>OX438978.1:8245200-18245200 GCA_949316085.1 Hypercompe scribonia
TTTTGAGAAAATAATATTTATAAAACAAGTTTGTTGACGTTTTAGATAAATTTGTAAATTATTTAACTGAAAGTTGTGTTAACTTCGCATTTACATTTATTGCTAACACTTACCCATTAAAGCTTTCAAGTCGCTTAACATTATCAGGTAATGATTGCTTTATAAGCTGATCACCTAGAGTGTCCAGTTCATTCCAACCTTCAACTTTACTTGCCTTGTCTCCTAGTAGATTTACATCCTCTGTAAAACAAAATGAACATTAATTTATGCCTTTTTAGCAGACTCTTCTTTTTTTTATATGTGGTAACCCCTCGGCCCGACTCCCTAACAGGATTTGCGGTGGAGCGGTGTGTTGGTATCGACCTCACTAAAATCACACAGAGTGCCACCCAGTTGTAGGTAAAACACTAAGTGACATTCAGGCGCACGCGGATGTCCTCGTAGTTGGTCTTTTAAATGGGTGGAAGGAAAACACGTTCCGTCATCTCACGGATGAGCGGGGTGGGTCCTGATACTACTCTAGAGACACAAATAGGTTACAGTCCTTTGAGTGTCGCTCCACCTAGATTTAGGGAGGAGAGGGTGTGGATAAGTCCTTGGATTATCTCACTCACTTTGTGAAAAGCAATGAAAGAGTTGTTCAAGATCAGTTATCTGTGAGATGTGCACGTATGTGCTGAAGTATCGATTAGGTGAGCCTAGACTGCCTTTACATTTCTCTGTAATTATAACATTTAAGTATTTATCTATACTAATTACATATATAGATGGTGTTTGTTTGTTTGGTTGAACTTTCTCATCCCAAGAGTTATTGGCTCTAATTGAAAAAATCTTATATACAGTAACGCTCAAAACTATTTTGACAAGACTACTTTTGCAGTTATCTTTTTACTTAGTACTTAAAAATAATTTTAGTATTTTTGATATTATTATTTATGATGTATTTCATCCTCTGTGAGTTACAAGTTGGAACTTGTTTGTTTTCTTTCTTTGTTAAAAACAAAACACGTCTATACATGCGCTCAAAAGTATTTTGACAACCATTCAATTCCTTGCTGGCAGTGGTTCTACTCACACTGCATATATTTTTGTCTATAAGGTATAATTACTCCGCATTTATCAACATGCGTAAGACTAATGAATATTCAAATGTTATTAAAAATGCCATGATAACTGCCCCACAAAGTGGAATGACACAAGCAGAAGTTGCTCGAAGTTTTAAAGTGTCACGACAACTTGTTAGTTCGTGGAACAAAGCTTATAATAAACGTAAAACTATTGAAAATAAGCCTCGAAGTGGCCGTCCGAAAAAAAACATCCGCTAAGGAAGACCATTTGATAAAAAGGTTATCGACAAGTGATGTCCGAAAAACGGCTGTGCAAATAAAAAACGAGTTACAGGAAAATTACGACGTGAATATACACGTTTCAACTGTAAAACGTAGACTAAAGGACTTCGGATTACATGGACGACGTCCAACTAAGAAACCTCTAATTTCTGCAAGGAATAGGAAGCTGCGCCTTGCGTTTGCGAAACGGTTCAGATTATGAACGAGTTCAGAATGGTCCAAGGTGTTGTGGAGTGACGAAAGCAAATTTAATTTGGTGTCATCTGATGGTATACGGTACGTGCGACGTTCTGTAAACAAAAGATTTGATGTTCGATACCAAATACCCACAGTAAAGCATAGAGGTGGCAATATTACGGTCTGGGGATGTTTTTCTCGCCGCGGAGTCGGACTTTTAGTTAGGATAGAAGGTACTATGGATCGCTTTATGTACGTAGATATATTAAAGCAACAAATTCAACCCTATGCTAATGCAAATATGGCACCTGGTTGGTATTTTCAACAAGACAATGACCCAAGGCACAAATTGAAACATGTCAACGACTTCATGAAACTGGCTGAAATCAAAATTCTCGACTGGCCAAGTCAAAGCGCCGATTTAAACCCGATAGAGCATCTGTGGGAAGAACTGAATCGCCGCATAAGATGTCGAAACTATTCAAATAAACATGCTTTATATGAAGCACTAAGTAACGAATGGAGCCAAATGCCCATTGATCGTTTGCAGAAACTAGTTGACTCGATGCCGGCGCGTTGTGAAGCGGTCTTGAAGGCTAATGGATATGCAACAAAATACTAATAGCTAATATCAAAAATAATATTTTTTTTACTTTATAAAATAAAAAACTTTCCTTATCAAAATACTTTTGAGCCGTGTCGTAAATAATTTTTCTTTATGTTTTCTTTTTGTATAGAAATACATTACATTTAAGTGTCTTAATTTGTGAAACGTATCATTAATTCAAATATAATCTTTGATTGGAAACAATTTTGTTATTATTTTTTGTGATATGGAATAAAATTGAGTTGTCAAAATACTTTTGAGCGCTACTGTATATATGTATTTCACGCCATGATTAATAGCAGCTGAGTATCAATAAAAAATGTTGCAAATGAGATTTTTTTTTACTTATTAGCATACAAAGGTGCGTGTCATATATCCTGAAACATATTTTCTCACCTGTGTTTGTAGGCATGAGACTAACAGGTTTCAATGGCTCTGCAATATGAGTGGAACTGGTTTCAGTGGAGAATATATCCCCAAGTTCATCGATAGTATTATTATTTGCCGAGCCCACAGAATTGTTAGAGACATCGCCTGCGCCGATGTCAGCGTTGACCCCAGCAAAGTCTAGCAAACTCTCACTGTTTGAACCGTGTGTACGCCTCTTAGTATTTGTGTCATTCGTATTGGCTTGTTTTTGTTTCTTATTCTTACAATATATATTATATCTCTCGATTACTTCGTCTAAAACTTCGTTGACATGTAAAATGTCACCTAAAATTAATAGCATAAATAACTACTTGTAGAGTAATATAGACGCTTTATATTTTTAAATAAGTTATTTACAATTTATAATAGACTTGTACAAACGAATGTAACACATTTATCACCTGCTTAGAATAAAAATAAACTTAAAGGGTAAGTACGAGTATTTTGTGTGTAGATTGTTTCTCTGTTATGTTAGTTCTCATAGAACTACACTTTAAGTTATATGGTAAAATATAATGTTATTATCAAGAAAGTCTAGTTTATAAGTATTAGAAAAATATAATGATTTAATTCTGAACCATATTGGACTTCTGTATCTGAAATACTGAATCAATACTACACTAAACTAAATCACTAACCTTAAACATTGCGTTACGCTTATATTATATGTCAAAAAAGGTTAGTGTATAATATAACATATAATAAAGAGACTCACTGCTATCCACAGAACTGGAAATTCCTACACCAGGCTCAGCCTGGGCCAAGTTTGAAGCAGTTTGCCTTTGCAATGCCTGTTTTAATGTACTACACGACATATGTAACTCATAAATGAGTTGCTCCTCCTCAGGTGAAGCATCAGCGGCATTGGCTAGTAACTCACGCAGTAGTTCTGCACTGTCAAGTGCCGTACCGACTTCTTGTGCTCTCCGACTGCATTCTTCGTTTCGCCGTTCTTCCTGATAGCCAAAGTTAGTTAAATATAAATGCTGATGATATAAATTGTATCTTCAATCTAATTATCTAAATAAAATTGGACCAGAGAAATGCCTATACATTAAAAAACATGGAAAGACCCTTGGAGCAACTTAAGTTAATAGGCTAACAATAGCCTATTAACTTAAGTTGTTTATATTAAAAATATGTAATGTGTATGTTAATAAAATATATTTGTAATGTAATAATTTATTTTGCTAAAGCATTTAAACAATTGGATGTTACTAAAAATTTTAAAATTTATCCAATTCACAAGAGAAATAGCTGGCTAATTAATAACTTCTTTTTATTGCAAATCTAAAAATTTATTATAATATATAAATATTTCAGACCTATAACACCATCTAGTTTCTAAGCAGAGCTTGTGCTATGATAACTAGACTAACAGATAAAATTCTTATATACTTTTTTTTTAAATACATACATATTATACATAGAAAACATCCAAACTCTAAAACAAATATTTGCAGATCATACAAACATTTGGTCCGACACAAGACCTTAAGCACAGCAGTTGCTTTCACGACCACTATGCCATCAAGACAGTCGAGTTAGTTTGTTATAGTTTGAAAAAATTAAATTGAATCGTAATGTAAACCGAATTAATAAAAATTTCACACATCTCATGCACTACAGTCTGGTCCCAACTGAGCAGAACCTGTACTATGGTAACCAGAGTATTGATGACATTAGAGATAAATTACACCTAGACCTACAAAATGATCATGGTCACCACAGAATTATTTGTTCTTTGTGGGCATCTAGCAAAGAATCTCTCACTTAGCAGTCAGAATCACTAACCAATAGACCAATAGGGCAGGCAATGAAAGTTCTATGAAATGTTATCCCCATTTGAATATCCCCTATGGAGTAAAAGTAAAAAGAATAATACTAACCTCTCTGACCATAGTTTTAATAAGTCTATTAGCATGCTGAAGATCTTCAGGTTTTTTGCTTTGTAATAATTTTTGTAAAAGTTTAGATTTTTCTTCATCTTCAAATACAGCACTTTTAACTCTATTCCGAGGCAGAGTCAAATCTTCAGGGGGAAGTGGCGGTGGAGTTTCTTTTACTACACCCTGGTTCTTTAGCATATCATATGCTACTTTAAATTTTGACTCCTTTGGGTATTCAATAGACCATGCATGAAGTAATTGAAGTACCTAAAATTGTTGTTTATAGATAATTACGAACCATTGTTATCATTTTACATAATACAATTATTTTATTTTTCTTACCCTAGTTCTTACTTCAGGGGAAGTACGATCAGCGAAGTATTTAGGGGAAACTAATTTAATCATCTCATTGAGAAAACGGAATTTGCCGATTTCACCATGAAAATTAGAGTCACATCGGCGCATACAACGATCTAACATCATGAGAGCCAGCAGAGCTTCGCGAGTGTTCGTCGTATGGATTCGGGCGGCCAGAGCCTGTGCTGCTAACTGGGGACCTTCATTAGAGTCTCGCATAACAGTACAAAAAGCCTCGAGCGCTGCAGCATCCGGACATGGTAGAGATTCGTGTGTTGCTTTTACTAAGTAAAAACAAAACAAATTTGTAAATAAAATGTAACTTACATTGACATACATAGAAACAGCTTAACAATTAAAAAAGTTACTTACATATTAAGGCTTCTAAACTAGTTAGAGTCACGTTCATTTTGTTTATAATAAATAATTTACATTAAAGGGAAATAAATATTCTTTGACGAATTTTAATCATTTCATTTCAATATTACTGACTGACACTTAAGAATGTTGCTAATAATAAAAAAGAATAAGCAGCAATATCTGCTATTCGCAAATTCGCCATCGGTTCTTTTTTGCAATTAACATACTTAAGGGCATATGAAATAATATCATAAGTAGTAACAATATTAATAGAAACGTCTAACAATGTTTATTTGTTTACTAGTAGCTGCTATTTATGATAGATAGATAATATTCCTTATCGTAGATAATGTTAAATATTAAGAAAAATGGATATAGATATTAAAGAATTTCTTATATTTTAAAAATTTCTTGCTCTTCACTTTGTGAGTAGGAATAGGAATACTTTTAAGAATAAAAATACGTTTAGAAATGAGTGACAACAGACTATATCAATAACTACACTGCAGTCAGACAGTGACGTCAACTTGTATAACATTTTGAACGTCTACCTAGTACGTCAAATTGATAAAAATACAAAAAAAAACTGGTTAAAAATAGGTTACTACACATTACTAGTATAATAGTGCAAAAAAGATGGTTATTTCTCGGTTGTCTCGATTGCTAGTGCAAACTAAGAAGCTCTCCAAACATGGACATTACATTCACCGGAGGCCAGCGACTACGACACCTACTGGCGCTATCCTGCCTGAACCTGAGAAAACACCTTTTGGACTTTTGAGTCTTGTAATGGCTGTTATACCAGGTCTACTGATTGGAGCAGCTATTAGTAAAAACATTGCAAATTTCCTAGAAGAGAATGAATTGTTTGTGCCTTCCGACGACGACGATGACGATGATTAAAAACATGGATCTAGGTATTTCCAATATTAATAACTGGATTCATGACTTGTTCGTATCGTTACAGCAAATCTAGTTTAGTACATAAGTAGTTGTTTTGCACTTATAAATTTATTTTTAAAACATGTTATTTTTGTAGACTTCTTCCTGTTTCAGATGTGTAAGATTGTTGCCAGTAAAATAACACAATTTATATTTGTTAATACTTTTAATATAAGGACAGTTACAAAAACATTAAAATTTTGTGCTCAACATCAAAATTATATTGCACACAATATTGATGACATTTAAAGTTATTCATATTATATTAAAAAATCTATTCTTATTTACATCATTTACATAGATACAGTATAATGTAACATGATCATAATACAATATAGGACAGCATTTATATACAGCTAGATAATTCAAATCATGTTTGTAATAAATGCATTGTAAAAAATGCAAGTTTGTTTACCTTAAGAGTGACACAAGGCAATTTCTGCTATCTAGTCATAAGTTACTCTATAAACTGTAGCAGTAAATGTTTATGTAATCTCATCACACTTGTGCTTAATATTTCATAGACAAAGTCGAATAAATGAGATAATGGCATGATTCAGTCTTTCATTTTTGACAAACCAATACAAATTCTAACACTAAGAGAAGTATACAAGTAAATATGTAAAAGAGTTATTATAACAAGAAATATTCTCAGTACATCTTTTCAATATGCAACTACTTTATGTTAACAAAATCTTACAATCTGGAAAAAAACTATGTTGTTCCAATAATAAATATAAAGTGAAAGTAGGTTATATAGGTTATTTAATTCCATAGAATAATTCCCAGAATCTGAAGGCAGTAATAAACTTTTAACATCTTAATACCAATAATTTTTAATTTACACCTAGTTAATATCCAAAATGAGTGTTAGAACTTGTAATAAATGACTTATTCCCTAATTATGTCTTTAAGTTCTTAGTTTTAAAATTCAGTAATATCGTGTAATACTTGGGCAGTATTCACAAATATGTCAGTTAATAAACAAAATATAAAATCAAAGCCATTGACAGTTATAAAGTCAGATGTCTATTTCAATACTGTTCCTGTGATAATGACTATCAAAACCAGATATGTTTTTTATGTTGTTACTAAAGTAATAATAATTGTACAGAAATATCTGTTTTCATAACTATAAAACTAGGAGTAATCATCAAGCCATAAATTAAGAGAAGTTACTCGTATGTTTGATTTCATTATAATGATTGTTTGACTGACATAAGATTGGTACAAGACTTCTCTTAATTTATGATAGCAGGTTTCTATGGATCTACAGGTTAACACACATTCAAATGAGCTCATTGGTTTGCCAGGAATATTTTAAATATTTCGAAAGAAAATAAAGTTTTACTACATTGCATTGTGAAGGAAAAGTAAGAAATCAACTAGTTCTATTTTCATACCATTTACAAAAGAGATAACGAAATATGCTATTGCTAGAAAGCCCACAGACTCACACAAATGTGTATCAACTACTTTAGTTTGGCCTAAACATGATATGTATATTTTTACTCTGGGGGCCTCTTGTGTTCGCCCCAGCCATGGAAGCACTTAGTGAACCTCCGTGATTCCTTATTCTTGAGGGTTAGGAATAACTTGCGCGATTTGTTCGGCTGCACTGTGTTCATATGTTGGATGTAGACCTTTTGAAGAAATAGTAATATGTTGACATAAGTAAATAAGAACTATCAAAGAGACTATTTACTGCCTCAGCTTCATCAACAGCTTTTAACAGTCCACTGTTGGACATCATTTCAGAATAACAAGATATAATTATTATGCTAAAGTTAATAAAATCTGTAGGTAACATGCATATAAGATATATAAACAATATATTATATACTTACTGACAAATATAATTAAAATTAAATCTTTCCTTCCTTCTATTGAAGTATGTTTCATGTATTTCAATATGTATAGTGTCAGAAGTAATATTTGATCTGAATTGCAAACTCTTTTTACATAAATATGGCAAATCAAAAAGGAAAGATTAGGCCTTCATGTGTATTTTCCACTGCAGCGCCTAACTTACTGAACCGATTTTAACTAATGAAATGTCAATAAATATGTATTAATATCCGGGGTGACAAACTATATCCATTTTATCCTATTTTTTTTGTTATAAATTTAAAGTTCAGATCCCAAGTTTGAAAAAATTAAACCGAGTATATATATCATATTGTTTAAGTCATAATATATGTGTCGCATTACGGTGTTACTGTATATATCGTGAAGCGGAAAAGTATTAAATAAAAAAGGACTCAAAAAGGACCTAAAAAGGATGAAATAAGCAAAAATATTAGATAAAAATCCAGAAATGCCTTGCCTAACTACAAATGCATTCTATGATTATGTGGGTGCCAAGGGTACCTCCATTAAACAAGATATAGTAGTTGTAGAATTTCTGAGTTATTTTTTGATTCGTTTTTAGAGACTTATTTTTACATACTTACTTGGGTTCCTGTTTAAATAAACCTTATTTTTCTATCGAACGAAGCAAAAATGCAGTATATTAAAATGGTACTGCCATTTTATTCATCTTTTTTTCCACTTAAGGCAGAAGTGTTTTATATTTCAGGGTATTTCATTTCACAGAGTGCATGTTGGAGTAACGTGTGTCAGGTAAAAAACAGTTTGCCGTCTCTGCATATTTCGGGTTAGTGGACACATAGTTAGGACATTTTGGGTACACGTAAGTATTTGTACCCGCAGAAAATGGCTGTAAAAATAATAATAAATATTTACCTGTGCAGATTTGTAAGCGAGTTTGATTTCGACTTCGGAGCACTTAGCGCCAAGCCATAAGAACACTTGATCACCGTTATCCAAGATCATAATATCGTCATCCGCCAGATCATCCTATTTGACAAAAATATTGTATCGTTAATTGTTTTAAACGAGAATGGCAGATCATCATCATCTATAACTTATTGCTAATAAATTCATGACCACAGTAACTTATACAAAAAAAAATGAATGGTGTCGTGGGACACCAGGTAGAAACGAAGTTCCTTCGGATAATGTGGAATCGACACAATTTGCAAAAAAAATCGTGCTCAATTTTATGTAGGTTTTCTTGATTTTTCTCTTAAATTTTGCTGATTAGTTTTTATTTAAGTACAAGAAAGTATTAAGACAATTCAGTATTTTAGGAAATAAAATAATAAATTCCTTAAAATCATAAAATAGCACGCACTTTCGCGCCTGCGCACGTCTCATTTAACGGTTTTATTCCACGCACTTTTTTCCACAGATTTATTCCACGCACTTTTTCCACTTACGGTTTTACTATCACATTTTTTTCAGTTCGGTCCCGCAGCGAAATCCCTATCCCCTCCAAGCCTGCCGTAAGGAACTTCGTTCCAAAAAATGTTTACTGAAATACAATGACTCCTAAGAAATATAACAATAGTATTATTACCGTTATTATATAACCCAATTCTTGAAAACAAAAAATTTTTGACACGATAACGATTTAAATTGACAGTTGCCACAATAATTTTTATATTCAATATATAAATTAAAGCCAAACAAATTTCTACGATAGTACAGAACACATTCTAATATCATCAGTTCCATCTTGAATGGAACAAGGATCAACGAAGATAACTCACCTGACAGAAGTCAGTACACTTCTCGGAGACGGTGAAGTATCCCTTCTCGTTAGAACAACGGAACAATCTAGTGTAGTTCAAATAGTCGGCTTCTGTTTCGTACGGTTTACGACCACCCAAAGCCACCCAGAAGAAATTGTCTGGTTCACTTCTTTCCATCAACACCTGGATAAATATTTTATAATATAGAAATGTGCATTTTTTCGCAGAATTATGATGGTATTCGCAGCTCTAGATGCTGTCAGTATTACGTCTGCTAAATATCTGTACTAAGTGATAAAATTTATATGCTTACTTATGTGCTCATACATATTACAACTCTTTTCAAAAAAGATAAATTTAATGACAAAACTCACAAAATCAAAGTAAAGAGCTTGCCAACAAATTTTCACAGCAGATATTAGATTGGTCTTGCATAATCAAGGAATAGTCGAAATTCCAGTGACATTCAACGAACTTGCAAGGCTCTTTCACGATATAAAATTATATTATTTTTTTTATTTATAATGTACAATAAAAGTTTTCTATCTACCTGCAAGCTGACCCAGGGATTATTGAACTTTTCCTCGGCGATTTGTTCGATGAGGCGAGCAGAATCTGCGTCGCTCTTACTGCCAATCCACGCGTACACAATCGCCGAGGATGTGTCGTTGGCGCCCTCAAGCGGCACATTTAAGATATAGCTGCAACAATTTAAAAAATGATAAATTTGATATTAACTGATAACAACGAATAAAACTTGTAATACAATATTATCACACTAATATCGTAAAGACAAAAGTTTGTATGTATACGATGGCTTTACGCTCAAACGGCTGGACCAATTTTGATAAAGTTCGTAGCGGTCCTGGATTAACATAGGCTTTCTTCAATTATCATTGAAATGTACTTAATAAACTGTATGGCGTACCTAAAACATAAATAATGAAAATGTGAAACATAAAAGCTTTTAAGTCTAGTTTCAAACTTACTTATTGGAATTTTATCTTGACTATTAGTTAAAGTATTTAGTCGATGTAACTGATCATATGCGGATTATTGGCATATGGCAACGGGTATGTGGTACTAACCAGAAAGCACTATTCAGTTGCGTGGCATCAGCCTTGACCTGCACCAGCCGAGTGCAGAGCGCAGAACCGTTACTACGCAGTTCGAATAACTCCACTGGCTGTCGAATTTCCTCCTACAACAACACGTTTACAATTGCATAACAAAGATATGACGAATTGACCATCAAATCGATAATTAACTTAAAATCAAAATCAAAATTTCTATTACTAACAAGTGTGATCTTTTAAAGATTGTCTCAACTTAGTAGCCTGGAAAAATGAAAGGTCTATGATGAATTTCTACATCAACATGGTTTATTACTATTATTTTTTTATGTGGCTGCATAATTTTTTTTTTGTATTGTTAAGTGTGTGTCTGTTTAGATTCTGTCTTGCTTGTATTTAGGTTTTGTATCTGTTAGTGTGTAAGAGGTATGTATATATTTTTATTTGTGTTTTGCTAGTATTAAAATGTAGTAAATCCATTATATAGTTCTATATAATGGATTTACTACATTTGTTGACGTAGAAAACAGCCCTTCTCTCCATGAACATTGCATATCAGAAAAGAAAAAGTTGTATTTGTAAATTATAATAACTGAGTTCTTGGAATCCAAGTAGGTATAGAGTGTGGATATTTATAATTCTTTTTGTGCTTCAAGATTTTAGTGGATTCAATCTTTATAATCTTTATTAGCACAAACACTATTTAAATAAACTGTTGCATGCAGTAGAACCTCTAAAGTCCATGAACTCCACCATAACTGTCTGCAATATGGACATTTTTACCATAGCTTTTTGTCTTACGTATACTCTACGTTATTATTAACGTATGTTTTGTCAGAAATTGATATATATATATATATATATCTTATTATATTGCTGGCAAACGCTTTAATGGGTTAATTTGTTAGCAAGTGCTTTTAGAAATTTAAAAATTGATTTAAATTAAATTATATTAAAACCTGTCATTGTTACTTTTAAGTTTATGTCAATTATCAACAAAGTCTACATACATTCTCCTTTCTTATTTTAGTTTCACGACGAACACTAACATCCTTGTATAAAATAGATCCAGAAATTATATGAGGACAAAGGCAAATTTACCGATTTTTGATTTCTCTTTCCATCTCTGATAATAAACCGCCTATGGAAGTGAGCCATGAACTTCAGACTCTCCTGTTGCTGGTGGGTCCTCACTACCTCCAACCTCTTACACAGCTGTTTAAACTTGCGTTCCAGGCCGAATGTGAATGTCAACCACCCCATGTTGGGCGCTTTTCGGCCTTGCCAGAAGTACACAACCCAAGTAGCTGATTCAGATTCCATATCCTCGGCGTCGTTATTGACACCGTCATTTTCGTCTTCTGGCTACAAATATAATGTTTATTTAATATAAAATATAATATCGCCTTATTTTAACTAGTGTCATAGTCAGCAGTCATTATTATTGTAAAGACGAAAGTTTGTATGGATGGTTGTTTAGTTTAATGTTGGTCATTTATGGAGCGGCTTAACCGCGAAAGAAAAACAGATAGACAGTTATTTCCGTATGTATAATATTAAGTAGGGGTTATAACACTTACTTCAGCCGGTAGCACATATCTACACAGGAACACATAACAGTCATGGCTGTGGAACACACCCAGCTCATTGTCAGGTAAACGTACAAAGTGTCGTCCCTCAAGTACGAACGCCTCCATAGCCTCCAGGTCTTCGTTCCACTCGTCAGCTAACGTCTTCGCTTCCGCACAGCCCATGGCCGGCTGCCGTGGTGTAAATAATGCTGACAGGTCTGCTCTACACAAAGTTAAAAGTAATATGTCTTCAGTATAATAAATCTATTGAACTGCCGAACCTTGGAGAACACGTAAAGAATTCGGTCCTGCGACTTTATTCTCCCTGGTCGTGTCCGATATCCGTCGCATCGGATTATGAGACATTATACGAGTGAGGGAAAAGGGAATGCACCTGTGTTTACGCACACACTTGTGCAGTATAATACCTCCTGCAAAGTTGGTTTGTTTCCGTTGAGACTGGCCACCGTGGCAGAAATCGACTACGAGTACATCATCAATCTAGCTGGATTAAGTCCGCTATTTTTAGACCTCATATACCAACATAATTTAACGTTGTTATTTTGATATTGGGTTGTCCATTTATAGACATAATATGGCTTCCTAACGGAGGTAGATAAGAGTTTTTTGTAGCAGTTGGTTTTCCTAACTATAGTATAAAGATGAAAAAAAAAATAGAAGCGGTTTGCATTTCCCATAGGCCTGTAATCTTAAAATGGACATCATAAACCTCCTTTCACGATGGTAAACATAATGTAAAAACACAATACATGAGCGGCACGACATTGTTTCTAATTAATTATTTTAAAACGTATCATTTATAAGTTAAGTTTTCTTATTATAAGTTAAGCGATAGTGCAGTATAAAACTTAACTCCTCATTTACCAAATATATGGTTTATTATTTGAAAGGTTCTATAGATTAATTAGTTGTCAAATTACAGAAACAAAATTATAATGGTTTTTGTTTATAGATAGTATAGATTAAATACATACTTGGTTTCCTGTTGTTTAGCCCAACTGGCCAGGTCGGCACCTGTCCTGGCGACTGATTCTGCGGTTCGAGTGAAGTCTACAGCGATCACCTCATCCCATCCCAAGAAATATGTTTTGAACACCTGGTCGTGGATAACATGCAAAATGAAATGAGGACAACTAATTTTTGTCGACTACATGTCGATTATAATCATTACAATATGAAGCAAGTCGCTTCTAGTTCCTGTACGCTTCGATCTTTCAAACCACGCTATAGATTTTAATACTATTTTTACTTATAAAGAGAGTAATTCAAGTCATTATGTGTATAACAAATGCATAGTATAGTAGAGGAAATTCCCGGGTCCCTAGTTCATAATAAAAATATGTTTTAAGATAAGGAATTTATATAATAATTTGCAGTACCGTAATATTTTTTTATTAAAATAAAATTAGTTTAGTTGGTTCTTGAGATACAAATTATCTAAAGAACGGTAAAATGATTTCTATTGTTTGATTTTTCAGTTTTGTTTCGATTCCGAATGGCACAATTCCTGACAGAAATATTTAAAAAATTTAGAAAAAAAATGTTTAAAAAGTAACATGCATGATAGATGAGTCGAACTGTGACTGACAATGTAAGTGAAAATGCTAGTATTTTTGTAGTGTTAGTACTATGGTGGGTATGATTTTAGTGCGAAACTTTTGCTATACAATTACAAAGACGCATCCATTTTAGTTAATGCATACCTGTGTTTCAGTTCCTTCCTGTAGCCTGGTGACTAGTGCATGCGGAGGTCTTGTTACCATATTGAATAATTCTTGGGCTAATTTCACAGCGGCTGCTCTTACAAGACGAGATGATTTTTTGCCAAACCTAAAAATTTGCACGTCTAGTAGTACCAATAATTCTTGAGCTGCTTACTAGCACATATGTTCGAATCACTTAGACTACAATATACCTAGTCTTGCCATAAATATTGTAATAAAGAAAAAAGAAAATTGTTAACTGCAAATAACATTTATTACTTTTACAGTGTGTCAGTTTAATACATAAATATAAAACAATTAAAAATATAAAAAGCTTATTCGAAGTGGTCTCCATTGGCTGCAATACAGTCCTTTAAACGATGAGGCCAGTTATCAATAGAAGCACGCACTCTTTCCATGGGAAAATTCTTCACTGCCAATCGTATAGATTGTTTTAGGGACTCCAAATTATCATGGCGTTTAGAGCAAGCTGTACTCTCTAAAACTGACCACAAATCATAATCCAGCGGATTAAGATCGGGACTAGACGACGGCCAGTCTTCAGCTCTGATGAAGTCCGAAACGTTCGATTCCAACCAAGACTGCGTGGACCGAGCTTTATGACCCGGCGCCGAGTCTTGCTGGAAGGACCATACTTGGTTATTGAACATGGTGATGTTAAGGGGCTTAACTACCTTCTCAAGAATGGTATCTTGATACACTTGTGCCGATGTTTTGATACCTTTTTCACAAAAATATGGCTCAGTCACTCCTTCATAGCTAACACCCCACCAAACCATCACTGAAGTCGGATAATGTCCACGTTGCACTCTGTCGACTAATTGGGAAGCTTCCTTAGAGCTTTGAGCATAAATACGGTCATTTTGTTTGTTAAAATGTTGCTCAATTGTAAAAATTTTCTCATCCGTAAACAAAATTTTTCTGTGACCTCCCTTTGCGTACCGCTTCAGTAGTTGTTTCGATTTTACCACCCTATTCTTCTTTAAATTATCAGTTAAGAAATGGCCAGTGCGTCTCTTATAGGCTGCAAGTCCTAAGTCATCTTTTAAAATACGCGACATGGTTCTAGGTGCTATCTTCATTTCCCGAGATAAAATCTTTTGCTTTCGGACAGGATTTCTTCGAATTCTTTCCCTTACTGCTTTGACCACCTTTTTCGTACGAACACTACGTGGACGGCCAGATCTTTTTCTGTCACAAACAGAGGAGGTCTCATTGTACCTATTAATAGCCCGGTACACAAACATTTTACTAATACCAAGTGTATGGAGAGTTTTAAAAATTGCATTTGGCTCCATACCTACTTTGTGTAATGCTATCACAGCGATTCGGTTCTCTTTATCACCCCACACCATTTTAATATCGCAAAATATTTTACAATGTATTGGCGCCAAAATGAGAAAACACAATGAACAATCGTATAAAAATGACAGATTCGAAATTCAAATGTAATATTTTTTTATAATTAAGTGTAACAGTATTTATGGCCAGACTAAGTATTAGTGAGAAAATATTCAATTATTCTTATGGAATTCTTCGAAGTATATATTGCGATCAAGTGATGAGGACAAGAAGTAAAAATCTCAAAATATCGGTGGTTACAGGAAATATTAATCTCAATTTCTATCTGAAGTTTTTACCCTGATCCAACTACAATCCAACAATATAGTAAAGTAGATTTACCGTATTGAAAGGAATTTCTTTTATTGTTTTATAATACTTATTTATATAGCCTGACCTGTTTATGTTGTCTTCCTAAATTCAGACCGTCATCAATTTTGGTATTGTGTGTAAAAATTTACATCTAAAATGTGCCTCGAAATTCTAAAATGACACTAGTGATAACTGTTACAGATATAAATTGATTTTAAGGACCATAATAGTTTTATAATTGGACTCACACTGCTTAAGAAAGACACTGTAGCGTTCATATGGCAATATTTTTTTGACGACGGTACAAAAACGTTAAGTTGCCACTTTGATTAACAAAACGTGTAATTCAAGCTCTTGGAGACAATACTGTGAATATTGGTACCACCTGAACAGTAAATCCATATTGAAAATATAATATGTTTAATTTGATCATTCAAGTGGTAGATGCATCAGATAAAAATATATTGTGGAGTAACACAAACATAGTAACTCCAAAACACTACAAAAATATGTACAAATATGACAAACAAAATGGAGGAAGCCGGAGGAAGGAGAATATACGAAACCAGACAATCGGTCAGGGTATTTAAGTAAATATTGTGAAATAATAAAAGGGAGTTATTTCAATCGGATAAACCTATTTTACTGTTCCGTTTAACTTCAGTAACTTACCACACAAACACGTCGATATGAGCGTCCAGTATATAAACATTCCGAGTGGCCAAAACACCCCTAGCCAAAGGAGTAGCCTCGGGCTGAGGCAGCTCTAGGTAGCCCATACCCAACTCTACGCGGTACAACCGCGCCGGTCGCCAAGAGAAGTCGTCTGCCACGTGTTCCTGTTAAATTACAGGATATAGTTTTTTTTGTTTTGTTTTTTAAAAGACAACTGCTACATTAAGAATATTGCCTGCGTTGCGGGGGACTTTACAACATGAAACGGAAACAAAGAACACCAAGACTCAGAACAATAAACAAGTGGATCAGACAGTGTCGTCCGATGTGAGGATCGAGCCAATAACACTCGGCCCAGTAGGAATTTATAAATATAATGATCATATGCGGTCGTCTTGTTGTGTTAATTATAAGATTGTTAGCCATGATCGACTTGGATAGTATAACAGCGGGTGGCATGCTTTGCACTGTCATTCAAACGTTGAGCATAAGACCATTGTCTTTACAGTGTTTGTTCATCAAGTAATATACTAACTTTAAGTATATAATATAAGTTTTTCTAATTCTTGTTACGACTTATTAAGTTTAATAAGACGATAATAGAAAGCTGGTAAGACGGTAAGACTGTTAGAAAGTTTTAATTTAAGAATATATTTAATACATTATATTTTCTTTATAAAAAGGTGTGAAGTGAATAACACATAAAGCCGATAGTAACCGTACAGTGTATAAAAAAATATAATTGATTGCAACATTCGTAATTTATCAGATTAATTTCAAATCAGTGGTTTTTTTTAAGAGTTAAATAAGTGTTTATTTACAAATAATAATATTAACTTTACACACATTAAACACGAGTAACTCTCTGATCCTAAACTAGGCTGAAACTGTGCTATAGTTATCAGACCGCTAATAAACATACTTATATATTTTTATATATATTCATATTACAGAATAACGCCCAGTAACAGAATAAACATCGTGTTCATCACACAATAATTCATCCTGGTTAAGAATCGAAACCGAGACCCTTGTTTTAGCAGTCAGAATCACCAGCCACTATACCATCCGGCCTGTCGATAATATAAACATTTTACAATGTATTATGTTTTATCGATTTTGATATCATTAGTCAGATGTAACACATTTCCTGTTTAGATTTGCGATGCTTGTCAAATACTTAAGTAGAATAAGACAGTCTACCTGTGGTACATAAGGCATATCCCCTTCGTAGCCGAGGGTCTCCCAGAAGCTGCGGGGCTCCTTCCCAGGCGGTTCTGCAATCAATTCTGCCTTATTCTTCCTCTCTTCCTTGTTTATTTTTTCAGCAAAAAGTCGTGCCTTCGACTTTAATGTATTCTTTGCTCTTTTACCATACCTATATTAGGAAAAAGTCAATATTATAACTTTAGCGGCTGAATAATGATAATAAATAATAATAAGTAATTCACATAAAACAATATTTTACAAATTATAAAGAATTCCCTGATCTCTGTGCTAGGCTCAATGACCTGTGTTACGGAAATCTGTGTCCTCTCTCGTATTAGATTGCGTGCGGTTTTATGGAGAAAAATTAATGTAGAAGTAACCAACAGAAGTAATACTGTATGTGTATATGTATGTGTGTGCGTGTGCGTGTGTGTAGTGAGTATGTGTTGTGTATGTACATTTGTTTTAGGGTTCTGAAGTATGTGGTGTCTGCTAAATATTAGCTACTAAATAATATATTTAATTTTCTGTGTATATTAGAAACCCTATTCCAAACCGTCTGATCAATGTGGTGTGATAGTAGGGTAAAATCTTTCTACGGAGAGGTCTACGTCCAGTATTGGACTGGTAAAGGCTACTGATGATGGTGATGATGTAGATTTTTTTAACACTTTTGTGTATTCTAGACCTTAGGAACACTCGATATTCCAAGTAATTCGTTAATACACTTAGTTTCTTGTTTATATGGCTTACTAAAGTAATAGAGTTTTAATTTAATTTGTACTCACCACAAATAAATAACGAGTCCCGTATCGAGTACGAATACGTATCGTGGGTCGAGTGACCCCGTCTCTACCGGTACCGGCTCTAGGTGTATGCTGTTGCCGGCGCCGTGGACTCTATACAGTCGAGTCACGTAATGCTGTGGATTGGAAAATGTCATGACTTGCTCCATCTTTTTTTTATTTCTTGATGTCAGTAGCAAAACTATCGAAAGGCTTTTATCATCTTAAATATCGAAAATCGAGCAGCGATTTCTTAATTAATTCATTTCAAAAAGGTATAACATATCTTCTTACAAGATAAAATGTATTAGATCTATATAAATAATGACTAAGCCTTGGCTTCAACTGGTATTTCTTTTTAAACATCGTGAAAAAAAATAGATTTTTGAGAGGACATTTGTTCCGTAAGCTTGACGATCGTCTGCAACAAAATATGCGTACACCCTTTGTACCGTTCGCCGTCGATTGTAATATAAGGTAAAACCTACTGGAACTGACAGATTTTTGTTATAAAATAGGTATGTGTTTTACTCTCTACTTTTATTTGGTAGTTTTTATCAACATCTGAGTCACTATTGGATAATAGTGTGGACAAGATAAATATCGTCAAGGTAAGTCGTCGAGTGACATCACGTATTAGTCGGATGTGTCTTTGTGATTTGTGTACTATGTATACTATATACCATATATACGGAACAATTTGCACACACACTTCCGTTACACTATCGTTATTTTATCTTAAGTACCATATTTATACTTATTGTAATTTTGTTTCCTCCATTTAGACTAAACAATGTTACCACCGCTATATATTTTGTAGGTCTCGTAAAAGTCGACTCCTTTAGGAGTACACTATGCAAGACAACAGCACTATAAAGGTACGGTAACCTCGATACAAAGTATATAGTAATCTCTCCGGTTAGTGGTGTGGCATAGTGGACTAAAAGTGGACTAAAGAGAGGCGTGTACTATTAAGATTGTCGTATGTGTATTTAGTATGTAATATAATTAGACGATTGACTATTTCAGCGATGACTCTAAAGGTCAGTTTCACAACTCGCTGTTAAAATCCCTGATACACTATATTGAAGTTATCCGTCAGATAGCTACAGATTTCGGTTTCACAAATCTCGAACCGTAACCTTTTACTGTGACATAGTAACAGATGAAAGCGGCCGTAAAGGTTAGTCGTAAGGCCGGCGACAGTTACCGGGTCGTCGACGGTGAAGAAGCCGGAGGGCGTGTGGCTGCCGTGGATGTAGACGGGCGCCAGGGGGAAGAGCGCGAGGAAGTCGGGCGCCTCGTCGGCCTGCTCGTGGCGCTGCGTGCGGCGCGCGCCCAGCAGGTTGCGCAGGTTCACGGCGTGCATGGCCGCGCACGCCGCCTTGTCCAGCTACACGGGAACGCTTACGTCGAATCGCTTTCTGTTCCCCTTTGCTCGAAAACCGTACTACGTTGGAAAATGTATTCCAACGTACTACAGTTTTCACTAATTGAAAGAGTGATTCGAGAGCAATGTTTATATACATATATATATATTATATGTATATTATAGTATAGGAAATGGAGAATAACTAGATGCATTACGTCGATTCGACGCCGAATCCGCTCTAACTCTACTCAGTGTTTTGTCAACATATAAGTCGAAAATATACGGTGCGCGGTCGGTACGCGTGTTGGTCGCCCGTTGACTGTTAACGGTGATACTGCATCGGTATAGAATTAATATTAAAAGAATAATTTAATATTTTAAATTCAACACAATAAGCTATGATAATACCTTTCCTCAAGTAAAGGTCATTAAAATAAACTCTATTTTGAATTAGTTAAAATGCTCCATGATTACGAAATGACAAATTCCTAGTGTCGTATAAAAGTAATCGTTTAAAAGTAAAAAGAAACAATTAGAATGTTGTGACAATAGAGTTACCGTAGCCTTTGAGCCTATCCAGAAGTGTATATCCCATGAGAGTTGGCCTTGCTCTTCAATAGTGGTCTTCAGTACTATGTAGCAGTCGCCTTCGAAGAACTTGCCGTGCGCAACCTACGACAAATTAAAATGGTTAGACTGTATAACTACAGGCTTATCATTATTTAAAATACACAGTAAAAGGAAGGATCCTGTTGAAGGCACGACTGGTGATAGCCAATAGTAAATTACGATCTTTCTTCATTTATAATCAACTAAAATTTTCTTACCTCATCTACAGGGGCGGGTATAAAATTCTCAATTTCCCACACTTGCAAACCAGGTGTTTGCCCGGTATCCTCATCGAAGAACTCCGAATAATCTAGTGGCGGTTTTTCTAAAGTTTCGTCCCAACGTTTCGGTCTGGAACGAAAGTGGAGAGGTTTAGCGTACCGGTAATGACATTTACACGATGAAATCAATGAAATAAATGCCTACTATCAGTTTTCTGTGGTAAAAAAAGCGTGCGGTATTTTACCAACAAAAATGACTGCACGAACCACTACGTACGTAAGCACGTACGTAAGCGGTCGTCACGCCGTTCTCTATAGCGCTGAGTGTCGCGAGTTCAAACCCCCAAGTGGGACAACACTTTGTGTGATCTACAAATTATTGTTCTGAGTCTGGATGTTCTTTTATCTATCTGAATTGTTGTGTTGTCTTCAAAAAAAAAGACTCGTCAATCTCCAACTTCAATACAGTCGTAGTAGCAGAAACTCTTGGAGGCACATTATTCGCTCCAGATACAACACAGATGCTCCCCAAGTCTCAGACATGAGAAACATAACTTGGAGAGAAACAGAGAATTGCTAACACATAGTCAACTGTGAAATTACTTTAGGCAAATATGTTTGCGATCATTTAAAATTGCTAGATTGAACGTTACAGCGTGGTTACAAAAGTAATGTCTAATTAATGAAATGAAATATCAGACATGCTATGACGTAATTTTTCTTTTTTTTCAAAGACGACGCCCGCATTAAGAATAAATCCTGTGTCGCGGGGTACTTGCCAAACATACAAGAAACGGACACAAAGAATACCCAGACTCAAAACAACAATTTGTGGATCACATAAAGTGTTGTCTCATGTAGGATTTGAACCCACAACACTCAGCGAAGTGGAGTGCGGCGTGGCGACCGCCTAAACCACTAGGGCAATCGTGCAATCGTGAAATTTGTACTCACTTTAACTCCGAGTTTCGTTGTTCCAAGCTTTGGTCATTATGTTGAGTGTTGGCTTGTTCCTGCATGCCGCGCAGTATTAGTGCAGAGTCGCGTTGTTCCGGCTCGGCGCGCCCTCGACGTAAACGCAGCTTACGGGCGATTGGGTCTGATTTTACACCTATGCAGGAAAAATGACTTAACATTTTAATGAAATCGATAAAAATGGTTTATGAATCGATGTTACTCTACTTCTTCTGGGGAGAAATTAATTATATTTAATTATTAGGGATTATATAAGAGTATTCCTACTCGTATTTTGACGGATTAAGAACACAGAATTTCACCATCCCTTATCATTTTGAAACAAACCTATTATACCAACCCGTCTGACCAGCTTAGTATAGTAGGCCAAAACGTCTTTCATAAAGAGGGGCCTATGTCCAACAGTGGACTGTAAAGGCCGTTGAAGATGATGAAATTGATATAAGAGTATTTCGAATATAAGAATAATCAGTATAGAAAAATAACTGCCTTCCTTTTCCAGTATGGTAATAAAAAATATAAGTGTGTAAAGTCACTTTTTAATACTTATTTATATACTTGTTTTTGTAATATACATAGAAAACATCCAAATTCTGAAACAAATATTTGCAGTTCTGCAAATACCTCTTGGAAATCGAATTCGAGACGTCAGCAGAGCAGTCATATAGGCTGTCACTACTCCACCGAAATAGTCAAGTCAAGTCAACATTGCCGTCGTATTTCATTACTTGGTGAGTTACAAGTGTCAGGATCGGAGATGAACTAACTCATACCATTACTGTTACGCAAAATTATAAATGTAAGAATTAGATTTATAGCCCTATTATTATTCTTCATAACTCAAAGCTGACACAATCAAGTTTAAAATTGAAACATATCAAACTACTCACTTGGGGTGGTCGGTTCATTGGTAGCAGCTCCGGCTAGTTGCAGTTGAGCTTGCAGTGAAAAGTCGATGTTGTAGTATTGAACACCAGCTCCTCGAGGCCTCTCCACCGGCTTTGGTGGCATAACCAAGTCACTATTACCATGAAGTTGAAGGCTTTCCAAGTCACTCAAGAGGTGGATGGCATCCGGTAGCGTAATCAGCTTATTGCAGCTCAGATTTAGTTTCTTTAACGAGCCACATCTAGAACATAATGTTTATTTATTGAAGCTCTATAGGCACTTGTTAAACATAACTTACATTCATACTTTTCGAACAAAAAAATATATAAAACTATCGCTATTTTTAAATATTGTCGCTCTAATGTTTATTTGTGCGTAAGCTACCTTAAAGTATTTAAACAACTGAGGGCCGTGTTAAGGTCGTCTAGAAGAAATCGCCGTGAGCGATAAGACCGTCGATTGCTATGTTTACATATTTTGTAACTTATTTTTTCTTTTTATTTTGATTTGAGTGTGTAAAATATAAAAAAAAAGAAAAAAATAACAAATAAGCAAATTCAAAAATTATTAGCTTCATTATATTAGTATGGTAGGAATGATCCGGTGATAAATTGAAATAGATATAATTTTATTTACAGTCAACTGTGTAAGTAATTTTATGTCTGATTGACATACATGTTATTGTTGTCCGTGTGGTGATGAATTAAGAAAACGGAGTCCTCTTTATCCCATGGGTGTCGTAAGAGCCGACTGAGGGGGCAAATTATAATAAATACCACAGGAAGACATCACTGCAAAGAGAAGGCAAACTTGAACCAAACCCTACACCTACCAATCTGGTGAGCATGGTATAATAGCTCAAAAGCTCCTTTCTAAGGTGAGGTCTATGTCCAGGAGCGGACTGTTAAAGGCTGGTTATGAATATATGTTGATTTATTATAATTTTAACTATCAATTAATACTGACATTTAATTAGTACACAAAATAGCATTGCGTGAGCTGACTGGATTTAGAGTAAAACCCGACTTTGACAAAGTTACGAATCAAACCTGCTTTTCTAACCTAAATACCTATTTAGGGGCAAACTAATGACCCTTCGAATAAAAAAGACAGTGATTAAAAATCTTTCGTATCTGGAACAGACGTGGAATACGAGAATAGTGTGTCTATAAATCTTTATTGTCCTGGTTTATTAACATATTAAAAAAAAAACGTTTCATTATATTCAACTAGACAATTATTCTACAATCTAGGCAGATCGAGTACACCCATAAACATGACAAGCTGCCACATGACAGACTCGTTCCAGAGAGCCTATGGATGTCAAGGTTCTACTATTTACTGTATGTGTAAGTCTGTTATTGGGTTGTCAAATTATATTTAAAATCTATTCTTGTTTAACAACTGCACGACAAAAAGGTATGTAGTTCAGGAGTGTCTGGAAAAAATCCAAAATTGATGTCAACCTATTTAAAACTGTGTTTAGAGTATTGTAACATTATTTATTGACATGACATTCTTATTAGATGGGTAAACAAAATCTAAATGAAAATAAAAGAGTGTGATTTTTATTTTTATTATTTCAATAGTGTGTGAACCTTTTTTAATCATATGTTTTTAATACAAATTTATTTAATAGGAACATTTTTTCGAAATCTCTCACTAGCCATATATCTATTATATTTAAAAAAAAATTATAAAATTGGTACATAGAACATCCAGACACAGAACAACAATTTATGGATCTCACAAAGTGTTGTTTTATTTGGGATCGAACAGTCGTGAGGCCGCTTAAGCTACTTCGTCATCTATGCAGTGTTTTAATGAGCCAAAAAGAGTACTTAAAATATAAACAGTACCTGCAAAGTCCTTCGGGTATCATTTCTAGAAGATTATTGGCAGCAGAGAACACTTCAAGACTCCCAAGTTTCCCGATACCCGATGGTATCCCCTCAAAGTCCAGTTTATTGTCGTCTACGTGTAATCGCCTCAGGTTTTGTAACTTGCACATTGAAGCTGGCAGAGCAGTTAAGTTGTTTCGAGATAAGTTTAGACTCTCTAGCTTTTGCCAGTTATCCATCGCTGTAAAGAATATGCTGCTATAGTCCTTGACACATGTATCGATAGAATAAATCGTTATGTGTTATGTACTGATGTTTTATATATTAATAGTACGTAAATTATTGTCTTGTAGTTGTTTTTATGAAAGACTAGTTCTCTATGTTCTTCCGTTTTTTGACAATAACAATAATATTTCGGACATTTGACATACAACGCTAACTAGTTTCAAAGTAAAGCTTGTGCTAAGAAAGCATTATTCTGTGAAGGAACGGGTGTGGTGTCCCTGCAACACAAATGGAGAATCCTCCGACTAGGTGAGGTGATCATATCTGGTGGGTCATGGTCCAATGGTTAATGTCGGGAAGTTGTATATATGCCGATCGGCGCGAGAACTTCTATATCACGGTACAGGATTAGCAGTTACTCCGTAGTTTGTGTGGTTTGATGTGCCTTCTAAAGATGGCGTTGTTGTGTGTTTTATTGTGCTATATATGGAAGTCGCCACAGTTCTTTAATTCTACTCAATTGTGGCAATGCTAAAAGGAAAGTTGTTTTTTCTATTCAATGTAAATAACAGAATGTTAGAACTTATACACACTTCCTTATCAAAGCATGATCTTACGTCGGTTTTTAGTTTTTTAACTTATTTTTTTAGTACTAACTTACTTTCAACTTACCTTGATTTATGGCCTCAAGGTAAGTGGAAGATTTCGCTAGGCTTTTAAATGGATTTGTAAAAATCTTTTAAGTTTACTGTCTTACTTCATTAAAACGAATCAAATGTGATTCTTGATATGCCCTGTCATAGTTCATTAGTAAAAGATAAGTTACATGAAAGGTAGCGTTGAGGCCGAGGTGTGGATGTGGATGGACGCATGTTCAAAAGCGTAACATGAAAGCTTATATTACACTATCGCGTGTCTAGTAATTTTAATATTAAAAGAAGAATAGTTGGAAAACAACACCTATTCCATTGTTAAGAGTGTATCTTAAAACATATCCAATTTAAATATGAGAGTTAAGACGAAGATAATTAATGCCTAGCCTAAACGTTCAAGAATTATAATAATCTGAACATAAATGTAACTCGCAAAAAGTTTTTTTCCAGACTGCAAAACAAAGATATATACTTCAGAGGGGAATGTAACTTTAAAAAAAAAAGAAATACTGAAATCTATACTTGTAACATAAAAAAAGGTATTTTATTACCATATATTGCGTTATAATTAACCTAGTAGTATTGAAGTAGTTCTATTAATATTGAAAACTAAACTTTTAATAAAAACTAACTTTCAGAATGTAAAAAAACAGAAAGTTAGATTATAAATATTGAGACATGCAAACGCATCAGTGAAACACTAGCAACATCGATTAAATCACGTAATTGGTGATCAATCGCAAGCGCAATTAACATGCTTCTTAACGGTGTAGTTTGCAACTGATTGAAACGATTACAATAACGTGGCGACGGGTGAAATATACAACCGAACACGGAGGGTAATTTACTGAAAGTAATTTGCTATATACGTGTATTGCTTTTTTAATAGTTAAGTTTACGATAGTTCAGTTTTGCGGTCCCAGCCTATGTCGTCGTTCTCGCATTCTACTTTGATCGTATGGATGTAGATAGAAGAAGTCATCTGACGTGCGATTAGGATGTACTTAACTTAGTACCTACTGTTAGTTTAATTATCTACTAAAAAGCATACAGTTCACCTACTAACAGATGATAAGCATTGCCGGTGAGCTACAATAACGATATCAAATCTATTTCCCCCATTCAAGTCTCCTAGTTACAACTCATTAGCAGAAACCAATCATTACGTTAGCAGTAGTGATTTACGGGGACTCCATTCAACATTTGAGTTTGAATCTGCTGTGCCCTACTTTCTCCGCTCCGATGCCCTGTCGTGGTGTATTACCTACACGAATTTTATAACAAACTATTCGAGTGGAAATCTGTTGCATAATGAAATAATGATGTTGGTTAGTTTCTTAATACTAGAAACTATTTCTAAGGTCAGAGAGCAGAGAAGACTTAGAATTCTGTTTAAGCATGCTAAAATATTTATTCGTCTCGTCTAGTCTTTTATGGCGAGCTGAGTAAAATTGTCTTACGATCAATTTGTGGCGATGAAAATTCGCATTGAGCTCTGTGGTTCGCTGTTGCAGCAACGATCTCTGTACAATACAAAAAGTTTGACTCATCTTAATATTTACATATTAACTAACTATCATTGGTATTAATGTTCCTTTATTCGGACACTGGGTGGTGTGCAATTACCGGCAATTATTATTATCATGATCAAACATTTATGCATTGTTTGGCTTGAATATATGAATAAAAAACGAAGATTAAACATTGAAGACAAAAGTTATTTCTTTCTATTTACGGTATCTAAGTTGTAATTATACTTGAAATACCTTCATTATAGTCGTCGAACTGAGATTTATTTTAAAAAACGAAAATTATTTTAATAGTTCTCAGCAATAACGAATTGGTTATCAGTGTTGATTTTTATATGTAAATGAGTCATGAACAACTAACAAAATTATTTTAAGAACACATTATTTTATCATCGTGATTAGTTAACAATTTGACAGCTTATAATAAATTCATCACATTAAAACTCGAAAAATAGAAGGCAAGAGAAAACGAGGGCCGACTAGATTAATATACATACAGCAAGTGAAGGAGAAAGTGGGAGTCGCCTATCAGGAGGTTAGACAGTTTGCAGAGGACAGACAAGTGTGGGGATTGCTCCACGGCTTGGCTTTTAAATTAAAGAGAGAGAAAATATTTTCTATAATGTGAAAGTGATTGACTGAAGGGACTGAAAGGGACTGAAGCGTGTAAAATATGTCTTTCTGTTACACACTTCCGTCTCGGAAAGGCGTGTGATCCAACAGCTAGGTTATATTGCTGAGAGTCGTAGACGTTAGATATTACATCATATGCGGCTACAGTAAGTTTCCCTTGTTATAATGTTTATCTTTTTAAACCCGTCCACTCTATAGATCTTACTTAACATAATAATTTTAATAATCTTTATTGTGTGAACACAATATTCTTATCATATTGGACTACAGCAAACAGGGGCGGATAATATTATTATGTACATACGTAAGTCAAACAGTGAAACACAAAATGTAAACTAATATAAAATAAGACGACCATAAATGTATTGCAAACATAATAAAAAAATATAGCCATAAATATAGCGACTTGATATCAAGATATTGTTGTTCTAGTATAAACTCTTTTATAAACTAGTATAAACTATAAACATAGGCAGGCTCTTAAAAAAAATCTGCTATACTTGGTCCAAGTATACAATTTGTAAAATCTGCTATACTTGGTCCAAGTATACAATTTGTAAATCCTGCCAAATTCTATAATATATTTAATGAATTTTATATTCAGATAATAGTAATCTTGATAGTTGATGAGTACTTTAAGACTCGTTATGACGGGCGCGGCAAATATTAATTGCATTCCAACATTTATCACTATTCTACCAACCATTTTTTTTAGTTTCTAGTTGTAAAACTATTCTAAAATACTACTATAGTAATAATGATTGAAGCAAAACAAAATACAACTTTATGTTGTTGAAGTTGTATTCAAATAAAAGCTTAAATGGTCTTAGAACCAGTGAAGATCGACGGACACGCATCTTATAATTAGGTAAGATATATTTTTTGTAATTTTATTAATAAATAGACATATCTATGATAGCTTGAATAGCGAAAAGCTGTCATGACAATTTTAATTAAAATTAATTTTAAAACTTGTTTTCGCCACCAACCCTATGCCATTATATATATTATTGAATAATCTTTATTTTAATACGAGGTATGTTCATTAAAATAGTTCATATAAAAAAGTCTCATCTGGTTATCAGATGAGTAAAGTCAATCTTCACCAGTTCTTGTACTAAAAAAAGAAGTAAATTGAAGAGAAGTGTAACTCTTATCTTCTTTTTTTTCTCTCTTTAAGACTTTTTAAATTATTCTTTACTTGTTACATGGCACTGTCTTATGTCGCGTTTAGCGTCTTCATAATATGAATACTTTCAATTTCTCACCTATTAACGTAACTCAGATAAAGAAAGTAACAACTTACCAGCAGATATTTCTGTGATTTCGTTGTCGCTTAGATTCAACCTCTTCAGACTGAGTAGCGAATACAGAGCGTCAGGCACTTTAGTTAGGGCATTTTTGGAAAGGTCCACGTCACTCAGATTGGATAAAGTATCAAGAGACGAAGGTAGGTTCGCTAATGTACGTTGGGTGTTACGCATGTGTAATGTTTCTAGACTTTGGAGGGAGGGTAGTTGCCTGTAAATAAATGTATATATAAAAAACAAAATTTGGTAGAAAAACATATTTTCTAGAAATTCTTCATGATACTGTTTGAATGGGAACATTCTTTCACAAATGTAATTGTGGTTTTTCTATCTGTTGTAGTTTAAAAAGTTAGCAAAAGTTTAAAACTACCAATGCTAGCAATTATGCTTACTGCTGCTTACAAAGTATATAAGTGTTATGTATGTAATCTTATGAAACTATAATGGTATAAAATTGTTGGTAAGTTAGCACAAAATTTTATAATCAAAAATTTAATAAGACTTACACATTGGGAGAAATCATATAAAGGTCTTACCTCAATTGAAACACTCCCAGAGGGTTATCATTGAGTATAAGAGTCTGGAGGTTTGCGAGCCTCCTCATCTGAGGCGGAAGAGTCTCAAGTATGTTGTTAGAAAGATCCAGGAACAATAAATCTGTCAGTTGTACAAATAAGGAAGGTGGGATGCTCTCTATTCTGCAATAATATAATTACTAATTTTAATTAACTTAATAAAAAAACATATGTCATAATGGTTGTTATCATGCCCTGTACCCTTTTTAATGACTAGAAACAACTACATGAAGTACCTGATTTATACCTCTTGTATTTGTTGACATAACTATTAGATTATATACCACTTATTAAAAAGATAGTTTTCAAACAGACTCCATTGACACATATCTGAAAGGAAACAAGTTGCCTCCTTTGGATTCCCCTCTCCCTAAATAGGGGGTCAGCAAAAGGATTCTATATTTTAGAGCCTGCCAAAGTGACTCTACTCTGCCAAGAGTGGTGGTCACCATACTTATTGAAAATGAAAACCATACAGTATGATTACCTACACAGCAGCACAGTGAGATGCTTTTCCATGCTCCATTTAAGTGAATGATATATATAAATAATAAAAATAAATTACTTCATACTTGTATCCTGTGAAGGTGTCGCATTATTACTTAAGCTGGACTATATGTGGAAAAGTATCTCTCTCTCACAGTTAAATGTACAATCAAAGTAATAAACATTATACTGGTCTTAACCACTGAGACTTAAAATTATTAGCAGTCCAAGGGACTTTTGAAAGACAGGAGATTTTTTTTTAATATAGAATTGATAACTCACTTATTGTGGCTGAGATTTAATACTAGTAACGATTTGGCTTTCTCCAACCCTTCAGGTACTTTCTTCAGTCTATTGTGAGACAAATCTAAGGTGGTGAGTTCTTCCAAGCGGAACAGTTCCACAGGAATCCCTGAGCTTTTCACTTTATTGTGTCTCACATTCAGTGACCTTAGACACTTCAGTTCAGTCAATTCACCAAACAACTTCTCCAAGCTATTCTTCTTTAGTGACAGATTTTCCTGTTTTTAAAGATACTCATTTTTAACATTGTATTATATACTCTAATGTTATTTTACTTAAGTGCTATTTAAAATAACAAATATAAAGATATTATAGCTATTTATAAAACCTTTTTACTCTATTATTAATAATAAAAATATGTATTAAAAGATACAACTTATGTGGTACTATTTATTTATTCCACAACAGAATAAGGTTTAAGAAATAAATGTGAAATAAATTGTTTATATTTAATTAAATTTATTTTTTCTTTTGTTTCTATGTAGTTGTAGTAAATGAAAACTTTAGAGCAAAGAACTCTTCAAACTTTTGAGTTCAATTTGGAAACTAGTGCTGCGAAATCAAAACAGTAACCCCTTCCTATGGTCAAAACAAGACAAAATAAATACGTTTATACTGATTACACTTGGATAAAAGTATTTTGTTGTTAAAATCCTACTTACCAATTTCATAAGTTTTCCAAGTTCTTCAGGGATATCAGTCAGATTTGTCTTGTCTAGCCGAAGCCATTGCAGACCGGTCATGTATCGAATAGCATCGGGAAATTTATCGTCCTAGAATATAAGAATATTTAGCCCGAAATAGGAAAGCAAAGGTTATGAGGTATGATATCATCAATCATCACTGATAGTAAATATGTGAGTCAACTACATATTACTTACGCTGAAATCATTGCAAGTGAAGTCTACACCTCTAACAAATGGCAATAAACCCGTATTTGCCATGTTTACAACAAATTACTTATGAAAATACATTAGTTTTCTAAGTAAAAAAACTTGTCAACTGTCACATGTAATGACAGTGATGACAGTTTATATTCAGTATTCCTATGATTTTATCAAGAATTCTCCTAAAGGCTACAATAGTAGCTAAATTATTTATTATACTAAACTGTGCTACAAAATATACTATTAGAACGACAGCCAACATGTCGAACATATCATTTCATGAAACCTTGTCATATAAAATATACTAATAGATATCTAATATATAAAATTCTCGTGTCACAGTTTTCGTTGCCATGCTCCTCCGAAACGGCTTGACCGATTTTGATGAAATTTTTTGTGCTTATCCGGTACCTATGAGAATCGGCCAACATCTATTTTTCATCCCCCTAAATGTTAAGGGTAGTACAACCCCAATTTTTTTTTTTATTTTTTTAGACAAAATTTTTAATTTCTATTTTTTTATGATACAACATACAAAAATACATACAATCCTCAATTTTCACCCTTCTACGATCAACCCTTATTTTTTAATAGCCATTTTAGTAATGTAATCATTTTTCATCCCGCTCAAATTACTTAGAAATAATTTATATGGCAAAGCAACGTTTTCCGGGTCAGCTAGTTAAGTTATAATTGTAGTGAATGTTGATGCTTAAAAAACTAGACAAATAAAAATGACCTGACACAAGATTGGGATATATTTTATTAATTAACATAGTAAAAGAAGAGAATGTCCTTGTTTACATTTCTATGTTTCTAGTGATGGGAGCTCGTGTCTAAGTGGTTACCGAATATGTTACAAAATTAAATAATTCTAGCCTGTTCAGTCTATGGGTGGATGACTATTCTTAAGACATTGAAACCATCCGTGCCTCTGAGGGCACGTTAAGTAATCGATCCCGGTTGCCATTGCACTTTATGGTATTTGTGGCGAGTACTTGGAGCTCTAAAACAATGTCCGTCAACAATCTATCTACAGAATTTCGATATTGCAAAGTACCTGTGTTGTGGAAATCTAAAGACAGAACAGTATGCTTGTTTGAAAAATTCGTGCAGCCGTGTCTTAGTAGATTAAGCTGTTCCGAATCTAGATCAGGAAAACGGTTTAGTGATTGATAACATTTTTAAAGATCAAATAAACATGAACATAAAAATCTGATTAAATTTATAAACTTTATTCATCACAAATTTCGTTGTAAATAAGAATTTTCATTCTTTTTTCGCAAAAACCAAAAAGTCTCAGACTATGGAAATGAAGTCGGCAGGAGCGGGGCGGTGCGAGCAACTGCGGTGAGCCTGCATTGCCGCGTTGTTGTCGTCCTACGCCACATATCACCTCCTAATACATTCCGCATACAGGGCCACAAACGCGCGCCACACATATTTACTATAACAGGCTTATAAAGTTACACTAAAAATCACGACATCAGTAAAATCCTAGTTTGTGACACACCGAGGTATTTGCAATTTAAAAATAATTTTGTTTTAAAAATATATTGCATATAGCTTACTGTGCAGTAAAATGCTCTTGGCAAGTCATCTAAAACATCAAATTATCAAAAAGATGGCATAACATTTCATCGGTAAGTACATTATATTTTTATTACGTTAACGTTTTTCAAATATACCGGAGTTCAACTTATACTGGTGACTTTATAGTATATGTCCTTTTCACTCACCACATAAATTACAATAGTTGTCTTTGTCTAATACTACATGCGTATCGATAATGTTGTGATTCAGAAATCGATTTGTTTGGTTATCGTTTCACTTTTTTTTATTGAAGCAAAGATATTTTCTAAAGGAAGTGATGTTTAATAGTGATAGATTTTGTTAAAGGTTTCCTAAATGCCCTGAAAATAAAATGTGGATCGACGCAACTCGTCGAGGGAATGAATGGTTTCCCACTAAAAGTACTGTGATATGCTCAAGATATTTCACAGAAGATAATTAGCATGCTATGAAAACCGAAGAAGGCTGTGTAATTCCGCTATACCTACTCTATACTTGCCAGTTTTGGTAAGGACTTTTACTTTTTTGAAGACTAGTTTACCAATAAACGTTACACAATAATAACATTAAGGGATTAAGTGAAACATGATATTCTAAAATTTACGCAAATGTTACACGCTAACACTTCTTTTTTTTTTTAAAGTACGTAATTTTAAAGTAAAAAAAGAATTTTAAAGTACGTAAAATATACGTACCTCATATTATTATTATTTTTATTCAAATTTTAACTTTTCAAATAAATATTTAATAAATAATAATAATTTCATTTATTTACAAATCGTAAAAAATAAAAAAAAAATAACCAGTCTATCTAACCAAATTTATCGATCAACGTTTTTACCCTGTCCCAACACTATGGTTCGGTGCATTCTGTTTGGCCTTGAAACATATAATCACAGCACATTAGACACGTCCCGCGCGTCCCGTACATACCCCGGAATTTGGTGAAGTCGAATCGTAACAAATTTTCAATCATGCGGTATCTATTAGGAGGTAATCTGTCTCCTACGCCCACTAATTCTAGTTACTTCAGACACGGCGGAATGCGTGCCGACGTGCGTATTAGACTTAGTATACAAAGCGAGGTAAGGTGTAACTGTACCTAATACATACTTCGTAGAAAACAAGAAAACGAAATTTAATCTACCATGTACAGTTACATATCAAGAAACTTACTGGTCTTTTTTCTTTCCATCCCTATCCCTATCTTCCCCAAAAATCTTCAGTGCCTGTCAATTCTCGTTTTTACCAATACTTCGGTGCCGAAGCGATCATAGTCACATATGTGCCGGTTTTTTCAAGACAGTTTAACCGGTTTTTATTTGTGTATTATATTCTATTATATAGTTATTTTAAAATAAAAATTCAATCAAATTTCAAGAGTTCAAAAGGTGTTTCTATGGTTAATTTTATCAAATGATAAAAATTGGTTTTGAACAGTATATTTATTCTAATAACAAAGCATCACCTATAAAATGTTTTTTACAAACCAAACAACTATCTCACTAATAATCAACCAATTATTAAGTATATAGTTATACTCGGTGATTGACATTCCTGTAGCCTTTAGGATCGGGAAAACAGTTGAGAAGAACAGACAAAGAAAAGTATAGAGAAAATGCAACTTATTTTAATACAAATTAGAATAAAGTCTTTCTAAACAGTAATTTGATTATTTTGTTCATTCATGACTTAAATGCAATAGGGAATTTATATGTACAATCCAGTAACCAGAAATATATTAATAGTCCCATTACAAAATATTTCAAATCATGTTTAAAACAGTTACCTATATATTTTTAAACTAATACACTAACATTAAAGCATTCAGGATGTAGAATACATCATTTATATATTGGAGTTTGACAAACAGGTTACAATTAATGTGCTTGGTAAATTTGATAACATTGAAATTATCGTGGCATTGGTGGCAGGGCAGGTGTTGGACCCGATAGTGCTGTGTTGGTTCCTAGCAGCACCTGCAATTATAAAAATAAATTAATTTGAAAATTGATGACATGACTTTCAACTCTCACAATGATGGCCAAAAATTAGATATAAAACCTAGTTTTAAGTGTCTGGATGGGTATTATCTAAAATCATGAAAATATCTTTTCTTTCAGAAAATGCTATTTCTATGCTTAACTTGTTTTCATGGATTGTTCCCACAGAAGAAAACGATTAAAGATTGCATAAAATACAACATTTATGAAGGTCATTGTCGATTTATGAAATTTGTTTCAACTTAGTGTAAAATTTGTAAATTATAATTATACTAATGATTATGTATATATAATAATTACGAAATTGCATAAATCAATTAAACTTTCAAATTTAATTGTCACCAACCAATCATGACATTACTACATTACCTTGTTTGTAAACATCTGTTTCTCACATCTAATATTTGGTGTAGTTCATTCATATGAGTTCAATAATAGGATACAGTTTGAATAGAATAGAGTAAATGTGATCTGATTTTTTTTTTTACAAAAAAAATAATTTTGTAATCAAATATAATAAAAGAAATAAATTAAAAATTATTTTCAATATATCTGAAACAAAAAGACTGCTAACCTGTTTCTGTTGACTCTTTTCCATTTCGGCCACTTGCGCTCTCTCTACTTCAAATATGACTGGAGCAAATAGGATGACAGAAGAACTTGCTACTACCCACATCACAGAACGTGATAGTCCATACAGAGATTTGACACCGGACCTAATAACACATTAATCTATATTTAACTAAAATCTTTAAGAAGTACAATAACTAACATTTCACCTATAATACTACATTTTATAGTTTATAAATACATCTTAAAGAATCCATTGATTCATTCTCATTTAATTTTCTTCCATTAATAGTTAAAGAGATATATATAATATTGTAAGTGTCAGATATTGACAATACTGAACACAATAACTAAAGTGTGATAATTTATTTTATTTGCACCTCACATCAGTGATCAGTGCCTTGGTTTGATGATAGCTATTGCATTTGTTACTTTCCATATGTGACTTTGTGAAAAGGAATTATCACTGGCTAAAAAACAATACTGTGTTTGTCATGAGACCATCTGAATACCATACCTACTGTGTAAACTACACTTAAATTCAAATACAGAAAAATTACTGATAATTAATAATTAGAAAAGGTATCTAATCTAATTGGATCTATCTTTTTTTGAATTCTGTTAGTTTTTATGTTTTATGTTCCACTGTAAGTACTTTTTTTTCATGTTCATCGATTACTTCATCAAGTATTGACCGATTTTTTAAATTATTCTTGAATTCGAAAGGGCATACTGTTGAGGGGGTTCCATTATTATCATGTCAGGGTATGTTGGGGAGTTCCCAAGGGCAACTCTCAAATATTGTAGGTACATATTGTCTTACGTGTATTTTCTAATACTAGTCTTGTATAGTAAGTCATCATCTCATGGTGATGAGCTGACACTGAAAGGTAAAACTAGAATAGGGAGTTGGAGTAGGAATTCTTTAAATATCATATGTATGTATGTTACGGTAAGTTGTATTCTTTCAAGTTATTTAGGTGAGCTGATAATAGAATGTAAAACTCCTATACTCCTGTATATATAGTTTACTTTGTTTTCTTTTAAGGTATTCATATGGGCTGATACCAGAGGATAACATTATGTACGCATAAAGGTCCTTAGTTGTATTCATTCATGTGCAAGTTATCTCATAGGTTATATTCCTAATTTATGGTGGCCTGGATCTCGTAATAATAGTTGTTCTAAGATCCCTTTATATCTAGGGCAAAGTGGCACACTATGATGTTTTAGTAGCTTCGTTTCTGACAACACAACACCACCGTAAACCCTAAAGGGGTGACGATGAGTTTCTGATATAGTAATCAGTATATATAAGAGAGAAAAATAAAAAGTTAGGATTATCGAACCTAAATCAATTAATATGCATCTAGCTTATTCTGTTATGTTCTAATTTGTTCATTGAAAAGTTAGTTTCAATTGTAGTTTTCACTCAATACTTTCTCATCATGCAGTTTTTTGTGTAATTTTTTGGGTTGCAAGTCGGGACTTAGCACAGCGGAAATTTGTTCAATTTTTTTTTTCATTAGTGAATCACTGCATGTTAGTAGTAGTGCCCTCAGGGCCTTATGCGAGATTAATCACATCAGATTGCCATGGTGACTACAATAAGTGTTTCATATGAATTCAATGCTCATAGTGAGTGCATTTGATGTTGCGATTGATAAAGAATTCAGTGCGGACCAATTGAAACACCCAAGGTGGTTACCGTGATGTTCAATTTAATGTGAAATAATCACATTAGACCCTAGTTTATGAACCGAAACCTTTCAACTAAACCCACTTCACTTCTTCTTCACAATACACACAACAAAACATCTTACAACATTCTAGTAGTCTTCAGACACCTGATACTGAAACTCAATTATTTATATGTTCATAAATGCACGACTTTTTTTAGCTGCTTAAAAAATTTACTAAAACAAACAGATTTTAGATACCTACCATATTGAATTAACATTTTTTTAATTAATATATAATTAGGTTTAGACAACAGTTGTCACTTTGTTATTTTGTAAAGAAGTCATAAGAATTTACAAAGCAAGTAAAATAGTTTTATATTTATGTTCGTTTAGAATTTTGAAGTAGTTTAAGTTTAAAGAGTAGCTAAATCAAAGTTACTGAACAACATTTTTGATTTAAGTAGTTAGGAGAAATCATGCTTTTTGAACAAATAAATAATTCAGTTAATTTTTTGCTTTCCAGTGTGTGTTCATGATAATTTCTAACACAATGCTAGGAGATATGTAATTTCCAAAGACATACCATGTATTTGAAGTAACCGAATAAGTGCAGCTTCGAACACATTCTGGGAACATTTCAGTCAATCCCCATAACCTCTCTGACAAAGTCTCATCAGGTTCCTGCAATAATATGAATTAATCAAGTCAAGAACGATTTTTTTCCTTTAACAAGTATAATATACATGCCGAAACAGAAACAATCACAATCATGTTATTAAAAAGGAAATAACTCACATCGTCATATTCTTTAAGGGGTCCGAGAGGAGTCCCAGCGCTCGGTGATGATCCTAACTGAAAACACGTAAATATTAATATACAGTCATTACTTTTGCGTCTTTAATCCAGTTATAATGTTACATACTGAAGGGGTTATGAAATAATCCTCAGGTCTACGCTCAGGAGTGTCATCTTTGCTAGCAGTCAAAGACTCCATCCCGCTGTCGCTCTGTTCCAGTTCATCAGTCAAATCCATAAGTGTGTAATAACACTGTGAACTTTTAATATACTTTTACGTTTATGCTTATTTAAATCTTTACTTTGATCTATAAAATCGTAACATGCATGCATAGGCCTGCCTTGCACACAAAGACGTGATGGGTGTTGCCAAGTAAAATTCATAAATAAAGAACTATAAAAAGAATGACAGTGATTTATAATTATAATTATAATTTAGTAAGTTATAATTTACTTTAAATGTGTCCCTGTGATGGTAGATTAACAATACACGGTATCACAACTCATACTCACCTCTCACCTCTCTGGATATCGTAAGATGCAATACGATAGGATAAAGGACAACATCACTGCAAGGAGAAACTTAAAATAAACTAAACTTATACCAACCCGTCTGAATACAGTAGACACAAATCTGCTTGCAAGGCAAAGTCTATGTCCAGCCGTGGATTATAATTAGTGATATAATAATAATAATAATTTATTGCTTCTCACACACAGTTTACAATTTTTATAATACAGTTTATATGGTAAATATCGCTCATTGAGACATAATATTTGTGGGAGACTGGTATGACTTGTTACAGATTACCAACCACTCCAGACTGGACAGTGGAATGTATAGTATAGTATGGAATGTATAACGTACTATTAAAAGCTACTGATAATGACGATTGTTAACTATTTCATATATAGTATATATAAGTATTTTTTTGTTTACCTTCTAATTCTAAAATATATTTTAAGTAAAGACTTAACAATAAGATAGTTTTTGTTAAACCTAGTGGCTATAACTTGAGATCTCTAATCATTATTATTTAAAAAATTGAATTAATTAGTTAATTAATTGTTGTTACAACTTAATTAAGTTTAATTAAGTTGTAACAACTAATTTTATTGATACAAAAACATTTAACCCAATTTATTCAGTGAAAACATAATGTTTAGGCTTTCTGAGCTACCTACTTTACTGATGTTACAAACCTATACAGTGTGAAGTTCTCAAATTGAGATATATCAAGTTTATCTGCGAACTACTATTTAGAGGCAGTCTTGCGCATACAGGAATGTGCATTATTCACGTAAGTTGATCGAAGTGGTTCTTAAGCCAGTGCATATACCGCTTTCAAATAAGGGCATAGATCTACAGAATTACATTCTTATGAAGGTTTAATAGTGAGTGCAGGCAACATTAAAAATTAAAATATTCAATAGATTTAAGGCACATTATTCGTACGATCTCTGATGAAACTAGACCTATCGTAAAATTTACCTTATGTCAGTTGATCCAACCAAAACAATTTTTTCCTGGCTGAAGTCATTTAAGGACTTATATTAATACCTGGAAATTACTAATCATCAGGTCTACCCTTTAAATATTATTAAAATTGTATGTTCTTTTTTTTTTTAAAAAACACTCGTTCTACATATTTTTCACTGCAAGTTGAAAACAAGTTCTAACTTCGTAAGTGATGGTGATTGAACAAGATATCTTAATTTCATGTTCATTATTTTAGAAAAATAGGATCAATTGAGTTCGATAATCGAATAAGTAATAATAAGTTCCAATAGTCATAGTACGCTATTATTCAGAGACTTTAGAAGCAATAGCGACAGAGGAATGTAGTACCAGTAAATTAAAGCGCCTTTCTCATTGGTCTATCAGTTGATGTATGCGGCTTCCAGGTAATAATAATAAACTGAAGAAGTGGTTGAGCCATTTAGACCTCCTATGAACAGTCTAAGATTCGACCTTGATCGTTTTACAAGCGGACTAGCACTTTTTCCGAGTCCATGAGGTTTGTCTGTCCATCAGTTCATTAACTTTCAGACTTTTAATGTAATAGCAATGGTCTCCATGTTCTGTGGAGGCCTTTATACAAACTTGGATATTTTTCAAAAGTGGTTTCGAGAAGCAAATAATTCGAATCAAATTTTCATCCATTAAAAATTTTAAATTCGATAGTTTGTGTGCAACTCTTACGGTAAAAATAAAAATTTAATCTCGGAATTTCTGTATACTTCAAACCAATGCGTCTTCTGGGTTTCAGTACGTAATTAAATCTTTTTTCTTCTTTACACAAGCAATAGTAAGTATGCCGAAGATAGCTGCTGAATTATGAATATGCAAGATAAGGTAAGGTGTACGGATTTTAAAATACGTGGATATCTGGGTGTACCATAAAATATAAATGAGACATAGTTTATTCATTTTTTTGATAAGTTAATAGCTTTCAAACAATCACACATTTTGTGTCCAGTCCTTTCAATTTAAATTATAGATGAGGAAATTTGGGTTTAAACATAAATACGTAGTCGGTAGTGTTCATGTGGTTAAAAGGAGATGAAGCAGTTAGTGGAAATAAAAAGATTTAGATATGGTAATGGTAGAAATAATTTATATTTCACTTGTCTTCTCACCACACCTTTATTTTTTTTAAAATAACTTAATGAAATCCTTAAATAACAGACTTATTAGTCTAGTGGTTAGTGGCCCTGACTGCTAAGATAAGACGGAGGTCGTGGGTTCCATTCCCACCCGGGACAAATATTTGTGTGATGAGTACCATTATTTGTTCTGTATCAGGGTGTAATTTATCTATAAAATGTATGTATCAAGAAATATTTAAATATGTTTATCAGTAGTCTGGTTACTATAGCACAGGTTTTGTCTAATTTGAAATCAGACAGCCGTGTGTAAGTTGTGTTAAGGGGCTATTTACTACATTTCACAAACACTTTTTCTTACCGTCGCAGATGAAATAATAAACAAATATATTCATTTACATTACTTGCAACAAATGGACCTAGTGTAAGTTAAAACCAGGGTTCCTAAATGTTAAGTTTGATTATGTATCAGATACGGGCAATTTTACACAAAAAAAAATTCACATTGCCTATCTACTTACTACACAATTTTAGTATTAAATATCAAACATTACTTGGCAACTATTCGGCGAACTGCATCTACAAGGACTTTCTGTGGGCATTTCATAAAACTTTGCCGTAAAATATCTCTGTGTTTTTATTTACATTTGACAGTAATGGTAACGTCAACAAGTTACTTAAAAAAGGTTCTACACTTGAAGACCTCATTAACGAAATTCGAAATTCAAACATAGTTTCATGAAAAATACTGCTTTAGACAGGGTCTTACAAGGTGCAATTTCAAATCTTACATGCGTCGCTTTGCAGTTTTACATTTTTTATGATTATTGGACAGTTAACATTGTTTAACTGAATCTAAAAAGATAACTTGTACGTGTTGATAATTCTATCTCTAAAAGGCTACTGTCATCCTACCCTATTGACACAGATGACCTTCCAATAACTGCATTACGTAAGCTCTATTACTGTCCTATAATATTTGTGAAAGCCAATAAAATTTAATGCACTTCAATTAAACTTGTTCAATTGAAATATCTCAAATTTGCTCCATAATTTGATTGTTCCAATAATTCATTTTATAGTTGGCTTTTCCTTATTGCAGTAAAGACTTTTTCAGTAAAGACTAAAGAGAAATGTGAAATATATTTCAATTTTCAAAAATTTCATAACTGAAACTTGTTTTTAATTTACACCATACATATATTTTTTTATAACACACATTTTCCCTGGAAATTTGCACCGTTTACACTTTTATAAGCAGACGACATTGTTTTCATGTCATCATACCTTGTGGTGCAAAGCCTGGCTCGAAGAGAACTCAGAGTAAGCAAATCCCAAACAGAATAGACATATGCATTGCAACCTATCTAATTCAACGACGGGTGCGACTCAGTCAACGTGCATAAGAATCACTCCTCTGAAAACGTGGATCCGAATGCTGGCCAATGCGCAAAATGAAAGAACAAAACTTTGCACGATATAAATGAGATTATTCTGAGGTGTAACCCTTAAAGAAAGACTAGCAGGGCTGACACAAGACAAAAACGTCTGTTTTATAAGTATTGTCGTAAGTTACTTTACACACAGCATCATGTTATCATTAATAAAACTGAACATAGATAACATGCCATGGGTGACTACACTTTTCACTGCCGTACCTTTTTTTTTTGTTGACATGGCTGGGCAGCGACCCGGACCATATTTCAGGTCCCTCCTCAAATTGACACGATGCCCCGTTAGACCCTATCCCGGGGCAAAAAAATATTTCTTTCCCACAGTTCTGACGTGGCGGCCCGACCGTAGGGTTCTACCGTTCAGGCTGCCATCCTATACCCTATCGCAGCAACTATTCTGCCCCCAGAGACCCCAAACACTGCCGTACCTAGCAACACAGCTGTAAAATTAATAAAAAAAGCTTTAGATTGACAGATGACACTTGACAGCAGTCTTTTTTCTGGAATCTGCCATATTTCGTGCAATTAGATAAAATTAATTTATAATAGTTGTATGTACTGCATTCATTTATTTATGATTTTATGGCTTTAGGTTCCTGGAATTCTTTACTTGAATAATATATAAATCGTGAACTCAGTTACAAAACATTAAACATTAATTTTACTAGGTTCCATTGTTACAATAAATTTGTACAAGCAGATATTTTATAGTAGTCAGTGAGTGTGTTAATATTGCTAAAATTGGAAGTCTTTAATGCACCATCCTCACCTTTGCAGTGTATATCTAAGGTACGTTCACAATATACTTTCTTTTTCATTGAAATATTTTAATAAACCTGATGAAAACATCAAATAAAAAAATCGTTACGGACTGCGTTTACGGTTGATGTACATATGAAATTCCATGGGTTTTCTTATATGAAACTATACAATAATACAATAAAATAATAATTTGGAAGTATGTCGTCTGGAAATAACCATTTCGTAAATAACTATGGGATTCTAAATGCACATTACTGTTGGAAGCTTGATGTAACAGGTAAAACTATTTTTTTATATTGGCAATTTCGTAGAAAATATTAAGCATGACAAAGCTTGTTCGGTAATTTATATTAAATTGCACTGTTATATTCCTCCATGTGGTGTTGGATTTAAGATACAGAGTATCGCCATCCCTATTGGTTACATATGTGTCGCAAAAGGCGACTAAGGGATCAAGTTACGTAGGACAAATTCACTGCAAAGAGGAGGGAAAACTTGAAACCAACTCTGTACCAACCTATCTCCCAGTGTGATATAGTAGACCTAAGTGTAATTTCTACATATAGGCCTTTATCCAGTAGTAGACTGTTAAAAGCTGTTGATGAAGACAATGACTGGTTACTTAACTTACATTACAGAAATAAAACTGACTGGTTTGAGCTATTGTTTATATTTTCCAAAATTTATGTGTAAGCCATGACACTTTGATAAAATATTGTATATTTACTTACTTTTCCATTTAATATACTAATATTTTCATCTCATCTTTATGGTGGTTTATCATATAAGAGTGCATCTGTGTGGTTACGGATTAAGGATACAAAGTTTTACCACACCTATTCATGCTGTAGGTATCATTAGATCCAAGTAAGGTAGAAAACTGCAGCACAATGTAACTATAAAGATAAGGCAAATTTCAAACAAACCTTTTACTCATCCATCTGGCCAACATGGAATAGTAGGCCAAAACCTTCTTTCGAAGGAGAGACTTATGCATATCAGTAGGCTATTAAAGATTTTGTGATGATATGAGTGTGACTAAAATCCTAAAGTAATGGCAAAGTTTACATACCTTGTAGGCATGAATGTATGTTTAAGTAAAGCACCTGAAAGTATGATGTGGTGTCTTTTTTGGTAAAATCTTCAATTATATTTTTGTTATGGTAAGTCTCCTCCTCTGTTTATCTCATTAAAGAGAATTAAAAAACAGGACAAAATCTCAGTTAAACTTTTCCTTTTGTGTGTGTGTTATATTATCTTTACTATTTATCTGTGGCAAAATAGGATTATTTTAAATCAATAGTTATTGTCATATTTAAACTTAAATACATTGGTTATATGCACAAAGTTAGAAGGATAAAAAACATGGATTTATTAACTGTCTCATTATTAAGTTTTATTGAAGTTGGTCATACTTATTTTATTAAGTAGACCAAGGTTGAATGACAGTAATATTTTTTTACTAACTGATTCTTTTAACACAACATATTACAGTAATTGACCAATATATAGAACAAAACAGTTACATAAACTGCCTATAGGGACATTAATAGTAATGAGTGTTTATAAACAATGACTCAAAATAACTATGTGTTGATTGTTATTGCCTGGACCTATTAGACTGTGCGTTAACATTCCTCAAATGTAACAGGAAAGGTAGTATAAGCAGTATTACCACTAAAGTATGTAAATGGATGTTCTTGTGCGAGTTCTTTATGAAGATCAATTATCCTTTTCTTAAGAAAATTTAAAGGAAATCTTAACTTATTTGGGAATTTGTAAGTAAATGAAAATTTGCTCTAAAGATGTAACTCATAAAACCACTTACAAAAAGCACACCACACCTTTGTTTAGTTCTTTAAAAACATTCATATAGGTTTATGGTCTTAACCCGTAAGCCAACATCCATAATAATAATATCATAAGGAAGAAAGATTTGTATTTTTGTTTGTCTATGCTAACATTATACCCAGGCAATTTTTGTATGTTTGTTTGTCCATGCTAATATAAAACAACTGGATCAATATATTTTTTTTCAAGTAGAGTACTCCGTTATCACTGAGTGACATAGGTTATATTTACAAATACATTAGGGATCTACTAAAACATCAATAATGTAACCCAAGGTGTAAAAATCATGAAAGTGCTGCAGAAACTGTTGCTGATAAGACAAATAATGACCCACATACTAAATATATTAATATCTATAAAAAACTTATGTGATACCTTATGTCGTTGTTGTTTGTAGTAAGCTACTGTAATTACTTTTTTACATTTTAAAAGTTAAAAGGAAAACCAACCACAATTAGACCTCGTTATTCATAACTTTGTATTGACCCAATACCAGTAATTACTATTTGAATTATTCAAATAAGACATTTCATCCAAAAGATATTACGAATTTAATAAGAGACGATGTAACTCTAGCAACAATCCTCACCGGCACTGCGGCCGGGAAGCTCTCTCACGTTTTATGGATGCAGATGATACGGACAGATATACTTATATCTTTTAAAAGGTTACAGTTTACTGTAAAGATATCTTTTGGTATCTATCAGGGTAAAAGTTTCTTGATGGCACCTACCTAAGAAAAGAGTGCTTTTCTCTCGAGTAATTTAAGTGTGCCCCTGTTTCGACCCCCTTAAAAATCAATGTTTTGCTGCCACCTACAAATGTCACAACAAACAGTGTACAGTAAAACTTCAAGGTAACTATTGAAAAAAAAAGTTATAACGATTAGAACGGCCACGGCGGCCATTCCAAATGAAACCCAGCTAACGGCGCAGGATATACTATAGTACACAAGTGTGCGCGTAAACACGATGCACTTTTTGTTCCTTCACTCTCATATTTCGATGGAAAGGCTACACGATCGGGAAGAGATCAAGCGGAAGACCGACGGCTTTACTTGTTCTTCGAGCCACGAGGGTTAAGACCCTACAAACTCCAGGCTGATAAGCATTTCTATAATCAGAAATACTCAATAACACCTTTTTTGACGCGCTTGGGAATGCAAACCGGGATCTCTGGATCTGCAATCATATACACTAGAGAGACAGAGACAGGTTGCTAGCGGTTCCAAAACAATTAAATGAAGAACAAAAATGTACAAAAAAATAACTAATATAAAAAGTATTAAACCCCTTATAAATGAAATACAAGAAACCCGATTTCTTTTTTTTTTAATATTTATTATGATATTAAATACTTAGGGAATCTAAAATAGGCCATGTATTTTATTAAGTGATTGTAAGTAAGAATTTAGTTTTATTTATCCAAAAATGTTTAAAAAAAATGTATAAGTCCAATGCTTACATACTCATATGTTAATTATATAATTTTTTTTATTTCACGAACGTGTCAAAGTGACTACTCCGCCTGATGGAAAGCATGAATAAAATCCGAGAGTTGTGGTCACCATTCTCATTGTAAATGCAGACAATGCAATATGGCGACACACATTATGGCACCCTCGTGAGATGCTTCTTCACGCCCCGCTTGGGGGCATAAAAGGCATGACAATCATCAGTGGCATTGTATTGTTCACACACTTACCACGACAACTGTCACTCCTGCATCAATGGGCCTTCGGTCTTGCACTCACCAACGAAACACAATAGCATGGACGCTGTCATTTTAGGTCGAGCCGGCTTGTTCATACTGAAATCAGTTTAAAAGTAGATGGGTATAAAATATACGCAAATTATTTTTCACCCATCATAAAAGTTATTTTATCTTATATTTTGGAATAGTATTTTATGTCTAGTTTGATCAACAGCCTTAGTAATTTACATGAAAATATTTTATTATGTGAATTTTTACTATAATCTGTTTTAATATGAAAAAGTTAAGGTATGAAACTGTACCCAAACACACAAATTTTTGTACTTCAACATGTGTATGTGTATGGATTATATTCATGCTTTCCATCAGGCATAGTAGAGCCACTTTGGCAGGCTCTTAAAATAAAGAAAAACAAATGGTTTAATTAATTGATGACACACATTGATAATTCTAAAAGTATCAAAACTGAAGTGTCTTTTTAGAATTCTTGAGAAATAATGGCTAGGTAACTACTCACACCTAGTTTAATTTGTTAAATCCTAGCATAATCTGAGTGTTCACATTGTAATTTATTATAAATCAATAAATTATTATTATTGTTATCAGAACATTAGACACTGGTAAAAATTAAAAAGTGATTGTTTTTAATTAACAATAGCTATTATCTACACTTTCACCATTGTTTATTGTCACTGCTTCACATCTTGAAATCGTATCGTACTATAATATTACATAACATAATATTTCAAATCTGACTGGTTGTTTCAGGGATTACCGTGTTTAATAAGCAACAAGCAAAAAAAGAACTTTATTAGAATATTACATTATAATTTATTAGTATAATTATAATGTTCAGTTATGTGTCTTATGCTAAGCACAAAAGTTTACCTACGTAAATATATATATATGTTTTCTATATCATAAAGTATAGTATAGTAGGCCAAAACCTCCTTGCTAAGGAAAGGCCCATATCCAGTATTGGACTGTTAAAAGTTATTGATGATATAATGAAAAGGAATTTTCGTCAGCCTCGTTAAAACTTGAGAAACAGTAGACGCAATAATCGTTTACTACAATACCCGTTTTTTCAAGAGATATCGATATCATTTCTTGTGTGTTACCTTAAAAGCCTGTGTGTTGGTATATTTTTGTTTCTACTAGTAAATCTTAGTATACATAAATAATATGTATAATAATTACTACAAAAGTTAATTTAATGTAAAATTACCTTAAATACTTTCGTCTTCATTTTAATTATTTCTTTTTTATTATGTATATTACACACAGATTACCTCCTAATAGATACCGCATTATTGAAAATTTGATACGATTCGACTTCACCAAATTGCGGGGTACGTACGCGGCGTGCGGGACGTGTCTAATGCGCTGTGATTGGATATTTCTAGGTCAAAGTTAGAATGCACCGAACTATAATGATGGGACAGGGTAAGAACGTTGAGCGATTAATTTGGTTAGATAGTCTGGATATTTTACTTTTATTTTTTATTATTATTTGTAAATAAATGAAACGATCAATGTTTATTAAATATTTATTTGAAAATTAAGATTTGAATAAAAATAATAATAATATTAGGTACACATATTTTACTTACTTTAAAATAGTGTTGGCGTGTAACATTTGCGTAAATTTTAGAATATCATGTTTCATTCAATTCCTTAATGTTATTATTGTATAACCTTTATTGGTATACGAGTACTAGTCTTCAAAAAGGTAAAAGTCCTTACCAAAACTGGCAAGTATAGAGTAGGTATAGCGGACATAAGCAGCCTTCTTCGGTTTTTCATAGCATGAAAATTATCTTCTGTGAAATGTCTTGAGCATATCACAGTACTTTTAGTGGCAAACCATTCATTCCCTCAACGAGTTGCGTCGATTCAAATTTTGTTTTGTCTTTTAGGGCATTTAGGAAACATTTAACATAATTATATCACTGTTAAACATCACTTCTTTTAGAAAATATCTTTGCTTCAATAAAAAAAATTAAACGATAACCAAACAAATCGACTTCTGAATCCAACACTATCGATACGCGTGCAGTATTAGACAAAGACAACTATTGTAATTTACGTGGTGAGTGAAAGGGACATTTCAAAAAGACATCAACGACTGTTTAACTATTATTGGTTTGTTGCACTATTCAGTCACCAGTATAAGTTGAAGTCCGGTGTATTTGAAAGACGTTAACGTAATAAAAATTTAATGTACTTACCGATGAAATATTATGCTATCTTTTTGATATTTAGATGTTTTAGGTGACTTGCCACACCATTTTACTGCACAGTAAGCCATTTACAATATATTTTTAAAACAAAACTATTTTTAAATTGCAAACACCTCGGTGTGTCTACGAGTTACAAACTTAGGCGATACTGATGTCGTGATTTTTAGCGTAACTTTATAATCCTGTTATAGGAACTATGTGTGGCGCACTTTTGTGGCCCTTTATGCAGAATCTATTAGGAGGTAATCTGTGATATTACATAATTGAATTATTCATTTGAAATCTTAACGATTAGATACTATGGAAAGGACTGAAATGAAGTTAAAAAAGTATTATCCTTGCATACCTACACTGCATTGGTTATTTTCCTTCGTTCGAAAGATTTTATTTGTCTAGCAATTAAATACATAATAAAACTCTATGTTTCAATGTTTATTGAATAGGTAGTAGATATCTTGTTACGTTTATTAATTGCCTGTAATTATAAAATTATCATATTTGAATCGGACACATGGAACACATACTGATCCACGTATATTGTGAAACTCTGAGAAATAAAACGATACTTACTCACGTTTTCTCGGGGCATGTCAGTCCAATAATAAAACAGAGTCTGAAATAACTCAAAGAGCTGCCACAGGTTTAATTATACATATTCTGCATTGCCAAACATACTGATGGAATTTTTTTTAGTTAAAAGATTTTTTATTAAAAAAACTTGTTTGTCGTTTTGCCAAACAATTATTATAAACTATCTTTATAGTTAATAACATTTGTTTTTCATTGCCTATTAGTAGCATACCATTTATTTATATTTTCAGGGTTCTATAGCCAACAAGGAACATAGGGTTAGGAACCCAATAGCGTTTCATGTTAGGAAGAAAGTATTAAGTTTCGCCATGTTTTTAAGTAGACACATTTATCACATAATACCTTTTTTTAACTTCGCTCAAGTGTTAAATGGGGATAAACTTGGAATCACAGTGTGATAGGTGTCGCTGAATAGGTTTTAAAAACGTACATTTGAATTCCGAAATCCATTGGCAAAATAGAGATTAAAAATTATGATTAGTATATGGCAGTATGGCGGTCATATCCAAGTATTAAGGTATAAGGTATCTCTGTTAAAATGTGCCGCTGTTTAAATACATAGCATAACATCGGATGACAGAAAACGACCACAGCGTCGGCAGAGTACTCCGAGTGTGATTAAGTAGTTATGATATTTAATTATTTAGCGCAGAGTTATGGTATTTAGAATGTTCACATGGATTTTATATTAGTATATTTAGTGTAAATTATTTAGTTACGTTTATATAGATATTTTGATCATGACTTCGAAGAGAGTCAACAAATATTTCAGGGTGTTTTTTGATAATTTGGAATACATGTTATAATTAACAAGTCTTCAACATGCGAACTATATGATACAAAGTAAATGTACAAATATACAGACTTTTCATTTAGATTTTTCATTTTAAATACACTCACCGGCACGGAATCTTGGCCAAACTCATAACATGCGATAACATTTTTTGAAAGGTGTCTAACTTTGTTCTTATCGTGTAAGTGGGTAGAAAAAATGTTTATGTTCATCTCAAGAGGGTAATTCACTAATTTGAAATGCATTTTGGTCTGCGTTTTAAAGTTTAGTTAAATCGTGTCATTAATCCGACGAAGTCGAAGTTTTTAATTGTGCTCTAAAAATTTTAAGTTTTAATTTGACAAAGACTTTTGTTGTTATTGTGGTTAATAAACACCTAAAGGCCCCTTAGGATCCATAAAAATGCCTTTGTCATCAAGTCAGATAGCACAGGCAGTGGCATTAGTCGAACAAGGTTTGACCCATCGTGAAGTGGCTATTGTCCTAAACGTGCCGCGTTCTTCGATGCAATATGCACTAAAACGGTATCAAGAGACTGGCCGCTACACCCGAAGACCAGGTAGTGGCGGTGTAAGATGCACTTCAGCTCGTGACGACCGCTTTATTGTGTTAGAGATTTTAAGAAATCGCTTCCTGACCGCTGTTGAGATCCGTCAGCGGCTTTAAATCTCCAGAGGTGTGAATGTTAGCGAGCGTACGGTGAGAAGACGTATGGAGGAAGTTAATTTGAGAGCAAGAAGACCAGCCCGTGGTCCACAGCTCCTCCCACAGCACAGAGTAGCTCGACTTCACTTCGCCCGCGAACACGCTAACTGGACTTTTGAGCAATGGGCAAAGGTTTTGTTTACAGACGAGTGCAGGATCGCTTTAAATGCACCTGATGGTCGACAACGTGTCTGGAGAAGGAAAGGGGAACGCTATTTGGCGATGACAACCACACCGACGGTCAGTTTTGGCGGAGGCTCTATAATGGTATGGGGTGGCGTGAGTTCTGATGCTCGTACGGAATTAGTCATCGTCAATTACGCCTTAAATGCAACTCGATACGTCGAAGAAATTCTTCAAGATCATGTTGTGCCCTTCGGAGGGTTTATTGGTTATGACCAATTCATTTTAATGCATGATAATGCCCGTCCCCATGTCGCTCACATCGTGAATGATTACGTTCAAGAGGTTGGTGTTCAAAAATTGCAGTGGCTAGCTCGCAGCCCAGACTTAAATCCGATAGAACACGTATGGGACAAACTGAAACGAGCAATAAAGTTATTATCGAACCCACCACAAACCCTTAACCAGCTTCGAGATGCTGCACTTACTGCCTGGCGCGACTTATCACAAGTCAACATCAAGAACGTCATCCAAAGCATGCCAGACCGAATGCAGGCGGTCATTAGGGCTAGAGGAGGCAACACACGCTATTAAAAAGGACAGAAAGCGACAAAAAATCAAACAATTTTAAATTCGTAGTGCTTTTAACTCTAGTGTAAAATTTTGTGAAAAGGTGATTTTTTGCATAAACTTCATTATGAACCCGAAAAACCTTTTAATGTGAAAAGAAGTGATAATTCGGCGCGTGCTCAACGTATCGGCTCCGTTTATGTGGCTTTGGTATTTGTCGGACCGCGCCGTCTGTTTTAATGATTTATTATTAACCTATTATTTTTTTTAAGGCACGTACGATGAATAACGTCGCTAGGGTTTCGTTCTACATTTTTTTGTTTCTTTTAATTAAAAACACGGCAACTCTCACATTAGGAATAAATCCTGTCTCGCGGGGGATTTTATAAACAGACACAAAGGACATCCAGACTTAAAGTTGAGGGATATTTAACTTAGCAGCGGTACCAGAAATGATAATTGCCCTTTTTATACAAATTCCATTGAATATTATTTAGACAGGGTTAAATACGGAACCCTACATTGCACTTGGTTCGATACACACACAACCGGTTTTATTGTTGTGCCCCCATTTTCCTTCTTTAATTTTTCTTGCTCTTGCTCCACTTTTACCTATTATGTTGGCAGTGGTGCAGTTGAAAATTTAATAAAAATATATTTAACATCTTAATTCCAGAGTACAATATATTTAGTTTTATTATAGTATATTTCTATTACTAGATTTAGATCAAGATGAAAATATCTAGGAATTTATAAATAAACTACAGCGATATTTTTATTTTATTTTTTACATCTGAAAAGTTTAATAATAAATTTCACTATCCACTCAGCTTTTACTATGATAAACGTCTCATGTGTAATTTGCTATCTAGGCTATTCTACTATAGGCTTTTCACATTAATCTAGACTTAATTGACTTACTCCCTCCTGAGGATTCTTATATTAAGAATGAAGCAAAATAATGGCCATTTGTCGAGTTGTTCGTCACGACGTTGTTTTCGTTGTATCTTTATTTTTTGTTTGTGAATATGCTTAAGTGTTTATTATAAAAAATTAAATACGTAGATCTACAAGTATCTAGAACCTGCGGTGGGAATATGGCGCAAAAGAATGGTGTTCGATTCGCACTTACTCATCTACAGATGATTTGAAAGATTGAGATTTGAAAGCGAATCTAATGTAATCGAAATAGAATAGAGTTCATAGAATATTGTTATTGTGACATGGTCTATTAGTAATAGATGTCTATTTGTGTTTCACACATAATAATTTTAGAGAGAAACTTAGTTGTACGTTTTCGTCTCATACCTAGTGTTAATAAGTCATTCATCAGCTGGGAATACAAGCTTCAAATGCATAGGATTTCATTCAAGTGTCTGCTGACGTCATAACATAGTAATCAACACCATTGCACAATAATACCCGCACTTGTACAGATTCACGTCTATTTACGTCTGATATGATTAGTAGAAGCACACTACTTCCGTATTCGTTCACAAATAACTCCTGTTTACTTGTTCACGAACTGAAACATGTCGCGTAAATGTCTAACTAATAATGTATGGTGTCAAGTCGTAAATACGTGCTTGGTTTAGCTAATGTATCGTCTCAGATAGATCGCGCAAGGAATAGTTATACGTTTCAAAGTACCAACACATGAGAAACACTCTGATTTTTGTTTAAGAATAGCACAATTACATTATAAAGTGAATACTTTTGTAATTGAGCAATATATATAAGTAGCATTTTAATTGGAATGTTCTTTATTCATTGCATATTTTAATAAAATGGCGTACAATTGTTGCATTTAATAAATAAGTATATGTCATGAAATAAAATTTTGCGCGAAAAGGTTTATGCGCCTACTAGTGATAGTTGCAAAAGCATAAACACATTAGAATATGTTTCTGTCGAATTTATGTCAAAAGGGCGTAATATTTCAATTTAAATGTCTTATGTCTTTTCCCAAGTCCCCTATCTTTTATTTGGTTAAACTGTTTAGTATAAATAAATATATAACACATTTATAGTACTAAAATATCACTGCTAAACTGAGAATTATTTTCCAATTAGGTGAAGAGAAAGTTGCGTAACTTCATCGTGAATCTGTCACAAATCCTGGACATCTCACCTTTAGTAGAATTTCATAGAAGAGCAGGCTAGAATCTATTCATGATAAGGTTTATGATAACTAACTATAAAATTACCCAGTAACGCATACTACAGATAACTTTAAACTGTGTCATTGACATACTTTCCGTACTGTGCCAGGTCAACGTATACACGCCGGCCGCTTCACAGTTTAATGCCTAGCCCTTTTCGCGTAATCTCTTGTATAAAATATTTACAAAGAATTCTCTTATTCACCTGTTGTGTTTATGTATATTACACGAGAGAACTGTACCTACTGGCAGTAGTGCTTTAGTCTCTTGGATCACATCATTATCTCGCCATGAGTTGAACGGGAGTCTCTGTACGGAAATAAAATACTATTATTAGTATTAGTTATTTGGAAACTACTGCGAATACGCAACGCATTTTTGACGAAACTGATTAATATATATTTACTATTTTGGTTTTAAATTATTGTTGGACAATATAAACAAAATAATACTTATAACATAAGTCTAAATAAGACACTCTTTGCCCAGATTAAACCATCAGAGCAAAAAACTAACCTGACAACTTAGGTGGTTAATATTATTTATTAAAAACTTCTTGCACTTTTTGTACAAAGGCAGACTTAACGCCATGATGCATTCTCTCCCAATCAACCGTCAGGTGGTGTGAAAATAAGATTTGGTAGGTACAAGGTATAGAGTTGCGACTGCGGCTGTAGGACCTCCGGGTACAGACCGCACGGAGGTCCGTCAACTCCTCCTTCCGTGGAGGCCGACGACCTCGGATACGGGGCATGGCCGCTTCGCATAGCTGCGTGACCGCATCGTGAAAGCGGCCAGCCCTCATATCGAAGTCCTCGGTTGGGGCCTGCGGAGACAACCAAGAGTGAATAATAGCTATCTCCTCTAATAGGCTCCTATTCAGTTTGGCAAGAGCCCACCGCGGAAAGCGTATACTTCGCCTTCTCGTGGCTGGCCACTGCAATGAATGAAGGGGAAAATCCGTCCCGTTCATCCGCCTTCTGTAAAATGACGTCTTCGCAGAAAGTTACATATATTTAAATTCTCATAATTTTCCGTTAAAATTAATTTAGTTTTACATCGCGAAGTGTATTGGTGTAGAATATTGTAAATACAATTCTTTGAAATACATTTTTGAAGTGAAAACTTCTTTAGGCGCGTTGAGCGTTTTGGTAGAGGGTAAAATCCTCGGTTCGCGTCACCGACATGCTAATGATAATAGTATATCTATAGCTATGGAGAATATGATATTATATATTATATATGAAATTTATTATTATTATATATTATATATGATATTATATATTATATATAGCTATATATGAAACATAAAAAATTTCATATAATTTTTGCATATAGTTTTAATTACTCTCAACTTAATAGTTCCGTTTTCACTTCTATCGGCAGTCCCACGACTACTACTGTTTTTTTATTCGTTTTTAGTAAGTACGATTTAAGTATTTTAATAATTATTCGAGTATAAAAATAGCTGGCAAGTACGCAAGCACAATAATAACTGCTTAATTCGCACATTTCTTACTGTTTCTTTGTGCAATAGCGAATCATTACATCTATTTCGTTTAGATCGTGAAATTAGTAGGAACTAACTGATAGTTCCTGATAATGATGGTTGCAAAAAATTATGTTTTCTGGTAACTATTCTCTTTTTAAAGTTATTTCTCTTATTTGCCTACAGATCTTATAAATAAATTATCTTTCATTATCTTTTACAGCACTATAACAATAGTAAATAAAAATAAAGTTATGTGCTATTATTGTTTTGTATCAGAAAATATTGTTAGAAATTTCCATTTAATTTCGTCGATTAATTTGAAAAGTTAAAAGAATTTACGTTCACTGAGTACGGCATTTATGCTAAGAGTAGGGTTATTAGATAGAGTAATGTTGTATTACTTGCCTAACACTGCCCTAATAATAATGAATATACATTAAAAATAATGTAATCAATTTTATTTGACGAATAATCTACTCTTAGAACATAATCAATAAAAGCTTTTTTAACCTTGCTAGTTGTAAGCTGTTCAATATCTAACAGATTTGAAACAAATTATTAACATATCATGTGTTTTATGGTTTTGCCTTAAAGAATCTATAGTACCCTAGTTCGAATTTAAATTTGCTCCTACCTCACTGCCCGGCCGTGTAGCCCCCTCGCCGCGTTCAGCACGAGGCAGGTGTTACTCGACATGGTGCCAGAGTATCTGAGGCGGTAGACTATTTAGAGCAGCATATCGTCATGTACGAGGACCGAAATAGCATTTTGAGGCGTCTCATCACGTCGTGCAGTGTTCTGCAGGGGTCATTCTTCGGACCACTCTTGTGGAAATCAGCTACGACTGGTATCTTCGCTGAGCTGGGTGTAATTTATTACACCGATGACACTCTGGTCACAGTCTGGAGGTTGAACTTTCAGGAGACAGCGCGCCTGACCACCCTAGTAGTCTACCTGGTAATTGGGCTCTTAAAACCAGCGCTAAGCTTGCGGGTGTGCTTAGATAAGACAATGGCCCTCTTGTTCCATGAATCCCGTCGTGGTCCGTCCCCCGACGCCTCTGTCGTGGTTAATTCGGTCTCGTCCCAATTCAGGCCTGAGTGAAGTATGTGGACTTGATCCTTGACTTAATTTTATTTTGCAAAATTTATTTACAGAATTTTAACTATTGCTCTAATTAAACACAAAACTTGTCTATACAGTATGAAATACTCGTAAGGACTAAAACTTATCTTACTTACTTATCTTATCGACAATAACATTTTAAATTTTCAAATTTTTTGACTTTGTTAAACAGTTATTTCGGTTTGTAGTTTATAACGTTATACATAGGTAACCAAGACTATCTGGTCCTGATCCTTGACGGGGAGGTGGCTCTTCAACGGGCACTTCTGACAGCTTGCTTTATAGCTGGTCTGTAAAGAAGAAAACTAACAAGGTATTTGAAAACTTTTTTTTTAAGTTTGATCATGGGGATGCTACACGAACAATGCATTGATTTTCTAAATACCTTCTCCTTAAGTATAAAAAGAACAAAAGGTATACACATTAAATGTGTACATTGGATTCAGAAAAACTCAATTCATGTTATTAAATAATTTACTGACCAATATTTTGATGTAGATACAGATTGGTATCCCGTCCATTCTGCTTTAATTCAAACATTTCTGGTTCATATTTGCTCAACAATGATTCTTTGTTCCTTATAGTTAAAGTGAGTAATGTGTCACTTGACGCCGGGAAAGAAACTGATGAGTTAAATTGGATGATTTGGTTATGAAAGCTGTTTGGTTGATTGCTTATTAGAATTATGTAACAGCAGCAGTTGGTATGAACTAACACTGATTTTTTTTAAATTTATATCTAAACTGTTTTTTATGGTACACGGAGCTGTTGTCGTATGCCAAAAAAAAATTAGGGGTGTAAAAAAAAGTAAACTATAATTTACTTATCTGACGGTAAGTGATAATCGTTGCCCATTTACACCGTTTACACAAGTTCGTTGCCGTCTTTAGAATAGGAGTAGGGGTCATAAGATGTTGATGTTTTTAGGCAGATTTGAAGGTTGTATCGATCAGAGAATACCAGAGGTGACTATTTGTTCCACACGTTGATTGTGCATAGAGATTTCGGTCAAGCACATAGCGCATTTATCAATGTAAATTTAGACAACTTTAGTTGCACTTACGTGGAGTACTTCTTGTTTACATTCAAGTCATAAATATATTAACACTCCGAAGTTTTTGAGTGATGACAATGTGCAAGCTGAGTGATGTTTCCCGTTGCATAGAATGTATGGCGCAAGGCCAAGTCTTTCAATGAAACTTGAATCATTATCATGATTCAATTCTTAATCATCTCTAGTTTAATGACGATCAGTGTAAATTAAAAGAGAGCTCTATACCGCCTGTTGTATGCACTGTTATTAATTCGGTTCTTTTGTAGCAATTGGTTTGTCTGACATTGAGTGACATTAAATTCATTCGTAGATGATACGATCATTCGCTTAGTCGAGTATTGCGTCATCCTGACGAATCAACATTAATCTTCATTGAAAAGGTTCCGAGTAATGACGACTTTGATGATAAAACATCAATTTACTTTTCTTATGGTGCTATCTACGTGGGTACGTATCCATCCAGTAGTCTAATGTAGAGGTTAAGGTTGCGTGTAAGAGGTTGTTCACACCATATTCGAACCGTTGATAAGCATAGTTGCCAAGACAAATGTAAGGGTTACCACTATTCTTACTATTGTTAACAGAAATGTGATACTTTGTAAATTATCCACGAGTTTCAAGGTTTCAAAAATGTCTCCATATGGTGACGGATTTGCCGTATTGTAACGTATTAAGAATACAGTGCCACCATCCCTATTCTTCCCATGGGTGTCGTAAGAGGCGAGTAAGGAAACAAAACGTGCAAAACGAGATCACTGCAAAGAGAAGAAAAAACAAATATAATACCAACCCGTTTGACAAGCGTGGTAAAACCTCCTTGCTAAGGAGAGGCCTATATTAAAGGCTGATGATGATGAAGCCTAACCAACCAACCTCTGTGTTTGCTATTTATGATCCTACGTGCGCATTTTAATAATATAACTATTTATTTTTGAAAATCTACTTGAAATACTTACTTACAAATAGTGTTTTGAATTCTACCTTCTTTAGAATCTAAGAGATTAATAGATTTTGTATTAGTGGAGCAAAATTTTAAGTAATAAGTACCGAAGTAGACAGAATTTAATTGTTGATTCACTGATTTTATTATGGGATCTAACGTGTCAAGAATAGCAATTTGTTGTTATTCTTGTCACATTCTTGACCGAATTACTGAACTTTTTTTTCTGTAAATAATTATATGACTAAAATCATTTACAAAATTTGGTCCAGCCGAAAGGGAAATAAATATATCTTTCACTTGTCGTATAAAAATAAAAAATAGCACTGTAAAAGTGTTTATTGATAATAAATATGTTCTTTAGCGTGTACAATAATTCGCACCATACTCAAAACAAATGTCTTCTATTTGTAATGAAAACAAACTGGCATTTACTAGAAATATTGTGATAATTTACAGCCCAATAATAGTGATTCTAATTTTGCACGATTTATTAGCAGATACACACTTGTATTTCTTTTTTAAACCATCATTAAATAGAGAGGTGGTCAATTCCGTTTTATTTCTTTTTATGTTAGTTACTAAAAAAATTCGTTGTTTATAAATTGATTTGAATTTTTTCGAATTGTGAATTGCCCTCTTGGCTCCATTTAAGTTTGATGATAAAATAACACAAGTTATTACAACTCCGTTAAATAAAGAAGTTTACCATTTAGAGGTAAACTATTCACTCTAACCTATTAAAGGCATCTACTTTGTGTGTTCTTTGTGTAAATTGGAATGTTAAAACGTTAAAATAATAAGTATTCTTACGTACGGTAAGAATTCCTAGGATTGCAATAATTGGTACTTACTTGTTCAAATATCAAGGCCAACCGCTGCAGAAACAATTGAAGTGTGTATTTAAAATGGATTAATGCACATTCTTCTGCGTTTAGATTATGCCGGATGTATTGTTCAATTAGTCATTATTAAATAAAATATACGTGACGAAGATTATGATCATAAAGCATTTCTAGTGGCATTATTTTATTGAGTTCGACATCTTAAATAAGGAAATTATTAATACAGTTCATTTTTTTAATGGTTTCTTTGAATATCATTTATGTCCTTCGAAGAATTTACTTTTTTAATAAATTAAGGAATGAAAAAGACGCTTCGTAACAATTTCATAAAGTTAATTATATGTATATGTGTATCTTTTAATTATGATTGTTTATATTTCATTAGAAAACAGTAAAAAGCTAACCATTATAGGTACCGATTTTGTTAAAACGAAACAGGAGTTTTCTGGTTCAATTAAATTACAATTTAGAGATCTAGCGACTATGGAAGATAGCAGTTGTGTAGAGCTAGTAACGTGGTATGGTTGCTTGTGCTCGTAGACCACGACGAGAGAAAACAGGCCGTCAATATCGACCGATGACACTACTTGCTCTCAGGTGGGTCGTGTACTAGTCACAAACTAAGATATTTAAAAAAAGTTGATCGCAGGTTGCATATATTTGCTTTGATGCACATCATACAATAACATACAATTTATTTATAAATTAAAAAACTAAAAGGCATTATAGGCAGCTGCAATAAGACTTTATTTATGTTTTTACGGGTTTGATTGCTGTAACAAAAATAATCTGAGAAAAAATAAACAGATTAGTGCAAATTTACGTTCGTTAATCCGTAAAGTACCATGTTAAATACAACAAGTAACGATGTTTTCATTGGACTGTGATTATTTATACAATGTGGTGTGTGGTTAAACCACTGTTACTCGGTGAACAACAATGATTCATTATTTATCATACTCTTGTGTAAATAAACACTGCGCAATTGTATTCCTTCCTTATCTTTGTTTTAAGATTAGCTATCTACTAATGATTATCGAAAAAATGTGTTTAATTGCGTAAATATTTTTTTATTTATTTTATTAAATCTTATTCCTTTAACGGCAGTGGTACTTTAGCACTTGATGTTAATAATAATCCTTGACAATGATTCGGTATCCATTCTAACAAATAAACTTTTTGCCTAATCCAGGAATCAAACAGTGAACTACACAGCAGCAATAGCAGTCGTGGTTGAGCCACTAAAACGAGACAACCAAGAGTAAGTACAGTAAAATAGTGAACCCATAATTTTTAAACGTAAAAACTTTAGGTGCATAATAAAAAGCTTCTAAGGAATTTATCGTAGGCGAGCAACGTTTTGGTACTTAGGGGGCAGGTTTGACTCAACTTATACCACAGTCTGACAGGAAACCCAGTGTTAAGCAATACTTTCGTTTAATTTTCATCCCTTGGTCCGAGGATCACTCAAAAGAACAGTTACGAACTTCTAATTCTCGACTTATCGGGTGACTCGTCTGCATTTTGACCCCGCATGTCATAAACAAAGAAGTTGTGTATGACAGTGGATTATTACTTCTTTAAATGATCTTTATAGATCACCACTTTTAAAAAGATACTCTAAATCCTGCGTATCACGATGTTATATTAAGGTGCAGGAAGTGACGCAACCGAACATTACGTAACTGCGATGCCCCAATCCACGTTTTTCCAAACAGTCTACTTATCAATAATGCCAAGTATTTAGAAAATGAACACTATTGAAATTTTTCCACAAGTTATTATTTATTCTGCCTGGAGATAAATTAATTTAGTATCGGCAACGGTACTGAGCTTTTAAAATAAAATCACAATTATTTCAATGAATTAAAATCGGTTCTTTATAAAGATTCGTTTTAAATTGCAATAACAATAAGTTGCATTTTTTTCCTTGTTGTAACTATTTTTATAACAAGGTGGAGACATTCATGTAACATTGTTTTGATGAGTAAAGTCAAGTATAGGGTGGGCCACGAATTAGTTAACATTTAAAAAATCTTACATAAAAAACCTTTTGATATATTATAAAAATTGTTTATTTACAAGAAAGCTAATTAGTTAGAATATGTTTTTTAAAAATTACATTTTCTAAATGACCACCGTTTTAAAGTTTGCACTCTTCTAAGCGAGCACCGAAATTTTCGAATACTCGTCGGCAAAGAGACTGGGAATTCGCCAACAACGATTTTTCTTTTAGTTGACGTAATGTATTTAGTTTATTGATATAGACACGATTCTTCAAATAACCCCATAAAAAGAAGTCTGCTGAGGATAGATTTGGACTGCTGGCTAGACATAGAATGTCGCCTCGTCTGGAAATCAGTTTTTTCGGCAACATGTCTTTGACCACGGGCAGGGACTAATTGGATGTGTGACAAGTAGCTCCATCTTGTTGAAATCGTGTGTTACGATTGTAGCCAGCAAATCAATAGCATCAGTCCCAAGAACTCCCGTAACATGTTTTTATTTAATTTTATTTTTAAATAAATTTAACGCTATTTGAATAAAGTTAACATTATAAATAGTATATGTCTATATTGTTATATTTGATCGAAAAATATTTTTGTTTGTGACTGATAAATGATAATTTCGTAATCCGAGATAAGAAGTATGGCGTCATTTCTTATTTTATTTTATATTTTGTGGAATAATATCTAGTTTTGTGTATTTTAAGATCATTATATCAGCAGACAGGTTACAAGTGTTGTTGAGCTATCTTATAAAGTGTACCGTATTCGATAGTAACTATGTATTATTTTCGTACAAATAAACATGAATTAAATGGTAGTTACGTACTAAAAGTGTAGATTGTACTAGGTCTGCGTGATCTTTCTTCAGTGTACTTGAATTGTTAAAGCAGTCAGTGCTAGTGTAAACTATTAGTGACTGATTCCTTGAACGACAGAACTTCTGAAATCTCTAAATGCGCCAAACTACGTAAAAGGCAATATAGCGGACACACTGAAACCTCATAATGTCGTCCTTATTAACTGTTAACCCTATTGACTTATCAAGGTTCAAGAATTTGTAATGTATGTATTTAATGATGTATCGATGTCGATGCAAATTGAAATGCTCTTGATAACGCCTATAAATCTTGATTTACTTAAATTACATTTACCTTACCCCCATCAATCATTTAACATAATTTCCTGACCTTGAGCATGTTTGATATGGCTAGCGACTTGCAACGCTACGATAAAATGAATATCCAATTTTCATTAACATTGTTTGCTGTAGAAACGCTCGAGCACTTTCTTATAACAACGCCTTTCTTATATACAAGGAGAGTTTTAATTCAAAGCAAATCAATGATCGGGAACGTGTATCTTTCGATACTGTGTAATGTGAGATTGTCTTTGCAAATTCAGCACTTAGAGTATATTGAAAATATCAGTTTAATTATTTCTCTGCTAAACATTGCAGGAGTTTTAGACATGACTTTTTCCTTATTGATTGCGTCATCCATGTGTGTCAGATTAAAATGAAGACGCTGGCTCTTACGTCACACTTATCATAAGATATCTGGCCGGGGAATATTACTTGAAACATTGAAAATAATATCTAACTAAATCTAAAGTGGATCGCTACTTCAGGTTTAATTAGATATTATTTCGTAATTTACGTTCACGAAAGTTAAAAATACTTTTGAAATTTTTGCATAGGTACCTACGATTAACTTTTTTTTGGATTTAAGCACAGGTAGTGGCACTGATGCCATTTTGAACTGTTTTTTAAAATTTGATTTAATAGATTATAAAGGCCTATGTCCAGCAGTGGACTGTAAAAGGCTGTTGATGATGATGAATGATCATAGAGGTTTCATCGGCATCAAACAGCTATGTTTAAGCGATCGAAGGTCTGCATAATTTTTTTACCAGTTTTAAATCGTTCATTAATGCTGCAGCAATAGCACAGTTACCAGAAACTCACCTCTACATTGTCTGATCTAATGTTGTAATAGTTCTGAGAAGAAATTCTTAAATCTCTGTAGCAATAAAATTCACTGTTGGAAAATAATCGCATGTCGTGTTTCTGCTCCATTTCTCACACCGCTCGCTGTTACTGTGTCACTTTAATAAGCACACAAACAGCTGTGCCGGTGATACAGGATTGAATAACATTTCTCCTTTTTTGACATCGGTGGATCGTTAGACGACAGACTGGCTGGCGGGTACATTCTGTTGAATACTGTGACGGAACTGTCTATTGTTTGAGCCTTGTAAGAGACTACTCAACCGTACAACAAAGGCAACTATTCCTTTATTGAATTTGACGTCGATTACATCAGGTGTTTCAAATTGTAGATAATAGTACTGTTTTATTTGTTACTTCACAAAGCCTGTAAAATCGTTTTATTTAATGGACCATAAACTTCGATTAGTGATCTTGGCGATATCTTTTCCACAAGGTATATTTCTACTCAATTAGTCATTATATTCATGTCATTTGTCATATGACTGTCATGTGATTTACTTTCAGTTACAAGGAGTAGGTAGTCATTGCCCGCCAGACGCCAACATTGCTGAATAATTCATAGTCTGGTTCCATGAAATGATTTGTACACTTTTAGAAATGTGACTTAAATTTTAAAAATGTTTTACTTTAAAAACAATTGTAAAGTATTGTCCACACATCCATTTGTAATTGATAAATTTTAGAACAGTTTGCAATTGAACTCACATATAACTTAAGACCACTGCAAAGATATCTTAAGGGATTCAACATTAAATTTGATCTCTGTTACTATATTAGAACATATTTTATTTATACCAATACTAAAACATACCTGGACAGTATATACTATTACGTTCAATACTCATTGGCAAAAACAGACTCTTTCATTTTAATATAATACAACATATTCCGTCATGTAGAGTTTGATTCAATTAGTAGCTAATCTAAGATTGGTACCAGAATCATTTACAATATGTGTGCATGTGTTTTATTCTCTACCGCCACGCAGCTGTTAGCTCCCCCGTCTCTTATGTAATTTTCCGTAATTAGAACTGTGTATGAAGACTTTATAATGGGTAATTTGCGACGTATTACGATTCAGTTGCATGCTAAAATGTGAGCAGCGATGTTATGTCACAATAGTAATATTTCTGTTTATTCGTGATATTTACTGTTGCCATGCCTATTCGCTGCGTTCATCTAATCAGCGCAAATTGTTATGTACAGTAGACGCAAAACCTAATATGTAAATACGTTTGCTCACACAATGAATACTTATATTTATTGTACGAAAAACCAAGCTCGATTACATTATCGGGTTCTGATTTTGCAAAGTAGGAGTTAATAACGTAATACGTGTATTAAATTAATAATAACTACTTTATGAAATCCTACTAATACTTCTAAATCTTGTAATGTGACGTAAGCGGCTTAAAATATAATATCTACATTAATAGATTCTATATTGTGCGAACTTCTAAGATTATCTTTAACAATTAGATTTCTATTTTGCTAAATTTTATCCTCAACCTAGTCTCTAGGAGTTAAATGTCAAATGGTTTGTACATTTATATAATAATGGTGTCTTACTGTCGCAACGTTCTTATTCCAAAGAAGACTAATTGAGCTGATGTAAAAATCTTTTCCTAAATATCTATACTTTTCACCTACACTCAGATGTTATTGTTGTCACTGTGCGTGAAAATATTCGTTTTAATCAACACGTAATAAATGAAACCATCCTTATTTTTAAAAACAATTTTTGTATTTAGCCATCATCGTCCACAGCCTTTAATAGTCCACAGCTGGACATAGGCGTCTTTTTATAAAGGAGACATAATACATAGGTTTATTAAGGTAAATAAAATTCTGCTAGTAACAATATATTCAAGTAACAAACTGGATTGATAATTTTAACTTACTGATTTCGCTCTACCGGTTTCTATAATCGGTCTAATAATAAGTTTTTGCGATTTAAAATTATTGTACCCGCGCATTGAGAGTTCGTTCTTTATACCTCATCTAAGTGTATTCTTCTAAGTTAAGTGGATACACACATAGATAAGCTTGACGAAACTGGTTTATTTTAAAGTGCCAGAAACATTGAAAGTACATCATATGTGGGGAGATTTAAACAAAACAAGAATATACTTCAAAATCATCTAAACAAATCAAGCGGGCCGCGGTTGATACGGGCCCTTTTCCTCTATAAATGTATATAATACAAGCAAACGTATATTATATATACCATTACAATTGATTTTATTTTAATTTTTACAATCATGTATTTAGCTGGTTGTTCTTTACATAAGGATGCCTAAACATGTGTATTGTTACTTTTTGTTATCAATTCAACAAACATGCAAAACTTGACCGATATCATTCTGACACTCCACTCGTGTAACAGTGTTTGGTCATGTTGTTTTATAACATTACGTTAGCAATGATAACGTTCTTGAAACTGCCCTGGAGGTGTTGCTGCATGTAGATTAACTTTGAACTTTGCTCATTATCAATTTATCTACTTTTAACGTATGCATTAATTCTGTGAAATTGTAGCTATCAGATACCATATGCATTATACTTGCCTACCAGACAACATAAGGTAATACCTAAATACAGGACAAATTAAACATTACTGGGCCTAATGTGTCTAATATTTCACTGTACGTTAGCCTCGACTTTCTCTTAAATACAAATGAAATTAGGTTTTATTGGTAAGGTAGGTAGGAGTGCAAACGAGCAGAAGTTTAACTGAAGGTAAGTCACTACCGTTGCCCATACAAACCAGTAATTCAAGAGAGCCCCAGAATCAGGGTTTGATAACATCACTCACTCGGTGAAATGCACCGAAAGTATTTGAAAAATGTATTATATATAAAGTAGGTACGATAAAACAGCGAAGCGCTAGAAAGCGAATCGAATTTGGTTCTTTTCCCATGTAATTACTTAGCTTAGAATGTTAGTAAACTTTGATACTCTTTGTTGCCAAGCGAATCAGTTGAAGACAGTTAGACCGTTTGTTTAAATCCACCTGAAAGCGCTTGTAACAATTCATGTTGAAAAATACGTAAAAACTTCAAGCCTTATAGTCTATTGGTAGGAAAATATCCGTAACTCGCTTTATTCCACAGATTCGATAGAGTTATATTTACCGACATCTCGGGGATGTTTTTTTTTGCATTTGATTCAACATATAGCACATAACGAACAAACAAACATTGATTTCGTATTGATCTTTTTTGCAATCACGCCTAGGCGTGTAACGCTTTATTAGTCCATATAAAAAAATAATTTTAAAACTCTTGTAATTTTTGTTGTATTAAACACCCTTATGTATTTCGTATTGAGCAAAGGTTCGTTTTTATGGTGGGAATACGTCAATATTCGTATTGATTTTGAGTCATAGACTCGGTAAAAGGTGAATGATTGATTTAATAAAGCTTTCGCCTCTTTTATTGAATTTCACTTTGAACGAAATAAATGGAATTATAGGAAGGTAAGTGAATTAATTTAGTGTGATGTTTTTCATTACTCACTTTTGGCATTACATTGTTGCAGTTTCTTAGTCTGCTATTAATTCATTACTACGTAGTAATAAATAAACACGCACAGATTAAATCTATAACTGGTGATTCTATTTTAACGCTAATATTATTTTTGTCTAAAATGTACCTTTAATTTCATCTATTGACGTTCTAAATTGAAGGTGAGCCAATATACCTTGATGCGTCATATACCAAGTATTTTTCTCCACAAATTCTAATGTACAATATTTTTGTTTACCATGATAGAGTTGCGAATTTATATAATTTACGTTAACTGCGCTATTTTCATCTGTGAAAAGTGATCTATAAAAAGTGCGACCTGGCGCCGGCCAACGATCACTATTTATTACATTTCTTTGGACTCATGCCAAGTGTCTCGACATTAGTGAGTATTGACACATGCCAAAAGAAAGTCAAAGTTCGACGGCATGCGAACAGAATATAGTGCACCACCTTAATCATGTACGACAGATTGACAGTAAGCCTTAAACACACCCAAGTAATATAGCGCTAGGTATACGCATCAAGAGCTTTCTAAAGCAGTGCAAATATGATTAATATGATAACTACTTTGCCCATTACTAAGGCAATAAGTAAAGAGGCAGTATTACATATAAATATCTTTTGTTTCCAATGAAAAAAGTCATCGAATACTACTATAGAAACTCGATATTTACTATATTGTCCACAAGATGATGCTGTGAGTTTGAAAGTCTGTACAATATATGTAATATATATTATGTTCCTATAGTCCTACGTGAAAGTAAGAGCCGACTCAGGGACTAAACTACGCAGAAGTAAACTACATCACTGTCCCGTATGACCAGCATGGTATAGTAAGCCAAACCCTCCTTTCTATAGAGGCCCATATACAGCGGTAGACTGTTATATGCAAGTTGATGATGAAATACCAGCTACTATGAGCTATAATTCACTTGTCACTCGCTTATTGCTTTTATGTAACTAACAATATTATGGCATTAGTGATTCTCATAATGACGTTCTGAAGTGAAATTCAAATACATGTTATGGAATTGATTGTTTGACATGAATTCACAAGACTTACAAAGATCAACAAGCTTTAGTTACAAAAATATTTAATGATCTATCATAACATCGTACTGTTAATTTAATAGCTAACAAGAGAGCTATTGTCATCTTCCTGTTTACATGTATTTCTATACATTTTATAGATTCAGAATTTCTATGAATGCCAATTATAACTCTAAGCAGCTATACTTACAGTACTTATCCATAACTATCAATGTAGATGTGGTCTGTTACCCACAAGACCACTACTGCACGACTTGTCTTTAACTGTTTAATGAGCTATTAGTCACTGTGTATTTAATGTGTATTTCAAAAGCTTCGTGGTTACAATTACTAAAACCAATTATTTATCGACGCCCTTTTCTCATCAAACATACTACTACTAAATACGTACTACTAAAGATACACAAACTTAGGTACGTAACCATGATTTGCAATAAGCAATGCGAGTAATAATGTTACAAAGTTTGATACAGAAATTCAATTCTGAAGCTTGTGTTGTTGTTTCCATTACTACTATTAAAATTGAGCCCGTGGGGCTTAATGCGTACATAATGTATATTGTACTGACTAGCAAACCTATGGCGTCACCTTCTGAATGTAATGAATAATGAATTTCTATAGTACTTATTCGAGGAATCTTTTGCGTTTTGCTTTAGTGATGGACAAAGGACTGATAATCATCGTTGGTTAAATTTGCTGTGTATGGAATTATCTCAGCGATAGAAAGTTATTGCACTTTGACTTGAACTTGAACTTTGCTTCAGCTTTTATAGAGATGAAATCTCAAGGACTCAATGTATATTGAGCTCTTGACATTTTGTCAACGGTTAAACACATAACCGGTACAAACTATTTTTTTGCTTTTTCTTCTGTCATTAAACTTTAACATATAAAATTGCATTACATTCATTATATATATTAATAATGAATTTAGTGTCATTTTTTACGTTAAAGTTTATTGACCAAAGAAAAATTAATGACAACAAACATGCGGACTAAAATTAAAATCTTTCCACTTTTGAATTGGGTTACAAAAGATGTCTTGTTTTCGGACGTTTGTACCGCATGAAGTCTTTCAACACGTGTAAATTGTTATTAAAACGAGAATAGGAATTTTGCAGAGTACACCGGGTTACAAACTAAATATTTACGTCCAGAGTGCGTAAAGTCTGGGTAAATTAAGCGATTCCTTGATTCTGGTAACAGAAATAACAAAATGTAATCAAGAGTTCATGCGAAAACATCGCCATTAATAAGATTGTGGAAGTACAAATAAATGTAAAGTACGATTGATTGAACACTTAAGTTTATCGTTCGTTTTTCCTTCAACGTTGATGCTTTCTTTTCAACGTTTTGTACTCACTAATTTATTCTATGAGTTCTATAAACCGTTCTAACGATGCAAATTATGACGTGTCCATGTGAAACATTTAATAAAAATTCAAGGAACAGTGTCACGGCATAATGTTTTTGTATTAACGGTATTACTTAGAATTTTAAAATGAAATATACCAAGGGTATAATTAAATTTATATAGTAATAATAATTAAACGTCTATTGGTTCATCTACACCAATGGCTCTGGTCTATGGTTTATTATTAAAGCATCATAGTGACATTATTAAAATGTAAAATGTGGTACAGAGCATATTTTCTACACCACTTTTCAAAAAAGTGTGGGGTTAAAAAATAACCATATATTTTTATTTAACGAAAGTTCGTCGAGTAATAATCATAGGGAGTTTTAAGCCGAATTGTCTCGTTTAATAGTCTTTATCTGGTCGAGGCGAGGGCGCAAGTACAAGGGTGTACGCGGAGAAGTGACGTCATCGCCTGCCTGCGTGACGCCAGCACCCCTACACACCCGAGGCCAAGGTCTAATAGTACTTCGACCCGTTATACTTGGCACTGGACGGACAAATAATTTTAAACGTGTATAGAGGTTTTAAACCAGATATTGTTATAACTAATACTAAAATTGGCCGTTCATGTTCATACAACTAATGAGCTGTTATTTAAAATATTTCACCAAATAATTAGCGATCCAATTAAAAGATTTATGTTGTAATATTTGAAATGAATATTTAATACAATAGGGTCGAGTATTTTTTCAAAATTTCTAAGATCTAATTCTAAGAAAACATTACACATTTTATGGTATGTTGTATTTGTATAAATAAATAAAAATGTTCATCTAACTAATAATGTATACGTTGTTATATCAACAAACTACAACAGAATGTCACAGGATTTTAGTTAGAATTGTAGTTCATTGAAACGTTACCTTGACGTCACGACGTTCTTTTGACGTAAATATTGCCTTTCTTGGGCTGTCCTATCACTGTTGGCAATCTCAGTAATTTGTTTACAATTATGTTGATAACATTTTATTAAGTAAATAATGTCACAAGAATATCGATATATACGTGTGCCAGAATTTACGTAATGATGTAAGAAATTCTTCGCCGTTCGGCTTGTGACTTCTGAGAAGATTCTAACGCATTGTCAGGAATAACATTAAAAACGGTCAGATTAATAAACTGTTTTCACGCAGAATCTTTCACTAATCATAAGATTCCTTTCGTAAAAGTAGAGGCAAACTATAATATAACACAAAACATACAGCACAGTTCTTAGGCTTCTATACTCTTGCTAGGCTTCTGACATTAGTCTGACGTATGTATGTATCATTTTCCGGATGCGGTATATACATATAATACAGTGTTTTTTTTTTGTAATTCAATAAAAAATCTGGTGAAAACTGTAATCAATTTTCTAGTGTATGTATCAGGGGTGTTATGGATCGTAGTGAGAGCGCATAGAACTCCACCGTCTCTTTCTGCGAGCAAGTTATGCTTGCGTAACGGAATGGGACCGTGAAAGGTTTAAACTCGCAATCGCAAAGCGATCTCCCCATAAACGCAAACCGGCAAGGGGGTGACCGATGAGGCCATCTGTCAAACCAGCAGAAGCAGTGCGGGATGGCGGGCGCAAACGCTACATACCCTTGGGCAGCATCAGGATACCCACACAGGAGGCACCTATCTCCAAGCCGTAAATGGGTTTTAGGTACGTTAAGGTTCCAGGGATTTCCTTTCCGTACATTTGGTTCCCCCGCTACTAGTACTCGTGACATTACATAACACGGGACATGGGCTTATGTCATCACCTCATGTTCAACTTTAGTTAAAGCACATTAGGTAGCTCGTTCAATAGGGAGCATGCTGTACATGGCGGTTTATTGATTTTGATTGGAACAGATTTTATTTTTAAAAACCATACTAATATCTTGGGCATCTCCTTGGATCATACAACCTCAATAACATCTTTTTAAAACTGCACTGCCATCCCTGCCAGGTGTTTAGATAATTTATTTACTGATATAGTGCCACATACCAAAGAAATGGTAAACGAACTACATGCCGATCACTGTGTACTTTTGATATAAAAAATAAAACGGTGGTAACATGAAATGTCACTGTGGTACCTAAAACTACAACTCGCATGGTAAATTTTAAAAAATAAACTGCACTGTAACTACCTCACTTAGATTATAGTGATGATCCTAATCAATTACATAATACTTTTTTTAACATAAATGCATTTTTAGCATGTGTTAAAATTGATTCAAATTGTGAACTAATAACAATTTTTAATCATATTTTTTCCTATTAAATTCCCAACTAATTACTTTGATGAATTAGTATTAATTTGTTTTATGGCTTTGTTTTTCACCTTATAATTAATTTTTTATCATTACATTGCGTTTGTTGTCATTCCTTTGTTTTTACTCAATAAGTGACGTAAAACTAGTATCAAAAAATTAATTGTTTTATGCGGTCTTCAGATGTTTTTAGTTTTTTGGTTTCCATTAATCATTAGTTTTTAGTCAGACTTACTTGAACTTGAACTTCTGACAATCATTGTTTTTAAACTTGAGCCAAAAACGTACAGAACTATTTAGAAAAGTGTATGTATACAAATGAGAAAAATGTGAGAAGAATAAAAAAAAATGTCGGGGTTTTTCCGGTCTTGTTTTAATACTAAAGAATGAATCATTATAACCTTCCAAAGAAGATACTTTTAAAATATTCTAGACATGCGGAAAATGTTATGTTTTTATTTGGCGACATGAAGGAGAGTTATTAATTTCATCTGAAGGTCAATTCTTGTACTAGGAATTCGTTCTAAATTCAATTCCGATCCGCACCCACATTCAAAAATGTCAAAAAAAAAATCATCGTGCAGTTTTAAACATTATATATCGTATTGTGACAGAAAATATAATTCGTCTGCTAACCTTAACAATACTTACATTAAGATACCTACTATGATTATGTGGATACCAGGCACATGTTCAGTAAACGGTGCACATGAGGTAACTGCGTACTGTATTTCTTGTATTTCTATTTCAATTATTTTCTTGTTTCGTCCTTTTTAAACCCCTTTTTACAAAGTCGTATCATAGTTTTTATACTAATTTATTTTTCATCAAAATTCAGTCAATTTTTATTTAATATGAAATAAAAATAAATCTATTTTAGCTAATATTAAAAAAAAAAACGGTTCATGTAAGCGAGAAATAAAGAAAATAATATACGTTTTACATTTATGTAAATACGAGAATTAACATGACTGCCTAACAAGTTTCAACAGTTTCCTTGAAATAACTGATTCTAACTGAATTAATCAAACTATTTTTAAAATCGAATTCATCTCATACTGAAAAATCTGTACTTCTTTGTAACGCACATGTTTCTATGAATTACTTTGATAGTACAAAAACAAAATTAACTACTAAATGTTTTTTCTTTTCACTGTATCCTGAAAGTTCTGAAGTATACGTAAATATAATACATATATTAAGGGTTTGTCCTCGGGAGTTTCAACTTGACCTTGAGCTGATTTATCGAAACGGGATTCGCATTGCGGCATTCCGGGAGGAACCTTGAGAGAGAATCCTTCATTGATATTCTGTACTGCAACTCTGATTTAGTTATTTATACTTAATCTAACTAACTGACTGATTCATAAACACAGAACCTAAACCGCTGGAACATTTGAAATGATACCGAACTTGAAATTTTGGCAACAGGTGCATTTATCTTGTTTTTTTTTATAACAGGGAAGAACTGAACAAGAAAGGACGTAAGGAAGTAAAAAAAGAGGAGAACGGTCGTTTTCGAATTTCAAAAAAATAATTGTTTCTCGATAAAAAGAAACTCAGAGGAGTTTATTTTATACCCAAAGCCTATTAGCGCTAGAAACTTAGTACGAAATAGAGTCACTTAAGTCACAAACGGGGGCGTGGGTATTACAGATAGAACGTAGGCTATACGCAAGCGCTGGTGCAATTCAAATGGTGGTAGATCTTTCGTTGTTATCTTTTTTGTGTAATAATGTGAATTTGGCACGAAATGTTGCATTTAGCATTGGTTATATCATCTCTAGAGATTTCTGTTTTTGTGTTGTCTCTAATATGTATGGCTTTGTCATAAAGTATTCAATGAGCATTTTTTTTGCGACTACGAATTACCTGAGGTTACGTTACTCGTAAGATTCTTCCTGTGTTTGGAATGCTTCTTTAAAACAAATTGCCTAAATATTTTGGGTCTCATCCAAATGTAAATGTGTAATTTTTTTAGCAGAATTTACTCCGTGGAAATTGTCCCTCTGAAGTGTGTTCTACAGAAAGAATTCAATTAACAACTTTTCAAATTAACATTTCCAATCAATTGTTCGCACATGTTTTATCTGTATTCAAATGAAAAAAATGTGATCAAAAAATTATTTTTAAGGTAAATAAAAAAAAGACCACAACTTATGTGTACAGCTGTGGATTGCTATAAACTCAAATCATACAAACAAATAACTTGTTAGTAGGATCTAAAGTAACAAGCTGTTGATTTAAAATAAAAAGTTAATTTATTAGAAAGTAATATAATACAAGTAATACACTAGAGACAAGATAATTTAGCATCCATACTTTTATTTTAGTACGATCGATCATTTTTGCACAACACTGCTCTACAAGTCAAAGAAATTGAAAATAATGTTACCGGATGTCTCGATAATATTTTTTTTTTACATTTACACTATACGCCGAATACGTATGCATAAATAAAGTTGGATCTCTATTTTAAATCATGCATGTATTCAGTAGGTTTGGCGTTTACATTTTTAACATCGCTCCTTACAGTAACCATTTAGTGACAAGGCTATATGCACCTGTGTCCGCGTATCTGATGAAATACTCAGTCTTTATTCAACAGCTTGCTTCGTTTGCCTTCTACGCGCTATATTCGTCTCAAATTCTAAATATAGACCAGCTACCTACTACCTGACGGAGCAGTCCATCATTTACATAAATAACTTATTAATCGTAATTTGCTACTCTGCTACTTATGTACTTTGAACCTTACTAGAAACACAAGACTGGATCTTGAATTTCTAGTAAGGTTCTACTAGAAACAATAGTACGATCGTTTATTACTAGTTATTGTTATGAGACTTTGCGACCTAAAATTTCCCTTCTGTGACTCTTATCATCCTGTTCAATCTTAACAAAATAAATAAATGATTCGTTTGTTAGTTCACAGCCCCGTGTTGTACCTACTCATTTTTTTCATCGAGTGGAAAGAACGAGTCAATATAAATAGATACTACTATCATGTAAAATGCTTAAATATAGTGGAGGATGTCGGATCGGATGCTATTCCTCTGCGATTAGAAGGTAATATAATTTAGCAAAAAAAGGAGTTACAGACTTCACCTGATATGCAATTTGCGTCCATATTTACGAGTACATCTGCCGCATACAGTTCCGCTCTCCAAATTTCTATATAAATATTCAGTACAAATAATAAAGAATTTCCGACCAACGTAGAATGAAAAACAACATGATAAGCAATCTTAAAAACCAATCTTACCAAGAGTTTTGCGCATGCGTTGTTTTGCTCGTATGGATGTGGACAAGCTACTTAGGGATGCTGCCTGTCTGAATTGGGATGCAGTAACGTCAGTTATAAACATAGATCAGAAGCTTCATAACTTTAATCACATACTTCTCGCTCTATATGATAACCATGCACCCATCAAAAGTATTAAAGTAAAGAGGCAACCTGCTCCCTGGATGACGAAAGAGGTACTTTTGGCTATGCGACGATGAGATAGAGCTTTTTTCAAATTCAGAAGGGACCGTACCGAGGCACTTTATACAAAATTGCGAGGAATCGCTGCAACCAGATGATACGCAACGCCAAACGCCGACACATTTTTGACAACATCTCCCATTCTTCTCCCGCCAATATTTGGAGGTTCCTTGGAACTCTGGGTATTGGTAAGCAGCGGTCGGTTGGTCTGCATGGGACGGTTGGTTTGGAGGATTTGAACCACCATTTTTCTCTATCTGCTCATTTGGATTCCCAAACCGAGTATCGCACTGTTGACTACCTGACAAGTTTAAATAGCCCTAACATAAATCCCTTCCGATTTTCTCCGGTTGCGTCGGGTGAGATCAAAAAGATCATATTCTCTATCAAATCCAACGCTGTTGGTTGTGATAAAATCAGCCGACGTATGATCGTAACAATTATTGACCACATTTTACCTATAATCACCCATACCATAAACTATTCATTATATTCTGGAATTTTCCCATCACTGTGGCGCAAAGCTTGTGTCATCCCTTTACCTAAAATGCCAAATCCCACACACCCCAACCATTTCAGACCAATATCCGTTCTCCCTTTCCTCTCAAAAGTCCTAGAAACCTGTGTGCACAAACAGTTTTCTGAATTTGTCTACAAAAACAACCTATTGAGCCCGTTTCAATCGGGTTTCAGGCCTGGTCATAGCACTACTTCTGCTCTTCTTAAAGTGGTTGGCGATATCAAGGCATGCAAGGTATGCAAGACACTGAAGTTACTGTTTTGGTACTAATTGACTTCTCTAATGCCTTCAACACAGTCAATCACAATATACTCCTGTCTATCCTTACCTATCTTGCGGTCTCACCTGAAGCACTGGATTGGTTCTCATCATATCTTCGGGAACGCCAGCAATCTGTTCATGTCGATAGATCTTCCTCGAGCTGGTGTGATCTTGATTCTGGTGTTCCTCAAGTCGGCATTTTTTCTCCTATATTATTTTCTGTGTATATTAACCTCCTGTCCCTGGAACTTCTTTGTGCGTATCATCTGTATGCCGACGACCTACAACTCTATTCACAGAGTAAAGTGGAAGATATTTCGATAGCAATACAAATGATCAACCACGATCTGGAAACAATCAACACGTGGTCTCAAAGGTTTGGTTTATCTGTGAACCCCACAAAATGTCAAGCTATCGTAGTGGGAAGTCACCGGTCGATGAGCAGAGTAGACACTAAGACTCTCCCGGCTATTACTTTTAATGGGACTATCATACCTGTGAGTGGATCGGTGAAAGATTTAGGTTTACACCTCGATTGCACACTAACCTGGCGTGAACAAGTTGCAACTGGAACACTTCGGGCTCTAAATCGTCTTAGAAATTTCCTGCCCGTAAATACCAAGACTATACTTGTGCAAACTCTTATCTTTCCCTTAATCGACTATGGTGATGTGTGCTGCTACGACCTGAATGCAGATCTTCTCGTTAAATTAGACCGCCTTCTTAATAACTGCATTCGATTTGTTTATAATCTCCGTAAATATGACCATGTATCCTCTTTCCGTTCGCAACTCAATTGGCTACCAATTCGTCTACGCCGAAAATTGCGCGCGCTCACTGTTCTATTCTCTATACTTAATAACCCATCTTCGCCAACATATTTAAACTCATTTCCAACTCTTATGTAGCAATCACGACAGAAAGCTTCGGTCCTCTAAGAATCTTCTCCTTCGTTGCCCCTTCCATACATCTGAGTTTGTTGGCTCATCTTTCTTTGTGCAGTCCGTTCTTCTCTGGAATGAGCTTCCCGTCGAAGTCAGGATGGCTACCAACGCTTTTTCTTTTAAGAAAAAAGTGAAGCAGTATTTACTGAAACAGCTGGCAGAATCAACCAATACATGATTATCATCTTATACTTGTTATGATATTTATTCGTGTATGTATGTATATAGACTTACATCAACTTAAGTATGTATATGTATGTATTTATGTATTTGTATTAATTTTAGTATATGAAAGTTTGTGTCTATTTCTTCTATTCAACACCTGAAACGCACCTACTTCCTATTTTCTCTGCATCACCCAAAGGTTGACTGGTAGAGAATGCCTTAGGCCCGCCATTCTCTAAGTGTGTTCCGCGGAACCCTAGGGTTCCGCGACATCCCTGTAGGGGTTCCGCAAGAATTTAGAAAAAATTCCAAACACCTCTCTCTGGTCGACCGTTCTGACGCGGCGTATCACGATTCACGAGGCGCAGCCGACCTTAGTCACCTCGTACAATTTTACTATGCCGCCACCGCGGATATCTACTTGTGAGCGCGAGTCCCTTTGATAAAAGCGCGCGAGTCCCTTTGATAAAAGCCGCCCCTGAGATTAACAATAATTGTAAACAAGCTACTTTCGGCTCTAATTTTAAAACGTAAAGTCGAAATTGTTTACACAGCATTTTTTGTATTTCTATTTTTATTTCGGCTTGTTATTTATCAAAGGCGCCGACTCGAGTATTTTTGAGAATGTTCGAGATCTGGCTAGGACTATAAAAGCGGCGATCGCGCCTCGACGCTTAGTTAGTCGACGATTAGTGTTCGGAGTGATTAGTACCTACTTGCTAGAAACAAAGTGTTTAGTGTTCTACTGCTGTATTCTGATTGTACATTTCTTCTTTGGACTAAACTCTTTTACGCAGTAACGATCGTGCGTTATTTTGACCCCACCATCCTGACATGTAACATTATTAATAAAGAAGAATGGAACGTTGGCTTACAGGCGTTAAACGTGTTGCAACAACATCTTCTAACGAAGCCGAATGTTCAAAATCAGATCGCGCGGAGTATACAGCAATTACCGATCCAGACGATTATGCAACGACGTCAAGTTCCACGGTTTCAAAGGCGAAAAAAAGGAAGTATGATGAATCATATATCAATTTCGGATTTGTTGATTCCAACGGCTCACCTCTCTGCATGTTATGTAGTAAACTGCTTCCTAATAGTTCCATGGCACCTGCCAAGTTGCGCCGGCATTTAGAAACTGTACACCCCGAGTCTAAAGACAAAAATAAAGAATTTTTTGTACGTAAAAAAGAACAGTTATTGGAAAGTCAAAAAACTATGATGCATGTAACCCAAACTATCAATGAAAAGGCCACAGAGGCATCATATTTAGTTAGCTATCGCATTGCACAAGCAGGTGAAGCGCACACTATCGCTGAGAATTTAATAAAACCATGTGTGTTAGACATAACAAAATGTATGCTCGATGAAAAATCTGCAAAGCATGTTTCTACTGTGCCGCTATCAAACGATACTGTTTCACGGCGAATTCATGATCTGGCAAGCTACGTCAAACAAGAATTAGTTACACGTCTACAAGAAACACGATTCGTCTTGCAAATAGATGAGTCTACTGATGTCGCTGGTCTGGCTATCTTGCTGGTTATCGTGAGATATCCATATGAAAGTTCTTTGGAAGAAGATATGCTTATGTGTTCACCGCTGCCCACAAAAACTACCGGAGAAGAAATTTTTAATAAAATAAATATATTTTTTGGGGAAAATAATCTCAGTTGGAACAATTGCATTGACATTTGTACAGATGGGGCCAAGGCGATGACGGGTATTACAGCAGGACTAGTGTCACGAATAAAAAATAAAGCGCCTAATTGTAGTTCCAGCCATTGTATCCTGCATAGACAAGCACTTGCGATGAAGCAAATGCCGTCAAATCTAAAATTAGTTATGGAAGAAGCGGTAAAAATAATTAATTTTATCAAAACACGACCACTACAATCCCGATTGTTCTCATTATTGTGTGAAGATTATGGCAGCAAACATAAAACACTGCTGCTCCATACAGAAGTGCGATGGCTGTCTAGGGGTAAAACTTTAACAAGGCTATTTGAACTTAGAGCCGAGTTACAAATGTTTCTTTCAGATACTGCTTTTAATTTGAAAGACCGTTTGTATGATAAAACTTGGTTGTTCCGACTGTCTTTTATGGCGGATATCTTTCAAAAACTGAACGAATTAAATGTATCATTGCAAGGTAAACAGACAACAGTGTTCCAGGCCTGTGATAAAATAACTGCCTTCAAAAGAAAATTAGATTTTTGGATTATTTGCGTTGGAAAGAGAGAAATAGAAAGCTTTACCTCACTCAATGAGTTTGTTAGCGATAACGATTCAGAAATGTTTCAAGATGATGTATTTGAGGAATTGGTCAAATATCTCACTTCGATGCGCGCATCTTTTGAGAAGTATTTTCCCGAAGAACAAAATACAAAAATGAAACTGAATTCATGGATTCATAATCCTTTTTTACCCAACTTACAAAAGCCCGAAAGTATGTCAAACGAGATATATGAATCTCTTTTAGATATGTCATCAGACACAAGTATGGAGGTACTGTTCAAAACGACGCCTCTCAACGATTTTTGGTGCAGAATTCGTGATGAATCTCCAATGCTTGCCAAAATGGCTCTGAATATTCTTCTCCCGTTCCCAACAACATATTTGTGCGAAACAGGATTCTCAACCTATGCAGCTACGAAAACAAAATACCGCAATAGACTGGACGCCGAACCTGATATGAGACTTCAACTGTCCTCTATCAAACCTGATATCAACCAATTGATGAAAAATTAAAAACAGTTTCATACCTCCCATTAGATTTTTTTTCTTTTTTAATAACTTCTATTATTATACTTGTTATGTAAGTAAGTAATAACTAACTGTTACATTGTACTTTTATTATGCTTATTAATAAAGAATACACTTTTAAAAACTATTGTTTTATTATAGGGTTCCGTCAAGTATTTCGCTTTCCAAAAGGGTTCCGTCACCAAAAAAGATTGAGAACCGCTGCCTTAGGCATTAAGTCCGCCTATGTACATAAAGTGCATGATGTATAAATAAATAAATAAATAAATAAAAGTAAACTTTTTATTTTATAGGTATTTTATTAAAGATTTTAGGTTATTGATAAGGTATCAAACTGTTTATAGCGATATGCGTTGCTAAGATACAGTAGTGAAAGTATACAGAAGGATTTTTGCTTGCGATTTATCGATCTGATAATGTTGGCAGATATCATCAGTCAGCAACCAAATCATTCTATAAAAGAAGATTCCTCATTATTGTAGCAGTTTGTAAACTTCACAATTGATGATGTTGGCTTCACCGTAACCTTCGTTTCTGACCTTAAAGTGTTGTTGTTAAGTTCGAATGAAATATTTGTTGGTTGGATATAAAGAAGGCTAAGAACATTATTTGGATTTATTACTGATGTTAATTAAAGTATAAATTCTTTAGTACTAAAAATAATTAATTCTTCAATATTCGCACATCATTTCACAAGTTAAAGAGCTCAAAATTTTCCAGGTCTGTTCCAGCTGTTTGACTGCACGATTGGCCTAGTGGTTTAAGCGGTCGCCATGCCGCTCTCTAATTCGCCGAGTGTTGTGGGTTCAAATCCTACATGGGACAACACTTTATGTGATCCATAAATTGTTGTTCTGAGTCTGGATGTTCTTTGTGTCTGTTTCTTGTATGTTTGTAAAGTCCCCCGCGACACAGGGTTTATTCCTAATGCGGGCGTTGTCTTTTTAAAAAAAAAAAAAAAAAAAAAAAAAAAAAAACTTATGCTTGCAGTCTCATCCATTCATTTAATAGTCCTTTCCTAGTATTGCTGTCTCTTCTTATTACCCCCTTCAATATCAATTTTCACATCTAAATCCTAGAATTTGAATTGGCTAAACATGGGCGTTAAATACGCTTATGTTTGGCTCATCAGAGATATAGGCGTGTGTGTGTGTGTGTGTATTGTTCTAGAACTTTTCAAAAATCCTTTTTAGTCGGTACCTATTTCTTACAACGGTTAATGCTCTGCGTGAATGAATCCGTCAGTCGGTCACGACAGGTAATTTTATAAAGCAAAGATTTCACACCTTTTTAAACTTTTAGTGAAAGGGCTCAATATGCAATGCATGTAACATTAATTTTATAGTAGCTGTAGAATTATGAACTGAGTGAATACTACCTTGGAAACTTTGTTCACACTTGATCAAGTTTTTAGATAAATGATTAACTGTCATCTTTGTTCATAGACCCGTCAAGGTGAACATAGTGATCGCGTTATTGTGACCACGAGACTTTTTATCTTATTTAAATAGGACTTTCAATATATATCTAAGATGAATTACTATTACGTGTAACGGCCATAAGATTCTTGTGATGGATGTCTTGTGACGACAAACTAAGTTATACGTGCTACGTTCGTTGCCTTAGTTTATTTCAAATGCCATTAAGGAAACTTTGCATTTAAATATAGTATCGAATTTGATTTGACCCTGTTCAATGCTTAATACTTGACCTTAACTCGTGCTTTGACCTTCAAGTAAACATGTACCCAAACGATTACTTACTTACTCTGATTATATTTTATTAATAGACAACCTTACTTATGTATTGAAGTTGTATTAGATTTCAATGTAATGTATTCTTAACAAACATAGTAAAGCGAATAAATACTACAACAAAATAAATCTTATTAGGCTTATTATGTTTATAGTTGTGTGTGTTTTGCTGAACAATTGTGTAACAATAATTGTGTTAAATACAAGACCAAATATAGCTTTTAATGTTCGTAACACTAACTCGAATTCACAAGCGATACTCTTCTTAGTTGAATAAAACTGCTTTAAACAGAGGGCCTAGTGTGAGTTTATTACACGTTGTTACGTTGTGCAAGTGTATTAAACGTTGTGACTAGTAACGATTTCAGTGCGAGTCAATCACAACACTAAACACGGTCACTGTGATGTTCGGTTAGATATGAAATAAACTCACACAGGCCCACTGCCTTATTATACATAGAAAAAAACATAGAAGTATAGAATATGTTATAGCTTAATTACTTTATGGTTCAATGTATTATAGTCTCTTCTCTTTTGTAGACATAGAGATTATGATGAAGACCACTTTCTGCTCTTTAAACTATGTTTTAAATAATAGAACAGAATATTTTGTTAAGTAACCAATTATGCTTTCTCTACTGTACATATTTTATAGTAACAACTAATTTTAGAGCAAGAGCCCGTGAGTGCCAGACCTTCGTCATTTTATAAAAGCTGAAAGTTCTTCTATGTGTGTCCCTAGTACAGGTAAGAATGATCCCCAAACATGAAGCTGAGGCAGCGGTGGCTTTGGCAGATAACAGGCAACAAAGGTATGTAAAATTCCATCTCAAATTCGTCATAATATAAAGCTTGATTTTTTTATATTTGATTCATAATAATATCAAAACTCGCGTTGCTCATTGCCAGACAGTTAGTATGGTTCCAACCCTCTGCCGGACACCCCTAAACTATTATAATTTATAATTATACTTACGTTATATTATAAAACCTAAATTTAATATATAATTTTTTGGGAGCCTATTAAACTATGTTTATATAGTAGCCGGACAGTTTCGAAGGTTCTATCATCTTGCCAGACGCATTCAAAGTGAGCAATAATCGGGAGAGCAAGGAGCGAATACAGTAACTAAACGTTATATTATAAAACCTAAGTTTCATATATAATTTTTTGGGAGCCTATTAAACTATGTTTACATAGTAGCCGGACAGTTTCGAAGGTTCTATCATCTTGCCAGACGCATTCAAAGTGAGCAGTAATCGGGAGAGCAAGGAGCGAATACAGTAACTAAACGTTATATTATAAAACCTAAATTTAATATATAATTTTTTGGGAGCCTATTAAACTATGTTTATATAGTAACCGGACAGTTTCGAAGGTTCTATCATCTTGCCAGACGCATTCAAAGTGAGCAGTAATCGGGAGAGCAAGGAGCGAATACAGTAACTAAACGTTATATTATAAAACCTAAATTTTATATATAATTTTTGGGAGCCTATTAAACTATGTTTATATAGTAGCCGGACAGTTTCGAAGGTTCTCTCATCTTGCCAGACGCATTCAAAGTGAGCAATAATCGGGAGAGCAAGGAGCGAATACAGTAACTAAACGTTATATTATAAAACCTAAGTTTTATATATAATTTTTTGGGAGCCTATTAAACTATGTTTATATAGTAGCCGGACAGTTTCGAAGGTTCTATCATCTTGCCAGACGCATTCAAAGTGAGCAGTAATCAGGAGAGCAAGGAGCGTATACAGTAACTAGTGCGAATGAAACAGAGTGCTTAGTCTATTGCGGGATTTCACTGCGCACCCATTGTTATTAATTTCAAATTTTGCAGTTTATTTTTTCTTAATCCAGAAATTTCATTAATTAATTTTTACAATTTCAATAACAAATATTTAAAATAATACTGAGTAAAATTTTTCTCATACAATTTCAATCATGTCGAAAATCTAATAATTTAATTGATATTATTTTTCATTTTTAAGAAGTTTATTATTGTCAATGCTATTAAAATTATAAAGCCAATGAAACAAAGTAAATCAAATATTAGTGTTTATTATACCAAAGGACACATTTTTTTAAGATAAGAAATTTACAGAGAAATTAATTTATTTTAATTAAATCTAAATATTTTCATTATTTTCATCGTTATCGCGCGCTCACTAAATCGGTCCACACGTTAGCAGTTTAAACGTCGTAAGTGCTGCGAGTACAATTCGGACCGCCTTTGAATGCGTCTGGCAAGATGATAGAACCTTCGAAACTGTCCGGCTACTATGTAAACATAGTTTAATAGGCTCCCAAAAAATTATATATGAAACTTAGGTTTTATAATATAACGTTTAGTTACTGTATTCGCTCCTTGCTCTCCCGATTATTGCTCACTTTGAATGCGTCTGGCAAGATGATAGAACCTTCGAAACTGTCCGGCTACTATATAAACATAGTTTAATAGGCTCCCAAAAAATTATATATTAAATTTAGGTTTTATAATATAACGTAAGTATAATTATAAATTATAATAGTTTAGGGGTGTCCGGCAGAGGGTTGGAACCATACTAACTGTCTGGCAATGAGCAACGCGAGTTTTGATATTATTATGAATCAAATATAAAAAAATCAAGCTTTATATTATGACGAATTTGAGATGGAATTTTACATACCTTTGTTGCCTGTTATCTGCCAAAGCCACCGCTGCCTCAGCTTCATGTTTGGGGATCATTCTTACCTGTACTAGGGACACACATAGAAGAACTTTCAGCTTTTATAAAATGACGAAGGTCTGGCACTCACGGGCTCTTGGACCATTGTATAATTGAACAAACACTATTATAAACAGTCTTTAACAGTCCACTGCTGGATGTAGACCTCTCCAAGGAAGTTTTGACCTACTATATACCACACTGACTCGACGGTTTGGTACGAGATTTGTTTCAAGTTTTCCTTCTCTTTACAGTGATGTTGTCCTGCGTAGTTACCCCCTTAGTGACCTCCTACAACACCCATGGGATGAGTAGTGACGGTGACATACCGTATTCTAAATTCAAATTTGACATTGGTTATATTTGTAAGTTACCGTTTGTGTGAATGTTACGGAGCCATTCCTAACATGCTAAGGTGGATTTCCTTTTTATAAATGGAATACAATTTTGATCTGAAACGTCTATTTCTGAAATCTGAAGTACTCAGCTGAATGATAAATAAAACACTCCTTATATTTATCCAATAAATTTACTGTCTATTAATATTTAGTAGAATAGATTTTAATCTACGGCGGTTACATATCCAAATGATTAATATGAAGGACAAAGGACAAATCTATGATCATTATTTTCATTCTATCTGGCTTCAGAATGTTTAACATTACACTACATACCCTTGACGCGAATTTTACCACACAGCTCACTGCATCACTAGTTTAGACAATGTGGCTAGCTTATTGATATAGTCGAATTTTGTACTTCCAAACATAACCTTCAGTTGTTATCGCAAATCTTTACGTTGTCGTTGTCAATTGTTTATATTTGCATACTCTTTGAAACTGCATACCCAATGCCAAACATTCAGAATAAATAGAAGTTTCGAATTACAATTTAAAATTAAGTGTACTTCGAGTATGTTTATGACATTGGCTCTAGATTGTGTTGCTAGGCAAACAGACTGATTTAAAATCAATGGAAGTTCGTAAGCATGACGCACCTTTTGTTTGGCATCTAGACGATGTTATCGGTAGAACTAAATTGTGCATGTGCGGGTTACGGGTGCAGGCGCGGTACACTTGACAGGGTACAATTTACATTCAATACGTACGTACGTTGTTTAAAACTTTGTTTTTTAATTATGCTAAATGAATGTTATTTAATGTTTTTGTAATTTCTAACGTTATTTCAAAGAATTCACAGTCGTGAAGTTTAACTAATTTCTTAGTTCTTACCCAGAAGTTACTTTGGCGTTATAGAAAACAGGATGGATGCGCTTACATTTCACAGCATCCATATACACAGCATACTTATACTGCGATTATTTTATTTTTCAGAACGCATGTGAATATTTCCTTAAATGAAAAACTTATTTTTACAATACAATTTCAAGGTTCTTCGTCTTTGTAAGCCAAAGATAAAACTTCGTCTATTTTACAGTATTACACCAATTGAGAGGCATTGATCTATTTTATTTGATTTATTTCATAAACTTGGGAAGTTAGAAGGATATTTATGTTATAAACTTAGAAGGTTGTAAGCGACAGAGCAAAGTTGGGCATAGCTTTCACAATTCACAGGTTGTTGTCGATTATATATAAATTATGTTGCATAGAATGTTGCAATTTTGTATGAGCTGTGACTCATATTTTACCAAGAGTGCTTTACTTCTCGAGAGCCAAATGTATCAGAAGTTTCCATTGCTAATTACAATTGTGTGCAATAGTTAAGCAAACTGAAATACTGAACATTTTAAATTAGGTGCTGAGTTTCTGTCTTTGCGCTTTGTTGCAAAAAAACCATACAAATATAGATTGTAGAAAAGTTGAAAATGTGACGTTGTATAACTCGACAGTTACGCTTAGCCCTACTAGTTATCCCCACCGGTAGGGCTAAGTGTAATGTTATATATTATTCCTACCGGTAGGGGTAAGTATAATAAATATTTTAGTAATTACATTTGGTCCTACTGGTTAGCTCGACTTGTTGGGGCGTCGAGTTGTCGGGCTGAAACAACCAGGTTCAAAAAGTGATCCAAAACTTTTGAATGAAGCGTGGCTATACTTTTGGATCTTTGGAATACATACAGCTAATTAAATGAACACTTTTAGTATGAACGTGGTTTTATTTTTTTGAGTTTGTAATTTTTCAAGATTTAGAAACTATTATTGGACAACTTCTTAGGATTGTTTATCAGCAAAGATAACGTACCTACAACGTTTTAGAATTTTCACACAAGGCTCTCATTGTACTTATCCCTACCGGTGAGGACAAGTATAAGTAAAATTACACTTAGCCCTACTGGTAGGGATAACTTGTAGGGCTAAGTGTAACTGCTGGTGTAACCATTGTTTCAGCTAAAATAAGTCGTTTGTAATGCGTTGACATACTTTAATTAGCACTGCGTAGTGTAATATTGGCTAATGGCCAAAGCGTTTTGGGGGAATTAACCCGCGGCTGGATTTTTGTTACAGTTTTAAGATTCTGGGTGCAGTCTGCTATGGAATGTCTTTTGTTCATGAAATCAAGTTCATTAAGTAGTTTAAATTTGACGTACGATGGAATCCAGCTAAATACGGTCGTTGTTCACCTGAATGCTGTCGTTTTGTTCGTCACATGTTAATGCACGATTATAATATTATAGGAATATGTTATTATGTTGTAATTGCAGTATAAGAGGATATTTGTTCGATTGCTGTGTTGATAGGCAATTCTATCTCCAGATTTATAAAAATAATCTCTAGACTGATCGATAAAATTTATTTGTATTGTGTTTACGTAAGTATGTATATTTCATTTGACTGATAGTGTCACCTTGATAAAAAGTGAATTTTGCAATCTATCTATATTTAGTCATATTTATGTAGATAAATTGAAGGTTAATGGGTTTTTTAATAATATTTAAACTAATATTTTTGTTTAAAAGAAAATCTTGTTATTCCAACAAGCGACCTCATTATATATGATAGTTCACATTCCCCTACTTCTTCTTTAAATGCCTCTCCGACTAGCGAAGGTTGGCAGTCAGCTTTGTGTACTCTATTTTGTGTTTTGCGATGCGAAAGAGATTGGCAGCATTCGCGATGCCCGTCCATTCCCAGGTTTTGTGTAGCCACGACTTTCTTCTAAGACTAACACCTCTTTAAATAACTTATTGAAATAATATATTTAAATAATATATTTGATCTATCCATGATATCATTGCTGCTATAATTTGTAATGAGAGTTAACCGTTTAATCCAAATTGACCGCCGTTATCATGGTGTGTTATGGCGTTGATAACGTAATACAATGTTAACAGAGATGATAAACAGATTATATTGTGAAATATTAGTTAGTACATGTATGTACATATTATGCTGCATAAAAGGTTTACTACTGTTGCAATATTAGTCTACTTCAAAACAACTCTCAAGTATGGTTCGCCTAAATACTGCAAACATTTACCTATTATTCATGTGTACTTCAGATTTAATCTCATTCCGAAATATATATTTTGCTTTGTTTTTTTATAAACAAATATCCCAAACATATATTCCTTATCGTTCTTTTTTGAACTTCAACCTTTTTAAACCGGTTAAATCCTGTTTTATATATAAGAACTAGTGATCTTGTTATTTCCTTTCTTACAGACTATACAAAATTGATGGGTTTATCACGAAACGACCACACGGAGCCGGTCATCGGTTATACATATAAATTGATAAAATAGACTTATAATGGTAAATCAATCAAATATATTGCATTAGTAATGTATGTATAACAAACATGTAGCTTTTATCTTATCTGTTAACTTATGTGGCTTCGATAATCTGTGCACTGTAGACTTAAGTAAAGCACTCTTGATACATACCATGTTGCTGGCAGGTGTACGACGCACGTCTCTCGTTTGTGTGGACCAAGTCCACCTAAACCTTCAAACTGTGCCGCCCTCAGTCCGTTTTGATCAGGTAAGATCAGAATTCAATGTTCTGTTCAAGATCAATGTTCAAACCACCGTATAGGTGATCAGGATAGGTAAAATTCGATGGAAACTTTTCGAATCAGATATGTAAGTTTTACATCAGTTTAAATTGAATTTAATATTGATATATTTTGATATTGATGATAAAAGAACAATCGATCATTTTTTTTTTTGAGAACCATAAAGTGGGTAAAAAATTGCCAATCAAGAATATAATAAAATAATTATTACAAATAACTACATACTCTAGCTCAATGTAAAACATTATCATTGTTAAATACTGATGATATAAGTGGTGACTAATATGTCGTATTACAATGATAAACAATTGCTGAAACTCTAAAAGCAGACAATGAACTATAATTTGTCCATTCGTTCATTTTCTTATTGACAGTTGATTGTGAACGTAAGAACGCTTGTCCAAGGAGACCGTTACCGCTAATTTTAAGAGGACTACGGTACTTATAGTTCGACAGATATGATGGCGGTAGCACGATGGACAGGCATTTATTGTAAATCGGTTACAGGACAGTTTGAACTGTCCGTTATGAGAACATACTTTTCTGCTGCATATTTATAAATCGTTATTAACTAAATCTAAAGCGGTATATAATGCCTTCGTTCTATAGTTTTAAAAATGTATAAGTACTTTTTTTTGGCGGGGTGGAAAATCCCTTCAGATCTCTGGCTCCTCATTGGACGCCAGAGTACGTGGTGATTCCACTAAAAACCACCCCGGCGGCCGGTCTTAGGCGTTCTTCTCTGAAGAGGACCCGGACCATATTATTTCAGGTCCCCAATGTAATAGTACTAGTGATTTAATAGAATTTCAACTTTTGAATGTTTTTTTATATTTTATTGACCAATATAACTTAAGCTGTCACTATATAAATTTTGTGCCGTGTCAGGTCACAATACTCTCATTAGTGTAGAAAGGTGTGGTAAGATTTTAGTCCAACACATTTCTAAGCTACGTATGGCTTTAGATAATTTTCAATGGTCATATCACCACATCACATCAACAGCCTTTAATAGTCCATTGCTGGACATAGGCCTCTCTGTACAACTCATCTCGGTGTACACCACGCCGTGAGTTTATCCATAGTGATAGCGGGCGGGAGATGATAACACAATGGGCGGGCGGCTATAGTAAACTCACATATTAATACACTCATTTAAAGTAAAGCAGAACGTCGTTCAGCAGCGGGCATAGGCCTCTCCTTAGAAAGGAAATTTTAGCCTACCATAACATACTGGGCAGACGAATTAGTACAATATCTGTTTGTGGTTCGTTTTACATTGCTGTTATCCTGCAGAATTTGCTCCCTTAGTCGGCTCTTGTCCGTGTGGTGACGGATTAAGAATACATAGTGTTACCACCCCTATTCATCCCGTGGGTGTCGTAAAAGGCGACTAAGGGAACAAAATACACAAGACAACATCATTACAACGAGAAGGAAAACTTGGAACAAACCCTATTCCAACCCGTCTGGCCAACGTGGTATAGTAGGCTATAACCTCTTTGCTAAGGAGAGGCCTACGTCCAGCAGTGAATTGTAAAAGGCTGTCGATGATAGTCGGCTCTTACAACGCTCACGAAGTGAATAGGGTAAGCGACACTCCGTATTCTTAACCCGACGGTGTACGAACAATTTCGCTCATATTCTGTAATAGATATAGTAAAAGTAGTGATTACTTACTATATGTTGTTTTAAGACATTATTAGAATACTTAAAGGCCATATATGTAATGCTGATGTACGGTGGAATTGAGGTAATCATGATTAACATTTTTCCTCTATACGTTTTTCTACTGACTTTTGGCGCGAGTCTCTAGTATCTTGTAAGGTTTCTTAGTTTAATTAATTATTGTGATTTGATTTCTACAGACGTTCTGGTCAGTACTTCCCATAACGTCTTTTATTCCCAAATAATTGTTGAACAATGATGACTTTCAATAGATTTCTAGTCTTTTATCTTCGAAGGTAACCTTAGTCGAGCAATAGTCCTCATATAATTACTTCCTAGTAGATTCAAGGTGATGACTTAATGTGTAAAAGTTTACGCTGAAGAGTGGACTATTTTTTACCTAAGGTTTTTTTGTGTTGTTTAGATATAAAATAATACGAGATGTATTCAAATTTATTCAACATTTATAATGTTTTATAAACAAGGATTTTAAACAATAACATTGCTATTCTAATGTTATGGCTTAGCTCTATCCTCAAAACAATTAATTTATAAAATTTTATATTGATTCACTTCCTGATGTCACTTTTCCATAAGATATAAAATAAAATCTAAGAAATATAACGTTCGTCATTCGTTATAAAACTTAAGTATCTGTAAAATCTTTTTTGGCAATATTTTGATCTCGTGATTACGGCTGTTGTAAACGTCTCGGCAGGAGCGTTACATATATACTTCCATAGAACTGTTATTCTCTAAATGAATAGTCTCTTGTTTCGGTGTTTTCGCAAATCGAGCTCGTTAATAGCCTTCAATCTTCACCATGTTTGAAAATACTCTTCTTATTAGTAGACGATACTTGACGTGTAGGCGAGAATAAATACGTAAATGCGCATCATACTTGTAGAATAACAAACAAATCAAACGCACTTCTCAGTCTTCATTTCCTTTTTACAAAACGTATAACTAAACTGTAAATACATTTCTTTCTTTAATATGAGATTAATTTCAAAGGTTCTAACTTTTCTAGTTTTGTTTTATAACCTAATACGCTTTTATTAGTTTCTATTAACTATAAAGTAATGTATGTTGGGTATCAATTTTAACCTTCTTACGTCGTAAGAAAACTAAAATGTCGTTGTATACGGTGTTTGGATGATTGTCACTCGCCTATAACTATTATTTTGCATCTTGCAGCTGAAATGTGGTTACTAGTAAACAGCTCTTGTTTGGAGTCGCATTATGCTTTGTGAGTCCAAGATTACGGCCGTGAGGATAATAGTCTATTAATGGAAGAAAGGAGATAGACAATACTCTTTCTAATCTTTTTTTGACAGTAAATTATTGTTGTTTATGTGGAATTAGTAATCAGTGCTTTATTATTAAATTAAAGTCTTTGCAAAGTAATAAAATAAAACTACCGTTGTTACATTTCTAAATAGAAATAACTCGATCTGTTAGTATTGCTTTTGACCACTCGATTTTTGTTTTGGAAATACTAGCATCAATTTTGATAGTTATTACTATTTTACTGCCTGTCTGTTTTATGTTATAATGTATTCACAATTACACAGCTGGCTTTTGATTCGATTGGCTTGGTTTTATATTAACAAAAATGAGTTCTGTTGATTGACCGTCCGTCCTAAATTGAGTCTGTTTAAATTAAAGCTAAAGTCTGATGGAACAATAAGTGCATTCACGCACTTATTGTTCCATCAGACTTGCCCGCTGTTCAATTTCAAGGCTTAATAGCATTGTATCTCTATAGATTTCATAAAAGTGCACAGTTCGTTTTGATCTGAGAACACTCACTTTAGTAAGGTCCTTCATTAAGCTTTTGCCGATTAAAATCAGTTGAATAGGAGGGAAGCTGGAGGGAGTTGGAGGGTACTATTTCATTACTTTGTTCTTATCATAGTAATTTATGCGATACTGCTACCAGAATGGAGTTTGAAGCAAAAAAAGAAGAATGTCACACACATAAGCTGTAATATAAATTTAAAAATCTTATTTGTTCATTATTTTTGATATAAAAATGACCGGGATGACTTTTTAATGTGTGAGTATGTATATGTTTGACTAGTGTTATTTCAAAGGATTTTAATTAGAACTACAGTACAATATGTACCTAATACATGTAGGGCTATATAATAGCTCCTGCAATTTAGAGTTAATAATAGCTATTAAATTAGAAATTTACCAGTGGATGTCACTGTATTGCCTCTGTTGGTGTCGAAACAAACAGTAGCGTTGCCGATGTAATCGTTACGCGTAAATGTTAGAAGGGTCAAATCGGGTTCATTTACACGGACCAGTAGTGGTCGAACAGGTACTTCCAGACGGACTCCTGTATCGAGACAATGCCTGTTCCCCGCTGTTCCGACTGGGTCGGGTGTCCCCCGTGTCGATGTGTGCGACCTCTGTTTACAGATATCCCGCACACACTGACTTGCTGCGCAACATTGATTCGTGGTTCGCGGCTCGCGCTTCGCCCGCTATCGTCTCAGTCACTAGTGCGCAACGCCAAGGGAAACAAGTGTACACGCTTTGTAGCGCTACTTTTATTTTTGCGTTAATTTTTTTTGTGCAAGTCTACGTTTTAACAAAGGAACCTGTTTTTTTATTGCTTATGTGTTATATTATGAACAAGAAAGAGCAAAGAATTATTTGAATAGTGTTGTTACGTCGCTTGGCTCTCTACCCAGTTCCTGTGTGTTGGGTAATATTCTGTGTCAGTTGTAGTGGTTGTGCTTGTGACAGACTTAGACAATTTTATCGTGAACGTGTTTCAAATTGGAATTTCACCACGAGCGGGCTAAAGGAAGTTTATAGTCAAGTGAGTTTATGACGAAATATATGCTATTTAACTGTCGTTTTGTTTGTAGGTTCTCAACTTTCTTTTTCTCTTTTTATATTTGCTTCGATTTGCAACAAAAAAACTGGTTTATTATGAAAGTTCATAAAACCATTGAAGGATCAGTTAAGGTTTCATAAATTTCAAAATTTGAAAAATAAGTTGATATCTATGGTTGAAAGTGCACGATGTGATGTTTCTGTGCCTCTTGCTCGCGCGTTCCGCGTCGTAGAGCTACCACGTCAAACCTCACTGTCTGACTACACGGCTGTCGGTTGCCCGCTCTGCAGCGCTACTTATCTCAAATTCTCGACCAGTGTGCGGCTCGTCGACACCATTTTCAATGTTACTTCTTGACTTTTAACTTCAAGTGGAAATTAAATTGTATGTATATTTATGCCCTTTCCTCAGTAACAATATTGAACAATCATGCAACTATGCTACCAGCTAATATTTCAAATTCAGCTGTAAGTGTATTAGAATTTTTCTCACATACTGCCTTACGGAATTTATATGCAAAATGTTTGATTTTGAATGACGTAATAAATTCAGATTTATTTCAGCAGTTTCAAAAATAAAGTGAATTTAAAAACTATTTATTAGCAGCAAAGAAGTAAACTCTACACAAAAATATATTTAGTATTCATGTACTGGCTCCCGTTTGTTTTTATATCTTTAGGTATAGTTATGATCAAGCTGTAAAGTTGTGCGTTATGGTCTAATTGAATAGTGGTTATTGTTCATACTATCCAGACATTTTGAAAAATACCCAATGTAAATGGATAAAATAAATATGTGTATTATTATAATTGTATTGTTTAAATTATAACCGATCATTATTATTAAAAATTAACAAGGTAAGTAGATACGAATACTATTTATGTAAAATATGGAAAATAGTTTCTTAGCTTCCATCTATTTGCTAGAAAAACCTGTAAGCCTGTCCTGTGTATTTAAATGTTTCCATGTCGACACACCACTTTACCATTAGCTCAGTTAAGGTGATGGTATTTCATTTTCAACACTAAAGTGTTGAAAGAGGTTTAGAATATATACAATCGACGTGGTTGATGATAAGTCTCCAACCACGTTGATTGTACACATTCTAAACGACTTTTCTCTTGTCTTCTTCTGATCGATGCCACGGTTATAAAATTCATTTAATTACATATAGATACTTTGTTTAAGTGTTTCAGTTTTCAAATTTAATTTTTTTTTAAAACTTGTTTATATTAATTGTAAAAGAGCATTTACTCATTCACGATCCTTTCCTAAGATTTATTAGTATATTGACATTATAATTCTACTTGTCATTATTCACATTGACCGGGCAGTACTCATGTGTGAAAATATTTACAAATATCAAAACAACTTCAAAAACTATCACAATTAATATTTTCAATTTTGTCATTGCCTCGAGTTATAAAAAAAATTTAGACAGACGAGAATGTTTTTACCAAATCTAGTTTTTTGAAACTAGTTTCAATCAATTGAACTAAATAGAAACATTTATAGCTATGTATGTATTAATAAAATTATTATATTGTCATGTTAGTTCAGGTGATTTAAAAGTCACTGGAATGTTTTTGTTCTTCTTTAATTTGCTATTGAAATGAGTATTAATTCTTTGTTTTTACAAGTACCTACTATACATTTTCTTTCAGAGTTTTTCCCTACCATGACGATCAACTGCGCCTAATTTGATAACGATATCTTTAATAATTTATAAAATATAAGAAACAAGGCTTATTTTAAACTGTTTAATATAAAAACATCACTGTGCATATAACTATACTTAATATAAAAGATATTTTTAAACAGAAAATTAACAAAAACAAAAGAAATTCTGGGATCACCGTGTGTGTGGGGAATCACCGTAGGTGGTCCACGGTGATTAATGTGATGTAGTCTAATTCACCATTTGTTGACGTATTAAGTTTATCAATAAATAAAAAAAACCTTAATAGTCACTAAAGTTTACAAGTAAGCTTCTTTTAAAAAAATCATCTAATCTATTATTATTTATTACAACGTTATTTTGGACCTTTTTATGATAAACTTCCATTTTATTCATCAAAGTTATCCTTCAAGCTGGTGCGAACCAATTTTTACTACACTCACCGGCACGGAATCTTGGCCAAACTCATAACATGCGATAACATTTTTTGACGGGTGTCTAACTTTGTTCTTATCGTGTGAGTGGGTAGAAAAAATTTTTATGTTCATCTCAAGAGGGTAATTCACTAATTTGAAATGCATTTTGGTCTGCGTTTTAAAGTTTAGTTAAATCGTGTCATTAATCCGACGAAGTCGAAGTTTTTAATTGTGCTCTAAAAATTTTAAGTTTTAATTTGACAAAGACTTTTGTTGTTATTGTGGTTATTAAACACCTAAAGGCGCCTTAGGAACCATAAAAATGCCTTTGTCATCAAGTCAGATAGCACAGGCAGTGGCATTAGTCGAACAAGGTTTGACCCATCGTGAAGCGGCTATTGTCCTAAACGTGCCGCGTTCTTCGATGCAATATGCACTAAAACGGTATCAAGAGACTGGCCGCTACACCCGAAGACCAGGTAGTGGCGGTGTAAGATGCACATCAGCTCGTGACGACCGCTTTATTGTGTTAGAGATTTTAAGAAATCGCTTCCTGACCGCTGTTGAGATCCGTCAGCGGCTTTAAATCTCCAGAGGTGTGAATGTTAGCGAGCGTAAGGTGAGAAGACGTATGGAGGAAGTTAATTTGAGAGCAAGAAGACCAGCCCGTGGTCCACAGCTCCTCCCACAGCACAGAGTAGCTCGACTTCACTTCGCCCGCGAACACGTTAACTGGACTTTTGAGCAATGGGCAAGGGTTTTGTTTACAGACGAGTGCAGGATCGCTTTAAATGCACCTGATGGTCGACAACGTGTCTGGAGAAGGAAAGGGGAACGCTATTTGGCGATGACAACCACACCGACGGTCAGTTTTGGCGGAGGCTCTATAATGGTATGGGGTGGCGTGAGTTCTGATGCTCGTACGGAATTAGTCATCGTCAATAACGCCTTAAATGCAACTCGATACGTCGAAGAAATTCTTCAAGATCATGTTGTGCCCTTTGGAGGGTTTATTGGTTATGACCAATTCATTTTAATGCATGATAATGCCCGTTCCCATGTCGCTCACATCGTGAATGATTACGTTCAAGAGGTTGGTGTTCAAAAATTGCAGTGGCTAGCTCGCAGCCCAGACTTAAATCCGATAGAACACGTATGGGACAAACTGAAACGAGCAATAAAGTTATTATCGAACCCACCACAAACCCTTAACCAGCTTCGAGATGCTGCACTTACTGCCTGGCGCGACTTATCACAAGTCAACATCAAGAACGTCATCCAAAGCATGCCAGACCGAATGCAGGCGGTCATTAGGGCTAGAGGAGGCAACACACGCTATTAAAAAGGACAGAAAGCGACAAAAAATCAAACAATTTTAAATTCGTAGTGCTTTTAACTCTAGTGTAAAATTTTGTGAAAAGGTGATTTTTTGCATAAACTTCATTATGAACCCGAAAAACCTTTTAATATGAAAAGAAGTGATCAGGAACGTTAACTGGATAGACTCCGATCACAATTAGCCAAAATTTGTAGAGCTAAGTGAAAAAAAAAGGAAGTTGTCATACGTTTTGTACTTGGCCAAGTTTCCGTGCCGGTGAGTGTACTTAATTATTATTTTCTTATTAGATTTTATTAGATTTATTAGATTAATTTTGTATACTACTACATCTGTGTTCCATTTCTAAGATATTTTGTAAAAATAACGAAAACAAAGTAAAGTAATATTTATTACGATTTAACATTTATTATTTATTTACGAACGACGTCAATATAATTGTTATGTGAACCGTATTTAACGTGTTAGAATTACTGTTTGTGTATTTTTTTCTCAAATTTTTGAATTACGTCTACGCAGAAGCCTTAGATTTAAATATATGTAATTTTCAGCTTATAAACCAGGAACAACTTAAACAAAGCATCATTTAAGCCTCGTTTTCTTTATACTAAACTGCATAAGTAACTTTGTTATGCATTATATAAAATTTTGTAAAATAGACATATTTGTATACGCTAATTTTACTAGTAGGTAAAATTGACAAATTATGTAGTTGTGACTTTGCCAAGATTTGCCCGCCTTTTTTAATGTCAAAATATATTAACTATGAAAGAAAAACTATCTCATACTTTAACTATCGACTAAACTAAATTAAGTAAACCAATACGCAATTTGTGTTTTTATTTATTTCAATATATTATGTATTATACTTTACAATTAAAAAGATAAAAACTAGAAGGTCGAAATGAGGAATACATGTAAAGGAAATGCAAACCAATTTAGAATTTGCAAAACCAAGTCGAATTGATACAAAAATTTAAACTGAAAACTATTGGTTTGGACTGCGTGTTGACTACTCTTGAATGTAAATATTATTCCGAATACAAGGATAGCTACACGCTGAACCAATGCCGTTGAATTTACAACCGACGTCAATTTGACAGTAATAATCTGGTGTAACTTGTAGAGCCCGTTACAATATTATCCACAGTTCGTCATTTCTGTTAGAAGCGAAGTTATGTGTACTAATACAAAATTTCCCAGCGAAGGTTTATTCTTTGATCAAGTTTTATGGTTTAACTCACAGGTTAAATCTTAGTAGGCTTCATGCTAATTTTAAATCGTTCACTAACTCAGTGAAAGTGTCAATGTCGATGCCGAACACGACTTGCGCTGGCGCAGCACAGTTGTATGTCGTAAGTGTGCGTGCTCAGGGGCGCTAGAAAGCTTTCTGGAATTTTCCATCATCAACAAAGCGATTATACCGACTCACTTCTGCAACAAATTCCATATATTTACGAGTACAAATATATGACTATTTGTGTTGCACTCTTCAAGCTCGCGTAGCTCATTGCGTACAAATAGAGCTAAATGAAATCGTGTCATGTTTGGAATAATAATCTTTATCAATTAGCTTAGTTACACTTTTGTGATATGTTTATTTATAGTGAGGCACGAGTGTCAATATCTCTACGTGCTGTATATGAATAAATCAATCGTGGTATATTAGGATATCATTTAACTGGCCTAGATTGATTGGCAAGTAACTTAGCATCGGACACGCATATTTTACCCACTAACTTAACAAGCTTTTGTTAAGTATCTTTAGATTACAAGGAACAATAAACACCGCACACTTTACTAATAGTGTTGTGTGCATTACATGTGGGAATTCCTAATACAAATAAGATCATGTCCATATTAGTTATGTAAGCAGCTAAGAATTCGCTACGTAGTTATTTGTTCTATTTTTCTTATTAGACATTGTAGTCAGGTCAAGCTCAAGGTTCTGCCTACATAATGCTCTTGAACTGGCATAGATGATTTCATTTGTGTAGCTCCGAGTGTGTACAAATACAACAGGTACTTACTGTCTAGAAAAGTTGTAAGATCGATATACGGATACGATCGCGAATTCAAATTTTGAAAAATAAATAGATAAAAAATACTATCCTTATCATCGTCATCATCTCAGCCAAAAGACGTCCATCCAATATTAAACCATGATAGTCTTATCCCTCAAAGCAGAGATTCTAAATACAGTAACGTGGAGACTACGCCATTTAGTGCAGTACCGATCGATGGAAATCTTTAAAAATTGGTGAAATAAATCCATGTCCGAGTGTGCTACACGCATGACAGATACATTATTTGGACTTCCCCATTTAAATTTTTTACCTCCTTCGAAGAATCAAATAAAACGTCGCCCAAGATATTGCCTAATAATGGTTCAATGAAGTTTTGTATGATAGTTTTTTTTGTCATCTACAGAATTCAGAATCGGAAAGAAATATATGGACTAAGCACACAAAAAGTCTGAGTAAACGTTCAAAACAATCAATTAGAAACGTGTACAAGGGTTTTAGTGACCGCATATATACTTGTCAGCTTCTCGGCTAAATAACAATAATTATGTCAAGCTGTCAGTCATAACTACGTGTCAAAAAGAGTTGAGACTGCAATGTCTCTAAAGCAAAGAAATCTTTTTTATCTGTAAGTCAAAACACATTTGTTTTTAAATAATTTTGACATTACTAAATATTATGTAAGTTAGAGAGAAAATTATAACTGTAATATGATAATTGTAAGAAAGTTGTGATCTAATCTACTAAAACATACATTGCGTGTCACATTGGAATACAACTGTATTGGAACTACGAATAGAATATGAAATTTCATCATTTCGACATCCTTGGTTCTACGTAATATATTAATAAAATCTCACAGAATTAGTCCGTTAGAGAATGGACGCGATTAAAATTGTTTTATACTTACTGCAATGATTAATATGATAATATCTATCACACATCTATAAATTCTATTGTATAATTTACATTCCCGCTAATTATACTTTGAAATAATGATATCTAAGAGCCCTTTCGGACTCCCATTAGATAATGTCATGAAACTAAGTTATCATCAGTGTGTATGTGTGTCTTACACGTACATTACCAAGCTGTAACGACAGTATATTTCAAAACTCAGTTCCTTGAATGAAAATGAAGTGATAATGAGTCATTGGTTTGGCTCCAACAGTGTTTTTTTTTTCAATCTTTTTATTTAAATAACGTGCCAATCTCGCCAAGCAAACTTATAATAATTCATTTCTCGTTTACTGTTCATTTTACAGTTTTTCTGTTATATGTGAATAGCAAAACAATAAAAATGTTTACTGAACATTTAAAACTTGCTTTAAGAAATGTTAATCCATTAAATTTAAACAAATGTGTTCTTTTTATAATTGGATCTGAATTAGTACGTTTCCACTTTTTGAAGGCGTGGCTACGTGTCCAGGGCTAATCATTCAGTCGTCTATCCGAAGCTTTAGGATCCTGAACACGCACAACAAGCTAAAAGCGCGGAACTGAAACACGATCTAGCTTCAGTTTATTCAAATCTGGCGTTTTCTCATCAATCCCTTGATGATACATTTTAATCATTTTCCTAGATTTTATTAATCGCAAGATCATTTGGGTCGGCTACTAGTTTAACTGACTTTTGTACCTGTATATCAATTTTTCAATGGAGCGGCTGGTATCGCATGTCCACAACCCTGAGGGCGAACTGAATTCGATGGTCCAACTAGTTGTCAGTATATTTGAGAGCACTGACTTTCCAATAACGATTACCACAGATATTAACAACAACATGATACATATTCATATTATCTCTTGATGACTGGCCTGTTGGTCTAGTAGTCGGTGACCCTGACTGCTAGGCCGGTAGTCGTAGGTTCGATTCTCAGCCAGGACAATTGTGTGATGAAGCTTGTGCTTATCAATGAGTGTTCATTTGATATATGTCTGGTTGTAAATTAAAGGCAATTGAGATCCAGACGCAGAACATTGAATACAATGTGTGACTTAGAAGTATATAAGTACTATATGTTTACCAGCAGTCAAGCCACCTAGGCTGACCAGAAAACACAGACCTTGCCTAGTTTAGGATCAAACGCAAGTGTCTTAAAGTTGTGAAGTTATAACTGCTATGTTTAAAATTTTCCTTAAATATTGTTAATAGTGATAAATAGACAAAGTTTATGAACATAGTGAGTCAAAAATAAGAATGACTAATACCTGTTTAGATCCTTCTTTCGTTCTGAGTATTTTATTGTATCGATAAGGAGTGTGTTGCTATCGAAGATCATCTATTGATTACTACTAAGATTTACCATTTTGTTAATTTCATATCGTCTTTTTCGATATTTCTATACCACTTTTTTTTTAAACAGAAGCGCCGAAAAATAAATATTACGTAAAATGAGTGAATGATTCATGGTGGACCATTATCATCAACAACAGTGTTTAACAGTCCACTACTGGACTCTTCTGTACTGGAGGCCGCCTCTTAGAAAGGAGGTTTTGTGCTATACCATACTGGCCAGACGGGTTGGTACACAGTTTGCTTCAAGTTTTCCTTCTCTTTTTACAGTAATATTATGCCGGGTAGTTCACTCTATTAGTCGCTCCTTACGACACCACACGGTAGATACTGATAGTTGAAACTTACAAATCCGTATATTAGATAAATTTTTCTTGACAAATTCGCTAATATCTGTTCTTTGTTTTTAAGCAACTTACAACTTAGCTTTAGAGACAAATTAAATTTTTTGTACATATACCTTTGGCACTGGTTCTAGCATACAATCGCCTGAAATCAAACTAGACAAGACCCTGTGAACCACACTACTGATAATCACGCTTTACATAGATACATCATTTGTTCTGGGGGTAATATCGAATCTGTAGGGATTGATTAATCAATCAGATTCAATAATCAATACTACGTTCTAGAGTCATATATTAGGTCCTTAAAATATATTGTTAAACAATGAATAGAGTCAATGTTATGTTTAGTTTTATCAAGTAGGTACAATTTTTATTTAATAATAATATATCTCTTTATTGCAGCAAATTAAATACACAGGTAACTTAAAGCTAAGTAAGTACAATTGGCCTTACCTTACCTTATTGCCCGTTGGCAATCTCTTACAGGCAACCATGGCAACGAAAGAAAAGCTTGAAGTGGAAAGTATTGGGTAGTGCCTGGTGTATTAGAAGTACACAGGAAAAGGAAATTAAAGTAGTATATATTATATATAGTATAAATTAAATTATATAAAGTAATAGTAACACGTCATGTGAATTTTTAGATAAATACGAGTATATACAAAGAAAAGCAACTATAGTACCTAAGGGGAACACCTTTACCTAATCGAGTGCAGCAAAGTTAACTAGGTAACATTTATTATTACTATTAACACGTATAAACCAGCTTTTGCAAATACTAATTTCAACGCATAGTATATAATATTAAAATAAAGAAGATTTTGTACCGACTAGGTGTCTGACTGTATCGGTGTGACCGCATTGTAAAACCAGTGACCTAAATTTATCATTTGCAAGTGCAAGTTTTTTATTTAATAAGCAGCACCACTCCCTGCTATTTTAACGAGAAAGAAGACATGTTTAAAAAAAACTAAAATGGCATCCCTTCACTCTATACTAATTATCGTGACCTATATCTAAGTACCTAGCCACGGTAATATTACGTCACCTAACGTAGTTTAAGTAATTGTACTGGATTTATTTATGTAACTTAGAAAATTACGCAGACGACTCCGATACAATACAAGATTGAAATATATTTTTTAAAAAGCGCAGTAAAAAGAAGGTAGTTTACGGTTGAACAAAAAAAACTTTAATGTGACAAAATACAGTAAATAAAGAAATATTCAACTTGTATTGTTTTTTAAATAATATACGTTTAATGCTAGAACTTGTTAACTATAATTTATTTATTATTTAGGTTCATATTAACATCGGTCCATGATGCGTGTTTCATTTTCGACTTAATAGGACACACAGTGTAGGTGGTAAAAGATCCCGTGATCTACATAAATACACACAGGTCAAGGTAAACACGTCCGGTGATTATTTTTTGACAGTTGCTGACAACGTAACTGTGCTAAATTTTGTTATATATATAATATTGATGACCAATCCTGAAGTTTACGACAACACACCTATATTTCTTTTTATACGATGTAATATACTGTTATATTATACTGTTATATTATATATTACTGTTATATATATTGTAATAATTTTTGTGAACCTATAACGTAACTTCGGTGTGGTGACGGATTAAGAATACAGTGTCACCAGCCTTATTCATCCCGTGGATGTCGTGAGAGGCGACTAAGAAAGCAAATTACGAAGGACGGCAGCACTGCAAGGAGAAGGAACACATCACTGCAAAGAGAAGGAACACTTAATATAAATCCTATACCAACCCGTCTGGCCAGCATGGTATAGTGAGCCAAAGCCTCCATTCTAAGGAGAGGCCTATGTCTAGCAGTGGACTATTGAAGACGGTGATGTAATTTCAACATATATGTACAAATGTAGATAACTTCAAAATTATTGGAATTTAATATTTAACTAAAACTGATGAATAAATACTAGATTATATTAACACTAAATTCGTCACTTAATTCTTTTAATTATTAATAATACTAAATGTATACGTAATATTTATTAAACAAATTAAGTGGTATTAGCTAAAATTGTTTTTAAAATAATTTTTAATTTTCTTACTTTAAACCGATTGTTGTTTTGATTCGGATCATCAATATTTTTGGTCATCACTATAAAAATGAATAGACAGCCTTTGCGACAGCGTATAAAAAACACGCCATAAATTGATAAAATATAATAAACAACCACGAATATGCGCATTTAAACAGTAACGCAAACGTTATTGCGTTGTTCTTAAACAACAGGGTATTTGAATAAACATGTCACTAACAAGTATTAAGTATATCGATGAATCGAATTCATAACTTAAATCACTTCGTTTCAAAGGTATTAGAAATTGTATATTTTCGTCCACATACAGGGGAATATCAATGATGTATACAGAAATACACATGTTCGATGGCTGGAATTCTTACTGCGTTTGTTCGCCTCAGGGTCGTATTAAATTATACATGGAGTAGCTATATGTTCATCCAAAAATAGCAACACTGTACTACAAAATTTTACATATGACTTTGTTATTCCAATGTTGTATATATCTGACGCATCGAGTTTACCAATATTTTAGTCTTTAGTACTTTAAATCGCTAATTAGCTATTCATTCTCAAGCTAAAGTTTAGTGACATTTACCATTGTTTTACGATTAAACGTAGCGTGAAAATACAAAAACCGTGATACAAATTCGATGGCCTATGATTCACTATTGGTGTTACATACTTACACGTGTAGTGAATTATGAGATAACACTCGTATTTTAAATTGAAGAAAACTGACATTAGACTACGAACATACTTATAACAATCTAATTTATTTAAATAAAATATTCTTACGTCGACATCGTTGTAATCCTGGAACGTATAAAAGTAGAGTTTAATCTCAATATATTCATTGCTTTTTTCTGGATAGATGTAGATCTATCTATCCAGAAAAAAGTAGCTACCTTCGTTTTTATCGTTACTTTCCAGTTTAGGGTACAAAATATAATTCGTTACATACACCTGAAATTCCACTAATTAAATGAACTACTCGCATTTTGACGACCGCCTTCGACCATCGCGACCATTTGCATCAAAAACTAAAATGGCTGCATTTATTTTGGTGCGTGACTTTATTATTAATTTCGGCAGTAACCAGACACTTGAGCACTATTCTTTTAGTTTAAAATTATGTGATCGGTTTGCGAGTTTCTCTCCGATAGACATGGCTCATAATACAATATTTCCTTGCACATTTGGTTACGTCATACTTACGAGCATTCTATTACGCTAAGTGTACAGCTGCAGCTGTTAGCACTCTATGATAAATTCAACTATGTATGTCGAAACAACGGCTCCTCATTTTCTCGAAACCGGTTGTGTTCGGTTCTTCACATTCACGACCTTATTATTTTGCATTTACAAACATTTGATTCTAAACTAAGTATTTGAATTATTATAAACGCGCAAAAGGATATTTTATGGTTACGTTGACAAGCGACGGCAGGGACCGTTCTTATCAAGAGTTTGAAGGTCTCGATAGTACGTATGCGCGGGCCTACAAATCAGTTATTAATAAACATACAGTATAACATTATACCTATTTTTACTCAATGTAACGGAGATGTTATGTTATGGTACGAGTTCTTTTGGAACTGTTGTTGTTTACTGGTAACCATATGATTCGGCGCGCATTTTTTGTACTCTATTTTCGTATTTCCTACTGTTATGACGTGTTGTGAGGAGATTCGCTGACGAATCAGTCCACCGAGAAGGCGGGGCCAGCGCGTCATACAAATATACAGAAACAGATGCGACCACTCTTCGCTTCTAATTTGGTGACGTGCGGGCGATTGTCCGCTGGCAAACTTTAGTATCTACTGGCTACGTAATCCTAACGACGCCTCTCTAGCATCAAAAGCGAATGTAGAAATTCTGCGTCATATTCTCATTGATAGTGATTCAATAAAGAAGTGCGGTATATAGTGGTAGTAAATAAGTGTTCACAGTTGATCTTGGTACCCTAGGCATGATTGAATTAAAAGCGATACTTATTACATTTTGTAGATTGAACAGTCGCAAGACCGTAGCAAGGCGATTTTACAAACATACACGAAACGGACATAAGGAACACTCAGATTCAGACAAACAATTTGTCTTTTACACAGTGTTGTCCTGTGTGGGGTTTAAACCCACAACACTTAGCGCAGTAGAGAGCGACGATGTGATCGCTTAAATCACCGCGCTATCCGTGCGGTCAAATATTTAAGAGTGCAGCGCAGTAAAATCATTTAGTGATTTATCTATATTTTCATGTATTTTTGTATTCATTAATTATTTCCAAGCTAATAAAAAAAAACTGTGTTTTTGAATTAATAGGTAAATATATTTCTGACGATTAATTTGTATTATTATAATAGTTATTGGCTATCAGATATTTAATCGCTGTTACTGTTTATAGCTGTTAATTTTCCATGTACTGTAATAAGTAAATATGTCATAGATGTTTTATTGACAATAAAAATAGCACTAATTAAACTAATTAAACGCATGAGCGGTGTTGAGCTATGAACCGTTTAGAGCCCACGCTATCGACACCTAAAATGCTAAAAAGAAATACAAAGTCTTGAAATGTCGTACTTTTGTATGTATATTTTCATTACGTCTTACGAACGGCATTACAAACATATATACGAATTTTAACGGAACGTTTACTTAGTACTCTTTAAGTTATTAGTTTTAATTTTAATGTTGGTTTAGTCATTCAAAACAATTCTTATGACGCAATAAAAAAGGGTAGGTATGGAAACGTGTCGTAAATATAGTATATATTTAAGACAACATCTACAAAATTGACAATGGACTCGTCACTGTATAAAAATTTACTTAAATGTTTCTTTTCAAGTTTAAGTTAAGATCTAAATGACTGTATGGTAGGACATGCCAATATATGCCCAATGGGTCTGGAACGACCCAAAAGTCATAAGTTATAAAATGTGAATTTTCACCGAGTACTGCTTTATGATGATAACTGCTTTAGCTGAAGAAACTACTGTGACGCACACATAGACAAGTTTCATTGTTTTTATTGACAAACTGTTTAAGTTATGGCTTGTTGATTTCATGAAAATTTTTGCGAACGGCTGCAATAGTACCGATTCATTTCAATTTTTCACCGCACAGAAGAATAATTAGAATATTAGTAGACATTAACGATACACATAGTTGTAGACTTTATTTTCAGAAACATCAACTCCTAACACTAACTTCTATGTTCATGTTCGAAATATGCAAATTTGATCGAACCAATATCCAGAACTCTACAGTAAAACAGAAGATATTACAAAAAGATATATGCTTAGGTATAGAAACAGATTAAACCTGCCTACATCAAGATTGATTATGCATTCTATTGGTCTGTTTGTCCGTCAAAATAAATAATAAACTGCCAGATACTGTCCGAAGTGAAAAAGCAACATCAACTTTCTTAAAATACTTAAGTCACTACTAATCAATAAAGCATATTACACACTTCAAGAATACCTTAATGATAAAAACCTAGCAATTGATAGCCATATAAAATATTGTAATAAGGCCGTAGTTTATTACCATTATTTAAATACACAGTAGCGCTCAAAAGTATTTTGACAAGACTACTTTTGCAGTTATCTTTTTACTGAGTACTTCAAAATAATTTTAATATTTTTATATTATTATTTATGATGTATTTCATCCTCTGTGAGTTACAAGTTGGACCTTGTTTGTTTTCTTTCTTTGTTAAAAACAAAACACGCCTATACATGCGCTCAAAAGTATTTTGACAACCATTCAGTTCCTTGCTGGCAGCGGTTCTACTCACACTGCATATATTTTTGTCTATAAGGTATAATTACTCCGCATTTATCAACATGCCTACGACAAATACCCACAGTAAAGCATGGAGGTGGCAATATTATGGTCTGGAGATGCTTTTCTCGCCGCGGAATCGGACCTTTAGTTAGGATAGAAGGTACTATGGATCGTTTTATGTACGCAGATATATTAAAGCAACAAATGCTACCCTATGCTAAAGCAAATATGGCACCTGGTTGGTATTTTCAACAAGACAATGACCCAAAGCACAATCGAAACATGTCAACGACTTCATGAAACTCGCTAAAACCAAAATTCTCGACTGGCCAAGTCAAAGTGCCGATTTAAACCCGATAGAGCATCTTTGGGAAGAATTGAATCGCCGTGTAAGATGTCGAAACTATTCAAATAAAGATGCTTTACATGAAGCACTAAGTAACGAATGGAGCCGAATACCCATTGATCGTTTGCAGAAAATAATAGACTCGATGCCGGCGCGTTGTGAAGCGGTCTTGAAGGCTAATGGATATGCAACAAAATACTAATAATTAATATTAAAAATAATATTTTTTTATTTTATAAAATAAAAAACTTTCCTTGTCAAAATACTTTTGAACCGTGTCGTAAATATTTTTTCTTTATGTTTTCTTTTTGTGTAGAAATACATTACATTTAAGTGTCTTAATTTGTGAAATGTATCATTACTTCAAATATAATCTTTAATTGGAAACAATTTTGTTATCATTTTTTGTGATATGGAATATAATTGAGTTGTCAAAATACTTTTGAGCGCTACTGTATATATAAAAACTATAAAAATTGATATCCTAATAATTTCTGAGCGTAAATGGGTTAACTCTTAAATGTTTATTTCTGTCTAGCTACACTTATTTGACGATTTTTTATCTACAACACATTAAAGGGACAGTCAGGTTTCGCATTATTATCTTCAAAAGTAATTGTTTAATAAAATAACACGAGTAATCAATGATTTGAAATCCAGAATAAACTATTTTTTATTTCTATTCATGTGGATTACGTTTTTGACATTACATTAAAAATTCAAAATTCAAATCATTGAAAGTATAATTTCATGGATGTTATAATTAATCAGATTTTTTAAATTATTTAGAAGTTCTGGAGACCACGTCCTAGAAGCAGAATTGGTATTTACCATTACATTAGTACCTACAAAGTGATACGATGATCTAGTGAAGGTCACGGCAATCCGTTGAATGAAGGCAGCACAGGATCGGTTGTCGCGGAGGCCTATGTCCAGCTATGGAATGTCTTTCAGCTGAGATGATGATAAAAATTGCATGCAATAAAAACATGAAACACCCATACAATTCATTAAAATACACATATTAAACTCTGTTTCACTACTTTTAATTGAAGGAGTCGCAAAATGTTGTGCGATCCAGACTATGTAAGTTTGTACTAATTTATTCTGGTACAAGCTAAACTAAATTAGTGAAGGACGGTTACTAGACAGTGCCTTTGGTTTAAAAATACTATTAATATTTTTTGAATGATGTCTGATGGGCATAGTTCCAAACATAAGTTCGTTAAGAAAAACTTTGTGACGATAACCTAAAAATGCTATCCGTGTTAGTACAAGGTCAATGAGAAGGTAGTAAGAACCTTATGTGTTTGTTACAGGTGGACAGCGGCGGCGGTGGCTCGGCTGAAGTGATGGTGTACTCTCTCGGCTGGGGCATGGGCGAGCCGGAGCGGCGCGGCGCGGAGCGTAAGCGCGCCCAGCCGCCCACCATCAGCGTCGTCCACGCACCGCTCTCGCCGGACGACGGTCATGAAGTGGATGTCCTACCCCTCCACAACCAGGTTATTATAAATAAACTGGCGTTGACATGTTTATTATTTACTGCTAGAGATTGTTTAGGATAGTCCGAAAATGGTTTTTTTGTACTCTCATTAATAAGATTAATTTGATAGCAATACAGAAAAAAATACTTGAGCTCTCACTTAGTTGATATGATGTAGACAAATATGTACGAGTACATTTTAAACTAATGTTAAATAGAACTCGTGAAAATGACACTTGAAAGATTTTAAGTAGATACTGTGAGTTCTATTATTTTTAGTAGTGTTATTATCTATCTCATGATTTCATCTTGTCTAGTGTAATTAAAATTTGTACGTAATTAGTTTCAAACGAAGCTACAATTACGGCTGTGTAATGAGAAGTATTGGTTCTGAAAAAAGTGGATTGTGTTTGAGTGTAATGTCCTTTTGACTTTAGATTCAACTGATAATCTTATCTACGTTTGATAATGTCACATTACATTTCTACATCTTTGGCTCCTATATGCAGTTCAAGTGCGGTTATTTTAATTCAGCCTTAATAACCAGCTGCTTAATAGGATAAAACAACTTATTTTCCTTCCTTGTACAGCAGGTAAGTGCTCGTGTTAAGGCCTTCCTGCGGTTCATTACAATCGTCAAAATTATCGCCGTACATTTACATACCTTTGTTCATTTAATGCTACAGTTAATGTCCTACTTGTAGGTGGAACTTACTAGAGGTATTCTTACTTATTACGATGTAAAAAGCCGCACTATAGGTTTTCGCTGTATCCAGATTTAAGCAATAGTCAAATATAGGGAAGAGACCTATGTCCACCAGTGGCTTAGTAAAACCTGTTGCTGATGGCAGGCAAGGATTTAACGACGTTTTCTACTTGCGTTTGAATAGCATTCACATGTTTCCTAGAAGGAAATTCATGAGAGAACTCTTTGACATGTTGACATTGAGAATCTCGATTTCTGTTCTTGATATAACGTACACATTAATGTACAATATAAAGTGCACAAGTGATGTTCCATCGTCCGGAACCTAGCGGAACGGTATTAGCGTAATTTATTAATCATGTGTCTTGGCTAGCCGCTGAAAGGCTAGTCACTATCCATAGTCTATTTTATATAGATATATTGGTTCCTTTATTGCATAATATCAATATTAATCAATATACCTACAAAACTATATACACACATATAAACAAAAATTTACTACATCTTAAAGACTGCTGTAATTATTCTTTTAGTAGATAATGAGGTGGTGCTGCCGACTGTAAAAATTGTAAAGAAACGCAATTGTCATAGAACTTATAACATTTGGGGGTTGTATATTTTAGTTTGTGAATGAATTCAGTTGCGATAATGTGACCTCGTCTAACCCTGTCGCGGCGAAACAGCTCGGGTGATCCGTACCTTACCCGGTCAATGGCATCACACCGCTATGCTTTTTTTTTCTCATCCACTTGCAATTCGATCAGCTAGGGCATGCGTACTACCATCTGCACTCGCTTGACGTGTTACATGCATCACGGACTGCTACGTGCCAAATAAAACAAATCATTGAACAGCTTAAACATAAACAGTCCATTGTTCATAAAATACATAAATAAAAACCAAACAAAGGTAGAAGCGGACACACTTACCTATTATAGTATTGTATCTAAGTTTACAGTTGTATTGTGATTAGATAATAAAAAGGCAATGGTCTTTTGCATCAAGTGAAAGCTTATAAGTAAACTACTCAAAACAACTTAGGGCCCACCTGCATTTTTGGTAATAAAAATTAATTAATTAAAAATGCGTACAACTTATGTTATTTTTTACTTAAAAAAATGAATTACATGTTCTATAAGAACTAAATGTGTCCAAGTTATTACGGTTACCACAAAAAAAATGTGCAAATCACAATTTTCATTAATTCACTCACATTCACTAAACTTTAAACCATCATTTTCCCGACACGCACTTCAATTTAATGTGATGATAAGGTGCCGGATGTTGATTAATTCTAGTGTTTAGTAACGTGTAGGACCTCCTCTGCTCCTTACACATTCCCTGAGCCGGTTAGGGACGCTCTCTATCAGGTGAGCCACGTTTTCATCAGGAATCTGTTCCCAACAATGTTTTAATGCATTCACCAATTCCTGTCGACTGTGGATAGCGGTATAAGTTTCTTTAAGGCTTCGTTTGAGTTGATCCCATAAATGTTCAATCGGGTTTAGGTCGGGACTCATTGCAGGCCAAGGCAAAACATTAATATTCGCGTCCGAAAGAGCACTTTGAGTCAGACGGGCAGTGTGAGGACGTGCATTATCTTGCATCAAGATGAAATTCTGACCAACTCGCTGTGAATATGGGATGACATGAGGTTGGATGACCTGTTGGACGTAGCTGGCGGCGTTTACGTTGCCCTCATCCAAGAATACCAGCTCAGTTTTACCCAGTAGACTGATTCCACCCCACACCATAATACTGGGTCCACCAAAACGGTCAGTTTCTCGAATACAAGGATCCTCAAAACGTTCCCCTGGTTTTCTCCAGACACGTACCCGTCTGTCATCACTGAAAAATTTTACTTTAGACTCATCTGTAAAGAGCACTGTTCTCCAATTGTCCATGGTCCATTCGAGATGTTCACGTGCGAACCTTAAACGCGCTGCACGATGTGCCCTGGTTAATTTTATTCGCACAGCGCGCATTCTGGATCTTTGTTGGTCTTCATGAAGTCTGTTCCGTATGGTTTGATCGCTTACACGGGTACCAGTAGCATCACGTAAGCGATTTTGTAAGGTACGCGCTGTCACAGTGCGCTCTCGACGTGCAGTAAGTCGAACGTACCGATCTTCCTGGGAAGTGGTGGCCCGATTTCTACCACCACCTCGTCTCCTGGCAACACTACCTGTCTCCTGATAACGTTCCCAAACATTTCGGATCGCATGCCTAGACACACCGAGGCGTGAAGCTACCGATCTCTGTGAATTGCCCTCTTGAAGCAAAACTACAGCTCTGGAAGCTGTTTCCGGGTCCATATGACGTCGAAATCCGGGCATTGTTATTTTAAACAAAGCAATAACACCGAAGCAAATGATAAACAACGATACAATATCAACTTGTGTTTGTTATGAGATGCAGAACACAAGTGATTAGAAAAGTTCGTAAACGCTGAGTTGACCCATTTTTTAGTTTTTTCCGTCTACCCACTTAGGAACCACCCTAAACGTGACATTCCAAACGTGTGACCATGTGTAAACATATGCACTTGGAGTCTACACACTTCAATTTACAAATCAGCAGGCAATAAAAATATTACGGTCGAAGTTCCGAAAAAAATCAAGTGGGCCCTAAGTTGTTTTGAGTAGTTTATATAGGATTTGACTTGTGAAAAATAATTAATATTAATAAAATTATAGATAGTGCTGAAGTAAAACAATTTAGTGTTCTATTATAGCTTAACATTTAATTAATCTCTGAATACAAAACCAGTTTATGATTTAAAAAAAAACTTACAAAAGTGATGTTACAGAATAATGCTTATCTATAAGAATAATATAAGTTATTAGACTGAGAAGTGTCATGCATTCATAACTGCATACACATTACATTAACCACTTCAAAATTTAGTTTGAATCCACGCGCGGCGTCAAGCGCACTCGTACTACATTAATCATGACCAATCAAATGACTCATAGTCACACATATCACCGTTCTCTATGTTTTGAGTTGCCAATTGGGCAAATACGTGTTGGGGGGTTTATGTGGAACGAACTTTTCCTGTGCGTACGTATGAAGGCAGGGCAGATCAGCTACGTTTACAATTAATTGCTTACTGTTTATGTATAAAATGACTACATGACTAAATAATTTAAATTGCATCTTCAAATAAAAAATACATTTTATTTTGTAAAGGACAACACTTGCATTAGGAAAATATCCTATCGCGGGGTACTTTACAATCATATATGAAACGGAAAACATATATAAATAACACTTAGTCTCAGAACAACAATTCATGAGTCACACAAAGTGTAATCCCATGTGAACCCACAACACTCAGAGCAGTAGAAAGCGGCGTGGTGACCGCTACTCCAACCGTGCAGTCAAATTAATTAGACTCTGTCAACATTTTTGATCTATTGGAATATTTCAAGACCAAACATTTTCGTAACTTCTGATTTATAATGATCGTCATATTTCGCAATGGTATTGATATTGAAGATGTCAAGAAAAATATTTCTTTTATCACCTGTTGCATTGACCTATTTTTTTTTCTATATTAAGAGCCTGCCTAAGTGACTCTACTCTGCCTGATAGAAAGCATCCAAGATTGTGGTCACCATCCTCAATGGACAAAGGTGGACAATGCAGTATATGGCGACTCACACTATGGTGACCTTATGAAATGCTTTTTCACACCCCGCTTGGGGACGTAAAAGACATGACAGTCATTGTGACAGTGTAAGGCGTACACTGTTACCATGATAACTGTCACCCCTGCATCAATGGGCGTCCGGTCTCACACTCACCTACTAACTGTAACAGGAGAGACAGGGCTAGTTATTTCTGCTAGACTAGCGTTTAAGTTTCAAAGATTGCCAGATTACATTGGGATCGCATGTCTTCCTGATGACAGTATTATAGTAGTGTCTATCTAGTGTTCATAAGTGCAGAAGCAATTTACATTGTTTCATCTATAATTAACACCTTTTTACCTACACTTACACTTTTTTTTTCAGGTTGGAGGTCATACCAGACTGCTGGTGTTAAATGACAGTACAGTAATCAAGCCGCTTAATATACGCGAGCTGCATTTTTACCAGAACATTCCTGAAGATATCCAGGACTTTGTACCCAGATACAAAGGTGAGCATTATATTCCTATACCCATTTAGAGACAAATCAATGCCCGCCCGGTACGCTTTTATGATTCGCTGAATGCATCATGTTCATTCATTGCATCTTACATTATTATCTATTACAATAATTTTATTAAGCGTTTTATTTGTAATTCAATTGTGTTGTTTAATGTGTGTGCATTTAAAGCACTAAGGAAGTTATTCAGAATTCTGAAATAGCTTAGTTTTTATCAGTTTTACCACAGTGTTAAATTTGGATAAATTTGTTTCAAAACGTTTCATAATGACAATACGTGTTAAATTTATAAAAATAACATTTTTATCATTTGCGTCATTTTGTAATTTAGATATTTAATCTATTAAAATGGCAATACGATAACCATAAAGCTGTAAAAATAAAAAAGGAGATTACTTACACTTGATTTGGCTTTCCTTATTGCTTTATATCGTAACAATCATTTTCAAATTGTGTTATGTGTATGATAGAGAAGAGTGTTTGTTGATATTATGCAAACCCGCCGACCGCCAAATTAAAAAAGATACGGAACTGTCTGTACCTTAAATATATCAAGTTGTTATAGGTGATATGTAAACGTCTATTAGGTGTTTGCTATAAAATGTTTAAATCTACCTACAGATACATGAACAGCAAACCAATTTGGTAAGTATATTTTTATATTAAAAATATACATGTATGATTATCATGTGAAAAGATCATTTTGATAATTTTTCACTCATGATTTTTATCGTTCAAAAACAACTGAAATAATAGGTTCTTGTAGCATAAATGTAATGGACATTGTATACAAAATAAATTTTGTAAATCACAGTCATTTCGTAGAAGAGTGGTGCACAATATGGCAAGATATTTGTATTCTAGCTTTACCAAAGCAATTTTGGAACTGACATTAGCCGTAGGTACTTGTATACATTTAAATTTATCTATTGATCACATTGTGCACCATGTGATACTTTATTGAACTTTTACTTTTATTACTGTACCAATGTCGTAGAAGAGGCATGCAATTGTTCATAATTACAAAATGTTTATTAGTTCATTGTTTAATTCGTTTGAAAAATTTTTTTGTTCATGCTATGAGGGAAACTTATCAATGAGTAAATGAAACTTTTGTAATCACATAAAATCTCTTTAATTTCATAGATCACTGATAAGATGCTCTGGTGCAATTAGTGTAAAAATTCAATGTGTATAAAAACTTGTAGTTATTACAATTTGTGCACGGATGCAATGTATGTGTGTACGGAGTATATAATGACACGTGACAAAAAGTAAAAGTTCAATGTGTGTAACGCCACTAGGATAGTAGTATACGTGTGTATGATAAGTCAGAGGTTGGTGGCGTGCCTCGTTTAGGCGCGAACGCGGCGGGCGGGTTTGAATGTGAGCGAGTGAGCGGGTGCGGGCCTGGGGTCAGGAACACAATATTAGTTTCCTTGTTGTCGCAAGGGCTGCGGCGCTGCGGCGAGCGGAGCGACGCCGGACGCGGCACCACACAACCGCCCCTAATAGCGCCCTAGCGGTAATTTTACATTTTGGGTTTGTAAACCTTTACTTAAAACTACACCCACACCACACATATTTACACACTCGCATAAACGCGCACACGTACATGCATTCTTTACTTACAACAATATCAAAACTGTTTGTTCACATAGACAACTACCAGCACAGTTACATGCTCCATGAGACACCATACAAAAGATATACAAACCCTTTTTAAAAACAATGTAACCGTATTTTCACTTCCTCATCAATATAACGCTGGCAACTTGCACTCTAGTAAGTTAATATTGAATAATGTAGATAGTGGATAAAGTAAACTCATTGTGTGTCCCTATGTCGATCCATTTACGTCCATACTGGCCAGCTTCGGGGTCGACACCCGGCTGGGGATATTTTGAGTTCTAAATCTTCTATCGTTTCACATGTTTCATTCATTAATAAGAAAATGATGACTTTTTTTTGTTACTGCAGTTCAATAAATGTTTTTGAAGTTAAATCAATGCTAAACTTTACAATAGTGTGGTTGAGTGTACTAGCGAACCGTGTACTGATGACGAAGCCGTTTGTTTCAGGCGTGATGCAGGCATCAAACACTGGTGGACCCAAATTGGACAAACGCTACTCTCCTTGTTTCCGCGACGAGAACGGGCGCAAGCAATCACTGGGCGGCAAGCGCAAGCGCGACGATGTGTTCAAGTGCGTATCCGCGCGTCTCGTGGCACGCGGCCGACACTCCTCGACACTTGTCATGTGTCCTTTATCATATTTCAGAAGCTTTGACGTACGCCGGCCCGGCAACCGACGTCGCCATTAATTCATTCGATCGCAATACTTACATGACTATCCCACTAACGTGTGAGCGATGCACGACCCATTCACACTCTGCGCGCCCCCGATGACTTACGTCGTGGAGTCGTGGTAATGATACTATTTGATTGAATGTAACAATATAACAGATAACCACAAATCTGTGTTTCATTAGCTCCTAAAGTATGATTATGTGTCGATCGTAGTTAGATGTGAAAATGGACCAAAAATTATAACTGCTATTTTCCTTTTGCAGATTTAAGGTACATCGAAATGGCAATGCGAGCGACGTCCTAAAAAGCATTGCACACATAGATAACACAAATAAGCAATGTAAGTTTTTTAAATTTAGCAAATAATCTAAAAAATTAACAATTTAACGTAACGTCGCTATATTTATTAAAGAAATGCTTGTATTTTATAGATTTCCTGATGATGGAGAACATAACATCGTCGTACCGACGTCCGTGTGTGCTCGATCTGAAAATGGGCACGCGACAGCACGGTGACGACGCTTCCGCGGAGAAACGCACGAAACAAATCGCTAAGTGTGCGGCGAGCACCTCTGCTACGCTCGGTGTTAGATTGTGCGGAATGCAGGTGCCTATATAATCCTCTATTAAATTTATATGACTTCTTTTTGCTGTTATTACGGTTAAGTCAAATAGAGCACAGGTTAACTCGTGTACATATCTCCGAAAAAAATGAAAGTACTTTCTTTCGCAGTTTTCTATTGTCGATTGATAAATTTTAATGCCAAAAGAAAATAATTTGAAACACCCGCTACTTCAATAACGCTATCGGTCCTCGCGTACATGCACAACATTGAGAAATCTCAATTAAAATTATTCATGGAATTAGATTAGATGTTGTAGTTGTCGATTTTACTTGAAGCTATAGGAACGTTTCAATTAATTTATGTATTATTAGGTGACGAGAGTTAATTAATCTATTTGTCACCATATAGATATACGATACAGAAACGGGCGCGTGCGTGCGGCGCGACAAGTACTGGGGTCGCGCGCTCGCGGAGACCGGGCTACGAGAAGCGCTGCGCGACTTCTTCGCCGCCGGCGGCGCGCTGCGCGTGCGCGTGGTGCGCCGCGTGCTGCGCGACCTCGACGCGCTGCGCCGCGCCATCGCCAAGCAGACCAGCTACCGGTTCTACTCGTGGTCAGTATCGTCACTACAGTCTCAGCTCTGAAACGAGCGTTACACACTTTTGATCGCATTTTTTCTATGCATTTATTTTTTAATGTTCACATTAATGTCTTTTCTCTTGTATTAATTTGACGCATAATTTTCTGGCCGCAGTTCGCTATTAATAGTATACGAGGGAGACGTGTCGAGCGCGCCGGCGACGGACGAAGCCAGCGGTGTGAACGAGTACGACGGCGACGCGTCGAGCAGTTCGACCGAGTTGGCGCCGTCGCCCGGTCACTTCGACATGTCCACGCTACACGACGAGATCGCGTCCGACTCGCCCGGTCGCGAGCCTTTCAGGCCGCACTCCGAGGAGACGATGGGAGGTTACGAGGACGGCGAGGTGGCCGGCGACTCGCCGCGGCGCCAGCCGCCCAGCCCCGACTCGGCGGACAGCTGGATGGCGTACTCGTCCACGTCGAGCGAGTCGTGGCGCGGCGAGGCGGAGGCGAGCGCGGAGGCGGCGGAGGCGAGCGGCAAGCGCGCGCGCACGCGCGACGGCTGGGCCGCGCCGCGCGCCGCGCCCGCGCCGGCCGACGAGCGCACGGACGTGCGCATGATCGACTTCGCGCACACGGCCTTCGCCGGCGCCGCGGCCGAGTCGCCGCTGGCCACGGCCACGCCGCACCACGGGCCCGACTGTGGCTTTCTCACCGGCATCGACAGTCTCAAGCGCCTGCTCACTGAAATTCTGCCCCCGCAGCCCTACAGTTAATGAGCCGCCCGTCGGCTCGAGGGGCTTCCCCGTAGAAAATCGTTAAAATCCCCCTCCTTTCGGACGAAATACTGGGAGAGTCGTAATAATTTCGGACGCTCCAGCGTCGCGGCGAAATCCCCCGGTGAAATCTTTCCGGATGTACGTTTTAGTTCGCCGACTGTGAGTTTCGATGTTGTTGAAATGTATATTATATTGGAATGTAAAAACTATTTTCCTCAAAAATTTACCGTTCGACTGATGTAACTTTTAAAGTTGACTAGTTAACGAATCGCTGTGCGCCTACATAAAAAGGATGTACGCAGGGTATTTTCAATTTATACGTTAGTCGAACGTCGAGCGCGTGAGTGTATCGATTTCTTTTTATGTGAGTGCCTAGTGATTATCGCACTTAGTGAATGTTGGCGGTACAAACTATGTTAATTTTATGATAAAGCTATTTTAATTTGAAGTGGGACCCAGTAGGTATTCATAAAAATATGTATTTATAAGTATTACTATTAAGTTATTCCATATGGACGTGCTTTGAGCTGTTTCTCATAGCTTAATATTTGAGTTCTGTGCGAGTGTTTCGTCGATGTGATTAATTTTCAAATTGACACTAGACATTCCCCCTTACTGGTGATAACAATATTCCTTAAAACGTTAATTTGGCGTAAAGATGAACACAGCTTTTTTCTTTTGTTTTTCTTAACTTAAGGCTTTAATATTATTTTATATAGAGGAGTTATCCATGACTGTATATTGTTCTATATGTCTAGTTAAATTACACGAACCACCCAATCACTGAAGCCAAAGTAGATTTAGAATATTAAGGCCTGATATTTTATGATCCTTAATTAAATTAAAGTTGACGTTTAAAGAGAAAATAGTTACGCACCGTCTGCCACATTCGAAAGTGAATGTAATTAAACTAAATAAACAAAATAACTAAGAGAATGGCTTATTGTTTTCTACTTTAGATATATTTAGTTACATGGAATGTATTACACGTGTTTCCATCGACTAATAGTAAAGTATGGTACACAGTTGACAAAATCAAATTTATTTTAGTTTCACTAACAGTATTATGAAGTTGTAGCTACCGGAGTTAGAGACTTATTGATTGGATGCAGTTACAATCGCGACTGATTGTGAATCTGTGTGTGGCAATTTGAAATATGATACCAGTACGTAAATGTTATGCCGAAGGTTGTAATGGATCTAACGAATTAAACAATTTAATATTACGAATTGAGTATTGAAAGTGGGTCAGTGTAGACAGCTAGTTTGGTACACATAAGCGGTGAATGTGAAGACTAGCGTTAGCCAACATTCCTTCGTGCTGTATTCGTAATTGTTTGTCCTTTTACTTTATTTTTTGTTAGTGGGTAAATTTTTGAAAAGTACCTGGTTTAATTAGTATGCTAGGTTGTATTGCAAATTATCATTTATGTCTGTTATTTTGAATAACTGTATGACACTATTTTGTTAAATAAATTTTAGGTATTAATTTCGTATTTTCATTTTTATTCATTACTAGCGCGACCCATCTCGGCATCGCACGGGTTCATTATACTTGTGGATACTAAAAATGTACACTCAGTAATATGTAAGTATTCTACAAGTGTTCCTTCTCCGTGAGTCACTCTTACTATTGAGAAAAACGGTATTAAAATATGTTGTGGCTTTAAAGGTGTAAGTGTACAAGAATGGGAAGCGAATTTATTTTATACTAGTATATAAAAAGTTAGTATTTTTTGCCGACATCTCGATGATAATTTTAAAGGTCAGTTCCGTTCAGTTCATTACCATTCCAAGGGGTTTTCTATCAACGGGTATTCAATTGGAAGTCCAGTTTTGGTTCCATTCCATTAGTTATTCATCTCCACTTATCTGTGTTTAGTTTACTTGAGAGTTGAGCATCTGGAGCCAGGGCTTATTATTTGAGGGGAGTTCAAGATATTATATACGATTAAAAGGTGCTTCATAACGCTTTAACCGTAACATTAATATGAAAAGATATGAGAGATGTAAAAAACGAAAGGTTACATTTCAAATAGTGCAATGGTAGCAATTGCTGTGCAGAGGTCTCGGGTTCAAAGTACAAGTTTTGCATAGCTTGAGGTAAGACGTTTAGGCTAATTTAATTATTTTCAAGATATATTCACACATTGATTTCTGAGTATATTTTTCTACATTAAAAATAGATTCAACATTGTTGCTTCTACACTACTCACGAAGTTGGACGAAGTTCCTCGGCGAAGTACTCTAGAAATTCGCCAGAGGCGAAGTGAAATTTGACAAGGTAAATCAAACTGCCTCTCTACACTATTGTGTATTCGTCCAACATCGTCCAACTTCGCGAGTAGTGTAGAGGAGGCGTAACATCCTTCTGCTTCGCGAGTACTGTAGAGGAGGCGTTACATTTTTACTCGACATTGAAGAATATTATGGACAACTGACATTATTACCCACACTCTAGGAAATCAGAATGACGTGAGGCGAGTGTGGCCGCGCACATTAATGTTGAAAAGTCGTCTCATATCATTTTTGTCTGTTGTAGTGCGATTGTCTATCTAGACATTTCTAATAAAAGGCAAAGCGATTACCAAACTGCTAGTTTTGTATGTACCTATATATTTTGATAACGTCTATTTTTTGTGTGACATTTATAATTTTATTCAATCTTTCGACAGTTAAAATGTTGTTTGATAGGATTAAATTTGTTTTTAGATTAATTTAGAGTTTCGGAAGAATAGAATTAGCACAAATAGCAACAATTATTTTACTAAGCGATAATCGATTTGCGTCACGACTTAGTGAATTACGATGTCTAGGCTATGGCAAATTAGTCACTGATTGCAAAAGATGATAGATGATGATACTCTATAGCAGGTCTGCTTGTTACCGGAACCAGTTATTAATACTAGCTGCTAATTAAGTTGGTTACGATATATTAAAACAATCTATTGTGGGTAATATGTAAAAGTTTTAGTTGCCACGTGACAAAAAAATTAACAGGAGGTTTTAACTCGCTGTTGGACTCATAGGCAACTGCCTAGTAGTTAGTAGTTATGCAGAAGAGACACATAAAGACAACGACACAGGCACTGACCACTGTACCTGGCGAGTCAGTATAGTTACAGGAGACGTAATCATGTAATCTGACAGAAAGCACTTAAAAACCATATGGATATCAAGTTGGATATCCATAAGGTTTTTTAAAGCAGTTTCCTAACTCGCAATCATTACAATCATCATATAGGTATTTAATTCATTTGGCATCATATAGGTAGGTATTTTTTTCATCCATCTTGTAATGGAATCAGAATATGAAGTGTCACTACCTTTATTCATCCCGTGGTATCGTAAGAGCTGACTAAGCAGAGGCCTATTTCCAGCAGTGGGTTTTTGTAGGCTGTTAATAATTCATTTATCCAGTTGTTTAAGCTTTAATTAATTGTCTCTATTTAATTAAATACTTTTGCATACAAAAAACAGATTTTTTACGAAACAGTAATTTAGTTTTTAATTGTTATTTAGATAATACAATTTATTTCTCAATAGAGTTAACAAAACAAAAGTAAAGGAATTGCCTTTACTATAAAATCAAAAGAAATTAAACATTACGATTTTAAGGCCCCATAAAACATCCTTAGCCTTAGCCGTTATTACGTGTAATATTAATGTCCAATTGAAAACCCTTTCTCTTTTTTTTCTGCATGTACAGGTTACGTGTGCCATTAAAGGTGTCAGATGGGCTTATTAAAAAAAAATCCCGCCATCTTAAATTTGTTTTTTGAAATTGATTAGATCTTCAAGTTTTCAGTGTAACTTACTTATCAATGATGGAAGAAGGAAATAGTGTACAAGTTTTAGAAAAAATATCTAGCGAAGTAGATGAGTCTCAAATAAAAGTTATTCTTTCAAGCCAGTGTATCAAAGGTGTGTATTTCATTTTGTCATTAGGTCATTTAATTTTGTTAACGATCTAAGGTTTTATGTATAACATAAAGATGTCTAAATTTTTCTATCACCTTTAGTCTATTTAGTTTAGTAATGAAATTAATTATTTTTAAATATTTATGATAGACAATTTTTGTGGCTTTTATAGCTCAATCTTTTTTACTTGAAAAACTGAAAAAGAAATCTGAACGTTACAAGGAAACCTGCAGTTTCATCAGTAGTGCGAACTTAAAGGTAGAAACCGAAATAAGACAAGCCGAACAGGAAATACGGAGGTGTGTAAGTTAAAATGGACGACAGTTTTGAAATTTGAACTTTGAACTTTGGGGATGTCTACAGTGCCCCAGTTTAATAAAAATTTTCCGAGTGAGCTGCCTCTTGTAAAACTTAATCACTTATATGTAGTATGCAATTAGAACAAAACATGTCAGTAGAACAGAACAGTAAATAATAATCTCCATTTTAACTCTGTGTAGTGACGGATTAAGAATAGAGAGTGTATTCGAGAGTGTGTTTATCCCATGGATGTCGTAAGAGGCGACTAGAGAAACAAACTATGCAAAAAGAAGGAAAACTGCCACAATTCCTATGGGAGCCCGAGGCCAGGCGAACCACGATGGCTTGTTGGTTGTCCTGGCTGGAGGCTCCACGTGATGGCTTTGCCACCGTGGAGGCTCTCCAGCCGGTCATCACCGAGTGGGCAGGGCGACAGCACGGGACCCTTTTCTTCCGACTAGCGCAGGTCCTTTCCGGGCACGGTTGCTTCGGGAACTACTTGCATTCGGTCATCATCATCATCATTATCATCATCATCATCATCATCATCATCATCATCATCATCAACAGCCTTTTACAGTCCACTGCTGGACATAGGCCTCTCCTTATCAAGGAGGTTTTGGCCTACTATACCACGCTGGCCATACGGGTTGGAATAGAGTTTGTTTCAAGTTTTTCTTCTCTTTGCAATGATGTTGTCTTGCATACTTTGTTCCCTTAGTCGACTTTTACGACACCCACGGGATGAATAGGGGTGATAATACTATGTATTCTTAATCCGTCACCACATGGACGATCATCTGCACTCGGTCGCCAGGAGGGAATTAAGTCCCGCCTGTCACCACTGCGACTGCAGTGAGTACTCGGCTCAGCACACACCAGCGGTTTGTTCTGCCTGGGCAGCGCAGCGACGGGTCCTCACTACAGTTATTGAAGGAGATATTTCGCTACCGGCCGTCATACGCTCCATGGTCGGTAGCGACCGTTGTTTTACGTAATTTCGAGGAAGGAGGCGGCGGAGAAGGCCCGGGAGGACGATATCCACTCGGCCGGCGAGGTGGACGGCGCTAGGAGGGATCTGGATGTCGTAATAGCAGCTGTTCTCGGATTCCTCGCATGCCAGGCGCCGAGTGGCACACCGTGTGGTTTTACTGGATCTGATCCCGACACACCACCCCGCCCTAAACCCCGATGGGATGACGGCCTGAGGGGGTCACCACGCGTTAAAAAAAAAAGTAGATATGTCGGTGAAAACTTTACTCAGTTCACTATCTAATTAAATTCACTCCTTTTTTCTTCAAAATGAGATGACTAATGAGCCATCGTGGCTCAATGAGCAACTTCACGCCGCTCACGTACCGCTTCGGGTGGGGACCGAATACCGTTTTCTGACTGAAACTCCGATAAAGTTCAACGAACATTGCCGACATTTAATCTCAATATTCTCAATTTCAATATTCCAGTATGTTAATTGCTCAAGAGACTTTGAAATCAGCTAATATTGAAATAAAAAAAGAATGCCTTTTATACAAAAATCGAAACGCAGATATAGTGGAACATGTAAATGAAGGAAGAAAAAGGTATGAGAATAAGTGGTCAGAGTGTAAAATGAGATTTGAAAGTATACCGTTTGTTCAAAGTTTACTGCAATCTTTGGAGAAACAAAAAATAACTGATCAAACCATCAACGATATGGATAAAGAGATAACAAAACTTAATGATGATATTAAAATACACCGCAAAAAATGTGATGAATTAAATATAGTACGAGCCATAGAACTTGCTAATTTTATGATTTACGAAAGGCCAAAAGCAATAAAAGCAATTACGGAAAAAATGGGAATGATAAACAGTTTAACTCAAGACATTGACTTGTTACTGAGAGATAGAGCTGAAAAAATGAGTTCAGTAACAGAGACCGAACCGTTGAAGTTAAACGAATTTATAGGAGAAGAGAAATTGAATGAACATTCCGATATTAATCTTTCTCCATTGGAAGACGATCCATTGGTACCACATTTGTTTTATTCTTAGTTTCGATTTATTATTTCCACATTACAATAATATATTCACGTTAATATTTCAGATTCCGAAATTACATCTTGTTAACTTCGATCTAGATATCAATGATGTTAATTTAGATCAGGTATGATTTCTATTCATAAATAAATTTACATTATGTGCCAAGTTTGTTATAATAGAACTAAATAGTAATTAAGACACACATGTTTCAACTTTCGTGTAAAATTATGACACAGGTAAAGATGAAAAAGGACGAAATTCTCAATACTCTTCCGACTAGAACCAATTCCATACTACAGGCAGTTGAAAAAAAAGTTGAACTCGAGAAAGCGTATGAATACATGATATCTCCATATTTCACACCTTACAAAGAGGATAAGCCACGCAATTTTTCTGAAAGAAAGCTGATTAATATTCTTGAAGATATTGATATCACTAGCGGAGACATCTATAATATTGTAAAGAAAGTGAATCCCGAGAAACTGAAACCTGTAGGAGAAATTTCGGCTAATGCAGCTGCACAGTGCATAGAATCGGTGGTTTGTTCAAAAGATAAGGCGAGTACACACATTATAAGCATCTTGAATTAATATTTCATGAATAACTAGTTTTTTAGTAGTGTATTTAAATAGTGTTTCATACCAAAGAATATTTAAATTCCAGGACGATAGAAAAAACGAACCTATAGTAAGTGAAGTAATTGAGGAGGTCGACTTAACATCATCTAACGTCGAAGATATAATTATACCTCCAACCCAATTTTTGGATATGACATTATCGGTATAACTTTTTATTACCATAGTATTTTAATTACTATAATAACGTGTTTAGTTAAGCTCAAAACGCAAATTTGTTTTATGTCACTTTTAATATGATATCCAACGACATGTACAGGATACTGATACACCAACAAAGAGAGTCTGTTTTGATTTATTACGTTCAATGCAAATAAATGAAATACAAGACTGCAAAGAAGAGATGGATGAAATTAATGAGCCCATCAATGAATCTTGTACACAGCTAGAAGTAAGCACTGCGAGTGACGAAAGTTTAATAAAGATAAAAGACATCTTACTGAAAAAATATAATTTGGATCTTTCGCCTCAATTTGTGTATGCTAAGAACAATGCATTGCAAAAGGTAAATAAGTTGTACTCACTGAACAGACGCATCTGTTTTTGGCGGTATAAACTGTATTACTTTATTTCAGAAAGATGATGATAAAATTATAACTTCGAAATTTTTCCAAAATCATTCGGAAAACATAATAGCACATAAGCATGATGATATTGCAATGGAGGTTGATGAACAGCCCAAAGCTGTAAGACAAGAAACCTTTAAACCACAAGAGAATGTACCAACAATACAAGCATCAGAAGACAATGATATTATAATGCCAATGGACGAAGAAGATAAAATGATTATTTCTACTTCTCAAACAAATAAAGTAAATTATCATTGTTATGTTAATTTAAATGCATACATTTATTTTAACATTTTATTACATAAAAAAAACATGTTTGCAATTTATTTTTGAATTAGGTCAATATAAAGTCTTTTGAAGAGCAAAAATCTGAGAAAATTGTAGCTGGACTACTATTCACACACGGACGTCAGGAGATTCCAGATTCACTTAATGTATCTATAAGTACAAATGGATATGAGGACTCTGACTTCCCACATTGTTTTGGTAATTCATATTTTGTCCGTTATTTTACTTAACTGCTGCTAAGGGTAGCTTTTTAATAACTTTAAAATGATATTAATTTGGTCTTACATTTGCCAATTTGACTGTCTCGGTGGTGCAGTGGTAGCACATGCGACTGCTGTGCTTGAGATCTCGGGTTTCCTTCCTGGGTGGGACCCAATATTTGTATGACCTGCAAATCTTTTTTCAGTTTGCGTGTTTTCTATCTATAATGTGTATGTAATTCTAAAAAAGAATTACATAATATATTTATATTATCAGTTGTCTAGTACTCACAGTAGATCTGCTTAATTTGTCACTAGATGGTGTTGTGTGTCAGATGTCTGAAACGTTATATGAAATGTAATTATGAAATGATTATTTTGGCTCCTTGAATTAAACAATGTAATTTCAGATTCCAGTCTTCTTCTATCACCTAAAGCTAATGTACTAACTGACAGAGATAATAATGAGGCTTTATCTCAAGAGATTCCTAATTTTTTATCAGGTAAATAATCAACTTATTAGTTTTCTCTCAGTTTATTAGAAAATGCTACTGGTATTAGGTACCTTTCTATAATTTTGTGTGAGAAACACAAATGCAAATATTTCATTTGAACATCTTAAAAGTTAATATTAATGCAAAAAAATGTCTTGAATAACAGGACAATTCTCATAATAAAATTGTCTCAATTTAGTTTTTAACTCTCAATTTCAATATCAAAATTGTCAAAAAATGGTATTTTTGTAGTAGTCACATGCAACCAATTTTGATTGTTATGTGATTATGTTATATTGTTAGCTATTAGTCATAGGTAATATGCTAGTCTCAGTAACACTTTACTATTTGATTATGAAAATACTTTTGAGACTGCGAGGTTGGAACTGAATTGAGATCAAATTTTTATTTCGAAAACTGACCTCCAGATATAATTAACCCTTTTTAGGATTTCGTAAAGCAGGTTCGTCTTTTTTTGGTGGCCCATCAACATCATCGGAAGCCAAGCCCGAATCAAATGTACCTCAAGAATCCACTAATTTCAGTTTCAATTTTGGAGGGGTCAATAAAAATAGAGGTGGTCTATTTAACTTTTTTCATTGATTCATGAATTACTAATATTCTTTGCTTTCAATAAATGTTTTCTTGTATTCTCTTAATACTATTTTGTTTTGATTACTTTTTTACTGTGATCTTACTGGGAACAGTACTGTTGTCTGGATGAAACCCATGTCCTTAAAATGATATCATCATTATCAACAGCCTTTAACAGTGCTGGACATAGGCCTTTCCTTAGCAAAGAGGTTTTGGCCTACTGCCATGCTGGCCAGATGGGTTGGAATAAGGGTTATTTCAAGTTTTCCTTCTCTTTGTAGTGATATTTTCCTGAATAGTTTGTTGCCTTAAATAATGAATGTTAAAGGAGATACAATACAAACGAGATTACATTGATAAGTATATATATTACAATAATAAAATAAATAAAATGTACATTTTCATTGATGTAACTGACAGGCTCTTACTGCAATTAACTGTAGTAATATAAAAAGAGGTGCAAAGACTTCACTATATTCTATACCAGCATCTCCTTGCAGCTTTCTACACAGTAAAAACTTAAAGACAAATGTCAGACCCAGAAATATTGCGCTCCATGATGCTCTATACAATGAAGTTTTGTAGGAGCTCTCTAGATTCATTCGAATACATACAATACAACAAAAATATGCATTCATTGCATCACTAACAAATAGTGGTGCAAATATTGTCCACCAGGCACTGTTCACTACACCATCTATCTTTAAAGCTAGTAACACTGAAAATATTGTAATTGTTATTAAGTTTATCCATATTTCGAACACAGTAAGTCCAATCCACTGCACTATTTCATTCAGTGTGAAGAACATTTTATTAGTTGGCACCAAGCATTGCAGTTCTAAATATCCTTATGTGTATTGAAGATGAGCTCCGTACTTGTGCATCAAAGTCTAAGTCTTCTGTTAGCGGCTCCAAATCATCTAAAAGAAGTCATTTAGGTTATGCGAATTGTGTGGTTTTAGTTGTACTGGTTGTACATACTAGATTAGTTATATTTTATAATTTTAATATGTTAAAGATAGCTGTAGACTAAAGTTTTACATAGATCAATTTTTGCAGTTGTTAATGCGGAAATTATACAAGTTTTGTCTATCCTATATCTCTTTAAAAATAAAGTAGGGTAGATAGGTAATTTATAATTTCATAATAAATGGTAGCCAGAATAAATAACTTACCAATTAAATCGACAGTTCCGGTATTCACTTCGACTTGACAAGTACCAGAAAACAATATTTCTAATTGTAGTGCCAAGTTACAACAACGTTGTATGGCTGCACCTAAACCATGTAGAATTATTTCCTTTTCGCCTCTTGATAATAGTTCACAGCACTTATCTAATTGGGCCTGAAAACAATTGTAGTTTATAGTTAAAATTTCAGATCACATTTTTAGTGATATCTTTTTATTCGTTTTTTTACCTTAAAATTTGTTTTCTTCGTAATGAATATTACATTGGCTCCATCAACCGGTCGTGCTGGTGAGCGTTTTTTTACAGCATAATTTTTGTTTGGATACCGTTTAGGACGTTTCTTAAAATCTTCTTTCTTTTGAGTGTTTTCATCTGCCATATTTTTGTAAGTGACAAAACTGTATGTCAATGATCGTGTGACGTTTCAATCTCATAGGTTAACAGAAACATATTCGTTCAGAAAATATAAGGCATGGGGTAAAACCATAGACTTCATAAACTATTGTAGAAGATCATAGCATAGCAAGTCTATAGTATTTGAACTTATCAGTTATGGGTAATTAGTATTTATCTTCATTGTATACAGACACAACAAGCAAAAGAACGGATAAGTTACAAAATATATTAATTTAATCGTTGGCGGTCTTACCGCTCACAGTGATTTCTTCCCGAAAACTTTAATACGGATATTAAGTGTTTAAATATCTTAGCGTCGTTTACAAACATGAGCCGTGCGGTCCATGGCCCTTTATGGAGCCCTAGTATGGGCAGAGGCCCTGAAGGTCAGCAATTTCGTGCTACTGCGACGACTACAAGTGTTGGCCATAAGGATCAAAAGGGAGTACTGCACGAATTCCTTTAAGCGGACGACTCTCCTGACCGGAATTCCACCATGTGACTTACAAGCATCCGCCCTTGCAGCTCTTTAACAGCGGCGCAACCAAAGGCGGGAGTTGGGTTCGAGTTTTAAAACTTGAGAAATCGAAGACCCAACTCTGCCAGGTCGACGTGGAGGAGTGGAAGTAACGACATGGGCGACCGAGCGCTGGACTCGCTGTTATTGCGGCGGTGAGACCCATTATGGAGGATTGGCTTGAAAGGCATCACGGGACCTCATACAGGCTGACACCGGTGATCACTGGAAAAAGATATTTCAAAGATTACCTGTGTCAGATCCACAAGGAGCCAATGAGTGCCACTACTGCGATGGCTGGACCGTAGGCACGGCGCTCCACACACTGATAAAATGGTCAGCATGGGTACCACAGAGGCATGATCTTATGGCGGCCACCGTAATGGGGATTCTTCCACTTGGTAACATGTTTGCGGCTATGATCGGAGCGGTATAGTGTGGAATTCCACTTTATCTTTCTGTGAGCAAGTTATGCTTGCCAAAGAGATGATGGAACTAACAAACCCGGGAATGAGTCAGGTGCCGCAGGCGACTCAGGCGCCCGAGATCGTAGAACGTTCTTCGTCCTCCATAAGTGCAAGTCTGAGGGTGAAAAGTCACACTTATTACCCTTTTTCTTTTTTTTTTTTTTTCCCCCCACCGGGGTTTACGGCGGGGTGGTGTGTCGGAATCGGACCGACTAAAACCACACGGTGTGCCACTCTGCACCTGACATAGGAGGGATCCGGGGACAGCTGTTATTACGACATCCAGATCCCTCCTAGCGCGAGCCCACTAAAGCGCCCACCATCTGCGTATAAACTCTCTATTTAGGCGACGTACGGCAAACGCGGACGTCGCCTCCTCGCGGCTGGCTACTATAGCGGGTAGAGGGGAAAACCCATCCCGTCCACCCACGGTCACACTCAAGGCGGCATGAGGCGCTGGTACGCGCGCCTCCGCCGCCCGGTTCGCCGGCGGCGAATTGGGTCCAAGTGAAGGTCGTTCTCCCGTGCCCTCTCCGCCGCCTCCTTCTGCGAAATTACATCTTCACAGAAGGTTGCGACCGCGGAAAACAACTGTCGCTACCGACCATGGAGCGTATGACGGTCGGTAGCGAGAGATCTCCTCCAATAACTGCAGTAAGGACCCCACGCTGCACCGCCCAGGCGGAACAAACCGCTAGCGTGTGCTGAGCCGAGTCCTCACTGCAGTCGCAGTGGTGACAGGCGGGACTCAATTCCCTCCTGGCGACCGAGTGCAGATACTTCTCGAAACAACCGTGCCCGAAAGGATCTGCGTCAGTCGGAAGGAAAGGGTCCCGTGCTATCACCCTGCCCACTCGGAGATGACCGGCTGGAGAGCCTCCACGGCGGCAAAGCCAGCACGTGGAGCCTCCAGCCGGGACGACCAACGAGCCATCGTGGCTCGACGAGCGGCCTCTCGCCACTCGCGTAGACTAGACTAGACTTCCGGGCGGGGGCCGTATGCCGCTACCCGCCCGGAAGTCAGCCGTGCGTCGATAAACTTCGGCGAGCACTTCCGCCTCCAAATCCCACGGGGGAGTTCCGGCCAAGGCACACGCCGCCTCCGTCGATACGAGGCGGTAACCACGTATGGCTCCGCCAATATCCTCTGAGGGCGCCAGAGGCGAGCTCTATTCTGGGCAGTCAGAGTCGCCTCCCACACCGGTGCACCATACAACGCCATTGCCCGAACAACCCCCGTGTATAGCTGTCTCGTCGCAACGCTGGCTCCACCCAAATTGGGCAAAAGTCGTCCAAGGGCAGAAGCGGCGCCGATCGGCTTTGGAGAAAACAGTTGGAAATGTTCGTCGAAGAGCCACCTGCCATCGAGGGTCAGGCCCAGATACTTCATCTGGGCCTGAATCGGTACGAGGACCGAATTGACCACAATAGAGGCCCCGGGGGGTGGACCACGACGGGGCCCATGTAACTAAAGGGCCTCCGTCTTATCTAGGGCCACCCACAAATCCAGCGCCTCAATACGCCCGACCACCAGAGAGACACCCGTGGTAACTAGGCGCGCTGCTTCTTGAAAGTTCATCCCCCGGGCTGTGACCAATGTGTCATCCGCGTAACAAATTACCCCCAACCCGGGGGGAAGACGACCTCGAAGGGCCCAGTCGTATCCCATGTTCCACAGGAGTGGTCCGAGGACGGACCCCTGCGGAACACCGCAAGACATGGGCCGCCGCCTCAGAATACCATCTCGGTCCTCGTACATGACGGTATGACGGTACGCTCCTCAAGATAGTCTGCCACAAGCCGCCTCAGGTACTTTGGCACCCCATGGTAGTAGAGTGCTTCTCTGATGCAGCTAAATGGCAGACTATTGAATGCGTTGACGATGTCCAACGACACCGCCAATAGCACGCCGCCACAGCTCACCGCCTCTTCGGTCACGGCCCTCAGGCGCAATAAAGCATCGACTGTCGAACGCCCGGCTCGAAACCCATATTGGGCATCCGACAGATCGGGGCCCACTTCGCAGAGGTGCCGGACGATGCGGGCAGAGAGTATCCTCTCAAACAATTTACTCGCCTCGTCCAGCAACACGATAGGCCTATAGGCCGCAATCGAATCGGCAGGCCGTCCTGGTTTCTGTAGTAGGACCAGTACTCCTCAGGAAGCTGGTCCTTCTCGCCATCTTCGCGGTGACGCTGCCGATTGCGGGTATAAGACCTCCAGGCACGAGTACAGGCCGCGCGTAGCTCACTTATTACCTTAGCCGAAGTCTAAGCTTGAGTAGGCCCGTAGGTGGCCCAAGGTAGGTGGGGGTTCCAGGGTTTTAAATTCTAGGGTGAATCTAGTTCACCGATTATTCTAACTCGAAACGGCGTGCGGTTTCTGGTCGCTTTGAGTCCGACATAACTACCAGTGGATGATATCTGAATTTTTGCACAGGCAAAAAAAAATGTCGTTCACACACAAGTAACACATTAGAAAGAGAATATTTGGCAATATCGATAGAAATTCATACACAAATACACATCCATTCATATTACACATACTAATTTATCAACAAATCTATATATACACAGAGACCAACATATATACTATATATCCTGAAATCAAAAGTATTTACTATGTATGACAAATAGTAATCCTTCACCAGCTTTTATAAAACAGGCAAGGTATTTACTTGTCGGATTGTTTCTGACAAATGGTTCCAAGGCTTAATTGCCTGCGTAGTAAAAGATTTATTTGCAAACTAAGTGAAATTTTTTGGTATTTTTAACTTATTACAATTGATATGTAATACCGCGTCATCCGTGCAGTAAAGTCCATTACTTTACTGCACGGATGACGCTGTGCTTTAAGTGACCACCTTGCCATTTTCTGCAGCGTTGAGTTTCGTAGGTTGGATGTGGGCGGTTGACTGTACATAGTACAATACTTTGTGTACCCCCAAATTGTTGTTCTGGGTTTGGGTATTCTTTGTGTTGGTTTTATTTAATAATAAAAGCCTGCCAAAGTGATTCTACTCTGCCTGATGGAAAGCATGAATAGAATCCAAGATTTGTGATCACCATACTCACCGCAAATGCAGACTGCAGTATGGTGACCCACATTATGGCGGCCTTGTGAGATGCTTCTTCACACCCCGCTTGGGGACGTAAAAGGCATGACAGTCATCTTGACAGTATACGGCGTACACAGTTACCACGATAACTGTCACCCCTGCATCAATGGGCCTCCGGTCTCACACTCACCAACGAAACACGACAGCACGGATGCTGGCACTTTAGGTTGGTTTTCTGTGGGAGGGTAGTACTGCCCCGGTCGAGCCGGCCCGTTCGTCCTGAAATCAGCGTGACTCTACTACCCAGTTTGGAAAGTCACCAGGGTGACACAAATTTTCCTAGTGTGGAGTTGCTTTTTAAAAAAAAGGAATTTATTTGTATATTTTATTTTTTAAATATTTTATTATTTACATTACATTATTTACATGCAAAAACAAACTTCACTGCACAACCCTCTTTAGTCACTGACTAATTTTATTGGTATTTACAAAAGGTTTTAGAGGGACGTGTGTCATATGTCCCTCCGGCACAAGCGGGGGATCCTCCGACCAGGCGAGGTAATCATGCCTGGCGTGCCAGGGCCCAATGGTTGACGTTGGGATGATGTATATATGCTAATTGCCACGCGAATCTCTATATCGCGATACAGGATTAGTAGTTGCATCGTAGTTTCATTCATAAGTTTCGTTCATACTTCGTAGTTCGATGTATCTTGACTAGATGTCGCTGTAATATATTTTTGATTGTGCTATAATGTGGAATCGCCACAAGGTCATTCCTTTTATTATTAAAAGAGAAAAGAATGTATTGAGTTTTTTAGTTGATAATATGCAACAAAAATGTTGGAAGAAAATGTGACTCAATTCGGATGTTTATTTTTTATGTATAGTTGGGCATAGCTACATCATATATGGTCGTATTTGTGAAATTATTTTTTCGGAAAGGTATACAATTATTTTATAGGAAGGGTCTTTGCCAAGTGGTAAATGAGTAGTTCGACACGACGATTATGAACTTCAATATCGTCTAGTAAGTAAGTGGGTTCAAGAGGTCTGGTAACAGTCATTAAAATTTCATTACGTCATTAGTAAGTATATATAATATATTAGTAGAATTTTGAAGTGTATTTATTAATAAATTTTTAAAGGGAATAAGATAACACATGACACTACAGCTCGTTAGTCGGTAAGTAACTGTAACGTTGGTATATATGTATAATTAACGCCCCTTACCGCTAGTAAATAATATGAAAGTATTGCGCGCGGCTCCGCCTGCGTGTAGCCCATGCGTTATTCTGATGTATAATTTATACTTAAGAATGTAAAGTTTCACTTTATGAATTTCTGACTCGGATTGACAAACGGATAAATTGTCAAACTCTCATGTCATAAATGGTGTTATTCTTGACATACCTGGATAAATTATCAGAAAAGTAATTAATTCTACGATTTTTATTGTGATGTAGGTGAAGGAATAACAGAGCGGTTTAATTGAAAGGGTTATAAATTTTCCGGGTACCAATGGTTTGTGATCAAAATGGGTTGTGTTTGTTGTTCCCTAAGCTCATTCGTTTCCGTCCTTTTAGATGCCCTCGAAAGGTAAGAACGATTTTGTACATATTTGGATAAAGCTTTGAGTGAACGTAACCGTTGTTACAAATGGATATTTAGATTTAACACTAGCTGAACTGTTTCAGCGTTCAATTTGCTGATACCTCAGGAAAAGTTACAAACCAACACGTTGGTTCATGCTGTTTGCTTTTACATAGTATCCATGTTTCACAGGGCATCGAGGTTTACCCAACTTGTCTCTTATCAAAATTTCAGTCAACAACGAAGAAGAATGCTTGGCATTTTTGGCAGACACTGAAAAATTTTAGATTTATTTCTACTAGGATAGCATTCAAGTCAAAAATTTTCTACTAACAAGCAGATATCTATAGGCTCAGTCAAGAATTCGTTAACATTTGAATCTAACATCCCGCGCAAACATGTTACGGGAGTTCTTGGGACCGATACATACTGGAAGTTCCTGGCTACAATCGTAACACATGGTTCCAACAAGATGGAACCACTTTGTCACACATCTGATGAGACCCTGTCGGTGGACAAAGACATGTTTCCAGAAAAGCTGGTTTCCAGACGAGACGACATTCCATGGCCACTCAGAAGTCCAGATCTAACCCGAGCAGACTTCTTTTAATGGGGTTACTTGAACAATCGTATCTACACCAATAAAACAAATACACTGTGTCAACTAAAAGTAAAATCAGCGAAGAGATGTCGGCGATCTCGCAGTCTCTTTGCCGACGAGTAGTCGAAAATTTCGGTGCTCGCTTAGAAGAGTGTAAGCGTCGAAATGGTGATCATTTAGAAGATGTATGATGTGTTTTTTTTGTACGCCTTTTTCAAATGTTAACTAAGTTGTGGCCCACCCTATACACTATTAAGAATATATTGTTTACCATAGCAGTTGAGTTCAATTAAAAGGTTGGAATAAATTAAGTTCGGAAATGACTATATATAGTTATATTTAGGAATTATAAGTTCAGAATCAAGAGTTTAACGACATAGAAAGAGGTTGAACGGAGAAAGAATCCAGTGAAGCTACTATTTCGTTGTGAATTTATTACTTTAAAAATGATCAGTGTGATCCGTTAAGTATTTACTAATTTTACTCATTTACAGAATCTCACTATGCACAGTATGCGCCATGCTAACATGTTGCTTCTTTCTCACCATCCTAACAGTTCTAATTATGGGAATCGGTATCGGTTACCATTACTGTTTTGTGCAAACTTCCGTGGAAGCTATAGGTAAGTGTTATTTCAAACAGTTCAACTAGTGTAAAGACACTTTGTTTATTAATTGTTTTTTAATTGTCTCGGAATAGATGAGTAAAAAGCACAGCAAAACCACAGGACACACAGTAGGAAAATTTTGGAAACGGGATGAAATAAAAAAATCAGTAAAAATGTAGCTTTTAAGAGATTAAGGCGTTTTACACTCTGTCCCACATTACGCAGCGTAGAGTGAAAGTGCGTGTTATTACGTTACTTTTAAGTAAATCTCTGTGTTGAAAATACACGTAGTGCAACATTAGAAAACGCATACACACAGTGTTACAGACGAAAGAAGCCTACAAATACGCGCCCTAACGCATGGATCAATGATGATGCAAATCTGCATTCTCGCATCCCGCAGGGCAGTGTGTGTCTCCTAATATGTTTATTTTAGGTTGATTAAAGATTAAATGTCTATCGAATTATTAATCAATAACGTTTTGGACTTATGGTTTATCAATTCCAGTTGTTTCTTAGATCTCATGAAAGAAGAAGAAAGAAAAATCATTTTTCTAACATTCACAGGATAATGTATGGATAAAAAAAAGTAAGAAATAGTAGAAGAAAGTGCCACGAGTACTCATGTTGCCCTGTGCAATGCCAGAAAAGGTGCCTTTCTCAGCATATTGCTATAACCTGAGAGGCTGTAACGCTGGTCTTATGATAGCCTATTAACCTTACCCCTATTTTTCGAGATTAAATTTCCCTCGCTAACTTCAGAGTGTCGTCATCAGATCTAATCGTATGGTATTTTTAAATCAGCTCAGTGAAACATATATGCTTGTGTCTTTGTTTTAGATCCTGTCCATAATTTCTCAATCCTACTCTAACTTTATGCGAATCTTACTTATTGTTTCTAATCATTACATTTAAGAAAAAAATATTTTTATTATACAAGTACGTTCCCTAAAAAAGAAAATAAGTTTAGGTTAACACTAACGTAAAACATCGTTGTTACAGAGAAGTCAGCTAAAGTCAGTACATCAAACTTGCGTTCAGGAGATAAGCCAGAAAGGAGCACAATGATGCGTTCTGTCGACAGAGTGATGAGACGAAGTTTCTCGCGCAAAGCCCGTAGCAACGCAGACGGCAGTCCATTGTTTAATAACAACACGATGAACTTGCTATATCCTACAAATTATAACTACACACTGCTTAATAATACGGATAGCTTATTTAATAATACAGAATTAATAAATATTATAAACAACACTTTAGACAATACAATAAATTTTACCATCTCTCAATTGTGAATGTTTGTCCGAAGGTTCAAATAAATTAAGCTTCTATCAATTTGAAACTTTTATTTTTTTTGTTTACCAACTCTCGTTTCTAAATTAATTATTTGCAATGCAAAATGGACGAAGTAATGTAAATAAGTAATAATTTGTAAATATCGACACGATGGACCGACTTGGAGAAGGTGACTGGCAGCAGATGGATGTGGATTGCCCAAGATCGGGATGGTTAGCGCTCCTTGGGGGAGATCTTCGTTCTACTGGTGGTCCCAGGTTCCAGGTCCCAGTTGGGTTTACCACGGTCGCAAGCTTCTCTGAAAACGTAATTTCACAGAAGGAGGCGGCGAAGAACGCCTGGGAGGACGTTCTCCACTCGGACACAATTCGCCTCATACCACCGGCGGAAGCGCGCGTACTAGTGCCTCATACCACCTTGAGTGTGGCCGCAGGTGGGCGGAACGGGTTTTCCCCTCCATCCGCTACAGTGGCCAGCCACGAGGAGGCGACGTCTGCGTGTGCCGTACATCGCCTAAAATAGAGAGTTTACCCGCAAGTGCCCGCAGTAAAGGGCAGGCGCTAGGAGGGATCTGGATGTCGTAATAGCAGATGTTCCCGAATCCGTTCCATGTCAGGCGCAGAGTGGCACACCGTGTGGTTTTAGTCGGTCCAATTTCGACACATCACCTCGCTATAAACTCCGATGGAGTGACGGCCCGAGGGGGTTACTACGCCTTAAAAAAAAGATCTTCGTTCAGTAGTGGACGGCGATAAGTTGATTTGAATGCCAAATATTACAGGTTGCATTACAAGTTACTTATTTCGTACCAAGATGAGGCCTATGTCCAGCAGTGGACTATTAAATGCTATGTTGATAATGCTGATGATAATTTCGTTCCAATTGAAAAATAATAGAACTTCAGATTACCATGGGTTGGATTTAGTCCAAGTATTATATGACTTAATTTTATTTAACATAGCTTCTTTCTTTTAATATAACGTTTAAACGATATAACGAATTATTAATATTTATCTAATTTTGTATGATTTACTGAACATTTTCTATAATATAACTTACTTTTGAACCAATATTCAATTAGTATAATATGATAGTATATATAGTATAATAATCGTCGATTATGATTTAAGAACTTTTTTTTCCATTATTTGTTATTATTACATGAAGTCACCACTAGGGATTAATTAATCCATCGTGGTGATACGGAAGGCCACCAACCCTATTCGTTCGCACACGGATACAATAACGTATGTAATTTAGAAATGTACTGTTAAGAAAAATATTCAGTTCAAGCAAGTGCGATGCAGATATATTTTGTTATGAAGATATATACGAGTACATACATTAACGTTAACAGTTGTGACCATAGGCTTGCTCTTTATAAACTTAGTGTGTAAAATCTGTATACATAAAAGAAGAAACTAAGAGTTGATTCACTGACAGATCGATCAACGCACAGCTGTAACGACTGGGCCTAGAACTGTAAAATGATGTACAAATGTTCATCAGATAACGTAGCAGAGCACTAAAAAGGACGTTATATCATTGAATTACTAAGGGTTCAAAATGGGGCTTATATAAAACTTTGCTATTTTTAACAGCAGTGTATTAAAGTCACAGTAAACACTGTTTAAACAATAAGTCAGTAAAATGATTAGGTTATCGTTATCCCTGCCCTTGTGCTAAAGAATAATAAACAGGGTGTCGAGGTAAGGGGCGTAGAGAAATACCTACCTTACTAAAATGCAGCCGTCCGATGTCGGGACGGGTGGCTGGTGCGTAATACGTCCTTATTTAACTCTCCGCGAATTAAGATGTAAGTGTATGTGTGTACACCTGCCTATATAAGACATTTTTCTTCCAAATCTGCTGTTTTTATGGTACGAGCGACAAACGAGCGGGCGTATTGTAATGGTTGGACATCTCTAACTCAAGAGCCACTTTGAGTTTGAGTTTCCCCGCCCGCCCGTCGGAATTAAGAGATAGTAGGGACTTTGGAGTCAGTTTTGTGACAGGTTAATACGGAGTGTCCTCTTCCATATTCATCCCATGGGTGTCGTAAGAGTAGACTAAGGGTGCGAATTACGCAGGACCACATCACTGCAAAGAGAACGAAAACTTGAAGTAAATCCGAGGCCACTGTGTTATAGTAGGCCAAAACTTCTTTGTTAAGGAGAGGGCTATGTCCGGCAGTGGACTATAAGGCTGTTAATAGACGGCCTTTGGTGGCCGCACCTACTCGGTGAAAAGCAATAAAAAAATTGCTTAACACCATTTTTACGTGAAGCAGCAGCATGAAGCACATTGATTGAGCCGGTTCATTTGTACCAAAGTACGTATTTCTCAAAAATGATTGAATTAAGTGTTCAAAATGTAATAATGGAAAATAAACTCAATCAAACTATTGGTTTTAATCAAGTTTCAAGACTCAGCTAATAACATTTTATCCCACCCATATATGAATGAAAATCTAGCTAATTTGAAATCCCAATTATCAATTATATTTTTATCAAGTGGAGGCAAATGCCATTGTAGTTGTCATATTTTTCAACGGTCTTAAAAAAGGTACAGCTGTAGCGGTGTTGTTTCGTGAACGTCGAAATCTACCGATCAGTCTTCGTGCCAACTCTCTCTCGTTCGGAGATAGTTCTGGCTCCTTTGGCGGTCTATAAAAATAAAAAAGTCGATTTGTAGGCTAAAATGTACATGTGTGTGTAAATAATTTAAAAATTAACACTGGTACGAGTGAATGCTATTTAACAACTTACATCAGTCTTGATATATTTATGTAGAGGTATAGTAGATAATGAACTTAGTAACGGGCTGGCTCGACCGGGGGAGTACTACCCTCCCACAGAAGACCAACCTAAAGCGACATCAGTCGTGCTGTCGTGTTTCGTTGGTGAGTGCGAGACCGGAGGCTCATTGATGCAGGGGTGACATTTATTGTGGTAACTGTGTGAGCCTTACACTGCCACGATGACTGTCTGTGATGCCTTTTACGTCTCCAAGTGGGGCGTGAAAAAGCATCTCACTAGGCCGCCATAGTGTGGTTTACCATGCTGCATTGTCTGTATTTGCAATGAGTATGGTGACCACAACTCTTGGATTATATTCATGCTTTCTATCAGGCAGAGTAGAATCATTTTGGCAGGCTCTTGATATATATATAGAACAGTACTCGTAGATAGACGCTGTAGCGTCGAATAAATTATGTGCATTTCAGTGAATAAACTTATAGTGCATTCTTTAATATCTCTTGCAGTCAAAGTTGTCACCTTTTTAGAGCGTGAGAGGGTAGGTATTGTGACGTTACGAAAACGCTTCAATAGCGACTTTTATATTCTTTATACTCTTTAAAAACAACAAGTCAACCGACTCCTGGTCACGCATGCACCGATCTAAAGTAATTTAATTTTAAGTCATAATGAATCTGAAGTAAACCTAATTACTTTACGGCACTTTACTTGTACACACTATCATATATGTATTTATTGATATCTGCAAGTACTGCAGATATATACGTCTCAATACGATGGTATTTAAGAGGGTAATAGTAACGGGAAGCAGTCTAACCTTTCAGTTTCCAAGAGCACCATAGGTGTTTGTGACGGCTCCAGGTAGATATTCTCTCCAGGTTTCTTAGTTTCGTAAACCTCTATAAAATACTTGTCAATTAACACTAGCATACATGAATCAGCCCGTAGAGGGTTCTACGATGCACAGGTGTAAAGAAAAATACAAATATTAGCATTAAAACTCTCTGTGAAGCAAGTAATATGTTCAGAGAAAGATGAAGTCGCGATAATAATAATAATAAAATCACAAGTACCGATACGTACCAATAAAAGGATGAGGAGCATTTTCAACCTCTGATCTGTTAACTGCGAGTAGCCTCACTACGGGCCTTTCCTGTTCAGCTCGAGCCAGCAATGAAGGCTCCGTTGTTGATCTCGACGACACTGATATAATAATGTATAATTTAATAATTCTGCAAATCTATGTAGTGGGGTCTCATATTTTAGTACGTATATGTACAGTTTATATATAATTTCGTGTAGATATGCAAAAGTAAGAAGTAGTAGTAGTCGATGGCTAAGGCATCGGATTAGCGACCGACCGACTTGCAGCAGTTGGCTTATAGGGCTTCACAAAAATATTGGTAATTTCTGATTCACGTACGTTAAGTTAGATGTTATAATACCATCATCATAATAATGTAAGTAATAATACATTTAAACTATGTTATTTATGTGTTCCAAGTGCCATTTATGTCTTTGGCGAGTTGTTAAATATATTTTTAGTTTTAAAAACTTGGTTCGTGTTTGTTATTTAACGATGTCATGAATTCAATTGCAATAAACGCATAATAGCTAAGTCTGTCTTCTTATATTGTTAACAAAGTTCAATCATGTCATCTCGCATCGATGCTCTGCCTATATTTGATCACTGTATAGAAAAAATATTACAGGTATGTACATGTATCTATGTATAAGGCTGCGGCACGACCGGGACAGAGAGATAATATCAGTGTTCCCACACAAGAGAAGGTCATCTGCAAACAGTAAATGTTCCAAGAATTTCTTTTCTAGGATATACCTGGTGCTCCAGTTACTGGTACTTGAGACGTTGTGTGGCTTTTGGTCGATTCAAGTCCGACATAACCACTATTTAGAGGTTTTAGGAGTGGATTGCCGCATACACAAATGAAAGTGTGTCAATAAGGCTATCGAAATGTTGCTACTTACTTGCGAAAGAGGAGAGTTCTTTCTGTGCGTAGTGGTATCCTACTGAGATACCGTACACCATCAGCATGATGATGGAAAACATCAATAGCATTAGCAGAAATGCGCAGCAGGTCCATGTCAATACTCTGTTTTAAAAATTTCAATTGTAGGATATGATAGTAATCAGGTAAGTTGGTGAGCACGTGTTTATTTAACTGTATAAGGTAAAGTGTATTTAAGTGAGCAAATTATGGATAGTAGGTAGAAAAAAACAAAATGACACTGTTAAAGCTTTTTGCGGCTAATTTGTAAGGGACTCAAACTATGATATTGCTTTATTTTGCTTTTGCTTTTTAGGTTATAAGATAATCAGAAAAAATGTTATTTGCAAAAATTACTGTTGTTCAGGATGTCACTATAAAATGTGAATAGTGAGATGAATGTATGAATGTACAATGAAGAAATTTTTAAGTTTAAAGATTAAAAAAAAGACGGACTGCTTTAAAGATGATATCATATCTAGGAAGGATGTAAACAGTGAACTAACGAGTGATACAGGAGAAAGCCGCAATTAAAGCTGGAAAAAGATTAACAAGATAATGAAAGGATGTTATTAATATAGGAAATGCGGTTTTTCTACCTCTATTATTACCTTTCAGCGCAAAATGTTGCAGAACAGAATACAGACTGTATCAAGCCCATCTTCTGTTTTTAGATGACAATCTGTAAATTTATAAAATCACAGTTCATAAATGTTATTTAATGTTTACCTACTTAAAAGCAAATTAAGTAATTATACTGCAAAGTTGCCAAGTAATTTCTTAAGAGTAGATCCCGACTGTAGGAGTGCCGTAATGTGACTTAAGAATCCATAGTATTCCAGTGTAGTTTTTTAATAGGGCATCTCGAGCACTTTTCGGCATCAATTAAATTAATATGACAGCAATCAAATACGTATAATAACTTAAATTATAAGTATTTGTGAACTTTACAGTAATTTGCTTTATTTTTATCTTTAAACAAGGTCCTGTTTAACATACTGTTTACATATATTTATACGAACGGTGATCAATTAATAATGATAATCGAGTACTTTTAGGGCGCACAAAAATCGAAAATTTTTTTTTTTGTTTTTGCGTCTGTTTTTTGGAACGCTCAAGGAATTATTACATTGGCATATTTGGAAAAGGGAGCCACCATAACGGGCCCTTACTACGCAGATCAAATAAGAAGATTGCAACAGGCCATCAAGGTAAAAAGACCACCAGGGCGTTGTTTCACCAAGATAACTCCCTTGCTCACAAAGCCACAGTTGCGATGGCTGCAATTCAAGAAATGGGACTCGGACTGCTCGAACCCTCTTCTTATTCGTCAGATCTTGCTCCCAGCGACTTCTATCTCTTTACTCGGCTCAAAGAACACCTTCGGAGCAAGAAATTTGAGAACAATGGTGAAGTGATGGTCGCTATAGAGGCGTTTTTGGAGGACCAAGACAAAGATTTTTTTTCTTAGGGAATCGTGGGTTTAGAAAAAAGATATACTAAATGTATTAATTTATTAGGAGACTATGTTGAAAAATAAAATATGTATTTTACTCTAATTATTGTTTTATATATTGATCATCATTACTTATTTATCACTCCTCGTATATATAAATGTATATATATATATGTAGTAATCATAGTATACATTGATACATACCTAGATACATATGATTATTTTGTGTAATGTATCGACATATATTTCGATGGCATTACACTGAAATTGCAAAAAAATATTGTTATATCGCACAAATACTACAAAAATAAGTGTATTCTTTGTCAGAAAATGTCACTGTCTAAACTTTGTTAGCAAGAAAGTACTTATATAGAGTTTTTCTACCTCAACAAGCATAAACCTCTTTTATGTGTTATGTAAAAAAACCAGTAACGCTAGCAATTCTTAAGATCAAACTATCTTCCGTGTGGTGACGGATTAAGAATACAGAGTGTCACCACCCCTTATTCATCTTGTAAGTGTCGTAAAAGCCCACTAACGGAACAAATTACATAGGACAACATTACTGCATAGAGAAGCAAAACTGAAAAAAAAATCATATCTACCTATCTGGCCGAGATCTGATTTACCGCAGAGACTTTTTTCTAGATTCTTAGTATTCTTCGTATTTTCGTAGAGACTTATTCGTAGAAATTTATGGTATACTTAGGTGGGTAAACGAGTAGACTAGTCATCAATAGTCACAAGACAAAATCAGAGACGTGAGAATTGGGCTCCGGTAACCTCATTCACTCGGTGAAAAGTAAAGCAAAAAATTGATCAACAGCAGTTTGAAATAAAAAATACAAATACCATGCCACCTTTTGAGTACAAACCACTAGATCACCAGAAGAAATGAAAGTAGTTTATATTTTTACAAATTGATGAGAATGTTTACTTAGTGGTAGTGATCCTGACTGTCGAGCCACAAGTGGGTTAGATTCCCACCTATGACAAATAATTGTGTAAAGAGCACCATAGATTTTTCTTGGTTTTGTGACCGTGACTGTATTTAGTAATATAGTATACTAGCTTTTACCCGCGGCTTCACTTGCGTGGAACATTAAGTTTCGTAACAGATCATTTTAAATAAATATATTTTTTTACATACAAACAATCCTACGGTGAATCCTCTTTGTATAACTTCAATAATTTAGACAGCGTACGCCAAGATATCTTTCAGAGGTCTGAATTTTTTTGGATTCAATTGACATGTATCGGTATATTACGACCAAAATTACATAAAATCATTACAAATTGTAGCCTACATATTATTCCGATGACCGATTCCGACCTATATTACTGTAAAGTTTTATCCAAATCAGTCCAGTACTTTTTTCGTGAAAGAGTAACAAACATTCATACTCACAAACTTTCGCATTTATAATATTAGTAATTTACAATAATCTGGTTACCATGGAACATGTTCAGCCTAATCATATAGTCGCGAGTGAGATGTGCGGGGTAAGACATTATCATAACTATTTACTTTATGTGATTACTAAAAATCAACAACTACCAAAATTTATTCAACTAATATGTAAGAGCTTATATATGATTATTTGATAGACGCTTATGGATTTGCTTCTTCAATTTTGCCTTTAAGTCAGTCTCTGATGTATTCTTACTAGCCAAACCTCAGAGGTAAAAAAATTAACGTAATTAAAAATTTTACAATGTATTACACATTTTTTTTACCACTACCGCATTAGAAATAAATACTGTGTCGCGGGGAACTTTATAAACATACATGAAATGGACACAAAGAATATCCAGACTCAAAACAACAATATGTGGGTCACAGGAAATGTTGTCCCAGGTGAAGATCGGACCCCAGGAGTTGGCGGACCTCCGCGCGGCCTGTACTCGTGCCCGGAGGTCCTACACCCGTAGTCGGCGGCGACACTGCGAAGAAGGCGGGGAGGACCAGCTTCATGAACAGTACCGAGAAGCGCGGAAAACTCTGAAGCTGGCCATAAGCCGCGCCAAAGAAATTAAGAGAAAGGAGATGCTGGAGGGTCTCGATCGTGACCCCTGGGGTCGCCCTTATCGTGCGGCGCGACAAAAGCTCCGCACGTCGGGCCCCCCCCCCTTACAGAGACACTCCAGCCCAGCTTCCTGCAGGAAGTGGTCGAGGGCTTTTTCCCGCAGCGGGTGGAACACACACCCCCGTCAATAGCCTTCATGGTCGGAGACGACGGGAGGAACGAGGACGATGTTCCGCCCGTCAGGGAATCGGAGGTAGGGGCGGTTGTTCTACGGATACGCTCTAAGAACACCGCCCCCGGGCCGGACGGGATACCTGCCCGAGTGCTGGCCCGAGCCCTTGAACACATGTCGGACCGCCTCAGGGAGGTCCTGGACGCTAGCTTGGCGTCCGGACGCTTCCCTGAGTGTTGGAAAAGCGGGAAGTTGGTCCTATTGAGGAAGCCGGGACGGCCAGCCGAATCGGTGGCGGCCTATAGGCCCATTGTGTTGCTGGACGAGGCGGGTAAGTTGTTTGAGAGGATACTCTCTGCCAAGTTCGTCCGGCACCTTAGTGAGGTGGGCCCTGATCTGTCGGACGCCCAATTCGGTTTCCGAGCAGGGCGTTCGACAGTCGATGCTGTGTTGCGCCTGAGGGCCGTTACCAAAGAGGCGGTGGGCTGTGGTGGCGTGCTGTTGGCGGTGTCGTTGGACATCGCCAACGCATTTAATAGTCTGCCATTTAGCTGCATCAGGGAAGCACTCCACTATCACGGGGTGCCAGACTACCTGAGGCGGCTTGTGGCAGACTATCTTGAGGAGCGTACCGTCGTGTACGAGGACCGAGATGGTATTCTGAGGCGGCGGCCCATGTCGTGCGGTGTTCCACAGGGGTCCGTCCTCGGACCACTCCTGTGGAATATGGGATACGACTGGGCCCTTCGAGGTCGTCTTCCCCCCGGGCTGGGCGTAATTTGTTAAGCCGATGACACATTGGTCACAGCCCAGGGGGCGAACTTTCAAGAGGCGGCGCGCCTGGCCACCGTGGGAGTCTCTTTGGTGGTCTGGCGCATTGAGGCGCTGGGTTTACGGGTGGCCCTAGATAAGACGGAAGCCCTTTTGTTTCATGGGCCCCGTCGTGGTCCACCCCCCGGTGCCTCTATCGTAGTCAATTCGGTCCTCGTACCGATTAAGGCCCAGATGAAGTATCTGGGCCTGATCCTCGACGGCAGGTGGCTCTTCGACGAGCACTTTCGACAGCTTACTCCAAAGCTGGTCGGCGCTGCTTCTGCTCTTTCTGCGTCGCGACGAGACGGCTATACACGGAGGTTGTTCGGTCAATGGCACTGTATGGTGCACCGGTGTGGGCGGCGGCTCTGACCGCCCAGAATAGGGCTCGCCTCTGGCGCCCTCAGAGGATATTGGCGGTTAGAGCCATACGCGGTTACCGCACCGTATCGACAGAGGCGGCGTGCGCGTTGGCCGGAACTCCCCCGTGGGATTTGGAGGCGGAAGTGCTCGCTGAAGTTTATCGGCGAACGGCAGACTTTCGGGTGGGTAGCGGCATTCGGTCCCCGCCCGAAGAGATACGCGAGTGGCGAGAGACCGCTCGTCGAGCCACGATGGCTCGTTGGTCGTCCCGGCTGGAGGCTCCACGTGCTGGCTTTGCCGCCGTGGAGGCTCTCCAGCTGGTCATCGCCGAGTGGGCAGGGCGGCAGCACGGGACCCTTTCCTTCCGACTGACGCAGATTCTTTCCGGGCACGGTTGCTTCGGGAAGTATCTGCACTCGGTCGCCAGGAGGGAATTGAGTCCCGCCTGTCACCACTGCGACTGCAGTGAGGACTCGGCTCAGCACACGCTGGCGGTTTGTTCCGCCTGGGCGGCGCAGCGTGGGGTCCTCACTGCAGTTATTGGAGGAGATCTCTCGCTACCGGCCGTAATACGCTTCATGGTAGGTAGCGACAGTTGTTTTACCGCGGTCGCAGCCTTCTGCGAAGACGTAATTTCGCGGAAGGAGGCGGCGGAGAAGGCCCGGGAGGACAATATCCACTCGGACCCAATTCGCCGCCGGCGAGCCGGGCGGCGGAGGCGCGCATATCAGCGCCTCATGCCGCCTTGAGTGTGGTCGCGGGTGGACGGGACGGGTTTTCCCCTCCATCCGCTATAGTGGCCAGCCGCGAGGAGGTGACGTGCGCGTGTGCCGTACGTCACCTAAATAGAGAGTTTATCCGCAGATGGCGCCCGCGAAAGCGGGCAGGCGCTAGGGGGGATCTGGATGTCGTAATAGCAGCGGTTCCCGGATCCCTCCTATGTTAGGCGCAGTGTGGCACACCGTGTGGTTTTAGTCGGTCCGATTCTGACACACCGCCTCGCCGTAAACCCCGGTGGGGTGACGGCCCGAGGGGGTTTCCACACGTTAAAAAAAAAAAAAAAAAGGTGACGATCGGACCCACAACACTCAGCGATATGCCATATGCCATCAGTGCAATCAATATCACTTTTGATTAGGATTAAAAATAAAATAAATGAATACATTGTAAAGTAACAATGGGCACAACCATTTATGTTGTTACTGGGGTTAGCGAATTAATCAAAGATTTGGACGTCGTACGAGTGTGATATGAAATAATTTAGCTTGTAAAACAGTGCGAGTGATCGGAGCCAAATATTTTAACTCCACTAACCAAACTGAGGTATTCTTGAGCTTTGTAATATCACAAGACATACTAAGTTTACAATAAATGTAATGAATATCGGCTGGTCCACAACCTCAAATTCGCTCAGCGTGCCATTGAAAAAAATATGCTGGGTGTTTCTCTAAGGGATCGCTTCAGACCACCGGATAAGCAAGCTGGAGTGGTTGTGGGCTACACAGCTCTACAGTGGAGATCGCATCTCAACAAACATACTGACAAGATGGATGGCAGGAGTTGAATGTGAGAGGCCCAAAATTGATCAGAGTGGCGTGCAATGACAGAGGCCTACGTCCAGCAGTGCACTGCTGTAGGCTGATAATGATAATGAATGAATATTATAGAAGTAAGGGATTATTTTTATCGAATTTGAAAAAGGAAAAGTTTTTAAATCTATTAGAATTTCTATTGTATGTGTATTTTAGTAATATATGTACCAACTTAGGTACTCGTAAATAATTGTACTATTCAATGGATAAAAATATTTCGTCGTCTTCATTATCAGCATGGCTGGACATGAGCCTCCCAATTACATTTAATGGTGAATATATGTAATTGATACATGAATGATATAGTTTGTTACAATTAATAAGGATACAATTACTTGTTTACTTTAAGTCAATATTTTTAATCTTGGACATACGAGTATTAACTAATCAACACACGTTCAGAGTTCTGAGTCTGCCTGTCATTACTTTTAAATACTTTAGTGACAGAGAATGGCGTCGGCATGTTCGCAATATCAGTAATGATTTTGATTATAACTTTAGGTATTTCATCCATCAGATACCCAACTATAAGTGATTATAGCCAAGTAGAACCCAATTTGTCTGGGGAGCAAATAAGTGTTTATAAATAATTAATTTGAATATTTATAATTTACATGAAATTAAATTTAGTTATAAAAATCTTATGTTTAAAGCTCAGTTTTTTTTAAAAAAGTACAGCGGTGTATGGGTCTCCTAAACTTAGTAGAGCAGACTGATAGGTATATTTCGCATCTAATATTGAAGCATATAGCATTTTTTAAGTATAAACAGACACTACGGTGCAACAGAATACTATATTGTAAAATATTTTTTTTAAATTTGACAGTTGACTCTGTCTAGTCCTCAATAAAAAAATATTTTTGTTACTTGTTTCGTGTCTTTTCGAATCACTTACTTCTTAGAAGGATTGTTATAAATAGTTCCAAGTATATTTCGATAAACACTTATAAGTTAGATGTTTCTGTATTAACGTTTTAATTGCTTTGAAGAAAAACTTTACTACCCTGATAGCATAAAGTTATTGACTAAACTGAATGCCTGCTTGTCACCAACGCTGTTCAACCTGGGGATTGTGTAATAGTCGATTAAGAAAGCAAACTGTACAGGACAGTATCACCGTAAAGAGGAGGAAAACTTGAAAAACCCCTACACCAACTCGTCTGGTCAGCGTGGCACAGTAGACCAAAATCTTTTTTCTAAGTAGCTAGTTTTCTATTTCCAGCACTAGAGGTTGTTGATAATAGAGAAACGACTGGATGACTGATGGGTAAATTGAGTCGATATACCTGTAGCCGACCGACTCAATATTAGCCTGATTGGGTCCTTCAGATTCAATGGCAACTTCAACGTTAAAAGCGAAATCACTTATTTTTACATAGAATTTAAAAGCATTCTCATTTTGTAATTGCGGAGGTATCTCCCCGTGAACCTGCAAAGAAACATATTAAATGGTTGTATGTTACACATTTAACTATTGGTAACTCATCCAAGCACGTATTAAATTTCATTTTAGACATAGTATATTGAACTGAAATATTGACTTTTCTTAGATATTGCCTTAATCTTTTCTTGTGGTTCCGGTGTGTCGACACAAAAGACTTAAGGGAGATCTGTGACAGCATTACGTATTATAGGTTTCAACTTATATGTTTTGTATTTCTTTTATGGTTATTAAAGGAATAGCAATCTTTACTACAAAATAGATGACACATTAAAACTTCTGATCCTAAGCGTGAAAACGCCGGATAGTAGACTGATCGAAAAGTATTTATAAATAAATTAAACAATAATCTAGGTTTCTTTAATGATGCCATAGAAATATGACAAATAGGTAATACCTGTAACTTTCTGAAAATTTGTTGTTCGCTAATCATCATCTTGGTGAACTTATAAGGTCCACCTCTTTGAGAAAATATAGCGGTATCCAAACCACTCAACACTATCTTAGATAATTTAATTTTAGCAGGTTCTGCATATTCCTGAAATGATACTACAATTGTAACTTCAAATAAATCAGAAAAATTTGATACAAAACTATCTTGCTATCCTATGGTTAAAAGAAGGAAAGGAGTTAATATTAACACATTTACGTCTATTTTTTAACATTTTACACATATTAATGGAATTACAGATGTACGTTTTGTGTATAATATTTTAAGTATACTTTAGTAAATAACACATTTAGTCTATATCTATAAGAGAAGCAGCTAAAACTGGAAGGAGCGTGTTGTGTAAATATCTCTAAATAATATACTGAAGTTTATTTGCAAATAATAGTAAAAATATTGTTACGCCGTAGGTAAAGGTATTTATGTATTTTATTGACTCCTGTATAGTGTTGTTTTGTTGTCTGCACACTTCTTGTTATATCTCTTGGTACCTCCTACTGCATTATTTACTCTTCAAGCTTTTCTACATTGACCTAAGATTGAATGGTAGAAATGTAAATGCTTCTAACGTTAAGTCTACATGTTACATTTTTATTTACATTATAGCAGCCGTTTAATAATCAATTATTACCTATAAGTTGCATATTATCCAAGGATACGTTTGAAAAACTAAACTACTGTAATCTACAAGCCTAAGTCCCAATGCTATAATATTATATTTTTTGCATAACTAAGTCATAAGATAAACAGTTGCACTTAACATTACCACTATGTTTATTTGTATATATGTATTTATCAAGAAAATACTTATTCTTTAGGCTATTGCAACGTTTCTGTGAAATTTCTACGAACTCTTTGTAGAGAAAAAAAAAACATGTGGTGTGTGGTGTGTGGTGTTTTTTTTAGAAATTATGTCCTGATGCTACATTCTCATCAGTTTAGTGCACCGTACATTAAATTTTAAACAAGTCTCAGTGCAAGGCTTTAGGCAGATAAAATGGTTGACTGCAAGGTTTTTATAGCTTAAATACGATCGGTTTCGCAACGGTAGGGGAAGCAGGAGAGTTTGTACACCTCGTGTACATCTAGGTGGTAGAAAATCAATCAGAAAATATTTCGATTTTGATCTTTAACAAGTGCGGTCAAGTTGCCCAAAGTGCTGAGAAACAAGCGTCTTTTGTTCGTTTCTGTATACAGAAAAAGAAATATAATTATATTATAGGTATGTTATATATAATATAACAAAATTATATTATAAGTATATAGTAAGAAGAAACTCCGTAAATATTGCTTAGTTTTTTTCGTTGTTTTTTTAGAGCCTGCCAGAGTGACTCTGACTGATGGAAAGCACGAATCCAAGAGTTGTGGTCACCATACTCACTGCGAATGCAGACAATGCAGTATGCCGGTCCACACTATGGTGGCCCAGTGAGATACTTTCTCACGCCCTGTTTGGAAACGTAAGGCACGACAGTCATCGTGGCAGTGTAAGGCTATCGTAGTAACTGTGTGAGTAGTTACCACGATAGCTGTCACTCCGGCATCAATGCAGTGAGAGGGTAGAACAGCCCCAATCGAGTCGGCCCGTTCGTGTTAAACCAGCGTGGCTCTACTACCTAAGAGTTTATTGGAGGTAGGTTATATAAGACCTTAGTCTGTGACCCCGACTACTAAATGGAAACGTACTGCTACGCTAAGTATTCGTACCCTATCTAGGATCACAGATTGTTCAGAGTTTTTTTTTTTTTTAAAAAGACGACGCCCGCGTTAGGAATAAATCCTGTGTCGCGGGGGACTTTACGAAACGGACACAAAGAACACCCAAACTCAGAACAACAATTTGTGGATCACACAAAGTGTTGTCCCATGTAGGATTTGAACCCACAACACAGCGAAGCGGAGAACGGCGTGGCGACCGCTTGAACCACTAGGCCAATCGTGCAGTCTAAACATCACATCATTGTTCTAAGTCTGGGTGTAACTCATCGATATTTTACTTATATTTAGAAATATAACCCTGATTAAGTTTATTAGCATTTCGTTTGTGAATGTCATGGTGAAAATCTTGTCTAGTTAAAGAGTGCTAGAAAAATTACTTCTATTTCAGGGTGAACTTACTCATAAGCAGGAAGGTTGTGTTCAAATATTGCAGAAGTGTTAACAGCATTCAATATTGTGGTTTTTAGTTTGGTTATAAACTTCTTTCTTATTGTTTTCAACAAGTAGTGCTTTATTCCCAAGCCTTAAAATAATAAATAATATTTCTATTACGTATTTTGTTTTAATTTTTAAACAGTTTCTTGACGAATATGTTACAAAAATAAAACTTTTCAAATATCTAGCAGTTAACTAGTTAGTACGAAAAAAAATGCAGACGCTCAGATGGTTCAGAATATGGTAGGGGTAATGGGTAACACTGTTTAAACTTTTATCAAATGGATAAATAATTAATCTTTAGGATTTTATTACAATTTAGTATTTCTAGCATCATAGCTGTGTTTTATCACGTCACAAATACCACAGTGTCTCAAGACAAAAGTCTTTGACCAGTGTGTGTTGCCAGTGATGACTTACGGCACAGAGACGTGGCCGCTCACTATGGGTTTGATAAGAAGGTTCAAAGTCGCCCAAAGAGCAATGGAGAGGGTAATGGCAATGCAACGGAGTTTCTTTGCGTGATCGAATCAGGAATGAGGAGATCTACAGGTGGGCCAAGGTCACCGATATTGCTAGTAAAATTGCTGAACTTAAGTGAGAGTGGGTGGGGCACATTACACGTAGAAACGATGGCCGATGGGACCTTAAAGTTCTGGAGTGGCGACCGCGTACTGGGAAACCAACGTTGGTAGGCCCCCCACAAGGTGGTCCGACGACCTGGTGAAGATCGCGGGTAGCTGCTGGATGCGGGCGGTAAGAGACCGGCTGTCGTGGAGAACCTTGGGGGAGGCCTATATCCAGCAGTGGACGTTTTTCTGCTGAGAAGGAGAAGAAGAAGCTGCGTTTCATACGTACCAGAACGTCAAAATGGTATTAAGAGTCTCTAATAGCCTTGCTGGATTGGTATTGATGGGGTAAATTACTTGATTTCCTTTTGAAAACAGTATTATGAAAGAAATAAAAAATAAAATAAAAATAAATTATATACTCACTATGGGCAGGTTTTTTTATAGAATATTGAGCCGTAAACGTGGAGGTGTCAACGTTGTATATCTTAAAAAGAAAACCTCAGTTTTGAAATAAAATTTTTGACACTACTGTAGAGAGCCTTGAGGAAGGCCTATGTCTAGCAGTAGACGCCTTTGTTCTAAGCTGATGATAATGTCTTTCTTTGGTTTTCACCCAGTAGATAGAATCTACCAGAGGCCTATACTCTCCCCCTGAATCTGGGAGAGTCTCAAATACAGCGATGCACATTTCTTTCTTGTATTGCAAGCGTCCAAGAGTAGCGGTAACTAGATGAACCACCTGTACGTTTGCCTTCTTTACATAAAATATTTATGCTTTTTTTTATATCTATAACTACTTAGTAATTTCTTTTAACAATATCTATTTATAGAATTGTTGTTTGTTTTGGTAATTTATCCTTACACAAAATCTGTTTATTATATCGTTGCGATTGATGCAAGGGTGACAGTTGTCGTGGTAAGTGTGTGCATTACAATGCTACTATGTCTTTCACGTCCTCAAGTGAGGCGTAAAAAATCGTAATAGGCCGCCATAGTGTGGGTCACCATACTACATTGTCAGCATTCGCAATGGGTATGGTGACTACAACTTTTGGATTCTATTCATGCTTTGCATCAAGCAGAGTAAAGTCACTTTGGCAGGCCATCAAAAAAAAGCGTTTGTATAGAATAAACCGGCCCACCGTTACAGATACGATCTTTAATATTTTGTTTCTTAGCATTTAACTTTGCTAAGTAGATCTACTTTATAAGTTGGGACATATTACGTTGTTTCAACTACCATAACATACGATAAAGTATTTGTAAAAATCATGTTTTTGTACCGTGGGAGAACGATTCTTTTCTACAAGTGAGCCGGCTCGATCGCAATGGTCTCAAAGTCTTACAGAAAACCAAAAAGCATTTTTTTCGATGCTTTTTACCGACTGAGTGAGGTTACCGTGTTCAAACCTCTCCCGCCGCCGACTCTAGGGAGACAAGCTCAAAGGCTCACTTTGACTTTGAGTTACAGGTGCCCTTGGGCCTCGTTTATGCTCTTACTTTTTCTTGTTCACAGGTTGGAAGATACTAATGAATGTCCTTTGCCCATTGAAGGAGGGAGGTAAGGGGTCTATATCACTTCGCTCTTCCCCGATGAGTTTTTACTGACTAAGAACTACCTCGGTGTTCCTTTGCATGCCAACAGCCAGAGAAGGAAGAATTGCAACTGCATTCGTCCGCCAAAAAAACACGACGCTAAATGAAATTAGCACATTTAATAAAACTAGTCCTCAGACACCTCCAAGGAGGACTTTTGGTAGCACTTATATAAAATATTTAAGTCTATATATTTTTTTTGTAATATAGACTAATGTTTTTAGACTATTTTTTTGTAATGAGTATTCTAAACTTTATTTTTAATTCTTTTTCAGAACTTTGATCCATATGTAAAAAACATAGTTTTCAGATAACAGGACCCCAAATTAAGTTGCGTATTATATAACCAAAGTAATAAAAGAATCGGCCAACAAGACTAAATAAATGCATTAGGTACTTACTTCAATAGTGTAAGAGCATCTAGTTAAGGTTAACTTATCATGTCCTAATTCGATGGTTCCATGTTTTAGTCTCGTTATTTTTTCACCTGATAGTGTGTAGCCATTCACCCATATACTGTAATAATAACTACACTATTAGATACCATTAAATAAATGACTCATCGTCATTGCTTAAAAATAAATCACAGAGGTCCAATTTTCATAATATTGGGTGGGCCACGCATTATTTAATATTTGAAAAAATCGTATGAAAAACCATTTGATATGTTATAAAAATTGTTTATTTACAAGAAAGCTAATTAGTTGCAATTTATTTTTTAAAAATTACATCGTCTAAATGACTACCGTTTCGACGTTGGCACTCTTCTAAGCGACTGCCGAAATTTTCGAATACTCGTCGGCAAAGAGACCGTGAGATCGTTGCCATCTCTTTGCTGATTTTTCTTTTAGTTGATGTAGTGTGTTTGGTTTGTTCATGTAAACACAAATCTTCAAATAATCTCATAAAAAGAAGTCTGCTGGGGAAAGATCTAGACTTCTGAGTGGCCATGGAATGTCGCCTCGTCTGGAAATCAGCTTTTCCGGACTTTGACCATTGGCAGGGACTTATTGAATGCGTGACAAGTGGTTGCATCTTGTTGAACCTTGTGCTACGATTGTAGCCAGCAAATTCTAGTAATATTGATCCCAAGAACTCCCGTAACATGTTTAAGTGGGATGTTAGATTCAAATGTTAACGAATTCTTTTCCCACTCTATATTTAAAAATAATTGTGGGTACTTTCGTATGTACGTTTTTATACAAGCTTATTACTAGAAATTGTTTGACATATGTGGAGATTGAACTAATTGATGAATTAATTAATTAATTGAACATTACAATTAATGTTCTAAAATTTTAACAAGTAAATAGCCAGTAGTTATTTTTTTTAATTCAACAATTAATCCGTCTTAGTTGTTTAAAACCTCAGGAAGTATTGGTTTTCTTAAAAACGAATATAAAATTAACTAAATTTAAAAGACTGTTAAAAGATCTTTTTATAGTTCTAATCCGTTACCTATTTCTTGTACAGGAATGTGTTCTTGGAAGTTTTTGCAGAAAAAATAGTCTAAACGATTTTTCGGCCTTTGTGGATATTATTTTTCTAATTTACAATGGACTTAGTTTGATGTAAATAAATTGGAAAAACTAATGTAAACGATATTAAAATGTAATGATCTTGTTCAGTATCCATCGAATTGAAAATCATTTTATTTTATCTTAATTAAACAAATTAAACTTACGTAATTTGAACCGTGTTTCGGACTTCTTTCAACAAAAACAGCGAATACGGATCCTGTGGGTCAGTATCGATAATATCGGATTTATTCCTCATTAGTAGATAGTTACCATTTATTATCATTTCACTGAGAGTAATTTCAGTTTTCAATATGTTCGAGTCTATAGATAACGAAACGTTAGACATTGAGCTCCGTGGTAATGCCTTCAGGACTAGGTTCACAAAAAATTCTGGCAATTAAAATTTTTATCTGTACATCATCCATTAAGTAGTTGACTAAGTTACTTGTTGTAGTTTTTCATGTATCTTTAGATGTAAAAATACTTGCCATGTCTAACTGCTTCATAAACGCAGAGCCTCAACAATTAAAATTCCAGACTTGAAATTTTGGTAGCTGATGCTTTCGATGTTGGAAGCATCCATTAAAAAGGGTTCTACGAAATTTTACAGCTAAGAGATAAAGGATCTCACTAGGCCGCCATAGCACCGTTTTCTTTGTTTTGTGTTTCTAACTTAGAAAATGACGAACTTCCACGTGACTCTGTATTTATATATTAAGAACCTGCTAAAGTGACTCTTACTCTGCCTGTTGGAAAGCATAAATAGAATCCAAGAGTTGTGGTCACCATACTCATTGCAAATGCAGGCAATGCAGTATGGTGACCCACACTATGGCGGCCTAGTGAGATGGCTTTTCACACTCCGCTTGAGGACGTAAACGGCATGACAGTCATCGTGACAGTGTAAGGTTTACACAGTTATCACAATAACTGTTACCCCTGCATCAAACACTTTAATCATCACTTCATTATCAGTTGTTATTTTTGGTTAGCTAAACCTGTCCTTTATTTTAATTATAATACTAACACTTCCACTGGACTTTTTTATGATAATATGCTTTAGCCAATCTTAAATCATTTGGTTTCATATTATATGCGTTTAAATCATCTTCTTTGTCTTCCTGCAGAGCCTGAAATATTTAAGTTTCGATCTTAACCCTTATATCAATCCGTGAATAAATGCTTAAAATTAAAAAAAAAACAGTAGCAGTCGTGGGACTGCCGATAGAAGTGAAAACGGAACTATTAAGTTGAGAGTAATTAAAACTATATGCAAAAATTATATGAAATTTTTTATGTTTCATATATAGCTATATATAATATATAATACCATATATAATATATAATAATAATAAATTTCATATATAATATATAATATCATATTCTCTATAGCTATAGATATACTATTATCATTAGCATGTCGGTGACGCGAACCGAGGATTTTACCCTCTACCAAAACGCTCAACGCGCCTAAAGAAGTTTTCACTTCAAAAAACTGCTTTTAAAATGTGTCAAAAGTGTACAATGCTAATATTATAAAGCTCAAGGGCTTGGTAGAATCTGCTGATTTTAGGTATTACTGGTTCCAATTTAAAGAGTTTTTAGTGTAGAAGAACCTTTCTATTGAAGAACGAAAAGATTAATAGAAATCGAGCATCACATCAATTAGAAATGATGAAAAAAGGGCAACATTACGTCCCTTGGTATAATTATACATGGGACAGCGGGCAGCGAAATCAGATCGAAACGTCAGACAATTTAAAGATACGGAATACTTATCAGGCACGTTAATTCCCGTGTATATTATGTAGTTATTTGTAAGCAAGCGCAAAGCTATGAATATATGCTATGTAGGTTTACTCTGCTCCATAACAGGACAGAGTGGAAGTATACTTACAGATTCTATAGCACGTTCTACTGGTCTGGGATTCTAAAATTAAAAGTAGAGATTGTAAACAAGTTTTATTCACAAATAAAATTATAAGAATTAAATGACTGACAGAGAGAAGATTAAATATTGATGAATGAAATAACATATCTCAGCAATAGTAGAAACAAGTACCTATTACGAGTGTTTATAAAGAATTTGACATCCGTGGATCCTATGCTTGTTTATCTGAACCTAATGTTATGCAGAAATGCCTAATAAAGAAGTAAAGTGTATATTAATATTATTTCTGTAGGTGTTTTCTTATTTTTTTTGTGGTCTATGTTACACAATAAATATCCAAAATTATTCTTACCGCTATTGAAATACTGTCTAATATCATTTGATAGCGGGTCGGACAAGACGGAATCTGTATATAATAAAGAAACGTATATTTATTTATTATTTTTTTTTATTTTGTTAAATCTTTACTAATAAAAATAATTTTTATTTATACTTATACTTAAAAAAGAAATTACAAGTTAAATTTAACGACGGTTTCCGCACTAAACTCGTGGCTTGTGTCGCGGCAACCAATATAAACAGTTCATCCTCTCACATAAGGAATCTACTTCAGGGTTTAGGTGTATACTACTTGTTTTTAGCGTTTGTGTATTTTTAAATAAAAAACGATTAGTTTCAAAGTCATTGCCAATATGGTTGGCAAAATTAATTAAATCTCAATTTTTACGTTGTAGATAAGAAATATTGAAGCGCGCCAATAGAAAATACGAAACTTTAGAACAGGCAAAGACAAATATGAAGAAATCAATTTGGTGTTGTATTATTTATTTCATGGGTGTTGGAGCAGTAAATAATGGAGTGACAGGTAAAGCATATATCTTTTTTATTTTAATTAATACTACGCAAAGCAGTCAATTTTGGGTATATCATGTTAATTTTTTTTTCCTAAACGTATTCGTTCACATTTAAATACAAAAAAAAAAAACGATTGCATAACTGCTCTGCATTGCGCCTCCATTTACACTTTGGAAACGGAATATTACACATTTGAAAAATTGAAAAATAATAATATTTTGATAAAGGGATAATGAGGGTGTTGAGACTCAACAGTTTAAAAGTAATTTTAAAATTCCCATACACCTTATACTGAAAATTGATAAACTACCAGATACAACAATTCTGATTAAGTCTCTCGTTGGTATTTGAACTATGATTACGTTATATTTTTGCTAATTGTAACGTAAGTCCTATTAAAATGAAACATTTATGAATTAAACTCTTCAAGTTATTGTCCTCTAGGTATTAAATCTGATACATCAAAATGCTGGATGTCACTTAGAGGCCCCGAACTATTTCGTGTCATGGAGAAAATTGACAGTAAGTATATTTTCTACACTTTTCTTCACTTCACTAAAATTTCACAATACAATAGCTACTAGCTTTAGCATGATGTTAAATGTTCTACACACTGCTCAAGGAATTGTATAATCAGTTGTATAACTATTTAACTACATTTTTTTCGTATTCATGCAAGTTTCTTTTTTAGAGGAATATGCTTCAGTGAGAAAAGACGCCCAACAGTATTTAGAGAAAATTGACTTCAATAAACGTATGCTTGAGGTATGTTACCTATAATACTACAACTCATAATTTACTAGTATAGTCTTTGAACTATCGTTCAGAAATAATAATATAAGCATGCAGCTAGAGACTTTAAGGCAGTGTAGGTACTTCTTATGACTAAATATTCCTCGATAGACATTATCTAAATATGGTTCTTCATACAGTTGTCGATGGCCGATGCCACAGTCGCTTATCAAAAAGTTCACAAACAAGGTCCTCTCTACGCGAAAATCCCTGGAGGATTGCACCTTGGCGGTCCTTGCATGATGAAATTGCCGAACACAGTTCTGTAAGTAGAAACCTTACAAATGTATACTTGAAGCGTAAAGTAGTAGTAAGAAAATGTCCCTACGAAATCTAGGGATAAGAACCATTTATCCTAAATAGAGCTTCTTACGCAATTACATGCCTACTCGCTATCTGACCATTCTCCATTTTTTGAAGACTGCAATAAGAAATAAATTGTAATAGGGTAGTTAAAATTTTAGTCAAATTAGTTACTTTTACCTCCTGTCAAAACAACAATTTTGTATGATAAATTAATATTTATTAAATAGAAACTTGTGTCATCAATATTTTAGATTACTCAATTGAAGAATATACTTCAATGTTTACTTGATTGCCACTATTAGATAGATTTAGAAATAAGCATATTGATGAATTCAGATGAGCTTTATGTATACATAATTTAGTTGTTATGTGCAGTTTCTTCCACCATATGAAATTACGTAATGATACCTTTCTCCGAGTAAACATTCTTCACAATGATATTGAGAACATGGCACTTAAGGCACACCTTTCCGTCAATGGTTTGCACCTGAGAGGAGGTTATGATTATACTACGACGGGCCAAGCTCGAGGCACACTCATTCACACACCCACCGTTGGAGAACTCGAGTAAGTTGATAATTTTTGACAAGCTTTAATTAACTTTATCTTTACGTTTGTTTGTTTGTAACCATCTTTTGTAAGCGCGTTTTTTAGTTTTTGTACTATATTTATTCCTGATTGCACCCCATGGTATATTACCTGTTCTTTTTATTGCTTTTCAAACTACTTTTTTTCACATGACCCTACTTTTCTTTTTCTAAAATGAAAGTAGCTTAAGTTACTTGTTATAATATTAGCTATCTGCCAGAGAAACTACCGTCGAATTCGGCTGTTACAGAAATTGTTTTTTTGATGTAAGTATCGTATATCTTTACCCATGCATTTAGTGAAAAGCTGAGTGAATCTTCAATGAAATTAAAGAAAGGAGGGGCCCCTCTCTTCAAGAAAGGCCTAAAGTAACTCCCTAATAATAAGTAATGAGAGAATCATTTATCATGGGTGAGGTCATGGTATCACTCCTATCAAGCTGGTCCTTATGTGCCGAAGCATGACTCTCTCACTGTATTTTTATTTTTACGGATACCTGTCCAAGCGAATGGACGTGTTATTTGTCACGCTGCTACTCGTATATTTTCAAAGTTTAATTATTATATTGAGTTATTTTTAACTCTAAAGTGTTTAACAAAAAAGTTTGAATGCTTTACTGAAGGTGACAACAGTATGTATTATATATCGCTACTATTTCTTTTAATATTACAAATGCGAATGTAAGTTTGTTTGTTACGGTTTCACGTGAAAACTTCTCAACCTTTGTACACATTCTGTACTGTCTTTGTACTCATTCAGTCTCAAATTTTGTACACATATTTTTGGAGGTATTAAAAGTAACATTGGACATTTTTATTAAAAAAAATAAAAGATATTTATTTATTTAAAATGATATGTTACGAAACTTAATGTGGCAGACCAAATTCCAAGCGAGCGAAGCCGCGGGTAAAAGGTAGTATATAATAAACTGGATAATACTGATTTGTCGATTAGGACTGTTCCCATGGATAAAAACTTTACACCTAGCGACTTTGTTAATAAGCGGGTCAGTAGAGGAAGGAGGTCCAAGGAAAACATTGTGAACGAAAAGGAGGGTTAACCACGAAAATAATGTTAAATTAGATGATCAGACGAGGGTACATACATTGCTACAAAATAAATTTAAAAATGTATAACTAGTTAGGAGAAATAAATGAAACAGAAACAGTGGGCTTTTTTGAGCTTAAAATAAAATTGCTTACAATAAGGAAAGTATGGTGGGATACAACGAACTGAAAGTCAGAAGGGAACTCACATTCATCTCGTATATGTTCAGAGTACTTAGGGATGGGATATATAATGTGGACATGTTAGGTCGAATCATCACGTGTATATGTTTTGGACATATACGTCTGTCCCGTGCGGGCGCACCAACCTGCTGAGCAAAGCGCAGCTGACGAGTACTTAGAGGTGAAATACATAATGTGGACAGGTTAGGATAAATCATCATATGCGTTCCGCACAGATATGGTTGTCCCACGCGGGCGCACCAACCTGCTGAGCGAAGTACCGCTGAGGAGTATTTAGGGGGGGGAAACATAATGTGGACATGTTAGGATAAATCATCTTATGTGTTCCGGACAGATATGTCGGTCCCATCAACCTTTCAATATAATTACGGGTGAGGTGGCCTTATTTTATTGCTCACTGAGCGGATTCACAACAACAGTATTAAGAATTATTTGTTATTATAAATAAGAAGATTGTATAACAGTATCGAAGCGGGCTACCTGTAATAATAGTTGCTATTTTAATGAGGTTAGAAATATGACCACAGTCTAAATTATGTTAGTTGGACTGAAGCGGCGAACAAGAACTAAATAGTTAGATAATAATTTGTTAAATTGCAAATCTTTATGTTTCCTTTTTAACAGAAGTAAAAACAGTAAATATTTAAGTGATTACTTTTTCAGAATCTTCCTGGAAGACTTCAAATACACAATAGAGGGCCGCTACAGATTCATGGGTGACAGGCTCGTTATTGAACTTATTGTGTCAACTCTGAGCATTCAACGTATGATGATAAAGGTAATCTATTGCACTATGGTTATATTTATTTACACTATTTTTGAGTTTGACCATAAAACAGCCTTGTTTTTATATTCGAAAAGTACTGTCTTTACGCTTATAAAGATAGTGCTTTTATTATTAAAAAACAATGACCCGATATAGGTGGCAAATGTAGTCATTATTTACCGAAGTTTGGTCCTGACATTCTTTTGGCACCCGACTCTATTTTAAAGCTCTATGAAAATTTTATCATGCTTAAAATCTTTTCAGTACCCCAACACAACTGATTCCGACCCTCCAGTATCGATATTAAAGCAAAATATGGGTAAGATTAATTGTTGCTAGTATTTGATTTATAATTTTAGATATGAAAGGCCGTCCTTAACCAATCTATAAAAATGTAAATAAAGGTACTTATAACTCTCAGATTACAGTTGATTTCTTTAAGTTCTTTCAGCAATTTTAAATTATCTTATGAAATTATTTTTAACATGTTTTATAAAATTGAAATTAAAGGAACAATGCCATTTTACAATCAAACAGTTGTTCGTAATATTTCTTTTGTACACACTCACAGTTTTTCTTGTTATTTTAAACTTTAGTATTATTGCTGTGTTAGGAGCTAACTTAGAATATTTCTATATAGTTTATTTATTTATTCACTAACGCTAATCCTGTGTGAGTGCCTAATGATAAGAATATACTGGTTCTAATTAAGTCTTAAGTACAAGCGACATGATCAACTTCTTTTGGAGAAATTGGTCAAATACTACTACGAGACTTTAATATGTTCGTTTTATGTTACATACACAATATTTATTTTATTAAACCGGATCGGTTTCAGTATTTTGAAGTCCACACCTGATACTTTTTTCTAGTACAAGTGATATAATGGAACGAACATTATCACTTTGAAGCAAACGTTATTTGTGTTTTTGTAATTATTGTCCTGTTACTTCAAATAGATATTTAAGCAACTTTCTTTGGTTCGGACTGTATTGTATGCAACTGTGGAACCTTTGTTGTACTTTTTCTGGTTCCGTTTAAGTTTAAACTAATTTTTGTACTTTTGCCGCAGCTGACTTTAAGATTGGATTAAAAACTGATCTGGATAAGTGGGTGCAGGATTACTTTAACGGTTACCTTATAGCGGCAGATTTACAAGACATCCCTTCTTTTTGGAAACTTCGGTCTGTATTTTGATATACCCACAACCAAAAATGTGTACAACCACACTCTGTGTGGTGATGTATTAAAAATATAGATATAGAGTATTACTAGCCTTATTCGTCCCGTGTGTGGTGTAAGTGGCGACTAAGGTAGTAAACTACATAAGACAACATTATTGCCTATACCGTACCTACTGTACGTATACATACGGCCAGGTATAGTAAGCCAGAACCTTCTTGCTAAGGAGAGGCCTATGTCCAATAGTGGACTGTTAAAGGCTGTTGATGATGATGAATAATAGACAATTATTTAAAAAAAACGTAAAATTTCTTCTTTTATTTCACCTGTTCTAGGGTTTCCTATCACCACTAGTATACTTGGTATTTTTTTTCCTATCTACCGATAGAGATATATTGAACCTTCTAATACATACAATCGCTACTAATCGAATTGGTAGGCATAAATGTTTTTTTTTGGTATGATAAAAATATATAAATAGTAAAAGTTTCTAGGGGTAATTAAATTTCCACTTATTAAACTTGTTAAATACGTAATCATCAAAGAAACCCCTGAAAACTATATTTTTTTAAAAATATAACAATTATCCCTTCCAATTCGATTAGTAGCGATATATGGAATAGAAGGTTCCATGTATGCCTACCGGTAGCGATAATTGTAAAAAAAATCAAGTACGTCTACTAGTGCAAATATTTTGGTAGAGATACATTGAACAGGCGTTTTATCTTGGAATAGAGGTGTATTGCAGCTTCATCATTCGTAGCGACTATAATTTCAGTTCTACTTATGTAGTAGGCACGCCTATTTTCGTTTACTCGGCACATATATTTCTAACTAAACATACTCGTGTATAAATTTGTAAATACAGACAGACCATATAAACAGACTAACATAGAATAAATGCTCATCTCATAATATTTGTCCTCTTTAGGACTCAAACTCTAAGCCTCTGACTAAGCAATCAGACCAACAGATGAGTTAAATTTTGGTTTGCAAAATTTGCCAAAGATTTTTTCTATAGATCTATACATAAAAATGAATGGTGTCGTGGGACACCAGGTAGGAACGAAGTTCCTTCGGATAATGTGGAATCGACACAATTTGCAAAAAAAATCGTGCTCAATTTTATGTAGGTTTTCTTGATTTTTCTCTTAAATTTTGCTGATTAGTTTTTATTTAAGTACAAGAAAGTATTTAGGAAATTCAGTATTTTAGGAAATAAAATAATAAATTCCTTAAAATAATAAAATAGCACACATGACGCGCTTTCGCGCCTGCGCACGTCTCATTTAACGGTTTTATTCCACGCACTTTTTTCCACAGATTTATTCCACAGATTTATTCCATGCACTTTTTCCACTTACGGTTTTACTATCACATTTTTTTCAGTTCGGTCCCGCAGCGAAATCCCTATCCCCTCCAAGCCTGCCGTAAGGAACTTCGTTCCAAAAACCCAAAATATAAAGATATAGCGTTTTAAAATACTTTTTCTTACAACAAGAATAATGAATAATTACATTTTAGAGAGCATGACCGGTATAAAGCATCTAAACTAGCAGTATTTACGGACCTCGCCTTAGCAACAATAAATAAAAGAATACTTGATATTGGAGGAGACTATATTCGCGTACCAAAATTTAAAATTGTAGCTGCATACGGACTGGTAACTTCACTTTCTTTTTAAAGTTTGGTGTATTAAACACTTTAAGTTTAATTTTACATACCTTAGATATATAGCGATTTTCAAATCAACCTGTCGCCGATCACTGCTGAACGAAGGTCTCCCCCAAGGAGCGCCCACCATCCCGGTCTTGGGTAATCCGTCTCCATCCGCGGTCAATCACTTTCTTCAAGTCGTCGGTCCATTATGCCCCAGGCCCCCTACACTACGTTGACCCAATCGTGGTCTCCACAGACATACTAATTAGTAATTAAATATACTGTGGGAGGCTAAAGAAAACTTATATTCGAAACGTTTTTAGGTGATGCTTTTAAGTATTGACAAGGGGGGCTGGCATTTGTTTGTGTTTGGCTAGGCGCGGTATCGATTCGGGGAGACCTGAAACCACAAGGTCTGGGTCTTCCCCATAGAAGGGCATTTGAGATTAACCATCGGGGTGGTTTTTAAGGGAAATACTACATAGTCCTGGTCTTTGTTTCACCAAGCCGAGATTTGAAGAGATTTTCTACTCAATCAACAAGACACTTATCTACCTACTTATTATAATTAGTATTTCTAGTAATTTGAATTACTTTGGAATTACTTTATATGAGTGAGTCCCACTTTAGTTTTTACCGATCGTTAGGTTGTCTTTAAGAAATTATTTATTCTTTTTTTATTGATCGACTTTTTATATATTTTCAGATTATTGATATATACGACGGGGCTCTGCGAGGTTTGGGCACCATGTATAGGCGGTCAGTAGCCACCACCTATTTTAAGAGAGATAACCTTCGGTACGTGGATACTATAATTGGCTTCGAAGATTTGGAGGTAGATGACAGCTTAGTAAATTTATTTTAGTAGTAACTAGTAGTTCTTTAGGGTGGTCCACGAATTAGTTAACATTTGAAAGAATCATATAAAAAACCATTTGATATATTATAAAAACCATTTAATTACAAGAAAAATTAGTCGGAATTTATTTTTTTTTAAATTACATCGCCTTAATGATCAGCGTTTCGACGTTTGCATTCTTCTAAGCGAGCACCGAAATTTTCGAATACTCGTCAGCAAAGAGACTTCGAGATCGCCGATATCTTTTCGCTGATTTTTACTTTTGTAGACGTAGTGTATTTGGTTTATTAATTAAAACACAATTCATCAAATAATCCCATAAAAGAAGTCTGCTGGGGATAGATCTGGACTTCTGGGTGGCCATGGAATGTCGCCTCGTCTGGATATCGGTTTTTGCACCACCACCACCGGCAGGGACTCATTGGATATTATGTACTATTTACTATTGTGATAAGTGGCTCCATCTTCTTATAACCATGTGTTACGATTGTAGCCCGCAAATTTCAATAGCATCGGTCGCAAGAACTCCCGTAACATTTTTGCGCGGTATGTTAGATTCAAATGTTAACGAATTGTTGGCCCATCCTATATTTTATAATTTTATATGAGTTATAGTCCTTAGAATATAGCTTGATCTCTGTGACAGATGGCTACGAAACCAACGAGGTAACTTACAACAAGCGTCATCTTTACAAAACACCTATATTTATATTCTTTACGTGCCAGTTTTATCACATATGAAATGCAATATGTATGTATAAATATGACCACCGGCAGGGACTTCCCCAAAAATTAAATTACGGCACTTACGTATTAAGTTGCAAGATCCAATCTTAGTGTATTCATGAGTGGTACTTATCGACTGAAAACTAAGTGAAACTTGAACATATTATAAGCAATTTTTTCAACGTCCCATACGTAAAAAATTAATGAATAGTAAAAATTCAGTATCAACATGATCTTCGTTAATTAAGGCTTTTTTTTATTTTTCGCAGACGTTATAGTAGTCAAATAAAATGTTAAATTTACTTACGTTTTTCTCGAAACTTGTTCTTTACTTAATCCTCACATTTTCTTAACTAAATTGGGCAGGTGCAATAATTTTGAAAATAATAGTATAATTGCACTGTATTTTTCCTTCAGAAATCAAACCAGGCAGTAAATTGTAGCTTCATATATTAAACGATTATTTTCTAGTGAGTTTTAAATAAAGTAAAAGTTTTAAGTTAGTTATACTTTACATTGGTGAAGTATTGAGTATTATGTTTATTTAATTATAATATTTTTATAACCTTAAATAATAAAATAACGGTTTGATTCATGACTGATTCATGATCATTTGATCACTGGGCAGCAAACTCAAGCGGTGATTGTAATCCAGGCTTCATGTAATGTCATAATATAGTTTTAAATATGCATGATAAATAAATAAAAATTAAAGTGGATTTACTTTCAGGTTTCGTACAGATACGTTGTACAATTTCCGCCAGGACCATTGGCGCCACCATCTCTAAGCGGCGTTCTTCGGATGTCTGCTAAAGATCTCACAGCACACTTATCACTGGGTTTATTGATGGATCCTGAAGTTGTAGAATTAGATATTAACTTCATAAATCCACCAGGGTAACTTAAGGCATTATACTTTAATTTAATATCTATATTTATTTAAAGAGTTTGTATTAGCATTGAACGGTGTCGTTGCAGGGCGTTTATATTTTTAATAAATATATTTTTTATTTTAAGATTTATCAGAGTTCGCAAGCAACACCGTCTGCGTTTCTGTAGGAACTCTGTGCAAAAAGTGTAAGCGAGAGGTTAATTTTAAAATTAATCTCCTATAACTTTATAACGTTATCGTGACCATTTCTTTTAACGTTCAGTTTATTTGTGCGTCTCACATTATTAACTCTTATTTATATATAGCTTTGTGATGAGCGATATCGGCAGAATAATAGGTAAAATGATACAATTTACTTATTATTCATGTGTTGAATCTATCCAGTTTTGTCTGCAAAAATAGTCAATTATCATACCCACATTATTAACATTGATAAACTGAAGTCCTACTGATGCTTTAAATATCTTTAGTCAGCTCTAGTTATCATACCGAAGTTTTAGGAGATATCAAACCTTGGCAATTTGCCCCGTACCAAGAGGTTAATATATGGATAAACAGTACACTGCATCAATAGCGAAATATATATATATATAGATGTATATATAATATATTCACCACACTAATTACATATTTAATGTTTGATAGTTATTATTATCACATCTTGAAGTGTTTCCAGAAAAAATACTACTTGAGCCTCTAATTAGCCACTGCTGGACCTAAGAATGTACTTTTAGGCCCACTATACCATGCAGGTCAGATGTATTCGTATAAGATTTTTTAAATTTTTTCCTTCTTTTTAGTGATATTGTCCTGTAGTTTGGTCCCTTAGTCAGGTCCTACTATTAGTTTTAATGCATACAATAAAATGCAAAAATGAAGTCAGTAAAATGTAATAATTATGTCAATACAATAATTATCTCAATAAAATACCTTATTTTAGGGCAGATGATATAACAATAGACGGCGCCGCCAGTATATTGATGTCAAACTTCAAACATATACTGAATAATGAGATTGCAACCATTATGTCAAACTCTTTGATGTACGGTATAGGATTGCTCAGAACTCTTCCAAGATGTGGTAAGGACGGCATACTATTGTACTTACGAGTAGACCTGTTCATAACTTGATCTCGAAAGGGTCTTATACTGTGTTCTGTGAGAGCCTCAGTACGAGTGTACGAGTATTTACAAGTTTAAATCGTTCCAGAGATAAAAGTTAAACAGTAGTTTAAATTTAAAGAATGTAGAACAATACTTTAAATTTAAAAACCTTTCGATATCTTTTCAGTGGTGATAACTGACAACTATTTGAAAATAGTTGTTATTGATAATAATTTTACTGTTCGTAAAACCTTTGTGCTCCAAACAGTACTGCGAAAACACAAGACCCTGCAATATAGTCCCGCAAACTAGAACACACGCAAATCGTATAGTTTGACCGATTGTCACTTTCAGAAGCGCACTTGCAAAACGACATTTTCGTGTTAGGATATCTTTATCACACCCAAAATAAATACTGTGGTATAATCTTACAAAATTTGAAATTAAAATTAGGGAAACTGACTGGCTCCTTGAACAAGACTATGAACAAGTAGAAATGCTGCTTGTTGTGGAAATGTGAAATTCGTATACCCATACACGTTCATACACAAACATATATACCTTTTTTGTTTTGTTGTCGGGTTGGAAAATCCAGCAGCAGCCACCCTGGCGGCCGTTCTCAGGCGTCCTTCTCTGAAGGGGACCCGCACCATATTATTTCAGGTTCCCTATAGAATCAACGCTGCGCCTAGTCAGACCCTATCCTGGGAGGCCACAAAGGCTTCGCTATCTATCAGTCCGGTTGTCATTATTTGTTGCGGCCCTATCACATTTTTGCAACCAGACCGCGCTCATTACGCCGCCGACGTCTTCTTCACTCGGGATTGGCCCTCTCCCGATCCTGTTCAGCGGTCGCTTTCTGGAGCATAACAGCTTTGCAGAAGGAGACCACTGCAGCCCAACTCTCCTCACCCGTCAGCATGGCAGCAACGATTGCTGGCAGGGACAGGTCTCGTCCTAGGACTAGGACTTCATCGACTAGGACTCCGCGTTCAGATACCCACGCGGGTCAGTCCTCCAGATATCTCCTCGTGTTCGATCTTATTCAGATACTCACCGAACTAATCATGCACGGTGAGTATTTGCGTCAGTCGGTAGGTGACGCGACCCTACCTACCTACCCAAGCTTCAAGGTTAGGGAGAACGGCACCGACAGCGCGTTGGCACTCATTTTGTGGCTGTTCCAGTCGCGCGCCATTATACCAATGCCTGTCGATGAGCGTTCCGCCGGATTTCGAGTTCGTCTTGGTCTTGGACGATCCAAATGGCCGCTACCTGCTGCGCTCGATGGAGCTTAGCTCGGCAGCGGCGGGAGCCCGATAGGCACTTGGCCCATATCGGCGCTCCATAGAGGGCCATGGATCGTAGCACTGCACAGTAGAGGCGGCGCACTTCCTCCCGCGGGCCCCCTATATTACGCAACTGCCTCTGTAGGGAGTCCGCCACCCCCAGAACTTGTGAGATCATCCGCTTGAATAAGCATATATATCTAACACTAAATTCGCACACACATGCGTGTTCACATTCCCGAAGGATGGAAGTTGTGTAAAATGTATAAGCACGTAATAAATGTAATTTTAATTAAGGGACTGATATTCACAGCAAAGTTTTTATCTTACCGTGGGTACCAGAGTCTGACTATTACCGTGTACCTCAACTACGTAAATACTGTTGTATAAGAGAAATTGTACCTAATTTTGACGTTAATAAATATTGTTATAATATTATGTAAAATATAATTAAATATATTTTAGAACCATTTATACCCGGTATGCTTAGAAGAACAACAAAATCAGAAAAGTTCAATAAAAAGACAAGTCTTAGTACTTCATCTAAGAATAGCTCCGCGTTGGCTAGATCCGAAGAACCTAGATATACACGAGCACAAAGAAAACATGGAACAACTGCTAAGATGATGCTATAATAATTATACAAAATAAATTATTAAATTGATATTTATAAGTATTATTTTTCTTCTCTTGTGCTGCAGGTTGGTGGTGGTAATCACTTAAGGTCACCTGTTTGCTTGTTTGCCTTTTTACAATATAAATAAATAAACAAACTAAAAAACACGCTTTAATGATAAACCGAAAAAAAACATTGAAAAGTAATTCTTAATATAGAAATAAAATAATGAACAAAAAGTATCAAGCCCCTGTCGTTCAGAATTAAAGGATTAAAAAATCATCAATACAAAGAAAATTTTTATTAACAAGTATAATAAAATACAAATTATAACAGTCTCCACAGTTAAAGGCACTTCCAACACAACCAATACAATTTACATTACATGTACATATATACATAGTAAAAAACTATGTTTTTCTTGACTAATTACATATATTTTTAATTTATCTAAATAATAAATATGTTAGTAGCTGGAAATAAATGCATGGTCCGTTAAGATCTACAAGAAATTAAAGTTTGTGGTTATATTACATCAAGTGTGAGATGAGAAGATTAGACATGCAAGGTCAACAAAGAAATATACATCTAAATGTGTAGGAAGATCGAGTTGTTCGTTTTTTTTTATTGGGTACCTCTAAATAGTAATGAGAGTCACTTTAAACATTATCAGAACAGAAAGATATTGTCTGATTGATGATTTAATATTTTGGTAGTTCTTAGTTCGTTAAATATTTTGACCAATATATTATAAAACGTGATGACATAGAATTGATGTATTCGTGTAACTTCGTAGTTAAGTGACAGTTCGTTCTTTGTAATACCAGGTTATAGACAGCAAAAAAAAATATTATAATTAAAAACCTAATTTTTTAAGACCTCAGACAGTTATAATTTATTAAAAAAGAAAGAATATTGACTCAGTTCTCTTCTATAATATCGTTGTAAACTTTTTTTTCTATAAAATTTACTCAATATTCAATATTACAAAAATTATAACTGTCATTTAAAATTTGAGTTTTTGTTTCGTAAGTCCAAAGAATTCTAGTTGTAAAAATTAATATCAACGAAATATCTCTCAATAGCTATAAAAGATATTAAGAGTAAATATTATAATTATATTAAAATACAACAATATTAGTAAATTATCTCTACAAACAAAACATTAAATATTCAATCTTTGTAAAATATTGTCAAAAGTCAAATGTATATTACAATTTTTACCAAATATATAAAACTAACTAAGTATTGCTCATCTCTTAATGTACTTCAATATAAGAGCAGTGAAATAATAAGTATACATTAAAGTATTAAATAAAGCATAATATAAATAATATATTCATTTGTAAATTTCTTAAAAATATCATTAGTTTATGTGATTTCTTTATGAGTCAATATACAGATAAAGAATGGATTGGAAAACATAGAGAAGTAGTAGAAATCTTTTACAATGGTAGAAACGGACGGTAACATTTACAACCGAGTTTAAATTTTTACGGATAATTTATTTACCCGAATTAGTGGTAGCGTAGCGTATACGTATACACGTTGAGATACATACTTACTCGAAAAAGTAAATGTACTTTCAATATATTTATTCTTGTCCTCACACCTATTCGACTAGTTATCAAAAATGTTAGCATATCACACCTTAGTAATATAAAGGTATAATCTAAAAAAAACAGTTATCTTAGAAATCGCGTTTAAGCGTTCTGGATTCCTACGTTCTAGTCCATTTATCGAATGACATGTTTATTATTTAACTTTCAAATGTGAAATTTTACCCACTTATTCTTTGTTTGCACACACTTTTTATTAAAAATAGCCACGGAAATAAAATAAATAGTATAATTAAGTTACATAAATTGTTGTTCTGTAATTGTGTTGTTGTTACACATTCCATTATATGTATGAAATACAAAATGATCAAACAGAACTCACATTTTTTTTGCCATAGAAAGACACGAATAGAACAACGTTTGGACCGTCAAATTTCGGTTAATATGGAGACGTTGCTACTTGTGAGCTTATTTCAGTACAAACGAGACATGACCGGGGAAAATGTGAGAGACCCAAATATGGTTACCGAGTCCTTATTACCTTTTTTCTCTCTTTATAACCGGTGGAGAATTTCATTTTGTACATTAGTATTTAAAATCCTGCTTTACAAATGTTAACTTGACCTCTTATATTACTAAGGTTGGGACATGTGGTTAAGATGTTTTTTTTTTGTCGCCCATGGAGGAGGTTGTAGAGACGGTCGAGTAATGGCCCAAGTCTCCAACCTCCTAGTCCAGACGAACCTGAACCACTGTGCTGCGGCACAGGACCTTTTCCTGCAAACCATGGCACAGTGGTCGATCGGTGTTGCCGTAGCCGCGGAACCCTATTACGTTCCTCCCCGTCCAAACTGGTTGGGTGACCGGGACGGTTCCGTGGCAGTCGTCGGCTCCACGGCGGCTCATTCCCCGCCCTTGTCGCTAAGGGACAAGGGTACTGGATATGTTGCTGCCGAGTGGGGGGGGATCACCGTATATGGTGTTTACTTCTCCCCCAACCGGAGTTTGAGCGACTTCGAGGTTTTCCTTAACAACTTGGAAACCTCGATGCGGCGTCTAACGTCTGGGCACGTCTTAGTGCTGGGGGACTTCAACGCAAAGTCCATTGCGTGGGGTTCCCCCAGGACGGACGCTAGGGGCGAGGCCGTAGAGGAGTGGGCGGCCTCGGTGGGCCTCTGTTTACTAAACAGAGGCTCTACCAATACGTGCGTGCGACAGCAGGGAGGGTCGATAGTGGACCTTTCGTTCGCTACCCCTGCCCTCGCCGCACGAGTAAGGAACTGGCGCGTCCTGGAAGAGGTTGAGACGCTCTCGGATCACCTCTACATCCGATTTGAGCTCTCCCGGACCCAGGACCCCAGTAGGGGTCACGTGGCGCGGCATTCTTCTCGCTTTCCGCGGTGGGCTTTAGCCAAATTAAATAGGGACCTACTAGAGGAGGCAGCCATCGTTCACTCTTGGCTGTCTCCGCAGGCCCCGACCGAGGAGGTCGACATGGGGGCTGGTCGCTTCCGCGATGCCATTGCGCAGATCTGTGATGCGGCCATGCCCCGCATCCGAGGTTGCCGGCCTCTACGGAAGGAGGTGTACTGGTGGTCCCAGGAGTTGGCGGACCTCCGCGCGGCCTGTACTCGTGCCCGGAGGTCCTACACCCGTAGTCGGCGGCGACACCGCGAAGAAGGCGGGGAGGACCAGCTTCATGAAGAGTACCGAGAGGCGCGGAAAACTCTGAAGCTGGCCATAAACCGCGCCAAAGAAATTAAGAGAAAGGAGATGCTGGAGGGTCTCGATCGTGACCCCTGGGGTCGCCCTTATCGTGCGGCGCGACAAAAGCTCCGCACGTCGGGCCCCCCCCTTACAGAGACACTCCAGCCCAGCTTCCTGCGGGAAGTGGTCGAGGGCCTTTTCCCGCAGCGGGTGGAACACACACCCCCGTCGATGGCCATCATGGTCGGAGACGACGGGGGGAACGAGGACGATGTTCCGCCCGTTAGGGAATCGGAGGTAGGGGCGGTTGTTCTACGGATCCGCTCGAAGAACACCGCCCCCGGGCCGGACGGGATACCTGCCCGAGTGCTGGCCCGAGCCCTCGAACACATGTCGGACCGCCTCAGGGAGGTCCTAGACGCCAGCTTGGCGTCCGGACGTTTCCCTGAGTGCTGGAAAAGCGGGAAGCTGGTCCTATTGAGGAAGCCGGGACGGCCAGCCGAATCGGTAGCGGCCTATAGGCCCATCGTGTTGCTGGACGAGGCGGGTAAACTGTTTGAGAGGATACTCTCTGCCCGCATCGTCCGGCACCTCTACGAGGTGGGCCCCGATCTGTCGGACGCCCAATTTGGTTTTCGGGCGGGGCGTTCGACGGTCGATGCCGTGTTGCGCCTGAGGGCCGTTACCGAAGAGGCGGTGAGCTGTGGCGGCGTGTTGTTGGCGGTGTCGTTGGACATCGCCAACGCATTTAATAGTCTGCCATTTAGCTGCATCAGGGAAGCACTCCACTACCATGGGGTGCCAAAGTACCTGAGGCGGCTTGTGGCAGACTATCTTGAGGAGCGTACCGTCATGTACGAGGACCGAGATGGTGTTCTGAGGCGGCGGCTCATGTCGTGCGGTGTTCCACAGGGGTCTGTCCTCGGACCACTCCTGTGGAATATGGGATACGACTGGGCCCTTCGAGGTCGTCTTCCCCCCGGGCTGGGCGTAATTTGCTACGCAGATGACACATTGGTCACAGCCCAGGGAGCAAACTTTCAAGAGGCGGCGCGCCTGGCTACCACGGGTGTCTCTCTGGTGGTCGGGCGAATTGAGGCGCTGGGTTTGCGGGTGGCCCTGGACAAGACGGAGGCCCTTTTGTTCCATGGGCCCCGTCGTGGTCCACCCTCCGGCGCCTCCATCGTGGTCAATTCGGTCCTCGTACCGGTTCAGGCCCAGATGAAGTATCTGGGCCTGATCCTCGACGGCAGGTGGCTCTTCGACGAGCACTTCCGACAGCTTTCTCCAAAGCTGGTCGGCGCTGCTTCTGCCCTTGGGCGACTTTTGCCCAATCTGGGTGGAGCTAGCGTCGCGACGAGACGGCTATACACGGGGGTTGTCCGGTCAATGGCACTGTATGGTGCACCGGTGTGGGCAGCGGCTCTGACCGCCCAGAATAGGGCTCGCCTCTGGCGCCCTCAGAGGATATTAGCGGTTAGAGCCATACGCGGTTACCGCACCATATCGACGGAGGCGGCGTGCGCCTTGGCCGGAACTCCCCCGTGGGATTTGGAGGCGGAAGTGCTCGCCGAAGTTTATCGGCGGACGGTTAACTTCCGGGCGGGTAGCGGCATACGGCCCCCGCCCGAAGAGATACGCGAGTGGCGAGAGGCCGCTCGTCGAGCCACGATGGCTCGTTGGTCGTCCCGGCTGGAGGCTCCACGTGCTGGCTTTGCCGCCGTGGAGGCTCTCCAGCCGGTCATCGCCGAGTGGGCAGGGCGGCAGCACGGGACCCTTTCCTTCCGACTGACGCAGGTCCTTTCCGGGCACGGTTGCTTCGGGAAGTATTTGCACTCGGTCGCCAGGAGGGAATTGAGTCCCGCCTGTCACCACTGCGACTGCAGTGAGGACTCGGCTCAGCACACGCTAGCGGTTTGTTCCGCCTGGGCGGCGCAGCGTGGGGTCCTCACTGCAGTTATTGCAGGAGATCTCTCGCTACCGGCCGTAATACGCTCCATGGTCGGTAGCGACAGTTGTTTTACCGCGGTCGCAACCTTCTGCGAAGACGTAATTTCGCGGAAGGAGGCGGCGGAGAAGGCCCGGGAGGACAATATCCACTCGGACCCAATTCGCCGCCGGCGAGCCGGGCGGCGGAGGCGCGCATACCAGCGCCTCATGCCGCCTTGAGTGTGGCCGCGGGTGGACGGGACGGGTTTTCCCCTCCATCCGCTATAGTGGCCAGCCGCGAGGAGGCGACGTCCGCGTGTGCCGTACGTCGCCTAAAAGGAGAGTTTATCCGCAGATGGTGCCCGCATGAGCGGGCAGGCGCTAGGAGGGATCTGGATGTCGTAATAACAGCTGTTCCCGGATCCCTCCTATATCAGGCGCAGAGTGGCACACCGTGTGGTTTTAGTCGGTCCGATTCCGACACACCACCCCGCCGTAAACCCCGGTGGGGTGACGGCCCGAGGGGGTTTCCACACGTAAAAAAAAAAAAAAAAAAAAAAATGTGGTTAAGATGTTTTGCTTTTATAGCTAAACTTGATTTTAAGATAGCAAGCGGGGTTACATTATCTGTAGACAAGTATTATTAATTCAACTACCGTTATAGGGTTAAATTATTGTACAACATCTAAATTCTAAAGTGTAGTCGATTTTCTATCCAATAAAATTAATTTTGTAAACTGCCGTTTTAACCTACCGGTTCTGCAGGAAATCCTGATTTAATGATTCGTGACGTCACGCGTTTAAAGTTACGAAAAATAATACTAATAATGTGATATGTTTTTGTTTACAGTAACGGTGATATGTATTTTGTCAAATATCAAATAAGTAGTACCTCATTTATATCATTTTATTACTATTTATGTGTTTACTCGTATGTACTTCAAGTACATCGGTAAATAGCACTCGTAAAAGCAACGCTAGTACGCTATTTACTTAATACGACTAAACAGATCCTTCAGTTAAATCCATCAATATAATAATTCAGTGGAAGATAGTATTAAGTCGACCCGTAGATACTTGCGAAGGAGCAGAGCGGTCAGTGCTTGCCGTGCAGCATGTCCCAGAGCGGCAGCTCCTGCAGGGCGCGGTGCAGGTCGCGCTGCAGCTGCGCGGCGAGTGCAGGCGCGGCTAAGGCACGGGCGGCTCCCCGCAGCCACGCGCACACCAGCGAAGCCGCGCCGCTCAGCGGGCCCAGACCCGTCACGTGCAAGTCGGCGCACCTGTCGAGATACATCAACACGAATATTTCTGTCATTATCGATCTGAAGAACGATAACGGACGAGGAAAAAGAGATCAGTTTCGAATCAAGGTTTTTTCTTTTTGCAAAAACGAAAACGTATAAATGCAGGAAAAAACTGTGAACTACATTGAAATAGATGAGAAAATTGTATATTCAATAATTGAGTTACAAATTAAATAAATAATAACGAAAAACTATATACTGCCTCAAAATTATACATACTCTAAACTTTGTACACGTAAATCGTCCAGTTGTGCGTACGGCTCCCAACGCGCTAGTCCCACCGTCACGGCCAAGTGTAGCGTGTGCCGCTGCAGAGCGGCCGCGGCCCGGCCCGTGCATGACACGCCCATGGCACGGATCCGGTATTCATCGTACCCGATCTGATAAAAATAAGCGTTTCTTTTATTAGTGTATTAGAGTGTATGTAGTGTACATATTATTTATTAGATTGGTGAAACTAATATAGGATAAATATAAATATTTCGTAGCTTTTGTATAAAATTAGTTCATCCAAAGATTGTCTGAAAACAACTGCTGCTTGAAATAAAAACACCCTTTGTACATCACATTTCTTGGTGCTTTTATTACTGTATAATTTTTGTAAAGCCCTGGTGTACAAGTAAAATATTATCTATCTCATACATAGTCATCTGGATCTAACTGGGCAGAATCCGAGCCAGATTGTTGATAAACATACTCATTCATATCTGAATGCACACATACAATAAATAAATTACAATCAGACCAAAAAAAAAGGAACCTGCGCATCATATGATTACTTGTCATAGTGGGAATCGAACCAAAGATCTCTGGCTTAGGAGTCGAGATCACCGCCGAGTGGGCAGGGCGGCAGCACGGGACCCTTTCCTTCCGACTGACGCAGATTCTTTCCGGGCACGGTTGCTTCGGGAAGTAATTGCACTCGGTGTAAAGGACGGAATTGAGTCCCGCTTGTCACCACTGCGACTGCAGTGAGGACTCGGCTCAGCACACTCTAGAGGTTTGTTACGCCTGGGCGGCACAGCGTGGGGTCCTCACTGCAGTTATTGGAAGAGATCTTTCGCTACCGGCCATCATAAGGTCCATGGTCGGTAGCGACAGTTGTTTTACCGCGGTCGCAACCTTCTGCGAAGACGTAATTTCGCGGAAGGAGACGGCGGCGAAGGCCCGGGAGGACGATCTCCACTCGGACCCAATTCGCAGCCAGCGAACCGGGCGGCGGAGGCGCGCGTACCAGCGCCTCATGTCGCCTTGAGTGTGGCCGCGGGTGGACGGGACGGGTTTGCCCCTTCATCCACAACAATGGCCAGCCGCGAGGAGGCGACGTCCGCGTGTGCCTTACGTCGCCTAAAATAGAGTTTATCTACAGATAGTGTCCACGTTAGCGGGCAGTCGCTAGGAGGGATCTGGATGTCGTAACGACAGCTGTTCCCGGATCCCTCCTATGTCAGGCGCAGAGTGGCACACCGTGTGGTTTTAGTCGGTCCGATTTCGACCCACCATCCCGGCGTAAACCCCGGTGGAGTGACGGCCCGAGGGGGTTTTCACACGTTAAAAAACAAAAAAAAGGAGTCGAGATCACTACTACACAAACAGATTTGTCAATGAATTCATATGTAACATATAATTATTTCCCGCTTTCTCTATCAACCATTCTTACCTGTAGATCCTTTATCCTCAATGTAACCCTAAAGGTAGTCTTCATGGAGTCCGGTCTGGTGACGCTGACGTCGTTAATCCTATTGATCGTGGCCAAATTCTTCACCCACCCTGTATCAGTCTCGAATTTGCCTATGAACGATAATGATCCTATCTGTAACAATAATTCCAAATTGGAATCAAAGAACATCAGCAGCTTTTAATGTCCACTGCTGGACATAATCTAAGAAGACTGCTCGGTAATCTTGAAGTGATTGTTAGCTGTGGAGAAGGGAGTGGTTCCGCCGTGTTAACGGAGGGCCCCTAGCTAGTAGCTAAGACAACCAAACGCAGTTATGCGTAGCTCGCCATTCTAAATACGAGTACATACATTTGAATACCACCAACATTTTACTATCGTTTGTCTGTGACAAGGATAATCAGGCAAATATTTAACTAGCAGAATTTCTGGTAGGCAGCGTCATTTCGATACAAAGACTGTAGTAGTATTTCTGTGTGTAATTTACTGTTTATCTGCATTTTTTATAGGTCATTACGATTATTTCTCAGAGTAGGGCATCCGTTGGTTAGCCGAGGTAGTTTTTAGTGAAAACAACACATACTCTTGGTACCTGAGGCCCCAAGGAGACGGAGATCCGAAGGGATTTTCATAAATATTTTCATTATTTGTTAGATGGGTATAATTTGAAGGGAGGAAAGTTCGTCAACGCAGATACCTTGTGCATGAAAGTAGCATGTAACGGTGGAACTTCAAGTACTTCTCGACAATTCTGCAGAAGTGTCCGCCTCATGTTGATCAAAATCATGTCTATTACTTTATTGCCGTTTTGCGCCAAACTGTCAATCATTGAACTGAAACAATAAGTTACAAGTAAGAATAGTGTAGGCTCTAGTACGTAGCGGGAATACACTTCAGTGTCATCTATAGACTGGACAGCTAAACTATGCAGTAACGATTAATTTTATGTCACGTAATAACGGTTCCAGACTTATAATTCAAAATGTCACTTAACCTTTCTATCATTGAGCTTACTCTCGCAAAACAATCTCCTGACCCTAACTTCAGAAATTACTACCGCCTACACACGCACAGGTGCGTGTGCGCGCGCACGCGCACACACACACCCACGCGCATGGACATACTAATTTCTGCTTTAGTTCAAGTAGAATGTCTGTCTTCTAGAGTCTTTGTGTTTCCTTTTTGTTTTCCTTGTAATATTGTAAAGTCTTAGTTGATTTCCTTGTTGATTCTCTCATACGGTCACTATTGTCACACACACAGGTGTGAAAGACTGGTGCCTGATGTAGGTTAAAAAAAGATATTTTAACCTACATCAGGCACCAGTCTTTCACAAAGACAGAATCTAGAAAAAAATACTATTGTATTATCTTGTCTTAAGGCTTATTAGTGAAAAGAGAAAAAAAATAGTATGTGCAAATTCTAAATATTATATTAGCCGGACAGGCCAGATTTCGACATAAATGACCACAAATATATATGACAGCGAGCTGCTTATGGATTAATTTTTATCATAAACTACTTTATTACTAAATTACGAATTATTTTAATTATCACTTTGTTTGTTTGGTTTTTAGTAAGTTTCTTAAAAAAGCTAAAAAAGCTTCGCAATTTTTTTTGTTAAACTATCTAAAGGACCAGATAGTTTTTTTACCTGTTAGTCGCGGATACATCAGAAATTAAACGCATAAGAGCGTTCTCTAAAATTGATTACTGAAAAAAGCATTTTCGATTATCAACCTTTTCCTTTTCTCTTTTTTTTTGTAGTCGGGGTAGAAAATCCCATCGGATCGCCGGCTCCTTAGAAACGCAAGAGCCAGGAGTATGTGGTTTTTCCACTAATAACCACCCCGGCGGCCGACCTCTGGCGTCCTTCTCGAACCCGCGCCTAGTCAGATCCTATCCTGAGGAGGCTACAAAGGCTTCCCCACCTGTTAGTCCGGTTGTCATAATTTTTGCGACCAGGCTGCAACAAATTATTCTATCGCCGACTGCAGCAACTAATCCGCCACCCGAGGTCTCCACTCTCTAACGGCTCGCAGTCCCGTCGACGGCTCATAACGCCGCCGACGCCTTCTTCGCTCGGGTTCGGACCTCTCTCGATCCCATTCAGCGGTCTCTTTCTGGAGCATAACAGCTTCGCAGAAAGAGACCACTGCGGCCCAGCTATCAGTAATTTAATGTAATAGGCTAATTGAGTATTGACAGGCATTACTGCGTATATTAAAGAAGAAATTTGTAATTACCTGTAAGCTTGCATCAGGCTTGGATTAGAGCACATAAGGTCAGAAACGCTGGTCGCTTGTCTCAGTACTAATGCTAAATGTCGTTGTAACTTTTCTCTTAAAAGTGCGTACAAAGGTAACGATATGGCTGCAGTGAGTGGTAAGTCATCTGGAACAGAATAAAAGAAATTAAGTGACCGAAGGTAGAAATTACCTAAAAAACGCAAAATAACAGATTTTTTGGTTTGGATTATTTGTTATTTATTTACAGTGACAGAGTACTTTTTTCTAAGTGAAACGGACACTCCTCCATTTACCCATCTTTTTATCACAAAATGTTTCATTGTTGAATTTGTCTAATTTTTAATCTACGGCTAGTGAAGGGTTTTTTTTCAGTTTGCCAGTAGTATAACGCAGTTGCAAGAAATCGTAACAATTAGGCTGGACTAATATAATTCGTTTCAAATCGTCGTCAATATCGTTTGAAGGATTTTGGCTTCTAAATATTAAACTTGTATACCTACAAATCAATAATTTAAAATGAAAACTTTGTTTCATTAACTGTGTGTTCATTTTAAACAATTAGGCGTGTTATCTTCCAAAGTACAGTGCGTTATCGTGTAATGTAACACCATTATCGAACTGCTAGCGATAATAACCACATTCCCATATTAAACAGTTCTGTAAAACCGTAGTTTTCTGAGTTAGTACAAGACGGTAAGATATCGACACGGGCAAGGTTTTGACAATGACCATTCGCCAACAGTCTTCAACTATCCACTGCTGAATATTGGCCTAGGATACGTAGGCTTTGACCTACTATGCCATGTTTGGTCAAACGGGTTGGTTTGTTTCAAGTTTTACTCTTCTTTGCAGTGAAATTTTTTCCCACACAGTTACGACATCCACGGGATAAATGGGAGTGGAGACTTTGTGTATTTTAAATCAGTCACGACACGGTAAACTCAGTTTAAATAATATTTGTAGAATAATCAAATTGGTTGTGTCGGAAGGTGGTTATGTCGGACTCGAACCGATCAAAAACTGCACGCCGTCTCTGATACCAGTAGTCGGGGAACCAGGTGCACCCTAGTATGGCAATTCCTGGAACCCCCACGTACCTCGGGCCACCTACAACTTGTAGATGGCGCCCCGTGTGGAAACCCCGATGTTCCCTTTTCTTCCTACCCCCAAAAGGGCGAGAGTAGTCTGTAGCGATCGCATCGCCACCCCGGCCTGCTTCTGCTCGGTTGACACCTGCCATACTCAGGCCTGCGCTTATGGATGACGGAGATTGTTCAACGATGTCTAGCGCCTAAGTCTTCTGCGGTACCTGGCCTGTTCCCGGGTCTGGCGGACCGGAAGAGTTCTAACCTCTCACGGTCCCCCTCCGCCACCTCCTTCGTAAGCATCGTCTGCTTGCAGAAAGAGACGGCAGAGTTCCACGCGCTCTCGCTCCGTATCATGGCCGCAATCATGTTCCCCAGCGAGAGAATACCCACTTCGATGGCCGCAACGAGGTTGTGGCCATCGCAAATGTGGCACTGAGGCGTTGGTTCGTTGCAGAACTGACACTGGTGATCGCCGAAACATCCTTTTCCAGTGATCACCTGCGTCAGCCGGTATTAGAGGGTCCCGTAATGCCTCTCAAGCCAATCCTCCATAACGGGTCTTATCGCCGAAATGACGGCGTGCCCAGTGTTTGGTTGCCCAAGTCGTTCCTTCCACTCCTCTACGAGGACCTGACAGAGTTGGGATTTCTCATCTTCGATTTCTCAAGTCTCAGGACTCCGACCCAACTCTCGCGCCTCCTTGCGATACTGATAACGAGCCGCAAGGATTTTCGTCTCCAGGTCCCATGGTGGAGTTTTGGCCAGGAGACTTGCCGCCTTAATGGAGATCGTACGATACCCTCTTATGATCCTGATGGCCAGCACTCACTGCGTCATCGTAGTAGCGCGACATTGCTGTCCTTCAGGCGGACTTGCCCTCCTATGGTTAAAGTTATACTAAATTATTCTATACTAGGCTTTTATCCGTGGCTTCGCTCCCCTTGAAATTTAGTCTGCCACATTAAGTTTCGTAAGAGATCATTATATATATATTTTTTTAACATATAAACAATTCTACGGCACATCATGTTTGTGTAACTTCAAAGGTTTAGCCAGCGTATGCCAAGATTCTCAGAGGTCAGATTTTTTTTCGAAATAATTGACATGTATCGTTATAGTACGACCAAAATTACATAAAATCATTACAAATTGTAGCCTATATGTTATTCTAATTTATTGTTATTCTAAAAATCCGTTCAGTAGTTTTTTCTGAAAGAGTAACAAACATCCATGCAAATTTTGGAATTTATGATATTAGTAGGATATGTTGATAAAATAATTACTTCAATATTAATTTACCTATATGTTTTGCTAACTGCTCTGTCGTCGCGAAATCATAGCCACCGTTTCTTTGAGGTGATGGCCACGACAACTGCAACACATAAAATATCACAATAAGTAAATAAAACAGTAATTCAGTTGTAATTAGTTTTGCAATTAAATTTATAGCGACCTCGTTAGGATTGAGAAATTAGACAACTATCAGAGTACATTCTCTTATTCGTCTATTATTGTGTGATCTTCTAAATTATGTGTATATTGATGAAGTGAAAACTGTCTTTCTGGACTTTCCCAAGTATTTCCAAGCCCATCCACGCGTTTGACGCTATTCTTTAATAATGTGATATTTTTCACACCGGACAAAGAAAGACATTAAATTGTCGTGAGGAATATAGAACTGAGATAATTAAGAATAAAAAAATATATAGATAGATGCTAGAAAGATACTATTGTAAGGTATAATTTAAGGCTCGGAGATAAAACGGGAACGAGACCGCAGTAGTTTGAAGAGGCTGGAGTGATTGAAAAAGAAAGTAGTACATACTGGAACATTAACTGATTTACTACTATTATCTGACACCCACACGGTGACTGAATCCTAAGAAATGGATAGAGGTTCTGACGTAGAAATATAATAAGAATTCGTTGAATTCCATTTTTAATCTGATATTTGTATTTATTTTCAGTTAGGAAAACACGAGTACAATATAAATCTCTGACAATTCTTATCCATCACGTTGTTTTTAATAGTGTTATTATTAAATTGGTGTACATAGAAGGGAACTTTTACTAAGGAACTATATATGTAGGTGAATATTATATAAAAAACTTGCTCGGTGAATAACTAGAAAAATAAAATGATGGTCTTACCTTCATAAGCACTTCATCGTGTATGAACTCAATGCCAGGATTGATGAAGGAGAATGCATCATCTTCTAGGAAAAGGCCCACATTTACATCTGCGATCATGTTTGATAAGGATATTCTAAAAGCGTTATATAATGTATCTTTATTATTATTTATTGTTATTACACCAATATTGCATACAAGCTCACCAATACTATCTGTATTTGTGAGTTCATATGCTCATTGTAATATCCGCATCAGAAAATTGATTTTGGAAATTCTTTCACTGTCGAAAGGTATATTATATTTATACTTTTTATTATAGTAATTTTATATTTTCAAAAATGAATCACTGTGTGCGCTTCTTAAACTTTTTGAAATAAAGGGATGAAATCAAAAATATTCATTACTCTTAGCTTTGCGTGTAAAAGTACGCGACATAATTTATTAACATTTCAGAGTAAAATATGATTATTTTTTAAAAGTAAAATAAATTTTATAAGATTAATTTAGCAATTTCAAAATGAGAATTGCAATTGGAGATAAAATTTACTTTTTACAGCATATTAATTGATGGAGTTGGTCAGAAGACGATGAAAAGTAGAATCTGGGAATATTTGGCGGGCAAAGAGAAGAGGGGCGAAGAGGTGAGGGGCAGGGTAGTAACTAAATAAATGTTCGTTTATTTCAAAATCTTAGAGAATATTGGTGCAGTACTTTCTCACACGCCAAAATATCAGCCCTACTAAAATGTGTTTGATAGTTTAAAAGTTACACAAAGTAATATTACACCCGTGTGAGGTGGTTTGTTTAATATTTAAAATAGATAAATATAATTTAAATATGTTTAAAGTTGAATGATTACATTAATTTTAAATAAATAAAGTTTTATCTAAAGGGTATCTATGGCCCACTTGCGTTTAAACAAGGTTGACGCACCATCAACGCACCTTAATTAATCAAGTTTCAAACTTTGGTATGAAGGGATTAATTTCTTGGGACAACATGTTACTATTTTCTTAACGAGAATGAAGATACATTTTATCTAGATACCTACCTTGCGGGACATCATAAATGTGCACAGGCCTGTACAAGTAACATAAACACAGTTATAATTAATGCAAGTTATTATAAACATGTCACTTTATTTATAATATGTGCAAACATTACAATGATTAAGAAGTCATTGAGATGCTTGAACTTCAAGTACTAAAATATGAAAAATTATACAAAGGCACCAACTTTAGAAGGAACAGAAAGAAATGTTTGAAAATAAAACATTTAGTATCAATAAATTTTGTAGAAATATTACAGAAATGCCATGAGTTTAGGAACAACCATTTGAATTTAATAATTTTTTTATTCTTTTAAAGTAACTGTGACCTATCATGATAGAAATTGACTAACACTAGAGTAATTCTATTTTTTATATGGTTTTATTTTATATTGGTTGGTATTTGTGGATGTACATGTCCTCCCCTTTTTTTTTTACTGTACGGAAACCCCCATGGAAAGGTGATTATGTCGGCCTCAAACTGAACAAAAACATGCTATTACATTTATACTAGTTGATTATAATTTAGAAAATGTGAAGATAAAGTTGGAATAGTGTGTGTGTGTGTGTGTATGTGTGTTTCTAAGTTTTAAACCTTCATGTTCCACTGACATAAATAAAAATGTTAGTAGTAAGTAAATAGTAAATAGTTTATGTGTGCTCCAAAAACTCAAAAGATCTTCACCGATTGAGCTAAAATTTTAACATGATGAACAAACCGCTTCAAAAATTATTAGTAGCTACTACTGTAGGTGTGCCCTGCACTATAGTAGTAGGTTGCATTGATGAAATATAAGAAACCAAACTGATGTAAAAAGTTTTGACTAGTGGAATGTTGTCAGAAATGAGTTAGTTTATGGCAATTCAAAGGTATGTACCTAATACTTATCATGAAAATATTAATGCCCATGAAAAAAGCATTTGATGAGGATGAATTATCATTTTGTCTTGATCTAGTTCCCATACATGCTATAGGTGTTTTGTATAGTTTAGAATCAGTCAAGTGTATCTTACACATGACTGTCTCAAGTACACTTAATTTATTTTAAATGTATGTGTATTTTGTTGATTTTCTCTATAGTTATTACTTAAGTCATAAATAAAATACTTACAACACATGTCCTTCAGCCATGACCGGTATAAGATTGTAGAGGTTCTCGTTAAATGCACTGTACAGTCCTTTCACATTGACTTCTCCAAGTGAACACTTCAATGTCAATGCCATTGACTTTAAGTCCAGTGCTAGTGTTTGCATGTGGAAAGTTGGTTCTTTTACCAGTTCTAAACGAGATAAATTACTGAAAAGTGGATTTAATTTAAGTGCTAGGTCATAGACTACCCTAGTTCAACTTGGATTTTAGAAAGAATAAAAATAATTAAAAAAAGAACTACTAACATGCCTTCTCTGTGGAGACAAGTGACATGAGCACTAAGATTTAGTTTATTTCTAGAATTAACAGAATGAATATCATTCATTTTTGTAAACTATGAGATATTTTTTTTAGATTTACATTAACTTTCATACATGTGTTGTGAGGATATAGTGAACATTTCAACGGAGTGAAACTTAAGGGCCTAATTTATAAATGGCTGAGGGACTTTTTATTTTTTTTATTTACTCAAAAAGGTACTGAAAGCTTTTTCAAAATACTTCAAATAGAAAAACAATGAATTATTTAATAAGCCGCCACTTTATAACTGAAAACTAACGAAATTGTACTTGTGATTTCATGAATTGGACTGCTCAATCGTACACTGCCAATGATATCAGATATTGAATTTCAAACCTAATTTTAATAATGAAAAATTTCCATAAGCCTAATAGATTCTTACACTTGTGTATTTTTTGCAAAATACGAAGTATCTGCCAGTGTGTCTGGTTTGAGTTGTTCGCCATTTTTCGTCTGCTGCAGAGCCACGTTTGTAAAACTCTACAACCAAAAGTTGATAATTAGTCTTTTGTAATAATGACTGAGTGTACGATAATAATTTAAAATCATATTTACCCTTTTAATAACATCTTGCAAGTTTGGTTGGACTTTCGTTAAGAGATCATTTAATTCTTGCTCAATATCTACTATCGGTTCTTCGTCAGTCATCTTTTAAATGCATTACCTCACATTTAAAGGTGCGACGAAGTTTTACTTTTATTATATTTATCTAACTCTACAAGTTTAAATGCAGCAGAAAGTGAAACATATTGCTTTTGTAGTTGACGTATGTTTGACAGCTGACAGAAATTGATGTGTTGTCAATGTCAAGATTAGTTTATTATTTTAATTTAGTTGATTTTTGTCAATCTGGCATATTATTTATCGTTGCCACTTATCAGGTGTATTAAGTTGTATGTACATAACATAAAACTACACCTCATAAGTAAAATCAAATACATTAATTATATATTTGATTTTCTGCGTTCTTATTATTTTCTTATTTAGAAGTTTTCAAAACCCTTGGCATTAAAGAAACTTCAGGTACAGATGAATACCTCCAAAATATTCTTTTTACGTACTATGAATGCGAAGTCGTGAAATATGAAGAAGTACTTCTTTATTACATGTTTGCTACTCATTCTGAAAAATTTACGACTTACCATGGCTTTATTTCAAAAATGACTATTTTATGATGTTTTACAAATGGTGTGTTTATTTCATTTTCGACTTTATATTCATAACATCCTAAATTCAAAATTTATTTTATCATAGTACTATTTCATATGACTAGGTATGACTTTTGCAAGCAATATAACATTAAAATCAATCTATGGCTGTCTTCTGCTGAACAAAAATATCGCCGAAGAAGCGCCAACCATCCCGGTCTTGAGTAATCCGCATCCATTCGCTGCCAGCCACCTTCTTCAAGTCGTCGGTCCATCGTGTCACTAGACGCCCTACTCTACGTTTGCCCAATTGCGGTCTCCATACTGCACACTTCGGCACCAGCGACCATCGGTTTGTCTAGAGACATGACTTCCACTTCAGCATACTGATTCTCCATGCGATGTCAGTTACTCTAGTTTTCTGTTGAATAACTTCGATATGAATTTTATTAGACAGAGAAGCTCCCAGCATCAAACACTCTGTCGCACGTTGAGCTAATTTAAGCCAGTGGACCAGTCCAATGGTGATTATTTACGTTTCGGTTCCGTATGTCATTGCGGGTAGGATGCACTAGTCAAATATTTTGGTCTTTAATGATTTTGGAATCGGTGACTCAAATTTGTGATGCACCTTCCCGTATGCTGTCCAGCCCAGATGAATCCTTCTATCGGTCTCGTGATCGAAATTGTGCTGGTCAAGTTTAATAGTTGGTAGTTAATTATGTTCGACTTGTTTTATTTTCTTTAGGGTTTCCTGGTTCTTGTAAAATATAACACAGAATCGTCATGTCAGTCCGCTTTACTTCATCCTAATTGGTACTACCATAGAGCTTAAATGTTTGATATGGTACCATAGAGACTATTTTGCCGTGTGTGGACGGCTTGGAATATGGAGTGTCACCACCCCTATTCAGTCCGTGGGCGTCGTGAGAGGCAACTAAGCAAGCAAAATATATAGGAGAACAGCACTGCAAAGAGAAGAAAAACTTGAAACAAACTCTATGCTTACTTCGTCTGGCCAGCGTAGGCCAAAACCTCCTTGCTAATAAGCGGCCTATGTCCAATAGTAGACCGTCAAAGGTTGCTGATGATGATAATGATTCTAAAATAGCGCCAGATCACGCTACAATATCGTACACACTCGCCATCATGACAGTTAACGTCACGACACGAAAGTGTATTTCTGCCTTTGTATAAAATTTTCTGGATCATAGGGTAGGTGATAAATTTCATCGAATCCTATGGATTTTTTTGGATTATTTGTCTTTAAGTACCTATATTACTTAACAAGAATGCTTAATAATGTCCTTAATTTGAAATTGGGGTTTTGACTCGGTGCTTCGGAGAACATGTAAATCGGTACATCGGTCCAGCGCCTGATCTCACCCGGTTGTGGTCGTAGTCGTAGTAGGATCGTAGTAGTAGGATAGGTCAAGTCCTTTTCGCCTTAACAAGCTTTTAAATCTGCGTAAAGTACTATAAGACCTTTCGATTGTTATTCTAACTAGATTATTCTTGAAATATATGTAAATATTTAATCCTTCTTTGCATGATTTTTCTATTTTTTTTTAAATAAAACAGGTTTTAATTAAATTAAAATAATACTATTAATAAAAATATGAATTGTGTAAAAAACAATATGACGGAAGTTTACATCGTCATGCGTTGTTACAATATGTCCCAAAATAAATATAAAAATATTTTTCATGATGAAATGTTATGATGGAAATTTGCATCATTATGCAAAGAAAGGTTAACACAAAATTCAGAAAAAAATAAATAAAAGATATTCGCAAACTTAGCGTGTCAAATTTGTGTTTTTTTTCTGTTCCATAGTCAAAATATATAATATGTATTTATTAAAAAAATACACGCATAACGTATGTATTTATTAATTTAAATATTAACCCATTACTTCCTATCTATCGAAAAATTTAGAATTTTCTGTTCCAATCACAAAATATATTTGTTGATACAGTAAGAAAAAATAATGTGAAGCAAAAACAAAAACTTATTTAGCTTAGGGTCTGAATCAGCCCGTCCTATATGTATGACATTGGGATCATTTGTTAAGAAAATAAGAATGTACATAGTTTCAGAAAAACACATTTATTTCATATTTTTACGAAAAAAATACCAACTTATTTTTTATGAAAAGGGATAAAACGATCACTTCAAAGTGTTATTTCGCATTTTTCGCAAAAAGTCAGAGGTTTCCTCTTACAATCTGGTCCCTGGCACCGCCTTTGTTTACCTCTCTTTATGATGTAATGGCCAACATTATCAAATCTGACAGATTACAAAAGAGCTCTAGATGTTCCTGGAGTTGGTTTACGTGTCTGATTCTCGGATTTATTTATCCAAGAAAAACAAATCCAGCTTTTAAAATCCAAAAGAGGAATTGTATTATCTTTATCTATTTGGTTGTATATAATCCACGAGTTCACTAGAGACATATTTAACAATAGGATGATAAGGGACCAATACCATTTTTTACCTCTAAAACGAATAGGATATTTGGAAATCAACCAATCATGCTTTTGACTCCTCATATTTTTATTGTAATTATAAATAAGTTGAGGCTGGTTTACAGCAACTTTGGCCTTTGCAGTTTTAGAATACCTATTGGTTTTTACATAAAGTTCCACAGTCTAAATTAGTTAGCAAACATACTACATTGTTATCGTGCCATTTTACACATAAAACTTCATTATTTTTATCAAAACGGTGATCTGAAAAGCCTCTCTCTTTCTTTTTTTATTTCTTGTTTGATCATGACAGGACATTTCTTTGTCCTGTTATTGCAAACAGTGACCGTTGCTCTGTATCCCACGGATTTCAAGTCAATCAACAATTGCATACTACTAAAAAAGTTATCAAAATATATGACATGCGCATTAGGATCTGTACACACATTTAGCAGTTTTTCCACGACTCGTGTACTCAAACCATCGCTGGTGTTATCGTTTTCCTTCTAACTCTATAATCATGTTATGCAAACATTGTTTGGCAGTATCAGATTCACTTTGTAATTCAAAATAAATTGGATCACACTTACGCCAGCTCACTGTTTTATTTGAGTGAGATGCAGAGTGTGTGACATAGTACGGGAAAATTCCATTTGACCAGCCACTTCCGACACTGACAAGTGTCCCATATCATCCGCTGGTCCTTCTTTTATGTCAGTTACTTCGTTCACTTCATCTGGAGGCAAAACGGCTACTTCGAAATCGTCCAAATCATCATCACAAGAATCTTTGATAGCTTACAGATAGTCCACTATATCAGACACTTTCAAAGCCTTCATGTATTTTTTTTTCACAGGATCCATAATCTATAATCCAAAAATATATTTTGTATAAAGTTTTTCAATCAATAATAATATACATTCAAATACAATCGAAAATGTTCTTATTTATGCTTATACTTTCCAATTAGTGGATTTATCGACTTTTTTTTACTAATACACTTATTTTCGTGTGTTTCGAAATTTTTACGACAAAACTACAAGATGTTGACACTTCTACGTCAAGCTAAGGACTAAGAAGAACACACGACGAACAATAACAATTTATTAAAACACATGTACAAACCTGTAAACTACAACCAAGTTCAATCCTGTGCTCCATACACTAGTTTGACCTTGTCTGGGAGTCGATACTACACATGTCTGCCCTGTGTCATATTTATAGGACAGCCAATTTTGAAAGAACGTAAATATTTTTCAAAATTATGTATTATAATATTACGACTTTATTGGCTATAATATTTCACGTTTAGTAAAGGTTGCCCAACAATTTTAGGTAATTTGAAATACAGTGGAAGTTCCTTATTCGCGCTTCCTTTATTCGCGTTTTCACTATTCGCGGATTGAAAAAATGCGATCCAATTCCTATATTCGCGGTCTAAGATTTCTTTATTCGCGGATCGAATCGAAATATCGATGCGTACATGTACCTACCTAAAAAAATGCATTCGCTATCCTTTGTCGACACGTCAGTAGAAAGATAAAAAATAAAATAGACCTTATTACAACGACGTCTAGATTGTGATTTCTAAAGTGATCGGCGTTGTTTGTTTTATGCGGCAGTTTCTTTGACGTAAGCCGCCTTCGCCGCAGTCGGTGTTTTTGAGAATACACAAACAGAATGTGTAGGTAAAATTATGTATCTTATTACTCAAAACATAAAGTAATTTATTAAATGTTGCCACAATAGGACGTTCTGTCTTCGGGTAAGAGTCGCATTGCGTGTTTTGTTGTTTTACTTTTCCATTCGTTACAAAAATTCTGATCGAGTAACACGTGTCTTTCGCTGTAATAATGTCAACCAAAAAAAATGAAAAACGTGTTTCGATGCGAAAAAAATCAGTGTTACCACTTAAAGTGAAAATAGAAATGCTTGATCGTTTACGACTTGGAGAGTCGTTTGCATCGATATCACGTTCATTCAATGTCAACGAATCAACTGTACGATCGATAAAAAAATCCGAAGATAAAATAAGGTCGTCTGTAGCTTCAACTTCACTGTCAGCGAAAATTGTTCGTGATCCAGCAATAGAAAAAATGGAAGTGGCGTTGTCATTATGGATAGAAGACCGCAATCAAAAAAGGGTGCCTCTAAGTGGTCCATTGGTACGGGAGAAAGCAAAGCGTCTTTACGCACATTTTAAGGAACCTGGTGGTAGTGGTGGTGGTGAATGTATAGATGGAGGATTTCAAGCATCGGAAGGTTGGTTCAATAAATTTAAAATGCGACAATCATTGCATAACATGAAAATCGTTGGAGAAGCTGCATCTGCAGACACTGCTGCAGCAGAAAGATATCCAAACGAATTTGCGAACCTGATAGCTGATGGAGGGTATAAGCCTGAGCAAGTATTTAATGCAGACGAAACTGCACTGTTTTGGAAAAGAATGCCAAACAAAACATTCATTTCTAAAAGCGAAAAGTCTGCCCCTGGATTTAAGGCAGCAAAGGATAGAGTTACATTGCTGCTTTGTTCTAATGCATCTGGAGATTGTGTTATTAAACCACTCATGCTTTATAGATCTTTAAATCCTCGTGCGTTAAAAAATCAAAACAAACACGACCTGCCAGTGTTTTGGCGTGCTAATAAGAAAGCGTGGGTTACAAGCGCTATTTTTTGTGACTGGTTCCGGAATTGTTTTGTGTCTGAAGTTGAAACTTATTTGAAATCAAAGAATTTAGACTTTAAAGCAGTTCTAGTTTTGGACAATGCACCAGGTCATCCACGCGAACTTGAAACTATGCATCCAAATATAAAAGTGACATTTTTACCTCCCAATACGACGGCTTTGCTTCAACCTATGGACCAAGGAATAATCCAGGCCTTTAAGCTTTACTACATTAGACGAACCTTTAAAATCATACTGGATAATATGGAATGTGATCCTGATATGAATGTTATAGCAAGCTGGAAGCAATTTGACATAGCGAAATGCATCGTAAACATAAAAGAATCATTGCAAGAATTGAAGGCATACACATTGAAATCATGCTGGAAAAAACTGTGGCCTGTTCTGACAGCGGAAAATGAGGAAGAACCTGTGCAAATTCAAAGTTTAACTGCAAACATTGTCGAAATTGCGAGTGGAATAGGACGAGATGGGTTCGATCAGATAGAATCAAGTGATGTTCAGGCACTTCTTGAAGCACAAGATGAAGATTTGACTGAAACCAACTTGGAGGAAATGTTAAATTCGCAACCCATCGAAGAAGAGGCTTCAACAAGCGCTGAAAACGTAACATTTAATTTGAAAAATCTTAGTGAAGGTTTAAGAATGGCAAATGAGCTTTGTGATTTCTTTATGAAAATTGATCCATCTATGGAACGAAGCCTTATTTTTAAGAGGCAAATTGCTAATGCCACTGCTGAATATCAGTCTGAGTTGAAGGAGCTTTTAAAAAATGCCAAACAAGAAAAAATTACTAAATTCTTTAAACCATTGCCTAAACCTGATGATAATATGTAATTAATCAACCTGTATGATCAGAAAGTTCAATTAAAAATTTTTTTATATACAATTTGCTTTTTTATTTCGTCATCTAGACACGTATCCCCTATAACCCCATACAAATTACCATTCCATATTCACGGTTTCTGTATTCGCGGCATATTTACGGAACGCATACCCCGCGAATAACTTCTACTGTAAGGTAGATAGTACTGTAAGGTACTGTAAGGTAAAGGAACTTCTACTGTATATAATTACTTTTAGTATTAGCTATATAAAACAAATAACAATGCATTCTTAACGACTACGAAATATATAAACTTTGAAATTATATATGTAAGCAATGTCACTGCATTTTTTTATCAAAATATTTTTTTAAAGGATAAATACTTAAAATTTTTTGCTATTTACAAGAAAAGGTTTAGAAAATTAAAGCCAGTTTTTGAAAAAAATGGTAATCTGGTGTCCTAAAAATATGACAGTGCGAAGTAATCGATTAAGGTGACCAGCAGACACAAAGAAACGTTGAAATAAAAATATTTATTTACTTCACATATGCATACACGGTTAGAATTAAAAGAAACTTGCATCAAAAATAATAAATCAATAATGGACGTACATACATGATAAACGAAAGATTATGAACTGGCCTATGTAATCCAAATATGACAAACAACGTAATGTTTAGTGCAAGTAGTCTGTAATTTTTTGTTGTATGTGTTTTTTTTCTATAGTTAGAATTACGGACTGCATTGTGCAAACGAAACATTATACTTTTCAAGGTGTCATCTTCAAAATTAGAATGCACAAACACATTTAGTACTTCTGCAGCTTTTACTAAATAAACAGTCGTGTCAGTCCGCGATGCACAGGTAAGAGGTGTGCGCGGGGCGTGGATAGCTTCTATGGCTATTTACTTCAATTTTTTTGTAAACACGTCAACGCTTGTCGTTATAACCGGACAATTATGTGTGGAATTCCATCGTTAAAAGCGATCGATCGTTATAATCGGAGTCGTACTAAACGTATTTTTCATAGTGGCTCAATATTTAACCAAACAAATACCTATAGTTATGTCGCTAAAAAACGATTGATTGTTATATGCGAAGTCGTGCTAAATGGACTACACTGTAGTTCTAAAATTTCAGGATTTTAATAATATTGCAGTTGTACCAGGATTATTCTCAGTGTGGTGATGGACTAAGGACTACTAGGCTCCATAAAATATCGAATTCGTTTGTGGGTCAATGTATACAATTTTATAACAAATTACCAAACAACATAGTATTATTATCTATTAGTAAATTTAAGAAATTTGTTAAGCTGAGGTTGTCCAAAAAGGCTTATTACTCAGTTTCAGACTATGTCACAGATTTAGACGTTTGGAAATGAATTGCTCTTTTTTTAAGACCTATGATTGTGAATATAACTGCTATTTTAATATTTAAAAGATTTTGAGTTAAAAGAGTGGTGGTGAGTTTCTTTCCTGGGTTCTTTTCTCACCACTCTACCATGAACAATCTGCGAACCCAGCTAGCTGTAATTTTAATCGACAGATTGTTCATCTTTCATCTTTTATTGTTTTTTTTTATGACGTTCATAAGTGTCTTTTGTGACCTAAATGAATAAATGAATTTGACTTTGACTTTGACTTTGACTTAAGAACACAGAGTGTTAGCACCAATATTGATTCATTGAGTACCATAAAAGGCAACTAAGGGATCAAACTATGCAGGACAATTTCACTATAAAGATAAGGCAAATTTGAATTCACCTATATACCAACCCGTCTGGTCAGTATACAACCTAAGCCTCTTTGTTAGGCAAACAGAAAGCAGCAAGCTAAACAGTGAACTGTTAAAGGCAGATGATGACCAGAATTTAACACGATTATGCTGATCAACAGTTGGAAGTGTGATAATATTCCCCACACTTTCAAAAACCGATAGCAGTAATAATGAACACAGGCGAACTTTGCTCATAATAATGTTGCTGTACAGCATTTGCCACAATAAATATAATTGTATTGAATCACAAGTCTGCAACAAAAAAGCTGTCTGGATGTTTTCAACTGATTTATATGTATTTAAGTGTTCTGAATACAAAAAAATACTCAGAAAATTCCAGAACGTCAGATTATCTAGCAAAACACAAAGTTTTATTATAGAAAAGGGCTCCTTGGGCTAGTTTGAAGTCATAAATAAATAGGTACAATTTTATTTTGATTATCAAATTGCCTTGCTTTTTGTGTCTATGGGATAGTAGAGACTGAGCAAATCACTGGACCAAAAAGTGTTGGCCAAGGAGCTTAAGGTTGGCGAAAAAAACGTCCTGCATGAAACTTTGGTACCTCGTCATAAAGTTCTTCTACCACCGCTTCACATAAAGCTGGGATTGATGAAGCAATTTGTAAAGTCACTTCCAAGAGATAGAAATTGCTTCAAATACTTAATATCAAAGTTTCCAGGTCTATCGGAGGCAAAGTTGAAGGAAGGTGTTTTCGTTGGACCAGATATTTGACGACTTATGGCTTACTAGCTGTTACCCGCGACTTCGTCCGCGTCATTTTTTACTAAGGACGTGTATATTGTAGGAATATATGTTTATAGACGCGTATACAATACGTTTCTATAGACTATGTTTTTTGTTTTACCGTCTTTTGACAATATGTACAGGTTTTGGGGGTTAGATACACGGGAACACACCACATACAATTGCCCACGGGAAAAGCAGTTTTTCTCTAAGTACACACCTGCTACCTTCAGTATCTGCCCTTGACTTTTATTTATAGTCATTGCAAAGGCGGGTTTTAAAGGGAACTGCACTCTTTTAAATTGGAACGGTAAGTCTGTTGGAATAATGGGAATACGTGGAATCAGAACATTTTCTCCTTTTGCCGTTCCAGTCATAATTGTTCCTTTAACGATGTTTTTCCCCAAGTGCGTAATTTGCAATCGAGTGCCGTTGCATAGCCGAGGAGCATCAAGATTACGCATTAATAGAACGGGGACACCAACTTTCAACCTCAGGTTATGGGAAGGCACGCCTGATAATTCTAGAGAGTTAAGAAACTCGCCAGGGTATGATGTTACGTGTTCTGTATCCATTACATTATCTACAGAGAGATATTCCACGTCACCTTCCACTTCTGACATTTTCATTAATCTGTCCAGCAATTTCGTTCGTTGGTGCTAAAATTGCCCTTTCACACAACCATTCTTGGTCTCCCATATTAGTCCGCAGATCAGGATATACGTTGTTTTTTAGATCGTCAGTGCTGCCAACAATATTACAGAATTCGTGATTTAGTGTGATCATACCGTTAATGTCTGTGGTCATACGATCTTCACCAATTTTCAGGAGAGTGGCCGCATACAGCCCCGCTTGTGAATCGTTGTGCAGTTGTACTCTCATATTTGTAGTCAGACTAAATTTTTGCACATGCGCCCATAGCGTAGAGGCCTTCAAACATGCGTTTATTTCATCTGCCGGTGTACCTCTAGTTATCACGGGTAGAATCTGTCTGAAATCACCAGCCAAAAGAACAACCATCCCTCCCATAATACTTCTGTTGCTTTTGAGGTCTTGCATTGTCCGGTTTAATGCTTCGACTGCTCTCTTGTGAGACATAGTACATTCATCCCAAACCAACAACTTACATTGCTGCAACATTCTTCCGCGCTCACTATTTTTACTTATATTGCAAACTGGAATTTCTTCATGACCTAAGTTTAAAGGAAGCTTGAGTACTGAATGTGCTGTCCGGCCACTACTGAGCAGTGTGGCGGCAATGCCAGAGGACGCTACTGTAACAGCAACTCCCTTATCTTTTCGAATTTGAGCAAGAAGGAGATTTAAAAGAAATTTCTTGCCAGTGCCTCCAGGAGCATCAAGAAAAAACAAACCACCTACGCCGTTTTCGATTTTTTGCACCACAATATTAAAGACATTTCTTTGTTCTGGATTCAAACGTGGAACGGACTCAGTTATTTGCTGTTGTAAAAAAGCATGGTCATAATTTAGTTCGCGTAACACATCACTACAAACTTGCCCTGTCCTACGTGGTCTACTCAACCCAAAATCTGATAAATCTTTACCAGTAATAGTTATCACTTGGTCTTCAATCTTTGTTAGGGCTTCATCATAAATAAAATCATTGTATGTGACATTAGGATTATTTTCTTGCAATCTATATAATATATCGTCTGACATATCATTTCTGTACTTGTCCCACAATTGCTGAGGATTCGACAGTCCACATGTCGCTATTAAAATAGCAAAAAGCTCTCTCACCTTGGCTGCTGATCTACATTGTACGGCCTCTTCCAGTGTTTCATCCCAATGATTGTCATTCTGCGATAAACCTTTAACCTCACATGCTTCTCTAAATGTTGACATTTCCTGATCATTGTGTTTTTTGAGATCTTTGAAACACGTAGACTTATGGTAAAAATTACTGTTAAATATTTTTCCTACTCAAATTGTGCCACCCCCGTTAACCCCCATAGGGGTTGATTTTCAAAAAACGCTTAAATATGTATCTCATAATTTGTATTGCAGAGCATTATTTCAATGACACGCAAAATATTTCAATAGAATTAAATTTACCATACAAACTTAGCCACCAACTTTAGTGGGGGTGAATTTCGAAAAACCCTGAAATACGTGTTTCATCATTTGTACTAAAAAGCATTAATTCAAAGTTTCATGCAAAAATGTGCAATAAAAATATTTTTCTCATACAAATTTTGCCACCCCTTTTAACCCTTTTAGGGGTTGAATTTCCAAAAAATAATATACCTATGTCCTTCTCATGAATGTAAACTATCTACATACCAAATTTCAGCAAAATCGGTTGGGTGGTTTAGGCGTGAAAACGTAACAGACAGACAGACAGACAGAAAGACAGAGTTACTTTCGCATTTATAATATTAGTGTGGATTCACAGTTCATTGCAACAATGACGGATCCTCAAAGAGAAGGGTGGATTGCCTTTAAAGAGGTTATAGAAATTTTTTTACGTAATAACAAAGACCCTAACTACAAACAAATTGTTAAAAGAACGTTAAAAGCATTTCACGCTTTAGGTTGCTTAATGAGTCTAAAAGTACATTTCCTTCATTCCCACCTTGACTACTTTCCAGATAATTTAGGAGATGTAAGTAAAGAGCAAAGTGAACGATTTCATCAGGATATTAAAGAGATTCTCAATTTTTTTTATTTTGCAGACTCGATAATTATCGAAAAACTGTTATTTGGAGGGAGGTGCGCGTACCGCGATTATTCTACACAACAAAGCTAGAACTAATGCCGGAGAGCGCGCTTCTCTTCGGCAGTTGTTAAAGACGTACAACTCACATTTCGCGTCTTTGGATATTTTCGCTCTAACTTATTCTGAATTAAAAAAAATACTATTGAATTGCTTGCTAATCAATGATGACACTATATAAAGCGTATCTGTTGAGTGAATAGTTGCCCCTTTTGCCCCTCTTTTTTACGTCTATGATGCATGTCCGTTACCTTACTTACTTCAGATTTTACGTTTGTGGGTTACACGTTTCAGATACTGGATATTATATGTTTTGTAAATACTGTATTGCATAATTGTTTTTTTATTTCAAACAAATAAAATAAAATAAAATAAAATAATGGCAGCCTTGAAAATAGCAACACAACTGGTTTGTACTTTTTAAGTGCCGAATCTCTGTTTGCCCGAGTTTTAACAGATTTTGCTTGCTATGAGCGATAACAGCATCTTCTCATTACAAATCAGGTAAAACATTATGCATATAGTTTAAAGTTGCAAGTTTCAGGTATCGTCTAATTCAATTTATTTAGATAAAAATTAGCAATTAGGAGTAGAGTAAGCTAGGGGCTGTATTTGAATGATTTTCAACTAAATATTTCCTTTTTTGATCAATTTTACCTTCATCTTATGCCATTCTGAATACCAGAATTACTGTGTTTGTGAAAATATTAAATTAAAGGAGAAGGAGACCAGGTACTATCTCAATCGTAATTGCTTTGTTTGTCAGAGTACATAATACCAAGGCTTCGCTGAAAATTTGGTGAGATTTGGTTATACTACCCCACTAGCTAAGTTGACATTCGACAAACGTGACCCTTCAGCCTTAGCCAAGATTTTGTATCGATTGTCCTTGTACTACCTATCTCATAACGTTCAAGTTTGTAGAGTGTCCACTTGACTAGGGGGCTTATTAGAATACTAACATATGTATGGGAATGACATCTCTCAACGCTAAACTACGTAGTCAAAATATCATATTAGTCACTAACACAAGAGAATACGGGCGTTAACGATTGTAGAAAGAGAATCACTTGCATTATGGCTAAGAGGGTAGGAATGAAGTTATGTGTATAGTAAAAGTAAGATTATATTTTAACTTTGTAGTTTTTGTGATGTTCTTTATGAAATATTTTTGAATAGGTTTTTTGGTTTGTTTTTGGTTGTGTAACATTTTCATGCATTTGTTTTATATTGTATGTATAATATAACGTATCAAGAATCTGATACGTTTATCACACCCTGGACAGTTACTACAGTTGAAGACGAGATTATAGGAATATTCTATATCCGTCATGTAGAAGGGGTCGTTGAAGCCATTAAGGAATGGAAAAAAGGATGTAGAATAAAACCCCAATATGTGTATAAAATATTTATTATTCATCTTCAGTAATTGAGATTAAGTCAGTCAAATGACACGTTACATAAATTCTTTGACGAATAAATCAGTTAATTAAGTATTAAATGAATGGTGTCGTGGGACACCAGGTAGGAACGAAGTTCCTTCGGATAATATGGAATCGAAACAATTTGCAAAAAAAATCGTTCTCAATTTTATGTAGGTTTTCATGATTTTTCTCTTAAATTTTGCTGATTAGTTTTTATTTAAGTACAAGAAAGTATTTAGGAAATTCAGTATTTTAGGAAATAAAATAATAAATTCCTTAAAATAATAAAATAATAAATTCCTTAAAATAATAAAATAATAAATTCCTTAAAATAAAAAAAACATCGCAATTCAAATTTCAACTGAAATAACAAAAAAATATGTATCTTTATTTTTTTTGTCAACATTATTATTAATTAAAAATTACATAGAAATAGAAAAATAGAAAAAAATAATAAAAACTCATTTAACGGTTTTATTCCACGCACTTTTTTCCACAGATTTATTCCACAGATTTATTCCACGCACTTTTTCCACGGATTTTTTCTTACGGTTTTACTATCACATTTTTTTCAGTTCGGTCCCGCAGCGAAATCCCTATCCCCTCCAAGCCTGCCGTAAGGAACTTCGTTCCAAAAATATTGTTTAAACTTATATGTTTTCCAATAAAAATACATGTGATAAACATGACGGTGGAGACCTTAACTGGAGGTTTATATGTAAGTCAGTTTTTTTTTCCAGCTAGCCAGACCAACCAGAGCTAGTTAATTCAAAGTACCAAGAGATAACAAAACACAGTTGTCAGTTTGTGACCAGAGCTGCTAACTGTAGAAAGAAAAGAAACTTGATTCTTTATGAATCGATTTCACTGAATAATTACGAAGCTGTTGTCACTTGATTTTCATATATATTCTTAGATTTTACTGATTTTTCAGAATAAATCACTAGAAATTGAGACATGTCGTTGTAAATTGATGTTTTATTAATATTTTTTTTAACTTTTCTTGTTTAGCAATATTAGTATGTAATTTAAAATTTTTATTTGTTATAATTAGGTTTCTGCATCAAATATGCTATACTTCGGTGCACCAGATTTATTTATTTTTTTTGAAAAGGGGACAAAGTCTCCATGTATAAGTTACATTATAAGTTAACGATAAACCTCATTAAAATTTAGGTCTTTCAAAGTATTTACCAGTAACAAAAAATATTAAATCTATTTGTGACTTTATTAAAAATGCAAAAGCCACTTTTCTCTATATTTTTCACTATGCCAGATGGAAAAATTTTTTTTTGTCAGTCATTTGACCCACAAAGCCATCTGTTTCGAACAGATAGAATATTTATTTTTAATACATATAAATTATCCACAGAAAGCTCCTAAAACTCGAATCATTTTTTTTTGTATTCTTGGCCTACCAAAGTGACTCTACTACGCTTGATGGCAAGCATGAACAGAATCCAACAATGGTGGTCGGTCAACTCAATATGGCGACACACACTATGGCGGCCTAGTTAAAAGTGATATAAGGCATAACAGTTATCGTGGCAGTGTAATGCTCACACGCTTACCACGATAACCGTCAGCCCTGCATCACCAATCAACGAAATACGACAACACGGATGCTGTCACTTTAGGTTGATCTTCTATGAGAGGGTAGTATTGCCGAGGTCGTTCGTCGACCCGTTCATGCTGCGTTGCTCTGCTACCTATGCAGATCATATTAAACATTTGGTCCGACCCACGTATCGAACCCGTGATATCATAGCAGTCGCACTTGATACCACGTTACTTAAAATAACCGCCCAATGATTCGGCAACTAGGTACTAATCTGAAATGCGGGAATTACAAATCTGAAAATAGTTTTAATTTGAACTTGAAATGAAATAAAATATGGCATTATTCAAAATTGAAATATACGTCATGTAAACTGGTAATTTAAACATTTAGTTTTATGGAAAATAAATTCAGAAGTGCTCTAAAAAGTCCGAAATGTCTTCAAAAAAAGGTAGTTTGCATATGTCTTTGTTTTTTTGTTCAAGTATTCTGCCATGGCGTCGGCCAAAAAGAAGACTATTCGGTGCTAAGAAGTGCTGCAGAAACCATTTGCCAAATTACTAGTATCTGTCGACAGAAACGCAGCAGGTACATTTTACTATGTACCCTCTTCATACTACTTAAAATATAGTTTTCAATAGTTCGTGTATTTAGAGTTCTTACCACAGTTTGGAAGAGTTTTGAGTAATTGTATGCTATGTAATATGGAATTCGACATAATAGTGGCTATCTCGTGATGCAATATATGTTTGAAATTTGTCATTACTGCTTCGGCGGCACCTTCTATTGTAATAGAATCTGTCCTGAAATTAAAACAGTTTATTCGTCGTTTTTTATTAGTTTTAAGTTATATGTGTGTTCTATCACAAGGAGGGCAACTTTTTATGTCTTTTTTTCTTTACATACACATCAGAGTAACAGGCAAACCACCAAAAGATTGTAGTATTAACTGATACTTGATTAGAATCATCGGATGAAATCATTACTGACGTCCGTAAAAATAAATGAATTTGCAGAGGCTCTAAATGTTCAATATTAGCTACGAGTAGACCTTTAATCTTAATCATTGAAACAGAAAAATATTTTTTATAGTTAAAGGGGTTTTTAAGGCGCACTAGACTTTTGCCAAACCTTTTGGAAAGTAATAGTTTCTTAAAGGTACGGTTAGAAATATAGTATTATTAGAAAGAGAATCGGTATATCCCATTCGATTTAGGAAATATACGTCTAAATCCAAGATTTTCGTTTCATTCACTAATTCCAGAGTCATACGGGCCGTTTGTTGGTTAGCTGACATAATAAGTAGTCCGTTGAGAGCTGGTGGCGCTTGCGAGTTTGAGGGGAACTGTATTTCGTATGTGTATAAAATCTGCAAATAAACGGGCATTCTAAAAATCCTGGTACCTGTTAGTTTAGTGATTAGTGACCCTCACATTTATTCTATGTTGGGTGTAATATATTTATATTATATATATTAAAATGTATTTATCAGCGGTTTGGTTATCACAACACAAAGTCTGTTTAGTTTGGCATCAGTCTGCTAAGTGAGATGCGTGAAGTTATTCAAATTCAAAATTTAAATACCACCAGTTCAGCGACGCGGCTGCTGCTGAGACGAACTGGCAATCGGCATACTTTTTAAAATATATACTTACGTTTATTTATAATTTTACAATTTTATGAATTCGTATTGATTATGAATTAATTAATCCCAAGCATTTTCATCATCTGATACTTTGTAACTTTATTTATAACTTCAGTTTATCTCGTATGTTCTTAGGAAACTTATGTTATTATACATTGTATCATATAAGAGTTATTACTTATTTTAGCAGACGAGTACTACGAACTACGAGATTGTTTTTACGTCTTATCTCTCTTTTCTGTTTCTGTGTTAGTGTTTATAGGATGAATATCATTTATTTTATTTAAACTGTCACAATTCTTATCTAAGTATTTATTTACGTGCTAGGGTACGTTTTTTTTTCTCGAATGTTCAAAATATATGTATTTGTTTTTCGTATATGAATTAGGATGAAACAGTCAGAATGTTTATTTATTTAAGTTTCTCTTTAAAAAAAACATCGCTTATACGTTTGGAAAGTCTCGACAATTTTTAAGTTCCGATCCTGATGAAGCCCGGGACGTCCTAGGACCTTCAAGATTTCTCGGAATAATAATACAATAGACTTAATTTCTGGCGAAACATGTATAGATAAAGGCAATATTTGTAATATTAGTTTCAATTTTCTCTTAACAAACATGATTATTATTGAGTCGGGATGTAACCTTTTGTTAAGACATTAGTTATAATCTGTGAAAAAGTGGTTAGTGTTCAGAATATTATAATTTTCTCAATGAATATGAATATTTCAATCAAAGAACTAGTTTGTTCCCGATTGAAAATGATTACAACAATGTTTGTAATGTGTTATTTATGACCTAGTGGATATTTTCAGAAGTTTTTAAAAGTTTCAGCTGATGATATATTAGAATTTGAAAACGAAAATATCTGTCAGCGACTAGTAGCACTTACAAATTAAAGATATGAAGTTCAGCTTAGGTGAGCACACACTGTTAGTGTACAAACATTGATCTAGTCTAAGTATAATCGCTAAGCCACCACTGTGATGACCAGGCTGTGAATACGGTGCTCCATACGGTGGCGGCATACTTTATAGCAACCCTCCAAGTGGGGATTCTCTCACTCGGTACCATGATTGCGGCCATGTTACAAAGCGAGAGCGCATGGGACTTTAGTCTCTTTCTATGAGCAAGTTATGTTTGTGAAAGGGGTGGTGGAGCGAGACTGAGAGAGACTTAGAACATTCCCGGTCCCCTAGGTCTGGGAAACGGGTCAGGTACCTCAGACGACCTTAGGCGTTAGGGACCGCTGAATGATAAGTGGACGCCCAGGAATAATAGTTTAGGCCATCTGTCACTCTAGTCAAAGCAAGTAAGGAGTGCGTGTTGCATTGCACGTGCTGCTCCTTTTGGGAGCTGAAAGGGAACATTGGTGTTCCCATACAGAGGAGGGTTATCTGTAAGCTGCAGATGGCCCGAGATACGTCGAGGTTCCAGGGATTTTTCTTTCTAGGGTACACCTGGTTTTCCATATACTTTTCAAGACGATGTGCGATTTTTAGTAGGTACGAGTCCGACATGAGTACCGACAGGCGGTATCCGGGGGGTTTTTCAGAAAACAAGGAACGATTGTTAAGTCGCTGAACTTTAAACGTTAACTTCTGACTTTTGGTTAATTTGTGTCTTGTTTGACATATTATGTACATTCTAGAGAGAGAGAGAGAGAGAGAGAGAGAGAGAGAGACAGAGAGAGAGACACACACACAGAGAGAGGAATGGAATTTACGCTTTATAAATTATTAGTAAATATACAAGTTATCACTGTTATCAGTCAAAAGTATAATATATTACCTTGCTGCCGTAGCTACCTTTAACTCTCTAAAACCGATAATACTATCAACATCGAGAATGTTTTTGTCCTTGAAGACTCTGGTAGCTTGTGATCGTCTATACATGGTGTCAAGGCCTCGTACGGTGCCAGCATATATTCAAATACTCTGAAAATATCGTAATATGTATTTAAACTTTTAAAAAAAATTCGAAGCAAGTTTTAAACGAGGTTAATATTTGAGATTAATATTTGATGAAAAAATTGGCTTAATATGTAATTTCTTTTTTAATTTACATAATAAATTATAATGCGTCTTGTTTACATCTATGTACACAGGGGTGGACCGTGAATTTACGCCCTAGGCATTCTCCGTTCAGACACCCACGCGGGATATTACTCCAGGGTATGCTGGACGGAGTCGAAAGCCAGCCGACTGCAAAGCTCTGGCTTTCTACAAATTCCTCACGTTCCATACAATGCAGGTAGTCAGTGAAGTAACTACACCGGGTGAGTACCGTCATCGTCAATAGTATTACCGCATATAGTAGAGGCGGTGAACATCATTCGGGGACCCCAACTCGCTTAAATATTTTCGCTTATTTTTCGTTCATCGTTGCAGTGACATCAAGCTACAGCGAGGCATGACAGAGTAGCGTTAGTATTTTATAAAATAATATATAAAATGCTACCATGTTGTGTGATCCCGTGACTTCGAAATTTGGAATAAGTACAGTGTCTCCTCCAATATTTCGTAGCTTGTTGTTCATCCTAATTAACGCGTTGTCTACGAATTTTGAGAGCTGTCTGCCTTTATGTTGGTCGTATTCTCTGAAATACATTTAATACTAATCTATACTAATATTATAAAGGTGTAAAATTTGTTTGTTTGATTGAATGTGCTAATTTCAGGAATTAGTGGTTCGATTTTATGAATGTTCTTAGTGTTAGATAGCCCATTTATTGAGGCAAGCTTTTACTAATAGGAGCGATATATCAGTGAAAAGTGTTGCAAAAACGGGGAAATTCAGTTGTACTGAAGTCAGTTATGTCAATAGCCTCAACTGCTCGTTTATTTCTTCTATACAACCGCGTACTTAATCTCTTTTATCATGAATACCTTAAAATGAGTTAACCAAAATCATATCGTATTGAAATACATACTGTAGCTTTAATAGAGAAGGAACGTCTTCAATGCTCGTGTTTGTAAGATAGTCATTGAAATAGTTCTGCATCCATTTGTTTAGATCAGCTTTAAGCGTTAACATGAAATCTCCTGCAAAAGTAATCTATATTAAATCTTTTAAATAGGAGCCATCTCTACAGGTTCATTTATGTACTTACGGCATTTGTCTTTCTCGTCTGCTTGTTTGCTACTATTGCATAAACAAAACTTTTTAAAAAACTTTTTATTTTATTAATAAAAACGAATTGCTGTTCGGTACTCTCACTAAAAATCGATTTTGAAGTATTTATAGCAGTTTCTGATGAATACAGTTAAACTCTAATATATTAATTAATACTAAAAGTCAAATTTCACGCGTACTCCGTAGTGGGTACAGTTAGTATATTAAATTTTGATTCTCTTTTCTTCGTCCCGTTCATCCCTCCACAGCTCAATAGAAGTCAGCGTGAGTGAGTATCGGGTTTACGAAGAACATAAACTTACTATCAAATTTTACGTACCCATATTTTATTTATCTAGATATACTGGTAGGTCGCTTTTGTTTGCATTGGTATGCTGAAAAATTGTAAGATTTTTATAATCTATAGAATTAAAATTTTGTTTTCAATGTCTGGCTTTGTCAATATTCGTATATTGCTGTTATATCTTTATACAAAACACAACTGTAAGTAAAATATAGGGTACAGAGACTGAATCTACATATCTATCTAAGCTATTCGTCGAATATCATGTAAGTTATAAGCGTGGAAACTCCTTAGCCGTTACTTATTCAATAATCATAATATAAGGTTAACGTGAGAATTGTTCAATGAACGAATACGGCCTTGCTTACAGCGCCGTGTTTGAAATCAACACCGAGTGCTAGTTATGACACAGAGAACACTTATAGCGCGATGTATACCTGTTACCGTCACGGCCTATTTTTATACTATATGTGCCAGACACTAGTGCTCTGTCTTAGAATTTCTCTTAGAATACTACTCTCTTAGAATGCTACAGAAGTAGTCACACATGAATCACGTAGAATACATTTAGCTATATGTTTAATTACGCATATTAATATGTAATGTAAGATATATCTTACTGTGTGTGTGTGTATCTTACGGTGTATGTGGACAGACGTACAGACGAATACGACGAAACTTCTCTAATTTGCTATTTTGGCTTCGGAACACTAAAAATTTATCGCAAATATAGTCAGGTTTAATGAATCAAATATATTATGTGCTTTGTCATGTCATACAACAAAAATAGAATTTTAATGGATATACATAGTGCACACTAATCCTAAACAACATTTGCCAAAATGAATCTGAATAATTAAAAACATGGCGGAATATGAATTCCTTACATTATAATTCCTACAGTATACTCGTAAAATGAAATTCCAAAATAAAAGTTTTCTTGTGCGTTTTAAGTCTTACAAAGTACCTACCAGACTAAAATGAGTTTTACACAACTATGTTTCAAATTAGGTTTATATATGTTTAATAAAACGGTATTACATAAATAAAATATATGAAAAGTTAATGTTTCCGGTAATGTGTTTTATGTGACAAAGTTTTTTTAAATACGTACAATGTACATACATAAAATTACGGCTAATTCAGTATATAACGCCTATATTACCCCAGTGTTTTAGTCGCACATAATAGGTGGCGAGCCAAATGCGGTTAATCAGGATGTTTTGTTTGCCAGAGAGGTTATACTGTTACATTCTTATTCAATTAAATACGTTAGATATTTTAGGTACTTTATAAACACGTATAAAAGTACCTTTTAAAGCATATCATGAAAATGAATATCTTAGAACATAGCAGAAGATTAAAATGGCAGAGCAGCCAACGCCGCTGATTGCATCCGTGTGAAGACGGGGCGGGTCATAATAAAAAAGATGGATAAAGGCGAGTCGGACTCGTCCATGAAGGGTTCTGTAACAACGATTTATCACGTATTTGAAAACCTAAGTATTAGAGACGCCATTTTTTTCTATTTTCGTGAAAATCTTAATGCGGTTCATAGAATACATCTACTTACCAAGTTTCAACAGTATAATTCTAATAGTTGCGCAAAAAAGTGGCTGTGATATACGGACGGACAGACAGAGAGACAGACATGATGAATTTATAAGGGATGCGCTTTTGGCCATTTGGCTACGGAACCCTAAAAAGCGCCAAGTAATTTAAGAGCATTATAAAAAGGAACTTTACCAGAAAAAACAACAAACAGAGAATGCAAATGAAAGAAAAAGAAACATCACTTATGTATTTCGGTTAACGTAACGTAACGTAACTACATAACTATGCTAATATTTCCTCAATTTCTTTGTCTAGAAATACGTTCTAACTTACTAAGTTCTCCATACGAATTGGAATGTTTCAGTATTGATGGTTCTCTATCCGTTAGGGAGCGATCATAAGCTTCTGTTACATTTAAATTATTAAACAAAAGCTGTCCTTTAAGTAACATATTGTCAATATCGTTGTTCAGATCCTTTAGTTGAAAGAATGTGTCGTCTTGAAGTTTCCTAGCGTGCAAGTAACTACAAACAGAATATGTGTTGAGGCTAGGTTAAGGATTAATAATACAATTTAACGGGAGTCCCTTTGGTAGTCGGGCGTATTGAGGCGCTGGGTTTATGGGTGGCCATAGAAAAGACGGAGGCCCTTTTGTTCCATGGGCCCCGTTGTGGTCCACCACCCGGCGCCTCTATCGTAGTCAATTCGGTCCTCGTACCGGTTCACGGGAGGTGGCTCTTCGACGAGCACTTCCGACAGCTTTCTCCAAAGCTGGTCGGCACTGCCTCTGTTCTCGGGCGACTTTTGCCGAATTCGGGTGGAGCCAGCGTCACGACGAGACGGCTGTACACGGGGGTTGTCCGGTCAATGGCACTGTATGGTGCACCGATGTGGGCGGCGGCTCTGACCGTCCAGAATGGGGCTCGCCTCTGACGCCCTCAGTGGATATTGGTGGTTAGAGCCATTCGCGGTTACCGCACCGTATCGAAGGAGGCGGCGTGTGCCTTGGCCGGAACTCCGCCGTGGGACTTGGAGGTGGAAGTGCTCGCCGAAGTTTACCGACGCATGATGGACGGGCGTCTGGCTGGCCTGGAGGCGCCACCAGCCCCTGTTGTCCGGCCGCTGCTCGCGGCCCATAAAGCGAAGGTTGCATCGGTGTCAGCATCGCTTCCCATTGCGATACGGCGTGCCCTACGCGACGGCGGCAGCGGTTTCTGCTGCTCCTGCAACTGCTCCGAGGGCACGGCAAGCGGCCAAGGCAACAGCCCGGACGCCTGTACTGAGGTCCGGGCCCAAAACAGTGGCAAAGGCTGGGGCGGAGTTCCCACCGCTCCCCACTCCAACCACTGCATCTGGCACCTCCACATCTGCCCCTTCCACGATTGGTTGGCAGGTAGTCAGGGGGGCTAAGAAGTCCCGAAAGCGGGGTAAGAAGGCTCCACAAAAAGCAGCCTCTACCCCGCAAGCGCCATCGGCTGCAGTGGCTGCCACAAAGACGCCGCGCAAACTACAGGCGCCTAAAAGCGCGGCCGTAGTAGTCACCGTGTCACCGGAGGCAGCTAGTGGCGGGCTGTCCTATGCGGCAATTTTCAAAAAGGCCCGGGATCACTGTATATGGTGTATACTTCTCCCCTAACCGGAGTTTGAACGACTTCGAGGTTTTCCTTAACAACTTGGAAACCTCGATGCGGCGCCTAACGTCTGGGCACGTCTTAGTGCTGGGGGACTTCAACGTAAAGTCCATTCCGTGGGGTTCCTCCAGGACGAACGCTAGGGGCGAGGCCGTAGACAAGTGGGCGGTCTCGGTGGGCCTCTGTTTACTAAACAGGGGCTCCACCAACACTTGCGTGCGACAGCAGGGAGGGTCGATAGTGGACTACCCGTTTCGTTCGCTACCCCTGCCGTGGCTGTCGTGGCGTGTCCTGGAAGAGGTTGAGATGCTTTCGGACCATCCCTATATCCGATTTGAGCTCTCCCGGTCCCAGGACCCCAGTAGGGGTTACGCGGTGCGGCGTTCTTCTCGCTTTCTGCGATGGGCTGTAGCCAAATTAAATAGGGACCTACTAGAGGAGGCGGCCATTATTCACTCATGGCTGTCTTCGCAGGCCCCGACTGAGGAGGTCTACATGGGGGTTGGTCGCTTCTGCGATGCTATTGCGCAGATCTGTGATGCGGCCATACTCCACATCGAGGTTGCCGGCCTCCACAGAAGGAGGTTTACTGGTGGTCCCAGGAGATAGTGGACCTCCGTGCGGCCTGTACTCGTGCCCGGAGGTCCTACACCCGTAGCTGGCGGCGACACCGTGAAGAAGGCGAGGAGGACCAGCTTCATGAGGAGTACCGAGAGGCGCGGAAAACCCTGAAGCTGGCCATCAACCGCGCCAAAGAAATTAAGAGAAAGGAAATGCTGGAGGGTCTCGATCGTGACCCCTGGGGTCGCCCCTATCGTGCGGCGCGACAAAAGCTCCGCACGTCGTGCCCCCTCTTTATAGAGATACTCCAGCCCAGTTTCCTGTGGGAAGTGGTCGAGGGCCTTTTCCCGTAGCGGGCGGAACACACACCCCCGTCGATGGCCTTCATGATCGAAGACGACGGGGTGAACGAAAACAGTGTTCCGGCCGTCAGGGAATCGGAGGTAGGGGCGGTTGTCCTACGGATCCGCACTAAGAACACCGCCCCTAAGCCGGACGGGATACCTGCCCGAGTGCTAGCCCGAGCCCTCGAACACATGTCTGACCGCCTCAGGGAGATCCTGTACGCTAGCTTGGCGTCCGGACGCTTCCCTGAGTGCTGGAAAAGCGGGAAGCTGGTTCTATTAAGGAAGCCGGGACAGCCAGCCGAATCTGTAGCGACCTATAGGCCTATCGTGTTGCTGGACGAGGCGGGTAAACTGTTTGAGAGGATACTCTTTGCCCGCATCGTCCGGCACCTGTGCGAGATGGGCCCCGATCTGTCGGACGCCCAATTTGGTTTTCGGGCGGGGCGTTCGACGGTCGCTGCCGTCCGTCTGAGGGCCGTTACCGAAAAGGCGGTGAGCTGTGGCGGCGTTGTCCAACTACACCGCCAATGCCTTTAACAGTTTGCCATTTAGCTGCATCAGGGAAGCACTCCGCTACCATGAAGTGCCAGAGTACCTGAGGCTGCTTGTGACAGACTATTTTGAGCAGCGGACCGTCATGTATGAGGACCGAGACGGTGTTCTGAGGCAGCGGCTCATGTCGTGCGGTATTCCACAGGAGTCTGTCCTCGGACCACTTCTGTGGAACATGGGATACGACTGAGCCCTTCGAGGTCGCCTTCCCCCCGAGCTGAGTGTAATTTGTTACGCCGATGATACATTGGTCACGGCCCGGGGGGTGAACTTTCAAGAGGCGGCGCGCCTGGCCACCACGGGAGTCTCTTTGGTGGTCGGGCGTATTGAGGCGCTGGTCTTACGGGTGGTCCTAGAAAAGATGGAGGCCCTTTTGTTCCACTGGCTCCGTCGTGGTCTACCCTCCGGCGCCTCCATCGTAGTCAATTCGGTCCTCGTACCGGTTCAGGCCCCGATGGAGTATCTGAGCCTGATCTTTGACGGCAGGTGGCTCTTCGACGAGCACTTACGGCAGCTTTCTCGAAAGCTGTTCGGCGCTGCTTCTGCCCTTGGGCGACTTTTGCTCAATTTGGGTGGAGTCAGCGTCGCGACGAGACGGCTATACACGGGGGTTGTCCGGTCAATGGCGCTGTATGGTGCACCGGTATGGGCGGCGGCTCTGACCGCCCAGAATAGGGCTTGCCTCTGGCGCCCTCAGAGGATATTGGCGGTTAGAACCATACGCGGTTACCTCACCGTATCGACGGAGGCGGCGTGCACCTTGGCAGGAACTCCCCCGTGGCATTTAGAGGCGGAAGTGCTCGCCGAAGTTTATCGGCGAACGGCTGACTTCCAGGTGGGTAGCGGTATACGGCTCCCACCCGAAGAGATACGCGAGTGGCGAGAGGCCGCTCGTCGAGCCACGATGGCTCGTTGGTCGTCCCGGCTGGACTCCACGTGCTGGCTTTGCCACCGTGGAGGATCTCCAGCCGGTCGTCGCCGAGTGGGCAGGGCGACAGCACGGGACCCTTTCCTTCCGACTGACGCAGATCCTTTCCGGGCACGGTTGCTTCGGGAAGTATCTGCACTCATTCGCCAGGAGGAAATTAAGTCCCGCCTGTCACGACTGCAGTGAGGACTCGGCTCAGCACACGCTGGCGGTTTGTGCCGCTTGGGCGGCGCAGCGTGGGGTCCTCACTGCAGTTATTGGAGGAGATCTCTCGCTACCGGCCGTCATACGCTCCATTGCCGGTAGCGACAGTTGTTTTACGGCGGTCGTAACCTTTCGCGGAAGGAGGTGGCGGAGAAGGATATCCACTCGGACCCAGCTCGCCGCCGGTGTGCCGGTGCTGGTAGACGGGACGGGTTTTCCCCTCCATCCGTTATAGTGGCTAGCCGCGAGGAGACGACGTCCGCGTGTGCCGTACGTTGCCTAAAAGGAGAGTTTATCCGCAGATGGTGCCCGCGTTAGCGGGCAAGCGCTAGGAGGGATCTGGATGTCGTAATTGTTAAAATATTAGTTTCTATATTGTGCCTAATATACTAAGTAACACACTAGTAATAGTTATATAGTCTGTGGTGTAAATTCGCACCTTTTTCAATGTTTGTCTATTCCTTTTTATACTCTGTGGGCATCATTAAAAGACTGTTGTTGTACTATAAAACTTTTCATTAATTTCAAATAAATTCTACATAATCCAATAACTCTAACAGGTTATGGGCCCAGTATAGCCCTGATAATCGAAGTGAAAGTCAGTGAACATAAAATTACAGTGAAAATTGTGAAAATATCGCACGCCGGTAAAACATAACCTCAAAGTGACTGTTGGTTTTACGGATCGAAAACACTGAACATTACAAATATTGTGTCAAAAATGTCGTCAAGCAATCCTCTCGTAATGATCGAAAAGCTTACTGGTCGGGAAAACTATTCCACATGGAGATTTGCAGTCAAAACATATCTCCAACACGAAGACTTGTGGGACTGTGTTGAACCCGCGCCCGGTGACTCTGTCGACTCAAAACGCGACATAAAAGCAAAATCTAAGATCATCTTACTGGTGGACTCTGTAAACTACGTTCACATTCAAGATGCAAAGTCTGCAAAAGAAGTGTGGGACTGCTTGGCAAGTGCATTCGACGACTCGGGGCTAACACGCCGTGTGGGATTACTTAGAGATCTGTGTACAACAAATCTTACTGGATGTCTAAATGTCGAAGAATACGTGAGCAAAATTATGACCACGGCTCACAAGCTCCGGAACATCGGCTTTAAAGTAGATGACGAGTGGCTCGGGACACTGCTACTATCCGGTCTACCCGAAACATACAAGCCGATGATTATGGGTATAGAAAGCTCTGGTATGAAAATAACTGCTGACTCAGTTAAGTCAAAAATTCTACAAGATGTCAAAATATGTGAAAATGACTCATCTGCATTTGCCGCCAACCATAACTACAAGAATAAGGGTAACAAGAAACAACCTAGAAGAGGCCCGCGCTGCTACAACTGTAATAGATATGGCCATTTTTCTGCGGAGTGTAAGTCGAAATCTTCTAAAAAGAATCAAGAGAGTTCAAGTTATGCCGCTGCTTTCATAGCTTCAACACATAGCCTGGAACAAGATCCTTGGTATATAGACTCTGGCGCTTCTGTACATATGACCAAACATAGAAATCTATTACAACAGGAAAAGGAGCCACTTATCAAGACTATAAAGGTAGCAAATGACAAGTTATTATCAGTTCACAGTACTGGTCAGTTGACATTAGATGTGTGTAATGATAAAAATCAGTACAACAAAATTCTGTTCCAAAATGTTTTGTATGTACCTGAACTGGCAACAAATCTACTATCAGTCAGTCAGATTATAAAGAATGGAGGTCAGGTAAAATTCAACAGTAAAGGCTGTTTAATATTTAATAAAAACAATGTTGTTGTTGCAAGGGCAAGCTTAATCAATAATATGTACAGGCTAGATATGAAAAGTGAACATGCATACATATCTGAAGTTGACAAGCAAGACATGTACCTCTGGCATCAACGCATGGGCCATCTGAATTTTGAAAGTCTGGAAAAATTAATAGATAACACTGAAGGTGTACAGTTGTCTAAGAAAAATAAGAATATTACATGTGTCACCTGCCTGCAAGGAAAACAAACTCGCTTACCTCTAAAACAAAGTGAAACCAGCACTACTAAAGTACTTCAGTTGGTACACTCCGACATCTGCGGTCCGATGGAGACTAGCTCGCTGAGTGGTGCAAGATACTTTATGACCCTAATTGATGACTACTCAAAGAAAGTTTTTGTTTATTTTCTACACAAGAAATCTGATGCATTTGAGAAATTTAAAGAATTCAAGAGCCAAGTGGAGAAACAACTAGAATGTAGTATAAAGTGTCTTCGCTCTGACAACGGTCTTGAATATATGAATGCAAATTTCTGTGAGTTCTTAAAAGCTGCCGGAATTGTTCATCAAACCACCACTCCATATACTCCAGAGCAAAATGGAGTTGCAGAACGCATGAACAGGACATTGGTTGAAAAAGCTAAGTGCTTGTTAATTGACGCCAAATTATCTAAAGGATACTGGGCTGAATCTATACACACTGCTGCTTATCTCATCAATAGATCTCCAATTAAGTCACTGAACTTCAAGACACCAGAAGAAATGTGGTCCGGAAGCAAACCAAATATCAGTCACTTAAGAATATTTGGGTGTGAAGCAATGATTCATCTTCCAAAAGAAAAAAGAAGAAAGTGGGACCCAAAAGCACAAAAAGCAATATTTATTGGCTATTGTGATAATACTAAAGGATTCAGATTTATTATTCCTGGCACCAAAACAGTAATCAAAAGTAGAGATGCAGTTTTTCTTGAAACAACTGTAGAGAGAAATTATGTTTCAGAGGTTTTGATACAGGACAGCACAATGTGTCACTCATCATCCGAATCAACTGATGATGACACATTTGAGAGCTCTAATGACACATTACAATCTGCCACTGCTGACTCTGATCAAGATCAAGGTACTGACAGTGACTACTCACCAAACCAAAAGGTTGAAATACCGTCTCACTCCAATATAACACTGAGACCAAGAAATAAAGAATTATCTTCAAAACAAAAAGATGATGAAGGAAAAGGTTACCTGTGCTGTAGTGAAGATATTCCTGTACCGCTGAACTATAGTGAGGCGATCTCATCACCTGATTCCGAAAAATGGAAATGTTCAATAGAAAAGGAACTAGAATCACATAAGCAAAATGGAACTTGGGTATTGGTAGAAAAGCCTAAAGATGCGAAGCCAATTGGATGCAAATGGGTTTTTCGAGTCAAAGATGAACCAACAGGCCCTCGTTATAAAGCTCGTCTGTGTGCAAAAGGGTATGCACAAAAAGAGGGCATTGATTATGATGATACTTTTTCGCCAACAGTCAGGTATGACTCCATTAGAGTTTTATTGTCCATTGCAGCTCAAGAAAAGTTAGAAATAAGTCAATTTGATGTTACTACTGCTTTTCTGTATGGGGAGCTAAAGGAAAACATCCTGACGACAGCACCTGAGGGACTAGACTGCAATCCTAATATGAAGCCTGAGAATGTACTGAAGAAAGATTATCCTTACCGAGAAGCTGTAGGATCACTTGTACATGCAGCAACGGTGAGCAGACCTGATATAATGCTTGCTGTAAACCAGGTGAGTCGATACTTACATTCCCATGATGAACCCCACTGGAACGCTGTAAAGAAAATACTAAAATACCTGAAAGAGACAAAAAGTTATGGATTATGCTATACATCTAACTGTGACAGCACGGATTTAACTGGATACAGCGATTCAGATTTTGCTAATGACTTGGAAAACAGACGCTCAACGACTGGCTATGTTTTTTTAAAAAGTGGAGCAGCTGTCACTTGGTCATCACAACGCCAGCCTACTGTGGCCTTATCCACGACAGAAGCCGAATTCATGGCTGCTTGTGCTGCAACTAAAGAGGCTATGTGGCTTAGACAGTTACTCAGTGATTTAGGTGTATTCAGACAAAAATCCGTGTGCATAAACATTGACAATCAGAGTGCAATAAACGTGATTAAAAACAGTGAATTTCATAAGCGATGTAAACACATAGATATTAAGTATAACTTTATAAAAGAAAAATATTATAATAATATAATCAGTCTGAACTATGTACACACTAATAATCAGTATGCTGATATGTTTACTAAAGCCTTGTCTAAAGACAAATTTATATTCATGAGAAATAGTATTGGAATGTCAAAACTAAATTAATTTGTATGTGTGTTGTAGAGTATTAGATAGATTACATTATTTAGAAGTCTAGTAAACTTCTGTTGAACTTTTGTTACTGTATAAAACCGATGAAAGGCTTGAATTTGGTAGGAGTGTTAAAATATTAGTTTCTATATTGTGCCTAATATACTAAGTAACACACTAGTAATAGTTATATAGTCTGTGGTGTAAATTCGCACCTTTTTCAATGTTTGTCTATTCCTTTTTATACTCTGTGGGCATCATTAAAAGACTGTTGTTGTACTATAAAACTTTTCATTAATTTCAAATAAATTCTACATAATCCAATAACTCTAACGGTAATAATAGCTGTTCCCGGATCTCTCCTATGTCAGGCGCAGAGTGGCACACCGTGTGGTTTTAATCGGTCCGATTCCGACACACCACCCCGCCGTAAATCCCGGTGAGGTGACGGCCCGAAGGGGTTTCCACACGATAAAAAAAAAACAATGACATTATACCTTACATGAGTAAACATATACATACATGAAGACATACAATATATACGTCATAAATACACATATAAATATACATACACATACATAAATACTTTACTTTTTCCTTATATCAACAAATTCATACAATTTCTTTCCTCATGACAGTGTCTACAAGCCAGGCATCGTTTTTGTTACGCAGCAGCCGTAAAAGAAATCAATCAAAAATATAAAAATGGTAAGAAAAATGATGTGGAAGTCAAAAAAAATTTTCTTTAATTCGTGAAGGAGTCAAAGATATAATATATAATACTTACTATCAACTTGCTCCATAAATTGAAAGAGTTCTAGTGCTCTAAATAATTTCCAGCACTTAGAATCTCTCTCTTTTTGAAGAATGAGGTGAATATCTTGAAATAAAACAAGTAGGATTTTAATTATCTACTATAATCTAAAAACTAAATTCTCTACCGACGAAAAATCGATATAGAAGCAGCTAAGTTTGTGTATTTTATCTATTTTCACAGTACAATGTCGCTAACGCTGATTGACACTACACACTACTGCACTTACGAGGACGTTCCTACGCTGATGTGTTTTGGGCGTAAAGTACATTTAATTGATTGTATTTCATTAGTTTTCAATTCAATTTATTTTTTCTTCTCAATTGGAATTGTATGGTAAGTTTCATGTGTATATAAATGTGACTATAGTTTTGGCTTGTAATGTTAGTTTATGTTTATTAAGTTTCTGGTAGTTTTGAGTATTATACGGCCTATACAAATGTACTGATGCCGGTAGTATCGCGTTTTATGGTCGTCGATTTTGACTAACATCGATTTGGGTTCACTATGACTGGAGCTAATATGCCGTCGGTATGGACAGTTCGACTCATAACTGTTGTCCTTTCTTGAAAAGGTCGATTCAGACCCTATACTGTGCTCGCATAGCTTTATTTAACATTGTTCATAGACTTAAAAAAAAAGACACCTCTGTGCTTTGACGTTTCTTCCCAGAGTGAATCTTAGGAAATGCCGGCTCCTTTTAGCTTAAGAGTCCGACTAGTAAAAATATCTGTAAAGACTCACAAAAATAGATAAACTTGTCTTTTAAACGGTGTTATCTTTTTAAAGAAAAAAAGAACAAACAAATGGATATCTGATAGAAAGTGACTACCGCCTAAAGTTAGTACTTTAGTTGTAACAATAGTAAGTAGTAGTAGTAGTCTACTACTAGGTACTAGATCGTCAGCATGTAGGACTTCTAACAAAAATCAGCGCTTTAAGGCTTAATATCTCACAAATACCTATCCACCAAATGCTGACAACTTTCGACTGTACAACTCAGTCTAGATATAAACGTCACTCCACTAACAAACCGGATAAAATTTGTACTCATTAAAAATTACTGCAGCAAGAGGTGTGAGAAGAAATGCCCAGTAATTTGTTGAAGATGGTGCCTCAGCTAAAAATATCTCAAGTTATTCCCCTAATTAATCCTCTTCAGCCAGGTTTCCGTCCAGTCCAGTACTAACATTGGTCTAGTCCATACTACGGATGAGATCAGATCGGGCATGGAGGATGGAAAGATAATGTCTTTGGGTTACTAGACTTCAGCACTGCTTTCGACACTGGATTTTGATGTCTTGTTAGGTATTTTGTGCTCTATCAACATGTCTCCATCAGGAATCGACTGGTTTCTTAGTTACCTGTATGGTCACTAACAGTGCGTTCGTATTGAAAATGTTTACTCCTCTTAGTATTGGTGTATAGCATCTGTGGGCGTAATTCGGGGTGAGGTGTTATTATCTTTACTCTTCAAAATATTTTTAACCCGATCACAAATCAATTAATTTTTTCCTACTTTTTCTATATCTTTATGAAGACAATCTCCAAATTTACTACTCTGCTACATAAGATAATTTAACCGAATTATTTGGGAACAAAAGTCGTCTAATTACAGCTAGATTGCACCTGAACGACTCTCAATACTGCTTTTTGGGAATATGGTAATAAGTAGATCTAAAATAAGTAATATTGTAGTGAAATATTATGGTAACACCGATACTGTGATTCCGTTATCACCATCCTAATCATGACTAGTGTACCATCTTCTAAAGAACTAAATTTGTTCATTACATTCTTAATAAGCACCCTTAACTTGATGCGTAGACCCCACATTAGATTATCGGTTACAAAGATAGCAACACTTGGTAATAGATGTTTATCTTGGTAAATTTATTAATTTAGTACATTATCTGATAATATTCGTACGGAACATCACTAATATATAAAAGGAAATATTACTCTTTTGTAGATTTGATGATTTGATGTATCTGATTGTTTTTCACACTAAACTATACCGTTAAAGGAGATTAGAGGGGCTCGCTGGAAATCTTTCCGATATGATCAACGCTTACAAGTCAACTGAAAGAATCTCTGAAATAATTTTTATTTGCGTAGTTTTAATAAGTAGGAATAAATCCTGTGCCGCAGGGGACTTTTACAAACATACAAGAAACGGACACAAAGAATATCCAGACTCAGAAAAACAATTTATGGATCACACAAAGTGTCGTCGCATGTGGGGTTTGAGCCCACAACACTTAGCGAAGTGGAAAACGGCGTGGCGACCGCTCAAACCACTAGGTCAACCGTACGGTCAATGTTTGCGGTATGAGTATATCTATGTAAATCAAAGACCGTAAGTTGTAGCTATATTTTCGTAAAAGTGGGGATGGACTGATGACCACAACGGTACCTGCACACTCGGTCATTGGGAAGGAATTGAGTCCCGCTTGTCACGTGATGGTAATTTCCCTGGTTTAGATATCGCAGAAAAGAATCCTAATGTTAGTCATCGGCAGACACCGTACGACGCAGTCTAGGACTAGTATAGGGTTTCATTCAAGTTTGCCCACTCTTAGCAGTGTTGTTATTCTGCAGAATTAGCTCTCTAAGTCGTCTCTCATGATACTTAAGAAATGTGTAGGGTGGTGATCTCGTATTCTTAATCCATCATTAAATGGACAATTCAAATACACATGATCAGTCCCTAAGTATAAAAACTTTATCAGATCACCAAAGGCATTTGCTCAATTCTTATTTTCTTTACTTAACTTAGTTAGAAGTTGGAAGAGCATAAGTATACCAATTTCCTTTGATAAACCTAAACTGCCCAAAACAGATACTCAGTTTTTAAATTGGGTATTATTCATAGAAGTCCTCTTCTCCTTCCGGTATGTTTTGTGTTGACTGATCAGGGGGCTTAAATCTTTAGAAAACATTATATTTTTCATTGCCATACATTATGTTGACTTTGTGATAAAGAACGTTGAGTATGTTCAATTCTCTATATTTATGACGAAAGACAAATTAAAATGAATAAAGTTAACATTTAGATTTATAATATTTAAAATAACTTTAATTTTATTATATAATATGTCTATTCCTTTTCAGTCTAAAAATAAGGTCATAAATACAAGACTATATACGGAACAGCTTGATAGTGTCTTAATATAGTCCACTGTACAACTTGTTCAAGTGTTGTAAGTCGATTCCCTGACAATGAAATATCTTTTATAAAGTTTGTTATTTATGTCTTTAGTAAGACAAGATTTAAGATTAGAGTGACCGTCGTCAACATTTGACCATTGTGGTTAGCTATGATATTCATTTTCAACAATTTTTTATGAAGAAGTGGTTTTGTATCCAGTGTAGGAAGAATCTGAGGGACTGTCCAAAAGAGTTTACGAAAAATCAATTGCTACTTGTAAAGAAAATTATTAAATTACCTGTAAATTCAATATTGACTACTGCTCTAACACTGTATGAAAAAAATAAATGAAACCATACTTTGTGTTTCATTGTGCCTTCTGAGATTTATGTTTATTTCTTCGTATTCTTCGAGTTTCTTATCTGGAATCGTAAAATTTGAAATTCAATTATTTTTTATAAAACTATAACAAAAATCAATTGCTGATGGAGTTTGCTAGTAAGAATTAAAAAAGATCGTGATATAACTAGGAAGACATGGTATAACTTTAAGACACAGAATAATGTATTGTTTTATAATTATTACTTGTTTCTTAGGTTTAAGTACTGCCAATTTCGATGATATAACTAACGAAGTTATAAATTACTACAACAATCTAAGTAAGTATTATTTTATTATATATTTATTAAGATGTTGTTATTTTGGGTTCCATAATCATTATAATAAGTGATGTCGAAAATGCATTTTCCAAAACATGCTTACCAATTGCTGAATAAAGAAAAAGTAATTCGAGATATATAAAGAGGTTTTATCAGCCTCTTGCCCATGTCACAAGTCAAAGAGTCACAATCGTCTTGTGACTGTAGAGTTGTTGGTGATGTTTACTGCCATAAAAGAAAGAAAAGAAAATGATATTAATTCTAATCACGTTACAAATCCATTGACAACAGACATATTATATATATACATATATTGTTCATCAGTACTCTACGTAGGTACCTCAAGTTCGGTATAACTCGGCACACAAACAGTCACAAGTGCAAGTGCTTTACGTGACAAAGAGCTATAATAGACTATATTGTGCTGTTTTTAGTTGCATGTACTCTTCAGTAACGCACTCAGAGATAGCATTTTTTAGATTATATGGATATGATACTATATTGAATATAACAGCAAAACTTGTCGTAGCTTCTAAGTCGAGGTGTAAGAATTTTAATGTGTCAAATTTATAAAGGTGTTTTGTTTTTAAATTATTAACAAAAAATTTAATATATTATTTTGAACTCTTCTTAATTAATTCTCGACGGCTTTCATTTTATGAAATTAAAATATAATATTTATAAGAATAATAAGAAATTCGAGTAGGTAGATAAAGAAAGCCCTATCGGGTGTTTACGTACCGCGCGGCAATAGGTATTATATTTTTCCAAGAATAGGCACGAGTCACAATACTGTACAGATAACATTACCGTGCCATAATCTGGATCTCATTTATGTAATAAGAGCAAGTATATTACCGTCAATCGGATATTTAAATTTGGAACTAAAATCAGGTAAGAAAGAAAGGCAATAACAGGAAGAAGACCCCTGCACTGACGGTTGAAGTAGTAAGTAATAACTCCAGAAGATTAGATTCGAATTTCTGTATAGGATTAGCTATTGCCGGTCCAGTCCAAGCTCTCTAACACTTGACAATAAAGTGACTTGACTCGACTCGAAATCCGACAAGAGTTAAAAAGTCATCTGCTTAGGCATAAGAATAGTGACCGTGATTCGCCAGTGTTGGGATCTTTGGTGGCAGATTAAGGATGGCGGTATGGGATAGGGTGGTGGCCTCATTCTACCAACATGCAATCATCCCCCAACGTCGTTATTAGGCCATCTGACGAGGACAAACTTTTGCCGGAATAGTGGCCTGAAAGAAATCACAGGGTATGGGACCACCTCCACAGAATAACTTTCCGGTCCTAATTCCGCTCCATGCGGCAGGGAGCCAGAGTTTTCGAAGAGATTTACACTTCGTTACCAAAAAACATGTAACTTTTTATCTTACATTTGTTGTGCATGACATGCGCTAGAATGAAACGAGAAGTATATAGAAATAATGAAAAATTAATTATGTAAAGATACTCAGGAATCCTACTACTATTAATATATACACCTATACCTTATATTATGTACTGTACATATATATACATCTTCATTTGACATTTACACTCCATTTTTACACAACACGTACTAAAAAAAATGGTCATAAATACTGGAATTTTTGTTCGCAAAGATAGCTACTGAGTTTAAAACTATAATGGAATGTTATTTGTATTTAAATTAATATTAACTTCTTAGCTAATACTGGTAATCACATGTACTAGGGTATTGCTCCAAAGTGATGGAAGGCGGTTTTGCACCTGTGATACAATGTTTAAATACATTAGTACAGATGATAACGTTTCCCATTGTAATGTACCATAAATTACTTGACGTAATTATTACACTTGAAATTGTAATTTATTGTGATGATGCTGTAAGCCTTCATTAATTAATTAAAAATAAAATGCTCTCGTAGTCTTCCCCAAAAAGTTTCATCACAATCTAGTCAATAATGTCGGCATGCATAGAAGACAAACATACAAAATAAGACGTTTATTTAGTATTCTAGATTAGTTTGTTACTAATGTGTTTATTTCTATGATAAAAGTACAATATGTTGCTTTAGCTTCCATAAAGAATATGAGGATAGTATGGGATGACCATAGAGAAGCTATGGAACATAGCTTAGCATACGTAAGTATACATTTTCCCAAAACCATTATGGTTACTACTGCTAAGTACTGCTATTATGTTTCGTTTACTTTCTAAATAAATTTTGAATAATTTTAAATAGATTAGATATTAAAACAGTGGGGTTTCTATTTGCTAAATTCTCGTGCTACTACATCCTCTCCAGTCCGGTTTTTGACCCGATCATAGCACCGCTAACACCATAGTCCACATTATGGAAGAAATGAGATTTGCTTTGAAGAATGGCAAGTTTACAGTTCTACACACCACACAACACTCCCAGACTTCAGTGATGCATTCAAAAACGTTGACTTCGACGTTCTGCTGTGCGCATTACGTTCTCTCAACATATCTCCAATAGCGATTGACTGGTTTCATAATTATATATTTTGTCGCCGGTAGCGTATTAGCATTGAAAGCGCTTTTTCTTCTTCGTGCAGTACTAAAGCCAATGTACCATAAGGTGGCGTGCTCTCTCCCCTACTTTTCTCTGTTTTTATTAACACCAAATGATCTCTAGATTTATATCAAAGTATCTCCGATTAATCTAACTGATACTATTAACACCATTAATGCTGACATGAATAAATTAACCCATCCAAGACTTCATTGTTACCCCTAATAACTATGAAATGTTGATAATTGTTTTATTGAAATGCTTACAATCATAACTAGATGTTTTTGCGTTGACGTCTTCGGCTTTGTTCCCGTGACTATCCCTTATTTCATGTTTCTGCTCATACCTTACTTTACTCCTATAGGCGTGAAATTTCTAAAAATTCTTTCTTCGTAAATGTTTACAAAACTTCAAATTTGTAGCCTTTAAGGTTCTATGCTTATTAATCATAAGTCAATGAGCCAGGGCAGTCTGTGCAAGTAATAATTTATTTGTATATAGATATGTATATAGTCTGACACTAAACCAAGTTACTGTTACCTTTACTTTAACAACTTTGCAAACAGGCCGTAGCGTAAATAAAACTTTTTTTACCTAATATTTGTTTATCTTGCAGGCAATGCAGGAAACGATAGGTAAAAAAGGATTAAATGTATATAAAATGAAAAATACTGTTTTAAGATTGACCAGATCATACTATCAAGAGCAAGGACCAGTGGGAATGTTAGTACCTTTTACATAATTTTGGCTGCGTAGAGTTCGTACTAATAAATAAAAATACGTAATTGAATTATTAAAACTGGGTAACATTAACTTGTATTTAAAATATTCTAACAAATAGAACTAAAATTAACTAGCAATTTTTATTTATTGCGTAATCGCTGGTTGTTGTTGGATAATGTATTAAGCAAAGGAGATTGAAAGTCCACTGACATAGAAAGCAAGAGCCCTTACGAATTCAAGCACCGAACAAACCATATTGTTATACAGATTACACTTGCCTGGATACTTACGTCATAATATGAAATCTGTGTATATAGGATTGTGTAGCGGAAAACAAAATGTCAATATATTAAAGTCAAGATATTTTCAATACCTTTAGATTTATATGAAAATAGTTTTAGGTACTGTTTCACGCTGTGAATGGTATATATATCAAACGAGTTGTTGTTGTGTTGTATAATATATCAAATGAGTTGTGTACCCTGTCGAAATTTGAACTAAAAAGGGGGGACCTGTTTGAGTTTTACTAACATTTAAATATACTTATATCTTTTTTGGTGACGGGAAGAAAATCTGAGAAGGGTTTCCATTAATTTTATAAGGTTTCCATTAAGTTTGCTAAAAGGGTTACCATTAATAAACTTAATGCAAACCTTTTTCCGAGGAGCTGGAGATTTAAAGTTCTGGCATTTGAGGTTTGGCTAGCTTCAGACTCTGAGAAAAACTCGGAATATTGTGATTTAAATCTCGAAATAACACTACCATCCCAGTCCCTATCCACGAGGAAGGCGCAACTACCCACCAATCGTTGTAATTATCAGGTTGGGATTAAATCGCAACTTATACGATCTATTTTGTTACAACTGCTATTTATTTTAATAATTTATATGTAGTAAAAGCAACGAATCTCATAATTTATATCATTTCCAGAATTTTAAATGACTTAGACCTAACCGCGCTGCCGCAATGTTGGTTGCCTGACGTATCTTTATCATTGTCATCGAATGTATTAAAAATTGAAACAATCCTAACAAAGATGATTATAAGTGCACAATATCTATTATTGAGGAATAAGTCTAACATAATCGAGAATGTCGTTAGCCAAGATCCTTTTAAGACCTCACCGTTTTTATTTAAACAGGTTCAAGACATCGGTTATGTTACGTAAGTCTAGTTCATTTATGAATTCACTAATTACACATTTACGAGAAATATACTATAAATATATTTTTTTTAACGTGTGGAACCCCTCGGGTCCCCACCGGGGTTTGCGACAGGGTGGTGTGCCGTAATCAGATCAACTAAAACCACACGGGGTGCTATTCTGCGCCTGAGACAGATAATTTTAAGTACCTGCGCAATAAACATAAACGAAGACACGTAGCAAATATTGTTCTGTTGCTAAGTGACTACCATAACTACCATATGAATACCATACGAGTATGTTGCCACCATGTTTATCTCTTTGTTAGTACTGCTGCATAAGTTCAGATTGATCGCTGGTACCTCACTCACTGATATATAATATTAGGATCAATCTGTTATTGCTGTCTCCTAATTCTAATCCACTTTTTTTTAATATTTTTTTCTACTGTTCCAGGTTCTTGGTCGAGGGGTGCATACTATCAGGTTACATAATAGCGAGATTGAAAGGAGGAAAAGTCGTCTTGGGATATGACAATTTGAATCTTAAAAAATGTGAATACTCTGTAGAGGTAAACATTACTTCAAAATCTCGATTATTTGTTTAGAATGTACTTATATATCAGTATTTGATCCGTTTGGTCTAGAGGTTAGTGCGTGTTTTCCATATTATAAAGGACTATTCGGCGTACCCTGTTATTCCATCTGACTGTCTATTTTGGAAAGATTGATAGATTACATTCCTAGGCATCACTTTGAAACGAATTCAGGAATTTCTCTTATTAACATTAAAAACACTAAAAGTTACTTACTACTATCACTAAACTATTACACCGTACGGCGCAATTTATAATGTCAATAGTTTGAAAATCTTCGTCCTTGAAAGCCTATATTTTTAGATTGGTTACTTGCTTATTCTTTCTCGTACGCAATTGAACACATGCAAGTAAGATAGAATAACATTTCGTTTTATTTGGCTCTGAAACATGACTTATGATGATCAGTTAAAATTTAGATGAGGAGCAAACGCGCAGTGTTTTTAACCTTCCAATTTGGGTCACATTGAAGCATATTATAATTTCTTTTTGCATAGATTTATAAGAAAGGCAAGGGGGACCCGCCTGTTTTAGCTCGTTTTGCTGACCAAAATGCTGGAAATAGTAAGTAAATCCTCATCTCTGTAAGTTCACACGAGATCACTTTTACATGACTTAATTACATTATATCTATTATAATTCATGTGACTTAAACTTGATGTTACGGGTTCGGTACCCAGGTTCAGTCTCAATGAGACCGGCCAACTTCGCAGGACATATTATAGTGTACAAATGCGTGCGCAAACACAGGTGTACTCTGATCCCTCACTCTCACAATCCGATGGGACAGTTATCCGACACGACTGGAGAGAGATCAGGCGCAGGGCTGGCGACTTTACGTGCTCAGAAAAGTATATTTGTATTAGCACCAGTTGTCTAGTACACGTAGAACAAACTCTACTCAGTTCGGAACTGGGTAGTGTTGTGTCAGATGTCCGAAAGTATTATTAAATCCTCGTTATTCTAGCAGTTAGTGGATGCGACTACCAATCAAGGGTTCGATTCTCGGGCCGAGCTAATAGTGTTATTGGCTTTTTCTTACAAGAAATTTTTAATAACGCCACGGAGTTGATTACAATGGAAGTTTGGTGGTGTATCACGCCCGTGTCTCGCAGGACATATTAGGTCGCCGGTCCTGCGCCAGTAATTATTGAGAAGTTGTTATCCTCAAACATACTGATAAGTCGTTCAACTTTCGAATTCAGTTCGCCCTCAGGATTGCGGAGGTCCAATGCCAGTCGCTCTGTTTAAAAACTGATATTCAGATAAGACCGGTTGAACTAGTAGCTGACCTCAAATAATCTTGGGAATAATAAAAGAAAAACTTAATACACTATTTTAGTTATACGAAATCGGTTATAATTTATGAAATTACTTTTGTAAATCTTATGCAACTTGTAAAGAGACTGAAAGAGCTCGAGCTACATAATTTCAATTTGAATAAATTGCGAAAAAATCTTATTTTTTTTAAGATTTGGATCTTAATCACTACCTATTAATGACAATAAGAGAAGAGTTTATAACGAAAATACAGGCAGCACTATTCAGTGTTGTAAACACTACTGCGATATTTGGAGAAAATGAATCTGCTTATGAGTAAGTTTTGTAATTGGAATTCTGCAATTAAGGTACAACGTCTAAGCATCTATAAAGGTATATAACTATTAAGGATACCTTACTAACTAAGGTATTCTTTTCTCATCGGGCCTTGGGCTAGTAGTAATGAAAGGGAAAAGGTAACCAAGAGGACAACAAGTCAAAGATAACGGGACTAAAATAAGTTACAGTCCATCGTGTGTGATAAGAAAGGTTACCATTATGATAAATATTAAATAAATAATATTTTTTTTGTTTCTAATAGAAAAGAACAGGAAGACATATTCTTAAAGACTTCGAGCAAAATAAACAAAGTTATCAGAGACCGGAACGAACGTGTTCTAGATATAAATGAAGGGACTATTAAAATTCCTGACTATTTTATCACTTTTGAAAATGCAAGTACAATGTATATAATATGCAATAGATCTTCTTTGCATGCATCCTTCTTTACTGTTGGTTTACTTTCATGAATTGTAGCGTTGTTGTTGGATAAAGGTTTTGGCCTACTATATCACGCTGGTTAGAGAACGTTTGTATAAGGCTTATTTCAAGATTACCATCTCTTTGCAGTGCTGTTGTCCTGTATAATTTAGTTAGTAGTAGTATAGTTTAGTCCCTTAGTCGGCTCTTAGGATACTCACGGGATGATTAGTGGTTCCGTATTCGTAATCCACACGGAATTATTTTATTATTTTTTTACAATAATAATTATTTAAGTTATCGATGGCAGGAACACATTTTTCTTACGTTTACTTTCTTTTCCTTCTCATTTTTGACTATATTACTGTTTCGTATTGCGTTGCTTTGAAATACATACAAAAATTATTTAGTAGAGTTTGTTTTCAGGACTTGAATGAGCTTAACTCGGTACATTTGTCGAATATCAAGTTAACTGGATTGGATACTGCATATAATTCATTCACTGGTGGTCCTTTCAAGCTGGATGATTCTATGGTTGGGGAACAGATAAGGTTTACTAAGCTACTGGTATGTTTTTATTTAAATTGAAAAAAGTACTAAAACGTTACATCATAAAACGTTTAGAGACTCTTGAAAAACAAAGCCTATTTCGTAGTACTGGTTTGTAGTAACAAAAAAGACAGTTAACGATCCACGGTAGTCGACTTTGGTCTTATACAAAGTTTTGCACTTTTTATATGCTCATTTAAAAAATAAAATATTACCTTACATTATTATTCAGTCGAGCGTAAAATGATTATATACAAATAGATAAATGACAGTGAAAAAATTTGTAAATAATAATTAATTGTATTAATAATAATTTGTTAATTTGTATATAATAATGTAAAATTATTTGTATAGTGTATCTATTTTTATAACAAAAAATTGAGACTTTCAGTTAGGCAACTTAAAGTCTCTTTAGGAATTACAAATTTAAAATTGCAGGGCAAGAACTCAATACATGAGGTCTACTCAAAAGAGTATATATGTTTTTTTTTGTCAGAAATTCGAAACAATATTTAAAGGACCTGCAACCGTCCGTTTCTATTAATGAAACGACAAATAAACTCATGGCAAGTAACTTTTAAATAACCAGATGGATTCTATTAGAGTAATAAGAATGATATTCCTTACCAATGAGAATTTTATACTTACGTATCTGTCATTATTAATATTTTTGAAATGTTTCGTGATTTTTATAACAATACTCAGGTCCGTGGCCACGTATCTCAGGCACCAGGTGTTGAAAATGATGAACTTGATGAGTTTGCTGTAGAGATAAGTGACTTTGCCATTAATATGGAAATAAATATGAATGAAGGGATATTCAATAATGTCAAAACTGAAGTCGTCGGCTACAGGTCTGGTATAAAAAAAATATGTTGCCTAAACATTGAAAAAGATAAAAATTTGTTTACATTCAAACATATTACTTTAAAGTCAGTTGGCTTGAAACAAATGAAAATGAATTAAATTCTTTGAATATAATACATAGTTAAACTAAGGTTTAGTAGCAGTCTTGTTTTCAAGGTAAGTTAATATTCAACGAATTTACCAAACCAAACCAATATATCAGTACCTTTCCTTAGCACATTGAATATTATTTTTTGTCTAAACTTAAGTACATGGTGATTTTTGTAACTTACTTACTTGTATTTTTTCTATATTTTTAATTGTATATATGGGGCGCTTAACGACAAACTCTTTATAATCTATATATTTAAAATTAATTTGAATTTCACTAAAGCTCGAGAACAGCTAAACGAAATTGACAAAACGGTGAGAAAATTTAGTAAATACGAGAAAAACGGGAAAAACAGTAATTTCATTTTTCCATACAAAATGTTCTTTTCCGCTCAAATTAAAAAGAATTTTGAATTGATAATATACATAGTATGTAGATAATATTTGGATGGTCGCATGAGCATAAGATTTGATTAAATTACCTTCATCTACGCCAACTTTAAAAGCCAGACATATATTTTCGTGAACTTTTTCAGAACCTTTAAAGAGGAACAATTCTATCATCCCTGAATTTTACTAAATTTTAGCCGTTTGCCTGACACCCGCAATGGAAGCTTGCAGAAGTAGTATTTAACTTCTAAAATAAAAATAAAAAAATATTTCACTTAAAGAAAGAATATGTCTCTGAATGTTCAGACACAGTAATGCTACATCAGTTTATGATGCGCAAAACAATCTCAAACTCGCTTAACACTTAAAACCGGTGCCGATAACTATGTGAAGTATTTCTCTTCCTTGTATCGATACCCAAAATTCTGAAGGTGTGTTGTGATTTGGAATCATTTTACTCGCCACTTGTTCTTGTTTTGAGCAGTGTATAAGGCCACATGGATCATAGTGCCAAGAGTAGAGCAAACTTGATCTCACCAGCGCAGCTTTCTACGGCCTTTGAATCTTTTTCTTTCGATTTTACCTATAGGCTGCCCATTCTATAGCCTTTTGAGGTTATCGTGTGAGTATTACCAGCGTGGCATCATCAATAGCCTTCAACAGTCTACTGTTGGATTTGTATCCAGCAGTGAACCGTTGAAGGTTGCTGAGGCGCTTAATTATGAGAAGCCTGGGCCTCTCCTTAGAATTTTGGACTACTATACCACGCTGGCCAGACAGGTTGGTATAGGGTTTGTTTCAAATTTCCCTTCTCTTTGCAGTGATGTTGGCTTGCATATTTTATTCTCTGTGTCGCCTATGGGAAAAATAGGGTGACATGATGATACTCTGTATTTTTAATCTGTCACTACACGGAGTATGGTACAGTAGGGCTAAATCTTTTTTCAAGAGAACGGTTTAAATCAAGCAGTGGAATATTAAAATCAGTTGATGACGATTTGGTTATTTCTTCTAATATATATTTATTTATGTAACTACGTTTTTCTAGAAAGATGCGTGTCCTTTAATAATATTTTATTACTTCTTCTTCAGAAATATAGAATTGCCCTTGAAACCTGATGAGCCACTTCAAACACTTATAACCGGTTATTTGAAGAATGAAGTGCCTAAAGTCGTTATTGGAAATATTATGGATTATATGATTAAGCCTGAAAACCTGAAACTGCTTACGTACAAAGACGGTGTTGCGGGTTCTCTTACAATGACAGGTATGTTTATTAATTTGTGGTTTAAAAATAAATTATTGTGTATCGATATTTGCAAGGTAGTAGAGCCATGCTGATTTCAGAACGAAAGAGAAAAACCAACTTAAAGTGACAGCATCCATGCTATCATATTATGTTGGTAAGTGCAAGACCGGAGGCCCATTGATGCAGGGATGACAGTTGTCGTCGTAAGTATGTGAGCATTAAACTCCTACGATGACTGCTATGCCTTTTATGCCGAATCCGGGCATGAAGAAGCATAACTCTAGGCCACATAGGCGTCACCAAACTGCATCGTCTGCATTCGCAATGAGTATAATGTACTGGATTGGATTATATTCATGTTTTCCATCTGACAGAGTAGTCACTGTGACAAGCTTTTGGAATTGAAAAGAAAGAAATAATGTATTCACATCTTTCTACAAAAAGAGAAAAGAGCAATAGAGCTATACAAGAATTGCACGGTGTAAAATAAAATCAAAAATAGTAATATTGATAAAAGATTAAAATTATAGTAACCATTGTACCAGATTATATAGGCAAATTGTGATGTAGTTACTGTATTTTTTTCTTAATCAAATGTATTTTAAATAGAATTCATGCATGAGTTTCACAACGCCATTAACTCATTCATCAAAATGTGGAATTCTTATACTGGCTACTTTTAAAAATTAGATAGGTAGATATTCTTTGTTGTATACTATGATTACAAAATATACAATGTAGAATGCAAATAAACAGTGATACAAAGATTGGCCTTATCGCAGTTCTGGTCTTTATAATATGATAAAAATATGTTCAGTCGATTGACTAACTTAATTTTTATCTTTAGAGATCGGCAATTTTTTTTAATACGTATAATATCTACTTCGAGTCCAAACGACTTCTAAGTTTTTATTTTTCTGATCCTCAGAGACTGGCAGTGAGACGGACGAAGCGAATTTTGTGAGATTAAATGAATATGTCGATAATTACAAGGATTAAATTTTGCAATATATGGTATATTCTGACTTCTTTTTACTGTATTTATGTGTCGGAATTCAAAATATAGCGATTTTATTTACATCTAATTTTTCAAATTCTATCTGCGTAAATTCATAACGACTTTCCTTATAAAAAAAATAATTTTATGAACAATTTTCTATTTCTTTTACTAGAAATTAATAAAATACTTTGTTTCAAATAAAATTCTGTGCTAAAGCTTTTTGGTCGGTAACTGATCGCCGTGGCGACCGTGTCCAACACTTCAACAAATATTTACACTTTAAATTCTTTTCGTCTCTCTCTCTCTAAGCGACCAACCCGTCGAAGTATGGCTTTTTCAATCTATATTACTCCATTTCGCCTCACCTGTAGAATAGTTTCATTTTTTCTTTTGTTTTTGTTTTATGTGTACAAGAAAGAGCAATAAATAAATAAAATATAAAAGTCTCAGTTGATAGTTTTCAGTAGACTTCAGAGAATTTGTTAATTTGTTTACCTTCGTCTAACTTTTAAATGGTGAAACTTGAAATACAGATTTTTCGGTATGTTGTTAAAACGTCTCAGCTTAGTAAAATACTAGTATTATGGCTAAAACATTTTCTTTTTATACTGTTGTTTCACGAGATAGTGAGTTCTATACAAACATAGGACATCGTATGATGGAAAACTGCAGTGAACATCGTACGATATTTAACGGAAATGTCTGAATTAATTGACGTTCTGTGGAGGGAAAGGTCCTATGTTCCTCCGATACAAAGTGAGGATCCTTCGGCCAGACGAGGTGATCATGCCTGGCGGGCCATGGCCTTTCGCTTGATGTTGGGATGGGTTGTATATATGCTAATTACCACGTGAATCTCTATTTCGCGATACAGGATTAGTAGTTGCTTCGTAGTTCATTACATTCATACGTTTCCTTCATACTTCGTAGTTCGATGTATCTTCACTAGATAACGCTGTTGTATATTTTTGTATGTGGAAGTCGCCAGTCGTTCTATACCAACATCATCAACATCGTCATCAACAGCCTTAAGTAGTCCATTGTAGGACATAGGTTCCTTAGAAAGAAGGGTTTGACCTACTATACCACACTGGTCAAATTGACAGGTATAGAGTTTGTGTAAAGGTTTCTTCCTCATTGCAGTGATGTTATCTGATGGACATAGGCTTCTCCTTAGTAAAGAGGTTTTAACCAACTATACCACACTGGTCAGATTAGTTGATATAGGGTTTGTTTCAACTTTTCCTCCTTTTTGCAGCGATATTGTCTTGCATATTGTGTTCCTTTAGGAGTCTTTTACAACACAAATGGAGAGAATAGGGGTGGTGATACTTTGTATTCTTTCGCCGTCACCACACGGAGATTATATCTCAAAATTTTAGAATTAAATGTTAACAATTTTATAACTACGCTTCCAAATAACTAAATAAAAAATAAAATTATGAGCTAAATAAAAATCTCAAAATGGTTAACAAAATCATTAACTGGCACCATTTCGAAGAGTAATCACATCACACATTGGTAATATTAATAAAATAGGATATTTTAAAACTCACAGATCTGATGAGCAATTTCAAAATTCGCGTTAGGTACCTTATCGAAATAGTTATAAATGAATAATAATTTATTTTTTAAAGTACTTTCAATCTTTATAATTTTACCAAATATCGTGACGATGGTTCTGTACTTAACAGTTTTTTAATTAATAATAATATGTATATTGTATATTAAATATGTTATACCACAGGGTGGTAACTATGTAAGCTACACGACTACGGCTTGAATTTTCTTAGGCAGTAGAGCCACGCTGATTTCAGCAAGAACGGGTTGGCTCGATCAGGGCAGTACTACCCTCCCACAGAAGACCAACCTAAAGCGCCAGCATCCGCGAGGTCGTGTTTCGTTAGTGAGTGCGAGACCGGAGGCCCATTGACGTAGGGATGACAGTTGCCGTGGTAACTGTGTGAGCCTTACATTGCCACGTTAACTGTCATGCCTTTTACGTTCCTTAGCGGGCCCCATCTCACTAGGCCATGCTGCATTATCTGCATTTGCAATAAATATGGTGACCACAATTCTCTTGGATTCTATTCATGCTTATCATCAGGCAGAGTAGCCACTTTGGCAGGCTCTTGATATAGAAAAAAAAACCAATCTAAATTTTACAAAATGCATAAATATTTATCATTATAAGGGAAAAAATGTATATGACGATATTTAATTATTTCTTTTAATTAATTTATTTAATTCCTTGTTGAGCTATTTGAACGTCTTGCTGAGAATGAAAATGACGCCTATGGAAGCCTTTTTTGAGGATGAGTGATGAGATACTTTCCCCTGTCCACGTCTCCGCAATATTACTGGGGAATATGACAGGCGATACAAGCGTTCTTAACACACAGTTCTTAAGAACCGGTGCTGGAGTACCGTCGGGTCCACTGAATTTTCTGAAGTCGAGTGCCCGAAGTACCGTATGGACATCAATATGCTAGATACGGAACATGTAATCCAAACCACAATCAATATATTACTTTGCTTCTTGAGCAGTTCAAAAATATATATTTTTGATTTTTTTAAGAATTACATTGTATATGGAAGTAGATTTTACATACTGACCTTGGACTGAATTGTTTTATTGACATTCTGTTAAACATAGACTGACCTGGATAGAATTGCTTATGTTAATCTACGTGGTTGCCTTTATTACTCTTTGTAATAACTTCATTATACACGATGAGCTTCTTAGTTGATTTATTAAACTTATAAATGAACAACAAGATTGTTGACAAATGACTTGTCCCAGCAGTTAATGAATACAGATAATAAATTATCATCAAAATAAGTCATTAACTAATAAAATTATACATTTAACTTGTTTTATGTGGATATTATTTCTTTACAGTAAAAAATGAAAAAATCATTTATCTATATTTAAATTTATCAAAGTAAATAATAATTTTTCTCGCTTAGCATCGTTTATTTCACTTACGTAGCTATAAATTCATTCATCATTATCATTGTAACAGTCTATGGCTGGACATAGGCCTGTCCTTAACAAGGAGGTTTTGGCCTGGTTTGTTTTAAGTTTTCCTTCTCTTTGCAGCAATGTTGTGTTGCGTAGTTTGCCACACGTCACCCCACGCACGATAAAAATGTATTTATTATAAGTTCATTGAAGCTACCTAAAGATGAACCTTATTATTATCAGTTAAGCACAAATTCACAATTCACGCATAAAACTGAGTATACCTCCAACTTTGTTTTGTACACTGTACTTATATATTTCATCATCATCATCATCAACAGCCTTTTACAGACCACTGCTGGACAAAGGCCTTTCCTTAACAAGGAGGTTTTGGCCTACTATACCACGATGGCCAGATGAGTTGGAATAGGATTTGTTCCAAGTTTGCCTTCTCTTTATAATGATGTTGTCTTGCATAATTTGTTCCCTTAGTCGCCTTTTACGACACCCATGGGATGAATAGGGGTGGTAACACTATGTATTCTTAATTTATAACCATACGGACAATTTACATATTTACTTAAATTAAGTAAAACTGACAATCGCTAATGTTCATCTTAACTTGCGATTAGTAAAGCACTGAAAGTCTGCTAGCATTTCACAAGAATGAACTTCTAAACTCAATGACTCAAAACTAACTTAACTGTATTTAGCTGATTTTTGCACTAAACCCTTGATTTCAGTATAATCCGGTAGATTACGAGTTATTTTGTTACGTCAAACCACAAAAATAAATAAGACTTTGTAAATATTTAAGTTTACAAAATAAAGACCCTGAAATAAACGACTGTATGGTTCCAAAATAATATATTTAATAAGTATCTAGTGAGAACGGATCGTACAAATGATTATAACAGTAGTATTTTACAAGAAATATAACAGCTTCTTAACAAAATCAATAAATACTCGTTCGTACTCGTAATCCTACTCGTAATAGTTGAATCAAAACAGTTAAATTGAGTAAAGAACAAGAAAAAATGAATGAATTAGTATTAATAAACAGTTGAAAAATCTATTTTCTTAAGCTTTGAAGCTTAGTAACAGTTTAAAATTTAATAAAATATTTACGACTAACAACAATTATGATCGTCTCTAACATCTGACAAGATACGAAGTTCTTGTTTGTAGATATGTGTTTGAACAACACTCTTTTTTATTCTTCTTCCTTACTAGTTGCTAAAACGACTACATGCTGTGTGGTAGACCGCATGTTGATAATTTCTGCTCTAGCCTTCTTCTTAAGCATGCCAGGTACGAAAGGTTCTAAAATTACAATGCACGTTAGATAGGCACACTATAAAATAAGGATTACTTAAATGATAACCTAGAGTGTTTTTATTAACACCGCTCGTGGTCACGGCTAGACTGGTGTGAGCTTAGCGACGCTCTTTCGTGACGTGTAAGGTGTAACTAGCTTCACTTGATCGTGTGGATTGTTATTTTACATACCACATTTACAATATCCGGACATTTCGTTTCGCCCCTATGGTGGTGATTGCACCCGCTGACGACAGAATTCTTTGATGTTGATAGTTGATTTCCGTTTTCCCAGATAAATTTTTTATATTTTTCGACTTTTTTATTTGACGGTTTTTTACAGCCTACCACAACTAATTTACGGTGTAACCCGTTCGAAACGTCATTAAATAAAAAATATCGTAGCCTTTTTAAATAATTTTATCGCCAATAATTGCCGCTGTACCACAAAATTATGTGTATGTGTAAAAATCGCGAAAGAAATCATGAAATATTTAAAACATTTGTGAGTATGGAGATAAATAAGTGCAGGTAAATACTGTGGATGTCATGTTTGGCAGCAAGTCGAACCAGTTCTTTTACTTGGTAATTCATCTGGTGCATGTGATTGAGATAGTGTCAGGATTATGAAGAGAATAAACGAGAAAAAAAACCAGAAGAAGCAGTCTATTCTTACACCCTATTCCTGGGCGTGAGGAATTTCAAATATCGTTAATTCGTTTCCTATTATGCAACCAGCATACACTCGGTACTCTTAATTATCTCTTGTCAGCAAGAAATAGCCCTACTTTAACAAAGACAGTAATTACATTCAATAGTAAGAAGTTTACTAAGATTTGTATTCTTGAGGAATGTTTAGAAAAAATAATAGTTCTTACCACAATTTGGAAGACTTTTCAGTAATCTTACGCCATATGTTACAGAGCTTGACATTATAGTGGTAATTTCATGTTGTAACAAATGTTTAAAGTTTGCTATATGTAGATTGGCACCACCTTCAACTGTTATAAACTCTGGCCTGAAAAAGAGAACGTCTCTGTGTTTGCTCACATACTTGTGGACTCCGTTAAACCTGGCAGTCGTGGTCGAAAATTGACTAAGAGTCATCGTTATATTACTGATACATTTTAAGTATTGAATAAAAGTTAAATTGAGAAGTACTTGTAAAAAGCCTCAGCTTTTTACCACACAAAATTTCTTAATAAAGATTCAATGATAAAAGAAATAAAGATCGGTTTACCCCAATCGCTTAATAAAGCCAATGTCCAATTCCACTACTTCCGTGTTTTTTAAAAAGCCCAAAGATAAATGGGCTGTGAGCTCATTCGTCGACAAAATGAATGCACCGTCGAGAGTCGGCGGTGAATGCTGATCTGGTGGAAAACTAACTTCGTAGTCGTATGAGACCTGAAAATATAAACAAAATTTTAGGTTTTAGATTAAAATAAACACGACACAAATATAAACACTCATAATATTGTTTTTGGAAAATCAGGTTGTCCAGTGAGAACAATATTAAGATGCTGCATTGTAAGCATTTGCAATTAGTACGGTGACCTTAATTTATGGATTCTATTCATACTTTTCATCAGGCAGAGTAAAGTCCTTTTGAAAAGTCACAAAAATAAAACTGATAATGTTATTCCAAATTATAATTAAATTGAGTTTTACATTAGTTAAAGAAACTGGATTATCTCATTTGTAAGGAGAATCCTAACAGCAGAGAAATAGTAAAAGCTGGTAATGATTTCAAGACCATTTTCAATGTTAATATGTGACCATATAGATCCATTTTGTCGCTGGTATGTTGCTACAGGGTATGGAAGATATGGGGTGCTGGGCTAGAAAACCTCCACGTGGTGCACCCTGGTAACGTTGGCGATGGTGTTCATCACTGCCAACGGCTAATATTCTAGCACGAAGAGGAAACCATTTTCTTCGGCAATTCGACCGAGACTTGGTCCAACAGAGCGGGCGTGTTCGTCGGATCCTCTGTTGGTTCTTCGCTCTTCGGAGCATTGAGGAGGAAAACCTCGGTAAAAAATCACGATGGTGGGACCCTTTCAAGGGTCGAAGTTCCTCCGTTCAGCGGTGGAAAAGTAAGACGGGCTCGGTGTGCACTTACACTGCCACCGAGCAGGCATCAGGAGACGTAGTCTCCCTGCCGCCGTCGACATATCGTAGTCCCGAGTTGGAGTCTCGCGACTCCAATCGGGAGCGAGGGTCTTGGCTTAGCTGCCCGGACTGCGAGGAAGAAAACCTCTATAAAAAAATTACCCCGAATCCCGTGTTCTGGTGCGTGACCAGGGGATGCATGGCTGATGGGTAGTTCAGTCGTAAGCGCACTCCCAGCCGAGGCACCTGCGGACCCCTCGGTTGGGCATAAATTTACGCTTGCCCGGGTATTGGGGATCTCTGCCCGGGTCGACATTTATTCTCCCCATCTCGTGGGTTCAATAATGGAATTTCAATCAAACAAAAACAAAAACCTAAAAACTGTGGAAAGAAAGAAGGAAATAGATGGTGGGAAGCAAAAAAGGTCTGATGACTTCTCTTCCAACGACGAGGAAGCATTGGTTGGGATGCCTACCTCGGTGGGGCTCCCAGAAGTTATTATGACTGCTGGGAGCCGAAGAACATCGGAGCGATTACGTTCCAAGTCTACCGCGGGTGGAAGCTCTAGTGTGAGGACGGACGTGCTGGACTTCATGGAGACGGAGCTGTGTGACAGCCGAAAACGCGGACGCTCCAGGGATGAGGAGAGCGATACATCCCAGGAGATGCTACCTCCTAAGGTAGCAAGCAGCCGCAGAGGGAGGTCACGAACCCCGATCTCGGCCCCGTCAGGCTCCGTCTTTTGCAAGGCGGAAGCCTATAGACGGCTCAGGGCAGACGGCGAAATCTTGGTGGAGGAGGAGATTGCGGATCTCCTGCTAAAAATAAAGGAGCCGATGGTGGGGGATTCAGTTCCTCAAACACCATCGTCCATGCAGGAGAGAGCGAATGCGGCGGTGGCCATCATTCACAAAGTGGCCACCAAGTCGAGTAACCTTAAGGGCTGCTTTGTGAAAGCCCTTAAGGACTCCTCTTCCGCTATTGCGGGGGTCGTGGATACCCTCATCGGGGACGTGGCTCGGCTGCAGGCGGCCAACAATCGCCTGACGGGGCAAGTGGCTGAGCTCAGCGCTCAGTTCGCCCAATTCCGGGCGCATCGCCCGACACGTCCCCGTCTCAGTCTGCCCCCTCTTCCAGCCTCGGTGGCATTCCTGATGCCCATCTGCGCCAAATAACCGATGCAGTATGGCGCATGATGGACGGGCGTCTGGCTGGCCTGGAGGCAAGGCTGCCACCAGCTCCTGTTGTCCAGCCGTCGCTTGCGGGCCATAAAGCGGGGGTTGCATCGGGGTCAGCATCGCTTCCCGTTGCGACCGGTCGCGTGTCCTACGCGCCGGCGGCAGCAGTTTCTGCTGCTCCTGCAACTGCTCCGAGGGCACGGCAGGCGGCCAAGGCAGCAGCCCGGACGCCCGCACCGAGGTCAGGGCTCAAAACAGCGGCAAAGACTGGGGCGGAGTTCCCTCCGCTCCCCACTCCAACCGCTGTATCTGGCACCTCAACAAGTGCTCCCTCCACATCTGCCCCTTCCACGGATGGTTGGCAGGTAGTCGGGGGGGCTAAGAAGCCCCGAAAGCGGGGTAAGAAGGCTGCACAAATAGCACCCTCTACCCCGCAGGCGCCATCGGCTGCAGTGGCTGCCACAAAGACGCCGCGCAAACTACAGGCGCCTAAAAGCGCGGCCGTGGTAGTCACCGTGTCACCGGAGGCAGCTAGCAGCGGGCTGTCCTACGCGGCAATTTTCAAAAGGGCCCGGGACAGTCTCGCTCACGATTTCGGGACAGTAGGTGTCAGAATGGGCCTCGCCCAAACGGGAGCTCGAGTCCTCGAGTTCCCTGGGGCTGAAGGTGCTAAGACGGCGGACACAATTGCTGAGAAGCTGCGAGGTATGTTTACGGCTACGGATGGTGTCAAGATCGCCAGGCCCACTAAGTGCGCAGAATTGCGCATTTCGAGCCTGGACGACTCCATAACGACCGAGGATGTACGCGTTGCAGTAAGAGAGAGGACGGGTTGCAACGCGGACAACATTAGGGTCGGCACCATCCGCCCCGGTCCAGGAGGACTTGGCGCAGTGTGGGTCAGCTGTCCCGTAGCGTCGGCCAAAATGTTGGGCGACGCCGGCAGGCTGCTCATCGGTTTCGTGAGCGCTAGGATCACAGTCCTGGCGGCGAGACCGATGAGGTGTTACAAGTGCCTGGCATCGGGACACACACGCGCCAAGTGCGTTAGTTGTTTCGACTGCAGCGGGTTATGTTTCCGCTGCGGTCGATCGGGGCACAAGGCAGCTGAATGCTCTGCCGCCCCTCACTGCCCGGCGTGTGCGGCGGGTGACAAGCCCGCCAATCACCAAATTGGGCAGGGAGGCTGTAAACCTCCCTACAATTCTCGGCAAGCGTTGGGGGCTAGCCAATCGACCCAGGCTGCCTCTGATGTCGTCCGCATGTCGGCATCGTTGCCCATGGAGGAGGTTGTAGAGACGGTCGAGTAATGGCCCAAGTCTCCAACCTCCTGGTCCAGACGAACCTCAACCACTGTGCCGCGGCGCAGGACCTTTTCCTGCAAACCATGGCACAGTGGTCGATCGGTGTTGCCGTAGCCGCGGTGTTCGGTATTATGTTCCTCCCCGTCCAAACTGGTTGGGTGACCGGGACGGTTCCGTGGCAGTCGTCGGCTCCACGGCGGCTCATTCCCCGCCCTTGTCGCTAAGAGACAAGGGCACTGGATATGTTGCTGCCGAGTAGGGGGGATCACCATATATGGTGTCTACTTCTCCCCCAACCGGAGTTTGAGCGACTTCGAGGTTTTCCTTAACAACTTGGAAACCTCGATGCGGCGGCTAACGTCTGGGCACGTCCTAGTGCTGGGGGACTTCAATGCAAAATCCATTGCGTGGGGTTCCCCCAGGACGGACGCTAGGGGCGAGGCCGTAGAGGAGTGGGCGGCCTCGGTGGGCCTCTGTTTACTAAACAGGGGCTCCACCAACACGTGTGTGCGACAGCAGGGAGGGTCGATAGTGGACCTTTCGTTCGCTACCCCTGCCCTCGCCGCACGAGTAAGGAACTGGCGTGTCCTGGAAGAGGTTGAGACGCTCTCGGACCATCTCTATATCCGATTTGAGCTCTCCCGGTCCCAGGACGCCAGTAGGGGTCACGCGGCGCGGCGTTCTTCTCGCTTTCCGCGGTGGGCTGTAGCCAAATTAAATAGGGACCTACTAGAGGAGGCGGCCATTATTCACTCTTGGCTGTCTCCGCAGGCCCCGACCGAGTAGGTCGACATGGGGGCTGGTCGCTTCTGCAATGCCATTGCGCAGATATGTGATGCGGCCATGCCCCGCATCCGAGGTTGCCGGCCTCCACGGAAGGAGGTTTACTGGTGGTCCCAGGAGTTGGCGGACCTCCGTGCGGCCTGTACTCGTGCCCGGAGGTCCTACACCCGTAGTCGGCGGCGACACCGCGAAGAAGGCGGGGAGGACCAGCTTCATGAGGAGTACTGAGAGGCGCGAAAAACTCTGAAGCTGGCCATAAGCCGCGCCAAAGAAATTAAGAGAAAGGAGATGCTGGAGGGTCTCGATCGTGACCCCTGGGGTCGCCCATATCGTGCGGCGCGACAAAAGCTCCGCACGTCGGCCCCCCCCCCGGGCCCTGCAGGAAGTGGTCGAGGGCCTTTTCCCGCAGCGGGTGGAACACACACCCGCGTCGATGACCTTCGTGGTCGGAGACGACGGGGGGAACGAGGACGATGTTCCGCCCGTCAGGGAATCGGAGGTAGGGGCGGTTGTTCTACGGATCCGCTCTAAGAACACCGCCCCCGGGCCGGACGGGATACCTGCCCGAGTGCTAGCCCGAGCCCTCGAACACATGTCGGACCGCCTCAGGGAGGTCCTGGATGCTAGTTTGGCGTCCGGACGCTTCCCTGAGTGCTGGAAAAGCGGGAAGCTGGTCCTATTGAGGAAGCCGGGACGGCCAACCGAATCGGTAGCGGCCTATAGGCCCATCGTGTTGCTGGACGAGGCGGGTAAACTGTTTGAGAGGATACTCTCTGCCCGCATCGTCCGGCACCTCCGCGAGGTGGGCCCCGATCTGTCGGACGCCCAATTTGGTTTTCGGGCAGGGCGTTCGACGGTCGATGCCGTGCTGCGCCTGAGGGCCGTTACCGAAGAGGCGGTGAGCTGTGGCGGCGTGCTGTTGGCGGTGTCGTTGGACATCGCCAACGCATTCAATAGTCTGCCATTTAGCTGCATCAGGGAAGCACTCCACTACCACGGGGTGCCAAAGTACCTGAGGCGGCTTGTGGCAGACTATCTTGAGGAGCGTACCGTCATGTACGAGGATCGAGACGGTGTTCTAAGGCGGCGGCTCATGTCGTGCGGTGTTCCACAGGGGTCTGTCCTCGGACCACTCCTGAGGAACATGGGATACGACTGGGCCCTTCGAGGTCGTCTTCCCCCCGGGCTGGGCGTACTTTGTTACGCAGATGACACATTGATCACGGCCCGGGGGATGAACTTTCAAGAGGCGGCGCGCCTGGCCACCACGGGTGTCTCTCTGGTGGTCGAGCGAATTGAGGCGCTGGGTTTGCGGGTGGCCCTGGACAAGACGGAGGCCCTTTTGTTCCACGGGCCCCGTCGTGGTCCACCCTCCGGCGCCTCCATTGTGGTCAATTCGGTCCTCGTACCGGTTCAGGCCCAGATGAAGTATCTGGGCCTGATCCTCGACGGCAGGTAGCTCTTCGACGAGCACTTCCGACAGCTTTCTCCAAAGCTGGTCGGCGCTGCTTCTGCCCTTGGGCGACTTTTGCCCAATCTGGGTGGAGCTAGCGTCGCGACAAGACGGCTATACACGGGGGTTGTCCGGTCAATGGCGCTGTATGGTGCACCGGTGTGGGCGGCGGCTCTGACCCCCCAGAATAGGGCTCGCCTCTGGCGCCCTCAGAGGATATTGGCGGTTAGAGCCATACGCGGTTACCGCACCGTATCGACGGAGGCGGCGTGCGCCTTGGCCGGAACTCCTCCGTGGGATTTGGAGGCGGAAGTGCTCGCCGAAGTTTATCGGCGGACGGCTGACTTCCGGGCGGGTAGCGGCATACAGCCCCCGCCCGAAGAGATACGCGAGTGGCGAGAGGCCGCTCGTCGAGCCACGATGGCTCGTTGGTCGTCCCGGCTGGAGGCTCCACGTGCTGGTTTTGCCGCCGTGGAGGCTCTCCAGCCGGTCATCGCCGAGTGGGCGGGGCGGCAGCACGGGACCCTTTCCTTCCGACTAACGCAGGTCCTTTCCGGGCACGGTTGCTTCGGGAAGTACCTGCACTCGGTCGCCAGGAGGGAATTGAGTCCCGCCTGTCACCACTGCGACTGCAGTGAGGACTCGGCTCAGCACACGCTAGCGGTTTGTTCCGCCTGGGCGGCGCAGCGTGGGGTCCTCACTGCAGTTATTGGAGGAGATCTCTCGCTACCGGCCGTCATACGCTCCATGGCCGGTACCGTCAGTTGTTTTACCGCGGTCGCAACCTTCTGCGAAGACATAATTTCGCGGAAGGAGGCGGCGGAGAAGGCCCGGGAGGACGATATCCACTCGGACTCAATTCGCCGTCGGCGAGCCGGGCGGCGGAAGCGCGCATACCAGCGCCTCATGCCGCCTTGAGTGTGGCCGCGGGTGGACGGGATGGGTTTTCCCCTCCATCCGCTATAATGGCCAGCCGCGAGGAGGCGACGTCCGCGTGTGCCGTACGTCGCCTAAATTAGAGAGTTTATCAGCAGATGGTGCCCGAGGTACCGGGCAGGCGCTAGGAGGGATCTGGATGTCGTAATAGCAGCGGTTCCCGGATCCCTCCTATCTCAAGCGCAGAGTGGCACACCGTGTGGTTTTAGTCGGTCCGATTCCGACACACCACCCTGCCGTAAACCCCGGTGGGGTGACGGCTCGAGGGGGTTTCCACACGTAAAAAAAAAAAAAGGGTATGGAAGATATCGATATATTTTCCTATTCCCATTGAAAACAAATATTAGTTTAATTTACACTACGGTCAGTACTCGATACTTGATATCTTGAGAATCGATAAGTCTTTCTTCCGGAACTTGTGTATTTTTTTCATACTAAACATGTTAAGGGGTATTTCTGTAGCCTATTTCTTCCATCCCTGCACATTTGAGGAAATTTGTTAGCTCACAGCGCTAAGGAAAAATTTGAGCTTCCCGAAAAACATTTGGCGTCTAATATAAATTTGGACGACGAAGGAAATTTACCACTCAGTGGACTTCGGTGTCAGAGCTATGTCGTGAAAGTCCAGTTCTTACAACGATCAGTGCAAATAGAACTATTTTCCCTTGTTAGACAACTAGGCCCGCCTAAATCTCTCTCATCGTTAGCACCGTTAGTTTCTTATTATTTCGCTGGGCTTATTTTCTTGGTGTCGCGTCGTCCTGAGAATAAGCTTTACTGTACCAGATCTCTAAGAAAGTGACTGCTGGAATACATCTTATAATAGACGATGTGTCTGCTTTATAATTGCTGATTAATGCTGATTAAAATGGTTATCTATACGCCAGCGCCGCAATCTGCGAGCACTAACTGCCCTATTTTCATTTCTCAACTCACCGTTTTCACATGCAACATTTTTTACATTCAAAAAGAAAGTACATAATCTCCTTTTTAAAGGGATTGAAGAATCCTCCAATTGATAGTTGGCTCAGCTTATAGTCAAGTTGTTATAGTGTACGAATATAATCTAAATATGTGTGTATGGGTATATTTATGTTTATATGTATATATTTATGACGTACGTATTGTATGTGGTCATGTATGGTATATTTTCATTCTCAATGTAACAACCTCTGTGCACCACCCTTACAATATTTCAATACTACCCTAAGGTTGATTGGAAGAGAATGCCTTGGGCATTAAGTCCGTCGATGTACAAAGTGCATAAAGTGTAAATAAATAAATAAATAGACCTATAGCATTTCTATTATTAGTTGTCATTAAATCCTTCATTATCTCAAAAGTCACTAGGTGTTCAATGATCGTCAGTTTGGTGTTCGGTGACCAGTAGTGAACAAAGGTGACTGCGTTCAATGAACAGTGTTATTGCTTTTCGAAACTATTAGGGTTTGGCATAAAGCTTTTCTCGAAGTTTCTTTGCATAGGTTGCCCGAGAATTCGTATAACTGGGTTACTAGTTTTTGTAGTTCGAGTCTGGTAATGCTGGTGGCTCAGAAAGTTTTATGCTATCACCCTTGTATAATGAAAAGGAACAAATTATCACCTAAATTATTTCCCGAACGATACGAACTACAAACTTTCAAGAAAATCGCGTTCTGTTGTCTCAAAGACCCGCACCCACACCGCAAAAACATTCTTCCATAAAAGCAGTTATAGGTACTTAATATTACGTTAAAGAAATAATTTTAAAAAGAATACTTCTGGTTCTTACCTTCAAATGACTGAAGCCAATAATTGTATCCACATAACGAAGGTTTGGTCTTTCCAAAATGGTGGTAGCTGTTGATCGTCTGAACATAGTATTCAGCCCTCGTAGCGTACCGGAGTGCATTGAAATAGTCTAACGAAAACAACGTGTAACTCTTTAGGTATGCATCAAGTAAGTTGCTTAAGGTTTACCATTATACTTACATAGTAAGTGTGTAATTATACTTATATAGTATACTTATATTATATTTTTGGTTTATTCTCATTGGTTCGATCTATCGAATATATAGTCGAATTTGTGAGAGATTTTTTCTTATTACTTTGAAAGTCGAACTACTGCAAACTTAAAATATCTCAATAGTTCCACGACGATTACAAATGGATATTTGACAAATCATCATTTGTTACACATAGTTTTCTGATTAACCTTGTTGAAATAAGAAAAAGAGTAATATGACTTATCAACTACGAATTTCGTTAAGAATGTTCTATATGTTGGATTTTCAATAAATCTCTTTTTTCGCAAACTATTTTTTTTACATTTAATTCTGCATAAAATTTAGTATAACTATTGATACGCAGTAATTCGACTGTCAAACTAATATCTCACTAATTAGTTTGACGATAGAATTTATGTATCAAACAAATGAGAACAAACCGTTTTTCTTTATTATAAAAATTATTTAAATTGTAATTTTGACTGTTATACTATTTGTTCTTAAAAAAAAGGTTTTTATCTAGAGGCGTCAAATTAGTTACCATTGGCAGGTTTTTACTCATATTTAGGAATCAATGCATATTTCACTACTTACAAGTAAGTACTGAAATATGAATTAGCGTTGTATTTAATTTAAGAATAAAGAAAGTGAAGTTACCAGACCGTGCGAAGCTAATATTTTGAAATTTGGTAGGCGAATTACGTCTCCCCCAATTTCATTTAATTTTTTATTCATCATGATTAGGGCTTCATCAGTAAATTCTGCAAGCGCTGTTGCTTTTTGGTTATCGTAGTTCCTAAAATAATTATATATTTTTTTCTCTATTTAATTGCTTGTTAAAAAATATAGATATTTAGTAAGTAGAGTGGTACAAAGTGGCGATTATAAGGTTTCGGTTCGATTTAGACAGACGGTCCGAGGTATAATATAATAAGATTTTTGGTATTGGGAGACTAAATTGAAATTACAAGACAACTCACAGCAAAGGAAATTTATGTGGTTTCAGTTAATTTACTCATCAATTACTTTATTAACAAAATAAATCGGAATCATTCATTTAAAATGGTTTTCTAGATAAGACTTTTTAAATATTTGTATTTCTTGTTTTAGTAGTTACTTCCTATGTAAACAGATCTTAAGTATATTTTATTTCGAAATAATTTTATAATTCGATATATTGAAAATAATTGATTAATGAAGTCAGGAGATACATGTGAAACTCTTCAGTGGCTCACAATAAACCACTTGAGTTTTGGACTCACCTGATTTGTTTTAACGAGAATTCTTTTTGTGTATATTATTTTGCTCGATATTAACATATGTTATTGTTAGTTTAACTATATTATAACAACTTCATCAACAGCCTTTTATAGTCCACTACTGGACATAGCCCTCTCCTTAGCAAGGAGGTTTTGGCCTACTATAACACGCTGGCCAGACGGGTTGGAATAGGGTTTGTTTCAAGTAGGAGTGCTGGGCTAGAAAACCTCCACGTGGTGCACCCTGGTAACGTTGGCGACGGCATTGTTTCTTCCGATGCCTTTTGGAAGAGAACATCACCGCCAACGGCTAATATTCTAGCACAAAGAGGAGGCCTTACTTCTTGGGCCATTCGGTCGAGGCTTGGTCCAACAGAGAGGGTGTATCTGCCGGTTCCTCTGTTGACTCTTCGCTCTTCGGAGCAATGAGGAGGAAAACCTCGGTAAAAAATCACAATGGTGGGACTCTTTCAAGGGTCGGAGTTCCTCCGTTCAGCGGTGGAAAAGGTAGGGCGGGCTCGGTGTGCACTTACACTGCCACCGTGCAGGCATCAGGAGACATAGTCTCCCTGCCGCCGTCGACATATCGTAGTCCCGAGTTGGAGTCTCGCGACTCCAATCGGGGGCGAGGGTCTTGGCTTAGCCGCCTGGACTACGAGGAAGAAAACCTCTATAAAAAATTACCCCGAATCCCGTGTTCTGGTGCGTGGTCATGGGATGCATGGCTGACGGGCAGTTCAGTCGTAAGCGCACTCCCAGCCGAGGCACCTGCGGACCCCTCGGTTGGGCATAAATATACGCTTGCCCGGGTATTGGGGATCACTGCCCGGGTCGATCTATGTTCTCCTCATCTCGTGGGTTCAAATATGGAACCATTTTTAATTAAAAACAAAACCGATACAGACGAAAAGAAGGAGAAAAAAAAACAGGGGGTGAAAGAGTGCAGGAGAGGGCGACTTCTTTTCCAACGAAGAGGTGACATTGGCTAGCACGCCTATTTCGGTGGGGCTCCCAGAAGTCATTATGGCTGCTGGGAGCCGTACAACATCGGAACGATTGCGTTCCAAATCTGTCGCGGGTGGTAACTCCAGTGCGAAGGAGGACACACTGGAGCTTATGGAAACGGAGCTCTGTGACAGCCGGAAACGCGGACGCTCCAGGGATGACGGCAGCGACACGTCTCAGGAGATGTTACCTCCCAAGGTTGCAAGCAGCCGTAGAGGGAGGACACGAACTCCGGCCTCCGTCCGGTCAGGCTCCGTTTTCTGCAAGGCAGGAGCCTACAGAAGAGTCAAGGCGGACGGTGAAGCATTAGCGAAAGAGGAGGTCGCAGATCTCCTGCTTAAAATCAAGGAGACGATGGTAGGGAGTTCTGTTCTCCAAACACCATCGTCCATGCAGGAGAGAGCAAACGCGGCGGTGGTCATCATCCACAAAGTGGCCACCAAGTCTAGTAACCTTAAGGGCTGTTTTGTGAAGGCCTTTAAGGACTCCTCTGCCGCTATTGCGGGGGTCGTGAAGAGCCTTATCGGAAACATGGCTCGTCTCCAGGCAGACAACGAGCGTCTGCCGGGGCAGGTGACTGAGCTCAGTGCTCAGTTTGCTCAATTCCGGGCAGATCGCCTCGAACGAGAAGGCTCGCCTCCGTCACAACTTACCCCCTCTTCCAACCTCGGGGGTATTCCTGATGCCCACCTGCGCTAAATCACGGGCGCATGATGGACGGGCGTCTCGCTGGTCCGGAGCCGAGGCTGACTCCGGCCCCAGTTGTCCGACCGCCGCTCGCGGCAAATAGACCGAAGACCGTATCGGTGCCATCAACGCCTGCCGTTGCGGGCGGTCGTGTGTCCTATGCGGCGGTGGCGTCTATATCTGCCGCTCCTGCGGTTGTTCCGAGGGCACGACAGGCGGCTAAAGCAACAGCCAAGACAGGTGCACCGAGGTCAGGGCCCAAAACGGCGGCCAAGTCTAGAGCGGCATTCCCTCCGCTCTCCACTCCAGCCGCTGTACTTGGCACCTCCACGTCTGCCTCCCCCCATATCTGCCCCTTCCACGGATGGTTGGCAGGTAGTCGGGGGGACTAAAAAGTCTCGAAAGCGGGGTAAAAAGGCTGCTCAAAAAGCAGCCTCTACCCCGCAGTCGCTGTCGGTGGTAGTGGCCACTACGAAGAGGCCACGCAAGCTGCAGGTGCCCAAAACCGTGGTGGTGGTGGTCACCGTGTCACCGGAAGCGGCTAACGGCGGACTGTCTTACGAGGCCATCTTCCAGAGGGCCCGGGCTAGTCTCGCCAATGACATCGGGACGGAAGGAGTCAGGTTGCGTCTCGCTCAGACGGGAGCTCGTGTCCTCGAGTTCCCTGGAGCCGAAGGTGCAAAGACGGCTGATACGTTTGCCGAAAAGTTGCGGGGCAGATTTGCGGCCACGGATGGTGTTAAGATTGCCAGGCCTACCAAGTGTGCAGAGTTGCACATCTCGGGCCTGGACGACTCCATAACGGCCGAGGATGTCCGTGTTGTGGTAAAAGAAAAGACAGGGTGCAACGCGGATAGCATTAGGGTCGGCACCATCCGCCCCGGTCCAGGAGGGCTTGGCGCAGTGTGGGTCAGCTGTCCCGTAGCATCGGCCAAAATTTTGGGCGATGCCGGTAGGCTGCTCATCGGTTTCGTGAGCGCTAGGATCACATTCCTGGCAGCGAGACCGATGAGATGTTTTAAATGTCTGGCATCGGGACACACACGTGCCAAATGCGTCAGCTGTTTTGATGGCAGCGGATTATGTTTCCGCTGCGGTCGACCGGGGCACAAGGCGGCTGAATTCTCTGCCGCCTCTCACTGCCCGGCGTGTGTGGCGGGTAACAAGCTCGCCAATCACCAAATTGGGCAGGGAGGCTGTAAACCTTCCCGCAACTCTCGGCAGGCGTCAGGGGTTAGCCAGTCGGCCCAGGCTGCTTCTGACGTCGTTCGTGCGTCGATATCGTCGCCCATGGAGGAGGTTATAGAGACGGTCGAGTAATGGCCCGAGTCTCCAACCTCCTAGTCCAGACGAACCTGAACCACTGTGCCGCGGCGCAGGACCTTTTCCTGCAAACCATGGCACAGTGGTCGATTAGTGTTGCCGTAGCCGCGGAACCCTATTATGTTCCTCCCCGTCCAAACTGGTTGAGTGACCGGGACGGTTCCGTGGCAGTCGTCGGCTCCCGACGCCGCGTGTCTAACGTCTGTGCACGTCTTAGTGCTGGGGGACTTCAACGCAAAGTCCATTCCGTGGGGTTTTCCCATGACGGACGCTAGGGGCGAGGCCGTAGAGGAGTGGGCGGCCTCGGTGGGCCTCTGTTTACTAAACAGGGGCTCCACCAACACGTGTGTACGACAGCAGGGAGGGTCGATAGTGGACCTTTCGTTCGCTACCCCTGCCCTCGCCGCACGAGTAAGGAACTGGCATGTCCTGGAAGAGGTTGAGACGCTCTCGAACCATCTCTATATCCGATTTGGGCTCTCCCGGTCCCAGGCCGCCAGTAGGGGTCACGCGGCGCGGCGTTCTTCTCGCTTTCCGCGATGGGCTGTAGCCAAATTAAATAGGGACCTACTAGAGGAGGCGGCCATTATTCACTCTTGGCTGTCTCCGCAGGCCCCGACTAAGGAGGTCGACATGGGGACTGGTCGCTTCTGCGATGCCATAGCGCAGATCTGTGATGCGGCCATGCCCCGCATCCGAGGTTGCCGGCCTCCACGGAAAGAGGTTTACTGGTGGTCCCAGGAGTTGGCGGACCTCCGCGCGGCCTGTACTCGTGCCCGGAGGTCCTACACCCGTAGTCGGCGGCGACACCGCGAAGAAGGCGGGGAGGACCTGCTTCATGAGGAGTACCGAGAGGCGCGGAAAACTTTAAAGCTGGCCATCAGCCGCGCCAAAGAAATTAAGAGAAAGGAAATGCTGGAGGGTATCGATCGTAACCCCTGGGGTCGCCCTTATCGTGCGGCGCGACAAAAGCTTTGCACGTCGGGCCCCCCCCTTACAGAGACACTCCAGGCCAGCTTCCTGCGGGAAGTGGTCGAGGGCCTTTTCCCGCAGCGGGCGGAGCACACGCCCCCGTCGATGGCCTTCATGGACGAAGACGACGGGGTGAACGAAGACAATGTTCCGCCCTACAGGGAATCGGAGGTAGGGGCGGTTGCTCTACGGATCCGCTCTAAGAACACAGCCCCCGGGCCGGACGGGATACCTGCCTGAGTGCTAGCTCGAGCCCTCGAACACATGTCGGACCGCCTCAGGGGGGTCCTGGACGCTAGTTTGGCGTCCGGACGCTTCCCTGAGTGCTGGAAAAGCGGAAAGCTGGTCCTACCAAGGAAGCCGGAACGGCCAGCCGAATCGGTAGCGGCCTATAGGCCTATCGTGTTGCTGGACGAGGCGGGTAAACTGTTTGAGAGGATACTCTCTGCCTGCTCAGCGAGGTGGGCCCCAATCTGTCAGACACTCAATTTGGTTTTCGGGCGGGGCGTTCGACGGTCGATGCCGTGCTGCGCCTGAGGGCTGTTACCGAAGAGGCGGTGAGCTGTGGCGGCGTGCTGTTGGTGGTGTCGTTAGACATCGCCAACGCCACGGGGTGCCAGAGTACCTGAGGCGGCTTGTGGCAGACTATCTTGAGGAGCGTACCGTCATGTACGAGGACCGAGATGGTATTCTGAGGCGGCGGCCCATGTCGTGCGGTGTTCCACAGGGGTCTGTCCTCGGACCTCTCCTGTGGAACATGGGATACGACTGGGCCCTTCGAGGTCGTCTTGCCCCCGGGCTGGGCGTAATTTGTTACGCAGATGACACATTGGTCACAGCCCGGGGAGTGAACTTTCAAGAGGCGGCGCGCCTGGCCACCACGGGAGTCTCTTTGGTGGTCGGGCGTATTGAGGCGCTGGGTTTACGGGTGGCCCTAGATAAGACGGAGGCCCTTTTGTTTCATGGGCCCCGTCGTGGTCCACCACCCGGCGCCTCTATCGTAGTCAATTCGGTCCTCGTACCGATTAAGGCCCAGATGAAGTATCTGGGCCTGATCTTCGACGGCAGGTGGCTCTTCGACGAGCACTTCCGACAGCTTACTCCAAAGCTGGTCGCCGCTGCTTCTGCTCTTGGCCGACTTTTGCCCAATTTGAGTGGAGCCAGCGTCGCGACGAGACGGCTATACACGGGGGTTGTTTGGTCAATGGCGCTGTATGGTGCACCGGTGTGGGCGGCGGCTCTGACCGCCCAGAATAGAGCTCGCCTCTGGCGCCCACAGAGGATATTGGCGGTTAGAGCCATTCGCGGCTACCGCACCGTATCGACGGAGGCGGCGTGCGCCTTGGCCGGAACTCCGCCGTGGGATTTGCAGGCGGAAGTGCTCGCCGAAGTTTATCGGCGGACGGCTGACTTCCGGGTGGATAGCGGCATACGGCCCCCGCCGCAAGTGATATGCGAGTGGCGTGAGGCCGCTCGTCGAGCCACGATTGCTCGTTGGTCATTCTGGTTGGAGACTCCTCGTGCTGGCTTTACCCTCGTGGAGGCTCTCCAGCCGATCATCGCCGAGTGGGCAGGGCGGCAGCACGGGACCCTTTCCTTCCGACTGACGCAGGTCTTTTCCGGGCACGGTTGCTTCGGGAAGTATATGCACTCGGTCGCGAGGAGGGAATTGAGTCCTGCCTCTCACCACTGCGACTGCAGTGAGGACCCGGCTCAGCACACGCTAGTGGTTTGTTCCGCCTGGGCGGCGCAGCGTGGGGTCCTTACTGCAGTTATTGGAGGAGATCTCTCGCTACCGGCCGTCATACGCTCCATGGCCGGTAGCGACAGTTGTTTTACCGCAGTCGCAAACTTCTGCGAAGACGTAATTTCGTGGAAGGAGGCGGCGGAGAAGGTCCGGGAAGACGATATCCACTCGGACCTGATTCGTCGCCGGCGAGCCGGGCGGCGCAGGCGCTCATACCAGCGCCTCATGCCGCCTTGACTGTAACCGCGGGTGGACGGGACGGGTTTTCCCCTCCATCCGCTACAATGGGCAGCCGCGAGGAGGCGACGTCCGCGTGTGCCGTACGTCGCTTAAATGGAGAGTTTATCTGCAGATGGTGCCCGCGTTAGCGGGCAGGCGCTAGGAGGGATCTGGATGTCGTAATAGCAGCGGTTCCCGGATCCCTCCTATCTCAGGCGCAGAGTGGCATACCGTGTGGTTTTAGTCGGTCCGATTCCGACACACCATCCCGCCGTAAACCCCGGTGGGGTGACGGCCTGTGGGGGTTTCCACACGTTAAAAAAAAAAGAAAAAAAAAAGGGTTTGTTTCAAGTTTTCCTTCTGTTTGTAATGATATTATCTTACATACTTCGTTCACTTAGTCACCTTTTACGACACCCACGGTATGAGTAGGGGTGATAACATTATGTATTCTTAATCCGTCACCACACGGACATTATAATAACTAGTTGGTGGTATACCTTCGGTATGTAAAATTTTCAAGAGTGCTTATTTTAGTGGTATGTTAACTTTCGGAGTTCCAAGGATTTCCTTACTAGGGTGCACCTGGTACCCCGGTTACTGGTACCTGTAACGGTGTGTGGTTTTTGGTTGGTTCGAGTTCGACATAACCACTTTTCGGTGGTATCCGTGGGGATTTCCGCACAGTACAAAAAAAACGTGATATGTTAACTTATAGATATCACAAGTATTCGTACTTACTGAAGGTCTGATAAAGTAGGAACATCTAATATTTGTTTCCACACGAAATAATCATTGAAATAATCTTGAATCCAATGATCTAAATCAGCCTTCAACCTCATTATGAAATCTCCTGCGAAAATGGGACGCATTTTGATTATATTCTTTTTTCGACCTATTCTTTCCTTCCAGACTCAAGACTTACGTATTTCCCATATATATAAACATATTAAAAACTTTAATGTTTTATTGACCATGATAAGGATCAAGCCGTTCAGACGCTTAAAACTTATAAATATCTTACGTTTATCTATGGTTTCAAGTCCATTTAAGTTATTTCTTTATTAATTTACAAAATATACACAAAATTTTGAAGAAGGGAATTAATGACAATATCATATGTCAATGTATTTACAAAGATCAATGTTTTATTTTTGGTTTTTATTATTATTAATATTTACTAGAATTAGTTATGTACCGTAATCACAAATTGTTTTACGGGTATACTGAAATACTTGTGGTAGGAATTGAAAATTTGCTATTAGCATTCGTACACATTAACCACGATGATAAAAATTAATGACATGATATATTCTTAGTTTCTGAAAAATATGTAAATAGGGAAGGTAGATACCCTCAGGGTTAAATGTTGTCTGCTACGCGGAAGACATACTAGTAGTGGCTGGGAATTATGGCTTTCAGGAGGTTCTGGAGTTAGGGGGTAGCTTGTGTCGCCTGAAAGATCAGCAGTCTCAATTTGTGTTTCATAAAATAGAAACTTGAAACGCAGAGATGCAGTTCGCACCTATTCACTTACATTAAATACCTCAGCCTCGTAGATGTAAGTAGTATATGTGTTCATCGTAAATTACAGGTTTCGACGAATAGTCTGTGAGATATAGTGTAGATGGAAGGACCCATTGAAGGATATGACTAAACTATTAGGGTTGCATTTTTGCCTTGTCGGTTACAGAACCCTAAGAAATTATAGATGATCTCATATTTACTGATAAGACGTTTTTAACATAATCGTACAAATTTACCCATGAAACACCTACGGACATGCTATCCATAATCAATCATAAGTAATATCACTGAAGCGTGTGGAATGTATAAATTAAACATCATCCTTCCATATTACAGTTCTAACAATATTCTTACCCATGTGTTGTTTTTCCAATGTTATCGGTGGTTCGGTGTTATTGTCCTTGGCATACTGAAATCATATTTTCAAAACTTTTTGATGACAGGAAGAATTGGAGATTAAAATTTTGGTCAAATATTCAAGAGAAACGTGCTTACTCGATTATCTGATTAGACGAAATATGAGTAAAAGAATATATATTATTTATAATATATAAATATAAGAGGTACATAAGCTTTCAATTATGTCTCTCTCTTTGAGAGCCAAGTCCTTGTTGATAGAGTAATCGCCACTCTTCTGTATTTTCTGCGATCTATTTAACTTTCTGATAGGCACTTGCTATATGTGCATGTTAATCTAACCTGTCCCCGTTTTCTCTTGCCTTCTATTTTTTGTTCCAGCATTATTCAGAAGAAGTTGTTAGCCTTATTAAGTCAGGCCAACCTTTTGCTTCTTCTGTTCTCAATGGCACTCAACAAGCACCTCTATTCATTTACCATCAATAGGAGTGCCTCATCCTCAGCCACACAGAACAAATAATTGCACTTATCAAACAAATATTTATCCTGGATGAGAATCCAATCCACGTTATTGGCTCCGCCTTAGTAGCTAGAGCCAATAAGTGTAATACAAGTGTTGTGCACTTGACGGGCCTGGGTGTCTTGTGTATACTCGTATATAAATTTTATTTGTTTAATAAGCATTAGTGCCCATTACTCGACTTATAAGCTCTCTTATACAGCTAGAAGCTTAAAAACGATAGTTCACTATTATTTAATCTTAGGGAGAATCCATCTGTAGTCTGTAACGGAAATTATGTTCCAAGTTTTCATTCAATACTGAACCTTCGTCTGTATTTTAGTTTGACTTTTTAGTCCAATAATAGAAAATGTTGAATAAAATTTATATAAATAACAATTTGACTTGTGAAATCTCTCGTGGCTTAAGTAAAACTTGAATAAGTACGTTATCTGAAGATGTCTTTTGATAAACGTGGTTACATGTAAACGGTATGAGTACATGAGTGAACTAAAATATTTCTAAAAAGAGTAGATACCTACTGTCAATGTGATATCTTTTGTGTCTAGGGTTGATACAATAAGTTCGATAACTAGCCTTTTTGCCATCAATCGGTAGCGACCCTGTACTGTATATTGTACGTTTTTCATCACAACTCTGAAACAAGATTATTTATTTAATTCTCTTTATTCATAAGAAATAAGAATAAATGCAAGCAGAAAAAAGAAAGTTGAATAAATACTGAAGATAATCAAACATACCAAGAAATGAATTAAATCAATAAAAATATAGTAGTAATTAAAGCAACGAACTCTCTATCAGTTTTTGTTTCATACAGTTGGATTTCTAACATGATGTTAAATCATTAAATTAGTAGTATTTACTTACAGTAGTTCTCCAAACGATGGTGTATATATCAGAGCGGATGGATCACTATCCAACATGCACCGGTCGTAGGCGCCTTTCAGGTGTAATGTATTCAACGACAGGTTTACCCTTAGTACCATGTTTTCAATATCATTGTGCAAGTAGTTAAGTTGAAAGAATGTATCTTCTTGAAGTTGCATTCGGTGAAAAAATCTGCATATTGGGAAAGAATTATGGCAGATTACTAAAAATTTGAAGTGAAAGTTAGCGAAGCATTTTGAGTATTTGCTGACAACCACTCTTTTCTTTGTGTTAATCCATACAGCACCCAAACATTGACACTATTTGTAGCCTGCTCTTTTCTAATAAATCCAAACTGTCATGTGGTTAGAATATTCTGACTATAATACATATATTATATCTAAAGTACATATAAACCTCAGATTAAATATATGGACTCACATATAATATATTGAAATATAATACATGGAATTTACTTCTTATTGGGTGAAAGAAGTATTTTTACAAAAACGTGAGCTGAAATTTTACCTTTCAAGTGTGGGTTTCTTTGATACGATTAGGTTGCCTGAAAAACCTTAGATCCTTTTATACTGTTATTCTTGGTAAATCTATAGTATTTAAACTCACACAATTGAATATGGTAGCTTCATCATACATAGGCCTCCCAAGTTCATTCCTGATGGGATTTTACCGTCTTTGCCATTTTCTCGGAAGGCTTCACCTATATCCAACAACATTTGCTGCACGAAGAACAAAAGTAATTTAAATGTAAATCATTAAATTTATTTAATCTATATCGCATTTATCTAGCTATGCATAAATCGTCAAAATAAATTGAAATTTTGTTAAACTTTTAATTTTGTAACTTTATACATCATATACATATAATAGTCATGACCAAAGATTTAATACTATTATATTTTATATTATGTAAATGAAAAAAAATCCGGCAAGTTAATTTTATACACAGTATAATAATTTATAACTGAATTTATGTATATTACTAGGTAGTAGAGTCACGCCTTCCAAAGACCAAACCACAGCGTCCAATGCAACGAACACCAGTTGCACGCGGAAGGTGGTACACGCGACCTCTTGTTACTGGCGCGGCTAATGTGGTTCTTGGCACGGGGAGGGTGGCCCAACGGCTACGAGAGGGGCGACGGGACTACCGCCGGCGTTCTCGCACTGAGCGAAACGACTGACGGCGGTCGTTGCTGAACACCAGCAACCGGACGGCCCGACCCGCAGACGCCGACCTATCGGGAGCGGGGGCCTTTAACCTACGCAGGGGACTGGCCAAGAGGAGAAAACCTCTATAAAAAACCGCAGGGACAGGATTACGCAGTCTGTCCAAAATGTGCCTCCATGTGTCCCTCTGTTACTCAGAGGGCACATGCGAGGGCTACGTCGGAGGACGACGACTTACAGGGGCGATGGGATCACCGTCGGAAACTTCTCATGGAGTAACCGGCGGTAGTCACTGCCGAACTCCGGCAACCAATCGGCCCAACCCGTAGACGCCGAGGAATCGGGAGCGGGGGACTTCTCGAATGCGGGAAAGGGAAGAGAAGTCCGCGAGGAAGAAAACCTCTATAAAAAATTACCCCTAACCCAAGCTAAGGAAGCCCGGTGAAGAGGTTAACGGCTGGGGGGGTATCCCAGTCGCTAGGGCAACACAACGTGAGCTCACGTTAAAGAGCAAATTTAAGAATGGACGCGACCTATAAAAACGAAGTACCCCAGGAGGGTACCGACCGCACCGCGGTCGGAGAATCCCTCAGCACTCCGGGTGATCTCGGAGTGTTCAGCCCACCGTACTCTGGGGGGGCACAGTTGCGTGCAGAGCGGTGTCCGAGTCCGGGCACAACGAATGGGGCGCACACGCCCAGTTTTGTGCGTCCCACAACATCAAGTTCAGTGTCTTCCCGCGCCCAGTCAGGTGAACGAGGAAGAGGAGGTAGGCGGGCGCCAACAATTGAGCGCCTAACCACAGAGCATGTGGACGGCCAAGACATGGAATGGCAACGTCAGGATTCAGAGGATAGTGACGTTTCATTCTTATCTGTCTCCTCGCGGTCGTCCCAAGTCCGTAAGCGCAAGCCGAAGGGACCGGCGGAGGAGAACCGGCCCACCAAAATTGCGCGGCCTAGGCAGGTTAGAGCAGAGGTTAGAGCGTGAGAACGAGGCACTCCGCTCGCAGATGGCCTCCTTACAAAAGGAGGTCGAGAAACTAAGCTGTGGGGCTCCCAAGTCACACCCAAAACAATCAGTCCGATCCAAAGAGGGGACTGGCAAGACCATGCCCTCCAACAAGAAAAAGGAGGTGGCGACTCGACCCGAGTGGAATGTAATACCGGACCGAGACCAATACATGGCCACGCTGGACCGTGTGTTGGCCGAAGTCCGGGTAAAGATGCTAGTGGGGCAATGTCCAGAAAGTAACTCCTCTCTTTCTAACGCGGCCACGGGTGTGAGGGCGGCGGAGCTCAGTCTTCCGCCACCAGCAAAAAATAAAAAAAGGAGGAGGCGAGGACAGCGGGCAATCCCACAGCCTCTGGCATCGCATCCTCACGCGAAGCAGCAACAACATGCGGCCCCGTCGACGGGTGAAACTTGGGCCTTGGTTCTCGGTCGGAAGAGTAAAGCCAAGGCCGCGAAAAAGGCGGCAACCGTAGTCCAGTCGGCGGAGCGTGCTGCAGCAGCCGCAATACCTAAAAGGAGGGCTGTGCCTCGGCCTCCCACAACTGCGGCTATCACTGTCTCCGTGCCTCCTGGTTCGGAGACGAAGATAGCTGCGCTAATGGAGACAGCAAAGGCTAATATAAGCCTAGCTGATCTTGGCATCGCAGGCGGGCTCCGCACCAAGCGAGCCTTGACCGGGGCCCTGATCTTACAGATCCCCGGGGAAGGTAGCGCCACTTTGGCGGATAAGTTGGCAGCACGCCTACGGCAGGTACTGTCCGGCACTGATGCTATTATTGCGCGTCCGTGTAGGACAATTGACCTGCGGGTGCTGGACTTAGAGGAATCCATTACCCAAGCCGAGGTTGCCAAGGCCATAGCAATGGTGGGAGGATGTCCCATCTCCGACGTAAAAGTCGGAGACATTCGCGTATCTTCGTCGCGGCTGGGCACAGCTTGGGTCCGCTGTCCGCTCGTGGCCGCTCGCAAAATTGCGAACGCCAAACGGGTGCAAGTGGGCTGGGTTTCGGCTAGGGTAGAGGCACTGGTGGCACGCCCGTTGCAGTGCTATCGATGCCTTGAATTGGGACACGTGAGAGCGAAGTGTCCCAACGAAACAGACCGTGGTGCACGCTGCTACACGTGCGGCGGCATAGGTCATGTGGCGCGCACATGCACGGCAAAAGCGCCTAAGTGCCCGGTCTGCTCGGACCTTGGCCGTCCCGCGGATCATCGGCTGGGGAGCAAGAAATGCTCTCCACCGAAGAAAAAGAAAGGAGGGTTGCAAACAGTCTCCGACCCAGCCTTAGTGAGTGCTGGCACTAGTCAGCGCCCACCGGCTACGAGAGTACCACAGCCGGTAACCCGTCCGGCAGAGGAGGAAATGGAGGCCTAAAATTCACACCTCCCCAGAAAATTCTGCAGGGTAACCTAAATCACTGCCGCGCAGCGCAAGACCTGCTAATGCAGACACTCGCGGAGCAGTCGGTTGCCCTAGCGGTGGTGGCGGAGCCGTACCGCGTCCCGGATCACCCACGATGGTTCGGGTCCGATGATGGCACTACCGCCATATTATGGGCAGGAGTGGAAAACGGCCTCCACTGTACCCTCCTTCAGCGAGGGCTGGGGTTCGTGGCAGTTGAATGGGGACCCATGGTCATTGTGGGCTGCTACATTTCTCCAAATTGCGGTCTCTCCGTATTTGAGGCGTACCTGGACGACCTTAGGAGCTGCATTTGCACTTACCTATCCCGTCCGGTACTTGTCCTGGGTGATTTCAATGCCCGCTCAACACAGTGGGGAGATCGCCTGGACAACGTAAGAGGAGATACACTCGTTGAGTGGGCGGCGGGATTGAACCTCGGTATTGTGAACCGGGGCTCAGTCAGCACCTGCGTGCGATGGCAGGGGGAGTCTATTGTCGACCTGACGTGGGCTACTCCCCCAGATATTGAGCAGATGTCAGGATGGAGGGTGGCAGAGGAGTTGGTCACTTTGTCAGACCACCGACACATCGTCTTCGATGTGGCCATCTGCCGCCCGGGTACAGGCCTGGACCGCCGCAGTAGCTGTCCTCCGCGGCGATGGTCCCTCAAGCGGATGAGCCGAGATATGCTCATCGCCGCAGCCATTGTCGCGGTTTGGCCAGAGGAAGAGGAAGAACGGTTCTCGTCGAATCCCGAAGCGCAGGCGGCCTGGTTCCGTGGCGTCATGACTGACGTCTGCGACGCGTCGATGCCACGGGTCAGGCCGGGAGGCAGAAGGGGTTCTGTGTACTGGTGGACATCGGAACTCGAGCAACTTCGCACAGCATGCTCGAGAGCCCGTCGCCGGTTTCAGAGAACCCGAAGAAGACGGCGAGCCACAGCCGAGGAGATCGCCGAAGCGAGGCGGGAGTATGGCGCCGCAGCAAAGGCAGTAAGCCTTGCGATTGCGGAAGTCAAGGCTCGTTCCTGGAAGGAGCTCATAGAGGGACTTGACAGAGACCCATGGGGGCGTCCTTACAAGCTTGTATTGGGCAAGCTCAGACCGTGGGTCCCACCACTGACGCAGACTCTGGACCCCGAGTTAGTGGAAAGAGTAGTTGATACTCTCTTCCCCAGGGACCAGGGTAGTCCCTCATATCCTCTGTTACCGTCGGATCCCCTTACGTGGTCCGACGACTTTGAAGTGACGGACGATGAGCTGGACCGAGCCGTGAAGCGACTCGCCGCCCGCAACACCGCCCCGGGACCTGATGGGATCCCGGGCCGAGCATGGGTGCACGCTTTTGCGATCCTAGGGGATAGGCTGAGGGGACTGCTTACCAGCTGCCTCCGTAACAGCGTATTTCCTTCCGGCTGGAAGAAAGCCAGGCTGGTACTTATCCAGAAACCTGGCAGGACTGCAGATTCTCCATCGGCGTTCCGACCGATATGTCTGCTGGACGAGGTGGCGAAACTCTTTGAAAGAGTAATCGCTGCCCGTATCAGCCGGCACCTGTCGCAGGTGGGTCCCGACTTATCAGATAGTCAATTTGGCTTTCGACAGGGACGTTCAACGCTGGACGCGATTGAACGCGTCCGCTCCTTGTCGGAGGAGGTTGTCTGTCGGGGGGGAGTGGCGTTGGCCGTCAGTCTTGATATAGTCAACGCTTTTAACTCTCTCCCGTGGGGGGTAATTAGAGAGGCACTAGTGTATCACCAGTTGCCCCACTACCTGAGGGACATCATCGGGCCCTATCTTCGCGATAGGTCTATATCCTATATGGGTCGGAACGGTGAGGAGCATCAAAGAGAGGTCACATGCGGGGTTCCGCAGGGGTCAGTCTTAGGACCCCTTCTGTGGAATCTCGCGTATGATGCGGTCTTGAGGACCAGTTTGCCCCCTGGAGTGAGTGTCGTCTGCTACGCGGACGACACTCTAGTACTAGCCAGGGGGTATGGCTTCCAAGCAGTCTTAGAGCTCGCCGAGTTAGGGGTGGCTTGTGTCGTTCAGAAAATCAGCGGTCTGGGTCTACGGGTTGCACCTCATAAGACGGATGCCTTATGGTTTCACAGGAAACGTGGAGGTGCCGTTCCCACCAGCTCGCTTATCAGAGTGGGTGGAACAGAGGTCGAGGTCAGTCGGCACATCAAATACCTCGGCCTCACCCTGGACAGCCGCTGGAGCTTCGAGGAGCATTTCGAGCGGATGATCCCACGAGTACGGGGGCTGGCGGGCTCCCTACAGAGACTTTTGCCTAATTTAGGGGGTCCGCGGGAGGAAGTGCGCCGCCTCTACTGTGCGGTGCTGCGATCCATGGCCCTCTACGGAGCGCCGATATGGGTCAAACGCCTATCGGCCTCCTCCCGCTGCCGAGCCAAGCTCAATCAAGTGCAGCGGGTTGCGGCCATTCGGATCGTACGAGGATACCGTACCATCTCGTCGGAGGCGGCAACAGTCCTGGCACGTTTCCCGCCTTTTGATATCCTGGCGGACATGGACGCAAGGGTTTATGACCAAACTTGCGCTATCCGCCGGGGTGAGAGCGGGGAAGACCAGGACGAGCTCGAAATGCGGCAGAACGCTCAGCGACAGGCATTGGCACAGTGGCGTGCGCGGTTGGAACAGCCGCAAAATGCACGCCAACGCGCTGTCGGTGCTGTTCTGCCTAACCTTGAAGTCTGGATAGGTAGGGAGGGAGGTCGCGTCACCTACCGACTTACACAAATACTCACCGGGCATGGTTGCTTCGGTGAGTATCTGCATAGGATCGGACGCGAGGAGACGGCACAATGCCACCACTGCGCAGCCGACTGGGACTCCGCCCAGCATACGCTGGAGGACTGCCCCGCGTGGGCATCTGAACGCGGAGTCCTAGTCGATGAAATAGGACGAGATCTGACACCGCCAGCAATCGTTGCTGCCATGCTGGCGGGTGAGGAAAGTTGGGCCGCAGTGGTCTCTTTCTGCGAAGCTGTTATGCTCCAGAAAGAGACCGCTGAACGGGATCGGGAGAGGGCCGATCCCGAGCGAAGAAGACGTCGGCGGCGTTATGAACCGTCGACGGGACCGCGAGCCGCCAGAGAGTGGCGACCTCTGGTGGCGGATTAGTTGCTGCGGTCGGCGATAGGTTAATTTGTTGCGGCCTAGTCGCAAAAATGCGATCGGGCCGCAACAAATTATAAAAACCGAATTGATAGGTGGGGAAGCCTTTGTGGCCTCCCCAGGATAGGGTCTGACTAGGCGCGGCGTCAATTTTGGAGGGGACCTGAAATAATATGGTCCGGGTCCCCTTCAGAGAAGGACGCCTGAGACCGGCCGCCGGAGTGGTTTTTAGTGGAAACACCACATACTCCTGGCTCCTGCTTCCCGAGGAGCCGGAGATCCGAAGGGATTTTCCACCACGACAACAAAAAAAAAAAAAAAAAAGTTAGTAGAGTCACGCTAATTTCAACACGAACGAGCGGGTTTGGCCGATGCAGTGTAGAAGACCAACTTAAAGCGACAGCATCCTTACTATCGTGTTTCGTTGATGAGTGAAACACCGGAGGCCCATTGATACAGGGGTGAAAGTTATTATGGTAAGTGAATAAGTTTTGTATAGCCATTACAACTGTCATACGTTTTATGTTGCCAAGCGGGGCGTAAAAAGTATCCCACTAGGCCGCAATAGTGTGGGCTAAGTAGAATCACATTGGCGGGACATTAAAAAAAAAGATAAACGGTTCTGTTGTTCTTTAAGCAAAATCTCTTTAATTCTATGACTTTCTCGTCTTTCTTAACTTTCTCTTCTACTCACATTTACATGGGTATGTGTGCATGTACTCACATGAAAATCAAAGATAGAAAATATTTGATTCTCAATTAAGGCATTGACCTCTATTACATGATTGGATCCAAATTATATAGTTTAAACTTCATATATAGTATAAGTTTATTTTCACATTAACTCGTTCTTGATAGAGAGTGCGTTCAGCGTTGACGTTGTATAAGAATTCAGTGCGTGGAAATCATAACACTGAATATGGTCACCGTGACGATCGAGTTCACGCCGAATAAACGCAGACAAGGTCTTCTTTTTTTTTATTTCAACAGCTTGCCAAAATGACTACTCTGCTTGATGGAAAGCATGAATAGATTCCAAAAGTCGTAACCACCATACTCATTACGAATGCTAACAACACAGTATGGTGACCCACACTATGGCGGCCTATTACGATTTTTACGCCTCACTTGGGGACGTAAAAGACATGAATATCATCAGAGTATTGTATTGCATACACTTACTACGACAACTGTCACCCTTGCATGAATGGGCCTACGGTCTCAGGGTCTTCCGATTCTAGGTGTAACTTTATGCTGGTGAGCGATATTTTAATTGAGGCTTGTTATACACATAAGAAAGCTTTGCATTAACAAACTACTATTATTAATAAGATTAAAATAGATATCAGAAACATACCTTGATCATATTGTTGTCAAGTTCCATGTTATCAAAACATTCTTGGGCTTGTGCTCGTGCCGCAGCATATTCGCCTATAACATTTTTGTGAAAATCATTTCGCGTATAAAAAACCAAATTAAATTTAAAAAATAACCCTTACGGCAGTAAAATCGAGAAAGTGCTTTTGTAAAGTACTATATAATATTAAAATTCTAGCATAAAAGAACAGTACTCCATTTTAAAGAGCGGATCTATTGTTCCAGTAGTGGCGGCCGTAAATTCGATTCCCATTTAGGACAAATATTATGAAAACATACCAGTATTTAGAAATATACTACTTAACGTTGCTGCTAATGGCAATATATAACGGTAAACGTGTCTTTTTATCCCTTTGGAGGTATAGATGTGAGTGAATATATCTTTCTAAAATAAACAAGTAAGTCGTCTAAATTACAGATGTAATTCATTAATTGCTATAGATACAAACTTACTATCAATTTTATCCATAGCCCGGAACAGTTTTTGGGCTCTTAGTGACATCCAGCAGGTGTCTTTCTGCTGTTTTAAGTTTTTATGGGAGGTTTCCTTGAGGTACCCTTTCGACTCGCCATCAACAGATGAGCCATCTATATTTTAATATAATATAAATATTAAAAGCCTGTAAGAGTACACTGCTAGCCATAGGTCACTGCTTAAAATAAACTGCTTTGGTCTGCTGTTCCATGCTGGCCCAACAGGTATGTGTAAGGTATGTTTAGTCTGTTCTTACGACACGATGAATAGGGGTAGTGGAACTCCGTGTTCTTTATCCGTCAACACATAAGTATATTAATATAAAAAATTACATTACACAAAACATTAATAATTTGTTTTCGGTTTCCGCAAACTTTTTTTTGGAACGAAGTTCCTTACGGCAGGCTTGGAGGGGATAGGGATTTCGCTGCGGGACCGAACTGAAAAAAATGTGATAGTAAAACCGTAAGAAAAAATCCGCGGAAAAAGTGCGTGGAATAAATCTGTGGAAAAAAGTGCGTGGAATAAAACCGTTAAATGAGACGTGCGCAGGCGCGAAAGCGCGTCATGTGTGCTACGTTTCATACTATCTATCACGTACTTAACATTCGTACTATTTCTACCTCTTTCTAACACATGACAATGCACATTAGACAAAACAGTAACATGTAAATTGATTCCAAAGTCTCATATTTCTAGATCTCGAACGCGATCTCTTAAATGTGAATTCCGCTCAAAAGCGAACACAAGGAAGATATTTACATTTTTTTTGTAATATAACTGCATATGCGATTGTGGAAGCCAATGCTAGTAACAAAATGGGAGCAAAAACACCCGAAAAGATGAAATTGCAGAGTCAATCGTAAATGTGATATGTGCGGTCGAAAATTCCTTAACCACAGAGCTTTAACATCGCATCGAAAATTCGTGCATAAATTTTTTTTATATAATTTCCAATCATCAAAACAATAATAAATATAGTAACAATGGCAAGTGAACCAACAAGTGACTTGAATGCAATTGACAGTGATAATAGTGGGAAATTATTTTGCAAATTGTGTCGATTCTACATTATCCGAAGGAACTTCGTTCCTACCTGGTGTCCCACGACACCATTCAAGTTTTTTTTATTCTAGCAATCTGCCAAAGTGACTCTACTCTGCCTAATGGAAAGCACAATTAGAATCTAAGAGTTCTGGTCACCATACTCATTGTGAATGTTAACAGAGCAGTATTGTCACTAATAGTCATGATGGCCTAGTAAAATACTTTTCCCTCCCCGCTTGGGGACGTAAAATTGTCACATTTCCAAATTTCGTACAAAAGTCCAGTGGCTTCCAATTGCGAGTTAATATTTTATTTTATCGCCTGCAATTCCTATCTACTTACCTATCTGCTTTTTTCTACGAATTTATGTACTGTCCTAGATTTGTACCTTATTAGATAGATGACAATTCATAACGTTTTTAAAATATTTGCAACTCAAATATTGTTTTATTAAATTTCGTACAAAAATATAAATTAAAAATAATGTTTAACTTGATATTTTTAACCATCTACTTCGGTCCATTTTGATAAGTTAACCATCACTTTGATTTTGTAAAAAATTGTATTATTATAAAATATTTTTCATACATTTTCAAAAATGTATTTGTTATAATAATTATAATATTCAATCTTCTACAAAGTAATGGTATCTTTACAGTCAACAGCTTTTAATAGCCGACTGCTGGGCTTAGGTCTTTTCTAAGAAAAGAGGTTTTCGACTTATACATATAGTGAACCATGCCACTTTTTGTGATCTTTAGATTTTAACTAACATTTTTTTATCAACAGTCTATCTAGTCTATCTATCTATAGTAGTCTATCTATCTTAATTTATCTAACTACTGACAAAGAGTAATTTTACTAATTATTGAATTTTAATACTTGATTTAAACTAAATAGTATATAATACACAATATTAGAATAGAAAGGGCAACGAACTTTCGTTTAAATTCATAATAACTACATGCTTTGATGTTCTCCTAGCCTATTCGACCTTGGCAGCCAGTCTCAACGAGACTAGCCAGTTGGCTAGTCTCGTTGAGACTGGCTGCATAGTTATGCAGGAGATGTTATATTGCACAAGTTTGTGCGCGAACACAGGCGCGTCTTTTGTTACTTTACTGTCATAAACCGATGGGAGTGCTATCCAACACGATCGATAAGAGATCGGACACAGGACCGACGGCTTTATGTTCTTGCTGAGCCTTACTATTTTATAACTGCACGGTTGGCCTAATGGTCACCACGCCACTCTCTATTACACTGAGTGTTGTGGGTTCAAATTCCGCATGGGACAACACTTTGTGTGATCCACACATTGTTGTTCTAAGCCTGGGCGTTTCGTGTATGTTTCTAAAGTCCTCGCGACATAGGATTTATTACTAGGGCGGGCGTTGTCTTTTTTTTAAAAAAAGAGATAAAAAAAAACGGGTGACGGATATAACTATCACAATGAACATAAGTATCATCAACGGTCTATGAGACCGTGTCTGAGCAGCGATCTAAGATCGGTTCTATTCTTCATGATTTTAATTTAAACATCACTCATCATCATCACAAACACACATCATTAACTTAAGCATCACTTTGTAACTCTGAGATTGGTTTTGTGTAATGTTCTTCATTTCTAATTAATCAGAGACAGATTGACATTAGCTGTTCACTTTGTTCTGTTAGGCTTTCAAACCTCCTTTAGTTATAAACTAATATGAATCACTAATTCATTAAACAAATAAATGCTAATCAAGACCTTCAATTTTGAAAATAGTTTTGCTTCATTTAGGGAATTACTATTATACTTATAATTTATCTCTTATTTTAAGTTACAAAATTATACAACAAAGTATTTGTCAGCTGCGGAAAATGACGTCAAAACTCTTGAAGAACGTTTATTCTACAGATTACATTGTTTGACATTTAATCAAGAAGACCGACTTGACTTGATAGTCTCGAGACTCCTGACAAATTAACTCATTGTAGGTTTGATTTTATTTGATTTCATCTTGTTTCTTAAAAAAGTCGCTGAAACAAAGAGGCGAATCCTAGTGCAAATAATTCCGATTACATTTTATGCCCAAATATTCTGATCTACTTCTTAAATAGTTAGCTTTAAGAGTTACATTTTTTTTTAAAGGGACAACTTGTACACTAAAATGATTCCTGTGTAGCGGGGGACCAAACAGACACAAAAAACAACCAGACTCAGATCAACAATTTGCGCATAACATTGAGTATCGTCCCAAGAGGGATATGAACTCACAACACTCAGAGGACAACACAAAGTATTATCAAGAGGGATATGAACTCACAACACTCAGAGGACAACGCAAAGTATTACCAAGAGAGATATGAACCCACAACAATCAGAGGAGTAGAAAGCGACGAGGTGTCTAATTAAACCCTTCACCATCTGTGCACTCATTTGCAGGCACTCAAATTGCTCACAATAAATATGCAAATAATATCTGATCTTAAGAAAAATGCAATTATTCATATTGTGTCTTGGAAGTTTTTTGTTATACACCCGGGCGAACCATTGTAATTAACGGCCTTGAACAGTCCACTGCTGGACATAAGCCTCTCCTCCATGCTTTGGCACGAATAGACCGGTTTGATTACAGCGATTTTTTTTTAACCTGTGGAAACCCCCTCGGGCCGTCACCTCACCGTGGTTTACGGTGAGGTGGTGTGTCGGAACCGAACCAACTAAAACCACACGGTATGCCACTCTGCGCCTGAGATAGGAGGGATCCGGGAACCGCTGCTATTACGACATCCAAATCCCTCCTAGCGCCTGCCCGCTAATGCGGGCACCATCTATGGATAAACTCTCTATTTTATTCCTCGCGTCTGGCCATTGTAGCGGATGGAGGGTAAAACCCGTCCCGTCCACCCGTGGACACACTCAAGGCGGCATGAGGCGCTAGTATGCGCGCCTCCGCCGCCCGGCTCGTCGGCGGAGAATTGGGTCCGAGTGGATATCGTCCTCCCGAGCCTTCCCCGCCGCCTCCTGCCGCGAAATTACGTCTTCGCAGAAGGTTGCGACCGCGGTAAAACAACTGTCGCTGCCGGCCATGGAGCGTATGACGGCCGGTAGTGAGAGATCTCTTCCAATAACTGCAGTGAATACCCCACGCTGCGTCACCCAGGCGAAACAAGCCGCTAGCGTGTGCTGAACCGAGTCCTCACTGCAGTCGCAGTGGTGACAGGCGGGACTCAATTCCCTCCTGGCGACTGAGTGCAGATACTTCCCGAAGCAACCATGCCCGGAAAGGACCTGTGTCAGTCGGAAGAAAAGGGTCCCGTGCTGCCGCCCCGCCCACTCGGCGATGACCGGCTGGAGAGCCTCCACGAGGGCAAAGCCAGCACGAGGAATCTCCAACCGGAACGACTAACGAGCCATTGTGGCTCAACGAGCGGCCTCACGCTACTCATGTATCTCTTCGGGCAGGGGCCGTATGCCGCTACCCGTCCGGAAGTCAGCCGTCTGCCGATGAACTTCGGCGAGCACTTGCGCCTCCAAATCCCACAGGGTAGTTCCGGCCAAGGCGCACGTGCCTCCGTCGATACGGTGCGGTAGCCGCGTATGGCTCTAACCGCCAATATCCTCTGATGGCGCCAGAGGCGAGCCCTATTCTGGGCGGTCAGAGCCGCCGCCCACACCGGCGCACCATACAGCGCCATTGACCGGACAACCGGACATTTCATTTAGTTATCTGTTTTGGAAGCAAAGAAACAGTTGACACTCACAAAAACCTCTGTATCGCTCCTATCCTATTTTAATTGCACTCGACTCGCCGAAAAGCAATTTGTAGTCAGACACTGGCAATGTTGGCGTTATATTTTGTGGCAAATAGTATTAAGTATTACCTATTTGGTGGATTATCTATTACTTAACAATAAAAGTTAAAGTAGCTTACCGGTGTCACCGTTGATAGTAGAATATATAAAACAACTGTAACAGATACTATATACACTAATGGAAATATTAAAATATAACCAAGTGTCTCTCATGATCGGATTTATATATAACTTACATCCATATTTCTTAACTCTTTTTTATCCTTACATATTCCGTATCGGTAGTCATAAAATATGAAGTTTAATAAATTTTTGTCTTAGTATAATAACAATAAATCCTTTATAGGTTTTATTTGGAATAAAAAAAATAATATTCAAAATGTTTTGATTTCACTGCTACCGTGGACGGTAAAGAGTAAATAGGCCGAAATCTTCTTTCTGAGAAGAGACCCATGTCCAGCAGTAAACTGTTAAAGGTTCTTGATGATAATGATAATGATGATACTGGAATATAATTTTATTAGGAAGTATTTAATGTAGATTAGTTAACTTTGATAATGTACGACGACGCCGTGTGATCGAATTTCTGATCGCAATTCTCAGATGAGATATATGTTTTTGTGTAGAACCGATAATGTGACTTAAGATAGTTTAGTTTTATTTTTACTGTTACAAATAGACTTCTTAAAACGGAAAATTGAATAGTTCAATGTAATGTTTAAAAATATTAAAGTATTTGTTTCTTAAGAATAATTAATTTTATCAAGAATACGATTTTTATTCAGTCTAAAAGTATACCTATACACCTACCTATATACCTTTGACGCGTAGAATTTTCTAACATTCATGACTATGTGCGTTAGAGCATAGGAACGGTATAAGAAATATACTTTGGCCTATCCTCTTAGTTCATAACACACATAGTTACATTCGAGCCAAAGACGAAATACTTTTCATTCGAGATGCGTTTGACTTTTAATTTTATTGCAAACCGTTTTATTATAAACCATTGTCTTTCTATTGAATTGTAATATTTATTATGGTATTTATTTAAAAAATAAAGTAACCTACCTGTAGAAGTGAGACAATATTCTACACAAAAATTAATAAAAATAATAAAATAACACCGGATTTGGTTTCTCATGCTGTTTCATATACCACACTTGGTGTTTTAAATCCTTTCCTTAAATTTTTTCTTATGTACAGCCGTAAAACATGCGATTTAATCAAGCATTGTAGTACTGTAATAACAGTAAATATTTTTTACATTTTATTTGAAAGAAATAAAGTACAATCTAGTGATTTTTATGTACTTGTTATTTTATTCAACAAATAAGCGTGGAAGACAGTACTTTTTATTTTACTCTATTTGCTTCCTTATTTAATTTTGTTTCGTAGTTTTTGAAACAGACGATGTCACTACTACAATGAATTTAAATATCTTTCTACAGAAAATTTTTCAGACTACGTTAGGGTCAGTTTTAGTCCTGAGTTTTTTTCGTAGAGCAACTGTCCTCGGACCTCCATAAGTATTAGGACATCAAAGTTCTGAAGAAAAACTTTTGGGGAACTTTAGGGATCCAACTACACGTAACAATTACCAAAGATGTTCGTTTGGTAGCCGGGACCGTCTGTTTAATCTCTGAGGCACGGAGGAATTACAATGTGCTATGAATGGTTATCCGTCATACATTGACCTGGGTAGGGTTGCTTAACTTTGTAATGTGTTAACCTGCTACCACGTAGTCACGAACCCCTCTAATGAACATAAGTATCATCTGCATTTAAAAGTTTTATCATAACGATTATGATTTAAGCTTTATTCTTTACGATTTTGATTAAAAACTTAAGCAGCGCTGCAGCGCTTTGTAATCCTAAGAATGGTTTTGTGTAATATTTTTCATTTTAAGTTGAACAAAAATAAAATGTTTTTTTTTTACATTTCTTAACCCATAAAGTAAAAATTATTATATAAAATTAAATTCTAAATGAACACTCAGGCTCTGTACACGTTAAACGGTAATGAGTTTTTTCTTCATCCATGTTTTTAGCCTTCTCTAAAATGTAAAAAAGATGTGACTGTTAAAGTTTAAGTAATTCAATAGTTTCAAATTCATTCATATTTTTTTATTTACATTTTAGAAGTAACTAAAATATTAATAGTAAATTCTACTCTTAGTTAGCATCGAACAATAAAATAGGTACAGTTTAAGTAATTAATTAAAAGAAAAACTTTCTACCACTTTATTGGCATCTTTCAAAAACTATATGGCAAATTAAAATCTTTTCAGTTAATGTACAAGGTTCATACTGGTTTGTACACAATACTGTCTTCATCCACTTCTTCCGTAACATAATCGGGGACAACTGGCCGAGCTGTTGGAGCTGTGGTCCACTCACGCATTGGTATGTTATTGCTAAAAAAACAAAAATACTACGTCAAACTTTCACGTTCAATGAGATTTTTTATTTAACTTAAGCTCGGTAGCTGTCTTAAATTAAATAAAAAACTTCAATAGGAATATTTTCTGTGTCGCGTGAGATTTGACAAACGTTCATAAAACAAATATAAAGAGTACCCAGCCCAATTTGTGGATCATACTCAGGATATTTTTAGAGAAGTAGGGCATAACGCGATATTTTCCGCTCAAACATTAGAGCAGCCCGACTGGGGAAGGACCTCCGCCTTACAGAAGACCACAGCCAAATAGCACAGCGTTTTTCGGCAGTGCTGTGTTCCTATGGTGAGTAAGGCATCCAGAGCTCTAGGGGATTCGCTGTTTTGACAACGGGGGACCAGTGGTGCTTATAATACTGCTACTGGCTCGTGTGGGCGCGGGATGTGGGCGCGGCGGTCAGGAAGACCCGCTGAAATGGTTGTCCGCTGGCCGCCCGCAGGATAGATGGGTTCCCGAACCCAGGGATCACTACAACCTCCACCCTGGGAGGCCGAACCGCCAGCCTGCGAAAAATCCCTGCAGTAGTAGTCGTGCCGGAGGAGGAGACCGGAGTGGAACCCGGTTGCTGCTGCAGGAGGGGAGCGGGGGCCCTTTCGTACGCCGCGCCGACAAATCGCACTACCCGCATCAGCCATGTGCGGATTGGCACCGCCCCATTGCCCCCTTAGCTGTCAACACAGTAAATCCTCACAAACCAATTGAACCCCCCCAAAAAAAATGACAAAGAAAAGTAGAAAAAGAGTATCTACAGCGGCATCCTCTTCCACGTATATGAACTTCTGCAATATCAGGGGACTTCACTCCAACCTGAACGCAGTCCACCTTCATCTGGAGATTGCGCAGCCGACCCTCTTATTTCTTACGGAGACACAGATATCCTGCCCGGCCGATACATCATACCTACACTACCCCGGCTACAAACTCGAACACAAATTCCTGAGACGTGCCGGTGTATGCATGTACGTCCGGGAGGATATCTGCTGTCGCCGTCTTCATTTTTATGAAGACAGGGACCTGTCAGTAATGTGGGTGCACGTAGACTACGGAGGTCAGACTCGAATCTATGCATGCCTATACAGGTCTCATAGCGGCGACAGGGAGACTAGAGCACTCTTTGAGCACCTGCAAGTGACGACTGACAAAGTTCTTGAGCAGTACCCCCGTGCTGAGTTGGTGATTTTAGGAGACTTTAATGCCCACCACTGTGAGTGGCTAAACTCTCGATCCACCGACTTTGCGGGAAGGTCTACTCATGAATTTGCTCTGGCCCATGGCTTCTCACAACTGGTACATTCCCCTACAAGAATACCTGATATTGAGAGCCATGCGCACTCTTTGCTGGACCTTCTGCTGACGACGCGTCCGGACGACTACACTATCACAGTGGACGCACCTCTCGGCTCATCCGACCACTGCCTCGTCCGGACCGTAGTCCCATGCGCGCGGCGTATTCCACCTCGCCCAGCCGATTTGCGCCGCATGTGGCAATATAAATCAGCAGACTGGGATGGATTGCGTGAATTTTACGCATCGTACCGTGGAGGCAGCTTTGTTTCACGTCAGAAGACCTCGACCCCTGCGCAGCCGCTGTCATTGAGACGATCCTGGTGGGTATGGAGTATTTTATTCCTAACTCATCAGTAGCTGCGGGAAAACAAAAGCGACCGTGGTTTAACCGGCTCTGCAAGGAAGCCAGACTAGTCAAGCAGACTGCCTACAGGGCTTGGACCACGGCCCGTGCTAATAAGGACCCGAACATCTCTGATGTGAGACGCAAACTAAATGCTGCCTCGAGATCTTGCAAAAAGACAATTGCCAGAGCCAAATTCGATTTCATTGGCGGGATTGGTGAGTGACTTACGGGCTACCCCTCTGGGAGTCGTGTCTTTTGGTCTCTTGCTAAGGCGGCCAAGAGAAACTTTTGCCAGCCGTCTTTACCACCATTGCGAAATGCCGATGGTAACTTGGCCCACAGTGCCAAAGAGAAAGCCGACCTACTTGGGCAACTCTTTGCCTCAAACTCGACCATGAACGAGGATGGAAGTGCGGTACCGCCTACTAACCCGCCGTGCCAACACTCTTTGCCGGAAATACACATTTCGCAAAGAGAAGTGCGGCGGGAACTAAACTGTCTAGACGTTCATAAGTCGAGTGGGCCAGACGGCATACCTGCAGTGGTGCTCAAGCAGTGTGCTCTTGAGTTGTGCCCTGTACTAACGCGACTTTTCGTGCTTTCCTACCGCAAAAGGCAAGTGCCGTCTTCGTGGAAGACTGCCCATGTGCATCCAGTGCCAAAAAAGGGTGATAGATCGGACCCATCGAATTACAGGCCTATAGCTATAACTTCCCTTCTCTCTAAGGTGATGGAGCGTGTAATCAACACACGGCTCCTCAGTTACCTAGAGGAGCACGATTTGATCAGCGACCGCCAGTATGGTTTCCGCCACGGTCGCTCGACTAGTGATCTTCTAGTGTATCTCACTCACCGGTGGGCTTCAGCCATTGAGAGGCAAGGTGAGGCTTTGGCAGTTAGCCTGGATATAGCAAAGGCGTTCGATCGGGTCTGGCACAGGGGTCTTCTATCGAAGTTACCATCCTACGGCCTGCCCGAGGGTTTGTGCAAGTGGGTGGCTAGCTTTTTGTCCGGCAGACGCATAAAAGCCGCCGTCGATGGTAGCTGTTCCGAAAGCATGGACATAAACGCTGGTGTCCCGCAAGGCTCCGTGCTATCTCCAACGCTGTTCTTGCTGCATATCAATGATATGCTGTCCACGGATGGTATCCATTGTTATGCGGACGACAGTACTGGAGATGCGTATTACACGGGCCGAACTAACATCCCTCGTACCGTTGTAGTAGAAAGTCGCGAACAACTTGTGTCTCAAATCGAGAGCACCTTACACAGAGTCTCCGATTGGGGTCGGGATAACCTGGTCCAATTTAACCCCTCTAAGACACAAGTCTGTGCGTTTACCGCTAAGAAAACCCCGTTCACTGTGGTTCCACAATTCCAGAATACACCCCTTACCATCTCACAGAGTATTGGAATCCTCGGTGTCGACATCTCCAGTGACGTCCAATTTCGAGCTCATTTGGAAGAGAAGGTCAAGCTGGCATCAAAAAAGCTTGGTGTTCTGAATAGAGCGAAGCGATACTTCACACCGGCACAAAGGCTACTACTTTACAAAACACAAGTTCGACCTCACATGGAGTATTGCTGTCATCGCTGGGCGGGAGCACCGCAGTGCCAGCTTGAGCCTTTCGATTCAGTTCAGAGACGTGCTGTGAGAATAGTCGACGATCCTGATCTCACAGACGGTATCGAGCCACTAAGTCTTAGGAGAGACTTTGCCTCCTTGTGTGTGCTCTATCGTCTCTACAATGGGCTGTGTTCTGAAGCATTGTTTGATATGATGCCCACAGCCACTTTCTACCATCACACCGCTCGCCATCGTCAGGGAGCTCATCCACATACATTGGAATCTAAATGGTCGCGCACAGTGCGGTTTCAGAAAAATTTTCTCCCGCGAACAATCCCGTTATGGAATGAGCTCCCTGCCGAGGTTTTCCCTGGAAACTACAGTATGGGGCTTTTCAAGAAGGGGGTAAATAAGTTTTTAAAGGGTCGGCAAAGCGCACGTGATGCCCCTGGTGCCGCAGGTGTTCATAGGCTGCGGTAACCGCTTACCATCAGGCGGGCCGTATGCTTGTTTGCCACCGTCGTGGTATAAAATAAAAAATATTTTGATAAAGGAATTATATCCACAATAATCAACTCAATAAGAAGCGGTAAGGTGATCGCTTTAAGCGCTACACTATTCGTGTAGTTACTCGTATAGTCGTTTTACAGGGCCGAACCCGGTCCGACAATTGTGAGCATAACATTATCTGTACTTTTAAATATAAGAATATAGTTTACTTTTCAACAGTTTCCGAGTGTACTATCGTTTCTGGTAAACTCTTTGGCTTATGTTGCCCACCGAGAAAACCTAATGATTTAATTGGTCTTTCAGTGGAATAAAACGGATTGTCTGGTGTTCTTGTTACATCTTCTGTCGGACTGATGTCTTGCAGAGGTTTGTAGCTTCTCATTATTATTTCTGATGACCCACTCAGCCATGACACCGTTGCTAGTAATGGACTAGGAAATATTGAAATAACTTGTGGTTTAGACTGAAAGAAAAACACTCTATTAATTGGATCAACAATAAAGACACAATTTTTTTCTTTTTTTCAATGGCCGCACTAGGATTAAATAATGTGTCGCGGTAGATTTTACAAACATGCAAGAAACGGACACAAAGAATACCTAGACTCAGAACAACAATTTGTGGATCAAACAAAGTGTTGTCCCAAGTGGGGTTTGAACCCACAACACTCAGCATAGTAGAGAGCGGCATAGCGACTGGTGTATCAGAAGAATTAAAGGAATATATATATCGGTATATAGTTACAGTAATATTTATCACATAGTGTGGATGATATACAAATAAATAGGTGAAATTTATATATACTCCATACATCTCAAGACGAATACCATGACTTGACAGTATAGTATAGCTGTGTAGTGTAGCCAATTATAAGACTTTAACTGACATCAAAAGCAAGTGTCCTTAATTCCCATGTATTTATGTAGATTACCTTAAAATTGTTTTATTTAGTGATAATTTGGACAGTTTTTAAATTTGATCAAACAAGGGCCTATACTGTACACTGTGTATTTGGTCAAATTAGAGTAAAAATATTCTCTAATTTGGCCAAATGCTCTTAGGTAAGCCTAAGGATGAAAATTTAGTATATAGTTCATTAAAATTCATCATTATATAAGCGTCAATAACTCGGTCATATTTAAAAGTTAAGTATGTAAGCTTTTACTCACGACTCCAGCCACATGTGTTCCTCAATTTCTTCGTGCTAAATTGTATTCAAATTGCTTTAGCGGATTAATCGTTAAAGCGTAACAGACATGCAGAAATACTTTCATATTTTTAATATAATATTAGTAAGTATTTGTTTTCAGCCAACAGCCTCTATTCAAATGCTCTCTTAAGAGAACTTAGTCTAAATTTTTGTGTCATAATATTATGTGGTTTAAATAATAAGTGGGGTAGCAATTCAATTGTAGCAATTGTTAAAAACTATATTTACCGGAATAGGATTTTCGGGACGATCTACAAAGCTCCCCATTCGCTTCGCAGGAGAGTACTTGGTAAGCTTCTCAGCATATTTTCTAGTATCTTGTGACTGCAGCCATGTATCCGCTAGCGGTTGACCTTGACTTGAATCTTCATAGTCTAAAGACCGGTTACCGGAGAACACTATAAGAGAGCAGATCATCATTTTATGCAGTGCAGTCAATTTCAAAACTTTAGCAGCATCGATTTTGTATTTTCGTTTAAATTTTGATAAGAGTTTTTTCTGACCTTTAACAAGCTTATATTTCTCTGTTACTACTAGTTTTTCCATTTTATGTTTTTAAAGGTACTGTATGTTTCTTTTTGTAGCTCTAACAACGCACGGTTAGCCTCTAAAGTAGCTGACCATGTCCATATTTGTAAAACTTATATACAACGTAGCATATATGCATTGCTCGATTCGGATGTCACCATAACAGCTGTTCCCGGATCCCTCCTGTTTCAGGCGCAGAGTGAGGCGGTCTGATTCCGAAACACCACCCTGCCACAAACCCCGGTGGGTTGACGGCCAGAGGGTCTTTCCACACGTTAAAAAAAATACATGCATTGCTTACATAGTCTAGTGCCAGAACTGAGTAGTCACCTCACCCTTAATAGTTCAAAATCAGCTAAACAATATATTGGCAAAAGCAGTTATACGCTAAAGTTAACTAAAAGTGTTTATTTGAAATTAAAAATAATGAAATACACAGTAAAAATTCAGTGGATAATGGCTGCTTTATTCATTTAATTATGCCTTAGGATTTAAATCTTTCACTTCATTGATAAACGGATGGGATGGTGTTTCTGACGTCGTCCATTGCTTTACTGTTGAATATAATATTTCAACTAATACTGTATATGTTGGATACAGGTTTCAGTTGGATTTCAGAAAGTTTTATGATAACATTTATTATGTTAATTGTTGAAGTTGGTCAGAAACTAGTGTGAATTAAAAATAGTCATCCAATAAAATTATTGCACACAGGAGGGACAATATAAATGGCCAATTATTTCAAAATCTTAGACTATATTAGTCCAGTACTTTCATTCACACCAAAATACCAGCCTCATTAAAATGTGTGGTACAGTTTAAAAGTTATACAAGCTTATTAAACACCCTTGCGAATTCGGGGCAGATGGCTAGTAACAAATAAAAAATAGTAATAACTAACACTAAACACTAAATCAGATAATAAATAACTCGATCAGTTGCCTGTAATCAACAATCTTCAATAGTCCACTACCGAATATAGGTCTCACCTCAGAAAGGAGGTTTTGGCCTACAATACTGCTCTGGCCAGATGGATTGGTATAATATTTGGGTAAAGGTTTCATTCTTTTTGCAATGCTGTTATCTTGCTAAGTTTGCTTCCTAAGATGGCTCTTATAACACCCACGGAATGAATAGGGCACACATAAGGTGCTTAATCCATCTCCACACGTACGAGTAAAAATATGCTACCGTTTACTATGAAATTAACTAAATATTCTAAATATAAACTACTTAAAAATTCCCTCCAATTTATTGTTTAAAACATGCTTATATGCATAGTATTAATTATATATTTGTAAAATTTTAAAAATATAACGACAACAATAATTTAATTAAGTACTTACAGGTTTTGAAGATAAATTGATCAGAATTGCAAGTAAATCAATCATTATTACTGAAACGTAATATTTTGCGTAATTGCTGCGTGTATCCGAGTGGCGAGTGATGACCGCAATAAATTTGAATCTAATGTCGTTCAGCTATTTTTGATATTTTAGCTTTTAGCCCTTTCGGCATTGTGTGTTTTAGCTAAATTTAAATTTTTAAGATGATCTTTCAATTCTGGCACTAGACTTCATAAGCAATTTATTTATACTACGTTGTAGATCATTTTTAGAACATTAATATGTTCAGCTTCTTTTGAAGTTAACTGTTCATTTAAAGTTTCGCGATAGCTTTCCAATGGTTAATAATTAAAAGAGAGAAAAATAAAATAAATCTACTTAAATAATTATATTACAGAGAACCAACACAATCTATAGGTACATTTAAAAAATTTTAGTCCGTCTATGTATGGTTCAAAACTTGAAAAGTTTGATTGAGCTTATTTTGAGATGATGCACAACCCATTTCCAAAATAGTTTTTATCTATGTATATGTTATATCACCCTCTTTTCTGCATTTACCATACGGAAGCGTGGTAGTGTACAGTTACTATTGTGACAAAATGTATACACTCCAAACCAATAACACTACAAATACTAGTAAATTTACTTTCTAAATATTCATTTATGGGATAACTTACCTGCCTCTTCGCCGCCACCATTACCAGACCTTCTTCGTACCATTGACAAGTCTGGCTTGTCGTAGAACTGGCCGCGCCGCATGTACACCGTCACATCGGCGCCTAAAACATCGCTTTGTTATTTATCTAGTATAAGATATATTATATTTTTTAAAAGTAATTAAAATGTAAATAACGTATTACAGTAAAGTATCTAATTGACTTATTTTTTGTACCATGACAAAATTTTATGCCCAAGACCGAGATGTTTGATGCTTTTTAGCTCCTCCGTTCAACAGTGACGGTAGGCTAATGTTGTAATTGTTTTTAAATATTCGTTTTTCATTAATTCCTTTTAGCTAAAAGACGCCCACTGCTGCACATAGGCCTCTCCAAGGTTCTCCACAACAGCCGGTCCTGTGCCACCCGCATCCAGCAGCTTCCCACGACCTTCACCAGGTCGTCTGTTCACCTTGTGCCTACCGACGCTGCATTTCCCAGTACGCTGTCACTACTCCCGATTTCTATGATCCCGTCGGCCATCGTTTCTGCGTGTAATGTGCCCCGCCTACTGCCACTTAAGTTTAGCAATTTTACTTGCAATATCGGTGACTTTGGTTCGTCTGTGGCGAACATTGCCCTCTCCATTGCTCTTTGGGCGACTTTGAGCCTTCTTATCAAGCCCACAGCGAGCGACCACTTCTCTTTTTAAATATATAGAATGTTATTCATTCAAATGCAATATAATATTCATTTAAAAAAATGGAATTGACTGTTCCTCGAAGGCTTAATAGAGTAATTAAAAAGCAATTTAACCTTGTAATTTTCAGAAGTCTATCTTCGGAAAACGATTCAACCGCTCTTACTTTTATCGTTCAATTTAATTTATACGTAAATAAGCGTAGTAAGAAGTAAGTAGGGGCTTATAAATAAGAACCAATAAACATTTTAATGTACCTAATAAAATGAATGAAATGTTTCAAATGGCATTTAACACCTTATAATAAACAAGGACTGAATAATTATGGCAGACATTAAGTTTTATTAATATTTTCTTTTTATTACCTTCTTTATAACAAGTCTGAAAGATCACAACAATAATAAGCCAAAAGCTATTCATAACTGTTACATCAAGTTATCATTCGAATGTCATGAAATATTATATTGTACGTTATAGCTGTTATATTCCAGCCAGCCAGTGCAAGTTGGTCGAAGTAGACAAGTGAAATGTAGATTAAAGCGTGTGGTCACAAAATACAGAGAGTACAGAAGCCAAAATATATATACGTATAAAGTGTGCTCGAGTAACATACACATAGACATTGCTCACGGATACGTAATCTCGGACAAGTTGGGGATCAGTGCAAGGGTGTCTTGTAATATCTTTTGTGCAAATACGGAGTTACAAAAAAGAGTTACTGTCACTCGGTTCAGCTCACGGTTGTTTTTAATTCTACATTTAATGGTGAATCGCCGTTTTTAAGTTACTAGCTGTATCACGATGACTTATAAGTCGACGTTTTTGTGTTTTAGACACAACAGTAGGAATAAAGAGCATTAATGCTAGTTAAATAAATAAATGAAGAAATAAAAAATGTTTACTCTGAAAAACTCGCATATAAAGTACGCTTGCCTTTTATACAAGCTTTTTGCAGCTGAGTCTCAAATGTATTTTACATTTCACGTTTCTTTCTCGTCAAGATTACTGAATTATCATCAGCATTAATTTTCAAATACCTCATTCAAACTGTGAATTATCACACTACAAATGTAAGTCGTATAAAATGCAAGGTCAAATGGCAATGAGCGTGCAGCAAGGGTGAGAGAAAGTGCACAGCTAATAAAATAAGTCAAAGTATTCCTTCAAAGATTCGAATAAGTTCGAAAATTGTTGGTATTGCTTTGTTTGTTGGAACAAGTCAAGCAGTTGATTACTGCAGACAAACTTCGATAAGCTTAAAAATATGAACGATGTCGTTATGTTAGGTTTCGATTGTTTGATTGCTAAATCTTACGTCTCAGGATGTTAATTAATTGTGCTTATATTATTTGCTATAAGAAAATAAAAGTCTCCTGGTCCCTTACGAAGTCATACTAAATAAAACTAAATGTTCTTAAAATAGATAATAAAATTCTTTGTACTCTTTTATAAACAATGTAACAGAAATATTTTACTTATTGTTGGTTTTTATTTTTATTCTACCTGATTTAACAACGATCAAACAATTATATACGAGTGCCACTACCACGATATCTTTTACATACATAGAAGCGAGCGCAAGTACAAACAGTATGACAAGAGCTTGACTTCTGTACCTACTCTCTCTATTTTGTTATGTTACGGAGTGTTTTCTTTATAAAAGATGATGGTTATTGCCGTCTTTCAAATTACTATTCAATTTTATTTTGTAGGTTATATATAATAGGTTTCGGCCTAAATAAATTTTACGGAGATAGAGTTTGCCGTGTTACATTTGACATTTTGTTTGAATGTAAAAAAACGTTCTTTTATACTCAAGAGCAGTGGCTGGTAATATGGCATCTGCTTTGTCAAGATACTACTATTATTAAAGATATTCTAGTAACTAAATTTGATTTACGTGTGAATGACAAAAACTCAGCCAAGGAATAATTATATCCGTAGGCGATGCCTGCAATGATGGCGATCGTAAGGCCGCAGCACACTGCGTAGCCCAGTAGGCACAACACACAACAGGTGATTAGCCTGGAAAGAAACAAAATTTTATGAGACTAGTGAAAAACCAAAATCCCTTTTCTAGGGAGAGATCTATGTTTAGAACTGTGTAAAGCTGTTGATGTAAAGAATAATAAGCATTGTTAAAGACCCGTAATAATAGGAAGACGTTGCACTTAAATTTCATTAAATACCTGTCTAACCCACTACCATTTTTAAAACATGCTTACATATTTATTAATGCATACACAGACACGTAACAAATAATCAAGCCCATCTACAATATTACTAGTCTGGTTGCGAATTAAACCCAAGATCTCTGGTTTAGGAGTGGTGATAGTTGGTTGACTCACCAACCTACAGACCAGCAGGTCTGTGTCCCGTTAAGATGTTTAACCTTTACCTATATGTAAGATAGTCTTTGGTATGATTTTTTTTTATAAGGAAAGACAACACCTGCATTAAGAATACATCCTGTGCCGCGGAGGCTTTACATGAAACGGACACAAGGAACACTCAGGCTCAGAACAACAATTTCAGGATCACACGAAGTGTTATCCCATGTAGGATTTGAAGCCACAACACTCGGCGCAGTAGAGAGCGGCGTGGCGACCGCTTAAGCCACTGGGCCAACCGTGCAGTCAATATATGCCAGTTAAGGGCATAAATAGAAACCCTTTTGTTCTAGTTACCGAGTAAGTAGTTAAGTTCCCTGGTTAAAAAGAGTTTCGTGTATTTCAAGAAGCCTGATAAGGTTCTAAGTCTGAAGAAAATCGTAACATATATGTACGACGTAGGACTGTTTAAGGTAATGTTCCTGAAATCGTTATACTTTTATGGTTATGTCTAATGTTTTGGTTAACTCAGAATTATTGTCACCTCTTTGATTATCATAATTTAAAGAAATAGAAAAAGAAGAAAATTTTACTAGTTCGCATTAGTATATATAAATATATATGACGTCAAGAATATATATATACATTCTTGACGTTATATTATAAAAATCATTCATAAAATGTATAGGAAAATGCACGTGGAAAATATATTTTCAGTAATTTGGTAATAAATGCCAATTTAGTTTAAAATTTAAATTAATTATTAACCCTCGTGTCCACCAGACTGAAGAGCCGGGACAGACAAGCTCACACCCGTCATGGGGGCGACGGTTTGACCATAGACCTACCACTCGACGGCGGCCTCTGCTTATTTCTTGTTTTGTGTATCTAGCTTTGATCTTTATCTTATTATACGCTCTTAGGAGTACATTTCCCACAATCTTTTTTTCATGGGTATGAGGTATATATAAGTAACATAACAGGCAAATATATATAGGTATATTTACTAATAATATATATATTTAGTAATATATTTAGGTATATTTTTATTAAATAAAAGGTAGGCTCATTGTGTTGTAGGTAGTAGAGCCACGCTGATTTCAGCACAAATGTGTCGTCTCGTCCGGGGCAGTACGACCCTCTCACAGAAGATCAACCTAAAGCTAGAGCATCCGTGCTCTCTTCATGAGTTCGAGACCGGAGGCCTATTGAAACGGGGGTGACAGTTGTCGTGGTAAGTGTGTGTAATACAATGCCACGATGATTTCCGCTTCTTTTACGACCCCAAGTGAGGCGTGAAAAAGCGTCTTACTAGGCCGCCATAGTGTGGGTCACCATACTGCATTGTCTGCGTTCACAATGAGTATGGTGGTCTTAACTCTTGGGTTCTTTTTATGTTTTCCATCAGACAGAGTAGACTCACTTTGGCAGGCTGAAAAGTTGAAAATTGACAAATAGCTACGTTGATTCAACGCATGTAAACTTGACACCTTAATGGCACGAGTATATTTGTAATATTTAATGTCTATTTTTTATCTCAAAAGCAGGTAATAATACAAAGATTCAAATTGTAATATTTGATATTGTTGAAACATAAAGTTAATGTAGCATATTAAATGTTTTATGACTTGCCACGAACTTTTTAAGATAAGATTTTCTACACAGAACAGTTTCTATTTTTTATTTTCAATTATTCATTTCAAAATCTTTTTTAACAAAATTACTGAAACCGAAGAACAAAATAATGCAAAAATGTGTTCAATGTATTTGTTTATCATAATGACAGAAAATTTATGGTATATGATTATTAAACTAATTTATCATTTAATAACGTTAATCCTAAACAAATCATCATCATCACATCAAGAGACAGTAATAGTCCACTCTTGGACATAGGTTTATCCTTAGAAAGGAGGTTTTATCCTACTAGGCCATGCTGGTCGGATGGGTTGGTAAAGGTTTTTTAAGCTCTTCTTCTCAGAAGTGCTCTACTGTTGCTTGCGTAGCTTGCTCTTTTAGTCGGCTTTGATGATACTTCCAAAATAAATAAGGGTATTGATACACCGTATACACAATTGACACTCTTAATCCCTCACCACACTTACCTGTTTTATTCCTAACAGAATAATATTCAGAACATATTTTTCTCAATAAGTGTAAACCCTAATTAATAATTCCCATGAAATGCTTATAATTTTCTGAAGATTTAAGAACATACATTTAAAGAAGCTATACTTTTAATTGGTATTTTTTCTCTTGATAATAAATGATATTAGCTAAGTTCGATTGTGTATTATTCGAGAGCACGAACCGACGTATGTTTATGTAAAGTTTATCAAAAATAATTATAATAAATAAAAGTTAAAAGGTTTCTTTAAAAGGATTACTTCGTGCAGTTCAAATTTTGTCTATATCGTTGTATATTGTGTATATTGTAGTGGACGATGAAAAAGATATACTTCCAATTTTACAATCGTATGTTTTTGAAAAACGGAATAATGGTCACAAGTGCATTGCCGGTTTTTTGGGTTTACGTACGTTTTTTTCTTAAGAGTTTAAAAGTGTCATCCTTCCATATATACAACACGCAACAATTGGTATGGTTTTCTTTTTTTTTAATAGAGACCTACCAAAGTGACTTTATTCTGCCTGATGGAAAACATGAATAGAATCCAAGAGCGGTGGTCGCCGTACTCACTGCAGACAGTGCAGTATGGCGCCACGCTATGGTGGCTTAGTGAGATGCTTCTTCACACCCCGCTTAAAGGATCCGGGATCGCAGTGGGAGGGAAACACGTGCGCTGCTAATGAATACCAGGCTTTAACTGATTTGCACAGGAAAGAAGAGTCGAACCGTTTAGTTCGGGAGCGTATGTCTACCATTCTGAAACGGTGACTTCTAAGGCCAGCACGAGTTCTCCTGTAGAGGATCGAGAGGATGGGATCAGTTGGAAGAGTTCGTCACAAAACTCTCCATGATAAAGGCGATAGAGGACTACTATAGAAGCAACATCTCTTCGCAACTGCAGAAACTCAAGGGATTCAGTGACTTTCGGATTATTGATAATCCGGACGGCTCGCCTCTGTAACCGATCCAAAGCGTGCAGCAAATACTGCACCGATCCATCGTAAAGATGAGAACAGTAATCCACGCAGGAGCGTATCTGGGTCTTATAAAGAAGACACAGATGCTCAGGCGCTAAGAACCGCCTCACTCTGTTTAGTATACCTAGCTTCCGCGAGGCCGCCTTAGTAACGCTTTCAATATATTTTCGCGAATTGAGGTCCCGGCCAATATTCATACCCAGGATATTGAGATTGTCCTGCAGTGGCAGTTGAGTGTTCTGAAAAGTGGGGAGGGGAAGGAATGGAGTCTTTTTGGCAGAGAGCGCGCCCGCCTGTGTTTTCTTGGCATTGAACTCGACCAAGTTCTCATGACCCCATTGAGAAATGCGGCCCAGGACCCGGTCAAGCTCAGAGACGAGCATTTGTCGCTTTTCCTCAACGTCCGCTGATTTGGCTGTAGAGTGACCATAGTAACGTCCGTGCACTGTGCTGTCGTCTGCATAGCAATGTATGTTACCAAGGGTCAACATGTCATTGATATGCAGAAGAAACAGTGTGGGTAACAGGACGGAGCCTTGAGTTACACCAGCATTAACCTGCTGAAAATTGGATGTGGCACCGTCGCAGAGGACTCTAATGCGGCGCTCGTGCAGAAATGCGACCACTCAGCTGCAGAGTTTGGCGGGCAGGCCGAATGACGGCAGTTTGGAGAGGAGTGAACGATGCCAGACCTTATCAAAAACCTTGGCCATATCGAGACTGATAGCCAAGAACTCCCCATGCCTATCTACAACCTTACCCCAAAGGTGTGTGAAGGACGCTAGAAGATCACCCGTGGATCGGTTTGGTCTGAAGCCGTATTGCTGATCATTTAATAACGAGTGATCCTCCAGGTGACGAACTAGTTGTTTATTAATGACACGTTCGAACACCTTGCAGATAATGGAAGTGATAGCTATAGGTCGGTAATTGGCCGGGTTGAAGCGGTCGCCTTTTTTGAGGATGGGTTGGACATTCGCTTCTCTCCAGATTTCTGGAACAATCCCCGAGGAATACGACAGGCGGCATAGGCGCGTCAATGGTAAAGGTAAAGGCGCTGGAGGCAACTCTGGAGCGCAGTTCTTAAGAACCACCGCCGGAATATCGTCTAATCCACTGGCTTTCCGGAGGTCGAGTGACCGTAGCTCCGCGCGGACGTCACTTTGCCGAATACGAATATCCCGCATTGTAACGTCGCAGGTCGCAATGGTGGGCGGATGCAGGCCACGGTCTTCGATTCGGGAGTTGGCCGCAAAAAGGTCAGCTAGCAGATTGGCTTTCTCTTGCGGCTGATAGGCGAGCGATCCGTCGGGATACTTCAGCAATGGTAGCGAGGATTGGCAGTGATTGGACTCCACGGCTTTGGCCAATTGCCAGAACTTACGGCTACCCGTAGGGTGTGTGATGAATTCTTGGCCAGTCCGTGCAATGCGCTGAGCATCCGCTCTAATGTAAGCCTTCTTGTATTCCCTGTTGGCTTTATTGTAAGCTGCTTTTCGACGATCTGCATCTGGATGGTCTTGAGTGTGGGCCCTGGCCCATGCGCGGTAGGCCGCTTGCTTGTGAGCAACAGCATGAGTGCACTCACTATTGAACCAGGGGTGGGTTTTCGTGCTGGCGACCTCACTGTAGGGAATATAATATTCCATAGCGACAGTGATCTCGCCAGCAACGACAGATGCACTTTGTGACAGATCCCTGTCTTTGAAGTAGCGTTGTGCCCAGGGGATGAATGTAAAATAATCTCGCATTCCATCCCAGTCTGGTGATGAGTAGTGCCATAACCGTCGTCTCGCCACCACAGGTCGTGCCGGGGTAACAGGAGGCACCGTGGTGGACACCAGGCAGTGATCGGAGGATCCCAGAGGGGCGAGAACCGATACTGTGTACTGCGCTGGGTGACTCGTCAGCAGTAGGTCTAGCAAAGCGGGCGCTTGACCTGTTATAAAATTTTTCGTCTGATGACGGATTAATAAGCGATTGTGGAATCGGCAACTCGAAGACGTGATACAGCTTCCCGTATGCTGCCCAGCCCTGACGAAACCTTCTATCGGCCTCCCAATCGAAGTTGTGCCAGCCAAGTTTAATGGTTTGTCCACGGTAAATGTATTCTTGCACACCACCGATAGCAACGCCATTTATAGCTATGGGACTCTGACGTACATGCCTATTATGGGGTGCTTGGCTAGAAAACCTCCACGTGGTGCACCCTGGTAACGTTGGTGATGGTGTTCATCACTGCCAACGGCTAATATTCTAGCACGAAGAGGAAACCATGTCTTCGGCAATTCGGCCGAGACTTGGTCCAACAGAGCGGGCGTATTCGTCGGATCCTCTGTTGGTTCTTCGCTCTTCGGAGCATTGAGGAGGAAAACCTCGGTAAAAAATCACGATGGTGGGACCCTTTCTAGGGTCGGAGTTCCTCCGCTCAGCGGTGGAAAAGGTAGGACGGGCTCGGCGTGCGCTTACACTGCCACCGAGCAGGCATCAGGAGACGTAGTCTCCCTGCCGCCGTCGACATATCGTAGTCCCGAGTTGGAGTCTCGCGACTCCAATCGGCGGCGAGAGTCTTGGCTTAGCCGCCCGGACTGCGAGGAAGAAAACCTCTATAAAAAAATACCCCGAATCCCGTGTTCTGGTGCGTGACCAGGGGATGCATGGCTGATGGGTTGTTCAGTCGCAAGCGCACTCGCAGCCGAGGCACCTGCGGACCCCTCGGTTGGGCACAAATTTACGCTTGCCCGGGTATTGGGGGATCTCTGCCGGGGTCGACCTCTAGTTCTCCCCCACTCGTGGGTTTTGTTATGGAATACTTGAAATTTGCAAAAAATAATACAAAGGAAGAAAACAAGAAGGGTAGCATAGAAAAGAGTGAAGAAATTTCGACTGAGATGCCTATCACAGAACGGCTCCCAGAAGTCAATCTAACTTCTGGGAGCCTAAGAAGATCAGAACGCTTGCGTTCCAGGTCCGTCGTACCGTCGGATGATAATTCCAGTACGACGACGAACACACTGGAGCAGATGTACATGGAGCTCCGCGATTGTCGCAAACGCGGACGCTCCATGGACGAAGACAGCGACGCGTCTCAGGAGTGGGTGCCTCCCAAAGTGGCTAGTAGCCGCAGAGGGAGGTCGCGCACACCGGTCTCGAGGCCGTCAGGCTCCATCTTTTCAAAGGCGGATGCCTATAGACGGGTTCGAGTTGAGGGAGAAAATTTAGTGGAGGAGGAGATCGCCGATCTCCTGCTAAAAATCCAGGGGCCGGCTTTGGGGGATTCTGCCTCACAAACGCCTGTGTCTATGCAGGAGAGGGCGAACGTAGCTGTGGCCATCATAAACAAGGTGGCTACGAAATCTACGAACCTTAAAGGCCAATTCGTAAAAGCCCTGAAGGACTCCTCCTCCACTATAGCTGGAGTAGTTGAGACCCTGATTGGAGATGTAGCTCGCCTCCAGGCTGCCAATGAACGCCTTACAGGACAGGTAGCTGAACTGAGTGCCCAGTTTGCCCAGTTTCGGGCGCAGGCGGATGAATCTGCGCCTGGCCCGGCTCCGCGGCGGCTTTCGCCCTCTGTCGATTCCAGTGATGCCCACCTTCGCCAAATTCTGGAGGCGGTGGGACGTATGCTGGATGGGCGTCTTGCGGGCCTTGAGGCGAGATTGCCTCCGGCCCCCGTTGTTCGGCCGCCGCTCGCAGCGGACAGATCGCGGACTGCATCAGCGCCGGCTCCGCCTCCCATTACGGCTGGTCGCAGATCGTATGCAGCGGCGGTGTCGGTATCTGCACCTGCGATCACTCCCAAGTCTGGACGAGCAATCCGTACAGCAGCGAAAGCAGCTGCACCGAAGGCTGGGCCTGCAGCGAAGAAAGCTGCGCCAAGGGTAATGGAGGTATATCCTTGCCTCCCCACTCCAAACCCTGGTGTTTTAGCATCAAGTCCCTCTGCGAATGCTCCCTCGAATAGTGAGTGGCAGTTAGTCGGAGGCAATAAAAAAGCCCGAAAACGTAGTAGGAGGGCTGCCAAGAACGCAGCCTCGACTACGCAGCCGCCTCCGGTAGCGCGGATCAAGAAAACGAAGCCACTGAAACTACAGCCGCCTAAAACTGCGGCTGTGGTAATTACAGTATCTCCGGAGGCGGCAAATGGTGGACTGTCCTATGCAACTGTTTTCAAGAGGGCCCGGGACAGCCTCGCCACAAATAACTTTGGGACAGTAGGAGTCAGAATGCGCCTCGCCCAGACGGGAGCTCGAGTCCTCGAGTTCCCTGGGGCTGAAGGCGCAAAGACGGCGGACACGTTTGCCGAGAAACTGCGGGGTATATTCGAGGCCACGGATGGTGTAAAGATCGCCAGGCCTACGAAGTGCGTAGAACTGCGCATTTCGGGCCTGGACGACTCTGTGACGTCCGAGGATATCCGCGCTGCAATTGAGGAGAAGACGGGATGCAGCGCGGACAGCATCCGGGTCGGCACCATTCGCTCCGGTCCAGGTGGGCTTGGCGCGGTGTGGGTCAAATGTCCAGTAGTGTCGGGCAAAGTCCTGGGCGACGCCGGAAAGTTGCTCATCGGTTTCGTGAACGCTAGGATCACGGTCCTGGCGCCGAGACCGATGAGGTGTTATAAATGTCTGGCGTCGGGACACACTCGCGCCAAGTGTGTTAGCTGTTTTGACTGCAGCGGACTATGTTTCCGCTGCGGTCAACTGGGGCACAAGGCGGCAGAGTGCTCTGCCGCCCCTCACTGCCCGGCGTGTGCAGCGGGTAATAAACCCGCCAATCACCAGATCGGGCAGGGAGGCTGCAAGCCTTCCCGCAATTCTCGGCAGACGTCAGGGGCTAGTCAATCGACCCAGGCTGCCTCTGACGTCGTTCGTGCGTCGACATCGTCGCCCATGGAGGAGGCTGTAGAGACAGTCCAGTAATGGACCAAGTCTCCAGTCTCCTAGTCCAGACGAACCTGAACCACTGTGCTGCGGCGCAGGACCTCTTCCTGCAAACCATGGCACAGTGGTCGATCGGTGTTGCCGTAGCCGCGGAGCCCTATTACGTTCCTCCCCGTTCAAACTGGTTGGGTGACCGGGACGGTTCCGTGGCAGTCGTCGGCTCCACGGCGGCTCATTCCCCGCCCTTGTCGCTTAGAGACAAGGGCACTGGATATGTTGCTGCCGAGTGGGGGGGGATCACCATATATGGTGTCTACTTCTCCCCCAACCGGAGTTTGAGCGACTTCGAGGTTTTCCTTAACAACTTGGAAACCTCGATGCGGCGGCTAACGTCTGGGCACGTCCTAGTGCTGGGGGACTTCAATGCAAAATCCATTGCGTGGGGTTCCCCCAGAACGGACGCAAGGGGCGATGCCGTAGAGGAGTGGGCGGCCTCGGTGGGCCTCTGTTTATTAAACAGAGGCTCCACCAACACGTGCGTGCGACAGCAGGGAGGGTCGATAGTGGACCTTTCGTTCGCTACCCCTGCCCTCGCCGCACGAGTAAGGAACTGGCGCGTCCTGGAAGAGGTTGAGACGCTCTCGGATCACCTCTACATCCGATTTGAGCTCTCCCGGACCCAGGACCCCAGTAGGGGTCACGCGGCGCGGCGTTCTTCTCGCTTTCCGCGGTGGGCTGTAGCCAAACTGAATAGGGACCTACTAGAGGAGGCAGCCATTATTCACTCCTGGCTGTCTCCGCAGGCTCCAACCGAAGAGGTCGACATGGGGGCTGGTCATTTCCGCGATGCGATTACGCAGATTTGCGATGCGGCCATGCCCCGTATCCGAGGTTGTCGGCCTCCACGGAAGGAGGTTTACTGGTGGTCCCAGGAGTTGGCGGACCTCCGCGCGGCCTGTACTCGTGCCCGGAGGTCCTACACCCGTAGTCGGCGGCGACACCGCGTAGACGGCGAGGAGGACCAGCTTCATGAGGAGTACCGAGAGGCGCGGCAAACTCTGAAGCTGGCCATTAGCCGCGCCAAAGAAGTGAAGAGGAAGGAGATGCTGGAGGGTCTCGATCGTGACCCCTGGGGTCGCCCTTATCGTGCGGTGCGACAAAAGCTCCGCACGTCGGGCCCCCCTCTTACAGAGACACTCCAGCCCAGCTTCCTGCGGGAAGTGGTCGAGGGTCTTTTCCCGCAGCGGGCGGAGCACACACCCCCGTCGATGGCCTTCATGGTCGAAGACGACGCAGGACGGAATGAGGATAATGTTCCGCCCGTCAGGGAATCGGAGATAGGGGCGGTCGTTCTACGGATTCGCTCTAAGAACACCGCCCCTGGGCCAGATGGGATACCTGCCCGAGTGTTGGCGCGAACCCTCGACCACATGTCGGATCGCCTCGGGGAAGTCCTAAACGCCAGCTTGGCGTCCGGGCGCTTTCCTGAGGGCTGGAAGAGCGGGAAGCTGGTCCTACTGCGGAAGCCGGGACGGCCGGCCGATTCGGTCGCGGCTTATAGGCCCATCGTATTGCTGGACGAGGTGGGTAAATTGTTTGAGAGGATACTCTCTGCCCGCATCGTCCGGCACCTCTGCGAGGTGGGCCCCGATCTGTCGGACGCCCAATACGGGTTTCGAGCCGGGCGTTCGACAGTCGATGCTGTGTTGCGCCTGAGGGCCGTGACCGAAGAGGCGGTGAGCTGTGGTGGCGTGCTGCTGGCGGTGTCGTTGGACATCGCCAACGCATTTAATAGTCTGCCATTTAGCTGCATCAGGGAAGCACTCCACTACCACGGGGTGCCAAAGTACCTGAGGCGGCTTGTGGCAGACTATCTGAAGGAGCGTACCGTCATGTACGAGGACCGAGATGGTATTCTGAGGCGGCGGCCCATGTCGTGCGGTGTTCCACAGGGGTCTGTCCTCGGACCACTCCTGTGGAATATGGGACACGACTGGGCCCTTCGAGGTCGTCTTCCCCCCGGGCTGGGCGTAATTTGTTACGCCGATGACACATTGGTCACGGCCCGGGGGGCGAACTTTCAAGAGGCGGCGCGCCTGGCCACCGTGGGAGTCTCTTTGGTGGTCAGTTACAGCTTACCCTAAAGCTGGTCGGCGCTGCTTCTGCCCTTGGGCGACTTTTGCCCAATTTGGGTGGAGCCAGCGTCGCGACGAGACGGTTATACACGGGGGTTGTCCGGTCAATGGCACTGTATGGTGCACCGGTGTGGGCGGCGGCTCTGACCGCCCAGAATAGGGCTCGCCTCTGGCGCCCTCAGAGGATATTGGCGGTTAGAGCCATACGTGGTTACCGCACCGTATCGACGGAGGCGGCGTGTGCCTTGGCCGGAACTCCCCCGTGGGATTTGGAGGCGGAAGTGCTCGCCGAAGTTTACCGGCGAACGGCTGACTTCCGGGCGGGTAGTGGCATACGGCCCCCGCCGGAAGAGATACGCGAGTGGCGAGAGGCCGCTCGTCGTCCACGATGGCTCGTTGGTCGTCCCGGCTGGAGGCTCCACGTGCTGGCTTTGCCGCCATGGAGGCTCTCCAGCCGGTCATCGCCGAGTGGGCAGGGCGGCAGCACGGGACCCTTACCTTCCGACTGACGCAGGTTCTTTCCGGGCACGGTTGCTTCGGGAAGTATCTGCACTCGGTCGCCAGGAGGGAATTGAGTCCCGCCTGTCACCACTGCGACTGTAGTGAGGACTCGGCTCAGCACACGCTAGCGGTTTGTTCCGCTTGGGCGGCGCAGCGTGGGGTCCTCACTGCAGTCATTGGAGGTGATCTCTCGCTACCGGCCGTCATACGCTCCATGGCCGGTAGCGACAGTTGTTTTACCGCGGTCGCAACCTTCTGCGAAGACGTAATTTCGCGGAAGGAGGCGGCGTAGAAGGCCCGGGAGGACAATATCCACTCGGACCCAATTCGCCGTCGGCGAGCCAGGCGGCGGAGGCGCGCATACCAGTGCCTCATGCCGCCTTGAGTGTGGCCGCGGGTGGACGGGACGGGTTTTCCCCTCCATCCGCTATAGTGGCCAGCCGCGAGGAGGTGATGTGCGCGTGTGCCGTACGTCGCCTAAATAGAGAGTTTATCCGCAGATGGTGCCCGCTTTAGCGGGCAGGCGCTGGGAGGGATTTGGATGTCGTAACAGCAGCGGTTCCCGGATCCCTCCTATCTCAGGCGCAGAGTGGCACACCGTGTGGTTTTAGTCGGTCCGATTCCGACACACCACCCCGCCGTAAACCCCGGTGGGGTGACGGCCCGAGGGGGTTTCCACACGTTAAAAAAAAAAAAAAAAAAAAAAAAAAAAAAAAAACATGCCTATTATGCAGAATTTTTATGAACAGTTCAACTCACAATTTAAAACTATGGTACTACACCATCTTGTTGACATCAATGACAACTCATTTGTGAGAGCCAACTGTCATATCTGTCGACTTCAATACAGCCTATGTATTACATTGTAAACTTCAAATAAAAATAACTTACAACGCAAAGTTTGTCAATAGTATTGTCGATTACCAGCCAAATAAATAGAAAAATAGTCCTACCACGAGATACGCAAGACGATACAAAAGTCCATATATGTCTACCATTGTCTTTCTAATTGCTAAAAGTTCAAAAAATACCTCATAAAATTGAAATATATTTAGCATTTCATGTAAATCAACTTACAAAATAATCGTTTTATCCTTCAAAAAAATAAAAATGGGAAGAAAATAATGAGTGAGAAAATCATAAGACATCGCCTTTATTGGTGAATTAACACGTTTTCTTATGATTTATGATGGAAATGTAAATGAAATTACTGTGACAGCATTACACAAAGTGGATATGAAGTCAAATGCAGCTTTTGTGAGTATCCATCAGCTTATATGTGTACCAATCTGTTGATGGGGGCACAATGAAAGTTCTCTTGTTTGTAATAGTATAAAATTTAACAATCCATACAGAACGCATACGAAAAAAGTTGCCTACGAAAGAATCCAAACAAATTCTGAAAGAAAACAAAAAAAATTACTTCGGTAATTTCTGAGTACGTCTCTTTACATATGTAGCAACATCGACTTGGAACGATACTAGTAGTTTTACTATTGATTGACAAAAAATAAAAATGAGTGGAATTTAACACCCTCTCCTTAACACTATGATTTACAGGATGCAAATCATTGAACAATCTGATTACGGTACCTCTGCTTTGTTTTTGTAACATTTTTATAATAAGTAAGTTTTAGAATGATAGTCTAGTTGATTACTCTAATTTCAGTTCAAGTTTAGCAATTAGCTAACTACTTTAACAATATTAACAAATGAATCAATTACAAACAAATGGGGAACAATAGTGTTAGGAAAGTTGGGAGCGAGCTAGACGCCCGTGTTTATTTGTACTTGGCATTCATAACGCAAAATGGGACGAATAATACCATTAGCAATTAATACTAGGCACGAACTGAATTTAAATTTGAGCAAATCTGTAGGTATAAGGGTTGTGTCGTATGAGTAGTATTTCAATGCGATGGTAATAAAATTTGAATTTTTAAGATATTTAAAGCCCATATACATGAAACCACATAATCTTGGCTTAATAAAACCCATGTTTCTATCTTATACCATTCCATCTGATAAAATATCCGTCTCCATCACTTGGCTTGACACTCCACCGCTGCGTGCTTAACAAGATTTTTTCTTAATTCGCATAACCAATCTGTAGCGTCTAAGCAGCAGCTAGCTACTACGCAGCAACCACCCCGACTCACTGGGTACTTCACAGCAGCACCACGCACCGCATACAATCCCGACTCACTGGGGTCTGCGGACTCCAGCCCCGACTCACTGGCACTTGCAGCACTCAGTTCCGACTCACTACAACTGCTCACTCCTGGTACTGGCACGCTCCACAACAGAGCATAGACAGCTGACTCATCAGTACTATTGATCTCCGGACTTGGAGGGGAGTGATGTAGCGACTTCCACATACAGCACAAACAAGAAGTGTACAACAGCGCCATCTAGCGAAGATACATCGAACTGTGGAGTATAATGAACTATGAAGCAGCTACTAATCCTGTATCACGAAATAGAGATTCTCGCGTCGATTAGCAAATGTACAACATCCCAACATCAACCGTCGGGCCGCGGCCCGCCAGGCATGATCACCTCACCTGGTCGGATGATCCTCCCTCTGTATCGGAGGGACATGACACTCATTCCCTCCACAAATCCATAGAACAGCAACATCAATAGCGTTTGGTAGTCCACTACTAGACAAAAACTCTTACTTAGAAAGAATGTTTTAGCCTACTATGTTTAGCTGACCAGAAGGATATAGGGTTTATTTCAAGTTTTCTACCTCTTTGCAGTACTGTTGTCCAAACAGGGGCGCAAACTAGCACCTCTAGTCGGTTTTTACGACATCCATGGGACGTTTTGGAGTGGTGATACTCTGTATACTTAATCCGTCATCAGACGAAAAATTTTATAACAGCTCAAGCGCCCTCTTTGCTAGACCTACTGCTGACGAGTCACCCAGCGCAGTACACAGTATCGGTTCTCGCCCCTCTGGGATCCTCCGATCACTGCCTGGTGTCCACCACGGTGCCTCCTGTTACCCCGGCACGACCTGTGGTGGCGAGACGACGGTTATGGCACTACTCATCACCAGACTGGGATGGAATGCGAGATTATTTTACATTCATCCCCTGGGCACAACGCTACTTCAAAGACAGGGATCTGTCGCAAAGTGCATCTGTCGTTGCTGGCGAGATCACTGTCGCTATGGAATATTATATTCCCTACAGTGAGGTCGCCAGCACGAAAACCCACCCCTGGTTCAATAGTGAGTGCACTCATGCTGTTGCTCACAAGCAAGCGGCCTACCGCGCATGGGCCAGGGCCCACACTCAAGACCATCCAGATGCAGATCGTCGAAAAGCAGCTTACAATAAAGCCAACAGGGAATACAAGAAGGCTTACATTAGAGCGGATGCCCAGCGCATTGCACGGACTGGCCAAGAACTCATCACACACCCTACGGGTAGCCGTAAGTTCTGGCAATTGGCCAAAGCCGTGGAGTCCAATCACTGCCAATCCTCGCTAGCATTGCTGAAGTAGCTGACCTTTTTGCGGCCAACTCCCGAATCGAAGACCGTGGCCTGCATCCGCCCACCATTGCGACCTGTGACGTTACAATGCGGGATTCATTCGATGGGTATCGTAAGAAGCGACTAAGGGGTCAAACTATGCCGGACATATTCACTGCAAAGAGAATTAAAACTTGAAATAAACCCTATTATATACCAACCTATCTGGCCACCGTAGTATAGTAAGCCAAAGTTTTCTTTCCAAGAAGAGGTCTATATCCAGCAATAGACTGTTAAAAGTTATTGAGGGTAAACTGATGAACGCTATCTTCACTTTAAGTTTTGTATTCAATTTGTTGGTATTTTCACATGTAAGTACACGTGTGTAAATCGTACCTACAGAACAAGGTACGGAACTATTACACTTAGTTTTCTTGGGAACGTGAATCGGTAAACTTTTCCAAGTCAATTTCTTATGTGTAGTACGTGCGGAAAGTTGAAAATGAGATTTCATCGAAAGTTTTCCTGTGGGACGCGACACTTCTTGAAATATGTACGTAAAAGAGTCTTCTAAGGTCCCTTCGGTCGTCTTTCAAAAAACTGAAAAGGTGATTTTACAAATCGTAAGACGTTTTACAATCTCTCGTGATAATAACCAGCTAATCTTCATCACATATTTCTATAAAGAATAACATCTTAGCAATAGTAATGCTCTATGTATTGCTATATGTTAAATGTAAACATGCAATCATATACTCTTGTCTTTTATCTAGTAGCATATTAAACACCGAATTTAGTCGCACTGGCTAAAGCTACAGTTGCATGAGCATACACACACACACTCATACACAAACACGCACTCACAAATGTACACAAAAACGAATACACACAACACACACGGGTTAGGATCATAGACTAAGTTTTTTTTTACATTTATATCTACGATTCTTATCCCACGGCCAGTTGAATTGTTTAAAGAGTTCTGACGAAAGTGTCAATTTTAAGAGCAGTAGAAATATATTACATGTGTTGCATAGGGAGGGCCACGAATTAGTTAACAAAACCATTTGATATATTATATTTTTTTTTTATTTATAAGAAAGCTAATTCGTCGGCATTTATTTTTTAAAAATTACATCCTCTAAATGACCACCGTTTCGTTGCTTGAACTCTTCCATGCGAGCACCGAAATTTTACTCGTCGGCAAAGAGACCTCGACCTCGCCGACATCTCTTCGCTGATTTTTCCTTTTAGTTGACGTAGTGTATTTGGTTTATTGATGTAGACACGATTCTTCAAATAACCTCATAAAAAGAAGTCTGCTGAGGATAGATTTGGACCTGTTGGTGGCCATGGAATGACTCTTCGTCTGGAAATCAGCTTTTCCGGCAATATGTCTTTGACCACCGCCAGGAACTCATTGGGTGTGTGTGACAAGTGGCTCCGTCTTATTCTTGTTAAAACCGTGTGCTACGATTGTAGTCAGCAAATTCCAGTAGTATTGGTCCCAAGAACTCTCGTAACATGTTTGCGTGGGATGTTATATTCAAATGTTAACGAATTCTTGGTCCACCTTATAGTGAAATGTCTAATACATACAAATTATTTAAATATTTTAAATCGAGTAACTCTGTTTTAGTTCCATAAAAAAGTGACTCCATCGATTTACGTTTATAGCACAATCAATTGTTATCTCACAGAGATGATACCTAGTACTTCAGACATTGACTGACCTACATAAGTAATCTTATAGGCTTAAGAGCTACTGTTAAATTTTCACCAATTACTTATTATTTTCTTTATTTCGTGATATACACATATTTGTTATATTTTTAAATATATATAAAAAACAAAAAATACCAAGACACCGGTGGATAGGGCTGCAAAGACAAGAACCTCTTCACAATACGGGCCGTGTCAAGGAGGACTGCCTTCTGCATCAGACCCTTGATCCAACCTTCTAATGTGAGCCTCTTAAGGTGTTGGTCGAGGCTCTTCGCTATCAATCCATGAACAGATATGATTATCGGAACAATAATCACCGAATCCACATTCCACATGTCGGCAATCCCGTGAGACAGATCCAAATACTTCAATTGTTTTTCTTTTTCAACTTTCACGAGATTCTCGTCACGAGGAACGGCGATATCGACAATCATTGCGCGGCGCTCTAATCGATCTATTACCACAATATCAGGCTTATTGGCAACAATAGTCCTATCTGTGATAACACATCGATCCCAATATAACGTAGCACGACCGTTCTCGAGAACTGGGTCGGGCACATACCAGTAGTAAGGTACTTCTAAATTGATAAGTTGGTATTTAAGGGCAAGTTGTTGGTGTACAATCCTGGCTACTTGGTTGTGCCTGTGCAAATACTAACCGTTAGCAAGACGAGAACAACCGGAAATAATATGCCTAATAGATTCTCCAGGACGGTGGCACGCCCGACAGATGTCAGCCGTACTATCTTTCAGGATATATTTCCGGTGGTTATTCGTCATGATAACTTCGTCCATAATTGCATAAACAAAACCTTCAGTTTCTCCGAAGAGGTCACCAAACCGTAGCCAAGACGTCGACGCTTTAAAGTCTATATCAGACCCGTGTAGGGCCCGATAAAATCGACCATGAAGTTCTTTACCCTTCCATACTTCCTTGCGATCAGTATTACTAAGTACTACAGGTTTGCGCCAATTCTCTTTAGCCAGAGCGAGGGTGCTAAAACCAGTATCTACTGCAACTACATTACGATGCACTCCCACATTAGTCTGTAGAAAATATTCTCTGAGATTGTATATCTCGCGATTGTGTAGAGTCTTGATATTTAATAGACCACGACCTCCAAACTTTCGCGGAATGTACAATCTCATAACCGATGAACGTGGGTGGTGCATGCGGAATGTAGTCAGCAATGTACGGACTCTCCTGTCAAGGGCATCTAATTCGGTCTGAGTCCATCTAAGTACACCAAAAGAATACACCAGAACCGGCCTGACTCAATTGTTACAGGCTCGCACCTTGTTACCGCCAGATAAAAGACTTTTAAGTACTTTTATTAGGCGGCCAAAGAAGCGTTCCTGTAACATTTGTTTCACGCCAGGTTCTGATATTCCCAAAGACTGTGAAAAACCTAGATACTTGTAAGTTTCAGTGGCAGACAGAGATCTGAGTTTTGTTGAAGTTGAAAGTTCTATTCCTTCAGATTCTACAATCACGCCCTTCTTTACATACATGACTGCACACTTGTCTACACCAAATGCCATTTTGATAGAATTACTAAAGTTTTCAGTGACCCTTAATAACGCCGTCAATTGTAATTTTGTGGAGGCGAGTAATTTCAAATCTTCCATATAAAGAAGGTGAGATATAACTTGATCATCTTTCTGCAACCGATAGCCTAACCCTGAACCCTCTAACAGAGTGCTGAGAGGGTTCAAAGCTAGACAAAACCACAAGGGACTCAGACTGTCACCTTGAAATATACCTCGCTCGATCTTTATAAGTATGTCGTTTATCGCAGTCTGCCGACATCCTGGATAGCGAAGTGTTGTTCTCCATTGACTCATACACGACCTTAAGAAAGTAAGAAAGTGCACAGAGTTGCATCAATTTTGTACAACTCTAGCACTTTCAAAAGCCAAGTATGTGGAACTGAGTCATAAGCCTTCTTATAATCTATCCAACATGTCGCCAGACTCTTACGATTACGACGTACCTGTTGGCTAATGGTCCTGTCTATGATAAGGAGCTCTTTAGTGCCACGGGCCCCACTTCTACATCCATTTTGAGAAATAGAGAGTACCAAATTATTATTTATATGTGTAGTAATTTTGAGTCTCAAAATAGATGTTAGAAGTTTATATGTAGTTGGTAAATATGTAATAGGTCTAAAATTTTTGGGATCCATGGCACTACCAGATTTATAGAGTAAATGGGTTACACCAATGGTTAAACATTGTGGTAATGAACCAGAATCCAAAGCTGCTTGGAATTGTGATGCCAAACACGCATGTGAGCTTCGGAACCACTTAAGCCAAAAGTTGTGTAGTCCGTCTGGACCAGGTGATTTCCAATTCGGTACTGAACGGACTGCACAACTTACATCATCTTTATTAATTACAATGGGTTCCATAGCTGTTATAGACTCACACGAGCGTTTGACATCCTCCAACCAACCCTCTGTATGAGTGACAGGCACTGACCAGATGTTACGTCAAAATGAATTAGTGGTATTTTCGTCTGGAAAATGCCCATCACTCACACATGGATTCGGTTCCTCCCATTTCCGGTAAACCCATTTCTCATTCCTTTGGAACATTCGATTCTGATTATACAGATCAACTCGTTTTCTATAACGTCTTATCCTATTTGCCCATGCATAAACTTTCTGCTTTAGAAAGTCTATGCGCTCTGTGACACAGGACATGTACTGTTGAGGACTAATGGAAGTTCCCAAGAATGCCTGTTTCACAAAGCGCATGACTCTCGGCCGTGTATTACCACTTTTAAAACTAATTAATTTACCGATGAGTGTCCTAGTCTCAGCAATACGACGTTCAATTCTATACTGCCAAGCTGGTACAGCATTTTTGGGTCGAGTAGCACTTACACGTTCAATAAATTTAACACCAGCTACTCGACAAACTGCAATAGCCGCACAGTATAGAATAGAATGTGTATCACTAAGATCTTCGCTGTTATCAAAATAGTCTGATAATAGCTTAATATAATATAATATATAATATAATATATAATATCTGATAATCACTTATTATTATTATTATGGGTGACTTTAGCAGGCTAATTTGCATGGCAACTACCACGCTTAAAATTTTACTGATGTCTCATGCTAATTTTGTGAAATTTTCGTTTAAATTTTTTATTACAAAATTAAATATAACACATTTAAAGTTATTTGTCATTAAGTAAATACGTACATTCATAAAAATAATTATTTTCTTTAAAATTAATTTCTGAATAAATGTTATAAACATTATCGAGTGCAAACGATGTAAATATTACAAATATTATACACAAATCACAGACGTTTCATTCTTTATTTTTTTTTAATAGACAACTCCCGCACTAGTAATAAATCCTGTGTTGCGGGGGACTTTACAAATATACAACAAACGGTCACAAAGAACGCGCAGGTTTACAACAACTATTTGTGGATCACACAAAGTGTTGTCTCATATGGGGATCGGACCTACAATACTTTGGTGCAGTAGAAAGCGGTGAAGCGATCGCTTAAACGAGTAAACGAAGGTAAACTCAGTTAGAGTTTACCTACGTTTTAGTCGCTTTAACAGGTCTTGAAAAAGTAACAGATTGACTAGTTCAGTACTCTTTGATTTATCAAAGTCAAACATATAGATAGAGAGAGAGTACAATCACAATGATTTACTTGTCGAAGGACTTCCTTACTATTTCTCCCCTTTTTTTCTAAAAACTTAAATTATCATTTATTTATTAAAATCACTTAGTTCTATTATCGATGTATTATATTTACTATTTCGATAAATTATAACTATTTAATGATTTTTTTATGTAAAGGCTGTTAAAATAAAATGTAAGGACATATAAATAACGTGTTAATCAAACCTTTGTATGAAGTCTATTGCGTACACAAAGCAACTGCATATGTAGCACATAACAACAATCCGTTCAGTATGGTCGGACTAATGTCAGAAGCATTATCACTATCAGGCTTGATGATCACGTCTTTGAGACTGAAAAAATAAATACATCAGATTTAGGATATACATCGGCTCTCTTACGGGATAAGGCCTGGCTAAGTACAACGTTGACACCACGTTAAAAAAAAAGAAAAAAAAATAGGACTTGAAATAATATGAAATATTATAACATAATATGATCGTACCGATGGTGTTGTGATTTAAGTGGACAACACGACGCTTCCTACTACGCTGCGTGTTATTTGCTCACACGAGACAATACTTCGTGTGATCCACAAATTGTTGTTCTGAAATCAGAATGTTCATGAAACGGGCACAACAAACAGCAATTCACCAATGTGAGTTAATGTTCGTCGTGTCCGTTTCATGGATATTTGGAAAGACTTGAGGGTTCTTTAAAAAAAGTAGAAACTATGCATATTTTTGCACCTTTATACCGCCTTGGAAATTCTACAAGACATTATTCGTGTATGCATAAAGGCTTGCAACTATTATGTGAAAGTTGTGCCTTATGTTTGTTTAGTCTTTAAATGAATTAATTGCAATCTAAGCTTCACTAAATACTTTTAGTCTTTGAACTTTTTTCGAACTTCGGCCATCCTAATAATATATTTAGACCTACTAATCCCTTGAAAAATCTAGAAAACTACTAAATTTAATTTGAAAGCTCAATCCCATTAGTTTATATGCTATAATAGCTCTGGAATAAAGACGGCGCCTCGCTAGTTTAGGACGCTCACAGATTAGGTAGATTAATGATGATTTGCACAAGATGTCTGGCACGTGCTAGATGCGAGAAGCCCAAAATCAATCAAAGTGGTATGCAATGGGAGAGGTATTTATCCAGCAGTGGACTGCGATAGGCTGATAATACACTACAACTTAGTTGGCTTTCACATGAAATTCCTCAGATGTCAAGTAGTTTTGTAGTTGTTGTAATCACAAAACGTACAAACGACAGTCTAATATGGTATTGTACGTCAAAAAATTCAAATAAATCATTTACGAGACTCCGTCTATTGTGATTGTGAATTAGCTCATTTCGTATGCTACTCAAGTGACGCATTCCACAGGAAACCATCACTTTAGTGGGTTTATTTAAATAACATAACTAATGACGCTTTGTATTTACTTGCTTAATGTTGGGTAGAATATAAAAGAATCCTTTCTATAACTTTTAACAATTTCTTATTTAATGATTTATTGAAGCCGTATTCTATAGTATTAAATATCACTCAACACCCTATTATATAGTTTAATAATTTCTCATAAACCTGAATATATAAAATAGTATCTGCGACTAGTTGAAACCTTAGTTCGAAAACATTTCGAATCACTCTTTACTATCTTTAATCAGTCAAGATATGATTACACATTTTCTGTAAGAATTTATCATTCTATTAATACACAATATACTAATATGTTTGTAGTTTTACAAATTTTGTGACAAACAATATATTATCTTTTTTGGTATATCTATCTATCTTTTTGAAACAGATTTCATTCATAGTCTCCATCACTAGTCTATCTTTGTTTGTGTGCCTACAGCTGACCATATTCACCAAAGTCATCCGTTAGCTGCCAGCAATAGCTAATAATTTATTATGAAACGTGGTCTGCAATGTATTTTTTGTTAGAAAATGCCATACAATAAATATCTTGTCGTCGCCACTAGAAGACCAAAATTGTTGTAGAAAACCTAACTCTAGTTAGCACATATTATGTTCATAAAAAATCTTAGAAAGATATCGAAAATTGCGCAGAAACCACTGAAGCATGTTATAAATATTCATAAATACAACATTAAAAAAATGTTTAGGAAATGGTATACGGACATGGATATATTCTGGTGATTATGATCATAAAACATGCATTGATCGTAAAATAGCAAACAGGATTACGTTGGCATCAAAGGACATGACGTGAAGTTCCTCAGTTTCCAATTATATCTGAGTAGTTAAGGTGCCCGTCACGACCGTGAGCAAAATATTGGTGTTATGTTTCACTGTTTAATGATGATTACGTATACCTACAAACTGATTCTGAATTCTGACTAAAACTGAGGTACAATATATCTCATTTTTAGTCGGTATAAAGTGATTTGTATAAAACATTTGTTAACCGTCTCTGTCGTACAATTATACCTAATATTTTGAAACTGGCTAAACAGATTTACTTCAAACATAACTGAAAACTAGTTAAATTATATTTGAATAATAAAAGTATATACAAAACGATTCAAATGATACAAATCCATAATACCACTGACAGACAAAAATAGTAAGTTGTTAGATTTTTTTAGTAAGTTGTTAGAAAATTTGGAATCTGATTGGCCAGGGTGCAGTCTTCGATTGATACGACACTTTTTTTTTAACGTGAATGGGCTGGCGATGTCGTGAATGGATTTAGGTGAAATGTGTTCAAAAGTGTGCAGTACTAGATGCAATATTCCACACACTAGCAGTTGGTAACGTGTCGCAGAAATATATATTAATCAAATCAATGCCAGTATGAATCTTGAGATAGCTGTAGAGGCAAACATCTGGTCCCGCGAAATACTTTGTGTTTGTCCTTTATATTATGACGAAATCTTTCTAATATTTCGTGATATTATCAAAGGAGAGAAAATTCTTCGACATAAAAGAAAGAAATATGTTGACATAACGACATAAGAAGTATAAATAGATTATTAAAAGAAATGAGTATAAATATGTTTATATATATCTAAACATGCAAAAATGCTAAGTTTTTATAACCAGTATAAATTGTTAATTTAACAAAATATTCAAAAATTAAGACTAGAAAAATTAAATAAGGCTTATAAGTATGCCTTTAGCTATAAAAATAATAATTTATACAATTATTTGAAAAGCCCTACGATAAAGCTCTATTTAGATTAATCTCTTAAAATATATTAGATATAATATTATTACCAATCTCGCATAAGTTTTCATTTATAAATAAACCAACACAATCACGTAAAACTTAGGCAAATAAAATTTATTAGAAATTTACACAGCACAGACTATTTTTTTGAATGTCATGTTGATAAAATAAAATCTAAAGCGAGCGTTCAGTAACTAACTTTGTAATAAGGATTTGTAAAAAAAGGTTCTAATTTGTGAATCTGTAGATAAGTACTTAAAAAAAATATTGTATTATAGTATGTACTTAATTTGTTTACTGTATATCCTCCCGTTCAAGTGGTTAGTCATACGGATTGCTGTGGGTCTGAGATCGTTAATCTGATGCGCAGAAATCTATTTTTATTAATAGGTGTAAATTAAATTGACAGAATATGAAAAATAATGACACAAGAAACTTATAAAAAGTAATAAACTTTAATATTTAGATACTTATTACACATAATAAGCTTCAGTAAAAGAAATAAAACATGAATTCTTTAACCATAACTTGTACATTACAGATAGTAATGAAGAAATCACCTAATATACGTTAATTTAAGCATTCGTTTTAAATATCTATTTTAAGAAAAGAACGCAAGTCCACGAATCGAATTCATCAGTTGGAGTGACCAATGTGTAAGTATGTAATGCTAGCTCTGCTCATATTACTAATAACACATTGTTATGTCCACTGACTAGTTGGTCTATAGCGAATGTGAATGTCGATCAAGAGGTCTCGAGTTCAATCCCGAGTGAGGCCAAAAAAGTGTTATTGAATTTTATTAATCTTAACCCTTGTTTGGGTCTTAACCTCTGTGGCTCGGAGAGCATGTGAAGTCGTCGGTCTTGTGTCTGATCTCAGTAGTCATACCACCGGATTGTGAGACTGGAGGAACAGAGAGTGCATCTGTGTATAGCAGTAGTCGGCTGGTATCCGTTGAAACTGATCACGGTGGCTAAAATCTTAAATTATGTAAAAAAAATTGTATTGAACAGTTATGGTAATATTATAAAACTGAAGAGTTTGCTTGTTTGTTTACGTGGGTAAAATCGGCGAAGCTCAGGACGAGTGTTGTAGGCTACCTAAAATCACGTTTAAACCAATGGTGAGTATTTATGAAAAAGGACACGAAAATAGTTTCTTTGGAGAGACGTAAATGAATTGGCGCGGGTCAGTTAGCGTCTTCATATACATGAAACATATTTAGAAAAGCAAAAATAATTAAACATATCAAATTTCACAAGCTGGAATAAATTTGGTAGTAAGTATAAAAACTTTTAGTTGCCTTTCATATATATATATTTTATATATGCATAATACTTGGAGACAAGTAAGCACACCATTAAGGTAATTTTATTTTATGTTGGAGGATGGTTTGTTTTTGAGATTTTCTCGTTTGATATTGAGATCATATAAATCCGTTGATCTTCAAAGCAGCAGACACTCTGCTGGAGTATCCATTTTCATTCAGATCTATCCCTAGCTTAATCATCTCAGCGAAAGATCTTCATATTAGATCTCTTCATGTGTCTTTTCTGAACATGTTTATTTCTGAGAAACTGGCTACCTCGTTTCCTACGTCTAATGTACGTATATATCTTTTGTAGACTTATCATGTCTCTGAAGAATATAGGATGTTCGGTAATATGATGATCATGTACACATTGACCTTTGTTTGCAATTTGAGGCCATGTGAACAGAATACCTTCGTCCTGAGTCTGCCAGACACTGGTAAAGCAGGCAGGGCACCCTTAAACATTTTAGTGAATACTTAAAATAATTGTTATATAAAAGTGTCTAAGGTATTGAATAATAAACAATAGCTCTGTTTTTACATCGGCAGATTAAAACTATAAAGTAATTAATATTACTAAAAGTTTAAAAAGATTGTTCATTTTATAAGCATATAGTACACAAAAGACTTAGAAAATGGTATGATAATTAACATATCAGTAAATAAAAAAAGTCACCTTGTCTTCACTTAAATGCTAGTTCTACGCGTTAAACCAAATAATGCTTCTGTTTTGTGTAGCATAATATTTAATGAACAACACAATCTTAAGTTTTCTAGTTTTTTTAAATACCCGTGTGAGATACACAACAATTACAAGTACAATATATTACCTAATAGAAACTAACACTTTTTAGAGGTAGTCACGCTGATTTCAGCACAAACGGACCGGCTCGACCGGGGCGGTACTACCCTCCCACAGAAGACCACCCTAAAGCGACAGCCTCCGTGCTGTTGTGTTTCCTTGGTGAGTGCGAGACCGGAGGCCCATTGATGCAGGGGCGAAAGTTGCCGTGAAACTATGTGAGCCTTACACTGCCACGATGACTGTCATACCTTTTACATTCCCAAGCGTGGCATAAAAAATCATCTCACTAGGTCGTCATAGTGTGGGTCGTCAGCACACTTCATTGTCTGCATTTGCAATGAGTATGGTGACCACAACTATTTGGATTCTATTCATGCTTTCAATCAGGTAGAGTAGAATCACTTTGGCAGGCTCTTCATATAGAAAATAAAATAACAGAACCTTTGCAGCGTCGACTAATTTTACCTGTTAAATATAAGAATTAATACGCTGAAAAGAATAATTATTAGATTTGTTTTACGTTTATTTGATCTCAAAACATAAAGAATATTTAAATTAACTACATCTAAATATTCGGCGTACATAAGCTATATCAATTCAAAATACGGCGGCGGCGGATTAAGAATACAGATTGTCACCGCTTCTACTCATCCAATGGGTACCGTAAGAGGTGATTATGGGAGCAAAGTACACAAGGTAGCAGCACCGTGAGAAACAAAACTTGGTAACAAATTTTATGTTAAAAGCTAACTAAAACCTCCTATTCATGGCGAGGCCTATGTCGAGCAGTGGACTATTAAAGGTTGTTGATAAAATTGCTTAAATCTATTATAATCGTGATAAAATCCCTTACTGAGGACGTACACAAAATATATATTACTTATATTTGTTTAGTACACCACCATTATGATTTTTTTTCCTAACAATTGAAGAGTGGAGGAAAAAGTAACAAAGTTCCGAGTTTTGCGTGCCGACTTACGGATGTTGCGTTTATATCGCTTCGTTATCGACTTTTTCAACCGTCAATAATTATGTTTCCACAGACACAAAAAAGTGTGCTACAAATAAAATAATTCATAAATCATAATTTAAGTAAAAGATTTGATTGTGGATTATTAAATTATGCATGATACTGATAATATTGATAAATCTGTTACTCATTTCAAACTCGATAGGGCTTGTCGGTACTATGGCTACCACGCCGATAACAAACTTTATTTCCAAAAAAACTGTTACTTTCATAAATATATTATATATAATTACACTCCAACACAGAATAAATAATCATCTTCATCACATAATTATTTGTCTTCGGTAGAAATTGAAACTACAGCTATCTTATTAGTCAGGGTCACTAACAACTAGACTACAAAAATTGTCAAATAATCGCACGTAACTTATCTATACTACGTGAACCACTTCTTTTTCTCCACCCTCTCTCTAGTTTTACTAAGTTATAAATTTGGCCTTAAGTATTTTATTTTGAAAATAGAAAGTTATAAAAACAGTCGCTTAAATGTATTTTTATATTATTACATCGTATTTCATACATGATATTGGGCACATGACGAAAACTCCTGTACATGCGATCAAGCGTACTTCTCTTGTCAGATCAATATTAACTTTCAGCATTGAATCTAGTTTTATGTAGTTCATCAACAAGCGAGTGATAAAATACGACGGAGTGAGGCTTTATCAGATATATGCATATATTAACAGATTTATTTGATAATTTCATAATTAACATGTGTGTATTAACTTTACTCGCTACGAACAATGGTTCGTAACAAGTAATGACTCTAGTATATAAACACGTTTTGTAGGTAAGTTTTCACATATTTCTAATTGTAATATCGAAATGGGACTCTTTATGTATTATCTTGGATGATACACAGCGCCATCTTGTTTTAAACCAAGTAGAGCTTGTACTATGAAGTTTGTATTGACTATTAGGATACTTATATTCTGTTTTTTTTTTGTAAATACGTACATATTTTACATAGAAAACACTCAATCTCTGAAACATATATTTGCTGATCGTACAAACATTTGGTCCGACCCGAGAATCGAGCCTGACGTCTCAGCATAGCATTCGCATACCTTTCCACTGAGCCACCGAAGCAGTCAAGCTCTGTGTCTGCTAGGAAATAGCGCCATCTCAATGATCGGTTACTAACAATCGTACCGATTAAGTTTAGCTACGTTGGTCTGACGCTGTAGCAAAGTGGTTTTCATTATTATGTAAATCGGTTAAAGCGAGCTCTTGACTGGTTAGTTTTTACCAAACTAAAATTTTTCATAAATTATTACCCCCTCAAGGGTGTATTTTTCTTCAAATTAATGAAATGAAACGAGAAGACTAACAACACAAATATAATATATTACTAATACTTTTTTATCAAATTAAATCTGTTTCTTAATTTCAGAGTTCTATCGTAATAAATGTAAAAAAAACTACTTTAAAAAGAAACAGTATTAGAGATAACTCTAATCATCAACATAAACACTAAGTCGTTGACCAATTAAATTCATTTTAGAAATGCAGAAAAGAAGATATACAAGTGCTTTAGGAATACAAAATAGTTCTAATAAATATTATATTTTCAAAATACTTCCTGGGAAGAATTCATCTCGTTTTAATGATTTGATTTTTTTGATTAATTTTGCTTTTTATTGTTTATATTTTTGCGTATAAGAATTGCCCACTAGTCGCTTTCTTGTATTCTAAATAGCATTATAATTGAAAAGTAACGAAATAAAAGTATTTTTGTAGTACCAGAAATGTCTCTCGCTATTTTAAAACCACGACAGATGGTTTAATTGAAGTGTATCGTTTTGTAAAAAATAAAAGTACCTACTTCGTATTTCTGAACACGTGTTATAGTCACGAAAAAAGTACATTATTTATGGTTCTAGATTAATAATATGATGTTGAAGTTTTAAATACAATTGTTTTCTCAGTCGCACTGAGCGGTCCACAGTGGGCGGACGTCCCGCCCGCCCATAGCCACGCGTCCACGCTCGCGCATTTTTACTTACCGTTATCAAAATTAAAAAAGTTTCAGCCGATTTACGGCAACGTGAACTAAGCTTTGTGTTAAAAGTAAAGTGACTGTGTCATCTAACCCTAAAGGAGATTGCTGGATTACCTCGAGTTTGTTTATTAAGGTAATTTAAATTTTAAAGGATCATTAAGTTTCTTTTCGGTCCCTTTCTAGCCGTCGACTGTCGACACTGCATAACGATCTTAATCGAGAATCATAAATTTTGAATTAGCTAATGGTTTTGAACCCTCATTTTTACAAAGCCAGGAAGTTTTACAACTAAAATAAACTGACAAATAATAAATTTGTGAAACTAAGATTTATGTAGTGACATCTGATATCATGAAAAGAAGATTACATTAGTTAAAAAATAAATTGAAAAACTGAAGAATTATCAATTTAGTTTGGTAATTACCTTTGCGATAATATATTATTTAAAAATTCGTTATATATACCTCAAAAGTTTTTATCTATATTTCCTTTAAACGATTGTCTCGCACAAATCTAATATCGAAATAAGCTCATAATTACGCGTAAGGCAGTTTTTGTCTACTTTCTAGTCATGTAGACACTGATTTTTATTTTGTAACACAACTATGGATAATATCAATATATATTTCTATATCACTAAATGAGAAAATAGGAATGCTAGTAGGTGCAACTTGATCTCATATAGGGGAAAGATGATAATTAAATTGTTGTGTAAATTATTCAAAAATCCTTTGACTAATTTAAAGTCAACTATATCTAAATGAGACACCTATCACTTATTGATTTTTAAAGTATTTTTTTCATAATGACTAATGTAAAAATAACAAAATGTAAAGGTAACGGTACCTGCTTGATTTTTCTTCAGGAAAAATTACTTTATTAGACTGATGAAATACCTCTTTCGATATACAAACCTTTTGTATCTCTTTTACTGTAATCTATTCTATAAAAAACGTCATTAAATCAGATGGACGGATAATAACTCAATTGAGTAAGTACACGAATACTCAGTAAACTTTTCACGTATGTACTTATCATATCGGTAGAAGCGAATTCTTCAACAATAATGAGGCCGTATTAGCACGCCTAACCTGTTTAATTTTATCTATACAAAAGTAATCGGTCAGCAATTACATATGGTTAAATATTTGTCGTTGATTAGATGTCGGCACGTAACAAAATAATTGTCATATACGCCTAAACTACAGTGCTTAAACTTAACACATTTGTATATGTCACCGGCAAATTATTAATGTAATATGTAATTTATAAATTAATCTATAAATAAATGGAGTTAGAAAATGAATCGATCACCTCGACACTCTGATTTAATGATTTTCCTTCTATAGAATATAATTAAAATATACCTATTTAAAAGTAATACGAATAATTGTAATCCATATGTACCGATGTAGATTCTTTTGACAATATGAGGATCAGATTACAAACTAACAGAGTTTTACAATAATACTTTTATTTAAAAGGAACATTATTTTTCAGTTAGTCATATACACATGTAGTCATATTGTCCAAAGGTTACACAAGTATTTCAGTTATTTTAATCACTTGACGTAATCTAAACCATTAATCACTATTAATGATAGAATCTTGTTTACCTAAATAAACAGGCAGAACAGGCAGTGATGACAACATAAACAAAAATTTTATAGACAATCCTTTTTTTAAATCATGTTAGCAAACAAATACGTTCACCTCGTGAGACGAAATAATCTATATTTACAGAAATAAAAAATAAGTTCTTTGCCAAATAGTACGCACTAGTCCAATATTATGCGGTATATTATGCGTTATATTATGATCCCACACTTTCTCGTGAAACAGTGACTCTATAAGATTGCATCTTACCAACTAATATTTTATTTCTCATTAATTGATGGAGCGGAAGAGATGAGGAAAATTATTATACAGCTATAATAAAGAGCTTTCAGTTGTACGGGAAGCTGTGTGTGTCATTTTGTTCCTTGAGATTTACGTTCTAGTGTTTATAGTTATCATAATGATTCACTCGTTAATCATCATTATTGTCAACAGCCTTTAATAGGCCACTCCAGGGCATAGGCCTCTCCTTAGAAAAGAGGTTTTAGCCTGCTATACCGCTTACCAGACGGGTTGCTATCTTAATTATAACAAACTTAACCAACTTATTTAAAAACTTTTAACAGTTCACATTTGGATATAGGACTCTCCTTAGGAACAAGATTCTAGTTAGTCTTTAAGATAGGGTTTTTTTTTAAATTTTCCTTCCCTTTGCAGTGTTGTTGTTTTGAGTAACGCTCCCTTAGTCGCCTCTTACGACATCCGTGGATAAACAGGGGTGTTAATACTATGTATTCTTAAATCATTACCACATAGATAAATCATAACTTAATTGTCTCTTCAGTGATTAATAAACTCTGGTAATCGGTCAGTATAGCGGACAAACAAAATACAATTACAAAAAATACTAGTTCTGACCGATAAGGTATGCTAATTTACGACTGTTTAAAATGAATATTTTTTACAATAATGACGACAGATGTTTTAGATTTAAATTATTTTATTTATTAGGTATTTTTTACTTGGATGATTCATTTGATATATGAGTATTGTGGCTACTCTACTGAAATTAGCTCATTACTCATTAAACTAGGAGTTGTCGCAGTATCTCTTAAGCTAACAAGCTGCATTATTTCATCTTATTCTTTTCACTGACCGTATCAACTTTCCCTCTATACTACTCCTTGACATCAACCAATTTAAATTTTTGTTGTTCTTTGTAGCATACATTTAATTACGAATATATCGATTCAATTATGGTTAATTTATAATAGTAAAGCGAAAGTCGCAGGCCAATTATATTTAATAGACTGTTTTTTCATTGATTACTTTATAATATTACTTTTTGTTTATTCAATTTTTAATAAATATAACGCTTAACTTTAACTTTTTTGAAGTTAATATTTACGTTTTTTGTATTCACGCGCGCTATTACAAAATGTACAACGAGAATTTTGAAATCAACATGTTTTCTTTTAATTTATTTTCTCTCATCATGTATGTGTTGTGAGCTTTAGCTAAGGACACAAATTATATAGTATTACAAGCTGAAATCTATTTGACTGGTGGGATACGAAGGCATACTCTTATTATTGTGACGTGGAGAGTTATATTTTTATGACACTCGAAAGGCCACACTAACGATCTAAGCACTATAAGATCGCTATAAACCATGAGTTTTAAATTTAATGAATAAATTTTGCTTGACTTTGTTTTGTTCTTTAATCCATCTGGCAAACCTATTTTGAACAATTTCAAATCTAACCATAAAGAAATTTCATTCTAACTTCTTAAGTAATTGAGAAAAATAGGTGACTATTAAGTAAATGTTATTTGCAGTTGGTGACATCACTATTTTCTGGTAGTGTAGTGGTATTTTTTGGTAGTCTATTAAAAAGTACCCTTTACATTATCAGTGGAGCAACCTGATAGTGTCAAGGATCTAAGGCCATAAGTTGTGGGCCATCATAGATAGCTCTATTGATGTCAATGAATGGTAGTTACGTGTTTCTCGATAGACATTAAAAATTCATATGAATGTAGTTTGTTCTCAGTTTATAATTGGTCAAGGCCAGACCATGGCAATCCTGTTACTGGATAAACCTTAGATCATTTTTATCATACGAATTTTTAGTGAAATTTTAATATTTTAAAATTCAAGAACTCGGTTATCGTTCAATACATTTAATTTTGACATCTGACGACTTATTGGGTTATAAGTATATTAACTTATTTTAGTTGTACTAAAAACAAAGTGGCATTGCTAAATAGAAACCAGTGCACCACCGAGACAGTTAGTTATTAATCTGAATGTATATATAATTTGATTATCTTCAAAAACGTGTTCTGTTGTTTTCTCCTTACCCTCACTCTGAATAATGTTTTGTGAAATATATTGATTTTATGTATTATATATATATACCTATCGGAGATTATCGAATATTCTTGACATTTAATCGAATGTCCACTGCCAGACGTGATGTAACTATTTATACATAGCGTGATTCGTGCTATCCAGTTTATCACTTTATTTCTGTTTTATCGCTAATTAAGTTATTGCAGCGATCTCGTTGTTAGCCGATATTCATTCTAATAATTGGGATATTGCTGAGTAATTGCGTTTGTGACGAAATATCAAAAAAAAATGTAAGTTTATGGAAATAGCAAGTTACAATGTGGCACGTGTTTAATTTTTCAGTAAGTGTAATCTAAATTTTAACAATACTCAATCTTTAGATGGTTCGATAAGAGACATTATAAACGTTTGTACAATATTAAACTACAACTAATAGTGCTAAACAATACATGTGATAGAGAAAGCGAACAAGTATTTCTTGATACTAAGCTGTGGCAACTATCGTTGCATCAAATCCCAACCACGGTACTAACATTTCAAACAAATGTTAAATTCATATAGAATAGAACCACTTTGAAGTAAATTATATAATAGAATATGTATTTTAAACGAAGTATGATTGATATTTAGAGACAGAAAAGCAAATCTTGGTCACTTGGTTCTGTGCAACAAACATCTGTCGATTCAAAGTTTGGCATTTATGGTACTAGAAGAAAAATAATAGCACTGTCTTTCCTTTGTCAATCCTGTTGTGTTTCTTAATTTGCGCTTTTTCAAACTAATAATATCAATCTGGTGTATGCAAAATTTCACAATGATAAGTCACTTGAATGCAGTGCAAACGTGCTACATTAAGAACATTCATATTTGTCTAAATAATAATCATCATCAACAACCTTCAACAGGCCACTGCAGGACATAGGCTTCATCTTAGAAAGAAATTTTTTATCTACCAAACTAGCGACACGAGTTAGTATAGGGCAAGTTCCTTTGCAATGTAAGCCCCGATCTGTCGGACGCCCAATTCGGCTTTTAATCGAGGCATTCGGCGGTCGACGCCAAGTTGCATCTGAGGGTCTTGTTCAAAGAGTCAGTGAGTGTAGCTATGTTCTGTCGCTTTACATCGTCAACACATTCAACAATCTGATATTTAACTGCATCGAGTTGGCAGGGTAGCAGTTCGGCACGCTTTACCTCTGGCTGATGCAGGTTCTTTCCGGGAACTGCTGCTATGTAAGTATATGTACTTGGGCGCTAAGATGGAATCATTGAAGAAGATCTCTCGCTCGGTTTATAGCGGTCACGACCTTCTGCGAAGACTTTAAATTAATGACTGAATGAGGCGGCGGAGAGGGCTCGAGAGGACAATTTCCGCTCAGACCCAATTCGCCGCTAGCTAACCGAGAGGCGCGCTTACCAGTGCCTCATGCTGCCCTGCGTATGGTTGTGTGTGTGTGTGGATGGGACGGATTTTCCCATTCATCCGTTACAGTGGCCGGCCGAGAGGAGGTAGCATCCACGTCAAACATGTTAAATAAAAAAAGAGTTTGCTTCAAGTCAAATAAATAATGATAATAGCTAGGATCTAGTTATAAGACTGAAGTTGCTATTTTGTTTTTTTTTTTAATTATTTGAATTGATTTGATTGAAGAACTAGAGTTGCACCAACATCTTGCGTTTTGGATACCTGTCAATGGACTTACTTCTGGACTAGCACTTAACACATATTGAATGTAAGACCTCTGTATTTACTGAAAAATACTGGTATAAAATGGGGTATTTTGTTATGTTGTAACATTTCTCATACATTTAAAGTAGTAGGCACAATAAACTCCACCAATATAAATTCTGCATATATCTTTTTTGAAACGATAGTCCAGTTATAAGAAAAGTGTACAGAAATATCACACATATACTATATTGGCCATAAAATTATCCGTGTGAAACCTGTTCGGCTTATAATTTAGGAATAAAGAAAGTAATTTATCCGGGACCTTACGCCAAGATTTTTTATAAGACTGGTATGCAAATGTTTTTCTTTGAGGATTTTGTTATATCGTTGGGACTTTACTCTGTATCTTTTTCATAAAGACATAGCAACATTTTTCCTTTTCCTTAAGAAATGTTTATTAATTGTAATAAATCTGTAAGTTTCTCTGAAATTGGTAGTAAGAAGGCAATATGTCGATTTTATTATTTTACTAGAGTCATAACTCCCCAAAAACAAGACCCTAAACAGGGTATTGGCTTTACGTTTTGTCTGAAATGTCCGAAGTTCGAGATGCTTTTTTATCGTAAACATCTGAAATCTTTTATTTCCTAGGTAAAGATTGATTATCTTCTATTACTAATGCGATAAAATAAGTTTCTTGTAAATATCTATAAATTTGTTTTTTGTGACTAAGAAAAATAACAATATTATTAGTGTTATTTAATAGTAATCAAAAAAACCAACAATGAAAGGAATATTCTTAATACACGAGTTGACTGTTTAAAAAGAAAGAAGAAAGAAATGACTCTCATAACTGAATTTACCTATATAATAACTTCGCAAGTGTATTAATTCAATTTAAGTATATAGTAGTAGTTTTGAAGAGCCATTTAACTCTCGGACGCTAGCCACCTTTGAAGTTCAAAAGCAACGTTTGTGGTTAAATATTCAAAATTCCTACATACTTTATAACATTGAGTCTACTGCTGGAAGGTCATGAACGTGGGCAGGAGCAATTATGGAATGTACACAAAGGTTTTCGTTCTCTCAGTCGTTCGTAATGATTAAATATTCAACCAAACAAACTATCCCACGCTGAGATGATTTAAATGTGAAATATCATTGCTTAAGCCTGAACCAGAAATATTTGTACACCACTCAGATGATCAAAGCTATAATAAACTGAAGCAAGAATCTAAAACTAGAATTTATAAATACTTGAATAGTTAGAATACAACAAGATATTTCGCTTTTGCGTTTTTAATCTTATTCCAGGCGTGAGAAGTTGAATATTCGTCGTTTCTAAACCATGGCAGATTTTCCATAATCTACTAATATTATAAATGTGAATGTAAGTTTGTTTCTTACGGTTTCACGCGAAAACTACTAAACGTATCATATTGTACACATGTTCTTGGAGTTAGTAGAAGTATAACATAGGATACTTTTTATTAAAAAAATATATTAATTTAAAATGATTTGTTACGAAACTTAATATGGCAGACCAAATCTCACACGAGCGACGCCACGTGCAAAAGGTGGTTAATATTATAAATACAAAAGTGTGCCTATCTGACTGTTATTTCGTCACGCTTAAAGCAAAAAAAGATTCATATGAAATTTAGTGTGATGTGAGTTGTGGAGAAGGAATACAAAATAGAACTTGTTTTTCTGGCATTATCCCTCAAGAGTTTAAACGTTTTAAATGCCAAAGTAATTTTGTCCGTCAGTTAAGCATTCATGGCTAAACCACTGAATCGATTCTAACGAAATTTATCAACACATACGTAGGTGAAACCACGGCCTTTATATTTTTTTTTGTGTAATGTTATTTTAGTTATAATAACTTATTGAGACGAATTTAAGTTCATTTAGCAAATTTCTAAAATTATGATAATTATATGTAAGTTTTAATTTATAAACGGTTTAAATTTAGCGGTACAGGATCTGCCATTCTCCCTTGCGAACTGTTTTTGGACTTAAAGGAAGGTTGACAGCCCCTATCTATTCTTGTGATCGCTATTAATGCTTAAAAGATCCAAAAAAAGTTCGTCTAAGGTAGGCTGAACACTGATGACTTACGGCTCAGAGACGCACACACTCACCATGGGCTTGACAAGAAGGCTCAAGGTCACCCAAAGAGCAATGGAGAGGGCAATGCTCGAAGTTTCTTTGCGTCATCGAATCAGGAATAAGGAGATCTGCAGACGAACCAAGGTCACCGATATTGCCAGTAAAATTGTTAAACTAAACTAAAGTGGTAATGGACGGGGCACCATTACACGCAGAAACAGGTCATAAAATTCTGGAGTGGCGACCGCGTACTGAGAAACGCAGCGTTGGTAGGCCCCTCACAAGAAGTCCCGATGACCTGACGAAGGTAGCGGGAAGCTACTGGATGCGGGCGGCACGAGGCTGGCTGTTGTGGAGAACCTTGAGGGAGGCTTATGTCCAGCAGTGGTCGTCTTTTCGCTGAGATGATGATGATGAGGTTGAACACTTCAATGAGGTACTGAACCCACAAACTCAAGACGCAGATCTTACTTACATAAGCTCACTGAAGACCACCACTGACCAACAGCATGAGAACTAGATAACCCTCCGTTGTACGAGAAATTCGTCTAAGTTGTGCTTAAAATAAAAAAATAAAAAAAAGCACCTGGATATCTGATCCAGGTGTTTAAATAAGGCTATCATTATATAGACGAAAGGCTATTTGATTAAATTTTGCGAGAAAAGTCTTTTAATATTTCCTTGGGCTTTCAGGGAAATATAACAAGACTGGAAAGATGCTTCTATATGCATGTGCTATATGTATACACTATATGCATTTTGAGAATCGAATGTCCTGAGAAATTTATAGATTTCATTCACATTAGTATCATTCTATCATGGAATTATTGCTGATAGAATGATAGCATGTCAATAACTTTATAGGATAGGTAAGGATGCGTAACGGCTCTTACACTCTTCGCAAAATGTTTTGCTATTCTGATGAATGACGTGTTATAGAAATACAATGATCAGATCACGTTAAATGTTTCGTTTCATATTCCACCTGTCCTGATTTAGACCAAAACGTGCAGTACTATAAATAAATTCCTTGAGAGCTAATACCAAACTTAATGGAAAGTCTGTAGCTATATTTAAACCATCTCGATATCTCGTGACAAAAATTTGGTGTGGTCATAAGTATATAAAAACCCAGATATTGAAACAACACACGGACGCGTACTTGAGACCAATATATTGTTTTCGGATGAGGATATCATCATCATTATCATCGTACGGGTATCCTAGTAGAGCCGTTTAGCAAAAATCATCTGTCTGCAGCTCTCCACTGTACATCAGGCCACGCTTTATTGGTATTTCAAACATTTGAAAGTTGGACGCTTATAATTATTGAACCGTTGTTAAATCTAGTAAAAGTGTCTATTACTTATTAACAATAGGTTTGGATAAAAATATTAGTTTTTTTATGTCATCAAAAAAACAATTATAATCCGAATCATGTTGTAGGTTTTTCGGGTCAGAGTGCACGTGTATCGTAAAAATTTATTCTCCTCATTTTTCCCTAACGTGTCAAAATAAGTATAACTTCAAAAATGACTTAAAATTATAGAGTTTTCATTTTTGTCATAATTATACTAACTTTTAATTAATCAAAAAGTAAAATTAAAAAGTACGCCTATTACTATTAAGCTAATACAATTTTATATCCACTCGCATTCAACTGCACGTTAGACACTCACTTCCGGGCTAGGAATTAACCTGTAGTATGGTTAGTCAGAGCCACTGCGACAATGTTCACACAGTGTTTAACTAAATATTCTATTTTACATGTATGAAATAGTTACAATTCAAATCTAGTTTCTAAATTATTTGTGATTGTTGGTCAGGAACCACAAGTAAATTACAAACTTAAGAAAGTATATGCATTAAGCTATTTTTCCTTCTGAATGACAAGGTTTCAAAAGTTTTAATACAGTATTACTTTGTACTCTCCAATTTTACATTCAAAAATGTAATTTCACAAGTACTTGACTAATAAAACTAGTTGTAATTCAAATCATTCAATACGTTTAAATGACAAAACACGTTGTTTTCTAAAGTATTGTCATCTTTAAAAAGTTTAATAATATTTGGCATTAGTCCAACAGATTTTTGTTTCATTCTTGTTAAATGGACTGGATTGTATTCGCTCTCATATATATATCATAGATTACATCCGACTTTTATTTCACAATTATTCATCTACATAACTTTTTCTTAAACCACGTTGAAGTCGTCAACTAGTCTATTACAATCCGACTAAACTTAGACGTTTTGAGTATGCTAGAGATATTTATATGCCAACTACGATCGATGGCTTAACATGCTTTTCGACGTAGGGAGCTGTTTCCATGTGTTAAGAAAGCTTACTTATGCATAGATTAGTCTAGGTAGGATTGCTTATCCCACGAGTTGGCGGACTTAAGCGCAGCCTGTACTCCTGCTTAGAGGTCCTATACCCGTAGTCGACGTCACCGTGAAGACAGCGAGGAGAGCCAGCTTCATGAGTAAGAACACCCTGGTCTATAGCCTTCTTGGTCGGAGACGACGGGGAGAACGAAGTCAATGTTCCAGCCGTTAGGGAATCGGAGGTAGGGGTGGTTGTTCTACGGATCCGCTCTAAGAACTCCGCCCCTGGGTCAAATGGGATACCTGTCCGAGTGCTGGCCCGAGCCCTCCAACACAACACATATCGGACCGCCTCAGGGAGGTCCTGGACTCTAGTTTGGCATCCGGATGCTTTCCTGAGTACTGGAAAAGCGGGTAGCTGGTCCAATTAAGGAAGCCGGAACGGCCTGCCGATTCGGTAGCGGCCTATAGGCCCATAGTGTTGCTGGACGAGGCGGATAAACTATTTGAGAAGATACTCTCTGATGCATCGTTCGGAATCTCTGCGAAGAGGGCCCCGATTTGTCGGACGCTCAATTCAGTTTCCGAGCGGGGTGTTCGACAGTCGATGTTGTGTTGCGCCTGAGAGCCGTTACCGAAGAGGCGATGAGCTGTGGCGGTCTGCTTGGAGGTGTCGTTGGACATCGCCAACGTATTTGATAATCTGCCATTTACCTGCATCAGGAAAGCACTCCACTACCACGGGGAGTCAGTGCACCTGACGTGGCTTGTGGCAGAGTATCTATAGGAGCGTACCATTATGTACGCGGTCCGAGACGGTGTTCTGAGGCGTCGGCTTATTTCGTGCGGTGTTCCACAGCGGTCTGTCCTCGGACCACTCTTATGGAACATGGGATACGATTGGGTCCTTCGAGGTCGCCTCTCCTCCGGGCTGGGCGAAATTTATTACACGGATGACAGCGCGGGGGATGAATTTTCAAGAGGCGGCGCACCTGGTAGATTACTTAACTTTGCAATGTGTTAACCTACTACATAATGACTTAAACACAAATCACTTTTTTAATTTAATGAATAATGTAAACAAATGTCGCTGATTCACCACTCATATTTATATAACTCCAAAAGTTGCCCTGCAAAAATCTCCTTGAACAAAAAGGGTGCCTATTGTACTGTCCTATATAGACTCTAGGGGCTGTATAATGTTTCGTGTCCTCGCGTGTTCTCATAATTGTAAAAAGTGTAATACTTATATTACTGTACAAGGTATACAAAAGTGTGGTCATATTTAAGGGTGGATAGTAGATCCCATAGAATCTTAGAAACATGAAATTGATTTTGAAAAATTTTACTAAAAGGATAACATATTAGGAATAAGTGGATATGTAATGTGTATATTCACATTTTTATTTTAATTATCAACATTGAAAAATGTTGAAATAGATCACTATGTACGTCTTTGTAATAAACACATATACATAAAATAAATAATATGCATGTACATTATAATATCATAATGTAATAATATACAAGTATATAAGGTCAAAAATATAATAAAATGTTAAAAGGCTGGGTAACGTCCTTTACTTCTTTCCCTCTTTAATGTAATCTCAATTTTCCCGACTTAAGCTTTAAAAGTACACAGTTTTTAGCAATGAGTAGGGGTTTTGACAAGCTTCTTTTTAACCTGACTGCACAGTTAGCGTAATGATTTAAGTGGTTGCCATGCCGTATCGTTTTCAACTGCGCTGAATTTCATGATTGCAAAGCCCACATAGGGCAACACTTTATGTGTCCCATATTATTGTTCTAAGTCTGGGTGTTCTTTGTACTCCTAATGTACCGGCTGTATTCCTAATGCAAGAATAAGAACTGTATATATGTGATAATTAAAGCGTTAAGAGCGAAACTGCATATATGTGATAATTAAAGCTTTAACCAGCTAATACTAACGTATTAGTGTGTTAACCTACATGCATTTTAATGCATAAACACATAAGTAATGTTCTATCCTTGCATATATTTATTGTTCTTGATCATGGTCAACAAATCATTCATCGTTGGGCATACAGTTAACGTGGACGTGTTTATCGGTTCAGTTGCATTTAATTAAACAACCTTCATAACTTTAAAACTTAACGTATTAGTATTAAAGTCTAAAGTGCAATCTTGTAAATTATTGTGTGACAAACGAAGAGTGAAAAGGACAAGATACAGTGCGTTGTATCTTCCTCACGTCATAATAATAGTCATCAACAACTTACGTCCTCAGGCGTAGTATATGCAAAAAAGAGATATGCCACTCCAACGCTCACCATCAACAGGTATTTGTTCATCGCAACCTAACCTAAATAGGCAAGATGATGGGGAAGCTAATGTAAGGATAAATACAAGAAAAAGAAAAAATACAGATAATGAGAAATTTGAAGAATTTTGTTCTGATATAAAAGTAATTCTTCAAGAATTTCAATCAAAACAAGATACGAAATATGATAACCTGGTTAAATCTATAGATACGCTAACCATACAAAATGCAAAATTGATTGAAAGCAATGGAGAGATAGAAAAAATCTTGCAACAACACATAGAGCAACAGAATGAGTTGAAGAAGAAAGTATACAGTCTGGAAGTGGAATGCGCTAACGCTAACAACAAGTTTGACCAACTGGAGGAGCAATTAGATCAATGTCAAAGAAACCAGCTGAAGACTGTTCTGGAAGTGAGAAATGTTCCAAGAAGAGAAAGAGAAGATTTAAATAAGATTGTTACTAAACTGATAGGGGTTGTGGATGGTGACGTGAACTTGGAAAATATCAGACAAGTATATCGTGGGGGAAAAGGAAATGCGCCAATTATTATTGAATTTATAAACTTCAATCATAAAATAAAGCTATTAAAGTCGGTGACAACATATAATAAAATTAATAAAAACAATAAATTGAACAGCGAAAATTTAGATATTGAGGGTTCTAAAACTTTTATTTATATTTCTGACAAACTGACTCTTAAAACAAAAACGCTACTCGCTGCAGCCAAACAACTTGTCAAGAATGGGTTATTTAAGTACTGTTGGGTTTCAAGGGGAATCGTGTTGGTAAAAAAAAGTGAAGACGAAACTCCGATACGTATCGAAAAGCCTAAGGACTTAGAAAAGATCCAATGTGACGAGATGTCAAAGTGACTATTTAAAACTAATAGCTTAGTACTTACACTATTTTGTTGGTTTACTGTATACTCTCTTACTTATTATTATTTACACATTTTGCTTCAAAGTTATATTACAACTGTGTCAACAAATATTATATGTTTCATATCTATTAATAAGGTATTAAGAATTAATATTTATCTATATAATTCATTAAACTACATTTATTTACTAAAAATTTGCACAATTTGCACAGATAAGTTCATCATCTCGAATATTCTAGCAGCATTGTCCCCTCATAGCACTACTTTGATCTTATCCAGTAAAGTTTACGTGATTGGAGCCAAATGGTCAGGAGCGTCAAACCATTATGTGTTAATATAAATAACAAATCAAAAAAATATGATAAACGACATACAACAGGTTAGCACTGACATTGACGTCAATGTTAGTGTTGGTGAAGCGTTCCTGATCGACGATGCTGCTGATTGCCAGGGTCTGTTGGGCCAATCTCATAGTAACCTTAATATAATTGTTCAGAATATTCGAAGCATAAATTGTAACTTCAATGATTTTACAGTTCATCTTACAAGATTAAGAGTTAGATTTGATCTCATTATCCTGACAGATAATGGCTTCCTCATTTAAATAGCGTGCCGGGTTTACCTAACTATATTTGCCATCCCTCTAAGCAATACATTAATCAAAATAGTGGTGTCGTAATATATGCTAGAGACAATCTTAATATTAGAGTTTATGAACCCAAAATGAATGATGCCGACTGTTTGGTTGCCGAAATTAACAACCAATACGCCGTTGTAGCTATATATAGGTCACCTTCGGTGTACACTATCGACCACTTTAAAGAATCCCTTGATCATATTTGGTATAGTCTCAGACATTTCAAAAATCTTATAGTAACGGGCGACTTAAATATTGACATAAAAAAGTCTAATCAAGACTCAAGATCTTCAGATTACCTAAACCATCTCTCCATGAATGGACTCTTGCCCAGTCATACTTTTCCTACCAGACAATCAAAGTGTTATGACCATTCATTTATCAAAGTAGGCTGCACAGCAACTACAATTGTATGTAACTCAACCATTACCGATCATTCATCTATTATTATCGCGATAAAAGACAAACAGTTAAAAAGATCACGTAAAACTGCTACTAAAATAGATTATGCGAAAGCTGTCGATGACCTGAGATGTGTTGACTGGACAGAGTTTTATGGTTGTACATGCCCTGTGGATGCAACTGATGTACTTCTCGGCATGTTATCGACTATAATAGACAATTGCACTTTGAAACTGAAAGTTAGTACCGGGAATGTAAGCATTAAGCCATGGATGACCCCAGGCTTGATTAGGTGCATTAGGTGGAGAGATAAATTACATTCAAAGCTTAGAAAGGATCCAAACAATGTTGTTTTACAAGTAACATATAAAAGATATAGAAATTTCTGCAATCAACTTCTTCATAAAATGAAGACAGACTTTGAGAAATCTGAAATATGTAAACATCAATATGATATAAAAAATACATGGAAAACAATAAGTCAAATATGTAATCTGAATATGAAATCAAAGACTGCCGTTGAATTATTGTGTATTGAAGACACTCCCGAGGCTTCAGTAAATGCTGTAAATAAATATTTTACCGATGTGGGAAAGTCACTTGCTACTGAAATTTTATCGAGGTTAAATAGAAGTGAAGGGGGCTTAGCTAGTGATTTCAGATGTAAGGATAGCCCGAAAAATTCAATTGTAATGTTACCTACAGACGTATATGAAATAAAAAAAATCGTAAAATCTCTAAAAAACACCTCGGCTTCTGGGTGGGATGGAGTGTCTTCAATCTTTACAAAACATGGTATTGATTATCTTGCGGAACCAATCTCCTACTTATGCAATTTGTGCTTATCGACTGGTGTCTTTCCAAAAGTATTAAAAAGATCAATCGTCGTACCCATTCACAAGTCTGGGAATAGAGACAGTGTCTCTAACTATAGACCGATCTCTCTTCTTCCCACACTCGGCAAGATAATTGAAAAAGCTATCAATACAAGATTAACAAAGTATCTTGAGGCTATTTCTTTTTTTTTTCTCAAACCAGTATGGTTTCAGACAAAAGTTATCAACTTCTGATGCTATTGATAACTTTGTTCAACATGTCACACAAAATTTAGATGTTCGAAATAAATGTTTAGCAGTTTTTTTGGATCTAGCAAAGGCGTTTGACACAGTATCTATTCCTAGATTGAATCGTAAGCTGGAGGGTGCAGGTATACGTGGTGTTCCTCTAAAACTTTTTGAATCTTATCTCAGTGATCGTACTCAGTCCGTGGCAATAGATGGTGTGGTTAGTGAGCCTCTAAATATAGATTTCGGTGTACCGCAGGGCTCAGTCCTCGGACCGACCCTCTTTCTAATATATCTTAATGATCTTAGTGAAACTATCATGAATAACGGCAAAATATTGTCTTTTGCTGATGACACGGTACTTCTTTTTAACGCGCATTCGTGGGATGAGGTCCATAAGGTCACTGAGGACGGACTGAAGACTGTTCTTGAATGGCTAAATAATAACTTACTAACAATTAATTTCAAAAAAACTAAATACATTACTTTTAGTATCTATGATAATAACCAACCTTTAAATTTCAGCATAAAAGCCCACGTAAATACATGTGGCCCTTGTATAAACTCGTCCTGTGATTGTTTCCCACTTACTGTTGTCTCCTCCATCAAATACTTAGGTGTAATTATCGACCGGAATTTGAATTGGAAATGTCATATTGAGATGCTCAGTAATCGATTGCGAAAACTAATGTGTATTTTTAAAAAAGTAAGGCACATTCGGGATCCTAAGATAAATAAGATAGTATACTACTCTTTTTGTCAGTCCTTATTAACATATGGCATCTCAGCTTGGGGTAGTGCTAAAAAAAGTAACATTATTAGAGTGGAACGGGCACAAAGAGCGGTAATAAAAGTTCTAAATTTTAAAAATATCTTATACCCCACCACAAACCTATACAAGGAATTTCCTGTACTGACCGTACGTCAGCTATTCATTCTACGAATAGTTTTGATACAACATCGAATCACACCTCCTTTAGTCATTTCAAGAAGGCGACTTGCTACTGTCTATGCAGTGCCTCGCTTTAAAACTATGTTTGCTCGTAATTGTTTATCATATCTGGGTCCTTGGATATACAATAAACTTGTTCAGGTAACAGCTCAGTCCCTTAGAGATTTGACTCTTAAAGCTTGCAAAAAAATAATTATCGATTATCTATTAACATTAGACTATCAATCTACTGAAACTATTTTACAGACATTAGTTTGAATTGTATATATGTATATATATAGGTGTTCACCTTTTCATATAAATTGTATGAGACTAGACTATATACTTGTTTATCTTTTCCTCTAATAATATTCTATTATATCTTTATTCTAATTATATATAAACAAAAAGAGCATAATTATATATTTCCGTTTGTGTATGTGTGAATATTTGCGCTTGCATACATATGTATATATATATGCATATGTGTGTGTGTGTGTGTATATATATATACATTGATTGGACCAATATATATATATATATGTGGTATATAATGTGTACATGATATATATGTTAGAATAATTAATTTAAGTTGACACAGTTTCTTAGTTCCTTAATTAAAATACTACTTTGTTTGCATTTTATTTTATACTGATTTAGTTTTATTTGTAAATTTTGCGTTTACTATGCCTGCCATTGTGTGCAAGCAATTATCGATGAATTGTTTTCACAAACATCTTACTTTTAAAATTTGTCACTAAGTCGATGATACCTACGCTGCCGCAACACAGTTGTTACTAGTGCGGAGGGTAGTTGTCGCTACTTACTTTTACCACTTATTAGGATTAAGTTATTTTATCTCTATTATTGTACATTTATGTTATTGGATTAGTTATGCCATTGCCTGGGCCATGTCTGGGCCATTTGCAGATACCTTCATTGAACAGTGGACGGTGATGGGTTGATTTTGATTGAAGTATATATCACACATCTCCCTCACGATGTCACTTAGTAAACATTAAATAATCAATAATTGTTGACGAATTATTGTAGGTAACTCGCAGATATTATAGGTAGAAACTACTTGTTATTTGTGATATAAGGTTTATGCACCTACGGATGGTGGATTATGAATTTATATTCATTGCATACATTCATACATTGCATTGTCAAATAATGTTTCTATTCTGGTTGATTAAACGTTGTATGGTGTGTGAACTTTGTTACATTGTATTTAGTTTTTTGTTTATTCTTATATTTCTGCATATAGTAAGTTGTATTTCTTTTACATGATTCCCTTTTGTTGTGCTTATGGATAGAAGGTACTCTATTTTTGTATTTTTTACTACTTCCTTCTGTATTTTTTGTTATGGTTTGTTTTGTGTACAAATAGAATAAATACCAAATGGCCGTAACAGTCAATTTATGTACTATGGGCACGAACTGTGTAATCCAATAAGCTAAACAGTAGCGTGATTTATAATATATATATAAATATTTTAATACCGATTATTGGTCTTCATTATTCATCAGTCACTTTATTTATAGCCTCTGTAGTAATAACGTAAACAAGGAGTCCAATTACTGGAATATAGGTTATATAAACTCAGCTTTTAAAAAACTAGAACATTGCACGATTGCTCTTTCAATTCCATCGTTTATACTTGTTGCAGGATTTTGTTTAAAAAGTAACTGATTTTATTATAACTAAGTATGACTTAAAATAAACTATTAAAATCAATATCGAAGCTAGAAAGCAAACACAAGAATTATGAATTTAAGCTAATTCAAATTTTACACTTTATTTTATCATGTTTTTACATAACACTGGAGAACTTAATTTGGAACAGTTGCAGGTGGTCAAGTTTAGTGTATTCTTTAATACGTTGTTACGACTTAAGTTACAAAGTCCTAATTAATGTTTTATGCCAGCATTTCAGAATGCCAAGTTTCACGACGGTGTAAAAGTTTTATAAAGTACTCGTATGACATTCTGCGGTTACTGTGGTTAAACTGTGTTTAATATAGAGATTGAATAAATGATAACAACCATCGTATAGATTCTGTAGGAGAATCAGTATACTAAAGAGGAAGTTGCCCGACCATGTCTCCAGATGAACTGATGGTCGCTGGAGCCGAAGTGTACTAGAGTGGATACCACGATTGGGCAAACGTAGTGCAGGACGCCCTGCGGCGCGATGGACCGACGACTTAAAGAAGGTGGCTGGCAGCAGATGGATGCGAATTGCCCAAGGCCCGGATGGTTGACGTTCCTTGAGGGCAATGCATTTAATAGTCTGCCATTTAGCTGCATCAGGGAAGCTCTCCACTACCACGGGATGCCAGAGTACCTGAGGCGGCTTGTGGCAGACTATCTTGCGGAGCGTACCGTCATGTACGAGGACCGAGATGGTATTCTGAGGCGGCGGCCCATGTCATGCGGTGTTCCACAGGGGTCTGTCCTCGGACCACTCCTGTGGTACATGGGATACGACTGGGCCCTTTGAGGTCGTCTTCCCCCCGGGCTGGGGGTAATTTGTTACGCAGATGACACATTGGTCACAGCCCGGGGAGTGAACTTTCAAGAGGCGGCGCGCCTGGCCACCACGGGAGTCTCTTTGGTGGTCGGGCGTATTGAGGCGCTGGGTTTACGGGTGGCCCTAGATAAGACGGAGGCCTTTTTGTTCTATGGGCCCCGTCGTGGTCCACCACCCGCGCCTCTATCGTAGTCAATTCGGTTCTCGTACCGGTTCAGGCCCAGATGAAGTACTTGGGCCTGATCCTTGACGGGAGGTGGCTCTTCGACGAGCACTTCCTACAGCTTTCTACAAAGCTGGTGGCGCTGCCTCTGCCCTCGGGCGACTTTTGCCGAATTTGGGTGGAGCCAGCGTCGCGACGAGACGGCTATACAAGGGTTGTCCGGTCAATGGCGCTGTATGGTGCGCCGGTGTGGGCGGCGGCTCTGACCGCCCAGAATAGGGCTCGCCTCTGGCGCCCTCAGAGGATATTGGCCGGTAGCGACAGTTGTTTTACCGCGGTCGCAACCTTCTGCGAAGACGTAATTTCGCGGAAGGAGGAGGCGGAGAAGGCCCGGGAGGACGATATCCACTCGTACCCAATTCGCCGCCAGCGAGCCGGGCGGCGGAGGCGCGCATACCAGCGCCTCATGCTGCCTTGAGTGTGGCCGCGGGTGGACGGGACGGGTTTTCCCCTCCATCCGCTACAATGGCCAGCCGCGAGGAGGCGACGTCCGCGTGTGCCGTACGTTGCCTAAAATAGAGAGTTTACCCATAGATGGTGCCCGCATTAGCGGGCAGGCGCTAGGAGGGATCTGGATGTCGTAATAGCAGCGGTTCCCGGATCCCTCCTATCTCAGGCGCAGAGTGGCATACCGTGTGGTTTTAGTCGGTCCGATTCCGACACACCACCCCGCCGTAAACCCCGGTGGGGTGACGGCAATAGGTTGAATTGATTGTTAGGTTCTGTTATTAAAGAAGAATTTGTAAGGTTGTAACTAAATTTAATCAGATTAATTGAATGGCTCTCAGGAATAGTTTGAAGTGTATGTCTCCCGCGAAAGTGAGCCTTACATTTAAAAATCACTTGCTACGGGTGGAAAATTCCCAAAAATGATCTTGACAGTACTTAGTACAAAATTTAGGAATATAGATTATTTAAACACTGACTACGATAATCACGAAGAACACAAAACTAAAGTCTATCTGCACAAAATTAGTGCTAATTTGTTGATTGAGGAATTGTGAGTAGGTTCCTCTCAAAATCTGATTCCACCAAAAACTTCTGATGAATAACTTTTATTCAAATTTTAAGTACCATAACGAAATATGTATTGGTAGATATTGTTTAATGCATTGGCTAGAATCTGTAGCGATGGAGTACATTCAATTGATTCAAATTTTCGTCCTGTTTTGTTGTACCAACCAACTTCAATCATTAATATTCAATCGCTTACAAATTTATTCTGCTAACGTGCTGTGAAAGCCATAAGCAACAATTATATTATTCGTAAAATTAAATTTAAACTGCTTTGGAATTGAAGGGTGCTTTCAGATTTTTTCTATATTGTTTTGGTGTTGTCTTGTAACTTCAAAATAAGATTTAAGTTAATACAAGAAGAATGCTTAGTTTATCGTACGTATGACTTACAATGTTTAATTGTATTTTTAAATAACTGAGATGTAAAAATAGGAACTGTTTTAACAAAGAGCAGTCGCAGTCGCTTATTCATTGTTAAAAAGCTTCTTCACTTTAGACTAAACGCTTGAGAAGTCGTACTTTTATTGTTTGAACTTTTTTAATTAGAACTCTTGAATAAAATTAAGTTATGGTGCCTTTTGCTGTCTCCGTCTTATTGGCGTCTCAAAACATAGGACGGTGATACGGCTGCGTAAATTCAATAATCTTCGAACTACTGCAAGAGTTTGAGTCCCAATTCTCCCTGGTTTTATCCAACTCTTGTCTTCTTTCTCTGTGCTCTTAGAGACTGATAACATTACTAAACTTCTTGACACCCTTTGTCAAGAAGTGAAAGAAACTGTAAACAGTAGAAAAAAATTAGAATTGGCTTAATGGTCTAACGGCAAGTGACTATGCATGCTAATTACGGAGGTTGTAGTTAGATTCTCTATTTCAGTGTGCAAATTTGCGATAATATGTACGTATGTAGAATTTTATCTTTTTTAGAAGTCGGGTTACCACATTGTAGCCTCGGGCTAGTTTAGGACTAGACTGTTATATGTGAGAAGTGTGAAGTTATATATAATGTAATATCTAAATGTCTAAAAAAATATTTTGGGATAATGAAACATGTATACAGTAATTTCAAAAACGGTAACCTTACTGATCCGCTGTAAACCAACAAAATAATTTCTTAATATCACTTTTTTGTGATGCTGTGACAAAACATAACTCTCTAATGGCAACATTCTTTTCAAACATGTGTTTAAGTCTATTGTTGAGCGTCTATTTATTTCATGTTTGTACCACAATTTTAACTGCTGTAGCATTAAGTGGCATAACTAGATTTGGTACGAGACTGTTGCGTTGCCGCTTCAATTATTAGTGTTCTACAGCGTTTGCATCAATTATATTACACAGTGTATGTTGGGTAGTGCTTTTATGCTAAAACATACCGGATATTAGTTCCAAGTAATTCGCTTTGATACTAAATGCTTTATACGATCTCATGCTGTTAAATTGATATTTTATTTATGTACTTACTGATTTCAAAACCTAAATTATTACAGGCAACTATTAATAGTTGCCATGTACTTTTGTTTTTGGAGTATAAAACCAAAGTTACATCTTCATAAAACCTATTTAAGTGTGTTTTGTTCATGTATAGTGTTTCGATTAACCTGATTGAGTTATAATATATTATGATTATTAGTTTGCGTATGACATACTAGCAATTTGTAAGCTTTTATGTGATTGTTTAATGATTGCCATAAAAATACTTTACTGTCTTGTTTTTTTGTAGAATTTACCGTGTCGTGACATGACAAAACATAGATTCTAGTGTTTAACTCATCAATAAATTGACAGAATTTATTGAAATATATATATACATATGTATTGTCTTTTTAAATATAAATATTTTTTTTAAATCGAGGCCTACCAAAGTGACTCTACACTGTCTGATGGAAAGCAGGAATAGAATCCAAGAGTGGTGGTCAACTATAATCAGATCGAATGCAGACAATGCATTATAGTGACCCACACTAAATATAGTAGCCATTCCCTCGTAAATGTCTTCTCAGGCTAATTTGTATTTTATTAATAAGGTCACTTGAAGGTCACTTATATAGAAAATATAAAAAGTATAAAACTATGCAATAACATTTAAGAAATAATTGCCCTTCTTTTTTGTTGTCGCGAAAATCAGATTCAGTGCCAAAAATTTCATTTATTTATTTTAACAACAAGAAAGAGCTTGGTTATAACCATATTTATCAAGTACGAAAGTTATGTATCTTCAAAATAACTATGATTTTATAAAGTTATCTACTACAAAACTATAAGATTACTCATTTTTTATAGTTTAACTTTACTCTACTTCTTTCACACTTACTTGATAACTCTACATCACTACATTAAAGAATCACTACATCATTAAAGGTCAGATATGTCCCTATGTAGTGATTCTTTATAATTATAATCAAGTTAACCAGTTTCTGATAAAGTTTCATATATTTATCTAACATATAACACTATTTAACAAATATTAATCCGTGCATCTGTGTTGTCGTGTTTCGTTGGTGAGTGTGAGACCGAAGGCCCATTGATGCAAGGGTGACAGTAGTCGTGGTAAGTGTGTGCAATACAATGTTAAGATGACTGTCATGTCTTTTACGTCCACAAGTGAGGCGTAAAAAATCGTAATAGGCCGCCATAGCGTAGGTCACCGTACTGCATTGTGAACATTCGCAATGAGTATGGTGACTACAACTTTTGGATTTTGCTTTCCATCAAGCAGAGTAGAATCACTTTGGCAGCCTATTAAAATAAAAAAAATGAAAAATAAAATAAGTGCCAAATTTATCATTTGTCGATAAAGTTCCTCATAGACGTAGTAGTTACGTCACAAGTCATAAGTACGAAGATAGTCAACTTATCTGTCAAATTACTACAAATTTCGGTTTCACAAGTCTTGGATAGAGACATATATATCCTTTATATTATTTATCCGCAACTTTAATCTGAAATATAGTGTTATATGGCAGATACTATCTGAAATTTTGTGGAAATGGTGAACTTGACCCTAAAAGTTACAGCCGCGCGTTTTGTGAATCAGTCTGTTAATTTTTTCTTTTATAGATGTAGAAGATAAGCAGACTGCGACATTCAACATTATGTTCCATAGTGAGATAGATATTTTCGGTTATCTCAATTTAATCAATAATTATTTATTATTAAATAGTGTCGATTGGGATTGGCACCGACTTTATACACTCTAAAAGGTTTCTATTACTAATAATAATAATTAAACAAATAGTACCAACTATTAATTATTACTTTTAATAATTATTTATTAATGTTTTAATTTAATGGGCAAAATTTTTAATAAATCCTTAGTATTTTTAAAACCATGTTTTATTTTGCAAATTCATAACTCATGAATCACGTTGTCGTGTCGTACCTAATTTAAATTTTGATTGGAGTAGGAAAACTAAGGAGCAATGTAATTTACATATCCAGATTTAATTATTTTTTTCGTTTAGATTGGATTTAAGATAGCATAATATTGGCATTAATGTTAATGGCGGTGATATTGTAGATCTTCGATTTGCTAGTGACATACCTAGTTGTAATGGCTGAAACCATTGAAGATCATAGTACAATACTCGATGACTTTAGTATTGTCTCTACAGGTGTGAGTCTTAAAAAATGAACATAAGTTGAAAATTATGTCAAATACCCATGTCTCACACTTCAGTGAAAATTAGAAAATCTACGCTCGAAGTTGCCGACCACTATGTGTATCTAAAACAAAATATCCAGTTAGGTAGGTCTAACTTCGAAAAAGAGAATAGTCACATCCAACTTGGTTGGATAGCTTTCGGGGAGCTGCGTAGCGTTGTCTCGTTACGAATACCATAGTGTCAAAAAACAAAAGCCTTTGACTAACGTGGAGTTTCTCTGCGTTATCGAATCTGGAATGATGAGATCCACAGACGAGCTAAAGTGACTGATACTGTCAGTTGCTGACGACCCCGTACTGGAAAACACAGCGTTGGTAAGCCTCGCTTTTAGGTGGTCCGGTGACGTGATGAAGCTCACGAGAAGCAGTTGAATGTATAACTTCTGATACTTAGGCCGTAAGCCTGATTCTTAGACAAAGTTTATTACACAACTACGAAAGAGATTCTAGGTTTAAATACGCCGAAGTTGCTCCTCTCTACCACTTTCAAATTACGTGAAAATGAGCAATTTGGGTTGCATATATCCATCACGATACTGAAACTAATAATTACTACAACTATTAGAACTTAATGATAAAGAAGCGTTACAAGTAAACCTACACTCTCATTAGCAGCATTTAGAATGTGTTAAATGTTTTCTCTTAAAATAATTCTCAAATACGGTAAACAAAAAAGTAAGAATGTTTGCAAAATCTTAGAAACGTATTTCTAAGTATTAATATCAATGATTTGTCGGGAAAACTTTCAAGCTATTATCTAAGAAGATAACTATCTAGTTAGATAAAAGTTCGTTGGTGTAAAAATAATCTGTACGTCGACTCTACCGTTTAAAAAAAATCTAATAAAAAAGACAATAATGGTGTGTGTTATCTCGTCTTGATTGCAGGTCTCCGTATTAAAATAGACCGGCTTCTTGGGTAGCCGATCTATTTTATTGTTGACAAACGCATTCGATTTTTATTCAACCTGCAAAGGTGTAATTACATTTTCGCTTATGTCATGGTTACCTTTAAGCTAGCGCCGCGGTTATAGGGCCCTCTCTGTATTCTACATGTACTCAATACTCCGCTCACCAAACTCTTCCATTACTTAACATCCCACCTGCAATATCTCTCTTTTTTTTAATGTGTGGAAACCCCCTCGGACCGTCACTCCACCAGGGTTTACGGCGAGGTGGTGTGTCGGCACTGGACTGACTAAAACAACATGGTGTGTCACTCTACGCCTGAGACAGGAGGGATCCGTGAACAGCTGTTGCGACATCCGGACACCTGCACTATCTCTGCCTAAACAATATCAAAATCTTCATTCTTCTAATAATCTTGTTCTTCTTAGTCCTTCACACACTTACGTTATAATTCATTTCTCTTTCCTAGTTCAAGCTGTTACTCTTTGGAACCCACTCCTACCAACAATGAAGGTCTACTATAGATGTAGATAGCACTAAAGCGATTTGTTTACGGAATAACATTTTAAAACTGTTTTATTATTTATTAATTATATAATATATATATTTTATCTTTGGTATCTATACTATAACTTTTTTAAACTATACTCTATTTAAATACGTATACCTAGTACCTATACGTCTGTAAGATTAAATATGCTTTGTAAAATAATAGATTTAGTCTCTCGACTTACTTGATTAAGAACATATACCTGCTATAGATAGTTTCACGACACACAAAGGTTTGACTGGAAGAAAGTGTATACATTTGTAAGACGTTTTAATTAACAAATATTACGTATATCCATGATTTTTGAAACCGAAATCTGTAGTTGATTCGGCAGATAGGTCAAAATAGTCTGGCAGGGACTTTATCGGCAAATGGTGTAACTGTATTTTCTTTATGTTTTTTCTTTACTTATTACATTTATTACTTTTAATACAGGTTTTAAAAAAAGGCTCTATAATAAATAATGTAACACAAAAATCATTAACTACCTATTTATTCCTTAATATTTCGCTTGTTAGGCAAGTCGAGTCGTTGAGAGCAATTTCGTATCGCAGTTTTTATTGTGAAGATGGCGAATAAGTACTCTGAAGTAAGTTTTATTGTGTTGTGTTATTTACCACTAACTTTAACAACAAATAGAAAGTGAATGAAGAGTTTGTGAGTAAACACTTCTAATCCGAAAGTTCTCTGTATTATACTGAAAGTTTAAGACAGTGTACCAACCCGTGCTACTGATTTGACCTCTTATAAAGTTTTTGTTAAATAGATTTCTATTCTAGATAAAGTATAATGAGATATAATTTGCATGTTGTACAAACTAATCATAGAAAATATTAAATCGATTCTGGAAAATCTTTTACCAACATGTACCTACATTATTCATGAGTGCTATATGCTATAAATTATATTCATATCGTTCACATACAGTAAGTTAGTAATAAATTAAATAATAATTTAAATCTAAACAAAGTATTTTAATAATAATTTTCTGCCACAAAAATGATTTGGTTACGTAGAGAAAATGAATGATAGTTGACTCAAGAAAGGAATTTATAGAGCGAATGTGTGTGGAAGTGTCGAAAGAGGTGGTCCACGGTGAATATTTACCGACAAATTGGTGATGTTCTAAAGATGAAGGTTTATATGAATAGCACCAGGAACCGATGAGCATGCATGCAGCATGGGTGAATATGGACGAAACAAAAGCGATGTGTCAGAATCATAGTAAGGGAAGATCAATTGTCTCTGCCTACCTCTCTGGGAAATAGACTTAGCTTTATGTTCCACCTAACACATCATATACGTGTAAGTAGTTACTCACTAAAAACATTTTATGGTTTTATTACATTATTCATTTCCCGTCTTGTTATTATAATTCACTCAACTAAAAAAAGATTACTTGTTTGTACGTTTTGTGGGCCTACCGTTGCCGAACTGAAATTAAATGGTGAAGTACAGTTATAATTTGCAAACAATACTTTCGTGACTCACACAATAAAATAGGGTAAATAGGCCGAACGATGGAAGCCTATGCGAATAAAATTTAGTTACAAAATGGCGCCAATACCAGTGACAGATTGATATATCATTGTATACGAAGATATTTGAATGATTGAAAAAATTGAATTGAAACTCAATCGGTATATGGTTCACTAACTTAGTTAATTTCAACTTTTGAGCCATTAAGGCCTTGTGATATAGTGTATACATTTGAAAAGCAAACTAATATTTCCTATCATAATTGTTTAAGAAAATCTGTTTTAGGATATTGTCACATCTGCCATCTCCAACATGTATACTGTCGATAGTAAAATAACTATCTTAGAAAATTATATTTAATACAATATCACAGAGTCCGGGTTATTATTAGCTGTCGGAAAACATCTATAACTTATAAAATAGAGTTCATTCTGGTTATTTTGATACTTTATCTGTATATACAATAAAAGAAGTAGCTTTTTGTTTTTGTGCGCATTGATCTTTCAAAGTACGAAACGGAATTTAATGAGGTTTTCATCAACACGATCAATACCATTAGTGATTCAAGAGAAAGATCTATATGTAGAATACATGTATATTATAGAGAAAAACCGAGTATTTCAAAGATATTCGTGAAAACTCACGGCGAGTCGCTAGTATATTATAACTTTTTTATTCGTATTGTGACGAATTAGAAAATATCAAATGAAACAAACACTCTATACAAACCGTCTGGCTAGCAATGAACTATTTAATAATGTTGATCAAGTTGTTTAGTCGAGGGTTCAAACCCCACATGGGACAACATTTTGTGTGATCCACAAATTATTGTTCTAAGTCTGGCTGTTCTTTGTATCCGTTTCATGTATGTTTCCAAAGTCCCCCGCGACACAGGACTTATACCTAGTGTGGGTGATGTCTTTGTTTTTGAAATATAATAGTTGAAAGATCTTTTACATAATGATGATAGTGAGTAGCACACCGTATGGTTTAAGACTGTGCGATTCCGACTTACCCGCTGACAAACCCAGTGGTGTGACAGACCGAGAAGATTTCCACACCTTAAAAAAAGGTACTGATGTGATGTTATACTCTATTTCCGATGAATTCCTCGTTGGTCACAGTTTGTTTCATTTGGTTTGTATTGATATCATTAGTATACGTTTGTTCATTTCATACATTTTTAAGTTAGGACTGGTCCTTGTTATTAGTATGGAATGGCTAGTTACGTTTGTCAGGGACATTGTATTTTATTAGAAAACGTTTCTATAACTACATATTTAACATACATTAAATAAGGTGGGCCATGAATTTTATACTATTTACACAATCATTTTTTAGGTTATCGGTTCTTTATGTAACTTATACACTTACTATTTCACAATAATACTATGTAATAAAAACTATGAGTACGTATAAAAGTCACGAAAGCCTGAAAATAGTTATTTCTTGAACTTATTTTTAATGATAATCGAGCTAATAGAAAAATATATATTTGAAAATAATATTTTTTTGCTCACATAAACCTTATGTTGCTTTAACTATAAACATTACAGAAAAATCTTCTTCTTTTTATAAAACCCCGTTGTCTATGTGTAAACAGGTAACCGACATGAACTCTTTTGTATCTGTAATCTTACACATAGATAAAACATTTTTTGGAGCAAAAACATTGAGAAAGTAAAAATATAAGCTTATCAGGGTCAGAATAAGGCCTTTTGAAATTTATACAATACACGGATCATTGTAGGCTTTTCCATACATCTGTCTAAATGATTAAGGTGTTGTATAGGTGTTTTTGTGATCTGACATCATATTTTTACTCGTGACTGACCAAACGAAAATCTATTGAGTTTGTCAATCAAAACAATTTTTGTTTTATGTTTATGTATTATGTAATACACTAAAATAATAAAAGCAGACTTAAAAAAAAACATAATGTAATGTAGTTAGTAGGTACAATTATAGCATAGTCGGTAAGCTACCCACGCAACTTCTATCGGAATGTACAACGTTTCTCTGTTTTTCTAACATAATTATTACAATTATTACAACAGAATCATTATTACAACAAAATTAAACTTACATAGTGTGTAGGCAGGTCTTAGATAGGTCAGAGTGTCGTCTCCCTTGATAGGTTTTAGAAAAACCTGTATGTTACTGTTACTCCTTGTAACAGTCCCGAACCCCATTCGTTGGTAGTGTATATTTTTTAAGTGCTAACAAGCTTAACGCAATTTTTAATAAAACAATGTTCACGTGTATGTGTTTTATGTGTCATTTGTATGAAGATACTTTTCCTTGTAGGTTTTATCTTGTAGGAGTATATTAAGCGCCTTTTTGCAGTTGTGATATGATAGTTTGTTAATTGAAGATTTCAAATAATTGGAACGAAGTTCCTTACGGCAGGCTTGGAGGGGATAGGGATTTCGCTGCGGGACCGAACTGAAAAAAATGTGATAGTAAAACCGTAAGAAAAAATCCGTGGAAAAAGTGCGTGGAATAAATCTGTGGAATAAATCTGTGGAAAAAAGTGCGTGGAATAAAACCGTTAAATGAGACGTGCGCAGGCGCGAAAGCACGTCATGTGTGCTACGTTTCATACTATCTATCACGTACTTAACATTCGTACTATTTCTACCTCTTTCTAACACATGACAATGCACATTAGACAGAACAGTAACATGTAAATTGATTCCAAAGTCTCATATTTCTAGATCTCGAACGCGATCTCTTAAATGTGAATTCCGCTCAAAAGCGAACACAAGGAAGATATTTATATTTTTATTTTTGGGACCCTACGTTGGTTGTATAATTTGTCTGTAGGGTGCACAACGGGAAGTAATGTTGCTACCTTCAAAATGAATCTATGAATAATTTCTAGGGATTTCATAATGGTTTAAACAGCATTCTCTCACCAACACGAAATACAGTACGTAATAATGGAGACATACAGCTAAGTATACATTACGGATTATTATAGGATTCGATATTGTAATGAAAATATTTAAATAGTTACGTATGAGGAAATTGATGTGAGCTCTGTAATTGATATTTTTTTCAAGATTATTTTTTTATTGATTATCTTTATTTATAATGTGGAGGTTAATTCTCCACATTATAAATAAATATAATAAAGGCAGGTAACATTATAAGGTTAGTAGTCAAGTAAATAACAGTAAGTCAATTATAAATCCTCACTTGTATGCTAATCGTAAAAATGTGAGCAATAGTATTAACAATATTGTATTAAAACACTTGATACATTATTCTCTTTTCTCTTTAATCATTAAAGAATTTAAGGCTCAGACAAACTCACACATTTGAGATACTCGTAGAGAATGGATATATACTATGCTGTTTACAAAATTCATTTAAAGGTTTTACTCAGACAATGTAACTAATTTGCCGGTGATTGCTAGATACCCTGTTTTTTTTTTGTTGACGGGGTGGAAAATCCCTTCGGATCTCCGGCTCCTCAGGGACGCAGGAACCAGGAGTATGTGGTGTTTCCACTAAAAACCACCCCGGCGGCCGCTCTCAGGCGTCCTACATTGAAGGGAACCCGGGCCATGCTATTTCAGGTCCCCTCCAGGATCAACGCCGTGCCTAGTCAGACCCTCACCTGGGGGACGCTACAAGGTACCCCCGCTGATTTATAGTTGTGGCCCGATCACGTTTTTGCGACCAGGTCGCATTACTGTCACCGATCGCAGCGATTTATTCCCCGCCAAAGGTCCCTATTCTCTGGCAGCTTGCGGTCCTGTCGGCGGCTGCCAACGCCGCTGACTACCTCTACGCTGGGGATCAGCCCTCTCCCGATCCCGTTCAGCGGTCTCTTTCTAGAGCATTAAAGCTTCACAGAAAGAGACCACTGCGCCCCATCCCTCCTCATCCGCCAGCAGGGCAGCAACGATGGCTCACGGGCACAGGTCTCGTCCGATTTGTCCAACTAAGACTCGGCGTTCAGATGCCCACGCGGGGTTGTCCTCCAGCGTATGCTGGGCGTAATCCCAGTCAGCTGCGCAGTGGTGGCATTGTGCCGTCTCCTCGCGTCCGATCCTATGCAGACACTCACCGAAGCAGCCATGTCCGGTGAGTATCTGTGTCAGTCGGTAGGTGACGCGACCTCCCTCCCTACCTATCCAGGCTTCGAGGTTGGGCAGAACGGCACCGACAGCGCGTTGGCGTGCATTTTGCGGCTGTTCCAACCGCGCACGCCACTGTGCCAATGTCTGTCGGTGAGCGCTCTGCCGCATTTCGAGCTCGTCCTGGTCTTCTCCGCTCTCACCCCAGCGGATAGCGCAAGTTTGGTTATAAACCTTTGCGTCCATGTCCACCAGTATATAGAAAGGCGGGAAACGTGCCAGGGCTGTTGCCGCCTCTGACGAGGTGCAGCCCGTAGACCCAGACCGCTGATCTTCTTTACGACACAAGCCACCCCTAACTCGGCGAGCTCCAGGACTGTTAGAAGCCATGCCTGCTGGCTAGTACTAGAGTATCGTCCGCGTAGCAGACGACACTCACTCCAAGGGGCAGACTGGTCATTAGGACCACATTATACGCGAGGTTCCACAAAAGGGGTCCTAAGACCGACCTCTGGGAAGCCCCGCATGTGACCTCCCTTTGATGTTCCTCACCGTTCCGACCCATATAGGATAAAGACCTATCGCGAAGATAGACGCCGATGATGTCCCTCAGGTAGAGGGGCAACTGGTGATGCACCAGTGCCTCTGTAATTACCCCCGACGAGAGGGAGTTAAAAGCGTTGACTATGTCAAGACTGACGGCCAACACCACTCCCCCCCCGACAGATAACCTCCTCCGACAAGGAGCAGACGCGTTCAATCGCGTCCAGCGTTGAGCGTTCTTGTCGGAAACCAAATTGACTATCTGATAAGTTAGAACCCACCTGCGACAGTTGCCGGCTAATACGGGCGGCGACAACTTTTTCAAAGAGTTTCACCGCCTCGTCCTGCAGACGGTAAAAAGGCCGAAGGAGAATCTGCAGTCCTGCCAGGTTTCTAAATGAGTACCAGCCTGGCTTGCTTCCAACCGGAAGGGTATACGCCGTTACGAAGGCAGCTGGTAAACAGTCCCCTCGGCCTATCTCCTAGAATCGCCAAAGCGTGCACCCATGCTCGGCCCGGGATCCCATCAGGTCCCGGGGCGGTGTTGCGGTCGGCGAGTCGCTTAACAGCTCGGTCTAGCTCATCCCCGTCACGTCAAAGTCGTCGGACCACGTAAGGGGATTCGACGGTAACGGAGGATACGGTAACGGAGGATACGGTAACGGAGGATACGGTAACGGAGGATAATGGTAACGGAGGATAGATACCCTAGGTACACTTAAGGGTGGGTTGTGCTGGAGCAGTTTCCTGGTAACATGAAAGTTGAGTTTCTTTTTTTTATGATACCACGAAATTTAATATGATCGAGTGGCGATCGAACCTGGAACAATTGCATTTAGTTTTTTTTGGTTGAAAACATTAATGTGCCTTTATGGTAATGAGAATGTTTGGTTAAAACGGTTACTCTTATAGGTAAATTAGATAGTCCATACTAAAAAAAATTTCAATTTGAACCAGTAATTCCTGGGATTAGTGTCTTCAAAGAAACAAACAGACTGTATAAACTGTTTTAAGCAGGCATAAACTTTCAATTAACATAGTCATTTATCATTTTTTTTGGGCATATGGAACATATCTACAATCTATATACATTTATACATCATCGCTATTATTATTTTTAAACATACTGTAATTTATTACTTCTAATAGTATTTGAAATGAGGAACTACGTATGATTTTTGGACTTTGACCAATATTTCATACGCTATATTGTGATGGAGAGGTTCTACTAGCCGATTTCAGTCACGGCGGCCAGTCTTAATGGAGTTCAGCCAACTACGCAGGAGAACGAGGACTCTCTGTTCCCTCATTCTCACAATCCGAGGGGGCGGTTGTCCGACAAGACCGGGGAGAGATTAGATGCAGGACAGACGGTTTTACGTGTAATCCGAGGCACAAGACCTGAATTTCCAAACTCTGGAGTGCTATTTAATACTTCTGTAATCAGAAAAATTTAATAATGCTTTCTGGCCCGATCCAGATATCAAACCCGACACCCCTGGATCAGCAGATGCATACGCCAACCGCTAGACTAAAAAACTAAATAAACGAAGCATTCATATGATATAAACATTAAGTAAACTAGCTGTTACATAGTTTCGAAGCACTAGAAAAAAAAAGAAATCCAATTTATCAAAAAAAATAATTACCTTGTGTTAATTTTCTTACAATAAGCTTATTAATCTTTAGAGTAGATAATTCGAAAAACTGATTTCCAAACGAGGCTACATTGCATGGCCACTCAGAAGTCCAGGTCTATCTCAAACAGATTTTTTATGTAGTTATTTGACCAAATATACAAATGTACTACGTAAACTAAAAGAAAAGTGAGCGAAGAGATGTCGGCGATCTGGCGGTCTCTTTGCCAACGAGTATTCGAAAATTTCAGTGTTCGCTTAGGAACGGTGGTCACTTAGACGATGTATTTTTTAAAAAATAAACTCCAACTAATTAGCTTTCTCGCAAATAAACAATTTTTATAATATTTACAATGGTTTTTTATGTGATTTTTTACAAATGTTAACTAATCCATGACCCACCCTATAGGTAATCTATTCTATTCTTTATCAATGAGATTGAATATGTGAAGTACCTTTATACAGTGAATCCTTCGTGTGTACCTGTGAGTACTTTCGGGTGTCACGCTAAAAGCCCTCCAATAAATAGTGATTGTCACGTCATAAAGTGCTATCTCGCGTGGCTATCTGTAGTCTATTATGTACTGTAGCCATTCATGATCAGTTCTTTTAGTCAAGCGATCGATTTAAACTGTATGCTAAATATTGTCATACGGTGTATTAGTAGCAGTAAACAGTGTTGTATTTACAGGCAATTAGGTTTTTCCAGCGGCTTCACCACAGATTATCACGGTAAAACATTGCATTTGTCTTTTATTAAGAATCAAAATATCTCCATGCCAAATTTTATTAATGTTCATTCAGTGGTTTAACCATAAAATCATTGTTACTCTTTTGACAGCCAGAGTCACTTTTGTATTTATAATATTTTACAGTCTTGAGAGATAATTTGATCTTTCCTGTAACGTAAACTATCTCTACACCATTCCACACGTGAAAATGTATTTCACTTGGCCGCCATAGTGTGGATCACCATACTGCATTGCTTGCATTCGCAATGAGTATTCTGAACACAACTCTTCGAATCTGTTTTCCTATATATAAATATATATTATAATATATTGATATAAATATGTAAATGATATGTATATATTCATATAAGAGCCTGAATAAGAGAGTATATTTTATGATTAAAGTTTGTTAAAGTATTTAATTCTACGGATTGTTAGTATTTTAGGCATTTCTTTTTGATACGGCGTCCTCCTTTATGTAAAATTTAAGCTAGTCTGAAGATAAATCTAAAATTAAAAATATTTGATATATAGATGTTAAGAAATCATTGCACATATAAATAAAATTATGTTTTACATAGCCCATATTATTCTATCGTCGATTTACACTTGAAAGAGTATCTACTTTCAATTATAAAAGTAAGGCTGCTTAGCCAAGTTGCTATGACTACCACCTTTTCCAATAACTTTGAAATGGAATTCTTCAATAAATATTGGAAGAGGCAAAATTACGACGTTAAGCCTTCTTCCAAGTCTGTTGCTGCTATGAGTGAGAGGGTAAAAATGCACTGGAGAGACGGACCGTTACGGTGTTAGCTGTTCACAAAGTATAAACGTAAACAAAGCAGTTGGGAGTGTATTTTATCTTTATTCTTAGTGAATATTACATTATTATTACATTCGTTACAAACTAAAAGGTACTAAGATAAATATTTAGGTGCATTTGTATACACACATGTATATTTAACCTATTACTTAAAATGTATTATTTATTACATAACTAGTTTTCCTATCTATTTTTAGTATTGCAAATCTCGAAAGAATTTTCAAAAGATCTTCAAAGTTAGTTAGCCACTCATGTCCGTGTTGATCGAAAACACATTTTTAAGATTCCGTTCCTTCTTCTGATTTTAAAAACAGAAAGGCTAATTTTTCGTCGATATCTTAAAAATTATTTTTTTTGGTGCAGTATCTAAATTTAAAGCTAGACCAACAGACTACAACAAAGAAAAATATATAAATTTGCGAAATCGCTGCAACAAGGTGTGTAGGAATGCACAACGCCAATATGTTCATAGTGCCGTACAAAATGGTGATCCAGCCAAAGTCTGGCAATTTCTTCGGTCATTAGGGATTGGAAAACAGCGTCAAGAGCTGTCTTGTAACCAGCTCGATATGAACTCACTTAATCAATATTTCTCTACTTCGTCTGTATTTAATAAGACAACTAAAACTTATACACTAAATTATCTTTCAGCACTTCCAACCCCTGACTGTCCTCCTTTGGTCTTTAGTCAAGTGTCTGCTTGTGATGTTGAGAAGAGTATCCGGTCCATTACATCAAACGCTACTGGATCCGATTCTATCACTCGTAATATGGTGCTCCTTATCCTTGATCCAATTTTACTCATAATTACCCGCATACTGAATGAATCTATCATTAGCGGCGTATTCCCATCAAAATGGAAAGAAGCCCAAATTATTCCTTTACCAAAAAATCGTAACCCTGTATCCTATTCCGAATATCGACCTATCTCCATTTTACCTTTTCTTTCAAAGGTCCTTGAACGCCTTATCCACAATCAGCTTCATTCCTTTCTTTGCAGAAATAACCTCCTCAACCCACTGCAATCCGGTTTCCATCCCGGACACAGCACAACTACTGCTGTTGTTAATGTAACTGACGATATAAGGGCAGGAATGGACAGTGGAGAGCTCACTGTGCTATGTCTATTGGACTTTAGCAATGCCTTCAACACAGTCGACTTCGACGTTCTTCTTGCCATACTAAGCTCTCTCAACATATCTCCATCAGCTGTTGACTGGTTTCGTGATTACCTGTTTGGTCGCCGGCAACGTACCTGTATAGATGACAACTACTCCATCTGGTTGAATACGTCCGCTGGTGTACCATAGGGTGGCGTTTTATCTCCTTTACTATTTTCAATTTTCATTAATACCATCACTAATAAACTTATTTCTTCCTACCACCTATACGCAGACGATTTGCAAATATATTTCCAAACTAGTCCTAACGAGCTGCCTCTAGGCATTGATACTATAAACAGGGATCTGAGTAACATATGTCGATGGACAACGATGTACGGGCTTAAAGTTAACCCTAGTAAGACTCAAGTGACAGTCATCGGCAGCTCCAGACTTATTGCAAAGGTGGACTGGCTTGCACTACCACAAGTGTCTATCCAAGGAGTCAAAATACCAATCAGTGACAACGTAAAGAACTTAGGGATATATATCGACAAAACGCTTTCCTGGAATATTCAAATTCGAAATGTTAGCCGTAAAATATACGCCTCTGCAGCCTGTTTAAGAAGACTACGGAATTTTCTTCCAACTGCCACTAGGATTAAACTTGCACAAACCACTCTTCTACCCATTCTCGATTATGCTGATGTCAGCTATCTCGATCTAACCGAGGAACAATTTGATAAACTTGAGAGACTTCAAAATTTCTGTATCAGATTCATTTTTGGTTTACGCAAATATGATCATATATCCGAATTTCGTACAAAACTCAAGTGGCTCCCAATACGATTTCGCCGGAATACTCATATCCTACAATCCTATAATCCTACAACTCCTATCTACTTAAAAAAACGGTTCACTTTTATTCATGACACACATACACGATGCTTGAGGTCATTAGAAAATCAAACTTTGGAAATCCCAACACACACCACATCTTTCGCTGATAAGTCTTTCGCAGTGCAGGCTGCACGCCTGTGGAACTCCTTACCGGAGGTTGTTAGGCGGGCACAGTCGGTGAGTACTTTTAAGAAACTCGTCAAGGATCATTATTTATCTTTTTAACAAATATATGCTATATCTGTATCTATGTTTATGTATGTATTAATATTTATGTGCCAATGTAAGTATATGAATGTGTATTCGTATATATGTATGTGTAATAGTAGCTAATATACCTAAATTGCAATGTGCACCACAGACTAGATGATACTATACAGTATAGTCCATCTAACGGTTGCCTGGAAGAGATCGCAGACTGCGATAAGGCCGCCCATCGTACTACTATTTTTTGTTTGTATCCTACATTGTATGTTTCCTACTTATGGTGTGCAATAAAGAGTACCTGTCTATCTATCTATCTATCTATCTATTAGATAACATTGTAATACTTAGATCGCGATAATTTGCAGAGAAACTGGCTTATTACATTTATTTAAGGAATTAATTATATGTAATGTCTACCTCTTTTTAAATCTGAGCCTTTATCTATTGTTCACCGATCATTTGAAAATTGATTTAAGTAAGAAAATATATATATATATATATATATATATATATTTATTATAAGTAAGAATAGCTCTTTCTATATTATATCTCATTACTTCAAAAGTTTCTACATTTGTAATTACTTTATTTCTTATAACGAACACACCGCAAACTAAAACCCAGTCTTGTTAATTCAATAATCAATAATTATGAATTTTTTATTGTTGATTATTGAAATCGAGCGTAATTGAACGTCACAATAGATGCATATATTTCGCAATGTACTTTCAACTAAGCATAATATTTTTAATCGAGCGACAGAACAGCTCACCAAACAGAGGTGGTTAGGAAAACGGGTAATCAACTGAAAGGGGACGGCACGATGGGCCATCAAAACATGTTTGCCCACGTCCAAGTACGCCATTAAAACTTACATACTGAATAGTTGTTTGTTAATTGTAAGCACTAAAACTTGCACCGTATGTGTTTTCTATGCAAACCACTCAAGATATATATCTTACTATTTGTAGCAAATACAAATACTTTTAGAATAGTTAGTTATACATTCTGATAGACTATTATGAACTTATCTACCAGGTAAATTACAATTTTTACTTTCTAAAGCTTGGATAAACACATTTTGTCACACAATAATACATATATATTAGCATTATTTATTTGTTAAATAGTATTATAGTAGATAATTATTTTAAACCTTATCAGGAACTGGTAAAACTGATCCTAGAAAAAATATTTATATTCTCATAGTCGCTATAAAGAATATTTTACAAAAACTAGGACATGTTCTTCTATTGTTTTTCGATCAATAACCTGCTTAAGCATTCAGAAAGAGTCTGCCTCATAAGTTTTCTTTACTGCGATGGACGGATCTGATGTTCTTACAACCCGGATTTGATTCACAGTTTTTATTCAAACTAGTAACCAAAATATTTTTTTGTGTTTAACTCTAATCCATTTCACTAATTGCAAACTAATATTTTTTTATTATCTACTTATAGAAATAATTTTGGCAAAAACAATAATAAAGCACAATAGTTTGTAATACTACGAGATATTTGTGAGGAAAGTGTTTTTGAGAGATTTGTTATTTAATCAGATATTGCAAATTAAGGATATAAAAAAGGTTACCGATCAGTCTAACTGATTTATATTTTTGTAAAAAAAATGTTAACTTGATTTGTTTACGCAACATACTTCAAGTATCATTTTAATCCATTTTTTGGCAAATTGGTAGAAATCGCTCATATTATTCGGCTGGTTGCCGTCTAATCAAGAGAAAACAAGATTTTAATGTTAAAAACTACTACACCATCTTATTGACAACAATATCTGTTCATTTGTGACAGCGAGCTGTTACCGGTAGTCTATAGACTGAGGTATCTTTTTTACGAAAAGTTCTAAAATCTGGCAATTAAACTGTTAATATCGATGACATTATCAGTCAAATAAGTATATACAATAATCCTATACGCGTCTGCCTTTTTCCATTCCTCTTACAGATATGAAAAGATGACCACAGAGATTACCACAGTAAAAGAACCTGTAGTTATGCACCCCATAGACTTTGTGGGACTTGTCGCTAAGTGGTAACCTTGTTAACATATTTGCAAAACTAAGCAATCCTAGAAAACTCAGTCTATGGATAAGGTCTATTCTAAACCATATAGTCTAAGTTGCCATATAAATTTCCTTAGTAATCATTATGTGTAGTTGAAGTCTTAAGAAGTTCGATAATAGTCTTTTTCAAAACTTCGAAATCGTACAGTACTTTACGTGTGAAGGTCTGATGGCAGTTGATTTACGTTTAAAATCGAAATTCTGCCGTACCGTAGCTGATTTAAAAGCCGACACCTACTTCGGGGAAAAACCTCGTAGAAAAAGATTTTTTTCCTCGAAAAACCAATTTGTATTACTTTGTAATGTTTATTTTTCATCAAAGCTATCTCTTCATTCATCTACGATGGATGCAGTAGCAACTGTCTGGCATGTCAATCTTGGCTATTCGCCAAATTGGCTCACTTCTCAATTTTGTGGTATTATTCATGGTCTAATCCATTTTCCTACTACTTCCCACCTTCATTTGGCTTAGACCTCCCGCGGGTGAGAAATTAGGTCAAGGAGAATATTAAGAATGGATATAAAGCGATGAAATTTGATTGCCATCGCTGAATGAATATAGCTCGTTATATTACATACGTAGCAAATGGCATAGTAAATATATGAAATTGGTTGTGTGTAAGAGGATAAGGATATTTTTTTTATTTGGAATATTTTTAATTGGATATGAACTTTGGAATATAAATGGCTATAAAGCAGAATAGATGTCAAGCTTTTGGTCAAAAGCAAACCAGCAAGTTCAATAAAAAATAGCCCAACTTGTACACTTAGGTTTACTTCTTATATCTACAATTAATGTTAAGCTTAATGGTTTATATTTGATTATTCGGTTGATAAATGGAAATAAACTCAGTTATCACACCAAAAAAAAACTTCATATCATACAGTTTTTATCACTAAATCTATATATGGTGCTCTATAATTTAAGTTGTTATCAGAAATTATCCTGAATAAGTTTATAATTTTCTTGTATTACTAGAAAACATTTTCAGTTTAAGTCCTTGACCTTATGTAAAGGTTTCTTTAAAATTTGTTTAGTTGAATAATTAGTAGTCAGTGGATCAATACACTTTCAATTGAAATATTAAAAGAGGCATAAATTAAATCACACTCATACCCAACCGTCATGGCCATAGATAATTGGGATCCCAATTATTCAATTACCAAGACATGGGATTTATGCTATATAAATATAACATGCTTCCTGTATTTTAGTATTTCATTCATATTACTGAACTAATTAGATTGTCATTTGTTTATTTATGATATTTCAGCACGTGAACAGCATGCAGCACTATTTATTTTTTATTTTTAGGATCTAGTTCTTCAAACGGAGAAAGTAAACAATTTTATTGTTACACATACGGGCCAGCTCGATAGAAGGTATGCTACAGCCTCACAGAAAACCAGTGGTAAGGAATACTTGAATTGTTTTCACCGAATGAGTGAGGGTGCCGAAACTACTCCTCAGTAGTTCTGGTGGAGAGCGCTGGAACGACGTCAACGCACTAGTATATCTCGAGTTGCAGATGTCTATAGGCAATGTTAGTTACTTACTACCAGCTAACTCTTCTTTTTATTTTCCTCCTGTATGATAAGAAAACTTTGTAATCAGTTTGCTTTTTAAGAGCTTTTTCTTAAGTGTGTAAGTTGAAAATAACATTATAACTTGTTTACAGTGCTTTGTAATGGTGTAAAATATTAAAACTTCTAAGCTACTGAAATTAATAAATACAACTGTTATAAGCCGTTTTGACTTAGGATTATGATATTTTGTGAGAACGAATGTTGAAGATAAGATCCTAAAGCAGTTTATTTCCTTTGCTGTATAATATAACAAAATATTCGTTTGCGGTGTAAAATTGATGTTTTGTGCTTCGAAAAATTAACTGTCTCCTTAATCGCGCTATGAAAGTGTAATTTTTAAACGTCGACGATTATTTTTGCCTCTTTCAATTCGTAACAAGTTAACTTTGAAAAATAATCTTGAAGAGCGATGCCTAAAATAGTTGGACTATTTACTTTATATGGTATACTAGTCAGATTCACACTTAAACTGCGTTTTAGTATTCTAGAATAGTATTTTTTTTTGTATTGACTAACGTGAAATTGTCGTGTTCCTAAATAATTTTTGTCCAAATAAATTTTACAAACTTTCTTAATAAATTACAAAAAATGAATGAAAGTATTCAAGATACTACGATAGTAAAATACTAATACTCTATTAAATAAATGATTGTTACAAAATATTATCATTATACGACGAAGTGAAGGCCATTTTAACAATGGATGTTGTCCTTGGGGAAGTGGGAACACTCAGCTGGAGAGTTCTGTCGGTAATTTGTCTCTCTTTATAGTTTTTAATATCGCTCCTTAGTTTTACTGTTACGTTATTGATTAATTTAAATTTTGTGTACCTAAGCTAGTCTCGTCGACATGTAAGCTGTCTTTTAGCTGTTTTTCTAGTATAAAATTAAATAATGTGTAATTAAAAGTTGTAATATACACTTGTTAAAATGGTTATTAAGTTAGATATCTTATTATTTTTGTAATTTTAAAGTCCTTCAAGGTTATTTTAGGTGAGTGTAGGTAATTTTAATAATTTAAGGAGGTCTGTTTTCTTCCATCGCTGGCGCAGAACGTGTGTTACAGCAATGCTAAACAATCGAAAGTCGCAAAACATAATTGTTATGAATCTGTTTAATGAACACACATATAACGTAACTACTTAATCAGCCATGCTAAGAAAACAACATTACTATGTCTTTGTTTCTCTTATTTCCTTTAAAAGTTAATCAAGAAACAGATGATCAGAATTAAAATCTGTTCGTGTTAATATACAATCAGCGTTAGTCATATATCTTTTATCACTGCTTCTGTGACATGTGGCATTATGTTTTACGCTCTATATTTTACGGAAAGAATGCAGGTGGTTGACGTTGTCAATGGAAACACCATTGGTGTTAAAACATTTCTGGCCGATGTTGCGCATGATTCTGTTGTTTAATAGTAGTAGTTTTATAAATAATAAAAATTTGACACCTGATACACAACACCGTCTAACTTTACACTTAGAAGAGCTTCTACTGTATCCGCTTACGTATTGTACAAAGAAATGGAATAACCGTGTGACAGATGACGGAATAAAAATACAGTGTCACCACCCTTGTTCATCTCGTGGATGTCGTAAGAGTCGACCAAAACGAACAAATTACAGTACAATACAACATAGGTGCAAAAAGAAGAAAAATTTGAATAAACCCTGTACCAACTCGTCTGATCAGCGTAGTACAGGTAGACTAAAACTTTCTTACGAAGGGGAGGCATGTCCAGCAGTGGACTGTTAAAAGCTGTTGATGTGATGTGATATGAAGAAAACACCCAAACTCCGAAACAAGTGTTAGTGGATCATACAACCATTTGATCCGACTCGGGAATCGAGACATTAGCATCGCAGTCGCATTTGCTAATAATGAGAGTCCAATAAGTTGAACTAGGCTACTTGAGAAGGGGTGCTGGGCTAGAAAACCTCCACGTGGTGCACCCTGGTAACGTTGGCGACGGCACTGTTCTTTCCTGTGCCATTTGGAAGAGAACATCACCGCCAACGGCTAATATTCTAGCACGAAGAAGAGGACACCATTTTCTTCGGTCATTCGGTTGAGGCTTGGTCCAACAGAGCGGGCATTTTTGTCGATTCCTCTGTTGGCTCTTCGCTCTTCGGAGCAATGCGGAGAAAAATCTTTCTCGGTCGGAGTTCCTCCGCTTTCAGCGGTGGAAAAGAAGGACGTGCTCGGTGTGTACTTACACTGCCACCGAGCAGGCATCAGAAGACGTCGTCTCCCTGCCACCGTCGGCATATCGTAGTCCCGAAAGTAGTGTTGTGGTTATGTCTCGCGACTTCTATCGGGGACGAGGGTCTTGGCTTAACCGCCCGGACTGCGAGGAAGAAAACCTCTATAAAAAATTACCCCGAATCCCGTGTTCTGGTGCGTGGCCAGGGGATGCATGGCTGATGGGCAGTTCAGTCGTAAGCGCACTCCCAGCCGAGGCACCTGCGGACCCCTCGGTTGGGCATAAATATACGCTTGCCCGGGTATAGGGGATCTCTGCCCGGGTCGACCTCTGTTCTCCCCATCTCGTGGGTTCAAAAATGGAATCAAACTTAAATAAAACAAAAACCAATATTGTTAAAGAAAGCAAGAAGGAGATCAATAATAGGAGGGATATAAATGCAAAAGCAGAGGATTTCTCTTCCAACGAAGAGGAAACACTAGTTGGGATGCCTATCTCGGTGGGACTCCCAGAAGTCATTATGGCTGCTGGGAGCCGTAGAACATCGGAACGATTACGTTCCAGATCCGCCGCGGGCGGTAACTCCAGTGCGAGGGAGGACGCACTGGAACTTATGGAAACGGAGCGATGCGACAGCCGAAAACGCGGACGCTCCAGGGACAAGGAGAGCGACACATCCCAGGAGATGTTGCCTCCTAAGGTTCCAAGCATTCGCAGAGGGAGGCCACGAACCCCGGTCTCGGCCCCGTCAGGCTCCGTCTTCTGCAAGGCGGAAGCCTATAGACGAGTCAGGGCAGACGGCGAAACACTGGCAGAAGAGGAGATTGCAGATCTCCTGCTGAAAATTAAGGAGCCGATGGTGGGGGATTCAGTTCCCCAAACACCATCATCCATGCAGGAGAGAGCTAACGCGGCGGTGGCCATTATCCACAAAGTGGCCACCAAATCGAGTAACCTTAAGCGCTCTTTTGTGAAAGCCCTTAAGGACTCCTCTTCCGCTATTGTGGGGGTCGTGGATACCCTCATCGGCGACGTGCCTCGTCTCCAGGCGGCCAACGATCGCCTGACGGAGCAAGTGGCTGAGCTCAGCGCTCATTTCGCCCAATTCCGGGCGCATCGTCCGGCTGTAGATCCGGTCCCGTCCCCGTCTCAGCCTACTTCCTCTTCCAACCTCGGTGTTATTCCTGACGCCCATCTGCGCCAAATTACGGATGTGGTATGGCGCATGATGGACGGACGTCTGGCTGGCCTGAAGGCGAGACTGCCACCGGCCCCCGTTGTCCGGCCGCCACTTGCGGCGCATAAGCCGAAGGCCGCATTGGCACCGTCAGCGCTGCCCGTTGTGGGCGGTCGCGTGACCTATGCCGCGGCGGCGTCGGTGTCTGCTGCTGCCACAACAACTCCGGGGGCACGACGGGCAGTGAAGATAGCGACCAAGACGCCTGCACCAAGGTTGGGGCCAAAAACAGCGGCAAAGGCTGGAGCGGAGTTCCCTCCGCTCCCCACTCCAATCGCTGTACCTGGCACCTCCACATGTGCTCCCTCAACATCTGTCCCTTCCACCGATGGTTGGCAGGTAGTCGGGGGGGCTAAGAAGTCCCGAAAGCGGGGTAAGAAGGCTGCACAAACAGCAGCCTCTACCCCGCAGGCACTATCGGTTGCGGTGGCTACCGCAAAAAAGCCGCGCAAACTGCGGGTGCCAAAAAGCGCGGCTGTGGTGGTCACCGTAACACCGGAGGCAACTAGTGGCGGACTGTCCTATGCGGCCTTATTTAAAAAGGCCCGGGATAGTTTCGCCACTGATTTCGGGACTGAAGGGGTCAGGTTGCGCCTTGCCCAAACAGGAGCTCGAGTCCTGGAGTTCCCCGGGGCTGAAGGCGCAAAGACGGCGGACAGGTTCGCCGAGAAACTGAGGGGAATCTTTGCAGCCACGGATGGTGTAAAGATCGCCAGGCCTACCAAGTGCGCAGAGTTGCGCATTTCGGGCCTGGATGACTCTGTGACGGCCGAAGATTTCCGCGTTGCAATTAGCGAGAAGACGGGCTGCAACGCGGACAGCATCAGGGTCGGCACCATCTGCCCCGGTCTGGGAGGACTTGGCGCTGTGTGGATCAGCTGTCCCGTGGCGTCGGCCAAAATTTTGGGCGATGCTGGCAAGATCCTCATTGGTTTCGTGAACGCTAGGATTACAGTCCTGGCGCCGAGACCAATGAGGTGTTTTAAGTGTCTGTCATCGGGGGACACACGCGCCAAGTGTGTTAGCTGTTTTGACTGCAGCGGACTATGCTTCCGCTGTGGTCGACCGGGGCACAAGGCGGCCGAATGCTCTGCCGCCCCTCACTGCCCGGTATGTGCGGCGGGTAACAAGCCCGCCAATCACCAGATTGGGCAGGGAGGCTGCAAACCCAGCATTGCCCGCAATTCTCGGCAAGTGTCAGGGGCTAGCCAGTCGACCCAGGCTGCTTCTGACATCGTTCGTGCGTCGATATCGTCGCCCATGGAGGAGGTTGTAGAGACGGTCAAGTAATGGACCAAGTCTCCAACCTCCTTGTCCAGACGAACCTGAACCACTGTGCCGCAGCGCAGGACCTTTTCCTGCAAACCATGGCACAGTGGTCGATTGGTGTTGCCGTAGCCGCGGAGCCCTATTACGTTCCTCCCCGCCCAAATTGGTTGGGTGATCGGGACGGCTCCGTGGCAGTCGTTGCCTCCACGGCGGCTCATTCCCCACCCTTGTCGCTAAAAGACAAGGGCACTGGATATGTTGCTGCTGAGTGGGGGGGGATCACCATATATGGTGTCTACTTCTCCCCCAACCGGAGTGTCAGCGACTTCGAGGTTTTCCTTAACAACTTGGAAACCTCGATACGGCGACTAACGTCTGGGCACGTTCTGGTGCTGGGGGACTTCAACGCAAAATCCATTGCGTGGGGTTCCCCCAGGACGGACGCTAGGGGCGAGGCCGTAGAGGAGTGGGCGGCCTCGGTGGGCCTCTGTTTATTAAACAGAGGCTCCACCAACACGTGCGTGCGACAGCAGGGGGGTCAATAGTGGACCTTTCTTTCGCTACCCCTGCCCTCGCCGCACGAGTAAGGAACTGGCGCGTCTTGGAAGAGGTTGAGACGCTCTCGGATCACCTGTACATCCGATTCGAGCTCTCCCGGACCCAGGACCCCAGTAGGGGTCACGCGGCGTGGCGTTCTTCTCGTTTTCCGCGGTGGACTGTAGCCAAACTAAATAGGGACTTACTAGAGGAGGCGGCCGTCATCTATTCTTGGCTGTCTCCACAGGCCCCGGCCGAGGAGGTTGACATGGGGGCTGGTCGCTTCCGCGATGCGATTACGCAGATCTGCGATGCGGCCATGCCCCGCATCCGAGGTTGTCGGCCTCCACGGAGGGGGGTTTACTGGTGGTCCCAGGAGTTGGCGGACCTCCGTGCGGCCTGTACACGTGCCCGGAGGTCCTACACCCGTAGTCGGCGGCGACACCGCGAAGAAGGCGAGGGGGACCAGCTTCACGAGGAGTACCGAGAGGCGCGGAAAACTCTGAAGCTGGCCATTAGCCGCGCCAAAGAAGTGAAGAGGAAGGAGATGCTGGAGAGTCTCGATCGTGACCCCTGGGGTCGCCCTTATCGTGCGGCGCGACAAAAGCTCCGCACGTCGGGCCCCCCCCTTACAGAGACCCTCCAGCCCAGCTTCCTGCAGGAAGTGGTCGAGGGGCTTTTCCTGCAGCGGGTGGAACACACACCCCCGTCGATGGCCTCCTTGGTCAGAGACGACGGGGGATGGAACGAGGATAATGTTCCGCCCGTCAGAGAATCGGAGATAGGGGCGGTCGTTCTACGGATCCGCTCTAAGAACACCGCCCCTGGGCCAGATGGGATACCTGCCCGAGTGTTGGCGCGAACCCTCGACCACATGTCGAATCGCCTTGGGGAAGTCCTAAACGCCAGCTTGGCGTCCGGGCGCTTTCCTGAGGGCTGGAAAAGCGGGAAGCTGGTCCTACTACGTAAGCTGGGACGGTCGACCGATTCGATCGCGGCATCGTCCGGCACCTCTGTGAAGTGGGCCCCGATCTGTCGGACGCCCAATACGGGTTTCGAACCGGACGTTCGACAGTCGATGCTGTGTTGCGCCTGAGGGCCGTGACTGAAGAGGCGGTGAGCTGTGGCGGCGTGCTGTTGGCGGTATCGTTGGACATCGCCAACGCATTTAATAGTCTGCCATTTAGCTGCATCAGGGAAGCACTCCATTTCCACGGGGTGCCCGAGTACCTGAGGCGGCTTGTGGCAGACTATCTACAGGAGCGTACCGTCATGTACGAGGACCGAGACGGTGTTCTGAGGCGGCGGCTCGTGTCGTGCGGTGTTCCATAGGGGTCTGTCCTCGGACTACTCCTGTGGAATATGGGATATGACTGGGCCCTTCGAGGTCGTCTTCCCCCCGGGCTGGGCGTAATTTGTTACGCAGATGACACATTGGTCACGGCTCGGGGAATGAACTTTGCAGAGGCGGCGCGCCTGGCCACCACGGGTGTCTCTCTGGTGGTCGGGCGTATTGAGGCGCTGGGTTTGCGGGTGGCCCTGGACAAGACGGAGGCCCTTTTGTTCCATGGGCCCCGTCGTGGTCCACCCTCCGGCGCCTCCATCGTAGTCAATTCGGTTCTCGTACCGGTTCAGGCCCAGATGAAGTATCTGGGCCTGATCCTTGACGGCAGGTGGCTCTTCGACGAGCACTTCCGACAGCTTACTCCAAAGCTGGTCGGCGCTGCTTCTGCCCTTGGGCGACTTTTGCCCAATTTGGGTGGAGCCAGCGTCGCGACGAGACGGCTATACACGGGGGTTGTCCGGTCAATGGCGCTGTATGGTGCACCAGTGTGGGCGGCGGCTCTGACCGCCCAGAATAGGACTCGCCTCTGGCGTCCTCAGAGGATATTGGCGGTTAGAGCCATACGCGGTTACCGCACTATATCGACGGAGGCGGCGTGCGCCTTAGCCGGAACTCCCCCGTGGGATTTGGAGGCAGAAGTGCTCGCCGAAGTTTATCGGCGAACGGCAGACTTCCGGGTGAGTAGCGGCATCCGGCCCCCGCCCGAAGAGATACGCGTGTGGCGAGAGGCCGCTCGTCAAGCCACGATGGCTCGTTGGTCGTCCCGGCTGGAGGCTCCACGTGCTGGCTTTGCCACCGTGGAGGCTCTCTAGCCGGTCATCGCCGAGTGGGCGGGGCGACAGCACGGGACCCTTTCCTTCCGACTGACGCAGATCCTTTCCGGGCACGGTTGCTTCGGGAAGTATCTACACTCGGTCGCCAGGAGGGAATTGAGTCCCGCCTGTCACCACTGCGACTGCAGTGAGGACTCGGCTCAGCACACGCTGGCGGTTTGTTCTGCCTGGGCGGCGCAGCGTGGGGTCCTCACTGCAGTTATTGGAGGAGATCTCTCGCTACCGGCCGTCATACGCTCCATGGTCGGTAGCGACAGTTGTTTTACCGTGGTCGCAACCTTCTGCGAAGACGTAATTTCGCGGAAGGAGACGGCGGAGAGGGCCCGGGAGGACGACCTCCACTCGGACCCAATCCGCCGCCGGCGAACCGGGCGGCGGAGGCGCGCGTACCAGCGCCTCATGCCGCCTTGAGTGTGGCCGCGGGTGGACGGGACGGGTTTTCCCCTCCATCCGCTATAGTGGCCAACCGCGAGGAGGTGACGTCCGCGTGTGCCATACGTCGCCTAAATGGAGAGGTTATCCGCAGAAGGTGCCCGCGCTAGCGGGCAGGCGCCAGGAGGGATCTGGATGTCGTAATAACAGCTGTTCCCGGATCCCTCCTATGTCAGGCGCAGAGTGGCACACCGTGTGGTTTTAGTCGGTCCGATTCCGACACACCACCCCGCCGTAAACCCCGGTGGGGTGACGGCCCGAGGGGGTTGCCACAGGTAAAAAAAAAAAAAAAAAAAAAAAGTCTACTTGAGAAAATTTATCAACGCGGTACTTAGTTTCGTAATTTGTTATTTTGCACGTTATATTTACCTATTCCTTGCTTGCATAAGGCTCGACATCTAAACTTAATTTTTCGTTGGAGTGAATTAGCAAAATTAATTTCTTATTAAGTGTTTACTTCTTCAGGATCCAGGTTAATTACGATACTTATCTACTATTTATGTTTTATGTTTAATGTATGTATGTAATCAAGTTTAATGATCACAAAGTTGAAATTTTGTTCTAAAGGGAGTTAGGTTGTGAGCGAGGGCGAGAGGGTTTTTAATAAGACAAGTGTTCAGCTTGAAGAGTGGCTTGAGACTGACTTTATTTATGAAACCATTTCTTAAAGTTAAAACAGTATTGTTATTGATATGTGTTGAAGACAAAGAGCTATTTGATCTAATGTTTAGTCTGCGGCTTATCATCTAAGTGGTGGTTCATGACGGATGCCAAGATTAACTTTATTTATAAAACAATACACAGTATTCTGATTATGCGTTGGAGACAAGGGGCTAGTTGTTCTATTGTTTCCAGGGCGTCTGTGGCTTATCAGCTAAGTGGTCGTTCATGACTGATGCTATTGTAGGGCGTCACGTCTATGACGACATAACTCCTCCCCCCTTAAGACGGAGGCGGCACGAAGGCTGCGAAGGCTGAAGTTCAACGGCTTCCGGTTGTGCAGCCGAGATTTTCGTTGATCTAGTTTTCCACCAGAATTTGTAGACTGCAATTCCTATTCCTGTTGCTGTTATTATGAAGTAAAGTGTAATTGATGACCAGCTGGGGGTGCTTGCAATCATGGTTAAGTTTTCGCTTGTATTCTTTAATTCTTCTGTTTGTTGCAGCGTACTTTTCAGGTTATCTAGTTCTATGTTTTCTAGTTTTGTCTTCGATTTGTTGTATCATATTGTTGTTGTAGCTTGCAGTGGCGTAGGTGCAGTTAGGCGGATCTTCGTGTTGTATTAGTTGAGCTATGCAGTTCCTTAGAGTGCAGTAAGGGCTGCCATTCTAAGTGTTTGCAGATGACGTTGTCTCCGGTGATGTATGTGTATGGCTCGTGAGGGTAGGCAAACTCATTATTTCCCAAGATTAGGATGGGGTTGCTAGGTATAAGTATTGTGTTGTTATTATTAGGGATAGAATACAGGTGTAATAGGTTGTAAGATTGTTCGGTAACAATTGGTATGTCCAGTATGAAGTTAAGGGTTTGATTAGTGTTATAAGGTTTAACAGTGATTACTTTTTCCCATAGATGGATACCATCCATGTTAGGGTTAAAGGCTAGGTATATATCTACTTTGGCGTTTACATTTAATTTAATTGTATAATATTTTTTACATATATCTAAATATATCTGTCTTATTTTTGTAGTGTTATAATTACGGCTATGTTGGCTGATTTCGTTCGCATGTGTCAGGTGTCTTTGGTAAGTCTAATAGGTCACGAATGTCTATGTTCTCTAGGTTTGGATCTAATAATGGGGTGTGGACTAATCGATCTGTATTTTGTGTTCTAGATTGTTGGTCTGTGTTTGTTTTTAATTAAACAAGTGATAGAGGGATCGTCCATATTGTGAATTAAGTTAAGTGCATCTTCTACACCTTCAATATAAAAAGATAAGATCCTCCTGTTCCCATCGTAACTGGGTAGTACAGTTTGGAAAACGTGGAGAAATCGGTGGTTACCGATTTTTCGTCTATGAAAGATTTTTCAGTTAGTACCTTCTTTTCACTTGTCATTTTTAACTACAGTGATACGGATGGTAACTACGAAAGAAAATTCTTTTCTAAGTACCGTATTGCATTAAAAAAAAATAATGCTATAACGGTTTTTTACGATACTGGATACACCAAATGTTATGGGGATGTCCAGGAAATCGTTTAAGGAGTCTCGGGAGTAGTAGAGTTTTATACTTACCCCACGAGCATTGCCGATTTGTAGGCTGGGATGGAGGTGAGTCTTCGTTTCTTCAGCTGGTCAGCTTGTCTGCCTCTGCTTTGCACTACGCTCACTGTAGATTCTTTTATTCGCGAACGCGGACGCTTAGCAAAGGTATTCTCTGCAGCAGGAACCGACAGTATCGCGACGAACCGACTGCGCCAGTTAGGTTGTGAGCGAGGGCGAGAGGGTTTTTAATAAGACAAGTGTTCAGCTTGAAGAGTGGCTTGAGACTGACTTTATTTATGAAACCATTTCTTAAAGTTAAAACAGTATTGTTATTGATATGTGTTGAAGACAAAGAGCTATTTGATCTAATGTTTAGTCTGCGGCTTATCATCTAAGTGGTGGTTCATGACGGATGCCAAGATTAACTTTATTTATAAAACAATACACAGTATTCTGATTATGCGTTGGAGACAAGGGGCTAGTTGTTCTATTGTTTCCAGGGCGTCTGTGGCTTATCAGCTAAGTGGTCGTTCATGACTGATGCTATTGTAGGGCGTCACGTCTATGACGACATAACTAGGGTGGGCCAAAAATTCGTTATCATTTGAATCTGACATCCTGTGCAAACGTGTTACGGTAGTTCTTGCGACCGATGCTACTGGAATTTGCTGGTTATAATCGTAACACATGGTTCAAACAAGATTGAACTTGTCACACATCCAATGAGTCCCTGCCGGTGGTCAAAGATATGTTGCCGAGAAAACTGATTGCCAGACGAGGTGACATTCCATGGCCACCCAGAAGTTCAGAGCTATCCCCAGCAAACTTTTTTTATGGAATTATTAGAAGAATCATGTCTACATCAATAACCAAATACACTATGTCAACTAAAGTCAAAAATCAGCAAAGAGATGTCGGCGATCTCGCGGTCTCTTTGCCGACGCATATTCGAAAATTACGGTGCTCGCTTAGAAGAGTTCAAATGTCGAAATGGTGGTCATTTAGGCGATGTAATTTTTAAAAATAAATTTCAAGTAATTAGCTTTCTCGTAAATAAACAATTTTTATAATACATCAAATGATTTTTTTATACGATTTTTTTTTTCATCATTATTTGTGTGCAGAAACTGCTTTGAAAGTTTTTACTGCATTAAATACTATGTAATATCATCCACGTGAAATATATGTATATATAAAAATGCCTCCTTATCCCCCTACTTCCCTTGGCCACGGCATCACACGTGTACTACTGCCAATTTTGCTATTTTCTTTAGAATTGGAGCCCATTTATCGAGGAAGGCTTTGGCTTTGTAAAACATTACGCTAAAATCATAGGGGCTGAGCGAACTCTATTTGCTTTAGCGACTAAAAAATTATAAAAAGAAAAACTATTCCATTTGATAGAGGCACGGGTCAGCTAATTTGAAAGAAAATGTTCATATTATATGCATGTATTTAGAAAATATATAAAAACAAAGTTCGTTTTTCCGAATTTTATCATTTTTGCTTTCCAATCATCTTAATAGGCATATTCGGACAGTTTAGTCTAAGTTGCTCCTTACAAAGTCAGCTACTTACCATTAAAGTTCTATCAGAATAAGTGCAGCCGGTAGAAGATTAGGCGGCACAAGCAAATAGACAGATAAAAGTTTTAAAAACTTGTTTTCAGGCATAAACACGCGAACATAAAAAACTATTAGTTTAACATAACAAACAGGGACTTTCAATTTGCGGTAATTGTTAAATTAAAACCATTAACTAGAAATCGAAATGGTAGTTTTTAAGTAGATATTTGACCTTCCTAAAACGAGTATCACCTTCATTACGTCAAATCAACAATAGGATTAACAGCTTAACAAAATGTTTATGGCTTTTCCACAACGAACTTACTAAATTGTCAACGACGCTAATCGATGTAAATCTGATAGGTAATTCTATAAGGTCGAGATAATTGTACTTTTTAAATTTAGTTCCCTTATCCTATAAAACGAATCGTACAAAGTTAAACATTTAAAACTATTTTTAATGCAATGTTTAGCATGTCACAGTATCTGCTAATATTTAGGAATTTCTTTAAACTTTAAACCTGCATGTAGTTATCTGTTTTCTGCTGGTGTTATTTATTTTTTCTTGAGTAAAACTGATGAGGGTGGGTACTAGAAAGGCTTAGAACTCTTCCAGTCCATAAGACCCGGGAGCGGACCAGGCAGATCGATCTCCGTCCTCCGTACGCGCAAGCTACAGAAGCAGGCCTGGTCTGAAGTACATCGGGGTTCCAGGGATTTCCTTTCTAGGGTGTATATGGTTACCCGACTACTAGTATCTGAGACGGTTTGTAGTTTTTGGTAGGTTCAAGTTTATCATTGCTACCAGCGAGTGGAGTTCGCTCTAATTCCCACACAGAGAAATAAAAAAGGGTAAAATTTATGACGAAAAGAAGCATTGAAATAAGATGTCGTTTGATAATATGATAGCTTGAAAAGAGAAGTCACTAATAGACCCGATAACTGTTTTTTTTTAAGTATCTTCATATTTTGAATCTACATGCACAGTGTTATGCTGCCAAATATAAGATAATGTAATTTACTTGAGCTACTGAATTCTGCATACTACAATAAGCTACGGTTACAACTTGGTGACGTTGCTGAGTTCAGCTAAAGAAAATTACCGTGATGAACTGTTAAAACAATTATTTAGACTGTCTGCCGAGAGTTGCCAGTTTATTATAATTTAAAACAGCAACTGATGGTTAGTTAAAATTAAACAAAAGTGTCCAGAATTATCGTTAATATGTTATTGTTACTAAAACATAAATTGAATAATAAGTTGATTTTTTTATTTATTTATAATAGTATATGGGAAACTAACAGCTATTTACAAGTTAATACATTACCTTTCACAATCGATACTTCAGTTACATTGGTGGGCCAAGAATTAGAAGAGTGCAAACGTCGAGACGGAGGTCATTTGGACAAAGTTTTTTTTTAAAAAAAATTACAACTAATTAGCTTTCTTGTAAATAAACATTTTGTATAAATATATGAAATGATTTATATACGACTTTTTCAAATGTTAACTAATTCATGGCGCACCCATAACATACATTACATTTACATCGTAAATGTGATCGAACACAACTTAATAAACAGTTATTAACTAAACCTCCTTACTATATCATTATACTTCAACTTGTAGAGGCACGCATCATAACACTGTAAATTTAAGCAACAACAAAAATAGTTTTACTAAACTACTGCTAAATAAATAGCTGTGATGCTGCTAACCAATCGAATCTGCCGTGAGAGGCTTTGTGGTTTAGCCCTGGCAGCCGTGATCAAACTTCTGTCTTTGACATCAATTGCGCAGTTTAAGGCCAAAATATTGTCGTAGTGAGGTTGCTAAAATATTCCGTTAGATAAGAAAAATGTCCAGAATTACTGTTAAAAATTATTGTTAGTAAAACATAAACTTCTACTAAATAAAAAACTACGATTCTTCGGTAACAAAATTAAACCATTATAACCAATCGAATCTGCTGTGAAGGCCTTTGTGGTTTGGCCCCTACAGCCGAGAACAACCTTCTGTCTTTGCATCGATCGCGCGGGTTAAGGCTAAATCTGTTATTGTAAATACATACATATAAATCTGATTAAGCTACTACATATGACTTTGTGCTCTGATCATATCTCTCAATTATAGTACATGCATCCAAATCAATCTATTACCTTTTATTACTGTACGAAGGAGCCCAAAGGAATACTAGCAGAGATTAACACAAAACTTGTACTGTTCATCTAGAATTGATAATAACTTTAATGTTCTACTACACTTACTTTTACTACTATCTACTACTCCAACGTAAAAACTTCACAATATGTCAAAATATGGCATATTTTTGACATTCTTTTCTCTACTGACGGGCCTGTTAGTCTACTGTTTAGCGATCCTGACTGCTAAGCCAAAGGTCGTGGGTTTGACTCCCATCCAGAGCACACAATTGTCTGACAAGTGATAATTTGTTATGTCATTTTGTAATTTGTCCATCATAAAGATCTTATATATTTAAAAATATATAATTATGTTTAGTGTGAGTCATTATTATTACTTTATTGCAAATTAAAAATTAATTTGATACACGACAATGACGTAAAGATATAATTGAACCTTACCTTTTTTTATCTGGTAATTAGTGGTTGATTTTTATTTAAGTTGCAATTTAATTGGTTTCTTGGGTAGTAACATACACACGTATCGGCATAGACAAGGCGGCTACAAATGTGGTGACGTATTGTCACTGCTCTATTCATTTCGCGGGAGTCGTAAGAGGTGGCTATAAATTACGTAAGACAATAGAACTGCAAAGGGAAGGAAAACTTGAAAGAAACCATATACCAATCTATCTGATGAGAGTGATGTAATGGGCCAAGGCCCCATTTCTAGATTCCTACAATTTAGACACAGACCGCTCAGTCCACCAGTCTCTCTCTAAATTGTATTTTCGAAATAAATTCGACTGCTTTGGCATTGACCTGTATTCGTAGAAAGGCAGTTATTCACTACTGTAACTTATTGACAGCTTGGGTTCGGTAGGCAACGCCATTTCCTATTCAGTGAGTCAAAGCTCATTAATTAAAACGCGCTGTCAGTCAGCATTTGTTAATAATAGTTTCATTTATATCAGTCTTAAACTAAACATACTACCAAATCACGAAATACAATCGTCAGCTGTATGCTTTACCATGTCGTCTATAACCAGATGACATAGTAAAGCATACAGATGAATTTCTATTTTTGAAGAACTACAAATTAGAAGCTCTGAAACCTAAATTAATGTTTTCAAAAAACTAATTTAAAGGAATCTATATTCGAAGTGTGTCTTCAACTTCAACTACTAATTAAGGTAGTTGAAAATTTCTTTAACGACAGTTTCATAAACCCCCTTTTTGGATTGGCTACACTTCAAACATGTATAACAAAAGACCACAAAGAATGGTTCTTACGGCAGCCATCGTTTATGTCGTAATCAATCAATCAAAAGTTGATGATCGACTATCAGAAACTGTCTTTTATTGTGTCAAGGTCGGTCAATAATACTGTTCATTACAAAACTACTATTACATAAAGTTATTTATTTAATTGCTTTATAATACATCCTTTTATGTTCTGTTTTATATTTTAATGAACTTTTCTTTTAGAAGTTTTGTTTCAATCGAAGGGCTATATTTGTAAATCTATATACAGAATACTCTGAACACTAGCAGAGGTAAAAAGAGAGAGAGAGAGAGAGAGAGAGAGAGAGAGAGAGAGAGAGAGAGAGGAGAGAGGACCATAACTTATTTGTGTTTTCTCTATTTACAAATCTTTATTCTTATGTACATTCATATTTTAAATAAATAAATATTTCGGACATTTGACATACAACATCATCTAGTTTCAAACTAAGCAGAGCTTGTCCTATGATAACTAGACTGACTGATAGAATACTTATATACTTTTTTTTTTGTAAATACATACATATTATACATAGAAAACAAACTTCGAAACAAATACTTGCAGACCATACAAACATTTGGTCCGACCCGGGAATCAAACCCGAGACCTCAAGCACGGCAGTCGCATAAACAACCACTGCGCCACCGAGGTAGTTAATTTTATCTTTAGTGTACTAAATTATGTTTCGTTTCATTGATTTTCATGAAATTAAATTTCTAATGAATAAATAACAATCTAAACAAAAATAAAAAGAGTCTTAACTGACCTCAAAATAAATAAAAAGAAACAGTGTTTACGGCTACGGCTAAATATTGACATAAGTAAATCCCTAAGGCCAAGTTCATTCATTATTTACAATACAAACTTAGTCGAACTACGGGTAAAACTGGCTAAAATAACATAAGCGACCTTTAGTCACGCGTCCTCATTTCGACGACCACCCATGCAAATTGAACTACCTTCGTTACGGAACGGCTACCTATTCTTAGATTAACGAAGACAATGAGGAAGGGAGAGTGGCAGAATAGTGGTAACTGGTTAAATAATAGCAAAGTTGCTTATCATACGGTTGGTAACTAAGTGAAATCTAATAACCTTTATCGGTAAGGAACGCCAATTATTCCGTTTTTTGGCAATCTATAATCATATGAAAATTAATGACAATCATTACTGGTAATCAGCGTCCGAAAAAGTCTGCCAACAGTCCTTCCAGTAGTACGTGGGTGGTGGAGGTCTAATGGTAGTCGTTGCATGTAGAAAGTCAAAGTTCAGCTGCATCGACCTCAACCAAGTTCAAGAAAAAGACTTGGAGGAAGAGGAGAAAGAAGTTTTCATACTTCTATCTTCATTTACAGACTGATAAATTTCAAAAAACTTACACTTGAATCAAATAACACTACATTTTTCGTGTTCATTTAAATGCTTCACCATAAAAGGTATAATAGAGAACCTTTTAGGATTACTTTGCTGTTCATTCATTTGTTAGGGACCCTTCAAAATTCTTTATTCAGATGGAGTATCAACTACATTACATAAGTTAGGGAATACTCTATTCTCAAATCTATGAATCGCATATGCAAATTAATAAATGAACATTCCTACAAGTAGATACTTTATGGAGGTTACAATAACGTGAGAATTGAACATAAACAATTGATGTCATAAAAAACAGTTTTTGGAAAATAAATTTAAAAACTTCACGGGATTCCCTCATCCTTTAATAAGGGACCCGAGTAAATCTTAGGAAGATAGTTTTCGAGATTGAATTATGTATTTTAGATTCGTAACTCTTTCGAACAACGTTTACAGTTTTTAATGATGGTAAAAAATAAAAATTATTGTCATCCATTTGGATCAAAAATCTTTAATATAAAGCATTTGATTACACAATCGATAAACACAACAATTTTATAATAGCCTATTAAAAGTTGCCGAATATAAAATAGTGAAAAAAGTAAAGCTGTTAACAGATACAATACATGTTCGTATTTGTTATTTCTTATCCTTACCGTTTACTAAAATAGACCAGACATGTTATTGCTCTATCCTGAATTTAACAGCTGTACTAAAGGATTTACGGATTTACACAAAGAAAAAGACACGCCTACATGTTTACATATCGTGTAACTTAATCCTATGTACTCGTGGTATTTCATTGAGTCTTTATTTCCATGGCTAATTCATTTTTCAAAAATTCTTATTTTAAGAATTGTAAATTATTATTATAATTTACAATTCTTTGATTTGCCGCCTTTGTATGCATGGCTTCATTGGTCTACATTGACGGTATGCAAAATTAGCATATACTCGTAGACTAGATGTATTAGTCATTTTTTATTTATTATTTACATTCTATTGGAACACATAAGTTTCTGCTAGATGACTTATTGCTATATTTATTTTAATCACATTGTTATATTTCTTCTTTAAATTTAATTTTGTTTAAATTTTATACAATCAATCCAAAAATGTCTTCGGTAAAATTCTGAAGCCTATTATGGTATCTTTACTTTTAGTTTCATGACGAGGATAAGGAATTATATTGAATTCGAAGGTTTATCAAGGCATATAAGAAATACCTACCATATTTCCATAGTCATTCGACTTAAACCCAAACAGAAACTAGCGGTATGAACTCTATTGGCTTTTATTACAGTAGCTTTATTGCATACACGATTTTATTGTAATATTTACCTATACAGAGAGACCATATTCCAGAATTATCATTCATATCGATAACCATGGCGATGTTATCAAGTTTATTGCCTTTGAAATAAACTGACGAGCTTTATGCTCAACATTTTATATGTGGGCCGAAAATAGTGAAACTGTTTCAACACTTTTATTGATTCTGAGCTTGTAACTTTGTGCAAGTTTGTTTGAGTTTTATTATAAGTAAATCGATTTATTATTTACGTTTATGTTTGGAAGAGATATTATTTTGCAAGATTTTCATTAAAAATACTCGGAGATGCCAATTGTGCTAAATTGCTATATTAATAGAGCTTAAATGCTTTAAACTATATCTACTTTTTGTCACAAGAACAGATTTTTTTTCTTTAAGGTGTATTTATTTTTTAGTAAATTTTAAAATCAGAAAAATGTTAGAAATGCTGTAATGTCGCAACCATTTGTGTTCCTTCGATCCTTGCTTATTCTTCATTATTTGTATTGCTACTCATTTTCTAAAGGAACTATGCAATACAAATAAGTTGTCGATGACGAGTATCACTTCTAGTGAATAACATGTTTCACAATAAACAAATTGGGTTTTACCGTCACCATAGTTTCATTTCTCTATGATTCGATGACTTCCACAAATATTAGAATTGAAACAGTTAGATATTGATTATATAAACAAAGCTACTTTAACAAATAAAAAAAAATTCATAACAAGAAAAACAATCGTTTTTATTTGAAACATCTTGTACTCTTCAATTCGTCTACAACTTCACTATAAAAATATACCTACCAACTGAATATTTTCACTACAAAATTATCAACTACTCGATCTCAGGAGATTTCGTATACCACGTTATATTTATTTAGTAAGCAGAGAATAAACTTAAATGCAAATGCTTGGTGTAGTACAGGTGACGTTTGAATGAATCGACAAGATTCCGAATAAAATAATTTTATGTCACTATACACTCAATTATTTTTAAGTAGGTATATGAATGGCTAGCCCCCTCAAAGAAACTACTTCTGTAAAGTAAGGTTTTCGCCGGGTAACTAACTATAACTACATTATAACTTACGGGATATGAACCAACCCACTGATCAGGCAGAATGAACCCAAGCAGAATAAACTGATCAGACTTTTACAGCTTCACAACTTCGTTTTTGACTAGAGATTGACAGACAATTTTAGTGGCAAATATTTGGCGGCGATTAATAATATCTACTATGACAGTGAGAGTAATCAAGTCATTGTTACGTATTTAGTAACTAAAATAATTATAATAGCGAGTGTCAGAGCTTAAACTAGAGACATTTTGATGAATAGTATTTCGATTAGTAGTTCTAAACGTAACACTGTAAGTGTTGGACAGGTGAAGGAGAATACTAAATTCAAACACACGCTTGTGATAAGTAATTGTTTGAATTTATTATTATTATGTTGTATGTAATTTATTAAAGAATTCAGTATTCGTGTAGGTAATCATTTATGTAATATATTAAAGATAATTTTGGGTAAAATACCAAAGAGCTTGTGAAAATTAAGGTTTTAGCAAAATTTATGAATGCTGTTAAATATTTCGGTACTTCAGGCTCAGTTTCTGATATTCAATATACTTTGACTACACATTGAATACTTACCCTTTTTTTCTAAATAATAATAATTGCTTACTTACGTTCTTCTTTTATGATATTTATGGGTGTCACAAAGGAGGATCCTCTGACCAGGCGAGACGATCTTACCTGGCGGGAATGGCCTAGCGGTTGATGTTATGAAGTTATGTATGTATGGTAGGTATGTATATGCTAATGAACATGAGAATTTCTATGTCAAAATACAGCATTAGTAGTTACTCCGTAGTTTATTGTATCTTCCGTAGATAACGCAGCAATAGATTCTTACCGTCGTATGTTACAGTCGCAACAATGGTTTGGTACGGGGCATACGAACAATCACGTCTCCTATAAGTAATTATCACCGTCCTTCCTGCAACGTAAGATTGAGGATAACTTCACTCACTCCGTGAAAAACAAGAAAAAAAATCTTAATCTCGTCTTTTTATAAGGTCGGAATAAACTAGAAATTATTTGTATACGTATGTGGATTGAGGTAGACTATGTATTTATTTTGATTTAATTTTTAAATTAAGAATACATTATATACACATACACTACACTGCAAAAATTTTAACCATTTCGAATGTCACATTGCATGTGCGCGTTTGCTGAAAAATACGTAGAAAGTATTCTTCACATGTGAATATATGTATATACAAAACAAACAGTCGGCAACTAGGTTTAAATAACTTTGCATCGCATTTTAGTGGTCGATGTATCCCTTGTCAAAGTGAACTATTTTGTTACGTACGTATATGCCTGCAGCTAACAGCGCCCAACCATTCCGCACAGAAGCAACAAATGGAAATTAAACTAAGGATAAGCCCTTGTCACTTCAACCTTAAAGGTTAATACTACTTGCTGACATTAACATCATAAACTCCGAGGTACGAAGTGTGCGGATTGAATTTAAATATTAAATTTAATTCTCTACGCTGTTATGATTGTAAAGTTATAGATGAAATTTTGTTGGAAATTGATTTTTATTTCTATATGACAAAGCATAAAAACAAGCTTAAATGATTACTACTGAATATTACTGACAAGATTAATATTATGTTTTTCATTAATTTTGTGTAAGGGATAATTCTTGATTTCATTGCTCTTTTGATCTATGTTTAAAGTCACATTAATGTCACTTGAATTTTTTATTATCACATGTAAGTATGCGATCAAATTAACGCTCACACTTAACACAACATTGAATGAATGAGCTTTTCGAAGTTGACTCTAGGGTTTAATAAACAGTATATTACATTTATAAAAACATTTATATAACTTCTTTTTTATTATATTCGCAATCTATATTTGTTTAATTTCACATTCCGTTGCAGTATTCACTTGTTTTAAGTACTTTAGATCCTTTCCAGATTGCGTATATTAATGTCGTATAACTGTATAACTATTAAAATGTACAACTTTTTAACTTGTGTTAACTAAACTTAACTAGTTAAACAAACTAGTGATCTTGATTGTTTGATTATGGGTTCGATACACACACTGCAAATGTTTGTATGAAGCACAATTATTTGTTCATTATTTTAAGGGCCCGCCAAAGTGTCTCTTCTCTACCTGATGGAAAGCACGAATAGAATGCATGAGTTTAGGTATACTCATTTTTTATAGCTGCGTGTAATTTATATATGATATGTATGCATCTATAAATAGGTATATTAAATATGTTAATTAGCAGTTTGGTTACCATAGTACAGGCTCTGTTTAGGTTGAAAGCAGACAGCTTTGTGTGATGTGTGTGAGGTCATTCATCACCATCGTCATTATCATGGACACCTTTAATAGTCCACTGCTAAACATAGGCCTCTCTTTAGAAAGGAGGCTTAGATTTTGTGAGCTTAATATTATTATTGTGTTATTTTACTCACCTTTGTACACCTACAAGAAATGGAACGTTCTATTCTATCCATAACGGGTAAACAGACCCTGAAAAATATATTATGTACAAAAGCTAATTAGTTTGAGTTGCATGCTTGCTATTACTTTCTAGTTTCTGAATTTGTAATAATCTCTACGAGGTCGATTCTTCTGTGCGACTTATAAAATCATGTTCAAAGTTGACTTTATTTTGATAATGAATCATGATTTAGTTGTAGATCAATATAATTATAATCTCATTTCATTTTATTCTTGAAATTACTTGACAATGTTACTACTTGCTGTCTTTACGTGAGAAAATCTTCTGTTTTTGTTTAAGTTAAAGCCATGGTTTGCTATTTCTAACTTTGAAATGAAATTGTCAAGAAAAATTTAAATTTACAGTGAAAGATTTGTATTAAGAAAATATGTGTACAGTGAAAGATTTAGACCCAGGGTCGTTCAAACTACTGCTCTTATTGCTCAAGGCTGTGATTTGTCAATGCATACCCTTATGGGTAGCCTTCTTAATAAGCCAAAGGTACAAGAAGTACGTCGATACAAGAAAGAAACTCTTCTCAGTTTAGACTAAATATGCCCAGCAATGTACCAAAGCAGTCTGAAAGGCGATTTCTGTCACTTCCTTTCTAAAGAAAGGCTTTTGTCTAGCAGATGATTATCAATGATGATCAATAATGATGATACCTTAATCTGTACCTCTAATATTGTAGAACTAAAATTTCACAATGATTAAATGAAGTTAAGTAACATTTTACTATGAAGAAAACAAAACAAAAACTCGTTGGGCAAACGTGGTATAGTAGGCCAAAACCTTCTTACTAAGGAGTCACCTATGTCCAGTAGTGGACTGTTAAGAACTGTTGATAATTTGTTGATTATAAAAGCAAAGAAAGAAATACAGTTAAGAAGTAATTTTTCATTGTTCAAATTTCTAAGGATATTTTGTCACTTTGTTTTTTTTTATTTTGAGTTATGGCATTCTGAATTGACGAATTGGCAATCACATGAGGCAAACGTCGCAAATTTATATTCATGTTTTACAGCAAAGAGGTACCGTACGAGGTGAACTGCAAAGAAAATCAATAAGTATCCACACTAAAAGTATGCAGAATGTTTACAGACGTTTAACATCATGTATTTTTATACCGTTGTGGAAATGAACCACTAAAATCATAGCAATTTAACTGAGAGCTCATACATTATTCTATTCAAAATGGAAGAAAGTATTGGAAATTGTTCACATTTCGATTGCGACAATCTTTGAATATTTCTTGTTATGAATATCAATTCACGTTCCAAATTATTCATCCCGCGTACTTCATAGTTATAATTTGAAAAAGTGTATTCGTTCTGAGGCTAACATTGTAATAGTAGATAAACCTACTGAAGTTAATCATTGAATTCCATATTTTAGAAGAATAAAGTGTAAAATGAAATGTAGAAGGTCATTATCATTTACTTCTTTTATGAAACTCTTTTGGTACTGAATTTAAAAAAGCTCTTAAGTTGCTTGAATTGATTTTAGAATAAGTAAGAGAAAGTTACTCATAATAATCCATTTCCTACGGTTTTATAATGGACTACTTAGAAGGAATGAAGTTCCGATGTTTCTTGGTTGACTGATAAAAGTAATGGACGATGAATTTTTCTTTTTCTGTTTAATTTACACTGTCAAAAATTTTTTTAAGTAGTTTGTGATATTCCATTTATCATCATCACCTATCACCCACCACTGCTGAATTATCGTATTGTCTCGGATAATTGACCTGCTGCCACTTTCCTTAAGTAATTGGTCCATCGTGTTGCAGGACGCCCTACACTATGTTTGCCTATTCGCAGCTTCCATTCTAACATATGTCGACGCCAGCGACTACCAATCCGTTTGCAGTCATAAACGACACACTTCCACTTTAGCGTTCTGATAATCCGTTCGATGTCAGTCACTTTGGTTCTCTATGGTCAACTTGGTTTTAAACTTTATCGGTTAGAGAAACACCCAGAATGACAAGCACCATCGCACGCTGAGCGACTTTAAACTCTTGGACCAGCTCAATAATCAGTCGCATCTCGATTCCACTTGCCATATTTCATTCTAATGTCACATATTCATTCGTTATTTTATTTAACTATTTCTACTCATCGCCACTAATCTTATCTTTATATATTGCCACTCCTATATATCATCTTAAGCTTATGATTTAAATAAAAAAGAAAACAGAAAGATGACTTTAGATCATGATGGTATATATCTCAATTATTATAATTAATGTTGTTACCAGTGATTTAGCAAACAACAATAGGCAACCCTAATGGAAAAACCAGCCCCTTGACAGAAATTAGTACTGTTACCCATGGGCATTTACTTATCCATATTTAAAATGGTTGAAGATGAAATAAAATATTGTCCTCATTATGACTTTTGCTATTGTTAACCAGATTCCATTTTCAGATTGCAATGTTAATTATTTACGACAAAATGCTTCAGGAATTTCAAATATACCTACACTTTCAGTCGTGAAGAGTCCACTTCTGTATTCCAATAATTTTGTGCACTATCAATATTTCAAGTATTTTCATCACAATTATTTGTATGTGGAATAAATTCATATAGCTTATGCATTTTTTTATTTATTTCCTCTTACAGTAGAGGTTTTAAATACTCTTTAGTTTAGATGTGATTTCAGTAACAATGATTAAAACGTAATGTAAAACACAATAAATTATTTTGAATATATTTTGGAGTTTATATTGTGTCTTTTAAAGTTACATAGTAGGTCTATGGAAGTGTTTGAAATCCAGATTAAGGCTATGATATACGAGTATAATTTTGTACTGATACTAGCACAAATAGTTAATTGATCGCTTTCTTAAGAAATTTGCCTATTAAACATAAAACTAAGGTCGTCAAACGTTTATTATAGAACGTAACATAAGGCCGTAAAATTAAGATATGCAATCACCGAGTTATAGCTCTCATTGTCATAATATAATAATATGTTTTGTTGATAAAGCTGTGACGTCTAATTTGTATACATCTTCCCTTCGGAAATAAAGATGTGATATAAATTATTTTAGTTCTGATGTCACGGTGTATAATTTTAGGTTTGTTTGTTTTCGTAAATTAACAAAATGAAGTGACGAGTTCCCTTGACATTACAATATGTGATGTAGAATCACTTGGGATTACTAACGATAATCAACGAAAACTAAATGCTGCTGCATTATTTGAACATTTTGTGTATTGTAATACCAATTAAAACTCCAATCACTAGACGTAAATTTCTTCAACGGTAGGCATTAATTTCAATTGAACTGCAATAAAATCCATTCGATACAAGCTCGATCCTTGATTCATCGATTGGTATTAATACATTTCTAGACTGTGTAATTGAATTGAAAATAGTCGTAAATCGTAGTAGAAGTTCAACCCTCGCGAAATATTTGGCTGGAAGCTAGAAAATTTATATATAAGTGAACGTGAACACAAAGGTATGCTCCTCCGACCAGGTCATCATACCTGGTGGGCCGCGGCCCAATGAGCGATGTTGGGGTATTCTGTTTATGCTAATCACCGCAAGGATTTCTATATCGTAGTTCAGGATTAATAGTTACTCCGTTGTTCATTAATCCGTAGTTCAATGTATCTTCGGTAGATAGCGCCGTAGTATTTATTTTTGTTTGCGCTGTATGTGAAAGTCGCCACATCCCTTATGCAACACAACTACAAAATACTTTTATTTACAAAAATATTTTTGTAAATAAAATATTTTCATGATTTTATTTACAAAAATATTTTTATGTAATTAAGGTTTTCAATTCGACTATGTTTAAAATTGATCTAAGCCACAAAAGAGTGAAAGACGCTGGCTGCAGTAATATAGAAAATACTATTATAAGGCTTTATTTAATTAATTTCTACATTAAAAAAAAATGTAACTCTTTACTAAAAATCTATAGTAAATTATAATTAATTGGCTGCTAATCAATTTATTTTCGAGCATTTATAATTACATATAAAAATTAATAAAATAAAATAAAATAAAATAAAAAGCCTTTTATTTCTCACACATTAAAAGTAAGATTACAAAAATACTTTAAATTATCTTTAAATAACAATTTAAATATCTTTTTTTGGTTTTTTTTTTTTTTTAAATTAATTACGCTGTATATTGTAATAATCATGACATTAGATAAAAAGAGAGTAAATAATATTACTGAGCATAATTTTGATTGAAATAATTGAATAATTACATATATGTCCATATTATTCAGGCAGCTCTAAATTTTAAAACGTAGCATCAATCTGTTTCATTTTGTTCTACATTTCCACTACTTATTATTTTTCAAAATACAGTACATAGACCAGCAACTGGTAATTAATTGATATTTTCATCGATTCATCGTTCATAAGATGTATAGGGCCAAACATTTAGGCCCCAAGCCAACTTGACCTGCAAGTGGACGGGGTTCTGGCAAATAAAACCCTGATTAGTGGCAATAGGTACGCCGGCTATTACGTGGAACCAAAAGACTGGTGAAACATGGGTGTTTAATATGCCTCTACCTATCTCTCTGGGGAAACAGGCGTGATTTTATGTATGTATGAATGTATATATGCATTTGTTAATCGCGTTTTCAACGTACACTGATACACAATTCAAATTAAACTCTTAAAAGATTGCTTTATAGTCTCTTAGTATGAATACCTTCTTTATCTCGTATATTAAGAAAATTAACTAAATCTTTATCCACAAAAGTAAATATATAAAATAAGTAACATTTATATTATATAAATGTTATTGAACATTTATATTATAATATATTATATAAATGTTATTCATTTTATACCAAACATATTTTAAAGACTTGTCTAGTGTTATAGCGAAATTTTCGATTTCAATTTTTCACTGAATTATTAAGTACCCACTAATGCCAAGATACTTTGTTCTATTTCTTCACAATACAAAGTCATAGAAAAACCCTAGTACTTTTAAATTAATTTGTGTTCAACTTTCAAAGGAAATCTGACACATGATCGTCTGAAATGACGTACGAAATGAAACTGATTTATTCATAGCCCAAAATACAAAAAATATGGCATTAAAAGCAGTATTAAAATTAAAAACAGAACAGAACATTATATATAATATCATATAATATATTAGACATAGAAGTACTGCACGAATGGCGTAGTGATTCAAGCGGCCATTTCGCCGTTTTCCGAGTGTTGAGGGTTCGAACCCCGTATGAGACAACACAAAAAATTTTGTTCTGAGTCTAGGTGTTCTTCGTGTACGTTTCATATATGTTTGTAAATTCCTCCGCAATACAGGACTAATTCCTAGTGCGGGCGTTGTCTTTTAAAAATACATTAAAAATTCTCACAGGCAACCTTCGGATGGAAAATACATGTTACGGCATTCTTTTGCGTCTCATATCATGATATAGCATGGTATAAAGATAGCAGTTTATACATGGGTCGTAACAAGAAGATTAATTGTCTTTTGGTATAAGAAGATCGGGAAAGAAGCGTGTCTGATTACCCAATAGAACACGGCTAAGCTGTTCAGTGACATTAAATACGTCTAAATTAGCTTTTAAGAAACCCTCTTTAATGATTGACCGTGTAATATTTACTGATGCATTATGAATTACTATGGAATAAAAGCGAGCATAGACTATCGCCTATGCTTACTTTTTGGCCTTATAAGTATTACTTTTGTAACTTTCATCTGGAAAAGAATGTTCATAACTTATTCGTGCGTAGATGTACTAGTTCTATACCAAATATTAAGGATAAAAAATTAAAAGACAGCACATTAAAAGAGTAAAAAAGTTTAATTACGAATTTGAAACTATTTCATGTACCTTTAAGAGTTCTGTTTAACTCGATGGCGTACTTTTTAAGAATCCTTTATTCTTATTTTTTTACACAAATTATTCAATTATTAATTGGTTAATTACTATTTAGTTACTATTATACAATTTTAAATAAAATATGAAGAATCGACGACTATGGTAATCTATGGGAACTATATTTGTACTTATTCAATTGAACGTCAAATTATCAATTTTAAACAAATAAAAACCTTGGCTGTAACGGGTGAAAACTGGCAGAATTATTGTATATAAAGGGATTGTGTAATTAAATGGAATAAGCACTTAAATTGACCGTATAATAAGTTTGGAAAGATTTGTAAGATGTGTTTGAGCAACATCGATAAGAGTTTGATACCAAGTTAGAATTTTTGTTTGACATTGAAAATTGCTTCGCAAAAAGATAAATGACAACACACCGCAATGTGATTTCTCAGATGCGTCTATATAAATCTAATGGTGAAGGAAACGTGAATTTTTAATTCTAATACATTGGATAACAAAGGTGGCGAAGTTATAATAGTTTTTATTCTATCTTGAATTAACTCGTGATCGATATAACGAATTTATAAGAAAATTTGTCCACAAAAACAAGTTTCATCACGCCCAGATTAGTGACAACGTTAAGTAAACGTCGGTAAGTTTGTGTTATTCCGTGTTTATTGTCCAAGAACCTTATACAAGAACCTGTCAAGAAACTTATACATACTACTCGATGAGCAGTATTCTTTAGATATAATGGAAATGTTGAAAGTTAAGTTAAATTTAGTTCTAAGAGAATCAAGATTTCCCTCAATATAGCATTTACTATAAAAATTTGACAGCTGCATTCGCTTGCAGTGATAAAAGTAGTTGAGCATATGAAGGCTACATAACAATGAATAGATAAATTTATAAAAGTTCTAGCACTAATTGATCCGAATACAAAATCCATTTTTAAAAGCACGCCTGTTTTCATTGAGAGGTAAGCAGAGCCATTTGGAGCGTTCATTTTTCACCAGAATTTTTTTGGAAGATTTAAATTAAAGCACTCATAGATGTGAGTTAAACATAATATAAAACAAAGAAAAATGCTTTTAAGTGAGCAAAAAAACCCATCAGCGTGGGGGTTGCTGCCACCCCATTTACAATAATGTTTTGTTGTTCATAACCAGTATTTGTTTGTTTTCTTTCATTATTGTAATAAAATAATAGCCATTCTTTTATTTGTTCTCAGAGAAATTTTCTTCCAGTCCATTGATGTTTTCTTCCAGCCAAAATTCATATAAGTTATCTTATAGAACAACACATTTCATAGTTAAATAAATAGGCTTCGTTTCGCTTTGTAACAATTGTTGTTTTTGGTATTGGATATAAATTAAATTTATATTTTTGATAATTGGATATAATAAGTTGGATTGGCAAGAAATTTACTTCGCTGCACTCGATTAGGTAAAGGTGTTCCCCTTATTTATGAATCATATCTATAAGTTTCAATTGTTTTTTGCATATATTTAATTAAAAATTCACGCAATGGGTTCCTATTACTTTATATAATTTATATTACTTTAATTTCCTTTTCCTGAACGCATCTAATACACCAGGCACTACCCTATACTTTTTATCCCATGCTTTTCTTGCCATCCCGTGGTTACCTGTAAGAGATTTCCAATGGACAATAAGACCACCACTTGCACTTCCTTAAGTTTAAGTTACCTTTATAGTTAATTTTGTGTACAATAAAGAGATACATTATTATTCTCTTTATTGCATATAAACACATATTGATTACATTTTGAAATATACAATAAGGAAAACAAAAATACACATTTAAAATATAAAAAATAGTAGACCACCGATATCGAGTACAGGGACCAAAACACCGGTGGCTAAAGCTCTAAAGACAGGAACCTCCTCATTATACTGGCCGTATCAAGAATGACTGCCTTCTGCATCAGATTCTTGATACAAACTTCTAACGTGAGTCTGTTGGTTGAGGCTTTTGGCCACCAATCTGTGAACAGATATGATTATTGAAACTATGATCACCGAATCCACATTCCACATATTGACAATCTCGTGAGACAGATCCAAATACTTCAATTGTTATTTACAAGAAAGTTAAATAGTTGGAATTTATTTTTTAAAAAACACCACATTCATTGAGAAAATACAATTATCTAAATGACCACCGTTTCGACGTTTGCACTTTTCTAAGCAAGCAACGAAATTTTCAAATATTCGTCGGCATCGCCGCGAGACCGCCGACATCTCATAGCTGATTTTTCATTTATTTGACGTAGTGTAGTTGGTTTGTTAATGTAGACACGCTTCTTCAAATAATCGCATAAAAAGAAGTCTGCAGGGCATAGATCTGGACTTCTGGGTGGCCATAGAATGTTGCCTCGTCTGGAAATCAGCTTTTCCGGCAACATGTCTTTGATCACCGGCAGGGACTCATTGGATGTGTGACAAGTAGCTCCATCTTGTTAAAACCATGTGTTACGATTGTAAATTCTAGTAACATCGATTCGAAGAACTCCCGTAACATACGAGTATTTACGCGGGATGTTAGATTCAAATGTTAACGAATTCTTGGCCCACGCTGTTTTGCTCTCTCAAGGTTTTTTCGTTATATCTCTGCTGTAAATGGGAAGTAGTTTTGTATTTCTTTTTAAACATGAACCTAATTAGATTTCTTTTAGTTGCCTTGCTACTTTGTATATATTTTACTTTGCTACATTCTAATAACCACATAAGACTTCTCTTATACCTCATAATCATCAACGTTAGATGTCTATTAGTCACATTCTGTCCATTAGTAGTCAAGTTACTGAACAAATATTGCACCCTCTTAATTAACGGGCATTGGATGACAGACCCAGCTATAACCTCATTGTACTTCGCGTGCTAAGGAGTCGTAACTTTAGTTACCCATAGTACTTAAAAGTATTAAATGTATAAATTACTTGGATAACATTTTCATTCTGAGTTAATGATCTTTGATTTTATTATAAAAATATAAAGTGCGACACAAACGTTATTTACTTCAATTTTTTGCAGATACGATAGTTTTCGTCCATATAAATTAAATGAAAAGCAGCACTTGTGGTTACAATGTGTTTGTTAAAAGCTTTATAAAAACTTTAATTTCATATTCTTTTGGGTAGCAGTAATAAAAATCAATAAAATTAATAGTTTATTGATTTTTAATCAAGTAACTGACTTTTAAACAATTTTTAGTCAATTAGTAAAAATCAATAAAATGAAATAGTTTATGTGATGGGAAGCTACGAATATGTTTCGGCATATTCGGGTTAGCTCTTCTCTCTAGACAATTGAAGAATCAAAACAGTTTTACTGCCCTTTCTGTCAGTTCTTATAAAATCAGGGAAAGAGGGAGGATTTGTACTTAATTAATCTTATTCAAGTATTTTTTTCACCGAAAATCAAAGAGTTTTAACCGAACGTTGTTCAAAAGCTCAGTGAAAACTCGGTAAACTAAAGAATCGCTTAGCATCAAATTTTTCGTAAGACCGAACCGAAGCGTGGTTCTCCCACGAAATAATATCAACAAGAAATAAAGAACAAAAAAAAAATTTTTTTAATAATTATTATCAAGGAACGTACACGTACACGTACGTGACTAGAACGTCAACAATTTATGTGCATGTTTAGCCCGAACATAAAAACAAGCTTGTCATAGTGTTACTTGTGATAAATCAACAAACTACAGTAAATATACAAGCTCGTTCGATATAAGTAAGGAGATCAATGCAAATAGACCTTGGTTTAGAAATTTCATCTCACGATGTGGATTCCGGTCTACGATCTGCTTCCACCAGCCATAATTCAATTTCCTGAAGTACGGTATTAGTGATTTGAATCAGCATAAATGGCTAACGTAAGGTGCCTTTCTGGTTGGCGATAATGCTTATGTACAGTGTGTCCTATTGAATTTACTAAAGAAGTTAAAAAGTGACCTATCAGAATTTATATATGTTAATTGAAACAGCATTTGTTAATTTCACACAAAGTTGATCAAGATCGCCAAACTGTTTTATTTCCTTAGTAATCTTTTAATAAATGCTTATTATTATTCTTTTTGTTTATCTTATATACTTACTAATTACATTTTTAAATATAGGTCTATTCCACTTAAAAATAACTTAAAAAAACCTACCCATACAAGAACATAAGAAAATTCTGGACCGTCGACTTTACTGGTTAGAGTTCTAAAGACAGGAAACTCTTCACTACTCGGCTCATGTCAAGTAAAACTGCCTTCTGCATTATACCCTTGATCCAGTCATTTAAAGTGAGTCTCTTCAGGTAGAGACTCTTGGTTAACTTGGTTAGCACATACGATTGATGTATCATTTGAAAAGACACGACTATCACAAAAATGACCGCCGAATCCATATGCGACATATCGACAATTTCAGAAAATAAACTCACATATTTTTTTTTATTATTCTATTGTAGAGTGAAATTTTTGGTTGAACGAATTAAGGTATATTTTTTAATAGCATCTTTTAAGAAATGTCAGTTAATCAGTATTAAATTAATTTATGGCTAATAGTTAAATTAGTTCAAACTCAGTAATTATTTCTGGTGTCACTATGACTTACTGGTGTGATACAGGTTGTGTCTCCTTAGATAAGTTATTAATTTAAATAAATATTATTTAATAATAAAGCAGGTTAGTTGGCAAGAGTTGGATGCGAGAAGTCGGCGATCAAACCAAGTGATGCGCAATTGGAGAGGGCTATATCCATAGTGGGTGTGCGAAATTGAAAAATAAATTTAGCTACTAAAAATATACTCAACCATATCTGATTAAATCATATCTACCTCCTAATCGGAAGAGGTGCATCTCATGTTTTATTAGTATAAACTTCAAAAGATTTCGCTACCTTAAGTTTTTAGATACTCAATAATTTTAAATTAATCTTCTTACATACTGTAAAATGTTTTCGCTTTTCATTTTTGTGCGCTTAGACCTTTTAAAGTATGCAACGGATTTCAATGTGGGTTCACCGTAATTTAGATCGTTGCAAGAAAAGTATATATATATACCGTACCTAGTTACTTTAACATTTTAGCAGGTGCGCTTGTTTTTCTACAACATAATAATATAATATTAATAATTTGTTTAATTAAATGGCAGCTAAGCTCATCGTGTTTGTAACGTGTAACTTAGGTCTTATATTAATAACAATATATATGTAGATAAATATATACATACATAATAAAATCATATGTAGTACATAAAAAAGTTAATATGTCGTAGAAAACTGTATTTTAAACACTTTATTTTTAATACCTACTAAACTTTACTACAAATATCCTAATGATGTACTACGGAAGTATGTATCTTAAAAATAGTTTTATAAAAGTCCAATGTGGTATATGTCTATATCCTATAGATTTTTTTTATCGTGTGGAAACCCCCTCGGGTCGTCACCTATAGATAACCCACACCAACCATTTTTGTGTTTTCGGATTCAATTTATTTATTAGTTTTGCTTTCGAAGTAATTTTCACCCATACAATATTAATCCTCATCCAATTATATCCGTTATGTACGCCTTATACTTAATATAGACCCAAATTGCCTTTTACAGCACATCATTAAAATAAATATCTTATGGTACAAGAGCCAGTGAAGATTGACTTACTTGTTCTGAAAACCAAATAAGACTTTTTTTTCATTTTATTAATCAAGAAACACGTTTATGGTTTCTTGCCTATCACAAAGTTATTTTTAATTAAATTACTTTCAAATTTATTTTTTCATTACCCTCACTCTATTGATAAACCAAGCAATTTAGTCATAAATGTTAATATTCTTTCAGTTAAATAGCAAATGCGTGTAGATAGACTTACTTACTTATTTCTGGTCACAGCTACCTGGCAAGTAGATACGAACAGGTAAATTAATATAGGTAACCATAACGAGCTGAAAACCTATCGAAATTGATATCAAAATGATGATTATTTAATTACAAACATAAGTAGCTTGCCTGTGGAAGAAAAAATCGAATTATTTCATTAAAAAAAGTCATGACCGCTTTGCTATAGGCAAGCTATGATGTGTTAACTATATGGATGAAATATCAATATACTCGTATGTAAATATCAATGGATGGAAAGTACAACGCTAGAGCGGACAGTATCAATTGCACCCATGCAAAACCGGAGCGGGCCGTCAGTAAATATTTAAAAATAAATTTCTCGCCAATACAAAGTAAGGCAATAAAAATGTAGTAAGTACCTCATCTAAGGTTGCCTGTAAAAGATTGCTTTTGGGAATAAGGCCGCCCTTTGTAAACTATATATCTGACATTGTACGTACTCTCTTGAAGCTCTGTAACACGGTGTACAAATAAAGAGTTTTCTATGTGTCTAACTAATAAAATTAAACTGTTTTTCTTAAACAACTTTAAAAAATGGAGAAAGTTTTATCTTTGTTTAATTCTTTCTTTAATTTGGCCAAACTATCCGTGTTTCATCCCATTCAAAGGTGAAAGGTACGACTCCACAGTTTCTGGGTCCAGCTGATACCATGATCTGACTGAAAATTACATGATATTTGACTATGCAGGAAGAACAGTAATACCAGTTGCAATGGTGAATACAGCGACCCATACTCTCAATATCCCATCGATAGTCGTAATTATTTTTCCAAAATAGAAAGTCAGGTAATTTAAAATAGCAAAGTCCGTCCGTTTTTATATGGCAAATATGTACTGAAAACGAATTAAAACATTGCCTGCCTGTCTTATTTACTGAATATTTATCTTAAGTTTTCTCGCTTCCGAAATAAAAACATGTTTTTATATTTTGTGAATTCTTTTAGAAAAAAAGAAACATTATTTTGTTAAAACACAATTCAATTAGAGAGCTGCTGAGTCCAAAATTATGTGTCAAGTGTAGTTAATAAATAAATGAAGAACACAATGTAGGCGCAATAAAAATTTTTTCAAAAGTTAATCTTTGAACAACAAACATTGAGTACTCCACACTTCCATAGTTTTTGGCTTAATTTTATTTTTAAGCTTATTTTAATATCAATAAGTAGTGCAATTTCTGTTCATAATCTCCAACCAGAAAACTAAATAATTTTCCGTTTTAAAATTAAATCTGATCCTTCATAAATTTTGTTTTAATTCTCCTTTCGTTATTATAAATAGCCAAGAAATTATGGAAGCGCAATATAAAAGCATGGAATTATGAAGTTATTTTTATTTTATCACAAGATTTACTATTCTTAATAACAAAACTTAAATTTTTAGTCAGCAGTTTTTAATACAGATGCCTTAAATTTTAGATGACATCTAACTGTCAATGAAAACACACAATTAAAGCTTTGTGAATAATGTTATTTTAAAAAAAATCTGTGTAGATTCGACCTCTTTCCTATTCTTCAATCAGTCAGATCTGTTAAACTGTATCACCAAGATTTCATGTACAGTAGATAATCTTTATGCCATCAAGTTCAATAACATGTATAAATTGTGGCAACTTCTTATTGGCTGAGAAATTGTTTTCCAACTTTTCGTGATAATATTTAGCTATTAAAAAGAAAATAATTTTTGTCTCTTGTGCCAGCCCTATAATAACTACTCTTGAAAGCACTATTATTTTTCTTAAGAATCTGAATGATCTAATAGAAGTATATGTTTTATTTGAAACAACAAATAATATTACTCGTATATTATTATAATTCATGCTTTTATGTACTTCAATATTTTTTCCCAAACCTGACTAGATAATAAAGCACGCATTATAGTTCACAAAGTTTTTTGTAATAAAATAATAACGCAACAATACCTTAATTGTGAATCTCTTGCGAACATCAGATACATTTTCATTGACTTTGTTTTTAGCCTCTAAAAAACTAAGCTCGCTTTTCTTTCAGAAGGTTTTTTTTTAATTTAATTGATGTACTAACATATTTGATAATACTTCTGGGAATTTCACTAAAGCATATTTTACCTGATTACCTGAGTACCTGATTAAACGACCTTCTGTATGTTTTTTCTGTCATTATGTTTGATTGTTTAACGGCTTTTACACTTACAGGATCAATTTTAAATTTCATTTTAATGGGGGGCACCGTAAATTGCATTTGTAACGGAGTCGTTGTTGCTTCAGTTGTTGTTGTTACCGGTGTTGTTGTTGTTACTGTTCTTGTTGCTGTTGTTGTCGATGGTGTTGATGAATGTTTTAGCAACACCACAACTGGTACTGGATACGGCATAACGACTACGTCTGGTGTCAATTATAATGATGTGTCGTAAGATAGATCATTTGGCGAACAAGTTTTTTTACAAAAGGTTAGGCAGCAATCGCTTATTAAATCGTATTTGTCGCAGCGGCATTGCTTTCTAGATCCGTTGCATGATCCAGAACTGAATTTTCTGGTATAGTTACGCTTATTTTGGTTTCTGTATATTTGGAAGAAACGCTTTACATAATCATTCTGCTCTCTACTAGAACCTGAAGAATTTTCATCCATATTCTCGTACATAGTATAAGATATGCTAAACTTTAGTGTATGACATAGTAGTATAGCATTGAAAGTCTGAAATACCAAAGACCATTTACTATTTTTGGAACGAAGTTCCTTACGGCAGGCTTGGAGGGGATAGGGATTTCGCTGCGGGACCGAACTGAAAAAAATGTGATAGTAAAACTGTAAGTGGAAAAAGTGCGTAGAATAAATCTGTGGAATAAATCTGTGGAAAAAAGTGCGTGGAATAAAACCATTAAATGAGACGTGCGCAGGCGCGAAAGCGCATCATGTGTGCTATTTTATTATTTTAAGGAATTTATTATTTTATTTCCTAAAATACTGAATTTCCTAAATACTTTCTTGTACTTCAATAAAAACTAATCAGCAAAATTTAAGAGAAAAATCAAGAAAACCTACATAAAATTGAGCACGATTTTTTTTGCAAATTGTGTCGATTCCACATTATCCGAAGGAACTTTGTTCCTACCTGGTGTCCCACGACACCATTCATTTAATTTTTATTTGATTGACTGTGTACTATTTATTAATGAGTATAAATAACAATGATGAAGATAAATATTAACTTTCTTGAGGCGACAGATTAAAAATACAGAGAGTCACCAGACCTATTCATCCCGTGGGTGTCTAATAAGAGACTACGTGAGCAAATTATAAAGGATAATGTCACTGCAAGGAGAACGAAAACTTATTATAAACACTTTTTTTTTTTTTTTATCGTGTGGAAACCCCCTCGAGCCGTCACCCCACCGGGGTTTACGGCGGGGTGGTGTGTCGGAATCGGATCGACTAAAACCACACGTTGTGCCACTCTGCGCCTGACATAGGAGGGATCCGGGAACAGCTGCTATTACGTCATCCAGATCCCTCCTAGCGCCTGCCCGCTGCCGCGGGCACCTTCTACGGATAACCTCTCCATTTAGGCGACGTACGGCACACGTGGATGTCGCCTCCTCGCGGCTGGCCACTATAGCGGATGGAGGGGAAAACCCGTCCCGTCCACCCGCGGCCACACTCAAGGCGGCATGAGGCGGTGGTATGCACGCCTCCGCTGCCTGGCTCGCCGGCGGCGAATTGGGTCCGAGTGGATATCGTCCTCCCGGGCCTTCTCCGCCGCCTCCTTCCGCGAAATTACGTCTTCGTAGAAGGTTGCGACCGCGGTAAAACAATTGTCGCTACCGGCCATGGAGCGTATGATGGCCGGTAGCGAGAGATCTCCTCCAATAACTCCAGTGAGGACCCCACGCTGCGCCGCCCATGCGGAACAAACCGCCAGCGTGTGCTGAGCCGAGTCCTCACTGCAGTCGCAGTGGTGAGTGGTGACAGGCGGGACTCAATTCCCTCCTGGCGACCGAGTGCAGATACTTCCCGAAGCAACCGTGCCCGGAAAGGATCTGCGTCAGTCGGAAGGAAAGGGTCCCGTGCTGTCGCCCTGCCCACTCGGCGATGACCGGTCGGAGAGCCTCTACGGTGGCAAAGCCAGCACGTGGAGTCTCCAGCCGGGACGACCAACGAGCCATCGTGGCTCGACGAGCGGCCTCTCGCCACTCGCGTATCTCTTCGGGCGGGGGAGGTATGCCGCTACCCGCCCGAAAATCAGCCGTTCGCCGATAAACTTCGGCGAGCACTTCCGCCTCCAAATCCCACGGGGGACTTCCAGCCAAGGCGCACGCCGCCTCCGTTGATATGGTGCGTATGGCTCTAACCGCCAATATCCTCTGAGGGCGTCAGAGACGAGCCCTATTCTGGGCGGTCAGAGCCACCGCCCACACTGGTGCACCATACAGTGCCATTGACCGGACAACCCCCGTGTATAGCCGTCTCGTCGCGATGCTGGCTCCACCTAAATTGAGCAAAACTCGCCCCAGGGCAGAAGCAGCGCCGACCAGCTTTGGAGAAAGTTGCCGGAAGTGCTCGTCGAAGAGCCACCTGCCGTCGAGGATCAGGCCCAGATATTTCATCTGGGCCCGAATCGGTACGAGGACCGAATTGACTACGATGGAGGCGCCGGAGGGTGGACCACGACGGGGCCCATGGAACAAAAGGGCCTCCGTCTTGTCCAGGGCCACCCGCAAACCCAGCGCCTCAATACGCGCGACCACTAGAGAGACACCCGTGGTGGCCAGGCGTGCCGCCTCTTGGAAGTTCATGCCCCGGGCTGTAACCAATGTGTCATCTGCGTAACAAATTACGCCCAACCCGGGGGGAAGACGACCTCGAAGGGCCCAGTCGTATCCCATATTCCACAGGAGTGGTCCGAGGACAGACCCCTGTGGAACACCGCACGACATGGGCCGCCGCCTCAGAACACCGTCTCGGTCCTCGTACATGACGGTACGCTCCTCTAAATAGTCTGCCACAATCCGCCTCAGGTACTCTGGCACCCCATGGTAGTGGAGTGCTTCCCTGATGCAGCTAAATGGCAGACTATTAAATGCGTTGGCGATGTCTAATGACACCGCCAACAGCACGCCGCCACAGCTCACCGCCTCTTCGGTGACGAAACTTATTATAAACCCTATAGCAACCCGTCCGGCCAGCATGGCATAGCAGGCCAAAATGTCATTACTAATGAGATGCCTATGACCATGTTGATGAAATAAGAATGTGAGTTTTATGATTTCTATTTTGTTTCATTTCGTTGCGTTGTACTTGCCCTCCATGAGACGTAGTTTACTGAAGTCACTTATATTACATTTCCTGGAGGGCAGAAATATAAATTTTGAAAAGTGCGATAGCAAATCTATTATTTTTACAAATTATTATTATGCATTTGTAAATTAAGATAAATAGATGGTATAAAGTAAAGGTAAGTAGAAGACTATATCATAGAAATGTCCTAGTTATTTTTAGGTCACTTTTGGATCTCTAGGGTGGGCCAAGAATTCGTTAAAGCTAAACAAGCAAACATTTTACGGGAGTTCTAGGGATTGATGCTACTGGAATTGGTAGGCTATAATCGTGACACATGGTTTCAACCAGATGGAGCCACTTATCACATATCCAATGAGTTCCGGTCGTTGGTCAAAGACATGTTTCCGGAAAAGCTGATTTCGAGTCGAGGCAAACGTGTCTACATATATAAACCGTCAACTAAAAGAAAAAATCAGCGAAGAGATGTCGGGATTCTCGTGGCCTATTTGCCGATGAGTATTCGAAAATTTCGATGCTCTCTTAAAAAAGTACAAACGTCGTAACGGTGCTATTAAAGTAAATTTCCACAAATTATTATAGCTTTCTTGTAAATAAACAATTTTTATAATATATGAAATGGTTTTTTATATCATTTTTTTAAATGTTAACTAATTCGTGGCCCACCTTATATAATACGAGTATTACCTGAGTACATAGCGACTTCATGTTAAAATATAATGATTGACAAAAATATAGGGTAAAGTTATATTTATGTGAAATCAAATTTATACACGTATGCGAATATTAATATCATTCTGAAATAAAAGAATGGCTAGCATACATCCAATTATAGAAGCCAAACTATTGGTTTGATTTTACGAGCTCAACTAAGCATAAAATAAATAGACTTTCCTTCTTGCGTTTTAATATACTTTGTCACAGTATTTTGTTCTCTTAATTTATTTATTTATTTATTTATTTATACATCATGCACTTTATGTACATAGGCGGACTTAATGCCTAAGGTATTCTCTACCAGTCAACCTTTGGGTGACGCAGAGAAAATAGGAAGGTGCGTTTCAGGTGTTGAATAGTAGAAGTAGACATATACCTACAAACTTTTATATACTAAAATTAATACAAATACATAAATACATACATACATATACATACTTATTTGGACACCGGGATTTGCGGCGAGGTGGTGTGTCGGAATCGGACCGACTAAAACCACACGGTGTGCTACTCTGCGCCTGACATAGGAGGGATCCGGGAACAGCTGCTATTACGACATCGAGATCAAAAAAAAAATATCCTATCCTGTACTATCCTACGAATGCAAATGTTTGTTGATGTTAGGATGTATGGATGTTTGTTACTCTTTCACATTTAAACTACTAAATGCATTTAGATGAAACTTAGCAGTAATATACGTGGAATGTATGTTTCAAATTTTTTTATTTATATGTCCTTTTATTATTAGAATAACATATAAGCTACAATTTATCAAGATTTTGTGTAATTTGGCAATAATATAACGATAAGTATCAAGCAACTCGGCACAATTCCTGCCAGTTGAGAACCTTAACGTATGCTGCTTAAGCTGTTGGAGTTTACTACAATATTATACCGTCAGATGGTTTGCCTTAAATAGTTCTAAATAGAAGTTCGTAACAGTATATATCTACTTCTTATGTGAAAACGAGTATATTCTATATAGTGTACCAAAATCACAATTAAGTTAGATACTTTTTTTACAATGTACGGTTTGCATATTTATAAAGTTCTTATTAAAATTAGTAAATTTGATGCTTTCATTTTTTAATGTAAATGAACCTTGTTTTTTACACTAAGTCATTTGGACGAATAGTTGATTTAAACGATAAAATTGATTTGAATGAATCACGGGTCCTCTATTGGGGAGCGAGGCATGGCATTGGAGGGTGGTCCATGTAATATTTACCAATTATATATTATATGGATGGAAAGTTTACGCCATCTGTCTGTTACTACTCTATCTGTTTAAATCGCTGCACCAATTTTATTAATTTTGGTATTTAGATATTCAGATTCTTAAGGAAAAAAACTACTAACCGTTACTATTTACCGCGATAACGACGTACACGCAGACGGAGCTACAGGCAAAGGCTAGTCTATTAGATAATATTGAAATATTTAGAAAAATACTTTAACGAAATATTGTACTATCGAAAATTGTGGAGTCCATTAATTACGCTTGATCTTTTCTTAATTTTTTAAGGTGAGTGAAAATGTTACAAGATGTTTAGTTTTAATATGTTTAAGATTTGTTTTTTATGTTGAAATCTAGAGAGTTTTAAGATATTTAAAACATAAGAAAGTCAGAGGAAAGTTAGTTTCAGAAAAAAAAGACCGCAGATAAATAATAATAATTTTTTAATTGTGTAAAATGTACTATGAGATTTTTACTTCACTAGGGCTCAGAATAGCTGTATTTTGTATTCAAATGTGCAAAAAGGCTGAATATTCCACCACGGTATTCTATTATTTTATTTAAAGTGGCATGCTTTAGGTTCCAATCATAAATATTTACCAGCTATACTCTGCCACGCTTCGCAGTGGCTGTGACATATTGTGGTTCCATTGGTATGAAATGAGGAATCAAATTGATGAGAAGATTAAAAATCATTCTTGAAGCGTGTAATAATAATATATGTCTTTATTGTACGCCAGATTAATTGCAAAGTTAACTTAAAACTAAGAAAATACAAGTGGCAGCGTTATCGCTCGTAGGTACTCTCTTACAGGCCACCATGGAATGGAAATCAAAGCATAGGATGGGAAGAATAGAATAGTGCCTCATGTATTACAAAGTGCATAGGAAAAGGAAATTAAAGTAGTTTAACGTGTCAAAGTTTGAGCTTAGTCAGTTTATAACTGAACTTTTTGAAGCTTGCACAAACTAACTTTGCGTTTTTTATATAGATATTCTTGTTCAGATAAATTGCATTTTGGCATTGTGTTTACATTGGAATGAGCAAAATTATTTTATTTACTTATTTCGTTTACGTATCAGAGAATAGTATTAAGATGGAGTCTGTATTGATGTAGAAGACTAATTTAAAAACAGCTTACCTACCCACGACGAGAGATAGAATTAGAAATTTATGGCTTTTTAAACTCATTACATTACGGAAGGAATGCTGCCCTGCGAAACGTTTTCACAGATGTCTCAATTTGTACCATTAAAACGATATAAGCGTATTAAAATGGTTTACTGATTATTTGAAACTGAAACTCTTCATGTCTACCCGTTCTTTTCTGGAATTTATTCTACTTAGATTCATTGTGTTTTGTTTGTGACATTTATGTATCAACCACTTGCACCCACACGCAATGAACTTTCCAAATTATCATGTTTACAAAGAAAAATTCGTAACGTTACAAATAAGTGTTATAAAATAGTATATATTTATTTTTGTTATTAATAAAATTCAGGGAAAATATCTATGGATATGATGTCTTCTGTGTCGTGATACATGATTTTATTACGCTTACCGGAACTAATGTGTGTGGGAGCGTTTAAAAGAAGAACTACTACTGACATATTCATATTTAAAAAAAAGAATATGTTTTAAATTAGATTGTATGTTTTCACATGACTTTGTCATGTTTAGCTTTTTTATATTCGTTAGCTCCTCGTTTGATCCCAATCAAATTGAAGAAAAACTCTATCGGGGCGGGCGAATATAGCTTATTAGAATTTGTCATTACGAAGAAACTCACGAAACTTTTTATTGTCTTTTTTTTCTTAAACAATAATCGATACTGTTTCAATTGAATTATACGCTAATTACTTTTAAGGCAATTTGTCGTTATCGAAAAAAATGAAAAAGAATCTAAATGCCAAAATCAATTAGAGTAGCGTGCAATTGGAGAGGCCTATGTCCAGTTGTGGCCTGCGATATGCTGATGATGGTTGCTGTTTTAGGTATACATCCACAAATATGTTCAAAATTCCTCAAATCCCATTCATAACATAATATATTTTGCAAAGGTTAGCCAATGTTTCAAGTTATTTCTATAAACTCGCTACAAAGGCATCTTATAGCAACATCTAAACTCCTTTGTCTTGTTATTTTAAAAGCACATTCTATAGAAACTAGACTCAAGCATGAATCAAGTAAAATGTTATGTAAGTTGCTAAAGGCATTGTACTACGGCAAATGTTGAAAGCTCTGAATAAAGTAATGGTACTTGGATTAAATTTAAGACGAAACAGTGAATCAAATAGTTAAATTAAATTTTAGTGTTTTAGCGTTTAGATGTCGACTGTAGATTGCCTGGAAAAAGTTGATAAGTCGAAAACGTCCTGGCTAAAAGCTGTTATGAACTCATTATAAATAAATCATAACAACTTTGGGACTGTTTTTTTTTATTCATGTTTAATTAAATATTTTTGCACTCCAATAGAGTTATTCTGGTGTTTCCTTAAACAAATTTGTTTGAAGAATTTGGAGGGACCTAGTATTTATCTAACTGGTTTTTTCAAAGTGAACCTGTGTGGTTATGCCTACATATATTCCATAGACATTTCATTTTGTAATATACACTTTCATCATCATCATCATCATCATCAGCCGTAAAACGTCCACTGCTGAACATAGGCTTCCCCCCTAGAACGCCGCGCAGTACGACTGGACACCAACTGCATTCATCGGCTCCCCACGACTTTGACTATGTCGTCGGTCCATCTAGTGAGGGGCCTACCTACGCTTCGTCTACCGGTTCGTGGTCGCCACTCGAGAACCTTTCTTCCCCAACGGTTGTCGGTTCTACGAGCGATGTGGCCTGCCCATTGCCACTTCAGCTTGCTTATTCGAAGAGCTATGTCGGTAAAAAAAGAAAAAGAACTTATAAACTTCATAAGAATTGATTGATAAAGTGACGCTCGATATTTGTATTTTTTCTGAAACTCATTAAGTGAAGTAACAAGATATTTTCAGATATTATCTCAATGAATTACAGTAACTAACCAAAAATCAAATTGCTGCCTTAAAAGGCTCTTTAATTAAATGTACGTAACAAAATAAAATGTGGTAAAAGTAGTAGCCATGTCTTTGTTACGCCTATAATCTCTGAGAATGTGGTTAATTATAATTAACAAACGAAATATATGGACTATTGCTGTCGACTTGTTATTACTCCATTAGCAGAAAGCTAAGTTAATAGTAACTTCACGTATTGAAAGCCGCCGGTCAGATTGACTACTTATCGGGCTATCAAGTTTATTTTGTTGTCTGAGGGTAAGTAAACATTGTATTTGAATAGGTCGTTTACCTCAAGAGTCTTCTGAGATTTTAGTCTTTTTTTCTGCAAAGTTAAATTTGCAGTTCTAAAAAAAATATTACATTCATTTATGTAAATAAAAAGTAATATTCTAACCACAAAACGTAAAATTATTATCGGTTAACCATATAATTAATTGATAAAACAACTAAATAAAGAGGTTCGGTGTTTTTCCTTTATTTCATTGATAAAATCTTGCCAATTACTTCAATCAATAGATCGGTCGGTCAATAGACGGTTTTGCTTTATAAATCAAATGTTACAATTGTTAACAAACTTAACTTTTAAGAACTTCGAGCACTCGCAACCATATTTAATTGTTGTTTATTTCATTTTGATGCATCTCTATACAATTTGTTGGGAAAAAGGATTTATTGAAGGGTAGACAAGCAGACATTAGAACGACGTTTGTGTCTATTGCCCCAAAAAATATTTATTCTTGACTTTTTTTTTTGAAATTCAGATTAAGTTTATCTTTCAATTCGTGTTGAAAAATATTTTGTATTATATGTTATGATAAAAATATTTAAGAAAGATAAAACTCAATGGAACATAAATTAATCTAATCCTCGTTATTGAATTATAAATCCATTATGCGTTTAACTTCTTATCGTTATAAACTTATTAACATAAGTCCGTGTGGTGACAGATTAAGAATAAGTAGTATTCCCTTATTCATCCCATCGATGTAAGAGGTGACTAAGGGAACATCTATTAAGAAAAATACTATCATAAGAGGAACCCTTTTTTTTTTTTTTTTTAGCGTGTGGAAACCCCCTCGGTTGATAACCACTAAATGCTAGTCAATAACAATTATATGAAGTCGTAAATAAGATTCCTATAACTGTAAATCTAGCGGAATTATATTCTTAGAAATGTGAAATTGATTTGTTTGAGTCTAGTTCGATAATATTTTAGAAGACTCAATTATAGGTTTTGAACTGGCTTTAAAAAGATTTTAACCACAGGTGTTTATTATTATTTGCATTTGGGAGTGTGCATATTTCTTTTTTTATTCAATTTTTAAGGGTGTAAGATTAAAATGTGAAGAATATTATGTAATGTTATGTCGGTTAATAATATTTTTGGGAGGTGGAATTTGTTATCACTTAAATTGTAAAATTACAGGAGCTTGTCCTTTCAGAATAACATAATCCTCGTTCCTGTTGTACGTAAAGCAACATTGTCGGCTTTTGCACAATCGATTTTATAAATAAAAGCAACCCTAGAGATTCTATACTTTGTACACCAATAATAAGACTGCGTTTTTCAAAAAAATTATACGTATTTTATTTAAAAATTAGATATACATTACCGCGCTTGAAATAAATGTAGTAAAATCAGACAGATTTACGGAGTCTTTAAAAGTTTCCTATAGCAAATTCTATATTAGTACTTCACGTGACTCATCACATGTCTGCCAAATACTGCTTGACGAAAAGGTGATACCGAATAGCCATGAATATTAATAGTTGTTAAATTACTAAAAATGCGATGTGATCGTAGATTAAACAAAAAAATGGAAATTGTTCCACAATAATACCCAATCTATTGCAATGTATGTACGATTTGCTGAACAAAAGATATACTCTAACGACCAAATTGTTTTTAATACGATAGAATAAGACATAGAGAAGAGGCAGATTTAAGAGAGGGGATTAAAAAAGACCTACCGTACCCTAAGGGGCCTGCATTTTAGGTTGACTTTTCTCTCGGACACAAGAAATTCTGGCTGTAGGGAAGCCTACTCTTCTTCTCCGTATATAGGTTTTACTTTTCCCAACCATAGTAGGGTATTAGTACGTTCTAGTTCAATTATAATCATGTCTACGACAACGCGATCCCCGAGAATTTTAGATGAAAATAATACTGTTCAAACATTTCATACAAGTCAAAGACAAGTTTATTCCGTTTAATTATATCATACGTTTAATCCACTCGCAGAGCTACAATGTACGGTGTCAATAATAGAAGCGCACATACGTACACAATTAATTTTAATACTCCCTATTTCTGCGTTTATTTTTATCAATATTACTCTGACTGTAGATAGACAAGAGATGCTTTTCTCTACGTACAGTCGGAATAACATTGTTACAAAAAAAAGTTAAAAAAGCTATAACCTAACGACGTAAAAATTATAGATTTCACCTGGGCTATTAAGTCAAGTCCAATAATCAAAATTTGATCTGTAGTTTAGGCGTTACAGAGGAACATTCAAACATACTTAGATTTTCGAAATTATTATCCTTTCTTCCTGCTTTGTCGTAGTCGAGTAAGAAGAATACTGATGTTAGAATAATTTTAAGCAATAGTTTTTTAGGAGTTAATATCGACTAGTCTGTTTCTGATATAATCTAAACAAACCAAACTATTTATAGTTTGTTGTAGAACGTGTACATCATAATTTTGTTGTTGTGGAGCATGTGTAATATCATTTTAAATGATATTTAGTGTTTTATTACAGGAAGTTTCTGCAGCCAATAATAGATTGACGAAAGTCAACTATTTCAAACATAATTAACACTCAGTTGACTCCAACTGCGATACTCCACGACTCCGTGGATGTATAATTTGAGGCAGCGAAATGGACGTGAGCCAATTAAAGTTTGTGACAGCGAATTACACAATATATTCATGAGTAAATAAACATAAGAATATATTATATTTGGAGTAAAAATATGGTGGTTTATAGGGCAATTGTTAACTTTTAAATGCATTTTCCAAATCAACCAAATCCATTGTGAGGAAAATAACTTACACATGCTTAGTTGTGCATGGAGTGAAGTGGTACATGAAGGTATATTTGTCATACTTTGATTATTTAATGTAATGTAGAAAAAAGTTAAAAGTTATATTTTTCAAACAAAGTATACTACAAAGTTTAAAATTGTATGAAAATTGTCACTCAAAGTGAAATCCAATATATATTTTAACTTGTCCAGGCAAAAAATCTGTACAGTGACAGTTGAAGTTATTGGTGGTCATTCGAATTAAACAAATGATTGAATTTTGACAGTCATTGTTTCAATGATAACATTTGTGTTGTACTAAGGAAATTTTAGAAAAAGTTTTCATTTCTAAACCTATGTTGTCTATTTTTTTCTCTCTAGACTTAAATACGATAATTTTGTAAATTTACTTAAGTTTGTTTCTGTCTAGATTAAGAGTATTCTTGTTTTTGGCCTTTAAGCAGCCACAGTCTCTTAGGATTATTCATCAGACAATCCTTGAAACTATGCGTACGATATAGCACTAAGGAATTAGTAGATACCATACATACAAAGACGCAAAATACTTCGTAGAATTTCCAAGGGAACAGACTTTATACTATAACGTTTGTCATTACCCCTTCCCAAAAGCCCTGAACATTCCTAATTACCCCAAGAATCATCCATGCGTCCCTACTTACCCCAATAAAGCTTTAATTCCTGCAATCTTCACATAAAACATTCCTCAGGGACAATTTTACGCGCTTTTACACTTTATCACTTCTATTTCAGTTTGCGTACATGGAAATTACGAATAATACCACCATATGCACATAAACCGAAAGGAATGTACATTGAAGTGTCTTTAGAGCTTTTTATTAGTTCGCTGTCAGTAAAACGGGCGCTGGAACTTTTATTGGGCAGTTACTGAGATTCAATAAGAATTATTGGTTTTATTTTATTAACAAAAACTCTTCGTCTCTTTGCTATTATTCACGGTATTAGCGCGACAAGAATGTGTAGATTGTTTTTTTAATTTCGTTTATTAGTTGTTTGTATTATAACAATAGCGGATTGTGAGGTAATCAAAGGGTCAGTTATGTCATTGTTACCGCTACACAATTTTGTACTGCTGCTGTTTTCATTTATTCAACATGATCAATGAATGTGTCGGTAGCGCTGTCATACCGTATGCGACTGCTGTACTTGAGATCTCGAATTCGATTCTCGGGTCGATTCCACATGTTTATGTATTTACAAAAAAAAACGTGTATATATAAATACATATATATATATATATATATATATTATTTTCATTATTCTCTTGTTACATTTGTATTCATATTAATTACATTTTTATATACATTTTTAAAAATATAAACATAGCAGAACACCTACTTCAGGTACAGAAACAAAGACACCGGTGGTTAGGGTTCCAAGACAAGAACCTTCTCACTATACGAGCCTTGTTAAGAAGGACTACCTTCTGCATCATTTATTGTTATTCTTCTTCAGGAAGCAGAAAGTTATTTCTGGAATATGGGAAATTTGTGTTGCGTTTGTAGGAGATGAACTATAAGGTGGATTTGTTGGTTGGTTCATTGGATTTAGATTATTCTAGATTATTCTGTTGTTTATAATATTTCTATGATTTCATTAAAAAATCTTCTACTCATTGCTATGATACTCTTGATTATTTCGATGTTCATACATCGGCATTCATGCTTTCATACATTATTATCTGCTGTTATGGCAACCATACTTCACGGTAACAGTCATTTCGAAGCGAAGCCGATTAGTTCGGCTTATAATTTGTTTGGTATACTTTGTACTTTTCGTTTTCTTTTTTTTACTGTGTAGTAATTCCGCCGGTTACCACCTGTTGATGGTTATCTTAGACTCAAACTGACTAAAAATTACACGCTGTCTCGGGTACCAGTAACCGTAGTATATTTTGTACTTTTTTGTTTTTTGTTTTACTGTAGTAGTATATTTTCATTTCACTGCTTAAAAGTTGTGACTAGTTGAAAGCTCTTCCAAGTCTCGACTATTTATTTTGCTCATTCTCTACTCTTATACTCATCTAAATTCATGCAACTCCGACACTCAGTCAATGACATGACAGCAACAGAACGTGTATGAAACTGTATGGCAGGACTAGCTACAAAGTTGTTTTTAGCTGTTGTGAAATATTTCATAAGGTTCTTACTTCACTGAAGTGAAACTTTCGAAAATAAAATTGTAATGTAAGTGAAAATTTAATTTATACGATGCTCCTCATCGCGCTTCAATGGCAGCGAATAGTGTTGCCGGCTTAAACTAAAATAATGTTCAGAACTTTGAAACTTTAGTACGAGTTTTATTATTATACACTATAGTAACTTTTACTACTACGCTCGTGGTACGCAGGGTGCTATTAAAACCGGAAAATAAAATGTAACTGTTTATATTTTGTTTGTAATTTCTTTGAGTATTATCACTTTTGGCGCCAAGAGTTACAGACATTCAGTCTAAGTGTATCTTACATAAAAATCTTTTGGTTTTATGATAAAGAATATATATCATAAGATGTATATGTATTTATGTGTGTAGGTATGTTCCTGTCTGTAGTTAGGTCGAAGTACGTCAGAGTGCCAGGGATTTCCTTTCAAGGGTACACCAGGTTTTCCAGTTACTAGCACCTGAGACGGCGTGCGATATCCGGGGGGATTTCCGCACAGGAAAAATAAAAAGTATTCCCTTCTATTTTAAATATGGGAATAAGTGTATTGTTGTGTATGTATGTTTTTTTTTTATATCTATGTTAATGTTGCTTGAAAGAAATCAGTGTGAGCGATAAGATCTCCGATTGTTACGTCTACATCGTTGTAACTAATTATTTGTTATGTTTTAGATGTATACAATAAAGACATATACGTGTGCAATGCATATATATCTAAATAAATATATATTTGCATTGGACACGTATTATGTTTTTGAACTAAACTGTGAAAATGAATATATGTATGTATTTAGTGTGTTTTAAAACTCTTAATCGAAGAAATTTACTTATAGTTATATTTATAATATAATAAAACCTTAAATCTAAATTTTTTTGAGTACTTATTTTATACTAACCGAGCGTCGCAACTTCGATTACATCTATCAAAAGCATTGAATTTAACCTGTTGTTTCAAGATTTTTTATTGATGTTCAGCTTTTATTAGTCGTAGCGTGATATTATATAGCCCAGAGTCTTCCTAGATAAGTTGATTGTCTTATACTTTTAATAATAAGATAAGATTTAATAAGATATAATAAGATTATAATAAATAATAATAATAAGATTTTTTCAAATCGAACCAGTGATTCCCGAGATTAATGTGTTCAACCAAACAAACAAACAAATTTTTCAGCTGCGGTTTACATAAGTTACGAAATATTTATATGAAATACAAGTAAAAAATGTCATATATGTAAATTTTCTTTTTATAAATTATATTTAAAAAACTAATAATATTAAACTTCCGTTGTAAGTGAAATCGATTGAATGAAAATTCAATTTCGTTTATGTTACCATGTTGTTTTACTAACAAAAGCATGAATTAATAATAAAAAAACATAGTTGTTACAGATGTGCTTATAATGGAATAAATGTTTGGAATAGATCACAAAACGTAGATGAAATATGCTGCCAAAATAGACAGATTTCGTCTAACTACGTTTGTTTATTGAAGTAAAACACCTGTCTATCACATACGTATGCACCTGCTACAATTAGGATCAGTTCACGCTTTATGCGTATATGCGTTACTGAATATGCGTACACGCTTAGTATGTGCGTAATTCAACGTATGTCGTGTTTTTAACTTTTACAAAGATGTGGAGTGTATTATTATTGTGTTTACGTATATCCATTATATTACAAATAAAAAAAACTGTAAATTTTAAGGATATTTTTCTTTAATTTAACTTAAGCAGCTTATGAATAATAGATGCAAAAAAAAGTTATCATAACACTTAAGACATAGATTTACAGCCATTAGAAGAGTGGCGAACAACTCTTCACAATAGATTAAGTTGGTATAAATATAAACATGCTTTTTATCTCTGCTTGTTTATGCATTCAGTATATCTGAGGATTTTTGTTTGGATGGAAACGTTGACCTTATCATCCGATTAATAGATGTTATATATAACTTGTCGTTAGATAGTTATTAAACATGAAATTTTATCATTACAGCATCATCACTTCATATTGAAAAGAGTTTTTTTTACGTATTCATGTAACAACTAATGTTCAAAAGGTGATCGTGGATAAAGCCTAAGTTTTTTTAATAAACAATGAACAATAAATTCTTTGAATCCCTTGTTTGTGTAGCAGTAGAAATAAATAGATTATGGATTTAATCATTCATTGCATCTGAAAGGAAAATCTTCAACTACTGTAAACATCTTTATAAATAGATGGCCTTTTAATTTTTAATATAAACTAGATCTTAGAATCGATGATTGAACACAGGGTCAGTGTTAAGGCTGCGCGAAAGCTGTTGCAAACATTTGTTTGATTACATGTTGATACAATGAAAACAAGAAAGTGTTTGATACTATCAAGCGGATGATATGGCAGATCAAGGTCAGATGAAGTGCATATTGCGATGAAACATCTTGCATTGAGTACAAAGTGTTATATTAAACAATTTTTGTTAGAGCACAGCACAGATCTCGACTGGAAGTAAATATAGTGGTGAAAAATAATTTATAAGTTGCCAAGCAAAATCCACGCTTAAGTTTCAATTTGAGCAAAAATTCGAAGTTTTTCTACTGTCTAGTCTGGTAGGTTAAGGATCAGGTCACAAATATATAAATAAATAGATTTCCTTTGGACACACTTTTATGACTACAACGAATATACTAAAAAAAGAATAATAACTAGACTTAAATTCATTGTTTAGAACAACTAAATAATTTTCACTTTTGATTAGATTATTTTAAGAGATTAATTTATTCTACCTGAACAGTAAGACTATTCGATTCCTTTATTTTAAAATTCAAATAAAATATGTGCATAAATACGAAAGTTTCATTTTAAATGTACTTTACTAACGAGGAAACATTGTTTTAGGCCACTATGAAAGAATGATAAAACATCTAGTATTATAATGGCTCTTTGTGGACTACACTTTGTTACTGAGCTTCTGTCTGTTATCACAAACATGTCGTAGAGTTAATGAGGACGTTTTTATTTCCTATTTTTTGCTATTTTTATCATTTGAGATAAGAATTATTTGAGATAACAAGTGGTATTTACATCTTTTCACTCTTTGCACAGAAGAAATGTTTGATCGCATTTTAAGTATTTTATGATATAGATTTTTGATTGTCAATTTTTTTATAATTAGCTTAGATTAGATAATATCACGAAAATATTCAATATGTGTAGGTATTGTATTCGTATTAACTCATTTTTTTCTACACCAGCGGCAGTTTAGTTAACGTCTTGTAAATAAACGTAAAAGTTTTCAACAGTACTATCTCATAAACATTCATGTGCTTAGCACGTAAGCTCAATTGGAAGAAGGTGACCGTGTGATTCTAAAATGTCTATTTTTAACTTTTTCTTATTTCAGGTACTAAAACAAGCATGCTTACGATAAACACCAACCAACGGTAAGATCTATTTGTAGAATAAATTTGATTCATGTTTATGTTAACATGAACGTGACATATGTATGTATATACATTCAGAAATACACATATTTCAAGAAAACATACTTACAAAAATATGACTAAAGTTAACTAAACTGTTTATCTTATATTACAATAAAACTCCACTCTCGAAACAATTTAGGTTACAAAGCTAAATTATCTACCTATTCTTACCTTTTTAGCTGTTCATATACATATATACTAGATATTTTACTAAAAATCTTTCAATAATAATCCCCTAACAGTACTGCTGAACATAGACCTCTTTTAGGCAAGTAGGTTTTAGCCTACTATACCACGCTGGCCAGACGGGTTTGTAAAAGGGTTTGTTTCATGTTTTTCTTCTCTTTAGAGTGATGTTGTCTTGCGCATTTGATCCCTTAGTCGCCTCTTATGACACTCGTGGGATGAATAAGGTGGTAACATAACGTGTTCTTAGTACGTCACCACACTAAAAATTAAATTCTTCAGTAAGTGTATATTTGTTATAAATATACGAAGTCCTGACACTGTGGCGGCAGGACACTTTATTACCTAAAAAATACACTATTTAAATCGAAAACTAGTCTTTGCTTGAATACAAAAGATGTATAATATGCATGTAGACAATTTTGTAACGATCACTGCAGACGTCAAATATCACGAATTTACACGTAATTTTCTATCGTGATCGTATCATATATTAACAGTTACATGTAAGCGGTTGCTCTAAAATATTCAAAAAGGTACCGGGAGTAGAAAGATATCCATGTATACAGGGCTTTTTAAATAAATCTAAAAGGTAAAGTGTTTCATTTGCCTCTGTTTGTTTTTTTTGTCAGCGATACGTAACGTCAATTTACCTTCATTGTGCTTGTGACCAAGATGATACGTACGTATATAGATATTTCTTTACATTTACACATTTGGGCACGACGATATGAACTCGACCCTGACCGTTCTTAGCTAAAAATCAATTTATATGTCTTTTTCTAGCCGACCAGTCACACTCAAGGACTGTGTTACGTTTGTTTATCAAGTTGTCTATTCTTGTCCATGTAAATAATGGCTATGTGTGGTGTGTGAGTAAGTCACAAATCTAATCTACATATGATTAAAAATAAATTTACCGTCTTGTTTTATAGAATACTTATTATATGAGTCACGTAAATTTATGTTAAAAAAAATCATTGAGAACCACCTTCTTTTTTTGACGTCGTCTAAAAAGTCAATAGTAACGGTTTGTAACATTTAAAACATTTAAATTATGAGAAAATAGACGATCAGACATCCATAAAAAATCATTTACACAAATAATACATTAACAAATAAGAATACAGTTACATATGACTATCTAGAACCAAAACCTCACCTCACCTCACGGTTGAATTACAGGTCACGCACAAGTAGAAAACATTAAAAATATGTTTAATATTTAATCGTTTTATTTAAGCAGTTAATGTGTTAACAAAGCGTTAAAAAGTATGGAAAGGGCATTAAATTTATTCTTTTTACATATATGAATCTCCTCTCCGTGTGGTGATAGATTAAGAATACGATATGCCACCACCCCTCTTCATCCCATGGGTGTCATAAGAGATGACTAGGGCAGCATACTACACAGGACATCATCACTGTACAGGGAAAGAGTAACTTGAAACAAACACTATACCAACCCTTCTTGTTAGCGTGGTGCAGTGGGCTAAAACCTTCTTCGTAAAGCTTCTCTTTACCTACATATGTTCTATGTCCAGCTGTGGACTGTTAAAGGCTGTTGATGGTGAAATGAACTTCGTAAAGTATAATCCGTGGGAGGGCTATGCTTCTGTCAGCTTGACCGGAATGATATGATTATTGCTTACCTCTGAGTGCGTGGGGATCTGTAACTTACATCTGCAACTCAAGTTACAATTGTGTTGCCACTCTTTAAGTTCCCTACCCTAGGATCAGTAGAAGGTCGAGTAACTCCATCTAAAGAAATACTAAGCATCAGTTTTCAGTAATGGTATAGTCTCACCCTGGTCGAGCCAGCCTATTTCTTCCGAAACAGGCAGTAATTACAATAGGAAGTTGATAGTAGCAATTAAAGAAGCATAGTTACTTTCACATTCTTTGGTTATTTATTTCCTTGGTGTCACATTGCGTGTTACGAGTCACCTTGTCCGATTACCGAGTATGTAATAGGTATTGATTTAGTCAATTAGTCAAATGGTCGAAATTTAAGGTTGAAATCGATATTGACCTTCGGGAACTTTCCATTTAGAATGTTACAAAAAATGTTGCGTGAAAATTTTCAGAGGACAATTAAGTTGGTAAGCTACCAACAAATATCCGCAATCTAAATTGTTATTACAAAATATAGAAATTTTAGTATAAAGTAAAAAGTGACTTGTGTGTCAGTCTATACTATCAGTTAGTGACTCAACAGATATTGTATTATTGACAAAATTTTTAAAATAATTATCTATTTTTTTGGATTTCAATATCATTGACACCTGAAATAAAACTGTAATCTTTTATGCCTCAATTGTTGATTTATGCCTCTTAACCAGTTCAAACTGAATAGATATGTACATATGTATTTTCGAACAATTTCGAGTCTAACACAATATAATTGTACTATGGGACTAGACAACTGATACAAATATATGTATAATTTTTTTGTAAATACATACATAGTCTAAAAAGAAAATCTGCTAACAGTATGATAGTAACGCCTTGTCTTTAAAAATAAACGAGTTCCTTAGTTGAAACAAAAAAATAGTTGATGAAAATATAATTATTTGTGTTTGTTTGATTGTTTGTATGATTTATTTTTCAAATGGTTATTTAATTATAGCAGCAATATTGAGAATATTTTACAGACTTTTATATTAAAAGACTTAGGGTCACTTTCAGGACTTGCTGAAAAAGTCACTGATAGACTAATATCAACTTATGTGTATATATAATGTAACTATAGACGTCGGCTTATAGATAGAGTCACGTATTTATCAGAAAGTTTTATCTGTCAAAGACAAAAGTTTTAACAAAATAAAACTGTCTTCAAACAGAAAATATTCTTTTTAATATTCTTTTTTAATATCATTAATTATAAATATATTTACTCTACATCTCGATAGGTGGCGTTGTACTATTTGCCTGAATTGCGCTATCACTTCGCTGCCAGCAGAAGTATAATGTACTTTAGATTAAGTAATAAGTACAATACAAATACAATAAGATAACAGATGTGATTTTCAATTTAGACCCTTCTAGTTCATCCTTATAGTTCAAAAAGGTCATATTTACTCTTAGTTGTAACAAAAATAAAAACTGTACAAAAAGATATCTATTTATTTAATTCAACAACACATGAATTATGTAATACGCACATAAAATTAATTGTGTAACTAATAATAAGCGAATACAGTATGGATAACAATATCAGCTGTAATATTACATACATAGGATAATAAATAAATAAATGGTAATGTACTCTTATCCAAATTTCGTTCACGGTGGCCAGTCGCAACGGACACCAGCTAACTACGTACGAGATATGACAGTACAAAGATATATAAACTGGGGAGAGAACAAATGCAGGTTTGAAGGCTATACGTGCTCTCAGAGGGACGGAGGCTAAGACCCCAACTTCCAAACTCCGGGTTGTTATTAAGAATTTCTCTAATCAGACCCATTGATGCAGAGGTGACAGTTGTCATAGTAAATGTGTGCAATATAATGCTACGATGATTGCCATGTCTTTTACGTCCCCAAGTGAAGCGTAAAAATCCTAATAGGCCGCCATAGTGTGGATCACCATACTGCATTGTCAGCGTTCGCAATGAGTATGGTGACTACAACTTTTGGATTCTATTCGTGCTTTCCATCAAGCAGAGTAGAGTCACTTTGGTAGGCTATTAAAATTAAAAAAAATCTGAAAAACTCAATAACGCTTTTCTAGTCCTATTCAAAAATTTAACCCGAGACCTCTTGACCGACAGTTGCAAACGTTAATCGCTAGACCAACGAGGCAGCTTTCCTATATAACTGTGCTAATTATGTTAACTGTTAATTTATATATGTTACGGTAAATATATTTTTGTAAAGTCAGTCGTCACTTCAATACTACGTGTCGCGCTCAATAGTACATGTTTAAATGTGTTTTACGCATTTAGAACATCTGTTTTGTTAAATATAAACACTAACATAAAGAAACTACGTTGACGACGTTTGGGAATTTCAATAGTCTCCCTGAGACTTTGACTGTGACGACATTTGAAAATTATTTAATGCTATTAGCTCTTGTTAGTCGTTACACTTGAAATTGAATCATAAATAAAAGACATATGAACTAAATTTCAATAAACGAATGAATGGGGCAAGAAGTGCCTAACTTTGAATTATTGTTGCTAAGTACAAACAGAGAATAAATACTTACTCAGCGGTTTAAGTAGTAAATGTTGCTGAGTTGTGGACTTTGATAAAACTAATTGTTTAGTCTCCGTTTTCTGTACAAATTAACATTTTTGTAAAGATATTGAGGCTATAGAGTGCTGAAATAGTACATAATACTTAAAAACAAAAATCAAGGTTAGGTGCAGTGACTTTTCATTGATAAATATCTTAATATTTTTTGCATGAATGAAGTGTTAAAGTGTGCACAAATTATCTACAACTACTATCGAGTCTTTTTCGACTAAAGATAGGTCAGTACACATAACGTATAATGCTAAAAAAATATTATTATCTAACATCTAACAAGAAAAGAGAGTCTTTGCCAATTAGTCATTTAAGTACTTATTATATGCAGATTACTTTATTTACATCGCAGTTCAAGGCTGGATATAAGCCTCTCGTACAACACAACATAACTGTGATACACATAGCAATATATTTTATCCTAAGAGGTTTCTACGTAAGAATCAAAGTTGTAATTTAATATGTTACCACCACGGCCAGTTCTTTATCTTTAACACCAAATAGCAAACAAAATAAGAAAGCGTGAAAGTAACCTGATCCTTATCTCTGTATCTCTTTTATGTTAAAACAGAAAAGAAAATTAAATAGAGACAGATTAAGGAAACTCTTACCGCAATTGAAAGAATAATACTTCGTGATTATTTCGTTGGACGTTGAATGAAACACGAGAAAACAATTGTTGTTGCATAATTACTGAGATAATGCATTACGTCTCACTTAAATAATAACGTGACTTAACATCGGTCTCTGGATTAAAAAAAGAAATAGTCTGAGTATCAAGTATGGGTTGAAAGTATGAAACAATGTTACCGTCTCGTGTTTATTGCATTTTTTCCTACCTACCTTTTTTTGTTGCCTGGATGGAAAATCCATTTGGATCTCCAGTTGCTTAGGGACACAGGAGCCAGAAGTATGTAGTGTTTCCACTAAAAACCACCCCTGCGGCCGGTCTCAGGCGTCCCTTTTTATTATTTTATTTAATTTCGATTTTAGTTTAACTTATATCAATCTATTTCAGCAATAAAAGAAGTTCAGCCAGCTCTCTAAATTTAGAATCTATGCCAGACGAGTCAAATTAGTAAGCTCTAGGTCTATTTAAAGGTAACTGCATTTAACTTCCCAGTTGGGTCAGATTTTGGCCTATTTCTACGTTTAAATTTATAATTGACAATTGAGGTCTAATAGATCTACCATTTATTTCGATCTGCAGCTATAGCACGTGTATACTCGTATTGCTCCAATTATATTGTTAATCTAAATTGAATTTTGAATATAGACTAGTAGTAGAATTGTTTTCTGGTGAGGTTTTTATATATATACATGCTATTTTAGAGTAACATCTATTCACGGGTACATACGACAAATGAAATATTGAGTCAGTACTACGAAGCACCTTTTTTTTTTGTTGACTGGTTGGAAAATCCCTGCGGATCTCCAGCTCCTCAGGGATTCAGGAACCAGGAGTACGTGGTGTTTCTTCTAAAAACCGCCCCATCAACCGATCTGAGGCGTTCTACTCTAAAGGGGACTCGGACCATATTTCAGGTCCCCATCAGGTCCAGAATCAACGCAGCGTCTAGTCAGACCGAATCCCGGGGAGGTCAACTATGCTCCCCCAGAATACGGTGGGCTGAACACTCCGGTATCAACCGGAGTGCTGAGGGATTCTCCGACCACGACACGGTCGGTGCCCTCCTAGGGTACTACGTTTTTATAAGTCGCATTCATTTTGTTGTTAACGTGAGCTCACGTTGTGTTGCCCTAGCGACTATGCGGTATACTTCCGTTGGAAAAGTCCCCCGCTCCTGATTTCTCTTCGTCTATGGGTTGGACCGATCGGTTGCCGTACCGACGGCAATCCCGTCGCCCCTGTGAGACGTAGCCCTCGCATGTGCCCTCTGCGTCACAGAGGTACACCTGGAAATACATGTTTTGGGCATATGGTCTGAGCAATCCTGCCTGTGTGATTTTTTATAGGAGTTTTCTCCTCTTGGCCAGTAAGTTAAAGACCCTCAATAAGTTGGCGTCTGCGGATCAGACCGTCCGGTTGCTGGTATTCAGCGTTGACCGCCATCAGTCATTCCGTTCAGTGTGAGAACGGTGGTCACGTTGTCCCTCTCGTGGCCGTCGAACCACACTTTCGTCAGTAACATGAGGTCGGGCGTACCAACTTCCGCGTGCAACTGGTGATCGTTGCATTGGACGCTGTAGATTGATCTTCAAAAGGCAAAAAGAAATATATAGTTATAGTCTCATAGACTTATCTGTTAGTCTCAAGTTCACCAGCTTACTACTTTATTAGTCTCAAAAGGAGCATAATATTTCTGAAATATGAAATGTTTTAGTGCAAGCCATTTCAGGTTTTTGTGCAAAAGACTAGCCGACATGTGGAATTAATCCAACTGAATTATAAATGACTACGTCTAAAGAGAAATCTTGCTCGCGTAAAGGATCACATAGATAATTTATAGGAAACTCATGTATTAAGGAAGTTACGTTCAGTTCTCGACTTTGCTGCACTTAAAATTATATTTTTGGTATTAGTATAGTCAGTAGCAGGATATTGTATTGCAGCCTAGGGCTGTGCAAGTAAAGTTAAACGCCTTACTCTCGTACAAGCACGTAGGGGTGTATTAAAAATCTTATCCTTTAAGTTTATATGGTTCGCTACAATTCAGCTATACCATGAACTAAAAATTTTAACTGTTTGACAACTCTTCCTCTTATTTATTTATTTATACATCATGCACTTTATGTACATAGGCGGACTTAATGCCTAAGGCATTCTCTACCAGTCAACCTTTGGGTGATGCAGATAAAATAGGAAGTAGGTGCGTTTCAGGTGTTGGAAAGTAGAAGTAGACATATACAAACTTTCGTATACTAAAATTAATACAAATACATAAATACATACATATACATACTTAAGTTGATGTATGTCTATATACATATAATACATACACAAATAAATATCATAACAAGTATAAGACGATAATCATGTATTGGTTGATTCTGCCAGCTGTTTCAGTAAATACTGCTTCACTTTTTTTTTAAAAGAAAAAGCGTCGGTAGCCATCCTGACTTCGAGGGGAAGCTCATTCCAGAGAAGAACGGGCTGCACAAAGAAAGATGAGCCAACAAACTCAGATGTATGGGAGAGGCAACGTCGGAGAAGATTCTTAGAGGACCGAAGATTTCTGTCGTGATTGCTACATAAGAGTTGGAAATAAGAGTTTAAATATGTTGGCGAAGACGGGTTATTAAGTATAGAGAATAGAACAGTGAGCGCGCGTAATTTTCGGCGCGTAAATTTTAACTTTTAACAGTTGTACTTCGGAAACATGCAGATTTCTCCTTTATTCCTAATTTAAACAAGCGTGTAATAGATAAAGTTTCTCAAATACAATTGTGTAAAATGCAACTTGCCAAATAACATTAACTTTTTTCGCCCTCTAACTATGTTAGAGTATAAATCACAAATTAATGAATGGTTGCTTGGTTTAATCTACTATGACACTGATGATTTAATTGCATTTATTATATAATATAACACAAACATTTACATGCACTCAAATACATACACACGCACACACACGCACTCACACATACACTTTCAAATAAACAAAACATCCACTACTGGCCGCGTAGGTCTCCCTCAAGGGCTCACCACAACAACTGATCTTGTGCTGCCCACATTTAACAACTTTCCTCGACCTTCACCTTGTAGTGTAAGTAACGTAATTTTCATATTTTATAGAAATTTTTAGTCAGTTCAGGAAAACAAAATAATATATCAAAACTTATTTTTCTCCAAAAAAAATTACTCTGATAAAATTGTTTCCATCTTAAAATTAAACTTTAGTACATTTATAGAATTTTCCGTCCAATGTAAATGGCAACGTAATCTCAAAAGCTACTTATATAATCTAACATGCACCGCATCAAGGTGCGCCCTGTAATATAAGTAATATTTACTTAAATTATTCCACGCTATTCAGAGGACAAAGATTGAAGAGAACGCTCTTCAATCTTTATTTCTTTAAGTAATATTCTCACGTTTACGACTGCTGATTTCTATTAAACTGTTTACTGTAAATTTAAGTTGGATCTAGGAAAGTTGTTTACAGGGTTGCAATCGGAAAAAAGACGAATTAAAACGTTTTTGGTTCAATAAAAGATTTGCATTAATTATTTTAAACGATTCTGTAACGTTTTTGTCAAAATATATGCGATTCCACTATCAGAAAACTACAATAATATGAATTATAGTTACAGATAATTTAATTAAAAAGCCATCATATCTGAACGTCTTCTGTTGGACATGAGGAACCACGACGTGTTTAATTCATTAATATATACATTTATTTACAATTCGACACTATCTCTATGGGTAAGAGTAGTTTTTTTTATATTAACGGCTACCAAGATGATTCGGCGTAATCACCTCGTCATCAGATTCGTTCCTCCACAGTAACTCACACTATAGTGGCCTAAAGAAATGTTTTTTCATGTCCCGCTTAACAAACACGAGATCAAAGTGGGAAAACACCGTTTCGCTGTTGATCATTCATTTTCGATCCTAAAACGGTAACTTCTAAGGTCATCAAGTGTTGTCGCGTAGAGAATGATAGAAGGTGGGGTTAGATAAAAAAGCTCTTCAGAACACTTGCCATGATATAGGCGATAGAGGCGACATCTCTTTGCAATTGCAGAGGCTCAAGGGGCTCAGTGGGCTCGGGCCTATCGATAATGTGAAAAAACTAAACGAGAGCATCCAGTAAACACGGCATGGTTTAAAACCTGGGTTTTAAATAGGAGACACAGATACTCGATAGATTACAACAGTACATAACAAGTACTTGTATTTTTGAAAATTATGTAACTTTTCTTCTTTTTTCGTATTCAAACGGGACTATTCATAGATATTAATTATAGATAAAAGATAATTGATGTATTTTACATCTTTTTTCTGAACAAAAAATCGTTTATTTTTAATCTGACATGTTCATAAAGGCGTGTAATATCACAAATTACAAATTTTAACTTTAATCAAAACAATTTCATTGCAGCTTTAATTTTATTACTTAAGCAAATTTTAATATTTTTTGTAGATTCTCATTATTTCCAATGCCGATGAGTAGCGAACTATAAAAAATGCACCTTCTTGAACAAGTTCGTCCCTGTTTGCTCGCCATTTTATTAGATAGGAGAAGTTGGTGGAAGTAAATGACTTTAGTTATCTATTTGTCCTGAGCGCACACCACCCTACAAAATGGCTGCTATTTTTTCAGTATTGTGACTCGTATTTGTTTAGTTTGCGAAAACTTAAAAATTAATCAACTACTTTATTCAAATGGTTAAAAGTGGCACTAAAGTGACAATGCCCAAGTGATATCACTCGTATTAATATAGTGTTACTGAATATCTGCTTACTTGTTTGTCTTTATTTGGAATGTAACTTCAATAGTTTTGCCGATAAATATATTATCCAAACAAAAGGAGACTATAAAATATACGAATAAACATAAAGTCAAACTCATTGTCAGGAAATATTTATTGTGATACATATTACTAACTCACTCAGACCGAATAATGAAAGAGAACCAAATAAAATATTGACTTTTGGCAAAATAAATAAATGCGAGGAGCTACGAAATATTCGACTAGGATTATTATAACAAATCTATTTTAAAAAAATTGGTTACTCTGGTTCCACAATTGGGACAGATATTGTTATTATTTCGAGAATATTCGGGATGGCTGTAAAGATTTTTATATGGCAAAATGTAATGTGTGAAGTAAAGCGGAATAATGATATATGAGTATCGATGCTGAAATATTATTCCTTTATGTGAGTGCCTTATTATATCTCTAACTACATAATTGGAATTACGAATCTCATATATTTATAGTCTTAATTAATTAACGGTTCAGCTCTTCCTTCCTGTGCAAATCAATTAAAGCGTGTTTCCCTCCCACTACGATCCCGGGTCCTTTAAGCGGGGCGTGAAAAAGCATCTCACTAGGCCGCCATAGCGTGGGTCGTCATACTGCACTGTTTTCATTCGCAGTGAGTACGGCGACTCTTGGATTCTATTCATGCTTTCTATCAGGCAGAGTAGAGTCACTTTGGAAGGTTACTATAAAAAAAAATATTAAGAATAACAATATGCAGTAATCCAGAGACACCTAAACATATACATTAGGGTGTACCTTATATGACAAAAAAAAAATGTTTTTCGAATTTCGAAATGCATACCCTCTATAATTTTTACTAATGCTATAAGATACTTAAATATAAAATTTTATCAATCTAGCATAATTGCAACCAGTGCCGACCGAGCTTCAAAGTTTAGTAAAAAACATGTTTTGTCCTAAAATTTCAGTCTGCTATAATTTCACTATAAATGCAATGAATTAAGTGAATAAAATTAAATAATAAATTAGATGAACATTAATCTTTAATTAAAAACATAAAGAAATAAGAATCATTCAGGGTAACTTCTTTTTAGAGTAGTTTTTTTACAGTCTGGATACAATTTTAGATGTTCCTGGACACAGCGCAGCAAGAACTGTTTTTGTTCTTCTTTAGCCGTGATAAGTCCGTTAAAATCTTGCATTAATTTAACAGCCCTTTCAGCAGTATCATTTACAACTCTCAAATAACTTATTCTTCTTTTAGCCTCCAGAAAAGCAGCATTGTTATTCCAAGAAGATACATCTTCCTTTAGAAAACTGTCGTCGATCTGCAGTCGTGATAAAAATTGTTTGCTCTTTTCCGATACGAAATCATCCAGTGCTTTGTCTAAAAAAAAAGAAAAATAAGTTAAACAACAAATAAAAATCAACAACAATTTTGAAAATAAATAAATAAGTATTGGACATTGAAATTGAAATCCAACAAAAAGTCAAAACTTACCAAACAACTTTTGAGTCAGTTCTTCCTTCGACGGGTCATAGCGTTTGCTAAAATCCGAGATTTTGTCCCTGTTGAAGTTGGCAATCATCTTCTTCTTAGTTTGGTTGTCAACTTCATCATCAAATAGTGATAGAATGACTGTCTCTTCACATAAATACCACAAGTGATGGCTGAACTTGCTTATAGAAGCTTTAGAAATTGTTGCGTCAACTTTTTCATACTCTTTTAACATCTTCAAGAAGCGCAAATCTTGATTAGGTGCTTTGGTCGCCACTGTACATTCGAGCCAAGGTTTAACATACAATATTACGAGAAATAAGCAAACATCTTGTAGAGCCTTTTTGTCCTTCGCAGTTACTCTGCATTGTGACTGAAGTAAACATATTTTTAAAGAATAGATCGCTCTCGCCATCCAGCGTGCCTGATGTATAGCTCCGGGGGGCCTTAGTTTTAATTTTTCCTCTGTGTCTCCTCCTAAAAATATTACGCACAGTTAGACCAATTCGCGGTAATCATCTCTTACAAACCCTTTATCTAATTCTGCCTTATAAAATAGTAACAACGCTTGAATGTCTGTCTCGGCAACCCGTGCTTTTACGAAATTAAGAGATGGTTCAATTTTAGTACAATCAATGTTTTTCCAATTTTCTTGGAACTTTTTGAACATCGGAATATCTGGGCTACTAGTAATTTGCTTAATCTTGGTTTCAAAGACAGCTTTTAGGACTAATTCATAAACATGATGTCGACAGGCGAAAAGCAACAATTCTCTTCCTAAAGTTTGCTCCAAAATAGCACAAGCTCCATTAAAACGGCCCATATTGGAAGCTGTTGTGTCGCAGCACATTATTTGCACTTTATTATAAAGGTTCCAGTCAAAGAGAGCTGCTGATACAGCCTTCGCTTGATGTTTTCCAGAAGAACTTTCTAGTTTCGGCACTGCAAGAAGCTGCTCTCTATCGTCAAATGAAGCTATAACTGACAAGCGTTCTTCTTTTGAACTCCGTACATCCAACCCCGGTAATAGTTTTCCATCCCAATGGACTGTGACTATGTCGGGTACATTGTTTTGGAAGTTAGATTTTATTGCTTCTGCACTTGATTTTCTAGTTTCAGTACGAATTCGCTGAATCGAGGATTTGTAAATACAGAAATCATCGCTGCTCAGACCAAGCGCTTCTACCACCGCATTAAGAATGTAAACGGTATCTCTAATGCTTAACTGGCATCGATCTAAAGCTGCAACTAGTTTAGGTGTTATAAGATTCTTTCTACCTCTTTTTGAACTTTGTTCATGGCAGGGAACGTCCGGCAAGCTGAGTTCAGAATTCAAGATCTGTTCTTTGTCGGAATCTTCTACACTGTCTAAGTTATTTGTGGTGGAAGTAGATGCAACAGCTAGTGATTCTCTTTGTCTTACAATCCTTTCCTCTTCTTCCAATCGTCGTTGTCTAGATCTTTGTTCTTTTTCCGCCAATTTTTTATCTTCACCACCTAAGCATCCCGGTCGACCTGGCTCTCTCTGTTTCATTAAAAATAATTTATCTTCCTCTATTTTCATTCTCTCAAAAGCATCAGCATGTAATGCAATATCAAACAAATTATCAAGATTAATTATAAAATTGTTCTCACGACTCTTAAACGTAATCTGAGATTTCTTACAATTTTTTTGCAACTCTCTCCAAACATGATATAAATCAATAAGTTTCTTCACGCAGTTAGGAAATGCCCTTGTTAGAATTCTTGCTTTTGCCCAATATATGATGCACTCCCTAATCACAAGATTTGCACTTTCACTAACAGTCAATTTAACCTCACGAATATTGTAAAATAGGACTGAGAGAACTTGTCGATTAGATGGTAATTTTGCACCATTTATTTGGTAGCTAGTCAATCCGATAAGAAAAATATTTTGTTTATCACTCCGTAATTCCACCGACATGTTTACGCACTAAACAATGAAGCACTAATAGTCTCAAAAATCACGTACGAAATGGCAAATAAAACATGTCGTAACAGGTCACTGGGCAGTACTTAAGCAACTTGTATCGACAAGTTTAAATAGCAAGTCGGCACGGGTTATCGTTTATATATCGAACTAATATTTTTTTTCTAGACAATATAGGGTTATTACGAAACTTTTAAGAAGGTATGCGTAAAAAAATATCGAACTTGAAATTTAAGGGACACCCTAATATACATATATATTATTTGCACAAAATCTAATTGGATCTGTGACGCACACGACAACGTACGCTTTTTAATTGTCTATGTAATGAGTTATAGACAAGAAAATTGACCTTCGATTATTAACTTTAACTTGTACTATCCAATTATTTTTGTTTGTCCAGGTAAAAAGATAAAATTACAAGGCATATAATCATTACATGTTCTGTGCACGCTTTCTGAATTCATGGTTATAGTTTATAAGCACTCACTGTGCCAATAGACTGTCCTGTGTCATCATTATACTCATCAATAATCTTTAATAGTTTAAAGTTGACCATAGGCTTCTATTAAATAGAAAGCTTTTTTTTACTACTACATCAGACAGACTAGTATAGAATTTGTGTGAAGTTTCCTTCTTTTTGCACTGGCTCTTCTCCTCAGTCGGCTCTTCTCTCATCTAGATTTTAATGACTTGTTTTGTTAAGAAAATAGCAAAAAAAATTACTATTACTATAAAGCTATTGTGGGATTGGTCCAATCGTCTTTTATTGTATCCTTAATGTATAAATATTTGCATTTATAGGTAAGCACACTTCCTTTTTCTTGATGGAATGTAAACCTATTTCATTTTAGCTTGTATCCAAATATTTATTTCAGGTTTATCTTTCATGGCTTACAGTTTTCAAAACTATTTGTGTTCAAGTTCAATTGATCTACTATTTATCATTTTTGAAAATGGTTGAGCAAAAATGGTACAGTTTTTTACTTTTATAGTTTAAAAAAAATCTGTGGTTAGTTTTGACATTTCTTCCCAGAATGAGTGTTAAGAAATGTCGGTGCCTTCTAGGTGTTATAAACAACTTGTAAAATGTTTAGTTACAAATATCAATATAATTTATATTTACACAGTACAGAACAACTTCCTTTATTATCTTAATATAATAATCTATAGTAATTAAAGAATGTGATTAAATTAGTCTACGGGCAAGTGAAATCGGAATGCTTAGTAACCGTCTTAAATGAAATTCCAAATTGTCATTAGTTACGAAAAATACTTTGAGTTAATTACTTTTCGTAGTCATTTTATGGAACACTATGTTTTATGTGGAACATTACTAAGAACATTGTTCCGACAGTGTCGTTAGATATCATATCAAATTAAAAGATCAGTGTACTTAGTTTTATCAGACGACACGGTCAGAGTGTTGGCTGATAATTTTGACTATTACCGTTTTAGTAGTATTATAATAATATTTTTCAGTGTGAGATTAAATTTTGTAAAGATATAATGTATTTTTTTTTGTTAAAGATATTACTAACATTAAGAACATAAATCGTGTCGCGGGGGACTTTACAAAAAATACTTAGACTCAGAATAACAATGTGTGAATTACACAGTGTTGTCCCATGTGGGATTTACATCCACAATACTCAATGCAGAGAGCAGCGTGGTGACCACTTCAACTATTACGCCATCTGTGTAGTAGTGGGTAGTTTATTATTTAAGAGAAACTTTTTCTCTTTGTAAGTTATTACATAATGTGTTGTTAGTTTATTACATCAAAGAGACTCTACAAATAGCACTCGCGGCAGAATATAACAAATAATAAAATTCAAAGACACATATAATTAACACCATATATTTTTAAGGACGTGATTAGCTCTCAAGAAAGATGTGTAATCAAATAAAGCCAATATGCCTTTTCGAAATTTTCGACACAAACGTCTAACAATCATGACTTGTTGACTATGTACCCAAACAGTTGTGTGGTTGTGTACGCTAATAAGTATTTGATAAGATAATTTTTATATTTTTAATAAATACGATAGGCAGTAGAGCCACGTTGATTTCAGCACGAACGGGCTGGCTCGACCGGGGCAGTATTCCCCTCCCACAGAAGACCAACCTAAAGTGACAGCACCCGTGATGTAGTGTTTCGTTAGTGAGTGTGAGAACGGAGCCACGTGATGCAGGGATGACGGTTATCGTGGTAATCATGTGAACCTTATACTGCCACGATGACCGTCATGCCTTTTACGTCCTCAAGTGGGCGTGAAAAAGCATCTCACAAGGCCGCCATAGTGTTGGTAACCATACTACTTTGTCTGCATTTGTAATGAGTATGGTGACCACAACTCTTGGATTTACCTTCCATCAGGCAGAGTACAGTCACTTTGGCAGGCTCTTAATAAAAAGAAAGTTAATATACATAAAAACAATTTAATCACTATCACTGGAACAGATATTTCATGCCCATAACAAACCGTTTTTCCGCTGTTGTTGTTTTCTCTGCTGTGACACATGAGTACAAATACGGGAGTACACACACAAATACGGGATGTCAATGTACCTTTAGTGTCTCCAATTAATTTTCAGAAGAATCATTTCGATATCAATATCGGTCGATTACTTCCTTAAAAAATAAATTTATGTTACTATTGATAAACATGATTGATAAGAAAATATTTAAGAGATTTTGAATGATATTTACTCTAGAATGCTATAAAGTGATTGTATTTTGCAAAAGAATTACATAGTCTTCTTTGTTAATTAAAACAATGTTACTCCATATAATTAAGCATACACTATGTACACATAAAAAAAGGTTTATGTTCCAAAAGAGTGGAGTATAGTAGTATAGTAGAGTACAGGCACACAAAATCCTACTATTATAACATTATACTATAAATACGAAAGCTTGTGAGGATGCATGAATGTTTGTTACTCTTTCACGCATAGTTTTTGCCCCAAGAACAAGAGCTCCAAGTCAACCTTACCTGCAAGTGGTGCAAATGCTGATCGACAGACGAAGCTCTGGCAAACAAAATATTCCGATAAGCGGGAATAGGCTCGCTACCTATTACGTGGGACCAAAACACTGGCGAAAAATGGGCGTTTAATACCTCTACCTACCATGCATAAACAGGTATGATTTTACGTCTTATATCCTATTCACAAAAACTACTAAACTTATTTAGAGTAAGCTATACAGTATTATAGTTTATACATCGGAATAACACGTGTACTACTTACTATGTATTTACCGCGATAACCGACTTATACGCGGGCTTAGCTGCCGGCAATAGTTAGTTTAGAATATTTGTCAGTTAGTGAAACGTTTGGTCATTTGCCCTGCTATTCCATAAAAAATACATCGAACCTTTTGTTATTTTATACCTCGGGTAAATTATACAGGAGGAAATTTATATGCCAGCACGTTGTTCCTAATTAAACTTGCTATGATTCGCGTTCACGTGCCTAAAGGCTGTATTGTCCGTCCGTCTTCGCAATTGAGTTGCCTAACCATTTGTGTTAAGGAAAAAACTTTTTATTATACACAAGTCGTTGCGAAAGGAGTATTGTGCTTCTTTATTTGAAACTCAACGTTACGGTTACAATATTTCGCAAACATTATTTACTGAATTCACATTTCTTTGTACGTTACCTTAAATATAATTAGCATGTAAAAATATTATTTTTGCAAAAATAATAATTCTGCAATTCTGTGACAAAATATAATTTGTTTTTTCAATGAGTAATTAACAACTTTAATACAAATATGTGTAAGGAGAGGTCTATGTCCAACAATAGACAATTAAAGGGTGTTGACGGTATCCAACTTTAACTTTATTATACACTTTGATATTCCATTTACAGTTCAATTGTTTCTTAATGAAAGCACCCAAACTTTCAGCCACGTATCCATATACATATGTACCGTTTGTTGTAGAACGCATACCCGAATAAATACATTTACTACCAGAAGGTATTTTTTGCTTTAAGTAATTACTTTAAAACAACAATATATTAAACAAGAAATAAATTCTGTTTCAAGGACGTCCGCCCGTTTTATACAAATTATTGGACCTTTTTTCAAGATAACTAATTTTTAACGAATAATACTGATCGTCAAATGTTTATTTTGATATTATTTTATTTGAATATTATAACAGCATAAAATTTATATATTTTTATCGATGTATCATGTTAATAATCGATTTTTATTGAAGTTTTGGCAACGAGATATAAAGCTAAATTTCGTCAAAAATAACACCCACCTACCCTTCACATGAGTTATGTATATTCAGACATTTTTGAAATAAATTGTTTTAAAATTAACAAAATTGTGTAATTTAAATGTTTCATAAGTGAGACAGTGATCGCTTTTAGTTACAATAAATCAATATTTATTAACTATTAATAATTATTAACAGACATAATTGATGTGAACGTAACTGTGGTGGGTGTTATTTTTTTAAGACTGTATAACTCCACATTTACAATCCTATCAATCCATTAATCATGATTGTTATTAAATATGATTATTAATATTTTAATGTATTGCTCCCACCAGTACTTTTATTGAGAGTTTTTGTCACTAAGACGATGAAAATGGAAGGATATTTCCCTAAGGATATCATGATTTCTCTTCGTATGATGGTAACAAAAGACGTAGATGAATATTTATCTACCTTAAAATAATCAGTCTTTCAAAAAAAAATAATTGTGTGAATATAATAATAATATTATAAATATAACAGAAGATATGTTTGGTTACGTTTTGTGATTCTTGAATTGCAGGTATCCATGGGCAGTGGTAATCACTTCTCCGTCTGTTAGCCTTTCTTTGTTATGTCTATCTCATGAATTGCAACGTGCTAGATGATACCTATGGTACCAAAAATCATACTTTAAAAATAAATAATTCGCTGTAACTAACTCTAATTCAAACAGAACCTAATCACATATTTGTCACTAGAAAATGTTATTTTAAATTGAGTTAATACACAAAATAGACAATGGCATCAAAGATAATAAGATCAAAGCAACAGAGCAGCATCAGGTTACAATGGACCAGCCGGATCGTATACAAAAGCGATATGGATCGTTGCGACTTTGTGTTGTGCGCGGCTGATGCACACGGTGCAGGACATAATGTGGACTTATAACCTACGTGCATCAGCTTGGATTTCATAGAGAATAGATAATAATTTTTTTTTAAGTTCTGAGGTACTTAGAATATTATTTTAATTTTAAAAAGAACTTACTGTTATTCAATTGTTAATCTCTTATTTTACCACCTTAAGAGTCCTTAAAATCTTTCTTAAGCCGCCAAAAAGTCTCCACAGTATGGGCTTAAAAAAACTAGATAAAAAGTAACTTTGGTACAAGGTTTTTTCCGAACATGACCTACATAAACATAAATTTCACAGCATACATGGAGATATTGTAATACGAAAAGTATAATACACCGCATCTGGTATTGAGGATCTAACACCCATATGGTAAACCATTTTTATGATCCACAATTAGCCGGAGTCTTGTATATATCTGTTGTTTTAATTAAAGCTTACGACGATAAAGCTATTGGGGCAGACAGCGATCGGGGCAAAATGGTGACAGCACGAGCGATTCTAACGTATGATGTTGAATGCAACAAGATCCAAAGTGAGTTTGTTGGTAATTAACATGATTATTTACAACACTTTTACTCCTTAGCTTCTCTGTTGATAAATAAGCATGAAGTTATCTATTAACGTTGTTACAGTCACAAAGAAGGGTCTAATTTAATATTTATCACGAAAAAGAGTACTGCTCCAAACGGATATTTGAACTAAACTGCTTGACTAGAACTATATTCACGTGAGTGAAACCTCGAGAAAAAGCTAGTCCTTTTGTATTAACAAGTATATTGCAATACGCTGATGTCACGTCACCATTCTACCCCACCTGCTGTCTAAAATGGATAAATATGTTTATTGTAAGTTCAGATAATGTTGAGGACGGAGGAGTAATCATCACCATTGTTTGAGTCTAGAGACATCCACTGTCGGATTTAGGCCTCCTCCAAAGTTCACCACAATAAGTCCCGTGCTACCCGCATCTAACGGTAAACTAATGTGGAGTTGTAACCAGATTTACATTTATAAATAAGGGGTACCTAAACTAATAAACATACATCGATTGCTTGACCACCATCATTTGCATCACAGCTCTGCATCTATTACGTGTCAAGTAGTCGTAATATAGTAAACAATGCTGGAACAAGTCTAACATATGCTAGCTTTGGACTCAATTTGCATACTTATTAGATGCCTCCCGAGTGTTTAACTAGTACAACGGACGTGTTTAATTGTCATACAATATTCGGCAAACCACATGTTAGTTGAGTGACAATGCTATTTAGAATCTCTAATTTGTACCAAATGTGTAACAAGCTCAAATAGCTAGTCAAGCATCCCAACATACTCGTATTTTCCTAGCCTTTGTTATTCCCAAGATTACTTGGGGTTGGTGACTAGTTCAATCGGTTACACCTGAATACCAGTTCTACAATGCGACTTTACAATAACGTTTGTTATGGATGTTCATGACAATCGCGACCAACAGTTTAACGTGCTCTCCGAGGCATGGGCGCGAAACACCGCCAAACTTCTATAAGAATTTTCTGTAAGAAAAATCCAATACTATTAGCCCGACCCGGAAATCGAAACCGAGACCTCTTGATCGGTAGTCGTATATGCTAAAAACCAGGTTAATGAGGCAGTCAAGCATCCCAACAATACACACATAAATATCATATTGTCTTTAGTAAAGTTAAGCCAGATTTTCATGAATCCGGCGTGCCCGCCCGGAAGTCAGCCGTCCGCCGATAAACTTCGGCGAGCATTTCCGCCTACAAACCCCACGAGGAAGTTCCGGCCAAGGCGTACGCCGCCTCCGTCGACACGGTTCGGCTTGTATGGCTTTAACCGCGGATACCCTCTAAGGATGCCAAAGGCAAGCCCACATCGGTGCATCGTGCAGTGCCATTGACCGGACAAGTCATACACCCTCGTGTACAGTCGTCTCGTCGCGACACTGCCTCCACCCAAATTAGGCAAAAGTCACCCAAGGGCAGAAGCAGCGCCTACTACCAGAGAGATTCCAGTGGAGGCCAGAGGCCTCTTGAAAGTTCATCCCCCGGGCTGTGACCAATGTGTCATCCGCGTAACAAGTTACACCCAGCCCGGGGGAGAGTTGTCCTCGAAGGGCCCAGCCGTATCCCATGTTCCACAGGAGTGGTCCGAGGCAGACCCCTGCGGAACACCGCACGATATGAGTCACCGCCTCAAAACACCATCTCGGTCCTCGTACATGACGGTACGCTCCTCTAAATAGTCTGCCACAAGCCACCTCAGGTACTCTGGCGCCCCGTGGTAGTGGAGTGCTTCCCTGATGCATTTCACATGACTATTGAATGCGTTGGCGATGACCAACGCCACCGCTAATAGCATGCCGCCACAGGATCGCTTTAACCACTAGGTTAACCGTGCAGTCAGATTGCTGATAAACAATCTTATTTACTTCTATATCTATGTACATTACACACAATAATTTTATTTGCTTCCACTTTCCATTACATGTGATCCATACTTCATCGACAGAAGTCAATCTGCGCCATTTTAAAATATTTCTAAAAATTGATGTCTAATCTTAGGTGACACCGTCTACTTTTCGTGTAAACGTAACATCAAAGGTGTCACACTGTATGCTATATACATATATGAATACTGATGCGCTCCGTCTCCGTCTGCAGAATAATTCAAATGATATTTTGCACTTGCATTTTTGTTTAATGTGTACCCTTAGTTCTATTTTAAGAATTTTTACAGCAAGACTTTTTAAATAGACTTCTAAGGTCTTATTAGGTTAATGTTTATCTACTTTAATCTTAAATTTCTGACTTTTTGAATTAGCAAAATATAATTTAAAATATAGGGTGGGCCATGATTTAGCTAACAATTGAAAAATCGTATAAAAAAATCATTTGACATATTATAAAAATTGTTTGTTTACAAAAAAGTTGAATAGTTGGCATTTCTGTTTTAAAAATTACATCGTCTAAATGACAACCGTGTCGACGTTTGTACTCTTCTAAGTGAGCACCGAAATTTTCGAATACTCTTCGGAAAAGAGACCACGAGATTGCCGACATCTCTTCGCTGATTTTTTCTTTTAGTTGAGGTAGTGTGTTTCTTATTGAAACCATATGTTACGATTGTAGCCAGTAAATTCCAGTAGCTTCGACCCTAAGAACTCCCGTTACATGTTTGCGCGGGATTTTAGATTCAAATGTTAACGAATTCTTGGCCAACCCTATAGTAATGACTATATTCTAGAGCGACACATTTCTAGATATTAACTGCAGTTTGCAGTGTAACGTTTGAGTATTTGTAACCTATATCTTATAATAAAGAATTCATCCAACTTGAACTCCATCCGTCGAAGAGACAATCCATAATCTTAAATTAGGTCAGGTTGAAACAATCTGCTGATTTTGTTTTTAAATCTGTCGTCCTATGGTTTCATGTGAGTGTCGAAAGAGACGCCAACGGGAGCAAACTATACAGGTCAACATTATTGCAGAGATAAGGAAAACTTGAAACAAATCCTATACCAATCTGTCTGGCCGACGTGATATAGTGGGCCAAAGCCTCCTTTCTAAAGAAGCCTTTATCCAGTAGTCGACTATTAAAGGCTGTTATCGATGATCATGATGGGCAAAGTTTGCCTACCAATTGATCTGTAAGTTCCTATTGTACGATTATTTATTTAGTACGTATTTAATGAGACCCATAACCAATTGATTGTCAACGTAAATTATTCATTTACTAATTTGTAATCGATAGTCCATATATCAAATAATTGGATTATTGGGTTTCCTAATTGCTCGCCACTAATTAACATAATTGTGATCTTTCATTATACCAATTTTGCAGAAACCTAATTAACTTTTTAAAAAGTACTTGTTCTTTATAAATTACGTGAAAATTTAATTTATTCACTGTTTAAAAATGTTTAAAGAAACTCTGTTCATCATTTATTGAGTGATTTAAGCTTTTGATTAAACGATTTTTTGTTACTTCCTTGGTTCTCCGGATCTCCAGCACTTCCTGTAAAGAACACAATTATAAGTTCATTTTATTTCTCTTAGTCGACGCTTAAGCTATCTAGCTAGGATCTCCTGATAAGATGAGAACAATTTAATTTAAAGATGAATGGTTTTTCATAAGACAAAATAATCGAAAAGGATAATTGCTTTAACTCAGTCATTTATAAACAATGATTTTTTTACTGACTGTAACTATGTAAATAGATTCAGACCACTGCATCTTTTTATCGTGCAATAAACATAAAGCATAATTATGACATGTAACGATGCAATACATTGTAAAAATTAATGTCCAGGAATATGTAAATATTTTACTGCTTTCGAAGTATTTAATGGACAGTGACCAATAAAGTTCAATTGTATCTTCACTATTTTAAGATTTACATGTGATATTAACCAGTACAATAAAACCATAAAAATATCTATTCATATTAAATTGCTTGCCGTAACAAACTGTTAGATCCAGCAACGCAGGGCCTAAACCGCTGAGGTTACAAACTTCATATTTCGGCAACTGATGCATTTTATATTGTAAACCCCTACAGAGAAAGAATATTGTAAAATTTCTCTCCTAAGGGTAAAATAAAGGATTGGGCACGCCGTTATTGCAGCGGTAAGATCCATTATGGAGGATTATTCCGAGAAGTATCACGGAATCCTCTCATACTGACTGACATATGTGATCATTGGAAAAGGGTGTTTCACAAGGAACTTCTGAGTGGCATCCCTGTAATAGTCGTCCCGTGGACACGACGCTCCAGACGCTGGTAGTGTCTCGTGATGGCCATCGGATTGAGGATTCTCTCGTTCAGTAAAATGATTGCGGCTATGATATGGAGCGAAAGCGTGTGGAACTCCGCCGTTTCACTCTGCGAACAAATTATATTTGCAAAGGACAAGTGGGATTGGAAAAGTTTTAGTATTATTATCTATTAGTAAATTTAAGAAATTTGTTAAGCTGAGGTTGTCCAAAAAGGCTTATTACTCAGTTTCAGACTATGTCACAGATTTAGATGTTTGGAAATGAATTGCTCTTTTTTTAAGACCTATGATTGTGAATATAACTGCTATTTTAATATTTAAAAGATTTTGAGTTAAAAGAGTGGTGGTGAGTTTCTTTCCTGGGTTCTTTTCTCACCACTCTACCATGAATAATCTGCGAACCCAGCTAGCTATAATTTTAATCGACAGATTGTTCATCTTTCATCTTTTATTGTTTTTTTTTTTTATGACGTTCATAAGTGTCTTTTTTGACCTAAATGAATAAATGAATTTGACTTTGACTTTGACTTTGACTTTGACTTTCTAACTCTCCCGATTCCCTAGGTCCGGTAATGGGCTAGATACAGCATGCTACTCAGGCGCTCGTGAATACAAAACGTTCTTCAAAAGCGTAGGCTAGGGGATGACAGGTGATGCCATCTATCACCTTAAAAGCAAGCTGGGGCGGCAGCGTGATACACTATGGAGTTCGCGCGGCATTTTGAAAGCAGAAAGGGAATATCCTACTCGAGAGGGGATCATGTGCAAGCCGTAGGTACATGGACTGAGTTCCAGGGATTTTATTTCGAGGATAAACCTGGTTCTACGCCGTGCGGTTTTTGGTCGGCTTTAGTCCTACAAAACCACCACTAGGTGGCATCCGGGGAAATTATCGCACAGACAAAAAAAAGGCTTTTATTACTACAGAAACGACTGAAGTTTGATTATTAAGCTAAAAATTGCTTATAAACTGAGGAAAACCTAAGAAATAATACTATACTAATAAGGCTTACATACCACATGTATAATGAAGTGCCAGTTATTATACCCTGACCTGTGGTGACTTGTTTCCTCTGCACCCGATACCGGTGGAATATTATTTTTATATGAAATTGCCGTTCTGCAATACTGACCACATCAATTCAAAATAATTTTGATCTAAAATCCAAATTACAAATGAATTTTATTTTAATAACATGAAATTCTTTTTTGAAATTGATTATTTGTTTATGGATCAGCCTAACATTTTCTTTGTATCCGAATCGTTTTCGTTATCATGAATACGTTAAAAATTGGAATAATTGTTGATTTTAGTACTGTTTTTCCGATAACGTACGTCGAAAAAGTTTTCTATATGTTAGGTAAACAAAAACTAACTTATAATATTTGTATTTGATGTGTTTTAAAGCCTAACTGACATATGTATAGAGTTATACTAATGAAATGTACAATATTTTAAAATCACCACTGTTTTAAAACTTTAGACTATTAGGAAGAAGACATTCAAAGAAGAAACCTCTAAACATTATCCAACATCCGATCAATAACTGGAATTACTAAACTACCCAGCCTGCAAGCGATCATTCCTTATTTCCCATCTTTATGGGTACAAAAGGGTAGGGTAGATACATTATAGGGTTATAAAACTTGAGAAAAAGTTAGGAACTTATTACATAGTGCTAACAACAAATGAACAAAGTAAAGCTGTTCAGAATATTTTGGTATGTGATTCGAAGTAGATTTGAGTAACTGAAATGTAATAAATTCACCTCATCTTCGAATTCACAAGAAAATATCAGAAGAAATCTTTTATAGTCTGCACGGATGGTGTAGTTGTTTAATCAGTCACTTCGTCGCTTTCTACTGCTTTAAGTATTGTGGGTTGCAATTCCACATGACACAACTCTTGGTCTGATTTACTAATTACTGTTATTTGTGTCCGTTTTATATATAAGTCCCTCGCGACACAAAAATATTTGTAATTGAATTTTATTTATTTACAAAAAAAAACCTGGAGCCGATCTCAACATCAAGTATTGTATAACTTATAATATTCTAAAGTATTCCTAATATAATATAAAAGCGATAGTAAATGTATGAGAATGAGTTAGTTTTATTAAGAGAATTGAGGTTTTGTGTATTTAAACTTTGACGTGTATGTCTGACCTCTAATTCCGTCTAAATGTTTCGTCTAGACCAATCTTCAAAAGCTTATGGAAAAAGTCTGAATCATATTAATAAAAGTGACTAGATAAGTTTCATAACTAGTATTTTAGTTTTAGAGACTAATTATTTAGAGTTGAGCACTGACTTGCTGATATTCAACTCTTTCGAAATTAATTAAGAGTCACTTCTTAATTGATGAGTCAAGTTTACTGGCTGCAGCTTAGTACATTTATTTATCTACTGGCATTATGCAGAGAATATTTCTTTCTAATTGAAATGCACATACTTACTTAGTTAATTATAAATAGATATCATATTTTAAAGTGTAAATTAAAATCTGAATAGTTTAAACATTTTATCAAAAACGTGTGTGATAAGAATCTGTGCGCGTGTTTAGATTTTTTTTACTGAATAAATGGAAATTAGTTAAATGACTGTGGTTATTAGTAAAATCAAAATTTCTCTTTCTTACAAAGAGAACAAGCACTGCTTAAAGAAATATAATTTTCTAGATCTATGGTGCGGCCTATTTGTTAGAATTCTTCGCGTTATACATTTATCTCTGTATTAAATGACTATTTTTCTTTCTCTCGTTTGTTGACCAAGAAGATATTATCCCAAAAACTACGTTCTTAGTAAAATTTAACATATAATACGTCACATATAATCATTATATAGGGTGGGCCACGAATTAGTTAATATTTAAAAAAATCGTATAAAAAAAATGATATATTATTAAAATTATTTATTTACAAAAAAGCTAATGTGTTAAAATTTATTTTTTAAAAATTACCTTGTCTGACACACACACAATAACACCGTTTCGACGTTTACAGCCTTCTAAGAGAGTACCAAAATTTTCGAATACTCGTCGACAAAAAAACCGTGAGATCACCGAAATTTTTTCGCGGATTTTTCTTTAAGTTGACATGGTGTATTTAGTTTATTGATGTAGACACGATTCCTTAATAAATCCATAAAAAGAAGTCTGCTGGGGATAGGTCTGGACTTATGGGTGGCCATGGAATGTCACCTTGTCTGGAAATCAGTTTTTCTGGAAACATGCCTTTGACCACCGGCAGGTACTCGTTGGATGTGTGGCAAATGACACTATCATGTTGAAACCACATATTACGATCCCATAATATGTTTACGCGGGATGTTAGATTCAAATGTTAACGAATTCTTGGGCCACCCTATGGAAACTTAATTAAACATGAACTCAAGAGAAAAAAAATCTTTTTCAGAACACGCTTTTATTTCATGCTATTCCCATCGAAATTTGATTTATTTTTAACTTTTTAATATTTATGACGTAGGATTTTCAACGTTTTCGGTTATGTGACTTGTAATAATTCGTAGAACCCATACATATACATTGTTTTGATCACTTAAAATGTTATGTAGGTATGTATTTTATACTTAATAATTTATACCAATTTTATAAGCAGAATTTTTTAAAGTGTGGTAACCTTGGTATTTTGCCATTCATCTAATTATACTGAATTCATCGTTCATACCACATGGAACGAACTTATTTTCACAAAATTTATAGTGTTGCATACAATCAAAGGAACCCAAACTCGATAAGATTGCATCATTTATCACCTTCGATCTACATCCTCAGATCAGCTTCATGTCGTCATAATGATTGCATTGTTTTGCATGCATGCAAAATTTTAACTCAATAGAAAACCAGGAAGTTGGTCCTATTTAACTTACAAGATCCTTTACAGGCACGAGGATGGGTGAAAGTAAATAGAAACTTATAAAAAGAACAGAACATTAAATATTACTGTCTGGTAACGTTATTATGTAATAAAATTTGTGTTCATTATATATATATATATATATATATATATTATATATGTTCATTATATGTATATATTTAGCGTAGTATAGAAGGCCAAGCTCTCATTTCTAAGAAAGGTTTATGTCCAGCAATGGACTGTTAGAGGCTCTTGATGATGATGACACATTTGTTTACATACTTACTTGTTATCCTGAACAAAAAAAAATAAATTGTTCTACTACAACTGTAGCAGATATTACAGTTTCTTGTATTTAAGTATTTCTTATTAATAATATAGAGTATACAAGTTTACTGATTTTCTGTTCTGATGATACGGTAACTTATTTCTTGTTTTAATTATAATAACACTTCATATTCAGCAGAAATGTTACGCTTAGGCTGTTAGAGATGTCACCTTCCCTGTATTGAAGATGAAATTCTAATTACAAATACTGAACTTAAATATAAATTTCTTGTAACTTTTGTAGAGCAGACACATGTTGCTACCCGTCTGAGTGTTTATGGGAGAATAACCACAATTTAACTAATCGAGAGATCATCTACTTGATAATTATTAAAGTGTGTTGATTTAACGTTATCTTGATATTTTGATCCAGGATCACAATTTACATAACAAACAATTAACTTTCGACAAACAGGAACGACATTTTTGTTTGAAAATTAATTGATTAAAATTCCGAGAGAAGTTTTTATTAAATTCCTTTGAGAATGATCATTAATTTACTGGTTATCAAGGGGATAGATTTAAAATGATGTAGATGATTAAAAATTAAACTTATTACCTACTGACAAATTATTGTAGTAAGAAGGTAGGTACTTATCGCATTTATTGTTCATGTGTACCGTATTTTTTTATTTATGGAGGTCAAAAACAATAGACAGATATAATGACAGTATGTAATTAATATTCTTGTTCCTTTTATTATAAGAGCCTATTATCTATACTAGGGAAACTTGCGTTACAGATTCTCGAACTACCTTTTAATGCAGAAACATTAATTGCCACAATATTTTGCAATTTCTTTGTAGTTGCGCCATTATAAACACTCATTTGACAATTGCGTGTTTTCTCCTTCTCCCTCCCGCATATTCCGTGCGCACCGTGCTCAAGTACCGTGGCGCACGATATCTGACAGCGATACGAGGAAGCTCGTCCTCAAGTTGCTCGCCTTTTGAGGCGTGTGCGTCGTCGCTGAACTTTTTTTTGTGTTAAAACCCTAAAAACTTTATAAAATACTCAATTCGTGAGTGAATTGTTTCCCATTTGTTACCATATTATTTTATAAACTAAAATCTTTTAGGAATTGTGATTAGTGCACGTTGAACACCAATTTTTGAGAAGCTAACCGGTGTTTACCCACCACGGCAGGTAGCCATTGCCGATGCCGTTAGAAGCCACGGGAAGTTGCAGAAAAAAGGTGTGCTTTCTCACGCTTTCCTTCTCAAGTGTAGTTTGTATTTTATCCTTAAAGCATTGAATGTGTGTAAGATGTATAAAAAGAAATCTCATATAGTCCAATTTTGTGAGCAACTTTGAATTATCAGTATTTTTATTGATTTATTACCATTCATAAAATCCATTTAATCTTCCTTTAAAGGAAATGATTATGGTTTTGAAGGGAGTTTTCTACATTATTTCTTTTATTAGTCAGATAAGTTTGGCAATCAAATTTAAGAATACCTTTATGTTCCGTTTATTGTACCTTAAAAGTTTTACCAATCCATAACATCACATAAATCATCATTTTATTTACCAAGTTCTGGAAGTTGGTTGTGTATTGCCAATATTGTCTTTAAATCAACGCATAGAGTTTTAACTCGCAGCCATGTTTAAGCTTGAAATTTTGCAGTAAATTTATCATTGCAGTGGGACTAACTCCGGAAGGGACTTAAAAATGTATTCATGAAACAAATTTTTAAATCTCCTCGCATTCATATTTCGTAAAAATACAATTTTTATTTTTGTGCAATACTTACATATGTTCAGTTCAGTAACATGAATAAATCTACGTGCTTAAATATCTAACAATCAGCAATGTTTCACTGTTCTAGTCCTTTGTCCACTGCCAAACATCGGACTCACCTTAGCAAGAGGGTTTTGAACTACTATACCACGCTGGTCAGAAGGGTTGATATAAAGTTGGTTTCAAGTTGCCGCCACGGGACTATCTCTGGTGGTCGGGTGAATTGAGGCGCTGGGTTTGCGGGTGACCCTGGACAAGATGGAGGCCTTCTCGTTCCATGGACCTCGTCGTGGTCCACCCTCCGGCGCCTCCATCGTAGTCAATTCGGTCCTCGTACCGGATCCTCGACGGTAGCTGGCTTCGTCTTCGTCGAATCGACGAGCACTTCCGACAGCTTACTTCAAAGTTAGTCGGCGCTGCTTCTGCTCTTGGGCGACTCTTGCCTAATTTGGGTAGAGCCAGCGTCGCAACGAGACGGCTATACACGCGGGTTGTTTGGTCAATGGCGCTGTATGGTGTGCCGGTGTGGGCGGCGGCTCTGACCGCCCAGCATAGGATTTGCCTTTGGCGTCCTCAGAGGTTATTGGCGGTTAGAGCCATACGCGGTTAACGCACCCTGTCGACGGAGGCGGCGTACGCCTTGGCCGCAACTCCCCCGTGGGATTTGGAGGTGGAAGTGCTCACTGAAGTTTATTGACGGATGGCTTACTTCCGGGCGAGTAACGGCATGCATCCCGCGCCCGAAGAGATACGCGAGTGGTGTGAGGCCGCTCGTCGAACCACGATGGCTCGTTGGTCGACCTGGTGGCAGTCTCCACATGCTGGCTTTGCTGCTGTGGAGGCTTTCCAGCCAGTCATTACCAAGTGGGCAAGGCGACAGCACGGGACCCTTTCCTTTTGTCTGACGCAGGTCCTTTTTGGACAGGGGTGCTTCTGGAAGTATCTGCACTCGGTCGCCAGGAGGGAATTGAGTCCCGCCTGACACCACTGCGACTACAGTGAGGACTCGACTCAGCACACGTTAGCGGTTTTTTCCGCCTGAGAAGCGCAGCGTGGGGTCCTCACTGCAGTTATTGGAAGAGATTTCTCGCTAGCGGCCATCATACGCTCCGTGGCCAGTGGCCACAGTTGTTTTACCACGGTCGCAACCTTCTACGAAAACGTAATTTGAAGACGGCGGAGAAGGCCCGGGAGGACGATCTCCACTCGTATCCAATTCGCCACCGGCGAACCAGCGCCTCATGTCGCTTTGAGTGTGGCCGCGGGTGGACAGGACGGGTTTTCCCCTCCATTAGCTACAATGACCAGCCGCGAGGAGGTGACGTCCGCGTGTACCGTACGTCACCTTAAATAGAGAGTTTACCTATAGATGGTATATACATATATATATATATATATATATATATATATTCTTATCCACAAGTTGTTATATATATATAAATATATTTTTTTTAGTAAATATAGTTTCTTCCTATATATTTAATTTAGGATAATGCTTTTCCATTTCTATGCTTAGAAGGATGCCATCGTTTAGATAATTGCGTAAAATGGAAATCGCTAAATTGACATGTCATCATCATCATCATCAACAGCCTTTTGCAGTCCACTGCTGGACATAGGCCCCTCCTTAGCAAAGAGGTTTTGGTCTACTATACCACGCTGGCCAGACGGGTTGAAATAGGGTTTGTTTCAAGTTTTCCTTCTCTTTGTAATGATGTTGTCTTGCATACTTTGTTCCCTTAGTCGCCTTTTACAACACCCACGGGACGAATAGGAGTGGTAACACTATGTTTTCTTAATCCGTCACCACACGGACAGACATGTAAATGTAAAATGAAACGTGCTATGGATAAAAAATTCCGCACGGGTAATATTTCTAATACGTGCAACAGCATTTTTTTTTTCTCTTAACATATTTCAATAGGTATAACTTAAGAAACTTCTTTAAAAAACTCGTTTCTCAAAAATCAAAAATCAATTTTTCAGAGTAAATAAGATTTTGTAACCAAAATATTCTTTGTTTTTAATATTCATCACCTTTATTTTTGTGATAACATAGTAGACGATCGAAAAGCAACATTCAACCTATTCAATTTCAAACGTGAAATGTTGTTATTTGTTCAGTTGGGAAAGTTTGTTTATATATTCAATGTGGTCGATGTTACAACGATTACAATACGGTCTGTACCACTACTTGTGCAATGGTAGTTCTATAGTATTTTGTATTTCATGTTTCAGACTACTTTTCACAATATTTTTTTATTTTATTGTTAATGTATTATCAACTGCTTTAATTTATCCAACTTAATTTGGCCTACTCTATCTATCACGCTGGCCTGAGGGGCTATGTAATGTAGGGTTTACTTCAAGTTTTCGTTCTCTTTATTTGTATTATCCTGTGTAGTTCGTACTTTGTCGGGTCTTACGAAAACCACATAATGATTAAGGATAGTGTCACACCGTTTATATACAGTTGTTTGAAAGAGCATATAAAATCGTTGTATAAGATAACTATTACACTGGTCTACAGTGGTTTTGTTGCCCTAGATATAAGATTGATTTTGGATATATTTATACTCACAATTCATGAAATTATGAATGATTTTGTAAGATTTGCTTTCGTTTTTTTTTAAATACTTATTTTTATTTTACATTACAAAAATCGGAAAACGAGAAACAAAATAACAGATATATTTATAATGTCAGTTTTATTTGGATAAAAATATGATATATCGAAGTAAATAGAGAGGAAAATTTGGAAAACATGTTATATTTCCATAAAACGCCTTTTAAGAGCTTTTCTTTTATAATTTTTCCGGGGACAATCTCTTTTTAAAGACCAGCAGTAATCTGCCATCATATGACAGTCCCATCGACCCTGATATCTTTCTTCCATTACTTTCAGATCCTGGTGGAACCGCTCTCCTTGTTCCTCACTATAATTTCCTAAATTATCTGGAAATTTATCCAAATGATTGCGGAGATAGTGTAACTTGATACTCATATTTGCTCCTAGAGTCTGAAAGTTTATCAGCATATTTTGTACAATTTCTTCATAATTTGGTGCTTTATGGTTACCTAGGAAATTTTCGACTACCAACACAAAACTTTCCCAAGCTTCACTTTCCGGAACAGTCTAACTAAAATCTGCGTCTTTTATCAATTGCCGTATTTGAGGACCATCAAATATACCACCTTTCAACTTTTCCATACTAAGCTTCGGAAATTTTCGACAAATGTATTTAAAACAATCCCCTTCCTTGTCCAAAGCTTTAACGAATTGCTTTATCATTCCTAACTTAATATGTAATGGTGGAAGTATGATTTTGTCTCTGTTCACCAACGGTTCCCTTATTACATTGGCTTTACCGACAGTTAGAGAATTTCTTGCAGGCCAAACATCTTGTTCCCAATGAAGTTGCTTTGCTCTACTGTCCCACATACAAAGGAAGCAAGGGTATTTCGTGTATCCACTTTGTTGACCAAGTAAAAAATTAACCATTTTCAAATCTACACAGATCGGCCATTGATGCTCCGAGTATTTAATTTTTTCTAAAACTAATTTTACATTTTCATATTCTTCTTTGAGTTTTGTTGAATGGGCAATTGGAATTGATGCAAATTTATTTCCATTGTGCTGTAAGACGCATTTTAAACTTCTTTTACAGCTGTCAATAAAAAGACGCCACTCAGTAGGTTTGTATTCTTTCAAGCCCATGTCTAAAAGCAGCTTCGCAATATCAGTACAGTATACCAGTCCTTCATTTTCATCAAAAAATTGTAATAGCTCACTTTCTCGCGTTCTGTATTTTGTAATTGTTACTGTTGATGCCAATAAATTTTTTTCTTTTAATCTTGAGGCTAACAGTTCTGATTCCTGTTTTGATAAATTTAGATCCCGTATCAAATCACTGAGTTCATTTTGAGAAAATAACTTCGGCGTAGATGTTTCACCCTCCCATTCACTTCCACTGGTAGACTGTTTCGATTTCTGTGAATTCGGCAACATCATTGTTTCTGAGGGCATGCGAATCACTTTTGAAACGTAAACAGGCCGAGGGAGAGTTTCACTGTGTAAAACAGGACATTTTGTAGACTGTAAGTCTGGATATCTCCACGTTTGGTTTCGATTAAAACCTTTAGCATCTACTACCCAAAAGTAACAATCATCGACATGATTCTTAGGCTCCATCCAGATCATAGGAATACCAAAATCTAATCCAGAACGTTCTCCTTTTTTCCACAACCGCAAAGACTCAACACAGGACTTACAAACTTTATTCGGAACCCATGATTTATCTAATTTGTCCATTTTAAAACCGAAATATTCAGCATAAGTCTCCTTAACAAAGTCTGTGATATTTCGTTTTTGTTTTTTTAATATATAAATACCACAAATATAACAAAATAAATCACTACTATATTTACACTTTCTTCGTGACGAACTCATGTTTAAAAAGACAAGACAAATATATTAGAATGAACACTCAGCAATTGAATCAAAATATTAACATATGACAACTTATCCAGATTCACGTGTAAGTACTTCAATATTATCAAATAACTGAGTTATCAGCTGTTTTGCGGAGCAAGGAGTCTGAGAGTGGAGATCACGTGATGTTTGTATGCGCAAAAAAGTTGCGCAGAAGCTTAATCAGGACTGGGAAAACAAATTTTAGTACTAACAAGCTGATAATTGTTCAAAATATAAGATACGTAAAAATCATAAAAAAAAGAGCACATTCAGTATTTTCATGAATATATTCGTAATTTAGGTACTCGAAAACATAAAAATTTGCAAAAATATCCAAGGCAACACCAAAAAATTTTTTTTTTGTAGAGCTGTGTTATTTGTGCTGTCACGATGATCACGTCCTTATTTTATTAGCTTCGTGCTTTGAGTTGTTGCTTCCAGTATTCACAATCTGTCGTAGCATATTTACTAGTACATCTTTGACCTACTTTTACACCATTTGCATAGCTTTTGGTAAAATAAATGTGTCATACACTATTTGTCACTTATTTAAGTCATTTTCACGTGTAGATGTTTCATTCATCCGCATTAATTAGGTATATCTTCTTTTAGTCTTTTAGAAATAGTTTTGTATAAACTACATTTAAGTAAATTGTAAAAAAACTCTTAGTTTTTATGTCTTGTAAATATTTTTTTTATATTCGGGTAAAAACATTTCATCGATGGTAAAGTACAAACTTGTAGCAATTTATTTACTTTCGCTGAAATACTCTATATTCATCGATAAGTTACATAAATCAGTTGCCATGTTAAAACTTTTAAATAATTTAAATGATGAATTGAATTAGGATTCTGTGGTTTTTACGCTTATTACTCTGAAACGATTGTCGGTTAGCTTGTCTCAATATGAAGAAAAAGTATCATGCTAATTAGGAGCTGGATGCGAGAAGCCAAGGATCGAAGTATGTGGCGTGCAATTATGTTAAGCAGTGAACTGCGATAGGCTGATGACAATGATGATACTATTTATTTATTGTCAGGTTTTAACTATAATTCATATTAACAAAAGATACTCAATACCAAACAAGATGCAGTAAAAAGAAGAGTTTAAAGAGTATTTATATAGAATTTAGTTACCAGCACAATCACCAATGATAGTAACTGGCTGTAGATCTGTGCCAGATACCGATTGAACAGCAGTTTTTGCCTTAAGCAGATATCACAACTGACTCAGAAAGTGCATTTAAACTTCTGGCTTGATTTCTCAAGGATCAAAATATATTTAATTAGTTTACTAAAGGAATGGTCCGTTTATAATTTATTTAGTAAGCTGAATGAAAATTAAACTATCTTCCTTAAATAAGTAATTATGAAATAAACTTCGGCACGAGACTTGAGATTTAATGTTTGTGGGTTCGAAGCCTACCTGGTATATGTGTATTATTTTCTAGCTTAAGTAGAGGGCTGAACAATTATTTAGTAACACTAGTACTGTAACCTTGACCTTGAGTGTTACTAATGACCTTGTAAGGGCATCGTGTCATGTCCCTCTAACACAAAGGGAGGATCCTCCGACCAGGTGATTTGATCATACCTGGCGGACCGCGGCCCAACAGTTGATGTTGGGATGTTGTATATATGCTAATCGCCACGAGAATCTATCTCTATACAGGATCAGTAGTTGCTCTGTAGTTCATTATACTCCGTAGTTCGATGTATCTTTGCTAGATGGCGCTGAGGTATGTTTTTCAGTTTGCACTATATTTGGAGGTCGCCACAACCTTCAAAACATGTAAAATCACCGTGAATGTATTGGCAAATATTTAGTAACCTTGTAATATACTAAATTGCTACAAAAGTATAGAGCAATGTTTTAGAAACTTTAACTGCATTTTCTCCATCAACGGCGCTGAAGGCCTTGAAAGGCAGGGCGTTCCTTGAATACATGATATATGCTTAAGCTAATTGAATATGTGTGTATGTAACGTCCACCTTTGAATGAGGCGCATACGTTCCATTTCTTCCATATCTTATTAAACTTTAACTCTAAATAACTAAACCTGTTGAGTGTAAAGCTGTGTGTGTGTGTTAAATATGTTTTGTTTTCCTTTTTATACATTTAAAAAAATAATAATGTGTTTATAAATGTAATAAAGAGAATAATAGTAATATTAATACTTTTATGTACCTAAATGTTACAAAATTGCCTACTTTAAATAATTTTGTTAATTCTTTTGTGAAAGTCATAAAATTTTCAATAACAGTTGTCAATGTATTAAATAAAATTTACAAGGACTACATTTTGAATAATAATATTGTACAATGTACAATATATCTTGATAAAATACTACATCTGTATGTTATTATATTTCAAAACCGGACCGCTGAAAGATATTTACTTTGAGTTGAACAAAGGGAGCTACCGCAGGCTAATGTCGACGAATTAAACATTACGTTGCGCTGTTATACAGTAAATATCAAATGTAATTTTTATTAAAGTACACTCTGACGATTTTGATATCACCGACGCCACTTTACACTAAAGAATTAGAGATACTGGTGACCTCAACCATTGAGTGAAAAGTAATGAAATATAATAGTTATCTATGAGACTTTCTCTTATAAACCCCGCTATGGAAATTAAAGTTCAAGAATTATAATATTGAAAATGCCCGATCCTTTTAAACAATTTTTTTTTGATTTCCTACTTACGTATAAGAACACGAGAAAGGGTTTGACTTCGACTGCACAGTTGGCCTAGTTGTCAAAGCAGTCGCCACACCGCTCTCTGCTGCGCTAAGTGTTGTGAGTTCAAGCCCCACACGGGACAACACTTTGTGTGATCCACAAGTTGTTGTTTTGAGTGTGGGTGTTCTTTGTGTCCGTTCTTGTATGTTTGTAAAATCCCCCGCGATACGGGATTTATTCCTAGTGCGGGCTTATTTAAAAAAAAAAAAGAAAATCGAAAAAGAAGAAAAGCAGATTTACAATACCAGTTAAGTATAAAATCGAAGTCGAGATTTATTTAGAAATCAAAAAGATCACAAGGGACAGAGATGATTTGAAGAACGACTAGCGCTTACTTTGAAATTAGTACTTCTAGTACGTACTTTATTGTTAAATAGATTAAGTACCAAAGACTTTCATGACAATACTAAAAGTCTATTACACAAGCTTGGAATGAAGGTACAATTCTTATTTATTTACGAGCATTTACAACTTTATGCACAAATACATGAATGGGCAGGCTTACACCTGAGGCATTTTCTGCTAGTCAAACGATTGCGCGATGCAGAGAAAAGATGAGGTAGGTGAGGTGCACTTAAGTAGTAATTGACAGAGGATTCAGCATATATAGACTAGTTTGACCAGAAATAAACAAATATACGTTCATAAACACATACATATATATTCTATGTTGTCGTGTTTCATTGGTGAGTGTGAGATCGGTGTCCCATTGATGCAGGGGTGACAGTTATCGTGGTAATTGCCACCCCTGCATCAATGGGCACCCTTACAATGTCACGATGACTGTCATGTCTTTTACGTCCCCAAGCGGTGTGAAAAAGCATCTCATTAGGCCGCCATAGTGTGGTCACCATATTGCATTGTTTGCATTTACAATGAGTGTGGTGACTACAGCTCTTGGAGTCTATTCATGCTTTGCATCAGGCAGAGTAGAGTCACTTTTACAGCCTGTGAAAATATAGAAAAAAAACTATATAGAAAAACACATAACCAGGAATACATATTTCCATTCCCAAAAGATGTACAAGTTATTAAAAAGATTAACAATACAACTTATTCAAACAGTTTTGAAGGAGTTTAATTCAATTTGGATATAAGAATTATGAAAATACTTTTTTGTGATTTTGGCAAGTAATTTTTGTGATTTTGTGAACTTGGCAAGAGTTCTGTTTACCAAACTCGGCCAGAAGTATTTAAAAACATATTAGATGAATACGTAAATACTATTTTTAAGATTGCTAATAACTCTAAGGAGGCTAGTTAAAAATAAAGTGTTTCTGTTACCTAAAACAATTAACCTATTATCAATTTAACAGAACAATCACAAAAAATCTACAAAAATAAGTTAGAAATCCCTGCCTACTTTGAATTCTTACTACTATTTTTCTTACAAAATATATTAATTTGACACCTACTCAAAATTTCAATGAATTTATACATAGACGAGTTCAGACTAAGTAAGGACCGTTCGAGTAATTTGAGTACTTTAATTAGTCATCAGAAAGAATGATCAGATGAAGAGCTTATATCTTTTTAAATAATCGAATAACATATAATAAAAATAATAATAAATCGAATGTCTAAATGCGTTCATTTAGTTTCCCTCTTATAATAATTATATTTTTATACTGCATGTCGTGAGGGATTAAGAATATATAGTGTCACCACCCTATTCCTTAAGTGGGTGTCGTAACAGGCGACTAAGGGAACAAACTGTACAGAATAACATCACAACAAGAAGAAGGGTAACTTGAAACAAAACCTATACCAACACGTTCGGCCAACGCGGTAGAGTAGGCCAAAACTTCCTTTCTAAGGAGAGAATAAGTGAAATAAGAATATAAGCAAGAGCTTACGTGCTATTTTACGTTTTTAACAACGACCATGTTCAAATGTATTTCGGAATTCATTTCAAAATGTAAAGTGATCTTGTTGACATGTTTTTCCTTAAGGTGACATGCCTTTTGGTGAGTCTTAGGCAATGCCGGTGCCTTCTAGCTGTAAACCCTGACATATATAAATGTCTGTTATAAATACTTGCAAAAATAAATTCATTATTTCACTATAAAAACTATATTTTAGGCATCTTTGTCTCAGTGTTCTTTAAAAATCTATCCTATTTTTGGGTGTACTACACTTACTTTGTTAGTTTATGTAATTAAAAACACCCAGCTTTGGATTTGTTGGAAAATAATTGCAATATAGAATATGCGACAGAGTACGGTGAAAGTCATGCTTTAGCACAAGGGAGCCGATTCGACCAGTGTTACCACGGCCCAACAGAAAAGTGTTTAGAAATTCCTTCTTTCGCTTTTCACCCAGTGACTGACCAGTCCAGCCCGCGTTCTGCTTCTCTTTAGCTTTACAACATGCTACTTATTACTGGCAACTTCGCTCGCGTGTACGTCGGCTATCACGACAAAAAGTAGCTCCTGTCTTTTCATTAGTAGTATTTCTGAGCTAAATTTCATTAAAATTGGTTTAGTCGTTTAGCCGTTAAATCGAAATAGACAAACAGAGTTAACTTAGCAATTATAATATTAGCAGAGATACTTAGCTATCCACTATTTACATTTTTTTATCGTACTACTACGGGTATAGGAGTCATTATTTACAACATTTTTCATTTCAGCTTTTAAATTTGCAGTGGGGTCGCAATAAGCTCTAATCTTAGACCAAGAGTGATATTTGCTCCAGAAGAATAGAAATCTCATTACTGTGCGTGACTGAATCTTGTCATGACAAAAGCCCGGGGCGTTACGGCGGTCGTACGTTTCTTATGCTATAATGTTTAACATAAATAGGGACAGAAAGTTCGGTTGGAATACGGTAATTGACTGTCGATATAACTCTATTTTTCTTCATTAAATATCAAAAGGGTTGGTTCTCTGTAAAACTGGTCTGGCATATCAACTTGTGACGTAACAGTTTAGATTACTGCCAAATAATTTACATGTAATATGTTAAAGAGACCATAAGGAATCAAATTTATTAAATTACATAAATTTTTGAAACAGTAAACTATTCAATCGGCGTGTGCATACATATACATATGTATGTACATGTTTTTATTTATATTTAACCCATAGAAATACATAACTTAACGTTCGTTTTTTAAGGTACTCTAAATGAATATTTCAACAATCATCCACGTATTTATTCGTATATACGACTATGTTGCTGTAAATGCTCGAACTGCGGCACATTCAAAGATTTACCAACTCCTAATGGTAAAATCTGAACCGTTCTATGATCATTGTTTATTTCGAAATTTTACCACCACTCATTCATTGCTAAATCTTAGAATTTGCCACAAAGACACGATAAATATTGAAATGAATATATCACAAGAACATTATTATTCAATAATACAGATTAGGTTCATTTGGATGAGATGAGTTTAAGTGGATCGTTTTATTCCCAAAATCAACATTTACCAACTGTCACTGGCAAAACCGAGCATAGTATACAAGTATACTAAATTCTAATGGTTTAAAAATTTGGTCTCTTTTTATCAAATCTTACATTTACCAACTCGTGTTGGTGAATTACAAAATTTAATAGTAACACCACAGACTACCCAACATTCGGGCCTTTAACGATACTTTGTATATGTAAAATATTGTGTATATACTTATGTGTATTTCAAGTAAAAACAAATTTCTTAGTATTTACGATTTCTCATCGGTTAGAGTCTAGAATGAGAAATATATAATATTAATAAATATACGTTGTAAACGAAAAAAAACAAAGTTATCCTATTTTATTACACATGTATTTATGCGCTACCGTATCATTAAATTAATGAAAATATCTACCGTTTAATATATTGATTATAATTGTTTTCTTGCTCTTTACTTAAAAAGAAAATGAAAAACACAGTGGGGATTACCCTGCAAAAGGAATATTGTTATGGAATTTGTAAGGCAATAATTAATCTGAAGAGTTTGAACACCTAAAATGTTTTGTGGAAAGAACTCTTAATAATGATAATTAGTAATTTGTTTTTTTTCATAACAGTATATTTCATATACACATTGTGATTTAAAATGAACAAAATATATTTTTATTATGCATTAATTATAAATTAGCATTTCCTTTGTAAATTTTACAATAGAACGCCTTTCTAAATCTTTTCGAAGTGAAATATCGGACAGATTTACGTAGGTCTTACTTCGATAGGTATTTTACGTTTCTATGTGTGTGTGAATTGTAAATAACTCATGTCTTTACTCATAAATTTGTAAAAAAAATATTATTAGAAAGCCATTCTGCGTTATAAATTGCAATTTCTCTAGTAATAACTAATTAAAATCACAAGTACTTTGTACTACTGATTAGCTATTTCATTTGCCTGTAAATGGATGTTACTCTGAAATAACATCTATGTATAATAAATGCTCAGCAAAAAACCGTCCCACTACTAATCTATTTTCAAAGTTTAATTTAGATTAGATTAGAGCAAATATAAACGTGCTATGGCTGCAGATCGAAATAAACAGTAGATCTATTAGACCTCACTTGTCAATTACATACCTAGTCTTGCCATAAATATTGTAATAAAGAAAAAAGAAAATTGTTAACTGCAAATAACATTTATTACTTTTACAGTGTGTCAGTTTAATACATAAATATAAAACAATTAAAAATATAAAAAGCTTATTCGAAGTGGTCTCCATTGGCTGCAATACAGTCCTTTAAACGATGAGGCCAGTTATCAATAGAAGCACGCACTCTTTCCATGGGAAAATTCTTCACTGCCAATCGTATAGATTGTTTTAGGGACTCCAAATTATCATGGCGTTTAGAGCAAGCTGTACTCTCTAAAACTGACCACAAATCATAATCCAGCGGATTAAGATCGGGACTAGACGACGGCCAGTCTTCAGCTCTGATGAAGTCCGAAACGTTCGATTCCAACCAAGACTGCGTGGACCGAGCTTTATGACCCGGCGCCGAGTCTTGCTGGAAGGACCATACTTGGTTATTGAACATGGTGATGTTAAGGGGCTTAACTACCTTCTCAAGAATGGTATCTTGATACACTTGTGCCGATGTTTTGATACCTTTTTCACAAAAATATGGCTCAGTCACTCCTTCATAGCTAACACCCCACCAAACCATCACTGAAGTCGGATAATGTCCACGTTGCACTCTGTCGACTAATTGGGAAGCTTCCTTAGAGCTTTGAGCATAAATACGGTCATTTTGTTTGTTAAAATGTTGCTCAATTGTAAAAATTTTCTCATCCGTAAACAAAATTTTTCTGTGACCTCCCTTTGCGTACCGCTTCAGTAGTTGTTTCGATTTTACCACCCTATTCTTCTTTAAATTATCAGTTAAGAAATGGCCAGTGCGTCTCTTATAGGCTGCAAGTCCTAAGTCATCTTTTAAAATACGCGACATGGTTCTAGGTGCTATCTTCATTTCCCGAGATAAAATCTTTTGCTTTCGGACAGGATTTCTTCGAATTCTTTCCCTTACTGCTTTGACCACCTTTTTCGTACGAACACTACGTGGACGGCCAGATCTTTTTCTGTCACAAACAGAGGAGGTCTCATTGTACCTATTAATAGCCCGGTACACAAACATTTTACTAATACCAAGTGTATGGAGAGTTTTAAAAATTGCATTTGGCTCCATACCTACTTTGTGTAATGCTATCACAGCGATTCGGTTCTCTTTATCACCCCACACCATTTTAATATCGCAAAATATTTTACAATGTATTGGCGCCAAAATGAGAAAACACAATGAACAATCGTATAAAAATGACAGATTCGAAATTCAAATGTAATATTTTTTTATAATTAAGTGTAACAGTATTTATGGCCAGACTAAGTATAACTTTAGACCTCAATTTATTATTCTGCTAAACGTAGAAATAGGCCAAAATCTGACCCAACTGTGAAGTTAAATGCAGTTGCTTTTATATAGACCTAGAGACTATTGATTTGACTCGTCTGGCATAAATTCTTTATTCAGAGAGCTGGTTATATGTGTGCTGCTTCTTTTATTGCAGAAATAGATTAACATAAGTTAAACTAAAATTGAAATTGTTAGTGTTAAGTGCAGAAATTCATACACTCAGTTCTATATTTCTGAAAAGATAAGCCTGCTTCCTTGGCCATGATGTTTTCTTTTTTTTTCTATATTAAGAGCCTGCTAAAGTGACTCTATTCTACCTGATGGAAAGCATGAATAGAATCCAAGAGTTGTGGTCACCATACTCATTGCAAATGCAGAAAATGCAGTGTGGTGACCCACACAATGGAGGCCTAGTGAGATGCTTAAACGCTTTTTCACGTTTCGCTTGGGGACGTAAAAGGCATCACAGTCACCGTGGCATTGTATTGCACACACTAACCACGACAACTGTCACCCTTACATCAATGGGCCTCCGGTCTCGCACTCATCAACGAAACACAACACGGATATTGGCGCTTTAGGTTGGTTTTCTGTGGGAGGGTAATACTGCCCCAGTTGAGCCGGCCCGTTCGTGCTGAAATCAGCGGTTTCAGCGGAATCTGTCTCTACTACCTATAAAAATAAGAGTTTCACGTCGATTTCTGCAATCCCTAACGCTTTCATTCACTTCTGTTATTATTACATACATATAGGCTAATATTTTGTTTTGACCACGTGACTTAGCGTTGAGAGACGTCATTTTTTTAGTTTAGTTCACATTTTTAGTTTTCTAATAACGTTTACGTTTGTAAAATGATAACTTGGCTAGAGGGGAAGCTGTAACTTAGAATCATTAGTACTTACCATCCTTTGAGTCCCTCCTAATAGAATCAGGAGGTTTAGGTTTAGGACTTATGGCGATAGATTAGTGACATGTACCCAGAACTGACTACCGATTGGAATAAATACATTTGTAAACAGGACACAACTTCTTTAGTTTTTTTAAAATAATAATAAACAATCAAATTTACTTTAACAACTTATAATACATACTTTAATTTTTTTGCCAATATCAGGCGGACGAAATCGGAAACTAGGCGGTTGAGTTTGATTGTAGTCTTACAAGCTGCTACTAAAATTTAAAACAAATAAATATTTATATTTCAACGGAAAAAAAATACAATTAAATGTTATTGATATTGAAAATAAAATCAAAGGAATGACTTAGGCAACACATTAAAACAAGTAGTAGCTTGTGAATAGATTGCGTGAAGACTACACCTCTTTTAATTTGTTCATAAAATATTATGACTCTACCTATGTATATTGTGATAGGGTTGAAAATAACATTATTCACATTTTATACACAAATTTAAAATGTTAAACATTGTAAGGCTTCTGAGTTTTTCTGAGACTTGAAACAATGCAATTTTTCGAGAAAGCATGGACATTCATAATGTGTTTATTTGTTTGTATATAAAACTTGATGCACGTTTAACAGCATCGCGTATAATGTATTTTGGCAGGCCGAGGAAATTCTCTTCCAATCTACATTTGGGTAATACTAGTATCATATCATTTTAGGGTAAAAACTGTATAGAAAATTACATCAATATTACAGATACAAAAAGCGAAAATGTTACACACACAAATGTTGACAACTCGTTAAAAATGTCGCAGCGCAACGCTGCTCTTTTAAGTTCACAATACAAATAACAAACATCTCAATGCCAAAAAACAGCTTTCATCAGTCGTACCTTTTGACATATCAAAAGTCAGTTCATTCACAGCGATCATTTTGAAAGAACATGTGAAAGATATTTAATATATACATATCACACAACACCATCTAAGCAGAGCTTGTACTATGGGTAATAAATAACTAATATAAATACATATATCCTTTTTTTATGTAAATACATACATATTATACATAGAAAACACCCAAACTCTGAAACAAATATTTGCAGATCATATAAACATTTTGTCCAATCCGGGCATCGAACCCGAGACCTCAGTCACAGTAGTCACATTCGCTACCGCTGCGCCACCGAGGCAAACAAAGATAAACATAGATAAGTGAAAAATATGTCAAAGTAACAAATAGTTTCAGAATGCTATAACTCTAATACCCAGTTATATGTAAATTATTGCGTCCTTTTACGAGTAATATTATAGTGGAGAGCATTTTCTCGATATTCAAAGTGAACGTTATTATCATACATTTGTTTGATGTGCCAATAAATTGAAGAGTTTTTTTGGGTCACGCGCCAGCCCTAGCTGTATAACTTTTAATATTTGACACTGAACTTATCGTAACGTTTTTATTGGCGTTTGATTTATTTACGGTTCTGTGTCATTTAACAATGTTATCTGAATAGAATAAAATTTTCTGTTAGAAACTTAAGGTAATAATCAATATGTGAATAAATTGTGCGTCTAATATTTTTGTTAGACGACCTATTTAATCAGAATAAATCAAAGTAAAAAGATGACACCCCCAAATTTTAGGAAAGACTAATTATAGCTGATATTTTGACATGTATGATAGTTTAGCATGTAGATAAATGATGTACTATTTTACTAAGTGTATATTATGTAAGTGTGTATTTCAAGGATTGCAGATTTCGGTTTCGGATCCCACGACTCTCAACGACTCAACAACTTTGTAATAGGTATTATTCCAAACAGATACACGATACGCAGAAATAAGGATTTTCATTGAAATCTTTACTTATTTTAATTAATATCTTTATTTATTTAGAGTATCAACAATCTCGCGTTCCAAACTCTATCGAGGACATAGACACGTACACATTTTTCTTTTTTAGTTCATAAAATCCTTTCAAAGAAAACCTATATAAGGTTTACTTCAAAGGTCTACGTACAAAATATTCTATAGAGGTCATGTTATTCATTGACGGATAAATCAACAATTTTGCATTCTAATACTCTATTTTTCCCTGCCTTCTTTTCTATTCTGAACACAGGTGTTGACGTCAATAACATCACGTAGCACTTGCCCCAATATACCACGTTCTAACAGCAGGCTTACTGGCAACAAACGTTGTGATCGTAATGATAAATACAACGTAATAATGACATATGGTTTCGATTACACAGAATTAGTTCAGCTTTATATACATATGTCTACTATTAGTATGGCGCTTCAGAAGTTTGTACTTCAAAGCAAATTGTTTTCTTCGAATGTACAGTTGTAATTTAATGTAGTTATAGTACATATCTTACGAATATCGATATTAGTGTATATAATATGGTATAATACTATATAAAGTTGTAAACGATTCGTGTTTTTGACTAACTATGTGAACTATATCAAAGTAAAAAATTTGAGAATTCTGTGACTACTTTGATCAAATTTGCATTCTGTTAAATTTATAACGAAATATTATTGTCTATGATACTTTATGTTATCTGTACTTCGAACCAGGCTCTGCTACCATACTTCTTTTCAATAATTTTTTTCTCTCTGTGACAAACCAACAAGCGTTTAATTACATTCAAAATTCTCTATTTTTGAACATGGTTATATGGAATTTATATTCATATTCGTTTAATATGGAATTCATTAATTACATGAAAAACTTTCACTTTATCAAGTTTGTAACCATTAAAAATTACGTATAAGTCGCCATTGATGTTTTCGCAAATGCATCCATACTTTATAATGCTTAAGATCTTTAACAACTAATTTTAAAAAAATTCAAAAAATTTTGTCTTTAACGGTCTATCCAAAAACAAGGTGTTTCTAGTATCAAAATCCTTAGTTAGCTGTCTTTTCTCTTATTACTACTGTTAGATAACTTGAGACAAGGTTATTAATTAATCCGTCCGTCCGTTCGTTAGCTGTACCATGGCCATAATCATAATTACGGCCATGGTACAGCTAACTTTAACTCTTTGCCTTTGATCTTTTATAATTTCTTGAACAGATATTAACAGTTATATCTTGAATTACCTATTATTTTTAACAGCATGCACTTTGTTGTCATAAATTAACAAATGAATAACATAATTGGTCGAGAGATAGTTTCATCATTTCTCTTTGATATCATTAAAATTCACTACAAAAAAGAACATCGATTGATTGTTTTGTGTACCTATTTGTTTATCTATTCATCCATACTAATATTATAAGGCCGAAGAGTTTGTTTGGTTGAACGCGCTAACCTCGAGAATTACTGTTCCAATTTAATAAACTTTTTCAATGTTTGGTAGCTTATTTTTCGAGGAACGCTATAAGTTATATATTATTACGCTGCGACCAATAGGAAGGAAATTTCAAATTAAAAATGTCACAAAAACAGATGAAAATTATTTCTTTTGAAAACTTCTATTGTATACGTTACAGAAACGGTTAAAGTTTAGCAAAAAAATAGTACGAAATAATTATGTCCCTCCAAAAATTCTAAAAATACTCTCACTACAACCCGACGAGATTACATGGGTCAGCTAGTGTTATATAAAGTATTAATTTAAATCAATTTTATTGCGGATTTGCTAAGCTTCATTTAAAATAACATTTGGATTATGCTAAATCCTGTGATGTTCGCTTCATCAAATATATTAATCTAGTTATGTGCTCGTAGTACAGAATGGACCAAAAATTTGTTAACATTTAAATCTAACATCCCGCGCAAACATGTTGCGGGAGTTCTTGAGACCGATGCTTCTGGAATTTGCTGGCTACAATCGTAATACATAGTTTCAACAAGATGAAGCCACTTGTCACACATTTAATGAGCCCCTCGGTGGTCAAAGACATGTTTTCGGAAAAGCTAAATTCCAGACGAGACGACATTCTATGACCACCCAGAAGACCAGATCTATCCCCAGCTGATTCTTTTTTATGTGGTTATTTGAATAATTTGGTCCCTTTAGTTAGTTAGATTTTAAAAAATTTACCAGGTAACGCTACTTATCAAATCCAATGTGGTTATTTGTGTTTAAAGTAAGTAATATTGCTATTTATATTGTGAATAGTTTTAATATCTTGGTGGACCAAAAGTTGATTTAAGTGGAGTAATGCCACGACCTCGCAGAAAACCTGTTACGGAAAACCTACATGAATAAACCAAATACACTACGTCAACTAAAAGAAAAAGTCGGCGAAGAGATGTTGGCGATGTCGCGGTCTCTTTGCCGACGAGTATACGAAAATTTCGGTGCTAACTTAGAAGAGGACAAACGTCGAAGCGGTGGTTATTTGGGCGATGTAACTTTTAAAAATAAATTCCAATTTATTTACTTTCTTGCAAACAATAATTTTTATAACATATTAAATAGTATTTTATATGGTTTTTCAAATGGTAACTACATAATTCATAGCCCCTGTACATAAGTAGTTGTTAAAGAACAAAATACGAAAAATCTGATTTATCATTTTCTATTATTTCAAAAAGTTTCCTATTATTTCAAAGAAGTGAATACTATGTGAATGATTTTACATTCAAACAAAAAGTGAACTCAAATATCAATGCAAATTTAATGTTTGGATAAAACCTTTTCCAAATGGACATATATATGCAAAGATCTGTCTAATCTCTTATTGAAGAAATATAAAACAGTTTAATGAATGCTAATCTCGATCAATACGTGTAGTATCTAACATTTGGTTGTGGAAGTCTGGTGGCCGTCGTTCCACGTAAAAATTAAAAATTCTGCTGTTTACTAGCAGACTTAAAGTGTAGCTTAATGTAATTTAGAAAAAAACTTCGAAGGAAAATATACATACATATTTAAAATCGTGCCTGTTTCCGGCAAGAGGTAGGCAGAGGAATATCAAACGGTCACTTTTCGTCCGTGTTTTAGTCCCAAGTAATAGTAGCAGGTGACGAGTCCGCTAATCGGGATTATTTTTTATAAAATATATACATAGATATACATTCACCAGCTTGTGACCACGGTCAGTGGAACCTGGCCGAAATCTCAAGCGATTCGAAAATTTATTATGTACTCTAAAATTTCGATCGGATCAAACAAATCGGGATCAAATTTTTTCATAAGTACGTAGGTACAAACAAAAACTTTTAAAGTAAAACACTATTGTAACAAAAACCACAGATTATAGATTTTGTCGAGATACACGACATAGCATTGCATGTTCAAAGCTTATTAGATAGAGTTACTATATATAATATGAAAATGCATATGGCTTTAAGGTCGATACGTACCAACCACAAGCTGTCAAACCTTACGTAATTAATTCCAGTATTTAGACATTTCCTGTTATAACTAGACACTATGAGTTTGTTGAGTTAGTCTAACTTTGATCTCTGTTTATTACTCCGCGTATTACGACCAGCACAATAATTTACAACCGCAATGATCGCTCGATGAAATTCACTTTATTCTTGGAAAGTAAACTGTTCTAATATCTAATTTGAGACGAGATCAAGATCTTTATTTTATATTAATTCATTGTATAAATATGCTGATGTCATAAAACTTAAGAGTTTTTATTGGTGTGTTTGTTTGAATACGATTACCTTTTTACTTTAAAAGTTTTGTTTAAATATATTTTTTTATTTGAGATATCATTTTATTATACATACAATTGCATACAATTTTACGTACAATAAACAGCAAACATTCAAGGCACAACTGGTAGTTGAACTCTGGCACCCATGATAAGATTCAACTTGTATTAATTTAATACGTGTGTAGGGTATGTAACATAAGGTACGAAACCGTATGACGAAATAGTAAACATGAACGCTCGGAAAACTGCTTGGCTAGTATTGGTTACGTCTATGTATAACAGTCTCGTAGCTCCTGCGAAATTTCTAGAACATAGCTATGTAGTATTTACATACATACATATATACGTATGAATAAAATTCGGATCCCAGTAAAGATACTATAATTATAGACTTCGGAATATCATAATGCTTTACTTATTTGTTTTGTCTTAGGGACTCCTATCCGATTTCAACTTCGGCGATCAACCTCAACAGAGACCCATCCCTTATACAGAAGATATTATAGTGTACAAGTGTATGCACAAACACAGGTGCACTCTTTGTTTCTTTACTCTCATAATCCAATGGGACAGCTATCCGACACGATCGGCGAAAGATCAAACGCAGAACTGATGGCTTAACTTGCTTAATTATTTCTAAAATCAGAAAAACTCAATAACACTTTTTTAAAATAACAAACACTTAAAATTTTTAAACAATATTGCATGTTTCATTTAATTGAGTGACGAGTCTTCAACTTTTAATCAACTGTGCTGTTATGAAAGTCAAAAGTAGGAAAAAGTCACGTTTTCGTTATCTTCTAATGAGAAGCGAAATTGTTATGAGTCTGTTCAGTGTTGCCTTTTCTGATACACTATACCAATTAAAATTGATACTTTGTTATACAAAACATTAGAAGGCAAGGATATTTTTATTCTTATGATTTTTTGATCTCTTTGTTGGCAGTTATTATTACTAGTCAGGTACTGAATCTTTTAACACATTTTAAGACACCAAATTGACTTGCAAATTTTCTAGTTAATTCGAAACGTCTTACTAGTACAAAACTTAACAAAATAAAATCAAACACTGACATTTTTTTTATAATACATAGTTGTTAAAAACATGTACAACATCAACAATAAAAGGATAAAGGTTATTAGGATCGAAAAAGTAATGTTTTCAAAGATTCCAAATAGTTTTCAATGTATATAATTCACTTACGGATATTTCGTTTCACGAGACGTTTCTAAGTTTTTGTTCAGATGACTGCAAATAGTGAGCGACTCAAAATACTTTATGTTTTATCAAAAGATTTGAGCATTTGGAGTGCATTTCGTTGCTATGAACTTATGTATAACGGGCAGTTATGTAAGTCTGATCACAAACACTGATAAGTTTAAGATGTCAGTTATGGTTCTCCTAAGTACTCTATTTTCAAAAGAGTCACGTTCCTTTCTAGTTAGATAGCTGTAACTTTCATAGTAAAATGAATTATATTCTAAGATACTTTGGAATATTCACTATTCATATATAATAATTAATGGTTTTAGTAATTCGTCGTGCTATAGGTTTTTTTTATTAAAATGATTTGTGCTAAAGTAACAAACATTAGTTACGATAAAATATTGTTGTTAAACGATCCTATCTGATTGGTCCAACACAAGAAAAATAAAGTTTGATGATGTACATCATCATCATCTCAGCAGAAAGACGTCTACTGCGGCAGACAGGTCTCCCTAAGGCTCCAGTCTTGTGCTGTGCTGCTCGCATCCAATCACTTCGTGCAACCTGATGATAATAAATCATAAAACTTATGCATGATTTTGATGATTAAAATAATTAAGGCAGACTTTAAAGCCATCAAACAACGCGTCTAATTTCTGAAAAACTACTTTCCTCACATTTAACCTTACATTGTATGATATTATGTATTAGCTATACCTAATTATATTTCTGGTAGTGTAGTACTTGCAAACAGGTTAAGAGGAGATAGAGTATATAGTTTTATAGAATATAATACATTATATTATAATAGATAAGTTTATATAAGGGACACAATATTTTAAAATTACAGGGAAGCCGAACCTCTTCTTCTCTGAAGGTTTCAGACCAGGTATTAGGATAAAAAGCCGAAAGAAAACCTCGAGTAAGATAAATCTGGTGAAACTATAATATATAGTATGGTGGAGACCCAAATAATGTATCTAAGTAAGACTATATGAAGTGGTAAAATTTTCTCTATTACTTACTTTATAAAACTGTCAATCAAGTCTAAATATGACAATAAGAAGGTTTTTTAGTGTCGCATTAGGGTCGGTGTTGCTTGATTCATTTGTCATTATTACTTTTCTTTAAGCGAGTGAGTCTCAACGACGAACCAAGAATTTTATCGTTTCGTCTTAATTACTTTCAGTAAAAACATAAGGTTTTGGAATCACTTGAATTAAAGTTCTTACTAGTTTTTTTAGGAACGGTACTATACTATGACAAAGTAATTTAGTCCCTTTAGTTCTGAACGATTGATTTGAAAAAAAATTGCCGGGCAATGCTACTTATCAAATCCAATGTGGTTATTTTTGTTTAAATTAGATAACGTTGCTATGAATATTGCGAATAGTCTTTATGTCATAGTAAGGATTTAAGCGTAGGAGAGACACGCGTCGGTACCAAAGGTTGTTTCGAGTGGAGTAATGCCACGACCTCACAGAAAACCTGTAAAGAGAAACCTATTAACTCTTGGTACTGGTGCTACTGGGATTTGCTGAAAATAACCGTAACATATAGTTTCACCAAGATAGAGCCACTTGTTACATATCCAATGAGTCCCTGCCGGTGGTCAAAGACATGTTTGCGGAAAAGCTGATTTCTAGACGAGGCGATATTCCGTGGGCACCCAGAAGTCCAGATCGTGTCTACATCAATAAATCAAATACACTATGTCAACTAAAAGAAAAAATCAGCGAAGAGATGTCGGCGATCTCACGGTCTCTTTGCCGACGAGTATTAGAAAATTTCGGTGCCCACTTAGAAGAGTGCAAATGTCGAAACAGTGGTCATTTAGACGATGTAATTTTTAGAAAATAAATTCCAACTAATTAGCTTTCTTGTAAATAAACAATTTTTATAATATATCAAATGGTTTTTATATACGATTTTTCAAATGCTAACTAATTCGTGGCTCATACTATACAACGCCATCTTGTCTCTAACTAAACAGAGCTTGTATGATAGGTTCTAGACAAGTGATATAAATACATATATACATTTTTTATATATACGTACATATTATACATACAAAACTCCGTAACAAATATTTGCAGATCCTACTAACATTTGGTGTGATCCGTGAATAGAACCCGAGACCGCTAGCATAGTAGTCGCATATGTTACCACTGCACCAACGAGGCTGTAATTTTTATACCAAGTAAATGATGACATCAGAGGTTATACATCCCTCCATTCTAATTCTGAGGACAAGAGCACTCAAAGATTTTTTGTTTAGTGGCCATTCTTGAGTTACTCATATCTGTGGACAGCGGTAGTCACCGTCTGGTGCCCCGTCTGTTCATTTACCCTTATACCCTTCTCTACACGACAACATGTGCTGACCTTGGAAGGCACCGTTCTAGAGTGGAAAACATACACTCTCGAACTAAATGGCTCTGGCTCTTCCTGGCTGTGTAAATCATTCTAAACCTGGAACTCACTACCGGCGCACGTGTTTCCCTCCCACTTTGATTTCGGGTCCTTGAAGCGGGATGTGAAAAAGCATCTCACTTTAACAGACCTATTTAAACTTCGAAATAATATACCAAAGGCACCAAATTATTCTCTATGAATGCTATCAGGTAGAAATGAACAATTAAACGACGAGGTATACCTCAAACAAATTAGACGATGATGATTTATTAGAGCGAAAGTAAAGTAGAAAATTAACTTAATTCACGAACAAACGTCGAACTTGTTAGTTCCGAACAATATTGTTTTTAAGTAGATTATTAACACAGTAGTAGTAGGATTGCCTTATATAAACAGAAGAAATGTGATGCATAAACTGTAATTAGTCATTAAACTTATAATAATTGTTTCTGCATGTCTTTGTTTAAACGTAAAACACATGTTAATTAACAAACAATTTAGTTTGCGCTTTCACTGTAGCTTCTTTGTGTAATTTTATTTTAAAAATCAAGTATTCAGGAACGGTTAAATAATTAGAAATAAGCAGCTAACAAGCATAAAGCATAAATATTTTGGTTTCCACTAAGAGTGTAATGTAATAGCTATAAGACTTGTGAACGACCATTCCTGATGGATATAAATCGAACTGGTCACAAGTTTTATTCTCACCCGTCAGGAAGCTACTCCTAAAATAAATATTAAATTTAACCTTTAAGTTTAAAATCAACGGAACCACTTAATTTTAACGAGCCACATAAAATAAATATTACCGCAGTTTTGAAATCGTTTCTCACAAGAATATATGCAAGTTTATTAGTATAACTGAAATATGACATTAAAATCAATGGAAATAGACCTCATAACTTTGGATTTTTATTTTTACGATGTAATAATAAGTTTGTTGATTTAGATGCAATATAAAAGTAAAGTCAAGTCTTTCAATAGATTTCTATACTTACTCAGATAGAATTCTATACTTAGAATACACTACACACTCATAGTATTACATCTATTTGTAATTAAGAAGCCCAATACAGTTTGTCTTCAAATTAAATTTAATTTAATAGCGAAAGTAATGTTTTGCACTAATTTTCACTAACAATTTCAGTAGTAGGTGATTGGAGCAAAATTAAATAATTTTGTTTATAACAAGTGTTTTATTATATTTATAAGTATATCTAGCTCAAATTCATCCCAGTTATGATACAAACCAATAAACATTCTTAAATTCCTATTTAGATGTTAGCGAGTTAAAATATTAAATTTAATACCTTGTTGATTCAGTAATATTAGAAACCAATATCCGTCGGGTTAGTAAAGATATCAGAGATGTATGTATATTTAAATAAATATTTTATTTTGTTCGTCAATGGATATTATAAACACTAGTAGTTGAGTTTTAAATTGCTTTTGATTGTTCGACTTGAGATAGATAGATAAACAAATATAATTCCACGCCGCTCTCTACTGCACTGAGTATTATGGGTTGAAACCACACATGGGACAACACCTTGTGTGATCCACAAATTGTTATTTTGGGTGTTCTGTGTGTCCGTTTCTTGTATGTTTGTAAAGTCCCCCGCAACACAGGATGTATTCCTTTGACTTTTTAAAAGAGAAAAAAAAGAAAGAAGGAAAAAAGATTAACAATACGTGGTGTCGCCACTCCTATTCATCTCGTGGGTATCCTAACAGCAGACGAAAACATCATTGTAAAAAGAAGGAAAACTTGAAATAAACTCTATTCTAACCCATATGGCCAGCGTAGTATAGTATTAATGAATTCTATTCGTGCTTTCGGTCAGGCCGTATAGAGTCACTTTGGTAGGTCTATAATAAAAAAAACTTGCTTTCTAAAGGAGGTCTAACAGTGATCCACTAAAGACACTTGCTATAATCTGAAAAAAAAAGTATCCATAATCTGTGTTCAAAACTAAGTAGTAACTAACGATTGAGAGGACGGTTAGATTAAACTGTTTCTATAGTAAGCAGACTTAATTAAGTTACGGATTATATACAACATAAATAGTATAGTACATTAATTAGAAAGTTTATTAAAGGGAATAAAGATTTTTATAGGGGTCATCACACACGACTTCCGGGCCAGCCGTTGAGTAGCCCAACAGGGAATAAAAGATTGTTATTAGTGTAGGTTCATTATTATTTTATTACTTCTTGTTTTGTTAAATATATGTGTGGTGTGTTTTTTTTATTAACACTACAAAAACAGTCATAGATCAATTACTTCATTTTCATGCACATTTGCAGAAATGAGTGGTTTATGACCAAAATAAAACTACATTGCAAGGCATTTCGGTTTATTACAGCCTATTTTTAATGCAGTATCGAAATAGAATGTCCGACGTAGCATTTCACAAACATAATGCTGTTACTAAAAGGTAGAAAACTAAACCAATTAACCAACCGCTGCTCTCTGAACAAACTTTGTAAGCAAGATAGGGGCAAATAGCGACCGTTTCGTTCATAAACTCATTAAGAGAGTAATTTATGTAAGTGAGAAGAGTCTTGCAAACACGGCGGAGTGAACAGGACGTAACTTAATTATAAAACAATTTGTTGTAATGAAATCACAACACGCGACACGACTATTCTATTTTATCGCTTTGGTTATAATTTTTAATTCACTTACAAATGAATTTTAACTTCAAATAAGTAATAATTTATGAAATTTAATTTCATAACATGAATACATAAACTCTACTCATGTTATGTTTATATGAATATATATACATATAATCAGAAAATATATATATCCTAGAACAAGAAGACAGAATCGTATTAATCGCTCACATTTTTCCAACTCTAATGATAACTTCAGTGCCACTTACGGGATACGACAAGCATATTGACACTAATCGGGTATTCTAGAAATCAAAGGACCTAGTCCAAATGCAAGTGTTTCACATCGAATCTCTTTATAGAAAGTAGCGATTATGGAATCGCTAACGCCTCTATTCTCTTTCCTTATACTATTTTGATCACGTGACTTAACTTTGAGATGACGTTGTCAGTTTTCTAATACTGTTTACGTTTGTAAAAGGTCAACTTGGCTAGAGGGGCTGATCACTTAATAGGGAGTGTAATTAAAAGAATAGTAGATAAGAAGACAAGATAATGATAGGAAAAGATTATTAATTATTAAAGTGATAATAATAAATAATAAATATTTTGGACATTTAACATACAACGGCATCTAGTTTCAAACTAAGCAGAGCTTGTGCTACGATAACAAGACTGACTGATAGAATACTTGCATACTGTTTTTTTTTGTAAATACATACATACATACTATACATAGAAAACACCCAAACTCCTAAACAAATATTTGCAGATCATACAAACTTTTGGTCCAATCCGGGAATCGAACCCGAGTCGTCGAGCACAGCAGTCGCTTTCGCTACAGCTACGCAATCGAGGCAGTCAAAAAGTAGATTGGAGAATTTAAGCAATCGCTTAAATAAGACGCATAGAACAATCGTGATACTTCTGAGTATCGTGACTGTTCTACATGACTGTTCTACGCGTCTAAGTAGAGCCTTCTTACCTGAACAAAATTGAGTTCTATATTAGATTAGATATCTAAACCTGGTCTAATACCTGTGAACTTGTTTTGTCTACATATACATGCAGAATTTCTCCTATATTTTATTTTCCAGTTTAAATTTTGTATAGAAAGTAAGCGCAATATATTATAAATACCATTTTTTTAATGGAAATCAGTAAAAATCACAAAAAAAAACATTTAAGAAACGAGAAAAGTGTCTTTCTTGTGATTATGCTTTTTAATAGATAGTATATGGTATCAAACAAAATTTCTGCTTATCATTTCTCATAGTTTTAGTAAATTTACTGAAAAAAATAATAATAGTTAAGAACATCAGAAAATTTTTATAGTACCTTATAACACAAAACGTTGTGGAGAACCCTGGGGGAGGCCTATATCTACCATTGTTGTGTCTTTTGGCTGAGATGATGATGATGATACCCTAACAAAAAAAAATGTACTAAGCTTTGTTACTTACCCTTTCCAAATTATTGTAATTTTATTAATATCACAGTACCATTTGCGAGATAGATAGATGATATTTTAGAGAAGAATATAGTAGTAAACGAAATAGGTAGTGTTGAATAACAATACATCTTGTGAAGTTTTGATTGTGTGTGAAGTGTGAAGCTTTATAAATTTGACACTGAAAAATATTAGCAACACGAATGAGACTGAAAAAGCCCTTTTGTTAAATGTTACTTCTGGGTACGTTATTGAATAATTTAAGAATAAAAAAAATCATTTATATGATTATAGTCAACATGTTAAAGGAATAGCGATACTTGCCCAGTTATCCCAAGAGTAACTTAGGAAAAGAGATATATATGTACTGCTTGACTTTGCTAATGTGCTTAGGGATTTGGGGAATGCGGCTGCTGCCTGTGAGAGTTTAGTTATTAGTATATTGTAGCAAGTTTTTGTTTATATTAATAGTAAAGATATGTATATATTTGCCTTTTAAAAGAAAGAGAGTTAAGTGGCATCAAACTTCTAAAAAACCATTGTCTATTTCTATATATTTTTATATTAAGAGCCTGCCATAGTGACTCTACTCTGCCCGTTAAAAAGCATAATTAGAATTCAAGAATTGTGGTTACCATACTCATTACAAATGCAGACAATGCAGTGTGGTGACACACACTATGGCGGCCTAGTGAGATGCTTTTTCACGTCCTACTTGGGGACGTAAAAGGCATGACAGTCATCGTGGCAGTGTAAGGGTCACACAGTTATCACGATAACTGTCATCCCTGTATCAATGGGCCTCCGGTCTCACACTCACCAACGAAACACGACAGCACGGATGCTGGCGCTATAGGTTTGGTTTGGTTTGGTGTTTTGAACCCTAGGTACACAAAACAAAACTATAGTATAATATGTCATTTTGGATTATATTTCTATATATATATATCTATATCTACTTCTTTTTATTTGCTCATAAGATCTGTCGACTTATCAGAGTAACGGCGAATTGAGGATACCAAGACCAGAATAAATTTAAATTTCTGATAATGGAACTCCATGTGGTGTTTTTTTTTTTATGTAAACAATTCCCATCGCGCACTAGAAACAGTCGCGTGGGACTTTACATGAAACGGACCCAAAGAATACCCAGACTCAGAACAACAATTTGTAGATCACACAAACTGTCATCTCATGTGGGATTTGAACACACAATACTCGTGGTGTGGTGATCGTTTAAATCACTATGACTTCCGTGTAGTAATCATTGGCCGGAATCGATTCGGTCGATCAATTGTGTGCACACCTTAATAATGTCATATAGTGGAGATTGTACACATGAGGAATTAAGATGAAATTGATATTCATGTGGGTGATACCTATTAAAAATGTATTATTGCCTGAATGCGCATAATCAAATAGATCTCTGCTCAAATATAAGCTTTCTCATTTTTGTTATAAAAATTTTAGTCAAGATTATTCTGTTTTGTTGCGGCCTTATTATTAAAAGATGGTAATTACATACTTGGTACTAGAAATATGTGTTTTTGCACAAAAAAAGATAATACGAAAAATGACTGAAGTTAGTTTCTGAACGTTTTATCTGAAAGTACAGACAAATGTACAATGTACTTATACGTAAGTAAATTAATGCTCCAATGTACCAGTGCTTCCTAATACAATATTTTAGAAAAATCACCAAAACTCCTTAAACAATCATTCAATACAAAATGTTTCTTAGTACGCTTATGTTAAATGCTTAAACAGATAAGAAGTAAATACAGGTAAGTTGAATAACGTAGTGATGGGCATATCCATCCGGTTTTGTCGCTACCCTCGGCTGTACAAGATAAATCTTGGTCTACATTGTGTAAACAGTTCGAAAATACAGGAAGAGTAAAACGGTGAACGTCGAGGTATCTATAGAACCTTACATCACTATAATAAGTAGGTTTGAATACACGTGTTGGCCTTATTCATCCAACTTTACAAAATTAGGTGAATAACCTCAGACGTCTCACAAATGACCGTCTGATCCCCAACTTGGCAAAACCTTTGCTGTCGTAAAAGACATATTATAACAGATAGATTGCAACAGAATAAATGACTGTGTTGATCTCTACTGGAGTGTCTCGATTTCCGACTAGCTGTCAGGTTCACTAATCGCTAGACCAACAGGCCTTACAATATAATAGGTTAAGATGAGAATTTCACCCTAATCCTAATTTCATGCTCTATACACTAAGATCAATGGTATTAGATGAAATTATTACATTGATTAACTACAGAAATATAGAAACAAAAGGAGAAAAAAAAAATTAGTGGAGTGTTATACAGCTTCTCAGTTTCCCTGGAATTTTTAATGTTTTCTTTTGAGTTAACCATTTAAAGTGAGTAAAAGCTTAAAGTAAAAGGCTTATTACAGCAAAAATCATTAGATTACTATCGATTTTGCTACAAATGAACTAATTATCTTAATTAAAAACGAAGACATAGACACAGAAAGTTACAGAAGCGTAACAAACTCATAATGCAGGTATAAGCGCTCACCTTGTCGTACTCCATTGCGCTGACTGCGATGGGTTCAAACTCCACATGGGACAACACTTCGTGTGATCCATAAATTGTTGTTCTGTGTTTGGATGTTCTTATCCATTTTATGTATTTTTGTAAAAATCCTGCGACACAGGAATATTCGTCGTTAAACATTATAAGCAGGTCAAATAGAGAGAACAGCCGGAAAAAGTCATCTTTAAATCCATTTTTACATACATAGATCAGGTATGACACATAAACATAATCCATGTTATGGGTTCTGCGGCTTATATTGAGCCCTATAGAAATATTATTTGATTTGTATAGAGTAATAACTTCACCGATCTTTTATATTATCTTTAAAAGTCGAGATCTTAAATTTCTAGTGGATAAACACTACACAACAAACTTCTAATGTCAAAGTTGTTTTACGTAACTTCGCCTACATGTTGAAGCAATTCAAGCAGTAGTGAGCACGATGTTTTATACTGTCTAGATATAATATATGTATTTATATTAGACTTATATCCAGCAGAGGACTATAAAAACTGTTGATGTGATGTGGTTTAAAAATATATCAGTATGTCTATCAGCAGTCTGGCTATTACGGCACAGGCTCAGTCTAATTTGGATTCAGACGGCCATATGTAAGACATGTTAAGGAAATGTATTAACTATTATTTTTATCATCAGGTAGTAGAGCTAGAGAGAGTTGTCCGTGTGGTGACAGATTAAGAATATATAGTGTTAGTACCCCTATTCAGCCCGTGAGTGCCGTAAAATGTGACTAAGTGAACAAAGTATGCAAGACAGCATCATTACAAAGAGAAAAAAACTTGAAACAAATCCTATCCAACCCGTCTGGCCAGCCTGGTATAGTTGGCCAAAACCTCCTTGCTAAGGAGAGGTCGATGTTCAGCAGTGGACTCTAAAAGGCTGTTGATGATGATGACGATGAGTAGAACTACGCTGATTTCAGCACAAATGGGCCGACTCGACTAAGGCGGTACTACCCTCTCACAAAGGCCAAACTAAAGCGACACCACCCATGCTGTGGTGTTTCGTTGGTAAGTGCGAGACTGGAGACCCATTGATACCAGGGTGACAGTCATCGTGATAAACCTGTTAGCCTTACACTGCCTCAATGACTGTCATGCCTTTCACGTCCCCAAGTGGGCCGTGGAAAAGCATCTTACTGGTCCGCTATAGTGTGGATCGCCATACTACATTGTCTGCATTTGCAATGAGTATGGTGACCACAACTCTTGGATTCTATTCATGCTTTCCATCAGGCAGAGTAGAGTCATTTTTAATATAGAGAGAAAAAAACAACCTTTAGCAGTCCGCTGGTGGGCATATACTTCTTCTTAGAAAGGAGGTTTTAGTGTACCATACCACGCTGACCAGACAGATTGGTAAAGGGTTTGCTAAAGAAAAGGAAAACTACACGGGTAACTGAGTATAGTTATCATAATCTCATGAATCCCTACTATTATGTATGTGAATGTAAGTTTTTTGTTACGGTTTCACGCGAAAACCATCATGAAATTTTGTACACATGTTCTTGGAGATATTAGAAGTAACGTAGGATACTTTCTATTTAAAAAATAAATTTATTTAAAATGATCTGCTAAGAAAATTAATGTGGCAGACCAAATTCCAGGCGAGCGTAGCCGAGTGCAAAAGCTAGTATTATATATTTAGAAATATCAACGTATCTAGTCATTTATTTTCTGATACACATCACTCGATAACATAAATCTTTTTTCAATTCGAAGACATTGTTCGATTGTATCCTATTGTTGCTAGCTAACAACAACCAATAATGTCTATTTCCTAACATGGCTTCTACAAATCTAACAACCACCTTTTATCAATAGAGTACAATTTAGTCTATCAATCAAGATAAAGTAATTCAATAAAATATTCAAACAGTATGTTACCAAAAATACTGAGTGCTTTATCGATTCAATGGGTATTTTTATTATAACTGGTTCAATTCTTTCCCTGACCTTGTTTCTATTGACTGGATCGTAAATAGCTGAAGTAACAATGCCGATTGTTATAGGAAATTGTTCGAAGGACGCTGTTTTATTTTGTGATACTACAATATGCACTGTGGTCTTATAACATATTGTGTTAGACTATATAACATCTGTGATATTAATCGTCACAATACTGATTTAATATCTTTTATCAAACTTATGTATAATGGTGTAGAAAAATAAAAAATATGAAATAATAATAATTTAGATGTTTTTGTCTTTACCTTCCCTGAAAAGAAATATAACCGAAATAAATACATATAACTAATATATCTAATAAATATAGTGTAGTCTGAAAATCCTGAAATATTTGCCTAAATTGAAAAATATGTAAAATTTGTAAAAAGAATATCTAAATATAACCTTATGCTCCACCCTCTACCCAAACATACGGTCGATTTTTTTACGTGACCTGTAATTGGAAACATTTTAAGAAGTACAGGTTCCATTGTAACACTGAACTAGATTTCATTTCAATTTGGTAGAAATTTATCATGAAGGAAATAACTCCAGTGTTCTATATAACATAAGATAGAGATAAAATTGAGCAGAATAATTGAATATTTGGTGAGGCAACATTCAATTATAGTTCTCAAAATTCCATTTGTTGATAATTTTACTATAGACGCAATATTAGATGGTACTGTTTGTACAGTTTACACAGAGTCTGTTGTGTGGTGGGTTGTGCTTGTTTTTTTTTTTGGCGGGTGGAGAATGCCTTCGGATCGCCGGCTCCTCGGGGACTCCGGAGTCAGGAGTATGTGATATTTGCACTAAAAAGCACCCTGACGGCCGGTCTTAAGCGCCTTGCTCTGAAGAAGACCCAGATCATGTTATTCTAGGCCTCCCCAGGATCGATGCCGCGCCAGTCATGCTCTATCCTGGGGGAAACTGCAGAGGCTTCCCCGTGCCTATCAGCTCACTCATCATATGTTGAGACCTGATCGCATTTTTGCGACCAGGCCTCCATCCTATCACCACCTGCAGCAATTAATCTGCCACCAGAGGTCCCCACTCTCTGGTATCTTGTAGCCCTATCGACGGCTTCATCGCTGCCAATGTTCTCTATGCTCGGAATCTGCTCTCTCCCTATCCCGTTCGGCGGTCTCTTTCTGGAGCACTACAGCTTCACAGAAAGAGACCACTGCGCGCCAGCCCTCCTCACCTGCCAGCATGGCAGCAACGATTGCTGGTGGGGATATATATAAATAGCCTAGTCTCCTAGCCTAGATTTTTTCTCTGAAACAGTTGAGACAATGTTTTTCGTTTAAAAAAGATGATTGCAATTTATTAAGTTACACGCTCAGGTTTCTCTCGGGTTAGGACAGGCCCTATAAAGAATCGGGAGTTAGCCAATCGACCCAGGCTGAATCTGATATCGTTCGCATGTCGGCATCGTTGCCCATGGGGGAGGTTGTAGAGACGGTCGAGTAATGGCCCGAGTCTCCAACCTCCTGGTCCAGACGAACCTGAACCACTGTGCCGCGGTGCAGGACCTTTTCCTGCAAACCATGGCACTTTGGTCGATCGGTGTTGCCGTAGCCGCGGAATCCTATTACGTTCCTCCCCGTCCAAACTGGTTGGATGACCGGGACGATTCCTTGGCAGTCATCGGCTCCACGGCGGCTCATTCCCCGCCCTTGTCGCTAAGAGACAAGGGCACTAGATATGTTGCTGCCGGGTGGGGGGGATCACTGTATATGGTGTATACTTCTCCCCCAACCGGAGTTTGAACGACTTCGAAATTTTCCTTAACAACTTGGAAACCTCGATGCGGCGTCTAACGTCTGGGCACGTCTTAGTGCTGGGGGACTTCAACGTAAAGTCCATTGCGTGGGGTTCCCCCAGGACGGACGCTAGGGGCGAGGCCGTAGAGGAGTGGGCGGCCTCGGTGGGCCTCTGTTTACTAAACAGGGGCTCCACCAACACGTGTGTGCGACAGCAGGGAGGGTTGATAGTGGACCTTTCGTTCGCTAGCCTTGCCCTCGCCGCACGAGTAAGGAACTGGCATGTCCTGGAAGAGGTTGAGACGCTCTCGGACCATCTCTATATCCGATTCGAGCTCTCCCGGTCCCAGGACGCCAGTAGGGGTCACACGGCGCGGCGTTCTTCTCGCTTTCCGCGGTGGGCTGTAGCCAAATTAAATAGGGACGTACTAGAGGAGGCGGCCATTATTCACTCTTGGCTGTCTCCGCAGGCCCCGACCGAGGAGGTCGACATGAGGGCTGGTCGCTTCTGCGATGCCATTGCACAGATCTGTGATGCGCCATGCCCCGCATCCGAGGTTGCCGGCCTCCACGGAAGGAGGTTTACTGGTGGTCCCAGGAGTTGGCGGACCTCCGTGCGGCCAGTACTCGTGCCCGGAGGTCCTACACCTGTAGTCGGCGGCGACACCGCGAAGAAGGCGGGGCGGACCAGCTTCATGAGGAGTACAGAGAGGCGCAGAAAACTCTGAAGCTAGCCATCAGCCGCGCTAAAGAAATTAAGAGAAAGGAAATGCTGGAGGGTCTCGATCGTGACCCCTGGGGTCGCCCCTATCGTGCGGCGCGACAAAAGCTCTGCACGTCGGGCCCCCGCCTTATAGAGACACTCCAGCCCAACTTCCTGCGGGAAGTGGTCGAGGGCCTTTTCCCGCAGCGGGCGGAGCACACGCCCCCGTCGATGGCCTTCATGGTCGAAGACGACGGGGTGAACGAAGACAATGTTCTGCCCGTCAGGGAATCGGAGGTAGGGGCGGTTGTTCTACGGATCCGCTCTAAGAACACCGCCCCCGAGCCGGACGGGATACCTGCCCGAGTGCTAGCCCGAGCCCTCGAACACATGTCGGACAGCCTCAGGGAGGTCCAGGACGCTAGCTTGGCGTCCGGACGCTTCTCTGAGTGCTGGAAAAGCGGGAAGCTGGTCCTATTAAGGAAACCGGGACGGCCAGCCGAATCGGTAGCGGCCTATAGGCCTATCGTGTTGCTGGACGAGGCGGGTAAACTGTTTAAGAGGATACTCTCTGCCCACATCGTCCAGCACCTCTGCGAGGTGGGCCCCGGTCTGTCGGACGCTCAATTTGGTTTTCGGGCGGGGCGTTCGACGGTCGATGCCGTGCTGCGCCTGAGGGTCGTTACCGAAGAGGCGGTGAGCTGTGGCAGCGTGCTGTTGGCGGCCATGGCCAACGCATTTAATAGTCTGCCATTTAGCTGCATCAGGAAAGCACTCCACTACCATGGGTTGCCAGAGTACTTGAGGCGGCTTGTGGCAGACTATCTTGAGGAGCGTACCGTCATGTACGAGGACCGAGATGGTATTCTGAGGCGCGGCGGCCCATGTCGTGCGGTGTTCCGCAGGGGTCTGTCCTCGGACCACTCCTGTGGAACATGGGATACGACTGGGCCCGTCGAGGTCGTCTGGCCCCCGGGCTGGACGTAATTTGTTACGCAGATGACACATTGGTCACAGCCCGGGCAGCGATCTTTCAAGAGGCGGCGCGTCTGACCACCACAGGAGCCTCTTTGGTAGTCGGGCGTATTGAGGCGCTGAGTTTACGGGTGGCCCTGGATAAGACGGAGGCCCTTTTGTTCCATGAGCCCCGTCGTGGTCCACCACCCGGCGCCTCTATCGTAGTCAATTCGTCCTCGTACCGGTTCAGGCCCAGATGAAGTACCTGGGCCTGATCCTTGACGGGAGGTGGCTCTTCGACGAGCACTTCCGACAGCTTTCTCCAAAGCTGGTCGGCGCTGCCTCTGCCCTCGGGCGACTTTTGCCGAATTTGGGTGGAGCCAGCGTCGCGACGAGACGGCTATACACGGGGGTTGTCCGGTCAATGGCGCTGTATGGTGCGCCGGTGTGGGCGGCGGCTCTGACCGCCCAGAATGGGGCTCGCCTCTGGCGCCCTCAGAGGATATTGGCGGTTAGAGCCATACGCGGCTACCGCACCGTATCGACGGAGGCGGCGTGCGACTTGGCCGGAACTCCGCCGTGGGATTTGGAGGCGGAAGTGCTCGCCGAAGTTTATCGGCGGACGGCTCACTTCCGGGCGGATAGCGGCATACGGCCCCCGCCCGAAGAGATACGCGAGTGGCGTGAGGCCGTTCGTCAAGCCACGATGGCTCGTTGGTCGTTCCGGTTGGAGACTCCTCGTGCTGGCTTTGCCCTCGTGGAGGCTCTCCAGCCGGTCATCGCCGAGTGGGCAGGGCGGCATCACGGGACCCTTTCCTTCCGACTGACGCAGGTCCTTTCCGGGCACGGTTGCTTCGGGAAGTATCTGCACTCGGTCGCCAGGAGGGAATTGAGTCCTGCCTGTCACCACTGCGACTGCAGTGAGGACTCGGCTCAGCACACGCTAGTGGTTTGTTCCACCTGGGCGGCGCTGCGTGGGGTCCTTACTACAGTTATTGGAGGAGATCTCTCGTTACCGGCCGTCATACGCTCCATGGCCGGTAGCGACAGTTATTTTACCGCGGTCGCAACCTTCTGCGAAGACGTAATTTCGCGGCAGGAGGCGGCGGAGAAGGCCCGGGAGGACGATATCCACTCGGACTTGATTCGCCGCCGACGAACCGGGCGGCGGAGGCGCGCATACCAGCACCTCATGCCGCCTTGAGTGTGACCGCGGGTGGACGGGACGGGTTTTCCCCTCCATCCGCTACAATGGCCAGCCGCAAGGAGGCGACGTCCGCGTGTGCTGTACGTCGCCTAAAAGGAGAGTTTATCCGCAGATGGTGTCCGCGGTAGCGGGCAGGCGCTAGGAGGGATCTGGATGTCGTAATAGCAGCGGTTCCCGGATCCCTCCTATCTCAGGCGCAGAGTGGCACACCGTGTGGTTTTAGTCGGTCCGATTCCGACACACTACCCCGCCGTAAACCCCGATGGGGTGACGGCCCGAGGGGGTTTCCACAAGTTAAAAAAAAAAAAAAAAGAGGCCCTATAAAGTATGACGTCAATTCGAGAAGGACCTGAAATTATTTGGTCTGGGTCCTCCCAGAGCAGACAGCCAGAAGTTGACCGTCGGGGTGGTTTTAGTAGCAACGCAACATATTCCTGGCTCTTGCGTCCCTGCTGCACCGAGGAGATCCGTAAGAATTTTATTCCTCATCAACAAAAAAGAAAACAGGACAAAACAACTGTGATATGATATATTAGGATATGTTAGGAACAAGACTGAACCCATAACACTTTCTTGTGGGACTCTCGCATTAATGTTATATACGAGAGATTTCTCCGCTCCTAGCTTTACAAATTCTTTTTACTAGACTTTGTTTAGGGCTAGGAGTCTTTTTGAGTCTAGTTTATGAATGGCTCTTGATACTTTACTTTTGAATAAATATTTGATGGGTACTGATAGCCGATGGGCAAGAGCAATGTTTTCCTAATTTCGTCTATTTTAATAAATTCTAAGCCAGAGTTTGATGTAACTACGCCAGACAAATGTTCACCAAATAATTTTGCTCTATTCGCCTCAATTTTCCTCCAGTTACCACATTCGTAAGGGTGGATTGGAAAGTGATTAGTCTTTTAACGGTTATAATGAGTTTCTATACTGAATAATTAGTTGCTGGTGTAGCGTTAAGGTTACGTAAAAATGATTTAAATTTTCGTTTCTAAGCTTGTCTAGCATTGTCTGAGTTTTTTAGCCAGTTTGTTATAAATACTTTTACATACAAGGTATTTTGATTCTTGTTCTTAGCTTGTCACTTTTTTGTACCAAATCCGTTACAAATTTTATACATGTTATTATATATAATCATTATCGTTGTGTACTATAAAAGTAGTTGATTCGACAATGGTATAGTTAGAAGATAAATCTTAGGTGAATGTACAACACAATAATGGGATAGTTTGTATCTAGGCACTTTAAAAAGCTTTTGGTTGTGAAATGAGTCCAGATATCTATATCGTTGGTGTTCAAGAATATTTTGACTTCAAGATCATAATTTGACAGCCCGTTGGCCTTCTGTAAAATAATTTTTAGTGGTTTGAATGTGAATGCAGTCGTGACATTATGTTCTGAATTGGGTTTACCATGATGTTGGTTTTTTGTAGCATTTATTTAAATATATTCTGTATTTTTGAGTTTATTTATCCATTTATCCGAAGATTAATTATTTTGGGCATGTCTACTTGAATTTATTTTTGTTTATCGCTGTGTATGGCTAGTTATTTCAGCATTTCTTTTTGGTTGTGCCAACAGATATTACTTTTAGCATTGCTACGAAGTGTTGGATGCCTCTGTTTTTAGTTCCTTAAAGATTGCATCCTTAATAATTTGCTGGATGATTTTCTTCGCAAAGCACATATTTAACACCATCGTATCTTTTTTTCGTGGGCATTCAAAGGAGGCATAGTATCTGGCACATTTAATACATCTCATCTTTCGACGACATTACCTTTTAGTGTGCCCATAGTTTTAGCAGATAGAGCAATTAGGCATGCTGGGTTTTGGTCTTGGTTGTTCGAATTTGATACGTCTTTAGGTACGTCGAGCGTACAAATAAAAAATACACTTTGTTGATGAGCGACGGTATAATGTTTTTAGTTTAGTCACAAAAACACACAGGTACACAAAAAGTCTCAACGTACACTATATTAAAAATTACGAACACAAAAGAGAGAAAGGAGAAAGCAGTACACAAGTAATGCGGGGAGCCAAGTATATTTGGAGTGCGGTGACATGCGAGTTGTCGCGTCGTGAGGTTACGGACGGATTGTCTCATACCGCGCCGCGCTAAGGTGCGGCGCCTGCGCTGCCTCCCACTATGTTTGGCTCCTCCCTAATATAATATTGTGTTGGCCCCAATATAATATTGTGTTAACTTTTTTGTTACATCAAGTATACAAAATAATTTTAGTGCACATGATGCAACTACGCTACACGTCTATTAAGGATTCCTTTCATAATATTTATTTCCCTGTTAGTATTTTTTGGCTATATATCAATAATAAACATATCTAGTGGCTTCTTAGTTGATATCACTAAGCCTATAGCTATTTAGTTTTGACTATTGTAGTACTCTGTCATTAACAAGATTTTCACATTTACTATATAAGACACCAGTCCACGATCCGTCTACATCACCTTGTGGCAACAATAATTCAGTTATTGCAGGTGTACTTTCTGAGACGGAGTGCAATCTGGGTCTGTAGAAGATACCACGTTGGATTATTTATGAGTTAGTTTGTTTTGGTTTATCTTAAGTTAAAGAAGTGTTTATTAAGTCTTTATTCATTTTGAATCCCACGAAAGAGGTCAGTGGTCAAATAATACACAGGGCTACGCCTATTCACACTGTGAAGGCAGACTAGTTCAAAATGAGTCAATTCTACTGAAGCATGCGTTAGAGGCTGATCTTTCTACCTGTCATGCACACTCTCGTCACGTGTCCCACCTTAAGATTTGGCAATTTTTTATGTAGTTCTCTCCCCCTTAGGCCAGGTCATGAAACCAGGACTATTGATCAAGCAAAACATAACCACGAGGCAGCAGGTTATATAGATCAGTTTCTACCCACAGGTACAAGACTTATTAAACCTAGTTGATACAGTTATTTTCTATCGTCTGCCACTCGGCATTGTTACTCGTTTAGCACCACCCGAGAGACACATATGCGTAACTATATTCCCCAATGAAGTGCCGCTAATTTAAATTAATTAAATTGACAACCTTCTTACATAAAACAGATAGCAATAAAATGAAAATAAATTTACAAGCAGAGTTGACTAAAAACACTCCGTAAAAGTTCTACTTTAAATGTAAAGTAAGTGATTAGATCTTCAAGAATAAGAAATGCACTTTAACAAGTTAGAAACAATGGCAAGTTTCGTGTCTCATGCTCATAACTTCTATATTTATGTTGTCATTTGTCAATGACATTGCATTTGGGAACTTTACGTTTTTCGTTGACATGCAATATTGGAAATGCCAGTCATCCAACAACAGTATTTAGATCAAATATTGCTTTGACATGTAACGATGTCACTGACACGAAGCTTTTGAACTAAAAATAGCTGCCATTTTCAATCCTTTACTGGTTTTTAAATTGAATACCAAACAATTAGTTTTTATTCGATTTCGTGCAGGGTAATTGGATTGATATTAAAATTTTAATACTATAACTGTAAATGGTGTTCATAATACTTTTGTTTATAATAATTAAATTGAATACAATGTTATCCACATTGTATTCAATTTAAACAAATAGGTTATTTATGTTATTTGTGTGTAGCTGCCCACCGGTATTAATAAAAAACGCAGCAAAATTTTAGAAAAAAAGTTACTTTGAATGAACGACAATCAAAACCAACTAGACAAATTGGAAACGATAATCGTTTAAACATAGTTTGATCTCCACGACAGCTGGCTAAGAAATCGATAAAGTAACTTTGCACAAGTAATTTTATTTTATCTGCAACGCATTATAAATATAAAAATTCATACCTAAAATAATATCACTCTAAGTTTTAAAAGGACACTAGTGAATGAAGCTATATTTTAAGGGCTATAATAGGCAATTTAATTAAGTATGCTTATGACTTGAACTTACATTACCACGTCTATCATAGGATCTATAGAATAAACACAACTATAGAACAATCTAAAAACATAACTTAAAACAGACCCACAACACAAATATTTGCATAACACATCTGCAATTTATGACTACATTTTATTTTTCTCAGCAAAAACGTTCAGGCCAGGTTTGTTATGTTGATCCAGAAAATTGTTTAGACCTACACAGCTAAGCCGTAAGTAGAAACATATAATATTTGTTAGAAACATTTAGGGACGTTCTTATACTAGTAAGTATTATCCTCACAAATCTTTTTTATAGCTTTGAAATGAGCATCTGTTAACTTTCCAACATTAAGCTTAACGTGATCTTTGTAACATTTTTATTTTTTGACTACTTTTTGTTACGATTTCGTTTTATTTATTACACATATGTCTCTCCGGCCTCCGGTTTTTTTAAGTTTAAAATTTTATTAAGGATCAATCGATTCTTAAGCATAATCCGCTTATTCTATTTATTCGAATAACCGTGGGAGTGTCACACGTAGGGGAGGATTACAGAAAACCCGTGTTAAGATTTTGTTTTGTTGCTTTTCACCGAGTAAGTGACATTATTGGATGCCAAGTTCCCCTCCCTTATTTCTAGGTCATAATGGAACAGGTTGCCTATCCCAAAATAAGTTTAGTAGTATGGTTTCTGGACCGTTTGCTATTGAAATATATTACTCATAAGAAATCGTTATAGAAAATTCGCTAATATATATATAACAACCAGAGCTGACGGCTTGACGCGTTCTTCGAGGCACAGAAGGGCATCAATGTGTTAAGAAAGACCCCAATCTTGGGACTGACCTAATTAGGGTTGTTTAATTTTGCAATGTATTAAGGTAAGTTACACAAAATAAAAAGTTGAAATAGAATTTCTTGTTTACAGATCAATAAAACTGAGATGCTATGGAACGCAGCAGCAGCAGTGAGGTGACGAAACCAAAGACAATGGAGCAGCATACATTTTACGGCCAGGCGTGGAAAGACTAATGTAAGAGAAGACAGAGACACATACAGCCTTTCTCCATGGAGATGAACGGGACGGACACGCGAGCCGAGGAGGCGGCGCTGGCGCTCGCGCTTAGCGTCACCGTCACCGTCATCTCCACCATCGGATTGCTGCTCAACGTTTATATTCTATTCGTCATAGTTATAACTAAACAGGTATTTCCAAATTCCTATTCTGTATTGTTAAAATGATTTTTAATTGAATATTAAAAAAATATATGAAATGTGACTTTTATGGTATCAATTATCCATAAAGGTTGAGATGGTTGTACGACAAGTGAAACCGACGACTTAACTTGCCCGCCGAGGTACAGATAGGTATAGGATCTGACTACGATTGGTGGTTAACTTTACAATGCTTTAACCCACTCGGTGACTACTTCTACTTAGTCATAAACGTTACTCACGAAGTGAAATACTGCTATTCTAGTTGGCTCAAAAACGTACGACTTCATTATAAGAAAGTAATAAAGTTACAAAGTCGAGTGTAAAGTTCACTTGCTTGATCACTATCAGTATTTTTACTTTAGTTTTGTAGAGCTTTAATTTTACCATACTAAATTAAAGTTATGTATAACCAGAGATTGAAATCACGATGCAAAGAAATAAAGAAACGTGAAGAATTATTTGACAGTCCTCTTGGTTTAATGATCCTAAATGCTACAGCAAAAGTCACGCGTGATTTCAACTCCTAACCCGGACTAAAAACTATTTACAAATATAAACGTATATTTATTAGTAGTCGGGTTACCATTACACAGGCACTGGCTGGTTGGACATCAAACTGGGGTATGCCAGATGTGTGAAAACATTGTTATGTAAAGTTCTTATTATAGTGTATATTATATCTCAGAGAATCAGTTTGTCAATCATAAATAGGTGCGGTTTTGCGACCAAAATTAATTTCATAGCACAATGAGTTCTCGGCAACTATGAAGTAATTAATGCTGATGCATTTTTGATTGTGGTTCAAATATTTATATCTGCATTAAATAAATAAAAGCACTGAATATTAAGTTGTTTACTATATTTTTTAATAATATGATCACCCTTGATAGTATTGTCTTTACCAAGGAACACAGGTAAATATTTATTTTACCAATATAAGAAATATTGATTATTAGATACTGCTAGCTTGACCTTTCTATGTTTCAATAAAAAAGTTATTACTTACGTGAAATGGCCGTATTAAGCCAATCATTAATGTTATCTTCATAAATTTTATACCGCTTTTTGAGTAAATACTATGATGGCCGTGAAGTATTTATATTGACCAAATTCAATCAAGGTTGGATTAAATATAGTTTTCAATTTATTATCCATAATCCATGTTTACAAGTACCATACGAGGTCTAGATTTGTTCAGTCAATCTACGTTTTCTTTTATTTCTTAAAGTGGATTACGTTAAAATGACCTGTTATATAATAAAATTATGTTTTTTAATCATAATTAATTTAAGTAGAGATCGGATATATATTGCATTCCTGAAAATATGTAAGTAAAACATTTAATTAAAATACTTACCGCATCAATTTCATAACAAGTTTTTTTTGTTTAGTCACATCCAGTTTGTAATAGTTACCTTAAGTTACATTATTTGAATTACCTGGAGGTGCAGGAACGAAAGATACAGTTTCACTATAGTTTTTTTTAATTATTTTATTACGTTCTTGTGTACACTGGCTTTCTGTTACTTGGAAGTATATAAACACCTAGCTACGCGGATATCACGGTAGAAAGTAATCCATGTGTTATTCTAATGTATGAGCTATATTGCTGTAAAGATTCATATAAATCTGTTTAGTAATTTTTACATAAAGGAGTAACAAACATCCATACATCCTCGCCAATTTTCTCATTTATAATATTAGTAGGCTACTTCAGAAGTTAGGTGTAAACTTGATAGTTTGTATCTACATTACATTTACGGTCATGTCATCGAGGATGGCAATGCCTCCGCCTCGCTCATGGCAGCAGCAAACTCAGCACAGGAGAAGCACTTGCGTCGCCAAAGACGACGCAAGAAGGCGAAGACGCGAGCTGAACAGGCAACTGCGCCTCGCAACGAGGTCCAGGAGGACGCCGTGGTCGCTGCCCCACCAGAGGGGACGAAGGCAAAGCGGACAGTCAAACCAAAGCCGGCCCCAAGCCGGTTACGGTAGACCTAGACCCCAGACTAACCAGCATTATCGGTACTTTGCAGAAGGTACTGGTAGCGCTACTGGAGAAGCGGGACCCCGTCCCACTGATCCTTGACTGCTTAGCTGAACTGTGCAAGTCTGGATCTGCGTAGGCTGCATATACTATTTTGGAACGCCGACGGGATGTCAGCAGAGAAGACCAGGTTCTTGAAACTGCTGTTAGCAAAGCAGCAAGTGGATATAGCCCTACTCGGCGAGACTCACCTAAGATCAGAAGACAAATTTAAAATGAGCGGATACCATGTCTACCGGGAGGACCAACGCTTACCGAGAGGGACTGCTTACAGGGGATTAGCAGTCCTGATCAAGAGGAAGGTCGTCCACCAAGTGCTACCAGTACCCACGTTGCAGTCTGCGTACGCCCTGGGCGTAGAGGTTTGCATTGGCAGCCAGCCCACCCATGTGTTCGCGTTCTACAGGCCACCGGGGCAACGCCTCGCAGTGGCTGACATGCACACCTTGCTGGAGTCACCGCTACCCACTATAATCGCCGGTGACTTCAATGCGAAACAGACGGCGTGGAATTCCAACGTCACATGCCCAGAAGGCTGCCGCCTTCTAGATGATGCAGACCGACACGAGTACCAGGTGCTAGGACCAGAGGTTCCAACGCATTACCCGTACTGCGTAGCCCACACACTGGACGTCATAGATTTAGCAGTCATCCGCGGCATTGATGCGGCTGTATATCTTGGCGTCCTGGACGACCACCTCATCTCAGACCACCAGCCGGTATGTTTGACTCTGGATGACATCCCGAAAGTGTTCCAATTACCCTCTCAATCGTGCCAAGACTGGCGGGCTTTCGCCGGCTACATGGTAGAGCACTCACCCTCCTTTCCAGCGGAGACACCCAATGAAGTCGACAAACTTACAACGGATCTCAATGTGGCCTTACAGACCGCACTTCGAGTGTCGAAAATTGACGCCACCGCCGTAAAGAAGCCCTTCCGGGGAGCTGGAATACATCGCCTACATCTCGACGATGATCAAGAGGAAGAGGAAACTGCGCCGGCAAATGGCAACGCTCCCGATGCCCAACCATGAAGTCCCAGCTCAATACTCTGGCTGCGGAGATCTCTGCAGCACCGGCAACGAGCGCAGCAGAGTCCTGGCACCGCACCATCGAGCGAGCTAGTGAAGACTGGTCAGGCATACACCGCCTGTGCCGCCAGCTTTCCGGGAAACCTGCTCCGATTAGGCCCCTGCTGGCTGGTGACGGAACCCCACGTTATCGTGCCGAGGACCGAGTGGAGATATTTGCCGACTTCCTGGAATCGCAGTTCCGCCCGAATCCTGCCCACAATGTGCAGCAGATAGCAGAGGTTGAGAGGAAGCTCCAACTATACTTTGAGCAGCCGATAACCCCGATCGAGGACCCCATTATCTTCTCCCCTGGTCAAATCCAGCGGATGATTCGCCGAACACCTCTCCGTAAAGCACCCGGCCCCGACTGCGTGACCAATGAAGCCTTGCGTCACCTACCTCCGCGAGCGATCGCGACGCTGACGCGCCTCTTCAACAGCATCCTTCGCACCGGCCACTTTCCAACCGCATGGCGACTTGGCAGAGTCATCATGCTGCCCAAGCCGGGGAAGATAAGAGATATCCTCTTCCCGGCAGGCTATCGTCCCATCATGCTCCTCTCAACAACGACGAAGTTGTTCGAGAAGTTGCTACTGCTGCCCATGACACTACACTTTCAGCCACACGACGAACAGTTCGGATTCCGCGCCGAACACTCCACGACACACCAGCTCGCGAGGGTACTGCACGACATCGCGGTTGCGCGTAACAAGCGCGAGCGGGTCGTTGCAGTCTTTCTCGATATGGAGAAGGCGTTCGATCACGTCTGGCACGCCGGCCTGCTGTACAAGCTGTCCACATCTCCTACTCCTCGTCGAATAGTTAAGATTGTGGCCACCTTCCTGCAAGACAGATGTTTTCAAGTGGCGGTTGAAAGCGCCCTGTCCACAGAGCGGGTCATCTGTGCCGGTATACCACAGGGAAGTTACTTGTCTCCAGTGTGCTACTCTTGATACACAGATGACATTCCCGTCACCGACGGCGTGAAGCTTGCGCTGTATGCCGACGACGCGGCTTATATCATGACGTCGAAAAATGGTGCCAACACTCCCAATTGTCTGAAGGACTGCAGACTGATGGTCAACGTGGCGAAGACTCATCCGATCTCCATAGGAAATGTGACCCTACCACAGTTGAAGCTTATGGGGGAGAACGTCGAGTGGTCCGCGACGGTGAAATACCTCGGCGTGACCATCGACCGCAGCCTCTCCATGAAGCCTCAGTCAACAACATCATTGCCCAGGTTCGTGCTGCGCGTTCCCTTTTGTGGTCCATACTATCGTCCCGACTGCCACTCCGTGCGAAGCTCGGTGTGTACAAGGCGTACATCCACACGCGACTTACTTATGGTGCCCCGGCCTGGTTTGCGCTTGTTTCCGAGACAAACAGCCGCCGTCTGCGTGCGCAGCAGTCGCTCGCACTACGTACCCTTGTCAACGCCCCTCGCTTTGTGCGGAACAGGACGATCTCCGGGGATCTGCGCATAGAGAGCCTGGATGACTTCGTGAGACGCCTGAGTTCAAACCTATTCGCAGGCTTGAGTGCCGATGGCTCGCAAGCCCGCCACATGCGCGAGCTCGCACCTTACCATCAACGACCGCCGGACAGGCATGGCCTACCGCGAGATCTCGTCTCCGTAGCAATCCCTACCGGACTATCCCCAACACCCTAACACGGTGCTGGCTGACGGGCGCTCCTCGGAGTCTCCACCCCCTGGAGCTCGACCTCGCTAAGCACAGGAGGGAACACAGAACGAGGCGCAGCTAACATGCTGGTCACAGGGACTGACACCCGGATATACCAACAGGCCCAAGGGCCCAACCAAGTGACCCGCCTGTAGTCGCAGGCGGCGCGGACGACCACTTCGACAGGCCGTAGACCTGTTAAAGTCACCTCGAGATTCCTTCCAAAGGGGTCTACGAGAAAAACCACAAGAGACGGTCATGTTTACGTTTCGCTCTGGACTAGTATAACAATTTAGAAACTTCGACGTATTTAGCAAAGTGTACACTGTGTGTGTGTGTGTCTATTCCACTTCAGCATTTTTATGTTGTGTAATTTACTTAAGCACCTATTTAGAGCAATTACAGATACACCTGTAACGTTTTTTACTTCATATAACACGAGTTTTAAAAGGTTTGCCAATTGGTGATAGTATGTTCTAGGGAGTTTTATAGTTTAGTGTAATAACAACTGAATGTCCAATACACACACGTTCAGTAAGTGAGTTGTGTAACAGAGTATAACTAAGAGGAAAATATAGCCTCATCGTAGTTAATAAGATAAATCCGAATAGGAGTTTGTTGATTACGTTTTCAGACTTTAACTGTTTTATCAATCATAATGAAATTTTGCGTACATGTTGAGAATTTTAATATTTTTTATAGTTTGAATATTACTACTAGCTACCCGCGCAACCTTATCTACGTCTCCTATTGCCCGTAGCGTGATGTTATACAACGTATACAAATTTGTTTACATTAGAAATGGTTATTGCGAGACTAAATTTAAAAACACACTTTTTTTATAACTTTTCATGGTAAATAATTCTGTCATACATTATTCTTGCGAGACTTAGACCGTTTACGCAGCGTACGCTATGTAAACTTCCATAAGAAAAAAATTTGCCCTGTTTTTGTAACATTTTTCATTGATACTGTGCTCCTATTGATCGCACCGTGATGACAACGGTTTCATCGACAACTGGGCTATCTAACATTGAAATAATTTTTCAAATTGGATCCGTAGTTTTTGAGATTAGCGTGTTCAACCAAACAAATTAAATAAATAAACAAACAAATATATAGTTAAACATGTATATTTCTTTGACAAGCTCCGTAATGTAAACGAATTGATAGATTTTAGGTTCGATTCGTCTCAAAGAGTGATGTAGTAACATAAATAAAATGTTTATACTTAGAATTCTTTTAAGCTAACACCCGTACTTAAAATGTGTCCTGTGCATAAACAAAAAGAACTCTTAGACTCAGAACAACAATTTGTGAATCACATAAAATATTGACCTATGTGGGAATCGAACCCACAGCACCCAAAACAGTAGTAAATGGGTGGTGACCACTATCATGCCATGCGAGCAGTCACATAAAGTATAGTGTAGATAAAGTAATACATATGCAACTGGATGCAATAAAGAAATACTGCAGGAATAACAAACTGTAAAGTTAATTTGGGAAAATTGCTTGAATAAAATAAAAAACGCACTATGAGCCATTGAGTTATAAGCAAGTAAATTCTCTGAAAACCGTTTCTTTCTCGATAAAATTTATACAATTTTTGTTTTCTTCGGAAAATAAGTATAAAAATTACTCAAAACGAACAATACAATTTTTAACAATGGTAAGCAGCTGCTATAATTTAAATCTATTACGAAACATTACTCTCTAGTAATTATTATCTAGCTATTTAAAGTATGAGATTTTGTAAATTTGATTTTGTTATTTCTCAGATCTTGTAATTATATAATTATTACATGACTTACAATATCTAAACTTGCTATAATTTTTTAGTAATAATTGTTAAAAGACTTGTTTTAAAATATCTTATTTTGCTATACTTTTTAACCTATAACACACCTATGGGTATAGGTGTGTTAACGGTCTCACGGACCGACATTTTCTAACTCCCTTCTAACATAAGTCTAATCTGCCCCTCGTTCAATATCACACCGATAAACAAATCTCTGAAACAGAAATAACTTATATGAATTCATAAAAGTGCTGAAATAAAATACTTTGAAATATAGATTATATTATAATAAAATATATTATAATATTAAAAAAACTAAAATAAATGAATCTACAAATATCTAGAAATAAACTTATTTATAAATAAATGCAATCGACATTATAAAAACTAATGAAGTCGCGAAAATAAAAAAATATTACTTACCAAAAATATTAACACGTACACCCGCGCCGGTCTCTCGCACCGAATGAAGCGTAGTTCACCCAAATGCGGCCCCCACGCAAAGTCACTTCACACCAATTTCAAGGTCGTGTCTAATTAAGCAAGTACTAGAAAGCTCATTCAACTAGCATTACCTTTTCTATAAATAATTTTAAAAAATAACTGTCGGTCTCTCAGACACACGTACGGGTATAGGAAGGTTAAAAAATAACTTTTCGACATACAGGTGCATAGGGCTCCCACAAAGAACTCTGGAGTCTTTTGTTCAAACGTGTGAAAATCCCCTCGGGCCGTCACCCCACGGGGGTTTGCGGCGGCGTGGTGTGTCGGAATCGGACCAAATAACACCACACTGATCCGGGAACTACTGTTATTAAGCCATCCGGCCCAGAACGGCCCTTACCTGTAAGTGGTGCACCTGCTGATCGACGGATGAGGCTCTAGCAAACAACACCACCAATTATACGTGGGACCAAAACACCAACAAAAAGTGGGCGTTTAATATGCCTCTGACTATCCCTTTGGGAAAACAGGTGTGATTTTATGTATGTACTCTTTCGGTATGTATATCTTAAATAGATTTAATTTTGTTTTACAAACTAACTAAGCATTATTAAAGACATTTGAATTGAAAACGTAGCTCTATTTCAAACTTAAGGGTGTCTACAATCAGTGATTGTAAACAAAATCAAGTATCTTTATTACTTGAGTCTTTGAAATCAAGATTTACAAACGATTTGTTTCTTGAAACGTGACGAAGTTTAATTCGAAACAATTTGAGTTTGTATCAAAGTAGGTCCAAACCAAGTGCAATAAAATGGTAACAAATAATGTTGTCTGGAATAAAGTGTTATTTTGTAAACATTTGTATTACGTGACTTTCAAAGTAAATTATTTATTTTATTAGGGATAAGTAGAAACAAATATTTGTTTTTAGTTTTTATTCACGAATTCGTATGCTTCATTTGTACGGGATTTTGAGCCAATTTGTTTTAATGATATTGAGCTAACGAGCGTTAGTATGTTCTTCGTATTCTATCTACGACGCTATATTATAATAAGTATAAAACTTACGAATGTTTGAGCAATCAAAAAGAATGACATTTTCCGTCAAAAATCTAAAAACTTTAATATTCTAGTTTATGAATCTTCAACCAAAATTTTAAAAGAAACAGTTTCAAATTTCTAAAGTAAACTGAGAAAATGACTTTAATTTGTTATTTACTCTTTTTCCTCGGTTTATCAAATATCTGAAATATTACGAAAGGAATCGTTGTTTTTTCAAGACATACCTACCGTCTGTCCTTAACCCTCCTTGTGAATATATTGTGTATTCGTAGATGTAATGTATATATATCATGTAATATATATATATATACGACTGCACGGTTGGCTTAGTGGAAAAAAAAAAATAAAACGGTCGCCAAAAAAAATTAAACAGAAATAAATTGTTGAGTTTAAAATATAATAAATCTGTTTAACCAATATGTTGGAACTATGTTAAAGATGTTGTTTTAAAGCACTTTGATACTTTGAATGAAAACACATTATAAAACTTCCTAAACACTTTTCATTCAGTGCAGGCAAGTACTTATGTTGTTACCTAACCTAAGACTCTAAGTTAAACCTATGTATATACTATCAATAGAACATTGACAACTTCAAAAACTAACTTTTCTACCAAAACAAAGCTGCCAGGTGCCATCCGGACATTCCATACAACCTTCATTTCTGATATTCATTCTAACGCTCAAACTTTTTGTATTAAACTAAACGACGATACTTTTTTTTCAACTGTTTCTTTACATTATGGGCATTTAATTTAGCATCAAGTAATTTAATGTTAAAATTAGAACTGAAGTATAGAATAAATAAAAGCTCTTCTACAGTTTGTAATGAAATTCTTTAGGTTGTCTAGATTACAAAATCGAAAATAATCACAAGTTTATTACCAATATTAAAATGTGCTATTACTCGTAGTAATATCTATTCTCTAAAGAAAAATGTGCTTTAGGGGGTTTCCAAGCAGCCTAAATGAAGGGAGCTTTCGAATTGTAATTCTGACTAATCTACATTAATTATAGTTTTGTTTTCGGAAATGATAAGCTATGTGTGGTAGAGTTCAAGAATCCTTTACAAGAACCACGGAGGCCTCAACTTTAATTTTATTTGTATTATCTCATACGACTTTCCACAGAGCCAATCTAAGCAAGTTTTAATTAATTTCTTGGAATTAATTAAACTGTGTGCTTAAGCGCAACCATCTTGAGCTCAGCTTAACAAATGTGGTAATGCTACTCAATGAGCTTTGTTTCTCAACTTCGAGGGTTTGACGAAAAATGTACCTAAAAAGAACAGACGTAAGTCATATTTGTTAATCTTTTGTTTAGTGTTACATTTTTTGTTATTTTGCTTTTCTTTAAACTTCCACGGCAAATGTGATCAAACACGAGAATAAAAAAAAGGTTGAAATTATTTGACTAATGAGTTATAAGAATTATAATTTATATATGTGTGAATTGTTTGGTCTCAAATGATGATTGAACAAATGATCATGTTCATCACACAAACATTTGTCCTGGGTGGAAATCGAACCCATTACCTCTGGAGAAGCAGTTAGGATCACTAATCCCTAGGCCAATAGGTTAGTCTGTTGTTATATGGTAATCGACTCCATTCACGATATGTATGGCCCAAAGCAGTCGATGACTGGCAGTTGGTGGAATAACTATACTTCTATAAATATCTATAAAACATAATTATTTCTTGAAGATCAAACTTAAATAAATATAACTTCAATTAACGTTAATCGTTTGTTATAATTATGTTTATTTCTAATTATTTTCTATCTACGAGTAAATCTAACAAGTTCAAAGTGTCTATTTTAAAGCAAGGACAAAAGATTATCTGAATTATTTCAAGACCGGTGCTATCGAAAAAAGACTCAAATGAAGCAATTTGTTAATTACTTTAGGAATTTCAAGATTGTGATCCTTTATTTTCAATTGTTTATATATTCAAATACAGTATTTATATAACAGTAGTTATATAAGAGTACACCAAAACGTTAAGAAGTCTAATTGTAAAACAACTGACGCGAAACAGTCTACTTCTCTTTTTTTTTTTTAACGTGTGGAAACCCCCTCGGGCCGTCACCCACCGGGGTTTACGGCGGGGTGGTGTGTCGGAATCGGACCGACTAAAACCACACGGTGTGCCACTCTACGCCTGAGATAGGAGGGATCCGGGAACCGCTGCTATTACGACATCCAGATCCCTCCTAGCGCCTGCCCGAAACTGCGGGCACCATCTATGGGTAAACTCTCTATTTTAGGCGACGTACGGCACACGCGGACGTCGCCTCCTCGCGGCTGGCCATTATAGCGGGTGGAGGGGAAAACCCGTCCCGTCCACCCGCGGCCACACTCAAGGCGGCATGAGGCGCTGGTATGCGCGCCTCCGCCGCCCGGCTCGCCGGCGGCGAATTGGGTCCGAATGGATATCGTCCTCCCGGGCCTTCTCCGCCGCCTCCTTCCGCGAAATTATGTCTTCGCAGAAGGTTGCGACCGCGGTAAAACAACTGTCGCTACCGGCCATGGAGCGTATGACGGCCGGTAGCGAGAGATCTCCTCCAATAACTGCAGTGAGGACCCCACGCTGCGCCGCCCAGGCGGAACAAACCGCTAGCGTGTGCTGAGCCGAGTCCTCACTGCAGTCGCTGTGGTAACAGGCGGGACTCAATTCCCTCCTGGCGACCGAGTGCAGATACTTCCCGAAGCAACCGTGCCCGGAAAGGACCTGCGTCAGTCGGAAGGAAAGGGTCCCGTGCTGCCGCCCAGCCCACTCGGCGATGACCGGCTGGAGAGCCTCCACGGCGGCAAAGCCAGCACGTGGAGTCTCCAACCGGAACGACCAACGAGCCATCGTGGCTTGACGAGCGGCCTCTCGCCACTCGCGTATCTCCTCGGGCGGGGGCCGTATGCCGCTACCCGCCCGGAAGTCAGCCGTCCGCCGATAAACTTCGGCGAGCACTTCCGCGCACGCCGCCTCCGTCGATACGGTGCGGTAACCGCGTATGGCTCTAACCGCCAATATCCTCTGAGGGCGCCAGAGGCGAGCCCTATTCTGGGCAGTCAGAGCCGCCGCCCACACCGGTGTGCCATATAGCGCCATTGACCGAACAACCCCCGTGAACAGTCTACTGCTCTAGCGTATCCTCAAAGAATTACCTTCTTTTCTTTCTTTCTTTTTTCTCCTAATAAGAAATTAGATATAACCTAATTTGTGATTATTTGAAGAAACTGTGGGTGTGTTTGCAACATTCAAAAGTCTAAAAATAAACTGATAATAGAAAATTGTTTTTTGTTCAATATCTTTATGATTTTTAACAATGTGATGAATATACGAAGAAACAAGTAAAGTTAGATAATAGAAAGAAGGAAACAGGATAAATACAAAAACTTGTAAACACAAATACTTTATACACACGCACGCACACACACTCTGCTTGAATAATTGTCGACTTGCAAGCGATAACTTACATAATATCTCATTGTTTTGATGTTTTTAGTTTTCTTTGTCTAACGGAACCCTAAACTACTAATAATGCTTTTCGAATACATTATTATAATTCTGTATTCATGGAGATATTACAAGGTTCGCAATTTATCTTATCTATATGTATCAGCTCCATTAGTTCAAATTAGGTTTGTTTATCTAGCATCCAATATTTTGCTATAGTGGATTTTATTTGCAACACTTCAAGCTTTAGGGTTGATCGAAAAACTGTAGTTATGTTGTCTTATTGCAAATATTATTCCACGTCAATAATTTCACTGGATACAAGAGGGTTAAAATTTACTGACTCCTTTTCTGCGTACATATCCGTCACGATAGACATTATTTCTTGGTATTGAAATATGTTAGATATACCATACTATGTTCATAGTTACGCACTGTTGTACCATTTATTTGATGACTATATTTTTTCTCTTTGTCAGGGATACACATAAGAAAATATATAAGGTATAATTTGGTTGCACGCATAGCGTAGTGGTTTAAGCGGTTACCTCGCTGCTTTCTGATTACTCAGAACAACACCTTGTATGCTCCACAAATGATTGCTCTGAATCTGGGTGTTTAATCTGTAGCAACTTTCACATACAGCACAATGAAATCATGCTACAGCGCCATCTACCGAAGATACTACGATAATGAACTATGGAAGAACTACTTATCTTACAGGATTCTAGCGATACATCGTGATATAGATAATTTTCGATAATAAGCATATATGTTGTATATATCCTTAATATACATATTTTCAACATCAACCGTTCACCATTGCCTGGTCAGAAGATCCTCCCTTTGTGTCAGTGGGGCATTACACTCATTCTTCCAAAAGTCCATTTCATGTGCCTCTAAAGTCCCCCGTGACGAGTCTCATTTAAAAAAAGAAGACTCATATTTTTAAAATGAAAAAGAAAACGATATGTGAGCAAACCACGAAGCTACGAAGGTAATCTTTCAAAGTTTTCACAAAGTGAATGAAGTCATCGAAGGAAAAACCCCATTCCCCTAACGGTGGGTTGGGGCGCACAAAGTGCAGGAACATACCATTGCCAAACGTAAACGTGGATGAAATCTAGTCTGAATTATAAATGGTGCTTAGAACACAAAAACAAACATAAAAATATTTCAAAACAAGTATTTTAATTAAAAGAATACCGCCTAAAGTTAAATGAGTTTGACAAAATACCAGAGCTTCTTAGGATGAGGGTTCATTCCAGTTTTTTATTTATTTTATATACTTTAGTAGGTTTCATTGACTTCTGTTTGGTATAATTAAGAAGGACTAAATTATTAATTAATATATTAAAAACTTTAATTGTAAGTCTTCTTTAGCTGTTGAGGAAAAATAAGCACACAAAAATGTTTCACTTCCCTTTTCTCAATTTTCTTCTATTCCTATTTATCTTTCAGTTTTCAGATATGTTTGAAATTTTACTTTTAAAACTAACATTTAATATTTTACTAACAAAATTTTACTTGATGCAGATGCATGTATGTATGTATGTATGTATGAAGTACAATTTTATATTAAAAACAAAAAGAAATAACAACAACAAGTGAGTGAGTATAAGTGCTGGAGGAAGACGAAGTTGAACTACTTAAGCTTACTAGGCTAATTGAACATGGCTTGAAGATAGCCTTCACAAATAAACGTTAAAGTTTTGATTTAAAACTTTGAAGGCAGTTTTAAAACATTTTTGTGCAACGGTTTGAAGTTCCTACCACGATAGAGAAAACTTTATCTTAAGTAAACTAAATAAATAATGTGCTGACTCTTAAATATTATTATTTAAGGCACTGTGTCGTATTTTGGATAATGGATAAATATGTTCCAGGGCAGATTTATTGTGGAAGAGCGAATATCGTTTCCAGTCACGTACGAATACGGGTATATTGTGCCACGGGGAATACCGTTTTAGAATACAATGTTATTTTGTGCCAAATTTTTATTCGATATAAAAAAAGTGTTTTTTCCTTCAGTATAAAACCTGTTTAGAATTCTAAAGTGATTGATCTTTAAAAATTATATAGATTTTATTACCTGACCGCGGCAAAACCTAAAGGAAGAGTAATAATTTTGGCAATCTGTGCATGTTCCGCCAGAGCGCCTAAAGTACTAAACTGATTTTAATGAATAAAGTGTCAATAGATTCGTAATAATGGCCCGAGTGACAAGGGCGAAATAAATTTTATCAAATAAATTTACGTAGTCGGGTTATGGTTTTTATTTTTCTTGTTAAATTAAAGAATTAATTAAACTACGATACAAGACAGAAAGGCCGAAATATCTAATTATTTTTTCCATATTATAGTTACGGTTACGGAGGGGTTCAATGATATATTTGGTATCAGAACGGCAACGTATATATATTGTTGGATTACTCAAAATAATCAATCTTCGCAATTTTCTTTGTAAGTTTGTCACACACTTTTCTTCTTCACTTAAAATAAACAGCTATCGTATGTGCATTTATATTTCTTACCTTTATAATATTCGATATGTTCTTAGATTACTTCAGCCATACTTTTATTTTATAAAGAAAATTACGTATTCACTGACATCTATATATACGAGTAGTATATTATAGTTTCAAGTTTATCCTACCATCGTATTTAAAAAAAAATTATGTGAGGTCTATGTAATTTTAAGACTTTTTAATATTAAAAAGTGTACAAAAATAAACATTTACATTATTATAAGGATTTTATTCCTTCATCATCATTATCATTAACAGCCTTTTGTAATAGAATGCTAAACACAGGACTTATTTATCTTCAATAACCAGTTCGAGATACGGGTATACAAACTTGAAACGCTGGAGCTCTTCCTTACGTAGCCTAATTCCTACTGGTAAATATTAATGTCTGATTAGGGCTTTTCTTTTTTACTTATCTTGTCTTACCTTTCCTAGGGTTAATATGATATTGGCAGAGAAACATCAAATTAAAGAAATAAGGACAGAAACTGAGAAATGAAGACTCTAGCTATGCAAGAGGTTTTTAAAAAAAATATGATGTTAGCAAAACCTAAGATCATTTGTAAGAAATAGGTGTATAATTCGCTTCTGTCTGCAACTATATACGTAAGTTTACCTATACCAAAATGTATTTTCTTTAAAACTTTCTATCCTATTTGCATGCGTCCCTTCTTCGGCATATCTTGTTGCATTGTTAGAGATTCTTCAATGGATAACCTGCAGTATGTTTCACGCTCCAGTTCCAGAACCTACCACGGAGACATTTTTGTAAAACCGCTTTGTTACTGCAATACAAGCAAAGAAATTTTAATACAAAACTCTTACTAAGCTACCGCTGGTATATCATACTTAAAAAGATTTAAATGTAATTCTTTTTTATAAACATACTCGTACGTGAAAGAAAATGACCTGGTGTTAATACTTTCTATGTCAGTTTTGATTATATTGGTTCGTTGAAATCTTGTCTTAACAGTCTCTCTAATAACAGGATGGACATATGGGCACTTTATTACCCCCAAGATCATTAGGAGTCGGTTACTAGTTCAACTGATTTTACTTGAATGTCAGTTTTGCTTTTGTTTTATAAATACAGTTGCCATAGATGTTAATAAAAACCAGAACCAAGGGGTTAACGTGCTCTCCAAGGCACAGGCGTGAAACACCACCAAAAAAACTATACTGTAGGCTGTTATTAAGAATTTATTGTAAGAAAAAACCCCACAACACTTTTGGCCCGACCGGGAACTCGACCCCGAAATCTCTTAGTTGGCAATGGTATACTCTACCCGCTATACCAGTGAGGCAGTTACAACAACATATATACGAGCCTTAATACTCTTTTTTTACTCGGGGAGCTTAAGGTTAAATTTACAATATAAATATATCTATATATATAAAAGAAAGTGGTGTTAATTACACCACTTATAACTCAAGAACGGAAGAACGGATTTAGCTGAAAATTGGTGGGGAGGTAGCTTAGAACCAGGAGACGGACATAGGATACTTTTTATCCCGTTAGAACGGGTTTAAGTAAAAAAAATCTACTTATTTATTGCCTCTAAGGCGGAACAGAGTTCGTGGGATAAGCTAGTATATGTATATATATATATATATATATATATAATATAATTTTTATTCTCAATGTGACAATTACAAGCTTCGACATGTAGGAACAAGACAGCGCTAAAAAAAATTACGTAGATACTAAATATTCATAGATTATTAAAACAATATGAGTTCTTACCACACCTTACCTTTCCTACGAGGATGGATAAGTACGAAAGCTGCAGCATCTTTTAGTGAAGAATACGTAAAAAACGAAGGTTAATCCGCTCACGTGTTCTATCTCAGGCATCTCGCCACTTACTCTACCTGTGCAATATCTAGCCACTTGGCCATTGTACCACTTGAATTGGTTTGGTGTGTCACTGAATAAAATTATAGATATTTATCACCTCTACAAACACTTGATTTGTAATTTTTATATTGGCTAACAGAAATAGAACAGAAAATAGTTTAATGTTTGGTCGTATTCAATAAATCTTTTGAAACACATTCGAGATGTGAACAAACTATTTGGAAGCCAGTTATTTAACAGGTTTTTTATAATATTTTCACGTATAAAACCCAAATAACTACATTCTCTCTAGGTAACTGTATGGGCTGCAATTTCAGCAAAAGGAATCATTGGACCCTACTTTTTCGAAGATTCTCGCAGTTGTTCAGTTACTGTTAATTCAGCTGAATATGTGAAAATATTACAAGAGTTCTTGGGACCGGCCCTACGGAAATTTGCGGTCTACAATGGTCATTTGTCACACATCTAATGAGTCCCTGCCGGTAGTCAAAGACATGTTGCCGGTAATGCTGGTTCCCAGACGAGGTGACATTCCATGGTCACCCAAAAGTCCAGATCTATCCCCAGCAAACTTCCTTTAATGTGTTTATTTGAAGAATCGTGTCTACATCAATAAACCAAATACATTACGTCAACTAAAAGAAAAAATCAGCAAAGAGATGTCGGCGATCACGTGGTCTCTGCCGACGAGTATTCAAAAATTTTGGTTCTCTATTCAAAAGTTTCGGTGATCAATTCAAAAAAGAAGAGGGCAAACGTCGAAATGGTGGTCATTTGGACGATGTTATTTTTAAAAATAAATTCCAACTAATTAGCTTTCCTGTAAATAAACAATTTTTATAACATCTCAAATGGTTTTGATATGTTTTTTTCAAATGCTAACTAATTCCTTGCCCTCCCTGCATAATCGTACCAAAATAAAACTTATATACAGGTTAGACGGCGGTACAATAATTTTGCAATCTCGAAACAGATGTGGTGGACTTTTGAATGTTTTCTCAGTGACTGAACCTTTCACAATGAGTCTTTTATGATTTATTCTGACAGCGCATAGAAGTTTAGGGCATATCAAACTGTATATATATCTTCACATATTGTAAAATGAAGTCGCTTTTTGTTCGTGTACGCTCAAAGCGCGTAACAGATTTTGAAGCGGTTTTCACCAATAGAAAGAGTGAAAGTTTAAATGTTTGTAAGAGTTTATGCTCTAGTAGAGCAAAATAGAGAATTTCAAAGATTACCGTACGAAACCGGAACGGGTCGTTATTTTACTATATTTTATTGTAATTAATATTACTAATAACACACGCGGTAATATTATACCTATTTAGGTTTCAAATATTAGATTCTATTTAGGAGTATTACAAATAAAAACTAATACCTCGTGTTGGTGTGCGTTTAATATTATATTTTTTTTGTCGTGGAACGTCCTCTACTGATAATCAATCTTTTTCAAATGATAATTTTATTAGTTATATATTCGGTGATTTCATCTATTCATTAATTACCATTAATGGTGCACTCAGCTTTAAATTATGATATGAATAGCGGTAAAATGAAAGTACCTGTATGTTTTAAAAACTTTTATTTTAGCCACAGTATCTAAACCGTTAAAGCGTTGGGTTTGCCATTAAATAGTTGGGGTTGAGTAGTTGCGGTTGACGCAAGCGATTTACCTTACCTAAAAACATCAATGATGTGTGAGGCTGCTTAATATACCCACATATATACACATATTCATAAACGAAAAAAATATTAATATATTATACTTAATACTAAGCCAATGAAGATAATTAATTTCAAAGAGCAAATAGCTGCACCTTCAAATAATTTACAACGAAACATGCGAGTGAACATTGTCTCCTAAAATTTAGCCATGCCTAATTTGGGAATTAGTATCAGTCGCTTTTTGTACGCAATCAATCTGCCAAGTGTTCATTATGTAATGTACGACTTTGATGCGAAATAAATATCCTCCGAAAGCACACCAAGGTACATTTAAATCATACATTTTGCTAACTATACGATACCTGGCTTAAGATCAATATATGAGTATATTACTTTACGTACAAGCATTTTTTCCGGTTCAAAGAAATCCAATTCAGTATCTATAACCAAATTACTTAAGAGATGATCTTATAAAGAAAGGAATACCGGATTTCCGCTGTTTTATAAAGTGAGTTAAATTTTGAAGCTTTACATATTTTTCTCATATCCAGGTATGTTACTCATATTCCCTGTTACCGTATGTATCTGTTTATTATTTTATTTTGGCAATCAGTTGTTGTTACTTTAAATCTTATGTATATAGGCAATGACAAATTCTTAAAAACTAGTTAAAATGTACCAACAATAATACGAGTGAAAAACAAAAGAAAAATAATAAAAATAAAATAATATAATCAAAAGACAGTAATAAAAACAAATAAAACAAACTTAGGTTATCAAATTGATACAGCGAAAAAATTGGTCCTAGCAAACGGTTTATGAAACAATCTAGCATTGGCTGACTGACGAGTGCTCGACTGGGTACTCGACGTGGGGCTCGCAACCTAAGTGAATGCAATAGTGATGAAAAATCGAACTCATTTCGTAATACTTTGTAATAAAATGTCATGTTGTGATATTATCTGCGAACCGATAGTGTGATCTTTCTAAAATGATTAAGTTTATCACCGCACGTCCCAAGTTGTTCATGCAGTTAACAAGAGTAAGTTAAGTGCTTTAGAAATCTTTTCTGTATGCGTTCAATTCTAATATGGTGACCAGACTACCGTACAGTACTCAGGAAAACTACACATGTACTCGTTTATATTGAAAATTAATTGTAGAACAGTCTGCAGTTGCGAAAAATAAAATCTAACATTTTAGATGCTTTTCTTATAACGATGTCTACATGCGGTATAAAAAGTTGATATAATGTCGAATTGTACTCCTAGGTCTCTTATTACAATTTTTTCCTATACTATAGTCCCATCAATTTGATAAAGAGCCTTTATTAAGTTGTGGTTACGCGTTAACATGATACTGTAACATTTGATATAGCACAATTTTGATATCAAGGTCTCTCTGAATTAATTAACAATTAAGTTGATTAGTTATTGTTTTACACAACTTTAAACTATCAGCAAAGAACCCTACTATGTTTAATACAAGTGACTATATGATTAATAAAGAGGTTAAATAACCGTGATCCGAAATAAGAGCCTTGAGGAACTCCAGAGGTAACTGCGGAGGCCAAAGTTTGGAACCCTTTGCCACAACATTTTGTGTTTCCTCAGCTAGATTAGATTCAAATCATTTCAATATGGAACCACACACGCCGTCTGAATCTAGCTTTCAGCAATATCTTGTGACAAACCCTGACGAAGGCTTTGTCAATGTCTATGTAGTTTGTACAAATTTTGCCCCCCCTTTTTTTAACGTGTGGAAGCCTCCTCGGGCCATTATCCACCGGGGTTTACGGTGGAGAAGTGTGTCAGACTCAGACCGACTAAAACCATACGATGTGCCACTTTCTGCCTGAGACATGAGGGATCTGGGAACAGCTGGAACATGGAGCGTATCAAAACCGGTAGCGAGAGATCTCCTCCAATAACTGCAGTGAGGACTTCACGCTCCACCGCCCAGGCAGAACAAACCGCCAGCGTGTCCTGAGCCGAGTCCTCACTGCAGTCACATTGGTGACGTCGGGACTGAATTCTCTCTTAGCGACCGAGTGCAGGTACTTCACGAAGCAACCGCACCCGGAAAGGACCTGTGTTAGTCGGGAGGAAAAGGTCCCACACTGCCCACTCGGCGGTGACCGACTGGAGAACCTTCACGGTGGCAAAGCCGCGTGCCGCGCCTTCGGCCTAGTCGACCCCGTGCGGCCTCATGCTATTCGCGTATATCTTCAGGCGGAACCCGCCCGGAAGTCAGTCGTCCGTACAAATTTACCCCTGACACTACGATATTCACCAATTCATTGTGACGGGTTACTACATAAATTTAACTTTAGAACGGCACTGGATGAAGCCATACCATACTACTTATTAGTAAAAAAATGTTTGGTATAACTCTTAAAATCGGAATAAATTAAAACTTGAAATGCCTTTGCAAAAATAGATATTATCAAAATAGGTCTGTAGTTTGAAATATTTACTTCTTTATGATTTTTATCAATCACCAGTCTCAACAGGGGAGAAATTAGGTGCAGAGCTCAGAAGAACTCAATGATTCTTTTCGGGTCTGACCCGGAAATCGAAACCGAAATTTCTTGATCGGCATTCGTATACGCTAACTACAAGATCACCGAAATTTAGTAAACACAATACAAAATATAAATACAAGCTTATGAATAGATACAAACACACATATTTTTGGGAATATATGTACATGTATTCGTGTGAATGCACGTACATAGGCCGCTGTGAGCGCAGTCATTTGTTGATGACGTGAATCCGCTGTCATCTCTGGGCGGGAGCACCGAAGTACCAGCTTGAGCCTTTCGATTCAGTCCAGAGACGTGCTGTGAGAATAGTCGACGATCCTGATCTCACGGACGGTATCGAGCCACTAAGTCTTAGGAGAGACTTTGCCTCCCTGTGTGTGCTCTACCGTCTCTACAATGGGTTGTGTTCTGAAGAATTGTTTGATATGATGCCCACAGCCACATTCCACCATCGCACCGCTCGCCATCGTCAGGGAGCTCATCCACATACATTGGAACCTAAATGGTCGCGCACAGTGCGGTTTCAGAGAAATTTTCTCCCGCGAACAATCCCGTTATGGAATGAGCTCCCTGCCACGGTTTTCCTTGGGAACTACAGCATGGGGTTCTTCAAGAAGGGGGTTAATAGGTTTTTGAAGGGTCGGCAACGCGCACGTGATGCCCCTGGTGTCGCAGGTGTCCATAGGCTGCGGTAGCCACTTACCATCAGGCGGGCCGTAGGCTTGTTTGCCACCGTCGCAGGCGTCCATAGGCTGCGGTAGCCACTTACCATCAGGCGGGCCGTAGGCTTGTTTGCCACCGTCGTGGTATAAAAAAAAAAAAAAAAATTCACCCTGCCAAATGTGGTTCTAGAAGTTTTCGCTTGAAAATATCAATTATCCAGACCATGCAACCAAATTTATCGATCAATATCCTAGCCCTATGCCATCACCATGATTCAATGCATTCTAAGTTTGATCTTGAAGTATCCAATTACAGTGCATTTGACACGTCCTGTTCACCCCGTGCATACCGTGAAATTTTGTGAAGTCGAATCACAACAAATTTTTAATAATGTGTTATCTAATGGAGACAATCTGTGCAGCGGGCGAACCGTGGGTTGCGTAGGTCAGTAACACAAACTTATGATGGTCGTTGAAAATATTTTTGAAAAGTATTTGCTGATAATTCACTCGTTCGAAAGAAAAGCCGCCACGAAGTTATATCATTGCTTAGGGCACTTCACAATTTTTTTAATAATGTATAGTTTACTTAAATTTTGACAATAATTCAACTATCAAAATAGACGGTGATTAAAAATACACTTTCAATGTTCTTTAATTGTTTTCATATATACTTATGTATATTTTAACAGTATTCAGAATATCGAAACCTATTACTATATGAGATAGCTTCTTAAAAGACTTAGGGATACTAAAAACGCAGTCACTTTTAAAGTGTACTTACTAAGACAATTTCAAGGCAGATCGATAATATTTATTTCAGCATTGCGGAAGCGCAGCAGTGATGGAAGCGCAAAAGAATTTGTTAGTGAGCTATGGTTTCGATCACGCAGAGAAACTTCGAACATTGCTCTCTCCTTGCTTTTTAGGTGACATCGACAGGCATTGGCGCGCGGCTGGAACAGCCACAAAATGCACACCAACGCGCTGTCGGTGCCGTTCTGCCCAACCTCGAAGCTTGATTAGGTAGTTAGCGAGGTCGCGTCACCTACCGACTGACGCAGATATTCACCGGGCATGGTTGTTTCGGTGAGTATCTAAATAAGATCGGACGCGAGGAGACGACACACTTTCACTACTGCGCAGCCGACTGGGACTCCACCCAGTATACGCTGGAGATAGTATACCCAGTACACGCGCCCCGCGCGGGCATCTGAACACAGATTCCTAGTCGATCAAATAGGACGAGACCTGTCCCCGCCAGCAATCGTTGCTGCCATGCTGGCGGGTGAGGAGAGCTGGGCCACAGTTGTCTCTTTCTGCGAAGCTGTTATGCTCCAGAAAGTGACCGCTGAACGGGATCTGTCGAGGGTCGATTCCGAGCGAAGAAGACGTCGGTGGTCTTATGAACCATCGACGGAACCCCGAGCCGCTAGAGAGTAGTGACCACTGGTGGTGGATTAGTGGCTGCGGCCGGCGATAAGATAATTTCTTGCGGCCTGGTCCCAAAAATGCGATCGGACCGCAATAAATTATGACAACCGGATTAAAAGATTGGGAAACCTTTGTGGCCTCCCCAGAATAGAATCTGACTAGGCACGGCGTTGATTCTAGAGGGGACCTGAAATAATATGGTGACGCCTAAGGCCGGCCGCCGCGGTGCTTTTTAGTGGGAACACCACATACTCCTGGCTCCTGCGTCCCCGAGGAACCGGAGATCCGAAGGGATTTTCTACTCCGACGCCCAAAAAAAAAGGTGACTTGAAACTATGAGATGCACAGTGAGCGACCACGTCTCTGTACAATAAATCATTACTGGCAATTCACATTGATTACAGACTCCTCTCGGAGTTTTTCTAAATGATCGAAAATAATCGAAAAAATGATCGATTAAAAATCCGTTTCTGTGTTCCATACAAGTGATATTTATGAAATGTTTGATTAAAAAAAATGTCGCCATAAAAATAAAGTACGAAATATAATAGTTAAATTTAAATAAAAGTTGACAGAATATTTTAAAATGTTTTTATATGAATGAACTATAATATTATTTGTAATGTTGTTTTTTCTATTTTAAAATCTGTTTTAATGTGGCAAACACTGGATAACAACTAGTGCAACATTATCACAATCCTTCTAGATAATATTAGATAAACACAAATACTTATAATAATCATTATTTAGCTGCCTCTGTCGTGCAGTGGAAGTGTATGCAACTACTGTACTTGAGGTCTCGGGTTTGATTCTCGGGTCGGACAAAATGTATGGATGATCGGCAAATATTTGTTTTTTCGGCTTAATTTGGAACTTGATGGCGCTGCGTGTCAGGTATCTGAAAATGTATATAATATACATACATATATACATAAAGTCATGCCTGTTTCTGCGGAGGGGTAGGCGGAGGCCACATTAAAGGCCTACTTTTCTCCAGTGTTTTGGTACACGTTTTGTTTGCCAGAGCCTCATCCCTCGATCAGCAGGTTGAATACTTAAAGGTGAGGTTGACTTGGGGCCCTAAGTTCTTGGTAGGAACCCTATAGACGTTCCAGTTAGTTTATGCAACATAAAACATGATATTTTTATTCATTCTCGGTTTTGTCTTACCTCAGAGCTTTGTCTGTTACATTGCATTTCAGTTTTATAATCACTTTCAAGTTTAATACCCATCTGCAAATAGAGGTTGCTATTATACTTTAATGTGGAAAATATGCCTATCTCCAGCAGTAGACTCCTAAAAGCTGTCTTAGTAGTCCTCAGCTGTACGTAGGTAAGGAGGTAAGGAGGGCCTTAGAAAGGAGATTTTAGTTGCCTCGCTGGTCAGACTGATTACCTGACTTACCATGTCAATAATCCTGTCTTCACACCAGATGTTTTATGGCACGGGGTCCAAACGAGCAGATGGGTAATCCGATAGTATGTGACCACCGTCATGGACACCTACAATCGTAAGTGTGGAGCAAATTTAAGTCCTTATGTACTGTGACTAAACAAAACAGTTTCTGAACCCTAATAGCTTTATGAAGCTGGTTTTTTTACTTAGTAATGAACTTTATACTAAACTGTTTAAGAGTTTCAACTTTTTCTCCTTTTTACTACGTAATAAACATTGAGTTTCATAAATATAGTTCGTTTCAGTACGGTTAATTTACTTAAAAAGAGTTACAAAGACTCTTCTTTACATATTAATACGTAGATAAAATATAGGAGCAGTCTGCTGTTCGATTACTTCCTTAAAAACCAACAGTAACAATGCTTCTATTTTAGGAAAGTCGTTATTTATCACTTAAAATTATAGAAAATTGGCTATTTCACGTTAATATGGCAAATAGAAACGTAGAACCCAGCCAAATTTGATATAATGGTACGATTACGCTCTGTTGGAAATAATAATTAAAGTCCCTTTTTCAAGATAACTGTTTTGAAATTCACAAAACTCGAGAAGTGATTGTGACGCGCTTCACTGCTTTGCAGCAGAACCGCAATATGTTTTGTCATATTTTTCTCTTATTTAATAATAACACCTTCAAATTCTAAGCGTTGGCGATTTTTAAGTCGAAATGCCGCAAAAGGCAAATGAATGTTAACAACAAGGCGAAATAGTGTACAACCAGGTAATATAAATTTTACTCCCCACCCAGACAAACTTTTTAATAGTATGACCTTTACTGTAAAAACAGGAAATAAACGAATTCAACTCAAGCTGTTTCAGTATAAACTGCGCTTTGTCTTTGTACATTTTCCTTGTACATCAAATATGTTACTATTATAATAATACACACTATACAAAATATTTCTATTTGAGACTTAGAATTACGAGACTCATCGCTGACACTGTATAACAGTGATCCGGTACGTCCTAGTGTTGTATTCTGAGGAACATTACTTCTATTTAGAACCATTCTGAGAGGGATAGGTCGCCATCTTCTTATCAGAAGCAGTGTGGGTAGATCGTATTATTCTATATTTAATACGTACATATGTATTTACGAAAAAAAAAGTACATAAGTATTCTATCAGTCAGTCTAATTATCATAGCACAAGTTCTGCTTAATTTAAAACTAGATGACATTGTGTGTCAAACGTCCAAAATATTTATTTATTTATTTGTTATTTATTAGTAGAGCAAACTTAGTCAACCCAGCGCAACGGGCAATTTTTTACAGTATTTTGGAATATCAATAGTTTAGTCGATTTTCCTTATCTATCTGACAATAAAAGCACTACTGTGAAATTTACCATAGCCAATAAAGTAAAATCCGTTTTGTTGAATGACTGTTCCGTTTGTTTAAGAGGAGTTAAGTCCATTTATAACTGTTTATACGCTCAAAACTTTTTGGTTAATTTATTCTTGGTCAAAGTACTTCTGTGAAAATTACTGTTCCGTTTTAAACCTAATTGGTACAGTAGTAAAAGTCCGGCTTTATATTTCGACTAAGGGGTAATATTTTATGACAAGGCTTTTTAAAGACCGAAACTAGTGACAGAAGGATCCAAACTATTTGTGATGTATAGGCTGATCATAATGATTATTAGCAATGTAGTGAAATTTTAATAGGTAAATACGTGCATAATTATAATATATTTGTGTATTGATTATTCTCCATGTCACTTACGCTGTAATTATTTAAATGTATTGATACTTTTAATTAAAATGTAGTTGAGTGAAACGTAATGAATAACCAAAATTCATTTATACTTACTAAATGAAACAGTGGAATATCTAATTGAAATATTCAAGTTAAATAGTGAAATAAGTATACGTGAGATTTGTTATAATAACATATGTTACAGGTTTCACCAAGTGCAAGCCTAATTGAAAATATAAATTAAAATAAATAAATATATTATAAAAAAGCTGACAAACACGGAAAAATACGCTATAAGAGTTGATTACGTATAAACATATAGGTGAAGCTTATAAAAGCGTGTTGAAAGCGTAACAAGCATACATAAAACGTTAAAAAAGTAAATTGCTTATAATATTCAGGGAAAATTGACTTTCCAACATATCCAATTACAATGAAATCATTTTTTTTTGTTGGAACTAATTAACCTACAGGTGAAGTTAATAAAAGCGTGTTAAAAATAATTTAGTTTGGTGATAATATGCATAGCTATATACATAAAACGTCGAAAATGTAAATTTCTTGTACATTTCCGAAGAAATTGACTCTTCCCGACATACCGGATACATACAATAAAATTATTTTTTGATTGAAACTCGTTAACACATAACATTCTTTATAGTTATTTTAAATGAAATGAAAATAAAAATAGTTTTAAACAGAAATTGCGTAATAACAATTTCAGTTACTGGTTGAAAACACAAGCTTACAAAATAGTATTTAATATAAAAAAATTAAACAAAGTTATATTACGCCCACTGTACTTCAATAGACGTCCTAGACTGCCAGGATACACTAAGCTTTACTTCTGATCATGCACCTCGAACACTTTAATGTGTTCTCGTGTGATTTGAGTTGGTTTGGTCCGAAAAAACCTCCTCCCACGGTTCAGTGAAATGAAGAATAATAAAGTAATTATAACTTCACATATCTCACATAAGACTCTATCTAATTAGATATTGAATCTACAACTTCTGGCTCAGCAGTTAGGGTCACCAACCAACAACCAGTTATGAATCGAATATGGATGATACCTAACAGTTTTCCAACATATAGAACCTAACATAGAGTACATACCACTCGCTAACAAAGAATTTGTTTGTGTTTTGTAACAATTAAAACAACACCAGTTTCGTTTGTGCAGATGGAATTGTAGTCTCTCTGGCACTATTACCGACGTAATTCAGTTACGCAACACACATTGTTAACACAACTTCTTTGTAAACAGAAATGCATTACTTATCAGTGCAACGTTATGTAATCGAAGTGTGAATTTATTTTTATTACAAAACAGGAAAACGTTATTGTTAGAGGGACAGATACATGATAAAAATTATACAAAGTTGTGGAACCATCTTTTAAAAAGTAAAAGTGTTCAGAACGATTTCTTCAATTTATTCAGAGGAAAACACAAAGAAAAATATTCATTGAAAGGTTTCGACTGCCTCCGGTGTATTACTTGACGCTTAGTAGCCATCAAAATAATAAAGAATTCTCAGATACAAAGAATTTTAGACACATTTTTTAGATATTAGTGCATTATTTAATAAAAAGAATATGAATATTGAAACTTAACTTCACTTAAAAATTGGTATGGTTTTGTAAATTTATACTTGCGCTTTTTCTACGTGTATGTATTTCATTTAAAAATGTGCATAAAGAATTCCCCGTATCCAATAAATATACTTAGTCTGGCCATAAATACTGTTACACTTAATTATAAAAAAATATTACATTTGAATTTCGAATCTGTCATTTTTATACGATTGTTCATTGTGTTTTCTCATTTTGGCGCCAATACATTGTAAAATATTTTGCGATATTAAAATGGTGTGGGGTGATAAAGAGAACCGAATCGCTGTGATAGCATTACACAAAGTAGGTATGGAGCCAAATGCAATTTTTAAAACTCTCCATACACTTGGTATTAGTAAAATGTTTGTGTACCGGGCTATTAATAGGTACAATGAGACCTCCTCTGTTTGTGACAGAAAAAGATCTGGCCGTCCACGTAGTGTTCGTACGAAAAAGGTGGTCAAAGCAGTAAGGGAAAGAATTCGAAGAAATCCTGTCCGAAAGCAAAAGATTTTATCTCGGGAAATGAAGATAGCACCTAGAACCATGTCGCGTATTTTAAAAGATGACTTAGGACTTGCAGCCTATAAGAGACGCACTGGCCATTTCTTAACTGATAATTTAAAGAAGAATAGGGTGGTAAAATCGAAACAACTACTGAAGCGGTACGCAAAGGGAGGTCACAGAAAAATTTTGTTTACGGATGAGAAAATTTTTACAATTGAGCAACATTTTAACAAACAAAATGACCGTATTTATGCTCAAAGCTCTAAGGAAGCTTCCCAATTAGTCGACAGAGTGCAACGTGGACATTATCCGACTTCAGTGATGGTTTGGTGGGGTGTTAGCTATGAAGGAGTGACTGAGCCATATTTTTGTGAAAAAGGTATCAAAACATCGGCACAAGTGTATCAAGATACCATTCTTGAGAAGGTAGTTAAGCCCCTTAACATCACCATGTTCAATAACCAAGTATGGTCCTTCCAGCAAGACTCGGCGCCGGGTCATAAAGCTCGGTCCACGCAGTCTTGGTTGGAATCGAACGTTTCGGACTTCATCAGAGCTGAAGACTGGCCGTCGTCTAGTCCCGATCTTAATCCGCTGGATTATGATTTGTGGTCAGTTTTAGAGAGTACAGCTTGCTCTAAACGCCATGATAATTTGGAGTCCCTAAAACAATCTATACGATTGGCAGTGAAGAATTTTCCCATGGAAAGAGTGCGTGCTTCTATTGATAACTGGCCTCATCGTTTAAAGGACTGTATTGCAGCCAATGGAGACCACTTCGAATAAGCTTTTTATATTTTTAATTGTTTTATATTTATGTATTAAACTGACACACTGTAAAAGTAATAAATGTTATTTGCAGTTAACAATTTTCTTTTTTCTTTATTACAATATTTATGGCAAGACTAGGTATATATATCTGATATATAAAATTCTCGTGTCACAGTTTTCGTTGCCATACTCCTCCGAAACGGCTTGACTGATTTTGATGAAATTTTTTGTGCTTATCCGGTATCTATGAGAATCGGCCAACATCTATTTTTCATCCCCCTAAATGTTAGGGGTAGTACGTTGTTTAGGGTTGTCGGTTCCCTGTTAGGGTTGTCGGTTCCCTGTTTCCATAGCATGTGGTGGAGCACATACCACCAACGATGGCTCCACCTCCAGCGCCTGAGGCGCCTAACGTGGACGACGACGACGTGCCTGAGGTCACTTGGGCAGAACTAGCGCTGGCGGTGCGATGGCTTAAAGCCAAAAACACCGCCCCAGGACCCGATGGCATTCCAGGACGAGCATGGGTCCTGGCTCTGGATGATGAGGCGCCGGCTCTCGAACCCTGACTGAGAGAGTTTCTCAGCGCATGCCTCGAGCAGGGCCAGTTTCCGAAAATATGAAAGACGGGAAAACTGGTCCTCATCCGAAAGGAGGGGCGCCCAGCGGACTCACCATCCGCTTACCGGCCCATAGTGTTACTTGACGAGGTATGCAAACTCTATGAAAGAGTGATTGCATGGCGCCTCGTCAAGCACTTCTTCAGAGTAGGGCCGGATTTGGCGGATAACCAGTACGGTTTCCGTCAGGGGCGCTCCACCGTGGATGTGATCATGCGCGTGAGGACTCTGGCGGAGGAAGCCGTTTCTCAGAGTGAAGTGGTGTTGGCGGTGTCGTTAGATATCGCCAACGCGTTCAACACTTTGCCCTGGAGTTGTATCAGAGAGGCGCTAGTACATCATAAAGTGCCTCTCTACCTCCGCCGCGTTGTCGGGGCGTATTTGTCGGAGAGAGCCGTTATCTACTCAAGTAGAATTGGTCTCGGTCGACGTGAAATGTCGTGTGGTGTTCCGCAGGGGTCGGTCTTAGGGCCTCTCCTGTGAAACATTGGCTACGACTGGGTGCTTCGCGGTGCATACGTAGATGGTGTAGCCGTCACGTGTTACGCGGACGACACGCTTGTGACGGCGTGCGGCAAGACAGACCGTGAGGCAACCCTGAGGACCACGGCCGGTGTAGCACAAGTTGTGCAGCGAATCCGGCGACTGGGTCTCGAGGTGGCTTTGCACAAATCCGAGGCTTTGTTTTTTCATGGGCCTCAGAGGAAGCCACCTGATAGACTCAGCCTCATAGTAGGAGGTACTCGCATCGGCATTGAGCCCTCTATGAAGTATCTGGGGTTAGTACTCGATGGCCGATGGGACTTCGGACACCACTTCCGAAGTCTGGTCCCCAAGTTAGTTGGTGCAGCGCGTGCATTGGCACGTTTGCAGCCGAACATGCGGGGACCCGGTGACTCATGTAGGAGACTCTACGCTGGAGTTGTGCGGTCCATGGCCCTTTATGGGGCCCCAGTATGGGCGGAGGTCCTGAAGGCCAGCAATATAGCGTTACTGCGACGACCACAGCGTATGCTGGCCATTAGGATTATAAGGGGGTACCACACGATCTCCTTTGAGGCGGCGAGTCTCTTGGCCGGAACTCCACCATGGGACCTGGAGGCGAGAGCCCTTGCAGCTCTCTATCAGTGGCGCAAGCAGGCGCGGGAGTTGGGTCGGAATCCTGAAACCCGAGACATGAAAATCAGAAATCCCAACTCCGCTAGGCCCTCGTAGAGGAGTGGAAGGAACGACTTGGGCAGCCAAGCGCTGGACACGCCGTTGTTTCGGCGATAAGACCCCTTATGGAGGATTGGCTTGAGAGGCATCATGGGACCCTCTCATACCGACTGACGCAGGTGATCACTGGAAAAGGATGTTTCGGAGATTACCTGTGTCTGATCCGTAAGGAGCCAACGCCTGAGGGCCATCACTGCGATGGCCGGACCGTGGACACAGCGCTCCACATGCTGGCAGAATGCCCGGCATGGGTGGAGCAGAGGCGTGACCTCATGGCGGCCATCGAAGTGGGGACTCTCTCGCTCGGTAACATGGTTGCGGCCATGATACGGAGCGAGGGTGCGTGGAACTCCGCCGTCTCTTTCTGCGAGTAGGTTATGCTTGCGAAGGAGATGGCGGAGCGGGACCGAGAGAGGTTTAGAACTCTCCCGGTCCGCCAGGCCCGGGAACGGGCTAGGTACCGCAGAAGGCTCAGGCGCCGGAGATCACTAGAAGATCTCCGTCCTCCATAAGTGGAGGCCTGGGGGTCACAGATGAGGCCATCTGTCACCCTAGCAGAAGCAGGTTGGGGAGGGATATCCGAGTACAACGGACTGCGCGCACCCTTTCGGGGGGAAGGAGGGCAGTAAAGAAACCATGAGGTTTCCACACAGGAGGGGGCCACTGCAGCCGTAGTTGGTCCGAGGTACGTCGGGGTTCCAGGGATTTCCTTACTAGGGTGCACCTGATCCCCTAGCTATTGGTAACTGAGACGGCGTGCGGTTTTTGGTCGGTTCGAGTCCGACATAACCAACCTGCGGTGATATCCGTGGGGATTTCCGCACAGTAAAAAAAAAAAGGGTAGTACAACCCTAAATTTTTTTTTTATTTTTTAGACAAAATTTTTAAGTTCTATTTTTTTATGATACAACATACAAAAATACATACAATCCTGAATTTTCACCCTTCTACGATCAACCCTTATTTTTTAATAGCCATTTTAGTAATTTAATCATTTTTCATCCCGCTCAAATTACTTAGAAATAATTTATATGGCAAAGCAACGTTTGCTGGGTCAGCTAGTATATATATATGTATATATGTATTCTAGAATATTGTGTATAAATTATGTAAAAGTAAACAAATGAAGTCAAACTTAAACTTTATCAAAAGATTGTTCTGGATTTTAAATCATTTTATACAACTTTTACAAAAGTAACACTTTATTACAACTTACACGAAACTACAAACAATTATAAAAGACATAAATACATGCATATAGTTTAATGTTTATGGAACTGTAGGTTTTCGCATTTGAATTAAAAGTGTTTACACCGCTACTCCTTTAGAATGATTTAAATCTTTAACGATACTTTCTGTTTTATTTCTAGAGGGGGTCACATTAACAGTACTTTTGTAATACAAATTACTATTATTAGGAATTGTTTTATTTTTGGATATTTTTCTTATTTCAGTGTCATTGTTGTTCTTTTCAATAACATTTTGACTTGAACCAGAATAAGCTTGACCCTGTTGAGAAGATGAAGATTCTGAAAGCCATTTTTGAATTAGTTTTGGTCTCGTTACTTTATGAGTAAATTTATTTTCAAACACGGACTCATTTAAGTTTCGTGTCTCAGGTACTTTAGTAGAAGATTCTTGATAAACAGAAATATTTTCTTGAATTTGTTGGTATAAATTTTTTGAAATTTTTATCTACTTCTGATTTTGTATTTTGCTAGAATCGTAGGACCCAGCAGCTTCGTGTGTTGCTGAGGCACTTGTTAAAATACTTTGTTGATTTAATTTAGACTCACTACCTAGCTCTTCATCTATCATTTTTGAAGGTATGTCACATAGCTTCTTAATTTCTTGCTTATGTTTACAATTATAATTGATACTTCTACGTTTCCGCACTGGTAGTCCTTTTAAATCATAGTCATAATCTTCGTCAGATGGTTTATGTTTCCTAAAAGCGATAACACAATTATTGCTTCTGCCTATTTATCAAACCTATTAAAGCGAAAAGTGTTCAGTTGCGTTACATCAATAGGAGTCAATCAATATTTTATTTTTATTTCTTTTTATGATACATTTACCGGCTTGCTTTACCTTTTTGTAAACTTTGGATTTTGATAATAAAACTTCAATATATTTAGCGAAAATAAATTAAGTAAGACGTATCTTAATACTTGATTCCTTCAACGTAAAAAACGCGGAAACTTACGTACACACAATCATACAGGTTTTAACCTCTATGATTATGTGTATATGTTTGTATAGCTATAATTGTTTAAAAATAAGTAGTTATACCATCATCAGAAGCCTTTAATAGTCTACAACTAAATATATGCCTTTCGTTGTAAAGAATGTTTTGGCTTAGTATGCCACGTTGTCCGGTAGGGTTAGTAGTTTTCCTTCTCTGTACCGTGCTGTTGCCTGGGTCGTCTATTAGGACACCCACTGACACTGTGTGTAGTAGATCCCAACCTACTGTATTCTTAGTCCGTTATCACACATATGAGGTACTAATAACGTTAATATAAACAAAGATTAACTTACTTTACTGGTCTATTATTCTCTGCCATTAATTTCTCTTTAAATGAAAGCACTTTAGGGTCTTTTGTAAAAGGAGGAATTTCATTATCGTCGGTAGGTCTTGTACTGAATAGTGTGATCGGATTATGTTTTGTCAGATAAATAGCACCTGCTCCTATAGTTGACGCAGTAGGTGTGGGTCTAACAGGTCCTGCATTGTATGTTATCGGTGAAGGGAATGTCAAATGTTCGGGTTCTATTCCAAACTCTTTATATTTTCTTTCATAACTCTGTTGTCTCAAAGGACCTATCCAATTTATATCTTCACCTAAACTTCTAACGGGCACCGCAAATCTGGCAGGATTCATTGATGGATTGACTTTATTTTCACCTTGCATTCTCCTAAAAGCTGGTAATAGTTGATCTGTTGGACCCATTTGACTAGCGCGTTCAACTTCATTGAAAGGATAAGTTGGCTGTAAATAACAAACATTCTACATTTTTGGATCTCTTTAGTGATGAATTAGTTTAGGACATTAGGAAATTCTTAACGCAGAATGACAAATTACGAATGTGGTGGCAGAAATTGGTATCTTGCATTATAAATCTAGAGTATATGTTTATTTAAGGACTTAAAGGTACAAAACTTGTATTTAGATATTATTGTATTCAGACTAAAAAAAGTCATATCGTTTCTACTTTATAAGATATGTAAACAGCGTCGCTATGTACATAAGAAGAAAATTAAATATTATTCACATATTGTATCTTTTACACTATTTTCAAACTTAATATTTGGAATATTAGATTTTGGCAATGCAATTTAACGAAGAAAAACAAAGCAAGAAAGAGTATAGAATATTGCCAAATATTTACCACAGGAGAAAGGGTCGGCCCACGAAGAGTTTGGGCATAAGCTCTTCTTGCGTCGATCACAGATTGTATTGCTTTTAATGAATCCAAGGTGTCCCTAGTATAACTTGACACTGCCTGAAAATTAATAACGTCATACCTGTCAAGTTTTTATACAAAACTATTATAACATAAGCCTTACTAACTAGGTAAAATTTATGCAAATCTAAATTTTTGCAAAATGCAATAAGTACTCATTACTCCTAATGTTTTTTTAGATAATAGAGTTTCAATAAAATCACGTAAATATGAATCGAATAACAAGGGCTGCTAAAGAAAGCGTAAGTATAAAGAATATAATGATATACTTGCAACACCTGGAAATTCTTCTAAGTAAACTTTATTACAAGATCTCATGTAGGTACTCTTAGTTGGCAATAAAGATTGTTCATTTTATATCTATACATATCATCGTATAAGACCGTACGAGATAAACATTTTAAGTGGCCACCAATCTGGTTTACATTTAATTTATGTAGTGTTTCACGACAGAGTATTACATTTTTTTTTTTACAAAATAATTAACAGTTCTTTTTCGAAGGGTCCTCTGTTTAGATTGACAGCCAAAACTATTTTGAAAGCTAACCTAATAAGGTCATATATGTATTGTTATTGTGTATTAAAACTATGAAAATAATAATTTGACAGTATTTTCAGTGTATTCCAGATCTAAAGAGTATATAATCAAAATAATATATTTTTTGATATACCCAAATGACCATAAATACAGAGTCTTCAAGTCCGCCTAGGTTTGATAAGCAGCAAATGAGACTGTATTTATCGGCAATGAAAAAACTATTACCACTCCCATTTCAGAGTCATCAGTAATTGTATGTGGGGTAGTGCGTTCAAAAGGAGGTTTGGCCGTAAGTTTCATCAAAGAACCCTCATATTTGTACTGATCTCCGCCATCGAATACAGAATCATCAAGTCTTCGGCCTGATCTAATGGTTATCTCTTTATCGGGACTTTTGTCTTCGGGACCCGATCTAGCATTTGGCCTTCCTCGGATCTCTGAAAGGAATGCAAATAAATTATTAATGACTACCAATAGCTTACGTTCCTAATTACATAATGTTCTCTTTAGCTGCAGAAAAAATAACCTATCCTTGGCACTCTATGAGTATTGAAGAAATTAAAGGATCTCTGCGCTTATTAAGTCCTCCTATCTCTTAACCTATTCTCCATACTCTTCCGAGCGCATGATCTTGATAGATTGTATTACCACTAAACTTAAATATACTCCTTTGAATTATACTATTAACAACATAAAGATGTCATTCAATGCAGTAATGTCCTTAAAAATTACTTATATAGCTCAAAAAAACAAATCAATCTATCGCCGTCCATTACTGAACGAAGGTTTCCCAAGGAGCGCCAACAATACATGCATCATACTCACATATTCGAAACTGAAAGACTTATCAGTGTTAATATACAAAAACGACACATAAATACAGCCGGATATAAATTTCGAAGAACATACAAGTACACAAGTATAAATAATCTTACGTTCATCATTGCTGCGTCTTAACTGCATATCGGCAATCTCATCATCGAAAATACCACGTTTCAAGAATATAGATACATTCGATTCTGAAAAGTAAAACAAATAACATAGATATAAACCTAATAGAGGCCAGAAATCATTATACTACCATAGAGAATTATAACATTTGGTTTATGTCGTTTCTGAACAGATTGGTACTTAATCTTCTGAGAGTTGAAAAATTATCAACTACTAATCTATTGTTCAAATCTCATCATCAGAAGAAGCATCATAAAACTATCATTGTGTGATATAATGTAATATAAAAATAAGTAAATCATCTACATATGTATAAAGACTTATGACAAAATGTACAGATATCAAACAAATTTGCAAGTACCTACATTGTAACAATTAGGTACAATGATTGCTATCCAATCACTTAAAAGGTACTTGAAGATAATTAAATGTCAAATGTTGATATCAACAAACCTTTCAAATCGATGTACTCAGCAAGTGAGTAGTTATATCCTAAAGCAATACCCGCCATCGCTGAAACTACCAGTAAGCAGCATACTGCTGAACATATGCAACACGACATCAGAAATGTCCAGAATCTAAAATACCACGTTGATTTATTATAAAATAATAATTGATTACTACTCTCTCTCACACTCGACTTGTTAGTGGCTATTAGAACATACTGCTAATCACAGGTTTTGTCTAAGAACTCTCAGATTTGCCTGTTGTAGTTTCACTTACAAAATTCATGAAGTGTTACAACGCAATTTTTTGTAACCTCGTAAGTTTTGTAAAGTAGTACTTTATTCAAAAGGTTATATAAAATAATTATTTTTCACTAACAACAAAGAAAAATGACTTTTTTCACAGTTAGTAGTGGATATTTTCATGGTAGGAAAAAGCTATAGTTTCCACCATAAAAAATATCAACATAATTTTTTGAATATCAACCCGAACAAAATGAAGATGGGTTTAAATCATTCTTAAGCCAAATACTCGAAATATTTACTTTAATTTTTCTTAGGAAATTTATTAGTTAAGCATTTTTCTCTTCTACGATGAAGTAGAAAACTGCCACCTCTCCGTAAGTAAGACAGACCTCGATAAATGTTAGATTTCCAGTAAGTGTCACACTTCTGAAACTCTCGGTTTATTCACTTCACTGATTGCAATATAATAACTGAAAAAAGTTTACACACTGAACTGCTCTTTTATTAAGTCACATATTACTCAGTATTTAACTCGCATCTTTTCCTTAAAGTAACGTTACTTTGGATAATTGAATCTTTGTATACTTTGATAATCCTTCCAAGTACTTAAAATAGCGTAAATATTTACTAGTGATTGTTCTTTGTACTGAAGGTATATGTGCACGCGCACTTCATCATGTCAGCCTTAAGACATTATCTGTTTCCAAGAAAGCCAGTTAGTGATTTATGCCTTTGTTTTTTATGTTATAGCCATATTAATTATATTGTTACTAAATATAAAATCTGCAACGCTGATAATCATTTGAAAAATTTATAGTTTTCAGTCAGGACAAATTATTTTTTTTCCTAAAAAAAATGAAAACATTGATACATACATACATACATACATACATACATAAAATCATGCTTGCCAGCCATCGGTCATTTAACTTATATTTACATGGGCTTTTAAAATATTGATCTACATATTCCAAAATGCGCAAAGGTATAGCCTAACATCACTGAAATTTAACAAGCTAGGTGACTCTATCTTTATGTACACTAACCAATTTTGAAACAGATGATGTGAATAAGTTAAATCTAAAATTTAAACTACAATTACCGCTATTGTTTACGTTTAATTATACTAAGACATTTTGATCATTTTTTACTGTTATGTAAATCATACCTCTGAATGAGATCTAGCATCCAACCAAAACACGTAAAGATGCAACACATCTTGATAGATTATAGTCGACATCGATTTAACTCAAAACCTAAAAGCAAAAAGATTTAAGATAGAAAAAGTATGTTTTAAGTGCCTGGGTTTTGTTGCCTGTATTGTTACACAAATCGCAAAATGTCTTGAAAACGGCCGTTGTCTGTCTTGCCAATTTTCTTTTCATTCTCGAATTTGCTAGAATTAATCACCCGATTTACTTTCAAATCAAATAGTTCCAGCACATGTTCAAAAAAGATATGTACCTACTGTTATTTCGTCTGGCCTTTGATTTAAGAGGAATCGTGAGTAATGACTTTTGAAGTAAACCTTTAATTTATCCGAATTGAATGAGTGAGTAAGCAGAAAACACCATTTCAATAGCACGAGTATCTTTTCTATTTCTAAGTATTCAGTAGGACTAATTAATACTGACTATTTGATGGTAAAACCGTTCGTGTAATTTGTTTTACTTACCTCACAATTTAGAACTGCATAGGATACAGTGGACTGCAAAACTACCTCCACTCTTTCCTTGCCTTCATTATTTTATTTCTACTGGACATACCTGAGGACTGCTATATTTTTACTAGCTAAAAATATTTACATTACATCAATTTATCATACTTGACTGCTATTTTAATAGTGACAACTGAGAGTAAGGGTGACATGTTAAAGAGTTATCCACAGAGATGACTACAGTACTCTGTGGCTTTATGGTTCTTTTTATAACTATTCCAAGCTAAATACTTCTTGCAGTTGCGAAATAATTTGTGGCTCTTCGTTAGGTGTGATTTTCTATAATTAACTGAGCATTAGGTATATATATTTTTGTACTTCATCATCATCATCATCAACAGCCTTTTACAGTCTACTGCTGGACATAGGCCTCTCCTTATCAAGGAGGTTTTGGCCTACAATACCACGCTGGCCAGATGGGTTGGAATAGGGTTTGCGCCAAGTTTTCCTTTTCTTTGTAATGATGTTGTCTTGTATACTTGGTCTCTTAGTAGCCTTTTACGACACCCACGGGATGAATAGGGATGGTAACACTATGTATTCTTAATCCGTCACCACACGGACATTTTTTTGTACTTACATAAGAAATATTCATCATCTATTACGAGGACACCAACCGATATTCGTTTTGCCAACTCAGTTATCTGTACTAACATTATAAAGTTTCAGAGTTTGCTTGTTTGTATGATTGAACGCGTTAATTTCAAGAACTACTACTTCAAATTAAAAAAAAAATAGTGATAAATAGCCCATTTACTGAGAAAGCTAAGACCGATATAAAAATAATTTCACCAACTGATTAATATATAAAATTTAAAACTTTATGAATTTAAAATGTTTAAAAACAGAACCAAAGTCCCGGATACCTGGTCAATATTATTTTCGTTCCACGCAAGATTTCTTTAGCTGAAGCACATCTTAATGACTATAGTTTATAAAAATTTTATTCTCGAAATTTACAGTTTACTTACGTGAGATACAATTTTGTTAAAAATGTCACTTAGTACCATCTTGCGATAACTATGGTAACTATTGCTAATTTTGTAAAAAAAAATAATTAATCTCTTGTCGATATTTTATTACTCTTTTCAGTTAATTGGCTGTCTTATATATTTAACTAAAAACATATACCAATGTTAGATAGTCTTGTTTGAAGTTATTAAATAAAATGTATATACCCTTTTGTTCTTTTTTTTTAACGTGTGGAATCCCCCTCGGGCCGTCACCCCACCAGGGTTTACGGCAGGGTGGTGTGTCGGGGGGTGCTGGGCTAGAAAACCTCCACGTGGTGCACCCTGGTAACGTTGGCGACGGCACTGTTTCTTCCTGTGCCATTTGGAAGAGAATATCACCGCCAACGGCTAATATTCTAGCACGAAGAAGAGGAGGCCATTTTCTTCGGCCATTCGGTTGAGGCTTGGTCCAACAGAGCGGGCATTTTTGTGGATTCCTCTGTTGGCTCTTCGCTCTTCGGAGCAATGAGGAGGAAAACCTCGATAAAAAATCATGATGGTGGGACCCTTTCATGGGTCGGCGTTTCTCCACTGTCAATGGTGGAGAAAGGAGAACGGGCTCGGTGTGTACTCACACTGCCGCCGAGCAGGCATTGAAAGATTTAATCTTCCTGCCACCGTTGTCACATCGTAATCCCGAAAGGAGTGTCGTGGTTATGTCTCGCGACACAAATCGGGGGCGAGGGTCTTGGCTTAGCCGCCCGGACTGCGAGGAAGAAAACCTCTTTAAAAAATTACCCCAAATCCCGTGTTCTGGTGTGTGGCCAGGGGATGCATGGCTGATGGGTAGTTCAGTCGTAAGCACACTCCCAGCTGAGGCACCTGCGGACCCCTCAGTTGGGCACAAATTTACGCTTGCCCGGGTATTGGGGGATCTCTGCCCGGGTCGACTTTTAGTTCTCCCCCACTCGTGGGTCTAACTATGGAAACCTTTATAATCAAAAACATTAAAGACGACAAGAAAGAGAGGAATAAGAAAGGGAAGCCGGGAACTGACTTCTCTTCGAACGAGGAGGAACCTATACTTGGGGCTCCTATTTCAGTAGGGCTCCCAGAAGTCAATTTGTCTGCTGGGAGCCAAAAAAGAAAATCGGAGCGATTGCGTTCCAAGTCCGCCCATCCGTCGGATAACGGTAACCCAAGCACGACTATGGACGTACTGGAGTCCACAGAAGTGGAAATCTGCGACAGCAGAAAACGCGGACGCTCCAGGGACGAGGAGAGTGACACGTCCCAGGAGATGCTACCTCCTAAAGTGGGAAGCAGCCGCCGAGGCAGGTCACGCACGACCATCTCTACCCCTTCAGGTTCTGTCTTCTCGAAGGCAGAAGCCTATAGACGGGTTAGAGCGGAGGGCGAAAGTGCAGCGGAGGAGGAGATTTCAGATCTCCTGCAGAAGATCCGAGAGCCAGTGGAAAGGGGTTCTGTTCCCCAAACAACGATATCTTTGCAGGAGACAGCAAATGCTGGGGTGGCCATCATCCAAAAGGTGGCTACCAAATCTAGGAACCTTAAGAGCACCTTCGTTAGGGCCCTTAAGGACTCCTCCTCCGCAATTGCTGGGGTCGTCGAAACCCTCGTTGGGGACGTAGCTCGCCTTCAGGCTGCTAATGAATGCCTGACAGGGCAGGTGGCTAAGCTGAGCGCCGAGTTTGCCCAGTTTCGGGCGCAGGTGGGTATCTCTAAGCGACAGGTGACGGCTTCGAAGCAAACTGCCCCCACTTCCGGTTCAGGTGACGTCAGCGATGCTTACTTGCGCCAAATTATGGAGGCAGTAGGGCATATGCTAGACGGACGTCTCGCGAGCCTGGAGGCGAGATTACCCCCAGCTCCCATTATCCGGCCACCACTCGCTGCAGATAGACGAAAGGCCGCATCAGCACCGATTCCGCTTTCTGCTACAAGTGGCCGCAAATCATATGCGACAGCGGTGTTAGTGTCTGCATCTACTGATGCCACGAGGACACAACAGGCGGCCAAGGCAGCAACCAAGACGGCTGCACCGGTCGCAGGACATAAAACGGCGGTAAAGAGCGTAGCAAAATTTCCTCCGCTCCTCACTCCAACACCTACACCTGGTCCCTCCACATCTGCCCCCTCCAATGACGGTTGGCAATTAGTCGGAGGAGCTAAGAAGAAGTCCCGAAGGCGGGGTAAAAAGGCTGCCCAGAAAGCAGCTCCAATCCCACAGTCGCCATCGGTGTCAAACACCACCAAGAAGCCACGGAAGCTAAGGCCGCCAAAAACCGCGGCTATAGTAGTTACTGTATCGCCGGAGGCGGTAAGTGGCGGACTGTCCTACGCGACTTTATTCAAGAAGGCCCGGGACAGTCTCGCCACTGATTTCGGGACGGTAGGGTCAAGTTGCGCCTCGCCCAAACGGGAGCTCGAGTCTTGGAGTTCCCCGGGGCTGAAGGCGCAAAGACAGCAGATTCGTTTGCGGAGAAACTGCGAAATATGTTTGCAGCCACGGATGGTGTCAAGATCGCCAGGCCAACAAAGTGCGCGGAACTGCGCATTTCAGGCCTGGACGACTCAGTAACAGCCCAAGATGTCCGTGTTGCAGTTCAGGAGAGGACTGGATGCAACACGGATAACATCAGGGTTGGCACCATCCGCCCCGGTCCAGGGGGCCTTGGTGCGGTGTGGGTAAGTTGTCCCATAGCGTCGGCCAAAGTTTTGGCCGACGCTGGCAAGATACTCATCGGTCTCGTAAACGCCAGAGTCACAATTCTGGCAACGAGACCGATGAGGTGTTTTAAATGCCTTGGTGAGGGACACACTCGTGTCAAGTGCGACAATAGTTTGGACTGCAACGGACTTTGTTTCCGCTGCGGTCGACCGGGGCACAAGGCAGTAGAATGCTCTGCGGCCCCTCACTGCCCAGCGTGTGCGGCGGGTAACAAACCCGCCAATCACCAGATAGGGCAGGGGGGCTGTAAGCCATCCCGTTTTTATCGGCAGACGTCAAGGGCCAGCCAATCGATCCAGGCTGCCTCTGAGGTCATACGTGAGACGACGTCGTCGCCCATGGAGGAGGTTGTCGAGACAGTCCAGTAATGGATCAAGTCTCCAGCCTTCTTGTCCAGACGAACCTGAACCACTGTGCCGCGGCGCAGGATCTTTTCTTACAAACCATGGCACAGTGGTCGATCGGTGTAGCTGTAGTCGCGGAGCCCTATCATGTTCCTCCCCGTCCAAACTGGATGGGTGACCGGGACTGCTCCGTGGCAGTCGTCGGCTCCACAGCGGCTCATTCCCCGCCCTTGTCGTTAAGAGACAAGGGTACTGGATATGTTGCTGCTGAGTGGGGGGGGATCACCGTATACGGTGTATACTTCTCCCCCAACCGGAGTTTGAGCGACTTCGAGGCCTCTCTCAACGACATAGAGACCTCGATGCGGCGACTAGCGTCTGGGCACGTCCTTGTGCTGGGGGACTTCAACGCAAAGTCCGTTGCGTGGGGTTCTCCCAGGACGGACGCAAGGGGCGAGGCCGTAGAGGAGTGGGCAGCCTCGGTGGGCCTCTGTTTGCTTAACAGAGGCTCCACCAACACGTGTGTGCGAAAGCAGGGAGGATCGATAGTGGACCTTTCGTTCGCTACCCCTGCCCTCGCCGCACGAGTAAGGAACTGGCGCGTCCTGGAAGAGGTTGAGACGCTCTCGGATCACCTCTACATCCGATTTGAGCTCTCCCGGACCCAGGACCCCAGTAGGGGTCACGCGGCGCGGCGCTCTTCTCGCTTTCCGCGGTGGGCTGTAGCCAAACTGAATAGGGACCTACTAGAGGAGGCAGCCATTATTCACTCCTGGCTGTCTCCGCAGGCTCCGACCGAGGAGGTCGACATGGGGGCTGGTCGTTTCCGCGATCTGATTACGCAAATTTGCGATGCGGCCATGCCCCGCATCCGAGGTTGTCAGCCTCCACGGAAGGAGGTTTACTGGTGGTCCCAGGAGATGGCGGACCTCCGCGCGGCCTGTACTCGTGCCCGGAGGTCCTACACCCGTAGTCGGCGGCGACACCGCGTAGACGGCGAGGAGGACCAGCTTCATGAGGAGTACCGAGAGGCGCGGAAAAGCTCCTCACACACCTCATCACCTCCTCGCGGCTGGCCACTATAGCGGATGGAGGGGGAAAACTCGTCCCGTCCACCCGCGGTCATACTCAAGGCGACGTGAGGCGCTGGTACGTGCGCCTCCACCGCTCGGTACGGCGGCGGCGAGTTGGGTCCGAGTGGAGGTCGTCCTCCCGGGCCTTCTCCGCCGCCTCCTTCCGCGAAATTACGTCTTCGCAGAAGGTTGCGACCGCGGTAAAACAACTGACGCTACCGACCATGAAGCGTATGACGACCGGTAGCGAGAGATCTCCTCCAATAACTGCAGTGAGGACCCCACGCTGCGCCGCCCAAACGGAACAAACCGCCAGCGTGTGCTGAGCCGAGTCCTCACTGCAGTTGCAGTAGTGACAGGCGGGACTCAATTCCCTCCTAGCGACCGAGTGCAGCTACTTCCCGAAGCAACCGTGCCCGGAAAAGATCTGCGTCAGTCGGAAGGAAAGGGTCCCGTGCTGTCGCCCTGCCCACTCGGCGATGACCAGCTGGAGAGGCTCAACGGCGGCAAAGCCAGCACGTGGAGTCTCTAACCGGGACGACCAACGAGCCATCGTGGCTCAACGAGCGGCCTCTCGCCATTTGCGTATCCTTTCAGGCGGAGGCCGTATGCTGCTACCCACCCGGAAGCCAGCCGTTCGCCGATAAACTTCGGTGAGCACTTCCGCCTCCAAGTCCCACGGGGGGTTCCTGCCAAGGCGCACGCCGCCTCCGTCGATACGGTGCGGTAATCGCGTATGGCTCTAACCGCCAATATCTTCTGAGGGCATCAGAGGTGAGCCCTATTCTGGGCGGTCAGAGCCGCCGCTCATACCGGTGCACAATACAGTACCATTGACCGGACAACCCCCGTGTATAACCGTCTCGTCGCGACGCTGCCTCCATCCAAATTGGACAAAACTTGCCCAGGGGCAGAAGCAGCGCCGACCAGGTTTGGAGAAAGCTGTCGGAAGTGCTCGTCGATACTTCATCTGGGCCTAAGCCGGTACGAGGACTGATTTGACTACAATGAAGGTGCCGGAGGGTGGACTACGAAGGGGCCCTTGGAACAAAAGGGCCTCCGTCTTCTTCAGGGCCACCCGTAAACCCAGCGCCTCAATACGCCTGACCACCAGAGAGACTCCCGTGATGGCCAGGCGCACCGCCTCTTGAAAGTTCGCTCCCCGGGCCGTGACCAATGTGTCATCGGCGTAACAAATTACACCCAACCCGGGGGCAAAGGCGACCTCGATGGGCCCAGCCGTATTTCATATTCCACAGGAGTGGTCCGAGGACAGACTCCTGCGATACACCGCACGACATGAGCCGTCGCCTCAGAACACCGTCTCCGTCCTCGTACATGACAGTACGCTCCTGTAGATAGTCTGCCACGAATCGTCTCAGGTACTCTGGCACCCCGTGGTAGTGGAGAGCTTCCCTGATGCAGCTGAATGGCAGACTATTAAATGCGTTGGCGATGTCCAACGACACAGCCAATAGGACGCCGCCACAGCCCACCGCCTCTTCGGTAACGGCCCTCAGGCGCAACACAGCATCAACTGTCGAACGCCCCGCTCGAAAACCGAATTGGGCATCTGACAGATCGGGGCCCACCTCGCAAGGGGCCGGATGATGCGGGCAGAGAGTATTCTCTCAAACAGTTAAAGTTTATATACACTAAATGAACATAAGGCATGTCACCACAGTTTTTTTTTGTGCCGAAATCTCTCTCGAATCGACTTAAAACCGCACGCTGTTTCAGGTGCTAGTAGCCACGGCACAAGTTAAACCCTAGAAAGACACATCCAGTTAAAGGCTGTTGATGATGATGAGTTACCCCTTTACCACTTTGTTATTGTTTAATAAATGACTGATTTATTAAATTAAATTGCATAATACTTACTATTTTCTTTCTTTTGTCAGCCAGTATCAGCATCGTTAGTATTGCTGGTGCACCTGGGTGCAGTTGGTGCTGTTGCAAGTGGCGCAACACTTTGTGGAGGAGGTGGTGCTTGCGCATGTAGCGCGCTTCTCCACGCTCTTCATCCACTACAGTTATGGACCGTCTGTGGCCTTCATGCTGATAGAGCTGCAGCTATCGCTGCACCACTGCACTATGCTGCTATAGTATCAGCTAAGAAGGTAAATTTTCAAAACCAAAATCTTGTGTTTTTTAATATTCTTAAGGCAATCGCACTGATATCAGTTTTTAATTTACAGGTGATGTTTTGCGTCGCGGGTGGTTGGGTGGCTACAGTAGCCCTTCTTGGCCCGTTGGCAGCTGCTCAACCTCCGCTGGCTTTCAGTACTGGGCTTGGTGGGTGTGCGCCAGACTGCAGTGCTGGCCCCATAGCTCTCAGTTTCTGCCTTGTGTACGCGCTGATAACGCTGGTGCTACCCGCCGCCCTCATACTTCTTTGTAGCCTAAAAATACTCCGCATCGCACGGTACCACAGACATAGAATAGCAGCGGCAATATACGAAGTGACGCTCAGTGCTCAAGTAACAGTCACTCACCAGAGAAATCCTTTCGCTCCTCCACCACCACCACGTCGACGCGCTCTCTCTGCAGTGTTACAACCTCTAGGTTCTTTAGCTATTTTGTATTTTCCTTACTATTGTATTTTAATATGGCCTGCAATAGCTGTTCCTCCGCAGTTTGTCGCTTCTATATCAGCAGCTTTATTAGCAGCTGCGCCACCAGTAAATGGTATACTGTACGGCATACGAAGTCGTGCGCTACGTGACTCTCTTCGCAACTATAGAAGAAAACGAATGACCAAAAGTGAAGTTACGCAAGAGATACAGGCAAGAACACCAAGTGCTTGTGGGTCTCGAAGACCGTCGCTCTCAGTTGGTTCAGGTTGTATACGACCACCTACTACAAGACGGTTGTCAGATGCAGCAGCGATGGGTTCACGGGGATCAGAGCGACCGGCGCAACGTGCAGCGTCATGTAATATGTTGCAAGATTCACAGGAGGAAGACATACCGAGGCCTCGAACTTCAGCCATCCCGATAATTCGTGCACCTCCACATGTGGTGCTTGGACGAGCACTGGGCTTAGAAGAAATGGGACATCGAGATCGACGACGCAGGCAGTCACCACGTATTACAGTGACGCGTGCAATGTCAGATGAAAGTGAATCACCAACGCGAAGGCCTCTATGCCGACAGCAGTCACGTTCGAGTGGAGCGCTGCTAGGTGGCGTGCCTTACTCACCAGTAATCTCCGAGCACGTGCACCTGGACAGCCATGCTGACGAGCAGCTTTTGCTCAATTGGCCTCAAAACAATAATCACGAGAAACACAACGCTTTATAAAACGGGTATTAAGCTTAGACTAGTCGCTGAAATAGTGTATATTATGTAAAGACAATAAATATGTGTGCGGTTCGAATCGAGTCGATGTTTAAAAATGTTATTTTTTAACCGCTTGGTACATTTGTCTCTGTTCGACCTGACCGGCCGAATAGTGACTAAATAGAAAATATAATCCTATTACTATTTACAACTGTATCGTAGGCGTACGATTTCTCCTACAGGGTTCCTCCATATCGTTAGCTTTACCTACTGAAAGTATTACTTTAGTATATTATAACATAATATCTTAAATATTCCATAGATTTAATGTGAAACAAAATTCGGTTGATTATTGTTTCAAATAAAATTTAAGTTTAAATTAAATTATTTATTATGCTCGAAATACTTAGATATTATAGAATTTGTAAGAAATGACTATTTATTTTGGGGCATATGTATAACTAAAACCAAATAGAATTCGATAGTCTTCTTATAGTTCAAATAAATCTACTTTATAGCATACTTCGGCCAACATTAATTCGCTAAAAGATATTTGCGCATGGACATAATGCAAGTACCCACATTTTCAAGGATGTTAAAAATAAAATTGGCAAGTTTAGTAATCTACTTGAATATATATTGTGTATAAAAAATGTTTATTAGAAAAAGTATAATGCTTGTTTTTGGGTTTTGCGATGATGAATCTATTGAAATTAAAAACGTCAGAAAATAGCATAGTAATTGTGTTCAATTTAGTATGTTGTTAATTAGTCAATTGTATCTGCCATACATAGATACGCCTTTATAGAAGTACTTCAAAGTAACATGTTGTAGTATCGAAATAATCGGTTATCTTACTGTTCTGACAACTAATATAAATTTTGCTATTGAAGAGGATAAACTACCGAAAAAACTTGTACAATAGATTAAAAATATAAAAAAGAATATAAAAATAGAATAAAGGTAACCCCTATTGTACGTAACTATTATAAAATTCACAATAAAAGGCTTAACAAATTCGATGAAATTTTTAACTTGGACCACTGCTAAGTCTAAAGTTCAATAAACTACCTACACTCTTAACAGAATATCAAAAATCGACGTTCGAGTAAACACAACATATAGCATACAACAAGATTTACTTCAATTCATAAGTCTAATATTTTCATTTTGTATCACCATCATCACTATAAACAGTTTTTAATTGTCCTCTACTCGACATAAACCTCTCGGTAGTAAGGAAGTTTTGGCCTGCCGTACCACGCTGGCCAGGCAGGTTGATACAAGGTGTGTATCTGGTTTTCTTTCTCTTTGCAAGGCTGTTATCCTGCGTTATTTGCTCCCTTAGTCGGCTCTTAGACAACCACGGGATGAATAGGGGTGAAGACACTTCATATTCTTAATCGATCCTCACATGGATGGTTTGTTTGTTTTATACCCGTCCAACTATAAAATCACTACGAATTACGACGGGCTGAGTCCCGATTTTTTAGCTATATATACAAGGCTAGTAATGAAACAAAAGACAAATAAACAACCATCATATCTATATATCTATCATACTATGAAACGTAATTTATTGCAAAACTTTGAATGTTACGGTTTTGATTTGATGGTAACACATAAAAATTCTAGAAAATTGAAGCCTTCGTCCAGCAATGGACGGCAATAGGTTGAAACAAGCAAGCGCATTAAAATTATGGCTTGATATTTGAATTTGTGGAACTTGATATCTTTAGAAAGTATTTTATTTCATCAATATCACTTATATCATTTTATTTGCCTTTAGAGTGAATATTTTATTGCCCTGTATTTTACAACACTACACTCACACATTTAATCATTGGGAACAAACGTGAATTATGTTTGTATTTTTAATGATTCACTGAAAATGTCCTACATAAAAAAACTATTCATCTAATCTAATATTAAAGTAATGATTCGTTAAGGGCTAAAATTAAAAAAATAATAATGTTTTTAATATATATAACTATCATCTTTTTACATATTTCGGGATCGTTTCGGTTCAATATAATTTCTTCTTCTCCTTTACTCTACCCATCGTTATTTCACTACTTTTTATCTAGCCATATTCTTTCTCACAATGTCCAGAAATTTAAGAGGAATAAAAACCTAATCTTTTCATCGAGATCTTATTGAAATGTTTGTTAAAAACCTTTCCTAATTATCAGTGAAGTGTTTAACAATCATAGATTCATATATTGATCATAAATTTTTACGTGTCACGTCTGACATTGTATGACACTAAATACGGGACGTATTTAGAATATTATAAAAGTCATTGCATAGTTCTTAAATAAAATTCATTTTCATTCAAAAAAATTTGAAATACAAATGACTATGAAATGTATGGTGTTTATATTGAAATTACTATAAATTTCATATGTGTCAATAAAAGTATAATGAAATGTATGTAATTACATATCTATTTTTCTGCAATATACTTTCCAAATTATTATATATCTATTGCTTAAAAAAATATAATAAATAATGAGGCCAATCAAATAATGTTATTGTTGGTATAATATTAGAAAATATTTTTGAAATGTTGTAAAATAATCATAAATATATAATATGTACCTTAATTTGTAAAATAAAATGTTGATATTTTGAACCAGAATTATGTCGTAACTTAATCGTTTAATGTAAGTATATATATTTTTAAAATTGAAAATTAACGCATTTGTTTAATTTAGATACAATAGGTATTAAATGACATGGTGGCTCTTGTCCGTTTGTAAACTAAGAACTCAGGAACTGTTGGCTTAATAAGCATAATAAGTTCACACAAGGATCAGAAAAGAGATAAGTTCTTAATTTAGATAAATTTAATGTTATTTGAGATATAAACACATTTAATTGCGCTTGTATTCTATAATCACGATATTTGAGCTTATTAGTCCTAGTGCCTTGTAGTACTGTTCTATTACTTGACTGTAAAAAATGAAATAATGAAACGTTTACATTGTTCACGCCTAACTGAATATATCTGACATTTCGCAGCTTTTCTTAAGCCAAATGAAGTTTCTAACTGAGTCATCTACACAATACAATGCTGTAAGCTATATTTTATTTGTATAAAAAATATTTTTCGGAAATGTTAACAGATTTTGAAATTGACCTTTCAATTAATTCGAGAGAATAGAAACCAAAAATATAAATGTATGATAGAAAGATGTGTTACTTTTTTTAAGTATTTGGATACTTAAACACGGGTAATAATGGATCTAAAGCCCTGGCTTTTGATCAACATTAAAAGAAAAACACTTATATATTCACTTTCAAAAGTCAATATTTTTGTCAGTGATACATTGTGTAATTTTAATTTCAATATTTAGTTCTAAAATTTATCCACAATTTAAACAACGTATATTAAATTAATTTTATAAATATCAGCTATTAGTACAGAAACTTTAAGTGAATGTAATATTAAATAAAAAGAAAAGGGAACGCTTTTTATATCGTGGTCCTTAGTGAATGCTATAAAAACGAATAAAATTCATAACTTTGGTCATAATATATGGATACACTAAACTAAAAAGTTAATTTTCATTAACGAATAGTAAATCACCAGACTCATTGTAACCAAATAATAATACCCAAATTCGAAAAATGTACATATGTCTACATAAAAAATTAAAAATTCTAAATCATTAAAATTGACAACATGCAAATCGAAACGTGAAACATAACAGGAAAATTTTGCTGATGGTTTTTTTTTTCAAAATCTATTGCTTATCGATCCAATGCAACGTTCCTAAATTTCATACACTTTTGTGTAATATTCTGTATTACATTCCATTGTGTAGAAGAAATATATAAGACAGCAACTTACAGAGGAGTAGAATCGTCTGTCTGTAACGGCACCGTGAATAACTTATGTCATATTTTATGTAGTTACTAACTTTTGTCCGTGGCTTCACTCGCGTGGGATTTGGTCTGCTACATTAATTTTTATAACAGATCATTTTAAATAAATATATTATTTTTTCAATAAAAAGTATCCTATGATACTTGTGATACCTCCAAGTACATGTGTACAAAATTTCATGATGATCGGTTAAGTAGTTTTTGCGTGAAACCGTAACAAACAAACATACATTTACATTTGTCAAATTAGTAGGAATGTTTACGTTGCTACAAATTTCACAAATAAATGACACACGTATTTTAAACATCATTGTATAAAATGATGCGTAAATGTTCAAATAGTTTAAAATAACACAAGAAACATTGTTTACAGTAGTAAAACGTTAATCGTTTGTGGTGACTACAAAAGAAGTTTAATTTGGTTTTAACCGCCTTCCTAGTTTATACAATATGTAGTTACTTAAAAGTACCTTTGTTCATTGACTCATACTGTACGCATTATTTGTGACCTGTTTATTTCAAACTCATTACAAAAAAATCGTTGAGTCGAAAATATATGTAATATATAATATGTAAAAATGAAACTCTATTTTCCTTGGATCTTTATATTTCCTTTTAGTATTAAATAGCGCATTTATCGAGGAAAGGTATAGGCTATAAAACATCACGCTAAGACCAATAGCAACCGGGCAGAAATGAAAATGTAAAAACCGGGTTATTTTTTTGAGAGACAGACGAAGTCACAAGGGTTTTAGCTAGTCACTTATAATAATAACTTCAATGACTTGTACGAGTATGTTTATTGTTTATAATATAATGTGAAGACTGTTTTTTGCAACAGCATAAATTTGAAATATGAACATAATACATAAGTGTAAATGAGTTTTCTAGTCACGTTTTTACCCTTTTCTGAATACTTTGAGTCATCTTTGTACACTGTCTACTGACTAAGTATTTTGATGTATATTATCGCCATTATTTTTGTTGCATAACTATACTTCATCTTATGTGGCTCGGCTTGACTATAGTGGTACCGCAAACTCACAGGAGAACTTCGTCGAACAATACTTTAATTGGTATGGTAAATTGACAGGTTTCTGAGAGTTGTCATAAAACCTCCCTTAACAGACTATCAATTTACTTTACACCCTTGTAACATTTGAAAATTAGAATTCATAAGAAACAGTGACGACACTAAATCTTTAGTGTTAGCTCATGAATTTATGTTCATGGATAGTGAAGTCTAGTCTATAGTCAATAATACGAGTATATTATTATTATGTTATAATGATTTACTTATATGTTAAGATCAAAAAATTATATACCATATTAATAACAGCAGAATAGCTTGGCAACAGAATATAAGTTATCTTTGGAGAATAGTATCAATGTGTGTACGAATATTTATTCTTGGATACTCTACACAATTATTAAATTAATTTCATTTAAGTCGAAGAAATATAATGGTGTACTTAGGCTAAAATTATTTTATTAACGGCTCTATACACGTTATGCCAACGAAAACGACCGTATTAGCGACTATTGAATACAATATCCATTATTATTACTTTTCATTAAGCTTACATTCTTTTGCTGACCCAGTGATTACTTTTATAGGTTTTAAAGTATATCGTACTACCTCAGTTTCATGTTCCACGCACACAGAAAAATGAATCAAAATCAATGGAAAAAATACCATAAAAAAGATTAAATTACTCGATCTATTGTAGTTATGTATTTAAGATTGGTATGTACAGTCGTGTAGTCGTGTCGACACGTTACCACGTTGGTCTAACGTATAAAGGAGCCATTAGACGTTGAAGTGAGCTTGTTTTTGCGATGTGTTTCTAGAATCGTCAAGTAGACTTAGTATGAAAAGTAAAAATTCTCTATAAAAAAAGATTTAAATGTCGTTGTTTTATGATAAATGTTTAATTAAATGAAATACGAATTGTTATACTAGTCAATGATCTATTGTATTATGTCTGTGTTAATTTAAATTGTGTATTAGTGATTAATTAAATATAATATTAAAAACCCCTTTTGTGTTTTATTTTATCGATTTCTTTATTTTTTATTAATACATTTATTTATTTGGATAAAGATCATCAAAAATTTTAATAGATAATGGTTGGACATAGGCCTCTCCTTAGCAAGGAGATTTTGGCCTGATTTTAACTACGCTGACCAGACGGTTTGGTATAGTGTTTGTTTCAAGTTTTCCTTCTCTTTGCAGTTGATCAACAAATATAAATATTATATTTTATATTTGATCTACCAAAGTCATGAGTCCACAAAGAAATAAAACTTAATATATCATTTTCAAAGAGATATCATAACTTGTTCTTTCCTAAATTTAAATATTCGTTATGTAAAACTGCGTTATGTATCAGTTAATTAGTACTTAGTGAGGATTCTCTCACTTTGTTCACCACTAAATCACAAACGTGTGCCCCTTACAACTACAGTTCAAAGTGGTGTAAGACCCACATTATCTATTACATTAACTAAGGTATGATATTCCAATATTATCTTCTAAAAATAAAAGATGCTAATCATATTTCTAAATTATTTCAGTACAGGACTTGCATAATATTCTAAAATTGCTTGGCTTAATAAGCTAATATGTGACATAATGGTATTTTTGTCCCATAAACCTTTTTCGATCATTTAATATAATATAAAAATATCTCATGTCACGCTACCTGTCCTTACAATTCGCCGAAATGGCTTGACCGATTTTATTAAAAAAAATGTAAGTTGGGTACGATATTGATCGCAAAATATTTTCAGATCCCTCCCATTCCAGGCGCAGAGTAGCACACCATGTAGTTTTCGTCGGGCTGATTCCAACACACCCCCCTGCCACAAAACTAGAGGGGTGATGATCCGTGGGGGTTTAAACAGATTAGAAAAAGGTTGAATAAAATTTTTCACAACCTACCACATTTTTCACTTGCAATTAGAGTTATTTGGTACGTTATATGGCATAGTAATGTTCGTTGGGTTAGTTAATATCTTATAGGGGTGCTGGGCTAGAAAACCTCCACGTGGTGCACCCTGGAAACGTTGGCGATGGTATCGTTCATCACTGCCAACGGCTAATATTCTAGCACAAAGAGGAAGCCATTTTCTTCGGCAATTCGGCCGAGACTTGGTCCAACAGAGCGGGCGTGTCTGTCGGATCCTCTGTTGGTTCTTCGCTCTTCGGAGCATTGAGGAGGAAAACCTCGGTAAAAAATCACTATGGTGGGACCCTTTCATGGGTCGGCGTTTCTCCACTGTCAATGGTGGAGAAAGGAGAACGGGCTCGGTGTGTACTCACACTGCCGCCGAGCAGGCATTGGAAGATATAATCTTCCTGCCACCGTTGTCACATCGTAATCCCGAAAGGAGTGTCGTGGTTATGTCTCGCGACACCAATCGGGGGCGAGGGTCTTGGCTTAGCCGCCCGGACTGCGAGGAAGAAAACCTCTTTAAAAAATTACCCCGAATCCCGTGTTCTGGTGCGTGACCAGGGGATGCATGGCTGATGGGTAGTTCAGTCGTAAGCGCACTCCCAGCCGAGGCACCTGCGGACCCCTCGGTTGGGCATAAATTTACGCTTGCCCGGGTATTGGGGGATCTCTGCCCGGGTCGACCTTTAGTTCTCCCCCTCTCGTGGGTCTAATATGGAATCTGATCAAATTAAAACTAAATATTTAAATGTAGAAGGAGAGAAAGAGAAGAAGAAGGAGAAAAGCGGAGTGGACGACTTCTCGTCCAATTCAAAGGACGCATCGGTTGGGACACCTATGTCGATGAGGCTCCCAGAAGTCATTATGACTGCTGGGAGCCGCAGAACATCGGAACGACTGCGTTCCAGGTCTACGTGTTCGTCGGATGGCACGGGAGGTGGCCTGATGGAAACGGAGCTGTGCGACTCCCGAAAACGCGGGCGCTCCAGGGACGAGGAGAGCGACACGTCCCAGGAGATGTTACCTCCTAAAGTCGCCAGCAACCGTAGAGGCAGGTCGCGAACTTCGATCTCGATCCCGTCAGGCTCCGTCTTCTGTAAGGCGGAAGCCTATAGGCGGGTTAGGGCGGATGGCGAAGCACTTGCAGAGGAGGAGATCGCAGATCTCTTGCATAAGATTAAGGAGCCGATGGTAGGGGATTCTGTTCCCCAAACGCCATCGTCCATGCAAGAGAGAGCGAAAGCAGCGGTGGCTATCATCCACAAGGTAGCCACCAAGTCGAGTAACCTTAAGGGTGCTTTTGTAAAAGCCCTTAAGGACTCCTCTTCTGCAGTTGCAGGGGTTGTTGAGAGCCTTATTGGGGACGTGGCTCGTCTCCAAGCGGCCAACGACCATCTTACACGAGAAGTAGCTGAACTGAGCGCACAGTTTGCCCAATTCCGGGCGGTTCGCCCTGAGCAAGAAGGCTCGTCTCAATCGCTTGCCTCTGTCACTCCCGGTACCATCGCTGATGCCCAATTGCGGCAAATCACTGACGCAGTGTGGCGTATGATGGACGGACGTCTCGCTGGCCTGGAGGCGAGACTACCTCCAGCCGCTGTCGTCCGGCCACCACTCGCGTCACATAGACCAAAGGCCGCATCGGCGCTGACGTCGCTTCCCGTTGTAGACGGTCGTGTGTCTTATGCAGCGGCGGCGTCAGTGTCTGCTGTTCCTGCGGCGTCAGTATCTCCTGTTCCTGCGGCCACTCCGAGGACACGACAGGCGGCTAAAGCAGTAGCTAAGACGGGTGCACAGAGGTCAGGGCCCAAAGCGGCGGCTAAGTCTAGAGCGGAATTCCCTCCGCTCTCCACTCCAGCCGCTGTACCTGGCACCTCCACATCTGCTCCCTCTACATCTGCCCCGTCCACGGATGGTTGGCAGGTAGTCGGGGGGGCTAAGAAATCCCGAAAGCGGGGTAAAAAGGCTGCCCAAAAAGCAGCTTCTACCCCGCAGTCGCCATCGGTGGCGGTGACTACCGCGAAGAAGCCGCGCAGATTGCAGGTGCCTAAAAGCGCGGCTGTGGTGGTCACCGTAACCCCAGAGGCGGCTAGTGGCGGACTATCCTATGCGGCCTTATTTAAAAAGGCCCGTGATAGTCTCGCCACCGATTTCGGGACTGAAGGGGTCAGGTTGCGCCTTGCCCAGACGGGAGCTCGAGTCCTCGAGTTCCCTGGGGCTGAAGGTGCAAAGACGGCGGACAGATTCGCCGAGAAACTGAGGGGAATCTTCGCGGCCACGGATGGTGTGAAGATCGCCAGGCCTACCAAATGCGCAGAGTTGCGCATTTCGGGCCTGGATGACTCCGTAACGACAGAGGATGTCCGCGTTGCAATCAGCGAGAAGACGGGCTGCAACGCGGACAACATTAGGGTCGGCACCATCCGCCCCGGTCCGGGAGGGCTTGGCGCAGTGTGGATCAGCTGTCCGGTAGCGTCGGCCAAAGCTTTGGGCGATGCAGGCAGAATCCTCGTCGGTTTTGTGAACGCCAGAGTCACTGTTCTGGCGGCAAGACCGATGAGGTGCTTTAAATGCCTAGCATCCGGACACACACGCGCCAAGTGCGTGAGTTGTTTTGACTGCAGCGGACTATGCTTCCGCTGCGGTCGACCGGGGCACAAGGCGGCAGAGTGCTCTGCCGCCCCTCACTGTCCGGTTTGTGCGACGGGTAACAAGCCCGCCAATCATCAGATTGGGCAGGGGGGCTGCAAACCTCCCCGTGATTCTCGGCAAGCGTTGGGGGCTAGCCAGTCGACCCAGGCTGCCTCCGATGCCGTTCGCACGTCGACATCGTCGCCCATGGAGGAGGCTGTAGAGACGGTCCAGTAATGGCCCAAGTCTCCAGCCTCCTAGTCCAGACGAATCTGAACCACTGTGCTGCGGCGCAGGACCTCTTCCTGCAAACCATGGCACAGTGGTCGATCGGTGTTGCCGTAGCCGCGGAGCCCTATTACGTTCCTCCCCGTCCAAACTGGTTGGGTGACCGGGACGGTTCCGTGGCAGTCGTCGGCTCCACGGCGGCTCATTCCCCGCCCTTGTCGCTAAGAGACAAGGGCACTGGATATGTTGCTGCCGAGTGGGGGGGGATCACTGTATATGGTGTATACTTCTCCCCCAATCGGAGTTTGAATGACTTCGAGGTTTTCCTTAACACCTTGGAAACCTCGATGCGGCGTCTAACGTCTGGGCACGTCTTAGTGCTGGGGGACTTCAACGCAAAGTCCATTGCGTGGGGTTCCCCCAGGACGGACGCTAGGGGCGAGGCCGTAGAGGAGTGGGCGGCCTCGGTGGGCCTCTGTTTACTGAACAGAGGCTCCACCAACACGTGTGTGCGACAGCAGGGAGGGTCGATAGTGGACCTTTCGTTCGCTACCCCTGCCCTCGCCGCACGAGTAAGGAACTGGTGTGTCCTGGAAGAGGTTGAGACGCTCTCGGATCACCTCTACATTCGATTTGAGCTCTCCCGGACCCAGGACCCCAGTAGGGGTCACGCGGCGCGGCGTTCTCGCTTGCCGCGGTGGGCTGTAGCCAAACTGAATAGGGACCTACTAGAGGAGGCAGCCATTATTTTCTCCTGGCTGTCTCCGCAGGCCCCGACCGAGGAGGTCGACATGGGGGCTGGTCGTTTCCGCGATGCGATTACGCAGATCTGCGATGCGGCCATGCCCCGCATCCGAGGTAGTCGGCCTCCACGGAAGGAGGTTTACTGGTGGTCCCAGGAGTTGGCGGACCTCCGCGCGGCCTGTACTCGTGCCCGGAGGTCCTACACCCGTAGTCGGCGGCGACACCGCGTAGACGGCGGGGAGGACCAGCTTCATGAGGAGTACCGAGAGGCGCGGAAAACTCTGAAGCTGGCCATTAGCCGCGCCAAAGAAGTGAAGAGGAAGGAGATGCTGGAGGGTCTCGATCGTGACCCCTGGGGTCGCCCTTATCGTGCGGTGCGACAAAAGCTCCGCACGTCGGGCCCCCCCCCTTACAGAGACACTCCAGCCCAGCTTCCTGCAGGAAGTGGTCGAGGGTCTTTTCCCGCAGCGGGCGGAGCACACACCCCCGTCGATGGCCTTCATGGTCGAAGACGACGGGGGACGGAACGAGGATAATGTTCCGCCCGTCAGGGAATCGGAGATAGGGGCGGTCGTTCTGCGGATTCGCTCTAAGAACACCGCCCCTGGGCCAGATGGGATACCTGCCCGAGTGCTGGCGCGAACTCTCGACCACATGTCGGATCGCCTCGGGGAAGTCCTAAACGCCAGCTTGGCGTCCGGGCGCTTTCCTGAGGGTTGGAAGAGCGGGAAGCTGGTCCTACTACAGAAGCCGGGACGGCCGGCCGATTCGGTCGCGGCCTATAGGCCCATCGTGTTGCTGGACGAGGCGGGTAAATTGTTTGAGAGGATACTCTCTGCCCGCATCGTCCGGCACCTCTGCGAGGTGGGCCCCGATCTGTCGGACGCCCAATACGGGTTTCGAGCCGGGCGTTCGACAGTCGATGCTGTGTTACGCCTGAGGGCCGTGACTGAAGAGGCGGTGAGCTGTGGCGGCGTGCTGCTGGCGGTGTCGTTGGACATCGCCAACGCATTTAATAGTCTGCCATTTAGCTGCATCAGGGAAGCACTCCACTACCACGGGGTGCCAGAGTACCTGAGGCGGCTTGTGGCAGACTACCTTGAGGAGCGTACCGTCATGTACGAGGACCGAGATGGCATTCTGAGACGGCGGCTCATGTCGTGCGGTGTTCCACAGGGGTCTGTCCTCGGACCACTCCTGTGGAATATGGGATACGACTGGGCCCTTCGAGGTCGTCTTCCCCCCGGGCTGGGCGTAATTTGTTACGCTGATGACACATTGGTCACGGCCCGGGGGGCGAACTTTCAAGAGGCGGCGCGCCTGGCCACCGTGGGAGTCTCTTTGGTGGTCGGGCGCATTGAGGCGCTGGGTTTACGAGTGGCCCTAGACAAGACGGAGGCCCTTTTGTTCCATGGGCCCCGTCGTGGTCCACCACCCGGCGCCTCTATCGTAGTCAATTCGGTCCTCGTACCGGTTCAGGCCCAGATGAAATATCTGGGCCTGATCCTCGACGGCAGGTGGCTCTTCGACGAGCACTTCCGACAGCTTTCTCCAAAGCTGGTCGGCGCTGCTTCTGCCCTTGGGCGACTTTTGCCGAATTTGGGTGGAGCCAGCGTCGCGACGAGACGGCTATACACGGGGGTTGTCCGGTCAATGGCGCTGTATGGTGCACCGGTGTGGGCGGTGGCTCTGACCGCCCAGAATAGGGCTCGCCTCTGGCGCCCTCAGAGGATATTGGCGGTTAGAGCCATACGCGGCTACCGCACCGTATCGACGGAAGCGGCGTGCGCCTTGGCCGGAACTCCCCCGTGGGATTTGGAGGCGGAAGTGCTCGCCGAAGTTTATCGGCGGACAGCCGACTTCCGGGCGGGTAGCGGCATACGGCCCCCGCCCGAAGAGGTACGCGAGTGGCGTGAGGCCGCTCGTCGAGCCACAATGGCTCGTTGGTCGTCCCGGTTGGAGACTCCACGTGCTGGCTTTGCACTCGTGGAGGCTCTCCAGCCGGTCATCGCCGAGTGGGCAGGGCGGCAGCACGGGACCCTTTCCTTCCGACTGACGCAGGTTCTTTCCGGGCACGGTTGCTTCGGGAAGTATCTGCACTCGGTCGCCAGGAGGGAATTGAGTCCCGCCTGTCACCACTGCGACTGCAGTGGGGACTCGGCTCAGCACACGCTGGCGGTTTGTTCCGCCTGGGCGGCGCAGCGTGGGGTCCTCACTGCAGCTATTGGATTAGATCTCTCGCTACCGGCCGTCATACGCTCCATGGCCGGTAGCGACAGTTGTTTTACCGCGGTCGCAACCTTCTGCGAAGACGTAATTTCGCGGAAGGAGGCGGCGGAGAAGGCCCGGGAGGACGATCTCCACTCGGACCCAATTCGCCGCCGGCGAGCCGGGCGGCGGAGGCGCGCATACCAGCGCCTCATGCCGCCTTGAGTGTGGCCGCGGGTGGACGGGACGGGTTTTCCCCTCCATCCGCTATAGTGGCCAGCCGCGAGGAGGCGACGTCCGCGTGTGCCGTACGCCGCCTAAAAGGAGAGTTTATCCGCAGATGGTGCCCGCATGAGCGGGCAGGCGCTAGGAGGGATCTGGATGTCGTAATAACAGCTGTTCCCGGATCCCTCCTATGTCAGGCGCAGAGTGGCACACCGTGTGGTTTTAGTCGGTCCGATTCCGACACACCACCCCGCCGTAAACCCCGGTGGGGTGACGGCCCGAGGGGGTTTCCACACGTTAAAAAAAAAAAAAAAAAAAAAAGTTAATATCTTATAAACATTAAGCAGTAATATCCTTACTTCCAATACATGCAGTATTATAAAATATATAATTATAAAAGACATAGTAAATGAGACAAAACTCAAATCACAACTGAATATACTAGAGTCGCTTTCAAGATTCAGTACAAACATATTGTTAGTGTAGCATGAGAGAGTACTGTCGTAAATCAAGAAGAGTAATTATAGGCTATTCCTCTAGTGCTGACTCTGATGTAGTGCAGCCCTATTCGGATAAAAAACCTCACATTCAATCATTAACATAGTATACAAACTTTATATTCATATATACAAACATTTACTGAAAATTCCTGTTTTTTTGTTTTCATGAGTTATTTGAATTATTTTTGGAATGGTTGCGCTTCAAATCAGCGATACGTGGGATTAGGAAACGTTCAATCATCCATATTTTTAATCATAGGAGTACTATGTTTCAGCAGAAGTGGTTCGGTTTGGTCAGATTAAAACCACAACATTTTTACATTTCTATTCACCGAGTGCGTGAAGTTACCGGTTAGACTAAGCTAGGCTTGGGGTGCTGGGCTAGAAAACCTCCACGTGGTGCACCCTGGTAACGTTGGCAACGGCACTGTTCCTTCCTGTGCCATTTGGAAGAGAACATCACCGCCAACGGCTAATATTCTAGCACGAAGAAGAGGACGCCATTTTCTTCGGTCATTCGGTTGAGGCTTGGTCCAACAGAGCGGGCATTTTTGTCGATTCCTCTGTTGGCTCTTCGCTCTTCGGAGCAATGAGGAGGAAAACCTCTATAAAAAATCATGTTGGTGGGACCCTTTCATGGGTCGGCGTTTCTCCACTGTCAATGGTGGAGAAAGGAGAACGGGCTCGGTGTGTACTCACACTGCCGCCGAGCAGGCATTGAAAGATTTAATCTTCCTGCCACCGTTGTCACATCGTAATCCCGAAAAGAGTGTCGTGGTTATGCCTCGCGACACCAATCGGGGGCGAGGGTGTTGGCTTAGCCGCCCGGACTGCGAGGAAGAAAACCTCTTTAAAAAATTACCCCGAATCCCGTGTTCTGGTGCGTGACCAGGGGATGCATGGCTGATGGGTAGTTCAGTCGTAAGCGCACTCCCAGCCGAGGCACCTGCGGACCCCTCGGTTGGGCACAAATTTACGCTTGCCCGGGTATTGGGGGATCTCTGCCCGGGTCGACTTTTAGTTCTCCCCCACTCGTGGGTCTAATATGGAATCTCATAAAAATAACACAGAAAATTATAAAAAGGAAGGACAGAAGGAGAGGACAAGGAAGGGAAAGTCTAAAAAAGCAGCAGACTTTTCGTCCAACGATGAGGAAGTCGCACTTGGGACGCCTACCTCGATCGGGCTCCCAGAAGTCATATTGACAGCTGGGAGCCGGCGAATATCGGAACGATTATGTTCCAGGTCTGCTATTACATCGGATGGTGGTAACTCCAGTACAAATCTGGATGTACTGGGATCAGCAGAAATGGAACTCTGTGAAAACAGGAAACGCGGTCGGGACGATGAGAGTGATACGTCCCAGGAAATGCTACCACCTAAAGTGGGTAGTAGCCGTAGAGGTAGGTCACGAACGTCGACCTCGGCCCCGTCAGGCTCTGTCTTTTGCAAGGCAGAAGCCTATAGACGAGTTAGAGCGGAAGGCGAAAGTACAGCGGAAGAGGAGATTGCGGATCTCCTGCAAAAAATTCGAGAACCAGCGGAAGGGAGTTCTGTCCCCATAACAACAGTATCTTTGCAGGAGACAGCAAATGCGGGGGTGGCCATTATCCAAAAGGTGGCTACCAAATCTCGGAACCTTAAGAGCTCTTTTGTAAGGGCTCTTAAGGACTCCTCCTCTGCCATTGCTGGGGTCGTTGAGACCCTCATTGGGGATGTTGCTCGCCTCCAGGCTGCCAACGAATGCCTGACTGGGCAGGTGGCGGAACTGAGTGCCCAGTTTGCGCAGTTTCGGTCGCAGATAAATGTTCCGCCTTCGAGGCAACCTACCTCTACTCCTGGTTCCGGTGACGTCAGCGATGCCCAGTTGCGCCAAATTTTGGACGCAGTGGGACGTATGCTAGACGGGTTTCTTGCGAGCCTGGAAGCAAGACTACCTCCAGCCCCTGTTATTCGACCAGCACTCGCTGCAGACAGGCGAAAGGCTGCATCAACACCGATTCCGCTTTCTATAGCAAATGAGCGCAAATCGTATGCGACAGCGGTCTCGGTGTCTGCATCTGCGGTTACCACGAAAACACGACAGATGACCAAGGCAGCAACAAAGACAGCTGCATCGGTGACAGGGCCTAGAATGGCGGTAAAGCCTAGAGCAGAGTTCCCTCCGCTCCCCGCTCCAACACCTGTACCTGGCACTTCCACATCTGCCCCCTCCAATAACGGTTGGCAAGTTGTCGGAGGGGCTAAGAAGAAGTCCCGAAAGCGGAACAAAAAGGCTGCTCAAAACGCAGCTCCTACCCCGCAGTCATTATCAGTGATAATCAACAGCAAGAAGAAGCCACGGAAACTACAGCCCCCAAAAACTGCGGCTGTAGTGGTCACGGTGTCACCGGAAGCGGCCAATGGCGGATTGTCCTATGCGTCCTTATTTAAAAGGGCCCGGGACAGTCTCGCCACTGAATTCGGGACGGTAGGGGTCAGGTTGCGCCTCGCCCAGACGGGAGCTCGGGTCCTCGAGTTCCCCGGGGTTGAAGGTGCAAAAGTGGCGGACACTTTCGCCGAGAAATTAAGGGGAATCTTTGCAGCCACGGATGGTGTAAAGATCACCAGGCCTATGAAGTGCGCGGAGTTGCGCATTTCGGGCCTGGATGACTCCGTAACGATCGAGGATATCCGCGTTGCAATTAGCGAGAAGACGGGCTGCAACGCGGACAACATTAGGGTCGGCACCATCCGCCCCGGTCTTGGCGCAGTATGGATCAGCTGTCCGGTAGCGTCGGCCAAAGTACTGGGCGACGCAGGCAGAATCCTTGTCGGTTTTGTGAATGCCAGAGTCACTGTACTGGCGGCAAGACCGATGAGGTGCTTTAAGTGCCTAGCATCCGGACACACACGCGCCAAGTGCGCGAGTTGTTTTGACTGCAGCGGACTATGTTTCCGCTGCGGTCGACCGGGGCACAAGGCGGCAGAGTGCTCTGCTGCCCCTCGTTGCCCGGTTTGTGCGGCGGGTAATAAGCCCGCCAATCACCAGACTGGGCAGGGGGGTTGTAAACCTCCCTACAATTCTCGGCAAGCGTCAGGGGCTAGTCAATCGACCCAGGCTGCCTCTGATGTCGTTCGCATGATGGCATCGTTGCCCATGGAGGAGGTTGTAGAGACGGTCCAGTAATGGACCAAGTCTCCAACCTCCTCGTCCAGACGAATCTGAACCACTGTGCCGCGGCGCAGGACCTTTTCCTGCAAACCATGGCACAGTGGTCGATCGGTGTTGCCGTAGCCGCGGAGCCCTACTACGTTCCTCCCCGTCCAAATTGGTTGGGTGACCGGGACGGCTCCGTGGCAGTCGTTGCCTCCACGGCGGCTCATTCCCCGCCCTTGTCGCTAAGAGACAAGGGCACTGGATATGTTGCTGCTGAGTGGGGGGGGATTACCATATATGGTATCTACTTCTCCCCCAACCGGAGTGTGAGTGACTTCGAGGTTTTCCTTAACAACTTGGAAACCTCGATGCGGCGACAAACGTCTGGGCACGTCTTAGTGCTGGGGGACTTCAACGCAAAATCCATTGCGTGGGGTTCCCCCAGGACGGACGCTAGAGGCGAGGCCGTAGAGGAGTGGGCGGCCTCAGTGGGCCTCTGTTTACTAAACAGGGGCTCCACCAACACGTGCGTGCGACAGCAGGGAGGGTCGATAGTGGACCTTTCGTTCGCTACCCCTGCCCTCGCCGCACGAGTAAGGAACTGGCGCGTCCTGGAAGAGGTTGAGACGCTCTCGGATCACCTCTACATCCGAATGGAGCTCTCCCGGAACCAGGACCCCAGTAGGGGTCACGCGGCGCGGCGTTCTTCTCGCTTTCCGCGGTGGGCCGTATACAAACTAAATAGGGACCTACTAGAGGAGGCGGCCATCGTTCACTCTTGGCTGTCTCCGCAGGCCCCGACCGAGGAGGTTGACATGAGGGCTGGTCGCTTCCGCGATGCGATTACGCAGATCTGCGATGTGGCCATGCCCCGCATCCGAGGCTGTCGGCCTCCACGGAAGGAGGTTTACTGGTGGTCCCAGGACTTGGCGGACCTCCGTGCGGCCTGTACTCGTGCCCGGAGGTCCTACACTCGTAGTCGGCGGCGACACCGCGAAGAAGGCGGGGGAGACCAGCTTCATGAGGAGTACCGAGAGGCGCGGAAAACTCTGAAGCTGGCCATCAGCCGCGCCAAAGAAATTAAGAGAAAGGAAATGCTGGAGGGTCTCGATCGTGACCCCTGGGGTCGCCCTTATCGTGCGGCGCGACAAAAGCTCCGCACGTCGGGCCCCCCCCTTACAGAGACCCTCCAGCCCAGCTTCCTGCGGGAAGTGGTCGAGGGCCTTTTCCCGCAGCGGGTGGAGCATACACCCCCGTCGATGGCCTTCATGGTCGGAGACGACGGGGAGAACGAGGGCAATGTTCCGCCCGTCAGGGAATCGGAGGTAGGGGCGGTTGTTCTACGGATCCGCTCTAAGAACACCGCCCCTGGGCCAGACGGGATACCTGCCCGTGTGCTGGCCCGTGCCCTTGAACACATGTCGGACCGCCTCAGGGAGGTCTTGGACGCTAGCTTGTCGTCCGGACGCTTCCCTGAGTGCTGGAAAAGCGGGAAGCTGGTCCTATTAAGGAAGCCGGGACGGCCTGCCGATTCGGTGGCGGCCTATAGGCCCATCGTGTTGCTGGACGAGGCGGGTAAACTGTTTGAGAGGATACTCTCTGGCCGCATCGTCCGGCACCTCTGCGAGGTGGGCCCCGATCTGTCGGACGCCCAATTTGGTTTTCGGGCGGGGCGTTCGACGGTCGATGCCGTGCTGCGCCTGAGGGCCGTTACCGAAGAGGCGGTGAGCTGTGGCGGCGTGCTGTTGGCGGTGTCGTTGGACATCGCCAACGCATTTAATAGTCTGCCATTTAGCTGCATCAGGGAAGCACTCCACTACCACGGGGTGCCAGAGTACCTGAGGCGGCTTGTGGCAGACTATCTTGAGGAGCGTACCGTCGTGTACGAGGACCGAGATGGTATTCTAAGGCGGCGGCCCATGTCGTGCGGTGTTCCGCAGGGGTCCGTCCTCGGACCACTCCTGTGGAATATGGGATACGACTGGGCCCTTCGAGGTCGTCTTCCCCCCGGGCTGGGCGTAATTTGTTACGCCGATGACACATTGGTCACGGCCCGGGGGGTGAACTTTCAAGAGGCGGCGCGCCTGGCCACCCTGGGAGTCTCTTCGGTGGTCGGGCGCATTGAGGCGCTGGGTTTACGGGTGGCCCTAGATAAGACGGAGGCCCTTTTGTTTCATGTTTGTTCCATTGTAGTCAATTCGGTCCTCGTACCGATTAAGGCCCAGATGAAGTATCTGGGCCTGATCCTCGACGGCAGGTGGCTCTTCGACGAGCACTTCCGACAGCTTACTCCAAAGCTGGTCGGCGCTGCCTCGGCTCTTGTGCGACTTTTGCCCAATTTGGGTAGAGCCAGCGTCGCGACGAGACGGCTATACACGGGGGTTGTTCGGTCAATGGCGCTATATGGTGCACCGGTGTGGGCGGCGGCTCTGACCGCCCAGAATAGGGCTCGCCTCTGGCGCCCTCAGAGGATAATGGCGGTTAGAGCCATACGCGGCTACCGCACCGTATCGACGGAGGCGGCGTGCGCCTTGGCCGGAACTCCCCCGTGGGATTTGGAGGCGGAAGTGCTCGCCGAAGTTTATCGGCGGACGGCTGACTTCCGGGCGGGTAGCGGCATACGGCCCCCGCCCGAGGAGATACACGAGTGGCGTGAGGCCGCTCGTCGAGCCACGATGGCTCGTTGGTCGTTCCGGTTGGAGACTCCACGTGCTGGCTCCGCCCTCGTGGAGGCTCTCCAGCCGGTCATCGTCGAGTGGGCAGGGCGGCAGCACGGGACCCTTTCCTTCCGACTGACGCAGGTCCTTTCCGGGCATGGTTGCTTCGGGAAGTATCTGCACTCGGTCGCCAGGAGGTTATTGAGTCCCGCCTGTTACCACTGCGACTGCAGTGAGGACTCGGCTCAGCACACGCTAGCGGTTTGTTCCGCCTGGGCGGCGCAGCGTGGGGTCCTCACTGCAGTTATTGGAGGAGATCTCTCGCTACCGGCCGTCATACGCTCCATGGCCGGTAGCGACATTTGTTTTACCGCGGTCGCAACCTTCTGCGAAGACGTAATTTCGCGGAAGGAGGCGGCGGAGAAGGCCCGGGAGGACGATATCCACTCGGACCCAATTCGCCGCCGGCGAACCGGGCGGCGGAGGCGCGCATACCAGCGCCTCATGCCGCCTTGAGTGTGGCCGCGGGTGGACGGGATGGGTTTTCCCCCCCACCCGCTATAATGGCCAGCCGCGAGGAGGTGACGTGTGCGTGTGCCGGACGTCACCTAAATGGAGAGTTTATCCGCAGATGGCGCCCGCGAAAGCGGGCAGGCGCTAGGAGGGATCTGGATGTCGTAATAGCAGCGGTTCCCGGATCCCTCCTATCTCAGGCGCAGAGTGGCACACCGTGTGGTTTTAGTCGGTCCGATTCCGACACACCACCCTGCCGTAAACCCCGGTGGGGTGACGGCCCGAGGGGGTTTCCACACGTTAAAAAAAAAAAAAAAAAAAAAAAAAAGCTAGGCTTGAGTTTCAGAAGTCGTTTTCATGTCGAATTATTTATACCCTATACCATGATAAAACGTAATTGAAAGTTGGCACCAAGACATCACCACATCAGCAGCTTTTAACAGCCCACTGCTATACATAGGCTTCTCCTTAGCAAAGAGATTTTGACCTAATATATCACACTAGCTAGACAGGTTTGTTTCAAGTTTTCCTCTTTTTGCAGCAGTGTTGCGCTGCATAGTTTGCTCCCTTAGTCGGCTTTTACGACATCCATGAGATGAATAGGGGAGGTGACACTTTGTATTTTTAATCTATCATCATACGGGTAGACATCACATCAAGGTATGTAAAATAAGAGAACAGTGAGTATAGAGGAATTTCTTTGTACTTTACTATATTACTATACTATACTTTACATAAATTATTATTTTAAGATTTCAGTTAATAAAGTAAACAACTTTAAAATTAAGTCTATTAAATTTGTAGGACAGATGGTAACCTATTATCAATACATGTTAAATTAATAGAAATGACAGGTTTGTTACCTATTGTGTATTATATGATCATTTGACTGCACGGTTGGCCTAGTGGTTTAAGCGTTCCGGCAGCTTTGACCGCCCAGAATAGAGCTCGCCTCTGGCGCCCTTAGAGGATATTGGCGGTTAGAGCCATAAGTCGTCACGGTCGGAGGCTCTCCAGCCGGTCATCGCAGAGTGAACAGGGCGACAGCACGGGACCCTTTCCTTCCGACTGACGCAGATTCTTTCCGGGTACGGTTGCTTCGGGAAGTATCTGCACTCGGTCGCCAGGAGGGAATTGAGTCCTGCCTGTCACCACTGCTACTGCAGTGAGAACTTGGCTCAGCACACGTTGGCGGTTTGTTCCACCTGGGTGGTGCAGCGTGGGGTCCTCACTTTACTTATTGCAGGAGATCTCTCGCTACCGGCCGTCATACACTCCATGGTCCGGTAGCAACAGTTGTTTTACCGCGGTCGCAATCTTCTGCGAAGACGTGATTTAGCAGAAGGAGGCGGTGGTGAGGGCCCGGGAGAATGACCTCCACTCGGAACCAATTAACCGCCAACGAACCGGGCGGCGGAGGCGCGGATTTTCCCCTCCATCCGCTATAGTGGCCAGCCGCGAGAAGGCGAAGTCCGCGTGTGCCGTACGTCGCCTAAATAGAGAGTTTATCCGCAGATGGTGCCCGCGGTAGCGGACAGGCGCTAGGAGGGATCTGGATGTCGTAATAACAGCTGTTCCCAGATCCCTCCTATGTCAGGTGCAGAGTGGCACACCGTGTGGTTTTAGTCGGTCCGATTCCGACACACCACCCCGCTGTAAACCACGGTGAGGTGAAGGCCCGAGGAGGTTTCCACACTTTAAAAAAAAGTGGTTTACGCTACTGTGCTGAGTGTTGTGGGTTCAAATCCTACATGGAACAACACTTTGTGTGATCCATTAATTGTTGTTCTCAGTCTGGGTATTCTTTGTGTCTGTTTCTTGTATGTTTGTAAAGCCCTCCGCGACACAGAATTTATTCCAAGTGCGGGCGCCGCCTATTTCAAAAAAAAATATAGAATCCTGAAATATTTTTTATACCAGTCATAATGACTAGACCAGTTTTTCATTTGTGTATTACAACCTTCTACCTGATAATGGTAACGCCAATAAACAATTTATTTTCTTTCTGTAGAAGAAAAAGAACATTACTTATAGTGGTTAATTATTCATACTTATATAACTATATAATTATATAATTAATATTATATATATATATATATATATATAATATTAATTATATATATAATTAATGTAATATATAATTATACATACAATTAATTATACTCCATATTTTCGTATTGTGTTATTGGTTAAAAAAATTATTACTGTGGAAAATGAAGAAAAATTATTTGTGAAAATAAAAAGTTACCCTCTTTCGTAATGTCGTAAATAAGAGCAATGTTGAAATCAACAAAGAGAGGAAGTCAACTTTGAGAAACCCTAAACTTATCAGACGTTAATTATCTGGAGTTGAAAAATTCAAATTACGAAAGTAAAACAGCTGAAAACTTGTACTTATTTGGCTTCTAGCGGAAAAGAGCGTTAACATTTTCATTTTATGTATAGGTCAGTTATTATACACTTTATTTAAAAAGTATTTATTTATTTATTTATTTGGATAACTAGTTACTATTACAATAAATCTTATGTATATAGGAAACATTTATAAAAAATACATTTAAATTCACAACATTATAAGATGGCATAAAAAGGAAAAGATTAAAACAAAAATAAAATCGTACGATCAGACGGCAGTATGAACTAAATTTAGTTATCGCTAACAGTTTATTCATACACATATGTATATATTTACATTATTGCAATGAATTATCAGTATTATAAAACACAATTCTCACACAGGAGAAAGGGTATATATGATCTTAACCATTTCACACATCGTTAAGATCTTGGGTAATACACACTAGATACTTTATCATCATTATTATCATCATCATCATCATCATTATCTCAGCCAAAAAACGTCCACTACTGAACAGAGGCCTCTCCCAAAGTTCTCCACAACAGCCGGTCCCGGTCCAACAACATCTAAAAATAAGAGTACCAGCTTAAACATCTACAGGTCAAAACGCTGCCAAAAAAAACATTGCCGTTGCCGTGCCATGCCACAAACATTGTGATATGTGATGCATATGACCGTGGGGGAGCCATGCCTCGGCACATAATGGTGGCCTTGACCTGACTGATTAAACCATGTTAAACGTTATCGGAGGACCAACTCCCTTTATTTCCCCTTTAATTCTAGAGGAACAATACAAAGAGTGGAAACAGATTAGTAATCCTTGAGTTCGTGGTACCTAAGCGTGGAGGACAGTCACAAATCATCTTTGCTTCTTATATTACATAACAATAGAAGTGCATTTTTACCTTACAAAAATTTTATTTTATTTTTACTTACTGCAGAAGCTCAATTGAATTATTTATTCACCAAGTCACCAGGCGGAACGATACACCGAATTATGTGTTTGCCCATTTGGCTAGTTTGTATTTGGCACACAATACTCGTATACTCGTATTTCCAGTTACTGGCTGTATAGACTTTTTAGGTCAGTCAAGCGACACGCTTGAATTTTGTTACTATTTCATCACATTGATTTTTTCACCTGTATATCGCCCAATGTTGAATGCAAGAATTGAAGATTTTGTATGCTAGTTTTACTATTATGTACGATTGTGGAATGTTGATAAAAAATTCCGTTTTGTCAAGCAGAGTAAAGTCACTTTCGCGGGCTTTATATAAAAAAAATCTTCATTAATGTCTCAAATTTCGCTTTACAAGTACGATGTAGATTTTACCTTATTTATTATTACTTGTTTAAGTATTTACTCAATTTCCTAGTATTGATATTTACTTAATGTTAATTAAACGGTCAACGTAGCGATCAGTTCAGAGAACCCAAAATAATAAGGGTTTACTGAGAATCTTTCTTGGAAAACAAATATATTTTTTCCAATTATAATTTAGATATTTTACTATTGTGACATAGACTTTATCTTAAGCTGAGATATTAAGAATTAATTATAATTTCCTGAACTTTTTCCTTCTATTTCATGTACTATTTCTAAAAAATTACAAATACAATCCAAATTCAATATGCATATATAATTAAGTTGTCATATAATTAAGACTCACTGACAAAAGTTGATGTTTCACACGCTCACTAACCTACAACTCTTCCTATTAACAATATCAGGAATGAAGATTATAAAGAAATAAATCTATACCTTTTCCAACCATTTGTCATGCTTCCAGTTTCTCTCAACGAGACTGCAGGAAGCTGTAACCTCAATAGTTCAAGTAACATCTCATCAGGGACCGATACATTGAAATATAAAACTGCGCGTTTCAATTCATGTCCATTTTGTGTCTATTTTAAAATGCTAACGTTCTCTAAGTATGTAAAATTGGAACAGTGAGCCTCTTGGGTAAACTTAATTATGCTTTTTGTTCAGGACTTCAGATTTGTCACTGTCATACACAAGTCATATATAAAAAAATGTCTTTTAAAAATATATCGTACCTCTTATTTTGTAGCTAATACTAGTGTTAAGGTATGTAAAACGTTATATATATAATATAAAAACACAGTTAAAAAATATCATTGGTTATCCGAGTATATATGTATATCTATATTAATATTATAAAGCTGAAGAGTTTGTTTGTTTTGTTTATATATATATATATATATATATATATATATATATATGTTATGCTAATCTCAGGAACTACAGGTCGGTTTTGAACATTTTTTTTTGTTTTTTGTATTGGGTAGCCTATTCATCGAGGAAGGTTATAGGCTATATATCATCAAGCTAAGATCAATAGGAACGGAGCACTAATGAAGAATGTTTCAAAATCGGAAGACTGTTTTCCTATTGAGAGCTTCCGCTGTTTGCGCTGCGTAAACGGTTAAAGTTCCGCATAAATCATGTATGACAGAATTGTTCCTCTTTAAGAGTTCTAAAAAAAGTCGAGTATAGCATATGTCTATCTTTTACGGTTAGCTCACTGTAACCTTTTTTATGATAACCAAATTGGATCTTAAATATTGCATTATTTATGAAGGTGTTTTATTAGTTTAGTTTTTTTTTTAGATAAACCTACAACCTACATGAGTTATTTTTATAAGACCAGTTAAAGTAAGCGTCAGCCCAAAGTAACTATTCCACGCGGACGAAGTCGTGGGCGGAAGCTAGTATATGTAAGAAATATAAACTGCTAGTATATGTAAAAAAATTATTCAGGCTAAGAAATACCCTAATCGTAATCATAAGTCTAGTATAATATATAAAAACGAAAGAAGCGAGTCTTGAAGATGTCTATCTTGCATCAGTTTAAAATAAGAACGAATAAAATGTTTTCATTAAATTTATAAATAAATTTCTCATAATCGACTTTTACAGACTTCAAACTCTTTTGTAGTACGTGGCAAAAAGCATCATTGGGTCATTTATTCCTATAAAGCATTATTAAACACGGCACAAGTAAAATCTATTCTTCACAATCTTCGTAAATCGTCTCCATATTCAATATCACCGAATTCAAAATGATAGCTTCCTGAATTTATATCTCAAATACTACCATGTCACTGAGGTATTAGCAACAAATTTTAACTTCAGCTCGATCGGGAGGGATTTCTCTACTTGACGCTGCGAAGTACCGCACTTCACGCCTCAGACTACCCCACTCGAAACTTGTACACACTCCAATCCACTCCGATGCTATGAGAGTAAGTTAACTTTATGATTCAGTATCTACTGTATATGTTACAATGATGTATTTATGAAGAAATTGGAAATATTATTAGTTCTGTGACTTAACTAGCGTATATGGCTAATATAATTAGTAAATAGAACAAAAGAGAGTGAGAAAACGAGTATTATTCATATTTATTAAACCAGTATGAAGTTTGACATTAGTCCTGCAAGACACTGCATATTATTTAAATTTTCAGCCGTCTTCCATGTTGTGGGAAGACTCAACCGTTGACAACGCATTTGTGAATCTTGAATTGCAGGTGTCTGTGGACAGCAATAATCACTTACCGTCGGGCCCTCCCTCTAAAAAGTCTCCAGTCCCATAAAAACCCTTCTATGCCATAAAAAGCCTCATATGTCATGAAATGCCTTATATGCCATAAAAAAGGTTGTCCTGTTTAGTCCGAAACTGATCACCTTGAAACACACACGCGATTAATTTCAGTGAAAACGTATCAAATAGTTTAAAAGACTGCTTTCTGATTTTCTACAGCAACTATTCATTGACTGCCTTGTGCATTCTCTGCATTGACTAACTTGCCTGCATAAAAACAGTCTATTCCTAAAAGAAATAAACTCACTCTAGCGAATGGTTATTAATTGGTATTATTCATTTAAAAAATCCTTTTTACTGACCCTAATTTAGTAAGTTTCATAATACACACTTCATTCTACTTTGAAAAAGAGTTGAACGGAGGCATCTCTTTATTTTGAATCCATTTATTAAAGATGATTAATTGTTTCAATATTCAGCCCAATAAAAAATAATTAAATCAAAGATTCAAGATTTATTATCTGGATGTTTGCTCTGAATAATTTGTTGGTAATCCATCACAAAAACGTATTCAATAACTTATTCACTAAACGTAACATTTACCGTGAAAACAATTTTATATTTCGTTAACACCGGATAAAAGTAGGGCTGCCTTCGGTCGGGTAGTAATTATTACTTAACACACGTTAACTTTCAAGAGGTCGTTAAATTTATCATTAATGAAATGGAATGACTGAAACACAAATCAATGTGACTGATCTGCAAGAAATGGGTACAGAATATTAAATTATAGGTAGCGTATATAATGTAGATTAAAAAAATGTTGTAACCATTTTCAACTTCGTTCTTTTTTATGTTTGATACATGACACAAATATTGATCGGATTTTCAAATAAACAGAGATCTTTTTCGAATATATTTTAATAGTAAAATCCCTCTTCTCACATAAAAAAAACAAGTATTTAATTCATGATTTCTTTTTGATGACACCTACAACTATAACTTAAACTAGATGCGTTATATTTTAAAAAATAGATACATATAAATATACTGCGCTTGATGGCAACCCTGTAACGATTGTAATAAATAATAAAGTACGTAATTATTGAAGAAAATATTCCTATAGTTAATTGACTGGGAAAAATTATTATTCTCTCTGTCAAGTAAGATACCATGACATCATTATTAACCTTACCAATACAGTATCTTGGAAATACTGGTTCTTGTCTAATTAGTGTCTAACATTTGCCCATTCGATACTGTTATAGTGTTATATTATTATATATATATATATATATATATATATATATATATATATAGTGATAATTATAAACACTTCAATAATTATAATTCAGTATTGTTGCAAATATTTTCTTCTCATTTAATAATTGAAGTAATTATTGTCATAAAATAGGAAAATACTTGCAACAATTGACTGCATTGCTTTTATTGATTCAGTTTCAAACGAAACGTTGCAATTCTCAGTAATGTGTAGTTACATAGGTATAGTTTATATTTCTATATTCACCCCAGTCTAAAAAAAAAAGAACTTAGAAATATTTGTACCGAGCGGCAATAGCCCCGCTCTTCTGAATAATCGAATGCTTTCCGAATTTTTCAATTATTATGTTGATACTCTCCGTGTAATAAATGGCCTATTTCTTCTTCTTTTTTTAAAATACCTAGTCAAATATAAGTGATTAGTGTAAGTACTATATTTCTTAACTAAAGCCCATAAAATATAGCTTTATCTCTGTAACAGTTGTCACTAGGGTAATAGTTACGGAGTATATTTTATGTGTGAATTTTTATACTTAAAATGTATTGCACTTCAATTGTGATAAAACTGGCATGTAAAGAATGAAAATTTAGTTGGTATATAAAAAAATGACTTGTTTAAAATTATTTCGTCGGTTCCGTAGCCACAGAGATTAGATTGATCTCTATTTTATAACTGTTGTACATTTTTTAGTAGTAGAACAGGCAAATGACTAGACGGGTCACTTCATTTTAAATGGCACCGCCATGTTCCAGGCAGAAGTAACTGTAAATCAAACGTGTAACTCATGAACAGCGGCCCATAAAAGTGGTAATGCACTTATTACCGCGCAATTAGGCTTATTAATGGTTTTTTTTTCAATGTAGTCCAGATGCAGATATATTTTTGACTCTGATAGCGTAATTTTAAGACATAATTATTTTTAATTAAATATTAAAGACTAATTCTACGGTTCCTACTTCATTTAAAGTTGTCTTTTGTTCACAAATTTTATTTTTTTCTATTTGTTTTCTGTTTTTTTTGTAATTCTAATAGTATGTAGCTTGTTTTTTAATGTTTTAATTTGTATAGATATAAGCCATTTAGTGTGAACTGTAATGCTTTAATAAAATAAATGAAATTGAATTTTATGTGTTCCCACCATTTATTTGCCCTCTCACTTATTTGAAGAACAACAAAAACAAGCAACAAAAAAAATTTATTGTGTGTTTTTTTTGAGACTATGAGATTAAACTAATGCAACGTTTATGTGTCTCCCACAGTAAAAATACTTGTAAATTCTTTCGTCAAATCTAGACTTACACCCTCAAATAACACCAGAGTGTTTTATTTACTTTGTTTGAACACTCGTAGTGTTTGTTTTCATTAAATCGACGACCACATATTAAGTAAATGTCTACCAGAGTTTTCATAGATATAATAGTGACTCAATCTCAAACGAGTTTCCCGAGAGAGCCGGTAGTTTTCTCTCAAGAGAAATTATAACGTCGAGTATTTACTGTTCAACTCTTTTTATTTACCGCTGTTTATATTCAGTAAAATTGAGAGAATTGTTCTAAATTATTTTGAAATATGCTTAAATTACTTGTAGAATTGTTTATTTGTATTTGAGTTTTGCTTTTGAGATCTCATTTGTTTTGTTATTGAGTAATTTTTAGAATTCCACTTTGATTTCAATATTAAGCTTGAGTAGAGATTTTGAAATCATTGGGCTTTGGAAATTTGCAGTAATGGCACAAGATAGAAGCTAAATCGACTGATTTCTGTTCAAGAACTATTTCTGTTTCCACATAATCTAGTGCTGAGCTGACAGAAAGTCGTTTCGGCTTCTAAATTTTGCTTACTTATAAAGGCCTTTATCCACTCGTCAGATTTACAATTTGTCTGTTCTTTTAATTCATTATAATGTGATAGTACTATTTATTGTCTATTTATTGTATTTGTGAATATTGTTAGTAGTACCAACCTAAACATAGACTATCACATTAATTTACGGACAAAAATCAAAAATGTATTTTGTATCGTTAAATTTTATTTATATAGATATATACACATAAATAACTGCTACTAATATTTTGAAACGTATATTTCTTGATAAAAGACGTTGACAACATATAAGTTAATTTTACTGCTTGCAACTGGGCGCTGAGATGTAGTTGCTACAAAGTAATCTAATTCTCAGTTGTTCTACGGCGTAGACAACGGATTTACTACAAGATGCTACGAAATAAAATAAAACCAAGTTTACTCGACGAAGGATACCGACGTGACAGTGTAATCATCATACAAAAACGTAGCACGTAATCCTTACAGAGTTACTTATTTTTTATTTGACTTGCAGAATATAATAAATATTATATATTTTCATTTATTTATTTATAGTTACATGTAAATGTACATATAACAATTTAGTTTTGGAAGCCTTCTTCCTTTTTTTTTCGCCGTCACCCGACCGGAGTTTGCGGCGGGGTGATGTGTCGGAATCGGACCAACTAAAACACCCGGGAACAGTTGCTATTACGACATCCAGATCGCTCCTAGCCGTCTTCTAATCTAAGGTTAAGCACGCTAGGTTTGAACGAAGGTCAGTAAAACATTTTAAAATTTAAATTCTTATATGTACATATTCTAATAAACATGCTTATACTTGCACTATGCAGTTAAAGCTTTCAAAGTGTTTTAATTATTTGACATTAAAGGTACAATTGAGTGATTTTGGCTCGTTATTAAATGGCTCTAAATCCTCATCATATAAGCAGTAAACATAAAATCTCGATAAAACCACACTCGTACTATAAAGCTCCATCGCTTCTAAAAAAGGATAATTATCCATAAATTGTGTTAAATGACTATTTACTTCTACGTGTTACTACATCTGAACAATTAATGCCATTTTATAACTCTCAAATAAACGTTCATCAAATAAAACATTCTACACCGTGCTTCTACAAAATAAATCAGTAAAATATAATGGTTTGTTTATGTATCTTTAATATTCTTTTTCTTTAATCCGACTGATCACATTTTTTTGTTATTCTGAATATGAATAACGAACGTCGAGTAAGTGTTCAGGTCCAAGAGTAAGACAAAATATTTATAAGATTTTTGTGAGCAATGCAGATTTTTGTGATGTTGCAATAACTCCTTTTATGCCTTCTGTTTTAAAAGATGTAAGATCGTGCTGTTGTGAGGCATACAAGGAAACAGGTCACATGTTTCTTTTATTTTTTTAACACAATTTGTACAGTGAATTTATAGTCGTATTGTTGTTTCACGTAGTTCTAGTGACGGAGTATGAATACGAATAATTCCAGACTACTATATAATATTTTTTGTATTTAAAGGGATTTTTATTAAAGATGCTTGATTATTTACGATCCATCATTGAAGCTATTGGTACTTTTAAGTTCATTATTATAATAATGACCAGATAGCACTAGTCATGATTATGGGTGACAATGACTAGTGCTATCCATCAATAAAATTATGTATTGTAACTATTTTTATTTTTTTAACGTAGTATAAAATCAAATTGTTTTTTTCTTGTGCTCTTAAATTTTTGAAAGTATCCAACGGATTTAGATGCAGTTTTCAACATAATTTAGCTTATATTTCAGGGAAGATTTACATATATAATACACTGGTATAATATAAAAAGTCATTGTTTGGTAAAAACACAGAATTTTTAAACGCTTTATGGCTACTACTAACAAAACTTTACTAGATATACCAAAATGATGTACTACAGAATTGTAGACTATAAAAATATGTAGAAAAAAATCCGAAATACTATCTTATGTTTTAATATTTAAGCTATTTGTGGGTTATAGTTTTAAAGTAATTTTGATTGATATAATATAAATTGCTATCCAATTAAGTACATTAAATGTTATACATATATGTTGTGCACTCAATGTAGACTAAAATTACCTTTTGCAGCATATCATTAATATAGATAATTCTTAGAAGATATCACAGGATTAAAATGTATGGCCAGCGCTGTCGATGGCATTGCACCCGTGCAAAGCCAAGGCGGGCCTCTGGGTGATTTGTTTTAAAGTAAAGTAAATAGTAAAACTTTATACCTGAGTAATTGCATTTCGAAATTATACTCTATATTTTTATTACTTCATTTATTTTCGAGTCCTGAGGTTCTACAAAAATGATCGTAGACCGAAAAACAGCCAGAAATACATATCTGATCAAAAAGAACGAACATATTGGCAGGGCAGAATCTGTTATTGCACATGTAACAGGACCAACACATCAAGAATTGAAAGCCAACACAATTTAAGGGTGTATACTCGTAACGGTGAACATTTAGCTAGAAACCACGAGTGGCAAATGAACACAATGTCTCAAACAACTGTTCTTTATTTTGCCAATATAGGGTGCCAACCTAGGCAGAACCAAGTCTTGAATAGACTGCTACAGCGGTACGTGGTAAATTATATTTGTTTTTTCAACCTAAAGATATTTATTTAACGGAAACAATGTAGGTAATAATATTATTGATTTATATTACTTATAAATAAGAAGATTTGTGAAATTTGTTGTGTAAACACTTAAGGTATTTGTTATTTTATAGGCATTCATTTTTAACTTAAGTGTTCTGGAGTAAGTGCGTTGAAGTACTTCTGAACTGCTATTTCCATTTGTACATCATTTTATAGAGATTTTAGGTTATTTATACTCTTGTATTATATTTATTTATACTTTCTGCAAATAAGTTACATTGCATAAGGCAGACTTAATGCCAGTTCGAAGACCTCGATGCGGCGACTAACGTCTGGGCACGTCCTAGTGCTGGGGGACTTCAACGCAAAATTCATTGCGTGGTGTTCTTCCAGGACGGACGCCAGGGGGCGACGGCGTAGAGGAGTGGGCGCCCTCGGTGGGCCTCTGTTTGCTGAACAGAGGCTCCACCAACACGTACGTGCGACAGCAGGGGGGGTCGATAGTGGACCTTTCGTTCGCTACCCCTGCTCTAGCCGCATGAGTAAGGAACTGGCGTGTCCTGGAAGAGGTTGAGACGCTCTCGGATCACCTCTATATCCGATTTGAGTTCTCCCGGACCCAGGACTCCAGTAGGGATCACGCCGCGCAGCGTTCTTCTCGCTTTCCGCGGTGGATTATTTCGAAGCTGAATAGGGACCTACTAGGGGAGGCGGCCATAATTCACTCTTGGCCGTCTCCGCAGGCCCCGGCGGAGGAGGTCGACATGGAGGCTGGTCGCTTTCGTGATGAGATTACGCAGATCTGCAATGCGGCCATGCCCCGCATCAGTTGTCGTTGACCTCCACGGAAGGAGGTTTACTGGTAGGAGTAGTAAGAGTTGGCGAACCTCCGTGCGGCCTGCACTCGTGCCCGGAGATCCTATACCCGCAGTCGGCGATGTCACCGCGAAGATAGCAGGGAAAACCAGCTTTATGAGGAGTACCGAGAGGCGCGGCAAACCTGAAACTGGCTATTAGCCGCGCCAAAGAAATAAAAAGAAAGATGCTGGAGAGTCTCGATCGTGACCCCTGGGGTCGCCCTTATCGTGCGGCGTGACAAAAGCTCCGCACGTTGAGACTTACAGAGACCGTCCAGCCCAGCTTTTTGCAGGAAGTGGTCGAGGGTCTTTTCCCGCAGCGAGCAGAACACACCCCGTCGACGATCTTCTTGGTCGAAGACGACGGGGGTACTGAGGATAATGTTCCGCCCGTCAGGAAATCGGAGATAATAGCGGTTGTTCTACGGATTCACGCCAATAACACCGCCCTCGGACCAGATGGGTTACTGCCCGAGTGCTGACCCGAGCCCTCGAACACATGTCGAACCGCCTCAGGGAGGTCCTGGATGCTAGTTTGGCGTCTGGACACTTCCCTGAGTGTTAGAAAAGCAAGAAGCTGGTCCTATTGAGAAAGCCAGGACGGCCTGCCGATTCGGTAGCGGCCTATAGGCGACCTATATTGTGTTGCTGGACGGGGTGGCTAAACTGTTTGAGAGGATACTCTGCCCGTATCGTCCAGCACCTCTGCAAGGAGGGCCCTGATCTGTCGGACTGTAGAACTGTTTCCGAAACCCTCCTATCTTAGGCGCAGAGTGGCACACCGTGTGGTTTTATTCGGTCCGATTCCGACACACCACCCCGCCGTAAACCCCGGTGGGGTGACGGCGTAAATAAAAAAAAGGCGTACTTAATGCCGTAGGCATTTTCTTCTAGTCGACCTTTGGGTGATGCAGAGATGTGTGTAGCAGGTGTGAGATTAGAGTTAGTAGTGTTAATTTTTTAATTTGCGTATAAAAATTTTATGTAATACATAATATTATAAATATATATATATATATATATATATATATATATATATATATATATATATAAGGAAACGCATACATACATACATACACAGATAAATAAATAGGTAAGTTATATTATTGTGTGTCTTATCACAACTCTACTGAAATATTTAAAAAAAGATCTATTTGATTATGAAGGATAAATATTTACATTTAGATCACTCATCGAACGTAATAAAAGCAAAAAGCTATTGTTAATACCGTTGATATATGGACAAACGATAAAAAGTTAGACATTAAAAAATAATGTAATAACGTTTTTTTTTACACTATCAACTAAATTCTAATTTCATACTTTTACCTAAATACCATAGCGGCAGACATTCATAGCACGTTAAGAACGTGACTGCCACCTGCAACTCTCTCAGACCCCGCTCTCGTCCAGTCTCTATGTACCTATACCCACAGCCTTCTCAAGCGAGGCCTCAATTATACGGTAGATCTATAACTAAAATTACCAAAATGCAATAAACAATTTGAATCTGGGTAAAAATAGAAACAAACAATACACATCAATATATTTATTATAATAATAAAAATGACTTAAAAGAAGTAGAAACTTAAGAGAAACCTAACTAAATAACTTATTGTTTTAGTAAAAGATACTTAACCATAAGTATCTTTTACTAAAGCAATAACTTATAAAACTTGACACCTTTTATTATGTAATAAAATATTAATCAACCTACATGTCAGATACTTGTCATATTCGGTTTAAGTTTACGTGAAGTGGTAATATAATTCTTTAAAATAACATAAGAAATTGCAGAGAAATTCTACGAAGTAAGGCTCGTGCACGATTGTATCTAGGTAGTAAAACTTTATCGTTAAGAACTTCCAATAATGAACTCTTTTTCCGATCGAACTTCAGTAAACTTTAATAAGGATTATTTATATCCACACTTCGGATGTGATTCATGCTTAAAATACTTTAAAACATGTAACAACTGTAAAAAAATATCGGCATGAGACAAATATTTCATAATAATTATATCGATCGAACGATCAAATAAGTATACTATTTTACAACTTGTAAATTTTACAACAAAATGACCATTTTATTAATAGATTTTTTCTACTCATAAGTTATTAAAATACATCGAATTCCTGCATAAATCTGCTATCCATATTATTAATCTAACACTATATTATTGTAAAAAAAACATAAAGATGCTTATACCTTGTATTGTTTATTTTAAGAAAGAAAGAAAGGTTGTATCTTTTTCTATTTCTGGTTTTGCCAATATTCATATATCATTTTTCCAAGGACTACTCCTAGCACAATAGGTAGGATTACAAAAAACATTTTGCATATGCTAATAAGTAGGCAGCTGAAACAATATATAAAACATATATACATACACGGCATATACTCATAGACAGACTAGACTAGAATAGATTTCTATAGGGGTACCATTGATTTTTTTTTTTGGATACATGTGGTTTCTCAGCTACTTATTCGAGGCGATGTGCAATTTTAAACGGTTCTAGTCCGACATAACCACGCCATGACGTGTGTTATGAGGAATTAATGTTATATCAGGGAATTTTCGTACGGAAAACAAATGAATACACATGATCAATGGTGAACCACTGACGCTGTAAAGCACTAACTTTCACCAAAGTTAAATACAGAATATTTTAATTAACAATGAAACTCTAAAATCATATTTCGTTGTAAAAGAGAGTAACAGAATTAAATTTTTCAGTCGCAAAGTTGATTTCTTGTTTTTTTTTGCATTGTTGCAGACTGTCTTCTATTTCACAGACATACCTAAGATGTCAATACGTTTACCATTTGATATTTGTCACTTAGGAAAATAATTTCAAAATAAGTAAATTGGTTTGACATAAATTGGGCTTAAATGAGAAAAGTTTCCTTGAAACATTACTGAAAAAAAACTTAGCTGACTGTGTCCTAATGCTTGTTATAAAGTTTACAATATATTATTGATAACTTTTCTGATGATCCAATCTTCAGAAACTTGACCCCAAGTTAGAAGCTTGGGGTCAAGTTTCTGAAGATCGGATTGGAATGCAAACTTTACAATTACGATAAGGATCGTGTGACGCATTCAAGCCATATAGGTATAGTCAGACCAAATTTAGCATTACGGTTCTATAAATAGAGTGACTAATTTTATATATATTAAACTTATAGAATCTATCCAAGCGAGCCAGATTTTGGATAATTACTAAAGTCACACATAATTCGTGTAGTCTCGGTAATTTACTGATCCGTACTGGTATTCTACAGTATTATATGGATCGTAACACAAAGGATTCCTCTTTTGTTCGTGCTTTCTAGACTCCCCTTTTAAGACCTTGTGTCATCAATAAAAATAAAAAAAATATATAATTGTTTCGTAATTTTTGCAAAAAGCTACAAGCAATTAATAAATGGACAATTTTTAAGCAATCAATTACGATTATGACCTTAGAGATTTCTTGGGTAGAGTAGGTAAAACCTGTAGTAGACTGATTGCACATTGTGCTCTGCAATTCTTCGAATAACTAACTATATATTTAATTTCGTTTATCAAGCCTAAGTCCAGCAGTGGACGCCTTTTGGATGAGATGATGATGATGATAAGAAATTAATTAGGAATCATTAAGACTCTATCTTTAAACATGATTCTGGTGGTATTGCGGCAAATATTTATACCCGAGAAATACCCGAATAACTACATATTTTGCTGCTCACTTAATTTGTTAGCAGAAAGAGAAAAAAACGGCTAAAATCCTATAATCTAGTTCTTTATAATCTTCTGCAGATATTTTATAAGTCAGGTGGTTTCAATTAGTGAATAAATTAGTCCAAATTTGAAATTTAGCAGATACGGCGATACTCAAAGAAACAATTTCTGATGATTAAATGTCTATAGGTTTCAATACAGTTAAAAAATATTTACAAAACTTATTACATAAGTGCTTATCCTTACATTTTTTAAGTCATAATGAAAAATAGTTTTAAGAATGAAAATTGACAAAAGGTAAAGAAATTTATACAAATAATCATACCTTTTAACATTTATTTCACAAAGAATACTCTAAACAACAATTACTCTTTAACTGCATTTCCAATACAAGCGTTATATATCCACATTCCAATTAAAACTGCTAAGACTAGAGGTAGAAATAAGCATAAGAATTTGCAAAGGATTGTCATAAAGCAACTGAAACAATACAGTGGAAGTGAGTGCTGAATAATTAAGATTCAACAAAAGAAAATAGAGATGTCTACTGGCGGTAGAACACAACAAAATGATAATACATTTTAGATTGAAACCACCTGTCTAGAATTACCTTCATCCCTTTTTTGTTATACTTCAGACTGAACGAAAGCCTCGCCCAAAAAGCACTAACTATTCCGGTCTTGAATAGTCTGCATCCATCCGCTCTAAGCCATTTGCCTCAAGTCGGTGCATTGTGCCGCAGTACACCCTACATTACGTTTGCCTAATCGCGGTCTCCGCTCTGACACATATCGACTCCAGTGACCCACATCCAGAGACATGACAAACCCACTTTATTATTTTTTTTAAATATTACATATAAGAGGCGTCTTCGTTGGTGGTGGTTAACGTTTGCGACTACTGATCAAGGGGTCTCAGGTTCGATTCACGTGTCGGACCAAAAAGTATTATAGGTTTTTTTTTATAAGAATTTCTTAGTAACAGCCCCGAGTATGAAAACTAAACCGACAGTCAAGGTTGTCTTGAACATCTTTGACATTCATTATTTGGAAGTCAGTGTCCTCAAATTTAATATACTGTCAAATTATTTAGCCATCGAATTCAGTTCACCTTTAGGGTTGCGGAGGTCCCATACCAGTGCATCCGTGTAAAAACTAATATTCTGGTAAAACCGATTGAACTAGTAGCTGACTTCAAATAATCTTGGGATTAATAAAGGCTAGAAAGATAACTAGTGAGTTAATAAGTGAGTACTGCTGCGTTTTGAGCGTTCAAGAAGGCAAGTCAGGTTTCCTCATTTACTAAAAAGTAGAAAAAAATTAGTCTACACCGATTTTCTGTCAGGCCATTTTACATCGACCCGTTCGAGCACATGCAAAAAATTAAAAGGAATACAAGATTATACAGTCACATATTTCTAATCTAAAGTGTCGTGACAATTATTATGTAACGGCCTCAATAACATACACTATCAGTAAGCCAATAAATGTTCAATAAATAAACAAACATTTATAAAAACCGATAAATTCGGGTTTAGTACTTTTAGTTTCTGTTTTCATATGAATCGTCTATTTTATTGAATAAAAACCTAAAAGTTTTATCCGCTGATATTTTTTGCTTACTTGATTCTGTTCGTCATAAGTTATTTGAAAAAGTTCCATTAGTTGTCATTTATATTGTAGAAAACTTTGAATGTCGTCCCGATTTTTTTACGTATGTACTTTTTCCATGAAAAAGTATTTCTTCAGAACTAAAGTAGGAGTTAATTTATTTAAAGTCTGAAGTGGTACGATGTTGCACCAGTTAGCCTGAAACTCATAGATTCATATGTAAATGAGCCCAGTACACTAATATACTATAAAATAATAAGTATATTTGGATCATTCGAAAGGTTATTGTAGCGATAGATAATAAATATAGCACTTAATAAAATTGGTACCTATATTATGACTACAATTTTGTGTACATAAGTTTAGTAATTAAATTTACACGTGTCATGTTCGTATACATAACATCTGTACGACTAGACTAAAAGGAAAAGTTAATATTTTCAACGTGTTTTAATGATTAAATTGCCACCCACATCATCAACTTAAAGAAATTGGCGATGTGTTATCGTTTCTCTGCCGAAGTAATAAAAGATAGCAAATGTATTAAACCCGCCAGGTATTTCAATAGGTCAGCCTCTCTACGAAATGGTCATCCAAACACAAGTTACCTTTATGGAAACTATGTATGTATATGCTCTCCTTAACTGTATAAAAAAAAATATTACCACATTATTAAACAGGACCACTACTTTGACATCTCAAATTTCCATACTTTAGTGAAGAAACTACTCAGTGCCTTTGTCGGTGTATTGTAAGTCAGATATGACAGTTTGGTATGACATAGATAAAAATTATTGCTCATTTTTATTATTTCTTTGATCTCAAACATAGATAAAATACTAAATAGAACAAAGGAGGTTTTAAACGCAAGTCTAGCGTACACTGAAGTGGCGACTGTCACAAACAGCGACAACAAAAACTTATTACAGCGCCATCTACAGAAGGCACACCGAACTACGAAGAAATTAACTACAAAACTACTACTGATGCTGTATAACGATATAGAAATTCTCACGATAATTAGTATACATTTTTTTTTTTTTTTTTTTTTTAACGTGTGGAAACCCCCTCGGGCCGTCACCCCACCGGGGTTTACGGCGGGGTGGTGTGTCGGAATCGGACCGACTAAAACCACACGGTGTGCCACTCTGCGCCTGAGACAGGAGGGATCCGGGAACCGCTGCTATTACGACATCCAGATCCCTCCTAGCGCCTGCCCGCCAAAGCGGGCATCATCTGCGGCTAAACTCTCTACATAGGCGACGTACGGCACACGCGGACGTCGCCTCCTCGCGGCTGGCCATTATAGCGGGTGGAGGGGAAAACCCGTCCCGTCCACCCGCGGCCACACTCAAGGCGGCATGAGGCGCTGGTATGCGCGCCTCCGCCGCCCGGCTCGCCGGCGGCGAATTGGGTCCGAGTGGATATCGTCCTCCCGGGCCTTCTCCGCCGCCTCCTTCCGCGAAATTACGTCTTCGCAGAAGGTTGCGACCGCGGTAAAACAACTGTCGCTACCGGCCATGGAGCGTATGACGGCCGGTAGCGAGAGATCTCCTCCAATAACTGCAGTGAGGACCCCACGCTGCGCCGCCCAGGCGGAACAAACCGCTAGCGTGTGCTGAGCCGAGTCCTCACTGCAGTCGCAGTGGTAACAGGCGGGACTCAATTCCCTCCTGGCGACCGAGTGCAGATACTTCCCGAAGCAACCATGCCCGGAAAGGACCTGCGTCAGTCGGAAGGAAAGGGTCCCGTGCTGCCGTCCTGCCCACTCGGTGATGACCGGCTGGAGAGCCTCCACGAGGGCAAAGCCAGCACGTGGAGTCTCCAACCAGAATGACCAACGAGCCATCGTGGCTCGACGAGCGGCCTCACGCCACTCGCGTATCTCCTCGGGCGGGGGCCGTATGCCGCTACCCGCCCGGAAGTCAGCCGTCCGCCGATAAACTTCGGCGAGCACTTCCGCCTCCAAATCCCACGGGGGAGTTCCGGCCAGGGCGCACGCCGCCTCCGTCGATACGGTGCGGTAACCGCGTATGGCTCTAACCGCCAATATCCTCTGAGGCCGCCAGAGGTGAGCCCTATTCTGGGCGGTCAGAGCCGCCGCCCACACCGGTGCACCATACAGCGCCATTGACCGAACAACCCCCGTGTATAACCGTCTCGTCGCGACGCTGGCTCCACCCAAATTGGGCAGAAGTCGCCCAAGAGCAGAAGCAGCGCCGACCAGCTTTGGAGTAAGCTGTCGGAAGTGCTCGTCGAAGAGCCACCTGCCGTCGAGGATTAGGCCCAGATACTTCATCTGGGCCTTAATCGGTACGAGGACCGAATTGACAACGATAGAGGCACCGGGGGGTGGACCACGACGGGGCCCATGAAACAAAAGGGCTTCCGTCTTATCTAGGGCCACCCGTAAACCCAGCGCCTCAATGCGCCCGACCACCAAAGAGACTCCCACGGTGGCCAGACGCGCCGCCTCTTGAAAGTTCGCCCCCCGGGCCGTGACCAATGTGTCATCGGCGTAACAAATTACGCCCAGCCCGGGGGGAAGACGACCTCGAAGGGCCCAGTCGTATCCCATATTCCACAGGAGTGGTCCGAGGACGGACCCCTGTGGAACACCGCACGACATGGGCCGCCGCCTCAGAATACCATCTCGGTCCTCGTACACGACGGTACGCTCCTCAAGATAGTCTGCCACAAGCCGCCTCAGGTACTCGGGCACCCCGTGGTAGTGGAGTGCTTCCCTGATGCAGCTAAATGGCAGACTGTTAAATGCGTTGGCGATGTCCAACGACACCGCCAACAGCACGCCGCCACAGCTCACCGCCTCTTCGGTAACGGCCCTCAGGCGCAGCACAGCATCGACCGTCGAACGCCCCGCCCGAAAACCAAATTGGGCGTCCGACAGATCGGGGCCCACCTCGCAGAGGTGCCGGACGATACGATAATTAGTATACATACAACAACCCAACGTCAACGTCTTAACTGCGGCCCGTCTGACATAATAACCTCGCCTGGTCTGAGGATCCTTCGTTTGTGTTAGAGGAACATGACATTCGTACTTCTAGCGCGGTATATTTTGATATACTCTAGAAACAAATAATAAATATTTATGCTTTAAGTACTACTCTACTACAAAGAACAACATTACTGCCAAGAGAAGGAAAACAAGAAATAAATACTATATCAATCTGTCTGGCCATCGTAGTATAATGGGCCAAAACCTTCTAAGGACAGGCAGTGTATTATTAAGAGCTATTGATATTGTGTAATGTTTAGCCTATTACGGCAAAGAGCTTCAGTTGCAAATCCTCAGCTGATTATTTCTAATTGTTGAGTACATTCTACACAGGTTGTACTTATTTTAACTATTATCATCAATCTTCTATCTATAAAAAAAGAAACAAATAGATTAATTGACTGACTGATCAACCGACTGACAGCAGTCGACTGTCAAAGGCTGATGATAACTCTATTCATGACAACAAACAACAAATTGAAATAGGAACATGACGCGAACTTGTACTACCTTAATACAAGTTTTAAAATATTAACATACCTTTGCTTACGACGGATTGAAAATAAAGTTTATATGTACTTCGTTAGACTTATTTTTCACGAGATCGTATATCAATAATCCGAATCGATACACCAATAGAAATTATATCTTTAGCATACTGAAGAATATGCTGAAAAAGAAATTTATCATTCCTTTAGTACATATTATCGTCTTGGCATTAATTTCCTGACACGAATTATTGTAATTCGTGTCTGGAAATTTTAAGAGCCAGCTAACCTATTTTTATTTTAAGAGCCAGCCCTCGTAAATCTACTTTGCCTAATTGAAAGCATGAATAGAATCTAAGAGTTGTGGTTACCACATTCATTGCGTGACAGTCACTGTAGCGGCCTAGTGAGATACTTTTTCACGCCTAGTTTGGAGCCGTAAAAGGCATTACAGTTATCGTAGCAGCGTAAGGCTGTTAAGCGGCACTTACCACGATAAATGTCATCCCTTCGGCCTGCGGTCTCGCACTCATCAACGAAACATGACAGCGTGGATGCTGTCGTTTTAGGTTGGTCTTCTGAGAGAGGGTACAAGTAGTTCCGGTCGAGGTGGCCCGTTCGTGTTTAAATTAGCGTGGCTCTACTACCTTGAAGTGGCTACTACTATCTAATTTGAAACTAAGCGTAGTTTTTATAAAAATCGTTAGATACTAATAGAATATATTTTTTTTTATTTATAAATATTTACATATTATACTCAGAAAACGAACAAACTTCGAAATAAATATCTGCAGATTATATCAACATCATTCCAACAACAAGATTACAAAAGAACTTGAGACTCAACATAACAAGTCATTAGCTAGACTGACTTGTCCTTGTTTTTACTTAAAACTAAAGTAATTTTAAGTATGTATTATATCAGCACTGTGCAATAAACTGGATGATTCACTGTAACAATATACGGACACAAGTCAAATTTTATCCCAAACCAAATCAAGCTGTCTCGAGCTCAGTGTTAAAATATGTATGGGCTTAAAATATCATTAACATTATTACCAAATTATAAAACAAGTTAATACATTGGTGCTATTTTCATTAAATAACAACAAGTAAGCAATAAACACAAAGTGTACGTCGCATAAAGTTTGACAGTTTGACAGAGATATTCTTGAGTGTTTTTATAGATTGATTTCCAGTTTGGTTATAAATAAAATGAAAGGTGCAACGTATGGTGATATTAATAATTTACTGTCAAAAATCAGAATATACATAAGTGAACCTGATGGTAAAGATGTGTTACTACAAGGTGGGCCACGAATTACTTAACATTTGAAAAAATCGTATAAAATACTATTCGATTTATTATAAAAATTGTTTATTTATAAGAAAGCTAATTAGATGAAATTATTTTTCAAATACTCTTCGGCAAAGAGACTGCGAGATCGCCAACATCTCTTCGCTGATTATTTCTTTTAGTTGACGTAATGTATTTGGTTTATTGATGTAAATTCTTCAAATAACTCTATAAAAGAAGTCTGCTGGGAATAAATCTGGACTACTGGGTGGCCGTGTAATGTCGCTTCGTCTAGAAATCAGGTTTTTCGGAAACATATTTTGACCACCGGCAGGGACTCATTGGATGTGTGACAAGTGGCTCCATCTTGTTGAAAACATGTGTTACGATTGTAGCCTGCAAATTCCAGTAGCATCGGTCCCAAGAACTCTCGTAACATTTTCACATATTCAGTATAGCTACGTAATAGTTACTAACGGGTGCGAGAATCTTCAAAAAAGTAGGGTCCAATGATTACTATTGCTGAAATTGCAGCCCATACAGTTATCTTAGGAGCATGAAGTGGCCTCTCGTGTTTAACTTTGGGATTTTCACTGCTCCAATACCTGCAATTCTGTTTGTTTACATGTCCGTTGAGGTGAAATAGGCTTCGTCAGAAAATAAGATTATTGATTTGTTCTAACATTGTTTCGGCATACGACTTGTGCATATTTAAACCATTAGGTTTTAGTTTCTGCGCTATTTGGATCGTATATGGATGGACTTTCACGTTCTTTTCGGTCCGAGAAGTCCTTGGGCCTCCATTTTGCTTCACATTTCTCTTTGTACTTCTTCACCCATTTCTTTATTGAAGGAGCACTCGGACACTGATTTAAGTCGTATTAATCGTTTTACGAATCCTATTAACGAATTCTTTGCCCATCCTGAATATATTTAGTCATATATATCTCCTATGCAGTTGGTTGATCTCCGTTGATATTGGCCGCCGTAGTCGAAATCGGCTAGCAGTACGTCATCATCATCATCATCAAAGTAATATTAAAATACCCTGTCAAACTTTGTTTCTATTATCTCTAAATTGAACTTATTCATTTTCAAATCCATAAAGAAACATAATATATTATGTCCATTTATAACGCACTACTAGAACTTTTCTGCAATAAAGTTTAATCGCAAACATTCTCTACTACAAAGCTTTAACCCTTGAATCTTTTCTAGATAATACATTATCTCATATTCATGACGTAGAGCGATCTGGTTTATTTGATTCACAGGAAGAATCATTAAATAAATAGAATAAGGATTTATAGAAATAAATGTATAAGAAGAAGATCCAAAAGTTAAATTGTAATTACTATTTAATAATATGAGTTAGCAAATACTTAGCTTAGCAAGCAATCAGTCATTTTTTATTCATTTTAATAGAAAAATTAAGACACTCAGATCATTATGAGAAAGTTTTTGTACATTTTATTCACAGAAAGTAATTAAGAAAAGGCACTATTTTCCTTTCTGTGCAATGTGACAAAATTTACAGACGCTTTATGATCATGTACATATTCAAGAGTCCATGTGATCTCTTAATAAGTTTCCAGTAACGTGTGTAATGTTTCAAGTAACATAAGTTTTCCATGTGGTGACACATTAAGAACACAGAGTGTCACCACTCCTATTCTGTTAATGGGTGTCGTAAGAGGTGACTAAGTAACAAATTACGCATGACAACATCACTACAAAAAGAAGGAAAAGTTGAGCAAATATATGAGTATACCAACCCGTCTAGCCAGTGTGTTATAGTAGGCCAAAACCTTCTTGCGAAGAAGAGGCTTTTATATCTAGCAGTGGACTGTTAAAGGTTGTTGATGATGATGAGCATTTTAAATTAGTATAATAGTCATTCTCACTTTCACCCACAAATAAAAATAAAGGTAATAGACATTATTTTACATCATTATGTATAGTATTTCTGTCACATTTATTGTATTATTTATTTTTATTATTTACAACTTCTGTTTCTCCTAAAGACGGTAAAGGTCGGCAAGAACAAAACGTTTCCTTTTTCTCTCTGTTGGACAGCAATTTACTTATTAACAATTCAAATTCGTCCAAAAACGAATTCTGCCGTGTGAGAGAATTTTTATTGCGACATTAGCCCCTCGGTTGTTAGAGATCTTGTTTGGAATAAACGGGTCTCCGTGTACACCTTCATACATAATGTAGTCTTTGCTTGGATCCATTTACTTCTATTGCTCCGATTGCACGGATGTCGTATTGGTTTAAGCGATCACTTAGCAGGTTTCTACTGTGCTGAGTGTTGTTAGTCCTCATCGTAAGAAAACATTTTGGGTGATCCACAAATTATTGATCTGAGTCTACGTGTTCTTTGTGCCCTTTTTATATATGTTTCTAAAGTGTCCCGCGATACAGGACCATTTCTAATGCGGCAGTTTGCTATTAAAAATAATTAACTTAGATTAAATTAAATAAAATAATTACTCTTAGATGACTGCAGTTTCATATTTGGTTTTATGAAATAGTATTAAATGACTACATATGTGCAGTTTTAACGAAAAAGTATTCTAACTTAACGATAACATTTCAAAAATTTCGAATAATCTCGAAATGCATACCACAATACCAAAACGTCAGCATATTTTTCTTTAATGTTTGAAGGTTATGAAGATTAGGTTTGAAACTAAATATCTATCAAGTATTGCTACCAGCCATTTACCTACCTTAAACTAAACAATAGATATCTCCTTCGGAGAAATTAGAGGCGGATCCTCAATTTCATCATAATTTTTTGCTACAATACTTCGTTCCTGTATAAAACTATAAAATCATATTAGTACATAAATAGAGTCCATAGGGTTCTCACAAAAAGCTTAGGGCTTCAAACCAACTTCATCTGCAAATAGTGCACCTGCTGATCGACGGACGAAGCTCTGGCAAACAAATCATCCTGAATAGCAGCAATAGACATTTAATATGCCTCTGCCTATCCCTTCGGGAAAACAGATGCGATGTTATGTATGTATGTCGTACATAAATAGCCTCTCCACACAAAATGTAATATGTAATCCCGGACGTTGCTTTTAGATAGGTAAAGTCAATATTAGTTATCTATACAAGTGGTTATTTTATAGCCGCAGAAACTAAGTGTTATTGTAACCATCCGAGAATTCTCGTAAAAGAAAATCTACTTACCGATTTTAGACGTTCATAAGATAAAAATTTATGTCTACATTTTAAGAGCTACAGATTTCAACCGTATGTATAATGCAATTAACCAGAAAATTGCATGTATAGTAGGAATGTGATTTGGACTCAATCCCTTAATGGCATAACACTTAAAATCTTCTTCAATTATTGTTCCATGGCTCAAAAATCTCAGTGAATCTTATTCTGTGGGGTCGACTTATCTTTCATATAATTATGGTTTAAAGATTACAAAAAAAAATCAACAAAATCAGAAAAAAAATATTTTAAGAAGAAAAAGTCATATGAAAGAATTTTTAAATGAATGATCTATTTTTTACCTGCAGTTTGTTTGTATATATGTACCCAAACCTAATATGTTCCTAGTACAGACTCTCATATACATATCTCACACAGATAATTCAAGAAGTGGATTCTAAGTCTTTCGTAATCAGTAACTTTTATATACAAACAAGTTAATACATTAAATATACAATAGTACATCAAGTTAAGGACCATGTAGAAATAGCAGCCTTATCACTAAAAATCAATTTCTTACATGCAACCTCTAGATGGGTAGATCGACTGTAGAAACAATTCATGGACAGTTTTGATGTGCAAAAGTGTAAAAGAATTCATTTGAAAACGATAACAAAAGTATCATGGATTAAAAGAATATTAATATAAATAATTATATATAAATAAGTGCGCAACTTCAACCTTTACATTACAAAAGAATAAAACAGGTAAAATGTTGAGATAAAGTGACAGACAGGAATAAAATTTTGAACAAAAAAACACGACTTCAAATAGAAAATATTTTAAATAAAATGGACTAGAATCCAGAAAAAAAGTAATTATGTATTCTTGTGTTTACAATTAAGGTTATTTTTGAAACCGGTGTATGTATTTGGTATTTGTGTAATTGATTTCATAATTTACAAATTATCGTATGATTATTGTTAGGTATATAACAATATTTCCTTGGCTATTACCCATTTCAAAAATAACAATAATTGTAGACATAAGATAACATAATTACTTTTTTTCTGGATTGATGATATGATTGTGTAAAAAATACACATACATGTATTATAACAACCATAACAGATTTGCTATCATTTATTAAAGAGTTCCATTATACATCTTCAAAGAACTTTATCAGAACATGGCCAAAATAGAAAGGAACCACTCCGAAATACTACGATGCTCTTCTAAACCATCGTACACAGTTTTCTTAATTCATTTGTCATGTAGCCGAAGCCAATCAATAACGCGTTATTATAGGTAACATAGAAATTTCTAGTTCGATCTCACCCAAATTTAAATGGGACCACATGACTATCACCAACTTTCGAATATAATAAGAATCAAGTAGAGCGGAACATAAAGTAACAAATTGTGAGGTAACACACACAAAAAAATAACCATGGAATTAAAATACGCTGCCTTTTACAAAATCAGTTAAAAGGAATTTAATTTTTTTTTGTCAATTTGACACACAACATCGTTTAGCTTCAAACTTAGCAGAGCTTGTACTATAAAAGCTAGATTGCTTGATAATAGCATAATATTTTTATTTAAAAAAATATAAATATATAAATAGAAAACATCAAAACTCTAAAATATATACCCGGGTATCAAAATTCACATCTCAGCACAGCAGTCGTATATGCAGTAACTGTACCACAGAGGATAGGCTAAACATGCTACAGAAAAGAGTTACTCCTTTATGATTGTTTATGGTACTGAGCATAAACTATAAATATTATCAGGTAAAGTCATCAATGTCAGACTTTTTTTTTGTAATTCTCGCAGTTGATATTTACAGTGTAAAAATAATATTATTATCTTCAAATTATATTTTACTGAATATCAAAATGGGTTCGATAATAAGTTGCTATTCTTATGCACTGTCAACAATTCAGAGGTCGGTATCAAAATACAAGTAATTTCTTCGAATTGCTGCTATGGCGGCACATCAAGCACAGCAGGTGCATACGCTACGTGTGCAACTGCTGTGCTTGATATCTCGTATTCGATGCAAGGATCGAATCAAATGTTTGTACGATATGCAAATATTTGTTTCACAGTTTAAATGTTTCCTATGTTTATATGTATATACAAAAAAAGACTGTTTTATCAGTCATTCTATCGGTAAAAGGTACAAGCTCTGCTTAGTTTGAAACTAGATGGCGTTATTTATTAGATGCTGAAATATTTATTGTTATTTATTTATATTGTCAAAGATCAAAACAAAATAAACTTCACTGCAACTATAGAAATATAATATTCAGAACTCTGGTATTCCACTAGTTTGTCACAATGGATCACATTCACCGCCCTAGTCTGCTGCCTTGTGACCACTATTACATTGGTGTTGGGACTCGGTATCGGCCTTGGATACAATTACTGTTTTGTTGAAATGGTGACAAAATACAGAATTGGTATGATTGGCATAGATTTCCATTATGTAACGTAGCTAGACGCATTGTAAACATCTTAGTTATAGCCAAAACTATTATTGAGTTGATTTCACTTGTAACCTGTTTATCAGAGTAGGCATGCCACCTGTACGAATAGTAGTAGTTAGTCTTGCTTAGCTACCATAGTTGCTCCTAGGCTGCTTTTCTATCAAAAATATTGTTCGTGGTCTTGCATCCCTCATACACATTTCATTGCGATTTTATCTGATCTTGATATTACAGCGCTTTGAAATACGAGTATGTGTTGTTACATTCTACAGTAATTGCTAAAAAAATATATTAAATATTGTTACATTTGTTTTGTTTCGTATTACTATTTGTTACATATACTAATTTATTTATTTTCCAGTTCCAGCTCGTTACCTAAATCCAGATGATGCTGATTGGAGTTATCAAAGAGAACAAGATGCAGCAAATGCTGAAGATACGTTGAAGAATATACCACCCGTGTTAAGAATAATGGAAAATGGCAAACTGTTTAAGGATGTATTTGACAGTGAAAGTCAAAACGAGCAAGATAAGCAAAAATATATACTTTACTCTATTCCAACAATTATTCCAGAAAGTACAATGTTACCTAATATTAAAGAAATGACAAATATGACACCTACCAGAACATCTCTTGCGACGAATGTTACAGATTCAATTGTCAATAATACAGAAACAACTCCAAATATATTCTCAGAGTCTGTTACAAATAGCTCCGAAATGAAAGATATGGACTTAAAAAAGCCAATATCGATATCTCCTGCCGGTTTGCTAACTTTGCTGGCGAAATTAAGAGCCGGAAACAAGAATTACACCCTACAAATTATTACCACTTAATATTAAGTTACTGGTTTGATTTTAAATGTATTTATGACATATTTAAGTATTTTATTACTTTTAATTTAATTTTAGATACATTTTACTTTATTGCAAACTTTATCTCTTTGTTTTATTTGGAAACGAATTCCACTTTAAATTTACTATATCAGAACTTTGAGCCATTCACAAATTTTCTAAAAAAAAAGCAGTAAGGGATAAACAAAAGAAACTCAGTCTTTCAGAACAAAAATAATAATTGTTCAAGTTACAAGTTCCAGGGTTATATTTTTATTATGGATTCGTAATTTTGCAAGAAGTGTCGCAAAATCCATATTGCCATGCAGTGGAAGTGTCAAAGTATACTTTTCGGCAACAACAGCGGGAGCTGTGGCTGTTACTGTTGAAATTACATCAGTAGCTGATGGTATACCTGAGCTTACCAATCGTCGTCTACTGTCATTTGGGATTTCATTTACACTGTCGTCTGATCCACTCGTCAACACCGAGGGCTTTTCAGAATCTGCAAGGTTAGGTTAGTTCATAATGATTTTGTTACACTTATTAGTTGGGATGCTCGATCTTATCGCATTATTGCTTAAGATTAACTAATACCAAGTAGTTGTTATTACAAGCAAGCCATATGACAAAAATAGCACTTAGAATTTTTTACTTCAATCCTATAATCTTTATTTTCGTCTCCATCCCAATTTCTACGTTACTATATTTAGAACTAAACATTGTCATAAATCAAACACATTTAGCACTAAATGTGTGGGCTTAAAGACTCTCAGTAACTAATAAATCACTTCCCACAGAGCTAACCATCCCGTAAACGTGACTTTGGTTGCAATCTATATGGACAGATATTAATACATTGATATACATTTCTATGATATAATAAAATTTACATCTGAATTTATAACAGTAACAGTTAACAGTATTTTACTATTAAAAATTAACGCATATCCACACTTCAGTTACAAGACTGTTATAATACAACAAAATTGATATTCAAGGTCAGCAATAAGCTAGCACCAACATTCATGATAATTTTTAATAAATTAAACGAAATAATCAATAATGGAATAGTTAAGAATACAGCTTAGCACTTTTTATCATAATAAAGGTTCATTGATATCGGTGATACGTTTTAAAAGTTGACTTAACTCGTATGTGTAATATCTAAAGTAACATCAACAAAATTACAATTTTCAAAAATTCAGCAAAAGTAGATACATACATGATTGAACCTTCAAGTCTACGACGCAGTAGTTGTAACCAAGACCAATTCCGATCCCCAGTGAAATAGCGAAGAGTATTACGATACAGCATACCACAGCCGTCAGAGCTACATAGGAGACCACTCTGCAGATATGACCCAACAATTATCCAAGGGTTAGCTAGGTCACCGACTATGTTTTTTCTGCTTATAATTTTCTAATGCATGAATATTCCGCGGAATAGAGCATAGGTTACTCGCGGACTTAATGTTGATCGTGTTCAACACGTCGTTGCTCGTCCTTAGTGGCAATTGAACGCAAGAGTTCCAGTGTAATAGCTACGAACACTAACCACTAGATTAACAGACTAATAATTTATAAGGTGGGCCACGAATTAGTTAACATTTGAAAAAATCGTTTAAACACAATTTGATATATTATAAAAATTGGTTATGTAAAAGAAAGCAAATAAGTTGAAATTTATTTTTTAAGAATTAATGACCACCGTTTCGACATTTGCACTCTTCTAAGCGAGCACTGAAATTTTCAATATTCTTCAGCAAAGAGACCACGAGATCGCCGTTATCTCATCGCTGATTTTTCTTTTAGTTGACATAGTGATTTGGTTTATTGATGTAGACACGATTCTTCAAATAACTCCATAAACAGAAGTCTGCTGGGGATAGATCTGGACTTCTGGGTGGCCGTGTACTCGTAATGTCACCTCATCTAGAAATCAGGTTTTTCGGAAACATGTTCTTGACCACCGGCAGGAACTTATTGGATGTGACAAGTGGCTCCATCTTGTTGAAACCATGTGTTACGATTGTAGCCAGCAAATTCCGGTAGCATCAGTCCCAAGAATTTCCGTAACAGGTTTACGCGGGATGTCAGATTCAAATGTTAATGAATTCTTGACCCACCCTACATGTACATAAGTAGACACATAAATATAAGCTTATTCAGTTTGGTAAAAAGGCTTGTGAAGAACTTTCTCTAACTTACTTAGATGCTGTGACTTATGCCCTTACCTTTCCGCTACAGCAAATAAATTACCCGTACAGAAAGGCATACCGCCACAACCACCACAATCACAACCACACATTTTTATTACAAAATAAAAATAAGTTTAACAAAATAAATTAAATAATGTAGAAAAGTAAACAAAATTAAAATATAATTCTGTATCCATGTAAAATAATACCAAAAACTTTATAATACTTCAAAAAAACATTACAGATTCACTATCATGAAGTCAGGTTAACCATAGACAGATTAACCAATCACAGGCACAGGACAAATAATTAGACTTCTAGTAGGTAAAATATTGTACTTAAAATGTAAGTTACGTTGCAAAATTAAATTGGACTCTGCAACTGATAGCACTGTGTTTAATTTCTTAACTTTTTTAAAATCATGATATTGAGTTAATTTAATAAAATTATTTCTCTTAAAGTAGATTCTTTACCTGCTTGCTTATTGTTTTGAATAATTAGAACCAACGTTATAAATTAAGGTCGATGCAGTCTGGCAGATTTATCTAGGAGTGAACGATTTGCATTTATTCTTTATCTAGCTTAGAAGAAAGAAGAGTAAATAATTTTTTTTGGGTCCATGTATGTACATATGGGTGTTACCTAATTTCATATTACCTTCTGAATATCTGAATAAATTTCCGAGTAGACAAGGGTGTAGTTATAATCTTCAGCTCATCACAAATGACAATGGGAATACAGCGTAAAAACACACGCTATTATACATCTGTATCGAATAATATGTAAAGTGTTGGTTCTTTTTGAATGCATTTAAGTATTTAAAAGGGTGCACAGGTCACTATCACGACAATCGAAGAAAAAGATGATCGATATACCGATGATGCCTGGCTAACCTAAACAGTAAGATTCCAGCTGACTGACGATACAGCCTGCCGATCGACAATGCCGTCTGCATAGCCGAGTCCCCACTCCGTTGGGGATGGCTGACATTCAGTTCAAGATTACCGAAGAATATCATATTTTTTGTCGGGACAGTTGTTTTTAAATCTTTTAAGAAGTAACTTATTTTGTCATACTCGTATATGTCATAGTTAGCTTTTCAAATCGAAAATGTCCTGAAACAAATACAATGTTAAAAAGCTTTTTTTTTATTTTTTTATTTAAGAGCCTACCAAAGTGACTCTACTCTGCCTGATGGAAAGCATGAATAGAATCCAAAAGTTGTAGTCACCATAGCCATTGCGAATGCTGACAATGTAGTATGGTAACCCACACTATAGTGGCCTAATAAGATGCTTTTTTACGCCTCACTTGGGGACGTAAAACTCATGACAGTCATCGTAGTATTGTATTGCACACACTTACTACGACAACTGTCACCCCTACATAAATGGGACTGCGATTGCTAAAGTGTCAATGACACTTTTAATAATAGTTACCTTGTAATAGATTTATAGTTATCCTTTTTTATAATACAACAAATAAATTTCTTAACTTTATAAATATAAGCGATTCAAAACGAAACGCAAAATGCATGATGTTTTAGAAATTACCAATAGGCTACTGCAGGTTTTTACCTCTTTTGTGCACACTGACGAGAAGTAACAACAACCAGTAAAAAGCTAAAAAAAATATCCAATCAGTTCTGTCATTTCGTGGGTTTTATTTTCATGTATTTTTAAATTTAATATTTAAATTTAAACATTGAAACGAGTATGGTGAGCTACGATATATTAGAACGGGAAAATGTTCCTGAGGTCTTAAAAAGGTTTGTAGTCTTATCTTGTTTTACACACTCAACAGTCGCACATTAAATAAATACGTACTTTAAAATGTGTGATACTCTCTCCAAATAGCTTAGGTGCCTACATTATAATATTTGGTAGAGTTAAAAATATACACCGCTGTGTAAGAATGAATACTAAAAAACAGATATATGGCATGAGAATTCGATGTTACTGTACAGTCGTTCTAAATATTACTATTAAATAATATATGGAAGAACTATCGTAATCCGATAATACAGCTCTTAATACACGATATCTTTGACGAATGACTTCTGGACCTTAAAAGATTTAAAAAAAGCTAAGTCAACAATCTTGATACATTTTTAGTTGCAGATTTCGCCAGAACTTAGAATTGAAATATATTATTCCATCGTCTCGTTATACACTGATGGGGTAACGAAAGCTCTAGAAATTGTTTAGCCAGAACTGTGAACTATCAAGCATAAGTACGACCCTCCCCACCCCCTCCTAAATTATTCATCAACCACACTAGTGCACACTCAATAACAATAAACAGCACAGCGTCTTTCGACGTCATGATTATCAACAACAGCTTTTAGCTGACCACGACTAGACATAGCCCTCTCCTTAGAAAGGCGGTTTTGGAGTACACGCTGGCCAGTCAGATTGGTATAGGGTTTGTTTCATTTGTTTCAGGTTTTCCTTCTCTTCGCAGCGATGTTGTCCTGTGTAGTTTGCTCCCTTACTCATCTCTTACGACACCCATAGGATAAATAGAAGTGGTATTCTTAATCCTTCACCAAACGGACAGTATATTTAAATTAAGTAGAAATCTGCCGTTTCACAGTATCATCGTTGGTCTTACACAACTCACAACAATAAATATATGTTTTGTTTCCAGTAAGTCTCGCTGGATGGCATGCGTGATAATAGCAGCGACTATCATGACCATCACTATGTCTGCAGTTGCTGCTGGTGCGTTCATTGGTTACACATATTGCTACCTTGAACACAGACGCAGCCTAAATACAGGTATTTATAATAAGGACTGTACATATTATAAGCCCGAGAATTTTTGTGAGTAAAGGAGACAAATATTTCAGGCTTTCCAAACTAAGGTTTTTTTATTAAGACAATTCCTTGTTAGAAATATAACCTTCACCTTGTTAAAAATATATGTATTGTGAGCAACTTTACATAACACTTAGAGCAGTAGAGTGAGAGTAGTAGAATGCGGCGTGGTGACCATTAAGACCATTACGCCCTCTGTGCAGTCATTGCACCAGTATTTGTTTCTTTATTTATAATACATTGATATATCTGCGAAAGAGCCGTGCTTATCTTGACTAGAATGACACAAAGGCTTCACAATCGGTGTTAGCAAATCATTGAAGTGAAAACTTCTTTCAGTGCGTTTGGCACAGGAAAATCCTATGGGTTTGCGCCAACAACGTGCTAATTGCGCTCGCATTGGTTTTTACAGCATGTTATATATACCGGATTGTATATTTATTGTACTAATTTCATTAGTTGTATTTATAGTTTGTACTGTGTTATGAAACCATAATATATTTTAACGGATGAACAAACTATATTTACAAATTTATTTATACTTGTTGCTTGGAGTACCGATAGATGTAGAAATAAGATTAATGTTAACAGTTTTAATTTAAAATTTAGAAAATTTTAACTTTGATATTAAAATCAGTATAGAATTTCAAAATACAGTTTCAAGTTTCCGCTTCTGCCGGTAGTCCTCATAATTGCCTCCGCTTGTTTTTATTGCTTTTCACCAAGTGAATGAGGTTGCCAGATGCCGGAATTGTAGTGGCAAGGCCTCTTCTTTAATTCTGGCTGATAAAGCACTTTGACGGCAATACTCTTGTCTATGCCGTTGCAAGTGTTCATGGGCGACAGTAACTACTACCCATTACAGTAGAAGTCTGCTCCTATTTCCTATACCATAAAAAAAGAAACATCCTTAAGTTTCTACGCTTATGTTACTATTCATATCATATAATTCATATTATACTTTTTGGTAAGTCATTAGTGCCTACTTTAAAATATACTCGATAACTCGTAAAGCCAACTATAGGTAATTAAATATGAAATATAGTCTATTAAGAACTATTTTAAGACTATTTTGTTGCATATCAGTGTGAGTTAAATGTTACACACCCATTTAAGTAATCAACAGCTTGTTACTAACAGAAATGTTATACGCTTATTTTATAAACATAAATATACACTTACATTCAGTTGGAAGTAGTTGCTCCCGTGAGACACAACTAAGAACCTCTTAGGCCGTCTGCGCCAATTATAACTGTGTGATGTCAGAAAGACACAACGTGGTTTACATTCTTCACGTGCCATAGGCCATCGCGTACAATATTGTCACAAAAAAAAACAACAGGAACACTATATGAGTTATATAGCAAGGAAATCTATGTATTTACGTACGTCAACATTGTTTTTGTTCAACTGATTGTCATTTTTTTTTTCTTTTATGTCTTATCACAGACACGGCCCTTGGATTCCAAACTAGGCAGCTTTAAACTATGTCAATCAACTACTGATAAACGTACTTATATAATTCTAAATATATCACACCCACAAACAGAATGACTACGCTCATCACTATCACACTATTATTTTCTCAAGCAGGAATTGAACCCGAACCCCGACTTGTGACTTGGCAGCCTGGTTCCTTAACTACTAGATGAACAAGCCAGTGAAAGCCTTTTGTAAAACCTGTTTAATTTTTATTTCTTTCGTTTTCTATTTCTAACAGAAAATTTGACACATTCGACAAGCTTTCAAATACTCCACGTACCTTTAATGCAGGAGACAGAAAATACAAAGAATAGGACAATTAATTCTGCTTTATCCAGCGTTTTTGTATCCAGAATTTTAAAAATCGGTCACGCTTTATTGGATGATGAGATATCAAGTCTGCCGTGGGTGGCTGAAATACCGGAAGTAGGCCACCCTACACTTTGAACTTGTGCCTTTTTCTGGTTTTTCATTAATATCAAGAGTCTCATGTTTATTTTTGTAAAGTATATATTGAGCTTCAGTAAATAAATTGTGGGTTTATGAACTGTCTTTGATTTTTTTATGTATGTTGTTACTTTTTATAATCTATTTACGATGCGTAATTTCAGAACAAATAACGTATGTACGCATGTTTAAGTTCAGATTGATATGCGAAAACTTAATACATTTCGTTTCATTCCATAACTGACCTTATTTTCTATTTTATTTTAATTACTTATATTCACAATATTTTAAAACACAACCCAAGAACTAATTAAATCGAAATAAATTTTAAAAAAACAGGACTTGATTAAAAGGGTCCCTTTTACCGATCCAATTCGTCAGATGTGTGCCTATTACCGTTTTTGTGTCAACAATTACCGACCATCCGCTAAATACAATACCTATGTTCTTATCAAAACTAAGGTGGTTGTACAAAAACTTAACAATCTGTAATCACTTTTTTTTTCTTTTTTTTTTTTCTTAAAAGACAACACCTGCACTAGGAATAAATCCTGTGTCGCGGGGGACTTTACAAACATACAAGAAACGGACACAAAGAACACCCAGACTCAGAACAACAATTTATGGATCACACAAAGTGTTGCCCCGTGTGGAATTTGAACCCACAACACTCAATGCAATAGTAAGCGGCGTGGTGACCGCTTAAACCACTAGGCCAATCGTGCAGTCACGTGTGTGTCCAATCAGTGTCATAAATATGTATACTTAACTTATCATTGACAAATTATAAATAACAAATTATATCCTTAAATATAAACGCTTTACAAACAACCATTGGTATGAGATTTCCCCATAGAATCTGTATAATATAAAATAGACAATCATAGCTTTTTATTCAGGTAATCCGTTTGAATATTATTGGTTAAAGTTGTATCGTCAATTGTATCAAGTGCTTTCTTCGTCATCATTATAGCTTTCAAAATTCCTCTCAAATACATATAATTACTAATACTTCATATCCATGCACAACTGTGTGAACATACACTGCCGCGATGACTATTATGCCTTTTACGTCCCCAAGTGAGACGTAAAGAATCATCTCACTGGGCCATCATAGTGTGGGTCACCATACTGCATTGTCTGCATTTACAATGAGTGTGGTGACCACAACTCTTGGATTCTATTCATACTTTTTATCAGGCAGAGTAGGTTTCGTTTCTTTTTACAAAAAAAATAAAGAAAACTTTTAAGTTCAACTGTACGGTCACATGTCCGTGTGGTGGCGGATTGAGAATACATAGTGTTACCACACCTATTCATCCCGTGGGTGTCGTAAAAGGTGACTAAGGGAATGAAGTATGCAAGACAACATCATTACTAAGAGAAGGAAAATTTGAAACAAACCCTATTCCAACCCGTCTGGCCAGCGTGGTATAGTAGGCCAAAACCTCCTTGATAAGGAGAGGCCTATGTCCAGCAGTATACTGTAAAAGGCTGTTGATGATGATGTACGGTCACCACTAGTTATTATGTTCTAGTTGATAAATTTTACCAGTGTACCCGTACGTATTTGCAAAATACACGTCAAAAGTACTGAAGTTAGAAGTAAGAAGTAAGAAGTTTTAACCAACCAGGCCTATTTCACACCGTTGAATAACATGCACTTATGACAGTCCTCATGAAAGAGGCACCCAAAACGAAGATTTCTTTTTTAAAAAAACAAACAACGCCCGCCTTAGGAATATTTTTTTTTGTTTTCTGGGACGGTTCGTTTATGGTAGGATTAACGCGGTTTTGTGTATTGTGGGCATGAGTAGATGTGAGTGTAAACGTATAATAAAAGATTGACTCTTACGTCAGTCGTATGACGATACTGAAAATTTAATACATCCAATACGTTAACACACACACACCCACACACACACACACACACACCCACACACACAACGTACGTACAAAGGAAAGGTTTGCTTATAAAAAAATATATATATATATATATAAAAAAAACTGTAATGAGTAATATGTAATAACTTATGCTACTTATGAAATAAATCACTAGTTTAATGATTTTAACATTGTATAGTTAATTATAGCTTTAATTGTCTACTGTAAAAGGAAAATGTGTCATTGATAGATTGCTGGTACTTATAGCACAGGTCTTCCTATTTTAAGTACCAGCTGAACATAAACATTGTTTTAACCATTTAGTATACGAAACAAACTGCTCCACATGATGTAAACACTGTGTAACATATAAATAAATAAATAAATAATAAATAAATAAAATATATCCTGTGTCGCAGAAGACTTTACAAACATATTAGAAACGTTCACAAAAACACCCAGACTCAGAACAAAGATTTGTGGATCCTACAAAGTGTAGTCCCATGTGTTGAACCCACAATAATCAGGTCAGTAGAGAGCGGTGTGGTGACCGCTGAAACCACTACACCTTCCGCGTAGTCATTGCCTGTAGTTCTAAGAAGAGCAAATCTTATTTGAGTTGACGGTAGCCATCAGAGTTAATTTTTAACTTTTATTTAATGCCTTTGTGGTAAATTGTAACCACAATGTCACTTATTAACTTAGCTCATCTATTACTTAAAGTAGCCAAAATAAAAAAAATAGTATAATTGTGATCACAAGCTTACAGCAAATTGACCTCTTGATCAAGTGTCGAACGGTCAACCCGAGAAGATTTATCTTTATCGAATTTCAAGTTAATCTCGAGAAGTTTTTGAAGTACGTCACGTAGCGAAAACGAGATGATCGCCTGTGGGTAATGAGGCGAATCCATTTAGAAATTCATATCAATAGACGGCGAAGCGGAAAATGTTATATGGAAAAGCGGATAAATATATTGGAATTGTTTTAGTATACTAGGCCAACATCTCCTTTCTAAGGAAAGACCTATGTATAGCAGGGACTACCATATATGATGACTGATTACTTTAAAAATAAGGGAATTATGCTCGAGTATTTTAATTTTTCAATTACTTTTATGGGATACTAATAGTCTGACATTGTATGCAATCATTAGATCCTAATCCATACAATAGGATTTATTCCACTATACCTCGATGAAACAACCCGGATGAATGAAGTGGATTTACTGGTTTTTTCATTTTTGAAAGAATTTCACCTAGGTCACTGGTGAAATGGACTAGTGGACTTTGTTGTTTGTTGATAATATCACAGGATCTACTGAGATCAGTGCTCGATTTTGTAATACTCTTTGACTGCTATTCGATCTGCTGATGAAGCTTAAAAGAGAGGTAAAAGTAACACAGGCTCCACCCAAACCAATGGTGGATCACAGTGAATTTCATAGCGCTGTTCGATTCACTGGTGAATCGAAATAGTCGATCCTAAAAGATAGAGGGTACATCGCATACATCACATGATATGTATAAAATTGCTTACCCAGAATGTTTGACTGCTTTATGATTTATCAACAGAGAACGTAAACCGCATGGGCTACAAATTAAAAATTTTGGCAGTTGATGTTTTTTATGTAATGAGCACACACAGAGAAAGTATTTTTGGCAATTTTAACGCTAAGGAGGATGAGGTAGTAGTAGAGGATGAAAATAAAGGATGAATTGTTAAATGGAAATTCGCTATTTGCAGAGATATAAGTTATAAAGAAATATCATGGCAATGATAGTGAACAGAAGTGTTATCATGTATCTTACTTAAGATTGAAGCACACATCCAAAAATAAAAAAAAAACAGCTCACGTATAAACATATACCGTATAGTTTCATTGATGCAGAACCTCATATCATCTGTGTATGTGGACGGAATGCAAACAAGTTATTCAAACTGATGGGTTCGTAAAAGCTATTTTAACCCTAAGCGGTCACGTAACGATCAGTCTGTAGCAATAAAACCTCTAGCTTTGAGATTTGTACCAGTTTCGAATCTAGAGATCTCTTTTTTTTTCATAAAAGACATCTCCCGCATTAGGAATATATCCTGTATCGCAGGGAACTTTATAAACAACCATAAAGCGGACACAAAGAACAGTCAAACTCAGGATAGCAATTTGTGGATCACACAAAATGTTATCCCATGTTGGACGTCAACCCACAACACTCAACGTAGTGAAAAATGGAGCGACAGAGTCGAAGTCCGTCTTTGCACTAAGTAATGTAAAAAAATGAATTTTATATTCCCTATCCAGTCTATTTATCGAATCTTTTTCATTTACTTTATTCGCTGAATGCTTTCCCTCAGCACCATACCCATGGTTGAAAAATAAAGGGTGTGTATGGGACTCCCACAGAACCGGTCCACCCACTAAAACTCGCGTTGGTCTACCTCGGCAGTCGGGCAGAGCTCTAGAAGTGCATCGTCAGCTTCCGGGGTCCTCCCTACCGCGTCCCATGAATGAGGTACATCCCGGGATAACTTTAATCATCACCGGGGTGGGACGTCACCGCGCCTCTTACTATTATACACAGTAAAAGTTGCAATAGCACTCCGCTTAAAAAAACACCCCTCCGGCTGTACTCTGGCGTCACCTGTCTCTAATCATTTGCAGCGGTCATAGCGCCCCAAAATGAGCAGCCTTTTCCCGATCTTGCTCTGCGGTCTTCTACCGTCCTTTACAATGCAGTTTATCCTTTTGAACCTTTGGGCAGACCTCGACTGGATTGGAAGCAGCCTTCAAGTCAATATGAGCAGCGTCACTCCCACAGCGATGATCAGTAATCAAGTCTCAGCCAGCCAGCAACTTCGGCCTCAACAGGGATACCACACGCAGGACGCGCCCGCTTCAGCCTGGTTACCCTACGGCCTCATCAGTGTCTAGGCACAGCGCACCGCACACCACATGCAATGCCGACTCACCGGGATCTGCATACTTCAGCCCCGACTCACTGGGGACTTCACCGCAGCACTGCGCACCACAGATGTGGCGGCTTCTACATTATAAACTCAAAAGTAAATGTACAACGGCGCCATCTAGCGAAGATACATCGAACTACGAAGTATGAACGAAACGTATGAATGTAATGAACTACAATGCTACTACTAATCCTCCACAGTAGTGACGCTGCTCATATTGACTTGAAGGCTGCTTCCAATCACGTCGGGGTCACCACTGTGGAGGGACGTGTGGCATGTGTCCCTCCGACACAAAGGGAGGATCCTCCGACCAGGCGAGGTGATCATGCCTGGTGGGCCACAGCCAACGGTTGATGTTGGGATGTTGTACATATGCTAATTGCCACGCGAATCTCTATATCGCGATGCAGGATTAGTAGTAGCATTGTAGTTCATTACATTCATACGTTTCGTTCATACTTCGTAGTTCGATGTATCTTCGCTAGATGGCGCCGTTGTACATTTACTTTTGAGTTTATAATGTAGAAGCCGCCACAGCCATCAAGTAGAATAGAGACACTTGGTCAGATTCTAGAAGAAAAAGAAAAGATCATAAAAGCTGTGTAATATGTGTAATGGTAACAAAAAAACTCATGGAAGCATATGTACATTTTAAGGGACGGCGTAGGTGTGTAGTAAGTAATATTTAATGCTTGACTTCTAAAACCCTTATTATTATAAATACACAAATCAGTATACAATTTCTAGTGAGCTTAAAACAAAGGTCAACGACTTACAGTGATATAAATGATAATATTGCCTACAAAAACAAATACAGCGAAAAAAATCACCGAAAATGAAAATTAAGGAAAAGTAAAACTGATAAGATGAGGGAGCTTATCAATGATACTGTACATCTCTGATGAGGAAATGTATGTTAATCTTGTTATTTTGGACCACATTATTATGGATACATCTGTTAGTGTATATATATATATATATGGTTATATTATATATTATATTATATTTTATATATTATATATATATATACATATAATAATATAGAATAATACCAGAAAGCTATATAATAATGCGGAAGTACTTATAGCTACGTGACATTCTCAAGTCAACATACAATAGTAGGTCAATATTACACAAGAGATGTTAATCACACGTCACATTTATTTTTAGCATAGCGGTCGTCCTTGACCGACGGGATTTTACTCGCGAATACCTACACGTATGGCACACTTGTTATATGCTCTATTGACATAATTATTTGACTAGTAACAAATATTTTATGGGTGGTGAAAAAATTTCCATGAGCTGCTTACTTAGCAAGTAAACTATAAAAATACTAGCTGACCCGGCCACGCGTTGCTGTGGCTGTTTACCATAGCAGCGCCATCTACTGATTACTTACTCAACCCAGTCGAAAGGTATCGACATCTGTTAGAATCATTTGGAGTTAACAGATAATTGTGACTGTCAAATAATAACAGACAAATAATTAGCAATAAATTAAAATTGCGACTATAATTTGAGATTTAAACTATCCTATCTCTCAAGTTGGATCGAACTGCACATGGTGTGCGAATTTTATTATAATCGGTTAAGTAGTTTAGGAGTCCATTGAGGACAAACATTGTGACACGAGATTTATATATATTAAGATAAGTGCTTTATAAATTATTTTCAAGATCATTGCCAAACATCATACGTGAAATAGCCTTCCTAAAGTAATTACATTATATCAGTCTCCAAACTGCTCTAAGTCGCTTGACAGTTATGAGTACCACTACATCAGAAAACTTCATTTTATCACCCATTGTTTCTAATCAATCGTATTTGATTAAAGTTGACGTCAACCGATCTATCATATTACATCACTCATCACATGAAAAGACTTTAACAGTCTATTGCTGGAAATAGATAGACCTCTCCTTCAAAAGGAGATTATAATTACGCCTGTTATGTGTGGGGAAGTGCACCTGGCCGTGAACGTATGTCTGTGAACCAGGTGCCTAGTTTTAAGTTGTGTAAAACACAGATTTTAGGTTTAATATTATTTTAAGAAGTAAACCCGATGGATTGTATTAGTATGGGAAATGAGCTGTCATCAATACAGCGCAGGCCGCACGTAGCCGGAGGACACCGCTGAGTTAGCATTTTGCGAACGAGACCACAGGTGCGCATCGCCCGCAACGACAGTCCACCGCGAATTAGCATTTAGTAAACACCTATATAATAACTTTTCAAAAATTAAAATCAAGTTCAAAGATAAAAATTGTATTTCCAAAACCAATAATCCACAGATAACATAAATCGTCTCATAGATTTTTAATTTTTAAAGTAAATGAAAACGACCCAAGTCTTGCATGTTTCTCCAAATATTAGGAATCTTGATTATAAATCCAGGGGTATTGGATTCAATTCACACTTACGTCTAGTAGTTGGGTGATGAATATGATTATTTTGTTCTATGTCCCCGCATCATTTATCTATCACGCGTGCCGATTTCCAATAGTCCAATCTCTAGTTGAGTTCTTTAAATGTAACAGAAAAGTATGGTAAATAATATGGCTTAATTGATTAAAGGGTCCGCCAGACTCGCTATAGAACAACTATTATTGACATCAGTATGCGGAAGAATTAAGGATGTTTTGTCATTCGATACTGCAGGACAGTGTTGTTACATCAATTTATCGATGTCGTATTTTTAATTACTTTTTACGATCCTTGATTAATGTTTCATGTTCTCATTGCGGCGTAATAGTCATTAATTAACTGACTGTGAGAAATTTTTGGAGCTGTAGTAACTTAAAATCGTTGCCGTCAATCTTCGGAACTAAATCCAGGTAATTTTACTGCGGAAGTACCAGTTTTGTTAATTTTAATGTGTTACCAGAGATAGAAGTGTTTTTTAATTCTTATTTAACCTGATACACATTATTTCTATTAAAATAAATGTATATAAATAAGAATGCAAAAGGGCAGGTAAGGTGTGAACATATAATTTTTGAAATATTATAAGATACTTGCTCTTATTATTTTACACTTTATTTCAGACTATGGAACAATGTTCCATATTATATAGGGCGGGCCAAGAATTCGTTAACGTTTGAATCTAACATTTCGCACAAACATGTCACAAGAATCCCTGGGACTGATGCTACTGGAATTTGCTGGCCACAATCGTAACACATGGTTTCAACAAGAGAGAGCCACTTGTCACACATCCAATGAGTCCCTGCCTGTAATCAAAGACATGTTTCCGAAAAAGCTGCTTTCCAGGTGACATTTCATGGCCATCCAGAAGTCCAAATCTATCCCTTGAAGACTTCTTTTTATTGGGTTATTTGAAGAATCGTGTCTATATCTGCGAAGAGATGTTGGCGATCTCGTGGTCTCTTTACCGACAAGTATTCGAAAATTTCAGTGCTCGCTTAGAAGAGTGTAAACGTCGAAACGGTAGTCATTTTAACGACGTAATTTTTAAAAAGTAAATTTCAACTAATTAACTTTCTTATAAATTAACAATTTTTATAATATTTCTAATGTTTTTTAAACGATTTTTTAAATGTTAACTAATTCGTGGCTCACCCTATAGAATAAGTTTTTATCATGATGATTGATAGACAGACATTTTGTCGGTAGTTACTACGAATTTCTTTAGATTCCGATAGATGGTGTTGATATTTCTAATGTTATTCTACTGTATCTTACATACATACATAAAATCAAGCCTGTTTCCACGGAGAGGTAGAGAGAAGCCTATTAAACGCCTACATTTCATCAGTATTTTGGTTCTACGTAATGGGTGGCGAGCCTTTTGCCGCTATCCGAGATGTTTTGTTTGCCAGAGCCTCGTCCGTCGATCAACAGGTGCACCAATTGCAGGTGAAGATGACTTAAGGCCCTAAGTTCTTGATGGGAACCCTATGTACCATGTACGCAATCTTAAACAGTTAAAATATTAATGAATCAATACCACAAAATTATTTTTCGTACAAGTCGTTACTGCAATATTGCTTACACACACTTATTAACTTCACTTGTAATGAACATGTTTAGACGTTAATTTTAACGCCCTCCAAGTTTGCCTTTTTGTTTATTGACAACCTACGAAAGTGACTCTGTTCTGCCTGATGGAAAGCATGAATAGAATCCAAGAGCGGTGGTCACCGTACTCAGTGCGACTGAAGATAGTGCAGTATGACGATCCACACTAAGGCGGCCTAATGAGATGCTTTTTCACGCTCCGCGTAAAAGATCCGGGATCGTAGTGGGAGGGAAACACGTGTGCTGGTAATGAACCTACCAACCTAAAATAAAATATTCTTTCATTTTGGAACTGATCTAGTTAGTACTGATGGCGCTACTAAGATTAGTAAACCTCTCCAGTGACTAGTACTTATAACCCTTTTTATGTCTGTGCGGCAATTTCTTTGGATACCACCGACTGCTGGTTACGTCAGACTCGTTTCGACCAATGCACACATCAACCGGGTGCACCCTAGAAAGAAAATTTTTGTAGTTCCAACGTACCTCGGACCACCTACGGTTTGTAAAGGACTCTCTTCTGCATGGGAACCTGAATGTTACTTATTCTGAACCTAAAACTCGCTCTCGCGCTTCCATCCCGGCCCATTTTTGCTATTATGACAGATGGCCTAACCTGTTACCATCAGGCTTGCGCTTATGGAGGACGAAAAATATTTTATAATTGCCGGCACTTGAGTTATCTGCAGTAACGAGTCCGTTCCCCGGCCTGGCGAACCAGGAGTAAAACACAAATTTTATTGATTTCTGTAAGTAAATTTTTTACAAATATTTTTACACGTCGGGAGAATTTTAAAGCCCACGAGGTCACTCGTCTGCTCTCATAGTAATCTCCAAGACTGTTTGTTTTACAAAATGGACTACTTTACGTCGGATGTTACCTAATTTGAGCCTAATTAAGCCTGATGAACCAATGACTGTCCTGGTCTCAGCAATACGACGTACAGTTATATACTACGGTTAAATTTTCCACAAACATAACACCAACTGCTCGACAAAATGCCATAACCGCGCAGTATAGAAATAGAATGTGTATCACTAAGGTCTTCGTTATTATCAAAATAATCTGGTAATAATAAATCCAGGGTAATTACCAGTGCTAAATTTCGCTTATGAATGGGCAAATGGGACAACTGTAGTCTGTTATTAAGATTTACAAATCGGTATTCCCGACCCGCATCCTCCAAAGTGCTCCTTATTCTATCATTATATTGAGTACTTACGGATTCAGTTTCAGTCTCCACCAGTTCATCAACATCTACATTATGTGGTAACTGTGTGCTGTTTGCTACCAAATCCACAGCATATGACGAAGAAGGGATAGTTAAGCTATTCCATATGTCAGACCATATCCTCTCGAGTGTTGCATCATTCAGAAGGCGACAGTGCTGTATACAGCTATAGCTCGTACTTGGTTCGACAATTATTGAGCGGGTACTTTGATGTCTTGCTCAATCTTTCGAAACAAAGAGTACTGTGTATTGTGCTAGACATACGGTACGCACTAAAGTTCATTCAGAGCTCTTAGGTAAAGAACGTCACTACTTCATGTGGGATACAAATTTAGCGGGGACCTTATTCGAGGTCAGTGCTCCGTGACATCCCAAGCTAATCGGTGACCGGGTTCTACCCTGCTGTTCGCGACGTCGGAAGAGAGAAAAATTCGTCACTGGAAGTAGAGCTCAACGCCACTGCAACAGTTGCAATTTCTATTTTCACTTTCGGGGACGATCAGGTGAAGCTTAACGATAAGTCTGGCGATGATAACTGTGCTCTTAATCTAGTACTTGTTAACATATTTGCGGAATTTTACGTGTAAAAGTATTGTTTTAACATGACGTTTAAGCGTCATGACTCACGTAACAAATATTTTCTCATTAAACTCGTTTTTACTGTTATTTTATCCTGTTCATATTTGTTTTTATTATTTTTGTTATTATTTTTCCTCAATAAATGTACTATTTATTCCTAAAAATATTATTTAAGGCTGACAGACCTGCTCAGAAATAAGGTCATTTTAAATAAACAAAAATTAGGAAAAAAATATTGAACTTTAGTGTCCTTACATAGACTGCTAGACTGAACTAAGCTATGCACTAGACTTAAGCACAACATATATTAATAAAATATACTTCGTTAAATATTTCCTAGCACTTCAAGAACCTTGTTATTTTTTGCAATAGACAATCTGTACACACTGATGAGTATAGTTATCACAATGATGCTCAAACCTTGATTTTTTATATTCTAATATAAAAACTCGTAACGCTAGCTTGATCAGTACTGAGTAATATTTCTTATACTGTGTTAGTAGGTAATAATTGTAGGTAGGTAATAATAGTGGTAAATAATAAAAACCAGTAGATAAAAATTAATTACGTGAACATTATATTGCAATGCAAAGAAAACTGATTTATTTAAAAAGAAAGCTAAAACATCTTCTTTCAATGATATTTTTGTCTGTGAGATGTCTTTTATCGAGACCTTGAAATAGGTGTAGTGGTCTCTTTCGAGAAACAGACCGGTGAACGAAAGGTCTGATCCCGGGCGAAGAAAACGTCAGCAATGATTTATACTACCGACAGTCTCTGTTGCCGCCTATGTCAAAAATCGAACCTCAATATTTGGTGATAAGCCTCCAGCTTCCTCCATGATAGGGCATACTTAAGTGCAGCATCAATCAGGAGGAGAACTCGAAGTGGTCCGGATCCTTCCCAAAGTAAGGCACCTGAGGCCGGTGGTCGGGGTGGTTTTTGGTGGCAACACTCCTACATGTAAGAAAAACATTGCTCAATAAAGTTATTCAAGTATCATTATATAGAATAAAACCTTATCTATATTTCGGCGCGCAAAGGAGATTTAAATTTTATTTTTTTATAACCTTTTCATAGCTAATGTTAGCAATCTGCTACATGTAATAAACATTAAATCTTACACCAATAAAATTACCACAATAACTAACTGCTGCACAGGGGATTTCCTTTTTAGACATACTAATTATAATAAATAAACGTAACATGAATTAAATATTTAGGTAAATTTGGTATGATAACAAACCACTACCGAGAATAATTTTCCTTCTATTATATATTTATAAATGCACCGATGAGTGTAATGTGTTTGTGTAATGTGATTCAAATTATATGAGGTGAGCCAGGTATTCGTTAACATTTGAATCTAACATCCCGTGCAAACATGTTCCAGGAGTTCTTGGAACCGATTCTACTGAAATTTGCTGACTACAATCGTAACACATGGTTTCAACAAGATAGAGCTACTTGTCACACATCCAATGAGTCCTGGTCGGTGGTCAAAACATGTTCCCGAAAAAGCTGATTTTCTGACGAGACGACATTCCGTGGCCACCCAGAAGTCCAGATCTATCCACAGAAGACTTTTTATGGAGTTATTTGAAGAATCGTGTTTGCATCAATAAATACACTACGTCAACTAAAAGAAAAAATCAGCGAAGCGAGATGTCGGTGATCTCGCGGTCTCTTTACTGTCGAGTATTCGAAAATTTCGGTGTTCGCTTAGAAGAGTGCAAACGTCGAAACGGTGGTCATTTAGGAGATGTAATTTTTAAAAAATAAAGCCCAACTAATTAAGTTTTTTGTAAATAAACAACTTTTATAATATATCATGTTAACTAATTTGTAGCCGACCTATAGACATACGAGCAGTGTTCACATTTAACACTACGAAGGTCTTCAATTTTCCTAAATGTACATTTTGAGTACTATGTCAAAGTAAGCAGCCCAACAGTTGCTTTAAACAATTCGTATATGTAATTTTTTGAGTATTTTTTTTATCAACCCTTTCTCTTAAAGGTTAGCAGTTAAGTATTTATTTTCATTTACCTTATCTATTCACGAATATTTTCACATTTTGGATATGTAAGCAAAAGGCGGCTTCATCACTTCCCAGTGATGTGGGTCTTCAGATAAAAAAAACAAATGATTGGTATACAAGAACGAATTATATATGTACATATACTCTTTCTTGAGCGTAAAAATACGTCTCTTCATGGTCTTTTTCCCTTGAATATTTCTACGTTTTATTATCATTAGACTTTGAACCATTTGAGAAGTTTATCGAGTTTAACAATAAGACCTAAAATACTGCGATGTTTTATTAAAGTTTAGGTGGAAGCATACAACTAGTCAGTTACATTCTAAACTGTTTCTTTAATTTTGACTCAATAAATAACTACGAACTTTAGAAGGTACCAGTTACAATATTTTGGTTAAACCGCTGTGTACGTGCAGTTTGAAAATCTTTACTCATTATTTTAGCTAAATTCTGTTAAATACTCAACTTGTATGTGCAATCAATTAATATTCAGCAAAGTCAACTCGCCAACTGTAAATAACCAAGTACATCGTTTGAAGAATAGACTATCAATATTGATTCTCACGATATCATGAAACAATAGCCTTTGAACCAAACAATTCTTGGTACTACGTTTGTTTAACGTCCTTAAGAAGTGAAAGATGTTTGAATAATCCAATAATGGCAAGAATAAAATACAATAGGTGCCTCTTCACGAGAATGCAACAATTTTTTTTTTATAGAAGTCTACCAAAGTGACTACTCTGCCTGATGGAAAGCATCTACAGAATCCAAGAGCCTATTGCGTTGTGCCTTTCTATATCTACAGTGCAGTATGGCGACCCACAGTCTGAACATAGTACAATTTGAATCCATTTTTACACTAGTTAGTGTAAAAATAGATTCAAATTATATAGATATCTATAATTATAATTACTATTATAATTATGTGATATTGACTATACTAGCTAATTTTAATTAAGTTACATGTTTTAAGGGTCATAATTATAAATTAGTTTAACTACTATTGAGAGATACTCAATTCAATCGTTCATCAAAACTGTGTTCAATTAAAAGACTTACGTTGTTTATTCCATCTGTCAATTATCGATTTTTAAAACATTAATCAAGGAATTGAAGCATGATATTTTGAATGCATATACTCAATAAATCTGAATGCCGCCTCTCTAGCGCTAGAAAATATAGAAATATTAAGTAAATTTTTGTTTATCGTCAAATTTAGTATCTTTGAAAGTTCTATATTATAAAACTTGTATTAAATATTTCAAATAACGTTAAGAATATTCTACAGTGGTCATAAGAAAGGCTACGAGCCCATACATCCCGTAAAATTCACTCCCTCAGTAAATATAATTTAAAAGAAAAAAAAAATAAGACTTAAAATGAGAGTCGTAAATAACAGCGAAAAGACACCGTTTTAGAAATAGTCGGTGCAACAAGTTTATTAGCAGCCGTGAGTCGCACGTACTTTGAATGTAAGACAAAAGAAAAGTGAAAGTGGTAAAGAAAGAAAAAGTCATAGTCAGCCAAAGCATCATCAAGCAAAGTGTACAAGCATGTCAACACATTAGCTAGTACAAGTGTCTGATTATACAAATAAACGTCATCTCTGAAAATAATCATTTAATATCTACGTGTAGTTTTATCACTAAGGAATTCTTAATGAAAAATAATGAAGTGTGAATGAAGAGAAAGAATGACTAACGTCAATTATAGAATAATAAATTATTATTTTTTAAAATCAAAGATTGGTCTTTTACATATAACATCACCTATAATAATAAATAATAATATTGAATGACTCGAAAGTAATTTTATGCTCGTTAAAATACTACCTTCATTTATAAGATAAAACATAGGAGGGATATAAAGGTGATAAAACAGTAACAATTATATATAAACCGTTAAAAATATTTATAAATAAGAGATGTAGTACTAAAACACTATTATTTTCTGTACGTGTAACTTTAAGAATAAATCAGACAAAAAAGTAATTGGTACGTGTTATTGCAAGTGATTCTTCCAAGAAAGGTTACAACATAACTGAACACAAAATCACCAAACTTACTAATAAATAAGACATAAAAAACCTTGTACTTTATGACTAATAAAAATATTGATGGGACCTTCAAATTCTTAAAAACAATAGATATCTTCTCAATAAAATATCCTCAGGTCCGGTTCTTCACTTAACCTTAAAAAGGATGAGTATACAAAAAAGTTTAATCACGTCACTACGGTTTCGTTACATGTTCCCGAGTTGTTCTGAGTGATCGCACGCGCCGGTCGACGCTGTTGCGCGCAAACAAATTTCTTCATTTAATTTAAACTATTACTATTTCACTACTATTTAAACTGGAAGTATGAAATAAATTATGTTTTAATTGCTATTTTATGTTGCGTTTTAGTTAATTCAGTCAGTACGTTATATAGATTCGACATCGGAGTGCATAAAGACGAAGTAAAATTTAATCGGTGATATAACAGTTACGGTCTTTATGGCTTTGAAATAATTGTCTACAGTTTGTGAAGTTTTGATAAGAAAGTGATATACCTAGCTACTGTTGGTTGTATTGCTAAGGTTTGTATCTTTTTATTTACTCTTAATATACGCAGAAAACTAAATAAGATATTATACAAAAAATGATCAACTGACTAAGTTGGAATTTGAATACACGTGAGTCTACATTATCGATAAATTGCAACATTGCATTGTATTTTCTGGTGCTCATTCTTTTCAATGAAATCATTAAACTAGAACATAATCACAGTTAGCTCATTTTATTTTAAAGAATTATCAAAATAAAAGTGTCTAAGACGTCTTTGAAAGTAAATTTAAGAAATAATTACATATAACAAATTTAGAATTGTTTAAATATTACATATATCCTTTATCTTGAACCACTGAAGTGGATATAATTCGTCTTAAACACAAGTATGAGGTATTGTTATGAATTTCCTTGGAAATAATCCTCTTGACTTGCCGAATTATACGTAAATGTGTACGTATAGATACGAGTATCTTAAATTGAAGAGAATTCTAATATCTTTATTTATTATTAAAAAACAGAAGGCTCTGTTTAAGAAAGAAGGTCTTAAATGTAGTATGTTAACAGTGGAGACGGATAAGCTAAAAAAAATGAGCTTGCAGATAGAGATTTTCTACTAAGTTGAGTACAGGATAGTACAATAGTGTATATAACTATACGTACAAGTATCAGATAACGACGTAAACTACGTTATTGTAAACATTAATAGGTTCTGGGAACGACCTGCCATCTCGAGTATCACACTGAGTATATAAACTCAATACAATGATTGACAAATCCAGTCTCTTATTCTGATTTTCCCCCATTTGTGAAATATTATTGATAGTTTCGATGTAAGCTCAGTTGTACCCTGCCAGGATATGCAGTGGCATGTTATGGTTGCATTAATGAGAAATGACGAAGAAAATGGAAATGGATAAAAATCTTAGAGTTCTGTCGATACATAACTTTTTGAGTATTTTGAAGCACGTGGAAATTACTTAGCATTTCATAAATGTATATATGTTAGGTAGTAACCCTTTCCCTTTTAAAAGTTGGGACAACCACTTGCGATGCTTATTGCGAGGAAGGTCACACAAGACTCTTCATCATGATTTATTGCTGCCAATTACAAACGTTACCTACTCGGACAATTGATTCAAATGTTATGTCATAAGCAAATAAATTATCTGCCCTCTTCTGCTGTTGTCGTGTTATTCTGATGGATACAAATTCTTTCTTCTTAGGTTACGGTGTCAATAGGTGAAATCTTATCTTGACACTTTTAGACTTTGCCCACTTTTTTCATTTGACTTAGATTTGCTTGCTTTGCTTATCTAAGTCGACTAAGTCTAAAGACTAAGTCGTCTGCTCTCTGCTCATTTCTCTGTCAGTTCCACAGAAAAACTACGATTACCTCTCTCCATGTCTCTCGCCAAGCGTCTGTAAAATAAAACAGAAACAGACATTTTATCCTAATACAATAATTTATTTCAATTTTTTTGTGAATTCGACATAAATTATGATTACCTGTCGCATTTTCGATACGCTTTGCCTACTTATCTATAATTATAATTAAGAAATCCATCCAAAATGCACCGGAATATAGAACACGTAATGCTTTGTTTGTTGTAAGAAATCAAACATCTTCCTCTCATGCTTATAATAACGTAATTTACATTTCGTGGCTGGGTAAGTATTATTATAATTATTTTAATGGACTTAACAAAGTATTGAGGATAACCGTAATTCTAAGAATCAGATTAATTGTATACAATACATATTATGAATACCTAGATCACGTAAAAAGTTAAGTGTTACACATTTAATGTGTATAGTACATATGTTTTTAACTGTCTATTATATTTATTACCAAACAGATCGTCGTTATGTATTAGAAGAAAATCTAATTAGTCGTCTGAATTTCATCTATTCTTTTCTGATCATTGAAGATACTGTCATATTTTAATACATAACTATCTAGCTTTTGCCCGCAAGCAAAAATAAATATCAGTTATTGTATCCAGAATGAAATTATCTTCATGTCATATTTTACTAATATTAATGGAGCCATAAAAACTTAACAAACAGTAGTTACTTTAGAATTTATAACATTAGTATTGATTACAGTATCAACCATCACACTGATATTAGAGTTACACCTCTCCTCTTTCCATTGAGAATTTAAAACGCAGCTTTATAAATCGATAGAGGATTTATGGACTTGAAAAGTGGAACACGTCAGTATTTCGAAGAATAAGCGTAACATTTGAGTCGGACTTAAGACTTACTTTGAGCTACGTAAATCTGCATATCCCTTTTTATTTCATCCACTATCATTCGCTGAGACGAGACGGTTGCTCATTTATGTTTAAAGTACCATGATAAAACGACATTGATGTCACCCAGTGTATGAGCTATTTAAAACAGTCACAGTCACTCACAATGTAATATTTTTTATGCTATAGGTGACAAATAGGCAAGCGAGTCATCCGATTGAGAATGCGTTACCGGTCTTTAAGAAAAGGTTCTTAAAGACCTACAATGCATTCACAATCGGAATTCGTTTGAGTCTCCGGTAAACTCACAACCTCACTCACTGAGAGAGACATCACGAAAGAATTGTTTTACGTCGATTTTCTGTGAAGTTACTAAAATAAACTTGTTTACCTATGAGTTTTAAGTGACAATAATAACTGATAAAAGAAAACCAAATTGACTGACATAGCTCTGAAAGTTAGCATGTTGAAGTAGCAATACAAACGATAACTGCTGGAGTAAGAATCTTCTGGAGTGGAGACCGCGTTGTGACAAACATAGTATGGGACGCCCTTTGGTCTAATGGCGATAAGACTTTCAAAGGAGGTCGAACAGCGACTAGATGCAAAAAGCAATAGATCAGGCTCTGTGGTACACCTTAGGAGAGTTCTATGTCCAGCAGTTGACAGAAGAAGAAGATCAACCTAAAGCGACCGCATCCGTGCCGTCCTGTTTCGTTGGTGAGTGCGAGACCGGAGGCCTATTGATGCAGGGGTGATAGTTGTCGTGTAAATGTGTGCAATACAATGTTACGATGACTGTCGTGTCTTTTACGTCCCCAAGGGAGGCGTAAAAAATCATAATAGCCCGTCACAGTGTGGGTCACCATAGTGCATTGTCAGCATTCGCAATGAGTATGGTGACTACAACTTTTGGATTCTATTCATGCTTTCCATCAAGCAGAGTAGAGTCACTTTGGCAGGCTATTAAAATAAAAATAAAATAATTATGACGATAACGATTAACTTTATACGTCTCAAAGACTTACTTTATTTTATCCTTTAGCAGCAACTGACTAATAGGAAATTCATTTAGTTTTTGACAATCGTTAACTGACGTTAAGACCTTATTTAATTACATATTTTAAATTACCTAGTTTGATAACAATAGTAGACTCGTAACTCCTCGGCCGTGGCGTCATGTCGGTAGTAAAATTTTTAATTACTGTAATAACACAATAAGGTGCTATTTATAATCGTGCTAGACATAAAACAATGCACCATACATTTAAGGATAAGGAAACATCTCCAGTCTATTGTCACCCACTGTTGAATGAAGGCCTAACCTTAAAAACGTCAACCGTCCCAGTCTTAGTCAGTTCACATCCATCCGTTGACAGCCATTTTCCTCAAGTCTAGAATAAATCGTGCCGCAGGGCGTCCTATACTGCGTTTATCGCAGCTACCACTTTTACGTATAGCGGCTCCACCGATCATTAGTCCGCTTAGAGACATGACCGGCCCACTTCCAACTCAGCATACTGATTCCTCGTGTGCTATCGGTTGCTCCGGTTCTGTGACACATTATTTCATGACAGCTGCCAATTTTATCACATCTGCTATGAAAGAGCTTATTCGTGGTTTCTATAATCTACCGTTACAAAAACTGCTCCATAAATTACCATAATTAGTTTTTTATTTGATAATTTTATTTCATCAAAAGCGTTAAGTAATCTCCTGACTGAATGAGGGTTTTTAAAGTGGAGATTTGGCCTACTTTACTCTTTTGTTATTTATTTCTTGGTAAATTAATGAGAACATAATTCTTAGTCATTTTGTAATAAGATAAATCCTGGCCTCCTCATAGTGAAGGGGACCATTTGGGCTCCGACAACTTCACTTAAAAGCAAGGAAAAAATTGCAAACCACTGGCTTTCACGGTGTAAGGGCATTTCATCACTTCGGTCGGGCCTGGCTCATATATGTTGAATCATAATTCTCCTACGGTTATACACTATACTCTTGGTTACTGTCATAACACTTCGGATGGAGAAGTAAGGTCATACCTTCACTGTTAAAACTTCATGTCATAAATAAAGAGTGATAAACGTTAATCGTCAGCTTAACCGTTTGCTTGTTAACAAATTTGTCGTATAAATATAAAATGATGTTTATAATTAGTTAACGACCAGTGACTGCGATCAGTGCAACCTTTTAGAAACCTCAGGCATTTCAAAGATGGTAGAGTCACGCTGATTGCAACAGAAAAGGGTTGGCTCGACCGGGGCAGTACTCACAAAAGACCAAACTAAAGCGACAGAATCCGTGCAGTCGTGTTTCGATGGTGAGTGCAAGACCAGAGGCCCATTGATGCAGCAATGCGGCTTATCGTGGTAAATATGTGAGCCTTACACTGCCACGATGACTGTCATACATTTTACCTCCCGCAGCGGAACATGAAAAAGTATCACACTAGGCCGCCATAGTGTGACTCAACATTTTGCATTGCCTACATTCAGAATGAGTATGGTTACCACAACTCTTAGATTTTATTCATGCTTTCCATTAGGCAGAGTGGATCCGCTATGGCAGATTCTTAACGTACATAAAAGAAGAATACGTACTTAACACCCATTTTATCCTACTTCATTTTAAAATATATGTACATATGTAGATGGAACGTGATAAATTAAAACTTAATTGTGGAATAAATGTCATTTATAAAATGACTAAATTTCTAGAAATCACCTTTGAAAACTTGACTTTTTATAATTTTGTATCTTAATAAACTCCATTATCAGATCACGAGTCGTGCTATTTCAAAAGATGTGTCATCCATTTTGAGCGAACACTGTCAGCCAGTTCATGACCGTCTTGTTAGTGTGATTGAGAAGTAATCTTGGCGTTGAATGCTGATTGTGATAGATTGTAAGGTCGGCTTAACCGTCTTCTTTGACTGACTATTATTGCTGTCACTTTAGATTATCTTCTATATGTTTATGACTATTAAGCTTTGTTTATAAACGTTTCAAAATGCACAGTTCTGTATTGATTGAGCTCAAATTTGGCACGACATACCAACACGTTACAAAGATTATTTTTATGTGTCTCCGATCTAAATTTGTTACCTCATTTGGATTTAAGGACTAATATTATAATGGCAAACTATAGGTATTTAATATGATTTAATGTAACCCCATCGAAGATAGAAACGTGAGCGTGTATTCAATTAAACAGCTATATGAATGTTATTGAAATCAGCCTTAGTTTATGGAAGTGCTAGAGTGATCATGACTACACGGATAGCGAGGTGGTTTAAGTGGTTCTGCTTTCTATGTATTTCACTAAGTGTTGTGGGTTTAAACCTCACATGGAACAACACTTTACGTGATCCACAAATTGTTGTTCTGTTTCTGGATGTTCTTTGTTGCCCGTTTCATGTATGTTTATAAAGCACCTGGTGGTACAGGGTATATAACTAGTGTGACAGTTGTTTACATATACTCATAGTATCTAAAAAAGATTAAGATAGCGTTATTAATGGCAATTTAATGACTTCCTCATTACCTTTCTTAAACTTTTTTCTTCCTATTGTGTAGACAATTAATTTCACTCCAATCAACTAGCTTTTGAATTTAAAATATTCAAATATAAAATTCATTGCGTGACCAAGTGATCTATAATTTATTAGTGCATCATAATGTGGTTAGATCAATGTATAATCGATGGACAATATGAACAGGTTAATGAACGATTACTTTCGTTATGTTCAATCGTTAGTTCGTCTTTCTTACGGGAAACATTATTATCAGAAAAAAATTAAAAACCTTTAAAAAAGTTTCACCACCTTCAACGTTTCTCTATGTTTAAATATTAAGTCTCCACTATTGTGGCTTGAAATTTCCTTTTTATGTTTTTTTTAGTTTATTTAAAAATCTGGAATGAATAGTTCTGAGGTAATAAATACAAAAATATTTTCTACTTTTATGAAATCTAAATAAAAGCGAAGGGAAATATTGATAACTGAAGAGAGTAAATGTATAAATCTCTTATTTACTTAGAGTTTAAACAGGTTGGAAACTCCTTCTAACCTTGTAAAATGTTTGTGCCAGGCACTTCTGTTATTCCGTGACTTATGTTACGCTATGTATCGCTTTGTACCCTTTTTTTTAACGTGTGGAAACCCCCTCGGGCCGTCACCCACCGAGGTTTACGGCGGGATAGTGTGTCGGAATCGCACCGACTAAAACCACATGATGTACGATTCTGTGTTAGAGATAGGAGGATCCGGGAACAGCTGTTATTACGATATCCAGAATCTCTTTGTACCCTATATTAGTGAAATGTCCAAACGTGAATTGACATATCCTGAAACATAACACACGTAACTATGGGTATGAAGTGTTCAATTCTCTAATCTGATCTACAATCTGACTACAACATATTTGTCTGCATAGTAATACTAACTTTATTGTACATTATTACACAAGAAACTTATAATTAGGTATATAGTTTTAAATGGCAGCCTTATCGCTGTAAGGCCGTTCTTTGCAGGGATGGAGAGAAAACACGATTGGGAAAAATTATATATCGTGATTAGATCATAGAATTAATCAAACAGATAGTTAAAAGTCTCTAATGGTCAACATCTGATTCCTCATCATCATCATCATTCTCAACAGTCTTTTACAGTCCACTGCTGGCCATATATGATTGATTCTGATGACTTGATTATAGCTGCCTTATACACGTAGTAAACGAAATAACATTTTTGATTTCCACTTTGGCACAATCAAATGTTAACAATGTTAATAAATTACTTTTTTGACACAATAATGTTATGGTTCAGTGCTTTGAACGTGTATTTGAATAGGTAGATTTCACTTTCATACATTTACTTCTGTACCGTTTCCCTACGCTCGCTCGGTAACAAATATTCTCAAACAATTCACGATAATCGTGGATTAGATTTTAATAATAGTTATTGATTAGTTATTCTGGAATTCCTTCTTTTAACGATTTCAAATTGCTTTGGTTATTACTAATTACTAATTTCTTAATAGCACTATTTAATACGGCAAAAATCTTTGTGTCGATCAGAATAACTGCATCTTTTATATTTACAGGGTATAAAGGGGTCTTTACCCAAATTGTTTTAATATTAATTACTAGTTTTAACTATAATTTCACTTGCATTATCTTTTAAATTATCAATAAATTGTTCTAAAAATAAAGTATTCTATGTGCTATACCAGATAATGATCTATATGAGTGCCATTTTCATTGATATCTGGTCAGCCGTTGTGACTTGTCTAATATACCAACTCACAAACTTCACGAGATAATTGCCGTTCGCTTATTTATTTTAAATTTTTATATATGCTTAGTTTTTCTGTGGTATTATGTCTTACCGTGTAGGGTCATAACAAATTTCATCTTCTTTCTTGCTTTTTTTTTAATGCATGTACCACAATATTTACATTAGCAATTTTACTGTTACTAAAACTACCTCGTATACGGAGTAATGTATATAGAGTATAATTATGAAGTTTAATTCCGTGTTATGATTACATATTACAAGCAGTGTGTTATTCTGGGGATCGGTAAAACAGTACCATTGTTAGAATTCATTTAGTCTCCAGATACATTTCAAAATATCAACATCGTCACTAAGACAATTCTCGTAATAACAATTCTTTCAAAGTTCAGTTCTGGTCATTGATCTTTTCGATTTCTGTGGTCTTCGTCGAAAAAGGAGCATGTAGATTATAGATTTGGCTCAAGTACTTGGTCCCTTATATATCAATTTATAGCTATCAATCCCAATCCCTAACTTTTCAGGTGCAAAGTGGCATAACTTGTGCTTTTAGCGGGTTCGGTTCTACACACCAACCCCTTCAAAATCCAGATACAGTCTAGGATCGACGAGTATTTGCCTACACTGTTTCTACATACCAATGATATGTTAGTCCTTGACAATAAACATTGCTATACTAACGTTAGTACAGTTCTTGGACGATATTTTGGACATCCTATAGCCAATCTACCAGACGTTGAAGAAAAACGACAGGTTTTTGTCACGTTGGTTGTAAGAGTTGGTTCTAAGCCAAATTTCACAATGGAGTTATAAGAACCTGGTTGAATTCAATGCCAAGAAAGCACAAGTGTGAGTGTTCTCTACCAAAAAGTCTTCATTTCTTCCTCTCCCTACTTTTCAAAACACTCAACTGCTGCTACAGAATGAGCACGGTATTCTGGGTATACATACTCGTATGCTGCGATTTCAACTTACGTGAGTACTCGTATATTGAGAGCGTCACTAAGGCGGGCTCGCAGATGTTTTGTGTACTGTAAAAAGTGAGACGGTTTCTCTAGTCCGCACAGCTGTGTCTTCATTGTTCTCATCTTTGTGATGGATCAACGCAGTATTTGCTTGACGCTCTCGATTGGTTGAAGCGGCGAGTAGTCCATATTACCGATAATCCTGAAGCTAACGAGTCCCTTGAGTGTCTGCGGTTGCGAAAAGCATATAGTAATGAGAAACACATACACGTAACACATTTGATACATTAAAGCATATAATTTTGTCGATATTGATTATAATAATTATAAAATTACCTCCAAGTTCAAGGTAGCTTGCGTATTTATCCGTATTTATTGCTCCAGATTGCTATTAAACAGATTGTAAAATTCTAATTTAAAAATATACTAATTTAGAAATTATCAGGCGGTTGGCTTTCGACTGTTCTGAATATCTTGTTTTAATTAAAGACCAGTATAACTTGAACTGTCACTGTATTGGCTTCTTATACACCATGACAGTTCAAAATGTATACTAAGCCACTATGGTTTTATGTAGCCATTTTTACATAATTTATAAGTTTATATGACATTTTACTTAAAATGTAAATTTCCAGTACAACTTTTACACATAAATATTTTAGTATTCTAAAGCACACACAAAGTCAACAATTAACGTCTCTAAACTAGAAAAAGTAATATTGAACAAAAAGCAATAAACAGTTTACATAAGACTATTGTAACTTAGGTAAATGAACAGACTTTCAAGCGACTAACCTACCCTATGAGAAACCCGTCTCGATCATTATTTCAACTCCACAATTTGGACTCAATTTAAAATTGGGTTTCTGAAAGTTAAACTAAAATAAATAATATTTTTTGCGTAGGCCCTCTTGCAGTGAGTAACTGTAAGAAAGTTTAAACGTCACTAGGTAGTAAATAAATAATAATAATAATAATATGAAACAATGCTACTCAATAATATAATAATAACAGAGCATAGATGACCCTAACGACTAGGAAAGATCACAAAAGTCAAATTCGATTAATAACATCCATATTGTAAAATATATTACTCCAATTTAGTGATAGCGACAAGGTTAACATATATAGATGTCGATGTCTAATATATATATAACACCGATGCCATCACCAATTATCCAGGTGATACAACAGGATTCCATTATCATACCTGACAGAAAACGTCACAAACAAGCATACCTTAGAAATTTAAATTAACTCACTAATTCCTACAACGTTTCGCACTCACACAATCATCGCCTAAACTTTACAACCAGTTGACAACGTGTTATTAGAGTGTGCCAAGTAAACCGGACCCCCTTTAATTTTCTTCAGTTTGTTCAAAGTACTGTTTTAGAAACAGTCTGTGCATACGGAAACCGATGCACTAAACAGTTGCCTTATACAATGTATCTTTTAGTTAATAAGTTACTTTAGAGTTTGATTAAAGAAACATTTATACCAGCGATTAAAATAACACTAACAGTGTGTTTTCTGTAAAAATATATATAGATCATAAATGTATTATTTCAATAGCATAGTATATCTAACTACCTACATCATTAATAGTGTTGTGTCGAATATCCATATGCGAAATTTCCAGACATTCAAATTTTCGGATGCTGCACATCACTTTATTATAGATGGAATCGGTATAACATTAATATCTTAGGACTGGAACGGAATGTTGTTCATAATAATAGAAGGCGTATAGTACAATGCATCGGTACTAAAGTAATTCAAATACTTATATCTCCATTTCAAACCTCTTTTATAGCAATGTGGACGAATTGAATATTTCCTGTGAGTAAATATGCAGCTCGTCAGTTCAGGACGGGATAACTTTTTATATGTGTAGGACAGACATACAGTATACCCTTTGTAATTCTGAAAACTAAATAAATTAAACTGAAAGAAAATAAGGAAAAAAGTACCTATACTATTAAAAATACACACAATAAGTTACTGCTAAGTTTAATTAAATCCATATAGTTTTTGACTTCAATATAAAGCAACTTGTTTAGCTATTAAATGGAATTTTATTATGAAATGATACTTATTAATCCAGCTCGAATCGTTATTTTTATAGCCTACTAGCTTTTGCCCGTGGCTTCGCTCGTGTGGTATTACGTCTGCCACATTAAGTTTCGTAACAGATAATTTAAAATAAATATACTCGTATATATATATATTTTTTGTTAATAAATAGTGTCTCATGTTACTTATAATACTGCCAACAATATGTGTACAAAATTTCATGATGATCGATTGAGTAGTTTTCACGTGAAACCGTAACAAACAAACTTACATTCACATTTATAATATTACTAGGGATAGGCAGATACAAGGCTTAAATATAATTTGGAAAATTTAAATCAATTTTTTTTTAAGTGAAATTTTTTATGGTTGGATGTGGTTGGAGAGTAAATTCATATATGTCTCACTGGTGCGCATGCAGCCAGTATAAATAAGATAGGTTGACAAGTTTTAATTTCATCATCGTCATCGTCATCATCATCATCATCATCATCATCATCATCAACAAAAACAACAACAACAGCCTTTAATAGTCCGCTGCTGATATCACGCTAGTCAGACGAGTTGGTACAGAATTTGTTTCAAGTTTTCAAGATGTTACTGTGTAGTTTGCCCCTTATTCGACTCATGCCACTCACAGGATGGTTTGGGATGACACTCGGTATTCTAAATCTACCAGTAAACGGATTCAATAGATCAAACAAACAATTTGTTCATAGATTTCACATATTGAGCAACTAGTTAAATTAACAACTGCTTATTTGTAGTAATTAGTTTCACTTCTATCGGCAGTCCACATGATTGTTTTGTGATTTTTTGAATGGTATGGAAATGCAAACTGGCAGATGGGTGACCAGATCGTTAGTAACTATCGATGATCATATACACCTGTAACTTAAGAGTTGCAAATGTGTTGCCGTTCTTTGACTCTTCCCCCAGAATCAGGAGGCAGAGGAATTGGACTCCGGTAACTCAGCAGCAGTAAAAGCAGTAATACTTGCTTACAATAAATATTGGTTTTTATGAGACCCTGTCACTACTCCGGTCCACCCTGGCCGATAGTAGACCGAACATAGACCTCCCTCGGTATCAAAAGAAAAGTTACCCAATAAATAAGTATAAATTTTTATTCCTTGCTGTTAATATTTTGTAAATTAAGTATAGACATTCGATATTGTGTTCGGTGAGTCAAAACTTATATGCTAAGAAGAAATCACGTCCAGCAGGTGACTGTTAAAAACGATTAAAACTGATGATTGTTGATAATTTTATGTATTTACCAAAATGTAAAATCTTTATATTTTTTGTTACAGCTGAATAATGACGATTCGGAGTATGGCTGTTACCGACACACATGATGGCAACAAGAGGCGTTGTTGTCAAAGGTACGTATTTACTGAAATAGACACCAGCAGAAGAAAGTGGGTCAGTAACATCTCCAAGATGATTGATATTCACTGAAGCTGAAATGTGCTAGAGTGGAGACCGCCATTATGCGAACATACTATGTATATAGCCTGTAGGGCGCCCTGTGGCACAATGGACATAGACTGCCCAAGACCGGAATAGTCCTTGGAGGAGACCTTCGTTCTGCAGTGGACTTTAAAAACTTAGTGGTAAAAACACTAAGTTTTAAATTATTAAATAAATAATCTTAAATGCATAAAAGAACAAGATCAAACAGATCACGTAACGGTTTAATTTATTATTTTTGGGTCATGTAAGCATTATTTTTAGTTTTTTAATTAAAATATGGTATAACTACACGCTCTAAGAATAGAATGTAATTTTCTCTTGTAAATCATCATATTCATCAATTATCATTACCATCATGTAACTCATCGTCAAAATTATTTACTTGTTAATTATAAATTTTAATTAACAACCAATTCTAGTTGGCATTCAGTTAACAGAAAAAGAGTATTCTGTTAAATGAGTGTCAATTAGTATCCCAGAGATTTAAATACGGAGAGCCGTATGGTGACGAATTAAGAATACAGAGTGTCACCACCCCTACTCTCCCATGGATGATGTAAGGGGCGACCAAGGGAACAAGATATGCAAGACAACATCATTGTAAAAAAAAAGGTAACTTCCAATAAACCCTTTTTTTTTTTTTTTTTTTTTTTTTTAACGTGTGGAAACCCCCACGGGCCGTCACCCCACCGGGGTTTACGGCGGGGTGGTGTGTCGGAATCGGACCGACTAAAACCACACGGTGTGCCACTCTGCGCCTGACATAGGAGGGATCCGGGAACAGCTGTTATTACGACATCCAGATCCCTCCTAGCGCCTGCCCACTACCTCGGGCACCATCTGCGGATAAACTCTCTATTTTAGGCGACGTACGGCACACGCGGACGTCGCCTCCTCGCGGCTGGCCATCACCAACACGTCTGGTTAGCGTAGTATAGTAAGGTAAAACCTTATTGCTAGGAAGAGTCAGTGGACTGTTAAAGCCTTTTGATGTTGATGATAACAGAATACAAGAATAATAAAATGAGCAAAATACAATAACGCATATTAAATTTGCCCAGAAAATATAAATTTAAATTAACCAACTTTAAATTCATTCTATGAATGTAACATAATTAATTTAGTAATTTAGTAATTAAATTAGTAATTGTAGAAATAAATTACCTAATTAAAGCCGTTTCTGTAAATAGACGTATTTAATTATAATTTTATCTTTGTCTCTCGTTATTAATTTTCAAATATTGGAGACTAAAAAGTCCCCGTTTCAGAATGGCAGACGTACGCTCCCGAACTAAACGGTTCGGCTTTTCCTTCCTGTGCAAATCAGTTAAAGCCTGGAATTACCTCCCCTCCCACTACGATCCCGGGTCTTTAAGCGGGGCGTGAACAAGCATCTTACTAGGCCTCCATAGCGCGGGTCGCCATTCTGCACTGTCTGCATTCGCAGTGAGTACGGCGACCACCGTTTTTGGATTCTATTCATGCTTTTCATCAGGCAGAAGAGAATCACTATGGTAGGTTTCTTTAAAAAATAATAATATTTATATTATTATTAATAATCAATTAATACATTAAACTAGATACAAGCAACAACAACAGTAATAACAAGCAATTTGAAGTAAACGAAATAAATTTAATTTGCTTCTAGTAATAACTTCAACATAGAACTTAACTTAAATATTACTTACTTAAGCTCAGTAACGACCCATTGTGCTACGAACAAATAATGCTGTCCTTGTGGACCTCAGAAAGCCTGGTGACTGCTTTTAAGGTCCATTAATGAAAAGGAACAGTTATAAAAACCCGGTTTCATTTTACCTGTCTATCTTTCTGTTAACATTCTACTTCTAATGGATGCATATAGGAAGTCATTGAAATAGACATCAAATATTTTTATTATATGTAGTTAAATATACTAATGGTAGGTAAGCATACTTGTTTGCGTGTGTCAAATGCATGGTAATCTGTGTAATGTTTTATTTATTGATTTAATGTACTTTATAAGCATTATTTTTAAAAAGATTAGAAATTCTGCACTTCTCTTACATATAAACTATAAGTGTGTCAAATTTCATACTCCTCCGTCCGCGCAATTTTCGTAAAAAGGGCTCCTAAGTTTTTGCTTTACGTATTAATATATAGATATCTGTAATATGTATGTGTACATATGACTTAACATTAAACACACACACGTTAAGCAAAAATTTTATATGATACTGCTCATGGAAATTCCTACTAACACTATTAATGGAAAATAACTGTCTGTCTGTGACGTGCAATTTTAAAATTAAAGTTTCGATAGAGACACTTTGTTTCCTGACAAAGGACATAGACTTATTTTTACCACGAACACAAACAAGGTTAAAGCTAGTAGGTGTAATAATAACTTCATTCCTGAGCAAAATTGACCAACTCATGAATAACACTAAAAACTTCGCACAAACAATTAACTACAAACATAAAATACAAGCGTCTATGCTTTTGTTTTACGTATATACCCGCTCCTAAAATTTAGTTTCAGGTATAAAGTAGTAGTATAAAATGCTAAGTTTTTAATGTTAAACCTTCACAAATTACAATTTAAAAAAACACTAACCGAAAATATGTATTTCTATGCCATCTAGCGGTAAGAATTAGTAATATTGAGCAACAACTGAAACAATTTATTTATGTGTTAATGATAATGCCTACTTTATCTAGATGGCTCTACTTTCAGAAAAAATATGTACACGCTGTATAGGTTAATATTCGTAAATATAGAACATTAAACTTATAAAATCAATTCTTTGGACATAATTAATTATATCTTAAAACCTTAGAAAGGTGATGCCAGTGAACTGTGTTTAGTTATGGCATCCTGATCTTACCCATTCTCCAGATTCTTTTTATTATGTGCGAATATGCATCCGGATTAGATCCATCTACCCTAGGTGGAATGAATATATCAGACTTGAGCCTACTAAAAATCACACACCACCTCGGGCACCAGCAGCAGGAGAGCACAGTCCAACACACAAGACGACAAAGATCAATTTAAATCAGGGCAATTGCCTTCAGAAGTAGATATAATGGGTGATTTAAAAAAGTAGCAGTGAATTTGTTGTCTCATGATTAGCATACAAGATTCAACAGATACAACACAACAGACCCTTGAGAAAGCAACTTGTTGAGAAACAACAACTAAATTTAAGTATAAAATATACTTCTTTAATTTTAAACAAAATTAATAAAAATTTACAGATTTTAAATTGATGAATGATTGCTGACCAATTTTGTGAAATGAAGATTTGAATTTTAATTTAAACCAAAAAATGCACATTAATTATCTTAACAGATAATTTGTCTTTCATACTCCTTGACACGTTAAATTTGCGGTGTACTTATATACTCAATTAAGCAGTTGTTAACTGAATTTACAAGTATTTAGTAATTTAATAGTTTTAAGAAAATAACAAAAAAATAGTGCACCAACTAAAATTACTAAAGTAATTTGTTAACCAGCCGGCGGCCAGTCTCAACAGAGACCAGCTAACGAAACAAAACATATTATAGTACAATAGTGTGTTAACACAAATGCACTCTGTTCCGTCAGTCTAATAACATCATTGGACGGCTATCCGACACCACTGGGGAGAGATCAGGCACAGGACCGACGGCTTAACGTGCTCTCCGCGGCACAAGGGTTAAGACCCCAACTTCCAAACTCCAGATTGTTATTAAGTATTCTATATAACCAAAGAAACTCAATAATACTTTTTGATCCGACCCGGGAATCGGATCGACCTTCATCGGTAGTCACATACGCTAACCACCAGACCAAGGTAGCAAGTAGTCAATATATTACAGACACAAAGATCATATACAATTATATCCGGGTTTCGTCATACATATTTCATCATTAACAATAACAAGATCAACTGTATAACAAATAGACGTGTTTAATTTTCCTTGAACATATCTCATTCTGTTTTCCTCAAACAAGCACAAACCAGATGTGTTCTTACAAGTTTATTTTCATTACTCCATTTAAAGGATAGGAATAATTTATGTTAACTACAAATGCCAATAGCATTGCAAAGAGAAGGAAAACTTGATGCAAACTCTGTTCCTATTCATCTAGCCAGCGTGGTATAGTAGGCAGCGTTTTAAGGAAAGGCCTATGTCGAGCCAAAGGTATAAATTACGAATAGAAGAGTGGTGGGTGGTGACGGGCTAAAAATACCCCCTACCTACTACTTATTCATGTTGTGTCGTAAGAATCGAGTTAAGAGAGCAAACTGTACAGAAAACTTAACAGAAACCTTATATTAAACCGTCTGGGCATTATGGTATAATAGACCAAAATTTCCTTTCTAAGGAAAGACCTACTTCCTGTAGTGGACTATTAAAGGCTGATATTGATTATGATGATAAGATGAATAGTAGTGAAGTGGTCTAGATTTGATACATTTTACAAGTTTTTATTTAACTTGCAATGTTCGTATGTATGTAAGTATGTTTTTCCGGTTGGAATCTTGCAACTCTTTTTTGTAGCAGAAATCTTCAACCAATTATGCTAAAATTTTGCACGCATTCGTATATCGCGTAACAATGCAATGTTATGACACGGAATTGATCTGATGATGGAGCTGGAAGGTGATCATAGGAAATCTGTAATGAAACAATACAACAGGTTTTTGTGAAGTTCGCATTATTTATTATCTGCAGAAAGAAGGACACAGTATACGCTGAAACAATATGTTTGCTTTCGAAAGTTTTTAAAATACTCTTTTACGAGTAAAGTCATTAATCATTTCTAGAAACCAATACGGAAGAAACCATAAAAGCGAATTAATTGAATTCGTTATTTATCAAACGATTCAAACCGTAGATTCTCAGTGCAGGCCTGGTATTATCAACTTGCCGACGATACTACACATGACCGTTTCCATCAAACGGTTTTATTGGAAAAAAATGTGAGACTAGTTCTGTGAGGCTCGTTTCTGACCTCGTTTTTCAATCTCTCTATCAAAGGGATGGCGAACCTTTGTGTGCCAACGAGCCAATTTTAAGCTTTTTATTTTGTTCCACGAAACGTATTTTTTTATATTCTTCTTCAAATGGCTTTCGGCTAGTGAACGTTGGCAGTACATCATACAAATTGACATGTCTTATGTTGCATAGCCATGACTTTTTTCTGCGACCAACAAAATTCGGAAATAATAAAAAATAAAAATGTTGAGCTGACCGAACTCAATATTCTGAATTCACTAATAAAATACATTCCTAAGAGGAAGTCTTAGCCTTGTAACCTCGGTGCACCTACTTTACTAAATTTCCACTCTCCAGAGAATCTCCAGAGCACTAAATGGCGGCGATGTGCAAAGTGCATAAAGCTGAAAAATCTCGTCTCAAAAAGATATACATAAGTGTAAATAGTAAATATACTTGGCTATGGAGTGTAACACTGTACACTGTACAATGTTACATTTGTTACAATGCTTTTTAAAGTGTATTTTTTGGATAAATATTCACTCATTATAGAAATGGTCAATATCTAATCTATCAGTTTGTTGCATTATAAATACTAAAATGTTATTTTTTATCAAATTTTACAATGCAACGAATTACAATTGATAAGGTGAGAATTGTTTCTGGGAGATATGATTTTTTACAAAAGATAATAAAATCAACTTTTAAAAATGCGTATTATTTCTAACATATGGAACAAAAAGAAACTGGAAAAAGAATAGTAGGTTTGCTGGATGACGTGTTTTACAACAAAATAAATTAATCAAATTATAAATAAGCAGTTAAGTTAAACTACAGTAAGGTTAATCTCCAATAAATCTAAAATTAACAACTAATGCATAACATAACTTGTGATCCAATTAATGTTTAAATCATTGTGATCAATAAAAGCCCACTTGATAAAGATATTGCAACCGATCATTACTCGTATATCGGTCTCAATGCGCCTATACACATGGTTCAAAAACATTACATAGATTTTTGTATTTAAAAAATAAACGGTTATTCACAATCCCAGTTAATTATTCTAAATTATTTCAATCTTTGATTTTATTCCATTAAATATTCCATTCCATTATAATCGAATAACATCATAATAATATAAATGTGAACTTTTCAAAACCGATTACTATATTATCTTTTAACTAAGTCCTAATACCGAGAAATATTCTATCTTCTTCGTGCTTCCTTTAATACTTTATCATCATCAAACAGCGAAATCAAATGCGTTAACGTTATAAAGGTACGGTGACACGTCATTACTCTTAACTGCCTCGGTGACGCACAGGTAGCGAATGCGACTGCTTACGTACATTTGTATGATTTTCAAATATTTGTTTCGAAATTTAGGTGTTTTCTATGTATAATATGTATGAACAAAAAAAGTATATCAGTCAGTCTAGTTGTCATAGCACAAGCTCTGCTTAGTTTGAAACTAGATGTGTCAAGGCCCAAAATAAAAAAAAAATGTCATATAAATTTCACAAAACATACAGTAGTGACGTTTGTTTAATAAAACTACTAAATCGAGAAATGTGACTATAATGTAAAGCTGTTGGGCAAAATGATGACGATATTGCATCATTTGTAAGTCAAATATATATAGAATAGCAATATACTTTGCAAAGTACTATTCAGATATATTAAAATATGTTTTTTTTTTTTTTTTTTTTTTTTTTTTAAAGTTGTAAAGGAATTGATGACTAAATCTACAGTATATAAATATAAGATAATTTGTTGTCTTTAGGTCCTAGAGGCATGTAAACGCTCTAGACAGCTTCTGTGATTCTTGAAGCAGCAATAGATGTTGTGACATATAAAAGACTGTTTTGAGTCTAAATGCAGCAACCGGTGCCCGCCACCAATACCAATGGTTTTCTTTTGATCAACTTGTATAGGAACAATATTGTTATTGTTAAAAAAGGTGTAGCCAAATATTTTTAAATTTAAGCATTTTCTTGCATTTTCGCCTTAAACCGTCGTTGTAAATTAAAAAAAACTACATATGTATTCAAACTATTAAGTTAATTAATTAATAGTTTTTTTATTAAAACTATTAAAATTTTTAACCACATAATTTAAAATCAATTAATAAATTAAATTTGTCTATTTTTTTAAAGAGAGACTGTCGTCAGTTATGTTCAAAACATTATGAAATTTGACACTATTTTTTATCATTATGCAAAAAGTAGCCGGTGGTCAATGAAAGAGACATTAAATTGTTGACTTATGACTGGTTTTTCGTTATTTTGTAGGTCGCCCAGTCACATGAGAATGCACATCACGTGAGATTCCATAAAAGCATGAATACCCTGTCCATTCAAGTTTTTTTTATAATTGTGAGACCGCGAATTAAGTAGGAAATTAAATCAGTATAAGGTTAAATTTTGACCTTTAATGTACGTAACGTTAAAGAGTAACTAGGTGATGAAATAGAGATTTAAATAATAGGTTTGAAGGATAAATAAGTTATGAAGTAAATCATTTTCTCTTACAAGTCTACTAAAATACCGTCTGTGACATAACACTGACATATTTAATATCTATATATTAATACGTGAAGTATAAACTTTGGCCTCCTTTTTACGGAAATTGCACGGACGTAGTAGTATGAAATTTGGCACACTTATAGTTTATACATAGAAAAAGTACAGAACGCTAATATTTTTCAATAATACTGCTTATAAAGTACATCAAATCAATAAATAAAACATTACATATAATACAATGAATTTGACACACACAAACAAATATTTGTTACACGCATACGTACTCTGTGGTTAAATTGTTTCTTTTGTTTATCATTGTGGCGATTCCACATCATAGCACAAACGAAAATATATAACAGCGCCATTTAGCGAAGATAATTTGAACTACAAAGTATGAACGAAACGTATGAATGTAATGAACTGCAATGCAACTACTAATCCTGAATCGCGATATAGAGATTCTAGTGGCAATTAGCATATATACAACATCCCAACCTCAGCCGTGGGGCCGTGGTCCGGCAGACATGATCACTTCACCTGGTTGGAGGATCCTCCCTTTGTGTCGGAGGAACATGACTCTCGTTCCCTCCACATCATTTTGTTTATAAACACAGAGTATTGACATAGACATATATTACTATTTTATATGTTTACTGTGGTCTTACTGAATGTCAAACAGAGAAATTTTATTTGCCCTATTTAATATAAAAAAATACCACCTGAAATACCGCTCGCTTATATAAATTTATGTAATATAAGTTGTGTCTTATTATGGTTGAATTTCGACCACTAGGCGACCACTAGTAAGAACTACTAATTCGTCTATTCTAAGAAGTTTGACTGTGGTGTGTAACGAACCCGCCAATCACCAGATGAGGCAGGGAGCCTGCAAACGTGCCCGCATTTTTCAGCAACCGTCGGGGGCTAGACAGTCGATCCAGGCTGCCACCGTCGTCGTTCGTGCGTCAACGTCGTCGTTTATGAGGAAGATTGTAGGAACGATCCAGTCATGTATCGGGTGCCAGCGTCCTTGTCCAGACGAATCTGAACCACTGTGCTCCGGCGCAGAATCTGATGGCTGTAACCGCGGAGCCCTACCATGTTTCTCCCAGTCCAAACTGTTTGGATGACCGAGACGGCACTATTGCAGTCATCGACTTCTTAGAAGCTTCTTGCCTGAGCTTGTCGTTAAGGGAACTGGATATATTGCTGCTGAGTGGGAGATCACCATATGTGGTGTTTACTTCTCCCCCAACCGTTTGAGTGACCTCGAGATTTTCCTCAACTTTTCGAAAACCTCATTTACTTGCGTTTGGATACGCTCTTGTGTTAAGGGACTTCAGGGCAAAGTCCATTGCATGAGGTTCTCCCAGGACGGACGTAAGAGGCGAGACTGTAGTAGAGTGGGCGACGCCGATGGGAATCTGTCTGAATAGAGGCTGACAATTTGCCTAATTTAACTATAGATTTGAATTTAATGTGCTTGTTTTTAATCCTACATTTTTTATTAATATATTTATTTAGCACACAACCAGCATACAAACTGTACATTTTATTAAATTATACGATAATAAATAATATTGCACGCACGCCCATTACAGCACACCCAACGTTTACTAGATAACAAGTACTGTAAAGCGTTTTCTTAGTAATAGATATATTTTATATATTATAGATTATAAGATGTTTATCTGATGTTATCTTTACATAGTACAAAATTAAGTCGCTTTCTGTTCTTGAACGCTTAGTACTTCCAAAGTACGCAGCAGATTTTAATGTGCTTTTCACCAATAGAAAAACTGATTAAAGAGGAAAGCTTATATGTATAATACATGTACATTACAATAGGGGAACTCAGAAAATTTTAAAGATTTGTAAGGCGATGTAATATCACATTTTTGAGCGTTTATATTGCAAACGCTGGTAACGCTGCTAAACCTTAAGAGGTAGATAAAAGTAATGTATATTACTTATAAACATATATAATTCCATAGTATTATGGAATTACATGCATACATGTATATAAAAAAGATGTACATAAAAGTCACGTAGCATCAAAGCTAAATATTTTAATAGTTTAATATTATAACGACTTCAAGCATTTCAGCAAGTACTGGTTCAAATTGAAAAAATATTAATGTGAATGAGAATGACGTAAAAATGGAGAAGTGAAGTGTATTGGACGTAAATGAAGTTCCGTGAGACAGCTACTATACTGTATATGACATATTACGTACATAGTACGATAATTAACTGTCAATTCAAGCATCTTCTAGACCGCCACGGTGCAGGTCACCATACTGCATTATCTGCATTCACAATGAGTTTGGTGACCACCACTTTTAGATTCTATTCATGCTTTCCATCAGGCTGAGTAGAATCACCTTGGCAGGCTCTTAATGTACAAAAAAAAGATAAACAAATATAATTAGTACCCTTTATCATAAAGATATTGGCTTTTACCTTACTGAATTACTAGTATGTCAGTTATCACGATAAACAGTACTCACAGTAGTTTCTCGTTGATAGTCTGGTTTTCCATTGATGAACGAATTTTCAATATCGGCTTAGTGCTTAAGCCGTGGAAGGGTAACAAATAAACATACAAATTCACATTAAATTAAATCGCATTTAAATAAATAAAATGTCAGTTAGAATTTGCTTTGACACTTGATGAAAGCATTACGATTGCTTTTTACTGACATATATAATTATATAATTATTTTTACTGACATTTCATTAAAGCAAGCTCTTCCTGTTTTAAATACCAAATATCATTATTAAACAGAAAGAAAGTAAACAATGCATCGTTGTACCTATCAAAATGGCCAGTCATTCAATTTAATCGATCGATATTACATGCCGACATTGAGTGCAATAAAATTATATCTTTAATCATAAGATAATCTGCAACAATTTATTGATTGCAGAAACATATGGTTACATTGTAACCACAGCATGATTAAAACAAAATTATACGTATACGAAACTGACTGAATTACTGACAAGCAACAATCTTGAAACGGGTTTTATTTTTAAATAAATTGACCTGCCCAACTTCGTCTGCATCCCTTATTGACGTTATACAGCGTGAACAAATTTACTTGTGTAACATTTTAAGTTGATACTCCGCTCCTACTTGTTGTAGCGTGATAATATGTAGCCTAAAGCCTTCTTCAATAAATGGACTATCTAACACTTAAAAGTAGTTTTAAATTGGACCGGTGGTTTCTGAGATTAGCGCGTTCAACTAAACTAACATTCTCTATAGCTTTACAAAATTAGTATAGATGAAAATAAAGTTATGTAGGAGATAGCGTAGTGCAGATTTTGGGTACAATTATTCCTTTTATAGTCATGTAGTCAGTAATAAACCAAAACACACTCGTACTAACTTCTTTAGAATGCTTTAGAACAACAAAATATATGAATGTAATAACTTTACATGTCTCATGCAGGGTAGTCTGATAAATTACCTCCCAAACACATTGACCGTTCCAATCACACAACTATTTATCCTGAATGAAGATCGAACCCACCCATCTCCGTATTAGCAGTCACTGTAGTATAGAAAACTTGTTTACCAGTAGACGAACAGGTTAGAATACTAGTAGCATGTAATCATTTTTACTAGTGATTATTAAAATATCATTCAAAGAACCGGTGAGATTTCACAGAACACTTCCTAACACTACACTATGGAGATATGTTCCAAAGAGATAAGACACAATATTTGTTCATTTCCTGCAAGTGATTGATTAGGTCGGCAAGTTTAACAACACAGTCAATAAATGACCTTGCAGTCTTATAGTATTCGCCGATTCACCGTGTACCAACACATTACGTTTGAAAAATGATCATCATTACACAAATATCATTTTTTTCCTTTTACTTTTTATCACTAACTGATCATCAAACGTTAAAGTTAACGACTTCATATTTATGTTGGCAATTAAGATTTTGTTTTGAAATTTTTTTTCAAACAATGCAAAGAAATGTACATAATACCAATCGTGGATGAGTTAATTCCCGTAAATGTAACATTTTTTATAAGATTATATAATATTTTAATAAAAGAAAATTGTGTCTGTTTCTAAAATAATTAAAGTCTAAAAAAGTATTACCAACTTGAAGATACCTTCGTCATAAAGAAATATAAGAAACAGTCATCATTATTTCTTAATTTTTCATACTTAATGCTGGTAGTTTTTCTTTAAATTTAATGGATAAAACAGGAATTTCACCCTGCCAATCAAAAAATCTAAATCAGTTCGTAAATAAACAGAAGAAAACGAAATGAGAAAGTTCTCCTTTTTCAGAGTGAATTAAAACTACGTAAACAATCACGTCCCTCTTAACTCATTTTTTTTTTAATTTTAATCTTACTAAAGTGACTACTTTGCCTTACTGCGAATACAGACAAAGCAGTGTGGCATTATGGCGTAACGCACAATATGGCGGCCGAATTATTTTTTTAAAATCATAACTATCATCTTGGCAGTGTAAGGCTTTCACACTTATGTACCACGACAGCTGGCACCCCTGCATTATTGGGCCTCTGGTCTTCTGTGAAAGGACAGTACTGCACTGGTCAAGTCGGTCCAATGGTACTGAAATCAGCGTGGTTCTGCTACCTCATGTGTTATAGACACATTTCATTTTCTTATAGATTCTACAATTACGTAAACCATGACAATATGTACTGACTTTGTTAGTGCCGACGCCGACGTCATCATACCTTTTAAGGCACGTTATCGTGATTAATTGTAAGGTATGTTTTATTCTGTGACATGTACTACAGTAGGGGACTGTGCTATGCTCATTATTTCTCCGAAATAGTTATTTTTTAACGTTTAAAGTTTGTCTGTCCATTTTAATTATGGGTCTAGAATTCGTTGACATTTGAATCTGACATCCCGTGCAAACATGTTATGAGAATTCTTGGGACCGATGCTATTGGAATTTACTGGTTACAATCGTACCACATGATTTCAATAAAATGGAGTCACTTGTCACACTTCCAGTGAGTCCCTGCCGATGGTCAAAGACATGTTTCCGGAAAAGCTGATTTTCAGAAGTACACATCAATCCCAGCAGACTTCTTTTTATGAGGTTATTTGAAGAATTGCGTCTACTTCAATAAACCAAATTCACTATGTCTACTAAAAGAAAAAATCTGTGAAGAGATTTCGGCGATCTCACGGTTTCTTTACCAACGACTACTCGAAAATTTCGGTGCTCGCTTAGAAGAGTGCAAACGTCAAAACGCTAGTCATTTAGACGATGTAATTTTTAAAAAACAAATTCCAACTAATTCGTTTTCTTTTGAATGAACATTTTTATAATATTTCAAATGTTTTTATACGATTTTTTCAAACGTTAACTAATTCGTAGGCCACTCTATATAACACATAACAAATTTATAAATAGATTAGATAATTAAGGGTTAAGTTATCTTGAGTATTATTGGAAAAGGATCTACTTTGTTTTGGATCGCATGAAAACTATTTTCCAATTTTATAAAAAATTAATAACTCATGCTAAATAAAAAAATAAATGAATATATATATAGTCAGAAATAAACGTATAAACAAGAATTAACATGGGTAAACTGTGCAAATAGTTAAAATTAGTTAACACCTCGAAATAAGAAGTAATAAAATACTTTTATTAATAAAAATTATAAGATAAATCATAGACAAAGAACGATAAATTACCATTGTGGTAAGCAATAAATAAACAAATAGCCAAATAAACAGATGCTGCTTTAAAAAAGCAGGTAAATTAAATTAAATATTTTAATCCCAGAAAGAAAGTCGTCCTACTGCGTATTATCTACACTATGGCGGTTATCAATCTCAACATCACACAATTTAAAATACGTAATATTACTCCAACAGTCAGTTGTGATCTGCGCTCAGGTGCGAAAAGGTGTTTATTAACGCGTTATTTTAAAATTAAAACACGTGTTTTCAGCGATTTCAAAAAGAAATTTGTGATTTTAAAAACAAGTTAAAAGTGATAAGTGAAAGTAAGACCCTTTCGTTTACGTAATTGCCAAATATTTATTTGGTTAGTTAGTTGTTAGTTAGTTTGTAACTGTCGATTTTCAGTATACCATCCATGTGTTTATGTGTGTGTTCAGAGTGTAATAATTAGTATGACGAAATTATACAACTCTAATTATCTCTCTCATCTAACTTTTGTCGGAGTACCTAATTGCCGCTAGTTCGTTGTACCTATGTTTTTTTAACTTCACTACTTATAAACTTACACTATACTACAATCTATACATATCTATCTTCAATTGCTTTCTTAGCGTGTTAATATTTTGCCACCTACAGAAAATAAAAACCGATTATAAAAACTCATATCTCTAAGCCTGACATACTTACGCCTTTCTGCATTTGGGGTAAGCTCTTTACATAGGTACGTCAAGGTCTTCAGCTACTGTCATTAAATATCTGATACCTGCTGGTACTTCTGAGATGACCTTTACATCCTCCACAGAATCGTCAAAACTGAACTAAGAAAATTTTCTATGTGTTCAAGAAAAGTTTTTTTTTGCTATATCATCCACGTTACGTTTTGTAAATTGAAAAATTCTCCAGAACACCTTTCAAAATGCAAGTAAATCAGAACGCTTAGTAATTGTAGTAAGTTAAATAAAGTAATTTTTCCACATATACCTATATAGTAATTTATTTAGTAAATTTGACAAAATCTAATTCCAATGACATTCAGTGTAACCACAACAGTCATAAAACATTCTACTAACTCGATACACTAACACATTGTGTTTTTCTTCAAATATGTAATATGACATTTGAATTTAAAATGACAGCTTATTAATAAGTGTCCAGTAATTAGAACCTTAGTCAGATTTGTTTTAAGAAACCTTTGTAAAAATATATAAGCTTGTTATGATGCGGCAAATCTGTATTCTAATGAAGTAAAAATCAACATATAACAATAAAAAGAAATTATTTAAAGCTCCACCAACTTCAAAAAAACCTAATTCCTAATTAAATTCTAAATGCTATCAAGATATATGCGTTTATTAACGTTTATGACTTATTTTAGTTTTTTTTAAGAATTAAATAAAAAAATAAATAAAATAAATATTTCGCCCATTTGACACGCGTCATCTAGTTTCAAACTAAGCAGAGCTTGTGCTATGATAACTAGACTGACTGATAGAATATATATATATAGTTTTTTTGCTTTAGTATACAGAGTTTTAGTATACAGAAAAAACACCCAAACTTCGAAACAAATATTTGCAGATCATATAAACATTTGGTCCGACCCGGGAATCGAATCCGAGACCTCAAGCATTGCAGTCGCTTTCGCTATCGCTGCGCCGCCGAGGTAGTTTCTAAGGTATAATTTTTGTCTAAACTTAATTATCTATTGATGTGAATGAAATTTTAGTGCCGATCTATTAATTTCAATGAAATTTTAGCACTGACTTCAAACGCTAAAATCTGAACACAAAGGAAACACAAAAATGATTTATGAAGAACAGTCTATCGACTGCCTCGGTGGTGCAGTGGTAGCGTGTGTGACTACTGTGCTTGAAGTCTTGGGTTCGACTCACGGGTCGGACCAAATGTTTGTATGATCTGAAAGTATTAGTTTCAGAGTTTTGGTATGGTCCATGTATTGAACGTATTTACAAGAAAAAAATCATAAATGTATTTGTTTCAGTTGTTTAGTACACATAGTACAAACTCTGTTTAGTTGGGGACTAGATGGCGTTGTGTTCAGAAGTCTGAATTATTATTATTATTATCTTTATTTCATTAAAAATAAATATAAATTACGTTCGTAAATACATTAACATACATATGAAGTATAAAAATTTATGGACCACCGAATACGGGACCAAAAAATCGGTGGTTAAGACTCCAAAAACAAGAACCTCCTCACTATACAGTCACAGTTGATCGAGGCTATCAGTCCGTGAGCAGATACGATAATGGGAACAATGATCACTTAGTCCACACTCCATATCGAAAACCTCGTAAGATAAATTCAAATATTTTATTTGATATTAGTACATAATATTAGGCTTTTTGACAACCATAGTCCTGTTTGTGATGTCTGTACAACACAGCACGACCATCCTCGAAAACTGGACCGGGCATACCTGTAAGATGGCACCTCTCAATTCACAAGTGTAGTGTAACAATACTCTAGGTAGTAGAGCCACGCTGATTTCAGCACGAGCGGGGCGGCTCGACCGGGGCAGTACTACCCTCCCACAGAAGACTAACCTAAAGCGCCAGCATCCGTGTTGTCGTGTTTCGTTGGTGACAGTGGTGACAGGGATGACAGTATCGTGGTAACTGTGTAAGCCTGACACTGTCACAATGACTGTCATGCCTTTTACGTCCCCAAGCAGGGTGTAAAAAAGCATCTCACAAGGCCACCATAGTGTGGGTCACTGCGTTGTCAGTATTTACAATGAGTATGGTGACCACAACTCTTGGAATTCTATTCATGCTTTCCATCAGGCAGAGTAGAGTCACTTTGGCAGGCTCTTAGATAGAAAAAAAAAAGTATTTTAGGGCAAGTTGCTGGTGTAACACCCTGACTACTTGGTTGTACCTATATAAATATTCACCCTTTGTAAGACGAGAACAACCAGAAATAATACGCCTGATTTATTCTCCAGGATTGTGGCATGCCCGACAGATGTCAACCGTACCACCTTTCAGGGTAAATTTCCGATAGTTAATTATCATGATAACTTCGTCCATAATCGTACAATCAAAACCTTCGGTTTCTCCGAAGAGATCACCGTATTGTAAACATGACGTAGGACCTCTGAAGTCTATATCGGACCCATTTAAGGCCAGACAAAACCGATCATGAAGCTCTTTGCCCTTTTATTCTTCAACAAAAAAAAAATTAGGGTTTTATTATACTGTACAAAATCAAATGTGAACCTACAATCTGCGTAAAGCCTACATATACATAACCCAAACACTATTAAAAACTTACTATTCTTAAACAATGTGCACGTACGCCTTATCAAAATGGGTCAAAGTGGATATAGGAAGTGAGCAAATGTGTAACATGCTTATGTGCAAGCGAGGTAATAAATACATACACACATAAATATATGCTTTACTGGCTTGGAGTTAGACAGAGGTAACAACCACTTGCTTCTATCCTTACCTCACGATCTACTTGTGATTAAAAGTTTCATACAAACCCGCCATCATCAACCTGATGAGGCTTTATTCTGAACATTTGACCCTAACCGCTTAACTGACCCGCACATTAAGCGATCTCTGTAAATTTCTTTTGTAACTTTATATAATTCACTTTTTAACTTTTACACAAATATGACTATAAACTAATTTGTCATCTTTAGTAATTTTCTCTACATTAAACAACAAAACGAAAAATTGTGTAGAAATTATTTGATATAAACAGCTTGTGACGTCATACCTGCCAATCGTCAAAACCTTAACTTTTAATTTTCAGTTTGACAATTACAAACATGATAAGAAACTTGAAAATAATGAGCAATCTAATTTAATCGACTTCAAAAGAAGAAAGTTTTCATTCCTACTAAATTCACATTGAGAACTGATTTCAATTTTTTTTTATTTGTCTTTAAGCGACCTCATGTTTTGAAGAAAATATTTCACCGTATATTTCACGAGTAGACATTAATTTATTATGAGAGCAGTTGTGATTTTTCATAATTTATGTGCATTTGAAGTTAGTGATTCTTTTGAAATTTAATTATAGCAAGTTTTAAATTATAACTCGTCATTTTATGAGAACTGTTAAATAGTTTATTGCCAACATAGAAAAGTATGTTATTAGACAGTTGTTAATAGTGACAACATTACGTACCACGGCCAAATTACCTCTGGACACATGAAAATAATATTTTAAACCATTTGAACGTTTCAGACCAGAAAGAAACTGCCATGAACTGTTTACAACGTTTTCCTATTGTGAACAAATTCGTGATCTCTTTCTTAGCAATGTTATGTTACTTCCGCTAAAAAACTAACAAAAAAATTTTGATTTCAAAGCTGAGAATTATATACCAAACGTGATTCATATTTGAACACGAAACGTAAGTACGTTTGTCCATGTGGTGACGGATGAAAAATAAAGTGCCACCAACCTATTCCCCCTGTCTTCACACCCACCTACGTGTGGGTGCCGTAAGAGGCGACTAAGGAAGTAAACTACGCGAGACAATATCTCTGAAAAAGAAAAAAAAAATGATCCAAACTCTGGTCCAACTCAACGAGGGTGATCTATTAATAACACTGGCAAGAAAGAAGAGGCTTGTGCGTGAGTGTGACGCAAAAGACTATTAAAGATAATGATGTATTTTTTAATGAAAATCGCTCTCATTTCTTTACCGATAATTATAAACCAATTATTACAATCTGCGGCAGTTACTACGTGATAAAGAACAGAATAGTACAAAGGGATTCTGATAGCACAAATGTCGCTATGTTTGAATTAACCAATTAAAGTTATAATTATAAACAAAGCTTGGCTCATGATAAAAAGTGTCATATGGTCGTATAATGTTAATTTAATTATGTTTCATTTGTGTCATGATAATTTCTAATTCCTGATACTGTCTTTGAACTTACATGCATGTTGTAATGAATGTCGTATGATATTCTTGTTGAAGATCCATGTAACAATTAAATTAATTTCAATCCAAACGCTATAGCCGACAGAACTTTGTCTGACTATTACATTTGCCTATCCGGAACACACTGACATACTCGCAAGCGTGAAAATGGCATCTAAGTGTTTGCTTGGAGCTTGTGGAGACTTGCTAAGGCTAATTATCTGTAAAGAACTTACAATAAAGAGAAATATTCTTCATCATGAAAAGTATTCTCAAATAAGTACTCGAATATGATTTTAATGTTGCTTAGTAGCAAGTTGAGATGTTAGATGTGCGAAATTCAAATACCATTTCAAATAAGGAAAAAAATAGGCATTTAGATTTAATTCACATACATTGAATAATACGATTACTTTTGTTTAGTGAGCAAAACAGCACATACGTCATTTTAATATCGAACCATATATGTACTAACACCGATGTTTTATGCTTCGGTTCATTGTATTTATGACGTTATTACGCACTTTACCCGCTATAATTAACAAGTATTACATATCACAAGTAGTATAATATCACACACATGTGAAAAGTGTCGCGTATAGGACTGTTTTTTGTTTTCACGCAAGATGTTTACGTGAAGAGACTTTTCCAATAAAGCATTAACTAACTACTCAGGACCACAGCACTGTATAGAAAAGAAAAATTTGAAACACACCCCATATAGCTAACAGTCCACCTGGCTAGTGCGGTGTAGTAAACCAAAACCTATTTTCCAAAAAGTGGGTTATGCCCAGCAGTCGACTACTAAAATGATGCTATTGATGATGAATGATGATTTTTGTTTTACGATTGCTGTGGGGAGCAATGGTTCCTAACATTTATAAATCTAAGTAATCTATTGAAGCAAAATTATAGTTTAGTATACAATATATATAACATTCGGATAGCAATACAATTAAATTTCATCAAAACAACCTATCGGCGTTCACTGCTTAACTAAGGTCTCTCCCAACGGCAACCATCCCAGTCTTAGGCAAACCGCGTCAATCCACTGCCAGCCCCCTTCGTCAAATCGTCAGTCCATCATACCACAAGGTGTACACTACATTTACCCAATTACGGTCTTCATTCTTACACACTTCGGCTAAAATGAAAATAAAATTTGAAGCGATCTAATCATGATCTTTATTAATAGTAACTACAAAAAAAACCAGGAACTATATAGCTTTTTTTTCTTATGTTGTCTACTGTTAGTGAGATTACGTATGATAAAAGATAAAATAAAAATTTGCAATGTAGGCTAACTGTCCATGATCAGTTCCGCAAGGTCATTGTAAACAACCTTGCGCAATAAATAAGTTCAGAAGATAAGGTACATGTGAATCGTCATCGTGTTTATTATGATTTCTTGTGTCATGTAACAAATCATCAATTATGAATTTCTCAATCATTCTAAAATTACGTTTAATCTGTTTTAATTCAAAATTAGAAACTGTTGCTACCGGCCTTATTCTGGGGGATACTTAAAGACTAACACGTGTGTCTTTTAAATTACAAGACATTTTTCTAACTGGACGTCTTCCAACAGCCAACGCAGCAGAATTATCAGAAAATTAAGACCTTCTTACCTAATTGATTGCGTTAATTATCTATTAACATTATTATATAATGTATATATACATAAATATCTAGTCTTCTGGTCTAATGATCAGCGACCCTGACCTTAAGCTAAGCTACAGCTCGTAAGTTCATTTCCTAACCAGAACAAATTATTTTGCGATACGGAATATCATTGTGTCTGGGGATAATTCATCTATAACATGTATGTATTTAGAAATATATAGGTATGTTTGTCAGCACCATACAATAGGCTCTGACTAGTTTATGATCAGACGGCCGTGTGTGAGGCGCTAAGGTTATTTTGATGATCAAAGCAGCTATTGTTTCATTTTATCAAAAGTAGAAATAATGTGTTCCGATCTGTTGTAGTAATTTGAAATTGCCGCGTTCTCAACTTCTCACTACGTGATGACGTTTGACAGTTTTGTTAAAACGTTCTTGTCGCCATCTCTGCTATAAAAGTGTTTGCTAATGTGTATTATTCTGTTAAAATAAATAAGTAATTAAGTATAAAGCCTATTAATTACATCACGATCAAATTTAATCAACGAAGATAAACAATGATAGTCCATGTTAAAAGCGATAAGGGATGACAATTTCCACAGTTTTAAAACTTGTTCTATTGTCAGCTTATCCTGAATGACGTCAACCCTTGCAGAAAATCATTGTTTTTTGTTTTAATATAAAGCCTACTCAAGTGACTGTACTGTGCCTGATGGCAAGCATGAGCATACTAATTGCGAATGTAAACAATGCAGCATGGTGACCCACGCTATGGTGCCGTTTAGTTCTAGAGCGTTTGTCTATGACTCTAAAAAGGTGACTTCCCTGTCCACATGAGTGTACACATTCACACAGCTTATTTCCCCTCCATGCCATAAAAATAATGTTTAAAATTTTTCGGTTTTTGCACTTTTCAAAATAATTTAAAGGACCTATTTTAAACTTCACATGCTTGCGTTTATGAAGTGTTTGATAAATCCAGTCCACGTACTATTATACAAATTATATACCCAACCTTAACCTCGTGCATGCCTTTGGGCATAGACAATAAAAAACACATTTAGGTCGCGGTATAACAAGTTTGTTGTTTCTTATCTCATAGTGTAATTTTTTACAAAAAGCTAATATAAAACGACACTGAGACCGGTATTAGATTTTTGTTTAAAAAATTGTGTTATACAAAAGACCAGCGGTGGCTCAATTTCGTTATAATTTCACAAACAACCCTTACCTTACATCATTATAAATTACACCTTGAATTACAAGTCAATAATTAAAACTCGAACTATATTTGTAACACGCAATCATAAATATCAGATACAAAGCAAAATCGATATCTTATAATAAAATGATACAATAGACATTTTAAATATGATAATCGATTTTAAGAACTGAACGAAAAGTAAAGTAGGGTATAATCATATCATCAAAATCCTTTTACGGTCCACTGCTGAACATAGGTCTCTCCTTACTTAATTGTAAAAAAACGTGTAGTTCTTTCAACTAATTATAATGACTACTTTCATAAATACACTATTTACTTTCCAGTGGTGACAAATTAAGATTACGGAGTGTCACGACCCCTTTTTATCTCATGGGTAAGAACGCTTGAGACTCAGGACTTAGGACTTACGACTGAAGACGTAAATTGTGCAGGACAACATCACTCCAAAGAAAAGGAAAACTTGATTTAAACCAACCCATCTGGCCAGTCTGATATAGTAGGCCAAAGTGTTCTTTCTAAGGAGAGTTCTATGTCCAGCTGTAGACTATTAAAGGCTATTGAGACTATTAAAATATGATAATTGATCACATTATTATTATTTACATTACATTCTTGGTTACAAGTCAACTCAACATAAAATATGTATAAAACATCTTTTCTGTTTTACTTTTTCAAAAAGGAAAAATGATTTAACGCTAATATCTATTTACTTACACTTACGAAATAAGAAATAATAATAAGAGAATAAAATGACAGTCGCTCCGTGAAAAAATAACTGATATTTATGTAAAACCAGCTGAACTAGTAACCAAACCACAAATAATTTTGTAAATAATAAAGGCTAAGAAGAGAATAGGCTTGCTATTACCATCAATTTGGTACTCTAAAGAAGAAGGAAAATAAGAAAGAAGTTAAAAATAAAGAAATAAATATTCTGGATGTTTGACACACAACGTCATCTAGTTTCAAACTAAGTTGAGCTTGTGCTGTGATTACTAGACTGACTGATAGAATACTTATATACTTTTTTTTTTAAATACATACATATTATACATAGAAAACACCCAACCTTCAAAACAAATATTTGCAGATCATACAAATGTTTGGTCTGACCCGGGAATTGAACCCGAGACCTCAAGCACACAGTCGAATTCACTACCGCTGCGCCACCGCGGCAGTTGCAGTTACTTTCTTCTTCTTTCAAAGTGCCTATAAAACGTTATACATATGTATGTACATTTTATGGATTCGGTTAAAATCAAAGACCCATGATCTAGTATTTACAAATTTTTGCTACTGTCACTGATTCACAGCAAAAATGCGCTGTCGGTGAGTGTTTCAACCTATAGTTTGAATCATAGAATAAGAAATAGTAAGGTTGGAAATATTTTCTGACTCATTCTATTGGTTTGGTTGAAAGATGAACGACAAGAATGGAGCAAAAAATGTCTTCGACGATTTTTTCGCGTTGATAAGATGAGTGAAAGCAAATTGTTAAAAAACTTCATAAAATGAGAGGACGTTTCGATGCGGACAGCCTCAAAAGACATGTTCTGAAGAAAGGCCTTGGTAAAAGCAATCGTAACTGTCGAGTATATGAAAGACCTGATAATGAGGAAGAGACATGATCAGGATTGTAACACAACTGTTCAATCTTCTATATACTCCAAACGGAAATGATACATGATGATAATGATACGAGTGGTTTTAACAAATAAATAATTATATTAATTACAAATACAAACAAAGAAAAAATACATAATAATGTTGGTACATCCAAAACAGTTGCAGTCTACGGAAATAAATTATAATTCATATTACAAAATAAAATTTCATAATGAATACATACAATGGGCTGCTGTTATAATATGAAATGACTATCTCAATTATCAGAGCCCGGTTTATCGTCGTAATCATTTTAAATAATGACATTATTTTGCGTCAAAACAATTAAATAGATCTAAATCTGAAATCCATCTGTCAAACAATAAAGTCTGTTTAAAAAAATGCTTACGCACACGTGTCAATGCTTACGCGCTTAGACAACACTGTATTCAATTAACGACCAAATGTCAGCTTGTATATGATGGCTGTTCATGTACATCGCAAAACTTGTGATCATCTTACAGAAGCCCTTTCCTTAGAAAGGACGTTTGAGGATAACACATTTGCCGGATGAGTTGATATAAGATTTGTGTCAAGTTTTGTATTTGTTTATAATTCTATAGTTTTCCTCCTATGACACAGGATGACTAAGGGTGGTGATACTCCGTAATCTTCATCCGTACCAAAATTACCTGATATATGCTATTGTTTCGTCATCACGTCTGCCTTATTACCGCCATTAAAATATATACAGTATAAAACTTCACAACTCATATTTTTAAGCTAAAAACAATTTTTAACTAATTACAAATGTATAATGTCTCGTATCAATGTAGAGTTTTAGTTTAACGATGTTTGTGCATTATGAACGTTTTCTGCTCGTAATGGTACCTAAAAACCAATTGAATACACACACATACACATGATAGATTTATTAATAACTAAGTCATATTCAACAGACCTTAAATGTGTTACATATAGGTGCCTACGGAATCCCCGAAGAAGTGTTTTTTTTCAAAGTATACGGGTGTCATCGAAACTGCTCGACCAAAGACAGACTACATCATTTATACTCCGTGCTAACTATAATTTCTTTTTCTAAGTGTTGACTATTAACTGTATACTAAATGAAATACTAAAAACAGTGATAAAACAGTAAAAAACCGAGCAATGAGAATTTATAACCAAAACTTGATAGAAAAGAATTGCTAAGTGATAAAAAAGATATCAGTGTTGTAACAATATGTCGGAGAATACTGGACAACAAAAGGAACAATTATTAAGAGCAAGCTCTTTGAAGAAGGAAGAGAGACCTGGAGTGAAGAGGAAAAAACGGCATGTTCTCATCCGAGTGCCGGATTCAGATACAAATAGGTAATAGTTATCTGCTCCTATACATTAATTAATCATAATCGAAGTTATGGGCAATAAGAAATATTAATATAGATAATCTTGGCTGGAAGCAGTTGTCATTATGTTTGTTATATCTCACTGACGGCCTAGGCAACTGTCTTAGCTGAGTTAGCTAAGTTTCATCATCATCATTATCAACAGCCATTAACAATCCACTGCTAGACATAGGCCTCTTCTTAGAAAGGTAGTTTTGGTTTACTATACCACAAGTTCGTTTGAAGGTTTCCTTCCCTTTGCAGTGATGTTGTCATACATAGGGAGCAAATTACACAGGAATATTTAACATAGTACATTTAATATACACCCTCACCCTAATAAAATAAAGAACTAAATTTAAAAATGCAAAAGTATCCCACAATAAGCAACCTGATCTCATTGTCAGGTAAGCGTTACTCGAACATGATACTCTTATCAACATAACAAAAAAATCTTGTATCTACTTAAGTTAATTATCGAACTCGTAGCAAGATCGATTCTAAAATTGTTATCCATACTACATAAACACACAAAGACTCATTACTATACTATACTATACGACAATTTAAAAGTTGACTTCCAAGGTATGCTTGTAAGATACGTTGGTTAGCTATAAAACGGAACGTATTCTACGTTCCGTGTAACAACACAACTAACAAAACCTTCAAAAAGTGTGATTGCGAAGTGAAATAGAAACAATAATACAAGAAAATTATGGCTCATTTCTACAAATTATATCTACGTGCCAACTATATCTACTGAAGGATATTTATCTTGAACTTTATAATGAACTACAAAGTTATAATGATAATAAAAGGTTTTTATTTCACAAGAAATAAAGGCATAATCTGGTTTTTCAATTGTATTATTCCTCACTCTAAATTATCACCTCAATAATGTGCTTTATAAGTGTTCTTCTTATTCTTATCAAAATCTGCAATTTACGCGAACTTTCTCTTGTTTAAAATATAAATCCATTTTTTATTATATTTGAGTAGTTGTTTAATGCGCTAAGTACACCTTGAAAGTAATTTGAGCGCCTGGTTGTTTTATAATAGCAATATGTACTTGGAAAACTAGTTCTTATTATGAAAAATAAAAATACTCAAGATTTGAATTAAAAAAATGTGTATTTATTTATGTACATGTTCTAAATAAGAATGAGCTTTGTCTCAGTAGTTTGTAATTTATTACTTTTGACTAATACCGCCATCTATCTATAACGTAGATTACCATCAAGATAACCAGCAGCCGGCGTAAAACAGCTGTTCCTTCTATCGATTTTGAAGAAACCCGCACCAAGTTCACTACGCAACCACCTGCCATTACATAAAAACGTCATTTTCACTGTTAAAAGGCTGAAAACAAATGTGTTACATGATCAAAATCATAATAAAGTATTTAATAGTCTTGGGTTTCTGAAATTTAAGTTGCTTAGTAGAGTCCACTAGTGTGTTGTAATCTATTACTAAAGTGTTAAGGTTATGTTGTGTTGAGCCGACTTTCAACATTAAAACGTCACGTCTGAAGCACAAAGTCATGGAGCATTCCATACGTAACGGTTTACACAAGAGACACTTCATAAGCAACCACGCTGACGAAGGACCCATCGATACCATTCGTTTGGTTTCACCTATCAATAGATTTGCTATATTTCAAGGAAATTTTAATAATGATGATGATGATTACCCAGAAAAGTGAGTTCTTTTATTACTAAAAGGGTACTTGACATTAACATACGCTAAATGACAGAAGAAGTAATGTTCTTTATTAAACATAACATTCGAAACTGCTTTTCGACAACAGATGACGTTACCAGTACCGTTTTTTTTTTTGTTTCAGGCCTTATAGACTCAAGACTAAAATACTAATAATAGCACTAGCTGTCCTTGTTTTCGTGTCTGCATTAAGTGGATATCTCATTGGAAGTGCAGATTACTCGTCTAGAAAGACAGCGGAGCCTCCTGACCCAATTGAACCCCTGAAACCTTCAGCATCACGGCTCCATGTGTTCCAGAATTCCGCTGTATGCACAGATGCACTTGCATGTTCAGAAATTGGCAAGTAAGTAAAATAAATAAATTTAAATTAAAAACTTTTAAATTTTAAATACTATGTTTGATAACCATAGAAAAAGGACTCGAAGTGCTACTGCAAGTATTTCATATATGATATTTCGTAGATAAAATTTAAACTTAATTGTTTTTAAGAAATTAGTAAAGGATAACTGGTTGCTTACTCCTAGAATTTTCAATAGGCAGAACTACGTGAAAAGTTTGTGTGGTGGTGTGTTTATGTTTATGATAAAATTATGTTTATTAGTTTTATTTAGCCAGTAATTCCACTAAAGGCAGTAAATTTATCCAAGGCTATCTGTCTTCTTTTTTGAAAGCATAATTACTTCAGATACAATGACGTTGTAGGTGTACTGTAACCGATGACAAACAGTACCCTTCTTATCAGCATTTATACTTTCCACATTGCGATTTCACCATAGATTACGTAAACAGAACTCAAAAAATTATATATAATTTTCGCTAAATAGTGTTTTCTCCAAGACTTATTTAATGTACAAAACAGACAGCAAAGCGTTTTCTAGAACCTACTACAAAGTAAACCTTTTTAAAAAACAGCATCTTCGAATCCAACTTATTGCTACATATTCACAGATGGCAGTGTAAGTCAAAACTATTTTATATTGTATTAATTTTTTTATAGTATTGATAATCGGATTTCTTATCAATTTTAAACCTATATGTAACATGCTTGAGCGATTCAATAATATTATTGTAGCTATGTGTATCGACTTATTGATAATTATTTCTATACATAGGTATTATTATGTTGCGTATTTATGCACAATCACATTGAGCCGGTATTGAATGATGCAAAGATATAAAATTTCTACTAACATGGTATTATGTAAAAAAATAAGTTTAAACTTGTTTAATTCTAATGGTGACGTTAAACAGTGCTCTTTGCATAATCTTTAGAATAATTACAATGTATTTTATTTATTGCGCTATGATTAATTTTTTAGGCAACTTTTAAGTGTATATTGTTAATGTTTGGCAATTGGTACGACAACTACAAGGCTCTTTTTCTAAATTCATTTGAAGACTATCGTTTAAAGATCATTTGGCTAGCTAGTTTCATTTACATTTAGTTCTAACCATGGATAGATCTAAACAGCAACGAATGAAATATTTAAAAACAAATTATACAAATTATACGACCGGTTAGACTTAAGAGCATGTCGAAGAAATAAACATACAAGTAAACACCCGAAAAGCGCAACTGAAAAAAATACAATATTTGTATGACAACTTCAATTAGACCTTTTTAATTTGCTACACAAATATATTTTCTACTAAATCATTTTCGTGATGCGGTAGAAATTTTAAATGTGAATAGCAGAACTCTAAGCCGGCTTACTCACACATTGATAAAGTTTATAAATAAACAAAACATCCTTCATAACCGGGTCGCCGGCGGAGTTTCAACCAATCACGCTCCGAGAATTTTATCGACGCGCCTGCGGTCAGTGACGTGTCGATAGCTTGCTAGCAGCCTTTATAAACGCCCCGCTCTCTTCGTAGCGAGCATTCAGTTAAAGCAAATTCTGAAGTAACGTTGTCGCGACGACGACAGATTCTCTGTAATTCAAATATTCACATATTTTTAAAACGTAAATATGTCCGAAGCTTTCTTTGACGAATACGACTACTACAATTTTGACCACGACAAACACATTTTCTCTGGACACAGCGGCAAACAGCGTACCAAGAAAGAGGTGAACGAGCACACAAACCACTTCGACCCGTCCGGCCATTCCAGAAAGATCGTCACGAAGCTAGTCAACACCGAGAACAATAAGAAATCTAACAAGCATTAAATGGGTCTTTGAACGTGAGTAGACTATGGCTTGTAAAAGGACTTTTGATATGCCGAGTGAAAGGAGGATTTTATGGCGGATACCCGAGGAGAGTTCGGGCCGTTCCTCGTCTCAGAGATCAACGGAACATCCACGGCGGTTCTTACTGACGCAGGGCTTCTACTTTACATACCACAACCAGAGGATGAGGTGGAAAGTGAAGACTCAAAGGCCGAGGTGAGCCGCAATAATTTACGTTTCAAGCAATGGACATAACACCGTTCCACGATTGATCTCAAACTCTACTTGGGCTTGTTGTAAAGCTCACTAAACTGCTGTGTTATTATTTCTAGTAAGATTATTATGTTTTCCATACCTTTAGCGTGGTACTAGAAGGACTGTAATAATTTAAGCTAATAAAAATTATAGTTAAGATATGTTGTCGTCTTATTTCCTCTTTGTTTTTAGAGGTCGTTTGTCTTGATTATGCGCGGTAGGTAACTCGCCGCCTACGCTATCGATTGCTCATGTTTATACACAAAAAGAACCTTGAGACTGAGCTGGACAGAGCACGAGCTAGCTGGCCTTGTCGGTTTATATACTTTGAACTTGTGTACTTATTGCGTCGTAACAAATTCAAACCAGATACGTTTGAGTACCTACTTACATTATTTAACACCTGACAGTGTTTTATATGTATACCTTATTCTTATATATTTTCTAGTAATATCTACATCAAAGTCGTGTAGATTCTCGAAAGTCTATATCCCTACCTACCTATTACTGCAAAATCATTTTCTTCTTAAAATAAGTGCATATCTACCATTAAATACCTAGGTAATCTTTTTATTTAAACTTTTTAAAGCTATATTTTATTTGTACGGATAATCAACAAAACTCCCTACAAAAATATATAGCTATTAACTATAAACTAAGGTTTCTTCTTAAAAACAGTGTGTGCTAAGACTACATATATACCAAGTATATCATATAAATAATGCTCATTTTAAGCAACTTCAGGTTATTATGAGTCAAAAAACCCAGTGTAGCCATCTTGTTTTTGTTACATACACATTCACACAAGTATAAAAATGTTCATAATTACCTACCAACGTGATAAGTGATTAAACTCACAACTATAATATTGTAAGTAAACAGAGTTTGGTAAACAAAAATGAAACCTGTTTTCATATTTTGGTTTTAATGTGACTTTTGATATACTGCCAAAATAATTTTATTTCGTAGGTTTGTTCTACTAGTTACGTGCATTTTAAAATGAATTTTAATTGAAACATCCCTTTAATATCAAACTTAACTATTTATTATATTTAAGTTTTGTATCATAAATGACCTACTATTAAGATTAAGCAGATAACTATATAAGTTTGTCTTCAGTAATATTCTTCGTCTTCCTTACTTTAGTAGATACATGTGCTATTACTTTTATAAGTTAACAATTATAATTATGAACAACAGGTACATACTTACTGACTTGTAACTGGTAATAGACATATTTAATATGGATTAAAATTAAATAGGTACCCAAACTATTAAACAAGTCTCAAAATTTCTAAACAACCCTAAAAAAGGTTTGTATCAATCGATTGTAATTTTTTTGTTTGTTACCTCGGTACTCTATAACTTATGAACAGATTTGAATTGATTTAGACCCATAGTAGCTAGTTTCCGTTTAGTCCCATTCTTTAAAGTAAAATTTCTATCTTTCAGATGAAAATTTTGACTAATAAAGAAAACAAGTTTATTACATACAACACAATTTATTTAGAATTTTTTTTCTAAATTAATGAGATAACTAAAGTAATTTTACAAAACGCAGTTTTAAAGATTTTCAAATTTGCCCGTCTTGATACTGATTGAATCACGTCTAAAACAGCGTAACGTTATAATACAGCATTGACTTTGGCCAGAGAGCTTCATATTATTTAATAATTTTAATTTAATTATTTTAAATAAACAAAGGCACATTCGTAATTCATAAGAGCTAATGCTTCATACACCACCAAGTACCCAAGTTCCTCGGAGCGCTAGGTAGCTTATTATGCAAATTAAATTATCGAAGCCATAACGTAACAACCGATTGCAAACTATTTTGCTAAAAAAACTATGAATCTAGTGTAATGAAATAGGTAGAGTATGTAGATTGGGTCTATATTTTACAAACATAAGTGTTTGCGACTTGCGTACATAACAGAGAATTATACGGAACAAATCTAAAAGGCCGATAGTATTCGTAAGTTTTTGTAGTTTACGTCTAATACGCCTGAAGATAATTAAGAGATTCTTAAACGTTACGTCTACACTAAAAACTTAACTACAAAATTCTGTTGTGTAAATAGTACTAGTAATAATTCTGTTTGTATTTTTCAAATATCATGTACTTATTTTACGTTACGCCGATTAGTGACGTTATGTTTTAACATTAAAACACAAAGATAATCAAAAAACATGCTTATTGATTCATGTACATGCAACTTATGCTGACTACAAAACTCATTTTACCGACTATAATTTTAGTCAAAATCACTTTAGAAACTAGATGAGAAAAATTGGGAATAAGGTGTGTTAATTGATCAGTTAGTCACATATTTGTAATTAAAACAACGTTACCAGGATGACTGAACTCTGTAACCTCTTCTTGTCATTGCGTTACATGTTTTATTTAAATAAAACAATATTTTATAGATATTTACTAGTCCAGGAGAACAGCCCGCCTAGCCAAGTTGACATTCTACAAACGTAATTAGAAATGTAAAAAAGCTTTATCTCAACGCTAAGTCACGGGTTCAAAACAATACAAGAGAATAGAGGCGTTAGCGATTGTAGAAAGAGATTCGACACGAATCACTTACATCTTGTCTTACCCAAGACGGACCAGTCCCCCCTAGCTAGTGACGCAAGAGTTTAAGATAAAAAAACATATACATATTAACCTAGTTGCTACGTTCATACGATAAATTACTGCGTCTACATAAATAGCATAAATTAGTCATTATAATATTATTGTTACTAAATGGATTAAGTAAACAATTACGTAATAAACCGGCCAGCAGGCTTTTGGCTTCTGTTCAAATAATGATATGTTTATCACGCAAAAATACTGGTTATTTTGGGGTTTGTGTCAAGTTTTGTTCTTATTTGCAGTGCTGTTATCCTGCGTAGTTTGCTCCCTTGATCGATTTTGGTGACACCTACAGGATGAATACGCGGTCATGGGAATACACTCCATATTCTTAAACCATCGCCAACAGATAGATAGTATTTTTTTATTTATTTAGCAATTTTGTGTCGATTTTTAAGTTCAAGTGGCATCACCTCATTTACAGGCTACTGCAGTCTTAGTCTCATATTCCATTCGAGACTTGTATCTTATCCATTTTTCCTTTACCTATGTTTTCATTTCCTAAATTTACGTATTTTTTGTTAAAACCTTTAATCATTATAGAGTTATTGTTTCGATAACCCAAAATGATAAAAAATGAATGGTGTCGTGGGACACCAGGTAGGAACGAAGTTCCTTCGGATAATGTGAAATCGACACAATTTGCAAAAAAAATCGTGCTCAATTTTATGTAGGTTTTCTTGATTTTTCTCTTAAATTTTGCTGATTAGTTTTTATTTAAGTACAAGAAAGTATTTAGAAAATTCAGTATTTTAGGAAATAAAATAATAAATTCCTTAAAATAATAAAATAGCACACATGACGCGCTTTCGCGCCTGCGCACGTCTCATTTAACGGTTTTATTCCACGCACTTTTTTCCACAGATTTATTCCACGCACTTTTTCCACTTACGGTTTTACTATCACATTTTTTTTAGTTCGGTCCCGCAGCGAAATCCCTATCCCCTCCAAGCCTGCCGTAAGGAACTTCGTTCCAAAAATCTGAAGGAATTATTCCAGAATGTTTTAGAAGAATAACATTATATTGGAATACATTTTTAATTCTTTCGTTTATAATTTCAATAGTGTAGAACTTAGACGTATAATTAGTATATTAATATTCTTATGTAGTTCCATCATCCCATGATTATAGAGTCCGTAAATTCTGTAGTCCTCTCATTAAAATTCATAAGATGAACCTCGAAAAGAATTCTAATTCATTGAACTATACAAAGCTGGACTGTTATTAGCATAATTAAACGTGTTGGATATAAAATTTAAATTAGAATGGAAGCAAATGTTTAAACTGGAATTATCTTCCTAAACATTCACTGGTGCAATCAAAATTACATCATAAATACCATGTGTAAAGGTGAAAAATGTAACAAAGTTAATTTAAGGCTTATAATTTTAAAATTAAAAATTTAAAATATTATTTTTTATTCTGTGATTCTTTGTTAACATTGTAGTAAAGTTAAACGACTTATTACAAAATTCACCAGATTGTATCGAAATACAGTACATTTGCTCACTTATTCCCAAAACGTATAAATCGTTCAAAAGTTCTTGTTTTGAACATATGTAACGTCTAAAACAAGAACTTTTTAATATCTGTTCTACAATATTTTAAAAATGCGTCCTTGCTTGTACTAACGGCCGTAATGAGCTCATTAATCAAGGTATTGATTAGTGACCAACTGAGAGTTTTAGTTTCGGCCAGTTCCGCCCAAAAAAACTTAGTTTCGGCCTTAATTACGGTTTAATCTAGTGACGTGCGAATATTATATGTTTATAAATATGTGAAAAGTAAGAACAAGGCCGAAAGCTCAGATTCGGTTTCGGTTGGAAAACCAGTTTCGGTCGGACTTTAATTTTTATTCTTCTCTTGGACATTTTCATCCAATTAACAATTTGAAAATTCAGATTACCAACTATTTTACGAGTACACACATACATTTAACACTTTTTTGGTTTTAATATTTATGTAAATGCTACAAAAACATATTTTGCTAGTCTGCTTTACATAATTAAGTAGCTTTTCACCGTTCTTTTGATGTTTTTTTTTGTAATTAATTTTGTGTTGTTTTGTTTTTCCGACTTCAAAGAGAATATTTTTTATTTGTTCTTTTGTTATTACTATTTTATTATTTAATTGAGCTGGTTCTTTTTGAGTTTAGCCCCATTATACGATAGATAGCTGGTAAACTATCTTCGTATTATGAAACTAAACTCAAATAGATATAGTAGATAGAGGTGTCTAAGGGTGTAAAATTAAATAATGAAGTAAGTAATGTAAGCGTTCCATTTTTTTTTAACTTGTGGCAACCCTCTCGGGCCGTCCCCCCACCGGTGTTTACGGTGGGGTGGTGTGTCGGAATCGGACCGACTAAAACCACAGGGTTTGCCACTCTGCGCCTGATATAGGAGGGATCCGGGAACAGCTGCTATTACGACATCCAGATCCCTCCTAAATGTAAGCGTTCCACTGTCAACTTTCTAGCTTCAAACTATCATTACCAAACGTATTCGAATTTATCCGTCAAAATGAATCATCTTTATAAGGTTAACGGTCTAAAATATACTTGACACCTCAGGTCATCTTCAAGTCGGCAATTATTTTTATCACACAAACTACATACTTAACAAGATTGTTAACAATATACACATATAAAATATTTGTTTACATAGTTAAAAATATTTTAATAAAGCACCAACCGACTAACCAATTATTAGATTTAATCGACAGTCGTGTATTACTTTATAGTTTTTTTAATAGGGACTAAAAATGGACTCATATGTCTCCTCGACTACGTCAACATTTCATATAAAGAATTAATAGAGAGAGGACATTGACAAAATATCTCCCAGCTTTCGAACGAACATACTGAAATAGACGCGTATTTTAGGCTACAACTCACTCCCGGCCAAACATTGTGAATGTAGGACGAATTGGAAACTGTTTAAATAATTGAATAATAATTGCGCTAGAATATAATTTAATCTGTAGTGCTCTATTTTAGACCAGACTGAGCTTACTAGGTGTCCTATATTAGAACTAGTATTACGCAAGGTCTTTTCGGTAAGGGATAAGTCATTTATATCTTGAAATCATATCGAGTTCGAGTTGTCTTTTAGAGTATTTACGTACATGCTAAGTGCAAATACATTGAGTAAATATTTTTATTCTTTTGTGATTGTAAATGCGACGTAGAACTCAAAGTTTACTTTCCTCGTTATTGTAGGTATGATAACGTAATTTTAAGATTATTATCACACCACATCAACAGGCTTTAGTAATCTAGACTTAGACTTCTCCTCAAATAAAAGGTATTGGCCTACTATGCCACGCTGTCTTGTAGTGCGTAATTTAGCTCTTCCGACATCCACAGGTTGAATAGGAGTGGTGGCACACTCCGTATTCTAAATCCGTTACCACACTCATAATTTTAACATAAAACAATTTATATCCATTCTGGAAGTTTGGCATTTTTGTGACTGTCGTAGTTTTTTTGTTTAAATATTTTATGACTCGGGTACCGGAGGGCACAGAACGATCTCCGTCTTCCATAAGTGCAAGCCAGGAGGTGACAGGTGAGGTCATTTCTGTGTGTGTGCATGTCTGCTCATGCTACGTCCGAACGTATAGAACGTCCGTCTATACTAATATTAGGTTGAAAGCTGAAGAGTTTGTTTCTTTGAACGTACTAACATACGTCAAGACACGGTGGCTTAGACTAAAGAATTATTTTTGTGTAAGTCAGCCTATTCGTCACATAATATTAGGCTACGACCAAAATCATCAGCGGCAATGAAGAATGTTATTGATTTAGACGTTGTTGTGTGGATCGGCCATGTTTTTAAACAACATTAATCGATTCATGTTTGAATATGGATATTTTATTACAATGCATAATTTATATGCTTAGTTAAGTTTCCACTTATCAGTTCTATCGAGTTATCTAATGATGCGTTCATGTTCAATATTACTTTGTATTACTGCAAGCTGACAATGTTTATTGCAAAATATTTTAACTGAGAATGCACAGTGACTTCTAACTAAATTGTGTATTTTTATGTAAGCCTAAATATAAACCTATAAAACCTACAACCTTTTTTTTAAATGTTTTAGTGAAAATAAAATAATAATTGAAAGGTAAAATTCGACTAATTCAGAATTAAATGAATTATTTTTAAATTAGTTAGTTAGTTAAGTACATACCATTTCGTAGCGTTTCAGAACAAATGGGTAGTGTTTGAAACATCAAAAAGTGTAACTATATATGTACATATAAATCGTATTATAGTTACACTTTTTGAAGTCTGAAGCGCTCTTTATGGGCCTTTTCTGATCTGTCCTCACTATTTATAAGATATTTATACTCGATTCCTAAATTAATATAATCACTGTAAATGCGAGTGTTTTAGACACGAGTTCATCATAAACCCTTTTAAGTGGATAAATATTAAAATCGTAATTAATGTCGAATCCGTACATAATCTACTTCGAGTCTGCATCTGAGACGTTCGTTTCGTATATATATAATAATCTATTGCTTATTTTTTAAACATCACGAACTTCTTCGTCATATAATGTTAAGTTGCAAGATTATATCTGCCAGCGACCATAGAACGCAACTGTGTGCGTATTTTATTACACTTTTTCATTTTTTGCTCTACAACCAGTTAGGTCGTTGATCGTGTTCTAGGAGTTAAGTGTTAAGTAGGGTAAACGACCCAAATAACTTCTTTCTAACAACTATAGTATCTAGTTATTATTATAATTGCCCTGAATAGCCCCGAATGCGTCAAAAGGAGGGTTATGTTTTTTTAGTATATGTACCCATATATTATGTGTATTTCTTTGGCACGGTCTATAGTCTAATTGCCTGGATGGATTTTGGCTTGGGATATGAAATTAGTTTTGTCTTATTATAATTGTGAGTGACACTTGGTGTACGTATGAATTATTTTTTGGATGCTTGTAACCGAAAATTAATAACCAATTTTATATTTATTTATAGTGCCTTGGCAACGAAAAGGAAACAAAAATTATATATTCTTTATTTACTACTATCTGTCTCCTTCGTGGGACATTCTGAAGTATGTTGGTTGGTGCTATCGCTGACTTGCTCAGTATGTGACCTGTGTCACATCCTCATTGTTTAAACAGTAGTTACATTTACTGTGATTGGATTAGGTCTTGGGGTATTTTGCGCTTTAATCAACGCGCTTTGTTGTGATTCTCCATTAATGGCCGAGCCAGAATGTTTGCGTGTTGTTGGATTCGTTCTTTATAGGATTTGGTATGGCGTATGATTTCCTGCATCACGGTGGGCATTCGTAAATCATGGTGTAGTAAATAGTTCGTTGGGTACAACCTAGGGCGCGTTGGTTATCATACGCAGAGTTTTATTTTGAAACCTCTGCATGATTTCTATGTTTGAGTGAGATGCGGTGCCCCATAATTGGATCCCGTACGTCCAAAAGGGGCTTCAGTATTGCCTTGTACAAAAGTATTTTGTTTTCGAGAGATAGTTGAGACTTTCGCCCTATGAGCCAGTAAAGTCTTCGTGTGGATACCAAGTTGCTTCCTCTTAGTGAAAATATGTTTTTGCCATGTAAGTCTCTTGTCCAAATGCAATCCAAGATATCTTACATGATCTACTTGTGGGAATTCAATGTTGTTTAGTGTGACTGGAGGACAGGATCCTCTTCTTAAAGTAAACGTAACATGGACTGATTTTGTTTCGTTGGCTTTTATCTGCCACTTTTTAAGCCAGCCCGATATATCGTTTAGTCCCTCTTAGAATATTTGTGAGGCAATTTTCGGGTCACTATGTGCAGCTAGTATGGCGGAATCGTCAGCGAAGGTCCCAGTAGTTAGTGAGTCGGATGTCGGCAAGTCTGCAGTGAACAGTAAGTAGAGTATGGGACTCAGTACGTTACCCTGTGGCACTCCTTCCTGTATGGGGCAAAGATCAGACAGTGCCTCCCCGCTTTGTACTATGAAGTGTCGCTGTTGTAACAACGCTGCACTGGTACAGTAATACTTTGCCTTCAGTAATTTCATGATCTTATTTGCTAGTTTGTGTACTTGGTCGACAGTGGAATGTTTATTGCGGAACCCAAACTGATGGTCAGGAATTAATCCTTTTTCTTTCATAAGCTTCAAATATTTTAGATAGGATGGGCAGTAGGCTTATGGGTCTATATGATTTTGGTTCTTCTGGTTGTTTGTCTAGTTTAAGCAGCATTATAATTTGCGCAACTTTCCACTCCAGGGGAAAGAACAGTAGTCTTGTCATGGCGTTAAATAATGACGTCAGAAAAGTTATGCCAGATTCTGGTAGTTCTTGTAATATGCGGTTTGTAATAAGGTCGTATCCTGGTGACTTTTTTGGGTCAGTGTTTTTTAGGATTCGGGCAACTTCTGTCTTTGTAAATTTTAAGGGCATTACCTCCGTATTTTTAGGAGTATTCAAACATTCAGTAATTTCTGTGGCATCTTCTGGAGAGCCTTCATATGGATGAGGAATAAAGACTTTTGAGAATGCTTTGGCTTTTTCTTGGTCCGTCCGTGCCCAGGAACCATCAGTTTTTCTTATAGGAGGAGAAACACTAACAGGCCGTTTCATTCTTCTGGTGGCTTTCCATAATGAATAATCTGAGGAAACGATAGCATCCAGATCATTGAGATAATTATGAAATCCGTCGTTACGGTCCTTGTGTAAAAAGTGTTTCAGCTGTTTGCTGATGTGATTAAGTTGTTTTTTCATACCAGGGTCTCTGCTTTGCTGCCAATGCTTCCTCATTCTCCTCTTTTGGGTTATTTTATCTAATATATGTTTCGCTACATAGTTGTCTGTGCTTCTATGTGGTAATGGTGGGGTTGAAGACCAGGCTGCATCCTGCACACTGTTGTTAAAGTACAGAACAGCTTCTGTTATTTCGCTTTCAGTTTTTAGACTAACTGGTTCCTGGAATGCTTTGTCGATGAGCTCTCGAAATAGGGGCCAGTTAGTTTTTTTGTTATGCAGAACGCATTTTTTGGGACGTACTTGGGCGGTAGTATGTAGTTCTACTATGATTGGAGAGTGGTCTGAGGACAGATCCCAGCAATTCCGACACGATATATTGACATTTATGATTCCTTTGCTGACACAAAAATCGATAACATCCGGGATTTTTCTTTTGTCTGTTGGCCAGTAAGTGGGTTGACCAGACGAGATCACGTTCATATTTCTTGTTTGGATGCATTTAAAGAGTTCACGCCCTCTGGGTAGAACAAGCCTAGAACCCCAAAACGTGTGTTTGGCATTATAGTCACCTCCTGCAATGAATCTGTTTCCAAGGGATTGAAAAAAGTCATTAAAGTTCGATTCCTTAATAGTAAATCTCGGCGGACAGTAGAGGGCCGATACTGTAATGTCACTGATCCAGTCCGTTATTACAACGTTTGTTGCTTGGATGTAGTTTTTACAATATTCTGGTAGTACATGATGCTTAATGTTTGACCTGATGAGTACGGCAGATCCTCCATGTGCCCTGTTGTCAGGGTGGTTAGTGTGATACATATTGTATCCAGATATCCTAAAGTAGCTTTTGGATGTGAAATGAGTTTCCGAGATTAATAAAACGTCTATGTGGTGAACTTTAAGAAATATTTTTAACTCTTCCGAGTGATTTGACAAGCCATTAGCATTCCATACACCTAATTTTAGTGCTGTGAATGTAATGACATTTTTGAGGATAATCAGTTCGGGTTAAACAAAAAGTGACGTGGCGAGAAAACACTATATCGTGGCCAATCAAATTTTAAGCCTTCAAACGAAAAGGTAACTTCTCAGAGTATAATTTGTCATGGGGTGGAGCTTGATTGATGCGTCACTATATTCTTAACGTGAATGTACTCGTATATTCATTAAAGTTATATTCCTTTCTTCTATACTATAAGTGAAATCATTATCATTGTTCAGCTGTGAATAAACTCCAACTATTGTATTCATGCATGAATATAATACAGAACATATTTTGTTGTCGACACTGTGTATGTAGTGTACACATAGTGTATCAAGTGTACATCTCTTTTTAGACAACTCAGGCCACCATTACCACCTGAATAAATGAAATATGTAAGTACACAATAAGGATAAACTATGTTTATCGACCAATATAATTTGAACTGCTATTATATAAATTTTACAGTCATGGTTTATCAACATAAATACTGGTATTTACAATATATACAAAAGGAAATATCTGTTCCACTTCGTAATTAAAATTGTGAAGAATTATGAATTGGTACACTTAAAAATATGAAAAGTGGAAACACATAGGAGAATGTGGTTTTAATCAGCTTAAAAAATAAGAAAAGATTATTTATTTTTCTTTACGTTCAGTACCTTAAATCTCCGCTATTTGTGAACAGATTTGGAAAATCTTTTTCTATTTTAAAGGGTCCTATTTTAAGGGTCCTATTTTAAAAAGATACTACACGCTTGGTTCCATTCAAATTTGACGAAAAAATAAATGAATAGAGAAAATAGTTTGTTAGAAAACACAACAACATAAGATTGGTCTATTTGTAACCGGGCAATGCGGAAACCAATAAAACAAGAACTGCCTTGAGCTAATAAGTAGTGCAGACGACAGCGTTTCATCTATTCCAATTTAGACTTTATCATTAGAAAACTGAGTTTAATTTACTTTACATTATGGCACAGACATGAGACATATTAAAAACAAGCTTTATTATTTTAACACGGATATATTTGATATCAGTTAATCTAATTTTTGTTCCTATATATTTGAAGAGAAGGTAGATATAGAAATCTGCAGGTCTATTGCCAAAATACCAATGTTTGTAAAGTCCCACGAGACAGCATACGAGTACATAGCCAATGCGGGTGTTGTATTTTATCATCATCAGCCATGTTTTAATAATCCATAGTTGTTCATAGGCCTCCCCTTCGAAATAAGGTTAAATGAGATTTTTATGGCGAATGTTATCTTAAGTTATGTATAATACCTAATCCCCAAAAACAAATTAAATAAACGAGGCGATTTGATGGTACAGCATTTATAACTGCTGCGTTAAATATTATCAACTTTTATTGAATCATTTGGATTGTAAAATCTTAAGAACACGTCTTCCTTTTTGACATGCTTCAGGAATGATAAATATTCTTGACGGGCCTATTGATCTAGTGGTTAGTGAGTGTTAAGTCCAAGATCGTGGGTTCGATTCCCATCCAAGACAAATGATATGATGAGCACGACCATTTGATCTGAGTCTAGGTGTGATTTGTTGATATGTACGTATTTAGAAATATTTAAGTATGTTTTTCAGGCGACTTGTTACCATGGTACAGTTCTGCTTGGTTGGGATCAAACAGCCAACACATAGTTTATAACAAAAATAACTTCACATATCAAAGTTTAAACCTTTTCTAGACATTAACCGACTGTATATACGTAACAAAACCAAGCACTTGTATATACTATGATGTAATACATAAATATTTTAACAGTTTAACTTATTGTTCTCTAACTTACCATTGGTATTCGGAAAACAAATATATGGTACCGTTTATTCATCCTGATTAAAAAACAAAACAAAGAAAAAATCTTTATCTCAATATGCACATATTTTTAAATATATTTATAAATTATAATGGGTAGACAAGTGTTGCGCAGTGTCTTCTGTGTTAAATAATATCTCAAAGTTGTTAATGTTAATGTTAATGCGCAGGATAGACAAAAACAATATATGAAGTGGTTTGCATACCCTATCGGGTACTGTGCGCAAATGACGTGAGATATCGACGTAGAGTTTTTTGAGTTTAAACCAGCTCGAAATTTTAATCTAGTTATATAGTATAAAATCATTGGCCAAACAATAGGCAAATCGTTACAATTTTATTGTCAATCTCATGAATAGACGCACAAATAAATTTGTTAAGAGATTCATTCGTATTTCCTAAAATTCGTCATTTTTAGTAGTATTTTAAATCTAAAAACCGATGCTAAGTTCAAATGTTTTTTTAACAGATTATGGATGCAGAAATTATACTATAATGAGTGCAATTAAAATGTGTAATATTGGTTACTCATAATGACGAGTATGACTCATCTACTGAGTGCAAAAATCATTAAAATATGTGTCACTACTGCGTCTGAGTTCAGAAATCAATAACATGTCTGCCGAATTTTATTGCGCAAAATCGTAGATTATTAAATAATTATGTAATCGAATTGAAATAGTGAGCCAGCACTAAGCTAAAATGACTGGGAATAGCTATCTCTAGCCCATTATATCCCATTTCACTCCGACCGAGAAGTGATAACTATGTAGCAGCATATTCCGTCGTTTCCAGGTCAGGGTAGTGTTATAGGCTAAATGGAGGTTACCACTCCGACCTACAGGTTTCCAATACTATGGAGTATTACGATTATGAACTGAACTTGCCTTCCCTTGCTCACATCGAGGGAATTACAAATATATAACAAGTATATAACTTGAAATTCCCTTGACACTGTTTCGCATATCAGGTTCTTTGTCAAAAAAAACTAGATAAACTTTACAATGGTTGTCAAGGTAAACTGCGAGGACGCGTATCGACAATTATATGATGCAATATAACTGAAATGACGACAATGAAACAAAAAAGCAGTTAATAGGACATGCGAACTGAAAAATTCGAGCACATATTAGTGTTAAATTTTAGCACACAACAAAAACATCAATTCCTTCATATGCGTCTCTGAAAATCCTTATATAAATATTAATAAATTAACACTATAACTATCCCAACAGTATTAATAATAGCTGAGATATAATAAAATTCACATTTATCAGCATTAGCTGAGATAAAATTTCCTATAACATATTAATAAAAATAATTTACTTTTCAAGTACGAATTGCGGATGTTTATCTTGAGTTTAAAAATTCAAATAAAAAATAAAAAGCACGGATCTGCAAGCGGGGTACATTACCTGTATATTTGAGGTCAGTGATAACTTGATAATTGATTCATGTAAATATATATTTCATGATTATTTTTTTAAATATGTAGAACCTACCAAAATGCTCTACTTTGCCTGCAGAATCCAAGAGTGGTGGTCACCATAGTCATTGCGAACGCAGACAATGCAACATGGTGACACTCTATGGAGGGCTAGTGACATAATTACACGCCGTGTTTAAGAACCCGAGATTAGAGTGGGAGAGAAACACATATGTGTAGTGAGTCTCAGGTTGACTGATTAGCCATGGAAGGAAGAGTCCATCCGTTTAGTTTGAGAACTTATGTCTACCACTCTAAAACGGTATCTTCCAAGGCCTGCACATGTTGTCGCGTGGAGGAAGGCAGAATGTAGGACCAGTTAGAAAACCTCGTCAGAACATGTTCCGTGATAAAGATGATTGAGGACTGTCATGGTAAGCAAGATACTCGAGGAGCTCGGTGGCTTACGAATGTCGATAATGCAGGCTGCTTGCCGCTGCAACCGACCAAAAGCGTCAAGCTAATACTGCGCAGATCTATCGCTAAAATGAGAGCGTATTGCACGCAGTAGCGAACCTAGGTCTTATAAAGAAGACACAGGTGCTCGGGTGAAAAATCGTTTCACTTGGCTCATCACACCTGGCTTCTGTGAGACCACCTTAGTAACGTTGACAATATACCCAGTCAGGTTGAGATCCCAGTAAATATCCATAATCCATAACCGGGACACCGATTTTTTTTCCTTGGTGGATGTTTTTCGCACCATACCTTCCGTAGGGGGAATGAAGGGCGTGTGTAAGACTCCTGGAGAGCTGATCTACCCATTAAACCATGGCCGGCCTATCTCGGCAGTTGAGATGCTTATGAACTGCACCTCAAAAAATGAGCTGGTGGGAGAGGAGAATGATGCTATTAAGCTCGAATGTTTTTTTCTTTGTGCAGCCATGATGAAAATGATAATCATCGAAAGTGTTTGCTAGGTTACCAACCGATTGAATGAGCCACTTTGTGGATTATGTGCAACCTGAGGAGCAGTCTTCCAAGGTAGTTAACCGTGGTTGGGCACCTCTCTATACTGCTGGTGCTCAGCGCCACCACCAATTCTACGGGTCTCCCTCGCTGGTGGTTCCATCCACGCCACCCTTACAATGACTCCAAGAGCATTCCACTATTCACACACATAAAACGAAATCTGTCACTCCTGCAACGAAAAACGACAGCACGAATGTTATCACTTTAGGTTGGTTTTCTGAGAGAGGGTAGTATCGTCCAGATCGAGTGTCCTCATTTGTGCTGAAATCACCGTGGCTCCGTAGTGGGGCCAGCAGCGGGGTAACAATTTCTGTTATATTATAGAAATCTTTACTGGTTATAGTATTAATTTATATCTCATCGTTCGTGATTGCTGTATTCATTTAAGTTCTATTATATAGATGCAACATTTTTTTCTTATTCAATTCTTATCAAATCTTCGAAATATTTTTTTACGAATAAACTTTGTTCATCCATTGTAGCATTACTGGTCACGATGACGATTCGTGACGTCACTATTACGGATGAACAAAGATTTTCTTCTTTCTTTCTTTCTAGTCTAAACGAAAATGGCGGCAATGTTGCATCTTAAGTATTGGGAATAAATACAGCTATTCCGCACAAACAGTAGTGTTATTTTATAAATATCTTTGATTGCGAAACTACTACCTGCGAAATTATCGAATCTATAGTTTTTACATTTCACATAAAAGAATAATATTATTACGTGGAAGAGTCATGCCACGGCACATACACAGCGACAGCATCTTAGGGAACCGGTGTTATGCTTTCATAGGTCTTGACCGAGTGAGTGAGGTCACCTAAGTCACAATTCCCCAATTTCCACACATATTTGTGTTCCTTAAGGCGACCATTAGCGTCGGTAGTCATCATCTGCTCGCCTACCACATAAAAAATACTGCTACGTACAAATCGAAATTGTTTGCTGATTTCACAACATATGTGTATAAAGTGATTAGTCAGCATCAGCAAACATTGTAGATTATTTTGATTTAATTGCCTAATGTTGGAGTTTTTAAAAGAAATATAATAAAAATGTATTTCGTCATATCAATTTTATTTTAATCGTATTGAATGAGTCATTTAATCTTTGTTTTAGTCATTGTTACATGCGAAAGTACGTAGACTCATAACATTCAAAGAATTCAAAATAAAATAACATTAACATGAGTTATGAATACTAATACAATCGTATATCGGTCTTTGTTGGACGGCACCGCGTAGTAACTAGTAGTAGTAATAACCGCGTAGTAACACCACTAGGTGGCGCAGTGGTAGCGTATGCAATTGCTTGCTTAAGGTCTCAGGATCGATTCTCGGGTCGGACCAAGTGTTTGTATGATCTGTAAAAAAAATGTTTCGGTATTTATAAAAAAAAGTTTATTATTATCAATTTTCTAGTATCCCTACTACAGTCTGCTTAGTTAGGTAATGGAACGCATTGTGCGTCAGATGGCTAAAATCTTATGTTATTGATATACCACATAGGGCACTAAAATATAGGATTAGTGAAATTTACTGAATAACAATATAAAAACGTCGAGATCCCCATCTACATAGAACATAAGCTATGGTTACCAGACTACTAATGAACACAGGAGACCTACTACTACTAAAATAGTCAACTTAACTGAAATTTGTGAATAGTCAATAGTAATTTAAATAGCCTGTCATCGACATGAATCATATCATCATCATATTTTGCACAGTGATAGAATGGAACGAATCTAGACAAGATTAGTATACACTTTGTGTTACTTAGAGAACAAGTGCCATTATTTCAGCTCCTATGAAACTAGGCTGCGTCCTATGAAACTAGGCATATAAAGAATCTTGGATGTTTTGTTTTTATTCAAGTTAATCCATGGCCATATTGACTCCCCCAAGTTGTTGGCCATGATCAATATTTGTATTCCTCGCGCTGGCAGTAGCTTAGTAAACGGACGACGTTTGCTGTGCCCCACTAACGCACCAACATAGGTCATTCTTCGCCCATGATTCGCATGCCTTGTCTCGCTAACTCCATCCGTAACGAATTGGATATTTTTGCTGGTTCTTTGGTTTCGGTGAGGTTCAAACTAAGAGTTGTTATAAATATTAAAATGCATGTAAGATTTACATCTAGTAGATGTAAATCGGAAGTAATTTTGATATATGTATAATAATCTGTATATAAGTGGGAAGTCAGTTTTGTGAATTATAATAAAAAAAACATCCTTTAAAAGTCCACTGCTGGACATAGATTTTGTCTTAGAAAGGGGGTTTTGGTCTACGAGACCACACCGGCGAGATGAGTTGGTGTAGGGATTGTTACAAATTTGCCGCTTTTTTTTGTAGTTCTGTTTTCCGTGGGTAGTTAGTTTTCACCCTTAATCGACTTTTACGACACCTACAAAATGAATAGGAATGGTGACATACCGTTATCTTAATAAATCATCACTGGGATAAACATAAATTAATATATTTTTATTGTTTTAGAAATATTCTCGCCAAAAATGGGTCGGCAGTGGACGCGGCTATTGCAGCAATGCTATGCAACGGTTTGTTCAATCAGCAAAGCATGGGGATAGGTGGAGGATTCTTCATGACGGTCTACATCAAAGATGAGGCGAAGGCTTACGCTGTCAACGCAAGAGAACGAGCTCCTGGTGCGGCAACAGTCGATATGTTCAAAGGCGATTATTCTAAGTCACACACTGGTGAGTAAAACTATATTTGTGATATAGATGGCAAACAAGTGTGACTATCACTGTCCACAGACACCAAATGAACACTTTTTATTCTCAGAGTTGTGAGAAGAGGGAGGTTTGGTATGAAATCAAATTAAAAATCTTTATTGCTAACTAAGTGTACAAGATTGTAATATAGTTATCTCAACTAAGTAACCTTTTCTAAAAATATATTATTATATTTATACACATAAATTGTTACACAATTTTTACATAATATCTTGCAGAAAATAGATAAACTATTCATTTATTTTTACAACTATAACTAAATATGCAAAATAAAGTAATTGAACAATGTTTAAATCGTGCGATGACACGTCACGTATGTGGCGCAATATGATTCTTCCACGGCCAACTATGATTATCCTTACAAAAGTTTGCTAGCAAACTGTTTTCCGGATAGCCTTTTTCTGCTATCAGTGTTTTTCAGATAAAAATTACACAAGTGGAATATATTATGAGTAATACGTGTTCATACTGTCATGTGACGTCAAATAAGAATCAAAAGTTATTGATTGAACTTCATCATGAATTTTATATCGGCGTATGATGTCATAGTTAGTTCCTAGGACTTACCAAATATATTATATAACCAAATAAATATAACCAATAACGAATATAATCAAAATTGATGTTTTTTGCACATTAACCTAATAAAAATTTCTTTTTAACATGAATTACAAGAAAGTTTGCCAGGTGTCATTAAATAGTTTTTGATTTGATTGTTTTATATACAATTTCTGTCTGTTAAATAGATTATATGTCAAATAACTACCTAAAACTTTAGAAGTAACGGGTGAAGCTACCTCTTAATGTTCTTAATATTTATTTTAAATTTAGTATGAGTCATACCGTGGCATTAGGCACGTGAAATAACGTATTATGAGGTAATTATGCATCTTTTTGTCAAAAGTTTGTAAATCGTAATATATATATAGAAAATCTATAAACTATTATCATCATTTTCAAAAAAACCAACTGTTTATTTAGGACTAAATAAAATAGACTAAATTGGACCTTAATTTAGCTTTAACCTCATTTGTAAAAGTGAAGCTACTCGTACTCTTAACTTACACATAGTAGACTTAATAGACACAATAATAGTAGTTAAATATTGATAAGTTAGAATAAGCAAAACTAAAAAAAAAACAGTTGAATATATAAAGAATTCTTTGGAACATATTTTTAATTTTTGCAATTTGAGGCGAATCTATGTTCGTGTTTATACATCATCGCCTTTAGGAATCCACTGTCAGACATAACATGAATATAAACTTCTTCTTAGACAGGAGTCTTTAACTACTATGCCACGCCGAACAGACAAGTTGCTGAAGTGCTATTATTCGGCTTAGTTTGCTCACTTAGTCGCCTCTTACGACACCCACGGGATGAATAGAGGTGGTGACACTATGTATTCTCAATCCATCACCACACGGACCGTCGTTCATATATGTCTATGAAATTCATAAACTTGTTTTCCTTAACATAAACAAACATGAGTATTTATTATTGTTTACCTATCTTATCAAAATCCTTGGAATATGATATTTTAAAATCTCTTACATATATAGATTGTGTACATAGAAAATCGTGAGTTACGTGACTATTTGCCGGTAAACCCAACAGATAAAATAAATTATCATTTCTTTTTGCCTGACTGATAGATAAACCGATTAAGATTGTTTAAATGAGAAATAATAATTTTATGTAAGAACAAGTACATAATGGCGTCTGTGAAGAAATAATTGAGTAGGAAATAACGAGAGATTATTCTTTCTCTTAACCAAGGATATTGAATAAAGAATAATTAATAAGTTTTCTTTATACTTAAATGTGTGTGTGTTTAGGTCTATTTAAGATATGTAAAGATGTATATATGTGTATGTATGTTTGTATCAAACATACGTACCTTTTTCCTATCCTAAACACCTATAGCAAGGCAGTACTTCCATCTCGTTCAAGATCTTTTTTACCCTAGCAAACGACTGAACCCTAAAGAATTTATAGTCCAGTACATTTTCGGGCAAATTCTTTATATATGCTATAGTCAAAGTTCGATGCACAGTCTCTTCGCGGAGGAATTGGTTTATTCTAGATTTGACCAAAGCCAAAGGTGATCCCCGAATTATATTTCAATTTCGTCCCTTGACTGAAGTATTTTTAGTCAAAGTAACTTAACCAAATTTATCTGTCCTAGGTTTGAAGAGAACTACTTAGTCAAAAGCTGAAGAACGTAATTTCTTTGAGCTCTGACTAAGTCATAGTCAGATTTGAGGATTGGCCAGTCCAACTTAGAAGCGCTGGAGCTTCAGAATTTGTCTATAACATATGCATGGGAAGGTCTCTATAAAAAAGGTGTACAAGATTTTGCATATATGCTCTCAATCAAAATATAACTGTGTAAAAAATCTCTTTTTCTGGCACAAATCTCTCAGCTACGAGGAAACTGAACATTTATTATTTGTACCCTCATCCATATTAATATTATTATATAAGTGTATTTATTTGTTTTTGCATGTTTGTCTCTCTTTCACCACGAAACAGAACAACTTTATGGTATGGTTTTTGTGTCTGGAGATAATGGAAGAGGCTAGAGAGTAACAAAGGCAAATTTATACTGCAATAACACATCTCCTTTCCATGGGAAGATCCATTATTATGCGTGTTTGAAAGACTCCAAAGTTTATGGATTAATAGATGGTGCTATTAGGGTTTTTCGCCGGATTTCCTACGGTACTAAATTTTTGTCAGATTTTATAAAAAAATCCTGAGGTTTCTGATAGATAGCATTCTATTGAATAAGGAAACTAGACTTTGTATCGATAATGTTTTTAATTTTTTTTAATTTAAATGTAAATGTGAAAGTTTGTATGGATGTAGATGTTTGTTACTCTTTTACGCAAAAACTACTGTACGGATTCAGATGAAACTTTAGTGATATAGCTTATCCATCAGAAAAACATGTAGGCTACTATACCGCATATATCCGCGATAACCGACATACAAGTAGGTGGAGCTGCGGGCCAAACTAGTAAATATATATTTCTATTATACACCTATACTCGTAAATACTTTAATAATTTTTATACACACTGTGCTAATAGAATACTTAAGCTTGTTAGCAAATCTCTTTTCCAAAGATGATCTGCCACATTTTCTTCGAGTTCGCACATACTCTCAGTGTGGTTATGAATTAATAATAACGAGTGTACATATATATACTCGTCCGCACATAAAGCACGCACACCCTCGCATCAATGCTCACGCGGACATACACTAACACAGCCCATCATACAATACTCAACCTCCACTTTCATTTCACATTTCGCGTTCTCGTAAGTTTGTAAAGTAATTTATCTAGAGTTGATTAGTCTCCTACACAAATTCACCTAACTGAACATGTAACACCTGCATTAAGATGGGGTAATTGTAACTATTCTGTGTGAGAAAGAATTACTATTATTACTATTTTACTTAAAGGGTAAGCAGAGCTGTATTAAGCACCCCTATCTTGACGCCTATTAATGAAGGATTTAGACGGGAAAATTGAGAGTTTAACAGGAAAAGTTTGTTTAGGCAGGTTATGGCAGAAATATAAATATTGCTTATACAGATGAAGTAGGCAGTGTGAGCAAATAGTTCGAGAAGTTTAGAGTCGCATAACTCGAACTGAGTGTTGCCGTCAAGTCTGGGACCTCTAACCAATGAAATGAATCACTTAAATGTGTTGTAGGTAAACGTGTACCTAATAACTTTACACTTCAAACATTTCACACATGGTAGTCTAATCCCAAGATGAGAAAAACCTGTGCTGTGGTAATCAGACTGCTGATAAACGTACTTACTTATTTCTAAATATATAAATGAATTTTATACATATATTACACCCACATACAGAACAAATGATCCTGCTCATCTCGCAATTATTTGACCTGGTTGAGAATCGAACCTACGACCTCTGGTTTTTAGTCAGAATAACCACTAACCACTACACGAATAAGCCAGACAATGTATGCATTGGTTGTGAAGTTATCTATTTATGAGATAGCCTTCAGGTGTCATTAATAACAATCTTATCATATCTTATATAATTATGAAATGTTTACTATAACGCTATTAAATTATCGCACTTTGGTTTCATTCTCTAGAAAATTCTTGACGGTTAATGTGAACGGATATTGCGGTACAACACTACCGTTGCGCATCATGAATATACATGTACTCGTAAAATTATAATAGTATGTATATGTTAACTGAAATTCATTCTTAAAAAATGTTATATACTTTTCATTCATGCTTTATTGCACACACTAAATACATGTATATATAAGCCAAGAGCCTCGACCAACACCTTAAGAGGCTCACGTTGGCAGTCCTCCTTGACACGGCCCGTATTGTGAGGAGGTTCCTGTCTCTGGAGCCCTAACCACCGGTATCTTGGTCCCTGTACCCGATGTCGGTGGTCTACTATTTTTTATATTTTTAAATATGTATTTTTTATTTTTTATATATTTAAAAATGTAATCAATATGTGTATTTATATGTAATAAAGAGAATAATAATAATAACGATTTTGATGTAGAAATTCATCAAAGACCTTTTATCATGCCACGATATTAAATATTGTTCAATTGTTTCTCTTAATATTTATAAAAAAAAATTTTTTCATAATTTATCAAATTTATCAATCAAATATATATATATATATATATTCAGAAGATTCAGATTCAGAAATAGATTCAGAAAAAGAAAGGAGAAATGAAAATAATACTAAAATGATAATACCTAATTTGTACGCCGGAGTATTTACAGACATTATATATTATGAAATTTAACACAAAAATTATATAGGCACAAGAGATAAAATGTTAAATAGGTTAGATTTTTATGTCATAGACTTGAAATTCTTCCAGCCTCAGTCAATTGTTTATTAGAATTTGGTGTTTGTTGGAATTTGAAGGTAGGTTTATTTATCATGCATTTCATCACACTTTATCTTACCAAATTATCGCTCGCTGAAAGTAATCCATCTTTTCTTCCTTGCATTCCAGCTATTTTACCACTTTTGTTACTTAAAGCACAGATAAAATAAATGTCTCAGATGGCATAGCGAAGAGGTTTTAACCAGACACCATAGAGTAAGAATGTAATCGACTTTAATGTACACGAATTTCTTTTCTGTAACACAATTATGTACAAATCGAGGTCTAAATGCTGCAAAATTAAATCCTACAGACAGCCTTTGAATTTATGGGTAGTTTAGTTGTGATATCCGCGTGGTGACAAATTAAGAATACGCAGTGTCATGGCCTCCATTCGTCCGAAGGGTATCCGAGATTAAACTACACGTGACAACGGTTCTGCAAAGAGAAGGAAAACTTGACACAAACCTTATACCAAACAGTCTGGACACCGTTGTACAGTAGGTCAAAACCTCCATTATATGGACAGGCCTATGCTCAGTAGTGTACTTTTAAAGGTTCTTCATGTTGCTTGATATGATAAATTTGTTATATCTGTTCATTTTCCAACTTGATTACATACATCTCGAAAGCCGAAAAACCAGTTCTGATTATAAATATCTCTTAATATTTTACACTAGATGTGTTAGTCACGTAGCCTTTGTTCTAGAAAAGGCCAAACAAGCCATTGTAATCAACTTAAAGTAAAAGTTGCGAGATACTAATGACAATATCTACTAATTACTTCTGAAATGGTGTATGTATCATGTTCTACTTTAATTATTAATACATTGTTTGTTCACAGCTGTACAAGCAAATGTGAAATACTTAACAAATGTAAAATTTAAACTAATTATTTCTAGGGTATTCTGTTCTTATTGTTATAGTTAAATTATTAATCTCAAATATACAATAAATATTGCTTTTTTAAACACAGAACATAAAATGTGATCTGTTGAACTAATCAACATTTAAAAAAAAAACCACCAATTTCAATCATCTTAAGTTCCAAACTTAGTGATATTCTTTATTCAAACTTGACTGGAATCAAATGGGAAGTATAATCTTCAAGATAAAAAAAAAAAAATCGCTTTATAATTGTCAGACTTCTGAGGTTCGTAGCAAAGATCTAAATAATACAACTGAATTGAAAACTCCTCTATTTTAAAGTCAATTAAAAAGTAGTCTGACATGATTAAATGAGTCGATTAAAATACTAATATACCTATATATTATAGATGCGATAATATCTGTAAATGAGTATCGATATTATCAGTTTGGCACACTTAGTTTATAAAGAAATTTAATCCACTGATCGATAGATGTCTCGAATTGATACTTTTATGCTTAGCCTTTGATAATTGACAGGTATAAGTAAATCTTTTGAAAAGATAGAAAATAACCTAAAAAAGGTGCGTTGCCTTATAATCAAATATGAAAATATCGATTTTATCTATAAACATTTTCAAAACTATCAATTCGATAATAGATAATATTCTCTGTTGTGGAATTGTACAATCAAACTTATTTTTGAATAATATCCTTCAACACTGACAGCTATTTCTGCACTAAATGAAATTTTTACTTGGATGTAAAATTAAATTGATATCTTTTGGTAAAAAGTTGAACTAGTCTATATATGAATACTCATTAATGTATCGATGTTTTTGTTGATTTATAAAGCGATAAAAACATGAAATATACTTCTTCACTTGTGAGACACTCTTGAATGTCTCATTATGCAATTTAAAAACATTAGTTACATATAAGCTATTAATACGTCAGAGCATTGCAAATTTCTCGAAGGCTTTCTCTCAAATCTGGTCCAATGTTGTAGTGAGACCTAACGACGGTTCACAGTTTCACTTGCTGTATTGATTGTACCAGTCTACACCACCTTTCCAATTTGTCAAACTTTTTGATTTATAAATGTTAAAAAGAGAAATGTTGAATTATTTGTATATAATATTATATATATATACATATTACCTCATGACTTGGTATTTTGGCCACTAAATTCAATTGTTCCAATTTTGAATTTAAAAATGGCTTTCCTCGATTTCTCTATATTAAGGTACTGACGTCATTCTTTAATATTTCGCACAAAAATGTGGTGTTATATTGTTTATTTTATTCAACTTTTTAACGAAACACAGTCTAAGTAAGATAATGAATAAAGAGATTCGATAAAACTGTAAACTCTTGCCAGAGAAACCTTTCTATCTTCTCTCTCATGATATCAAAATAATACATGATTGTCATCAGTATTCTTTGATTCTCTTTGTATTTAAGGTAAGAATACAATCTTAATTGATGTCAATCTCGCCATTATAAATGAATAATGTTGAAAACGCTATTTAATGTAAACAATACATTCGAATTACATTTTTTTTATATTATAATTAGCACTATTATATTTTGAAAGTATTTAAATATAGAAAGGTGTAAAACATAGACAATTAGACTGCTAGTAGAATTTTTTGCGAATAACGTACGCGCGCTTAAAACCTTTTTGTAATGACAACTAACAACTGACAACAATTATTTACGATGTGCTTATTTAACATGTTAGTCTATAATACCAAGAAGTGTGACTCGGTGCCGCTCGGGCTATGTAATAGCAAGTTTTTAGTGAACACACATAGAAACGCCGTTAGATTACCTCTTTAACTCCATAGTAAAAACATTTTTATAGTAGTGTAGTTCAATCCTCGGCAATGGTAACAACTGAAAACTGTTACACTATTAAATGCTTGAGTATTTATGGTTAGACGTCTTATACATATAAATTGATTATTTTTACTTTTAACCAAGATTACATTACAGAAATGCTGTAAATGTAATTTAGGATTTGTTTGTGTGTTACAATTCCACACCTTTACTGCTACACCTAACTAAGATCTTCGTGAAATCTTGCATAGGAGGTACATACAGCAAATGAAATATTTGGTCAGATTAGCATGTTTGCGATATTGTGTTAAGTATACTTATATATTCTTTAAGTGTTTTGTTATTGTTTCAAAATGTTCTGCGATGTTTGTTTTATTTTCTCCAGTAATTGTTAATTAAAATATCAGGTACCTCGTACTACTACCCAAATGTTTGCTGTGTACACATTCTTAGTAAAGGATGTAATAAGACAAAGATTGAAAAATAATACATTCAGAAACAAAATACTGTTCCGTGTACTGTGTGAAGACATTAACATTCACTCAAGCAAAAGAATGCTGACGAAAGACAGTTATTAGTACTAAAATCTGTTATAAAATGTAATATGTCGACGTGTACATGGATATGTGTTTAATTACGCTGAGTGTTATCTAGAACATGTGTAAATGAACTTAATTTTGTCGATTTGACTTTGTCTCTTATTACGACGAGTATAAGTATCATATTTAAAACTAATACACCTATTACTTTTACTACTGCAAAAAATACTTCAAAAAACTTTTAAACACAACACTTTTGATAATTTACAGACAGATATAAAAGTCAATAGTAATACTTCTTAACATATTATTTATTTTAATGATATTATCGAAAAAATAAACTTTCGAAAACCATCCGCTAAAAAGAGATTTTTTTGAATGCATAAACACTTTCTTGATGTACTTACAAACAATGGCCTTATTGGCTTTAGTAGCTTTATTGGCTTTAATAACTTTATTGGAGATATAAATAATGAATATAAAGCTAGTTCACTCAGAGCCACTAACTGTGATTAACTCAAACGTTTGTTCCATATTAGGTTCGAGTCTTTGACGGTCGATACGGTAGTCTAGAACATGCTTAATTACTATCACCGTGTCGTTTCATCATCGTATCAAAATTTAAAATATTAAAAAGGAATAGTTGAACTCACTATTTATTGTTTAAAGTTAGAATTTTATTTTGAAATTGAGATGCTTACCTACCTTCGGGTAGTGTTACTACTACTTAAAGGTTGTCGCATTGTCCTGACTCTCCCTTGTCTACGTTTAGTTCGTAAGATTTTGAATAATCCAACTGGACCAAAACAACGAACTTTGCCGCTGAATATACGAATCACGGATAGATAATGTTAGTTTTTGTACAATCTCCAGAAGCATGATGCCTTAATCAATCTCTGATTGCATTTTTTTAATGAGTGAAAAATACAAAATTTATTTCTTTTGAATAAAAGTAACAAGGTTTGTTTAATTTCACAACATTTTTTTGACAATTAACAATTTTTGTTTTTCTTTTCTTTTACAATGGTGTCTTAGAAATAAAGTAACAAAAAATTGACAGCTATTTAGTTCGACAGTTGTTGTGTGATACTGGTGCTTCAAGTTGTCTTAAAGAAACTTGTAGAACAGGTCACAAATTTCTGCATTTCTAAATCAGGTTTACATAATTCTTCTCATGTTGCTAAAAACTGTATACCTATCGAAAAATAATATAGGCTGCATAACATCACACTTAAAAGCAAAGCCATTTTCGTAAACGCTCGTAAAACTACAAGAAGCGAGTAATGAAGTACTAGGAATATTTGTAACCGCTGTGTAATCTAAGTACCACTTTTAAAGCACTTTTTGTACTTACTAGTTGCTCCTTACGGTGTCACCCACACTTTGTATTACTTGTTAATTTCGCCTTTATAATGTACTAGCAAAATCGCCCCGGCTTCGCACGAGCGCAATGTAGATACTAGAGTGATGTGAATCTAATTTGCATGTATTATAGATATAACTCTTCCTCTTGAATCACTCTGCCTATAGATGCAAACCGCATCAAAATTCGTTAAGTAGCTTAAAAGATCGAAGCGTAGAAGATCTAAAAGCGACTACATTTTATATTATGTAGTATGAAAATGTTAATATGTACTGTTTTTTCGTTGAACAGGAATTCTTTCCGTGGGTATACCAGGTGAACTACGAGGGATGTGGGCAGCCTACAAGCGATGGGGAAAACTGCCATGGGAGAGCCTTGTCACACCTACCGTAGAGATCTGTAGGGCTGGATTCCAGTTGAGCAAAGTCAATTATGATGGATTTTTGTCAGCGCCTGGAATAAAAAATGATCCCCATTTCAGGTTGGTATTCCTTCCTGCAGTTATATTTGAAGGCCCGTTTTTGACCACGAATACGCCCCGTGTGGTTATTTGTGATAAATTACAACCTAAGTGATAATCGACGTCGTAAACTATCCGTATTATAAATTCATCTAAATCTGTTCCCTTGTTTTGCATGAAGAAGTAATGAAAGTTTGTCCGTTTTCAACCACTTTAGCGTTTGCAACAAATAATCAATTTATCAAATGAAAACAAAAAAATTTCTGATTTATGTCCGACGGCCCTGTTGGTCCACTGGCCTGACTGCTAAACCGGAGGTCGTGGGTTCGATTCCCACTCAGGACCAATATTTGTGTGATGAGCACCATTATTTGTATAGTGTCTGGGTGTAATTTATCTATAATATGTATGTATTTAGAAATATTTAAATATGTTTTTCAGCATTCTGGTAAGCATAGCACAGGCTCTGCCTAACTTGATTTCAGACAGTCGTGTGTGAGGTTATATACATATATACATAGCAAACATAGTGTGGGACAGCCCTTTGGCCGGATGACGGGACGGCTTACGTAAGAGGACTGCAACGGGCTAATGATGATGTATCATTTCATGTGTACCTAAAAAATCTCTATAATGGGCTAGATTGGAATGATTGGGACCTCACTTTGCCGGAAAAAAAAAATATGCAACGATTGCTTAATGCCGGCTTTCCCTCAGGCCGCGTTATAGCTCCAGCGGAGCCGGCCACAAGTGCCGAGATTTGAGTCTTCACGGTCATGTGGTTCGCCATGGTTTAATGAACATAACTGAAATATTTTTGTTTTTAATTGAAGTAAATAGTGATAAACCTTATCAACATTGTAATCACTATTATCGCAACAGATTACACAACACCCACAAAATTCGGTCAATAATTTAGTTGTTCGAACTTGTTTTCGTGTTGAACGCATGTAACTTACCTACCTATTTCCTTATTGCCATAAAACTGTAATATAAACGACTTCCTCTCCATGTTATTCATGTAAATTGATTATGGCACTCAATTTACTAATTAATTGTTACAAAATGATACGGTCGATTTATACCATTTGAAGACTATTTTATTTATTTACGACTTTACAATGCAAACATGAAATAAATTATATATAATTTATTTATTAAAATACAATCATATAATATGTACATAATATCCGTATGTGACGGATTAAGAATAATCGACCGACTAAGGGAATAAACTACATAAGACTGTACCGTTTATATGACAACACTGTTTCACAACGCCTATGTTCTTTTCCACAAGAGTTTATTTACAAAAATGTTCAGTGGCCATTCTGGTGGACAAAAATTATAAATTCAGTTCTTGGAGAAAATATTGTGAATCACCTGTACCATCTTTACAGTAAATCCATTGTAAACTTATTCTAAATGTTTAATTTGGCCATTCAAGTTTAGGATAAATAAAAATAAACTGTGGAGTATCATATTCATAGAAACTTTAGTAAAGACAATAGCACTGAAAGGAGAAAGAAAACTTGAAAGACTCCTGTTATAGTAAGCTGTCGGGCCAGCGTGATATTGTTTACAAAAATCTCTTATTATATACTGTTAATATTGATAAAATATACTGCTAACGCCAAAATATTACTTATGTACATAAAGTGAAGACAGGTCACCACTAACGACCTTCAATAGTAGAAGTTATCTCATACTAGAACATTTTCTCTTTTCCAATTGTACATTACTCATGCAGAAATCTTTTTAGATGCAATAAATGATTAATATATTTTCTGCTCCAGGCAAATGTACTATAATTCTGCAAAAGGACAATACCACAAGCCTGGCACTCTCGTGAAGCCACCCGAAGCTATGTGCAACACCTTCCAAAGAATAGCGGAGAAGGGGGGAGATGAACTATACAATGGTAGCTTGTCGATCGAGTTCTTAGACGACCTGGAAAGGTTAGGTAGCATCATTACTGCTGAAGATCTCCAGCAGTATGAGTAAGTATAACATTTTGTTTAATTTACTGTTCGAGCTATATTTTTCACTCCCCAATTTACCCCAGTAATTAATATCTCTTTCCTTTTCTAATAAAAGTTCTGGTATCAATTTTCCACCAAATACTAAAAGTGCTCTGATTACCAAAATAGGCTTGCTCTATATTACGTAAATAATATTATATGAGTGATAATTATTATTTTTAACACCTATGTAGCCTGTCATAGTGACTCTAGTCTGCCTAATGGAAAATATGAATGGAATCCAATAGAGATGGTCACCATACTCATTGTGAATGCAAGCAATGCAGCATGTTGACCCAGACTATGGCGGCCTAGTGAGATGCCTTTTCACGCCCCGCTAAAAGACTCGGAATCATAGTGGGAGGGAATTAGATGCACTGATTTGCTCCCTGGTTTTAACTGGTTGGCGCAGGAATATAATTAGCTGTTCCTCACAATTTGATTGTAATTCTTTTCTTAATTAACAAATCTATTTAAGGCTAAAAAATATACAAATTTGGACGATAGTTCCAAAAATTGTTTGCTCTAAGGTTTAAAGAAATTGAAATATATTTATATTAATGTACGACTACATAAATGTGAATATTATTTAAAATCAAATTAATGTTGAAATTTATTACAATATGATGGCGGTGATTAAATCAATTCATTGAGCTTACAAAACTGCCATTGATTTTAAAATTTAACAGAAATTCTCTGAAAAATTAAAAAGAGCTTTAGCTGATTATTTTGTGGTTATAGTATAGACATAATTAAACATAAGTTATGTCGTGGCACAGACTTATTATTCGTCTGTAGTTAGTTTAGTATATAGGTTTACTAGTATAATTAATGACCAAGGGAGCCACCAGTGATCACAGCCTCTCATGGGAACTTAAAAAGCCACAAGTGCTTTGCAAACCCTTTATGACTTAGAAACAGGTGGAGGGATATGGACTTCACAAACACATAAAACACAAAATACATATAGTCTATCATATATCAACAGCCTTTCCAGCACTGCGGGACACGAGCCTCTCCTTAGAAAGCAGGTTTTCACTTACTTGGTTATAACCAACAAGATGATTGCTTACTCGGATCCAGCCAATCTACTGGCCCCAAAGCGTGACTATCCCACAAATTAAAAAAATAACGCCGCATTCTAAACGTTGCCTTGTATTACGACTTAACATTTATACGTCTTACAACTAAGCTAAACCTGCTAGCTATTTATACTTTAAGCAAATGCTCCAAGTCTTAATTTGCCTTATATTTCGTAGTAAACATGTTGCTAATGCTCGCAGGTGCAGGTTGTACGTACACTGAAGAGAGTAGATTATAAAATACCTACTGTTATGTTACTATTTTTTTTCTATTATATTTACTGCGTTGAAGAAAGGAAGTTAATTTGAACATTTTAACGTAGATAGTCTGCTAACTAATGTCTGTTAAGAACAATTCTCGTCGTATATATAATTTTTCGCAAATGACATAAACTAAACAAATTATGACAATATTTTAACGATTAGCTGCTCAGAGGTTAAATGCTCTAAGATCAGTTGCCCGTGACTTTGATTGTGTCAATGTGTTAATTTGTCAGTCACTTATGATTTTCTTTGGGAACAATTGTTTTTTACGGAAATTGTCCTGTGTCCTTCACATCCCTATTTGCAATATCCAGGCATCTCTTTCCACAGTTTTAGTAGTAATGATTATAATAATGCTTATTAACATGTGAAATAGTATGGATTGTTTTGACTTTTCAACATTAGTTTCTTGGTATCCAAGTACCAAATTACAGCAAATAATCTCATTGTAAATTAAAAGTTACAAATTAAAAAAAATGAATGACTATTAACAGTACCTTCTTACGATTAATTTGCACCTGAACCACGATTCAATTGAGTCATGTTTATGAGAATATAACCAAATTTCTCCTTTCCGAAATTACAACGATGACTCAGAGCCACCCAAGTACTAACACACAAAACATACAAAATATACACAGTTTAATAAAACCTTCATGACACCACACACCACACTTCAACAGCCTTTAATAGTCCACTGCTGAACATAGGTCTCTCCTTAGAAACGAGGTTTTAATCTACCACAAATGCCCGGCGGTTGTTAGGCTCATTTAAGTTCACCTTCTTTTGATAGTGTTTTGGTCCTGTACAATTTGCTCCCTTAGTCTTACAACACCCACGGGATGAATAAGTGTGGTGACACTTCGTATTCTTAATCCATCACCACACGGAAAACACAACAATAAAACCTTCATATTAACCAGAAATAGTCTTAATAATACTTCACATTTTAATTCTCGAAGCATCACAAGTTTCGAGTGATTGATCGTGTATTTTCAACAAAACAAGTGCTCAACCCGCCCAAAACAATGTTATCTTTGAGTATAAATGTTTATTTGTCGATATTATATTATCGCACGCATAAAATATTATCGTAAGAAAACATACTTCAAACTAGACTTTATGTATTAAATCACTACGCTATTCTTGCAGCCAATGAAAATAAAAGGGTTTTAAGCGGTGAGGTCCAAATGGCTTGATATCGATAGTTTCCAGATCTTTCCCATTCCAGGCGCAGTGTGGCACACTGTGTGATTTATGTCGGTCCGATGCTGACATACCACCCCGTCGCAAACCTCGTCGGAGTGACGGCCCGTGTAATCCCACGGGCCGTCAACACGTAAAAAAAAGTAGCTTAAGCGGTACCTTGCCGCTTCCTATTTCGCCGAATGTTCTGCACTCGATTTCCATCATCTCTTTGTGTGAACCAAATTGTTGTTCTGAGTCTAGACGTTTGTCATGAATGTTTGTAAGGTCCTCGACACAGAGATGATATAAATTCTTAATGCGGCAGTTGTTTATTTAAAAAAAAAAGTAATATTAACTAGAGATCGTGAGGCGAATAATTATTTACCTTTTATCATAAAATATTAAATACATAAAACATGCAGTATGCTGTCAGAGCAAGCATGACAGCGTTTATGTAGGTATTATACATGCTATACCCTTATCTTTTCACTCCTAGAATATAACATTGGCACATGTACCCTCCGACGCTGATAAATTGTAAGTACATTCGAAAAGTTAACCGTTAGCATAATGTGTTTATTGACGCTAACCAGAGATAATTTGTAAAGCTATTATCCATTGTAGGTGTTTCTCATTGAAATATATACATATGTAATGTTTATTAATAACATTGTGTATATCAATGTTTTTGTAAAGGAAAGCACAAGAACGGTTATATTATCTAATATGACCCTGGCGTAGGTCACGTAATTGTTTGACTAAAACAAAATGCCAGTTACATGTGTCATTTCTTTATCTGCTCGTATAATGTATTATACAATGTAATATATATGTTTTTCTACGCATTATTTAAAAAAAAATACCTGTGTATGCCCTTGTGTTTTGGTTTTTTAATTATAGTTACATTTATACATTGTAGTTAGGTGGTGACGGATTAAGAATACGAAATTTCATCACATCTATTCACCACATAGATGTCAAATGGGGTAACGTCTGGCCGGCGTGGCCAAAGCCTCCTTGTTAAGGAGAGGCCTATGTCCAGGAGGTGGACTATTAAAGGCTGTTGATGGTGATCATGATTGTTTATTTTGGTCGATATCATATCTGTGTCTTTCATTCATTTTAAAATCAAATAATTTTGTTTGTATTGAACGAATCACTAAGTGTTTACAGTCTACTGTCCCCGCCTCGGTCAATATGATGCAACCGATTTCACCGCAAATAAACTTGATTTAAAGACTTACCTCCAGTCCTCAGCTCTTATTATACTCAAGTTTGTGTAACATAATTTTTATTTAACACCTAGAGGTCCGCGTCTCACACGCATTACTTATCTGTGTGCCTATTAACTGAACTGGTTTATTGGCTTTTATTTGGCTGGCGAGGTGATCATACCTGCGGGCCGTAGCCCTAAGGTTCATGATAGAAAGTTGTAAATATGCTAATCAGCGCAAGAATTTCTATATCACGATACAGAATTAGTTACTTTGTAGTTCGTTACTTCGCAGATCGGTGTGCCATCGATAGATTGTACTGTAACACGTCTATGTTTCTGCTGTATGTAAAAGTCGCCACAAGTGGATTTGTGTAGGCTTCAAAAAGTCAATAAGTTGTGCACAGATTGAGTTGATATTTTGACACGATATACAACCCGATTCAGATATACTTTTAACTTATTTACTTATCATTTTTTTTCATTAACTTAACAATACGAGTATGTTACAGCAAAACATGGTAGGATACATAGAGTAATTTATAAAATGTAATATGTAGTATATAAGTAATAATAATAATATTACTTTTTATTATTAATTGTTAATAAGTGGTAAAAATAGTATTACTTATACATATTACATTTTATAAATTAGTCATTAGTAATATTATTATGAAAACAAACGCGTCAATATTCTAGTGTTTTTGTTTTCCTTGTCAAGTAATGAATACTAAAAACGTTAGTATTACCGGTACTTGAAAAGTATGTAAATAGTTACCTACATTTGAGCCTAAATAAATAGTGCACTTCGTAATTCTGAAATTGTTGAAATTTTCTGAAAGATTTTTGCAAAATACCTGGCATACAAATAAAGGAAAATTCGGTCTATGTTAGTTTAGTAACATTATATTTTCATCACAACTTCACGAACTACTTTAATAAAGTATTCTTTATATTTAAAGAATCGATTTATATTTAAAGAAACTATAGGTAGGTACTAGAAACTAATAAATTCTAGAAATTTCGCTATGTAAAAGATTAACCGTTGCCGACATGATTGACCGTGAATTTATGAATTCGTTCCGAATTCCTTTAACGTTAAAACTGCACCTTTTAGATAACTTGCAAATATGTACAGTATACATTAAATTTTCTTGATATATCAGAACGCGTAAAATAACTCACTTTGCTTCAATTAATACTCACTAAAAATAAAAAGCTAGAATAGGATACAGGAGGAATAAAAAGGATAAAAAGCTAGGTTAGTTTAAACCATCCAATTGTCGTTTCGAAAGAAAATATTATTATTCTCTCCTCAAATTACATAATCGTAATACTGAGGACCTAAAACTGGGACCTCTTGGATAACTAAATTCTTACACACAATAATATAGAATAGCATTATAGATATAAGTTAGTAGATTAGAATAAAATAACTATGGCGCACACACAGACTCACGCACATAGACTCACACACACACACACACACACACACACACACACACACACACACACACACACACACACACACACACACACACACACACACACACACACACACACACACACACACACACACACACACACACACACACACACACACACACACACACACACACACACACACACACACACACACACACACACACACACACACACACACACACACACACACACACACACACACACACACACACACACACACACACACACACACACACACACACACACACACACACACACACACACACACACACACACACACACACACACACACACACACACACACACACACACACACACACACACACACACACACACACACACACACACACACACACACACACACACACACACACACACACACACACACACACACACACACACACACACACACACACACACACACACACACACACACACACACACACACACACACACACACACACACACACACACACACACACACACACACACACACACACACACACACACACACACACACACACACACACACACACACACACACACACACACACACACACACACACACACACACACACACACACACACACACACACACACACACACACACACACACACACACACACACACACACACACACACACACACACACACACACACACACACACACACACACACACACACACACACACACACACACACACACACACACACACACACACACACACACACACACACACACACACACACACACACACACACACACACACACACACACACACACACACACACACACACACACACACACACACACACACACACACACACACACACACACACACACACACACACACACACACACACACACACACACACACACACACACACACACACACACACACACACACACACACACACACACACACACACACACACACACACACACACACACACACACACACACACACACACACACACACACACACACACACACACACACACACACACACACACACACACACACACACACACACACACACACACACACACACACACACACACACACACACACACACACACACACACACACACACACACACACACACACACACACACACACACACACACACACACACACACACACACACACACACACACACACACACACACACACACACACACACACACACACACACACACACACACACACACACACACACACACACACACACACACACACACACACACACACACACACACACACACACACACACACACACACACACACACACACACACACACACACACACACACACACACACACACACACACACACACACACACACACACACACACACACACACACACACACACACACACACACACACACACACACACACACACACACACACACACACACACACACACACACACACACACACACACACACACACACACACACACACACACACACACACACACACACACACACACACACACACACACACACACACACACACACACACACACACACACACACACACACACACACACACAGTATTAATCCACTTTTAAGATGTTTGTTTATTACGTTTTCTTTTTTTCGTTACATTAATGTTACGCTAAGGCTTACATGTAATAGTACGAGGGGCGCTGTCTGTCTGAAATATAGGTATTTAAACCTAGTTCAGAGGACAGAGTTTCTGTAGAAGTGCATATTTCTAAGCCTTATAAAATTGTAATTGTGTCACATTTATTTTTTCTCTGAATAAAAAAATATAAATAAAAAATATTATGTAAAACAATTTAATATTTTACTACTTTTCTAAACCTTTTAGGGTTCAAAAGTTTTGTCTTGATAATAGCGCCAGAAGTTGGGTAAGGTTTTAACGCGAAAAATAATAACACATAAAACAGGAAACATTTCACAATATGTGTTGTATTAAAAAGAAATATTATTCAATTGTATTCGACACCTGAATAAATGATATGAATGCGTCATACTGTTTATAAGAAAAACTACAGTTATTTACGTGGTGAAATAATTGGAAGTACGCTATTGTTTTAACAAAAAACCAATTTTATTGTCATTCATTTATTTTAAATCACAATACAGGATATGGGGTTTTTTTTTATTGTTCTCTTTGTAACATCAACAACCGGCACGACAGATGTAATGTTTTAGTTATTTGTGAAATAAAATGTGTATGAGTGTAAACAATTACCCTGAACATTTCTGGTAATTGAATTGACTACAAATCACAAAATTTGGCAGTCCTTTCAGATTTTCTTTCGCAGAAGGAAAATATACGATGTTTTTAATTTGTAGTGAAACTCTTTCTTACATATTCTTACTCTTTTCGTTCGGCGCAAGAGTCGAGAGTTTTCTTCCATTTTTTTGTATTATTAGACATCTGCATTCGTCGTTCTTCATTTCATTGCAAAATGAGAATTTTTTTTTCTTTTTCTTTTCCTCGTTTTCCTGCCTAGTGTCGATCTCCGTTAGGGATCGAACCCAGAACACTAAGCGAGATTAATAAGTTTTTCACAACAGGTGGCGTTAGTAAATGAATTCAACATTGCCATCGTGTACTGTAACTTGTTAAATGTCATAGTGCTTAATGGACAGACAAATACGCGATGAAATATAAGCTATTTATAGGGACCCTCCGCCGTCCGTGACAACCGTTAGATATTGGCTTTATGAGTTTAAGCGTGATTATACAACTGTTTTCCACGAGAAGCGATTAGGACGCCCGTCAGACGTGGCTGCCAAGGAATTCGTTGAAAGATCCATTCTCGCTGGTTGCCCAACAAAAGTGCACGAAATAGCTGAAGCCGTAGTCATCTCGTATGGATCGGCAATCAAAACTAAATGATAAAAAAAGGTGTCGGCAAGGTGTCGGTATCATAGGTCTCGCGATTTCTAATGCTGGACAACAAGCTTTTACGAGTTGCAATGCCGAAGAAATGTTTGGGCCGTTTTAAACAAAATCTGCAGGCGTTTTTAAGTCAAGTTGTCACCGTTGATGAAACCTGGATACATTACTTTACTATACACCAAAAAACAATCTAAGCAATAGAATTTTCTTGGTGAATCTGCTCCGAAGTTGGCAAGATATTTTGTAATTTCTAAGGAATAAACATAATCAATTATTTACAGACAGGAAGAATGATACAAGACAGTACTACAGTGAATTATTAGATAGATTCGATAATAAATTGAAGGAGAAACGATCCCATTTGTCGAAGAAAATGGTGTCACAATGACAATGTACCGTCGCATTTATCTCTGATTGTGGCGGCAAAATTGCAAAACTAGCGCTACAAATCACTTCCGCACCCACCTTACTTAATCAACTTGGCAGCCTGTGACTTTTTTCTAGAAAACCTAGCTAGGAGTGAAAAGATTCACATCAAATGAAGTGGTTACCGCGGAAATAAAAGCCTGTTCTGCGGCATTAAAAAAAAATGTTGTTTGGAGAGGCTAAAAAAGTAGGAGAAACGTTGAGAAAAGTGTATAACCACAAAAGAAGACTGATTTCAAAAAACTGGAAAAAATTGCGTTTTCATTTCTAATTCCACAGAATAGGGTGCTCCATCTAAGAAAATATACTGTTTGGGTTCATTTTATTCGTATATATATCTATATATGTTTTAAAATATAATATTGTAGCAAACACAGCAATAATACTTAGTGTCATATCGTAGTTATATGCTTGACGAATACCAGGTCACGATTGTGGAAAGGTACGGAATTCTGAAGAGTTCATCAGAATAACAAACGCTGTGACCTATCGCACTATCAACTGTGTATTTTGGTTTTATTAATATATTCATAATATATAGGGTGAGCCAAGAAAACGTTAACATTTGAATTTAACATCCTGCGCAAACGTGTTACGGGAGTTCTTGTGACCGGATGCTACTGGAATTTGCTGGCTACAATCGTAACACATGGTTTCAACAAGATGGAGCCACTCGTCACACACCCCATGAGTCCCTGCCGGTGGTCAAAGACGTGTTGCCGGAAAAGACAATTTCCAGAAAAGGCGACATTCCATGGCCACCCAGAAATCCAAATCTATCCTCAGCAGACTTCGTTATTATGGAGAATCGTGTCTACATCAATAAACCAAATACACTACGTCAACTGAAAGAAAAGTCAGTGAAAAGATGTCAACGATCTCGAGGTCTCTTTGCCCACGAGTATTCCAAAATTTCGGTGGTCGCCTAGAAGAGTGCAAACGTCAAAACGGTGATCATTTAGACGACGTAATTTTTAAAAAATAAATGCCAACTAATTAACTTTTTTGTAAATAATCAATTTTTAAAATATATCAAATGGTTTTTTACACGATTTTTTCAAATGTTAACTATTTCATGACTCATCCTATATAACTCATAATTGTTAGAATGGACGAATGTGAAAATAATATTTAATAATAATATCTTCACATATCGCAACCAAACTTCTGTTAAATATATTTAAATATTTCAGAATTCACTTTATTCATAAATTACACTCAGACACAGAACATATTATCGTGTTCTTCATACAATTGTTTGTCCTGGGTATTAATGGAACCCATGATCTCTACAGGAGAAGTCAAGACACTTAAAGATTTGGCAGAAATTATAGAATAAATCTTTAGATTTCTTAATTTTTTTTTTAAATATAGTCATTCACAAACTATTGACATTCTCTTCTTTGAATTTAACTTTTAATAACTTTAATTGGTATGACATTTTTAATGTTTGCGAAATCGACCTTTTGTAGAGAATTGTTCCCAAATGTCAAGTATTGAGAACAGTAAGCAAGGAAGATGTTTTTTTATTCCTATAGCCTGAGGGGCAAATGACCAAATAGGATACCTGATCCTGATGGCTAGTTCCTACCACCATCCATGGGCCTACATCTTAAGAGATCAAGATATACAAGTGCATTGTTACCCTTTGAGTGTCAGGGTCAGCGGTGGTGGTGTACCCGGGAAAAACCTCCCCTCACACAAAGATTTATCGGATAAATTCACTTACTCTATAGAAAACAAAGAAAACTTGCTTGTTACTGTCTTTTTGGTGAGCCTCCGATATCATTCTGGTCAAGCCAATGACATGAATCTCCTACGGTTAAAACTCATTAGTACCTATTAATAATGAGACTTTATTGTAATAAAAGTATTTGAAAGTAACACCTAGTTATATTTAATGTATATGTATATAACATTAAATATAACTAGGTAGATAGTAAGTTACATGCATACAATGGCAGCAAAAGCTAGTTCTTATATCCGCTCCTCTCTCTTGTAGATAAAGGTCAAATTAAAGCGTGGGAATAGCTCTTAGCATAAACAACTGGTTTTCACGTACAGATAGCGCTCAATAGATCATACAACTGTACTGTGGAAAGCAAAAGACTAAACATCGTGGTAGGTATTTTAAAACGAGGACAAATAACTAAAATCTTAAAAAAGCTACTCGTTTAAACACTCGGTATTCTATTTTTTTCAAAAAACGACTCCCAGACTTCGAATATATCCCGTTGACGTAGAAGACTACAAACGTTGATGGAAGGGACCCAAAGAATCCCCAAGACTAGGAACAATATGTGAATCCTATAAATCCACAATAATTGACGAGATGACCGTTTAAGCCACCGCTATCCGTGCAAATAAAATGCAAAATTGTTAATTAACTTCATTTTAATGTCGATTATTTCTTCCATTTCTTTCCAGAGCACAAATCTTGGCACCTATTGCAGTACCTCTTGACAATGGAGACACTATATATACGCCACCTCCACCGAGCTCTGGAGTTATCTTGGCTAATATTCTGAACATCCTTAGAGGATATAACTTTAGTGCCTCCAGTATAAACACGACAGAAGACAAGATCCTTACCTACCACAGAATCATTGAAGCTTTCAAATTTGCCTATGTACAAAGAACCAAACTGGGTGATATAGATTTCTTGGATTTGAAAGAGGTAAGTGCTTTGTCCTTAAACTTTCATTTAATATACTCGTAAATGAAGATAAATTATTCCAGAATTATAACAGATTTCTTATAATGATGTTTGAAGATAGTTTTTGAAAAAGTGAAAGAGAGGAAGGGGGTGCATGGTTGTGGGAGAGAAATAGTGAAATTTTCCAAAGTCTAAACCTTTGGAAAATTTTACTCCAGCGGCTCACTTTAATGTACAGACTTATGTCTGTAATTAAACGCGTGTTAGGGTCAACTTTTGTTATATTGACAACTCATTCGTACATCTATCGAGCGATCTGCTTGCTGAAAAGACGCCAGTCTGTGCGAGACACTTGAGAAACATGAGTTCCTAAGCAGCAGCCACTTTTTCAGACAGTATAATTAGATGTAAATCGATTTGATTTATATATATTGTATTGTATTGATAAATAATTATAACGGCAAATTATGTGACGCAGTATTAAATATTACGAAATAGTTTTGCGTTCTGACAGCATATGTTATATCTTAAGATATCGGGACATTCAATATGTGACCTACTGACCGTGAAATCTGCGATTATTTATCAAGCATTATTTAATTTATCAAAATTGAAGTCAAAACAAAATATTAAATTTTTTATAAGTCACTTTTTAAGTAACTCATTGAATCCATTTACAGTCCCTGTGAGCTATCATAAGACCATGTGATATATGCAATAAAGTTTACTTTAGTATAAAGCACCCTCTATATTCATCAGATATAAAAAAATCATGTGATTAGTTTATATTGTAAATTCACTGCAGGACATAGGCCACTCCTTAGAAAGGAGGTTTTGGTCTACTATACCGCGATAGCTCTCCTTTTCTTTTTTGCAGTTCTACTGATAATATAAATTGTGCTCTTCATGCTTACTGACTATAGACTGATATCATTTACCAAACACCATTTTTCACGTGTTACACAAATAAACGTCTTATTTACAGTTACTAGTTAAACTATCATCAAAGGAGTTCGGCGCAGAGTTACGTCTGCGGATAAATGACACTATGACTACTAACAGCTCGGCCGCATATGATGCAGAATTCTACAACCAGCCAGATTCAGGGACCGCTCACATATCTATCATCGCTCCCAATGGAGACGCTGTTTCTGTCACAAGCTCGGTGAACTTTTTGTAAGTGAATGCAGCGAATACATTTTGCAGAAGATCGTGCGCACTGTCTTTAACTTATGTTTAAAAATTGTAGGCTTAACAGGCTATTACGTCACTATAAAGTCTATAAGTAAATAAATTGTATTATTAGTACTGAACATCACTGTCCGATTTTTCGAACTCTATTTATTCTAAAAACGGTCGATATAATATATTCTAACATGAGACAAATGCATTCGCAATGGATAGATAGATAGATTAAAAAATCTTTATATATATGTATTGACTCAATTGCCTATGAATTTAAATCTATTTTTAAAATTAATAAATTAGGATAACTTACAGCAGATTTTTTAGCAAGCACACCTATAAGTGAAATGATTTAAAGTAAAATCTGTTTCATTAATATAATCACAATGGCTGTTATATTATACTTTAAAAATCTGTGGGCACCCATTTCGAAATACATTTATTTAGAGAACGTGCTTTTTACGTTATTTAGCATTTTATTACGACGAATGTAGCTTCTTAATAATCTGATGCATGTAACTACGATAACAAAACGGGCCACAGGGACTTCCCCGCCTATCGATTTCATTAATTAGTTTAAGGGCCTAGACATTGCACTTCTGGTTTGTACGTTACGTACTTTTTATTTAGCATTTATTAAACACAAAAAATCTTGAAAATATACTTATAGGTACGTCGACTTACGTCAATGGTCACGGAAGTTCTACTGGCTTGTAAAATTATATCTGAATTATTTTCACTAATTGGCATTCACAGTTTTGGAGCGGGATTCATGACTCTCAAGACGGGCATAGCAATGAACAATGTAATGGATGACTTCTCGTCGCCAGGCATTACCAACTATTTCGGCCTGAAGCCAGCCCCGGCTAATTACATCGCACCTTACAAGAGACCTCTCTCGTCAATGAATCCGAGCATCATTGTGGACAAGAATGGGAATGCTAAGCTAGTTATAGGAGCTTCAGGAGGAACTAAAATCACAACTGCTGTTGCTTTGGTAAAGACCTTAAGACATTAACATTTTTGATATGTTATTTTAAGTTCAATACTAAATAACTTACTCCATGGTAACAAGAACGTACCAGTATAACTTCAACTATCTTTCTAAAGACTGTAATATGAAAGTTAAAAATAAATATAACGGACCAAACATGTTGACATGTTCCACCGTAGTGCCTAAACTACTTAACCGATTTTAATTAATGAGGTGTTAATAGATTCGTAATAATGGCCTGGTGAAATAGACTATATAAATTTAATTAAAAAAATTTACACAGCTGGGTTAGAGCTTTTTAAATATTTTTTTACATATTTTTTTAGTTAGGTTCTACGTTATTTTTTTGTGATCCAAAGGTAGTCATAGATCTTATATATACTTATGCCTACAATAATTATATTATTACGTTCATGATATGCTTACAGGTGATAATGCGCAAGTTATGGTTTAATCAGACCATTAAGGAAGCTGTGGATGAGGCCCGTATCCATCATCAAATAACGCCAATGGTAACAGAATATGAGTTCGGTATCACGGAGGTTAGTTTAAAGTACTATTTCATTAACCAAAATGTTTAGCAGCATTGATGTGCACTTAGCCGTTTTGATACAGGCGATATTATAGTGCACAAGTGTGTGCGAAAACACAGGTGCACTCTCTGTTCCCTCACTCTCACAAACCGGATGGGACGACTACCCAACACGACCAGGGAGAGATCAGGCGTAGAATTGATGGTTTTATGTGCTGGCCTAGGCACTTAGCAATATAATAAATATAATAAAAACTATTAAACGGTACTTTAGTAAAGGTTATTACGTTATCAACTACTTAAAATTTACTTGTAAACAATGTGAAGACTTTCACAATATGATACATACAATGTAAAATATAAAACTCTTATACTTATACAAAGACACGACATACTCTAGTAAGTACATAATCTGAAATCGTGATCAAGATTTCACTTAAGAAATTGATAATCAGCTTAAAGTGATTGGTGGCTCTCTAAACCGATTACTGGTTTGCTGATTGGGGGGCGGTTACTTCGCCGCTTCCTGTTGCGCTGAGTTGGTTCGACCCTCATCCAGGACAGCACTTGAGTGATCCACAAATTGTTGTTCCGGTTTCGACGTGAGCGATAGGACGGTTCGATAAGATCCTTCTTCTTCCTGGAGGATTTCCTCCAGAGAACCGAAAGGTGTTAGGCTCCTAGTGCCCGTGAAATAAATGACTATAAAAACCCCCGTGACACAATATAATAATGTATTCCTAACGAATAAAGATGTTTATGAGTGTTCTGCATTACAGTAACGAAGAGGCGTTTAATCCATTAAAATATTAAATAATTATAATCGAAATGGAACAAAATAATTTTTGTAGCGTTCAGGCAAAATTATGAGTATTTTTTACGATATGTGCGCGCACAGTCACAAAAAACCGACATCATGAAATTAGCTAGTCAACATTTTATTTTAATTATGTGCATATCTATATATTTATAATAAATAAAATTTATTTAACTAGATAATGTATTATAATAAAACTATTTTTCAATGTATTACATACCTTCATTCTGTTATTAGTGTCGTTTGATCTACAAACAGAGGATAACGCGAAGGATAAAATTTTCAGAAAGATTTTTATCTTGTTGCACACTTTTTTTTTTTATTTTAGCTGACTTTATACCGACTTGATCATCATCTTTGAAACATTAATTTATCTTTGTCCAGAATAACTACTGCTACTTTTATCGTAATTAACTAAGCATAACTATGACTCATACAATTTTTTAATTTTTATATCTTAAGTAAAGTGTAGTAGTAGTATATTATATATTTTGCAGGATATTGTAAAAGGTCTGCGAGCAAAGGGCCATGGTATGGTGCGCTACCGCGGCAGAGGCTCCATTGTATGCGCCCTCTACAGAAATAGAACCGCCATTTTCGCAAACGCTGACTTCAGAAAAGGCGGTGACGTAGCCGGCGACTGATCAGTGCCTAATCATAGATTATAATCTACAAATATTAAGGTTAACGAACTTTAATACGAACCTGTGCTAGTTTTCAATATCAAAATGTGATCATTTTACAATTGTTTTGGTTAATAAGTGGAATTGAATGACAAATAATAAAGTAGCGAAATATGATCCCATTACTGCTAGTGTGTGTAAATTTAATGACATCAATATTGGTGTGTTTGAGGTATGGCCTAAAAAATGCCAATTTTAGTTTTTGTACTTGCTTTTTTGCTTAATTTTTAACACGAATCACGTGTTAATTTCATGAAATATTTATTAGTGTATGTAATTGGCGATACAATAATAAATAGGCAATAAGAGACTTATTACAAGAAAAATGTGATAGTAATAAATTATAGATAAGATACAAAATGTTGCCGTCTTCCGAAAAAATATTCATTTTGTAAAATATAATATTTACTGCTGAGTCTGCTGAACATTCGTTCTGACGTTCGGAATTCAAAATCATGTCATAGAGATAAGCCAAACTTTTTTAACTTGACATGATAATGACAGTATTTTTAATTTAACACTTTTCAAGGCCCATCTTGGAACAATTAGTTTTAATTATTACAGTACTTGTAGCAAAGGTGCAATTGAAATGTAATCGCACAAAACACATTTTTTTCAATTGCCTTTTTTATTTGTATCTATTTACTACTTACTTAATGAGCTGCGACTAAAAACGTTATGGAACTGTACTCTATGGTACCTACCTACATAATATTGTAAACTCACTAGATTAAGTAGATAATTATTGTTTTTTAAATCGTTCCCCAATGTAATTTGCATTTATCGTCATATTGTTGTCTTTATCTTTAGTCCAAATGAAATTGACCACACTTAAATGAAAAATAAAATTTCGTGTACACTAAGTATAGTCTTTTTGTGCTCGCTTGAAATAAAAATATTATATTACTTATCTAGTTGAAATTAGGACGGACTGACAAACATGAAACAAAAAATTGTCACAAAATAGTGTTTGAAAAATAAACTTTTAAAATGTTAGCGCAATTTTATTACTCGACTTTGCCCACTTCTTATATTCCTAACTATATAATATGCTATTATTATACATATTAGGTACTAAAATTAATAAAAAAGATTACATAGTAATCGGCAACAAAAGTTTAAAGCTTCTTACCACTAGATGGCGCTATTTTTTTTAAATATACCATTCGCTATTCCCCGCTAGAGATTAAGCAATTGATCCGCCGCCAAGGTAGACAACACTGGTAATTAAGCAATTGATTTATTCCCATCTAGTTTCACAAAGACGTGTAACAGCGTTACTCGTGGGTTTTTTTTTGTCACAACGAGTAACAGCCTAAGTACTGCCCTATTTAGAACAAAAAACACAAGTGTCAGAAAGTTAATTTTGAGATAAATTGAACAAATTTTAGTTTAATTTCTTTAAGTTGGAAGTCTAAGACCTATATTCTACACCCTTTTTTAAAATTGTTTATGTCACATTACTGCATGATCACATTTTTCAATAGATAGAAATTAAAAATTATAAACACTTATACGAGAAGTACTGACGTCATATTTATTCAAATACTTTATTAAAATTATCCTAACCTTTTAGCATCAAGTGTTCACTAACAGAATGAAAACATCAAAAAATATTATTTTAAGCTTTTATCAAGCATTTTAGGTTTAAAAAGAAGCAGCTGTTACTATTCAAAAAAGTTTTATTTTATTTTGCATAGTAATTACATTACGTTAACATATTATATTATATATGACATTCATTTCGTATATCAATAAATAAAATAATACTAATTAATTAATTAAAAAAAAATTTATACCACAATTTGGTGAAGATACTATACAAGCAGTTACAGACTACCGTTTTACGCGTTTAATTGTAAGTTCATGACTGACTTGGCTTAGAGGGGTTGCCAACGAATCAAAAAACCACATATAATTTCTACGTTACATAGAACGCTACATAGGTTTTTTAAACTTACTGATACGGAAGCTGTGAACGAGACGTAATCACAGACATAAAACAGATTACGCTTACTTATGCTTGCTTGAGCAAGCATAAGTTTCAATCCCTTCTACTATCGACTTGAGGAAACTTATTCTTACGCATTTTTAATTATATAAATTCACATACATTTCAACAACAACAAGTTATAATAGCACTTGGAAAATTTAAATACACGTATATACATAGAGATGTCAATGTTATACAACATATTATACTCAATCAGAACATAATAATAATAAATTAATTACACTTATGAGTAGCAGAGTTTTGCAAAACAATATTCTTTTTGGCAAATTTCTACAATTATAATTATGTTTGTCTTATTCTTTGCGACTCGATTTGTCCATTCGATATTTATATTTATATAGTATTTTCACTTCATTATTTTTTTATTTTGCAAATTTAACTTTTGCAAATCAACCTTTCCCATACAAGCTTTCTTTCTCAATGCAGTGCTGTGTACTGTCCAACAGAGTTCGCTCCCTTAATCATCTTACAACTTCGGGAGGAATAGGGGTGGTAGCACTCTGTATTCTTAATTCACCATTTACATACGCACCACACTCTCAAAAGAGTTCATTGCCTATTAATCAATATCCAAAAAGACCCATTAAGCATTTGACGTCAAGGAGAGCAAGTCCTTCATGGCTTCCACAGGGGTGACCAGTTTAGTGGAACCGATCAGCACGGTGTTATCTACGCCGCTAGTGATGACGCTCCGGTGCAAACGTTTGCATTCCTCAGCTGTGATGCCGCCAACCACGAATATGATAATAGTAGGGTTGTCCAAAGGGTGTTTTGCGATTCGTGTTTTCTTTTGTTTGAGCATGCTGTAACGAAATTTAGTTTTAAATGTGGGTCAACGACTTCAATTATCTATTTTTAGGTGGTATTTAGAGGTGGTAGGTATACTTGTTTTCTATTTTTTAAACTTAAATGGGGCCTAGCGAAAGGCAGTCATGAGAACGATGAAAAGTGACGGAAGTAAAAACTTAAAACTGTATCCTGAAATTACAAAGTGATTGTAATATAAAAAATTAAAATTCGTAATTTTTGAATTAAAATTATTAGCATTAATCTGATTTTCATATCTATCGGAACTCTGAGCAACAAGTATACGTTGTTAATTGTGTTTAAACTACAGTAGCGCTCAAAAGTATTTTGACAAGACTACTTTTGCAGTTATCTTTTTACTGAGTACTTCAAAATAATTTTAGTATTTTTTATATTATTATTTATGATGTATTTCATCCTCTGTGAGTTACAAGTTGGAACTTGTTTGTTTTCTTTCTTTGTTAAAAACAAAACACGTCTAAACATGCGCTCAAAAGCATTTTGACAACCATTCAGTTCCTTGCTGGCAGTGGTTCTACTCACACTGCATATATTTTTGTCTATAAGGTATAATTACTCCGCATTTATCAATATGCCTAAGACTAAAGAATATTCAAATGATATTAAAAATGCCGTGATAACTGCCCTACAAAGTGGAACGCAAGCAGAAGTTGCTCGAAGTTTTAAAGTGTCACGACAACTTGTTAGTTCGTGGAACAAAGCTTATAATAAACGTAAAACTATTGAAAATAAGCCTCGAAGTGGCCGTCCGAAAAAAACATCCGGTAAGGAAGACCATTTGATAAAAAGGTTATCAACAAGTGATGTCCGAAAAACGGCTGTGCAAATAAAAAACGAGTTACAGGAAAATTACGACGTCAATTTACACGTTTCAACTGTAAAACACAGACTAAAGGACTTCAGATTACATGGACGACGTCCAACTAAGAAACTTCTAATTCCTGCAAGGAATAAGCTGCGCCTTGCGTTTACGAAACGGGTCAGATTATGGACGAGTTCAGAATGGTCCAAGGTGTTGTGGAGTGACGAAAACAAATTTAATTTAGTGTCATCTGATGGTATACGGTACGTGCGACGTCCTGTAAACAAAAGATTTGATGTTCGATACCAAATACCCACAGTAAAGCATGGAGGTAGCAATATTATGGTCTGGTGATACTTTTCTCGCCGCGGAGTCGGACCGTTAGGATAGAAGGTACTATGGATCGCTTTATGTACGCAGATATATTAAAGCAACAAATGCTACCCTATGCTAAAGCAAATATGGCACCTGGTTGGTATTTTCAACAAGACAATGACCCAAAGCACAAATCGAAACATGTCAACGACTTAATGAAACTCGCTAAAGTCAAAATTCTCGACTGGCCAAATCAAAGTGCCGATTTAAACCCGATAGAGCATCTTTGGGAAGAACTGAATCGCCGCGTAAGATGTCGAAATTATTCAAATAAAGATGCTTTATATGAAGCACTAAGTAACGAATGGAGCCGAATACCCATTGATCGTTTGCAGAAACTAGTTGACTCGATGCCGGCGCGTTATGAAGCGGTCTTGAAGGCTAATGGATATGCAACAAAATACTAATTAGTTAGTATCAAAACTAATATTTTTTTTATTTTATAAAATAAAAAACTTTCCTTGTCAAAATACTTTTCAGCCGTGTCGTAAATATTTTTTTTTATGTTTTCTTTTTGTGTAGAAATACATTACATTTAAATGTCTTAACATGTGAAACGTATCATTACTTCAAATATAATCTTTGATTGGAAACAATTTTGTTATCATTTTTTGTGATATGGAATAAAATTGAGTTGTCAAAATACTTTTGAGCGATACTGTATATGTATAGCTATATAGCTATACTCCCGTGTCTCGGCGAGCACGTAAAGCCGTCGGTCCTGCGCCTGACCTCTCCTCGATTGCTTTGGATAATCGTCTCATCAGATTGTGAGAGTGAGGCAACAGAGCATGCAATATTGAAATATCTGCTGGCCTTTTGAGACTGACTGCCGTAGCCGAAATCAGCTAGATGTGTATTATAGCATATCTAGTATATTGCTGACGCAAACCCGTACGATTTACCCCTAAGTCTTCTAACGCAGCTATAGAAGTTTTCACTTCAAAAAACTCTACATCTATTCATGAATGAGGGAGTTCTAGGACAATAAATATTCAAGAAATTAAAATGACGCTTTCTAAGTTGGAGGGGAATAGTCACTAATTATTATATCAATATATATTTATTGTGACGGCACTTTTGCGCTGGTACGTGTTGATTTTGGAAAGAATTTTTGTTGAGAAAAATTGAGATGTTTTGTACAGAAACAATCTTATCCACGAATGACATTCATAAATAGATTACATCTCTAAAACTATCAGATTTTTCATTTTCACCATCCTTTTACATGAAGAAACTGTGTATGTGCAAAAGCAACTTACTTGAGTCCAGTTCGTAGCAAGTCCTTAGTCTTGAGTACGAGGGACTCATTGCCATGTTTCAAATCGTACATGTCAGGTCTCTCTGTGTCGACCAGGTCTTCAACCAACTGTTGCAGTATGCCTTTGTACTCGTGACCGATGCCCGTTTCGCAAGGTTTTAGCACTATATTGTACCTGGAAGTCGTTTTTTTTTGATAATTGATTGATTATTACTATCGGTCTAGTGGTTAACGAACCTAAGTGTTATGCCTGACCTTGTTGTTGTGAAGGGAAGGATTCACACGTAAGAGGAAATCCATTCTGCCAATATATTCCATTGGCAGAATGGATTCCCAAAATAAATAATAATAATGGTAATAATAAATTCCAGGAATGCCCACCAAAAAAACGAAAACAACAGAAAATGCTAGAAAAACTTTTTGGTAAACAAATTTAAAATTAAATTTACTTTATTTAGAACCGAAAAGCAAGAGAATACGTTAGTTAAGCATGTATAAACAAAAAAAATTGAATAAATCTTACCTCACCATACAAGCTCTTATATTTGCAATCTCCTTCAACCTGCCAATCACAAGTCTGGCAATATTATCACACTCTTCAGGCGACACCGTTTCTAATACTTCCAGCAATGACCGTTGGTCATCGTGTATAGCTAGACTCAACACTTTTTCTAACGCCTCTTCATGTTGCTTTGAGAACCTGATTTCTTTGCCTTTTAATGAGTAGATGTGGACTAGAAGCGCCATCAGACTAGCCAGGGATAAACCTCGGTCTTTACGAGTTTCAATTAAATGGCTTATCTGAAAATATTAAATTTTATATTTATTTTCAAGATGTACACTAAAAAAGATAACTGGTTATACAGAATTTATAAGTAAGTCACTCACAATTTCTAGTCTAAATCACAATTATTAAAAGATTATGTCTTTTCATAATTGTGACACGCACATACGTTCGGAGACGTGCACGCACTCATACGTATATGTAAATACACATGTACATATACACACCCATATACGTGAGGATTTCTATTTACGTGATTTTTTAATAAAATCAACATCAAATTATAATTTTCACAACCAACTTTATCTCGAACAATTGAAAAAAAACGTGTGACGTTATTTATTGGCCAAAGGTTACTGAAATATATTTGATATGTTATATAGCCCAGTTCGATTGTAGATTCATATATTACTTTGTGTTATAATAAACATGCTAAATCATAACTTGTAAAACCTATAACTACACTTATGAAAGACTTTGTCTATAAATTATTATTTTGTCATCTAGCTGCCGATTTCGTAACAACTCATTTGACATCAACCATGGTCAAATTAGAGCTTGAGGCAATTTTTCGCTAATTACACCGCTAGAGTCCTGATAACTTTTCTCTGTACGTCTGTCCTGATAATATGTTATCTGTGCAAAAGGGCACTCACTTGTTGAAGCACTGACGTGGAGTCTCGACTAGTAGCAAGATTCTGTTGAAACTGTTTTTCCAGGCTCATGAGCAGTTCTAGTTGTACACGCTCGGGTGACTTCAAAGTTTGGAGTACTGCACAGGCTTGTTGCAATACCCCTAAGTGGTTGGCAATTATTTGGTAATTTCCTGCAAGACCATATAATCTGTGAAATTTTATATCACTCCTATAAAGCAATTAGAGTAGCAGAAGACAGTAGAAAGAGAAGAATTTTTTTGCACTTGAACTGACTTCTGAAATTGGCTTTGGAACTGTTTTTCAGGTTCAGTTTTTTTTATGAGATAGGGCAAACGAGTAGACCTGATGGCAGACCTACACCTACAACTCAAGTCACAAGCGAGCTGTCGCAATACAAAAAGATTTTGTTCTTCGGATCTCCAAATTACTTATTAACTACTTTTAGAATAATTACAACAAAAATAAAACACCTTTTTATTAGATTTTACTAAAATAGTTTTCGGTTAAATTCAAGAAGTTAGCAACCATATTGAAATTTTTATTTTTCCGTGGACCTGTGAAGGTACAACACTAATTAACAGACACTACTCTTCTAAAGTTGTAAGTATATAAGTACTACACTACTTCTAAGAACGCAAAAGTACTTCTTAAAGGCATTTTGGTAATAGGGGCAAGTAGGAAAAATAATGTTTACTAGATGAATAATTGTCACAAGCTTTCGTTTTGAATTATGTCGCAGATGATGATTGCAATATAAATAATGTTACAGAACCAAAAATAAATGTTTGAGCAACACAACAAAAAGCATACAACGTCAAAATGACCTTTAGAAGCTGTGATGATTTTCTCTACGCTTTGTGGCGTAACTTTCAACAGCTTTTTAGGGCTGGGTGACTTTTGTACGTCGATTTTTGACAATTTGTTGTATAAATCGAACATAACTTCCTTCTGAGACTTGTTGATCATGTAGTCATATGTTTGGATGCAACAGTCGTCGGTCGCGTGATACAAACATCCTGGACTCAGCTGATTGTCATCCACTTTGCTTAGACTGGAATTAAGAGCATAAAATTTAAATGTAACCATTATCTAACTATAATCACAGTAACTTTATATCATCATCATCAACTGCCTTAAATAATCCACTACTCGGCACGGGCTTCTCTTTAGAATGAAGGTTTTAGTCTACTATACCACGCTGGCCCGATGGGTTGGTTTAGGGTTTATATTAAGTTTGGTGGTCGGGTGCATTGAGGCGCTGGGTTTGCAGGTGGCCCTGGATAAGATCTTTTGTTCCATAGGCTCCATCGTGGTCTGGCGCCACCGGCGCCTCTATCGTAGTCAATTCGTTTCTCGTACCAGTTCAGGCCCAGATGAAGTATCTGGGTCTGATCCACGATAGTGACAGCACGGAACCCTTTCCTTCCAACTGACGTAGGTCTTTGCCGGGCACGGTTGCTTCGGGCAGTATCTGCACTCGGTCGCCAGGAGAGAATTGAGTCTCACCTGTCACCACTGCGACTGCAGTGAGGACTCGGCTCAGCACACGCTAGCAGTTAGCTCCGCTCGGGCGGCGCAGCATGGGGTCGCCACTGCAGTTATTGGAGGAGATCTCTCGCTAACGGCCGTCATACACTCCATGGCCAATAGCGACAGTTATTTTACCGCGGTTGCAACCTTCTGCAAAGACGTAATTTCGTGGAAGGAGGTGGCGGAGAAAGCCCGGGAAGACGATATCCACTCGGACCCAATTCGACGCCTTGAATGTGACCGCCGGTGGATGGGACGGGTTTTTCCCTCCATCCGCTACAATGGCCAACCGCGAGGAGATGACGTCCGCGTGTGCCGTACGTCGACTAAAATAGAGAGTTTACCCGCAGATGGTGCCCGCGGCAGCGGGCAGGCGCTAGGAGGGATCGGAATGTCGTAATAGCAACTTCCCGGATCCCGGATTAGTCGGTCTAATTCCTTCTCCTTGCAGTGATGTTGTCCTGCGTAATTTGCTTCCTTAGTCGCCTCTTACGGCATCCACGGGTAGTGATACTCTGTATTCTTAATCCGTCACCACACGGAAGTAGTAACTTTATATGTATAATGTTTAGATTTTCATATTTTTTAATTGAAATTAGGTAAGTGTTTTTGTAAAGAAAAATATATCGATCAATAAGAAAAACGATGGTTCAATAGGTGGTTTTTTTATTGATCTCATTGTATTATTCTAATACATGTACATTGCTACTTACCGAGACTGAAGAGTTTAAATAATACTAAATAATATTTTTATGTGACCAATATAATTAAAATCATAAAAATACATTTAGATTACATTAAAATTCAATTTCAAAAATATGATTTCAATCCGTATAAGAACTCATGCATTGATTAACACTTACGGATATCTTTTAGCCTCACATAGAGGCGACATGTCAACCGCAACTTCAGTAGAATGTCCTGGGAACCGGGGCAGCAAGGCCAGGATCCTATCTAGCACCGACTCTGTAGAATGACTGGTTATACCACAAACATCCAGTGTTCGGTCTACAATTATTAGCGAGGCAGGATGCAAACAATTCTGTAAGTAAAATTATTTTCAAAATAAAAGCTAAGGTTTGAATTCCTTTGTCATAGATTATATTTTCACGTCTGATAAACAACCTCATCTAGTTACTAACTAAACAAAACTTGTACTATGAAAGTTAGATTTCTAACTAACTTCTTATATTTATATAAATATTCTATTAGTCATGTAATATATGTAAATACGTTAGGATGCGTTACGTATAGAAATACGTAGCTAACATAATCATATCCAAATTGTCCAAATCTTGATTCCCTACCGCTAGTGCTTCGTGATGCCGCCAATCGTTATTGTATCGAGGAATTCTATATGTTCGTGCTCAAGATAAGGCGACCCGTCTGACCGTTTACCTCTATAAACAATAAATATATACATAATATTAAAAAAAGAAACTTATTTACCTTTCGCCTAGCCAAGCAGACAGGAGAGTTTTCCAAAATGCCAGCCAAAATTGTACTGTAGGATCCCATATAGTAAATATCTTCTTTCAAGTTCATAGAATCTAACATGTTATTTAGTGCACCGGCCAACCTTCTGGCATCATTCCGTTCATTAGCCATTAACGTGTACAGGTCCATTGGATTCGTTTCGGGGTTTATTTTACCCCTGCACTTTGGATACACATGCTGGTACGGTGGTGTGACAAACACTACATTTGTCAAAGATATTGTAAATATTGGTACATGCACTATTTCTATTGAACATTGCTGAAAATGAAAAATAAATTTAAACATTAAAAAAAAAGTCATGTATTCATAGATCCACGGAATCAGACCAGTCAATCCAGTGTTGATTACAAATTTGAAATTATTTAAGCTACACCTAAGGTGAACATTGGTATGCTAATATTGAAGGAAATCTAAATATTTTAGGTACAGTATCACTGGGTTTTATTCAGTTTAATTTTAATGTATTTGCCGACCAAAATCTCTGATACCTCTCAACCAGGGTTTTTTAATTTCATAAAGTTTCTATAAAGTTGCGGGAGTTCTTGAGACCGATTCTACTGGAATTTACTAGCTACAATCGTAACACATGGTTTCAACAAGATGGAGCCACTTTTCATATATCCAATGAGTCCCTGCCGGTGGTCAAAGACATGTTTCCGGAAAAGCTGATTTCCAGATATGGCGATATTCCGTGGTCACCCAGAAGTCCACATCTATCCCCAGCAAACTTATTTTTATGGGGCTATTTGAAGAGTCGTGTCTACGTCAATAAATCAAATACACTAGGTCAACTAAAAGAAAAATCAGCGATCAAATCAAAAGAGAGATGTCGGCGATCTCGCGGATCTCGCTCGCTTAGTAGAAAAATGTCGAAGTGCAAACGTCGAAACTCCAACTATTAAATTCCAACTAATTAGCTTTCTTGTAAATAAACAATTATTACAACATATTAAACGGTTTTTTATACCACTTTTTCAAATATTAACTAATTCCTGGCTCACCCCATCGTTTCGTACACTTATTCCATCTTAAATGAGTGTTACAACATGTAACACCCGTTTAACACACTTAGATAAATCTGCATGAGAGACTGGTATCTGTGCTAGAAGGATCTGCTAGACATATTTACCAACCTGTCTAACTCTAGATACTAAATACTAGTGTACCCTGCCTGAATACTTATATATATATATATGATTTACACAAATAACATACCTTTCCTTCAAAGGATTCTCTTAGAACATTCTCCAATAACTTGGCTCCCTCAGCGGCTCCCTTGCCTGCAGCGATCTTATCGCTAACATCTTTGTCATGACTCACCTCCAAGTACAACACGTCTAAGCTCACACAAGATATGACAATGACATGAGTGAACTCACTGTGTCTGATAATATCGCAAATTGTTTGGACCTGAGTCCACGTTGCTTGTGTTATGAACATGGCTTTTCTGTCTTCTTCTCTGCAAAACTGTAACAAATAATCTATATATATAAAAGAAAGTGGTGTTAGTTACACCACTTATAACTCAAAAACGGCTGAACGGATTTAGCTGAAAATTGGTGGGGAGGTAGCTTAGAACCAGGAGACGGACATAGGATACTTTTTATCCCGTTAGAACGGTATTAAATAATAAAAAATCTGTTTATTTATTGCTTCTAAAGCGGAACAGAGTTTGCGGGGTAAGCTAGTTGAGTTATAAAACTGAAGTTACTTATTAAAATGCGGTGGTCAGTCTCAGCGGAGACCAGCCAACTGTGCAGGAGATATTATAGTGTTCGAGCGTGTGTGTAAATACATGTGTATTCAGGTGTACATGTGGACTTTTTATTCCTTCACTCCCATAATCCGATAGGATGACTATCAGACAAAACCAGGGCTCTCCTTGGTCCTGTCTGATAGTCATCCTATCAGACGCATGACAGACAACTTTACATGCTCTCCAAGGTACAGGGGTTAAGTCCCCAACTATCAAACTTTATTCCCTAGACTCAGAAATCATACCTGAGACCTGTTGATCATCAGGGGCATATGCTAACCACTAGACCAGGGGTCACCAAATGGCGGACTGCGGTCCGCATCCGGACCGCTGACAAATTCTGTGCGGACTACAGAGTACATAATTTGATAAATATTTAAATGTTGTCTTTGTCGACATCAATTCAAAAACTACGAATTCCAAGAAAACACAGTTTTAAAACAGAAACATGCGGAAGTTTCCTGTGAAGAGTTTTGGATAAACTTTGTGTGTGGTAATAAATATCCAGAACTACAAAAATTAGCATTAAAACTACTAACTTTGTTTGGGTCAACATATAGTTATGAAGCAGCATTTTCTAAGATGAACTTCATTAAGAATAAATTTCGATCTCGACTTACTAATGAACATCTTCAGGATTTAATATCAATAGCTTGCACGAATTTTATTCCAAATTTCAGGCAGATAGTTCGCAATAAATAATGTCATTTTTCCCATTGAATAATACAAAAAACAACAGTTTTTCTGGTATTACATTTATTTAATAAATATTTTTCTATAAAATTTTGTGCGGACTGCGATGGTCATTTCATCTATCAAAACGGACCCCGATTGAAACTAATTGGCGACCCCTGCACTAAACCAATGAGGCATGCAAAATATGGGGAATCATAAATGTCATGTTTCAACACTACGTTGGCTCAACCACACTAAAACTAGTGAGTATAACATAGCACTTACAATGAAGTAACTTTTACTGTTCCTTGTTTAAAAATACAAATAATAGTCCCAATGTGATAGCAAATTGCTTTTATCTACAGCCTTTAATAGTCCACTGCAGGACATAGGCCTCTCCATAGAGAGATTTTGCCTACTGTGGTTTAGTAGACTAGCTAGACAGATTGGTATAAGGTTTGTTTCAAGTTTTCCTTCTCTTAGTTTTAGCTTTTTTACTTTACTTTTAATAATAAAATACTTTTCTTACTACAATATACAACAATCAACAATATATAAAAACATACTTAAATCAGGTAAGTACACATTATACTTAGGTAATTAGTACCTTAGCTACTCTACCATCCTATTACATTTTTAAATTTGTTTCAAATATTACTAAATTTGATTTAAATTTAGTAAAATTTGAAACAGATTATTTAAAAAAAAGTTGGCACAATTATAGTTCTAAAGTGTTTTTACCATTTCTTTTTAATGTAGATTTTTTATTTTATTTTTTTCAATGTAGACAGATTTTTAAAAGAAAATTGCACATGTTGAATTTTATTAATTTACCTCAAACGGGGATAAATTTTTTACAGCTACAGCTCCTCCAGACAGCAGGTTAAACAGTCCACCGTCCCAGTGGAGACATTCAGCGCTCGCATTATCCAGAAACACAACAGCACCAATAATTCTGTTGTACACCTCTGACCACCAGGCTTTACCGAATTCTTTAATCGAAGCACTCGCCATTTTAAGGCAATTTTTTCACTTTTCCTTGATTCTTATTCTACATTCCAAAGCAACTCATAGGCATAGGGCAACATATTAAATACATCTACTGTTTTCTTATTTACAAAATTGGTGACATGTAGGTTTTAAAACAGTGTTACCAATTTATAAGGTCATTCTCCGCAGAAAATTGTAGCTACATTAAAGAAGTAGACTTTATAATTGTTTCGTGCAATTAAATTTTTCGTGCTAATAATAGCACGAAAAATAGTGATAACACTATGCTTGAAACTTCCCAACATCACCCGTTTGACTTTATACACAGAATATGATGATCATACCTGATGGATTATGTCCTTATGTTTTGTGATCAGTAGGTCTTTCTCCTTCTTTTGTAATGCAGGAAAATAACATCTATTCCGCTACTTAGGCATTACAAACATTTTTAATTGTTTTGTATCTTTTTTATTACATAAGAATCTGGTCTCGCTGTTAATCTCACATAATAAGCATTCTTTGAATAATTGAAATTTTCTGGTAACCTAAGTAGAATAAACATGTAAAAAACAGTCCAAATCAAAAGTGATGAGATTCACCTTATTTTTTCTCACGATAAGTTTCAACCTCTGGTTTTTCGAATCATGGCTTAATCTTTCTTTCTTATATACAATAATTCAATTGGTTTGAATGATATCAACTGTTATTTCTCATCTACAGCTGCGTTAAGATCTGAATAAACTAAGTGTCAAACGTTGAAGTACGAGGGCAGTTAAATACGATGGTGATGGTGGACAGAGGTTGTTCCAGTGTTAGCAACCTGAAGTGGACTGATTATTGTGCCCGGGGGCGTAAAATTATCGTACATGGATCAAAATTATCGTATTTTTTAGGATAATGTCTATTATAGATAAATAAATCATATAAATTGTAATATTGATATGCATGCAAGTACTCTATAGTTTATCTTTTTTAAACCACCGCTGTCAAATCAACAGAACACTGAAACCCAAATGTTTTACACGTAGTACAGACCTGAACTGATTTCCTTTCCACTTCAAGGGAAGTTCAATAAATGCGCCAAGTTTAAAATTCACTCAGACAAAATTTCACTGTTCCCATGCAAGTTGGGTATGAAACATGCCAAAATTTTGTATATATAAAGAAGAAATGTATTCATAAAGATTAATTATTGTGTTATCACTTAGAAATCGCTAACGGTGAGCGTGAAAAGCACGAATTGGACCGCACGTTGGTACGCTATGAGCGCTGTGAGCGTGATTCGGACCACGGCCATAATCGAAATATCGAACTTATATTCCCTTGTTCGTATTGGTAGATGCTATACTAACCAATAAGAAAGCGTGTACAGCAGGTGCTGGATAAAGTTACCGTATCGGCAATGATGAAACTTAGCAGAGCGGATCGTAAGAATCAATAGGAATAGAGAACTTGTATTTCCTGGTATTTTCCCAAGATTTTATTGGACAAAATAAAATCATGCTAATGCGAAATTTAGACTATCAGCGCATGAGTGAAATAATATAAATTCTCAAATTTTGCATCATGATAGAAATTATCGTACAATCTGTGTACGATAGTAATATGCTATCGTACATCGTATGCAGGCACAAAATTATCGTAAGTGTATGATAATTATCGTACGGTTCCGAACACTGGGTCGTTCCTGAGAGAAGTTGGTGTTATTATTGTGTGCTGCCATCTATCAAACGACAGTAAAACAAATTTCAAACTGATTGATAGGTTAGTTTGGATTGGGCAGCGATTCGAGTAAGACGTGTTTCATGATTTTCGCTAAGATGGAGAAAAAGCAGTATCGTTCGGTAATTCGCTTTTTGTTTTTGGATGGGAAAATGCGAGGAGATGAAAACAAGTTGGATGCTGTTTATGGGGATACTGGAGCATCTATGACCACAGTTAGATATTGGTTCAACGAATTTAAGCGTGGACGAACATCCGTTTTTGATGAAGAGCGACCAGGACGTCCGGCAGACGTGTTTACCGAGGAAATCATTCAAAAAAACCACGACATGATTCTCGCTGATCAATGAACGAAAGTGTGCGCAGTAGCGGAGGCTGTAGGCTTGTCAACCGGAACGGCAATTAATATTTTGCATAATAAGTTGGCGATGAAAAAATTTTCAGCCCGGTGGGTACCGCGATTGCTCTCGGTGGATAACAAACAGATGCGACTGGTAACTTGGAAGCAGTGTTTGGAGCAATTCAAGCGAGATCCGAAGGAGTTTTTGTGTCGAGTGGTCACCGTTGGAAACCTGGATTCATCATTTCACACCAAAAACTAAGCAGCAATCAATACAATGGATTTCTCCCGGTGAATCTGCTCCAAAGAAGGCGAAAACGGTGCCATCCGCCGGAAAGGTTATAGCGACGATTTTTTAGGATACGAACGGCGTCATCCTCATGAATTTTTTAGATAAAGGAAGAACAATAACTGGACAATACTACAGTGAGTCAATGGACCGCTTAGACATAAAACTGAAGGAGACACATGACCGCATTTGGCGAAAAAGAAAGTGCTGTTTCACCACGATAACGCACCAGCACATTTATCCGGAGTTGTAGCCTCCAAAATGCATGAACTGCGTTATGAATTGCCGACGCATCCCTCCTATTTATCTGATCTAGCTCCTTGCGATTTTTTCTTGTTCCCTAACATGAAGAAATGGCTCGCGAGAAAAAAATTTAGCTGAAACGAGAAAGTCATTGTCGAGACAGAGGCGTATTTTGCAGAGTTCGAAAAATCTTATTTTTTAGAGGACTTAAAAAATGGCAGGAACATTGGGAGAAGTGTATTTTCCTAAAAGGAGATTATGTTGAAAAATAAAAAAAAATTTTGAAAAAAAATGGTGTCTTCATTTCTGACACTGGTACTTATTGAACTGCCCTCGTATTTATATTATCTCACCAGCCCTTAGTGCTGTAATAAAGTCTTTGACACTATAATTTGAACTGTCAATTAGCCCTATAGTTATTATTAGACTCGTTGCTGTCTTAATCTCAACGGTTCAGTGATTCCGTTCAGTTCTGTAAGTCGACTGTTGATTGGTGACCTCAAGTTACTCACGTGAGTCAGAAAGTAAGTGGAAACCTGTGAACGTCATATCGTCTCGAGAACTTCGTCATCAAAGTACAAGCATGTACTCCTTAATATTTCTAATAACTAACTATGGTAATGTATGTTATTTGGACCTAAATGCACACCTAGTTTATATATTAGACTGCCTTCGTAATAACTACACTCGATACATTTTTAATCTTCAGCAGTATGACAATGTGTCTACTTGACGTACCCAATTAAAATGGTTATATTTTAACCTGTGGCACAACCAGCGAACACTCCTCTCTTTTTTCAATTCTAAAATCTAAACTTATCATTCTCACCTGCATATCGTGTTCCGTACTTCCGTTACCCGTACCTTCGACCATGGCTAAAATCGTAGCTGTGTATAAATGTTTTATATTTTCTATAGCTCCGATTTCGTACACTTTTCAGTCTTGGTTCAAACAGTGTTACTTTGGAATGCACTGCCGCTCGAAATGACACAATTCACATGAATGATGTCCACAAATTGTTTTACATTCCAAAAGAAGGTACGATCTTCTTTTTAACGAAATCGCACAAGAAGTATATAACAGTGTAAAGTTTAAAATAAATAAGAAAGAAATTATTGCAATTAGATTTTTTATTGTTTAGATGGATCCGTCTCATTCTGCCATAAATATGGGTCATAATCTTATGTTGACAACATTAATTATTGCGAATTATGTACGTCAAATAACACGTATTTTGACAGTGACAACACAAAAGTTACAAATAATGATTGATTTTAAAGTACGTATGTACTGATAGAAGTAACATCAGTGTAGAAAGAAAAAACTCATAATATAGCAAAACACCTGAAATACTACCACTATAGTAAATAACAAAATAATTCTTCATCCAACAGCCTTAATAATCTACTGCTTAACAAAAGCTTTTCTTTAGAAAGGATGTTTTGGCCCACTAAACCACGCTAGGGATTGACAGTTTTCTTTCTCAGTGCAGCGCTGTTGCCCTACGTAGTTTGCTGCCTTAGTCAGCTAGTATAATTATAATTTTTTTATAACTTTTACAAAATTGCTTTGTATGGCATACTCAAATATGTAGTTAATATTAATTTTATCTTGGAAACTTAACGTTTTGACAGAGTCGATCTGTAATATAAATGACCATTGATAATAAATGATCCTTTGATAAGAATTCCTCCTTTATTTTTAGAGTTTTCGTCCATACTTAAAACTAAACAAATTTTATTAATACTAATCTGTGACTGATCGAAAATTACTAGCAAAAACATACAACAGAAATTTTTGACTTCTCATACTATTAGTGTCAGAAAATCAATTCAATCTACATAGCTTATTTTCAAAATGTATACTTAAGTGGTACTCACTTTTTGAAGGTTATTCAAGTGAAACACGAAGCTTTTTAATACATTTTGTTTAATCACTTATCACAATTAAATTTAATTTGTAATCTAAGACAATAACTGCACATTTGCACTAACGTATTAAAGCGGAATCTCCGAAGTTAGTGTTCGTAGCCACTGGGCAGAGCATTGACATGGGGGTTGTGGAACAGGGACTTCTGGCCATCTCCCCATGGGAAGCGCTGAAAATAAGAAATAAGTGAATAATAGAAATATCTATTATATTTCTATAGGAAATAAATTGGTTTATATGAGGTATCTATCAAATACACCTGGTGGGTTCACAAATATAAAAGTGTGGATATACACACCTTAAATAAACAACAAAATAGTCTTTCATCAACAACCTTTAATGGTCCACAGCTGGACATAGGCCTCTCCTTAGAAAGGACTTTACATCAAGTTTTCTTTTTTCGTTTTGTCCTGAACAGGCTGCTGTCTTAATTGATCACAGGGGTGGTAAAACTTTGTACTCTTAAATCATCACCACACGGTCACTATACCAACATCAAATGTACAGAGGTGTCACATGAACTTGGTAATGCACAGTTTTTCAGTTTATTTACCACTACTTTAGTAATTATAATAATAAAAGTGGATAGACAACTGGATAAGAAAATGATACTTTAATAAGAATTCCTCCTTAACTTTTAGTGTTAAATTTTTGACTAATTTAGGTATAATCGGTCGAAAATTACTAGCAAAAACACAAACAGGATTTTTTAAATTCTCAATAGTGTGTCATAAAATAGATCTATTACCTAAGAAAATAAAAAAAAATTGTTTATGAGGTGCTTGGATCAAGGTTCTGATACAGAAGACAGTCCTCCTTGACACGGCACATATAGTGAGAAGGTTCCTGTCTTTGGACCCCTAACCACTGGTATCTTGGACCCTTTACCCAATGTTGGTAGCTTACTATTTTTTATATTTTTAAATATGTATTTTGTATATAAATGTATAAAAACAATAAAAAATGTTTTGGACATTTGACACATAATGCCATCTAGTTTCAAACTAAGCAGAGCTTGTGGTATGTTAACTAAACTGACGGATGTCATGTGATTTGTAATCATTACCCATTGCTATTGTGTTTTCGATTACTTAAATAGATAATCTTTTTTTTTAATCTATGGATCTACTATAGGTTCACACATGCCTAAATCGTTAAAAGCTTGCCAACATACACTGGCTTACACTTACTTCCTAACACATGTCTTGCAATACCTGTGTCTATGTCTCACAAACATCTAATATAAGTATATTTACCTTAGTACGGACACGCATATAGTCAAAAGGTATAAACTCAGGGCGTTCATGATGTTCTTCCTGGTGAGCGAGGTAGGCGTTGACCATACCAAGACCAATGGCAGGGAAAGCCACAAGGAAGGTCATCTTCTTCCACAGCTTCCAACCACCTGATGACAAGTTTTAAACACTATTATATCATTGGAAACATGAATAGAGTACAGTATATTTTTATTTTTTTTATACTTTTTCTACTAGTAGTTGTTGAAAAATTTATGGTCTTAGATTTTGTTTTAATACATCTTAAAATGTAAATAGTAACATGTAGACATCATTTAAGTATCAAAATGTGAAAATGTCATTAGGTCTTAATTTTGACTCCATGATATCAGAAAAATATTGTCTAAAGCAGAATCAAAGATGTGCATTAGCATTTCTGCAAGAATTTGAAACTGTCTTGAACGAGACAAAGAAAATTTCTGTATTAAGTAATTAGTCATATCAAAGATCTACGAATGTCAGAAATGGACGGTTTTGTTTTTGATATTTCATTCATGTTTAACTTTGTTCAGTCATTTTTTTATCAAGCATTTCACTAACTACTCCTAATAGTCATCAGGACATAACATACATATCTTATAAGATTGACACACATTGCATGGCTATAAACAACTTGTTTCCTCTCCTTCCTCTTAATCTATATGCCCTACCAATAAGTTCTTAATTAACTTTTGTATTTTACAATTGTAGCACCGTGACAGTAGAATACTGTTTTACTTTGAAAAACAATACACAAAAAAAAAAAAATAATGAAGAAACAAATTTTAGTAACGTAAATTAAAGTAATTTGTGGTATGATACCATTTTCACATTAATGAATACAATATTTAAGAATTAAGGAGAAAATAAATAAAATAAATCAAAAGGGAAGATAAGACCTTTAGGTTATCTGGTTACATAATCTAAATTTTGCCAAACTTGTCTCACCTCCATGGCCTCCAGCGGTAGCAGCGTGCGAAGAAGATCGCGCATTTGCTTGTAGATATTGAATCGCAGCCCGTCTCAACAAAGTATTCATTTTTAAATAAATAAATGTAAGGTCGATCAGAAGTAAAGCAACTGTCAATTCTTTCTTCACAATTGACAATAAGAAAATAATGTGACCAGCACAAGGCTGGCCGCATATGTTTGGAATCCGTATTCGATTTCCAAATTGGTTTGCCGCGATCCGAGTTCCAGAGAGAGAACAGAAAGATGTTTCTCAAGAACCAAAGTTATGCTTCTGGTTCACATATTGTCTGATGTACATGTGATGAGATATAAAAACATACAAACATATAAAGGAATGAATTCTATGCTAAAAAAAACGAACGTGTACGTGTAGTCAAAGTATTTTCTACTGATGTGGACTCGAGTCTTCGAACGTAGATAACGAATTTGGAAATCGAATACGGATCCTGGAAAATGTGGCCAGCTTAAAATACTTTCGGAAAATCAATACCTATTCTTTTTTTTCGGATATTGGCAATTTCACTGAAAGGCGCCCGTAAACAAGAAACTCCGTATAATTTATTTTGTTCCGATGAGAGTGGATCAATTATGTAGTTAATAATAAGAAAAAAGATTATGATATGCTTAACATTGAAAACTAGACATGTGACCGTGTAAATTGGAATTTTTTGTATGACAACGTGGATAAAAGGAAATGTGTCTTTTATCCAAAAAAAAATTTGTGCCAAAGGGCTTCTAAAACTATTTTTTAATTAACAACGCAACAAAAAGTTTTGCAATCTTGAGTTAAGATGACATTTTGCTTAATGAATAACACATTTTAAGGGATAGGGAAAAATTCAGATAGTATCTGAGAGTTATCTGATAGCTAGCTTATCAAGCAGGAGGATTCCTTGCCATTAATAACTCCTTCATTCACTACATTGCACCCTTGATTTGTTTTTGTCCCTCATTTTAAATAAAATAAATGGCTTGTCGTTAATAATTATCGCACATTAATCGTAAGTTCTAAATAGTATTCTTTTTTAAGTAGTTAGGCTAGGTGGTTTTCTGGTCAACTGCAGTGTGGACTCGGCTCAGCACACGCTAGCGGTTTGTTCCGCCTGGGCGGCGCAGCGTGGGGTCCTCACTGCAGTTATTGGAGAAGATCTCTCGCTACCGGCCGTCGTACGCTCCGTGGCCGGTAGCGACAACTGTTTTACCGCGGTCACAATCTTCTGCGAAGACGTAATTTCGCGGAAGGAGGCGGCGGAGAAGGCCCGGGAGGACGATGTCCACTCGGACCCAATTCGCCCCCGGCGAGCTGGGCGGCGGAGGCGCGCATACCAGCGCCTCATGCCACTTTGAGTGTAGCCGCGGGTGGACGGGACGGGTTTTCCCCTCCATCCGCTATAGTGACCAGCCGCGAGGAGGTGACGCTCGCGTGTGCCGTACGTCGCCTAAATGGAGAGTTTATCCGAAGATGGTGCCCGCGCTAGTGGGCAGGTGCTAGGAGGGATCTGGATGTCGTAATAACAGCTGTTCCTGGATCCCTCCTATCTCAGGCGCAAAGTGGCACACCGTGTGGTTTTAGTCGGTCCGATTCCGACACACCACCCCGCCGTAATCCCCGGTAGGGTGACGGCCCGAGGGGGTTTCCACACGTTAAAAAAAAGGTGGTTTTCTGGTTCTTTAATTTACCGCCACTGTTATAAGTAAAATGTACTTAGGTAGCTGTAAATATACATATATGTACCTAATGTTAGCACCATATGCTATCCATCTGAGCTATGCCATCTTCTCCTCTCTTCCATGCTTAACTATTTGAATGTTCATTTGCGAAATCCATATGACATACTTACTATTGATATGCTTTTGGGCGTATTCCCGCACACCTTCAAATGTTAATTTTGCACTTGTAAAGTTAAAGATTCCCATATTTTACAAATAATTAAATAAAATTAAAAAATTGGGACCCTTATTTTGTTTTAGATTATTAATTTTGTATTAAACATAAATATTAAACGTAGTAGTAGTGTTGGATGATCCAGTAAATTATTGTAGAAATAAGTGTCAAGTATCAAATGTAATGGATTACGCAGCATAGACTAGAGAAACCCTGCAATTTAATTTTAAATTATGACAGATTAAAACAATACACAGATATTTTAATTTAGGCCTAATTAAACTTTTTGCTCCACACTTGCTTTGTTTATGAATTTTTCAAAATCTTGAATAAGCGAAAAGTTAGTATGGAGTAAAATTGAATCCAGTCATTTTCAATGCTATGACACATATGGCTCGACAAAATGAAACTATGGCATCATGTAAAACCGATTTGAAGTAATACTTACTCTGCAATATATCTGAGGGCAGCGATGGCGGTAGTGCCACAATATCGGGTGAAAGTTCTGATAGCGTACCTAAGGAGTATCTAAGTAGGAAAAAGACATTTTGGAGACATTTCATTGGCCTCTAGATGAGGGTATAGAAGTACTATGAAAAAAGAAGGTCAAGGAACGTGCGTAGTTTGATGCAGTAAAAACATTTTTTAATGCTGTTGTAAATATACACTACTTTTACTTAATGGTAGTAGCAGCTGATAGGAAAATATTCTATTCTTAACATCAATTATATTCTGCTATCAGTCAGCACCTACATTATTATCTATTTGTGTCAATTGTCAAGTGTTTATCGATATCATCATCTTAGCATACACGATTAGTTTATTTTGTTTTTTCACGAACATCACTTAAACATGACTTCAATAAAGAAGTTTACCAACAAGCTATTAAAAATATACCTTACTTTAAAAGTCAGTTATTCGATTATAATTCCATAATAACAAATATTTATAATGAAACTAAATTATTTTTCTTGAAGTTCTATTTATTTTATTTTTACTACTTACATTTATATTGTCTATTAGCTACCTCTATGAATTACTCGTAATATTTATGTAATTTTATGAGCAAACCTTTATAGCGTTATGCTAACAATAACATTTAGTTGCAGAAAATGTAGCTGTTACCACGGTTGTTACAGACGGTGATTTACAATATTTAAAGCACGAGACATATTTCTTTATCTTTGTCATATATCTTAATATTATTCTCTTGCATCATATTATTCTAAAAATACCTTATAATTACAAAATTATAAAAAACTAAACAATATTTTTGTGTTGTGTTTCCAAAGTTGATTATAAAGACCTAAGCATGCCCATAACCTTTATAAACGGACTAAACACATATCCATATTAAAACTATGACTGAAATACAAGTATTAAATGAACTAATATTCGAATTTACAATGAGTGCTTTTGAATTTATGTTTAAGTAATAATTATCGACTATGTTATACAAATAAAAGTAACACTATGATTCTGAGGTAGCAAAATAAAAGAAACTAATATTATAAAAGCCACGAAACTAAATTAACTATGTCGTTTTCAATGAACTCATAGAATAAATTGTCTATGCTAGTTAATTATTGGGAAGAAGGTATTAAATCATATCATTGATTTTAACGTATAATACCTAGATCAATGTTTATAACTGTATAACTATTTTTGTAATATTACGACCGATTGGTCAAACGATGAAAACGCTTTTTCACTGGCTATGCGTAGGTCATTTGTCTGGGTTTCATTTACCGCAACATTGGGCAAGTGTTTTATGAAAATATTCTTCGGTGATAACTGAAATAAGAAAGACAATAGGTTTAAATATATTATCAGAACAATTTGCTTTTCAGAACGATCAGGCGCTTTTGGAGTAGGCACCTAAATTTGCCTAGCTTTAAAGATTCTTGAACTCAGAATATGGGGCTTCCATAATGTAATTTTTAATCGTATAAAATCAATTAAAAACCAAAAGTATCTCGTGTCACGTGTTTGTGACAACACTCCTTCGAAACGATTTGACCGGCTTCGAAATTTGGAAGGTACGCGAATGTTTCGTAGTGTTTTTAAATCTAGGAGGGTTTTTTACCACCCCACAACACCCATTTTTTAATGATAATTGTAATTTCTCTGATAGTTTACACTGTAAAACAGTATTTGCCGGTTCTGCTAGTTTTCATTGTATCATTTTTAAATAAAATATAACGAAATATTTGCACGCGTTTCTGAAAGGACGTACTAATATTTGTACTTTTGTTAACCATAGACACAAATTATTCTTTCGAATTCTCATTCAATTCTTATTCTTTATGTTTACATTTAAACTTACTTTTTTCGCTTTCACATGTTCAATACTAAATCCCATATAGAAAGCTGATTGTTGGAGTTGCCTTAAATTTCTCATGCGGACCCTAGGATCACGTTCTAATAATCTCATGAGTAGTCCCCGAGCTGCAGTAGACAGATCAGTTGCATTGTCTGGTAAAGTACCCGCATTAGGCTCAATATGAAGCTGCTGTTGTCCCTGCATACTGTAAAAAAAATAAAATGTCACTATTAGGATATGGGTGTGGCGTAGTAAACGGTGTTGTGACGGATTAAGAAAACAGTGTCACTGGATTAGTGTATTCATCCTATGGGTATCGTAAGAGGTGACTGAGTGAGCAAATTATGTAAGAAATTAGCACTGTGAAGAGAAGGAAAACTTAATACAAGCCCTATTCCAACCCGTCTAGCTAGCGTGGAATAATAGACGAAAATCGTCTTTCTAAGGAATGGCCTGTGTCCAGCAGTGGACTATGAAAGGCTGTTGATGATGATGGTGATGATGAGGATGTAGTTAAGGGTCTCAAGTAAATAAATAAAATCGACTCTTGTCAATCTTAACTACACCAAAATTAAGATACATGTATATATATACATACAACAAATACTGGATTCACACTTTATAAGGTTTATGGTATAATAAATTATTCACTGTTAGAGAACTGGAATTGACGATTTGTGACTTAGATTTGCTCAAGTTATTGCTTAAACTGTCAACGGATTAAGAATACAGAGTGTCACTACTCCTGTTCTTCCCATGGGTGTCGTAATGGGGGCCAAGGGAACAAAACATGCAAGCCAACATTACTGCAAAGAGCAGGAAAACTGGAAACAAACCATTTTTCTTTTTTTTTAACGTGTAGAAGCCCCCTCGGGCCGTCACACCACCGGAGTTTACGACAGGGTGGTGTGTCGGAATCGGGCCGACTAAAACCACACGATGTGCCACTCTACGCCTGACATAGGACGAATCCGGGAACAGTTGCTATTACGACATCCAGATCCCTCCTAGCGCCTGCCCGCTTCCGCGGGCTCCATCTGCGGGTAAACTCTCTATTTTAGGCGACGTACGGCACACGCGGACGTTGGCTAAAATCGCGGCTGGCCATTGTAGCAGATGGAGGGGAAAACCCGTCCCGTCCACCCGCGGCCACACTCAAGGCGGCATGAGGCGCTAGAACGCACGCCTCCGCCGCCCGGTTCGTTCATGCCTCAATGCCGCCACAGTTTACCCGCCTCGTCCAGCAACACAGTGGGTCTATAGGCCACTACCGAATCGGCAGGCTGTCCCGGTTTCCTTAATAGGACCAGCTTCCCGTTTTTCCAGCACTCAGGGAAGCAACCGGACGACAAACTAGCGTCCAGGACCTCCCTGAGGCGGTCCGACATGTGTTCGAAGGCTCGGGCCAGTACTCGGGCAGGTATCCCGTCTGGCCCGGAGACGGTGTTCTTAGAGCGGATTCGTAGAACAACCGCCTCTACCTCCGATTCCCTGACGGGCGGAACATTGACCTCGATTCCCTCGTCGTCTCCGACTAAGAAGGCCATCGACGGGGGTGTGTGCTCCGTCCGCTGCGGGAAAAGGCCCTCGATCACTTCCTGCAGCAAGCTGGGCTGGAGTGCCCCTGCAAGGAGGGGGGGGGGGGACGTGCGGGGCTTTTGTCCCACCGCACGATAAGGGCGACCCCAGGGGGTCACGATCGAGAATGTCCAGCATCTCCTTCCTCTTCACTTCTTTGGCGCGGTTAATGGCCAGCTTCAGAGTTTTCCGCGCCTCTCGGTACTGCCCATGAAGCTGGTCTTGCTCACCGTCTACGCGGTGTCGCCGCCGACTACGGGTGTAGGACCTCCGGGCATGGGTACAGGCCGCAGGGAGGTCCGCCAACTCCTGGCACCATCAGTAGAGCTCCTTCCGTGGAGGCCGACAACCTCAGATGCGGGCATGGCCGCATCGCAGATCTGCGTAATCGTATCGCGGAAATGACCAGTCCCATGTCGACCTCCTCGGTCGGAAACTGCGGAGACAGCCAAGAGTGAATGATGGCTGCCTCCTCTAGTAGGTCCCTGTTCAGTTTAGCTATAGCCCACCGCGGAAAGCGACAAGAGCGCCGCGCCGCGTGATCCCTTCTGGGGTCCTGGAACCGGGAGAGCTGAAATCGGATGTAGAAATGGCCTAAGAGCGACTCAACCTCTTCAAGAACACACCAGTTCCTAACTTGTGCGGCAAGGGCAGGGGTAGCGAATGAAAGGTCCACTATCGACCCCCCCTGCTGTCGCACGCACGTGTTGGTGGAGCCCTTGTTTAATAAACAGAGGCCCACCGAGGCCGCCCACTCCTCTACGGCCTCGCCCATGGCGTCCGTTCTGGGGGAACCCCACGCAATGGACTTTGCGTTGAAGTTCCCCAGCACTAGAACGTGCCTAGACGTTAGTCGCCGCATCGAGGTTACTAAGCTGTTAAGGAAAGCCTCGAAGTCGCTCAGACTCCGGTTGGGGGGAGAAGTAAACACTATATACGGTGATCCCTCCCCACTCAGCAGCAACATATCCAGTGCCCTTGTCTCTTAGCGACAAGGGCGGGGAATGAGCCGCCGTAGAGCCGACGACTGCCACGGAACCGTCCCGGTCTCCCAACCAGTTTGGACGGGGAGGAACGTAATAGGGTTCCGCGGCTACGGCAACACCGGTCGACCACTGTGCCATGGTTTGTGGTGTTCAGGAAAAGGTCCTGCGCCGGGGCACAGTGGTTCAGGTTCGTCTGGACAAGGAAGTTGGAGACGTGGTCCATTATTGGACCGTCTCTACAACCATCTCCATTGGTGACGATGTCGACGGTCGAACGACGTCAGAGGCAGCCTGGGTCGACTGACTAGCCCCAAACGCTTGCTGAGAATTGTGGGAAGGTTTGCAGCCTCCCTGCCCAATCTGGTGATTGGTGGGTTTGTTACCCGTCGCACACGCTGGGCAGTGAGGGGTGGCAGAGCATTCGGCCGCCTTGTGCCCCAGTCGACCGCAGCGGAAACATAGTCCGCTACAGTCAAAGCAGCTAACACACTTGGCGCGTGTGTGTCCCGATGCTGGGACTTTGATCCTGGCGTTCACGAAACCAACGAGGATCTTGCCAGCGTCGGCCAAAGTTTTGGCTGACGCTGGCAAGATCTACAGGCTACGGGATAACTCATCCACACAGCGCCAAGTCTCCCCGGACCTTGGCGGATGGTGCCGATCCTGATGTTGTCCACGTTGCACCCTGTTTGCTCTCTAACTGCAACGCGGACATCCTCGGCCGTTACGGAGTCGTCCAGGTCCGAAATACGTAGTTCCGTGCACTTGGTAGGCCTGGCGATCTTTACACCATTCGTGGCTGCGATGATTCCCCGCACCTTCTCAGCGAAAAAGTCCGCCCTCTTTGCGGATTTAGCCCCGGGGAACTCGAGGACCCGAGCTCCCGTCTGGGCGAGGCGCATTCTGACACCTACCGTCCCAAAGTCGTGCGCGATGCTGTCCCGGGCCTTTTTAAAGATGGCCGCGTAGGACAGCCCGTCACCCCCCGGTGACCCCCACCGCCGCAGTTTTGGGCGCTCGCAGTTTGCGCGGCTTCTTCTTGGTGGACACTGCCACCGATGGCGACTGCGGGGTAGAGGTTGCCTTTTGGACAGCATTTTTACCCCGCTTTCGGGACTTCTCAGCCCTCCAACTACCTGCCAACCATCAGTGGAAGGGGCAGATGTGGAGGGAGCACATGTGGAGGTGCTAGATATAGCGGCCAGCGGGAGTGGGAAGCGGAGGGAATTCCGCTCCAACCTTGGTCGCCGGTTTATGTCCTCTCCTCAGTGCCACCGTCCCGTTCGCTGCCTTGACCCCCTGTCGTGTCCTCAGAAGAGCCGCAGGAGCAGTAGGCACCGATGGCACCCCGCATATGAGTTGAAACAAATCCTTTTTTTTTTAACGTGTTTAAACCCCCTCGAGCCGTTATCCCACCGGGGTTTACGGCGGGGTGGTGTGTCGGAATCGGACCGACTAAAGCCACACAGTGTGCCACTCTGCGCCTGACATAGGAGGGATCCGGGAACAGCTGCTATTACGACATCCAGATCCCTCCGACTTGAAGCAAACCCTATACCAACCTATCTAGTCAGCGTGGTCTAGTAGGGCAAAACATCCTCGCTAAGGAGAGGCCTATGTACGGCAGTGGACTGTTAAAGGCTGTTGATGATGATGATGACTGCTTAAACCACTTTTGAACGAAGCAGTTTTAATTCTGATCAGATGTGTGATTGAATAGGCTTTATAAGACTTACACTTTATAAGTAATAAAATGAACCTTTGGTATTTATACATACCCACTGTTTATTGGTGTATTATCACTCGTTGCTATTTTGGAAACGGCAGGCGATGGGTACTGAAAGCCAAATGAAGTGAAATCAATAAAAATATGATGAATAATATGTCTGCCTCGGTGGCGCAGTGGTAGCGTATTCGACTGCTGTGGCTGAGGTCTCGGGTTCGATTCCCGGGGCGGATCAAATGTTTCTATGATCTGCAAATATTAGTTTCGGAGTTTGGGTATTTTCTATGTATAATATATTTATATTTACAAAAAAAGTGTATTTGTATTTATATCAGTTGTTTAGTACTTATAGCACAAGATCTGCCTACTTTGGGACTAGATGGTATTGTGTGTGAGATGTCTGAAATATTATTATTATCAAATATATAGGATATATACAGACATTACTAATTTGTATATGCTTATTAAAAAAATAGATAGATGCTACATGTTTTGGATGAAAGAAAGAAAGTTTTATATAATTAATTAAAACAGAATCCAGAATCTATGTTACAGACTACTATCAGAACTCTTAACCGGTCAAAATTATTTTTAGCCGGCAAAATCAGTCAAAAGCTTTTGTGAATATCATGCTATTAGAATCTTATTCAACCTGAACGATTTAGCAAAAATAGAAGGGATCTGATGTCAAAAGTATTTTTGTCCAGTGGTGCTCCAAAGTACTTTTAACTGGTTAAGAGTTTTGATGCAACAATTACGTTGCAGTAGGTCCCAGGATGAATATAGTAGAATACTACTAGCTATAGGACCTTTTTAAGTAAGGAGGTTTTAGTCTACTATATCACACTGGCTGGAAGGAAGTTGATATAGAGTTTGATTCAAATTTTCCTTCTCTGTACAGTGATGTTGTCCTGCTTATTTGCTCTCTTAGTCAACTCTTACAATGCCCAAGGGATGAATAATTTTAACACAGCGTATTGTTATTCTTTATATCATATTAATCCCTAATGTTAAGCGTAACCGATATATGTTTTAGGTTATTATATTAGGATCAGATTGACAATCCTTAAGTAAGCTTAGGAACATCTATAATCACTAATTACATCCCAGGGAAATGATATATGTATTGTGTAAAAAAGAGAAAACTCTATTAAATTGGTTTTAACAGCGCAACTTATTTTAAGTCTCATTATTTTTATTTCTTTATTGTGTTACTTTTAAAGGTGATTAATTTTTTTTTAATAAGAAAATTACAAATTAAGATTGGCATTGAAAAAGTTAAGTTTTCTGTACGAAGAATCAGTAATATTATGCCAGCAATATTGTAACTAAAGAATAGATTTTATGTAGGTAGTATACCCACTTTTTCTTTTTTTAAAAAATTGTAGCGACTTCCACAGTACAATGAACTACGGAGCAACCACTAACCCTGTATCGCGAAATATAGATTCTCGTGGCGATTAGCATGTACACAACATCTCAACATCAACCGTTAGGCTGCGGCTCGCCAAGCATGATCACCTCGCCTGGTTGTCCATTCTACCTTTGTATTGGAAGAACATCACACCTGTTTCTCCACAAATAAATGAAGCACATTTTTGCATGTTCATGGTCTGCCAAAGTGACTCTACTTTATGGAAAGCATAAGTAGAATCCAGGAGTTGTGGTCCTCATACTTATTGCGAAAGCAGACAATGCAGTATGTTGTACTATACGGTTGTGAAATACAATCTACAGATTTTTATTGATTTAAAGATATTAATTAAATGTTCAAAGTCGTAAAGTTATTCCGTAATGTCTGATAAATAAGTAAACTGTAGTTTTTACACTCATTCTGACATACTTTTATACTATATGTGTGTAATGTATTAATATAAATATTATTATATTTAATTCTACTTAAGAGTTTAAATTCCAATCAATTTTATTTCATTTAATCATTAAAATATTCTATATTTTCATTCCATATGTTCGTCTTATTATTTTGTCGTGGACGTGGTGTTTTGTAATTATAGAATTATATTTTTAGTGTTTTAATGTCAGGTATAATACAACATACGTTTCACACAAAAAAAAACGGTGAGAACCTAAAACAAAACAACACAAAGATTTACAATCACAAACTGGTAGGTACACGTAATTCAAACTCAATCGCAAACGTATGAAGGCATGTTAAATTATAATCAGGAGAGCCCATCTCTCGCGAACTTGTATAACTTGCGTATTATGTAGTTACGGAGCCCTTAGGTTTAAGGGGAACGACACAGCAACCCGTCCTGTCTCGTTTGAAAAGAAAAAAGCATCGGCTAAAAATAGGGAGCTTGCTCCTTAATTGCACTTCGGAATTTACAGCACGATTTTAATGATTGTTGCGATCTTTCGAGTTCACTGTGGCTTAACGAGAAGGCGGAGTAATGGAAGCAAAGATTGGGAACGTAATTAGTATATTGTTGCACATAAAAACGTTATTATGGCATCGAAAAAGCGTAAGTTGCGATACATCTCTCGTAAAATGTGAATTTATAGCTAACGTGAACTTACATGGTTTTTGTCCACTTATTTTTTCAGCTGGAGGGTATTGTGATAAAGCGATGAAGACATTTAATTTTATTGTTTCTTCTTATTCTGTCGAACAACTTGTGTGAGCTAGAGAGAACTACATAATGCTTGTGTTTCCAAATATTAAAATTAGAATGTAGAAAATCACATAATTATTTTAGTTACCCGGATTGCAAATCAGTTACATACTCATAAATGTTAACTAAGCTAATTAAACTTAATTGAAATGGGACATGCAAACCTATTTCTAATTCTATTTAAATTAACACATAATTTAAGTTCGTAGAGCGTCCGTTCAATGCTTTAAACATAACCCTCTTTTACATCTTTTTTACTACTTTTTATGAAATAGTAGCAAACGAAGTGATGGGTCACTTAATGTTTAATGAATATCACCGCTAATGGACATATGAAACTCAAGAGACACAACATAATGATATTACGTACAGTTCAGATTTTAAACTAAACTATGTAGTTTCATTTAAATATTTCAGTCAATTTCAAATACCAGATCGCAAGGTTAGAAACATTTACGACGATTAAACCACTGTAAAATAACACAATATATATAAATCCCACCAAAAACATTTTCGTGTAAGATGTTATCAAGACGAGACTATATGACTTACACTGTCAATAAGTTATCGGATATCGTGTAGAGCCTAGCATCTAACTTAACACGCCCTCTACAAACCTTAAGTTAAGACAAAATCTACACCTTAGTCAAAATATGTGGCTTGGTCGTTTCGTTACTACAAGAACTTTTATATAACAGAAAAGTAGTGAAGAGTGAATTAATGTTTCACTTTGCCTCTGTGTACCAGATTTACTTACACAAAAATATATGATTCAAAGTTTTTATTAAAACCACAACATAAAAAGTGAAACAAAACGGAGCAGGAAGTTTACCTCAATCAGCTGTTTTTACAAAGTCAAGTGTCATTGAACTGCTGCTATAACCTCGATTCTCGATTCTTGGTATATTTCCAACATCAAGGCTTCGATTGCCTTTTGTTTCGAGTAATTACTACTTGGTAAAATGTTCTTATGGACATCCTTTGCTAAATGACAGTTTGAAACACCGCAAAATAAAAAAGTAAAGCTAAGGAACTTATATTGTGGAGATCTCCAGGTTTGAGGTTGAGGACGTTTGAGCTTTGACAGTCTGGTAAGTTACTATGAATTGTGATACCATGAGGGCCTCTGACAGGCCCGCTACACATCCTAGTCAGGTTACGAGGTGAAAGAGCAATACCTCATTGTGCCGATCCCAAATAAATTTAGAAATAGAGTATAATGATGATATATATAATCTTAATGTAGGCATGTATGGGATTTTTGTACCGCCTTGTATATTTTATGGCAGGGATTATTTTTGTATTTATATAGCTGGTAATATCATAGACAATAGCACTTTGAATTACCAGATTTTTAGAACTCTGCGTTAAACAGTAATTTCAGTTCGTATTTTACAATATGATACGTTGGCTGTAATTTTAGTTCAGTTCAGTTCAGTTCGTATTTTACATACTAAACAGTTATGACAACTGACTTGCCATTGTTGTCAGCAAGATAGCGTACCACATTTTTTAAATCAAAACCATTCGTTTATGATATTTTTATCCGTCAATAAAATGTTGCTCTACTGTTAAATACATTAGTGAGCTTATTGATAAGTTGATTAACCTACTTATATTATAAGATTTTTTATACCATCTAAAGGTTTGTTGGTAGGGAATGCTTTGGGCGTTACGTCCATCGATGTAAATAAGTGAATAAAAGTGTTAAATAAAATGAAATAATGCGCTGTCATTCATCCTGTAGTGATGTCACTAGTGTAACCGATGGTATAACACTTCTGAAGACCATACAAAGTTGCACTTATTCGTAATAAATATTCCACAGTGCTTCTAAGTATTATATATCTAAGTCTTAATATCAACAACACCTAAATTTACGGTTTACAGGGGTTGAAAACTGCTGCAAGGAAAAAAAGTAAAGTTATTTTTAAATGCTTTTTGTTTATTAAACGGTTTTTTTTTTATTTATTTTCTAATTTGACTCCACCAATGTAAATCACATTCGCTTTTTTTTATATAGTAAACTCTTTTATACTTATGATTTTTAATTAGAATTGAAGACAGATAATTATAAGTAAAAATGACTACAAAATGCATATTCACATTAAATTAGTCAATAAATAACAATCTTATCTCATTTTTACTTAAAGTTAATATTTTAAATATACTTTACAGGTTATCTCCAATATAACGCTATAATAATACTAATATACTTTATATTATTGTCAGCTCAAAGATTATAGAGAATAAACTACACCGAATCTGTCCAAACCAGTTGTACTTTCGATTTAAAAAGTCTCCGTTCGAGGCATGCATATATGTACATCTGTGCATCTAAAGCCATTTTTGGTAACTGCCACTCAAACGAAAATTAAAGAGCAAAGCGCCGTTAGGAGTAACGTTGTGACTACTAATCAACTGTTATCTTTATCAGTGAACCGCTTTGAGACCATACACAGACATTGTGAAGTAGATTAGAAGGTGAATGGTCACAGACGTCCAAGTGGTCGAGCTTGATTCGAACAAGTATATGCATAAATAAGGAGAATTTATTCTTTTGACCGTGTGGTTTGACCTGACTGTTTAAGAATACAAAATGTCGCCACCCCTTTTCATCGTATGGATGTCGAAAGAGGCGAGAAACGAAGCGAACTACCCAGGATAACAGCATTGTAAACTGAAGGAACATTTGAAACAAACTGTCTTGCTAGCGTGGCATAGTAGGCCAAAACCGCATTTCTGTCCAATAATACTGTTAAAGACTGTCGATGATTCATTTAACTGGCTCTGAAGTGGAGAAAAAACTGATAGATATAAGAGTAGAAGACGACCAGAGAAATGATAGATGGACTACGGGCAGAGGATATGGCTAGAAAAGAAGTAAGGAGTGAACTGACGACACCTCATTGTGCCGGTCCCAAATAAATTCAGGAATAGAGTATAATGATGTTTTAATTTTTTTACTGCGCGAATGATGAAGTGTTTTAAGAGTCTACCTCAACGTTCTTATTGTGTTGTGTGAGTTTAAAAGCCAGATAAGACAGCACTCAAACAATAAATTGTTGTTCTGACTCTGGGTGTTCTTTGGAAAATGTTCCGTTATGTTAGAAATATTCTTAATGTAGGAGTTATCTCTTCAAAAAGGAAAAATTATTTTCGTATTCAATCTAGTACATATTATCTTTAAACTCTGCTGTATCTTTTTACCGGTCACGATTCAACAGCATTTGTATTTAAGAAAATGGTCATTTAAATATGTACATTCAGTTTAGTTACCTACACATTTTCAAAACTTGAAATGAGGTCTTCGCCTAGATTAATTTGACGATGTCTGTCTTCAAATTTATGAATAACGTAACTTTTTGATGAGTCGAACTGCCGCGCCAACATCATAATAATAAAAATTGCACAAAGTCAAATTAAAAAGTATTATTGTAGTTTATTTTGTTAACATGCTTTATAAAGAAATATTTGAGAAATATATAAAACTAACCCTTTTTTTAATGTGTGGAAACCCCCTTAGGCCGTTACCCCACCAGAGTTTAACGGCAGGCTAGTGTGTCGGAATCGGACTGGCTAAAACCACACGGTGTGCCACTCTGCTCCTAAAATAGGAAGAATCTGGGGACGTTTATATAAAATAAACCCTTTACCAACCCACCTGGCCAGCGTTTTATAGTAGGCCAAATCCTCTTTGCTAGGGAGAGGTCTAAGTCCATCAGTGGACTGTTAAAGGCTGTGAGTGATAATGATGATATGTTTTATGACTGTGCATACGTATACTTAGGTAATTTTATTTTATTATTCCTCTAGGCCAAATGAAGAGCTAAGAGTAACTAGGAGAGAAATAAACGCACTGGATAAATAAGCATTTAACTGCACTGGATTGGTTAACACGAATATTGAGCTAAAAGAAATGTCACACGCCAATGTGACAAGTCCAAAGCACTCGAGTGCTTTATTTAGACTTATTATTTCAAGTCATTTTCAGAGCAATTGTCTTTTTTAAATTCCACTCCCGTTGGTATTAAAAACACTCTGTGTCGCGAAGCAATTTACAAACATTTATGACACAGACACAAAGAAGTACCATACTACATACCATACGTACCATAAATCTAATAAAATAAAATTTAAAAATGCAATAACTTACGTAATAGCTTATTTTACAATATTGATAATAATTAATCAGACATTTAACATACAAAGCAATAGCTTCAAAGCAAGCAGAACTTGTACTATGACAGCTAGATTGACTGTCAGAATACTTGTACCCTTTTAAATAAATGCGTATTATACATATGTTGACTTATGTTATAGATATACGTATATTTGCAGATCATACAAATATTTAGTCCGACTCGGGACTCGAACAATAATATGAGAAGTCATAAAAAAATAACTCGATTAATTAGCCATACGACATTTAAAATTAATTAACGTATGAAAATCATGCTTTCAGGTTTGACTTGATCCCTCAGCTTTCGTATATAACTAAAACCTGAAATTCCATGTACATCGTCATGCAAAATAACCTAATAACCTCCTTTTCAATGAGAGGTTTATGTCCAGCAGTTGACAATGATGATGGGCAAAATGGCCGGCCGCAGTATTGTCTGTGTCTGGGAAAGAACTTGTATATGTATATTCCTGTTTGTAATTTTACACTAAATATAAATAAACATTTATCATAATTTATGTCAAAACTTAAAATGTTTAATGTTCCTGGTCAGGTTTTACATATAATATTTTTTATACAATACAAAAATAATTGAACATTTCCTTAGATTTAACGATCTAGACACAGTCATAATTACCATGCTCCATGGTCGAATTGTCAGTCAGGTTTTACCTCACAATAGGCAAGGATTTATACGTTAAACATAATAATTCATTTATTGAAATTAATGACCGTAAATTTTAAATCTTCATTGATTATTGTGGCCTTTGTCATTGCTATCTTTATTAAGCAGTCATTGATAAATTATTTGAAAAAAATAAATAAAAATATAATATAATATTTGCATAAAGATATTGATTATTCAATTATTAGATTACATCTTTAATGTTTTTCAAGTGCGTTAAATGCTACTTCCTGGGTTCTGAGAAAAATCGTATATTGAAACCATCCAAACTGTTTGAATAAACAAGCTAATGGTTTAAAGTTACACAAATATTTATTTTAAATATGTTTGAGTAGAAAGGTCTTCGAGAAATAATATACACAAATACTACTTATACCTAAACTCACGTTAAAATTATGAATAAAACCTCTTGGTGGTTCTATATCAAACAGCTTAATTTTGACATAAAACTGTACATTTAAAATATTTTATAGATTATTAGTGAACCGCCGTGACTTCGTACCTTTGAAATTTTGAGCTTTTATCTACCATAATATGCATTTATTATACACATAAACTTTCCTCTTAAAATACTCTCTGTATTGATGGAAACCTCATTACTCGTAAAATCCGTTGAATAGTTTAAAAGATATAAGCGTACAAGAACAAAACCAACTTCATTTTATACTACTTAAAGATAGTATCGCCTAGTGAATATGAATTGTAGATGTTAGAAGCCAAGCTAATGAATGTACGTTAGATATCTTCATCAAATATCTATAAAATTAAATAAAATTAAAGTTTCTCTTTCACTCAATGCATATGAGAGTATCTACGGTACTTACATGAAAAAAAATGTTGTTTATCTGTTTGTTTGTTTTGATAATGATATTAGAAGTTACTTAGGTTAATTTAATATAAATGACAGACAGTGATGTGTATTCCATAAATTATGAACTTTTATGGACTTGTCACTTACTCTCCAAGTAAATGCTTTTCTTAATAAATACAATGTAATATATTAATAACTAATATAATAACAATTTTACTAAAATCGAGATAAAGTTGTGAGACGTTTCTTATACAAAAAACTAAAAACAAGACTATCATACCATGAAACTTATTTAGAACTGAATCTTGACAGATTAGTGTCGAGATCTCAGCAGCTTTTGATAATTTATTCGATATTTTTGAAGTGAAAACTTCTTTAGGCGCGTTGAGCGTTTTGGTAGAGGGTAAAATCCTCGGTTCGCGTCACCGACATGCTAATGATATATATGATAAATATATGATAATAATAATGATATATATATGAATAGTATATCTATAGCTATGGAGAATATGATATTATATATTATATATGAAATTTATTATTATTATATATTACATATGATATTATATATTATATATAGCTATATATGAAACATAAAAAATTTCATATAATTTTTGCATATAGTTTTAATTACTCTCAACTTAATAGTTCCGTTTTCACTTCTATCGGCAGTCCCACGACTGCTACTGTTTTTTTCTTTCTTTTTTATTTATATTGTCTGCCTTTTAATGATTACCAACCAGGGCGAAGAGTGGCACCAAATTTGTTTAAGTTGATAATAGGCAAGCGAGAAAAATATTATCAGAATATTAAAAAAAGCATATTAAAAAGAGACTTACTCCATATGACAACGGATTAAGAATACAGAGTGTCACCACCTCCATTCACCCCATGGGTGTCATAAGAGCCGACTAAGGGAACAAACTATATATGTACATAAGACATCATCACTGCAAAAAGCAAGAAAACTTGAAATAAACTCGAAAGCACAACAAACAGACGGGTGTTTATCGTGGTATACTTGGTAGTCCAAAATTTCGTTTCTAAGGAGAGGCCTATATCCAGCAATGAATTGCTAAAGACTTTTGATTATTAATGCTTACCCTTTTTTTTTCCTGTGCTGAAATCCCCCGGATACCACCTACTGGTGGTTATGTCGGACTCGAACCGACCAAAAACCGCACACCGTCTTAGGTACTAGTAGCCGGGGAATCAGGTGTACCCTAGAAAGGAAATCCCTGAAAAGAATATTGATGCTTACCCTGCCAAATAGAATTATTTGAAGCCAGCACGATATACATATATTCTGTATATTGTAAAATATACTTTGAATAATAGAACAAATGACAAAAAATCTAAGATCTTTTGCTACTATTGTAAACATCTGAAGTTACGTTGACAAATTGACCTTCTGAGACTATGAAACTTGTTTTGAAACTGTTTATGACAAATGTAATATTCTGCAAATTAAAATTAAGCCTTTCGGATGTTAACGAGCGACTTTCACTTTTAACCAACGATGCTGTTGTTTGGTATGCTTACAAACACTTTTTCTTGTGTGTTTTTCAATGAATTAAATTTTTAATGCATACAATATATATATATTAATGCATACATGCATGCAACATGTGCCTATGCGTGCTGTTTATAAAATATTTCAAAACAGTAAAGACATTCGAGACAGGGAATACTACAGTTATATTTGATCGTCCTTCAAAATTACTATCACAGGGATCATAATTTAGTATTAAAACACTACAATGAACAAGCTAAATAATTTTTTAAAGTGTTGTCATGAACAATTTGACATATGTTTCTCAAGTTAATTTCATTTCTTTTTTTTACTTAAAGCCCCATTGACTTTAAGAAATAAATTCAATAACACACGGGTTTTTTTGAACTAGTCTTATTCTGCGTTTTACATTTTTTTATATTTCAGTTTTTAAGTGTTCCTTCACTTCATTTGAAGGTCATTATTCTTGAATGACGTTTTTTAAATCATTCTGCTACTGATTCAAGCTATAAGACCATAGAATACTATGATACACATATGTTTAAACCTATGGTTTTGAGATTATCCTAGATTAAACACAAGGGACGTTTTGACAATAGGATAATTGGCTGTGTCACAAATCAATAATAAATGTCCGCTTCATTGAAACAAAAATCCAAAAACCTCTCGAAAAATATAATAATTCTAGCTTTTTATGAGTATTACGACTTAAAATTAAATAAACGTTGATACATTTTCTTTCATTGAGTAGTCTAGAATAGTGACGTTATAAGTTGCTACTTAGTAAATTTTTCAAACAAATTTGCCATTTTGACAGGTGATAAAAGTAACTAATTTGACTAAGATGTCAATTAACATATTTAATTATTAAATGAAATTGTCTTCATTCTTTCTTTGGTCCCTTTTTCTCAAACTTGGGGGGTTGGGGTCGGCTTTAAATCTACTGCGTAAGAAACGGCTGAACTTTGGTTGTTTACGTGGAGAGACTGCCATCAGACCTCTACAGTCCAAATACTAGGCGATATCGAAGTTCTGTAGAAAGACTATTGTTGGACATTTTAAAACTCCAATTAAGCGTAACGATGTTCGTATGGCAACCAGGAGCGACGGCTTATCGTGCTCTCCGAGGCACGGAGGAATCTCAATTTGTTAAGAATGGACACCCACCCATAGACTGACCTGGCTAGAACTGTCTAACCTTGCAACGTTTTAACCTACTCGGTTATCAGTGGTACCAGTAAGCCACGAGCCTCTCCTTTAATCATTCATTGTACTTCAGTCATCCAATAAGATTGATTTCAATCATAGGCCACATTAAAGAAAACAATATGCTAACGGGTGCTAAGTACGTAAATATCTGGTATTTTACTAACGTGATGACTCCTCCAAGTAGTGTCGTAATGCTCACACAATAATAGTTTATTCAAAAGTATTTTGACGTGTCATTGCGCGCTATGATTGCATGTCTGTGCTAGGACGCGTTGCAAACGAATGCGTTTCATAATCCAGATCTCCGAAATTTTACGAAACTATGAAATTAAAATATTCTTTACTTTGGACAATATTTTAGATGATATATATTAAAGGATTCTTAGTCCTCAGTTGGGTTTATATTTTCATTAAAATGAATGTCAAAATATAAAATGAAGAACTACTTGGTGAATCTGCACTATACTAGTCTACTATCTGACATAGGCTTGTCCTTGGAAAAGAGGTTTTGGCCGACTAGTTGTAACTAGTTTGTGTTGAAAATTTGACACTTCTCTATTATATTCGAAAATAGACAGTGTCTTAACATCTATTTTATTCGAGTTATTGAAATAGTATAATTGTTGTAATTAATATCATAATACATCTGGATTTGTAGAGTTAATGTTTTATAATTTTGACTAGTTGTAACTATTATTTAGTACTTTTCTGTGGCACGTTACTAAACGCCAATTCGAACTGTACCCTTGCGAATGGACATCGATGCCTTGAACCTTCGTGATCGATGTTCACAGTGACTTGTGTAACATTACGAATATAATACTGACGAATATTTTTTTATTGACAGTTGTAATATTACCTCAATGTCACTACTCCTAAATGAACATGTTGTTTTCGTAGAATAGATATTAATGTACCCTATTCAACTCTCATAAATATGTACGAGTATGTATTACCTAGTCTTGCCATAAATATTGTAATAAAGAAAAAAGAAAATTGTTAACTGCAAATAACATTTATTACTTTTACAGTGTGTCAGTTTAATACATAAATATAAAACAATTAAAAATATAAAAAGCTTATTCGAAGTGGTCTCCATTGGCTGCAATACAGTCCTTTAAACGATGAGGCCAGTTATCAATAGAAGCACGCACTCTTTCCATGGGAAAATTCTTCACTGCCAATCGTATAGATTGTTTTAGGGACTCCAAATTATCATGGCGTTTAGAGCAAGCTGTACTCTCTAAAACTGACCACAAATCATAATCCAGCGGATTAAGATCGGGACTAGACGACGGCCAGTCTTCAGCTCTGATGAAGTCCGAAACGTTCGATTCCAACCAAGACTGCGTGGACCGAGCTTTATGACCCGGCGCCGAGTCTTGCTGGAAGGACCATACTTGGTTATTGAACATGGTGATGTTAAGGGGCTTAACTACCTTCTCAAGAATGGTATCTTGATACACTTGTGCCGATGTTTTGATACCTTTTTCACAAAAATATGGCTCAGTCACTCCTTCATAGCTAACACCCCACCAAACCATCACTGAAGTCGGATAATGTCCACGTTGCACTCTGTCGACTAATTGGGAAGCTTCCTTAGAGCTTTGAGCATAAATACGGTCATTTTGTTTGTTAAAATGTTGCTCAATTGTAAAAATTTTCTCATCCGTAAACAAAATTTTTCTGTGACCTCCCTTTGCGTACCGCTTCAGTAGTTGTTTCGATTTTACCACCCTATTCTTCTTTAAATTATCAGTTAAGAAATGGCCAGTGCGTCTCTTATAGGCTGCAAGTCCTAAGTCATCTTTTAAAATACGCGACATGGTTCTAGGTGCTATCTTCATTTCCCGAGATAAAATCTTTTGCTTTCGGACAGGATTTCTTCGAATTCTTTCCCTTACTGCTTTGACCACCTTTTTCGTACGAACACTACGTGGACGGCCAGATCTTTTTCTGTCACAAACAGAGGAGGTCTCATTGTACCTATTAATAGCCCGGTACACAAACATTTTACTAATACCAAGTGTATGGAGAGTTTTAAAAATTGCATTTGGCTCCATACCTACTTTGTGTAATGCTATCACAGCGATTCGGTTCTCTTTATCACCCCACACCATTTTAATATCGCAAAATATTTTACAATGTATTGGCGCCAAAATGAGAAAACACAATGAACAATCGTATAAAAATGACAGATTCGAAATTCAAATGTAATATTTTTTTATAATTAAGTGTAACAGTATTTATGGCCAGACTAAGTACATGTAGAAAAGCCTAAATAACCTTCTTGAATAATTAAAAATGCGTGCCTCATTATATGTGGTACATTATAACTCAGAAAAAATAAATGAACTTTTAATTTAATGAAGCAGTGTTGCATTTATAAAAGTAATAAAAAATATCCATGTTTGAATATTCCTTTTATGCTAAAGGTTCCGTAATTTTTATGGTAGAAGTGTATTAGCATAATATAATAGATGATGTAATTGACGGCAGCGGAATTGTCGTATCTTGGATATTAGCCGTAATATGTAACTTAGGTATATGTACGTAATTAATCAGAAAAAAACCGTTGATTGGTCTATGTCTTGTCTTCTTCTGATCAAGTTAATGATACAACATTGACTCTTTTCTATTATCAATCAATTAATCAACCTATCGCCGTCCACTGCTGAATGAAGGTCTCCCCTAAGGAACGCCAACGATCCCGGTCTTGAGCAATTCGCATCCATCCGCTGCCAGTCACCTTCTTCAAGTGACCTTCTTCATCCATCGCGCCGCAGGGTGCCCTACACTACGTTTGCCCAATCGTGATATCCTCTCTAGTACACTATTACACTTTATATTACACATTTTCTGACTTTGTTGTCTAAGATTATCATCTACCTACCCTTGTTTAATCCTAAGACTATTTAGAGGCGGTTAAGTTAAATAATTTTAACCAGTAAGTGATATAAATAAAAGTCTGCACACCAATACACCGCTTTATGGCTTTATTTTTGACACATTAAGCTCTAGAAAAGCAGTTTAAATTGCTAAAATATATATCATTGATCAAGTAGGAACATTTTATTTCTTCTATTTATAGATCAAGTCAAACAGTGTAGTCTTTTTTTTATTTTAAAAGCCTGCCAAAGTGATTCTACTCTGCCTGATGGAAAGTATGAATAAAATCCAAGAGTTGTGGTCACCATTCTTATTGTGAATGAGACAATGCAGTATGGTGGCCCACAGCATGGCGACCTAGTGAGATGCCGTGAAAACGGCTTGAGTACGTATTCGTAAAAGGTATGACAGCCATTGCGGCAGTGTAAGGTGCCCACACTAACTAGAAAAACTGTCATCCTGCATCAATGGGCCTCTGGTCTCGCACTCAACAATAAACCTAGTCATTTTTGTACTGTCAATGCCTTAATTTTAATAACTTTACATAATTTATTAAGTGTGAAGTGTTACAGGTGTGTTACTTGAAAGTAACATTAAGCCATTTATGTATTTAAAAAAAAACAACTAAATATTTATGATGATTGTAACAATCGGGAGAATATTACAAAAGCATTAGTTGTTTTTACATGTAAATGTCCTACAGATAATTTACAATTCAGTTATAAAGATAATAACAATCTGTATTGAATAAAGGAACATTACATGCAAGTCAGACTCAACATTAATTAATTGATTTTGGTATATAGGTACCAAACTATAAGGAATATTCTAGTTCACACCCTTTTAGAATTTGTTGGCGGAACCCTGCCTTTTCAAGGAGAGGCCTGTGCTCAGCGGTGCGCTATAAAAGGCTGTTGATGTAATATGTGTGTAAACTTTACTAAGGGCAAAAAAACGTCTGTTTAGAACTTATTACGATTCGAATAAACCGCAAAACGTACCACTGTACATATGCTTTGATCAAATCGATATACAGAAAGTCATTGACTTCTGTAAAAAAACGAACTATATTTAAGGTCGCCATTATGTTAATAAATTCTCTTATAATTATCTGAAAATAGATATAATTTAAATGTTTTTGGGTTGCAGTCATTAGCATTCGAATTCATTGCAAGATTTAGAAGGAATTTGACTGAAAAAAAAACGAGTTATAATATTGGAGATTGTCTATCGATAGATATGTATTTACATGACCAATTCATATTAAAATAGAAAAAAATAATAGATACAGTATTCCAGCCTAGGCTTACGAAATGGCTCTCCCAGTTTATTTTTTATTTAACCTGTATAAAGGCGCTAGGCCTTTTAGCCTATTGAGTTCAACTCAAGTGAGTTGAACTCAATAGGCTATTATTCGATTGAAAATATTTGTTACTTAAATTCTATTTATTTTGGAAACTATTTAATATCATCACCGTCATGCATGTATATATGTATATAAAATATATGAAAAATTTTACACCGTAATACCTATTGTTATTATTGAATAGATTTCCATTATGAAAATTTATAAGTGCGGGTTGTAGTTGTTGTGATTGTAGTAGTAATCTTAAAAATGTTGTACAAAAATATATATATAAAAAAATTTCGTGACTGTGAAGTAGCCTCATTCGTCATTTCCTCAAACGAACTCGTACAATTTAATTTTTAAACGTTTTTTTAGCTTCAACTGTATATTTGTTTGTTTATAACCGACTTTTGTAAGCGTCTTTTTTTCATTTATTCAGTCACTGATTACTAATCCGTGTAGGAATAAATTTTAAAATACTTCCAGATTTGTAGGTGTCTGGCAAACTGCTGGCAACAATTAAACCATGTAATGAATTCTTTAGTAGTCGTCAATTGCAACCAAAATAACTTCAAATGTCATTAACTTAAATTAAAGCTTGAATCCCATTTCCCATTGAATTAATTAAAATTATATTATTTTCGGAGATTTCTCACGCGTATTTTTTATACGTTTTTAAGTGGGTTTACATTGACTACAGATTCAGTTGGTCGAATTTCAATTTTTTATTTTTACCATAAATAATTTACATTACATAAGGCGGACTTAATGCCCCAGGCATTTCTTTCCAGTCCACCTTTGGGTGATACAGAGCTGTGTGTAGCAGGTGTAACATTGGAGCTAGCGAGGAGGATTATTTAATTTATGTATAAATAATTTTATATACTACAATTATGCAGTACCTAACTATAAAATCGGCCTTGTATTGTTTAATGTATAGTTGTATTGGTTAATAGTACTCTGGTAGTATCTTATAGCTGTTTTCACATATTTTTTGTAATTTATTACTAACTTTTACAATACAAATATATCTTTTCTCTTTATTTAACTTCACTACAACACAATTTTAACTTTTTATTATACGCCGATTTATGTGATAATCGAGCTCATTAACTCTTACCACCATCACCATACACAAACATATAAGTGTATATTAAAAAATAAAAAAGAATAAACTCCTTGGCTTTTTAAAACATCATAGCAATTATATTTGACTGTGTGTACATTGAAAATTCATGTTCCGTTATTTCAATAGAGAATGTTAGAAATAAAATACCTATGTCATTATAGCATTGTGATGAGTCGAGACACTAGACGGCAAGTTTGGTGCCGTTATAACTTGCAAACGGAAATATTAATACTGTGTAATAAACAACTAGAGATGCGGCAAGTATACGGATACTTAGCTGCATTACTGCAATGTTCTTACCAGATCGCGATCAGAAATGAAATTATTCATGTCTGTATTTTGTTTGGATTTTTGTTACATGGTTTTGAATGTTAACATTTACTTCTAAGTAAGGTAAATAATATTTTCAAAAACCAGGTCCAGTTCCAACTAGTTGAAATTATTTGGGATAGTCGCTTGCTAGAGTCTCGTTTGGGGAGTAGGTATGTTTTTAGAATAAAAAAATAGAAAAATAGAAAACTAAGTGTAACACAAATTATATTTAAACATGGAATTAATTTGTAGATTCCACATGGACCATATCAAAAAAAATTTACTGATACACAAATGATGGACGATTACTATGTTAACAGTTAACTAGAAAGTAGAAATTGTCATGGTTGCCCAAGTTAATAAGTAATTTTATGATAAAAGAGTAAGAACTATTTGAGACAAAAGTTTAAATACCGACAGAGCTTCGGACACTCCGTATATTATCCGACCAATTTAAATATAATACTCCAACATCTCTATAAATGACCCCTTGTGTGCTGAGAAGAAAATAGATCCTCACAACACGTATATTAACCACACAGTAAGTAATAAATGTTTGTTGTAGTGGCAAAAATTACCTTACTTACTGACATACTGTTATTTTTAGAAATCATCATAAATAAAGGCTATTAATTAATTATTGTTGTAAAAAATGGTAATCTCACCACAAGAACAATTTAACCAAAATGGCTTAAAGCCATGAGGTTTTTTTTTGTAACCATTTTACATTTTTGTAAGGTTTCTTATGAGTTTTGTTTCAAAACTATTTTCATATCTATTCATACTAAAAACTCGCCAAGTTCACATCAAACCATTCACAAGATTCAAATTGTAACATAGTTGAACTTGACCCTAAATTCTAGTTTCATTTCATTTTAGCTTGCCTAAACACTCCCATTAATTTTTTAGATGTGATTTCAGATTTTGTTGGCCTATGTTATTAGCCAACACGACTACCGTCTAATACTTTTTGACACTTATTTTAGCTTGAAACTTTTTCTAAGTTTTGGAGTGTTTTGAATTTATTTTGTATGAGTCGGATTCCCATTCCGAGCAAATGATTGTGTAATGAATATATCTAGTAATATTTAAGAATGTTTATTTATGTGTCAGGTTCCTAAGTTCCCGTAGTGCAGGCTATGCCTAGTTTGGAATCGGATGGTCGTGTGTAAGATGTGTGAAGCTATTATTACTATCCTTTTTATAGAATTTGTAAATAATTTGTAAAATATAGAGCTTTTATTATTAAGTTAAGTCAAACTAATGCTCCACGAAAAATTAAACAAAATATAGAGTGAAGTCAACTGATTTACACCAATTCAAGCCATTCATTTTGTTCACTTCAGAGTATGATGTCATCATAACCTCTAATCCTCATAGCTTATGAAAGACAATTTCCGCATCAGGCATAATTTCTGTGGCAGGGGGACTTAACGAACATTCAAGGAAGGGACACCACGAAGAACACATATACTCTGAACAATTGATAGTGAATTATATTCACTTCAAATGTGGGTGACAATTTTCATAATTGCGTCGTTCGTGTATTTTTCATAAAGGATCATAATTGCATGATTATAGAATACTTTGTGCTTGCGTTGTGCGCTGCTAATTAAAACAGTTCCGTTGCCTTGAAAACTTTCAGACTATTATAATTCAATGCATATTGTGTTTAAATTACTAGTAATTCAGGAGTTTCGTTGTCTAGAGCCAGGTTTGGAAGGTTAAAAAAAACTGCATGGGTTTTTCGAAATTAAGAAATACGTTTTTGATAACCCGTTACTTGTTCTCCAAAAATCTATAAACTTGAGCTTTCCCGTACAGTTTGCTTAGTTTTTAGAGACCGAATATTGATGTTGTATTAAGGCTATTTTTGCGTGGATGGTAATATGATTACTTTGCAGTAGCACACATGTTAATATAGTGTGTGAGTGAATACAGAGTATCATCACCCCTATTCTTCCTATGAGTGTCGTAAGAGGCGACTAAGATAACAGACAACGTAGGACAACATCGGTGCAAAAAGAAGGAAACTTGAAACAAACCCTTGACCAGCCCGTCTGGTCAGTGTGATATAGTAAACCTCTTTTCGAAGGAGATTCTTATGTCCAGCAGTGGACTATTAAAAGCTTTTGGTGATGATGATGATGATGATGAAAAAAATAAGAATTATAATCACATAAAATGTATTTTCGACACATTGTATTTCAAATCATTCAACGGACGAACATGACGAAACTATATATATATATATATATATATATATACCAAAAGCTCGATTATCGTATAACTGAAGGCCTACTCAAACAGGTCACATAGAAACACCATTACATTAAATTTTGGTTTACACACACACTTACACGCACACACACATACACACGCACACAACATAAAACAGAACATCTAAACTAATTTAACTAAAGCTCAAATTCATATACACAGCAATACTACATGTCTCAGTTTCTTTTACAGTAGTATTACGAAAAGCGACAGAATACTGTATCCCCTATTAAAGGCCTTAACCTAGATTGGAATGCAGTTTCTGTACCTATAAAAGGTACAGAAAGGTACACATTCTTTATGAGTTTCTGAAAACTGTAATAAAAGAAATGTCTACAACTGTCAATGTGTTTCTGGTCTGAACAATAAATACTTATTATTATATATTATTATTATATTATTTTAGATATCGAATACAAAAAAGTGAGTGGTTGACTGTAAAAGTTCTATTCGAAGATTAGTTTTTTATCTATTATTAAAAATGGCATACATTTTTAAGATTATTTTTAGCTCGCTAAAGCACCATTTGAAATTTTTGATTATAATTTTGTTAAATCTAGAAAAACCAGTATTGTTACTTTTACTGATAATTCATTTCCTTTCTAGAACTTTGTTTTACTGTTGATCACTATATTCAAGTCAACATCTAGTTCAATAAGATGCAGCTCGTTTTAAATTTGCACCGATAGTATGATAGTCTAGACATCAATATTTAAATAATAAAGTAAATAAAACAAGTTTTCAAAATATTGATATAGGCCCATCGAGGCAAGGGTGTCAGTTGCTGTGGTAAGTGTGTGAGCCTTACCCTGCCACGATGACTATCATGCTTTTACGTTCCCAAGCGTGGTGTGAAAAAGCATATCACTAGGCCACCACAGTGCGGGTCACCATACTGCATTGCCTGCATTTGCAATGAGTATGGTGACCACAATTCTAGGATTCTATTTATGCTTTCCATCAGGCAGATTGGAGTCATTCTCCCAAAATAAGAAAATCACGGCAATGACCTTTGTGACAAGTACAAACGTACACACACGCAGGACAAAGCCCTATGTACTTAAGGGGATTAAAAGACGTGAGCTAAGTTTTTCAAAGAGAGCCACATATATTTTTAAAAATAACACACTTCGAGTTGAGCTCATGACCTTTAGATCATAAAACTTACAAGCCAAACATACTAATACCGCAATAATTGTGTATAGGTTTATCTCGATACCCATAGCAATTTGTGGCAATTTTTGACTTAAAAGACTTGAATGAAATTATTGAAGCAAATTTTAAGTTATTTGTAATGGTCGTATAAATTAAAACTTTGTATATGTGTGTTTTTAGTTTGCAGTGTGATAATTTTAATTCTTGGAGGAGGTCCGATGATGGAGTTTAGGAGTGGAATTGTAACTCTTCAGAGATTCGTGTTTGAGTTTATATAATTTCTTAACCAGTTGACTAGTGAAAAATATTAGCCTCGTTAACTATCGTCTATGTATGCCAATAACCTATATGTATCTGAGTTGGACAGTTTAACTCTCTTCTATTTTTTATTCTGTGCATCAATAAACTTTTTTTCTTATATTAATCTATAATAATGCATTATAAATGTTTTCTCTTGGCCTTGATACTCTTCAGAGATATTTTAGGTTTCTTTTAGTTTTGTTTCTAGCAATTGTCCACAGTATTTAACTTTGAAAATAACGAACTCCCATTCAACCGCTTTTGGCTTATTTACCACTTTATGACTGTATTTTCAAAAAACTCTGTTATACATAAAACGCATCAACTAGCAAAATGCCAAGTTTGTAGATCAGAGGTTTAATTTCAGCGTGGATGAATCAGTCTGCCAATCAGGGCAAGTAACTTAATACGTTTAGATTATAAAATGAAGCCTTATTGTGTGTTCAAAAATGTATTCTTGTGTGTGGAAATAAAAGTTTACATGTACAAAAAAGAATTACATGTTATATTTGAAAAAAGATCCGAACATTGAAGAAGAACAAAATAAGTAAGTCATGTCATGCAGTGATCGGTCGCGCGCGGACCCTTTGCTCTGTAGCTATGAGAAACTTTTATTGCTGCATAATCAAATAAAAAAAATTAAATTAAAGTGACAGTGAGTATTTCCATAACAGACTTTTAACACAGACTACAAAGACCAGTATTGAATAAACCATGCCGTCTAACATCAATGTCTGAATACATAATTTTTTTTTCGAGTTTACTGTACTAGACTTTCGTTAAGTTTTTCGGAATCTGTCGTCTCATTCTAGGTATTCAACAATCATTTATAAAGCGGACAACGCACTTCTAATTCACATAAAAACTGCTACTAAAAAGTAGCCGCTGCATGTGATTAGATTTGTTTCAAAGATAACAAGTTCTTTTTCGTCATTCGGAAGGTGTTCATTTGTATTTTATACTAGGTGTTACTTGTGTACGTGTGGGAAATTAAGTGCGAAAAAACGGAGTATTTATTTTATAATTCGTCTGAGTATACATATACTACACTACTGCTGTACATATAAGTTGACAATTAAGTCTCATCAGATCGTCTAAGTCAGTTGCATGGCTTGTTTCAGATAATTTGTACTTATAATAACCTCAAAAACTCGATATATTTAGCAATAATAATATTCTCACATATCTCACACGTGACCGTCGGTACTATCTTAACCAGAACTATAAAAACGCATACCATTTCTTTGTTAATATTTTAAGGCGACTATTTTATCTAATTACAGAATCTCTCGTTTTGAAAATATATTTCAGTTTATGGTAAAATGATACTATTTCTACTATTACTGAATATAAAGTTCTTAAATATTTATCAATATAAACAATATTGAAGAATTTTGAAAGACGATGTGATATAAGTTGCGTAAACATCGACTTTTAAGTTCTAAATCGCAGTACAGGTAGTTTCTACCGGCCATCTAAATTTAACGGTCACTCAGACAATTTTTGCTCATCTAGTTAATCATTTAACGTTCACTATCTAGACGTACTTGTAGGGAATTAAAATAAACCGGTTACATTTTTTAAACTGTAAATTTCAAACAGTACAATTTTAATTAACTATTGTTCCACTGTCCACATATCTACATAATTATCTTTAAATTTAGCTGTGACAGCAGAATTATCGTATTTGTTACTAAACTGATGGGTTCTAGGCTAGATAATCATTTGAAACACATTTTTATATGTTACGTTAAAATATTACGTTATTTTTATACTGTCAGTCTAGAAAGTAATTGATCAAATGTTTACTATGGCATGTACGTGGCAACAGTGTAATTGCAGCCATATTTCGTATTTCCAGAAAGTTAAAAATGTTTAACATAAAGTAACTACAACGAGCTATTCAATATTATTATAATATCGATCGAATTATAGTCGATTTAAAATCTTCGTAACCAATCATATATTCAATGATCATTAGCGTAATCTGCAATAAAAGGATTAAATGTTATTAATAAGATATCCATGATGTGAATGTGTGAGGCCTCTTTCATTTCTAACTAATTACTACCTATTTAACACTCTTTCTTGTTACATAAAATCGCATTTTTACTATTGCGATCTACGAACCCGCATCTATAAATCAATACTAAACTCAAGTACGGAATATTATCTACATTCCGTTTGTATATACGTTCGTTATATACAAACGGGATGTAGATAATATTATTTTCGGTCCGTATACATTGGAGAAATGCATCCAATGTATACGAACCTAAACACCATAGCCAAATACAGGTATTAGTGCTGTTAATGGAATATTTTGAGAACTTTTTCCTCCTCCGGAAGCTGATTCAGATTTACGGTCCAAAAGATTTATGAAGGTTTTAGGAAAAGTATTACTGCTCAAATTCCTTTGTAAAGTATACGGTTTAGTTAATAAAAAACAGCTTGTATCTAAATGCTCATCAATTTCTTATCGATGGGTAAAGATACTGACATATTCCATAAATATAAACGTCAGGTTGAAAGGCAAGTAACATTTCATAAGACGGCTGCGTATGCGCAGAAAAATACGTGTGTCAGGGTGGCTCGGTGCGCAAACGCCTTTGGTTGCGGTCAACGGCCTTGACATTGTGCTCGTTTTGTGTTTACATCTTATTTGTATTCTTTAAAGACACGCATAATTATCGTCATTTAATGCAATATAGTCACGTGGGGAAGCTTTATTACTGTTGTAAATAAATGGTTGTTACATGTGTATTTCCAGTTTGGTTTTAATTCAACTGTAGTTCGACCCCAGACTGTCGCAGACTTTAATGTAAAGCTAAATTTAACCGTCATTCAGCGAGTTCGTATTTAAGTAATAAAGATGACCTCCGTTTTACGTCCTGTTGCTCTCATAACACGCATTAGTTTTAATGTTTCAAGTTTTAGACACAAACATGATTATATACAATACAAAAGACAAATTAGTAAACTAATTGCATAACATAGGTGGAATTAGGCGTTACTGTGGTGTATTTTCAGACTATGAAACGTAAATCGCCATATTTACTTTAAACGAGGTCGAGTGGCATAGATAATAAAAATCTATTTATTTCAAAATAACAACTCTTGGATATTTCAACTGTTTATTATCAATGTATCCTGATGTTTCAATGTTAAATGAAAAAATTAAAAACGGAAAAGTTTTTAGAGTGTTTTTAAGTTAAATTATGTTATATTTTCTACTTTAATAGCCTTACATGAGCATGGTAAGAACTGCATCATTGTATGTAATATATATCGAATATTAATATGCTTGGTATTGGCTGCAAAGTTTATTGACATTTCTCAGGCTTAAGGTTTAGCATTGATGGCCAATCAGATACGAATATTATTAATGTTGTATTTGAATTAAAGAATATATCCAGAAATGGGATTGAGATGTTAGGGAATCGATTAAGCACGTTTTAGAGTGATAAGCCGTCAAATTGATACAATGTTTTAGACTGAACCATACACATATATTACGTATCAGTGAGATATAAAATAGTTTTTCATAAAAAAATGGATAAAAAAATTAAAGAGTGTGAAACTCATTTGTATTCCGTTTCAAATTCTTATTAATAATTGCTGCACGAATGGCGTGGTGGTACACGCGGTCACCTCGCTGCTTCCTACTGCACTGGGTCTTATCCACACATAAGACAACAGTTTATGTGATCCACAAATAGTTGTACTGAGTCTGGGTGTTCTTTGTGTCCCTTTCACGTCTTCGTGGCACAAGATTTATTCCTAGTGTAGTTGTCTTTAAAAAATAAAATTTACAAATGGGTAAAGAAGATACTCGTGTATTTATGTGTTATTCAATTACTTGTCGTCAATAATAAATGATTTTCTTCCTTTCTTTATAAATAAAAAAGATGGCAACGAACTGAGAACATCAAAATTATTTGAAGTCGGTTAATAACCGCGCTTTGACTTCGATTTCCTGTTTTTAATATGTAATGGGTAATTAGAAATATGCAAATGCATTTAAAACATCCGTTAAATTGTTAACTTCGTACGAACTGCAAATGTATTTTTTGCCCCTTTGCAACTAAGTGACTTTTATTAACTTGATAAGGCCGCAGCTTCTTTCGTTTAAAAATATAATTGTAATAAAAAATGAAAATGATTCACCCTAATGTTTCACTTATGGAAAATTAAAGATTACATTGAATTTCCTACGTGAAACTTAGATTTTTTTATCTCAATATTCACGATCCATGCCAAAGCAATGGGAAATCTTATGCCTTGTCTCTTGTACCTACATATATCGATTCGTAGAAAGGTCGTACTTTGGTATTTATACACTATTTTAATTGATAGAAAACAATACTACTGCTTCGGTAAATGGTCCAATAGTTTGTAAGCTTTTATATATGTACTAGATGTTGACCCAGCGTGTAGGCCAAAACCTCCCTTCTAAGGTGAAGTATGTCAAGTTGTGAACTATTACAGGTTGCTGGTTATGGCGATGTTAAGGAAATGTAAAGTCTTCTATTAGGGATATACGAATATAGTAGACACTGTAAACTATGTAAAACATTAACAAAATTTTTAAATTGTCCAGATTTTAGAAAATTGAAAATAATTGTATTGTTTAGAGATATACGCTTACTTTAAAGGCGCATGTCTGTTTCTCAAAGTAGAATTCATAGTCTATGGATAATCTATTAAGAAAACGGTGGTTTATAACATATTGTTTGTATAGTTTTACCAACTGCAGCGCGGTAGTCCAGTTAAATACTTTGGGTCAGTCGGCTAACATTGGCCACAAATAGTTTGTTTAGCAGAAACGTGCCTTGTTAGATTAAAATACCTTCAAAGCACGACTATTTACTACAAAAGATAGAATGGTCGTGGCAAACGGTACTTGTAACTAGTTGTAAGGTTAATGCTTTAGTCGAAGGGCGAGACTAAATACGAAGGCTGTATGCCACACGAACCACGGTTAGAACAAAATGTTCGTTATGTTATTACGTCTAATATTCATATTATCCGCAGTTTCCTGTTGTACAGGTAAACAAACTGTAGTGTCTTGAATGAGGTAACTTTTAAGTAAAATTTTTTCTACCTAGATAGGTATTAGATAATAAAGTTACAATTTAAGTTTTCATATGTATCCTCACTTAATGGTTGAGAAGCGAATGAATTAATCCACCTGACATGAACTTTAATGCTATATGTTATAAGTAATACTTTTGAGAGGGGTTTGTTCATAATCTTTAAAAAAAGGTAAATGCTATAAACCTATGTGTATAAATACGGGGTTACATAGCAATTATACGCACTCATACGTATGTAAAGCCCGAAGACCCGAACAAATTAGTCTGACAGGGCTTCGGTCGTCAATTACTATGTGATGCTGCAAATAGATCAAAAAAATATCTATAACATACGTTGAATGCTGCTTTTGCAGAATAAAATCAGTTTAAAGAGTATTCATTAATATTTTTCGTCTTATGGCCAAGATATAGTTATCATGGCAAAGGTTGGCAAGATTGCAGTTATCAAATAAAAACAAAATAAAATATTTTGATGCCACTTAAAGCTACTAATGTTGTTGCAGACTTCAAATAGGTATCTGCAATAACATTTAGACATATTTTCTGATAGAAAAAAACCTTAACCGTCGGCAATTCAATTCGAACCGAGACAGTTCAATTTTTTTTAAATACTTTTAAAGTGCAATGCAGAATGACTAAGATATCACCGTAGGTTAATATATTCAAATATATTGTACGTTCTATAAGTTCCTCAAAATATTTGACATCTTGAAATACTTACGTATACGGCTAATTTCAAAATTTAAATATTGTTTACTACTTTTAAAATATTTTTAAGACTTTATTACGTTTTAACTTATAAATATTAATCGCTACTACTTCTACTTGTGTAGTTACTTGTTTTTACAATATTCTTAAAATAAATAAAGGTATTAATTGTGCTACTTTCTTCATACCGTGTGAAAAAAAGTTCAAATAACTACACTGTAATGATTTTCTCAAAGTGACAACACTTGATTTCGTATAAAAGTCTCCACTGACAAATCTTTCATAATATCTGTGGTTTCCAGTCTAAATAGAACCGAGTGAATACCAAATTATTATAATCTCAAACCGAAAAACAAGCTTATATATATAATTGTAGCTTAGCTCTGTTTTGTTTTCCATTCAAACAAAGGTTTACACATTAGTACACAAATAGTTGGTGCACTTAGAAAAAGAAAGCAACCTAGAATGTAGTAATACACGTAATGTAAAACAACAAAAAGCAGGATTACCTAAAGTGTCACATATACATAAAAAAACAGCTTAGGTTCGCTGAGAACCTCTTTTGTTTTTGAAGGTGCTTCAATTTCTCATTTCAAGTATAAACCTTAACAAGAGTTTGCGAGCTTGTTGTTGACAGGCGTCGAACTTTGTGCAGCTATTGAAGAAATAGCGTTGGTTTATCGTATGTTTAGAAAGATTCAAAATACACGGCACATTCCGATAATGTTTTTGAAGAATTGAAGACCTAAGATTTCAAGCGGTTTGAAGTTTTTGCCTTATTCAGTGTGATAATTTTTTAACTGGCCAATAACTTCAGTGCCTCAGTAAAAACTCACACATATACACACACTGGCTTCCTTTTTTTCAAGTTTTTCGTATTATACAAAAGGAAGACAGTATCTTACTTGATTTTGTGTCGATATTTTGATTTGTTTCGTTCTCTATATTGAGTCTACTGGTATAATCTACTGTAGGTTCTTACTTTTTTTAGAATATTTCTTATAATTAGCTTCTAAAAAACTGTGTATACGTATATGTTATATAATTTAGAGGTTTTCAAGCTGGTATTGCGTCTCCATATTGTATCTTAACTCTTTTGTAATCTTTTTGAATAGATTAGACGTTTAACATGTTGCCCTCTTAGACAAAAGATTAAAGCTAAAAATAAAGATTTATATCTACCACAACAATACGCGGCAAGCATAATTTATTAACCGGAAAATGAACCATATGTTTTCTTGATTATCTGTTTTACCCGTCACACACGAAGCTCCTTAACTTTAAGGTTCTCTCAGTCTGCTAAAATTCTTCGTAAAATATACATAGTACCGTACGAGACGGAACAATATCATTTATCTCAGTCCTCCCACAGACCACTTCTACATGTAATAATAACTGTCGCCAACATAGTAGAATAATGTATCTACTTATGTCTTTATAGCATTAAAATACACTTAAGTCCTTGTACACCGAAGAAATTAATTAACGAAATACGTATTTTGCAAAATGCATGTAAAGTATTTTTCTTGTTTTTGGTTTATAATACAAAACTATTTAACGACATAAATTACATATTTGAAATATAATTATTTCAATAAATATGAATATTATTAGTGTACGAGTATAGTATAAACTATCCTAACCTAAGTAAGTAAGTTAATTTTATATATTAATATCTAGATTCCGAAAGATATCAACTCAAAAAGCTAAATATTTTTCGGTTAGTGTCAATTTTCGTTACGAAGAAGATAATTACACTCATAGGCAAATGCTGAATCAAGTCATAGTTCTGGATCGTCTGCGATTGAGCTCGCTAGCTGTTCGCATTTTACGTCTTCCAGCGACGCGGAAGCAACCTTCCTGTCATTATCAATCGTTAAGTTGAGGGGTGATTACCCATAATAAGTAAGAGGCAAATTCTACAGCACGGTAAAACCCGTTCATTGGCACTAACTTAATATTAACGTCTAATTTTAACTCGTAGCTGGTAATTTAAGGTTTTAAATTTAGAACGAATAACCATAGAAGGCTAGAGACATAATGTTATCACATGCATAAACATTTTACGATGAGTTCTTCCATAACTCCCAATTAAGGAATAACCGATTCCATCAGGGCATCTTTCCGTAAATTCACCAACAAAACATATTTAGTTTTGTATTTATTAGCTACATTCAAGAGTCTTGAACTTCTTACTTGTTAAAATTTTCCTAGGCCTGTTAATTTTAATTATGCCTATTTTTTTCTGATTGAAAAATGACAGACTAGAAATCATTTCTCGATATGTGACAAGCTTGTTCCTTGATATTATTATTGCGTTTGAATTTGGAATACTACAGTACCAAATCAACGGCATTGTCTCACCTTTATCGTGAATAGACTGACAATAAGCAGATAGAAAAGGCGCTTCCTTTCGTTGGATAAAAATAGGCAGCACACGATAAAAGTTTTGTTCTGTAGCATCACTTATCCTTGATTATAAAATGTATACCAGAAATAGAAAGACAAAAACTTAAAGTATGTTTATAGAATGATCTATGAGTAAACATGGTTTTGTTATTAGAAACACGACTAAGTCAACATTACTATTTAACTTTTTCACCTCTAATTTTACCTTGTACGTACTAATCAGTGGATTACATAAAATAAAATTAGTAAATTTTATTCCATGTCTTTCGAATTCTTAAAAACAAATGCCAAACAGGAAAAAGAACTTGAGACAATTCACTATTAAAATTAAAACGATATCGGCATCATATAGATTAATCACACAAAAGACAAAAGAACTAGTATTAGGTGCAATTACCACCGTAGGGACGAAACAAAGTGTGTCGATATTGTAAGTGTGTGTAGAAGTACCAACAGTACAAATAATCAACAGGACCAAGTGCGGGTAGTTACACCTTGCGCATCACGAACGCGTCGCTAATATCACACCAGGCTACCCATGACCACGAGTGATGTAACCTGTACAAAACATCGGGAAATAGAAGGTATCGTAATCTTTTTAAATAATTTTATTGAGAATAATTCTCACTGTACAACAAAACTATGTGTATGTGTAAAAATCACGAATGTACAAAAACAGTTATGACTAGTATTACGAGTATTTGAAAGGCTTCAAACACTTTTATCCTAGAAAGCTTTAATAAATCGAGATAGCGTAGTACTAACGATGGACAAAGTCATTAGCCTGTCAATTCAATGCCATTACCTCGATGCGTCGGCGCAGGCGCCGGAGTCTTACATGACATGGCGACGACCGATCACAAGACAGGACGACGCAAATAACTAATTTATATTTAACTGTATAACTTAATATAACTGTGGATAACTAAGCCAATATACTGTGACTAACAATAATTTGGGACTGACGTCTCGTACACAACGAAAAATTGTTAAGTTAGTTTGTATACGTCTCAAAAACTGAAAAAGTGCGGTACAAATTTAGCGCAAATTTTGACAAAATATACGATACGCTTCAGGGCTATAAATACTTTTATTTATCTAGTTATTGCAAGCACAATGTTGCACAAAAGCTGAACGGGGTAAGGTACCGCTAGTAATGTATAAAAGTATAGATTTACACATTGTAAGAAAATTGGAATACTTATATTATCCAAGGTGCATTAAATTGCTTCATAAATAGGAAAAATGATAGCAATTTGCTTCACATAACAAGTATTCTTTGTATGATTGATTGTATTGCGGGTTACGAATGGACGGACAATTTACGAAACGTGTACAATAACTTGTCTACGATGACTGTTCAACAAAACAACACTGCATCTGGAATTTGATAAAGACCTATTAAATGAAGAGATATAATCTTTTTTGCTCCACATTACTGAATTCTCCGTATATCGGTAGGAACAAAAAGCGAAGATAATCACGAGCTAAATCTGAGGCTAGATGGTAAACAAGTAATAAACAGGATCGGTTATGACTTTGTGGTTAACTGCGAAGAGCAACACAATATTTGAAATAAGGACAGATTCACACTTTTTAAATTTATTAATTTTTTTTTATCGTAGATCGTACTCAAGTGCGTTGTGGTTCTTCGAGTGTCCTTTTCATTAATTTAGGGATTCTGGTAGCAATAAACCTCCGGTACTAATCATTTGCTTGCAAAGAAACGAAAGAATTGGTCAATATCGGTTTTCTATGATACCACCACGTTTGCGTCAGCCTATATGGGTAACGCGCGCGCAGCCTATATTAATTGCATTGCTCTCCCGCTCCCAATATTTACGGAATAAATTACCTTCAAAGTGATTGTTAGCAAACATTTTACTATTTTTTTTCATGTATAACTCTGTAAGGATCTTTAACATAATGTTTTCGCAAAAAAAAGATAGCAAACTACAAATTGCAAACAAATTGAAGTTTTTAAGACAACATATTACAAATTTCGTTTGAAGTAAAGTCTTTGTACCTTATTTTCTCAAAGAAGATTGATACCATTGACACGGTATGAGAGCCAAAAGACAGTTAGTACTCGTATACGTGTTAATAATATTTAAAGGCATCTTTCTTTTTTTATAATTTGAGAGCCTGCCAAAGTGGCTCTACTCTATCTATATATCTATAACTAGAATTCAAAAATTGTGGTCACCATGCATGTAAATTAGCATATCGAGTACTAACAGCTCTTGGACATAAGAGGAGAACCTTTCCTTTATTTGTTATTTTAAGAGCATTTCAAAGCGACTCTACTCTGTCTAATGAAAACATGAGTAGTATCCAATAGTTGTGGTTACCATACTAATTGTGAATGCAGACAATGCAGTATGGTGACCCACAACATGGCGGCCTAGCAAGATACTTGTTCACGCCCCGCTTGGGGACGTAAAAGGCATGACAGACACCTTGCTCGTAACTTTGCACTTTAAACTATCGAAGGGTTCATTTTAATAATTTGAAGATACAAGTGGCATTTGTGAATACACCTTTAGGGTTCACTCTTTCCAAGAAATGTCTTGAGGAAATTTTGAACTTGTATTGCAGTACTATTTACGGACAAAAATATCAGATGTAAATTTCGATTGCAAATATCAAAAGGTTTTGGATTTCAAAGTATTTATGTCATATAAACAAATATTTCAAAGTATCAGAAAATAAAACATAATTTTGCTATAATTGATAGGAAAGAGAACGTTTTTTTTAAAATCAGACACTAGGATGAAACCAATACACTTAAGGTATATAAAAGAAACATATGTGTATTATCATGAAATGTAATAACTGTATTATTCATTCTTTAATTTTTCTACCTTAAGGGGTGATATTTTTTTAAATTTGAATGGGACCAAATGAAAAGCATGCTCTTGCCAATAAAAAATGATAAATAACGGAGTTTTGTAGTAAAAGCATAAATATAATAATATGGAAAATGGTTTAGTTTTTATCTCTTTTATTTTTTTTTCTCAAAAGTAGCTATAGATACAGATTGATTTATATATTTTTAGAAAAGAATTATTATATTTAAGGTTTTATTGTTTAATTTCTTTATTTAATCTAAATCTTTTGTTGTTGTGGGTTGTTAAACAAAACTCATTAATTTATTTGATGTAGCACAATCATAATCTTTTTGCGCATATTATTACTTCCGAGATGTTTCTTCCTCTTAAGTTTTTCTAGTTTTTAGTTTTAGTCATTCATATTGTGAATCATGTAATCGTTGAGTTTTGAGAATACCTTGAGATGTTTAATAACATTGTTAAACGTATACAAAAAGCTTTGCTATGTTCTAAGTTAACAATAGTTGTACTAATAATGTATTAAACTATTAATTTGTTTCAATTCACACATGATAAAGTTTAAATTAACATTGAATAAGTTGAAAATAAAGAAAAGTACTTGAAAATAAATTTTTATTGTATTGCGCTGTACAGAATACAATAAAGTATTTCTTGAAAACTTTTATTATCAATTTATAATGTCATTGCATAATGTATATGATATAAAAGTTTGTCGTGAGGTTAAAGTCCTCATACGAGCACTTACTTACTTTTAACATTTAAAAAAATACAATAATCAAATCAAGATATTTAATTTACTTGTTTATCTACACAAATTAATCTCACGACAAGCTTTGAAAATGAAGCGATCAGAGTTTGGTGATAAAAATGGAAAACTTCACCATCCAACCTTGGTTACTATTTAAGATTAAAGTATTAGTTAAGAATTTGTAATAAGTTCAATTTTTTATAATCTTAAGTCTCTTTAGAGATTGAATTGAAAAAAAATGGAACCAATTTTAAATAAGCCCAGCGGAAGTTGTTCTAAGTACCTATATGTAAAAGTTATATAAAAATCAACATTTATCATTGTGGTGAAAAGAAGAACTCGGTAATTTCCTAGTAATAGTTCGAGTATTTTCTAAGTGCAATATATTTGTATTATGCAAGCAGCTATGCCTTGTGTTTAGCATAAACACTTGCATTATTTATATGTTGAATAATCTGCATGTAAAAAGGGCACCCATATACGTTTAACCTACATTTATATATATTTCTAAGAGTACTTTAGAACTACAGCAGAGCCATGGTTCGGGGCATAATGGCCGTCTTTGTTGGGATGAAAACACAGTTTCATAGATAAGTGGTACTAACCAAGTTACCGAGTGAATGATGTTAACGGAAATCTTACTTCTGCTACCTATCTCTGGAGAGGGTACTCAAAAGCCAGCAATACACTTGTGACTTGCAAGTGTCCCCGGGTGTTAGCAGCTTTAGTTAGTCTCAAGGTAGCAGCGCCGCGCTGATTTAAGTACGAACCGGCTGGCGTGACCGCAGCAGGACTACCCTGTCACAAAAGACCAACTTAAAGCAACAGCATGTGTTGTCATGTTTCGTTGGTGAGTGCTATTATAGAATGGAGACCAGGGATGACAGTTATCGTGGTGAATGTGTGACCCATACCAGTCATAGCGTCAGTGTAAACTACCACTATGACTGTCATGCCCTTTACGTCTCTTAGCGGGGCTTGACAAAGCATTTCACCAGGCTGCCGTCCTATAGGTCACCATGCTGCATTATCTACATTCACAATGAGTATGGTGACCACAACTCTTGGATTCTGTTCATGTTTTCATCAGACAGATTAGAGTCGCTTTGAAAGGCTCTTGAAATAAAAAATAAAAAATGTTCTTCGGTTAAGTCCAAGAGCAGTTAAAGATATACAAACTTGTATAAATTCCTTTTTTAGGTATCTGTTAGGAATTCGCAGACATCACATAATTTTACCACAAATATGTTATGAAAAGCCTTATATCATTTGTGCAAAACTGTATAAGTAGGACTTAATCCAATGTTAAACTGAGCAAGTTAATTAAGATGTAACACAGGAAATGTTCCGTAGACTCATGCACTACCGTCTTAATGTGTCTCTATTAGCAGTGGAATGGAATTATTCATGGGAGGCATACAATTTGCTTCCTGCAAACTCCAGTAGTGGGGTGACGGCCGTAGGAAGTTTTCATACGCAAAAAGACTTGTTAAGATGAGATTAGCGTCAAAAGACTTGAAAATGGAAAACAGACTTCTGCAATGGTAGGCAGTTACGAACGCGTATAAATACGCACTTATTTGTACTATATTTAAAAAACTACTACTATTACAGGTAAGTCCTTCTCTTCTGCATAGTTAAGTCGATTTTATACAAAAAGTTTATATTTCATGTATATATTCCTGTAAACAATTTAAGATATTTTCTGAGTGGATAAATAAAAGCAAATCTCGGTGTTTAAGATTATCCGAAATGATTAAAAGTGAAACGCTCCTTTTTTGTTAATAATACTCTCTATATTAACAGAGATTAATAACTCTAATAAATGGCTAACTTTTACAAGACAGTTGAATAATATCTCAGTCAATGATAAAGTCAGTAATATGTATGACAGTGACAAACAGTTTGCTAAGTGAGCCAACGTCCTAACGGTGTAACTTTGCAATATTACTCCTCAACGAGCATGTACCAAACGTAATTTCATTAAATAATTCCATGAGTTTACAGCACCAGGAAGCAACATTAGTTTTTAAAATACTAATATAATGAGTACTGGCCCTTTTTTTGTTCATCTGCTCAAAAATTTATATTTTGTTTATATTTTATCACACATTTAGTAACAGCTTGTTAAAAACGGTAATTTGAGGTCACATTTTTATCTCTCAACATCGACTTGCGAGCGACGATCGACCGTTTTCAAACATAAAATAATCTCTTTCTGACAATCTTTTAGATCTTTTGAAGATAAAGGATGACGAAGGAATATAAGTAATATTTTCACAAAACAGTGCAGGTTAAGGAATTCTTATATTAAACAGACTTGCCAAGGTTTCTCAAGTTTAGAAGCTCCAACAGGTACCGATGAAAATGATAATTAAAATTTGGTACGGACTGGTATACTGTCATGTATGTAAAGAACGACAAAGTAGAATCTGTCTTTGCCTCCGGTTGGGACATGCCGGTTTTAATGTATAATTTTGGTACTTAATTGGAGTCATGTTTAATCAGTTGCCCTTGATAGGAGAGTTTCTATAATATTGAGGCTTATAATATTGAGGCATTACAAGTGCATCAACATCATTCCCGAAGTCTCGCGTGGCTTTGTTAGAGGTAGGATAAAGGGCTTTGGCCATCGGAGTTTTTGTATTCATTAAAGAGAACATACAAAAAAAGTTGTGTTCTAGTTAGATATATGATTTAGAAAGTATGACCCTCACTTGGCCATGTGTATTTGTTTATTGTAACAATAAGTAGAATTAGTATATTTAATGAGTGACAGATTAATCTTTAAACTTGTGTCGTGTAATCATCATACATTTGGTCTACAGAGTTAAGCGCCGGCGCCACTCGAAAAGCGACTAAGTAACGTTAACGGTTTTCTGACAACTAACTGTTAAACCGGAACAGATACTGATTATACTAGTTTAAGTTTTAGTATTTAATTCGTATAATTTAGTAGTATTTCGGGCTCAGACTTTACGGTAAAATGTTAATTTATCCACTCAGCTCAGCTGAAATAGCATTTGTTATATTTTTTTTTATGTAACTAAGTTAAAAATACATTTTGTCTACTGTAGGTATCGTCAGGTATTTATTACCATCTTAGCAAAAAAGCTAACTATATCACATCATTCTACAGTTTAGAGAGTAAGTTTTAGCAACGGCGTTCAAAAATAGTCATCAACCTATTGTCGTCCACTGCCGAAGGAAGGACTTTCCCGAGGAAAGTTTCCGTAAAGAAAAAAATATCTTGTTTTATATATCCATTAGTTTGAGCTACGTCGATTTGCGGTCAACGGCCACTGGCAAACCAAATAGGATGTATTGTCGTGTTTGCACGGTTAATATCTATGATAAAGACAGAACAGAAGATTGAATAAACTACTAATAAGGTAGTGTACATACACTACACTATTCTCATGTAGATTTATACAAGAATACGTAAAATATAATTAGTTCCAAAACATTGTAAGCTTTATTTAAGCAAGGCCACTGACGAGGAAATATATTTCAAACTAACCGTTCTTAGCAATTTAAGAACGATTACAGTCACTACTCTGATCCCAAGATTTATAGCGTGATGTTAAATATTTTTTAGACTTTTTCAATGAATACTATATCTAATAGAAAATATTTTGACGAATCTGTCCCCTTAAGCAAGATGCAAGTATTTCGTGTTGAATCTCTTTCTACTATCGCTTATGCTTCTATTCTCGTGTATTATTGGCTAATATTTTGTTTTGACCACGTGACTTAACGTTGAGCGACGTCATTCCCATATACTTGTTAGTTTTCTAACAACTTTTACGTTTGTAGAATGTCAACTTGGCTCAGCGTCTGTATTAGTTTAAGAACTAAGCGCATTTAAACAAACATACAAATAAAAGTGGTTTCGTTTTATTATATCAGTGTCGACAAGCTCATTGGCCGCCTGTTGACTCTGACTTTTTAATGGTATACGGTAAGCAACTACCGTCGTCCGTGGTCACTTACTTTTCCAGAGTCACAAAATCACTGCTACCCATTGAGCTCCTGCCTCCGCCGATGAAGGAAGAAACAGAGTTTGAAACTCACTAAATTAGTGAAAATAATGATAGAATTACTTGACACCGATTTTTATAACACCGTATTATAACTCCAATTAAGACGGTCCATTTGTGGTCCAGCATGACGCTCTCACAATCAAATTAAATTTATTGTAATTAATTGTACCTAAGCTAAAAATCTAAGGAATGAGCCTACAAGCCAATTGATATAGGTTCTACTTAACAGCCTGCCTCTGTTTGTTTTCCGATGTATTTATAACTTCTTTCCAAAAGCAGGTGCAAATGGAGGTACATTAAAGATACAATTAATAGTATTATATATTTTGTTGTCTATTGACCTCACATGGTCTTTATTGCAATCTATTCGTTGTGTGAAGTCAACGAGAATACAAATGAGAACATAAATTCAGTTAACCGTAAAAAATGTTACTGTTAGTATTAGTTAATAATTTAATAAACTTATTTCTTTAATTTATAATATAAAGTAGTTGGATAGTTGTACGACATTCACGTTATATGACTATGGGCACCTGAAATTCAAGTTGCATAAGTGTGTTGTTTTGCCTTTGAATTCCATAACTAGTAGAGTTAAGAGATGGAGACGGAAGTGCTCACTCACTCTGTTAACCTCATATAACCTTATTACGCTCTGTTAAAATCAATAAAACACCGCTAAAACTGATTTTCTGTAAGGCATACATCACTCTAGTTAAGCTGGCCCATGTTAACTGAAGCATGACTACAATCATGGCATAGTATCACTTAATATTTTGAAAGGGGCATATAGTAAGCTAGCTTTTGCTCACGGCTCCGCCCGTGTGTATGTCGGTTACTGTAGTAAAGAATAGACTATGTCCTGCTTCAAGAATCAAAGTATCTTCATGCCAAATTTCAAGGATGTTGCTGAAGGTTTAGCCGTGAGAGCGTAACAGACAGAATTACTATCGAGTTTATAATATTAGTATGGCTTGAGTTGATAAATTTCGAAAAAATACTGTCTCTGTAACGATATGTAATATGAAAATATTTAATTTGTTGATTTTAATAAAGGTAACTGTCGATTCATATATTAAAAAAAGTAGACACTTTCACCGGTTACTCGATAGCTTACAACTAAAAGTCCTGTATAAAAAGTATTATATTAAACTAGATCATGATTTAGAAAGTTTCTTGTAAACGAGGATTTAAAACTAGGCGAGCAAATATTCCACACGTTTAAAAACAGACGAATATCACCAATTAATTTTGTATTATAGCTTAAGATGCACAGGTTAAAAATACGGAGTATCACCAACCGTACTCGTATTCTTTCCGAGGGTGTCGTAGGAGTTAATTAAGGAAGAAAATTACAGCGTGTTGTAGTAAACGAAAACTTCCTTTCTAAGAAGAAGTCTGATTAAAGATAATAAAACACAAAAAAAACTAGATCGATTGACTGGAATTTTTGACATAACGTTGTATCAGGTCGGCATCAATTCGCTCTTGTTATTAAGCAAAATAAAAAGACAGGCACAAAAAATAAAAAAAAACGGCAGCAACCATAGCAAAGCGTGCCCGGGTTTTACCTAGTATTAAATTAAACCTCGGTCCACCGCATCCCGTACAAATTACGTTCAGTTTTAATCATAATCTTATCTTATAATCTTAAGTGTGTTCTTATGTTTTTTTCTTAAGAAATTTAAAGGGCACTTCTCCACGTACATTTACTTTTACTCTTACATATACACGGTATAGGTAGATTATGCTCCTGTTTCTAACACAAATAGTTGTTCTGAGTAGAAAACGAACCTTCAACTTCTTCATAATTAACCACTAAATTACAGGCTAGTCAATAGGTACTGTTTTTTTAATTAGATAGGATAAACTTTGAGTTAATTATTTCAGGAAACATCATACACTTAATAAAAACAAATGAAAATTAACTAACTTTAAAAATAATAAATATAGTTTAAAAAAACTAAAAAACACGCTCACAAAAGTTAGTTACAAACATACAGATGAAGCTAATAATAGCGTGTTAAAAGTATCAGTTATCCCTTTAATAGGATTACATGTTGACGAATGGAATTTTCCACCATTACGGGTTGTACTTCTTCTTAAAATTTGAATTGGACCAAACGGAAAATGTTCCCTCATAATAAAAGGCAGGTTTTTCCTAATTGGTTCCTAAATACTAAACTTAAAAAAGAATAAACGACTACAAAAAATTCACCTCCTTTTGTCTGAAGTCAATTAAATGTGGAAAGCTTCGACTATTGACGAAAGGTGTCACGCAGACTGTTGAATGTCCCTGTGTGCACATGTAGGTATGTTTATCTACGTTGTTGTAACATGCGCAAAACTGTGTACAATGACGTAAAAGCTTCTGAGCGTCATTATACTTTGGCACGTGTTGCGACTTCAGTTAACACAAGTATTTGAGAACACATACTTGTGTTTTCACCATATGAAAGTGTCAAGCTTGCTGTGGCAAACATCTTGAAAAGGTAATGCACATTTTAAATATTATATCTATTATATTCAGGACTTATATTTTACATGACAAACACTTACTCGAATATTAATTTAATCTTGAAAATTGTTGTTAATTAATCAAAACGTAATTAAATCTGAAGGCTTTATCTAAGTAAATAAGTTGAGTGACGTAATAAATAAGCACATTAATAACTTTAAGACGTAATTGTTTTTTTTGTGAATAGGTGGTTAAAAAATAATTAGATGAGCGTGTGATTCGGTAAAACTTACACTACACTTCTAACCCAATCTTGCTAGCTAAAAATTACAGTATCACATATTACCTAGTTTAATATAAAAATACTTTCTTTCATAGAATTAATAATATGCAAAATCAAGTTTTAAAAACCTATCATATGATGCTCATAGCCTGTGTACCTATTTACTTTCTTCGACCTGATACCTTAATTATTGATCGTTTCACTAGATTATAGAGAACGTGGTGAACATAAAATGAAACACGAATGTAGGTAACGTCTTTTTAAATTATTACATACTGACACAGTCTATGCAACTTTTTTAGCACTAAGAGGTTGTACATAATTCCGTTCTCGATGTTCCCGAAGGTTTAAGTAAAAGTGGACTCATCGCTCACATTATTACCTGCGCAACTTAACGACAGAAAACAAGCCTGTTGGTGAAAACCGGACTTAAGGGCCTCGGTCCAGGAATTAAGGTCGGTCCAGTATAAAAATCGGAGTATAGTGAAAAGAAAGGTATACTTGTATGAGAGGGGCAGGCAAAATTAGAACTCCAGATTTGATTGAACCTGCGGGTATGACTGTAACTGTTTTAACGTATTAAAATATGTGTCTATAAGTATAACTTTAGTACATAAAAGAATGGTATCACTAGGTGTGAATAGAAATGAAATGTGTGTGTTCTACTTAGACTACACATATTAATTTTAAACTCTGTCTAGGTGTAAACCTGTTCAATACTAGGTCTTTGGTGCAAATAGTTTCCAATAATTTTAAAAAGCATGCGTATAGTGTCCGTGAAATTCAGGTTAGAAAGACCTACGAATAATTTAAAATAATTTTTGTTTATAAAAATTTGGCTAACCTGATTCTCAAACCATAAATGGAATTTTATGAAGTTCTATTTTTATTGGATATTTAAGTTATTGCAGTGAAACTAAAATCGCAATTCTAAGTGATCAAGTGAAAAAGAAGAGAAAAAGAAAAAAAAGGAAAAAAAGAACAAAAAAAAGAACCAGGTGTCACGGTCTTTACTCAATTAGTTTAGTAAATGGAAAAAAAAACACAATTTCAAACTACGGTAATTATAAAAATTAAAAACTCATGCCATTTACTCGTTAAACTAAATTGGAAAATAATTAAGATGAGCCATTAAACATGGCATAGCATGAATACTATCATAATTATTTCTAGAGAAAAATAAAAACAAAATGTCTTAAATCTTCAAGCAGTCTTATCAAAAATAGCACTTACGATTACTATAAATTCCTAATGATTTATCACCTCATCATTTACTAACGTTTATTACAAATGTAAGTTAAAATGATAACGATCTAAAAGTTAAACTAACATACATTTTAATGACAGCAATAAAAGTTTCAAACAACTATATATCACGTTACGATGTTTTTACTATGTTCCTCAACTTTATCATATTTCCTTAGTGTCCAATTTAGAATTTTCCTCTAGTTAAGTATTTAGTATTCTCAGCATCGCTTCCGTACGAGACGAAGTGACATCAGAAAAATAATTTTGGCCAATGCAGACCTAAAAACAAAAATTTTCCTCAACTAACTTACAGTTTATAAATAATGTTAAACTTTTATATTGCTTTCGTTATGACTTTATTCATATCCACATACACATGAAAACCTTTTGTAACTTCTTTTATCACACGTAGACGTAGTTATACATAATTGCATTAGTCTGCTGTTCGGCAATAACATCAGTGGGGATGCTATTGCCGAATAATAGGTTAATAAAACTTTCGATAACCATGTGTGGTCTGTAGATAAACTGAGAATATAGATGAAATCGCTCTTTTCTTTATTACAATTATTAAATTTAAATAAACAGCACTGGGAAACAGAACAAATTGTCCATGATGTCTGCCAAAAAAGTTAATAACACTTACTACTAAATCATGTGTGTTTTTTCTATTACTAAACTGTCATTATAAACTCGTACTTCGACTCGAGTGAAAATTGTTATTATAGTAGATATATTATATATATAAGATAGTTGGTTCCTAATTACTGATTCGCTTCCTGGTTTCCGATTTAGTTAAAATTTTCCTCCTGTTCTACTAACTACTACTATTTACCACTATTTATGTAAATTATACAGACGCTAATGAAACCGCCTCTTCATAATTAAACGTCATTTTGAGATTGTAAAGTTTACAACAACAATGACATTCAGTCATTTCCAATTACACGATGTTTCAATGCTAACGCGTGATTCTTTTACAAAATCATGTGATATGACTAATACGCTACCGTAGCGAGTGTAACAATAATGCTATACCTACATAATAATTATGTTAATATAACGATTTACAAAAGTTGTCATTACTGGTTGATTTTTGACAAATAAATCATTTTTAACATATACTTAGCACACAAGTTTCTTGAACAATAAGGTTTTGTTCGAAATATTACACAATTCTTTGTTTACTAATGGTTTTTACCTTCCCTAGATAATAGAATGTTCCATTTGTAGTAATAACATATCGTAATATACCAAACAAGCACACAACCCGTCTCATAGCAATTTTTTGTGTGTTGTCGTTCTTTGAGACCCTTCCTCAGAATCAAGTGAGGGTCTGGTAATCGCACTCATTCGGTGTGAGGTAACATCATAATTGTTGAACAAGAATTTTCTATGAGTCTGTATTATCACCAAGGTTAATTGTACCCACTGTACAAAGGGATGGTGACCTGCATGAGTACACGTACATATAAAATTAGTCAGTTGTGTTTCACCACCACATCTTCTTTGGGCTCTAGGGATCTTACAGAACGTGATACAAGAGTAGCCTGTTCCCTCAGGTAGAGTTAATGCTCGTAATAATCTTTTGCAGTTGATACATTGGATTACTACATACAGTTGGTCAAGTTTATACACTATGCATAAAAATATTATATGTATATAGCAAGAACACAAAAGATCTCTAGAGGTTAATGATTTAATTATCTAAAAAACATGGATTACAGCGCAACGATATTGAGTCAAAGTCAAGATCACCCTTCTAATTCAATTAGGCCTTAAATAACTAAAATATATATCTATGAAGTGTTAGTTTAACTTAGTAAATATTTACTTGACATTTGTGTATTGTAACTGGTTAATTTTATTGGGTGAAAACTGAATTTAAATTATTAGTAGTTTCACGTGAAAATAATTTTACAGTGAGATCCAATACACGGATCAATCCACTGTAAAGTTTGGCAACAAACGGAGAACTGTTCGGGTTCCCCAGAATCTATATATATATAAATAAGTGTTTGTCTATCTGTCTGTCTGAATGTCCTTTAGAGAATCGTAAACTATGTATTCGATTATGTGATTATCTTTAGCAAAGTTATTGTGCATGAGTCCACAAAGGTTTCTAAGTTGGTATGAGTATTTTAGTTTAGTATTTTTTTGTCTTTCCTTCGAATTTATTTTAGTTGGTGGCGTAGCACCGCGCGCTGTGTACATCTAGTATTATATATATATATGTATATAATACTAGCTGTACCTGTATATATATATATATACACATATAACATTTAACATAACTAAAATATTTTGATAAATAACACTTCGAAATAGAACAAAATATCCATGACCAATGTCAACAGCTAGTCATCAATGTCATCAATTACTAGATCAGGTTAGCGATGAGTTCATAAATGTGAAAGTGTTCATGATTATTTGATATTATTTGCCTGGTAACTAGTTACAGATACTTGCGTGAAAATTGTACAGCCTTGGGGTACATACCTATAATTCCGTACGATACACACGATAAAATATTAATTTTTAATTCTTACTAATTTTAGTTATGTCATGTAATGAAACGGATATTATCGTTTTCCCAGATATTCGAACAGAATGTCACCTGATGATGCACCTGCCGGCCGACCGTAGACCGTGAATGATATTTTTTGCCAATAAATCACACGGCAATGACTGTTACTAAATTTAGACAATCCAACCTTCGCCGAAACTTCTTGAGTGATGACAAAACAATTAACTTTTTTATTAACAGTTAGGTACAAAAAGGTAACGTAGGTATACCTTGTATACCTTGAATAATATTATAATGTAGTTAGTTCATATGATTTAGCACACGTAGCGCTTTTATTAAATGACTTTTTGATCATGAAATATTATACCAGTTATATTCTTAAGCCTCAGCGTGTTTTATAGAAAGCGACGTGCGTAAAATGAAATGCTAGTTCTCATTTAGGGTGTCCAGGTTTTGATCCGGGATTCCCTGTGTTTACACGGTAAATAACGTCGGTATCTATCTCACTGTTTCAGGAACATGACATTTACAATTACATTACAAAACAACTTCAACGAATCATTTAATAGTCAGTATCTTTTTGTATATTTATTTAATATCATATATCATTCATTTATTTGTGGCTTGTCTTATTCTAACACATTTGTTAAGTTTACGTTTATACACATTTGCACAGCTATTTATAAACACAATAAATTCCACTTGCGTCTTGAACTTCATTTAATGTACCACATTGTGTGTTTTTTTGGAATTCTTTTACTCTCAATACCTAAGCACGGGAATGATAGGACTTATAATAAATATAATTTGAAAACAGGTCAATGTTATCTGATGTTGAGGTACAAAGCTGCTCCTATATCCAGTAACTCGTTTTTAGCTTTATGGACATCGTAAAACAGGAATCGTGGCTTGCCCCGCCTCGTCGCGTCTTCAATTGCGTTCTTGCACAATAACCTACAAATACCATTGGATGCCTATAACAAATATTAAGAAAGACCGAATTAGGTCTTGTAGGTTCAGTGAAAAAGGCATCCATCTATTTCTGGTTACAGGTGGAAGCGATGCTCGAAAATAAACATTTATGTTATTAATTATAGATATTAAACAAATGGATTTTAGATTTGAACATATACTAATGTTTTTATTTGTCGAATAAGGCTAGTTAAGGCAAGTACAATAATAATATAAGTTTATTTACATAAATGTTGTATAAAAGGGTGATAAAAAATAAAAACAAACACTACTTATGCACATTTCGCCAGTAACAGGCTGCAAATGTAATGTTGTAGTTTCTCGTTCAATAATTAATGAAAACTACCTTAATTGCTAGATTAAATAATTATTAATCAACTAAATCAATTCGAACAATAGACGTGTACTTGAAACAACGTACAATAAATTAAATTATATTGTAATACACACTTATTAAAATAATAAGACGGACACGAGTGTTTTCACAGGAATTCACTGATTGAATAGTAACTATTTTCTTGAGTGGCCGATCAGTAATCCACTTGGGTGTTGTATTATAAATAATTGGAGTCATATACACACAATTTCGTCTAAATAGCTCGATTCTGGTATTGGCATGTTTAATAAAAGTTGTGTTGCTTTACGTTTGTTAAAATTTGTTGTAGCTTCAAAAATGGAACGATTACTTTTGATAAATTTTGCAATTTCGTTTGTTGTGATCTTTAAAGACAGGTCTACAAGATGAAGTCCATTCGATGTTTGAAATTGCGCGAATACATTTTTCTGGACTATAAAAACTCTTTTAATTTCCGTTGAATTATAATAATACCATACCGGAGTACAAAACAAACATGAGCGCGGTAACATCGGAGAAGCATATGTTATGGAGTGGATTACAATAGATTGATGATAATCAATAGTGGTCACCCACTCCTAAGGCTTGTAGAGTACCCAATAATTTACATATACATCTTCACCAATTAATATTGTATCTAATAAAAACAGTAAATTTGAAGTTCAAGTAAAAGAAACAAACAATGAAACAAAATCTCTTCAACATTTTTTTACAATTTAATAATAAATGTTATAAAATAATGGTTTATCTATACACTTTTCGTTATTTTCAACATATATATTTTACAATTGACCTACTTAGTAATATGTTGAAGGAAAAAGCGTCTACATATTTTCTACGATGTTACCTACCTACTATGGTATTATAATAACTGGAGGTATAAACATGCTACATAAATTCATTTAAATGTTAATTTTGATAAGAGTGTTTTTTTTTTTGTTTATTTCATTAGAAGAACCGCAACTAGACAATTTTCGTACCAGAATTGATCAACAGACATATTTAATAGACGAGTTATATTTGAATCCGTTCACATATTACTGTTGCAGAACATTATTGACCATAAGTACTGACTATAACCAATAAGAGAACAACGGGAAACAATATACCAGAGGGACCCACGAGGTCAATAACTCGCTCCACATATGTCAACCGTATCGTTTCTCAAATTATATTTAACGTCTTCATCCATGATTGCGCAAACAAATACTTCAATACGCAAAAGGACATTTGATTTCACTGATAACCTTTACCTTACAAAATAATCATTTTTTTTGTTGACCGAGGACACTGTTTCTTGTAGACACAGGAGTCAGATGCCTAAAATGCACACGAACTGGGTAACCTCTTAATCCAAAAATTTAGTAGCCCGTCCAGTGTAATTCTTGTCTTGGCGGGCAACCAGCCATTTCAAAGTTTGTTCATAATTAAAACAGCAAGACGTTGTATAACAAATTTCCAACATAAAAAGTATGAACCATAGAGAAATGGCAGCAAAAGATAAATGGACGTAAGATGAACATTTTACCTGATCTATTTATTTAAATGATTAAGGACGGCTCATCATGAACGCAGAAATATAACCAATTCGTTCGGTAATCTTAAGATTTAAGATTAAATTATTAAAAGATTTCATTTCGTTTATTATTTCACAAATGTCAAGCATTAACTCGACCTCTATATGAGTATTTATTCATTTTACTTATATTTATTTGCATTTTGATGTCATATGATATATTAGGAACAAAAGGAGAGGGCAATGATGCAATATAACATTCAGAAAAATAAAACTGAAAAGAAACTATAAGTGTCTAGCGTTTCAAGAACACAAAAAAAATGCATGCAATAATAAAGTGCACATCGTTTTTTACAGTGTAGGGTTTCATGGTTTATATTATTAGGTTTTTAAATAAGCAATATCTTTATTTCATTATTTTTTAAAATTTGCACACGGGTACAATTAGATTAAAATCCTGCCAATGTGAGTCTAGTCTGCATGATAGAAATCATGGATGGAATTCAAAGGTTGTGGTCACGATACTCCATACGAATGCAGACAATGCAGTATGGTGACCCACACTGGTAGCCTAGTGAGATGATTTTCCACGCCCCGCTTGGGGACGTAAAAGACATAACAGTCACGGCATCAATGAACCTCCGGTCTCGCACGCACCAACGAAAGACAATAGCATGTATGCTGTCGCTTTAAGTTTGTTTTCTGTGAGAGGGTTGTACTGCCCCATCCAACCGGCTAGTTCGTGCTGAAATCAGCGTCTACTATCTGATAAGTATACTATCGTCACAACTAGTTTTTGGACATTTCAACCTAAATATATGTTACAGGGAACACTCGATTCTAACAAACGTTTGGACTTTTAAGTTTAATATTTCACAAACAATAAAGTGTTTTCGATTCTAAAAATAGTCTTATGACTCTATTTAGAAATATCAATCTAATGGTATATGTATATTCATATAAAACATAGCCACAACAGGCATAGCGAAACTATAAAAGTTTTATTTAACCACGGAATCCTACAAACACAACAGAAGAAGATATTTTGGGTATCAAAAGTTAGATAGAGATCCTTTCATAACAGCAGCTGATCACGAAGACTGAAGGAGCTTAAACTTAAAGTTACCCTGTATAAGCTAAGGTGGTACTTATGTTGATGATACAGAGGATTGATCTGACTCGTGTCTCATCAGTAGGAAGATTAGCTCAAACAAAAAAACGTGTTCATTTTTTTGTTAAGTCATTATATAATTATTCGTGTTTCCCTCACTCCCAGTCACGTATTAAGCATATATTGTAACGATATATTGCCTTTATCAATCTTGTTACCGCCATGTGAAGCGGTGATGGTATCGTTTGAAAATACCTAATAATGTTTGTAAGCTATTCGCATGCATTGCACGGGGTGTGCGTCTACACTGAGTCATTTATTCATAAGTTGACATTACAACTTACGCCAATGGCGAACCAACGTCACACTAAGTGCTAAGCAATATAATTACATGTAGGTATGTAATCTTAAAGATTTTAGTAAATTTATCTTCAACTTTGTGCTAGAACATTTTGTTGAAATTCAAGGCAAAATGGCGGATTGACAATGAATATCACAATTTTATTGAAGTATTTATTTTAAAGATTTGACCATTTGTACTATCTTATCGTATCGTAATAAAAATAAAATAATAATAATATTAAAAAGACAGAAGTTTGTGAGTATATGTGTATATGTATGTTCGTTACATTTTCACGTTAAAACGCCAGGGTCAATTTTTAGAAAATTCGCTATGGAGATAACGGATAACACATTGGTTGCTTTTATTCGTAAAAATGTTATGTTTTCGTGCGATAATCAACAAATTGAAATAGACGTTTTAGTATATTTATATAGGCCTTACACGCAGTTTATTTTATTTTACTCTATAAAGAGTTCTTGGTGAAAGAAAAGGGGAAGAAGTGTGAGGCTTTGGTAATGTTTTTCATAACAAGTTTTTTTGAGATTCACAATTTTTTTGAGAGCTAAGGAAGCGTATAAAGTAACGTACAGTTCTCGAGGTTTAGGATTAAGCTAAGGATCAAGACCAAGAGAATTTTATAAACAATTTAAAATAAATCTCAAGAAACCTCCTGGACTCTGAGGCCCTGTTACCTATTTAGTCTCACAAATATACATTTCTGTCCGCGTGGTGACAAAAAATACGGAGTCACACCACCCCATCTCGTTAGGCCCTGTAAGAACCGAATAAAGAAGCAAACTAAGCACGACAACAGTACTGCAAAAACTAGGAAAAGTTGTCAGAAATCCTACAGCAACCCGTCTGGTTATGTGATATAGTACGCCACAACATATTTTCTATTCATCTATATTTACATTCATCAGAGAACTGTAAAGTCTGTTGATGAAGATTCAATAGATATTTTAAAATATACAAAAATAACATGACAAGACAAAATAAAATAATAATTATTTTATAACAGGTTGTATCTAATTAAGACTCGTCAGTATTATCATATTAAGATTATTATTATAATGTTAAGATGACTTGAAGACTTGAACACAAAATAGCCAATTTTAACGCACAGCCAACGGCATTTATATATTGATGTTTATCAGTTGACAATATGTACAAAAAACTGAAGTTATATTACAGAAACAGTTTTCCTTTAAACGGAATACAATAGGCCATCGCAGTAAAGAGCCGTAATTGTTTGACTACTCGTAGTAACACCCAATGCAATTGCTAATAAATTAAATTGAGTATTCAGAGATGAAAACAACTTGACAGTTTGAGGTGGTAACATCACTCCCGTCGAACCGTAACATACTCGTATATGACGAAGCATGACTCTCCTGTGGTAAAGTTATGAGTAATCGTGCCATAACTGCCAAAGTGGTTTGAAACATTAGTTTTTTTTTTTTTTTTATTTAGTATAAAACGCCCGCATTAGAAATAAATCCTATGTCGCGGGGGACTTTACAAACATACAAGAGACGGACACAAAGAACACTCAGACTCAGAACAACAATTTGTGGATCACACAAAGTGTTGTGCCATGTAGGATTTGAAGCCAATCGTGTAGTTAAAATATTTGTTCGTTTAGGAAAGCCGTGGAGGGTGGCCTATGTTCAGCAGTGGACATCTTCGAAATGTTGCTGATTTATGTAAGAAAATAGGGTTCAATTATTAAATTTCAGTAAGCAGAGCAGTAATTGTCTTCCATTGTCAATTTAATGCTTTTATTTTTCCTTGAAATCAATTTTAAATTTAAATTTGTTGGCCTCCGGCAAAAATGCAAAATGGGAGCTTAAAAATCGGTTTTCTGTAATATTGTTACTGACCAGTAAATCCTGAACTGTCATTGTATCGATTTTTGTACCGCGACAGGTTAAAATATAATATATCCCTAGCGATCTATAACGATGTTTATATCAAAGTCTTTACTAGAGCATAGATTTTGGCAGGTATGTTCTGTTTACGTGAGACAAGCTGAAGTAAGTCACAAGTGGTGATTTCTAAGGCATTTTTGGGAGAAATTAAGGTGTTTTACGATCATTTGTCTCTGAATAATTACAAAAGATTTACTTTAAATTACTTTATTTACGAAAGAATTACTTATCATACATATTTCAAGTTACTTTAATTCACTTCATTTTATTGTAAAAATGACGCTTAAGTTTTGATGTGAACTTAAAACTAATTTCAGATAATCACAGTTCAAAGGATACTTGAGACCTCTTTTAAAATGCAGGCCTTAGGCCTGTTATATATAGAATGTGTTTAAAATTTTACTCAGTTGAAACTCGTATCAAGAATTGATTTCAACTTAATCTGTTAACATTATCGACATTGTTGTTCCGTATTAAACAGCAAATTATATTGAAACATATTCATACTCATACACATTCATATAAATTTAAACATAATTTCGATGAATTGATGTATAATAGACTATTGGCTAGTGTAGCAATTTAAACACATTAATAATAAAAAAATTAATACAATAAATATTATAATAAAAATGACTAGGTAGTAGTTACAACAGAACGTTCAAATTGGTATCAACACTGAGTGTGGTGAGCACAACTCTTGAATTTCATTCATGCTTTCCATCAGACAAAGTAGAGTCACTTTGGTAGGCTCAAAAGAAAAACTTCACATGTTGAATTGTCAGACTATGTTTTTATTTTTATATCGTTATGATGATGTATTCCTAGCCGATATTGGCCACAGAGGCCAGTCTGAACTACGCAGGAGACTGTGCGTTTGATTAGTATTTTTTTCGTAAATAAAGAAAGGTAAACTAAATCTTTACAAATTATCCTGAAAGAAATCATCGTAAAATACTTGATACTAACCGAAAGAAACCACTGCTTGATACTAGCTTCAGTTTGACTCGCGCAAACAAAGATCACATCTGGAGGATAATACGAGATTTTGTGAAAAGTAACGTAAGGGCAGAAAGTTTAAGCTTTCGGAAAGGACCCTAGCATTAATAAAGGAACGAAAACCCACTTGTCACTTTGTCGACAAAGCGAACTCTAAACCGAGAGATCAGCAAGCTTGTGCCACACAACCTCTGATGCTACAATAATTTTTCGATTGAAAGAGCGAGCGAGCAGAATCGGTGGTTAAAATTGTTAGTATAGTCTCTTGGAAGTAGCCGCCTGTCGAAGTTGATCACAGCAAGTGGAGAAATCGTTGCTCCCAATACAGCTGTCTTTTCGGCAGTGGCATGCTTCTATGGCCGTTAGTGTACTTCGCATGCATTAGAGATGAGGAACATTTATCCCGAAAATGAGGACTCTAAGAGCTATATTAACACGCCACTACACCGAAAATCTGTCAGAAGTCACACTAACGAAACCGAGATGGTTCTGGGACAGGTGAAAATAAAAAGTGAGAACTGACCCGTTAAAGGTTGCAGGTAAGCCCTTACTGAGTGAGTTCCTAATCAACCCACCAGTTCAAAGTCACTCAGCGTGCTACAGAAAGGGCTATGTTCAACGTTTCTCTAAGCGATCGTATCAGTAATGAAGTAATCCAGCAGAAAACCAAGGTCATCGACATAGGCCACAGGATTAGCAAGCTGAAGTGGTAGTGGATTGGCCATATTAACCGCAGAATCGATAAAATTCGGGTAAATGTGTTCCTGAGTGGAGACCGTGTCTCGGCAAATATAGTGTAGGAAGTCCACAGTTCAGTTAGAGTGATGACTTGTGTAAGATGGCTGGTAATAATTGGATGCGAGAAATTGAGGATAGGCGAGCAATTGAAGGCATATGTCCAGTACTGGACTCTCCTTACTTGAGTCCTTACTTGGGTCGGTGAATCTTGTTTTGAGAGGCGTTCAATAAAAAAACTCTGTTTAAAATTTGTTTTAAGATTAGATGCTCGACTGAGACGAGACACTTTTAATTATTTATGAGCTTAAGAGAGTCATCAGAGAATCCCTTTGTTCTCTTGGTTCCAGACCGGCAATTATCAGCAATTTTATAGTTTTTTTTTCTTAATTCGGCTGTTTTTTTATGTTACTTTATAACTTTTTACTGAGTGTGCCGATTTTGAATATTAGTTTTAAGTTGTTCGTAATGGACAACATTGATGATTTTTTCTATTTTTCACTCGTCGATTTTAAGTGAACAAAAACTGTATACGATAATTAAGGCGGCCATCGTAATATTATGAGGTGGTCCCTTACCATTGTGGTGTTTTGATAACGTTCTACGGAGACATATAACGGAACTCTTCAATAACTGACAGCAATTCGGTAGTTATTTCATTTATGTGTAATGTTTAAACAATCACACAACATAACATTACGCCTGTACTCTCTTAAGGGGTATGCAGGTGTGTTCAGTATATAGTAGACTACTCTATAATGAAAACGAGATTTAGCTTAAAAGCTTAATACGTATTCATAAAATCTTAAATGAAAAGAAAATTTTTTTGAACAAATTGTATTCAAAAAAGAGTTCTAATAAGACGAAGATTTTAAGAAAGAAGAAAAAGACGAAGAAGTCAATAAAAATGCACTAAAAATTAACACTTACATATCCTTTTACTTACACAATACAAGCTAGTTTACAAATACTTTTCAATAATTACGAGGAAATGGCGACATCCTCCATTTTCGAAGTGTGTTAAAATTGACGTGGCGTCTGCAGCATTTAATTAATAATATTTTTTGGAACATTTGGTGTCATAAATCTATAAAAAATAATTAAACTATTATTATTTACTTATTTACGGCATTAATAATAAAATTTTCGGTCCTCCGCTTGGGCATCATTTAGCACCATTTATTAACGCTGTCCATTTTACGAAAGGTGCTAAGACAAAAACAAAGAAAATTACCCGACGATAACATAGACAAAAATGTGTTAATTGTTCATGTGCGGCGAAGGTTAAATAAACAATTTGTGTAGTCCCTATTGATTAAATTTATATAGAGATTCAGGAAGCTGTGTTGTAGTCATTTTATGTCAGACAATAATTATTTAAAGCAATTAGCGTAACTATTTCCCATGATGATTATTTTTTTTTATAAATTTTAACGTTTTGGTAATCCTCCTATTTATTATATCGTATACAATTTATAATTTTCAAATCCTTAGATATTTTATAATTGTGCAACCTAAAGCATTATTATCTCGCTTTTCAGGATACCCTATTGAGCTCAAAGCGAACAAGTTTCAAATTTGAAAAAAAAAACATCCTACGTGCAAAATTCTCTCATTGCATGCCATATTATAAAAATTTAATTTAATATAATTTCCATATTTATTTAGGAAGTATTTAAATACAACAGCTTGAGACTTGTAGCGATGGGAAAATACATGTACAGTTATATTTAATTTTATGTGCAACGTATGTATATTTTAATGACTATCTTAATGCACCATCTAGGCAGTTAACATAGCAGTATATTTTATTTAAATGCTAAAGATGCGTTCTTTCAAATAATCTTAAGTAATTTAAATGATATCGGAGATACTAAACGAATTATAAAAATATTATCTGGTTTCAAATGACATTACAAATCTATTTTAGGCTCAAACTTATGTTGTAGTGCCGCAACTTTCCAAACCTAATCTCACATCGGAATGTTTATTTAGTAATTACTTACATTTTCTTGATTAAATTTATAGTTGCATTTGTTTAAACGATAATTTGTGGTCCCAGAAATAAATATTTAAGGCCACGTTGCACCTTTGTATTGGAAATTAACTTATTCATATGCATCCAATGAGTAGAAGTGGAATTGATCGTCTTATGCAGTCGAAGGATTTTGTTTTTTAACCGTTTAAATAAAACTAACAGTAACAGTATAAAAAAAACATACCTATCCATTTAAAATTTTAATATCAGTAAAATTTCCTAAGAATTATATTTAAGTCGTGTGAATTGATGTATTCTTATTTTGAGGCTTACAGAGACACTGAGCCCTTATCTTTGTGGTCCGTCTGTATGTTGGTCCCTCTAGGACAATTTCTCAGCAATACGTACCGATACACAATACCTAATACTTATATAATGTGGTCTCTTGAAGTTGTGTTGTGTAATATAATATATAATAAATTTTGGATGGAATATATACATACAAATATACAACGAATCCTCCGAACAGGAGTGAAATATTATATTTATAAATTAAATTAATATTATATAAATAGTTTTTTTTATTAAAAAAATATAGCTTTACACCCATAATATCACTACTCCAGTAATTTTCTTTGATAAAACTAAAACTGTTAAAACAATGGAAGCCGAATAATATCTTATTTAACTATGATGATCGCTTCAAAAGGCCCCTTTGAGGAAAATAATCTGGCAGAAATATACACGAGATCCAGAAGAGCTGTATACGATCTTATCACCAGAACAAAGTGTAAACAAGGGAGTTCAAATTGACAGTATTGCTAATCTGCATATGATGATATCTTCAAAAATATTGTTTTCATCAAACATGTCAATTAGAACAATGTTCTTAATAATCCTAATGTTAAAAAATAGGCCGCTCTCTCAGAACAACTTTGACCGGGTATAACGCACTTATATATCGACAAGCTTGTGCCCCGGTAGTTTTTAGTATACGGTTTTTACTTTACTGCAACACTCTTACACAAGGTGTAAGATTGCGCTGTCGATGCACCGCAGATAGACCGCATTTCGAGAATAGGTGTGACTTATAAGATTACTAAATCTTAACATCGTTGTTATAAAACTAACAAAGTAAAACAGAATCTATAGTAAATTAATTCTTTGTTAAAATGTTAAAAGGTACTCACTACATACGTATATCAAAATAGTTAGTGAAAACTTAAAAACCTGTGATTTTAATTTTTAGATACCTAGTGTTATTATTACAATTGAAATTAATCCCAAATAAGTCATTTAAATATTTTTTTAAACTAAACAAACCTTTTTAAATATTTATGTAACGGATACAAACAACACCCAGACTCAGAACAACAATTTCTGAAATACACAAAGTGTTGTCCCGTGTGGGGTTCAAACCCATAAAACTGAGCGCAGTAAAAAACGATGAGGTGACTGCTTAAAGTATTACGCTAACCGTGCAGTCAAACTAGCTTTACAAATTTAAAGAAATAGACTAATATACACAAGGAAAACATAACCCCCCTTTTAGCGCAGTCGGGTAAAAATGTAAGAAGGCATATGTACAGGATTGCCGAATGAAGTAACGATAGATATGTACCACGTTAGAAAATAGGTTTTACTAAAAAACTATTTTTGTTTTGGCTGCCAAAATGACTCTACTGTGCTTATAATAAACCAGTTTATGCTTATTTACGCATAACTGCCCAGAGCAGCCAGTCGATTATTTTACACGTAAATTTAATTGTCAGAATCTATTCCAACTTCTACTTTATGTAGACAAAATGTGGTAGTGCATTTTTCTCTGAATGGTAATCTGTTACCGTCAAGTGACCTCTGTACTTGTTTATCCTCTAAACAAAAGAAAAATTAGTGAAATCAAATTAAAAACAAACCACACAATTCTAACAATGAAACGTAGCAAATTAAAGTTGACCTCTATCGCCTCCTGGCTTATAGGATTCTACCTCAATATGTAAATGGGTTCCGAGGTCGACGAGCTTTTGCCTATAGAGGAAACGTGGAGGCAAAGAGGCTAATCGATGGCATGCTGCGAATGAATTTGTTTCGATAATCTATAATTACACCTGCAATTTAAAGTTGCTAACACACGAGTTCATGAACGCAATCCAATGAGAATAAGTATATCTTATAAAACATTGTATAATAACTTTAAAGAAGATTCAAAATTATTACGCTCAACGCGTAATGGTAATTCTATTAAAATACGTATTTTTTTAAATTGTAACACAGACAAGGCAATACAAGATGGGTGTTTTGAAGGCATATACCTGTCTAGTATGGCTTGTAGGGGAAGGCCTATGTGGATCAGTCTTTCGGCAAAGATGATGATGCTGACTAATTGTTAAGCAAAACGTGAAGCATGATAAGCAAATCAACTTGCTAAAGGTTCATAAATACAATTCTAGGGTTAAAATACGAATTTTTCATTTAACTGAGAAACTTACGTGGTTTAGTTTAAACATTCTGTTACTAGATAGCATCTTGACTCCCTACACATCAAGTTTTAATTGTAGTTTATTTTTATTAAATAAATGAAATGAAATAAGACAATGTTTTAACATTTTTCGTACACATACAACTCAAAAATTGAAACTTACTTACTTACTGAACTCTGAAAATACGAGTATAAGATAGCGGTCCATACGTAATAATGAAATACTAACGATAAAATATTATCGTTACTTAACCTAGCCATGTTTATATGAGGTGTCAGTTTCACCAGTTCTTAATAGAATATCAGATAATTAACTGTCGTATAAAACTATTTAACAGATAAAAGTTACTGATATATTTACGATTATCTGACACATTATCTCTATCCAAGAATTGTGAACCAAAATCTTTAGTTTATCTGTCAGATAAGTTGAAGTAGTTTGTTAAAGACCTTTTCAGCAAGTGGTGAAACTAGCCTTTAGCTTTTTCAATAAACAAAACAAAATGCAATAATTGGTCTTCAGACTCTATCTCTAGATAGCAGAACCTAAATATAATAGTCCAGTGCCAATAATTTTTGAGAACGAAAAAAATAGTAACAGGATGAAACCTTCTGGAAAAGCAAGAAAATATTTAAAAAATGAAAGGAAAAATAAATTAAAGGCGATCTGAGTTCGGGAAGAGGGTGGGGGTGAGCTTTTAAGGGTAAAAAACGGTTTATCGTGATTTCCGGCAAAACTACGAATCCTGTAAAAAAAAATTAAATGGCAAAGTTGTAGGTAATAATACTAGCAACAACTTTTCTATTTACAATTTTTTTACATAACCTCAAAATTTAGGCCAAAAATGCAAAAAACCGAGTTTTTGGTTTTTTATTTTTATTTGTTACAAAAAATGTTACAAAAACTTACCTTTTTATGTCCCAAATACACTGTAATTTTTTTGGTTGAATAATTTTAATTTTTTCCCTCATTTGAATTTAATTACGAAAAAGCACCCTAATTTTCATTGAAAAAATCTGACGTCAAAATTTCAGATTTTTTTTAAAAATTGGTGACCTTTTTATTCGTTGATCTCTACTTTCTGATGGTGTAAAAATATATATACACTACTTTTGCAAATTTTCGCAAAAAATTGAAAAATCGAAAAAAGTCAAAGTTGAAAAAAAAATTTTAACATTACGTAATATTTTAAGCTACTTCTTAAAATTTACACTTTAATTACTCAGAAAATTTAAGATGTTACATTGATAAACTGCAATATTGCAAATCAAAATATACCATAATTAACAACCAAATTAGTTAATGAAGTGCATACTTTGTAAGACACCAACAATATTTTTTGAAAGTTGTAGGATTTTTTTTTAATTATATTCGCAGATACCCATTCATTATTATTTAAAGATATTTTTCATACCTGAATGACTTAGGGAATGTTTGAGTCCATTGAAAGGTATTTCATAGAAAACGAAGAATTACGAACTGACAGCAACACATTGGGGCTGGCAGCTACAACAACGTGGCATTATGCCGGAAATGACAGAAAAACAATTAATTCCAGAAACATTGCTCAAAACTATTTGCTGCAACTGCGAAACTGGATGTAACAGTCTAAAATGTGGTTGCCGAAAACATGCATTAAAATGCTCGGATTGTCATAGTTCTGACAGAAGCTCCAATGTTGAAGAGAAAACCTACGACGAACTTAATGATCCAGGTGAAATTGAGGATGAAGTTCGAATGCAGACTGAAAAAAATATCGGAGACACAAACGATGATGATCTCGAAGATTTCGACGATGAACTAGGAGCGGCATGGTTTTTCGAATCTAATGATAAAGAAAAACCATCGAAGAGACAAGAAGTTTCGACTATTTAAATTTCTAACATGTAGATTTATATATTTTTTTCATTTTTTGGTCTTTAATGTAACGTGTATTTAATAAATTAAATATTTCATTAGTAAAAAATTGCAACCCACATCTTTTTTAGATAAAATCCCCTGTAGATCCTATCTTCAATATATAAAAAGTCAACTACTTTTGCATATTTTTCGCAATCTCTATGTTTCATGTAGTTGCAATATTGCAGTTTATCAATGTTGCATGGAATCTTATATTTTCTGAGTAATTAAAGTGTAAATTTTAAGAAATAGCTTAAAATATTACGTAATGTTAAAAATTTTTTTTCTACTTTGCCTTTTTCGATTTTTCAATATTTTGCGAAAATTTGCAATAGTAGTGTATGTATTTTTTTACACCATCAGAAAGTAGAGATTTCAACGAATAAAAAGGTCACCAATTTTTAAAAAAATCTGAAATTTCGACGTCAGATTTTTTGACTAAAAATTAGGGTGCTTTTTCGTAATTAAATTCAAATGAGGGAAAAAATTAAAATTATTCAATCAAAAAAATTACAGTGTATTTGGGACATAAAAAGGTAAGTTTTCACCAAATATTATGAACAAAAAAAAAATTTGTGTAAGAAATGAAAATAAAAAACCAAAAACTCGGTTTTTTGCATTTTTGGCCTAAATTTTGAGGTTATGTAAAAAAATTGTAAACAGAAAAGTTGTTGGTATTATTATTACTTACAACTTTTCCATTTAATTATTTTTTTTCAAGGCTCGTAGTTTTGCCGGAAATCATGATAAAGCGTTTTTTACCCTTAAAAGCTCACCCTCACTCCCTTCCCGAAGTCAGATCGCCTTTAATTTATTTTTCTTTCATTTTTTAAATATTTTCTTGCTTTTCCAGAAGGTTTCATCCTGTTACTATTTTTTTGTACTTTTGACCATTTTTAAGGCATTGGCACTGGATTATAAAGATGCAACCGCAATTAAAATCTAACAAAATCACATATCACACATTAGTACGATCGTAATAGTATTACGAAATCTTGAATAACTCTTCTAAAAGAGCCAGTTTTTAATTATTAAACCAAAAGTATTCAATTAAAATATGTTTTATCTAAGTCTATAGTCTATGGCTACCAGTTTAAAACTAGAATACATAAAAAGCCGGACGTTTATTGTCACTTTTTGTTAAATATAATTCCAATTACCATAACTGACATATTTAAGTACTGGCCAAAGCAGATCACATTCACATAATTTTGACATTTAAAATAACATTTATTTACTAGAAAAACAACACCAATTTGTTTTAAACCAGTTAAAGCAAAAATTAAAGAACTCCGCGGTAGTATGCGGAAAAAAGATACCGGTCTATCGTTTCCTATTAAAACAATAAAGTTGTTATGATAATATTAACAGGGGATTGTAACCGAAAAAAATAGAAATATTATTATTAAAATTGTATTTCTATAACTATATACAGTGGTTTTATTGTTAATTTGACATCGGTCATACATATCCTGATCGCGAGATGCGAATATACACGAAACGGACACAAAGAATACCTAGACTCATAGCAACAATAGGGTAGATGACTGTATTGTAAATAAATACCAACGTCAACTCCATTACAACAAATATCACAAAACATCTCGAAAAATACAGGTAACATAGCTTTTTATTATTTTTACGAATTTAAATTAAATATACAGTGAAATATATTGTTCAATTGAGTAGTCTAAAACAGTGACGTCACAATTTGTATTTAGTACATTTTTCATACAAAATGGTCGTTTTGACAAATGATAAAAAGAAGCTAATTTGACTAAGGTGTCATCTAGCTTATTTGTGGGTCACAAAATGTGAAGATCGCATTCACGACACTCAGCGCAGTTGCAAGCGATGAGGAGAATTCAAATGAGATTGCAAACGTTTGTACTTGGTACTATAATGATCATTAAATTCTTAATCTTCATCTAGTTCCGTGATCGATTTAAACTTTCAATGTTAATGAATGTTATTACCATCAAGAGGGTCGGTAATAGCACTATTTATATTCCTATATCATTATTCGCGTTTGTTTTTTCAAACTTAAACTATATTATTATAAGAAAAGATTTCTTATATGTTGGTAAAGTTCCCCGCTACACAGGACTTATTCTTACAGCGAGAGTTGTCTTTTTTTTTTAAAAAAAAGATCTTTTTAATCATATATTTCTGTCTGTAACCTCCTTTTTTTATTATTCATAGTATATATTGGTGGGCACTTACTACTATCACAAACACGAAGGCTTAATTTGATTGTTTCTTACTCTTCATCCTAGAACAGTTAAATACGTAAAAGAATCGAGAAACATTTCTTCATATTATAAAAAAATTCATTGAAATTTCGTGAATCACATAACCGTAGTAAAGTGGAAACTAAGCAGCAAAATGTAATGCAGTAAGTGCAGATGAAACAAGGCACCAAAATCTAGTTAAAAAATATTTACTTAATTGTCTAAAAATGCTGATTTCAGCACGAGTGGGGCGGCTCGACCGGGGCAGTACTACCCTCCCACAGAAGATCAACCTAAAGCGCCAGCAGGTGAGTGTGAGACCGGAGGCCCATTGATGCAGGGGTGACAGTTATCGTGGTACCTGTGTAAGTCTTACACTGTCACGATGACTGTCATGCCTTTTACGTCCCAAGCGGGGTGTGAAAAAGCATCTCACAAGGCCGCCATGGTGCGGGTCACCATACTGCATTCTTCACATTTGCAATGAGTATGGTGACCACAACTCTTGGATTCTATTCATGATTTCCATCAGGCAGAGTAGAGTCACTTTGGCAAGTTCTTAATATAGAAAAAAAAACACTAGCATTCTAAGCTATCATTAGCAGTGTCCGAGTGTATTAGGTACGTGTGACCCGGACACATTGTTCTCGGGTGTCTCAATGCATATGAACTACGTTAGAAATATACGTATGCTGTAATACTTATAGTAGAAAGTATAGGGTTCCCACCAAGAACTTAGGGCCTCAAGTCACCCTCACCTGTAAGTTGTGCTCCTGCTGGTCCACGGATGAGACTGACAAACTAAACATCCCGATTAGCGCCAATAGGCTCGCCACCTATTAATTTGGACCTAAATACTAATGAAACGTGGGCGTTTAAAATACCTTTTATGTATTTTTTCTAAGAGCCTGCCAAAGTGATTCTATTCTGCTTGATGGAAAGCATGAATAGAATTCAGGAGTTGTGGTCACCATACTCATTGCGAATGCAGATAATGCAGATGTTGACCCACACTATGGGCAAACCTTGGGGACGTAAAAAGAATGGCAGTCATCGTGGCATTGTATTGCACACACTTACCACGACAACTGCACCGCTGCATGAATGGGCCACCGGTCTCGCGCTCACCAACAAAACTTCTGTGGGAGGGTAGTACTGACCAGGTCGCGCCGACCTGTTCGTGCTGAAATCAGCGTTTCTCTACCACTATAGATCATGTAATAAAATGTTTGCTAGGGATAATTGCAAGAAAGTATCAATGAAAAAAATAATAATAGTGCCCATTAAGAGCTATTTTATCATAATGTATTGAGATATATTACCCATTATAAACAGGATCTAATATGTTTTCAGATAAAATGATAATTATTATGTAAAATAATGATGTTGACCTTAGCTGTTGAGCAAAATTAAAAGGTGCTTTTAGCTGAGCAAAAGATACGTTATTGATCTAACAGAAATATCATTTCCATAAGAATAAGTAATAAAACAGGCACGTGTAATTTAAAAGTAATAATATATTCTCTTTTTTTTCGCGGATGGAAATCATAAATAGAATTCAAGAGTGGTGGTCATCACACTTATTGCGAATGCAGGAAATGCATACTGCTTTTTCGACACACATACATTGTTCCAGTTATAAATATAGTTTTTTTTTAACATAAGCTTTCGTACTGCTACTAACAGCCTCAAACAAACTAATATTTATACAAAATCGAATTATAAACTACATAATCGAGTATTAAAAACAGGACATCACGACGGACTCTTCCAGTCTGTTATAATAGTCATCGAATTTCTAACTAATAAGTATCAAGTATCCTTCATATTAATGGTATCCTTCATAGTCCACTGCTGCACATAGACCTCTCCTTAGAAAGGAAATTTTAGCCTACCATATCATGCTGGCCAGACGGATTGGTACAGAGTCTGTTTCAATTTTTTCCTTCTCTTTGTAGTGATGTTTATGTCTTTCATATTGTAAATTAAAATAAAAACCCAACTGCGTTAATAATAACTTATTATAACTACTAACTTCAAATATAGACTGAAGATAGAAGAATAAGTTTAGTCCAAAAACGTGGAAAGCAATTTAATTACTATATTAAAATTATTTCATTCATACATACACAAGTAAATCAAAGAATAAATTGTAAAACGGAACGTATTAACAGCAATAGTCGGGACTCATTTTGGATAAAATTATTTTAGGCTAGAGAATTGTTCTTACACTCGAAGTAATCCCCTAATGAGAGAAAAGTGGTCTTGAAAAGAAAAATTAATAATCACTAAACCGATTTTGGTAAAAATTTAGTAAAGAAGTTGTTGCAATCCTGAAAAAGGACAGGATCATTTTTACCCGAGAAATCACCCTTTAAAGAAATGAAAATTCGGATGGAACTTTGTATGGGGAACCGATAACCGCTAAACCTCTTGAAACTGGATTTTGGAGGTAAGACATGGCGACGGTGAGATACTATTATTATCACGATAACTGTTACTCCTTTCAGAGGATTCGAACCATCTCTTTACGAAACATCTGAGCTCTGTAGTTATTAACTTTTTAACTTTTCTTTTTAGCATCCTTTTCACCCATTAAGGGATTATTTTAGGAATAAAAAGTATTATATGTACAATAATGTACATATATATATCCTTTCCCGAAACGCAAACTAACTTCGTGTCAAATTTCCTCTTAATCGATTTAGCCATTACTAAGTCTCCATAAAAATTACCCTCTCTCTTGTCACCTCTTGAAGAACGATTTTAGAGAAAAAAATATTCTGTAAACTTCCCCACAACCTCCATAACAAATTTCATCGAAATCGGTTTAAAGGTTATTGATTTCCCATACAAACTTCCACATCCTTTTTAACACTTAGGCTGTGGTCCGAATCACGCTCACAGCGCTCATAGCGTACCAACGTGCGGTCCGATCGTGCTTTCCACGCTCACCGTTAGCGTTGTGGATGCTATGACGTCACATGTGACGTTACTACCTAGTGCTTACAGTACTGACGGGTCGGATCGTTAGCATCGTGAGCATTGACGGTATTTTGCACCATTTATTTGAATCTATGAATCTATGATTGCGAAAAATGCATGAAATACAAGGATTTTATCATCTTCATCGGCTACACCACATACTCCACTCATGTTTATGTTAAAAAATGCTCTGTTAGGTTATGTTCTTTTTAAATTCATAAGCACACTCACAAGTGGTCCGATATATTAAAACTGCTAACAGACGTTGGCGCGCTCACTCAATCGGACCACACGTTAGCAGTTTAAACGTAGTAAGTGCTGTGAGCACAATTCGGACCGCAGCCTTAAAAGATTGATTTTAAGGATAAAAACTATCTTGTGTCCTTTGCTGGAACTAGATATATTTCTAAAAAAAATTATCTAAGTCAATTTAACGGTTTAAACTTGAAGAGTTTAAATTAAGACGAAGAAAATTTCAACAGTTGTACAGTTTATCGGCGTACACAGGGCAAACAGCGCCATTTTAATGAATATAATGTATTGCAAAAGTTCTTGTTTTTATTAGGTTTAGATTAAGAGATAACTTGAAATAACCAAAAACGCAAGACATAACGACAGTCACTTTTTTTTATTAACCAATGGAAATAAAACAAAATCTAAATGTTACGTGAAGCTTAATTAATTAATTTTTATTAGTCTTTTTGTCTAGAATATAGTAAACAAACAACACTAAACAGAATTAAAAAAAAACTACGCCCACGCGACCTTTAAGCAAGCTGCGATGATGGCTTTTTATTAGCCCATAATAATAAAAACACGTAACATTACTTAACGGTAACAAACGGTAGTTCATTAAACATTTGTTACTTTCACATTACTGGAGAAATGTCAAGGCCACTACAAGCATTTCTATGATAATGTTTTTATGGTATCAACGGTACAAGATGGCCGCGGTGTGCCTCATCTATACCCCGTGCTTTTGTTTTTATCTGTGGCAATCCACATTAGCGTCACAGCTAATGCGTTTAACCACATTTTATTGTGATAAAAGCTTGTTATTTTTTATTAGTGGCAATAAGTTTGTAGAGAAAAGGAGAGTTACTACACATGAGAGATAACAAAAACATTACACTCAGTGAATAGATACGTGTTCAACATTCCTCAGTAAGTATTTTTGATATTTAGGTTCAAGGGCTGATGTTCAATTCAAACCTAGTATTTTTAAATGTAAATGTATTTTGAATAGGCTCTTTCTCTTTAACGACTTTATAATTCTTGGTTTTTACTAGTACTAAGCCTTGTAAATTGAACAGCAATTTACTTAATCATGATCCGTGAATACAATTAAAATTTTAAACATTGCGCTGACTCCGAATAATATTGGAAAAGTGAAGAAAAATGTTGATGAAATATACATTCAATTTATGAGTTTTGCACTTTCATAAGTTGAAAGGAGCACTTAGCAACATCTAGCGCTATTTGCTAGCTATATTCATACGTATTAACTAATGAATTCAGTACCTATAGTACACATAATTGCACTTACACTGATGAAACTTTCACCAATTAATTAAGGTGTTGCGTTGTTAAGTGTTTATTACAATTATATAGAGTGTGATGTGTGTAGTAACTAGTTAAGACTACAGAGTGTCAATACCTCTATTCTTCCCATGGGTATCGTGAGAGACGACTAAGGGAACAAAATTTGCAAGACAACATCACTGCAAAGAGAAGGAAAATTTGAAACAAATCCTATAACAACCCACTTGGCCAGTGTGGTCTATGTCCAGCAGTGGACTATTAAAGACTGTCGATGATGATATAAGAGTAGTGTAATCAGAACTACAGTACAGTATATGTACGGTACAACATGTACAGTACAGTAGAGGTAGGTGCAGGTAGACTGTAGATATAAGTTTAAATTTTTTTTATTTTCCTCTTTTTAGTATTTGGTGTGAAACTTAAAGATATTGAGCCCTACCTTTTATTGTATTTTAATATATCATAGTCCGGACCAAAAGTAAAATACCCAAAAAAAATTGTATGTAGTATTAAATTGCATTTTAATTCTTAAATTTTCACGATTCGGTTCATGTAAACGTTAGTTTCTTACTCGTGCGGTAAAGGCACGGGTAGCGAAAGAAAGGTTCACTATCGACCCCCCTACTATCGCACGCACGTATTGGTGTAGCCATTCGTTTTTTAAAGGCTAAAGGCTGTAGGTGATAATGATTATGAATTATATATAGAGATGAAACTACTAAATATTTACTTAGAAAAACTAATGTTACCTTTGTTCATCATTAACACTGACATTTGACTTTTGGTTGTTTTTAAATATATCAGTGTGTTTTATTATTTCTTTACTTATTTTTATAAACAGACTCAACGAACATAGTGACACAGAGTAACAATAATATGAATACCTGAACCTCAAGCGAAAACATTATTAAACAAAAATCTTAATATTTTTTTCTCTTATTTCAAAACAACAACCATACAGCATTAAAATTAACACATACTTAAAAATTACAAATCTGCAATTATAATTTTAAAATTTTTTACGTACCCTCACAATTAAAATGAATCGGACGACACTTAAACGTTAAACGCCGTTTAGGATTCAGAGCGTGCCAAAAACCATCATTTCTTTGACGCACTCTATAGCCTAATATGTTTACTTGAACAACATAACCCTCCTTCTGGCACAGTTAACTAATAATGTCATTAAAATTACAAACCTTTGACACTTCGAACACGTGACGCGCATGCGCTTAACCATCTTTTCAGTCATACTCGAACTCATAACAACAATACTTGTGTACGTTTCTATTGCAAATCGTAAAAAAATGTATATATTACAACGCAAAACATAAGAGATTTAACTTTTTGTGACTTCTAGACGGCATCTATTTTTAAACCTAAGTAATTGTGAGAAATAATTTATCTTCTATATGCTTGTTATAATTATATCTTATATAATATCTACTAGCTTTTGTTTGCAGCTTCGCTCACGTTATCGTATATTTTAGTAGCTAATCAAAGACTGATTAAACCTAGCTTATTATTTCAGACATATTGTATTGAGTAAAATTGCCTACGTGCTGTTTCTTACTACAATCTATCTCTGTGCGTAACTCTATCGAGAAGTGTTCAACCGTTTAACCGTTCTTGAGTAATATCTGTGTGATGACAGATTAAGAATACAGAGTGTAACTAACCCTATTCTTCTAATGAGTGTCGTAAAAGGCAACTAAGGGAATAAAATATGCAAGACAACATTACTGTAAAGAGAAAGTAGACTTGAAACAAACCCTTTTTTTTTTTTTTTTTTTTTTTAACGTGTGCTAACCCCCTCGGGCCGTCACCCCACCGGGGTTTACGGCGAGGTGGTGTGTCGGAATCTGACCGACTAAAACCACACGGTGTGCTCCTCTGCGCCTGACATAGGAGGGATCCGGGCACAGCTGTCATTACGACATCCAGATCCCTCCTAGCGCCTGCCCGCTAAAGCGGGCACCTTCTGCGGAAAACCTCTCCAGTTAGGCGACGTACGGCACACGCGGACGTCGCCTCCTCGCGGCTGGCCACTATAGCGGATGGAGGGGAAAACCCGTCCCATCCACCCGCGGCCACACTCAAGGCGGCATAAGGCGCTGGTATGCGCGCCTCCGCCGCCCGGCTCGCCGGCGGCGAATTAGGTCCGAGTGGATATCGTCCTCCCGGGCCCTCTCCGCCGCCTTCTTCCGCGAAATTACGTCTTCGCAGAAGGTTGCGACCGCGGTAAAACAACTGTCGCTACCGACCATGGAGCGTATGACGGCCGGTAGGGAAAGATCTTCTCCAATAACTGCAGTGAGGACCCCACGCTGCGCCGCCCAGGCGGAACAAATCGCCAGCGTGTGCTGAGCCGAGTCCTCACTGCAGTCGCAGTGGTGACAGGCGGGACTCAATTTCCTCCTGGCAACCGAGTGCAGATACTTCCTGAAGCAACCGTGCCCGGAAAGGATCTGCATCAGTCGGAAGGAAAGAGTCCCGTGCTGTCGCCCTGCCCACTCAGCTATGACCGGTTGGAGAGCCTCCACGGCGGCGAAGCCAGCACGTGGTGCCTCCAGCCGGGACGACCAACGAGCCATCGTGGCTCGACGAGCGGCCTCTCGCCACTCGCGTATCTCTTCGGGCGGGGGCCGGATGCCGCTACCCACCCGGAAGTCTGCCGTTCGCCGATAAACTTCGGCGAGCACTTCCGCCTCCAAATCCCACGGGGGAGTTCCGGCTAAGGCGCACGCCGCCTCCGTCGATACAGTGCGGTAACCGCGTATGGCTCTAACCGCCAATATTCTCTGAGGACGCCAGAGGCGAGCCCTATTCTGGGTGGTCAGAGCCACCGCCCACACCGGTGCACCATACAGCGCCATTGACCGGACAACCCCCGTGTATAGCCGTCTCGTTGCGACGCTGGCTCCACCCAAATTGGGCAAAAGTCGCCCAAGAGCAGAAGCAGCGCCGACCAGCTTTGGAGAAAGCTGTCGGAAGTGCTCGTCGAAGAGCCACCTGCCGTCGAGGATCAGGCCCAGATACTTCATCTGGGCCTGAACCGGTACGAGGACCGAATTGACCACGATGGAGGCGCCGGAGGGTGGACCACGACGGGGCCCATGGAACAAAAGGGCCTCCGTCTTGTCCAGGGCCGCCCGTAAACCCAGCGCCTCAATACGCCCGACCACCAGAGAGACTCCTGTGGTGGCTAGGCGCGCCACCTCTTGAAAGTTCGCTCCCCGGGCCGCGACCAATGTGTCATCGGCGTAACAAATTACGCCCAGCCCGGGGGGGAGGTGACCTCGAAGGGCCCAGTCGTATCCCATATTCCACAGGAGTGGTCCGAGGACAGACCCCTGTGGAACACCGCACGACATGCGCCGCCGCCTCAGAGCACCGTCTCGGTCCTCGTACATGACGGTACGCTCCTTAAGATAGTCTGCCACAAGCCGCCTCAGGTACTCTGGTACTCCATGGTAGCGGAGCGCTTCCCTGATGCAGCTAAATGGCAGACTATTAAATGCGTTGGCGATGTCCAACGACACCGCCAACAGCACGCCGCCACGCCGCCTCTTCGGTAACGGCCCTCAGACGTAATACAGCATCGACTGTCGAACGCCCCGCTCGAAAACCGAATTGGGCGTCCGACAGATTGGGGCCCACCTCGCAGAGGTGCCGGACGATGCGGGCAGAGAGTATCCTCTCAAACAGTTTACTCGCCTCGTCCAGCAACACAATGGGCCTATTCTATTAGAATGGAGTTTTTGGCCTTTATACCACACTGGTCAAACGAGTCGGTATAAGGTTTACTTCAAGTTTTACCTCTCTTTATAGTTTTTTTTTGTTAAGAGCCTGCCACAGTGACTCTACTCTGCCCGATGGAAAGCATGAACAGAATCCAAGAGTTGTGGTCTCCACACTCATTGCAAATGCAGGCAATGCAGTATGGTGACCCACACTATGGCGGCCTTGTGAGATGCTTTTTCACTAGGTAGTAGAACCAGCCATCTGTGCTATCGTATTTCGTTGGTGAGTGTGAGACTGGAGGCCAATTGGTGCAGGGGTGACAGTTATCGTAGTAACTGCGTAAGCCTTATACTGTCGGGATGACTGTCATGCCTTTTACGTCCCCAAGTGGGTGTGAAAAAGTATCTCACAAGGCCGCAATAGTGTGGGTCACCATACTGCATTGTCTGCATTTGCAATGAGTATGGTGACTACAACTCTTGGATTCTACTCATGCTTACCATCAGGCAGAGTGGAGTTACTTTGGTAGGCTCTTAATATAAAATATAGAAACCCCCGCTTGAGCAGGTAAAAGCCATGACAGTCATCGTGACAGTGTAAGCCTTAGTGCTTTTAAAATTTGTACAGTACACAAACACTGACGCATTCCACCTTCATGTCCAAGTGTGACGAGATCTTTATATAAAAAATTATGTCAATCAAGGCTATTCAGAATCATTAAGTATATGAGACGGGAAATCCTGAAAGAGCGCACGAATTAGTGGGATTTTCCATTTGCATACAATTACTTATATAGTATGGTCATGTTAAGTAAACGATATTACACAATGGCAAACACTCAAAACGACTGTTTGGCGAAGTAAAACAGTAAACTTTAGCATGAACAATTTGTTCTTATAAATACAGGTGAAATTTTCTGTGATAAATAAGTAACTGCCTACGTGACTACCTTCTCACATAACTGACATGGGTAGTTTAAAGTAGTATGAGGTATGTATTGTAGTATGGGTAGTAAATAGAAGACTGAGAAGAATCGTTATAATGCCGATAAAAAAAGTTATGAATAGCACTAAAATTCAGTTTAGTAAGTATTCAAATTTATTTCCATTTTAGTCAAAATTGGTAAAGCTTCTGAACAAAGCAAGAGTAATAGGAAATCATATATATTTAAAGTATTTTGAAAGAAAAATTCAAAAATGTAATTTAAAAGGTTATCCATAATCTAAAAACAACAAAGCCTTGAAGATAGTAGAGAACTTTTAGAAATATCATGCTTTATTAACTCTACATTGATTTTCATATGTATATGATCTTTAAATCTAGAAACAGATTTAAAGCCAAACTATATTCATGAATACCTGATATAAATTTTGTTTTGATTGAGAATCCTATTTTTGTTCTTAAACGACCAGTGGCCAATTTGCGCGATAAACTTGATTAATCCACATTTAAATATTTTGACGACTGGTTTAACTGTGATTAAATTAGTTACCGCTTTCGATTACGGAAGCCTGATGCTATCCACTGCGTAGATAAACCAATACAGGCAAATCCGGTTAAACTAGAAGTGCACACTTAATAATTAATACGAAAAGAATCGACTAATTAGAGTTTTCTTATTTTTGTTTTTTTTTAATAAAAAGACAACACTCGCACTAGGAATAAATCCTGTGTCGCGGGGGACTTAACAAACATTTAAGAAACGGACACAAGGAACACCCAGACTAAGAACAAAAATTTCTGAATCACACAAAGTGTTTTCCCATGTAGGATTTAAACCTCGGCGCAGTAGAGAGCGGAGTGGCGAGCGCTTAAACCATTAGGCCAACCGTGCAGTCAAATTAGAGTTATATAGTAGAATATAATACAATACAATAGTGGAACGTAAGGTTCACCAAGTTCCCTGAAAAATATACGTGGCGGATAGATATGTACGTTTATTTACACCAATCAGGCTCTGACCACCGGGCTCTTTTATGATATATATCTTCGTTTGCTAAGAAATTTGCATTAATCCTCCCATTTTAACGCGGTTACGATAACTAACAAGTCTTCCTTAAGCTTATTTAGTGAGGTTACATAGCTAGAACCTTTAATGAATATTATCCAATAGCAGTAGTAGTTTCAGAGACCAGAGCGCTTAAAAACTCGTTACTTTTCTAGTGTAGATAGAGCAGGTGATAGAATCAAGTTCATAAAGAGACAACGGGAACTTTTTTGTATTTTATTGCCAATCGTAACTTAAATCACGTTTCATTTAATTAACAATTTATTTAATTCTACGATTTCCTTAAAGTTCACGGTAAACTTATTATTTCAAATCTATTTAATTAATAAAAATATCTTAAATATATGATGATTTTAACATAATACGTGTTATACTACAACTTACGTAAGGTTAGAGCATAGCAAACTTCTGGAATTTTCTGTAGGTAATTACGATCGTGTTTCATCAAATATAAAAAGTGTGTATGTCAAGGGTTACTGAGACCTATTGGAGTTGGTGTAATATTAATAATTTTAAACTCTGAACTTCTAGGCAGAGTTTTTGTCACTTTATTTTGACATCTTATTTTATGATGGCCATAATTCATTCCTTTTTTGACTACTCTCTAGGAATATATCCTGTTTATTTAATAAACGAACACAAAGATCACCCAGACTGAGAACAAGAATTTGTGGATCGCACAAAGTCTTGTTTCATGAGTAGACCGAACCTACAACACTGAGTCTTATAGGAAACGGACAGGTGACTGTTTAAACCATCATCCGTGCAGCCGATAATAAGATGAGGCTTACAAGATTACAACGTAAAAGCAATAGTTAAATAGTTTGATTTGCTGTTTACTATTAGTATATGGTCTAGAATATTTTATCTACGATACACGAATGAATTAGAATAAATCACGTACGCACTACGATATGTCAAATGTGAATCGAAGCGGCAGATTATGTCGATAAAATTATGCATTGTCAATATAATATAACCTCGCAGTCTGTTTCACACGAAATCAATGGCAAAATACACAATATTTTCATGGCTGTTAAGGAATATTACAGTTTATCAAATTTAGTATATCAGCTTACTTAACAAAATAAAACCAAGGAAATTTGTTTTGACTTCGGTAATTTTCTAATGTCTATTAAGATCTTAGTCAAATCAAGAAACGAACTGTATTAATAACGCACTCATTAACAAATAAAATGCTACTTCGAGAGTTACATAAAGGATAAAACTAGATGATAATCAGCTAAATGAATTTATCTTATCGATTACTTCATCGAGTCTTATTGCTCTAGCTACAGCTCACTTTGTGTACACTCACTTGTCAGTCTTATTAGCAAAAGGTACAGGGACAAAAGTATAAGCGCCAATTCAGAGACAGTGAAGTCTGAATTCTTCCAAAGTGGTTCGTTATTTAGTTTTTTACTTTAATTAACCATTTACATCTTTATAGCGTAGAAAAAGGCTTGGAATCATTTATTTTATTTTACGAAGTAAAATTAGAAATATTGAATAAATTTGAGCCATACAAACGTCAATATTTAGTGCGCGCTCTGCATGATGTCCCAGGTCCCGTCCCGTGATTGTTTACTCTGAACTTTTCACTTACTCTATATTTATTTTAAGTTTTATTTCTATACAGATCAAGAAAGAAGTCAAAAAATCTTTTCAAATATTGTATGGTACAGAAATGCAAAACCACTACTAAAATACACTCGATAAAGAATATTTTCGTATTCTAATCGATGCTGAAGTACAATAACGATGGTGTAAGACTATGAAAAGGAAGTGTACCTCCATTTTCGTGTTTATATTATGGTGGTTATAAAATCATAAGTATGGTACATTTATATATATAGTTTATTGTGAATTATTCAGAATAAAGTTATGCTATTAAGCGGTAGAAGAATACAATGTATATGATATCTGACGTCACATTTCATTTTAACCAATGATGACGCGATTTGAAATTTTGACTTGCTCTCCTTTATTTTTCATTTTCTATACAATATTTTACAGATTTAAATAATAATTGAAACGCATTTAACCGTTACGTATATATATTCTCTATTGAGTTCGTTTTTCTATCTATGTTCTTGTATGGTATGTAAACAGAGGTTTTTCTTCGCTATATAACTAAGTTTTCTTGGAGGGATATACTTTTGCCTTAAAGACGACGGCTAGGAGTATTTATCGCTCCATGAAAGCAGATAAGGTTAGCGATTCCTTACAGGCACAGGTAAAAGATGCATCGTGTTAATAACGATTAGGTACAAATTAGAAACAAATTTATCTATCCTATCACATTTCTCAGAATTGAACGCCAAATTCAACTTTTAACTGAATTAGAAGATAAGATAGAAGAAATAGTAACACGGTTGGATAAGGGTGTGTCTAATATTCGATATTTGCCGCATGACATTGAGTTTTCTACATGTTTGTACATATGTAGAATCATTATCATCATCAACCAGTTGCAGTCCACTGCTGGATATAGACTGCAATCGGAATATATACATTAATTAAATAATATTAAATATTTCGGACATTTGACATTCAGTTATCTTGTTTCAAACCAAGCATAGCTTGTGCTATGATAAGTAGACTGACTAATAGAATAGTTATATAATATTTTTTTTGTAAATACATACACATTATGCATGGAAAACATCTAAACTTCGAAACAAATATTTGCAGATTATACAAGCATTTGATTCGACCCGGGAATCGAACCCGAGATCTCACAGCAGTCGCATTGACTACCGCTACGCCATCGAGGTAGTTGTACCACTTCCTAATTACTTCTTTTGAGTTCCGTGGTCATACATACAGTAACGCTCAAAAGTATTTTGACAAGACTACTTTTGCAGTTATCTTTTTACTGAGTACTTCAAAATAATTTTAGTATTTTTTATATTATTATTTATAATGTATTTCATCCTCTGTGAGTGACAAGTTGGAACTTGTTTGTTTTCTTTCTTTGTTAAAAACAAAACACGTCTAAACATGCGCTCAAAAGCATTTTGGCAACCATTCAGTTCCTTGCTGGCAGTGGTTCTACTCACACTGCATATATTTTTGTCTAGAAGGTATAATTACTCCGCATTTATCAATATGCTTAAGACTAAAGAATATTCAAATGATATTAAAAATGCCGTGACAACTGCCCTACAAAGTGGAACGTAAGCAGAAGTTGCTCGAAGTTTTAAAGTGTCACGACAACTTGTTAGTTCGTGGAACAAAGCTTATAATAAACGTAAAACTATTGAAAATAAGCCTCGAAGTGGCCGTCCGAAAAAAACATCCGCTAAGGAAGACCATTTGATAAAAAGGTTATCAACAAGTGATGTCCGAAAAACGGCTGTGCAAATAAAAAACGAGTTACAGGAAAATTACGACGTCAATTTACACGTTTGAACTGTAAAACACAGACTAAAGGACTTCGGATTACATGGACGACGTCCAACTAAGAAACTTCTAATTCCTGCAAGGAATAAGCTGCGCCTTGCGTTTGCGAAACGGGTCAGATTATGGACGAGTTCAGAATGGTCCAAGGTGTTGTGAAGTGACGAAAGCAAATTTAATTTAGTGTTATCTAATGGTATACGGTACGTGCGACGTCCTGTAAATAAAAGATTCGATGTTCGATACCAAATACCCACAGTAAAGCATGGAGGTGGCAATATTATGGTCTGGGGATGCTTTTCTCGCCGCGGAGTCGGACCTTTAGTTAGGATAGAAGGTACTATAGATCGCTTTATGTACGCAGATATATTAAAGCAACAAATGCTACCCTATGCTAAAGCAAATATGGCACCTGGTTGGTATTTTCAACAAGACAATGACCCAAAGCACAAATCGAAACATGTCAACGACTTCATGAAACTCGCTAAAATCAAAATTCTCGACTGGCCAAGTCAAAGTGCCGATTTAAACCCGATAGAGCATCTTTGGAAAGAACTGAATCGAAGTCGAAACTATTCAAATAAAGATGCTTTATATGAAGCACTAAGTAACGAATGGAGCCGACTCATTGATCGTTTGCAGAAACTAGTTGACTCGATGCCAGCGCGTTGTGAAGCGGTCTTGAAGGCTAATGGGTATACAACAAAATACTAATAGTTAATATAAAAAATAATATTTTTTTTATTTTATAAAATAAAAAACTGCCCTTGTCAAAATACTTTTGAGCCGTGTCGTAAATAATTTTTCTTTGTTTTCTTTTTGTGTAGAAATACAGTACATTTAAGTGTCTTAATTTATGAAACGTATCATTACTTCAAATATAATCTTTAATTGGAAACAATTTTGTTATCATTTTTTGTGATATGGAATAAAATTGAGTTGTCAAAATACTTTTGAGCGCTACTGTTTGTTTAAGCACAATTAAGTAGTTAAAAAAAGTTTTGGAAAATAGTTTCAAGTTATTAGTTACAAATGTTACAATCGCTTGATGCAGTTGACGAAGAAAAAGAGTATCAGCTTTTAAAGTAGCCAGACTGGTTAATTTACTCACATCTACTCAGTAAGAATAGTGACTTACGTACACTACTAAAAATTATGCTAGAACTAAACAAAAATCAGTCAGTACAAGCAATCGCTAAAGTAATGTACATAAAACACGTCAATGGTGTTTAGTTTTTCTTTAAAATTGAACTTAATATTCTAGTATTTAATCTAATTTACCCTCTTTTTGTCTATGGGGAAAACCTATCCTTTCATTTATTTCACTTATATACATTTCACTTATATACATTTCACTTATATACATACATTTCACTTATGTAAATATATATATATACTATATGTAAATATATATATAAGTGAAATAAATGAAATGAGTGACAAAACTTAACTCAGTTAATTCGATGACGTATTTCTACACCGATAGTATATTTTGTTATATACTTAAATAGCTCTTAATAATCTACGCTAATTTTCTGTAGCGTTCAATCAACGTGTAATTTCAGCCTTCAAATACTTTTGTGTGCATTAGCTTCTGTACAATACTATAACTTCAAACACAAATTACAGTCAAATTACAGTCTAGGTTTAAGGAGTATCCTAAGCAATTCTGAACACTACTATAGTCAGAGAAAGACTCTCCCACTCAAGTCACACCAGAACCATGCTTTTAAAACCTCATGCATGAGACGACATATCTTTTTAGTCGCTAATACGAGTAGTTCGTCCTTAACACTTTCACCTTATTGTTCTTTCTTTTACATCGCATCAAATTCCCTTATAACCCTCTGCTGGATATAGGACTCTCCTTAGAAATAAGGTTTAACCTACCAGACGTTTTAACAGAACATATTTAATGCGCATTTTTTACGTATATCATAACCTTTTTTAAGTAACGTTAATAAGTCCAGCTGTACAACAAAGCTATTTGTCAAAATCCTGAAGTCTAAAACAGTGAAATATAAGAAATAAACAACCATTTTTTGGTGAATACACTAAGAGATGGAAAACTTGACACAAACCTCTTTTTTTTGTTTCGTTTTTTCACGTGTAGAAATCACCTCGGGTCGTCACCCACCAGGTTTTAGGGCTCTTTATTTGACACAAACCCTATACCAAGCCGTCTAGTCGCCTAGACTAGTAGGTCTAAACCTGATTTCTAAAACTGGCAGTGAAATACTCAAGGCTGTTGATGTGATGTGATGACACTATGAAATATGATTTATTTCTATAAATAAACTGTTTTCAGTTCAGTGATTCCGATATACATAAAAACATGTATTATATTCATTCATACATAATGAACGTATAATTTAAATTAAGATAAGAAAATTGCATATTGTGTCAGATTAGATGTCAGAATAACAACATAATGGGATAATCTTGTCAACCGCGCTTTTTATGACGTTCCCCTATTTTACTACAAAAATAAAAAGTTTATATAAACAAATATTTATTATTTACTAGCCACGTCTCGTGATGTCAACAATTGTAGATAATTATCTCTACAATTTTTATCTGGACTTATTATGTGATAAAATTATTGTTTCGCTGAGAATCGCGAAAAAGTCACTTTTATGACCTTTGGCCCGAATTAAATTTTTCTTCTTGGGTCAGACAGATGAGCACTTTTTACATTGCATTTATGATAGAGGTTTAAACAATTCCACCAATTTTTAGCTGGGTATAAATTTTGTAACCTGACTGCTATTTTTTGGTCTAATTTAACCAGACTAATCTACTTGTAATTCTGTGTCAAATGTCATTCAAATCCGTTCAGTTGTTTTCGTGTGAATGAGTAACGGATATCTATATAAACTCCCTTTTCATAATATTAACACGATATACAAGCCTGAATAAAGAAAACTGGATTGGTGAAATACCTTCTTAGCCAAGTAAACTGGTGTTTTTAATTGTCAATATCTGTATACTACACTTAGTTGAACCCTGGCCAATTTAAATACACCTATTTAAATATTAACATAAATAATTGCATTGAAAAGATGTCGAACAACGTCACATTAGGTCTAAAAATTCAAGATGGGTAACTAATAAAATGGCCTTGAAATTTTAATTCGTGAATTCGATGCCTCAAAGGGTTAAAATGCGACCATGCTCAAAATGACACTTAATTATCATTTTAGTTTCAAATGTTTACTTCGTGAACGGTGAATTCAAGAGGAAAAAATTTAAAAGCCATGACTTTGAACTAGTTTCTAAATATCCTGCAGTTTCAAGGCCAAGGTTCTTAGTCATTACATTAAGCTAATCCTCAGCTTTACGTTTGTGAACTTTTGGGTAAAAGTCAAGCTAGCCTCTCACAAAAATAGGTCATATAAATTACAGGAATAATCTTGCAGTTAAATCAATAAATGTAAAGCCGACGCTAAGTGTCTACTCCTAATCTTTTGGAGGTGGTGTGAGTGTAATAAACTAATTGCATTTGAATTAGATTTTTAATAAAATTGCCAAAGAGACGTTGTCGCAAAGATGGGAAAAAAGGCCCCATTCTCTAGATTAGCCGTAAAGATTACTCACACACACATGCACATGAAAAATCGCGTGACTCAGCCAGCGGATAGCCGAAATCGTATATTTTGTTTTTTATTATTGAAATCTGTAATGCAAACAAAAAATAACGATACCGTTTTGTATTCAATAAATAAACAACTAAATTAAATGTGTTTTTAAACGAGAAATATGACAACTAATGACAAATGAGTGAACAGAACTTGCTTAATTTATACCGTGAATGAGACATAATAAGATGAATAGTCTCTATTGTATACTAAAATAATAATATAAAAGATGCTGCAACGAAACTGAATATCTAGTGACAAATTATTACGATATTATTGTACAATTGTGATTGACACAGGCATATACACAAAACGTATTCCACATCCGCGGAGGCCCAACGGTCAAGGATTCGTAAAATGTAATTGTGGAATGCGATCTTATTTCTAGGTTGGTTACAAAATGTTCGTACGACCGCCAGATTAGTTCTAACTACTTAAGCTAATATATCTCAAATATCTCAAATGTATGTATAAGGATATTCATTGCTAGATATTATTGGAAAATATTTAAAGGTGTTAAGACTTGTTATAAGATATCTTTTGAGTGTAAATTACAATATATATTGTTAAATGTATTTTGTTGTTAGGAATGAATGAACAGATGCAACTGATGACCGTTTTAGTAGTATCAATAAGGCCGGTAAAATACCTTGGCAGAATATATTGACATTAACTAATACGAAAATTATACTAACTATTTACAAGTTATATCTCTGAGTATCTAGACATTCTGCAATGTCGCTACATATGCATAAAACTTGAAGGCTTATTCTAATATGATACAAGGTAGGACCTTTTTTATATATATGGTACTTAAAAGTCTATGTTTGGGTAAATAAATCAAGATATTATGTTGGGAGGTACAATAAGCCAATATGATTTGTGCAATCTATTAATCTTTGTCGTAATGTATGCTCCAAATATCGAAAAGAGATACATTATTTATAGATTAACTCAGTCCTTGAGTAAGTTACAATAGGAAAGCTTTAGCTGTAAATATATACATAGTACATGTGGTGACGAATTAGGAGTTCGGAGTGTCATCAACTTTTTCAACTCTGAACTGTAGTAAGGGCCGACTAAGGGACGAACTCTTCAGGACAACTTCAAAAAAATCTCTATACCAACCTGTCTGACCAGAGTAATGCAGAAGGCAAACCCCTAATTTTTAAGGAGAGGCCTTTGTCTAGCAGTTTACTATTACAGGATGTTGATTATTATTATGCGCTTTTTAGAGTTTTTTATTAGCAAAATAAAATATCTTTTATTGATATTACAAGTATTTCCAAAAAATATTCCTGAGTATTATTATGGGTATATTAAAACTCATAGTGGTTTCTTTTCGTTTGAATCTAAATAGCGATGTGTAATATCCAAAAATAATATTATTATTAGAAGTAAATGTAAAAAATCTACTTATATTCAACCAAAGCCTATATTACTTGTGTTATAATTTCTTATTAATATGTAACTTGTTAGTATTTTGAACATAAAGAACCAGTAATAACGAAATAAAATTCGAAGTGTAATTTCCATAAGTATAAAATAACGTCCATAATATAAGATTAGTGGTAATTAATAATTTCAAACGAGGTATTAATAAAATAGTTAAAAAACGACAAAGGTAGACAACATTTTAAAATGTAAAGCTCTGAACTCCGGAGATGTTCACACGCAGGCTAGTTGCATCGCGACGGCTGTCAGAGCGCCTCCCAACCACGCTATATAAACACGACCATTAACAAACCACCACCAATACATAGCCGACCGTCACAGCGACCGCTCATATTAAATGAACAAAGTTGGAGCTTTTTAAAAAAATATACTTGTGTTAGTGATTACAAATTCCCTACGATCTCGTCACAGGATCTAATACACATGTGAGTATTGAAAAACAACTCTAATATCTTGTCAAGTTCAATTTTACATAGTGGCAAAGCATATCAAAATATCTTAAAAACATTTTTCTTCAAATCCTCTAAATAGAAAATTCCATTGTTATAAAATGGTTTTGTTTTTTTAATAAATTCATTTAAATATAAAATACAATATCAACGTTAATCACAATAACCGGTGTACGAAATAAGTAAATTGAGCAAAACCAACTCATTGTGTCTGGATTAATAAATCGTGATCACAAAATATTGTGAAATTCAAAAGCCTTGAGGTCAAATTTAAGAAACAGATAATATTTTTTTTATTATTTATCCAAGGAAGCTCACGACATGTAGGCAGCATAGATATAATTATATTTTAAGCAAATATGGTCAAGATGGATTTTAACACTAATGATAATCTTAAACAATTCTTTAGTGCCTTAGTTCGTGCAATCAGTTTAAATAGATAAAAGTTGCATTCAAAGTACTAGAGTCGTTATAGGCTCAGTAACCTGTTTAGACAATAAATAAAACAAGTAGCGCAATTCAATGCTAGGATGACCAGGAATATGACCGGGACGTGGACACTCCTGTAACGTATTATCATTAACCAGAGATAATGAATCCTTGGATTATCCTTAAAAACGCTTTTACATATTTTGCTATGATAAAGAATAAAAATTAAGTTTGCCATCTTAATTGTAGTATTAAGTTTTTTAAGCTGAACTTTTAAAATTATATTTTAGACATATTCAAGTTTTTATTTTTAAAATTATGATTAAGAATTTGATATAGCTGCTAAAGAGATAACATTGTTTAAGCCGGAATATTTCTCAAACGACACTCCGGTAACTTTTGCAAAATTGTAGCATCGCATCAGGCGATACTAAAATGTGTAGAATTGATTTCCCTTGAAGCCTTTACGTTTAAAACATTTACACTTTTTGCGTTATTCAGTAGCGTATGAAACACTGATTCATTATCCATTTACACATCAGATCAATAAGGTTTTACTGTGTTTTAGGCATGCTAGTTGTCTTAAGCACAATTAAGCATAGAAGTTAAAAACAAAGAGGCGCCAAGGCACCCAAGAAGAAGCCTTGCATATTTTATAACAAATACTTACCACTCAGGTTTAAGTAACTTTGAAAAGTATGATTTTATAATATCTGTAGTTTCGTCAGATGTCTTATTCGAAAAGTTTCATAATTAAATCGACATGATTACAAATATTATGTAAATACATAAAAGCGCGATTTTTTTGTAAGTAACTTCTGCTTCGAATAACAAATATTAAAAAAAGAACAGTATAACGCCCAGTCAATTTACAGCGGTATGAAAATCAAAGCCAACATCAAATCATGCATGAATTCGCAGAAACTATAAAACTAACCATAAAGTTGATGAATGAGAAATTACAGCAACAAAATCAGTAATTTGCCACAGTGGGTCGTGAGTAGTTAATGACCCCGGTGGCTGACTGGAGCGAAACAAAACTTCGATAAAAACATCGCACCAATAACATCTACCGCTTGAGTTATTGCAACCGTAGAAAAAATCTGCTTGTGGTATGACTCAACCCGTGCGACCAACAACTACTATTCGACCAGAAAATAATAGATAAATTGATTTAAATTACACATCAAATCAAAAAGCAGGTAATTGAAGCGTTAAATATGCGAACTTTGCAATACTGTTACGGATTGGTTTCAACACCAACAAAGAATACACGCGAACTAAGTTTTAAAAAATAATTCAGGTTGTCAATTATTCAAAACGTATTTGGAAGTAGAAAACAATAAACCTTCATTCCATTTCACCAAACTTAAAGAAAAGGCACTTACATTCATAGAGAACAATTTGAAAATCATTTTAAACAATAGGTGATAAAAATAAGTACATGATCGACATGGATAGTTAGCAAAACTAACACATCTGCGCTCCATAAATTTACTTCGATGTCAGTTCGAATACGTTCCTGTCGACGCAACCAACAATATAATTTGCGCAGTACATTTCCGTGAGAGTCGTCGATCGTGGACTACTTAATTTTGATTCTGAATGGAAATATCCGTTGTAATTCTTTGTTACCCTATAAACAAACACAATATAATGCGTATAGGTATTTAGAGGTATGCTAAAGTTCTAAGTAACTAGTAAGGTGGCCCAAGGTAACAAGTCACGTCTATTATCTAACAGAATGATAAAGATTTCCATGCGGTACAAGCAAGGCTATTCTGGCTATTTGCATATAAGCGTAAAAATTTTGATACGGTCATGGTTCAAATATCGAATTGTGATGCTCATGGTTACAAAACAAACACAAACAAAACAACATAACTGTAATAAATCGAAGCATTTGTAAATCTTGTAATATTAATTTGGTGTAAACTTTTACATAATACGTAACATTAAATAAATTAGGACGTCTTATTTATGTAATATGAAAAATGTCAAGTAATAAAGTATTTATCGGTTAAGTAATAGTTGCCGGCTATTGGCTATAATACTCGGGAGTGAAACTACCGACTTTTGTTGACATTTCGCACTTGTCCGGGCGGTTTGTGCCGTTACACAAACTCACTTCTTCCGCTGGCATTGACCTATGATGCTCTAACACTGCACTGTCCATGCTGTATAACGAGTTCTCTTTATCTGTGGCTTTACTTTTTCTTGAAATTTTCTATTTCAAATCTTATTTGTAGTCGAAATAATTTCAAGGTCTGAACTATAAAACCAGTGGCAAACTCGAGTGGCAAATACGCATTTTTCTGTTACTTCATTGATTTCGAAATAACAGATTAGATGCAGTATAAAAAACATTAAAATTACTGCAGAGGTTGTAAAATAATAATAAAAATCGGTCAAGAGCGTTCGGTTTAGAACTTTCAAGTGTGATTAATATTGCCAGCAAATATATAAAAGACATTTATTTAGTGTGAGATATTCCGAACCTCTCTTTTAAATTTCTCTAGTTAAAGGAGCACTAAAACACTTTTATTTATTAACAGTTTACAGTTGTCAGAATTTATCGAAGTGTATGAATGAATAGTCATCATTTGATTGCGTTCAATACGGTTATATGTTAATTCCAACCGAGCATTATATTACACAGAAATGATTTGATACGGAATGAAAGTAGCAGAGTTACATTGATAGAAATTTGCATAAAATCAAAATGCATTGCACGTGGTAGTCGTAAATCAAAATGGTTTCATCAGCCGCTAACAAATTTACACATTACTCTTTTTGACAGAAACAATTGTAAGTTGTTTTTTTTGAAGTACAGTCCGTAATTTAACTTATCATTCTTTTCAAACTCGTAAATGTGTTTATTTTAGAGTTCGAATAAATGTGAATCCTTCAAAAGTAATAAGTTAATTATCATAATCAAAATAAAACGTGCAATCGATTTTTATTTGTTCGTTTAGGAACTTATCATAAATAAAAAGTTTACTTATCACTAGTGTCACTACCATTTGTAAAAGCTATTTTGTTTCGAAATTTTTTTAATTACCTAGAAGTTGCTTAAGCTAGAAGTAAGTTTTTGTACAAAGAAATTTAATATATTGTTTATCACTTCTTTGTTTTGCTTTTAAATGTAGCACAGCAGCATTTTAGTATCGTGTTATTTTATGATGTATAAATATAAACTCTTAGAGTTTATGAAATAAATAAGCTTGTGCATAAGTGTACCTTATTAAACTGATAAATATTTGACATTTTGACTCAATATTTTCCGCAGTTTTGTATCGATTCTTATTTCTTAATGCGAGTTACGTTTATACATATTCAGGTAAATATTAAATCGTACAATTTATAAAAACACTGTAGTGTAAACGTATGAAAAAAATTATCAAACAATTCCAATAGGCGTCTAATATAGTCCACGAGTTGCATGATTGCTTCACAACGTTTGCGCTAAATAATCCATCAAAAGCGATTGTTACACATCGCCGTATTAGATTTATGCGAGTGAGATGCTATTGTCGACCGGATAGAATTTATATATGTACTCCCAATACGACAATGAGCCGTGGGTCGATACTTGCACAACGCATGGAGATAGAGATGACAGCCTTTCAAACTAAATAATGTACGGCAAGCATGACAACTGACGGCTATGTAGCTGTGTGGCGCATAGGTTATAGGTTATAAAATATTGTATGAAAGTAGATATAGAAGAAGAATAATAAAATCTGAATAAAATAAGAATAATTTTGTTCTGTTATGCTTTCTAAATATTAGCAAAGGTTCTCGTTCTATCTATCTACGTTACTACAATATAAGTTATGGGTTGGCTGTAGTTCAAATATTTAAGTTACTTATACACAGTAATAGAAAGTTGTAGCTACGGACCAAATTACTAGACCAGGTCATTTTTTGTAGAAAGCAAGAAACGTGATTTGAAAAAAAAGTCTAGGTCGAACTAGTCTGTTTAGTCAACTGTGCAGAATTGAAAAGAAAGATTTAGCTTATTTGCACAGTAACAGTGCGAGTCTCTTATTTTAAATAAAGAATATTTTATTAAAAAATAAAGAATATGCTTAAGAATTTAAATATACAGTCTCTGACCGTAGTTAGTTTATGTGCTATACCACTGAACAATTATAATTGTAAAACACATACAAATTTTACAAACTCCAGGGCTGTTCAGAGTACATAATGTACAAAGTCCGGAGTTCATGTTATCAGCACGACAAAAAAGGATCTTTAAATTAACTCTAGCTTTATTTAGCTAGAGTTAATTTACTGCTATATTTAAAAAAATACTTTTAAAAGGAATTACAGTGTCATTTCAATAAAATTGCAAAGATTTATACTTTAAATATGGACTTTTAAGTAATTTGAAACTTTGCTGACAATTTTAAAATTTATATCCTATTCCTAACTCAACTTTTTGGTTCCACGCACTAACAAAAAATAAGTAATTTCTAATTTTTTTAACAGTTTGAAAATTTGTGTCCGTTCTCTAAAATACTATCTATTTACTACTGCACATACAATAAACCCAAAAAGCAGTTACATATGTAAATGAAAATGCATATATTTCACAATAATCAGACATCGGAAGAATGTCAAACTTGTCCGAGGTATTTTGTGAGCGGTATCATCAGTGTGGCATTCATTGTGCACCTGGACGCATCGACACAGAAAATAAATACAATATTAACCTTTAAACACGAATGTTACTCAATCGAGCGCAATGAAATCTTTCGAAGGACTCAAATATCAATGGGTGGGGCGCACTCACATTATGATTTCACTTATAACAGCAGATTGAAAACAAAACGAATGTTATAAACATAAGATGTTTATGTTTACTAGAAATTATATCAACATCGCGTCTAGCCGAATCATAATTTAATTATGTACGGCAGATTGTTGTCTTTGGCATTTTAGTCAATAATGTATGAGATAATGTAATTACTTCAGAATACGTGTTCTAAATGTCGATATGGAACTGTTACGAAGATTCTATTGTGACACATTTATTAGCGAGTACAAGAGACGGTAAGCACATAATTGGTTCACAAATGGTCACGATTTCCGCATACTGAGCAGCAATTTGTAACAAAGTCTTCTAAATTGATTTCATCTGCTTATAAAAGGCACAAATTAATTGGCTCTTTTTGGCGTTGCTAATGTTAAATGTTAGCAAAATGAAATAAATTAAGAAAGCCGATTGCAAACGAAATGAGAAACAATTGTGGTTTAAGTTAATACGTGCACGGTTGCAATATTAACAAAGCGATAGATCATTTGTGCCACAGAAAAACAACCTCAAAGGCACCTTCAGGTATCGGGTATATAAATGGAAAACCAAACTTTATATTCAACTCATATGTTCATTGGAGTTAGTAATACATGTAACTATATTTCTTAAAAGCATTAAGTAACTAGTATTAATATTATTTTTTGCGTTCACATGCTTCTCTCTTACTTAAAAAGCAAATCCCTAAATTGGCCGTACCGAAAATCAAGTTCGGTTGAGGGTTGCCCGCATAAAAAATGTTAATAGATTCACATCCTAACTCATGATTAACTAGCTAGATAAAGAAAACGGGGCTATTATGGTGTACCTGAGTAATTACGATGCACATTATAAAGTCCTTGTAACATTTCGATGAAACCTAACTACTCGTAGAAATTACTGAGGCAACATATAATGTTGATTACTGTACTTTGCAATACGCCTTCTTACTTGGTAGTCAAACAAATAAAAATGACTATAATTTTGAATGGATCGTTTCCTTTTGATATATCGATAAAAAAAATTCAATAATAACAACTTAAAGTGCATTGACCTACAGACTTAAAGATACCCTTGAATTTATTTACAGCATTCGATTTCAATGTAAGATTCCTGTTTTCGTTGAAATCGAAATTTGAGCTCGATTTCTCTACAATTATAGAATCGATTCTTTATCTTGATATATTAATATAGTATATTAATAGTTTTCAATTATTACGGTCCAATGGTCAGATCGTTCAAATATGTACATTACGTAAAACTGTTCGGTCAGCCGTAACATTCGACATATTTATTAAAATGCGCTTACAAATTCGATCTAAATGTGCTAAGTGCATTTATACAGATTTTATGTGAAAATGAGGTTGGTTCATGTGTGCCCCAAAAACTAAAAAAGTTTTGAGCCCATTGATCTCTAATTTTGACACAATATACAACCCGCTTTAAAGATGATTTTTATTAATTTTCTTTTACATTTCCCATCAATGTAATGTGGCAGGGCAGTTAATTATTTATATTAAAAAAAATATAAATAACATAAAATAATACAAAGAGGAATAAGTTAAAGTATCCCGTCATGTTGAGCTGTTTGAGTCGATGTGCCTACCAGGCGGCAGCAATTTTTTATATTAGCGCAATGAGCGAGCATGCGCTGGGTTTCAATTGGAAGATTGCCGCATCGTGTGGGAGGATAATCCTTGCCCTCAGCCCGCCGAGGATATCCTTCCAGAAAATAACTCAGCGAACAATCGCATAAATCAAGCATTTTAGAACTATTGTTGCTGCATTAGCTATAAACATACAGACTACTTTATATGTGTTGAAAATTCTTTATCGTTTTGAATGGGTATAATTGAGTTTTAATGTTAGTATTCTTTTAAAATTGTGGACACATTTATCTAATATATAAAATTCTCGTGTCACAGTTTTCGTTGCCATACTCCTCCGAAACGGCTTGACCGATTTTGATGAAATTTTTTGTGCTTATCCGGTATCTATGAGAATTGGTCAACATCTATTTTTCATCCCCCTAAATGTTAGGGGTAGTACAATCCTAAATTTTTTTTTTTATTTTTAGATAAAATTTTTAATTTCTATTTTTTTATGATACAACATACAAAAATACATACAATCCTCAATTTTCACCCTTCTACGATCAACCTTTATTTTTTAATAGCCATTTTAGTAAAAATGGCAAAACAACGTTTGCCGGGTCAGCTAGTGAACATATACTTAGTCTGGCCATAAATACTGTTACACTTAATTATAAAAAAATATTACATTTGAATTTCGAATCTGTCATTTTTATACGATTGTTCATTGTGTTTTCTCATTTTGGCGCCAATACATTGTAAAATATTTTGCGATATTAAAATGGTGTGGGGTGATAAAGAGAACCGAATCGCTGTGATAGCATTACACAAAGTAGGTATGGAGCCAAATGCAATTTTTAAAACTCTCCATACACTTGGTATTAGTAAAATGTTTGTGTACCGGGCTATTAATAGGTACAATGAGACCTCCTCTGTTTGTGACAGAAAAAGATCTGGCCGTCCACGTAGTGTTCGTACGAAAAAGGTGGTCAAAGCAGTAAGGGAAAGAATTCGAAGAAATCCTGTCCGAAAGCAAAAGATTTTATCTCGGGAAATGAAGATAGCACCTAGAACCATGTCGCGTATTTTAAAAGATGACTTAGGACTTGCAGCCTATAAGAGACGCACTGGCCATTTCTTAACTGATAATTTAAAGAAGAATAGGGTGGTAAAATCGAAACAACTACTGAAGCGGTACGCAAAGGGAGGTCACAGAAAAATTTTGTTTACGGATGAGAAAATTTTTACAATTGAGCAACATTTTAACAAACAAAATGACCGTATTTATGCTCAAAGCTCTAAGGAAGCTTCCCAATTAGTCGACAGAGTGCAACGTGGACATTATCCGACTTCAGTGATGGTTTGGTGGGGTGTTAGCTATGAAGGAGTGACTGAGCCATATTTTTGTGAAAAAGGTATCAAAACATCGGCACAAGTGTATCAAGATACCATTCTTGAGAAGGTAGTTAAGCCCCTTAACATCACCATGTTCAATAACCAAGTATGGTCCTTCCAGCAAGACTCGGCGCCGGGTCATAAAGCTCGGTCCACGCAGTCTTGGTTGGAATCGAACGTTTCGGACTTCATCAGAGCTGAAGACTGGCCGTCGTCTAGTCCCGATCTTAATCCGCTGGATTATGATTTGTGGTCAGTTTTAGAGAGTACAGCTTGCTCTAAACGCCATGATAATTTGGAGTCCCTAAAACAATCTATACGATTGGCAGTGAAGAATTTTCCCATGGAAAGAGTGCGTGCTTCTATTGATAACTGGCCTCATCGTTTAAAGGACTGTATTGCAGCCAATGGAGACCACTTCGAATAAGCTTTTTATATTTTTAATTGTTTTATATTTATGTATTAAACTGACACACTGTAAAAGTAATAAATGTTATTTGCAGTTAACAATTTTCTTTTTTCTTTATTACAATATTTATGGCAAGACTAGGTATAATATACTTGAATGACAAATAAGTAAAAAATTCGACAAATAAGTATTCGTAGGCAGCTAAAGGAGCAATAAACACAACAGAAATACAAGCTCCGGCTATTGGATAATTTATCATAAAAATTTACAATATTACTGACGATAAATCTATGCAGTAATAACACTTAATTACAGACAATGAGATGGTGTCTCAGGGTTGTAGAGCAATGGCCGCACTCGGTTCATCGCTTTATTGATAAAACCAGTTTCACGAAATACGATTGCGTTTTGTCCTATGATTCTTAAGTTCTGGAAGGTAGCAAGATAATTTTTTATTATTACATATGCTTATAGCTAAACTTAATATTGGCATTTTATCAAAATATTTGCAAAAATTACGTGCGTTTGCACATTACCAAATGTATAAATATAAATAATCGCCATTGAAGCCAATTATCTCAATACAATGTTTATTGCCATTCTGTGAACCGTATAGGGTTACAAGAATAAGTTAAAAGCATTTACTATTATTAGGTGGTCGCAACCAAATATGTAACAAAAAAAACAAAATGACTTACATTGCGAGTACGTAGCCCGAGTATAAACTGAAGTAAGAATATTGTACGTAATAACCAGTAACCTACAACTTACGGAACAGGTCCTCATTACGTATTGAACTTGACTTGTGCAATGAAGCTTAAAGGTACATGTGAAATATCCATCACAACAGAGACAACTGTTTTTCTTGGGCAAAAGAAATGTTTTATACTCAACTATTTAGTTGATTTTTTTAATTAAAGAACTAATACCACTACGGTTTCATGGAATTGAAGTGTATTTAAAAATACATTTAAGTATTGTTGTGATGGTCAAATAAGTATATTTAAAAAACAAACTTAAAAATTATAAAATGCTGAGAGATATATGACAGTGAATCACTCACTTGATACCTTGTATTGCATTCTAGATGGTCTATTCAATTCAATGAGCCAATTAAAATTCAGATAATGCGTTGTGTACGTCTAGTCGGATCATCCATATTTCTGACGCGCGTTTCACATCCTGCGTGTTTCTGCACGCACTAGGAAGTGTCTATCATGCGCAAAGCCTAATCATAGGCAATATATATATACATCTTATTAATTTCATATAAATGTAAAATATATTATATATATATAAATAATAATAATATATATATATATATATATATTATATATATATATATATTATAAATAAAAAAGGTGTACCTTTTTTATTTATAAAATTTTATTTCTTCAAACTTAACGATAAAATACTTCTTTCCTGGGGTGTTAGTAAAACAAAGCTATTTTAAGATAATTATTCCCATCGAAGGCAATAATAATCTATTTGCAGTGCGGCGTCACACCGCATTCCAACGGGAGCTAGACTATCGACTTAATGCTCTACCTTCAGCTGTAAGGTCTAAAAATAGAAGTCACTGAGGTGCTCGACCCGTATTACTAATGAGAAAAAGATGAGCCTTCAACGCAGTGCTATGTATACTACAATACCATTTTATATAGCTTTTCTATAGCTTTCAAAATGAGTGCTTTAGGCATTTGTGTTGTGAAAGGTCCTTAGAAAGGATTATCATAGTCAACGTAATAGACAACATCCTTCTTTAAACAAATATAATTCGAGATAATTTGAATATAGGAGCCCGTCCCCACAGCCTCGAGCCCTTAGATAATTTATTATTAATAGGAAAATTGCCATGAACGCTAAAGTTGAGTGAAGCGTAACATTGGCCTTAACTCCTTCACGACTTGCAAACGTGCATTTCAAACCATAATTATCTGTATTATTACTTTGTTATAACACTAATTTATTTTTTCTTTGTTTCAGAATGAAGGTCATATTATTTTGCTTGGCCTTCGCGGCCGTTAGTTTGGCGATGCCAGTGGCTGAAGAAAAACCAGAAGTTGCTGCTGTTGCGGAACCCATAGTTGCGGCACCCAAAGATGAACCCGCAGCTGTCCAGGAAAAAAAATCAGATGAACCGTCTGAAGCTAAAGAGGTCGAAGTTAAACCTGAAGCTAAGATTGCTTCCGTAGACATAGAAAATGAATCAAAAAAAGTTGAAGCCGAACCAGCAGGCCCCGAAAAGGAACCGGAAGTAAAGAGCGAAGAAGCAGCACCCAAAACTGCTGAACCAGTTGTTAATGCTGAAAAGCCAGCTGAAAAAAAATCTGAAGAAGCCGTTGAACCTAAACCAGAAGAAAAAGCTGTCGAACCTGAAGTGAAATCAGTTGAAGAATCAAAAGATGAAGTTCCGGCAACGGTAACTGAAGTTCTTAAGGATGCTTCTGCTAAATCAGCCGCCCCCGAGGAATCTGCTAATGCTGTTCCAGCTGCAACGAGTGACGCAGCTGTTGCCGCCGAAGGGGACGTGGTCAAGCCTAAGCCTGAAAAGAAAATTGATTTACCTGTCGAAGCCCCTGCTTCAGAACCAGAACCAAAAAAAGTAGAGTCGGTAGAAGAGAAAAGTGAAGAAAAAAAAGTTGAAGAACAAAAATCTGAAAATAAACCTGAAGCAGTATCAGATAGCGCACCTGCTGCTGCTAGATCAGCGGAATCAGCTACTGTAGTTGATGATGATAGCTTACGTGTAGTTCGTGAAACAGTTGATGACAAAAAAGATGAAAAGGAAAGCGAATTAAAATCTGCGGAAGAGCCAAAAACTAACACTGAAGAAAAGAAAGAAGAATTAGTCAGCGAAATAAAACCAAGTGCAGAGGAAAAATCTGTTGAAGAAAGCAAACCTGCTGAAGATAGTAAATCCGTTGAAGACAACAAGCCTGCCGAAGAGAATAAATCCATTGAAGTAAGCAAACCTGTTGAAGAAAGCAAACCTGTTGAAGAAAGCAAACCTGTTGAAGAAAGCAAACCTGTTGAAGAAAGCAAACTTGTTGAAGACAGCAAACCTGTTGAAGAAAGTAAAACTGTTGAAGAAAGCAAACCTGTTGAAGAAAGCAAACCTGTTGAAGAAAGCAAACCTGTTGAAGAAAGCAAACCTGTTGATGAAAGTAAACCTGTTGAAAGCAGCAAACCTGTCGAAGACGTCAAGCCTGCTCAAGAAATCAAATCCGTGGAAGTAAACAAGCCCGTTGAAGATAGTAAACCCGTTGAAGAAAGTGCATCATCTGAAGAAAGTAAATCTGTCGAGGAAAGCAAACCTGTCGTAGAAAGCAAGCCTATCGAAGAAAGCAAACCCGTCGAAGAAAGCAAACCCGTCGAAGAAAGCAAACCTGTCGAAGAAAGCAAATCTGTCGAGGAAAGCAAACCTGTCGAAGAAAGTAAACCTGATAAGGAAAGTAAATCTGCTGAAGAAAGCAAACCCGTTGAAGAAGTCCCTCCTGCAGTTGTGCCAGAGAATAAGGCTGAAAATTCAAAAGAGGAAGAAACTAAGAGTGTCGCGCAGATAGATTCTGCCAAAGAAGTGAAGCCTGCCGAACCTGCTCCAGTTAAAGTAGAAGAATCATCAGATAAACAAGAAAAACCTCAGGCTGATCAACCTAAAGCAGATAATAGTTCGGAGGAAACTTCCAGTGCTGAAAAAAGCCAAGAATCCAATGAAGAGAGCTCAGAAGAAAAAAGCCCTGCCAGCTCTTAAATAGTTAGTAAGAAATCGGTGGCGGCGGACGTGTGTCGACGTCCCTCGACACGCGCCCTCCGCCGAGAGCGCGTACGGCGCTCCATGCCCATGTGAAGTGATGCGTGCTCGTGTGAGTGTGTGAGTTGCGACCGACACGCCTATTGCGTGGTTATTCATTAGATCTAGAGACTATTTAAATAGCCGAATCGAAAAATTACCTATGTTGTAATTATATTTTTCGCAGTAAATTATCGAATTTCCGGTACTTTAAGTAATAAAATATGTTTATATAAATATGCTTTTAATTAATTTAACATCTCTGTATTCTTGAACACCTCAAAAAGGTGTGCCTTCATTGAACTTATTAAATACTACTTTACATGTCACTAGCAGTAATGAACATGCTACACGGATCCTATATCCAACATACGGATATCCGTATCTGTCGCCGCGGAAATCTGTAGGTATGTAAAGAACAATAAAGAACTAGTTAAGTTTTAGCACTACACTCCATATATGATAATGCATGATGCATAAAGCAATCAATGCTATATCGATCGGTAAAGAAAAAGTTATTCTTAAATGTTAAAAAAAATAACACTACCTTAATTTAATGCTTCATGAGGGACGATGAAGCAAATTCAAAAAGTGCTCCAACTTTCTATCAGATTTTTAGTTTGCCGTTACAGATTCTGGTGCAAAGTTAAATCATGATAGATAATTAAAATGTTCAAACATTTTAATTTCAATTGATGGTTTCATAAATTTATTGTGAGCCGATTCTTGCCTAAAGCTGTTTTCTTGCTCTTTAACTTGGCAATAGTTCAGTTAGCCTAGAACATAGGTAGTTTTTTATTTATTCAATTAAAGATACAGTGGACCCCCGGTAATTCGACAAACGTTTTGCAGGCAGTGTCGGACTATCGAATTTGTCGGATTATAGAGTACTGTCTACGATCCCCTATAGCCAGGAATATTTACAAAAGAGTACCTTGTAATTCGACAAATTACAGACAAATGATAAAATTCTATATGTTGTCTTCTAGGCTTGTGACGACATTACTAGGTATACGTAATGCACAGTGAATAAACGCTGAGCTGCACCGCTATCACACGTAGTCAATTATTATTATTTATAATATTTTTTTATATTTAATCTACCAAAGTGACTCTATTCTGCCTGATGGAAAGCATGAACAGAATCCAAGAGCGGTGGTCGCCATACTCACTGCGAATGATGACAGTGTAATATGGCCACCCACGCTATGGCGGCCTAATGAGATGTTTTTTCACTTGAAAGAACCGGGATCGTAGTGGGACGAAAACACGTGCGCTGGTAATGAATTCCTAGCTTTAACCGATCTGCACAGGAAGGAAGAGCTGAACCGATTAGTTCGGGAGCGTATGTCTACCATTCTGAAACGGTGACTTGCAAGACAGCACGAGCTGTCCTATAGAGGAACGGAGAGGATGGGATCAGTTGGAAGAGCTCATCAGAACACTCTTCATGATAAAGACGATAGAGGACTGCCATAGAGGCGACATCTCTTCGCAACTGCAGAGACTCAAGGGATTCAGTGAGTTTCGGGTTATTGATAATCCGAACTGCTCGCCGCTGTAACCGATTCAAAGCGTCCAGCAAATACTGCGCGGATCTATCGTAAAGATGAGAATAGTACTCTACGCAGGAACGTACCTGGGTCTTATAAAGAAGACACAGATGCTCAGGCGCAAAGAGCCGTCTGACTCTGTTCAGTATAACCAGCTTCCGCGAGGCCGCTTTAGTAAGGCTTTCAATATATTCTCGTGGATTGAGGTCCCGGCCAATATTCATACCCAGGATACTGAGATTGTCCTGCAGTGGCAGTTGAGTGTTCTGAAAAGTGGGGAGGGTAAGGAATGGAGACTTTTTGGCAGAGAGCGCGCACGCCTGTGTTTTCTTGGCGTTGAACTCGACCAGATTCTCGTGACCCCATTGAGAAACGCGGCCTAGGACCCAGTCGAGCTCAGTGACAAGGTTTTGTCACTTTCCTCAATGTCCGCTAATTTGGCTGTAGGATGACCATAGTAACGTCTATGACTGTCGTCTGCATAGCAATGTATACCTCCAAGGGTCAGCATATCATTGATATGTAGAAGAAACAGTGTGGGTGACAGGACGAAACCTTGAGGAACACCAGCATTAACATGCTGAAAATTGGAGGTGGTGCCGTCGCAGAGGACTCTAATGCGGCGTTCGTGCAGAAATGCGGCCACCCAGCTGCAGAGTTTGGGGGGCAGGCCGAATGACTGAAGTTTGGAGAGGAGCGAACGGTGCCAGACCCTATCGAAAGCCTTGGCCATATCGAGGCTGATAAACAAGGACTCCCCATGCCTATCTACAGCCTCACCTCAAAGGTGTGTGAAGAACGCAAGAAGATCACCCGTGGATCGGTTCGGTCTGAAGCAGGTGGTCGGTTTGGTCAGGTGACGGACTAACTAAGCAACCGGAATTGAAACAATACCTACGCGTCGAGCACAAGTTGTAACCTGTTCAAACATGCACGATCTACATTAGCGAAAATTGTTTGATTGATATCGGATTACGGGGGATCCGGATTAGGCAGGCAGGGGCTGGATTACCGAGGGTCCACTGTATATGTTTTTCGGACCTATAAGGTTCTTGTTTATAAATTGAAACGTTCTGAAATGAACTCACGAATAAAACAAACATCAAGCTCAACTAGGGCCGAAAAAATTAACAAGAATACTCGTAGCATGTGATTGTCCATTTATTTTTCATTTCATCTGTTAAAAAAGTCAACTCTCGCACTAAAAACATTCCTGTGTCGTGGGGAAACTTTACAAACATACATGTCTGTACAATCGGTCAAAAAAAGACCCAACCTCAGAACATCAATTTGTGGATTTCAGAGTGTTGTCTCACGAACTTGAAGAAACACATGAAGAATTTGAACCCACAACACTCAGCGCAGTAAAAGCAGTGAGCTTTAAGCACTACGCCATCCGTACAGCCGATTCTATTCCTTTTTTTATCAAACAGTGGACAACTAAGTGAACTCTACAAATAGTTTTCGGAATATTTATCAAATACTAGCTGTATACTGCCACTTTCCGCTGTGGCAAATTGTGGTTGCATTGATGAGATAAAAAAAAACAAAACTGACGCGAAAGACAAAACCAATCTTCGAAGCGGGTCATTTCAAAATTTTGAACTTTATCGGTTCTGAAATTTTGAAGTTTCTTAAGTATACACAATTCTACTAAATATTTGCATATATACAGATGGTTATTTATAAGATAGTGTGCATAGTACTGGAGCAATAAATCAGAGTCATTAAATTTACTTTTTATTTTATGTACTTCTTTAGAATTCATAGATAAACAAGTTATTCAAAATACATACAACATTTTTACGCACCTAATTATGATTAACAAGTCTAATAGAGCATAATTTATGTATTTAGGTAAAAATCTACTCTAATTCATGATATTATTAAATTCGATCTAATAAGATCATACACATCAAGGTTATGTACATAATTAGAGCCATGGTATGTCGACTCCTTATCAATAATTCGACATAACAGTGTCATATTTTAAATACAGCCAAGGTGCAGAACAAGGATAAAGGTCGCATAATGCCAAGCGGTTACAGTGATTAAAATCTCTAGGGTCATTCGTTTTCCTTGCCTTAATCTCTGCTGCTCTTATTATAATAATCTCTGATAGAAGTATATCTTCTTAAAAAGTGAAATTATCTTATGTGTCATTTATATGACGGGCCCAGTGATTAAAGATTATATTTAAGTACCTAAGTACCCGGGTAGTATGAGTGTCGATAAATCTATCGGGGTTATATACATTATTTCATAGTTTATCTCATTGTCTAAATTAAGATAACGCATTCGATACGTATAGTCATTTTATAAACGAAATGTCTCCTTTAATCGTCTAATGTTCATACTCAAAAAGTGTTAGAATGAAATCCAAAGAAAGAGATTTTTCTTTAAGTAACGGGGTGGAAAATTCTCATGGATAGACTTCGCCCATTATAAGGAGGATGACGCTCAAGGAGTCTGTTGGACTCTTACCTACTAAAACTACCCCGGTGATCCTCTTCTTGACAAAAGGCCGGGGGCAGAAGAATGCATATGCGATTCTATCGCATATGCATTCTTCTGCCACAGAAAAGAAATACAGTGATATGATTATTGAGTTTTATGCAGTTACTGAAATTTTCTAAAAAATGTGCAATGCAAAATGGCTCAGTAATGAAGTTTTAACGCCTCAACGGGTGTAACGGTAAAAAGGTTGGCTTCGAACTGACTAAAACGATGCAATGCTCCGTTACAAGTGGTCAGCTTTTTCTATTTTTTTAAGTTTCTATATAAACAGTTATCCAACACATTGATTTAGTAATAACGATAATGATATGGTGTATAATTGAATGTGTTACTGAATATAGTCAAAACCTCAGTGATACAACTCAACAACAGTACACTTTTATTTTTGCGCTTAGTAGTGATGTATATATACTTTAGTAATAATCACAAGTTTCATTATGATTTTGTTATGACTACGAAAGGCATTCGCATAATAAGACTCGATTATATATCGCGATAATACGTAGAGTAGGAAAGCTTGTAGATCTTTAATCGTTGATAACAGTCAAAGCTGCTTCAGAAAAACAATATCTACTACACTAAAAGTACATAAGTATATCAAAACCGCCTTAAAACATATCATCATCATCATCATCATCATCTCAGCCAAAAAACGTCCATTGCTGGACATAGGCCTCCCCTAAGATTCCCCACAACAGCCGGGCCCGTGCTGCCCGCATCCAGCAGATTCGCGCGACCTTCACCAGGTCGACGGACCACCTTGTGAGGGGCCTACCAACGCTGCGTTTTCCAGTACGCGGTCGCCACTCCACAACTTTATGGCCCCATCAGCCCTCCTTTCTGCGTGTAATGTGCCCCGCCCGCTGCCACTTAAGTTTAGCAATTTTACTGGCAATATTTATATAGGTATATATTTCAATATTTTTTAAAACATATAAATGATTAGTAAAGTGTACTGGGAGTATTGCTTAACATGACGAAAGCATATGATAAAGTTCAGTACAATATTAAATAAATAAATATTTCGGCAAAATGACACACACCGCTATCTGGTTTCAAATTAAGCAGAGTTTGTACTATGATAACTAGACTGATTGATAGAATATTTATATACTTTTTTTTGTAAATACATACATAACATACATATTCTTTTAAATTAAGTATATTCTGGTATTCGCAATCCTGCTTACACATAGTTTAAATCATGTTTAGAGAACAAATCATAAATAGTGCAAATTGACCATTTTGATTTGAAGAGAAAAGAAGTTAGAATGTTGCGATCTAAAACGAGCATAAAATGCTCAATACTACGGACGTTGTGTGCTGTTTCTGATAAACATCAACGAATTTCCAAAAGTACTAATTAGGAACAGACATTGCCCGTTTTGTTCGCTGATGTAATATCAATACTGATTGTGAATGAAAAATCTGTAAACCTGACGCTTCGAGAAACTCTTAATACAGGAAATCAGTTGCTTAGTGACCATAACTTAGAAATAAACCTTCAGAAAACAAAAACTATTCACTTTTGATCATATAAAAACACCGCCATAAATATTAACAGAACATATAGTAACACACAATTAGAAACTGTAATTTATGCAAATTACTTGGCATAACAATAGATACCAATATCAATTGGAAGGTGAAATTGAATTTATTCAAAATAAACTATTTCGATTTATATAAGCTCTGTTCCATCTTAAATGCACTACAAATAGAAAAAAAACTGCACCGTTCACATACTGTGCAAACGCATACGCTTTGTTAAGAATACGGCATTATGTTATGGGGAAATCAGGATTTACTCATACTTCAAAAGAAATGTATCCGAACTATCGTCCAAATCTGAAATTGTAACAGTTCTAACCTCACACTACCATCACTGTACATATTTGACGTTTGTATATTAGTGTATAGAAACCTACATACCTTCACAAAAGACAACCACGATTTAAACACACGTCACAGAGACAGACTATATCTACCACCATCAAGAATTAAAATGCTGCACCAGAGTCAATACTACATGGCCGTTAAAATTTACAACAACATTGTCGCTCACATTATTAATTAAACAACTGAAAACATTTGAAAGCAATAGAGGAATGCTTCTACTCAATAGGAGAGAAAAATGTATATCTTTACAGACACCACAACTAAAAACAATAACAAATATTGCATCTAAACACAACAAGAGATACCACATCTAAACACACCCATGCACTTAACAATAATGGCTATATTAAAAAGAAATAACGATGCACAATAGTCTTAATAATAATATAATGGGGAGGGAATGATATAATGAGATGGGAAAAGTCATCAATAACCTAATTTTTCTACCATGTAAAAATTGTTCAATTACTTAATTTTATATATTTTATTTTTGGGATTATTCCTAAACCTCATGTATAGTAGCGAAACTAGGGTATGGCAGTAGAGACACGCAAGTATAATTAATACTTTAGAGATGCTTTCCTTAAAAAATATGTGTGGCGTCAATGTTAGTGATGCCGAGTCAGGAATATAGTGATAAGTGGACGTTGAGGACTGAAAGAATATGTAATAACAAAGATTGAAAAGGTCATGCTTTGATGGTTTCGCCACGTAAAGGAAGGACGATAGAAGACTCACAAAAGGAATTTATAGAGCGAAGGTGTGTGGAAGTGTCGAACGAGGTCGTCCACATTTACCGTCCAAATTGGAGACGTTCTAAAAAGTTCATTCTATTCTCTCAAATGTATAATGCCCGGAAAAGGCTACGAAGTTAAATCAAACTATATTACAAGATCACATGTACACTAAGTTAACAATAAAGATTTTGAATTGATTTTATTTGTTTTAGTAGACTCCAGAGTTCCACCAAATTTCAGTTCATCAATCAGTTTTGTAAATATTAGTTGTAAACTCCATATTCAATAGTAAGTACATTACTGAGTAGACTACTTAAAAAAAATGTGAAACCTTAAACGAATATACCTATATACGAAACTTTGTTAGAAGTTGATGTTGTAGATGACAATAAGACATTTTATTACTTTTCTTTAGATGACTGAATGGTTTAAATAAATATTCTCTATTTCACTTACAAAAAAATACATATATAAAATTCAAGTCCAATAACATACTTGCTCCGAATCGCTTACGGTTCAAAAGTGCCCATGGTACGGGCAGCGTTGGCTTGTTGAGTTGCAACAAACATGCCTTGCATCGGGAATGTCGGGGCCCCCTTACCTTACCTCTAACGGGAAACCTTACCTCAAACTAGGCGACTAATCTCCTAATTGAAATCAGTCATGCCACATAACATTCTAAATGATTTTAATGTTCTAACTCTTTACTTTTTATGTTCTGTATTTTTTACGTATATATGTAAGTCATTCGCTTTTCACACTATTTAAAGGTTATTTGCACTGCTGATTTTAAGCTAATATTATAAATACCTGGTTCGTAAGCATTCGGCAAGCGACGACTCCGAGAGACCACCAATCCACAGCATGTCCGTAGGGGTCACGACTTAGCACTTCAGGCGCTGTCAACAATATACCTAGTCTTGCCATAAATATTGTAATAAAGAAAAAAGAAAATTGTTAACTGCAAATAACATTTATTACTTTTACAGTGTGTCAGTTTAATACATAAATATAAAACAATTAAAAATATAAAAAGCTTATTCGAAGTGGTCTCCATTGGCTGCAATACAGTCCTTTAAACGATGAGGCCAGTTATCAATAGAAGCACGCACTCTTTCCATGGGAAAATTCTTCACTGCCAATCGTATAGATTGTTTTAGGGACTCCAAATTATCATGGCGTTTAGAGCAAGCTGTACTCTCTAAAACTGACCACAAATCATAATCCAGCGGATTAAGATCGGGACTAGACGACGGCCAGTCTTCAGCTCTGATGAAGTCCGAAACGTTCGATTCCAACCAAGACTGCGTGGACCGAGCTTTATGACCCGGCGCCGAGTCTTGCTGGAAGGACCATACTTGGTTATTGAACATGGTGATGTTAAGGGGCTTAACTACCTTCTCAAGAATGGTATCTTGATACACTTGTGCCGATGTTTTGATACCTTTTTCACAAAAATATGGCTCAGTCACTCCTTCATAGCTAACACCCCACCAAACCATCACTGAAGTCGGATAATGTCCACGTTGCACTCTGTCGACTAATTGGGAAGCTTCCTTAGAGCTTTGAGCATAAATACGGTCATTTTGTTTGTTAAAATGTTGCTCAATTGTAAAAATTTTCTCATCCGTAAACAAAATTTTTCTGTGACCTCCCTTTGCGTACCGCTTCAGTAGTTGTTTCGATTTTACCACCCTATTCTTCTTTAAATTATCAGTTAAGAAATGGCCAGTGCGTCTCTTATAGGCTGCAAGTCCTAAGTCATCTTTTAAAATACGCGACATGGTTCTAGGTGCTATCTTCATTTCCCGAGATAAAATCTTTTGCTTTCGGACAGGATTTCTTCGAATTCTTTCCCTTACTGCTTTGACCACCTTTTTCGTACGAACACTACGTGGACGGCCAGATCTTTTTCTGTCACAAACAGAGGAGGTCTCATTGTACCTATTAATAGCCCGGTACACAAACATTTTACTAATACCAAGTGTATGGAGAGTTTTAAAAATTGCATTTGGCTCCATACCTACTTTGTGTAATGCTATCACAGCGATTCGGTTCTCTTTATCACCCCACACCATTTTAATATCGCAAAATATTTTACAATGTATTGGCGCCAAAATGAGAAAACACAATGAACAATCGTATAAAAATGACAGATTCGAAATTCAAATGTAATATTTTTTTATAATTAAGTGTAACAGTATTTATGGCCAGACTAAGTAGTTAGTATTGATTAAAGAATTAATGTCTCTGTCTACTCCTCTGGGAAACAGGCGTGTCATTATATATGTATGTATCGTCTTAGCGCAAAATTTTCCTTTCTCCATATGTCTTTCTCATAATATATTTATTTTTATAGTTCTTTTTTCGAAATGCTTTTTCTTAACATGCCTTTTCTAGAAAAGTTATTTTCTCAGTGTCCCTTTCTTAAAATATGTTTAAATGTTCATTACAGGTTTGCAATCTTTATATTAAACATGTAACTTACAACGTAACATTTTTTTTCGGACAATTAAAAAGCAGAATGGTAATTTTGCTTTTTGATTTCATACTATGCTCTACAATTGCAGTTAAATGTATGTGCTTATATGTTTAGTAAAAGCATTGTAACCCTGTAGTGTACCTGTGAGCTTATTTAAGAAAAGAGACATTTTGAGAAAAAGACATCTCAAGAAAAGACCATACGACAAAAGGCGTTACGCGTTGAGACGGTACGTATGTTTTACGTATTCTACATTGAGAATATATTGGTATTATATAAATATTATGGTGTTGAGGTTATAAAAAGACTCGAGCAACAATTAAGAATGTGTCAAAAATGGAGTATATAATACTTTTTGAGAAAAGGACACGAAATTGCGCGAATTAACGAAAAATAGACCTAAATGCCAATAGATGTGATGTTAAATGTACGAAAATTGTTTGACATTTGACGGTAGTTCAGCAATATAGCAGTTATTCATAATAATATAGTATCTTATTATTAAAGGATAAATTACGCAGGACAACAGCATTGCAAAGAAACTTTTAACGCAGACCATGTACCAACCCGTTTGGCCATCTTGGTGCAATAGGTCAAAATGTAAGGAGATGCCTATGTCCAGCAGTGGAATATTAAAGGCTGGTGATGATGTTTGTGATGATAACGGCCATCTGATCTCAAACCTAGCAAAGCCTGTACTATGATAACCAGACAGCTGAATATATAATACGTATATTTTAAATATATAGATATAATTTATAAATGATAACACTTAGTATTGCCCTGGATAGGAATCAGGAATCACTAGTTACTAGACCCGTCGAGTAAAGGACAATTACATAGTTATAATATAATACCAATATTATCTCAATTAGTAAGCATTCACACTTCTTGTGCTCTACGCAACTATCATTCCTCCGTTCATACAAAAATATTTGATTATAAAATTAAAGTCATATTTACTTTTTAATAAATGGAAGATCTTGATGTCGCGAAGCACACGAAGTCCTCTTGCTTTGTCACTTTTTTACGAATTTCGTTAAATTACATGCAAATCATAATTTATATTTTCTTTACTAAATTTGTATTAAATATATCAAAATAAAAGTAAATAGTACGTCAACTAGAGACTAAACCTTTGATTTTGATTGTTTAGTTTTATTTCGTTGACCTGTATGACGAGAAACATCATTTAATAGAACGCTGATGATGATGATAGGTCAAATTAAGTTAACAAATGTCATATACCGCGATAATTCCAAAATCGATTACAGTGGCATTCGATGGGAGAGACCTATGTCCAGCACGTGGACTGCGTTAGACATAATAATGATGATGATGATGATGATGAAATATATATTGGGCGCATGTAGTTTACTGCCCCGGTTTTGGTCTTAAGCGTGTGTGGAATATACCACTGTTTATTTTCACCTTCATAAATTGCACTGTTTCATTCTACATAAACTGATAAATAAATTATCATTGAACACGAAGATGAAAATGTACTTGTTTGAACGTCAGCAGCATACCATCTGGGACCGCAGCAACATTACTCTACTCAATCAATCACTCAACAATAAATTAATTTTTATTGTAATCAATATTTAAACCTTTTTTCGTTCTGTACCTACCGAAGTACTGCCTGATGGAAGGCATAAATAGAACCCAAGAGTGGTTGGTCGCCATTTTCATTGCAAATGCAGATAATGCAGTAAGGTGACACAAGCTATGGCGGCCCGCTTAAAAAACCCGCGATCATAGTGGGAGGATCATGATGAGTGTATGCATTTGCGTTGTTACGTTAAGAGGCCTATACTCAACATTGAGTGACAAAAGGCTGATGAAAAAGAATCAAAATGTGTAAAATGTAAATAAAAAAAAAACAAATAAATACTTCATCATTTATTCACTTATATATAAATTATATCACAAGACTAAGATTTAGCTTAATTTTTTTTTTGAACTCATTGATCACAACATACATATTTCCTGTTTCGTTTATTATTAACTCTAATATGTAACAGCCGTTATTACACGAGAATAGTGACTTTTATAAAACATTTTCATTAAATAAGGCCATAGCAGAGTGCACAGATATAATTTTTACAATGTGCTTGACATACAACACGAGGCACACTAAATGACAAGTCTTGCAACACACAAATGGGCGTAATTATTTATTAGTAATATCCTCTGTGTAGTAACATTTATTTTAAACCACTAATATGATTAAACAATTTTATTTTCTTGTAGATTTGAGGTTTAGTGATAGGTTGATAGTGCTAACTGCGATAATCAACGAATGAACTTACAGAAATTTGTGATTAAATAGCACTATTTTTGCTGGTTAATAGGGTATTCTATTGAAGACTATGTCTAATGACCCGCACCACTATTTGTGATAATGATGGATTGCCAGTTGGTTATCATAGCCACGAGTAATAGTGGTACAAGAATCGGGAGTAGATAAAATCTCAACATGGAAAAAGGATTTCAAAAGTATTCCATTTTTTCTTTTTGAGAAACCATTTAATAAATTTCTAATTGTGAATTGCAAGAATTGTGAAATACATTAAAAATATTGTCGTTTTCACCCAGTTTTCTTCTCTTTAAACATTCCAAAATTATTAGAATTTCAAGGTACTCGCTGATATGAATATTATATATAACATTTTCAATAAAAACTTTGCTATGCAGGCAATCGATGATAATGACTACTATGTATTTAGTTAACAATTTAATTACATCAACCTGAAATAGAATACCAATCTACCAAAACCCATTGTAGTAGTAGAAGCGATCATCATAGGTGTTTTTTTTTTTAAATATCTTTCATTATTAATCATACTCATGTACACAATTTTATACGTTTAAATGTCGAACAGAGTTTAAGCGTCGTTAGTATGTATATAATACCTCTTTTTACATTTTAAACAAATTATTTTAAAAAATCATAGCATTTCTTATAACTGACTATTCAAAAACACCTGCTTGTTTATCGATAAAACCGTATGTTTATATTTTTCGTAATTTATAATTTCACATAATTTAAAGTTACGTCTGACGTAGACGGCAATGACAAGATCTAGTAAGCGTATGCGAATATACAAAAACGAATATCCTAGTTCAGACGAATATAAAGTGAAAATTACTACAGCTTTAGCTTTTAACTAAAAAGAAACGTCGAGATGAGTCTTACGTAATTTAAATATCATAAAATTATAGTTCCAAAAGAATTTGAAATAAAAGATTTTTAAGCTTTTACAGCCCTCATCTTTGGTGACACATCTGATAAATATTGTCTAATAGGTACAAGTGTGATTAGATAGGCATAAAGGTTATACACTAAAGCTAGAGTCACAAAATGAGGTAGGATTGTAAATTAGAATTGTATGGATGGACTCAGTTCATAGTCCTACAGAAACCAAACTAAATAAAGACACTGGCGTGAAAATTATGACACAAAGTCGTTCTTCAGGATTTTTTTAATGTTTGTTACGAGGTCATGGATCAAGAACACTAGCTTTTGTTGGCTGTGACCGCGTGGTTAGACCCCTTCATCCGACTGATGGAACGACGCGGCCTTTTTTTCTGTTGATCCGAATCGAACTATGATAAACTTTTAAAGATTACGGATATTCCAAATCTGCTTTTATTATTTGATAAAGTATGTATGTGCTAGAGAAGATACAGAGAGTCATAGAGAAAGATGAGATAGTTTAAATTCCAAAGTTATTACTTAATAAAAAAAGAGGGTTTTTTACGGTTAGATTAAATCTGTAAGTCGACTATTTATCAGTATACGCATATAAAAATATAATTTGATGTGCTTACACATAACGTATATGTAAAAGAGTTTTCTAGATGTATGAAAGTATCTCTGGATTATGAAATTTAGAAATTATGTGTATAGTCCTACGAATGGAACTATTACAATAGCAGTCTTCGCAGTCCGATCACTCAGACCAACAAAAAAAGTCCGTTTTGTCCGATCAGATGCAGTAATAGGATCATTTGATCAGTTCTTTTATTTATATATTTTTACAATTGGACTACGTAAAAATTAAGATCTTTTGAACATTCGCCTAAAAAGTAATTATAATCGAAAGTTATATAGAGAAGTGTCAAAATGTCCATTAACAAATACAATATGATTTAAAACTCAGCTTCACTTAAATCTTAAACAAAAAACCATTTTTTACGCATGACTCCTATACAAAGTGTTCGTACATAGTACCTAGACCTCACTGGTTATCTCAAATAATACAACCAATATAGCTCCGTAAGAAACAAAATCCGAGACAACACAAATGACATATATCCCATACTATTTACAATATTTAAATTACTCATTCATAAAATTAGTTTTGAAATATAACTACTTAGTCTAAATTCTATATGAATAAGAATTCAATCGTACCTATAAATCCATACACGTAATCCAAAGTCAATATTTTTAGTATTTCTGTATTATTCATCGCGGTAATAACAAAGCGTTTATTAGTAAACAGTCAAATGACTACACAAAAAGACTCTCAACTTCTATTAAAAGCGTTAATCAATATTAAGAAGATTTAGTGCCACCAACTTAGTAAAACACGCGTGTATAAGCTATCTATCACTTATAATAAACTTCTAGGTAACTATTTATTCTACATTAAATCCTTCGAGTGTTCGAGTACCTGACAGAAGATAAATCCAGACTTCAAAAACGACGAAAATCAATGGACACTTCAACCAGCCTTTCCGAGTCATAGCTCTGTAATTATAACTTAATTAAAACTAATATTAAACAGACAAAGTGTTTGATTACACAAAAGATTATTCGTTTAAATACTCTTATTAGAAGCTTTTCTCGTTACCGCAAGGGGTGACATTGTGAGCGAGCATTAACAACTAATTTAAGATACCAAACCAAATGATCAAGTGGATATTTTAAAAGAGAAATTTAAATTGTAATACATAAGATTAAATTCAAAATTGAGTGTAATAAATTGAATTATAGAAAATTGTAGTAACATCAATAACCACGATAGTATTTGTGCAAACATACAAAGCATACGTACAATAAATGACACAGATTTAGATTCAGATGTTATGTATTGTCAAAATGTAGAATACATTCAATCCTTAAAATTAATATTTACAACATGACCTTTGTAAAAATAACCACATATTTCAAGTTTGCAATCTTTACTAGTATATTATGTACCACAATAGGGAAACCAACTAGACCAAAATATTTACTGCAATTCTACATAAAAAAAACGATTTGGTCGTAATTGACGATATCTATACCACGCGTTTGCAAGTAGTCTTCGGGCACAGTAATTAATATGTAAGTTATGAACACAATATGCATCACAAGGAGAGCGTGTCACGTATAAGTTTGCGCACCGTATTCCCGACGGACGTGGGCGGCGCACCCGACAAGTTGTAGTGCACTTTAAACAAATAGGGCTGTATGTCCGAGTACGAAGTGTCAAAGATGAGATCGGCGTCCGAGCGGCTCGGCATCTTGGGCACATACTCGTGCCGGTTTATGATCTCCGTGATGAACACTATCTTATCCTGCAGCATCTCTACCACGTTCTCGTGCTTGCTGTGCATGTCCTGCTCGTTGCGAGACTCGGTGAGCTCGCAGTATACGGTCCACACTTCCCAGGGCACGCACTCGGGCTGGAAGGGCCAGCGTGCACGCCTCTTCTGGAAGAACTCGAGGCTAATAGAGCCTCTAGGCGGGGCCGACGTGGAGTCCGCGCCCCGCAAAAGCTCGGAGAAATCCGATATTTCTCTTTTCACATTCCGTCCGAGAGCGTCCGACTCGCAGCACACGTACGTGAAGTCGATAAAGTCACAGTCGACGTCCACATAGCTGACGGTCCGTATGGAGTAGCTCTCTTCGTTATTGTAAGTGAACTTGCCGCTGGAGCGGTGAAAGAGAACCGTGTGGAAGATGCAGGCTACCACCTCGTCGACCTGTCGCCCCTCCATGGACAGTTCGAAAGCGATAGTTCGCGCGTTCATGTTGTCGGCGTCAGTGGGCCGACGCGCTAACAGAGGGCGCCACTACCGACATAATCACTTTAAGTTCGTGCGTTACTGACGGCTCCACTGTGCCACGGCCGCAACAGATACCAAGTGAATGCACTGAGCCATTTTAAAAAATGAAACGAGTCAACTCCCACACTGAAATGGAGAATGACCGTTTTAGTTTGTCTTAAAATTCCCTATAAAACTATTAGTACCTTTCTGTGCAAATCATATGTACAAAAATGAAAAACTTTTAAGTCTGCCCATTATTTCATAGATAGCTTCTATTTACATGTAAAATAGTTTTAGACTTACCCATATATTTGAGAGTGCCACACAGAGTCGTAGTACGGGATCCAATAGAAAGCCACTTAGATAAGCCAAAGTCGATTAATCGAATATGGTAATCAGAATCGAGAAGTATATTTTCAGGTTTCAAATCTCGATATATGACGCCAGCGTTATGTAGGAAGTCTGAAAATATAAAGTTGTGGTATATTATAACAGAGGGATTGAAAGACAAGATGTTAGTATTTATTTTAAAATTAAGATTATTCAAGATGTTAGCAATGGAATTTAATAATAAATTAATTTATAGTACAGTAAGTAGCCGTGTCTTACAAGTCAATGACATCCACCAGTGTCACTATCCCTATTCTTCCCATGGGTGTCGTAAGAGGCGACTAAAGGAACAAAATATGCAAGATAACATCACTGCAAAGAGAAGGAAATCTTGAAACAAATCATTTACCAATCTGTCTGGCCAGCGTGGTATGGTATAGCGTAGCATAGTATATAGACCAAAACTTTCTTGCTGAGGAGAGGTCTATGACCAGCAGTGGACTATTAAACGCTGTTAATATGTATCTTTTTACCATAAAAATAAAGATACTTCAACTAACTAAGATTTCGCCGAAGGGCAACTTGATATATAGAACGAATCATTGTGGTAGTTTTCGGATAATTTGTACATTTAAATGATAGCCCATTTTATAGTAGATGAGTAAGAATAAAAATGATGGACAAGTCTGAATGCTCGATTGAGAAATTTTTACGAAAAATGAAAATATTTCCTTTACGGTTCAGTGAAGTCAATGTTTTCACATGTGATTAATAATGTTTTTATTTATTGTATACTGTGTTATTATGTGTTTTTTTTTGAAACTTAAAACAGCTTAACACATCTGGATATAATTTGGCACAGAGGTAGATAATATTTTGGAATAGCACATAGGCTACTTTTTATCCAAGACAAATATAGTAATTCCGACGGATGTAGTTATAATAGTATACCAATACACAAAAAGATATAAAAGACATAGTCGTAATACTCACCAATAGCAATAGCTATTTCTGCAACAAATATCTTGACGAGCTCCTCAGGCAACCTCCCGTACTTATCGAGTAAAGCTAACAGCTCGCCACCAGGAATGTATTCTGAAACTAGTACAAAACAAGTTTTATTGTGATAGATAAAAAATTGTACGACTCATTGGATTAGAATGCATTTTCTCACAAAGAACTTATCGTCGACCACTGTGTGCATTATTATATGATAACACTCAATCCGATATCGTTCAAAAACGAATGGCTGAACAGAACGGAACTTCTTACCCTTCGAAGGCAATAAATATATTTGTTTAACGTCTCCTATGCAACTAACCAAACACAAGTACACTAATCGCTAGGTGACAAGAGGTTAAAGTGCTTATGATCACCCAATCAATCAAATGATGATTGATTGACAGGCGACAAGACGTTATTTAATATTTATATAAAACCGTGTCATTTGGGAATTGTAAATAACGGATCTTATTTTGATAACATCGTCAACATCAGCAGCCTTTTACAGTCCACTGCTGGACATAAGCCTCTCCTTACCAAGGAGGTTTTGGCCTAGTATACCACGCTAGCCAGGTGGGTTGGTTTGTTTCAAATTTTCCGTCTCTTTGTAGTGATATTTATGTGAATAGTTTGTTCCCTTAGTCGTGTCTTACGACATCCACGGGATGAATAGGGGTGGTAACACTATGTAATCTTAAGCCGTCACCACACGGATAACATACTATTAATTTATTTTTTAGACCCTTAATTCAGAAGGTAGAAATTTATGCACTTTGCAAAATATAAAGAAAAAGATGTTCATTCATTCATTGGCCATGTGAAATTCTAAATAGCAAAATTGCACTAATTACAAATTAAATGAGTGTTTTTTTTAATATAAAACTGAATTCAATGTACAATTTTACATCTTTGCTAGTGATTTTTGATCAATTGATAATTGGTTATGTCCAGCAGTGGACTATTACAGGTTGTTGATGTAATGCAATGACAAAATCAATATTTTAATTTGTGACTTCTTTGTGGACAAACTAAGAAAATTAAAAATTAAAAAGTGTAAACACTGTAACAAAGATTCAAAGTGAGACTAATTTGGTTGCAGATGATTCAGTTGCTTTTAGAAAATTATATAGTATGAATTTATATTTATATTACATATATAGATGTGTTAAACACCCGTATTTTGCAAATATAATACAATATTTAAAATAGCTTCACTTCAGCAAATAAATAAATGGAAAGAGCAGGAACCACGCATAACAAATGCTCTGCAAACCTGGTTAAATAGATGATTTTTGAAGAAAAGGCATATATAAATACCCATAACCGGGTAAGACTGTATGAAAGATTAAGGTTGAGAAGATTAAAATTGAGTTTATTTTACGAGTGCTTTGTGCAGTACCTTTTCTTTGAGACAATTAAGAATACCTAGCAAGGATGCGCTAACGAGGAAATAATGATGTCTTGTATATACTTAATACAATAATTAAATTAGGAACTTACATATTTTGCTTATAAATGACCTTAGACAACATAAAACGGCAACACAGACCCAATTTAAGTCAACACAGCAAACAAAATACGACCTCATTGCAGTAAGCTGCCTCAAATGACGTGTAAAAGGTAAACATACTCAAGATAAACACAACCGATAAAAAATGATAGCTGTGTTATTGTTATTATAATTATCTAGAACAATCACCTTTACTATTGGGTCGGGTGTTATCGGACGTCATGTTAATCAGACGTATTTCGCTTACTTCCTACCGTCAAAACAAATTAGCATTATGGTTTCATCTAAGTTCAAATTCACATATTTACTTAACGAAAAGTTTTTCTTTGTCTGTTTAGATCTTAGTTTTCATACAAGAATATTAATTACGGATCTTAATTTTAATAAAAAAAAGGGAACGTTATAAACTTATGCGGTCACAATAAATTAAAATTTGTGACATCTGACACGTCATTATTAACACTATCTGACAGTAACGTAACATCAGCACAACACGCGAATTTCACACAATCATTCTCACAGATTACAAAACCGAGACAAAATAATAAATAAATATTATGGACATCTAGACACACAACGCCATCTAGTTTCAAACTAAGTCGAGCTTGTACTATGAAAAATATACATAAAATAATAAAACAATGGCAAAGGTGAAGTTAACCATTATTCAACACAACATCTTTAGACAGTATCTACTCATTTCTGAAAAACAAACTATAATGTGCTTATGAAGTGAGAACAAAGGACAAAAAAGATTTAACATTTATTTTTAGAAATTGAGGTTCCATTTCTAAAAAAAATGTTAAATCTTTTTTGTCTGAATATCTATACAACAGACTATAGCATGATAAATGATGAACAAACTGTTAACTTATTACCTTTTAAATTTAAAGGTCGACGTACTTGATACACCGCTGGAATTAATTTAGTCGTGCTGTTGAATTTATAAATTGAATCAGGGATGATGAGAACGAAGACAACAATACAAGAGTCCGTGACATCCCTGTATGATTCTCGACTATATTTAGAGTGTAAGATAATGCATCATCCAACAAACAAGTGACTATCACAAGCATAACGTGTGTAATTTTCGTGCTCCTTAGTGCTATAATTTGTACTTCCGATATTAATTACTATCGAGGTTACACAGTCCACTGCTGGACATAACTGCCTCGTTGGCGCAGTGGTAGTTAATGAGACTGCTGTGCCTGAGGTCTCGGGTTCGATACCGGGTCGGACCAAATGTTTGTATGATCTGCAAATATATGTTTCGAAGTTTGGGTGTGTTCTATATAAAATATGTATGTACGTATTTACAAAAACAAAAGTATATAAGTATTCTATCAGTCAGTCTAGTTATCGTAGCACAAGCTCTGCATAGTTTGAAACTAGATGACGTTGTGTGTCAAGTGTCAGAAATATTTACTTATATTTATATATCTTCTTTAATCTTGGAAAAGTAATAATAATATCTTAACACATCTCAATCCATCTGTTCATCAAAAATTTTTAAGTAGGGGTCTATGTCCAGCAGTGGACTATTAAACACTGTTGATTGTAATGATGATGCATCCCAGACAGTGCCGTTTGATTAGAAATTATGTGGAGTCGGTGTTATGGATGAAGAAACAGCGAATGAATTGTGTACTTCTCTTACCAATATACAGTCTTTTCTTAGTTTGCCATCGGGCTACGGCGCCCGCTATGAAGGAATGATGCCCGCAAGCTGCTTGGATACGAGCTTCTTCTTTTACTTGACGCACTGCGCTCTCTTTCACAATCTGAAATTAAAATTGTATATTTTAATTCACACGATTTTACTGTAGAATGTGAATGAATGATCGAGTTAATTATATGATTGATATTTCTGTATTATCTGTTTGTAATTAGTCTGCGAGCTCACATTATTTATTGAAATGTATTATGGATCTTCTGTTCATCATTATCATCATGTTCATCCTTTAATAATCCACTGCTGGACATAGGCCTCTCCTTACAAACGAGGCTTTCAAGACGGGTTGATATAGACTTGTGTCATGATTTCACTTGCAGTGGCGGTGTCCAGAGTTTACTTCTTTAACTGGTTCCTACGATATTCACGGAATGAATAGGAGTAGTAAAATTCCATATTCTTAATCCATAACGTTTGGTTAAGGTGTAATTTTAAAAAAAATATTTCTCGTGGATTGAAACTAATTAATATATCTCAATTTTAAAACACGTAAATTTTCAATAACAAACATTATCGATTTGATACTTTCACATAAGTAAACAAGTCCACGTTTCGCATGACTGCGAGCATGTAGAGTTCAAGTGCCTATTGCTCATCATGATGTAATCATTTGATTCTAAAAAAAATATATATGTATCTTCGACTATTATACTGATGAGTTCATAGTTAAAAAGAAGCGTTTTCTTTGACGTGGTTTGTAATTACTTAAGTGTTAGATGTCAAGTGTGCGGGTCTTTGTGAAGAGATTTATAAGCAGTTGCTAGGTCGATTAACTTATCGGCATAAGTACCAGCGGAGAATGGATAAGTGTAGCGGCGAATCGTGGTTAAATTGATTGACAGTGTAAAGCGACACTTAAGTAGGATATTAAATTGAAGAGCCACAAAGCAATTTAATATTCAATTTTGAATAGAAATGAGAATAATAAAGGGCATGGGATTGGCAATCGCAAGCGAAGCCGTAAGCAAAATTAATATCTCTCGCTACCTATAAATAAAAATCTTTTACTGTTTAAAATGCCACGCTTTCTATATAATAATCTTAAAAAAACCCCACGAAGTCCGTCCATTGTGTAGATTAGCTTACTATTTGAATATCAAATCTAATAACCAAAGTCATTCAAAATTCAATTCCGATTATTCTTGTACAGATGTAATGACATCAGGACAATAGGAACATGTCATGACTATTTACTATTGGGATAGATAAATGATCTGTTTTATACTTAACTTCGATAAAGAGTAACATACATCACCGTTGTAGTGCACGTTGGTAGTTTTATATTGCAATCACAAATTTTTAATTTGAAAAAATAGAGCGCAAAGTTAATGAACAACGAAACGTAATAAATGAAAACGGTCATTTTTTTACTACTTTAAGAAAGCTTATCGTTTCGTGAAACTCATTTAGGGGTAAAAATTTTCATGTAGGTCACTCGATAACACGATTGCCGATAAAAGCGCATATACGTTGTAATCTCTTATTTTGATAAACTATGGTTTGAATAAAACATGCTAAGCCATGCCAGGCAAAGAAAATAAAGTTTATTTATTTTCTTTGCCTGGTATACTATATAATTATGATATAACGATCACTTCCCACAAATTCAACGTGAGACTGCCCGCACTTTCAGTTTATTTCTTAAAAAATTTGAATTTTGTAATTTTTTTCCCTAAATCTTCATATTTCTACATTACTATAATTGACTGCCCAAAATATAATAGATACGGCACAACTAGGGTTTGTGGGACATAGCTAAACAAACTTATTTTTAAATTGGTGCCTATTTTTGGACGTCTTTTTCAAATTAATATTGGTATTTTTTTCGTTTAAACATATCACACAAAGATATTCAGACGGTGATCAACAGGTAGGGATCGAGAGGTCCATTTTTATCACAATGGTCCCTTTTTATTTCGTTACATGCAGAGACGGTCGTTATACACAGTCTTTTGAAGAGGACACGATCAAGATTTTTTTAACGATTTTTTTACTACAAATATACAATATACAGGAAAAACCAGGATGGTGTGAATTGCTGTACCAAACGCCGATAAATTATTATTTTTGGGTACATAGAGTTTGCTTAACAGCAGGTAAACATTACGAATCAAGCTTAAAGTAACAAAGAAAGATGGTTCCTATTTGCTTTTGCGTCGGATGACCACATTCATAGATAAGGAACCAGTTTATGTCAGGTGTCTTGTGATAATCACACAATCGTCAAGAACGTTTTGATTAAAGCATTCTACTTACATTTTACTTCCAATAAAAGCAGTATACAATAAAAGCATGAAACACTCATAAAATTCTTGTTTTTTATCTTGCGGGTGAATGTAATTTATCATTTCTTTCTTTTTTGTTTAATTTATCTACATGCAAGATATAAATAGGTAATTATGCAAAATTTTTAAAATTCGTAGGTAGCACTACAATGAATAATAGGGTAGGTTAGGCGTACAAAACTTTCTAGCTTTCGACTGGTATTGTTGTCTACGTTCGATGAAACGATGTTGCGAGTTCGCTTAGTCGTTACAGGGTAATTGGTTAATTTAGTTTTTCTTTTTTTTTCGTAGCCATACGTACGTTAGTTATGTAATGGGTACATATAAATATTGTTTTTGAAGTGAAAACTTTTTTAGGCGCGTTGAGCGTTTTGGTAGAGGGTAAAATCCTCGGTTCGCGTCACCGACATGCTAATGATAATAGTATATCTATAGCTATGGAGAATATGATATTATATATTATATATGAAATTTATTATTATTATATATTATATATAGCTATATATGAAACATAAAAAATTTCATATAATTTTTGCATATAGTTTTAATTACTCTCAACTTAATAGTTCCGTTTTCACTTCTATCGGCAGTCCCACGACTGCTACTGTTTTTTTTTATTTATTTTGTATCACCAACACATAAATACAAAAATACAAAATACTTGTTTTGTGCTTATCCAGTTATAGGCAATCACAATTAACATGTGTTTACTTATAAATTTTATAGTAGTTTCTTAATAAGTTCTCGCTGTTTTGTTCTTGAAAAAAATATTTAAAATACAAGGCTTACAATCGCTTTACTCAAAGTGTTGTCCGTCGTTAGAGACCACTTTCTCTAATCTTTTTGGCAGTAATCGAATCCCCCGACGAAAATACGATTCATCTTTTGACGCAATCCATAAATTGACCCATTTTTCGGTTTCTTCGAAAGAATGGAAGCGCTGCTCGCTCGGAGAGGGCTATGTCCGGTGAGTACCGCGGATGGGATAGAACTGCCATTGAAAGGTATCCAGGTAAATTTTGACTGGTTTTGCCACATGTCGCCGAGCATTGTCATGTGACAGAATCATTTTGCCATGTCTCTGCTCGTATAGTGATTTCTTTCAGAGCTCGAGTTAAACGCATCAACTAAAGTCGATAGCGAACGCCCGTTATAGTTTCATTAGGTTTAAGCAGCTCATAATAAATTACGCCCTGTTAATCCCACCACATGCAGAGTAGAAGCTTCCAACCGTGATTACTTGGTTTTGGGGACGTTGGTGATGCGTGACCGGGTATACCCCACGATTTTTTTTTGCTTTGGGTTATTGTAGAGAATCCACTTTTCGTCTCAAGTGATAATACAACGCAGGAAACTTTCTCTTTTCTGCCCTTGAATAAGAAAACGTCGTTCAACGTCTCTCGGCTTGAACTCATACGGCACCCAATGTTCTTGCCTTTAGAATATTCCTAACACTTTTAAACGTTTTAAAACTGTTGAAGCATCTACATATAATATTGTCCCGAGCTCTACTAGCATCTGACATGGATCTTGATCAAGCAATGTCTACAATTCTTCGTCTTCAAACTTTATCAGTCCTCCCAAACGTTCTTTACCTTCAAGGTCAAATACACCTAAACTAGTCTCTGCATGTCGTATACAACAGAGCATTGTCACTATTTGTTTCAACTTCAACTTCAACAAGAATCCTGTGTGTTTCAGCTCTTTCAAAAAAATCTTTCGAATAAAGCAACGCAATAAAACCCCGCAAAAACACTTTGTTTAGCGCAAAAGTAAGACATTCTCACAATAGGTCTATCTACTAGAATTTGAGTTTACATATACTTAGTATGTAGTAGTATGTATATTGTTTTTGACTATTCGCATTAGCTTAAGCAAATTTATTTTATTTCTTATTTCCAATGGTATCTTATTTGTATAAGCCTTGGTAAGAGATAGTCGGTAGCTTGCTTGCCTTAGTAAAATATATATACACTTAACTATAAGGAAAACAGATTTAAAAAGGTATATTTATTTCATAAGTTACCTACTACCATCAACAGATGGGAAAAGGCTCAGGATAACATACGTTGTGTCCAAATTTCAGTTGTTTAGTACACCATACTGTCTACATATTACTTTCTAACGACATTAGGAAAACCACCTACTCGCAATGTTGGTAAACTTCTATTCAAAACACTATTTAAATATACTATTGGAATGCAGTTATTGAAAATACATTAACTTAGTTAATGTACATACTAAGAATATTTTTAAATATATCTAAATTAATATATCTTGTGAGAAGTCTAAAATGTAGCACACGCTTTTTATAATCAGCATGAATGGTTTTTATCAACTGGCCATAATTCACTGGCTTACAACACCGAACGCACGATGAAAAGGTCAACAATTCAAAAACTCAAATACATTCCCGACTATTGCGTTTAACCTAATTCTTGGCTTAGCTTAACCTTATTACAAAATAGGCCAGGGATTCTGTGATTGATATTGTTGACGTTTATGTTATAGAATCAACTGATTGCCATTCAGTTTTGCAAGACAGGTAAAGTTTGGAATTATTCACCAAATCAGAAGTTGTTTCATCACAAACTGATTGACTTATATTTGGACATATGCCCGAGCAACCAGAAAAATGAAGCCATCGTGAACCGCTACATTTAGATACACATCCACGGTACATCGTACGAGTACAAAATTAAAGCAAACTGTGCCTACACATGTACTTTGCAAGCGCACATTCTATGTTGTCGAATGTACGAATAGATGCATCCAAGGAATAAAAAATTGAAAATCGAGAGATCAGCCAAACACAGTCTTTGTGTATTTCATACTTTTTACATTTATACTGCACGGGGTGGACGACTTACGGAATGGCAGGATATAAATCGGTTTACTTTCATTATCTCAGCCGAAAGACGTTTACTGCTGAGCTAATATAAATATATTATGAGTGGACACTTTTAAAGCAATTTGTTTTATAACTTAATTAAATTACATCCCATCTTTATCTTTAGAGTCAGACGATTTCATTGCATGTCTAATTTTTGATTTAGTGTTTAAAACATGAACTGGTTTTAAAATCTTCTCAATACAACACCTATGATGACAGAAACTTTCCTTTTCTCTGTGCTTTTAACCTAAATTAGTTATGAAACTGGATGTGATTGAACGATAGGAAAACATAATAATAATAATAAATGGTTCGCCGATATCAAATAAAAACTCGGATCATAGATCGACCTTTTTTTACCTGCTCCTCAAGTTTTTGCAATAAAAAAAGTGGATATTGAAGAGCATTCACTCTTCCATTAACATGTGGTGGATATGTTTTGACAGAGATTTATTGTGTTATTTTTCTAGTGATTTTGACGTTGGATAGCGATGTCTCTTTGTCACATCACACCAATTATTAAGCTCAATTTTCCTCCAAAGACCGACACAGATGTCCACGGTCCGAGATGTGATCGACAACAATAATAACATTAATACCAGGTACAACTTACAGCTCTCTATAATTAAGTTGAAAGATGAATCAAAATATTAATTTAGATAAAGCCAAGTTATGTATATCCTAGTAGCTCTCATGTCAAATAAGGAGTCGGTCTTAAAATTTGTAGTCTAGTGATAACGATATATTGTTAGTTATTAATTGTTTACGGTAATTGTGTATCGCAATATATATTTAATCAGAGGACCTAGTGTGAGTTCATTGCACATCAATTCGATCACGGTGTGCGCGTTCGGCGCTGCGATTGGCCCGCGCTAAAATCTTCACTAATCACAACACCAGACGAACTCATTGACGAGAGCGTATCGAAGTGAAATAAACTTACACTACGACCTCTGTGAGCCTACAGACATGTAACTGTAACGGCAAAATTCATACCTGTGATTTATTGAGCACCTTCAGTGCGTATTCTTTGTTTTCACTGATCTTCTTGACTTTGTACACTTCACCAAAAGCACCTTTGGCTATTGTCTCTTCTATTTCAAAGTCTTTTTGTAGTAAGTCAGTGGTGATGGGGAATTCAGGCTGGAATATCGATTCTTTGTGTGCCACTGGCCAGGCAGTTTTGCTAGCTTCGAGTGGATTCTTTAGTGTAGAGTCATTCCACCTGAAATATAAAGTCTCTTTTAATATCAAATTACTCAACAATAGTTGTTTAACTTGACGAACTGAACTAATCATGTCTCACAAGGAAGTTTACCTTCATACTTTGATTGGTACAATTCAAGCCCTTATATGGTACTTTATCCTAAAAAATTTTGATAGCATAATATTCTGGACGTAATTCAAGTCTTTTTATATCTTAAAAATTATTTGTTGCACACTAGAGATATTTGAATACAAACTATAACTTTTACTAAATAGATGCTTTGAAATGTTTCTTCAGCTTCAAAATAAGTTTCAAGTAAGAAAATTCATAAACAAAGCACACTTTATTTGAACTAGATTAGTAGTCCAATGGTCTTTCATTCTAATTACTATTATTCATTGATATTTACATTAATCTTCAAAAGTTGAGCTTGATTCTTACAGCAAATGTTTATTATTTTAATTCTTAAAAATATTTTAAGTAAATTATCTACAGAGATTACAACCATGATCCAGATAAATAAAAACTTAAGGAATATAATTTTTTGTAAATATTTTTAATGTAATTCAAATTGTATTTTACTATAAGAAATATTTAATCTTTTATCATAATAAAATTCCACATTATTTCAGAATTACTTCAACAAATGCTAATCAAGTCAAAATTAATATAATATACTCATATGTGTAGTTATTGAAATTTTAAAGTTTAATAAAATTGTTTTAAAACTGTCATAATAATATAATAATTTAAGAAAATTTTATCTCCAATTTAATTTACCTTTTAACAGCTTTATCATCTGTGGTAAACACTTACCTATCAAATTTAATAAAATAGTATACATAATAAACAATAATAATATATAATACATATGACATAAATATTTGTTTGCAACATACAACATCAAAATTTTAATTATTGTGTGCCATTACATTTATTCCAATCAGTTAAACATGTTTTTACAAAAAAATTATAAAATATTCTCCTCGTGTTTTTGTGTTTTTTAAAAACAAACACTTAAAAGCTAAAACCCCTATTTATGTAATTATATGTGAATTAAAAAGCCTGATTTCACTGTCTTATGCAATACTGAGTACTATTTTCAATAAAATAAAGCATGATAAAATATCAACACTGTCAATGATTTTGTTGTTATAAAAAATATTTGAATTTAATTAACACCTATACTTTTAGTAACAGGGAGAACACACATGCAATAGAAAATTTTAAACAACTAATGTTGAAACCAACATTAGAATTAACATTTTAAAAAATAATTCTTTACCACCACCATTTTACACAACATGCAACAAAAATATAAATAGATAAATATATTTCAAAAATATGGTCCAAAATGATTTTAAAAACTGGCGGCATTCTTTTTTTAACAAATGTAATGGAAACTGTTTGTTTTGGGTGACTTGATTACAATACTAACCTTCGCCTCGAAACCCGAGACCAAGGCCGCGATGCGCTGTAGACCGTCTGGTTGCTCGTCACGCTGACGAAAGAACGCCCGCTCAGGTTGCCCACGAAATGCGACAGACTGAACTATATTCAAAAATAAATTATGCGCTTGTGCTTAACAAAGAACTCGACACAAACAACGGCAGTTTTAACAAATTCATATGTACATAGTACTCCACAAAAGCACATGTGAAATAAATTACACAGTAACCGAAATGTAAAGCATAATCTTTGAGCGTAACTACATAAATATTTGTTAGACGAGTTCAGCTGAGAATGACATTAGCAAGTTTTCGTTTCATCACTTACCTGACTAGCAAACGCCTGCTCGTCGCAATTTGAATGCGTAGAATGCTTTCGGTTTCTGAAATCAGAGCTTCTATTGTGCGTATTGCCCATTAAACTAAAGTAAAGTACTTTTTACATGACGTTAATGTTAAATTTCGTTTAATTTAGAAATCTGTTGACTAATTTTTCCACCATGAATCTCCCATAGACAATTCCACAACAAGAAATTGTTACCAGTACTTTCAACAGAAGTAAAAATCAAAACTTGAAATTTTAATATATAGTTTAGAAGCAAATGATTAATATTTTTATTTGTTAGAAAAGCTAGACGCAGCAGCAGACAACAGATAGAAAATAAATCAAATTTATTCTTTTCTTTATTATTGTTTAAAATAAACTGCAAATTTTAGTATGGCAATATAAGAATGATGCCAAAATGAATACGTTTGTTTGTACACAACATTGAAAAAATAATATGCTCTTTCACTTTTAACTTGACGAGTGTATTTTAATGCTCTGCTTACTGCTGCTACATTGATAATAGAATTAATCAATTCAGTGTTTATCAATGTGGTAACTTTATTTAGTTTATTAAAATCTATGTCACAAAAAATACCTATCGCATTAACCAATATTTATTTCTGCCTCCTGTTATAAAGATGACCTTAACACTCCGTTTGGCAAATTGCTTTTAGATTTTGATCATCAAAGGGGAAACTGAGATGAATGTGTGAAATAGTTTAGAAATGTCATTTTCTCTCCTCAAACCATTGAATCTATGATTACTTTTGCTAACGACTTCTTTAATACGATCTATAAAAAAGTCGTTAGTAAAAATGAATAAAACAAAATGTTTAAAAATCTTTAAGTTAAAGAAAAATTCAGGCACTCATAAATTTCATATATTAATTGTTAACTTATCTATTACTATAGAACAAAAAACAAAAATAAGTCTGAATGTAAGTGCTCTTACCATTGTCTACATATTCTATTTAATACTAATTAAAACTTTCTCCAGTGTAGAATCTCGTGTACTTAGATGCTTAAATATAATACTTTTGATTAATTTTTTGTAATCTGCCTTTCTAAACATGACATTTTAATATATTTGATCTATTAATATATTTTTCCTTAAGTTTCGTACATAAATTTTTGCCATAAAATGTAAAGAATTCCAACAGAAATACAATAAACAGTAATCCTATCGACACACAAAAAACATTAAATAAATTCTTTAGATCATCCATTCCAAGTGGTTTTACCGGTGCCTCTTCTCTTATATCCGCATATCGGTATTGTTCCCATTTCTTTATAAGTCCAGCTTCGTAAAAAGTAATCATATACTTATTAAAATGTTCAGTTATAAGTGAATGCTTCGTTAATAATATGGTCAAATAATGACTATGCATTCTATCTTGAGCGATGTGCAAATATTGCTCACCATCTTCATTTAAGCGATTTCTTTCCAAGTAACGTCCTACAGAACAGTCTATTAGACAAAAACGGTGAGTATCTACATTCAAATCCCTGACGCACTTAAAGAGACTTTGAACTGGAACTAACCTAGAATTAATTATTCGAAATCTTTCTTCGGTATCAGGAAGGATGAGATCTGGAGACGACATACCATAAATGTTGTATCCTTTTTCAATCATATCTTCAAAAGTTTCGACTTCTTTGCCTCGTTTCGCTGCCGTCAAAAAAGATATTATTGAAGCTTGATTTGCAAAATTTAATATAAAAAAACTCCAAATTGTTATTGTTAAAAAAATGCGAAAAGACTGCCGTTTCGGAGGATTATACAGTGTTACCAATAATATGTTTCGAAAAGTGTTTAACAAATCTTTTCCTAATTGATTGTAAGTAAGACGTCCTTTTTCCACTGCTTGATACATAGCAAATATAACCCAGACTCCCAAAAAGGAAAAAATTGATTGAATAATAATGCCGAGGTTTGCATGTAATGTATTTGCATCGAACAGCGTTGTCACAAATCCTGCTCTATGTGACATTATGCACACTCCACTTTCTTTATAAGGAAAAGTGTAATCAACCTCTACTACAGCAACGTCAAATAAATATATGGGACCTAAGTAAAAGTCCGCTTTCCTAAAAGCAAAGTTAAATAACTGGTTGATATTTCGTTCAAAGTCAAATGGCAACTTCATTTCATTCACACTCGGTGTTAGATCAAGGCTAAAATTCATAAGTTTAGCCATCGAATTCCATATGATACCGTCTCTGGCTCCTAGTGTGTAACTACCATTTCCGTGGTCTGTTATAAGAAGGAATGGTTCGACTTCAGATGTGAAAACTCTGAACTTGAAGCCGTGAAAATTTTTCCCTTTTTCTTCAAACAAATTCAACGTGGTTAGAATTGCCGTTGCATTATATGGAACTAATATTGTACTAAAACCAATACAAGTACCAAGATTATCAGCTCTTAGTTTGGAGTTGATGGAAACATTGTGACATTTATGCTCACAAGTAAATCCTTTATGAAATTCTGATATAGGAATTCCAATTTTCCTGGTAGTCCAGCAGCCGTAAAGATTATCTAGCTTGTAATCGTCACTTATGAATGGGCTATAGTAAGATATGAGTAGCTCTTCATTAATATCATTATATTGAACGATAACGACGTTCACAGCTTTGTAATAAAACATACTAAAATATATTTTAGCCAGACAATCTTGAGTTTTTTCGTGATAATAAATAATTATATTCGAATGCGGATGCCAATATGGTGAATCCCTTAGCTTTAATAGCGTCTCTTCGTATTCCGCAATCTCTACTAGATTTATTACAACAGTATTTGCATAATATCGAACAGCGTCTTCATAGTATTCGTCCTCACGGTCTAAACTGGATAATGCAAAGGGATAAGATATGTTCTGTAAATTGATATAAAATTCATCAGGAAAATTTCCAAAACAAAGTATCGTAGACCAACCATTATTTTTAAGGTTCAATGTTACTATGTCAACCTGTAACAAAAAGGGACATGGAAAAAGATAGTACGCAGTAAGGATTGTTAAGATAATTACGTAAGTACGTATCGTACCATTTATAATCTGGTATAAAATTCGTACCAACGCTTCAGATTTTTACTTACGATTGTATTAATCCGTAGAGTTTGGAAATAAATTTCACCTCTGTTCAATAGCTGCAGTTGCCCTGTTACGCTATATAAACATAATGTCACAAAAATGAAAGGAAGCAATTTCATATTGTGATTGTATCGTAAGACCGCTTTGTCCAAGATCGTTCTCGTAATGGACTCGTCGTACGTACCTATACGAGTATTTACGTAAAATATTAGGTATCAGTGTAATTTTCAAGATTATCAATGTAATTTCAAAAAAGGGACATTAGTTTATTGGAATAGGTTTGTGTACATTTTTGTACTTATGTAAAGTATATGTCATTAGATATTGTTATAACTGGTAAATCTACAGAAATATGGAATTGAAATAATTTATTTATTACTATATTTGTATCTCTAATATTTTTGGATTTACTAAGCTAGTGATAAAAAAAATTAAAAATGTTTACATTATGCTACTCGCTGTGTCCCGCGGTATTACTCGCGGTTTTTGATGGTTTTTAATCGGATATAGTTCACTATTTCATTTGTTTCAATTTTTATTTTAGTGTAATCCTTTTTTTCTAAATAAAATTAGCCTAATTTACTCCTTATAATGTCAGCTATCTGCCAGTGAAATTCACGTTAAAATCGGTCCAGCCTCATCGGTCAACCTCTCACACGGTTATAAGTAACGAAAATTGTTAAAATACCGGGTTTCAGTTCACGGTGTGCCATCATTGAAGTCCTAACGATCTGTATAAATGTATAAAACGGTATAAAATGAAGGTGCTTTGTTTCGTGTTCGCTTAAACTTTCCAAAGTATCGAATGGACATACATAAATGCGTTTTTCATCATCATGTAGGTTATATTTTAACGAAGTTTTTGATATATAATGAACCGGTGTTTCATCAATAGATTAAAGTCGATTTTTTACAAAAACACAGAATTTTTAAAAGCTTTGGTAATATTGACGAAGCTATACTAGATATATATCGATACCATAGAGATTTAATTCATTTGTCAGTTATACTTTCAAAGTAATTTTGACGAATATAACATTAATCCTTATCTAATTAAATATGTTAGATATGTTGTGCAGTATATAATTAATATGAGTATCTTAGAAGATATCAAAGGATTAAAATGTATGGGCAGAGCGACCAACTTCGCAGAATGCTACCGTGCGAAATCGGGGCAATTTACTAGTAACTGTATGAAATATTTCACATCACATCACATCTACAGCCTTTAAAAGTCCACTGATAGACATAGACCTGTCCTTTGAAAGGAGGTTTTGGTCTACTATACCATGCTAGCCAGATGTGTAAAATATATAAATAAAAACATTTTTTTAACCTATATTAACATTTTTAACCATTTTTTTAATTTTTATCATTCAAATTAAAGTATGCAAACTTCTTGGCATATATATAATTTATTGCTTGATGCCTTGAAAGCCTTAAAAACAATTTAACAAAAAAAAATATCACGTAATTGCTGTGGCTGTATAGACTTATTGCCTACATTGTCTCAAAATACACATATTTATTTAACCATACGCTTGTAACAATCGCATCATGTATTTTTATTAACAAATCATGAATATTTCTCTTATAAAGTATCAAGATATTGAATATGAAACATAAAATAATTGGATGAAATGAGATTGGTCTACTAATTAAATGTTACAATGGTGAATTTGTACCAACAAAATAATATCGAGGAGTTACAAATTGTTATTGTCAATCTTAATTCACAATGCTATGTATTTTCATATATATAAATATATCATGCTTATAAAACAAACAAAACAACTATTATAGTTCCACCAGTTTCTGATAAAGTTTCAGATAGTTATCTGGCATATAACACTATTTAATAGATACAAGTTGCCAATATACATATTGTTATCGGACATATTTGTCTATATCCAAGGCTTGTGAAACTGAAATCTTTGGGGCCAGTTTCACCATTTACTGATAAAGTCCCTGATAGACTATTTAGAACTTATCGGCCAAATAGCTACAAATTCTGGTTTTACAAGTCACAGACATATAGGCAGGCATCTGTGCAAATAACCATATAACAGCAACTTTTATCTGTTAAATAGTTTATATGTCAGATAACTATCTGCAGCTTTATCAAACACTGGTGAAACGGGTCCTAAGTATCTGGCAGATAAGTTCAAAATAGTCGATCAGGAGCTTTATCAGCAAGTGGTGAAAATTAATTTCTAGCCCATTGGATTGTGCAATAAGGTGTAACGAAGAGACGGGTTACCTAATGGTAAGCGATTGCCCTCGCCTATGCATACTAACGACTCAAAAAATACAAGTGCGTTGTCACTCTTCCAGAATGAAGAGGGAGGGAAATCTGGGCTTGGAAAATTGCTGACACTAGTATTCTGTGAATCTATCGTATCACTTCGATCAAGCCAGCACATATGTGCCTTAGAATGGCTTATCCACGGTAAGGTGCTTTGGTTCTTATCCGCCAGAGAGTTCATGACTTATAATCGACGCTTGAGCAAAACCATATTTTTTTAATAAATTTTAAGTTACACACGATAATTATTTTTAACCCATGACACATAAAATTGTTTTAAATCAAGAATATGTGTTTCTTTTTACTAATGAATCGCACCTTTTACAATTTTAAGCACCACTTGTATATTTGGCCTGGTCAGTTCCTCACAGCGAGGTATTCTTGTAACTGATCCCAGGCTCGGTCGATCTGTTTCTCCGTGTAGTCGTAGCTCCAATACGGACTGAGCACGACGTTAGCAAGGGCAATCTGTTCCAAGTTCGACGGTTGAGCGTCCACTCGCTGTCGAGCCTCTTCCTCGGACAGCTTGTTGCGTTCCTGTATTCTTTTAATAGCCTGGAATTAAATGAAGATTAGATTCTGTTTTCGTAATACAGGTAGGGACTATATAATTAGTAAGAATCCTAAGTAGACTACGCTTACGTAAAAAACTTACACAACGTCATATGTTATCTAAACAGACATATCATAATGACAAATGTCATCAGCTATTACAAGGGCGGTGTGGGGGGGGGGGTTGGATCAAAATAATGAAATTCGTGTGACGTAATTCATTGTACCTAAGTAGATTAACAGGACTACTTCCGCAGGACTGTACACTGCAAAGAGTAGTAAAATTTGAAACAAACCAAATACCAAAATGTCTGGCCAGTATGCTTTAGTAGTGGAAAACTTAATTTCTTGATAGAGGCCCATTCCCAGTAGTGGACTATTAAACTCTTAACGAAATAAGTAAAAATCTATAGCAAAATAAAGACTCAATAATAAATTTAATAAAATCTATATGTGTGTACCTCGTCCCTCGGAACATAAACAGTCCACAGCTGATGGCAGTATTGGTACCACTTGGCACGTACCATGACAGCGGCTTCTATGATCACGACTCGATGTCCTTCGTTGCCCAAAAGTTGAATTCGGCGCTGTGTCTCCGCGATTACCGCCGGCCACACTAGGCTATTTAGCTTGTCTAGTTGATCCTTTAGTAAAAATTAGGAAATTAAATCAAATTACTTGTGCATTGTATATATGTAGAGAATTTTACAGATAAAAAAAAGAGACGTAATCGAGACAAAAAGCGATGTTTATTTCTTTCCTGTGCTTAGGGCATTTAACAGCACGGACGGTGTAGTGGTTTAAGAGGTTATTTCAGCGCTTCGTACTGCACCGAGTGTTGCGAGTTCGATTCCTGCATTAGGTACACAACGCTTTGTGTGATCCACAAGTTGTTGTTCTGGTCTTATTTGTATTCGTACCATGTATATTTTTAAAGACTCCGCGTCTCTAGTGCGGCTGTTTACTTTTTACATTGATTGAAAAAGAACATTGGACAGTGAGCATTACATTACATTAGACAATTCATAAGGACACACATAGGAAACTATGGTCACTCGCAAGCGTTGAGTCATAAGCATTCTACGGGAACACTAAATTTTTGCCCTAAAATATCTTATTTCAGACCAATCTATGTTTGTGCTGAATTTTATCTAAATCCGTTTAGCCAATTTGCGAAAGAGTAGCAATCACTCATACAAACTTTTGCCTTTATATCATTAGTAAGGTAATTAAATGAAAAGTAGTCCTCAGTCGGTAAATACAGTCTGTACAGCTGGTAAAACTGTGTATGCATCGAACAATACTATGACCACAACTGTGTTTGTTTTATGATCATAATAATAATAATTGAAAGTGCCGGTAATTAATTCCTAGTATCAAATAGTAAATTTACTTTAGAAACAATACTTGTTTTGTTTTAATATATTTAATTTGTTTAACATGCTTTTATTAAGTAACAAACCTTGGAAGTCAGTTTTAACCTATAACTAATTGTATTCATAATATATTTTTAATGTTTTGTAGTTTGAATAATAATACTAATAACTTAGTATTTTTAAACTGGTGATTAAGATTAAACTTAAGAATTCAGTGTCACCAATTCACCCATGGGTGTCGTAAGGGGCGACTAAGGTAGCAAGTTATGTGGACTGTTGAAGGTTGTTGATGATGTTCATATTATCTATTTATTTAACACATAGATCTTCTACAAGAACATCACAGCATGTTTAGTTAATTTGCTGTGCTGACATATGTTAGAACATAGTATATTATCTTTTTTTTTGCCGAACTGAAATCGCCTTTTTTAAGTGTTACAGAGTCACTTATAATCAAACCAGCCTGCACGATATATCTGACGGTTTTATAAACAGAAATTTGCTTAACAAACCTTATCGCTAAAAACAATCTGTCCCAGTTTTTTTCTATCGACCTCTCCAGATTGCGTGAGGATGTCTTGACCAAAATTATCCGCTAATGTTCCATTAAGTGGCAACCCTGGTTTGTACAACTCGTGGGCAATCAAATCGCAATCGACTACAGCAGCTCCTTTATTCCTGTTAGAAGAAATGAGTATATTTAATGTAGTAACAAATGGTCGTACTATGTCGTATAATGTCAGATAGTTTAAAAGTCTGTTATACTTCTTACAAGATCGTAACAGTTCTCGTGTATGTACGCTGCATTGTGATCAATATTTATTAAAATTTTAATAAGATATTATGTTGTATTATTGAATAAAAATTGAAACAATCCAACATTCAAATTGTTTTCAATTTCAGTCAAATATATAAGTAACAAAAGTTTTAAGGTCATTCCAGTCAAACATTATTTTTAAATTATTATATTCTTTATTTCTAAAAATAATTGTATCTTTAATGAACACATAAGCAAAATATATGAAATTGATAGAAAAGAGAAATGGACTCACTTTAATTTTTGTGCAACATTCGACTTCCCACTACCTATTCCTCCTGCCAATCCAATGACATAAGGCCAGTCTGGAATTTTGGGATTGGGCTGTAAGTAGATAATAATTAATTTCCATTATTCAATTCTAGATATTTACTGACACTGTTTAATTAAATATTTATTGTCTGAATTTAAGAAAACAAAAAAAAGAACTCAGGGGACCAATACTCGCAATAAAAGTTCGGTCATTAAAAAAGTATGTGTACTTATGTATTTAATATTTTGGTAAGGCATATCTTACCACAGGAGCCCTCAATAACGTTCCAAGGAGTCTCATCCGCTGATTGCTAGAGCTGATTTTGTCCTCTTCTTCGCTATGCTTCTGAGGGGTCGTGTCTGCCGCAAGCCCGATTACATGGACATCCATTGGCGCTAGACCCCCTTCTACACGTTTCTCATTTATTTTTGTAGCTCCTTTAGCAGTTTCTTCACTTACAATGATTAACTGAAATTTCGTTTTTTTTTTGTTTAATTCCATGCTACCTTCCTATTGCATAGAAAGATTCGAATTTCTTCCTGTCAATTCGCGAGCCAGTTGTACGTAACTGACAAAATCCTGCACATTCTATAACATTTTGATACATTCTTTACGGTGATTTATACCGCTTATATATAATTCATTACGAAAATAACCAAACACACTTCTTTTTTCTGTGTGGAATTCTCCTCGGATACTATCGTAGTAGTTATGTCTGACTCGTATCGACTACAAATGCTGCAGGGTGATATTGACCGATTTCTGGAATGGTGCACTCATAACAATATGCATATAAATGTTAAAAAAGAAATCTCAAATGACTTTTATCCGTAAATTGAATGAAGTGCACTATAATTACAATTTAAATGGTCGCGTAGACACTGTTAGAGCTTTGGGTCTAATACTCGACTTAAAATTTGTTCTCCACATGGATATTATTGTAAAAAAAAAGCGTCAAAAATTCTGGGTTCTGATTAGAAATATCAAATCATTTCGTTTTCTCAAACTAAAATTGCACCATATTACAGCCTCTTAAAAAGCATACTTAAGTATTGCGTCGTGGTTTGGCGTCCTCACTATGCAACACATAGCCTAAGAATTGCATGAAGTCAAAAGCGTTTGTTGAATCATTGTATCTGCTCTTTGGGTATTGCAAAAAAACAACCAATATTTCAAAATTGACTTCCTTGAAAAAACGCAGAAATTCATCTGATCTGTTAGTTTTATTTAGAGTACTGAACAACAAAATTTATTGTCCAAATCTGCTTTCCAAATTTAAATTCAATGTCCCTCATAAATATCCCAGAAAATCAATTATATAATATATAAGCCTTTTAGGTCAGTTTTAGGTTCTAACCCTCCTGTTATAAGAAATATAATCACACCAATCTGATAGATATATTTAATACAACTGTTCATCGATTTAAGAGCTGAGTCCATAATCTTGCTGTCAATTAACTGTGTACTAATTACAGTCCCTGACTTTGTTGCCTCGTTCTTTGAAGCTCTGTAAGTGTTTTTCTTTTGTATTATATATTTCATATTATACACTAGAATATTTGTATATGGTGTTAACCGTCATAAGTTATGTACTTAGATTAAGACTTATCATGATTTTTTATGTATGAATATTTAAGTATTATAACTATTGGTGGTATTATAACTAAGTAGTAGAGCCACGCTGATTTCAGTACGAGTGGGCCGGCTCGACCGGGGCAGTACTACCCTCCCACAGAAGACCAACCTAAAGTGGCAGCATACGTGTTGTGGTGTTTCGTTGGTGAGTGTGAGACCGGTGGCCTATTGATGAAGGGTGACAGTTATCGTGGTAAGTGTAAGCTATACACTGTCACAATGACTCATGCCTTCTACGTCCCCAAGCCGGGTGTGAAAAAACATCTCACAAGGCCGCAATGAGTATGGTGACCACAACACTTGGATTCAATTCATGCTTTCCATCAGGTAAAATAGAGTCACTTTGGCAGGCTCTTAATATAGAAAAAAAAAGGTAAATTAATAAATAAATAAAAAACCGTAGCTAGGAAACTATGGCCACACCTGTTACCCCCAGGTCTAGGCTTATAGAGGTCTTCGTCCAAAGATTCAAAAATTCTAGACACTAAAGCTCTAAAATGCTTAGTACGTAAAAGGCCGTCAACTAGAGATAGTTTGGAAGTTATGAATTTATGAGCATACACTATTTGTATGACAATTAATAATGTAATCATATCATCTGATAAGGTAATTTGTTTATATTCTAGATAGGCTGACTGCCTCGGTGGCGCAGCAGTAGCGAAAGCGACTGATGGCTTTTGAGGTCTCGGGGTTGATTTCCGGGTCGGGCCAAATGTTTGTATGATCTGTAAATGTTTGTTTCGAAGTTTCGATGTTTTTTAACTATAATATATGTAAATTTATAAAAAAGAAGTATATAAATAGTCTCTTAATCTAATTAGAAACTACAAGACATTGTGTGCCAAATGTCCAAAACATGTATAAAAACATAATTAAAGAGTTTGTAAAAGATGTTGCGAGTATCGAAGTGAAGTACACAGATAAGAATTAAAAGTAAAAACAGAAAAGAGATTTCACACTTTGGTCTTTTGGAGCACACATCAAAATGTTTCATTTTCTTAAATATTTCCTTCTGCTTACATATGCTGCCATTGATAGTGAACTAGAGTTAATTTTTAATTGCCTATTTGAAGGCTAAAATGATTCTGATTGACAAGGCCAGTAGGTTAGAGAAATAGGATTGAACACATACTTACAATATCTCTGGTGTTATTAGGTTTAGCAGGTTATCTTTATTATTAACATAATCATCGTTTCAACCATGTTATTACTTATCTAGTTATAGGCGTCGCTTGTCAATTTGTAAAATATCTAGATAATTTACTTTCAAACCTCATAATAAACTTTATTAAACAGTTTTAATGAAGTCTTACCTCATACTTAGGGTCATCCTTAGTGGGGCCATAAAGATCTTGCAAGGGGAACACATTGTATTCAAGATCTGGGTTGATGTCCTTCAGAAAATTCAATACTACATTTATCCTTGTTTCCACAGGTTCTATTAACTCCCATAGCTTTTTAGCTGTAATCAAGTATAATATATTACCTTCAATTACAATAGAGGTGAGACAGCATTACATTTCAATAACGATTAACAACAACTAGTTAAAATGTAACATAATAAGATTAATAATCAATATAATATAATATATTTTATTTTATCAAGTATTTCAATATGCGAATATGTAGTAACAATAGATTTGTGACTTGTATGACAATGTTTCCACTATTGCACTAGTAATATTTGGATTTATAAGCCATAAGTAGTGTAGTTCGTTTTAATTATTTATTACTTTTTTTATATTCAATTCAGTACTAGGGACATTAAGATGTTGCAGAAATTTATAATTTCCCAGCTACAGAAACTCCTTTCGTGTGGAAATCCAACCACCACCAATGGGTGTGAGAATAAGGCCAAATCTAAGAGGAGTAATATACTTAGTTTGCCTCTTGTTCAGAACAACACCTTGTGGATCACGAAATAAGTGCTGTCCCATGTGGTGATCCAACCCATAACACATGCAGCGTAGTAAAAAGCGGCAAGATGACCGTTTAAATCACTATGACATCAGTGCAGTCTGTACTAAGTAAATATTATGATATACATTTGGTTTAGTAATTGTGGAAATATTTAGATATTATTATATGTAACCATGTTTATGTTCTAAAATGTTGTTCCTTACACTGTATCATATTAACATCAGTAACTCCCACCGTGACATGTTTGGTAGCTCGTAGAGCCGCTTGTGATAATAGTATCTTGTGGCCATTGTGCAATCGATCAAAGGTGCCACCAACAGCAACATTCTCATATCTCTTCACAACATTTTGGCTAGTTTCTTCCCTTGGATCTTGGAAGTCTGTATTGAAAAACATTATATTTAATTTTATCACACCCTGTCATGCTTCTCAGAGTTCAGTCAGTGCAGAACTTTATGAAGAGTGTACAAACCAACGTAACATTTTTTTACACAGATATCTTTACCATATTCTTAGTAAATACTGAGAATAACTAACCGATGCTTTGAAGTTTACAGTCATCTTCAATTGTAGTCACTGAAGCCTTCAGTTGTTCCACTTCTTTGGCCAATTCACTATCATAAAGGATCATGTCTATAACATGATTTGTTTTTATTTCCTCTTTTAACTGATTAGGTTTCAACATAAATCTTATATCCAAATTTGAGCATTTCACAGAAGCCTGAAACATTTACTTAAGCTCTATTAAAATATACTACTACACATGTTAGAGATAATTTCCTAAATTACATATTACATGCATGAAAGTCACATTGTCATTTATCATCATCATCATCATCCTCAACAAATTTAATAGTGTCTTTAATAGTGGACTACTAGACTGGCTTCTCTTTAGAAAAGGATGTTTTTGCATATTATGCTATGTTGGCCAAATAGACTAGTATAATTTGTTTCAAATTTTCCTTCTTTGCAGTTTTAGTCTAGCACAGTATAGCTTAGTTGGCTCTTACAACACCCATTACATTAGAGATATAATGTAAGATTTAAAAGTGCAAATCCTTGCTAATATTATGAATGCCAATGTGTGTTTGTTTGTTTATATGTTCGTCTTTCTTTCACATAGCAACTGAGCAATTTTATGGTATGATTTTTGTGTTTTGAGACAGTATACATTCGGTGGCTGATAGATGATGCTATAATGAGCATGGCAACTACTATATTAGTAAACTTTTAATATAATTTTTAACTTTAAAGATTACAAATGTGAAAATGCAAAAACTACTGAATGGATGAAGATGAAACTTTACAAATTATATATCTTATACATCAGAATAACGCATAGGCTACTATTTACATACACACACTGCTACTACTGACATACATGTACGCTGAGCCACGGTCAAAAGCTCATAATTATATAGAAACAAGTAAATCTAAAACTTACCTTTGAATACAAAGTATCTATTTGACTACTAATTGCAGGTAATACACTTTCCAATTCAATATTATCTTTAACATTTACATATAGTACTCTTCGCACAAACTGAGACACCTTTTGACAAACCATGTGGGCTTTTCCAACATTGGATATGAAGAGAAGACCATTATTTGCCATTTTATCTATAGTAGAAAGTGAAACAGTCAAAGGTTACACAAATATGATTCAATTACATTTATACAGGGGAGGTGTGACACAATGGTATTTTGACGCACACTAAGCCTAGCTTGTATGGATTCTAGTTTGTTGAATTTGCGATATATCTACACATTAATGATCTATGATCTAGATATAGGTATTAACAATTATAACATGTTCTTATTTATGTCAAAAAATTATTTATTTTAAACTAGCTGACCTACCTGTTGTATTCATCATAAAAATATATGTCACAATAAGTGTAATTGATAATATTCCTAAAGGCGTTGTGTATGCTACATTATGCATGTCATCAATGTGAAGTCCAAAGGTTGCAGTATGCCACAATAATTTTATAATATACTAATGAATTATATTACAGAAATTAATTATCGTACCTGTAAAAAACTAATAATGCTATAACAGCTAATGCTTTGTGGTAAACAATTAAATGAAAATCAAATATAATAAGGGATCTACATGATGTGTTATGAATTGTAATATTAATGGAAATAGTTTGATTTTTGAACAAAAATACATATGAAAAAATTAAAGTTGGTCCACAAATATTACCTAATTGGAAACTTAAATAGTTTAGAAATTAAAACAAAAAAAAATCTATTGTTATTTAGCCTCTGTTACTTTGAAAATGCAAATGAATGACTTTATAGTTAGTTACACACCAAGAAGTAAATAATATGTACTTACTTGACATTGGCATTTTGACAAATTACGGTTATGATTGCTAGTGACAAAAATTATCTACACAAATAATAATGACAAAAAGGCCTATTATAACAATTAACATAGACTATAAAAACTTAAAAACGCGCATCACTACCTGGTACAGGTGGACTAAGAATTTGTTAACATTTAAAAAAGACTAAATCTAACATCCTACGCAAGCAAATACTGTATAATACAAAGTTGCTTCCCGCTGTCTGTCTGTCCCTGTGTATGCTTAGATCTTTAAAACTACGGAAAGAATTTTGATGTGATTTTTTTAATAGATATATTAATTCAAGAGGAAATTTTATTTGTATAATACGTGCATAATATATTAGAGAAACACTGATAATTTTAGAGGTTTCAAATGCAATGTAGTAAACAAACACATTTTTTGCGCTTACGTTGCCAATGCTAATTATATCCTACGAAATTGATCAAAATAATGTAGCACAGTTTTATACAAGTTAAAAAGGTCTACAAAATGTCAGCGATCATGTATCTCTTACGGATAACCTACAATAACCATTTTATCCATTACTTTTACAAGAAATCATGACTTATTTACGCAGCGATTTTAAGCAATACAGCACTAATTCTTGTCCAATTAAGTATAGATGTTATAGATCAAATTGACCTTTTACTGTATTTGAAATGCAGGGTATTAGCGGTTACAACTTTGACTTTACTTTGATTCTGTTTTTATTTTAATGCTGATGACGACACTGGTGCTGAAGCTGATGCTGATACTGATGCTAGTGATGACGCTGACGCTGATACTGATTCTGATGCTGATACTGATGCTAGTGATGACGCTGACGCTGATACTCATTCTGATGCTGATACTGAAACTGATGCTGATGATAATGCTGACGCTGAAGTTGATGTTGGTGCCTAAATTTTTTCAATACTTTCACACTAATAGCTATTTACAGGATAACATATCATCTTTCACAGTCACTAAAATACCAACTACTAGTTTTCACGTATAGAATCTAAATATTAATTTATCTATTTATTTATTTAGTTAATTATTTACTTATTTATCTATTGTTTCTATTATTTTATTTATTTACTAATTTAGTACATGAAAGTCTAATAGCTATTTACAGGCTAATATATCATCTTTGACAGTCACTAGAAAGCTAGGCTGCGGTCCGAATTGTGCTCACAGCACTTACGACGTTTAAACTGCTAACGTGTGGTCCGATTTAGTGAGCGCGCCAACGTCTGTTAGCAGTATTAATAATTTGGACCACTTGTGAACATAACCTAACATAGCATTTCTTGACATAAACATGAGTGGAGTATGTGGTGTAGCCGATGAATATGGTAAAATGCTTGTATTTCAAGCATTTTCCGCAATCATAGATTCATAGATTCAAATAAATGGCGCAAAATAACGTCAATGCTCACGATGCTAACAATCCGAGCCGTCAGTACTGTAAGCACTAGGTAGTGAAAAGTAAAAAATAACAATCGGACCGCACGTTGGTACTCTATGAGCGCTGTGAGCGTGATTCGGACCACGCCCCTCGTAACAAGTCTTCACTAATGGAATCTCTTTATTTATTTGCCTATTTGTAAGCTATGGCATAGCTTTTATCGCAGGCTTTGAGTGCGGCGACCGAATCAAGAAATTCCATAACGACAATAAACCTAACACCACCCACTCCGACCGCCACAGTGGTGCGGCGTTGAAAGCCTTGCATCGTCTAACGTCGTTTCAGTTCGGCAGACTTCAGCACAGTGTTTGTGTGCGTGCGACTAGACGTATGCGTGTAGACTGTACGAAACTCGCACGGATAGAGACGAGCTGCTCCGAAATATTATAATGGCATTAGTTGATTAAAACTGCTATGCAATAACTTTCCCGCGGCAGTCACCGTGTGCCACACATATTTTGTTTTTTATCTACTTAACTATATATTTATTTATTTTTTATTATTTTCTTTTTGTTTACTTATTTATTTATCTATTAATTTATAAAGCTTTTTTATCTATAAATTCATTTACGTATGTTCATTTATTCATTTCTTTACCGATTATTTATCTGTGTATTTATCTATTTATTTATTTATCTATTTATATATATAATCATTTATTTATTAACATATTAATTTCCTCATTTATTTATATATCTATTTGCTTAAATATTTATCTATCTATGTATCTATTTATTTAGTTATATATTAATTTAATACATAAGACACTAATAACTATTTATAGCATAATATATCATCTTTCAGTGTCACTAGAAAACCAATTACAAGTTTGAACTTGTAGAATCTATTTATTTATTAATCTATTTTTTTTTCGTTATTTGTTTTATTTTTTATTTGCTTTACGTTGCCAATTGCAATGGCCCCCTATTCGTCAGCGCCGCAATTTACGAGCTCTTAGTTCTCTTTTTTCTTTCCTAAACTTTTTATCTTTACCCGAATACCTCGTACTTCACTTTCGTTTCTTATATTCCAATCACGTCCGAAATCAACTCACAACAACAATATGCACCTTCTATGCCCCTATATGTACAGTCTTTAAATTCTGCTGTGGAATGCGGCGCTCCCTGCTGAAATCAAGATCTTCACAAACCACCTTACGTTCAAGTATGTGGCAGTACAATCACAACCCTAGTACCAGATTGTGTATCATATAATGTTAAATTGAAGTATGTGTATGTTTATGTTTTATGTGTTTATTATTTTTATGTCGTAGCCAGTTCATGTATATTACTTATATTTAAAGTACTTTTATAAGTTCAATAACTTTACACCTACCGTATTTTATTTCTGCATCACCTATAGGTCGATAGAAAGGAATGCCTCATGGCATTAAGTCTGCATTTGTACAACAAGCGTAATAAGTTTAAATAGATGAATAAATAAAATCATTAATTTTAGGCAATGGAATGATATGTAGGCTTTATACAAGAGAGGGAGGAAGGTGCCGAAGTCGTGAGAGTAGTTAATAACGTGAATTGTAACTTTGAACATGTAATCCAGGGTGGTAACTTTTCACTCGCGGCTCACGTCAACACAACCCAGTACGTTATAACTGATAGACTAGATGAGTGTTTTGATGTCCCAGAAGGGACCATATTTTCAATTACAAAATAATGTTTGGTGGAACATTCACGAATATTAGTGCAGTGTTCCTTTCTGTTAATGGTTTGCTGTCGGTTTTTCATATTGATTCTGGTGCAGAATTAATTTACCTGTCGGCAACACAGATTATGGAGGCCTAGTGCATTTGCTAGATGAGACGAGTGATAGAATAAATAAATCTTGTGCACTGTTCATTTTCAGTTGTGGGTAAAGCGTATACTGGTTTACAATACAACCTGTAACGACTTTTCGAAAATGCAAAAAAAAAACTCCGATTCGAAATATTCATTTGTCAGATTGACGGGTTAGCTTGATATTCTTATTATGCTAGTCAAAAATCTTAATATCGATTTACGGAACATTTTGAATCTGACTATTGGATATATATTTTTTTTTGAATTTGTTTATTTCATTGCAAAATATCTAATACCCTAAAACGAGCAATTCTTGTATATATGTATATAAATACAAGAATTTCTTGTTCATATATATATATAAACTAGTATTGGGGATCTAGGACTTTTTATGTAGGGTTCATGTATAATGAAGGTACTGAATGAAGTGTAAGGCACTACTCCTTGTACTAATCTGCCGCGTTCGAGTAAATCCCGAAATCCCGTCTAGAGCTACACCACTACAAAAGTGCCGCAGCAGATGCGTATATGAATTCTGGTGTTGAATATGCGATGTTGCATTAGATTTTCACTTGTTATAAGAATATAGTGAGCTAAAACTTCAAATATCATCAATTATCGTCAAAAACTTTTAACAGTCCACTGCTGGGCATAGGACGCTCCTTAACAAGGAGATTTTAGGCTACTATACTACGCTGGCCAGATGGATCGGTATAGGGTTTATTTCAACTGTTCACTCTCTTTGCAGTGGTATTGTCTTGTGTAATTTGTTGCCTTAGTCGCCTCTTACGCCACCCATGGGAAGAATAGGGCTAGTGATACTCTGTATTCTTAATCTATTACCACACGAGTAAGTATCTCATATTTATAAATAAAACAACATTCTTAACACTAAGAAATTTAAATAAGTTTTAATATTATGATCACTATGCAAAATAAGACAATGGTAGGTGGACTACAGCTGGACTATAGGTGGACTACAGCTCTACTTAATATACTAATACTTGTGATTTTTACACAGACACACAGTTTTGTTGTACAGCGACACTTACTTGTGATAAAATTATTTATAATAAAAAGGTTAAGATAACTTCCATTTCCCATCGTTTCGAACGGATAACACCGCTCGTTGTCACGTGTACACTGGTGGGAGCTTAGCGTCGCCATCGTGACACGGAAGGTGTGATTACCCGCACTTGGATACTACGCACATTTACAATGTCTGCACACTTTGTTTTAACCCTACGGTGGTGGTACTCTTATTATACTTCAGGATTAACACTAGGTTTATATATTCTCATAATTCATATTTTTCACGAGAGGCCTATGTCCTGACTATACTTGGACTATAGGCTGTTGTGATAATGATCTTAAATCTTCTGCAACAGTACCCGTCCACATCAGACAATATTTCGATCTATGGTCAAGCTTTTCTACGTATGACTTTACGATACAATTTTTTTAATATTTAAATAAAACTATGGAACACAAACACCTGACAGATATTTAATCCTATTACATGAATACTTTAAAGGAATATTACGTTACACATATACATTTATAAAAACTTTAAGTCGATAGAATATTTTTCCAAAAAACATTAAATCTTAATGCTAACATTGAAAAAAGAAAAGCTAACAATTAATTTTGTTAAAGCTATCACCACAATAAGATACCGTGTGACTAATATGATGCTTAGCTAAACTTATTTTAATGTGGGTATATATTTGACGTAAATAAAAAATAAGCGCCTTTGATTGTTCGTTATTTTACCGTTCAGTACAAATCAATAATACCAGTAGGTTTGTTATTAGATAAGCTACAATTAATTAACAAAAATAGGTAATATTTCGGTCTTAAGCTTGCTATGAACTAGATATATACACATAGTTATATTTAGCTTACTCTTTTTAAATGAAGAATAAGTCATAGTCGTATACCACGCTATACTGGTTATAAGTCGTATACACTCATCTAGTGTTGCAGAAAAGTACAGTAGTACAAGACTATCGATCATTTTATGATTCGCATTCGTCAATCACCATATTTACGAACACCGATGACGTGAAGAGACTTATATCACTGATTTAGGCAGGCTGAGAATTACAAAAAGAGACATGAATATCATTACACATCTAAAACACGAACGTCTAATCCCAAACTAGGCAAACTGATAAATATTTTTATATACTTATAAATAAGTACATATGAAGAAAAGGAAAACTTTACAAACCAGTCTGGTCAGGGTGGTATAGTAAACGAAAATCTTCTTGCTAAAGAGAGGTCTATGTCCAGTAGTGGACTGTTAATGATAATTATATTATGTATTATAAATAAATTACACCCAGACACAGGACAAATTGTCCTAGGTGGGAATCGAATCCACGACCTCTAGCTTAGCAATCAGAATCACTAACCACTAGACCATCTAAAAATAGCTAATCTATTAAAATATTAATTTCTATGATTGGAAATACAGCAAATGTAACAAATATCGAAGCTTGAATTCACGCTTCTTGTGAATAAAACAATCCTATTGCTGTTGGTTTTCTAGCTTGAGCAACTTGCTTGTGTGTTATTTTCATGTCTATGAGCCAAGTAAAAAAAAAAACAAAGAAGCACACGCGTTTCTTTGTTTTTTTTTACTTAATTTAAGTACTTTGTGGAGTTCAGCGTAAGATGACATAGATAAAAATTGTAATTTCATCCAGAGTAAAGAAGTTAAGCTTTTTTTACACATTTGTCTTAGTATTGACTGCACGTTTGGCCTAGTGGTTTAAGCGGTCGCCACACCACTGCGCCGAGTGTTGTGGTTTCAGACTCCACATGGGACAACACTTTGTGTGATCTACAAAATGGTGGTTAAGAGTCTGGGTATTCTTTGTGTCCGTTTCATGTATATTTGTTAAGTACGCCCGCGACACAAAATTAATTCCAATTGCGGGCGTTGTCTTTTTAAAACGAAAAAAACTTTTCTTCTGAAAAAGTATGAGGATTTACTTTTAAAACAAAGTAACTTCTAACTTTTTTTATGTTGTGCAATTTTAAATATGATAATTACTGTGACAGGAGCTGGTTGGCCTGGTCACTGATCTTTGCTCAAATTTAATTCATCATAATTTTCTTATATCCATAAGTGCTATACTTACTAAAACTTACATTACCAAAATGCAAAAAAACACACAACAATTTAATACATCTTATTTACTTGTATCTACCATAACACAGGTACCTAACGATTTAGATTAAGGTAGAATTTGAAAACAGAACACCGTTCAAGATCAAATCTATAAATAAACCAAAAACTACTACCATTAATAATCTTTTATTTTAAAGAAGTTTTAAATTTTCATGGGCATAGACAAACATAGGATTGGATGGACAAACATGGATTTACAAACTTTACAGTAACCAAATTAGTTGTAAGTTTGTTGAGAAAATCTTCGACTTGGCATTTCGACATTCCTGTCTTTCCAACTACCAACGTATGGTTATACAACACTAACAATAACACTTAGGTTATATGTACTTAGTACATAAATGTCTTAAAGTATTTTTCTTCATGTTGTTCGTTGCTCATCCTGCAATTGATTTGACTAGCAATTACAACGTGATACGTCCTTTTGTTCATGAGAATTCTTTGGTTCAAGTATGCCATATTGTCAGTTCTGTAAATAAAACACTGTTATAAAAGTAAAATAGCTTTCATACATAATTTCAGACTGACAATATTTATGAAAAAACAAATATAAAAATTATTCTACTCGTTGCTTAAAAGCATTTCTTTAATTATTTTTACTTGTGCAATCAAACAATCTACTAATCTATATATCGTAATATATAATTACTTTTGAGTTTATTTGTGTACGCTACAAAAACTCAAAATCCATTGGTGCATCGCGTCCATTGAAATCAAATTTTAATATACAACCAGCTTCAATTGTTTTATCTATTTTTTGCATTGGGGTACAGCTTGTTTATTAAATAAAAAGTGTCATAATTAATTATATCTCGTTATTACAAATTGTTTTCAAATATGCAATTCACTCCAAGATAAAATTAGACAAATCAATAAAAGTCATTTGTGTTATGTAAAAAATTACCGGTATTCAATGCATTTCTCTTAATCTGAGTGCTGAGTCGTCAGTAGATATCCTCGTGTCTTCAGTAGGAGCTGTGCTCGTTGTAGTCCATCTAGGAGTACGTGTGTCGGGCTCCGTTTTCTTTCCGAGAGTTATGTTGAATCTGAAAATACAGTTTAGAACATTAATTCAATGATCTTCTAATAAAATCCTGGTTATCTTCTTACTAAAAAGACAACAAGATGAGAGTAATCTGTATGTCCTCTGTACTTTAGGTTGTAATATAAAGTGAAACTTTAAATTCTTCGGTTAGGCTGGGTACACTTTGCGTACTATGGGTCATAGTACCCATAGTACGCAAAGTATGTATAGACGCGGTGCCACGCCTACTCATTTTTTCTACAAAATAAATTCAATGTTTTACATCTGCCAGACGCCCTACAACTATCCAATGTTTTTTCAAAATTCAACTACTATTCATGTAAAAAGCATAAATTAGCAAAAGTAATTTTACACAAAAACATAAATGTAATAAATAGTATCTTTACTCGGTAATTAATATAAAAGTTTTGATAATGTAGATGACATATGTGGAATTTAGTTAGTTAGTATAGATAGCTATCAAAAGATTCCTGGTATTTATAATGGCGATGTTATCTTGTTCAAACAGAGTAGTGTCGTTTGATGAATTACCACTTTATAGAGACCCTTTGTAACTTGTGTACATTATAGTACCAATGCTCTACATGGAAACGTACTATATATAATTATGATACTCGATGTCGTGCTTATTTTGTGTATTCCTTCGCCGTAAGATTCTTTTCAAACTAGTGATTTATGAACCAGTTTAGTTTTTTTTGGTAGAATACACTTTCTATTTTGATCTATGGAAATTTGTAGAAAATTTTATGCCTAAGTGGGGTAATTTAGTTTATTATAATAATTCTTCATTCACTTTGAAGTTGGGGATTGCTATCGCTTACTATTTCGAATATTTACCTATGTACGTTTAAGTTATCACTATCACTGTATCTACATTAATTCATGTCAACATTGACACAATATGATAATAATTCAGTGTCGGCTTACATCGACTGGGTTATAATGACAGATGGGGCGACGTTTAAATTTAGTAGATATGTGTAAACTCAATTTCTTGATGCTCTGAATAACGTCGTTTCTGGATTACAACATTTTGCATTATTTTGCTTTTTACTAGCCTGTTGGTCTGGTGGTTAGCGACCTTATCTGTTAAACCAGAGGTCATGGTTTCGCTGCCCACCTAGGCCAACTATTGTGTGATGAACATGATCACTTATTATGTGTCTGGGTGTAATTTACAACTGAGACTATTGAATCGGAAGTGTCTATGAGCGACGGTAATTACTGGTAATTACTGCTCGCTTGTTCCATTTACTACGAAAAAATTACAATTTAGTCACACAGTAACAATTGGACTTTTTTACTGTTTTCGATTTAGTGATTTATTGCGAGGTTTTAGAATTTATAGCATGTCATAAACTCTAACGGTCGAATTGAGAGATTGCTATCGTAAAAATTACAATTTCGATTATGAAAAGGGTCTAAGCCATGACGTAAATATGTTTTCATTAAATACGTTGTAGTAAATCTGAATCGTTCATTGAACGAGATTGACTGCTAATATTAATTTGACTAATATAATTTAGATTAACATTTAAAGATAAAAGTAACGATTAAAAAGTTTAGATATCAGTTTATAAACTTAATCTATCAATTTATACTTTCAGTACAATACATTATCCCATTATCGTTACCAATAGAAAAATTTAAAACAAGGAAATAATCACAGGAACTAATAATATCCTTAAGACGCAAACCAAAATCCTAAGAATTTTAACAATAAAGAAATTATTGGTAGGAAAACAAACAGAAAATGATAAAAACAGAAATAATGAAAAGAAAATGAATTTACCCAATTGGTTTATAAATAAATAACGTAACCTCATCTTTTTGACGCTTAGTCGTGACAATACAAGTCACAAGCGTAGCTTAGTTTGGGTGTCAACGACAAACATTATTGAACATTTAATTCAGTTTAACTAAATAACAGTTTCAAAAATATATAACAATAATAAGTTACAGAAATAATAAAAAAAAATATTGTACCTCTTTCGCACCAGGTTCCGAACCTTCTTCTTCCACACGAAAATAAAGAAGACCAGAACTCCGAGGCCAATATTCGAGATGTCAGTCACGATCCAGTACCAGTTCGAGCCGCCAACGACGAAGCTGATCAATTCCACCGTCCAGTTGACACCCATTACCATGAATAACTTCAAGTAGAGGCCATATCTGAAAGATGAAATTGTGTAGTTTAAGGAAAAAGAAATTATCGCAATTTCTTAATTTAGACTCCCGACTGAGACGGCATGTAAGAAAAGGATAAGTGCGGATGCTGTCACAGACCGTTAGTAGTAACTCCTATTAAAGTTGTAGCAATAACGCTTTGCAGTAGAATATAAGACTGTTTTAATATAAGATTTTTCGCTACAGTTATTCCCTAACTGTCAGATACCTTCTAATATTCGGTTCTAGTAATCGGATACTTGAGGTGTAATATTTGTTATAAGTCAATAGAGTTTCTGCAAAAGTTGGCCGCGTACTAAAAGACTGGGTGGGTTTTCGCTCCGACGATCTGGTGAAGGTCACGAGAAGTCATAGGATATCAGCAGCACAAGATCGCTTATTATGGTGATCCTAGGAGACTAGGGCAGGTTATGTCCAGCAGTGAACACCCTTCGGCTGACATGATATCGATCAATTGCTCAGATCATAATATAAGATTCTTAGATGTCAAAGTAAAATAAATTTTCAAGTATGTAATAGAAACACCTATACTATGTACGAGTATAGCCTGTTTGCCTCCGGTAACGTTTCAAGACGTAAGACCATTAACGCGACACTCAAAACATGACCACTTTTAATTTAACCAGAGACGCAATGAAGATTTGTGAACACCGTGTCTGCATTACTAAGCTTTGTTCTTACACATACGAGGAGTGGAGTAGAATCTTACAGATTTGTAATATTTTTTTTATGATATTAACATTGTTAAAGAGTTTTTTTGGTTATTTATTTAAAGTGACGAAATTATTGTGCCTTATAATTATTATTATAGCGAACAAGTTCTGATTCAATATTCAACATTAGTTGTCAGATTTGAATAATTATATTTGTATTGGACTATGTTTGTAGAGGAAGTCGTACATCGGTACGTAGTTAGCTTATATAATGTTTGCTTATATGTGTAAAATTTTTCTGATTTCAGAAATTCTTAACAACAATCCGAAGTTTGGAAGTTGGAGTCTTAGCTCCCGTGACTCAGGGAGCATATGAAGCCGTCGGATCTGCGTCTAATCTCTCCCTGGTCGTATCGAATAACCATCCCATCGGGTTGTGAGAATGAGGGAACTGAGAGTGCACCTTTTTTTTTTGACGTGCGTAAACCCTCTCGGGCCGTCACCCCACCGGGGTTTACGGCGGGGTGGTGTGTCAGCATCGGACCGACTAAACCAGGGTTACCAGGAGACTAAAAAAAGGGTTGTGAGAGTGAGGGAACTGAGAGTGCACCTGTGTTAGCGTATACACTTGTGCATTATAATATCTACCGTGTAGTTAGTTGGTCTCCGTTGAGACTGGCCGCCGTGGTTGAAATCAGCTCGGAATATATCACTTATATAACATCAGGTAATGCTTCTTAGAAGAGGAGCAATGAGCATAAACGCAGGTAAACTAGTAAATAAATAAAAGTATTCATTTTGGCATAATAATTTTTCATTCATAACTTATTCCAAAATATTTCAACTAATAGATTTTTGTTGTTAGTCTAAAAGCGTTATTAGATTAAGATAGGTACGACTACACGCGTGAGAATATTTCAAGAAAAGCTTCAGTCATTGACCTGCTCTAGAAATGAACGCTTAAATTATGTGTAGGTACTGTATTATTTAATAATGATAATACAAGTCTTATGATTATAAGTTTAACCGGCAGTTTAATGCAAGTAACATTATTTATTTTTTAAATAAACACTTTAAGTCATTAATATCAACAAACAAGAACATTTCCAGTGAAAGTATTCTTAATCTGTCACCACATGAACAAATTAATTAAAAAATCACTTCTAATCATTACAATTATTGTGTAGGCATCATGTTTACGTGTATAATGTCAGATGATGTATTTCATCTATTTTTAAACAGGTACTGTTTAAAATATGAAAGAGTTTCTTTTATGTGCCCATTTATCTTAATTTGAGTTGAAATTGAAATTAATGTGTGTTTATATAAAATCAAACAATCAAACTCTTAGGTTCTTCGGGACAAAAAGTAATAAAAGCCAAACTTGAAAATTGTTCTGCAAATGGAAATTTATAAAAGGATAAAAATACCCGGGAACAACTTTCTTGACAATAAAAGTTCGAGATGATACGAGTATCTTTTGATATATGGTTAAACGCACACCTACGCCTTTATTTGGAAATCAACTTGAATTGATTTTTCTTTACTAGGGCCGTTAACGATTCTTTTATTTATTCGTATATTAACTTTTTTTCGGGTTTTACTGTTAAGTCTATGTCAATAACTACATTTTAAACTCTTGCGATGTATATTACTATATTACTTGAGGGCTACAATTAGACTTTTTTTTAACATTTCGGACATTTGAACACAACGTCACTACACAGCTTGTGCTGTGATTACTAGACTGACTGATAGAATACTTATATATATATATTTTTTTTATAAATACATATATATTATACATAGAAAACACCAAAACTTTGAAAAAAATGTTTGCAGATCATACAAACATTTGACCCGACCCAGGAATCGAACCCGAGACCTCAAGCACAGCAGTCGCATTCACTACCACTGCGTAACCGAGGCAGTTAAATTAACAGTTAACAGGCTATAATTAAAGTAACCTAAAATAATTAAAATTAAAAATCATTCACCCCAGCAATATATTGCCATGCTATGGAAACATAACCATTGATCTAAACAGACAATCCGTTACATTTAGTCAATGGTAAAAATAAAAAAAAATAAAATAAACTTTATTTACAATTAATTGAATATTTACTTTTGGTGAAATATGATTTGTCCCCTCAGCCTAATGGTCCTTATGAGTGATAAAGGCCACAATACTTCAACAAAAAGGTGAACAATTGTAAAAACAGTCACACAAAACCAAAACCAGTGTTACAACCCTTAATGTGCTTACTACGCATGTATTAGGTTGCGGAAGACCTTTGTCAACTGGCAGACGGACTTACAAATGTAAAAAAAAGACTAAATACGTAAATAATTTTAATTATGTAAAATATGTAAACAACAGTGCGGTAGTAGTAGTGAGAATCATAATTCTATCTTATGTTCGAGTCATCATCATCATCATCATCTCAGTCAAAAGTTGTCCACTGCTAGACATAGACCTCCCCCAAGGTTCTCCGCAACAGCCGGTCCCGTGCCGCCCGCCTCCAACAGGTTCCCGCGACCTTCACCAGGTCATCAGACCACTTTGTTGACCATCAACGCTGCGTTTCTCAGTACGCGGTCGCCCCTCTAGAACTTTATAACCCCATCGGCCATCGTTTCAGCTTGTAATGTGCCCTACCCACTGCCACTTAAGCTTAGCAGTTTTACTGACAATATCGATGACCTTGGTTCGTCTGCGGATCTTCTCATTCCTAATTCGATCACGCAAAGAAACTCCGAGCATTGCCTTTTCCATTGCTCTTTGTTCGAGTAAAACGGCTCTATTATTATTGTTATAAATGTAATTTTAAATAAATGGAATACCTAATTTAAGAAAAATAAAAATCGTCAAAGTTTATGTTTCTTTTTTAAGTTATATAGTTTTGAGAAAACTACGGTGAAACATGAAACAACATTCACTTTACCTTGGTCCACTACTGTCTATCGACGTCGAACCGAAAAAGTACTGTGGATATTACTCGGCATCTTGGGAACATCAATTATAAGTAGCATGAAGTTATTACTTTCTTATTTATGGTTTCACCTACCGCACCTACGCGTAGACCATATTTCACCCATAAAATACTCGTTGTAAAAAGGACGGAGAAGTTTAAATATAAAAAGATTGCTCGGTAATATTAGAAAGAAGTAACAACTAATATTATTTATATATATATACTCACATAAATAAAATGGTCCTTTTGGAGCTATTTGTAAATATTATCAAATAGGCACGGTCCAGTTTTACAGTAAGTATAATATAAATTTAAATTACTCAATTTATCTATTATTTCGACAGCCAGTTGCTGTTACAATAAATTTGATATATACAGGAAACAGTAAATTCTAAAAAACTAGCTTCAATGCAAAACATTTTAACACGGGTGAAAAATAAAAGAAAAATAATAAAATAAGATATTTAAAAATGAATAATAAAATTAAAAGTATAATAGGTAGATAAAACTGATACTGTCAGAAACTAATGTTTCAACAATCTCAAAACAACTAAGATATAAAATTCCTACGACTAAATTTTATTCTTTATAGTAGAATAACTTAATATAAATATTAGATATAATTTTCTATAATTGCAGACTGATTTACAATTTGAAAAGCTTCAAACCCTCAAAGTTTTTTTAATGGCCCAATAGACGTTCAGTTTTATCTTTTAAAGCGAGTAAAATCGCACCGTTTTACGATTCTCCAGTGTAGATTTTTATTAATGCATCAATTTATGACTGTCAATTTATCGAATCATGGACTACTCGTAGGTGTAGAACACAAAGAAGTGCACTGCGACGGTAGCACCCACGTAATTTATACAATTAATATGACATATTATTTAAAGTTATTGAAACAGTATTTGCATACCATTACTCGTATTTGTTAACCTATAAGAATCTTCGCATATATATTTGTTGGGAATAGCTTATATTCGTACAGCGGCAAGCAATTTTCAAGGAAAGTTTATTTTACCTCTGAACTACTGCGGAATTTCTAAACTCTTTGTGCGCATTGCGGACTACGGTTCAATTTAAAAAGCCTCCCTCATCATCAACATCCATCACTTACATTATTTTTTTCTATTTAGATATGTATCTAGGGAGCATTGATCTAACGAAATCCTTCAAACGACGTAATCTACTGCTGATTAAAAATGACCTTGCTAGTATTATCAGGTAAGTTATTCCTTTAGAGAAAAATGCTGTTTTTCCTGATTTTAATTAGAACTTTATCCATACAGACAGAGACAGCAAGTTATTAGACCTGTGATTTTAATGAACTGAACATATTGAAACTAATTAGACTGAAATATGGTGTCTAATTTAAGATGATTTGAGTATGTCTTGATTTATTGTATAGGTACGAAAATTGTATAATTCGTAGTTAGAAGTAAATATATTAATTTTAATATAGAAGTACATAAAATCAAATTTTATGGTACGTGAGATTTTACTATTATGGTGGATCTGTTGCATTCTAGTATAAAAACACCTTTGGAGATCACGATTTGAAATATACTATATTGTAATATTTGTAATGACAGCATTCTTACCTATAGTGCTGACTTTTATAATCTTTACGAAACACTAAAATCTGCTCAAGAAACTTGCCGTGAAATGGTATCGACGTCTAAACATGTGCATAAATTGTTGTGTTCTTTTTTTATATTAAGAATCTGCCTGATGGAAAGCATGCATGGAATCCAAGAGTTGTGGTAACTATACTCATTGCATACATATTTTTTAATATATTTGCTATTTTTTTTATTACATTAATAAATATTCTAATCCTAATCACATAAACCTATTTAAGGTTTAGCAGTGGTTGGTAAGTCGCTGCTATTTAATTAGATAACCTAAAAGTTACTTGACAATAATAACCATACACATTTCACACACGGCCGTCTGATACCAAACAAGACAGAGCCTGTGCCATGGTGACCAGACTGCCGATAAACACACTTAAATATTTCCAAACAAATAGAAACCATAGGTAATCCAGATCTAGACACAGAACAAGTGAACGTGCCCATCAGACAATCAACTGCTCATAGTAGTAATCGAACCTATGAACCTCAGGTCTATCAGTAAATGGTTGGGTCGTGAGCTTTCGTGGTCGTTTTAAAATATATAAATCACAAACCTCTGTTTGTCCTTCTTGAGTCTATCACTCCTCGAGGATTCGGAGCTCTTCAGAATTGCAGTCTCCTGTCTGATGGAACGGATGCGATAAGCGGTGACGGCGAAGAAAATCACATTGCACACGACGAGAACCAGTACCGGAGTAAAGAAATATACTAAGTCGCTCATCCAGTCTGCATAGGAGAAAAATTAATTATGATTAGGATGTGTTTAAATCAAGCAAATGCAATCGATGACGTCATCACTTTAAAGTATTATGACTATTTATCGTGTCTTAATCATAGCGAAGACCAACCAACTGTTGTTATGGTGGACCTTCGGAGAAGTCTATGTCCAGTAGTAGACGCTTTTTCCTGTCTTTTGGCCGAGATGATAATGATCATATCAATCAATTAGTAACAATAACTTGAAATACACACGATCGTCTGATTAAAAACCAAGAAGAGCGTACCCCTTAAATTATCTTGCTCGTGAAACTGTTCTTTATCCTAGGTGAGATAGAGCCCACGAGCTCTGCCTTATCACTAAGGATCACTAACTACCAGAATAAAAGACTACTCGATTTAATCGGCCGCCTAATTATTCTATGTAAAAAATAACACAGGCTTGTGCCTGTGTTATTTTTTATGTATATTCTTATGAATATACTCGTATTCTCTATCTTTCTTGATTTAATGAAAGTAATAAGTTGAACAAAAAAAAACTACCTTATTTTTTTGCATTCTACATTAAAATGTTTTATAGTGTCTGTAAATGGTATTTTCGGATAAGGCCATTTGGTTTGTGATTTATAACTCGGTTCGATATGAAGAATTACGTTTGAATTATGGCAAAACGATGCGTCGCTCTCTGTTGCAAGCCGGGTGACATTACTTTGTGTTTCAAAATAAATTGGTTTTATAAGTTAGAGCCGCAGCTTCTGTATTGTTTTACTGAATCACAAAACTATTCCGTTAATAGTCTTTTAACAGAATGAGGTGGTAGTCGTTGATGAGACGACATACGTTATTTTAATCACAAACTAGCGTTATCCTGTCGCATAGATGAGAAGTGAGGAGCAAAACTTTCACGAAAAATAGATAAGAACCATCTTTAAAAAGGTTTGTACATATATCGTGTCAAAATTTGAGTTTAATCGATGCAGAATCCTTTGAGTTTTTGGAACGTACACGAACCAACTTATTACTTGTATACAAGTGATAATAGATACGTACAGTATATGTTACTTTAATTATATTCACTTCTGATATACCAGACATTTCAACTCCATGGTTACCTATAAGAGATTGTCCCCGAACGATAAGGCCACCACTTGCACTTCCTTAGTATTAAGTTAACTTTATAATTGATCTGGTGTACAATATAGAGATTATTATATTATTATATACCTATAACTTTATAAAGTATGTGCAAATAGTGCAATAGATTTGTCAGTTTAGTAATATTACTACAGGTATAAATATGACTATGATCACGCAAATGAAATTGATGACGTCAGCACTTTAAAAAACCTTGGAGCACTCTATGTCCAGCTGTGATATTTAGTAGTATTCTATATCTATAATATACTCTCTCATCAACAACCTTTAATAGTCCCCTGCTTGATATTACTAACCTAATCAACGGAGCGTAATTTCTAACCTTACACTATACCCATTATTTACGCTCTAAACCCATAACAATCTGAAAACAGGATCAGGCGTCGTAAATTAGTTTCATTTCTCATTTTTAAACATAAAAAATAAAAATAAACATGGCGTCAGTGTTAACAGAAACAACTGACTAAAAAACAATAACAAGTGGGTTTATTTCAATGTACAGGAATATTTAGGACAAAATAAACACTCATTGCTACAGTATAGTCCAATACATTAACTAAATACTCTAATGGCTCATTGGAAACTGTCATGTTTAATCTCACTGACATCTTATAGTGCCTTTTCCTAATTTTACTTTCCTTTTGTTTCTTAAAAGTGAGCAATAATTTAGTATCTACATGGTTTTTTGTGTTGATAACGCTATACAGATACCAGATTATCAATGTAAATAAGAATGTTATGTTTGTTAGTACAGTACAGCCAAGATTACTTCTATTTATTTTTTACGTCACGTATTGATCCTCATTTGTCATCGATGATAATATAATTGCGCTTCCCAACACGTCATAAGATGTATTATAAATTCTCAAGAAACACTAACAGCGGTGATGCGAAAGTGTAGTGATATACGTACACACACACATGTATGCTGTATATATATTAGAATAATAATTAATAAACATTTATTTACCAACAAACCAGCATCTTCTGGTACCGAAACCAGGTCTGATGATAGAGTTCGGAAGATCACTAAACTGCATAGCCGCAGTCAGTGCCGTAAGTAGGAGAGGGACCCCCCAAGCGTAGAGACCATAAAAGAGGAATCGTCTGGTGTCTCTTCGTTTCGTCGTACTGCCACCTCGGTATCCACTACTGAAGATATAACAATGTAGGTATATTAATATTTAAGAAATTTAATTATTTAAAATTAGAATGACAGAGAGAGAGACTAAAAGGGAAAATCATCTAATTTATTCTTACAAACTATTTCCATACTGTACAAATGAATAATAATAAAATTGACATAGTACGGTTTAATTTGAAAATTAATGTGACTTAAAATATTTTACCTACGACAAGTTCGTAGTAAAAGCAAATATAACATTTTCAATAATCTTCTTTTTAAGACGCTAGATTCTTTTTCATAATAGACTTAGTAGGGGTGCTTTTACTTTTTATAAAATATATTTTATTTAATGCTACTTCCTTCAGTAATGATTTTAAAACCAGTGTCTAGCATTTAACAAGCAATCATGTACTTGAACAATAAATAAAACATTGAAAATATTACCATTGCGTTGCATAGAATGTATCTTTTACAGTTTCAAATACTGGTGACGTATTTATACCAGATTAAGCAAAAAAGTATCAATAATTTGAAAAGAATAGCTTAGCTCTCAAACTTTTAACTCAACAATGGTGGACAACGACTTTTAGATATAAATGTCTCTCATTTTCCTTTATTCTTTTTCATACGTATATCACCAAACAAAATATTAGCAAAAAGTTGAACTTGGAGCTTTTATTTTACAAAAGCAATAAGCCGCTGCTTACTTCCACAAAAATATAAATCAAATGTTAAAGTTTGACAAAAAATATTCCACAGATAGCTGTTTTTCACAATACCGAAAGCTGGGTAATCATGGTGAGAAAAAGAGTGTGTTGTCTCTTTCTCACGCACGTATAACGACAGAGATATACAACATAAATATAAGAAAGTGCAGATGTTTGTGTGGTAGTACGAGTTTTTAATAAAACATGTAGTTGCCCACGAGTCGTGAGAATCTATGGCAAATATTCAATACACGTCCAGTAAATAGAATAGGAAAACAAAAAGAATAGAAATGTAATACTCAACCCTACAACGAAGTGTGTCTATTAGATTTAAATATTTTACGTAAATAAACTATTTAGATACAACTAAAGTTAGTAAAGTTAAATTAAACAGTTTAATCAAATGACAAATTTAAATAAAACAGACGAAGTAAAATTAAACAGTAAATAAAACAAACCGTACAATGATTTACTAAATTAGTGAAACAAATAAAAGAAATTTCAAATGAATTCTATTGAGCGCACTCGAGCCTGTGGTTAAGTCAAATCAATAACTTTACTATATTTGCAAAGCCTGAAAAAGGTTACTAAGTTGAGACAAACTATTTTACACGATCACATTCATACTTAGGTAGCAATAAGGATTTAGATTTTTGATTTTGCCATAGATGGCCATAATGTCTACTTGCATTATTAAAAACAAAAAAATTCCGATAAAGTTATTTAGAGATAAAGTTTAAAATCAAACAGTTTATTCATGTGAAAAAAGCCTCATCGTCTCCATCGATCGCGACGTAGAAATTCCTATGTTAACACGACCGCTCTGTAAAATGCGACACGACAGACAAAAAGAATACCGTTAAGTCACATACAAATTTACTTAATCTAATAGTAGAGCCACGCTGGTTGGAGCACAAACGGACTGCCTCGAAAGAAAAAGACAAACCCAAAATGACATGTTGCATCCGTGTTGTCGTGTTTCATTGGTGAGCGTGAAACCGGTGGCTCATGATGCAGCGGTTATAGTTGTGTAGCGGTTGTGTGGAGACTTACTCTGCCACGATGACTATCATGCCTTTTACGTCCCCTAGCGTGAAGAAGCATCTCACTAGGCCACCTTAGTATAATAATATAACTTTATCCGTTACAGGAAGCAAAAATATAACGTAAACCTGACATAGCACATACATATAAAAAATGGAAGAAAAATGTAAGCTAATTTTTCTAAGAGCCTTACAAATGATTACTCTGCCTGATGGAAAACATGTATTGAATCTAAGAGTAGTGGTTACCATACTCATATACTGGTGGTCACCATTTTTGACGTGTAGCTGAATATCTAGTTACACGTCAAAAATTATGTAAATTAATGAGGTCAAATAATGTATTTACTTCTTAAGTCATTACACTTATTTATTGAAGTGAAACTTCTTTATCAGGGTTGGAAAAAAATTTAGTGTAACATTTTTTCGTTACGCGACACATTTTTCCGTTACGCGCCGTTTTTTTCTTATCCCTACCACGGGTGATTCGAAGTATACTTTCTCCAGCGGAGTAGGGATTGGTAAATGTCTCCAATGTATTTTGCGGCCCGTTTTGAGTAGTTACATTTTTGAAATCCAGGTAGCGATTACATCGACTTCGGACGGGTTTAAATTATTTTTTTGAAAAATAACGTCATAAAGAAGTTTCACTTCTTACGAGTGTACGCTACACGCACAGTAGTATATATAGAACACAGTACAATAGTAGTACAGTACCGTACTGTACAAGTAGTACAGTACAGTATAGTGCATATAGTACACGCACACATTTTTTTTTAACCATATCTTAGTTAGTTGTAGTTGAGTTAACACAATTTTGTCATTGTTTAAAGTTAAAAAACACTAGAAAAATATAAAGACATCTCATACTAATAGTTTAAATATATTTAGAGCATTTGAACATAAAATATGTTTTTGTATGCAGACAAACTTGTCACAAACGATGGAGTGTCTGTAATAGAACTGTTCCAAAATTCATGTAATTTAAAGGTTGTGACTCCATAAATCAGATACCTTGTTTAACAGAATAAACCAGCATTTTACATAAACGTACTTTTGTTGGCAGTTATTTCTATTCCTCGTAATCAGTACTTTTTCTGAACACAATGCGCTTATTTCCTTGTCTGTTTTCGTGATCATTTGGTTTTAGTAGTTAAGAGTAATTATTGTGTTTATCTTACAGTAAAATCGGTAGTCAAACTATATAATGAATTAGTAAATTGCCGAAATAAAATGCACATACATTATACATATATTCTCGTTACCACAAATATTTTACAAAATTTTAGTGAACCATAAATCAATATTTATTAAATTGTCAATTTGAACATACCTACTGTTAATAGAGATCAAATAACAATTTGTAGCGAAATCTACGATGTTGCCTTGAAGTTACAAAGCGTAGACTCGTAAGTGAAAGGTTACACACATCGTAGCTCGTAGCAATCTCGTTTAAAAAACTTTATCAAACTTTATCATCAAGCTTGTATTTACACATAGTTATTAACCTTTCTATGAGCGTCTAATGAAAACAGTACAGTTTTCTTAAATTGAGTATTATTCGTAATAGATATGTTATGTTATTTATAATGAATTTAACATTTTCATTGCAATTTCTTTCTTGCAATAACTCTGGGTGATTTTTTGCTTTTATTACAGAATAAAAGGTAAATGACGTCTTGCGCATACTATTGTACTTTTACTTCGCTCTATAGCCTCCTTAACACGTATGGTATTAAATTGCTGTAGATCTCTTTTTTGGTATTTTGAGATCTGTCTATTGAGCTGCCGATATTGTACCTTTCTTCCACGAGCTCTAAATCTCTTGATTCTATTGGTACGAAGAGTCTTGAATAAGAAACCTGAACATACGGACAGTTTTCACTAATCGGTCCAGACAGTTTCCACTGAGTTCGTTAGTATCAATACAGCTGTCGAGGTATTTGAAGCAGTTTTCAAGTTTTCTGGAGGTGGACCTCACCAGCCGCGACTTTTTAAAATTGATGTTGATATTCAATGTGCCTCTAAGTAGTTGGTGATCGTGCCCGATTTTTGCCATGTTGATCACAGAGAAATCATTGAATACTTGCTTCTTCGTCGATATGATGAAGTCAATTTCATTTTTAGTCATACCACCTATAATACTCCTTCTTTCAGAAGAAGTAGTTCATCATTTAAAGTCCCTCCTTCTCCATGCCGCTAATAGCTGGCCCCAATGGTTACATGGGCCTACTTAAATTGCCCCACTCACGTAACCCATATGATGACAGTTAAGAATAGTTCTTCGCCATTTCACTTGATGGATGTCGCAAAAATTAACAAAGGGACAGTATACATAAGAATGGGTAGCAACATTTTACTACCCATTGTACCATCTCACTGGCATCACATTCCAAGCATGGCGATTATAGCAAATCCCCCAGATGAAAAGCACTACAAAGAAAAGTCCCCTCGTCTCCGCTGGCCCTGTTATTCCAGGTTACGATAGCAGTCTAGGAAATGACTTGGCAGGGGGTGTGAAGAATTGCCGGGTAGGATCAAGCTGCCACAAACAAAGATCGGACCTGGCAACTTATAACACGCGCACATTGCGGACCGACGAGACAATATTCGAACTGGAAGAGAATAAGTATATGCTCCGACTACGAGACACTCTGATAATCAGATAGAGGGTGTGTATAGAGACATCAGTAGAGCCATGCATATACATATATAAAACCACTACACCGTACTTATAGGGGATTTCAATGCAAAGCTGTGTAAAAGAAGTGGTGAAGAGCGCTTTGAGTGATCTCTTAGAAGTGGAGTAAGTTTCGACTCACCTCTTGAAAAAAACTTAACACTCTTGTTAAACTGAAATAATCACCAAATAATAGCGATTTAGTAAAACATTTTTGTATATCACTAAGTGGTTTATAATTTTTTAAAGATTACAGTCCTTTCAAACTAAACCATGATTCTCCTACGGTGTGTACAAGACTTTTTACATTACTATGTATTACAATGTATGTTGGTAATCAGTGCGGTTCTGGAATCGTGGACTGTAACTCTTATAGCACTTAATATTGTTTAGTTATTTTAATAAATACCTATACGTTATGGCAGTTGTTATGTGTTACAATACTAAATACTGAAGTTGAAAATACCAGCTCTAATTTCTATTGCACATTGCTTTCAATTTTCTTGTTTCATTGAATTTTCGTGGTTCTTTCTGACTTTGAACTCCAACATTATAGGTATGTTGACGTTTGGGACACCAACATATTTCGACACTAATCTGAATTGATACTTTATATATTTAATATGCTTTCCCCGACGATTCGGCAACCACCCAAAACCCCGTTTTTGTGTAGTCAAATAAAAAGAGATAGTTTGCTCATTATACATATATCGAGTCCTTTAAAGTGTAAAAAAATGCTTTAGTTCTTACATGTACTAGGTAATCTGCTAGTTTTAAGATTATCAATATAAATTTACGTAATACACAAATTCAACATGTTACCTACGAAACTAGTAGGTATTTTCATTTGATAATTGTTAGGTTACTCTTCTTCTAATAACAATGATCACTTAAAGAGCTATGTTATGTTGTCTTCCCTTGATAGTTGTCTGTAAGCCCAGTGACAGAACTTCGTATATTTAAGCTTCCATTTGTAATTTAGGTACTGTACCGACGCCCGTAAATTTTATACCTATAATCCACACTGATTCCGATGGCTTATTCACATAAATCTTACCTTTGCGACTGTTGGCTTAAACTTCCAAATCTTCATTAGGTGTGCATTAAAAATAAAGTAAGTAAGATTACGAATAGGGCTGAAATTACCATTGATATCGGCTTAATGATGACTGTAAGGGAACAAAAACTATTATGAACTATTGCCAATAACGCCAAAGCTGCATTTTGAGTAAGTAACTTCTTAAATGACATATGTAGTTAATATTATAATTAGTTTCCAAACGATGTATTTTTCACTTAAAAATTTATTCTACTTTTAATCGGTTTATCTCAAAGAGTCCGAATACCTAATATTTCTGAAAGAACAAGTTGGAAAACAAATGTACTCTTCTAGTATTTTAGGAATATATTTTTTAAAAAATATTTGTGTTATATAACAATGTCATTATAATACTCATTATCTGAATAATAGGATCCAAAACTAGAACTTAAGGTAAAACGTTCACAAAAATCACAAACAACTTTTAAATTGTTTTTTTTAGTCTCTTTCTTTTTTCAACTTAAAATAATTATAATCTGCCTATTGCCCGACGGATTTATCTTTTTTAATGGGCCAGTACTTTGGATAAAAGCCCTTTGTCTCAGTAGTAGCCTACCTAAAATCATTGTAAGCCGTACATTTTTGACCTGTTCGATTTAACCTCTACATTCAAAAACAATTTATGTAAAAACATATCTAATAAAAATCCACAAATAACAAGTGCTCACTCTTATAGTTTGTTTTATCTACTTTGTTTCTTTTTGATTACTGACATATTTCATACGCGCATGTCTAAACTCTAATAAAGCTAAGTATAATTTCCCAAGTCTTCTGGTAGACTTACTTACATATTTCTGTATAGAAATATCTTATAAATAAAACGCATCTAGATAGAAATTATTGTCATTGTGCGCAATAAAAATTCCCGGATGGGATCTCCACTTTAACAGGCAATTTCACTGGCAACTAGATCAATAGGCCAATTATAAAAATCCATTATAATAATGACTTATAACAGAAATAAATACAACTAATGTACTCTTTACTAAAATCAAAACCCAAAAAAAAATTACTAAAGTTAATAATTTTTTGGAGTATGAACGATCACTAAATAAAAGTATTGTAATAAGACAATTAGGAGTACATACGTACCTACCTTGAACATTTGTACCTGGTCATAAAATTTAAAGTACTTAGTTTTAAAGCTGTCTACATACTACTTTTCAAACTACAAAATAAGTTTACAGAATTAAGCTGTGTTATTGTGAATAAAAAAAAACAAATATTTTTACAAACTAATAAAACTAACAAATCTCATTAATGGAGACTGTAAAACTTTTGATAACATTTAATTGAATTGTTTGTAGAGATTACAAAGTAACAGATAATAGACAGAAATTTAGAGAAACAAAGTGTTACTCTAACTTGGTTTTCAATACAATGTATTTATGTGTTGAGTTAGCACTTTTAGGCTTCTGTTTGAAAAAAAGTTTTATTTATATTCAATTTTTAATGACAAAACTATCAAATACAGAAAGGGTTATTCCTGAATATAAAGTAAAGTTATCTACGGAATAGTACAGATGAAAGATTTACAAAGCACGGGCAGTACTTCATATTATAATTTATAACATCAATTTTAATATTTTTCGTTAAAACGAATGAGTTTTAATTATAATTTTATTAAGAACTAATCAGTGCACAGTTAATAGTTAAGCTTAAAATATAACAAAAATGATATGTCCTAATTTAAAAAAGATATTATAAAAACTTTTTGATTTTTTAATATTTTGTGAAGTAATATCATTTCAAGTTTCAATACACTCACGTCCATGTAAACTCTAACATAAAACTCTTAATGACTCTTTTAGTTATCGTCTAAGAGTTAGTAACATTTTCGAGAGAGAATTTCAGGTAGGCCAGTTTTTAGGTATGCTATATAACAACTACGAGACACTAAGATACCACTACTCGTATATCTAAAAACTGGCCTACCTGAAATTCTTGTTTTCCCAACGTCGCTAGCTCTCGTACTGTTAAAACAAAACGGAAATTTATTCAGTATTACTCTAGCTTTGACAACTGTTATTGGGGCGTCAGTGCCAATATCCAATAATGAATACAAAACGTCCAGAAATATTATAGAAGGTATCGTAACCTTTTTAATTAAATGTATCGCCAATAAGTCCAGCTGTACAATAAAAGCATATGTGTGTGTAAAAACGAAAGTTTATAAACAGTTATAGCAAACCACTATGGGCCGGTATAAGCACAAAAAATAACGTATACTGTACGAAAAAATCGATCGATCGTACGAAAATCGTTACTAAAGTGGAAGAAACGATAACTCGTAACAAAATACCCACCACCGATACGGAAACGTTATGACAGGATGTTGCCGTAATTTTATATAAATCCAAACCACTGAAGACAAATATCGCTAGAAATAAGCGTCTGGCATTAAATGAGCGGCGTGACAACCGTGATATCCTGTTGCTCAAGGTGGATTATGGTAATACCACTGTAGTGATAAATACCAGTAACAACGAACAAAAACAGCATTTTTTGAGTGACATTACATCAGATTATATATTTATTTACCAGAGACAATAAACGTATACGCACACTGATAGTGGACCACAAGCACCTGTTCACAGAAGAGGTACCTTGGCTCTCCTCCTTATGAGTTGACCAAACACGCAGCAAAGGTCCTGTAACCCTTGGTGGGGGGATTCCCTCATTTGTTTGAGATTCACAGCACTTTGTCAATGCCGCCGAGAATATACAATTGGAACCGGTTGAAATAATGGTGAGTTTCGATGTCGAGTTTTATTTACTAACGCTCCAGCTTAAGACTGCCTGGATGTCGTCTAGCTGAAGAATAAGGATAATGATACATTGTTTAGCTTTAAAACTGTCTAAAGGGGAACTATTTTCATTACCCTGGGCAGTACTACCTCCTAGATCGACGGCGTGACCATGGGTAGTAGCATCAGTGATGGCCAACATTTAGATGGAATATTTTGATGAACTAATTAGTTCACAAACATCCAAGTAAAGCTGATATGGAAGCGGTACATTGACGACGTTTTCTGCGTTATAAATGGTAGTTTTATGTAAGTTAAACTTCATACAATAGAATAGCCGGTTTACGTATAAGTTCGTTGGTCTTTCTTGATATAAAATTAATGGTGAAAGACAATGAAACGTTCGTACACATCGTTTACCGAAAATCTACACACACAAACAGGTACTAATGCGCCAATTTACACCACCGTCCACTTCATCTGTAGTCCATGGTGTGATCGTTGAATAATCGAGCCCATGACCTTCGTGACCTTGAAAATCTAAAAACTAAGCTAGCTGATGTTCAGGAGGTACTAGACGAGACGGATATCGATGTATCGCAAGCCACCTTAAGACCTTGGACCAAAATCCAGCCTTTCTATAATTTTTAAAAGATGAAACAGTTTAAAAAAAGTACTGCATTAAGAATGTTTACAATCCGCACTCCTAGGTAGTTAAGTGCTTAAGAACACCTAAGGATGTTATACCGCTACGGACACTCAGAGTATACAAGGTGAATTGCAGTTGTGATAGTTCCTACATCGGTCAGACAAAACGTTTAATAGCGGGATGGACAAAGAAACATATGGCGGCTGTAAAAAACGTCAAGTAAACAAAAGTAAAGTAAACATAGTAAAAACAAAGTCGGCGATCTCAGAGCACTTGCCGGAGTCGGAGTCAAACAATTGAATTTAGCTACATGAGCTACAAGTCCTCTTTACAGATCGTAATCTTTTTTGCAGAATAGTCCGTGTAGTGGCTGAAATCAAAAAAAAAATAAAAAAATTACCCAGTAAGACGGATATCGACTATCAACATCATGGAATCCAGTAGTAGGGACAAAACAAGCTGTGCAGACATTGTAAGTATACGAGTAGTGTAGAAGTACCGACAGTGCAAGCAATTAACGCGACCAAGGGAGGGTAGTCACACCTTGTGCATCATTAACGCGTCGCTAAGCTCGCACTAATCTACCCGTTACCACGAGCGGTGTAACTTGTTCGAAACGCCGGGAAATAGAAAGTATCGTAACCTTTTTAAATATTTTTTTCTTGAATGCGTCCCGCTGTACAACAACACCATAAACTATATACATACATAATATATTCTGGTAAATTATGTCGTTTCGACAGAATTTCGACTCTTATCTTAAGTTCCTGTGATATAGGTTTTTTTAAGCGACATAAGGTGACGACGGTTATCATAAAAATATATTTATAGTCGTTTGATGTTCTAATAGTAAGTAGGTATATCAAATTCTTTCTTTGTTTTATAAACATGATTCATTGTTATTCGTTTAGATATATTTTTAATAGTTTTACAAGGCGTAGTAACACAAATGTGACTGTTTTGTATGCTTTAACATGTTATTATTTAATTAAGGACACACGTGTTTTTTTTTTCTCATGAAATTACACTTGAATGTATAAGAACATCAAGTTAAAATATTAAGACCATAGAATACCCGTACCTAACTACTTTATTTTTTATACATTAATTTTATACCAAATTCTTAACTCACCTTTCCAAAACTAATAGTTATATTAATATTTATTCAGGTGGGTAAAAATAGTAAAACCATCTAGTTATTTGGTGCTTTTCTAAATTATAAAATAAGTTCGTGAGTCACACTACTTGGAAATATAAAATCTAAGACTTACGTTCTATATCCGTTTCGTACTAGGAATGGAATAACGTCACCTCATTTTTCTATTTATTGACATGCTTTTATTAGTTTCACCTGTTTGTTCGTTCGATTGTATGTTTGTAACCGACTTTTGTAAGCGTGTTTCTCCTTTAAACTATGCTTGTATTTACGTTTCTATTTCGGTATTATTCTTGATTTAAAAAACATTCATCGTCGTGCTTCGGCGTCGATTTTACAGATTTTTAGATCCGAAGAGCTGATATTTAGACATATGCTCCGATAAAGTTAAAAACGCCGTAACAGTAATTTAAAAACAAAATGTTCACAAATAAAAAAACTTCAAACAAAAAGTATTCTAAAATAAAAAGTACACTGAAATGTAAAAAATAATTACATATTCTTATGTCTACATTTATTGTTAACGAAGTAAGAGAGCACTGCTTATCTCAAAATAGGAATTCTACTTCTAGATACGTATTTCACACCACCACAAGGCCATTTCACGAAAGACTTATGAAAAGTGCAAAATAAGCTTTCGACAAAGAAAGTTTACCAGAAAATACAGCTTAGATGTTATGTTATACTCAGAAATTCTGGTGCCTAATGAGCAGATTTGCTGTCATTTATTGAAAAGTTCTATTGTAAGTCTCCGAAGAATTTCATCAGAACATCACAAAAATAGAAAGGGACCAGTCTTCTAAGTCAACTTATACAGTTTTTTTTTGTACAATTTACATGGATATCGACAAAAATCTAAAACATCGTCAATGTCGACTACCTTGATAATGTTTTCTATTAAATACGTATTATTATGGATAACTTTAAAACTATTCGTCATATGTTATTCAAGTTTAAATGTGACCACATGACAAGCACCAGCATTCGAATATGAAAAGAACCATCAAAATCTGTAACCAGTAACAAGTTATAATGTAGCAAACACAAAGAAAATACAATCACATTGAGAACCTCCTCCTTTTTTGGAATTAGTTAACTTTTGAAACCATCCCTCAGGTTGGATGTACGTAACTCCTTTAGATTTAACAACTGGCGATCAGTGTTACCAATTTATCATACTAATAAAAATTAGTTAGTTACCTAAATAACAAAGAGATCGATTTACATCGTTAAACTAGAATACAGATAAATTAAAAACCTCCTTCGTTTTATTACAGTATAATGTATGTAAACCCTGGTTTACAAGTAAAGTAATTTGATCTATCTATCTATCTCCTTGTGTTGAAAATAACTAATAAACATCGTATTCAGTGAAGCACTTGTATAACATAATTTGGACCATGAAAAGAGTGTGACGTACTTATGTGTACTTGTTTGTAATCATCCCGCCAACTCGTCGCCTCTTTAAAAGTGATTATTAGGTAATTATTATTGTGTATGTCATGAGTCGTTCGACATAGATTTACAAATTTTCGGATGGGTTTTCTTTTCGATATAAATCTGTGTGGCGACGGATTAAGAGCACGGAGTGTTATCATACTTATTCATCTCTTGGATGACAACTGAGAGAGCAAACTATGCAGAAAAACAGAACGGAACAACAACAAAAGAAACTTAAGTAAAAAACTAAACTTCAAACTAACCGTTAGCAACCTATCTGGCTAGCATGATATAGTATTATAAGTAAAAACCTCCTTTCTAAGACAAGACTTATATCCAGCAGTGGATAAATTGAGACTGTTGATGATAAATGAGGTAGGTATAATGAGTGTTTGGAGGTATTCGCGCCGAGCTTAAGTTCTACCTAATGTTCCGTTTGCCGCAGTTTGAGCCCTTTACAAGCTTTTAAAATAAAAACTGAAAAGTATATTATATAAAAGATATAGTACCTAAAAGCTCTACGATACTAATAAAAGTATAAAACAATTTTCGTCTTTTAATTTGATTCTGATAAATATAATGAAATAGGCATTCTTTACAACACTACAACAACATGCAATACCAACAAAACTAGTTTCTATGAGCACAGTATGACAAAAAAATATAAGAACGGAACACGTGTCTCAAGAGTCATAAACGTTTTGTTGCCCTTTGAGTCCATCTCCTCCTCCCCCCAAATCAGGTGGACGAAAGAGCCAGACTCCGGTAACTTCATTCACTCAGTGAAAAGCAACAAAAGTCTTGCTTAGCACCGATTTCCTGTAAAGCCATGTTCGGTCAGTCCGGTGTGGTAAATTACATTTTATTTATTCTGTGAAATTAAAAAAAAACATTGAAAATTCTCAACTTTTTCATAATTACTTGATAATCATTTTTCACTTGGTGTTTCGCCCAAATTATTACGCCAAAACCTTCGCAAACTTACTGTACATTAAATACGTGTTTGTGGATCTGGCATAATTTGTATAAAAGTGTCATATTCGCTAATGACAACATTAAACAGGCAGTTATCACGACAATAATCGAGCATTATCTATCGAGTGGCATGCTCTCATGCTAACAGACATGGAAATAAGCTAAAAATAGAGACCTACAAATGGCTGTTGTAACCAGTACCCGGCGTGCAAGGCGTGGCTGATCTGTAAATCAATGTAAATTTACACCTGAATACTAACGTACAAGTAAATCAATATTAGGTACATTTTTATTTTACAAAGAAACAAAGTCTTCCATGGACACCTGTAATTAGGAGGAGCAGGGTGTTTAGAATACGGTGACCGATGTGAGTACTGAACGAAAACGTACGGGACGAATGTTTCAAATGAATATTCATATCGTGTCAAATATAAAAAAAAATCACATCATGGTAATAATAATAAATACGTAGTCCAATTTGAACAAAAAATTTGTAAAAGTTTATTCGAAAACCAATAAATTTCAGAACATTCAGCAAATGCGCAGATAGAAACTTATCACATATGTTCATCGTCAAACTCGCCAGTATAACAGGAAGAGTTAACACTAATATTTTGGCATTTCACTTCAAATATGATTAAACTAGAATTTTGCTGGAACGCCATAGTGGTTTAAGCGGTCACCAGGTTCGATTCCCATATGGGAGACACGTGCACAATACTGTGTGATCGACAAATTGTTATTCTAAGTTGGATGATGAATGTGCTTTGTGTCCCTTTTATGAATATTTGTAGAGTTCCCACAACACAGAAGATATTCCTATCGCAAAATAATCTAAGTATAGTTGAATATATATATATATTATAAGAAGTAATATATATATATTCAACTATACTTACTAATTAATTATATTTTGCAGCAATAAAAGCCGATACGATTAGTAAATGTGGGGTAAAAACGCATCGGTTAATATTTTTTACTAAAGATGCGAGAAAACATAAAACAAGATAAGAAACTGACTAAAATTGCTAGTTTTGACATTCACAAGAAATATAATAATATTTTGAAAATATATTACTCTGTATTTTGAAGTGTACATAAAAGTTTTAAAGAAACAAACAAAATTACGTTAGAAAACGCTAATGTCACCTTGATAGACAATTGCAGAGTGCATAATAAACATTTGTAACGTTTAACATGAGTAATTTCATATATTTTTAAAGAGAAATATTGATATTATAAAACAATGACAAATCAATGTACAGGTTGGGCCAAGAATTCGTTAACATTTGAATCTAATATCCCGTGCAAACAAATACCGCGTGGGGCGCGGTGGGGAGTTTGACCACTAGTTTGTTTCTCAGAAATATTATAGCGATTGATCGCTTCACGTGGCCGCAGCGCGCTTACTGTGTGAAACAATTTTATTTAAACAACAGTTCGCTTATTACTGTGAGACGCTTACTTCGCGTTAAATACGATTTACACGACATAACTCTCCGGATTTGTTCGTCTTTTCGCCCACGGACTTCTCGGACCGAAGAGAACTTGCAGCAAGTTGCCGCTTCTATTCCACCTAATCCAAATTTATCGACGCGCAAACGTTCGGCTGAATGAGGCTATCCCGCACATCATTACGCCGTATTTTAAATTACATCCATATAAGATCCAGTGCAGAAGTGCACTGGATCTTATATGGATGTTATTAGTGCAGAAACTAAAACTTAATGATTTAAATTTACGCAAGTTGTACGCCAAAACAATGTTAGAATGATTTAGTGATTTTCACAACATCTTATTCTTTGACGAAGCCCATTTTCACCTCAATGGACATAAAAACAAACCGAATTGCAGATACTGGAGAAGTGAAAATCCCAAAGTTAAACACGAGAGGCCATTTTATTCTCCCAAGATAACTGTATGTGTTACAATTTCAGCAAATTGAATGAGCCTTTTTCCTGGGAAGATTAAAAAAAGATCCGCTAGGGGCAGCACCGGTGGGGGGTACATATGTTTTGAATTCTCTATTGACAACAACGTTAAATATCTAGAATTATTATGGAATTAACGGAAGATGATGTACCTGGGGCGAAATTTAAATTTGCAAAAGTGCAAGATCATCTTGTCCGAGACTTAAAACGATGGTTGGCATGTCGTGGCTTAACCGTGTCTGGTAATAAAAATGTCCTAGTTGAAAGGTTAGTTGGTTTATAAATGTTATCGTATATGTCATTGTGTTGTATAAATTTATTTAATTTTAAATAAATTTTGTTGTTGTTTTTTTTTCTTTATCTATTTAAGAATTGAAGAATGCATTGCGAATGGTAATGATAAAAAAATTTTCATTGGAATTGATGGTGGTAAATGTTTAGCGGAAAAACAGCAACGCATGAAATTATCCAATCCAACTCTACCAAATTCAACATCCTGCACTTTTCCTATTACAAACTGGGCAAATTTTCCATCCCAAGCTATCCCTCGTTCTTTTGGCTATGCTATCATGTATAATTATATCACTACCGGTCCTATTGATACTTTAGATTTGAATGCAACTTTATCAGACGATGATGAACAACTTCCAAATTGTGGAAACTCGAAAGCACTTCAAAGAGGAAGACAATATTGTCTGAGTGACTTTGTGTTAAATCTGGAAGATAATGCTAATGATTTGGTATATTACTTAAGAGCAGATGTACAATCTTCTTTTCGAGTCACTGTAAAGTATAAAATAAGTATAGCTTTGGATAAGAATAGTAGCAAAATTATAGATGCTCAGTGTCAGTGTCCAGCATCTTCTTCAAAGAACTGTTCTCATATTGTTGCTTTACTTTATAAACTTGAGGATTATACTGTACGTTATGGTTATGATGCACTCACATGTATAAGTAATGTATTACTCACTCATAAGTATGTTTTTTAATTTTTCAACTATTAAATCCGCTCTTCGTGATAAGTGAATCCACTCCAAACATTTTTTTTTGTCAACTTGTGGTTTTATAAAAGGCACGAATTTAACACGATCCTGCTTGTAACGACTATCAGATGTACAATTAGCAAACGCACAATGTTTAGTAGGCATGATAAATTTTGTTTTTTAATTTTTTTAACCACAATATTTATTTATTCTTATAGTAATAAAACGTACGTTTAACGTTGTTGTCAATAGAGAATTCAAAACATATGTACCCCCCACCGGTGCTGCCCCTAGCGGATCTTTTTTTAATCTTCCCAGGAAAAAGGCTCATTGGACCCTACTTTTTCGAAGATTGTCGTGGCAGTTCAGTTACTGTTAATTCTACTAAATATGTTAAAATGTTACGGGAGTTCTTCGGACCGATGCTACTGAAATTTGTTGGCTACAATCGTAATATATGGTTTCAATAAGATGAAGCCACTGGCCTGGATGTATATCGAATGAGTCCCTGCCGGTGGTCAATGACATGTTTCCAGAAAAGCTGATTTTCAGATGACCCGACATTTCATTGCCACCCAGAAGTCCTAATTTATCCCCAACATTCTTTTTATGGGGTTATTTGAAGAATCGCGTCTACATAAATAAACCAAAAACACTACGTCAACTAAAGAAAAATCAACAAAGAGATGTCGGCGAGCTCACAGTCTCTTTGCCGATGAGTATTCGAAAGTTACGGTGATCGATTAGAAGAGTGCAAACGTCGAAACGGTGCTCATTTAGACGATGTAATTTTTAAAAGTAAATTTTAACTAATTAGCTTTCTTGTAAATAAACATTTTTTTAATATATCAAATGATTTTATATACGATTTTTTCAAATGTTAACTAATTCGTGTCCCACTTTGTATATGTAGAGAAACTATCAATGCGATTTACTTATAAAAACCAATCATATTCGGTCATCGTAAAAATCATAATATACTCTGGTAAGCAGGCACTAAAAATTCATTTTCGTTACCAAATATCATTAACCTTATTCGACTCTGGCCAAATCTTTCCATCATAAATATTATAACTAAGTGTACTTATATACGAGTATATTAAAGTTACAAACCCTGGGATTTACAAAATGAAACAATTATACATAAAATGAATTACATTTAGACTTGCCGAGCGCTTATTGTGATGGGTCTGGGGTACGGATTGTACTCGTTATTGCTACAAATATGTTATGTGAAATAATTCAAGTGTGTCAACATGTTGCGCCCGCGGAACGGCCGAACGACCCATGAAATGTCTTCGAATAAATCTTTACACCCGGCATAGTCCAATATAAAACTTTTAACTGTATGGCATAGTTTAACTTTTAGATAATTTATGTCCTAGATACATCGGATGTCGTAATATAATATAGATGAACGACATCGTGAGAACTATAAAAAAATTGGATTTCATCAAATAGTTCGTTTTAGATTCGTTTTATGAAATAAAATAAGTATATAGATATTTTAATTTTATTTTTTATGTCTATTTTAAAATAAAGAAAAGGAACAAATGCTAAGTTTGTATTTTTTTCTTTTAAATTTATGTCGAAGTTTAAAAATATCAATAAGTATAATCTGTTTCTTATGGTTGTATACAGTTTTATAGTTTAAAATTAATAAAGTTTTCACAATGAATTAGGATTTGCCACAAATTAAGCTAGCACGAAGCACAATAAAAATGCTATAGCAATTCGAAAATGTGAATAACATATTATCTTGTATATCTTATGGATCAGTATAAACTAGCAGAAGTGTTTATTAATATGTTAATAAGTGTAGGCACGTATTAAAATAGTGAAGGATAAATTTGAGCTACAAATGAATCGATATCTATGTTTATTTTCAACCAATTTAGATTTCCCTACGGTAGTTACTCCGCAAGCTTGTATACGCTAACATTACGAAAGTGGGAGCTTTGATTCAATTGCCCTATTTAAGGGCATGAAGAATAAATAGGATGTTTTAATAAATGTATATATATCCAATGTTCTGGTGAGTGTCATTATCAAAAATATTTACATAAAACAGTTACCTGAACGTTCTCCATATGTCGAAGCACATGACGTTGAGCCAGAAGAAACTCGTTTGGAATGCGTAGTAAACGATGAACGCTGAAAAACACACAAAACCGTGAATATCACAAACGTTTTACAGTAATGTGCACAGGAAACGATCAGAGATCAACACAAAAAAGATAAAAAGAGAATCGACAAAAGAAACACATTACTCAGATATTTAAAAACGTATATATCATTTCGAGATATTTTCATTTAAAAACTGGGTCAACTACAAAAGTCCAATGTTGTTGATCAACATTCATTTGATCTGATTATAACCCAAAATCTCCGATTCTAAAGTGACGTAAGAATATTTCTTAAATTCTGAAATACAAAACATTATTAACTAAGTGAAATAATAGTTGTGAAATTTGGCGTATTTTTCATCTAATGCTGATCGGCTATTTTTATCTTTTAAATATTTTTTTATTAGAGTTTGGCTTCATGTGTATCATTGTAATCTGACAAGGCCAACACACACGAATCTATAATAATATTAATTTTTTTATACACGGAAGAATTTATTTTTGTTTGTGGGTTTGGTAGATTAGCAATCTCAGGAACTACTGGTTGGAATTGAAAAAATATTGTAGTGTTGAAGAGTCCTATTACCGAGGAAGACTATTATATGGGCCATACACCATCACGCTACCACCAAGACTAGCCGAGAATGAGTGAAAAAATTGCGTATGCGAGATAAAATATTTAACCCTAACTACTGTTACAAAGGCAAATATAATATTTTGTTGATTTATCTAAGACTTCACTCCTTAAGTACTTATCCGATCATTGTTAAATTGTATGTACGTTGTCAGGGGTTCAGAAAGGGACGTACATAGATTTCATCTAAAAAAATGTGGTTCCCAATGGATGGTAATTTATAGTCAAAATTTACATAAAGGAGCGAATTGCGGGCATAGCCTAGCTACTACATATTAAATGTACATTTATGACGGTCTTTTATGATCTCTTCGTTAAGAGTATTTGTGTGTACATACGAGTGGTATGTCTCTCAATTATTATCCACATTTGACGTAATGACTGCGTAAGAGAGGTTACGCACTACGTCCGATTAGTTCCGAATACGGGAAAATATGATCCGAATGTATGAAAATATGTGGAACTATTTTACGCACTACATATGACTTCCGTCATTTGTAAATCTTCATTTCGACGAAGACTGGATATACATATATGTATTACACACACGTATTTGCACGTAAACAATGCATTCCATACCCACCGTTGCACCGTATACTTAGGTACAGTATGCCGCGTTTACCATTTTAAGCATTACATTCTTTGTTTGATGTTAGAAAAAAAATACTACATTCGAGCAGGACAGCGAATGTAGAATTCGCTATTAAACAGAACACCGCACACGCCACCCGTAGACACTGTAACACAAAAGTGTTCCCGCCCTTTAAGTATCCACTCAGAACTTACGCTCCGTAACATAGTAATTTAGTAGTTATATTACTTAACACATCACCTCATAAATAAAGCGAATGTATTTAATGCGACTGATCAATTGCCCCGGCCACATAATAGTCTATTAACCTCCACAGTGGTTAATGAAGTCGTAGGAGGTCTTTATTTGGATACTCCTTGTGACCTCATTTCAAGTTTATTTTCGATCGTCTTATGTCACTATTGTCAACACTTAGTAAGACTTAAGAGGGCAGTAATTTGGCTCAGCTGTAAATATTTAAGTATGTATAAGGAAGTTTATGACAAGATATAAACCCTTCTAGACTCTTGACTATACAAGTCGTAGGCGTTATTGGTTTTGCTATTCACGACATACTTTGAAATTAAATCCTTTCGGGTTCCATGCTAAAAAGTATATTAAGTTTTGGAATATGTAAACGATATGGTGTAAGGACAGTGTATGCCCTGACGAAGCATTTAAATATGACAGAACTAATTTTATAATATTGGACCAAATTAAACACATATTGTACAAAATATAATATCTTTTAACGAAACTTTTAGCATGGTTTTTCCATTACTTTGTAAAAATTATGGATGTCTTGTTATAGGGATCATTCAATATATGAATATAATAAATAATAATACATGAAAATACAGAAATATATATACATATATATCTAGATATATCTAATTTCGTAGATTTATCAAAACACAGTGGATTTTAGTTTCTACTTAAAACAAATGTTTACATAGTAGTTATAACAGGGGGACTGGTCTTGATTCTTATGTTCATGTGTTTATTCCGTCTCTGGAACGAGAGAACCGATTTCTAAAGAACTTTCAAAGGCAGATATTGATAATTTCATTAGGGTCCTGCGAAAATAAACCAATAAGTATGGGAATTGCGGCTGATTTAGTATGTCATATGTAACAGAAATTTCTAAACATGTATCCTAATATTAAGATTTCTCCACTTCATTGCGAGAAGTAAACCTCTCTCTTTTGCAGTTTATAATGTAACACGAAAAATGTATATGCAGAAAGTAATTTCGATATAAATTATTACTGAGAAGATTATTTGAATATCAAATACTGCAACACCAATGTGTGGTAACTCTTTATAAACATTATCTTAGTGTACTGGCTTTCATCAGGCACATTTTATCCGAAATTAGTGTTTATTTTCTTTTGCCCTTAACTCACTTACACAAGGAATTTCTTTGTTCCACAGAAACTCCGAAATTAAAACATTTATTTAGTCACGTACGATCATCCTCTGTTGACTTTTACGAGTTGGTACTATTTTGTAAATACATTCAAAGGTTTCCACGAAATAGAAATATTTACTGAACGTGTACGTACTGTACGTGTATCTATGTATAGTATAATAGGTATGTATTTAGTCAAGAACGGCTAAATCAGGATTTAGTTTTTATAATATGTAGCCAAAATTTATTTGTGGGAACCGAAAATTAAAGAAATTACAGTTTTTCCTGAACTTATTTATATAACAATTATTTGTATAAGTCGTTTTTCCTCCAAAATATTGTGGTCAAAAATAGTATTTTTTTTTGTGTCGGCATTTAGCATAAACATGTTTAAATGTATTGATTAAACATAGATTTGTCAACGACAAAAATAGATTAATTAATATTAAATTAATACTAAAATAAGGTTTTACGTCATACCCGATATAAAGTCACATCATGTTTTCAAAAATTACTAAAATAGATGTAATTTCTCAAAAAAAAACCCAACTTTTAGTGACTGTACTAATTACCTATAAATTCGTTTGGTATTGGTTTTAAAAACGGTTTCCTACTAATGACTTCAGAGAAATGTTAATAGGATGTGGTTATTTGAGTAGACTAGATCACTTTAAAATGAGTTTAGAAGTTGATGACAGCCATCGTGAAAACCAGCATTACGAACATACTATACTGTAGCGACTTGTACTAATGTGGAATAGTAAACGAGTAACTATTAATTAATCCTATATCACGCTATGAAAGGTAGATCCGGCTCAAGCTGACTTGTATATGCGTATGAGTAGAAGTCCTCAGTCGTACATCTCTGTCTACCCAGTAAAATGATTGTTATGTGATTATATGAGTGCATATTTACTAGTAAAATTTATATTATTTTTTTGATGAATGCATGTGAATTTATTAGTTAAGTTTATTTACTGTAATGTCTAAATTATAAAACATTATTGCCGTTACGTAAACCTCGCTCTATATAAACAGTCAGTATTATATCGCTGTGGATTTTTTATGTGTGGCAAACAATGCTTTTTATGAAACCTAAACACTAATAAAACTCTCTCTATTCCTGCCATAAAATTAATAAACAGTGTGAAATGTTTAATAACATTAAAAGCTGTCTTAAAAGGATCACATTTATCATAGGTCATTTAAATAATCACATTTAAATAATTACACATAATGACCTCATTTTTGCATAACAAAATGACTGTATAATCATAACTTTAGTATATTTAATTACGGTTGTGGGTTTCGTGACAACAGGCGCCGGGGAATAACCTTAACAATCTTGCCTGATATATTTTTTACAGTACTGAAGTGCTGTCGGTTACTTGAATGCGTGCAAAACCCTAATTTTTGTGTCTAGCGATTGTAATCACCAACTATTTCTGTTGGCTAATAATTTGATAAATCGCGACCTTTCATAAGATTAAGAAGGTTGTACGTTGAGGAACTGCTAACCTAAACTTAGAATATAAGTTTGGTGATATTCTCACTGCGAATTCAATTTCCTAATATAACATTCCGCCTTCAAAACATTAATATTGGATATCGAGTTTATTTAAAGCCAATATTTTTTAATATGAGGAAACATTAATGTAACATAAACTAGTGTAGAAATATTTTTACCCAGAATTAAAGAATATTTTTCGTTGGTCATCATATGACCTACTTTACTGTTTATTCGTTTATTTTCGGTTTCCTTTTAAGATAATTTATTAGCAAAAAAAGGGCGTGTTTGACACATGTCATCTACATGTATAAACGATGTTGGCTTGTAATAAACTAATTAGTTACTTAGTTCCGGGTAATTTATCTAATAGTAGGTAATACCCACACTTTAGTCGGTGTTATGCTGAACATTAAATTAACTAAAGTAACGTCAGTCTGTCAGTAAGTCTGGACGATTCTTCAAAACGAGTGGGACTGGGGATGAACATCGAAAAAACGAAAATCATGCATCCCCGATAATATCCCTAATAGATATAATAGACATGTATCCCCGAGTCCTGTAACCGTAAATGGCGCTGCTATCAGGGTTGTGCAAGGATACATCTACCTTGGGCAAACTATTAAACTTGGCCGGCACAACTTCGATCGGGAGGGCGATAGGAGGATTAGTCTGGACTGGGCAGCATACGGAAAGCTATGTCACATCTTCGAGTCACCGATTTTACAATAATTAAAGATCAAGTTATTTGAGTAATGCATCCTATCCATAATAACATACGGTGCCGGGACGTGGACACTCACCATTGGATTGGTCCATAAGTTTAAAGTAGCTCAGCGTGCGATGCTGGGTATTTCTCTGGCTGACAAAATTCGTAACGAGGTTATCCGACAGAGAGCGGGAGTAACTGACATCGTGCGGAGAATCAGTACGCTGAAGTTGAAGTGGGCCGCAGCCAGTGGCTGAAGCCGAAGTATGCTAGAGTGGAGACCACGATTGAGTAAACTGAGTCCCACACTTCGTTACTTCGTAAGCGAAGTGTGGGACGCGCGGAACTAAGTTTGTTATCTTTGAAATTCTAAAACTATTAGGTTTTCATTGACAATATGCTATACACACAGGAACAAACTAAGACGAGTAAGGCAACAAACTATTCAGAAAAAATGCTACTACAAAGAGAAGGAAAACTTGAAATAAATCCTATTACAATCCGCCTGGCCAGAGTGATATAGTAGGCCAAAACCTCTTTGCCAAGTAGAGGCCTATGTCAAGTAGTGGACTGTTAAACGCTATTGATAATGATACATACTGAAAAATATTAAAATGCCCGATAGACCTTTACAATTAATCTAAATTAAAATGAAAGGTATAGGATCAATTAAACTAAGACATTTCAGCACCTGTTGCAAAACTTTCAAAGATATTAAGCTCCACCCTTGACATTATAATTATAATTAAACAGGATTCCCGCCCTTCTGAAACATGAAATAAAAACTTTCCTAATATAAAGCCCTGTTATTTAAGCAAATTATGAATATAAATATGAGAAATTCTTGCTTCTAAAAACTTTAGGTCAGTTTTAGGACGGATAGAATTCTTAATTACTAACTATATTGAAAAAAAATGTCTGCAACTGTTAAATTTTCCCGATCTTCTTAGTTATTACGAGTCTACGTCACTATTCAGTTACTGCTTATTCAGAGTTCCCCCGTCGTTATCTATGATATCTCGTCCCCGCTAGTATGATAGGGGTCACCAGTTTCATATTTAACGCATTATTTAACTTCCCTTTTGCCTTTTAAGTAATTAATACTACCATTTTCTCTAATGGCTAAATTGAAAAAAAAAACAAAAAAAAAGTACAAAATAATACCATAACTCTCTCCTGACTTATTCTAAGATACAAAGGAAACAGAGGCGGTCGTTGTTGTGCAAATTTCTCAAATAGGTCCCACGCCACACTTGAAGTAGAATTACTGTTTAAGGAGTTAAGTTTTAGAATTAAGTTACAGAAATAAACGCACTATACCATCACAAGTTTTATTCACCATATAAAGTTGTGAAATTTTCGCTGCAGGTAAAAAATGGTAAAATGGTTCTAGTAAAATGTGGTGCGAAATTGTTTATATTAGAATAGTAAAGACAAAATGATTTTCATTTTTAACGTAGGTAGAGAATTGAGGAACAAATCCAGTTAATTTTAGTTATCCTGGATACAGGATAGTGTTCGTCACTACAGTTTACTTTGGTTATACTCAGGTATATTTTTCCTGTATCTATCCGCATTCGGTCTAACTTATCCATCAGGATTAATTGTTTTTTGATCAAACAATTTGAGTGCACTCAATGTCAGGAAGTAAACATAATTTATTATCACCGTGACACTGATGATGTAATGAATGGTCAACAAACATTTTACGAGTAATTTATCCGTTTTATTTTTACCCAAAGTGTATTGTTTAGTTTTGTTAATACTTGTTATACTTGTACTTTTTCGGACACTGTCGAATATTTTATTGAAATTTGTATGTAAGTCATAAAATATTTTGGATTTCATTTAGTAAGAGAACTGTTGATATTTTTTTATACCTAATGAATTATTATTATATTGCTGCTATTCAAATACATAGATATACAGTTTTTATTGCATATCGTGATTAGAAAACATACAATGAAGATTACAAAAAAAAGGAAAAACAGTGATGCAATGTGTGGCCTTATCGCAATCTGTTTTTACTTACAGGCAACGTTTAGATGATCCTTTACGTAATTTGCCATTCTACACTAAGTGTCACATACATACACATCAATACATATTCGTACACTTACATATATATAAATACAAAAAAAGATGTGTATGAATTCATACACGATAGAAGTGAAACTTCAGTAAATCGACCAAAGAATGAGCAACACACCGACATTTACTCTCTCGCTCTGGCTCACTAATATTTCTGTCTCATTCTTTACCGGTCATTTTTGTATTTGTGTCTCTTACCTGTCGTTTTCCCGTTGCATGCGGTTTGAAATCACAACGATTCTAAAGAAGTTTCACTTCAATATACCTATACATAAACTATTAAGTAACGTTTTAGTAGTTTGAAAGGTGTGTCTTTAACATTTGAGAGATTTTTGATACAGTTTTTGAGGAATACCATCTAAGTATATTATAAAGCATATTTTATTGTATAAAATTATTCTTTACTCTATGAACGGACAAGGACGAATGAGTCTATACAATGCTAAGCGGCCTTTGGTTTTAAAATCGTAACAAAACGCTACTCATATCTGACTTTCATGGTCGCTAGATGTGAATTTTTAAATAATGTGTTAAAATTTAATTTATGTGAAAATTGCTATGATAAGCACAAATAAAATACTAACGTACTTATGAGTATATGATCTTCGTCAACATCATTTAACAGTTCACTGCTGGACAGAGACCTCTCCTTAGAAAGGTTTTGGCCAGCTACAGTAAGATGGTGCCCCAGCGGTCTAGTTTAGAATTTATTTCAAGCTTTCCTTCTTTTGACAGTTCTGTTGTCTTGTGTAGCTTACTCACCTAGTCGACTTTAATTATTTTTTTATTTTTAATTCGTTGCCACATGGATAACGAGTATATGCCTCACTACGTATCTTGATCTATCATGGCATTAAATATTTCTGGAATGATGGTTCAAGTTACACCAGTACTGCTGCTTATTGAAACAAAACATTCAAAAATATGTTTATCTATTTTAAACCATCGATATCGAGGTTTTCTTTTATTAGATTGTTTATCCAAAGCTGAGAGGTGATTTATTATTGATATATTTTGCTAATGGATATATATTTATTTGTAATAAATCGGTCGACACCTTTAGTTTCCGACGCATTTGATTGTCAGTTATTTTAGTATATTTTAAGTTTTTATTTATATCAAGTGGCAGTATGATGTAACTTCGGACTTTCCATTTAAATCATGATTGATACCAATACAAATACAAATTCAAAAATTTATTAATTTGCAAATACCTATATGAATGCTGGTAGAGTAACAGTAATGGTGTTAGAAAATATAACTCTGAGCAGAGCAGGGCAAAAATTACATGCAAACAAGTATCTATAATTAACACGACCATAAATATAAACAAAAAATGTTTTAGCTTACACAAGGAAGCGTTGTAAGAATATAGAATGAAAAGGTATTCCCCTGAAAATATTTTACTACTTATATATAAATTACTGGAAGCATTTACGTCTTGAGATAAGATATCGTTTATGGGGAATCCCCGTCAAATAGACAATGAAAAGGTTTACAGTTCAGAAACGTAAAACTAGTGAGAAAATTAGAAATAAATATAACTTCCGATTCGTGTAATTCCCTCATTGCACGTAATGAACTGCTAATATGGAACTACTGGTGTGCTGTCATGTATTGTTTCGTGACACGCAAACGTCTAACAGTCCTCCCCTCGATGTCTTTCATACTGAATGTTAATTTTGCTCTATTTTCCTAAATATTTCCTAAAATACATCACGTGATAAATGAAAGGATATCAAACGATGACAAAAATAATTACTTACTACTAGGGTGTCCCTTAAATTTAAAGTTCGATATTATTTTACGCATACCTTCTTAAAAGTTTCGTAATAACCCTATATTGTCTAGAAAAAAATATTAGTTCGATATATAAACGATAACCCGTGCCGACTTGCTATTTAAACTTGTCGATACAAGTTGCTTAAGTACTGCCCAGTGACCTGTTACGACATGTTTTATTTGCCATTTCGTACGTGATTTTTGAGACTATTAGTGCTTCATTGTTTAGTGCGTAAACATGTCGGTGGAATTATGGAGTGATAAACAAAATATTTTTCTTATCAGATTGACTAGCTACCAAATAAATGGTGCAAAATTACCATCTAATCGACAAGTTCTCTCAGTCCTATTTTACAATATTCGTGAGGTTAAATTGACTGTTAGTGAAAGTGCAAATCTTGTGATTAGGGAGTGCATCATATATTGGGAAAAAGCAAGAATTCCAACAAGGGCATTTCCTAACTGCGTGAAGAAACTTATTGATTTATATCATGTTTGGAGAGAGTTGCAAAAAAATTGTAAGAAAACTCAGATTACGTTTAAGAGTCGTGAGAACAATTTTATAATTAATCTTGATAATTTGTTTGATATTGCATATGCTGATGCTTTTGAGAGAATGAAAATAGAGGAAGATAAATTATTTTTAATGAAACAGAGAGAGCCAGGTCGACCGGTATGCTTAGGTGGTGTAGATAAAAAATTGGCGGAAAAAGAACAAAGATCTAGACAACGACGATTGGAAGAAGAGGAAAGGATTGTAAGACAAAGAGAATCACTAGCTATTGCATCTACTTCCACCACAAATAACTTAGACAGTGTAGAAGATTCAGACGAAGAACAGATCTTGAATTCTGAACTCAGCTTGCCGGACGTTCCCTGCCATGAACAAAGTTCAAAAAGAGGTAGAAAGAATCTTATAACACCTAAACTAGTTGCAGCTTTAGATCGATGCCAGTTAAGCATTAGAGATACCGTTTACATTCTTAATGCGGTGGTAGAAGCGCTTGGTCTGAGCAGCGATGATTTCTGTATTAACAAATCCTCGATTCAGCGAATTCGTACTGAAACTAGAAAATCAAGGGCAGAAGCAATAAAATCTAACTTCCAAAACAATGTACCCGACATAGTCACAGTCCATTGGGATGGAAAACTATTACCGGGGTTGGATGTACGAAGTTCAAAAGAAGAACGCTTGCCAGTTATAGCTTCATTTGACGATAGAGAGCAGCTTCTTGCAGTGCCGAAACTAGAAAGTTCTTCTGAAAAACATCAAGCGAAGGCTGTATCAGCAGCTCTCTTTGACTGGAACCTTTATGATAAAGTGCAAATAATGTGCTGCGACACAACAGCTTCCAATATGGGCCGTTTCAATGGAGCTTGTGCTATTTTGGAGCAAACTTTAGGAAGAGAATTGTTGCTTTTCGCCTGTCGTCATCATGTTTATGAATTGGTCCTAAAAGCTGTCTTTGAAACCAAGATTAAGCAAATTACTAGTAGCCCAGATATTCCGGTGTTCAAAAAGTTCCAAGAAAATTGGAAAAACATTGATTGTACTAAAATTGAACCATCTCTTAATTTCGTAAAAGCACGGGTTGCCGAGACAGACATTCAAGCGTTGTTACTATTTTATAAGGCAGAATTAGATAAAGGTTTTGTAAGAGATGATTACCGCGAATTGGTCGAACTGTGCGTAATATTTTTAGGAGGAGACACAGAGGAAAAATTAAAACTAAGGCCCCCCGGAGCTATACACCAGGCACGCTGGATGGCGAGAGCGATCTATTCTTTAAAAATATGTTTACTTCAGTCACAATGCAGAGTAACTGCGAAGGACAAAAAGGCTCTACAAGATGTTTGCTTATTTCTCGTAATATTGTATGTTAAACCTTGGCTCGAATGTACAGTGGCGACCAAAGCACCTAATCAAGATTTGCGCTTCTTGAAGATGTCAAAAGAGTATGAAAAAGTTGACGCAACAATTTCTAAAGCTTCTATAAGCAAGTTCAGCCATCACTTGTGGTATTTATGTGAAGAGACAGTCATTCTATCACTATTTGATGATGAAGTTGACAACCAAACTAAGAAGAAGATGATTGCCAACTTCAACAGGGACAAAATCTCGGATTTTAGCAAACGCTATGACCCGTCGAAGGAAGAACTGACTCAAAAGTTGTTTGGTAAGTTAAATTGACTTTTTGTTGGATTTCAATTTCAATGTCCAATACTTATTTATTTATTTTCAAAATTGTTGTTGATTTTTATTTGTTATTTAACTTATTTTTCTTTTTTTTTAGATAAAGCACTGGATGATTTCGTATCGGAAAAGAGCAAACAATTTTTATCACGACTGCAGATCGACGACAGTTTTCTAAAGGAAGATGTATCTTCTTGGAATAACAATGCTGCTTTTCTGGAGGCTAAAAGAAGAATAAGTTATTTGAGAGTTGTAAATGATACTGCTGAAAGGGCTGTTAAATTAATGCAAGATTTTAACGGACTTATCACGGCTGAAGAAGAACAAAAACAGTTCTTGCTGCGCTGTGTCCAGGAACATCTAAAATTGTATCCAGACTGTAAAAAAACTACTCTAAAAAGAAGTTACCCTGAATGATTCTTATTTCTTTATGTTTTTAATTAAAGATTAATGTTCATCTAATTTATTATTTAATTTTATTCACTTAATTCATTGCATTTATAGTGAAATTATAGCAGACTGAAATTTTAGGACAAAACACGTTTTTTATTAAACTTTGAAGCTCGGTCGGCACTGGTTGCAATTATGCTAGATTGATAAAAATTTATATTTAAGTATCTTATAGCATTAGTAAAAATTATAGAGGGTATGCATTTCGAAATTCGAAAAAAATTTTTTTTTGTCATATAAGGGACACCCTACTTACTACATATTAATAAAAAAAGCTGTTAATCAATCAATTTCACAAGTACTCTTCAAATTTAAATCAGAGTTTTACCTGAAGGTGGTGCTTGAATACCTTCTGTTTAAGGCACATTAGAGCACATCGTATGAATTTTTGTCTATTGTATTCCGCCGCACTATAAACCCTAGCGGGATGTCGGTCTAAGATTCCCTTGGAGGAGAAATATGCTTTGGCACAATTGGAACCGGAAAATTCGGAATATAGTGATGCGACGGGTTAACAGAAAACCGGTGTTATGCAATTCTTAACTTACTGGGTTTTCTGTTACTGATTTTGGGGGTTCTATGGTAAGTAATTATTGTCCCAAAACCTAGCATTTTATTTAATTTAAGCTATTAAAAACATATTTGGTTGATGTATTTGCTTCTGCAATGATCGATCAATATCCTATTTTTAAATTACAACAAAGCATAAATTTAAAATTTGAGAACGTGAATTTTTACAGTTTGCCGGACGATTTACAATCTGTTAAACACAGACATGCTGAGATTCATTGTTATATTTTTAAATTTCGACGTATCATGCAGATTACCATTCTTACTGAGCGATATCTTATTTCTTAGTCTTGTTTATTGTGTACTATCTTTGTGGTAACGGGTTAAGAATTTTTAATCAAACATGATCATACCAGCCTCATTGTATCCCACAATAACCAACCACATCATACAGGAAATTTCTAAAATTATGTTTACATAAGACAATGTTAGTTCCGACCGATTTTTTTTTCACTCGACCAGTATTGAAATAAGTTTTTAAGTGGAATATTAATAATAAGTAATGTAAAAGGTTAAATGTCTATTTACATACAAGTCATAAATATTTTCACATCAATTTTAAAGTACTATAATATGATATACATAGGGTCAATGAAATAACATTTAGAATTATGGCAAATTAGATTTTTTAAATACAGAAGCCTTATTTCGAGACTGACATACTGAGCTTAAGAATTGAATGATAATCATAATATGTCGTAATACAAACAACCGATTTCAATGAATGAAAAAACTAAAATAAATAAAACGATATTAATTGACAATATCAAGGATATAGACAAAATGACGAAATTCATCCACATTTTGGCTATAACAAACCATACTAGAACAATATAGTATCTTTCCTTCTAATGATTTATAAATAAATATTAAAGACATTGTCAGCTGTTCTGACAGTTCTGAGAACAGAAGTTTTGACACATGAGAAACGGCAAAGATTTGGCAAAAAGATTAAAAAGTAAATACTCACCGATAATCAAGCAGCCAGTCATTGCGACACCTATTCTGCCAACATGTAGCTTCAGGTACGCTAAGAAGGGATAGGCCACGATGAGACCACCGCAGTACGCCATCAGACACATGCCGTGCAAGTTCCTCAACTCGGGGATTAAGGCGTAGACCAAGAACGTTGCCAACAGAAACGGCACTGACAGTAGAAGACCTGGAATAATATTGTAACATAGTAAAGCTGGATATGGCAGACTACATGCCTAGTACATCATTTACAAATAATAAGGTGATAATACTGTCGTAATATAGCCGTGATTTCACAAACGATTGTTAACTATTTAGTGTGTTTTAAATCAAATAAAACTGAGAATAAATTCACGTTATAATCTATTTGCTACTATTGAAAGCATAACTACTTTTATGTTACTATTATGACTTCTTGAAAAAAATAATTTTAAGAGGAGCATTCTAGACGTAAAATTGCCAACACTCTGAACTGTATACTATGTTAAATATTTATATAAGTAAAGAAAGCATTGTTCTAACATGGTGTCGTAAAAGTTCCATCAATTGTTTCACATCACTGGTCTTATACGTCGTTAGATATGCCAAACCTGATTAAGTTAAAGATCACATCGAAAAAAAGAAACAATTAAGTTTACCGGAAGTTAGACATACTGAAAAGTAAACTTTAAATCATGTTTCAAATAATTTTATTTCTCCAATAACTTATACTTATTAATCCATACTTATATAGCAATTAACAAAGGAATTAAACTGATATAAAATCGAAAATTTAACATTGCAAACAATATCTATAGTTTTTAGGGTGAAGAGGTAAAGTCGGATGGTCTTCAAGAAAAACAAAAGTATCTGAGCTGACAGCACCACCCTTATATAAGGATACGTGGGTGTGATTTAAATGTTAGTATTTTGAGTGTATATAATATTAAAACAATCAGTTCTATCATAGAGATAGTAAGTTTTATAGATTCACTCTCACATTCACTTTTGTACAAGTTAAGTACCCATGGATTCACTTATATTATAAATCTCTCAGAGATTATTATTATTCTGGATACTTACATACACTCTATTCTTTCATATATCTCAGGTAATTTGTACGTAATAGTATTTTAAAAGCTCATATTCGCAAATATTTTAATTGGGTGATATTTATTTATTTATTTATTTGTAACTTTATGCACAAATACATGCATCGGCGGCCTAAGGCATTTTCTGCCAGTCAACCGATTGGGTGATGCAGAGAAGATATGAGATAGGTGCACTTAAGGATAAGAAGTAATTGCCAGAGGATTTAGTATATATAGACCAGATAGACCATAAATAAGTAAATATACTTACATAAACACATAAATATATAACACATACATATATAATACACATACACACAACTCATATACATACGTGCATACATATTGCCACTATAAGATATAATAATACCAGGTGGTGAACTAAGACTTCGCCATTTCAGCCAGCAAAGCTTCTTCACCCGAACCCTAAACGAGTCGCGACTTTTAGCCATCCTGACTTCGAGGGGAAGCGCGTTCCAAGAAAGAATAGCCTGCACGAAGAACGAAGAACCGACAAACCCAGTGGAGTGAGAAGGACAGAGTAGAAGGAGATTATTAGCCGAACGCACATTTCTGATATGGTTGTTGCTCAATAATTGAATTTGTGATGTTAAATAAGCGGGAGGGGATTGGAAATGATATTTACAACGATAAATAAAGAATGTCTTGCTATAACATGTTGAACGACGTATAAACAACGAAATAGGATAAATATAATTATTGGCAAACAACGGACACCCATCGTGAATATTAATTTTATTGACTATTAACTCCTAACCCATTTTACAGACAACTTAATGTGATATAGAAGTAACAACGTTACGATCAATAATATGTTTAATACCGTTGTAAAGTATTATGTTAAATCATAATTTAAAACTGTTTTAGAAAATGAACGCTATGTACCTCTAACACACTGTTATTGTGTTAGCTCACGCAAGTCGCTAAATTAAATAATCTTGTATTCTTTAGTCGTGTACTAGAGTTCAAATCGTTTTGGAGTGTGAATAACTGCTCCTAAAAATCCTTTTATGTTTGTTTATGGCGTACTTAACTAAACGAGTCAAGATTGCCTGACCACTCATTTACAAAGCAAAACTACGATATTATGAGTAAGTGTCGATAAACTCACGTGGATTAGTATCCGACAGTGCCATTACCTAAATTTATATCCCCATTTAGAGATTAACTGCATGTTCACAAGTGCCTACGGATAATTATGAACGATAAGCATTTAAAAGCCTCCTATTAACAATACTACGGCTCGTAAAAACTGGGATCGGCTTGTAGTGTTTTGTTATCAAACTTCGTGTTATTTATGTGCTTACGTAACTATTTGGAATAAATGGGCCATTAACCGTCGAGGTTAAGCTAAACAAACTATTTACGACTTTGATGACAAACAACATGTTAGTTAATTAGTATGTATTTTTTGCTTTGATTTGTTTTAGAACATTTCAAATCTCGCAAAAGTCATTACAATGAAGATGAAGAGTTTGATACATCTGCCAGGCAGTCTATAGAATAGAACATTCCTAGTTTGTATCGTACCAAGGAACATATTGGTCATAAAAATAAAATTCGAAATTCGTTGAAATTGACGAGAAAATTAGTCGACAATTTGTTCCCGTGCATCCCGTAAAAGAATATGAAAGGAATACCCTCAAATTTAAATGTGTAGATTCTCACGACCACGATTTTAATGTTATTACTGGTGGTAATTGTAATTAGACACATGTGATCAATTACATGGATTGTAGGTAGCTGATAGAATTCACTAATTAGTTCTAACTAGTTCTAGATTTAATTGGAAGTAAGTACAGAAAATGTGATAAAGTTGTGGCATTCGAATACAATTCTATTGACATGAACTGTCCGTATAATGAAGGAATAACAATACAAAGTGACAACAGAACCAATAATCCCGTGGGTGTCGTAAGAGCACTGAAAAGAGAAGGATTCTAATAACAAACCATTTTTTTTTTTTTTTTTATCGTGTGGAAACCCCCTCGAGCCGTCACTCCACCGGGGTTTACGGCGGGGTGGTGTGTCGGAATCGGACCGACTAAAACCACACGGTGTGCCACTCTGCGCCTGACATAGGAGGGATCCGGGAACAGCTGCTATTACGTCATCCAGATCCCTCCTAGCGCCTGCCCGCTACCGCGGGCACCTTCTACGGATAACCTCTCCATTTAGGCGACGTACGGCACACGCGGACGTCGCCTCCTCGCGGCTGGCCAATATAGCGGATGGAGGGGAAAACCCGTCCCGTCCACCCGCGGCCACACTCAAGGCGGCATGAGGCGCTGGTATGCACGCCTCCGCCGCCCGGCTCGCCGGCGGCGAATTGGGTCCGAGTGGAGATTGTCCTCCCGGGCCCTCTCCGCCGCCTCCTTCCGCGAAATTACATCTTCGCAGAAGGTTGCGACCGCGGTAAAACAGCTATCGCTACCGACCATGGAGCGTATGACGGCCGGTAGCGAGAGATCTCCTCCAATAACTGCAGTGAGGACCCCACGCTGCGCCGCCCAAGCGGAACAAACCGCTAGCGTGTGCTGAGCCGAGTCCTCACTGCAGTCGCAGTGGTGACAGGCGGGACTCAATTCCCTCCTGGCGACCGAGTGCAGATACTTCCCAAAGCAACCGTGCCCGGAAAGGATCTGCGTCAGTCGGAAGGAAAGGGTCCCGTGCTGTCGCCCCGCCCACTCAGCGATGACCGGCTGGAGAGCCTCCCCGGCGGCAAAGCCAGCACGTGGAGCCTCCAGCCGGGACGACCAACGAGCCATCGTGGCTCGACGAGCGGCCTCTCGCCACTCGCGTATCTCTTCAGGCGGGGGCCGCATGCCGCTACCCGCCCGGAAGTCAGCCGTCCGCCGATAAACTTCGGCGAGCACTTCCGCCTCCAAGTCCCATGGCGGAGTTCCGGCCAAGGCACACGCCGCCTCCGTCGATACGGTGCGGTAACCGCGTATGGCTCTAACCGCCAATATCCTCTGAGGGCGCCAAAGGCGAGCCCTATTCTGGGCGGTCAGAGCCGCCGCCCACACCGGTGCACCATACAGTGCCATTGACCGGACAACCCCCGTGTATAGCCGTCTCGTCGCGACGCTGGCTCCACCCAAATTCGGCAAAAGTCGCCCGAGGGCAGAGGCAGTGCCGACCAGCTTTGGAGAAAGCTGTCGGAAGTGCTCGTCGAAGAGCCACCTCCCGTCGAGGATCAGGCCCAGGTACTTCATCTGGGCCTGAACCGGTACGAGGACCGAATTGACTACGATAGAGGCGCCGGGTGGGGGACCACGCCGGGGCCCATGGAACAAAAGGGCCTCCGTCTTTTCTAGGGCCACCCGTAACCCCAGCGCCTCAATACGCCCGACATACTAATAACAAACCATATACCAACCCAAAGTAGGTCAAAACCTCCTTTCTAAGGACTGGCCCACGTCTAACAGTGGACTATTAAAGGCTGATGTTGATGGAGATGATAAATATAATAATATTTCGGAATAATTACGTCTTTAAAGAGCATCATCATTATTAAAAAATATTTTTAATCGGTACACTGTTATTATCATTAGAAAGGTATTTTTGCAGAAGCATAACGTTGATTACAAATTGTTATCTGCTTTGCAATGCTTACATGATATTTTACAAATATTCGAAGAGATTGTACACACATATTGAAACCAAATTAACAGCACATCTATTAAAGGCTCGGGTTTTTCTAAATCTACCTTTGATATAAATCTATTATATTACAATAATACAAGAGTTATTACTATCAGCACTCTTACTAGCGTGACTTTATCTGTTATACGAAAAAAAAATAGAAGTACTATAAATTTCAGGATGCTGTAAATTCAACTCCCAAGTAAAGTAATCAGTAAGCAAAGATAAATATTTAGTTACAGTCACCCCAGCTTGTTAAACGAAACATATGGACCAAATAACCCAGTTTCAGCCGGAATTACGTATAAATCTTATGACGCACATCATCAAAAGTAATTCTGAAATAAATTTTAAAACACAAATCTCACATATGTAGTCCTGATAAAACTAAAAAATGTATTTGGCATTTAAATGAAATTATGACATTAACACATTTGAAACGCTCTAAAACAAACGAATGCTAGTGAAATCTATCGACGCTTATATATTGCTTTATATTGTTTTTGGTCTGTTTAACTAAAAATTTACACTTTAATGCGAATATTATTGTATTTTCCTAAAAAAGTTCATTGAATTTATAATCAACTAATCTTAGTTTGATTATAAGTTAGAACATAATAGAATACACTTTATTGTACACCAGTTAATATAATTTATATTTAAGAGCATATCTGTTAAATGACATGTATAAATGGTGGCCTTTTCATTAACAAGCAATTTCGTACAGGCAACCAGGTAACAAAAGTTTGTACATGTATTTAGTAAAGTTTGTTTATTGAATGCACAAATGTAATCTCAGGAATTACTATTTCAAGCTGTACAGTTTAAGTATTAGACAGCTTATTTGTCGAGAAATGCTATAGGCTATATAACATCATGCCACCAAGGGGAGCGAGTCATTAATAAAAATTTTTGCAAATACTGGTAAAATTGATTTCTAATAGTCATAAACAATATTTACCAATTGCATATGCAGTGTACAAGGCGAAGCTGTCATCATTAGTCGGTGGATCTTCAGGGTAGCACACACCGGCTAATAGCATCTCCGGTTGCGTTGGGTCTTTGCTAATCATTTCTACGCAGTACTCATTGAACTGGTGCAGCTGTAGTCCGCCGGGCGCCACTTCAAATAGCGTGCCATTCTAGAATTAAAATATAAAAATAAGAATTCTTATTCAAGAAATATTTTCTTTCAGATTACATAGTTTTTTGTAGATCAGATCTATATTTATGCGCACGTGTGCGGTCCTAATTGAAATATGAACGTCTATGTTAACCATTACGGGCCGCTGGAGTCCTAAAAACACTAACAAATTTTTGTATGAAACTTCGATAAAACTTAAATTGTAGAGATCTTTTAAAAAATGAAATTTAGCTGTATCGTGGTAGTAAACCCAAAACTATTTCGGGGAAAGAGGCTCGGAGGAAGAGTGTGCAATCATAACTGCACCAGTTTTCAGCAATCAAAAGACAATTTTTGTAGCACACTAAAATATATCATTAATATTATATAGCATTACTTCTTACAAATACGTCGAGGATCTCTGATAAAAATCTCATAAATTATACAATTGGGTATTTGCATGATTTAATCCATTAAATAGTTATGTCTTATTACTTTTAAATTTTTTTAAAATTTTTGAAAAAAAAATTTTTTTTTTATTTATAAACATTTAAACTATTTAACAATAAAAAAATTGTTAAAATTTAAACGTACAGGTAGCTCCCTCTTGCGTATGTGACGTAATTGTGCATATTCCATTTTAATTTGTTATTTGTTATTTACGCTACTTTCAGTAAATTTTAATCTTAATGATAAAATATAATTAAACTCACTTTAAATAAAAACCAACTTAAATTTTTTTCAATAATTTATCATTCGTCGTTTATCATGCATTCAAATGACGCGCCAATAATATGCACAATGACGTCAGACCAAACACATCACGTTTCACATCACGTGATTTTTACATCATATTTGACCACTTTTATTTATTTATTTATTTAAAAATTATTTGTAAAAATTAAATTTTAATCTTACGTAGGTATTTTATGTGTATCAAAGAATTTATTAACTGAACTTTATTTGAAAAATCATTTTCATGCAAATACCCAATTGAGAACTACCTACCTACTTTTACTTGGATCATATAATTCGTGTTACTAACCACTAAAAAAAAATATTTTTAAGTATAAATATTAATTGGAACAAAATTAATGTTATCTATCTGTGATCTTGAATTTGCCTTGGAATCAGAATTCGGAGGCAATTCACTAAATCTCTATCAAAAGATCATTCAAACAAGAAATAAGCAGTAGGTAAAAGTTACTCATCTGTTTTGTTTGTACCTATTTATATTAACTTCAAGTCCCCCACTAACTGTTTTAAGTACAATTTATTACATTTTTGTTTATGCCGATGATCATGCAATAAATCTTTCATGACAAAAAAAAAGTTGTATTATATACTTTCATGATAAAAGTAAAATTCACTCTATGCCTCTCTAATTCAAACTGAATCTTAAAAAAAGCAAAAATTGCCCTACAGACTTGTGTACTAATGTCTCAATAACAGTCAACCAAAACATAAAACAAATACAAAAGGAAAGAAGAAAATTAAATTTCTGTTTCTAAGTGAGATAAGACACCAATACTAAGGACGACCCGTACCAAAAGTGACAGATATTGAAAGATCCTTGTAAAAAACAGACCACATACAATGAATAGTATGGACGTAATATCGTTTATGTGAACGCTTGGCTTCACACAAACAATAAAACCAAATGAAATTTCAGACCTAAAATGGACTCATTCCAAATATCCTTCAATTACAGTAATATACGAACGAATACGACCTGTGAACTGTGCCAATGATTGTAGTTTCACAGTGTGTGTTAAGTAATACTAAATGCAGAATCGATTTACTGGCCTCTATTATCTTTGTAGGTAGCAGCCAAAAGATATTTAAAGAATTATTATAAAAACTTATTTGTATTTAAACATATTCTAATAAATTAATACGAATGAAAAAGAGGTACAAAAAAAATCAGTTATTGTAAAAATATTGAACGTAAGGTCTGTGACATATTTCTAAATATTTTAGATTACAAAAGTCTATGCAATGATGTTTCAAGATAGCCTGTGGTGTGGCCTGTAAGACAGCCTGCGTAAAAGAAAACAAAATTCATGTATAAAATTGCAAGAAGTTGTAACTAAATTAATAAATTATTATTAATAAGAATGTATGTTTATTTGTTATGTTTTAGGATAGTGTAGAAATATTGAAAAAGAAAATCTATTTACGGCGAGAAAGGCTAAATTTGACCAGAATATTTGACGCTCCTTGGGGGAGGCTTTTGTTTAACACTGGACGGTGATAGGCTGATAATGATTTCCTAATGAAATGACATCTTTTTAACGTAAGCGAAGCCGATAACTCTGCTAGAAGTCCTATATTTATTACAGAGCCCGGTTATCTTGGGAACAAAACGGCTTAAGAACGTTCTAGTAATTTATGTATAATGTGCAGTCTCTCTCTAAATATAGTACTCCCATAGCCAGGCTTTTACTAAATTTCTTACTTCTTATCTTCGGTAGTAAAGCGTTATCTGGAATGTACGTAGAAATCTTACTGATAGAGTTTGAAACTCTGTAAGATTTAAATACAATTCATTTGAGATGAAACATCACAGACGATTAAACTGTGAAGACCACACATACGTATCTGATGAATGAGAATGAATTAACGGCAATTGGTTTGAAAGTTTTAATTACACTGCTGACAGTCCCTTGGCCCTTGAAGTTCTGAAGTTACCCGAAACATGGCAAAAGATCAGAGATAATATAGTTAATAAGAACTTAAATTTCTGGTGCGAAAAAAGCCGCGGGCACTTTATACGGCCTGTTATTTATGTATATTTAAAGATTTCTTGGATATAACAAATAATATGTTAGCAGTACATATAATCTAATGTACAATCTGGTGCTGATAAAAAACTACCATGATTTGTGTTTTATCTTATAGCTAGATATGATTTAATTTTAAAATGATATTGTTTTTTAGCTGCCAATAACGTATATTGTCTTAACTATGAACTAAATTTAGTTTACAAACAAATATAACAATGCGATATTGAATACACTGATTGGAAGACTTAGAAAATAGCAAACTTTTTATTTATTTAACCTTCATGTATAAATGTAGCAATGGTGGACTTAATAACGAAGGTATTTGCTACCAGTCAATCTTACGACGATGCAGAGTCAAACATGGTAGATTCACAGTAATTACAAGTTTTTTTTAAATTAATACATAACGTTTATCATATTTATACTAATATTACAATACTGAAGAGTTTGTTTGTTTGGTTAAACACGCCTTATCTCGGGAAGTACCGCTCCGATACGAAAAATTCTTTCAGTATTAGATAGCCCAGTTACCGAGGAAGGTTATATATTATCAGACACAACCAAAAGGAGCTGAGTGTCAATGAAAAATGTTTCAAAAAGAAGGGCAAGTTATTCCTGTTAATAGCTTCCATTGCGTGCGCTGCTTAACCGGGTAAAGTTTTGTAAAAATAATGTACGAATGAATTTTAAAGAAAAGTCAACATCTGTTTATCTTTTAAGATTGACTCACTATAATCTTCTTCTTCTCGAAAAGGAATAATTCTTCTTCGTTTTTGCAACATCTTTTTTTGATACTGCACTCCTTTTAGTCGTAGCGTGACAATATATAGCCCAAAACCTGGGATATTTAACACTGAAAGAATTTTTCAAATCCGAGCCATAGAGTATAGATACAAAATATTTACACAAATTACATTTGAATAATTATAACGATAAATGTATACAAAATACAACTAAATTAATAATACACAGTACATAAGTTATTAAAACTCAGTACATTATCTGATAAAACTGTAACTAAATATAAAGTTTGAAAATTGGTATAAATTAAAACTTAACAAAATAGGAAAGTTTAAATATGATTTAAATTTATGATAGTCTATTGTTTTTATTTGTTGTTTGTGACTATCCTGGTAGCGTAGTGGTAGCGTTTGTAACTACTGTGCTTGAAGCCTCACGTTCGATTCCCGGGTCGGAGCAAATGTTTGTAGGATCTGCAAATGTTTGGTTCGAAGTTTGGGTATTTTCTATATATATATGAATGTAAGTAATTACAGAAAAAAATATACAAGTATTCTAGCAGTCAATATGGCTGTCACAGTACAAACTCTACTAAGTTTAAAGCTATATTAAACATTAAAAAACAATGTAGCTACATACATTGATGTCATACATAGCTACATCACAGAACTTTTAAAAATGTGTCATCTTTTAAAAATGTGTACCCGTCTGTAGTGAACGCGAGACTAGTGACTCAAACACCTAAATCCTGATTAGGACATATCATTATTAGAACAACGCTAAAGCTTAGAACTGGCCCGACTAATTATTTGAACGATAACTTTGCTTAAAAAAACAAATACAGTCGAATGCGTTTAGAAAGTTTACTAATTACATATTTAAAATAAGCAATATATTTAGATACTTACATATATTGATACGACTTCAAACAAGTGTATTTCTGACTTATTAGTTATTTGTAAGATAGTTATAAAATTTTTGATGAGATCAAGCAGAGAAGCAAGGTCAGCGACATAGCCCACCGAATTAGCAAACTGAAGTGGTAGTGAGCTGACCATATTAGAGAGAGCCGACAACCGTAGGGGTAAAAGAGCTCTAGACTGGAGACCGCGTCTCGGCAAACAGTGTAGGCCACCCATTAGTCAGGTGGAATATCGATTTGCGAAGGATGGTTGGCAGGAATTGAATGCAAAAAGCCCAAAATCGATCTGAATGGTGTGCAATGTATCGATCTGAATGGTGTCGTAGAAGCCGAGTAAGAAAGCAGAAAGAAGAAAACCTTGAAACAAACCTAATTCCAGTCCGTCTGACCAGCTTTGTAAAGTAGGCTAAAACCTCCTTTTAAGAAACGGGTCTTGGAAATGATGATGATTATAAGCTGCTACTGGTAAGAAAGAATGGACTAATCATTTATGGGTGATTAGTCATGTTGACAGTGAATTTGGTACCGGTGGTAAATTGATTTACTTTAGTCACACCTATTTTTGTAATGTTATTAAGGAGACAATATTCTAGATAAGATCACAATAGTATGATTGTGCATAAAACGTAATACGGAACTCCTTAGTATGAATGATGTTCATGTGATAAGAACTGTGAATCACTTTGTTTAAAATGTAATAGAAAAAAGGAGGCACAATTCCAAAACGCTTTTCCTTATCAAGTTTCGTCTGCCACCGCTACAGCCCTATACAGTTTATTCGTTCTAAGGCTTGTACAAGATTAAATATTTTGACATAAATATAATATGTGTATAATAATTTTGTCATTCATAGATTAAAAACTGGTGCCAAAACAAGCAAGAAATTAGCTACTAAAATTAAAAATACGTATAGTAGACATTATAATATTTTATAACAGTAAACAAAAAAGATGTCACATATTTAATATTTATTCGATTTTTCATAATATAATCGATGCAGTAATCGAAAAAATTAAACGAATTAATAAAACTAGGAAAGAAATTCAGAGAAAGAACTACAAATGGCTTTGAAATAAGTTATTGGAATAAATATTGGAAATAGTACTTTGTGTAATTTATTTTTAGGTGACATTGTTTTGAATATCTTTGTTTTGTTTTTTTTTTTTGTTTGGTGTCTGCTACTTAGCAATCTGTTTCCAAGAAACAATAATCTAATATGGTGTCAGATTTACATCGGTTCATGATTATTTTCTACAGCTGAGCTGAGCATCCATTGATGTCATACTCTTTTTCTGTCCGCACATCTCATTGCTAGATCTGGTATACTATTTCTCTTCAGTCGAGAAAATCTCACACTGCCCACTCCCCCCTGTTTTGAATATCTAATTTAAAAATTTGCCCGCCCGTCGGCTATTTGAAGTTCCTATGACTACAGATAATGAAATGTGCCCGTGGTCCAACTGATAGAACTACAGAAAATAATTTTGACCCGTGGCACTACTATTAGGATTACGCAGTATTACCACGGGAAAAAGATCTTTAATCGCTATACTTGCTATTTTTAGTCAAACTCTAATTGTAGTCTCGTAAACCTATCCAGCTTGATTCACCTATAAATTAAGTTCCGTAACATAACCTTCTGCGGCATAAACTATGCATGTTTTTATAAAACCTTTGCTAGTTGTTCTATATTTTAAATATGCTTTTAATATTTTAATGTGCTTGTTGCGTGTTGGATTTTTAATTTTCGCGTAATGTGAGTGCTAGTTATTTAATGTTCTATTAATTTAGTCGACGCCGGTACTTAACAAAGTAAAGATTTATTCAAAACTATATATTAGATTTGATGGATAGTGGATTATTGCAAACAACAGTTTAAGGTGTACTTTTTTTTTGTGTTGTTATCCCCTCGGATACTACCCAACGGCTATCCGGTTATCCGGCGGGTGGCATGGCTATGCCAGACTCGAATCGACTAAAAATCGTACAGAGTCTCGGGAATCCTAAAAAGAAAATCTCCGTCACATCAACGAAGCTCAGGACGTCTATATACGTCTATGGCTAGTAGATGACCTCCAGGAGATTGATAAAGCTTAGAAAAGAAAACAGAAAGCTAATTTCAAGATGAAGGATGTGACATCATCTCATGTCATCTACAGCCTTTAATAATCTACTGCTGAACATAGGCCTCTCCTAGAACATAGGCCGAGGTTTTGACCTACCATACTACACTGGCCCGAGAGATTGGTATAGAGTTTGTTTCAAATTTTTCTTCTTCTTGTAATGATGTTGTCGTACGTAGTTTGTCCCTTAGAATGTGACATATTGTTCTCAAATATAGCATCAACCAGGAAACCGTATGGAGCTGTCATCAACTATATTATATGTTTTTAAGCCTATCTATTCCATTCTTGTTGTACCGCGTAATGACCATTTATTCAGAAAGTGAACAGGTTATTGTGGTTCAATATGAGTACCATTAGCATTTTTTAAACTGACCTCTGAAATTATACCTTTACAAGTAGATATATGTAGCTGCTCCCTGTGGTGTTACCCGTGAATTATTAATTCCTTGTTCATCAAACTGAAACCCTACCTTTTTTGGGGTAAATAAGCAGTCTATGTTTATCCAGGGTGTAAGTTACATCTACACAAAATTTTATCAAAATCGATCTAGCCCATTGAGCGTAAAGAAGTAATAAATATACAAATACACACTCTCATAAATTTTTATCTTTGTGATATTAGTGTAATTAATTTACATTTTTTCATCACTTTCTTCTTGATATATGTAGGCAATCATAGAGAATGAACGGAAACATAAAAAGAACGATAAATTCATATTACTCGTACATCGAACAAATATATGATGCTTTAAACTAAAACGATTTCTCGAAAAACTTACATTAGAGTAAAAATAAAATAATTTCATAAATAATCATATCATAAACAACATCAAATCCATTTAAATATTTTTCACTCTAATAATTTCACTCTCCACACATAGATTCTATTATTAGTGCCCACAACAGAGGGGTTGCTTATGATAAGTAAATCATAGTCTAAAGCAAATAATAGTGTTACAACAACATCATAAACAAACATAATTCTAAGTGGTGGCTGCAGAATATATTATCAACTAATTTATACTTTTATAAATGACTATTAGTTTGAGATACTCTTATAATAAGTTACGTAATACTAGAGATCGGTTAGTATTTGAATTGCCACCGCTTTTAATATCTTTTTTATTTAAATAATTATTGTAACTTCAAGTCTTAGTATTTTTGGGTTTTCTTTTGTACAATAACAGGTTAAAATATATATTAAACTTCTAGTTTTATAGACGTTTTTACATAATGTTAGTTTTATGTAGTATTTAAAAGTACATGTATTTAAAATATATATATTCTTGAAAAATGATAGTGTTCAACGTTTTTATTTTATACATAAAAAAGATATATAAATAAAGCAGCGTATAAAAACTTCTTTAAAATTCGTCTTTAAAAGCCTTGAACAGTCCACTGTGGAACATAGACCTCTCCGTAAAAAGAAAACTTAGGCCTGGCATACCAAGTTGACCAGACGTGTAGGTATAGGATTTGTTTTAATTCGAGGATCTCTCACTACCGGCTGTCATACGCATTATGGTCGGTTGTGACAGCTCTATTACCGCTGCGATAACCTTCTACGTAGACGTCATTCCGCAAAAGGAAGCCTAGGAAAAAGCAAGGGGAGACGACATCCCGCTATCAGGCAGCAGAAGTGCACCGACCTCTTCTCGGATCCAATTCGCCGTCCGCAAACTGAGCAGCAGAGGTACACTGACTAGCGCCACATGCCTCATGTCTCGTGTGGGCGTGGATGAACGAGACGAGTTTTTCCTTCATCTGCTACAGTGGCAAGCCACGAGGAGGAGGATGGATCGCTCTTATTTTAGGCGCAGAGCGGTATACCATGTCGTTTTATTCGACCAGATTCCGACCGCCGCAAACCCCAGTGTGGTGGTGGCACGAGCAGGTTCCATACGTTAAAAATAAAATAGGTTTGTTTCAATGCAATTTCCCTGCAATAAAGTTGCTTTACGGTGTTTGAAACTATAAATATGTAATCTGACATCTAAATATTTAGTTCTGGACGTTGTATATAAATTACTTCTTACTAAACTATAATAGACGCCACAAAGCTATTACATAATTAATTTTTAATACAGTTGAATGAAAAAGAATGGCAATATTGTGGCCGTGTGTATTTTCTAACAAATTAAAATATACTTCCTGATAAATTACGTTTCTAATAAATAGTTCTTATTAGCGGTAGCAATTTAATAGTTAATAGCCTTCAGCGCTTGTTCTAATCGAGAACTATTTTTCAATGTACTTTATATAACATATAGTGTAAAATGTATTTGGTGTTCTATTTTACTATTCTAACATAGTAAACATATGTATTTGACTCTAGCTACACCCAATTCACTTATTTGTATAATTTGTTTTGAATAAAAATCGAATTGATTAAAAAAATTAACAGAAATTTAAAATTAAGATTGCTATTTAATATTTCATTTTATTTAACAATGAGTGTTCTCTGTGTAGTGACGGATTAAAAATATGGAGTGCCATCACCCCTATTTATTCCGAGGACGTCGTAAGAGGCGACTGAGGGAGCAAAACTACAAGAAAACGTCGGTGCAAAGAGAAGGGTTAACTTCAAATAAATCCTATACTAATCTTTCTGACCAGCGTTGTATAGTAGGCCAAAATCTCCTTTCTAACAAAAGGCCTGAGCCTAGCAGTAAACTTTTAAAAGCTGTTGGTAACGATGGTGATGGATGTTCTCGACAGTAACAATCAGAATAATCCGGTTGACAAATATATCTACGACTTAATAATTTAATTATGTATGCTTCTACTTTCAAATTTTTTTTAATTGTTTAACGTATATACTCGTACATACGAGTATTGCTAGAAAATTGTTATACTTTCTAACTTTAAGTATTCTTTTCCACGTTAACGTTCCTTTGTTATCATCTTTTTCTTAATACTGCGTACTATATTAAGAATTCCATTCTCATATTAATATATGTGTAAGGAAATATATATAAGAAATAATACGCATTTGATAAAGTCTAGTAATATCCAACAATTACGAATACTTGTAACTAATGACGTCATTAGAATAACGACAGTTTCAGACATAAGGAGTTTCGTGCAATGTTCGCGAAAGCCGTTAATATATAATAGCACGTTTCTTTGACGAATACCATAAACTCAAAGAGTAGACGTAAGTATTAAATAATTTCTCTTGAACTTATTACTTCTAATATAAGTATCAAATAATATTTTTGAACTTATGACAATATTGCCAATATTTATTCAATATTTCCTTTGGCGTTACAGTTTTTGAACTATTGCTACACATACATATAAGGATTTAAAATATGAAGTCGTTATGATGTATATATAAAAAAATCTATCAGTATCTAGTCCAATGCGTGAATAAAGAAAAAGATCCAGTGACATAAATAGAAGATACATCCTACTACTTACGAGTATAAGTGTGAAAGTTTGTATGGATGTCTGTACCTAGTGCTGACTATGTTTAAAACACTTTTTTTACATTTATAAAACTTATTTTACAAGTTGGACAGTATGGATGCTTTTAACAGGGCTTTTCTTCAATATACTGCCTTACGTGCATAATTTTTTGGGGATGATTCATATTAAACCAGGCTGTGTCGGCTTTTGTTAGTAGACAGACCCGGACGGGACACTGCTTCATACAAAATGCATGTAACATTTCAAATTCATGTCCCTTCCGAGCCAAGTAAAAAGCACGCCTCGAAAACACAATCGAAAATAAAATTAAAAGTTTTAACACTAATTAAACACTGATTCAAGAAGAATACCAGTCGTAGCAATAAGATGTGATCTTTTCGACTCTAGGGTGCACCTGGTCCCCTAGCTATTGGTACCTGAGACGACGTGCGGTTTTTGGTCGGTTCGTGTCCGACATAACCACCCTGCGGTGGTATCCGTGAGAATTTCCGCACAATACAAAAAAAAAAAAAAAAAAGAAGGGAGTAAAGGGTTGTGATACTCCTTCGACACGAAGGGGATCTTTCGAACCTTCGATTGGTGTTTTAAGAAAATATCCGTGCAACACAATATTGATAAATCTTTAAGAGTAAAAAATAAAGTACATAATTGAATCTAAATTATTTGAACCATTAGAATTTCAATTACAACTTAATGAAAATTAGCTTTTTCTTATTTTTCTCAAGTTGTTTAAAAAAGTATTGTGTAGTCAGTCCCCTTAATTTTCATAATACTCATTCAGTAATAGATTTCGTTTTGTATTAATTATGTTTTAAAAATACGTTACAACATTACACCTGCCCTACAATATCTAATAAATGCTGATTCAAACTTTGCGATTCCACAGCTTCAATATTATCAAATAAAATGACAGATTTGACAACTTCACTTAGTTCGCAAAATCCATGTAAGCCATTTATACGTCGCGTAAAAGATTACGTTATCTCACGTTAATACATATACATATGTCCTCATTCGGAGGTATCTATTTTAAGGACCCTCATTTTTCTGAAAGCTTTTTTATTAATGACTTGTGGGCAGTTCCGAATTTATCAACGAGGGACAGTTTCAGACCAATGTTAATGCTGTAGAAATTTTTAATTAAAGCTAACAATTACGTTGTAGAATGTTCCTATACAAATTCACGTTGTTAGCGCGTTAATTATTAGAAAAGATTACAAGTTCTTAATTTTATTTACAACTAATTCCAAAAACTTGTTTAAGAGTTTATTTTTACTGTTTCGTCATATTCAAATAAAAATAACTAAAACCACCCCTAAGATTGAAAAATTAAGAAATGCTGTTACGTTATTACAATTTTATAATGTAGACGTATTGAAGTCGGTGATATATTTTTAAAAGTTTTTATTTATTTATAATATGTTACTATAATGATGAAGAGTTTATTTGTTTGGTTGAAAGCACCAATCGCAGTAGCTGCTGTTTCGAATCGAAAAATTATTTTATTGTCGGTTAGCTCATTTATCAAAGACACTATAGACTTTATAACATCGCGCTTCCACCAAGAGAGCCACAATATCAATAAAAAATATTGTAGGTGGTAAAAATATATTCTTTTTGAGAGTCGTAGGCGAAGTTGAGTGGGTGGAGCTAGTTATATAAATAGTCGCTTGAAATATAAACAATATTTAAATGTAACTTTTACACCAAAAACTTTACGTCATATTAAAAACGACGTGGGATGCATGAAGTAAAGTAATCACCTTGTGTAGTATTGAAACTTAATATATTGCCTCATTAACCTGGCAAAACAGAGGCGCTTAAAACTATAAGCCTATAGAAATACGATGTCGTTTTGAAGATAAATGATTCTTAGCTACAACTATAAATCAACAAATACAGTTTACCCTTAACTACCTACTTTAAACAGGTGAAACTAATGAGCTAAATTGTGTGGGACTTAATAATGAGCTCAAGCTTTAAGTGACCTAATTGATATATGAAAAGAAAGGAGTGGCGTTACGATTGGGGATACGTTTTCGTGGGTAATAAAATTCAGTGGCTTTGTGCCTTGCATCCCTATGCACGCGCTTTGGGGACTTAACACTGATAACAATTTCAAAGTGAATGAGTGTAGTTATATGAAGCGTTGACTAATTATTGAAACCCAATCACCTTCCCTACCGTTTATTTAATATTTTATAGTCCAGTGCTGAAAATTTTGGTCTAATATAACATGATGGCCATATGAGTTCGTTTAGTGTTTGTTTCAAATTTGCCTTCTCTTTGCAGTGCAGTGTTTTAATCTTAGCACACTCATTGTCATTGGTGACAGAACGTAGAATTCTTTATCGAGACGAGTATTTGAAATCATCATAATTGTTGACATTACCCATTTTTAATATGTTGTAAAAACACTGTTGCACGAGGAGTACATCTTATATCGTAGGGAACATTACAAATATTCATATAATGAATACACAAAACACCAACACTCGGAACAGCAATTTGTGGCTCACACTGTTGTCCCCTATGGGGATTGCAGTACCCACAACATTCAGTGTCATAAAAAGGGCGATTTGACCGCTTAAGTCTTAAACCACTCCGCGATCCGAGCGGTAAAACAGAACGCAGATATCAGTATAACTTCAGGAATTGTAATTCAACATAACGTCAGCCAATTTCAGCATCGCTATGGTTTATTTGTTCAGTCAAGCTGTTGTTTGGACTGAACAGTGATTATTTATAACGCAGAATACGTGTTGTATGCAGCACAACAAACAAGTATAATTTTATTCGTGTGTGTGATGGACCAAGGTAAATGGAGGATTTGATGCATGAAATTATCAAGAATATGTAAATGAAAACGATTATATAATTGACATGAAATGGCATTAATTGACTTATATTTTTTTCTAATAATTTTTAATCATTTATTTTTAAAACTATGCTATTTTATCCTTCTTCTTACACTTCCTTTTTTAGACTATTTCGTTGTGAAATTACAAACTGTTTTCGCAATGCCAAGACTGCCGGCGGATTACGCGTATTGACGTATCGGTGTTAAGAAAAATAAATACTTATATACATATATTAACTACCTACCTGTCCGTGTAGTGACGGATTAAGTATAAGTTAAAGAAAGGTCAATCTCCAACAGTGAATCATTAAAAGTAGTTGATGTTGATGATATTTTACTACTTCATTACACACAAAAGAGTTTTGAAATAGTATCTCAATGACAATAACCTTAACTGAAGTAGTAACAAAAGATTTTAGAAAGGAAAAATTAAAATTAGCTCGGATTTATTTATTTGAAATTAAACTGCTCATATCTTCGTGAGCAGGTACTATAACCTGTTATCTAATGATAAAATTTGATATTTCGACAATCGAATTATGGCGTATACCGTACGGTACATCATTCATAACAATCTCATACCAAAAAAATTGGGAATTTGAACCCCTCTTTTTACATTCAAAAAAGCTTTGGGTGTCAATTCTCACGCAGTCACTTGATTGTGGAAACCACAGCACTTGTAATAACATAACTCTGTATAGAACAACAGTTTGTTTACGCAACTCTGTGTACATAAACGCCAAAAAGTATGTACATATTTGTGCCTCGAGTTTAACCAACGACTTGGGCGTTAGAAAAATAAATATTTTTTTTAATATAAAAACTAAAATATTTCGTGCAAGAACGTGTAAGTTGGTAACATCGTGTTGCATGATAGTCCTAGTACATGTACATCGAAGAGCCGCGTTGATGGAGCTTATAAGGGACACACATGAAAACCAGCCAAGTTTGTGTTGAACTCCCGTGAAAAGTGTTCTGTACAAGTTAACCATGTAGTTAAAGAGTATGCAAACTACATTTTATGCAAACTCCAAATGTGTGTCCGTAATGGCCTCTATGCACAATATGAAGACATGGCTTATAAACAAATAAACTTTATTGTAAACCAGTTTAGTACATCACACATGTGCCAGAGAAGGGGCTTCTCAAAGAAATCTTATAATATATAAATACGGTTAATGCCGCAAGTGCTTGTAAAATTGTGTTTTTATCATATATCGTGCCTGGGAATCGAAACATTTAATACTAAATTAAAACTAAGAAACTACAGAAAAGAGTAAAAAATATAAAAAAATTGAAATGCCAATCACACCATTTCTCGATCAATAGCTATAAAATACTTAATAAAATAACAGAATTAGGTCATGACCACAGTAACACCTCATCGATTCTTTAGATAAACAAAAACCACAAACCAGCGACAGAGTGGATTTTATAATAAATATTTTTTTCTTAGAAAACGTCTGAACTAACAAAGCTTAGCATCCCAAGGTTATTTGTGATATGAGAAACACCGTACCGCCATATTTAAACAAGCCATTTACGTAGGTACAGACTACACAGATTCATTCATACCCTGAGAGGAAAATAAACCAATGTTATTTTGTTTAAAAAGACAAGTTTCGCACTGTCTACACAAATAAATAAAATTGAAGTGTGTTTCAAATTAACAGTTTTGACTAAATGTGTATAAACTTTCATATACGGTACATACTTAAATCAAAATATCAATTTATTTATTTATTTTTGTCGGTTTGTCTGTCTGTTTATTCTAGCTAATCTCTGGAATGGCTGGACCGATTTTGACGGGCCTTACACTACAGATAGCAGATTCAATAAGCAGTAACTTGGTTATCCTTTATGTAAAACAAATGATTCACTCGTAAACAACATTAAAATCAGTAAAATAGTGAACAATCCTATTCAAAAGAAATAAAAACCAGGGGTAAACGCAGGGCGCAATTAGCTTACTGAGATATCCTATGTCGCGAAGAACTTTACAGATATATGTACGTGAAACGTACACGGAGAACACCTAGACTCAGAACAAGTATTTGTGGATCACAAAAAGTCTTCAAAATGTACATTGTAATTTCTAAATAAAATAGATATGTAAAGTAATTATCCAGTTAGAATTTTACATATTCTACGTTACATTTGAGCGTATTCAGAGTTTTATATTAACCGTATCTTTAAATCTAAGAAGTACTGTTTGACGTTTCTTTTAACGACAACGCCGGCATTCGGAATATGACCTTTATCGCGGGAGATTTTTTAAATACACAATAACGGACATAAAGCAGATCCCGACGCAGAAAAACAATTTGTGGACCACAAACAGTGTTGTCACATATGAGATTTGAACCCACAACACAGCGCAATAGAGAGTACCGTGACGATCGCTTAAACCACTACGCCATCTGTGCAGTCACACTATTCAACCCGAAACAACTTTGTATTATTTTGGTTATTAAATTTGGTTTTTAAAATTAAAATAACCTTTTCCGTCAAACCGTGAAATTATGAAGCTTATTTGTTATTATGTCACTAGATGTTAAAATTTTTATGACTAAATTTAAATCTTTTAAACAACGCAAAAAAACTATTTTCACAATAGATAGCTTGATAAAACCGGCTGGTGTTTGGATTACGTGATGTTTACTAGAAATGTATACCATAAGTTAAGACAGATTTATATTCTGATTAATAAGACCCCTGGCTCTCAATTACGCACCATCTCTATAGAAACCCGAGGCTCATTGACAATCTATCAATCCAATCAATCAAAATTAGTACCTACAGTAATATAATCATATAAACGATTAATCTGTAAACGATGTACGCATAATATTGTAATTTTAAAACCAAATAAACATTTCTAAGTTTTTTTTAATCAATATCAATAATGTGAACTTGCAAAACGGTAATTTATTATTGTTTCAGTTACTTTTATCATATTTTTTTAAATATAATGCATAATGAAGATAGAGACATTAGCTAAGTATTAAGTAGTCGTTAAGTATTAAGTAGAATTAAAGATCTCCAGGCATCTTGGATTGTTTTCAAGGTCTTGTTTCATTTTATAGGCCAATATACCTTGAACTGTCATTATATAAACTTAATCTGGCCACAAATACTACCTCAATTGAAAAATGAACATTAAGTATAGTATATTTGAATTAGGAATCTATCACTCTTAACTAATACATACTCTTTGTTTTTTTTCATTCGCGCCCATCGATATTAAATATTTTTGTGATATTAAAATAAAGTGGGCGATAAAGAGAACTGAATTACTGGGACAACGTAACACAAAGTAGGTATTGAACAAAATTTAATGGTTTAGAAAAAAAAGCCTTCCAACAATATTTATGGCAAGATTATATATTAGTGGATCACACAAAATGTTTTCACACATTGTATGATGAAGCGTAAAGTGTGAGAAGAATGAATCTGAAGATGAAGTGTTGTGAGTTGTCGTCAAGAGTCGTGAAGGGTTTTGTTTACTACTTTACTTTCAGTATAAGCATTAAATATGTATTCTAAATAGGAGGTATATCCGTCGCCATACTTGTTTAAAAATATTTACTAAGGTTATTTTTAATATTAATATTTCTACTTTATATATAGCATATATAACACTAATATAGATATTAGTAATGAAAAAAAACTACAGCTGTCAGATGATACACATGTTGTGTTAAGGAGTTTCGTTTTTACTTAACTATTTATCAAGTTTATCTTTCTAATCTTCTGTGAATCAACCCTAAGCAGATGACCTCACCATGGTTTCGGTGTAATCAAGCAGACGATTAAGTTAGTTATACATTTTTCGACCAAAATGATACCACGGCATCGCCGAAAGTAGCAATTGTTTCGTTGCTTTTCATTGAGTGAGTCATATCACCTACGCCTGAGTCTCCTTTCTCACCGACTCTAACTCAAAGTGCGGCAACACACCCTTCGATGATGATGTACTCTTAACCGATTTCGGCCACGACGGCCAGTCTCAACGGAGACAAGCCAACTGCGCAGGAGACGTTTCAATACACGAATGTGTGCACAAAAACAGGTGCACTCCCTGTTCCCTTCCCACACAATCCGATAGAACGGCTATCCGACACGACCGGTTCTCTGAGGCACGGGGGTTAAGACCCGAACTCATAAACTCCGGGTTGTTATTTAGAAGGAGCGTACAGGCTGCGTTAATCGTTTGCCATTGGAGGACTCGCTTGTTCCCCTATCCTATCATAAAAATGAAGCTCCGTGGGACACGGACACATACTCACCTACATAAATAATTATAATTAACAAATAATTGTCCTTTGGTTATTTGAATAAAGTAAACGACAAAATTTGACTGCTCATCACACCTGTCTTCTTATTATATGACCTCTGTTATATGACCCTCCTTCCTTAAGAAATCGATGATACCTGCAAACTAAAATTGGTGCCTAAATGGATTGATGAAAATTATGCAGCTTTAGAAATTTCTTCAAAATACTTCTAAACTGTTTATATAATAATTAAAAATTGGTATTATATTTTTTATGCTATTTAAAGATATAAATTACATATCTCAGACCAGACATATGTAATGGTGTATCCCAATATCTTAGAGTTGTAATAAAATTCAAAAGGAACTGATGCTATCACATCAATAAAAATTTGAAATGATGTCTGAATTTCACAAAATTTCTACTCCAATACTCTATATCTATCTTCGTGACCACGATCAGGGCGTTTCCGTTAAAAAATATTATATTTTCACAATTAAGTCGTGTATAGTGCTAATACAATTATTATTGGCAACTATTATAAAATAATAGCTAGGACGTAGGACTCGCTGGCCGAACTTAAAATGAACAACAGGCCATTGTTTTTCATTATAAACGCCAAGTGAGGTCACTTTTCAAATACTTGCAACAATTAACTCCTTATACAATTCATTTGAAGACGACAGGCGTACGATATCAAAAATAAACAAAATTATCTTGCGCGTATCATCACCGTAGCATGTTATAGCATAGTATTTAAGTTTATCGTTTTAATTCACAACACACACATTTTTTAAAACTGTAAGTCACACAAAGTGTTGTCGCATATGGGGTTCGAGCCGCTTAAACCACTAGGCTAACCGTGCAGGCAGACATAAAAGGGTGCTATGAATTTAGCCTGTTGCCCGTTCAACGTCCGCAAGCAAGCATGCTTCAAAGTATATATGAATTTGGTAGCATAATACCAGTATCTCCCGTACACTTTCTGTCGCAACAAAAGTTTTCTAAATATAGCCAGAGATTTTAGAGATCAATGAACAGTTTTTCTTATTTTGCGTAGAGGATTGTTCCATTCTCGGATAAAAAAGAAAATTGTGTCATCGATATACGTCGCATGTATGTATGTTTGTGTTTCGTCTCGATTGGTCGGAAAAAGTATATTTTATTATATTTTAGGAATATCCATGGGATATTGTTAAAAAGAGAGTAGATATTTACATCACTGAATAAGACACTATAGAAACACTAACAAATACGTAGCAGAGTTACTATTTATGCTTTGTTAACCCTAAGACTCATATTCGAAACTTAAATGATAAAATTTTTGAGCAGCTGCAATATAATAATCGGTATATTATTCGTATTGAATCTATGAAATTCTACAAAAGCAAAATATCGCATTATAAAAACTACATTTATACTTTCATTTAATACACCGATGTACCTGCATATTGATTAAATAATCATGAGAACTGCAAAGCTGACGTCGTATTATGTCAGGTTACTAGTTAAATTATTTTTACTGTATGTAGGAAATAATTTCATTTTTAATAATCACCGTGTGTCAGAATCATAATATATACTAAAACTACACGGTATTCCAGTCTGCACCTGTGTAGCAACTGCTGTTATTAGGACATCCCGACTGCACATTCCTTGAGATAAAAATAATGTTCCCGAAATATGAAATAAATTAGTATAACAGTGAGTTATGGTATAAAAAGCAGGTCTTATCTGGGTATGGATTAACTGGTACGTATAGAATGCTTAGGTCATGCAAGCACTTCATGTCGAAGTCTGGTAACGACACTAATTTATAATACGAATCTGTTTTACTACAGGGTGTAGATATTATGCCAAATATAATCGCTATATCATCGAATCTATGCAATACCTAGTATCTATTTATATTTTATTTACATTTTATCTGTATGTGTGTCTTAATTTCTAATTGCTGGCGTTCATTTGACGGACGATCTTACTATTATTGAGCTTTTTTGCTACATAAAAAACTTTTAATAAAACTTTAGTAGCAGAAGTAAATGGTTTGGTTTTGGTAATTCACTTAATAACTGTGGCACGAAAGCACCTCGCCTGGTCGGAGGATCCTCCCTTTGTATCGGAGAGACATGACACCCGTTTCCTCCACATAACCATCGGTAACAAATTCGCTGTTTTTAATCTTTGACACCGACAGTGGCATAACAGTAAGCATGCATTTTCTGTGTCTACCTACATTAATTAGTAAGTTTGTGGTTTTCTATAGAAATCGACAGTGTTCCATATTAAAGTATATGACGTTTAATTGTAATACGTAGTACTCGATATATGCAATACTATACATCCATTAAATAGTAGTGGCGTGGTATTCATATCAAAATTAGTTAACATCTTCAATTATCACATTTTCATAATAAAGACCATGAACCGCTTCATGATATGACAATTTATTACGATTGCTTAAATAAATATATTTTTAACAATTCAGCACACTCCTAATTTCACACTCCACATTTAAAACACGACAGAAGGGGATAGGTTGCAAATAGTAACAACTACTTCTTTCGTCGAAATCAAATGATGTTTATTTATGAGCCTGCCAAAGTGATTCTACTCTGCCTGATGGAAAGCATGAATCCAAGAGTTGTGGTCACTATACTCATTGCGAATGCAGACAATACAGTATGGTTACTCACACTATCGCGGTCTAGTAAGATGCTTTTTCACGCCTCGTTTGGGAACTTAAAAGGCATGGCAGTCATCGTGTGCACTTGCCACGACAACTGTCACCCCTGCATCAATGGGTCTCCGATTTCGCACTCACCAACGAAACACGACAGCACGGATACTGTCGCTTTAGGCTGATCTTCTGTGCGAGTGTAGTACGGTCCCGGTCAGCCGGCCCATTCGTACTGAAATCAGCGTGGCTCTACTACCTAGGCGTTGATACTGATGTGTGCTATATAAATATATTATTGGAGTTCCTCACTTTTTCACACCAAAAAACAATGACAAACAAACAACTCATGAATTTATTATTCATGATTTATTTATTCAAACGTGTTAGAGATAGCTTTTTAGCAAAAAAGTCTCTCTTATGTAATTTGTCAAATCAGAAAAATATTTGGTCTCTATTATATACTATTATAAAGCACACATATACTTTACAGTATTTTTGGATAGGTGAGTAAGTTGATTTGTGACCACTACATGGTGACTGCACTTGGAGCCAGTCGGAGAAGACTTAGCGATAGCTAAAACTATTATTAACTCATTAGCTTAAGTGAAATGCCTTTAAATACATCATTTGTAGATAGAAATAAAGAAATACAAAGAATTTTCATCTAGCAATCATGTTTTAAAAATTCCTAAACACACGCAAGATTTACCATTAATAAATACAGTTCCCAAGTTATAGAAATGATAATCATATAAATGAAGATCAGTGACTTGAAAAAAATGGTATCTACGTTTAGCTATCTTGACGAAGTGGTTATAATAAGTACCTATAGTTACGTAGGTAAATAAAGGGCTCGTGGCTCAGTGTTAACCGCGTAAGGTAACACATTGTAAACTAAAAGCGAACCCCCAACCCTGTTTTGAGGAAAAAGGCTCAGAGACAGAAATTATGTAGAAATAAGAAAGCCGAATACTAAAATATAGAGCGTAAGCAAGAAAACAGAAATTAAAAACATATTTCCCCGAAATTTTCGCAACAAATATAAGGCGCTAGAATAGTGACCAAGAATATATTGACAGCTGTAGAATTCACACGAGAAAAACCTTAACAATTTACAAAGTATATTTTAAAATTATAGTTTGTTAAGTAGTAAGTCGCTTTCTAGTAAGTCTTGAAATCATAGACAGTGGTTGATGTTAAAAACTGCTATTATTTTGCTAACAATTAAGTCGAATAGAAGAAGAAGAGTAATGGTGTGTCATATTGACGGCGCAGAATACTGCTTTATTTAACAATGTCACAAAAATATATTTTGGGGTTTTACATATTTTACTAATGAGAATTTAAAATTTATCGTGAATAATACTTTTAACAGATTCAAATAGAAGTCCTTGTTCATGGGAACAACATTAAAATATCAAAACATTTTTAATTTTTTCGTTTAAGAAAATTCTTTTAAAATACTACACTTTATGATAACTAGTTGCCTGCCTTGTTAATGGAATATAAATCATTAAATGACAGATATTTAAAGGTGCAAATATTTTCTGCTATAGCGCAGTCAGACTTGATTTACACTTTAGACACCGGCACCATCACTACCAGTATTTTCTTAACTTATAAAATTACATATTTACTTATTAACATCTGAAAGCAATTCATATTAACACTTATACTTTTTTGCAATCAACAATGGCAGTTAAAAGGTAGAAGTTATTGAATGAGCCTTAATAACCCGCTGCTAACAATGTTCCCCGTACTAAAATTGAAGCCCCTAAGAGACCTTAACAAAAACTTACTTCACAGCAAGTTAAATTGCTATTTTTCCGAGCATTCTTAAATTTATGAACTCGTAAGTAATTAAAAGTTAATTTAATTCTTTTAGTTTTCTGTTTCGATGCAGATTAAGGCCTTCTGTCTGCATATACTGTCTGCAATAAACTTTCGTACATCGCGGTGTAAATGCTTAATCCCTTTTTAAACTGAATTCAAGAATCGAAGTGCTTAGACTATTTACAAGGCCTATATCCTTAATGCGTAACTGACAATGAATCATTGTCACAAGAAATTCCTTTAATGAATGGATTAATCATTCAAATTTTCCGGTCAGCAGAATATAGACTATATAGTAAACATTTCGAAATCATTTTATAGCTAAATTATCGAACTATCATAAATTTGTCAGTTTTTATAATATGATACAAATTAGAACAATTTATCCAAAGTTCGCTTTATAACTCTCGTAATATTTAGTGTTAACAAACTGCCTTCCTCCGACTTTCTCAGACACGAATCTTTCACCCCTGTACTGTACTGTTCACTTTTAGTTTCGCGACAAAAAATATTTAATGATGATCATCAAGCTCTCAGCTACACTATCTACACTAAACATTTAAAATTCATAAAAATTGATCATTAGATCAAGGATAAAACCTTAACAAACGGATAATCAATGACTCTTGCATTTTACAAACAGTATGGATGGCGCCATATTGCCTAAGTTGGTGGGCTGATAAGGGTTATTTTAAAAATAACTTCTTCATCTGTTAGACAATAATTTACTTATTGTTACGATAAATACAAGGAAAAGAGAGCTAAGTGTCTTTGTTTACAGCAATATCAGTAGATTACTTGTGAGTAATTAAGACGTCATTTATTGCTAAACATATTAGTAATGGAAGGTTGTCATTTTATTTATTTACTAACTGAACCACCACCTCGTCTAGGTCTCCTGTTGCCGGTACCGTTATGTTATCCAATAAATGTGAACAAATTTACATACCATAAAAAGCTTATAGTGAAACAACTTTAAACAAGTTTCCCTTTAAAAGTTCTAAATAAAAGTCTAGTTACGAAATTTTAACCGTTTACGCAGCGTACACAATGAAGGCTTATACAAGAAATGATTTCCCTTCGTTTTTGCAATATTTTTAATTGAAACTCAGCTCCTTTTGGTCGTAGCGTGATAATATAAAGCCTATAGCTTCGTTCTATAGTCAAATTATCAAACACTAAAAGATTTTTCAAATTGAATCAGTAGTTTCTAAAAGATTAGCACGTTCAACCAAACAACTCTTTTGCTTTGTATATTTGTATAAATTAAATGTACAGAAGCTAGCGGGGTTAGACTCCTATAATGTAATTTCTGTTTATTTGATATAAATGCCAAACATATTACAAATTAAATGAGTAGTTCCGGACACGAGTATTGTAAGATAAAAATAAAGATTATACATACAACTGCATTATCAGCAATATTTCAAATTAAAAATAATTCACATATTATTAACTAACCCGACACAAATTGTCCTAACTGTTTTAAAAAGCACTTTGAATTAGCACCGATTGGGCTCTTTTTTCTGGCAATGTTTTCAATGCTTTTTTTTAATTTTAATAGAACCTGTTCAGCCAGTCGAGTCCAAGTCTGCAGGTGCTTACTAATGAACAACATAAAATTAATATTTTTAAAGATTTTCCATAAACTAAAAATAACACTCACTTCCTGGATGAATACTTCTTCGTTGTTGGTGCCAGAGATAACTGCATAACTGTCATTACATGGCTTCACGTACAAATAGAAAAAATGCTCGTGCGCAACAATGTTTGTCAATTCTCTTCCTTGGTATACCGAAGGGCTGAAGGGATTTATCACACTTGCATTCGATGGAGCGCACGTCGAGTTGATATACATGCTTCCTGAAGGGCAGCATCTATGGATACATATACGTCCAATACATGGACATCCCACAAGTACCACGACTCCGCCTTCATCGACCTCATACCAAGTCCCACTTACGTATTCCACACCGTCGTATATAATTGAACCATTTGGATAATTGACACCATCAGTAATGATCAAGCTTTGTGTTCTCGGACACGGTGTGCTCTGGGCACTAGCAATTACAACGATTTGCACCAAAAACAAAATCACCTTCATTTTCAAGAACACTATAAAATTTCACGAAAACTTTATAACAAAAGTGTCACTTAACACATTTCAGGAATTAAAGTTCTGCATAAAATAGCTCAAGAATTTTAAAATGAGTCAAAAGTGTGTTTATCACTCCTTAAGTGTTTATTATCTGTTCACTTGTGAGGCGATTTGATGTATCATTTTTTTCATAAAGATAAGAGATAAGCAAAGACGTCTCGTACTGTATACGAGTACTGTTCAATGTTAAATATCGTCCGCAAAATACGAGGCGTGTTTCAGTCACAAGGTTTGGACCCAGACTGGCGGTTTGGTTGCAGCAGTCTAGCCCGTGTATTGCTTGCTGCGAGCTCAAATTGTCTTATCAATGTGCTATTTGTTTATTTACTTGTTACCTGCCAATAACACTTCCATTTACAACTTCAGTCAATTATATTATAACTTTAGAGTTCTGTTAATTTTATTGACGTTAATTTTTGAACATTTTGAAATAAACGTAGAGTATGAGTATTTTTATGCTGGTGGACATAAGTAATTTCTGTTTTCCAAATTACTATTTAACCTATATTTAACTTACAACATTTTATATTTAATTTATAAATTTGTTTCTATTTTTAAAATCTATTTTAACCGTTTCTAACTAACCGTTTGTAACTTTTATGTACTTAAGTGTTTGATTTTGTAATTAATTATTACAACAAAACTTTATATTATTTTATTTCACTTCAATTATAAAATTAAACTAAACTAATTTAACAAATGCAAGCATAAGTTTAAATACAATTTTTTGATCATTTTGAGATAAATAAAAGTAAATATTGACAGTCACTTAAAAACATACTAATTAAAACTTAGTATTCAATTTGTACAAATATTCAAAATTTAAAGCGAAGTCGAAATATTCAAATATTCTTTTAATTGTTTAATATTCATACCAATATCATTTTGTAAATAAATTCTAATTATTTTTTAATAAAATCTTACTGGCGTTTTGCCTGTACACAAACAGTATACAAGAAAGTCTTAAATAAGTTTAAGGTCAGTATCTCAAAAGTTAAATAAATAGATTATCATCATCATCATCATCATCGTCCTCATCTCATTATTTGTGTGATCACCGCGACGATATCGCTCGTGCGCCTGCGCCAAGTAGCGCCTGAGCCGTGACAGAAACGATGCTTGCCGCATGATGCATACTCACTATGATAAGAGTTATGAGTTGATAAATATACACTTAATCTAAAAACAACTAGTAGTAGGTATATTAATGCATTAGTGTATTGAATGACGAATTATATATATAATTATGAACAATGATCTAAATAAATCGTTTATTTATTTTTAAAATATAGAGCTGTATATTATTACACATTATCATCATGGACAAATTACACACACCCAGATACAGAAAAAATGATCGCACAATTTTTGTCCTGGATAGAAATCTATTTCTATTGTGATGGTCCACCCTAGAACCCTAGTGCGAGTATAGTAATTTTTCGGCTATTTAATGAGGTATTATTATACAAGCCAGCACCCTCCAATGTGGAGGGAGGTCTAACGCTCCTCCAGAATTCGCGTTAGACTGTAGAACTCGACACCAGACTGGACATTCTCCCACTGGCTTATAACGATTCAAATAAATAATAAGAAACCGCGATAAGAGGGAATCAAAATGAGAGATTATGAAACAATTAAATACATTTCTGTTGGTTGTGCTTATCACTCTTCCATCCGTTGTGCACTTAAGATTTAGGTGAATTAACTGACTTTAACTCGAGGGGGCCAGGAACGCTAAGTCCAAACCTATAACTCGCTTTGACAGGTGTATTCAGCTGTATACGACCGAAGCTAAACGCTTCTGCGCCTCCGCCCCGACGTGGGACTCCAACCCATCGGTTTCCTGTGTACTCAACCCGCTATATGAGTTAACCCGCCTACTGACCCCCGTGCATCCGCCCCTTAAAACCCCTAGCTCTCAAGCACACGGCACACACCCATACACGCTGTAACTACAATATAAATACACCACAGGGACAGATCACCCAGATATAATCGTGTAACGGAACCGCTCCGGCGATCAATCCGGATGGCTCCGTTCGATCTATACCTTAGCTTTCCACACCGCAGCGACTTATAAAGAGTTCTACTCATTATCTCTATCAAAGGTACCGATAAACCAACAGTAATGCTCAGCGAGAAATAATAGAGAGATATCATCTAATTATTCAACGATTATTACTATACTCAGACCGGCATATAAATACATATAAATCATTATCCTACGAAATAATAGGCAACAAGGACTTACCTAGCTACTGCAGCGTTATATATGCTAACTTACTCAACGTCATGGTAACCCACACGACCGGCTATGCCCAGCTTTCACGAACGTCCTGCCTTCACACTGCACCCTCACTGACCCCTCACCGACGACTCTCCCGACTACCTCAAACCCTGTCGTTTTATCTCACCCCGCGCCCCGCTTCCTACGGCATTCATCTCTCACGTAAATGTATACCAGATGTCGCGGGCACCGAAGTCCAAAAAGGTCTGTTAAGAGCCCTTTCCAAGGAATTCGTGTAAAGAGTGCAATAGATCCTTTGTCCATACTTGCACAAGAGTCGCTTAAGAATTTGTTCGTTAAGTTTCGCCCTTTTTATGTTGTCTAAACACATGCACGTGTTGCCAACGGCTAAGAATATATTGTTGCATTGATGTAACAATAATTGTAAATTCTAAATAACGTAATATAATCATACTATCACACTATCCAGGATAAAAATCGCCAGCCAGAGGTCGCACTCGGCGTCTACCCCGAGTGCGACCTCTGTCTTAGGACCACTAACTTATAAAACACAATACAATAACATATAAAATAAAATATTTCTTTATACAAGATAGGCCAAGAATTTGTTAACATTTGAATCTAAAATACCGCGCAAACAAATGCCACGAGGAACGTGAGGCCCCCATCTCCTAGCCCCTTGCGGCATTTGTTTGCACTAGCCACTAGCCCGTTTCTCGGAAGTTTTGTCGCAATGGATCGCTTCACGAGGCCATAGCACGCTTACTATTTTAAATAATTTTATTTAAACAACAGTTCGCTTGTTACTGTGAGACGCTTATTTCGAGTTGAATACGCTTTACACGTCTTAACTCAGTGTCCGAGTGCTCCTTTAACAAAGAAATGGGTGAAGAAGTTCGAAAAGACGGGACCTACACTAAATGTGAAGCAAACTACAGGACCACGGACTTCTGGAGCCGAAGAAAACATGCAACAATTTTTCGCTTCTGTTCGACGTTATCTAGATATATCGACGCGCAAACGTTTGATTGAATTAGGATTAATCCGCACATTATCACGCCGTATTTTAAAATTACATCTATGTAAGATTCAGATAGTGCTGGAACTAAAACAAGGTTTAAATTTGCACAAGTCATATACCGAAACAATGTTTCAACGATTCAGTAGTTTCTACAACATTTATTTTCTGACGCACCCATTTTCGCCTCAACGGACATGTTAACAAACAGATTAACAGGTATTGGAGCACTGAAAATCCGAAAGCTTAACACGAGACGCCACTTTATTCTCCCAAGGTAACTGTATGGGCTGCAATTTCAGCAAAAAGAATCATTAACTATCTGTCTCGGCCGCGCAGTGGTAGCATATGCTACCGCTGTGCTTGAGGTTTAGGGTTCGATTCCCGAGTGGAACTAAATGTTTACATGATCTGCAAATATTTGTTTCGCAGTTTGGGTGTTTTGCAAGTTGCAATTGATTTACAAAAAAAAGTATATATGTATTTATATCAGTTGTCTAGTACCCATAGTACAAGCTCTGCTAAGTTTGGGACTAGATAGCGTTGTGTGACTAAAGTCTGAAATTTTTATTAAAAAAAAATATTATTGGACCCTACTTTGGCGAAGATTTTCGGGGCCGTTCAGTTACTGTTATTTCTGCTGAATATGTGTAAATGTTACGGGAGTTCTTGGGATCGATGCTACTGGAATTTGCTACCTACAATCGTAACACCTAGTTTCAACAAAATGCAGCCACTTATCACACATTCCAAAAACGTGATGGGCAAAGACATTCCATGGCCACCCAAAAGTACAGATCTATTCCCAGCAGACTTCTTTTTGTGGGGTTATTTTGATGAATCCTGTCTACATAAACAAACTAAATATACTACGTCAACTAAAAGAAAAACATCAGCGAAGAGATGTCGGTGATCTCGCGCTCTCTTCGCCAACGAGTATTCGAAAATTTCGGTGTTCGCTTAAAAGAGTACAAAAGTCGAAACGATGGTCATTCAGACGATGTAATTTTTTAAAAATAAATACCAACCAATTAGCTTTCTTGTAAGAAAACAATTTTTGTAATGTATCAAATGATTTTTTATATGTTTTTTTAAATGTAATTAATTCGTGGCCTACCTGTATAATAAATTGGACATCTGGCACACAATGCCATCTAGTATCTACTTTTAAATTATATAGATTATTATTTTTTAATTTTTTTAATCTACTTTTTTTTATAAATACATACTCCGAAAAAATATTTACAAATTGTGCAAACATTTAGTCTGACGCGGAAATCGAACTGAAGATATCATACACAGCAGTTGCATTATCAGCAATGAAAAGAGACACAGAAAAAGTGAAAATGATGACTTATTGTAGGCACAAATGGTATATAGGTCAGCTCGAGCCAGATGAAATCCTAGGTGACAGTTGTGGAGGTTCAGCACTGAGCGACCAGCGACAGGGGCGGCGGCTTATGTGCAGTCCCTCTCGGTGTTATGTCCGGGTATTCAGCGTCTCACACCGAACGGCGGTCTGTGAGGTGTCGTGTCGGTGCTTCTGTTTCGCGCGCCCGCACATGGTGCACCTACTCGGGCAAACAGGCAGACGCGCTCACGGGTCGAGGTGGTGGTCACAGTGACAAGAACTGTAACATAGAAGGTACTGAAGTATAGACGAATGAGACAGATGCGAGCACCGCACACGCATGCGATTCGCTGTCATTATATTTCTGACAATCGCTGCCGCCTGTGAAAATGTATGTGAGTTTTGAGGTTTCCTTTTTGGCTTCCCTCATAAGAAACAGTTACAAGAAATAATACCTCAATAAAAACAAAGGAATTTGTATTGTAAAAAATAGTCCCGTTAATTATAGTGGTTATTACGATGCCGTAGACGAAATCTTTATTATTTATTATATATTATTCTTTATTTTTATTTTCAGTCATTTGTTTTTTTATATTACGAACAAGAGTTTAAAGCAAAGAAATAATAATAAAAGTTGCCTGGCAAACATTGAAAAATAAAAACTTGAAGCAAACAAACCTATGTTGTAAATAAAATGTATATATTATAATAAACATGCAATGATTCTCTGTCTAACATACCTACATCTTTTGAAACAGAAATTTAATAGCAAAGATACATGTAAATTACATACGTCAAGCATAAAAAGTAAAAAGGGATCCATTTAGAATTAGAATAGAAATAAAAATATATTTATATCAAAGAATTAATTCAAAAATTAAATGGTAAAGCAGGATCAATTGTTAATTTGTGAGAATATTTTACTTTGAGTCCTTGCAGCGACATCTAGTTGTCATTTTATAAAACACGCAGTACAGAGTTGTATTAAGAATATAACTGTCTAAGTGACAGATGACGCTAATAAACCTGAAAATTAAATGAAGTGAAAAGGCAATTGATAATAAAAAGCACAATATTGTACGGTCTATGTCATAGACATGTAGAAATTGATGTTATCAAGACAAAACGTACAAGGCGTACAACATAAGCACCAAATTTATAAAATTATATGAGGTAGTGCATAGCTAGTGTGAAAAACAATTTGACATGTAACGAGAATAAAACTAAAATATATTAAGTTTTATATATTTATAAGAACGAGTTATCAAAATATGTAGCATATTTTGAAATAACAAATGTACTATTAATGTAATACTATGACTATTATTTACGATGGGGATTTCCCCAACTTTACTTGCCAAAGAAATATTAAGTGTTTTAAAACTACTTTACAGATTTAGATGAAGCTTTACAATCATATAGCTTATACATCAAAACAATGAATAAGCTACTATTTACCATGATAATAAAAAAAATAAAGTACACACACTAAAATACGATAATATTTTAAGAACATTCTTGAACAAACTTGTCTATGGTCGGGAATTTCCGTTACTGCGCATGCGAGTTAAAAATGTTCAGAGGCTATATAAGCTTTGTAATTTCTCCATGACTTCACAGTTTTAACACAAAAGCGTATTAGCGACTTGTGCCAGCGTTTTTTAAACAATTTCGATTTGGTAAGTGACTTAAATTTTCTTATATTCTGGGTCTGTCCTGTCTGTTTGCTTTGGTTGAGCCGTATTTTGCAGAAATGTGATCTAAAATCTGACCAAAATAGAAGCATCGAGTCAAATTTGGTGCTAAACTGTAAATGATGATTTTAATTCGTGATCTCTGCGGAAATATACTTTATTATTATTAAATTATGATGCTAAAAATAGTCCTAAGCCCTTTTTTATTCCTCACTATGTACTTAAAATATTGTTTGCTATACAAAAACAGAATGTATTATTGATTTACCCAATACCATTTTGTGGATAAAATCATTTCTTCATACCATGGTTCATAAAATATGTGCAAATTTCCATTATCTAGGTCTTAGTTTGATGTTGTTTAACTCGGTCTGGCGGCCATTTTGTAACTCATTCAGAAATAGTATTCTGCCTTTGTTCTTTAGTAGTATAGCTCGTTGTTTCAGATGGAATAAAGGTAATCAAATTAAATTATTTATTTTGTGAACACAGGTTAGTATATTAAGTGTTATGTAGTAAGTATTAGCACGTATCAAGCGTCTATTTATTATATTATATATTATGACGTAGATGAAACTTTAAACAAATAGAAACCTTTACTGTCCACTGCTGGACATAGATCTCTCCGTAGAAAAGCGGTTCAATTAATTGCTTACCTGTACCTTATATATATATAAATGTTTTTGAAATTATATTTTGCATAGGATTTAAAAAATACAAAAAAATAGTAACAAAAAGAAAGATTTTTATTAGATACTCGAGAAACCTTCCAATTCCAACCATTCTATTGTCAAGAGAACTAACTCAAACACATTACTAGAAATATACTATATCTAACCTACACTGCAAACACGCAACTACAAGGTTGCCCGAAGGATATCAACAAAATCTTAAAGTTGAATATTAGTTTTAACGCCCTTTTATAAACTTCAGTAACTGATTATAGCAACAAATCGAATTTATGTCGAGATGGAACACGGTTTGAGGCCTACTTTTGCTGGTCCTATGAAACTGAAACTACATCATGGTTGTTGCTGATGCAGGTTTTTGATGCAGCAGATGTTGAATTGCTAGTGTTGTCATATCATATGTCATTAATTACTTAAATAAAACACTTTTACTTTGATTTGTAAGTAAATCAGGTGATTTTTTAAACCAACTATATTTTATCAATATTTTAAATATTACATTTTTTATTTGTTTATCGTTATTTCTAAGCTTAGTACTATGTAGTAATAGTAATGATAAATTACCAACACTAGTTTTAAATTCTCATGTAACCGAATAATTGTAATATTCTTTTTGAGAAACAAACATTTTTAAATCGTAAATAAATTTGTTGTATTATTTTGAACGAAGGAGTAATTGTTATATAAACTAATGGTATGTGTAACTAATTTCGGCACTGCTAGTAAATTGGATTATTCGTTGGAGAAAATGAAAGGAAGGTGTGTGTGAATGAGGCTGTCCTGGTATTTTTTTTTATAATTATGTAGTTCTGCCATAAGTTTTAAATCAGACAAGCTTACAAGAAATACGTTTTGGTAGTTACTATTTTTGTGGAGTACACAAACATAGTAACTCGCAGCGGTCAAATGATAGTCTGGTGATTCTACCCGCCGAGGTAACCAGCTGTGTGGAAAGCAACATTAATCGGAACCGGTATCGATCAGAAACTGACACTTTGTGACTCTGTCGGTAACGAAGAGCCAGCGGCTGAGGTGCGAGCAATCAGCTTCCGCCACTACTGATCACCTCTGGAGTTTTCCGGAGGCATGGTCCATGTGCAACTAGTAGCGCACTTTGTAGCCCTGACCCCATATCGCCGATGGTACTAGCAAAGAGTGCTTGGAGCTGGTGAGTTTGTGCGTGAGTTCCTGGATCTCGACCTATTTCGATGTCGGCCTCGGGGTTGGGATTGGTCGCATGCAGATAAGGCTTTGACTTGGTTGGTCAGTTGCTCTATTTTGTTCACCAAATTTAATAGCAGATCCTGAGAAGGAGGAAGGGTGTATAATGCCTCAGACTGATTGAGTAGACCCTACACCTTGAGTACCTATCATATTGGTATACAAAAATAATAAGTAAATAGAAAAATATTGCTCCATAAAAATAATTACAATACACACAATGACAATAAAAATTAAAAGAAAGCGACACTCTGTATACATACCTGTGACCTTAACACTGAATAGTAAACAAATAGTACCTATTTAAACTCTGTATACAAGAAAAAAATGTTAAGCAAACCTATATAAGAATTGCAATAGCAATTATAAAATTAAAAACATAAAAAAAAAAAAAATGTGCACACAACACATAAAATATTCCTAAACTTACAATTAGTACATAAAAATAACAGCAAACAAAGGTACAGGAAAAGAATGTAAAATTACAAAATTAACTGTTACAAGCAACTTTAAAGTAAAATTTGAAGTCTCTCCATAGGGTGTTGATTTGTTATGTACTTAATTAATTATGACAATAAATCTTATAAAATAGTTGATAATTGTTAGGTGAAATGTTTAAAATAGGGTTTTAAAAGTTCTATAGCCACTAGTGATGAGAACACAGGACACAAATTAGTTTTGCTGATAGGCACAACACAGGACACACCGCTTGTATAGTTCTTTGTTGACATGAGTAGGCACAGTTGGAGAAAAGATGCAGAACAGTCACACCTCACTTGAAACCGTTCAGGAAGTCTGATTTATGGCATCAAGTCGGTGGTATAGATGCTCATACACTTTTTAGGAGACTCTTGCAGCCAGTGGGTTTCTTGTTGGTCAAAAGGTAAGTGTCACTTGTTCAGCTCTTGAAGACAGGTTGTGTAAATGAAGATATTGGGTGTATATCACGATCACGTCGGGATCACCACTTTGGGACTTACTATGTTTGTGTACTCCACAATATATATATATATATATATAAAATATATATAAATAAATATGTATATATATATAAATAAATATATGTATATATATATATATATATATATATATAAATATATATATATAATATATATATATATTTATTTATATATATATATTGTGGAGTACACAAACATAGTAAGTCCCAAAGTGGTGATGGTGATATACATATACATACTCCTCTGAAACGGCTTGACCGATTTTGATGAAATTTTTTGTGCTTATCCGGTATCTATGGGAATCGGCCAACATCTGTTTTTCATCCCCCTAAATATTAGGGGTAGTACAACCCTAAATTTTTTTTTTATTTTTTAGACAAAATTTTTAATTTCTATTTTTTTATGATACAATACAACATACAAAAAATACATACAATCCTCAATTTTCACCCTTCTACGATCAACTCTTATTTTTTAATAGCCATTTTAGTAATTTAATCATTTTTCATCCCACTCAAATTATTTAGAAATAATTTATATGGCAAAGCAACGTTTGCCGGGTCAGCTAGTATATATATATATATATAGCTTGATTATATAGAAAAATAAGCACCCAATTAATCGTCATTAGCTGTGTGTGACCTAAAATTTCAATAGCCGCAATACCAGTGCAATAATAGCACTAAAATTGTAGTGTGTAGTGTAGTGTAGTTTATATACGCATTTAGATCTGAATGAACTGTTAAATGTGAGAATGAAAAGCATTTGAATTTAAATCTGTTATGTTCAGTATACTCGCATATCGATTATGTTAGAAAACTGCTTTTATCAACCATAGATTATTACTGCATATCTAAATATTCACCTTCATCTGTTAAGTCTAAATTTAATAAAATAAACAGTTTACTTGTATATATATATATTATTTACATTCTTGTGTACCCAGCTCTGTGTATAAAAAGTGGCGTCGTCGAAAACAGTGTTGCCACATGAACGCTACAACGTCATGGCATGAATACTAGAATTGAAATTCAACCTCGATTATTGTTGATGCTATCGGTTATTGATGTTTATATATTTGTTGTTTTGCTGACTCACTTAATTGTACCTCGTAAGTTACTATGATTTTTGTAGTCTATAGTGATTTCCTTCGATGAACACAAAAATAAACAAAACCAAAACTTTGTAGGTTGGATAAATGACAGCTATTACTTATTGTCACCATTTAATAGTTTTTAATAGTCCAGCACTGGTATCCTGAGTATTTTACACCCTTTATCGACTCTTACAACACCCACAAGATGTACACATACAGACAACTATTACTTATACCATTGTTTTATTCCATTTCAGAAAGAATGGGGCTTTTAGCGGCTATTGCAGTAAATGTATTAGGTGGAGCGGTCATTTACGGCACAGGAGGTCTTCTGGCTCCTGTTGTGGCACCGATGTTAGGATTCGGGAGCGCGGGTATAGCGGCTGGGTCTACAGCAGCGGCTGCACAAGCCTATTATGGTAACTTAGCTGCTGGCAGTATCATCTCTCAATTGACTGCCGTCGCCATGGTTGCACCCACTCCGTAAGTATTCTTTTTCTGCTTTGGCGACCTGATAAGTTTTCTAATGAGTCGGCACAGGAACAAACTTGCACTTTCTACGCCTACGATATTGGCGATAGAAAGTTCAGATTATTCTTATATATAGATACAGCTATATAGCTTTTTTATTTATAACATCCTAATTGGATTGGAGAGTAATGGGCCTCCATATTATTCAGCGATGAGTAAATGTACTCCTAGATCTCGTCTACCGTAGTCAGTCTCAACGAAACCGAAGCAACTACACAGGAGATATAGTGCACAAACACAGTGGCATTCTTCAACTTCACTCTTTTTTAGGTGGTAGAGCCGAGCTGATTTTAGGACGAACGCAACTACTCGTCCGGGACAGTACTACCCTCTCACAGAAGCAAAACTTAAAGTGACAGCATCCGTGTTGTCGTGTTTCGTTTGTGAGAGGGGCCCAACTACGGCTAACCACGTCGGGAGGCTACCCTGTCAGGTCGTGCATAGTCCACGGGTATCCATTCGCGCCCCTCTGGGATCCTGTGATCACTGCCTAGTGTTCACCGTAGTGTTTCTTGTTGCCCCGCCGCGACCTGTGGCACTGCTCGTCAGCACACTGGGGTGGAATGCGAAATTATTTTGCATCCACTCCATAGGCTAACAGCTACTTTAAAGATTTGTCGGAAAGTGCGTCTGGCGTAGTTGTGGAGATCACTGTCGGTATGAAATATACTCCCTACTGTGAGGTCACCAGCACGAAGGCCCATACCTAGTTCAATCGCGAGTGCACCCACGTTGTTGCACACAAGCAAGCAGGTTACCGCGCATGGACTAGGACCCGCACTCGAGGCCACCCAAACATTGATCGCCTATATTTTATTTCATTTCCTACAATGTGGTGAATATTTTCAGACTACTTACTATTTTCTGAAGCCTAGTACGCCGAGCACCTTTGACCTTGCAATTGGTGAATATTTTTGTGCAGGCTTATCGCAACGCCGAACGCGTTCATTGTGACAATCGTGTAGATGTAAAATAAACTTGCACTAGGGTCCCTGTTCTGTGCTGTATCTTACCATTATTATTTAAAACTTTCAAATGTTCGATTGTCACGATCATTGTCCATATTGAATGTTACTTTAAACTTTTTACAGATAATTTCTGAAAGTCTACGGGCTCCTACGTTTGGGACGTTTCTACTGGCAAAAACGGTCAGAAATGAAATAAATTGATGGATCATATTTATTGATTTTTATTCAGTTAAATTGACAAAAATTCGTTCTATAACGATACTGGTACGTATTATAAAAAATGAGAACTCGGCCAAGCCAGCGCTATCAGTCAGTTGGTTTATTGTCGCCCAACTTACACTAAAATAGGACTTTCTGAGAAAGAATAAACCATCTAGTTTTATTAAGTATTAGAATGCAAACGGTAATAAAGGCCCTTAAGGTCGAGCAGCTCGCGATGCGTGCCGGACTCTGCGACCACTCCCCCGTTGACGACACAAATGAGGTGTGCGTCACGGATGGTACTGAGGCGGTGCGCGATCACCAGGCACGTACACGATGCACTCGCTGCGTCCAGAGCCGCCTGCACTACCTGCACAATTCATATTCATGTTCTATAATATGTATCTATAATATTGAGCTCTCGAAATAATAAAATACATCCAGTAATTTGTCTAAGTTTGCTTTCTTAGTCGCCTCTTACGACACCCACAGGATGAAATGGGGATGGTGGTACTATGCATCCAGAATCCATCACCACGCGGACTGATGTAAATCCGGTGTTACATTTATATTCACTAGACAACGCTCACCTTCTCGCTCTCTGTATCAAGAGCACTGGTGGCTTCGTCTAGCAATAGTATTTTCGGTTTTCGTATTAACGCTCTAGCAATTGCTACTCGTTGTTTTTGTCCACCTGATAACTGCATACCCTTTGGCCCAATGTTTGTATCGTAACCCTAAAGAAATGAGGATAAATTAATGAACAGCACAATGAAATATAGTCAGGTAGCCAAAGTATACCAAATAGATTAGATATTGTCTCATTAGGTGATACCTATACAACTATCAGAAGCGTTGATCCAAGTACATAGAACAACGTATGAACTAACATTAGAAGAATCGATTAATGGTTTAGTTTTCGTGAATAGTACACGTAATATTTACTTTAGGCATCTATTGACTAACGTGAATATTACGTGTATCAGTGCCCAGTTCCCATAATTCTGCAGTAGCTGGAAACTCTTAATTTAAACGTGTTTAGTAACTGCACCTTTTGAAAGTCTAGTTTTTAACATTAAACAATAGCATGACCAACTATAAAGTGAATTTGGATCGCTATATTCGGTAAAACTGAAAAAAACTGGCGACACTCCTATACCATTTTTTTTAATAAAACTTGAGTGACGCTGCAAGTTTTAAGTTTGTTAAGAAAATGAAGTCATACTAGTGGTAAGGATATCACGAAGTCGTGTATGTTGGCCTGCTTAGCAGCTTCGACGACATCGTAGTGGGACGGCGAACGTGCGTAGTCGCCATACGCAATGTTCTCTTCTATACTGTAGTCAAATAGCACGGGCTCCTGGGACACCAAGCCAAATGCACTCCGTACTTCGGATATCTTCAAGTTGGCCAAGGGTATTTCATCTAAGTACTAAAACGCAAAAATATGCACAATATGTGTAAATAATAGTACTAGAGACAGGTTCGTGGCTAAATAGTAACCTACTTTGATTGTAAACTTATTATTATTATAAATGTCTGTTAATGGGCGACTGATCTAAACACGTCAAGACCTTCTACACCTCAGAGAATGAGTTAAACCATCAACTCGGGTTCTTTGGCAATCGTTACGAGTAGTTTGCACACAAAAAAATATTCTGTCTACATAACTGCGATGTCGTCTATTACTTGGGTTGTGGAGATCAAAATCGAAGTTCAGTCGTAACGTAGTGACCTTAACGTCAACTCAACCTACATAGTTTGAGAAAAACACTTGATGGAAGAGATATATAACACTACAGTTTATAAATGAATATGTAGTTACAGAGCACAGTAATAGCTATCACGACAGCTATTGTCCCCCTTCTCGTTGTCGACATCTAGTTGCGCCCATGGATATACTTGTAATATAGATCAGATAGCTACAATACTATAAAGACTAGGTTAATAGTAATAGCAACAATTTAAGACTAACAACGCATCCTGCACTGGGATCGTAAAATCTCTGAAGTAGTTCTATCACAGTGCTCTTTCCGCAACCACTACGACCGACTAAGGCAACCGTTTTACCGATATCAACCTATAAACATAATTATCATTAAATTAAAACTGCTAGAACTAGGAATGTGCCAAACTCTATAAGTATGAAACGAAGGTTAGATTTGTAAATATTTTTTTTAAATCTAACAACGCCATCTAGTTTTCAAATTAAGCAAAACTTGTACTATCAAAGCTATAATGAATGATAGAGTATTTATTTCATAAAATTAAAACATGCCAACTCTGAAACAAATATATATATTAACAGATAATACAAACTCTTAGTCGTACCCGAGAACCGAACCCGAGACCTCAGCAGAGCAGTTGCATACTATGCACCACCGAGGCAGTCAATAGGTGATAGATATTCGACAAACTTTTTACTTTTCTTATCAGAAACTAGCACAAAGAATTAACGCTTCAAATATGTACACAGTAATTTCGTCTCTCAAATCAAGAATGGCCACAAAGTGAGAACATAAAGTATTAAATATAATATTCACATTATCATCTCAAAAGTAATCAACCGTAGCACCTGTTTTTACCAATTAAATAACTGCAGTGACAATTCCATCGAAACATTCTTACACGCTTGCCATGCTTCGTGACGACATCTGTAGGGCAACGACAGCTTCTGCCACATTGTGGTTACTAATTTCAAGAATGGGAAGCTCAGAAGTCTTCACAACGTTGTGTTTCCAGGATTTTTGAAGTTATACTTCTTTTGGCGTGATTGGAAAAAATAAGGAGAGTGAATTTTTACGGTACGCGCGCACACCGACAGTAAAAAGCCACAGTCTGAAGTTAGTTGCTACCGACAGAAAAAAGCAACAGTTTGAAGTTAGTTGCTAAGATTTTTTTTTATTTTTGGATTCTTACGCCAAAGAAGTACAACTTCCTACATGCGTACATGAGTACATACACTCTGTAATGTGTGTGAATATCAATAAATAATAAAATACAATACCTGTAAATTTATACCTCGTAGCACTTGGACACTAGGTCGAGACGGATATGTGAACTCGACATCCTGGAGTCGCGCTTGTCCACGTGATAACTACAATAGTAATTACACACATGAAACTATTAAAGGCAATCTTAAGTGTATTTTGTTTGTATCCGTGTGGGTGTGTTTTTTTTATGGTTTCACTTACTCAGCATACTACAAATTTAACCGACAATCGTATATATATGTTTCCACATACGTCATCATCGTCAGGATATACCCTATCACAAAAGCAAAGAAAGAATTTCGTATCGTAAACCTTGTGGCAGATCGACGGTTGAAAAGTGGTACTAATTGAATGCATGTAAGTGTTTGGAAGAGTGAGTATACGACGATTGAGCCGGGGTAAACTTCCGGACCCCGACTTCACTCGAGCAGTTCGAAATTTCCTCGTACAACTAGACGAAACCGTCTCGGTAGCTGTAACCACTGGACGTACAACTCACTAAGACCGACATAGTGACTAACTAAAAATACTAACAAAAGGAGAAACGGTTGGTAATTCTGGATCTAACATGGTTGTTTTCGTATTCAGTAGTGCTATGATCCTGGATGCAGCCGCTATTCCTTTCTGGAATTCCGGTGCAAATGTAAAGGCGTTTTGCGCTTGTCCAGAAGCCATTTGCAAGGACTGTGTTGTTCTGAGTCAAACCGACAGAAAACATGAGTAAGCAGATTCTTGTAACTGACATAGTTAAAAAAATACTGCGTTTATTCATTCATTAAAAAAATTTTAACAGTCCACTACTAGATATAGACCTCTGCTTAGAAAAGAGATCTTGGTCTGCTACGCCACGCAAATAGTTTTATCAGTTGTATTTAAATCTTGTTGGAGCAAATTTAGACTGTTTATTTAAAACTAATATAAAAGCATATATTTATGTAAGCTTACCGTTAAAGCAATAATTTAAAAATATTATTCTTTCTGTTTAAAAAGAAATAAAGCTAAATTTATTTGGGGTAATTTAATCTTACATACAGAAAATCACGCCTGTTTCCTCGAAGGGGTAGGCGGAGGCATATTAAACGTCTACTTTTCGCCAGTATTATATTCGCCGTAATAGGTGGCGAGCCTATTGTCGCTAGTCGGGACGTCTTTTTACCAGAGCCTCACCCGTCGACAAGCAGGTGCACCACTTGCAGGTGAGGATGACTTGGGTCCTTAAGTTCTTGGTGGGAAACCTATGCACCCTTTGAGGTAATTTTACTTCTTACCAATATTATAAAGGCGTATGTTTGTATAGATGTTTGTTACCATTGCATGCGAAAATGGCTCAGTGTCTAGATGAATTTTGTGCACTGCGATAGATTATAGTCCAGAATAGCACAGGCCACTTTTTTTCCAGAAATTGTAGTGTTAAGATGAACAAAATACAACAAGAACCATGAAAGTCACCACGGCGAAGCGCAACAGGTACAGGTTAATTACAGGTTAATTACATTTGGATGTTAAAGATACACATTAACCTGTAATACTTACACTAAGATGTGTTCATAACGGACACCTTCAGTGACGATAAGATGTCCTCCATACGTAAGTGCGATTGAATTGACGAAGTTAAACAAGGATCTTGAGAGACCAGCCACAAGGCCGCGGCAGTGAGCGTTCTTATGAGCGATCTTGAGCACAGGCGTGAGCGCACGGACATACTCGCTCACGAACCATTTCTCCAGACCCAGAGATACTACTGTCCGAACATTGCCCACCGCTTCTAAGGCTATCTGTCCATATACCAACCAAAATGTATAACTTTGTAGTATAATAATGTATCACATCAACAAACCTTAAAAGTTTACTGTTGGACATAGGCATCTCCTTCGAAAGATTTTGGCCTATAACTAAATATAAAATATATGTAGTTATTTAATAAAAAGTATATACAGTAGCGCTCAAAAGTATTTTGACAAGACTACTTTTGCAGTTATCTTTTTAGTGAGTATTTCAAAATAATTTTAGTATTTTTTATATTATTATTTATGACGTATTTCATCTTCTGTGAGTTACAAGTTGGAACTTGTTTGTTTTCTTTCTTTGTTAAAAATAAAACACGTCTATACTTGCGCTCAAAAGTATTTTGACAACCATTCAGTTCCTTGCTGGCAGCGGTTCTATTCACACTGCATATATTTTTGTCTATAAGGTATAATTACTCCGCATTTATCAACATGCCTAAGACTAAAGAATATTCAAATGATATTAAAAATGCCGTGATAACTGCCCTACAAAGTGGAATGACGCAAGCAGAAGTTGCTCGAAGTTTTAAAGTGTCACGACAACTTGTTAGTTCGTGGAACAAAGCTTATAATAAACGTAAATCTATTGAAAAGAAGCCTCGAAGTGGCCGTCCCAAAAAAAAACATCCGGTAAGGAAGACCATTTGATAAAAAGGTTATCGACAAGTGATGTCCGAAAAACGGCTGTGCAAATAAAAAATGAGTTACAGGAAAATTACGACGTGAATTTACATGCTTCAACTGTAAAACGCAGACTGAAGGACTTCGGATTATATGACCGACGTCCAACTAAGAAACCTCTAATTTCTGCAAGGAATAGGAACCTGCGCCTTGCGTTTGCGAAACGGTTCAGGTTATGGACGAGTTCAGAATGGTCCAAGGTGTTGTGGAGTAACGAAAGCAAATTCAATTTAGTGTCGTCTGATGGTATACGGTACGTGCGACGTCCTGTAAACAAAAGATTTGATGTTTGATACCAAATACCCACAGTAAAGCATGGAGGTGGCAATATTATGGTCTGGGGATGCTTTTCTCGCCGCGGAGTCGGACCTTTAGTTAGGAGAGAAGGTACTATGGATCGCTTTATGTACGCAGATATATTAAAGCAACAAATGCTACCCTATGCTAAAGCAAATATGGCACCTGGTTGGTATTTTCAACAAGACAATGACCCAAAGCACAAATCGAAACATGTCAACGACTTCATGAAACTCGCTAAAATCAAAATTCTCGACTGGCCAAGTCAAAGTGCCGATTTAGACCCGATAGAGCATCTTTGGGAAGAACTGAATCACCGCGTAAGATGTCGAAACTATTCAAATAAAGATGCTTTATATGAAGCACTAAGTAACGAATGGAGCCGAATACCCATTGATCGTTTGCAGAAACTAGTTGACTCGATGACGGCGCGTTGTTAAGCGGTCTTGAAGGCTAATGGATATGCAACCTAACAGTTAATATCAAAAATATATTTTTTTTTATTTTATAAAATAATAAACTTTCCTTATCAAAATACTTTTGAGCCGTGTCGTAAATAATTTTTCTTTGTTTTCTTTTTGTGTAGAAATACATTACATTTAAGTGTCTTAATTTGTGAAACGTATCATTACTTCAAATATAATCTTTGATTGGAAACAATTTTGTTATTATTTTTTGTGATATGGAATGAAATTGAGTTGTCAAAATATTTTTAAACGGTACTGTATAAGAATTTTACCAGTCAATCTAGCTTTCACAGTAAAAGCTCTTTTTATTTTGCAACTAGATGGCGTTGTGTGTTATATGTCCGAAAATAAAGTTATAATTATTTTAAAATTTAGGTAATATTACAGTTATCTTAGCAGAACATAGTTTGCTCTACGATATGTGATAATAACCAACGTTTACAAAAAAGTAACTGTGGTTTCTTAAAAGTAAAATTGTATAGTTTGTGTTCTACCTAATATTTTATTAACAGAAATAACACATCTGACACACCGCATCTGTCTAATGCTAATCAAGGGTAACCAGACATACTATTATATATACTAGTATATTTCTAAATACATGTAGGTTTGAGATAAATTACACTCATACACGTGATACCAAAGTAATGATCGTACTCTTTACATAAGCAGTTATTTTAAAACTATTAGGTTATTTTGGTCAGTATCACCGAATAATAATAATAACTATTTAAATAATATTTATCTAAACTCGAAAAATCAGCATTAAATTAAACTAAAACCAGACTAAACTATTTTTATGAATCAATACTGCAAATATTAGTGCGGCAAAATTCACTAAAACCTTCTAAAATAAATGTACGAATACCTTAGTACTATTTTCTAATGCCTTTGCATTTCCGAAGGATTCCTTGCTGGCTGCTTTCGACTGATAATAGATTATTATAAAAATCAAAGGAAGAAAAAGCAGTGCGACTAATCCAACCCGATATTCATACAACATGGCAAGGACTAGAGCCAGACCAATAGAGCCTAAACCTTGAAAACAAACACCAATACGTTGACCCGTTGCCTGTAAATCAATAGAACACTGAATTATACAGATGTACTTTTGATAAAATTAAATAATAATACTTTTTGTTGTGAATTTTTCGTTGCGTCTTCGATGTCAATTTAATTATTAAAAGGTACATTTGCTTACGCGGCTGGTGCTGGTACATGAAGCGATACAACTTCAATATTGCATAGTAAAGTATAATATCTCGCGGATATAATTTTGTGATCCTTTACGCATAAAACTGAACTATTTCATTTTACTCAAATCATTTTATCTTTTCTTTCTCCAAGGATTTGTGAATCTACTATTAGTTGGTCATGTGGTATGTCACTCACACTTTGCACATAAGAAGCTTCAGCAGAGAGTTTGGCACATAACGCGCCAGTGGAATTAGGTTTTTCATCGAAGAACATTACATCCTGTTTCAATATGTGTTCAAACATACGTAAACGCAATTTCTTTATGAGATTTGCGCCTGATATTCCAAACGATACTGCCTAAAATGGATAAGTTAATTAATAAGCTATCACACATCTCAATATTTTGCTACACCACGTTGGTCAGGTTTAGTTTATAACCTGACCAAGAATTAGCTCCTGCTCCAATCTAGTCTCAATTTGTTTTAGCAATATACTTTCCGAGCGTAACTGATTAGTCAGTTCAGAATTGACCACTAAATTTACCTTTTTGCTAACCCCCTTAAAAACAATAAAAAATTGTCAATTGTCAGTGGGCAGCGGTATAAAATCTTATATATTCATTCACCACAAATGAATATTATGATAAATATTTATTTATCTACTATGGAAAAGATACTAAATAAGATTTAGATGTTAAGGTGACGTATCTGTAAAAATGTCATATATGCGAAGTAATATAAAAACAAACAAATGAAATCTCACCTCAATCAAATAAGCAATGCCCATTACAAATCCAATAATCACACACAATACAGAAACTGTGTCGACTTTGCTTATTAAAACTTTCGGATCAGGATTTGACATTGACTAAAAGTAATTTAATACACGTAAGTATATTTATTAGAAATATGGTGAAGGACTACTTAAAATAGGGGCTACAGGATTCTCCTAGTAAAATTTCACTTACACTAAGATATTGCGACTGATAGTTGAATCTATATTCTGCATATATAGTAGATTCAACTATCAGTCGCAATGTAATATTATAATACATTACAGTCAACTTTAGACGTTCATTACTTTGATAAGAGAATAAGAGAAATCGAGAGTTGATCGGATTAAATTTTTTTCATCCTTTTATTATTAAATTTGACCTGTTTTAAAACAATTATTGCTTTCATCTATTTCTATGTTCTATATAATTTTTCATCAATGTAATCTCAATGCCATACGTCTCCACTGCATATATAAGTAGATTAATGTATAAAACTAACGCACGCCAAACAAATCGCTAAACACAACGATGAACAGGGGCATAGTGAACCCGACGAACATTGAGCAGACGGTGCCTGCCACCATCCACTTCCATTCTTTCGACTTCAGGGCCAAGACCCGCCAGAAAGAGACATTGGCTACTTTTGCCTCATCATCATCACTAGACATCTGGAGAACATAAAATGATAACAAATTGGTTAAGTGGCATGTAACTGTATTATGCCCACGACACCTATGTCATGTCTTGTGGTATTTATTTGTGTGTTGATTTTTAATGTGTTGTATAGTAAACACAAATTCGGCAGTTCTACATCATTACACATACTTCTAAATCTTCTTTAAATTATAAATTCACTTCTTGGTACATATTTAATTGTGATATGCCAAAAGGTCGGTGATGTGACTAAACAAGCCGACTCGATCAGAGAGATACCTCAGCCTCATAGAAAATAGGCCTTAAGTATTTTTTGCGTGAGAAACCCTACCCTACCCCTTTGCTGATTTCAATGGATTGGAGTAATTACATGATCATACAACTGATTTATTCTATTTTATAATCTGTATAAATTTGGAGCACTGTAAACTTTATTTTATTCTATTCTATTCTAAAATAGAAAATCACAAATAGTATGGAAGATATAGTAATAGATCTTGGGAGTTCTAAGCCTATTTATCTTAATGCATTAATAGCTTACTTTATCTTTTTAGAATTTTGTTTTGACACTTTATGCTAATTTAGGCTCAAATATATGACTAGAAATTCGGGTTACGTAAATGCTACTTTAATAGTAACTCACTGGTTTCATTATCATTATCATTATCATAGTTTTCAATAGCTTTAAACAGTCCACTGCTTTACGTAGGCCTCTCCTTGCTCAGTAGGTTTCTTTCATTGGTTTAATGTTAACAAATTACATCTTAATAAAGAAAATGATAAATATAAATAATTCACTACTCAGGTAAAATGTTTCATTCGCTTACACCTTTATTGCCCGTAGAAACAAACATGTTGTGTCTGCTAAAAATTTAACTTATCTTTACTTTTGAGGTTCAAACGTTTACGACTACTACTATATTATAAGTTAAGTATATACATGTAGCTGTAAGTATAGGTGCTTTAAAATAAAAAGAAAAAATTACCGTCTTAGGCAAATTTTCCATGACGAAAGATTCTGACAGCGTAGAATCCTCTCTCGTTAGAACTTCATCTGCCACAAAAAAAGTATGACCACGAACGTTATGACAATTTAAAAAACATAATACATTTTTTATTTAACGTATGGAAACCTCCTCGGGCCGTCATCCCACCGTCTAAAACCCAGCGTCTACCCGAAATGGCGCAAGCATCATCTACGGTGAACTCTATTTAGGCAATATACGGCACACACGGACGTCGCCTTCTCGCGGCTGGCCTCTATAAAAAAACCCGTTCCGTCTACTCGCGGCCACACTCCTACACTCACTCTATACACCAACTTAAATTAAGTTATATGAGAATCACAGTAAGCGGTTATACAAGGAAGGGAACCAACTTGCTGAATCAATGTCCATTGGCTCCTGTAAACCAACCATAGCATGGTAGTGGCCGCGCCTCGCCATCAATTCCTCGTGGGTACCAGACTCTACAAGCTCACCGCTCTTCATTACATATATCACGTTTGCGTGGCGGATTGTTGATAAACGGTGGGCAACCACCACTGTGGTACGACCTTTTGCGGCCTGCAAAATATTGAACGTTAAGCGAAACTGTTAGGTTTATGTGCGAAAGCATTTTGAACCGATAAGAAGTTCACAACATTCGCTAAAATAAAAACACCGTACATCACCATTGTGTAATATTTTTCTCATACATATGAAGAGCAACTGATCCTATAAATTAGTAATCAGGTTATGTTTTGAACTCAATAAAGTTCTAGTAAAACAAGCCGAGTCAGCCTATCTGATATCTAAACATATTCTATAAGACATGCGAAAAAACGATTATAAAAATAACAGAACAACATTATGCAGTACAGTACGCATTGCAGTTTTGTACTCTATAGATTTCCTATCCAATTAGTCTTTATTTAAAGTATTTATTTTCTAGATAGGTTTCATGAAGTTAAATAAAATTGTGAGAGAGAAATTAAAATACATTGTTTCGAAGAGGTGATTTTAGTGGTAGTAGCAGTAGAACGTTTACCTTTTCAATTGCTATTTGTACTTTTGCTTCAGATGCAGTATCAAGTGCTGAAGTAGCTTCATCTAAGAGAAGAAGACGAGGCTGACGCACAAGTGCTCGAGCAATTGCTATGCGTTGCTTTTGACCACCAGACAAGGATGCTCCACATTCTCCTACTAACGTGTCGTAACCCTAGACAGAATCATTAGATTGATAACAGTGAATAAATAAGTAAGATAGAACAGTAGAAATTGTTGTAGTGTACAATACTGTTAAAATGGCGCCAATTATGTATTCTGTAGATTTCTCCAGAGGGAGGTCGGGCATTAATATTCCTCCAACACAAAGGGACTTACGGGACCAAATACCTTACTTGATCAGAGGATCAATAAAGGTGCGCCACTTCTCTATATTTTATATTGGGAGGAAACACTTATTCTCTTTGGCACGAGAACTAACATTGCGTGATGCAGGATTGCTCAGATGTCTTCGTTAGATGATACTGAAGTGTTTCTATTTTGTTGCATATAAAAGATGTCACACTTTAAAAATTATAGAAACTCTAACAAAAGCTACCGTATACCTTAGGCAGTTTCATGATAAATTGATGAGCATTAGCTTGCTTAGCAGCGACTTCTATATCTTCGTCTGTAGCATCTTCTCTCCCATAGCGAATGTTTTCCCGAACAGTCGCGTCGAACAGTACTGGCTCCTGACCTACCAGGCCTATTTGAGAGCGCAACCACACTACCGACAGAGTGCGCACGTCATTACCGTCTACACATACCTGCAATAAGTGTGCTTCTACGTGAATCATCATTAGACATCATTAGACTTATGTTCAATGTGTCTACAAGTAAAATATCTTCATTAACAAACACATAAAAATGCAAAATGCCATAATTCTTAGAGATTGGTTCAGCTTTTAAGTCCCATCACAGTAACAATTATTCAATTAGCTATTTGAAGACTCGCTAGATTGACAAGAAAGATCCAGCTATAAAAAAACTAAGTGTCGTGTATGCAGAAATAAGCAAATATGGATTTATTACTGAAAACATTTTCTTAATATGCATATTTACATTAAGGATGAATTTAAATTACCCTAATATAAACCTAAGTAGTAATGAGTCACATAATGAGACATTTAGAATTAAACTTACGCTTCCATTGCAGACATCATAGTATCTAGAAATAAGTTGTATTATAGTGGACTTGCCGCAGCCGGAATGGCCGACTAAAGCTACCGAATATCCGTGTTTTACGCTTAGACTTACGCCTTTTAATATCTGTAAAACAGAAAACATGCGCCGTGAAATATCATCAACAATTGGGATACATTCTGCGTCCATAAGAATTCCAGCTATACCTATAAGACAGATGGGGAAATGTGGAACATTTTTAGAAACCGAACGCTCTTTCTTTACAACAGAATGAGAACATGCATGGGTCTGACTTTTATTTTCCGGGACTATTTTACTTAACAGCTATCTATATGATTTTAGAAAATACTTACCGGCACGTCAGGCCTAGAGGGATAATTAAAATCTACATTCTTGAGTTCAATAACGCTTTCAGCCGTCGAAGGTTTCAGTCCATGATCTAATAATGGGTTGATTGTAGGTACACTGTCCAGGAGACGAAATATCTGTGCACCAGCACCGCGTGCCACCCCAAAAGACCGGACTAGAGAGCCAACCAGACCCAAATTTCCAAGAGCTGTCATAATACCAAAAAATACCTAAAATTTATAGAATCATTTCTAATATTTATTACGAACTGTTTACTTTATTTGAATATCTATATACTGTTTTTAAATTCTATACTATGTTATATGCTTACTCGTAAATAATTGCATGGCACTGAATGTGTATGATCCCACTCAGGTATTTTTTTTAACGGTTTTGAAAGAAATTGTTTTATAAGACCATTCTTACAACAATTGCACTTTAATTTTTTTATATGATTTAAGTTTGTTGGGTAATAAAAGAACTTGTACCAAATAATTTCAATATAGACTATTACTTTCTCAGTATATTTGAATCGATGGCGGCTGCGTTCAGCGTTGCGATTGACCCGCACTAAATTTTGTATCAAGTTCAACACCGAACACGGCCGCTGTCGACGATCCAGTTAATAGTATAAAATTAACTTTCACTTAAGACTTGCACCTACAAATGAAACTATTTATGATAATCGAAAGCATAAGCATCACGTCCTACATGCTTTCTTGAGAACTTGTATGTTTCCTAGACAGTGCATAGAGAAATTCATTTCATGTAAAAAGAGGAATCAATTATGTAGCGAATAGGTAGAAAAAGGAAGCCTGGGAGTACTCACCGAAAACATAACGTCCGCATTATAATGTTTAGGATCATTAACAACCAAATATATTCCAAAATACAATGATAATGCGTAAGAACTAAACACGCAGATAAATAGAAATCCCATAGACAGGCCCGTGAAGAATTCTGTGGGAAATATTGTATTGATCAGTTACCGGGTTGTGTCTCTCCAACTAACATTACGATATTGTTACGAAATTTCACAAAAATTTAAAAAAGAAAGCGGCAGTCGTGGCGGGCGTATGGTTCTAAATTAAGTACTAATAATAATGCATTGTGGCATAGAACAATGGCCTTTACTGGAATAAACCTAAGGTCGAATATAGAAATGGATACAAAATGTACCTACTTTCAGAAATGAACCAGTGGCCTGTGGTGAGTAATATAAACAGGCACTTCGTTGATCGCAAGACAATTCAGTTTGAGCTACAGTGTTACAAATATTGAGCGAATGATTAACCGAGCGACCACGACGATCATTGAGGACCATTGTGCTATCTTATTTGAAAGTTTTAAGGTGTGTTTGGCAACAGACTCCGGCTGGTTTCTGCCAGGGTCAAAGATAACCTCATCTGTTTCTCCAAGACTTGCACTTATAGTGGATGGAGAACGTTCTGCGATAAAAAAGGAGACGGTGGAGTTTCATGGCAGGAACGAGGTCAAACCTCTGCTCCACTCCCATCCCCAGATACACCTCGAGATCCAATCGCCGGATTCGCTCTAGGATTTATGCTTCCTTCCGCACGTCATCACAAACGAGTCGTTTGCATAACACGTGACAGCGAAACAATCTAAGACTGCACAGTGAAGTACCCAGCCGTAGTCAATGTTCCACAGGAGCGGCCTTGAGATCGATCTCTGGATCCGGTCCTACTTCGATGGAAGACGGCTCCCTCCTGCAGATACGCCCCAACTATGTGGTGCAGGTACAGAGGCTTTTGGTGAACTATGAGCGTCTCCCTGAGGCAACTCCAGCATAAAGCATTGAACGCATTAGTGATATTTGAGGACATCGTCAAGACAACTTCGCCCCGGGAAACTGCATCCTCCACCAGAGCCCTTACACGGATGATCATATCCATGGTAGAGCGCTCGTTAAGGTTCTGGTTCTGATAACTGTACTGGTTCTCCGCCAGATCAGGCCCCACTCTGAAGAGGTAGTTGACGAGGTGCCGTGCAATCACTCTTTCAAAGAGCTTGCACACCTCGTCAACCAATATAAAAAAGGCTGGTAAAGATACAAGCAATATACAAATATTCGATGTTGTTGAATATTCTCGAAGGTAGTGCGGTTAAATCTCTTTTATAAATTCAATAGAGGTAATGAAATAATAGCAACTACCCACCTTTTTTAATATAAATCTTCTTAGCTTTAGCAAGAGGTTTTGTATATCTTTCCAGCTCTTTCTTTTGGCCGTTAAAAGTGTAAACAGTTCGTATAGAACTTATTACTTCATGTGCTATAGCGCTTGCGTGACCCGTTTGTATTGCCTCTTTTTTATAAAGACGATCTGCTATCTGTTTGTTGTAAAAAATTACGAAATTATTAAAACAAAGTAATTTGCTCCCCCCTAATAAAAAATTCGAATTACCCGCATGTAAATGTAGTAAAATTATTAAATATCAAAAGTTTATGTACTTGATGAATACAGCAAGAATTCAGTCTATTTAAACATCTAAAGTTAAATACTCTTTAAATTGATTTCCCATCTAATAAAATGTTACAATAACACAATTTTTAATTCGTTTATTACTTATCAGTGAACACTAACTTATAGTTAATAATTGATAAAAAAAAAATTCTCTTCTTTTTTTAAAGATTGCCTGCATTACGAATTTATCCTGTGTTGCGAAGGACTTTAGTAACATACATGAAACCAAAAATAATGTTACTTATATAGTATTAGTTTATAAATGTTTGTGTTGTCTTCAATGGACATAAATTATAATATGAAACTATACGCCTGGCTCTTTACACAAGTGTAACTACAGTATTGTAATTTTATGATTTATTTAAGTGTAGGTGACTAAATCAACTTAATTTATTTAATTAAATTTAATAAAATGCACCATACCCTTCCAGTCAAACCGACTAACGCGAATGTGACGGGTGTAGTAATTAGACAAAGAAGAGCCAACTTCCATCCTTTAAAGACAGCCATACATATACATCCGATAGCAGTGGTCACACTGTATATGAACGATGACACCTTATCTCCAATACCTTCTTCTAATTTTATCACGTCGCTATAATTACATGCTTTAATATAAAATCTATCTAAAGGACCAATTATTTAAAGTACGAAAGTACTACTTAGTCTCACACGAAATTTCAACAACTACATAATTAATAGAACTTATACCGTAAACGCGATCTATTTTAATGTTTTGTAGAAAAGTAAATGTTAGAAATTGGAAATAATACTTACTCAGCCATTTTGGATGCAAAATCTGTAGTTTGATGAACATCAAAATAGGCAAAATCTTGATTTAATGCAACCTTTAAGTATTCTCGCCGCAACCTATAGATCTGGTTTAAGAGAACTGTATGTTGAAATATATGTTGGGTAAAAATGTATCTGTATGTATTTTCCACTAAATGGCACGGAAATGTTTATGCCCGACAACTAAATTCTTGTACAATTGTTGTATGACAAATATTAAATAAATAATGATGAAGTAAACATTTCTAGTATTATTATTAGACATACCTTTCTTTCATCACCTCAGGTTTCAGGTTTGGAACCACCTTAGTCGACGGGTTTTAACGAAGAACATATCAAGAACCTGTCAAGACCTAATAATATTTTCTCAATAGGTAAAACTAATATGATTTCCTACCTGGTTGATAGCCGTGACATTCATGAAGGCATTTCCCAGGTAGATACATGTAAATAACACAACTCCGACACAAGAATAATTGATCCCGAATTTATGCATATTCTTTAGAAATTCTGTGTCGCGCCGTTTTCCCTCTTGCTTGGACTTATCGTATGTTATCATAGTTTGGAAGATATTTGCTACAAGTGTGATCGCATAAGGAAGTATCAAACCCGCGATCATAGATGCAGTTAATGCTACACTAATTAAACATTTATCCTTCCTAGATGCGAACCTATACTGAAAAAAAAAGTCATCATAAGCAATGGGTGGTAAGCAGTTTTTGATACAGAAAACCCATCATGATCTTCGATCAATTCAATCAGTTTTTATTATTTTTGTTCTACATAAATTTCAATCACTTAAAAGCTACATCAATCAATATATCAACAACAGGTTTAGCAGTATGAAATTATTGACAAAATACAAGCATGCCGAGAATTTCACAGCTAATTACTTCTCCAACACATTGATCTTTGAATTGAATTTGTCAGGATGATGATCTTCCGTAAAGATAGCAAAAAATTTTAAGTGCCAAAAGCTACGCTAAATGACTTCAATAGATTGTAATGACGGTATACTGACAGAAGTCCCTAGAGCAGTGGCATGTGGGCCGTAGGTTTTTGGCCTATCCGATAGTTGTAGTAATGAGAATGCACACCTAGCCGAATTCGGCTACGGTTGTTAGTCATAGGAAAACTAGCCAACTACGCAGAAGATATTACAGTGCATATTTGTGCACGCAAGCACAGGTACACTCTCTGTACCCTCACTCTCATTATCCGACACGATCGGCAAGAGATCAGGCGCAGTAACATCGGCTTTACGTGCTCTCTGAGGCACTGGAATTAAGACCCTAACTGCCAAACTCTGGACTGTTATTAAGTATTTCTGTAACCAGAAAAAAATAATAATACTTTTCGACCCGACCCGGGAATCGAACCCTAGACCTCTAGGTCGGCAGTCTCATAAATTAACGGCAAAACCAACGAGGCAGTTTAAGTCTAGTAACCGTGTTGAAATGGCCAAAAGTAGATGTTGTGAAGAACGTCGTTAGTGACAACACGAACGGTCAGGCACGAACGAAAAGTGTGCACAAAAAAACGCATTTTAATTTATTTAACTTATTTGACCTTAATTCTTCTACAGATCATATTTTTCTAATCGAAACACTTTGTAAACTAATGTGATACAATAGTAAAATTAATTTTAAAATCTATACCCATACCAATGTGAAATAAGATATGCTTGGAGCAGTATCTTCTTTCTTCCTTTTTTCCTTTGATCTGAAAATGAAGTTTTCTAATTAGAAGTAGTTTAAATGAATTGATATTAATTCATCCACCTATTGATCGTTTTTTAAAAACTACAATAACTAGTATCATTTCGAGTGAACCCTAAAAATAGAGTTAGCGTGATGCACCAAAATGTAAAAGTTAAAAAAAAACATTTAAAAGACACCTCAATTTATTTGAGCCATATTCACTAATCTATAATAATTTTGCTTTGCCTATTTTTTCCACTTACAAATTTCCCTTCCCATCTAGCAAGACATGAAAGAGAGACGTTGGTTACATAGGTTCCGTGGATGGCATCGCTCATATAGTTTCAGAGAGGCAATGGCTGAAATCCTTCTCTCCAACAAGAGGTTCCGAAAATAGGATATCAGAATTGAGCTAAAAGAGCTTTCTATGCCAACGCTAACCACACAATCATGGAGCGATGGATGCCTGTAGAGTGTATTGAAGTTATTTAAATAACAGCATAAAAGACTTACTCTTTTAGTAAACGGTGCATCATCTTTTAATTTAATTTTGAAGGACAGGTTTGAGGTAGGTGACAAGTAGTTTACCTTGTTCTGAAGCACATCAACGCAAAGTATATTGCGTGGGGTTCCCCCAAGACGAACGCATTGAGCTCCGAGAATATGGTGCCGGGTCGAACCGTATACCTGCTCAAGTACTTGAGCGAGTCCATGACCATATGTGGGACTGCTCCAGAGAGGTTTTTTACACTATATTGGTGTCTGGACGCTTGCCTGAGTGCTGGAAGAGCAGGCAGCTGGTCCTATTAAGGAAGCCAGGACTGGCGATCTGTCGTACGTCCAATACGGCTTCCGACGTTGGACATTGCCAACGCATTCAATAGTTGGTCATATACCTGTATCATATACTCCACTACCACGGAGTGCCAGACTACCTGAGGCGGCTGGTGGTAGACTATTTAGAGGAGCGTATCGTCATGTCGTAGAGCGTACCATCATGTACGAGGACCGAGATCGTGTTCTTAGACGTCAGCTCATATCATGAGGTGTTTCGCAGGAGTCTGGTCATTGACCAGCACGGCAATCTTTATGGGAGTCGGGCGTATTGAGGTGCTGAGTTTACGAGTGCCCTGGACCCCGTTGTGGTCCACTCCCCAGCGCCTACATTGTAGTCAATTCAATCCTCGGGCCAGTTCAGGCCCATATGCAGTATCTGGCTTTGATCATAGACGGTTGACTCTTCGACGAGCATTAACGACAGCTTGCTTCAAAGCTGGTCGGCGCTGCTTCTGGACGACTTTTGTGCAATTTAGGTTGAACCAGCGTCGCAACAAGATTCGAGCCACGATGGCTCGTTGGTCGTTCCGGTTGGAGACTCCACGTGCTGGCTTTGCCCTCGTCGAGGCTCTCCAGCCGGTCATCGCCGAGTGGGCAGGGCGGCAGCACGGGACCCTTTCCTTCCGACTGACGCAGGTCCTTTCCGGGCATGGTTGCTTCGGGAAGTATCTGCACTCGGTCGCCAGGAGAGAATTGAGTCCCGCCTGTCACCACTGCGACTGCAGTGAGGACTCGGCTCAGCACACGCTAGCGGTTTGTTCCGCCTGGGCGGCGCAGCGTGGGGTCCTCACTGCAGTTATTGGAGGAGATCTCTCGCTACCGGCCGTCATACGCTCCATGGCCGGTAGCGACAGTTGTTTTACCGCGGTCGCAACCTTCTGCGAAGACGTAATTTCGCAGAAGGAGGCGGCGGAGAAGGCCCGGGAGGACGATATCCACTCGGACCCAATTCGCCGCCGGCGAACCGGGCGGCGGAGGCGCGCGTACCAGCGCCTCATGCCGCCTTGAGTGTGGCCGCGGGTGGACGGGACGGGTTTTCCCCTCCACCCGCTATAATGGCCAGCCGCGAGGAGGCGACGTCCGCGTGTGCCGTATGTCGCCTAAAATAGAGAGTTTACCCATAGATGGTGCCCGCAGTTTCGGGCAGGCGCTAGGAGGGATCTGGATGTCGTAATAGCAGCGGTTCCCGGATCCCTCCTATCTCAGGCGCAGAGTGGCACACCGTGTGGTTTTAGTCGGTCCGATTCCGACACACCACCCCGCCGTAAACCCCGGTGGAGTGACGGCCCGAGGGGGTTTCCACACGTTAAAAAAAAAAAAAAAAAAAAAAAAAAAAAAAAAAAAAAAAAAGCGTCGCAGCAAGACGGCTGTACACGGAGGCTATCCGTTCAAAGGCACTGTACGGCGGACCTGTGAGGGCAGTGGCTCTAACCTTCCAGACTAGGGCTCGCCTCTGGCGCCCTGAGATGGATATTGGTAGTTAGAGTCATAGGTCGTTACTGTACCGAGTGCAGAGTACAGAATAGAAGTGACGTATACTTTGGCCGGAGCTCTCTCGTGGGATTTGGGGGCGGCAATACTCGCCGAAGTTTATCGGTGGACTGCTGACTTCCGGGCGGGTAGCAACATTCGGCCCTCGTGAGGCCACTCGTTGAACCACGATAACTTGTTTTTTTTTTCTATTTACAGAGCCTGCCAAAGTGACTCTACCCTGCCCGATGGAAAGCATGAATAGAATCCATAGAGTTGTGGTCACCATACTCATCGGAAATGCAGACAATGCAGTGTGGTGACCCATACTATGGCGGCCTAGTGAGATGCTTTTTCACGGCACGCTTGGAGACGTAAAAGGCATGGCAGTGTAAGCCTCACATAGTTATTACGATAGCTGTCACCCCTGCATCAATGTGCCTCCGGTCTCACACTCACCAACGAAACACGACAACACAGACGCTAGCGCTTTAGGTTGGTCTTCTATTGGATGGTAGTCCTGCCCCGGTCGAACCGGCCCGTTCGTGCTGAAATCAGCGTGGCTCTACTACCTTAAAAATTCCTTGGTCATCATGGCTGGTGGCTCCACGTGCTGGCTTTGTTACCGTGGAGGCTCTCTAGCTGGTCATCGTCGAGTGGGCAGAGCAGTAGCATGGGACCCTTTTCTTCTGATTGACGCAGGTCCTTTTCGGGCACAGTTGCTTCGAGAAGTATCTGCACTCAGTTGCTAGGAGAAAATTGAGTCTCGCTTATCATCACTGCGATTGCAGTGAGGACTCAACTCAGCACATGCTGTCGGTTTGTGAAGCGTGGGGTCTTCACCGTAGTTGCTGGACATCTTTTGCTACCGGCCATTATACGCTCCATGACGGGTAACGTTTAGATACTCTTTTAGATTTAAATCGAGCTCGGTACCCATATGAGTATTGATAAGAAAAGACACTTACTCAACCGATGTCTTTCTTTTTCTAAACTTCATTTTTTAATTTAAAAATATAATTACTGTATATATTACTAAATTACTATCAGAAATATGGCTTCACGCATTGCAAAATAAGAAAAACATTTTACAAAACGTTTATAATAGGTTACATTTATAATTATTTAGTGTTAAATGTCATGGCATGACATGGGTTGCCATCAGGTTTTTTGTCCAAGTTAACTATAGCCCTTACTATAGAGGTAAGTTTAGGAATAATGCACAGCCTTCTATTATACCTACATTAACACAATAGAGGTCTATCTGTCACGATAAAATATTATATATTATAAAAATACAATCTAGTTTATAAGAGTGAATAAATTATTTAGTATGGTCGAAAATAAGGTGTATTAATTTATAATAATAAACATCTTTAATCATTTATAAAAATATTTAATTTGTTGACATAAGTAATATAGAGGAGATCCATAAAGGATGTAAAAAATTAAAAACGAAATAAATAAGCATTTAAATAATTTTATTTATTTATTAACAGTTTTCTAAATTTATTTTAATGAAGTTATATCGAAAGAAAAATGCACTCATCCAAATTAAAGATAATGCAGAAATCTAAAACTGGCCAACATTTAATTAAGGGTTATTTCATTAAAAATCAGCGCAAATTTACGAATAGGTTGAGTAGACCTAGGCTGGTGAATTTTAGGGGGCACAAATTTAAAGAATATGCTTTTTGTCTTACCGAAATAATCAAAGAAACATTAATAAAATTATCCTATACACGGCGAAACAAGTCTCAACAAATTAACAAAAACAACAATGTTATGTACTATTTGAAAAATTCCTAAATATTTGGTGCAATATATTTTTGGAAATGTGGATTTTTAAAATATGCCAAGAAAAGGGTAATATCACAATTTAAATTAGTTATTTTGATAAACATTATTACTCAGGGCGACGCAGTGAAAATTTTCTTGCCGGACCCTTTCCACCGCCTCCTTCCTCGAGATGAGGAGAAGAAAAACTTCTACCACTATCGGCCATGTTGTGTAACACGGTTGGCAGCGAAAGATCCTCTTTGATTACTGCAAGTAGCACCCGACGCCGCGTGTCCAAGTTGGAATCTGCTCAATAAAACAGACCGGCGGGATTCAACTCACTTCTAGTGATCGAGTGCAAGTACTTTACAAAGCCATGGTACCCGGAAAGGATTTTTTTTTTTACGTGTGGAAACCCCCTCGAGCCGTCACCCCACCGGGGTTTACGGCGGGGTGGTGTGTCGGAATCGGACCGACTAAAACCACACGGTGTGTCACTCTGCGCCTGAGATAGGAGGGATCCGGGATCCGGGAAGGCGGACGTCGCCTCCTCGCGGCTGCCCATTGTAGCGGATGGAGGGGAAAACCCGTCCCGTCCACCCGCAGCCACACTCAAGGCGGCATGAGGCGCTGGTATGCGCGCCTCTGCCGCCCGGCTCGCCGGCAGCGAATTGGGTTCGAGTGGATATCGTCCTCCCGAGCCTTTTCCGCTGCCTCCTTCCGTGAAATTACGTCTTCGCAGAAGGTTGCGACCGCGGTAAAACAACTGTCGCTACCGGCCATGGAGCGTATGATGGCCGGTAGCGAGAGATCTCCTCCAATAACTGCAGTGAGGACCCCACGCTGCGCCGCCCAGGCGGAACAAACCGCTAGCATGTGCTGAGCCGAGTCCTCACTGCAGTCACAGTGGTGACAGGCGGGACTCAATTTCCTCCTGGTGACCGAGTGCAGATACTTCCCGAAGTAACCGTGCCCCGGAAGGACCTGCGTCAGTCGGAAGGAAAGGGTCCCGTGCTGCCGCCCTGCCCACTCGTCGATGACCGGCTGGAGAGCCCCCACGAGGGCAAAGCCAGCACGAGGAGTCTCCAACCGGAATGACCAACGAGCCATCGTGGCTCGACGAGCGGCCTTACGCCACTCGCGTATCTCTTCGGGCGGGGCCCGTATGCCGCTATCCGCCCGGAAGTCAGCCGTTCGCCGATAAACTTCGGCGAGCACTTCCGCCTCCAAATCCCACGGCGGAGTTCCGGCCAAGGCGCACGCCGCCTCCGTCGATACGGTGCGGTAGCCGCGTATGGCTCTAACCGCCAATATCCTCTGAGGGCGCCAGAGGCGAGCCCTATTCTGGGCGGTCAGAGCCGCCGCCCACACCGGCGCACCATACAGCGCCATTGACCGGACAACCCCCGTGTATAGCCGTCTCGTCGCGACGGTGGCTCCACCCAAATTCGGCAAAAGTCGCCCGAGGGCAGAGGCAGCGCCGACCAGCTTCGGAGAAAGCTGTCGAAAGTGCTCGTCGAAGAGCCACCTCCCGTCAAGGATCAGGCCCAGGTACTTCATCTGGGCCTGAACCGGTACGAGGACCGAATTGACTACGATAGAGGCGCCGATAGAGATAAGAATCTAGGGCCACCTGTAAGCCCAGCGTCTCAATGCGCCCGACCACCAAAGAGACTCCCGTGGTGGCTAGGCGCGCCGCCTCTTGGAAGTTCGCCCCCTGCGTAACAAATTACGCCCAGCCCGGGGGGAAGACGACCTCGAAGGGCCAAGTCGTATCCCATGTTCCACAGGAGTGGTCCGAGGACAGACCCCTGTGGAACACCGCACGACATGGGCCGCCGCCTCAGAATACCATCTCGGTCCTCGTACATGACGGTACGCTCCTCAAGATAGTCTGCCACAAGCCGCCTCAGGTACTCTGGCACCCCGTGTTAGTGGAGGGCTTCCCTGATGCAGCTAAATGGCGGACTATTAAATGCGTTGGCGATGTCTAACGACACCGCCAACAGCACGCCGCCACAGCTCACCGCCTCTTCGGTAACGGCCCTCAGGCGCAGCACGGCATCGATCGTCGAACGCCTCGCCCGAAAACCAAATTGGGCGTCCGACAGATCGGGGCCCACCTCGCAGAGATGCCGGACGATGCGGGCAGAGAGTATCCTCTCAAACAGTTTAACCGCCTCGTCCAGCAACACGATAGGCCTATAGGCCGCTACCGATTCGGCTGGCCGTCCCGGCTTCCTTAATAGGACCAGCTTCCCGCTTTTCCAGCACTCAGGGCACTCACCCGGAAAGGACCTGTATCAACTAAAAGGAAACGGTCCCGTGCTTACGTCCTACCCATTCCACGATGACAGGTTGGGGCGTCTATAAGGTGGCAAAGCCAAGAGCAGCAAAGTAGGACGCCCAAGAGCAGTTACAGTTACATTTTGTACAGGGCTAACCATATGTCCAGCGCCTCAATGCACCTGACCTCAAAAGAGAGATCCCTAGTGGCCAAAAGTATCGCCTCTTTAAAGTTCCTACCTCGATCTGTAACTTAAACGTCATTGATGTAACAGATTGCACCCACCTCGGGTTGAAAGTCTCTTGGCAGGCTGCAGTCGTACCCTATACTGTATAGAAAGTTGCCAAGAACAGACCCCTGTGGAACACAGCACGACATGGGTCGACATTTCGTTTATCTTAGACCTCGCACTTGACGGTACGTCCAACCTCACCTCTGGCACTCTGGTATCCCGAGGTAATAGATTACTTCTTTGAATTTTTTGGTGGTGTCCAACAATATCGCCAACAGTGCACCGCGCCACCACAGTTCAGAACCTCTTCGGGCACGACCCTGAGGTGAAAGGAAGGATGCCGTGACTAATTGCATTGCTTTATAAAACGTATGTTTAATTTTATCTCATTTTCTTAGCTTAGTCACATTTATGGTTATGTCGCTTATGTATGTATAATTCGAATCACTCAAGATACAAGTGCTTGTGGGGATCCCAAAATCACACGATAGGTTTACGTCCAGGATAGCAGGTGACGGCTAAATTCAGGCAAATGCCTGCGGTAAGACTAGGTTGAAGACGCAACGCTTCACACGCTGGTTTAAATTAGAAGGGAATATATAATAATAAACAATTCATACAAGGTAGACGTTGACTGAACTATAACGGGTTTCTTAAGACTATCGACTTCCCGCTCTTTGTAAAGAAACCGTTCATAGATCAGCATTGAGAAGTCCTCTGTGACTGTCTTCTATACTGTTACTCAGAAGTCAGTTTGCATTAATATGGATTTTATCAATCAATACAGCTGTCTATTAGGACCAATGGGTACTTTTAAGATGAATGTTTATGTATGTGACGAGTGTTATATGTAGCGCCAGCAACGTATTGCAAATATATTTCATTAAGTTAAATAGTTCATTCTTAAATGTGTGAAAAACAAACTCAATTTTAAATCATCCTAAATACGTGAATAACTTAATACATGTGATACCTATAACATAAAGAAAACAAGTTTTTTTTTGCTGGTATCATCTTTCTTGCAGTACCAATAAAATTTGACATTAAATTATACATAAATTGGTCGTATTCCTTGAAGACAACTTATAGTTGACGTACTTATTTACTTTATCTATCTACATCATGGTTTTATCTAAGAAATATATAGTTCTTAATTCTTTTGTTGGAGAACCTAAAAAAAGTGATTTTAAAATTATTGAAGAAGACTTGCCAGCTCTACAAGAAAATGGTAAATTATTAGTATCTAACGTTAAGGTTAAACCTGTTATCGTTATACCTACTTCATAAGCCTTAGATTAAGTACAGATTATTTATTTATAATTAGATGCCGATAACAGGCCAGTGCTATTTATCAATCATATTATTGACGGCCTGTATTAATTTGGGCAGAGGAGATTATTTTTTTGTTTTTTTCTAAACACTCCCTATGTCATTTTATCTACACTTTTTATATTTTTATCATTCATTTCATCACGACGACGTTTTGAAGACTAAGACTTTAGAATTCAAGACTAAATACTTGACAGTGGCAGAAATAGCTGTTATTTTTCGACTGGTTGCTATCTCATCAAAAAAAGGATTTGGGCAAGAATAAAGTAGCTATCTTTGACGTATTTGTGCCTACAGATTAAATAAAAAATAGGACAAGACTTACCTATGACCACAGAATATATATAATCCGATCTTCCACAATATGAACCTTCTCAAAAACTATATACCGTTTCAGAATTTTTAGCTAAAGCTGCATACATCAGCGTAGATCCATACCAGCGAATGAAGCTTGGAGAAAACTATCCTTGCGATATGATTGGCGGCCAAGTTGCAAAGTTTGTATAACCCTTACAATAAACAACAAACAAATGTGTTATGTCACTAAGTGTAAAAGAGGCACAAAGGTATTACATGTACATAAATACTGGTGCGCAAACCGAAACTGCAGCCGAAACCACTTGCTAGAGAGAGTATGCTACAAGCATTGTTTCTTAACACTTCTATTTCATTTTACCAGCATTTATTTCAAGATGAAGATTTTCAATTCAATAAATTATACTATGTACATACAGGTATATTTAGAATCTTATTCCAGGGTAATAGAGAGCAGAAATTCAGAATATCCTGTTGGGACATGGGTGATGGGACATTTTGGATGGCGAACTCATACTATAACTAAACCAGAAAATGAGAAGTTCTGTAAGCAAAAACCTTATATGTACAAATTGCCTGATTTTGGTGATTTGCCCATTTCTTTGGCAGTCGGAATGTGTGGTAGAGTGGGGTAAGTAATTTTGATTATTAACCAACAGAATAATTTTTTACGGTTAAAATAAATAATTGAACTGTCCAGGTGTAATCAAGTCTGACAGATTTATTATTGTTTACTATTTATCTATCATATTAAAGTTTATTATTATATATTATCATTTTTAAGTTTCTTATTATTTTTTAATCCTTAAACAAATTGAATGTTGGAATAATTGAGACTATTGTAATAAAAAAGAAGAGTGCTATTACTCTATAAGGTTTTATAAAACTATAAATCAATTTTCAATAAAATCATTAATAACCTTATAAAACTACTATATGGTGGACTTACCCCAAAAAATTGCGTATAACAAATTACGCACCAAATTTTCAAAAATGACCATTAAATTCACAATTGAGTCAATTAAAGCACTGATAGATGGTTTGTAGAAAAGAATATGCTTTAAGGTATCCATTTCGAAAAAGGTCAATAAGTGCTCCTAGATAACTAATCAAAAATGAAGACATTCCCCGCCTTGACCTAATGTAATAGCAAGCGAGATCGATTTGGGCATATTAAGTATAATTAGCGCTTCGTGTTTGCGCTAACACCCTAAGCGATGTCGAGGTCAAGCCTTGGTCTCGGGATCACTTAAAAAAGGGCTAAATTATAGTTACTACTTTATTATACGTTATCACGTCTATGCTTACAGGAATACCGCTTACTTTGGATTCACACAGATCTGTCAACCAAAACCAGGCGAGACCGTAGTAATATCTGGCGCTGCAGGAGCCGTTGGTTGTCAAGTTGGACAAATTGCGAAGATATTGGGTACGTTTTTTTCAATTGTAATATAGGGGGCAGCAAACAGACACATCGCGTGATGACTAGCGACTACCACCACCTATAAGTTTTGTTGGCCATTTAAATTAACTACAGTAATTTAACCATAAAGTATAAAGTACGAAACTTTCTCAGCAGCAGACATCAGTAGTATTATCATATTACATCCGCGATTCGCGAATATAATTATAAGTACTACAGTAACCACCACAGTATAAACGCTGCTCTGGTGCGTTCATTATCAAAAACAAAAAACTTATTGAAAAAATTATCACTATAAAGATAAGCAAAAACTAAGAAACTTCTTCGGAGCTTCTGATTCTCAAAACATCTGTTTACAGGCTGTCGGGTAATTGGATTTGCTGGCAGTGATGAGAAAACCAACTTCTTGATGAAAGAGATAGGGTTCGATTGTGCTGCTAACTATAAAACAACAGATTTAAACGAGTTCCTTAAAGAAAATGCTCCAAACGGTGTGGATTGCTATTTCGACAATGTTGGAGGGGAAATTAGTAGTACTGTAATATCACAAATGAATGAATATGGTCGAGTAGCCGTCTGCGGTGCAATTTCCATTTATAACGAAACCGACCCTGAAAAACGAAAGGGTAAGTACAAACTCAACATCCAATTATTAAATGCAGTTTAATTTTGTTAGTTTAATATGTATTTTTTTTTGTTTTGTAGCAACAGCACTACAACTATTCGTAGTCGGAAAGCAAATAAAAATTGAAGGGTTCTTAGTTAACCGATATGCCGACCGCACATTAGAAGGAGTGATCCAAAACTTGCAATGGGTAAAGGAAGGCAAGATGAAATATAAGGAACATATTGCAGTAGGTTTCGAATCAGCTGCCGATGCATTCATTGGGTTATTCAAAGGAGAAAATATTGGTAAAGCAATAGTTAAAGTAAAATGATCTGTAACGACGACATTGTGTATTTTAAAGTTTATAAACACTATAAACAAATATTATGTTAACTATTATTTATCACCGATATTTGCGTCTTTTTGTTGGCGAATGATCTTGAATTTTCGGTACATATTTATTAATGAAAAGTTCTTCATATAATAAACTATTTGCCTGTGGACTTAAAAATTTAGATATCTCTTGATACAGGTGCTTCTTTTGAAGTTCTTCATTTGCAGTAGTTTGTGTGTGTGCAACTTTTTTATCAACAGGAATTGTTAACGATTTTTGCAATTCCACTATTCTTCGAGAATTTTGGTCTATTTTATGTAATAAGATATCTTCCATTTTTTTCATTCTAGCTTCTAAATAGGCCACAGTATAATCTTGCATACTAGGTAGTTCTGGATCTTTAGACAAATAAGAACTTACTTTCTGTGTAATATTATTTTCTATTTGTGCTTTTACTTTACTATTATTATAATCATTAGTTTCCTCATCATCTAGTTTGTCTAAGCAAGATGCTATTATATCTCTCAGTTTCATGTTGAACTTCCTTTTCTCTTCAATAGCAGCCATTCTTTCTGGTGGTATTTTACATTTTAGCAACGATTGACTTTTTTTTTTATCCTTTATCATATTCTTTAGATTACTTGAACTGAGTACTAGGGAATTTTGCAAAGGAATTTTATTTGCTTTGACAACATTTTGTTTTACATGACTTAATGTTTTGTTCAAAGTTCTTATATCGCTTTGCACATTATTTTGGGTCATATTTAAATTTTCAGGAAGACTCACTGTCTGCACGGTGCTTAGATTATTTTCAAGATCTATAACTTGACTAACCATATTAGTACTTTCTGCTAAATTTGGACCAGAAATTGTATCTTGTTTGTCTTTTAGTTGTAAATTCAAATTTACCTTCTTTCTTTTATTTGACAATGTTAAGATTGCAGATGGACATATTGGCTCCAATTTCACTGACTTTGGTAATGGCACTTCTGCAGGGTCTAAAATTTCCTTTTCATCTAGAATTGTGATTTTTTTACTTGGTTTGCAGTTCTTTGTGGGGGGTGCTTTGGGACAATGTGTTATTACTTTTATGTTATTTTGTTGGGCATGAGATTGTGATACATTTTCCTTAGAAACGTTCACAGTTCCTTGTACTTTAGTATTATACTGAACTGGTACTTCAGATACTTGAACTCTAATAACATTATGTTCGTGAGCTGGAAATGAGATATCTTTATTGTAATAAGGATTAACAGGTGCGACTCTTTGACTATCAATATTTTCATTCAAAATAATGTTGTTGGGTTCCTCGTAACATTCATCTTTCATTATTATTTGTGTGTTATCATTGGTGGCATTCATCGAGTCTAAATCCATCAAATCACAATTAGTTAAAAAATCACCATACTTCACAGAGAAGTTAGCTTTTTTATCATTGAAAGTTAAATATTCATTTTCAATATCTTCAAGTGATATACTATACACTTTTGAGGCATCTTGTTTTTGATTGTTTAGTTTACTAGAATCACAATATGGTCCATCAAGTGTAGGTACTGCATCAAATGTAAGTTTATCTTTCTGAAAAATTGTAAGTCACTGGTACATTATAATTGCAATGAAATTAATAAAAAAAAGTAATAAAAGGACAATAAATAGAAAAAAAAGCATATTACCAGTTTAAAAAAATCAACAATTGTACTAGCTGTTTAATACTGTTTATGTAGGAAGAAGAACAGAAAATACAATAAAAAAAATTAGAATTTTTACCATATGGTACCAAAAAGAGCATATAAAATGAATGAGTATATCAGTAGAAAAGTTTAGTAGAGAATCTACTAAAATTGACAGAAACTATTTGCTTCAGTGACATACATAATAGAATAGATTGAAAATTACTGAAAAATGAAGGTCATGAATTACAATCAGATTGTTCAGAATAAAAATCAGTCTGAATTCATTTCATATCTCTGGATCTTCAAAAAATCATAAAAAATTTACATAGGTAACATGTTCATTGTGGGACAACATACTTGTGTTTTTATAAACTTTTGCAGATGCTGAAATAATACTGTCATTTTTTTTGATCTGACCACACAACTGTTGTGTGTGGATGTTTGTGTTACTAGCACTGCTGTACAGAACATATCAATTGTATTTTACACACACTGTCGACTATTCACAGTACTCCAGTGCTAAAAACACACTACCTACATTAACTATTATGTATACAGTAGCAAACATGTTAAATATTACTGAGAATAGTAGATGTACAATACAATAAAATCACATTCAAAGTCAAAGTCAGTCAAAATCGAATATTTAATGCTTTACTACAAAAATACTTGCTATGACAGTTGCGAGATTGAGACTTGATCAGAATTGGATTGAGATCCAAAGTTATATTACAAGAATTGCCATATCTGAGCAAGATAATTCAATTTTAAATATTTCTTTCTGTGGAAATCTCTAAATTGTCATTTTCTACTTTTATACTGCCTTATCTTATTTTGCATATATTTGGTGTACAATAAAGAGGTATATTAGGAGAACTAAATATGTAGATCATCTACAATAATAAGATTGTTACAAAAAATCTTCAATCTAAAAATGCTAAAGTAAAATTACAATTTTTATGTTTCTCAACATTGTATAGTAGGCCAAACAAACATGATGATGATGATGATGTACAAAATATTGCCCGACATTACTGGAGCAGTCTGTCAATATTTTGTAATTTATTCAATCACTGCTTATGAATACAACCTATAGGTATAAATGTAGTTTCAAGGATAGTTACCAGAAAATTCATAAAATTGTCATCCTTAAAATGATGTTGACACACAACTCTGTTTTTCAACTGAGATACTTTTAAATTCAGAAACTCTAACTTCTGTGCATTAGTAAGCCATTGGTGACATCGAACTTTATCAAATACAGGATAATGAAACATATGCGTAACTCCATCTGACTTTAGTGAACAATTCTTGTACGTGCAACGACATCCTCCCATTGTAAAACTGTAAAAGACATTAAATTCATTAACAACAATTGAAATTTCGCCAGTTATTCACAATTCTATGTGACAAAAACGAAAGAGAGAGATTATATCTATTAAACATATTTATTAGTTTAAAAGTTAAATATATTTAATAGATATAATCTCAAAACATTGTAAACAACAAGATGAGATTATTTCAGTATTGTTATGTGACGGGCGACTCATTTTAAAGTATTATTTACCTAAAATATAATCGGCTGTGTTGTTTAAACCATCCAATAAAATATCTACAGCAAATCTTGCTGAATTACGTGGAAGTATAATTCGCTAAATTGTTATTTCAGCAACTTTATTTATAGGCTCGCTATATAAACTGAGGGAAGAAACTTGTAAACTAGTCGGACAGACACCAAAAGTCTAAAATTTAGACCATAAACTAAAATTCAAACAGATTATAATAGATGAGTGCTGCCAAATGTAGCATATGAAAATGTGCCAAAACAAAGAAAATAAAAAATCTAAATATTAAAAGCATTTCAAATTCTACAATCTTTCTAATTTATTGTTTAACTATATTTTAACTTGACAAGTGAAATAACAAAATCTCTTCATGTTACGGCAAACAAAGAGAACTAAAAGTTAGGTGCCTTTATTTTAATGGCAACAGTAAGAAATGTCATGAATATGGTCACTTGTAGGGATGGGCAAATGGGAAAAAATATCGATATATACCATAACGAAATTTTTCAAATCGATTGATAAATATTGACTAAAAAATATCGATATGTTGATATATCGATATTTTCTGCGACAAGCAGGTCATAGACTGAAATTTTTGTTTGTTTTCGAAACGAGGAAAATATACATAAAGATTAGTCAAATACATGATGTGACGCATAAGCAGACAGCAGAGCTTTAAAAATGTATCGATTTTGATACGAATTTGATATCTGAAAAGAAGTATAGAAAACCGATATATCGCGGGCAAAAATATCGTGGATTTATATCGATTTTTTTCTGAAAAAATATCGATATTTTGATATATCGATCTTTTTTGCTCAAGCCTAGTCACTTGTTCTTTGCCAGTTGCCAGATTCCATTCCTAAGTCAACAACAATGATCTCACCTTGGTAAAGAAGATGAACTTTTTCTTAATTCTTCCTTATTGTATTACAATTGAATTATTATATTCTATCCCTACTGTATTATTGTTGAATTTTTTGATCATTTTACAATTGAGTTATATTTTCGGCCCACAATTATCCACAAGTATAAGCTTTCTGTGATAGTTCATTTAGAATGTTAGGCTCATATTTTAAATCATGTCTCAGTTGTGAATTTTATTTTAAAACTGATTTTATAAAAAGATTTTATCATTGAACGCTTCCTAAAACAAAATTCACCGATTCATGCTCGAGTGAGTGGGGCCGTTCAATTATTACGTAAGCACTATGGGGGGGCGGGGGGGTCTTTGTTTTGCTTATTTTGGATGACATGGGGGGTAGGGGAGTCTAGATGATGATTACGTCATCGGTAGTTATTTTCTTCTTTACACGAATGGCAACCCACACATTGTCTTTGCTTGAAAACGAAAAGCATTTTCGGGGATTCCCGCAAGTAATACATACATTTAGTGAACAGTGCGCGGTAATTCCCCTACTCGCTTTAGAACCGAGTAAGGGAATTACCGCGCGCTGTTCACTTGTCTAAATTTCCTCTATCAGTGTATTGTTTCGTTTGGCTGCTATAGCGAGTAGACGTATTGTAAGCATAGTAAAGCAAGTTAACATTTGTGTTACCATTTATTCCATTATCCAAAGTTTAATGTTTAAATAAGATGTCATTTCAAATAGACAAATCTAAGTTATATCAAAAATTGTTTGAAAGTTTTAAAAAATCTCATATAAGTACGAAAGTACAAAATGTACAAAAGTTAGTTAACGAAGTGTGGCGAAATTATAAATTACAAGCAAAATCCGACAAGGAACTAGATATTATTGTATCTAAGAGAATCGAAGAAGAATTGCAAGCAGCGACTAAGAATAAATCCAATTTACTACATTTTTTTTCTAAGGTGAGTGACGAAATCATTTTAGGTACCTATGAGTACCTACTAGAAATATTAGAAATCGCCAAAAAGTTTCTCTTTGCTAATTAGAAAATATTATGGCCTATCTTAAAGTATAGAGGTAATATTCATTATATAGATTTATTTCTTATAATTGATTCCGTCAATTGGTCACAAAATACAGGATGCCAGTTGTATGTATAACATATATATATATATATATATATATATATATATATATACCTACAGAAAACTATACTCTATTCAAATAGGTATTTAACAGAATGTAAACAATCTTTATATGTCTTTTTATTGAAATATGTGGTTTAAAATTGTAAACTGTAAAATCTGTTGTGATTCATTTAAAAACTCAACCAATATTAAAAAATTGCTTTTCTGTAAGTACATAAAGGTGCGTACAAACATCGTGAGGCGTGCGCCGCGAATGGTTCGCACGTATACATGTGCCGTAGCATGCCTCAGGTTGATGTATTCGAGACGAACCATTCGCGGCGCAAGCCTCGCGATGTCTGTACGCACCTTTACAGATATCTGATTTTATAATTGCATATTTCAATAAAAAGACATATCAAGATTGTTTATATTCTTTTAAATACCTACTTGAATAGACTATAACATCCTGTATTTTGTGACCGGAACGATTTGCTCGTTTAAAGATATTAGATTTAAAGCCATAGGGTTTTGTATTTATCATATTTATTGCCATACTTTGTATTTATGTAGCTTAATAAGAGAATCTTTAGCAGAACCCATAGAAAGTTTTTATTTTTAGGCAACCTGTAAACCTGCAGAAAAAACACAAATTACACAGCCAGCTTCAAATATTAAAAAACAGGAAGAAGATAAAATAAAAACCGGTAATGAATCACAACAGCAATGCGAAATTAATAAAAATACAGATAAACAGAGACCAAAACCTTCTCAGGAGGCTATGAAAAATAAGATTGCTCTACTCGAAAAAAATTTGAATGCTTTGTATTCTGCCAGAGATACTATGTCAATCCGTGCTGAAGTTGATAAACAGATCATTAAGTTGCGCGAGGAAATAAAAACAGCAAAACAGTCTTTAAACAGGAAGGTTCAAAACGCAGTTGCCCAGAAGAAACACAGGGATGGTATGAAAAGAAAGTTAGAAGATATTTGTCATGAAAATCCAGAAATGAAAAAAAGACTATCTCTGAGAGATTCAGTGGGACGTCCTAATCTTGAAAGCAATCAACCTTTACTATTGAAAACAATCGCGGATATAGCTTTATTTGGAAGTGCAGCAGATGATAGAAGACGAACGGAATCAATTCGCAGCGTAAAAACTCTTGATGAACTCACACAAGAATTACGTAAAATGGGATTTGACATTAGTCGCAGTGGGACATATCTTCGTTTGATTCCCAGAAAATCTAATTCTGCAGAGGGACGAAGACATGTATCGACAGTCCCTGTTAAGCTCATTCGGGCTCAAACTGATCACCACAAGAGCCACTTAGATAGCAAGTTCGCTGAAACATCAATCCATTATTTAGAGAACATAGCATCCATACTAGGACCAGATCAAGTATTTTTCATATCTCAAGATGATAAAGCTCGAGTCCCTATTGGCGTAACTGCGGCAAATAAGCAAGCACCTCTTCTAATGCACATGGAATATAGAATCAAATTGCCTGATCACGATTGGGTAATCGCTGAGCGTCATAAATTAATACCATCTGTTTATGCTGGTATCAAAATCACTTCCAATATGCTAGGACAACCGCAAGCCGTTGGATATTCTGGACCAACATACATCGCTATTCGAAGTGGAAAGCATAGTTCATCTACTGCTAATACTCATGCTCAGGATTTCGAGACGCTTCTCGAACTTGAAGAGTTTCGACCATTAGCTAAAACTGACCATGGACTAGTAAAACCAGTGGTAATCATGACGGTTGATGGAGGGCCAGATGAAAATCCGCGTTATCAAAAAGTCATAGGGTTTGCTATACAACACTTTAAGCGACATGATCTCGATGCATTGTTTTTAGCTACCAATGCTCCCGGAAGAAGTGCGTATAACAGAGTAGAGCGCAGAATGGCTCCTCTTAGTCGGGAACTGGCTGGTTTAATATTGCCTCATGACCATTTTGGGTCTCATTTGGATGAACGTGGCGTTACAATTGATGAACATTTAGAAAGATCTAATTTCGAATTTGCAGGAATAGTATTAGCTGAAGTATGGAGTTCAATGGAAATTGATGGCTATAATGTTAATGCAAAATATGTTGGGGCAGGTGAACAAGATCTTCCTGATTTTCCAGACATTAAATGGTATTCAGAACATGTGCGTGAAAGCCAATACTTGCTCCAAATTGTAAAATGTAGAAATACAGAATGCTGTCGTCCAAGAAGTGGACTATTTAGATTACTAGACAACAGGTTTCTTCCACCACCTGTAAAAGTAAAACAAACAGTTGATGACTTGATTTTAGATGAAGGAGGGCAATTTCTTAATCTTCCAGTCAATTTAGCTCTACGCTTAAGTGCTTCACTCAAAGATTTCCTGCAAATGCCATACGATTATTTTTGTCCGACGGTACAATTGAGGCTATCAAGTCGAACATGCAAAACGTGTGGTCTTTATCATGCTTCCGTCAAGTCACTAAATCGTCACATCGAAAAGATCCATAAGAAAGTAAACACGCACACTGATAGGAAAGTTAGACCTGTAAGAGTCGCTGCTCGTCGTGCTAATGAACTGATGTGCATTATTCAAAATTTAGAGCACCATGATGTTGAATGGCTCGATGAGAATGACGTAGACATTCCAAAATCGGATGAAAGCGAGCAGACTCACAACACTGAGCAGCAATCAAAGCAATCCAATGTCATCGAAAACTTAGAATCATGGATTCGGGTTTCATGGACTGAAGACTGTTAATTTGAATTTAATATATGTACCAAAAATTTAAAATAAGTTTGTTATGTTAGTAAGATATAATATTTTTGTCCTTTACTCTATGTTGAATACCGTTTCAGTAAAATATAATCTCTATCCTAAATCTATTTTCTTATTTTTCAAATTATAATTATAACATTATAAAATTAAAAAAACAATACATTAATTGACAAATGTTTACGTAAGCATGGGGGGAGGGGGTAAGAGCTTTGCTTACTTTTGCTGACAAGGGGGATGGGGGGGTAAATAATTGCAATAAATCTGCTTACGTAATACTTGAACGGCCCCAGTGACACGTGAACGATGTTTATATCGAAATTTTCACTCGGATATAGATTTTGACAGACGTGATCTTTGTTTGCGTGAAACAAGCTGAGGCTTGTCTCAGGCGGTGATTTCTAAGGCATTTTAAGGGAAATGAACGTGTTTCACGATGTTTTGTTTATGAATAATTAAGAAAAACTAATTTACCTTACCTCATTAACAATAGAATAATTTATCATACATATTTCCATTCTCTTTACTTAACCTTAATAATATTCTATTTACTGAAATGTACATTTAAGTATTTTTTTAAATGAAAGTCACCTCAACTTTTTGGATTATGACAAAAGTATAACATTAGTCAAATAAAATAAAAACAGAAACGTAGTTTCACAATTCAACGTAACAAGTGTTGATAACAATTTAAACTTTCTGTTATAGCTAATCATGGTTATTTTTTATTTAATATTTTTTATATTTAACTTTGGACATTCCACATAAATTCATAGAAATTATGTATAATATTAGAATATTAATATGCTGCGTGACACGAAATAATAATGTCGATAATGCAAAAATGCAATTGAGATCAGACTGTAAGATAAAATTTATTACTGAGATGAATTACATCTGAGTAAAACTTAAAACGCATTCTATAACAATAATAAGCTGACTGCATTCCACATGCACCACCCACGTTCATCAGTTAAGAATTTCATGGTCGATTTTATCAGGTCCAACATGGGTCTGATATAGACTTTAAAATGTCGACGTCTTGGCTCCGATACGGTGATCTCTTCGGAGTAACCGAAGATCTTGTTTGTGCAATTATGGACGAAGTTATCATAACAAATAACTATTGGAGATATATCCTGAAAGATAGTGCGGTTGACATCTGTCGGGCGTGCCACCGTCCTGGGGCATATATTAGGCTTATTATTTCTGGTTGATCTCGTTTTGCTAACGGTGAGTATTTGCATAGGCACAATTAAGTAGACAAGTAGTTATCGTAAATTTTTTTTTTGTGTTGACTTTAGCTGTTGGCCTCGGATGGCCTCTACAACTTTACCCGGATTTTTCGGTGAACGCTGAGGGCTCTCAACCGGTCGTTTATTAAGTAACATCGCTCAAGGGCACCTCCTGTGGGGTACGGACCTCGGCTTGGGGTGTTACTGCTAAGTTGGGGCGACCTACTCCCATGTTTAGACGGTTTACGCGGTGCGTATTCCGCTCCCGGCGGCGGGGGCGAAAACGCGGACGGTTCGTGATGGCTTCCCTAGCTGTGGGTGAGTCGGAGCAGAGTCAAAGTAGCTAAGAGAGCACTGTTTTATGTATTGCTTGAGCCCAGTTGCGGACTGCCTTGATGTGGGGGCCGAAGGTTAGACGGTCGTCAAGGGTTATGCCTAAATATTTGGCCTGCCTAGCCCAAGGGATAGACTTGCCAAACATCCTTATCTGAGGGGTCTTTTCCAAGGGATACAGGCTTAGCTGTCTTCTGTGAAACAGCACCGCCTGGCTCTTCTCGGGGTTGACCTCTATTCTACATTTCCGGAACCAAGCGCCTAGTACGTTGGCTGCGGTCTGGAGTTTTTTGGCTACTGTCGAGAGGTTCTTTTCTGAGCAGTAGATGGCCGTGTCGTCTGCGAAAAGTGCCGTTTGCACATACCGATGCTTCGTGATGTCGCTGGTATATAGGTTGAAGAGTAAGGGTGAGAGCACGGACCCTTGTGGGACACCAGCTCGGATGGGGCGAGGGGAAGATAGAGACCCTTCTATTCGGTAGCGGAAGCTTCGGTTCGACAAGTAGTCTTGTATGATGAGCACGAGTCTGTGGGGCACTCCCATGGTTAATAGCTTAAATAATAAGCCGTTGTGCCACACTTTGTCGAAAGATTTCGAAACGTCAAAGAAGAGGACTCCTGTGAACAGGTTGCGTTGGAGCCGATCGCTAGTGTATTCAACGATACGGTCGACTTGTTGGACGCACGAGTGATTGGTTCAGAAACCGAATTGCTCATGGGGGAGGAGATGATTAGCATTGGCATATGCTTTCAGCCTATTGTATACTAAGCGCTTGTAGATTTTGCCTAATCCTTTAAGCAGACTTATCGGTCTATAGCTAGTCGGTTCGGACTTTGGTTTGACGGGTTTGGGTATTCCAATAACCACGGCTTCTTTCTACTGTTGCGGAAAGATATTATTTGCGAGCGCTGCGTTGAAGATGAATGTCAGAAGGACCAATAACCTATCCGGAAAGAGTTTTATAATTCTGTTCGTAATTCCGTCCGAACTGGGTGCCTTGCGAGTGTGTAGGTCCTTGACGATCGCTTTAACCTCTTCGGGGTTGACTGTTTTGAGGTCTTGCTTGTTTGACTTCCGAATCAACTTCTGCTATTTGATCTGTGTTGCAGTGTATTGCGCTGGGCGTGCACTGAAGCTCCAGACTGTCGGCCAGGCACTCTGATTTTTCAATATCGTCGAAGGCCAGTGGAAAGTTAGGTCGGCTTAGAGGAGGCATACAGGTGATCGTGTCTCTCTTTAGTGAGCGGGATAGTTGCCAGAAGGCAGGGTGGGTAGGTTCGAGGTCTTGTAGTGTCCTATCCCACCTATCTTGGCGCATTTGGTCGACGCGCGTCTTGACTGCTCTTTCTAAGCTTCGTAACCTGATCCTGTTACCTTGCATGTATATTTGTCGTAATACGTACGGCGGCGTTCTTCTGTCTCAGCAGTTCACATACGTCATCGGGTAGGAGTGATCGTACACCAACAACTTGCCCTTAAATACCAACTTGTCAATTTTGAAGTGCCATACTACAGGTATGTATCCGACCCACTTGTCGAGAACTGTCGTGCTACGTTATATTGGAATCGATCTATTATCATAGATAGGAATATTGTTAGCAATAAGACTAATATTGTGGTGCTGGATCGATTAGAGAGTCGCGCAATGATTGTCGATATTGCAGTTCCTCATTACGATAATCTCGTAAAAGTTGAAAAAGGCAAAGACAAGACAAACAATCGAAGTATTTGGATCCGTCTCAAAAGATTGCCGATAAGTGGAATGTGGATTCCGATAGTCATATCTGTTCACAGATTGATAGTCAAGAGCCTCAACCAATATTTTAAGAGGCTCACGTTAGAAGGTTAGATCAACATTGTTTTTGACGACGCCACTTTTTATACACAGAGTTGGACACACAAAAGAATGTCAAGTGGACTCTGATTAACAAAACGACTACAAGCGTGTAACTCAAGCTCTTGGAGACAAATACTGTGTATATTGGTACCACCTGAACAGTAAATTCATATCAAGTTTATACTGTGTTTAATTTACCCATTCAAGTGGAAGATGCATCGAATATAAATGTATTGTGGAGTACAGAAACTATAGTAACTCCCAAAAAGGATTTGATGTAGAACCGGACGGGTAGCGGCATACGACCCCCGCCCGAAGAGATGCGCGAGTGGCGAGAGACCGTTCGTCGAGCCACAATGGCTCGTTATGTAGTTATATACACATGTACTTATGTACTTATGTACTAATCCGCTGCCACGATATAGTACTCATATTAAAATCGTCTATAATTATAAAAGTAAATAATATGTACATGGAATCTAACGATAATTCTGGAATGATGCAGTTAGTAGTTTGTGACTATCCGGAAACTCCAGTAAGTCTTACAGAGCAAGATGGAGACTTAGATAGCTCGGACTTAGATCAATCTACTAGTACAGTAATATCAAAACATGATAGTACCTAAGTAGATGAAGAAGCAGATGATAGCAGTTCTTCAGAAGAGTTTCTTGATGCTATACCATTGAAGGAGTTGAAGAATATTGCTGAGATGTTTGAACTAACAACAGAAACGAGTATAAGAAAGAAGCCAGAAGGGTTTGGTTACAGCAATATGTGTGTGGAAGGTTTTAATCTATATGCAGACCAGATGACCTATGAAGAGGCTGTAAATGATCCAGAATTACAAGAATGGAGTAAAGCTATGGAGGAGGAGCTGGGATCCTTTGAAGAAAATAAAGCATGGTAAGAAGTGGATATACTTGATAAAGCTACAGTGGTTAAGTGCAAATGAGTGTTTAAAAAGAAACTAGACAAGTGTGAAAAAGTGAGATATCGTACTCGTCTGGTGGCTAAGGGCTACACCCAAAAAGCAGATATAGACTACAAAGAAACTTTTTCTCCAGTGCTCCAAGTATAAATCATTTTGATGTTACCACAGCCTACTTAAACGGTCATTTAGATGAAACTGTTTATATATCATCTCTCATCTGACACACATAACTTTTGTATGTCAGATGATAGAGGAAATAAAGTTCTAAAATTAAATAGAGCAATTTATTATAAATATATAATTTATATATTTATAATAGAGCAAATATTTATTTATTATATTAATTTATTGCTTCAAGCCAATATATATTATATAATTTATATTGGCTTGAAGTAATCTGCTCGGACTTAGTACAAGCGGGTAGATGATTGTTTGCAGAGCTTAGGGTTTACAAAGTCACTGTATGAGCCTTGTTTGTTTATCAAGCAGAATGATAAAGTTAAAATATGTATTTGTTGCACTATTTGTCGATGACTTTTTTATTTTTTCTGACTGTAAAAATGAAACAGAATGCCCAAAGACGGAGTTAAGTTCAAAATTTAAGTTGAAAGACTTAGGAGAAATTCAACAATGTTTAGGTATGAGGGTTAGAAAAGAAAATAATACATTAATTGTAGATCAAGAACAGTTTAGATGATAAATTTTTCCTTTGAGTTGACCAGAGGTATTCTTTAATGTAATTTATTTGAGCTTTAGGAAATGTAAACTTCACTCTTTGACTTATTTTTTCAATGACATCAAATAGATTTTCACCAGTCTTAAGTGGAACGCCCTTAATTTCGACATTGTTCAATCTTGACCGCTGGTCAGCCACCGTTAGATCGAGTTTTATTTCAGTAACATCCTTGTGTAATGACTCCACTTTATCCTTAAGATGTTCCAAGCTAGTGACTTTGGAGTCTAAGTCAGAAATTTTTACAGCAAAGTCATCCGTCATTTTACTAATGAACTCACAGCTAAATTTAAGCTCCCTGAACTCATCGTTAAGAGAGCGAACATCTTCAATCAGTGTAGGCAGGCCTCCCAGTTGATACTTGATTTCACGTACTTCACTTAGGACTGGCTGGAGTAAAGCCGGTTCCGGTACTGGTGATGGAGAAGGATAGGATTTTCGGCATGTAAGACATTTCCACGCAGCCCTCCTGTCAATTCCCAGTTTCCGCCATCCAGTCTCCGAGATGCTCGCACAACCAAAGTCGAGGTGTTTTCAACACGAGCCACATTGTACTCCATCGTTAAAATTTTCATTACAGTTATCAAACCTCGTAGTCAGCAACCAAAGATTTGCAACCACGGCAGAAACGGCGCACAGAAAAACGTAGTTGTGTCGTCCCAACGAGTGCTCACGAGTGACTGAAACGTAATGAAACTGAAACGATGTACGTATGTACTTATGTACGTATGTACTTATGTACGTATGTACATACATACGTATGTACTTAGGTACGTATGTATGTATGTATTTATGTATTTATGTACTTATGTACGTATGTTATGTACTTAAATACTTACGTACTTATGTACTTATGTACGTATGTACTTGTGTACTTATGTACTTATATACGTACGTACTTTTGTACTTATGTACTTATGTACGTACGTACTTACGTACTTATGTACTTGTGTACCATTGTACGTATGTAGGTATGTACTTATGAACTTATGTACCATTGAACGTATGTACGTATGTACTTATGTACGAATGTACTTATTTATTTATTTATTTATTACATCACATATACATATAAGTGTTAGAGTAGTCCTACGAATCGAACCCACGACCTCCAGCTTAACGATGAGGTAACCAACCTCTAAACCAACAGGTCTTTAAAAACTCACTGAGTATGTACAAACAATTTTATTTAGGACACATAAGTTTTAAACATATACGAGTAGTTAATATGTCTAAATCTTTACGTGTTCATTGTATTAGGTTCATTTCAGTTATAAAAGTACTTTGATTTTTTTTAATATTTGTTGATGAGGGTGCATGGGAAGAAGGAGGGGGGAGGATCTCTGTACTTTAAATGGCCCAGAGTCTGTCGGAGTTGCAGGTACATATTTCCTTTTTAGGTAACACGCTTGTATCTCCGGAAGCGTCAAGTTCGACATATAACCATCTCACCGGTCGTCGGGTAGGAATTATCCGAGGGGATTCCCACACGATAAAAAAGAGTACATGGACTATTTTATTCCTAACTCATTAAAACCGCGTAGTAAATTGAACTTAGTGCGTAGGAGTAAGAACTCTGAAAAATGAGAATTAAGTCAGAAGAATTATTACTTTATTAACCACGATTAAGTGTTACATTACAGATACATACCCAAAGATCGCGTGTAATCAGGGTTTAGTATTACTGGGGAGAAAGGTTCAAGATAATAAAATAAAAAAAAGGGGGCTAAAACTACAAATTATTTTGAAATATATCTACTCATACTACAAGTAGTTCATTCATATGAATGCCAAGAGAACATCGTTGATACCAACAAAATCAGTCACCGTTTAGTAGAAACTGATCATATGGTTGGGTGTCAGTTACTAAGTCTTCTTGTTTTTGATTGTTTAGTTTACTAGAATCACAATATGGTCCATCAAGTGTAGGTACTGCATCAAATGTAAGTTTATCTTTCTGAAAAATTGTAAGTCACTGGTACATTATAATTGCAATGAAATTAATAAAAAAAAGTAATAAAAGGACAAGTATAAATGCAATGAATTAAGTGAATAAAATTAAATAATAAATTAGATGAACATTAATCTTTAATTAAAAACATAAAGAAATAAGAATCATTCAGGGTAACTTCTTTTTAGAGTAGTTTTTTTACAGTCTGGATACAATTTTAGATGTTCCTGGACACAGCGCAGCAATAACTGTTTTTGTTCTTCTTCAGCCGTGATAAGTCCGTTAAAATCTTGCATTAATTTAACAGCCCTTTCAGCAGTATCATTTACAACTCTCAAATAACTTATTCTTCTTTTAGCCTCCAGAAAAGCAGCATTGTTATTCCAAGAAGATACATCTTCCTTTAGAAAACTGTCGTCGATCTGCAGTCGTGATAAAAATTGTTTGCTCTTTTCCGATACGAAATCATCCAGTGCTTTGTCTAAAAAAAAAGAAAAATAAGTTAAATAACAAATAAAAATCAACAACACTTTTGAAAATAAATAAATAAGTATTGGACATTGAAATTGAAATCCAACAAAAAGCCAATTTAACTTACCAAACAACTTTTGAGTCAGTTCTTCCTTCGACGGGTCATAGCGGTTGCTAAAATCCGAGATTTTGTCCCTGTTGAAGTTGGCAATCATCTTCTTCTTAGTTTGGTTGTCAACTTCATCATCAAATAGTGATAGAATGACTGTCTCTTCACATAAATACCACAAGTGATGGCTGAACTTGCTTATAGAAGCTTTAGAAATTGTTGCGTCAACTTTTTCATACTCTTTTAACATCTTCAAGAAGCGCAAATCTTGATTAGGTGCTTTGGTCGCCACTGTACATTCGAGCCAAGGTTTAACATACAATATTACGAGAAATAAGCAAACATCTTGTAGAGCCTTTTTGTCCTTCGCAGTTACTCTGCATTGTGACTGAAGTAAACATATTTTTAAAGAATAGATCGCTCTCGCCATCCAGCGTGCCTGATGTATAGCTCCGGGGGCCCTTAGTTTTAATTTTTCCTCTGTGTCTCCTCCTAAAAATATTACGCACAGTTCGACCAATTCGCGGTAATCATTTCTTACAAAACCTTTATCTAATTCTGCCTTATAAAATAGTAACAACGCTTGAATGTCTGTCTCGGCAACCGGTGCTTTTACGAAATTAAGAGATGGTTCAATTTTAGTACAATCAATGTTTTTCCAATTTTCTTGGAACTTTTTGAACATCAGAATATCTGGGCTACTAGTAATTTGCTTAATCTTGGTTTCAAAGACAGCTTTTAGGACCAATTCATAAACATGATGACGACTGGCGAAAAGCAACAATTCTCTTCCTAAAGTTTGCTCTAAAATAGCACAAGCTCCATTGAAACGGCCCCTATTGGAAGCTGTTGTGTCGCAGCACATTATTTGCACTTTATCATAAAGGTTCCAGTCAAAGAGAGCTGCTGATACAGCCTTCGCTTGATGTTTTCCAGAAGAACTTTCTAGTTTCGGCACTGCAAGAAGCTGCTCTCTATCGTCAAATGAAGCTAGAACTGGCAAGCGTTCTTCTTTTGAACTCCGTACATCCAACCCCGGTAATAGTTTTCCATCGCAATGGACTGTGACTATGTCGGGTACATTGTTTTGGAAGTTAGATTTTATTGCTTCTGCCCTTGATTTTCTAGTTTCAGTACGAATTCGCTGAATCGAGGATTTGTTAATACAGAAATCATCGCTGCTCAGACCAAGCGCTTCTACCACCGCATTAAGAATGTAAACGGTATCTCTAATGCTTAACTGGCATCGATCTAAAGCTGCAACTAGTTTAGGTGTTATAAGATTCTTTCTACCTCTTTTTGAACTTTGTTCATGGCAGGGAACGTCCGGCAAGCTGAGTTCAGAATTCAAGATCTGTTCTTCGTCTGAATCTTCTACACTGTCTAAGTTATTTGTGGTGGAAGTAGATGCAACAGCTAGTGATTCTCTTTGTCTTACAATCCTTTCCTCTTCTTCCAATCGTCGTTGTCTAGATCTTTGTTCTTTTTCCGCCAATTTTTTATCTACACCACCTAAGCATACCGGTCGACCTGGCTCTCTCTGTTTCATTAAAAATAATTTATCTTACTCTATTTTCATTCTCTCAAAAGCATCAGCATGTGCAATATCAAACAAATTATCAAGATTAATTATAAAATTGTTCTCACGACTCTTAAACGTAATCTGAGTTTTCTTACAATTTTTTTGCAACTCTCTCCAAACATGATATAAATCAATAAGTTTCTTCACGCAGTTAGGAAATGCCCTTGTTGGAATTCTTGCTTTTTCCCAATATATGATGCACTCCCTAATCACAAGATTTGCACTTTCACTAACAGTCAATTTAACCTCACGAATACTGTAAAATAGGACTGAGAGAACTTGTCGATTAGATGGTAATTTTGCACCATTTATTTGGTAGCTAGTCAATCCGATAAGAAAAATATTTTCTTTATCACTCCGTAATTCCACCGACATGTTTACGCACTAAACAATGAAGCACTAATAGTCTCAAAAATCACGTACGAAATGGCAAATAAAACATGTCGTAACAGGTCACTGGCCAGTACTTAAGCAACTTGTATCGACAAGTTTAAATAGCAAGTCGGCACGGGTTATCGTTTATATATCGAACTAATATTTTTTTCTAGACAATATAGGGTTATTACGAAACTTTTAAGAAGGTATGCGTAAAAAAATATCGAACTTGAAATTTAAGGGACACCCTAACCTACATTAACTATTATGTATACAGTAGCAAACATGTTAAATATTACTGAGAATAGTAGATGTAAAATACAATAAAATCACATTCAAAGTCAAAGTCAGTCAAAATCGAATATTTAATGCTTTACTACAAAAATACTTGCTATGACAGTTGCGAGATTGAGACTTGATCAGAATTGGATTGAGATCCAAAGTTATATTACAAAAATTGCTATATGTGAGCAAGATAATTCAATTTTAAATATTTCTTTCTGTGGAAATGTCTAAATTGTCATTTTCTACTTTTATACTGCCTTATCTTATTTTGCATATATTTGGTGTACAATAAAGAGGTATATTAGGAGAACTAAATATGTAGATCATCTACAATAATAAGATTGTTACAAAAAATCTTCAATCTAAAAATGCTAAAGTAAAATTACAATTTTTATGTTTCTCAACATTGTATAGTAGGCCAAACAAACATGATGATGATGATGATGATGTACAAAATATTGCCCGACATTACTGGAGCAGTCTGTCAATATTTTGTAATTTATTCAATCACTGCTTATGAATAGAACCTATAGGTATAAATGTAGTTTCAAGGATAGTTACCAGAAAATTCATAAAATTGTCATCCATAAAATGATGTTGACACACAACTCTGTTTTTCAACTGAGATACTGTTAAATTCAGAAACTCTGACTTCTGTGCATTAGTAAGCCATTGGAGACATCGAACTTTATCAAATACAGGATAATGAAACATATGCGTAACTCCATCTGACTTTAGTGAACAATTCTTGTACGTGCAACGACATCCTCCCATTGTAAAACTGTAAAAGACATTAAATTCATTAACAACAATTGAAATTTCGCCAGCTATTCACAATTCTATGTGACAAAAACGAAAGAGAGAGATTATGTCTACTAAACATATTCATTAGTTTAAAAGTTAAATATATTTAATAGATATAATCTCAAAACATTGTAAACAACAAGATGAGATTATTTCAGTATTGTTATGTGACGGGCGACTCATTTTAAAGTATTATTTACCTAAAATATAATCGGCTGTGTTGTTTAAACCATCTAATAAAATATCTACAGCAAATCTTGCTGAATTACGTGGCAGTATAATTCGCTAAATTGTTATTTCAGCAACTTTATTTATAGGCTCGCTATATAAACTGAGGGAAGAAACTTGTAGACTAGTCGGACAGACACCAAAAGTCTAAAATTTAGACCATAAACTAAAATTCAAACAGATTATAATAGATGAGTGCTGCCAAATGTAGCATATGAAAATGTGCCAAAACAAAGAAAATAAAAAATCTAAATATTAAAAGCATTTCAAATTCTATAATCTTTCTAATTTATTGTTTAACTATATTTTAACTTGACAAGTGAAATAACAAAATCTCTTCATGTTACGGCAAACAAAGAGAACTAAAAGTTAGGTGCCTTTATTTTAATGGCAACAGTAAGAAATGGATCATGAATATGGTCACTTGTTCTTTGCCAGTTGCCAGATTCCATTCCTAAGTCAACAACAATGATCTCACCTTGGTAAAGAAGATGAACTTTTTCTTAATTCTTCCTTATTGTATTACAATTGAATTATTATATTCTATCCCTACTGTATTATTGTTGAATTTTTTGATCATTTTACAATTGAGTTATATTTTCGGCCCACAATTATCCACAAGTATAAGCTTTCTGTGATAGTTCATTTAGAATGTTAGACTCATATTTTAAATCATGTCTCAGTTGTGAATTTTATTTTAAAACTGATTCTATATAAAGATTTTATCATTGAACGCTTCCTAAAACAAAATTCACCGATTCATGCTCGAGTGAGTGACACGTGAACGATGTTTATATCGAAATTTTCACTTGGATATAGATTTTGACAGACGTGATCTTTGTTTGCGTGAAACAAGCTGAGGCTTGTCTCAGGCGGTGATTTCTAAGGCATTTTAAGGGAAATGAACGTATTTCACGATGTTTTGTTTATGAATAATTAAGAAAAACTAATTTACCTTACCTCATTAACAACAGAATAATTTATCATACATATTTCCATTCTCTTTACTTAACCTTAATAATATTCCATTTACTGAAATGTACATTTAAGTATTTTTTTAAATGAAAGTCACCTCAACTTTTTGGATTATGACAAAAGTATAACATTAGTCAAATAAAATAAAAACAGAAACGTAGTTTCCCAATTCAACGTAACAAGTGTTGATAACAATTTAAACTTTCTGTTATAGCTAATCATGGTCATTTTTTATTTAATATTTTTTATATTTAACTTTGGACATTCCACATAAATTCATAGAAATTATGTATAATATTCGAATATTAATATGCTGCGTGACACGAAATAATAATGTCGATAATGCAAACTGCTGCAAATTACTGCATTCCACATGCACCACCCACGTTCATCAGTTAAGAATTTCATGGTCGATTTTATCGGGTCCAACATGGGTTTGATATAGACTTTAAAATGTCGACGTCTTGGCTCCGATATGGTGATCCCTTCGGAGTAACCGAAGATCTTGTTTGTGCAATTATGGACGAAGTTATCATAACGAATAACTATTGGAGATATATCCTGAAAGATAGTGCGGTTGACATCTGTCGGGCGTGCCACCGTCCTGGGGCATATATTAGGCTTATTATTTCTGGTTGATCTCGTTTTGCTAACGGTGAGTATTTGCATAGGCACAATTAAGTAGACAAGTAGTGATCGTACATTATTTTTTTTGTGTTGACTTTGGCTGTTGGCCTCGGATGGCCTCTACAACTTTACCCGGATTTTTCGGTGAACGCTGAGGGCTCTCAACCGGTCGTTTATTAAGTAACATCGCCCAAGGGCACCTCCTGTGGGGTACGGACCTCGGCTTGGGGTGTTACTGCTAAGTTGGGGCGACCTACTCCCAGTTTAGACGGTTTGTGCGGTGCGTATTCCGCCCCCGGCGGCGGGGGCAAAAACGCGGACGGTTCGTGATGGCTTCCCTAGCTGTGTTCGCTCTACGTTGAGCGAGCGTAGCGTGTCGTCGTCTTCTTTCCCTAACGCGTGTTTGGGCCGACGTATGTTAGAGATCCTACTGGGTGTGTAATTTACGGCAGCAACCACTAGAGGGTTGGGGTGAGTCGGAGCAGAGTCAAAGTAGCTAAGAGAGCACTGTTTTATGTATTGCTTGAGCCCGGTTGCGGACTGCCTTGATGTGGGGGCCGAAGGTTAGACGGTCGTCAAGGGTTATGCCTAAATATTTGGCCTGCCTTTTTTTTTTTTTTTTTTTTTTATCGTGTGCAAACCCCCACGGGCCGTCACCCTACCGGGGTTTACGGCGGGGCGGTGTGTCGGAATCGGACCGACTAAAACCACACGGTGTGCCACTCTGCGCCTGAGAGAGGAGGGATTCGGAAACAGCTGTTATTACGACATCCTAATCCCTCCTAGCGCCTGCCCGCTTTCGCGGGCGCCATCTGCGGATAAATTCTCCATTTAGGTGACGTCCGGCACACGCACACGTCACCTCCTCGCGGCTGGCCACTATAGCGGAGGGAGGGGAAAACCCGTCCCGTCCATCCGCGGCCACACTCAAGGCGGCATGAGGCGCTGGTATGCGCGTCTCCGCCGCCCGCCTCGCCGGCGGCGAATTGGGTCCGAGTGGATATCGTCCTCCCGGGCCTTCTCCGCCGCCTCCTTCCGCGAAATTACGTCTTCGCAGAAGGTTGCGACCGCGGTAAAACAACTGTCGCTACCGGCCATGGAGCGTATGACGGCCGGTAGCGAGAGATCTCCTCCAATAACTGCAGTGAGGACCCCACGCTGCGCCGCCCAAGCGGAACAAACCGCTAGCGTGTGCTGAGCCGAGTCCTCACTACAGTCGCAGTGGTGACAGGCAGGACTCAATTCCCTCCTGGCGACCGAGTGCAGATACTTGCCGAAGCAACCGTGCCCGGAAAGGACCTGCGTCAGTCGGAAGGAAAGGGTCCCGTGCTGCCGCCCTGCCCACTCGGCGATGACCGGCTGGAGAACCTCCACGGCGGCAAAACCAGCACGTGGAGCCTCCAGCGGGGACGACCAACGAGCCATTGTGGCTCGACGAGCGGCCTCTCGCCACTCGCGTATCTCTTCGAGCGGGGGCCGTATGCCACTACGCGCCCGGAAGTCAGCCGTCCGCCGATAAACTTCGGCGAGCACTTCCGCCTCCAAATCCCACGGGGGAGTTCCGGTCAAGGCGCACGCCGCCTCCGTCGATACGGTGCGGTAACCACGTATGGCTCTAACCGCCAATATCCTCTGAGGGCGCCAGAGGCGAGCCCTATTCTGGGCGGTCAGAGCCGCCGCCCACACCGGTGCACCATACAGCGCCATTGACCGGACAACCACCCAGGTTGGGCAAAAGTCGCCCAAGGGCCGAAGCAGCGCCGACCAGCTTTGGAGAAAGCTGTCGGAAGTGCTCGTCGAAGAGCCAGCTGCCGTCGAGGATCAGTTCAGACCGGTTCAGGCCCAGATACTTCATCTGGGCCTGAACCGGTACGAGGACCGAATTGACCACGATGGAGGCGCCGGAGGGTGGACCACGACGGGGCCCATGGAACAAAAGGGCTTCCGTCTTGTCCAGGGCCACCCGCAAACCCAGCGCCTCAATTCGCCCGACCACCAGTGAGACACCGGTGGTGGCCAGGCGCGCCGCCTCTTGAAAGTTCATCCCCCGGGCCGTGACCAATGTGTCATCTGCGTAACAAAGTACGCCCAGCCCGGGGGGAAGACGACCTCGAAGGGCCCAGTCGTATCCCATGTTCCACAGGAGTGGTCCGAGGACAGACCCCTGCGGAACACCGCACGACATGAGCCGCCGCCTTAGAACACCGTCTCGGTCCTCGTACATGACGGTACGCTCCTCAAGATAGTCTGCCACAAGCCGCCTCAGGTACTTTGGTACCCCGTGGTAGTGGAGTGCTTCCCTGATGCAGCTAAATGGCAGACTATTGAATGCGTTGGCGATGTCCAACGACACCGCCAACAGCACGCCGCCACAGCTCACCGCCTCTTCGGTTACGGCCCTCAGGCGCAGCACGGCATCGACCGTCGAACGCCCCGCCCGAAAACCAAATTGGGCGTCCGACAGATCGGGGCCCACCTCGCGGAGGTGCCGGACGATGCGGGCAGAGAGTATCCTCTCAAACAGTTTACCCGCCTCGTCCAGCAGCACGATGGGCCTATAGGCCGCTACCGATTCGGCTGGCCGTCCCGGCTTCCTCAATAGGACCAGCTTCCCGCTTTTCCAGCACTCAGGGAAGCGTCCGGACGCCAAGCTAGCGTTCAGGACCTCCCTGAGGCGGTCCAACATGTGTTCGAGGGCTCAGGCCAGCACTCAGGCAGGTATTACGTCCGGCCCGGGGGCGGTGTTCTTAGAGCGGATCCGTAGAACAACCGCCCCTACCTCCGATTCCCTGACGGGCGGAACATCGTCTTCGTTCCCCCCGTCGTCTCCGACCATGAAGGCCATCGACGGGGGTATGTGCTCCACCCGCTGCGGGAAAAGGCCCTCGACCACTTCCCGCAGGAAGCTGGGCTGGAGTGTCTCTGTAAGGGGGGGGTCCGACGTGCGGAGCTTCTGTCGCGCCGCACGATAAGGGCGACCCCAGGGATCACGATCGAGACCCTCCAGCATCTCCTTTCTCTTAATTTCTTTGGCGCGGCTTATGGCCAGCTTCAGAGTTTTCCGCGCCTCTCGGTACTCCTCATGAAGCTGGTCCTCCCCGCCTTCTTCGCGGTGTCGCCGCCGACTACGGGTGTAGGACCTCCGGGCACGAGTACAGGCCGCACGGAGGTCCGCCAACTCCTGGGACCACCAGTAAACCTCCTTCCGTGGAGGCCGGCAACCTCTGATGCGGGGCATGGCCGCATCACAGATTTGTGTTATCGCTTCGCAGAAGCGACCAGCCCCCATGTCGACCTCCTCGGTCGGGGCCTGCGGAGACAGCCAAGAGTGAATAATGGCCGCCTCCTCTAGTAAGTCCCTATTTAATTTGGCTACAGCCCACCGCGGAAAGCGAGAAGAACGCCGCGCTGCGTGACCCCTACTGGCGTCCTGGGATCGGGAGAGCTCAAATCGGATATAAAGATGGTCCGAGAGCGTCTCAACCTCTTCCAGGACACGCCAGTTCCTTACTCGTGCGGCGAGGGCAGGGGTAGCGAACGAAAGGTCCACTATCGACCCTCCCTACTGTCGCACGCACGTGTTGGTGGAGCCCCTGTTTAGTAAACAGAGGCCCACCGAGGCCGCCCACTACTCTACGGCCTCGCCCCTAGCGTCCGTCCTGGGGGAACCCCACGCAATGGACTTTGCGTTGAAGTCCCCCAGCACTAAGACGTGCCCAGACGTTAGACGCCGCATCGAGGTTTCCAAGTTGTTAAGGAAAACCTCGAAGTCGTTCAAACTCCGGTTGGGGGAGAAGTATACACCATACACAGTGATCCCCCCCCACTCGGCAGCAACATATCCAGTGCCCTTGTCTCTTAGCGACAAGGGCGGGGAATGAGCCGCCGTGGAGCCGACGACTGCCACGGAACCGTCCCGGTCACCCAATCAGTTTGGACGGGGAGAAATATAATAGGGTTCCGCGGCTACGGCAACACCGATCGACCACTCTGTACCATTGAACGTATGTACGTATGTACTTATGTACGAATGTACTTATTTATTTATTTATTTATTACACCACATAAACATATAAGTGTTAGAGTAGTCCTACGAATCGAACCCACGACCTCCAGCTTAACGATGAGGTAACCAACCTCTAAACCAACAGGTCTTTAAAAACTCACTGAGTATGTACAAACAATTTTATTTAGGACACATAAGTTTTAAACATATACGAGTAGTTTATATGTCTAAATCTTTACGTGTCCATTGTATTAGGTTCATTTCAGATATAAAAGTGCTTTTTTAATATTTGTTGATGAGGGTGTATGGAAAGAAGGAGGGGGGAGGATCTCTGTACTTTAAATGACCCAGAGTCTGTCGGAGTTGCAGGTATTTCCTTTTTAGGTAACACGCTTGTATCTCCGGAAGCGTCAAGTTCGACATATAACCATCTCACCGGTCGTCGGGTAGGAATTATCCGAGGGGATTCCCACACGATAAAAAAGAGTACATGGACTATTTTATTCTAAACTCATTAAAGCCGCGTAGTAAATTGAACTTAGTGCGTAGGAGTAAGAACTCTGAAAAATGAGAATTAAGTCAGAAGAATTATTACTTTATTAACCACGATTAAGTGTTACATTACAGATACATACCCAAAGATCGCGTGTAATCAGGGTTTAGTATTACTGGGGAGAAAGGTTCAAGATGAAAAAAAAGGGGGCTAAAACTACAAATTATTTTGAAATATATCTACTCATAGGGGCCGTTCAAGTATTACGTAAGCAGATTTATTGCAATTATTTACCCCCCCATCCCCCTTGTCAGCAAAAGTAAGCAAAGCTCTTACCCCCTCCCCCCATGCTTACGTAAACATTTGTCAATTAATGTATTGTTTTTTTAATTTTATAATGTTATAATTATAATTTGAAAAATAAGAAAATAGATTTAGGATAGAGATTATATTTTACTGAAACGGTATTCAACATAGAGTAAAGGACAAAAATATTATATCTTACTAACATAACAAACTTATTTTAAATTTTTGGTACATATATTAAATTCAAATTAACAGTCTTCAGTCCATGAAACCCGAATCCATGATTCTAAGTTTTCGATGACATTGGATTGCTTTGATTGCTGCTCAGTGTTGTGAGTCTGCTCGCTTTCATCCGATTTTGGAATGTCTACGTCATTCTCATCGAGCCATTCAACATCATGGTGCTCTAAATTTTGAATAATGCACATCAGTTCATTAGCACGACGAGCAGCGACTCTTACAGGTCTAACTTTCCTATCAGTGTGCGTGTTTACTTTCTTATGGATCTTTTCGATGTGACGATTTAGTGACTTGACGGAAGCATGATAAAGACCACACGTTTTGCATGTTCGACTTGATAGCCTCAATTGTACCGTCGGACAAAAATAATCGTATGGCATTTGCAGGAAATCTTTGAGTGAAGCACTTAAGCGTAGAGCTAAATTGACTGGAAGATTAAGAAATTGCCCTCCTTCATCTAAAACCAAGTCATCAACTGTTTGTTTTACTTTTACAGGTGGTGGAAGAAACCTGTTGTCTAGTAATCTAAATAGTCCACTTCTTGGACGACAGCATTCTGTATTTCTACATTTTACAATTTGGAGCAAGTATTGGCTTTCACGCACATGTTCTGAATACCATTTAATGTCTGGAAAATCAGGAAGATCTTGTTCACCTGCCCCAACATATTTTGCATTAACATTATAGCCATCAATTTCCATTGAACTCCATACTTCAGCTAATACTATTCCTGCAAATTCGAAATTAGATCTTTCTAAATGTTCATCAATTGTAACGCCACGTTCATCCAAATGAGACCCAAAATGGTCATGAGGCAATATTAAACCAGCCAGTTCCCGACTAAGAGGAGCCATTCTGCGCTCTACTCTGTTATACGCACTTCTTCCGGGAGCATTGGTAGCTAAAAACAATGCATCGAGATCATGTCGCTTAAAGTGTTGTATAGCAAACCCTATGACTTTTTGATAACGCGGATTTTCATCTGGCCCTCCATCAACCGTCATGATTACCACTGGTTTTACTAGTCCATGGTCAGTTTTAGCTAATGGTCGAAACTCTTCAAGTTCGAGAAGCGTCTCGAAATCCTGAGCATGAGTATTAGCAGTAGATGAACTATGCTTTCCACTTCGAATAGCGATGTATGTTGGTCCAGAATATCCAACGGCTTGCGGTTGTCCTAGCATATTGGAAGTGATTTTGATACCAGCATAAACAGATGGTATTAATTTATGACGCTCAGCGATTACCCAATCGTGATCAGGCAATTTGATTCTATATTCCATGTGCATTAGAAGAGGTGCTTGCTTATTTGCCGCAGTTACGCCAATAGGGACTCGAGCTTTATCATCTTGAGATATGAAAAATACTTGATCTGGTCCTAGTATGGATGCTATGTTCTCTAAATAATGGATTGATGTTTCAGCGAACTTGCTATCTAAGTGGCTCTTGTGGTGATCAGTTTGAGCCCGAATGAGCTTAACAGGGACTGTCGATACATGTCTTCGTCCCTCTGCAGAATTAGATTTTCTGGGAATCAAACGAAGATATGTCCCACTGCGACTAATGTCAAATCCCATTTTACGTAATTCTTGTGTGAGTTCATCAAGAGTTTTTACGCTGCGAATTGATTCCGTTCGTCTTCTATCATCTGCTGCACTTCCAAATAAAGCTATATCCGCGATTGTTTTCAATAGTAAAGGTTGATTGCTTTCAAGATTAGGACGTCCCACTGAATCTCTCAGAGATAGTCTTTTTTTCATTTCTGGATTTTCATGACAAATATCTTCTAACTTTCTTTTCATACCATCCCTGTGTTTCTTCTGGGCAACTGCGTTTTGAACCTTCCTGTTTAAAGACTGTTTTGCTGTTTTTATTTCCTCGCGCAACTTAATGATCTGTTTATCAACTTCAGCACGGATTGACATAGTATCTCTGGCAGAATACAAAGCATTCAAATTTTTTTCGAGTAGAGCAATCTTATTTTTCATAGCCTCCTGAGAAGGTTTTGGTCTCTGTTTATCTGTATTTTTATTAATTTCGCATTGCTGTTGTGATTCATTACCGGTTTTTATTTTATCTTCTACCTGTTTTTTAATATTTGAAGCTGGCTGTGTAATTTGTGTTTTTTCTGCAGGTTTACAGGTTGCCTAAAAATAAAAACTTTCTATGGGTTCTGCTAAAGATTCTCTTATTAAGCTACATAAATACAAAGTATGGCAATAAATATGATAAATACAAAACCCTATGGCTTTAAATCTAATATCTTTAAACGAGCAAATCGTTCCGGTCACAAAATACAGGGTGTTATAGTCTATTCAAGTAGGTATTTAAAAGAATATAAACAATCTTGATATGTCTTTTTATTGAAATATGCAATTATAAAATCAGATATCTGTAAAGGTGCGTACAGACATCGCGAGGCTTGCGCCGCGAATGGTTCGTCTCGAATACATCAACCTGAGGCATGCTACGGCACATGTATACGTGCGAACCATTCGCGGCGCACGCCTCACGATGTTTGTACGCACCTTTATGTACTTACAGAAAAGCAATTTTTTAATATTGGTTGAGTTTTTAAATGAATCACAACAGATTTTACACAGTTTACAATTTTAAACCACATATTTCAATAAAAAGACATATAAAGATTGTTTACATTCTGTTAAATACCTATTTGAATAGAGTATAGTTTTCTGTAGGTATATATATATATATATATATATATATATATATGTATAAAACTGGCATCCTGTATTTTGTGACCAATTGACGGAATCAATTATAAGAAATAAATCTATATAATGAATATTACCTCTATACTTTAAGATAGGCCATAATATTTTCTAATTAGCAAAGAGAAACTTTTTGGCGATTTCTAATATTTCTAGTAGGTACTCATAGGTACCTAAAATGATTTCGTCACTCACCTTAGAAAAAAAATGTAGTAAATTGGATTTATTCTTAGTCGCTGCTTGCAATTCTTCTTCGATTCTCTTAGATACAATAATATCTAGTTCCTTGTCGGATTTTGCTTGTAATTTATAATTTCGCCACACTTCGTTAACTAACTTTTGTACATTTTGTACTTTCGTACTTATATGAGATTTTTTAAAACTTTCAAACAATTTTTGATATAACTTAGATTTGTCTATTTGAAATGACATCTTATTTAAACATTAAACTTTGGATAATGGAATAAATGGTAACACAAATGTTAACTTGCTTTACTATGCTTACAATACGTCTACTCGCTATAGCAGCCAAACGAAACAATACACTGATAGAGGAAATTTAGACAAGTGAACAGCGCGCGGTAATTCCCTTACTCGGTTCTAAAGCGAGTAGGGGAATTACCGCGCACTGTTCACTAAATGTATGTATTACTTGCGGGAATCCCCGAAAATGCTTTTCGTTTTCAAGCAAAGACAATGTGTGGGTTGCCATTCGTGTAAAGAAGAAAATAACTACCGATGACGTAGGGGAAACTGGGGACACTTGATCCTTACGGGAGACTAGATACAATGAATTTACAAAGCTTCTGTAAATTCTATTTAATTTTAGACTGGCAACATTGGTAGTCTATGGGTCGTTGTCCATTTTTAAATTTGACACTCCTGTAAAATTTGACAGTTGTGCAAATGGCGGATGTTTATGTGTTTCGTGTTGCAGAAAAAAATATTTTGTAAGTTTTCATTTTGATTTAATAGTTGGTTAGTAAACTTATTTTGGATATGTATTACTTTTAAACTAGCCGTTATCTATGTGTTTAAACATTAATTTTATACAAAAGTGTTAATATTGGTTGATTTTTATACAATCTTTTTTTATAACCACAACATACCTTGGGTACACATGGTACACTTTCTTATGGGAGATTTGAGCCCACCGGATCAAGTGTCCCCTAATTTTTTTTTATAATTTCAGGATTAAATATGCCTAGAGTATATAAAACAAGAGAAGGTGCAAGAAAAAGAATACCAATCGATAAGGAAATCGTGGAGTTGGCTGTTAATGATGTTATAGGGGGTAAGAGTATTCGTGGTACTGCCAAAGGATACGGAATAGCAGTTATGACACTGAAAAGATATGTTAGAAAGAAGAAAAATGCTACGACTGAAAATATTGACTTCACTCCAAACTATCGCCAGTCACAAATTTTTTCGTCAACTGAAGAGACAGAACTTGTTAATTATTTAATAATGGCCAGTAAATTATACCACGGATTAACTCCTAAGAATGTACGAGACCTCGCATTTCAATATGCTGCTGAAAATAGTAAAAAAATACCACGAAAATGGACTGATCAGGAAACAGCAACTTATGATTGGTTCTACGGTTTTATGAATCGTCACAAAGAGTTGTCATTACGTGTACCCGAAGCCACTAACTTGTCTCGCGCCACAGCTTTTAACAGACACAATGTTCAACATTTCTTTGAAAATTTGAAAAGCTTATTGCAGCGATATAATTTTGGTCCGGACCAAATTTGGAACGTAGACGAAACTGGAATTACCACAGTTCATAAGCCAAAAAAAATTGTAGCAAGTAGAGGTCTCAAACAAGTGTCAAAGGTTACATCTGGAGAACGTGGACAACTTGTTACGGTATGTGGAGCTATAAATGCTATAGGTAACCACCTTCCACCGTTCATTATATTCCCACGTAAGAACTGGCAGCAACGAATGATAGATGGTGGCCCACCGGGTACTGAAGGAGCTCCACATCCCAGTGGATGGATGACTGGACAAAACTTTTTGCTATTTCTAAAATTTTTTCAGAAGTATGTGAGATGCACCAAGGACAGCCCTTGTCTTATTATATTTGACAACCATGAGTCACATATTACCATTGACTCTATAAACTACTGCAAAGATAATGGAATCCATCTCTTAACTATACCACCACACACCTCTCATAAATTACAACCTTTGGATCGAATAGTATTTGGAGCGATGAAATCATATTACAATACTGCATGCGATAATTGGATGGTTAGTCATCCAGGGCGGCCATTAACCATATATGATTTGGCTGGATGTCTAGGCAGTGCTTACCCAAATGCAATGACTCCCAGAAATATTCAGAAAAGTTTCTCAGTTACTGGCATTTTCCCATACAACCCTGATATATTCACAGATGACGAATATTTGAGCTCCTACGTTACAGACAGAGAAAACGTGCAAACTGAAACAGAGAAAGTAATATCTTCACCGTCATCACCATCTATTTTACTTAATCAATCTGTAATTGATGTGCCTTCAATAAGCAATGAGGAACCACTGCTAATTGCTCCACCTAACTCTGTAATAAATACTATGCCAGCTCCATCTCTGCTGATGATGAATGCTATTAATACTGTACCAGTTCCACCTGCGCTTTTAATAACGGATGAAAATGCTGCCTTGTCTTCACCAGCCCTTATGATAAATGCAGAAAATGCTGCGCTAGTTGTACCAGTGCCAATTCCAGATAACGATGTGACTCCCGATATTTCCGATAATGAAAAGGAAAATGATCCTACAAAATCTCCCTCAAAATTACTTAGTAATAGAGATGTCTCTGTGAATTCTGCCAATAATAACCGACCGAGTGGAGCTGGTTCTTTACAGATAAGAAATAACAATAGACTTAAAACACAGGCCAATTCTCACATTATTGACGTTTCAAAACCTTCCACGTCAGCATTTGTAAGTCCTGAAGTAATAAGACCACACCCAAAAGCAGGACCGAGGAAAGGCTCTAGAAAGGGAAGAAAAAAAGGTAAAACTAGGATTTTAACTGATACACCAGAAAAACTGGCCATTGAGAATGAATGGGCAGCTAGAAAACAGAAAAAAGAAAAGAAGATTCGCAAAGTTAAAGTAAGAGCTGTAAAACGTAACCTAAATTCAAAAGAACAGGAAGTGACAACGTCAGAGGATGAAGAACTACCGCCATCGCCAGAATCAGTTTTAAGTGCGTTTGATGAAAGTGATGTCTCGTATAGCAGTAGTGAATCAGAAAATGAAGATGACTCCAATATCTCTATTGTCATTGGAGATTGGGTTGTGGTGAACCTAATCTCGCAAAAGAATCTCGTTCATAGATATGTTGGGCAAACACTGAGTGAAAGTCGAAATGGATATGTTATTAAATTTGCTAAAAAAATTAATGCTAAAATGTTTAAGTGGCCGGTTAAAGAGGATATTTCTTCAATTGCTAAATATCAAGTAGTGAAAAAACTGCCAGATCCGAAAGTAAAATCGTCATCAAAGAGAGTCATAAGTTTTAAGTTTCCAAAATCATTAAGAAGATTTAATATTGAGAAATAAAGAGAGAAAAGATGATTGCTAATAGATGAAAAGGAAAGACTGTTTAACTTTAAGAAAAAATATTTATATTTAATTTAACTTTTACATCGCTTTCATGATGATTAATCAAGAATAAAAAGAATTTCAACATATTTTTTCATTTTATTCTGTATTGCTATCACATGACCCTAAATGTGGGTGACTTGTTCCTCCCAGGATCAAGTGTTCCAGATAGTGGGGATCAAGTCGTACATATATATGGGACACTTGATATCATTTCCTATACGAAGTTTTCGTGGCCTGGTTATTTTATTTTTGTACCGATATAATTAGCTACTATACTTAGTATAGCTAATAAAATTTCACGTATTCTAGTACAAAAATAATTTAAATCGGATCAATATTTACAAAATAATGGTCAAAAAACAAAAGGGGTGATCAAGTGTCCCCAGTTTCCCCTAATCATCATCTAGACTCCCCTACCCCCCATGTCATCCAAAATAAGCAAAGCAAAGACCCCCCCGCCCCCCCATAGTGCTTACGTAATAATTGAACGGCCCCATACTACAAGTAGTTCATTCATTTGAATGCCAAGAGAACATCGTTGATACCAACAAAATCAGTCACCGTTTAGTAGAAACTGATCATATGGTTGGGTGTCAGTTACTAAGACTCATCACTTTTAAGCTTGTGGAGAAAAGGTCCAATATGATACAATCTCTAGACGATGCGTCTAAATGCCGGCAGCCCTATGACCCATGGACCATCACATATGGACTTCAATAGTCAAAACAAGATCTAGGTCAATTTTATAGGTATCACGCGTATTAAAGATGCTATGAAGTGAAACAAAGCACGTAAATGTTCGCAAGAGCCCTGTCTGTAGGGTAAAGTCAGTTGACAAAACATAAGACCGATCAACCAATGCAGACTTTTATCGTCGAAACCTAATCTTCTGAGCGAAATTGAGAAATTCTATCAAATCTATGGATAGTTTTACACGACAACATTAAACCCTAACACAGACTTGCCGCAAGATCCAAGGGCCAAGTTCAAGTCCAAGGCCAAGAGCACTTTACCGAAGATATACCAGACGTATGCTTGTATGAGATCAGTATGGCTCTCAAATAGCGCAAGAACAACAAAATACCACATGAAGACGGAATCGCAACTAAACTCCTGAAGACCGGCCTTCAGGGAGACAGGTGTAAAGATATCTTAAAGTTCTTCAAGAGATATTTAATTTCATCCTACATGGTGGGAATGGTGGTGTTCAGATGTATGGTAGTACTTTTTTTTGAAAAAGAGCGATAACATCCTGTTAAAGAATTATAAACCCATCTCTTTTTTGAGTCATCCGACTTCCAGCTTTCCGAACAATCTGGTTTCCGAAAAGGTTTTAGTATCATAGAAGACATACATACGCTGCAGTAGATTAGAGATCAAAGAATGTAACCTCCACTATATAATGAATTGTAAATATCACTTCAGAACCGCACAGACACACCCGCGCGTGGGCACTCTAAAATCTTTTACTATCCGTGTATTAACCATCAATAAAGACACTGAAAGACGTATTTAGATTTCTTAACAGGAGTGGAGGTGGAGAGGAGTGGTACTTGGCATCAATATTTATAGAGAGTGCACCACCTACCTTCGATTTGTTAATGATATAGTGGTCAAGGCTGAAAGCATGAAAAATTTTAGAACAATGCTCGATGGCCTCAGAAGAGTCTCATAACGAGTGGGTCTTAAAATGGACATGGATAAGACGAAAATTATATTGAATCTTCATTTCGCACCCACTCTTGTGAAAGTCGGAGTTTCTACGCTCGAAATTGTCGACGATTATATGTAACTAGGGCAGACTACCCACTTAGGTAAGTTCAACTTTGAGGGACAGGTCAATCGACGAATACAACTCGGTTGGGCGACGTTCGGGTAACTGTACTACATCTTCTCGTTCCAAATATTGCAGTGTCCCAAAGAAACTTTTTAATCATTGTGTGAAGCAATGTATGTGATGATGATGATACAGGGATGTAGTTGTTCACAAAAGGGTGAAAATTCATTATACAGATTAGTGTCATAATTAATTATACTGCTCGCCTCTCAATACATTAATATAATTAATATCAATAGTGTTGAGGGGAGTATTGCACCCCAAAAACTTTCCCCCTTTTTTTCTGTGCCGAAATGCTGACGGATAGTAACGAAAAGTGGTTACGCCGAATAAAAACTGCACGCCGTCTCAAATACCAGTAGTCGGGGAACCAGGTGCAGCCTAGTAAGGAAATTCCTAGAACCCCGACGTACCTCGGGCCATCTACGGCTTATAGATGTAGATACGGGGTGGCGGTGCGAGCGCTACGGATCGTAGTCTGTAGTGCTCGCATCGCCACCCCGATCTGCTTTTATTAGATGGCCTCACCTGCCAGCCCCAGGCCTGCGCTTATGGAGGACGGAGATCGTTTAATGATCTCAGGTTCCTGAGTATACTACGGTACCTGGCTCGTGCCCGAGTCTGGTGGACCGGGAGAGTTCTAAACCTCTTCCGAACCCACTCCGCCATCTTCTTCACAAGCTGCTCACAGTAAGAGACGGCGGAGTTCCACGCGCTCTCGCTCCTTATCATGGCCACAATCATGTTACTGAGCGAGAGAATCCCCGCTCTGATGACGACCGCGAGACCACGCCTCTGCTCCACACATGCCGGACATTCTCCCAGCTTGTGGATCGCTGTATCCACGATCCGGCCATCACAATGGTGGTACAGACACAGGTGATCTCCGAAACATTCTTTTGCAATGATCAACTACGTCAGCCGGTGTGAGAGGATCCCGTGATGCCTCTCAAACCAATCCTTTGTAACAGTTCTTACCGCCGAAGTAACGGCGTGCCCAGCGCTTGGTTGCCCAAGTCGCCCTTCAACACTTCCACGGGGATCTGACGGAGTTGGGATTTCTGATCTTCAATTTCTCGTGTCTCAGGACTGCGACCCAACTCTTGTGGCTCCTTGCGCTACTGATAGAGAGCCGCAAGGGTTCTTACCTCCAAGTCCCATGGTGGGGTTCACCGCTTCAAAGGAGATTTTGTGATACCCCCTTACGATCCTGATAGCCAGCACTCGCTGCGGTCCTCGCAGTAGCGTGACATTGCTGGCCTTCATGGCCTCCGCCCTGGCTCAGCTCAGATAATTGAATAATTAACCTAAGTGCTTTTCAACAATTGAATATATTGTAATTAAATATTCAACTAACAATTACTTTTACGCAGAAGGCAGGGTTGTTATTGTGAATATTGTTATAATAAAGGTATTTATTTTTCAATATAACCTTTCTCAACGACTCTGCTTATATTTTAAGTAATATCTTAAAGTGTGTCTGATTTATTGGTGAGTTGAATGGTTAATGTCGGTTTGCATTATCTAAGTAGTCAAAGGAGTCGCCAAGGGCAAATTAAAATCACAGCTGTTTAATAGATGGTGATTGATGTTAAACACAAATTTGTCTAAAGCCATACCCACCTATTTACAAAACCACCGAACTTGGTACACTAAGTTCTAGCTTACCTTAAGGAAATAAATCATCATCACTTATTACAATAATAACCTTCCAATACAGTAACACCTTCCTGGCGTAGACGGGTGTTAGTTAGAAACGCATGTACCTGTCGGTCGTACACAGTCATAATGCTATTTATTACCTACCCTCATCGTGTATTCATGGGGTCGGTACCTATGAGTAAATTATGTTACGATAGCGATCCATAAATTTAGTTTATTGACTTGCGACGAGCCACAATACTTCTGTTTTACATGAACAAGGTCGCGAACAGTGTTTGTGAAAATATAAATTAAAACAGCAAAAAAATATGAAAATTAGTGACGTAACAATGGAAGACAGAGATAGCAAATCGTATAACTCAATGTTACCTCTAATTTGGATATTAAAAATATTTTGTTTAAATTGCAACATAGATGAGAATCACTGTAATTCTATTTTTACTCCCATTAGGAGCATTATAATGGCTTGTATATTTGCGGGTCTTAATTCCACTTGCCTATATTACAAAATAAGATACGTCTACCCTTTTATTGACTTCTCCGTAAAGATAACCGATATCATACAAATAACTTATAATTTCGGTCAATATATAGTTGATTTATATTTTGTTTACAAGTACGGAAGACACATTTGTTTGCAATACTTTGACCAATACAAATGTATTGATAATACTCTAAGGGTGACCTATTTTTCTGATATGAAAATGAAACTCCTAAAGAGGATGGCAATTTTTTTTACAATTTGGTCAATCAGCTCTGTATTTGATTTCTTAGCATGGTACGTTTCATATGGTTTTAATACTACACTTTACATGTCAGTAGCGTATGTGTTCATGCTTATAAAAATGCTAACAACCCTAGATTTCATAGCTCACATGATACAGATTGAAGTTAGATTAAAAATAATTTTTGATGCGGTGTTGGATTGCTATTCATCGATAGAATACAGTCTAAGTGTCATGACAGAGGACTGCGTAGGTAACAAGAGGTGGTTTTACATGAAAGACGAAATAAGTACTCCTGTACTTTGTATTAACTCAAACTATACTGCAAAGTTTAAGTCACTCACTCGTTGTTATCTATTGTTAACTGAGCAAGTAACGTTTATTAACAGAATTTATGGATTTAGGGTAAGTTTATTGTTGAAGCCTTTTTATTTCATCTTCTCTTTACTAGTCGCAGCAGGGCCACAATAATTCTTCTTGCATCGCTATATCGTAGTCTGTGTTGGACAAGTGCTAGTGTTAAGAAGCCCTTACGTGCGCGCGATTTACAAGTAGTAGCTGACAGGTGCGTGGCGATCGAAGAGACATTGTACTTGTAGCTTGTTAAAGTGGACCATACGATTAATTATTTAAATTATAAAAATAGCACGATAATAATCACTAACTTGATAACTTAATTATTTCTAAAATTCACAATTGTCCTTTTACTTTTGCCAATGGAAAACTTGCCAATACGCGTCACACAGTATTAAACTATTACAGTTTATACGTATACTCATAGAGACATTTACCTACTGCTTGGTCTGGTTTATCATTTATGAGTAGATATTGATTAGAATGGCATACTAACATATTATGCTTTTATCTCAAATAACTTTTATTGGAAAACTTATAAATTAACCAAAGATTTGAAGCTTCTATTTTATTTGTCACACGTCTGTATTTTATTCAACTTATTAACAGTTAACTATTAACTGTTTTTACTTTTCAGATGTTACTGACTAGCATGACTCTGCTGGCAGATATGGTAAAAGTTTCGAACTTAGCAATAAGAATCATTTTGGGATCTCAGGTAGTAATATTTTTCTATATCTTTACCTTTTTTCACGATCTTAAAGATTTTAACTTGGCATAATAATACCTACTGTAGAGCTCAGACTAAGACAACAGTATTAAAAGTTGATTAGTAGATACGGTTGATTAAAAGTTAAAAAAACAGCGATCATAGTTGTATTGTACAAATTTTAACCTGTTATGTTGAATTTTTTTCATGTCGTGGTTAGCTGACAATTAAGAATAATGAATATTTTCCAATAACATCAACTTTTATCCGCCTTTTAACTTGTGCATCTGTATTTGTGACTCTGGTAGAGCAAAGTGAAAGGACGATTGGTCAACAAAAGAGGATTGTTAACATTATTGATCATTTGTTAATCAATAAAAATCTCGGTAAGTAATCAACTTTGAACCATAAACATTATTTGTTTTTTGATAACCTTGGTGATGCAGTTGTAGCGTATGCGACTGCTATGCTGAGAATCCGAATTTTATCCCCGGGTTGGACCAAATATTTGTGTGATCTACAAATATTTGTTTCGGACTTTAGGTATCTTCTATGCTGCGGACGATACATTAATACTGGCTAGAGGGTCACACTTCGAGGAGGTGCTTTGGCTCGCCGAGCAGGGGGTGGCTAGTGTTGTGGAAAAGATACGTGAGCTGGGGCTGAGGGCGGCGCCTCGTAATACTGAGGCGATATGGTTCCATGGCCTGCGTAAGCGCCAGGAGCCACCCAGCTCATGTCTCCGGGTAGGTGACGCTGAAGTCCAGGTAGGCCAGTACATGAAGTACCTAGGCCTCATCCTGGACAGTCGGTGGAGCTTCGAAGAGCATTTCGGGCGATTGGTACCCCGAGTGCGAGGGGTAGCAGGTGCGCTGCATCGTTTGCTGCCCAATCTCGGGGGACCACGGGAAGAAGTTCGACGCCTCTACATGGGGGTTGTTAGATTCATGGTCCTCTATGGGGCACCCGTCTGGTTTAATGATCTAGCGGGTGCCTCCCGCTGCCGGGCCCTACTCAGGAGCCTGCAGCGGCTGATGGCCATACGGATCGTGCGGGGCTAGCGCACAATCTCCTATGAGGCGGCGACGATCCGGGCGCGATCTCCGCCCTTCGATATTCTGGCCGACATGGACGCAATGGTGTACGACCAAATTCGTTCTGTCGGTCGGAATGCTGAAGAGGCGGCGCCAGATCATGAGCCTGAAATGCTACGGCAGAACGCGCATAAGCAAGCTTTGGTGGTTTGGCAAGCATGGCTCGAAACTCAGGATTGTGCTAGCCAACGCGCCGTCGGAGCCGTTCTGCCTAACTTCGAAGCGTGGATAGAGAGGACCGACTGTGTCACCTATCGATTGACCCAGATACTCACCGGGCACGGCTGCTTCGGTGAGTGTCTGAATCGAATAGGACGGGCGGCTACGGCACAATGCCACCACTGCGAGTCCGAACGGGACTCCGCCCAGCACACGCTGGAGGACTGCCCTGCTTGGGAGTCTGAGCGTCGAGTCCTGGTCGGACGGATCGGACGTAACCTTTCACCGTCAGCATTGATCGCGGCAATGCTGGCGAGTCGTGAAGGATGGGAAGCCGCGATCTGCTTCTGTGAGCAGGTTATGCTACGGAAGGAGACTGCAGAGCGAGATCGGGAAAGGGCCGATCCCGCTCGAAGGAGGCGGCGAAGGGGACGCGGCAGAGGTCGCTAGCTCCCTAATCGCCGCCTAAGGGTCGCTGTGGTCACATCTTGGGACGTTGTGACTGCTGCAAACGACCCGAGTCAGGTGACACTCCGGTGCGGCCGGGGAGTGTCGTCTGGGGCGGGGCGCTGTTCTGCCTCTTACTGCGCAGGGCGATGGGAGGTGCGATAGCGTCTTGATCCTGGGGCATGAGGTGCCCGAGATGTACCTCACTTGTGAGGTACGGCAGGGAGGACTCTAGAAGCCGCTAATGCGTTCCTAGAGCACCTCCCAACTACCGAGGTAGGCCGCCGCGGGGTTTAGTGGGTAGACCGGTTTTCCGGGAGTCCCACACACGCCCTTCGTCCCTCCGGAGGGTATGGTGCGAAAAGCATTCCCAGCGTTAAAAAAAAAAAAAAAAAGGTATTTCTATGCAGAATGCATGTACTTGGAAAAAAAAATTGATATAAATATTTTATCAGTCAATCTGCATTTTGCTTTTAACAATTCTGCTTCGTTTGAAACTAGATTGCGTTGTCTGTTAGATGTCCGAAAATATAAAAATATTAGGCGTATAGTATCTTTTTTGTAATATCTAAATGATTTAATTGTAACAATTAAATAATTTAGCTTATACAGCAAAGTAACTTTACATCAGTACAGTATATTTTTCTACCGTTAGATTAATAAAACAAAAAACATTAAATATAATTATTTTCTATTTCAGATGAAGATCTAAAAGCCACAGTTGTAGTATTTCGCACGTTAATGCAAAATCGACCTATATCTTTCAACATGGCCGATTTTGTCACTCTAAATTATGGTTTTCTTGTTTCCCTTACTTCAGTAGTCGTTACATACACGATTATATTATTGCAAAATGTGAAATAAACTACATAATCACTATCGAAAAGATGTTAGTTAAAATAAAACAATAATAATTTAATATCAAATTATACACATATTTTCAACAGTTTAGAATTTCAAATAATACCATCGATCAATTGCCCGCGAAACATTGCCATCCATACATGCTAAACTAATTAAACGATTAGGTACTTACTGTCAAAAAATCAATTATTTTGTCGGAATTGACCATTATTCAAGTTCATCACTGACTCGTACAACTCGGATTTTTTATTGAAAAGATTTCTATATAACATTTTTGGTTACTATTTTCTTAAGAACTGTTTACTTTATTTATTCAAATATCTAGTAACAAATAAGGTGAAAAAGTTATAGAGACGAGAAAGTTAAGGCAGGGCATGGCGCGAGGCAGGGTAGTGACGGAGCAAATCAACATGAAATGTTTAATTAAAGTAAAAATAAGGTTACAGAAAATAATAATGTCAAAAAATCATTTAATAAATTTCATACATAAAACATAAAGTTACTCTATAGATCCAAAATAAATTAAAAAATATTTTTATGGCCATTTTATTAGCGATCCTAACAGCTAATTCGAAGATTGTGGGTTCAACAATGCTCATCACCCAGCACAAATATCGTGTGAGCAACATCATTTGTTCTGTGTGTTGGATATACATATATAGGAATATACTGCGTACAAGTATGTATTTAGTAAACAAGTACATTTGTTTATTTAAAAATGCACATAGGTGACACTAGAATATTATAGTTAGCAAAATATGGATATTTAATGCCCCTCTGTCCACTTCCTTAGAGATAAAGGCGTGAGTGTGTTTAACTGTCAATAAAAAGAGACATAATAGTGTTGCAACCATTGTTTTAAGAAGATATATGTATAAGTCTATATGTGCAATAGCGAATATACTTTTATTTTTAGGTATTTCTGAAATATTAGTGTAAAACTTTGAATTGTAAATTAATCTCGATTAAAAATGTTTCTCTTTTTGTCTTTGACATAAAAAGTCACTTAAAATAAAAGACGTAAGAATTCAAGTGTGCTGACTTAGCAAATATTTTATTTATTTCTTAAATATTCCTTATCTTCCGATTTATTCGTCGGTATTGTCTCCTCTAAACTATTCGCGAAGTTGGGCGAAGTTCCTCGACGAAGTATTTTAGAAAGTCGCCCGTGTGATAATCTGACGAGGTATGCCAAAGTGCCTTTTTATACTACTGTGTATGTATTCCTTTAACATAGTCCAACTTCGCGAGTAGTGTAGAGGCATATTAAATTACTTTCAGGCATATTAAGCAGTTGGAAACAATGCAATATTTTATTTCGTAGCACTCATTTAAATACAACTATACAATTTACATTTTTCTTTTCTTTTTCTATACTAAGAGCCTGCCAAAGTGACTCTACTCTGCCTGATGGAAAGCATGAATAGAATCCAAGAGTTGTGGTCACCATACTCATTGCAAATGCAGACAATGCAGTATGGTGACCCACACTATGGCGGCCTTGTGAGACACTTTTGTGAGACCACACTTGGGGATGTAAAAGGCATGACAGTCATTGTGGTAGTGTAAGGCTTACACAGTTACCACGATAACTGTCACCCCTGCATCAATGGGCCTCCGGTCTCACACTCACCAATGAAACACAAGACGAATGCTGACGCTTTAGGTTGGTCTTCTGTGGAAGGGTGGTACAGCCCCGGTCGAGCCGGCCCGACTACCTACTAAAGGAGGTACATCATCAAAGAGGCCTCAAGCAGGTACCCAAATGAAAGAACCACTTAAATTCCACTACCAGTCAAATTCTCGCACTGTTACTTGTGCCACGAATAAAATTGAGACTAGGACAAGAAAATGATGACACAGTGTACATAGTTATAATATCTTTCATGTTATAATATTTTAGGAAGTCAGTAACAAACAAATTCAAATATCAGACGTGTAATTAATTTGAAAATGTGCTTTCAAGTTTTAGTAGTGTCTCCTTGCGATCTACACCACTGTTATATCCTCCTTTAGACTCGGCTCCAACAAGTCTATGACATGGTACTACTACAAATAAAGGATTGGCGCCACAAGCTCCACCAACAGCCCGTGAGTAAGTTTTAGCCCGTCCTAAAGCTACTGCTAAGTCAGCATAGGTTTGAGTTGACCCATAAGGTAACTCCAGCAGTTGATTCCATACAGCCTGTAACAATAAACTATAATATCAGAAATACATAATTATGAAAGTTGAAACATAAGCATAACATTGTAACTTTGAAGTTTCTTCATTATTAATATCTATGTAGAGGGTTGATATACCTATATCAAACCATCACACATCAACGGCTTTTAAAAGTCCACTACTGGACATATGCCTCTCCTTTTAAGGTTTTCCACATTATTGGTTCTTGATGTTTACAACAAGAAAGAAAAAAGTGGTATAGCTGGTGGTAATGTACAGAAATTAATTATAAAACCCAATTATCACATATGTCCTGAACTGAACTACTCTACATATGAGTATTATTTAGTTCAGGTTTTGATCTAACATACTGCGCTGGTAACATGGGTTTCAAATTAGTCTCTAGTAGTAGTTCTATCATCCTGCATTAATTGCTTCTTTAGTGGGTTCTTACAACATCCACAGGATGAATAAAGGTGGTGATACTCTGTGTCCGTAATCCTTCACCACTCTTCACATAAAGACTACACTGTAAAGACACTTAAATTACTGCACTTTTTCTTCTGAAAGTACTTCATTAAAGTATTTTACAATAAAGGACAAGTACTTGTTTCTATAAGTGTACCTGTTTACCAGCTGGCTTATAATGTGCTAATATATATAATAAATAGTACATAGTTACATTTTGGAATTCTGTACCAAAGAATTTTACAGGCACAGTAAATTTCTTGAGGTCGCCTTTAAAGTACTGCGAGACCTCTTCTTCAATCTTTTCTATTAATTTATTCTTGTTTTCTACAAATTTACATTTCAATTGTGTTGAGAGTGTTTCAAACTTCTTCTCCAGATTTTTAGAGTCTTCGAAGCTAAGTATGTACATATAATCATCATCGGCTGCTGCAATAACCTTGCCAATTGGTGTAACAAATGTACCAACGTTAACCACACAAGTAACGTTAGTAGAAAGTTTAGAAATAATGCTTTGTACAGACATGTTTTCTTTTACACTAAGCAGTAAAATTTACAAGATCTAATTATACTGAATAATCCAACTAGAATACTTCAGATTAAAATTTTTACTTCCAAACTCTTAAATCCACACACCCCAAAGTAAACATTTGAATTAAGAAAAGTTTGACCTAATGTTGCCAATAACACAATCTTAAAAAAAAACCAAAATGTAATTGACATTGACATTGATCGACATTGATTGAAGATAAGAAAACTCAATTTGCATATACAGAATGGCCCAAAAGGTGAGACTAAAAATTTTTTTTTAGATTCCTGACATCTAGATGTACCCGAAAATAACCCATGTTATGCGATTTTTGGTAATTTTTGAATTATGATTTTTTTTTAATTTTGAGAATTTTCGACTTTCGACTTGTAACTAAAACCACACGGTGTGCCACTCTGCGGCTGACATAAGGAGGATCCGAGAACAGCTGCTATTACGACATCCAGATCCCTCCAAGCGCCTACCCACTACCGCGGGCACCATCTACGGGTAAACTCTCTATTTTAGGCGACGTACGGCACACGCGGACGTCGCCTCATCGCGGCTGGCCTATTGTAGCAGATGGAGGGGAAAACCCGTCCCGTCCACCCCCGCCCATACTCAAGGCGACATGAGGCGCTGGTACGCGCGCCCCCGCCGCACGAGTCGATTGAGTCCGAGTGGAGGTTGTCCTCCCGGGCCTTCTCCGCCGCCTCCTTCTGCGAAATTAAGTCTACGCAGAAGGTTGTGACCGCTTTACAACAATTGTCGCTACCGACCATGGAGCGTATAACGGCCGGTAGCGAGAGATCTCCTCCAATAACTGCAGTGAGGACTCCAAGCTGCGCCGCCCAGGCGGAACAAACCTCCAGCGTGTGCTGAACTGAGTCCTCACTGTAGTCGCAGTGGTGACATGCGGGACTCAATTCCCTCCTGGCGACCGAGTGCACATACTTCCCGAAGCAACCGTGCCCGGAAAGAATCTGCGTCAGTCGGAAGGAAAGGGTCCCGTGTTGTCGCCCTGCCCACTCGGCGATGACCGGCTGGAGTGCCTCCACGACGGCAAAGCCAGCATGTGGAGCCTCCAGCCGGGACGACCAACGAGCCATCGTGGCTCGACAAGCGGCCTCACGCCACTCGCGTATCTCTTCGGGCGGGGTTCGTATGCCGCAACCCGCCAGGAAGTCAACCGTTCGTCAATAAACTTCGGCGAGCACTTCCGCCTCCAAATCCCACAGAGGAATTCCGGCCAAGGCACACGTCGCCTCCGTCGATACGGTGCGGTAACCGCATATGGTTCTAACCACCAATATCCTCTGAGGGCACCAGAGGCGAGCCCTATTTTGGGTGGTCAAAGCCGCCACCCACACCGGTACACCATACAGGGCCATTGACCAGACAACCCCGGTGTATAACCTTCTCGTCGCGGCGCTGGCTTCACCCAAATTGGGCAAGAGTCGCCCAAGGGCAGAAGCAGCGCTGACCAGCTTTAGAAAAAGCTGTCGGAAGTGCTCGTCGAAGAGCCACCTGCCGTCGAGGATCAGGCCGAGATACTTCATCTGAGCCTGAAACGGTACGAGGAGCGAATTGACTATGATGGAGGCGCCGGAGGGTGGACCACGACGAGGCCCATGTAACAAAAGAGCCTCCGTCTTCTTCAGGGCCACTCGCAAACCCAGTGCCTCAATACGCCCAACCACCAGAGAGACACCCGTGATGGCCAGGCGCGCCGCCTCTTGAAAGTTCATCACCCGGGCTGTGACCAATGTGTCATCTACGTAACAAATTACGCCCAGCCCGGGGGGAAGACGACCTCGAAGGGCCCAGTCGTATCCCATATTCCACAGGAGTGGTCCGAGGACAGACACCTGTGGAACACCGCACGACATGGGCCGCCGTCTCAGAATACCATCTCGGTCCTCGTACATGACGGTACGCTCCTCGAGATAGTCTGCTACAAGCCGCCTCAGGTACTCTGGCACCCCGTGATAGTGGAGCGCTACCCTGATGCAGCTAAATGGCAGACTATTAAATGCGTTGGCGATGTTTAACAACACCGCCAATAGCACGCCGCCACAGCTCACCGCCTCTTCGGTAACCGCCCTCGGGCGCAACACAGCATCGACTGTCGAACGCCCCGCTCAAAAACCGAATTGGGCGTCCGAGAGATCGGGGCCCACCTCGCAGAGGTGCCGGACGATACGGGCAGAGAGTATCCTCTCAAACAGTTTACCGGCCTCGTCCAGCAACACAATGGGCCTATAGGCCGCTACCGAATCGGCAGGCCGTCCCGGCTTCCTTAATAGGACCAGCTTCCCGCTTTTCCAGCACTCAGGGAAGCGTCCGGACGCCAAGCAACCGTCCAAGACCTCCCTAAGGCGGTCCGACATGTGTTCGAGGGCTCGGGCCAGTACTTGGGCAGGTATCCCGTCTGGCCCGGGGGCGGTGTTCTTAGAACGGATCCGTAGACCAACCGCCCCTACAGACAGGGGTGTGTACTCCACCCGCTGCGGGAAAAGGCCCTCGACTACTTCCTGTAGGAAGCTGGACTGGAGTATCTCTGTAAGGGGAGGACCAACGTGCGGAGCTTTTGTCGCACCGCACGATAAAGGCGACCCCAGGGGTCACGATCGAGACCCTCCAGCATCTCCTTTCGTTTATTTTCTTTGGCGCGGCTGATGGTCAGTTTCAGAGTTTTCCGCGCCTCTCGGTACTCCTCATGAAGCTGGTCCTCCCCGCCTTCTTCGCGGTGACCTCCGGGCACGAGTACAGGCCGCGCGGAGGTCGGCCAACTCCTGGGACCACCAGTAAACCTCCGCCGCATGACCGCATCGCAGATCTGCGTTTTCGCATCGCGGAAACGACAAGCCCCCATGTCGACCTTCACGATCGGAGCCTGCGGAGACAGCCAATAGTCAATAATAGCTGCCTCCTCTAGTAGGTCCCTATTCGGTTTGGCTACAGCCCACCACGGAAAGCGAGAAGAACGCCGCGCCCCGTGCCCCCTACTTCTGGGGGTCCTGGGTCCGGGAGAGCTCAAATCTTGCGAGGGCAGGGGTAGCGAACGGAAGGTCCACTATCGACCGCCCTGCTGTCGCACGCATATGTTGGTGGAGCCCCTGTTCAATAAACAGAGGCCCACCGGAGCCGCCCACTCCTCTACGGCCTGGCGTCTGTCCTGGGGTAACCCCACGCAATGGACTTCGCGTTGAAGTCCCCCAGCACTAAGACGTGCCCAGACGTTAGTCGCCGCATCGAGGTTTTCAAGTTGTTAAGGAAAACCTCGAAGTTGCTCAAACTCCCGTTGGAGGAGAAGTAAACACCACATATGGTGATCCCCCCACTCACGGTAGGGAATGAGCCGCTGTGGAGCCGACGACTACCACGGAACCGTCCCGATCACTCAACCAGTTTCGTCTACCGCTACGGCAACACCGATCGACCACTGTGCTATGGTTTGCAGGAAGAGGTCCTGTGCCGCGGCACAGTGGTTCAGGTTCATCTGGACAAGCAGGTTGGAGACTTGGTCCATTACTGAACCGTCTCTACAACCTCTTCCATGGGCAACGATGCTGACGTGCGGACAACATCGGAGGCAGCCTGGGTCGACTGGCAAGCCGCGTTTTCGGGAGTCGCACAGCTCCGTTTCCATTAACAATGCCACCCGACACCATACACCAACCACCTCCCAAGGAACACGCTCATCGATCCAATTTTGAGCGTATCTGTCCCCATGTTGACGATAGACTCTTCTGCGACAGTCTGCAGCATTTAAACATGTTATACACTCATTGATGAACAATATGAAGGCACATTGCTCTTGAGTCTAATTATGATGTTCCTGCGCAAATCTTAAAGGAGTTTGTCTGCAAACTGCAGACAGTTGATCTATTTGCTGGTCTCAAAGGGATTGTTGCTTTCTTAAGCCTTCATCTTGTTGTTCGTGCACTCACGTATACTCCACACAATTCATTTAGCTCTCTTTTGATGTTTCCTAATGTGAGGTAACGACTTCGTAGGAAAGTTGAAATAATAAATCGATCGTCACGACAAGTAGCTATTCCAGTTCTGGCGGCACCAGATCATTTTGTAAGAACTTGTTACTGCAAACCTATGGTATACTCTAGAATCCATAGGCTGGTTTTAATTTAAATTTCTAGCAATCGTTCGTTGACACACCAATGACACAATTTGAGAGGCTCACTCGCAGGAAGTGTAGGTACATACGTATGTATTGTAACGAAACTTTTGTTGAGTTTAAGACTAATACTCAGTACTATTTGTAACAGTAATGTAAACCGTAAATGAAATAAATAATAGTTTAAAAAAACTAAAAAAACACGCTTTTATTTCTAATCGAACTAAAAACTAAAAAATAATTTTTAATGACAAAGAGTCTAATTTTACAGTAGTAGAAGATCGAACAATCAATCATAGTGAATCGCCTGAAAATAAAATTGTAATAAAATTTAAGTTATTATTATTATTAATAATTAAATTCTGAGTAAAAATCGCGGGGTGCTCGCTATACATATAATAAATCTGTGGAAGTGTCAATTCTGTACATTGAAAATATTGAAAAAATAAATAGCAGGGGGTGTTACTGGATCGATACCAAACCCAAATATGTGATTTAAAAAATGTTTGTCTGTCTGTCTGTCTGTCTGTATGTTCAGGCATCACGTGAAAACTAACGGTTCGATTTCGATGAAACTTGGTATAATTATACCTTATTATCCTGGGCATAAAATGGGATACTTTTATCCTGGAAAAATACGTAGAAAAAAATAAATCTTAATTTTTCAGTTTTATCCATAGACGTTGTTCTGTAGAACCGTGAACACACGTTGCGTTACCGGCAGTAAATTCAGCGCCGTAACCTGTAGCGCCGAAAGTCGGATTTGGCTTGAACCGTTTGCGGCACACGCGGGCCGCACGACGCCACGCCTCCCCTACTCCTATATACGAACGGCGTTCCGCGCCGCGCGATGTAGACCGATAAGTCTACTTAAAGGATTAGGCAAAATCTACGAGCGATTAGTATACAATAGGCTGAAAGCATATGCCGATGCTAACCATCTCCTCCCCCACGAGCAATTCGGTTTCCGAACCAATCACTCGTGCGTCCAACAAATCCACCGCATCGTTGAATACACCAGCGATCGGCTTCAACGCAACCTGTTCACAGGGATCCTCTTCTTTGACGTGGCGAAAGCTTCCGACAAAGTGTCTCACAACGGCTTATTATTTAAGCTATCCACCATGGGAGTGCCACACAGACTCGTGCTCATCATACGAGACTACTTGTCGAACGGAAGCTTCCGCTACCGAGTAGAAGGGTCTCTATCCTCCCCTCATCCCATCAGAGCTGCTATCGCGCAAGGGTCCGTGCTCTCTCCCCTACTCTTCACGCTTTATACTAGCGACATCCCGAAGCATCGGTATGTGCAGACGGCACTTTTCACAGACGACACGGCCATCTACTGCTCAGAATATGTAAATATATTAACAAAGGTAGTGACCAAGCGTCATTTGCACTAAGAAAAAACGAACGCGATGAGGTAGCTGAATATCAATCGGGACGGTACATTAGTTCGTCAGAAGCAGTGTGGCGAATCTTAAGTTTTCCAATACACGAGATCCAATCCATTTTTTGAATTGTGTGGCACTGATAGCTTTGCCAAAACTTTACTCTATGATGAGATTTCTGCATATTACACATACGATAAACAACGTAGAGTGTTTAATCGTCGTCGACGAGGCTCCCCAGTAGATGGTGCACCTGGAGTTTACAAGGAACATGTAATAGGAAGAGTTTACACTGTACATCCAAACAATTTTGAATGTTTTTATTTGCGTCTATTATTACATACAGTGCGTGGACCAACATCATTTACTGACTTACGAAAAGTTGACGATATTTTATATCCTTCTTACCAAGCAATTTGCCAAGCTCGACACTTACTCGAAAATGATCAGCATTGGAACGATGCTTTAGCAGAATCATGCGTCAGTAATAATCTACGTCGTTTGCGAAATCTATTTGTTGTTTTGTTGACTTTTTGTGCTTTGTCTGACGCTGCGCAGTTATGGAAAAATATAAGGAGCAACTCTCTGAGGACATTTTCAGGAACATCTCATGTGATCAAGATACTGAAATAAATGACAATTGCCGTGATTTAACTATAAATCAGTGTTTGTTAGCTATTCAAAATGAATTAATATCTGTCGGAGGTAAAACTCTATCAAAATATGGTTTGCCTACTCCCACTATAGCTAACGAACAAATTAACAGAGAATACGCTGCAGAACTTAATTACGATGCTGCAGAACTATTGGAAACTTTAAGAAACGGAGTACCAAATATGACACCTGAACAAACACAGATATTTGACCGTGTCTGCCATAGTGTAAACAATTCTTTGGGACAAATTTTATTTCTCGATGCACCTGCTGGAACTGGAAGACGTTTCTCACTAAATTAATATTAGCCCACTTAAGAAATCAAAACAAAATTGCACTTACAGTTGCTTCCTCGGGTATAGCAGCGACTTTGTTACCAGGAGGCAAAACAGTGCATACGATGTTCAAAATACCAATACACCTTGAACGCACGGAAAATCCAGTACTTTAATCATCTGAAACGAGTGCACTATGGCTCACAAAAAAGCCATAGAGGCAGTGGACAGGACTCTGAGGGACATCAGGCACATAGACCAACCCATGGGTGGTATAACTGTTCTTTTTTGTGGCGACTTCAGACAAATTCTACCGGTGATACCACCAGGAACACGAGCTGTTGAAGTCAGAGCTTGCCTTAAAAGGTCGAGTCTATGGCAATATATTATATCCATGCATTTAACAACAAATGCGGGTGAGACTCGGAGATGACCCACATGCACAACAATTTTTAAATTTATTATTCAAAATAGGTGAGGGAACTTATCCAAATGATGAAGGAAAAGTAGTTTTAAATGATGAGTTGTGTTGTACTGTTTCGTCCCTGCAAGAGCTAATATTTGCGATTTACGGAGACTTAAGCAGCGTCGACTTAAGTATCGCATCAGCACAATACGTGGTTATGCAAAAGGTCCATTCTAACTCCTCGGAATGACCAAGCATCTGCAATAAATAATGAAATACTGTCACATATTCAAGGAGAAAGTCGAGAGTATATCTCTATTAATAGAATGATGGATCAAGAAGAGTCCACTAATTACCCCATAGAATTTTTAAATTCGTTAAATGTTTCTGGACTTCCTTTACATATAATTAAGTTAAAAATCGGCGTTCCTATTATTCTTCTTCGTAATTTAAGTCCTCCGAAACTTTGTAACGGCACTCGATTGAAGGTCGTTAATTTACAACCTAACGTAATTGAAGCTGAAATTTTAACCAGTTGTGGTGCAGTGTTTTAATCCCTCGAATACCATTGATTCCCAACAACTTTCTATTTCAATTTAAGAGAATACAGTTTCCTGTAGCTTTGTGTTAGTTCCCTAGGAGTTGCTGGCGTAGATCTTACCGCGAGTTGTTTTTCACACGGGCAACTTTACTTAGCTCTTTCCCATGTGAGCAGTCCAAGAAATCTTCATGTTCATACTCCGGACGAGCTCACTAACAATGTTGTGTATGCTGAAGCTCTCAATTAACTTTCTATCGCATTGTCACGATCACTTTTTTATTTTTGCAAACTTTTCGTCACTGTCAGTAATTTACTGCTACATGCTACTTATCAAGGTCGGAATTACTATGAAAAAAAAACTTACTACAGAACGTGAGCTCAACAGCAGTAGCTCAATAGAGGGATGTCCTTAATTATTATAGGCCTAGCCGTATTTGGGTCCAATAGATATTTATATAATAAGATGTCATTGTCAGATTTACTCAAAATGGAGAAATAAACCATCCACGCGAAGACCGACATCCGCGCGGACGGAGTCGCGGGCGGAAGCTAGTTTTAAATATTACAATACAATACTACAAATACTAATTCAATACAATATTACAATCAACTATCTATGAGAGGATAGTTATGAATCGCAGTAAAATGCACGCCACGCTTTTTACTCTGAATTTAATTATTCTCTTAATAACTTAAATTTCATTATAATTTTATTTTGAGGCGATTCACTATGATTGATTGTTCGATCTTCTACTGCTGTAATATTAGACTCTTTGTCATTAAAGATTATTTTCTAGTTTTTAGTTCGATTAGCAATAAAAGCGTGTTTTTTTAGTTTTTTTAAACTATTATTTATTATTCATTTTTTAGTCTGTAACAAACTCATAAAACTATTATCAAATTAGCGCATTGTCATTGGTCATATATTGTACATAGATACAACCCAAGCTAATAAAAGCGTGTTAAAAAAAAAATCAAAATTCATTTCAAACTTTAATAAAACAGGAATTAGAGACGATGCATAAATATTAATAACTCGGCTATAATTTTATTTTTTAATTAATGGACAGTTTCGACATTTTCAGTTAGTTTCATCTAAAAAGTTCGCATACATGTCAAAAATATTAAATGGACAGTAATTCTGAATTTTGATGCACTTTATGAGTCCGTCAGTGTAATTTTGCTCGACTATAATTGTAAAATGTAGAGGATACACCCTGTAGTCTGTGCAATAAAAAGTTTCATGTATTTTAGCTTGGACGGTATTGTTAGATTTGACTTAATTGTAAGAGTTACACTGAGTAATTATAAATATCAAAATGATCGATTTTTGATTTCAGTGTACTTCTCCAAAACAATTTTATTTTTTTAAAGCTTACCTATGATATAGCGACTATCAATATGAAGAATGGAACGAATGTTATTTAGAACAATAAATGGAAAAAAATAATCATTACAAACTGCTGCTAACTGCAACTTCTAAAATATTAGGTATGCCTATTCTAATGGCTTACCTGACAACAAAAAACTGGATAGTCGAGTTTTTGGTTTTTTTCATTATTGTTACTTTTTTACCCGAGCCCTGCTTAAGAAACTGGGTAATGTACTCTAAGGTTTTTCGAAATTTCATGAATCTGTTTTAAAGTGTTTTGTGCTTAACAAAACAAAATTATAACTAACAAAATTAACTACTTTTACTTTTTGCATAAATAAAACTGCCTGACGAACTTTTCATTCATAATATTTATTACACATCTCATGCAGAAACCACATTTTGAAAATTATCGCCATGGTCATTTTACTTTAACAACGGCTTTACCAGTATTTTCTCCTCTAAGCATACCCACAAGAGCATCCACCATATTAACAAATCCATGATACACTTTTTCTTGATATTTCAATTTTCCTTCGTGTAACCAGTTAAGGTTTGCATTAATGCCTTCGTTCCAGCGGTCTACCCAACGATGCACTAAAAATCCTTCAACTTTTAGCTCCTTAAATACAATAGCCGGTTGAACTATTGTAACTGAAATGACAAACAATTGATGCAATTTTAGCATTTGCAGATTATTTTGCATAAAAAAATTACATACACAATTTAATAAAAAATATATTTTCTTGACATAGGCAAATATATTCAATAATTCAATCCGAGTATTTTTCTCATATTATTCAAACAATGTGTATAAAAGCAAACATTAAATTAAAACTTCAAGTTTTGTAAAGGACATTTTAACTCCATACTTTCTGTTTGTTAGCAAAGTACTGCTAAATTAAAAATATTCTACTCCCTACATTATTTATGTACTTGATAAATAAATGAGTATTACCTTTAGCAGGTTTGGTATCATTATATGAAGAAATTGATCCACAAACAGCAACTCTACCGTATTTGTTCATTTGGTTCATTATTTGCGAACTTATTTCACCTCCTACCTGTAAACACAATAAAACAAATAAGGGTTATTACTAGATTTATATTTCATTCTGCATATCAATCAAAGTACGAATCAATCGTATTAAAAAAAATATATAGTGAAGTTCGGAGTATATTACTACTGAGTCCGATTTGGTGTGAAGACAAGATTATTCGAAATCTTGATAAAAAAATTACAAACTTCCCTCTACATTTTACAAATGAAACGTAGAAGACAATAAATACTTTACCAACACGAATTCAACATAGTACACGTATCTATTGTACTATGTGTATGTATGTGTATGTATATTAAAAATTAGTGACTCGTGCTTAGACGCAAAGATTTTAAATAAGTCGCTCTCGAGAGTTGGTTTTTGTGTTGCTCGCTCTTACGTCTACCTGTCAGAAATTTACCTAAGAAAATATAAGGTAGATGCTTTGGTTTCGTGACCACTTGCCAGACTAAGCACCTTAAAGTCAATAATAGCAATTCTATTAGTTACATAACCAAAAATAAATCTTATACGTTTTTTAAACAATAAAAAAATTAATCATTTACACGTTTTACAACAAATTATATGTCTAGCACCGAAAAAAAATTGTAATAAAATATATAATATAATTGAAAAAAAATAATAGTATCCCACCGGTATTGGGAACAGCGACCAAGCTACCGATGGTTAAGGTTTCGCAGACAATCGCCTCCTCATTATACATGCGGTATCGAGAAGGATTGCCTTCTACATCAGGCTCTTAATTCAGCTGTCTAATATGAGCTTTATTGTTACAGTATTATTATTTAGTTTTTCCTTTGATCGTGCGCTTTAATTCTTGCCTGTACACCAAATATCAATCATTCCGAACTTCAGAACGAACCCCAGAAGTCTACTTTGCATAGATATGGACCCCCTATAAGAGTATTTGGAGGGGTAAGACTATATATCAAGTTTCAGTCTTCTGGAACTGTAGAAAGTATCCTAGAAATTCTAGAGGCTTTTCATCATTAGTGAGTCAGGCTCTACTATTCCTTTAGATAAAACTATTCATATATTCTAACAGCGTCATTGTGAAAAGACTTTGCACCTACATTCCAAAATGAAAACATTCAAAAATACATAATATCGTCTTTAAGTAATATAAAGCAATAAAATTATTTGTCGATGCATATCAGAATTTTTCTTAATATTTGTTTCATTTTATTTCCATGTCCACGAAATTTCCAATGTATATTCTTTTACTCTATCGTACTTAGTACTTGATATTTTTATAAAATAATTTCATTTTCCATACCTATGTAATAGATGTACATTAACTGTGCTTAATGGCGAATCGTACTTCGAGTGACACCTGCCTCGTGGTAAACTTGTGCGAACGAGATATGTATATATATAGTCAAGTGAATGAGTCAAAATTTGAAATCCAACTAGAGTACTGAAGGTTCTTAAATATGTAAGATAAAGTCTTTAGGTATAGAGAGTAAGAATTCATAGAAAAATAATTACCATTTTTTTTTCAGTTCTTGTTTGTTAAAGAATATTCAATATAGTTGTATATCGTCTTGAACTAGAAAAACTGTCTTTTAAGCCCACAATGTTACTAAAAAATTGGAACTATGATTCACATCAAACCAGTAACTTAAAAAAAAAAACTGAAAGCAGTCTTTGTTAGACGTTACTATTTCCCGCTTCAATTTAATTTTCCCTTCTAAGAGCAGATGCAGATCTTAATTTTCATACATTTTTTTAAAGTAATATCTAAATATAATCATCATGCATATCATAACATAAAAATAATATGTAAATATTTTATCTCTCATTTCTTTATCAATTAATAACGCACTTTCTTAAAAAGTACTTACATTGTCGAAGTAGCAGTCAATCTTGTCTGGACATCCTTCTCTTAAAGCTGTTTTGATATCAACAGTTTTGTAATTAAAGGCATGATCAAAACCCAATTCTTTTTCTAAGAACTGACATTTTTCGTCACTACCAGCAAAACCTACTACGTGGCAACCTAAAAAATTAGAATAAATTAGGAAATCGGTAGTAAAACAAAAAAAAAGAAGTAATATTTTTATGAGAACCAATTTGGACCCTACGTTTTCAAACGTGAACAATATTTAACTGACTTAAAATAGTTCTCATTTCAACTGTCTTTTTCTGTGTCTTAAGCATATATGAATCGAATTAATGGTTCTTAACTTATTTTATTTTACTCTTTATCTTTATCATTTACCATTGCTGAATTTTTAAACACGATTCTGAATTCAGTGTATACATGTTTGAGACAATTCATTAATTTACTTATTCTTTTAGTACTGCGGTAAGTAAAGTAGTAATGTCGATCGTTATACATGAAATTTAACTTCATTATAGCAACTGATCAATAATGTTCCCTGTAGACGCAGTATATACAGTGTGTGTACAGTATAGGCAAGCTTCACAATAACAATTGTTGAAAATGGAATTGAAAGTGGGTATTTCACTTTATTATTCTACTATCAAGATTAAAAAAAGTTTGATATGTGTACATGATGCACTTATAAAACGATAACAAATCCCTTCGCATCGCGTTTAACTATTCGACCCTGAAATACCTAGACAGAAAGGTTGGCGAGGTAACATTCTAAAACAATGAACGCCCAGTTGGTCTGGCAGTTTTTATTTGGCAGTTTGGTCTGGTTTTGGCTTAGATTTTTCTAATTACAATATATATAATATAATAATACAAATGCTTAATAACAGCCTAGAGTTTGGAAGTTGCGATATTAACCCCGATGCCTCGAAGAGCTCTCCCAGGTCGTGTCAAATAGCCATTCCATTGGATTGCATGAGTGGGGGGGACAGAGTGTGCACCTATGTTTGCGTTCATTCTTATGCTGCATACTATCTTCTGCATATTTAACTGGTCTCCATCAAAACTTGCTACCGTGGCCGAAATCGACTCAGAATAAGAGCTTGTGTTATGATAACCAGACTGACTCATATAGAATACTTATATAGATTTTTTTTGTAAATACATACAAACAAACAAATACTTTCAGGTCGTATAAACATTTGGTCTGACCCGGGCATCAAAACCGTGGCCTTAAGCACAGCAGTCACATTCACTACCGCTTCACTACCGAGGCAGTCATAATACACCATCATCATCATCATCATAACAATTGAAGATAAAGTAATATCAGAACTAATTTGCTCTTACCAAGTATTTTACCAATTTGACCAACGTGAGACCCCACTGCGCCTGCTGCACCAGTTATAACAAGGGTATCTTTTGGTTTCAGTTTTAATATTTCCTTTGTGCCAAAATAAGCCGTATTACTGAAACAAAAAAAGTTGTAATGCTCGACGAGAAATGGGTTTTTTTCCCAGGTGCAGGTCTAATGCTTTCTGGAAAAGCTTGGCCTGGGTAGGAGATGATCTGTTATTTCTCGTGGCTAAACCACTATTGTTTACTTTTTTACACTAAACAGCTATAATCTCGTACTACTATGCAATGTAAGTCCTCTGTTTAGTCTTGAATTAAAATAAACTACAATTTTGAACAAACAGTAAAGAACGGAACAGTAAATAAAGTACAGAGAGATAATTGTAAATGAAAAGTTTAGATACCAGCTAGATGCTCTGTAACGTGTAGCAAAAGGAATTTTTGGGAAGCAGTCATGTAATCGAATTTCGTTTTTAATACAAGTCTAGTTAAGGCATTCAATAGTTTAACTCGAATATTTCAACGCGAGTGTTTATCGTTTTTCATTTGTGATTGCAACTTGGTATACGAGAATTTTCTTATTTAATAAATTGCAACACTCACCCAGGCATGCCCAAAATTCCCAGAGCCAAAGACACCGAATGTGTATTTATATCAGGTAAAAGTGTAATTGGCAATAATCCCGGCTTATTGGACAATAAATCAGGATTAAAAACAGTGTGCGTTCTCCACCCAAAAGATCCAGTAACATATTTACCAACAGAATATTTTTCGTTGCGGCTGGCTATGATTCTGAAAAAAAAATAAACCATGACGACATGAAAACAAATAAAAAAACAAAAAAAAACAACATAAACCATGCTGAAATACACATTTTTCGAACAAGGTCACTTACTTCGCAACTTGTTCCCCTATCATGTCAGTGGGTAGTTTATATCCAATCATATAAGCACGCATATAAGGATCGACGCTAAGGTATTCAGCTTCAGCAAGTATTTCTGAAAGAAGAATATGTAAATAAGGTAAGTATGTCAAGTGGGTTGTTCAAACAGACAGGTTTATGCACCGGTGTAAGTCCACTAGTCTAAACCTTTAGAAAAAAAACAAAAATATTCTAATTTTAAGTAAGTATAGAAATATTTGACAATTTTTTAAATTATTGGCAATTAATATGTCGTCTACAGTAGTCTAACTTAAGTGAGTAGAGCATAAGGAGAGCGCGATATTCAATGATAATTTTTTAGCATAGGCATACAATTCTTCCTTACAGTTCATCTATAACAATTTAAGCCAAAATAAACATAAATGAAAGACTTATAGATTTACAACAGGTCACCTCCATCTTTTAATTCTGGAATTTCCTCTTCAACTATTTTGAAATCAGTTTTCTTGGGTTCCCCTTGAAAGTATTTTGTCAAGACATATTTCTGGGCTTTTACGTTGCTCGGCACTCCAGAGTACATCCGCTTTGCAAAATGAAACGTGCGCATTACCTTAGCCATATTCGCTTGATTTTATTTCTGCAAGTAATGTACATTGATTATATTAAACTGTGAGTGCGATGAGTGAAAATAGTTCTTGTTAGTTAGGTAAAGCATATTTTCAATTACTATTTAAAGTAGACAATTAATTAATTACATAAATAGAGAAAGAGAAGAAAAAAAGAACGAAAACTTGAAACAAACTCTATTCCAACTCGTCTGGCCAGCGTGGTATATATACGAGACCAAAACTTCCTTACTAAGGAGAAGCCTATGTCCAGCAGTGGACTATTAAAGGTTGTTGATAATAATATCGCTCAGATCCCATAATCGCTAATATCTATTCATTGTTTAGGAAAATAACACGGACTGTAATTCCCACGTCCTGTGTTGGTAATGAGATTGACAAAAGCCTCTTATATGTATGTAAGTATAGCATTTTCTCTTAAAACTTTCATTCCCTTAATAAATTACTTTTTCGATTCTCGTTTTTAGTTGCAGGTCACGTTTAGGTAACTATTTATAGTGTATCATTGTAAGTTTTAACAAATATAACCGAAAAATACTTATATCAATAAAAACAAACGGGTGAGAAAAAAAATTTAATCGGCCTGAATTTTCAGTTAATAGTTGTAAAACCGTAAGAAATATAAGTAAAGCCTCTAAAACTTTCATCAATTTTTTTATGATTTTCACAGCACCCTATGGAACGATTTAGGCAAAATTTGCATCGCTTTTATATTCAAAGCTTCCTCTATCTGCTTTTCTATTCTTAAAATATTTGGTAATTTTTTTTTCCTGTACGGTAATCCCCCCGTATACCGGATACTGGTGGTTATGTCGGACTCGAACTAACCAAAAACCTCACGTCTCAGGTACCAGTAACCGGGGAACCAGCTGTAACCTATAAGGTAATCCCTGAAAAAAAAAAAACTCGGTCCAACTAATTAGCACTTGCAGATGAACCCTTTTCTGCCACCTCGGCCTGTTTCTACTAGGGTGACAAATGACTTCACCAGTCACTCCCAAGTTTGCACTTATGAAGGACGGAGATCGTTCTGCGGTTGCCGGCACATAAGTCATCTGTGATACCGGACCCATTCCCGGGCCTGGTGGACCGAGAGTTTTCTAAGCCTCTCCCGGTCTCGCTTCGACATCTCCTGTGCAAGCATAACTTGATCACAGAAGGAGATAATGGAGTTCCACGCGCTTTCATTCGGTACCATGGCCGTAATCATGCTACCGAGCATACTGATTTAAAACTAAATTTTAAACATTCACGAAACATGCCGGCATAAACATGAACAATAAGTATTACATGCCTTTACCAGGAAGTTCGACTAGTTTACACGACGCTACAGCAGGACAAATCATAACATTATCATTTTTTGAACCAACGCAGGTCACTTTCCTCAAATTTCAACTAATTACCAAATAATCGAACTCTTTATGAGTTTTCGTACCGACCTCTGCAAATACTGACATGAACGAAGATTTTTTTGGGATTTCTGACGGAGTGTGTCATGAAGACCAAAACACTTGAAGGTAGGTAAAAAATATTAAATCAAATCATTCAATGAAGACATCGTTATCTACTGCACACTCGGAGATTGTTTCGAACATTCGAAACAATTCCCGAATTCACAGTAGATCCACAATATTTCACACACATCACATCACATCACAAAAAAATTACTTACGCGTAAGAAAATTAACTTAAGACTAGTCTCCGAGCGTGGGTACTCGTGATTGAACATCCACAAGAATATTTTACATGTACAATGACACATCGCGCACCGATGCTTATACTTACCCTGTAAACTAATCAATCCACGTTAGGTTTTACATATAAGTTAGATATTCATGAGTACACACAATATATTAAGCATCTTATCACATCTTCGGTGAGAAAGGGTAGGGTTCAAGTGTACGTTTCTTGGGTACTATTTCCACTATTCATGGGCGCCGAAGGAATTTTTTTAGGGGGGTCTTCTACATCTACGCATAGTATTAACCAAAATAAAATATAGTACTATATTAGGTCTTTGCTTATTTACCCATGAAATTGATGTTGTTATGAAATAAGTTAGCGTATTTTTTTTCTGTATGTTTCATATCTATTAATTTGAGTAATAACCCATACAATCTACGCATCTTTGTCAACACAATAGCAGTTTATTGATGCCCTTCTAAAAAAAATCAACTGCACATTATATAGCGTCTCTTTACCCAAGGGCACATTACGCACCCGCTAGTGTAGGTAGACCAGCAAAAAATGTGTATATTTACTATATATTTTCTTTTCTAACAGGAGGGTTGCAAGTGCATCCCCTTGCTATCCCTCCCGCCGCTCATGTAACTATTAGTTTTTGTAGAGAAACCTTAGAAGTAATCAAGTTAATATTCTCTATGACATGAAAATGTGGGTCTCGTAGATGATATTTTATTTTAAAAGGGGTAATTACGTACAAAATAAACACAGAAATTGAGTCGAACTCTTTACTTAATTTCATAAAATTCTTTTAAATTTATATAATATAAAATTGTCTCTTATTTTTTTTTGTAACGTGTGGAAACCCCCTCGGGCCGTCACCCCACCGGGGTTTACGGCGGGGTGGTGTGTCGAAATCGGACCGACTAAAACCACACGGTGTGAACCAACGGCGGAACAAACCGCTGGCTATCTGCGTCAGTCGGAAGGAAAGGGTCCCGTGCTGCCGCCCTGCCCACTCGGTGATGACCGGCTGGAGAGCCTCCACGGCGGCAAAGCCAGCACGTGGGGTCTCCAGCCGGGACGACCAACGAGCCATCGTGAGCCGTATGCCGCTCCCCGCCCGGAAGTCAGCCGTTTGCCGATAAACTTCAGCGAGCACTTCCGCCTCCAAATCCCACGGGGGAGTTGCGACCAAAGCGCACGCCGCCTCCGTCGATACGGTGCGGTAACCGCGTATAGCTCTAACCACCACTATCCTCTAAGGACGCCGGAGGCGAGCCTCTGGATATAAAATCGTCTCTTACATCGACCTTAGTCACAGATCCACACAATAACAATCTGTTTTGTCAAATATTTCATATCATAAATGTGGTGTACATTTATTATATGCACAGCAGCAGATGCTATAAGTCTTTTTAAATTTTGAAATTTAATCTTGTTTGTTTTCCTTGCATGTTTATTACATTATTTACACGTTCGTTTTTTTTGCTTTTCACATACATAGCTTTTCTAAATCAACTTGAAACAGGTTGAAAAATAGGTTACAGTTTTAATAAATACTAACATTAGTGTTTATTATTAAGACGTAAATAATAAAATATAAAACTAGTAACTAGTTCGTTTATTTGTTCGAAAAAATACAAAATAAGTTGTAGTATTCGCGGATATTCGTAACCCACCCTTATGTTTGCGGCTTACGTTTATTGGGAAGCTACGAAGTTCCACGCAAAATATGAACGGATTCGTGATCACCTAGGATATTCAGGTCGTAATGAATTCTTTGAGCGCGTAAACTCTAATTTGTTGTAAATTACGGGACACAAATTCTACGAACTAAAAAGTATGCCACTTTTACCGTTAAAAATGAAAATAATGTTTAAGCTTACTTTATGATTTTTTAGTGAGAATTAACAAAAAAACTAAAACAGTGATTGAATTCTATATACTTTGTTCACACCACTAATAATAATAGAGAAGGAATATAATAACGTAACAGCAACGAGAGAGAGTTGATTACAATTCTCAAATCAAATCTAATGAAAAGTTCAATTTTGATGATTTGGATCAATGTTAAAGATTTTTTTCTCGAAAATAAGGAATTATTTTATGAATATCACTCCGTGGAATTGCAGGCTGATCAATTAAGCAACTAAGGTTTTTTTAGTGTTATTTGATGAAGTTCTTTAAGTGAGATGCGCCTCTTAGACAAGTCTCGTAACAAACCTGACCAAAAACACCTTTCGTCAACGTTAACATTTAATTACAATTACAATTAGTGCTATTTATAATAATAAAGCAAATTAATTATACAAGCTACAGGACATGTAAGGTGGTGAAATCCCGAACACTTGTAATATGCAATAGCGCCTCATGTCACGAAAGAAGAAAGTTGACAGATTTAAGTAGAATTAGTGAGATTAAGTAATCCGAATACATAATGATAGCTGGTATCCATGCAATTGGAGGCTGACAGTTTGGTAAAGGAGCAGACGTGGACACCACGACCCACGTTACCAGGGCGGATTCAAGGTTACTCAGGAAAAAGTTACTTAATGATTGTGTCTCGAAAGTAGTCAAATTCGAATATAACAATAACAAATAATATGTAAATATATCAAACTGTTGCCTCTTTCAACTTTTGGTTTTAGAATGCAGCATCAGGACAATTACTTGGTCAAACATTGGTTGTTTTTCAACGCCTTATGTGTGTAAAAATTTTTGAACAGTTTTAAATTGATTCTCAAAGGAACAAATATTGCAGTAAGTTTTCTTTTCAGTAAGTTAGATTCCTAACAAAAATCTAATAAATACTTATTTATAATTTTCTTACTGTTCTTATTGACCATAAAAAAATAATCGATTATTTATTTTCTTCGAAGCGAAAACGTCCATCGTGTCTAAAGTTTGATTTGCAGATTATTGCAAGAAATATAAAATAAAAAATAAAAAAAACTCGATTGCTTAAATGTAATGAACTGAAAAGAAAAAAATACTTCAGTATCACAATATCTACATAAAATTCGACTGACTAATCAAATAATGAAATAAATACATATATAGAGTACACTACGTCAACTAACCGAAAAAATCAGCGAAGAGATGTCAGCGATCTCACGGTCTCTTTGTCGACGAGTATTCGAAAATTTCGGTACTCGCTTAAAAAAGAACAAACGTCGAAGCGGTGTTCATTAAAACGATGTTATTTTAAAAAATAAATTCCAACTAATTAGCTTCTTGTAAATAAACAACTTTAATAATATGTCAAATGATTTTAACACGATTTTTTCAAATTCTAACTAATTCGTGGCCCACTCTATATATTCAAATTAGTCAAACTAAATACTTTATGGTTCCTCATGCGATGACAATCGTAATTTTTTTTCGTGGAGATTTCTTTGCTTGTAGATAATAAAGTATTGTTTAACCCCGCCTGCAGCACCATAAATTATTTAGTTTACGTGATTATATCTGACTTCCGTTAAATATTATTATTAATACGCTAAAAGTGTTAGTTCCTTTTTAAGAATAACATTCTAAATGAACAAAGCTAGAGCTCAAACAAGTTTTGTACAGTAAAAATTTCTTTGAAAGATTATTATTAGAAATTTAACTTATTTGAAATCATCATCATCATTATCAATAATAAAATTGTAATAAAAACTTATATTTAGTTTTCTTGCTTTACAATAACAATTAATCGACTATTTCATTACTTCGATTCGATGATTTCATCATGCCTAGAGTATGTTTTGCAGATTATTGCAAGAAATATAAATAAATACTTACAAAATGGCCTACGTTTTGTTTGGATTTATGGTTAAATTTATTGATGTTGAAGTATGACTTAAAGTTTATTGTAATTATAACTAATTATAGACAGATAGAACTAAAAATTATTAACTGTATAAGAAATGCAGTGCATAACACTACCATGGGTTAAGTGCTTTGAAAGGAAAGCGTTTTGTGCTGAAGAATTATAACTCGACATCAATATGACTACAGAGCAGAAGTTTAATTGTATATTTTGCAAGGACGTTTTCGATAATAAAGAGGATTTACAAGTTCACTTTCGGTAAATTTATTAGTTTCGCATGTATACAAATGTCAGAATAATAGGTATATATCTTGACGTTCAAATTTGTGATTGAATTGTAATAAAATGTTTAGGAAGCACGCTGATCCGCAGTTTAAAAGTAAAAATCGCTTTGGAAATGAGCCCCAAATGTCCGATAAAAAATCTAAAGAGAAGTCCGAAATGATTAGTTGTGACGTGTGCTCACAAATGTTTCCAACAATATCAAAGGCGATAACTCACAAGCACAAGGTACACCCAGATCACGATGTGAAGTACTTCTGTCCGTGGTGCGGTAAACTGTTCACTATGAAAGTAAGTGTTGATTTATTGGACAGAGTTCACGCCTAGGTAAATAATAGAAACTTTGACCTCTCCCCACTTTATGACGACTTCTCTTATCGATATTATTTTATCATTGACAACATTGTTATTATTTCAAACTTATTTCCGTATCTGATACTAACATTTCTTCTTTCAATCAGTAAAACCTATTGTAATTCTTTTTATTTGCATGATTTTGCCCACAAGTACTGCAACTGCATCACCCTAAATAATTTTTGTGATAATTTTATGTGTCCTTATTTACATTTATTTTACTTTAAAAATTTTCAGCACCCTTATAATATACACATACAAAGTACTCATGACAAGCAAGATCAGATAGAAAATAAGATATTTCACTGCGACTGCTGCGATGTTGATTTCTTTTTGCCATCGGCTATGTTATACCATAATAAACTCTTTCATCGGCAAGATACGGACATACCAGATTTTGGTATATCTAAGAAATTGAAACTATACAATCAGGTAATATCCCAGATTTTTTTATTTTTTTTAAAAATATCTTATGAATATGTTACTGCTTTAAAATAGAATTTCAGTCCTTAACATTTGTATTTATGTCATTATGAGTAATCCTTTTCAATGTAATTATTATTATTGTTATATTAATATTAATACACCACTAAAATTTGAGGATTGGTTAATATCACACTATGAGCTATATTATACTTACTACTAGAACCTCCTTTCTAAGAAAAGGCATAGGTCCAGTAGTGGACTATAAGAGGCTGTTGATAATGATACTTACACATATGTCAAACACTTACTAAGACTTCGAAAAGATTCACTTATATCCAGTAATGTTGTAAAGTAATCATTCATATTTGTATCATCACACAAATGAAAATGCTATTTAATATTAATATTTTCATATAATAAAACAATATTTAACTGCCTCAGTAGAGTGGTGATGCTGACTGCTGTGCGTGAAGTCTCAGGTTTGATTCCCGGGTTTTACCAAATGTTTGTATGATCTGCAAATATTTGTTTCAGAGTTTGGTTACTTTCTATTAATTATATGTACGTACATATTTACAAAAAAAAGTATATAAGTATTCTATCAGTCAATCTAACTGATATAGTACAAGCTCTGCTTAGTTGGAACCTAGATGGTGTTGTGTGAGATGACCAAATATTTATTATTTTATTAGTATATTTGTTTAAATTTGCATTGCTAAAAATAATTGCTAAAAAATTTGTTCTGTATAATGAAATGATTAATAAACATAATATTATACTCATATCACCTATTTGTACATAAACTAATGTTAGTACTAAAGTGTAGCCTGTATATTATTGCATAATACATTTTTTTACCCTTTCATTTTTCTCTTTGCAAAATTCTCCCATAAATGTGAAAAAAACTTTACATTGTTTAATTATTTTTCTTATGTTTTCAAGATATTTCTGTGTATGTATGACACGGTTAAATCTAATTGTATGTTTAATTAGTACTTTTGTCTTCATTTGCAGGAAGTATTACAGCTTCATTATTGTGCATTTTGTGGAGAAGAATATGAAAATAAAGTAAATTTTTTTGTAAGTGCATACCTATATTAATCTTTTTAGAATAAAGAAGTGGCTGTCTAGGCGATCTCTCAAACGAAACAATTCAACAGAAACTATAGTAATTGATATTGCACTGAGAATCAGCACACTAAAGTGATAGTGGGCCGATCATGTCTCCAGATGTATTGATGGTTGTTAGAGACTTTATGCGTTAGAGTAGAGAATGCGCCTAGTGTAGTGTAGGTTGCCCTGTGGTTTGATGTACTGACGACTTGAGAAAAATGGCTACCAGCGGATAGATGCAGATTGCAAAAGACAGCGATCATTAGAAGCAAGACGAAAACAAAGTGGTATTGGAAGCCAGAGCCAAACAGCTCACATGCTATTTTGTTTATCTTCAAGAGTCAGAGAAATGGTTAGCATGTCATAATGATCAAGTTCTTGGGTGCGCTTAATAAACTTGACAATGGTGGTGCTAAAATTTCTCACCTCCATGTAAAAAATTTAAGCTAGCTATATCATAGGGACTTAAAGCTGACTCCAACCTAGTTTGGGAAAAAGGTTTGAAGAAGGAAAATAGTTATTACTGTAAAATGTGTGACCATAGTAAATTAGTGTTTACCTTGTTTATTATAGAAACACATAACAGATGATCACAGTGATGAGAACCAGAGCCCTGAGGAAGTTTTGAGATGTCCATTATGTGAAGCAATATTTTATCATCTGGATGCTTACGAAATACATCTTAGTTTCCATACGACAGAAGACTTGTATAGTGTCCAAAATGAATTGTAAGTATTTTCTTATCCCCTTTAATTCAAAAATACCGTTGATGGTGCTACTGACACACTTTTATGACACGCACGTTTAAAAAACTTAAACTGTTAGTCTCCGAATCAAAAGTCTCAAAAACTGTCTTCTTGAATACATAAAATATTTACAAATTCCTGATTGTCTGTTGTTACAATTCTGCCGCTGCAGATTAACTTATGAAACTAAACTTATAGTATTATGTAAAAATGTTCTTTCGATAAATTGTCCGATTTAAACGTAAATTGTAGGTAAGGTACTTCAGGGCGTAAACATATTTATGATGGAATAGATTGTATTTTTTCTAATGGTACTAGTGGCGTACACGTGTGTCAAAAGTTCCGCTAACGATACTGATTTACGGTACTGCCGACATAAAGGGATCTTATTTAACTGGGTGAAAGATCTCAGAAGAGCCATAGATAAAAATATAAATGAACCTCCTTAATTGTGTTAAAAGAGGTGGCACTACCTACGCATAGAGTAGGTAAAAGAAATTTCTGTCCTATGTTCTGTTCAGTAGTCATAAGATCGTTTAACATTTTCTTTAAATGGTGCTACATGTGCATGTAGCCATAATAAGAAGCTTAACTGAAACAGAATAAGATAATGTTATACAGAAAGTAGATTATGACTTAATAACATAATAAATCCAACAAAATGATTGCTGTCACCACTGTTTAGTGCATATCATGCTCGTTTTTAACTCTTTCCATACCGTAAAAGTTACAAATACAACAAATTGTTTTGGATTCGTAAATTTCCTTCTTACTTTACAGAAGAGTGTATCAGTAAATTCTATGAGGACCAACAAAATATTGTCATTGATTTAAACTTTAAATGTATTTACAGATTTGCAGATCTACTGGACTTTTCATTAGAAACTGTGCCTCCAGTAATAGAAAATGTTGATAGCAGAGAAAACTGTGAAACAGAACCACTTTCTCAAGATGTAGATACAGAATCTAATGTAAACACAATGGGAATTGTTAGTATCTTAATTTTATTTAATTGTCTTTTAATAAAACTGTTATAAACTGAAGTCGTGATATCTAACTACCAATAATTTACACTTATTAAGGACAGGGATATTCATTGTTATTTTACCTACACTAAATAAAATCTTTCACTTGGAATTTTAATTGTCAGCCTCTGTCGAGATAGTTGTCCATAAGACTGCAAGACCAGAAGTAGCGATATTTGTATGCATTAATATGTATTTTTCTATCAGTCTAAATGTTCCTATGTATCTTTTCACAAAAAAAACCTGTGACCTGTGATGTTACACTTAGCTCTTTGGTAGCCATATGACACAAAATATTACTATTCTATGCTTTTATAATATGTGAGTGCTGAAAGGTGAAACTATCTTCTATAAGTGACTGTTAGTAATGCATAGGTCTTCACTCTTGTAATAATGTTGATATTTTGTATTCACAGGAAAAGTTTTTGGAGTTGGCAATGGATCAACCAGAGGACAGTAATTCTGGAAAAGTGAAAAAGAAAAAACATAAGAAATCTAAAAAAGCTGCCATAACACTTGATGAGTTTTTAAGCATGAATCAAGATGTGTTTGGTGAAGATCTAGATTTTCAGGGTGTCGAAGAATTACCAACACATATTGTTAAAAAACGTGTGAAAAATAATAGAAAACCTACAAACACAGTAGCGTCTGCAGAATTAGAAAAATTAAAACAAAAAGGTATTGTTGTTGTGAAAGTAGGTGCATCAAAACCCTCAAAGGCTATTCAAAAAAAGGTTACAAAAAATTCTGCTCCCAATAATAGGGAATTAAAAACCTCTAGTGAAGTGTTGACAAAATTAATGAACCAAAGTAATAATCAGATAAAAATAGTGAAAAAGTCAGTACCAGTAATAATTAATAAAAATGAGACAGAACAAGATGTGAAAACAACATCTGTTGAGAATGATATATCTGATCAAAATGAAAATGATACAGTCACGAAGACTTTAAGTGAAGAAGAAACGGAAGATAGAAATATGCCTGAAGCTGACGCTGCAATTAATTATATAACCAACGCAATTTCGCCTACAGCTAACAATAAGAATGTACCATCATCAAAAGTAAAAGACATTCCATTTTCCGATCTTAGTTTGCTAAGTACAGCTTCTGGAATTACTATTAATAAAAGTACTAGGCCATTGCATGAAGAGCATGATATCAACAATATCATTGCCAAAGAATCAAATCATGTTATAAATAAAAGTGTTAATTTAGAAACAACTAGTGTTGGTAATTTGCAAAAGCTAGGGGGACAAAAAGAACCATTAAATACTACCTTCAACAAACAATTGAACCAAGACCAATCAGATTATGGGGAATCTGATTCGGAAATATCTGATAAAAATAATGGAACTGAAGAAACTGGAGGTATTGAAGGCAAAAAAGAATGTACTAACGAAATTGAAGACTCAAGCAATAAAAATAGTTCTTTATCAACCTTAAAACGTTTAAGTCATCTTACAGTAAAACCAATCAATCAAATAAATACAGTGCCTGATTTGGATACGGAAGTTTCTGATATTAAAAACGAAGATAAAACTTTAGAAAATAGTGACAAAGAACAAACCCGCTTAACTGTTAATACTAATAACGAAATGACAGTGGTTAAACCAAAACCAACCTCAGAAAATGATCCTAATTTAGATGCTTTGAGAATTTTAAGTAAAAATATTACTATCAAATCTTTGTCAGTATCTGCAAATAAAAGCGTGGACGGTGGATTTGAGGTCGACAAAGAAGCAGATGAAGTGATAACAAAAGCTAGAAACAGTGTGAAATTAAAAAATGCAAGTGGAAATAAACATGTTACAATAAAAAAAATTAAGATCGAAACCAATGAGCAGGCTCCTGTTGCCAAAGGGATTAATATGCTCAATAACTCTGTAAAAAATATTGAAGAAACTATGAATAGTCTCTCAAAAACAAAAATAACAAATAAACAAAATATAAAATATCTTCCTAATATTACTACTAAACTTATACCACCTAAGAAAAATGTGATATCTCAAGTTGTTAAACAAACTAATTCAACTATGAAAATTCAAAATGAACAAGAGATAATAGAAATTTCTGATATTGATGATTCTGATGACGAAACAGACCATGTTATCAAATCTGAACAGAAGCAAGATACAACGACATCTACAGATCCTTTAAGAAACCTGAGTAAACAGATAACCGTAAAATCAATTAACCAGCCAGTGCAGTCTGTTCTAAAGCATATAAAAGTTGAAAAACAAGATAAAGAAATTGACGATGATCTTGAAAACGACCCACTTGAGTGTGATACGGATATACCTATAAATTCAAAAGTAAGTAGTCAAAAGTTGTCAAATAGAAATGTTGCATTACAAAATGCACTAAAAAATTTGGGTAAAAATATAACTGTAAAATCTGGAACATCTTCGCCTTGTCAGTCTATTAAATCTCAAGAGAATCACTCACAGGATTCTAATATAGCTGTAAACGAACCTGATGATGTCTTGGATTCGGATCTTGAGAAGGTTAAGATAACTGAACTTGAAGGCAACATTTCTAATGATGAAGACTTTAATGATTGTAATTTAGAACACACTCATAATCAACCAATAGTCGAATCCCCACATGATTCTGATAGTGAAAATAATGAAATAGATAACAAATTATTAGATTTTGAGGCTGAAATAAGTGCTAGTGCAGTAATGAAAACTAATCAAGAAATTACAACCAATAAACATAGTGTTTGTCTAAGTAACTTGAAAAATGTAAGCAAAAATTTAACAATCAAATCATTAAACGTAAATTCCACTAGCCAACAAGAGAAAACTAAACCAATATTGACACAAGAAAGTGTAGAATCGGCCAAAAACCAAACAAAACCATCAATGACTAAATCGACTAAATATTTACTAAATGAATTTAATGATGAGACCTCTTCATCTAGAAATTTAAAAAATGTTGCTAATTTTGCCGACAATGCCTCTAATGATTCTTTGAATCAAAAGGTATCGGTGAACAAGGAAGTGACTGTAAAAACATTTCAAACAAAAACAGTAATAGAAGAAATTACAACAACTGTAACGAAAACTATAAAAACCGTTAACCAAACTGTGAAACAAGAAACGAAAAACTGTAGCCAAATGAGTATACCAGTTAGGCCACAAAAGGTGCAAGGTATAAGACCAAATACATCAAAAAATCTTCAAGGTATGGTTATTCGCCAAGCTGGTCTTACAGCAGTCAGGCCAAACAATATGGTTCAAGTTAGGCCTGTTGGGAATGTTGTAAAACCATCCAAACAAATCGTTCCCATGAGGGCTAGTTCAAGTGCAACAAGACCTAGTACTCCAAGAATGTCAAATTCCAAAACTAACTTGCCCAAATCTAGTCCAAACAAACCAGTAATAGGAAAACCCTTGAAATTTTCGCCCTCTATCATGACGTCAGCACTTGTCAAACGCCCAAATACTGACGAAGTAAGCGGACCGTTCAGCTGCTTTAAGAAGCCAAAAGAGTCGCTAATACCGGTATCAGATATACCAGGTTTGGATGATACCACGGTTCAATTGAAAGCATCCTCACAAACTAGCTCTAGTTACATAAGTACGTCTAAAGTGGTTAAAGGCAATTCCATAGTTACAGCATCACAAGTGAAATCTGAAATTTCAAGTGTGCATCAGTTAAGTAGACTCAATAATTCAGCTGGCATTAAAGTGAAGAGTACTCCAGTCAAACTAAGTCAGGTGCAAGAAAATGAGACAAGTTCAAAGAAACAGATTACTTTAGAAGCAATAGAAAAGTTACAAAAACAGGGATTACTAGTTAAAAAACCTCGATTAGAAGTAAATAAAAATAGTGATTATTGTCCATCTGACGAAAATGTCGGTATGGGTTACAGTTCAGCTGATGAACAAGATGAATAACAGTTGTTGCAGTATATTTTTTTTGTAAATAATAGACTAAATGTTGACTGACTTGGTTAAATTATAACTTCAGCGCAAAATCCCAATTCCTAATAAGCATAATTTTGTACATTTCTAGTGTTTATTTACATAACATCATTCATATATATACAATATTGTATATGAAGATATTTTCACAAGTAATAATAAGTGGGACATGTATATAATAATTAATATGATAAAAATTATATAAGAATACTTGCTCTTTCATTTTTTAACTCGCTTTCCATTCCCATATTTCTATATGCTTTCAGTCTTATTTGCAAGTTAGTATGTATTATTGTACTATATTTATTCTATTTCCAGTTATTCTTAAGGCAGATTTGCAGATGGTGACACAAAAAATATTTTAAATAGAGATGTCCACCCAAATTATCTTTGTAACTAGAGACTACTGCTCCTATTTAAAAAATGTCCCAAGTATCCGTTAAACTCTGATTACCTTAAATAAGTTTTAAGTTCATGACAAATCTTATGAGTCAATCTTAATACAGAATGTGTTTTAGTTTTACTCAGCTGAAACTCGTATGAAAAATTCATTTCAATTTATTCTGTTCTTAATCTCGTTTCTGTATTATCGAAATTATTATTCCGTAAGGAACAAATTCTATTTAAAAATATATACTTTACAAACATAATTTCTATGAATTTATATATATCACTATTGGCTAGTGTAGCAACTTAGATATTAAAATAAAAATGACTAGATACTTAGTTATAACGAAACGATCAAAAGCAAATCATGGTAGCTGGATTCTGCACTGGATTCTCCAACGGTATATGAGCGTCAACTATAACTACATGTACTGTTTGGAATAAAATATATGAATTAAATCAGGATACAAAATGAGAGAGAAAGGGTAACGTAAAAACACTACAAAAATGTAAAGTGCTGTTTGTATGTTTGTGTGCATTTCTGTGTATGTGTATGTGTATTTATGTCTGTGAGTTAGTGTTTCATGTGACATAGATGGCAATTTAGAATAGGTATATATACATATAATTTTATTGCCTTTATTGTTTTACTATGAGAATAAGGCTTTCCGTCTCTTCGTAATTTAAGTCGAGGAGTCAGTCAGCCAGAAAATGTTATCAGTACTTGCCATTGTGAATTGTCAGACTAATACGTTTATTTTTGTTTTTATATTATTATAATATAAAATGCTATACTTTTGTCATAGACCAAAAGGTTGTGATGAATTTAACAAATTAAACTTAAGTAAATTGAAATATGTATGATAAGTATTCTTTCGTAAATAAAGTAAGGTAAAATGAATCTTTCGTAATTATTCACAAACAAATCATCGTAACATAATTTCATTTTCCCTAAAACACCTTAGAACTCACCGCTTGGGAATAGCTTTAACTTGTCTCCCGTATACAAGGATAACATATGGCAATATAAGTATACGAATGATGAAAATTTCGATGTAAACATTGTTCTGTACCAGGCTATCATTCGCTTGAGTATGGATCGGTAAAACTTGTTTTGAGTGACATTCAATTATAAAATCTCTACTTAAAATCAGATTTAAGATTAGATTTTAGACTGAGACACGTTTTAAAATATAGACCCTAGACAACCAGAGAAGTCATTCAGGTCATTCTTTCGTTGTAATAACTATCTTTTGAAGTGATTTATCCTGTGGTGTGTTTTTCTTAGACAACAATTTGTCACTGAGGCGTAAACTAAATATGTTAAAAAAAATTAAGACTAAATTTATTTTTTTAATTTATATACTTATCTTGTGATTTAGACAGGTTTTGCCCGAGCGACTATACTGCATTTATTTTTGTCGTTCGTAATTGATAAGGCCTTTAGAGCTAGTAGGTACTAACTAGGCAACAATATTATACTGGTCACAATCTTCTGTTTTTCTGAGGTTCTCAAACATTGTTTTATATAGTTGCACTATTTTTATAACGTATATCTACTTGTCTTCCTCACACTCATGTTTAAAGTTCAATAGTTTACTACCCATTCTCCGAAGTTTCGCTAATCCCCATCAGGAGTCGAAGCGTGATGTTACTATAGTGTAATTACCTAATCGTACTCAACAAATAGCTATTTGCATTACAAATAATTATTTAAACAAACAAAAAATGCTTTAACTTTCCAATATTGTTTGCAACTGTTTTGTAATCAGATTACATAATCTGATCAATAAATAATCCTACAATCATAATTTAATTTAAATTGCCATTAGATAATTTTTACTTAAAGAATAAATAATAAATTTCACAATTAAAATTACTCAAATGCTTCACTTTACTTTTCATTTACTAAGTTTTTAACTATTCATTCCATAACAGGTCACAGGTGACCATGGCCCGTGAAATTTGTCCAAGCGTCAGGTGTTTGAAAGCACTTAATACCTATCGTTAGTGTGATTACATCCCTTACAAAATTATTTATTTTTCATTTATTTGGGTCAATTTAGGTTAAAATTTACCAATATCTATCATCTAATAACTGAAATTTATAGTTATCTACTGCTTATTTTGATCTGATTTGATAATTTTGAAATTAGGACATCCTGGCTGTACTAAACTATTGCATTAAAATATAAATCCTTAAGAACCCCTTTTTTTTTTGTTTGTGCGGTAACCTCTCTAGATACCACCCACTGGTGGTTATGTCGGACGTGAGTTGACCAAAAACCGAACACCGTCTCGGGTATCAGTAGCCGGAGATCATAGGTGTCGCCAGAATTATGCTCAGAGGGATGCATCTACATCCACACATACTATTAATCAATATAATATATGGAATTAAATTACTTCTTTACCTACAAAATCGACTTATGATAACGAAAGTAGATAAAAATATGTATTTTTCTATGTAATTTTTTTTTTGACAGGGGACTGACTTTTATTTTCTAAGTTATTCCTTCCAGTCCTGCCCAAGGACCTGGCGGATTTGGGCTATCTGGTTTTGGATTTCTCCAATCTCAGGACTCCGATTTAATCCCACGCTTCATTGCAACACTGATAAAGAGCCGCAGACTCGCTTACAGCTTCCGTGATGTAGTTCCGTTTAGGAGACTCGCTGCTTTAGATAAGATCGTGGTAATCCCAGCATTTGCTGCGGTCTTCGCAGTAACACGATATTGCTGGTCTTCAGAATTTGCGTCCAGTGGGATCCCAAAAAGGGTCATGGATCGAACAGCCCCCGCGTCGAGTCTACAGGAGTCATCGTGTCAATGCATGCGCTGCACCTACGAACTCGGATAGCCCCAAACACCTCATAGCGGGTTCAATGCCGATGTGAGTAAAGCTGAATCGATCAAATCGACTCGAGAACCTTTAGAACCTCTTTATTTACGGACACATAAAATTTACCTACTTAAGTACTAGTATTATCTGTGTGTTACATTACATTATGCACTAAATAATGATAAAGTTATGATTACTTGAAGTAAATGCAGGTTAGTTCACCAACAAGCGATAGGTACGGTACACCAGTTAATAAAAAGCCAGTGAAGTATTAAAAATCTATATTTACATATAAGAGAAACAATGCCGTTAGATATACAATTTTAAACACCGTGAATTACGAAAATATAAATCGACCAACAATCTATTAGACACAAATATTCGTAAATTTTATGATAAAATCACAATAAAACCCTTAGGCCTGATATAGTTAGTCGCTTTTCGTTTCCACTTTATTCTGTCTCCATTTTTGATCCTGCAATTGACAAATGGATTCTCTGAATTTATAGGTTATCTTAAATTAATTATTCTTATGATTATATATTTTTTTGGATACAAAGCAGAGAAGTGTATACGTCACACTCAAATTATAATTTATTGTGTAAACAAATTACTTTTTATAATATAAGCGGTAGATGAGACATTTGAGCGGTTAGTGTGAGTGTTTTTCACATCAATCGATCGTAAAGGTGACGTTGTGACGTTCGGTGTTGTGAATGGCCCGCACTAAACTATCAAAATCTAACGCCGAACGTGGTCACCGTGACGATAAGTCGATGTGAAATATACTCACACTAAACCCTCTAATAGTAGGTGACTACAGCATACAGACCTGGACGTAAAGACTAGTCCATCGAAAGATTGGCTGGAAAAAAATCGCAGAATGCGATAAAGTCGCACATTGTATCACTAGTTTTCTTTTGTTTATACTCATTATTGTATGTTGCCTATTTATCGTGTGCAATAAGGAGTCCCTATATATATAACTACATATCTTAAGGTACAAGCGTATGGCGGGCTCTTGGAAACTTGGACTGTTTGAAAGCGTTACCATATTTTATTCATAATTAAAATATAAATGTGGATTGCAGTGTGCTATTGTGCTGCAAAACAGTAAAAGAATACCTGTACTGGCACTAGCGACAAATCAATTTTACACGTATAAAACAATGTTAAGTAAGTTCCGTAACGTGGCGACTGTATGTATCCAGGCAAATATATAACCATATACCCTCCACCAAAACTCTTATACCGTAAATTATGGGAATGACATGCTACACACAATATTTACTACCGTTAAGAAGATTACGTAATACCCTTCCATAGTTGCTTTTAAATAGAGCATTGTAACATGAAAAATAATTTCTAAGACATTTACGTTCTTATATTATAGAAGTAGCAAACGAACAAACCTGCCCCTCTGGGTAAACACAGTATCAGCGCTGTCACTAGCATGTTAATAAACTACTCTTTCTCTAAATATCTCTAGTTCATTCTCCAAAATAATAATACAGTGCCTACACCCTTTTTTCCTTTAACATGTTCTTTGGTTAATTCTTTATATGCGAGACCATTACGGCAAAACTGTCACAGTATGAACGGTTCTCATGTCATATCAAGCATAATGTGGTAGCCATATTGCCTTGGTTGGTTAAGTCTTAACACCCAAACTATTTTGTTAGGTTTCAGATGTTTCTTATTGGGACTAAATAAAGTATCTGCAGTCATAAATAAATAAAACGTTATACCCCTAAATTATTACATTTGTTTGCCACTTTAATTGTATTCAAAAGGATATAATCATTCGCGAAGATAATAACGATGCTCAATTTAAACGCAACCTCTGAAGCTATTAAACTGTTAAACATAAAATTGTAAAACGTTACCAGAATGTACAACAAAAATCAAACAAACGAATGTGAAACAACTCTCACACTATACTACATTAAATACAACAATTTACAAAATATTATTAAAACGTCTATTTTCGTGATTGGTCACACCAACAATTGATTTACTTACCAATTCAAGCCAGACACCGTATGCACAGTTTTTTTTTTCAAATATTAAAGAGTATATTTCATCAATATTGCATTTTATGGGACCACTTAACATTTTCATTCAAAATGTGTAGTTTTAATCACGCGTGGGAACGAATAAAAGCAACCCTTAGCACAGTATTCTGTAGTAATAACTAAGGATTGAAGTCCCCTCTCTATTAAAATAACAGATAAACCTTTTTGAAAGGGTTATGGATAGTTAAAGACTATGAAATCTTGCAACAGCCTTTTATCAAAACAATCACTTTGTGATCAATTATATTATTAATTGACGAAAGGATTGCTTTAGAAGAAATATTTTTAAATCAAGAAGTAAATAAACAAAAAAAATATTGACTTTTGATTCTTAGAGTGGTTAAATAAGGTTTAGGTTTGTCAGAACGCCAGTTGGTCTGCTAAATACATCAATATTAATCACGTGGCTTGAAAAGTGGAAATTAATTAAAAAGCATAAAGTAAGTACCAATGTAAAAAGTATAAATGGCATTGACACAACGCGAGCTGCACTAAGAAAAAAGGCAGTAAAGCGCTATGTCAAAAACAAGTAAATACCTAAAGCATACAACCTTCACCTTTGCCATACTTAATATTTCATGTTTAAAAACCACACCACAAAAATAGATTCGTATGCTTACAGAAAAATAACGTTTTTTATGTAATAAGTCATTAGCTTAATGACTTATCTTTGTTTCTCATTAACACAATAGTAATTTTGTCGAAATAAACATGATTCCAACAAAACGAGGACATTGACTAACAAAAAAAAGGATATACATATAATCTTCTAGAGCGAAAATTATCCGCTACCACTCTGCGATAACAGTGTATTGCTAAATATATTCATACAACTAATATATGCAACATTGTTTGTATACCACAAAGCTAAAATTGTATTTTGATTGGAGATTGAAATACACAAATTTTATTGTACTTTCGTACAGTGTGTTTGTTGCTTCATAAATACCAATAACTTTCAATCATTTCAAGATAAAATCTATAGTAGAATAGGTAGGTACAATTATATTATACAAGCTCCAATTATTTTTAATGGCATACGTTATATGCTTACTTTTATAATAATAATAATAAAAACCGGCGCCTGTAAAGCCTTAGCACAAACCGATTACAAACATCGACATGACCAAGTGGCTGCAATAGTTCATTAACATTTAGCACACAATCATAATTTCATGAGTCAAAAAACTCCATACTATAAGTATAAACCCGACACAAACTAGAAAACAGAGCTTGTAAAATATATTGGGATAGTACAATTATAACCGATAAAACCATACATTACAACCGTCCAGATATAACCGTTCACGATAAAATCAGCAACATATTACATTATAGATATAGCGATCCCGAACACACATAATCTTCAGTCAACAATTTCAGAAAAACTTTCAAAATACCAAGACCTTACAATAAAACTAAAAAGACAATGGAAAGCTCACATAGTACACATAGTTCCAATAGTTCTATCATCAACAGGCATAGTACCTAAAACTCTCACTCAAAATCTTGAATTACTTCACATGCCTTCATATTCCTTTCATCTGCTCCAAAATGCCACCATATTCAATACCTGCCGAATTACTCGTAAATTTCTAACATCTTTATCTATAACATCTATCTACTCTATCTAACGTATCATGCTTGGTTTAGGCCCGCATGACTCGTATATTACCCCTCTAAACAGGGAGACAAATCAAAGTTGAAAATAATAATAATAATACAGCCAGTGGAACATGATCGAAACCTCGGCAAATTCAAAAGTTGTACATACTTCACCGCGTTAATTCTCATTTATTAGACACTAATAATGAGATACTTAATATTTGGATATTTAAAATGGTTAAAATTATATCTCAGAGCATACTAATAACAGTGGAAGTTATAGAAATATCACGTTTTTCCTTGTCAATGTGTATGAACACTTACCGTTCAAAGTATATGTACAGGCAGACAAATATTTGATTAAGCAATGTAATGTAAACAGCAACAGACCGATTACCGCAGAGTGGAAAGTCTAAAGAGCGCTCCATAGTGATGCAACACGTACCAATGTCGCGAACTCATTAGATAGCCGGTAGGCAATTGCACGTAATTTGTACCGTAGCTTCAAACGTCCCTGTAATTTCTTGCGTAACGTCGTCAGTATGGTGTACATGTTGAAACAGTGCAATGTAAGAAACAAAACCGCCAGGTAAGATATCTGTTGAACGGTGCAAAACAAAATGTAAATAAAAAAAATGTAAAAACTCAAACGTCGCTGAAAAACAAATTTATTCTATCAATGCATATAAATAAATAACACAGCTATAAATAAGCTAAAATAACCTATAAATATCATCAAATATACAAAGCATAAGTACAATGACACTAGGTTCATCGATTCCTTCTTAACTTGGACTACAAAAATCTTTTTTTGCCTGCAAAATGTTACATATTTCCGATTACAAATATACATAATACTAAGTCCACTATCACTATTTAAAGATCTAGTGCACATGTGTTTGTTAATATTTATCACTCTGATATCATATGATTGATTTTAGCCATACAAGTTACAATGTTACTCAACGATTAAAAATATGACTAGTCGTGCTACAAGATACCGATTGCTGACATTATAATAAGCTTCATAACAACTAACAAATTTGGTCGGTTATTCTACGTCTATAACCCCGGTAATATAGAGTTCTTAATTGAGTACATGGGCATACCAAAAGTTTCTTGTACTTTTGTATGTACTTTTTTATTTGCAAGAGAATAGTCATTTATTTTGTCGCTGTCACATCATTTACAAAATTTCGAGTAGTCATTACTACGAATTTAACTCGTGACAATTTTCGCCCCAAGATTGTTCCTCAAGAGCGTTAAAATTATAAGGGCATATACTTTGAAAAACAACAAGTAAAAGAACAAATATTAAACACATTAATCTAAACACTTTCAGTAACACCAATTACAAAGCGATCTTTCATATGAGAAAATAATTTTACATCTAAAATTCGAGCGGACTTTATTCGATGTCGGTACTAAAACTAAATATACATACAATAAAAAATGCAAACAAAACCACTCATAATAAATAAATTAAAACCTATTTGTGCCTTAACTTTAAAATTTAAAGTACAAAACCATGCAAAACTGTTTTAGGAATAAAAGAAACATTGTTACAAAGAAACACTGCGATTAAAAGTAATTTTAATATGTTTATAGTTAAAGTATTTATCAAAAACTGTTAAAATATTATCTTAGGTTTTGCATGTTAACACTGAGAAATGCCGGTCAGATCCATAATTATAACTAAGTATAGTTTATTCATGGTAAGCAACTAGAGATAAATCGGCCAAGCCGAGATTCCTGACCAATTGGCGTCCAAGCATTCGTACGAAGCGATAATTTCTTGGAACCTGATTTGTCAGGTGGCAGGTTTCGTCGCTATTTTCTTATCGTGACTATAAACCCTATTTAAGAAATGCAAAATATAAAATGAGAATTTAGTTAGTTTACGTTGCCTTTTCTGCACTCGTGTACGAATACATAAATCATGATTAACCATTAATGGTAATTCTCGAAATTTATGTCCAGACATAGTTTAAACAATAAGTATACAAAACTAACAAATTGTGACCACTTTCATTGAAACATTTAGCTAAACTATCCAAAGTGCATTTTTATACAAATTTCTTCTGACAAAAATTAAAATAGTATTCTAGTTTTTGAGTCGAAATGCTAAATGACAAACCATATTACGATATCAGCGGCTGAATAAAACTAGAAAGCATTTACATCAGAACATGCGTATCGTTCGAAATTAAATAATAACTCGTGCAACATAAGTAGAATCGGCAATGCGAAAAATATTACTTGATAATTTACAAGTTAAAGCTGTCTTAATAATTAAAACTTCTGTCACTAAATGTTGCCTTTTTAATAATGGCAGAAAGTTTTTAAAAGCAAACATTTATCTAGATAATGATATCATTGAAAACGTAAAACATATGTTTTTTAAATATATCTAGGATGCAAAGAAACTAACATCCTAAGATAGGTGCCTTCGAAAAAGTGTTCAAAATGGCGTTCATCATATATTCCTGCACACTATAAAGTAATAAATAACATTGTGACTAAATGTTCTTTATAAAAAACAAAATAAATATATTAACTAAGTCCCGAACGTTTAGCAGAAGTTCTCATCTATTTCTGGCCAGCATGCAAATATCGCAAGTTCACGTATGTGACAGAAACTTACATGTATTTTATTATTGAGATGCTGTCCTTTTAGTTTTAAATAATACTTAAAAAGTTGGTCATATTCATTCAACGTTCGGTTATAATTATGTTAGTAATTTGGTTTGGTCGTTACAATGGATTTCATTTCGTTTCGGTCTTTCTAAGAACTATTTTTAATAAAGCCCTTTGCAAGAGTTAGGTTTGTTAGTAGTACAGATAATTTATTAACATTGATAAATTATTTACAAAAGAAAATACATTACAGTAATTTATACTTTGGATACCGAATGTAATTTATTAAGCACACATTACAACCGTTGTTCAAATTGATAAGCTAGTGATAAGTAAGAAATCTTTTTATAGCACAATACTAGGCACTATTTCAGCTCACTTATTGGTTTAATCCATAAACACATTATCTAATAGAGAACCGATTAATATGATAAATAAATACAGATAAAAAATATTTTGTGCGATTTATTTGTTGATGATGTATATGTGGATAAAAAGAAACCTTATGGAAATAATACTTGTGCCAGTAACGTTCGTCAATTCTTTTTTCACAAGCGTTATTCATTCTTTCTTATTTATTTCATAAAATATATATATATAATAAAAAAGTCACAAAGTAGAGCATAGAAACTTAAACGAAATGTTAAGAAATAGGTATATAACAGTATATAGCAGATCATTGAAATAGTACAATAAGAATACAATAACATATACAAATAAATTTATCAAAACAAGTTTGCACAAATTGTATAATCTATGGTACAGTCCGCACGCGATCATTTAGCGGCATCAGGAATTTAGATATCTATTAGTACAAAATGCTCAAATAGATTATTGTCATAAATAATTATTTTTCTACAAAAAATGCTCCTAATCCTTCTAAATATTATAAACCCTGTACAAAAGTATACTATTTTATCGGTCTTTTTAAATAATCGCGTGCGATTATTCTACAAAAAAAATAAAAGTACTATGGTTAAAAAAAAACTAATATCTACGAGTTGGTCCAAATTAGTACAAGGTAGAGTATATCACGCTACGAATACGAATGCACTGATATTGAATCATGTTTTTTCAAATATGATACAGCTCGATAAACTCAGATTTATAATATTGCCAATTACATAAGTATTCCCTTCCATTGTAAAGGCATATTTTGAAACCTGCATTTCTATACACTTTCAGAAGTTGAAGATTTTGATAAAAATGCCGCCATGTTTTAATATTTAATCATTGGTATCAAAAGTTCCAATTAAACTATATAACTTTCCTTTGAGACGCTACTAAATTTTTATTAACTTTTAAATAGAATACTTTCAGGAAGTACTGTTTCCGTTGTCTGAAAACATAAGCATGTATCGTGCTACTACTGTGAGAATCGGGTAGACTTTAAAATCCTGAAAATAAAACCGAAATCTTCAGCTTCTATAAAGAAGAAATGAGATTTAAGATAGACAACTAATGTTGTCTGTGTAGGATGTGAACAAAAAGGAGAGTAAAGTTTGCCCGATTCTTTTAATATATTTACATCTACAAAACACAGGCGTGCGGCGTTGAAGTCCATTTCGGTCTCAGTTCCACTGTACCTGTTCGTTGAGTTTCTGTGGTATGACGATAAGAGTCGTTGCGAAGTTCCCGATGCCAATTAGCAGGAAGGACAAACTTAATGCTGGGACCTGTTGTCGTTTGTTATATGACATGCGGTTTATTTAAGTATTTTTGTATGCAAGTGTGCAAATTATATCACTGACTTTAAAAAGTAACTTTCTAAACCAACATCTAAAGTTATAATATATGAAAATTTTGGTTTTCTGTGGTTTTTTTCAAGTGTTGTTTCAAAAATATTAATTAAATATTTTGTGAGAATTTAGTGAGAAATGTCTACCTAAAATTATCCTCATTTTTTTATTACTTTAATGTTTCCTGATGATGTAATCTAAGCTTTAGATCAGTTCAAATATTCGGAATGTTTCCTACACATTGTCCGCCAATAAATACAAAAATGTAGGACTATTAAATCTAAAAAAAATATGTACTATTCGATATTATATCATTTACTGCCTCTTATATATATTAATCATAGACAATCATTTTCAGTAACTTCCAATTAATATATGAAATTTTTCTTACCTGCCAAGTAGCTGCGGGGTGATAGCTGAGGCTATATAATGTATATGCAATATATAACTGAAATATGTATCCTCCGAACAAAAACGGCAGTAGATACGAGAGACCTCGCCACATCCAAGAATGGAAACCTTCTATTGTAATATCCATATTATGTCGAGCTCCTAATGCTTTAAGTCTGTACAATACTCCACTTTGGTATCTAAATTGCATGTATTGAACTACACCTGTGAAAGAAGGAAAACTAGAGTAGTCACTTCGGCAGACTGAATATTAAATGTATTAATAAAAATGTATTAATACGCAAAGAGAATTCATCGTACACGTATTCTAGTAAAAGCATAGTAACCCAGGCCAGCAGTGGACTGTTAAGAACTGTTGATGATTACAATGTAAAAAATATGTAAATAGTTACAGGGGGTCCTGTCATTGCATTAACATGTTCAATGTATATAAAATATTTATAATTTAACATTTTGTTGTTAAGCACATTGAATTCTATTTGGTTTTTATGACAACAGCACTCAATTTCATTGAAATTATTAAAGTTAAATACGAGACTATTTCTGTTTTATTCTAAATTACTTTTAATTTACAAAATGATTATATAATATTATGTAAAATCAGCTATACCCTGCAAACCTCCGCTGTGATATTTTGTGGTTGCATAGATAAGACAAAAGAAAGAATATTGTCGTGTAAAAATAGATAGAAATAATCGTAGAAGTAAGTTGTAAAAGAGGATAATTAATGCATTACTATTTCACTGCCGTAGAAGCACATTGTAAAAGAGCTCAATCAATGCAGAACTATTTCACTGCCGTAGAATTAAGTTGTAAAGGAACTCAACCAATCCAGAACTATTTCAGGTTTTGGAGCGTAAACAAACCAACTTAGTATTTATGTAAACGGTCGCCCGCTTAGAACATTAAATATTTAGTTTAAAACTTTAAGGTCGTCCGATATAATTTACTAAGACTTTCATACCTACTAATATTTAACGTTTATTTTAGATATGACTATCATGATGATTGAATTTTAACGTAAACAGTAGATAAGTGACACCTACATGACAAATTAAAATACAAATACCTACCAGCAGTAGTGAAACCAGCTTAAATATAGGTAGTTATTAATCATACAATAAACAATGATTGATTATATCACTAAAACTTAGTCAGTATGACTAAGTTTTAGGTCAGTATATATAAAATCCATATAATGTCTGGTTTTAGTGTAAAATTACTAAATTTAGATATTCAAAACGTAAAACAGAACAACAAATAAACTAACATAGGCTAAGAGACTTAAGATTCTGTCAAATTATAATTATTTTGTTCTGCATTTTCAAAATGTGAAACATCATTAAGATTCATAAGATTTTTAGTGTAATTTAGAGAGTTAAAAAACAAAAGAATAGGCGTAAATGATACTAGAAAATATAACAGATCTAAGGAAAGCAAACAATAGTTGATAGTAGAAAACTATTATCTTGGTGTTTTGAAAATTATCAATTATTAATTCCTTTAATATTATCGGTTTCTAAGTGAGACATACAACATAACAATAATAAAAATGTCCTTACTGATGTACGCAATGAACCACATGAAAGTATGTCTAAACATGTTCCAGGGTTCGTTCTGCGGCCAGATGAGCAGCACTCCCGCGACTACCGTGGATATGAAGTGGTGTAGCCGCCACCAACCCTTGATTCTAGAGCCATTCACTTTCAAAATGCTTTCTCGGATCGTCAACGTACAGTAATACCATACCAAAAGAAACAGCAGTATTAATTGTAAAGGCCTAAAAGAAGTACAATTTTATTTGAAATATGCAGAAGTAAATTTTCGAGAAAGGACCAGTCCAAAATCCAGGCCAGAAAGGAGACTTTAAATGTGCTTAAATAATACTACAAATAATTTTTTGATGAGGTTAGGACTAAGAGGCATATGATACCTATGCATGAAAGAAAGACACATATTTAAATAATTTTATAAACTAAAAATTTACAGCGTAGATATATTCCTAGTGCTGGAATTGTCTTTATAACAAACAAAGAAAATAATAATAATTACCTGAAGTCTATGTACAGATTGGCAACAGCTAGTACGAACGCTATGGCGCTCAGAATCAACTTGAACTTCTCATATTCGTCTTTGTATTTAAACCTGAAAAAAATAACTAATATAAACTAATTCTCATTATATTCTATAGTTTTAACATATGTTAATGATATAAATAAATTCTGTCCATTTTGGGGCCGATTTCTTTAGGAAATTTAGAAATCGATTACATGATTGCCGACTGTTTATAAACTTTTTACTCTTGGAAGCTTCATATTCGGATTGTGATTAACTATTTTTTACACATGAACGTTTCCGTGCGGGGACAGATAATAAAACCAGATGACACCTGCCCCATTCATCCCGTGAGAGTCCTACGAGGCGACTTAGAGAGGACAACTACGCAGTACTACAGCACTGCATAGAGAAGGAAAATTTAAAAAAAACCAACACAAATCCGTTTGGCCAACGTAGTATAGCAGGCCTCCTTTCTAAGACGTGACATATGTCCAATTGTGGATAATAACAGGTAAACGTTAACTGTATAAGATATGCTTGTGACAGAACACCTTAGAAGCTGTAATGGACAAAGAAAAGCTACCTGATCATAATTTTTAACAGAAAAATGGGTGAATATGATATCAATATCGCATAAGAAACTTGGTGTAAAGCGCAGCGACATACAGATATCACAAAGTACTTAAATATGAGTAAATTAGTTCATATATAAAGAAATTGAAAAATAAAATACTTCACTTTTAATTAAGGAATATTTAATCAGGCGTTTCTTATATTTAAGGATTATTAATCAAATTTTATTCCATGTCCTGGATTCGTTGATCTCGAGTGTATTTTTCTAGCATAATAAAAGAAATGATATTTAATGTTTCAATAAATTATATTGTCAATCATTATCTTATGAAACACTAGCATCAAAAAGCTTGTTAAATTATGAATTATATCTTTAAGTGCGCAAATTCAAATATAATAAAGTAAAATACGTACTTTATTACCAAATGTGTTGTGAATAATTGGTTTTAAAGTTAAATCTAAAATTATTTGCATTTCATTGGTCATATTAACTTAGCAGCTTACTTTCAATTTATATCATCGTTTCAAAGTACAACACACCATAAAATAGCGTGTTACATGATTTCTTTATTTCTTATCAGTTTTAATTTAGTTAAGATTACGGGAATATCGGAACAAAATATTAATATATAACGATGATAATAACGAAACCGTAAAACGTTCATTTAATAATTAAGTTGCTAGTAGTAAAAATTCAAAGTTATCTATTTACTGAGTACTTCAAAATAATTTTAGGATTTTTTATATTATTATTTATGATGTATTTCATTCTTTGTGAGTTACAAGTTGGCACTTGTTTGTTTTCTTTCTTTGTTAAAAACAAAACACGTCTATACATGCGCTCAAAAGTATTTTGACAACCATTCAGTTCCTTGCTGGGAGCGGTTCTACTCACACTGCATATATTTTTGTCTATAAGGTATAATTACTCCGCATTTATCAACATGCCTAAAACTAAAGAATATTCAAATGATATTAAAAATGCCGTGATAACTGCCCTACAAAGTGGAAAGACGCAAACAGAAGTTGCTCGAAGTTTTAAAGCACGACAACTTGTTAGTTCGTGGAACAAAGCTTATAATAAACGTAAAACTATTGAAAATAAGCCTCGAAGTGGCCGTCCGAAAAAAACATCCGCTAAGGAAGACCATTTGATAAAAAGGTTATCGACAAATGATGTCCGAAAAACGGCTGTGCAAATAAAAAATGGGTTACAGGAAAATTACGACGTGAATTTACACGTTTCAACTATAAAAAGCAGACTAAAGGACTACGGATTACATGGACGACGTCCAACTAAGAAACCTCTAATTTCTGCAAGGAATAGGAAGCTGTGCCTTGCGTTTGCGAAACGGTTCAGATTATGGTCGAGTTCAGAATGGTCCAAGGTGTTGTGGAGTGACAAAAGCAAATTTAATTTAGCGTCATCTGATGGTATACGGTTCGTGCGACGTCCTGTAAACAAAAGATTTGATGTTTGATACCAAATACCTACAGTAAAGCATGGAAGTGGCAATATTATGGTCTAGGGATGCTTTTCTCGCCGCGGAGTCGGACCTTTAGTTAGGATAGAAGGTACTATGGATCGCTTTATAATAATAATAATAATAATAATAAATATGATTTATTTCTCTCAAAAAGGTACAATGAAATTCTGATATGCATAAATACAACGTTAACAGAACCTTGTTGAGAGCTGGAGTCTGAGCTAGGTTCGAAACCTGTGTGACAGATCTCCAGTCCTCATCTCCGAACAAAGTAGAGGTATCCTAGTAGCTACAGTTATCGTACAGTGATACAAGAATCAATACGAGAGATAATTTATAAGCTTTAGTGGTAAATGTGTGTACGTGTGCATGTTTCCGTGCATGTGTGAGTGTGTGAGTGAGTGAGTGTGTGTGTCTGTGTGTATGTGTGTGTATGTGTGTGTGTGTGTTTATGTGGTGTAAGTGATGCAAAATAATCACAGGCAATCCGTATCTATCGTCCATCTATTGTGCTAATTATATTTTCAACACCATCGTAGTCTAATTCACACAGCCAATCAGTAACTTTCTTTTTACACTCATACTTAGACATTGAGTAGAAGTTTAAAATTTTGTTTAGTTTATTATATACGTAATTCCCCAGGAAGTAAAAACATCTATGGGAGAGACTAGTTCTGACCGAGATCCAGGGGCAAACATAGTATTTCCGACGAACGCTGTCAAATTTCGAATAATCATAGGATATATTTGCGTGGGTTGTTAGGATGAGGTTCAAAATAAACAATCTTCGCACTGATAGCACGCCACAGGTCTTGTAAAGTTCAGTAGTAGGAAATCGGTACGGGAGTCTCCAGCCTACTTTTAGTACCGCTCTTTGAGCGCGCTCCAGTTTTAGGAGGTGTGTTTTGTGAGTTCCCCCCCACACAACGATGCAATACTGTGTGATTGATTGGCAAAGGGCTAAATAGGTGAGTTTAAGGACCTGAGTGTCGACCACATTGCTAAGAGCTTTGAATACGTATATAAGTTTACGCAACCTGGAAGTAAGCATGTCAATGTGCGAGTGAAAGGACAGAAGATCGTCAATTTGCACTCCAAGGTATTTAACACAATTGATTCGAGACAGAGCAGGGCATTCACACAGCGAGTGGGCCAAGGCGTTACAGGAGTGAGCAATGAGAGAGTGAAAAGATGAGGAAGGCCTGCCTGAAGCGGTTAATGAGAATGTAAGGTAATTGGTTTTAACAGTGTTGAGAGTGAGCCGATTCCCAGCCAACCAATGAGTTACTGTGTTAAGACTAATCTGAGCACTCTCGAACGCTGACTCCCAAGTGTCACCATAGGATATGAGGGCGGTATCATCAGCGTACGTAAATATATTGGTATTGTGTAGCTTTAGTTGACAGAGGTCATTAATATATACCAAAAATAACGTAGGTCCCAGGATACTGCCCTGTGGGACGCCATTCTCAACTGGAAGCTCATCGCTACAGTAATCACCGATTCTAACACACTGCCTTCGATTATTAAGATAGCTTTTGAAGAGGGACAGTTGAGTACCTCTGATTCCAATTTTTTCAAGTTTTTCGGATAGGATAAAGACCGAAATCGTGTCGAATGCCTTTGCAATGTCTAAAAACATACCTATAGCTTTCTGCTTGTGGTCAAGTTTAGCTACTATTATATTGGTTAAGTCAAGGACTGCTTTACTCGTGGAAAGTCCAGTGCGAAATCCGTATTGTGTTGGAGATAACATTTGGGTCTGCTCTAGGAATTTGACAAGCCTATTATTCATTAGTCTTTCCAATAGTTTGGAAAGTGTGGGTAAGATCGAAATGGGTCTGTAGTTATTTGGTCGGTCTCTGTCACCTTCCTTGTGTATTGGGTGAACCACTGCCAGTTTAAAAGCCTCTGGAAATTTACCCGTTCTAAAAGAAAGGTTACATAAAAACGTTATAGGTGGTATTAAATATTTTTTAAACTTTTTAAGGAAAAAGCCAGATATGTTATCGCTACCAACTGCACAATCACATCTCAAGTTCGTTATGAGAATCTCAAGTTCAGTCTCATCAGTTTCTAACAAGGCGAATGTGTGTTGGTGAAAAGGAATGTCTGACGGTGGCGAGCGAAAGTTGACAGTGGCCTGGTCATCAGACGGTAATCGTCCTATATTAGCGAAGTACGAATTAACTTCGTTCACCGAAAGTCCCGGGTTAGATGAAGAAAGAAGTTCAAGCGGTTGCCCTGTTTTTCTATCTGTGTGTGTGATAGATTTTATGGCTTGCCAGAGTTTCTTAGTATTACCTTTCGCATTCTCTATTTGATGTTTATTATACTTTATTTTAGTAGACTTAAGTAGGTTAGCACAATAGTTCCTGTACCTTTTAAAAGTAATTTTTAAAACTTCATCATTTGGGCTATTTTTAAGTTTGCGGTGAAGGTGATCTCTGTTTCGCAAGCATTTTAGTAAACCAGGGGTCATCCATTCTTTTTTAAATCTTTTTCGGTTGGGCACAGTCTTCAGAAATGAATTTGTGGTAATAATCTTATTCAGAGTATTAGTAAGATAAGAAGTAGCGTCGTCAACATCAAGAAAATTATATATAGGGGAGAAATCGGTATTAATAATTTCTGACTCAATTTTTTCGTAATTAATAAATTTAGTAATTTTAAATTTATTTGTAGTGCGGTTTGAGTAATGTTTAGAATGAAGGAAAAATAAAACTGTATCATGGTCAGTTATGGATGTATTCGCTACATAACAGAAGGCAGGTAGTTTAGTTTTTAATAAAAGATGATCCAGACAAGAATGATTCTTTCTCGTGTACAATGTGTGAGCTGGTAACATTCCATGAGAGGCAATCATATTAAGGTACTCTAACGAGCGTTTATCCCTATTAGTTTCAGAAATATCAATATTGATATCACCGGTCAGTATGATATTATGGAAAGATGAGTAAGATGAAAGAAGCTCGCTAAGGGAGTTAATAAACAATGAAACATTTTGACTAGCCGGCGGGCGATAGATCGCTATCACTATGGTATTTTTGTCAATCGTTAAACATAAACAATTTGCATCTAGCAAAAGTGGTTCAAAAGAGGTAATGACAAGATGATTGCCAAAATATACTACTACACCTTCATTCTGTGAAGAATGTTTTTGAGTCATTACTGAGGTGTAACCATGTATTGTTGGTATACGGGGAGAGTGTTTTATCCAGCATTCAGAAAGGATAATCAAATCCCACAGTACATCACTTCTATCAAGTAGCGTGAGCAAACCATCGAAGTTTCTATTAATGCTTCTAATGTTTTGGCAAAGAAGTTTTAGCGGTCCTTCATGTAAGCGAGACAGTTTGGGGCAATCCTCTATCATACAAGTCGATGATTGAGCTACAGTAATTCGGTCCAAGTCATTACTCACATCCCGAATACAATCGAATTTTATGTGTGTAACTTAGTGTAACTATGCAGTATGAGTGGCGTTGATAATTGAAATTAGGAAATGTATCAAAAACTGTCGTCTCACAAATAAGCAAAGATATATAGCGCTGTACCAAAACCGTCAGCGTCCCATCAAAATAGTAAGCAGGACAATTACGATAAATAGACGGGTGAATATTTTTGCTACGGAAAGTGATCTGTAAGATGTAAGATACTTTTGCAGTGATTGTAATAGAGTATAAGCAAGTGAATGTATTGGTGTGTTGAATTGAGTAAATATGTAATAAAATACAAAAATAATGGTAAAATATAAGGTAATAAATAGAACATGCAAACTGTAAAAAATACGGTATGAGATGAAATAGTCATTGCTGCTTTGACATCAATGTAAGGCATCCCTCGGATCCTATTTGAATTGGTTTCTCTGCTGGGCTTTTACGAACCAGGATTCTTCCATTTGAGCACCAACATGCGTAGTTGAGGGTCTTGGCAAGTTGACGTGTATTATGAAATAGTTTTTTCAAAGCCGGTGGTAGATGTTCATCTACATAGAGTGGCTGTTTGTTTCCAACCAAACCAATACTATGTGTGTTAAGTTTCTCATTCGGAGTACGATATTTGTTATACTTCTTGATCTTAGTCAGAAACTCATTACGAGTATTTACATAGGCAAATTCAGCCACTACTGGTCTACAAATGCCAGGCTTTCCAGGCAATCTATATATATCACGTAAGGCTCGTGACTGAATGTCCATCTCGATGATTTTTCCTATGTCAGACACAGCGGCTAGAAGATCCTCCGTACCTTCCTGATCTTTAGTAGGCAAATTGCGAATTTCAATGCTTGCCACTCGTGATTGTAAGTGCAAATCCTGCAATTGGTTCTGCAGATGTGCGATATTTGCAGCGTTCTGTTCCCTCTCCTTTTCCAAAATTTCAACCTTTCTGACCATGTCATCATACTGCTTGCTTATGAAGGACATACCACGTTCGATTTCAGCATTTGACTCTTGTACGGCAAGGCACTGTTTCCTAAGTTCTGTGACGTCATGTACAAGTTTGGATAGAGTTACATCTTGTTCAGTTCTCCAAGTGGTAAGAAGTAAATCTTGCTCAGCCTTCCACGTCCTCAGCATGTCAAGCAACTCAGCTTTGAAGACAAGAAATGGGTCAACAGCCATATTTGGGGAGTCAGCTAATCGTTGACGTTTGGAGCGTGTGGTGATATTAGTATCACTAACGTTGTGGATACAGGCTGCTGGTAGGTCAGGTTCGGAGGTGGATTGTCCAGACACAAGCGCCACCGAAGTGGTCGTCATTGGAGGGGTCCTCTGGATGTTCGGCATAATTGTTATTAAATTATCTTAATAATATAGTAGAAATTTTATTCAGAAATTCGCAATTTCAACAAAATTTTAAAGATTACTGATCCGGGTCAGCAGAATACGTCTAAAACAATTTCAAAAAGAAAAAAGATAATCGCCAGGTCTTGAACTCGATAGCTTCGTCACTTTAAGCAACCACTCAACGAGTTCTGCTAAGTGATCTATAACAGTAGTGTTGAAATTAATGACCACTATTTAACAGTAGGTAGTAATAAAATAATGTTTGAGTTGAAGATGTCACCGCGCAATCGAGGTCAAGGTCCGAATCTATGCAAATTTCACATCAAATTTCACATCTACCGACCATTTAAATACTAAAATCGTTTATTTATCACTTATATAGTTTTGTTCACATAATATTCCCACACAAGATTTTCACTGATATGTTTATGTACACTATGTTTACATTTGTTTGTTAATAAAATCACTTTTGACACTGTTTTTGAAATTAAAACTGGGACATCAGGAATACGTGTACATACAAGGAGGTGACACGTTTATGTACGCAGATATATTAAAGCAACAAATGCTACCCTATGCTAAAGCAAATATGGCACTTGGTTGGTATTTTCAACAAGACAATGACCCAAAGTCAACACACAGTGACAAATCGAGAAGTGTCAACGACTTCATGAAACTCGCTAAAATCAAAATTATCGACTGGCCAAGTCAAAGTGCCGATTTAAACCCGATAGAGCATCTTTGAGAACTGAATCGCCACGTAAGATGTCGAAACTATTCAAATAAAGATGCTTTATATGAAGCACTAAGTATCGAATGGAGCCGAATACCCATTGATCGTTTGCAGAAACTAGTGGACTCGATGCCGGCGCGTTGTGAAGCGATCTTGAAGGCTAATGGATATGCAACAAAATACTAATAGTTAATATCAAAATTAATATTTTTTTTATTTTATAAAATAAAAAACTTTCCTTGTCAAAATACTTTTGAGCCGTGTCGTAAATAATTTTTCTTTATGTTTTCTTTTTGTGTAGAAATACATTACATTCAAGTATCTTAATTTGTCAAACGTATCATTACTTCAAATATAATCTTTGATTGGAAACAATTTTGTTATCATTTTTTGTGTTATGGAATAAAATTGAGTTGTCAAAATACTTTTGAGCGCTACTGTAGGTGCAATAGTAGTCATTATTAGAATTGAAAATTCACTTTACTTTTTAATTTTTTGACTTTGCTGTTTACAGCACTGAATGCTGCCATGTTATTACGTCCTACGGCTGTGTAAACTAAAATATGTTAGTTGAATGCATAATTTAAATTCTAATTTCTTAAGTTTATAGTCTCCTACAAAATATCGTATTTGTTAATACAGTCGACTGACGTCATGACTACAAAGGAACTACAAAGCCCGGGTCGTGTTGGATAACCGTCCCATCGGGTTGTAAGTGAGGGAACAAAGAGTGCACTTGTGTTTGCACACACATTTGTGCACTATAATATCTCCTGCCTGGTCTCCGTTAAGACTGGCGCCGTGACCGAATTCAACTATTAGTACATCATCATATTTAGTTTTGGATTTTTTCCTTGTAATTACAAGCTTGTCATATTATTTGCGGTGGCACTCTTATCAGTGTACATAATCCAGTTTATTGGATTATATTAGACTAAATTAATATTAGGTGTCTGTTACACACATACTAAAGTACACTGGTAACAACGTGGATGGAAATACATCATTTATAAATAACTATTAAGGTTATTATTCACCTTACATATTGCACAAAAATAAATATATATTAAGATTTATTTACAGTTACGCAATTCGTGATCGGCAATTTGGCTCTACAAAGCGACTTACTCTGGCTTAGTCAGAATCATGTAGCTCATAATGAGTATCATCATTATTATCAACAATCTATTGCAGACCACTGCTAGACATATGGCTCTTCCATTGCACGCCACTCTAGCCGATTTTGGGCTTCTCGCATCCAGCTCCTACTAGCCATCTTGCGCAAGTCGTCATTGCTCCTGTCCCGCGGGCGTCTTACCTTTGCCAAGATACCTGTCTCTGCACTAGTACTCGTTTACCCAAGTTTACTCGGTTGCCAGCTCAGCTGCTAATATGGCTAGCTCACTACAACTTGAGCTAGTTAGTTTTAATTCTAGTCCCTAGTTCCCTGCTGGATCACCTCATTACTGGTGCGACTCCTTATTCTAAAGATACTGGGTGTAGGAAGTTTATATCCTCAATTTGTAATTTATCTATAATATATACTTAGAAATATGTTTATCAGCACTCTGATTACCAATTCATGGCTAGTTTTGAATTAGACATGTGTATAGATTGTAAGTGTATTAGGTGTTTTAAGACATTATTATTATCTACAAAGTTGATTTTACATTAACATTAAAACTGATGATTGACAAAACCCTTTTCTGATGAGAAACCTACATGTAGCAGTGGACTACAAAAGATTTTTAATGATAGTGACAGAAATAAACTTCTAATGTCATATTAATACTTACTTGTCATTTTTGTTGAGGATAGACACATTGACGTTTCCAAGTATTATACGCAAATACAAACTGTTCTGTTTTGGTAAAGTAGCTTTGATCTCATGGAGCATCGCTTTCCTTTTCATTATTTCCTTTTCTAAATTTGCAATACGGTCATCCTTTGTGACACCTTTCTTTTCCAATCTGATACAATACATAAGATCTTGACATAATGCAATGGTAAAAGATTTATTCTAACATTCACAGGAGGTAAAATATAAAAGAGTGAGTCACACGCACTTAGGCCCTATGCAATGCAAGAAAAGGTATCTATTTCAGTATAGATAATAACAACATTATACTGCGGGATTACCAGGATTCAACATTATCTATTACATACAATATTGTATTGCTATTCATTTAATGACTCTTGAGTAGACATACAAACGAGGTTAATAAAAATCAATTTAAATAAATGGATGAACCTACTAAACTTGTACTAGTAGGGTCTACAATAAATCATATTTGATTAACATTTGTTAATAGTGTAGGATTTAATAGCTACCTGCTTTATTAATTAGACATATAACTTAGTTTTTAAAATTACTAATAGGTCATGGCAATAGCTAGACTTGTAATCTATTCTGCTTGTTTTATTCCTATATAGATTAGATATAATATAATATATATACAATTGTTGTAATTATTAAAAATCAAGAAAGAAATTTAAGATATTTTGTCAAAATTATTTGATTTTAAAAAGTGGTCAATAGATGATATCCTAGCTATCTGTTTCTATTTTAAATAAGATTAATTAAAGCTGATAAAAAACCCAATAAACATACTCTATTACTATCATCTAGTAAATTATCTCATTAAGTCATGTAATTTTTCTTTTTAAAAATGTATGGAATCAAAAAATATGGATTCATTATTAGGCAAATTTCCATATCAATATATCAATGACATATAGCAATATGGTTTCACTACTATAAAATTTCTTCAATTAAATTTAAAATACATTTCTAAAATTATGATTAGGTTTTGCCAAGTAGAAGTGATGTGTAGAACAAGAGCTTAAAACTTCATGTTTAAAAAAATAAAGTATTTGCCTATGGTATTATTAACAATGAGTAATTATTAGACTACCAAATGAGAGGTAAAGGTCATCTGTTAAGTCGTAACTCACTTCTAATTAATCCTAACAAGGTGACAAGATGATAATAAATAGTGGACATGTTAGTTTATCTTTGATAGGAAAATTAATTTAAGTAAAGTAAGTAAATAAACATGATGAATATGTAATATAGTTATTTGTTTACATAATAAAATTCTTAAGACTGAGGAAATACTGATAGCAAGTGACATTAGATGCTGCAATGTCAACAACGAAATAGGTCTGACCTTTTGATTGCAGAGACTATGACTGACATGCGATACTTCTGGTGATTGATTTCCTTAAGGCATGCTGCCTGTAACTCACCGACTTCTTCGAGCTTTGTAGTATATTCCTTACTTACAACCTGCAAATATCGTTACTTGATAATAATTATCTATATATATTAAAGTCCTACATAAAGCGTACACAATATAGATGGTGAAAAATAAAACATTCGAATTCATAAATAGACTGAAAGTACAATATTGATACAAGATCACTTAACTCTAAATGGTATTTAAAGGGTTTGTATATATTCTTATAAGAACAGGCGATAAAAATTATATGATACAAATTTACCTCTAGGCGTTTATAATCTGCGACCAAATCTGCCCATTCTTTAACACACTCTTCGACCTCCATTTTCGTATTACAATTAGTTAAATTACCGTTTCTTTACAATTTATTTAGGATAATAATGAGCAAACATGAAAATTCCATCACCGTTTATATGACCTTTTTCCATATGTCACCTGTCGGCGCAAGTTAAGCCCCAGCTGTCGTCAGTCGTGTTACAGACAATATTCAATTAGAGAGAATCTAAGCATTACTAACAGGTTTAGTCGATTCTAATTTATCAAAATTTATTGGTTGAAATATATGTAAAGTATTTAGATTGTGTAAACATTACTGAACACTCAGCCCAAATATTTCCTTCTGTTTTAATAAAATCCTCTAATATTTCACAATAAAATCAGCTTTGTTGAAAAATACTTAAAGGTAATTTGCTTATATATATTTCGTTATGAAAATACCAGTCTGACAATGTTAATGTGGAAAGTAAAACTAAATTTAAGCGGAAAATAAGGTGTTTTAGGGAAATTAAATGCTTTTTTATGTAAACAAAACAAATTTATGAAAATTTTATACAAGTAACATCAATTTGGCCTTGTTTAAATGAAATCTTATTACTAAAGTTTGTGCAAACGTAACGAACACGTTAACCTCTGATATGATATGTTATCTGATTAGTCACTCAAAGAGTGGCCACGCACTTGTGACTGATTTGCAAGTCGCATTAGGAATCATCCTGTCCATTTCTTTTTGTATGTAATGAAGTATGTTAAGTAGTAGTCACGCTGATTTCAGCACGAATGGGCCGGCTCCGCCGGGCAGAACTAACCTACCATAGAAGGTAAACCTAAAGCGACAGCACCCATTGATGCTGGGGTGACAGTTTTCGTGGCAAGTGTGTACAATACAATGCCACGATGACTGTCATGCCTTTTACGTCCCTAAACGAGACGTAAAAAAGCAACTTACTAGGTCACCATAGTGTGGGCTACCATACTGCAGTCTACATTAGAGTATGGTGATCACAATTCTTAGATTCTATTCATGCTTTCCATCAGGCAAAGTAAAGTTACTTTGGCAGGCTCGTAAATAAACAAAAAAAAATATACACGATAAAAACTGGCGGTTTAAGAACAGCGCTGACTGACGTCGTGATACGTGATGAAGATGTTAATACTTGGCATGCCGAAGTCTACTGTGTCATGTCATGGCTCCCCGCAGAAATTTTTATTCCCTGTAGTCGTGTAGTAGCGTGTAGTAGATGAAAAAAATTTCACATCTTAGGTGTATAATGCCAAATAAAATATTAAATTTTTATTGGAATCTTGTCTGTTGTGTGTAATTCACGTAAAATCAGTTAGACGGACTCGAGTAAAAATTTGGATTTAGGTGAACACAGGCATATTGTCTAACAAGCCCTATGATCTTCCTCCCCGTCCTAACTGGTTGGGTGACCGGGACGGTTCCGTGGTAGTCGTCGGCTTCACGGCGGCTTATTCCCCGCCCTTGTCGCTAAGAGACAAACGGAAACTTTTTAGCCTATCAATGAAAGAGAATAGTTAGTTTTTCCAAAATATTTTTATTTTTCAATATAACCTCCTGAAACTTCAATACACTTAGTCCAACGCTTATCTAGCAATTCTATCCCTTGATTAAAATAGTTTTCCTCAAGGTCTTCAAAATAGTGGTATACAACTGCAATTGCATCTTCATTTGAAGTAAAACGCTTGCCAACAAGGAATTTTTTTAGATTTGGGAACAGGTAAAAGTCACTGGAAGCTAAATCAGGAGAATAAGGTGGGTGGTCAAGTAACTCGTACTTTAATTCGTTGATTTTAGCCATTGTTACAACACTCTTGTGCGCTGGTGCGTTGTCTTGACGAAAAATTATTTTTTTGTGTTGTAAGCCAGGACGTTTTTCTTGAATTTTTACATTTAATTGATCCAAAACGTTACAATAGTACTCCGAAATCATTGTTTTACCCTTTTGCAGATAGTCAATCAATAAAATAACTTTGAAGTCCCAAAAAACCGTTGCCATAATCTTACCAGCCGATTGAATTGTTTTTATTTTCTTTGGGGCACTTCCTCCAGCTTCAGTCCATTGTTTGGGAGTATAGTGGTGGAGCCATGTCTCATCAACAGTTATGAAACGACGCTTAAAATCCATTTTATTTCGCTTAAAACGATCCAAACAAGCTTGAAAAATGTTCATTCTTATGCATTTTTGGTCGACTGTTAACAAATGCGGCACTCATCTTGCTTTTTCAGAAAGTTTTTTCATCTGTAATTCTTCATGCGAAATTAAACTCGATCATTCGAGATGCACATGATATTAGCTATTTCACGTACTTTTATTCGTCGATCATTTAATACCATATCATGCCCTTTGCCTACAATTTCTGTTGTTGACGTCCACTACGTACGTGGTTCATCTTCAATGCTTGTACCACCATGTTTAAATTCAGCAACCCAATTTTTTACTGTTGCATATGAAGGAGCACTTTCATCTAACACATTCACCATATCATTATGAATTTCTTGTCCCGATAAACCTTTTTTATGTAAAAATTTAATGACAGCACGAATTTCTAATTTTTCTATTGTAAAAAAATCGCAGATGCGTCTTGTTTGAACACCTGTTTCTATATGAAGGAGTTGCCAGATCAAAACAAAATTTAACATGTGTTCATACCATAGATGGAAGTTACCAAAACACTTAACTTTTTTCTGTTTATACCGCGCTTTTTGGGCTAAGAAGTTTCCGAACCGCGCTCGTATGGTGTCTACTTCTCCCCCAACCGGAGTGTGAGCGTGTGACTTCGAGGTTTTCCTTAACAACTTGCTGGCGTTTGGAGGTTTCAGCTGGAGGCTCCACGTGCTGGCTTTGCCGCTGTGGAGGCTCTCCAGCTGGTCAGCGCCGAGTGGGCAGGGCGTCAGCACGGGACCCTTTCCTTCCGACTGACGCAGGTTCTTTCCGGATACGGTTGCTTCGGGAAGTATCTGCACTCGGTCGCCAGGATTGAATTAATTTCCGCCGGTCACAACTGCGACTGCAGTGAGGACTCAGCTCAGCACACGCTAGCGGTTTGTTCCGCCTGGGCGGCGCAGCGTGGGGTGCTTACTGCAGTTATTAGAGATCTGTCGCTACCGGTCGTTATACGCTCCATGGTCGGTAGCGACAGTTGTTTTACCAGGTTCGCAACCTTCTGCGAAGACGTAATTTCGCGGAAGGTGGTCTCGCCTAATTTCTCAACTCCCTCAAAATTAAATATGTAGCTAATAACTCTTGGTACACGGAAGCGAGCAATGGTCATTGTTTCGTAAGAGTATGGCACAACCGATAACTTGTATAGTCTTAATATTTTATAAATTACCATTCCACAAAGTCGGTTAGCGCAATTGACAAATTCGACTTGAATAACCTTAAATGACATCAATTTTTATTTTCAAATAATTTTATATACTGCAAAAATACAGTTTTCCTCAGACATTTGTTAAACGAATGGAGTTGATAACGCCTTTTATGAAAGGAAAAACATTTTTATATTAATTTCTTTGCCGTTATAGACGTTTCAAACCATAAACATTTGACATTAAATTTAAGATGTTTATCAGTAACTGTGACAATACAGTAACAATAGCAATAAAAGTGAACATAATTGTTGATTAAAAAGGAAGTAAATAAAAACACACTGTAAAATAAATTAAATACTTCTTTATTTACATGAAACGCGAACCAAATTTATTTGGATTTCGGTAATAATTTTGACGAGTTATAGCAGTTATTATGAGTTAGGGTACTGCAAAATTCTCGTGCAAACTTTTGACATACATCTTAATAGAGCTTGAAGTGATTAGTTGAGATACAAACAGGGCTTTGTTTTTTTTATTAAACCAAGTAGTTATATGAAAGATTGTACATTTTTATTTTTAAGTTTGTAATATCCATTTGACTTCACACATTATCCCAACACAAACTATAGGGTGTATAAAATGAATAGTTTTCTATTGAAATTCATTTTAACTGCCCTATATACATTTTAGTATAACGAAGTGTATGTGTAGTATGTGTGAAATAAAATTATATTTTAATACCATCTAATCACTTCAAGACACTTTTAAAATGTCCAAATGAAATACAAAAATTGAACTCATTTTGCAGTTGTTTTCAGAGAATTTTGCAAGTATATGTCTAATGTTGATATAGTTATTCTTACAGTAATTACATTTTATAAAGTGCAAGATAATTATTTTAATATTGTAATACAAACGATCTACGAAGAACGATCACATGTTCTGCTGATTACTTATTGTATAATAGGCGACTGCCTTATTTTAAAGAGATAATATAACTATGCCAAAACAATACAGCACGCGTAATTATAGAGAGCGCTCTTTGAATAATCTAGTTACTGTTCATTTATGTCCGGAGAAGTTACTTCTAAACTTATGTTTATAGCAGATGATACTTGCCCATAAAAACTACTATTAACTTTGTCTTTTAAAACAAATAAAAATAAGTACTTATTAAAAAATTACAGTTATTTTAACAATAACAATAAATATTTTTTGCATTCATAAAAAATCCCTGTAAAATTCTTTTCCTCAAATAAAACTGGATTTATCCATAAAAATATTGATAAGTGTAATTACAATTAATAAGAAATGAGTGTATAGGACAGTTGCAAATAACAAGAATGACTAGAAAATTCTGTTGTGATGTTTTCAGAATATAAAACGTAAATCTGCTGTAAACTAGGTCGCTGCTATTAATTGAACACGACGCTTAACTACCACTACTGTCGATATTTAGTTGAGCGCTCTCTACAGATACGCCACAACACTATTGTAACGAACTCCTTGGTATCTGCATATTTACGAATTTACACCGACAAAGCGATTATAATCCTTTATGAGTTACTAGTTCTACCCAGACAGCTGCGGCGCATGATGCATACATCTCGATTACAAATACGAAAGCAATAATGACATGCTGTAAGAGCAATAACTCACTAAATACTATTTATCATTATATTAGCATGGTGTCACCAGCTGTCACAAACTTTGTAAGCAATTTACACTTGTATAATGTCATGCATTAAACACGTCTGTTACTTTATGAGCGTACCTACGCAAACTAGTCTACGAACTAACCTCTACAACACCAGGCAACAAAATTATTCCGTATAATAAATAACTATTGATAGTAATAATAGATATTATTAAAAGAAAAACTTAACCTCGACCACGGATAACGAGCTCTGTGACAATCGCGTCACTGCGAGGGTACGAGACCTATCAACCAATCAAATAACATTGACACAAAGCAGTACACCAATACATACGCTATAATCTACTATTAGTTTAGGCTTCACCATGGTCGAGTGAGAATGTTCCATCTAAAATTTCTCTTTCAATCTAGCTACCTTAAACAGGCCTGTTATTCAAAGTGTTAAGTTTAGATATATCACACATTAATTTACTTAGTTATAATTATGATGACGTAAATAAAATCGGCTTATCTTTAAAATCAGATTATATTTAATAATGTAAAGTATGAACTGTATTAAAATTACCCATTTAGCAATTCAATGCTCTACACTTAACAAAATTGTTTGTTTTGAGACAAAGGAAATAAACACTGGCAATACTAATAAATAAAATTTGGAAACATAACTCACTAACTTATAGTTAAAGTTTTGAATTGCCAAAACTTAAAATAAGTCCCTATGAAACCGATTGATACAAAATTCTACAAAGGTTGCTACATATTTATATCCATGGTTTCGTTGTCTCCATAGATCTTCATCCATGTGGTTGGCGCGCTTGCTAACCGACATAATGAACATCGTATCGAGCTGAGACAAACATCAAAAGCCTTATTTACACTACTCCATGAAGCATTAAGATGAGTCCAAGTGCTGATCAGTAATCATTATTGAATGGTTGTCATGAGTAACTAGCTATCAATATCAAATTTCATAAAACTAAAATTATCAATAAAGAAATCAAGGTACAAAATCTGATTGGCTGGGTAATAAATCAAATTACTTATTATAACAAATAAAGTTTATATCTAAACGTTTTACGAATAAACAATAACTATAAAATAAATCAGGACATTGAAAGTTTATAATAACACACAGCTCACTCCATCGTTTCGAGGGGGTACATGACGAATGCTACGTCACTACTTAACTAACGAACTTCCAAATATTACAAAATTTGGAAACAGTAGTTTAACCAAAAAATTATACAGAAACTATGTGCCATTACACTTTAATGGAATGTGTGAATCTAAATCGAAGAAGTTGCACACGTATACGTACGATAATCGGGCATGAGAATTCGCCAATAAAGATAGAATGAGACATAGCATCGTCAGGTGTACGAAAAACTACAATGAGCAAAACGAGAGAAAAAAAAATCCCTTTTCAAATGATTGACCATAATGACAGCAGTTTATGTTGCTCTCATTGTAGCTACAACGCGAAAAAATAATGATAAAGATATCATCGGTGAGTTTAAGTTACTAAAATGGCAACGCTTCTAGCGACACTCCCAAACTTTGACGGTCTGATCGACGCTGCCGGATATGACGTATGGCAAGCTCCTGTGGAAATCTGAAAACAAAATATACCATTATAACCTTATTATTCACAGAAATAACAAATTTAACCTGACTTTGGAGTACTTTAAAGTGACATGTATATAATCACAGCAACTGTGAAAACCAACAATATTTGCATTGTACTTGTTTAATGACCCAGAGATAAATTTTTAGATACATGCCCATTGTGCTCAAAAGTCATTCAATAAGTGACACATTTTCTGCAAGATAAAGATACAAAAATGATGTCATGCAATTTACTGACAGAAATAAGAGGTCTACAAATTGTTAGTGTAACTTGAGTACTGCAACACATATATTAGTGAATTTGAATAGGTTTTTCTTATTTCAAGCGTCTGCCAAAGTTGAAGGAAAGCATGAATAAAATCCAAGAGCTGTGGTCACCATGCTCATTGTGAATACAGACAATCCAGTAAGTTGACCCATATGGTCAACTTACTGGATTGTCTTTATTCACAATGGTTTAAAAGTTAAAAGAAAGACGTATATTTTGTCACCAACCAAAGATTGCCATGAATAGGTGACGAGGCTATTGAGATGTCCTCGAAATAATGTGACTAAATGCTTGATACCTTACTAATGTGAGCATATTTTTTGGCCTTCTGGCGATTTTAAGAATATCGCATTAAAATGAAGAAAATTGGTGTGTGGACTGTTTCACGCTCAAGCGGATCAATTTTGATAAAATTTTGAATGTAGGTGAATGATAACGTAAGGGGTACTCTTTTTATCTTGAAAAAATGTAGTGTTCCCGTTAATTAAGAAAGGAATTAAAAATCCTGCCGTGTAGATTACACTTTGCGTGATTGACAATTTGTAGTTCTGAGCTGGGTGATATATATTCCTAGTGAACGATTCTTTATCTAATTAGTCGGGCCTATCGGTCTAGTCGTCGGTGGTACCGACTGCTAAACTAGAGGTCGTGGGTTCGATTCGCACTCATGTTTTGTGTTTGGGTTTAATTTATCTATAATATCAGTGTATTTAGAAGTATGTTTATAAGCAGTCTGGTAACTATGCTGTAGGCTTTGCCTAGTATGGGATCAGATGAGCCGTGTGTGAGATGTATAAGGATGTTATTATTATGAAATACGATAATGAAGTGGGGTGAAGGGCGGCGAAGGTGTGTGGTATAGTGACCGAGGCTGGTGGCGAAGTGCTGGTGCGCGTAGAGCGTCTTGAGGCAGCGCGTGTGCGCCACGTCCCAGACGCGCAGGGTCTTGTCGTCGGAGGCGGTGAGCAGGTAGCGCCCGCCCGGGTGCCACGCCGCGCCTCGCACCCAGTTGTCGTGCCCCACCAGCGTCGCCAGGCACTGGCCCGTGCTCACGTCCCAGATCTAAACATATCACAATCATTTATATAATTACATTCAAATTGACTTTTAAGCTTTGTTTACTTACTTACAACTAAAAAAATTAAAGTATATTAAAAAGATATATTCACGTTAATTGTAAAGTTAAAACTAAGTTTCATCATAGTTATTTTATGAAGAAATATAGTTAATTCTAGTCATAACAATCGTATTATGTGTGGTTTTGTTAAAAATTAAACGTCTAAGAAATGTGTAAGTAACCAATTAGAGGTGCGCCTCTAAATTAATTAAATTTAAAACTAACAACGAAATTAATGCGTACTTTTATCGCTTTATCAGCATTTTGAATTTCATCTATTGTTGGTGTAGAATACCTCTAATTAGAAACAGACATACATTGTTCCTATTATCTCATCGTCATTAGCATTTAGTAGTCCACTGCTAGATATAGGAGGCTTTAGAAAGGAGGTTTAGCCCTACGTGATGCCGAAAGAGGTTGATATAAAATTTGTTTCAAGTTTTGCTTTTCTTTGCAATGCTGTTGTTTTGCGTAGTTCGCTGACTATGAAAAGCCAAGAACTCGTTACCTTGACGGACTTGTCCCGTGAACCGCTGGCAAGGAACGGCCCGGCGTGGTTAGCGCGGCGGTTGTCTGTGCCAGCGGCTTCGTTGATGGCGGCGGCAGCTGCCTCCGGTGCCCACGACACACACTCCACTACATGCTCGTGTTCACGCAACTCCATCTGACAATATTTCATACAGTGTTTAAAAATTACTGTATTGCAATTTAATAAAGAAAAATGAATGCTTAACTTAAATAATATGTTAAAAAATAGATTGTAATATGTAAAAACAGATAGCTTTTAAGAAATCTACATAATTACTTGCTTGAAATGGAAAATCAACAGCATCGATAAATTACACGGATAATACAATATAAAAATTTTCCTCGTTAAAAATTTTTAGGTTTGATTCTTGGGATTAGAGATGCCACGAATATTTGGTAACCATTTCGCTATTCGGCTATTCGACCATGTTTTCCACTATTAAATGTTCGGCCGAATAGTTCTCGATATTCAGTCGAATACCGAATAGCGATAAAAATAATGATAGTAAAATATTACTCACAAAGATTTTTATTTTACAATAACATATGAAAATAATTTAAATCTATCAGTGATCATTTATAGGTATACAGGGTTATGTTACTAGTTAAGTCAACCTGTACATATTACTTTATAGGGTATTAGTAAAGTAGCCATTATTACTTATATATTTCACTAAATAGTATTGTATGGAAATCCTGCCTATTGTTGAGATATTCGAGTTCGATTTTTTTTTGTAAATACCAAATTTTTCTAATAGATTTTTTTTCAATTTAACACGGTTTTATTATTTCTATTACAAAAATTGTAGTTAACACACTAGGCCGAAATCGATGATTAATCATAGCAAAAAGAAATAAATTTGTAGAGAAAGTCATTGTCGTAGCAAACTCATTATAATAAATGTTTTTTTTTAATGGCACGCGCGAAAGGTACTAATTGTCACCGAATATTCGGCGCTTCTTCTGAAAGACTCGCTACATATTCGTTATTCAGTATCCGGCCAATTTACTATTCGTGACATCTCTACTTGAGATTGCAAGCTTTCATTTTAAGGTGTAATGCTAAAGACTAAAGATGAAATGGGTATCCGGGCACTATTCGGATAATTTATGTTTAGTGTGCAATTAATATGTTTCCTTGTTCTCGCCATAGAGGTGTATATCATACCTTGCATTCATTAGTATCCGCGTTCCATATGCGAACAGTTTGATCGTTGGAGCAGGATGCCAGCAGCGTACCGTCCGGCGACACGCGGACCATGCGCACCCACTCACGGTGACCTTTGTATGTTTTTACACAGTACCTACGACCAAGAGAACAAATTATTGCACATTATTTTGATATTTTCAATCTACTTAGGACTTCAGTACAAAATGTATAACTTAAAAAATTAGATTGGAAAAATTTTAGAGTGTTATTCAAAATATTCTTGTGACTACCAAGTCCGGTCAAAACATACTTAAACATCTTTTGGAAACAATAGGACCTTGAAAGTATTAATTCTGCATCGTAAAATGAAACTTTTTGCTGAAAAATAATATCACGTATCAATTGTTTCATAGGAAAATATTTGTCTGGACAGTTTGAAAAATTACCAAAAGAATATAAGTGGTACCATACCTAGCACTATTATATTTTAATTTGATTATGAAAAATAAAGAGATATAAAAGATATAGAGAACAGTAACTCCTAAATTTAAGATTACAAACATACGTGCTAGAGCCGATTCGCTGCACTTACTAGTGTCAGCTGACAGGTCGGCGCTGTCCTAGTGCATGTTATAACAATGGACGTCTCTGTATGAATTGTCTGTATATTACTTTACTATAAACTACGATTAAAGAAAATAATATTGTTTACTTTTTAGTACAATCAGTTTTTTTTTGTATGATAGAAAACTTGCATGTATATGTATTTTCTATCGCTGACTACCCGAGTTAGTACAGGGTTTGTTTCAAATTTTCCTTTCTGTTTATAGTGATGTCCTGCGTAGTTGGCTTCCTTAGCCGGACTCTTACGACATCCATGGGATGAATAGGGGTACATTCCGTATTCTTAATCTGTCAATACACGGAGAATTTATGTATAAATTAGGGCTACACCTAGTTTGGGATCAGACAGCCATGTTTCAAGTTATTTATTCTATTAATTTCTGCTCAGAGAAGGTAGTAATATAGATTCTTCTAAATATGAAATATATATATACCATACAAAAACGAGTTATAAAGGAAACAATAACTAAATTAACATCCACCGCAATCCATCTTCACTTGCGGGGTACAGAGCGGGCGAGGAGGCGAGGCGGTGTACCTATAGCCGTGTCCTTTGTATAAGAAGGATAAAGACAACTGTTCCTCCACGTTGTGTAATGCATAAAACAGAGAATGAGTGTGCCAGAAGATTTAACGCGCTTGGGCTACGATTGCTCATAGTTCCGGTATATCTATACATCTTTTAAAACGATCGTGCTTAAACCGTTATGACCTAAAAGTAATCATACATTAAGTATTAAAGGGTTTAGCCGGATACGTATGAGGAGTCGGCCCCCAAATAGGAATCGATATCGAAACTTATGTTTTAATATCGACTTGATGTTCAAACACGATTTATCTACTTTTCGCGACCGACTTCCGCTTTGACCTTGAGATAGAGAGCAAAATATCCGTATGCTTGACTATTACTGAATGTGATATATCTCTGAAGCTAATTAAGATAAAGAAGTGAAACTAACGCGAGGTGTTAGGTTACATTACAGAGTATATGACATATATTTTTTTATAATTTTTAGAATAAAAAATAACATTAAAAAAATAAAAAGTAAAAAAGTCATGTTTTTTTTTTCTGAGATCTCTGTGACTTACAATCACGAATTTAATATATGTTATGCTCCTTTGTGTACTCTATTACCGATAAAAATTGCGTCAAAAAAAGTTGGTGCAACACAACGAAAAAAAATTATATGTGATTTCTGTCTTATGGTATACCCCTGTATTATAAGGTGCACATTACATCATTGTTTTTTTTTTCGAAATTTCACATCAGCTTGTTTTAGAACATAAGTAAATAGTCTTAAGAGATGGGATAATAGTTAAAAAAGAAATGAAAAAAAAAAAACAGCCAATGTTCAATACTTACTATTATTACTTTTTCGTGTCAATCAAAATACAAGAAACAAAATATTAATCATCGTCACTGTTGAAATTAATTACAATCGGAACACTTTGAGTCGCAAATAACTTAGTTAGGACCTCAGCAGGACGTACGATTTTGGACAAATATCGTCCATATGATAGATAATAAATAATAGCTGCTACATGAGAACAGCATCTCACTGTACGTTCGCCATTGGGGCAATCACAGCAATAACGAAGAATACTATTGTACTCATTACCTTCGCAAATATAGTGAATGTAAATGCGATAGACTTTTCTATTTATATGTCTTCATTTTACTTCTGCTTTGATGATATTAGGTGCTGATTTCACATATTGTACTGAGAGATTATTTTGATTGTCCATTATTTCGGCCAAGTAAGATATAGCTTGTGAAAATTGATATGAGCCTGTGAATAAAATCTTTTTCACTTCTAAATGTGCAGCATTGAACGAGGTATCTTTAAGCATAAAAGAACCTGGTGAAGAATTAGCGACTAGAGAAGTGCCGGAAGAAACTTACGTTTATTCTGAAGATTCTGATAACAGTAGTGACAGCGATTTTACATATAAATACCATCTGAGTGATGATTACATTGAAGTTCCATTTCAACGTGTTGCATCTACTCACAAGTATTGCATTATATGTCAAATAGTAAATGGAAAAGTAATGGTAAAAGTAGAATGGAAATAGAAAATATTTTAAGTCAAGAAGTACAAAGTCAGCGTTGGAACCGAAAAAAAACTACACTGAAAGGTTTAACGGCATCTGAACTACTTGATTTTCCACGTTTGACTGAAGATCAGCTCAAGATTTTATTCACAGGCTCATATCAATTTTCACAAGCTATATCTTACTTGGTCGAAATAATGGACGATCAAAATAATCTATCAGTACAATATGTGAAATCAGTACCTAATATCATCAAAGCAGAAGTAAAATCAAGACATATAAATAGAAAAGTCTATCGAATTTACATTCACTATATTTCCGAAGGTAATGAGTACAATAGTATTCTTCGTTATTGCTGTGATTGCCCCAATGGCGAACGTACAGTGAGATGCTGTTCTCATGTAGCAGCTATTATTTATTATCTATCATATGGACGATATTTGTCCAAAATCGTACGTCCTGCTGAGGTCCTAACTAAGTTATTTGCGACTCAAAGTGTTCCGATTGTAATTAATTTCAACAGTGACGATGATTAATATTTTGTTTCTTGTATTTTGATTGACACGAAAAAGTAATAATAATAAGTATTGAACACTGGCTGTTTTTTTTTTTTCATTTCTTTTTTAACTATTATCCCATCTCTTAAGACTATTTACTTATGTTTTAAAACAAGCTGATGTGAAATTTCGAAAAAAAAAACAATGATGTAATGTGCACCTTATAATACAGGGGTATACCATAAGACAGAAATCACATCATATAATTTTTTTTCGTTGTGTTGCACCAACTTTTTTTTGACGCAATTTTTATGGGTAATAGAGTACACAAAGGAGCATAACATATATTAATTTCGTGATTGTAAGTCACAGAGATCTCAGAAAAAAAACATGACTTTTTTATTTTTTATTTTTTTAATGTAATTTTTTATTCTAAAATTTATAAAAAAATATATGTGATATACTCTGTAATGTAACCTAACACCTCGCGTTAGTTTCACTTCTTTATCTTAATTAGCTTCAGAGATATATCGCATTCAGTAATAGTCAAGCACACGGATATTTTGCTCTCTATCTCAAGGTCAAAGCGGAAGTCGGTCGCGAAAAGTAGATAAATCGTGTTTGAACATCAAGTCGATATTAAAACATAAGTTTCGATATCGATTCCCATTTGGGGGCTGACTCGTCATACGTATCCGGCTAAACCCTTTGAGTACTAACTCCATTGTTACCACAAGAGCACGCAAGGAAATGCGTATTTTGCGGGCATATTTCACACGAAAATATTTGAAAAAGCATATAAACGATCGTACTCATACCGTTATGATTTAATCTATAAAACAATCATAAATTTGGGTACAAAATATATTGTTACTACGAGAACACGCAGCGAATTTTTTTTTCAGTGGGAACATTTCAACATATTTGGCGCGAAAATATTTGATAAATTACCCCGCCAAAGAACACAAATATTCAAGTGAAATGCTATATTACGTAAACCACATAAGGTTGTATTTAGTAACATAGTAAGTGGCATTTAGGCATTATATTAATTAACGAATTAGGATAGATTTCGTTACGTGTGTATAATATTCTAGACAGCTAGGCGACAAAGAATATCTTTGAGATTTACCATTGAACGTACTTCTAATATTTATTTCTCTGTTCTGTAGGTAATATGTAGTTTGCTAACAGTAATTAATATTAATCAACAAATCTATAGATGACGCTCAATTCTTTTCAGTTCATCAGACTTACTGTGAGGTGATAACAAGAGAGCGAGGGTAATTTTATAAAGAACTAGTGTCTGGCCATTTTGGACTCTGTTCTTACTCTTACTTCACGAATGAGATTTGTAACTTAGGAATTTATATTATATCATTTTTAGGTATGATTTACATTAATAACACTCCTGAAACGTCGTCAGTAGTCACATTCCTGGCCATTCTGTCATCTTGATACGTAAACAGAAAATATTTAAAGCTGTCTTTTATTTGTTATCAATAGGTTAGGAATCCCTGGGCAATGATTTCATGATAGTAAAAGCGTTACAAATAATCTCACATTCGCGTTACAAAATATTGTTTAGGATATTTTTATCTTACCCGGTGGCGACTTCCCATGCCTTGATAGTTTTGTCTCGACTGGCGGAGTAGACAATGTCGCCACTCGGTGAGAAGGCGACAGATGACACGTTATGGTCGTGTCCATGCATCGTCTTCACGCATTCGAATGTCTGGTTAAACTCCCATAGCTTGATGGACATATCTGCGCTGCAAGATACTGGAAACAGAATAGTTTAGTCAGTTTATCTCCTTTCATATATTATTTTGTAAGTAACAACAGTATTTACAATCATCATCACCGACATCACAAACGAAAGACGTCCACTGCTGGACACTTTGGCTATCCACAATAACCAGTCCTGTGCTGCTCGTATATACAAATATGAACTGTTATTTGTGCGTTCGTTGGAATCGCCTTGACAGTTAACTTTAAATTTTTAGCTATATATATTTGTTTTAAGAGAGGATCAAAACAGCTGTAGTACAAATATTTGCATACTTTTTAACAATTGTAACAAAAAAGATTAACTACGAAAACAAATATTAACAAGAACACACCAATAGGAGAGGCCTATGTCCACCATTGAACTACGATAGATTGAAAATGTTTTTTAATTTTTAACCCCAATGAAAAGCAGGAGGGTATGGGGTGACACACCCGATAGATATATGGTGATTAGCGTGTGTTGACGAAGTATCTAAAAAATTTAGAATTCAAGTTTGTTGTGTGTACATAAATACTTACCGTAAGGGGATTCATTAAGAACACGGAGTATCACCACTCTTATTCATCCCATGGGTGCCGTAAGACCCGACTTAGAGAGCAAGCTACACAGTACCATAGCAATACAAAGAGAAGCAAAATTTAACACACCTATATAAGCCTGCCTGGCTAGCTTGATATAGTAAGCCATAACTTCCTTTTAAGGATAGAGCTATGTACAGAAGTAAGACCATTAAAAACTGTTGACGTGAAGTGTGTACAACAAGCTCACCGAGTAGTTTTCCATGATGATCGAAGGCGATATCCTGAACGGAGTCGGTGTGCCCCTTCAGGGTTCGTTCGTACTCGCCACTCTCGAAGTCCCATACTTTGATGGTTGCATCCTCGCTCGAGGACACCATTAAACTGAACACTGGGTGAAATATTACCTGAAATAGAATAAATACACAATTGTTTATCACTTGCCCTTGTTGTTTGTCTCAATTCCTATCAGTCAAAAAGCGGCTTTATGTAGCTTATAAACGTTTTCGAAAAAGAGAGTACACTTCAAAATAAATGGTTCCAAAAATCCAGACATTATATAAAATTGATTAGGACTAACGATAGATCCTTTGTAGTATTATTGGTATAAGATACACTGATGTAGATTATGTGATATAGGTTTAAATGTGTACAGCTTTAAACTGTGCGTAACTCTCACACACTCACAATGTTTAACGCTCGTAGCAAATAATTTTTACTTTTAAGGTTACTGTCAAATATTAATCAGAATATTACAAAACACACGCATGTATATAAAATAACAACTTAGAATTATTAGTAAAATATTATGAACAGTACATAAATGTTTCATGTTCTCATTGCATCCATGTAACTTAGAGGGTATGTAAATGTACCCATGTGAGAGTAATGTATAAAACCGATTGAATACTCGCGAACTTCATTAACCACATCATTCTTTGCTCTAAATCAATTGTGCGTGGTTAAAAACATTTAGAAATGAGATACTGTGAAACCAAGAAAAAGGCAAACAATGCATTTATAAATCGGCTTTCATTGAATTAGAAAGTTATGACATCTATAGAAAATTCGTTACAGAATTATAGGTCTTTATACAATAGACAATTGCTCATCATTCATTCATTTCATTTCAAAATATTGGATGAATGATACTTTTAAAGAAATATTACCATGTTATAGTGTTCCATATATTGTATAACACGTATAGTATCATCATCATCGTCATCATCATCGTCGTCGTCGTCGTCATCACAATCATTATTATCTCAGCCAAAAGACGTCCACTATTCATACACCTTAGAACATAGGCCTCCCCAAAGGTTCTCTATAACAGCCGGTCCCGTACAACACGTAGTATATTAAATAATAATAATGTGACAATTTGTTAGAGAAACAACCACATTTTAAATTCTCTATAAAACAAAGATTAGACCTACAACTGCCTCGTTGGTCTAGCCTAGCGGTTGGTAAATGCGAAGGCCCATGAAGAGATTTCGGGTTCGATGCCCGGGTCAAGTTTAAATTGGTTATTGTTTTTTTTTATTTTAGAAATGATTAATAAGAGCACGGGTTTGGAAGTTGGGGTCTTAAACCCGTGCTTTCGGATGCTAAGCCGTCGGTAATGCGCTTGATCTCTCCCCAGTTGTGTCAGCTAACCTTCCCATCATATTATGAGACGGATGAAACAGAGAACACTCCTGTGTTTTTGCGTGCACACTGTCGCACTATAATATCGCCTGTCCGGCTGGTCTCCGTTGGCCGAAATCGGCTAAGAGTACTACATCATCATCATCATCATACAAAAATACACAATTAATAGAGCCTCATAAACTGTAGGTAATATTAAAAAAATTAACTGGCGATTACTTACATCACTAATACAAAAACTATTCAGTCACGTGCTGGCAGTTTACATTATTTTTTTTGTGTTTTAACATAATAAATGTTAGTTTATATAGATTTTTATTTAATCAGAGGATACTGCAATTACGATCCTTAATAATAATGTTTGTAAACATGAGACATGTTTAAAATTGGCATTAAATCTATTCTAGTCGAGAAATCATTTCAATTCAAATAAGAATGTCTATGACATAACTCGACATCGTTGGCCGTTCTAAGTGAACATTATTTAATTCTACGTAATATATATTTTTTTTATTACAGAAATTTATTTTGTTTTTAAATCGACAAAGGAGGATGACCGATCCCTATTCTAAGTTCTTTCTTTCCTTTATTCTTCCCCTACTCTTTAAGAATTTAATGTGTGAATATTTGCTAACATTTGTGGTGTCAAAACATTCAGTGTTTTAAAAATGTTTAAGTAATTGTTCATGGACCTTTACTATATTGTTAATCGCGACACTTTTAAATTTTTGACAGGTAAAAAGTGGTATTCAATTTAGTTGGTTTTTATTATTTGAGTATACGAGTGAAAGGTTCTTGTTCAAAAGAAACGGAACTCAATATCAGCCTTGAAACTAGTCATAATTCAAAATACACGTTCAAACATCCTCTGCATAAAATCTGGCGCTATCATCAATTTAACTCAAATGTTATATGTATGAAGCTCAAATATTTGACGGCCCAGTTTGGCCAATGTTTAGTGATACTGACTGCTAAGCCAGAGGTCGTGAGTTCGATTCTCATCCAGGACTAATCTTTATTCAAAGATTATTGTTCTTATTCTTATTTAATTATTCTTTATTCATTCGAACACGATCATTTATTGTGTCTGAGTATAACTTTTTTGTCATGTGCTTGTATTTAGAAATACATTTTGCAGCAGCAGTTTGGTTACCATAGTACAGGCTTTGCTTAGTTTGGGATCAAACAATCGTATGTGAGATGTGTGAGGATATTATTGTTGTTCTCTTAATTACCTTTGTGTACATATTAGTTACATTTTAAATACATATAAAAGAAAACGAAAATATATAGCTATTTAAAAATATAAAAAATAGAAAACTACTGACTTCGGGTACAAGGATCAAGAAATCGGTAGTTAGTGTTCCAAAGGTAGGAACCTCTTCACTGTACGGATATCAAGGACTGCTGACTGCATCAGATCCTATATCCAGCCTTCTAACGGGAGTTTCTTATTATTAATATGTGCGCTATGTGCTAATGTCAAAATTACCTTAGTAATAGTGGCCCGGTGTCCAGTCAGACAGAACTTCTCAGGTGGTCTCGGAATCCACTCGGCGGGTGTGCGCTTGGCACGCGTTGGCGCGCCTTCGATAAATTCCTTCTGAGCCTCCGATAGCTTCGATTCCAATTCCATCACCTGGTAACAAAATAACAACAAAGATTTCAATAAATGTTTTTTTTAATTAAGTGTAATGTCGTTGCTAATTAATTTTTTTGACTGCAATTCTGTTATAGCCAAGGAAATGATCAAATTTAAGTAAAATACGCGTAACGTACTTCCAGTTTTACTCCGGGCTTTTTTATAATTTCATTTGTAAATATATTGTTTAATGCATTAACTAAGATTGAATACAATTATGCAAATGACAAAGCTCGTTAATAAGATTACTAATGGAGTTTGTTTCCTATTTTGCATTATTATATAAAAAAGGCCATACTACTTATTTACTTTTTGCTCCGGTATAGTTAAGGACACTTGTAGATTAACGTGAACAATCTGATGTTTATTAAAATAACTATTAATTTGACGAATAATACGGAAGTTAATCAAACAATTAAATTGTATTTCTGTTCGAGATTCAAGAATATCAACTTTACAGATATATAATCATTGTGTGGCATTCGTTTGCTGTAGTCACACATAAAATATTTATCTTGTTTTTCGGGGGTAAATCGCATCAGGCTGAACTGACAAAACCAGATGGCATACTTAGGTACTTTTTGAAATCCATTTATTTAGAATAATTATTACTATTATCAGATCCTATTTTACAACATAAAAAACAATTCAATAGGTAGTTAAGCTACTCTGATTTCAGCACGGACAGGTCGGCTCGAACTGCTGCTGTGTCTACCATGCCACAGAAGGCCAATCTAAAGCGACAGCATCCGTGCTATAGTGTTTTGTTGACGAGTGCGAGACCGGTGGCCCATTGATGCAGAGGTGATAGTTATCGTGATAAGAGTGTGTGCCTTACACTGCCAAGATTACTGTCATGTCTTTTACGTCCCTAAGAGGGGTTTAAAAAAGCATCTCATAAAGCCGCCATTGTGTGGGTCACCATACTGCATTGCATGCTTTTATAATGATTATCATTATTATTAATGAGTATAGTGATCACAAATTCATGCTTTCCATCAGTTAGAGTAGAGTCACTTTTGCAGGCTCTTAAAAAAGAAATAAATTATAAAAAGCAGATGTAGGTGCAAAAGCAGTTTTATCTTACACAAGAAAGGTGTTTTACTTGCGTATTGCCATATAACTTATTTCTAATTGAATTATGAAACTCGGAGGATGTTGTTCTAATTTAAAAATATGCAAAGATAAACGAGATACATGTTAATGATTCCAGAATATCAAAATATTTACTATAGAATTGTAAACATCTCAATTTATTAGTAGAACGTAGTTCAAGTTAAAAATAGAATACAGACCGTCCCGATTACAATCACCTTGAGAGTTCTATTTATTTATAATGGACATTGTTCATAGGATAGGTGGTCAATGGGTAAAATGTGTCACGTTCATTTGAGTGAGGCGTGTTGCGGCCTACAAGTCGATTTTGACCGCCCGCCCTAGAAATTCGTTCAGGATCCAGGGAGACCCACAGTGAGTTGTGTGTGAGTTTAATTCACATCAACTCGATGGCCAGCACATTTGGTGTTGTAATTTGTGAAGATTTCAGTGGGGATCAACGTAATCACCATGAAAATCAAGTAGATGCAAAACAAACTCGCACTAGGGCCTCAAAGTGACCTAGAAACGTCTCCTAGATAAATCGATCTTTATACATACAACTAAGATCGTGTTCAATTGTCGTTACAGATTGTTACAGATTTTTGTAATACGCGTTTCTCTCATCAGCGTGTTCAACCGTTTGCAGTGTAGTAATATACGACCGGAAACGTGAGAAAAGCCCCTTACAATTATATAACACATTGCGTACAGGGAGACACTAATAGCCGTCGTCATCTTCTGTGCTCACTATCGGTTACGTGTAATCAATTGTAGAAAGTGTTGAGATTTACTGCACCACTATGTTCATTGGTTGGCAGTTTGAGGAAGATCTGTTCCTTACAAAAAAACTTTATTTCTCCCTCAGCCACGCGATCACGAGTGAACCGCTGGATTCATTTTGCTAATTCTTTTTCTTTGGATACCCCGTTCATTGAGAAAGACTATTATAAGCTATAATATATAATTTAGAGCTACAAATGGGGCAAATGTATTTCTTTTGGAGAGACACATGTAAAGATGTGCGAGTCAATTGGTATTTAAATAAAAATCTAAAACACACGTTACGTTAATATATGTATGTATAGTAAACATTTCCACTTTAATAGCCATCAATAACTCTCACAGCTTTCGATCACTAATTTCTCGAAGCTATAAGTACGAGTAATTAAGCTTAATTTGATTGCGAACAAGTGTTTACAAACACAAACAGTTATACAAGAGGAAAAGGTTTAAATAATTTAAGAAATTTTGATAGATAAAACTGATTAGTGGACTTTTTGTGTTGTATTTAAACTGGTTAATGTAATTGTTTGAATTTTAGTTTGCAAATATAATAATGAAATGTAACGACACGGAAAAAAACATTGTGTGTTCAGACAAGACAAACATAGTTTTAAAGAAATTCAATTCAATCGTACCTTTTTCTGTAATCTGATGACTGAAGTCCATTTCTTCTCTAGGAGGCCGCCGAACTTGCGATCCATTTCGCCGCTCATATCAGCCTCCTTCTTGAACGCTTCCAACGCGTCCGTGTAGCCATTGCTACCTAAATAATCGGCGATCGCTTTGTTCCTGTAACAAAATAAATACGATTATAATTTACATATTTCTCTTGTACGATGACGCTCTGGCCCACAAACGTCATATGCACTATTTTAGTAAAAAAAGCTTTTTATTAGTTTGGTGTGGTTGTCTATCACATGAAATGTTTGTTTTAACGATGATCATGACTGCAATTTATGTTTTGCATTACATTAGATTAATATATGGTGCCAGTCATTGACAGGGTTTTATAAAAAAATCGAGATTAACTAGGATCTTGTATATTACTTTTTAAGTTCGTCGGAGGGAAATTTTATTTTCTTCACATCTTCAATTTGCACATTATTATTCGTATTATAAAGGAAAATAATGGATAATATCACGATTTTACGACATGGTAACTAATGATCGGTGATAACATAAAGTACTTATGCCTTTTGACGTTTATATCGTCCAACGCTGTTATTATTTAATGTGGTACTTTATAATGATGTAATTACTTCATGAGATACGAACGTTTCATTAAATGCATTATAACATTATAAAGTGATCCAATCTATGGTTTGGTTATAATATATTTAAGAAATAAATATTCATTTCAGAGCCCACAACTATTTTACTTTAGGATAACTATATTGTTGTGATTTATATACATATATATAAATAAATACATGCACGAGTACACTTTATTATTATTATTACAGAAAACGGAATAAGTTAAAATATACAATATCAAATTAATTATTCAAAATTGTAATTCCGTAGCCTATACATACATTAATATAGTAATTTTAATAATTATATGCATAAAAAAGTACAAATTAAAGTTGTTGCGGGTAAAATTATAAATAAAGGATTATTGGACGTTTCAATTATATTTACAAAACAGTACCGGTCTCAGCTGCAGTACAGAAAACTATATTTATATTATATATAATATTATATTTTGCTAAGGAAATAGTGTTGATTTTTAGTTCTATAAAAGGTCAATGTTTAACATTTATAACATAGTTTATTAAAATTGTTAAAAAAGGATGTAGGATAACGATCCAGAAATGAAACACTGTTCCCGATGGATACAAGAGATATGGAGTCACCAATAGAAGTTAGTATGATAAATACGAAAGTGATTTTGTTTATTTGTTTGTTACGCTTTCACGCCGTAACTACTCAACCAAAACTACGAAAATTTTCATGACGATCATGAAATTTTGCATACATATTATGGAGGTTACGGAAAAAGAACAAAGAACACAGACAAAACACACTTCACCTACTCGAAAGAGACTTTTCTTTTTGCTGTGCCGTAGCAGGATTTCATGTTTTATGAAATAACATTGTACTTAACAAAATAATGTACACATTACTTTAAAAGGTACCCGAATTAGTTGAATAAATGTAATTTAACGTGTAGATTAGTCGCTGGCACAAGTTAGTTACTCACAAAAATGTAAGGGACAACAACTGAAATTCATTCATTCACATATGCCTTCGATTGTAGTTATTTTTATTAATTAACGAGTACATTACATAAAGGTAACGAGATAATGTATGTTGTTACTGCATGAGAAAGGTAATAAACACTGCGTGTTTGGACACTACAAATATTAAACACGATTGTGCGGACATCGTAGCAGTAAAGCGGTCACCTCGCAGCTTCTTATTGAACCTGATGATTGCTGTGAGTTCGAACCCCACATGAAGCACCTTTCTGTTATCCACAAAATTTTTGTTCTGAGATGAACACCCAGATGTTCTTTGTCTCCGTTTATCTATGTTTATTAAGTCTCCCACGACACAGGATTTATTTCTAGTGCGGACGTTGTCCTTTGAATGCTAAATGATAAAAAAATATAAAGAATCTACTTGACATCGGCGGCCTAAGTCTAAGTGGGCCGTTAAGTACGCACCCAGCCGAGCCAGCCCAGCTGCAGCACTAATAATCCTCCCATTTCAAGCGAGACTTAAAATGGTATATTTAAACACTTCGAGATAACAAGAAACGATGAACACAAACGAACAGCAGGTGATCTCAAGAGCATCGAATTTCCTTACTCACAGTTTTTGAAGTGGAACTTTATTGCTTGAGGTCGAAGATTTTAAAAAGATAATGGGCTAAACTATACAGTGTTATTATAGAGTTTTTTCAAGGTAAGTTCTTGAAAAAACTTCATAATAATCGTCCTTAAATCAAAAACGTTTTTTTACATTATTTACAGTTCACAGTTCACACATTTACAGTTTAGCCTTGTTTTGTTAATAATTTTGATGTTAACAAGGCGACTCAACTCGAAATACCTATAACAGATTACGAGTAAAGGATTTAAAAACATGTTTTGGATGAGGAAATGTACATCATGTACTGAGGAAAACAGCATTATTTTTTTGAGTTTAATAACCTAGATGCCGAAAATTGTAAACAAAAAGGTATGTAATACACACTATGAAGCATATTATCTATGGTCATGAAAAAGCAACAAATCAGAGGCAGTAATATAACAGCTGTACTACTAGAACAACTATCATTAACAATTCAGGTAACGTTATCACAAGGTTACCGTGCAATATAGGAAACACTTTAAACTTACTAATCTCTACGATATGTGTATATATAATTCGTTACAAGAGACACATAAATTATCAGCTTAAAACTAATTGCACAACTAATAATAGGCGAATATAGCATGCACAACGATATTCTCTAAGATTACATTAGAATTAACTAATTAAATAGTTCAGTTACAATGATAATAATTACTCTATTTACAATTATATAGTTTATTTGCCTATTAATTTAGTGTGCATATTTAAGTAAAAATGTGTTACAATTAATATTCATAAAAATCGAATCGAATGAAAATAAAAATAATAAAATAAAAAAAAAGAAAAGTTCTGTATTCAATTATAAGATGAAATTAAAATTAAAATATAAATAAAATCAAAATTAAAAAAAAAAAGTATTTCGAGGCATTAATTATAAGTTGTAATCAAATAACAGTGTGCGTAATGTGTGGTATTTGATACAGACAGTTACGGTACGGGCGGTTCACAAGTTCAAAGTCACTCAGCGTGCTGTGAAAAGGACTATGTTCAGTGTTTCTCTAAGAGATCGTATCATGAGTGAGGTGATCCGGAAGAGAACCAAGCTCATCGACATAGCCCACAGGATTAGCAAGCTGAAGTAGCAGTGGGCTGATCGTATAAGCCGCCGAATCGTTGAGGTAAACCTGTTCTTGAGAGGAGAGCGCGTCTTGCCAAGCATAGCGTAGAACGTCCACAAGCCAGGTGGATGGAACTGGATGCGTAGATATAGTGAACAGTCATGAACATAAATTTCCTAATTGCGTGGGAGCCAATATGTACGTAAACGCAGAAGTAATTACCACCATTCTGGATGAAATATATAAATAACTGTAAGATTTGTTGGTCAGGCAATATTCTCCTCCAGAATGGAGGTTTACAGATAACGGAAAGATTTCAGATGACGGAAGTGGGACGTGGTGCGTAAACTATCATAGAACTAATTCAGAACGTATTTTTACGGATTCAAGTCGGATTCTGATCGGACGTATTGGGCAACCGCTCTAGAGGTATGCAAGCTCCGTTGTGAGTTACTCTCTATAGGCAAATGAAAGAAAAATAAGATTTAGTGAAGCCATTCTAAACGTATTTTCACACTTGCAACTAATCAGTTTAGCACGGCAATATCTGTTTAAGGAATTAAGGAAGTAATATTCAGGCGAAATAAATAAAAAATTGCGCCATTATTTCTATTCCTATTATTCTACTCTAGATAAACGAAAAATCCTTGACTTTTCTCTCGAGAGAGGATGTAATAAATGATACTCATTGTGCTCCTTAAGAGTTATATAATATTGATTTACGTCGCATTTTCTGATCTCAATTGTTCTATTGACTTCAACGCAATTTGACATTCAGTACAAATCACATGCTTTTTAACGTGCTCAATCTATGATGAGGTCGTGAGTTATACTATTTATTAAAGAAAGTTGTAAAAACAATATTATATTAGTAAAAACACTAGATATTGAAGAAATTGTGAACTTAAATCTAGAGATGAACTAGACCATATCCGTCATAAAACCATCCCGAAAAAACTTGCACAATGGAGATCCTTAAGCTATGTAATCAGTACAACAGACTCAGCAGTCTTTACCCATACATAGATGTCAACTAACCGAAAACTTCTTTGTACCTGAATGCGTCAAGAATGTATGTGATTATCAATATTAAACGAAAGACTCTCGAATTATATTTTCATATTTAAAAAAATAACATTTTTAATTACTGAACAAAAATTAATGTTGTAATTTTTATATTCTATTATTTCCGTATAGTACTGCTCTAACTGTAGTTTATTTTAATGAACTACTCCAGTTTAAATAAAGGAAATGCTACATATTAATAAGTAGTTGAAGATAGATAAGTTGTAATTTCTAAACAGTAAATGCACCTGCTAGTTAATATACATTGACGATTGATCAAGTACCGAGGATTATGTGCGACGCCTACTCAACTGTCTACGAAAGTTTAATTTATAAACAGCACGGGTACGTAAAGCTCTTATTGGTCCTCTCGCCAAGTTAATTGAGATCTTCTACTTCGAAACGGATATGACATCTCTGTACGGACGTTTTGATAATTGATATTGTGGTTGTTTATACGCAATACTCATAAAAGGAAATATATACGAGGGTAAGTTTTTAAGTTCGCGGAATGACAGTGAAAAAGGCGGGTAAACGCGCTCTTTTGATGCCTACCGTATTCAGTGACTCATAATTAGTCTGCATAGTAAAATTTGTTGTGATTGGATCATTAGTTATTAAACTATCGTTGACCAAGTATTTTAATCGGGAACGAAGTGAAAAAAATGGAGAAAATTGAATTCCGTGCGGTGATAAAGTTCCTTACTAAGCAAGGAAAGTCTGTTCAAACCATACTCAATGAGATGTCATCGGTTTACGGGGATTCTTGCCCAGGAAAAACAATGGTCTACAAGTGGCATAGTTTATTTAAACAAGGCAGGGAATCACTTGAAGACGACCCGAGGCCGGGGCGCTCCGTTGAGGTGACTACGCCAGAAGTTATTGCAAAAGTAGAAAAAATTGTATTGGAAGATGCTCGACTAAAAAAGAAACAACTCGCAGAAATGGTTGGAGTATCGAATACAACAATTTTTAAAATTTTACACGATCATCTTGGCATGACTAAGGTTAGCGCACGGTGGGTGCCGAGAATGCTCACGCCATTGCAAAAACAACAGCGCGTGGAATGTTCACGTGCGTTTTTGGACCTCTGCAATGAAGACAAGGATGGCGTATTGAATCAAATTGTTACTGGGGATGAAACTTGGGTTCATCATTATGAACCCGAGTCCAAACAAGACTCCATGCAGTGGCACAAAAAGGGCACAGCACCACCCAAGAAATTTAAGGTTTCACAGTCAGCTGGGAAACTCATGGCAACGATTTTTTGGGACTCAGAAGGAATATTATTGATAGATTATGAAGATAAAGGCATTTCTATAACGGGGGAATACTACGCTTCAATCTTAGAACAGTTAAAAGAAGCCATCAAAGAAAAAAGACGGGGAAAATTAACGAAAGGTGTCCTGCTATTGCATGACAATGCTCCCGTTCACAAGAGCCGAGTCGCACTGGCTGCCCTGCATAAGGTGGGCTTCGATATTTTGAATCACCCACCCTACAGTCCAGATTTGGCTCCGAGTGATTATTATATCTTTCCAAAAATGAAAAAAGAATTACGTAGTAAGAAATTTTCAACTGATGAGGAGGTTAAGGAGGCGGTTTCGGCGTATTTTTCAGACAAAGATAAAACTTTTTTTTACGAGGGAATAAAAAAACTAATTGAAAGATCTGAAAAATGTATTCGTGTTGCAGGGGAATATATAGAAAAAGAAAAATAATTTTGTGTTTTTATTATTACTCAATACCCTCCATTCCGCGAACTTAAAAACGCCCCCTCGTAGGATCACACTTGATGCGCATGTCCACTAGGACGCTAAAAACCAGAAGTTTCTATCGCAGTAAGTACACAATTACGCATACACATCTCCACACGGTCGCATGGTCCCAAACTAGGCAGAAATACTAATCACCAACAGACTAGCAGGTATTCCAGATCATATACTCATACGAGGCTTGCGGTATTCCTAATACTAACTGTCTTACCCTATCCGTTTCCTTAACTGTGATTTACTTGTTATCTCAAATATTACTTTAAAATAATTACATTATTATTTGAAAAATAAGAAATATCAATATGCAAAAGTTCATGCATAACCTTGTATGCACAGTTGTTAAATCGTTTTACTATTGATTGCACGAGAAGTAAATCATTTGTTGTTTATTACATATGTTAATCTATTTAGGTAACATTATGATTTATAGTAGCGAGCGCTGATTACGCCTTTAGAGTGCTACTTTTCGCACTTGCCAGATTTTGAAAATGAAACGAAACTAAATAAAATTTTCAAATAAAAAATAAAATAAAAATAAATTTATTTGGTGAAGCAATGAATCATTTATGAATTTTCGATATCTGCATGGTAAATGCTTTTCCTTAATAATAATATACACTACCGGTCAAAAGTCTTCGCCCTCCCTACAATTTGCGTGATACACAACAAATAAAAACAATACAATCGATTTTGATATTTTTATTTTATAGAACATATATAGATAAGAATATAGTAATAATAAAACCACAGTCTGCAATTGTTATATATTTAAATTTTTGTTTCATCAATGTAACCCCCTTTTGATTTAATTATTTCGGCGCACAATCTTGGCATTCTCTGTAACAATTTGGGCAAATAATCGTCGTCTATTTGGTTCCATTCGTTTTTCAGGATATTCCAAAGATGTGAAGTGGAAGTAGGACACTGCTTTCTGACTTCCCTGTCCAATTTGTCCCACAACAACTCAATAGGGTTGAGGTCGGGCGACTGTGACGGCCAAATCATTACTTCCAGTACATTCTTCCTTTCCAATTCTTTCAAATACTCTTTGCACAGCTTCGAGGAATGCTTGGGATCGGTGTCATACTGGAAGACAAATTTTCTTCCAATCAGGCGTTTACCAGAACGTACTACATTTTCCTTTAATATTTTTTTATAGCCTTCTTTCTTCAAAATCCCTTCAATTTTTACCAGGTCTCCAATCGCCCGCCCTCCAAAACATCCCCAAACCATCACCGAGCCTCCGCCATGTTTTACAGTTGGAATTACACATGGATCTAACATCCGTTCTTCCTTTGACCTGCGCACAAAGACTCTTCTCTTAGACCCAAAAACCTCAAATTATGACTCATCACTCCATAATACTCTCTCCCACTGTTCAGGCGTCCAATTTTTATGTTCTTTAACCCACTGCAACCTCTTAACTTTATTTTGACGTCTTAAAAGAGGTTTCTTCACCGCCACCCTTCCAGAAAGGCCAGCTTCTCTTAATCTCCTTTTCACTGTAGAAGTACTCAAAGGCTGATCCCTAGACACATTGATCTGAGCTGCTATCTCTGGACCCGTGAGTCGTCGATCACGTTTACTGATCAATATAATACGTTGATCTTCAGCTGTTGTGGTTTTTCGAGGCAGCCCTGAACGTTTTCTATCGCCAAAGCTCTCAGTGGATTCATATTTTTTCACGTTGTAGTCCACGGTACGTCGAGGTATTTTTAGTTCGGCGGCAATGGCACGGTTACTTTTACCTAGATTATGAAGACTTGTAATTAAAGCACGAGTTTCAACTGATAGTTTCTTGGTTTTACCCATTTTAAAACTTAAAGGTCTGAATTTGCGAAAACGATAGCAATTCGTATTCGAACTTCACAAAAAGATGTCTTGGTACAAAAAGTATAAATCACAGTACGTTATTGCGTCTCACAAGGCTAACTGGGACTAAACTGCAATTATATAAACATGCGCTCGTCTGAAGTAAACAATTAATGGGCACTATTATTTTTGGTTTGTATAACATCGTTTAAACCTTCGCTTGACAACATGAAAAGGAAATTTGCTAAAAGTGTATTATTTTGAAATTTAATGAATGAAGTATGGGGTGGGCGAAGACTTTTGACCGGTAGTGTATGTACATAGATCCGAGATTATCTAGTTATTACCTGGCCGTAATCATTCCGATCAGATATCGGATAAATTTAGATATTTTATCTCACAAGAAATATCACTGCCATATTTGAATTGACAAATAAAATAACAGAATTTATAATGTACTACAGATAAATTATTGAATATGAATCTACCTTTTATACTAAGCTAGTTGTATCCTTGTATTTCGCTGTTTCACATGACACAACGAAACTAACGCAAAAAAATAACAAGATAAAAATCATCTTTGAAAGGGGTCTTCAGGTGAAATACCAAAATTTGCCAAAATTTGAGCTGAATCGATGCAGTATTTGGAGTTTTTCCACAAACTAATTTAATATCGTTATATAAATATAAAATAATTTATAATATATTTTTGGTAACTCTTCTCAATATACATAAATCATATGTGTGCCCACTACTGAAAAATGGAATTATCATACCGGTCTCGAATCCGCATTGATTCGCCAGCCACATGATTCATACGACCTTCCTAACAATATTTAATAATATTATAAAGATAACGAGTTTGTTTGTTCATTTGTTTGTTTGGTTGACTGAATGCGCTAATCTCATAAATTACTGGTCCGATTTAAAAAAAATACTTTAGTGTTAGATAGTTCATTCATTGAGATTACATATCATCACGGTGTGACTAAAGAGAGCGGAGTATTAATGAAAAATGTTGCAACAACGGGGGGAAATTATTCCTTTTGAGAGCTTCTAATACTTTCGCTGCGTAAACGGTTGAAATTACGCAGAAATAATGTAAGAAAGAATTATTGACCTTTAAAAGTTCTTAAAAAAGAAGGCCGCGACAGCATATCATCAACAGCCTTTTACAGTCCACTACTGGACATAGGCCTCTTCTTAATAAGGAGGTTTTGGCCTACTATACCACGCTGGCCAAACGGGTTTGTTTCAAGTTTTCCTTCTCTTTGTAATGATGTTGTTTTGCATACTTTGTTCCCTTAGTAGCCTTTTACGACACCCATGGGATGAATAGGGGTGGTAACACTATGTATTCTTAATCCATTACCACACGGACAAGCACATATTTCTTATATTTTTTAAGGCTGGCTCACTACAACTTTTTTATCGTAAACAACTTAGTTCACGCTGTATAACATCACGCTACGGGCAATAGGAGAATTTGTGTGGGACAGCTAATCTTCTATGTAGGTTACTGTTGTGATCAATTTTGATCGACTTTTAAGTGCATATCAATTTTAAGTTGAAATCATCATCATCAACAAATCGCAGTCCACGGCTGGACATCGGCTACTACAACTGCTGAATTATATGCCGCTCTTTTCTTATTCGTGAAAGTAATCAGTTATTGTTTTGATAAACTACCTCATAAAAGCAATTTCAAAATACATTGTAAGTTTCGTGAAATGATCCGCAGATGTCTTTTCATCTCCACGTCTTAACAGGTGTTAAAAATTAATTACTATCGAAGGATTCGTCGCTAAATACTTTAAAAGACTTGCCAAATTGGTCTGTACAGCTCCTTTACCTTGAACAACCTTTACGTAGTTTATCTTAACAATATTGCATCGATTTACATGGACAAAATTGAAAAAACTTTCTAATTCAGCTTAGAAAGAGGCCCTCATGCGTGGTAAATCAGAAATTCTTTTGCTTAGTTTCATCTTTAATGCTGCAATGTGACATCACTTTCGACATCTAGGAAAGTGACATTAGCCACTTTTGCTCAGCTTAAAAGCTGTCCTGACGCTGGTATATATATACGCTGGCTCGTTTTATTAATTAAAGAAAGGTATCAAGTATTGACAACTTTAGTCGAGAAAAACGAAGATACATGCCATGTTTCTGAAATTTTGATGAAAGAAAATTATGTATAGTTTACGGTTAGTTCATTTTTGTTCAAGTACGATTCCCGAATAGTCAAGTCATGTTATTAAATTAGCTATTATCAATCTTTTATTAATAAGGTGTCATTGAAGATCGTGACAAGAGCTTAGCGGTTTTCAAAAAACACAAACTCGCCACTTTTGATCATCTACTAATATATTCTTAATAAGTTAATAGTTCTGCTTAATTGCTATCTCATTAGTTAACACCATATTGCCACAATTTTTGGCATTCGCGTTTGAACACGAGTGTAAGTAAATGCAAATATTTGATGTTTTGTCATGATAGTCAACGAAAAAGAAATGATGTATGGTATAGATATAGTATGGTGCTGTTATTGAGATTTTCTTTTATTCTTGACCTACAAAAGTGAATCTGCTCTGTCTGATGGAATGCATGAATAGAATCCAAGAGTGGTGATTGCCATACTCATTGCGAATGTAGATAATTCAGTATGGCGACCCACACTATAGCAGCCTGAGATTTTATTTATTTAACAGTAGTAAGCAAATGAAACATTTTCTTTTTTCCTTTTTATTTCTTAAAAACAAGAGATAACCTAGTAAATGAATTTTAATCTTAAACACTACAGCAGTAAAAATATTAAAGATCCTTACATTAAAAAAATTACATCTCATCAAATTACTACCATCTTGGTCTTATTACTTAAGCAATTAATTTGTACTTAGATTAAAGGTGCTATGTATTTTTTAAAATGTCCACACGGAAAAAGAATTGCCGCTAGTTTAAAACATAATTAATCTCATCAAAACAAAGCATTAAAATTCATTACCACAAGTCCACTTGCACCACAAACAAGTGTAAGACCTAATTGTTACTTAATTTGTTAACTTAATTACATTTTATTTATATTGATCCCTTACTTCAGTTGAGTAGTACCCCTGTGTGAATATGGTAGATTATTGTTATTATCACCATAGGTATATCTACAGTAAGCTAATTCTATATTCAATGGTTTTCATTGAACATGGCGTTAGAGAACCTTTGTTGTTTGTGTGCGTAAGTCAAACCAGTTAAATTAGCTTTTGTGAATGTGAAAATTACAACATTCGTCACATCACTTGTACATAAAAAAAATAAACTACTTACACATTAGAAGATAAGTAATAATTTTAAATATCACTTATATCGATTTTTATCAATTTGAGGCGTATATAAACATGAGATAACTAACATAATTCATCTTTCTTCACAAAGTGAGCGTGTTAGACTTGTAGCGGTGGACAAACTTGCTCATGTTACATTTAAAACAGGTTCTACTGTATTTTTATTACGTTACTATATAATACACATTACTGCTGACTCAAATAACTTCCTAGCCACAATAAGAACGTTTAACGTGCTTATATAATAAATAATCCTGACCATAAAAATACACCGATTCGAAATACTTTCTTGGAATTTCACAAAAATATAAAACAAAACGAATGAGTGTGAAGAGTACCACACTGAAAGAAGTTTATTTCTTGCTTCATTAGTCGGGCTTCTCTAAATTAGTCAGGTGAATCGGTTCCATAGTCATTGGCAATTCACATAGTGGGTATGCCTATTGTTCGCGTTAATGGCAAGATTAAAGGTTGAGGCGGACAGCAAGCGGAGCGGGAACACGCAGGCGCGCGTGTAAGTAAGTTGTAACGTAGTAGCACTAGAGAGATCTGCAATCGCTCGTCGTTAGTACATTTTTAACAGCTTTCAAAAACAGGAAGCGGTTTTCAATTGGACTGCATTTTGTTTCGTGTGTTACTTCATAACTTTTTACTGGATGTATAGATTTTTAATGATTCTTTTTATATTCGAAAGTTGGTGCATCGTGTAGTCCGAGAGATCTGACGAGTACTTTTTAAGTTATCCGTAATAATATGTATTTAATTCCCTTCAACTACATTGATGATGTTATCTATTTTTCACTTGTCGATGTGAAATGAACAAAATAAATTAACATAAATACGATGATTTAGAAGAGCATTTGAGGTTTGTTGATATTCTCATGAAGTTTTTTAAAGACATGCAATGGAACTATTCAATAAATGACATCAAATCTGTCGTGGTTGCTGCAATCACATGTATACGTAAAACAAATCCGTATTTGTAATCTGACCTAAATGAAAAAGCAAACTTCTTTGTAAAAATGTTACCAATGTAAAAAATGTATTCTCCAACAAAGAACGCAACAATTTTTGATCTTACAATTATTAGGCACCAGAATTTCAAAATAAAACAACACCTAAGCTGTATTTTCAAGTACGCCGCCTTTGTAGAACGCTTATTTTTTTTGCGCTTTTCAGTCTTTAATGAAATGATGCTCCCTTTCTTCGTTTGTCTCAATTGAGCGATTCTATCTCATATGAGCAACGCGCTTAGTAGTAACAAATAAAATTATATATTGCGCGCTAGTAAGTTTACAAATAAAATACATTATCGAATTACAGATTCAGTAAAATCAAGAAACAAATAAAAATTTTACAAAAAACAAAACTGACTGCAAAGGGAAAATTTTCTAAAACACGAAATGCACAAAAATCATAACTATAATTACATACTCTTGTTATTTTTAGAGTCGGTGTCAGCCAACAGAGGTTCACATTGTAATACTCCACAATTACGTACACAGATGCAGCACAAGGGCGCGGGCGGTTTGACGGAAGCGGGCCGTTGGGAGAGGGGGGTATAGTCGTGTATTTGTTATTGATTTCATAACTCAGATATACAAGGAAGTCTGTTTATTTTTGTTACAATTTTGTTTTAGCTGTTTATATTGCTTCACCGTCCTACCCGCTGTCTATCGTAACTTTAAACCAGGAATAGCAATTTCATTCATAAACATGTACGAGTATAACACCTGTACACAAAGTTTTTTTTATACTTGACAGCAACGATATATTTATTTTGGAGTGCAGTGTTAAAATAATGAAAACGTAATCTAAAATAAGTATTTTTTTTTTATTTGAGCCTTCCCTTAATTGTATGCAAAATTACTAGTAGCGCATGTAGTTTCAGAATATTATTGCACATTAATTTATGTAATCCAATAAATAATAAATGCTACAAGACGTCGGAGAATTGTATCATTGTCTCTTGAAGCCATGTTACAATTCTCCAACGTCGAGGCACGGCGAAAGTGGTTTTATGCGTATAGTTAGAGGTGCGGACCGATCTGGGACCGCCTGAGAAAATAACTTTCTCGATACGTTTCCGATATTATTACTACGATTAAAGGGACGAGTGGCAAGCTTTTAAAGCAAGGCCTTTGCCCTTTGCTCGTCAGCGAATGTCTATATATTATAGAATAAGAAATCGTGCATATTCCCTATTACAAAAGACTATAGCAAATAATTAATTTAACACAATTTAATAACTGTACTTTTATGGACAACGTTTTTGGACTTTTTTACGCTTTTACATATCAGTAAAAAAAAAATATTTATTTTCGTGTTCAGATAACCTTAACAGTTATTTGTTACTAGCAACCTACCCCGGTTTCGCACGGTTGCAATCGGCGTTGGCCGCTGTACCCACGCATTGTAACCCTGTGATATCTTCTAAGATTTTAATTTTAATGGTTTGCTGTAATAGGTAATTTTAGTCTACATTAGGTACACAGCATATCTAACGTATTTAACTAGATAAGGATTAATATTATAGTAGTCAAATTTACTTTACAAATATAACCCATAAATAAGTTACACCTTTAAACAAAAATAGTTGCTGTGGGTTATCTGTAGGATATAGGCATATACGAGTATATTGCAGGCTTTTTTGTAGTATATACTTCCGTAGCACATCATTTAGATATATCTAGTAAAGTTTCGTCAGTATTAGTAATAAAGTGTTTAAACATTCTGTTGTTTTTACGAAACATTGACTTTTTTATTATGATCTATTTATATGTTATAACACCGATATAATTTATATATATATATACCTTCCTTAAAAGATAATCTTAATGATAGTAAAAATCGCATTAAAATCTGTTGACATTTTGGAAGAGTTAAGTGCACAACAAAAGCAACTTCGTTTTATACTATATGTAGATATATTTGTAAGGTTACTATGTTGTTCGTGAATTGTAACTTGTAACATAAATGTTACGTCTTAACATAACTCTTAGATAATGGTTAATCCTTTAGATCTGACAGTCAAACGAATGTATACGAATATGAAAAATGTTAGTAAAAAAAAATTACAATGGTTTTAATGACTGTCTAATTTAAAATTTTAAGGACTGTGTAAAGTTCTATTTGCATTTCATTTACGTTTCCATTTTCTGAACAGGGTAAACGCGACAAGTGTTCTCCTGTCACAAGTCAGCCGGATGCTTGTAATATTCACTTGTACAAATCGTAGCTAAATATGCTTCAGCAGACAACGTTAGTATTCGACCACATCGCAAACTTAGTAATGAGCTAACCATGCTTCAGCAGACAACGTTAGTATTCGACCACATCGCAAACTTAGTAATGAGCTAACCATGTGTCAGCAGACAACGTAAGTATTCGACCACATCGCAAACTTAGTAATGAGCTAACCATGCTTCAGCAGACAACGTTAGTATTCGACCACATCGCAAACTTAGTAATGAGCTAACCATGTTTCAGCAGACAACGTAAGTATTCGACCACATCGCAAATTTAGTAATGCCGATTTATTGATACTATTATAAAGCTGAAAATTTTGATCGTCTGCTCCCGATTATCAGGAATAACCGCTTCCATTTGGAAAAATTTCTAAAGAAATACTTATGCTATATAACATCACACTACGTTAAATAGGTGTCAAGTATCAATGAGAAATATAGCAAAAATGGGGTAAATTAACACCTTTCAAGAGACGCAAACGAAATAGCGCAGGTCAACTAGCATCAACATAAATTAATAAAGCAACTTGAAGAGTATCTGACCTTTTTATAACAACGCTAGATTTATGCTCAAGATTAGATATTTTCATATTTCTATATCGTCCAATAATGATATAAGAAGACTAAAAAAACCTCATTAGTTACTTTCATAATTTTGTTGTTGGCAAATTGCCACTCTATTTATGTATTATATTAATTATAAATTACATAAATCCTTTTAGAGGTTTAGTTTAGTCTGAAGAATAAAGTGCATAATTTTTTATATAAATAAAGTGGTAGACGGCTTTTAGAGCTACTAAATCTCATTTAAATCAACTTCAAAAGAAAGGAGAGCAGAATTTCAATGCGTCCGAATCTTTAATTTTTCTATATCTATGGTATCAACAGCTTTTAATGATCCACAGCTAGACACAACCTCCTTTCGAAGGAGAGGCTCATGTGCAAATCTATCTTTCCAAATATAAAAATGGACGGTGATAGTTTGATTTGATTTGATTTTGGAAAGTTATTTTTTGTACGTTTTATAAACTAATTTAAAGATGGTTTTTATCTGTTCTGCGTTTCTGTTTTGTTCCTCATTTCTTATCATGCAACCAGACTATGCAACAGCAAAGCGTGGCAGGGTACAGCTAGTACACATGGATATTTGTTTTCATTCTTTTTTATAAAGGTATATATGTTATTGTATAATACCGAACTACTTTAAACCTTAAAATTTACCAGCAAAACCTAAGATTTACCGAAATGTAATGTAAAACAAACTATTATCACATAATGGTTCGGACTTTTACGTCCGAACCATTATGTGATAATAGTTTGTTTCAAACTTTCACCGCCATTCATTTGTAAATCTTAGGATTTGTTTCACAATATGGTAAATATTGAAATAAATATGTAACAAGAATTTGTTGTAACATAACCAGAGACGGTTAGTAAGAGTTGGTTTTGGGAACGAACCATTCCACTCAAATATATCTTATCAAATGATTCAACAAAAAGAGGGTGGATCTATTTATTTGGCGGCCGCTGCAGCGGCACACTCACTTCACTTGCACGCCTTCGCGCGTTAATGGTCACTGTTCTAACCTAACCTACATATGTCAATAATAATTTACTACAGTTCAGAGTTTTACAGCAACATATATTCTTGTGAGTATTGGTGAAATTGAAATCAGGTCAGGATTTCGTAGTGGTAAATACAATAAGAAAATTGAGAGTAACCACAAATATTATAGGCAAACCTGTAGTAATTACGGTATTGCTATCTTCAATAACATAAATTCAATATGGGTCGTATTTTGATTAATTAATTGTAGTTGCTAAGACATTAAATCTCGTACCAATATACATGCTAAGTACTTTATTAGCATTTTGGAATTTTAATTCACTTCTGAATGGGAACACTTAGAGATTACTTAACACTCATTTGCATTGGAGCCGATAAAACTACTTTTAAAAAACAATTACATTATTATTATTGTCATCATCATGATCATCATCATCATCAGATTGTTGCAGTCCATTGCTGGACATAGGCCTCTCTCATTGCAGGACACGCTGATCGATTTATATAATATAATATACACTAAGTTCCTGAATGAACTTGTTAAGTCAGCTAATCAAGTATTTCATTTGTATGCTTTTCTATTTTAACATTATTAGCGACATTTTATTAGTCAGCTGTAAACATTTGATTAGAATTGCTTTACTCTGCCTGATGAAAAGCATACACATAGAATCGTTGTGATCACCATACTCATTGCGAATGCAGACAATGATGTATGGTGACCGACACCATGGCAGCCTATCGAGATGCTTTTTCACGTTCCTCTTGGGAACGTAAAAGACATGACAGTCATCGTGGCAGTGTAAGACTCACATACTTACCACGATAACTATCCTCCTAGCATCAAAAGTCGACAGCACGAATGCTGTCGCTTTAGGTTTGTCTTCTGTGTCTTCTTTGTGTGATTCACTCGATTGTCATATTATTAAAGAAGGTTAGAGACGCTGGCGAACGTAAAACAAGCAGTCATTTTACATACGTTCATAGATTATTTGATTCAACATAGAAATAGCTATCGCTGAAAATTAAAATGACTCACTTCAGTTATCAGGCGCATCTCAGGTTTATATCAATTTAGTCCAAAAAATGTTTTCTTGACATTTTATAACATTATCGTCCATATCAGTAAAAAAAACAATAAATATTATTTCATTCAAGGTCCTCGACCCAGTACAGTACACAATACAGTAGAAACCGCATTGCTGGTTTGTATCTGCTGAATATTATTGCAGCTTTTGCTTAAATTACTACCAAAAGGCTTCAAATAACTGTATAAACAGTTATACGAGTCACACTACGCAGACTGTGGGGTTCTATAATGGTCATCGTTAATCCAATAGGCACTTTCCCCTTTCATGTCGATTCTATCAAACTCCTCACTTACACCTGGCAATTAACAAATTATATATTTTAACCCTTGGTTTGCAAGAATTCCCATTAACAGACGTTAAAATGTATAAAACATTCTAATCTCCTCGCCTCGCGATATTTGTTGCTTTTTTGCTGAAGCCTAAGTAAAAGTAATCTCAAAGTCGTACCAGCCATTACAGAGCTTAGCAGGAATAAGCAGATAAACTGACAAAAGAAAATTTTTAAAGATTTAAGACTTTAAAGAGAGATTTTTTGATGTATGTACCATTTAAGCTTTCATATACATTTAGTGAAAAGCACTTCGATTTTATTTGTTTATATAGATATATAGATTAAAATACAGCACATGACGTACATTTATTAAAGTACGATACAAGATTTATATTAAGCAAGCAGACATATAATTCTAGAAAAGTATATTCAATTTTTAAAACAAAAATATGGAGAGTTTTAGAAACACTTTTACCAAGAAGGTAAAAGTGTTTATTATTAACATTCTTTTTTAACGTACGATTGATTTGTATATAAAATACTTTAAAAAGCACTTTTATTTTTCTGCTTTCTACTTTAAACGTTTATCTTGAATCGGATCGCATTATGTAGACATTATCCAATCAACAAACAAATTAGAATTCAGAAATCGGTGCCAAAGTATAGGATAGCTCTGAAAATCAATTTGTTAAATAAAACACTTTTTCTTACGAATTTAAAGCATTCCTTTAATACATATACTGCAAAACGGTGGTTTCATTTCGGTGGTTATTTTGATTTATAAACATAATAGTATTTTTCGATCATTTTAAAATCAACATTCTATACTATACTTTGAGGGCTTAACGAGCTTAAACCATTTGGAATTCTGGCAAATTTCTTTGAAAGGAAATTTAAAGTGACGAAAGCATATGAATGGATGTTCAGATGGTATAGAAGAAACTGTATCCACTAGCACACGAGGAGCTCTTAACAATCAATAATTTGCATACTGTTCGTGACTTGAAAAGTAAGCACCTAAAGAATTCAGTCCAAAATAAGATATTCCGTTACATCAACTGACACTCAGTCGAAAATACGCTTTTACTAAAACACATGAACTTTGTCAATTCTTTACTACTTTTGCAAATAGATAATTTTTCATACGATTTCGAAATGGGTGTGTACTATCGTTTAGATCAAAGTTGCTTCATTTATAGTTTTTTGTGAAACAAAAATACTAAAGCTATATAAAATGTCACATAAGGAATTCAATACCTATTACTTTCCAGAACATTTAAATTCTGTTTCAGCTAGTAGACACGAAATTCTCTGTAGTCATTAGAAACAGAATTGTACAAGTGTGGGATTAAAGTTGATAATCGTTTTACTTATTGCGGGGATGAAAGGGAGGCCACCCACGCGACGGGGCATATCGATCGTCCCCACAGGCGCCAGCTACGTCAAAGCTATACTGCGTCATAGACAATCTTTTATCCAGAAACCTTGAGATGTTAAACGCCCACGATATTATTTGCTAAGATTTAAGAAGGAAAATGTAACCATAACAAAATGTAATAGACCTAAGAGATAGTAATTCTAAGGTTACTAAAGGATAAATACAATTATGACGGACTCATCTAAATTATATTAGTTAAAATAAATGCTAACATTTTATAAAATGTATTGATTTCTCAGAGCCCTTTAAAGGAACAACAATTTAGTAATGTTCATTTTCGCAGGGGTAACATTGTGAGCAGTAAACAGGGGTTGAAGGCCGGAAAAACTAAACAAGGGGTGAAAATGCTATCAATGTGATATTTACCAAGGGGTGAACGTTAGAGGCCATGAAAAGCTACCAGCGCAATATTAACACCGATGAAACCATATAAAGAAAATAAAAATACTAACAAAAAACGTTGACATACTAAAAGTTCATGCACACAAGGAAGTTCCTGCGCATTAATTTAATTAGATCCGTGCCCTGGTGAACAAATCCTTTCCAATGAACAGGTAAGCTTACCGTACACATATTTAAAATATCGTATTTGGTTTAACAACAGACATTAGTGGATCACACGATCTGAATTACCAAAGACTTAATAAGTCATTTGTAAACCTTTCGCTGGCCCAAACAATAAATTCTCTTCGTGTTAATTGAGCGGAGGATTTTTAGATTACTTTCCCATTGTTATCTTTGGTTTTAACGAACAATGATGTGAATTGAAATCTATGGAAAGCATTTAACTTGTTACCTAACTTATCTTCATCTACATGATCGCAGTTCTAGCTTTTTTTTTGTTTTTTGACTATTAAAATTAGTTAAAATTTACGCCTGAGCATAAGTTAAACAAAACAAAACTGAACGTGTAGAGCTTTAACGTTTCGTGAAAGAAAAGAAATAAAAGTAAGTCTTGCTATAAAAATGATATTTATAATGTTTTGATTCACATTTATGGATATAAGTCAATTGTTTGATTGGTTGCTTGGGTAACCAAAAAAATCAAATCAAAAAGCATGCTAATACGATACAACTCAGTCTAAAACTTTGAAATAAAAAGTTTTCAGTGCAATCGAGATTAAGTCTATTATTAAAAATAAGACGAGACTGTAGAACATTCTGTATTGTGCGTACGAGTATGCAGTATCGACCGAGCGAGGACTGCATTCCTAACGATCCACAAGTCAGGCAAAGGCAGTTTACCGGATGGACAACGGGTCTTGAACCTAACAATGCCTTACATTCCTCTTATTATTGCATTTATATATACGGCTAAAAGGCTAATGTTATCACATTTTATTAATCTATAACATTATCAGGTGTCCGACTGCGATGATTAACTGACAGTTTACTAATTGCTTGTGCAAAGATTCTTCAACGATAAGATACGTTTTGATATGCACACTTTTGATTGGAGTACTTAATAATACCGCGAAGAGTATACAATAGGTGTTTATTACCTTTGATATTATTTAATATGTGAAGTAGTGTTCATAGACAAAGAACTATAATTAAAATGACAGTCTATTTATTTTATTGCCACTTGCGTAATACAAGGTGGAGATTAGTCTTTTTGAACATTTTTTAAGGCAACACTGTAATGAATGCGAAAGGCTGATCGTTAGCTTTGATCAAGTTTGTATTCCTAATAACGAAACAAGCACCATATTTAAGTCTAAAAAACAAATGAAAGATTATATGGTAGGCAAAAATATTCACAATAATCTGCTTTATATAAGATAAAATATGTAAATGTATATATGTTTTATTTATATCACATAATATTTCTCAGACGGCATGGTTTTTTTTCAGCGTTCCAAGATAGAAATTGGGGAGTATTTCATTAATAGCACAAGAGCGCTCCGAGTTTCTGATAAATAGATGAGCTTTGTGATAGATAAAGAGGTTGATTCGTGAGGTGTTAACTTTTAAAACGTCATTAGTCAAAACTAAGTAGATTGCACACATGGGTAAGCTATGGCACAAGTAAAAAGAATCGACTGGAATGATACCATGGTGTCATTGAAAAATCGGTGCAAGTGTAAGCGACTTGCTCTTTGGTTTTCATCGAGTGAACCCAAACTACCCTCTCCTTGCAACTGGACGTTACACTAAATAGGCTGCACCGCACTTGTGACTCCTTGATTCACCTTTTTATTTGCTGTTCTACATTATACGGTAACCCGCTGATTGATAGAACAAAAACAATTATAAACGTCATTCGTAGCCCGCACAATTGTAGCTTTCGATCGTCATAAAAATGGTAGCAATAAGATGAGGTTGACATTGACGCAACTACATATCTTGGCGACAATGATACGTGATGACTCACGGTCTTTTATAAAGTCACCGTGTACACGAAACTGTAATTTGGTCGTTTTTCGAAAGCCTGATGCAGTATTGTTGTTTGACTATTGTTTAGTTTAATGTTTTAGTTAGTCGCTAAATTGAGTAATTTAAATTTTGATGCTACATTTGAACACAGGAAGTTGCCGAAACGTTTCGCAGTAGTGAACTAACAGAACTAACTTGGGTATTTCGAGAACGGGAGGTGGTTGTGTAGGTTCCTGCTTCAATGTTACGCCTTTTAAAACGAGGAAACAAAAATTAAATTTTAGGAAAGAAGTCAAATAGTTTCTTTAAAAACATATATGTAGGTAATAGGTATATTTTTATTATGTGGGTAAACCACTATTTCCGATATCTAATGAACATTTGCGATCATAGACTCATCACAAAAGTTCGGCAACTTATAGGACAAAATAGGGCAAGGAAGTCTATTTCTAGATCTCTCTTAAAGACTCTCTCTTAAAAACTCTTTCTTATGCAATCATTTACACCAGTAATCTCTTGCTTTATAATAAGACAATCGTGAGTTTGTTTAGCAATTCAATAATACAAAAACGATGGTAATTAATAAAAGAAATGACATATGTGCAGGTGCCCTAATATACGTTTTACAGTGCCATGACGTCTACTGTACGTGTACTTCGTGTATATCACGGACATATCCAACATCTAAAATTCACACTCAAGGCCAACAATACTAATTTGAGAAAAGCATATTATTTTAGGAACAACGAGTACTGGGGTTTTATCGGTTTTTGTTTATTTACCCTTTCACGTAATTCTGACTAGTAAATAGTAATCAATTTAAGTGATCTAAATCCTAAACAAGACGCCTTTCTAAATTATCTAAACGTTTACGTAACAGATTATGATCTTGATTGATTATGGTAATAACATGTTATGACGTATGGAGTTTTTTTGTTCAGTTACGATGTAAGACAACAATTTCTTATATTGCTGACCTCATAATCTGAGCCAATAGTAGTCGTTTAAAGACATTAAAAGATTCTTATCATCAATTTTAATATTCTTTTTACAGTAACCTAGGATGATTAATTGTTTTCGGTTCTCGGTAATCTGTAATCTATCTGGAACACTTTCCTTGTCCTCTATCTAGTCATAACTAAACTAAAAAACTAGATCAATACTTTTGTCATTCTTCTTTCCATTTCAATTTAATCTATAGTTAGTGTGATTTTAATGTGTTCATAATTTGAAAACAGTTTTTTTTTTAATTTCAACAATCAAGCTCTGATAGTAACGGCATTTGAGCAAGAAAATAGCCTGATAGCCTAACGTTTTAACGTGTTACGTTAAAACGCTACGTTACACTAAAACGAACATATTTTGTCAGAGTAACATAGTTGCCTGTCTTTTAGCGTTTAACGGTAAAAGCTTGTCCATTCATTTAGCGAGAAATGTCTGTTGGTGTTTTAATTTGTGATCGTTATTTTTAATCAACAAGCGAGTACAATGACCCCGATTCGACGCAGTAGATCCGAACCGAACACGGTATAGACCATTTAGATTACCATTGCCAAAGAAATACAACTGCTAATCTGTTGCTAGGTTACAGAAAATAAAGCTCGTCTTTTATAGAAAATAGCTATATAACTATTAACCATTCTAAAAAGATAATTGGCGGTAGGCATTTCTAAATTTTGTTAGCTTACATTTAAAAGTTAGCTTAATGCCATTTGTATAATGAACTTACATAATATGAACATTTTTATTCCGAATGCGTTGTTTGCACTTGTATAACAATACCGTGTGAACAGCATGACCACATCTTTGTATAGAAGCATCGCGAATTAGATCTCAGTCCGCCTTTCTCTTCGTGAAATAAATTAAAGGGTATAAAAGGAGCGGCTAAACATTTTAGGTCACGGGTTCACGGCCGAGGCATGTGGTTTATAAACCAATCTGTAACATTATATAACATTTAAATTATTTACATCTCATTTCCAATACGAATTGTGGTATCGAAAGAAACAATTTGAATACATAATCGTGGAATTAATCGATATGATAGTTTCTTTGAAGACTCCAATCACCGGCTGCGCAAGTAAACCGTTATTTGAAATTGCAACATCAATAATCGAATAATAATGATGGGATTTCTAGGTTCTCGATGAAAGCTGTACACCAGCATTGGCACGAGGAAGGCGCCAACAGCGACGCGGGGTCAACGACTTTGCTTTATAAGAACAACTGTCACTTTCAAAGGTCGTCAGGCACGCAGGTTGAGTATTTCGATGCTACACCTTACATTGAACATCAGGTGGCTTTACATTTTCGTTACATTAAAGTGGTAAAACGTATTAAGAAATTATGTTAAATAAATTGTCTGGAAGCTACATACAGCATATTATCTTTTCTAAGTGAACACTAGACAATACAGAATATCTTTCTCGCTCTAATCTTCAAATGTAATAAACTATAACGTTATTTTATACTCAAAAAACAACTTTATATGAGCGCAAAATAATGTTCAAATTAGATTCAAAGTAACAAGTGACCTCTTAGGACTTGTTTTTATAATAGTAAATTGGCAAAAATGAACTAGCAAATATACTACTAAAAATAAATGTTATATTATGATTATCAAAATAGGGATTCCATATTATGCAGCATTGTACAGTTAGCTACACACGGAAGGAAGACTATCGTTAAAAATATGGCAACACGAATTTAAATTGATTTTTATACCCCACAATTGAAAACGATTAAGTAATTGAGAATGCACGCCTTAGTTACCTGTGTTAAGCATTAGAGTATATATGCTTCACGATTGTTTTAATATTGTTGAAATCAGTTTCTACAAAGCAACACAATAATATTTGGCAAAAATTATACCAAAATAACGCTTAATGACTTAGTAAATAAAAACGTGTATAGGCGTAAGTTTTAGTTTGTTTTGATTTATTTTCTTTCTAATGATTTGATAAAATATTGTAATTAATAATAAATTCAGAAAGTTTCTAGTAAAGTATTGGTAACATTGCGTTAGTACTGCGACCTTGTTGCCGCCGCAACTATTTGCTTGACCGAATTCATTGAAACTCAATTCTGTTGTTCCAAAAACGCAATCGTATATTTTGAAGACAATGCTCCTTCTACAGAACGTGAAATGGAATAATTCGTCGCTTTGGCAATTATCTATAGAGACTGTTATATCGTTCATATTGAGAGATAATGTAAAGGGATATTCATTCTTGAATTTACCTTGAAGTGTTTTAATTAAATAACGCAGAAGGCAAACACAGATTTTTGAATTACACGACTTTCTATTTCGCGTTTCAAATAAAATTAGAACTAAATTCTGTGTGCCATTTGCTACTATATACTTTGACCTCAACGCTACCGCAGAATTAGTGCTTATTTAGTTAGATGAAATGCTGCATAACTGAGAGAGTTATTCTTGGAGTTAGCTTTTAACTTGATAAATTAGATTAAAATGATTCTGATTTATAGCATGATGTATGTAAAAAATCAAAAACCTACCACTTAAGGATTAGCGAATGAAACCATTGGGTTTACAATCCAATGAATTCTTTTTATCTCGACAAAATGTGATGACATTTGAAATGAAAGAATTCAACTTTGTAGTGAATCATCATAGGTACAATTCATTTCAAATATGAAGTCAAAATTCGAACGCAATTTAGAAACAGATTAAAAAAACGGTTGAGGCTGGTAATAAAAAACCAGACAAGAAAGTTTATTTAAATGTCAATTATTTCAATAGGTTGAGATCTCTGTAAGCATCCTACTTTAAATGTAGTAATGTGAGAATTACATATACTATCGTCGAGTGACCCAACACATGATCACGTATACATAACGTAAATAAATATTACTCACAGCTCCTCTCGTTGCCGTTGTGACAACACCATTTTCATCGTGGTCGGGTGACGCTTGAGGCGGCGGGCCCGTGTGGTTCACTGCACTAGAGTCTCACTTACTCACGCGGGCGACGGCAGGAGCGCCGTTGCCATTATATCACCTGTGTACAACCACATTTGTTTATTAACTATGGGCCATCATTTGTCAAACTTTTACTTATAAACAAACATCTTATACTTCGGAAGCTGAACGAAAGTGTAGCAAATAGGAATATAGACCAATTTTCAAGCAATTTTTTAATAAAAAAAAATATTTAAAAAAATACTTTTCCACTAGAGAGAAAATGGCACAGTACCATAGGCAGAGTTTAACAATAGTGTATATAATTATGTAGGAAATCTTGAATCTTGTTGGTCTTAGTAGTCACATGATAATTGGAGTAAGTTATATTATATATATTAATAATATTAAATATTAATTAATATAAATAATATCATATTGCTTTATGTATTAAAACATTAGAATTAATCAATTAATTAATTATAAAGTAATATAAAGTAAACATCGCTATAACATATTACTTTAAAACACAAAATTAAATTGTAATACTATTTTTCTTTCTAGAACCAAAGGGAATCACTAGTATCCTTGTTTAGGTAAAAGCTATAAAAATGACAGTAACAGTTATTTTGCTTTACTTAGGAGTATTTGGAAGAATTAATCTTAGTCTGGTGATCAGATAATTTGACCTACTTTTAATATCAAATGAAATATGCGTTGCGTGCGCGAAAATTTGAGTAAGTTGGATTTTACTGGTTTTCTTTTAAATTATTACCCTAATATACACATTTTCGAGTATTCATTGTGTGTAAGTTATGGTATGTCTTGTTTACACTATTTACTTAGGAATGAGTTACTTAATGTATTTTTATAAGATTGAGTGGGATTACAGCAATTTCAATGAAATTAGCAAGACCCTCAGAAGAAGCAAGAAGTTTAAGGTTTTAAATAGATTTTTAACATGTATGTCCTAATATTATAGAAGTTTCCAAAAATAATCCTTTCTCTTTATAAAAAGACAATTCCCTCACTAGGAATATTCCTGTGTAGCGAAAGGCTTTACAAATACACATAAAACGGACACCCAGAGGCAGAACAACAATTGGTGTAATTTAACAAAGTATTGTCTCATGTGGGGGGTTTGCAACCACAACAGTCGGTGCAGTGAAGAGTGGAGAGGTAACCACTGCACCATCTGTGGAGTCAAAAATGCCAAATATTTTTTTTACAGACAATTCAATATGGGTATTTACTTAATTTGAACAGTTAAATATAATAGGATAAATTTGCAACTCATCATATAAAATGACTGTAGGTATAGGGTTATGTGTTATTTGAAGTTAAATATCTACCATCGAGTTCATATACTCTTGAATTTGTGTTATGATGTGGGGAAAACAGTTTTTATGCTGTATTACATCATTGATCAGATTACCATATACTTAGTGAGTCATGTATAAAAATATAATTTCAAATATTTCCACATTTGGTCGATCTTGTAGTAATTTATTTATTTAACCCTGACAACTTGTACTTAACAGAAAAAGAAAATGGTGCAAGCGATTTTGAACCTACAGAGCCTCTTTGAATATATTTATAATTGCATCATATTCAAAAGTAGTTTTTCTTGTTTTTCTGTACCAATTTATTCATGTACTTAACATGAACATAAATATAGTAGTAGTTTGATTCAGTATAGTTATAAATAAATGCTAAACATCTTGTTTTTTGGAATCTCATTCAACAGATATTTTAAGGCTGTATACACATAACATGAGGAGTTACAGCTTCAAATTTTATAAAATGGTTTAGTTGGAACTAGCGAACTAGCAAGGTTATGCTCAAAAAGAAGAAAGACAGTAGAAAACTATAAACCAGGCAAATTTAAAAAGTTAACTTGAACTTTGGAAGTAAACTAAATCCATTTAATAGTAGTTTGAATGCTCTTTGTAAATAGTAGGTACCCTTCATAACCATTAAGCCGAATAGGATATTATTTGAAACTAGCTTTTGTTTTGCTTAATATTTGGTCTGCTACATTAAGTTTCGTAACAGATCATTTTAAATATTTTTTTTCTAACATACAAACAATCCTACAGTAAATCGTCTTTGTGTTTCTTTAATGGTTTAGGCAGCGTATGCCAAGATAACTTTCAGCGGCCAGATTTTCTTTCGAAATTATGACCAAAATTACATAAAATCATTAAAAATTGTAGCCTATATGTTATTCTAATACCCACCTATATTACTGTAAAATTTCACCTAAATCCATCCAGCGTTTTTTTTTGCTGAAAGAGTAACAAACACTTACACTTACAAACTTTCGCATCTATAATATTAGAAGGATGTGTATAATAGTGAAAATTCAATTTAGAAATTAAATATGTTTGTCACTCCCATTATGAACATTGGTGATGAAAGTATATGGAAAAAGACTTATTTATTATTCTAATTTAACAGATATACAGGTAAAACCACAGATTAATAAAATATCTATTTAAATATCATATTAAATCTCCAGGAGCATCTGATTAAAGAATACAGTAAACATATTTCTAAGAAAGTCAATTATAATTTTATATCACATTATATTTAAAAATACATTACAACCTATTCAACAATTTTTTATCACTATAATAATGACCTACTACTCTAATCCTTTGAACAAAGAACATTCTAGCAACTAAACTAAATAATGAGATCTAATATGTTCTTTAGTAATTGACAATTATCTTCATGAACAATATTTCTTAACTGTCTCAAAATTAAAATCCTATTTTGGTGATTTTCAAATTAAAAAGAGAAATTATTTCACACTTTTATACAGAAATATATATATACACATTTGTTAATGTGTAGGTAAGATATTTATTTAGCAAACAGAGGGCATCTATTGGCAAAACCTCCATTCTTAGAAACTAATGGTCAGCAATAGACTATTAAAGGCTACTGACATAATAAGGGATGTCTATAAATTACGTTAGGAAACATTAGTGAAATGAAGTCCATATCTATAATTTTGATACCACTTTGTTTTCAACCTTATATTGAAGGATTTGTCTTCTCTCTAGGAAAATAAAATTTAAAAGTATCACACCATACACTTACACTGTAAATGTCAATTAAATTTAATTGGAAATCTTAAAAACATTGGTGAGAATTAGGTCCTTATAACTCTCACCCTGCATGATAGAAGTAGATTCATATCATTTTCCCTATTCCCAAGGCCTTATACCAAGAATATGGATACTGAATGAACAATTTTTTTTACTTTTATGTCAATACTTATAAACCAGTAATTACTTTAGAAGTTTCATCTTTTCTATATTTGTAGTGTACTATATAAATAAAACATTTCCATTAAATATTTAAACATTATAAACATGTATAAATACAAATCTAAATTGCAATACAGGTAACTTTAAAAGTAGATACTTTATTTAAGTATGAGTAATTTGAGACTAATAAAAATTTACTATGGCTTCTATGCCAAGGGCAAAATGTGCCTCTAAATTTGGTGAGTTGAAGTGAAGCCATAATATGATGTATAATGAACTTTGCAAGGTTGGCTTTTATTAAGTGGCAGATAATTTGCCTGGAAATCAGAATTATAATTGTGTATATGATGTATCTTATTAGAATGAACCAATTAGAATGTAATATACATCATTTTCTATTATATACAAAGCAAAAAATAGTTCAGAAAACAATAGATACCATCAATCTTGCATCAAATCTTTGAAGCTAATGATTATTTGGCAGTTAAAAATTTCAATCAGTGTTTGGTTTGCTATTCCACATAATTCGTTTTCTATTGTAATTAAACGTCAGGTTGTCTTATATCTTAACACTGAAACAAAAATGTACTTTTTTTTGGACTAGTGCAGGATTTATGTAATGATTCATCATTGTTATTACCTTCATAAAACAAACTCTTACAGACCTCACAACAACATAACACATATAGTATTCTTGTGTTTTAATGAAGAAGGCTATATTTCATTGTCAGTAAATGGATAAAAAATAGTTAAGAAATGTGAATGCATTAAAATGACTCAGAAACGTCAAAAGCATTAGGGTTACTGTCATTTTGCCACATCAACGAAATTCGCAAAACTTGATAAAATCTTATATCTGGTGGTTAAAGAATCCCTTTGCATTCTACGTGTTAATGATACGTTGCACAAAGCAGGTAAAATTGGTAAAGAATAATATGAGAGAACGGCCATATTGAACGTCTTCAGGGAACAACTACTACATATTTAGTACGTTGTACGTAAATACTTTCTATTCACGTCCAAAGGTAAACAAATAATACTTACAGAACACAAAACACTTTAAATTTCACTTTTTTCTGAGATAAATATCACGCACTCTACAATCACACTACACACAAGACCCAAGGCAGAAAACCGTTTTCGTTGCAATGGCTCAAACTCACCCACCAATCCTATACAACGTGAAGTTTCGATTTTCTTTCTTTCGACAGTTGCTGTTTTAACGCCATCTATCCACAGGTCTATCAAAGTAAAATAATAGAGACAAATGATAGTGAATATCATGCCTGGGACAGAGAAAAAAAACCGAATTCGATTGCCAGTTGCCATGAAAAAAATAGGAATTAGTCTTTCTGTTGTTTGATGTATGCATACTTTAGCTACAGCTGATTACATTGTTAAAACAAAAATTGAAATTTAATGTTGGGATTTTTAAATTATAGATATATGTAGCTTTAATCAGTGACCGCAAAATGATTTTAAAAAAGTTGCACTTAATAAGACAATAGTGACTATTGATGTTTACACCAAAGGCTAATAAAAGGTGTACGATTCATTAAAATTTAGCTTGGGATGAGATTTTTGTTAATAATTTTTAATAACCTAAAAATAAGAAATTTCTAGTAAAGCGAGCCTCTAATAAGCAGTGAATGCCTGTGAACAAAGAGACTGATAGGAAGATGCTATTAGATTTCCTTTTGGTCTAAAAAAAAATGCAGGTACAGTGAGTTAACCGTTCCATAGTGATGTTTCTTTAATAGTGAGCAGGTAAGATTACTTGATTATCGCACACAAACAATATGGCAAGTATGTATCACTCATACCCAACACTGAGTTTGTTTTCGACTTCGTCAAAAGCTAAACGCCTTAAAAACTCTAGAAACTTGCACATCATAGAGCCAAACGTACAGGTATACCTAGGGCAATATATATATATATAAATAAAAATGACATGAAGATTAATGATATTTTTGCACATTATTATTACTATTACTTTTGCACACTTTTACACATTATTACTTTTGCACCAGTACAGGCGTACTGGTGCAAAAGTAATATTTTAATATTTTTGAACCAAACATAGTCGTTAGTTACTTCTTTGTCTTCAGTACTGACTAAAAAACAGTTTGTATAGCCAAAACGGCTTAAACCAAACTATTTTTTTTTATTTAAAATCCTTTGCTACCATTTTTGAATTTGGCAGTTTTATTCAAAGGATACGGAAACATTATCTTCTCTATATTTAAGTTAAACGTATTTATGAATATAATTCTGACTATATTATTTAAATTAATTTCGCATAATAAAATCATCTAGTCTTCGAAAGGAACACCAATACTGGCTGAAAATATTTTTCATAAATCGAAAGAAAAACTAATACACTCGAATCAACTAATTAGTAGTTTTAGTTAGTCGATTACAGTTTTTAAATGTTTGTATTAATTTTTACAACGTTAAAAACGATTTATAACTTCATCTAACATTATAGCATTCTATTATGTATTACAAATGTAACTATTTAAATATTGTTACATAAGCGCACTAAAAATTAGTCCTTGCGTCGTTAGAATATGACCTGATATAATTTTACCTACTAAAAATTCCTGTACATCAAACATTTTATTTTTGTTTATATAAAAGTAGCACATAGATAAGGAATAAGATCATTCTGTGTATCATCTGTTACATTCAACATGGTAGAATTTATTTCATGACTTGACTTTCATGTACAAAAACTGTACCGTTGTTTAAGCAAAAAGTTTGAATTCTAGGACCAGTTTAGATGATCAGGTCAATCAAATTAAACAAAAATTAATGTATAATTTATCCCACTTCAAACATTCTAAAATCGCTCATTTGAAAGTTTTTTAAATAATAAATACAACATATATGATCAGAAATACGTAGAAAGACAAAGTGTAACTATAGTCAAGAACATTTCCTATTTCTATGATCTTTAGAAGTATTATTCAAAGGTAGTAAGGCATAAAATGTAATCACAAAAATAGATTTTATCTTTACTGTTATATATTTTGTAATAATAGGGTGAGTTTCTGTTTTTAAAATTACTTTGATATTATAAAAAAATTATATTTAAAATAAAAATTATGTATTAGATTTTTTTATCTGCAAATTAGTCGATTGTAGTTGTAGTTGATTCTTTGAAATCGCCTCTATTTTAACAAAACAAATGTCCGAATCGTGCGCCCATTTCGTAAGTTCCTCAAATGATAATTTTTGATTGACGCCCTGGAAGATATATATTTCTACAATAAGCAACCATACGTGAATAGTTTTTTTTATACTGAAACAATAAGCAATAGATAGTGTTTAATAATAAATTTATTCTAGGTTTTGATTTTTTTTACATTGCCAAAACCTACGTAGACGAAAGGAATCAAGTTTCATAAATAATGGTGTTTGCATAATTACCGCGATATTCAGAACTTATAGTTAATTAGACCATTTTGACTCGATTTAAATTATAAACAGTGCTCGTTCCTCAAAATGGCAGTGATCAGTGTTCACCTTTCACCTTGCAGCAAGTAAATAGATTTTGTTTCGATCATCGATGTGTTACTCGTTCAAACACGTACGAGGCACGGATGCTGACTTTGAGGAGCAGTGTGTGCGATGGTGATAGCAAAGAGCAAAAAAGTTAAACCAATAATGAATAATACAATGAAAAATATGGATTACAACTGGACACCTGGTCCAGAAGTACCAAATAACCAAGAAGGCGGCGTTCCTAAGGCGATCTTCATTCCTCATTCGAACTCTTTGGCCTTTGATGAAAGAAGAGTTACATTGGAGCAGCCAGTCAAGGTAACTAACTTATTTTAATATTTCGTATTATTTTAGACCACATAGATAAGTTAGAATGACAAATTATCTTGAAGATATTCCATTATGCTCAGTGTACACACGTAACGCGCTCTCAGATAAAATGTAGTACCAATAAAATACCTTGACAATAAAGTTACCAATTTCATGTTCCATAAATAGTAATAGCTATGTAGATGGGTTAAAGAATAATATTTATTTTCTTAACCAACTAGATCCAGATTGTAGATCTCACACCTATAAATTATTTACAATTAGCAACTACACATTGTTATACACATATGACAACTTGTAATAACAAAAATTTAACAGGCAAACTTTGTTTAACAGGCAAGTTTGCCTTATACAAGAAACCATTTAAAAAATTCATCCAAGAAGAGTCGTAGAATAAATTCTAATTTAAAAGAAAAACCTTTGAACAGTAAATGAATGAACTGTAATGTAATTACAGCTAAAACTTTACTACAACTGTTTATTTAGCATTCCTTGTCTATGACTAAATTAGAAATTTAAAAATTCTCAACACTTAATTTTTTAATTTCTCTGACTTCATATACTATTGAGGTTGGTTACATTTACCAACATCCATCTTAATCTATTTTTCTATCTTAGTTTACATATGAAAGGCCTATTAATTAAAAATAAAAATCGACATGAATACATCCTTGCTAAGGATAGGCCTTTGTTTAGCAGTGGACTAGAGTAAGAGAAACAAGTCTATTAATGGTAATAGTACCTAATAACACATCACATACTATAGAAAAATAATATAGTAGTATTAGTATAACCATGATTATCATCTCGACTGGAATATCTCCTTTTTGGGATATGGATCTACCCCAAGGAGTATAATGTAGTATAGTATACTAGTCAAATTTGTTAGGAATGAATTGAATAACATAAAACGGCTTACTAAAATTTTCTGTATTGTTTTAAAAATTTATGAATGAATGCATTTTATCTACAATTGAATGATAATCATAAAGTTTGACTTACAAATCACATTTATTAGTCATTAGATAACATTAATTCAAACTATTCAAAAAAAAGGTAATTCCAATAACAAGTATGACTGTCCTGCTAGAGCTAATACCGAAATTCTGATATTGAATATAGATAACATCCCTTTCTTGCTATTGTCTTATCTTCTTTTTTATTTTTCCTTTTAATATTCTCACAATCTATCTTTAAAATACCTAGTTGAAATCAATGAGCTTGACTCCCATTTTAACATATCTCATAGACAGTTGTCTGATCCCTAACTAGATATAGCCTGTATGATGATAAGCAGATTGCCCATGAACACATTTATTTAAATCTCTGTAATTGCATATTTTAAATAAATTACACCCACATATAAAATTTAAACTGGCCAAAATTTCCTTAAAGGCTTATGTCCAGCAGTGAGCTGTTAAAAGCTATTGATGATGATGACATCCAGATGTAGAACAAACTATCATGTTCATCACATAACTATGTCTTGTGTAGGAATTGAACCCACAACCTGTGGCTTCCAAGTCAGATAGCCATATCAGGGTAACTAACTACAAGACCAAAAGGCTAGTCAAATGTAGCTGGCAAAAAGATGCATAAAAACTTATTAATTTTATAACTCTTACAGCAATAAAAAAAATCATTAATTATCTTGAATTATGGCAAGTTTATATAGCTATGCAAAAATTACGGTATCTCAGATCCTCTCTTGATAGTATGGATCTATTTCTCAACTTTATATTGATAAAGATCGTATCTAGATAGAAATTGACATATTTAGATTTATCTCAAGTTTATCAGATTATAAAAATATTTTCAGCGACTATTTGAAATGAGGCCAAAGAAAATTTTGTCCAACAGACAAAACATTACATTTGTTATTTATTTATCTGTTATTACAAGTGTGCTGTACCTGATAATTCTGATAAACCATGTTTTATTTTTATCTGTGATCACCTCACCAGAGAGTGAAGTGATATACTGCATTAGAACCAACTAAAGCCATACCGTGTTCTGTACTATTGACAGGGAATTGAACAGATAGTTAAAAAAATCGCTCTTTGCAAGCCACAAAAGATTAAAGTGCATAATTATATTGGTTCTAAATGCTATTTGAATATGAATAAAAAAGACTGGTACTCTGAAATGACACATACAGCAAAAATACATGATACTTTTTGTATTTTTCTTTATATAATATTTTTCTATAGCTATTGTAGAAAAAAGATCACTGACATATCTCTTAATTTGCAGAACAATCACCTTCTACAAATTAAGAGATACGTTACATCTATCAAGATGTCAGCTTTTTTGTGTAGTTGTCATTAGTTATACCCTATCTTTTAATCAGGATGATACAATAAAGTAAGAAAATAACGAAGTTATTGATATAATTTTTATTTTTGGCTTGAGAATTCATCAATTCCAGCTTCATGTTCTTAAAAATGTTGAATATGCTCATATACAGCATTATTTTTCATGTGTCGCATTATTTTTGTTAAGGTCACATCATTTTTCTTCCAAGTCAGGCAAATGTTTGTGTGCCTGACAAAGTAAAGTCTGATGTAAAGCATAAATATAATCCAAAAGTTGTGGTCCACACTATATCAGCCTACTAAGATGCTTTTTAAAAGGCATGACAGTCATCGTGGCAGTGTAAGATTCATATACATTCAGTAATGAGTCATGGGCCTGTGGGTTTAGTGGTTAGTGATCCTGAGACTGTTTGTTTGATTCCCACCCAGGGCAAATCTTTATGTGATGAACACGGATCATTTGTTATTACTCTGAACTCTCTATCTGGGTGTAATTTATCTATATGTATATATTTAGAAATATTATTTTATTAAATATATAGTACAGTCTTTTCCTAGTTTGGGATCTGATCACCGTGTGTGAGATTATTAATATAATTGTCACCCCTACATCAATAGGCCTTCAGCCTCACACTCACTAACGGAACACGATAGCACAGATGCTTTTACATTAGGATAAATTAATACTGGGTAGACTGTAAAATCATAAACATTTTAACGAAAGTTTAATTCTTAAACCATTTTCCAATACCTTCTTTCAAAGATGTAACTATACACTTTATGATACAGCTTTTCATACAGTCATTGAAGTTTACATCTTTTGTTAGGTTTCTCTCCCAGCGAAATCTAGCTTTCGAGAAGTTGCCAACTTCACTATCTTCTTTCACCTACTTTGATAATTTTCTGACAATCCGATACATAGCAAAACCGAAGATATGTGTGACGTGTAGCCAATCTTAAGCGACTGATAATTAAATGGCTTTTGAATCTTTCCTATGATGAAACTGAATTGATTCTTTCATACCACGGGTAATAGTGGCAAAAGATAATACGCATGTACACACACATACACATACACACCAATACACATACACACACATACACATACACACAAAAGACACTCTCAGCTACAGACTAACTTTTATATAAATTTTTGTTTTGTTTTTGTTTGTTTTTAACCTTGTTTTAATTTTATCTTATATTCTATATCAACTAAACTTTATAAAATTTTTAAATATTGTGAAATCTCATATGGGTGCTGCGACACAAGCCACGAGCTTAGTGCGGAAACCGTCGTTAAATTTAACTTGTAATTTCTTTTTAAGTATAAGTATAAATAAATAAATAAAGTAAATAAATAAATAAATAAAATAAATCTTTGTCTTGATTCAAAGCTTCGAAAGTGTCCAGATACAGCTAAAAATTTTGGTCTCTGTTTCCCCTATGTTTAGATATAATAAACACTACCTTTGTTACACATAGGGATAGGCAGAGTATTTTGTAGTTCTAAAATTCTCGTATGAAATTATGGTTTTAATTTTTCCCGACTAAAATTTTACGGAGGCCTGTGAAAGAGAGGATAGTTTTGGTAATGTTAATTTACCTAGAAGTAAAGGTGAACACGAAGCGAAAATTATCACTACTGCATTTGAAGTATGAGGGACGAACCAACTCTCCGTTGTGGTAGAATGGCCACTATAGCGATGACCTCCTGGGGTTAAATGGGTCAGTATACTTAGGAATAAGTAGTCACGCTAGAACGCTTCTCTCTCGCAGCAACATATTTGTAGTCGACGACACCATTTGTCCATAATCATTCCGATTCGCTACTTTGTAGTATCCATTACATAGTAGTACCTAAAGTATTAGAAAATATATAAATTAGTTAAATAATTTATATTATCATGACTAATTATCAACACATTTAAATTTTGTGTAAAATTTTAAGAGGTATTGTATATATCCTAGTTATATACTTCTCACATTGTAATAGAGGCGGCTATTTAAAAATCAGCCATTTTTGATAAACTGTGACGTACCACTAATAAACCTTTATACATAGCTATTAAAATAAATTACACACAATTGTTTACATACATAAAATACGATATTTCTCTTTCTGCTCGTATAATGCACATATTTTTCAAACTGCATTGTCCAGTTATATTTCATTTACATATATATTTTTCTATGATATACCAGTGCCGTAAGTCTCTGGTGTAGTACTCGAGATTTACGGAACTGACTTTCGTATCGTTAGCAATAAACTACGGAATAAATTTCATGGGCCTTAGTTAAAACTTTCTTTATTAATATCATCATTTATTAAATAACGTATTAAACTTTTTTGTTTGAGATGAAGATCTTAATAAATAACACGCAATTGACAGCGTCGTACTCTGCATTCGTATCTGATATTACTCCATCATTTAGTTTGTATGCAGCCCAGTCGTATTCGTCAGTGAGCGAGAGTATATGCTCACGAGTCCATGTCTGACTCACAATGACCCCAGTCCCGAAGTGCTTGAGACGATCGCAATTGTGCATTGGTAATTAAATTTAATGAGATTAAATAGTGCTATTTTAGACCAACCATCTGCTGGTATTCTTTAAGGATGTCTATACTTGTAAGATTTATATTTGTACTAGGGCTTTAATGTATCTTTCTTTATAGTAAGTTAAATAATCGGATTTTATATGACTGTGAAAGCTTTTGCTTTGACTTAACACATTGTATTTATTTCCATCTGAATACAATAAAGTTGATTTATATTTAAAACTGTAATTGTCAGGTCAGAGTTGTTAAGTTTTACTACAAGGAGAACAAAGAAAAGTATTAAATTGGTCGTAAGTCTTCGTAGAAATTAAATAAAGATTTATTCTTGTTGGGTATATCTTCTTTAAACGAAAAATGCGACCCGGTTAAATGAAGGTGTAGTGAAATGTGTAGATAGCGGTTACTAATTAATTAATTGCGGTTAATTGCGGTTGACATGACTCTAGTTTGTAAATAAAAGAGTACTTAATAGTTATGATATTTTGACGGCAATACTCGCTGTTTTAAATTTCAGATGTTCTTTTTAAACATTTTAAAATGTATTGTTGCCATTTATTGTTCTTAATAAATAGTAATGTATTATTAACGAAATTGAGTAACCAAAATAGACTCGTATTTGCTTTTATTCCCATTAAAGTGCATACATTTTTATAGAAATTTATGTAATCATTATAAAAAAACATGTTTTACAACTGAAGCCTCGATTTATGTGATCTGTTGATACTGTTTAATATTTTTTTCTTATAAATAAAATCTTGAATTTTAATGTTAATACTTAAGGGAGACTTTGTCCTTGAAATTTTCAAAAAATCCATTTTTTTTTTATTACTGATTCTTATTGTACATGTTACTAGAAACAAATATGTCGAAGAGTTGCCGGGATTTCAAACGTTTACGATATTTTAAACGCGTTTGAAGTTAATACCGTCTTAGCAGAGCGCCCGACGAGCTGGGTCCCTGTAGGTCTTAGGGTCTCTGACGCAGGTATACAGAGCCTTTAATGCTTAGAAACCTTTGAATAGGGTCCCTACTTCCTCTTTCTTTGAGAAATGTGAAAAAAGGAACCAAGGGACTTGGAGGAAAAGGGGCAGGCAAACCCACAGATAAAGTGATCGGAGAAATTACCAAATACTATGGCCTTGCTATCCGCCGAAATTTACATTCTGTGCAAGCCATGAAGGACGCAGTCTGGACCACATATTATCACAAGAGCTCCACGGATAAAAAACTCCGGCATAAGAGGTGGTCACCAAGTGAAAACAGTTGGTGTACGTGGCGTAAAGCCGAAGCGTCGGATACTTTGTCTTCATATAAGCACAAAGCTCCCCTCAGTGATGAAGTTCTTAAAGCCATCGAGCCAATTTACAAAGATTTGTCGTCGGACGATTTGGTCCAAAGATGTTTGGGTGCTCATACTCAAAACAGTAATGAGTCACTGAATAAAATGATTTGAATGCACGCGCTGAAAGAATTTCATTCCGGCACAGATGTGGTCAATATTACCACGGAATTAGCAGTAATTATCTTCAACGAAGGTGAAGAATCACTGTTAATTGCCATGGATCTCATGGGTGTCCGGATTGGCACATTCGCCGAGAGCTGGGTCCATTCACGGAACAGAGAAAGAATCTAGCGCGCGGAAAGGCAGGTGACCGACGCAGCAAAAAAGGCCCGGATTGAGCAACGAGAGATGTTAGCGGCTAAACATGAGCAGCTAAAAGAAGAGGAGGGATGCCTCTATGGACCAGGCATTGCCGATTAGTGGTAATTATAAACATATTATCGTAAACACATTACAAAACTTTTAAGGCGTTTTTCTCGAAAACACGTTTTTAAAAATGGCTGACATTCTCCTGGCCGCTATAATTAACATATCGACCTGAAATTTGGAGAGCATACTCAGGAAATATGTCTTCATGGAATGACGGATTGTTTTTTCGATAGACACATTTTTGCATTTATAATTTATCTTTTTATGCGAAAAAAAAGCAAAAATTCGATTTTTTTTCAATAATTGCCGTAATTTTTCGAAATTTGTACTAAACAAAAAACCCATCCGTCATTCCATGACCAGAGGGTCACACATTGATAATATGCTTGGAATTGCCGGTTCAGATCAACACAGCAGGGGCAGTGATGTCAGCCGTTTACCTCCCGCGATTCGAGGACCTGTTTTTGCGGAGCTGCAACAGCCGCCATTTTGGTTAAAAAATAAAAAAAAATATTTTTTAACGTTTTGCATATATTGAGTAAAAACTAAAAAAAGCTGCACTCAAAAAGCTTTACTCGTTCCCTTTAAAAAAAATAAAATGTAAACACCTGAAAAATGGCACTCCAAGGACGAAGTCTCCCTTAATTAAAATGAAGTTTTCTGGCGAATGGCAAGTTTGCAAGGTATAATTTCTTCGAATTTTCAATTTTCAGTGTTTACGGTTTGTCTAGTTCTCCCAAAAGCATGTGACACATGATTTACCTCGCGATATAGAAACACACCACTTCATTATCTCTTATTAACGGCTCTCATCTCAATCCTAACGACATTCAATCACCCCTTGTCAATCAAACCATGTCGTCAATAGACAGATAAAGTCAAGACTATCTGAACAATGTTCATTATAGGCTTACGTATCGACAGGTCCCAAATCAGCGTCTTCGTTTCAGTGAAATAAGTCTTGTCCTATGTTAGTATTGTGTTGAATTTCATCTATATAAAGATTGAAAACTCTTTACCTAACAGTGAAAAAATCTGTACGTAAAATCTGTAACATGTATTATAATAAATTAACAGTTTAAGGTTCACCAGGTAAAGACGAGTTATACAAATTTTTACACTTTCACGTTCCATTATATATAATTACGCATACGTAAGAAAAAATTACGTGCAGCTATTACATAGCGTTGCTTCAACTAATCACGTTAATTCTCATGCGTATTTAACTACAAAGATAAGATTTTGACTAAATTATTCCCGAACTTACCGAGTTCTCACGACTTATTTACCAGCAAACTATTGCAAATAATTATTTTATAGATATACAGATTACACAAACATGTCTTGAATGAACAATGACACACATATGTTTGTTTCGTTTTTCTAGTACATACTACTTATTAACCTTGATAGACTAATAAAGGTGTCGTATGCCTCGAGACATTCAATTATTACAGGGTTAAAGAACCGTGTGATTGTTATTGTAAATGTGACAAAGACTAGCCTAGGCCCCGGGAAAAAGCATGCCTCCTTGTAAAGTAAAATCCGTTAAAAAATATTGCTTGCCACATTACGCACAGAGATAAAGCTTTAGTAATCGTCAAAACCTATCTGATGTGTTTAACATTATTTTTTGTCACTTTTTTAGACAGCACTAATCTTAGTAATTTTACTATATTATTAAATGAGGTTCGCTCTTGCTTGTTCTGAATACTTCGTTTATATACATCCAATTCAAGTATCCAATGCAAACCCAAGATTTTGCTCAATTAGACTTAGTTCAAATTACGTTAGTAGATATAATTTTACTTTAAGGTAGACTCATCTAATCTATTTATCATATTCTCTATGTTCTTTTCTGACTAGTGCGCAAATTCTACTTAGTAGCACAGTAAACGAACAAATGAATAAAGATTGCATTTATTTGTGATACATACTTTTGCCTGCGCATTGCCACCCGTAGCTTTTCATAATTTACGGTATCATAACTTTTTTTCTAGATAGAAATTTCTTTTTCTATTTTCACCGCATTAGTGCTACCAATTTCTCTACATTTGAGTTTCAATATGCGCACACGTTGCATTAACTATTTATATTTGTATAAGTATCACTGAATCTAAAGTCGTGTATAGTATGATAATATTTAGTGTAAGTAAGTCGACCAAATTCACGAATTTTAAGCAACACTTAAAGAATAACATTAGAACTTATAGACGCGTAAACTATTATATAATAAATAAATAAACTCACATATCTCACACAAAGGCTGTCTGAATGCAGATTAGTACTAGTTGTACTGAAATATTTTTAAATACATACATGTTATAGAAAAATAATGTAAGTATTATATTTAGTTGGAGAACGTTTGAAAATGGACCGAAATGATTCTGGCAACACCCTGTCATCAAGAATAAACATTAGAACTTGTCGAGACATAAACTATTATATGATAAATAAATAAACTCATATATCTCACACAACGGCTGTCTGATTGCAAATTAGGCACAACTTGTGCTATGGTAACCAGACTGCTGATAAACATACTTAAATATTTTTAAATACATATATGTTATAGAAAAATAATGTAACTTTAGGTATTATACCCAGACACAACAAATAATCGTGCTCATTACACAAATATTTGTCTTGTGGCGTTAAAAATAGTCTAACCAATCGAAGTCGAATCGAACCCATGACGTCCGGCTTAGCAGTCAGGGCCACTAACCATTACACCAACAAGTCCATCAATAATGTCGTCAACAATAATTACGTCGTCTGTAACTCTTTTTGAGTAAATAGAGTATCTTAGTCATTTTGAAATTTGGTTCCTTATAAGATTTTCCTTTTGAAGAACCTATAAGATCTCTTGTCTATCTGTCTTCTTGTAAAGACTTTTTTCTCAAAAACACATCTCTACGGATCAAGTTGAAATTAACGTACGATATTTAAATCCGCTGTCTCTTGCATTTGTAAAGATATTCAAATTTACTTAACTGGTTTTGTAATCTTATATTTAGCAAAATACATAAAACCTTTAGTACTTTTAATTAGAACCCTGAAGTTTAACGAGAACATTATACAATAAGTAAAGGTTACTTTTCAATTACAATGTAAATTATTTCTTGGAAAATTAACTATATCGATATATGAGCAAATATTTTTAGAACAGCGAATGAAGTTTGCCACACCAGAAAATAAATTTCGAAGATCGATTACCGACACAGGTTTACATACAAGTAACAACATACATCAACTCAAATTATATTATTTTCTTCTAGGAGGGTAAAGAAAATAAAGTTTTTGATAAAAAAAAAGTATAAAGACCAATTACTATACTAAGCGCTGGCTAGTAATTGAAGAGTAGTAAAGAAACTCTTAGTTGTGGGTTATAATGGCAACTAACAAGTGTTAATGTTGGGATTGTTTCTAGGCAGTAACGGCTTTCATAAGGCGGGCCTTATGCTTGTTTGCTAACATGTTCAACGTGACATACCTTTTTCACTGGCCGTTAAGACTTAACTAATCAACAACTAAGCTTTTTTCTTTGCAATAACTGGATTAGAGCATATTTATTTTAAACTAGCTGACCCGGCGAACTTCGTACCGCCTACGCGCCTTAGCGTAGCGTACCTTATTGATTATAAAAATAGTTTAATTAATAGTAAATATTATTTTTCTCCGTAAGAACCTTCTCCTAATAATAACAAATACAACAAAAAAAGAATTAGTGAAATCAGTCCAGCCATTCACGCGTGATGCCGTGACCAAGAAAAACGGGTTTCATTTTTATATATATAGATGCAGAAATTGATTTTTTATTGTAATTAGTAGTAAAGCTGATGTTCTTCCGAAGAGTAGATAAGTAGGTTACATTGAAACATTTGCTGGACTCATAATCATCATCAACAACTTATAATAGTCCACTGCTGGACATTGGCCTCTTTGTAAAAAGGAGATAGAACTCGTAATACGTTTTATATATTACCTATGTTTTATTTAATAAACTGCAAGTTACCTAAATAGACCAGATCTTTCTTATTTATGATCATTTAAGTCCATCCAGTTTTATTGTTATTACGTACTTGAAATTATAAAACCCAATGGTGGAGCAATAAAATGGATGGCACAATTGCTTAAGTGGTCGATTCACCATTAGATATACGGCACCAGGATTTGGTGGGCGTCCATTATTTATATCCGTGTATTCCACATGTTAACAGGGTCTAAAACATTCTTGAATGAGTATTTCCTAGTAAATACCGAAATGCATAAAATATAACACATATAAACGCCCAATTTTTGCCAATGTTTTGGTCCCACGTAATAGGTGGCGAACCTATTGTCGCTAAGCGGGATGTTTTGTTTATCAGAGCTTCGTCCGTCGATCAGCAGGTGCACCACTTGCAGCTGAGCTTGGCTTGGGGCTCTGAGTTCTTAGAGGGACCCCTATAAGTATAAATAAGTAAATAATTGAAGTTATCAATTGAGTCGATGACTTCTGACAGCGGACTGACGCTGACTTACCAGTGCTTTTAGCTCCGCCACAATATTGCCGCCAAAGTATTGCCAGCTTAATGGGACTCTCTAAGGAAAATGAAATTTACCTCACTAAGGAAAGGCCTATGTCCAGCCGTGGACCGTTGAGGGCTGTTGATGAATCTAATATTCAATTAGGAGCCATTTTAAGTATTTTCTTCAGCAGAAGAAACTGCATTACAGCTATCTTTGCAATGTTTAGCTAGCAACGATTTTCTGTAGGTGAGAATATCGTGTTAGATTTTCAAAACAAATACACTTATACTTTTCACATATAACACCGTTATTTTAAATATTAAATAAACATTTTGTAAGCTTTTGGTAAGTCTGGTTTCAATTAAATCTGAGGAGGGTAGAAGAGGGACCTTTTTTTTTAATGTTTGAAATGTTGAAACTTTGCTCGTCGTAGTTTATTGTCTTTTTAGCACATGCACGGGTGTGTCACATACTGATTGTTGTTATAAGACTAGAGAACAATAGCGTGTATGGCAACAGTCTCATATTACGCGCCATATGGTCTACAGAATTAGGGTTGCCATATCCACATTTAGAAGTTCTCTATTACCTTTTTTTGCAGCTTAAAAAAAAAACTATTTGAAGGTATAAAAAATTGCAAAAATTTGTGTGAATGAACTATTTATTTATTAAAAAACTGTAATTTACCCCTATTCATCCTATGGGTGTCGTAAGAGGCGACTAAGGGAGCAAACTACGCAGGACAACATCACTACAAAGAGAAAGAAAACATAAAACAAACCCAATTGTGATCCGTCTGGTCACCGTGGCATAGTGGCCAAAGCTTCCTTTCTAATAAATAATAGTTTAAAAAACTAAAAAAACACGTTTTTATTGCTAATCGAGCTAAAAACTAGAAAATAATCTAATTCGAAAATAGAAAACATACATACATAGATACAACCCAAGCTAATAAAAGCGTGTTAAAAATAAGTCCACTGCTGGTCATGGGCTCCATGTCCAGCAGTGGACTTATTTAAACTGATCTGCTCACGCCAGTATTTTGTGCGTTTTATTATGAATGTTTCGAATTTATGTCGTCTTAGGGTAAAAGGAATTTTTATAAGTGTGGACATCAATCGTATAGATAATTCAGTAAATAAAGACAAACATATCTATTATCTTATCCTAACTTGAACAACATTATATATGTTTGAGACGCGCTTATATAAAAAAAACTCAGGTTTCTTTGTTGTCCGTTTTGGTACATCAGAAGAAGATAAGCGTGACGATAATAACCTGTTACCGGTTCGCCTACAAGAGTCATTTACCAGTTTACCTGTTCTAGCATACTTTCACGGGACTATGACGAAACAGTCAATATAATTTAATTACATTACAAGCATAGTATTAATATTAACAACAAATGCAATTATTACTACAAATAAATCCTGTGTCGCGGGTGTTTTACAAACATACAGGAAACGGACACAAAGAACACCCAGACTCAGAACAATAACATGTGGATCACACAGTGTTGTCCCAGGGGGGGTTTGAACCCACAACACTCAACGTAGTAGAGAGCGACGAGATGATACACTTAAAGATTTATTCTATAACCAGTTATTGATCAGCAGATAATGCCAATTACTGTGCATGAACTCTAAGACATTATATCCACTAAAAATATCTACTATGGTTTGGCTACCTTTAAAAAAAGCCCTACTCTTTGGCAAACGCATAACTTTAATTAATTCTAGATACTAATTATACTAGAACATAATAAGCAAAATTAAACTGTGTTAATAGATTGTTTAAGGTTATTTCTCAGTGAGGTCACGGCGCCAATATCAAAGAAGTTATAGTTACTTAGAGCATATTTTGTAATTAGTTGCGTTGCCAAGGTCAGCCCACGTGTGACTTGCGTTGATTATTGTGCACAAAATCTAGAAAAAAATTAAGGTAAAATTTGAAAGTTTGATCTGAGAATACAAGTTTAGAGGTTCAGTCTTTCAGAGGACTTCCAGTCCCATGTTTTCGAGGAACAATATATTAATTTAAGTATCTATTCTTTATCAAGTTTACACACACATGTTAATTACCATAACTTACTAGGCAATATCGATATCTCAAGTTCGTTACAAGTTCTCTTTTAATAGAAACATTTCAGTATCTTAGCATTAATATTTATAAGTTATATAGTCATGTTTGACCCGCTTAAATTTTCTAGCAACGTTAAATGTGAATGCGAGCTTGTTTGTTTGTGACGTCTTTACTCTTTATCTACTTAATTAATCATCTTCCAATTTTATAGTATACTTACTGTACCCTGACACGCTTCGCTGTGGCACATTTTGGTTGCATTGATAAGAAATAAGAAACAAAAAAAATATTAAAACAATCTTTGAATCGAGTTGCATATCGCGTTACAACTTGAGCTCAATTGGTGTAGAACTTTTTGTAACCAACTAATTAACTTTATAGAATATCCAGTATTTCACATCCAGAAAAAGAAGGCACTGTTTCCGGAAGACACATAAGTTATTGACACTATTTATATTAACGTGTAAAAAACCATAGGCCAGCTACTAGTCTAGAAATGGCAAATTGGCAGTTGATAAAAAAATGCAAATTACGATCGAAAAGTCTATATTGGTGTTTGTTACAATTGCACGTTTGATATTACAGATTGGACGTAACGTGTATCGAGCGACACCCAGCCCCACGAACACAATCTTCGAGTGCAGGGTCTTGTCGCGACATCATGCCACGCTCTATTACGACAAGGGTCACTTTTACCTTGTGGTAAGTTTGTCTATTTTTTTTTGAACTGTTCAACTTATTTGTTTATGGTGTAAGGTTGCAAACGAGTAGATGGGTGAATGATAATAATATTATATTTAACAATATTTGGGACATCTGATACACGACGGCATCTAATCCTATGGGTACTAGACTACTGATAACAAGTAACTATCGCAACCCATGGACATCTATAGCTCAAGTAACACACTTACCTTTCGAGCCTTTTCTCCAAGAATCAGGGGGGTGGGTTTTGGGGTCCGGTAACCCCGCTTTTTCCGTGGTCTACCGGTCTTACTTGTACTATTTATGCCAAACTATTGTTCTCCCACTTACAGTATTGCTTTTAATTATAGAAATACATGATGTAAAAGTAATTTAAATGTACAGAATAACACATAAATGAACTTTCTCCTTTGGCTTTGAAAGATCATGTGGGATTTTGGTGTTTAGTTTTTAGAGTGATCTTACTATCGGGGTCGGTAATCATGGCTGGATGAATGAAGAATACGAGAGCTTATTGCAGGATGTAGCATCAGCTAAAAAGTTACTGTGGCATATATTTTTTGTGTCTTCGTCAGAAAGAACCGAGACCTATTTGCGGTATTTGAACGTCGCTATAAAGATCTAATTGATGAACACATGACACTTTAGACAAATATTTATGAATAACATCAATCATTTCATTTAAAACGTTAATACAAGTTTTATAGATCTAGTAGGAAATTTTAAAATTTGATAAATAAATAATTCTGGCACTGTTATTCTCATATCGCTCATACAAAAATACGTTTCTATTTCTGTAATTATTGCACTAACATAATTGTTCAACTAGGACAATTGGATTTATATGATATAAGCGAACGGCCGCGGCTTCGTCCGTGCTTAAATTAGCATACTTAAGCAGCAGAAATAAATACATAAATACGTTTGTTATGTTTCGTTGTACGTACAGTAACCCAAATGCTCTGTGAAAATTTGCTAACAATAGTGCAAAGTAAATTAAGAACAATGTGTTGATTGTTTGTCTTAATAATGAGTAACAATGTATTTATTTCTATCGTGGACTGCACAATACTATTTTATAAGGGAAACGTAGTGTTTGTCGTCACAACTAACGGAAAACTTCATGGGGCTCGTGAATAACGGTGTGAAATAAGATTGTTATTTCAAGAAAAGATTTTTCATATCTAGGCCAGGAACTCCTACAAGGTGGCCGATATTCTTTTCCCTGTTTTTGCAATATTTTTCATTGACGCTCCGCTCCTATTATTTCTTAAGGTGTTTAATAGGGTACGGTCTTTCTTGATACGTGAACTATCTAACACTAAAACAATTTTGCAATCCAAACAAAATCAAACTTTTTATCTTTAGGACAAATATTTGTATGATGAGAACGATTACTTGTTCTGTACCTAGGTATAATTTATCTTTAATATGTATATATTTAGAAATACTTAAGTATGTCCGCTACCGCGGGCGCCATCTGCGGGTAAACTTTGTGGATGGAGGGAAAACCCGTCTCGTCCACCCGCGGCCACACTCAAGGCGGCATGAGGCGCTGGTACGCGTGACTCTCACTGACTGACGCCTTCACCGCCGCCTCCTTCCGCGAAATTGCGTATTCGCAGAAGGTTGCGACCGCGGTAAGACAACTATCTCTACCGGCCATGGGGCGTATGATGGCCGGTAGTGAGAGATCTCCTCCAATAACTGCAGTGAAGTCCCCACGCTGCACCGCCCAGGCGGCCAGCATGTGCTGAACCGAGTCCTCACTGCAGTCGCAATGGTGACAGGCGGGACTTAATTCCCTCCTATCGACCGAGTACAGATACTTGCCGAAGCAACCGTGCCCAGAAAGAACCTACGTTAGTCGGAAGGGAAGGGTCCCGTGCCGCCTCCCTGCCCACTCGGTGATGACCGACTGGAGAGCCTGCACCGCGGCAAATTCAGCACGTGGAGCCTCCAGCCGGGACGACCAACGAGCCATCGTGGCTCGTGGAGCGGCCTCACGCCGTTCTCATACCTCTTCGAGCGTGGGCCGTATGCAGTGGCCGTCTGCCGATATACTTCGGTGGGCACTTCCACCTCCAAATCCCACGGGTGAGTTCCAGTCAAGGCGCTCGCCGTCGACACGGTGCGGTAACCACGTAGTGCACTAACCGCCAATATCCTCTGAGGGGCGCCAGAGGCGAGCCCTATTCTGGGCGGTTAGAGCCGCAGTCCAAAACAGTGCACCATACAGCGCCATTGACCGGACAACCCCCGCGTACAACCGTCTCGTCGCGACACTGGCTTCACCTAGCAATCTGGTTACCATAGCACAGGCTCTGCCTAATTTGGAATCAGACAGTAGCGTGTGTGATGTGTAAGGTTATTTACTATTTATAACATGTATTAGTATAAAACGCGATAAAAAAGAAAATTACCGTTTATACCACTCATGAAATAAACATGTTTATTGATAATTTTTATTAATAAAAACATTAATTACTGCTAATATTATACATATTCATAGCTACATTTTTTACATTTTGTACTTGCACAATATGATAGTTATGTTCATGTTATTGTATTTGCTATAGAGTTATATTCGATTGCTTTGCTTACTACTACAGTGACTTTAACATTCCTTTTATGCAAAGTCTGTAATTTTCGCCATACAACAAGTGAAATAATTTAAATGGCTCTGTAATTGTTTACGTTGCCTTGTTAGAAGAGGAGATAATAAAGAAGCTATTTGTCAATCGTATCTTAAAAATACTTGACGAGTTCTAGGCAGTAGTATTTTGTTAATATCAAAGGATCAGTATTATAATATAGACCAGTATTATAATATAGATGGGAAAGTCATGCTTCGGATAGCTGGCTCGACCTGAGTTATACAACGGCCTTACGGGAAACCTGTGTTAAGTTATTCTTTCTTTGCTTTCCACCGAATAAGTAAAATCACTGGAGGCCCCTCCTCCCTCTTAATTGTGGGTGTTCAAAAGACGGTAATGTACTTGCTTTTTTTGAGTATCAGATGTCCAAGAGTGGTACATTCTCCTTTGCCACCTGTACCCTTATACACATATAACAATTTAACTACCTTTTACTTATCACTAGGATTGTTATATGTCGGTTATCACATAAACAGTAGCCTATGTGTTATTCTGATGCACAACGTATTTATATCACTGTAAAGTTTCGTCTAAATCCGTTCAATAGATTTTGCTTGAAAGAGTAACATACACCCATAGATACTCACTAACTTTTGCATTTCTAATATTAGTAAGATCAACAGTGAAAATGTGAAAACTACTACTACTTAAGTTGCTGTCTTTTAAAAATACCTACACTTATATTAAGAACTATCAAATTGATTTTCTCGTTCCTGGAACACACATTGAACTTCATTCTGCTCCATAAACTGTGTCGTTACGTTTATAGCCGACCCATGTCAAAATTAGTTTGTTAACAAACGTTACGAGCGATATAGAAAAAGTCAACCCATCCCACATTTAATGTTATGAAAAAACCTTGTACTAGTTACGTGTTTAAAAGGCTAGTTTAAAAATTTTATTCGACCATTACTTACATTTATAGACATAAACGCCCACTAGTGATTTCTACGAGCACTAGCAAGATTTGATGCTAATTCTACCGAACTGTGACTCCGGTTTTAAAGGTTGTTTGCCTACTAATGTTTGGATTGTTCACGTAACGTGAAATCAACCTCGTAATAACCTACAATGAGTTGTAAAGAATGAAGCCACTAAGGTTGATTGTAACCTCGATATGACTATACTTGTTTCTTTATTTAGTGAGCAAATTGACATGTCTGGATACATGTTTCTGGTAGAATATTTCCTTTGAGGTAAATTGAGATGTTAAATAATACTACTTCATCTAAAACTCGAAGAAACCAGCGTTGTTTACTTAAAAAAATATGTTTAGTTACATATTACATCCAGTGAGGATGTGCAATTGTTGTTACTTTAATTAAAGAACTGTAATTTCTGATAATATTTTCTTTTTTTACTTAATACAAGCAACATACACAAACCATCAGGAATCTTATTATATAAAAGGGTTGCCAATTGGCATTGCATGCGTCTGCCTTCACATCCAGTCTTTAAAAGTTTCTTTCCGTCGTTATGAAAAATATCAAATAGGTCACGACACAGTTCTGAATGAGTTTAGATAATACAAGAAGGGAAGTAGGACGGACGAATAAGGAAACACATCGTACTGTCTCTAAATAAATTTGGTAAAAGGAAAAGGTAAGGCTTTATTAGATATAATTTAAGGTTGCAGTTACTAAATACAACAACTGTTACTACGTATTTACAATTACGATGTCATAGGTATTCTTTTAATGGTTAGTTAAAAATTTATTTGTATTGTACCGTTGAAATGTTAACAAAATTGTTTAATATTTCAGTTGATATCAATAGCATTCGTAATGAGTCAATATTATCATCTAGACCGATTACTATTTTGGTTTGGACAAAGGCAAGGTGTATATCTGTTTAAATTTACTCTATACAATGAAGGATTACTAGCTAGTAGACGAAATCCACGGGTTGCTATGGAACTTTGTACAGGATTTAGAAGGATATCTAGTAGGGACACAACTAACAGCAGACATCCGACCAGCCCGTGTGCGTGTTTGCCAAATTTAGTTTTTTAAAATTAAAAAGATGGATCTTGGGCACTTTTTCCCTTATAACTTTATAAAGTAGCTATTGTACTTGTTTTTCTTATAAGTAATGCAGCAAAGCCCACGAAACTTATGACATCTGTTGACACTTCAAGTGATTTGCCTAGCTTTCAAACAAAAAGCAATTTGCCCATCAAATTCCTAGTGGGTTATACTAAGGAACCTAGAATATATTAGAATATCTTTGTTTGCAGTAAAATGTGGTAGATTAATAGATTCTTCAGTAATCTTGTGTTCTAATGTTTTCACGCACAAATGACTTATTAGCGATCCAATATGGAAGTGGTTTAGGGAACCACCTTCATATTGGATCGCTTTCATCATCGCATCGCATCGCATCAGGCTTTTCCTTTACCTACATCAATTTGTTCTGCCTTCTCGTAGAAACTGACACTATCCAGATATTTTTGTTAAGAATTTTATTTTAGGTTAAAGATTTCAAACCAGTAGAAATTATTTTAAATGTTGAGATAAAACGCACTGTAAGGAATTCCAAATCTGAACACGTGAATACATTTAAATGTAAAATAAGATTGTAAACGTATTCGTCTTACTTTTGTATGTAAATTTGTTAGACTGACTCTACCAGTTAACGGAATTTTAATTTGTTATGGTTACGTATTTTATTGTTGACGACAGCCCTTAGAAAGAACGTTGAAATAAAAAAATCTTACGTTCCGTACATCTCTTGCATTAGTGAACTACAATTTTTTCCATTTGTTCATGATAGGCTTCACACGATAAGGATTAAGCTTGCTTGGTGCGGATATCCACACTATAAAACCTACCTCATAATAAATTTGTAATTGGTGTATGAATTATGTAATGCTAGATGTTTACGATCACTGATTGAATTAATGCTGGGCTGACACGTAAACGATTGTCTATTACTGCTATAAGCCCAGACACACTTGTGCACTGTAATATTTCTTGCGTAGTTCTCTGGTCCGTGTCGAGACGCCACCGTGGGCGAAATCTGCTGAGTACATCAACATCAACTACATACTTATCCTTATTCTGTCAGACAGCCTGATACTTAGATAGTCTGTCACCTCTCATTTTTTCAGTAACTGCCGTGTGTAGTACTTTCAGTACCAATGACATATCAATAGAAATGGTAATTGCAGAATTCCAAGGCCAAGTTCCAGACGCTTCTACGTATGTCAACGGAATGCATTGTTTTTATGTTTACAGTAATTCTGTCTGTTTATTTATTCAGCAGGTTTAACGGTTCATTGTTTGTTTGTTTGTTTACAGGACAATCAGAGCAGCAATGGCACGTTCATAAACAACAATCGATGCTCTATATCGAAGGAGCAGGAGCCACACGAAGTGTTCTCTGGTGACGTGGTACAGTTTGGCATACCGGTCGTTGAAAATGCCAGTAACTCGGAAAAGGTTAGTTTGGTCCTTATTTCTTCATGTTCTGGTACACAGTACGTCTAGAATATGTTGTGTATGTTGTGATAATTTAGTTATCTTTGAAGTTTCTGATAGAAATGGCTTGCGTTTCAATTTAAAAAATGTCGATAGATGCTGTTATGGTATGTAAATTTGTTTTGAAATCAGCTAAAAGTTAATGTTTTTTTAGGGGTTTTTCAACATTTTGAATGCTTTCTTTTCCTCAGTCTATCCCATAATTTTTTTTTGTAAGCAACCACGAAATTGCTATTTATAAACGCTAAACACATATTTATGATGATTAAGATTATAGAGAAATTACATAAAAACATGTCTAAACTGAAGAAGGTTCAGTAACCTTTACGTTTTTAATATCTTTTTCTAACAAGTGTTCTGTGCGAAATCATTAATCCATGTTAATATCATATACCTAGTCTTGCCATAAATATTGTAATAAAGAAAAAAGAAAATTGTTAACTGCAAATAACATTTATTACTTTTACAGTGTGTCAGTTTAATACATAAATATAAAACAATTAAAAATATAAAAAGCTTATTCGAAGTGGTCTCCATTGGCTGCAATACAGTCCTTTAAACGATGAGGCCAGTTATCAATAGAAGCACGCACTCTTTCCATGGGAAAATTCTTCACTGCCAATCGTATAGATTGTTTTAGGGACTCCAAATTATCATGGCGTTTAGAGCAAGCTGTACTCTCTAAAACTGACCACAAATCATAATCCAGCGGATTAAGATCGGGACTAGACGACGGCCAGTCTTCAGCTCTGATGAAGTCCGAAACGTTCGATTCCAACCAAGACTGCGTGGACCGAGCTTTATGACCCGGCGCCGAGTCTTGCTGGAAGGACCATACTTGGTTATTGAACATGGTGATGTTAAGGGGCTTAACTACCTTCTCAAGAATGGTATCTTGATACACTTGTGCCGATGTTTTGATACCTTTTTCACAAAAATATGGCTCAGTCACTCCTTCATAGCTAACACCCCACCAAACCATCACTGAAGTCGGATAATGTCCACGTTGCACTCTGTCGACTAATTGGGAAGCTTCCTTAGAGCTTTGAGCATAAATACGGTCATTTTGTTTGTTAAAATGTTGCTCAATTGTAAAAATTTTCTCATCCGTAAACAAAATTTTTCTGTGACCTCCCTTTGCGTACCGCTTCAGTAGTTGTTTCGATTTTACCACCCTATTCTTCTTTAAATTATCAGTTAAGAAATGGCCAGTGCGTCTCTTATAGGCTGCAAGTCCTAAGTCATCTTTTAAAATACGCGACATGGTTCTAGGTGCTATCTTCATTTCCCGAGATAAAATCTTTTGCTTTCGGACAGGATTTCTTCGAATTCTTTCCCTTACTGCTTTGACCACCTTTTTCGTACGAACACTACGTGGACGGCCAGATCTTTTTCTGTCACAAACAGAGGAGGTCTCATTGTACCTATTAATAGCCCGGTACACAAACATTTTACTAATACCAAGTGTATGGAGAGTTTTAAAAATTGCATTTGGCTCCATACCTACTTTGTGTAATGCTATCACAGCGATTCGGTTCTCTTTATCACCCCACACCATTTTAATATCGCAAAATATTTTACAATGTATTGGCGCCAAAATGAGAAAACACAATGAACAATCGTATAAAAATGACAGATTCGAAATTCAAATGTAATATTTTTTTATAATTAAGTGTAACAGTATTTATGGCCAGACTAAGTAAATAAAACGTGATTTAAAAGTTGTAAAACTTGTTTGAACGTCTTCTGATCTTTGATCATTTTATATTTATATCATTATGTTGTAATTTTGATTGTTGACATGATTCGTTGTGAAGTAAACATCGCTACATTTATTACGCTTATTCACTGCGATATTTATTTTAAATTCTATGGGACTACCTTTTTTTACACAATATCACTATCAAAAAAAATAAAAATAAATACTGCCAACATTTGACACACAATGTCATCTAGTTTCGAACTAAGCAGAGCTTGTGCTATAACTAGACCGAATGATAGAATACTTACATACTTTTTTTGGTAAAGACGTACATACTATACATAAAAAACACCTAAACTTCGGAACAAATATTTGCAGATCATACAAACATTTAGTCGGACCCGGGAATCGAACCCAAGTCCTCAAGCACAGCAGGCAATTTAGTTTATCAGATATCTTAGTCTCTAAACATCTACGGCACTGGAACACAGTGAAAATCTTTTTACGTCCCTTAAAGAACTTTATGGCATAAATTCTTCCAGAACAAAAAATTGTCTGTCTGTTATCTGTCTGAGGGCCTGAACAACGAAATTCTTTATTATTATCGTGACATTGCAATCAGTTTACGTCAAATGTAAGAGATAAACGATGAAACTATTTAAATTTATTTGGTTAAATTATGTTCCACTATGTAGATCATTTAATTCTCGGCTTTTGCTATTTGGTTGGTTTCCAGTCAACTAATGACATTCTCTAATTCATAAGCTATGATATCAATATGTTCTAAATGTAACTCTTTACAGTCATTTAAACTTAGATACGAAAAAAGTTTTACGAATAAATTATGTTCGTATTCGAATTCGATATAAATATTTTATTAGCTTTTAAAATAAGTCTAGAAATAAAAAGAAAACCAGATTTTTTGGTACTGTTTATTCACGTGAATTCTTGATTTTCTACTCTCTAAACAAGATGTGTTACGTAAATTTTTATGTGACTTAAATATTGCATTAGTGCAATTTTCGTACAAGGTCAATGGGCTAGATATTAGAGACCAACATCCAAACGACGTCACACTTCCATATTGAATAGGTATTGTAAAACGACAACTGTTGTAACAATAATTGGGTAGATGTCTGTATCGTAAATAAATACCAATGTCCACTTCATTAAAACTAATATCGCAAAACATCTTGCAAAATACCATTAATATAGCTTTTTATTATTATTACGAATTTCAATCAAATATACAGTGAAATATATTGTTCAATTGAGTAGTCTAAAACAGTGACGTCACAATATTGTATTTAGTACATTAAAAAAGTTTTCTAATTGCGATCTTAATCTAACTGGTTTTGAAAGAACTGTCTATCTTGCATGACAACTAGACGTGTATATTAAACTCAATCCATTAATTTCTTTTATACAGTTACTTGTTTAGCTATTGGAGGTCGTGGGTTCGATACTTACCACGGACATATAATTGTGTTATGAGCCCGATAATTTGTTCGGTATCTGGGTTTAATTTATCTATAATATGTGTGTATTTAGAAATATATAAGTATATTTATCAGTATTCTGGTTAAAATAGCACAGGCTGTCTAATTTAAAATCAGGCGGCCGTTTGTGAATTGTATGGAGCTCGTAGAATTAAACTTTAAAACGCTCATAAGAATATAAATGAGATTTCAACTTTCAACAATCGTTATAGTTCAAGAAAAAAATGCATGCGTTTATTGTGATATGTGTGAGCAAAACATTTTTCCTCTGCATGTCGTCTATGGTTAATCATCTACAAAATACCTTTATCCAAAAACATAGGTCTGGTGTCCTTAAAACAGCTCTGCCTAGCTTAAGATCAGACGACCATGCACGCGATGTGCGTACACTTTGTTTGGTTAGGTATTTAACATTTTGTAAACAAAAAAAAAAAGATCGCTTTCAAGGTTTGTCAAACTTTCATAACATCATTGTTATGATATGATGATATGATGATAACATGAATATAGTCTATATATATTCCATATTAAGAGCCTGCCAAAGTGACTACTCTACCTGATAGAAAGCATGAGTAGAATCCATGAGTTGTCGTCACCATAGTCATTATAAATACAGACAATGCAGTATGGTGACCTACACTATGGCGGCCTAGTGAGATGCTTTAAAAATAAAAACATTAAAAACAACAACATAAAAACTGCATTTTACATAGCTAATCATTTAATCTTGAGATTATTTATAATGACAATTAAAACTACGAAAAAATAAAGCTACATTTCTATTATAACTCATATATTTTCCTCATACAAAATATTGTGTTTTGTTACGCACTACAAGAGGTCATCACTAATTTAACTTAACGAACTGCGAAAAGTAAATTAAAATATAATTGAAGAATATAACTAAGACTTAATAATCTTTCTACACAAAATTAGAGCTATCAAGCTCCAAATTAAAACCGTATGCTATAACGCTCCATTATTTACATATGTATGTATTGTATATATTTGTACAATATAACAACAGAAACATATTTTTACCTCGACAGAACACGTTCCCCCCTGTCGTGGCCCTGCTCAAACTCTATCATCCTGATGGTAAGGAGGCGAAGCTATCGTTCAACCCCACCATGACAACACCACTGCACCTCAAAGAACTGTATCAGCTTAATAACTTTGTTCAGGTACGTACTACAATACTAGCAGAAAAGTAGAAGACTTTGTTTTAAGATGAATATTCTCGTTGATGTGGAGTGATTCTAGGGAGTGACACATTTGTGACTCTTTGAGTTGCCGAGTGTGAGTGTCGGTGCGATTTACATTAAAAAAAGTTTAATGTACCTACATCTTGTTAATTTAGATTAACCTAAATTGCTCATTTATTTTATTAAAAATAAATATTTATTTTACATTACTTATACAAATTTAATATAATTGCTCATATTACATTTACTTTATTCTTCTTTCTTGATTTTTTTCTGATATAACAAATGCTAGAATAACAGAAATTAATTTACCATTTATTTGTGCCGTCATGAAAACATTGTATACTGTCTATAATGCTAGCTTACATACTGCCAGATCGCCACATATCCAATATCCGTCATGTAGATGGAGTAGGTTTGCCTTTTAAAGAACGGAAATAGGAAGTAAATTAAAATGCCAATACATGTATAAAGTCTTTATTAATCACCTTCAATAATGAGATTAAACCTGTAAAACGACACATTACATATATTACCCGGCGAATCAATAGGTTAATTGCTGTTAAGAAAGTATTGTTTTAATATACATGCTTTCCAATAAAAATACATATGATAACAGACGTTGGAGAACTTAATAGTAGGTACATAAGTCTGATATTGTTCGCTAAGCAGGCTAAAAGCCTAATTTGACGAGATACTTACAAGCTGAGATGCACACCATTGAATAACTGAAAGTCTCCTGAGCATCCAAGACTGTTCTGCCGATAGAGTTATTGCCATTAGTCGCGATAGTAAAGTTCACTGCAACCTATTTTCTGAATATTCGATGGATAGGTATAATTATTTCTCCAAAATGAGAGCCAGTTTATTCAAAGTATCTAGAGATGACAAAACAGACACGATATCAGTCGATGATCAGAGCTGCAAACTAGAAAAATTAAAGAAATTTGTTTCTATATGAATCGATTTGATTTCGATTAAACAATTGCGAAGCACTTGTCACTTCATTTTTATACATATTCTTAGATTTTATCAATTTATTCACTAAGAGTTCAGACATGTCGTCGATTTTTTGATTACATATTTGATTTTAACTTTTCTAGCTACCAAGGTAGAAAGAATCATGGTAATATGTTTTGTGTTATCGCTCAGAAAACGAAATAATTTTTCAATTAGGTAACTAATGAACTCAAAATTGCCCTTCTTCTTTGACACAATATAAAGATTGTTTTTATTTATTTTTCGCTTCAGTTTTGTTCTCATCAATAGAACTACAATTTGTCACAGCAAAGCATAGCAGATTACAGCTAGTTCTTTTAAATGCGAATACTAATACTGTTTCAAAATATAATGAAGTAGAACTGATTTATTCATAGCTTACAAAATACCAAGCATATAGCACTAAAAGTAACGATAGTAATTCGCAACATCGAATAAAATATATATATAAACAAAGAAGGATCTGTATACGAATGTGAATCAGAACGAGTCGCTATTTCAACTAAACGCTACACTGTGTTTGGTGTGCTAATGCAGATGGTGTGATGAGTGAAAATTAATCAATAATTTGATGGTCTTCAGGAAGCGATCCAACGTGAGGCATCGCTAGAATCTCGTCTGCGCACGTTACGCGAGTGTGTGGAGCGCACGCGTGCAGAGGCTGCCTCGTCATGGGAACTGTTCGTGGGAGAGCAGCGCCTGCTCATGCGCGTGCAGACACTCGAGACCATGCTCACCGTTGGGAAGCAGCCAGATCACAACCAAATAGCACAACTACTCACCGATAAGAGGAACTACCAGGTAACTTGTAACCATCATTTCTGAATTGAAGTTAACTAATGAGATAGTGACAATGATATAATGGTGAATTTGTTAATTTACTAACCTATCCTGGCATCATATAAAGTAGTACGTAAATATTTATACACAGCACTATAGATTAGTGTATTTCCAAATTTATGAATTAATTAAATTTGATATAAACTAGGCATTAGATGCTTTTAAAGTGAACTTAACGTGCGAGAAGAGTCCAAGCAATGTATGTTTATTTCAATTAAGGGGTACATAGTGCCACCAATAATTTACGACCCAAGTCAAAGAAATAAAAAAATTAAATATTCATACTAACTCGGCAACCTTCGTGGGCTCATGCACAACATCTTTGCTAAAAACAATTACATAATCAAATGCATAGTCTACGATTCTGTGAAGGACACATAGACAGACAATGACAAAATAAGACAATGTTTAAAAGCAATTTTATGGAGTTTACATTGCACTGTATAATAAATACATGTTCGGCTTGCAGGAAGTGGCGCAAGAAAGTCTCCGAGTAGCGCACGAACAGCGGCTGGCTCTAGAGGAGACGCTGGAGCGGCGTAGCAGAGAGGTTGCCGCGCTGCACCAGCACAACTACACGCTGAGACTCACCGCCAACAACGCACTCGCCGAACTACAGGTACTTTACAAGTTTTTTTACATCTACCCTCTCACATAAAAATTGCGTGAACCGATATTACCTTATATTAATGTCTTATTTCCGTAGTATACGGTTTGACTTGTAGTACTGTAATAATAAGCTTGCAGGTCACACGCACGGCCGTCTGTTCTCAAACTAGGCAAAGCCTGTGGTATGACAACCAGGCTGCTGGGAAACATTCTTTCATATTTCTAAACAATAATAATTAGTATTTATTGTCACAAAACCAGAAACACATTGACAGAATAAGATATTTCTTTTTATAAACAATTTTCAAAAACTTATAAAGAATGTCTTAAATAAAAGATACATAAACAGCACTCCAAACTAGGTTAAAGCTCGTATTTTACGAGATCAAATATATTATGTTATACGTAAATAACGCTCAGATAGAACCAATAATCCTACTCATCATACACACACGGAGGGAATCGAACCTACGACCTCTGACTCAGCAGTCAGAATCACTAATTTCTAGCCGTGATAAACAACTCCGTTGATGAATTCTATACTTGTATTGAAGTGGCGTTGAAAGTTCAATAGCTGATGTTTGTGAATCAACTACTTACGAAGGAAACCATTGTTTCTTAATATTTAATGCCACACAATAGTTTCACTACAAAAAAGGTCAATATTTAAAATAAACAAAAACGACTAACTGATGGAATCTTTAAGACAATATGAACAATAACTTTCACATAATATTTAAAATAACATGTAACCAATGTTGATGGTAATTGTAATTGTAATTGGTGATTTGTGAAAGTAATCGCGTGTTTAATTTTTCAAAATTACTAGCAATTAGATGCCCAGTATAAGAGACGGGCAATTACATCTCATTAATGTAACAATTTATTTTCAAGTAATGTAAATGTATTTATTACATATTTGCTTCTCGGTACTATCTTGATCCTAATTTTATTTTTTAAATTAATATTGAGAAAGTTTAATACTATAAGTCTTCTTTAGAAATTTATAAGTAATATTAGAATTGCATAAGGTAGTTTTGACACTAAAACCAAATCAAATATCTATATGCATAGCATAAGTCTTCGGTTAGGTATGTCTTCAGATTTATCGATTGTTAGTTTCTCATTCAAAATTCAAATTCAATGTTATTATATTAAAATTATAAACCTAATGCAATAAATTTGGACAAGGAATACAGCTTATTATGATATATTATGATCCCTTGTAAATAATAATGTTCTCGTCTAAAAGAGTGCCCCCCACCCCTCCGCAGAAGCTGGCGGCGCGCTGCGAGCGCAAGATGTGTGCGGCGCGCCTCGCCATCGCGGCCGCCGAGGAACGTGAACTCGCCGTCAGGAACCATCTTCCACTCGCTGTGAGTTTAATATTATACATATACACATTACTATTTACTACTTTACATTATGGTTATCGACTTTCAACTCCAATTTCCTTGTCGAGTAAGTAGAACTCGATACTAATTTTGTTTTCAATTTATGTTAACTTTTTCATTACTAAGTTCCTTATTATGTGCGCTTAATAAAATGTTCATTTTGCAGTTTTGTCTTATATTTTAAAAAAGTAATGAAGATTCAGTCTACAGCATTTGGCATTGGTAAACATATTTTAATCAGCATCAAAAACGCTTAGAAGCAATGTTAAACAATATTAAATAAGCAATATTAAATAGAAAACAAGCTAAACTAATTAAAACAAACGAAAATTTAGTAAAATTTTGAGCATAAATTGTCTATTCCCCCCCACTCCATATAGAGCAAATCGTCATCAATTATCTACATACGTACCCAGGCTCTTTTATACTTATTTTACTGTTATCTATTGTAGATACAACTTCATCATATTTAATTTTAATAATTTCCCTTTTGTCTGGCCATTTCCAACCACCCATTACCGACTTATTCATGACAACAAGTGTATAATAAGGATGTGTTGAACTTATCACTTTACGTGGAATCAATGAGCCTTCTGTTTTAAATATTACTGTGGTTCCAGGTGCGAACTCAGCATATTTTGAAGTGGAAGGATTAGATAAGAGCATAGTTTCTTCTTCTTGTTCATGTTGCAAAATTCCATCTATAACAACAAACTCTTCGATTACGACTTCCTCCGCTATTTCAGTTTCTATTTCTTCGCTTTCTTTACCGGCGGCTGCGGCGGCAATTTACCTAGCAAGTCTGATGTTAGTGGTGCCGAAGTAATATCATCTTCATTCTTGTTCTCCTTGTCTCTCTGAGTCTTAAGTTTTTTTTGTTCTTTGAGCCTTGTGGACAACCTCTTTTAGCGGATATCTTCGGTTTTATCACATTAGCTTCATTTCAGCTTCCTAGACTGACACGCTCTTACCAGCGATAACTGACATTTGGAATTTTCTCTGGTTTTGTAGGCCTAAATCGGTAGTACGTATTTCATTTAGGTAGCTTTTAAAACATTCTCCTAAAGCTTATTTGGCATCAGTTACATTAATTGGAGGTTTTGCATATTCAGCAAGTCGATTCAGCGCCTCTTGACGATTTAAGGGATAAATACCAGCTGCTTTAAATCCTGCCATGATATTATTGGAAGAATGCTGAGCATTCAGTTCTAGAGTTCTTTTCAAGAGCGTCGCAAAACAGTTTTTGGGAAGCGCAGCAGCTTTTTTACCCCTCGTCGTCTGACGCCAATTCAAAAGTACAGATCTCCAAGAAGATTTCAAAGCACTGAAATAACCCACATCAAGCGGCTGAAGAATATGTGTGCAGTTTGGTACTAAACAAATAAAATCAATGTCGTCTTTGCATAACTTCAATGTATTGACAGAAATATGGGAACTTAAGTTATCGCAGAGGAGAACTTTTTTGCCTTCTTTCTTTATATCATATCCTATACCATTATAGGGAGAAAATGTGTGCAAAACCAGTCTTTGAAACTTTCTATATCTATCCAACCGCTTTTTGTGACTGTCATTCGTGATCCAGGCGGTGCTCCAATGAGCCAATCTGACCACGTGTTTTTAGCTTTAAATATGAAGTATGGAGGGATCATTTCTCCAGCAGCATTCCCACAAAATACAGTTGTATAGCACGATTTCGTGGAGTTACGAATAACTTCCGGATTACGACATTTGCGTCTGAAAAGCATTTTTTTCATTTGTGGGTCATCATGAAAGCCAGTTTCATCAAAGTTATAAATATTTTCTGGAGGTACATCCTCCAATACCACTCGTAAATTGTAGAAAAATTGGTTAATCTTTGCTTTATCAACCTGAGCTCTACTACGACTAATGTTACGGCCAAACGTAAGCTTAATATCTGGGTGTCTACCAAGGAATAACTGGCCCCATTCCCATCCGGGTCGATTGTTACTAAAACTTTTGACTTTTCTGTTGATGGGGTTTAAATACCGGTGAATTATAAGACTAACATCATGAAGTCCTACTGGGATTCCACTATCCGCCAATGCCTTGACATGCTCTTTGATGATAATTTCTTCTTCCGTTGTTAATGCCGTGGGCCTGCCAACCTTCTCAATGTGTTTATTTTTAATTTTCTTTTTTATTATATTGATGGGTATTAGAAAATATTTACTAGCACTATACGCACTCAGTTCTCCCGATTTGACTTTTTCAAGACACTCTTCTAACTTTTCTGAAGTGTGGTTCCGAAGTCAGCTTCTTTGTGGGCATCGCGACTCGTAACCAAAAAATAATATATAAATAAAATCTATACTTTTTATGCCACCGTTACTGTTTAATACATTAATCTCATATAGTCAAAATATGTAGGAAAATCTTATGAAACTCAACGTCAAAGTTACCCGGCATAAAAATGAATAGCTAACAATTGGTAAGGGTATCTTTGACAGTGCCAAAGTTACCCAGCTATTGTTCAAAATACGTATCTTAAGATAAAAGTATAAAATTTGAAAATGAGACGTAATTATATGCAAATGTTAAATGAGAATACGATAATACTATAACAAATGGCTCTGTGAAATATCTCACTTACCTTGTCAGGAACCAAAATCAAAGAACATTCAAAAAGTTTTTCACTGTTTAGCACACATGAATTCGCGCGCTAAATTCAGAAAAAAGTTTTGACGTTTACTCTGTTTGACAGCTTGCTTTTTTTAAAGGTGCGTTTACGGAGGTTGTTTATAAATGCAAATCTAAAATAAACATTTATCAATTGTGTTGATTTCATACGAAAAAATAATCGAAACTAGTTCATGATCCCGCTGTCAATGTTACCCGAACGAATCAAAGTTACCCAGATTGACTGTATTCAATTCAATTCAGTGTCGTTTCTGGAATAAGCACGTTCAAACAATTCTGCAACTACCTAATATTAGTATGTAAATACGTGTTTATATACATGTAAAATCTAATTTCGTCGGCTATGTTTCAATTCTTACCAAGTAGTTGTTTGTAAATTTTATTTTACTGATAATATTGATTGTTTTAAATCATCTTTTGTACAATCACAAAAGAAATTCGATTAGTTATCTTTTGTATAATTTGTACGTAAACTGACTGCTTGTTTTGATCTCAGTATTCAGTACAAAACGGTGAAGCGAAGATGCTTGTAGTGAGCACGGACAGTAACAAATTAGCGGAGGCGAAACGCGGAGGGTCACTAGAGGACGCGGTACGAGCCTTACCGGACTACATCAAATTATTACTGCCACAGCAATTACTCAATAAGGTAATTAATAGTATTTGAAATTCACATCACACCAGTAGCCTTTAATAATCCATGGACATAGGTCTATCTCTCTTTAGGTTGTTCTTCTTATGCAGTTGTCTACGCTCTGCAAGAATGAGGGTGGTAACACTCGGCATTCTTAATCTGTTGCCATGTGGAATATTTGAAAACAAGATATTAATGTTTTTTTTTTCTTATATAGGTTGGGATCACAACTATATCTGCGGAAGGAAAGTCAGCCAAGGAGTTCGAATTAATATTAAAAAAGAATAATGTTTATAATAGCGAAAGTAAAGGTAAGAGATATTCTATGAGATATGAGATTTTTCTACTATAGAAATCACACCACGGGAAGAAAACAGCAATCGTAACTTCCGAAAATAATATTTCCCACCACGACGTTAGGTGTGTATGTTGTTTCTGAACAATACTTTTAAAAGAGCGAAAGTGGTTAATAATAAATAGAATTATCTTAAATAAGAAAAATAATCTGCCTTACTTGGTAGTTTTTGATTATCATGAAATTTTATGAACACTAAGCAGTAATAAAATAAAAAAATGCAGCAGAAGTGATTTTAAATGTTACCTATTATAAAGTTATTTTATACGTATTTTAATTAGATTACATACTCATTTTATTTTACAGAAAAACAAAATACCGAAGATTGTGGCGAGAGTGGCAGCGGTGAAGACAAAATTAGTGATCCTGAATCGTGTACTGACGATGAAAAGCAGTTACGACTTAATCACGGTGAGCTAAAATCATTTCTCTATTAAATATCATCTTCATACTAATTTTGTTAAATTTATTCTTCTTACTAATATTCGTAAGTAAAAGTACTATATATTGTTATAACCATATTGGATAATATTAGTTTGAAGTTTATGAAGTGGATAAAATCAATATAATTAGAGTTTTGTTTTGTTTTTTTTTTCATTTTTCATTCTATATTAAGAACCTGCCAAAGTGACTGTACTCTGCCTGATGGAAAGCATGAATAGAATCCAAGAGTTGTGGTCACCAAACTCTTTGTAAATCCAGACAATGCAGTATGGTGATCCACACTATAGCAGCCTAGTGAGATGCTTTTTCACGCCACGCATGGGGACGTGAAAGGCATGATAGTCATTGTGGCGGTGTAAGGCTCAATCGATTACCACAATGACTTTCACCCCTTGCATCAATGGGCCACTGGTGTCGCACTCACCACCGAAACACAGCAGCATGGACGCTGTCGTTTTAGGTTAGTCTTCTGTGATAGGCTGCCTGCCCCAATAGTATACACGTGTAAATAACAATTTTAAGTATTGTTGTTTTTACAACTGAAACTTCTGTATCTTAATTCTACTGAATTTTAGTAAACTTCTCAAGAGTTGTAACAAAAATCCTGTTGCAATCTTCCCCGTCATATATTCCTATATTTAGTAACAAATTTCATAAAATGACTAGCCTTTTAAGACCTTTCCCCTCCACAAAACCAGGGAAAGACAGAGGGGTGAGATTGGGTTTCAGTATACTCTCTCACTCAGTGGAAAGCACCGAAAAAAAATTGCTTAACATCAGTTTTTTGTTGGCCATGATATATGGTATCATAAACTATATAAAAACATTTACTATTTTAGATCCTGATCATGAGTCGGAGTGTTCCAGCCCGTTGGACGGAGAACTACGCCCCGACAACAACGCTAACTCGACCTATAGCGAACCTAGTACTAGAGAGGAATCACCCGTAAGTAATTGCACTCTATGAGTTCTGCAAAGTACATTGCCACTGTAATTAAAAAGATAGTGAAGTTAATATCTTTTTAGTCAAAAAAACAGTAGCAGTCGTGGGACTGCCGATAGAAGTGAAAACGGAACTATTAAGTTGAGAGTAATTAAAACTATATGCAAAAATTATATGAAATTTTTTATGTTTCATATATAGCTATATATAATGTATAATATCATATATAATATATAATAATAATAAATTTCATATATAATATATAATATCATATTCTCCATAGCTATAGATATACTATTATCATTAGCATGTCGGTGACGCGAACCGAGGATTTTACCCTCTACCAAAACGCTCAACGCGCCTAAAGAAGTTTTCACTTCAAAAATAGTTTAAAAGCAAAGCACTGACTAAGTCAGTCTTCAATTTTATTTTTCTTTTATACCTATTACGGTAAAAATAATCTAAGAAAGGGATTTTTGACAGGTGAATCGGACGTTGTGACTAGAGAACATAACCATACATTATTCGAACGCATCATCAAACAGTTATAATTTAAATTACAGTTTTTATATATGAGTAATAATTTATACTGCTGAGTGGAATGAATGTAATGAGATAATTTCAGTTTAAATTTTTACTTATAATCTAAACAATCGCGTGAATCCTTATTTCTGTAATATGTCCTAAAACAGTTACATTCTGGGTGTTAATTTTTTTTCTTTGAGTGATGTTACATTTGTGGAAACGTTGTGGAGATTTGCTACCCAGAGATCATCTTCGTTACAATTACACAGCTGAGTCTCTTCACCTTAACTTACGAGTTTTACAATATAAATACGGCACTATTATTCTTATTTATATTATAAAGGTCGATCTAAATAAATTTAAAATATCCACCTAACATCATAAGTACCAATGTTTCGTACCTGTTTCAGCATAACAAGCTATTGATTTATTTCTAAAATAAATTATTATTGTGTTCGCCATTTTGAATTTGTTCCTAGTATATGAACTCAAGTCAAAACTCTTAAAAATATTTCGTGCTATATTTGCATTTGCTTAATACTAGTAAATTATTATTCTGCAGTAATGTATTGTGAATTAATGATATTTATGTTCCTAAAAAAATAAAAAAAAAATAATGTGAATAATTTTAGCCTCGTTGTGTTATTGATAAGACAATACTATATTTAGAACAAAAGTACAATAAAAACAAAATTACTGATTTCCATTCTCGTTTCCATTCTCGGTTAGACTGTAGGACCTTAAATGCATGCTCTTAAAATAACATACTAAATATGCTATGCCACATTGTTCGTGACAATGTTTATTAATTTTTTTTTATTGAAAAACGTACTTAAATATTTTGTAAAATTCTAAGAAAATAAAATTCAAGATAACATATTTGAATTGAATTTAAACATTATAAAAGACGAGAAAAGTAGGTAAGCAACAGCTAAGAACACTCTCGATCTAATCACCATCAATACCATTAATCTATCGAATTCAGGAGCGACGACGCTACACGTTATACAATAACACACATTAAACTTATTACACATTAGCTTTTTGTGTGTTGTGTTTTACTCATTAGGTTATACCTGTAGCTTTTGCTTGCGTAAAACCCTTTTTTAAACCACAGGGGCATTATTTCTCTTTGGATGGGGTTTGTCCTATATCCTTTTCTGTACCTATGTTAATTGTTGTATGTATAAGATTTTAAGCAACTCTCTTTTATTTAATTATAAAAATTTCAACACCTGGGTTCGGCATTATTGAGGTAGTATATCCCGCAGATATTGTGAGGCTACGTTTAGTAACTGCAAAACCTTCAGAGTTATTACTTATAATTCTTCTTTCGCCTAGCCTTAACCTGGCTTTCTAATGCGATGTCGCCAAGATATCTGTCCTGGGTTGCCTCGGGTGGTATTTTTTAAGTTTTATTTACTAGCTCTAACCATGTGGGTTGGGGTTTTTCACGTCCTCTGTGCTGCTCATTCACTTCAAGTACTTATCTCGTCACGTGGTCAGTTGGTCGCCGCATGATGTGTCCGTACTTATAACTTATAATAAATTTGAAATAATGTTACTATTTGTATACCCTTTTTCTACAAATACTTAACTTAATACCTTGTAGTTAGTTAAATATCACCATCTCGTAAACCGAAAAAGATATAATGAAGTATACGCACTTGACTAATAAGATTTTTGATAATGTTAGATATGTATGTAGCAATATTAATATTATTAATAACCATTTATGTATTATTCATAGCGAAATGATTTATTTAAGCACTAAGGTCTCACTTGACCAACGTTGTACGTCTCACCCTGGCAAATTGTATAAGTTAGTTACATAATTGACTTCTATTTGATGGTAATTTTTGTTTTGTAGATAAATTTTCCCACCTAGGTTATTAGGTTAATTTGTTAACTTTTAATTAATCAATACGGGCCTTGTAATGGTTTGTGACTTATTAGGAGGGATCCGGGCAATCGCCTTCACTAATTTAATATATCTTAAACTTGATCTTCAAGCGAAAATGTTCTCCAATAAGCTAATTATTTATTATCCCGTTAGTGTGGTTAACTTGATTATTCTAAATGGACTGCAAGTAACTATAAATTGCTCACGTAACGTGTTTCAAATTTAACAGAATTAAAAAAAATAAGTTGGGCTTTTTACTGGTTGGACTGACTGGTTTAGTTATAATATATTACTCGGGGAAATCTTCATATCATTTAGAAATTTCTATTATACAGCGCTGCTCATGAAGCGATGTTTTTTCTGATAGCTTGGTCAGAGTTCGTATTAGGTAAAGAGGGATCCTTTTTAATATGAAGACTAAAACAATTTCTTACATAACTTTTGGATTGATTTATACAATAATATGTTTTTAATTCTAAACTTCGTTTTTAATTAAAACTTATTCCTTGTGTTTACTGCTGAATACCCTTGAAATAAACTTACTAAGATTTTAACGTTAGTTTGTTGAATTGAAATGAAGATAGTAAATTTAATTACATTGTATAAAATATATTTAATGGTTTACCGCGCTCTTGGCCTCGTCAAACGCTCAATCCAGCCCTGACACGCAGTGATTCATCGTTTAGTCAATGCACCGTGAATCTTCTCGTAATGCGATGACGAACGTTCTGTTAAATGTTGTTGCCTTACTGTTAATAGCTGGTTAGCCCGTGACTAAATCAACGACCTCAATGTCTCTATCTCTACTTACACAATAAATCTGTTTTTGTTTGTCATGCACCTATACAAATATATTGAAGTATCTATTACACATCAGCAGCCTTTTATAGTCCACTGCTGGACATATGCTTTTGATTGGATAGGTTTTGGCCTACTAAACCACACTGGCCCGACGGGGTGAATAGTTTAATAGGATTCGTATCCAGTTTTGCTTCTCTTTGCAGTGATGTTGTCCTGTATAATTTGCTCCCTTAGTCGCCTCTTACGACACCTATGGGATGAATAGGGGTGGTGATACTCCGTATTCTTAATCCACCACCACCACAGGGATTTATTGATGATGTCATAATACTAACTTTGTTTTAAATACATCTTAATTTTTACACGAAAAAAACTAATTTTGTGGCACTCTTTGTCCCAGTTAATTTCAATTTTCAGTAATAGATTAATAAAAAGTAACTAAAAATGCTAACAGTTGCCTACGAAAAGTTGCAAAAATAAAAAGTGTTCCATGTAAAAATACAGAGATTTCTCTACGTGAACGAGGCTACGGCTAGTATAGCTAATTTAGTATAAAAATAGTAGGGGTTGTTAAAGGATAACTATTTGTAGCTAAGCTAATCCATATATTTTTATTACTTAAATACTGACGTAGAGTGCAGTACATACTGTCACGATAAGTAAACTTTATTTAAATAGGTATCTGGTTCACATATATTTCTCTAAGGTTAGCACATATGACATCTTTACATTTACTCACGTCCGTCCTACGAGTCTCTCGTGGTCATTTTTCAATCCTTTTATGCATGTATTACATGAAGTTGTTATTCCTATGTATACAATTTCCTAAATAATCTTACTTGGTTCACAATATACTTACTAATTTTGTTTAAAAATCGTTTGTTGTCTCGTGGCAGGAAGCAGCTGCAATTTATCTGTATAATAATTGGGACGTGAGAATAATTATGCATTTGTTACAAATAAAACAGATTTGTATTTGCGTAACATTTTTAATATTCGCGGTAAAGGGCGGTGTACGGTGCGAGCATATTATTAAGTATGTTAATGCACAATTTCACGGTACCGTGGTTTCGTGCGATGCTTTGTTCTTTATTGCGATATGAGCGGTGGACGGTGAGTCAAGCTGTCGGGCGGCGCATAGCGGGCAACGCCTTCTACCGCCCACTAATAATTCATTGCACCCTAATACTTGACGGTTAGGACACCTTAAGACGCTGCTCACGATTTGTGTTGCAGCTGGGCGATAAAAATATTTTTGATCTTTTTACATGATTAGTAGGACAATTCAATAGAAAAAAAAAACAATTGCTATATTTTTCCATGGTTGCTTATGTCACACAATAAAAATATATCACTAGAGGATACCTCACTCTAATAATTAGCTTGAAATATCTAATCTGTCGTTTGCATGTGTTAATAATATAGTATTATTTAAATGTGACAGTTATAGGTATATTTGAATATACTAAACTAGAAAGTCGTTCGGTAGTATGAGCTTCAAAGCTGTGATTACTGACGTTAAGTCAAGTAACAGTTTATAGTTCAACTATTAATAAGTTAGGGTACTCTTAAGCTTACTTACTCTTAGAATGATTACATGCGTGCCCTACTGAACCCTATAATTATAATATCGAGTATTATCGTTCACATTTCACCTAACGCTATCTATTAAATTAAAGTAATTAGATTTTAAAATGAATTGTTAGGAATATAAAGGATGATCGTTTTTTTAATGGCATTATGTTCATAAATATACCATTCGAGTAAGAAATCAATTTGTACTTTAGAGCAAGGCGGGTGTGGAGTACGCAAATATTTTGCGTGTAATGGCGGGTCTCAACGAGGAGATCAAAGTACTTCGCGAACGCTTGTGTACCGCCAACGCTGACATCGAACAGCTCCGCGCCACGCGCGACGAGCTCCTTGCTGCACAACCCGATGCACAGGAAGCGCCCGCGATAGAAGTAGACGATGCGGCTGCTTATCGCTCCCGGATTGCAGACCTGCAGGTGAACAATTATATTATGTAGCATGTACACATACACACTACTCTGATATTAATATTTGCCTCTGCGTTCAAATACAACTATGAATTTTACATGATCGAACTGGTGATTGTCCAATAATGTTCAAGTATAGCAGATTATTTTTATATATTTTAGGCTCAACTAACCCTTTCGACGGTCGCTGAAGAGGCGAACATCGCTAAGATTCAGCGATTGGCCACAAGCACAGCCGAAATGCAAGCCGAACTCGCATTCCGACCGACGCGGGCAGACATCGACGATCTCACGGTGGTCGTGGGTAAGCTTCGAGCGGATCTCCTCGCCAGAGAACAACAGATAGAGAGGATGCGAATCTCCGCTACGTCCACTATCCGAGAGAAAAATACAGCAGAAAAGGGTGTCGAGACCGGCGGGTCGCTCGAGGACCTGCGTCGCGTCGGCGACGACGATTCCTCCACGGAGAGGAGTATCGACACCGGCAAGATCTCCGCCGAAATCGACGAGATGTTCCGACTCGACTACGAGGACGACGAGGAGACGGACTCCGCCGTCACTGAGATCAACCGCGAAGAATTCGACGCCGAAACGCTGCTGACCACCGAAGCCGACGAAGCAGACGACGGCGAGGCGGTGACGAGCGCCGCGGGCGAGTTCGTGCGCCTGGACGACGGCTCGCGGCTGCAGGTGACGCTGCAGAACGGCTCGCTGCACGCGCTGGAGGAGGAGCTGGTGCGCGCCAAGGAGAGCTGGGCCGAGGTGTGCGCCGAGCGCGCGCGCCTGGCCGCGCAGCTGGAGCTGCTGCAGCGCAAGGCGCCGCGCCTGGAGCTGCGCCTGCTGCTGGCGCTGGCCGTGCCGCTGCTGGCCGCCGCGCTCTACTACGTGCTGCTGCCGCACGTCTCCTGATGGACCGCCACCTGGGACCCACCCGGGTACGCCTAGCCCCGGCGAGCCCGTCGTTCGCGTTCTTTGCTCACTCCCCCGGTAACCTCTGTGACTTCGAGTACGTCCGACCGGGTCTCTGTTTTCGGACGATTCGACTCCGCCGCCGATGCCTCGTTTCGATTTTTATTGTACACGCTTCTCGCTCTCGGCCGTCGACCGAGGGTTTCGGTATATTTATGGAATAGAATAATTTAGATATTATATATTATATGAGTACGATAGAGCCGGGGTGTTGCGCGCCCTGGGGCCGAGCGGCGGAGCTCGTGAGTGCCATCGCCGGCGAGGTGGCGTCGTTTCGCCGCCGGAGTCGGCGCACGTTGTTATCGCATGACTGTATATAAGTTAGTATTGTTTCTGTAAAAATTGTCAGTATCGTATCGATATATAGTATAAATTGATTGTTGATATCTGCCATAATAAATAACTGTACATTTTAAATTTTAAGGCCTAACGACTGTCCTAAGTTATAGTAATTATTGTTGTATGAAAACTGTCGAAATTCTCAGCCGAGCGCCGTAGGTGCCTCTTGGAATCAGCCGATTATCCCTTGTTAAATATTTTAGGTAAATAATATATCGATAGTGTGTTCATCTTTTAATTGTAATATATACGGTCGGGTCGTGTCGCGCTCGCGGGCCGCCTCGCCTCCATCCTGCGTTGAGCCACGCTTCGGGAGCTACACATATCATGGTTAGGGTGACGCGGTGTGGCCGGTTACTTGTCGACGGACATAACGTTACGTTTCTTCGAATGGTTTGCATTTTTCTAGTCCTTAGAATCGGCGTAGAGTTGATCGTATGACGTAACGCGTTCCTGCGTGTTTTGTTTTACGATTCGTTAATTTAAACGAACATCCGTCTGTCGCGGACGCATTTACGCGCAGCTCTGATATTTTGCATTGTTTTGACAATATTTAGTAGCGATAAAGCATTTTTAGTTTGGTTCGTCGAGTTACGGCATTATGTTATGTGCATGTAGAATTATTTTTCGTTTGGAAATATTTAGCGCCACGGAATAATTCGTTGTAATGTTTGAGTTTAGTTGTGAGAGAGTGTGTGGTGAGTGATATATTGTAGTGAGACGCATCTCAGTTCAAAGTTCACGTATCCGCGAGGCAGTTCTCACGGTCGACCCTCGAGATCGCTTAGCTCTGTGATGTGAAGGCCAATAGATAATTTTGTAACAGACATTGTAACTAATGATTGAATAATTATATCTTTAGATTATTAAAACTCTACCACGTTGAAGTCCACTGTCTATAAATATTTATTATTTTAATTGTTGCACTGATTTTTGTTATGTTCCATGTTATACTTTGTGTTTAAACCACCTTATTGTAAATAGTTCGTGTCTTATACTCGTTCGAATGTTTAGTTTTATGCTGTCGAAGTCTTTATGTTGTATTTTATTGAGTAAATTTCATATGCATTCAATGTGGATGTACTGATAAATTTATTGGAAATAATATTGATTTGTTTAAAAATTTGTATTTTTTATACTCCCATAGTTGTTTGGTAAGAGTACCGCTTCCGCCTTGTCTGTAGTTGAATTATTCTCATAGTATTAATTGCTAGACTAGTAAGTATGACGCAGTTACCAAATAATAAACTGACTAATAAGATACGTAATCGGACGTAGCACGATTTCTATTTATATCGTATACGGAAGTAACACTGTTTTCGTTTCTTTGCTTCACACATAATGTAACGCATAATTGTGTAATGCAATTGTCTCTGTGTGCAGTAAGCTATAAGGTTCATGTTTGTCAACCCCCGGCTTTTGCATATAAAACGTTTTAAATAGGGTTGTAATTCTAAAGGGTCTAAGTGCCAAAAAAAAAAAATCGATATTATTACAAAAATATAATCTATTTGCCAAGCCTAATAGTATCCAAATGGATCCAAGTGCCTGTGTCTTTGATTTTTTTACGCACACACAGATAAAGTTATGGTGGGGTCTAAGTGCTGACGAACTTTCGCTCAAAAGGGACTGTGATTTTGTGCGTGCGTGCGCGGAACATATTATTGTTTTGTGTTGTTTGTTAGTTTGCTAAATTAGGTTACGCAAAATGGACGCTACGTCATCGAGTAATCAAGAAGTTATAACCACAAGAAAAAATAAACAGAATGTAATAATTGAACAAAGAAAAAGTCGTTTACGTGAAGATGAGTACGAAACATCTAAGAAAGTTAAAATCCCAAAAAAAACATTACAAGAGGTAAGTTTGATATATTTTTTTAAATATTCTAGTTCTGGCGTAGTGTACTTATTATTATTACTATAGATAACTAAGATATAGATTGGTGTTTGTTCATATTCGTTCTTACGTCACAATGATTCAAATTTCGGTAGGTAACGGTAAACTGTATCGTATATTTTATACTTATCCGTCGTTTACGATCTTTTAGTTTCGTTGTGTGTATTTTATTTTTTAAGGAGGTATTTTAGACTTTCTTTATGTTTCAGGTCAATTGCAAGTGCATATTTTCATGTAAACTTCCTTCTCGGGACAGAAAAAAAGACGTCTTTCAGGAATATTACAGTACAGGAGACTTTATAAAGCAAGATAAACAATATTAAAAGAATTCTTTATTAGTTACCCACTTTGGATTTAATTTTTACTTTAATGTAACATTTCAATCGCTGGAAAACAGTTCTTTTATTTTATTTCAGGTACTTATTTACTCGGCCTTATTCAAATAACACCTGTAGGTCGAAGACGTCATGAAACATATGACAATCCATCAGAAAGTCGCAGATAGACATCTGTAGCATATGCGTTGCCTGATGGCACCGGTAATAAAAATAAAGCGGTATTTGCCCATAAAAAAGTACAGACTTCGTTGGAGAAAAAAAAGAGTGGAGAAAATATTTATAAAGACAACCGTGGATTAGGAAACAAGCCTAGAAAATTGACTGCCAATGAAGAAAATCTTGTTATAGAACATATTAAATCATTTCCATATCAGGAAAGTCATTACAGTCGAAATGATACCCAAAAGTTTTATCTAAGCCCTGACAGCGCTGAAAATTGAAAGATTTAAAGGAAATGCATACATACCCCCCGAAAGTAAATCTTAATACGAACATTTGATGAATCAAACAGAAACCTGAGAACTTCTTTAATATCTTTTATAAAGGCACTTAGCCCATTTTCAATATCATTTCCTATGACACTTAAGACATTTCAAAAATGCTCAAAGTTTATGTTGTATTACTGTGTTGTTTTCTAATATTTTCTATTTTATTTTACATTATATAACTAATAGACATATGTTAAATTGATTTGAGTAAAAATAAATAATTATTTCAGTAATTTGTTTATTTTATAACCTTTTTTTGTTATATCTCTAAAAACTAAAATTGGCACTTAGACCCTTTAGATTTACAACCCTTCAATTGCAGTTAACGTGAATATAGCTCTACACGTCTTTCAATTTGTAATATCGAAAAATAGAGTCTAAATTTTATATTTTTTGATATTACGTTAGGTATCTGAAACTACATCTTGGTTTATATTAATAACAACTACAGGTGAGACTATTTTAAATTGTACAGGTACCTAAGAATGATTGAAATAATTAAATGAAAAAGCAAATTGAATCACTTTACGACGTTAACTTCGTCACATAATCGTTTGCCACCTAAGTGCTATAGAAACTTTGTAGTAAACTGAGATAACTCGCATATAGTTATTAATGAAAGATAATATAGTTGCATAAAAAGAATATTGAAAATTTTCGTTTAGAGGGACTTAGCAGATACTTATAAATCCCATGATTCACACGGCAATCGTGATTAGGAGAATGTTTTTCTTTAAACAAAAACATGCTATAATATCAGGTTAGGTGGGCGGTTGTTTTTAATAGATTCGGATACTTTCTAGCGAGTTTCTTTTTACAATATAAATGTTATTAATGGTAAGACTAGTAATAGACAGATGAGATTTTCTTCGTACTATTAATAAAAGTATCAATAGCATTCACCTTGATTGACATCTATGGTTATGCCATCACAAGAACTAAAAAGTTGTATTTTTTATTTGATATTTTACGTTATCAAAGAGAATTATCTTAGTTTAGATTTGAGAGAAGTACACCGTAATTGTCCGGTCAATGGCACTGTATGGTACACCGGTGTGGGTGGCGGCTCTTACCGCGCCCAGAATAGTGCTCTCCTCTGGCGCCCTCGGAGGACATTGGCGGTTAGAGCAATACGCGGTTACCGCACCGTATCGACGGAGGCGGCATGCGCCTTCGCCGTGTGGGATTTGGAGGTGGAAGTGCTTACCGAAGTTTATTGGCGGACGGCAGACTTCCGGGCGGGTAGCGGCATACGACCCCCAGCCGAAAAGATACGTGAGTGGCGTGAGGCCACTTGTCGAGCCACGATGGCTCGATGCCATGTCATGGTCGTCCCGGCTGGAGACTCCACGTATTGGCTTTGCTGTCGTGGAGGCTCTCCAGCCGGTCATTGCCGAGTGGGCAGGGCGACAGCACGGAACCCTTTCCTCCCGACTGACGCAGGTCCTTTCCGGGCATGGTTGCTTCGGTAAGTATCTGCACTCGGCCACTAGAAGGGAATTGAGTCCGGCCTGTCACCACTGCGACTGCAGTGAGGACTCGGCTCACGGCACACGCTGGCAGATTGTTCTGCCTGGGCGGGGTGGTCACTACAGTTATTGGAAGAGATCTTTCGCTACCGGCCGTCATACGCTCCATGGCCGGTTGCGACAGTTGTTTTACCGCGGTCGCAACCTTCTGCGAAGACGTCATTTCGCGGAAGGAGACGGTGGAGAAGGCCTGAGAGGACGATCTCCACTCAGACCCAATTCGCCGCCGGCGAACTGGGTGGCGGGGTTCGCGGAGGCACTAGGAGGGATCTGGATGTCGTAATAGCAGCGGTTCCCGGATCCCTCCTATGTCAGGCGCAGAGTGGCACACCGTGTGGTTTTAGTCGGTCCAATTCCGACACACAACTCCGCCGTCAACCTCGGTGGGGTGACGGCCCGATGGGGTTTCCATACGTTAAAAAAAAGGCACCCGTTGGGGTAGGATAGTAACACGATGTGAGATTTGTAGTGCACTAGTTAATATAGTAATCGAATATCAAAAAATATATAGTCTATAGTCTGTTTAATCTAATCCGTACCGTATGACAATTCTGACAGCTTGAATAACAGGGAGGGTCAAAGAAAAAGTGATCACTGTAATATCCGATTCTCGATTTCATTTCCTTAAATTTACAAATCGATATCAATTTTGCAGACTTATATACTAAACATATAAGACATACTAGAGTAGATAGATAATACATATTGTTAAAATAAACAAACAAATCAAATTATCTTTATGTGCGATTAAAAAAGAAAAATCTAATTTTCATTGTATGTTTTCATTGACAGTTGTTATATAACTTGTAATACTAAAATACATGGGTTGAAAATGGCTATTTATTAAAAATTTTGATTATTTGTGCATTTTAATGATTATTGATGTAAAAGTTAATTTGAAAAGTCACAACACTATGGCAAAGAACCTATTTACGTGACTATGAAATGACGTCTTAAAAAAACATAGTGTAATTTTTTTTACTTTGTTTTGAAAATTTGCATTTAAATTTAGTTATAAAGGGTAGTACATCTTGTGATAAAATAAGAATAACTTCATAATTCTATGGTTATACGTAAAATTTTATTGAGATTGTGTGATCTACACAGTTTCATGTTGAAACGTATGAAACGTCTAACGGTACTTCTTAGATTAGATGGAACAGATAAATTAAAACGAACAAAATAATTTTTAGTTCTAAATGTTGACAATATATGGTGTTAGTAGTATTTTAAAACACGCTATCGTTTTGTTTTCACTGAGTTACGTATACCCGATGATGAGTGGCCGCCGTATCTAATAGTACATACTATACCTAAATATTTCAAGCGGATTATATTTGACGATTTTGGCAGCACTTTGTCAAACACCGCATATGATTCGAGAGCTTTTTGCTATCAATTTATTGCTCCGCCAGGTTTCCGACCCCTTACGTCTTTGGGAAAAATACAAAGAATAACTTTCTGAAGACTAAAAAACAACTGGACAGGCAAGGTGACGTGGATGTAGAGCGCTCATCGGACCTGATATTTAACAAATGCCTGTCGGGATTAGAGGATGCCGTATTATCATTAGGCGGCCGTCCTCTTAAAGAGTATAGATTACCTCAGCCAATAACAATAATACATTTCGAAAATAGAGAATACGTGAACCAGACCAGTTACGATACAGTAACCTTAGAAGACACCGTAAAAAAAAATGAAGCATCCTTGAATGACGAGCAACATGAAGTTTACAATAAAATTATCACAAGTGTAGATGCAAATGACGGTCGAATATTCTTCTTAGACGCTCCAGGTGGAACTGGTAAAACCTTCCTTATTAATTTACTTTTGGTGAAAATAAGAAGGCGGCACGGTATTACCCTAGCTGTGGCGTCGTCAGGCATAGCTGCTACATTACTCGAAGGTGGTCGAACTGCTCATGCTACTTTTAAGTTACCACTCAATTTAATCACTACCGAGACTGCCATTTGCAACATCTCCAAACAAAGTAACTTTGATGAAGTTTTAAAGAGTACAAAAATAATCGTGTGGGACGAAATAACGATGGCTCATAAAGCTGGTATTGAAGCCTTAAACAGATCACTAAGGGATATAAGGGGTAATACAAAACTAATGGGTGGCGTAACAGTTTTGGTGCCAAAAGGAACCAGAGCTGACGAAGTAGTCGTGCATTAAGAAATCTAATTTGTGGCCCCAGGTTAATATTCTTAAGTTCTCTAAAAATATGAGAGCACATTTGGGCGGGGATAATTCTGCTGGTAGATTTTCAGATCTCCTTCTTAAAATAAAATGATGTTTTTCCATCGTTTGATGGAATGATAACCATCCCGGTAGAATTGTGCAGTTGTTACTACGGTTCAAGAATTGCTGTCTAAAGTTTATCGAGACATTATTCATATATTATACATGATAAGCCTATTGAATGGTTATGTGAGCGTGCCATACTTATACCAAAGAACGATCAAGCAGCAGCTATCAACGATATTCTGCTCATGTCGTTTGAGGGCGAAGAAAAGGTCTATACTTCGATTGATACTGTAGTTAATACAGATGACGCTACTAATTACCCTGTAGAAACCGTCAGGTTTGCCTTATCATAAGCTTATTCTGCTTGTGGGCACTCCAATTATGTTGTTGCGAAATTTAAACCACCAAAACTTTGTAACGGTACGAGACTGCAAGTGAAAGCGTTACATCACAATATAGTGTAAGCCACTATATTAACTGGGTGTGCGAAAGGGGTAACTGTATTTATACCACGAATCCCATTAATACCTAATGATATCCCGTTCGAATTTTAACGATTACAGTTTCCCCTTAAAGTCTGTTTTGCCATGACAATAAACAAGTCTCAGGGACAAACTCAAATTTACGGGTATGGACTTCAGAGAACTTGAGTATTAATAATAATACTTCTTAACGCGAGCGAAGCCGCGGGCAAAAGCTAATAAAATATATAAAAACTTCTCTACAAATGGTTTGATATTTGTGCGCATTTTAGAAATTCTAATGTGAATTATTTTAGAGCAGTAGCAGTGCAGTACAAGAAATCATACCTTTCAGAGGTGGAAGCCGACTCGTGCTTCTTGAAGTGAGCAGTCACCTGGAGTTATAGAGGTAGGGTTGTTAGTGAACCAGTATCATGTAGTTTATTTATAGGAATCATAATTTAAAATGTGAGTTGGAGGCAACCACTAGCACGTGGGCAATGCAACGGCCTCGTTCTGGGAGACAACTGGACATAGGACAGTGTAATCCACCTGGCTTGTTTTATTCTGAGTTGAAGCTAGATATCCAACTTTTGCTAGTCTTGTTGCGCTGTTTTTATTTAGCACCGAAGATGACATCGTTAATCTCTTTTCTGTCAGTAGAAAGATGTCCACTGCTGGACATCTAATGTGTTCGTACGTCTAAAATCAAAGAAAAATAAAAATACATAAATTACATATATGCCGAGACAAAGTTGCGGTGTAAAATTAATTACAAAGTATGTCGATAATATCATAAAATCATAAAGTCAACAATCAAGCAAAGTTGTGTACACATAGTATTGACAGTTTAATGTCCTTATAAATATTAACATAAATGTTCTATCCAAATAGACACATGAAAGACGTAGTCAAACAAAATAAAACAAACACATCATTTTCTTTTTATAGAACTAATATAAGTTACTTAAAGTTTCCCTGCAAGAAATAAAAGCTCCTGGGATCTTGTAACTAATTGATGTTCCGTGTTGAATTATTACAATAATTGTTAATGTACTACGATCCAAGATCACAAAAATGTACTATAAAATCAACTTACCGACTTAGTAATTTTTTATCTACGCCTCTAGTCAAAGTGGCATCGATATTCTGAGTGACGAGGTGCTTCCCCTTTCATGAAATCTCAGAATCTTCGATGAGTAAACTAATTGTCCAGATATATCTTTCTGTGTGCCACACTGTCGACGTCGGGTACTTTGGGAATACTTATGTGTGTTTATTATTAATAATAGTCAGACCTCACACACCCAGGATCGAATTGTGACATTTTATTGTTTTTTATTTCGACAAATGCCAAGGTAACTATAACTGTCTGATGGAAAGCACGAATAGAATCCAAGAGTTGTGATCACCATTCTCATTGCGAATGCAGATAATGCTGTATGGTAATACACACTACGACGGATTAGGGAAGTAAAAGGCATGACAGTCATCATGGCAGTATCAGGTTTACACATTTAGCACGATAACAGTTACTCCTGCATCGATAGGCCTCCAGTTTCACAGTAAGTAATAACCTTTTGGAATGACTCTTTCGTGGTGAAATTGAGCTAGGAAAATTAGTATTTCCACTAAAAATCAACCTGACGACCGATTTCACTCTATAGGGGACCGGGATCAGGTTATTTTATGTCCTTCTTGGATCGAAGCCTTATCTTACTGAGTCCTGTCCCGTCAGAAGCCGCAAGTTTCCCCTGCTTATTGATCCAATCAATACCAATGTGTTGGGGTCCGACTGCGTTTTGATACCACTGTTGTTGATGAATTCTTGTCCGATTAGATACCTCCGTACCTCCAGCTTATTCTGGGAGTAGCACCAGTAGGCAGTGCAGTTCTTATGTTGTGCTGTCTAATCACGTCCGATCCAGTTCAGGTACTTACTGAAGTAATAATGTCCTGTGAGTCCTTCCGTCAAACGGTAGGTGACGTGACTTCGTTGGCGCACATTTTGCGCATATAGACTAGACTCGTGCAACCTGTCAATGAGCAAATCATTTCTCTCACCCGGATCTCACGAGTCTGGTCCTATACCCTCCTGTCAATATACCACCAGGATATCAAAAAATGCTCCCTCTGACGAAATGGTGTGGTATTCTCATGAGCTGAATTGAAATTGTATACTATGCTTGGTTGAGATTAACTTGGCAGCATATAGCTGATAGGTACTTATACCTACAGCCATGATAGTACTTGGGGTATCATTCGGTGGAAATATTCTCCTCTCCAGTAACCTCGTTCAGAGGAAAGCATAGAAGGAATTGCTTAACACTGGTTTTCTGTGAGACCGTGAATCTATCAATGCGATCGAGACCGTATGCCGAAAAACGGCTCTTTCACGTTTTTAGATGGACCTCCTGAAAGCCATTCCTCTAAGTCAGTAGTCACTAGGGAGTCGTCCACGTAGCAGACATTTACTTCTGCGGACAGTCTAGTCTGCAGGGTAAATGTTCCACATAAAGGGTCTTAAGATCGATAGCTGAGGTCATACGCCGATACCCTGCATGTGATTTCTCTTAAACATTTTTTGCCAGTTCCATGTAAGATTTGGACCAATCGTGGAGATAAAACCGATGATGTTCTGCAGGGACTGGGGCATCTGCTAATACTTCATTACTTCCTTAATGGCCCACCACTGGATGGAGTTAAAGACGTTGACTATCTCCATACAGATAGAAGGCTATCGTTACTTCCTTCATGAATTTCTTTCGATTTCGTAAGGAAGCGGATGTGTTCTATCACATTCAGGGTCGAGCATAATTGTCGGAAGCTGAATTGGTTGTCTACTAAATTGGAGTCCACTTGCGACAGATGTTGAAAGACACAGGCGGCAGCAACTCTTTCAAACAGTTTCGCCCTCTTGTCCAACAGGCATGTCAGTTAGAATGACATGAACGTTAAGAGATGATCTGCGGCTCTTTCAGGTTTTTGGATAAGTTATAAGCTTAAGCTATTTTAGAACTATGTTAAATATTCAATTTCCACGTACCGATCCATAGACGCGCGCCGAGTTTGATTGAACTCGGGCATGGCATCTTTAGGAAGTATTAGAATAACGAGACCTAAAAGTGTTATACATTCATAATGCTTACCCTGCATACTCAGTGCTTGACACACCGGTTGGTTGTCGTAAACTAAAACATTATGTATAACACGTTTAAGTCCTGTTATTATACTAGTTAGCCTAAGTTTTATAATTTTTATTGTTCACGTAACCGTCTATAATTTTTAATAGACACTAGGGGCCCTCATTTCTTCCGCAGGGGTCTGTCCTAGGACCACTCCTGTGGAATGTAGGGTACGACTGGGCCCTTCGAGGTCGCCTCCCCCCTGGGCTCTGGGCGTAATTTGTTACGCCGATGACACATTGGTCACGGCCCGGGGAGTGAACTTTCAAGAGGCGGCACGCCTGGCCACCACGGGAGTTTCTCTGGTGGTCGGGCGTATTGAGGCGCTGGGTTTGCGGGTGGCCCTGGACAAGACGGAGGCCCTTTTGTTCCATGGGCTCCGTCGTGGTCCACCTTCCGGCGCCTCCATCGTAGTCAATTCGGTCCTCGTACCGGTTCAGGCCCAAATGAAGTATCTGGGCCTGATCCTTGACGGCAGCTGGCTTTTCGACGAGCACTTCCGGCAGCTTTCTCCAAAGCTGGTCGGCGCTGCTTCTGCCCTTGGGCGACTTTTGCCTAATTTGGGTGGAGCCAGCGTCGCGACGAGACGGCTATACACGGGGGTTGTCCGGTCAATGGCACTGTATGGTGCGCCGGTATGGGCAGCGGCTCTGACCGCCCAGAATAGGGCTCGCCTCTGGCGCCCTCAGAGGATATTGGCGGTTAGAGCCATACGCGGTTACCGCACCGTATCGACGGAGGCGGCGTGCGCCTTGGCAGGAACACCCCCGTGGGATTTGGAGGCGGAAGTGCTCGCCGAAGTTTATCGGCGAACGGCTGACTTCCGGGCGGGTAGCGGCATACGGCCCCCGCCCGAAGAGATACGCGAGTGGCGAGAGGCCGCTCGTCTAGCCACGATGGCTCGTTGGTCGTCCCGGCTGGAGACTCCACGTGCTGGCTTTGCCGCCGTGGAGGCTCTCCAGCCGGTCATCGCCGAGTGGGCAGGGCGACAGCACGGGACCCTTTCCTTCCGACTGACGCAGGTCCTTTCCGGGCACGGTTGCTTCGGGAAGTATCTGCACTCGGTCGCCAGGAGGGAATTGAGTCCCGCCTGTCACCACTGCGACTGCAGTGAGGACTCGGCTCAGCACACGCTGGCGGTTTGTTCCGCTTGGGCGGCGCAGCGTGGGGTCCTTACTGCAGTTATTGGAGGAGATCTCTCGCTACCGGCCGTCATACGCTCCATGGCCGGTAGCGACAGTTGTTTTACCGCGGTCACAACCTTCTGCGAAGACGTAATTTCGCGGAAGGAGGCGGCGGAGAAGGCCCGGGAGGACGACCTCCACTCGGACTCAATTCGCCGCCGGCGTACCGGGCGGCGGAGACGCGCGTACCAGCGTCTCATGCCGCCTTGAGTGTGGCCGCGGATGGACGGGTCGGGTTTTCCCCTCCATCCGCTATAGTGGCCAGCCGCGAGGAGGTGACGTCCGCGTGTGCCGTACGTCGCCTAAAAGGAGAGTTTTATCCGCAGATGGTGCCCGTGTGAGCGGGCAGGCGCTAGGAGGGATTTGGATGTCGTAATAACAGCTGTTCCCGGTCCCTCCTATGTCAGGCGCAGAGTGGCACACCGTGTGGTTTTAGTCGGTCCGATTCCGACACACCACCCCGCCGTAAACCCCGGTGGGATGACGGCCACACACGGGTTTCCACACGTTAAAAAAAAAAAAAAAAAAGGGGCCCTCATTTCCGTGGGGCCCTGGGTTGCAGCCCATCGGTAGGTCCGCCTTTGCACACATCTAACTATACAAGACAGATACATAGCGCAGAAGTAGAGCACTGGAAGCAAAAAATTAATGAGGAAATAAACCTCCAGACAGTGTCCTTGTTATCCTTATCCTAAAAGAATATTTATAAACGACAAGAAAATGGACTCTCGTTTTTGTTCTTGTAATCAATATAAACACGTTCTACTCTCGACTTTTATGAAACTGTAGAAGGTACTCATGATTGTAAAGGACATAAAATCCCAATTATTTCGTTCTTCTGAATTTACACTACAAAAATGACACAAGTCATATTTATATTTCCATATAAAAAAAAAATCGGGTGTACAAGCTTATCAATAAAAATATAGTTTTTACAACACAATCCTTCCCAACGCACAGATAAATAAATAAATACTATAGACTGATTTAATTTGTGTATAGATACATATTTCATAGTATATAATAAAATTTATCTTCTAAGTAGTGCCGAAGGTTGACTCATTAACGGAGTCATCAGAATAAGGTAGAATAAGGTCATTACTATAATATTTATGCATGTTATTTAAACTTATAATACAGTACATACAAACTGCATATATATTTAGTACACACGTGTTTATAGAATAGTTTTTGCACATTTATTTATATACACATACGTTTCCCCAGAGAAGTAGGCAGAGACATTAGGCGCCCACTTTTCGTCACTGTTTTGGTTCCACGTAATAGGTGGTGAGCCTATTGCCGCTAATCCTGGTCCCTCGATCAACAGGTGTACCACTTGCAGGTTAGGTTGACTTGTAGTCCTTAGTTCTAGGTGGGTAGGGTACCCTTTTTTGTAGCATACGACAATTATTTTGTCATATATATAATTATTTTAATTCTAATTTAATTATCTGTTGCTATTTTAATTTTGTTTTATTATTTCACCTTCCCTCCCCCCTGATTTGGTGGGGTTCTACAGGGGTAGAGGTATCTTTAGGTTGCAGGTGTCCATGGATGGAAGTAGTCACTTTCTATCAAGTAATCAATCTGTTTGTTTCCCTCGTTAAATAAAAAAGTATCATAGGTAACGCTAAGTTGAATTGTTAAAGGAGGGAGTGTTGGCAAATAGGAGTTGTTATACATACAAATAATAACATAAATTATATAAATTAAACTCAATTTATTAAAGTACTGCATAAGTAGGTGCGCAATATTTAAAAAAGGTGTTTTCACTTTAAGTTTGTCTCTTACTATTTCATTTTGCTTAATAAGTTCAAATATCATAAGATATAATAGTACATATTTGGTTTAATAAAACCGAGAAAAAAGTAAAAAGTGTGTTACAAGGTACAGATTTTTACATTTAATTTATATAATAGACTGAAACAACATTATAAACTCTTGATATAGAGGAATTAAAGCAGTAGTACATATAACTTTGAAAAGTGCAAAGAGTTACATACATCAAATTAAAATTATATATACAGTTATGAAAAAACAAAAATACAAATACCTTAATAAATATACAACACATACAAATAATCCTAAATAAATTTATTCTGAAACGTTTGTTCAAAAATATACAATATTATTCATTTAGAGAAGTTACTGTTAATTGCATGCCAAAATCGAATAGTCTGTAATTTAATTACATAGATAAGATTTTATTAAGCTCTAATAATGATAATTTAGTAAAAGTAATTATATTTTATGTGCGCTTAGCGCGTTTACGGAGATTCAGATGATGAATTACAATTGTCTGGCATACTCATCATACAAAATTAATTGCAGTGAAAATGGAAACGTCCCGTTAATTTTTGATTTCCTTCAACAGTTTATAGCGGTATTATACAACGTCATCGGACGTTGGTTATGCAAAACTGCTGAAAATTATTGAAAGAATCGTTTTTAGGTTAGTTGTTTTAATGTTCTTCATTGTCTGACACTCAATGTGCTTTGCGTGAAATAAAATATGCGCTTTTCATTGCGCAGGCGTCCATATTGTGATTGGTGATTCTTAAACTTGCGAAATCCAGCGCTGTCTGTAGAAAAAACGTATAAGCGATACAAACGGACGAAGATCCCACCGACCCGTTTATGTCGGCCGAGCTGGGAAGTTCGTCCGGGCGTAGCACTTGATACTGCTGCTACTTTCTTCTCACACGTCTTCAGTTTATTTTCTTCATCTCTTAACAGAGTTCTTCAACATTTTTTATAAAATAAATATACAACGTTGAGTTATATAATTAACATTGAAATAATATAGTTTTCATGAAACTGGTATAGAGTCAACATAATTAGGCATTAACATGCACCTTAATACTATGGCAAATATTTAATGAAAAAGAACCTATAATACGTATATAAAACAACAATATACAACAAAATAAGTTATTCACCTGTAATAAAGAACGGATGCTAATGGATGTAGATTCGGCGCAGAGTGAAATAAGCGCTCGGTTGCCTTCCGTCGACCTTCGATCGGCGCGAAGCGGGCGATTGCTGTGGCGAATGTCCGACGGAGGAGCGCGCGGCGCCCGGCGTCGGCGGTGAACGAACTCACCTTGACAAATGCACCATTTGGCATTGTTCGCGGGAAAACCGGCGGCCTTGCGCGCGCGCCGCCGCCGCCGCCCGCGCCAACCAATCACGAGCCTTCGCGCCACAGCCTGCGACTGTTTTGGCGGGAACCACTCGTCTGAACCGCTCTCTATGTCCGCTGCACGCCGCACCGTGGCGCTGCGGTCGCGTCGGCAACACCTCGATTTCAGCGTGACGACCTTTCGACGTAATCTTGTGAATGATATACGGGCATGTATATCTAACCATGTTCTTTTGTTCGATATATTTTAGACACCACGTTAGTTTTGTTGTTACGTATTGGCTTGTTATGATATAATTTGTAAAAGATTTCATTACGCACGCCATTAATTATACTTTTCATTTTAGCCTAACAATTGATTTTATATTCGTAAATATCGAATTTAATTATTAAATAACGATCTGATAGTAAATACAACTTTCAATAATAACAATTACTGAGTTAGATATATAGGCAGTAAGAAGCTGTCTAGCACATAACATGAATGTATAAAATGGTAATGTGGTTATGCTCGAGCAATTCCGAAGCTACCCGACGAGATAAAATACTTAGCCTGAACACTTTGAACAGTTTTAACGAGAGACGCGAGGAAACGATATTTTCTTTTACATTCTGTTTTATATATTTAAAAAAAATGGTAAAAGCTTTTTGTCTTACGAAAATGATTAAGTTATTTTTTTGTTTAATTAGTACTTATGTCAATTTTTAAGTTTTTTTTTCATATAATGAAATCAAACATGACTTAAAGACGTAACGGTTGAGGTTTAACTGTAAATCATTACTTACATTTGTTGTGAGGTTGTAAATGTTTTTGATTAACTATTATTTAATATTTTCCCATGCACCCGCAGCTGTATCTAGTAGTGTCCTTTTGTAAGTATTTTTTAACTTGTACCTACATTTGAATATACCTATTTCTTTAATATATTTTTTAAATTAAAACTATCTCTTGAATTAAATGAATATTTTTTTTTAGAGTTGCAACACCGAGTTTTGCGGCAGATTTAATTCGATCTCTTTCATATAATTTTTGTATAGACTGCAAATAACTGTCACTACTTGATTTTTCAAAATTAAGTATTATTTTAAGAGTCGAGGTCCCAATTCCCGTTTTCGTAGATACTCGTAGTGCTTGTACTACGTCGTAGCAAAGCAACCTTTTTATAGGAGTAGTAACATTGTATAAAATAATATTTTATTTGTCGATGAGTTTACTAAAAATAAATAAAGTTAAGCTGATTTATTATATGTGAATTTAAATTAAAAGGGGAAAAGATTAGATTATGTGTATGGTATAAAATTTAAAAAAAAAGTATCATATTACTTTACTGTAGTTACCAACATAAGAAGTTTACATAAAATATTCACGTTTGTGTTAACAAATTTATCTCTATTTTTAAAATAATGGATACAATAGACATGCTTGCGGCTCTTGTGTTACATATTATAAAAATAACATTCAGTCTAGGGTTTTTTTTTAGAAAAACACATCTTGCAAGGCTATTAATATTAACCATTTCGGAAAAAAAAAGGAGCCATATTCTCCAATCCAATCCAGTGGTGAAGGATTTGACACTTTTGACAAAAAGATTTTTAAAAGACAGGTATAGTGTGAAAGTAGTCAATGTCATCATCAGCATTAATTACAATTATGGTATTGCCCAGGGGACTATATTGGAACCTACTTAGTTACTTGTGCACAAAAATGTACTTTAATTTTTAAATTTATGGTGTAGTGTGTTAAGAAAATCTTGTTAAAGATAATGTAAATGTAACGTTTCTTGCTAGTAACATATTTAACATAACAATAGTACAATTACTATGATAAAAATACCAGATTATTGCACTATTTGCAGCTCGCTTTATAGTGTTAAATTATATGAAGAAATTGCTATGCTCCAATATAAGCAGTGTAACTCTTGACAGACTATTTGGGTTTCTTTTTGTAGAATTTAGTACATTCTATACAAATGCAATAAACGTTACAATTACTACCACACTACTTTAAATTATTTTAGGTTGCATTAACTGTGATACTTTTTTTATACTTTACAATTTTTTAATAGACAATTTAATTACGTTGGGTTTAAACCTCGGTGCCTTACCTTATAAAGAGTAGGTGTAGCGGGGTTCAATGTCAATTCACAGTTCGAACCCTATTTATGTATATCTTTAATTGAGTTATCCGCCGAATTTCAATTTAAAAATACAAGTTTTTTAGGTATGGTGATTGATGATTCTTAATTATATTTCCTTTTCTTAACTAAATTTTATATTCATAAGTTTATTACAAAAGGGTACAGCGGTGGTGTCTTTTTGTGAGCAATCTTTGGACCTTCCTATAATTAATCGGAACACAAAAACCGTCAAGAATCTTACTAAATTTTTGAAGTTTAAAGACAAAGATTTTATGTCAACTGTTGAGTGTTGAGTGTTGTTTGAGTTAAAAGGTAATGCGTAATATAAATTGTGATGTTCTGAAAAGCTGTGTGAAAACATGCATGAAACAAAAAAGGTGTGTCGAGACCGTAGTAAGTGGACATCAGTTGGGTCTGCTTACTCATCTGAGAAACAGGCCTGATGTTACAAATACATACATATATGTAATTAACTTGTTTGAAAAAAATACACACGAATGACCTTAACAAAAGCTGCAGGGTAAGAAATCAAGAGCTACGCCTCTGTATCTTTATGACTCATTTCACCTCTATAACATAGCTATAAATAGACCTATTTTCCTCGTATTTATCAGCTAATTATCAGTGTCTGTGAAATCATAATTTTGACGAAATGCTTTTGAATGAGGTCGACTATTGATTAGTGATAAATAAGCAATGCTTTTACATACATTTGAATGTTCATTTCCGAGAACACCTTATTAATTGCTATGAAAAATAAAATTGTTTAATTTTTGCGTTTGTAAATATTTGACATTTAGACGTTTAGATGGTAACTGTTCCTGGTTTTCTTTTTACCCTTTTTTTGCTGTATTTTTTTTTATTTTACACAAATTATGTAGTGGTTAAATGCATTGTTTCGTCTGAGTTTTCAATATTTTTTGTAACTTGGAATTCCATTTATATCCTCGGCAATCGGCAATGTTATATTTGAAACGATAATTTTCTACCAATTGAAGCTTAAATGACACCAACAGGTATATAATTACTAATTACATGCATAATTAATATATATTATATAATTTGTATAATTGGCGCACATCAACATCATTAAATTATTTTTGTTAGTTATTTGATTTGGCACTGCATTCATTTTTATATATGTTTATTTATTTATATATTTTTATATTGTGTAAAAGCACATACCATCAGAACGTTCGTCTTCTATTTAAAAAAATACCTGGGTTCTTTATTAACTCCTTCATTTTTAAAAAAAAAAAAAAATTATTTCGATTTCAAATTGAATTAAAATTGATATTTTATCGATAACATCTGTTATAATAATTCTCAAATATTAATATCATTTGTAACTGTACCTGCATGTATTTCAAATAATATTTCGCCACTTATCATTTACACAGCGAGTGTCTTCGGGTTCGTGTGCGCAGGACGTGAGTCAGGTGTCGTTCACCCTCGGTGCTACGCGTCATCACAATACCTAGTCCGCCGCCATTATATTTTACGCCACTTTTTATCACAGTCTCGGCTCATTTGACCCTCGTTTCATCGGAGAACATTGAATGATGCCGATCGACATCTTATTGACATTCAACTATGATTTCATTTTAATGCAAACAAATGATCGAAGTTTCGTTTTAATCCCGCCAAAGATTGTTTTACTGAAAAATAATCTAATTACATTTTTATATTTCGAACTTTGTAACTAATCGAGCTATAGATATAATAATAAAAAATATTGAGTCAAAAGAAAAGTCATTTTTTGAGTCATAAAACTCATCAAAAATGTTTAGTTGCTGCTTAGATAGATACGAGGTTAACAAAAGTGAAACTCCATTTTATTACTTATCGTTACTGGAACTAAATCAATAATGAATATTTATTGAGTATGCATCCGGGCATCATGAGTCATGTAAGGCGATGCAAACTAAGATGCGAAGTCGAAATAATTTTCTTTACACCAGTTAGCCGTATTGACGGGTAATTTCTAGTGGCGATGAGGTATTGTACAAATATAAAAAAATTTAAAACCACTGATTACCAATTTTTAATTTTTTAATTTAGTAGACATTAACAGGAGTAATGCTCTCCGTTGTCTATATTATAACTTGTTACGGTTATTACCACGTTTTTTTTACTGATAATTATGAATATTGGTTTACTATGAGATAACTTCTTTAGGAAAATACTGGAAGAAAATTTAGAGGGAGAAAAAAACGAACGAGACGAAATGAAAACGAGAAAGGCCTGAATCAACGTACATACAGCAATTAAAGAAGAAAATGAGAGTCGTGGCACATTAAAAAGTCAAACAAGTCGCAGAAAATAGAGAGATGTGATAATTACTCCATTGAAAAGGGCCTGACTCTTAAATTGAAAGAGAAATGAGATCTGTTCTAGAATTTCTAATAAAATTTTATGTAATTTCAATTGAAAATGATTAAAAACTATATTACTCTAAGAAAAGATAATCACGCATTGTAAAATACACTCGCATTCGGATCGTTTTCTAACAGCGTCAGTTTACAAGTATTGCTAGCTAAAACAAAATAGATACGCACTTGTCGTAAAATAAATATGTACGTGAAGCCGTGTATACAGTAAGAGTAAACATTTCTGGTAACAATTCGCTTTGTGAATTTGCACGGCGTATCTGCAGCTCGTAACTTTGTTCTATTACTTCTCAGAATTCGGTGGTTCACCTCCGCACACAATTCGTATCCTTCCGTCCGTCGGCTTTTAGTTATCATTCATATCACGAACCACAAGCCTCGAAAATATAGCATTTGGACCATTTTAAATTATGTATGTTACTCATTTTATGTTGGAGCCGGCTAGATGCAAACGAAGTCCTGTTTGAAGAATTTCAATAGGAATTCAATTTAATTGATGACAAACGTAAATCGTTGCTTCGCATGGAGTCATTAATATATCTATATATCATTGAACTAATACGGTATTGTTTTTTTTTTTATAAATATTGCTTCAAAATTGCCGTAATATAGTAGGTACATAGATTTGAAATCTTTGAAATTTCTATTAATTTGTTTTTAATTCATTTTACTAGAATAGGTGATTGTCATTTTTTAATGATCTTATTTCTTAATGATGTCATTATGTTATTTAATTATTTTTTATGTTAGGCTCTGTTATTATTTAAGTAAAATAAAAATTAGTGTAATGGAAAAAAACTAGGTATGTAATTATAGTGGGTTTAGAAACATGATTGTTGTCCAGAACTTTTTACATTTTTTTTTCAATATTACCAGTGTTGTATTAATTTGTTTTTAATTCATTTTACTAGGATAGGTGATTGTCATTTTTTAATGTTTTTATTTCTTGATAATGTTATCAAGTTATTTAATTATTTTTTATGTTAGGCTCTGTTATTATTTACGTAAAATAAAAATTAGTGTAATGGAAAAAAACTAGATATGTAATCATAGTGGGTTTAGAAACATGATTACTGTCCAGAATTTATTACAAACGTTTTATTTGCCCTTTCGAAGTAATGTCAAAACGTAAATATTGTTGGTTGTTGACACAGCGCCTACCTTTATTCTTTTGTATGTTTATAAGGCTACCCCAAGGATACGACTGCCATTCAAGTAATGTCGTTTGCAGTAATCTGAAACAATAATAAAATGTTTTTAATTTTATTACCAGATTGTCTTAGTAATTAATATGTTGTTTTAACTATTAATAATATTAATTATGAAACCTAATTTATACTGGTGTACTCTTTACTTAATAGAGCTTTTAGGCTAACACGTTATACCTACTTTATTAATATATAGTAAAGTAGAAATAATATATGTTCAGAATATATGAATCGAAAGAAGACGAAACAAACAGACTTTTTATTCTGTTCAAGTGACATTAGAACTAAATAATATAACGCTAATTAAAATAAAAGTGCATATCTACAAAGGTATATAGTAAGTATCAAGCAACTCAGATTATGCAGATGTATAAGATACTTTTTGTCGGTAACTGTACTTTCTACATTACCGTGTATTTATGGGACAATTAAAAATTAAAAAAGTAATACGTGAGTAACAACCGTGAAAAATCTGTTTCATATTTTCGGAGACTGTGAGTTTTGTCTTTTTTTTTTAATTAGACAATAAGTATTCCACAATTAATGTTTCCTTATGAATAATTCGTGTGTTGGAGGAAAGAGCGGTGGCAGACGGTAGAGGGGAGTATTACCGACAGTGCGGCGTGTGCGCAGCCAAGTGTGAATTTAATCACTCACACATATACACCTTGCCCAAGTGTGTGATGTCACCTGTAAGTTACATGTGACTCAAGTCAACACATGTTTTTTTCTTTCGGGGTTTTATATATATTCAAAGGGATTTACATTTCTTTACACCTGAGCTACAAACCTAAAAATTTAAAGAATGAGATATACGCAAGAGTTTTATAGATTTCAATTAATGTAAGCGTTTGTTACGTAAGTCGGTTATTATTTTACTTCACTTTACATTTGTAAGTGTGTTGGTACAGTAAATTTATTAGATTAAGATTATTTTGTGCTAAGTGCCTTAATTCTATTGGTGTAGAGTTCTGTTTAATTGTTAGATTTTTGGTACTAGCCAACCATAACTTGATAATGTAAAATCAAGCCAACCATAAAAATAAAAATGCAGTATGTAGGTATGTTTTAGTATTGTAGATATAATAATAATTTAAAATATTTTCCGAGCAGTCATTTTTAAGGGGAACCATAGTAAACTATATACTTGAATATTACTTATATTCGCCAGCTCAATTAAATACTTTATTTGAATGGATCACCTGCAATTGCCTGATCGGAAGTCGCTCTAAATTCTTAGTCCTTATTGATAAGTAACTAAGCGGGACGGCAGATCCAATAAACAGGAGGCACCCGAACATCGATAATTAAAGATTGTCTATTTAAAAAATATGTTAGAGCGAACCACGATTAGATCACTTGCCACACAAAGAACAAGGTATATAGAGCTTCGTCGTACTCCACTTGCCACAGGGTCTGTTAGAAGTTGCTTGCGAGAAACATCGTATGGTTTTTCCGCAAGAACATCGAACGAGCATCACTTCGTATGCACCTGCATAATAATGTTCCTAACTTTATTCACCTAATTAACTTATACTTCAATTAACAAGCATTTTTCAAAACACACCAAATATAAATTAAATAAATACAATATTTTACCAATAACTAAATTCAAGAACGTTATAAAATCATCACATTCACTCGTTAGCAGTAAAAGTAACTTTTGCAATTAGTTCAATCGCTTTATCAAGAATATAATGCATATAAAACTATATACTGCAATAATAAAAATAACAGTTATACAAAGTGTATTTCTGTTTCCAAGTTTCTGTTCATTGCCTACAAAGCTGCCGAACCAACCAGCCGAAACAACGCAGAAGATAACCTCTATCGGTGTACTACACGTACTCGTAACTATGTACATAATGAGTGCATTATAAACACTACAATAGATATTAACAAGAGAATTTATGCTACAAGTTTCTTATAGAATGAAATAAAGAGTTCATAGCATTGTGTACTCATTTTACTAATCGAGCTGTGTCGCCATTGCATCACTGGCGGACAGTCATCACTGTAGCGGTGATGAGGTGGCATCGAGAATACAACCAAATCACCACACTGTTCTTCTAATTTTAAAAGCTACTAGTAGTTCTTTTTTTTTCAAAGAGTTTTACATTTTTAATATCGAGATTTGTTTTTCATGACTCTATGACATTGCATATCGCATAGTAAAGTATATGTTGAATAGAATAATCACTAGATCGTACCTAAGGAAGCGCTAATAACCTAACACTAGCGCTAACACCTTTTCCTCATTAAGTAATACTAATGTAACAAATAAACGTATCTTTATGAGAGTTACGCAGAAATATTTTTCCTGTTCAAATGTGTATTTTCAATGAGAATTTACCATTTGTTCGTGTACCGTGAGTTTCAACAACCGCAAGGTTCAGCTTAAATCGTATAACCTATTACTACATAATGTAAGGACCTAGGACTTGTAATTAAGGCACCTACCTACTTTCTTTACAGAAGTACGAATAGCATGATTATTTTAATGAAAGATTACCTAAACAGCAGATTACCGTAAGATATATGTGTATTATCAATAAATTATTATAGTTATTATGAATATTTTCAATACTTGTAACGTTATACAAAAATTGGTTAATTAAGTTACGACCACATGATGTAACACGAAATTTACCATCACAGTATCAATACATTAGATTTTTTATTGATTGAAATCCTACCTAGCTACTGGCAGTGTCATCAAGGTGACTGACGGTTAATGGCTACATGGATGCTCTTGTCTACAATAAGCCTTTGTAAATGACAATCAAAGGCCCGGGGTAAGTCTGTTATCGTGTAAGTCAGACTGTGACTTTACTCTAAGTAAATAACACATTTTCTTGTTATACATTGTAAATTAAATAATATACCAAAAACATTTTTATGAAACGTTGCCAAGACGAAACCTTATGGCTCACACTTTCAAAAGATTATCAGATCTCAATCTTGTAACTTTACAAGCCCTAGCGACACAAACTCTGCACCTTAATCAAAATATGTGACTTACGTTACAATTTGTACACAAAATATATAAGATCTATTGTATAACAGAAATGTAATGAACAGTAAAGACATTTTTCACCTTACGCACATGTGACGCTAGTGAAACTGCGAAATCATGTTTTTATCTAAGACTGACTCTTGTGTCTAAGTCTAAACATAAGAGATTATTCGTGATTGTGTTATAACCACCGCCTACTTGCCACTTTAATACTAAAGGATTGCCCTTTTGTATCCGCTTTTTATTATAGTGTGGGAGTCATTTTAATTAAATACTTGGTAATTTTGTTACAATGGATCTTGATTTTAACTGTGCCTGTGTCCAGACTTGTCTAACAGTATATAGTTTTACAACTACATAGTAATATAGTATGTAAATATGTGTGTGTATAGTATTATACTTATATCTACTTTAGGTTCATTTTCAACATAAATTACTCGTACTTTTAAACAAAATCAAGGGGTGCTTGTCATTCGAATATTGAGATAAAATTATTCTACATAATATACTTCCAGAATGTGTCCTTACTCATGATAAATCATAGATTTCATTGACATGAATTAATGTGTAAGTGAGTAGTATATAATATAAATTTAGAAATAAGTTAGATATGTACAGTACTCGTATTTATGTTTACAATTAGTTTTTTTACTTTCGTTCGAAAAATAATGTAAATTATGGTGCAGTATTTCCAGTATGCAACCCTTTTTTTACACGCTTTTATTAGCGTCACCTGTATTTGTTTGTTTGTAACTGATTTTTGCAAGCGTGTTTTTTAGTTTTTTAAACTGTTATATATATTTATTTTGTCAGTATATGTATGTATTTAATTAGCAACTATGTACATACTTCAAAAAGATTTTCTAAAATGTGATGTGGATGTAGTATTAATTGAGTAGAAGTCACTAAACTACCTAGAAACACTTTACTTCATTGTTGAAAGTCACAACTTCTTAGGCATAATTACATTAGAGTGTGAAGTCAACCAAAAACATAATTACCTTGAAATTGTCTTCGGTAAATATCAAACACATCATCATTCTCAGAGCCTACGTTATTATTTAAAATGATGATGACTGTTTTAAGTTGTGAATGATGGCGCGGGCGCACACCTACGACACGGCAACTAGCGCACACACGTATACATATTGATGGTGTTCGTATGTGTTATCGTTGTGTCAACTAGCCGATAATGGCGTGTCACGAGTTACGTCAACGTCAGCTGCTGCCCTATGGGTCTGTGTTTACTGTGTTATCGTGTAGTAAGTCCTCCAAGACCTCGGAATCGATGCTCCTTCTGTCATAAATATTAATGCTATCACGATAGTCAAATATGTGTTACGATAGCTACTTTTGTTCGCGTAGCTTACAACAAAAACCGTTTATGATAAGGCATAGATAAAACAGTATCATGACATTAATAACTCAATCGGTCGATTACATTTTTAAAGATCAGTAGATATACTGGAAACCACATTTCTTTTTTCAATTTAAATCCTTTTTTTTTCACTTTTAAAGAAAATACATTTGAAATTAAAAAACAATATAGCGCGCACAATGCTATCTCTAGTGGAATCTGTCTAAATTTATCGGTCTATTCTCTGCAGTGACGTAGAATGACAAAAATAAGAGATAAGAACGGTTATCGTTACATCACAGCACAGCTGTTAAACTAGTTTGATCAGCATTCCTGAGGGAACGCCAGCGGAGCCCGCGCGCGGTGAACGACGTGCCAACACGTCCACATTAAAAAGCTACATAAAACAGTGGCCTAAAACCGGGTAACTGTGTATTATAATTCAGAATCATATTAAAATTGGTGTACAGTAGCTGCTCTTTTTTATATTCTTTTTGATGGATGTAAAAACGATTAGATTAATTTTTCATCATTCAATTTGCTTGACTATAGTGGCAATTGCAAATGTTAATAATTAAATCTTTAATAATTTATTTAGTCTTGATTAATACTGGGTTATTTTAAAAAAGAAGTACCTAAAACTATGGTAGAGAAAGAAAATAGCGTCATTTAATTAAATAAAATCATCATGTATGTCTAAAATGATTGTTCTTTACACAATTTTAGTAGATCAATATACAACACATAAACAATTTGATTATTTATAGAAAAATGTTATCGTTTAAAAAACTTTAACCACCAACAGCCTTTAGTAGTCTATGTCAGAGGAATGCCCAAATGTCTAAGTTCAGTGAAAATGTGATTTACAAACAAAGTTCAAAATGCTTAACGTTCTATTTTTAAAGACCTCTATTTTTCATCGGTTTTTTTGTTTGTCATCAGAAAAGTTACAAATACGACATTACTTAAATTTTACAATTCAAAAGTCACAAGAGCTACCCTAACTAGAAAGACCGTTACGTAACTCATGTGACACATTCATGAACTAAAGACCTATGATCTCACGCATACTAAAAACACTGAAATTATAATTCTAGTGAATACATTCATGATGTAATGTGTCTGCGTGATTCACTTCCAAATGCTACGATGAAACCGCACTTTAGCATGCCTAGTAAATACATGTTGAGATATTATCTGTCTCTTTCATGACTTCTCTGTATATTATTTTTTCGTTATCTTTTTGGAAGAGATCATTTTTTTAAAACCTGAGGCTCCCCTTTGTTCATTTACTTTCATAAATGCTGTGTACTAAATTAATCTAATAAGTAAAACTTAATGTTATTGTAATAATAATAATTAATATTTTGAACATTTAACACACAACGCCATCTAGTTTCAAACTAAATAGACTAGTAGATAGTCATGTTACACACATTTTTCAGATGGCAGATGTATATTAAAAAAAATCTTGCGTAACGAGTATATTGTCGCTAATCTTTATGTTTTGTTTATCAGAGCCTCGTCTGTTGACCAGCAGGTGTACCTACCTACAGGTGAGGTTGGCTAGGGGCCCTAAGTTCTTGGTGGGAACCTAATGCACCCATAGTTACACTATATTTAGTAATAATATGTAACTTCAGCCATCTAACACAGGGCAGTTTAATCCCAAACGCGGTAGAACCTGAGATATGGCACTTCGATGTATGACATTATGGTGTATAATTATTAGAGATTTATCTATAGTTATTTATTTTTTAATAACTGCTATCCGAATTTGTGAGCGACGATAAATTGACTATACTAATGAACTAAGAGAAATTTATAAAGCAGTGAGAATTTCTTGAACAGTTTTTTTGTCGTAAGAATCAGCTTAACTGCTAAACGACGATTTTTGCGTGTGTCATAAAAATAGTCGTGTTATAATATAATATGAACTTTGTTAACTCGCTACTGTTAGAGGTGTAAATGTGATAAAGCCTCTTTAAAAAGACTACGAAATAGAGTCATTGAAATTTTCATATCGCGAATGATTTTACAGGTTTACAATGGACAGACATCTGATAAATCAGATAAATGTATATTATTCCAAATGTAGGGAGTTTATATTTAATACATGTATGTTATAAATATTGCCAAATACGTTACATATTATAGATAGATTACACCCAGACACAGAAAAATTACCGTATTTATAGCAAAATTATTAGCCTAAGTGATAGTCAAACCCACGACCTGCTTAGCAGTCTGGGTCGCTAGTCGCTACAGCAGCAGGCCCGTATTGGTTATAAAGTAACCATTTAAATTACTACAGGCCGTCAACACACTTAGTTTACGTGATGTTTAGTCACTCATGCTAACAAAGTTGTACTCTAATATCGTAGACATTTGTGTGATACACTCAAAGGTACATAGTAGACATAGATGTCGCTATTTACAACACGCTTTCTTAGTAAAGAGCCGTATGAAACTGATCACATACTCCATGTGATCAGTTTCATATGGAAGATCATCTTTTTGCTTTATTATTTTGATAGGCACATTATGCAGATCCCTGTGCTCTAGTAGGGAATAAAGTAGTAAGAAGAATTTCGGAGAGAGTATTGTTTAACTTTAATGCAATTTTTGGCATATTTTTCCAATTGTTGCCTCCAGAAGTACGAGTATGAATCACTTTGTTTGTGCGTGTCAAATCATCTATTTAAATTATTTGAATGGTTACATTTTTAAATTTACATATGCTTACTACGAGTATGTATCAATTTGTTAAAGATTATAATCCTGAATGTACCTAACAATATATTCCTTTCTCCAAATTTATTTTTTAATTTTTACCCAAAACGTAACGTAGAAGATGGCATCCTAGGTATTTCACATGCGATGCGAGTAAAGTAAATAATTAATTCTAAATGTAGCCGGATGCTGCCATAAAACAACTATTGAAACCATCAACTTCTAACATGTCTGAACTTGAAGCCAACAAGACGAAACATGCTATGTACTATAAGCTGCTCTCTACATAGTAGAGTTTCAATGTCAGCAGTGGCAATATTTCCCTAATTATATTTAATAATGCGCCAATGAAGGAATACGGGAATACAAATAATTTCTTGTTGACATTTAATTATCTCAGTAAATAAACAGTGCTGTAGGAGCAATGTAATCATATTCTACGAAATGGGGCCGTAAACAACATTATTACAACACTCTAATGACAATAATAGCCTAGCATTGAGTGTTCCCGAATTACTTGCGGGTGTGTAGAATTGGCGCCAACAAGTGACACCTACTTACTGACATGTTACTGATACGCATAAACAATATATTATCGAGTACTAGAGGTGACCAAAATGCTTGTATTTAAATTATTACATCTATACCTATATTGAGTTGTAGGGGAAAATGTATAACGTAGTGCACAAACGTGTTTTTTAAATTAAAATACATTAGGAACTTTTTAAATTTTGGTTACGTAATTTTATATTATTATTGCTTGTTGGTAATATTTTTAAAATTTCTTTATAACAACTAGAAACCTTCAAACACCAATGTACTTTTTCATATCGCTGACCTAAACTATTGTCCTTTGTCAGCTTGACGTCACTTTGTTATTTTCACTTACATTACAATGTTTACACCTATTAAACATTGATTAAGTAATACAAATGAAATACTATACTATTAACACTGATATAAATTGTTTAATATTTAATAAATTCAACTTACAACAACGCCATCAATAATAACAGTTACTAATGGAATACAAACAAAATTGCATACTCTAAATGAGTCCCAAATAATCCCAAACACATAAACTAAGTCAGTTCATTGACAAATTACGATTTTGCTGTTTTTAAATGAATTATTTATAACACGTTCGAAGCTAAATAAAATAATCGCTATTGTCTGAATACATAATAGTATTCAGGTGGATAGCGGTAATGGTTATCTATTTAAACGGATGTTATTGAAAATTCGATAAATAAATCTATTGACAATGAACAATGTCCAGTTAGTATTATAGTTCTGTCACAGCACCCACGCATTCCTAGCTCAGTCTAGTAATGAACTGAGGTTAACCGTGACACTTCTGTCGTAACTATGCGCCCAATCGAGTGTCATTTTCATGAATTCAAGGTTTGATAAACCAGTTAGGTGCATAAATGTAATTCATAACTAAAGACTAATTCTAGAAGTTGGGAATCGCCCTTGCTGGCTGAGCATGCACTGCACCATCAGTCATAAGCTCTATTAAGGTGGTAACAAGGTTTGATGAATTATCTTATCTAAATTTTCATTCAAGCCTGTAGAGGGTAGATTATTCCTCAGTGTTGTTTATTTCGATGTGTTACGGCAGAGACAATGCTAAATTCATATATATCCTGTATATCCAAAATAGTGATTTGGCATGAAGAAATGTCACATTGACACGGCAGTCTGTGCTAAATGTACATGTATTTTTACGTAATTTGCTATTTACTGTTTTTTTTTCTATGATGATATCTCATAGGAACCCACTTGCAAACATGGCACAATTACTATCGTAGACTATAAAATACTTCTATTTCTATCCTCTTGTGTGTTAATAATACTTGAATTGAGCTAGTTTGTCCTAGGCAAACAATTACCAACGGCAAACATTAACCAGGACGGATATCCGGCTGTCAGTACAGAGTCTTTTGGAGGAGCCAAAGAGAACATAGTTACAAAATGATGTAATGTTTGGTTATGACCTCGCTAGTAGTAAAAATTCGTTTTGGCCTTGGTATGAGACAATACAGATTTTTTCATAAATATTCAAATATATGAAATATATAACATGTCAACATTACTAAAATAGTCTTTAAAGAATATCAGCGTCTACAAGGTTTCTTATTAATAGGTCAAGAAATGTTGTCTTTAGATATATGCGTTATCTTTTACGATAATATGTCATAATTTAGAGCTATGAAATATCGACATCTATAATTTAGAAAGTCCCTGGAACAGTGCCATGTTTATCCGGAAACTTAGGCGTAACAGCAACATGTATCGATTATTTTTTCCACATTCCATTCTAAATATATGTATGACGATGCTGAGAACCGTGCAATAGTGACGTGTGGTGACGCGGCACTGCCCACCTCAGGCGTCAGCAGCTCCCACAGAATCACGCGCCGGCTACTCCCGCGCCTCTATCAACTCCGTTAATACTTACGTTTCCTTTTTAGGCTATTTCTATATATTTTGTATAATGTAAACGATATGAACTTTTACTAAGTTTTTCCTATATTTACATAATATGTATAAGTGAAACATGTTACATGTGTGCCTGTTTCATGACAATAAATGTGAGTATGTACATAATATGAGTGTAGTGACATGTAAGTAGAATTAAAATGATTATCAACAAAATGTTATTGTTTTTAATATGTCTTTGACCATTCATTCAGAGATAAAGACGTATTTTTATAAACACCCATAAAAACAATATTCCACAATTTTGTACTGTAAAAAAATTCGTCGTATTCCCGGCAACACGGAGTGTGTCTGTAACTAATGTCAATACAGTTAGAGTTAAAATTGTGGTAAAGTTGGTTGTGCATTGAGTGGGCAAAAACTGGTGTCTTTTTTTTCGATCTTAAGTTGTAGTTGTCACAGGTAAGCAATTGTTTCACAAGGTTTAACTTGTAGCGTATCATCAACATTGGTTCAATATTTTATTCAAAAAACTTTCTAATCGAAAAAATTACGGTGGATAATGTCAAATCACTTTTCTTAAAGTATTATTTACCACTTTACTCACCAAGACATTACTATTAGGGTTGCTGTTTAACCAACTAATAATAAAAAGAAGTTTTATATGGATCTACATATGAGGGTTTCTACGTGTGCTAACTGATTTGGCGGTAATGACTCACTTCATTTGATTTTCTAATTAAGATAATACTTACATTGTGCGGTGTAATGGTATTATCAGAAATTAGTATGTATAAAATGATCAATGTTTACGGGTAACATTATTGGCAGACTACATATGTATATATATGTATATTATATATTTATATAGACAAATATATATAGACAAAACTATAAGTAAAAGAAGAGGACTCTTTCAGAGAACATACAGAAACCATGATGAGAACATGTTAGATTTATCTGTGGACATAGTTCTAAAATAAAATTAGAGACACCGAAAACGGTTTGGAATCTCTTAGCGGACAATTTAAATTAACAGATATAATAAGAACTGGCTAGAGATGATGGCAATCGATTCTGTCAAATTGGTTTACAAATATGTTAACGAAATAAATGTTAACGATCTACTTAATGGCAAAACACGCACCGATACCTGGCTGAATGAGTTTTCGAAAAGACATCGTTTGATGTTAAACATTAAAACGATCCAAAATATACATTAAAAGAATGTCCAAAAAAGAAGAAGTCTGAAATAGGATTAGAGGAAATATCAAGAATCGTACCATGTTTGTTTTAATATGAAAGGCGTCAACCCTGCTGTGCTTCAATTGTAACAAAATTCCTGAATGATATTTGGAATTTTGTCCACTCGCTTTGCACACAAATATGAACTTTACCCGGGTGGTGTTCCTTAAATGGTGAAAGCTAGAAAATAAAAAACTCGTTCTTATAGAAGTTTCTGTAAAATGGACAAAGTTGTAAAAAGTAGAAATAGATTGGCCGATTCAAATTTTGGGTTTCTAGAAATATAGATAATCTTTACAATAGAAGATAATTTATACAAATAAATAATACTCTTTCTGCCTTTATAGGCACATAATCGTATTTTGAAAATATTTTTATTTTTTAAGTTATTCATCGTTAAATATCAAAACAGAATAAATTCGGGCAAAGTTGTAAGGCTTTACGATACTTATTTTTTTAGATTTTGAAGTACTTTCCTACATAATATACCTATACTAATAAAATATACAAACTGCATTTAAATACTTTATCCTTTACATTTTAATAACTTACATTCATGTTATCTACTACCTCTTAACTAGCGCCAGTTTGTGTTATATTTGTGACAAGAAAAGTTTGGCAACCAACCTATGAACTAAAATATTATTTGAAATAGATAACTAAGTCTAATTTTAAAGTAAACTTTACAGTAAACCTCAAGTAGGTATCTAAGCATTCTATTTGCATATATGATCCTAATAATTTGGCAATTGCCTTAAACGGTCTGCTGGACATAGGCTTTTTCGTAAAAAGGAGGTTTAAGCCTGCTATACCACTTTGGTTAAATGGATTGATTGTAATAATAAAATCGTTTGTCGTTACCACTTGTTAATAAGAGTGTGTAAGCGCAGCAGCGAGACTGCAGAAACTAATTAGTAATTTTATTTTGATTGTTTACACTCTGCCCGTTACTTGATGAGATTTGAAATTCAATAATTTATTTTATTATGAGGAGTTCACGGCTGTTAATTCAATCACGGGACCGTCCCGTTCAAAACGGGATGTATGGTCACGTTACTTATGACACAAATATAAATATATTTTTGAAGTGAAAACTTCTTTAGGCGCGTTGAGCGTTTTGGTAGAGGGTAAAATCCTCGGTTCGCGTCACCGACATGCTAATGATAATAGTATATCTATAGCTATGGAGAATATGATATTATATATTATATATGATATTATATATTATATATAGCTATATATGAAACATAAAAAATTTCATATAATTTTTGCATATAGTTTTAATTACTCTCAACTTAATAGTTCCGTTTTCACTTCTATCGGCAGTCCCACGACTGCTACTGTTTTTTTTATACGTAAAGGTTTTAGAATTTAAATTGGATGTTTGTTAAAAATAATTGTTTAAAGAAACATTTTATTTAGGTATGATTGTAGTCAATGAAATCATACAATTCGTTTTGTGTTATTGTCATTACACTTTTAACATTGGATTTTGCAAATTATATCCGTCATTCTTTGTCATTAACTGATCATTTATATGTTATAAAGTATAATATTGGGCGTTCTCTATCTACGAAGTCCCAGAAAATATAAAATTTTGAATATTTTGAACGTTTCATTTAATTTGTATGACTTCTACGATCATATTTGTATATAAGTAGCTTTACACGAGCGTGTATTTGGGTGATGGCTATGTCGTTAGTCAGACCCGATGGGAGACCTTCATCAAGGAGTGATCCTGCCTTCCGTATTGGTGTTAGGTAACTGTTCCTACTCCACTCTAACTGATTGTCTTTGTTTATATTTTTATATGATGACAGGGCTGAATAATAATTAGGTTATTTATAAATTGTGTAACGCTTTCTGTTCTTTTTCTTCACATAAATTTCAAGTAATGCATGGATTAGTTAACATATGAATGTATTAATATTAAAATATACTCGTAGATATTGTATATTTACTTTACCTAGTAAGTTATTTGATTTAGTAGTTATTTTCAAGAAAAATCTGTTATTTCCTTAACACTGGATATTCCCGTATATATTTACTGGAAAGTGTTATTTATTTTATTCATTATTTTCCTACTGGCTTTTATTCCTGAGTTAATAGTATTTGATGATGATGTACTCCTACGCAGCTCGTTACGCAGGAGATATTATAGCGCACAGGTGTGTGTGCAAACATACTTTTGTGTGCACTCTCTGTTCCCTCACTCTCACAATCCGATGGGACAATTATTCGACACGACCGGGGAGAGATCAGGCATAGGACCGACGGCTTTACATGCTCTAGGCAAAGGGATTTTGACCCAACTTGCAAACTAAGGGGTGTTATTAAGTATTTATGTATCCAGAAAAACTCAACAATATTTTTAATTTTAATCATTTTATTTGAACATAATAACGAAATGAAAAATATGGATGAAAATGTTGTTTTATTAAATAACGACTGATATTTTTACTTTATTACTTCTTGTGTACAATAAACCAATTCAAGTAATATTTGACATCATTTTTCAAATATATTTTATTCAGCACGTGGTATTACAAACAACTAGTACAAACACATTATAGCTAAAAGTGAGCCTAAAATATTACCTAGTTACACGATTATTTATATGTATAGGGATTTGAAGTACAAAAACCAGTAATAAATAAAAAAAAAAATATAATTATGAAACAATGTTTCACTATCTTTTTTAAAACCCTTATTGTAACAGGACACTAGACCTATTAAAAAAGGTGTATAGACTTTTTTAAACGACCGAACAACTCACCATTAGTGGTAATTTATATTATTTACTTGTTACGTCAAGACTAACATTATAGATTGTATCCCTTGTCTATACATTTTAAAGATTTGGTTTTTTTTATTACTTAAATAGGTACCACAGAAAACGTAAATTCGTATTCCTATACTGATACTGTAAACTTAGAAGTTTATATTTTAGGTTTGTTACTAATATAGGTACAAGACACATAGATCTAACATGTAAAAGGCTAATGTTGGGTCTGAGGCATCTAAACCGGCTCTGTGACTCATTGTAGAGGGACCGACCAGTCGCGACACCACCAACCTTGTCCACGCAATATTGCACTCAATCGAATCATTGTTAGAACTTAGATATTTAAAAACTTTAATTTTTTTGTTTATATTTTCGAAATTAACTAACCAGTATTATATTTTTTTTATAAAGACAATAAGGTTTTATTACTATCATAAGGAGAAATTCTATCAAAGTAATTAGGAATTTAAACTTATTATAAAAACAATAATTTTATTAATGTTATAATAGGAAATATGTGAACGTCATACTTTTAATAATAACAAAGAGCACCTGAAGTTAAAACTTCTTTGTTCTTCAGAGATGAGTAATTGTTTGGTATTATGCGTCCGCGACAAGTCCCGACATGAACCTCGCAGCCTCGGAGGCAATCGGCCTCCTCCGGGGACCTCGTGATAACCTCCGATGTATATAAAATTTATAAGTTTTTGTTGCTGGCTCAGAAATAATATTTATGTGATGTGAATTTTTCGGATTTGACACAATAATAGGCCTTGACGGAATGCATACCGATTATTTAGTTTGATATTTTGTTTCAGGGTTAGTTATTATTATTTAAAAATAGAATTCTCTGCCAATAAATGAGATGGAAGAAAATCAATTGGTTTAATGTTTTAATAAATTATAATGTTTCCCAAATGCGATTTGTTACATTTTTTAATTAAGCTGGATATCAACTTTATATATAGGTCATATATTTTCTTCGTATACTTTAAAACTGCTTGTATGTACAATTAAGTTTCATTAGCTGTTTATTATCTTTGTTAATATTCGAAATTAGTCTATAAATTGTCCTTATCACTGACAACGTCGCACAGTTCAGCCGTAGTTCGCAGCGCGGCGCGGGCGCAATCGTGGCTGTGACGTCACGTGCACGATAGGTGTTCTATCGTTCACATGTACAGCCAATTGTTTCTGACTAAAAGTAACAATTTCATCTACTTATTGTCACTATCTCACTTCCTTAATACAGGTAAAATTTATCAATTTTAATGTTTAGGGGTGCGTGCCTACATATTCAAACATGTGTGCCGATGACGTGGCACGTGTATTTCTGTACCTTACTGGAACTGTTTGAAATAATTTTATAAAATAATCAATTTTTGATTTAAACTTCTATTCATAGTGTAGGGTCAATCATTACATAAATATGTTAATATTTCTCAAATCGATTCGCAGCCAGTGTCCGGCATCGTAAAGATGTGTCCTTATTAATAATAATATAAGTGAGAGAGGTAGATAAAAAGAGAAGCGGAAATGCTCGTCAGTCTGTCAATGCGGCGACAATGTCGTGCTATTTGCGTTAAACGAGCGATTTATTTCAGTCGGTCGCAGCGTGAACGTCCGCAGCGGAATTTCGGCCGCGAGGAATCCAATTCCGTTAGCTTGCAGCTCGTACGCAGCGAGAGTCGCCGCTAGCTACAGCAAAGTTAGAGTAGGCAGTGTACTTGCTGATAGAGTCAGATATGTGTTGCCAGGCGGTGGAGTGCGCTGCACCGAATACCGGCCGACGGCACGGTCAGCGCGTCGCCCGTCGACACCCCCTCTATGACAGTGACGATAGTCGACCACGAGGAAAATTCGAGATGCGGCTGACTCATCACCCCGTTCACGGACGCGACGCCCTGCCACGCCACTGCATTCATCCCACCTAACTGATGTCGATTTCGAAAATTTTCGACCATTTTAGCAAACATCATTCTGACGTCAGTTTTTGCAGGTGTAATTTATTTTTCATCTCTTACCTAGGAACAGTCATCATCCACATGGGCAAAGACGACACATGCACGGCGCTGCGGCCGGTGCTCACTCACTGCATTGTGCACAGTAATATCCGATCGTAATTCACACTAAAACGACAGCGAATAGGAAGCTCGCGCTACTAGAGGCGCGCGCGCAGACACGTCGTGCAAGCCTGCGCGCACTCACGGAACTGAGTGCGCCGGCGCTCCATTTGGGTCACTGTCATACAGTGGTGGGTAGTGGGGGACACACATTCGCCAGCTCGCCTCTGAAAAATTGGCGTCTCGCAAATATGTTTCATCGGCGCGGGCGTTTTCCCTTCGCACCAATCGCTAGCAATGGAGGAGCCGCTCGCCACTCACTCTTTCTTGTACAACTTCACGAATTCACGACATTTACGTTCGAATATCTACCTGCGACTGACGAATGCTACGACACCTGTAGGCCGCGTCTCCTATGGCATTATCTCCGGTCACTGTCAGCCATGAGAGTTCAATTCAATCTTTGTACATCGCTAGCGTCAGCGCTTTCTATGACACTTAACGGTTCAAAACTCATAAATTTCAACATCTATTCAGATTCTTTCTTGGCAATAATATTTTTTTGTTATAGATGTGGACTAATCAAGAGTTCTTTATGATTAGTAAGAAGATACTTAGAATTGAGCTATTGATATCAACTCGTACTCAATTTGTGTATAGTTGTGCATGCCCTGATAAATTGAATGTTTTATAAAATCGATTACCAGCATGTGGTTATCAACGACAAAAGGATTTTCAACCAGGTAGGTTGATAAAAAAATAACAGAGGTTCTTTTTCTATTCTTATTTATATTCATTCTTCTTGAGTCCTTCTATTTTAGTCATTCTGTCTCACAGGATGTATGTAGATATTGCAAAGATATTCCCCTTAGAAACAAAAACAATTAAAAGACTCGAAATATTATTGTTCTGTAAGCTGTTAAAGTTAAAAACAAATCTATTCAAATATGTCTAATTGATTTTATCTGTTTAATAATGAAATAAGATGTAGTGTGAATAAAAATATCTCCTATATCGAAATATCAGAAATGCATACGTAGATACTATTAATTGGTGACACTCTGTCAAAAAGTAATATACAGCAAATTAGCTCAGTAAGATTAGCATTTTTTTTTGTATAGGTTAAAAAGGTTTGTGTGTTGCCACCATTTAGTGATGGTAGGGTTTCCAAATCCCTCAGTCACCCAAAGCAATGAAAGAAATGCTTAACACTTTTCAGTGAAGCCGTAATATCACTCCGGTGAAGACATGATATAATCTCATAATACGAAATGCTGTGTAATGATTTAGAAAGTACAAAAGAAACTAATTAAAAATAGTGAAATCTCATGCCCGTGTCCATATTTACTCATACGTTTGAAATCAATATGTCCTTTCTGAGGACAGGCCTATACCCAGCAGTGGGCTATTAAAGGCTGTTGATGATGACGATTATCTTTTGTCATCCATGGTCATAAGTGCTTTTCGTTTTTAAGTGTTATCAACTCAAAAATACAAAACGTGATCATATGAAAACAACAATGTCATTCAGCTATATGGAAATGATAAAAATCTGTCAACGGTTATTCAAACTGCCCTCTATCTCAAATTATTTGTAACGAGCTTTTATAATGATTATGGCGGTTACGAAAAGTAATGACACGGGCAAGGCATGCACGCATTAAGGTTTTTAAAATTTTATGTTATGTAATTAAATTTAAATATCTTTTCTGTTAGCACTGTCCATTAACATCCACTATATCTATTTGCTGACGGATACGTATAATTTTTAGCCACGATACAGGCTCAACCTAGTGCTGTAATATAAATATGTAATTACTAGACTGCTAATTTTTTTTTAACTCAGTTCCATCCACTGATAGAGTATAAAAGAGAGGTAAAGGTATCACAGAATCAACCCAGACCAATGATGGTTCACAGTGAGCTTTATAGTGCTGTTCGATCCACAGGTGGATCGAGATGGTGGATTTCTGAACGGATGGTTTCTGTTAAATACATAAAGTGATAACATCGGGTATTAAAATGGATTGAGGTAACTTTTATTATAGTAAGTAGTAAATACTTTTTATTAATTATTACTTAAATAGCCTTTTGTAACTATCATTAATGTTAAGAATGTTAGTTTGTTTGTAACTCTTTATCTTTTTTTGCATGTGTAGTCAGGTTTTCAGAAAAAGCCTATAGCCGAGCTAATGTCACAACATGATGTTTCAAACGTTAATATATTTCTTTTCAGAGGCTATGCTTCTTTTATATCGGAGCAGTCCATAAGAACTCATTCTTAAAAAGGCAATTTATTTTTTCTTGATGCCCAATAATTATATAATTGTATGAAACCTCTTTCATAGTTAAGAAAAACATATTGTCTATTCTCATTCATAAATTCGGCGCCATGACGTCTGCATTGCCGTTGCTCTGAATGTCGGACTGGTGAAAGTTATCGACGAAACACTCGTTATGGATCGTGTACCAATTAACAATAAAAATACTTTCTACTTAGTTTTATTTTTGAAGCACGATAACATTTTCTTTTTGCATATTCAGGACTGTGAAACTGAAAAGGTTCTATACGTTAGAGCATAGTTCTGAAATTGGATCAGAATATTACATAATATTGAGGTATACAAAGCATATAATCTCGATTACTAGTGTCTATCTTGTCATCTGTATAATCTATCTACATTATATTAGAATCTGCTCTCGCATCCTGCCCCCTTTCTACCTCAGCTACGAAAGTTTTCTGTTCAACCTCATCATCATGAACACACGACAGCTTTTAATTCTACACTGCTTGATATAAGAATCTTCTTCGAATGGAGGTTTTATCTTACTATACCACGCTGGCCAGACGGGTTGATGTTGTCCTGCATAGTTTTCTACTGTCTATGTAAAATTCAGGTATATAACTAAAATTAAGTGTCATGAAATAAATTGGGCTACATTTTCTGTTTAATTTAAATTAGGAACGAATCTATTTTTATAATTGCTGTTGGTTAATAATGCAGTACAAATATATGTCAGAAATATCTACAAGACCAGAGAGAATGATCCCTTCCTTACTTAGATTGAATTGCAGTTATGGTGAGTGAAACGGTACCCGAAACAAGTGAGTTCTTGACACACGAGTACACGCCTATATCATCATAGACGGCTAGTCCTACCACATTCCGCACAGAGTAGGGCTGACACTAACTACATGATTTACGGTTGTCACCAACATCTATGGAAATCGTTATTCAGAAGTCAGTTTAACCTTCGAATTTAGTTCGCCTTTAGGGACACGGAAGTCTGATGCCAGTCCATTATCCATCTCCATTCCATTTAGTGGAGTCGCTTAGGCAGGCTATAAACAGAAAAAAAAATGATAATCTGTTAAAACCGGATAAACTAGTAACCGACCCCAAATAATTTTAGGAGTAATAAAGACTAGGAAGACAGTTTCTTTCATCTGACATAGGCTCTGAAATCTTTTAATAAAGCCTCGAGTCCCTAAAATTATAATAATAAAATTACGCAAATTTCGTAACGGACTTATAGTTAAACGACTTCATGTATACTGTATGACTGCAATTTGTTGGTGGTGAAATTGATGTTTAATTTTTAGTTATTAAATAAGGCTTTCTGGTTAAAACTCATAATATATAAATTATACTCGAGATAAAATGAGAACCTCATAATATCTGAAGTACTTACATAGGGACCACACGAATTGCTTTGCTTGTCTGATGTATCCTTACTCCAGAAGTTTAACGAATCAATAATACATTCTTTTTCTTTTGAGCTCATTTCTATTATCCTAAATAATAATTATATAAATTTTTTTCATAATACTACGTCACAATGACATAGGTGCGAGACACAACCCTAGCATAGTTCATGAGTATCATTCACCATGTTCTGGCATAATGACACTGTCATGTTCTAAAACTGTTGCTTGCATGTTTCTTGTGCTTTTACTTTATTGATAGAATGATTTATCATAAATTATCAGTAACCATACTGTTTGAAATTAAAATGACTTTTAATGTATCTTAGCTGTGATACTGACATTATAAGTACGCTTCCTCTATAACGCGAGGAAAGTCAATAAAAAGGTGTCACAGTACATGAAAGCACATAGTAATAAGATTATTGATCTGCAGATAAAAATAGACCGTATGATGACTGGTTTAGAATACGAAGTTAACCATCTTTATTCATCCCGTAGGTGTCTTAAGAGCCAGCTAAGAGAGCAAATTCAGCAGGACAACAGCATTGCAAAAAGAAGTAGAGTAGGTCAAAACTTCCTTTCTAAAGAGTCGATTATATCTAGCAGTAGAGTATTAGAGGTCATTGATGACGACTTCTACCAAAATTAATACGCTAAATGGAATGCTACCATACACCACTTTTATCTTGGACTAAAAGTATTGTTACCAAGGAATACTGTGATAAGTCTTATCAAAATTAACACAAAAATTATGGTGTATAAGTATTTCCATTAATATATATTTAAATGTAATTATTATTCATATTAACATGACTTTTAATTTCTTTGATGTTCAATAAAAATTAGTCCAACCTTCGGAATTATGCATACTTGACATCATTAACATAGGAAACTGATTCACGTCTTACAATCGAGGCAGTATTTTTAGATTAGCAAAATTGAATTTGTCTTCGGAAAAAAATAGACAATGATCTTTGAGAGACTATTACTAAGATCGATGAACTATGGACATACAGATTTGAATGGACTCCTTGGAGTGTGAGTCATATAGAGTCGAACAAGTCCTGTTTTTTTTGTTGATATATATTACTTAAGCATAACTTAAAACAGGGCATGACGGACTGATATGATAATAATAATAATACGTTAGGAACTTATTATTCCGTATAATAATTAGTATTCAGCACCTATTTATCATTACAACCGGTTTTGTTTATTATAAATATTTACTTTTGATATATTCCGGTTCAAACTTATCAGAATAGTGCGATGGGTGATTGAACATGATATACGTGCTTTTAGAACATAATCTATGATCATAATAAGTATCATGGATATAATCAAAAACCTGAGAATTTCTTCTTCTTTCTTGTTTCTGATTATTTTACATTTGCTGAAGTGTTATGTGAAATACGACACATAGTCTACAACGGTTAGCTAAGGAGAATTGTGCATCGTACTCATATGTATATAATTTTCCGTTGGTACCGATTTTCATAAATTAAAAAAATATATTCATAAATTAAACTCAGTACTGTAAAAAAGTACTTTCCAAATTCTAAGGGGTACTTGAAGTAGCTGTCATGAAGAGAAAAGTATGTCTTATGACAAGACAAAATATCTTCAACGTACATACATATATACTAAAAAGGAGTGTGGTGAGAGATTAAGAATTTAGTGACTGAGGGACCAAACTACACAGGTCAAAAGTGCTACAAAGAGTAGGAAAATTCAAACCTTATACCAACCGTCTAACCAGCATGACCAAAACTTCATTTCTAAGGGAGGTCTATGGTCAAAAATGGTTTATTAAATGTGATTTATTTGATGAAGTCTATGAAATACTACAGAGAATGTTGTGTAATATTTCTAAATTATCCAAAATTAAAATCCTTATACCATCAATATAATTAGTTAAAATTATAGGGCAATTAAATCATCCCCTTAACACATAAATACATATAGTACATATAATACATTTGTATACGTATCTTTATTGGCAGAGAGATAAGTTTTGATAATGGTAAACAATTTTAAATTATAGTACTTTTTAGTAACTTATTCATTTTATAGAAGACATATATTTTATTATGAAATTATAACGTAGTTGTGTATTTAGGGTTGCCATGTTTCCAGTTTCAGCTGGACATGTTCAACCTGGCGTATCGTTTTTAAAGTAAATGAAATGAATTTGGAACATGGAAAATTTTTCCGCCCAAATGAGACAAAATTGATCTGTAAAGATGGGTCTGTTGGTCTATCGGTAAGTGACCTGTGCCTAAGCCAGAACTTGTGGTCTCTGGCAGCGTAAATCCAGTATAAATATTATGTGACAAGCACAGTCATTCTTTGACTGGGCGTAGTTCATAAACAATATCTGAATCAGACAGCCATGTGTAAAATGTGTCATGTCACCAAAAAAGAGGTAAGTATATACAGCAATTTAATCTATGAAATTTTCACTAAACAATAAACTGCCACTCAAATTTTAGAATGATGGACAACATCAGGTTTATATATTTAAATCTTATCGATTTATTACATGCAAAATTAAAATGGAGCGTTTCGCAGGGACGATGTTGGAGTCATTTCCCATTTTCTCAATATACAAGATAACCAGCCAAATTTTGTAGTACAAAATTTAGCTAATGAATTTATCGAATGATAGATTTTTAAATTATAACAAGATGCCAATGTCTATCTCGAAATATTTAATTATGCTCGTTCTTGTTTAAAAAATGCGAATATGTAAAGCCAAGAGAGTCGGAACACCGCCTTTCGCATCTTAAAGATTACCAAATACAAAGTATAAAGTAAGTATAGTATTGGCGTTGAAAGATCTCCAGACAGTCAAGTGCATCTCTGACTTTAGAATTCTTTCTGCCTGCTGCTCAATCGTTTATGAAGTAAGTTAAGTTTATGAAGTAGTTGTTACTTTGATTGCTGCTATTTATTATTATTTTATGATTTCTGATTATTTAAGTTCTAAGAACTTATATTTATAACTAAATGAACATGTTCTAGTTATATTCTTGTTTATCAAAACTGAATCTTGCGCTTAAATTTATTTAAAGAAAACGACGGCATTTTGTGAGATTTGGAATTTTTTTATCATAATTGCAAGTGAAAACAGCCTTTCAACTGGAACCGTAAAAGATAAAGGGGTAGCGTATTTTATAAATACTATTTTCAATTCTGGATGAAGAGTACTTAGTTTTCTGATAAATAACAAGAAACTTTTAGACCTGCTTTGACCTCTGACCTCTCTTTAATAGTTATAAATTTCAAAAAGATTGGACCCAGTATATTGTTCCGTGGAATACTATCATTTAATGTTTTGGCTTATATTCATATGTAACTAATTTATTTAAACAAAGTGTGTTTCATCAGAAATATCTTAGTTAGACCGGGATAAAAATATTAAATTTTCTGTTTTAATCCTTGATTAGTTTGGATACTGTATGATACATTAATGAGATTACAGTATGTTCAGAGCGTACCTGTTCATCTTCCTACCTAAACTCATATTATTTGGGGCTTGTTTGTACATTCAATATTTACAAGTAATTAATTACTTATTATTATTTTAAGAATCTATTACACTGTAAGCATTGACACTGTATCTATGTCCAGTCTACAAATTAAGTAACCACTGCCTTTTTATAAACCTTCGGGAAGGGACCAGTGTAAATAAAAGTATTACACTGTCATAAATTACATTATTATTGTATAGTTACCCAAGAATAATATTTACAACTTCAACTTCATCAGTAGGTAAGGTTTTATGCGAACATTTTGAACTACCAGAGGTGATCATTTTGACTGTAGCGATTTAATCGTCATCAGCATTAAAGAAGTTTACACAATTGGTTGAATATTATCAAACCACATGTTATTGGTTCTAAAGGTAGCAAGGTACTAATAATATATGTATGCTATGATACAGGATATTTCTTTAAAGTTACGCATTGGCTTATAATTATGTACCGAAAACTTCTTAATCATATGGATAGTAATGCTAATGCATTTGCATAAAGACAAACGAGTTAACATTAACTGTTAAAAAATATATTATTAAATCTTTATAATGTTTAATTTAGGTACTTTATTTGCTCTACAAATACCGATAAACCTTTATTATTTATCGTAGCGCTTACGTCAACTATAAAAGTGAGGTTAGTGACTAACTCTATTTCGCATAGTTTTGATATTTATTGATTTTTTCGATGACTTTTGTTGATTCAGCTTTTAGCCAGTACCACTGTTAGCAAATGTATAGAGAGATGGACATACTTATAATACATGTCAACTGTTGGTAGCGAAATAATGACACAAAAACGAGCATTACAACAACTATAGTAGTTATGCTATTAACTAACGCTATATACTTTTGTTTATTGATTTGAGTTTACTCTGGGTTGACTTTGAATTATAATTTGATAGGGTTGACTAATTCATACTAGAGTAAAAATATTTAATTGTAAGTATTACGATAAGAAAAATTAAAAGAATAATAATAAAGATTAGAAGAGTATCTAAGTCAAGAGATAATTTATTTTACGAACATGCACCAAGACGTCAAAATCAACATTGTAGCTTTGCGCATAGTTTAGTTACTCAATAGAACACTCCTTTGGGAGATTTTTTTTCCGCACTTCATTTTACACCCTATGGTTGAAGGACAATATAAAATAAGAAACACACAGTGAACCTACAGTCAGAATAAACGTCTATGATTCATACAAATAATTATCCCACATGGAGAACAAACTCACAAAACTAGACACGGTAGCAACTAGCTACCATTCACGTGTGAAGAAAATTGATTTAATCGATTTTGAAATATAATACAAGCACCCATTTCACGAACAATAAAATTAATAAGACTTACCTCTTTAGGCAATGTAAAGGATTAAGCTTCAGCCACGACGCACAATCTCAAGTTCTCAACTACACCGTTCTCGATCAAACAGTGCGATCACGCGTCAATAAAAAACGTGGCAAATATAAAAAGCACGACTTGGTACTTTGATGAATGTTCCGTCGCTAGCAAGTCATTGACGTGTATGCCAGTGTTTGGCAACACATTAAGTATGACGCGAACATGACCTGATTAAAAAAAAAGCGCGGCAAAATCATGGCTGGTTGGGCGGAGCGAGGGGCGGTACAGGGCGTAGCGCCCTTGGCACCGCCCCCTGAGTCACCGGCGTCGGGTGCGCCCGCGCATCTCGCAACAAAACCACGGTACTCGAGCGAACAATCGATACGAGGTTTTATTCCGTTTTATAGACCAAAATATTTGTTAGCATTTGTGAGATTGCTATCTCGATTGTGTAAGATGAGATATTTGGTACGCCTTGCTATCTTTGAGTAAAAACGCTTTATTAAGCAAAACGCCTTATTAGCTTAATAGTAAATGTCTTAAGCAACTTGGAACGTGTAAATAAGACATTATCTCAGAACTCGGTAAGTGGGGGCTGTAAGTAACTTCTAACCATGTTACATGAGTTGTTGAGATATTCAGTCTTATTCACTTTTCACATTTACATAACAGAAATAATATAAATTACCATATCAGTAACAACCTCGATAAGTTAGTAATCCTTCTCTAAAAGAAAAATAAATGCCTAGGTTAGACAGATAAAAGAAATTTGTTACTGAGCAGATAATAAATTACGCCAAAGACGTACGCAGATTAGCCATGTGGATACCTAATTATATCAATAAACGCTTGCTCATAATATTTTCGCAACGACAACTACTTACTCCAATCCTATAGATAGTAGCGTAAGGATATTATTATCGTTATTAGCGATGTCTCAGACTGCAAAAAATATATAATCGTGGATACGGATACGTATCCACATTCTTATCGAGTGTTTCAACATTTCAGTCAAAAGATGTTCACTGCTGGAAACAGGTCTTCCCAAAGGTTCGTCACAACAAGCGGTCCTGTGCTGCCCGCATCAAACGAATGCCCGCTTGATAGTAGTTAGATTACGTTTAGTGTTTAGATACGCGAATACGGATACAAATATGGACTTGAAATTTTTTTCTCAGTTGATACTAACACGTGTGACCTTGAAACAACAGTTGAGGTTGACGACTGACGACTTATAACGCGACAATTTTTTGACTTGCACTTCATGTGTTTTTTAGGGTTTTATAGACCGGTCATGCAATCCTTATTTCAATTTCAAAAACTTATTAAATGACATATTAATAAATCAGAATAACAACAGTGGTTCAATCTACAAATTGTGCATATGATTTAGTATACATTAAAAAAATTTAAAACCAAATGCTTCAGGCAGTTTTCATTTGTATAAAATGAGGAAAAAAGTTATAAACTACAGAACCCAACATTGCATGAGACTCGGCATGCACTAGCTAGGATATTTTGAAATTATAATAAACAAATCATAACAGGTTTGATCTCGTTATCAATATAACCAATAGTCTAAATCCTATAACGGTTTTTAATCGTAATAAATCACTGCATTATTAAAGTAATAATTTTTAAATAATTCTAGAATTTAATTTTAAATATAAAAGATTTAAGCAATATTCATAGAGAAATAGAGGTGGACACTGATACGGATCTTTTTCTCCGCCGGATATCCGGCAACAGTAATAGTTTTGAGTAGAAAATGATCTTAACGTAGCAAATTAACATCTAGTCCTAATATAACCTCTAAGTTATCCAACAAAGAATCGTTAGAGGTTTTTTTATAAATTTACTTGTGTCAAGTTTGTACTAAATTTAAATAGCACCATCCAGGGAGTCATTTAGTAACGTAGTCACTTAATTTTTTTACAAACTATAGTTAACTTGTAAACTAGTAAATACGTGAAAAATGTCGGTGTGTTCCAGACCTATAATGCGCCGAGAGACAGATTGACTATTGTGTAAAGCATCAAGACAACCATCTACTGGGAAGTAGTCATAACAATAATTTTATAATCACATACGTGACCGTCTGAACCCAAACTAGTCTAAAACTGATTGTGGCAACCAGGGTACTGATAAACGAAGTTATTGACTTCAAAACATATATACATTACAGATAAATTAAATCCAGATATAGAATAAATGATTTTCCTCTTCACATATTTTATCTGGGTAAGAGTCAACTTAAGGCTTTTGACTTATCAGTCAAGATCACAAAGCACTAAGTAGACCAACAGGCCTATAACCAATATTGTAAGTGTAGTAACCTGCTGAATTTTTTTCTTTACAGATATATATTTTATTTCAGCACACAAGCATTTTTTTTTCTTTTTTAACGTGTGGAAACCCCCTCGGGCCGTCACCCCACCGGGGTTTACGGCGAGGTGGTGTGTAGGAATCGGACCGACTAAAACCACACGGTGTGCCACTCTGCGCCTAACGTAGGAGGGATCCGGGAACAGCTGCTATTACGACATCCAGATCCCTCCAAGCGCCTGCCCGCTACTGCGGGCACCATCTGCGGGTAAACTCTCTAATTAGGCGACGTACGGCACACGCAGACGTCGCCTCCTCGCGGCTGGCCACTATAGCGGATGGAGGGGAAAACCCGTCCCGTCCATCCGCGGCCACACTCAAGGCGGCATGAGGCGCTGGTATGCGCACCTCCGCCGCCCGGTTCGCCGGCGGCGAATTGGGTCCGAGTGGAGATCGTCCTCCCGAGCCCTCTTCGCCCAAGCGGAACAACCCGCTAGCATGTGCTGAGCCGAGTCCTCACTGCAGTCGCAATGGTGACAGGCGGGACTCAATTCCCTCCTGGCGACCGAGTGCAGATACTTCCCGAAGCAGCCGTGCCCGGAAGGGATCTGCGTCAGACGGAAGGAAAGGGTCCCGTGCTGTCGCCCTGCCCACTGGGCGATGACCGGCTGGAGAGCCTCCTTCAGCACACAACCATGTATCAACCTCACATCACAATAATAGTACTGGATCCAGACCTTTCCTAAGGAAGGAGGTTTTAGCCTACTCTACCACGCTGACCAGTCAGGGTGGCAAAGGGTTTGCGTCAAGTTTCCCCCTGGTGCCTCTATCCTACAAATTGTGCATATGATTTAGTATACATTAAAAAAATTTAAAACCAAATGCTTCAGGCAGTTTTCATTTGTATAAAATGAGGAAAAAAGTTATAAACTACAGAACCCAACATTGCATCCGGGCCGGGCTAACATCCCTCGTACCGCTGTAGTAGAAAGTCGCGAACAACTTGTGTCTCAAATCGAGAGCACTTTACACAGAGTCTCCGATTGGGGTCGGGATAACCTGGTCCAATTTAACCCCTCTAAGACACAAGTTTGTGCGTTTACTGCTAAAAAAACCCCGTTCACTGTAGTTCCACAATTCCAGAATACACCCCTTACCATCTCACAGAGTATTGGGATCCTCGGTGTCGACATCTCCAGTGACGTCCAATTTCGGACTCATTTGGAGGGAAAGGTGAGGCTGGCATCAAAAAAGCTTGGTGTTCTGAATAGAGCGAAGCGATATTTCACACCGGCACAAAGGCTACTACTGTACAAAGCACAAGTTCGGCCTCACATGGAGTATTGCTGTCATCTCTGGGCGGGAGCACCGAAGTACCAGCTTGAGCCTTTCGATTCAGTCCAGAGACGTGCTGTGAGAATAGTCGACGATCCTGATCTCACGGACGGTATCGAGCCACTAAGTCTTAGGAGAGACTTTGCCTCCCTGTGTGTACTCTACCGTCTCTACAATGGGTTGTGTTCAGAAGAATTGTTTGATATGATGCCCACAGCCACATTCTACCATCGCACCGCTCGCCATCGTCAGGGAGCTCATCCACATACATTGGAACCTAAATGGTCGCGCACAGTGCGGTTTCAGAGAAATTTTCTCCCGCGAACAATCCCGTTATGGAATGAGCTCCCTGCCACGGTTTTCCCTGGGAACTACAGCATGGGGTTCTTCAAGAAGGGGGTTAATAGGTTTTTGAAGGGTCGGCAACGCGCACGTGATGCCCCTGGTGTCGCAGGCGTCCATAGGCTGCGGTAGCCACTTACCATCAGGCGGGCCGTATGCTTGTTTGCCACCGTCGTGGTATAAAAAAAAAAAAAAAAAAAAAACGTGGTCAATTCGGTCCTCGTACCGGGCCAGACCCAAATCAAATATCTGATGTTACGTGGCTCTTCGACAAGTGCTTCCGAGGCTCTCGAACTCTGGCGTCCTCAGAGTTCTCAGAAGTTGAAGTTCTCTCCGAAGTTTATACGCGGACGGCTGACTTCCGAGCGGGTAGCGGCATACGGCTCCCGCTTGTTGGCTCGTTAGTCGTACCAGACGTGTAAGCTCTCCAGCTGGACATCATCGATTGGATAGGGTGGCAGCACGGGATCCTTTCCTTCCGACTGGCGCAGATTCTTTTCGAGCACGGTTGCATCGGGCAGTATCTGCACTCGGTCGCTAGTAGGGAATGGAGTCCCGTATGTCATCACTGCGACTGCACTAAAGACTCGGCTTAGCATATGCCGGTGGTTTGTTTATCCGAGGCACGCTTATCAGCACCTCATGCTGCCCTGAGTGTGGCCGTGGGTGGACAGGATGGGCTTTCCTCTCCATCCACTACAGTGGCCAGCCACGAAGAAACGATGTCCACATGTGCTGTACTTCGCTTAAATAGAGAGTTTACCCGAAGATGGTGCCAGTGCTAGTGGACAAGTGCTACGAGGGGTTTGGATGTCGTAATTACAACTGTTCCCGGATTCCTCTTATTTCAGGCGCAGAAAGGTACACCGTTTGGTTTCAGTCGGTCCAGTTCCGTCATTCCACCCCGCCACAAACCCCTTTGGGGTGACGGGTTTCTACACGTTAAAAACAAAAGGGTTTGTGTGAAGTTTTCGTTCTTCTTGCAGTACGGTAGCCCTTACGACAACCAAGGCATGAAAGTTGGTAGTGACATTTCGTATTCCTAATCCGTTACCATACGGATAACATAACCATAATATGTGTGTAACTAAATAGATAATATTCAACTTCACGATCAATATATTGGTGTATGACTCATCAGACTACAAATCAGGTTTCTTCGCATCCGTGTCTTTTTACGCTTCTGGCCTCGGCTCACTTAGTTATGTGATTCAGATATAGGTCGATTGCCTAGTATTGAGTCTATAATGTTCAAAAGCCAATGAAACGGCAATGTATTAGCATTTTGCGTTGATATGTTACATAAATCGTAGTGAATGGTCTTATGTTCTCGAATTGTCACGTAACTAGTTTTTGAAAGAAATATTATTTTGATCTAGCGGCCTTGTGTGCACGAAAGCATTTGGTATAATGAAGTATGAAATATAAATAATATATTATTCTTGTAATATATTGTACTTAATAGGACGAATACGACTACATGATACGGAGAGAACTGCAAAGAATTGACTGCCATTTTTCACTATTGTTACAGGTTGCAAAACATACATTCCATCACTTGCATAATTAGCACTCAACTGGTCACCTTTATGCCTGACACAATCAATGCCTGGAACAAATAATCGGAAACGCTATTTCAACCTTCATACATTTAACATCTTATTCCCACTTCAAACTTCAAAATCAGGCTTAAGACTCATCAACTCGTTGGATGTTGTAAGTACCCTATATCATAAAACAATACAGTATTTGATCAGTCGATGGGACGCAAGCTGAGAAGGTGTAAAATTAGCCGTTTGTTCTTTTAATTTCTGTATTCCTAGTCTATTTATTTTATGTGTTTTATGTCGGTGTGTAAAATGTACACCACAACATACTTGTAAACACAGCACAAGCAGATGGACAAGCTGACGACACCGGGCGCGGGCCCTATCACAATACTGTACCTAAACTTTTTAACCGACTTCAAAAAAGGAGGATGTTCAGTGTTTCATCGTACGCATTTTTTATGTAAGTTCATCTGACATTGCACAGGACATTTTGGGTATTTGTGGTTCTTTTATTCTATTTGTCCTTTTTAACCATGTGTTGTCCTGTAAAAACCAGCATAAATGATTTTTCTTTCTTGCTTTCGTATTAAGAGGAATCAGGTAGCGTTGCAAAAACTAATCCTTAATAGTAGTCTGTTACGTTGTTATTTTTAAACTACTCAACAAATTGTCGTGTGCCGAACAATTAAGAATGCTCAACGGGTAAAAGAAAGACTGGCGAGAGCCATAATCTCTAGAAATAAGTATGATACATGTAAATCTAGTATTTTATCAGCAGTTAAAATCTAAATTGACTGCAATAAATAGTTTGCAAATTCTCAAAAAAACTGTATCCGGCCCGTTAGCTCTATAAAATAAATTGCAATTTGCTTAATATTTTTAAATAGTAGATATTAATCTGTAAGGAAGTAAAAGGACGTGCGAAGGACGTTTAATAATTTAAATTCTGCTGAACATTGAACTCGTTACAGCGTCCGCACTCTTTCTAGCTGTAGAAAATATTCTTGATATTTTTCTATAAGACTAAAATACTTTAGATGCGTCAACTTATAATATTTTTTTATTACAAAGTTGTTTATGAGAATTATATAAGTCTTTAAAGAAATTCTCACAGGCACAACTTATCTTCGCCTTCAATATTTCTAAAGATTACCGGTAGCGCACTCTGATGTGTGTAGGTCTCCGAAGTAAAAAAATGAAAAGAATAGACATTTTGTAAACATTTAGAAGAAGAGATGGATTTTTTTTATTGGTTATGAACATTTTTTTTAAGCCAATGTATTGTCATTTTTTATTATATTAAACGAGACAAACGGAGACATTCAGAATCAGCTGCCTTTTGCTCTTCGAGTATAGAGTATATCGTAAGGATATCCTTGCTGGAGCATTCCTGTCACCAATTTTTCTAAACGGAAGTCACTCCTGTACCTTCCGTTTAGAAAAATTCTGAATGCCTAGTGTAAGTTTTTTTCACTCTAGCTTTTGCTTGTGGCCCTGTACACGTATATGTCAGTTATCGTAGTAGTGATTCTTTAAACTGTGTACTTTTTATTTGTCAACCGATTCAAATAAAACAAACACTAAATGTTAAGTAAAGCTTACCACAAATAATTAAGCGAATTCTGAGATTGGCGTACACAAATCCACAGACAAACAGACAAAAAATCTAAATACTGTTGTTTTCAGTTTTGTTACTTTAATATAGGCTTCCTTTTTTGTTTTTCTTCAATGTCTTTAATTTACAGGCATCGAATACTTACAATTTTGTTACATGTATAGATAAACTCCATCGGTACGGCAACCGTGTTCAGCGTTGTAATTGGCCCTACTGACTCTTCAACAATGTGTGTCTGTGTTCCATGTGATAACAAATTATCAAAGCGGCGTGTCACCATCCCTAGGGCGGTAATACAGTTTCGCCTTGTGCAGATGTTCACGGATCGTGCGGAGTATCACCACATCTAGTGCGGCAACGCACTTGTGACTTGAGCAGGTGTCCACGGGTAGTGCGAAGTATCACCATCCCTAACGCCTAAGATGCCCATAAAAGGTGACGGCTCTAAATCGTCCGATTACCGACCTATAACTATCTCCACTACCTTTTTTTTTACGCGAGGAATGCCTTTCGCACCATACCCTCGGGAGGGACGAAGGGCGTGTGTGGGACTCCCGGAAAACCGGTCTACCCACTAAACCCCGCGGTGGCCTACTTCGACAGTCGGGAGCAGCTCCAGGAACGCATTAGCGGCTTCTAGAGTCTTCGTCGAAGGGCAGAGATCGCGCCAGGATCGTCGCCGCCTCATAGGAGATTATGTGGTCGCCCCGCACGATCCGTATGGCCATTAACCGCTGCAGGCTCCTGAGTAGGGCCCGGCAGCGGGAGGCACCCGCCAGATCATTAAACCAGACGGGTGCCCTATAGAGGACCATGGATCTAACAACCCCCATGTAGAGGCAGCGAACTTCTTCCCGTGGTCCCCCGAGATTGGGCAGCAAACGATGCAGCGCACCTGCTACCCCTCGCACTCGGGGGACCAATCGCCCGAAATGCTCTTCGAAGCTCCACCGACTGACCAGGATGAAGCCTAAGTACTTCATGTACTGGCCTACCTGGACTTCAGCGTCACCTACCTGGAGACATGAGCTGGGTGGCTCCTGGCGTTAACGCAGGCCATGGAACCATATCGCCTCAGTTTTCTGAGGCGACACCCTCAGGCCGAGCTCACGTATCTTTTCCACGACACTAGCCACACCCTGCTCGGCGAGCCAAAGCACCTCCTCGAAGTGTAACACTCTAGCCAGTATTAATGTATCGTCCGCATAGCAGACGACACTTAGGCCAGAGGGCAGACTAGTGCGAAGGCCAGCATCGCATGTGAGGTTCCATAATAATGGGTCCAATACCAAGCCCTGGGGAACACCGCAACATACTTCCTTTCTTCGATTCTCCACTCCGTTCCGACCGATAAACTTCACCGTCCTGTCACGCAAATAGGCCTCAATAACGGTCCGCAGATAGAGCGGCACCTTATGATATTGGAGGGCCGCCCTAATCCCCGCCAGGGGAGTGTGTTGAATATATCAAGGCTAACCGCCAACGCTACCCCCCCGATTGGACTGTCCACTCCGACAGGGATCGAACGCACCTAAAAGCATCTACTGTCGACCGTCCCCGTCGGAATCCAAACTGACAGCTCGATAAGTCAGGGCCCAATCGCGACATATGCCCGCTAATCCGGTCAGAGATTATCCTTTCAAAGAGTAACCCTGACTCGTTCAGCAGGCATATCTGTCGAAACGCAGAGGGAGCATTTGCAGCCCTTCCTTCCTTTTCGAAAAACACCAGTCTTGCTTCTTTACAGCCGAGGGGGAAGATACCGAGGCGGAAACAATCTGTGAAAATCCGCCTCAGTTGGTCCCCTAGTACCGACAGAGCTATCGCCAACGCCCGACCAGGAATGCCATCAAGTCCAGGCGCGGTGTTGCGGGAAGCGAGTCGCTGCGTGCCTCGGTCAAGTTCACCCTCCGTCACCTCATACTCCTCGCACTAGATTTGGCGGACCGATTGGGATCGATTGGGAGGAATCGCAGGACTGTCCTGGACCCTTGTCTGGACCCTGGACTCAGGGTCCAAAGTTTCTGTCAACAGTGCGACCCATAGCTTGCCCAGTACCATTTTGTATGGGCGCCCCCATGGATCACTATGATCTATGATATGGATTCCTATCCAGTCTCGCAATGAGTTCTTTTCACGACCGAGCCTTGGCCTCAGCGATTTCATCGCTGAGATCATTTACTGCAGCTCCATATTCCCGCCGTGCTCTATCGATCTCATCGACTGTAGCTCGCCGTCTTCTCCGAGCTCGAAGGTAAGCACACACAATGTTCCCAAACCAGGCAGCCAGTTCTTCTGGATCAGACGAAACCCTTTCCCCTGACCAATCCGCGACGTGGGATGCGGCTACGACCATATCTCGGATAAGCCGCTTAAGGGACCATCGTTACGGGCGTTCTCTTTCCTGGTGTAGGTGGCCAGGGTGACGGAGTAACACATTAAATACTATGTGTCGGTGGTCCGAGAGAGTAACCACTTCTGCCGCCACCCGCCATTCCGACACCATGTGCACTGCAGGGGGAGTCGCCCACGACAGGTCGACAATAGACTCCCCCTGCCAGCGCACACAGATACTGCCTGAACCCCGATTGAGAAGTTGGAGGTGCAGTCCCGCTGCCCACTCCAGGATAGCCTCTGCCCTCGCGTCGTCTCGGGTGTTACCTCACTCTCTTGAGTGGGCGTTGAAGTCACCCAGGACGAATACAGGACGGGAGGTGAAACTGCGAATGCAGATTCCCAACCTGTGCATGTATGCCTCATACTCGGCTAGGCCGTGATTGGGAGAGAAGTAGCAGCCTTTCACCACTGTTACCCCCACTCGACTGCCACATAGCGAGCACCCTTTTTTAGAAGAGAGCAATGGAGGTTTTTCCCACCTGCTCAATGAATGACCGCTGAGCCACCTGGGACCCCCCCGAATCAACGCGGATGGTCTGGGATATTGTAGGGCTACTCTGCAACCGTCTGATTGAGCAGATCTTGTGCTGCGCGGCAGTGGTTAAGGTTGCCCTGGAAAATTTTAGTGTGCGGTGGGAATTTCAGGTCTCCATTGCCTCTCCCGTCGAGTTACAACTCGATATGGGCTGCCCTGACTGAACGAAGTCGGGTTGAGGTTGGACCTCTCCCCTCTTCTTCTTTTTTGGTGGGCAGCAGCTTTTACTGTCAATTGTTCGCGGGTCGGCCGTGGTCAAGACACACCGGACACTTCGGTGTGTCTGCTGCACAAACTCGGGTCTTATGGCCCAATTCCCCGCAGTGGAAGCAGCGCCCACTCCTGTCAACGTGGCCCGAGCATTTTGCCCTGACGTACCCCATTTCGAGGCACTGGTAGCATTGTAAGGGCTTTGGCGCTAATACTTCCACACGAATCAACGCCCATCCCACCTGTATACGTTGGGTGCCCGCAACTTGACGTACTGCCGTAAGTGAGCCCCAAACCCAAACTGTTCCCAATCGGGCTGCAGACCTGTGTATTTCCCCGACCTTGATGTCGAGCAACCTCGTGCTGCGGCTATTGCCTCTGCAACCTCAGTGGGGGTGATGGATTCGTCTAAATCCATCACTTGCAGTTCAGCGGTTTTACCATACACGGACGTACAAATTGCACGTGCGTATCGCTCAGGACCGCACGCAAGCGTTCGACCAGAGCGTCCGCTTTGGCAGCGCTGTCCGGTCCGGGGACCTCCGATACTAGGTCCCCTGTGACCGCCTTTCGCTGGCGCACCCCGCCCGTAATCCCAAATTCCGCCAGCTTTATACGGGCCTTTGCGGCCTGCATTACCTCCGCCACTGAGATACTAGACTCTGGAGGTACTATGACCACAATGGTGGCATTGGTAGGTGGTCGCAGTAACTGTGATCTCTTCACCTTCGGGGTGGAAGTAGCCACTGGGTTTTGTTTTGTAGCAGCAGCCTTAGCTTTTGGCCCAATAACTTGAGCCCAAGTACCCCCTTCCTGCCTCACTCTTGATGCCGGCAGGGTCTCTTTTCGCAATGCCTGCCTTGAAGGCAATGCTACAGGGACTACTTGTACGGTAGAGCTTTTCACCTTCTTTTTCTCTTTCTTTTTCTCTGCTTCTTATTCTTCTCTGAAGAGGCAGAGAGAATCGTGACTGCAGCAGCAGGCTGCTGAGTCCCTCAAGTCCGTCCCTGACCTAAAGGGGGTCTGGCACCCCTCTCTGGAAAGAACCTGTCTAAGAGCCCGAACAGGAATCGGGCAAATTCTCGGTTCATAATGATCTCAATTTGCTCCCAGTCCGGGTGCTCCGTCTTTGAAGGGCAGGCTATTACTACTGGCGCTGCTTGACCACTTGTCGCCCTTGGGATTTCTCTCGCCACGTTCATAACTGAAGAGGCATGCGGCAATGCCGGAGACATCGCCATTGACTTTGCATGGGTGAGGCATTCAGTTTCCTGTTGGAGAACCCTCACCTGGGCAACCAGCTCCGATACCCAGTTTAGTGCAGACACTTCTTCTCGTTCACGTGACACCGCCCTATTGCAGAGCTCCTTGACACAATCTTGTAGAGTCTGCAGAGCCCGACGAATGGTGCTCATTAATTCTGCCTTCGTGCAGCGAGGTCTGTCTAATACCTCCTCGACGTTAGACAAACTAACCAGCATTTAAGCGCCAACCTCTGCTGAACTCATGTGGTTTGCGTCACTGCCACTATGTGCCCGTTTCGCCTGTCCAGACCCATCCAAAGCATCGTTCCCGCGCTTCTGAGTCTGCTGGCGTGTTTCTCTCTCCGACTTTACTGAGGCCGAGCTATAACTTTCTTCAGCTCTCTCACCCCCATCTAGGGGAAGCGGGAAGCCGAGTTGTGGGTCTGGAGAAAAATGTTTCAAGCAGTTGCGACCGACGTCGCAACTGCCTTTCTTCACCTTCTGTAGCCTTCTCGTCCCTAATTATAATCAGTCCAGTTTTTGATACGCCAGTCTGGTTTGAAGATCCGTCCGTAGTTATTTTGTTTTTTGAGTTTAAAGAATCCATACTAAGTCCCACGAGTATGGGGGAAACGAAGTCCATCCGGGCGGTGCCCCCTGCACCCGGATAAGCCTATATACTGTGGAGGTCAACCGGTATCCACAGATTTTTACGACTTTGCTGTCTGGTATTATAGACTATCCTTGTCGTGGGCCGGCCAATTAAGGCAAGCCCTCCGGTCAATAGATTCTCAGCGTACCCTCCTGAAGCCACTAGTCGGGTCGTTGTTGAGCACCTGTTGATTACGGAACGCGAGAGGGTGGCTAATCCTCTCTCACCGGCGGCAGCACTATAGCTTGTCAGCCTCTGCGCAAGCAGTGGGCCAACCCGCCCCTGGGTTCCCTATGAATGCCCCCTCGGCCCTTGCCGTAGCTCGTCCAGTTTCTTCTGATTGAACAGAAGAGTACCGAGAGCGTTTACCCCCCTGTCGAGTTATTCGCCAGCGACCAATACCCACCCGCCAAAGGAAGTCATTGGCCGCCACTCAGGGTACACCGGTCCCCTGCTTCCGTTCGCCCTGACCGCAGTGGTCAGAAAGGACTAGAAACATGAGAACGCACGTGAAGGTTACCCGACCCGCACCCCAACTATCTCCACTACCTATAGGATCACTCCGTACCTTTTTCACCAGTGATATTCTAACGTACGTCACACACATTTGGGGTGGGGTTATAGGTGATTGGCCACTCAGCTCACTTTTCTCCAAATTTCTGGCATTCGATCTGCCCCCCAATTTCTGAAACTAGGTTAAAACTTTCTTGCACAAACACCACATTAGGGTCCTCTGTTACGGCGCGGCCTCCAATTTGCAGCAGGTAAACGCTGGTGTACTTCAAGGCTCCATTCTGTAGCCTTCACTGTTTCTTTGCATTTAAATGATACGTTAGTCCTCGACAATGCTATCCAGACTATAATACAGTCAATGGACGATATCATCCTACAGCTAAGCTAAAAGGAAAACAGGAATTGGTCGACTTGTTTCTAAACCACAACACTCAACGAGGTTATAAGAATCTGATCGACATCTACGCCAACTAAAAACACATGTGCGTGCTCTCTATTAAACTCTTCTTTTCTTCCCTTCCTTCTTTTCAGAACACTTTAATTACCACTTCAAGATCAGCTCACTATTTAGGGTATGGATATTTGTCGGGATCTCAACCAATGTACTCTATATTGATAGCGTGACTCTACTAGGTGTACGTAGGCAAAGTAAGACGAGTCTTCTTGCCTGAGTTCTTGTATCTTCTTTATAAGATCTAGGTTCACTCTTGTGTGGTGTATTGTTCTTATTTTTCTGATGAATCCGTGCAGTATTTGCTGGACGTTTTTGATTGACTACAGCTGCGAGCAGTCTGCATTATCGACAGTCCTGAAGCCACGGAGTACCTTGAGCCTCTGCAGTTGTGAAGAAATATCACTTCAATGGCGGTCATCTATTAATTTGATTATGAAAAATATTCTGATGAGCTCTTCCCACTTGTCCCACCTTCTCCCTTCCTCTACAGGACAATATGTGCTGGCCTTGGTAACTAAACGGTTTGGCTCTGCCCTCTTGTGTCAATCAGTCAATCCTGGAACCAGCGCACGTGTTTCCCTCCCACTACCAACCTGGGTTCCTTAAGCGGAGCGTGAAAAAACACCTAAATAGACCGCCATAGTGTGAGTCACTATACTGTATTGTCTACATTTACAATAAGTATTGTGACAGCCACTTTTAGATTTTATTCATGCTTTGCATCAAGCAGAGTAGAATTACTTCAGCATACTTTAAATTAAAAAAATAAAAACAATTATTGCAAGTCACACGACAGATCCAAAATATCGTTGTGTGACACATATTTTCAAGTTCAAGTTGGATTTTTAGGCTTTCTTAAACTAAAGACGTTAATGACAAACGAGCGAGATGGTCAAATACTTTATATTTCATTATTTGCAAAGATCTAGTCCTCATTTAGCACAAATTTTGTACACTAAGCTAGACTATCGTCAAAATAAAAGGCATGTAATTAAATTCGTTTCCCCAACAATTGCAACTAAACGGTAAATATAATTTATCTTTATATGCGCAAAGCGTTCAATCGCAGTGCCTACTTTCAAATCCGCCGCCCTCATAGGCGGCCAACATGACTCACTCGGTTGAAGTCGGATATTGGGTCCTCTCGGGGAGGACGAATGACGTCATCGCTTCTTACGCCGCATCTACTTCTACCTGTTGTTCAACTTCAAGTCTGCCGCATTCTTTCCTAGAAATCACAAGTTTGTTTTTATTTTTACGAAGCTTTAACTTGTCGTCTAGTGTTTTTGTTACAGCTTTTGTCAACCATTTATGGTATCATTGATATTTCAAAATGTTTCTTCAAATTTCTACACTCCCCACCCTTATATTCTGAAAAAATTTGTTCTTAAACTCAATGCAATGCAGAAAAGACGAGGTTAGTCTAGCGTTCATGTACCTATTAAAACTAAAGTGTAATAAACTTGCTGATTACCTTACTTTCTAATTAGAAAATGCCTTTCTTTGTTACTGATGTAGTGTGCACTGCACTAGCAGCCTCAGATATATTGATCCCAGGTGAATAATTTATTTCGAATTTAATGTTAAGTTTATCAGGTGAATGTATAAATAAATTCAAATATTTTCTGTAACTTGTCAAAACGTAGCGTTACGTGGATCCGACATTTAGCTGGGTGCGGGTGAATGACCGCCAAACCGCGCCAATCCGCCATTTTGGATTCGTCACGGAACGCGCGCATTATGTCTTCTGCGCAAACTTCGAACTGGTATCATTCACTTTGATTTCTGAATAACATCTTATAACTACACTGGTAGTACGTCATGATTACCTGATTACGCTCTCTAAATATATTTAGAAGTGACTTTTTTCAATTACGTCACGTATTGATGCCTACGCTTTTGCCCGAACTAAATTTAACTCCAGTAAGTAATTGCCCAGAATTTTTATTACTTTGTCACCAAAAATATTGTATTCGGGTAAATTGTATCTTCTTATACGACACCTATGTATATCATTATTTTGTATTTTTCATAAATAACCCCACAATTAAAGCTACCACCAATTGTAGATAACAATAATATATACATATAAATATATTTGGAATCTGCCTTCAATCGAGTCTCGATGTTGTTACTTTTTTTAATCAACCTGTTTTAAGAATGAGTCACAAGAACCAGAAATACAAAACCAAGCCAAAACATATTAGAAGTCACATAAACGAAAATATGGCGAGGTCGCAGAGCCCAGTGCGGTGCGTCACATAGCAACAGTTGTCGAAGCGTTTATTTTACTGCGCGTAGAGCGTAGATTGTACTTCGTAGGTAGACATTTCGAAAACAAGACCACGTTGCTAATACAATGTTTTCTTTTGCCAATCTATAATATCTTTTAATTTATTTTGTCATTGTGAACACCTGCAGATCCTTCAAAATGAGACTCTACTATAATTTAATTACTTGATGAATGTTTTTTTTAGATTTTAATAAACGACTAAGTTTTCTTTTGCTTTTATTTATCTATATACGTAAATGAGCAACCCTACGCCCCACCAGAGGGCCAGCCGTTATCATTAATTGTAGTAGCCCGAACACGTAAGAATATAAATCGAGCATTACGAAACTTAAATCAATTTAAATAAGGTGTTTCTTAATTAAAGCGCTTAAATTTATACTTTACCATAGCTAACGCATAAACAAAAGCAAAAACTTACACAATGAAGATTCTGTAAAAAAGTTTAAGGCCACTTGGAAGATCAAGATCAAAGACTGATAAGAAAACTTGATTTAATTTGCAAAATGCTGCTCAACCAAATTGGATACTTTGGTAGTCAGCGCAATTGTATTCTTATAGTTTCTACCGAGTTTGATTATCTTGGCCAAAATGTTTCTATATATCCCAGAACAACTTCAAGCGGCGAGAGTCCAATGCTAGATCTTTATCTCAGGTGAAAGTTTGCGTTTAGAAGAAACGTTGCCTGCTAGACAAATAGAAGTTGCAATATAATCGATATGATTAACTATAATGGCATCGGCAGAGAAAAAATTTACCAAAATTTAATAATACATAACTTAAAGTACTTCTTTAATTGTTTACCGCAAAATTGTGACTCGTTGTTATTGATAACACAGGTTATAGTGGCCTTCAGGTAGAGCAGTAGTAGAGGAGTATCTAAGTTTTAAAGCGTAAAAGAACCTTTCGGTTGCCATGGCAACTGAGTTTCACAACTAGTTGTGAAAAAGAAATTTTTATTCTTTCTACATAAGAATTTTTTATTTTGTACGCAACCAGCCGCCAACAAAGATTTTTTCAAAAATGTTAGTTTTTTCAGTAGATTTTTTTTCTTCTTACACTTCCACCGTAATGTAGTACTCATCTAATAAAATATAACTATTTTTCGTACAAACATTTATCCATAAGCTATTTTGACTTTAACGGACCGTTGATAAATGTCTTGAGGTGGGTATATTGAAATAAATAATTAAAAACAAATAAATAAATGAAGTAGGTACAAAGGATTCCCACCAAGAACTTTCGCCCCTTTTTTTTTTTTTAACCTGTGGAAATCCCCTCGGGCCGTCACCCCACCAGGGTTTACGGTGGGGTAGTGTGTCGGAATCGAATCGACTAAAACCACACGGTGTGCCACTCTGCGTCTGACATAGGAGTGATCCGGGAACAGCTGTTATTACGACATCCAGATCGCTCCTAGCGCCTGCCTGCTAGCGCGGGCACCATCTTCGGATAAACACTCCATTTAGGCGACGTACGGCACACGCCAACGTCGCCTCCTCGCGGCTGGCCACTATAGCGGATGGAGGGGAATACCCGTCCCGTCCACCCGCGGCCACACTCGAGGCGGCATGAGGCGCTGGTATGCGCGCCTTCGCCGCCCAGCTCGCCGGCGGCGAATTGGGTCCTAGTGGACATCGTCTTTCTGGGCCTTCTCCGCCGCCTCCTTCCGCGAAATTACGTGTTCGCAGAAGGTTGCGACCGCTGTAAAACAACTGTCGCTACCGGCCATAGAGAGTATGACGGCCAGTAGCGAGAGATCTCCTCCAATAACTGCAGTGAGGACCCCGCGCTGCGCCGCTCAGGCGGAACAAACCGCTAGCGTGTGCTGAGCCGAGTCCTCACTGCAGTCGCAGTGGTGCCAGGCGGGACTCAATTCCCTCCTGGCGACCGAGTGCAGATACTTCCCGAAGCAACCGTGCCCGGAAAGGACCTGTGTCAGTCGGAAGGAAAGGGTCCCGTGCTGCCGCCCTGCCCACTCGGCGATGACCGGCTGGAGAGCCTCCACGAGGCCAAAGCCAGCATGTGGAGTCTCCAACCGGAGCGACCAACGAGTCATCGTGGCTCGACGAGCGGCCTCACGCCACTCGCGTATCTCTTCGGGCGTATGCTGCTACCCGCCCGGAAGCCAGCCGTTCGCCGATAAACTTCAGCGAGCACTTCCACCTCCAAATCCCACGGGAGAATTCCGGCCAAGGCGCACACCGCCTCCATTGATACGGTGCGGTAACCGCGTATGGCTCTAACCGCCAATATCCTCTGAGGGCGCCAGAGGCGAGCCCTATTCTGGGCGGTCAGAGCCGCCGCCCACACCGGTGCACCATATAGCGCCATTGACCGGACAACCCCCGTGTATAGCCGTCTCGTCGCGATGCTGGCACCACCCAAATTGAGCAAAAGTCGCCCAAGGGCAGAAGCAGCGCCGACCAGCTTTGAAGAAAGCTATCGGAAGTGCTCGTCGAAGAGCCACCTGCTATCGAGGATCAGGCCCAGATACTTCATGTGGGCCTGAACCGGTACGAGGACCGAATTGACTACAATGGAGGCGCCAGAGGGTGGACCACGACGAGGCCCATGGAATAAAAGGGCCTCCGTCTAATCCAGGGTCACCCGCAGACCCAGCGCCTCAATACGCTCGACCACCAGAGAGACACCTGTGGTGGCCAGGCGTGCCGCCTCTTGAAAGTTCATCCCCCGGGCTGTGACCAATGTGTCATCTGCGTAACAAATTACGCTCAGTCCGGGGGGAAGACGACCTCGAAGGGCCCAGTCGTATACCATGTTCCACAGGAGTGGTCCGAGGACAGATCCCTGCGGAACACCGTACGACATGAGCCGCTGCCTCAGAACACCGTCTCGGTCCTCGTACATGACGGTACGTTCCTCAAGATAGTCTGCCACAAGCTGCCTCAGGTACTCTGGCACTCCATGGTAGCGGGGTGCTTCCCTGATGCAGCTAAATGGCAAACTGTTAAATGCGTTGGCGATGTCCAACGACACCGCCTACAGCACGCCGCCGCAGCTTACCGCCTCTTCGGTAACGGCCCTCAGGCGCAGCACGGCATCGACCGTCGAACGCCGCGCCCGAAAACCAAATTGGGCGTCCGACAGATCGAGGCCCACCTCGCAGAGGTGCCGGACGATGCGGATAGAGAGTACCCTCTCAAATAGTTTACCCACCTCGTCCAGCAACACGATAGGCCTATAGGCCGCCACCGATTCGGCTGGCCGTCCCGGCTTCTTTAATAGCTGCCCGCTTTTCCAGCACTCAGGGAAGCGTCCGGACGCCAAGCTAGCGTCCAGGCCCTCCCTGATGCGGTCCGACATGTGTTCGAGGGCTCAGGCTAGCACTCGGGCAGTTATCCGGTCCGGGCCGGTGGCGGTGTTCTTAGAGCGGATCCGTAGAACAACCGCCCCTACCTCCGATTCCCTGACGGGCGGAACATTGTCTTCGTTTACCCCGTCATCTTCGACCATGAAGGCCATCGACGGGGGTGTGTGTTCCGCCCGCTGCGGGAAAAGGCCCTCGACCACTTCCCGCAGGAAGCTGGGCTGGAGTATCTCTGTAATTGGCGACGTGCGGAGTTTTTGTCGCACCGCACGATAGGGGCGACCCCAGGGGTCACGATCGAGACTCCCCAGCATTTCCTTTCTCTTAATTTTTTTGATCTTTAGTTTCTTTGTGTGCAACTGTGGGGCATAACTGCAAACTCTAACCTGGAAATTCTACAAAGGTTTCAATCAAAAATACTTAGAATGATAGTTGATGTACCATGGTATGTCACAAACGAACAACTCCACCACGATTTTGGCATAATACCTGTGAAGGATGAAATAAGAGACACAATAAAAACTTTTAAAAAGAAAATACAGACACACCCAAATGAACTTGCACACCACTTTATGGATGATAGTGTTAGTCCCCAGTGTTAGGAGACTGAAAAGAAGAGTATCACAAGATTTGCTCTAAAATAAATATTAAGCAAATGTCATTGGACATTTACCTTGCAAAACTGCTATGCATTGACACAAACATTACTGAATGTCTCCATAGACAGATTGCAATAGGAAAAAAAATAAAAAAAATTTCTTTGGCGCGGCTGATGGCCAGCTTCAGAGTTTGCCGCGTATCTCGGTACTCGGTCGGTACTCCTCATGAAGCTGGTCCTCATCGCCTTCTTCATGGTGTCGCTGCCGACTACGGGTGTAGGACCTCCGGGCACGAGTACAGGCCGCATGGAGGTCCGGCAACCTCGGATGTGGGGCATGGCCGCATCACAGGTCTGCGCAATGGCATCGCAGAAGCGACCAGCCCCCATGTCCACCTCCTCGGTCGGGGCCTGCGGAGACAGCCAAGAGTGAATAATGGCCGCCTCCTCTAATAGGTCCCTATGTAATTTGGCTACAGCCCACCGCGGAAAGCGAGAAGAAAGCCGCGCCGCGTGACCTCTACTGGTGTCCTGGGACCGAGAGAGCTCAAATCGGATATAGCAATGGTCCGAGAGCGTCTCAACCTCTTCCAGAACACGCCAGTTCCTTACTCGTGCGGCGAGGGCACGGGTAGCGAACGAAAGAACTATCGACCCTCCCTGCTGTCGCACGCACGTGTTGGTGGAGCCCCTGTTTAGTAAACAGAGGCCCACCGAGGCCGCCCACTCCTCTACGGCCTCGCCCCTAACGTGCGTCCTGGGGGAACCCCACGCAATAGACTTTGCGTTGAAGTCCCCTAGCACTAAGACGTGCACAGACGTTAGACGCCGCATCGAGGTTTCCAAGTTGTTAAGGAAAACCTCGAAGTCGTTCAAACTCCGGTTGGGGGAGAAGTATACACCATATACAGTGATCCTCCCCCCACTCGGCAGCAACATATCCAGTGCCCTTGTCTCTTAGCGACAAGGGCGGGGAATGAGCCGCCGTGGAGCCGACGTCTGCCACGGAACCGTCCCGGTCACCCAACCAGTTTGGACGGGGGGGAACGTAATAGGGTTCCGCGGCTACGGCAACACCGATCGACCACTGTGCCATGGTTTGCAGGAAAAGGTCCTGCGCCGCGGCACAGTGGTTCAGGTTCGTCTGGACTAGGAGGTTGGAGACTTGGGCCATTACTCGACCGTCTCTACAACCTCCTCCATGGGCGACGATATCGACGCACGAACGACGTCAGAAGCAGCTTGGGTCGACTGGATAGCCCCTGACGCCTGCCGAGAATTGCGAGAAGGTTTACAGCCTCCCAGGCCAATCTGGTGATTGGCAGGTTTGTTGTGCATACACCGGGCAGTGAGGGGCGGCAGAGCACTCTGCCGCCTTGTGCCCCGGAAGAACTTATGGCCCTAAGTCAACCTTACCTACATGTGGTGCACCAGCTAATTGACAGATGAGGTTCTGACAAACAAAACATTTTGTTTAGCGGCAATTGGCTCGCCCCCTGTATGTATACCACATGGAAACAAAACACTGGCAAAAAGTGGTAGTTTAATATACCTCTGCCTACCCTTCGGAGTAATAGGCGTGATTTTATACATGAAAAAAACAGAGAATAAAATCCCTTTTTCAAAACTAGTAGTGAAGCTCAGGTATCATGGCAGCCAAAAGGTAAAAGAAAATGCCCGTGCCCCATGGCGTGTACACTTGTGTAGTAAGAATTGTCTACCGGTAACACTGCCAGCAAAGAACTCTTTAATTGTAACATCATATGTCATCATCATCATCATCATCAACCACACATTTACACACATTTACAGTCCACTACTGGACATAGGCCTCTCTTTAGCAAGGAGATTTTGGCCTACTATACCACGCTGGCCAGACGGGTTGGAATAGGGTTTGTTTCAAGTGGGGTGCTGGGCTAGAAAACCTCCACGTGGTGCACCCTGGTAACGTTGGCGACGGCACTGTTTCTTCCTGTGCCATTTGGAAGAGGATATCACCGCCAACGGCTAATATTCTAGCACGAAGAAGAGGAGGCCATTTTCTTCGGCCATTCGGTTGAGGCTTGGTCCAACAGAGCGGGCATTTTTGTCGATTCCTCTGTTGGCTCTTCGCTCTTCGGAGCAATGAGAAGGAAAACCTCGATAAAAAATCATGATGGTGGGACCCTTTCATGGGTCGGCGTTTCTCCACTGTCAATGGTGGAGAAAGGAGAACGGGCTCGGTGTGTACTCACACTGCCGCCGAGCAGGCATTGAAAGATTTAATCTTCCTGCCACCGTTGTCACATCGTAATCCCGAAAGGAGTGTCGTGGTTATGTCTCGCGACACAAATCGGGGGCGAGGGTCTTGGCTTAGCCGCCCGGACTGCGAGGAAGAAAACCTCTTTAAAAAATTACCCCAAATCCCGTGTTCTGGTGTGTGGCCAGGGGATGCATGGCTGATGAGTAGTTCAGTCGTAAGCACACTCCCAGCTGAGGCACCTGCGGACCCCTCAGTTGGGCACAAATTTACGCTTGCCCGGGTATTGGGGGATCTCTGCCCGGGTCGACTTTTAGTTCTTCCCCACTCGTGGGTCTAACTATGGAAACCTTTTTAAACCAAAACAATAAAGACGACAAGAAAGAGAGGAATAAGAAAGGGAAGCCGGGAACTGACTTCTCATCGAACGAGGAGGAACCCATACTTGGGGCTCCTATTTCAGTAGGGCTCCCAGAAGTCAATTTGTTTGCTGGGAGCCAAAAAAGAAAATCGGAGCGATTGCGTTCCAAGTCCGCCCATCCGTCATCGGATAACGGTAACCCAAGCACGACTATGGAGTACTGGAGTCCACAGAAGTGAAAATCTGCGACAGCAGAAAACGCGGACGCTCCAGGGACGAGGAGAGTGACACGTCCCAGGAGATGCTACCTCCTAAAGTGGGAAGCAGCCGCCGAGGCAGGTCACGCACGACCATTTCTACCCCTTCAGGTTCTGTCTTCTCGAAGGCAGAAGCCTATAGACGGGTTAGAGCGGAGGGCGAAAGTGCAGCGGAGGAGGAGATTTCAGATCTCCTGCAGAAGATCCGAGAGCCAGTGGAAAGGGGTTCTGTTCCCCAAACAACGGTATCTTTGCAGGAGACAGCAAATGCTGGGGTGGCCATCATCCAAAAGGTAGCTACCAAATCTAGGAACCTTAAGAGCACCTTCGTTAGGGCCCTTAAGGACTCCTCCTCCGCAATTGCTGGGGTCGTTGAAACCCTCGTTGGGGACGTAGCTCGCCTTCAGGCTGCTAGTGAATGCCTGACAGGGCAGGTGGCTAAGCTGAGCGCCGAGTTTGCCCAGTTTCGGGCGCAGGTGGGTGTCTCTAAGCGACAGGTGACGGCTTCGAGGCAAACTGCCCCCACTCCCGGTTCAGGTGACGTCAGCGATGCTTACTTGCGCCAAATTATGGAGGCAGTAGGGAATATGCTAGACGGACGTCTCGCGAGCCTGGAGGCGAGATTACCCCCAGCTCCCATTATCCGACCACCACTCGCTGCAGATAGGCGAAAGGCCGCATCAGCACCGATTCCGCTTTCTGCTCCAAGTGGCCGCAAATTATATGCGACAGCGGTGTTAGTGTCTGCATCTACTGATGCCACGAGGACACAACAGGCGGCCAAGGCAGCAACCAAGACGGCTGCACCGGTCGCAGGACATAAAACGGCGGTAAAGAGTGTAGGAAAATTTCCTCCGCTCCTCACTCCAACACCTACGCCTGGTCCCTCCACATTTGCCCCCTCCAATGACGGTTGGCAATTAGTCGGAGGAGCTAAGAAGAAGTCCCGAAAGCGGGGTAAAACGGCTGCCCAGAAAGCAGCTCCAACCCCGCAGTCGCCATCGGTGTCAAACACCACCAAGAAGCCACGGAAGCTAAGGCCGCCAAAAACCGCGGCTATAGTGGTTACCGTATCGCCGGCGGCGGCAAGTGGCGGACTGTCCTACGCGACTTTATTCAAGAAGGCTCGGGACAGTCTCGCCACTGATTTCGGGACGGTAGGGGTCAAGCTGAGCCTCGCTCAAACGGGAGCTCGAGTCTTGGAGTTCCCCGGGGCTGAAGGCGCAAAGACAGCAGATTCGTTTGCGGAGAAACTGCGAAATATGTTTGCAGCCACGGATGGTGTCAAGATCGCCAGGCCAACAAAGTGCGCGGAACTGCGCATTTCAGGCCTACACCGCTACCGGCCGTCATACGCTCCATGGCCGGTAGCGACAGTTGTTTTACCGCGGTCGCAACCTTCTGCGAAGACGTAATTTCGCGGAAGGAGGCGGCGGAGAAGGCCCGGGAGGACGATATCCACTCGGACCCAATTCGCCGCCGGCGAGCCGGGCGGCGGAGGCGCGCATACCAGCGCCTCATGCCGCCTTGAGTGTGGCCGCGGGTGGACGGGATGGGTTTTCCCCTCCATCCGCTATAGTGGCCAGCCGCGAGGAGGTGATGTGCACGTGTGCTGTACGTCGCCTAAATAGAGAGTTTATCCGCAGATGGTGCCCGCTTTAGCGGGCAGGCGCTGGGAGAGATCTGGATGTCGTAACAGCAGCGGTTCCCGGATCCCTCCTATCTCAGGCGCAGAGTGGCACACCGTGTGGTTTTAGTCGGTCCGATTCCGACACACCACCCCGCAGTAAACCCCGGTAGGGTGACGGCCCGAGGGGGTTTCCACACGTTAAAAAAAAAAAAAAAAAAGGGTTTGTTTCAAGTTTTCCTTCTCTTTGTAATGATGTTGTCTTGCATACTTTATTTACTTAGTCGCTTTCTACGACACCTACGGGATGAATAGGGGTTGGAACACTATGTATTCTTAATCCGTCACCACACGGACAGTACGTAACCCTACGTACGTAAACATCAAATGTAAACCTTTGATAAAAATCAGTTTTTTTTTAAATAATTAAGAAATTAGTTTCACTACTGATCACTTTTTACAGACATTCAGTAGTTGTTACAGCCTAAAACAAAGAAAGCCCGTAAAATAGATATAGTATGTGGGTGACATTCCTTGCAAAGGAGAAACTAGTCAGACGACATTCAAGGCTCGCCCTTAACCGCCACGGAGGCCGGGTACCGTTGTTGCTATTGCAAGGACTGGCATCATAGGGCTGAACGTCTGTGTTAGTTTCAGTAAATAGACAATGAGTACAAGATAAAATCAATGACATATTGTTGAATTAAAATAACTAAAGGAACATGACTAGCAACAAATAGATGCGAACTGCACAATACTGTATATCAGTGGACGGCAATAGCCAGATAATAATTGTAAAAACCATAGCTTAACACAACTAAAAATACGATATAATTACACAAAGATTAAAAATAGCGATAATTATAAGTGGATAGTTAAATTTTGTGAGTTGTAGGTGTCAAAGGGCGACAGCACACTTGTATCTCGTGAGTTGCAGGTGCCAAAAGGTGGCAGCACACTTAAGACTTGTGAGTTGTAGGTGTCAAAAGGCGGCAACATACTTGTGACTTGTGAGTTGCAGGTGTCAATGAGCGGCAGCGTACTTGTTACCCGGGAGTTACAGGTGTTAAAGGGAGGCGTGAGTCAATTACTATCAAGGAAATCGTCTGCCCGTTTGCCCCTTTGTGCCGTAAAAACGTATTCAACAATTTAAGTATAGCATAATAAGTATATTTGTCAGCAATCTAGTTAATTTAGTACAGACTCATCATAATTTGAGTTCAGATAGCCATGTCCGACGTTCATCAGGTTAATATTTTTATTCCTATAATCCATTTAGACAGATGGGTTCTGTGGTGTTTTGAGAAAGGGCTATGTCCAGCAGTGGACTACAAGGGACTGATGATGATAAAGCAATTTATGCAAATCAATGCATGTATTGTAGTTCCAATTAAGTTATTTCTAAAATTTGATACAGTATTATTTAAATAGATTACGTTTTAAAGGTTTTCTCCTTCAAAGTAATATTTAGTGAGTTTTTAATAGACTACAGCAAATGCAACTTATTTTTCGACAGCCTGTAATAGTCCACTACTACATATATGCCTCTTCTTAGGAAGGAAATTTCGAGCTCCTGCACCACGGTGGCCAGACGGGTTTGTATCGACTGTTCCTTCTTTTTTCAGTGTTGTTGTTCTACGTAGTGTGCTGGCTTAGTTGATTTTTATGACAGCCACGGGATAAATAGGAGTGGTGACATTCAGTATTCTTAGTCCATCACCAGATGGAAATGATTGATCTACACAAATTAATTTATCAGTTTTTCATGCAACTACGTTCTCTATGCCCACGTTCCGATATAAATTGTGAACGTTTGTTCATAAATTCACTCCATACCGCGCCCATTTCACACGCTTTACTTACTTTCAATTCTGTGAATGCGTTCTAGTATTGTTCAAATGCTTACAGAATGCACAAAAAGTTAATGTCTGCGTTCATCATTTATTTTAATTCCATTAAAGACAAAAGCAAGGTCATAAACAGACAGACGCCACTCTCTTATTTTGTTAAGGGCATCCAACAATCCCCACAGGCCTTGTCGCATCACATTTAGAGTATAAACATTAGATCAGCTTTATATTAGCTACATAAACAGCGAAAGAACCTCATAGCAGACCTCTACCTTACCTTCCCATAACATATACCTTCTCATAAAATATTTTCCGAAAATGCCTGATGCAGATGTGAGACACTCATAGCAATATTACTTCGTGTCAGCGGTAGATTACGCATAATGGATGCATCGGATTACTAATGTATTCTGAATATCTGCCGTACTTGATGGTAAAACTCTTTGCTCAGAGAGTTTGATTTTACTATCAAGTTAAGTGGAGTTGTTGAGAATTGACAAGGATTGCCGTTGGAGTTGCCAAATAATGACTGACGTGTTTCAGTTTTCGTTCCCTCTTGTCTTCGTGTAATATATTGAAAGTCATTTAATAGGAACAGTCCGCTTGTTTTTTTAAACTTGGCCTTATTTTTTATCGATATACTTTGTTTCTTTTATTATATTTTATTTTATTCAACTGGAACCTGGAATCAAACGAACAGAATTGGTCACCTCATAGCATGCTGCGTGTTACCGACGTATCATCGGTCCATCTCGTAAAATCATAGGTTACACTTGATCAGCTTAAAGCGTGTGAAAGTTTTGAGCATTAATTAATCTCAAGATCAATACCAACTGTACTACTTCTTTGTGATTTATCGGGCCAACCGTATATCTATACCATCCAGGAGCAAAACAACAAATTGGTTAAGTGGTTGAGCGCTCCAAAAGAAGTATGAACACCTAATTTCAGCACTCTCTAAGAATCGTGTAACACAATCTTTTCAATTATGTATAGAACAAACAGGTACGCATGTCTAGTCTATTTAAATCATTTTAATTTTGAAAACTTTCTTTACACTTTAATAAATAAGAGATATTAATAATTTCTTGCGTGTACACAAATTCACAATGCATATTTTTTTTTAAATTCTACGAAATTATCATAAATAACGATTTGAACATTTGAGTGTAGACAAAATAGAGATTTAATCTGAATATATAATATAAATAGAGCCGATAAAGTGTTTTAAGAAAATCATTACTTTGATTAATTAAAAAATTCATATAAAAACTGTAAGTTTAGATCTCAGGATGAGATAATTATATCTACATAGGTAAATGTGATAAGCCTGCATTACGAAGAGATCGAGAAAGAGAGAACTCGATCGAAGTGTCTTGGAATTGGAGAGACTTATTTCCAGCAATGTACAGGGATAGGTTGATAATAATGATAGGTATTAGTGTTAAGTAATTAAAATAGACTTAAATAAAATGAGACCTTAGAGATTAGGGTTAAAAATCAACCGTTGACAACCCTGTAGGGCACGATCTAACAGACACATTGGATTCAAAGAGCTCGCTCCAGCACGATATGTTCCATTGGTCTGACTATAGACTTGCATGTAAGGATCTTAGATTTACTCCTGACTCCTTGTAGAACCATGTAATATATTGATTTACAGACAGGCACTTGAATCCAATGTTACTGAACTATTTGGTTAGAATTAAATCAGACAAAAACCTGTTTTTGTAATAATTATAACCAATAGTGTTAAGCTATTAAATAGGTAAAAGAAAAAGTAATTTTTATATGTGCTTATATATGCCTCGATGGTAAATAAATAAAGGTTTTCATTAAAGGATTACTTTTAACAAAGAGGTTTAGTATTATATTAGGTTAAGTGTTGTAAGTATGTATGTACTGTTAGGTGTTTAGTGAGATATGCTGTGTCTTAAGTTGTACAACAATGGAAGAATTTCATCTAATGACTTATAACTCTTAATAATAGTGAAATTATTCATCTTGATCCCCCTATGCGTGAAATAGCCATGTTCCGACACCAATCTTTCGATGTTTTTCACAAAGTGAGTGAGTAAATAATGTTTTAAGAATCTAAAACCCCTACTCATTTTGGTTATCGTAAGAGGACTCAAAGGATGACAAAGCATTTGTGACTCTTGAATTGACTCAAGAGTTCATGAGCATGGAATTTTCTTTTCATCAGGCGATCCGTCAGCTGGTTTGCGTTTCTATATCATGAATAAAAAATTGACTTTGTATGCTAAAGATCACTATAGACTGCAACGGCAGTCAATATTTTGATGTAACAAACCCTCTGCCATATTTAAATTTAAGTCTAAATCACACCACGCACGACGGTGGATAAATTTAGATTCAATAAGTGTACGAGGTAACAACTGCTTCATTTCGTCGAGGAAGGAACGACCGGCCTTGAGGAATGCCGCTGCTTTACATTGTAAGCAGGGATCTACTGCGTGATAGCGCAACATCACGACGTTAAAGTAGCTTTTCATTCCATTACGTGTTTCAGTAACAATTTATTTTAATCGTGCATAATTAAAAAGTCACTTGATTAGAAATAAAAGGTAAAGCACTATCTACTTTCTTATTAGTCAGATATTTACAGCTAAGCTCCGATCTCACTGCGCGATATGTCTTTGCACTATCGCAAGGTTCATCTCGGTCGACGCAATTGTGCTAGCTCGTATTAATTGGTTATTACTAGCGTACTTGGATTTTTTTTGCCTGACAGTATTTCAATTTAATTAGAATATAATTTGCAACTGCGCACAGCACAAGCCGTGCCTCGCTGTCATAAGTCATAAAAATACAAACGTTTTAATAGTAAATAGTATTTTTATTTATAGATGCTTACTAACTTAATTTAATACCTAACATTTTGTAAGGTTTAAAATAAACTCTGGTGCATTATTACATAGTTAATAGGCATATTAATTGAGAATTTTGCCTAAATTATGGTGTTATAATATACTAAGAACCAAGTTCGAACAATACTGTATAAAATTTACACTATAAATCTGACAAGGAATATTAAAAATAACCCAGAAATTTAGGAAGGACTGCGCGTATTTACTTGAAATTTTTTATCGTAGCGTAACATACAATCTAGATGTCGCAACGTCAACAACGTCCTATTTGTTTTTATCTTTTGCAGATGCAAATCGAGCAGAGCCCGAGAGATCCATATCCCGAGCCACACTTGTACTCTTGTTCGACTAAACAAACTTCCTAGTCATAGAAGCCTCGTTTGGTATGAGAATATCAGCTAATGTGTAATTTCCTTTAATCTGGTGTATGCGTAAGCCGCAATGTTGTCACGGGTAGAGAAACTGACCGACGTAAATGATGACTCATTGGGTAGATGCTCCTTTACAAAAAATACAACAGATTCTTTCATTTGTGTTTTTACGGGAATCAGGAGACTAGAAATATCAGTTGTTATTGTTTTATCGAACAATGTAAGTGCATTACTCACCAATCGGTAAACGGTTACCAGTGAAACATTCGCATCACATGTGTTAATGTGAGTAATGTCAGTTTCTTCGAAATTAAACTGTTTTGTTTTCTTCGCCGTTACATCACTATGGATAGTAGAATAATGTTACTAAAAATTTAAATTTTAAATCCTTCGTCCATAAGCCTCTTTATTAATTTACTGATTTAATTTTACTACTTCGTAACATATATTAGGCATCTTACGTTTCTACGTCGAACTTAATAAGGCCTAATTTGCTGTTAAATATCTACTCAAACATTCCTTCCGTGTAGTGATGCCACCACTATTCATCCCATGGGTGTCGTAAGAGGCGACTTAGGGAGTAAACTATGCAGGACAACATCATTACAAAAAGAGGAATACTTGAGAGAAATCCTTTTTTAACATTGGGAAACCCCCACAGGCCGTAACTCCACTAGGGTTTATGGTGGGCTGGTGTGTCGGAATCGGACCGACCAAAATCACACTGTGTACCACTCTGTGCCTGAGATAGGGAGGACTCTGCGATCTGGGAACTGCTGTTATTACAGCATCCATGACTCTATTCTGCCTGATGGAAAGCATGAATAGAATCCAAGAGCGATGGTCGCCATGCTCACTGCGAACACAGTATGGCGACCCACGCTATGGCGGCCTATGGCCTCCTAGTGCCTGCCTGCTGTCGTGGGCACCATCATCGGGTAAAATTTCTATTTAGACGAGGTACGGCACACGCAGCCGTTGCCTACTCAGGGCTGGTCGCTGTAGTGCATGGATAGGAAAATCAGTCCCGTCCACCTGCGATCACTCAGGGCGGCATGAGGCGCTGGTAAGCGCGCTTTCGGTGGTGGCGGCGAATTGGGTCCGAACGGAGATCGTCCTCCCGGGTCTTCTCCGCCGCTTCCTTCTGCGAAATCACGTGTTCGCAGAAGATAGCGATCGCGGTAAAACAGCTGTCGCTACCGGCCATGGAGCGTATGCTGGGCGGTAGCGAGAGATCTCCTCCAATAACTGTAGTGAAGGCCCTATTTTACATCGCCCAGGTGACACAAACCGCCAGCGTGTGCTGAGCTGAGTCCTCACTGCAGTCGCAGTGGTAATAGGCGGGACGCAATTCTCTTTTATTGACCGAGCGCAGATACTTCCCGAAGCAACCGTGCCTGCACCTGTGTCAGTCGGAAGAAAAGGGTACCGTGCTGCCACCCTACCCACTCAACGATGACCGGCTGGAGAGCCTCCACGGCGGCAAAGCCGGAACGTAGAGCTCGACGAGCAGCCTCATGCCATTCACGTACCCCTTGGAGCGTGAGCTGTATACTACTAATCGCCCAGAAGTCAACCAACCGCCTACAAACATCGGCAAACTCTTCCGCCTCCAAATCCTACGGAGAAGTTCCGGCCAAGGCGCACACTGCCTCCGTCGACACGGTGCGCAACTGCGCATGGCTCAAACCGCCAATATCCTCTGAGGGCATCAGAGATGAGCCCTATTTTGTGTGGTTATAGCCGCCACCCACATCAGTGTACCATACAATTTGAAACAAATCCTTTAATAACGTCAAAACAACATATTTTAGAAAATGGAAAGATGAAAACGAAGAGAAGAGCCGGCCTCGGCGTAATGTCTTACACCATTTTCTCGGTGGGCTGACGGCCTGAGGAGGTTTTACACGTGAAAGAAAAAGGGTTTATGTAGAATATCGGATTAAACAGATTGCCGTTAACATTACGTATGTCTGCGTATGCCTACCAAGTATCATTGTAAGATTTGTATACAACAGTTCTCGTTTCGACACCTGACATCCTTGAGGCTTAAAAATAGTTACTTCAGACACCTTCACGTCTATGATAAATCCGATTATATCTAGAATGACAGTAACCCTAGCTTTGAGTCATACTGTCTTTGTCCGGAGCGGCGGGCTCGTGTTGAATCATGATTCATAGCGTTGCGTGATGTGCCCATTTCACTGAAATGTGAACTCAACACTGTTTATACTTCTGTATTATACTCATTATGTACGCAAGACACGCTGTTGTCCTACTGTCCCACGTGCACTGTTGCTTTCCACAAGCTTCAAAATAAAACATTTGTAAACATTCGTAGGACGTGCTAATGTGAAATACAGATACGTAATTTTACTGTTGTGTTACTATCTAGTGTGAAAGTACATATTTGTAATATTTATTTTATTGTTCTATACTTTTATTAATTCGTCGCCAACACCACAGATGTTTTATAATTTGATTGAATTTAATTTAATTTTAATTATAAAAACATACAAACACTTTTCTCAACTGCATAAAATCGTTAACAATAAATAGCGCTGAGGATAAGCGCGTTTATCTAGCAATGTCTTAAAAATATTTTTCATGTAGCAACTGTTTTATAAATAAGAAACTATTACTGGAAAAGAAAAGGAAAGACTAGTGTCCTTTTTTTGCATTATATAAACCTAAAAGTGACCCACTGTGCAGGTTTATTTTACATCGTAAATCATTGAAAGCCTTTATGTTTCATCTTTATCTTTTTCTTCACTGACCGGTCGCTCTCTAACAAGCTTTGTTAAACCCTAACTAAATGCCGAATAACTTAACTACACTAATCAAAGCCTTAACACTTGGCGTAGTTTTAGTTAACGAGATAACCATTTTAATTCAAGCTCAGAAAGTTTTTATTGATTGTTAAGTTGTGTAACTATATTGTATATCGTAACCTAAGATTAAATGAATATATATGTCTAGATGGACAGTCAAACCTTTAAAAATAAATTAAACCACAGCAGCCAACGGTTGGCTGTGTACATAACAAAATTGTATAGAAATTGCAAAGGACGAATAAAATAAAATAAAAAGTTACCTAACATCAATAACTATTATTTCGTATGTTTCAGCAAAATAAGCCATTAAATTATTTCTAAAATATTTTTTTTTCGTGCACACCATTTTGTATGTTGCTAGTTTATGAGCTCAAGCCAAACCGCCTCTAAAATGTATGTATTGTAGGTTATACATACTACTGACTTGTTCCTTTTCTGTGGTAATGTATTGTGAATTATTGATGTTCCAAAAGGGTTTTAAGGGTTTTATTTTTAATGAGAACATTTTTAGATGTGATAACTTATTTATTCGGAGGAGTATAACACATGGATTGGTGTTAACTGCGATAGGGCAGTGGTAGCGTGTGCAATTGCTGTACAAAGCTCTTGAGTTCGATCCCTGGATCTGACAAAATATTTGTTTGATCAGCAAATGTTTTTTCGGAAATTGTGTGTTTTCTATATTTTTCTTGATTTAAAATAGACTCAATTCTGTCACAATTTTGTCCTAATTTAAAGAAAATTGTTAGCAACTGGTATCATTGGTACGCACACTGGGAAATCAGAATGACGTTAGGCGAGTTTAAGACGTAGCTGTCACACACACTAATATCGAAAAGTTGTCTCATTTCTTTTTGGTCTGTAGTAGGACGGTACTCTATCTAGACATATTAATGAACTAAGAACGTGACAACACTTTTTAGTAACTCTCAATTTAGTTAATAAACTAATTAATTTGTAAATTGTAATAATATACTCCACATTATAAAAGTTATAATGCAATAAATGACGTCCCTATTTTAAAGTTTGGTGATAACATTGTTTCAAACATACTTTTTAGACGTTAATGTTGGAATAAAGTCGGGTCATAAAACGAATTGAAAACTAAAGAAATAATTAAAAGCAGAATGTAGATCGTCAACCTCCCAGCCACGGAGCGTGACGGTTAGCCGCCGACGTTGCTTCATATTTCAAATAATAATTATTTTTCGAGGTGTGTTCGCTAATTAGCCTCGGAATAATTTCACTATATTCTTTCGTCGTCATGTGTTATATGGCACTTTAATGTTTCCTAGGAGTGACCAATAAATGTATTGTTATCTTGAAGTTCTAAAGTCAAATAGTTTGGGTGTTGGAGTGAACCACATACAAGTACTTTAATTTACAGCAATAGCTTTCAACCTTCTGTACAATATGGTTAGCTTTGAAAATATTTGTGTAAATTAAAGTTTGAAATTTTACAGACAAAAGGAGTTAGCAGAAATCCAGTGTTAAGCAATCTTTTCGTTGGTTTTCACCGAGACATCGAGTAAGTGAGGCTACCGGAGTCGAAACTTCCAGAAAGGGAAGGGAGAAAGGGTGGCAGCGCACTTGTGACGTGAGTTACAGGTGTCCATAGATTTGAATACCCTTACACCATAAAGAAAAACATTGTGAAATGACTATTTTTAATGTACACGAGTATTTCTTGTACAAGGAATACTTTTTTTCACTCAAACAGCAAGAGATCACATTTTGATTATTTTTTTTGTAGCAGAGTCTACAATAGAATAATGTCTATTATAGATGTCTGCGTATTAAAACTTTCTAAGTAAATGTCGAACTTTTTACTACTACTGGTAGAGATAAAGAGAAAAAACATCATATTATCCCTACGAGTACCAGTGGGGATATTTTCATAGGGATATATGGAACAGGTGAATTTACTTAAGTATGTAATATAATACCCCCTTCTCGATAAAGATGACAATCTATCCCGCCCAAACAGATACAATATAACTGTACAATGTCTACTCGGTGATAGTTACACACAGACAGCGTCTGTTCTAGTCCCGTATAAGGGATTAATTAAATAAGTAGAGCATCGACACGACAGGCATACAAGCAATGCAGCATGAGATCAAAGCGCGGCAACGTCGGCACAGACGGCCGACCAGACACGAAGAGGTGGGTGCAGCGAGGAGTGAGAGGGGGAGTGTCGCGGAGTGAGCGCAGGTGGGGAGAGGGGAAGCGAAGGCTGCGTTACGTCATTCGGCCGCATCCGGGTTCGCGGCCGCCTCGCTGCACGCGGTATCTTTCGCTCGTAACGTCGAAGCCTTTACCGATGTTGACAAACCCTTCAGATATCCAGATTTATACTTTCGAAAGTACCTAAAATATTTTATTTATTTTTTCATAAATTTTTTCTTATACTATGTAAATAAAAATTACCATTTATAACTGCATAAAATTATCAAAACCACAATTGAAACCAGCTTAGTAAATGGCTTAATTGACAGTCGCTACTTTAAAAATATTATGAATAGATTTAGATTTTCATACAAATATTATCAAAAATGATTAATCGTGGGGGACAATCAAACATCATCATCAGTAAGTAGCTTTTAACAGTCCGCTGCTGGATATGAGCCTCTTCTTCGGAAGAAGGCTTTGCTCTACTAAATCACGTTGAAACTATGGTTCATTTGCGACTATCTTTTACAATAGAACATACGAACATAAAACACGTTAAACATAAAACTCTAAAGGAATAAAAAAATCCCAAATCAATGGCTATTTTTTACCTAGGTACTTAAGCTACCAAAAACTATCAAGTTTTTGGTATCTTAAGTATCTATGTCCTCTACCCTATGGGTTGTATTAATAGACAAATCAAAACTAATTTCCAGACCGGGTCACAGACGTATTCGATCACTCCTAAACAAGGTAGATATATCTTAGGTCGTTTACTGTCCTGTTTTGATATGTTATCAAGAGTGTTAGATACGATATTGTCCTAAATTCAGAACGAAAACAATAAGAGCTGCTTGACGTGTGGTGATTAGACAAGATAGCGTTTAGTTTCGGCCTTGTAACATCAGCTCGTTTGAACTGTAAAACTTCACGTGTACCGTTACTTAGTCTGATAGAACACTGTTGTTTTAATTTAGATTTCATGGTTCGTTAGTTGCTTTGAAATCACTGGAAAATTCTCGGTCACTAACATTATAAATACGCTTTTGATATTAATCTTTGCATTTCATCTTTTAACTAGAAAAAAAATCACTAAATGAGGGTTCACAGTAGAAATTAATAATGAAGAGATATCTCAGAGTTCTGTTAGAGTTATAATTATTTGACATTGTATATGTAAAGAAATTATACGCTTTCCTTTTGAAGTGGAAGTTTAACCTTAATAAACTCTTTTTTCTAAGTTTTCACAAATAACACACAAATAAATAGAGTGAAAAGGACCATCATTTGGATCGTATAAAGCATACGATTTTACGCTGAATGTGACTACTACGTTCTTTGGGCTTGGAGCATTGTATAACGTTGATGTTACTTTGTAAACCTTCCTCAATAAACGCAAGGCCGAATTCAAATAACACATAGATAAGTAATATAATTAAAAAAAAACAAAGGGTTTGAAGTTTAAACACATATGTATTTTTTGTCAGTGTTATTGTCTCTGATTAAATCAGAGACAATAACGTAAATAGTAAAATGTATAGGAATTTAACTTGTGGCCACTCTGGTAAAGTTTGAGTAGGTGTGAGGGAGAAGCGGGCGTGCAGACCGCGTCTGTCTGTTGCTAAGTGAAGCCAAGCCGCCACACCGCACCGCCCGCACCTCGCACCGAGCGACCGTGGCAATCGGAAATTGTCTGAATTCTAGGCCAGCACGACTATGAACATCGCTATATTCCATCTCACTTACACGATTACAAGCCTCTTTGAAATTATACATGCGACAAAGCTTTACAAATCCTATGAAATAATTAATGTGCGAAGATGGACTTTTTCTTGCTGTACTTAAGATAGAAATGTGGCTGGCTTATGGTTGTCTTGCTCAGGTCACGTCGTAGATCCGACAAGCCGTTTATCGCAAATGTTTGCCGCCACCTTTCTTCCTTTTACACGACATTTAATTATAAACGGGCACATCCCTACCAAACAATTTCTACTTATATCCAATCTATGAAAAAATTGTTCAAATGCGGTATTTCTGGACCGATATGACTTCAAGAAAAGAGCTTAATACTTCTATATCGTCAACGTATTTATGAATTTTGAAGTGCATGTATCTACGGATGCTCTAATGTAGCTCCTATGGCCCATACCACCAGCATCTTCCTAACCTTTTTTCCTTCCAATCTTTATGGCTTCTCGTTATTGTCTTATACATTCACATATCCATTTCACAAGGAAAAGAAGGAGTGCCTTTTCCTTGTGAAATGGTTTGACGTTTCCTTTTATGGCCGGCGTCGACCCTCCTTGGGAATGTGATAGTTCTTCGTAACGAATGTTATTTGATTAAGATTCTCTGGTATGCCTCTTATATATAATAAAAAAAAAATGCTGGTAAATGGTGTTCCTACTAGCATCTTTCTATGATCAGAAATGTACTGTTCTCTACCTACTCCTTTTTCACACTGATGTCACACTAAAGTAGATAACAGTAACAGTTTTATGATTGCACGGTTGGCCTAGTGGTTTAAGCGGTCACCACACCACTCTCTACTACGCTGAGTGTTGTGGGTTCAAACTCCACACGAGACTACACTTTGTGTGATCTACAAATTGCTGTTTTGAGTCTGGGTGTTTTTTGTGTTCGTTTCTTGTATGTTTGTAAAGTCCCCCACGACACAGAATTTATTCCTAGTGTGGGTGTTGTCATTTAAAAAAAAAGAAAAGTTTGTAATGAAAGTAACTACAGAGAACCTTTGAGAAATGAGTGATAAACAGAATTGCTTTGGACGGCAAAATCTTCCACAACTGCTAAAACCTAATAAGCTAATTATTTAATGAAAAAAATGTGTGCATTTTTATATTGTATTAAACAATTGCAAATTTTTACAATAAAGTCCTTTTAGCGTTTTATTGATACTTATTTTACAAATATCGACCGAAAGCATAATCAGACCGAAAGAACAAGCAGAAGCGTCTGAGCCATTTATGTTTGATTTCTTCGCAAAATATTATGTTCGTTGACTTCAAAATTCATTTTGTTATGATGACAGGTTTGCTACTTTTAGTGTATAATATAATTAGAAATACCTGGGAAAGGATGAATTGCCTATTTAAATTAATTAATAACTGCAGGCACTCATGAAAATCTACAACTCTTGACTTGCAGCTGTCCACTGCCGCCCTTTGAGTCCCTGCCGAGAATAAGGGGATCGTTGGAGTCCTGTAACCTCAACACCTCAACACCGGTTTTTTGCGAGGTGGTATCACTCCGGTCGAACCTAAGCATTTGTGTCGAACCATTGTTTATAAATATATACATATATGGCAAATGGTAGTTGGTTATATTATATATACTAATATTATGTTATGATTCAAAAAGTTTCTAGTTCTAAATTTCTAAAAGTTTATTAAAAGTATCCGACATACTTTTTTCTTTCTCTGTATAATATATATACCACTTTCATTTCCTCAGTATATGACATTTGAATTTCTTTCATGTCAGTTTTAATGAAAAAAACTATTTCAAATCCTATACTTCCTACGGGTACTTATGTTCTAAAATTAAAATATAGTCAGTGTTTATTTACATCAGCCATTTACAAAATTTTACTGACTACAGGATTACTGGCTGCCACTGATTTATTTAAAAAAAACGTACGTTGTTAAAGATTAAGTAGTTACATTCCATTTACAAAAAAAAAAATAACAATAATAAGCTCCGTAAAATACACACATAAATAATAAAAAATACTTAACAAAGATTAATGAGTTTTTCATAGTCCCAATTTTAAAAAATTCTTTTGTTTTAAATTAACAAAGTCGATTATTTTTCCACTACCAATGCTTTGAGCATACTTTATGACGAATGCTGTGAATGGTCGTCATTGATGTGATCTGGCACCAGTCCAAACGTGGCTAGTGCATTTTTTTTGCTAACATCAAACCAGTTACCGAAAGTGTTGCGGGCGCATAACGGCATGGCGGGCGAGAGGCGCGGGATCGGTCCGTGGGAAGAGCGAGTTCCGGCTGTGCCACCTTTCACCAAGCAAGGTCGCCGCGCGGCCGCGCCACTTTCTTTTATATAACTGCATGCGTCCGCCAACGGAATGTGACACCCAAATTTATAGCTATGACGTCACGTTTAAAGGTGAATCACCGGACTCAAGACCATCAAACTGCCTAAACGGCTTGTTGTCCAATTATGGATTATCTATTTGTTTTTATTGTTTGCTGATCAATGTTTTACCTGGTGACAACATCATTGGGTTACATACTGATAATATTCAGTAAGGATAGTTTACTGTTTATTAAAAAAAATACTCCTTAGCTACGTTACAGGGTTTAAATTCCTTTTATAAAAGTTATTAGCTACGAAGTTACAAATATAAATTCCATGACAATCAAAATGAGCAATTAAGGTTTCGTTAACCTTTAATTAATTTATCATAATTAATCCCAGTAGCTGTAATCAGTTAAGTTGTTCGTCATAAATTTCACCTTAGAGGAAAAGAATAATTACTTTATGGCAAAACGATTCCTTTGCTTTTCTATTTCCTGTTTGCCCTTATTACAGTTAGAACGATCGCACTGATTTAATGGTTTCCCATTAGGATCTTTAAATTGAGAATTATTTCTAATGGTTTTGCTAAAGGATGACCCATCCCATAAAGAACATAGTAGTAGCATCGGATATGGAAATGAATTGTGATAGTCGAGAATGTCTTCAATTTAATTGAAACGTTTGTTTAGCCCATGAACGGGTGCAGTTAAGAGCGACTTGTCATCTCCGTCTAAGACTGTTACATTACATGCACAATAGATACTTTCTATACTCATATATTTCCACTTTTTAGCAATACTTATGGCAATTTTTGAAATAAGAATAAATTCCTAAAAAATGTCCTTTAAAAACTCGCATGTATTATAGTATCCCTGCTGTTTCCTATAAGTGGCCAATAGTATTTTCAAATATCACTATTTAAATGTTTTTGATTTGATTTCAACGACCAAGGTGTTCCACCTTAACCTGTATAATTGAAAAGTAGTGGACCAGAGAAAGCATTATGCATCAAAACATAGTGTAAATGTTTAAAGGAATAAAATTTAACCTTAGAATGGCAATCGTGTGGCAGCATCAAAATTCTTTCATCATTAAAATTACAGTCCTCTGGTTTACATAGGCCTTTCCTTTAAAAGGAGGTTTTGGCCTAATATACCGCGCTAGCCAGACAGCTCGGTATAGAGCTTATTTAACGATTTCTTTCTCTTTGTAGTGCTGTAAATTGTCCTGTGTAGTTCGCTCTCTTAGTCGGTTCTTACGATACTCTTAGAACGAATAGAATAGACGTAGTGATCCTTCGTTTTTTATCTGTCACCACACACAATACAAGTTAATAAACCGAGTATCAAAGGACCATCGCGTAGAGACGAAATTCTACTGCTTTAAAATTGCCAAAATGGCGAGGTATAGTTAGAAAGTGACAGGTACATCCGGCATGTACCGGAACTATGGCGAGTGTTTTGGACGATGGAATGCTGTTACATCACTCACCATCACCACACTAGCTGGCGTCATTCATAATTCTAAGCCTTGATACATAAGAGCTTATATCCAACAAACAGTTTTGAGGACTCCAGAAATAAGTATCAAATTATAATGTATAAATATGGATATACTTGCTCTTTACTGCATGTACCAATAATGGTCCCAGGAAAGAAAGACACGTAGTCGTTATAAAACACCCCCCTTGGTCGTATGCTGTTGACATGACAACAATCACATTTCAAACAATAAATTGCTATAAATAATCGCACGTTTTAAAAAAAAATATTTTCATTAAAGTCTAATCAACAGTATTTTCGTTCGAAAGCCCAGATACAAGAAAATTTTCACATCTAAGATTCTATTAATTTTATCTTCTTTATTAAAACACTTTTTTTAAATGACATATAGTAATTTAGTTCATTGAATAAATAAATAAATATATATTTATTAAATATTTACTACACAATATAGCATTTTTGTCTCTGCAAAAATACAATCTTTATAAATAATATTATTATTTTTATTTACAGGAATGGGGATACTTTTTAACAGTTTTATTGTTTGATAATTGTATCTCGATTCATTCCAATGAATGCACCGCGTGCCACCGTATGTACTCCCGTACAAATATAACGTACACACCTGTTTTGCTCCAGATGAATACGACACTGTTAATGTCATGTACAAACTAGAATATAAACTAATTCAAACTACACTACACACTTAACATTTAAAAAAAAAATGCATGTAACTAGTTGAGATCGATATCTGCCTCTTTCAGAAAAAAAGTCTTCTACTCTTTAGTTTTATGAATATATATCAAGAAGAGAAAGAATTAAGAATTGCCTTATTGTTCTTGCCTATTGTTCTTAAATTCGGAAAGTAAATATTCATATTATATGAGGGAACTAAAATGACGACATGTAAACACGTGGAGTTAGAAGTTAGACAATATCGTAATGCGGGTAACGTCTCGTGGTTATTTTAATACACCCTCGGAAGATAAATTATTGAAAGAAAAATGTATAATTAATATTTTAAAAAGGAGGAATATTATATTTGGCACTGACGAAATAGCAGCATAGACCAAGTATACTAATATAGACAGAAAATCTCGAATAAAAAGTGTCCGTCGAAAAAAAACTCGAAAAATATAACAGACATTAGATAACGCTTTCACATAAGTTACAAAAAAAAGGTTTATCATAGTTTATACAAAGTATATTAATATGCCTAAATTATTTTACATAAATATTGCCTTCAAATATTCAATTGTCTTCAATTGTCGTAGCAATCGATTGAAAGACGCAATGGTTCTTTTATTTCGCAAGATGTCACACATACATACAATATTCTCAACGTTTAAGTCGTTACAAGCAGACAGTGTGTTAAAATACTAATTTAATATGTGTATTTACCGTAAAATCTTGCATTTATGTCTGAATTTCTTTCGTTGTTATATTCAATGATGACGAGACGTTGTTTTTGTACATATGATCTTCTAATATAATAATATATATTTAAATAAACTAAAAATAAAAAGCGGGTCATTTGATTTAAATCTTTACAACTTTGCCCATTTTGCAGAACTTTTGTAATAAACTTCATCGTAACTCAAGTTTTTTCAACTCAATAGCTACCTTTACTGTTTCACCTTGTCTCCTTAAAGTCAAAGGGAATTGTAGGACGATTAATTATCTTTGCTCTCTTCTAATTTTTTTTCGATTGTATTGTTACTTGCCTTAACATAAATACAAACAACATGCTTGCAAGTAAAACGTATTTCTGCTTGATTTATATAGTTTTGTAACTTTTCACGACTACAACGTTGCTCGCGAAATTTCAATTGAGCAACAAGTGTTACCGTTCATTCTGCGTAAATAATTGTTTTTATCTTGTCTAGAGTGTAGTTTTCATGTTAATTCCGAGTGTTAAAAGTTAAAAATCTGCTAAAAAGTGCAGTGAATAAGTGATGTAGTGACAGTTCAGGTTTTTGTCATAAAACAATTAAAAACACTGATTTATGAATACAATTTATCCAGTTTTTGATTTAAAAATCAGTGTTGACTTGAACGCGTAAGTGACACATAATAATATGTAGGTATACCTCAGTGTTTACGACTTTTTGTTTGTAACATTTCGAGCCAACTTACGGCTACTCACAACTTTAAATATAGCACCAACACTGCTAGACGCCGGCGCCGCATGCTTTATCAATTCCTGAGAGATACTACAAAATGATGAAATTCATTGTTAAATTAAGTTATTCTTTTTGTCAGGTCAGAGAGAGACGCGGTGGATTGTGTATATTACTTGTAAATGGGATAGACTTGGAAGAAATTAAATTGCGTGTAGAAATCATGGATTGTGAAAAGTCTTTTGAATGCCGTAGAATGTATGTTCATTCCTGTAAATGTATGATTGTTTGTATTTATAGAATGCTACGTTTGCCCAATTGTACATAGGCCCAGTGTAGGGCGCTCTGTGGTGCGATGGACCGACGACTTGAAGGTGGCTGGCAGTGGATGGCTGCGAATTACCCAAGACCGGGATGGGTGGCGCTCCTTGGGGGACACCTTCGTTCAGCATTGGACAGCGATACATTGATTTGATTGATTGAGTTTTCTATCACTCCGGTCGAATCTGACCCATAAGTGCCGAAACATTTTTTGAGAGAATGAGGTGAAAACAGTACTCCACGCAGGAGTGAACTTGGGTCTTATAAACAAGAGACAAATGCTCGTTGCAAGAAGAAACGTCTTATTTAGTTCAGGACATCAGCTTCTGCGAGATCACCTTAGTGATGCTCTTAATATACTAACACGAGTTGAAATCCCGACATATATTTATACCCAGGATACTGAGCTTACCCTATAGTGTCAGTTGAGTATTCCGAAAAGTGTGGAGGGAAGGGAACGGAGAATTTTTGGTAGAGAATGCACATCTGTGTTTTCTTGACGTTGAACTTGACTAGATTCACATAACCCCATTGAGTGATGCGGCTTAGAACTCCACGATAAGCTTCTTAGGTTTTACTCAACGTCTGCTAGCTTAAAATGTAGGGTGTCAAAAATATCACCTATGAACTGTGCTATTTTCTGTATATCAATTTATGTTGCTAAAGACTAGTATGTAATCGCAATATGCAGAAGAAACAGTGTGGGCAACAAGAAGAAATCCTAATGTACACCAGCGTTTACGTGCTGACCCTAATGCCATTGGTAACAGTTCACAGTTAGAGGAACCGAGTTCTTAGTATTAGCCGCAACAATAATGGTATGATAGATAGGTACTTATCATTTCCTGTACGTGGTATCTTTAGTCCTAGGTATTAGGTTCGCGTTTATTATGTTGAAAATAGTCTATGGCTATTTTGATGTAAATTGCACAGTAGTATGTGTGTAGTAGTATGGTAGTATTTTTTTACTTAAATCTATTTTTTTGGCAAAATTAGTTTTGCCAAAAAAAAATCCATCTCTGTGATGATCCACAGAGATGGCGCTTGAGATCGTTTGTCATTGGAGGACCGACAGGAAAAGTATATTCTACAATTGCTTTCCTGCCCTGCCCTTTCTCCGATTGGATACCTTAAGAAAAGCTGTCATAGGTGACAGTTACATGCATAAATAAACTTGACTTTAGCAACTTTTTGAGATGTCTTTCTTTCTGCTAATATCATGTATTTAGTCTTCAATTCTAGTCTTCTAGTCTTCAAGTTGTCATCGTGATGAAATTAAAGATAGAAAATATAAATAAAATGAAATGGGGAGCATCTTTCAAAAAACTAAAACACGATCGCCTTTTTAAAATGTCTTCACGACTTTAAATCATTGACGTGACTGTCTATCATCGCGTTCATTGTCATGTAGATGTTAATGATATTGATACTGACCGATAGTGAAAGAAGATCCTTAACATATTGTTTCGAGAGTAGAGGAGATGTTATGATGACCGCCCACCAATCAGATCTTTATTCTATTGAAGCGTAACTAATTTATTGATATCGATGAAGTGACGTGAGTGATGTGGAACAGAGTGACTCAAGAAAGATCAGAATGGAAAATTAATACCAAACAGATTTACAAAAATAAATAAGTTACTAATACTGGAATAAGTTTTGTAGTTTTCTTTTTGTTTAACAATATAGTATTAGGTTAAGTAAAGTTGACTAAATTGTATAATAGGGTATATGCATGAGGTTTCCAAATGGCAAAATATTTTTATTTGTAAACTTTCTTACTAAAAAAAACAGATCTATGTAATTATTTTTAAAACTTATTACAGTTTATTAGTGACATTTACTAATCAAATAGTCTTTTTTTTCAAATTCCCTCGTAAATTTCTAAAGCGCAACGCTATTGATGGAATAAAATTTGACGTCAATTTACATTCGGACCTTTTCGTAAAGCAGGTTATATTTTCGCCGATCTTTGTAAACAAAATAATATGTGCAGTTAACTAAGTAAAAATATTGTTCTATGTGTTTTATCACTTTTTAATATTCTTACTCATCTTAAAATGATCTTCACTACTATTATAATTTTGACTTTTTATTATATTTGTTTACTTTACCATAATAATAAGTTGATTAGAGAAAAAAATAACTCGGTGCATCTTTGACCCAAATACTTTGTCGTTGACATGAGTGTAGTCCATTGTTACAGAATAAGCGCGCCCCAAATTGGTCGCGTTTAAATCGTCCGAAAATCATAGTCTTTTTAATCTTTTTTTTAGCTTGTAGTTTTAAATTTTGGATGTGTTACATTTATTTTTGGTATTGTAATATTTAGTGATAATGTCTACGCAAGTACAAAAATACCTTTATAGATAAACTAAAGTAATAAAAAAACAAGTCAAGTTATTGAAGCAGATATGAATGAATAAAGGAACGCTTTGGTTCAAGCTACTAATTATCATCTTAATCTTCACAATCACTTTTAAAAATGTTAGCTTATAGTGACATCTTGTGGCAGCTACTTGTAAAATAAAATTCGATTTACATTAAAATATTACTGAGCTGAGCAAATACCTATAGATAGAAATACATGTATGTATTTAACTATATATATACATATATTTATGTATATATATACACAGTTATAAATTACACAAATATTTTTTTATTGTTATAGGTTTATCTCCTTTTTAGATTATAATACTTAGTGATAACTGAATTATGAAAAAATAAAAATGATAAAAAATGCGTTCATACAAATAATTTAGATACCTACTGTTATATAATTTAGATGAAATAAACGGAAAACCTAATAAAATAGAATAACATCAGTAATTAAAACATACATAAATTGTAAATTTACAGGCAATAAAAGTCTTTTTATTTTATTTATTATTTACTTTTCACAATCCTTTCCCAATCTAGTTCCTTTTTTTTTAATCTTGATTTTTTGTTAAAGTTCATAAAAATAATAAAAGGCCTCCTCTTCTCCCTCCATCGTTCCTTAAAAAAACTGGTGAATTCTATCTTTAAACGTTAGCGATGGCTACCATAGAATAATAGGTATATACTAGGATGGCAACATTCAAATTTTATGTCAAAAGCTTCGCTTTACATTTTGCACAATTCGTTTTTTCTTGTTTATATTAACTACAATTTCAAAAATGAATGTTTAACGATAATTGCAGTTTGAAAATTATTAAATTTTCAAACTTAATTCATTGTACAGAACAGTTTCGTGAAAGTCAGGATCATTTCATGTTTTTGGTTGGTTTTTTTCGTCCATAGTTCTTATTGGAGGAAATTGAGATATATTGTAAAAATGGATAAGGAACTAGAACCGAACCCTATAAGTCCACGTAAGAAAGATGTTCCTGTCAATCCTAGGACTTGTATCACGTGAGTTAATTGTTTTTATAATTGGGGACCTCCATATTTTATAATATTGTTGTTCCAACCCTACAAACCAGCATGATTTTGCCTGATCCTGGTTTTAGAGGTGATAATGGATCCCAATCAATAAAGAAAGAATAACTGTGTTTTCCCTTCTTAATTGACTGTGTTGCGGAATTTATAAAAGATTCTTGAATTCCAGGTGCACAAATGTCCCTGATTGTCTATTTGATGCTACAGCAGCAGGTAAACACTTCAGTAAGTTTGGACGCGTGCATAAGATCAGATTAGCCCCTAAAAAACATATGTGTATTATTGAATATGAGCAGCCAAGCTCTGTTGAAAGGGCTTTATTGAATGCAGGAGCTTATGATGGATTTATGTTTGATGTCACTCGCACTAAGCTTCGAGCGTAAGTACTACAAATATCTCTAACTTGTTCATTAAAAAAAAATGTGTTATCATGTACTGCTACAGAGTAAATAAATAAAAACATGTAGGTGATATAGACATCCAGAGACAACCAGAATTTATTTTACAAAATAGAAGGAAAAAGAAATAAATATGTGTCAATATCTTATAACATATTTCTCTTGAAATTCATATCTTATCATTTTGATATTAATCTTTATTTACATTTTGCAGTAATCACCTTTGTATTTTTTTTTTTTCATAAGTTTTTGTATCTCATTTTCATGAAATGAAAACTAATCGTAAAAAAATTGTTAGAACGTAAATTTTAATATAATATATTATAATATAAATATGATGAATTCTTCAATTATATTTCACTAAGTAAATTGAGTCGTCAGAGACCTAAAACCCCCAAAAACCTTTTCCAAAGGGTGGCAAACATACATATAGAGTTAAAAGTGTATATTTTCAACAGTAGACACTTTTCATCAGATAATTTGTTACTAAAGTTTTAAATATTTTGGCTGTTCCCAATTTGATTCCCTGGCCAAATCAAATGTTCATTTGATTTGCAAATATTTTTCTAGGATTAGAATGTGCTTTTTTTGTATAAAATGTATGTATTTACAAAACAAAGTGTACATGTACTTTTATCAATTGTTTAGTACCTGTCAAATTGATGCTCTTCACATAATTTTAAATATTTTGAAAGCTCTAATTAATCTGATGCGCTGAATGTAGTCTATGAAATGTGTGAATGTTAGAATGAAATGATTTACATTTATCATTTTCTTTCAATTATTTTCTTGCATTATGTAGTCTGTTTTGCCAAGGAAACTATTATAAGGTGTAATTTCTCCTTGTCGCTACATCTAGCTACAGTAGTGGCACTTACTTATTTTTTACATCTACCCTACATATTAATAAGGAACATGATAAAAGTATGTGATCTATTGTTTTCCTACCATACTTTACAGTAAATAATATTAATTTGTATCATTAATCTTTGAAATAAGTTACAGAGAAGAATGTCTTCATGTTATTTAGGTTTCTTACCATTCTGTTGTTAATATTACATTAATTGAGCACTTCTTAAATTCTGAGACACATTTACTATTTGTTTTTTTTAAATAATGTTCTTGAGGAGAATAATTGTGTAATTTTTTTTTTTATTCTTTGTGATTTGGTTATGATTTTGGTAGATTGGCCAAAATGTGAATTCAATTCATTTTAATGAAATTCATGGTGAATCTATCACTGTAGTTAGAACTTGACTGGCTTATTTCGTATTCCATCCTGTATTTGCACTTCTCATTTTTGTATGAGAAGAACAAAAACCATATTTATTTTGCTAGTATAGTGAATATGTGTGAATAGGTGATATATTTATAATAAAGGTTTTTATCAAGATATTCAATTAAAGCACTTGTACTATTCAATTCCAAGTATGACAAGTTTTAAGATTTAGTAAAATAAACTTTTTGGAACAGTACAAATGGTTCTATTCAATATGGGTAGCAGATTCTACCAAGTGTCATCAATCAAACGCACAGGTAGTAGTTTTATTATCACCACTTACGTTAGGACTTTTACTATGTAGGCGGCGACGCAGTACTAGAAAGGAAGATGATCCCGACTGGGTCCCGGATCCTGAAGTTGAGCAGGAGTTGACAGCAATGGGAGGTACTCCAACATACAGATTCACTCGCGCCCGTAATTGTGAGTATCTAAGTATCTTTGAATTTTCTATAATGCTGGGTAATTCATAATAGAAATATAGAATAAGCAAATATAAGCAGACATACTTGGACTACAACCTCTTTCTCTGCGTATATCTAGTAAAAGAATATTTTTACAAATCTTGCAGAAAATATGTCGATAAGACATCAACTCAAAAGGGTATTTGGTACAAATCTATACAACCTGAACTGGAAGCTATACCTTGAATTGAGAACTATGGCTATGAGGTTACATTTCGGACACATCCCATTCAGAAAGTTAACACTTTTAATGGGCATCTCATCTACACCAAATTGTGAAGTTTATGGTGTGGTAGAGGATGTGGAACATGTTTTGATGCAATGTTCATAAGCAACAACTTAGAGATCACCTATTTAGTGATAAGTTGTGGAACATTGCAAGATTTAATAGTATCCTGACCAGTCCTTTGACAGATAAGATCATTTATGATTTGAATATAAAGAATATATAAGATTAATGTAAAACAAAAAGTATACATCTATCATAGAGCGACAGTTATAATTTTGGTTTAGTTCCACAAATAGAGAAATAAAAATGAAATCTTGCAGCCAAAAGACATCCATTGCTGGATGTCGACCTATTTTTCTATAATTATAAGCTAATATTAGGCTATTTATTACATAGTAATGTTGACTGCTGTCATAAGTTGTGAGTTTCATTAATACGTCAAAAAAAAATATGTTGAGCATGACTACCATGGTTATATATAATAGGCTCTTCCTACTTTTGTTTTAAACTACAACAACTATAATCTTAATAAATTAGATAGATATAATAAAATATTATATGATTTCTGAAATTAGTCTCATTTCATCTCATTTTGAAAAACAAGTTGAAAAACTGAAAATGATAATCGCTCACTTCATGGTCAGTAGACAGTGATGGCCAATATTGAACACTTGTAAATTTAATGTTACTTTTATTTATAAAGCAATGGATACACAGCAACCCAGTAACCTCGTTGTTACATCTCCAAGAATGAAAGCACTGCAGCAGACTCTGAAACAACCACCTGTAAAGAAAAAACTTGCAGTCAGAGAAACAAAACCTATGTAAGTAGTTTCATATTAATTTTTTATTCAAATTTTGTAATGCTGGGCTAGTATTATAGAAATAATTGTAAAAGTAAAAAGGCTTAATAGTTACGCTGTTCAAAGTTATGGCACTTTTATGATAGGATTAATCAGTTAGTTACTATTAAAACTGGATAGCAAAATTATTATTGCCATGTATAAACTCATTTTTCTGCCTACGAGTACTTACACTAACATTAGTATGTTCTTTAGAAAACATAAACATAAAACACGAGCTTGTTTTGTCCTCTATCTATAGATATTTTCTATAGAAACAAAATTGAAGTGCTTGTTTATAATTTCAAATTAGGAGCTTTTCACTAAATGTATATGAAAGTATCGGTCCTGTCCGTGTGGTGATGGATTAAGAATACATAATGTTACCATCCCTATTCATCTCGTGGGTGTCATAAGAGGCGACTAAGGGAACAAACCATTCAGGAAAATATCATTACAAAGAGAAGGAAAACTTGAAACAAACCCTATTCCAACCCGCCTGGCCAGCATGGTATAGCAGGCCAAAACCTCCTTGCTAAGGAGAGGCCTTTGTCCAGCAGTGGACTGTAAAAGGCTGTTGTTGATGATGATGATGATGATGATGATGATGATGATGATGATGATGATGATGATGATGATGATGATGATGATGATGATATAAAAGTATATACAGGTCTTTTTACAGTACAGTATAAAAAATGTGATTTTTTTTAAATTTTTGTCTGTATGTTTGTTCCGGCTAATCTTGAATTTCTATGGGACGGAGCTGATGTTATAAGGAATAGCTTAGGCTACTTTAATTTCAAAAAATGTAGGGTTACGCAAAATCAAAATTAAAACTAATGAAATAGTGAACTTCAATTTAAAAGCAACTAACAGCGTGGGTACCGCGGGACGTAACAAGTTATAAACAGATACCAAACTAACAGAACATTACAGAGTCAGCTCGTTTCTTTGCGTGTATATTGTAAATTTTCTCAAATGGCAGCACCGGTTACTATATAATTGTAAGTGTGGTTTGTTGGTTGCAAGAGAGGTTTTAACACCATAGGTAACCAAGTTCCTTAAAACAGATGACTCGTCTACTTGTAACACAGATTACCCCCTGAATCTGTGCCTCGTAAGCACCCTTATACCCTAAGAAAAGTAGTTCTAAAAATTATTGCGCTCCAGACTCATAGAAGTTTCAAGGAAGACAAGTGGCTCCTACAAGCTAAACTACTTTAGGACTAGATTTTAAATTCACATAAATTATTTGCAGAGTCCAGTCAACAGGAATAGAACCTTCTGTGGCAGTAACGACTATACAAACAAATCTTAGCACCTCGGAAGCTGCAATGGAGTTGCATCAGCTTCGTTCGAAGATATCACTCACTCCTGATGAGCAATGGCGAATTCTAGATGCGAGAGATAGGTAAAGGAGCTAACTCCAGATATATACTTTAATTACTCCAAATGCGATTTCATAGATTTATGTATTAGTACACATATTATGTCTGTGTGGTGACGGATTAAGAATACGTAGTGTTACCACCCGTATTCATCCCGTGGGTGTCGTAAGAGGCAACTAAGAGAACAATTTACTCAAGAAAATATCACTACACAGAGTAGAAAAACTTGAAACACACTACTTCAACCCATCTGGCCAGCGTGGTATAGTAGACCAAAACCTCCTTGCTAACTAGATGCCTTTGTCCAGCAGTGGTGTGGTAAATCCTGTTGATGATGGCGATGATGGCATGTATTATGTGAATATAATCGAAAATATTACTGAAGAGAATAATAGTAACTTCACATAACTCAACCATGGCCGTCTGATTCCAAATTAGATAGAGCCTGTACTAGGGTAAATAGACTACTGATAAACATACTTATACATTTCTAAATACATACATATTATACATACATGCTCATCACACAATTACTTTTCCTGGATGAAAATTGAACCCACTATCTCTGGCTTACCAATCAATGTCACTAGCTACTTGACCAACAGACCCATCAAATGTAAACAATACACAAAAAGAGGTCCTACATGTAGATAATGGAAATAAAGAGAGGTTTAAAAATTCATGTCACGTGCCTTATAACTCAGTTTTATCAAAGGTTCTCCAACTGGCAAATCCTTTGACAAAACTGGCTCTGTAATAGAATCATCATCTGATTGTACATGTATTCAGAATTACTTGAGTTATTTTATTGGAGTGATTCATTTTTTTTTCACACCCTATTCATTTTATTTAAGCTAGTGATAAATAAATATTTCTATAATGAAATGTTATTTATGTTCAAATTCGTCCAGAGTCACCCGAGTGAAACTATGTACAAAAGATTTAAAAAAATCGACATCTGAACAAAAATAATTAGATCAGTACTTTCTATGGTTTTCAGAGTGCTAAGAAATTGGGGAGGAGCTGGTTCAAGAGTCAAAGTCGGTGGTGCTACTATTGGTACATGTCAAGATATGTGCCCAGAAAAAGAGTTGCTACAAAGACAATCGGAACACCAGGTAAGCTGACAATTTTTAAATTTCTCACATCAAATTATTAAAAGTTTATAAGTACATACATTATAAGTCTATAAGTACGTACATACATATAAGCAGTAGTACACGCTAGTACCTAATATATTGTGTACTTTGTAATTGGCATAATATTCACTCTTGACTTACTCTCTTACATTTGTTAAATATGAAGGGTGCATCATTTTTTTTAAATGCATATACATATATAGTGTCAGATATAAATATTAAAAAAGTAATCAGTTTTATACTTCTGAATCAAATAGATAAAATCGTACTACTGATTTAGTTACAAATTTTTTGGTTTATTTAAACCTCACACATCTCATACACGGCTGTCTGTTTCCAAATTAGACTGAGCCTATACTATGGTAACCAGTTTGCTGATAAACATGCTTAAATATTTCTAAATATACGCTTATTATAGACAAATTAATCACAAATATTTGTCCTGGGTAGGAATCGAACCCATGACCTCCGGTTAGCAATCAGTTCCACTAACCACTAGACTAAAAAACCTCTCGTTTTGTCAGACGATCTGCTATTGACAACACCTGTATTTTTGGCTCAGTCAAAGGAACACCTTGAAGTGAAATTGATATTCTTGTTATAGAAATCAGCAAGATTGAACGGTGATTGTGTTAGACTTATTTGTGTTGTGCTAACTTGTAGAAATATAGAACAGCCCTCAACATACATTGAGATATTGAGGGCTGTGCCATATTTGAGTGTGCATGCATGCATGAGTGTGTATGCATATGTGAGTTATAAAGGGACATTGTTGTTTACAGGTTATGACTCTAGAGTCAGTCCCTGAGTCTGATGGCGAGTTGGACGCTTGGCGTGCGGTTAAACAGTACAGCCGCAGCTCAGCCGACCAGGAAATACCCATGTGCTATGAACTTCGTCCACCTCAAGTGCTATTGCGCACCTGCGCGTACTTACTCCATGAAATCGCCGATACTAAACGACAGGTAATTGTGAACCTTAATTTTAAAACGTATTTTTACTTTCACATCAATATTTTCGGCATGGCCTTTCCTTGGAAACATTGTTTAGGCCTACCACACCACGCTGGACAGACGGGTTGGTATATGCCAACAATTTTTTATTGATTCTCGGCTCCTATTGGCTAACCAACACTTAAATATTTTGTCATCTTTCAGATTTCTCTGGCTGACTGGTTCCATTTCATGTGGGATCGTTTTCGTGGTATTCGGAAAGATATAACACAGCAGGCTCTGTGTTGTGCAGGTGCGTAAAAAGTAGTGATCGTGAAACGTAATGAATATGAACAAACTAACATCATATATGTATATATCAGTGAGTATTTTGTTTAAACATTCAAACAAAATGCAAACTAAAACGATTTTATTATCTTTAAATGTATAGAAATGCAAGACTCGAAAAAAAATATGTAATTCTCTTTGAACTTTAGTTGAAGTTTGGTGAACCTTTTCTGGTGAATTTTTTTTATTGATTTTGCAAACTTATATCGCTAGTCACAAACAACAAAAATTTTTTTCAGATGCACTAATTAGTTGTGTACATAAAAATAAAAACAAATATCATTATTTGTTCTCCTTTGAATTTGGAATCTCAGCATATTAATGCGTATCGGCACTCGGCGCTGGCACCCCTCGACGTCGTCACATATCTCTAACACTGAACTAATGACTGTTATTTTAACAGATGTATAAATAAGAAAACACATACACCCAGTCTGAATCATACAAATCATAACAAGAAAAGAAATTCAGATTCCCCTTGCATACATTAATATAATAATTATTTTACTCATTCATATGTTAATATTATTACAGATTCGATCAGTTTGGTAGAGATGTGCGCACGATTCCACGCGCATTGCGCGGCGCGACTCGCCGACCTCGAACATACGCAGTTCGATCAGAAACTTAACACTGACAATCTTACAAAATGTCTGCAGACATTGAAGCACATGTACGCTGATGTTAGTCCTGAAGCAAAACCTAGGGAGGCTGAGTTCCGCGGTTATGTTGCGTTACTCAATCTCGGCGATGCGAATTTTTGGTGGGAGGTTAGTTATATTGTAATTTTACTTTTTCTACTAGTCATCTTGTGTAGGATTACGAAAACAGTGTCACCACACCTATTTATCTCGTAGGTGTCTATAGAGCACGGCAAATAGAAGGATTTGACACAAACCCTTAATCAACCCGTCGCCAAAATCTCTCTTCTAAGTAGAGGCTTATGTCCCAACAGTGTTACTTTTGATGATGATGATACGTACGTACGATACTCACGTAATCTACACTGAGGCCTATAGAATGTCAACTTGGCTCTCGCCAAGTTGACATTCTATAAATGTAAGCGTTATTAGAAGACTAATCAATCGGGATGAGATTGACATTATCTGAAGGTGGTCAAAACAAAATAACATGATAGAGGCGTTAACGATTGTAGAAATTGTAGATTTGAAACACTTGTGTTGGCTAGTTTTATTAGCTTAGCTTTACTTGTATTATTTATAACTAATTTACTATTAATACCAGAATCACTCAGATACCATTGTTTATTTAAAAAAACTAGAATATTCAGCTGATATTAACATAAGTTTTTTCTTATTACAGATCAAACAGTTACCAGAGATGATACAAAAGTCGGCACCGATAGTCTTTGCGATAAACGTATTCAATGCTTTAGACAACAATAACTATGTCAGGTTCTTCCGACTTGTTAAACATGAAGCCACATACCTTCAAGCGTGTATATTATTGCGATACTTCAATGACGTCCGTGCTCGGGCACTCGCTAGGATTGTTAAAGCGTATGCCCCTAGGGGGGGTTCTCGCTATCCCGCTGAAGACATGATAAGAACCCTCGCATTTGAATCCATTGAAAACCTTAAATCTTTCATTAATCACTATGGTCTAAGGTTCTCTAGAACTGATGATTCAGAAGTATGTGTCATACTAGATAGAAACCAATTTATAGAAGACAGTGATCCATATCCAATTTCTAGAGCTATTAATCTTATTGAAACTAAGAAAAATTGTTCAGTTGGAGAAATAATTGCAGGTGGAACCCTCCCTGGTATAAGTTACAGTCACCACATTTTATACACAAGTTTCACTACAGATGGTAAATTGAAGGAAACTGCATTAACGGCTGGAGATCAAGGTTATAACACTATAAATGATAGCAACAAAGATATAAATGCTTTGAAGACGGAAATTCAGAGACTTTCCCAAGGCGGTAAATCTTATGGCACAGAAAAGACAGCTGAATCTAAAATCAACGTTCTTGGTAAACATGACACAAAATCTTCAAGCCCAAAGCCAGCTCACAATTTTGCTCCACCTGCATCTGATACAAAATTATTTTCTTTCAAACCTGCTATACCCGTTGCGCCGACAGATATTATAAAGAATTCACCAGAGAAAATATATAGTTCAGACAAAAATATGTTCTCGTTTTCAAAACCTCAAGAAACTGCAGCTGGCAATAATATATTTTCTGGAACAGAAACTATAAAGAGTGTATTTGATATAAAACCAGTTGGCACCACAAATAATATTTTTTTAAAACAAGATGTTGATAAAGGCCAAGATTCTCAGTATCTTTTCGGTGGTAGTAAATCTGATGATAACGTATTTAGTAAACCCAAATCGACGAGTGTGTTTGGAGATGTCACTAAAAGTGTATTCGTCTCTAATGAGCAAAAGAGTACTACTAATCAAACTGTCTTTGGTGGTACTAACATATTTTCAAAAAATATACAAAGCAGTAGTGCAGAGAAACAACCTGTGTTTGGTAGTAAAAATATATTTAAAGCGAAAGAAGAAAATAGTAATGAAAATCAAACACCTTTTAGTTCCAATAATATATTTGCAAATGCGAACAATAATTTATTTGCCAAACCAGATAGTTCAGTCACTGTTGAGAAAGGTGGTAATATATTTCAGAAGCCAACAGACACAGCAGTTAATGAAACAAAAGATCCCTCTAAAATATTTGGTACTTTTGGAAAGGTGTCTGAGTCTATCAATTTATTTGCAAAATCTGAAAGCGAAAAAACACTTAATAAGTTTTCCAATGGTGAGACGACCAAGAGTATTTCACCAGGCAGCTTATTCAAGAGCGTTTTAAAAGCACCCAATGATTCAGATGATAAAACTTATTCTATATTTCAAAGTAAAAATACAGCTCAAACAGTTGCTGATAACATACTAAATTCTTTACCTACAGCCGGCTCTTCAATTTATGAATTCGACCGAACTGATAATATGACTGAAAATCAACTAAACAGCTCATTGCTTGAAAAGCAACGTCTACTCGAGGAAAAAGTAAAAGCAGAGGAACAAAAGTTACAAGAAGCTATAAAGAAGCAAGATGAAATCAGGAAACAAGAACAAAAACGCCAAGAAGAAGAAAGGCGTAAAGAGGAGGAACGTAAAAAGCAAGAAGAGGCGCGTAAGAAGCAAGAAGAAATTAAATTGTTAGAAGAGAAGCGTAGAAGAGAAGAGCAAAAGAAACAAGAAGAGTTAAAGAGAAAATTGGAAGAAAAAAGGAAAGCAGAGTTAAAACGGAAGGCTGAAGAAGAACATAAATTCAAAGAAAGGGTTAATAAAGAATCTTCAGAACTTGTCGAGGAACTAATAAATGAAGTAAAGAATGAAACAGTGAAAGACATGGTTGGTGAGGAAATGAAAAAACTAAAAAGTTTAATGGATTTTGCTGCGACGGCAACAGATGAATTAATTTCTGATTTATGTGTTAAAATTTGTGAATCCGAAATGAAAGCTGAAAGGTTTTTGACTCAAAGAATACGAAAAAAATGGTTTCATATTTGGAAGAAAAACCACTTACGAAATATTAAACGACGAAATCTTTTGAATGACACACCAGTGTGGTTGACTCAGAAAACCCCAGTAGAGGAGGCGACTCTTTTGCGACGGATCGTCGAAAACTCCACTTTATACAATATGTACGCTATACACAAAGGTTACAGGTTTACCGGGGAAGCCAAGCAATTATGTAAACCAAAGTCCTATAACATTATGGAAATTATTAAATCTCCTTTGTTAAAACGCATGAAACAAATAAGCTATCCTTACGACAAGTGTTTCTTTTGGAAACTCTCACTCATCGTCCCTGGCTCAGTGAAGTATTTATATCGAAAAATCAATGTTAAAAACTGGTTATTAGATGCGTTTGGTGACAAAGAAAAACATGCATCTGATACTCTGATACATGTCGGTAAACAGTCTTGGAACCATTTGATGGACTTCTCTATATCTGTTAGCTTAATAAGCAAAGATAAACCATCTGATTTTAGCGAAGCTGTAGATGGTGCCAATGGCCTAATCTTTTATGCTACCGAGCACGATAATGATCTTGTTGAAGTGATACAGGAAACGCTGAGAAGTAAATATCCGTATCAAGTTATTCCAGTTGCAGTCATAATTCCAATAATGGAAAACGACTCGCTACATACACGTGTAGAAGCGCTATTGATGGATATGGTAAATCGGAATGTAATATTAGCGTACAGGTTATTCGTTATCAGTTCAAAGTCAGTGTCAGAAACTTTAGATATGACTACCAAAACAGCTATGAAATGGTTAGCAAAAAGATACCCACTTATTCCACCGCTAGAAATAGATTACTTGAAATCAATATGTCAACGATACCTCGGGAATGAAATTTGGTGCAGATTAAAATCACATACACATAATCGTATTCATTTAATTCTAAGAGATCTGTACAAATTGATCAAATGTTACAATTTAGCAGTGGATAAACTTACTGATATTATTACAAACGAAGATCTCTTTAACTATTCAACATTTCCACTAGAATTTCAACCGTATTTAGATAGCGCATCTCCCTATCCTAAACCGTACGAGTTTATCCCAAGTAGCGCAAGAACTTCCGATAATGTGTCTGCAATAAAAAGAATTATGAATCAATTAAAACTACCTGATCCAAAATCACCTTTTAATCCAGTGAATGCAATTAGCATGCAGAATCAAATAACAGATTATTGTAATCAGATAGGATGGTTTGAGGATCCTGCAGAAGTAGTATGTAAGGTTGTTGCCATCTTACCGAATGAGCTTTCGAATTTGAGCATGCCTAACGAGGATTTTAAACAATATTATGCCCATTATAACCTTTTAGACTTCATGAATATAATAGTATACGAAAAAATAAATAGACTGAAAAACTTTGAGAACCGATTTGCAGTATACGATAAATCTGTTTTACGAGATTATCGCAGTGCTCTTTGGTTACATGAAGTGACCATTATCAATGAATTGAAACACAAGCCTTTCGATTACAAAGATGAAATTGATTCTTTTATAGAATCGAAGCGAAGGAAATTGGCAATAACTTCACTAGAATGCTTAATGTTAGAGGATAAAGATATAACACGAGTTGAAGAGCAGATAAAGGAAACAGATGAAACCACATCTAAATACAATAACTGTACAGAAGCTGTAAAACGGCTAGAACAGTTATTAGAAGAAGAAACAAATAAATCTTTGCAATTTGAAAATTTTTTAAAGACAGCATTGGGCGATTTGTAATTGTTAATTTTGTCTTTCTATATAATAAGCTCACTGTATTATTATTATTGATAATAAAATGATTAATTTTATGGTCATTACTTTTATTGATAGCTTAAACATAAAGTTAAATCCAAGTTCATAACTAATGCTACTGTGCTACTTAAAATAATATCTACACGTTTTTGTACTTTGTTATATATGTAGGCAGGATATTAATACATTACCAAAGTAGTAGTAATACACACGACAAATATTGTTTATTGTTTATTGTTTACAACGCTTGTGATTGCCAAGTTGGATGACGGTAGTTACTTATATCGTGTATAGGTGACGCATATGCTTGTTTGCCCCCTAAAACATAAACGTCATGACTTAAAGACGTCATGAAAGATGTATGGTTAAATGACATGATTATGGTTCAGTATGTTTCAGCGAATGAAATTTTACTCTTGAACTTACAATATAAATAAACAATAATACATATATATATATATATATAGAGTAAAATTTCATTTATTTCCACATCACCTTGGAGTAGACTGGTAGAGAATACCTAAGGCATTAAGTGTACCTCTGTGCATAAAGTTATTAAATAAATAAAATCTGATTCTAAAACATATATATATATATATATATATATTATTAACACGTATATATATATATATAATTAAATAAATATAATTTCAAACACCGACAGACTCATTTGGATCTATCTCGTGAGATATTAATGGCCGATATGTAAAATATGGATTCGGTGAGCATTGTTCCTATAGCCGTATTTGCTCACGGATTGATAGCTAATAGCTTCGACTAATACTTTAGGAGACTTGCATTACTTGGCTGAATCAAGTGTCTGATGCAGAAGGTCCTCCTTGACACAGCCCATGTATTGAGGAGGTTCCTGTCTTTGGAGCCCTAACCACCAGTATCTTGGTCCTGAAGTCGCTGGTCTACTACCTTTTATATTCTTAAACATATATTTTTGTTTTATCTATGTATAATATTTAAAAATTAACATCGGTTGCCAGCCATTTTCACCAAGTCGTCGGTCCATCGCGCAGCAGGGCGACCCACACTAGTCCAATCACGGGTTCCACTCAACATGTCAGACCCAACGATCATTAGTCCCTCTAGAGCACAGATTACAATACATTGTGTATACCTGATTGTGTGTGTCTAATTTCATGAACTATTACTCAACATTATTAACATCCAATAAAAAATATATTTGTATGTTGAACATTTTTATTTTGGTATATTACAAGTAGTTCAGTTGATTTTATTTACTATATAATACTAAATATGTAAATATTTTATAATGCTTTACAAGCAATGTAAATTTATACAATAAATAGGAATAAGTGACTACAGTTACATCAATAAATAATAGTAAATCAGAGATAAAATAATTAATATGAGCTATGGCTTTAATTAAGGTTAGATGAAATAAACTTCCATTGTTGAAATATAGAACAATTTATTAATTTAAAAGTATTACTTACATTACAATTTACTTACTATTACTTACACATAGAACATGGGCTTCACTCTAGATTCAGATCTAGTTGTATTTAAATGTCAGCCCAGAAACATCTTTTTCTAATCCTTTAGCAGCTTATCCATTTTACAAAGTTTGGTTTATTCCTCGAATGAAAACTATAATATAATTTTCTTATTGATTCAAAACGGTGAAACAATGAATTCATTAGGTCATTTAAGTTTTTCTTGGGGTTGTGCAATTTTTAGGCAGGCATCAACAAACTCTGTAAATATTGGTTCAGTCATGTATTGTTCCATCAGTCTGTCAGGGTGCGGTGATTTGTCCAGCAACTCCAGTATCTCTCTTACGTGAGGATTTCTTAAGCAATTCCTTAACTCTTCTGATTGTTCTGTAAGTAAACAATTAATATTGGGTACATAAGATGATATAGACCACAAACCAGAACAGCCGTTAATCAAAAGTGTTCAAAAGGAAAAGCATGGTATAAATTGGCCTTAAAGCAAGTCATCCGTAACTTATTATGTATAGTTTTAATAGATCACTCTAAAGATGGTAAGTTTTGCGATTTCTTCATCTTGAGAGTTGATAACCAAACAATTGAATGTTTAGTTTCATTAGCTACTTTGATGACTTATACAGCCTGAGTTAACGGGTTCAAATCTGGACCTTGGCACTTCCTAATGTCTAAAATGATCTTATTTTAATTGTATATGTTTTTAACACATTTTAAACTTGATTGTTATTGGTTGTTTTTAGGCTAAAATGAATATATATTTTACAAATTCATTTCAGTTTCGATTTTCAACCATCTACTATGGGCCAGTTTCTCAAGTTGTCCACAATCTTGAATGAAACTTATAAACAATTTAATGAAACTTATAAAACAATGTATCTACAATACAATAAAGGTAAAAAAAGAAAAGTATCTATATATTATAGTGAAAACTATTCTTAATAATAACCACTATAACCCTCCTAAAGTATCCAAAACGGCCAGTAACCTTTTATTTTTATATTTAAAATATAACAGGTAGACTGACAGAAATCACTCCACAATCGAAGAGGATTCATGTTGTAATTAGACTTAAAACCGACTCCAACTTAATCTAGAAACAACTCAGAAGAAAATATTTATCAGATTCAACTTTCTTCTTTCTTTCTTTTTATGATAATTATATAGATTTCTTGCTCTCAGTCATATGCTGAAATTAATGGAAGACTTAGTTTTTTAGACTGCTGTGTGTGTAAGATGTCTGAGGTTATTACTATTAAATTATTTTATTTTGTTACCAAATACTTACCTAATAAATTTAATGTGTCTAATGGCACAGTGTCTTCAGTGGGAAATTCATATTCAATTTCGGATTGGTCCGTATTATTTGTTTCTGCTTTTGGTTCTGGGGGAGCAGAACACGGATTTCGCTTGTGCTCTTTAAAACACGAAACTGAACAGCTGTAAGAATAATAAATTGTAATAGGCACGACGTGGTTTTTATAACCTATTCAGATTACGCTAGTTGTTTTATACTTACAGTCCCGCTCGGCACACGGGACATTTGTATTTAGAATTTTCTTGACATTGTGTGCAGCACATCTTTGCTAATTTATACTTCAGAAAACAAATACAACAATAAAGAATCAAAATTCACGGGCTTTTGACGTTACGATCGGTGTTTGACTTTGAGCTGTGGGTTGTGATTAAACAAACAAGTGACTCAGTGTTACCAACTCTTAAAAATATTTGTCCGTAAAACTTAAGTATATATAAACATATGGGGGTGGGCAAAGACAATTGATCTCCACTTTCTACGGTCCTGGCATACACCGTTTGCTTCGTCCACATATATCAACCGCTGCATGCATGCTCGTTGGTTTCTGGGGCTTTTCACATAGTCCATCTTAGTTCTTAAATCTAATGCTCTAATGATGAACAGGTCGGTGACGTGGCTCGTCACTTGTTTCGTCATGTTTCTCAGAGGAGTGGACAGCGGGCTCTTGTGAGCCGCTTTGCTACGTTAAATATTTCTAGAACCATGGCTGAAAAAACAATGTTATTAAAAAATTATTATAAATAAAATATATAATATAAAAATGATATTATAATTATCAATAAATTTATATTTTTATCTTCGTTTCAGAATAAACAGTTTAAATATGAAAAATTAAACTATTTAAATTTTTAAACCTGTTGATATTATTGGTCTTTTAAAAAAAAAGTTAAAAAAACATATCTAATATTTTTAATAATAAGCCGCAGAAAACATTATTTACACTTAAATACTGCAAAGGTTGGTAAAGTAATATCCATAAATAACGCTAGACGACACGACATGTTAGTGTGCACCCAGTGTTCCAACAATATGTTTCATGGAAGTTAAGAAACCATTAGATGTCGTTTAGCCGTTAGGTTAAAAAGTAAATATAATGGGTTAGATAACGTGATTAAATTTTCATACCTTTATTGGTCTTCATCAAAAAAAAAATATAAAAAAAATTAAGAAGCAAGAACTACTTTAAAATATCAAATCTCAAATAATTTAACACTCCTAAAACCAAATAAACCAAAATACCATTTGTTTACGTCCCAAATTTGGGGTCCAAAGCCCTAAGCTGGGAACCCTAAGTCAACTCAATTTTGAAATCAATACTACCAACCCTTAAAAATCTTTTATCACCTTGACAAATGGGTGACATTTTTGTCCATTAAAAAACCGTGAAATGACTCCCCGTGTCAGTTTTTTATTTTTTTTTTTTTTTTTTTTGTGATAATTTTAGCTGTTGGCCTCAGATGGCCTCTACAACTTTACCCGGATTAAGTTACGGTGAGCGCTGAGGGCTCTCAACCGGCCATTTGTTAAGCAACATTGTCCAAGGGCACCCCCTGCGGGGTACGAACCTCGGCTTGGGGTGTTGCTGAAACGCTGGGGCGGCCTACTCCCATGTTTTGTGGACGGTTTACGCGGCGCGTGTTCCGCCCCCGCCGTCGGGGACGAAAACGCGGACGGTTCGTACTTAGTGTGTTCGCTCTGCGTTGAGCGCGTGTAATGTCGTCGTCTAGCTCCCCTAACGCGTGTTTGGGTCGACGTATTTTTGAGATTTTACTTGGTGTGTAGTTTACGGCCGCAACCACTAGCGGGTTGGGGTGAGTCGGAGCAGAGTCAAAGTAGCTAAGGGAGCACTGTTTTATGAATTGCTTGATGGTCGGCAATCTGAGGTCGATGTGAAGATCGACGTTGCGTACATACCACGGTGCTCCCGTAGCTTTGCGCATGAAATTATTTTTTAGTGTTTGAAGCCTATGGATCCTGTGTGGCCTAACGTGTGCGAATACTACGCTACCGTACGTCATTATAGGACGTATGCATGCCGTGTATAATCGAACTTTGTTTTTTAAATTTAACTTCGAACGCGAGTTAATTAGACAGTGTAGACGTCCTAGCACGAAGGCAGCCCGGCTGCGGACTGCCTTGATGTGGGGGCCGAAGGATAGACGGTCGTCAAGGGTTATGCCTAGGTATTTGGCCTGCCTAGCCCAAGGGATAGACGGTCGTCAAGGGTTATGCCTAGGTATTTGGCCTGCCTAGCCCAAGGGATAGACTTGCCGAACATCCTAATCTGAGGGGTCTTCTCCAAAGGATACAAGCTTAGCTGTCTTCTGTGAAACAGCACCGCCTGGCTTTTCTCGGGGTTGACCTCTATCCTCCATTTCCGGAACCAAACGCCCAGTGCGTTGGCTGCGGTCTGGAGTTTTTTGGCTACTGTCGAGGGGTTCACCCCCGAGCAGTAGATAGCCGTGTCGTCTGCGAATAGTGCCGTCTGCACATACCGATGCTTCGGAATGTCGCTAGTATACAGCGTGAAGAGTAGGGGGGAGAGCACGGACCCTTGTGGGACACCGGCTCGAATGGGGTGAGTGGAGGACAGTGACCCTTCTACTCGGTAGCGGAAGCTTCGTCATTCGCTATTTATACCGTGATCATTTAGTTTGCCGGACGTAAAAAAAAAAAAAAAGAAGTTGAAAATGTCAATGACATGACGCTGGTAACTTTTCTATGATGGTGTAGTTATTGTAATATTTTGAGTACGTTGTTTCGAGATTTCTGAACGAAATCAAAATCAGAGAGCAAAATGGGACAAGAGAGAGTAACATTGCAAAAGAGAATTAGCGAGTATTACAATTTTTCCATTTTCGTTATTGTGTTGATGTGTAAAAGAGTGTATGTAGGGGACGATAGTGGATTTTTTATTTTTCCAACTTTTCCAATTTTCTGCCGATTAATGTCGAAGCGGATAGACAGTATAGTTTATCTTGGGATTGCCCGAATATCAAACTCAGAGGTGTTTGTGTACAGAAGTTACAGTGGTGTAAAAGTATAATGTTCATTTGACGTGCACGGTTTTGTGTACAATAGGTATAATTTACAGTACTTTAGTACGAGCCGATGTTCTCAATATCAAAAAATATACTCTATGCCGAGCATGAACCAGGCCTATAATATCTACATCAGACATGTAATATTCTCTTATAAACCATTGTACAGATAACAGTAAAGGCCACCCGATGAAACGTGACATTTAACATTAGTGTTACTAATGTTTATAATTATTGCACCGGTATCCACAGGGATAATACGTTAGGTATTCATTTACTACCATCCACCCGGTTGTTTACTTCTACTCCTACCGTTGTATACAAAAAGAGGTATAGTGCTAAAAACAATCTTGCAAGGGATCATCCACAAATATGTATATCATACGAAGTTTACGGTGTGATATTCATCTACAAGAAGTTTGAGGGGTACCAAGTTTCAAGTTTCATGAAGTTTCATTTTTTCAAAATCTTAAATCTAGATATTAAGTCGCGAAATTTGAAATATTAATATTAATAGAATCCAGTGGCGTAGCGTGCATTGGCGGTGCCCCGTATAAAAAATTTGTTTGGGGGCCCTTATATGGGCTATTAAAAAAATTAGGAAGTTTTTATTTCTTTTTCCTTACACACTTTGGGGGCCCCCGTGGCTCGGGGGCCCCGTATAATTGATACGGCAGATACGGCGGTAGCTACGCCCCTGATAGAATCCATAGTTTCTATTTCATACATTTTTAAAGGTTTAATATTCACTTTTGTTAATGTTAGATGTTAATTTTATTAAAAAGTTATTGAAATGGAAATAAAACAATTTTTTGAGCGGCTATATTAATGTAATAATTTGTAGATGTAAAACGCGGTGCGGGGTCCGAAACCTCCACGCGGTGCACCCTGGGCAATGGAGGCGGCAGTGCCTCTGTCACTGAATGGGAGAGACACTGCCACCTACGGCAAATTCGGGCCGTGGTGGAAACAACCCTTGTGAGGGTAGTTGGAGGCTTTCCACGTGTCCCTCCGTTTAGCGGAGGGCATACTGAAGAGTATACTAGCGGGTGGACGAGTTCTCAACCGCTGACATTGTCAGAGGTCGTGGACATTGGTCTGATGCAGACCACCATCCGGCCAAGTCGTAAACCTGACTGGCCGCAGTCAGGAACGACGGCTCTTTGAGGGCTACGAGGAAGGAAACCTCTATAAAAAACCTTGGGGTGGACGGACCCGGTCTGGTGCAGACCCCGTTCGGCTCAGCCGTAATCCTGAACGGACAGGACCGGTGGTTCTTCGGAGGGAGTCCCTCCCGGAGCTAAACGGCTCCGGCAGCTCCCAGTCGTATTCTGGGGGGGAGCAACCACTGCCAAACCCGCCCGTCGTCGAGCGGTAAATCCGACGACCAACCAATCGCGAAGGACGCTCAAAGACACGGGAGCAGTGTTGGATTCTGACATCGTCCTGCCGAGTAGAACCGGACATAGTCCGACTCATGCTTGAGATGGAGGAGCGACTTTGCCAGCGTATCTCTGCAATAGAGAACGTAGTTTGTCGCCCACCTCTGACTCCGCCAAGGGTAACATATGCGACCGCTGCTAAAACAGGCTCAACAGCCCAACCAGTAGCAAGAGTGGTCAAGCCAATGACAACAACAGCGTCGCAAAAGATCACCCAGGGAACTTTTTTCTTTGGCATCCACTTACAGCACAATCAATTATTTTAATCTATCCTCATTTTTTTTCCTAAGTTGTTAATTAGTGATTGGAGCTCAGCCGCTACGCGAATTTCCGTAACTAGATCTAATCTGCATGTTTTTGTCAAGTTTTCAGAATATGGTAGAAATATAGCTGCAGTGTGTCCACCAGTACTAGCTTAATTATCAAATTGGTACCATAATTTAGTTTCAGTTCATTGTTTGAATGCAAATTTCTGTGGGCCATTAGAATTGAAATTTGAGTTCAACCAAATATCTAATTATTTTCTCACACTTTCACATTTATCCTTGTCAGGTCACTATTTACAACCGAAACTGCAGACGATATGTTGCACAACTGTTTGCTTAAACCGCAGTAAAGCGTATACTATGCGTATAGATGAATACAACACAAACGTATAGAGGAACACTGAAGTTGTAAGGTAATAAGGTTGATAAAGATAGAAAATAGGTGAAGTGGAAGAGTACCGTTTTATGGGACGCCAGCAGCAAATTTCCAGGAATTAGTTTAATTCAGAAATCCCCACACTGACTGATTTCTGGAAATCCTAAAGGTCCTGAATTATCCCCTAATTATTAGTTAGGGGGTACTCTGTGTACGGTAGTAACCTTAGTATTACCCATCCCTTTTTTTATATTTTTTTTTTACGTGTGGAAACCCCCGCGGGCCGTCACCCCACCGGGGTTTACAGCGGGGTGGTGTGTCGGAATCGGACCGACTAAAACCACACGGTGTGCCACTCTGCGTCTGAGACAGGAGGGATCCGGGAATAGCTGCTATTACGACATCCAGATCCCTCCTAGCACCTACCCGCTACCACGGGTATCATCTGCGGGTAAACTCTCTATTTAGGTGACGTACGACACACGCGGATATCACCTCCTCGCAGCTGGCCACTGTAGCGGATGGAGAGGAAAACCCATCCCGTCCACCCGACTCAAGGCGACATAAGGCGTTGGTAGGCGCGCCTCCGCGGCCGGGTTCGCCGGCGGCGAATTGGGTCCTAGTGGAGATCGTCCTCCCGGGCCTTCTCTGCCGCCTCCTTCCGCGAAATTAGGTCTTCGCAGAAGATTGCGACCGCGGTAAAACAACTGTCGCTACCGACAATGGAGCGTATGAAGGCCGGTAGCGAAAGATCTCCTCCAATAGCCGCAGTGAGGACCACACGCTGCGCCACCCAGGCGGAACAAACCGCTAGCGTGTGCTGAGCCGAGTCCTCACTGCAGTCGCAGTGGTGCCAGGCAGGTCCTAATTCCCTACTGGCGACTGAGTGCAGATACTTCCCGAAGCAACCGTGCCCAGAAAGGAACTGCGTCAGTCGGAAGGAATGGGTCCCGTGCTGCTGCCCTGCCCACTCGGCGATGACCGGCTGAAAAGCCTCCACAATGGCAAAGCCAGCACAAGTGACTACTTGTCTGGTGGACAAGTGGCTGGAGACTTCCAGCCGGAACGACCAACGAGCCATCCTGGCCCGACGAGCGGTCACATGCCACTTGCGTATCTCTTGGCGCGGGGGCCGTATGCCGCTACCTGCCCGGAAGTCAGCCGTCCGCCGATAAACTTCGGCGAGCACTTCCGCCTGCAAATCCTATGGGGGAGTTCCGGCCAAGGCGCATGCCGCCTGTGTCGACACGGTGCGGTAACTGCGTATGGCTCTATCCACCAATATCCTCTGAGGGCGCCAGAGGCGAACCCCATTCTGGGCAGTCAGAGCTACCAAGTATTACCCATCCTGCCTAAACATCGCCAGCAACAAGAGCAGAAATCGTGATATGGAACTGTTAAAATCTGACTGAGAACTGAGTAAGTTATTATTAAAAATGAAATGCTATTTAACCCGCATCCTCAACACATCTTAGTCACAGTGTGTAATAGAGATATATTTGTGACTTCCTATATTTTTCTCTTTTACATTTAAAATTGTCTTGTGATTCGTCCCAAGGCTAGGTAATATAAATTTTTACAATATACATGAAATTTAGAAGATGACAAGAAATAAAAAAAAAAGTAGGATATAAATTTTTGTACTTTATTGATATTACAATAAATTAATATTCTCATTGCATAAAACGTTTTATAGTTATTAGAATATAAATAATAAAATTACAAATGTTTTTTTCATACTGTTAAACATATTTGATTGTACACTTTTTCATAAAAATACAACAGATTTATCACAACACTCTTTGAAAGACATTATTTTGAACGCATTATTTAGGGCCAATTTCATCACTTGTTGGTTAAGTCTCTGATAGATTATTTTGAACTTATTCACCAGATAACTACGGGTTTCGGTTTCACAAGTCTCGAATAGAGAAATATGTCAGACACCCATATTTATACTAGCAACTTTTAGCTGTTGTATAGTGTAATAAGTCAGATAACTATTTAAAACTTTATCATCAAATAGTGAAACTGGCTCTTACATAGTGTTATTTAACAAGAAGTTTACTTAAGAGATACGTATTTATTGATAGATACGTATTATTTTTCACTTTTGGCCTTTAATATATCATTGTGATAAGACCAGTGTAACAATGTGACGTAATTAACATTTTTACTAAATTGTAACACTGTGTAAAATGTCATTTCACCTTGTTGTGCTTAAATTCTATAAGACAAAATGGTGTGACCATTAACTTATCGTAGGCAACATTTTAGCAACTTTAAGGTTATATAATTTATAGTGGAAACGTATGTGTATATTTAGTATGTACTACTGTGGTGACGGACTAAGAATACAGATCGTCACCACTCTTATTTATCCCATAGATTTGGAGGGAAAATTACGTAGGGCATCATCACTGCAAAAAGGACAACTTGAACAAACTCTATAATAACCCATCTGGCTAGCGTAGTATAGTAGGTTAAAACCTCCTTTCGAAAGAGAGGCTTATGCCCATCAGTGGACTGGTAAAAGCTGTTGATGATTGTGCTGATTTTTCTACTAAATTATTTAATCGTAGTATTAGAACTTATATTTAAAGTACATTAAAGTTTGAATTCAGCAATATATTTATTTTAACTGCCCAATAAAATGAAATTTTGTTCGTTCAATCAATGTTTGACTAGTTTTTTTTCTGTATTTTTTTAATGGTCAGAATATGGATTTTAGTGAAGAAGAGAAGAGCTTGTTTTAAAAAACTTAAATGTTGCATGCGATAAGTCGTTGGTTACGGCTTTACAAAAGCATAAAACTTTTTGGTCGTGGTAAGTATACCTATCTTACACTTTTACTACAACTATAACTTAATAATAAAATATATTCTATATAAAAGTGCTAACATCTGTTATTAAGTACCGATGCATAGACACACCCTAGTGGTACAACGTTATGGGGAAGCACCCTAAAACGTACTTGTTATGCGTCATTTCTAGTAGAACATTAGGGCTATTTTGAAGCGTGTCAACAAATACACGGATTTAGTTCTAGTCGTGATCATTTTAACGTGCGTTTGTCATCACGTGTCGGATTAAATAGCTTAGAATATAGTACAACCCAACGCGCTCTCAATGCCTATCATGTGAACGTACGCTACAACTTATAATATGTATATTATTTGGTGATTATTATGGCGGGACCATAGACGTAACTCTGGAATACAGTTACAATATAAATTGTTGTAACTGTGAATATTACTATTTTATCAAACAAGAAAACAATCCAGCGTGATAAATTAACATGAACATTTTTGGATTTAAATCGTTACACAAGGCCTTAACAAACTTAAGCTCAAGTGTGAAAGTATTCAGTCATCTGAATTATTCACTCACTTTACTTTTCAAAGAAATTATTTCAATTGTGACTCTCAATCGATACGTTTACAAAATTAAAAAGATTTTTAAGAAGACTAACGTTGTGGTTAAAAGACATTAATATGTATAAAGGTAATATGGTATCTATTGTTGTTATTTTTGAAATATGCTGTCTCGTTCTTTTAGGACTGCTTTCTGCTACGCCTATGGCTAAGTCGTCACGCGTCGGTTACAATTCGCCATGTTTGGCGGCCTGGTCATCGCTGACGTAGTAAGATGTGTCTACTTTTGGTGAACCATGGTCAGATGCTGCTAAAGCGTGGTACCTTGCACGGATATGATGAGCTGCAGCCTTTGGTTGACGGTTTCGGGTAAATATACCCTTCTTGTTGCCGCCCACGCGAGTAATTGCTGCAAAATAGAAATATTTTTTGTCTTTAGAAGAGTACTCGAGCCGCCACTTATAGTGGATACAAATCAAAATTTATACCTATGGAAATATATAAATGAAACATTCAGGTATTATCCCAATATCAGTTACAATATTGTGACTTACATCCATGACAATTTAGTACAGTTTAATACAAATTCATCACAACAGCTTACTAAGCTATTTAAAATTTCTTTATTGCCACAAACAAGAACAACATGCTTCTCATGTCATTTTATTACCAGTGTCTACAGGAAATAAACCTGTTAATTTTCTTTATTAAATCTTATGTCGTTTCATGCTAAATTAAATGTAAGGACTTGGCAAGCAATTTGTTCCTTAGACCCGGTGACATATACTAAGGTCTACCTACAATTCTGGGAGCCCTGCCAACTGTAACTAAAATATCAAATATCTAAGAAACTAGAACCAATAACTTCTAAATCGACCAACTTCACGTTCCGTCTGGGTAGGGCCCAGCCTAGGAAAGCTTAATGTGCTCTAGAGTTTGTAACGAATTAAATTGTTAAGTGAAATAGGTAATATATGTAACTTACATTTATAAAAAATAAAGACGTGATGATACAAGATCCACAAATGATAAAGTGAAATAATGACGATGTGTAATTGTTCAATTTTTTTAACGATTACCGTCACCAACGGACACTTACAACTCAGGAAGCATAAGTCTGCATAAGTTGGTGGCCAGGAATCACAAGAATTGATGGTTGATGACGACAATTTTGCAAATTCTTTACACGATGCAAAAAGTTAAGTGAAACAGTATAGTAGGGTAATGGAGGGATTTTCTCGCTGTTGACATGATATAGAGCAATATGGAACTCTATCTCTTCTTTCTGTTAGGAAGTTATGCTTGTGAAGGAGAATGCAGAGAGGGACCGAGAAAGGTTTAAACTCTTCCGGTCTGCTTGAGAACGGGCCTGATACAGTAGACGACTTAGCTGCCGCAGATCGTAAAGTGATCTGTAATGGAATGATGACGGCAAACTGTAGCCAATAGGTATATAGTAGATGTCAAATCCTTTGGAACACGATTATAATTTATACTAGATCCAGATATTTTTGTTCCCAATGACTCTTGTCACCGGGCCTGCAAGTTTGATAATGCACTTCCAGTCATTCCCAATTCATTCATAGTCATGCTATTGCAGTTGCAGTATGAAACAACCACCAGAAACGAGTATCTATACATCTAATATACCACTCGTGGAATATTCATTTCTATAATCATGTCAGTATCGCTTACGGTTACAGCGGTACCATTTGCTTCCAATCTGTACTTTGGGGCGATTCCGACGAGGCTTGGAAATTTTCAAAGATCTGCCTACATAATTAATGAGTTAAAATTATACTTATTTAGTAAACAATAGTTAAGTACGGCTATTTTTGTACGTTCATTGTTAAAATAGACTTGTAATCAAAATACGTATAGGTGTATTAGGCAGAAGTGTGATGTAACTGTTCACATCATGTTGTGTTCTTCTGAAGCCTAGTCATAGGACATTTTGGATGGTATCATTGAGATTTTTTTACTACTTATTTAACATTTTTGCAAAATTTGATGACACAAAGGAAGACAAGAATTAAAGTACGAAATTATGAAATTCACGTTACTGAGGAAGTACTTACATTGTGCAGTCTTGAAGTCGGCGAAATTCCATATAAATTCTCCAGCGAAAAATCCGGCCTGTCGTAGGTGATCAAAGGCCTTGAAGTGTTCGGACAGCAGTTTGCACTGATATTCCTCTGACCAGATGAACTCGGGATACTGCAAAAAATCACGAAAGAAAATACATGAAAGGTTCCAAATTAAAAAGAAGTCACTTATAGATTTTTCCTACAATTATCCTTGAGTGAATTTATTATTTATACTTACTAATTAAGAATCGGTAGACATGTTGGGAGAGTTTCATAAAAAAAAAAAAACAGTAGCAATCGTGGGACTGCCGATAGAAGTGAAAACGGAACTATTAAGTTGAGAGTAATTAAAACTATATGCAAAAATTATATGAAATTTTTTATGTTTCATATATAGCTATATATAATATATAATATCATATATAATAATAATAAATTTCATATATAATACATAATATCATATTCTCCATAGCTATAGATATACTATTATCATTAGCATGTCGGTGACGCGAACCGAGGATTTTACCCTCTACAAAAACGCTCAACGCGCCTAAAGAAGTTTTTACTTCAAAAAAATTTGTTTCTGTCCCAAACACAAGTATTTTCCTTTATTGGAAACTAGGTTTTCAACACAAAAAAATATGTATTTTCTGGTTTCTTACAAGTATGACACGACATCATCCAACATCTATCAGTTATATACATATATGTCATGTGTCGATTAAAAATGTATATTATATGTACTTGTAAGGAACTGGGTAATTCCTTCTAATCAAGGATCTGTAGATATATTGGCAGAATTTAAAATGAGATCAAACATTCTGTGTTGGAAACCAGTTTCCCAATCAGATTTGTTTTTCTTTATTGGAAACGGAATTATTATTCTGTCGGATTACCAATAAAGATTTAATAAATAATTCTGTTTCGGGAAGTGTTTTCCAATTATTAATTTCCAATGTGGGCGAAGGGGAATGTTGAACTATAAACGATATATTTATTGTTATAGTTCCGTTTCGTGCAGCTTATTGCCGTCTAGTGTTATATATATAATTATATAACATGTTATATTGTTATAATATATATATAATTAACATATGGTTGCAAACAGGGTTTGCCTTAACCTTTAGGCATCCCGGGCGAGTCATGCATTTTGTGCTCTTTTACTACTAGTACTTGTTATAAATAGATGAATTTTTGTTACTCTGCTACGCAACAACTTCTATGTTTATATTATAATGAAATTTTATACTTGAATAGCTTAGATATCAAAATAAGCTCATCACAAGTGAAAAAGTTATATGAGAAATATAAGATGACTAAAAGTCAATAAGCTAAACTTATTTTTATTACTACTCTATAGAGATAAGTAAAAAAGTAAAGTGGTCAAGTTGCGCGCCCTGTAGATCCCGGTGCACAAGCTAGCGACCCCTTTAAAACTGATCTTGTTTCTATGGTTTAAATTAACCATAAGAGGTTGATTTCGTTAATATGTAGTCATAAATATATTATTTCAAATGGGGTCTATTTTTTTTTACAAATTTCAATTGACTACTTACCTAAAGTTCTTATTGATAACTTCATCGTAACAATATTTGTCACGAATTTTCTAGACTAATTATGAAAGTTAAATAATTCTAATCCTTTCTATATGTATATACTGCATGCTTAAATCTGAGATATGTATATACTGTGTGCCTCTTTATAATGTATCCTAAGTTTAGTGTGACAAAGCCTTATTTCCTTTGATCCTTCTGCCAGCTAAAATATTTTATATATGCATAGTTTTTAAGAATGTCTTTTACTAACCAGGTGCAATCCCGCGATGGTGTCGGCTCCGTATTCGCTCATGATGACTGGTTTTGAGTGGAGACGGTACCAGTTCGTGGCCTCCTCTATCACGTTATGTGCTATCTGAACTGTAGAGCCTGCGTTGGCATACCACCCATTGTATCGGTTGAACGATATCACATCCAAGTGACGTCCCTGAAAGTTTTGCGTTATGTAATGTATTGAGTTCGAAACCGTGAAACGTGGGAGACAGTTACAAGTCGATAATGGCCCGGGGACCGTCGTGGTACCAGGGATTTCTTTTCTGTTTCTTCGCCTATTGGTAGGGGCATAAGATGGCTAGCGGTTTTTAGTTGGATGCATTTTACTGCGATTCATAACTATCCTTTCATAGATAGTTGCCAATAGAATGATTGTAATATTTAAAATATCAAACACCCCACTACTTTTACTCTGAATTAAATTATTCTGTTAATAACTTAAATTTTATTTTAATTTTATTTTGAGGCGATTCACTATGATTGATTGTTCGATCTTCTACTGCTGGAATATTAGACTCTTTGTCATTAAAGATTATTTTCTAGTTTCTAGTTCGGTTAGCAATAAAAGCGTGTTTTTTTAGTTTTTTTTAACTATTATTTATTTTTCATTTTTAGTCTGTGTCAAACTCATAAATTGAGGAACTGAGTAAGTCCAGAACTGCACACACACACACTTCCGTCCCTTAACTACCACATATTGCTCTAAAACGAGAAAAATGATGTTCAAAAAGATTTGTAGATGTTTTTTTTTTGCGGTAGAGTAATATTCGACAGTAGATGACTTTATGGTTTACTTTTTTACCAGGTTACTTACCGATTTGTCGAGTAACGCATTGACAGAAATAGCAATAGTGACGGGCCTGGATAGATCCATAGATTTAACGTGTTTCACCAGGTCTCTGTAAAATGAGAAATAATGTAAATACTATCTGCTGCTCTGTCTAAAATCAACATCCAACTAGATAGACATCAATACATATACGAATATTCTACTAACCAATGTTTAAATCTACTTTAGAGCAGGACAAACCGCCTTATGCTGCCCTATCTCATGTAAATATTATTGTCACGTTTAGTTGCTTTCATAACGTAATTTTGAGAAACACTTTTTTGAGAAAGTATTGGTACTACCTATGGTTATTACTTAGTACGTAATATTCCATTGTCGAAGTAACAACAGCACGTGACAAGTTTTTTAATACAAAATTTCTACAAGTTGGAGGAGTGATACATTATTTGTGCATGTTTTTACGAACATGACTATATTTTTAATTTGTAAAATTACTTAGGAGGTCCGTCGCGCGGCAGACGGTTAGCTTCATAATCCAACGAGCAATAGTTATTTAAAAAAATTATACGTTTCTATTTTTGTAAAACAAAAGTGAATTAAAGTGGAATAAAAAAAGTGAATTAATTAAAATTAATTAGAACGTATTCAAGGCTTTTTCAAAGACCGACAAGAGGAATTACTTCGTTTGATAAGATACTGAAAACTTCCGTTTAAAAAACGCATTTTAAAACCTATTTATTCTGTATTCTGAAAGTTCTTATTTTTACATTTTATTTAACATTTTTTTACTTAAGTATTTTACTTTAAGGGATGGTCACTTTTTGGAGGAGGAATTTTGAGGAATAGGGTATTATGACGTGTACAGAGTATGCTGCAAAGCGACTATATCTATATGTTATTTTCATTAATTTGTTAATTTACCCTTTCATACGGTATCAGTCTTTTTTCAGTTTTTTTCAATTAAATAAGTCTTTTTTGCGTCTGTTTTGACAATCGTACTTAAGGAGTAAACTCCAGTCGTGGGTCGGAGCTGACACACACAATTTTTTGCGTCTCTTCGACAGTCGTACTTAAGGAGTAAACTCCAGTCGTGCGTCGGAGCTGACACACACAATTTTTTTTTACTTGGCCTTACATTATTAATTATTTATTATAACATATTTTTATTTATAATTTTTGTAGTTTAATTTTACAGTTTAACTTAACATTATTAAACGCATGTTATGTTTTTATTAAAATGTAAGGCAAAAGGCTTAAATATATATTTTTACAATTTGATTTAATAAAACTAGATACTTATAATCACTTAAATACATACAAATTAAAACGTTCAGTACTCAATTTGTTCAAAAATTAAATATTAAAAACGAAGACTCAAAGTCGAAATAACAAAATATCCTTTTCTTACTTATATTGTTTACAACGCTTTGATAAACTTATCTTTTATCCCCAAGTTTTTTAATATTTCATCATATTGTTTTTCATTGTTTTATGTATTTTATTTCTCAGGGGTTAATTTTTTTTACTATTGTCATTTTTTACGTATCTTTTTTAACTTTTTTTTAGTACATTGTCTTAAGACTTCATTTATTGTGTTATAGCCGCTAGACGATATATCTTAATGTTTTAGCAGTAGTGTATGCGATTGTGAATCATGAGGTTCAATTCATAAGTTGGACCAAAAAAAGTTATATTGAAGCTTTCTGATCATCATCATCATCATCATCAACAGCCTTTTACAGTTCACTGCTGGACATAGGCCTCTCTTTAACAAGGAAGTTTTGGCCTACTATACCACGCTGGCCAGACGGGTTGGATAGGGTTTGTTTCAAGTTTTCCTTCTCTTTGTAATGATGTTGTCTTGCATACTTTGTTCCTTTAGTCGCCTTTTACGACACCCACGGGATGAATAGGGTTGGTAACACTATGTATTCTTAATCCGTCACCACACGGCCAACGTCTCGAGACGTAAACGATTTTTCAGTAACCCTAATCTTTTTAAAAAAAAAAGGTACATCGAGTATTGAGTGGATCCGCGGAATGTGAGTCACATTGTGTTTTTTTTTTAATTCGTAATATCTTTTGAATGGCATATCCGACTTGAATAATTCAAAAAGTAATTTACAAGTATTAAACACTCTTGAATGCAAAATAACTTATTTAAATGAGAATCAATTCAAAGGTATGGTGGATATGGTCTGATTTTATTCGGTGTTTCTATTAACTTTTGAGATATAAAAAAATAGCAACAGTGAATGTAACAGTTGGCCTTATGGTATCACGATTTTTTATTTATGGTCTTTAATATTGTAGAACGTTTTCTTTTCTATCAGTAAAAGTTTTCGTAGCGCATGAAAGACATTTTATAGTAATTTTCTTTTACATCTTTGGTTATTGGGTAATGGAGCATTGTAATGGTGAAAAGAGTTTTGAAACAAACAAAAATATGAATTCTTTCTCTTTTATAGATAAATAATAGAAAATAAAATGTTTAGCGATTAAGAATAAAACCGTTTTGTTGTAAAACGTTTCTACTTTTTAGTTCAGTTTGGTACAAAAATATGTGTTTTTATATTTTTCTAATTATTGTGTATTCATCAGTTCTTGATCAGTGTCAACAGTTAGAATTAGTTGGTAACGGTCAGATTGAAGTTTTAGTTCGATCCGATGTTTTGAGGTGAAAAACAACTTTAAAGCTTCCGTTACATGCATACATATATATATACAGGTGAAGCTAATAAAAGTGTGTCACAAAGGTAAAATAATAAAGAGCTGAAGCTGAAAGAGAGATAAGTACCCAAAGTATTTGTCCGCGAGTTTGTTGCCTGATCGGGGCTCGTTGGCGATGGACCACATGATCACACTCGGGTGGTTCTTGTCGCGACGGATCATCTCTGTTATAGATTGCTTGTGTTTAGCCAACAGATTGTTTGTGAAGATACTGTAAAAAGAAAAAGATACTGTAATACTAATATTTATTTATTTATTTATATATCATGCACTTTAGGTACATAGGCGGACTTAATGCCTACAGCATTCTTTACCAGTCAACCTTTGGGTGATGCGGAGGAAATAGGAAGTAGGTGCGTTCCAGGTGATGTTCGCTTATATTAAATGAAGTACACATACTCGTATACTTACGTATACGAGTATGTGTACTTCATTTAATAAGTAATTATGTATTTACCATATTATTTATATATTTACTTACTTATTTCTATAACGCTTCTTTTACTAACTAGTCTTGATTTAAATCATAATGTTTAATGACAGTGCATTGTATTTCTTGTTTACAATACTGACCATACTCGTATAGAAGTAGACCCCCCCATTTAAGACCCAAAGTGTAGGTAAGCACAAGCACACAAGTTAAGGATGCGCTTAAATGGTATTCAAGCTTAAAGTTTGAAATGTAAAAGCTTCAGCTGGACCGAGCCGAGGGTGCCAAGAAAATATATCGTTTTAACTCAGAGTTTGCTAAAACTAGAAAGCAAATTAACACAGCATTACAAATCAACATATGTAAGAGAGCACTCACTCAATGTCAACTCCAGGGCACTCGTCGATGATCATGATACCGTACTCATCTGCGAGTTGGTAGATCTCTTCAGCGTATGGGTAATGTGATGTTCTGAATGCATTTGCTCCGAGCCATTTGATCAGATTGAAGTTTTTCACCCAGAGGACAGGGTCCCAACCTTTACCTCGCAACTGTAGAAAATATTTAAATGTTACATAATTAAGAATAGAAAATTAGTTTTTAGGCTTTAGCCTAGTTTAGAATGCAATTTCTGTACTTTTCTTAGATAGATCTCTTAGAAGTAGATTCTTAGAAACTCCGTAAATTGACACTTGTGCAGTATTTCTTTATATTTATGATAACTCTTTGTCACTTTTGATGTGTTTACAAAGCACGAAAGCTTACACGAATAACAAAAACTCTAGAGAAAGACAGACAAGAAGCAGACGGGAATGCGACTAGTATCACTTTCGGATAATTTTGATAGAATACCATAAAATAATACACTGTTAATGGTGTACTAAGAAATTGACTATAACAAATAACTGTTAATACTTACATCAGAATCTTCATGCATACCGAATCCTTTTAGGTAGAGAGGCTTATCATTAATGAAAATAGTTGTATTAGACCACGTTACTGTCCTAATACCCACTTTCTGACTGTAAGTGTCCAGAATTTCACCCAATGAATCTATTAGGGACACCTGAGGACATGTAAAATCATAATTAATAAAAGTGCACATAAAATATAGATAAACAAATGAAAATTAAATATAAGTTTATAAAAATCTAATTATTATTGATTTAAAATAAAATATTTTTAAGGCTTTGATTAATTTTATAAAAATAGTCGGTTTATTTATTTAATCAAATCTCTTTTACATTTCTATTAGGTGATTTTATATAATTTTTTTATTGATATTTGTTGGTTGAGTTGGTAAGTTTACCTTCTGTGTAGATTGTCCCTTAATCACCTCTTGCGACACCGATGGGACGAGTAGGGATTTTGAAACTCTGTACTCTTAATACGTACCACGCGGATAATATAAACAAATTTATATAATAACAATACTAATTTGATACTTGGGACAACTACCACACAACGCCATCTAGTCCCAAACTAAGCAGAACTTGTACCATGGATACTAGACAACTGGTATAAATACATATATTTTTTTTTTAATACATACATATTACACATAGGAAACACCTAAATTTCGAAACAAATATTTGCAGATCATGCAAACATTTGATCCGACCGAAGAAAGAAAGCCAAGACCGAATATGTATTATTAATTAATAAATAATGTTTAAAAAATTTTTGAAGGTTTATCAAACATGTTTTAATTATTATAATTATTTTTAATTAAGAATGGAATGCTAGGTAAACCAATCGAGGGCACCTGGCATGATTCTCGACTAAACTGAGATTTGCAAAATTCATTTATCGATATTAACGGTTTTCGGCTGCTGGAATAATTGGACACAAATCAATGTAAATTGTTCTTTAAAACTACCAATATTTTGATGATTCATTAATCAATTAAATGATTTGAAAAAATACTCAAGACATTCACAACAGTTTCATGTAATATTGTTGATGTCATGTTCAAACCAATGAAGTCTCGACTGGATTATTTTAGATCTGAAACTACAATAGTTTAGAATCGGTCTAGTCTTGTTCAATTTTTATTTTCTGTATCCCTACATTTCCTTTGAATAGCAAGGAACGCTGCGTTTTCAAAAAACAATCCACAATCATAAAGTTGTAATTGAGATTGTGAGGGGAAACAAAAGGATCATACCAAATACATACCTTAAAAGTGTACAAGTAGCCATGTTCGGGATGCATCAAGTATGGAAACCAAAATTTAGCGTTGCCGATTTCTAGCAGTCCCGCACAATCGTTGTAGCCTGCTACTTGCGTGTCATTCTTGTCGAAAACCTCTACTAAACAGAGAGTTTTCTCAGAGTTCGATCCTCTGTAAGTCACATTGTATACTATAAAACCTGTAAATGAAATTTAAACATTTATCATGTGCCTAATCGATAATGTTTTGTAAAAAACCCGACTTTAACGTATCTAATGTTACTACAAATTTTAGTAGTTTTATTAGTTAGTAGTATTTTCATTATGATACTAACGCTACTGCAAATGTAATGAATATATTTGTGTTTTAAGTGCTTTAATTTTTTCTTTTCAGATTAAAGATGATTCCCAAACTAGGGATATATCCAGTGTCGCAGGGAACTTTACAAACATTCATGAAAAGGGCACAAAAACAAGCAACTTGTGTCAGACAAGTGTTGTTCTAAATGGGGATCGAACCTAAAATATTAAACTTAATGGAAGTGGCGAGATGGTTACTTAGACTACTACGCCATCTGTGCCGTCGAATTAGTTAATTAACATACATACATAAAATCACGCCTGTTTTCCCAGGGAGGGGGTAGGCAGGGGCATATTAAACACCCAATTTCCGTCAGTGTTTTGGTCCCACGTACTAGATGGCGAGCCGAGCGAGAGATTACTGCTAATCGAGATGTTTTGTTTGCCGGAGGCAGAGTTAATTAAAATTAATAAATAAAAAAGGCTCATAAATCTCACACACGGCTACATATTAGGCAGAGCCTGTACTATGTTGACCAAACAGTTGGTAAACATATTTAAACATTTCTAAATACATACATATTATTGATAAATTACGTCCAGACGTAGAGCTAATCGTGTTCATCACACAAATATTTGCTCTAGGTGGGAATCGAATCCAAGACCGACGATGACGACGCGATGAACGATACAACTTAGCAGTGAGGGCCACTAACCACTAGACCAACAAACTCGTCAAATAAGTAATAAATAAGTATTATATAAGTACCTGTCAAGCCTTGTATATCAGTGTTGACAATCACGTCATCAATGTAGGTTTCAGGGGTGGTGTACAAGTACACACTGCGGTGGATGCCTGCGTAGTTGAAGAAATCAAACGTGTATGATTGCTCCTGACGGATCTTTTTTGGACTGAAGTACAATTAAAAAGAGATTATAAGTTTAAAACTATTAGGTTACAACCACAAAAATCTATGGTTTAAACTAAGTTGTTATTTAATATTTGGTCATATCTATATATATATATATATATATCTATATATATATATTGTGAACCCGTAATTAGGTGATTTCAGTTCTCATTCCTATGTTGCTTTAAATTCAACCATACCGGAACCACTATTCTGAGTTCCTTAAAACGGTCATAGTGACTATGTTATGAACAAACTATACGCGTCACTTGAGGGTTAAGTGGATCATTCTAGAATATGTCAAAATCAATAAAACAATGGTGTGATTAATGATTTTTGAAGGTCCTAGAAATGTTGTTTAGTGATTAAAATATATTTGTGTGTTAATCGATATTGTTAACACAACACAATGCTGAGTATATAGCTGCTATATACCTAGACTACGTACTGAACCAGCGTTAATGCAATTATTAATCTATTTTACTTGATGAGTCGAGTTCATTAAAAATTTTAATTGTCAGCTACTTTTTATGTTCTGAGGACCTAGCACAAGTTTAACCCGAGTCAAAAAGTAAATTCATATTTTACCCTCAAAATCTTCAATGAGGTTTTCGAGGGTCAGCTTGATTTTTTTTAGATTGGATTTAATATAGAAAGTAGTCTTAGTTTTTACCTCAAAATCCTACTAACGGACGGTTTTACAACTTTGAGGGTAAAATCAGAACTATAGAATCAACATTTGACCCTCAAAAACCTCAAACCATATAAAAATTATCCTATACGGCTTTGAACCTCAAAAACCTCATATGATGTAACCTCCCATTAAATTTACCCCCACTCCTTTTATGTAGTATAATTTTTTTATTTTTTCTCTTTTGACATTTTTTAGTACTCAAAAACAGCATTTTGGTAAATTTTGAAGTTTTTCAATTAGTTTAAAAAATTTCAAATTATTAGAAAATACATTCTTTTTTTAATTTAGTTTACCGAATTATTGTTATAAAAGTACTACAAAATGTCGCAGCAGAAAAAAGTCTTAAATAATTTTTTTTAATGTCATCCAGTTTTGCGTAGAATATTCCTTACATGACATTGTTGCTAAATATTATAATAGTATTATAAAAAGTTTAACAAATTAAATAAAAATCATACTGTATAATAATAACATAATAATATCGTATATAATATTCGCTATAATAAATATATTTTAAAGTGTATGTAAGTTATTATTATTATACTCAGATACAACTCAAATCCAAAGAAAAGAACGAACGAAAAGCAAAAGAAAATATCTTTTACTAACGGGGGGTTTGTTAATTTTATAACTAAAAAATCTAAAATAATTCTCTCCTATGGTAACTTATAACTAAAACTTACATTTTTTTTCTGAACGATAAATATTCTAAGTCCCAACTACAACTTACCGATGTATGAGTGTTTCGAGGGTAAAGTTAAGATTTCCAATCTATGAGTAATCCATATTTAAACCTCATAGCCTTCAATGAGGGTTTTGAGTGTTATAATAGAGTTACTTTTTGTGCGGCAAATAAAAGATCAAAAGAATTGAAGATTTTGAGGTCAAAAATGGAACTTGTTTTTTGACTCGGGAGTTCACATAAAATCGATCGTCACGATGACCGTTTTACTGTTAGTATAATGAAGAATGTATTATGTAATAAACTACAGAACTTAACCCACGGACACACAGACCTTAACCCACAGACTACCAGTATTCCCAAACGTGGAACGTCTATACAATTCACCACACATAGAAATGGAACCCATAACGGCAGAGGACATTGGCTGATATCACAAGTCAGTTTAGGAACCTAGGTAAGGATAACCTAGCTAAAGAATTTACTAAATCTGTTAATACTAAATATTCAAAATCAAATGAAGGAAAAACAAACAATTTCTTTGCCTTGTATAATACTTATTGATCTTGACATTTAAGACTGTTTGTTTTTATTACTGTTAATATAATTGCAGTTACTATAAACTACAATTTATACTATTTTATTGCGTACGTATATTACCATATTGGTGTTCGCATTCGTCACGCATTTGTAATATATTCGTAACGTAACAATTAAATTACGTAACCAAGTTATTAACTCCAAAATGAAACGATTTATGAACAACGTGTTAAATTTATATGCTACGAATATCAACAAAGGTTATTAAATCCTTTTATAACAACAGTTCCATGTTATTGGCTCCTCGATAACTCTTCAGGCAATGAAATAAGGCCATTTTTGTGGTTTGAGTTACTTAGCAACAGGCTTAAACAAACAGGAACTCCATCCAGTTATCTTAAAACTAATGACGGTACAGGACCCTTACTTTCAGTTTCCTTTGTGAAGCAGTCTGCATAGTTTCATAAAGTACTCAAAGCTCCCCCAGTTACAAAGCAAATGTGAAAATCAGCATTAGTATACGCATATACCAGAACTCACCCAACATAAATATCCTTAATGGACCCTTGGGGAATGGTGTCACTTAGTAGCGTGTTATCCACAACTACTGTTAGCAGGTTACTGGTGTTGAACTTTACTATATCTGTAATCTCAGCTTCGAACGGCAAATGTCCGATTTCATGGAACAGCACTGATTTTCCGTTCACAAACTGAAATAAATATGAAAAATATATTTAATACCGTACCAACATACATTGAAATATTCGTGACGAATTCAGATTGCCGGACTTTCACTCCTTTTCCTCCCGTGGGTGTCGTAAGAGCAAACTAAGCAGGATAACAGCACTGCAAAGAAAAGAAAATTTTGACACAAACCCCTTTACCAACGCGTGTTGCCAGCGTGATATAGGCGAAGTGTAGGCCAAAATATTCTTACTAAAGAGAAGTCTATCTCCAGCAATGGACTATAACATGCTGTTATGTAGATTATAATCTGCAGGAGTACTTAGGCACTCTATCCAGAAAAAAGTTTGTAAAAATATGATTCACAGAATTGATGTAAATGCAAGTGATGGCGTAGAAATCTTTTATTTCCTGTTTGGAGTTAAGAATATTTCTCATTGAGAAACTGTTTTGTAGCAGAAGGTATACATTTTTTTTGTAAAATGATATAAAAGCCTTTTAAAGTAAACTATAAAATCTAATGACGCTAAGAGTCAATGGCCTACTTGGAAGTTTGTATTTTATATTGTATTTACGTAAAAAACACTTCAGAACTTTATCTATATTGGATCATGCTGTGAACAGGTAAATACATTAACTTTCTTGATAAGAAAGTTTTATGGCGCAACGAGCCACATACTAACCTACTTAACCCTTTACGATTAATTTACACACCTACGATTGCTGTAAAATGTAGTTTCTGAAGGTAAACAGACATTACATGTAGCAACATAGCAGGTACTCGAGATTTCGTTCCGATTATTTTTTTTTCCACCTTAAAATTTTCTTGAAAAAGTATATCGACTTATGTCTTCATCATGCTATCTATTTATCCTTCCCTGTCTCTAGATCTACCTAGCTAATGTCCACGGATACGCTTATGTGACTATTTCGAGCTTCCAACATTGAAAATGACGAATTTCCATACAACCGTTCATCCAATATTTTATACTCTTAGGGCTGAAATTTCTAAAAAATATTTTTGTAAACACTCGCTTCCTGTTCGTGATTAAGAATATCACCACTCCTATTCATTTTATGGGTGTCGTAAGAGATGATTAAGGGAGTACTATGCAGGACAATAGCATTGTACGAGTATACAGAAGGAAAACCCGTCTAGCCAGCATGGTATAGTAGACCAACACCTGTTTTCTTAGTGCATTCTCATCTCCAACAATAGAATATTAAAGAGTGTTGAAGATGATAAAGTATCCGCTTTTAGCTCCAGCGGCTTAGCTACTGTTTTGATCCATCAGTCAGTCAGACAGGGCTAGTAATTTAACATAGAAATACAGTCATAAAATTACAATAGACAGACAGAGCTACTTTCACGTTTTTTGTGATAATTTAATAAATAAATTATACTATATTTAACATTTTATAATTAAGGAGGCAAGATATGAATTTGCCGAGTATTGCTTAGAAATTTAAAGTAGTTTAAACATGTGTTACAAAAAAACCATGACATCGGTACTCCGGTGTCTCGTGTGAGTATCAAAAGTCAGAATTCGATTTCATTACGCATTCTGCACTATAATATTTAATTAAGCTTGTAGTAAATTCGGTCAGAAGTATATACCTAAAAAATTTTATAATTTTATTTTGATCAGATGGCAACCAGCTGAATAATTTCAGCTATATCTGCCAATGTCAAATACTTAATGTCTTTAATTTTAAAGTGTTTAAGTAATCATGATGAAATTAATTATATTTTTTTTTTAAAAATGGTAATGAAATGAAATGCTCCCCATTTCATTTCTGTCTTTTGGAAAAACAAAAAACTTTCAAAAATTATTTCAAATTTAACTGAAAAGTTAAGTTTTAGGCAAAGTATTACACTTTATATGACCAATCGTCATTAAATTAAACCGACTTTATAAAAAGAAGAAGGTTCGAACATTGTAGCGGTAATTATGATCGCCATGAGGTTAAGGTGACGTAACTATAAACTATAAAACTAGTCCAGAATAAGCAGAGACGACAGAACGTCATTTGGCAGGATCCTGTCATAAGTGCCCGTCTCTTTTACCTTCACCAGGACTTTCATACACGCTAACCGGTTTATAACATTAATGGCATCTAATTTAGATTTTTGACTTCACGTTTGACACAGTGGCTTAAGGGGTTCCCTCACCTCTACTACGCTGAGTGTTGTGGGTTCAAAACCTTCGTGGACCAACACTTAGTGTGATCCATAAATTGTTGTTCTGTATCTGGGTGTTCTTTGTCTCCGATTCATGTATGTATTTACATACAGTCTCCCGCGATGCAGGAATATTATAGTGTGGGACTGCCCTTTCTACATGTAAAAAAAATAAAAATTGGCCTGGATGCTTATCCGCGTGGTAACGGATTTAGAATACAGAATCTGCAATAACCAGTCTGGCAGCGTGGTATAGTAGCCAAGAACCTCCTTTCTAAGGAGAGGCCTATATCAAACAGTGGACTATTAAAGATTGTGTAAAGTTAAGTATGTGCCGTTAAAAATAAAAACAAATAAGTTTAACAAATTAAAACAAAGAGGTTGCTTGACGTTTTACTCCTTATCCTAGTTCAAATCTATGGAGGTGTCCTTAAAATTACTTAACACCTTTTTGTCAATGTCTGTCAGCATAAGCAAATATGAGAATGTTTACTTTACATGAATATCATAATGCGTCAAAGTCGTTGTCGTTATAAATTATATTTGGTTTATATATTTAGTCCATGGATTCGTGTGTGCTTCAATTTGATTGTATTTTCGGTTTAATATAAGCCTTTTCTTTTGGTTTGGATGTCTTAACTTTTAATATCCATGAGTTCACTAGCGGAACCCCGTGAATTTAATTCGACATGGATAATGACTGTTGATCTTGTATCGCGCAATGAAGGTTTTCTCACGAAATAATTGCAAAAATTTACTAGTATGATCGGAAGACTATTACATTAAAGTCGTGCCTTCGTTATTTCTAGAAAAAATAATTACAAGAATAATGTTGATACCAAGTTGCGGTTAGGTTATAAAATTCATCTAGGTTAAGGATCCTATCTCTTACGACGTGGATGATTTATAAATCAATGTACGAATAATGAAGTGTCGTCTACGAATCAGTAAATCGAAACCTAGCATAATTTACCATGTACGATTCACCAATCAACGTAGAATAAATTGGACGTGTGGGTGATTTATTGCCTCCTAGGAATTTGTTGACGGCAATAATTTCTTTTCCTTATCTTGACCTAGTGTTTGACTCGTCAACTATCTCTTGGATTAGATTCATTATGTTAGAAATTAGGTACTAATGGACGGATTGAAAATAAGCAGTGATGGTTCTAAAACGACTAAAATAAATTAACAAGTATTGCCGCGATGGACTTGTCTTGTTCATTTGAAAAACGTGCATTCAAAAGCTGAAGAGATATACTTAAAGATGATTTCTCGTTATATTTCTAGAGAATCGAGGAGAGAGAAAAATACAAATGTCAAGAGCTTGTCTCTTTAATATCAGGAGCGATAAAGGAATATTATATCAAAGGTCACCGAGCCCGTTTTTTTCACAATATTAAAATTTGACTCGGCTATAAATAGAAATAAAAGCTTTTTAAAGAAAACCTTTTTTAACAACCTCTACTATGATTTTACCATGAAGCGAAGAGTCGTTACATTTTATGTTAGTATAGGATAACATAATTTATATAATTACCATTAACAACACAAAAGAAAACATTTTTGACCTATATAGATCATGCAGTATAAAATGCATACACGAGATAACGACAGATTGTCTGTCTGACTGTCACGTCTCCTGGCATTAGTAGGAAATTGATTGAGTAATGTCTGTTAGACGAGGTCAGTGATTCTTGCCCTCTGGTACAATTGGCACACGTTTACAGTATTTATTTTAATATCAGTACGTTTGACAGCATGTGTGAATGGAGTTAGTACATATAAATGGCCGTGTCACCAAAGAACGGGCATATTATTATTATTATTTTTTACGATTAACAATAAAAGAAGGTGTCTCGGAGGGTGCTGGTAATAACCAGAACCAAATTATTATATTATTAACCAAAAATTTTTTAAAAAACTATCGATAATAAGAAATAATTGCCAGCAAAATATAAAATGCAATCAAACGAAACGAAAGTATTTAACACTTTATCGTAACCGTAACAACGTAAAAATGCACGAAGAGTAGTTTCCCTTTAAAAATTCTAAAAAAAAGTACGCGAAAGCATATGTCTATTTTTTAAGGATGGTTTACTATAACCTTCTTTATGGTAAACAAACTCATTTAGAATTTGTTTTGCCATAAAGAATACCACTTTATAATATCTCGTTTCAGGCAATACAAGACGCAGACGTGGTTGCGCGAGTCAGCTAGTCATAAATAAAATTGGTACTATAGGTTTGGTCAACTGATTTGTTGGAATAGGGAAGCTCGTTTAGCCGGCTAAATCTGTGTCGAGTCGAATGAGAGTAAACTCGCGAGACCGGTGTCACATGACAAATTGTCCAATTACAATAAAGTGCCTCGTAACACCTTTCGCACACCTCTATGGATGTCAAGTCTACCCTCTCTTGTTACCGAGTCCTGTTTTCACCGGTTAGAATATCTACGATTAATGTGTGAGAAATCTGACACTGACATACTTTACAGAAATTCTTGAGAAGTGTATATGCAATTAATAATGTTTGCAGATTCCCGAGTATAGTTTAAAACAAAAGTAGCCTTGGAGTGATTTCATTAGTCAAACACTTTTGCTCAATGTGAAAGAAAAACAATAAGACTAAATTTTATTTCATGACCGTGTGAATTTTTTTTACAGCAAATTGTATTTGTAATACCTTCGCAATGTGGTTTTACATTTTAACAACATTACAAAATTTTATATTTGAATCGTAATTATTGATTTAGAATCTACATAAGATATTGTATAACATTGTTACTAGTAATGTACAAACTGTAAAAATGGCTTTCGTTACAGTTGTTTCCTTCTTATGACGAATATTTAAACGTTGAAATGAGTAATTTAATTGTTACAGGCTATCCAATTATGTAACTCTGCAATTTTTGAGTCTATTAAGGTTTCCACGAAATTGGCACCGGACTAAAATAAATAAGTTAAAGGTAAAACAGGAATTTTCTTTTTGATCACTTTCGTTGATTTTGAAATATACTAAAAAGTTTCTAAACACTTTAAACCAAATCATAATAGAAATATTAGGCATTGGAATAATGAGCCAGTCTATTTTATCTGTAAGTATACATTTCTTACAAAGTATATAAGTGACAACCGGGCAGGGACAAAAACTGGATCATCTTGTAAATAGAGTTAACAGAATTTGAATGCCCAACCTTTCTATGAATACATATTTTAAAGACCAAAAATGTAAACGGTAAATGTACATCAAGAACGTGTTTTACATCACAACTTGCCATAAGAGGCTACAAATTGTTCGATATTCGAATCTTGAAATATTTTTGCCTCTAATGGATGGGCTGCTTCTCATTCTATCAGCTACATGACAAGTTAGCAAGTAGCAGTAGTTAAAAAATATTACTCATACCTCTTTTAGGAGTAAACACACAATTTAAAATATGACGAAAGATATTTTTATCACAGGTACCTGGTAAGACTATCTGCAAGTCTCTGTAAGTATTATGTTTATTAATGTGTTTTAACAAATAATAATTCTGTTGCGGGGCAAACTGTTTAAAATTCTCCGCTGTTGTGGACATAGATCGTCATGAAGGATGGATATTTTTAAGATGATGCAACGAGCTTGAAAGCCGTTTATATGGTAATTGTGTGAACCAGGGTTTATACGAAGTGGTGTCGTTGTACTGAGTTTGAATAAAATAATAGTAGGGCTATAAATATTTTTAAAATTATTTTAATGAAAATAGTTTGAATAGTTGTTATCTTGCCACCGTTATCATCAGTAACAACCTTTAACAGCCGACCGCTGGTCATAAGCCTCTCCTTAGCAAGAAGGTTTTGACCTACTATACCACGCTGGCCGATATTGTAAGGAAAGGCTTAACCCTAATGTTCGCACCCAACTTTATCTACATTGTTACGCACCCGGGGTACCCGGGTGCCCACCTCTCATTTTTCTTTGTTTTTCGAATACTACGGCCCTAAAATCGATTCCTAAACGTTCATATCGTTTATTGAAAAAGTCTCTGTGCTTCTGTGAGGATCACTTGATGAACAACTGTATTCTTTTACGCTGTACATTCCTTCTAAGCCGGCTAAATATGGCATCAAAATTTGGTGAAAATGCTTACCCATTGCGTGGTATCATTACACTAGTAAAGCTAGTGATGTTCGAGAGAAAAATCAAAGAGAACGTGTCATAAAAGAACTTGCAGCTCCGTACCGAGGCAGTGGTAGAAATATCAGCATGGATAATTTTTTTACAACGTTGCCCCTTGTCAAACACATGCTTTCATAGAATTTAACTGTCGTTGGCACTTTAAGACAAAATAAACCTTATATTCCAAGTGTCATGGCTCCGCATAAGTCGAGAGAAGTATACTCTACTGAGTTTGCTTTCAGGGAGAAGATCACGATGTGCTCATATTTACGTGCCGAAGAAAAATAAAGCAGTAATTATGTTGTCAACTATGCATTCCGACAGAGCTGTAAGTGATGACACTAAAAAAAACTCATATTATAACATACTACAATAAATATAAAGCTGGCGTTGATACCATGGATCAAATGTGCACTCGATACACTACGCAACGTCGGACTCTGAGTAGGCCGGTAGCTCTATTCTTCAACATGCTGGATATTAACTCACTCGCGTCCTATTTGATTTATTACGAAAATAACAAGATACGTCCGAAGAGAATAAACCAACGACGACTATTTATGCGCCAATTGAGTGAGGAACTCGCAAAACCATCAATTGAGAACCGGTCGCAAAACGTTCAAATATTGCGAAATTACAGCACAAAAATCGCCATTGAAAGTGTGATCGGGCGGTCATTGAACCCCGTGGAAATTGCTCCAGGTCTTGCTAATCAACGAGATATATCAGGGAGGATCAAAATCACTGGCTCCTGTCATATTTGCTACAAAGGAACGATCAAAAAGAGGAGAAAGACAGGAAGTCTTGCTGCGATTGTAACAAACCCGTCTGTGACGAACATTCTACAACCCTCTCAAAGTCTCACGAATGCAGAGCCTAATTCATTTTCCACATTTATTTTCATTATTTTTATGTCTAATGTATAATCACGAAACATTTTCAACGTATAAAAATTGAATAAAACTATCCCGAACCCATAATCCATTCAAAATGATTTTTTCCAAGGTGGGTACCCGGGTGCGTCCGAGGCGTAAATGTACTTGCCACTCGATTTTTTATTGGTAATCGAAAAAAATATTTTATTCTAAACAAATTGCCTGCTCACAATTGAGTCAAATAATGAAGATCCGGAGGTTTTTGCCGGAGTTTCTATTATTGACCAAGCTATAATACATTCAAAAATGTATCGTGGTGGACACCCGGGTACCCGGGTGCGAACACAAGGGTTAATTGAAAATCAATTATTATTTTAATTAATTATGATTTGCAGCAAGTTTTTTCGTTGTTTTCTTTATGTATATTTTTAAATGATGAAGAATACCTATTTATTACAATTAGTGTTAAATAAAAAAAAAACACATAGACAACTTAAAGAGGTGAACTAAAGAATTTTGTCATAAAATATAATACTTAATCTTAATATCAAAATACAACCTTGAACTCCGGTTTATTTTCTGTTAAACTTCGAGTTAATTATGATTATGAAATCGTGTCATTCAAGTAAAACTAGCAAAACACACGTGTGACAGGCAATTCTTAATTTGTTTTGGCTCTTTATTTACTCCTTAAGCTATAACTATAAACAAATTATTTACTATTTATCATAATCATTATCATCAACAGGATTTACTAGTCTAATGCTAGACCTAGGCCTTTTCTTAAAAAGGACATTTGGCTTACTCCGCTAAGAAGGCGAGTTGGTATCTAGAGGTTTGTGTCATGTTTTCCTTCTCTTTGTGTTGTTGTTGTACAGTGCGGTTCCTTAGTGGTTCTTACGGTACCCATGGGATGAATAGGACTGGTGACGCTCTGTATTCTCAATTCATCACCACACTTAGCATTTTGATGATATATACAACTATTCTGACTAGAATCTAGTCAATATAGTTGTATATATCTAGTCACTAGACGACATAGTCCATCTTGATGAAAACCTAGACAAAAACAGTTAACATTTCTTCCTAGCCTATGTTATTGCCAATATTATTTGGGGTCGGACACTAGTTCAACAGCTTTACCTGAACATCAGTTTTCCACGAACCGATGGCTTAACAAGCTCTCCGAGGCACAGGCGTGAAACAATGTCAATTTACATACTCCAAACTGTTATTTGGAATTTCTTGTAAGAAAAATAAAATCATGCTTTTTGACCCGATCAGGGAATCGAACCCGTGACAACTTGATTGGTAGTAGCATACGCTTACCACTAGACTAATGAGGCAGTCCTATGGCACTGACCTTGTACTACCATAAAAGTATTTGTTTGGCAAGGCTTTTTGGTAATAAACAGAATTTCGTACCGACGGTAAGGATGTAGCTGGATTACTGAGAATAATATTAATATGCAAGGTGCGTAGTAGACATTCATGGTTTCTCTTCTAACCAAAGTTCCGTGGATTTAAACTTTCAAGCTAAGTGTAACTTGTACAACCGATTCTAGAATACATATAAATAGAATAAAGAAAAAGGGACGAAATCCTTAAGTTTATTATTCCTTCTCTGGGCTAGCCCAGTTAGGAAAATAGAAGTCATCCGCTCGAAAAAAGGTTAAAATGCAAAAGTGTTCTTGCAATCTATATTTGACCGTATGGTGACGGATTACAATACGGAGTGCCACCACCCCTATTCGTCACGTGGGAGCCGTTAATAGGCGACTAACGGAGCAAACTACGTAGGATAACATCACTGCAAGGAGGAGAAAAACTAGAAATAAACCCTATAACAACTCGTTCGGTCAGCGTGGACAAAACCTCCTTGCTACGGACTCTCCTTAGACCTGCTTATGTCCTACTCTGCCTATGTCCAGCAGTGGACAGTTAAAGGCTGTTGATGATGTTTGAAGAATAAATCATTCCATTTCATTAAAATACATTTTATGGTACATTCATACTTTATAAATGTAGTACAATACAAATAGACTTTTTTTTTGTTTGCATGGACCGGACTGCCATGATAGACGGTGCTCATTGGGCGAAAATTTTGATCATTAGTGGACGTTAATACTAATGATGATAAACTCACGACGCTTATCGTTAGAGCTGTATACACATTACCGCTGTGCCAGAGTGAAAGTCGAAGAATTTGTTTTAACTATAATACGAGTATAATAGATTCATTTCAACTTACCACTTCTGCTGCATAATGCACACTGCTGAATCTTAACCAGATACGTTGCCCTGTAGAACCCCACGAGTAGGGAACGTGAAACCTTCGGTCGTACCACACTACTCCGACGTGATCTCGTAACGTTATGTCCTCACCGACGTCGTTGTATGAGGACGGCACCGGCATCGGGATGACAGGACCAGTCTGGGAATAATAAAATTATTGATGTTAATATTGATACATAGTTTATTATTTAGGTATTTTTAGAAGTCAATAAACTTTAAAGTTATGGCTTTTAAGCTAGGTATCGACGTTATTATGGCAATACTTTTCGTTTTAAAGTTAAACCTTACAGCAATAAAATATTTCGATAGTGAATAGTCATTTAAGACAAATGTAAACTGTAATAAGCTTTTCTCTTCACGTCTTTGCTTTGAATGTATTTAAATAATGTGAAGTGTGTTGGGGGACAAAAAGACGTACGTATTACATATGTGAAACGTATTAATGCGAAGCCTGCCCCCTAGCCAAGTTGACATTCCACAAACGTAAATTTTATTACAAAACTAACAATATTTGTACAGGAATAACATCTCTTAACGCTAATTCACGTGGTCAGAAGTGAATATTAGCCAATTACACAAGAGAATAGAGACATTAGCGATTGTAGAAAGAGAATCCACGCGAAACATTTACATCTTGGCTAAGGCTTCGTAACAGACACGGTTGGTTTGAAATAGACTCAAGGATGTAGAGATAGAGAGAATGATAGAAAGAAAGCGTATGTTGAACTTAGATGTTTTGGTTATTTATTTACAGAATACTGATTTCGGTGGACAAAATCCTTTAAAATTATTGTTTCCAAACATTACATTTCCCGTACACCACATATCATAAGCAAATATTTACAAAATAAATTTGTATCCTAAAAGGCGACTTTTTCTGAGAATGACCATTGCCAATAACGGTTGACCTTTGATCTTTTAGAATAAGGATGTCATTCGAGGTATGACATCTGCAAACAGCCTTTCAGGATTTACGTATAATGTTTAATTAAGATATAGTATTTCCGCTCTTTTTTTACGTTGCAGATTTGGGGGTTTCCAGATAGCACTTAATAATATTTTATATTTTAAATTTATTAGTAAATTTTAAATTCTTATTAATTCTACTGCTTTGTAATATTTACATTGATGCTTAGGACATAATGTCGTATAGTACGTACTTATGAAATCTTATTTATTTTGACAAGCGTCAAGTTACATCGACTCATCTTATTTAATCTACAGAACTATAAACTTGCTAGAAGAAAAACTCATGTATTTAGAATAGGAAATAAAATTGTACCAACAGCACTTGATTTTTTTCAAAAGAATAGGTAATCAACGAATCAAGTAACAATATAAAAGAAATTTCATATATCGGACTTGTGTATTAAATATAACGCATGAAGGTATCATGTCAACGTTTTTTAAACAATAATTATAATATATATTAATTTCATTAGAGACTGGCAAAAATAAGACTTTCAGGCGCGAGTTTCATAGTTTTTAAGTATGCATTTTACATATCATACAATAAGTTATCTTAAAAATGATGATAGTCATAACTTTAATATATATAGGATTTGTGTTGTGTGGTTATTGGTTTAAATAGTACTTATTAAGAATTTGTACTTGTTTTGTTTAAAACAAATAAATATTTCAGACATTTGACACACAATGCCATCTAGTCCTAAACTAAACAAAGCTTGTACTGTGAGTATTAGACAACTGATATAAATATATATATACTTTTTTTTTATACATACACAACGCACAGACTCCGAAACAAATATTTGTAAATCATGCAAATATTTGGACAGACCCGCGTATCGAACCTGAGACCTCGAGTACAGCAGTCGCATACGCTACCACTGTGTACTGTATTTATATTAATATCATCATCATCTCAGCCAAAATATGTCCATTACTGGATAAAGGCCTTCCCCAAGGCTCACCGCAACAACCGGTCTTGTGCTGCCTTGCATCCAACGGTTTTCGGTAACCTTCACCTTCGCTCCTGAACTTTTTGGTCCTTCGACCGTCTTGTCTGCAAGCAATGTGCCCCGTCTACTGCTACTTAAATTAGGCAATTTTTCGGGCAATAATAGTATTAATATATTTTTAAGTAACTATTTTGAATAGACGGGACTAGGGGGAACCGTGGTGTAGTCAAATACAAAATATACCTGGTGAATATTAACACACACTTATGCTGAAGTCAGTATGCACATGCCTATAATTAAGATTAGTAATCTTACTGAAACTTTTATAAGCAAAACAATAGCCGTATCGTTATCACTGTTAAGGACATTGTTATTTTATCTGATTTTAAAGTTTATTACCATTATTTTTTAGCATCGTACATATGATAATAAATGCTAATAAGCTGTAGAACTTATTAGCATTTATTTGTAGATAATGAAATAAATTTGGCAAAATTACACTTGGAATCGGCTGTTCATGGGCATTTAAACCTCAAGAGACGCGCGAACATAAGAGCGTTGTACCTCTTTTGCTTCCCGAAAAGATGTGGTAAGGAATATCTCAGGTAACTTCACTCACTCAATGAAAAGCAATGAAAAGATTCCTAAGCAGTTACATATTTTCCACCAATTTAACCATCAGTCGTAGACTATTGGTTAAATTATTACTACATGTGGTATTTTTCCTTAAAGATCCAATGCATAATATTTAAATATCCAATATGCAATCCAATACTAAAAAGAAGAAAAAGCCTAATTTGTAACATTGTACTCCACAGGATGGTACTTGTTTCAAGAAGTGGCTATGTTCTCAGTTCTCGACGATACAGCCACGTTAACAAAATTATTTATGTTTGTCTTCTCACAGCAAAAACATATAAATTAGTCATAAATCGCTGGCTGCTAATCTAGATTCTTTAAAACTTTTTAAAGCCAAGTTTATAGTTGACAAGTATGACATACACACGCACACACGAGTTCGAGTGTACGTGTTATTTCTAATGTACAACAAATATTTAAAACTTCATTCCTACGAAAACTCATACAACACTATATAAGGAATATAGTACCATTCTTTAAATATTTAAATACCTTTGTGGTTTATTATATATACCAAAAATGTTGACACAAGTTTTACAAATTTTGAAGAGAACAATAATGGGAATAATATTTATTAGAAAATGTTTTCTTCACTTCCAATAAAATAAATGTGGTAATTAAATCTTAACATACAAAGGAATAAATTGTCTCAGTCGACTGTCGTCCTGGGTCTGGTTCTTTGTGTCCGTTCCTTATAATGTAGATTTTATGTTAAAAAAAGAAAGAATGACATATAATAGACGATCAGGTGTATGTCGTGGAATGCTAATGTTTAAAAGTTTGTAAATATGGTATTATCTTAAATCTATTCACGAATAGCTTACAGGTCGGTTGACTGGCACAAACTATTCGTTTTATTTCTAAAATCAAAATTGTTTTTCCACAAATAGTTTCCGGGCATGACCACGCTAATAGCTTAAAAGCCTGACTTCGTTTAGGGGCTTGTTTTGTTTTTGATGTGTTAGCTTTGTTAGTGTTCCATCGAGGTATTTCCGGAGAGTTTGTTTGTGGGTATATAACTATATACACACATAAGTATTTGAGCATAGTTTAATGTAGTGAAGACACGCAGCGTTCGCATTTATTTTGTTTGTGTATCTCAATATGGTGTCTCATACCAGTCTACACTGTATTTATATTAATAAAACAAAAATTCGTTAAAAATTGCCTTAGTAAAACAAAAAGAGAACAAGAAAACAAATAATTTTTTGCATATTTTAAGCTGGTAAAAAAACATGTTAAACAAGTCTAATAAGAAGAACAAGTTGGGCTAAACAGTTCAGTAGGTTTTGTTATATAAAAAGCTTTTTTAATATTGTGGATAACTAAAATTTTATGGTTTTAAGTTGTGAACGTTTAGGTAGTTCAGCTAAAGAGGTAAACTGAACAGGAAGATATAGTATATAAACCTGTAGAGTAAGAAGCTTGATAATACTAATCAGAATTTATTTCTTGGATTTTACGCCGAAGATTTTCGGTTATATCTAAGGTTAATAAATCTTAATTTGGACTGAAGTTGCGTGGGCCAAAAAACATACGTCCAGCTTAAATACACACTACAGTAATATATTTTAAGGCACGTTTATCGCATCTGTAGTGGTTATAAACTGCGGATTGTAAGCAATATTTCTTTAGTGGACCCTGTCTTTTTTCGTAATGTTTTGAAAATAACTTTCAAGTGACAAAAATGGAAATATTTAACAAAAGTTTTCTGAGAAAAAAATCATTTGATCATAAGAAAAGTTTACAATCGTAGTTTACGATAATATAAGAGCATATTTTAATGTAAAGGTTATTTATTGTATATTTATTATATAATTATTAATTAGGTACGTATAATTGAACGAATGTTTCTTATCACGAGAAAACACATGTAACGCATGACGAGTGTTTGAAACTCGTGCAATCGAGCTATTTAGCAAAACCAATAATAGTTGTATCACCCAAGGTATTACGATATTACATAGGAAGCTCCTCCCAACCTCTTTGCAGGCATGTTGGTCTAGTAGTTTGCGATCCTGATTGCTGAGCCATTGGCCGTTGGTTCGACTCCCTGTTATTATGTATTATATTTAGAAATATATAAGTTTGTTTATCACAAGTCTGGTTATCATAAAACAGGCTCTGCCTACTTAGGTATCTGATAGTCATGTGTGAGATGTGTGCGGTTAGCATTTTAACATTAAAACCCATAGGATTCTACGTACTAATAAGAGATTGTCACAATAAAAAAACGTTATGGAGCCTACCCCTTGTACCAGCTGTTAATTCATTAAACATTTCTTCAAAAAACACTAAAAATTTGGGTGGGTATGTTCAGACTCCTGAGTACATTATGAGTTCATGTAACCCAAGCGGTGTATAACGCGACAAAGGTGTTTGACCGTATGATCTCACCGGGGATATACTTATTTTTTAGGTGTGTAAGCAATCTTTTTATCCAATTTAATCTTCATGTTAAAATGTAATGCCTAACTTATTTCAGTTTGTAGTTAATTTAATTTATTCTCTAACTCAAGAGTCTTAAAAGCTCAAAACATCAGCTCGACTGACGGATTACCGGACCACAAGATACTGTTATAATACAGAAAGAACAAGAGAAGACGATAGAAGGTTTCCTAGAGTAGAAGCATGATACCTGTCAATCAGTTCTCTTGTTCAGTAGTTATAAGGCTTCAACTGCTTAACAGAAAATATATCAAACCAGAATTTGTTTTGAATTCTTTGTTATAATTACCATGCAGAAACAACGTAAATTTGTGCCTATTTCTTAATTGTATAATTATTTATTTTTGTTGTGCTTATTCTATTTTATAATAAAAAAAATCTAAGTCAAAAATGTACTTCTATCTTATCTTCTAAACAAAAATTACCTTCACCATTCGCACCGATTGTGGTGAGGGAAAGACTAAAAGAAGGCAATATACTTGTGAATGTCAAGCTACAAGTGTCCATGTGTCATTTGCTCGGTATGCTACAAAAACTACTTTTTATTTTATTATTTTTACATAATTGTAAAATTACCTTGGCAAGATCCTGTTCATACCAACCACTTCGATACCCGACTTCTGGATCTGATGGAGATTTCCTGAAGTTCCATATTCCATCTAGTTTTATTAAATCTCTAGTTTCCGTAGCTTGAGGATACAAGGCTCCCCCCGTAGTGGTGGTTTTCTTCTTTGGTACTTCGTTGATGGAATTGCCTGAGATTGACTCAGATACTACCACATTAACGATCCACGATAGTGTAAGGACGGTGACTAACATCTCCTTTGTTAACATTATATCTGAAACAAAAAATGCAAAAGCTTTAGGTATCTATAGGTAATAGAGCCACGCTGATTTAGTATAGAAGACCAACCTAAAGCGCCAACATCCGTGTTGTCATGTTTCGTTGTTGAGCGTGAGACCGGAGGCCAATTGAAGCTGGGATGAAAGTAATCGCGGTGTGTGAGCTTTACACTGCCATATGCCACTTTTATGGGTATATATGCTATTTGTATATTTTGTATAAATTCGTGGCAGTTTTGTACGATTGAGGTTCCCACGGAAGTTATTGCGATCATGTAACAAGTAAGTATTCCATTACAATATTTTGTATTAAAAAGTACACCCGGCACTTTTTGTGTAATTCTACAAAATTGAAAGTTCTATAGCATTTTAAACAGAACTATTACATGAGTTTTATTATTATAAAGATAGTGTAGCAAACTGATGAAACATTCATTCATGGTCTAGTGGTACTTGCAATATTAATCAGTTGGGAAAAGTGAAAACCATCGTAACTGCAAGACTTCGTACCATCAGTTTATAACGTTGCATGTACACGACACTTTATTTACCACAGCTTCTTTATGTTGATCTTTCTACAATAGACATTTATAAAGTACGTGCAAACCCATTAAATTTTTGCTGGATGTTTGATGTATTATAACACTGGAATAGCTGGACGAAATGGTATGAAATTTGGTACAGAGACAGTTTATTTTTCTTATATGAAATTAACGCGAGTTATGTATACTTATTTAGATTGAAAATTTAAAATTCGTAATTGATTTTTAAAGAAGTAATATACTTTTACAATGTAGCTGAAATTTGATTAGAAATTCAAGTAAAACATGTACGTTACACATAAATTATCGAGACATGTCATACGGTTCGTGTTCCTTTTTAACATTTATTTGCATTAATCATAATCTCGTTACATTATGCATCGAATATGTGGTGTCTCTCGTTTTAAATTTTTCTTAAATAATTTGTTTAAGGTTAATAGTTGACTGAATTGGTTTTATTTGAATATATAATACAATATTAAAAGTATCTAAAAGATGAGCAATTTACTATTAGTTAAGCGTCGTTTTAGTATACTTTGTCATTTAACTATTACTATGTGTTTAGGAAAATCAATTAGTTTAGAAGTAACTATTGAGTGCCTTCATTTAGACATAAAAGTATAATATTTGCATCACTTTTCAACGAGATAGGATATAATGTGGTATATCCCGAAAAAAAAATAAAAATAAAATGCACTGATCAGGTTGGTAAAAATCCTTTAGAAACAAATGACATATTCATTGTTTTACAGTTCATAATATCATAACTGCAACTAGAAGTATGATTTTCTACGGTAGTACGTAAATAATAAATAAATAAATAAATAAATAAATGTTTCGGACAGTTAGCACACAACGTCATCTAGTTTCAAACTAAGCAGAGCTTGTGCTATGATAACAAGACTGACTGATAGAATACTTATATACTTTTTTTTGGTAAATACATTCATATTATACATAGAAAACACTCAAATTTCGAAACAAATAGTTGCATATCATTAAAATATTTGGTCCGACCCGGGAATCGAAGCCGAGACCTCAAGCACAGCAGTCGTATTCACTACCACTGCGTCACCGAGGCAGTTATAGGTATTGAAAGTGTATCGCACATCAATACCTTGACCATCGTACCATGACCAACGGCGGGTAGTGATAATTTACACTATAAATTGGCTTCACCAACTCTGTTCATAAATCACGTCGTATATCTAGAAACTTGAATATTTATTGGAAGTAGTGAACCGCCAACTTGAAAATCGCCAGCTAAATGTTATTTAGGTTTATGTATTTTCGTGTTATTTTCGGGCGGTGGCGGGGTAAAAGTAGAAATCCCTTACCTCGTAATGGTGTCATAAGAATTAACCAATATAACATAATAAGCAAAAATTCCCCAAAATATAGATGCTACGAATAAAGGACTCCGGTTCCTGGCAATCCCTCTATCCCAATTACGGTAACAGGGTCGTGGAAAAGGTGAGAAAATTGACTGATTAACCTAACAATGGATTGCATAATATAAATTGCAGCGTGTTACCATAACAAAATAAATATGTAAGTACCAACACAATACTTATGTAAATTACATGTGCTGTTAAAAGCCGGTGGCTTTCTAGCGCACGCGTTTCAACAATACCGGACAGATTGTTCGTCAAAATTCTGTGCAGATTCCGTGCACCATCGCGTATGTGTAGTAGGGTTGATGCGTATTTCATATTTTAAACAAAATTTTAAAAATATTCTGTAGTCATTACAACATAGAGATCTAATAAGAAGTTGGGTTACAGTTTAGACATTTTGATTTTCGATCGAAATCTATCAAATACAACAAGTATTACAGGGTTAACACTTGATGACAACGAACTGATTAATGTACAGGTAATCATTATTTGTACCTAAATATTAGTGCCAAGTACTAAAATGTCGTATTTCATTTTTTAATATTACAATACAATATACAATAGGTAGTAATATTATATGGAATGTTTTCTTTGTTTTACTGTTGTTTTTTTATCACATTTTCGATTTCGTTTTTATTTTTCTCACATGGGTTTATTATATGACAATTTTATGTAAAGTTATTATTGGAAAAAAATCTGATCAGGTTAAATGCTGGTGTTGAATGTGTGTTAATATTACCGTTGAATTTTGAGTTCTATGGCTATAATTTACATTATTATTGTATATAATATTCTCCTTTAGGGAAACTAATCCACTTTCAAACTACTACCATATTATTTATAATACAATCAATCAACACATATTTCTGAAATATACAAAACTCATTTGTGATTAAACGAGGCCGTAAAAATAAAACAACTTGAATTTTAATCGTCACCGCACTGAGTGCAAAAAATTGAAAAGAAAAATATTATCGTACGTGTTAAGGGTCGATAACCGTAAGTCTTCTGATTAGTTGCTATTAGTCATACATAGTAGATATATTTTAAGAAAAATAATAATTATCAGAGTGCCTGATTTTTACCAACCCTGTTCAGTGACATATTACGTAACATCTGATAAGTAGGTAAACAAAAATATTCAACAAATGACCGCTATGTGACAGATTCCGTTGTGTTGTGACTCGTAATGCACATTATCTATTATAATATAATGTAAATTTGTTGCTTTGCAATTAACGAAAATATTTCAGGTATTTTGACAGAACCAACCACTAATATTTAATTATTAATAGTTATTAATAACGTGACTATTTAACCCGTATAGTTTATTTAGATCTACTGTGACCTCGTCACTTCTATAAGTGATGCTATTCTGTCAATCGTAAAAAGGACAGTAAAAAAAGGAAGTTATATTCCAGGTTATTGTCTACTTATGATATTGGAAGAAAGTTCAGGTTCCTTTTATGCCTTAAGCCAGATGTGTATTAAAATTTAAGTACTAATATTAACCATTAGATGTAAGATTACACAAGTACAAATATAATTATAGTTCTTAAGGATAACATACTCTCAGTTCAAAAACGTAAAAAGTTATAATCACCACAGAACAGAGAATAAAGTAGAAATACAATGTAGGCGTGTCAGGCACGTCAAAATTTTGGACGCGCTGTGAACGCGTTCGCTTAAAATGCCGGTACTTCTGTACATCTTTGAAAACGATTGTACTTGAAGAAATTTGAGTACTAAATATATTATTACCACGAGAGCATGCAATGAACTGCATTTCCTGCGAGAATATTTCGCAATATTTGACACGATAATATTTGATAAGATCATAAGCGATCATACTCATATCGCTATGATCTCATTTATAAAACAATCATAATTGCGTATTAAATTTGAGTACTAACTACACTGTTAATACCAGAGTAAGCAATGAACTGTATTTCCTGTGGGAATATTTCAAAATATTTTATACATCAATATTCAGGTAAAGTAATTACCTTGCTGACCCTTGAACTCAAACATGAATGCGAGACACTACCTTATTTTAAGTATATAAGGTTGTACTTAGTAACGTGGAAAGTGGCGTTTATGATTTATATTCATTAAATCCTTTGGATGAATTAACATAGACTTCGTTATGTGTGTATACTATTATTAATCGTTGATCTGATCAAAGCGACAAAGAATCTCTCGGGATTTACTGTTGATACTTCTAATGTTTATTACTCTATTCTGTAAAAGGTTTGTTCAAAATATGCAGAAGTCATATGATTTATTTTTAAGCAACTGTAAAAAGGAGGACGTTCTCAATTGAACTGAATACACTTTTTTTATAGATATTAAGTGGTATCTTCACCATTTGTGAATGTATTTCAGTAAAAAGAATATGAGTTGGTTTTATTTCATATTAGCGGTTGCTGGTAGCTCCGCCAGCGTGGATGTCGGTTATCGCGTTAAAAAGTAACCTGCGTCTTTCCCCTGGAATTAAAGAATTTCAAGGTCGAGTTTAATTAAAATTGGTTTAGCCATAAAATCATAATAGACAATAAATATTAGTACACAGGTAATGTAATATACCAACAGCAAGATTGAATATATTGGATCACACAGCTTATCACGATAATAATAATGATAATGAAATGATGATGCTTGTAAATGATTTATACGCATTAATGTCGCGCTAATAGTTAATTATAGATTTTACTGTATGATACGTATTACCTGTGTATTATGTGCGCGTAACCTAGATGACAGTAGCGCAGAACGAGTCGTTGCTATGACTCAAGAACTCACTGATAAAATCTTTTAATTTTACAACATTTACACTATTTCTTGTTTGTAATAATAATGTTCTAAAAAAAGTGAAATGAACTTCAATCACCTATCCTGTGATAAATTATTTAAGTTATTGGCTGACCCGCAACTGCCTGCGTCTCTATGCAGAAACTGTTATTAATTTCTGAATTTTAATTAAACTTTCCTTCGACTTAAACAAAAAAGTCATATAAAAATTAGCCAAAAGTTGTCCAGCCATTCCCATGTTTCACTATGACTAACGAACAGCAATCATTTTGCGTATCAGATATACGCCACTACTATATATACTGTAAAATACTTTATAATAATTATTATAAATATTAGATTAATATAAAAATTGTCAAAACCATATGACGAAAATAAATTATTCTTATTTACTTATTGGAAGAAATTTCTCTTCCCCAATTATGAGGGGTGGAGGACGTATTTGTAATTGAGTTACAAGTAAGTAACACAACTTACCACAAGGTGATTATTCTTTTTGTTTTATTTTTTTCATATAAAACATTAGGAATAAATCCTGTGTCGCGGGGGACTTTAAAAATGTAAACGAAACGGACACAAAGAACTTCCAGACTTAGAATAAATATTTGTGCATCACACAAATTGTTGTCTCATGCAGGATTTAAACCCATAACACTCAGTAAAGTAGAAAAAGGCGTTGCGACCGCTTAAGTCACTACATTATCATTAACAACTTTGCAACGTGTTAATGATTTACTAATAGAATAAAAATGTGTTTATTATCTCAAAGTATCATTGACTCCAACGCTATTGACTTTAAACTCCTGATAATTACCACATGAACCCAGTTAAAAACTAATAAGTAGTGTTAATGAGAACAAAATAACTAAAACATCACTCTTGTTGTCGTTCAAATGGTCGAAGTAAATAGTATATGTAGCTATTGTTATATTTATATCATCGATAGATGTACACAAGCAAACAAAGACATTGGCCTACTCATTAATGATCATGATTACTAAGTAACAATGGACGGCACTTCAAAAAAGTAGCGTATTCTGTTAACACTACAGAAACAGTGGATCGTTAGTCACTATTATGGAAATTATTAGGACACTAATAATTTCAGATAAATATATAAATTAATACATGCTCATTTATAGTTATAACAAATGAAGGTGTTTCCTGAAACTGTGGATATCGAAGCCAGTTTATATTTTTAATGCAGATATTTCTTTATTTATACAATACTAAGAGACATGTTATCAATTGCAACCTTATAAGAATCATACATACAGACTATAACTATACTATACTTATAAGAATCATATATATACTTAATCTAAACAATACATAGAAACACAATATACACGAATATTGTAAATTACATAGTGTAATCTCCGTTTAACAAACAAAGCTTTACCGAACGTTGTTTAATATTGCACGATTGAGCGGTTGCTTATATACACTCACGATAAGATTTGTTGTTCCAACAACAGATTATAAAATATAATCACGAATAACCACAAACTATATTTACAATCTCGGTTTGTTTCAAAACAAGAAATGATTACGTTAGCTTACGGATGTGGTCTGACTTTGCCACCTGATTTTTATTATTCTACACGGTTAAGCTACACGGTAGCTGGCCTTAGCTACTTTTAATTACATACTCACGAATCAACCCACAAAAACACTAACAAGGCGTGTGATTAATTAATTATAAACTAAAACAAATGAATGTCATGTTTATTTTATCATGAATAATGGTGCGATTTTTTAATTGTGTTTTTTGTTTATAATATAATACTGGAAATTCTTTTTTAAAATGTCAATTACGTTTGTAGTTGGTTACTATTTTTATTAAAAGAAATTCCTGAACAGTTTAAGACGATGATAATAAAGGCGAAAATAACTTCTATAGGTATTTCAATCATTTCTTATTGAATGGAATAAGACATAGTATACTGGTAGATGTATTGACGGGGCTACTGGTTTAATGATTGGTTATTCGGGCGCAGCTAACCTGCTGGTAGTTCTGTGGAACCCATCTGCAAAGATTTGACCTCGTTAGAGACGCCCTCCTCCACCGGACTGATACCCGGAAATACCAACAGACCCAAGGGCCTAACCAAGTGACCCGTTTGTAGTCGCAGGCGGCACAGAGGACATCTTCGACAGGCCCTAAAATCCCTCCCCAAAGCGGTCTACGAGAACAATCACAAGTATTCGGTTATTCTTACTGTTAAGCCAAAGGTCTTGCATGTGGTCTTGCACACAGGACAAATGATTGTGCACAGATTATCCCCTAAGGGTATTTATTATTAGGGGGTAATCTGTGTGATTGATGAGCAAGATCATTTATTCTGTGTCTAGGTGTAATTCATCCATAATTGTGTGTATTTAGAAATATATAAGTCCGTTTATCAATAGTTTGGTTGCCTTTATCAATAGTAAAGGTTCTGCCTAGTTTGGGATCAGACGGCCATGTGTGGACTGTGTGCGGTAATCATTATCAATACGTAGTAACCAAAACAGAATCGATTTAACGGAAATCGTATTTCATGTGTATAGATCCGCATTTAAAGTACAAAGATATATTTACAAAAAAAAATTGCATATCATTGTAAACAATCTCATGGATGAATCTAAGATGTCTTAACTTCTAATTATGACAGTTATATATACAAAAACAAACACTCCTGAAGACCAAGGCTGGAATAAACTATATATTTTCCGTTTCAGATTTAATCGGACGAAACAGTAATAAGATTTACCAACACAAAGTGTTAATAATATTCTGATTTATATCTGACATGTAGTTAATTTTAAAAACAAACACTAGTTAATAATATAATTCACGGACAACGGAAGGAATTTTCTGTATGTTGTACTAGTTATACATTTATACGTATGATTATTGTTTATCAAAGTATCTAACACTGTGCGTAAATTCTGTACTGTAGTACCTTTGAACGTAGATGACAATACTATCAATTAATCCCCAAGTGGTCAGGTCAAGTTATAGACAGTTTTAAACGCATCGAAACGCTGTTGGAACTACACAGAATAGCAGTGCAAGGGAAAGGAAAACTTGAAGCCAACCCTTTTTCTTTTTTTTTTTCTTTTTAAAATTTATATAATTCCTCACTTTGGCGACTACAACTATAGTTTCTTTTAGGTACATAATAAGGTGTCAGGTCTATTGATGGCAACCAGGCACCTTTATTTTTAAATAAACGCACTAATAAATTAGAAATAAAGTAAAAATAACTAGAGATACCACGAATAGTGATTTGGCCAATTATCGAATAACGAGTACTCGGCGAGTCTCTTGACCGAAGAGCCGAATATTCAGCAGTCGAACAAGCGGTAACACTTAGTACTTTTCGCGGATGCCAGATTTTAACCTGGATCTGAAAGAAGTGAGTACGACACGTCGTGGGTGCTTTCGTTTCATTCGTGATTGGGTTGTGTCATAAAGTACTTTACGTATTCTTTCTCGTATTTATATTTTTTTTCAGACTTTTGGGTTATTTTGCGGTAGCAGTGTGTACAGGGTACGACTAATTTTCGAAGCAGGTATGATGTATGTAAAAGAAAATATCATTTGAATCGTCATAGTGAATGGAAACAATTTTTATATAATATACTTTCTTTCTTTCTACGAGCCTTTTTCCCAAATTAGGTTGGGGTCTTTAAGAGCACTACGATATGTTGAACTCCTACTTTTTACGTGGAGGACCGCATCAGATTGCCACAACCGTAGTACTAGGAGAAATCGAAGTTCTGTAGAAAGACTGTTGTTGCATTTTTTAAGGGTTCCAATTACCCGTAACGATTGCTAAACGTAACAAGTACTGAAACATTACTACTCGCCTCTCTCATATGGACATACTCTCCGATACACTGTACTGCACGATACTGATACAACTGCACGGTTGGCCTAGTGGTTTAAGCAGTCGCTACGCCGCTCTCTACTGCGCTGAGTGTTGTGGGTTCAAACCCTACATGGGACAACACTTTGTGTGGTCTATTAATTGTTGTTCTGAATCTGGGTGTTCTGTGTGTCCGTTTCTTGTATGTTTGTAAAGTCCACCGTGACACAGGATTTATTCATAGTGCGGGCGTTGTCTTTTTAAAAAAATAAATGAAATGAATACACGAAGGAGTCTCAATATTTTATGAATGGTTACACATCCACAAGTAGATCTGGCTAAGATTGCTTAACTATGTAATGTGTTAATCTACGTGGTTAATACTGAGTCACGAGCCCTCATAATTATTATCTAACATATAAAAAACTCGTATCACGGTATTTTTTATCATACTCTTCTGACACGGTTGAACAGATTTTCATGAAACTTTTTTGCGTATATTTTGTAAGTCTGAGATCGTAGACTATTTTTATACCTTTAGGTGAGAAGGGTGGCACTCTCCAGAATATTTATTTTTATTTTCTGCACAATATTTTTTTATGATTTGGCATCAAGAAATACTTACAATGAAACCCTAAATATTCACACTGCCGCAACGAAGTATTTATAGCGATATTAATATTCTTAATTTTATCCCCATTGTTACAAAATATTCCCTAGAAATAATTAATATGGCAAAACAGCGTTTGCCGGACTATAGTATCAGTATACCTAAAAAATTCCTAAATTTTTTGTGAGTGCCTTTTCTGCATTGGTTTTTATATTTTTCACTATTCGGTATTCGGCAAATTTCCTAATGGTGTAAAAACATGGCCGCATAGGGGAATATTCGTGGTGGAATAGTATATTGCAGGACAATAAACTAAATAATCTGATAAACTGGCATTAAAGTAAGTTATAAAAATGTTACCAACAAATGTATAGTTTGAACGTGGTACATTGGAACCGCATACGAGTGTAGGCATGCATGGAGTTCAGAACTTTATGCAAATGAAGTCACGACATTTCAATTTGTTTTTAAGACGGCATGTTCTCATTGCACTAGTTTAATCGAGGACACTTAAGAATGTTAATATATTTATCAACCGATTTAGAAAAAAAAAAATCTTATTTGAGAGGGTACGCTTTTCGTTTTTTCCATTCAAATTTGAAGAAAAATAGCTGGGTGCTATTGGATAAAATCTACAGAATATATAGAGATAGGAATAAACGTTAGTTATGGCAATGTTATGAATTCGTTCCAAATTTAAATTAGAATGATTTATCATCCTTAACTGAACGTGCTGTAATTGTTAGAAGGCTGGTTAAAAAACTCTTTGTACTAGATGAGGATAAAAAAGGTGACAGCACAATAGGTAAGAAAAAGCCAGAGATGGTATAACCGTTGAAGTTCAACATGGGACTAATAAATTTAATCTCCAATAACGTTTGAAGAAGCATGCGGTCAATCACCTGCGTTCTTTATTAAATATTTGTTAACCATCATTAACTTATCCAGCTCTTCGACATATTACATCATGCTTAGGTCGTTCAACTCACTTCCCCCATAGTGATCATTCTTATTTAAATTTAGAAATTATTTATGAGGAAGGTGGGGTTTATTCCTATCTGTAGGATAACTTCAGGCCACTTACGTTCAAAGTTTTAATTGTCTAACCAAAGATGACAATTTTACTGTAAAAATTAAAATAGTTGAACAAACGAAGTTTCGAATAACCGCAAAAGTCTTATTTAAAGGCTGTTGGAGAGCAGCAGGGGACTGATTATTGCTGTGAAACTTAGAGGAAGTCCATGTCCAACAGTAGACGTCCTTTAGCTGAGATGATTATGACAGTTCTAACAATATGTATTTGTAGCATAAATATATCTACTATCTACTATTATATATTCTAGCCTAGATTAGACTGGCCTGTTGGACTAGTGGCTAGTGATCCTGACTCCTAAGTCAGAGGCCGACGGGTTCATTTCTACTCATGACAAATATCGTTTGATGAGCACCTTGTTGTGACATGAATGTCTGAGTGTCATTTGTTTGTATATATATTTTCTAATATAAGTAAGTATGTGCCCCATTGACGGCAATAGCTTTGACCCCTATTACATGCTTAACGGTTTATATAATAAACTGATAAAAGATATGTTTTCGCATAGTATTTGTGAAATAAAGATGTTTATTTATTAGACCTATAAATTTAGTTTTTTTAAAAATAAGTTGGTGTAAATATTGAATCTATGTTTTTAGAGTTAGGCAAAATAGCAAAAAACGGAACTCTTACATTTTCGTCATGTCCTGTCTGTCTGTCTACTCTACACTACGCTGCCAAAGCGGTAAAATAAAATTTAAAAAATTAAGGTTATCTCAGTTTACAAGTAATTCCGTCGGCCGACGAAACTCTCTACTGCGCCGAGTGTTGTGGGTTCAAACCCACACGGGACTGCATTTTGTGTAATTCACAAATTGCTGAGTCTAAGTGTTCTTAGTGTCCATTTCTTGATCATTTGTAAAGTCCCCCGCGACACAGTATTTATTCGAAGTGAGCGAGCTGTCTTCCTAAAAAAAACAGCCTGCGAAACGCTAACTTAGGATATTTAAAAAAAATTGCATCCGAATCAATCAATTTATAAAGATATAATATTTCTTTGCACAAGCTCAAATAGGATAGTCGTTTGAATAATAAGCATCATTTTCGGTTCACGTGTAAAATTCCAACCAGTAAAGAAAGAGTTCATTGATTTCGAAAAAGATCGCCAATATTTAAATAATGGTTTTAACCGGTTTCCAGATTGATCGGATCAACACAAATAGATTGGAATGCGACCTATCATTTCTATTAAACTTTTTTCCTAAAGTATATTAAAGGCAAACGTTTTCAAAAGACAGACAAGCTAAATTGACCGCAAAATCACCATAGTGTTGAATGTTAGGAAGTAGTCAATGATTTCAAGTTTGGCTAGTTCATCGTTAGGAATCTAAAAATGATTTGATCCTATTCTAAAACAATAAAATAGCACAAGTTATTAAATAATAACTAATTTAGATATGTTATTTATTTTTTTAAAAGAAGACAACGCCCGCATTAGTAATAAATACCGTGTCTCGGGGGACTTTACAAACATACAAGAAACGGACACAAAGAACACCCAGACTCAGAACAACAATTTGTGGATGATAACACTTTTTGGATGACAAAGTGTTGTCCCATGTGGGATTTGAACCCACAACACTCAGCGAAGTGGAGAGTGTAAGCAAACGTGTTTGCAATAATACCTGTAAATATCGTGTTTAAAAATATCCGTATTGGCAGGAAAAACATCTATTTCATACAATATTAAGGGACCTTGAGCAAAAAAAGAAACAAATAATATAAGCTTATTTTGCCTCCCTTTTGATCAAGACTATGGTAACAGTGTTTTATTTATTTTTTTACTTTAAGGCTCTACCAAAGTGATTCTACTCCGCCTGATGAAAAGCATGAATTCATTCAAGCATGGGGTCATAACACTTATTGCGAATGCAGACTAGTGGTCTAGTGAGATGCTTTTGACGCCCTTCATCAGGATGTAAAAGGCATGACAGTCATTGTGGAAGGATAAGACTCGCACACTTACCACGATAACTGTCACCCCTGCATCTATGGGCCTCTGTTCTCCCGCTCACTAATGAAACACGACAGCACAGTTTATAATAGTACTTTCAGCAAACGTTTCAATGTTCTACCTCCCTAAATTATTACAAAGAGGAGAAATAGCCGAATGAATTTAATTATTGTATCTGAACTAATTTGAATATGGGTGTGATCCCTTTGTCTCGATATGCCTTTGGTATTGGTACTCGTAACGTATCAGTCAAATTCTGATCTCCGGGTCTGCAACTAACTATTCCATGGGAATAAAAGCTTATAGCTAGACAGATGTCAGTGATATTTCAGTGGATCTCATGTCGTTTGGATATCCGAACTGTGAATTTAGCCCAGACTCTTAAATATGCAGGTGTTTTGTTGACTCTAGGCAGACTAAGAAAAAATTTAGAATAGAACCAAACATTAAATATGTATCAATGTAAACTTATCATTTAAGTTATATACTATAGTGAAGTAATATTTACAGTCAATAGTTATATTTGCCTTTTAGGCTTTTAGTTTTTAAATTATATATAATAGTGCCTATCTACATATATTCACGTAATGTAATGTAGACAAATAGTCCTATAAATGTTCTTTCTGTACAAAAGATCTTTACAAAAAGGTACACACTGCCATCATATCATTTATAGCATCAACTTTGCTTTAAACGTTTATGTTGCTAATTTTAAGAAAAAAAATCATAATGTTTCATGCTCATGTGTTTTTTCTTCGTTTTCCTGAAACACCATCATCAGTTTTTGACTTGGTAATCATGTGACCACCATTGGAGGACCCTTTTATAAAAAACACGGTTTTTAAATCGGTCTACAGATGACGGTAATATTTCGTGTAACGTATATAAAATAATTACTTCAAAAATAGTCTCTCCTTCTATTTTTAATGTCTTGATAATATAATTCTTATGTAATCTTGATTATTGATAAAATTAAATGTTTCTCAAATTAAATAGAGTTTGCAAGAATAAAATCGGCACTAAACATTTCTAGTCACGCTTTTTATTAGATGTAGCCCGTATATATGAGGGTTGTATAAAAAGAACATACGGGCGGCACGGAAACAGCTGTTGTGGAGAACCTTGGGAAGACCTATGTCCAGCAGTGGACGTCTTTTGGTTGAAATGATGATGATGATGATGATAAAAAGAACATGCTACAGTTAATACTTATGAGTATCCCGTCTGCAAAATATTAGTTTCATCTAGTATTATATAACATGTACACTACACTAACATTCCACTAACTAAATATTTATATACAAATTTGTTCGCGTACTTCCCTTAATAGTTTTTGTTCTTTAGAAGAAGATACAATGAAAGTCAGGAGTGGAGATGATAACTAACTATAATTATTCATTTTTCTTTTACTTTTAGTACAAAACTTTTCTTTCAAAAGCATGAGTGACTAGTTTTATGAATTGTTTCAGTATAAGAGATTAGTTATTTATACTGAGGATAAAAAATATCTTTATCAGCAACCTATTGCTATCAACTGCTAAACGAAAGTCTTGGGCATCAACTATCCCGGACTTGGGCAGTCCACATTCATCTAAAATTATCTTAGCAGCTTTTTACTAGTAAAACTTTAGCCAAGTTTCAATTATGTGTAGACCCTCTCACGGCATGCCACGGCATAGAACATAGATAACACAATTTGTAGGCCTTAAATATCTTTGAAATGGCTAACGTTCCCACTACATTACCTAGGTCTTGGTCAAAGACTGAAGAAGAAGAAGAAGAAGAAAGAAAGAAGAATTTAAGAAATCAAAGTACGCTCAGACAACCAATATTTTTTTTGTCTGTCTAGTACACTTTCAGCCGCCGTCGGACCTAGACGTGATGTGTTTATTTTAATTCTATTGAATTAAATATTTTAAGTAAATGCATTTCACTTCTATATTCTGAATAAAATTTTCCATCTAGCGACGGATTAAAAGTATGAAATGTCAACACCACTGGATATCGTAATAGCACTGTAAAGAAAAGGAAAACGTGACACAAATCCCATAGTAACCCGTCAGGCCGGCGTGGTGAGGCCAAACTTACTTTCTAAGGAGAGATCAATCTTTAACAGTGACTAGTAAAGGCTCTTTACGTGATGTGTAGAAAAGGTTTATGTCCAGCCAGTGGCCTCATTAATACCTTGAGAATCCTGAGTCCTTGTACATAATTACGAAAAAAAAAACAATACAAAGAAACGCTTTGTTATGCTAATTCAAATGTTAAATACAAATACATTGTAGCCCATCTGTTACAATATAGTCCGCGATATGATCAAGCCGCAATCCTCAACGTCAAATTTTTTTCGTGAAGCATGTTCTCTTGTAAAACGTTTAAGAATTAATCAAGATAACAGAAAAATAATGGTATCCCCGTCATATCAGGTCATGTCACCTTGGTTTCCATTAATTAGCAATATTTTTTATTGTATAACCTATCTGGGAATCAAATACAAGGTCTGTTTCTTAATAATAATTTAATATTTATGTCTGGCGTCATAAGGATATTAAATGATTACTAACTTCAACGTTAAAACTAATACACCTTGTGTATAATATAATTTTATTTGTCTAAAATCCTGTAAGTTTCTAAGAAATCTCAATCCTTTTTAAGAGACTAGTGTCTGTTTGGAAAAATATAGTGTTGTCGATATTGCATAGCTGACATTAGCAAAACGGCTGTGACTGGTCGTAAAAATACCTTTTACAATTTCACACATTGCAACAGATTCAAATGAAATTTACAAAAAAGGTGGATAAAATTATAAGGCGAACAATCGAATTCTCATGTCCACAATAGTACAAACACAACAAAAGCACAAGATGATATAATTTTAAGAACTGCTAATGAAGTTTAGACTGAGACTCACTTTGGAAAATAACATTAACGTCTGATAACAAGCGGGCAAACCCATTGTGTATGCGTGCTATAGGAGATATGCGATTATGAACAAGTGAACGTTAAGTATATGTACGTGTATATGTCGTATAACGTGTATATGTCAAAACATGATTATCGGCTGATGTTACGTCAGATAACAAAATTCGAACAAAATATACATTGACCTTTATGTATTGGTGTATTATATTACATAAATTAATAATTATTATAGATATACGACTTTATTCATGTATAAACTTTGGGATGCCTGCTTTATTTCAGACCCGAAGAAGGTCCTTTATCAAGTTTACTTATTCACAAAACTCTTTGAATTGACGTCCACTTTATACAGTTTGACAGGATTCTAGACAATATGATTATCAGTATTTGCCGGTTTTTACATAAAATATGCATTAAATTGTGCATTCATAATAGCACATAGCCTCGTAACTGTCGCATTATCGCTAGGAAATCTGTATAACTGACCGTTCTAGTTAGTGTTTTAGATCTAGAATTATTTTTAATTATCCAACGCAGTATCAAGATAATAGTTAGAAATACAACAAAATACTCATTAAAAAAAGTAGTCAAGCACTGTTTGCTGTTTTACTAGTTGCAACTTCTTAATACATACATATTTATAAAAAGAGAATATATTATACACTTGAAAGGTCTCCTAAATTACATACTTAACCAACTTAATCGTTATAAGATCGGAAGCTGGAGTTTGTTTATTACTGCTTTTGTTTTGCTTTTTTCACTTTAAGGTAAATTAATCTTCCTGCAATGAATTATATGGTAGCAGGGCAACAATCACGCAAAAACGATTTAACTATCATTTAATAAGCGTCACGGGGTAGCTCTATCGGAATAGAGGCGGATTAAGAATAATAGGTGTCACCGGCATCGTTCATTCCCAGGGTGTCGTAAGAGCCGACTAAGGAAGCAAATTACGCATGACACCAGCACTGCAAAGAGAACAAAAACTTGACGCAAACTCAATATTAATTCATCTGGCCAGCATAGTATAGTAAGTCAAAACCTTCTATCTAAGAAGCGGCATATTATGTCCAACAATGGACTACTACGGCTGTTCATCATTATGATGATGATGTAGGTCGACATATTTAACTTAAAAGTTTTTATCCTATATATAACATAACCGGACAGTAATATGGCAACGTTTAATTTGCATCGTCACGCAGGATCTCGTGCGTAAAGATATTTTACGTAACGAAAAGCGACCTTTCCATGTTCAAAAGTAATGGTAACCATTGTGACCTAGTTCTATTTATATTACTAGAAAATAAATATTTTAAATTAGCAGTAACCACACGCTGTTAGCTGGCGAGTTATCCGATATAGTAAAGAAGGAAAAAGTTATTTGTACTAATTTATAATAAAACACCTTTAGACCACGCTACGCTGCTGGAGTCCTGAAATACCATGGTCTGGGTTTTTCCTCGAGTAGGGCCCCTGTTATGGATATTTGATTTGAACATAGTTTACCTTATCCAGTGAAGTTCGCACCACAGCTCATTCCTCGTCTTCATTTCATTCAGCTTTTCCGATGATTCGGTTATTAACGTTCGTTATACCGATTATTTACGTTACACAATTTGGCTTTGTTTTATCTTAAAATGATCTGTTTCTTGCTTTGGCAGTGATAAGTGAAAGTGAACAAAATTGTATAATAGTGTACTAATGACATTGATTGTCAGTAGAAGAATAACAATACACTATGCATTTTGAGCATGGCAGTGAAAACAAAGACAAGATTTTCTACAAAAAAACCGTATAGAGTATTACATTATGCTATGAGGTATGTGTTTTTAGTACGTATGTTTTTATGAAACGCACATGCTTCAATATTAACCTTTCACTCATATTTCCAACATAATGAAATCATTAATCAATTGAAATAGTTATCCGGATAACAAATATTAAAACCAAACTAAGTTTACAAAGACCTATAAACCTTAAAAAGTCCACTACTGAAAATAGGCCTCTCCCTTGAAAGAAGGTTTTGGCCTACTACACCACGCTGGCCAGACGGGTTAAGGTTATAGTATAGGGTTTGTTTTAAGTTATCGTACTCTTTGTAGTGATGTCGTCCTGAGTAGGTTACTCCCTTAATCCCCTTTTTCAAGAGATGAATAGGGGTGGTATAGTCTTAATCCATCAATACACGGCCATACAGCCATAAGTAAGAATATCTATAAAATAATTAAAGCAAGATTTGTTATTATTTACAATAAATAGTTTTCCACATTTTTAGTTTCTGTATTTTTTTACCATAAAAATTACATTATTAGTTCTACTGCATAAGTCGTGTAGAAAAAGTGTGGTCCTATAATAATAAACAGTATACTAGTAGTGTAATCAGAACTGTCTGTGTGTGTCTTTGTATAGACTCAGAACTTATAGATAAATAGATTGTCTCTATCTGTAAGTAATCTCTTACTTAAGCGATGTTTTCAAAGTAAAGTCTACCCCAAAAATAATAAAATTACAAGCACTACCCAGAAGTATTTTTTTTACACTTTTAATTGCTGAGAAAAACTTGTGTAAAGATCTTTTTCGGGTTAATAAGCGCAATTATAATTATAAAATAATTAAGGCCAACACCTTCCTATCAAGAGGAGGATGTAAAATATATTAATCTTGAAGTAATTGTTCATTATTACTATGCTTAATATAATTCAAGATAGTATAATTATATTACTAAATTAAAATGGAATTTACGTGTTTATTTATGAGGTCCGGGTGAATATTAACTTATTTGCTTTAGATTCGACCAAAGAGGTTTATTGACGTAGCTAAAATTTCTTTATCTGTATTGATTTCTTTTTGTTTAGTAGTACACTTTTAGTTTACGGTACTGAACCGATCAATTATATTGTTCATAAAATCTGTAAAGGCACCTGTGTATCTATAATAAAACTAATTATTCAAACCCATTACATCCGTTTTTAGGAGTTATGAAATATACACGTTAATACGAATATAGAAATTGCCCGTTTGAAGATGTTAAATAGTCCAAACTTTGAAACAAAGGCTTGAAGAGTTTGAAAATGGTTTCCGATATTGAAGTGAGATTTTTTTCAGAAGTTCATTTTATTTTCTATTTTTCACACTATTAATTTGTTACTAGGTTCTATAATATCACTTAAGAACCCAAAGGACTCTGGAGCACTGTTCGCAGTAAAAACGTTTTGCCCTGTTTTACAATACACAAATAATAAAGTATCACAGACCGATTAAGAAGTAACTTTAACAAAAAATTAAGAATCTGTTATGTTAGTGAGTATGATATTACAAAATGTGAAATCTCAAGAAAAGTTATTACGAGAAAATTACATTTGGAACGTGGGTAAGCAAGTGGTGCATATTGCGTTTGTATCACAAGTTTTTGCTGGCCTATTTTGTAATAATGGTTTTCCAATATCTGACTGCAATTACGTTACATAAGGTGAGCAGTATAGCTCAGCTAGGTGTCATGTAAAGGAATTGTATAAATTTACATTAAAACGGACTCTAGATTAAAAAATATAATTTAATATTTATTATTATTTACATTACGACTATTTATCATTTACTTAGAATCTGGTTTAATATTCTATTAAGATTCCTTGGCAATTATTCAAATTAACACTATTGATTTCTTATCGAAAAATCTGCTAGAAATTTAATTAGAAAAATGTCTTCTGTTCCATCCATTCCACCTAGTAATAGAAAAAAGTTAATCCGATGCCGTTCTTCAATCGTGTCTTGTTAACGTTTTAAGAACTGTTTTAAGGCGCCCGACGATCCCAGAACCATGCATTTTTGCATTGTGATGTACTCCTAACTAATTTCGGCTCAACGGAGGCCAGCCAACTACCCAGGAGACATCATTGAGCATAAGTGTGTGTGTAAAACACAAGTACACTCTCTGTTCTCTCACTCTTATAATCCACGGGAAAGGTATCCAACACGATCACGGTCACGACCAGGCACGGAGTTTAAAACCCTAACTTCTAAACCCTTCTAAGGAATCCGAGACTCGGGAATCGAACCTAAAACTTCGTGATTGGCAGTCACATACGCTAATCGTTAAACCAACGAGGCAAATAAGTTTTTCATAGTATTAGCGCACAGGAGCATCCAAATTGTTTTATAGTGCCTACTGGTCATGGACAGCTGCAACTCAAGAGACATAAAGGTGTTGAAGGCTTTCGAGTACCGAAAAAATAAAAGAAACTAAATAACTGCCTAACACCGTCTATTATCAAGTAGTGGTATACTCCCCAGCTGACCTGGTCAATTCTCTCTCACCATATAATTTTATTTTTCTTGCCAGTCAACTCTGAAGGCCCAACGGTAATTTAAACATTCGCATGCTCTACATTTCTTATATATATATGTGGTTTTACACATTGTATTTTGAATAACATCAAAAAACGTCAAATAATGCATTATAACCTCGTGGCTATACTGGTTGTGTTTACGTTTTCTATGAGATCAATCATGGATAAAATTGTTAACGTGTGAAGTTAAAAAATACAATGTAATATTTTTTTATTATTGTAACTAGTGATGTTTCTTAACAATACACACCAGATTTTATTATACTCTGCTCTATTATAATCATGTTGTTGTGTACACTCCTATTAAAGATAAAATCATTATATAGCCGCATTATCTCGTGAGAACGAGTATATACGAGTATATATATATATATATCCTCAGATTAAAAATAAGCGTTAGATACTTTTTGATGGTACAACTGGGATTCCTTTATAATCGAGGTAAAGCCATACTTACAGCATATGTGAGTAAACCGGGCCGGAGTGATTTCCGCATTGTTTGACAGAAAATCAGTGTTAAGCAACTTTTTCGTTGCTTTTTTTACTAAATAAGTTTGTCAGAGACGCAATTCACTAGTTTCTGGAGAAAGACCATTCAAAGGTTGACTTCAAGGTATTCATGGACGGCGGTACTCATTTACTATCAAAGGACGTATAACATAAAAAAAAACCATCCTAATCTATTCCTGGCAGGCATATCGTCCCCGTGAAAACTAGGGCAACGCTCGTGCGATCTCTTATCTTCCCTCTGATTGACTATGGTGACGTGTGCTATTACGACCTTAATGCAGATCTCCTCAACAAGCTAGAACATCTTCTCAATAGCTGCATTCGATTCATCTTTAACCTTCGTAAGTATGATCATATCTCCAGCTTCCGGTCCCAGCTCACATGGCTACCTATTCGTCAACGCAGGAAATTACTCACATAACTGTATACTTTTCTCAATTCCCCATCCCCTCCCACTTACTTAACATCACAGATTCAACTATTGAGCAGCAACCACAACAAAAACCTATGTTCGGCTAATAATCTCCTTCTACTCTGTCCTTCTCACTCCACTGGGTTAGTCGGTTCTTCATTCTTTGTGCAGGTCATCCTTTCTTGGAACGCGCTTCCCCCCAAAGTCAAGATGGCTAAGAGACGCGACTTGTTTAAAATTAAAGTGAAGAAGCTTTTACTGGCTAAATTAGCGACGTCTTAGTTCATCACCTGGTATTATCTTATTTTATAGTATGCACGGATATGTATGAGTTATTTGTATGTGTATTATAAATATATGTGATATATATTTATGTGTTTATGTAAGTGTATTTACTTATTTATGGTCAAATTAGTCTATCTATACTAAATACTCTATCAACTCCTTCTTATCCTTAAGTGCACCTACCTCATGTTTTCTCTGCATCGCCCAATCGGTTGACTGGTAGAAAATGCCTTAGGCATTAAGTCCGCCGATGTATGTATTTGTGGATAAAATTGTAAATAAATAAATAAATAAATAAATGTCGACGGATATCTTCACCTAATTTCCACAAAAAACAGTAGATTCTGATACAGCGTTCATTCATAAAGAATCAATGAGACACATTTTATCTTACAGTTCACGGGTTAAGTTGTTGTTTATTTCATTAATTTCTAAGTATAAGATAACAGATAGTGTCAAATTTTTCCGTTGATGTTGTTTGTAATGTTAATATTTAGTTTTGATAAACAAATACATGTCTGTACCGCCTAATAACTAGCATGAGTTGCATGAATGTCTTATTTTTTAATTGTGATAGAGACCTTATCGATTGCAATACTCTGTTTCTTCATTATGACAGTAACTTTATAGGACCCTGATTATAATCAAATATCCGAGGAAAACAAGGATATGATAAAAAATAGTTAATTGATATAATATAACGAAAGAAGAAAAAAACAGTTCCTCAATTGGGCTGTTAGAATAATTTAGTTACGTATCCTTACCACCCTTACCTATATTACAAAAAAAAATTATAAAAATATTTTTTCAACTTTAATTAAAATGAATATGAAAGTTTGTAAGGATATATGGATGTTAGTTACTACTAACTACCGTACAGATTTTACGTACTATTTACAGGAATAACCGACATACACGCGGGCAGAGCCACGGGTAACAGCTAATATGACTATAAAAGGTGTCACCGCCGTTTGTGGCGTAAAAAATAGATATTTTTATATTAACGTAACTTATGATAATTTTAGTCATAATTCAAAACTTAATTAAGATTTTGTTGATTTTTCTGATTGTTGTTTATAAAATCAACAGTTGGAAAATAAACACTAATTTTAAAACTTTTATGTGTTATTCTTTATAACACTAACTTAGTCGCACATTATAAATAAAAATATATAAAAATCTTATTAAAGTGTAAAATTTACACAGCAATTTTAACAAATAAATAGGAAATAACCATTATTTTCAGTAATACAGGGAATTAATGAGAACTTAACACACAAAGGTTAATTTGTGACTTAAAAAGTCACAAATTAACCTTTGTGCGTTCGGTAATGCCTACAATTATTATACACATAAATTACATGTAAAAGCCGAAACTTTTCCGCATGGTGACGTATTAAGAATACTGCCACTACCCCTGTTCACCCCGTGAGTGTCGTAAGAGGCGACTAAAGGAGTAAATTATGCAAGACATCACTGTAAAGAGAAGTAAAACTTGACATAAAATCTATATCAACTCGTCTGGCCAGCGTGGTGTAGTAGGCCAAAACCTCATTTCTAAGGATAGGCATATACGTCTAGCAGTAGACTAAAGGCTGCTGATGATGGATGAAGAGCTGAACTGCTTCATCACAATTAATCAAGTATATTTTATAATAGGCTACATTTAGTAAACATTTAGATTTATATTTAAAAACCTTCATAGTAATTCCTAGGTATTGTATAAAGAGTTTATCGGTCTATTATTTCATCACGTGAATTTTGCCGAATGGGTAATACAAAAAATAATTCATAAATTTATGGTTAAGTTGGTTTAAGTTTTATTTGAAACTTAAGTTAATTTACAAATTCCGTTATTTTCACAAGTATAATAACCACTAAAAGCAATGTAATAACAATTATACGCAGGCACGCATCAGAGGTCGTCTTTATGATAGCTTGAATAGTTATCGATATATATTACAATTATAAATATTATTTTATAATGAACAAAATCGACTTGTCAATGACAACACTTAAAATGTTCTTTTCGGGAGAAAAAATGTTTCGCGCCCAAAGTGTTACTTAAAAACGTTTTATATCGTTCATAAATTGGGATAATTAGGATAACTTAATGTATCGCTTACAGCCTCTTACCGAGACTTTAAGCGATCGTAGAGAACTGTGAGGGACTTACAGACAATAGACAAAACAAGTTACGGACTTTCATACTTTATCAACTAAATCCATCTTTATAAACATTGCCGTGTATGTCCTTTGCATTTTCTTTCGGGGATATGTGTATAAGTAATTGACTATATAAACAAACACGATTCGATTTACAACCATAAATTAAAATTATATTTATAAGGTTTTATGAAGCAAGTTATTAAAATCTGTCTTCTGTTTTTAACCCGCTTTGCATGGGTTACTATTGTGTACAAGTTGTAGGTAGTTGGTAAGGAAAAGATTATTTTCAATATTTTTGTAATATCTATCTAAATATAATTCATGGAACATTTTCTTATAGAAACATAAATCAAGAACAGCAGTTTTAGCATAAAGTGCCATAATTTTTTGGAAAATTCGTTATTTTCAATACAGATTAATTTTCAACTTGAACTTGAAAATTAACTGATAAAACATTTTTTTTATATACGTTCCTACACGACACTTCAAAACATTTATTTTAGAGGAACTACTAGAAAATTTATTAATTATTGAAATTATGAAATGAAATGTACACCTACACAATGAAAAGCATTTTCCGAATAAAAATGTTGAAATTCATAATTTATGTCAAAAGTCAATGAAAATATAAAAAAAAAATACTAACAAAAATGTAGTAAGCACAATTAATAAGGAATATGTACGTATTTTTTTTTATTTTAAAAAATATGTCTACTAGCTATTACAATACCAAAAATAAATATAACACATCCAAAATGTAAACCAACAAGCTAAAAGAAAATATTAAAATCACAATAATTTTCGGACGATTTAAACGCTGCCATTTTGGCGCGCTTATTATGTGACGCTGGACTACACTCACGTCAGCAAGGAAGTATTTGATGCGCAAAAGCACAGTTATTTTTTCAATCAACTTATTATCATTGAAAAGTAAAGAAATAAAATGAAAAGTAAATAATATTACAAGTTGTTATGATCATTTTAACATAAAGATGTTAAAAAATGATAAAATACATATGACAATATTTTTTACTTGGTTAACCGCACATACTGCTTTGTTTACAAAATTCGACGAAAATATAACTTGCTTTACGAAATGATCCAAAGATAAATTGACGTCAAATTTTGTTTCACCAATAGCGTTGCATTTTAGAAATTTACGAGGGAATTTAAAAAAGCCACTTTTTGATTATTAAATTTCACTAATAAATTGTAGTAAATTTCAAAAATAATTACCTAGATTTATTTTTAGTAGGAAAGTTTACAAATAAAAATATTTTGTACACTTTGGAGTCTCGTGCGTATACCCTATTATTTATCGGATGCACTTTTGCACAGAATGCACTTTGAACTTGATTGCACTTTACTGTAACACTGTATTAAGTAGCCACAGTATTATTTATACGAAAACTGAAAGAAAATCACGAAAATTTATTTGGATACAGCTATCAGCCTGTGACAGAGTTTTTTTTTCAAACTCTTGTGATGTGCAGTTTTCAGGTTATGAACTAATGAAAAGTCTTTTCTAATCTTGAGACGATTTATGAAGTATGTAATATAAAGAATACGAAGAGGATTACTGACTTATCCATAATATGTAACAATTATATGACATTTTTGCCGTTGTTTGCGTTTTAGTGCGTTTATTAGCATTTGTATTTGATAAGCAGTTTTTGATGTAATATTGTATTGATACCTCACGCAAACTTTTTTACAGTTTTGATTTCCCTATATTTAAGGAACAATAATTGATTACCCTGGATAAAGATATGATAATACTAAATGAAGCGCTATAATGTTCCTCCCTACAAATCAAAAACTTCTGAATGCAAAATGACGAAATATTTATAAATTATACTTACATTACAGTGCACAAAAATCATAAAAATATGTGAAATGCAGTCTTCAAAAATTTTTAAGTAATAAACAATGTTATTAACAGTAATATTACTTTTATATAATAAAAGAACACAAAAAAGTTTGAATTGTCTCTCAAATACTAGTTACGCGATGTTTCTGCATTCGAATAACAAATTTCGAATACGCGCGTTCTCCGCCTGACGCGTGCCGGCGGACTGACTGAATGTAAAATCTGTTGTCACATATTATCGAAGCGTACCGGCATAAACCAACCAAATCGGCATAAACAATTAATGTACGAGCATCGTAATATAAAATTACAGTTGTACGTGGTCGGTTGTATCTGTTTCACTTTCCAACCAAGTCGTAGTAACACCGATGCTCTAGATATACTGATAAAAACAAAATTTCTGACTAATTGATCATGTCATATAATAATGATAAAGTAATTTCGAACTTACATCCTTATTTGACTAGGTTACACGCTAGGTGTACAGCTCTAACTCGCGACTAGATAGATACACATAGATACACATATATAGATTAGCTACACATATACCATTTCGCTGACTAGAGTTAGTTGATATTTTATTGAAATCTAAACAGATTTTATTAAGTGTTTGATAGTTTTTTATTAAAATCTTACCTTCATTTCAATGATAAGTCTTAAACATCCTCTTCCTTTTTTTTTTAACGTGTGGAAACTCCCTCGGGCCGTCTCCCCACCGGGGTTTACGGCGGGATGGTGTTTCGGAATCGGACCGACTAAAACCACACGGGGTGCCACTCTGCGCCTGACATAGGAGGGATCCGAGAACAGCTGTTATTACGACATCCAGATCCCTCCTAGCGCCTGCCCGCTACCGCGGGCACCATCTGCGGATAAATTCTCCATTTAGGTGATGTACGGCACACGCGGACGTTGCCTCCTCTACCAACCTCTTAAACATGTCGACAATAAACATATTTAAAATAACCCTTTTTTGAGATTACGCTAAATAGGTGTACCTATTTTTTCTTTAATTCTATCTTGGTACCCACAAATAATAAATTACCGCTGGTTTTCAGGGACGTTAACCTACCAATCTTTTTGAGTACATTATAAGTATTTTTTTTTTATAAACAACCTCTTTTAATTTTTACTTTTTTTAAATTCTATTTCATAAATTCAAATGGAGAATCTGTGTGTGTCTATTTCGTACAACTCTTTCGTTTCCAAGACAACGTTGTATACTGCAAAAAGATGGAAACGTTTAAATAAATCTTTTACCAACCTTTCTGACCAGCGTGGTATGGTAGGTCAAAATTTCCTTTTCAAGGAGAGGCCATGTCCAGCCGTGGACTTTTAAAGGATGTTGATTAGATGTGTGATGTGATTCGTTTTCATAAAAAAGACATTAAAAAGACCCCAATAGAGCTTTTTTTTATTTTTTTCTAGGCTTGTATTGATTGTTTAGTTCATTACAATGAAGGCTATCAGTAGAACAATGAATGCAATCTGTTAGAACTAATGGGAAAAGTCGTCATATGTTATATGGTACGAATGAATAATTGCTACGATCTTCATCTTTTAAGCAAACATAAAATATTAATAAATTAAAAGGTCATCCGATTGCGGCGGATTAGTTTCTCTGGTGATGTATTTTTAGTTTTTATTTATTAATTTTTATCTCGTTCACAAAACGCGATCTTGTCCCAAAGTAAGCAGAGCTTGTACTATGAGTATTAGATGACTGTGATAAATACACACATGCATAGATAACACATCCAAAGTCCGCCACAAGTATTTGTACATCATACAAAATCTATCAGATGACCATTTGAATTGTCACATCTATTTAAAAACGTAAAAATCATAATATTTATTATATCAGGTCGTTAACTCGGATTCAGCTGCCAATGGAATTTAGAATACTTTATTGTTTTCGTAGAATTTCGTCATGGGTAAGTGCTAGCATAATCTAATCCCATATTCCATAGTCACTTTAATAGGTTTAATCACCTTTTGGTTCATTGAATTAGGATAAATGTTATTTTCCTGTGAGGTCATATGTATTTTTATATTGGTCTAATAGAAAATTTAGTTACTAGTTGCGCTTTATGAAAGAATTTAAGAAGATTAAAAAAAGAAGTATAATATAAAACAATACAAATAGCCTAACAAAATAATACAAATTTATAGTCAACTAGTTTGTCTGGACAGCCAGCGTTATTATTAATAATAAGCACACATGATAATTTCTTATTTCGTGTTTGAATTTTGAAATTTCAACAAATTTTCATTCTTTCTTACCGTCGTTTTCCTTTACTTTATCCTCTTTGAAGTTAAATTTTTGAACATTCTTTTATTTTTTGTAAAATAAAACGCATTCTTTTGTTTGTAAACACACCATCTACCAAAATTTCAAGTTTGTACTCATAGCGGCTTAGGCTCTGCGGTGATAAATCAGTTAGTTAGTCAGTTTAAAAAAACTGTATTTTACAGTCCTTTCGTCACTGATTAAATAATACTCTCAAATGCAATAATATGTAATATGAGCCTATTCATTTTAAAAAATCCACAAACGAAGATTGTTTAGCTAACTGTTGAGCAGTTACCCGTTTTCAAAACTAACGTGGCAAGTATGCTAAGTCTTATCCAGCATCTACGTAGGACTGTAAATATTCGGCATAAGTTAGTATAAGAATACTTACTACTTTTGATATATTTCATATAGTAAAGGGTAAAACGTAATTTTTAGTTTTTTAGGTTTCGGTTTCAGCCTTAAAAAATAATTTTTATCCGACACATGCTTTCGTGTTTTAGTTGACAACAAAATTGAGTTACCTAAAAACATATTGTCATCAGAAACTAGTACTTCCTCTGTATATTTTGCGTGTTAATTTTGAACTTTGAGCATACCTAAATGAAAATAAACGTTCAATCAGCACTTGAATGTTTTATGTTACATCACAATTTACATGCAAGTACACAAATTACAAGCTCAAGTAGGTATGATTTAAATCGAATCTGAGATTGTAAAGTACAGTTATACACATATTACAAATAAATATGTCCATTCGCTTATATAACCGAATACTAACTAAATTTACTACATACACTGTGGATTCCAGTGGAATGCACTAAAATCTCATTAGAAAAAAAATGTGTACTGTTGCACCTCTAACTGTGTATAATAGTGTGAGGCGCGTACCTCTTTCATGAGGTACGGTAGGAAAGAAGGCCAGAAGCCGCCGATACGTTCCTGGTGTTCCCTCCGACTGCCGGGGTAAGTCGTCACGGAGTTTAGTGGGTAAATCAGTATTCCGGGAGTCCCACACACCCTTTATCTCCCCAACCGAGGATAAGGCGAGAAAAACATTCCCCACGTAAAAAAGAGACCTACCCACAGATAACAATGATATGATTTCGATAACCTCAGAGAAATTATGAATATTTTTTCTGACAATTTTTTTTCATTCATAGTATCACAGCAGTTTATTATATAATATAATTTGTAAATTCAAGGCGCCTAAGCCACGTATATCATCCGAAGCCCACCTAACCCATTCGCCACAATGATGAATTAAGGTTGGGCGTATTCTCCGCTGTTGACCTTGCTACTGGTTACATATTGTCCTACTTGACATCTGTCACTAGTTCACTGTACTCTTCATAGATATAGTACACCTCTGGATATATTCATTCATACACACACTCATGCTTACAATGAATAGAAGTATAACGTTTTAAATAATGGCAAATACCGCAGAAACCTGGCGGTTTTATATTCTTTTTTTATATCTCAACAATTGTTAACGTCTGTGGTAAGTTTTATGGGTAGTTGGAGCCCTAAAAAGTTCGATAAATTTCTATCTATAGAAATTCGATATGGCCTAGTCCTTGGGTTGTAGTCTGATGTCTGGTTGGAGGTTGGAGTCTGATGACAATCGCTCCACTTAAATTATCGAACTTCAACCGTGTCGTAGTAAATTATAAGTCGACCCCAACTTATTTCGGCAAAAAAAGAGAGGGAAAAAGTTATCGACATTTCACTTTCACTGTAACAATTATTTCCTTAGATTATTTACAATAATCTTAGATTGTTTCAATTTTATATTGAAACTATGAAATGTGAAGGAATGGTTGACTTGCTCGTTCAGACGATAACCTAGTGGCCTGTATGCGAACTGATTAAGATTTTACCACACATTTCGATATAATGAAATTAAACTAAATAAGTAAATACGTACAAAACTAAAATACAGCACACATAACATTATTGATACCCAAACCAAAGAATAGGTAATAGTAGCCTAAACTAGGAAACTAGTTTTTAAGAACCAACTCAAAGTTTTATATAATAAGACTTTTGGAGTGAGAAACTTGTGATTGTTCATATAATGTCAAATCATGATAAGAGCTACATAAAGAGAATAGAATATAATTCGTGAGATCGTTTAACTTTAATATAAAGACGTAGTTAAAAAATAAGATCCCAATTCCTAAATAGAACGGTAACTCTGCTTATCACTTGTGTTTTCATGGCTAAAACCGCTGAATAGATTTTAATGACATTTGGCATGAAAATACTCAAGGAAAAACATAGGTGCTTTTTACAGTGATAATTGTCATGCACACGGTTGGATCCACTTGCAAAAGCTATACTATATAATGTTACTTTTACAATGTGAAGTTTTAACTAGAGGTTAAGTACACTCAAAAATAGTACCTAGTTAATGTGTTCTACCTTACGCTTTATTATCGATTATTGACAGGCAATCAATTTTACCGATAAACTTTATTGTTTTTTGTCAGATTGAGTGCCGACACCCACCCTTACTTAAACTTCATTAATGTCAAGAGTGTATGGAGTTTCTCACCTGACATGTTATTAAGTAACAGTAATTGTATTAATGAAACTAAATAGTTGTCTCCGTGATTTTATTCGTGTAGGATTTTAATTTTATTTTTTATCTTAGAGATGTGGCTTTTGCTGCGTAAATCTCAATCCATTGGGAAATTCGTGATAGAAAGTAGACTATATGTTCAGTGACTTCCTCTATCTCCTATTGAAAGTCTCATTAAAATCAGATTAGCAGTTTCAGAGATTAGCCAAGACAATTTATATTTTACTTGAGAGAATAGTTTTTTTAATTCACAGACAGATGCTTCAAATTTGTTTATATCTATTAATGTATTAATTATATGTATTGATGAAGACAATTTTTGTTTATTTACTTCCATTTGGTGTTCTGGAGGTTGTTTTTTATTATGTGTAATGTTTTGATTTTGACATATAGGTATAATAATCTTTATAGCTTCTAATGATTAATGTGATCCGGATATTCCGCAGCCTGTGTTTTGCAATAACTTAATTCCATTTAAAAATAAAATTCCATGGCACTGCGTATGTAATGTTTTTCATCATCAGCTTATCACTGTCCACTGTTGAACTAATGTCTCCACCAAGCAAGGTCGACTACCTCAATCTTGGGTTATCTGTTGCCTTCTGCCCCATCCAAAGATGGTTGGCAGGTAGTCGGCGGGGCTAAGTCCCGAAAGCGGGGTAAAAAGGCAGCTCAAAAAGCAGCCTCTACGCCGCAGTCGCCGTCGGTTGCGGTGGCTACCGCGAAAAAGCCACGCAAACTGCAGGTGCCTAAAAGCGCGGCTGTGGTAGTCACCGTAACACCGGAGGCGGCTAGTGGCGGGCTGTCCTATGCGGCCTTATTTAAGAAAGCCCGGGATAGTCTCGCCACTGATTTCGGGACTGAAGGGGTCAGGTTGCGCCTTGCCCAGACGGGAGCTCGAGTCCTCGAGTTCCCCGGGGCTGAAGGTGCAAAGACGGCGGACAGGTTCGCCGAGAAACTGAGAGGAATCTTTGCAGCCACGGATGGTCTGAAGATTGCCAGGCCTGTCAAGTGCGCAGAGTTGCGCATTTCGGGCCTGGATGACTCCGTAACGACCGAGGATGTCCGCGTTGCAATTAGCTAGAAGACGGGCTGCAACGCGGACAACATCAGGGTCGGCACCATCCGCCCCGGTCCTGGAGGGCTTGGCGCAGTGTGGATCAGCTGTCCGGTAGCGTCGGCCAAAGTTTTGGGCGACGCAGGCAGGATCCTCGTCGGTTTTGTGAATGCCAGAGTCACTGTTCTGGCGGCAAGACCGATGAGGTGCTTCAAATGCCTAGCATCCGGACACACACGCGCCAAGTGCGTGAGTTGTTTTGACTGCAGTGGACTATGCTTCCGCTGCGGTCGACCGGGGCACAAGGCGGCAGAGTGTTCTGCCGCCCCTCACTGCCCAGCTTGTGCGGCGGGTAACAAGCCCACCAATCATCATATTAGGCAGGGGGGCTGCAAACCTCCTCGCGATTCTCGGCGAACGTTGGGGGCTAGGCAGTCGGCCCAGGCTGCCTCCGATGCCGTTCGCACGTCGACATCGTCGCCCATGGAGGAGGCTGTAGAGACAGTCCAGTAATGGACCAAGTCTCCAGCCTCCTAGTCCAGACGAACCTGAACCACTGTGCTGCGGCGCAGGACCTTTTCCTGCAAACTATGGCACAGTGGTCAATCGGTGTTGCCATAGCCGCGGAGCCCTATTATGTTCCTCCCCGTCCAAACTGGTTGGGTGACCGGGACGGTTCTGTGGCAGTCGTCGGCTCTACGGCGGCTCATTCCCCGCCCTTGTCGCTAAGAGACAAGGGCACTGGATATGTTGCTGCCGAGTGGGGGGGAACACTGTATATGGTGTATACTTCTCCCCCAACCGGAGTTTGAACGACTTCGAGGTTTTCCTTAACAACTTGGAAACCTCGATGCGGCGTCTAACGTCTGGGCACGTCTTAGTGCTGGGGGACTTCAACGCAAAGTCCATTGCGTGGGGTTCCCCCAGGACGGACGCTAGGGGTGAGGCCGTAGTGGAGTGGGCGGCCTCGGTGGGCCTCTGTTTACTGAACAGGGGCTCCACCAACACGTGCCTGCGACAGCAGACCCCTGGGGTCGCCCTTATCGTGCGGCGCGACAAAAGCTCCGCACGTCGGGCCTCCCTCTTACAGAGACACTCCAGCCCAGCTTCCTGCGGGAAGTGGTCGAGGGTCTTTTCCCGCAGCGGGCGGAGCATACACCCCCGTCGATGGCCTTCATGGTCGAAGACGACGGGGGACGGAACGAGGATAATGTTCCGCCCGTCAGGGAATCAGAGATAGGGGCGGTCGTTCTACGGATTCGCTCTAAGAACACCGCCCCTGGGCCAGATGGGATACCTGCCCGAATGCTGGCGCGAACCCTCGACCACATGTCGGATCGCCTCGGGGAAGTCTTAACGCCAGCTTGGCGTCCGGGCGCTTTGCTGAGGGTTGGAAGAGCGGGAAGCTGGTCCTACTACGGAAGCCGGGACGGCCGGCCGATTCAGTCGCGGCCTATAGGCCTATCGTGTTGCTGGACGAGGTGGGTAAATTGTTTGAGAGGATACTCTTTGCCGCATCGTCCGGCACCTCTGCGAGGTGGGCCCCGATCTGTCGGACGCCCAATACGGGTTTCGAGCCGGGCGTTCGACAGTCGATGCTGTGTTGCGCCTGAGGGCCGTGACCGAAGAGGCGGTGAGCTGTGGCGGCGTGCTGTTGGCGGTGTCGTTGGACATCGCCAACGCATTTAATAGTCTGCCATTTAGCTGCATCAGGGAAGCACTCTACTACCACGGGGTGCCAGAGTACCTGAGGCGGCTTGTGGCAGACTATCTTAGGGAGCGTACCGTCATGTACGAGGACCGAGATGGCATTCTGAGGCAGCGGCCCATGTCGTGCGGTGTTCCGCAGGGGTCTGTCCTCGGACCACTCCTGTGGAATATGGGATACGACTGGGTCCTTCGAGGTTGTCTTCCCCCCGGGCTGGGCGTAATTTGTTACGCCGATGACACATTGGTCACGGCCCGGGGAGCGAACTTTCAAGAGGCGGCGCGCCTGGCCACCGTGGGAGTCTCTTTGGTGGTCGGGCGCATTGAGGCGCTGGGTTTACGAGTGGCCCTAGATAAGACGGAGGCCCTTATGTTCCATGGGCCCCGTCGTGGTCCACCATTCGGCGCCTCTATCGTAGTCAATTCGGTCCTCGTACCGGTTCAGGCCCAGATGAAATATCTGGGCCTGATCCTCGACGGCAGGTGGCTCTTCGACGAGCACTTCCGACAGCTTTCTCCAAAGCTGGTCGGCGCTGCTTCTGCCCTTGGGCGACTTTTGCCGAATTTGGGTGGAGCCAGCGTCGTGACGAGACGGCTATACACGGGGGTTGTCTGGTCAATGGCGCTGTATGGTGCACCGGTGTGGGCGGCAGCTCTGACTGCCCAGAATAGGGCTCGTCTCTGGCGCCCTCAGAGGATATTGGCGGTTAGAGCCATACGCGGTTACCGCACCGTATCGACGGAGGCAGCGTGCGCCTTGGCCGGAACTCCCTCGTGGGATTTGGAGGCGGAAGTGCTCGCCGAAGTTTATCGGCGGACGGCTGACTTCCGGGCGGGTAGCGGCATACGGCCCCCGCCCGAAGAGGTACGCGAGTGGCGTGAGGCCGCTCGTCGAACCACAATGGCTCGTTGGTCGTCCCGGTTGGAGACTCCACGTGCTGGCTTTGCCCTCGTGAAGGCTCTCCAGCCAGGCATCGCCGAGTGGGCAGGGCGGCAGCACGGGGCCCTTTCCTTCCGACTGACGCAGGTCCTTTCCGGGCACGGTTGCTTCGGGAAGTATCTGCACTTGGTCGCCAGGAGGGAATTGAGTCCCGCCTGTCACCACTGCGACTGCAGTGAGGACTCGGCTCAGCACACGCTAGCGGTTTGTTCCGCCTGGGCGGCGCAGCGTGGGGTCCTCACTGCAGTTATTGGAGGAGATCTCTCGCTACCGGCCGTCATACGCTCCATGGCCGGTAGCGACAGTTGTTTTACCGCGGTCGCAACCTTCTGCGAAGACGTAATTTCACGGAAGGAGGCGGCGGAGAAGGCCCGGGAGGACGATCTCCACTCGGCCCCAATTCGCCGCCGGCGAGCCGGGCGGCGGAGGCGCGCATAGCAGCGCCTCATGCCGCCTTGAGTGTGGCCACGGGTGGACGGGACGGGTTTTCCCCTCCATCCGCTATAGTGGCCAGCCGCGAGGAGGTGACGTGCGCGTGTGCCGTACGTCGCCTAAATAGAGAGTTTATCCGCAGACGGTGCCCGCTTTAGCGGGCAGGCGCTAGGAGGGATCTGGATATCGTAATAGCAGCGGTTCCCGGATCCCTCCTATCTCAGGCGCAGAGTGGCACACCGTATGGTTTTAGTCGGTCCGATTCCGACACACCACCCCGCCGTAAACCCCGGTGGGGTGACGGCTCGAGGGGGTTTCCACACGTAAAAAAAAAAAAATGCGTTATCTGTTGCCTGGTCGGGCACATTGAAGCGCTGGGTTTACGGGTGGCCCTAGATGAGACGGAGACATTGTTTCATGGGTCCCGTCGTGGTCCACCCCCCGGCGCCTCTATCGTTGTCAATTCGGTCCTCGTACCGATTAAGGCCCAGATGAAGTATCTGGGCCTGATCCTAGACGGCAGGTGGCTCTTTAACGAGCACTTCCGACAGCTTACTCCAAAGCTGGTCGGTGATGCTTCTGCCCTTGGGCGACTTTTGCCCAATTTGGGTGGAGCCAGCGTCGCGACGAGACGGCTATACACGGGGGTTGTCCGGTTAATGGCGCTGTATGGTGCTCCAGTATGGGCGGCGGCTCTGACCGCCCAGAATAGGGCTCGCCTCTGGCGCCCTCAGAGGATATTGGCGGTTAGAGCCATACGCGGTTACCGCACCGTATCGACGGAGGCGGCGTGCGCCTTGGCCGGAACTCCCTCGTGGGATTTGGAGGCGGAAGTGCTCGCCGAAGTTTATCGGCGAACGGCTGACTTCCGGGCGGGTAGCGGCATACGGCCCCCGCCTGAAGAGATACGCGAGTGGCGAGAGGCCGCTCGTCGAGCCACGATGGCTCGTTGGTCGTCCCGACTGGAGGCTCCACGTGCTAGCTTTGCCGCCGTGGAGGCTCTCCAGCCGGTCATCGCCGAGTGGGCAGGGCGGCAGCACGGGACCCTTTCCTTCCGACTGACGCAGGTCCTTTCCGGGCACGGTTGCTTCGGGAAGTATCTGCACTCGGTCGTCAGGAGGGAATTGAGTCCCGCCTGTCACCACTGCGACTGCAGTGAGGACTCGGCTCAGAACACGCTAGCGGTTTGTTCCGCTTGGGCGGCGCAGCGCGCGGTCCTCACTGCAGTTATTGGAGGTGATCTCTCGCTACCGGCCGTCATATGCTCCATGGCCGGTAGCGACAGTTGTTTTACCGCGGTCGCAACCTTCTGTGAAGACGTAATTTCGCGGAAGGAGGCGGCGGAGAAGGCCCGGGAGGACGATATCCACTCGGACCCGATTCGCCGCCGGCGAGCCGGGCAGCGGAGGCGCGCATACCAGCGCCTCATGCTGCCTTGAGTGTGGCCGCGGGTGGACGGGACGGGTTTTCCCCTCCATCCGCTATAGTGGCCAGCTGCGAGGAGGTGATGTGCACGTGTGCCGTACGTCGCCTAAATAGAGAGTTTATCCGCAGATGGTGCCCGCTTTAGCGGGCAGGCGCTAGGAGGGATCTGGATGTCGTAACAGCAGCGGTTCCCGGATCCCTCCTATCTCAGGCGCAGAGTGGCACACCGTGTGGTTTTAGTCGGTCCGATTCCGACACACCACCCCGCCATAAACCCTGGTGGGGTGGTGGTGGGGGTGGACGGCCCGAGGGGGTTGCCACACGTTAAAAAAAAAGAAAAATGGGTTATCTGTTGCCAGCCACTCTTCTCAACTTTTCTTTACCTGTGTATTGTGCTACTGTATCGGAATCGGACCGATTTAAACCGCACGATGTGCCACTTTACACCTGGAATGGACTTGCTGTTATTGAGCACTATGTTGCCGAATCACAGTCGCTCCGCATATGTTCTTAACCTTTTTTTGTTTTTTTTTTTTTTTACGCGGGGAATGCTTTTCGCACCATACCCTCCGGAGGGACGAAGGGCGTGTGTGGGACCCCCGGAAAACCGGTATACCCACTAAACCCCGCGGCGGCCTACCTCGGCAGTCGGAAGGAGCTCCAGGAACGCATTAGCGGCTTCTAGAGTCCTCCCTGCCGTACCTCACAAGTGAGGTACATCCCGGGCACCTCATGCCCCAAGGACAGGACGCTATCACACCTCTCTCCGCCCTGCACAGTAAGAGGCAGAACAGCGCCCCGCCCCAGACGACACTCCCCGGCCGCACCGGAGTGTCACCTGTCTCGGGTCGCTTGCAGCAGTCACATCGCCCCAAGATATGACCGCAGCGACCCGTAGGCGGCGATTAGGGAACTAGCGACCTCTGCCGCGTCCCCTTCGCCGCCTCCTTCGAGCGGGATCGGCCCTTTCCCGATCTCGCTCTGCGGTCTCCTTCCGGAGCATAACATGCTCACAGAAGGAGACCGCGGCTTCCCATCCCTCACGAGTCGCCAGCATTGCCGTGATCAGTGCTGACGGCGTAAGGTTTCGTCCGATCCGTCCGACCAGGACTCGACGCTCAGACTCCCAAGCTGGGCAGTCCTCCAGCGTGTGCTGGGCGGAGTCCCGTTCGGACTCGCAGTGGTGGCATTGTGCCGTAGCCTCCCGTCCTATTCGATTCAGATACTCACCAAAGCAGCCGTGCCCGGTGAGTATCTGAGTCAATCGATAGGTGACACAGTCGGTCCTCTCTATCCACGCTTCGAAGTTCGGCAGAACGGCTCCGACGGCGCGTTGGCTAGCACAGCCCTCAGTTTCGAGCCGTGCCTGCCAAGCCACCAGAGCTTGCTTATGCGCGTTCTGCCGTAGCATTCCGGGCTCATGATCTGGCGCGGCCTCTTCAGCATTCCGACCGACAGAACGACGAATTTGGTCATAAACCATCGCGTCCATGTCGGCCAGAATATCGAAGGGCGGAGATCGTGCCAGGATCATCGCCGCCTCATAGGAGATTGTGCGGTAGCCCCGCACGATCCGTATGGCCATCAACCGCTGCAGGCTCCTGAGTAGAGCCCGGCAGCGGGAGTCACCCGCCAGGTCACTAAACCAAACGGGCGCCCCATAGATGACCATGGATCTAATAACCCCCATATAGAGGCGGCGAACTTCTTCCCGTGGTCCCCCGAGATTGGGCAACAGACGATGCAACGCACCTGCTACCCCCCGCACTCGGGGGACTAATCGCCCGAAATGCTCTTCGAAGCTCCATCGACTGTCCAGGATAAGGCCTAAGTACCTCATGTACTGGCCCACCTGGACTTCAGCGTCACCCACGCGAAGGCATGAGCTGGGTGGTTCCTGGCGTCTGCGTAGGCCATGAAACCATATCGCCTCAGTTTTCTGAGGCGCCACCCTAAGGCCCAGCTCACAGATCTTGTTTACAACACAAGCCACCCCCTGCTCGGCAAGCCAAAGCACTTCCTCAAAGCGTGACCCTCTAGCCAATATAAGTGTGTCGTCCGCATAGCAGACTAAACTTAGGCCAGAGGGCAGACTGATACGAAGGACCGCATCGTATGCGAGATTCCACAGCAATGGGCCCAATACAGAGCCTTGGGGAACCCCACAACATACCTCCCTCTGGTTTTCTACTCCATTCCGACCGATAAACTTCACTGTCCTGTCGCGTAGATAGGCCTCTACGACGGCCCGCAGGTAGAGCGGCACCTCGTGATATACAAGGGCCGCCCTAATTGCCTGCCAGGGGAGGGTGCCGAACGCGTTGATAATATCAAGGCTAACCGCCAACGCCACCCCCCCTGATTGGATTGTCGACTCCGACAGGGATCGAACACACTTGACAGCATCTACTGTCGAACGTCCCCGTCGGAATCCAAACTGACAGGCCGACAGATCAGGGCCCACTCTCGACAGATGCCCACTGATCCGGTCAGAGATAACCCTCTCAAAGAGTTTCCCCGACTCGTTCAGCAGGCAAATCGGTCGGAATGCAGAGGGAGAATCTGCAGCCCTTCCTTCTTTTTTTAAAAGTACCAGTCTCGCTTGTTTCCAGTCGAGGGGGAAGATACCGAGGCTGAGACAATCTGTGAAGATTCGCCTCAGTTTGTTCCCCAGAACCGACAGAGCTATCACCAACGCCCGGCCTGGAACACCATCAGGTCCAGGCGCGGTGTTGCGTGAAGCCAGCCGCCGTGTGACCCGGTCCAACTCCAACTCCGTCACCCCATATTCATCGGACCAGGGTTGCCGTTCCGATTGTGACGGAGGAATCGGGGGACTGTCCTGGACCCTTGGGAAGAGTGTATCTAGCACTCTTCCCAAAAATTCTGGGTCCAGAGTTTCCGTCAACGGAGGGACCCATGGCTTCAGTTTGCCCAATATCATTTATATGTTCTTAACCTAGAAATTTATTTTCTTTTCCTTTGATATTATAAATTATGCTACAGTTTTCATATACGTAAGCAATCCTTTGTTTGCTGTTATATTTTGGCACCCGCAGATTAGGGAGTAAAACTATTTGCCCTTTGGCCACGTATTCAGACTCTACTAACATAAGTTGGCATACCTACGTCCTATGTTCCTATACATGGAAGTAGAAATAATCATAGTATTAATTCATTCAGTAGTGTTCAGTTTATTAACCTTTTAATTAAATCTTTAAGCCCTTTAAGCGGGGCGTGAAAAAGCAACTCACTAGGTCGCCATAGTGTGGGTCACCGGTCTTGGATTCTATTCATGCTTTATATCAGGCAGAGTAGAGTCAATTTGGTGGGCCATTAATAAAAAAAATATTATTTTTTTTGTGTTTATTTCCTCAACTTTCTTTGTCTATCAACTCAGTAACAAAATTTAGTTATAGTATATTTCTTTTAGTTACGTATAAAATCAGTATTACCTACGTCTTGGGTTATACCCAGATCACGGTGTTCTAGGTATAGGTTTTTCATTTTATAATATATCACGAATGAGTCAATAAAGTGTAAACTTCAATAGTTTTGATGTCAGATATCTTATGAAACGAATGTTTGCACTAAAATTAATCTTTAACATCTCTTTGTCATGCTCGTATCAGTACATCTACATTTCGATCTATTAAGGATTGTGTACTTCAGTAATGTACATTATTTATATGTAATTATTTCAAAGAATGGTGTTATTGCAGGCGACGAGCTTTATCGTTAATGAGGAAAATTGTCTATCCTTATAAAGCGTATTTATACTTAGGCTGAAATAATAAAGTTTAAGATTTTTTATTCACATGAATGGGATCTTGATACTGGTAACCAGAGTCTTCAGACTACCGCTGTCTTAGATCCGCTAACCTATCCAAACCCAACAGTGTAACTTGTAATAGCTCTCACATCTTAAAGTTGTCTTATTCCAAATTACATTTTTTTTACTTTCATTGGCGAACAATTACTTTCATGAACGACCTTTTGAAGTTTCTTACTGTAAGAACTGCTGGACCTATATCCAGCAATGAACTGTAAAAGGCTGAACGGGCCTATGCCACTTCTTAGCAAGGAGGGTTTGGCCTACTGAAGCACGCTGGTCAGTGGGGTTGGAATAGGGTTTATTTCAAGTTTTCCTTCTCTTTGTAGTTATATTTTCCTGAATAGTTTGTCCCCTTAGTCGACTCTTACGATACCCACGGGTTTAAAAAGAGTGGTAACACTACGTACTCGTAATCTGTCACCACACAGACGGCAATTCTTTCACTATATATAATTTTAACCTGTTGCACCAGCAATGGTACATTTCTTAAATAATGAAAAAAAAACAAATATTAATCTACCATCGTCACCATCAACAACCTGTAGTAGGTTTTGGCCTACTATACCACGCTGGTCAGACAGATTGGTGTGTAAAGGGGATGTTTCAAGTTTTCCACCTCTTTGAAGTGCTATTGTCGTAAGACATTTACGCACTTAATAAGCTCTTACGACAACCACAGGAAAAAATGATCTCCGTAATCTTCTTCCGTCACCACACAGACAGCAAGTATCATATATAATATTAATATAATCCATAGGAACTTAAGAAAGAGTGATCCTTTTATTACAAGCATGTAGGTGTCATAAACTCAAGAGAACACGACGCGATAATAAAAGGGAACGGGCTATAACTTCATATATAGATGCAAGACTTGAATGTGTCATTAATGGATGAAGTGGAAATGTAGAAACACTAAAATCACAGAAATTGTGTCCTATTATTACAATTTCCAAGGCAAATAGAAACTATATCAGTATCTTCGTATGATTTATTTTACCAATACTCAGCTCTAGGTACCTTTGTTTTTTCTTTCCCGTTACACAAAGTTTTACTATCTAGTGCCGAATAAATTTAATTATATTTCAATAAAACATTAAGAGATTTTTTTGAAACTATTTTAAGAAATTAGGTATTCAATTACTTACAAATGAAACGTGATGCCATTCATGGCTTCAGAACATCTATCCGAGTAAGTTTTTACATGATGAAATAAAATACTTTATCTATTACTTCTTCATACCGAGAAAATATAACAATTTGTGACTTTTTGATACAATTCTAGAAGACTAACATTAACAGTCTACAATTATACGCCACGTCAACTGAGATGACGTCAGGACCCGCTTTTAATCACGGTACACCGTTGTTTAGTGAAAATGAAAGTGAAAGTGTTGTATTATCCTTTTTATCGCGCGATTGCAAAAGTCTAGACTGATGATAAGTGAATATTAACAATAACATATCCAAACACCATTATTTTATAAATACAACACTTTAATGAAAATTTATTTGTATAAGTGATCCTTTGTTTTTACTTTCATCGTGAAGGACGAAAGATGGCACGGCATCGATCATTCTAATTATTTCTTACTACTTTTATCATTCTCATATAAAGACATTAATATATACATAAAGTCAAGTTTATTTGTCAGAGGGATAGGCAGAACCGATTGATCTCCACTTACTACGGCCCCGACACATCTCTTTTGTTTTGTCCACATTAATTAATTGTTGCATGCATGCTCGTCGGTTCCTGCTACCTTTCACACGTCCCTTCTTCAGAACATCACCAATTTCGTCGGTGAATGTCCGTCGTAGACGACCTTTCCCAACATTTATACACACATTTACTTTATAAATTCCTTTCGTGTGTCTTCTATCAACCATTCCACGTGGCCAAACCATCGAAGCATGCCATTTTTAATCTTTGTCACTACATCTTTTTATGCCTTAGAATCTTTTCAGATAGTGTAAATGATTTTCTTGCCAATTGTCATCTCATCGATGATTTATTATCCTAATGGACTATCCGTTGTTATTATTGCGTTACATAAAGAATTGAATAACAGTAGTAGACTACATACAAATTGAGTATGGGGTTGACTTTTATGTTTTAAGTAAATGTCTTGTAATCTAGGATTCCATTCTAATGCAAAAATAATATTATACAATTAACCTAAAACCTTCTTAATCGTCGTAGTTATAAAGTGGGTAATGTTGAATTCGAACCTTCTTTCTGATTTTGCTGTTACACTAAAATAACATAACGGTGGGTATCCACGATCCAACTTTGATATTTACGCATTCCTCGCAATGAAAGACGTCCGATAATATTTTAATGATGTTAGTCCGAGAACATTTATTAATTCAAGCTAGAAAAAGCTTATATCCTAGAAACGTCTTAAAACACATTTGCTATAAACGTTCTTACATGATGTTGTTGTTTTTAAACCATTCTTCCTAAGATACTGTACTATAAATATTGTAAGATTTTAATCTGCTTCGTTGTCATTGTTTTGTTACACACGGCTTTATGCAAAACGTTTAGAATAAACATCAAGCATTTATACAAACACTTGTGTCTTATAGTAAATTTAAAATAATATTGAAATATGCAACACATACTGTCAAAGTATATCTGTAAATTTGATAATATGATATAAGCATCGGTGGTTCAGTGGTAGAATGCTCGCCTGCCACGCGGGCGGCCCGGGTTCGATTCCCGGCCGATGCAGCTCTACTTTTTGTGAAGAATATGAAGAAAAGACACATCTCTTCTTCATATTCTTGTGTTTTGGAGCTTTCAGATATGATGTCGACAATTAAGGACACAAAAATTAGAAAAATGTTGAAGTTTATTTATCTTACGTTCTGTAATTTAAAACGGCTGACAAGGTTATATACCTATAATTGATTTACTCTTGGTATTTTTTTCTATACTCGGACAAAATAAGTATATCTTTAGAAAGACTAAGAAGAAAAAAAAAACATCTATAAAAGTAATATGTCGTTGAACTTTTCTATGACGATATTTGTCATGCTTCGATAAACAAACATACGCTGTATTGTTGATTGCAGATGTAGTAAAGGTTAATTGATAATGATAACAAGGTTTTTTTTTTTTAAATCTTCAGCTTACCGCTCTCCTAACTGAGCTATTCGGGCTGTGTAAATTGGGTGGAATCATTGTAACTTACGCATTTAGTGTCACAAATCTATGCTTACAAAACATAGTATTAAAGTACAATTTTATCTTAACTTTAAGACAGGAAGATGATTATAATTTATTTTTATCAGTTTAATATCACTTTCAAAGTAGAGTAAATTCCAAGTGATATGTTTATTAAAATAAATGCGTGAAATTAAGGTATTTCAAATGTTTATATAGCTAATTCAATCGATTTCTCGATGTTTTTTAGCGTATTGCAGAAAAAATATTTTAAATTATATCGCCATCTATATTTGTTTTTAGTAGTTGAGTGTGTATGCGAAATGTTACTGTTCAATTACGACATAGATGGCGCTCTTACGTTCTCTATGATACTAAATAGATGTCATTAGTATCATTAATAGTCATAATGATAACTGCAATAGATATGCCAATGATTAATCCTTTTTTTTGTTAACAGGGTGGACTGGATAACTGGGGGTAGGAGTATAAAGTGTTTCTAATAAAAATGACACGAATAGAGATTTGACTTAATGTCGAATAACAAATATTCAATTACTTACTTCCTTTCGCGGGTGGCGAGTTCAAACTTGCATTAGAAAGACGTGATGAAGAAGTGTCGTGGGTGCTTTTGCTGCATTCTCACCTTGTTTGTGATTTTTCTTAGATTAATTTGTTGTCTCCCGATAGAGGTGTGCAGAGTAAAAGCTATTTTCCAAAGCAGGTGTAATGTGCAAATGCAGGTAAAAACAATCGTTTGCAATCATCAAATGCCGAAACAAATATTTATATTCATTATGATGAATGGGACAAATTTTTAACCAGGTAGGTACTACCAGGTTATAAACTAATTCTTAATATTTCCATTTATTCTATATTTTTTTTATGAATTCTGGTATTATTTTAGACTACTTTACCTAGTTAGATAGCTGACAATGTGTACATATATATTTTTTCATCTATGTATACATTTATTTGGCAATCAGCCAAATATCTATTAGTGAAAACATTTGACTGAATAGCCGAATATCTAATAGTTGCTAAATAATTTTGACATCTCTACTAAAAACCATCCAAAAACCATTCTAGGGAGGACCTGGTTCGACATGTTGACTGTTATATCTTCTGTATTTAAAACGTGTTAATATTAAATAACATAAAAACACAAACATAAACCTATAAGGCCGTACACCGTAACCTATAAGGACAGAGTACTGTCCACCAACCACAACTGTTCTAAAACAATAACTTATTTTGAATGATAGCTTAAAATACTTATGTTCAATGCAACAAAAAAAGTTAAAAACAGCTACAAAACTCATTTTTGGGGTCAACAATCTTAATGGCCTAGCGGACAAACGCGCAGGAAAACAGTCCTTAATATGGAACAAAAATTATGATGATGCTGATTAAGATCACAGTAGAACAGGCTCCACGCTATAAATAGCTTCTTTTACTGTATTATGCAAGTAGATACTAATGTACAGCGACTAAATTTGCTTTAGGTGCATTTTAATATTTAATTATAATATTCAATCTAAATATAGCGTTTGAATGAAAAATTAAAACACATAAATTGAAATTAATATAATTTATAATTTAAATTAATATTGAACATGTAGCGAAAGAGTACAAAGTGTCACCATCCCTATTCATACCATGGGTATTGTAAGAGGCGACAAAGAGAACAAATATGCAAGACAACATCCCTGCAAAGAGAAGAAAAACTTGAAGTATACCAACCCGTCTGACCAGCGTGGTATAGTAGGCTAAAATCTTGGATGATGACGATAATCCATGGAACACCTAAATCTACGCAAGTAACGAAGACAATAGGCAGTGTGCAGGCTTAATAAAACAATTCACTATATGGACCAAAAAAACAAATTAAAACCGCTCAACCTACTACGAGAGCACACATTGCTAGGTACTCGTAAATCATTTTATTATTATAAGATTCATGGGCGCATTTAAATTGACATGTATATATGTATTCGTCGGGCAGAGAGTATTGTGACTATTTACTTATTTAATGAATTTCATACGAGGCATTGCAACTTTAGAAAGTTTCCAAAATGTTTTAGTTGTGAAGTTCTATAGAATTAACAATGTTAAACGTGACTCTTGGAGAAATTTCTATTGCTGTTAAAAAACTTAATATTTTCAGAAGTATCCTGAGACGGTGATGTGACAGTGTTTACCCGCAATTTTCTCAACCGAAAGTAATCTAATACACGCAAGTGTGATAGTGTGGCTTCCTACGACAGCGAAGATCGCTAGGGTTCTCAGGAACTTCCTTCGAATATGCCACTTAACAGTAAACCCCGGTGAGATACCGATCGCGGTGGCGATCGGTTGATTGATGGTACATGTTGCAACACGGTTCACAGATGAGGCAAAATCTTTCACTATATATGTATATAATATTTACACTACATATTTATGTATGTATTATAATAATGCATACATATTTATGTATGTATTATAATAATGCCTACTTCTTGAAAATGCCGAAAATAAAATGAAGTTCAGCAAAATAAACATGATTTAAAAAGTAACTCTACTCTACCTGATGGAAAGCATGAATTGAATCTAAGAGTTGTGGTCACCATAGTCATTGTGAATGCAGACAATGCAATATGGCGACACACACTACGGCGCTCTAATGAGATGCTTCTTCACGTCCGCTTGGGAACGCAAAAGGCATGACAGTCATCATGGCATTGTAATGCTCACACATTTACCATGACAACTGTCACCCTTGCATCAATGGGCCTCCGGTCAGCAGTTTTAATTCAACAATTATTTGCAGGAGTATCTAACTGTCACGTACATAAGAAAATTATACGCTTAACTGAAAGCTGAATTTGCAACTTCCAGAGCAAGATTACGACCTACTTACATATTATAAAAAAATCTGACGCAATGTCTTTTGGCACATGATCTAGTGTCTACAATAACTGAGTTACAATCAGGACACCTGCAAAGTAATTACTTATTACCGAGGACACTGTATTGGCACCCTAGTTGAAGCAGGTGGCTATATATTTCATTATAGCCTTGGTTTTGAAGAATACCTCCTCTGTGTGTACTTCCCTAATGTATGAGTTTAGATAGCAGGAAGTCCTTTGTCTGTTCGGTAAACTCCACGGAGACAACGATGTGTGTGTGAGTATACAAACAAGGATATTCTTACTCTCGATTTCTGTAATATCAGTTAGTTATACAGTTCAATTGCCTGAAAATTTTAAGATTTTTTTTTTTAATCAATAAAACATTTGCTATATAAAAATTTTACTAATCTCAATATACATCAAAACACTTCGTATACTAAGACAGCCTTATATTGTCAATATTAATATATCGGGTCTTTAGGAAAATGCATCGGTGGTGTAGTAGAGAATTACTTGCCGATAATTACCAGGTGTTTATATAATAAAATCCACGTGTTGTGCATCCTATCACAAGTCATTCAAAGATGTTTAAAAGTCAAATAAAGAAGAGAATTCTAACCATATATAAATTAGTCATCAATTTATATTTGATAGAATTTCATCGTCTGTAAGAATTTGTTATTAACTATCAATTTTTTAAATGTCATCAAAAAACAATGTAAATGTCAATCGAGAGGTACCTTCTTGAATAGCTACAGGATAGCGTTAAATACATATATACGTTTAGTCCTGAAAATACTAAAACATCGACACTTTAAATTTGCTTTAAGAACATGAACTAAGTCGATGTTGTGTGATGGACTTAGAAAAACATGACATGGGTTTATGAAGGCACTTAATTACTTCACGGTTGAACGACAAGGAAAGTGGACCGAGCTGTAAGAGTCAGTCTAAGACCACAATCAATATAACCTGGTACAGTACCACTTGTAAATAAATAAATAAATAATGGAACACACACAGTTAAAAGGCTTGGATAAAAAAAAAGTACTGCACTTTTATTTTCTACTAAGCGCATATGAAAGCTAAATATAGTAAAATGTTTAACACAAAAATATCCTGATTTGTTTTTCAAATCCAAACAACCAAACAATCAAGTACAAGTTTATGCAACAATGCAACGGTATCGTTTCCATTGTTCCCAAATCCGATTTTGGAGTTTCAAAATTAGAGGACAAAGCGTGGTGGATGTGGATTATAGGATAATTGGAAGCGACGTCGCTTTTCAAAGCGGATTTCAGGTATTTATGACTAAAAAGAATGGACTTTGTACACAACGGTGGTTTATGAATACGATCCTGTGGGGCTCTTATTTAATCTGATACAGCAATAGCTGTAATAGTTTTTGTAAATATTCATAGTTGGTACAAATTTGGATGGTTAAAGAAGAAATAATTATCATCTTTGTTCTATGTGATATTTTCCAAGTATTGTTTTAGTCCTGTTCTGGGAAAAGGGCAACCAAAAAGCGATATAATGTGTTTTTGTCTCGTCTTGACTTGTTCCAGATGTACATGGACGACGACACGTATTTACTATCTACCGGTCGCTTCGTTTTACTTTGTACTGAATAGGTGGTGATGCCACTAAAAACGGCCCGACTGCCTGCCTTAGGTGCCATGTCATTTCAGGTTCTCCCCGAATCGATGTCATGCCTTGCCAGACCCCATCCCGAGAGAAAATACTTCTCCCCTCAACCTTGGCCTGGCGGCCCGATTGGACGTTGTTGCGATCAGGTCACTATCCCGTCCTCTACCGCAGTAATTACTCTGCCACCAGAGATCCTACTCATTGCCGGACCTCGTTTGACCATAAATAAAAAAGGAGTATTAACGGGCATAGCAGATTTCTGCTAGCCTTTTTAATTTAAATACAAAGTTTATTAAACTTTTTCTTGCTAAGGTTAGGATGATACAGTGCCTGATCATTTACGAGTATATATGTTATTATTTATCATATGAAGTATATCCACTTCATATGATAAATAATTTACAGTTATAACGTTTTAAACGTCCCGAAATTAATGTTAGTTTCGTAATGGAAGATTTCAGTTTTATAAATACTTAAATATGATTTTGTGCGTTTGGTTGGAGAATTTAGAAAATACCAAGAAACTGCTGGTTAGCACTTCATCACCTTCTGAAACAACAAACGTCACTGCGAAACGATTTTGTACTTCTAGCAAAGTGAGAATGGTGGTTGCGAAAATCTAAAAACTTCTATATTTTCATCTATCATCTTCGAGAATGCCTTTATAATATTATAGGATATACTTTCTCTTTAACAAAAACTAGAAGCATCTACAGAAACCTGGACTTTAATAAAACTTTTCATGACAGAAAATATGGAAAGAATTATAATACAATGAATAATTTAAGTTATCAATGCACTAGATAGTAACGCAGACAACAATACTGTGACTCAGAAATCCGATGACACATTACATTGCAATGTTGTTGATTACCACAAATACTCGGAAAAGGTTGGCGAAACATTAAGTTATGAAACTAAATAAGGGTGCCTTATTTACAAATTTAGCGGTTATCGATTATTTGAATGGTACAGATGTATAATTTTTACTCTCAACTGAATATATAGTTACACTTAAAGTGTGCATACGATACATTTCTCAGCATCTGTGATAGCTTCAGGCAAATGAAGTCAGGCGTCATATCCAAGGGGCACGACACTTCTTCCAAAGGTACCACATCTAAAGTTTTTCATATGTTTGTAGCCTACTCAATACCTCAGTAAGTAAAAATTGGGTTTAGTTCATTCGTAAACTTATCATGTTATAGCAAGTCTATGCAATAAAAGTCTTATTAGTCTCTAAAATTTGTTAAAATTAAATTATACACAGAAATATCTACCTAGTACCTATTAATGTATAGAAGATAGCCGCACCCTATTTAAGGTCATTAAGTAAATTTCTTAAACACCTTCAAATAATGCCTATTTATATAAACAATTGGTTGACATCTAACATCGTCAATTTATGACTCTACTGTAGTTAATAAAGATTCATTAATTTTTATTACTATCTAATAGTAGTGCCAATCGCACGTTAGATTATTGGTCGTTAACGCAATCATTTTTAAAGGTTTCTTGACCCATTTATGAGATTTCTAGTAGAATTTCTTTCAATTAGCCAATTTATGTTACATTAAGATGTGCCCATTAGATTAATTTTTCTTTTTGTTATTCTCTCAATTTCATCAGTCACTCAGTCGATTTAAATTTTACAGTAACATAAAGAAATTTAAAAGAGAAGATAACAAACAATACAAGTAAATCTATCGTTTTTTAATGAATCCAGTAAGGAGTTTAATTTATATATGTAATGAATTACAATAATCAGTTTAGATTTTGTATGAGAAACAGAGAATCAGACATTTAAACTATCATAAGCAAAGTATACTGCAATGTAGGTATATAGATTATTGTGCACTCTCACCCTCTACCCTTTCATTGAGATTTAAATTTTTCGAAGAGAAAAATGTAGGTTCTATATTTAAAGTAATTTTATTAACATGTAAAAATATGATCTAATGTGTCTAAATTTGTAATTAAAATAATACTTAATTTCCTTTTAAGTTAAGCCTCTGTAACATGTGTCTGCTTCTAATTATAAGTTTATTCTAGTCACCGAATGAGTCATTGCTCTCGATATATCACCACGGAACCCTGGTGAATTAACTTTGTACGCATCCCGTCTGCCAATGATAAAAATATTGCATGTAAAGTTAGAGTAATTTCTTATATTATATACTAGCCACCCATCCCGGCTTTGCACGGATGCACTATTGGTTTACAACGTCAGAACAAAAAAAAAAAAAAAGAACTTTCCTTTGTTAACCTCAATTTTATTTTGTTATGTTAAAAATGTTGTAAAATTGCCCTGCGCGTAGATAAACAGAATATTTACATATATCTCGTCCAACAGGCAACATAAATAACCCCCATATATATATATTGGGGTTATTTTAGAATTTTTTTTCAAAATAGCTATCAGCTGTGTGTGGGTAATATTTTAGTAACTACTGATAATGCATCGCGATATAGAAATTTTTGTACACAAAATACAATCTGCCAACATGAAGTATTGAGTTGTAGTGTTATCTGAGGGCCTAGTGAGAGTTTATTTCACATCAATTCGCTATCGACGGCGAGTGCATTCGGTGTTGCAATTAGTGGAGATTTCAGTGCGAGTCAATTGAACGCCGAACACGGTCTCTGTGATAATCGTGTTAATACTACTAAATATGAAATAAAGTCACTTTGCAAAGTATTGGACTGTCACTACAAGATAAATAGGTATATATTTTATGAGCATTAGTAAATGATGCCAAGCTTATGATTATGCAAAATTGTTTAAGAAAATACTTCGAACATAGAAACTTAAAAAAATATATTGGCACGAAGTTCCTTGTGGTACGGTAGGCTGGCTAAGAGGGCCTTCCAAAGACCAAACCACAGCGTCCAATGCAACGAACACCAGTTGCACGCGGAAGGTGGTACACGCGACCTTATGTTACTGGCGCGGCTAATGTGGTTCTTGGCACGGGGAGGGTGGCCCAACGGCCACGAGAGGGGCGACGGGACTACCGCCGGCGTTCTCGCACTGAGCGAAACGACTGACGGCGGTCGTTGCTGAACACCAGCAACCGGACGGCCCGACCCGCAGACACCGACCTATCGGGAGCGGGGGCCTTTAACCTACGCAGGGGACTGGCCAAGAGGAGAAAACCTCTATAAAAAACCGCAGGGACAGGATTACGCAGTCTGTCCAAAATGTGCCTCCATGTGTCCCTCTGTTACTCAGAGGGCACATGCGAGGGTTACGTCGGAGGACGACGACTTACAGGGGCGATGGGATCACCGTCGGAAACTTCTCATGGAGTAACCGGCGGTAGTCACTGCCGAACTCCGGCAACCAATCGGCCCAACCCGTAGACGCCGAGGAATCGGGAGCGGGGGGCTTCTCGAATGCGGGAAAGGGAAGAGAAGTCCGCGAGGAAGAAAACCTCTATAAAAAATTACCCCTAACCCAAGCTAAGGAAGCCCGGTGAAGAGGTTAACGGCTGGGGGGGTATCCCAGTCGCTAGGGCAACACAACGTGAGCTCACGTTAAAGAGCAAATTTAAGAATGGACGCGACCTATAAAAACGAAGTACCCCAGGAGGGTACCGACCGCACCGCGGTCAGAGAATCCCTCAGCACTCCGGGTGATCTCGGAGTGTTCAGCCCACCGTACTCTGGCGGGGCACAGTTGCGTGCAGAGCGGTGTCCGAGTCCGGGCACAACGAATGGGGCGCACACGCCCAGTTTTGTGCGTCCCAGAACATCAAGTTCAGCGTCTTCCCGCGCCCAGTCAGGTGAACGAGGAAGAGGAGGTAGGCGGGCGCCAACAATTGAGCGCCTAACCACAGAGCATGTGGACGGTCAAGACATGGAATGGCAACGTCAGGATTCAGAGGATAGTGACGTTTCATTCTTATCTGTCTCCTCGCGGTCGTCCCAAGTCCGTAAGCGCAAGCCGAAGGGACCGGCGGAGGAGAACCGGCCCACCAAAATTGCGCGGCCTAGGCAGGGCGCAGCATGTGGTGGCGGCAGCGAATCGGGGACGGGGACAGAGACAGAGCGTGAAAGCGCAGCTGCTCAGCCCACTCCCCTGATTCCCTCAGAAGGAGGCCAGTGCCGTTTAAAAATAGCGGCGGAGTTGAAAAACAAACCCACCGCAGACATAGACCTTAAAATCCAGGAGTCTTTGTCAGCGGTTGAGAAGGCTGTTATAGGAGTCAAGGGAGCCAGAGGCAGCAAAAAAACTGCTGCCAAAGAGGCCATGACGACTATCAGGGCTGGTGTGTCGGAACTCCTCATGAGAACTGACACATCGGTCCTGACAGAAACAGTAGCGAGGTTAGAGCGTGAGAACGAGGCACTCCGCTCGCAGATGGCCTCCTTACAAAAGGAGGTCGAGAAACTAATTTGTGGGGGCCCCAAGCCACACCCAAAACAATCGATCCGATCCAAAGAGGGGACTGGCAAGACCATGCCCTCCAACAAGAAAAAGGAGGTGGCGACTCGACCCGAGTGGAATGTAATACCGGACCGAGACCAATACATGGCCACGCTGGACCGTGTGTTGGCCGAAGTCCGGGTAAAGATGCTAGTGGGGCAATGTCCAGAAAGTAACTCCTCTCTTTCTAACGCGGCCACGGGTGTGAGGGCGGCGGAGCTCAGTCTTCCGCCACCAGCAAAAAATAAAAAAAGGAGGAGGCGAGGACAGCGGGCAATCCCACAGCCTCTAGCATCGCATCCTCACACGAAGCAGCAACAACCTGCGGCCCCGTCGATGGGTGAAACTTGGGCCTTGGTTCTCGGTCGGAAGAGTACGCCGACTGGACTACGGTTGCCGCGAAAAAGGCGGCAACCGTAGTCCAGTCGGCGGAGCGTGCTGCAGCAGCCGCAACACCTAAAAGGAGGGCTGTGCCTCGGCCTCCCACAACTGCGGCTATCACTGTCTCCGTGCCTCCTGGTTCGGAGACGAGGATAGCTGCGCTAATGTAGACAGCAAAGGCCAATATTAGCCTGGCTGATCTTGGCATCGCAGGCGGGCTCCGCACCAAGCGAGCCTTGACCGGGGCCCTGATCTTACAGATCCCCGGGGAAGGTAGCGCCACTTTGGCGGATAAGTTGGCAGCACGCCTGCGGCAGGTACTGTCCGGCACTGATGCTATTATTGCGCGTCCGTGTAGGACAAGTGACCTGCGGGTGCTGGACTTAGAGGAATCCATTACCCAAGCCGAGGTTGCCAAGGCCATAGCAATGGTGGGAGGATGTCCCATCTCCGACGTAAAAGTCGGAGACATTCGCGTATCTCCGTCCCGGCTGGGCACAGCTTGACACACACATTTTTTGAGACATTTTATGATGTCTTCGAAGTTTCACACAACATTAATTTGATATATACTTCTTATATAATTTATAAGTGTAAAATTAATTTTCTTTTCGTATAAAACAACTTATGAGAATTTCTTTTGAGTGTTTATTTACAAGATGTGAGAGAATTTTGGGTTCTGGTAACCTCACTACGCCTCCTCAAGACAGGTGGAGTGACGATTGATGCAAATTGGCTGGCAGGAGCTGGATGTGAGAAGTCGAAAATCATTTAAGTGGCGCGCAATTGGTGAGGCCTGTATTCAACAGTGCAGGACCTCGATAGGGTGATGATAATTATGAACCTTACACGCTTAGTGAAAAACAGAGAAAGAATTGTATAACGCTGATTATTTTTGAGACCGTGGTATAGAGCGCACATGTTTCCCTCCCACTATGGTCCCTGGTCCTTTAACCGGGGCGTGAAAAAGCATCTCACTAGGCGGCCATAATGTGGATCACCTTACTGCATTTTCTGCATTTGCAATGAGTATGATAACCAGATCCCGTAGTTTCTATTCATGCTTTCCATCAGACAGAGCAGTCATTTTGTTAGGAACAAAATTACATAAAACAAAAACGCACCGAACCGGTTGAGCCGACCCGAGTGCGGTAGGCAAGCATTGGTCGGCTCCTCGATGTATGTTAACCAAATATTATTGTTTATTGTTAATTTTTTTATATGTTACCTGCGCTGGCACAATATTTCTTAGATATGACAAATACAATGAACTTCCTGCAAGTGCAAGTAGACTTTTAACAAAATTGTAAATTGGTGTATGATATAAGGCACTGAATAGATAATATTTTTAAATTTATATACTGAATAATTACATAGTGTAGAAAAGATTGGCTTGCGATAAATCCTGTCCCCTTTGCCAAAATACAAGTGTTTCGTGTCAATCCTCTTTTTACAACCGCTAATGTCTCTATTCTATTGTATTATTGGTTAATATTTTGTTTTGGCCACGTGGTTTAACGTTGAGAGACGTCTTTTCCATCAGTTCCATTCCATTCCATTCCAACGTTCACGTTTGTAGAATGACAACTTGGCTAGCAGGGTTGTACGTGAGAGTGAGGCTATAGACGGCGCTTATTTAAACTGCAAAACGATAAAGATAAATAAAATCAAATAAATATGTAAGGAACATAAAAATACGCCCAACGTGGGGCTCGAACCCACGACCCTGCGATTAAGAGTCTCATGCTCTACCGACTGAGCTAGCCGGGCTACGAAAATTTTGTGTTTAATAGTAAACCACGACCCAAATTCGAAATTAAGTGTTTTTTATACATATTATGGACAAAAATAGCCACCGTTCGGTGCCTAACATTTAGCGTTTAACCAATACTACAAACTAAAAGGTATGTTTGTTCGGGTATAATTCCACTATATAAAGACGATTTTGTTATTATTTTTTGTTTAAAAGGAGTGTATTTTGAAATGGTGCCATTTAAATTTTATATCAATCTGATAATTAGTTTCGGAGAAAGACAACACACCTCTTAAAAAAATCACAGCAAATCAACGATTGCACAATTGTTGCTATCGCAAAAATATGCATTGTTTACCCAATCATTTGACATCACACCTGTAGCAATAAGTGGTGGTCAAGAGGTAACCGAGTATAAACACATCATTACGTTAAACAATTCTAGCCAAGACAGTCTATAGATGGATGACCAATCGTAACATACTGAGATTCCTTCGTGACTCGAGAGCACGTTAAGGAACCGATCCAGTTACCATACGAACATCTATAGTAATTGTTACGGGTAATCGGCGACCTAAAAAGACTTTCTAATAGTCATTTTGCGTAAAATATCGAAACAGCCGTATCGCAGAAAACTTAAAGTCGACCTCAGTTCAGTTTGTGAAAAATTCTCGCGGGAATAGAATTTTGCTCTTTAGTTCTTTGCAGATTTGAAGAAAAGATTTCACTGCTAATGGTGAACCGTATTTACACATCACCGACGCATCTTACTCTAAAAATGGTAAAATAAATCCTCTTTGAAGAAAAAGTTAAACCGACTGCAAACAATATTAACAAAGAGAACAAAAAATTAAAATAATTACAAATTTAATTAATAATAATAACAATAAAAACTAAATTAAGCGTAACCCTTCATTTAACAGGTAATATTATAATAGAAGTAGACACTTTCTGTTTTTGAATGACAATTTGATTTTTTCATAATGAACAACAAAGAACACCCTGACTCAGAACAATAATTTATGCATCACACAAAGTATTGTCCTATGTGGAGTTTGAACCCACAGAACTCAGCGCAGTAGAGAGCGGCGTGGCGACCGCTTAAACCACTAGGCCAACCGTATAATTTAAATGGCAGAACGTTTTCCTACTTAATAGTATTATCGTATAACTTTCCACGTCAAGACCTTTCATTTCGCGGTCTCTTTAGATATAAAAATATGTTCATTTATTGTTTTATAGTCATACCTACACACACATTTAAAATCATGCCTGTTACTCCGGAGAGCTGGGCAGAGGCATATCAAACGCCTACTTTTCGCCAGTATTTTGGTCCCACGTAATCAGGTGGCGTGCCTATTGCCGTTAATCGGTATGTTTTGTTGTCAGAGCCTCGTCCGACGATTACCATGTCAACCACTTGCAAGTGAGGTTGACTTGGGGCACTAAGTTGACCTCCCAGAATAGGGCTCGCCTCTGGCGTCCTCAGAGAAAGAAGTTTATCGGCGAATGGCTAACTTCCGGGCAGGTAGCGGCATACGGTCCTTGCCTGAAGAGATACGCGAGTGGCGAGAGGCCGCTCGTCGAGCCACGAGGGCTCGTTGGTCGTCCCGGCTGGAGGCTTCACGTGCTAGCTTTACCGCCGTGGAGGCTCTCCAGCCGGTCATCGCCGAGTGGGCAGGGCGACAGCACAGGACTCTTTCCTTTCGACTGACGCAGATCCTTTCCGGGCACGGTTGCTTCGGGAAGTATCTGCACTCCGTCGCCAGGAGGGAATTGAGTCCCGCCTGTCACCACTGCGACTGCAGTGAGGACTAGGTTTAGCACACGCTGGTGGTTTGTTCCGCCTGGGCGGCGCAGCGTAGGGTCCTCACTGCAGTTATTGGAGGAGATCTCTCGCTACCGACCGTCATACGCTCCATGGTCGATAGCCACAGTTGTTTTACCGCGGTCGCAATCTTCTGCGAAGAGGTGATTTCGCAGAAGGAGGCGGCGGAGAGGGCCCGGGAGGACGATCTTCTCTCGGACCCAATTCGCCGCCGGCGAACCGCCTCGAGTGTGACCGCGGGTCGATGGGACGAGTTTTTCCCTCCATCCGCTATAGTGGCCAGCCTCTATTTACGCGACGTCCTCGTGTGTCGTACGTCGCGTAAATAGAGAATTTATCCGTAGATGGTGCGGTAGCGGGCAGGCGCTAGGAGGGATATGGATGTCGTAATAACAGTTGTTCCCGGATCCCTCCTTTGTGAGACGCAGAGTGGCACACCGTGTGGTTTTAGTCGGTCCGATTCCGACCAATGACCCGAGGGAGTTTCCACATGTTAAAAAAAAAAGGGGCACTAAGTTCTTTTTCAGAACCCCATGCACCGGCAAAACCCTATTGATAAATACGGATATAGTGATAAATGAAACAATTGAACGGCACTGATAATGTTACAAAGTATTAAATGACTTTTAAGTGTTACATGGTATTCTTATATATCAAAACATTAGGTATAAAAAATGGTTTTTATTATTTGGTGACTGGCATTGTTTGTTGAAAAAAACAATTAAGTATGGTGTACTTTAAGTTATAATTAAACTTAAAGAGGTAAAAATTACACGTATAAAACTTGTATCTGAGTTATTGAAACATTATTATGAAAAGTCTTGGCGGTTATATAATATGTTCGTGTACCTATTAGTATTTTGTGTCTTTATACGACCACCCATCGCTTTGAGGGAGCACGGAGAGTGCCGATGACATACTTACGCTGACTGATATATACATCGACAATGACTAATATTACTATAATGACAATGACGAATAATAATCATACATTTCATTACAATTTCATCGTTTAAGTAGTCTAATTTATTCCATTATATTTATTTTTCATTTAATTAAATAATACAATAAGCAAATAAATAACTTAACATCAGTAAGTAATTAATAGTGTCCAACATAAGGTACTGGCAATGCATTTACGGCTGTTAGCAACAAGTGTCCATGAGACGGCAGGCACCAAAAATTTTAATTTGTGATAATAAGTGAGCAAGATATTGTTCAGAAAATATGATCAATTTAATTTAACACCAATGTAACCAGGTTATTCGAAACCAGACCACTCAATCTAAAAGAGCATATCTACCTACACATTTCGAGAATAGTATTAATAAGAATATTAGTGAACATATTATAATATATTATTTTAATGAAGTAATTGTTTTAAATTTATCAAAATTCTGTTATCTACAAGGTGGTGGACACTATGGCGCCGAATACGTTAAGCGCCATGCGGTGAGGTGTATATTCGAATACAAAAGTTTTAACTCTTTAACGATATGATTTGAGGGATTAGAATAATACAATCTTGATTTTAATGGTTAGAGTGCCATACTTTGACTCATTTGGGTGGGTTCGACTGGAATTATTCGATCTCACAGAAAATCGATGTTTAGCAATTCTTTCTTAGCTTTTCATCGAGTGAGGGCGGTATCCGGACTAGTAATAAAAAAGACTTGTGCCTTTTAGCCTTAAATTTAAAACTCACGATTTTTTTTCTAGAAACGAAGTCGTGAAATAGGAGAAATAAAAATTGTTGAGTAAAAAGATTTTGCGCTTTTGTCAAGGCTAGGCTTTTTAAAGCTCGAGTCTTTTTTGAAGACAAGTGTCGTAATTAGAGCCCTGGTTAGTCTTGTGTTTAATTAAGAACAACATAAAGGGTGGTGGTTAGTATGGATACTGAGATTCTGAGTTCGATTAATGTGTTTTTATACTATACATCTTCATTTTCTACCATAATATATGAACTACGTACGAGTATATTGTAGTTAATTGATTTGTAGCATTATGAATGGTACAGCTGTATTTATTATATTTTTAAATATAAAATCATTGTATGTGTATTGTATATTTATTGTTAATATAAGTTAATATATTTAAGTATTTTATTTGACCGCGAATATTACACTTTCTCCGAGTGTATTTTTTCCCAAACTAGGTTGGGTTCAGCTGAGCGGTATCGAAGTTCTATAGAAAGATTGTTGTCACCCTTTTTAGGGCTCCCAGTAGCCGTAACGATTGCAAAAGCTCCTGCTGTTCGTATGGGCACCAGCACCAACGGATAAACGTGCTCTCCGAGGCACGGAGGGATTTCAGTATGTTAAGAAATGGTCATACATCATACAATAATCCAATGACCGTTGTGTGATGTATAACCATTTCTTACCGAATACTCAATCCGATACCGATCAGTTAATATTGATCAGCTTAACTTTGCAATGTGTTAACCTACGTGGCTGCCACTGAGCCACGTACTCCTCTCAAATACCATACACAAACTTCAATAGAAATTCATTACAAAACAAGTCAAGTCGTTTAAAAAGATTAAGGCTTAAATCAAAAATTTTCTCTTAAAAAAACATAAGCTCTGTTAGAAAAGATCTAATCCTCCCTTTGATTGACTGTGGTGACGCGTGCTGTTACGACCTGAATGCAGATTTCCTTAACAAGCTAGAACGTCTTCTCAATAACGACATTCGATTCATCTTTAACCTCCGTAAGTATGATCATATCTCCAGTTATCGGTCCCAGTTCACATGGCTACTGTATATTTTTCTCAATTCCCCATCCTCTCACATTTATTTAACATCACAAATTCAATTATTGAGCAACAACCATAACAGAAACCTACTTTCGGCTAATAATCTCTTTCTACTCTGTCCTTCTCACTTCACTGGGTTTGTCGGTTCTTCGTTCTTTGTGCAGGTTGTACTTTCGTGGAACGCACTTGCCCTCGAAGTCAGGATGGCTATAAGTCGCGACTTGTTTAAAGTTAAAGTGAAGAAGCTTTTACTGGCTGAATTAGCGATGTCTTAGTTCATCACCTGCTATTATTATATCTTATAGTGGTAATATGTATGCACGGATATGTATGAGATGTATGTATGTGTATTATAAATGTATGTGCGTTATATATGTATGTATTTATGCACTTATTTTTGTATTTATTTATGGTCAAATTAGTCTATATAGATTGAATCCTTTGTCAATTATTTCTTATCCTTAAGTGCACCTCATTATTCTCTGCATCTCCCAATCGGTTAACTGGCAGAAAATGCCTTAGGCATTCAATCCGCCGATACATGTATTTGTGCATAAAGTTGTAAATAAATAAATAAATAAAAGCATTACTCTTTAGGATTTAGCCCTCATACATAATATATAATATTATAGATAATCAGCCTCGAGAGCTTATGATTTAGCCTTATAGCCTTCTACTCATCACAATAAAGCAATGAGTCCTAAAAAGGGCTTTTCTATCACTGATCCTGAGGCCCAGTCCGCCCTTGCCTACCCCTGAATTCTGAGATGCGTTCTCAGAGGGCGGTAACCCACTTGTGCTTCTTAAGCTGTAGCTGATCATGGACAGCAGTACTCACGTACGATCATGCCCCAATATCATAAAAAAAGAGAAACATAAAAAATACTTATCACTTTACCTTCATTAATGTTGATGAACAGAATTGCCATTGGAATCATCAATATTATCGTAAAAACTAGAAGCAATAAACTTGCGTGCGTGAGCTTCCTCAATCAGTATTCGGTGACCGTCTGACGGAGGAAGTAGCACGGCTCGACAGTTAGCTTTTATTTAGCACCGATGACCTGTCAGTGCAGTGTTTGCTTTTTTATGGTGTTGACACTTCGAGCAAACTGCTATACGATGTGCAACTAATACACATTGAATTGGCAATGTATCTAATTTGTTTCTCTACGAGTATATCGCATATAAGTTGAAGAAAATTGCTATAATTGTATGACCACTATGTACACTTAATTGGCACTAATGATTTTGATGTTGATGTCTATGTTTAATAAATTTGTGTACAAAACAACATATATGCATATATAAGATAGTTTTGAAGGTTGTTAGTTTATTTGTACACAAACTTGTAAAAACTTTAAAAACTCAAATTTCTGCATGTTATTTTTCTGATTTGTTTCAAATTTATTTCTCGACGATGCGACCACTATGTGGCATAGAGAAGCACGGTACGATATAGGTAGTTTCTAATAAATTTCATATTTATTGTGAAGAAAATTGTCCTATTCTTAGAAAGAAAGAGGGTCTTTACTTACCAGACTAAACTGATATCTAATCTCCTACCAGCCTATGTTTTCATTGTTTTTTTTTTTAATATAGGATGTATTTTATTTAGATTAACCATTCAATCATTAAATCTCTCATTATGTTTCATAAACTATTCAAAAATTAATTTGATACTGTGTAGACTTACGTATATGCAACTGGCGCCATTTATGGTGATGTAGACGTGACAGCGGCTGTCAGCCAGCTTTTTAATTTAGAAAAGAACTAACCGGTTATTATTGAAACAGAAAATAGTGGACTAATATAAGCAAACCTTCTCCAAAAAACCTGTACAAAAACAGTTATTATTTAAAAAGAAATCTCTAGTTTGTTACAAATAAGACGTTTGACGTATTGATTGTCTATACACCAGACTGCGGCCATACTGTTTTTGGTAAAATGCTAAGATAGGGTTGGAAAAGCTACTGATACAATTCAGGATCGTGTGTATATATTTGTAGACTCTAGAGATATGATGCACGAGGTGCTTAGAGTCTAAAGAATACTTGTTTACCTCAACTAAATGAAGTTTAAGATTTAGAAATACTTTGTGGCGAGCGCCTATACAGGGTAAACTAACCAATAGGGTTTCTCCGGTGACCGCATATACTAAGGGCTACTGCAATAATGCCTCTTATAGTACGTATATTTACTAAAATAGTCGTGTCCTGAAAACATATGCGTCAATCGAAAGGAAAGAGTTGCTTAATAGTTGATGTCTGCGGCAAGTGAAACCATCTTTATTCTTATTTCCAACTGTAATTTTAATATATAAACTTTGCCTAGGTAAATGTATTTATATAAATATCTTGATATAGGTCATTGGACTTACGTTACTGGAGCTTTTAACCAATTAGTTGCAGATGTCTGCCGTTAATGAAGCTGGGATTAACTTAATTTCTTGGTGCTTTGTGCGGTAGAACAAACAATTTGTTTCTGGCTTAGAAGAATGTCATGGGACACTTAGTGTAATACTAACCTTATTGTAAACAGAATAATTTCGTTCCTACCTGTATTTGTGTGCAAATTGCGGCTTTCGTTGTATTACAGGATTTCCCTCGCGTAGTTATTCATATTGCTAAAATAAAATTAAACTCATGGGGTTCCTGTGGCTGTCTATTTAAGTAGGAAAATGAGGATACAAAGGAAAATATATATTTATATCATATACAAGTGCATTATGGGCCTTTTTATTAGTCATCATTGTATGTTCTGTCATAGTGTACTTTTAGTATTAATGCCGGAATATTTACATTTTTCATTAATATGACATTCTTAGGAACAAGTATAGGATTAGATGTTGTTAACGATGGTACATCGAAATACCTATGTTATCTACATACAAAGTTTAAATGAAAAGATAGCTTAATTACTGTTTGTATGAATATTTAACTAAACTGGTGACGTCCAGTCTTGCATAAATTCATTCTATGATATGTGTATTTATCAAGACATATTTTTACATATAAAGGATCCTAAATATTTAAATTTACTTTTAACGTTCTCGAGTCATTAATTTTTGAATTAACATTAAATATTAATTAAATAAATAATATGTAATAGACGTAACGTACGAAAACGTAAAATGTATCAAATACCTTTTCTTGTCTATGAATTTTGAGGTACCTAACACTGTCACTTTTATTTGGACTCCCTTAACTAAAGTGAGAGTGAAAAGCAATGAGAGATTACTTAAATCCATCTTTTTTTGTGAGACAGTGGTGTTACTCTGGGTGAAACGGCACTTACCTATGTGCTTCATCTACGGTAATAACTACAGAAGACCTACGGTTGTCTTGCTCCGGGCCCCCACATCTACAAGTCGTAGTTTTAACGATTATCGGAAGAACGACTCTTAGTTATGGCCTTATCATGTGGTATTTTGCAATACTTCAATAGGTATACCACTTTGAGATGATGGCGATGATGATTATGAGTGATAGTTGAGAGGTCAAAAAGACGTCAATAATCAACAGTCAACAATATAGTCATGAACCATAGTAATATACACCTATTAACGGTGGTTTGTTTAGTTTGTGGTTTTTATACTAAATGAGTGTACACCTTAGGTTTTTCCAGTGAGTCATCGTTTGTTAACGTCAGAGAAATTAGGCGGAACTACCGGAGTTTAAAACGTTAGTAATACTTATTTGGTTTAGGTCTGGCAGGAATTGAGTTAGAGTTGTGCTTGAATTCTGTTTGATATTATAACTGGGGAGATGGAGATATTCCACTAAACTCATCTTCTTGGTAATACAATGCAATGTTCACTGCTCGTCCCACTATACTATTCTATATTATAGATTCCACTATCCAGAGTCTGACAGACATCTGTAGATAGACATATTATTTCTGGATGAGCTGTATGTGCTGTATAAATTGTGTTATAAAGATTGTAAACTGTGTGTAAGAAACAATAAATTATTATTACGAGGGGTGATCAATAAGTAATGATAATCGGGTGCTTCTACCAAAATCAAAAAAAAAATATATTTTTGCTTGCTTGTACACCCACTATTTCAGGAAGAAAAATTATAAAATAGGGCATGACTCCCGGGAGGTACATTCATTTGAATACGAACTGTCAACAAGATAACACCATAATGGAGAAAAACGAAATTAGACCCATCATTAAGTACCTCTGCTTGAAAAAAATGTCTACTAAAGGCATACACAGTGACTTGGAAGAAACATTGGGGAGTCTGCTCCTCTATATCCCACAGTTGCACGTTGAGCAAAGGAATTTAAGCTGGACACAACGTTAACCGACGAGCAAAAAAAGAAACGACTCGACATTTCGAGCGTCAATCTCACCAACGCCAAAGAAATTCAAGGTGTCAAGTTCAGGGGGTAAGGTTATGGGACGAATAAAACATTGGATGGATGTTTTTTGGGACGCTGAAGGAATTATCTTGGTGGAATATTTGGAAAAGAGAGCCACCATAACGGGCCCTTACTACGCAGAGCAAATAAGAAGATTGCGAGAGGCCATCAAGCAAAAAAGACGCAGCAAACTGCGAGCTGGAGTGCTGTTTCACCAAGACAACGCCCCGGCTCACAAAGCCGCAGTGCCGATAGCTGCAATTCAAGAAATGGGATTCGAACTGCTCAAACACCCTCTTTATTCGCCAGATCGGGCTCTCAGCGACTTCTATCTCTTGCCTAGGCTCAAAGAACACGTTTGGGGCAAGAATTTTGAGGAAGAAGGTGAAGTGGTGGCCGCTGTAGAGGCGTTTTTGGTGGGCCAAGACAAAGATTTTTTTTCTAAGGGGATCATGGGCTTAGAAAAAAGATGTACTAAATGTATTAATTTGTTAGGAAACTATGTTGAAAACAATTTTTTTTTATTTACTCTAATCATTGTTTTATATATTGATTATCGTTACTTATTGATCACTGTACCTGTACCTATTTGTTTACACATTTGTGCACTATATCTCCTGCGCAGTTGGCAGGTTCCTGTAGAGATTAGCTGCCGTGGCTGAAATTGGCTAAGAGAATGTCATTGCAAACATAACATATTTTATAAGTTGATTGCCAATACACAGTACTGAATTGACTAGAAAATTGTATGATAAAATCAGCCTGCCTTTTAGGCTACTTGAGTTGCCTTATTAAGTGTTACGTTTATATTAACAGTAATTTGGTTGTGAACTATGATTTCACAACCAAATTACTTTTGGTTGTGAAAAAAATCGTGTCGTCTATGGTCTATTTAGAGTCATTGTCGTGATCATTGGCACGCAGCGTTGGTAAGACCCCCACAAGGTGGTCCGACGACCTGGCGAGGGTCGCGGGAAGCTGTTGGATGCGGGTGGCATGGAACCGGCTGTTGTGGAGAACCTTGGCGGAGGCGTATGTCCAACAGTGAACATCTTTGGCTGAAATGACCATGATGATCATGATTATGACATGTTACATTCACACACTCGTATACGTTCCTGCATACACACTCGCACCTGCACGTACTATGTCTCGAACAAATTATACATTGAAATTGCAACTTTGTCAATTTTATTTAGTCTTTTTTTTTTGTAGTTTCTCATTTTTATTTCTGTTCAGTTTTTATATATTTTTTATTGTTAATAGTTCGTGGAAAATACTCTTGCAACATAGTTTTTTTATATGTTGATGAGAGACGCTCGTTCGTGTATTCATGAATGATGTAAGTAATATTCTAATGTTTTCTAATTTGTACAAACCTTCTTTGTACTAGTGCTTTATTGTTTTTTTTTCTAATAATATAATAAAAAATATACTCGTTAGGGATTCATAAAATCGAATGTGAATCATTACCTATATCAATAAATAATTTGTACGACATTATATTCATGGTGAATGTTAGACAAACCGTGTCAATAGTACAGTCGAGCTGAGCGTCTTGGACTTACGTATTTGTTTCTTAGAAGTAACGGGAATTTCAACCGCAATCAATTTTGTACGCGGTGAGTTAGTAATTTTATTATATTAAACCTTATTACACGTTATTTTATTACGGTTAGTTGGTAAAATCTCGGAAGTAGGAGACTGTTAGCAAATAATGATGACTTACTACAACTTATAGTGTATATTTACCGTGGCCTTTCTATCATGTGAAAATACTAATACACATCTATATCAAACTTAAATTAGTGTCAAAATTTAATGAGTTGTAGATCTAATAAGTTCTTTAAACGGAAAAGACTGGAAAAAGCTTATTAAATATACAGTTCATCATTACTTATAATATTTTTCCTTAAAAAACTAATTCAAAAAGTGTGGAAAAGAACAGACAAATCACCTTATGGTAAGCGACTTCCGCCGCCGGTTAATATCTACAAATCGAATACATATTACCACCATTTGATTGCCCTCGTCTCCGATTTTTTTTAGTGTCTTAATTCTATGTTGCGGAGGACTTTACTAACATACAAGAAACGGATAAAAAGAACACCCAGACTAAGAAAAACAATTTGTGGATGTGAAAAGTGTTGTCTCATGTGGGATTTGAACCCACAACACTTAGCGCAGATGAGAGTGGCGTCGCGACCGCTTAAATCACTACACCGTACGTGTAGTCAGAATTAGAGGGAGGAAGATTAGTTCTTTGGTTTACCAGAAATTTTTTAAGACATTCATTTGGTGAAATGCATTGGATGACTCAATCTGTTTGTGCCAATCCATATGTGCTAAAGCATGACTTAACTAAGGTCCTCTTCACTTATACATTTAAATATTACTTAACATGCAAACCATTATTGAGCAAACAACAATGCAGATAAACTGCACTTCTCAATATGTAATTTAGTCACACCCAGAACTCTTTCACGATTTAAAAGATTACAATATAATTTGTAGTTATCGAACCTCTACACAAAGTGCTTTGAATGTATGGAGCTCCATAATAAAGGTTAATTTAGCTGTCATTACATTCAGTTCTCAGTACGATGACAATATGATGTGAACATATCGAATCATTCACCCCGTTTACGACGATGGCGGACGGTTTTACGATCTCGGTAATGAGCGAGATGCAGCGTGCATCTTTACTGTAATTAATTTAGTAGGTGCATTGATTCGGAGACCTTTCTCTTGTGACTTGAACCGTTATAATTGCATTTGATTTGATTTACAGTGACTCAAAACTGTGCGCAAAAAAGCTTGTTTGTTACGATGAAGTTGGCAGAAACGGATAGTCAGGTCAGGTTTTTTGTTCATTATTGAATAGATTTTAAAATATAATTGTTAACAAGTTTGTATAGATACTATTCATTCGAGTGATTTGTATCTTAGATCTAGCAAATATTATATTGTGATCATCATTCAGCCATTTAACCCTGACAATTGTCTGCTACCCAAAAATTTGTCTTCTCCATTATGAAAATAATTAACTATTAAAATATAACCCATTTCTGTGAACATGATTATAAAACTTGTTTCGAGCTTGATTCTTAGACTCTTATGTTTACTCTTTCTCTCTTTTTTTTTTTGTCACTTTTCTAACAAGGCTGCCGGAGTCCAAAATTGCACCTCCTTCTTGTTCTGAGGGTTTGGGTTGACTCAAAGAGCTGCAACTCACGTTTGACTCTTGACCTGAAGGTGTTTGTATGCAACAGACCGTACCAATTTGTCATCAGGTCAACTGTCTGTTTGTTTAGGTTTTATTCCATAGAAAAAGGAAAGTATTTTAACCCTAACACATTGTTATTGTCTTTGTTTCTGATCTTCGTGTACACATATATGAACAAAGTTAAGTGCTAATATCAATGACGAAAGTACAATTGAGTGCCTCGTAATTTTTAAATTACTAACATTTGCGGCTTACAATGAATCATAGCAAGGAGACAGCAACAAAGAACGCTCAACATATCTTTATTAAACCACTTACATTTTTATTGGACTGCAATAAAATTATTGTAATTTTGCCGGTAGCTAGTTAAAAAAAATAATTAAAAAGTAGCTTGCTTTTAATAGCCGTTTTAAAACCGTGTGGTGACGAATTAAGAATAAGTACGTTATCTTATTCATCCTGTAGGTGTCGTAAAAGATGGTTAAGGAAGCAAATGATGCAGGACAACAGTGCTGCAAAGAGAAGGAAAACTTGACAAAAAAATTGTACCAAGCCGTCTGGCCAGCATGATATAATGGTCTCCCACACAGCACACATTTTAAGGAATCTATTTTTTCGATGGCCTGAACGAATGTGGAAACCTGCACAACTGTGCAATGTACGCGATCTGGTTAACCTGTAAAATTTAACTGTACAGGCAAATCAGTCAGGTACTCCTACCGTACCTTTATTTTATTTGGGATGGGTGCATACAAAGGATTTCAATACTTGTGTCTCTATTATAAATATATTGAACTTAATTTTTAAATATAGATATTAATTATTTAACGGTACTTGTTAGCGAAAACGATTCTTCTCTTTCCCCCTATACAGTTTCCGTTATACGACAAAACCATACGAGTATTTATATGTCATAGTGACGAAAGACTAAAAACAGTTTAGTTGTTAATTTATGCAGAAATTTGATATCCAGCATTATTTTTTATTTTGCTTACATGAGCAAGATAATAGCTGCAAGAGAGTGTATTTGTATCCCCCTGACAGAAAATAAAATACAAACAAAAAAACACATATTCTTAACTTATTTCATAAAAAAGTCGATTTCATAAATAAAGACCTAGTATAATTCTATATTTTTTATTGGTTCATAGTTTTTCTCTCCCACTACGATCTCGGGTCCTTTAAGCGGGGCGTGAAAAATCATCTCACTAGGTCGCCATAGCGTGGGTCGCCATACTACACCGTCTTCATTTGCAGTGAGTATGGTGATCACCGTTCTTGAATTCTATTCATGCTTTTCATCAGGCAGAATAGAGACTTTGAGACACTAGAGACAGGCACTTTGGTAGGTTTCTATATATATAAAAAAAACGTATTTCAGTGTGTAGATGCACCCTCCTAAAAATAATTCTGGCGGTAAACGAGGTTATTTGGGCTAAAAATATTCATTCGAACGAAATGATCCCTTTCAGCTAAAGAAAAACTAGAAGTGAAACTTTAAATTTAAGTTGATGAAATTGTGCATTTAAAAACTGAAAACAACATTTTTTTTAATTTTTGTCTTTTTTTTTCAATGAACGAAGTAACTTAGTTTACACATTTATTTTTATTTTAGTTTTAATTAAATTTAAAAGTATTTATTTGCCGTGCGTTGAATGTACTTATTTATTAAAGAATATATTAAAAAAAAGTGTCAATTATATTCTATATTTTTTTTTCTATATTAAGAAGCCTGCCAAAGTGACTCTACTCTGCCTAATGGAACGCATTAATAGAATCCAAGAGTTGTGGTCACTATACTCATTGCAAATACAGACAATACAGTATGGTGACCCATACTATGACGGCCTTGTGAGATGCTTTTTCGCAGCCCGCTTGGGGACGTAAAAGGCATGACAGTCATTGCGACAGTGTAAGGCTTACACAGTTGCCACGATAACTGTCACCTCTGCATCAATGTGCCTCCAGTCTCACACTCACCAAAGAAACACGACAGCACGAAACTACTTATAATATATCTATTTATGCTGCTGATTACAACTATAACCTCGATGCACCTACCTTACTAGATCTTTATATCCTCAAAGGTAGCCTAATCCTTTAGGATGTAAAGATCTATTAAAGATCTACTAAAGAATGTAAATAAATAAATATGTACTAAATATTTCAGAAGTTCTACTATGAAGAAGTTATATACATAATATAGTGGTTTATTTCACATCAACTTGTACCAGCCCGGCTAGCTCAGTCGGTAGAGCATGAGACTCTTAATCTCAGGGTCGTGGGTTCGAGCCCCACGTTGGGCGTATTACTTTTTGTACTTAAATTTTAAAAAGAAGAATCAATTAAGATTTTAGAAGTATGCCATACAAACTGTATTGTAAAATCGTCATCATCACCATCAACAGTCTTTAACAGCCCACTGCTGGACACAGGTTTCTCCTTAGAAATAAATAATTTACATTTAAGATATACAGGAAGCGTAGGAAAACATACCGACAGGAAAATGTATGTATGTCATCCTAAGGTAAGGAATATTCCTTTCCGTGCGGGTTTCAGAAGGAATTTCCTAAGACGATAAAATTTCATAATTCACACTTTTCCTGTTGTTGTAACTTTAGTGTACATTTAGAACTTTTCTGCGTATATTTTAATTAATTTCAACCTTGCTGTACACTATAAATATACATGTTTGAGTTGCTACATCTATATTTTTACAACTTATTTAATATTGATAGTGAATTTTTAATTGATTTCATTTGTTATAGAGTATAGAGGTTCGTCCATAGAGTAATACACCTCCACATAAAAAGTTTCAATTGTTTTAATATATATATATATATGTAGATTGGAATGTTTTCTTTTATTTTATTGACCAGTAAAACTTGAGCTGCCATTAAATGAAATTTTGAACCACGACAGATTTAAATTTATGGTGAAACCTTATTGTTTTTGAGGCTGTTTTTCCATAACGTTTATCTTTATAGCACAATTTACCTAAAACAGTTAACTTTATATTTATTTAAGGTTTAAGGTCGACTTAATGCCGCAGGTATTTTCTGCCAATCGACCTTAAAGTGATGCAGAACTAAACATGGTACGTGGAAAAAATGAAAACGTAATTTAAAAAGACACAAATTAGTATATATATATATATATACTAAATTTGTATATATACACATAAAAAATAAGTAATAATGATACTGTCATATATAAAACACTTGTTTATACATAAACATACAATTATACACACACATATAATATATTCCAAATATAAATTTTAGAAATGGAAAATATAAAATTAAGGTGGATCTGACACTATATATGTATTTCAAAGTTTTCCGCGGTTTAGCCATCCTGAACTTAGAATGTCACTGAGGAGTGTGTTCCATAACAGCACCCCTTGGCCAAGATGCCTCAACATAAAAGCCCCTGTTGGAGTATATTAGTACAAAAAAACTTTCATATAAGTAATATAGATTTGCGTAAATTGCCTTGACGCACAAACTGCTAATGTGCGACGCAAATTTTCTAAAAAGGTATAAAGAGTTTACACAGCATACCTTGTTTTCCTTTAGAATATCCGCATTACAGTAAAAGATGATTTTCCTTGTGCATTTAATTAATCAACACTTATTTAGTTTTACCTTTAATATACAAATTATAATAACATAAAACTAAATAAGGGTATGATATATTATACTACCTTATAATGAAGTGTGTAAATAAAAAAAATAACATCGAACAACATTTTAAATATCATGACATCACTTATACATTCAATAATATTTAACATATTTGAGGGTTATATATTTTCAATATTAAATTCGATATTATCAATTCGATATTAGAATTGCTTTTCCACAGATTTTTTTTTAGATTAAAAAGATATTTTATAGACTTAATAAGTACATAACTTCACAAATTTCTAGCTGTCTGATTCCAAATTAGGCAGAACCCGTGCTATGGTAACCAGGCTGCTAATTAACATACTTAAATATTTCTAAATAAATACATATTATAGTTAAGTTACGCCCAGACACGGCACAAATAATCATTCTCATCACACAAATAACTGCCCTGAGTGAAAATCGAACTCACGACATCTGATGTAGAAGTCAAGGGCAATAACTACTAGACCAAAAGGCTCGTCATTAATAAAAAGAGCTTTTTGTTGAATAATTTCTAATATAATCAGAATATTTTAATAACAAATAAAGTATGACTCCATGAAGAGCCTCTTGGGAAAGGGCAGACACCGATTGATTTATTTCATATTGTAAGTGAATGATTCCTTGTCACGATAACGAAGTTTTATTTTTAAAAATTATTTACAGTTATTTATATTAAAATACTAGCAGTACATTGTTACGCTTTGCTGTGACAAATATTAGTAGCATTGATGAAAAATTAAGAACAAAACTTACGTGAAAAGTAGACTAAAATAGCCTTTGAAGCAGCTTCTAGCACGGCAAAATTTGGATTTAAATAGTGCAGAAGCGTTGAATTTATAAAGCGCACAAAAATAAAAAGTAAAATTTTTGTTTTATATTTTGACCTACCATAGACAATTATTAAAATAGAGATATTTTTAAGACAAAAACTATCGGTTCAGTGTTCCTTCTACGATATATTTTTGATGTCTCAGGCGTATGACAGTGAATATTATATGTCAATTAATATTTATAATTCTTTTCAAAAGACTAACAGTCTACTGCTGGACGTAGGCCTCTTCCTGGAGGTTTTGGCCTATTATACCACGCTAGTCACACACATCGGTTTGTCTAAAGTTTTCCTTCTCTTTGTAGTGATGTTTTCCTGCGTAGTTTTTTCTTTCAGTCGTGTCTTAGCACACCCACAGTATGAATAGAGGTGGTGACACTTCGTAGTCCTAGTCTGTCACCACAAGGACGAATACGACGAAAATTTCTTTTACCAAATTATTTACAGCAAGAAAATAGTTACTTTTCTGAGTCAAGGTTTGTGGTTATCCTTAATTTCAAACCACAATCTATAGTATTCCTTTTAAAATATAAATTATGCACTGCAAAAAGAAGGAAAACTTGAAACAAACATACTTACCCGTCAGTGTGGCTAAGCAGTTCAAAACCTAAAAGGAGAATATGTCCAACAGTGGACTATTCAAGGCAGTTGATGATGTGTATACAAATAACAGCTAAGCAGATGAGAGCAGAGAGCAGAAGTAGTCCATAGTTTATCAAATTCTCACACCACGTGGTATGTATAATTCGTTAAAAGTTAACACTACATTGAGAAAGCTATGGCACATAAGATTTTTTTTCAATTATCGGAGATTTGAAACACAACGCCATCTAGCTTCAAATTAAACAGAACTTGTACTATGACAGATTGACGAATAGAATACTTATATATACACTTTCTTTTTGTAAATACATACATGTTATACATAAAAAAATATTCAAATTCCGAAACAAATATTTATAGATCGTATAAATATTCGGTCCGACATGTGAATCGAGCCCGAGATCTTATTCACAGCAGTCGTATACGCTACTGCTGTGCTATCGCGGCAATCAATTTTGTTTATCAAACTTAGCTATTGTTGAAAAATAGTACTTTGCAGTTTTGCGGTTACTTTACTATGTCATCGTTGTCACCAGCCTTTAGTAGTCCACTGCTAGACAAAGACTCAGACAGAAGTTTTATAAAGTAAGCTATAATTTACTTATTGAGAAAATAAAACAAAGAGAACGTGCGTGAAAGTAATCATTATTCTATTTACCGTTTAGGGTAAAAACGTCAATACATGACACATTTTCGTATTACAGTAATTGGTATATAATTTCATATAAATCTATCCATTGATTCACTGGTAAACAAAAGTGTTCCTCGATGTTAGCAACATATGACGTCTTTAAAATTGGTTAATCGCAATTATTACTAATAATTAGTAAGGTACAATCCCTTTTCCTCATTTGTTGGCACAGTTGTGGTTTTTGAATTAAGCTTTGTTGGTACCATATACCTAATGGAAGAATATATCTTTCTACAGTCGTACATATACTCGTATGTTGTTAGAACTCCAGGAACTTGTTTACTACAACCTAACCTATTTTTAATAAATATTTATCTGATGAAAACATTAGTACGTACTATTAAATTATTTTACTATTTGCGATAAACGCTACTTGACACGAACACCAGTATGTCAATTCTGACAACATTATTTTATTGAATAGATTCAATAAAATATAAGCCTTAAAGCTAGAGCTTTAGGGCTTCATTTGTTCTTTTATGTTCCAAAGAATTCTTTTGTTGGAGTTACGAGTAGAAGACGATGACGTTTGAACGTACCGCGTAGACGTTGACGGTAGTAAGCTTACCCTTTGTACGTGGAGAAGAAAAGCAAATATAGGCTAAATGTAAATTTAAATGTGACTAAATTACACTTCTGCCTAATTATTAGGCAATAGGCAAAGTTATCATGTACCCATGCAATTGATCTTTGTCTTTTAGTTTAGCTATGGACAAAGGCCTAACAAAATAGTTGCTATTAACAAAAGTATTGTATATAAATCAAATGTTAGTATTTTAACGGTTTCCACGATTAACCTTTAACATTATTCCATTCAGTATGAATTTAAAAATAAATAGAAAAGAGAACGAACAACAAGCGACACAGATATAGTATGGACAATAAACCTTTCGTCGATTCGATTCATAACAAAACTTATCTGTAAACGCTTAATATTGTTACACAAACGCTGTTATTCAATGTCTGGACTTCATCTTTGTATAACACCTGAGGATGCTATTGTGTGTTCAAAGCAACACACGTACCCTTTGTTACGTAAAACTCTTAAAGGATAAAAGCGATCATACCCTTTTTAAAAATATCTAAAAGTATTATAAGTAAAAATAGGGCACTTACCTATTCAAGGAAATCGGTTCGTTTTTATTAATATGTGTTAACGTTACGATACTAAATAGTTAATTTGTTTATTGAGAAAGTTAATAGGGTTACATCATGCTTTTGCCGTGGGAAGCTCCAATTTATAGTACGTAATGTAAACTATGGTTGAAGTTTAACGTTTATGGTGAAAGTCCAACCAACCTGGTAAAGTATAACTAGTCCGCAAAGCTAGATAAGCATGTTTTACAAATTTAACATATATTTAACAGCTGCTTTCCTAGTTCTATGTATAACTTGTTCTTAGTTTTGTCTCCCTGCCAATTATCAGGTCCCTTTTTTTTTTTTTTTTTTTATCGTGTGGAAACCCCCTCGAGCCGTCACCCCACCGGGGTTTACGGCGGGGTGGTGTGTCGGAATCGGACCGACTAAAACCACACGGTGTGCCACTCTGCGCCTGACATAGGAGGGATCCGGGAACAGCTGCTATTACGTCATCCAGATCCCTCCTAGCGCCTGCCCGCTAAAGCGGGCACCTTCTACGGATAACCTCTCCATTTAGGCGACGTACGGCACACGCGGACGTCGCCTCCTCGCGGCTGGCCACTATAGCGGATGGAGGGGAAAACCCGTCCCGTCCACCCGCGGCCACACTCAAGGCGGCATGAGGCGCTGGTATGCACGCCTCCGCCCCCCGGCTCGCCGGCGGCGAATTGGGTCCGAGCGGATATCGTCCTCCCGGGCTTTCTCCGCCGCCTCCTTCCGCGAAATTACGTCTTCGCAGAAGGTTGCGACCGCGGTAAAACAATTGTCGCTACCGGCCATGGAGCGTATGATGGCCGGTAGCGAGAGATCTCCTCCAATAACTCCAGTGAGGACCCCACGCTGCGCCGCCCATGCGGAACAAACCGCTAGCGTGTGCTGAGCCGAGTCCTCACTGCAGTCGCAGTGGTGACAGGCGGGACTCAATTCCCTCCTGGCGACCGAGTGCAGATACTTCCCGAAGCAACCGTGCCCGGAAAGGATCTGCGTCAGTCGGAAGGAAAGGGTCCCGTGCTGCCGCCCTGCCCACTCAGCGATGACTGGTCGGAGAGCCTCCACGGTGGCAAAGCCAGCACGTGGAGTCTCCAGCCGGGACGACCAACGAGCCATCGTGGCTCGACGAGCGGCCTCTCGCCACTCGCGTATCTCTTCGGGCGGGGGACGTATGCCGCTACCCGCCCGGAAATTAGCCGTTCGCCGATAAACTTCGGCGAGCACTTCCGCCTCCAAATCCCACGGGGGAGTTCCAGCCAAGGCGCACGCCGCCTCCGTTGATATGGTGCGGTAACCGCGTATGGCTCTAACCGCCAATATCCTCTGAGGGCGCCAGAGACGAGCCCTATTCTGGGCGGTCAGAGCCGCCGCCCACACCGGTGCACCATACAGTGCCATTGACCGGACAACCCCCGTGTATAGCCGTCTCGTCGCGATGCTGGCTCCACCCAAATTGGGCAAAATTCGCCCCAGGGCAGAAGCAGCGCCGACCAGCTTTGGAGAAAGTTGCCGGAAGTGCTCGTCGAAGAGCCACCTGCCGTCGAGGATCAGGCCCAGATATTTCATCTGGGCTCGAATCGGTACGAGGACCGAATTGACTACGATGGAGGCACCGGAGGGTGGACCACGACGGGGCCCATGGAACAAAAGGGCCTCCGTCTTGTCCAGGGCCACCCGCAAACCCAGCGCCTCAATACGCGCGACCACTAGAGAGACACCCGTGGTGGCCAGGCGTGCCGCCTCTTGGAAGTTCATCCCCCGGGCTGTAACCAATGTGTCATCTGCGTAACAAATTACGCCCAACCCGGGGGGAAGACGGCCTCGAAGGGCCCAGTCGTATCCCATATTCCACAGGAGTGGTCCGAGGACAGACCCCTGTGGAACACCGCACGACATGGGCCGCCGCCTCAGAACACCGTCTCGGTCCTCGTACATGACGGTACGCTCCTCTAAGTAGTCTGCCACAATCCGCCTCAGGTACTCCGGCACCCCATGGTAGTGGAGTGCTTCCCTGATGCAGCTAAATGGCAGACTATTAAATGCGTTGGCGATGTCTAATGACACCGCCAACAGCACGCCGCCACAGCTCACCGCCTCTTCGGTGACGGCCCTCAGGCGCAGCACGGCATCGACTGTCGAACGCCCCGCCCGAAATCCAAATTGGGCGTCCGACAGATTGGGGCCCACTTCGCAGAGGTGCCGGACGATGCGGGCAGAGAGTATCCTCTCAAACAGTTTACCCGCCTCGTCCAGCAACACGATGGGCCTATAGGCCGCTACCGATTCGGCTGGTCGTCCCGGCTTCCTCAATAGGACCAGCTTCCCGCTTTTCCAGCACTCAGGGAAGCATCCGGACGCCAAGCTAGCGTCCAGGACCTCCCTGAGGCGGTCCGACATGTGTTCGAGGGCTCGGGCCAGCACACGGGCAGATATACCGTCCGGCCCGGGGGCGGTGTTCTTAGAGCGGATCCGTAGAACAACCGCCCCTACCTCTGATTCCCTGATGAGCGGAACGTTCCCCTCGTTCCCCTCGTCGTCTTCGACCATGAAGGCCATCGACGGGAATGTGTGTTCCGCCCGCTGCGGGAAAAGGCCCTCGACCACTTCCTGCAGGAAGCTGGGCTGGAGTGTCTCTGTAAGGGGGGGGCCCGACGTGCGGAGCTTTTGTCGCGCCGCACGATAAGGGCGACCCCAGGGGTCACGATCGAGACCCTCCAGCATCTCCTTTCGTTTCACATCTTTGGCGCGGCTAATGGCCAGCTTCAGAGTTTTCCGCGCCTCTCGGTACTCCTCATGAAGCTGGTCCTCCCCGCTATCTTCGCGGTGACGTCGTCGACTGCGAGTGTAGGACCTCCGGGCACGAGTGCAGGCCGCACGGAGGTCCGCCAAGTCTTGGGACCACCAGTAAACCTCCTTCCGCGGAGGTCGACGACCTCGGATGCGGGGCATGGCCGCATCGCAGATCTGCGTAATCGCATCACGAAAGCGACCAGCCCCCATGTCGACCTCCTCGGTCGGGGCCTGCGGAGACAGCCAAGAATGAATTATGGCCGCCTCCTCTAGTAGGTCCCTATTCAGCTTCGAAAAAGCCCACCGCGGAAAGCGAGAAGAACGCCGCGTCGCGTGACCCCTACTGGGGTCCTGGGTCCGGGAGAGCTCAAATCGGATGTAGAGGTGATCCGAGAGCGTCTCAACCTCTTCCAGGACACGCCAGTTCCTTACTCGTCCGGCGAGGGCAGGGGTAGCGAACGAAAGGTCCACTATCGACCCCCCCTGCTGTCGCACGCACGTGTTGGTGGAGCCTCTGTTCAGCAAGCAGAGGCCCACTGAGGCCGCCCACTCCTCTACGGCTTCGCCTCTAGCGTCCGTTCTGGGGGAGCCCCACGCAATGGATTTTGCGTTGAAGTCCCCCAGCACTAGGACGTGCCCAGACGTTAGTCGCCGCATCGAGGTCTCCAAGCTGTTGAGGAAACCCTCGAAGTCGCTGAAACTCCGGTTGGGGGAGAAGTATACACCGTATACGGTGATCCTCCCCCACTCAGCAGCAACATATCCAGTGCCCTTGTCTCTTAGCGACAAGGGCGGGGAATGAGCCGCTGTGGAGCCGACGACTGCCACGGAGCCGTCCCGGTCACCCAACCAGTTTGGACGGGGAGGAACATAATAAGGCTCCGCGGCTACAGCAACGCCGATCGACCACTGTGCCATGGTTTGCAGGAAGAGGTCTTGCGCCGCGGCACAGTGGTTCAGGTTCGTCTGAACAAGGAGCTTGGAGACTTGGTCCATTATTGGACCGTCTCTACAACCCCCTCCATGGGCGACGCCTTCGACGCAGGAACGACGTCAGAGGTAGCCTGGGCCGATTGGCTACACCCCGACGTTAGCCGAGAATTTCGGGGAGGCTTGCAACCTCCCTGCCCCATTTGATGATTGGCGGGCTTGTTACCCGCCGCACATACCGGGCAGTGAGGGGCGGCAGAACATTCTGCCGCCTTGTGCCCCGGTCGACCGCAACGGAAACATAATCCGCTACAGTCAAAACAACTATTGCACTTGATGCGAGTGTGTCCCGTAGCCAGGCATTTGAAACACCTCATCGGTCTCGCCGCCAAAACCGTGACTCTAGCGTTCACGAAACCGATGAGGATCTTGCCAATTTCGCCCAGACTTTTGGCTGACGCTACAGGACAGCTAACCCATACCGCACCAAGGCCTCCCAGACCGGGGCGAATGGTGCCGATCTTGATGTTGTCTGCGTTGCATCCGGTCTTCTCCCAAATCGCTTCGCGGACGTCCTCGGCCGTCACCGAATCGTCCAGGCCTGAAATGCGCAGCTCCGCGCATTTAGTAGGCCTGGTGATCTTGACACCATCCGTGGTTGCCAATATTCCGCGCAACTTCTCGGCAAATTTGTCTGCCGTCTCTGCCCCTTCAGTTCCAGGGAACTCAAGAATTCGAGCTCCCGTCTGGGCAAGACGCAATTTGACACCTACCGTTCCGAAATCTTTTGACAGACTATCCCGTGCCTTCTTAAAGACGGCTGCGTAGGACACTCCACCGTTAGCCGCTTCCGGTGACAAAGTTACAACCACAGCCGCTGTCTTAGGGGTCCGCAGTTTCCCAGAGTTCTTCTTGGTGGACTCTGCAACCGCGGGCTGAAGTGTAGGTCTTGCTCCCCTCGCAGCTTTTTTAGCCCGCTTTCGGGACTTCTCATTTCCTCCCACTACTTGCCACCCATCGTTTGCGGTAGCCGAAGAAAAGGGATGAGTATTAGGTGATGGAGTGGGCAGTGGAGGAAATTCTGCCCCTGTTTTTGCCAAGGTCTTAGTTGGAGGTCTAATCTTCTTTCCAGCTGCCTTGGTCGCTGGTGTCGCATTCGGTGTAACTGCTGATTGGGACGTCACCGTGGCATACGTCACGCGGCCACCCGTAGCTGGGAGTGGAGTCGGCACTGCGGTTTTCTTCGGCTTATCTGCTGCGAGTGGTGGCCGAACTATGGGAGCAGGAGGTAGCCTCGCCTCCAGGCCAGCGAGACGCCCATCCATCATACGCCAGACTGCGTCAGTAATCTGGCGTAGCTGAGCATCGGGGACGCCACCAAGAGACGAAGTAGGGGCGGGTTGCCGTGGAGCAGAGTTCTGTCGCTCAGGATAGTCCGCCCGCTCCCTAAATTGAGCGAACTGAGCACTAAGTTCTGCAACCTGTCCTGTCAATCGGTCGTTAGCTGTCTGGAGGCGAGCCACGTCCCCAGTGATGGTCTCAACGACCCCAGCGATAGCCAAAGCAGAGTCCTTCAGAGCTCTTACAAAAGAGCTCTTCAGATTTCTGGATTTGGTAGCCACCTTCTCGATTATAGCCACCGCTAGCTTTGCTCTCTCCTGCAAAGAAGCCGGTGTTTGGGGGGTTGAAACTTTGTCCATCGGCTCCCGGATCTTCTGCAGGAGATCCGCAATCTCTTCTTCTGCTGCACTTTCGCCCTCCGCCCTGACCCGTCTATAGGCTTCTGCCTTCGAGAAGACAGAACCTGAAGGGGTAGAAATGGTCGTGCGTGACCTGCCTCTGCGGCTGCTTCCCACTTTAGGAGGTAGCATCTCTTGAGACGTGTCACTCTCCTCGTCCCTGGAGCGTCCGCGTTTTCTGCTCTCGCAGATCTCCACTTCTGTGGACTCCAGTACGTCCATACCGTCATCCGACGGATGAGCGGACTTGGAACGCAATCGCTCCGATTTTCTTCTTTGGCTCCCAGCAACCAAATTGACTTCTGGGAGCCCTACTGAAATAGGAGCCCCAAGTACGGGTTTCTCCTCGTTCGACGAGAAGTCAGTTCCTGGCTTCCCTTTCTTACTCCTCTCTTTCTTGTCGTCTTTGTTGTTTTTATTTAAAATGGTTTCCATAATTAGACCCACGAGTGGGGGAGAACTAAAAGTCGACCCGGGCAGAGATCCCCCAATACCCGGGCAAGCGTAAATTTGTGCCCAACTGAGGGGTCCGCAGGTGCCTCAGCTGGGAGTGTGCTTACGACTGAACTACCCATCAGCCATGCATCCCCTGGCCACACACCAGAACACGGGATTCGGGGTAATTTTTTAAAGAGGTTTTCTTCCTCGCAGTCCAGGCGGTTAAGCCAAGACCCTCGTCCTCGAGTAGAGTTGCGAGACATAACCACGACACTCTTCTCGAGATTGCGATATGACGACGGTGGCAGGAAGATAAGTCTCTCACTGCCTGCTCGGTGGTAGTGTGAGTACACACCGAGCCCGTTCGCTTTTCTCCACCGCTGACAGTGGAGAAACTCCAACCCGTGAAAGGGCTCCCGCCTTCGTGATTTTTTACCGAGGTTTTCCTCCTCATTGCTCCGAAGAGCGAAGAGCCAACAGAGAAACCGGCTGATACACCCTCTCTGTTGAACCAAACCTCAACCAATGGCCGAAGATATAAGGCCTCCTCTTCGTGCTAGAATATTAGCCGTTGGCTGAGACGACCTCCTCCAAATAACAGAGGAAGAAACAACGTCATCGCCAACGTTTCCAGGGTGCACCACGTGGAGGTTTTCTAGCCCAGCACCCCAATTATCAGGTCCCTAATACAATGCTGATGCAAAATGTTTAAAAATACTAATTAATTAAATGTAAAGTGAACAACTGTTTTGATAACTCGGTGTTTTCAGAAGAAAATTTTCTCGATTTGTTTACACTCACACAACATGCAAAAATGTTAAACACACAATTTGCATTATCGCTTAGTAACATTGGTCTGCAGAATTTAATTTTACAGTTTTGTAAGCCACCTACTTACAATATTTGAACTCTTTGTTGTTAAAGGCGGATATCTAAATTTTCCAGATAATACGCAAACAGCGTCTGTTAACGTATGGTTGGCCACACTAACAGCGTTTTATTAGCTAAATAGCAACCGTGGTCTTTGACCGATTTTCTATTTTAGTTTTAGTTATCCGAAACATTACCCATTAACACTAGCTGCCGGTCTAATTTTTCACACCTATGTGCCTATGAATTGTTAATATTTGAACAGTTTCTTAGAAAAGAATGAGGGTGATAACAATATGTTATATTAGTACCCTACTTTTCAAACGTAACTACATATATTAAATGTTTTTTAAAGAAGTCAATCAAGATTTTAATATTTTACGCCAAATCTAACCAATAAAATAATTGCGGAAATGCCCCAATAGTGATTGTATTTATGTTAAAATGTCGTTACTAAATAATAATAAAAAAGTAATACACACAGGGCAGCCTAATTAGGCTTTGTAATTGCAAGCTCGGCAAAAAACTTATACAGTAGTGAGCAACCTGATTATAAACATACTTATATATTTGCATACAGAACAAGTGCACGTACTCATCACCCTTTGAACCCGTGAGAAACGAGCACTTACAATCTCTTGGTCAGTAATGAAGTTCTCTAACCATTGAGCTAACAAGCATTCCTTTCAAGGAATGACTTGAAGTGCCTGTCCATCCACCGATTTTTTTAAAATTTCATTAGCCCGATGACATAAGATTCATGACATCTTTACAAAAGTTGTGCAAAATGCATCAATTCGAAACAAATTATTTGGTTAATTTATGTGTTTGTAATTGTCAGGACAAGGTTTGTTTGATATAAAGTGTTTGAAAAATGGATATATGGAATGCTACTTTTTGCTTTCTTTTAATAGCATTGATGCCACTTATATGTTATCAATTCACAAATAACAGGCAAAATTTCACATCAAATTTAAAAGTCAATTTTTCTATGAATGTTCTGTTTATATATTACATATATTAAATGAACATTTTATATTTACACAATACAGGAAGCGGGTATTACAGAAGTAAACGCAAATTGTAAAGCTCGCATTAGAGATTACGAAAGCAGATTATATAGAGCGAACTTATATAAACAGTTGAATCTGATGAACTATCTTTGGTGCGAACAATCTGAATATTGAGTATTATTTTTAAGAAATCCTTGAAGACATATTAGTACTCATAACTATTGACTGAATGAGACTCCAGCCTCGTTGGTTTAGCGGTAAATGTATGCGACTGCCAATCAAGAGGTCTCAGGTTCGATTTCCAGGTGGGTCCATAAGTGTTCTTTGGTTTTTCTTACGAGAAATTCTTAATAACCGCCTGGAGTATGGAAGTTTAACGGTGTTTCACGTACCTCGGACAGTGCATAAAACTGTCGATCCCCGTTATCATAAAAATCTATGACAATCGTTATTGAGAAAGTCAGTATCCTCAAATACTTTGCCAACTAGTTCAACCTTCGAATTCAGTTTGTCCTCAGGAACACCAAGGTCCGATGCCAGTCATTCCGCGGAAAATCTAATAATCATGTGAAACTCATTGAACTAGTAATCGACCCTGAAGAATCTCGTGAATAATTAAAACTAGGAATCTGGAAGAGGCTATCCTCTTATCCAGGTGTTTATACTCTTCATTATTTTTTTTTTCAGGTGCATAGGGTTAAACTAGCAGGTGAGCCACCTGTCGACAAGTAATTGATATCTGTTACTCAAAAGTCACAAGTGCTTTTTTAGTCTATTCTTCCAGAATCGGGTGGAGGGTTTGGGATCCGGTACAATCACGTACTCAGAGTGAAAGCAACAAAGAACTGTTTAGACTCACTTTTTAGTAAGACCGTGGTAACACTGCGGTCGGTCTTGACCCTTTCGAGGTTAAGTAAGGTTCTCCAACAATATTTCTACTAAACAATATACGAGTGTGATTATTTTTAATGTGCTGTTTGTTATTGACTGCACGGATGGCGTAGTGGTTTAAGCGGTCACCTTAGTACTTTCTACTTCGCTGAGTGTTGTGGGTTTAAACTCCACGTGGGATAACATTTTGTGTAATCCACAAATTGTTGTATTATATACACCCAGAGCTGTCTGTCATAGCAGTCTAGGTGTTTGTGATGTCCGTTTCATGTATATTTATTAAGTTCTTCGTGACATAAGAATATTCCTAGTAAGGGGGTAATCTTTTTAAAAAAGAATAAAAGAGAAAAGACAGAATAAACTTTGATTTAATACCGCAGAGCAGCACTATAATACATATAAAAAAATGATCTTTTATTTTCTTCATAGCACTACGTGTACTTCTCCACCATATAACATAAACTGTTAATGTATGAATATAATTTGTATAGCACACGAGTGTTCTAGTTAAATTATATTGTCGATCAGACTATTATCGTATCGCAGGATGTCGGGCGAAGGGTCGTCGTTCGGTCAGGCCACAACTAATTGTTATAAATTGCGATATATTACACACAAGATAATGTAGGTACGCAAACGAATACATTTTTACTTAAATTTATTACATCAAATGATTTGTCTGAAGCTGTGTAAAATGACTCATACAGTAGTGCTCAAAAGTATTTTGACAAGACTACTTTTGCAGTTATCTTTTTACTGAGTACTTCAAAATAATTTTAGTATTTTTCATATTTTTATTTATGATGTATTTCATCCTCTGTGAGTTACAAGTTGGAACTTGTTTGTTTTCTTTCTTTGTTAAAAACAAAACACGTCTATACATGCGCTCAAAAGTATTTTGACAACCATCCAGTTCCTTGCTGGCAGCGGTTCTACTCACACTGTATATATTTTTGTCTATAAGGTATAATTACTCCACATTTATCAACATGCCTAAGACTAAAGAATAGTCAAATGATATTAAAAATGCCGTGATAACTGCCCTACAAAGTAGAATGACGCAAGCAGAAGTTGCTCGAAGTTTTACAGTGTCACGACAACTTGTTAGTTCGTGGAACAAAGCTTATAATAAACGTAAAACTATTGAAAATAAGCCTCGAAGTGGCCGTCCGAAAAATACATCCACTAAGGAAGACCATTTGATAAAAAGTTATCGACAAGTGATGTCCGAAAAACGGCTGTGAAAATAAAAAACGAGTTACAGGAAAATTACGACGTGAATTTAAACGTTTCAACTGTAAAACGCAGACTAAAGGACTTCGGATTACATGGACGACGTCTAACTAAGAAACCTCTAATTTCTGCAAGGAATAGAAGCTGCGCCTTGCGTTTGCGAAACGGTTCAGATTATGGACGAGTTCAGAATGGTCCAAGGTGTTGTGGAGTGACGAAAGAAAATTTAATTTAGTGTCATCTGATGATATACGGTACGTGCAACAAAAGATTTGATGTTCGATACCAAATACCCACAGTAAAGCATGGAGGTGGCAATATTATGGTCTGGGGATGCTTTTCTCGCCGCGGAGTCGGACTTTTAGTTAGGATAGAAGGTACTAGGGATCGCTTTATGTACGGTGATATATTAAAGTAACAAATGCTACCTTTTGCTAAAGCAAATATGGCACCTGGTTGGTATTTTCAACAAGACAATGACCCAAAGCACGAATCGAAACATGTCAACGACTTCATGAAACTCGCTAAAATCAAAATTCTCGGCTGGCCAAGTCAAAGTGCTGATTTAAACCCGATAGAGCATCTTTGGGAAGAACTGAATCGCCGCTTGTCGAAACTATTCCAATAAAGATGCTTTATATGAAGCACTAAGTAACGAATGGAGCCGAATACCCATTGATCGTTTGCAGAAACTAGTTGACTCGATACCGGCGCGTTGTGAAGCGGTCTTGAAGGCTAATGGATATGCAACAAAATACTAATAGTTAATATCAAAAACAATATTTTATTTATTTTATTAAATAAAAAACTTTTCTTGTCAAAATACTTTTGAGCCGTGTCGCAAATAATTTTACTTTATGTTTACTTTTTGTGTAGAAATACATTACATTTAAGTGCCTTAATTTGTGAAACGTATCATTACTTCAAATATAATCTTTGATTGGAAACAATTTTGTTATCATTTTTTGTGATGTGGAATAAAATTGAGTTGTCAAAATACTTTTAAGCGCTACTGCACGTGCGTACGTAAAATATTAGATGAAATTAAATGAAAGGGATTAAAATGCTAATATTATAAGAGTTTGTTGGTTTTGTTGTTTGATTGAACGCACTAATCTCAGGAGCTAAGGATCCGATTTGAAAAATTCTTTCAGTATTAGATAGCCCAGTTATCAAGGAAAGTTAAAGGCTATTTATAATCACGTTAAGACTAAAAGGAGTAGAGTATCAATGGAAACGGAATGCAAAAATGGGGGTAAAATAATTTCTTTTGAGAACTTTCATTGCGTGCACTGTGTAAACCGTTAAAGTTTCGGAAAAGCAATATATAAAAGAATTGTTGCCCTTCAAAAGTTCTAGAAAAGTCCGTGTCAGTATGTGTCTACTTTAAAAGGTTGGCTTACTATTACCTTTATGGTAAACAAATTTGTTCACGCGGTACAATAACACGATACGGACAATAGGAGACGCAGACGAGGTTGCGTGGGTCAGCTAGTAGAATATATTTGAAAGTTACAGAGTTTAACAGAGTTCAACAATTTGTATAATTCATTTCTTTTTCAGCACCTTTGGCTAGGACATAACGACGTAATGTTAGTGGAGTATTTACATTTAGTAACATGGTAATTATGAAGAGTTGATTTTGATTGAATTTACTTAACTATCACGCATCAATGGTACAATATCCTTAAATTTGAGTGAGATTACCGGGAACGATAACAAGGGGACTGTCATATATATATTTTTAGGAAGTTTTAAATGGCAGACAAACACCGTTCACTAAAAAGTCATTTTTAAATATTAATCAGCTATGTATCTAAAATAATGTGGTCATCGGCATTGACAATTGGTTGACTAATTTGTTTGTACCAAAACAATAATAAGTAATATATTTATTTTCATAGGGAGTAAGTGGCTCGTGGTAAAATGATAACCGAGTAGATTAGCACACTGAAAAGTAAAGTAAACTTAGCCAGGTCATTTTAAACACTTTTAAACCTCGGTATACTTCGGAGAGGACGTATACTGTGAGACCGCGAGATCGCCCACATCTCTTTGCTGATTTTTTTTAGTTGACGTAGTGTATTTGGTTTAATGATATAGATACGATTCTTTAAGTAATCCTATAAAAAGAAGTCTCCTGGGGATAGATCTGGACATTATGGTGGCCATGGAATGTCGCCCCGTCTGGAAATCAGCTTTTCTGGAAACATGTCTCTGACCACCGGCAGGGAATTATTGGATGTGTGACAACTGGCTCCACATTGTTCAAACCATGTGTTACGATTGTAGCCAGCAAATGTCACTAGCATCGGTCCCGAGAACTCCCGTAACATGTTGGGTCGGAATGTTAGATTTAAATGTTAATGAATTCTTGGTGCACCCTATAAGTTAGGAAAAGGTTCAGAGTGTGATTTATTTTAGTTAGAGTCAAGTAAGTTATTGTTCTTATCCTGGTGGCTTTTTAAATCACAGGACGGATATAAAGGTACATTACAGTAATCTTTTAGAGTTGCTGCAGTCCCAATACCGTTCTTCATCTGATGTTTCTTAAAGTAAAGCTAACACTGAACTTTTATATAAGTAGGTACTGTTTTGATCTAGCGTATATATGTAGTACTAATCATTTAGTCCCTATTGCTATAAGGACATATGTATTTATCCTGTTGCCTTCGAATTATTTCTTCTGACATTTAGTTATTATCAAATTATATGTTTTCGACTACTTTTAAAACCACACCAATGAGTTTTAATGGAAAAAACATTCCAGAGTCAGCTGAATCATTGCATTGGTCATCTCAATAGTCATTAATCAAGGAAGTCCAAAAAATAAAGATATAATGCATTTGCATTTTGTAGGCGGTGAACCCTGACTCTTAAAACTGTAACACACGAATCACACACAGATTAAAAAAAGATGAATTTAAAAAGAGAATTAAGAACTACAAATGGTGGACAAATCAATAATGTTTACTTGAAAGAAACATTTTTTTTTATAGTCACAAAATGATCACATCGAACTAAAATACTGTATCACTAACGTGTCTAGTACTATTTCGCTGAAAAAATATATAATTCTTGAAAAACCATCACAGTACTAATATAATAAAACAAAAAAAGAAGTATTTGTAAAGCAAGCAAGTAGCAATGATAAAACAAAAAAAAGAAGTATTTGTAAAGCAGTTTATTCGGTTAATAAATAAAATTGTAACTATATCTCATAGTATCTTTAACTTTGTTTTTAAAACTCTGTAAACAGCATCTTTAAACGCATTTCTGGTGAATATAGAGTTATCAGGTAAGCTGTACTCTTCCCAGTGAGGATGCACTTCTGATCATAGCAAAAATCAAGAACTAAGCAATACCAACATGCTTTTCGCTATAACGAAAAGCAAGTTGGTATTGTTTATATAAAGATATATCTTGGCAGATCTTTTTAAACTATGACCGTGCTTTGGTGAAAATATTTTGATTAGAATGCTGTAAATATTCAATTGTGTTTGTCGACACGATCGAAAACCGGTTCACCACGATGTAGGTTTCACAGTGCTTCGCTAATCAATGATTTTTTTCTAAGTTTGAGTCGAAAAAGTTAAAGCTTAGTGTAAAGTGTTAGCATGTGTCCAGTACCGAAAATATGTTCTAAACATATCTTAATTTTCGTATTTTAACTATGCTGGTGGTGCTGATATTTTTTTTTTGAATGGTTGTTTATCCCTCTTCATCAAAATCTTTTCAATATTTAAACTTTAAAGAAATAAGTTAATATTCACAAATTCATTACAGCTTCAAAAATGAAATGCCCCATCTGAATAATTTAAAAATATTCATACCACGACGAAGTGTGGAATATAAAATATTTTTTATACAACGAAACTTACTATAGAATTGTCTCCAGAACTATTTTATTTTTTTAGTCATGGATTTATCGTGAGGTCCCCAAAGAAAAACCTGCTGAAATATATATTATTCAAAAGTTCAAAAGAAATAAAAAAGCTTTGAATTCGTAGTGAGTAGACGCCATGTACCCCAGAGGGACATGTACTAAATCTTAGAAAATAAAGTTTTTTACTCATAAGGCCAGTAAATTGCCTTGATTATGTTTATTAAAGTATAACTTAGAACATCTTGCAAGTTAATTTATCTTTCGGTACGGGGTCTCTGTTGTGTTTTTTATCGTTGTAGTGTTCTATTACAGTTCGACATCATTCAGCGAAATGTATGTATGTTTAAATAGTTGATCTACAATATATATAATGTCTTTATTAAGCAATAAAAAGATTTTACGTTCAAGTTGTAATTGCATTGAATTTACATGCATATTGTAAAAAAAACATTCTACAAGTTATTCTTAGTTTAGTTTTCGATTACGCTGTGTAATATCTGTAAGATATAATGATTGTTAAGTATTCAAGTTATTTCTTAGTTAATTAAAAATAATGAATTCAGCATAATTAGAAAAAAATGTAAATGCTACATAGCTATCTCACGAACTAATCTAAGCTAAATAATTGTGTTAGAAGTGACTTCGCGTAACCTGTAACGCTTACTCAATTCAAAACTATTTACGCATAGAAACTTAGAAAATCAAGAATTCTAGACACGAGTCTACGTGACTATTTCTTAGTTAACACTTTAAATAAACCTTGTATGGTGCCATTCATAACTCGCATTAGTCAACTTGCATGCATATGACGTCTGGACGTTCATTTGGGTCGACTACTTAGAAATTGGTGAACCACTTATGTTACTCATTGTACAATTCCTTTCAAAACTTGAAAAACTTTAAGAAAACTGTTGTCACATGAAAATTTATATTTATCGGAATTAGCAAATGCGTAACTTTGAAAATATATTAAAATAATGAAATGAAAACTTCTTCGTCTTGAAAATTAAGTAAAGGAAACTCAAAGGTTTTGAAATACGAATTTCGTAAAAAAAATGAAGTAAGATCAACTCTTTTATTTCACAAAAAAGTCTTTAAATCTACGTAAATTTAATTATTTTTTCATTTATACATCATGCACATTTAGTACATTGACTCTATCAGTCAACCATTGAGTGAGGCAGAGAAAACTGGAAGTAGGTGGACTTTGGTTGATGTGTATGAGAATAAATTAACTTAGTTACACTTAACTAAATTTCAACTTTTTTAGACTAAGTGTGTATATATATATCAAGATTTCGTCATTAATTTGATTTAGATTTTAACAGTATATGTATCTAAAATATGACACCAATTTAAGTTTCAGAATGGAATCATCGATGAGAAATATAATTTTATTTATTTTCTTGAATACAAGTCTTGTTAGCCCAGAAATTGGCTATCTCTATTTCTCTCTTCGAGAAACTGTTGCCGTTCTCGATGTGTGGTGTGGTTATTTTAATGTGACAAGTTAAGTAACCAAAGTACACCCTGTTCATCTATTAGTATTCTAAACAGTTATGTATCAATGTAGAGGAGTTGAAGAAACACCTATAGCTATACCTATATTATCTAGCAGACATTACATGGAGCGCTTTTTAAACTTATTCGTTAATTTATTCAATTACATTAGAATCCTGAATCTTTTCTTTTGTCATCACCGAAACGGGGCTATACTACAAGATCTAAAACCGACTAAAATCAAACTATGTTTCATCAGAGAATCTTATTGCAGGACCTCAAGTAGAGCGTAACACAATTATCAACCTCTGCGACATAATAAAACATAAATATATATCATGTAAGAAGGTTTACTTGACTTCTTTAAATTTCTGCGACCTCAAATGAAGTAAATAGAAAGCAAAACGGGCAAGTTGCAAAGTTAAAAATTATTTAGATTTACATTCACAGAATCAAAGAAACACAACAAATAAAAGCACACTAAAATACCGTGATTTACTGTCGGTTAGTAGGGCCATTGAACAACAGGCTACCCCACTGTTATGAGGGGTTCTTGCTTCTTATAGTAGTAGTTCGTCTCACTGCCGTCTGGTGACAAATTTTAAATTTTACGATATACAAAATAAATGAAGTACAAGTGGTACTAAAAAGTTCAATAAAAAATAAATTAATGAACGAATAAGTATAGGTGAACGACTCATGTTTATTCAAATGTATCTATACCGGAAGCGATTTGGATATTTTAGGTGTGAAGAATCTAGGTTGACAGAGTAACACTTACCGATTTTAGGTTACCGCTTCTTTGAAGTCTGTGGAAGTCGAGCGTAGACGTAGCTCATCCTACGAACACCTGGATACTCGAAACACTCTGTAAAAACCTAATTTGTTGATATATATAATATATATGAAAAGTAATTAGCCTTAGTTAGATTTTTATTTGTACTAAATGTCATGTTTTGAAATTGGAAGCAGAGTGCAGGGGTCAAGATAATATGTGATTTCAAGCATTATTTTGAACAGGCAAACTAAAGTCACTCAGGGTTAATTAAAAATACAGGCAACGTTAAAAAGTATTAATAACAACATAAACAAATGTGTGCCGCTATCGTGATTAGTATAACAACAATAGACGTCGTGGGTCAAAGTCACGTTGCACCGGCGCCGCTTCGTTCTGCTACCAAAGCTGTGTGACTTATACCAATATGTAATAACTGCGGAGTACACACTTTTGTTAACCTATATTTGATAACAATATGTTATTGTTTAAAAGGATTATCGATTTATCATTTTGCCACCCCTTTTTTTGTATGAAAATCTCCACGGGTATCACCGATAGGTAATTATGTCGGACACGAACTGACCAAAAACCGCACACCGTTAGTGGCCGGGGAACCAGGTTCACCCTAGTAAAGGAATCCCTGGAACCCTGACGTACGTACTTACGGGTTACGGCCACTTACGGGCTGAGAATGGTTCCCCCCGTGTGGGAACCCCGATGTTCCCTTTTTCTCCCACCTGTGCCGGGGCCTGGAGAGTTCTAAATCTCTTCCAGTCCGCTCTGCCATCCCCTTCGCAAGCATAACCTGCTCGTAGAAAGAGACGATGGAGTTCCACGCTCTCTCGCTCCGTATCATGGCTACCATAATGTTACTGAGCGAGAGAATCCCTACTCCGATGACCGCCACGAAGTCACGTCTCTGCTCCACCCAAGCCGGGCATTCTGCCAGCGTATGGAGCAGTATATCCACGGTCTGGCCATCGCAGTACTGGCACTCAGGCGTTATCTCTTTACGGATCCGACACAGGTGATCTCTGCAACATCCTTTCCAGTGATCACCTGCGTCAGCCGGTATGAGAAGGTCCCGTGATGCCTCTCGAGCCAATCCTCTATAACGGGTCTTACCGCTGAAACAACAGTGTGCCAAGTTGTTCGTTCGACTCTTCCACGAGGACCTGACGGAGTTAGGATTTCTAATCTTTTATTTCTCGAGTACCAGGACTCTGACCCAACTTCTACGCCTCCTGGCGCCACTAATAAAAGCCGCAAGGGCTCTCGGCTCCAGATCCCACCGTGGAGTTCCAACTAGGAGACTCGCCACCTCAAAGGAGATCGTGCAGTACCCCTTTATGATCATGATGGCCAGCACTCGCTGTAATCATCGCAGTAACTCGGCATTGCTAACTTTCAGGACCTCCGCCCACACTGGGGCCTGATAAAGGATCATGAATCGCACAACCCCAGCATGAAGTCTCCTACAGGAGTCATCGAGTCTCCTCATGTTCAGCAGCCAACGTGCTGATGCACGCACTGTGCCAACAAACTTAGAGACCAGATTTTGGAATTGATATCTGAAGTTCCATAGGCTGTCGAGTATTTTGTCACCCCCTGATATTACACACCATAAATAAATTTAATAAATTGGATACCTTCTTTTTTAAATTTTTGTTTACGCCTGTTATAACAATAGAATAGATGATGAATGCTTCCGATGGCTACGGAAATTCTTTCGGAGTACCAGAAATTCCCTTTCTTGGTGACAACTATTCGAGGGAATTTCCAACCGGAAGAAAAGAAAATGGCCACTGGAATTGTACCATGAATATCAGCTGCAGAAACGATATTTTATCAGATTAACGGAAGTAGCTCAAGGTGGTCAGGATTAAGAGGTTAGAAGAGCATTGAATAAATTTATTTAAAATTAAACTTAGATTAGTGAACAAAGTGCACTAGATTCATCACACGTGTCCTTTACAGTAGTCGCATAAGTTTCTAGTATTGATAACGTAATTATGTGTACGTGCGTTCTTTAATACACATTGAAATAACCTAACAGTTACAGTTCATTTTCAATATAATATGCTACACTAATCACAAATACTGCCGAGGAACAGATGTTAGATGCTGCAATCTATGACTCATTATGGTCTTCACACCTCATCCCATAAACTTTGCCATGTCTAGTTGAAAAAATTGTGTTCTATGTGATTTATCACATACATAATAGTAAATTAAAGTAATGCATAAATTGTTGATGTTGGCATACATGAAGTGAGAGGCCTCCTCTCACTTCATATATTCATGTTCATGTTAGGCGTCCATGTTCATGTTAGCTATACTGAGTAGGCCACTAAACTTCAAATGAATATTAAAATTTGTACATGTAATTCTTTGGAGGTCCTAGACTCCAGGTGAAAGTGAAAACCAATTTTTAAATTGTATAAATCCCGACTAATTTCAATGTGATTAGTACTTACACCTGATGATGACGTGATGTGACGATGACTGTTGTATAAAGGTTTTATTGCCAACGTATTATCCAGATTGCTAAGCCAGAGGTCATGGTTGTGTGAGTATCACGATCATATACAAATACAAACATATGTGAATTTAGAAATAAATATAATAACAATAGTAACAGGTTTTCCCCTTACTATCCTAACTCGACTATATTACAGTCGTCGTAATACCCCATGTTTATCACATCGGGGTTAAAGACAAGAGTTGCCAAATCCCTAGGTAGTAGAGCCACGCTGATTTCAGCACGAGTGGGCCGGCTCGACCGGGGCAGTACTACCCTCCCACAGAAGACCAACCTAAAGCGCCAGCATCTGTGCTGTCGTGTTTCGTTGGTGAGTGCGAGACCGGATGCCCGTGATACAGAGGTGACAGTTATCGTGGTAACTGTGTAAGCCTTACACTGTCACGATGTCACGACTGTCATGCCTTTTACGTCCCCAAGCGGGGTGTGAAAAATCATCTCACAAGGCCGCCATAGCGTGGGTCACCATACTGAATTGTCTGCATTTGCAATGAGTATGGTGACCACAGCTCTTGGATTCTATTCATGCTTTCCATCAAGCAGAGTAGAGTCACTTTGGCAGGCTCTTAATATAGAAAAAAGAAAAACCAAACCCAAGTCCGCCATTACCCTGACTCTAGGGGGTTACAGGTGTCCATGGGTAGTTCCTTTCCATCAAATGTCTTCTCCTTTGCCCCCTTATACCACAACAATAGGTATTAGGATCATTATAAATAAAACACTTACCGTATATAATGCTCTATTAACATTAAATTTTAGTTCGGGTCCATATAAGATGATGACATTGCAGCTGGTCGTCTACCTGTATCACCAAAGACAGTGTGTTTACTATCGCGTAATAAATGTATGTATGCATAATATTATATAGATGTTATATTCATTTATTCCTATACAATTAGTTTTCCTGTTTGCCGAATAAGATTCTCTAGAAATGTACTCATGTATGGAGAATGAAGCAGTGTTTTGTAGGTGATTGGCCTTTCCGTCTAGCCTTCAGTATGTTAATATTTAATAGCAGAAAATGAAGCATTCTTACATTTCTAAGGATTAAAAAATACTTCAGTATGTGGTTTCGTGTTGAGAATAAATAAAAGTTAGTAAAGTTTTTGCCGAAATTAAAGTATGTAAGTGTGAAGAAATCAAAAGTAAATTAGGGTTCGACCATATTATCTTAATTAATTTAAATTAACATAAAAATACGACTATTTTACGCTTAATGGCTTTTTTAAATTGCGTTGCCATCTTGCGTTAGAATAGTATTTGTGTTACTTTACATCTGAATTAGAATCGACATAAACGTGATACGTACCTAGTAGCTTCTCATTAAAATCTAAATAGTTTAGTAATAAAACGATCAATACTTTTAGTTGTGATACATGTTTCTGACGGAATTCAATAAACAATAAAAAATGTTGTCTATTTATAAATAGTCGATAAATTGATCAAGCCCGAAAATGACTTGTGAAATTATCGTTTCATACGAAAGTTAAGACCCTGATCGGTCAGGGTGCAGGGCTTGACTGATGCATCGCTATTTTTTTAAAGTGAACGGAAAATAGGATCCAAGTTGCTGCATTTGGTTCGTGAGGTTATAAAAAATTCTAGAAATAAAAAAAATGTGCATTGCCATTTATAACCTCGCAGTATATTTCTTAAACTGCACGTGGTTATACCCGTAATTGTGTAACCTAAACCGGAAGGCCGGCATTCCTTAAGTTATTAAAAGCCTCATCTACAAAAAATAATATTTCTATATTCAGTTCTTTGGTCAAACATAAAACACGTTTACTTTTATTAGTCACAATCCTTATTGCAATTATCGAGTATTTTTATCTTTTTATTAGTAATATCTGATATGAGATTAACCTTTGTGGTTGATTATGGTCATATGTGAAGTATCACATCATTATTTCCTATGAAGGAAATGACAATTATTTATTAGTAACATTTATCCTTGATTCAGTTTAACATCATCGTAAGCCATTGTTTTACGTACCGGGATTAATATTATTTGTTGAAGTCCATGTTTTTCTAAGCTTTATTAGTCTGTTAAAAATACATGCATATTTTTTATGACCTTTATGTTCTACTATGTGATTTAATGGCCTATACCATCCCTCTCCCCGAATTATTAGAGGGGGTCAAGCTCCGTTTAATTCATTCGCTCAGTGAAAAACATTGTAAGAATTACTTAATATCGATTTTCTGCGATGCCGTGGAATAACTCCGATCCAGCTGTCTCCTTTATGCTGAAGCATGACTCTCCCACGTCTATATGAGCCCCCACAGTAACTTTGCAAAGGTTAATTACATAATCGATTGTTTATAACATTTAGTATAAATGACGAAATAAAGTGAGAGACCTGTATGAAAATAAAGGTATTAAACATAAATTTGCAACTCTAGAAGTTCATTAATAACAAGTTAACAAGCGTCAGGCTCAGACGTCTAAAATTCTGGGGGTTACTACTCTATTGAAGGTCACTCTAATATCCCACCAAGGATACTAGTACATACTGTAATGACATGCTTAATTATATAAATATATTAAAGGCAATTGTTACGAAATAAGTTAGCTTTGCATACATTCTTAAAATAACGAAAAAAACTCACCTGTCCCCGGTGAGAAAAATTTTAAAACAGCAAAATACTCAATGACTTTGCACATCTCAGACTTCAAGCATAAGTATTTTTAAAATTCTAAGATATTTATTTGATTGCATTGTGTGTAAAATATATTATTTTTAGAATCATTTAGATCATTTTGGCACTGTAACTATAGAGTGACAAAATATTTTCGTACTATAAAAAATATATACAGAAACTCTAACAAACAAGACAACAATAACTTGAAACAAACCCTAAAGATACCTACCAACCCGTCTGACTAGGTCACAGGAGAGGTTCATGTCCTGCAGTGGACTGTTAAAGGCTATGGATATGACGATGTGACACAGAAGTATTCCTATTTCGAAAATAATTCGTTTGACTTAGTTTAAACTCAGAACTTATTCTTTCATACAATCTTTCAATGGCTTATCACATTCGAATCAGTGAATGACGTTAGCATTTTATTCTAATACTTTATTATTTTATTACACTTTATTTGTAATGTAAGTGATAAATATCTGTGAGGTGATACTTTACCTATGCCAGTATCTAATTGTTAATAAAATACCTAATTTTCTATGTACATATTTTTACTATTAGTAATATATATAGTTATTAATGTATTAAATGTATAATTATCGTTAATTATTTGTACTTTATATTAGTTTTCTGTGAAGGCGTGATATCTTTAAAGGCGAGCCTGCAACCTGGCTCTCCTACGAGTAGACCTGATTAATAAAAGTTTTTGTTTTTTTTAACATTTCCTACATCCAATCCACCTCCAGTCTTAGTTTCATATTATTTATATGGGTTTTGAGAAAGTTGCCTTAAAAAGGAAATCAATTTGTTAATACATTTTTTATTTCTTTTTATAGAGATCTTGCAGGTTTATATGTAAGACAAAAGTAATTGTGAGAATCCAACAAATAGAGCAACTTATTAAATCTACTACTTATTTAATCCACCAAAATTTTTCTACATAAAATCCTTTGAATTGCGTTCGATGCTATGCTATAAGTATGTTTCTATACTAAATGTATGGTAATTGGTTTACAGATTATCAGACAGGTTATACATATCGTGGTTAAGATGTCAACGTCGACTCGAAAATACCGAAACAGGGTATACAAAAAATATGCTGTAGGGTTTTCGAAGGCCTATGACTAGCAGGAATCACTTTTGTGCAATTAAATCTTATAAAAGGTGGGCCATGAATAGTTAACATTTGAAAAAATCATAAAAAACCACTTGATATGTTACGAAAATTGTGAATTTACAAGAAAGCTAATTAGTTAGAATTTATTTTTTTGAAATTACTCGTCTAACTGATTACCGTTTCGACGTTTGCACTCTTCTAAGCGAGCAACGAAATTTTGGAATACTCGTCGGCGAAGAGCCCGTGAGATCGCCGATATCTCTTCGCTGAGTTTTTCTTTTAGTTAACGTAGTACATTTAGTTTATTGATGAAGACACGATTCTTCAAATAACCCCACGAAAAGAAATTTGCTGGCTATAGATCTGGACTTTTGGGTAGTCAGGCAATGTCGTGTCGTCTGGAAATCAGCTTTTCCGGAAACTTGTCTTTGAGCACCGACAGGGACTCATTAGATGTGTGACAAGTGGCTCCATCTTATTGAAACCATGTGTTACGATTGTAGCCAGCAAATTGCAGTAGCATCAGTCCTAAGAACTCCCGTAACATGTTTCCGCGGGCTGTTAAATTCAAATTTTAACAAATTTTTGGCCCACCCTATAGAATATCTATATTACAGTACAAGGGTAAATATGTTTTCTAAAATATTTAATTTTAAAGAGAATAATTAATACGATTGTAAAACGAAACACGTAGCTAAATATAAAAGGTTTTATTCTTCTTTAGTCAAAAGGGTTTTACCAGTTCCTTATATGGAATAGTAATTTCTTGATTTCATGTTTTTAGTTTTTATTCTATTTCTGCCCCCTTAGCCAAGATGTACATGTTTCGCGTCGATTCTCTTCATACAATCGCTAACGCTTCTATTCTCTTGTGTTATTCACTAATATTTTATTTTGACCACGTGACTTAGAGTTAAGAGACGTCATTCTCATACATTTGTAAGTTTTCTAATAACGTTCACATTTGTAGAATGTCAATTTGATTACGAGAGCTTACTAGGGAGTACAATTTTTGTTCCTAGTTTTAAAGTAGCTATTTGATACAAAAAAATAGTATGTTTCACATATAATATAACTTCATAGTATTAACCATAGTACATAATACATAATACATGTTATCTATAATTTCTATTAGAGTAAAAAACTCTAACCAGTATTATAATGACAAATACTATACACGAGTAATTTAAACCATTTAGAACGAGATCACAAATAATTTATATTGACATGAATCATAAACCCTCTTTCAAATATAGGTTATGATTTGTTATGGACCAACAGAAAGCAACTGTTTACACAAGAGTTAGCATCTGAAGTATGCAGCATGCTTAGTTTCAGAACAGATGTTTGAACTAAAAAATATATAGGTATATATCTATTTTAAGCTATCGATCGTAATACTTTTATGGTACAGACATTGTTTGAAGTAATAATCAATCGATTTTACGTCCTGTGCAAATGCATTACATGATGTCGTTGAACTTTAAGCAATATTAATTGAGGAAAGATCATGTCTCATGACCGATATGTTAGGATATTAGAGAATTCAAAGTTTGCTTTGAAGCAAGTTTTGTAATATCAGATCAGATCAGATTTCTGACCGAAAGGGTTTTCCATTGAGGTCTATCAATTATATATTTATGATATCGGAGTGAGCTATGGTAACCAGACCGTTGTGTATTATCACTACATAGTATAAAACAAAGTCACTTACCGCGGTCTGTCTGTCCCTACATATGCTTAGATCTTTAAAATTACGCAACGAGTTTTGATGTGGTTTTTTTATAGATAGAGTAATTCAAGAAGAAGGTTTATATGTTTAATACATGTATAATATAGGAGAGAAACACTGATAATTTTATAGGTTTCTAATGTGACGTCGTTAATAAACACATTTTTGCGCATATTGCAAAAGCTGGCTAAACCCTACGAGATAGATCAAAATAATATACTACAGTACACCTTAAAATCATCTACAAAAAAGTCTTTGATGATCTATATATGCCGATTAGGAATAACTCTCAATAACCACTTTTTATCCTTTACCTTTTACGAGAAATTATGATTTATTTAGGAAGCGATTTTAATCAATACAGAATTCTTTTTTCCAATTAAATACTTTAAATAAATTATGCATTTAACATAAATTAATAATGCATTTCACAGTATGCAGTTTAAATTAATAGTTTTGAAGATATTATAGATATAAAATGCAAGGTCATAGTGGTTGCAGTGGTACCGGCCGAGGGGCCTGCCGACACTTTATTCAACTTATTTACAGCTCTCGAAAATACCAATACTTAATAAAAACGTGCTTTTCATAGTGATAACGTAGCCTGTACTTATAAATACGTTGCGATAAATTAAAAAAAGTACGTACCAAGTTGTATAATAGTATTTAAACACTAAAGTGAATTCTTTTTTAAGACAAAACGTGCAGAGCGACAATTTATTCGAAATTGTATAGTCTATTGATAAAAAAGCTGTGAACGTTGGATATAAAGACATTCTGTAGTATATTGAATATCAGCATTGTACCTGTGCGAAGCCGGGGCAGGTTGTTATTTATAGATAAATTACACTCAGATATTTGTTGTGAGTGGGAATCGAACTCACGACCTCTGATTTACTAGTCAGTCTCACTAACGATTAGACCAATAAGCTAGTCGCACTATGTAATGTAAAATGCTAATACTTAAGAGATGTTAAGCCGTAAAAAATCATTACTGTTAATTATAGTACCTACTAGTTTAAATACTTCAGAACAACCACACACTTTGATAATTAACACTCGTTTAAATTTTTCAGAGGAAAATTAACCCTTCTTGCATATACATCTTTCGACCAATAAATGCATTGTATTCAATTTTGTTCACGTTACAAATGTAGAGTCACACACATAATTTTTAAAAAGAAAAAATACTATAGATAGGTAATCTGCCATCTTAACATTTATCATTGTGTTTCTGTCTTACCTACTTTTCCTTTTAATAAACTCCAAAATTTTTCCATGTAATCCCTTAAGTCCTCGTTTGTGACAATTAGCTTGTTTGTGAATAAAAATGTAGTCGACAAAATGTGAGAATTTAATATATCTCTACATCTTAGAGAATATATACGTGAGTACCTATATATGTTAAAGATCATATTAGAATAACTGTAGACTGCCTCAATGGCGCAGTGGTAGCGTATGTGACTGCTATGCTTGAGAACTCAGGTTCGATTCCCAGATCGGACCAAATATTTGTTTGAAAGTTTGAGTGTTTATAAGTACGGAAAAAAGTATATTAGTATGTACAAGGTCTGCTGAGTTTGGGACTAGAAGCGTTGAGTTACAGATGCCTAAAAAAAAAGAAGACTGTGTCTATCTCAGTTTCTTAGTTTCTAGTCTTTAAAAGTCAACTTCCTACATCAATTAACAAAATCTATATAAAAGAAATTAAAAAACATTACAATATGCTTTTATTTTTAGTAGCATATTGTGGATCACTATGACCTCACAAAGTTGGGTTAACACTCTGTATAAAGCATGTTAATTGCACGTATTGCACATCGAAGAATCCGGTAATGAGTTCCCCTAAATTCATCGTGGCTTGTACAAAGACCCCACAGAGGTTTCAAACGAACAAAAGAAAGGGAACCATGCAAGGTGCAGACAACAAAAGAAATGAACCACCAAAGAACACAACTCGCTAAGTAAAAAACGATGTAATGATGATTAAAATTAAGCAAAGTAGTGAATAAGTGAATACGCAACCTATTTGAAAGTAAGTATATAAGCCTCTGTTAAGTATTTACTGTATTGTAAGTAAAGTCACTTTACTGTTTACTGGCATGGCAAATGCTTTCATCTGTATCCACTCGGCCGCCAAAACTCCTTAATTCTGTAGCCTAGGAATTGTTACAATTGGGTGTCTGCAATTTCACAGGAAATTTGATTGACTACACTGTTGGCCTAGTGGTTTAAGTGGTCACCACGCCGCTCTCTAATTCGCTGAGTATTATGAGTTCAAACCCCACATGGGACAACACTCTGTGTGATCCAAAAGTAATTGTTGTACTAAGTCTGGGTTTTCTTTTCCTTCCTGGGTTCCTTCTTTTTCTCAGCGAAAGTTACTTGCTATCCAAGCATTTAAATTCCTCTAATTATATCCTACATTATCTATTAGTATCTCTTGAGCTGCAGATGTTCATGGGCGAGTAAAGATAGTCACTTAACATCAGGTGTTAGCTGGTTTATCCCTATACAAAAAAGAATATCGACCGCAATTGCGGGGATCGCAACCCTATGTCAGTGAATTATGTGGGGTAGCATATAACATGATTGTGTAGGGGTGAACAAGTAAGAAATTATTGATTTGATATTTTTAGGTTCAGTTATTTGTTCATATATTTTGACAATTTCGCGAAACTTTATTCACACATCTGTGTTAGAAATCCATGGAAAGACAGTGTATGAAATCTCTACAAAGGGTGCAGCTAATTCTACAAAGTCATTTTTCACTACTCATACCATTTAAACGCAGCAAATGTTTTACTTGTGATAAATGAGGTGGTTGGTTAGATCTGGCGGGTACAGTCAGCTTCAAGAAAGTTTACATTATACTCCGTCTCACGAAAGCAGTCCTGCAGACGTGGCGCTTTAGTCATGCGACGGAATGTTGTGAGCCTTTACTACTGGATTTGCCGAAAATCCCTAGTTATCGGGTGGATTCTGGATAGTATATAAAATTGAAAACTTAGTTCTTATGTGTCTATATAAAAGATCAAACGAATACTAAACGGAAAGAGATCTAATAAAACAGAATTTAACCCTTTTAATTTTTATGTTTTACTAGCATAGTTGTGGTTACCGATTAGGTTTATTCCACTATTATTGACTTAAATTTAGTTCAATGTTAATAACGATAATAATGTTACTATCGTCATCAAATTTTATTTCACTATCACTTGTAGAAATTATGATGTGGTCCAGCTCGTTATTTTTAAGATACTTACCTTCTTAATACTTTATATGTTTGCATTAAAAAAACAGATATTCTAGAATCAAGCTTAAAAAACGATTTTATTTATAATAGAACACTTTCAGTTCAATAAGAACAGAAATATAAAAAATCCCGAATAAAATAGTAAAAATCATACATTCCCAAATATATGTCGGTCATGGTGGCTAACTCTCTTACAAACATTACTTATTGGTATTAAATCACCCCGATCCTACTGTTTTACAAAACTCCTTCACCTTCAATGTTATTTCTCGAGCAACACTTTTTATAAATATTAGCATCCTAAATAACAGTTTGTCTACGGTAAATGACTAAAAACGCAAAGGCAACGAACATAACAACAACAGCCATAGCAGACTTGTCACATTAGCTCCATTTATCACTGTGAGACTCCTTTCGTGAAAAGGAGTGTAACAATTTTCCATTATAATTTATTTATTTAATTTATTGAAACATTTTGAACAAGTAATAAACAAAGTATTTTATAATTTATCAACTCCAAATATACATAACTACATAACACTCGAAATTTTTAAACATTTCTGTTTAAATAGTCAGTATATACCTTAACAATCCTGATAAGTATCTACATGATTGCCACTGTTGTTTAATAACAATAAGTACAAATAAAAAAATAATGAAATTTTAGTACTTATGCAGCTCAGAAAAAATAAGAGAGTGAGTATTTCGATAATACTCTTAGTAACTTAACAAACTGTTTATTTGGTTCAACTGACGGTTATGTATGATGATGTTTGCTATAATCTGATCCACTGCTATAGAAGTCGTGTTCTTTGGTAATTTCATAAATAACAAATCATAATTTTTATTTGTCAACTTGAATATATTTTTTGTAGAAATTTTCTCAAAAGTGCAAATTATGTAAAAGTTATAAAACTATATTTAGTTCCGACTGGGAGGTTGAGCTCATTATTAATTGAATACAATCTTAGCGCTAGTCTGCTACTGAGAATTAACTACTACTTCAATTCTTTTAATATAATTATATTGGTGAATAGCAGCAAACAACAAAGTTTCCGTGGTCTGTTTAATACTATAAAAGCGACCCTTATCCGCACTTACGCGCCGAACAAAACACTACAAAGCATCAAACCCTTCATTTGTTTGAAAATACGAACTATGTACATGAACTCTTGTTTGATGATGGGCATGTTCATATCGTACGTCTTTCATTGGTGGTGTGCTGATGAAAAAAAAATGACGGAACGTCGTCGTCGGCTTGTTTTACACGGAATACGGCGTCAGCATAACGTCCCGTTCCTTTAGTAGCTAGCTCGCGCGTGATCGCGGTGCACGTATTCGGAGCGTTGCGCTCATGGACACTGTTGTTTTGTACTTACGATACACTCGTTCTAAATTCGAATTTCCACTTAAACAGTGCGTTACTTGAATGAAGTACACGTTTGTACGTATCTTCAAACATTTGTGTTACTTTTTTAAATCACAATAATCACTTTTAGCAACTTCGTTCGTTTATTTTCCTAACTTCGTTATTTTCCCTGGATGTATAGTCTCAGTGTGAATTCTGTAAAGTTTTTAGTGCTTTCAGTGTCAGCTGTGTTACTTGCTGTCCCTTTCTGTTTAGTAGAAAGGGAAAGGAAGGCCGAGTGTTGAAAGAGTTGTTTTGTTTTCATGATTTTCTTTGCTGTATGTAAATGTAGAGCGGAGTAAACGGATGTAAGTTTAATTAAGCTTTTTATGTTTTAAGTTTTGCATTCATTTTCACATCATTAAAGTTTAATTTTTAATTTTACTTACCATTTTTGCTAACCTTTTTTTTTATTTATCTATGGTATATGTTGTCAAACTAGGTACACAGAACTTTTTTCATTCACTTGAAAAAAATTAAAGCTACTAAGATTTAACGAATTAAAAATGTATAAACTTCATCTAATTCATTTGTCAAATGAAAGTTAAAAGCAGTTACGGTGTTATGATTTATTTGTAGATCGGTGTCGGTCATGTGGTTCTCCAATTAGACTTGCGTACGTTTATTAATAGTCCCCACTTAGAATCACTTGCAGTTACTTGTGCCAACGGTTTACTTTGAACAACTTTGCGTTTATTACTTTCATTCTTAGAGCTTTAACCTTTTGCAACTATTATCCTATTATAGTAATGTATGCTATGTAATTTTTTTATAACCGTGTTGAATAAATTAGGAATATATTAATTACATTAATGGCCACAAAAATGAAATTAATCATTTAAAGATAATCTGTAACGAAGTATGAGGATCTAACCAAGTGGCGTGCAATTGGAGAGGAGTCTAATTGTAAGTCTAAGTCACTAAGTCCAGCTGTAGACTGAACGATGGTGATAAATGAACCAGAAAAGTGTAGAATAATAAGAGGATTATAATCGAAATCAATATATTTTAAACCAAGTTACTATTCAACGTAATCTTTAATAGAGTAAGGGAGAAACAGTAGCCTCGGTGGCGCAGCGGTAGTGAATGTAGCTGCTGTGCATGATTGAGGTCTCGGGCTCGATTGCCGGGTCGGACCAAATGTTTTTATGATTTGCAAAAAATTATTTCAGAGTTTGGGTGTTTTCTATGTATGATATGTATTTTACAATTTACAAAAAAAAAGTATATAAGTATTTTATCAACCAGTCTAGTTATCATAGTATAAGCTCTGCTTAGTTTGAAACTAGATGACGTTGTGCGTAAATGTCAGAAATATTTATTTACTTATTTACTTGTATTTACATTGCTTCTTTTGGTTAAATATAGGTAGGTAACACATGTAATGCTTATATTATTACAAGCTAGTAATACAGTACACTTTACTTGCATTATTTAAAAAGTCTTGCGTATTAATGGGAGCTATTAATGTACCGAATGTTTTTTTAAACAATAAAAAAAATATAAGCAAACTAGGTCCGAGGTTATTAGATTCATTTTGAATCTATAACGTCATATTATCTGAATTCATACATTTGATAATCGGAAAAAAATATAAAATTAAAAATAATAATAGTGACATTTAGCAATTAGGAGTACTTCAAACAAAGATAATTTTGTTTACTATGATTATTTTACGATTGTTCAAAAATAAAAATGTTTGCACTAGTACAAAAGGTCCCTACAGCTGCGTGTTGTATATTATATTCAGACGAAGACCAAAATTACTTACTAACCATACCAATATAATGCGAAAGTGTTTTTATCTGTCTGCCTGTAAATCACTGCACCGATTTATATGAAATTTATCATGAAGACGCTTCGATTTTTCAGGAAGGACTTAGGCTACTCTTTACCGCGATAACCGACATACACGCAGGTGAAGCCGTGGGCAAAAACTAATGGACAAATAATTTAGTTACAAATGTCGAAAGTTAAATTGATTACTCAAGTGACCAACTAACTTTGATAATGATCATCTTCCATACAACCCTTCAATTCTTATTTTATACTCTTAAGAGCGAAATATCAAAAAATCTTTTAATTTGTGAGCGCCCACCACATAAAAAGTGTCAGCTGCTAAAATTTCAAGTTTGTGGCTTGTTTGCGTTGATGAATCATGATTCAATCAGTTATAACAAGTAATTTTTTTAAAATCAAATTTATTTCATCTTTAGTTTTTAAATAATGAAAGCAATTTTACAAATGTTACAAAAATGAGGGTATCAAAATGCTTCAAGCTTACCGTTACTATGACAACATTGTTAGCTCAGCATCAGCTTTAGGTTTAATTTGCTTACGTTTAGAGTTAATTATTTTCATTGAGAATAATTTAAAACCTGGAAAGTAAATTAGGTTTCTCTTCCATAGACGTATACCTTAGCTTTCTTCAGATGGGTTTAAAAACAAACGCCAATGCTATTTTCCAATAAAACAATCGTGTCACATAGCTTTGAACATAACACACAAGGTCCTAATATGCAGTTAGCACATATATTCGTCCATATTAGTGTAAAACAATTTTTCTTTTTTCTGAACTGTTCGTTTTAATAAATCCGCATTCTAACCTGCCGAGTCCCCTTATAAGTGCATGTCTATTCATGTTTGTATAAAGGAAGGAACTGTGTTTCCCAATCGAGTATCCGCAAACGATACAAATTAATTGTAAAAAAATAAACTTAAAGAGATTGTTTTGTTGGTTAAACACGCTTTGTAAGAAACAGTAGTAAAGACAACAATAATAGTTTTTTATATTCTCATCACAAATGTATGCAGTACAGTGTAGATGCTTAATCTAAATTACATTACAACAAACATTTGTGAAAGACTGGTTCCCGAAATAGTATTGGAATATCTGTGTTACGGGTCAATGCATTCAACTACCGAACTTTTGAAAAATATTATTACATTTCTTATAAGGTTGCAATTCTTAGGGGTCGAGCATTGGCCGAAAGTGTGAAAGACTTTTAGTTAAAAGAGAATAAAAATAACCTAACACATATCATACAAGGTCGTCTGATTTCAAACATAACAGAACCTATGGATACCTAACCGTCTAAAAATATATTTAATAATTCTAACTACACACGTGTTCTTAATAATTACACCTAGACACTGAATAAACGTCTGTGCCTATCACATAATTGTTTGCCTTGGGTGGGAATCGAACTTAAGACCTGTGACTCAGCATTTTAGATGACTAACTACTATGCCAAAAGTTATACAAAAACTACATAAAATTACTCTAAGTTAATAATTCTAACTTCACACGTGTTATTAACAAGTACACCCAGATAAAACGAATGACAGTGCTATCACACAATTAGTTGTCTTGGTTGTGAACCGAATTCACGACCTCTGACTCAGTATTCTTCATCATTAATCACTGGGCTAAAAGCTAACTCAACAAGCACACATACAATTATTCTAATCTCACTGATAGTTTCTAAGATAAACACGTTCAATTGTAAAAGAGAACAATCTATGCTAGTAGAATAAACATCAATGAAGTTATATCAATGTCAACCATGTCGGTTCAGATTTTGACATGCCCTGATTTTGAAATGTCATACGCGAAATGTCATTTGTCAATCCATAAAATGGTGTTATAAACTTTAGCAGTTCATTTAAGGCATTTGGAAAACTTTAAGTGAAGCTTTTTAATTATACCGGCTTATCTAAGTCGTGGGTCCTAAGTGTCATAACTTGTCAAAGGGCTTAGATTCTACTTCTTTATAGGGTGACACTTTCGCGGTTTAACACAAAAATTGTTAAAAAAAACATTCAAGGGTTGTTGTTATTAAGATTAAGTGAAACGCGATACATTGTTAGGTTGTTAACAACAAATGCGATGCATATATTCAACGTAAGGTCAAGGAATATAGGTTCACTTTACATTTGCGTAAATTTAAGTGTCGACAAGCTTTCTACTGTGGCATGTCGAAGCGTTCCACGGTAGGTATTGTTAGCGCTAAGCGAACCGTTGCAGAGGGTTGCCTCGAGATATGGTTATTTTCTCTCAATTCTGCATGTAGGGTTTATTAGACTCTCATTCGAGTAGACCTACTTTTTCATTCAATCGATACCGCTCCTTGATATTACTTTATTTCTACAACAGCTCCTGTTATTGTTCAGCTTTTTACTTACTTAAATATAATGTAAAAGAATCTCCCTTTATTATAGAAACAGACTTTAGTATTAGACTCGACCTTTATAAATATTTAAAGGTCGAGGCCTATTGTGGTTTCATTCTCAACCAGGACAAAGGATTCTGTGATGAGCACGAAACACTATCATTTGTTGTCTGGTTGTAATTATTTCCATTTTTTCCATTAGATTCGTAAACATAGTAGAGACTTTGCCTAGATTGAGATCAGATGACCTTGAAAGATATTATAAAAAATATATTTAATGTGTTATAAAAGTACAACTACAAGTAAAGTCAAAAGTTCAACTATATGCATATATTGTAGAGTAATGATTTAAATAGATTTAAATTACGCTAATTTCATTTTAATGACATTTGCCACACTTGCCACCAACCGCCCTTTAAACTGGTAGTCTATATAAAATTTATAAGATTTGAATAAAATTGCCTAGTAATCCATTGTTCAATGTAGATTTATTATAACTCACTTTATACGCCATATTTAAGTGATTAAAAAATCTTATTCGGTCTTTATAATAACGAAAAATGTGGTACAAAGAAAGTTAATTATTTATTCACTTAGTGTTCTTATATTAATCTGAAATTAATTAGTAAACGCCAAGAAGTATGCAGTCTAAAGCATTGGAAACCTTGATTTTTAGTTTTTGCAAAGAATCTATTATAACTTTTTTTTTCTTTTTACTTTTACTATCGGGACTATTTACAAATATATTATACATAAGTACATACAAGCTGACATAACAATTTTTCTTTACTTTTTTATCGCGAGTATATCCAAATAAATACTCGTAATAAGTACAAAGAAACATTCTATTTCTTACTTAAAACCTTTTGTAAGACTATTGTCCTAATGAAAGATGTGAATATGTTGTATAATTTGTAGTCAGGGTACTATAATGTTTAACAAGTGCATATTCCAACATACTTATATGTTTACATACATGCATTGAATATGATAATGATGTACTGTTAGCCGATTTCGGCCACGTCCACCAGTGTTAACGGAGACCAGCGGATTCAGGAGATATTAGTGTACAAAGGTGTGCGCAAGCACAGGTGCTCTCTCTGTTCCCTTACTCTCACAATCCTATAAGATCGTTATCCGACACGGCCGACGAGAGATCAGGCACAGGACTGCTGGCTGTACTTGCACTCTGAGGCACGGGGGTAAAGAGCCAACTTTCAAACTCGGGGTTGTTATTACTTAATAACAACCCCGAGTTTCTGTAACCGGAAAAGTCCGGGAATTGAACCCAAGACCTTATTACCCGCAGTCGCGAACGCTAACCGCTGTAGCAAGGGGGCAAATAAAGAGACCAACGTACATTATGTGCATGGTGGTTGAGGAATGCCCAAACATGTTATAATTAAATACATTACAGAAAAGATATATATCCTAAACATATAGATAGACGTCACAGTTTTAAATAGAAAAAATATTTTGTCAAAAAAAGTAACATAACAAATTTATTTCAATTTTTTTCCTGTTTTCTTGTGAGATACTAGTTATGTCTGTATGCGTTTCAGAGAAAGGGGATTTCAAGAAACAGACAGACATATGGTCAATGAAATAATACTAAGATGGTTCCCTTTTTTATCTTAAAAAATGAGATGAAATGATCACTCTGTGACAATTATATTCACACATCTGCAAGTTGCTACTGATCCATAAATTAATAATAGCAATAATATACATATTTTAGTTCTCTATGCCCGTTTATAAGACGTATCACATTCAAGTTCGAACCAATTTATCACTGAGACTGACGTTTGCTTATTAATTAGGTATATTTGATGTGTTCCCATTATCCACTATTGGCAAATGTTTACTTATTAGGTTTATGTGCTACAACTTTTACTGGTTAAAAACTAAGATATCAACAAAATGTTTTTAGTTTGCTGCTAATAATAGATTTTAAATAAAATATCAACAAAAATTTGAGAAAAAAAATTTACCTTCGATATTTTTGTACTATGATCAAAATCAGACAAAAAACCTGATCAGATTTCAATTCTGATGAAAAACAATTTGTGTCAATCGCTCTAATCTTTAAGAAAGTTGTTAGTAAGGTTCAGATAGATGTAAGTAAATAGTCTAGTGAGAGAACGGTGAAATAAGTGTCCACATTCTATACGAATTTATCCATTAAATCAATCCATTCCAATAGTAAGCAAATCATTAAAAGAGTAATCAAATCGATTGCGCCAACCGTAGCTCTCTACTGCGCTGAGTGTCATGATCTGAGTCTGGGTGATTTTGTGTCCGTTTTTTGTATCTTTATAAAGTCCCTTTTTAAACTCTAAGCATTTATTTAGCATACAGGGCGAACAAACGTAAAACTTACCTGAAGTATGTACTTCAATACCATTAAAAACAAAATGGATTTTGCGTTAGTTCAACAATAAAACAATAGTAATAAATATAAAAAGGTACATTGAACAAAACACATAAATCATCCCCAATATTGAAATTATTCCGAATTCAGAATAGAATAGGTGCCTGCAAACTTAGCCGAGCTTTGACAAATAGAACCCTGTCAATTTAAAATTGTAATAAGACAAATGGTTTTGATAAAATGACAATAAAGTAATTACTTTGAATATAGAATAGTCAATTATTTTTAACTAAGATATTATTTTTATTAAGATACTTGTTCAAGACGAGTTTTAAACAGCAAACTGATCTCTAAGTATAAATACGGCTGCCACCGCAGAAAGCGGTGTGGTCATCTCAAGCTGCGTACTGCAATACCATCAATGACTGTCAGTCGTTTGTCTAGTATTTGTAGGTAAAAACTATGAAGGTTATAGTTTTAAATTTAATAGATAGGCTAACATAAAATATGTGTATAGTATTCATTCTTCCATAAAGAACATAGTTTAAAACTTATGAAATTATGGTTGGTACATACTCTGTTTTAATTTTATTAAGGCAGTAGATGTTAAACAGTAAATTGCGTGTATGTAACTGCTTGTTACAAAGCAAGGATATATTTAGTCCTATCTATAAATATTAGGATAAATGTAGGCTTAGAAAAGATATTGTGTCCTTTAAGTTCATTAATTTAATAAATTCAAAGCATTTAAATACGTCTGCGAACTCTTAGTAAAAGTACAAATACAAACAGACCACATATTCGTCACAAAATTACGAACGAAGATTTATGTAGAGGGCACGAGTTATCTGTACGATATTATTAAGTGCGTCTTTACTTACTCTCTCCGTTATCACACATAATATGCACACTCAAGAAATACTCAACTGTCGTTCTTGGAGCTTTCCTTATCTGGATTTCCTGTTTTCAATGTAACAACTTTTTATACGTAATAGATATATTTATAACTGAATAAGATTCTCACAATGTGATTAATGTACAATGTCAACAACATTATTAACAGAAAAATTAAACAGTTGCTTGTTTAAATTACCAAACACAGGGGCATTTTCTTTGTGTTCTTTATCACAAATTATAGTCATCAGATATTATCTTTCTTTTGTTACAGATATCGCTTCGATATCTTGTGCACACAAGAATATTAAAAGTACAGAACAAACAAGCGCACCGCCCACGTTGCGAGATAACATAGCATCCCGTCCAGAGAGAAATTAATCTGGCACACGGTAACAGGAAACATGCCGATAAAGTGCTCGATGGTGTAGCAGAGTTGATGAGGAAACCGCTACACGTTGCAGACACTCGAATATGCTTAGCTGACACCTGCGAACAAGGAACAGTTACCACTATGTATAGCAGCCCACGACAAACGTTCGTGGACACACCTCACCCTTGCAGTAAAAGTACCAGACACATTTCACCCTCAGCCAATATTTATCAAACGATTCCTACGTCGCGAGACAAACAAATATCTTGTCTTATAGCAAATAGCTGTATAATGACGAACAGTAATCATTCCATTGATAATTTAGAACAAGTTCACGAATCGACTGACTTAGATAGATGTAGGATAGATAAAAAAAGAAACGAATGCCAGTATGACACCGAAAGACGATGCTCTGTTCCAAGAGCTTTCGAACGATGCGTAATGCATAACAAAGAGGATGTATACGAAGAGGAATCGATTAGAAAGAGGGATGATGTTGACGAATACGGTGGTAGAAGGCAGGCCGCTAATTTGAAATTTAAATATACTCAAGATCGGGATGTACAGTGGATGGAAGCGATCCGGAGGACAATGGCCGTCCACATGCATTTGTTAGCCTTTATAGTAGTGATTCTGTACATTTTAGCGACTTGTGCGACTTGTGCCGCTGCACCGACGAATTCTCGACCTACACGCAGCGCTCATCATGAGAAATCTGCGGTAAGTGTTTTTTTTTTATTTACGCTACCTTTTTTGATTAAATAAACAACACATGAAAAAGAAACTATTTTTACAAAGAGGCCAAAAGAATCAAAACCAAACACATCTTAAATTAAGTCTAAAATAGTTAATTTGTATTTAGTTTACGTTTAATTTTTCTTTCGTGTTCAAAAATACTTCAATCGCTGAAACACTTGCCGATTTTATAAGTAAAAATCTGTTAATATGGTAGGTATCTTAAAAGGTTTTTGAAAAACACACACTTAAATGATTGATTATAATTAATATTGTATGCACGTACAATGTTTATGTTAATCACTATATGATTTCACTATACACATAAACGACTTATAAAAAATATAAAAACCTTATACTTACTTTTTTAAAATCTCAGTTAATTCCAGTTATAGGTTCAATGTGCATAAGTCTTAAAATTTCTTTATTGTCCGTCATTGCTGTGACTACTTATATAAACGGTTGGTGACAAAGCAATTTGAATAGTGTGACATCTTCATTCTTTAACATATTAAAATATATTTTTAATTATATTATTTTTTTCTTACATTAAAGGTCTCATAAAGTTATCGTGAAATCGATAAACGGCACTCATTAATTTGTTAACTTAATTTTAACGGAGTTTGACCTTTATCCGGTGTTTGCAAACTTACTTTTACAAGTTATCGGACAAATAACGCTGACGTACCTATACATAAGCTCCGGATAAAAGACCTCAGCAATGGTACACATTGAGGTCTGCCAAAGTAAGACAATACTGGCTAGAACTTTGTGGTTATTAACACAAGAATTTGTGCAATGTCAGACGCCCAATAATCGTAAAACATAAAAATAATGTCTTTTGATTAATAGTATATAGAGAATAGAGTTTACACGCTCATGCATACTAAAGAGCTTAAGATACGTGTATCCTGATGACTTGTATTTTGAATCGTCCCTAGCCGGAAACGTGCTCCTTATTGTACAAGCATTGTCTGTGTTATCTGAATCTGTCTGATTTATCAGACAATGTCTTACTTTACTCGTACATAGCTATTTTATAAATGCTGGGATATATTTCTGTGAGATTTTTTAAATAAAAATGAACAAAAATTAAAAAAAAAAATGTTGCCAAAAATCATTTGTTAATCATTTAATAATATAATATATATTATTAAATGATTAAAACTATTAAAAGTATAATTGAAATTTTGATAGAAAACTCTTTCTTTCAAGAAGTGTCTAAGGTATGATTATTGTGTGTAGTTTCACTAATAAACAAGTATACTAAAGATTTCTGAACTTATTGTCACAATGGAATGAAAACATTTTTTCTTTTTTTAAATAATTAACCTGAAAAAAATTGAATAGGTTTTTAAAATACCTTTTGTGTTCGTTTAATCTTGTCAGCTATACATCAAACACTAAAAATATATTTTACCGGCCGTATTAGTGCGTTTAAAGTTAGATTTTGTGCTCTGTGATTGGTTACACTCTTCGTAGTTTGGAAGTGTATTGACATGTTTGAACAATTTGATTGGATTATAGGCTTTATGAAGACAAGAATAGTTCGTACTTTTGAGTCTTCAATGTTATTGATACGCTTTGTCGTTAATTGCTTTTGGCTTTAACACTTGTTTTTAAACGAGATATAATTTGTTGTTTAATATGTGGTTTCAATAACTGGTCAATTATTTGTTAGATTATTTTTATTCAGAACATTTTATATGCTGTGTGCTAAAATTAATATTGCTTCCTTGTAAGTAACACAGACGTTAATTTTCACTTTTAATGTAAGGAATTGACGAGCTTGAATACAGCTATTATTAGTTCCCACCATATTGACGGTACACATACCAAGAATTTCACCATAGCTTAGTACAGAATGTAGAATATTCAGGTATCGATGTACGTTTATTATTTGCATGTGGGTTACGACATTCGATTATTCGATTACAGACGTGATGTTATGTAAGTCTACAGGTTTAGAAGATCTTCGTGCCTTAAGTTCAATTTCTTACCGAAAAGGGCATTGGTATAAATAGATTATGAATTAGATATTACATTACGAAATTACTGTGAAACATGACGATATTTCGTATTAAAGTTTAATATGTTTTTGAAGAATAATAGCATTGTAACTAGGTTATATTTATTCATGTCATATTGTACATGCGCAAAGTTTCTTTATATCTGCAATTCTCATAATAGTTATTGGTCTTATAATAGTAGTATTGTCATATCTAAATAATTAGATAAAGTTACCATTCAATGTTTTTTTCATCAAATGATTTAATGGAATGAATGGATGGAAAAGGTTTTTATAAATTGTATTAATTTCAATTATAAATACAGGCAAAGTAATGTTGTCTTGTGCGAATTTGGACGTTGACTTGTTATAATGTATTGTATTAATTGAACCATATTTATGAATTATGAACTTTAGAAACTTGTTTAAGCCCAAGAAACCATAACAACTGTTTTTTTTTATTTATACTACCTTTTATCTAAGTTTTAAAATAGAAGTTGATCCGATAATGTTTTAAAAACCACAGCCGTTCTGAAACAATTATTTTAAAATGTCTTAAAATTACATAGTAATAGGGTGTGTGTGTAAGTTAATAGGGTAATGTGTGATTCAATTTTCATATAATTGTTGGATTCTAATACATCTAATAGCGATAAAACACTTTTACAAAGGCCATTTTGTGGATTAACAACAATTTCAAGGCGTATTCCTGTCGAGTGCAAGTAATATGGGGACAAAAAGTTAGCTTGTATTAGATTACTGGCAGTGACAGACGAACGGACCATTTGGGAGGAGATTAATGGGCTAAGTGACGAGTGGGAGGCATGCCCCTGTGTCCGCGTCTTAGGAAGACTCTCATTTATTACATGGATCGTTACAAATAGTGAAAAATTCGACTAATTTTATTAGGGCTGACAGAATGCGAAAATTACGCGGTATATAATAAAGACTTAAATTTTAGGTGGATGTTATATTATCTGCAACACTATTCCCTCATTTATAACGTACTATTTATAACGCTTATGTTTTTCATATAATCGCAGTCTTAGATGCGATTTCAGTGCATTATATTTTCTGTTATTAATACTAAGTTAGGTACATATTCAGTCTAAAAATAGCTAAAGTTATCAGCTATTTATTCATCATCAACGGCCTTTTACAGTCCACTGCTGGACATAGGCCTTTCCATAGCAAGGAGGTTTTGGCCTACTATTCTACGCTGACCAGACGGATTGGAATAGGGTTTGTTTCAAGTTTTTCTTCTCTTTGTAATATAATGTAATGTTTTCTTGTCGTTCTACGAGTCTTTTACGACACCCACGGGATGAATAGGGGTGGTAACACTATGTATTCTTAATCCATCACCACACGGACATAATGCTATTTATTATATCTATTTTATTTTTCAAGAAAAAAGGGTGGTTGGATATGACAATATAAGATCCGTTTCATTTTAAATTAATTGTCCATTCTATATTAAAAAACTCTAACATCGAATATACTAGCATTAAATATAAACATAAAGAAATTACTTAATATTTTTGTATTAGTTGAAAAATTAGATGCGTTTTGTAGTAAAACGACTAGACTTACAAAATCATCGAACATTAAGCACTAAAAAAAAACATATTTTTTTAAATAAAACACCAGCATTAGGAATGAATCCTGTGTTGTAGGGGACTTTACAAACCATAGATAGATCGCTCTACAATGAAGTCAAGACGAGTAAGATGAATGCAATCAGATTTGAACCAAGTTTAATTAGAGTTAATATTTTGCGTGACCCCGGTGTTTAACAGTTTCCTGTGCGTACCTACGCATGTGGGTCTGTTTGTGTAAAACTTTAGTTATGTAAGTGATAACTGGTTCGTTGCGATACTACACCGAACCTCTGCAAACTTTGACTTTCTCAACCTTCTGATATCATGACTCTCTTCATTACGGCAATGTGTTACTGTGCATTAGTCTTATTGCCGATAGAACTAATACATAATGTTAAAATTCAGCATTTGAAATGATATGTTATTAGATTTTTAGAATAAAAATATAGTAAGCGCCAGTATTATTGCAATTATTTCCATTGAAATGTTGTCTATCTCTTATCATTCTTGTCAGATCCATTCCATAGTCCTCCTAAATATCTTTTGATGAAAAAAAATGTACCCTTTAGTACATATAGGCAACCTGCATATGCTATGTCATATCTCTGACGGTATCTAAAGGTACGTTCAAAGCCAGTTAAATAAATCTGCTAACCAACATACATCGAGCTAATTGAATTTGTATACAAGAAACAACTACGCAATGACTTCAAGCATTTCTCTACAACACGTTCCAATACTATAACCTGTTTATGCGTTACGAAATTACCGCTAATTTCACTGTTATTGTACTCGTAAAATCACAATGTAAATAAGTAGTTGATAGCGTGGACAGTTCGCGCTAAAAAATTACGAAGAATACCTGATTATCTAAAATTTTGCAACTTCCTTGGAAATTACTTAAACACATATGGGTAACAATATCTAGAAATTTACTATCTTCTTGGAATTTTTTAAACACATATGGGTTACAATCTAATATCAAATAAAGATATATGTAGTAATTTGTTTATACGTTTTGAATACTTTATTTTTATTATTAGACCCAAAATTGTGACATTAAAGATTTAAATTTAGTTATGCATATATATATCCACGTGTATATCAGTCTCTAATAGTATTTATTTTACATACCTACTGTATATCGCAACATCTCTCAAATCTAATGTATATTACATCAACAAGTCAAAACAACTTTGTGTTAAAAGAAATACAATAAGTTTCTAACAAATATCTACTCTCACTTCTAATAAAAGTAAGAGACAATTAATTTATTTCAGAGATACTTAATATTTTGCAAGTAGCCTTATTAATGTAAATATTTTGTTTGTGCATTACTAATTGGTGTACTGGTTTGTAAGTACTTACTTACATGAGTTGTAAGCAACATAACATTAGTATAGATATGAAAGTTAGTGGGCTAAAAAGAATAACCGTTCTTTTCAGTGTTAACTTGACTTTCGGTTATTTGGACGGAGAATATGTTGTCAAATGGACTAAAATTTACATGTCAGTTGTCGAATTATCTGTTGGGCTAGTAATCAATGATTTGCTAAGCTAAGCCGCAGGTCATATAATGAGTACGCTTATTTGTTCTGTCTCTGGGTATAATTTGTCTATAATATGTATGTATACAGAAATATATAAGTATGTTCATCAGCAGTCTGATTACCGTAGTACAAGCTCTGCCAAGTTTTGAATCAGATTGCCGTGTGAGATGTGTGAAGTTATTTTTCATTTCTTTAGTTGTAAGTTATCTAAAAATATATGCATAATAGGATAACTGTGATCTGTTATAAAAAATGCTTTGTATATGTTTGTAAATAAAGAATAGAGTACCGTCTTCGTCTGGCGTATGTGTGTGTAACTTAAACATGTTTTATATAAAATGCTAGACGTTAAAGCTTTATCAAGCTTTACAAAATGGAGTTTAAAATTTTACCGCAGTCGTTTAAAACGTTGTGATTATGTTTTTTGAGCTTAGTTGCGGGACGACTTTTATAAAGAAATCTTAGATAGAGAGACTGAAAAACGACTGAGTTCTAAGACTTATTTCTGCTAGAAAGAAATACACGAATAAACTTGCAAACAGAATACGAACAGTCGAATGTAAGGAGGTGCAATAATAGAAGTCCTTTTGTTTAAGGTACCAAGATGATTACAGGCGTGGATTGTAATAATGTATGCACTTCTAGTTTAATGATTCTATTTCACTTTATTACGAGCTCTATGTCATTCAGTCTATTTTTATCGCTTCACAAGTGTGATATCTAAGACCTTGTGGAGTTGCATACTTTGAATCACCAAATCGACAGGCACGTTGGTCTAAATGTTTGTGGTACCTACTGCTAAGCTATATGTTGTGGGCTTAATTCTCAAATAGAAGAAATATAGATGTACTTATATTTAGTATTATATAACAATCACTGTCAGCAGACAATAGCAGACTGCTATTGTACTGGCTCTGGGATCCAAGGGTCTTCTGTGTGTTACCTACAGCAATTATAATGAAATTTGTACTTTCGTCAATTAATTACACTGTGTAAAAACATATGTATTACTAATTCTTTAGTCTTCTGAAAGTTTAATTTACGAGCATTGTGTGCAAATAATGAGTAAAATTCATGGAACAGTGTTCGTTATCACCGTCTGGAATCTACTGAATTTGACTAATTTTTAAACACCGTTCGGATCATGAAACTCGATATGTTGAAATTTATGAGGAAAAAAGCTACCATTGTGCGATTAAATGATAATGGCAGATTGAAAAAATCGGTGATAGCGCTTAAAAGCAAAATTACATGAAGTAATTTATTCATTTTAAAATGATACGCTCGCACCTCTCAAACCTAATCCACATATAATAAATACTTAAGATAAATGTTAAGTTTTTTTTTTAATAGTGATTGGTAGTTATGATTGAATTTCATTTTCATTAACGGATCTGAAACTAGCAAAAAGTATATCCAGAAATACGATATCATGGTCCTGTAAAAGACAGAGAGAGATTTAAACTCTCAATCTAGTGACAGTTTAAATCATATACGCAACAATCGTCAAGTACGGTAAGAAAATACAACAACAGTGAAATGAAAACGCCATGCGTAGTTATTATTCCAAATATAGTGTGTAAAACCAGTTAAATCTCTACAAACTGATAACTGTAATGTGAAATTTAGGTTATCTATAAAACTTCCTGTGAATCGCGATTTCATCCATATTTGGATGAGTAGACACTTGGTCTGCAGTTTTAACTAAATCAACTTGTACTAATCTGTATGGTCAATTAGAGTATTCTAGTTCATTACTTTGATGAAGCTACCTTGGCTTTGATACCATCAAAGGTGCGCTAGTAAAGGTTCGTTCTAATATGCAAATTATAATTGGAGACACGTTCAGCTGGTTCATTGCACAATTAAGTCACCGCAACCACATTTTGATTACATTTTGAATTGATGAGTACCATGATTTCGCCGTTTTTTGATAAACAATTTTGTAGAAATTTGTAATCCATTCCAGGAAGCCGGATGTCTCGCAAATTTCTTTAAAAATTTCATTAATTCTCAGTAAAAACAAATGTAATTGAAGTTTATGATTTTATGGTTAAAATTTTATCAAAACACTAAAAATTAAATAATAAATAAAATTAAACACTTTATGTTGCTCCCAATAATCTAACTTTTAATGGTGAAAGAATGGTTAAAACGTGTAAGTAGTTAAGTAGTACTTTCTTTATCATTAAAATTTACAGCAAACAAATATTTTCTCTTTGCAATATTTGCCGGCATATTTTAAAACCTATAATCACCACGCTGGGCAAATGGGTTTGTGATTGTAAAGCGTAGCTTTTACACCAGTGACGATGCAGCCCGTCACCGGCCTACATTTACCTATACCTGTTGGGATGGATATACCACCACGAACGATCGAACCAAGTGGCGTGCTATTGGAGAAATCTATGTCCAGTAATGATGACGATGTGAAACATTTACTGATTATAAGAATGTCTTTTCTATACCCTTCCATTTAAAATTAATATTTAGGTTATAATCATGACTGATTTTGATTGGGAACAAGTTTGTTACCCCTGCTGCATGTAGTGTAAAAAATAATTCCTGCGATTTGAAATACACATGGGTTTGAAACCGTTGGATTCGATAAAACAATGTGTCGAATAGGATGCTATAGATAGCAGTACTGAATATTTGGGTCAATAGCGATGTCCTCCACTACGTCAATTTAATTATGACTCAGTACTAATGTTCACCAAACGATATTTTAGACATTTTAGTACATAAAGTACCTATAACTATAACTAGTTTATGCGGGCTTGGAGCTTCTACAATGATTAAATTTACGATGAGTAACAAATAAAAATTAAGTGATTTTTTATTCTATCTTTTTTATTAAAACTCACACTATCTAGGTATGTGATGTAAAAATGATAAGTTGGTGATTACGCTTCAAAAACTCCAAAAGTTCGATTGAGCTCAAACATTTGATACCTTTTTAAGAATGTTTTTTCTATTTATCGTTTTCGTTTTTCTCATTCTTGAACAAAATAAAACCACAATGAGCCAAAGCGAAACGTGGCAAGATACAGTTAGCCATTAACAAAAATTAATTATAATGATTTGTGTTCCTGTACACAAGCAAAAACCTTATCATATCTATCATAAAATGACAACTATCCTATGTCCTATGACAACACTTGCATTTGGAAGAACATGGCAAATGCAAGGGGAGAAACAATGACCGTGTTGTACAAGTCGGCTACGCGGCACGTCTGTGTTTTGTGTAGGTGGGTTCTGGTACTTTTGTCGCGTTATATACTCATACTCAACAGATATACCTACTAGAACAGAAGTGAACGAGTCAATAAACTTACGTGTAGTTTTGTATCTATTACGTTTTTTTTTATTGATTACATACTTTTTTATCGATCCTATTTATGAAATAGTGTTTGTAGAAAATAAGTATTTGAACTTAAGCCAAATTTAAATTCAGTTGCAAATATATTATGCTAAGCCCAAATATACTCACAATTGGTAGATCTATATAAACATGAGTGAACATGTTAAAAAATTTTGCATTCATATTAATAAAATTTAACTTTTTTTAGGATATTATTTTTTACTACACATTCTAATATAAAATTAATTTTACAAACTTACACACACCTCAGTAATTTTCTCGAGAACTGTTAAATAGCATAGAATAGAGTAGTAACATTATCTAACCAATAGTTTAAATATGTTAAGAGGATTCATTGGGAAGTAAACTGTTAATTGAAAATTCAAAAGTAAGCCCGGCTAGCTCAGTCGGTAGAGCATGAGACTCTTAATCTCAGGGTCGTGGGTTCGAGCCCCACGTTGGGCGCGCGCTCCTTTTTGTTGACGATAGGATAACTACGAATAGTTTTTTGTTCTTAGAAGTGTACTATCATCATTTTTATGTAATTCTTAGTCCAAGTGCCCACACCGTTTATCAGTCAGTATTAGCGCCAGTAAACTCACCCGTCAGATGTGACCTCGTTACGGCTTTGTAGATTATACACATATCCTAAAATGTCAACCGTTTATGTACAATGTAGCCACAAGCAAGCATTGTGCGTCAGTGTTGACCAAGTCACTCAAATTGCACATAATTAAAAACGCAGTTGTTAGTCTGCTATCTATATTTTCAATCTATCCTATATTAGTTTGCTTTGTTTTACTTTTAAATATATAGAGACAAAGAGGTGACTATGACGATGATTAAGAAAGTAAATTTGCAACATATGTGATATTTTTTTTTACCGAAAACGGACTGTCATTTTATTTACATAAAATATCTTTATTTACCTTTATATATAATACCTAAAATGTTTAAGAAATAAAAATTCTAAACTACAACTGCTCTCGGGGACCCTAGGACGGGCAATTAAAATATACGGGACAGACAGTTATTTGAGACTTACGAATTGATCCATTACACACTATTTATTTAACTTTTTTTTTATTTAACTTAATGGTTTACGCGATCTAACGCTAGTCAAAACCACATGATTGTTCTGGGTAACGGAATGTAAAACTCATTACCAAGTTTTATTAGTTGCAATGTTCACTGTTGTCATCCAATGTCGGTGATGATAATTATATTTGTTTTAAAACAATCGTTGTTATTTGACATTACAACCATAAACAAAAAGCTGAATAAAATATTTTCTTGTACACGGAAAATTTTCAAAATTCAAACCTGGAACGTATCTGCATGAGTACATCGTCTACAAGTTAAGTGGTTCCTCTAAAAGTCTAAAAGGTGTCGAGACGAATACTGGAAGGGACGATTCACGTCTTAGATACTGTCTAGTAATACAGTCTCAAGTCTTCGAGATTACTCTTTTGACGGCCATCGATAGGTATTATATACTCGTATATCACTCTAACTTAAATGTTCTGTGTAAACGCTTCGCTATTTTTTGAGAACCAACGCTTACAGGGCTATTTTATAGAAATTGGATAATAAAAAGAACTAGCGTAGGCCATATTTTTGTTTTGGATGCAGCTTAATAAAAATCATAAAAAAATATACGCTTTTACTCACATGTAAGTGTCGGGACCAACTAGTTTTGGACTCGAAGATAGATTGAGTCAAGGGAAAAGAACGATGTTGACACGCGGTAGGGGACATTATTTAACAGATTTCGTTCGAAATATTAAACATAGCGCTTTTACCGTTTTTACTAAAAGACACTGTCTTGACAGTCATCACATCGTATCAACTTAAATAAAAAATAATGTAACTATTTCACCGGCAACTGAAGATTTAATAACAATTATCATGTTTTCACCCTTTCTTTATTTATACTATTGTTTACTCTCTTGACATTCCTGGTAAACTATGCTAACTTTGATAAACTATTGTAGCTATGATAAGATATCAAACCAAACACTGATAACGATGACGGAATAGCTCTGTGCAAGGTGCATTAAACATTGTTGAAACTATACGTGTTATGTTTAAGTAGGTTACTTTCTTCCGGGCTGCTTAAAATGAGTTTTTTTTGACATTAAGCTCTCGAATTCCATGAATTAAAATCTAAAAAATATTTGAAATTTTGTAAAATTTTCATTACGTAAATAAAGAGGCTATATTATTATTATTCTTATACCTTCATTTGTGACTTATATGAGTCGTGCTATAATATACTGCTGCCTGAATTGAGCATCATCTTCTATTGTGTCACTTTTGAAAATTCCTATACAATTGGGCAAAAAAATCGTATGCTTATTTATTATTCAGAAATTATCCGTTGTGGGCTCACAACGTTCTATTGGGTCAAATGGTTAAATGAATACGTTTAACATATTCTTACTCGAGTGCAGTGCCACTACAGGCCCTGCTGAACAGTATCCGCTGACCGGAAGCCGCATCTCGGAGATAAAATTAGACTGGCAAACAGCAACAGACATACAAAAATGATGTTGTTAGAGCGAGAAGGCGTACAGTGGTGGCTGCGGAGTAGGCCTGCACTATTTACATGCGAATCAACGATAATTGGGTTATTCATACGTCGTTGATAGCAGCTGAGTTTTTGAGCAGTCATTCATTTGTAATGCAAATTGTGTTAGCCTTGGTACACTTAGTTCTATTGCATCTAGTTCATTCTTATTTTGAAAATGTGTTTTATTAAAATTTATTTTTTTCGGTATGCGTTGAGCTCAGGAGCAAACTAGTCATTCGTGTATTTACTTTTTGTTTTTTCTACATTAGAGCTTTTGTTCTACTAATTTTGGGCGTCCCTTATATACCCATAGCTGTTATTTCTCAATATAAACATTTATTTGTTTAAGTAGGTGTAATTATTGAAATAATCCTTTAGTAAAATATATCCTGCCAAAGAACACAACCTTTATGTACAAAGTTCCTTGTGGGACAATTATTATGTTCGTAATGGACAAGTTTTTTTTCAAGTTTTACGAATTATCTTTAAATCTTTCTGTTAAACTACCAATTAATATCAATCCAAGTTTAACATTATAGAATATCCTACTATTCTATAATGTAATTTCTTATTATTTATGTCTGTAATTTATTCATATACTAAATTTCATATTCAGTTTAATAACTAATGTCAAGTTCAAGATTTAGAATCTATAGATCTACTTTATATTTATTAGACTGTACGTTTGGCATTGTGGTTTAAGCGGTCGCCACGCCGCTCTCTACTGTGCTGAGTGTTTTATGTTCAAATCCCACATGTGCCAATACTTTGTGTGATCCACACATAGTTTCTGAGTCTGGGTGTTCTTGGTGTCCGTTTCTTGCATGTTTGTAAAGTGCCCGCGACATAGGATTTATTCCTAGTGCTGGTGTTGTCTTTTTAAAAAAAGAAAAAGATAAAGACTATATTTATATTCCAAGTTTTGTCCCGATCAATGTCGAGGCTTTGTCGCTCTTCTTTATCGATGATTGATGAAACAACTTTGACGGGAGTGACCATACAATCACTTCATCGTTTCATCATCAACTTTGTCTATGCTACTAAAGTTACATGTAAACTCTTTAAAACGGGCATAGGAATACAAACTTCTAAGTAAGCGGTCTTGAACCTCTAGGAGGTTCAAGGTACTTACATATTTGGAATCAGGTACAATCCTTACCGCTTGTTTATGTACAGAGTTTAAAGGCCCTAACTGGATTGCGAGCGCTTCTGCTCAGAGACGACAGCTCCGCGTTCGGTCGTAATTGCAATTTATACATACATTAATATACCTTGCTTTAGTCAGTGGGTATACTGGATTTCAATACATCAGATTCACTTTATGTTCTTGGTATATATGATACAGACTATCACTCACTAACTTAATAAATATTACAGGGCTTGAATTTCTTTGAGATAGTGATAAGCAGGTTTTAAAATCGTGTAATCATATATATATAATCACACTAAGATTATAACTGCGAAATTATGAGACAGTGTGTTTTGCAAAATACATTGCTACTTCTTCACACAGAAACGAATACACCAATTTCGATAAAATTTAGTTTGCAGGCCTGTGGGGTGAGCAACGGATCGCATCTAGTTTTTTATAAAACAAACTTTCGAAGAGTATATCTAAGTATTTTCCAAGTGGGAAAACATCTTTTATTGTAAAATATGTATAGCTAGCTATATAGTATTGTGATTCACTTTTACATATAAATAGGGTTAATAGACCTCGTTTCGAAAGACGAATTGGCAATAGATAAATAAACTACAACCTGTGTTACGAATGATATTCGGTAACCGTCCTTACGAGTATTTAAGATCTGGCTTGATTTTGTTTCCACTATTAGATTCGGTTAAAAGTCGGTAAACTAAACACAAAAACTAATGCATGATTTTTAGTTTTTGATTTCAATAAAATTAATTTTAATCATGTGACCACAGACAACATATACAGAGTAGGCTTTTAGGCTGTGGTGATAGCCTAACAGTTCAATATTATAAATAACTATCACTGGATCGCGTCAATAAATAATCATAACATATTGTTGACTTAGCAACCGCTGGTATGCAAAAACAATAGACGAATCTAATTTTTTATTCAAACAACGTTCAGTTGCGTATAAAAAATTAACAATGTAAATTGTAACAAATTAACTAAAGGTATGTTTGTTTGTCACGGGTGTGAATAGTCGTCAGATTTGATGATTAGTATTCATTGGTTGTCCGGCGCCTGCCGGCTTCCAGGTGAGGTCCGGACACGATTCGGCTCAATGTTCCGGTAGCTCTGACTCATCTTGCATCCGTCCTCGCAGACACATTTCCAAATAAACTTAAACCTTATTCCCTGACAATAAGGAACAAGCTGTAAGTAAATTATAATCCAGTTAGTACGAATACCGCTTTCCCATTGTTATTCTAAAAATGTTTTAGTGTAGTATTTTTAGATTATTCTTTCAACATTATAGCCATGACGTACGATATCGTTGACCTATATCTCTGTTTAGTATCTGTTAACTATGTTTATGTAAAATATGGTGGAGAAAGGAAAATTAGAAACGGAATAAATAACAAATCATTAAGTATCTTTAGGGTTGTTAAAGAAAGAGTTTCTTCGAAGAGAAGCTGGAATGAGTTCCATATACTATATTGTCGACGTGTAAGGTTGATTTTAGTAGTTACCAGTTAATAAAAACTTGGCTCCAGAGGATTCTGTATAAAATACTGATGTAAATGAAATTTCACACGTGTCATACATACATACAAAATGTGGGTTTTCCTTTGATAAATGGGTACTATAAATATAGTTATACACTCATTTTCTCTCGCCATTTTTTCTGTACCGTACCTTTTTTCGTTCCTCAGTCTACCTGTAAGCAGAATTTTGTGATGATCATTGCATGGGCAAGATATCAAACTCATTATAATAAATTTTGTAACACGAGCTTTTAAGCGACTTACCAGAACTTACTTTCCAAATAGACGCTTATAGTATGCTACTACCAGTATGCTATTGATGAAAGGTTGTTGGTGTGATGATGATGATGATGATGATGATGATGAATACCTTGCTAGTAACAGCATTCGTGTTATGAAGTACGAGTTAAATACAAGTCAGAGTACTGGTCACAATTTATGACTTTCCACTGTACAAGTCTGAAATTTTCTTTTTTCTAAAAAATCTATAAGTCACAGGTAAAACTGTGTAAGTATATACACATGTTACAACATCTTGTGCAATATTCATTCGCACGGTATGAGATGCTGAAAATATGTATAAAATATTAATTTAACAATACGTGCAGACTTTATTTGAAATATAATATAATCTGTGGTCTTACACTTATTATTTTCTCTGTAGTTAGTCTAGAACAGCGGTTCTCAATCTTTTTTGGTGACGGAACCCTTTTGGAAAGCGAAATACTTGACGGAACCCTATAATAAAACAATAGTTTTTAAAAGTGTATTCTTTATTAATAAGCATAATAAAAGTACAATGTAACAGTTAGTTATTACTTACTTACATAACAAGTATAATAATAGAAGTTATTAAAAAAGAAAAAAAATCTAATGGGAGGTATGAAACTGTTTTTTATTTTTCATCAATTGGTTGATATCAGGTTTGATAGAGGACAGTTGAAGTCTCATATCAGGTTCGGCGTCCAGTCTATTGCGGTATTTTGTTTTCGTAGCTGCATAGGTTGAGAATCCTGTTTCGCACAAATATGTTGTTGGGAACGGGAGAAGAATATTCAGAGCCATTTTGGCAAGCATTGGAGATTCATCACGAATTCTGCACCAAAAATCGTTGAGAGGCGTCGTTTTGAACAGTACCTCCATACTTGTGTCTGATGACATATCTAAAAGAGATTCATATATCTCGTTTGACATACTTTCGGGCTTTTGTAAGTTGGGTAAAAAAGGATTATGAATCCATGAATTCAGTTTCATTTTTGTATTTTGTTCTTCGGGAAAATACTTCTCAAAAGATGCGCGCATCGAAGTGAGATATTTGACCAATTCCTCAAATACATCATCTTGAAACATTTCTGAATCGTTATCGCTAACAAACTCATTGAGTGAGGTAAAGCTTTCTATTTCTCTCTTTCCAACGCAAATAATCCAAAAATCTAATTTTCTTTTGAAGGCAGTTATTTTATCACAGGCCTGGAACACTGTTGTCTGTTTACCTTGCAATGATACATTTAATTCGTTCAGTTTTTGAAAGATATCCGCCATAAAAGACAGTCGGAACAACCAAGTTTTATCATACAAACGGTCTTTCAAATTAAAAGCAGTATCTGAAAGAAACATTTGTAACTCGGCTCTAAGTTCAAATAGCCTTGTTAAAGTTTTACCCCTAGACAGCCATCGCACTTCTGTATGGAGCAGCAGTGTTTTATGTTTGCTGCCATAATCTTCACACAATAATGAGAACAATCGGGATTGTAGTGGTCGTGTTTTGATAAAATTAATTATTTTTACCGCTTCTTCCATAACTAATTTTAGATTTGACGGCATTTGCTTCATCGCAAGTGCTTGTCTATGCAGGATACAATGGCTGGAACTACAATTAGGCGCTTTATTTTTTATTCGTGACACTAGTCCTGCTGTAATACCCGTCATCGCCTTGGCCCCATCTGTACAAATGTCAATGCAATTGTTCCAACTGAGATTATTTTCCCCAAAAAATATATTTATTTTATTAAAAATTTCTTCTCCGGTAGTTTTTGTGGGCAGCGGTGAACACATAAGCATATCTTCTTCCAAAGAACTTTCATATGGATATCTCACGATAACCAGCAAGATAGCCAGACCAGCGACATCAGTAGACTCATCTATTTGCAAGACGAATCGTGTTTCTTGTAGACGTGTAACTAATTCTTGTTTGACGTAGCTTGCCAGATCATGAATTCGCCGTGAAACAGTATCGTTTGATAGCGGCACAGTAGAAACATGCTTTGCAGATTTTTCATCGAGCATACATTTTGTTATGTCTAACACACATGGTTTTATTAAATTCTCAGCGATAGTGTGCGCTTCACCTGCTTGTGCAATGCGATAGCTAACTAAATATGATGCCTCTGTGGCCTTTTCATTGATAGTTTGGGTTACATGCATCATAGTTTTTTGACTTTCCAATAACTGTTCTTTTTTACGTACAAAAAATTCTTTATTTTTGTCTTTAGACTCGGGGTGTACAGTTTCTAAATGCCGGCGCAACTTGGCAGGTGCCATGGAACTATTAGGAAGCAGTTTACTACATAACATGCAGAGAGGTGAGCCGTTGGAATCAACAAATCCGAAATTGATATATGATTCATCATACTTCCTTTTTTTCGCCTTTGAAACCGTGGAACTTGACGTCGTTGCATAATCGTCTGGATCGGTAATTGCTGTATACTCCGCGCGATCTGATTTTGAACATTCGGCTTCGTTAGAAGATGTTGTTGCAACACGTTTAACGCCTGTAAGCCAACGTTCCATTCTTCTTTATTAATAATGTTACATGTCAGGATGGTGGGGTCAAAATAACGCACGATCGTTACTGCGTAAAAGAGTTTAGTCCAAAGAAGAAATGTACAATCAGAATACAGCAGTAGAACACTAAACACTTTGTTTCTAGCAAGTAGGTACTAATCACTCCGAACACTAATCGTCGACTAACTAAGCGTCGAGGCGCGATCGCCGCTTTTATAGTCCTAGCCAGATCTCGAACATTCTCAAAAATACTCGAGTCGGCGCCTTTGATAAATAACAAGCCGAAATAAAAATAGAAATACAAAAAATGCTGTGTAAACAATTTCGACTTTACGTTTTAAAATTAGAGCCGAAAGTAGCTTGTTTACAATTATTGTTAATCTCAGGGGCGGCTTTTATCAAAGGGACTCGCGCGCTTTTATCAAAGGGACTCGCGCTCACAAGTAGATATCCGCGGTGGCGGCATAGTAAAATTGTACGAGGTGACTAAGGTCGGCTGCGCCTCGTGAATCGTGATACGCCGCGTCAGAACGGTCGACCAGAGAGAGGTGTTTGGAATTTTTTCTAAATTCTTGCGGAACCCCTACAGGGATGTCGCGGAACCCTAGGGTTCCGCGGAACACACTTAGAGAATGGCGGGTCTAGAACATCCATAAATGTAAGCCCAGCAAGAGCGTGGAGAATAGACAATGTTATTTATCAAGTTTATTTTCTTATCTACGCTTGTTGTTTTAACATTAATATTAAAGCTAAAAGACTATTATTATTAACTATTACATTATAGTTGAAGCATAAAAGTTAATCAAGTGTTATTTTTGTCTCAGCTGGATCTTTTATAGCTTTTTAGGGATGCTGTACTGCCAATTAGGCTATTTACTATTAACTTTAGCCAAATTAAAACAAAAACGAATGTGGAAGATACAGCAATAGGCCATACTACAACATAAAGCATCTTTTATATTTCAGTTTTACCATGAAAATATACATTAGTGAGTAGTTAAGGTATTCCAATATTACGGAAAGTTAACTACACAATCCATAACATCAATACAATGAATTCATACAAAAGCAGTCTTTAAGTCCCTGTCACTTAGAATTTATATTGCTCTGTGGTGAAACTGGATTGTCCTGTCGTGTCGTAGTTACTATGTAACCTTAAAAGTGCATACGGCATTCTCTTTAACCCCCTTAAAACGTCACGTGTTCTTCGCAGTGGCCACGTTTAGTTTTATCATGTTAGTATGTTTAACGTTTCCTTTTAGTGGCATGCAGACGTTGTATATTTTTTCTTAAAAATATAGCAGCCGTAATTAGCTATTGGTATGCTTCTATGTTCAAAATTCACGTATAATATACATACAATTAGATAGGTAGGATACCGGAAGCCCAATTTTGCAGGGGTGATAGTCGTGGCAAGCGTGTGCAATACAATGTCACGATGACTGTCATGCCTTTCACGTCCCCAAGCGAAGCGTGAAAAAGCATCTCTCTAAGCCGCGATAGTATGGGACACCATACTGCATTGTCTACAATGAGTATGGTGACCACAACTCTTGGATTCTATTAATACTTTCCATCAGGCAGAGTAGAGTCACTTTAGTAGGCTCTTAAAAAAACTATTATTTGATAAACGACCGTAGTATAAGCACACAAAACTCAAATGATTAATACGAGTGTCAACAGGATTAAAACTTATCATCACACATCGAGACCTAACGGTCATTGCAGACTTTCAATTTGTAAGTTTTTAACGAAGATTATTAAATCTAGTATTTAGTAAAAACGTGTCTAAAGGGCATGGGACTAATTAACACAAAGAATTGCTTGGCACAAAGCCCAGTTGCTCAATATCGACTGGTAGAAAAACAAATATGGATAAACTTAATTGAATGTCCGACAGTGTTGTCATCGAGCTAGTCAATAACACAGATTTATTTTGCCGGAATCCTCGAGTAATCTGAGAGTTCACTTACTCCTAGCCACCATAAACTGTTCTAAAATGTACCTACTTCTTCCCATTACCTTGTAGATTGAAATGGATAACTGACTTCAAAAAGGATGAGGTTTTATGTTTAACTGTATGTATTTTTGATTTTTTGTTTTAAATTTGGAAGTATGGATCAAACTTAAATAATTGTTTATGTGTCAGATAAAGCGTTAATAGAATAATAATATCGCGATGTTGAAACTCCAGGAATGTCTAATATTAAATAATATTGAAACATGTAATAAAATTATGTAATCACTCAAATTAAAATATAAATATCTTACTACAAGATTATTATAATAATGACTCTTAATTTCTTTCTAGTCACTTTAATATCATCTGCCAAGCAATCTGCCAAAGCCCTGAGCGGGGTTCGTTGCTCAGTTATTATACTTAGAAATTCAAAGAAGACAGTCTCTGTCACAAGAAAATTTCCATACATCAACTTACTAATAAGTTGTAAATAAACTGCATTATTAATTCATTGAAGTAGTTGGAACTTGGCACCCAGACGCCGCCGTCTCGCCGACTCCGTAGTCCTAACAAGTCCGTAGTCCTCCTTTGCTGTTGTTTAATAACAATATCAGACAGAATCTATCCAGAATAATTAACAATAACAGGTCTAAGTTAATACTAAGAACAAACTCTCAGGGATTCTGGTGATAATAGGTCAATACAAATCACTTGCAGTCATAGATATATGACGTACTCCGGACGAATAATATCGATGTTTGTGATTTCAAAATTTAATTTTATTAGAAATGTAATATTAACAATCGATTTCAGAACTAATTAAAGTTTTAGGAGGTACAATGAAGACGAATTGAGGTCAACTTTACTCACCTAGATAAGTCACACCACAACGTAAAGATGTGCACTTTTCTCCGCTGTAGGCAAGTCATTTTGTGGAATTTCTTCCAAAGTTCAATAAGAACTTTAAAATAAATACGTTAAATAAAATTATTTAACCAAGGCTTTAAGCTTCGATTCGGAATTGAAGCTTGGACCATGGTTAACATTATACCACGGTATCAATAATCTAAGAAGCGTAAAGTAAATACTCTGAGATAAAAAGGGACCTACATATTCTACTGACATGCTTTATCTCGTGTTTAATAATGCCAGTTGCTGTCTTGATCAGATAAAACTCAACTAGCTCCCGTCTCTGTATGCAGAGTTCATAAATGCATAAAGTCAATATAGATTAAATACAAATATACATTAGCATAGACAGTGAGGGCGGCCGGCGCGTGCGCTGCCGCCTAATATAATCCGTGGCTGTGGGGACATAGTAGAGAAGCGATAGCGATTTATACAAACTCTAAAATACTCTATCTGATTTTGTTTATTACTACATTACAAAAAAAAAAATTACGAGTAAAATACCAACTACGGGGCGTCACCGGATCTGTCGTTTGATAGTAATTACTATAATGCATTCGTGCCCGTAATGATTAGGTAAATATGACGCATGCAAGCTCTAGATAAATTGAACTTTATTCATTTCTCGCGAGAGCGTCTATTTACTTAAATGTCTAGTCAACATAAAACATCTGTAACGTTATTCAAAAATGTGTGGTCTAGTTCCAAAATACAGGTTGAGAAATGGGCTGTAGACTGCCAATTCAAATATTGAAACTATAAATATTTTCTAAGAGACTATGAGACGCGACGTTACCTCTCCCCGTTGCCAACTCTTACACTTCTTTCGTTAATTTTGTGTCTACACTCCTGCACTGTGTCTGCATCCTTATCGTCTAAGTTTAGACAGACACAGCGAGGGGGGCTACCTGCAAGCCGGACTATAAATGTGCTACACTTTCTCTCGAGGGCGTGACCCGGGCCAGCTGATGTATTAGCGAATAGGCCAATAGATTAATGATAAACAGACCGTAACTGTTAACATAAATTTAGTGTCTAACGTATGTACAGAAAAATATCTCTAGTCTAGTTTTATTATAAGTATTAGTGAACTGCGAGTCGATATTGCCTCAGTACTCTATAATTTTTAACGGATTTGAAAATTCTTTTTTTTTAATTTGAAAAGCATTCTATCGCCAGCCAATTGCAGTCTGCTGCTGGACATAAAATTCTTCCATTGTAAAGTATTTAATTCAATTCAAACTTGAAGAAAAAAATTCTCCCCTAAGGGTGAAGAAAATAGTTAATAACATTAATTCATTGATCAATAATCAATTTATATATATGTCGATTATATTTTTTTTAAAAGTTTCTTCATTAGATCGTATTTAATTTATGTATTTAAAGTATTGATGACGATTTAGGGACGAGTGTTTACAAATTGAAACAATATTGTAGATTTAAAACACAAATTACTAAACTTAATTGCACAGGTTAAATAAACATTTTAATAGTTATATTTTGTTTGAAATGGTCTTTACGGTCACATTTCATTCACTAAGCTAAAAGACAAACACCTGTACCGTTAATAGAAGTTTTTAAATTAACAAGCAAGTAAAATATCAAAATTTTCTCTATCACAACAAAGCGTTACACATTAGCTTAGACTATTTAATACCAGAATGTATATTATTTACTTACGTTCAACAGTTTTATGACGCCAGTTTGTAGAGCGCGTCGCTTATAGCTGTTATAAAGGTCGTACCGACCCCCAAGCCCTTATACATAGATAGGAAGCACCCCTGGGGGTTGTAAAACGCGTCAAGACACCCCTCTACTAATGTATCAAGATATCGAATTCCTTACGTGCACGTTTCCTGTGACTCTGTGCAATGAAGAGGTATTTTTAATTATCTGGGTACATTTATCTAGTCCTTGTCAGCTGATAATGGAGAATGTTGGTAATTTCTTATTTACGTTAGATAATTTCGAATCGCATTACCTTAGCACTTTTACGGGTTGGTTAGTGTAATTGTATGGATTTAAATCTGTAGTTTTGGTGGTTTCAATACGGAATATACTGTCCTGTCGAAGTCCATTCGAAGTCTCTAGAGTGTGTAATTAGCAGATATTGGAGCCACGTGGCTTTCAGCACGAACGAGTAGTGCAGCATCCGTGCTGTGGTGTTGGTGAGTGCGAGACCGTAGGTCCATTGGTCTATTGATGCAGGGATTGTGATAAGTATGTGGACCTTACGCTGCCATGATGTCTGTCATGCTTTTTCCGTCCCCAAGTGGGTCGTGGCAAAGTATCTCACTAGGCAGCCATAGTGTGAGTCTCCATATTACATAGTTTGCATTCACAATAAATATGGTGACCACAACTCTTTAATTCTATTCATACTTAACTCTACTCTGCCTGATGGAAAGAGCTTACCAAAGTGACTACTATAGCAAGCTCTTAAAATAATTAAAAAAAAACCATAACACAAATATGCGTTCATTTTAAACTGTCTATATTCTCAATCTCCACAGTTTCTTTGAGGCATGTTCTAGTTGTATATCACTTATGCGTAATATGGTTAACGTATTATTATATTTTAATGTATTTGTATGATAATAATAACTAGCCTACTAATATTAATGGGTTATATGGTACGGGTGAGTACTTTACATGTTATGGTAATTACATGTGTCTACGCTTTTGTAGTAGTTAGAATATGCAGAGTTCTTCTATAAAAAGCGTATTTATATTAGAAAGGCCCGACAACGTACTTGTGGCTGACTTCTCATGAGGTATCCCACCGGCTCCTTTACTCCCCATATCATGAAAATAAATCAACCACCCTCATTAAGATTTTATCGTACTGTGTTGCCGTACATTTGTGTATAGAAGCAAGTTGTACTTTTATAAACATTTATAATTCTATAGAGAAACAGAGTCGTTGCATAATAGTTTATATACCACTGTATATCATCATCATCATTAACAGTCTTTAAGAGTCCACTGCTGGACATAGACCTTAGAAAGGAGATTTTGGTTTACTATACCACTCTATATGTATTATATTATGTTATGCTCTATGCTAGCTATACTCTACCACGCTTTGCTGTGTTGTACCACGCATTGTGATCATATTGATGTGCCAAAACTGTCCCGAAAACTAGATAAAAACAATCTTTAAATAAAGTTGTATATCGGGCCAATATTTTAACCCAATCATTTGACAGGCCTGTTTGTTTAGTGGTTAGCTACCCTGATTGCTAAACCGGAGGTTCGATACCCACACAGGACAAATAATTATATGACGAGCATGATGATTTGTTCTGTCTTTGGGTGTAATTTATCTGTAATATGTACATATAAAGAAATAAATAAGAATGTTTAGCAGGAATCTAGTTACAGCTCTACCTAATTTGGAATCAGGCGGCCATGTGTGAATTGTGTAGATTTATCATTATCATTATTAACGCTAGCTTTAAGCATTTAAACATTCTTTAACGTATAAAAACTAATTGCTACTTATACGTGTATGTATTATATAGATGTAAGGTAAATATTACGGAGGCGAAACTCACATTTATTACGTGTAGACAAGTGCAAGAGTGATATTCGATTGATTTTGATTTTTTCTCTGAATGTATGTAGAATATTATATTTTATTTATTAAACATAGACGTCATTAAATCAAAAATATATTTATGTATACGTGACTGGTGATTTTAATTGATGTAAGACAATACTTGTATGCGTTACCATAACGCGCAGAATACAGTGAACCTGTTTTAAACAAATCGTAATTTGAAGTGAATACTTCTTCAAGCGTGCAGACAATAGGCTGAATGGAGAGATTACCTTGAGCACATATTAACGATTGTTGTTCTCGTCAGTACATCAGTGTTATTCAATGGATTGTTACTATACGCCATGGAGGGAAGCGATCGATTGCCGGGGTCAACGGCACGGGAACTGACCTTTGAACCAGCTGATCGAACGTTTTGTTATTCGAAATATGAACTAATTTCTTTATTAACTAAAATTATATTATCTTATTGAAGAAAAGTTAATTGTTTTTAATTTAAAGTGTTCTGATATCGAAGTTGCTAGGATCATCTATTTCATATTAGCAACTTTTGGTCAAGAACTCAGTGGTAAAAATAACAGTCTTGAAATACAAAAAAATAAGTAAAGCAATGTCAAAGAATTGCCGACACGAAGTACAAATGTTGAATTCGTTGACAAAATATACAAAAATGTCGTTATTTGTGCTGCGCACATTTCGGTATGACATAAAAAAATACTTGATGTATTAACTTCTCGAAGAACGTATACTGTCACTGAAAACAGATATTATATTAAGAAGTACCTCCTCAATTTCAAGCACTCTTTCTCTTTTTGTTGCCGATGAAATTGCATTTGTTTTATGTCTGAGAAAGATGTTGAAATAAATGATACGTCAAATAACTTTTTAAATTAACATTCCATAATGCCCCCAAATTTATTAATTCCAACTTCAATTATGAGTATTTCTAATGTGATGCAAAAATTCGTCATATTTACATAAGGTTTATGATTCGATGACGACATGGCATCTTTATATTAGGAATTTTTTGTGTATTTTTCGCACTTACGCTACTAATGGTATGGAAGTATTATTAAAAATCACTAATTTTGCTGTCCAAATGAACTTTTTTCCCACCCATTACTTTCTATTATTTATTGCATTATGCATATAGGACAGCAATCCATGCATAGTTTATAAGTGAGTGTTCACTTAGTTCCGTCGCACACGTAAGTGGTTGAAAACAGACTGGTCCATTATAATATTTTTGATTTATACTTCAATAATATACAGTCTAGATGTAGGTGAACCTTTAAATTAAAAAAAAAATCATTACCTCTGCTAACGTCTTTATTTAGGTTCTTCAATTTTACCAACAATATTTTCATTTACTTTGCAATCATAACACGCTTGAAGTAATTTGTAGTGAGTCACGACGAACGAAATTGCCGGTTTTGTTTAATAATAAATCGTCCTGTGTCCGTGACACTGAGAAAAGGCAGTTTAGTGACTGCCGTAAGATGGGGTTCTAAAGAAATAAAGCTGCATACACACAACAGGCGGGAGGAAATAATAGCGTGATGCAACCGTAACAGCAAAGAATTTTTAGATAGCGTCAAATTCAGTTTTGCGCATCAAATAATTTTACATTGCCCAAAGATACATCTTACCGAGAATATATATATATATATATATATATATATATTTGCGATAAAGGGCCAAAAGACCAGAAGTGTCAACTGTTTGAAAGTGACTACCATCCGCGCCACCTATAAGCACCTGCAAAACAAAAGTCACAAAGGATTTTTTCTTAAAGACAGCTTCCCTGTTAGGAATGTATGCCTGTGTTACGGCAAACTACTAACATACATGAAACGGCCCAGAACCCCCACACTCGGAACAACAATAAGTGGATCACAAAGTGTTGTCCTATGTGGGGTTTGAATTCACAAAGCTCAGTGCAGTAAAAAGCAACGTGGCGACCATTTAAACCACTACACCATTCGTGCAGCATTATGCAAATCTAGTATATAAATAAGACCTTTCCAGACACCAAATACTTAGTGACTAATAATGCCTTACCTGTAATGAACACTTAATTTTATAAAAACTATCACGTTTAATAGTATTATTGTAAATATTTTTGTCAAATCAAATCTTTGGTAATAAAATGAGGTGTGAATAAGGTTCGTACTAAGAACTCAGGGTCCCAAGCCAAACTCACCTGCTGATCGACAGACGAGGCTCTGGCAAACAATACATCCCGATTAGTGGCAATAGATTTGCCACTTATTACGTAGGACCAAAAGTCTGGCGAAAAGTGGACGTTTGATATGCCTCTACCTATACCTCCGGAGAAACAAGCATGATCTTATAATATGTTTTTATTTATTATTATTATTATATACGAATAACTAAAATATAGTTTATGCTCTCAACCGCTGTGTGTCCGTAGCTTTAATGCACTGCTTTGGCTTCTGGCCAGTGACGCGTAAAATGGACTATTGAAAGGTTCTTTTGTCATTCGAATGGTTTATTTGGGTTCATTATTCCGCTAATAATGTTGTCTGCAATTGCCTGTTGTCAATCGATTAATAGCAATGACATTCAAAATCATTGATACAACATAGCGCAACAATTAAAGTTCACCTTGTTAATGCACTAACTTTAAATATTTCGACAAACATTTGATTTATTGTAGTTTACCTTAATCTGGGTGTATTTCAAGTCAGTTATTTGAATGTGCGTAAAATTTGGGACGACGACACAAAAATTGTTTGAAATGCCTAACAGATCTATTTTCTTAAGTAAGCCTACCTCTTTCTCAGCGTCACCCAATTATTTCAGTCAACTATTTAATGCCTAGGGTGAACTATACCAGTAGGTCCGCTAATGCATTAATTTCTGCATAAAAATGATCAATATATTTTTATTAGTTTTTAAAAAGATAACGCCCGCACTAGGAATAAATCCTATGTCGCGAGGGACTTTACAAACATACAACAAACGGACACAAATAACACCCAGACTCAGAACAACACTTTGTGGATCACACAAAATCCCATGTGAGGTTTGAACCCACAACACTCCTCATTCACACACAATATCATCAGCCTGTCGCAGTCCCTACTGAATATGGAACCACAAAAAAAAAATTTGACTTATTTCTAGAGTAAACTGTATTTGCAAATTGAACCCGAGTACCTTTACCATTTTGTTTTTTTTTCTTTAAAAAATATACCGTTGTATACATGCCTATAAACTCTCACAGTACCCGAAGTCCCTCTCATATGGACAATATACTGCAGAATCACGTTCTAACAGGAGCTACAACCCTACGTAATAAGCTTTCTCATTGGGCTCTGGTGACAAGTCATTTTGTCATTACCAGTATAAAAACTTGTACATTATTAGCCCCTCTTAAAGAGCTCTGATGACAAGTTTTACTACCTTTAGAAACAAGATAACTTGACCAAAAAGGGCATAATAAACTCACGACCATATCCTTTCCAACGTCTAGTACAGTTCGTATATTTTTCTTACAACTATGATTCATCTTAAACAGTGTTATTATAACTGTTACGAGAAGTAGGCCGATAAGTTCACACCTATTTGATTTATTTGTTTTTATATTAAACATACGAACATTGACATTTAATTCAAATGAATTTATAGCTTTTTGTCAAAGTATTTGCCATCGCAAATAATGTGATGTATTTGTGGCAAAAACTTTTAAAGAAACAGCGGCCATTAATTCATCGAATATACATATTATATGGTATTTTCTTAACAGTCTTAAAGGTTTTCAATTGATTCACCATCTTCCCTTTTAGAGTGAACTCTAATGAAGAGATGCCCGCTAATTGCTAGTTTCCATGTGGTGACGAATTAAGAATACAATACAGAGGGTCACCACCCCTATTCTTTCCAAAGGTGTTGTAAGAGGCAACTAACTCAACAAAATATGCAAGAAATCATTACTGGAAAGAGAAGGAAAACTTGAAACAAACCCTTTACCAACTCGGCTGGCCAGCGTGGTAGAGGTTCAAACCTCCTTACTAAGGTAGGTAGGTTAGGTACGTGCTTTTCTTCTAAGTGTTGCATTATGTTACATAGTTTATAAACTTCTTCAATGAACACTTTGATTAATACAAAAAAAAAATTGAGAGTATCACGTTCAAAAAAATGCGAGTTCAACAAATTAAGCTATACTATATTGGTACATTTGTAGTAAATAATGTATGTAAAATCAAATTGATTGTATGTTTTAATGATCGCTAGAGCTTCTAATATCGTATTTTTTTAAGTGCAGACTAAAAAAGACCCGATTGTTGATAAAAACTTAAGAGTATAATAAAAATTTCTTTCTAAACATAAAGTTCCGTGATTATAATGCAAAAACAGTTGACCATCATCACCGTTTTATTTCCTCGTAATAATTGTAAATCTACTCTTAAAAGGATTTTAAATCAAAACTACTATTACGTTTCCCTGTTTCTTGTGTAACTGTCTGTAAATCAATGAGTGAATGCATTTACTATTTTGAATACTTGATTGCTATTTGTTACACAAGTCTAGTAACTTTTGTTTATGTAACTGAATGTTTTATCCCATTTAACCTGAATTGAAACTGTGTAAGAGGCTCTAAACATATACCATGACTTAACTTTTATATAGCTTACAGCTATGGTATCTATTTGTTTACTTGATGGCTTGTAAAAGTACCGCAGCTCAAAAATTGCAATTCAAGAAAAACAATGATACCTACTAGTGTATTGCCGTCGTTTAAGTGCCCCCTCCAGAATTAAGGAGGATTGTGTTTCCGGAAACACACTGAATTTAGCAAAATGAAATATGTGATTAGAAGGAGTTTGGGCATCGTGTTTAAAAGAAATAGAAATGAGTTTTATAGCCGAATCCCCTGTTACAAAACTAAGACGCCGTATGTTTTGTACCTAGTTTTGGTTTACAAATCGAACTGTACCTCTCTGGGCTTAGTTCATCGTTGTTTTTAATTTTAAAAAGGAAAGTTATTAAATATTGAATTAATATCTATAATTATTGTCATATCTCCCCCTAATCAAAATCAACTGATGTTATATAATAATTTATAGCAGGTCATTGTAAGTTATTCATATCGATGAACGAATAAGTGGTCGGTCGTTCCATACTAACGGCAGCCGTCCATCACTTACGTCAAGTTTAACGACAAGTATGACCAAAAGCCATTTAGAAGTTATAAACTATAGGTATTGGAAACTATTGTACCATGACTGCACGGTTGACCTAATGGTTTAAGCGGTCGCCACGCCGCTCTCTACTGCGCTAAGTGTTGTGGATTGCAATCCCACATGGGACAACACTTTGTGTGATGCATAAATTATTGTTCTGAGTCAGGGTGTTCTTTGTATTCGATTCTTGTGTGTTTGTAAAGTCCCCCATGACACTGGATATATTCATAATGCAGGTGTTGTCTTCTTTTTTAAAAAGAAAAACAAAAGGGAGTGCGGTAACTATCTGTAGTAGAGCAACACTAGTTTCTAATCAGCTAAAGAGTCTAAATAAGTAATAAAATTGATGTTTTGAAATATCATAGATAAAAATGAAGTACCTGGAAACTGAGCTTTGCTCGGTATTTACTAACTTCTTTTGTTCCCATTCCTAATTTTGTCCCATAAATAAGTGTCACAACGGGCCTATTAGACAACGTCATCTACTGAAGTATTTAGCTTTTACGTTGCTGTATCAGCAAAGCAGAATTTACCTTCGTATTCTAATGACATTGTAGCAGTTTTTCATTGCTTAGAAACAGGGATAAAACAACGTTTTCTGAAAATGAAACCTAGCTAGATCGATTTGTCGTCCCCAAAACTAAATTTCAGGAAAATGTTTGGAGTTGCTTCCGAGATTCAGATTATATATATACATATATATTTAAGAATTGCTCGTTTAAAGGTATTGGACTCCTAGTCAGATTAAATGTTTCTTCCTATTAGTCGTTGTTTTTTCTTCGTCATTTATCTCCTCCACTTTTTCTAACTATAATATGACTAACTAGTGTGTAAAACTATTACACACTAGTTAGTCATATTAAATTTTCTCATTATTGCTGCAATTGACTTGAAAGAAAAAACAAGCAAAAAAATCACTCAATCGGTTTATAAAAAACTCTGCCGCAGTTCTCGCATGACTGATGTAAATACTTGATAAGTACAACATGCATTTATGATTATATAAGGTTTATGTGTGGTACTTCTGTTGTTACGCAGTCGCATCTCGAAATATCTCAAGACTAGATACAACGCGGTCAATCATACCTCGAATCAATGACGGGCATTGGGCCAGCGTTTTCACTGCGATAGGTGAACGACTGCTTTATTGAGACATCACATTATTTCATCGATCTGTGCAATAAAATATAAACTTAATGATGTGTGTAACGTAATTTCTTTTTACTTCTTCTTCAAAAAACCTTCTTTCTAAGGCGAGACCTATGTCCTACAGTGGACTATTAAAGGTTGATGATGAACTGACAAACTATTAAACAATTTTGCCATATTTGTCCGTTTAAGGGCTTTAGAGATTAAAATGTACACGTGATATGAGTAAAAAGAAGCAATGATTATTAAATACTGTCTCTTTACTTTAGATCTTCGATCAAAAAACTAGTAGTATGTTTAGTCATATTAGCCTATTGCAGTATGTATTCTATTAATTCTCCAATTTAAGCTGGCTGATATGTCTCATAACTTTTGTCTACCTAACAAAGTCGTGCATAGACAGTACGCAGTCATTGCTCTCGGCAATCGCGATAAGTGCTGGCTTTACCACACCTAAATCTGAAAAGCAGATTTGAATCTTAAATTGTTTTAACTGGAAGCTAACACAGTGAGATTTAGTGGGGATAAGCAATTGTCAAAACTTTTGCTAGAATTACTGTTTAAAGACTTCATATGATGGAATCGATTATTGTATTAGTTCAGAAAAAGAAGTTAAATAAAACTTATAAATTAATTCAACCATTATAAGCTATAGTCTGTACATGCCTTTGCACTGGATTACTCATTTGTATTCAAAACAGAATTACTTCGCGATTATAAATAAAAGCTAAAGTGAATGTTATCTGCATGAAGTGTTACCTTATACCAAGATCTTACGAGCAAATCAAAATGAATAAATAAAATGTATACAAACGAAGCTTTTACGAGAGACCGTCCGTCATGCACTCTCAGAATAAGCTTTATAACACTGTATTTCTTGCTGAAGGTTTTATTGCAAGCATTACAGTTTATTAATTCGATCAGTCGCCGGTGTGTAAGCGCCTTTACTACCGTTTTATTGGTCCAAGTGGACACGTGTGTTCGATCTTAATCATAAATGGCGCCGGTCTGTTACTGTGATTGGTTCTGACATACTGATTCTGTTTAATGACGCGAATGTATTCAGTATTTAATTAATTATTTTATGGAAAAGGATGCAGATGACTCGATATTATTTCTCGTATGTTGTCATATGGCAAGTGTTTCAAGTAAAATGGGAAAGTACCTTATCCCCACTTAACGAAAAAAATCTTCTTAAGTGAAGGGCTGCCTATAGAAAACGTTTGTAACAGTAATAAACTATGTAATACGCTCAAGCGCTTACATGAATATAAGACAACCCCAACTATAATAATAAAGAAAATCATTAACAACTGTCAAATAGCAGAAAACAACTAGCCGTAACAGTTAAATAATTTTTAAAACAATAATATAATGCAAAATTTTAATAACCAAAGTTAAACAAACCTTGACATCAAAATTCAATTACGAAAAATACTCTTTGAACGATGGTTAGATACGTTTCATCGTGAGTGAAGTATTGTATTTAGGCCTTTTTGAAATATTATTTATTTTAATAAAGTTTATAAAGCACAATTCAGAGCCGAGACATAAATAATTTGATGTACGGATACCAAATAATTATTTGTTAGAGTTGATTGATAAACAAATTGTGTATCACTTAACTTATCTTTACATAGTACAAAATAAAGTTGGTTTTTGTTCTTTTACGCTTATATCTCTAAACTATTCGACGGATTTTAATGCGGTGTCCACGAATATAGGCAGAGGCCACGAATATGGTAAAAAAAAGCCAAGAACTTCAAAGATTCTCACCAGTGCGAAGTTAGGATGGGTCGCTGGTAGTTTTGTAAGTGGTAGTTACATGTTAATTAACCCCAAGACCTCATAATCTCATGGTTTAATGAGCTATGAAACATCTAAACTCTGAATCTATTTCAAATGGTTTCTGTGAACTAGTTACTTAATAAAATATAATGCTGTTTGTTAAAAAGAAATGGTTTCAACTATGCTAGTCTACAAACGTTTGCTTATTTTTAACGATAAAGCTTTGGATATCTGTACAGTGACATAAATATCAAATTAGCAAATTATAAGTCCATGTAAAGTTATGTAAACTTCTTTATTTAGTCCATTCTAAACTTAAGCTATGTATTTCCAACAAATTCCAATCACAGAGATCAAACTATATTTTAATGAAAGTACAAATAACTTTTTTTATTTATTTTGTTATAATAAAAGAATCTAAAGTATCATAGGGGACAATAATTGTAAAATATTATATTAATGTAGAAAAAAAGATTGCTTTTTTAGACGATGGCAAACGTCATAATTGACATTAGGCTTTTCTAAATTGACATTTGAAATGTGATGCGTCCCAAACTCTCAAACTAAAAGCGAAACGATGTCATTTTAAACTGATTGTTAAATAAATCTGGTGAGTATTTTAAAAAAGATTAAATTATATTAAAAAACAAATAAGTATTTTAAGAACATATCTAATAAAATACTTTATCGAAGGGATTACGCTGGTTAGTTCTACTGAACATTGGGCTGCTGATTTTATTAAAATAAAAATTATTTTTTATGTTTCAAATAATGTTTCACTTTTGAAAAAATAAAAAAATTTTTGTATGTATTAAAAAAAGTATCTACTTTTAAGGACTATTATTCTCGTAGATCATTTGCACACATGTAACTGATTTTAATACCTTTGCTTCGTAGCAAAATTTTATTTTGAGAAAATCTGTAGAGCTATAATTACAAAGCGGTTCCTTATGGGGTGATAAAAAAATAATACATAAAACATTTTGTCTAGCCCTTCTCTTCTTACAATGACAGATTGTTAAAACTCCCCATAACTTCGTTTTATAGGTAGCCATAATGTGCGACGCACAGTGATGGTTTATTGTTGGGTGATGTTTTGGAACACGTGTATTTTACTACCGTTGCCGGCGCCTGTACTCAATAGTAAAGACCCTAACAGACAAGATATATTTCCCTAACATTTTGACAAATCTATAGCATCATCATTATCTCTGCCTAGTTTTAATCAAAGGCCGTGTCAGATATTTGTGATTATTGTTGTAAATCATTTTCATAAATATACTTTCATAAGAATCATAAGCAATTACTTCAATTATTGCACGTAGGAGACAGTCAAGGCACAGATTCAATTAATTGTGAAACTGGTTACTCAAATATGAATAGATAGATAGGTACTCCTTATTGCATACCATAACTAGGAAACATACAATGTAAAATAAAAAAAACATAGGTAAAACGGGCGGCCTTATTACAGTTTGCGACCTCTTACAGGCAACATTTAGATGGACTATACCATTTAGTATTGTGTAGTTTGTGGTGCCCATTTAGAATTTATAAATAGACGTAAATTCAATAAACACTTTTCAAAGTAGGTATTTCTTATTTAGAAAACCAAAACCCAGCACTGAAAATTAGTCTTTAACGTGAGATATTTACCTAATTAATATTTAAACAACCTAAAGACCACCCACAGTTGAACTTACTGCTCAGATCTAATGAACACACATCTTAACATTTGTAGTAATGAGGAAATAAAACACATCAGTATAATATACATCGTTTTGTTATCAGATATATCATAGATGACTCTATCATTTATTCAATTTCTGATATTTACTTAAGGCCATGGCTTTTTCAGGTGTCTTAACTTTAAGGGTTAAACTGTTTATTTTACATCTAATAAATTACATCTAAAATGATTACAACGATTCCCTTTGCGTAATTTAAACAGGTTTATTGCACTGGAGTCATAAAATTATAGTACACAAATGTTACTAGGTATCCGTAATACTAATATCTAAAATACTCATTTTATTAAGATTGCGTTAATTTAATGTGTACTTAAATAAAGACGTAAAATTTTACAATATTTAATTTTCTTGAGCTAATATTAGTTTGCACAATATTATTAAGTTCTGTTTAATATGTAGGTATACAAGATGAGTTCAATGTCTGCTCAGTACCCATTACGACCTTAAGACGCCAGTTGTCCTCAATATTTAGTGTCCAAACCTAGCAATTTAAAACCTTTTTAATGATTACCTAATAATGGCTGGTGATCAACTTTCAGACCACACTTTATTAAGGTATAAAATATTTATTGTGCGTCATGGGTTAACATAATAATCATGAGAGCTAACACTAGTCGAATATTCGCGAAATATGTGTGAATTATATGAATCACTGTTGTCATTCCAAAATTTTCGATGCAGTAATGACTTTATGGGCGCTTAACTTTTTTAACATGTTTAAATTCGGGCTTAAATTGCCCACTAATTAGAGTCGCAACTTGCAATCCCCGAAAAATTAAAAATGTTTGTTCATTAACAAATCGTCTGGTTTGTTGGCCTTGTGAGTGAACCTGACTTCTAAGCACGAGATTGTGTTTTTGATTCCCACCCAGGACAAATATTTGTGTGACGAGCATGACCATTCTATTCTGCGTTTGACACTAATTCATATATGTTTAACATGTGTGTACATAGAAATAAATAAGTTTTGTTTATCAGCAGTTTGGTTACTGTAGTATAGGGTCTGAATAGTTTGAAGCCGGACAGCCGTAACTTGTGTAACATAATTATTATTACCAATCTGTCAAATATTTCTCACAAGTGACAGGGACTTATTTAAGTCACACATTTGCGCCCGTTTATCTTTTGAACGTTCGTATTAATAAACTATAAATTGCACTTCCAATGTAATTGAAACCACAGGATGTAACCTATCACATCCATTGAGAAGCTTTTCTGAACTTGCCAGGGATAAATAAACCACAAATTTAAACTTTAGCGCTCATAGTTTAAAGTTTGAATTAGAATAATGACAAAGGTGGATCAGAAGCAATGACCTTATAATTCATTATTATATTGAATGGACAGACTGTAAGGTTAAAAGTTATTATTAAAGGTGATTATGTTAATTTGTTTAGTGTAATGAAAGTGTTAACTGAATAAATGATACTTCCGTTATATAGATTAAAGTCACTACATAACAATGATAAAAGGGCAATAAAACATGATTGGACATAAAAAAAAATTATAACACCTGTCTGTACCGTACTGTGTTTTTTTTTAATTTTTAGAGTCTACCAAAGTGCCTCCACTCTAAATTTACCACGATAACTATCACCCCTGCATAAATAGGCCTCCAGTCTCACACTTACCAACGAAACACGGCAGCACAAATACTGTCACTTTAGGTTGATCTTCTGTGGAAGGGTAGTACTGCTCCGGTCTAGCCGCCCGTTCGTGCTGGAATCAGCTTAGCATATTACAACTCATAGGCTGCCATTGTGTGGGTCACCATATCACACTGTCTGCATTCGCAGTGAGTATGGTGACCACAACCCATAGATTCTATTCATACTTTCCATCAGGCACCGTAGAGTCACTTTGGTAAGCTCCTAATATAAAAAAATGTTCAGCTGAGTTCTTTGGAAATCAGTGAATAAAAAACTAGTCAGTCAAGTTATCACATCAAAACTACGTATTTTATGTTTGCACAAAGTGAAATGAAAGGTAAAATAAAAATTTTTCCAATTAAAAAAGTATGGGATTAAAGATTCTCTAGACATCCTACAATCGGCTCCTAGTAAAATTTAGAAAAATAAGACAAAAACATTAGTTAAGAACATGGAAGATAAATAATGGCACAGTCATTCCTTCCTTCAAAAAGGTTTCTCCTAAAAAACCAACTTCATCTAATAATCCTTTACTACTTTGCCTAAGTCGTTGGATCTTAGATTGTGTAGCCAGGGTTATTTGAAGACATAATACGCGTAAGTACATAATAGGTCATCATAAAGTTATCGAATCACAATTTAGTCAGCTTATAGAAGAAATATCTAATAATATAAATTAATTAATGTTTCGAGCATTTACACACAACGCCATCTAGTTTCAAACTAAGCAGAGCTTGTACTACGATAACTAGACTGACTGATATAACACAATTAATGAAACAATATTCTATTTTTTTTGTTTTCTCCAATACACACAAAAAATACAACACTTCGTATTAACAGTAAGATTTGCTAAGGGGACGATCGCATGTCAAAACCAAAAACTTTAACACAAAACCATTAACTACTATGATGGGTTCCAAATGTCTCCAATAAAAACATTTTTATTATCGTTAAAATTAAGCACCAAAGCACTTCGAATGATGACAAATTAGCGCCACAAAAATAGTGCTACAAAAATTAACACTAATGATCCACAAAAGCTATTTATTACTCTACATTTTTACTTAAGATAATAAGCACATCATAGTTTATGTATAGTATTATTATATTACGTGTAATATATAGTATTATATTGTATTATATATTATAAAACTTCAAAGATCGTAGATTTTTTTACATGTAAATCTAATTTTTACTTTGAAGTTAAGTACGTTGAATACACAACCGATACTAATATACGATAGTTAGTTTCTTATCTTAAAAATCGAATGAAACAGAAAAAAACATCAAAAAGAAAAAAAGTTTTTTTTTGTGATAAATGAGAAGAAATTGCAGGCCAAAATGTGACGCTATCTTAAAATAAGCCTAAACATTTTACTTTTACTATAGCTTGAGATGATCAGTCACCCGGTTGCTCACCAACCACACTTCTTTATTACTTCTCACTCACTTTGATTAAAAACAAAAAAAAACTATATATTTGTAAATTATTTCACCAGACAGGCCAAAGCTAATGAGAAAATGTACTCGAGTGAAATGGACCTTTAGATGTGTGAATAAAAAACAGTAAGAAATACTCGCTGATTTTCCTTTTTCTGTGAAGAGGGGCTCGGGTGTGCTCGGATCAGACATATTAATTTATCTGGCTCAGTAATCATTTACATAGATTAACAGATGGTGGCTCATCCCTCAATTTCTAATCAATACTAATACATACGTAGTTTTCGATTGTTTTCGTATCATTACGTATCATCGCAGCTGCTAAACCAGTAAATAGTTACTCATACATCGAATTGAAAGGTCATTACTGAAGTCAATAGTATCATTAATAACAATTTTATTGACAAATCATTGTATCGCCGAAATTACGTATCCGTGTAGTAAGAATTTTTCGAGGGTCGAAGAACTTTTTATGTTCTTGATCAATCCGTCAATCAATGCGTTTTAGTTTTAACTGCTTTGTGGAACGCATGCTTTCGGCTTGTTTTTTTATTTAAATTTTCAGGGTTGGTTTAAATAATAGTAAACAACTACTTGACACGATAGCATGTAACACTATATTGTGTGTGAATACTAGGCCTGCAATCTTTTACTATAGCGACCATATTGAAAATAAAAAATTGTGATATTATAATGTAATAACTTTGTAATTCGTTCAAAGTCTTTATGTACGCTTAAATTAATCCCTTGGAATGTTTATACGGTGCCGTTGAACTGTAGTTTTATGTCAAAACTTCACTTTAATTTACGATTTTGTAAAAAAATATTACAGTAAATTCCATAGTGGAGAGGTATATTAGAGGTCGTATTCTTCATATTTTGATGAGAACTACCTGCCTGCCTCGTTGGTCTAGCGGTAGCGTATGTGATTGTGGATCATAAAATCCCGGGTTTGATTTTCAGGTAAGGCCAAAAAAGGTGTTATTGTTTTTTTCTGATTACAGAAATGCTTAATAGGAGCCCGAAGTTTAAAAGTTGAGATCTTAACCCCCGTGACTCGGAGAGTCATCCCGAGACTCAACCTACGTCTGATTTCTCCCTGGCCATGTCAGATACTAGTCCCATTGGATTATGAGAGTGAGGGAACAGAGAGTACATCTGTGCACTCACACATTTGTACACTTTAAGATCTCTGGTGAAGCTAGCTGGCCTCTATTGAGAAAGGCCGCTGTGGCTGAAATTGACTAGGAGTACATCAATATTTTGGCGAAACAAGACTAGATAGTAATGATTGAATTGAAGATTTATTTCAATAATTTAACCCCTTTGAATACTGTGTTATTTTAAAGAGACAACATTATCAAACTTATTACTATTATTAAACTAACTGACTTAACCAAATAAGCTTGTCTGTATATTTAAGAACAAGCAAAAACATAACAGAATAGCTATGTTTTCTATTCTATATTTTATATTTTTATTGTGTATATAAATGCATCTGTTGCAAAGAAGTCGTATTTCTTAAAATCATTATTATCAACATATGAGTTATTGTTAACTCTAAATGAATCTAAGACTACCATTAGTAGTTTTTGATAATTAGAGTATTTTCATACTAACGTTATAAATTCGAAAGTAGCTCTGTCTATTATGCTTTCAGGGCTAAACTGCTTTACCGGTTTCAATGAAATTTGGCATGAAGTTGCCTTGATTTCTGAGGGAAGGACAGAGGTTGCTCTTTGTCGCGATAACTGATGTACACGCGGGTGGACCCGCGGACAAAAACAGTAGTAGTAGTAATTTATTTGGTGGAAATTCTCCATTTGTAAGACCGCAGATTTAAATAACAAATCATATAATAATATTAGAATAAAGAGATATTCTATTCAGTTTCATTCAGTTAACAGACAACCCTATATTTTTACGTACATAAATTTAAAAGGTATTGAATTGTCGTTATACTTTATGGATGAGATTTATGAAGCTAAATTTTGTTATGGGGGCACTTACGTTTATACGGGGTTTCGATTATCCGCAAAAAGTTTTTTTCGCTGTTTATACAGCATAACGGGTTATATTACATATTGTTTGGTTTTACTGGAGCAATATTTTTTTATATATCAAAAACTCAATGAATGTGTAGGTGTGTAAGTAAGTTTAAAGTATAACTCATGTATAGACATGGCACTTGTATCTTTAGAGTTTGCTGGCGACCCGTCTGTTAGTATGACCCTATACGACGAAAATTAAAGTTGTATTTTAGAAATGTGAACTGGAGCAACTTTTACTTATATATAGACTGAGACAATCAATAAATAATATATAATAAATGTCGATCCGTAAAAAATACACCAAACTATAAGATATTGGTTGGATTGGATATTTATACAAGTGAAGAGATTGCTAACGGTTAATCTGCGTATTCCTCCTCCTCACGTTGTTATCCTCATTACTAAGGAGCATGATTCCCTAGTTATAGGATGATATTCTTCGAGACAGTTACTCACCACTTGTTTCTCTACTTGGCCGAATGTAGAGCATCGTGGAGTTTGCTGTCAAAGGTTATTCAGATCCGATCACTCCACCTAATTGAATTACATAATCTTGGTCTTTTACCATCGCCATCCGGCGACCATGCGTTACTTGAAGCTATCTCCTACTTTTCTGGCGATGTGACCAAAGAACTTAAGCACTCTTTGCAGGCAGATAGAAGAAAATCGAGTCTTTCACCGTCAGCACCACATCTCAAAAGCATCGATGCTCCGTAGCGGATATGGAGAATACCATCTTCTTCCATCCATCGTACTAATACCATCATACCATCGTCTTCACTAATTTCATTTTGGCTTTGCGGATATGTTTCTATCTCCCCATATTACATAGCCATCGCTATGCGTCTTCTGACTTCCTTTTCACACGAACCATTATTGTTTAATCCTCGTTTAAAATGCTGTTAAATTTTAAATAACACCTTGCTTTGACTGTGGACCCTAAGATAATTTTCTAAAAGAAAGAAAACTTTTATCTACATTTTTATTTGCTACCACCCTTAACAATTTCACTACACTCACTCCCACTAAATTACTCAGCACTACCAATCGTAAAATGGCCGTAAAATGGAACTTCCATAAGAAGTTTTTATTTGTAAAAAATACTCGTATTGTGCTTTTTGTGAGTGTGAAATAAATTTTCTAAAAGCATCCATACTGCGATTATCTTACTATTTATCGATATCTTCTTTATGTGCGAGGTAAAGTTCGTTGAACCTAAGTATCTTTTATGTTAATCTTTAGTATAATGGATTTTGACTTTGCGTGGTATCTGCTGAAAATCATTAGTATTTTTCATCATTCAGCAGCTTTGCTACAAATGCTGGGGTCATTAATAGCGTAACGATTTAAGTGGTCGCCATACCGTTTTCTACAGCGCAGAGTATTGTGGATCCAGTAACACTTTGTGTGATCCACAAATTGTTGTTCGGAATCTGGGTATTTTTGGTGTCTATTTCATGTGTGTTTGTAAAGGCCACCGCGACACATAATTGATTCCTAATGCAGAAGTTGTCTTTTAAAAAGAGAAAATAATTATATTTTATATATTTATATATGCAGATAAAATACTAAAAAATGTAAACAGTAGGAGAACATAGTCATGAGAATCCTATCTTACTTGTTTGTGAAGATGTATGGATGATTGTTACTCTGCCACGCAAAAATTACAGAACAATTTTAAATGAAACTTTACAGCAATACAGCTCTCAGCAATCAAAATAACAAATGGTCTATTATATATCGTGATAATCGACATTCACACAAGCGCAGCCGTGAGCTAGTATATAATAAATGTGGAATAGACCAGTTTTTTGTAAAAATTTATATGTCTAGTGTATACGATACCAAAACTATATTTGAATCGTTTAAAGGTCTGAGACACTTATCTGGGCAGAGATAGACGCATGCTTCGTTTATAGACAATGAAATAGGATAATAAACATCGTAAGCGAAAGTAACAGCACTATTAGTGTGACAGTAAAAGCATTTCGGCCTTATCATGGAACTACTAAATTACATGAATATAATCAGTTTGTAAGTAGAAGTTATCACTACGTAATCAGTTAGTTCATTACCTTAGAATCAAACTTTTACTGTTTTCTTTCTAATGGTTAAGGTTAAAATATTCCAAATTTAAGCATTTTGAAAGTTTTTTTCTGTTGTACGTTAAACAGATAGCACGTATGGCGTAAAGGTTTAATTCGTTGTCACGCCGTGTTGGTGTGGTCCTTAAAAATAAACATATAGCCAATAAGCGGCCAGGTATTAACGTAGCATGGTCGAATCAACACTATAGCCAACATTTGACATGCCACGAGCGTACCAGATTTAGACAAAGTTATTGTGTACTGTCTCATCTATGCTACAAGCGTATATATTCTTGGAATTATCGAAATAAACCCCTTTGTGAATACATGTTACTCATATCTTTTGACAGTTCATTTCATTTATGACTGCAATAGAAATGCGCAATAGCAAGCCTGCGAGTCGCCTTTGTCGATATTTTTTGTATAAAATACATAGATAGGTATATACTATATATAGGTACATTATTGATTAAAGATCTACGATTTATTCTTTTATATAGCACTTGTAGACAGTTGTTTGTCTTCTATATCTATCTTGTATTCAAAATCGATGAGAGTGGCGTGCAATAGGAGAGGTCTATGTCCAATAGCAAGCAAAAACAGCAGTTCTTTAAAGATTATACTAAATGAGTCGTAATTTAAAGCATGTTTTTAACTCATTTCACATTTGTATTTACAAAAGACGTAAAGCGTGTATGCGACGTATTGTAGGCCCCGTTGTCTAAAACTTTTTTAATCAAGTATGGTCTTACCAAGATTTCAAATAATACAAATAACTAAACAAACACAAAAGGGAAACGCGTAAAAACACAAGCAAAAAACTCTTTCAGACAGAAAATTTCAATATCACTAAGAAATAGTCAAACAAATCACTTGATTGCTAGTAGCCTGCGACTTACCGACACTTGCAAATATGAGAGGATCATAAATTCGCTGCCTACTTTTAAAAAACACATAATACAATAAATTTTGAACACGTAATGTGCCTTATGACACATTACGTATTAAAGCTTCATTCAAAGAATTTCCCAGGTATCAGTTTTAGTTAATATGTCTGCGATAATAAGATTTCATAGGGTGGTTTCTGCTCACACCAGTTTTAGCTTACTCGTATGTCGCATACACAGTCACAATAAGTGAACACAAAGGAGACAAATTTTCACTAACATATACAGAACAAAAATTCCACAATATTATACATAATAAAGCAATTACAGAACCATAAATCACTACATCCAGAGCCATATATCTCAGAAATAAATTAACAATCCCAATAGTGGTCTTATGCGATGATTAATAGTTGAGGATGCGGTGCAGACGCCACACAGCTCTGACGTGGCCGGACATCCATTGTGGACCTTAATAATTATAATAACATTTAGTCTGAATACGTCTTGCGATTACTAGGAAGGATCTTTTCCTGTCGTTTCAATACTCAGGCACGCACTGACTGCACTGCATGGCAGTTAATTCTTGCCATTGTTGTTGTTGTATAGTGATCTGACTATCTAATAGGGAAAATTCCTAATTTCTTAGAAAAATATTGATGATTGGAAGTCTTCCCTCGTCATTACCAAGATTTTAGTACTCCGCAGCTGTACATAGGTCTCAACTTAGAAAGAAGGTTTCGACCTACTAGACCACGCTGGTCGGGTTTATATCGGGTTTATTTTAAGTTTCATTCTCATTACAGTGCTGTTGTTCAACGTAATTCGCTTCCTTAGACGGGTCTTTCGACGCTCATGTGATGATATTACGTATTCCAAATTCGTCACCTCAGGTGAAACTATGATAATAATCAATTAAAAAAAATAGTCACAACAATTAAATAAGTAGAAAGAGAACTTTTTGTAGATATTTAAGTTTAAAATAATGGATAAACTGCTAATGCTGACAGAAGAGCTACATGACAATACTTTATTTCATTTTAACTACTGTATTATTTAAATTTTTACCCATATAATATATATCGTACAAATATAATTACGAGGTCACTGATAAACAGAATCTGTTAAAAGTTGTTAAAAGTTGTACATCTAACCCTTTATTTTCTTTTCTTTTATATCTGTGTACAATTAAACCAACATAATTACAAGAAACTTAACAAAGAAGGAACGGTCTGTCTAATCTCTTACTCAGCCTTATTTGTATTCCATTCTCGGTTAAAGTACGCCGTTTCGTTCTTGTAACTTAAGAACTTAGATTGTAAAGATTGTTGGTCATTGAAGGTTTTAATTTAGTCTCATTGTAGTAATGAACTTGTGAATTAAGTGTAACTTAATCTTAATGGGAAACATCGTAGTTATATAAAGTCTTTGTTATGAAATCGGAGATGCTACTGAGCCTTATCAGATCTAACACATTCTGGGATCTTGAATATGAAGTAATATACTATTTTTGTTATAGATTTAAACAAAAGCATAAAAGATTTAACCTACGCTTTAATTAAACTAGCAAGAAGCAATTCTGTTTTTGCAGTTAGTAAACAAATGTTGCGATGGAAACAATATATATCTTAATGAACACATTGCAACAAGTTTATTTGAATATAAAAACGATTCAATGAAGACACATTCAGAAGTGTTTACTGATTTAATTTACTTTTCTAATAAAATGCTAACAGAGTGCATGTTCATTGTTTTAAACACAGTTCTTGATGCTGAATGAGATGGAGTATTTAAGTCTGTCTAAAGGATGTATGGTAATATATAATAGGTAATATATAAGTTATGTGATAGGACTAATACAGTGTTAGCAGAAATCTTTGGGAATGGTAGCCTATCACTGATTAAAGTAAGAAGACCTTTGTCCTCCAGTAAACTTTCATAATTATGAAAACCTCTATTCAAATTCTATTCTCAACTGAAGAGTCTCCATAACAAATGAAAAGTAAATTTGAACTGTAATTTACATTTGCATGGACCGTACGAGTGTGCAACAATGACGACATAAATTAAAAAAAAAATGTTCATAAATAATTTTAAACTGACTGTTCGGTGGGATTTTAGTGACAGATTTGCTGGCGACAATGTCGTGAAAATAAAATTTATCGTGGGACTTGCTCACCACAGTTGAAACCCACGTAATAAATTTAATATAATCACTGATTTTCACAATGGCTAATTCGAAAGTACCGATACATGAGTCAAACTTCCTATGACTTGCAGAGAATAATAAATGGTGATTGATTATAACACGAAGTGGTACAGTTATGATATGCGTCACTTTCGAACAGGCTTATGACGTGATGCACCTGCACATTTACAATATATTTTATCAATGAGTCCCCTAATTTTACACATTATTGTTGAGAGCTTAAACAAATTAGACGGACGAGGATAAAGCTAATCTTATATAACCAAAACATTTAAAAAAAATCAATATAGTTTTAAATTTGAGGATATTAAGTGTATAAGATTCATCACAATGTACAATTAGCATTCTTTTAATTTTGTAAACTTTCGAAATGATTGTATATTATGTGTATACACTCGTATGTATAAAACAATTTAACGCAATAACCAAAAATGCAAAATAAATAAACACTTATAAAGACTTATGTATACAATTATTGAATTATTATTATTTCTCAGCTCGAACCCGGTGTTTAAAAACAAAGTCGAAATTAGACGAAAGTTTTTACAATTTTTATTAAAAATTGGAATTAAACTTAGAGGGCGTTTTCTTCTTCGTGTTTGTGCGGTATCCCATATCTGACTATCTTGTAGCATTACAGTTGTATCTGGAGCGAATGATCTACCTTCATCGGTTCCTGTCATCCTGTATCTTACTACCGCGTAGACTTTCTTAGACTTCAAGTCTTTATTAAGTGTGTGCATTTTATAGGTGTTTTTACTGAGCGATCACCTACCTACAGTGTTCCAAACAACCTTTCTTTTCCACATTTATAGATCACATCATCATCGTCATCTTAATAAATTGAGGCAGTTCTACTCACTGTATTTTTTTCAATAAATGTCAGTCCACTTCCTTGAGATTGTCGAATAAGTAATTCGTGAATCTGAATCATATTACATATAAGTTCAACATTACGTCACGACCGTTATGCATTTTGACTAAAATAGGATGATGCTGGTGAACCACGTATTTGTTAATTATGTTTACAATATGTTATTCTGAGAACGAAGTGCATTAAAGGAAATAATATTCCATATTACTGAGAAGATCATTTGTAAGCGGACGTATAAAATATTTAATAAGTATATTAAATTTGCCACACATTTTACCTACATTACCTACTTGTTGTATGAGAACGGAGCGTGCGCTTTATAGGCTTTTGATAAAAATACTTTTGTTTTAAATATAGTATTGCTTGACTGAGTTTTGTAATAACTATAAAATACAAGATTTATTCTTTCTGCTGTGTCTTACTTCTTCCAGGTCATCATGGTTAACAGACTACCGATAAACATACTTATATAGTTATAAATATATACCTATTAAAGACATATTACACCCAGACACACAAAATAAATGATTGTGTTCGTCACTCAAAGATGTTCTCAGGTTGTCCTCGGCGGGAATTGAATCTATGACCTCTGGCTTGAGAGTCAGGATCACTAACCACTAGGCCAATAGGATCGTCAAAATACTCTCATAAATAGATGGAAACAGAAAGATTAAAATAAATATATACTCTAAACCTTCATTACGATGTAATCCTAGCCAATCCCGGCTACGACAGCCAGAATTTCTGTACATTTGAGCAGGCCGAAAATAAAAAAAAACAAGTTAAATTTATTACATTTAATTAATTTTATGAAGTCTAATGTCTTTCTGGAGACATAAGAAAGAGGAATGTCGGCCATATTTCCAGACGTACCGATGGTCGCTGAAGTCACAGTATACTAGAGTGGATACCAAGGTTTGGCAAACGTAATGTAGGGCGCCCTGCGGCACGATGGACGGAAGACTTGAAGAAGGTGGCTGGCAGCGGATGGATGCGAATTGCCTAAGACCGGGATGGTTGACGTTCCTTGGTTGAGACCTTCGTTCAGCAGTGATTGATTGATTGAATGTCTTTAGTTTATTTTATTAATTTTATAAACAGTCGATGCATATTTAAAATTTCATCTAAGTTAAATCAAACAAGGAACTGAGCTCTAAGTTAAGTTTTCAAAGTGACAGAATTAAGCAAAAAAAAATTAGGTAAATAATTCATATTAGAAACAAAATTGTAAGTACAGGTGTTATTGATATTTATAACGTTTGAATGCTTTAAACCCTGATACAAAAAACTGAGCCCATTAAAACGTTTAATATGAAGTAACGTTTTTAACAATTTACAGATAAAAGCGTATACAGAACGGGCTGAATAAGCAAAGCAAATCCTTTGTAAGGATTTCGTTAAAATCCGTTTAATTAATTCACTGACACGCGATATAACTTTACAGTGAATAAATTAATTAAGTCCTATTTGTGCGAAGATTCTGTCACCCCATCGTATCGTATAATAAGAAGCAAGTTAATAATATTGTATAACCTAGGATTTGAGCTTCATTAAGTTCGTCATGACGGGTAACCTTGTCGTTTATATTAACTGTGTTTACTTGGATAGTTTAGTTAACTGTTTAGTAATAATTTTGAGTTTATTTTGGCAATTATAGACAACTAGTTGACACGCGCAACTTCACCTGTTTCTATGAAAAGAAATACATTTTTCTTATTTTTACTGGTTGCTCTGTTGGTGATACTATTATGTTATGTGGCCTTCTTCAATATAAAACCATAATAGAATCTTCTTCAATAAATGGGCTTTCCGGAACTCAACGATTTTTTAGATTAACAACAGCAGTTATCGCGTTTAACCAGTAAACAAACTCTTCAACTTTGTAATATTAGGATAAATTTATCTACTATTAATGAATACAAGAGAGATGGTAAAAATTTAAATATTTCGCTTTGTTTCACTATTTAAGCTTCTAAACTACGCAAAGTTGTTGTACCTACTATATTCACCATTTAATTTTTCTAAGTGACAATCACAGTTATCGACAACAAATGAATGAAAATAAAACCATTATTCAGTTCCCTGGGGTAATCAAGAGATTAGTTTTCAGTGAGTCGGGAAGACGTGGGATCGCAAAATCGCAGGCGCCGGCATGACGCGCTGAATCATCCGACCTCGTTACTAAGTTACAAACGAGTCGGGACGCCTACCGCACTCATACGATGCAAACTGTATACTACAAACATCGATGACAAATGTTAGGGATACAGTAGTTTAATAAAGTATTAAAGCAATATTAAAGTAATTTTAATGAAACGAAAAGCTACAGCTAATGGAGAAAAACAAATTTTCTCATCTTTATACAAAAAAGACATTAAGTAGGTAGAAAAAAAGATAGATTTATTAATCTACTCTTTGGCATCAAGTACTCCCATGTATTGACTGAATTTTTACGTTATGTAATCTTTTTAAAGACAGTTACCGTACTATTAATATACCTATCTCGTATCGCGAGGACTTTACAAAGATACATGAAACAAACACGAAAATTATCCCGAACAATTTATGGATCACTCAAAGTATTGTCTCATGTGGGAATTTAACCCACTCAGCATTGTAGGATGTGACAAGGTCACCGCCTAAATCACTATGCCATCCGTGCAGTTTTATATGCAGCACCATTCACTTTTATCTTCGTTTATTATTTTATAGTACCTAGCAGACAATTTGATTCTCACTGTATGTGCCGAGTTTTGACAACATTATCAGTTCAGCTAATAGTGCTAACACGATTATATGCGAAAAACACATGTGGCCAATACGTACTTGTTAAAATCAGCATTCAATTTCGATGCCTAACTGTCTTTAAAATAACACATAATTTTAAATGACAGAATCTCATTGTTAACTGGGCTGATCAATTGTGAATTGCTTTTATCATTACAGTATGAAATTGAACCTTATTGTCTTGTACATTTAGACTGATTTAGCGTTCCCAGTCCCAGCGTCACAATAACTAATTTCATTAATTTTGTCTTATATTTTAAAGCCATATATAGAACAAAAAGCACTTCATGTTAATTAGTAATGTAATTTAATTACTTTATTTTTCTGTTCACGATATTTATTAACAAAAATTGGTCAATTTTTTTTAGTATTCTCAACGACGTCTGTGACAATTTCTCGTGAATCATAGCATTAAAAATTAATTTGTGGATTACTGTTATCTAAGATCAGTTGATCCGTAAATTGACAATAAATGGACTAAAACCCTTTTAATCATGTTGTTTACGCTATGCAAAAATGAATAAAAAAAATAAAGAACTTTCACGTTGACAGCACACGTTCAGGACACTGAAGAAGCCTTTGAAATCTGAGTAGGCTACACCACAGGTTGTAAGAAAAGAAAGTTATTTTAGTAACTAGTTCACTGTCATATATCTGTATATTTTTGTTTCTTAAACACGTCGTCATCTTTTATTCATCTCTTACAAATACACTTAGTTCTGAGGAAATATTAAAACTCTTTACAAATACTACCGAAAATCTTGATGTTTGTTTCAAACTATTTAGTGAATCCGTCTACCTTGCAATTAATAAATGTAATTCGTAACAATTTTACTCTACTACTTTTTTCATCTCAATTCGAATTCATAGAAATTCTAACTACGCGATTCTACACCTTAAAATTATGTCTTGCATATTTAAAAAACATCGTTTTGCTTAGATTCCTGCAAAATGACCCCAAGTCCTTAGTGCAGTTGCATTTCCAAGCCGTAAAGTGACTAATAAGCACTCAGCTGTACTTTTTATCTTTACTGCGTTAAAAGTCCCTAAGAACGACCCCGCCTTTGATTTGAACCGGAAATGAAGTCTAGGAAGTAATTAAGCATTTAAAAGATTGCTTTGGCCATGTTGCATTTATAATAGAGTTCATTTCAGAATACATTCAAGAGCATAATTCTTTTTTAGAAGTTTTCAATACAGAAAACGGTAATGTGTCACAAACATTTAATTTATCAGGAATATTTATAAAAAATATGTACTAAAATACCTTAAAAATACACTTTAAATAATCTTAGAGGAAAAAAATTAAGTACAATATTATTTTCTTTTGCTACAAATATGACTTTGAGTTGTAATTATGTACATAAATAAAAGCTATAAACATACCCGCCTAAGTTAGCTAAGTTTGATAACATATCAACTAATTTAATTGGTTACAAGTATTTTATGGCCGTTCATGTCATAAACTCGTCCTAAAAAAAAACTATATATGAAGGGGAATACAGAAGCTACGTTTTATGCCCAAGCACTTATTTAGTACACTTCTAAAGTAATATTTTATGCAATATCGATGTGTAAAATTGTTATATTATGATATATAAGCGCACATATAGACTAAAGACTTTTAAAAATAATAACTGATATATTAAAACACAGTGTAATGTCGCCGGGATGATGTTTCGATAGATAAAAACGATTAAGGATTGTTTCCAATGTCTATTTTTGTTCGCCTTCGTCTCACACGTGATTTGTACCATAGATAATACTCGTACAAATAACTACCTATCTACCAATCAAGCCGTTCTGTCAAATGTTCTAAAAATTGATGGAGCTTGAGAATTTTGTTACCGTTTTCAGTTTTATATTAAAAAATACATCGAGTTATGTTATGCAATGGTAAATAAACAGTTTAATAAGCAATAGATCGTCTTTCTTCGTCTTTATTTATAAAGAAATAAAACAAGGAAAATCTACAAATAGAAATATTGTCGCTTAAAATCAGCCAATCTTTAGTTGAACATATCGACAATAAATAGAGTAGTTCTTGGATAGTTATGTTATGAAAATATGTAAAAGAATCATAACGTAACATTAAAAAAAAAGTGAACAATAAAAGTTTTGGAAAATAATACTATAGTTCAGCAGATTTTTATTTTACTATGCATCACAATCTGTGACCACGGTCGGTAAAAAAAAACACAGCACTTTAACTTCAGTTTAAAGATACAAATATCTATGTAAAAGTTCTCACAAATAAGTAATTTAACACAGTAACATTGCAAATATTATTTCGATAGAAAACAGGTGAAAACCAATTACATTTTTTGCGAAAATCGATCCGGTGACCCTTGGTACAGACGGCCAGGGGTCACATTTTCGGTCAAATTGTATTTAACATTTACGAAGGGCCCACGCAAATTATTATTAGAGTTTTGTCTAGCCCTTTTAACGCAAGAGTTGCGACTATTTTAATTGCAGGGTGGCAAATGCCTATGCTATCATCTCTTATATACGCTTAGTCTTTTGTTGTTAAAATATTCTTGGTGTCATTATTAACTTCTTTATAGTTGATAAATTTAATGTTCTACTAGAGATATTACCTAAACCTGGTGGGTAATGGTGTTTCAAACAAAATAGTTTTCTATGTGATATAACCCCTTATATGCTCCCTGTAACTGATAGTATAAGGCAAAGATGTCTATAGGAAAATCTTACAAACAAGATCATGATAAGCATTCCCTCCATTTCTGTTAAGCGTCTTAAACTCTATTTTCATATCTGAAAATTTATTCTACATACACAATGTTTCGAAACAGTTGACCCCCGTCCTCCCTGACGTCGTGGAATTTAAAAAAAGCCTTGTCATCGGTTGTAAAAAGTCAATACCGGTGGATAAATAATCACGCCAAGCGTTACCTAATATGTGTCACTGCATACATTGTTAGGTGTACCGAACTTTAAGAGTGCATTCAATGCATGGTGTGACGTGATCGATGCTTGATTGCGGCTACATAATTTAAAGACCGGACACTTTTTGTTGCCAAGTAAACACCTTATAAAGTACTTGATTTGTGGTAAATTGGGCTGATATTGTTGGCTACAGTCACGTAACCTTGGTCCACATAGAAAGCGAACCACTGTAACTCTATGTAATCATGCGTATCTTTATAATAAATATAGAAAGTGAATAGTGTACATTGCTCCAACAATAACAGATAGTATGTTCAATAAAGTGTATCTAAGGTATTGCAACAATTCCAACGTTGAAAAAGGCATTCTGAAAGAGTACTACAGACGCTTGGAATTTTTAAATTATTTGTACAATTTTATATCAACCAGACCAATACTCAGTATTATTTTCCTTCTCAGTGTTTTCAATTAGCGTAAGCATTAAAATAAAGTATAAAATATTAGAATCCCTAAAAATCATTAAAAAATCTAAAGAGTAAGACTAAATCATGAATCATTTGGAATTCAAAATTTATTTGGTATACAAAATCAGGAAACTTGTTGTCGCCAGTTTGCAAAGCTTATACATCAAGTCAGTGAACTATGTTAACCCGAATTGGCCCTCTGTTCGTATGGTTTGCAATAATTAATCACGCGGTATGCCGTGGAAGGGACACTAATATGTCCAAGGACCACGTCAATTTATCACAATACTGTGACAAAGTCCACTTGATAATTAATAGTTAGAAGAAACTTCTGTTCGTAAACTCTGTTGCACTGCACTGAGTACTCTCTCGTAGATGTACCATGCAATTTACTTCTAAATAGACTTGTAATCTTTAACTTTAAATGCATCTAAATGTATTTAAATAGCAGGTCAAAATCTCTTTTCTAAAACGAAACCTATGTCCAGCAGTGAGCCTGTTAAAGGCTGTTAATGATGATGATGTACCTAAATATACAAGGTATATACTGATTACAGATAGTTGTTTCTTAAAGTAATTGTTACACACATTCGGTGAAAGCAGTAATTTCGGCAAAGCAATAAAAGAAATGCTTAACGTCGATTTTCATTTTTCTAAATCACTCCGATCGAGACTTGATTATGTTCTATAACTCCACGATATAGTTCATAATGCCACAAGTTAAATAAATTTTGCAAATTGCAGTGAGTAAATTAAATAAATTATTTCCTGTAAACACAGCTTCGACAATAACCATCACTTCCTACAATATGCAACAGTTAATAACGTCTGATCGTCCGAGAGTAACCCCTCAGAACTCACAGACGACGACGGGCAAAATTAGTTCCACACAAATTGAGCTCTCTTTATGTTACTACAACATGCAACAGTTGACTGTATGTATTCATATAAACGACGTCAATGGACGCCCATTCAATAACTACAATATAGAATGATATTATAAATTAGTATCCGACCGAAACTGGTTTTTCAAATAAAACTGAAACTGAACTTAGGCCTTGCTCTCAGTTTCTGTCGAAACCGAAACCAAAACTTATTCGAACCTTAACTTAAATATTTTTCAATTATTTTATTCGCGGTATCATGAACGTTGATACCGATGACCCAATAAATTAAACGACTAACAATACACTCAGTTTCAGACACATTATACAATACAAGTTTAAATCGACACTTCAAATAAAATTTCAACATGAAATCTTACTCGATAACATTTGTTTAAACCATTCCCGTTAATTATGACAATCACAATAAGACTAAATAATTAACGTATCAGTTTAACAATGTCGAGACAAATATCTCAGGACCAACAATAATATTATAATAACAATAATTCGTCATATGCGCATCTACAAAGAGATAGGACAGCATAAATCATATAGCGATTTGAGGTGGCTAAGGGTCAAGGACCGACTAGCTGAATGAACTAATTAAAAACTCGTGTCTTTCATTATAATTACACAATTAACAACCTATTTCTTTCGATTTGAGTCTAAGTCTAAAAGCAGCAACAACCAACGTGTAATATTACCGCACCACGTATATAAATGATCGTTATCAAAGCACTATAACTGCATTTACACATGATATTGCAAATTATCTTGTCCTGTTTCTAAACCACTGGATATTTTTCATTCCTATCCTAGAATACAGTCTGTATGTTAATTGTTTATATGCAAAACATAGACTCAATGCGATTAACAATGGACGACGACGTGTAGACTAGTATCTTTAATCTACACGCACGATAATCTACGTACACGCAAAAAGATTCGGCCATCTATGGCCATAACCGAAACTAAAACCGAAATTAGACGTTTTTGGTGACGCTGCTGGCCGAAACTGAAACCGAAACTCTTCTTTCAACGTTTTTAAAAACAAAATTGCCATGGGCGGGAACATTCTAAGAGCGCAACTCATTTGATTCTCTTGAGTTTCACCTGTGGGCAGTGGAAACCTGATGTTAAATGCAGGCGCTTCCTCGTTGTACTCATTCTGTATACGTCAAGTACTTATTTTAATTTCAACGTCACTATTTATTTAAAGAAATATATATTTAATAGATATATATATTTAATAGAGCATCTAAAAATATTGATAAGGCAACAAAAATATACAAGTATAAAAAATATAAAACTGAAGTGTAATACTAGTGCTATTTTATTGTGATTATGTCTGTTATTGCAACTAGACGAACATTATTTTTACGCAATGTTTGTACAATATTTGTAGCATGATATGTCTTTTTCGTAATCGATACATTTTGACTTTATTCATAATTTTTACCTGTAGGATTCGTATAATTTGTATTCGTATAATTTGACTCATATTACGCCGGTTGTACGCACAAGAAAAGTTCGCAAAATAACTGAACTATATACGTGTAAAATTATGGTTTTATTTAATTATGGGGTCACTGACATGTGTGAATAACGTTAGGGCTGCACTTAACGTGCCTACTAATTGACAACAAATATGCGAGCTCTAAAACCACAATGTCAATTCAGAATAATTATTTAATTGCAGGCCTTCATTTAAAATGTGCAGTTGAAAATAAGTTTATTAAATTTCTTTAAAATTATTACGATGAAATAATGAACGGCGACGTCATCAATAATACATATGAAACAATTTACTGTACTCGGTCATAAAACACCAAACAACCAAAAATATTACTTACTCCAGTTGGACTATGAAATAACGTTATTTAATCTCTCGATGACTTAAAAGCATTTTTTTTAACTTAGTTCACACCGTCTTTTCAGATGTTTTAATAAAATAAATATATAATCTTCGCATGAGGATGGTAACATTATATTTTTGACGTGTTAAAAAACGAATGCCTACAAGCAACGGACCTTTTTTGTGTACCAAATACAAATATTAAGTACCGTATACACAAGTAACTTCAATCATTACTGTTTTTTTTAATAAATTATGTATTTATTGTTTAACATGTCTATTACTCATATTGTTTGAGAATTTGTCCAAACTGAATGATTTGAATTCGTATAAATTTTATACACGCTCATTCTAATAAACTAGCCTATATAAATAAGCCTTATATTGCAACTGCATATAGTGTGTATAGTGTAAATAAATGTACAAGTGGTTGTTAAAATTGCCTTTCTACATAAATAGTATTAAAGTTGCTACAATTAGTTCTAGCCACACCTGGACCAACAAAGTAACTCCACAAGTAACTGAAATATCACAGTAGCGCAGAAGTGTTCGGTTTCCCAACGACCTTGCTATTGCCATTTCAGTTTGCCGACCTCGGACCATATGATCGACGAATTTGCGAGCGGTCATTGACTCATCACTTTGCAACGAGAGTGTAAAATAACGTATAACAATTCAACGACCCAATTCGGAAGGAGTTTGATCTCAGTTGAGTGCTATTTTATTGTGATTATGTCTGTTATTGCAACTAGACGAACATTATTTTTACGCAATGTTTGTACAATATTTGTAGCATGATATGTCTTTTTCGTAATCGATACATTTTGACTTTATTCATAATTTTTACCTGTAGGATTCGTATAATTTGTATTCGTATAATTTGACTCATATTACGCCGGTTGTACGCACAAGAAAAGTTCGCAAAATAACTGAGATGATTATCAAAATCCAAACAAAATGAAATGATCTAGTCAAAATTATATAAAATGACAAACATTTTACACGTATTTCCCTTTTGCATTGTTAAGTAGCCCCAAAAGGCAGACAATGACGTTTTTTAAAAATAAACATATGCATATCTCTGCAACTTTAAACTTTGTTTTTCTGAACTTTCTTTAAAACATTGTTGTAAGAGCAAAATTTTGTTTGTTTAAGAGCCATTAGAATAAACTTAAGTTATCCTTATTATCACACATGTAAGAAAAACAAGACACCATTTAAATAAGAATTGAACATAAACACAAGCTTAAATGAACAATAATTGACATTTACATTCTTACAAATAAGACTTATAATTAAGAGTTAAAGTGCAGGAAAGTTCATAAATGTTGGACTTGGAATTGTTTTATAATTTTTGCTATACGGAGACGTACAATTTAACTGTAAGCTGACTTTACGAAAACAAAAATAAAAACAGGAGTATTTATGTGTTTGTGTTCGGAATCTCTGATTCACTCAGCGACACTTGGCTTTCTTGTGTTGTAGTCGAAAGAGCGATGCACACTAGCCACGCTTTAGTTCAATGACTGAGGCGTACGCGTTCATTAAATAGAAACAATATTGGCTGCCAAGAATCTGTTATAATAACAACGTTACGTGTCTTATATCCTAGGCATTTGCATGTCGACACTGAGATGAAACTTTCTTTTTACCGAAATTTCGCTTCGGTTAAAAACGATAAGCGGAAAAAAAAAATTAAAACTATGTAAACAATAGCATTTTGAAAAATGGTTTCTTATAAAAAATATCATATTAACCAAATTACTGTATGATTTTCAATTTTTTGATTGAATTATGTTACCTATATTTATGCACCTATAACATTCTCGCAAGGTTTTTCTGAGCCCTTTAGTCATGATTTGTTTATTACTGCTGATTTGTAATTTACCTTTTAAAGTGTTTTACGAACAGCTCACACGTCCGTTAACCAATTCCATTTTATGACATCCCCCGACGAGTGACACTAATAGCTTTGTTTTTCCCCTCTTCATCTAATGTTCTCGTTGCTTTTTTTATCATTAAAATATTTCAGCATACATTTACGATGCACTTTATCGTCGGTGTAATAGATACTCATTTTGTTCATGCCTTTAGTTTTTCTTTATTGTCTATTTTAACACACTGGTAAGTACTTAACTTAAAGCAGGGGTGGCAATATTACTTCGAAGCATAGATCATTTAATTAGTCTTTGAAATGTGATGTTTACTTCCTTTTTTTTTTAAACACATGTTATGCTATACATTATAGCCACTGTAAATTTTATTAGGTTCATGACTCCAGCAAATTGACCTATCTATTTAATTTTTTGTACTTAAAACTATAACGTGGGATCCACATCAAAAGAATTTTAACGCAACTTGTCCCACTCTTAACCTTTATAAGAAAACTAGCTATAAACTTCTGGACAATTTCACACACAAATTACTGATGTCAAATATACGTTTTATCTCACGTGACAACCCTATTAAGGCGACGACGAGGCGCGATTCGTTCCTGTGCTTACCGGCGCCCTATTTGGCTCTCTCCCGATAAAGTAACCACCGTTGTGACGTGTTTTCCTTCCAATACTGTCGTGATGCGTGACTTGAACTCTTGCATACGAGTATATATGGAATTTTTCCTTCGGGCTCAATAGAAATACTGCCTTAACTTGTGTACAGCTGTCCCTTAGCCCCTTTTCTTTAATATGATATTGTGTTCAGAATCTGTTTGAAAGGTGTCACTGGCATTTGTAAGGTATCACGTTAATCTAAGTGTTCACGATCCTTATCCGATAAAGTATTGATCTAATCACCGAGTAAATACATGATCATTCTTCTTTGGAGCGGACCTCTGTTGGTTTGTCCTTTTACTTCGAGTGTTGATGTATTTAAAATTTAATATTAGTAATTTTCCTCATATCTTACTCATTATTTTTTATATTAGAACTGTAATTAATAAGTACACCACATGAGATTAGAAACCATAATAATATTGGCAGGGTAAATATATAAAATCAGTGTCGTTTCACAGATTGGATTTAATCACGTTAATACTTTTGTTGTACAACTAAGTTATAAAAACAGCCTACACGCAGAATATACATAATCGCCTCTATCTAATTTACAGAACAGATATTTATTCATTTATTTCTCCGTTATCTATCTCCTAAAGTAAATTTGGCTAATAATAAGTAATGCCTAAAAGAGATATCTTACCATTGAGCCAGTATAATCTCTCACATACGGCTGTCTGATTCCAAATTAGGTAGAGCCTGTGTTATGGTAATAGATACAATATAACGGACAAAGTACACCCCGGCACAGAATAAATAAGTTTGCTGACAACACCAATATTTGTTCTGGGTGGGAATCGAACCCAAGACCTTCGGCTTAGCAGTCAGAGCCATTAACGACTCGAACAGGCTCGTCAAATGATTTTTTAAATTACAGACAAAACCCCTCCTTTGTACCTCTGGCTGTTCCACTGATGGTACAGTGGAAAATAAACTCTACTCCGCAGGACTCAAATTTTTGGAAGTCCATAATTTGGGGGATTTTACATTGTCAACTTTTTACAAGTTCACCATTTAGGGACTCAAAATCGTATTTCAAAATGTGAAAAACGGCTAAGAGCACATCAAGCTACGCCCAAGGTAGGGTTTCATAGTTAGTTCTCAAAATAAGGCGAATACTTAATTAAAATTGAAATAAGACACGGCGTTTTGTTATTTCATCTTACAAATATTTTACATAACGGTTTCAGACGCCTATAACGCATAACTAGTTGATCGACTATGACTCGTAAATTAATAAAGCCTACTTAGCTGTGATAGGTTTCTTTTTAAGTTTGTTACATATGCTACTACCGTTAATTTTTTTCACACCTTCAAATATTAATATTTGGCTGGAAGAGGTCAGGTGGCATATCTTAATCAAATGAATACCTGGCTTCCCATTCGTCAGCGCCTCGATTGCGAGCTCTGACTTCTCTTTTTTCTTGCCTCAATTATTCATTGTTACCTGAATACGTTCTAAGTCACTTCCATTTCTTATGTTCCAGTCACGACCGAACATAAGAAATTCTCTTCTTCTATGCTCTTCTCACACCTCCAACTTTATCAACTCTTCCTTCTATGTGCAGTCAATTCTGCTCGGGAATATGCTCCCTGTGCTGCCCAAATCAGATTGTCCACAAACTGCTTTACTCGTACATTCAAATTGAAAGTTCGCGAACTTTTTCGGAATGAGTTGGCAGAACTGTCACAACTCTAGCACCAAACTTTGTTTTATACAATTTTAAATTTAAAAATGTGTAAATTTATATGTATTATACATTTGGACTGGGAGAGAATGCCTCATAGTATTAAGTCCACCTTTGTACAATAAGTGTAATAAGTTTAAATAAATAAATAAATACCTGACTTAAAATATTGTCTTCACAAACTCTTATTATTTTAAAAAGACCTATCCAATTGTTATTGCTACAGCGAGAGACGAGGATTAATTGAGCAGCCCCACTTTAAAGATACTAAGGGGATATCACTAGTGTACATTATAGAGTTTATTGTAGCACTATGAGAAATAGATCAACACGAAAGCAATTCATTCTGGCGCAGTACTGGTTGTGGTAGAGATATTTAGGGAAGCTATGTCCGTCTTTTGGCAAGTATTATAATGAGCACACTTCTACTTTAGGGGTACCATAACTATGTAATTTTATTAGATTTCGCGGCCAGGGATATAACACTTAAATTTATCTTCCACTCTACGGTTGCACTGCCAGGGGAATAGCCAGGGGTACACAGGAAAAAGAAGGGACATAAACGTTATTTTGTTTTTATTTATACTGACATATGATACTATGTACATAAATGCATATTGTGATTTACTTTTCTATCTCACTATACAAGTAGTATGAGCTACAGCAGTTTTAATATGGATTCTTTGTGTGATGAAGTGTTGTCCGGTAAGTTGCCATAACAGTCGGTACAAGTATGCACAGCTGCTCCACTGTTGAATCACCTCTCATTATACCAGATTAAACTATAGCATTACGAAATAAAATATATCACATTTCTGATCGGTCGCCATAGTTTACTTGACAAGCTCACTTGAGAAAATTCCAATGAAGGTGACTTAATAGTATTATGGAAACTTTTCAACTGTGTTTAAGTCATTGTTTATGAAATGTTAGATCAAAACGTTCATCTTTTATATATCAAAATACTACCTGACCTGCCGAACTTCGTACCGCCTTAGAATTAATAAATGTTGTGTTTAGTATAGTATGATAAACCAAAACCTCCTTTCGAAGGAGAGACTGGAGTATGTATGTCTAGCAGTGGACTAATAAAGATTATTGTTGATAATAATGTGTTTAGTTATCAGATAGTGTTAAACCGACAGTAGCGCTACCTACTGGGTCCAATTGTATTTTCAAACCTACCAGTAACCCATCGAAATATACACACAAAATTTCATACTAACCGCTCTAGCCGTTAAGGAGGAGTTAGGTGACTAACACACGTTACAGAAGAATTATATGTATTAAGATTAAGTTGGTTTTTATACTCGTATGCTTAAAAAATTCAAAGAGTTCTGAGCAGATTGACCTCAAAATTTTGACACAATATGCAACCTATTTCACAGATCTATTTTTGTGTTATTTTTGTTCCTCATTTCTGACCGTGAAGCGTGGCAGACACAGAATATTTACTATAATATTTCACTTTTAATTATCCTGGTACTTCATTATAATTAAATTAATAAATTATAATCTAGTAATTAATGATGTTGAAGACGAAAGTAGTTCACATAAACATAAATAACTTCTAAGTTTTTTTTAACGTTGTACAAAAATAAAAGAAGTTACAGAATAGTCTTTTTGCATGCCTTTATAAATAACATAACGCATGGTTCGTTAAGATTGGAAGACTGTGCTGTCAACCAAATTAGGAATTTTTGAAAAGTAACGTGAAGCGAGATAAATGAATGACATCTCGACTCAAAATATGATATAGAAGTCAGAAAAAGATAGGAATGAATGTATTAATCCATATGCGTATCAGGCTACTAAGAACATTGTATGCCGAAGGTACTTTGAGTTTTTTCTTGGAATAATATAAAGTGTTTCCCTTCCGCTATGATCCTGGGTCCGTTAAGCGGGGCGTGAAGAAGAATCTTACTAGGCCACCATAGCGTGGGTCGCCATACTGCATTTATTCATGCTTTCCAGCCGGCAGAGTAGAATCACTATGGCGGTTTTAAAAAAGAAGTTATGAAAATATTACTAAATAGTTAAGCGTTTTTCGGGTCAATATGTTAAAAGACATCGACAATAATGAGTCAGTATTTTCACATTCACGGCGTTGTTAATTACCTTCGAAGAAATAGAGACAGATGGTTCTGCATTACGTCCATTATTACATTTCTCGCTGCACTTAGCACACAAAGTGATATGATAGAAATTACTTATATACCTTATGACATTGTAATAAAATATACTTTCGCGCGTACACCTAAAGTTTGATTCAAACAAACCCACATTGGTCTGATTAAGATTACTATAAACTGGTTCTTTTACGTCCACCCGTACCTATAAACAAGTGTATATTTACGAGAATGTTTACGGAGATAATATTATATCAATTTCATAATTCATAAGTGTGGTAGTAAAACAGGAAAACGTCGTTCAGGCACTCGTAAAAATGGTTAAAAGTGAACGTACAATAGTACGTATAATCGGGCAATATCGCAATTTTATAGCATGGACTGAAGGATATTAGTATTTACTTTGAGGCAATAACTGAAACTTGGTGGCGCTTTAACCGTGGGCTATTTGATTTCAGACCTTAGCGATTTTTACCTTAGAATTTCGAACTAACTTTCAACTAGACCCACATTCACGAAAGTCATTACTATCGTTCAAAATAAGTATAGTTGTTTTTTGATATCTTTTTCTTCTTTAATTTCTGAATGTATTTTCTAATGTCTATCATAAGGAACGACTCAATAGAAACCCTATATATTGTGATTGTTTATTAGAGGCAAATTTGCTGATTTGTTATCGCACAGTAAGTGACTACCGTGACCCATGGACATCTGCAAACCAAGAGGCACAAGACATAGGACCTCGGTTGAGTCGTCCCTTATCATAGAAATTGAGAAACCTTTTCTTTAATTGTCACAAGTTTTTTTATTTAAACTTAGATTTAAGTCCTTTTTACTTCTTTATTTACTTTATCTTATTACTGTAATAATAGAATGGTTCACACACTGAGCACTCAAAATTTTCTGACACTTATTATTGACCTTATATTTAATATTTTGGTTCAAATGTACATTTATATTTATCCCAGATTAACACCGATAAAGTACATATACATGCGGTAACTCGAAGGCAATACTCCAGAATTCATTTCTACGCAAAGGTCAAATTCCTTTGCGGCGCCTTATATCGACGTGACAAATAGCTATGGATAACATCACATCACATACAAAGTGAATTTACCGAAATTATGTGGAAGTATATGTTTTAGCAAGTTTCTCTTTCGCTGTATACGGAGTCACTCTTAATGACCTATTTGTCAACAGGTTTATTACTCGAGGCATTGTACTTTTTACCATATTCGATCTGGTTTGTGTGACTCATTTCGGTGAAAGTCCCCATGGCCGAAGTGAATAAATTTTGGCCCTGAATTTTGTCTAAGCGTATTATTGAGTTCTTGATCTGATTCTCAATAAGTTTTGATGCGTGTTACCATCGCTTCTTAACTACTCCATTTAACAACACTGTCCATTACAGAGTTGGCATATTTTTTGTCTTCACTATGTTTTACATTACTTACCAACATAATGTACACGGCATTACGACAATGATGTAGTTATACACACATACATAGATGTCAAAATCTTTTATCCTAAACATCTTATAAAATTCTAAAAATGATTTCTTTCTTAAACTGATAATTTATTCTTTTGAAACTAAGAACACATTACTTGCCTACTTTCTTGTTGTGTATGTGTTTAATTTGAAGTACCTGATTAATTGGTTAAATACTTTTCATGCGTCTACATTATTATTTACATGAAGAGTACTAGAGACTGATAAAGAAAACGTCTATTGCTTGTGGAGAACGTGAGAAGTTTATACAGCATTACATTACTGTATTCTAATTACTTTTCATTGGTACGTGCGTATGCATACAAAGAAATAAGAAATAATGTATGAAGATTTACTTTATAAAAGGTACTTGAGGAATTAATCTGAGATTTAATAGTAAGGTTCAAATTTCGAACATGCCAGTGGGAGGGAGAGTCATGCTTCGGCATATATATGATTGATTCGACCAGGTTACCCGGAAAACCGATATTAAACGATATTGTCGTAGCTTTTCACTGAGTGTGTGATGTTACCGAAGGATCTTCCTCCCCCTTTTACTTTTGAGAGGTGGATAAAATGTGGAAATACAGTTGTGATCCATAAGGTATCCATGGGTGATATTACCTTGCCTTCAGATGAATCATCTGTTCGTTTACGTGTAAGTGTGATATTCTTTGTGAAGAAGGCATTAACGGTATTTATATCGAGAGATTTTAAACTGAACCCTAGTGATGTGATAATGTTTTTCTTTTTATTTATTTATTTATTTATTAACACTTTATGCACTTTGTACATTGGCGGACTAAATGCCCAAGGCATTCTCTTCCAGTCAACCTTAGGGTGGTATAGAAATATTGTGATTCTTTTGCTTTAGTGACTGTAAATCAGTGTAATTCTCACGCACAACATACGTCGTAAATAGCATACATACACCACGATAAAACGTGAATAAACGTTGGAAGATGGTGTATCGACAACACCTTTAACGATTGCATAAAAGCGTACAATGTACAGTCATCCACATATACTTCTACCCGTTAACTAAAGAGCCATTTGAGTTTTAAGTAAAGCTGTTATGATTATTTAAGCATATTTTAACTGCCTTTCTCTTTGAATTCACTTTAAAATTTGACGACTGTTAATGTTGTTTTCATTTGGTTAATTAAGTTGTGAATATGAAACTACCCGCACATTGAGACCACTTAGCCGGTTTATTAGATTTATGGTGGTTTTCATGTGGGTAGAAATTCTATTTTAATCATACGTGGATAGCAATGAAAAATTAATTATTAGGAAAATTATTAAATAAATAAAGACAGTGTTCTCTAAAACATTGTATAAATGTGATCCTTAATACGATTATTTATATTTATAAGTATTTCTACACATATCTTTTACAAACTTAAGCGTGACGTTTGAATGCCATCAACCTATTTAACTAATTATCAACAATTCTATAATATATATTTGGGAAGCCCCAAATAGATCACAGCGGCGTGCAATGGGAGAGGTTTATGTCAAGCAGTGGACTGCAATAGGCTGATGGCGATGGCGGCGATAGGTGATGATTATAATGATGCCTGTAAATATATTGCTATCGATAAATTATATTTTAATATAATCTTTAGATAGCTTAATATATCAACTCTTAAACTTTCATATTTCATGATATTTAAATTGGTTGTGAAAGCGACCATAACCAATGCATCCTGCTCAAAATGTGTACAATATCTGTAACATACACATAGTTTTCTTGTACAGTGAGACTTATTCGCGATAAAATTATTTATAAATAATATTAAAAAACTATCTGTTGTCTGTCGTTTCGAACGGTTTACACCACTCCTCGTCACGGGTAAACAATACGATAATTTTGTCGCGAATAAGCCGCTTTCCAACAAAACTATGTGTATGTATAAAAATTCCAAAAGTCTAATAACATGTTTGCGTTAATAATTCAAATAATTTTAAATCTGAAATCAGTTAAATTAAAATATTTATAAAGTGAAATTAAGCTTCGATTTTAAGTAAGAGTTTTGTGGTATACAATAATAGCTTTCTCGGCCGCATAGCCACGACAGCGTTCGTGAATTAATGTAATCGAGTTTTAATTTCTTTTCATTGAAACTATATCTATATATACACTTACGTTTTGTCTTTGATAGTTTCTGTAAAAGAATAATAAATAGAATTACATATTTATGAATTGAATATATTTTCTTATATCACGATAAGTTAAATAAAGTGTACCGAAAGTCTCGTCAAAATATGAATTTTCTTTTAAGTTCATGTTCAATAAGAGTCCTTAAGATAAAATATTTACAGTATTAGATACATTATGGAACAGATTAGGCTTTGAGTAAATTACTATACCTACTACACCATACAATGAAAAGGATAAAGGCCACGAATTAGTTAGTATTTTAAAAATTGTATAAAAACCATTTCATATATTATAAAAATTGTTTATTTACTTTAGTTGACATTTATTTTTTTGAAAATTACATCATCCGACCGCCGTTTCGACGTTTTTACTCTTCTAAGTGAGCACTGAAATTTTCGAATACTCGTCGGCAAAGACACATTTCTACGCTGATTTTTCCTTTTAGTTGACGTAGTGTATTTTGTTTATTGACGAAGGCGTGATTCCTCAAATAACTCTATGAAAAGAAGTCTGCTGAGGATGGATCTGGACTTCTGGGTGGACATGGAATGTTGCCTCGTCTGGAAATCAGGTTTGCCGAGAACATGTCTTTGACTACCGATAGGGACTCAATTGGATGTGAGACAAGTGGTTACACCGTGTTGAAACGATGTGTTATGATTGTAGCCAGTACATTCCAGTAGGATCAGTCCCAAGAACCCCAGTAACATCTTTGCGCGGGATGTTAGATTCAAATATTAACGAATTCTTGGCGCAACCTCCATATAAGCAGTTTCTTCAGAGTAAAAGAGGAAATTTTATTTAAGGTGAACTTTTCTTCAATTTTCGTTTAAGTATTTGATCACTACTGATTACGTCATCCTTTTAAGATGTTTAAACGGACAAATTTAAAAATTTAACATTTAAGATTAATTTTTTTTTGCTTTATTTTTGTAATGAGTTTTGTTAATTTAAATATAAGAGTATCATCATCATAATAGCCGTTAGATGAACATCACTCTTTAGTTAGTTATTATAAAATGAAACTGTGAACAAAATTATACTCCTGCAAGACTTTCAACAACAACCAATATGGATCTCAATGTTTTTCTATAGAAATCTTACAAAAACGATTACTAAAAGCTGCTGTTATTCACCTTCATGTTGAACTATAGCAGTACCGATAGACATAATTACAGTTCAAGTTATTTTAACATACGAAATGAAACAAAAAATCATAAATTAATGAATTATTTTCGAAAATTTTCATGTTTTATTTTTTTTAACATTTGCGTTTGTCTTTTGTTTTGTAACCATAATGGGATTTCATCTGCACAACCACCTAGCAAATCTGCACAACTCCTCCAGTGCATTTCAATATTAATTAAAAAAGTAACTACTGAAATAAAACTTGAAACAGCATTTCTTACCATCAATTTTTTTTAAATTAATGTAATTAAATAGGGTTCATTCCCAGTAATGGATGTCAAGATACTTAAGGATGCCTGTCATTCACAGTTCGATGGAAACACGATAGTAATCTGATTCCAATTGCGAGCTGCGCCTGCGACCTTTCTCGTCCGCCAGTCATTATTTAAGCCAATCACATAGGGCTTTCACATACGCCTGAGTACAAAATATAACATATGTATTTCATACGATGCATGTTGTGCCTGCATTTTTTTTTAATGTAGCAAACATAAGTTAAATATCAAAACTGACACTAATATTAAATTTAAAGAAAAATAGTGTGTACGTACGTCTATATTTATCTTACGAGTATTATTTAAGTATTTGAAATAACTTAGTCTTAAAGAAGAAATGACAAAATCTGATAATCCTCAAGTTATAGAACAAGATTTTTTATTATATATATATATATATATATATATATATATTATTAATATATATATATATATTAAGACAAAAACCTTCTTAATCAAGTCACCTTTTAAATAAAAAGGAACTAAATTGAAATTGGTGCATTATTTAAAAGCTCAATTCATTAAACTAGATTCATTACACTCTTCTTTTTACACACAATTCTTTCGATGTATAACTTTATTTTTTCTATTCTCTGAAATGTTATTCGGTATAAAAACACAACAATTTTTTTCTACAACACGTGAAATAAAGCGTGAGTATTCCTTATATTTTATTTTCTTAAGTTTGTCTCGTACGTCTTGTTATGCAGTAAGCACTATTATGTATTCTGGTCTTGTTACTGTTCCTAGTTACTCGCAGCTGGAAGAAACACTCAAGTTCTATTTTTAAATTTGTTTTCTCTCTTATAAAACTACATTGTAAGCATTATTTTTAGTTTGAAACTTCGAAGTTTTAGTTTTAAAGTTCCTTAAAAGGGTTTGAAGGTTTTGATATTTTTTAAAATTTAAGGTAAAACTAAAAATGAGAATCAACAGTTGTATCTTTTGACTTTAACATTATGATAACAATACAACTAGCCATTACTTAGCCATTTTGTAATCAGTACGGTTTCTTATAGAAAAATGAAATAATATAGAATATTATTCCAAAGGAGTTTCAAGTTTAAAATTTTAACAGTTTCTGTTTATGTTTAATCCTTACATCGACAATCAAAGTCACGAGCATTAAAAGATTCTAGATTACTTTTCTTTCGTTTTCTTTTGCTTCAATAGTGTCAGAAGTAGCCATTATCATCACGAACTGCTCTTAACAGTCCACTGGTGCACATAGGCATCTTCTTAGTAAGGAGGTTTTGGTCTACAATACCACGCTGTGCATACTAATTGCTATAGGGGTTGTTTCAAGTTTTCGTCCTCTTTACAGTGATGTTGTTCTGCATAGTTTGCGTCCTTGGTCACGTCTTACGACATTCACGGGATGAATGGGGGTGGTAACACTCTGTCACCACACGGAATATTTGAGTAGGAAGTAGCACGAGCATATTTTGAAAGTGATTCGGTTGAAATATTTCGAACAGTTTCTTTACATAAGTATCGATATTTATATTTAATTATTAAACTTCACTGTATTGTTCATGCCCTGGTCATATCATCACTTATAACACTTATTTAAACTGTACATAAATGACATAATGAGTGAACTGGACAGTTTGTCATTGACATAACATGACACCGTTGCTTTCGTTTGTAACAAGTAATAAAGTAACTGAATTATTAAATGTTTTACTTTAATAAATGATTGTGAGATACGATTCCACACCTATGAAATAGAAATAATTGTTGGTCGATGTGCTTAGTGTGCGCTTTGGCTGTGAACCAGTGTTGGCATTCATTGTTACCATAAACTTAACTGATATGATATGTAATGCCCTCACTACTTGGATCTCATCTACACCAATTTTTAAAAATAAACGAGTCATTGTATAGATTTATTTCTAACAAATAGACGGCCAATCATATGTTATAGGTAATAAATAATGCTAAAAGTTCAGTACACTATGTAACCAATAATATTTTCTTTTGGTTTTGGACCTCTGAACTTTATACGTGATTTCTTACGAAATGCGTCAAGTTATGTAATTAAGTTTTCCTAAACGTATATTATAGTGATTTTTCTTGATACCAATATCTTCGTAACTATATTAAATTCTTTAGTTGATTGAACATTTTCCTTTGATATTGATTGTTAAGTATATTAAGTCCTGTTGCTGTTATTTTTATTTTAAATTATTGAAATTCATTGAAAAATAAATTATCACCGAAAGTCCTAAGAGTTATGTTCAAAAAATTCTTTAAAAGGAAACACAGAAAGTTCTCAACAAGTTATACCTAGGAAAACTTACAAATATATGTTACGATTTACATTGCATTCGGTGACTTGATTGGTTTGTTTCGAATATTTTATACTAAATTTGATGATTTTAAAACTTAACGTGAAATGCGATCTTTTAAATCTGAAGAATATTTCACGTTCTCATTTTAATACGATTGTAAGTAAACACTTCATAAATAAATAAATCCATCAATTGTTATGAGTATGAGTATTATCTTTATAAAATTAACCTTTTCGTGACACAGGTTTTCGTACGAAAATGAATATGAGCAAAGTGACAAGTCTTTTGGCTGCAAGCCAGGCGTCAGGTAAATACAAAGACAATCTAAAATATTCCAGAGAACTCTCAACAAACCGGCAAATCAAAGAAATATTTACAATTTAATTAGCAACTTCACAACCAAAAACCAGATTTTAAGAATTTTGACAAAGTGAAAGTATTAAAAGTTTATTTTAGGCCAAACAAAAGGATTCCATTTATGAAAATAAAAAAAAAACTTTTATTGCCTACTTAGCTTTTTAATCATACTACATTTTGATATCACACCTTTCCACACACCAAAGTAGCTTTACAAAATGGCATGCACCTTATTTAGTCTACTTTTATGAAAACCCTGCAAATGGTCTTCGAGTGAAAGAAGTTTTAATCTAACTATAAGAAATAACGAAAAAAAAACAAAGCACATAGGAAACATACTTACGTCGGTCTGTAGCTATTCTGCCTTTACTACACATGATCAACTACAAAGCTCTGCATACAGAATGATATCAAAAGGGATATTCCAAGTTATTATTTAAAGATAGCCATAAAACTTTGAACGTCTAGACTGCAGCGTGGCTAACCCCTAACAATGAATAATATATGAAAGGTCAACTGAAAGATATAGGTAATAATATTTTTTGTTGTACTTTCAACTGGAAAAAGTTGGCTAAAATTGTTTATTTTGGTGCAAAAACTTTTGAAATTCACTAAGTAACATAAATATTTGAGTACTGAACCAAACCTCTGTAGATAAATAAAGAACTTGATTTTCGTTCTTGAAATTTTAAATTTGATTATTTCGTAGATTATTTTTTTATATTTTCGGTTATCTATCTGTTCTATCTATATAATCTATGGTTAAATAGCTCACTGAAAAACTAACATTGGAACAATGCTTTATTAAATCTACTACTTCTATGCACAGCGAAAAAGTTGTCGATAAGTGTATTGCCTATTTGGATTTAATTTACTATTTTTTATGAAATCGAAAGCATTTGCTCGACAATATGGTAGGAAGGTATATACTTAATTCCAGCTAAGATTTGAGTTAGCAAGAGTTTGATGACGTAGTGGTTTATGCGGTCGCCACACCGTTCTCTACTGCACTGACTATTGTGGGTTCAAATCCCACACAGGAAAACACTTTGTGTGATCCACAAATTGTTGCTCTGAGTCAGGGTGTTCTTTGTTACCGTTTTTTGTATCTTTTGTAAAGTCCCCTGCGGCACAGGATATATACCTAGTGCTATATTTAAGAACTTGCCAAAGTGACTCTACTCTGCCTGATGCAAAGTGACTCACACAGTTACCACCATAACTGTCACCCCTGCATCAATGGGTCTGCAGTCTCGCACTCGTCAGAGAAACACGACAGCACGGATGTTGGCGCTTTAGGTTAGTCTTCTGTGGGAGGGTATAGTATGGTATGAGTTCTTAATTCTTAAGTTGAAATTTTATCTTAACTAGAATTTTAAGAGCATCTCGAACACTCGTTAAAACTAATATATAAATATATAAACGAGTGCTTTATAATTCTAGTCACTTTGTTTCAAAAACAAGTTTGTATGTCAAGACTATCATTATTGTGTTTAAAATATTAGAATAAGAAACTATCTTGTTTATAAAAGTGAAACAACTAAATGACGCGACAGACTTATTTCTGTTCAAATATCAATAAACTCTCCGTAATCGAAGTCCCGGCAAAAATATATTGATATTCTTAAACTTGGAAAGTTATTATAAACGGAATCGTTTAATTGAAATTCAAGAAATTTTACAAAGCAAATTAACCAAAACAGTCTAGCGATTCTTCAGTTTATGAACAATTCCATTTTATTTACATGTTAGATTTTATTGTGCTACAACCACTTACAAAATATACACAGGTCGTTTGGGCTTCAGGAAAACCACACGGATTAGACATGTGTTTATACTAAATTTTGTATTTTACTACGTCATATGTTATTGTTATTTGTGGTCATGGTTTTATACATCTTCACACATACACACACATCTTGTTTGGTTAGCGTGATACAGTTATAGTAGACCAAAACTTTCTTTCTACGGAGAGGGCTATGTTCAACAGTGGTTTTTAAACCAAAGGCTGGACTGTTAAGAAATCTCGGCCTTTGCAATTTAAAAATTTGATTTAATACACCTGAAATATTATACTGCAAACCCTTTGGCAAAGTTTTGTATCGTACACTAGATTCAATAGGACTTTGTACAATATTGTTGTACAAGTAACTCATTTTTGAGTTTGGTATCTTAATTGACGTCATATAGATGAACCCAGGTTTATTTGTTTTATTTGAAGTCTAAACTACTCACTTGGTGAACTAAAACTTGTAGTGCTTTTCACTTCAATTTTTAGTTCACTTAGAATCTTCCTTACCGTATGTCAAAGGCTTAGAAGAAAATTAATATTTATTAATTCACTAGCTACTCATACGTGTTAAATTTGACTTTACAATAGAGACTGAGTATATTCTTGATAGTCAAGTTCTTTTTTTTTTAACATTCTTAAAATAATGCCTCTTCCAAATATGTATTTCAAAGCAAAAATTTCGTTAAATCGGTCCAGCTACGTTCCAGTTTTATTAAAAATAATGTAAAGCAATTCCCTTTTATATATGTTAAAGTTACAAATACAGACTGATACTCTTTATAGACTGTTGTAAATTTCATATAACGAACTTGATTCCTCGTCCCTCTAATAAATATTAGGAAATTTTGTTTGTGGTGGACTAATAGGTCGACATAGCACATACTAGTTAATAACGTGATTTCAATGACGAGCAGTGTGTAAAACATTGCGCGTCATTGAATTTTATCATATTTGGTGGCAACAGGAAATTTGTCTTCAAATTCTATTGAATGGGTTTACAGTGTATTCAAATACACCAAAGGCGGAACAAATAAAATGTCTCTATTGTTTCCTACATAATTCCAGCCAATTTCATGTGTCATTTATACATTTGAATTTCAAATACATCCCTCATTGTCCCCTAAACTCGAATTAGTGTTTTGATTTCGTCTCCTGACACGTCATGATGATAAAACTTACGCATTGAAGCTTGCACACACCGACTGGCATGACTCGGTGGTGTTGAATATAAAGTAGCAACGGGACGCTATTAGTGTGACAATTGCATTACAGTTCCACGGTGGTCAATGTTATACATTTATTATTTTATTCATGTATATATGAAGAAAACTAAAAAACAACTGCTTTTTATCATTTTGACTTAGCAGCTATTAACGAACTTCAATCTTAACTTTTCTAGTCATTAGTAACTAATTTAACGATCTATGTTCTAATGTCGGCTAACTAATGTTTTGTATTAAATTTAAAAAGAAAACAGAGGTGACATATTTTTCTATATTTATTTTCTCTGTTATATTAGACAGATTATCAGTGTTTCCCTTATGGGAAGTATACATATATGATAGAAAATAAAAACAAACACGGCCTTAAATAAATATTTTGATAAGACTAAAAAGATGATCAAAGAAAAATTACCGTAAGTATTATAGGTATTTCATTTTCATTTAATTTTTTTTTGTGTTTATTTTAAATTTTCTGACTCACTATTAGGCGCATATTATATGCAATGTTTGCGCTATTCTTCTGTTCTACTGTGTAAAGTTAGCTTAAATGACGTCAATGAATACGACGATAATTATCTGACGCTTAGATTAGAAAGTAAAATGATTCATACATACATATGCACACTTACACTCTTGCTTCTTACTTGATGAACTATTCAATTTGTTAAAATTTTTCAAATACAAATACTAATTCTGTTGTCTGAGTTAACTTTAATTGATGATGGTCGTGGTTACTTGGATCTGGTCATTTAAACTAGTTCAAATAATATGTCTTGTTGTTGCTACTTGAAGAAAAGGCGAAAAATCGACGCCAATATAGTCATTTCACTTTATCACATAAAGCTTTCAAGCGACAATTGAAATTTCAAGTAATGCTATCCTTTTCACTCTTATAAGGTGAAATACTAAAACTATTATTTTATTATCATTTTGTATAACTAGCCTCTCAATCTCAAGGTAACTTTTTCCTTCATTAGGTCATTAATCAAAAGCTAACTTTATTATTGTATTTAATCTTCTAAGAGCTTAGGAAAATTCTTACGTCGTTAAGGACAGCATTTGACACTTAACCTAAACTTTTTCGTTGCGGTTAGTTAAATTTAAACTGCATTCAACTTTCTATTTTAACTCGAACCTATTAAAATTGATTTTTGTTTAACAAAACTTCTACAATTTATTCAAAATTGCCCAATATATACTTAAAAAACCATGTTAATAGGTGTACCACTAAAAATAATCTATGGCACGAAATATGTTTTAGATATAGTACGAGAGGTGAAAGCACCCATTAGTCAGCTATATAATATAAATAAACATAGTGGATAAGTGTTGTGTATAAACTTGCACTCTATTGTTAGAATTAGGAAGCAATTTTAACTAAAATAAGACGGGAACGAATCAGCTCTATAAGTATATATTCACGAAGACGCTATTGAGTAGTGACTGCGGTTAATATAATTTATTGGAATTGAAGTTAATGTCACTGTTATTTTTTTTTTGTTTTAAACAGACAACATCCGCATTAGGAATAAGTTTTGTGTCGCGGGAGACTTTACAAACATACAAGAAACGGACACATGAACACCCAGATTCAGAATAACAATTTGTGTATCACACAAAGTGTTGTCCTATGTGGGGTTGAACACACAATACTCATGGCGACCGCTTAAATCACTAGGCCAACCGTGCAGTCAATTTATATTAATTAACTAAAGATGAAAAAGTTAATTTCGGGTATATTAGACTGTTTCAGCAAGCGTTAGTGCCCTCTGGGTCGCAGTCAGTTACAACTTTTTACTATTTTACTATAAAATAAATAGTATGTGTTTTTTGTATTTGTTTTTTTTAAGTTTAACCATTTTTAATTCAGTTACTTTCGCTACTCCATAAAGATACTTAAAGTGTTGAGAAGTGACCTCTACACCCAAAATGTTGCAACCCTAATAGCAATAATGAAGCTCTGAGTTCTCCGTAAGAAGATACCCACTTTTTCAAACATCTCATCTTCGACCTAAAGTATTCAATGATAACTCATTCAATTGAAACAATTCATCAACATGCTGACAGAAATAAAACAAAAAGTATGCGCCTTATATCAAAAATCGATTACAAACTGTTGAACTTATATTAGGCACTCAATCATCTAACCATTATGTGGTGTAACGAAATAATTTACATGTTAAGTGTACATTAAAATACGCATATAAGTACTTTTCTTTTGAACTGTATCATTATGCCTGTATTTTCTTTTTTTTTGCAGTCATTCACAATATATTACTTATAATGCTAATTACTGCAAAACAATATACATGTATGTTTTGTAGGCTTTATACAACTAGTTAGTGATGTGAGTGCATAGATTGTTATCTCTTCTGCATACCGATTGTGCTGTACAAGTGCGATCACGTGCCCTATGTTACATAACGCACTTCAAACATGACGGAAGAAATTGTAGAGCAGACAAACAACTTTTATTAATTTTTATTATTAAGAACAGTTGTATGTGTTTTATTTACTGCTGGTATTCTACCACCCATACCATCTACACTTCTTGTTCTATTATTATATTATATTTTATGTCTGACATATTTGGTGTACGATAAGGAGGCATACTATTGTTATAATATGCAAACGTTGCAGTTTTTTTATAAAGGACAGTCATAAATTAAAGGAAATAATCAGGTTTTTAATTTATTATTTAACAATTTTAGTATAATGATCATCAGCATGATAAAATCATCAACAATAACGAATGCATTCAATAGACTCAATAGAAGTTTTTATAACGTCAGTTCCATTTGTAACGCCAACATCGTATTAAAAGTAATTTAAGCAAAACCATGTTGTCAGTAATTTATTTTCATAGCCGTCAGCCGTAAGCAGTGACAGGTCACGTCCATCAACAGGGTGGGGACATCACCCCTTTGTCCCTCGCACGGTGCATGATTAGCTGCCGATGACAACCACACGCGATGTACGGTTCTGCATCAGTGTTGGTAACGGGGGACGTTACAGTCCGAGGGGGCTGATGTTGCGTTGCAATCACTACGGTAATTATTCTCGAGTGATTTAATGGATATTGATGAAGGTCCAAATTTATATTTTAATGAAGTTCATATCATTGTGGTATTATCGGTTGCTTGTCGTATATCGTTATGAATTATTTATAGCTAGATTTTGAGCTGTATGTTATTTCATACCTACAATGTGTGAATTTAAGAGTATTTTGATATTATTTTGTCAAAGTAATACCAATTAATATTTAATATTGCGCTAATTGAGTAAGTCTTTGTAAAGTTTTTATATTTTATCTAACTATCATTATCTTTTTCTCTCTTTCTCTCATTATCTATTTATATAAACCCCTTAATTTTGTAAGTTATTACAACTACAAGAACACGAAAGGTTGTAACTAGTTTTTGGGTGAAAGAGTGTTTAGTTTTACTTGTAATTACCACTACCCATTTTTTTGTATGACAACCCTAATGGGTACTTGCACCTCACCGGGGCTATAGATCAGCCCATATTCGGTCGTATACCGGTCTTATACAGACTAAAACTACACAGTACTGTGCTTGAATAGATTGGCAACATTAAAAACTTTGTAGTCCTTAACCTTTTTTTTTCAAAAGTCTAATTCAGAAACTATAGGTATTTAGTAACAGTCAAAGTCAAGTCAAGTCAAACTGCCATGTAATTACCTACGTTAATTTAATCGACCTGAATAAAGATTCTCAATAACTGGAACGACATGACACGAAGGTAGGAAGTAGCTCAGACTGATGCCAGAGATTTTGCTAATTAATTAAAAGACAAAATAGACGGCGTCACGCAAACAACTCGGTTGTGATTGGAGGTACTTACTGTTCCATATTAAGGACTCATTTGTTCCCCCCAAGCCTGCCCCGGTTTTAGGTTACGAGTGAATGACAGATTAACATTACCTTAACATGCAAAAATGTAATTAAATTGTAAAAAATATACGTGAGCCTTTTAAACGTTTAAAGACAGAAAAGAACAAACAAAAACACGACGTACACAAAAAAAAACTATCGATACAATTAAAATAGTTCCTCATATTTATTTACATAGGATTTCCTTTTTTTTAAAAATACCTAATTTATAAGTATTTTTATGAGCAACCAGTACAAAAAACCTACAGCAAACAGTACCATAAAATAGGAAGAAACAAAAAACTACAAAGTTTAACATCTAACTTCTTCTAAGTTTTATCATAGATAATAATTTAGATTGCATTATTTTTTTTGTATTGCCCTCGTATCAAACAGATGAATTGGCTTTTGTGAGCCTGGGATTGACCTTCAGCCCTGACCTATAGCAATAAACTATAGAGCTCCCGGAACAGAAACCTAAAGATCTTCTACGAAACTTAAATATACTCGTATGTTTATTATATTCCATAGTCACGAATACCTTTGACAGGTAACTTTTTAAAAAAGACTAAAACGTGCTAATGTTCTGACTGTTGTATAAACTTGACTGAATACTTTATTTAATTAAGATCCTAATCAAATTTTTGACTGCGGAAAATTCATTAATAATATTTATGGTTTAATTATATGCACGTTGTTGCTTTATTTACTCGTAATACGTTTTATCATAACAGCAATCTATCAAGTGTATTCTGAATCGATCGTCTGAAACTATTAACCTAATTGGTAAAAATATTTGCATTGTTTATGGATGATTTTATTTATGTTCACGGATACATCAATAAATTAACGGTTGGTATACCTTCTGACCTGACACGGAAACGGTAGAAAACTACATTCGCGTGCGATTCACGATTCATTTAAATATAAGAGCCTTTTTTCTGACATTACGCAGAAAATTTTCTCTAATTTAATTATTATATGCCACTTAGGTAAAATACTGAGATATTCGTCATAAGATCATTCACACAGTGTTAATAATTGTCAAGTTAAGTGCATCTCTAACCTCACTAAATGAAGATCTGATCTTCCTTTCCATTTTAAAAAAACATCGTTGATCCTCCAACATCACCATTAGTCAATTAAGCCCTTAATTAGACAGAGATCTGCTGTGATCTCCAATTCTAAAGTCAGGAAAGAGTCCGCAAGTTTCTTAAAAATACTTATTTAATTATTAATAGTTCCTAAATACTTACATCAGTTCAAGACGATAATAGGATAGAAGAAGAAAATAGATTTAAAAAATAAAATATACGTCGCGGCAGCCATTAGTGAAATTAATGTCTAGTCTGAACAAATTATATATTATCTTATAAATGTGACTTTTTTTATGAAAAGTGAAATTACATATAACCTTGTTTGGATAATTTTATGGTGGCACTAACAAAATTGTAGCGGTCTAACTTTTTTAATTTTTTTTCATGAAACGAATGCAAACACTAAGAACAAGAATTTGTGGACCACGTAATGTATTGTCCCCTGTGGGGTCGTGGGTTTAAACCCACAACACTCAACACATTATAAAGCGGCGAAGTGCGCACTTAAATCAGTACACCATTCGTTCAATCATTTATTATGTTAATAGTTTATAACCACCGTTCCACCCGCGTGTATTTCATGTTAAAAGTAGCTTAAGTCAGTTGCTGATAATTATAATTTAGGCTTCTTTTCGCTCACATTCAATAAACAAACACACATTCACATTTGTAATACGAGTTAGCATTACTTTTCAATAACTAAGTACTGTACAAAGGATGAACATTTGTACTTTCCCTTGTAGTACAGGAGTGTAAGTCTTCTTTGTGCGCACAAGTTTTATACGAATAAAGAAAATATGTCAGACAAAGTCAACTAATTTAAATACGTAAATACTTACGTGAACAATAGACAAATTTATTGAATGAATCCGACAATGACTTGACGTAAAATTGTTCCTTTAAAGCGGCATTATTTAACGTCCTTTTCAAATACAGGTATGTTTAAACAAACAATCACTTAGAAACGTTTAGGGGCTACCTTAGAAAAGTTAGTGGGTGAATAATAAACGTGATCCTCAGATTGCTTAACTGTCTTTATTGTTCCTCGTCAAGTTAGAGTAGAACAATTTTTTTTGTTTTATTTTTAATTGATCAGTATTGTTTAATTTTAATATTTAACTTGAGAAATATGCATAACATGAAGTGGAAATTAGTAAACAATCTAACTGTAATGATATCCTCAAGAACAATTTTATTTTAAATTTCAGTAGAAAAATTTGTAATATGTTATTAATTCACAGAATTAAGTTAGTATCAAAAAACAGTATAACTATATAATAACTTCTCATACTGCTTCGTTTTGCCGCCTTTGAAACAAATCTGAACTCTTATCTGAGCATAAAAACTGTCTACTGACTAAAATATTTGAGAAAACTCAACAGACACGAGACGAGCGCCAAAATTGTTGTTTATACATAAATTATTCAATAAAAATAAACAATTTCACAAATACCTTTATCAATTTTCACCAAATCCGGTTATCATTTTGATAATTATGTTGTTCAATTATCTGATTATAGGATTACGGTTATTTCGAACTGGAAAAAAAGTTAACCAGCCATCTTCTCACATTACGCAATGTATATATTGTGCAGACTCCCTAATATTTATAGACCAACAAAGCACTTTAATAAGAACTCAGATTCATAAATAATCGACCGTGACAGACGGAGAGACGGCAAACCTTATCTTTTGAATGACGTGGACATTATGAATACGAACCCCTTAAATATATACACAATGAGGAATCTAAAAAAATGTACAAAGGAATATTACTGTTAACGCAGTGTGATTTTAATTAAAAAAAAGGATGTTTAACCGGGCAAATAAAGTTGGTTTAGGATTAATGAGGTCTTTAAAAATTTAGATGACAAACTTTTTTTTTGACCTGCTGTTATTAATGATGACAATGTTACTAATTGACTAAATAAACCCGTCTTTAGTTACTTTAGTATCATACTGTCGTACAAAGTACATTTATATAATATATAGGTATATAATATTTATAATATTTATAATAAATATGTAAACGATTTTTAATGTAATTTAATGTGTTATTAGTATGTTTATAAGACGACTTCATATATTTATTGCGAAATACATATTAGCAAATAGAAATATACCCAGGCCAGAATAAATAATTGTGCTCACCACTCAATTATTTGTCCTGATTGAGAATCGAAACCACGGTTAGTTTAGTTGATAGCGACATTATTTTCTACTGAAAACTTGCCCAGTCTGTTCAGCGTAATTAATAATTAATTATTATTAGTCGTAACAAATCGACTCACAAATTATGTTCTTAATATTTTAGTTTGAAGACAAACAATGACTTAGTGGCGCATATATGTATAGGTTGAAAGTAAGCTCCTTGGGAGCGCGGTTATGGATTTGCCCTTTTTGTGTAGACACTTGGGTAAATTTTAAAGATACATAAGAAGTGTTAAAATCGCTCGTATACCTTAATATCAATTTATATCTAAATCTTATACAAGATCTGTACCTTATATAAGATTAGATATTGTATATAACATAGACTGATTTGAAGATATAAGTTTGAATACTTTAGTGTCAATCAAGATGTACCTACTGACAAATTTATTAGCTGCCGAAATCTGTAATTTTAGATCGCAAACCTTACTTGCAAATCAAACTTTAACGCCAACTCTACGTACATATCTTAATATATCAAATTAAATAATAAATTATGATTAAAGTTTAGTGCGTTTCTTTCTATTCTTTTTAGGTTAAAAGCTTATAAAAATAAACTCATCTGCTCAGCTACCGTACAGGATTACATGAATTGTTTATGAAATAGAGAATGTCTCCGCGCTAATGGAGGCTTAAGTAATATCATCCTTACTTTGTCATTTCAGGTTGCTAAAATGGATCCATAATATGATTATCGCTTACTTACTCAAACTAACGTTAAGTCCAGTTAAAATTTAGTTTTATACATTACGTGGTCAATGTTAGGCACACACAAGTCTGTATTACTACTAGTGATGCGTTTAGTATCTAAATGTACATGTTCAAACTATACTACATTAAATACTCGTGTTCATTAACACCTGAAAACATACACATTCTTCGTCTAAAAAAATTTCTTCCGTACCATAATCCCTATTACTTAAAAAATTGCATAAAAAATTGTTGGACATAAAACTCGGGCTCAGAACATTAATACACGTCTTCAAGACAAATGAGATAGACGCCGACACGCATAGATGAATATAAAATTAGTTCAGTATCAATAAAGCACAAAATTCAAAAGTTTTTCTGTTTTGAACCAGTAACTTTTTGAAATTCGTGAACCTCTTTTAATTCAAAACATAAACTTGTGAACTGTATTTTTTTATGAATTTTTTGAACACAATATATAAACTTATATTTTTCACTACCCCATAGCAATATTAATTTGTATTGTTTATTTTCAGAAAAACTACCTAGAACAGTTTGGGTATCTGAAGAAAGGCAGTCCCGAAGTGGGCAACTTACAGCTCGCAGACAACATGCAGGACTACGAGGACGACTTCAGAATCGCTATTAAGACTTTACAAGTCAGTATAAGAAATCTTTGTAGCCATAATCATTCAATACGCATATTACAGTCCACGACTGAGTACAAGAATTTTCCAATACGCACTATAGCGTTTTCTCTAAAATAATCTATTATTGTGGAAGTGATATTTACTTTAGAAGTGTGTTACATAACATTTCATGATAACCTCCTTTTGAGTTTCCCCTCTCGAATATAAGGGGCGGGAAGTTTGGTTTCCGGTAACCTCACACACACAAAAGCAAAGGCAGAATTACGAAACACAGAACTTTCTGTAACGAAAAGCAGCAAATGCCCGGTCTGACCAACTTAGTCAAACATCAAATAATATTATTTATACATCTGTATTTTATAAGGGTCGTTAACTAGATTTCTGCTAAATTAATTGTAAAATGTTCGACAACATTTTGTTGTATTTAATGCAACTGTTTCCTCTAGGTTCAGAAACTCATAATGTCTGCCTACAGGCCCGCAACATACTTAACAGAACAATAGGCCTATGACAGAATACACCTTTTTCAGGAATACGGTGGGATTCCAGTGACTGGTAATATCGACGAAGCTACGGTGGATCTGATGAAGCAAAGGCGATGTGGGCGGCCAGATCGAGAGGACGGTGACCAACATGGACATAGGAGGAAACGGTTCTTGGTGCAGAAAGGCGAGAAGTGGAAACACACCAACTTGACATGGAGGTAAGTAATTTTTGACAGGAAGCGAGAATCCAAGAGAAGCCTCATAAATTATCTGTTTAAGAACCAGTTTCACCCTTTGCTGATAAAAAGACTATTTTCAACTTAAGAGCGATATAACTCGTGTCAGTTTATGTTTTACAATATCAGTAACCCTCATTTGTTATATAGTGTTATATGACGGATAACTATCTGAATTTTTATCAGGAACTGGTGAAAGAGACCCAAAGAGTCAGTTTCACCACTTGCTGATAAAACCCCAGATAGACCAATGTCAACTTATCGGACATGTGACTACAGATTTCGGTTTCACAAGTCTTGAATAGAGACATTAAAGTCGGATGTACATATATTTATCAACAACTTTTATCTGTTATACAATGTTATATGGCACATAACCATCTAAAATTTAATGAGGAACTGTTGAAACTGGCCCTTTAGTGTCAAAAATAGGATCTGACACATTTTGAGACTCAGTTTTAGCACTTTTTTTTAGCACAAATTATTTACTAACAAAACAACATTATATACAAAAATATGTTAAATTACAAGTACCTACCAACTATTTCGACTGCGACTCTCGTTTCTGCAAGAGTTGTCTTAAAAATACATATTAGTAACAAACTTGATTGCATAAAAGCTACAAAAAATACATATTTAAAATTATCCAATAATTAAAATGATGACTTTAAAGTGGGGTTTATTAAATTACTGCCATCTATATTTTTAAATTCCAACTACGTGATGTACGGCGCCATCTAGTGCATTAAACTATGTTTTAGTTAAGAGCCATCTATTGATACAACGTTACACTAGTTAATCCTTGAGTATTGTGCTTCCCTTCGACACTCTGAAAGTTGCTATTCTCCAATAGATGTCTCTCGGTGGCAGTAGTTTTACCAGAATGGGAAGGTTATAAAATATTTCATATTCGCATGAATTTTTGGTAATAATAACTCTACCAAATATATATATATATTCTTATTTAATATTAAGACATTTATTTTTTTGTCATTATATATAATGTTAATACGTATTGATCACGCAACTCAGAAAATATTTATTTGTTTTTTAGCTTATCTTTCTTCAACACCTTAGCCTCATTTTTCTAATTAATTACTAATCTTTAACTTAACTTTAGGCACAGAATTATAAAATATGTTCATAATTTATTTCCCTACATTAAAATAAATAATGTTAAAATATAAACAAGAAGTTGTCAGCCACGGTAAATAAACAATCAAATGACATTAAATGCTGTAAGTAAACAGCACTCGATTTCACGAAATACCAATGTGGCAATAAGACAGCCTTTTTTATCAAAAAAAGGTAAATAAATGCCTCGTTAAAGCATTACTATGGACAAAACAGTACAAAACGAGAGTTAGGGTGGAACCCTGACGTCAGGTTTTATGTCGAACAGTTCTTACTATTTGTTTTAAGACCACATAAAATTGATGACAAATAATAGTTAAATCACGGGTCTCGTAACTTTTACGATGCTTTCCGCGGGGCTTAATTAAAAGAATATGTCCTTTTGACGCCTGCCAAAGACGGATATTTGGAACGGCAAATAAACTGCGAATGCTTTTAATTTGATCGGATATTATTTTTATTCTTATGGTACTTTATACTGATGTTATGATTTATCGTAATTTGCTCTTTGACGACCATAAAGAAATCGTAGTGTATTATATTTTTATAACCTTATTTAAATGTGTTAGCGCGTTTCTGTCTAAAATTAAAGTTTAACTAGTTTATCGGAATGTAGGTAAATCCCATTCGAAACTATAACAAAGTAAATTGCACCTGAAGAAAATTCTGAAAGTCTGGCTTTATTCATTTATTCGTATAATTTGGACAAAATCAACTGAGGCAGTAGATACTTTTTTCGCAGTAGGTAAGTGTAGTGCCTATATTCACCATATTCATATTAAGTATTTAATTACTTAATCTGAAAGTCGTTTTAAACAAATGTATTTACTAAAATTATTACATATTATATTTTCTATAGGCAGAATGTTTAGAATCATAACGTCGTGTATTAATGTAATACAACGACTAAAAACGTTAAGTGCATTCCCAGCTCATTAGGATTTTCTATTTGACCGTTTTGCTTTTTTTATATCGATTACAAGATTTATCATCAATCATCTCAATTGTCAGCCATTAAGTAAACCGAACGTTATTTTCTCTTTGATGTTTATTATGTGGGCATTTTAATATTCTGTATATTATTCCTTTAGGGATAAAGGTCACCAGTGTGTATCCATATATTTGTTATATTTTCATAGCTCTCTTTTCCGGTTCATATTATTATTATTATCTTACTGGTTGAAACAAGAATCCTTATTTGAGCTTTTGTCGACTTAAATTGTTTGATCTAAAGAGAGTGCTACTGATCGGGATGGATCTAAGTAGATATATGATTATAATAAAAGCAGTATATTTATATACTTAATTATTGAAATTCTATTTGTTTTAAAAAAAATTTGCTATAAGCAAGTAGTTCATAACAAAATGTGTAAGGACATCGCAGGTTAAAAGAATATTGGACTGATTCCGAAAAATATTTTCTGAGTATTTTTAGATTGGTTCTTTTATATCGTCGATGTTACGTACCTACTTATTTCTTCAAAGCCACAAAACGTTGAGATTGCTACATTAATTTGTGCGCTAAGTGAAGTAGGTACAGTTAATATAGTAGACGAAGGACGGTAGCGGAGTCCGTACCAGTGCACTATAATTAACCACTAATTGAAAACCAACCTTTAAGTAAATATAGTATATTTTGCCGTATTCATATACTTTTAATGGTATTTCAGCTATCCCTACATTGTACAGTACATTGTTTGCAATACACACTATTAATTTTATCAGAGTATCTAAGTTTAACATTTATTTATTTAGTCTTTATGCACAAATGTACAAAGTCAGACTTAATGCCGCGGGCATTTTCTACCAGTCAACCTGAGGGCGATATATATCCAAACATGGTAGGTGCACAGAGATTAATTTTTTTTTTTTAAAAGATAACGTAAAAAAACACAAAATATATAAATGTTATACGTACATTTGTGTGCATACGTACACGTGTATGCTCATAAATATACAAAATATTAATTATTGAAGGGGAGAGTATAAAATTAAGGTGAATCTGATAAATTAGTTATAAAATATGTCTGCTATAGAAATTTGAAAGTTTAGCAAGTTTTTACCATTCTGATCTCGGGAGCGAGTGCGTTCTATAACAGGAGAGATTGAGGCAAGAAAGCAGAATGTATAAAATCAGGGGTTGAGTGGGACAGTGAAGAAGTACATTATGTTGTTTGAAGATCTAAAGTGTCTAGTGTGGTTTTTACCTAAATAGTGTAGAACTTGAAGAAGATAGTAAAGAATATAGGGTAGTTAATGTGCGTATCTGTCTACGTTGGCGAATTGGTAGCCTTTTCAATTAGAAACTATGCTGCGACACGCGATTATATTTGCCTAAATTTACAACAAATCGAATGCAATTGTTGATACCAGACAAGTCTATTGAGTAGATCTGCATTTAGGTCAAAGTATTATAAAGTATGGAATGTTAGAGTTTGAACAAGCATTACCTTAGTTTCCGAAGATTACCTTGCCTTACCTGGTTATACATCGTTCTTAACACTAAATAGACAATGTAAATGGGTTTTAAGTATTCCTAACTTGTTTGCAAAATAATCAGCATTACAGCCATACATGAGCTTACTTTGCACATCTGCCAACTGTGTTTCGAGAGCTCACCTGATCCAATGATGCCACTCAGCTCGTGTATTTTTATATGGTACATTTGTACCAGAGCTTTGGCCGTATGCCTGATTGTTTAAACGAAAATACCTAACTATATACGTGTCCATATGTGTAAGCGAATGTATCTTTGTGACAATAAAATAATTAATACGTCAGTATAATAGATATACCTAACTAAAGGTGTTAATAATATACTGCACAGTGTTTGGTATGGTAATCGATTGATACTAAGGCCTACGAATCGGATACAATGGAAACCTTTTTGAAGACATTATACTTAAGGTTATTTCTATTATAATTAGCTGTGCCGTGTACTGCTCCAATTGCTGCTTACTTAAACATAAAATTTATTTGACTCGATTTTCAAAGACTGAAAAACTCAATTGCTCGCTAGCCTCTGTTTGGAGTGGAAACAACCGCAGAGCATGCGGATAATTTGAAAAGTTTACAATTACCTGCACAGTCCGCTGTTTCAGCACAATTTCCTGTCGAATTAATGGTCTGTCAATATTGTAGTCCTCCATTAAAGCTTGTTGTGCAAACAAGCAATAAAACTAGCAACGCCATCTCGCGGTGGGTTTACGAGAGCACGGCGCCAAGGCGGGTCAGACGCTGCATACATTGCTAGCCACGCAGTTAGCAACAGAAAATATTTACCACAAGTAGAATAAATAAGAAAATAATTCGTAAAAGTGTGTTTTTCTCTCGAAGTTTTTTTTATCAATTTTATAATAAACCTGGAATTGTTTTCTGATTTGTTGATCATAGGTTTTTTAAGTAAAATAAGGTCGTTGTATATTGCTTTACCCTTTTTCCTTTACATTATTACAACCTACTGAACCGGTTCCTATAATTTTGGCACTAAGTGGTCTACGCTAGCCGGACTTCAGACGAAGTTCGTAGGTATTAGCCACAACAGAAGCTATAGAAGATGGAGCTATTCGAAACCAACATTAAGTTTCCAAACTAAGTCGACATGAAGATTATTTCGAGATTCCACGATGATGTTGCCACGTAATGTCCCTTACGCTCCTGTCAAACCAAAAATTGAGAAGATATTGCTTTTTGGGACAAATTATGCACTATGCATTTTTTTGTTTGTAGTAAGTATATGTTCCTTCATAATTGTTTTTGTAAGCAATAAACTTACTTAATATATATTTTTTTTAGCAAAAACAAGACTTTGACTACCTCACGTATAAAAACATTGGTTTTTCATACACTTCCGTTATTTAATACTTGTACTAGAAATAGGACACTGTCACTTATTGTTTTTTTGATTATTTTTGATTATTACTTTTCAGATTAGTCACTTATTTAGTTTTTGCTTCATTTTAATGCTGATTTAAAAGATTATAGAAATTTGAATTACAGAAGTTTTAAAGTAGTTGAAGTAATGATGTGAAATAGATTCTAGACCTAGCGTTTTAGTAGTCGAGATGTCACGTTTGTTTCTTTTAAGTATTTAGTTTTATTTTATGATAAGTAAGGTCCGTAAACTTTCTGGCACAATACATTTTTATTGCCTCTTCTTCTAAATTTTCTATGTTCTGAATGTTCTGACTGATAAATTATTAACTTCACTATAAGACAACCACGTTAGTAAAAAGTAGTAAAATAAAATGACGTTTATGTTCAAAGTTTGGGTTGACTGCTATACGTCTTTACCTAATTACTTATAAAAACCTTACACGGTAACTAGTACACGAAACACTCGGTCTATTTTTACGAAACATAAAAAAGTGTTACGATACACTTTTTACATACCATACATCTAGCGAAACTTTAAGCTAGGCAAAAGTATTACAAAATTCAATTTTTAATAATGAAAAGAAATTTAAAGCAGCCGAATCAAGGCTGAGACGAGAGTAACGTCGAAGTTTGACCAGTGGAGATTTTAGGAAATTTTCATCGTGAAGTCCCATTAGCAATTATTATTCTAACACCCATCAAATCTAGTGCTTAACCTCTTAAAGCGGAATTCGTCCATGGTTTTCGGTGAATTTTAATTGCTGACATGAAATTTATTTACAATAGTAAATACATTACAATATTATGTAGGGGATGTAAATTTAAAACTTATTTCAGTTTCGTACAGTCCTGAGCAATCTGACCTGATCCAATTTTTGAAATAAATTATAACTGGTCAGTATTTAATACACAATAAAAAATTTAAAGTAAACCTGAAAAGTGGCCTGATGTAGTTGCTTATCGATTAAAAAGAGCAAAACAGTAAAATTCATCATTTTACTAGCATTACATTGTACTGTATGTCAAATTTATAACACAATTTAACATACTTGAATAAAATATATGCCAGGACGGTTGTGAACGAAAGTTTACAGGGCTTTTAAACGATATACTTTACATAGATAGTATGGATTTCATAATAATATTATTATTCGTAGTGTTAGGCTGAGTGGCGATGACAGCGCCGCGCGCAACGGGTGGCAAAATGCGGCTGTCACTTGGCTGTCAGTGACATAGCGAAAACAATACTGTTATTTCCATGTAATAATAATTCTATCGTTATCGGACGTCTAAAACATTATACATTTGTTTACATTTGATTGGCAGTAATTTATTGGAAAACAACCAGACTGAGAATTATTATACTACGAAAAACTTAATAATTTGCCAATAGTTCTTATTTAACAGATTACCAATCTAATTGGGTCAAAGAAAAATAGATGATAGAGAACTGTCACTTGATATATTTGAGTGTGTTTATTTTTTGACCCTAAAAGTGGACAATTATTGTAGGAAAGTCTTTTTACAGTCTACTTATTCCATTTCATAACATGTAAATAATTTTACTAAACTATAATAAGTTGAAACTAAATCTATAACGTGTGAAACGTACACTTTGAAGTTTACTTAAATTGAACAAAAGTTAATTACACTACATAAAGGTTTATAGAATTGCGAGAATTTTGTTTTTCCTGTGTATGTTTCACGTATAATTTGTTATTCAGTCTAGTAGAACTTCACAACGTTCGCTGGCATGTATACAAGTCACTACTTATACAACTTCCAAATCTTACAGTGTGCTTTAGAAATTCTCGTTTTTTTGTCAATAACTCGAAATATTTAACTTACCGACGACAGTTTTTTAAAAATATCTAGGTATATACCAACACATTCAAATAGATTTACAGTAGTGAATTAATATTTTGTCATTGGCAAGGCGTTTTACGTTTCCAAGCTGTTTGTCTTGAAGCATTTCTTATGTTTTACTTCTCATCGATATCTCGGGTAGTCGACTGTAGTAGCTACGCTATTCGTTTTGGACCAAAAATATTCGCTGGAATAAGCTCTCTTATTTGAACTTATGTCCACTTTACTTTTTTAAGTTGGATTCTTCTTGTGAACGTTTAGCTTAAAAGTAATGATGCTGTTCTGTCGTAAAAATAAATGTTAGGAAGAAAAGTATCTCCAGTTCACCAATCCTTTAACGATCGTCGAAAAGAAACTGGTATTTGTGCACTAATAAAATAGATATGACCAGTCATTATTAATTGTAGTGACGTAGCCAACGCCCTCCGCGCGTCTGTGCACCCCTGTCGGGCACACCCGCAGCGGCACCCCGCGGCCGAGTGAACTGGGTCGACATTTCAATATTGAAGGCATTTCACAATTTCTATTGCTCTTTATTGCTACTGTACGACGTAATAAACAGCTTATTATGCGTATATTGAATGTAGTAAACCGACAGGAATCCGTAAATTATTGTATTAAAGTTATGCTTACAATTTAAGAGGAAGCATAATCTGTAAATCCATACGTATGTTTCTATGTATAAGTTATGCCATTTTATTGTTTACTTTGGAGATTTTATTAACTTAACTGACTGTACTTTGCCATCAATCGCCGTGGTGCATTTTGATTGGAGTAATGAGAAATGAGGAACGAAATTCATAAATCAAAATATTCGATTTGGTTATCGTATCAAAATTTGAAAAGCAAAGCAACTTATTATTTGAAAAATTATGAATGTAGGATAATTGGTATTATCGAAATACAACAGCAGTTTCTTTTCTGTACTCTGTAGATATGGGGTTAAATCTACGAGTATTTAGTATCTCTTCAACTTAGACTAATTACATATTTATGATGAAAATATTCAACATTTCACGGTACGTTATGTTGACATCGTTTTAACTTCAAAACTGTCTCTTTACCGCTGACTTTTCCTTGTTAACATGCATTTATTATTAAACCCCACTAACGCCTTAATACACCTGGTGAAATGTAACGTGATTGCTTTTAAAGAAGTGCTTTTAAAGAATTTCGACACGGAAACAAAAATTTTACATTTATCATAAATTATCACACTAAGCAATATCTCAGAAAATGTATATTGATCTAAAAAAAAGGAATTACTTTGTACCCCTGGTGGGACTCGAACCCACAATCCCCGGCTTAGGAGGCCGATGCCTTATCCATTAGGCCACAGGGGCTTACTGACGTGTGTTGAAATTATCCTTCTATACATATCTATACAAACGTCTATTTAAATTCAAAGTCTTTATTGTAATTTTTTTATTTCTGATATTTGAATGCGATTGAATATATTTTTTACCTATATTTTTTCATTGCGTCACAAGATGGCGTTGAACATAATAAATAAATATTAATAACATTTACGGCTGATTTGCATAAACTATATAAAAACTGTGATAATAAAAATTAAATTATTTTTCCCATAATATATACTCCCATAATTATATTATATTGACTAAATGAAGTTTTTTTACTTATCTATAATAAAATTAAACTTCGCCAATCAATAATAAATAGTAATTGCCATCATTCATTTTGTAAGAAATTGACTATACAATACAAAACATCAAATTACAAAAACGAAGCCGCCCGAACAGGGACTTGAACCCTGGACCCTTGGATTAAAAGTCCAATGCTCTACCGACTGAGCTATCCGGGCTCATACAAATAATGGTAAAATTATCATTCTGTTCACAAATGGTGGTTGTGTCGTTTTATGATTGCATTCTTAACGTCAAGATAACGAGTTTTTATCGTTAAAATTGAGTCATGGTTTATTATGATTATTTCACTAAATTTAGTTGCCATTTTTAGATGGGATATTCAATAACAATTGTATTCAGTTTAATAATCTGATTAAATTAGTATTTATTTCGAATATAAAATAAAATAATTGTGTATTTTACGTATTATAACATAATGTTAAAAATAAAAAGGGTTTAATTAAATAACGAAATAGTTCTTTTCAAAAATTTCATTCGTGGACCAAAATTTTTAATTAAACGATGCAATGTGGCTAGTAACATGGAGATCTTTGCACCAGGAGCGACGTGGGGCGGGTTGTATGACTTAAGTTAATTTGTATAACTTTAATTTTATTTGTTTTTAATGTATATGTAACGTTTTATTTGCATGTATATTATTTTTCTAAGCTGGTGAAACTTTATCATATATCAAGTTATATTTGTTCTGATAACTTCAGTACTTTTTCATTAACATCACCAGCCTATAAGAGTTTACTGTTTCGAAAAAAGTTTTCGTCTATTTCAATGGTCACACAGGTTGGTATAGGATTTGTGTCAAATTTTCTTTCTCATTTACAGTCCTATTTATCCTTCAGAATTTTGATCCTTATTCTGATACTAACCCCACGGGATAAACAGGCTCGGAGATACTCCATTTTCTAAAGCCGTCACCACACGATATTGTTTATTCTACGAGACATAATTACCTGAATATACCTTTGTAGCTCCTCCAACTAACCTATTATCTATTGTATTGTACACGAAACGAACTTTATTTCTACCTATCATTAACCTCGCAAAATAATCCATGGCTAACTAACCGAAACTAAATCGTTTTGAGGTCATATCCGAATAGGAATCAGAATCGATTTTAATTAACACGAGTGTGTATCGAGTAGGTACACATGCACAGACACGTGTAACCACTAAACCCGTAATCCGTTATGGGGAATGTCCAATCTATCCCGTGCACCAACGTAAATCTCCAGTTTGTTGTGTTACGACCAAACTAATCTGGTCTGTGTCTAGGTTTATCATTAGCTGAAAATAATTATAGAGTTGCAGATCCTATATTAACAGTTCTACGTTTAAAACAATTCATTTCGTACTTAAGTGTCTCAAAATTTTATTAATTTAATAATTGTCGTAATTGTTTAATAATTTATTATTGAAATAATTAATTAATTAATATCATTGATTATTGTTAATTTTTTATTGTAACTGAAGTGGCAGTGAACTGGTCATGTTAGCTGCAGAACCAACAGCCTTTGAGGTAAACAAATTCTCGAATGGAGACCGCGTCTCGGCAAACGTAGCGTATGGCGCCCATAGGCCAGGTGGAGTGACGATTTGCGCAACATGTTGGCAGGAGTTCGGTGCGACTAGTGTCGTACAATGGGAGAGGCTTATGTCCAGCAGTGGACTGCGATAGGCTGAGGATGGTGATGATAATTTTTTAATCAGTTTGGTGCTTCATCGATACTGACGTAAAAAAATCAATATATGAGGTTTGCCAATATAATCGACAGATATGTACGACTGGTTGATAGTTGCTAAATAATTGTATTTAATTCCAAGTCATTATAAGAGGTAGTTTATCAAAGCAAAAATAATTAATAGAATTCTTAGATTTTTTTTTAGAAATTACTTTTTTACATTGCCACCGCTTTTATGTGTGCTCACGAATACTATATATTTGAGTATTAGTCTTTTCTTTATTTATATATTTAGTTTGTCCTCATGTAACATTGTATCATAATTCTTAACGATTTTTTAAACAAAAGTATATACAGTGTATAAGTTACGTATATAAGTTGTAGTTAATAAAAGGTCTAACATTTCACAGACAATGGAAGCCTCTTCGAATTCAACTAGTTTGTTCTTCTCTCTAATATTTATCAATATTATCTTCTCAGTAATAAGATTTCTATAAAAAATATATAGGGTATACCATCAATTAGGTAACATTTAAAAAAATCATATAAAAAAAACATTTCCTACATTATAAATAATGTTTATTTACAAAAAAGTTAATCACTTGGAATTTATTTTTTTAAAATTACATCGTCTAAATGACCACCGCTTCGATGTTTGCACTCTTGTGAGCGAGTACTGTAATTTTTATACACTCGTCGGCAAAGAGACTATGAGTTCGCCGACATCTCTTCGCTGATTTTTTCTTTTACTTGAATTAGTGTATTTAGGTTATTGATGTAGATACAATTCTTCAAATAACCCCATAAAAAGAAGTCTGCTGGGGATAGATCTGAATTTCTGGATGGCAATGGAATGACGCCTGGTCTGACAATCAGCTTTTCCGGAAACATGTCTTTGACCACCGGCGGGGACTCATTGGATGTATGACAAGTAGCTCCATCTTGTTGAAACCACGTGTTACGATTGTAGCCAGCAAATTCCAGTAGCATCGGTCCCAAGAACTTCCATAACATTTTTGCACCGGATGTTATATTCAAATGTTATCGAATTCTTGGTTCACCCCTATACATTTCTCGCTTGCATAACCTTGTCGACAATTAAGAACTAGTTCCCGTCACATTGTTACCGCTGTTTTGATTCCTCCAATGTAAACAAGGTTAGCCTGCAGGGTCGACCTGAGATAAGAATTTTGGCTGTAAACACTTATGTAATCATCACCTACTAGACCAATCAGTCTTGCCAGTGTGGTATAACAAGCCAAAACTTCCTTTCTAAGGATATGCCTATGTCCAGCAGTGGACTATTAAATGTATTGATGATGATAGGCACTTATGTAACAGCAGAAATGTTACTAGTATCTTATCGTTTTAAATTTAAAAGGTAAAAAAATATGCTATATTTCTTAAGAAAGCTTATCAGGTAAGCTGATTGAACTTTAATTGAATATTGCCGGTGCTTCGTTCACGTGATTATTTCATACTTCTTATTTCTAATATTGAAAGGGACGTACTTTCACAAACCGTTCATTCCTTATTATGTCCCTTTAAAAAGTGAAATTTCCAAAAATCCTTTCTCAGTGAGACAAGTTTAAGCTGGTAAAATTTCAGACTCTAAACCGCTCAGACTACAAATTTTTTAAAATTTTTAATTCTCAACTGTTTAGACTCTGCCTTGATGAAGCCGTCAGACAATCTGCCAAGTGTTTTTGTATGTACAGATTATTATATAATAGTTCTGCTCGCGTGTATACCATTCATCACGGTAAAAAGTAGCCTATTTTCTTTCTCAAGAATCAAAGTATCTGCCATTTTAAATTTTATAGAAATCGTTGCAGCGGTTTTAACTGTGAAAGCGTAAGAGACAGATGATCTTTCGAATTTGTAAAATTAAGTAAGTATGGGTATAATCTGCCTCGGAGATCCATTTATTAGATCATAAATGGTCAGTTTTTTAAAAACCGCATTGTCAGCGGATATTTTTCTCAGAACTTTTAATAGTATGAACGATAAACATATACTTGAAAACAAATTATGATATCTTTAAAGTTTGTAAATTCAAAATGACATATCCTTAAAAGTAATGTATTTTGTTTAGCATATATTTGTTAACTGCTAAACACACTTCACTACACCCATTTGGAACGTCTTTCGCCTTCCACTGCTGAACGAAGGTCTCTCCCAAGAAGCGCCAATCAACCCGGTCTTGGGTAATCCGCATCCATCCGCCGTCAGCCACTTTCTTCCAGTTGTCGGTCCATCGGGCGGCGTCCATCCTTTTTATATTTTATTTATAAAATAAATATTTTGCTGAGGTCAATATCGAATCAACATTTTTAGGTGAGAAAAATTTTTTTTTTATTGATTTCGGTTTTCATATTTAAATTCTTATATTAAATTTAATTTAATCTAACCACTGTAAAATTAGTATCAATATATATTTGAAGTTAATTTGAAGCATAGACAAGTTTTATTTTCCGTGAAAAATTGAAAAATGGCTAAGACACAAGGGATCAGAAAATCTTATGGTTCTCTATTAAAACAGTCTTGAGTTTACGAGAAGAGGTTCCTACCCTCTTTTAGCAATGCCCGAGTTATTTCGTCCCATAGAAGTGAAGGAATTTTCCAACATGTTTTCCTTATTGAGTACGGACATGACGTATTAAAGATATATCTTTAATAATCTAGGTACTGAAGGACTGCTGTTTTGACATTTGATAACGTCAATGATTAACCGTCAAAAATTGAACTAGAAAATTTCCGACTACAAATTTATCTTAATTAATTAAGGCACTTCGCCAATAAGTATATAATAATATTTTAATGAAAGTCGAACTAAGGAAGGTTCTTTTTTTATTAATTTGAAGGATTTTATATGGCAGAAACAAATTAAGTACGCACGTACATTACAAATTTTATTGTAAATGCCTCGTCGGTCTAGTGGTTACCCTAACCACTAGACCGACGAGAATACCACAGCCGATCAAGAGGTCCAGTGTTCGATTCCTAGGTCAGGCTAAAAAGTGAAATTGCGTTTTTCTGATTATCGAAATGTTTAATAACAGCTCGGAGTTTGGAAGTTAGGGTCTTAACCCCCGTGCCTCGGTGAGCACATAAAGCCGTTGGTTCTGTGCCTGATGTCTCCACCGTCGTGTTGGATTATCGGATTATGAGAGCGAGGGCACAAATAGTGCACCTGTGTTTACGCACACACTTGAGCACTATAATATTGCCTGCGTAGTTGGCTAGCCTCCGTTGAGACCGGCCCCCCTTGGCCGGCTGGGAGAGCATTATGAATGTCACAGTTCAATAAATTTTTATTCCTGAACATATATCAAAACACTGTGAAAAGTGGAAAGTAAATATAGATAAAATCTAATAAAGTAAATATTCGACATTTTAAGTTTTTAAATATAGAATAGGTAATCTTGTAATTTGTAAGTCCTTTATCTATTTCTGTTTTATATTATTATCTTAAATTGTGTCTCATATAATAATAACACTACTACTGAAATATTTAACAGTCGTTATTAGTTTTCTTGTCTGGAGCCGAGACGAGAAACGAAACAAAACGCCGGTTTTAGTCGGTCCGATTCTGTAATGCCGCTTCGCTATTAGACCCATTAAGGCGGTGACCTACTAAGGTTTCAACGTGGTAAAAAAACCTTTATAATTGTTACAAAAAGTTTTAAAAACTATTTTGTGTTTGATCAGATGTACATAAAATGTTTTTTTTTAATTAAAAATATATATTGTAATAATAATGATGATGACTGCCTCGGTAGTGTAGCGGTAGTAAATGCGACTGTTGTGCTTCAGGTCTCGGGTTCGATTTTCGGGTCGGATCAAATGTTTGTATAATCTGCAAATATTAATTTCAAAGTTTAAGTGTTTTCTATGTATAATATGTGTGTATTTACAAAAAGAAAGTATATACGTATTCTATCAGTCACTCTAGTTATCATAGCACAAACTCTGCTTAGTTTGAAACTAAATGACACTGTGTATCAAATGTCCGAAATATTTATAAAAAAAAAATAAGGGAAAGATTTTGTTACTTATCGTAATTCATCAATGCAACTACACTAACAGTTTTTATCGTATAAGAGATCAAAAAGATTAAAGAATTACTTTAACATCACTTAGCATTGACAATGTTTGTTTATTTAAAATGGGTTATCTTAAAATGCGTACAGAAACCACTTGCTAAACTTGTTTCTTCGCCCGGAATTGACTCCAGGCGGAAGGATTACATTATGATAGATGTATTGAAATACGCACTGGCTAGATTGTCCCCAAAGTTATTTGCAGAAAATCTAAGATTTACATTAAATCTTATAAAGGCGACAAATTTCTTAACTACATGGCCACAGAAACGACTCTATCTTGGACGATATATCAGTTTTACTTTTTTCTTTAGAAGTATTGTTCCAATTGTTTCGGTGAGCTATGAGAAATTGAAGATTCAGTGTTTGTCTAAGTTCTATTCACAATAAATGCTACGTTTGTAAGTTAAGTACGCATACATTTTCATTATACATATCTGATATGCATACAAATTACTTTTCCAACATTTATTCACAGCTATTAAATTAACACAACAAACAAGTAAAAAATTAAAAGAGAAAAAATAATCATGAATTTTAAAATTAGCAAATTTGGTATAGTATAACCGCAATATAAATAACAAATATATCATTCACATGTCTTACATTAATATACAATTCATAGATATATATTATTTTAATTTTATCAAAAAAAAAAAATACTTAGATGAGACAACCCGATTAAAACAGTCAACCCTTTTTATTTTTTTTACTCTCATTAAAAAATTCATTGGACCTTTCCATACATAGAAATTCAAATTGCTTGACATTTTAAAAACTAATATTCGCTGTAAATAATCACGTGCCTGTCGTTCGTCTAGAAAAGCCTTATATTAGCCATTGGGCACACCGCTTCTCTATTTGCTATGACGTCACCGGCCGCGGCAATCAGGTTTCCTAGAAGCCAAAGGCTCACGTTACTGGAGCAGCGACGAAGTGATTAACTTACACAAATTCATTTACTTTTTCAATTTTCTAATATAATTGCCGTTAGTTCTTACTTTACTGCCTGTATTTTTCATAACGACTAGTCAATGTTATTGTTCGTCGATGTATTGAAGAAAATCTTAGTCTTTTCTACTGTAATAAAAATCTTATACAAATTTAATAATTTAGAAACGATTTTGTTATTCTACATTAAATCAGAGATACAATAATTCTATTAAAAAGTCTATTATCGTTTTTATATCAAATATAATTATTCGTCATTTGAACAATAGGATGTTATGATATTTTAATATTGGTGAACTTTTACTTTGAGATTACACCCACTTTCAATTCCACTACTGCTTGTCAGGAGTGTAGGCGGGATTAGTCCTACAACAAAATGAGTACCTGCTTTACTGATGAAGAGAGAAACAGGGAACATGTTGACGTCAATATAAAATGGTGAAACTGAATGATTAAAGTCCGAGGTATCGACTTTCTTACAAACTTTTTTAAACTTTATTTTTCTACACTTATGTATAATTGCTTGGTAAAGCAAAGTGCCACACTATAAATTGTATTTTAGCACAAATTGAAACATCAGGCGGCAAGAGGTTGTGCAGCAGGATGATATAAATCAGGTTCAATCTGGGCTCAGTTCGTTCGATGCCCCATCCAAAGACCGCTCTACGAGTGGCTCGTAAATCCTCGTCTGGAAAACAATCCATGCTCCAGCCAAGAAACCGGTGGGTCTGAAATTCCAATTAAGGGGAAGCTCTAGACAAGTTCGCAGGTCGGCTGCACGCGGGCGATCACTCACTTGCACTTTTAATTAATTTATTTATCGAGTTCGCGAATCGACGGCGCAACTCGCGCCGACGCCCCGCCCCTCCTTTGCCTATATAACGCGTAGAGGACCGGCGACGTCCGTCAGTTTTCTCAGGGACTGAACGGGCGCCGGTCGCCCTCACCCGGGAAAATGTGCCGGAAGGACGAGGGTTACTTTAAATTTTTAAAGTGGGTAGTTGAAATGTAAGGGGAGTCGCGCAGCGAAGTTGCGCGTAGGGCTCGGGCGTATGAGCGGGTGATGGTCGTCGTCGGCGGTGACCTTGAGGTGAGTGAGTGCACGCGCGAGGGCGGCCGAGTCGATAGGCCTGAGCGAGTCGTGGCCGCCCGCCCGCGCGCCTGCACCACAGCTGTTTCACTTGATAACGTGGCATTTTGTCACGCTTTCTGACATTTTGACAGATCTGGCACCATTACTTTACCCACAAGCTGCTAAAATACCGAAGTGAACTCCCAGATTTTAGTAAAGTTGTGACATCACTTTCAAACTTTTCAATTAAGACGATTTAAAACTTACTTTAACTCATTTTCATGCAAGAACTCATTTGTTATATAAATTCTCTCACCATTGCAATATTTTTATCAGTTCCTATATTTTACGTACGATTTTCATTAAATTAATGGTGTGAACTTTTGTTAAATTATCAGAGAACATTTTTTGGTATAAAACGATAAATGAAGTTTTTCAGACTCTATAGATTATTTTATTGACTTTATAATTTTGATAAACCCTATTAAATTAAATAAATAATACCGAAACTCTTAAAAAGTTAAAAAGTAAGTAATTTTCTAAAAGATCATCCAAGCAAGAATCTTTGATGGCCATCAATGCAGCTCACGCCTACAATAACATTCAGAATCCATAGTATGCCCATGGGGTTTGTACCAATTGAGTTACGCTCGAAAATCGGAAAATCGAGTCCGTCATAAATCGGGCGAGGATGTAATATAAGTGAGTAGACAACGCAGTTGGTCGGTGGCCAAGTACAGACGCGCCATAATTACTGTCTCAGGAGCAGCTCTTAATTCGCCTAATTTACCCGAACCCGCTCCTGCCAGTTAAATCGCAAGATTTAATGGGATATTTGAATGATGCGCATTGTTTTAAAACGTCTTGCGTCTGTTCCAAACGATCTTATTTCCGTTAAAACACTTATCCGTTCAATGACTATATTAATTAATTAGAAGCTACTGTTTTTTGATGAAACTTATCGCTGTCTATACGGAAACTTTTCAATTCCTTTTAACGTCATCAAAATTCTTATCATTTTCTTTCAACTGATTAAAAAAGTACGTGATTTTTATTATTATGAATAAACCATTTTGTTTCAATACTTTTATTAGTAAAATGATTTTGCTAGACACCTACAACTCAATGTTCCTCTTATGACTACGATAAAACTAAACTATTAAACTGTTGCCATGGTTTAAAACCATAAATAAAACAGCCATAGGTAGAAGAACATAATCTGTAATGAGATATTAGCTTTTAAATTCAAGAAAGGTGAAAAAATTCAAAAACTGTACTTGAATTTTATATTGCTGATAGGGTATTCCGGAATAGGAGCGGACAGCTAAAGTGGAACAGTATAACCACAGCTTCAAGATTGCTTACGTGTGGTAAGCAATAAAAGACCAGTATGTGCTCGACCTCTGTATTTAGAGTATGAATTTTTGATATATACGAATACATGGACAATACAAGCATACATAGAAGTATAATATATCATGTGCCGAGTAGGCTCACGCTTCGCTATTATTCATAATCCAACTCTGTTATGTTTTATAGGTTGCGTTCAAAAACGTTCGAATCTGTAAATATAAATTCTCGGCGTTTTCACCATAAATTTAGGTAATGATTCTGTGTTGCTTTTTTTGTGCTTTAAACTTTTTTAATAAACGATCGATTATAATTTTTTACTTGTAACTTCAACACAACCAAACAGTCGAAGCTTTAGACTTTGTAGTTTACAACATAAATTTTTTGATAACTTTAAAACACACAATCATCTGCCTTTTATTAAAACTAACCTTATACTATTGTAGGACAAAGATTCTTACTCTAAGATTGTGTTACCGGATAACGAAAATTATATATTTAAAGTTTTTAATAGTAATCTATGACAGTCTGAAAATAAAGGAAATAAACATGTAGTTACAGTGAGTGACCAAATACATTCGTAATAAAAATTCACGTCTTACGAAACAATTTTTTTTTAAATATATGAATTTATATTGCAGAGACGACATGCGTAATGTAAACCTACGTTTTAAAATGTGTGAAAAGCTAACTTTTCTGCTGAGGAGGCCACATTTGAATTATAGAGGAAACGTTGAAAAGACGTCGGTACTCGGCACCCTTACGAATATTATGATTTATATCACTGTTCATTCCGACTGTACCGTAAACAAGGATGATTTGACACCATTTACAGAGAATGTTTCTGGTACAATAAGTAATTTTAGCGTAACACCGCGGCGTTTCTACACTGGAAAACAAATAATTTAATAGGCGTGCTGTTGCGTATTGTCATTGTAATAAAATTGCGATAAGGAAAGAAACCATCCCTCGCAATTATAGGTGGAGGTTCCGTTTCACTTTTAATGTTCTCTTTAATTACCGCTTTGATACTGAATTTTGTTGGCTTTCGCAAATTATCTTAAACAGATGTACGTCGTTGGAATAAACATTATTTTTTTACAAAAACATAAAATGGAAAGTAATTTCTGAATCTACCAATCCACGTAAAAGGTTATTTGTTCATTATATTGCTCTCAGCTCGATGTAACGAACGTCACTGATTATACATGAATGCATATTGGTTGCATAAAAATACAACTCACTTGATTTCACTTCTTCATCACGTCCTTTTTGAATTGTTTTTCTCAAGATTTCATTCATATTCAAACCCTTCCGTTACTAGGATTATAATTAATTTAAAAACCAAAAAAGTTTTTTGAAAAACCCTGCCTTTGAATGTACGAGATGTTTCAGCGAAAAAAGAAAAGCCAGTCGAAAATATTTGGTGTTCATCGTTTAGGGTGTGGTTCCATTTTTATAATTTAAGACCTTTACTGACTATACATATTGAGCAACACTTTATATAATCCATAAAGAGTCTTAATTATTTTAAGATTAAAATAAATAAGATTTGTGTTTACGAAGAAAAACTATTGAAAATCCGTAAAATAAAAAAAAACTTAAATAAAATTATTTTTATTTAATTCAAGAAATTACTGTCCACTTATTCTAGAGTAGATAGATTTCCACCGTAAGATTGTTATAGGATACAGTACTGCTATTACTATACCATCTATTAATAAATAGTCTTAGAACTAAACTCGACGTGTCCATTATTAATACCAAATAAATAAATAACCTCATACTCGTACATCTCAAACACGGCTGTCTGATTCCAATTTAGGCCGAAACTGTGCCATGGTAACCAGACTGCTGATAAACATATTTAAATATTTCTAAATACACACATTTGGTAGATTAGCAGATATAGTTTTTATTGAAGTAATCTATTAGATGTGTGTTTATTTAAACTCGGTGCAATTTACAGTTCTATTAACTGTATAATAATAACTGCAAAACAATTCCATTTGTTTGAATAATTAGAACATTTAAATTAAAGTTGAGTGGTTCTGGTTTAGGAGATCGCTATTCCATTTGAATTCTTTGGTGAAATATTACCACCCACCGTCCCGTTGACGGGCTGGTAACCTGTCAAACTAAAATAGACTGAAATACATACACAATATAGTACGAAGTCATATCACATCTAGATTCTGAGAACAATTAAGTAATTAATATCCCAGCATACCTTAAACATTTCTAGCTGCATGTTGGTTAAAAGAAAATTTAATTATAAGGAATAATAAATATAAATTTCAAATTGATTGATATACAGTACTAAAAGTACTTGAACGTCAAAATCACTCACATTTTTTAACCATAAGTAAAATAATATGGCGATAAGTATTTAAAACCAGTTCGACAAAATTCATCTTTTAAAATTTGTAGTTTTTATTTTAAGGTTCTATACCAAAACGTAATTCAGTCTTTCTTTAAAGTATCCCTAAATAGGAGCTGTTTCCAAAGTTTTCTTTCTTTGATGACACTTAATAATTATTATTAACAACGCAGCAAAGTCTGCTTGTCCTTCACACTTTTCAGTAATAAGCTCTTTGTATTTTATCAAGCGGATGTGTAAGTTTTTGTACTTAAACGTCATCGAATTAATTTTATTACTCGAGTTAAATTAAATGTAAATATTGGGAGGAGAGCATTGACATTGGTTCCATTAAAAATGTTTACGGCTGGAAAGTGCCAGCTCAATATTTTTACACGAATGTGCCAAAAATTAATGTAATTTATTTAATAGTTTTGTTTGTTTTTCGTTACTTAAATGAATATTCGAATGTATAATATTAATATAATACTGTAGGTGATATAATGAAACCATTAAACGTGTTTTGTGTCTTGAGTCCTGGTTTATTTAATCTTTACAGTCTTAAGTATTTTCCCTTATTTCCGATTGATTTTGTAAAGCTATTACGGCCATCTCTGTATTTGATTAGTAAGGAATAATCTAGTTGTTGTATATCAAAAAGTTTGCAATAAGATAAAAGTCTTCAAGATGAAGTCAGTAGATAATGAGCAAATAAAAGAAAATTCTCTAGATAATCTCTTAATTTTCTGTAGTCAACTAATTCTATATTAAAGATTTGTGAAAATCATAAAATTATATTGCAAGTTTCGATATGCTTCTTTATACTTAATACTCATTTAGAAAAAAAATAATAAGGAAATCATTTTATAGTTTAAACGTCATTCTCAAAACTTGACAAAACCAGATTGATAAACAAATTTATATATTTCTAAATACATACTTATTATAGATAGATTCCAATTAGACATAAAACAATAGTGTTCATCACATAATAATTGTCTTGAGTGGAAATCAAACCTACGGCCATATTGACAATCGTGCCTACTAGCCGCTAGATCAATAGGCCAGTGAAACTTTAACAATGAAAGTTATTAAGTAAACTACAACTAAATTAGAGTTTGAAATGTAAATTATATCAATTTACAAGTACTAGACTTATACTATATACAGAAATCATAAAAGTTTATGTGTAAATAAACACAAATATTATTATGGTTTATTATAATTTTTATCTAAAACTAGATAAATTTCTTTACTAGTCGAGGGATAAAATATTAATATTAGAAGTTCCCACGACCATATAAATAAGCCTCCGTCTTCACAGATCTTACTGTCGTCTTTACTCAAATACTAACAATATAACTAATAGCATAACCCGCTACAAAAATATATTTACATATGTGCGTATTTTCCCAAATAGTTGTACACCCACACCTCAATGTGAACATTAAATCAAAATATAAAGACTACACTTCAGCACGACAGTTATTAAAGCACCAGTTGTCTCTAAAAGCCTTGTTTTGGGACAGAAAAAATACAAGTAGCAAAAACAAGACTCTATTTAAATTCTCCTGTTTTTGCTGGCTCTAGTCAGGTAGAACCGTTGGAACAAAAAGGCCACCACGAAACGTACACACTGAGGGAGATTTTTTTGCTGACCGTATGAGAATCGAAACCTGGCTAAACTTTTGTAATACCTATTTGGACATATGACTTTGTACGCTAGTATTTATGTCACAATAAAGAAATTGTATTAAGGGTTAAACTTTTGATCAATATAACTAAATCTTTACTATGATATTTAGATTGCATTATTTTAGACACTTTAGACATTTTTAAATATGAATAATTATACCGTCAGTTTGATTATTTGTATACAAAACTTATATTGATATGTTATAATTAGCTTTTAATCTAATTTTTATTTTATTTGTTTCAAAAGATAAAGGTACATTGGTTTGATACAAAAATAAGGACAAGCATGTAATACACCTTAATAAGAGTACTAGTATGTAGTAGGTTCGGCACCTGTGTGATAATTCTCCAGGTTCTCTCCTTAGTCATACAAAAGTTTACGACGAAGGATATTTAAAATAAAAAAGAAATCAAAAAAGTAATACATGTTAAATATTTGTGTGTGTATGTGTTTACGTGTATATAAACATACATTATTAGTAATACAATATAGTTAAAGAAAAGAAAGTAAATGGTGCAATTAATCAATCAGTAGCACGAGTTATACTCGTAAGTTTCTTTTTAATTAAAAAAAAACTATTGATGTACCAAATTGTACACTATCAAATAATATAAAATTTTAACTATTTTGAAATAAATGACGTTAATTAATAGGTCCTATATCTAGAAATCAGTTAATCGAAACTTTACTAATTGCCCGTTACAATTATGACAAAATTCGGATGCAACAGAAAGTGACTCTCTACAAAATGCAAACACACAGCCTGCTGACAACGGTCAACATAAAAATGTTTGTTCAAAGTCGTGTACACACTCTCGGACAAAAACGCTGTGGTCGTGTACATTGATTTTAAATACACTAGTCGTTTTTTGCACAGTTTAGTACATATAAATCCCATCTAACAAAGTATATTAAAGCAATACTCAACGATAATTGCAGTGGCCTGACATATAGATAGTAATTCCAAAATTAACAGATTATCCTTAAAAAGAAAAAAAATTAACTAATCAACCACAAATTGAAATTTTACATAATTCATTTTATAAAATTTCTTAACTCACAGGACAAATTGTAACCCGCTGACATTTTTTTCAACAGTATTCAATTTTCAAATCCGTGTAAAATATTCGAATCAAGCTATTGTATACCACATAATTTAAGAGATTTGTTCCTGAGTGTATCCACGGCTTACACATGACCACTTTTCATTATTTAAATACAGAGAGCTACCATAAAGGCTCACACTCTCAGTTTACAGATCAAATTACATTCGTTTCCATTCAGCTGCATGATGATTAAAAACACGTTTGTATCAGCGCTTAGCCCGCTATTTATTGAGCAGAACATTGTCCCATTTATATTATTACGACCTTGCAGAAAATTAGGTCTGGACAATGACCTCGTGGGATAATTATCACCTAAAATTAGATTACGTCATTTTATACATTCAAATTTAGAATTTCAAGAAAGAGAATTTTAAAATATTTCTGAAATAAACAGATAACTATGTTAACTGAAAATGATTTATTGTTTAGGCAAGTCATTTTCCATTCACTTCTTTATTATCAGGACAGTCCTTAGTAATGAAATTCTCCCATATGAAAAACATGGCCAAATACTTGTCATTTTTAATTAAACTATATACCAGGGCTAATAATATTTCTTCATCAGCAAGTATTTCATTGGAGGTTACAGAATGAATGATCACTTTCATCACTATATTATCTTAAAATACGGCTACGTCTATTTTATTACTACTTCAGACGGATATATTGCCGCTTTTGAAAAATTTCGTTTGACTATTATGACTGTTATTTATTGTCATAAGATCTAATCAAAATATTTCCATTTAGCTATACCAATTAATCGAAAATTGCTACGACTCGTAGCTGTAGCTGCATCTATTTCAGCCCGTAGATGTTATGTATCCGGCTCGGCGCGCTCGTAGCCCCTCCAGCTACGTCACAGTCAACAGTGGAATGGAGGAGGTGCGAATGCAAACCGAATTTAGCTCAATCAGGCATCCTCTCGTCATGTTTATGTAAAATTGAGCAGAATCAATTTTAGTTAGCTCACTTTAAATTCGAACACATTTTACGATATCCGGCGGTATAGCGCACATTTTCTACCGTCTAGTCAGTAGAGACCACTGTATAGAAGTATTTTGTATAGGTACCATTTTTATTTCATCATAATTCCGTTTTCAATTTCTAGCGACAGCTATGGCGGCGGCGAGATTGGTGCGTAAAAGTCGCGTAAACATTCGAGCGTTTGTGGAACGGTTATACCCGACTGTAACCGGTTTATGCCGGTGTAGAATGTAAAGAGATAAGGTTCTTTATGTATGTAATCATTTTGCGTCACGACGAACTTCGACATCCGTGAGTGTTATTAAGGCGGTTCTGTCTCTTTGAAGTTTATGTTCACAGATTTTTGAATGCTCATACGAACTTGTGACCCTCCTAATTGCTTTATTTTGGTGGTTAATTCCAAACTCAAATTTATAATCTGCGTTGATTTTGTGTAGTCCTCTGAGTAAAATTACATTTTCTCATCAAACTGAATGTAATGGGTACCAAATTTCCTCTTAGAGTAACGAGCCACGTTATGGTATATTGTTGTTTTTCTTAGTACAAGTCCTATTTTATCAAGGTCGGTATTTACATTTTAGTGGCATCGTTTACTTTTCCTTTCCCTATTTTCATCACTGTTATACCGCGCAACAGCCATGAATTGGCGCAGTGTGATTACAAATTTAAGCCGTCGCAGCTAATATGAATGACAACGGGTCGACCCACTCGACATTCATTTCCCCCGGCGCACCTCTCTTATAATAACTTACATGGCAACTTCGCCTTAAGGTATCGATGTGTGTTGTATACACGAACAACGTATGAGGCAAAGTGAATACCGACACAGCTGTGAACAACGCATAATTTTTTAATAAAATGATATAGAATAATAAAAACGTCACAATGTCAAAATACTTTTGTAAATCGGTTTGCGTAATAACCATAAAATCGTAAAGTGTACCTATACAATTTTTGGTATATTTATATTATTTGATATTACTTTACAACAGCCAAAGAAAATATAAAAAGAACAGAAAGAGTCTGAAACAACGAACGTACGAGTTATGTATATAAAAAATAAGAAAGCATTTATTTATCATTACATCACATCAACAGCCTTTAAATCTGCAATTATTCTGTAAAGATAATAAAACTATCACTATTTCTCTATTCAACACGATATGTTCTAAGAATTTACTTAAGTTTAACTATAAAAGCATCTTTCAGTAAAATAATCACTGCAAAGTACGAAAAATATTTAAAACATTTTATGTCATTAAGTAATAATTTATAAAAATTGTAAAGATGCATAAAGACTTTGAAACACTTTAACGATGCTGCCTAGCGCTCCACCCGTACCTACTACATCCCTCCCTTGTTAGAAGTTAATTCACTAGTATCAGATACTACACCCTTAAATAAAATATCCAGTTAGAGCGATAACAATTTTTCCTCGACGTCAAATTATTATATTTAGTACCCTTTCAACTCATACATTATAATATCGTCGTATCACATGGCTATTTTATTTTCAAGTTTGAATAGAATGAAATTACACAGTCTACAATTTTCGGTGTTTCAATTGCCGATCTGCAAACAAATTTATACATATCTGATGAAGGTGCAGAGTTTGGCGCCCTATAATCTGGAGTCGACCCTTGAATACGAGCGAACGAGCGGGTGGCCGAGGTTTTAGAGTGGCCCTTCAATCAGCCCTTCCTTGGGGCGTGCGGGGCGTGAGAAGGCGCGAGGTGGCACGGCGGCGGCAGGCACGAGGACCTTTGAGCTACAGGCTCTTTGACACGAGCCACTGGCGCACTCTTCAAGTAATGATTCATTCTGCTGATGACTGACGCGGCTAATGCGACCGTTTCCCCCTTCGCGATATTTGCTTAAGGATTAAGGATACACTCACACTAAATTACATTTTATCGAGTCGCCTCTTTTCTAAATTATTTTCTTCTCTTCGAGTTTACATCGTAAAATGTGAATATGTTAGTTCAAAAAATACTTTTGTTGTTTTTTGTGTACTTAAAATGATAAATGTGCGGTGAACATTGTACACTATATTTTGATGGTCTTCCTAATGAAATTCTGACACGAGACAGGGCTCGTCATCTACTTTAGTTAACTTATGTATATACAAGTCATTAGGGTTAGTTAAACAATCTCATAATAATTTATAGTACGTTCATTCTCTTCAAAATTTATTTATTTATTCAAAATATTCTTATTTAAAATTTCATATTTGAAACCAATTTTATGACTTTATTTGAATCATTCCAAACTGACACGATGGTTTACTATTACTTACAGAAACTACTTTTCATTACAATATATTCGTATGTAATATTTTTGATGGTCCTGTCGCGTCAGTTGTACTTAATCAAAGCATTGAAAATTACATCACATATTTAACAAAATATGCTGTCAATGTAGCCATGTACGCATCACTGCGTTATTATAGAGTATCAATTGTTGAGCCTCCTCGGGCGACAGGATCACTTTCATAGCTTAAATCCCTAATCGATAGCCGAATATGAATTAATCTGTCGTTTAAAAGTTCACTTATATCGGCAGTATGTGTAAAAGAGTTCTGATCTTGAATCTAGAAATTGATATTTTTACTACTAATATTCATAATAAAACCTCTTTTTGCTTGCTACGCTGAAATACTAAGTTGAATAACGTACGGCCTACATGCTGCGGCACCCTAGATAATAGTTTCTCTGTAGAACTTTGCATCAATACCAGTCCAAAGAATAACAATTTCATATTTAATATATTTCGTCAGCTATATCATCTATTCCTGAGCCTGATATTGAATGACCCAGAATATGTTTTCTTTTTTATTGAATGGAGCGGTAGCTTCGTAATGTTGACAGTTAATATAAACGTGTATGATATTGGTATTAGAAAAGCCAAATCAGAAAAAATATACTTTTTTTAAATCAGTTGTTTTTATATATATATATGTTAACAACATATAGTAATAACATACCAGTGATTATTTTAAGTGTCTTTTTTGTTGATTCTTTACTACTACAAATACTTTGTGTATTTGTGATAAAAATATTATCAAACAACTTTAGTATAAAATGCAATACTATGAAAGTAGAACGAAAAAGAAATTGGACTTTAATGTACAGTCTACAGTCTCGTTTTTGTAGTGAATCACACAGATTAAACCCACAGTGGAAGCAAGAAATAAAATCCTTTGAAACCCTGACAGAATGGTACTTACAGCGCCAAAAACCTCTTGTTAATCATTTCTTTTTAATTTTTGTACGTTACTATAGCAAAGCGCTGCACGTTCCCAATTTAACATATTTTTCTTTCGGCTCACTTTTGACAAACTCTTCAGTAATAATTGTTTTAATTTACAAAAATCCAATTAAAACTTTTTTATCTCTTTTGAAGCTTAGGCTCGGTTCGCAGCCAGCGGCAGCGACCGAGTTCGTCTCGGATTACATTTTGTTTTTATTTCCACATTTAATTTTCTGACCGCTGTAATCCTGTACTCTTGATCTTTCGTTACATAAATCATCATTGTTTTTCATGATGGTCCGATTGTTGTTGACATTAGTTATAATAATACCAGCTTTGTTGCATAAACTACCTAAACCTTTCTTAATAAAAGTAATCGTGAAAATTCGAACACAGCGACACTTATTTTTGGGCTGGCATTCTATTCATCGTAAACTGCATTATGATATTATTGCTTTAATATATTGAATGAGTGTTAAAAGTAATAATTCATTTTATAATAAATACTAAAGTAACATTTAGTTTACATTTCAATCGCATCCAGGCTAACCACATATGTGTGGTTTGATATTCTTAATATTTCAAGCTTTCGCATAGTGAAGGCGGCCGTCAATGGAATATAATGTATTCAGTTGATATGAGCCGACGAAGGATCGTTATCATGTCAAAGAAACTATCGCATTACCAGACTCAAAAGACTGCGGTTTGTTTGATGCCATAATCGGTCAATATTTCACTTAATAATATGAAATTCTATTTTCTCCATGTGATAACAGTTGTAATTGAAGAAGGTTCATAATTTGAAATTCATCTTTTGATCAGATGTTTTTGGTCCTATTATTGACTGAAAGGGAATATTACTATATTATAACTTACCATCACAGACAAATGTATAAATAAGTTAACTTACACCACGTTTAGATAATTCTCAGAAAACAAAAAAATACAAAAAAAAACTCGTTTGAATACAAATTAACATTATCAGAGAAGGAGAGGATTTCTAAAAATATTATTAGATTATTCACATCTTATCTATTATGCATTCCACATATAAAATATATATTACTAACCAAATTAAATAAATCAAAGATTTTGTCATTATCAAAAAAAAATGTATACTTACACCATAAACTGTATCTTACGTTAGCACGATGTCTGTCTCAGAAACAGTATTTTATTCAGCAGACATATTTTGCAGTTGCATTGCCACCGCATATCAAACCACAAAATGTCATTATCCCTAATACATCTCGAATGATGTCAGAGTTTATGTAAATTGTAATACACGCCCGGAATATTTCGGTCGATTCGAAACGTCGCGGTAATGCAAGAAGCAACTTTTTACGTATTCTCACCGTGTACCTATTAACGGCCAGTCTCTTTTAAAGATATTCTGGAAAGGAAAATAATATCAACTGTGAAGCAAGACGAACAGATTTCCGAATAGAGAAAGCTTTTACTTGTTATTCTCTTGTCGAGTAGCCTCACGGAATGCTCATTTTGTTTCCAAGTTCTTTAGTGACGTGACTAACTGGATTAATTTATTCGGTGTAGAAACTGACAACTATTTAAACGAATTTAATTAAAGAATAGACTTATAATGATAGAAGTTAATGATATTTTAAGTTAAAAACATTAAGAAACCTTTTTGTCGATACTGCAGAGAAATTTGAATAATAATATTTGAAATAACTTATAAAATACATATATAAATAACGTGTTTTATTAACTTCCAAAATTTTCATTCTCAGAACAAGCATTAGTATGAAATATTGAACACTGATAAAAACGCAATGACAACAGACGTATTATTATAAGAAAATCGACCCATGACTCTTAGATTCATCGCATGTCAGCACTGTCAGCATGCTAAAGAGGTAGTCCAATTATACCATGTTACTTATTACAATATTTACACATCAAACACATTGCTTAAAAACTATGATTTATGAGTGGGATGTTTTTTACTTTATAAAATGTACGTTTACATTTAAACAAGGCACAAATCATAATTCTTACGATGGGTTACATCCCTTCGAAACATATAGCAGTGTAATTATAACAGATCACCCATCTGTGACCTTGATACCGCGCATTACCGCACCGCGAACGAATGAACCATGTCCAAACTTACTCCGCCCTTCTAACGTTTATAAGTATAAGTAAATCCTTAATGTTCTTAAAGCGTTCTTGTTCATATAAATACCCGAACGTTGTTTTCCTGTTTCACTGAAATAAATTCGGCTTCTTTTCAAAAGGATCCCGTTTCACGTGTCAATGAAGAATAAATTTCACGTTTCTGTCTGTATATAAATGTAATTAAAACATCGCAATTACAAATTCAACAGTAAATATAAAGCTCTTAATTAACACAGCGGTCAAAGTATTAATTTCACCATTAATTTTGAGTAATTGCTCTCCGTTATAATTTGGACAGATATTACACAGCTTAAATTGTATTTATGTTTATTTTTTTATACTTCCACTAAGCACATGTATCTTCGTCCGGCCTTAATTATTACAAACGCGAGTAATATTATGATGTATGGATATGAAAATAAATAGGGTAGCGCAATTTATAATTATTATTTTGATATATTAATGCCATATTTATTACGCAATGGAAAGCTTTATTAATTATAATTTTGTGTTTCAAAGAAAGGTTATTTAAAATATTTGTTTTGCTTAATGTTACTTTCTTGTTGCAGGTATGTACAACACTTTTTCATATCTCCTTACATTATTAAAGGAATAGGTAAGTGGTTTTTTAATTTGTAACGATTTACATACAGACCAAATTTATTTTTTGAAATCGGCATATGAACATATATTTTAGCATTTATACTTACATGTAATATTTCAAAATATTCAATTTCTTAGTATATGAAGCACTGTATAGTTAAAATAATTACCCTTCACTACACAAAAACGAGGTCGATATTGAAGAAGTTTAATATTTTTGGTAAAGCGCATTTATTTTCAAAAGGAGTTTATAGGTCAAGGTATTTTAATTTCACAGAGGACCGCACTCATATAATTAGTTGTATAATATTATAAAAATTTTACGTATTCCGTATTACACAGATATAGAGAGCGTAATATGAAGAATAAAATTTCAATATCAAAATAATAATATGATTTGTATTTCGAACAAATATTTTGGAACTCGATATAACACCTTTAGAGATAAAATTTGTTAGTTTTTGTCGATATGTTTTTCAATAGAGGCTCACATACAAACACCAGCACTTTGTAAGCTATCGATAAAACTTTACAGAAAGCTATTATAACTGCTCTGACATTCTCTATCAATATATGTAGTTTTACACAGATTTTCAATAAATTTTGAAAGCGTTAAAGCTTAACACACGATTGAAAATGCTTTTGAAACGTCTCAATGAGGATTCCAATATCTGTTATTACTAAACCATAATAAAATAGTTTCGTATTTGCTTTTCCATACTAAAAATTATGAATATCGTCTATACATATGTTACTCGTATTTTTGGGTTCAAGATTGACAGAGTGAGGAGACTCCCACTTGTGCCGTTTAGACAAACAGCAACCTCTGGATCATAAGACTAACTCAAATCATAGCACTTAGACTTCAAATCACAGGATGTACCACTTAAACAATAGAATTTAATATTCTTACATATTAACTGTAAAGAAAATGTATATCCAATACAAAAAATAAAGCTGACTTCTTGTACAAAAACGGCGGTATTATCGCTTTTAAAAATTTCTTCCAGACAACCTTTAATTAAGAAAACGTTTTCAGTTCATCTACTAATTTCACAATAAAACAGGTTTATGCCCAACTTTATTACTTATTACTAATAATCTATTGTTAGATATCACTTTTTGGGAGCGATATGAGACAGTCACCAACGGTCGGGGCGGAAACTCTCCATCCGGTCGGTAGGGACGAACGGATTTTCTTACAACTGTAACATGCCCGCAGGACACTGCTGAAATACTTTATAAAGGTCTCACTCACTTGATATATTGTTACCGGATGTTTTATATCGATTTGTGCCTTCAAAAGGAACAAAATGTAAAAGGATATGTGAAAAGGACAAATTTAAAGATTACAAGTGGCGCTTTTGTTGAGTTGTATAATGTTAACGATTTATATTGAAAAAAGATTCGAGTACTGCTGTCAGAGTAGATAAATAAGTAGAATATCAATTTAATAGAACTGTTTCTTCTACTAGTACTAAAATACATTATTTGACAGTCTCCAGGACACGAAACGTGACATTATACTGTGAAAAATTGTATCTTTATCACCATCAACAACCTGCAATAGTCCACTGCTGAACGTAGGCCTCTCCTCAGAAAGGAGTTTCTGACCTACCAGTCGGGTTAGAATGAGGTTTGTTTCAAGTTTTATTTCTCTTAGCAGTGATATTTTACTAAGTAGCTCGTCGTTCGTACTTCGTTGCCTCTTACGGCACCCACGGAATGAATAGGTGTGTTGACAGACACTCTGTATTCTTATCCCGTCACCACACAGAAAATTGTATACATCACTGTTTTTATATTTCTTAATAATTTTAATTATCAAGTTAATTGGTTTCTGTTTTGTAATAATAAGAAATAATGTTACAACTGACTTGATATACAAACGCGATTTATTAAAATAAACTTAGACAAAGTGGATTGGTATTTTTTTAAATTGATTTAATATACATACATATTTTGTTTCACAATAATTTCTACATATATGTAAACGTTATCGTGCTAGGATATACATATATCTTCATTATACAAATTTTATGTGACTTTAAAATAATTAATCAATTTAATTTTTTTGTAATACATTATAATTCTACACTTCACATTTACTTAATATTTTATAGCTATTAAATACATTGTAAAAACAAACTTATACTCGTAAAAGCGTTTTGCGACAACGTTCACGTATGTAACTCGCTAAGGTTCTTACAAAGTTGTAGAGCACTAAGAGCACTAAAAGGCTCCGATGCGTTAATCCGAGCGTCGATATCGGAAACGCTCGTTCGCCGGCCCCGAATATAATATAAATAAGAATCACGTATGTAATAAGACGCTGCGAGGCGCATTCCTCACACGTCGCGTGGCTTCTCGAGGCTTAGTCTAACTTGGCCCATTACCCACCACCTCGAGCGCAGATTTCTATACATGATGCCGTTTTAAACCCTTGTCGAACATTTTTAAGTTTCGAACATTTTCAATAATAGTATACATTAAAAAATAAAAGTTAAAAATTATGTGCTCAAAAAGTTAACATATCTTTTATGAAATAAAATTTACTTTAATGTATATTTTATTTATTTTAAACTACACACTATAGGAATACTCTTTTTTTTAAATGCTAAGAATTTATTTAGTTGATTTTATTTACTATATCAAATAAAATTGAAAATACAATGAAATAGAATCACCTGTTAATTTATTTCGTATTATATAACTCTAAAAGTTTATCACATATGTTGTGTTTTTAGTAACTAACAAAATGAATGGCACGGTGTCCACTTTACACGTAGATAACCACTAGTTAGTGTTTTCACTTTCTAATTATGTCCTCGTATTTAATACAACTAAGTACAGTATTTTATTCTAATGATATCTAGATATGAGTTCAAATGGTAGTGCCTCAGTCATAAACACGCTGTTTTTTATCAGAGTATATAAAGATTAAAAAATCCTAAAGGGACTAAGGAACTAAAAAACAAATGTCTTTGTTTGTCTCCTTTAACAACACAAAACATCGATATTTATCTCACTTAAAATCGATTACAAAAACGAGTCACGTCGAAAAAGAAAACATTAAGATAGTGAAACATATACGTCCGCATTCCGATCAAATAAAACTTATATCTGCTACAACACAGCAATCAGTGCAGTTTTAGTGGCACGTGCTCTGAAAACAGTTTATGTAAATCGGCTGTGGTACACTCTCAATTGGAAGTATTAACCGATGATATTGGAACTGCCACACACCCAACTGTAAACTAACAGCCAATATGTATACATTGTGTTTTATGTTTAACTTCAGTTTGTTTTAAGCATTATTAACAAACAATGTTTAATGACTTGAGTTGAATTGCCAATATTCTCACATAATTCAGAGTTTTTAAACCATTCTATACTTTAATGGATTATTTTTTGCTTCAATGCTACACAGAATAAAATACGATCCGGTCAAGAACTTTTAAATAAACGGAGATTCTAAAATCATAATAATCTAATATCATAATACGTGTATTACTATAGTATAACTTGGTAAAAGTTTTAAAAAATACGACTGCATTGGCTGCGAAAACATAGCTTTCTTACTGACAAAAAATGTTTCTACAGAAAGACAGAAATATTTTATTCTAAATAACACAAGACCTTAATACAGTTATTTTATCTTCATGTTATAAAAAGGGTTGAGAAACAACTACTATTACTGCTTTTGTTTTTAAAAATAAACATGTGTACATTTTACTACACCGCAAAGAAGTAAACAAATTGCGCATGAAATGAGTATGTATTTTCAAGGCAAACAATTTCACTGAGAAAGCATTTATAAAATAAAATATGTTCTAATTTTACATAGCTTTTGGAGAATGCTATTTCGGAGATATCCTATGCAACGAGGCGTCAAAATTGCTGTACAACTTTGCCTCATGCTTGAGGAAAAATATGACGAATTTAAAACTTTTTAATAATATAATAACCATAAATAGTCTGTTAATATTCTTCACGAAGCTTTTTTCTCTATCCATTAGTTGCGATTAACTCCTGTCTACGGCGTAGCTGTTTGCTACACCAATCAATTGGGTTGCTAATTCATTAGCTTTTTGAGGATTTTGATTCTATACTAGCTCAATTTGTAGACATTTACTTCAAAATACCGGTTTATACAATTATGACATGTTTTAATATAATTATCAAGTCTGTTTTAAATTTGGAATTTTAATTATATAAACTGTTTATGAGCTCAAATGTACTCATATTTTATAGCACAGAGGAAGTTGTAGTGCAATAATTCTGAGTTTATTTGCGATCTACCCATTACTAAGTTAATTATTCAGTTGCGAACAAACTTTGTGTAACGAGTAGACGTATGTGTCAGCCTGATAGTGTTCTCTTTAACATATTTTTAAACATTTTCACTAACATAATATCATACTTTTTTTAATTTGTCTGAAATTATAAAAGTATAATATTATGATGATATAGTATAACATTAAACTTTTATAATATTATAAATATATCTATTGAAACATGCTTCTCAATTTTATAATTATACATAATATGGTGAATACAAGAAACGACTTTTATAAGCGCTATAAAAATTTAATTCTTTTCGTCTCACAATACATATGAGTTGAATAAATCTGTGGAAAATATAATAGTTTTAGAGTAAACTCAACTATGCATCTCGAGAAGCTATAAAACTGTACACACTGGATATAAAGAAATCGATATAACGTAACTCGTGTGTTGTGAAGGTAAAAACTCTCTATAAGTCATACTTTATAAATTTCGTATGGATCTTGCATTGATACGAACTTTACTTAAGAGCCACAATGCACGCTAATTTAAGCATCGGTGAACATCGATTATCCAACTGCATCAATACAGCATCGTTAGATACTTCCGACTTTGATCGTTCGTTAAACAATTCTGAGACAGTTTCGATACTATCTACTTTCAATAACTATTAATATAAGGAGAATTCTGTGTTAATCGATAATCTGCAATACATATTCATTTTATTCTAGTGAGGTAACAGAAAGCTAATTTTAAAACAAACTACACAAATTGAATTTGAAAGTTAGCCAATATGGGTAACATTTAGAAAAAGAAAATATATTTAAAACAAATTATTGGTTTTTAATACAAAGGATATTGATGGAATGTATAGTTTTTCTAATATATACGTAGAGAAAACAAATTTTAATTCACGTAACTGTGAACAATATCTGAACAGTGAGAAAATGTTATAAATTACTTACAAAAATAAAATAATATGTACAACGGAAGTAGAAATGTAAGTCACTGTCTTTAAAGTAATATCATTTTTTATGAATCTTAAAAAAATAATATATGAGACATGTACATATGTATGTACAGAGTTGATGGACATACATATCCACTCCTATTTTCCACCTCATCAACGAAAAAAAAGGCTTGCCTCACAATATGGATGTACAAAATGTCTCTGTCTACCTTCGGACACAAAAACATAAATGTACGTAATGTACCAATGAGCTGGAGGGGTCACCGCTTAAAGTCATAAATCTAATTAGTTAGTAACTTATAAACACATATGATGCTACCAATACAATACAATCACTTTAGTTCATCCTTAGCAGAATCGGTGCCCGTATGAAGTGTTCCGGAAGCAATATAGGGGTCTGCTCTCAAACAGATAAGATAACATAGTTTGAATTGGCTATTATGAATTGGGGGATACTAAGGTTATTAATACAATGTTTAATATTACAAACAGATATTTACAGATAATCGCGGATATAAGTTTTCGTCGTACCACACTGATATTGAAATTAGTTGGGTTTACTTCTGGAATTTCTTAAAAAGTATAAATTCTTAAACAACCCCTCGAGAATTTCTTGTATCGTAAATAGTTTTTGAATGAAAAACCTATATTCTTTGACTGAAGTTTCTTCTATAACAAGAGTTTGCTTCTGTTCCCATTTATTTTTAGAAAACGTTTAAATTTAACATAGATGAAAGTAATATAGAATAAGTTATTCCTTAACTAAACGTAAACTTGTATATTTAAATATTATAATAAAATACAGAACAATATTTATGAATCCATGTAAAATAAGGCATTTATTTCTACACTAAAATTAAATGAGATGTTATCGAAAAAACACGATCTCTATTGGACCTGGACGGATTTAGAGGAATTGAGTAGTAGGCAATGGTATACTATATATAGTTATATATTATATTATTTATTATATATGTAATTAATATGTATACATACACACATATACCTACGTATTCATCAGTAATGTAAATACAAACAAAGATAATACACATTATTACAATAATAATAGTGACAATGATGATTACTATATATATATATATATATATAATAAACTCTAAGTTTTTAAAATTATAGTAAAGTGATAACAAGTTTACGAAGGTCCTTATTAAAGCCTTTAAAAATATAAAAAAAAAAATTCAAATGAAATTCAAGTATTGGTAAACACAAGAAGTATGCAGTTCAAAAGTCGTTTGTTAATATTCAGATTAAGGCAATGTACCAAATAGATTTTTAAAGAAGCAGTACAAATTCAAAAACAATTCCTACTCCAAATTATAACGGCGCCTCTGGCACGGTCTCACACAACACAACACAACACTGCCGACTGCTAGATAATAATTTATTCACATGTAAACGCGTCCTCTCTCACAACTTAGATTGGACTTAAACGAGTATGTTGCGAGCGGCGTATTATGCTTAATGAAGTTAAACATGTCCCAAACAGGGAACTTCACGACTAGACTCGGGAATAATTATAATGCCGCGCTGAAATTGTTTCGAGACCTCACAACTACTTCACAATTAATAATTGAAAGTTTTACTTAACGACCACATATGAGCCTACTGGGAAAAAAATTACTTAGTTAAATATGAATGACCTGGAAATGACATTCGGCATTAGCACTAGACACGTGAAAGAATAGACGGGCTAACCATAAATGTTTGGGTTAACGTCAAGCAATTTGGATATTAGATCAAAAAATAATGTATTATCTTTTTGCGGACGGTGCACATATTATGATTCTTAATCACGTAAGTACCTGATCTAGAATCAAATCCATGTCTTTATATTTGCTAAGCATAGAAGACCATAAACATATTTTCAATTATAACTATTGAAGTGAAGGGAAATGTCCATATTAGACTTTGAAGGGTATTAAACTGACAATTTGTGGAATAATCTATAAAAAACATTAGAACGCGATTATAAATAAAATATTTTAGAAATATTAGTAGGTTTAGTAAATTTTAGTCTATAAATCTTTAGTATAGTATAAAAACTTGATAGTCTACAATCATTTTACCACAGACGAACATTATTAAATTGTACTACCCTCGTACTGTCATTAGGATTTCCCAATATTGTCGTACTAAAAGAAACAGTGGCCCCAACATGTGGTGTTGTGGACAGTATAAACTGGAGGTTTTACGTTCAACTTTAATATAATAGTTTGTTGCCACATCGGCGTAACTACATTTGAAGTTAGACGGGCAGCTAAAAGGCTATTACGAGACGGGTAGTATGAATTATTTGTAGTGGGAGTGGGCACGCGACGTGGTTCGGGTAATCGAGTAAATTATTATGCTAGCAATGTGAACCTACCGCGCCGGGCTCTACGTAGTCGAACCGATACATACTAGTAGATTGACATTCGTGTCGTATTATTTTGTCGTTTACTTCCCTTTGATTTTGTAAACAAATATGTTGTATGGGCTTGTATAATAGTACTTGATTGATATAAAATACATATGGTATGAGACATTTCTAAATTATACCCTTAATAGTATAGAATCGAAACAATTGAATATAAATCGTATAGAAATCTGTTCAGATTTCTAACCCTTCATCATTATCATCAACAATTTTTAACAGTATAGTCTTTTCTGACCCTCAGAGAGATCAGAAATTTAATCTCCATGCTATTCTCACTGTCATTTCCATTACTTTATGATCATTGTTTTGACAATAATGTAATTAACATTATAAATAATATTCTAGTTTTGGGAAGGTGTGTTGTTGTTGTTACAAAACTTTGACGTAAGACATTTTGGTGCCGGCACCAGAAACCATTTTGTGTATGTAAAAATAAAAAAAAAGCAATATTTAAAACAATTGACTCTAACATTATTGTTAGGAATAGATTACCTAAAACAGTGCTAGAAAAATAAATTTCAAAACAGTAAAATTTAGACAATGTTATAAAGTAGTGTAACGTGTAGTAATTAAAAATTTAAAGTAATAGGCGCCGGTCGGACTCCCGACGGCCTGCCATGCGATGCTTGGTGCTCTATTCGAACAACAAACAAAGAAAGGAATACTAGAGAAGCTCGAATGTAAAAAATTGCTAACATTACTCACCGACTTGTTGTTTTGTCATTACTGGGAAATATTCATAAAATATTATGGTAGGTACTTATTCATTAGAACTAGTAACGGAGAACATCGACCACTTTGTATAGTTTTTAAACTTAGTATCAAGTCAGTTATATAATAAAATGGATCGAAAATGAAAAGAAAACAATGTCAAATCTATCGTACGAGCAAGCGCGCGCAAAGCGAATGACAGTGGCAAACATAGCTTAACATTAGTTAAGTGTTAGTAGGATAGACACAAATATCTTCCAAGCATATTTATTTTATTTTATTTTGTAATCTATACACTTTTTACATTTCATAGGTAAAAGAAATTAGAAAGGAAGTTATTCATGCATGTAACGGTTGTAATGTTTGTACAATTTAACGTTCAAAATTGGGCAATTTTATACTGTTTTGAACATTTACTTAGATGTTAAAAACAAACACAATATTTTTTTATATAGGTGTATACCATTTTCAGAATTGTTATACATTAAAAAAAGAAACGTCATTTTATTATATTTAATTTTCAATTCAAATAATTTAAAATATTATTAACAATAAATCAGCATTCTATATCCCACCCCAGCACAACAATAAATGCTTTTGGCAGCGTAACGGTTGATGGCCTCCAGAAACTTTAACGCAAAATATAATGACTAGAGTTTACTACTCGACTTACAACTAAAGGACTTTTAAAGTCAGTGCAATCTATCACTTATAGTGCGCGAACCAACATACTGGACAACTCATGAAAACAATATACCTGACCCTTCTCCTTAATCAAGTGCAGCTTTTGCTTAGAGTTTTTTTGGCCATTCACCAGTAATAGCACACCTAAATATCTTGGTGGCAAATGTTGAAATATAGACTACATAACAACAAAACCAACTGGTCATATTCTCGCAAACTCGTCGAAAAAATCCTCTACTACAAAGTACCATTGCAAACGAAGATATGATCGATGCTGTGGAACGTTTAAGCAATGCGAATCAGGATACTATATGGGCCTTGAGAAAAGTCAAAATATTAACAACTATCCCAAAGCGACATTGAATTTAATAAAAGAGAAACATGAACACAGAAAACTTCGGTAGTCCACAAAGTATCGTGAGCATAAAACCAAACTTAAGAAACTGATTAAGAAGTTGAAAAAATTACTTACTTAGCAGAAATAAACCGGCACAGTGAATTACCTAAGAAGCTTTTACGTAACTCCGCCTACTAACTATTCGCTCTGGAAAGCTATAAAAATATTAAAGACGCCAACCATTTACTAATCACCTATGAAGAAACAACATTGTACCTGGGCAAAAAATGACAGGGACAAAGCCGAAGTATTTGCGATTCATCTATCAGAAATATTTACTCCATATGCCGATTGCGGTTCTTTTAAGTTGAATAAGGTTTTGAAGATACTTATCCAACAACACCCATGGTACTGTGCTATATAACTGTCCATTAAGAAGATCACCAAAAAGGATGTACATCGACTCATGAAGAAAGTCGATGATCACATAGCTCCCAGATATGATCTGATCATAGCTAAAATCTTAAAAGAGTTAACACGTACGACGTAGGATATAAATATCTAACACAATTATTTACTTGACTTTGAAGAAATTTTATTCGACCGCAATGCAGGGCAGCAGAAATTATTTTAATTTTGAAGCTTGGTAAAGGTACTACTGATATTAAATCCGATTAATCTCCTCCTGACAACGTCTAAACTACTAAAAATTTTGTCTTTAAACCGGCTTCAGGTATTACGGAAGCGAATTTAATTCCTTCAAACTATGACTTCAGACCTTCCCACAACACAATTGAGCAGGTGCAGAAAATTGTGGTAAAAATTAAACATACTTTTGAGCATAAACTGTGGTGCTTTGCTGCTTTTCTGGATATCTCAGAGGCCTCTCATCGTGTTTGGCATGATAGGCTTCTTTTTAAAATTCTAAGGAACCTGCCCATAAACTGCTATCTTTGTAACAACGTCAGAAATCTGTCTAAAATAAGAGCCGGGACCTTCAGGAAAATATGTTTGGTCAAGTGCTTTAGTTGATTTACACGTTTGACCCACTGAACATAAAACTCATTCTGACTAGAATTTATGCTGACGTTGTTCACTTTACCGTTGGCTTTTGAAAGATCATACAGCTACTGGAGCATTTATCAAGCTACAAAATATCTAAATAAACTGTCCCGCTGGCTAAAGGGCTGGCGAGTAAAAGCTGACGAAGCTAAATCACTCCACATAATATTTATTGCTAACACAACACAGCCTACAGCGTGATAAATATCCCAAAAATTGAGCTCAACCACACCAAAATAGCACAGTGATGACGTAAAATACTTGAGCGTGTACCTACATTGCAGACTGACTTGAAGGAAGCATATTAAAACAAAAAGTAAAACACTAGATCTACAACTTCACAAGCTACTAAATCTAAAACACAAGCTTCTGCTCTAGAAGATTATTCTATACCCGATAATCCTATATCCTATACGAAAATTATCATCATCAAACATAGAAATCCTGCAACGGTTTCAGTAAAATTCAACTCAGTGTCGTAGAGATGGAATGCAGAAAATACCCTACTTAAAAAAAAACAATAAATAGAATCAATATAGTTTAACCCATTTAAACATTAGGCCAATTAAAGCCACAAATATGATTTAGAATTTATAGTAGTTGAAACATATAGTGGCGACAAGTGCCGGGTGGTCGTGACATTACCCCATATATCAAACTTCACATGAATAATGCACAAACACACAAACATATCTTATGTTTGTATGTATGCGGCTATGAACTATCTCTATGAGACAGAAGACAAATACTTACTGCATTTTTATTGTGAAACTTACAAAATTAATGTATGTTTTGAAAGGCTTTAAAGAACTTGACAAATACGTTTACAGATAATTAAAGAAACTTTAAGTAAATAATAGTACTACATGATAGTAGAAATAGGAAGGCTTGGACGTAATAAATATATATTAAACATGTACGTTTTTCGCGTAAGGTACATTTACGTAAATTTTAAAAAGTTTATATACATAAACAAGAAATACGATAGAAAATTTTAATATAAGATTTTTAAACTCATTAGACATTTTTAAAATATTGTTTTATTCGTTAAAGACAAAACCAATGATTGGACAATATACAATGCAAAGAAAGTAACAAATTAGGTAAAAAATTAGATACCTTTTATTGATTTATTTTTAATACTTCCTGCATTACATTTTCATGAAACAGACTTAATGCCGTATGGCATTCTCTACCTGACAACCTTTAGGTGGTTTAGTAGCTGACAAGGCTTTTTTGTTAAAAATATGTAGAAAAAATATTCATCTACATCGACTTAAAACATAGTAAACATAAAAAAGACTACGTAAAGATTTTTTTAAATTCGAATTTACGACCCTTTTCCAAAACATATGCCACCATCCAAAACCATCTGAAAAAAAGGGGCAATAAACCTCTAAATTTACTACAGAGGTTGTGTAGTGGAAGTTCACAGTTTGTTATAGGCTTAATACACGCGAAAGCTTTCTTGATGTGACTCGGCTAAACTAACTTCGTATCCAGTTGCGGTTGCTTGAAACTGTAGCTACGGGAATAACTGGGACAGTTGCCGCTATCCTACTTTTTCTATTTTTAACGTGCTTGAAACAATGATATTGTGTAGATGAGGCTTTACTCTTTACTTACGCTGAGAACTTGACAGGGTGTTCTCAACTTTAGCTTTGCACGTTCTTAAAGCATAAATGTTTTAAAGCACATTTTATATGCTTGTAGTTTTATAAACTATTCTCTGCTGAACTTACATTATAAATGTACTCGTGTATTATTTTTAACCATATAATCTACATTTCATCACTTGATTCAGCGTAAATACAAAAAGAGCGTCGATCGTAAATATGATTTATTTTTTTAATTTAATTAATTGGGATTTCGAAAATAAAAAATATATTGATTTTTTTATATTTTTTATAACTTCGTTATTAATTAAATTGATGTGTCATACGAAAAATTGAAAAACATTTTTTTTTCAATTAATTATGAGCAATTAAAAGTAGATAAAATTTAAATAACAATCACGTGACTATGAACGCGCCATGATTGGTCACCCCTAATTGTGACGTCATAATGTTATAGCTGTTCAAGAATAGTACAGCGTTTACGGCAATTACATGTGACTTGACAATAATATCGAAAATTTATTGCTTAAAAATTTGTTAGTTGATTCCATCTAGCTATGTGTGACAAAGGATTTATAAAGGCAAAGTCTGATAATATTCCTGATGTTAATATGTTTATGATAACCAATTTTTTGACAAATGATGTTCGGTTCAATTCTGTTGAAGTTCGAGGTGCCAAGGCATCAAGGTAAGTCTGTTGAAGAATAATAACATAAATAGGAATATTTAAATATTTATTTGTCATTATGTTAAATATAAATATTTATTTCATAAATTGTAGAGCATCGCGTGAGAGTTACGGCGACAAAGCTATAGATTATGTTCAACTTTGTTCAACTTTCATCTTCACAACAAAAAAGAATCGATTTTGTATTTGGATTATCACGGTGCACTGCTTGAAACCATTTATTTCGACGTTTTTCATTTTGGGGAACATTTATAAACATTTTACCAGGAGTTGTTTTTGTAATATTCGTACATAATGGTACAAAACAAGAACTTTTAAGATTCGACATTTTTAATATAAATATGTGTTTGTATAACAATGTCAACAGAATTAAATAGATCAAAACACTGTACGTATTGTCTCTGTATCAACTGCTATGAGTGAAAACTAACATTATGGCGTCACATGCACTCAGGTTTGTTCGGGAGCTGTCGGCGTGTCTTCGGTACTGGATTCAAAAACTTATTTTTATTTTGATATAACTTTTGAATCAGCGCAAAAAAAAATAATTAAAAATAGTTTTGTTTTAAATTTATATATGATCTTTCTATTCAGCGTAAAAAAAAAATTTTAAAAACCCAATCGCACGCTAATTCAAAATGTAATGTAAATAGTCAAAAATAAAGCTACTGCGAAGACAAAGAAAAGTTGTTCTCTAAACATATACTACCTTAAAATCTACTTACTGTATTAATTTTGCTTCTTTTACATGTCACTCAAGTAGAAACATTTACGAGCCTGTCAAAAGACTTTAAACGCATTTTAATTGAAAGGAAATCAAGCGAAGTACATTTTGATCCTTAAGAACTATTTTTATTTATACAGATGCAAAGTATTTGAACCAAAAACTGGCTGCGACTGTAGCCAACGAACTGTGACTAACATAACGGCGCATCCCGGCTCAGAACGACCTAACAACACTCTCATTTATGTTATACAACTCTCGACTATTTGCTTAATAAACGCTCGTTAAAATTACGTACCACCAAATAGAGATTCTTTGAAATCCATTTAGATGCTGTGAGCTTTTGCTTTTTTATTAGAAACGTAAACCGTGGCTTAACGGTAGTCTCCCGACTACCGTTAAGCCACGGTTTACATAAGTTAAGCCCAACATTATGTGGTCACTTGTCACCTCATAATATGTATTCAATAAATTGATGTAATTCAATCAAAACGTCGGGGAACCGAAAAGATCAAAAAGAAATTAACTCGATAAAGCTCATGGAACAGTTACAATATGTAAATAAGTTGGCATTTTGTCACTTTTTCTCGTATTACTATTCAGTAAGACCGAATCAGACATCATGACAGAATAACAGTAGTAGACTATCTAAAATCTAAAGTTCAGTACCTTAAAATGATCTAATGTTACAACAATTACTAACACTTACTTTTTCAGTTTTACATTATTTATTATCGTAGAGCAAATTAGAACTTAAATCTATTAAATTCTAATAAATATGGGCGTAAAAAAAAATATCAATTGAAATTACAGTTCAAAATACTTATCCCTGAAATTCAGTGTCGTGGTAAGTGTACATATGAAGAAACAAGATGATTTTGAAACAGCCGGTAGATGTGGGAGACGCAACGCATCCGGTACACAAGCACCGGCGAACGGAAGTCAACTTACCGCGACAATCACGACAACACGCCATCTTGCCGTATTCACCACAAACCTTTAGCTTTAATGGACTTTCAGGACAACGTTAAAAAGTACTTACCAAGCTTAGTACGAGTACAATTTTAATATAGCTGAAAGCCGCATAATTATCATCTTCCAATAAAAAGGTCCAAAGTGACCATTGATAAACCTGCACGACTATCTAAGTCTCCCTAACAAGAATACATTACTCCGTTTTTTTACAAAGTACCATTTAACGGAATATTGGATACGAAAACTGCGTAACACAATGTTCTAAGCCAATTAGTTGGTCATTTTTGCAGTAGGACGGCTGTATATACACGAAACTGGCCTAAGCTGGAATAAGCCGGTTATACCCGTTTCGAATCTAATTAAAGGACATGGTTTTGTCTAAAATGCTGACAGTTGCCATTTGAATCATTTTCATTTTACGTTCACATCGCGATAGAGAGCACAATTAATTGATTCGTTTTAAAAAGCCATTGTGATATTTTTGAATGTTGTATACTGAATATACAAGAACAGAAGCAAATTGACAAAAATAAGAATGAATAATTCGATCAAGTAATGCAGCAACCGCAGTCGTTCAAAATGAATACAATTGTTTTGTTTTCGCTCGGTAAATTTATTCCTTGTTTAGAATAATGAAACGGGATTGCTCAAGAAAATTCATTCTAACGATTTAAGACGGAGCCGCCTAATGTGTTGCAATTTTTCGTCTATAATAATAACATGCAAATTATATACGTGTTCAGTGGCGAACAAATACCAACCAGGATATTTATTTTGTGGAACAGTTATTAAAAAAGAAATATTTTGTATAAACAGAATTGCTGTGTAAATTTTTATCGATTCTGAAGTAAAATTGTAGTATAACAAGTTTAAACAGGGTTTCTTTAGCACCGGAATATAAAATGTATCTTAACACGAATAAATTAATAGATCATTTACTTTTAAAGTCTTTTGGCAAAATAATTATTTAAACAAAAATTAAAGAAGAAGAATGCACCCAATTCAAAACTAGCATACCGAAGTCTATGAGCGCTTAACGTTATTTTTTTATAAAAATCAAAAACGGGAATGTTTCGTTACTCTGAAATAGAAGTTTGATGTAACATTGAAATCCAAGAGTGTTAGTTTTTACAAATACATACACAATACATTTATACAATACACTCGTAGATTGAGTATGTATTATATTATAGGTATATTAACATGATGTACACAAGGAGGCATGCTCCGGTCGACGTACGACATTAAGTAAAAGAGTTTCGTGAACTGTAATTTAGTAGAAAGCATTGAAATATTCGTGTATAATCTGAATAACATGCCGATATGAACAACGGGGGAATACGTAGAAACGTTAGGGTGTATTTTATCCAATATTAAACGTTTAGGGAACTGCGAGTGGAATATTTTACGAATTACGAGGGCTCTTACAATATTCAATAAGATAATAGATGGAAAGAGTGTCTTCATCAAATAATATATTTAGGAGTCTGTTTAATATGGTTATGACTGCGTAATAAAGTGGTCCTCTTGAATGTTTTATGATTATCTGTTGCGGACTTCATACTTGATTTTTTTTATATTTTACAAATCATATAATATACAAAATAAAACTAAATGTCATAGATTACAAAGAACAGCATCATATTATAGTATATTCTTAGCAATCTTGAACTAAAATTTATTTTTTTCGTAATTAACTTATACAACATTTTGTAAGTGGCAGTCTACAAAAACAAAACTATAATGTCTTCTATCGCTCGCAAAGCAAATAAAGTATACGTGTTTAAAAATAGTTTTAAAGTGTTACAAATTTATGGTTGTTTACTAATAATGGTGTTAATTTGTATAAAATACACAGAACGAAAGAACTGATTACCACTACGCAATCCGGTTGAAACAATAGGTAAGAAAACTGAAAAATATAACCTCAGGTAAAACAATAAAGTGAGCAACACGCGCTGTACATGCAATAAAAAAAGCTATTTGTCATCTCCTATATAAGTTACGCTTAGAAACAACGTAAAAAGTAATTTAAAAAAAAAGCAGTAATAATAAACGAGAACAGTAACAGCCAATGCACTCTAAATTTTATGTTAGTCCTAGAAAAATTTACAACTTACGTGCTCTTAAAGAAAATGAGGATATGCAAAACTTAGACATATGTATAAAGTTGGGTTACATTGCAACCTATGCCATATATATATAAGTACAAATGAGAATCTTACCAACAATTGGTGTAACAGCTACTTTTGCCGCGCGATACCATAACATGCCCACTTGATAAGAAAGCCTCAATATCTACAAGACCTTCGTAATGTAATTTTTCGCCTCTCCATTTTCTCATACCCAAAACTTAGATCTTTATTGAAATATTGGATATCAAGTACGGTGGACTTGTTTTTATTATTCAAAAGTTTGCCGAATTCTTGGTCCGGCCGACCAAACTATGTATAAAAGACACATTGAGTTTATTTTGATTTTTGCCCTGAACAAAATTGGTTTAGCATGAAAGAAAAAGATAGGGTAATATTGAGTGTGTCACGGACAACGGAAATACGGTCACGCCTCAAAAAATATGTGATGTGACATATTTTTATTTACTGTTTTATTTTGACTTAATTTTTGTTAGCATTTTTACTTACAGCATGTTCCCTCGTTAAAAATCAATCTTGTGACTTACTTGTGTCGTGTGTGAATGCTGTACACGGCTGGGTCTGTAAATATAAGTACACCTTGTAGTTAGACTGTTAATTGTATGCTCGTGTGTATTGATTTGCAACAGTATTAAATATTACTACGTTCCTATTCCTATATACTTTGCGGCTTGTGGCCACGTGAAACTTGAAACCAGCCAGGCTGGTATTGATGTCTTTTCCCATCGCTAAACTAGCCCTAGACTTGACTTAGAAATATAATCTCCAGTAAAACTAGATACTTGTTAACTTGTTTACATTTATCTGAAAATAAACTTTAGGTAAATTGTGTAAAAAATATTAAGATAATCTAGAATTATCTAGAATAAAACAGCGCCAAAACCACATGCTAAAGGGTTTTATTAGATAACTAAAGTATAAAATATGAATATATCACTGATTGTCATGAATATCTATATAATCTATAAAGATGAGTTGAACATAAGAGTATTTCAGTTAATATCGTGAAAAATTATTACAGTAAATTTTAATTTTCATCCATTGTAAGTTCGATGTGACTGTATATTGTAATCATAAAATAGACATTGTTATAATATTCATAGAACCATAACTTGCGAATAGTGGTTGTATAAACTGTGTATATTCTGCCAAACCTATGCCACGATGTTATGTAACATTTAATAAGTAAAACAAACTCAAATAAACAACGGTTTGCCGAGTTTCTAAGTAAGCGAGTCTCTCGAAATTAGAAGACAAAACATAAACAGAAAGTAAATTGGTAGCAGACGAGACAAATTCCGCCGCATGCCACAGAGTAAACCACTCAACTAGTGAAAAATTTTTGCTTTTATTTCTAGACGGGTGACATTCGATCGCTTATGGTGCGCGGTGTCACTTCGCCGCCAGGCTTGATTTATGCGACCAATATGGCCGCCCCTGTCACTCGGCGATATCGAACTGCGCGTATCATCTGACGTTTTATACTTGACCAGATACTGATATAACGTAATGTCTTATTTAAGGGCTAAAAATATAAGGCTTAGATTAGGATTCTTCATATATTTTTTTTATTTAGTATACGACTTATTTAGTTTGATTGGAAAAACGATTCTTTGTTCAGCTGTGGAGAAATTTAAGCTAAAGAAATGTACAACTTGTATCAATATCTACCACTGTAATTTCTTTAAATTAGAACTTGAAAAAATCCTTCTGAACCACGAAAAATATTTACATGCCACGATGTTGCATAGTACACTATAAAAGTTTTAACAAAATGTGCCAAAATATCTAATAAGTTAATGTCATTCTTTCATTTATATAAGTCTTTCTATAGAATATTATTGAATATATTATTGAAAATCCTGATGTGATATATATACTATTGCCTGATAGATAAACACTATATTTAATATCTTTAAACGAGCAATTCTTCTATATACGTATATATATACATATATAATTTGAATCTCGGAAACGGCAGTTAGTAAGCAGGGGATTTCGGGGGCGATAAATCGATCTAACTAGGTTTCATTTTTATAAAACGTTATTTTATCCATGTTTATCTCAAAACACGATTTAGAAAACAAAAGAACGAGCAAAGTTCGGTTTCTAGGTACTATATCATAAAATTCAATTTTTAAGATTTCTGTTTCGTATTATTCCAAAAAGGAAAACTGCACTGCAATTGACAAGCTGAATGTATAAAGTGACCAAAACCTAATTATAATATAGTGATTTTCGTGAAAATAATAACTTAAAATCATTTCTTTTAAACCAACCGGCGGGGTGGTTGAACTTCTAACAATTAAAATTTAAACATATCTACTAATAATAAACTCGAATAATGGCTAGTCGAGTATCCTCGAAATATATGAATGAGAAATAAAATTCATCTGAAACCGTATTTATAAAGAATAGTAAAAAACAATTTGTTTTTCTAAGCCTTCAATTTATCAAGCCAATTCATGTGAGTGGTTTATTTACAAAACTGGAAGAAAATATTGAAGTAAAGGCAATGTTGCTTAATCTTGGCATAACAGCTACTCCGTAATCCACTCCACTGAATTTAAATTCGTTTACGATTAAGTCTTTTTATACATATACATATATTTAGTGGTATAGAGACACTGATTATCTACCTGTATATAACTCACTTTATTATAAATTAATAATTAATAGAGAAATCGAATCGTAGAATTTTTTGGATAAAATTCAATTTGTCTTAAGAAATATGTAAATGATTCTACTATTGTCTGAAATAATGCATTAAAATAAAGGCGAAAATAAAAGATTAGGCAATTATTATTTACTTATTTATTTTATTACAAATATTTTCTCTATAATACATGACTTCATTTATTATATATTAGCTGTTCTTTTAATTTTGTGGTACATAGTAATAAATCAAAAAAATATCAGAGTTGTGAGGTTCGGCTCTTACAATTTCTAACATAAAAGGATAACAAAAAATTTGATATCACTTGGTGTCTTGAAGCACGACAGTATCAAGTAGACACCTATAGCAACACCTCGGGCTCATCTTCTATTGCCACCTCTAAGTAGGTCGAATAATGTGACGGGTTCGCCAGAAGAGCTCTCAGGACCCCTCGGCCGCTTCGAGTGCTCTTCTCCGCGATCCTTCATACTAAAATCGCTTGATTTGACATGATTTTAAATGGCGATAGGAAGAGCAGGTACCGCGACCCTCTTCGTTTAAAACCACAAAACGTGTTGTAACACAAATATGTATTATATTTTTTTTAAACTGTTTAGCACTTTTTAGTTTAATTTACTTATACATGTTATGGTAAGATCAAATGTTATTATTATTATATCTTAATATCGACATATGTGTTGTATAAAACGATGATTGGTATATTTCAAGTCATGAACTAACTAAAATAAAAACTCGATGTAGTTAACACCGAGTTTGGGTTGCAAATTATTTAGATCTTTAAGTTTAATATGATCAAACTTTTTATTGAAACTTACGACTCTGACTATTAAACTACAAAGTATTTTTTAAAAACTATTTATCTTTGTAACTGGTTGACAGAATGGATTAGTAATTCTATGTATTTGTCACGGGGGCAGACTATCAGGTTTGTGTGACGTACGCATCGCTCACGCGCTCTGACGGACCGACTGAATTGAGAAATTGAAACGCGTATCTGATTACGAAAAAATCTTTAGCGAAGTGGGTGTGAAATATTTCAAATATAATTTAAACTCCCTAAGTAACTAGTTACATAAGTACTTATGCCGATGTTGTAGTCTTCAGAATCAAATCAAGATTGTAACTTAATAACATTTTAAAGGAACACGTAGCCACTTAGAGCTCACACCCTCTGAATTTAATTGACGCTCGCGTCTAGAACGTCATGTGGTTAGAATGTTAAAATAAATTTTCACCATTTACGATGTTTCTCTCGATTTCACAGACATGACTATTCTAAGGTGAATATTTAGAAAAAGCCTGATAAATTGGTCCCGAAATCGATTTATTTCAAAGTCGTATCTAAACGAAAATGAGAAATTCGCAAAATCTGGTAGTATTTCTTAATAGCCTTTTCATCAATCAATACAATGAAATCGAAACTGACAGGGATATAGTCTAATATTTTCAAATTATCACATATTCTTACGCTATAAATATTTTTATCCTCACGTCATCGTAGAAGCTTTTGCAGAAATATATCGGTGGCTTTTGTCTTTTTCATTGTTCAGCAAATAAGCCTAGTGGGTGGACAAAGGCGGCGTGTCGTGACGACAAGCACGTAAGGGCCCGCTTCCGCCGCGCCAGCACTCTCAGACTGCGAGCTCGAGCCACCTCGAGCCTTGAGCCTGAGACTCGAGCCGCCTCGAGTGCTGTCGAGCCAAGCGCTGACGAAGCCCACCGAATAGCTTAGATTATTATGCTATGCAACGGCTATAAAATAGAATGCAGCGGATTATACAGTTCTATCATTGAAATATTTGCATTTATGCGCTATATTCACAAAATATCTTTAGGTGTATTGGTGAACTACTATTAGACTACATGCTAAAAATGTCTTATAGTACCATAGACATATTTCATTTGATTAATTTGATTAACAATTAGACTAGGATATATAGAAAAAAATCCAGCTAACATATTTTGTGAAATTGAGTTAAATACTTAGACCATAATCGGTTTGATCAAGCACATACTACAATATACAAAAATATATGATCTTATAGTTGAAAAGTCTTTAAGAACGAAATAAATTTGACATTGAAAAATTCATAAATTCATGGTGTCCAACTTACAAATAAAATGTTCCATTTACTATTTTGACATATTTTATTGTATAATACTTACTAGTTATTTATATACCTATATATAGGGCAAAAGGCATACATACAATATAATAGAACATATCAGCTTATATATCGGACAATAATCCACTTCGAACCATATAACGCGCATATACACACAAAAATGGCTTGTGGATTTAAGAACGCACAAAAAAGAATTGAAAAACTGTGTAACTAACGAATTTAAAATTCCTCGTATTAAGATGAAAATGTAATATTCAATTTGGAGTGGATAGAACTGGTGGCGCGACAATCTGGGCAAACAAAAAGTACTGTTTAACACTTGTTATTAGACGCCACACAGTTGGAAACAGAAATTTAATACATCTTATTTATGCACTTTCACCTGCTTTGCAGTATGAAGAGCTATTTCAATCTGCTTTTTAAACTATTAATTAACATTTATGTATTTATTTTTAACTACTTTCAATGTTTTTTAATTTTATTTAAACATGGTGAGAGGTATCGCTTTACGTATCACCGAAGCTAGCAATATTATACGATGTTTTATTTTGTTATGATGTAAATTACATAGATAAACAAGAATGCTTAGATACATAATTGTAAATAAGGATTAGTCATGGTCCTTTCATTAGTCAAATCGAGTCCCAGTTCATATAAACTCTTTGCTTATTTATAGCACCACAGAAATTAATGATAATAAGGATATGAAAGTAATGATCGTGTCCACGATACTCGTAATTTACACATCGAACTTGGTGAGATTTATGAAACAAAGGCAAACAAATAATAAATAAATAAATAACCTCGCACATCTCGCATACGGCTGTCTGATCATTTCATCTGATGCACAGGCTCTGCTTAATTTGGTTAAGCAGAGCCTGTGCTATTATAACCAGACTGCTGATAAACATACTTAAAGATTTCTTAATACATGCGTATTATAGATAAATTACACCCAGACACAGAATAAATAATCGTGCTCATCACACAAATATTGGTTCTGATTGTGAATCGAACCCATGACCACTGATTTAGCAGTCAGGGCAACTAGCCACCAGACCAACCGGCACGTCAAATACTAGTTATATGCTTAATGTTAATATTTATAACAAAGTGTTTTTCATTTGTGTTTCACTAACAACATTTTAGTTACTTTCAACAAAAAATAAACCTAGTCACAGTAACACCAGCCACTCACTTGTCAAATTAACCTTGTACGTACAAGTATGTTTCTCTTAAACTAACTTTTAGAATTGACGCATGTAATATATTTAATTGAGTAACAGTCACAAATACTTCATAAGTTCGGTATCAACATTTGAATTATTCCGAAGATTGTCACAAACGCAACACAACCTTTTTACTGTAGTAATTATGTATGATGTTTAGGTTTTACCTACTAATATTACCAATAAGAAATATTTAAAATGTACACTATGCAAAGAGTAACAGTGTCCAAAAAGCATCAATACATTCTATATAAACTTTTCCGATTGCAGCCTGCTAACAAAAGACTTACAAGGGATTTACCCAATAATATGCGATTAAATTTCAAAATTAGTTATATTTTAAACTTCATACTTCTCAGTAAAGTACCACTTAATCTATCAGACACTAGCACGTTGTGAATAGAAAGAATACTTTGAGCATGAAAACATTAACTCCGCGTCGGCTCCTTACTCCATGCGCCATTGAAACCGTCAGCATAATACACTTACCTATTCTCTTTAGTTATTTTTCTTTGGTGTATTATACTCTTAACAGTCTTACAGATTACGGAGTTATCTAATATTGAACTAAATTCTAGACGCGCTCAAACAGTTTTCAATGGCATTCTCTTTTCAAAGTTAACAAAAGATATTTTTCTCCTTTCATAAATCCCATCGTCTTTCTGACGACAATAAAACCTAGCGATATGATAAAATTTACAATTCTACTACACGAAATCAATTCTTATTACACGAAAACAGACTCACCCAACACCCACGCCCAAAGGTTTAATCTTATGAAATACTATTTAGCTACAATCACCCAAGTATCATTATGTAGATATAATTATAACACGGACAGTGTCAACCATTACACTTTGTGTTATTAATAAAATATATTTAAAGTCTCAAATTCCCAGTAAGTCACATAAAAATCCTATAGACTATATAAGTAGAAGTACTATATAAATAATACTGTGGGATGTACTAAAAAATTTATGAAATCAAACAATTACAAGATAGAAAGTACTTTAATTAGATTAAATTGCAAATAGAATAGCTAATAATTAAGAGAATATTAACTTCGCTCGTGTGAAATTTGGTCTGCTGCATTAAGTTTTGTAACAGATCTTTTTTTTAGTAAAAAGTATCCTATGTTACTTCTAATACCTCCAAGAACATGTGTACAAAATTTCATGATGATCGGTTGAGTAGTTTTCGCGTTAAACCGTAACAAACAAACTTACATTCGCATTTATAATATTAGTAGGGATAATAATTTCTAAACGAAACATTAAACCATATTTTTTTTAAATATCCAATATCAGACAATTACAAGTACACATGGCGGCGGCAGAAAATAACCCAATTAAGTTTCACATTCAAGAGTTCCACGGACGTGAATAAATGTGGTTATCACAATTATCCCATGTCCGGGGATACTAACGAGCTACACCGACACTCGGTAACCTGCTCCTTTTTTGGAATTTTCAAATGAATATTATTAGCTTTATCTGATATTAGAACTTTGAACCAAGTGGTTAAATTTAGATATAGAAAACAAAGAAGCGAAGAAAATAATAGCATTTGCATTAACAAATGTATCTCATTGATCTGTAAAGTTTAAATCCTAGTATATCTTCGTTAGATTGAAAACATTTTCTGTACCATTTAAATACTCATATCAGGTAAATATTTATAAGTTATTGTTTACGAAATTAAATAGCAGTAAACTCAAATGATTTTCTACCAAAAATATACATTACCAAGTCCTAAAAAAACAATCCTATATTAATATGAAAACAAACATCACAAGAGTGTTGATTATATTAATTTAGGATGACTGTTTTTGAAAAACTAAGTAGTTTGGGCGGTAAGGGGTAGTTTGCGCCACGCTGAGCAACGCGGGGCACCGCGGGCAACACACTCGCCTAATGGAGAGGCCGCGCTGCCCACTGGGGGGCATTACATACTCTTATTGAGCACCTAAGACTTTCTTAATAACAGAATTTATCCCTGCTTCTAATATCGTAGATGGAATTTTAGAAAATATATTTCAAAAGTAGAAGAGATGAGGCTTGAGTATTAAGTTCATCGTTAATACGTTTGAATGAAGTTCTTAAGAGGTACAAAAGCAAATCAGAATGAGAGATTATTAATTGTAAATACATTTTTATATGTAAATAATGAATTCAATTCAATTCTGTATTACCAAACACTGGCTCTTCCGATAATTCTTAAGATCTAGTGACGTGTATTACTCCCATGTATTCATTTTACATATCATTGTGGCATTTTTTTTATATTATATATTTTATATGTACATATGTGAAAATAACTAATTTACGAAACTTGTGTCTATGCGACATCTGGTGGGTACAAACTAAAAGTAATAGGCTTACGGACGAAACTTATTTCTTTAGTGTAAAAAGAACACCATAATAGTTTAAGGTCGGCTTATTCAGTCCATGACCCTTTGTAAATGTCGTGACCCAAAAGATAATATATAATGTTTTCTTAGTGTGTGAAAATTATGTGAAAACTGTGACTGACTGTCTGATTACTCTGATCGAAGTTCTGTAATGAACCCACTCCTAAAACAAGTATTTAGGATAACTAAAGAGGATATCAGGATACTAGTACCTCGTCCTCAGAGCGTCTTTCCTCATTCTTCATTCTATATAAAAGGTACAAAACATTGTGGCACAAGATAATGGTACTATTGATTTACCTGTAGAGTCAACAAATCTTTTTAATAATCTTGCTGAGTAACAAACGCTAACATCTACATCCACTGAAATGAAATACAGTCAACTGAACGTGTAAACCAACAACTGTTCAGTTAATGTAAAACAACACTCAATTATACACTCTATTACCGCACAATTAAAGCACAGAATCGTTTAAAACGAGTAACTATTTAATTCTTTGACAACGATGTTTCACAGCCACTTAAAACTTTTGAGTGAATAACAAATCTCCTCCGAAAAGTCTATTCGGAGAAGTTATACTGTTAAATTGTTTGTAGGTAGACATAGAAGGTCTTTAAAAAGTTAAAGGTTGGGAGAGCATATAAAGGGATCAGGTAAAACGGAGGGTCAGTTCTCAACGGCGCTGCATTATCACGCTTTGTTGTTAATAATGTGAACGATTAAAAACCCTGCAATATAAAGGATTACTTTAATCATCACAGTTCATCTAATTATACAAATTCCTTTATTAATAGTTAAACGCTTGGAATCTATATATTAATACGTGAAGCAAAAACTTTGGACCCCTTTATACGAAAATTTAGCACACTTATAGTTTATATATAGAAGAAGAACAGAACGCTAAATTTTTTCAATAATAATGCTTATAAAGTACATTAAATCAATAAATAAAACATTACACACACTACCATGCATTTGACACACACAAACAAGTATTTGTTACACGCATAAATACTTTGTGGTCAAATTGTTTCTTTTGTTCATTATTTTGTCTATACACATACTATAGACATTGAGTACTGACATAGACATAGATTACTGTTTTATATGTTTACTGTGGTTTTACTGAATGTCGAACAGAAAAATTTTATTTGCCCGATTTATTATAAAAATACCACGTGAAATACCGCTCGCTTATACAAATTTATACTCGTATACTATAAGTTGTGTTTTATTATGGTTGAATTTCGACCAGTAAGCGACCACTAGTATTAAGTAAAGTACAAAGCGATAGTTATATTATTTCGTAAAAAATTTAAAAACAATCAACAAATTACACTTTCAACTATTTATTTCAACAGTGCAAAACGTGGCGTGTTCATACAACTATTTATAAAATGTCTGCAAAAAGAAACAAATCATCTAGGTATATATAAAATAAAATAGGAGCATGAAATTTTGTTGTGTTATTTCTATACATGCATATTGTTCGTCTTTCTTGAAAACAGACACTTAAATTAACCAACCTACAGTACTAGTTTGTTCTGTATTATGACTAAATCATCATCATCATCATCATCTTTAGCCGGAAGACGTCCACTGCTGAACATAGGCTTCCCCCCTAGAACGCCACCCCGTACGACTGGACGCCAACTGCATCCATCGGCTCCCCGCTACTCAGACTACGTCGTCGTTCCATCTAGTGCGGGACCTACCTACGCATCGTTTTCCGACACGTGGTCGCCACTCGAAAAACTTTCTTCCCCAATGGTAAATTAATTAATTAATTCTTGACTAAATAATTACCTAATATAACGAAATATTGCTTTACTGAAATATGAAATTAGAATATAAATCTAGAATATAATTAAAATAAAAATCAACTAGACAACAAAATAAACGAAACAATGTCGAACTATAAACCCTTTTTATCTAACTAATGCACAAATACTGTGTTTCTTTCTTATTCCCGTTATTCCTTCACTAAATTGTAGCAAGTATGATGTGTAGACGCTCATGTGTAGGTAGATCGCATTATTTCAGGGAGTTAAAACAGTACACATGAAAGTAATATAATTTTTACACCTCCGAGGGTATGTAGACTTTATTGTTTGATATTAATTTCAACTCGATATCTACCTGGTTTTCAGAAAAAGATCAACCAGGTCAATAGACAATGAAAAGTTTTATTGTTACCTTTGACGGTATAGAAACCCAAAAATAATTAAAATTGTTTTTAAGGTTCTGTCACAGTCACAGAATGTTTGAAAAGATAACTGCCTCAATCACTCACTATTTAGATTACTTAGTTGATAGTGTAAGAGTTATAAAAATATAAATTAGTTTATCAAAATATTGGCATAGGGTAACCAAACAATAACCGACCTTTATAAATATATCGATACCAACTCTTAGATACGAGAGCTCAAACTACGTCGACTGAATTAACCATAACATTCTAGAGACGTGTCGAAGTGGCAACTTGACAAAAAGGTCCCAGTGATTGATGTCCCACCCTTTGTACACCCTATTTCCACCACCCAACTATGATATACATACATCCCATACAAATTTAGTAAAGAGGGATTTTTGTATCATATTACTGTTTTAATCTCTTATTCATACTACGTGACGTTAATAGACAAGTTTAATTTGTACAATCATTGTGTTTGAGTTAGATGGAAAGTAGAGTTAAATGATTTGAGACACTATTTGTATCGCATATATTTTTGCACATTTTATGAAACAGGACCTTCAGTGTTTACACACGTCGTATACGTGTAACGTATATGACGTGTGTAATAGTTGGTCGTTAATGTATACGTATACATTAACGATCAACTATTACCGACTATTTAAATAGTGTAAACTTGTCCACAAAGAAACTATTCGGGCATGTATTTCTATTTAACACTCTTTTTTCATTATTTTAATAATTAAGAACATGTTGTAAGTGTTTGCACTAATTAAAGACGAGTAGTCTAGTGTGCCATTTGTAGTGTCAACTGATCTCCTAGCAGTTAGAATCATCAGAATTAGAAGCAGAGTTCTACAATCAAACCGCGTCTCTATTGTCGCTCTAACGCGCTAATTGCTTCGAAAACAAAAACCACACGATAGCTGACAAAACTCATCAGCGCATACGAACGGGGAAAAGAAACAAATAGTATTTATTTAATTACTCGCACAGCAGTTGACAAATCCATTTACCACAAGACTCGGCATTATCTTTTGTTGTCTACGTCTAAAACCAATCTATTACTCTGCAGTCGCCAGCAGACTTGATTACTGTTCAAATGCTGCTAAGGAACTGATTTAGACTTAACTATATTGTTCAAATGCATTAATGTATGTGTATCATTGCGATTATGTGTTTAGTATTCACGTGTGTTTCGTGCACGAGTGTGGAATTTAGATGTGAATTAGGTTCGTAGCACGTAGTTATTTAAATGCTATTTGTATCACGAAACGTTATCGATAAGAAAACAAACTTGTATTAAGTTTTCTTCTTTCAGTCAGTAATGTATCTTTTGATGCTTATTTATGAAGGTAAAAATTTATAGCTTTAAATGTTAGTAAATGAGTAACTTAATCTGAGCACGTATTGTAACTCCCCAGATGTTAATCGTATTCTTCATTTAATTTCCCCTAAAGATTAATAATCGCCCGTAGGACTCTGTATTACTATAAAATAAATAAAAAGAAGACCATATAATCTTTTTTGTTTCTGTTAAATATCCCCCTATAATACTCATTCTCCCTAACTTTAAAAGAAAATGCTTCAATATTTCTTAGTAGACATGTATTTCTACTCTTAAGATGTATATGTCTGTTTCTAATAAAGTAGTAAATTTATTTAAAGTTTTATTTATCATTGTTGCCAATACAGAAATATCATACTATAAAAATATACAGAATATGAATACAGTATACATCAATAAGAAACAAATTTATCTACTTAAAATAATTTATAAAATAAACTTTCATTGAAAAGGCGCCAAAAGATCCCTTATCTCGGTTACAGCCGCTTTGAATAACGATTTAAAGTGTAACCCCATCGTGAAGTCCTTTGATGTCCTTTAATTATAAAAGTTTATCTCGTAAAGGGAAACCTTTTAAAAGTCTTACAGAGAAAGACTGCACTGTTTCACTGAGGTGAAACCACCAACTTGTGATTCTATTACTTAACTCCATCACGACAATGTCCTTCAACTTTGCTAAACAATCGTACTTGTAGTCACACTTCATTTAATATTTTTGTTACATATTGTATATAATTTTTCAATTTTTTGACTAAATGAATTTATAAACATTATTATACTTAATAGAAGTACAAAAGTATTTACATCAAAATATTTGATTAAATAAATCAAGTCATAATCATTTTTAATTCTAATATTTATTGATAAAAAGATGAATCGATAAAAAAAATTTATTTGTTATATTAACAAGATCATAGAAATATTCTAAAAGTCAGTTTATCTCATATCATCATAAAGAGATGATCTGAGATAAACTGATGATCAGTTGCAAAATTTTGTTTTAAGCCGTATGTTTGAAAGTTGAACTAAAGATTCAAATATTCGGTAAATGATAAAATATGCCGCATGTATGGCTAACTCAGAGCATAAAAAAGGGGTATATAAAATAGAACACTTTCAAAAAATCTACATAGCTTCACAAACTTTGACCGTAAGTAACAACATTGTCTGCTGAGTTTAATTATCGTGCAGAAGTTCCAAAACTGAACACAAGTAGGAACCGACGCAGTGATATGAAGTTAATCCGACCAAAAGACGTTTAGCACAAAGGCCAACAATCTTGAGATAGAACCGTATGTCTTCGAGCTGGCTGGGCGAATCTCGTTCCACGTTTAATGTAGTGTGTTCATTAGGGTTGCATGTAGTTAGGATACAGATTCCCTCCGTATCATCAGATAGAGCGTGATCAAAGTCATACGGTTGAAAGCCTGTGGCAGGAACAAAAACTACACTTTTTGTAACTTACGCAAAATGATTTACGCAACAATTAACTTATCCATTTTCATATATCTTGACAAGTATATATTAACTTGCTGAAAGGGTGATTAGGCACTCTGATTTTATCGTCGGATCATTTAACAGAGCTTTCAACTGCAAAATCTTATGTCAAATGCCGTTTGAATTTTCAAATATTTTGATAAATGTTGGATCAGTGTTTTTCAGAAATTTGACTTCACTGTTAACTCGACAGCTACAGAACTGGGTATTAAGTTATTAGTGGTATCATAATTTATCAAACATTTTTAAACTAACAAGATATACATATAATGGTTTTGTTGAAGGTAGTATCGGTCTTAACTTTATTCAAATTGTGTTTTTTTTGTTTAAGCAGAATTGATGTGTCATGCTCTATTTCTATTATTCCTTGTAAGTATAAAGCTGCTTTGATATTAGACATTTAAAAGATATACCCTAATATTGATATCCTAATAGCTATATGTTTGTATAAAAATTTTATATCATACGCCTTACCGAAATAAACTTAAAAAACAGTACAAGGAAAATTTATGTTGTTGAATCTATTTAAGTCGACATTGTCTTTGGCATCACGTCGCGTTGAACTGCGTAAAGTTCATTTGTCAGGGGCTTACATTTTACCATAAATTCTCGAACGACACTTTCTAGACTGGTTGTCGCAAGTATGCCAAAAATGCTGGTAAGTTACCTACCTACTTGAGTTACAAAGAGAAGGGTTCATATTAACTACTCAATAATGCTCTCGTCAAGTTTAGTTACTATTTTTTGTAATTATCTATATATAAATATAAGTTATTAATATTGTAATTATTGGTTAAATTTCTGTAATACCACAGTAAGTTCTGTTTTATATTTTTGGTATATAAAATCTTGGCGTGTTTTCTTTCATTATGCGTTACGTCTTGTATTGGCTTTAATTATAGATAAATTCAAAAGTAAGTAAGAAACATGCAGAAAAGGAGAATTATACATACATCAACATTCTCGACGCTCAATTTCTTTTACTCGTATTTTGAGAATATATATTGGAATTTCATCAGACGATTTCTATTCCTTTTGTATACGTTGAATTATTTATAGGATATAATATCTTCCATTACTATTTGTTTGAACTATATAAAATACGCGAAGTAAATAATCACCATGAAGGCTTCATAATAAATTCATCGTTGTATTCAAATAAAAGAAAGGAAAGATAGTGTTGTGACTGGTAGCTAAGTAGGGCACAGCGAGGCGAGCATAGGTATCGATTAGTCGCTAAATTAAGCTCAACACCGATGTCTAGCCAGTGCCTAACATATCCTATTCAAAGCATACTTCAGCTGCGACTGTATGTTTCTATAGTACAATTATCCAGTAAAACGATCCTAACCAAGTTGATTGAAACTAGAAATAGCAATGAGTGTTATGGAATTAGATTTGTCAGGGCAGAAGTTCGAGTGGTTTTGTTTGTACTTAGGTACTCAGAATAAATATGTAGTTCATAGTATTGTTTAAACAAAATATCCTCGAACTGAAATCACTTTCAGTATATATAAAACTTAGTTTTAATTTCCATTATCGACCTACAATATACTATGGCAACTTTAAGTCATTATCTCAAAGAGAAGGCTAGTAATGTAAACTGACCCAGACTATAAAGCAGGTAAGCAAATAAATTAATGTCAGAAATAAAAAACACAATTCAGAAACCTGTTTTATAATTTTATTTATTGTGTGTAATATACTTTCTAAGGAGAGGCCTATGTCCAGCAGTAGTATAGTTTTAAAAACTGTTGAAGATTATTTCCCATCTCGCAATTTCCAATTTAGCATTAATGTTATTCTATATATGTACATAAAGGTTATACGAATATACAACACTTATTAGAATAGAGTGTGATTGAATTTTAGTATATTTTCATTCGCCCATAAAGAATAGCGTAGTGGTTTTGGTTTTTACTTAGTTCGATCTCTACATGGGAAAATACTACGTGTAATCCACAAATTGTTGTTCTGTCTGGGTTGTTGTTGAGTCTGGGTGTTCTTTGTGGCCGCTTTATGTATGTTTGCAAGGTCCCCCGCGACAAATGATATACTTCGAGTGTGGGAAGTGTCTGAAAAAAAGTAAGTTAAGCATATGTACATTAACTACGGAGATTGACACCTTAATACATTAAGTTTGAGATTGACTGACTAAAAGGTGTTCTTATACAATAACATCGTTTTGATAAATGTAAACACGTTATGAATATTAATTATTTTTACAGCGAAAAGCACTTACTGAAACATGATCGTGCTTTGTAACTATTACTTTCTCATTTGCGAGCGAATGGAAAATATAATAAAATACGAAAGTATCGAATTACTAATCGATGACATTAGATTTGTTTTACTTCGGAACTGAACCGCCCTCATCATTGTCCAACGTGATGAATCACTGTAGATAAACGTTTCATCAGAAAGTAAATCAAACGAGTCAAGAGGAGTATTTGAAAGCTTCTATTTATTTTGTATTTGATTTCAGATGGAAATATACTGTAAACGAACATTAATATCGTGCATCTGTTCAATTAATGTTCGATATCTTAGTAGCGTGTTTCTGAAGACTGTAATTTTTTACGTAAGTACAATAAGATGAACTGATGTACTGTGACTATAGATCTCTTTAATGCAATGTATTTTAAAGTAATTTTGGAGCTAAAAAGTAACGGTTCTCTGTAAAATCTAAGTATTTTAAGTAAAAGTGAAAGGATAAGACTTATCCTAATGAAAATTTATTAATTTATTGACTTTATTCTATTTCAGTGGTTAAAAAAAAAATACTTGGGGATTCCAATAATATATTACCATAATTCAAGAACATAATATTTTTTGATAAAAGGAAAACTGAGAGTAATAGTATATTACAATGAACATATCATTCAAGATTAAATATATAACGAAGAGATAAGAAAACCATACGCGTAAAATGTCAATGTAGCTTTAAATGTCAGTTAGCATTTTACAACTTAAAAACCTTAAATATATTGATGACCATTTTATGAAATTCATTTATAATCATCATTATTAGTTTTTAATATAGAAATACTCTAAGAGATATCATGTAGTACACACAAAATAAAACAACCCTCTTTAGAAAAAAATATTTGTTTAATTTGTGTCAAAAATAAATTATTTAAAGGCACTTTCATGAGCAATAACTTAATCGTTCATTACAATTGTTAGCGCCAACCAACGTGCCTCTTTAACAGCGGTTACACGTTTATTTCGCTTAATGAATGGTTAACGGTATTAACATCAGTACCGAAAAGTTTTCTTACCGCTTTACCGCTGTCATGAATGTCCCTATGCACTTAGGTCGTCCATTAAGGCTATTGCATCGTTCACTGACGGAACACAATCGTAAAACCTTTATAACATCCTTCCAGTACTTGTAAAACGTTTTGAGAAACCTCGCCGTTTTATGCGACCTCACATTACCCTCCACTATCTTGACTTTTTGGTGTCTTAGTGTGATCATACAGTCAACGCTAAGTATACAAGTTTGTACATAAAGACGTCTGCAGTGAATATCCCGAGCGCTCGGTATAAATGAAAGTATTTTAAAGCTACGTCTCGTTAGACCACCCGCTTAGAAGAAGACCTCTTATCTTTGAATCTGGCTGAGCACTTGTTACTTTATATTTTGTTAGTAAAACTTAAAAAGTCTCCTTTATTCTTCCTACCCGTACCAAAGTTTTGAACAGTTAAATTTGAAGTTAAGTTGATTATGAATCAAATGATGAGACTTTGTAACACTAGCAGTATATGAAACCTGCAATTTATAACACATTCTAATGTATTTAGTGTAGCTTTTTCTACAGCGCACAATTTAACATATTAGAACAACAAACCAGTTTCGCTGCTGGCCGAGCAGGCGTCGCGACAAGAAGCCATAACTCTACATTTGTCATGTTCGTTCAGAAGCCTTTCGGGTTATAGTTATGGTTGTATTTTAATACAATGTAACCGATATTAGGTGTATTATATAACTAGTGTTGTTAACGAAGGATTAATAGGTAAAAAAGGTAGGATTTTAAATAATATTTGACGAATAAATCATAAGTTAAGAATCTAATTTTAAATTATATTATATCGAATCTACAAGCCCTATTATTACTAGTACTTAAAGTAAAGAGCTTCACGAATGCAATATCAGCGATTTTGAGCGTAGAATTCTTTACTTATGCACTTTTTTAGTCTAATCTGAATACTTCAAATAGTAACTCATATCTACGAGTTTTCACTCCCAGCGTTTCTTTTTTTCCAATTAGTCTGTCTTTAGATACTTACAATAATATTTAATCCTCATAACGAATTACCTTACAAGTAAACATTGGTATATACTATGGTACTTTAGTGATAATGCTTTGTTTCTGATTGTGACAAGGAGTCAAATACGTAAAAAAACAAAAAGGCTTAAGAAAACAAGGTAGTGTGTTAGTACCTTTAAACCTAATAGGTGTCTCTCTCTCTCCACCATTGATAGTGAATACACTATCAATATAATGAAATCTATAACGTATATTTGAATTTTGTTAGATAAGTAAGACGCAAGATATAATTTCTGAACCATATAAATTACTAAGTAAGAACCAAATGTCTACTAACTTGCTTCACCAATTCTAAGATAAATAATCAGGTATTAGTGCAAGTTGTGATTTGCTCGCCGTGGAGATAAGTTTAATCAGAGCACCATTAAGTTTTACAGCTTAGACGGTGCATACGGTTTATGGCGGGTTCGGGCGACTTTGTCAACAGATCTTGCGATGCTCTTTACGGCTGCTGAAACGTTGCTTTAACGGTTTTATAGTTTTCGTCGTTTCGTCGCGCGGGCGGTCACGGCGCCCTTAATAGCCGGAGCTAAGTGCCCGCCCGGGGCTTTGCTTTGCCCTCAAGAATGTCTCTATTTCTTTCATATTCGTTCAGATTTAAATCTTCAGTATCATAAAGAATTTTATTTTTCTTTGAAATCTCATGCGATCTTGTTATAGTCGTATACGATTGTCTGGAATATTTCTGTACCATGTTAAGAATCGTTTTTTTACGTAGAACAAAATACAAAAACTAAAGCTTAAGGCTTAATAAAATTAAAAATATTTCCAGTTAGTTTTTCATGCTAGAAATATTTACTTTTTTTCTAAAGAAGGTGCGAATAAGACTTATGGGACTTATGGGCAAAAACTACGCCTACTTACTGACTAAATTTACTCAAAACAGTTTTTAAATATTTCTTTTTTAAAAAGAGCCTTACTATAAAAATTTTAAGACTAACCAGACGTGACACTTCGTTAAGAAAAACAAAGTACATATATAAGTATGTTATTGTAGTCCGATCGTTTATTATTAGTACTGATTCAGTTCTCCCGACAGCAAGGCGACACAATTTTATTGACCGTTACTTACATACAAATAACTTAAGTGTATGTCTTCTTTAATTAAAACTCAACAATGACGGAAAGCGCAATCAAGGCTCGTTCTGACGCATACCACCGGCGTCCTGCACAACGTCAACTGCACGTCGTACGTTATTAATTTATACGCTAATTAATTTACAACAAATTAATATTTCATCATTAGCTAGGCAACGTGACCTTTGTGCATAAAAACAGTGCACTAAGAAATTAATTGAAGCTCACACGAAACTAATTGGTTTTTGAACTTGTTCATATGTGTATTTAGTTTAATACACTTATTATATTTCCAACTCTTTTAAATTTCTTCTGATGGTTTGATTTGTAATAGTTCGTTAATGGTTCTAAGTCAGTTTAATTTTTCCTGGGATATCCTGAGCATCGTAACTGATAGTGTTCCGTGTTGATCCTGCTGTACAGGAGTAACAGTGATGGGCGTGTGGGAGGCATCAGTCTCATGTGATTTTAGTTCCATTCCGACACATCAACCCACCGCAAACCCCGGTGAGGTGATAGCGCGAGGGAGTTTCCACACTTTAAAAAAGTGTTTGGTTCAAGTTTGGCTTCTCTTTGTAGTGTTGTTGCCATCAGTAATTTACTCCCTTAACCACCTTTTACGACACCCATGGAATTAATAGAGGTGGTAACACTCTGTGTTCTTAATCCGTCACTACACGAATTTTAAGCAAATTCAGTTTAAACAAACTTTTTAAATAGCGTTCAAACTTTCCAGAATAATGAAATAAAATATTTAAATATAAAGAAAGTTATTGCATGTTTTATGACAACAGAGTCTCTGAATAGTTATTGTAACATTTTGGGATAGTCAAAGGTCGTTCAATAACTCAACATAGGCACCCATTGATCAGAAAGATGTATGTTTTTGAAGCAAGAAACAGTTATACGAAGATAGATATGCCAAATTACCTTAATGTAATGCTTTGAATCGCAGTAGTTTCAGAATTTATGCAGTTGAAAAATGAATAATACTTTCTTTATCTGTAAAATTTTTCACTATTTTTGCTTTAGAGTAAATTTGTACAAAATTTACATACGACAAATAACGATCATAATTTTAGGCAAAATAGCACGAACTAAGCTACCTTGTTTTGAAGTTGAAACAATATAGATTTTTTGCGATTCGTTATTGTTCGCTTTACCATCATCATTATCATCATCTGCTAGACATCCACTGATGGATATAGCCCCCCTGCCCCCAGGCCCTACACAGCAACTGACCCTGTATATTGTTTGTTTTTTGAAGTGAAAATTATTAAAACCACATTTGGTCGGGATAATTTTATGGGTTGGCGTTAGCAATGTACTACATAAATGCACACACAGTGGCCTATGCAAGACATTGTAAATACCCGATTGTGTGTGTGTGATTATTTTTATTATCTTGTATTTATATTTTGTATTTTGTTGCCTAATAAATGAATGAAATAAACATATGTATTCATACTTGGTGCTCAGAGTGCTGGTAGACGTGAAAATCAGATTAATATGAGTAACTGTAATTAAAAAATTATAAAATTTTAATTTATGTTGGAATACAATAAGTTTGTGATTTCAAAATACAGTTGTAAGTTTTCACTTCTCTCGGCCGTCCTCATAACAGCCTCCATTTTTTCTTGTATTGATTGTATTGTATGTATTATGTTTTAAATAAAACCACAAACACAACACAAATGTATAAGAACAATATTGTCATTGGCAAAATTTAGCAAAAAGGTATTTATTAATTTACTTAAAGTATACTCAAAGTGTAAATTAGAGCTCAATTGAGACTATTCAATTCACTACATTACAACAATCAAAAAAATCTTGTTCTTGTTCAGGAAATTGAAGGCCTATTCATTTGATATTATCTTAGTCGACATACTATCGAGAAGTACCTTTCATGTTAATAATGCTCATTTTCTGTTACTCCTTATGAAAAACCCATAAGCGTGAACGTCACTGTAAACATTCATTGCGTAGACGTCGTATCTATTATGTAAATAGGATTCTGATAAGCCGGACGCATATAAAAAAAGCTGTCTTACAATATCCTCACGTAGGGGTGGTTATGACGTTTCATAGTGCGCAACAAGTGAGGTGGCGCCACCGTGTCGCCGACGTGGGGCTGCGACAGGAATTCCAATCTGGTCGTGATGAACTGAGCAAAGGCGCAAATTACACACAAGCGACCGTCTTTTATTACCCTTAACGCGCCAACTCAACTATGCCAGTTCGTTTGTGAATGGCCTGCACTAATATACTCAGCGCTCATTTGATGAAAGACTATTTAAGGTAGGTTTTATAAGTACATAGTTCGTGATACTTATGTACTTAGTGACTTTTACTTATTAGTTACGCTAATATGAAATACAATCTGCTTCCTTCTCTTGACAATCTAGCTGGTCTATCTAAATAAATAATATGCCTTTCACGTTATATTCTCACATAGCTGCACATCTTAGCTACATGTGGGTGTTATGTAATTTAATAATATGGATATGGAAGTTAGATAAGTACGTTTAGTTCAACGCTGTCTAGTTAGTGAAAGAGTCGATAATGTTTGGTCGGAAAGCAAATAATGCGGAGGCATGGCGTCGAGCAACAAGTAGGCGACGCGCGACGCGTCGGCGCCACCTCCCCATACTGAAACACACACAACAAATATATACAATATATCAGGTTTTCTGAACTGTCTTTAACTTTAGTGAACTAACATATATAACATCATTGTATAGTTTGATTTTAAAAATCACCAATTCTAAATACCTGCGTGGTATGGGTTTTTGTAGTATTTTTATCATCTTTGCAGAAACTGACCCACAGGCAAAAGAATCCGTTTTGGCAGTCGCATATTTCTTTGCAACTTACTTTATATTAGGATATTTTTTATTTTTTGGAACGAAGTTCCTTACGGCAGGCTTGGAGGGGATAGGGATTTCGCTGCGTGACCGAACTAAAAAAAATGTGATAGTAAAACCGTAAGTGGAAAAAGTGCGTGGAATAAATCTGTGGAAAAAAGTGCGTGGAATAAAACCGTTAAATGAGACGTGCGCAGGCGCGAAAGCGCGTCATGTGTGCTATTTTATTATTTTAAGGAATTTATTATTTTATTTCCTAAAATACTGAATTTCCTAAATACTTTCTTGTACTTAAATAAAAACTAATCAGCAAAATTTAAGAGAAAAATCAAGAAAACCTACATAAAATTGAGCACGATTTTTTTTGCAAATTGTGTCGATTCTACATTATCCGAAGGAACTTCGTTCCTACCTGGTGTCCCACGACACCATTCATTTTTTTACAGGTCAGCTTTTAATTAGATCTGAATATTAGACTGAGGTTGAATATTACGATGGCTACAAGCGACAACTCTACGAGTTTTAAAACGAATAATACTCTAGCGGACAGGTAGAAAAATATGATCTGAAAATTTGACTATTTCGTATCCCAAAAGTTCAGTGAATCGGTAATGAAATACAAATTATTACCAAAAATAATTAAAAATTGTCCATATACATAAAATAAATTGTTTCCTAGATACATTATTTCATGTTTAAGTAAAAAAATATTTTCACATGTTCTAATATTTAAGTGATATAAGTCAGCATGTCGCTGAGAGCCTCAAGCGTCGGAGTCACTTACGATACGCCTAAATAGACAAATCCTGTTAAGTATAAAATCCCCCATAAATCCATTACGTTGTTGAAAGAATTAAGTTACTAACGGAATTAATAAATATACTCTAAAGTTTTTACTTTACTGGGCTTTCGTTATAATCCTGTGATGTAGGTTATTAAGTAGTAGAATCACACTGGTTTTAGCACCAACGATTTGGTTCGATCGCAGCAGGACTACTGTCTCACAAAAGATCAACCTAAAGCGACGAAGCATCCATGTTCTCGTCTTTCGTTGGTGAGTACGAGAGCGGAGGCCCATTAACGCAGAGGTGACAGTTATCATGGTAAGTATGTGAGTCTTACACTGGCACGATGATTGTCATGCCCTTTATGTCCCCAAGCGGGGTGTGAACAAGCATCTCACTAGGCCGGTATAGCGTAGACCACCATACTGCATTGTCTGCATTCAGAATGAGTATAGTGGCCACACCTCTTGGATTGTATTCATGCTTTTCATCAGGCAAAGTAGGGTCACTTTGCCAGTCTCCTTAAATAAAAAAAAGTGTATATAAAGTTAAAAAATATGAAATGAATGTAACTAATTTAATAAAACAACACAGAGGACAAATCTTGACTCTAATAAATCTATTATATGTTTATGATAATGATCTTATTGATTCCATATCTTTCTAACTGAATCGTCTCTATATCATCTAGTAGTAGTAGAGTATTTTAATAATAGAACAAAACTGTCAGTAAAGTACAATCTGCACTAAAAATATTTACGTTCTGTTTTAAATCCATTGAATGCACACAAAATTACTGCACGGAAATATGTTCAATAAAGTGACTCATGCTAAAAATGAATATCCATTACAGTTTTGTATAACAAGGCCGTCAAAGTCCGATACACCTACAAGTTGGACCGAAGGCTTACGGGCGCGCCGCAATAGCAGTCCACTTCCGCTTTATTAAATTTCTTCGCAAATACACTTTTATTGTAGAACCCCAACGATCTTTGTAGGACATCGTTGTCTTCACTCGTTTGTATCGCATGCAAATAGTGGCACAAATGGGGACCGCCCTTAGTACGTTTTATGATTTTTATGGATGCCGTTCGCATAAATTACAATGCAGAGAATGCTCTCAAGCGAAAAATCTTCATGTCGGCAAGTCAGTCTAAATGCAGTCAAATGTTTTTCTTTTATAAATGAATGTATAATGAGGTACCAAAAAATTATATTGACATTACATTACACAACACTAGAGATGTTGAGTCGGAAAATACTGGTTACAAGCACATTTTCAAAGGACTTCGACTATCTATCCTAACATTATAACTATATGTCCTTTTAGCTATATATAACTTACACTTTAGTCATAACCGTCCTGGTAAGGAAAACCACATCCTTAGCACTGTCTATAATACTCAACGCCGCGAAGTACTCGGTGATATGACTTTCATTCCAGCAGAAATCAGCTGTGGCCTACCTAATACTACCATTTTCCACGTGAGATATGGAAACCGCGTGTACATGTTTAAAATTCCTTTCCTTTCTTGTACTAATAATAATAGTTTTATTTATTCAAGTACCTAGGCCTCATTCTAAATAAGTTAACGAAATAAAATTAATGATAAATATAAATGAGAACAATAGTCTGCACGCACGTACCATTGCATAACTAGCAAAAACAAACATTTACGACTCATCGAAATTTAATTAAAAATAAATAGTATTATTTGGTTCTTACACACAGCTAACTATTCCACATTTAATAGGAACGTAAACTTATCGTGTGATGGCTCTTGACGTGGTCTTATGGCTTCCTAATGAAGTTGTCACCGCGTCCTTCGTGTGCGTGAATGACGTCAACAAATTCGTATGTGTGGGTACTCGCCATATTGACGGCCTTGTCGTAGGTATGTGCAGGTTTTAAGCTAAAGGTCTTACCGATCCATAATCACTTTTCACGCGATTTCCCTCGATAGCGCAAGCGTAAACTTATTATAGGGTTGGCAAAAAAAATATGCAGTTTACTGTACGCAGATGAGGATATAAACAGTTTTATAGAAATATTTCTAATATTTATTTACTCGTTAGGTGTATTTTGCACAAAAAAACTTTTTTACAACTAACGACGCATCGCGAGGTCGTTCTTATGGGACTTGAGTTTTTAAACTACTACTACCTACTTATTTAAATGTTCACTATTTCTAACACATCTTATATTCCATCACTATTACATATGTATATGTTTTAAATACATACCATAGTACATAAATATTAAAGACATTGACACATATAATATAAAATGTTCAAACGTTTCTATGAATAGACTAGAATATACTTAGACTTAGATACCTTAAAATAACAGCAATTGTTGTAAATTACTACAACGAGTACCATTTAAAAAACTATAACAATAAAAAATAGGTGAAGTAGTTAACAAATGAAATTTAATTTTTACAACAAAGTACGTAAACAGTATACTCTTTTGTTGCCAAGTATATGGTCACTCGAGTACAGTTGCCATCAAAAAATAATACTGTTGGAATAGAAATGACTACTCTATTTTCTGTATGAAAGAAGTAACTCTGTAATAAATTTTAACTGATATATAATGTATTACAATCTCAGTTACACTCGTGGCAGATGTAGCAGGGCAATTCTAATAAAACTATTTCAGATTTTAATTAGCCTCAAAACGTCACATCGTTCTTGTACACTCACACAATATCTGTACAATCCCGCAGTAACTACTGAATTCAATAAAATTATGAAAAACTTTTACTATACTACGAACTCATCACAATAATTATGGGTGTTGGTCATAAAAGTGATGAGCACAACCCTGATATTGCCAGCACTCAACCAGGCCGGTGTTTCGTCTCGCACAAATTGCCATGATGCCTCCGCTATATTAAGTTAACATTCCCCCACACCCACTTCCACTAAATTCACTATTTCGTTGTCATAATTTGCTTAAGGAAGCAATAAAACTGATTAGACCTGATTAACGTGAGCTATTAGACTTTCTATAATATAGACCAACTAAGAAAGTTGTTTATACTATCTACTGTTTGGTCTTCATACAACCTTTGTTTCCCACGTTGGGATTAAAGTTAATAGTGCATATACCTTCTGTTTTTAATTCTAATGAGTAAATTAACTAACTACTTTTTTTCACTCTCTACTTCTCACTTATTTTAATGTGTTCTAAAACTGAACGATAAATAAAATGAGTATTAATGCATAGTCTTATGTGTATGCTTGCATGCACACGCAAGCTGTTAGAAAAGAAAATATTGAAACAAAATCTTAACTTTTATGCCTAATATTTCTCGTAAATGAAACGATTTTATAAGTATCATAGTAGTGACTAAAATGAAAAGGATTTCCTTGTTTTATCTGAGCGGTATTTTCAGATAAAATATATGGATAAACTAATTACTTACTTGAAGTTTATAATTGCAAAACTTTCTCTGTCAGTATCACCGTAAAATATTTTATCGTAATAGGCAGGAGTAAAAACTATAATCAATATCCCGAGCCCTACATTTTTCATCAACAGAGGTAAGGGTGTGGGGAGTAAATGCCAGTGCTTCAGTAGGGAAAGTTAGGGTGGCGCGACTGTAGAGGCGAAGGGGCGGGGTAGAACAATGGCCACCATGACATTTAGCATGGAAGCGATTGTCACGGCCCGTTAGCGGCACAAACCACTGGGCGTACAGCCGTTCTTCGCATAGGTAGCCTCAAATACAGATTGACATGGTACGTCGTCTTCCTTTTTTAAATTTTGTGGTCGAATTAAACGTCTCTGTAACAAAGCCTCGAATTAGCAAACATGAAATATCTAAATTTAACCGGTACGTCTTCGAGCTCAATATTTCAGATTATTTACATACTGTTTCGTGATTCAGGTTATGTAACTCAGATAGGCACGAATGGCATTAAGAGGTTGCGAATAGTATCATCGAGTAATATTACGCTCATAAGCAATAACATAAGGATGGGAACGAAAACATAAACAGTTTAAATATTTTAGGCACATTTTCTGTGCAAAAAGCAAAGCGGAAAAGTTTATTGGAAGAATAAATTGGGACTAAAAAGCAAGGCGCGCTTGCTCAAATTTCTCTTGAGGGTGGGAAAAAAACAAATTGTTGCTAGATGGTAAATAATGCCGGGGACGTGCCGCAACGAGTCCAATTACTTCATTTTACTTGGTCCTGCAGGTGTAGCCGCTGCCGCCGCAGGCCGAGCAGCCGCAATCAAATTAAATTTTAATTGCCGAATTAAGTACATTAATGGCGGGTTTTCGTCATTAACTTAATTAAATTTCACGACAAATAACTTGTACCAAAATTTTGAAATTAACTGCAATAGTTATCAGACAATTTAACAGAAATGCAGCAAATATAAGAGCATTTTGGAGCAGAAAATGCAGAATATCTTAGCATATAGATGCGGTCACTAATATTTCGATTAGTTAAGCAACTGTAAAACCACAAAACAAAGGTCCCAAATTTTTTAAATTTAGTACTGTACGTTAGTGTAAAATTACTATTTATGACAACGGCCATTTTTACTTAATGTGTAGAAAATGTGAAATAATTTTCATATTTTTGGTGTTAAATAAAATAGCATGAGAACACATTACGTAAATAATCGACTAAAATATATAGGTTGGTTGCCGAAAAAAAATGTTTGACACGGATTTTTTTAAACAAATAGATGTCGGTAATAACCTATGTATAAAATTATAAGATGATCCATTTAGTAGCTAAGCCATGAAAATATTACAGAACAAATACTGTTTACTTTTACAATAATTAGTCTCTCAACAAAATTTATACTTTCAAATTAGAGACACATAAGTAAGAATTGTTGAACATGAAAAATTATTGTCGCTCTACTCCATTCTCCTAACGAAGCAAATATAGTTGTATGAACTATACCTAATACTTCTATTAGAAATTATTAGCGATTTTTGCAAATACTTTTTAATATATCATAATTTTTGTAGTAGTTTTGAAATTGTAATATTTAGTGAATGTTTATTTTCAGTTTGTGTTTCTTTTTAAATGAATTGTGTTTGAAGATGCGAATCTCTTTTGCTACAACATGTTAGCTAAAGCTTTGAAGTCATAATGAGTAACAAAAGAGATTGGCATCTTCAAATACAATTCATTTAAAAAGAAGCAAAAACTAAAAGAAACAAAGCTTTTGCTAACATGTTGTAACAAAAGATTTACATACACTACATTACAATGAAGTATATTCATTATACTAACATAGCTCAGTGATAGCCGTATATTAATATATCTAAATCACAGGGTATCTTATATTAATTATATATGATGATGATCATCATGATGAATAGCCACAAATATATTTTATAAGACCAAGCCGTAAAACTACTACATTGTAAGGACAGAGATTTTCAGGATAGATCTTAAATCCTTCCTGCGTGTTGGTACTCGTGTATGGCATTTTTGAAAAACTACGAGATTTTAAAGGCGTATTTATAACTAGCTCACCTTCGCCACTTCGTCCACGATTCTCAAAAGACATATTTTTTGTTGTAGCAAAAATTTTCATTTTTACTCGGCTGCTATTGATCGTAACTTGACGCCTTTAGCCTTCTTAATAAATGAGCTATACAACACAAAATTTATTTTTAAATTGAAATTGCCGAGTTTAACGCGTTCGAATAAACAAACGCTGTAGCTATTTAATATTATAGATACATATATCAATTTCATGTTCGACGTAATCGCCACCACTATCAAAGTTTTCAATTAAGTGCAGGTATCTATTACAAATGGAACAAACAATCCTGTTTAATATTGACGGGACAATTAAGTGACGACCAGTGAGCTCGTTTACATATTACAATAAACTCTGACGAGGCGGCCGAAGCCGGCACCCGATGCTTCTGACATCCATTCACCAGATAATCGCCTGCATTGTTTGCCAAACTCCTAATGCTTTCAAAGCACCCTAATCTTGTATAACCGTGATGTACAGGATCTTTATTTCGCATAATAAAATTATTAAAACTTTATTAAGATAGTCTTTATGCTACATTATTTTTGATTAGATGAGAAAAAGTAGATGTCTCTTTTACACACAAAGAACTTAAAAGTTACTTTTGGAGCATATATATCTCTCACGTCATTCAGCCAATACTTCACTACTTCCATCAAGGAAACATTGCGGTGTGAGGTTAATAAATAGGTAGACATCAAGTCTATATTGATCCTGTCCTATGAAGGGGAATAGATCCATACGTGAACTGACACAGTAAATAGAGTATTAACGAATTTTTATTACCAGTACCACCGTCCCCACAACACCTCTGGGGGTGCAGGGTGGTTGTTACGTAGGTATTTTTATTTTATGCGGTGACACTCTGAACCCCAATAGGGAAATTGGATTGATACTACTTTAAGGGTTTTTAGACGTCAACCGCGTTTTTATGTTTAAAGCAATATTGACTCTTTATGCTTTTTATGGTTTACGACATAGCCTGTTATTACATTTATTACACACATACGTACAAGCTATTATTGCCTATTATATTTAATCAAAAGCTGGGACAGTACAAGTGCCCCAAACAAAGGAGAACGGTGCCGGCGAATGATTTTAGTGATTTCGTTCACTATTGTTTTAAAAAATGGAACTCACAGAGTAGTTTTTCTTACTTTTTAACTTTTGCGTTATGTGACTATGATCACAGAAATTCATTTTAGTTACTAAATAGAACATTTTGTGGCTTTTTTCACGTAACGTGACGTAAGAGGTAGCTTGTTGTCATCGTTGTCGTTGAAATAATTAATAATAAAATTCATAAATAAATGCATATTGCTACTAAATACAGTAACTTTTTCTTTATAAATTGTTATGATCAGCAGAGTAACACTGATTTTACTTTTATTTGAATTTAACGACTATAATAGTTAGTTTTTTCGTAAAAATGACAACACTACAATCTCAACAAAAAAAAACCATTTATGCGTCATACAGTCGCGTTTTTGTTTTTTTTACTATATTTCCTTCATAAACTCCTCAATATTTACTTGTTTAATTAACACAACTGAATTCTTAAATGTTAAGATACTTTATAGAATTCCACCTGAATTAAATCGAACAAGCTTTTTTGATGAATTAGTAACCGACAGGCAGGTAATAAAAAAGGAAGAACGTATAGCGTTTATCGCGTTTAGATTGCTGTTCGGGAATAAATTGGGTGTGAAATAAAACTAAGTAGCAGAAAGTTTTACATGCTCGGGATATACGGGCGGCAGCTTGTGGAGAGCGGGACAAAGTTGGCAGCTCTGAATAGTACTGTACATTGGCAGAGTCTTTAACGCCCGCGGCCACGCCAGCCAAGTTCCTTCGTGTGCCGATTTCATGTTTCGTAAACTGATGTTTTCGTCTCCAATTTTTCAATACATCTCAGTTTATATATTACTGTTTTAATATTGTTGAGAAAAACTTAAACGCAAAACTTCCAGCGGTTGTTTCCTATTAAGTAATAAATCGTATGAAAACTTATTGCAGATACCGCACTTATGAAATTTGAAAAGACATAATAAACTTTTGAACATGGATGTTACTAAAAGTGATGTTGGAATGAATATTAATAAAATTTCTAGTTTTTTGCCACTATTATAATATAAATTACTTTCTAACAAAAACACATATTTCTTCTAATTATATGTACGTAAACTATAAATTTACGCTTGAGCTCCTTCAAATGTTAACGAAGGCCATAACTTTTTTTATTTTACTTATACATGTTTAAGTAATTTAAGATACAATTTAAAAACCTTACAGTCACACTATGGGACATATGTCGACAACTTAAAAACCTTTAAAATAAGTTAAATCTTCAATTGTAATAATAGATTAAACTTCAGTAAGATATTGAAAAATAAAGTCAATTAAATTACTAATTAAAACGATTTTATGTTAACTGTTTCAAATACTGAGCAATGGATAACATCGGTTAAACACATAAAATTGTAACTTTACGTTTCTCAGTACTTCATTGCACATGGAGAATTTGGCAGCTGTTGCTTCAAAAGTCGACTTTAACAAAATGACAACTTACGCACGAAGTTGTTTCTTGTCTGGGGTAGAAATGAGCCTACGGAAATAAAACAAACAACTGTCATCAACGTCAAATCTACAGACATCACACTGTGAGTAGCTTTTGTATTGATCAATTGCCGTAGTATAACATACATAACGTTCTAATGAAATGCTATTTAGATAGTTGCTAAACTTTACCACAATTATCTTGATCGGTCCTAAAAATCATTTAAAATTTTATATTCTTGGATCCTTATCCTCAGGTGAAAATGACTACAAATAATAATTGAATAATTGAATAACTACAAATAAATCTTGTTGTTTTCACTTAAAACGAAAAAAAAATTAAACATAGAATTTTAATGAGTTAGTGTAATAAACTTTAAATCTATCCTAGATTTGATGCTGTATAAAAGTGAGTGAGGTGAGATGGCTTGATGAATGACTCACTTATTCAATATATCTCCATCAGCATATCCTGGCGCTTCAATTTGAGAGAAGAATTACAGTTTTTACTCTTTATTCGCTTCGTGAATTGGCTATCATAAAAGTCCTCGCATTGAAATGATGACGGGTTTATATAGATGACCGTATTAGAATATTATAAATGTGAAAACTTAAAAGTGAATCAGTATTATACTGACCGTTAATTATTATTATTAAAAGATTGAAAGAAGAACAGATTTTCGTACTATTATTTATTTATCAGGGATTCAATAAAAAGAAATGTTTGTTCAAAGACATATTGGTGTAACAAGGGATAGGCAATAAATCTTTCATATTTTGTTTCTTCTATATTTTTGCAATGGGTGGAGACGAAATATAAATTACACACGTAAAGAAATGTTATTTATTGTATTCGAACTTTGAACTCAGCTGTGATAAATACAAGCCAATGTAGGCGGGTGTTTCCGAGTAGCTTATCAACAAACATCCAACTAGAGTTTTTTTTATTTATTTGAATACAGCAGCAAATTGCACTAGTAATGTACCTACTCTAAAAATTTTTATTTCTCAAATCAACATCAGACAGACATTCTTGTGAATCTTGCTAAATTTAAAGATCACCTACCTACTCAACAATGTGATTTTAGAACATATAACATCTACTTATAGTAAAATACCACCTTAAAACCGGAAACATAAAACGAAACCACTTTATTATAATTTAACAACACAACGCACGTTGTTGAACACTAAAGTTGCCAATTTGTATTGATATAAAATACTAACAAGCGCAAACACATGATTGTTCACACACGTGTTTGCCCCTAATGTTGACCATCCAAGACCCAGTCGCAAACAGTCCAGACACCGCCCCGGCCTACACCATCTGTCCCAAACGATATTGCTCACGAACGATGTTCGTAACCCACGTTTGTACAACAACGGTTTTAATGCCTATACCTATCTCCAAACAATTTCCGTAACGGCAATCACTGGCCGCAATTTAGACAGTTTTGGTCATAGAACCTTAAGTGCCTTGGCAACAATTTGTTAATCTTCACTAAATCGTTTTAACCCCAGAGTGTATTACTGAACATTTTGCGGTGGTACGTTTATTCATTAGTACTAATATTACCATTTCAGATCAGGATTCCTTTTCAGGGAAATTTATACATGTGGAAAGAATATAAACATTTAAGTAGAAATCTGAAACCTCATTAGAGCAGATATTCCTTTCTAAATGTTCGAATGTGTCGTAGCGTCGATATAAAACTTGAATGTTTCTTCGTATAGTTGAAAATCAAATAAAGAGAACCAGATGTCGTCAGTGCAATTGCGAAGTGCTCTGGTACACGCTCGTCACGACAACGCTTCGTCACACAGACGTAATATTATCCGATTCCATGCGACTTCGACAAATGACTTAGAATTTTTTTTTAATCGTAATCTATAAAGTAAGTTCGTGAGATGTCAACACACTGCTAACACAATTTGCACAAATACATCCAACGTAATATGACATATATTTATTAAAAGGTTGCAGTGCGGTGTACGTTTTACGCCTGTATTTGAGACGTACGCTATGTTGATCCTCGCAATAAAAGTTGTATTGCAGCGCAAATATTGAGCCCTGAGAGTACACTGACCCCGACTTTTTCATCTTCCCTAACTCCTATTGTAGCTACCCCGTAGCTGTAGGTCAATTGTCTTTTAGTACAGCCAAACTACCATGCAAGTCAACTTTAACATATGTTTGATAAACTATCAAAAAGGTCATCAAGGTCCAAATTATACATATAAACAATTCGATAGCTGGCATTAATTTTTTACATAACACACATTAAAATGGAATAAAAAAAATGTAGCAGAAACAATGACGACATATTATACATAAATGTTGAAATTACAGCACAAACGCACTACTGGTAGACTAATCCCGCACGGGTTGCAAAGAGCACGCGCGGCCACACTTGGCCTGGATAATTTACAATTTGTGTTCATATTTAAACATTATCTCGATAGCAAAACTACAATTATAGTAATGGGTTGGTTTGTAATATTAACCCGTATAAACCCGCATTAAAGCGATGCCAATACTCACTCGATTCCATTTTTAATATTATTGCACCTTTAATATGGAATTTCTGTTTATTACACCCGAGCGTTAGTGAAAGGTTCAGATTCAGGAGATGGTGTTACAAAGTACTGTTCCGAACGGCAATCCTTACAGTTAGACCCTTATTTAAACAGCGGCTTTCATGAGTCCCCAGACAGCACTCTGAGAGGCTCACGTTGCGGACGACTCGAGTTGCCGCACCGATCTCCAATAAATGATTATACATAGATTTTGATATTGGAGTTTTTTCTATTACACTTCACATTTATGCTCAAGTTTGCTCAAGAACTTTTATTTAGAAGGAAAATAACCGCTGATACCTGACAGATATTTCTTCATGTTAACATAAGAATAGTTTTAGGACTGGTCTGTGATTCAGAAGTGAATTTAGACATGCTAACATCTTTAGATATTTAATACACAATTACATATCTTTCCTTGCTTTTCTTAAATACATGACTTTAAAAGCGATTTCTCAAAGGAGTAAACAGATGGGAATGAAATTTTTAATGAATACTTATAACTTGTTAATAGCATACCTTATTTTAATTTATGACAATAACGTTTTGGATTTATACACTTTACTCGTATATTTTTTGCACGGAGGATTTCAGCAAAAGAAATCATAAAAGTATAGTTAATTCTCTATAGAATTAATCACGTACATTGTTGATGATTTATATCTCAAATTTGATTAATAAATCGTGGGATTCAAATGTAAATAGTTAGAAGCTGCGTTGTGGAATTAATATTTTGATTGGATTAATCTATTAACACAATATCCATGTGCACAATGGAACCACTCCGGTCGCTGCACTACATAACCCGAATTTGCAGTGCAGTTATAATATTATGTACTTTCATATATACTTAGTCTGGCCATAAATACTGTTACACTTAATTATAAAAAAATATTACATTTGAATTTCGAATCTGTCATTTTTATACGATTGTTCATTGTGTTTTCTCATTTTGGCGCCAATACATTGTAAAATATTTTGCGATATTAAAATGGTGTGGGGTGATAAAGAGAACCGAATCGCTGTGATAGCATTACACAAAGTAGGTATGGAGCCAAATGCAATTTTTAAAACTCTCCATACACTTGGTATTAGTAAAATGTTTGTGTACCGGGCTATTAATAGGTACAATGAGACCTCCTCTGTTTGTGACAGAAAAAGATCTGGCCGTCCACGTAGTGTTCGTACGAAAAAGGTGGTCAAAGCAGTAAGGGAAAGAATTCGAAGAAATCCTGTCCGAAAGCAAAAGATTTTATCTCGGGAAATGAAGATAGCACCTAGAACCATGTCGCGTATTTTAAAAGATGACTTAGGACTTGCAGCCTATAAGAGACGCACTGGCCATTTCTTAACTGATAATTTAAAGAAGAATAGGGTGGTAAAATCGAAACAACTACTGAAGCGGTACGCAAAGGGAGGTCACAGAAAAATTTTGTTTACGGATGAGAAAATTTTTACAATTGAGCAACATTTTAACAAACAAAATGACCGTATTTATGCTCAAAGCTCTAAGGAAGCTTCCCAATTAGTCGACAGAGTGCAACGTGGACATTATCCGACTTCAGTGATGGTTTGGTGGGGTGTTAGCTATGAAGGAGTGACTGAGCCATATTTTTGTGAAAAAGGTATCAAAACATCGGCACAAGTGTATCAAGATACCATTCTTGAGAAGGTAGTTAAGCCCCTTAACATCACCATGTTCAATAACCAAGTATGGTCCTTCCAGCAAGACTCGGCGCCGGGTCATAAAGCTCGGTCCACGCAGTCTTGGTTGGAATCGAACGTTTCGGACTTCATCAGAGCTGAAGACTGGCCGTCGTCTAGTCCCGATCTTAATCCGCTGGATTATGATTTGTGGTCAGTTTTAGAGAGTACAGCTTGCTCTAAACGCCATGATAATTTGGAGTCCCTAAAACAATCTATACGATTGGCAGTGAAGAATTTTCCCATGGAAAGAGTGCGTGCTTCTATTGATAACTGGCCTCATCGTTTAAAGGACTGTATTGCAGCCAATGGAGACCACTTCGAATAAGCTTTTTATATTTTTAATTGTTTTATATTTATGTATTAAACTGACACACTGTAAAAGTAATAAATGTTATTTGCAGTTAACAATTTTCTTTTTTCTTTATTACAATATTTATGGCAAGACTAGGTATCTTGCGGCTATAATGAATATTTGGGACGTGGCTGATGGCGCATAGGAAATGATAGCTACGTAAATTGTTTAGTAGCATTGAACACTGTGAGTATTATTATTTTCTATGTTTTACATCCAATTTAAGATATGGTGGAATGTTACTTAATTCTTTACTTAATTATTTGTACATTTAATCTTAACTTAAATTAGCACAATTCTTAACAAACTTAAACATGTGTCCTCATACAATACCAAATTTTCCCCTTTAAAAACTTTAATTTTCGTACTCCAACGACTTATATAAGTTTACCTAATCCCAAATATTGAACATAAAATTTGCTGGTGTTCCAAATTATGTTATATTACAACCACAAATACCGAAATGATAGCCAGCTGGAACCGAAGTATTCAAGTAATACTGATTTGATGTACTTCGCAGACGTTATGTTCAGTAATAGCATGATGTTTAATGTTTCTGTAGCGCTTTAAATTGTGGAATGTGCGTGACATACAATTTTATGTTAATAGTAAGGCACTGAGGATATCTGGACATCTACCGGCCAGAGTTAATTCCGTTTTTATAACACCACAAACCCGAATGATCTGTTTACTAGCGGGTCAGTAATAAAAAAGGGGCCGTAGCGTCCATTACGGGGAGAGAAGTCGTGGCGTGCGGCGTCGCCCCCTATCAGGTTGCAAGTGAAACGGATCGTGGGGGGCGGTAACAGATAACGACCAACATGGCCGTTGGTAAATGTCAACTCGGTGATATTGTGTGACCCAAAGAGGTGGTTTCCCTAGCCATATTCTAGTATTTCAAATTAGCTTTCAATAATACTATAAGTTATATAAGTTTAAATAAATATTATAAATTTACCGAATAATTAATGAGTCACGTTATCTTGGGCTTGTCTATATGACAAATTGAACTCAGTATTTTTTTTTGAAGACAGTGATAGTAGTCCGTTGTTTCTTTCTATCTATCACCTTATTTTCTCGGGATAATTCAACATCAAAATCGTCTCTTGCACTGTTATAACACCACCAACTAAACATGTTAGAGTTAGCAGAACTAAAAAATTACGTTGTTTCTGTGCCGGTTTTTTGGGATCTTCTAGACGTAGGAGTTAATAGGTACCACAAATTAAAAGTTATCACACCGAAACATATAGAAAACAGTTATAATTTGTATTTCTAAAAACCATTGAATTTCTAATGATAATAACGTATCGACATCCTGTTGTTTGGATTGCTTATCTATACTTAAGCCTACAATAGGATGAACAGAATCATATCACTCTGTACCGGATTTCATTTTTTTACACCGGTATTTATTGTAATAAGCGCTCTTACTGCCACTTCTTTCCAAGTTGAATGATTCATCACTATACGAGAATGCGTTATTTACTAAAGACGTCCTTCATAGGCAACCTTTTCACTTTAATTAATCTACAGGAATTTCAATACAAAAAGTAAAAAATAACCTGAATCCGGAACCTACTTTGAAAGCAGTTTGTCATTTCATCTGTTACAAATTTTAAACAATGATAATCTATAAAAGACTATTAACGCGTCATCCATCATCTTGGACATGTTTTTTGAACCACATTTATTGACTATTATATTGAACGATCGCTTTCATTATTCTGATTGCAAGAAAACATTAATTTTAAATCTATATTTAATTAGCGTCATGGTAAAGCAATGTACTACTCACAACTCACAATATAGTTTCACAATTTAGTAAATAGGTACTAAAAATATACGGAACTCATGAATGTATACTACTTTATACTAAAAGGCTACCATAAACTATTTCGTTATCTTGTAACTTGGGATGTACTTTATAAACGCATTAAAATATAAGCATCAGATGATTAATCTTATACATTATTATCACAAAATCAAAGTCTGACAAAACCTACTTCCAACTTCTATTTGAGTTCGCATGTCACCCGTAGGTATTAAAATTTTCATCAAATCTGGTATTACTTAATCCACAGGGAGTGTATCTGAGGTCGTGCATGCCAACGGGCCGCGTTATACTACGATGCCGGTGACACATCCATTATAGTGACATTTTCCCGCCCTTTTTCCTGTCACATTTGACAGGTTTGAAAGCGACTCCTCCTCGCCAATGTTTTTGGGTTGATCCTCATCCTATCTACCCACGTACGTGATATATTGATGATTGAAAAATAATGTTGTAGCAAAAAGAGGTTTGACTCAAACCTTTACACCTTTTTTCTCAAATCTCAGGTTTGATAATATTTCTCCAATAAATAGTAAATTTTATCACATCAAATATTTCTAAGCATAAGGACGTGATTCTCAACCTTTAAGCTTAAGGACTGGATTATGCCCGCGACTTGGCTTGCGTAAGTCTCGTTTTTATCAGTCAAACTATCCCCCAGGATTAATACTTTTTTTGGATGAAAGGTGAACGGAGGCTATTCGTCCTTTTATAGATAAAGCTTAAAAACATTTATAAAAACAAACTTACTTTTCATATTTAAGTGTGTATATACTTATGCCACTTTGTCCAAATTATCGAACAAATCTGAAACAAATATATCAACTAATTTTCTTGCAACGCATCTTATTCCGAAATAACTTCCTTAGGAATACGCTGCACCATGATGTGACCCGTTTACTTGTTTTTATTTTATACACTTGAGAACGTTGATTAATTACTTAATCAATGTCATCTGTCGATCTTTCCTTACTTTCCAGTTAATCACTCAATGGCCTCCAATTGGAGTGGACCTTCCATCTCACTTGCTGTTCCGTTATTTATAGAGGCAATCTTCACATTGTCTGTGAAAAAGGAAAACAATATACCTGTGTAGTGACGTGTCACAATTTATTACTTTTATTGGTGCATCAAGCTTATAAGCTATTTATATCATAACTATTAAATTTTTAAAGTCATATTACACATTATATTTTATTCTATTACCATTAATTCATCTTCGATTTCTTTAAAAAATATTGAGAAAGTTCTAGCAACACTTACGCTCTGTAATCGAAATCATAGTTAAAAAAAAACTTTTTGTAATAATATACTATTTTATAAAATCAATTATTCTAAAACTAATTTTAATATTTTTGTTCCAGGTAAGAGTCCATTCACGAGAAACCGTTAAACGTAAGTCACTAAAACTGCAAATTTAATATTATGAAAATATTCTGAAACCAATTAGTCCATCATGTTTTTGCCCTAACCGCTTAACTTTGGCAACGATACCCGACATATATCCTCGACCGTGTCGAGGGTTGGGACATAGAGTTCCGCAAAAATTAATTTCCAAATTGGAAACAGCACGTTTTGTTAAGACGACCAGCGCCAATGAACTGCCCGTAATAAATGTCATTTGAGCATATGATGTCACTCAGGGAACAAGTCTGACGATTTTCCGCATCCAATTATGTCTCAAAACTGCCAGGCACAAATTTCAATAACACAATTTGTCACAATTTGTGGCAGCGCCGAAACTGCGGACGGTCCTTTATTTTTTTAATGCGATTGGTGGTATCAGGGTCATATAAAAGCTTTACATGGTTAACGACAAAGCGCTCAAACACGAAAACATTTTTCGTTTTCTATGATCTTTAGTACCAGATTTTTCTTTTATTTTATTATTTGAATCCATTAAGGCTATTTCAACTCTATCGTTCTTTAGCTTAAACACATGACAAATTATTTAAAATTACCTAAAATCACTTAGAAATCTTGTTAGTTTAACCTGAACATTTAAAATGCATGAAAATTTAATACAAAAACATTGTTAACTTAAATTTTATTGTCCTCAAACAGTTCAAATAATAGTGATTATAGTTACGGATAGAGGATGAATATAAATTTTCATGAGGGTTAAAGAATTCAACTTAATTTCATTACTACGACTCATTTCCAGTAACTACTTAAACGGTTAAATTAATTAATATTACGGATAAATGTCGGATAATACGGATGAATCAGACACAAAAATATTTAATATATCAGGTACTGTTTCAGGACTTTTGTTGGGCAAGTAATTTCATTAAATATATATATTTAATATATTAATAAATACAAATTCTAAACTTACAAGCGGATGTACTTATTTCACTTCTTGAAACTAAATTATTAAAATCACCATAACTTTTAAACGACACAGCGACGGCTTTTGTACGGAATATTCTTTTATAAGTGAACAAACACCCATTTACCTTAAAGCGTTACCTTACCAGTTACTTCAGGCTAAGGATGTTAAGAAATGTCGTAATCACCAAGTTACCTGATGCTCTCCCCTACAGCAATCGTCTACTGAGCAAACTAAAATCGAGACCAAGAATTAATCGCCAATGAAAATTTTCACCGAACCGTGAAATTACAATTTAAGCATCGCCTGTTTACATGACGTATAACGTACACTTAATTTGAACATATGTATTACATAAATAAATATAAGAACGTGTAACCATATTATACCATTACATGATATTTTAATGTGTTGTTTGTTTGTGTTGTTGAGATATGTGGTGAAAAAGAGGAGTACTCATTTATCATTGTGACCAGGTCTAAAGATTATTGTGTGGAGTTATTATTATCATATAGGTGAACTGTAAAGTAAGTAATTTTTTGCCATGGGTTAGTAAAGTTTAAGCCATAAGTTAGTAAAAGAACAAAAAACTTCACGTATTTAAGAATTAAATAAAATATTTTTTAGTAAAATCTAAATCAATTTTTTTCCTTCCGCGTAAGGCTCTAGTAGGTAGTGTTAAATAATAATATTTATATATTTCTTTATTGAAGACCTAATTTTCCATTTTAGAAAAGTAACAGAAATAAGTATAGTATGCAAATACAAAGTAATTGGTAAATACTCAATGCTTTTAAAGTTGGCTCTCTTCATTTCCAAGTATAATTAGATATCCACCGGTAGTGGTGTGTACGTTCACTTATATGTGTGTATATGTGTATCAATCATTAGATTATCGACCCCTGAGCATGAAGCCACAATTCGGCGCTACTTATACAAGGAAGCCTTATCTAGAACGAACGTTCACTCGATACTGACTTACACATTGATCATACGATACTTTATAGGATTATGATATTGCCATTTTATATGTCGTTACGTAAAAACGCTTAAAGCTTAAACCTGCTTACCAAATATTTTAAAAGGTACCTTAAAAACGGCTTATATAAATCTTTAAAGACGTTTACGAATTGTTCATTGGTATTAGTTTAGTAGCATGATTTGTACTTCTATTAAAGGCAAATCATTTGTTTTGTAACCATTTTTCTTTCAGAAACAAATATTTCATAAGTTCTAAACTAAGAGAAATGATTTGAGATGATAATAAATTGTCAAAATAAGTTCAATGAGAAAGCCATTCGCTTTGAAGTGAAATTAGAAATACTATAAAATTACAAACTCCACTAGTTTTTTATTCTCGATAACTTTATTTTCATTAGAATTTTTATAAAATATCGGATAGATCACACTTGTTTATACTTATTTACTTTACTTTAATACAATATAAAAATATGCTTGACTCTTTCAACACTCTGACAACATTTTTCGTAATAAAATATGTCATCGTGATAATAACGAGCTAAGTTAATAATTTTATAGTTAAATAAATAAAAATGAATGAACGATAAAACGCAGTCCTTAAAACAGATGTTAATACTTATCATGTAATGGGAATGTAAAGTGAAGCTTTTAATAGATATGTAATGTGATATTATCGTATAGTTATCAATACCGTCGCGCTGTACGCGATTGTACGTGCTTATAACCGCCCGCCCCGGGCTAAACGGTTCACTGTATCGAAGTGCATGGGTGGCTCACAGCACGCGCTTGTACGCCGCGCTACGTAGTACTCCTACCGACAGTACGACACATCGTCTACAGAGCACACACCACACTCGGCCGTCGTACGCCACGGTCCTATTCAACTCCCAGTTCAGTAAAATTCAAATCAAACATTCCATTAATTGTTCGTCTCGTGACGATAACGCGCGTTTTATAGCTCCGTCTTTTATTTTCGTTTTTATTTCGCATCTCATAATGCAATTGCACTCGAGGAACGCGGACTGTATTATTTTTTACTTTGTTACTCTTGTTTTTATTCGTTTTTGTGCTTAAGTGAAAATGGAGGCGGCCAACGTAATGGTGAGTTAATACAATATTACGATTTGTTTGTATTTTCTTTTTTTTTTAAGATTTCTTCCTTACATTTAATATTTTTTACCTTTTTATCTCATATTAGCAGAATGATAAGTATTTAAAAATATAAAATAGAACTTTGTAACCTTAAATATTAACAATAACGTTACAGAGAAACCAAAATCTTTAAATATCAATTGAGTCCGGGCTACATTCGAAACTCATGCGCATTGTGTACCAATCAACGATGAACATTCAATTTATTATGTCATTTAAAATTGTCACAGATGTAATAAAACGCTATACGATCCTCAAGGAACATTAAATTATATTCCTTGTACAATCAAACTAACAGCGGTTTAGAAGACAACTGTAAATTTAAAAATTCGTCTGGAAAAATGTTATTAAATATTCATAACTGACTTATTACGAAAATAGATTTCCTACTTTGAGTTCCACTGTTCATAAATGAACAAAGAAATAGCGTCACAACTATATTTTTAAAACAAGCATATATTATAATCCTCGTGTTATTTATACTCGACTAGTAATTATGTCTAAATATGTACATAGGGAAATTTCTCTTCTGGATAATTAGAAGTAACCTTGACACGATCCAAACCTCAGGCAAAAGCTATTATAAATCTATACCTCCTTTTTTAACGTTACTCAGATAACCGAACAATCCTAATAGCTTCTCGCATTATATTTCCATAAACAAGTAATCCGACGAGTTATCGATTAGCTTCCCTTTTCTAGATAGCAGTTGATAAGATACTTTATCTCACCCGATCCGCCCCGTCGCTGTCATTCTCACCCTGATATAAAAAAAAACTATACCGAATGTCTCCTAGAGAAATATAAATAGAATAGGAGTTATTAAAAATTACATTAATGTTAAATAACGTTATTTTGTTTCACAACACTACTATTAATGTAAATTTAAAATATGATATAACTTTGTGAAAAATTAAACTTACTTAAACTAACACTAGCTACTACTCGAAGCATTTTACTTGACTTTCATAGTTATTTACTAGCAGTAAAATACTTAGGATAACATACTATGAGTACATTATGTTTCATAGAAAATTTTATGATGCCTAAAGGTCAGCATTTTAATACTCCTAAGTTCTGCTTGTCCTACTTTATAAATACCCTCATAAATACTAAACTATTATTACTTTTATAGTAGGGAGGCACTTAAATACGTATTAAATTAAAGCTGGACACGTAACTTTGCCATCCAAAAAATATCTTAATGATTAATACTACTCCACAGCACTATCCGGTATTTGCTTAGTAGCTATTCTATACCTACTCCACGTGAGTCGCCCAGAGAACAATAGAACCGTAAGCATAAGGAGCTGCCTAGCTCTTTAATAGACCATTATTTTCATAGTCTCTCAATACGCATTGCAAGACCAAGAAATGCGGCTGTTTTGTTTTATAAACAAACGCCTTTGTGTGGCCACATTCATACCTACTCATAACTTACTGGTTTTACTCATAAGAATTGTAATTTCTTGTTATTACTCTCTGAATAAGTATGATTCAGCGCAAAATTGAAATACATTTGAATTTCAAATTGTTCCAAATGTTCCTTTTGTAAAATATGTCACTCATAGAATAATGAAAACACTAAACGGAGTTTACTTAAGGACGATACTGACGTAAGAATGTCTCGATCAATTAAGAACATTCATACGTACGACTTAGTCTCTAATTATCTCTAGTTTCCTTAAAACTACACTTCAATTAGGCAAGTTAGCATTCGAGTTGTGAGCTAGTTACGTTTCAACTCTCATATTAGTCATCTGCGACGCATGTTCGGGGAAATCCAACAAGAGAGAACTAGACCGCAATGACGTTCTAATTCATTACTCATATTTTCTGATAGGCAAAGTAAAATTCAGAACAAAAATCATAATCTCAGGACTTCCGACGAGAAGAAAACGATTTTACTTATATTTTGGCGGATTTACTCAGTGTCATAATATACTTACTTACAGTACTATAAATATATAGAAAGTTACCTAATTATTGCATGTTTCTTGTGTATTAAAAATAAAAACTACATAAATCTTCTGTTATTATTTGAATCTGTTTGATCTTTAAATGTCAGCACCTATTTCTATCTATAAACGTCCAAAAGCATATTTATTTAGACTTATATTACCGAATATATAATACGTTATCCGCTTGTAAAAAAAATAAAGGAGGTGAGCGTTAGCGTGAGCTAGTTGGTAGTACAGTAAGGAATACGATCCTGGCACAAATTGATTGAGAGCGACATTTGATATAAAATTGTGTTGTGATTGATGCTACCCCGCCTCGAACGCTGCTTCGCTAAGTGCTCTGTCGTGGTGTGGCTTATACGTACTTACGTAGGTACGAACATATCTCATGTACATATGTGAGGCCATTAGGTACACGTCAAATAGATATACATAATATAATGATGCTCTATCGTACGATATAAACTTTTGTAATGTGGTTGCCTTTCGTATGAATCTTTGTCTGTTTGCATTTTTGATTACACTACGTAAATTTTCCGAACTGTTATATCAAGCTTTGCTCATGGACTGCCATTTGTTTTTGTCAAAGAAAAATACTCCTCTTCCTTAAAAGCATATTCTATTATATTTAAAGAAAGTCTATTTTGATGATATTGTTAGTACTAATTTTGGCTATAAGGCTTCATATTTCCGTAGACTTAAGTGGAAATATAAGTTTCAACTTCCAATTTCGATCGTCTGTAAATTTTATTACGTTTCATCTGTTACACCAACCACATTGTGAAACTGTTTTATTTGACATCTTTTTTAGATAATTATTGTATTCTGGGGTGAATTTACTCTAGTAAGATTTCAGTATTCAGTCTTCATCATCTGGAACATCGGTTTATGAAAATGACAGCTTCTCTTAAAACCTTACTATATTCTGACGTCTTTCAGAGAACGATAGAGCTACTTTCTTTTTAGGTTGTTCGGCGCAAAAGGGTGAGATGAAATGTTCGACAAATTACTCTACCGGAACGGCTAATTTACTTAACAGATGCTTTTAAAGTTTTCAACTGAATATCTAATCGGTTGCTGAAATTACTTGTGATTCTTCCCTAATGCTTTGACAATCTCTTTTACTGCATTTACTTTACATTATTTTAAGTCAAAAAATGTTTATTTTAAACTAAGATTGATAAATGTAAACTAAATGCCGAATCAGAATATAATAGTTTATAGGGTATTATGAAAAAGGGAGTGAGAGGTAAATTGTTGTTGATTTTAATGACAATACCTATAGGTAGTCATAATACAAGTATAACGTTTTATAAATTCATCAGTAAAACTGTTGTCTATGCGAATTAACAAATTCTCAACTTAGACCGATCCTATCTTATTAAAATGTGAAACGTTTTATGTTTTATAATTGATTGATAAAATTTATATATGAAATATTATATTATACAAATCTACTTGGACGAATTTAATACAAATATAATACTTTAGTCTTTCCGAGAATATTGAATCAGATAAAAATACTACATTAACCAATTAATTATAATTCATCTACTACTTTCATTCATGAACACTATTTAATGTTTTTTTTAAACATATGACCTTAGAAAATTATATAAAACAAGGGAATCCTTTGTAAATTTGATATAAATGAGGTATCATAATCGAGTATGCGTAGCTCTATTCCGACCGATTCGTCCGTCACCTCGTGGATTCATTAGTCTTTTTGCAGATGTCTCTTCCACAATATACAGACACTATATGTGTTGCTACATGATAAATCTAAATACGGTAGGTTTTACACTTTTCATATTATGACACAATATACTTGACAATACTGTTCATAGTAATAATCAAGGCGTTTAGTGTATAGCCGGTCAGTGTCGTTTTAGTTACAGAAAGTTAACTAGTAGGTAACTAAAACTTTAATGCGTACAACCCAATATTTGAATATTATGAAAAATAAGAAACAGTTGTTAATTTTTTGTCGGCTTATTAGTTTCAAACATCACATATGATATCTTTTTTTAGAACAATTCTTGCGTAGGTGTAGATACTGTAGGAAGCATTATGCGAACTTCCCCACAAACACATCTTAACCAGCCACGCCCTGGCAGCGAGTGAACGATGACGTGATTTGAACGCGATATATCGCATCACAGGGTAATATTGTGTCGCGGGACCAACTGATAGCTCGGGCCCTTCGGCAAAAAATAAGGTCGACCGTTTACACGAGAGCAAAGGCTTTAAGTGACAGATACTAGATAAATGTTACGACGCATTAGATAAGGGTGAAGCGCATAAAAAGGTCGACAAAACCTCGTATAAAAAATGCACTACAAACTCGAACAAGCTGAATATCCAATGACGGGCTTGGAGGAGTACGGATGTAATTATTGGGTATCGAGTAACTTTGTGAATTCTAGGACAGTTCCCATTTCATTATGCAGGGGTGTAACGGACAGGCGACGGTCGGACTAAAGTTAGATTGAAGCGCTTGCTTAACCTATATCTTGGTTCACTTAGAGCAAGATTTACACCAACTTTAGTCCCCAACGCCTGCCTTGTACTGTATCATATTTTAACGATTTACGTACCTCTTTGTTTAAACTATTATATGTTAACCGTCGATTTTTCAGTTTATTTTCGACGGTAAGAATACTTAATCTAAGTTTACCTTACTGTTCATCATATTCTCATTCAGCACAGATTATTATTTTATTTATTTTTCTTATTTTTTCCTTGGAATAATTTCAAGGGATCACAATATTTTAATAAAAAAATTGCGCTTTCTGTATTCTTAACACATTGTCATTTACTTAATAATACGCAGAAAACATAAAATATAGAAAACACAGTAAAAATCGTTTGGAACAAGTATTTTTTACCCTTATTAGGAATTAAATAAAAAATTTAGTTAAATGTCTACTATTCGATTTTAGTGCCAGAACATAAATAAGTTGTTTTAACGTAGCGTAACTTACATTTATAATGTTATGTTAATTACATATAAGAAACAAATGAATAGATGATCCAAATATGTAATAAGATATTTATCCACGTTAAAATAACTAATATTCTAGTATGTTCGACCAGTGACATTAGGTAATTAATAAACGCAATTATTGCGTATGTTATTTATAATGCGTAATGGGTTTATCCCAATAGATATCGCGTTGCGTACATTCCTATTAGTTATCTAATTTTGTATTTAATTATGGTATATATTTATATATATAATGTAATTTATAGAAAAGTAATAGGAGATAATAAAATAAACAGGCATTTACTGTTAATGGATATGGTAGCTAATACCTAGACTTAGTTTCAATTTCCATAGAAAAATCTATTGTCCTTAAACTTTCAGTAGCTAGTTTTCAAAAGATCACTAATACTAATAATTGATATTTGACTACCTTTACTAAACGTGTTAATATATTGCATTTATAGTAAAATATTTTCTGATTGCTAAGTATTTGGGTAAGTATGAAACGGATGAACTGTAACAACAAAAAATGAAACATCTATTAATGAACAAATTCAGTCACGCCTGCTGTACATCCTTATCGTATTTATTCTAGAAATAGTATTTAATATTTAAAACTGATAATAGCATTTTAAAGAGGAAACCTTATCATATCAGCACAGTATGCAGGGTATGATGACAGATGTGTCGGACGGACGTGTCGATGGCGGAAATACACTAGTGGGTGGTTTCCGTCGGCGCGTGCGCCACACCAATAATATAAGATACGAGGCGACAGTCATCCGTCTCACCGTACAGTGTCAACTTACTTCTCCCCCGATCTATTTACACTGACCTAATCCACCACAAATCTACGTGTAATAGTATAAGCTGAAATTAGTTTACTATTTCAAAAATATAAGCATGTTAATCCACAGCATCATAATAAGCAAGATTTCTTGGATCTTTATTAATAGGTAAAAATATATATTCATCATCAAAGTATCGCCAAATCCAATTCCTTCGATAGGGTTTCAACAAATAAGTATTAATGCCGACTTACGCCGATATGAAAGGTTAAGCTAATTTTAGATAGGTACTTTCGAATTATGCATTCTGTAATAAACATTTAAAAGCAAATATAGAAACCTCACAACTGCTCTAATTACCAGCTCCGTTACCAAATCACGAGAAAATTCACGCCCTCAACCCTCCACGTCACAATGAGGGAATGAAAGAAGCCTGTGAAAAAGCAAATTAAATTAATTGTGATGTAAACGAGGGTAGGCCGGGCACAGTGCGTACTGTAAATAATAGATGGCGTTGGCTTTGAGACCCACCCCTTTACAATACAATTTTATTTGCCGTATAAAATGTTGGTCGCGCGTGTGGTATTACTTAGGTAGTTAATAAATAAATCGAATCTGTCGCTGTGTTACATAAAACTGTTTGTGTTTTATTGACATTCAAATATGTTGTAAACGTAACAATCTCGATTATTATACTACAACGTTATATGTATGTATCTTTATTCGTGTAGCCGTTTTTACAACTTTGTATTCGTAAACAGGTGCCTTCATATATTATGAGTCTTCATGTTAATATTTAAAATTTAAACAGATACGCTGGATTGTATAAAGATTTGTATATTATAGGAATATCTAAAGTTAGTTTGATGCGATCCTATTTGTGGATAACAAAAAAATAAGAATTTCTGTAGTAATGCTATATATAGTCTGCATAGCATAGACTATATAGAAAGTATATAGTATATATGTATATAGTATAACTGTCTCGGTGGCACAGTGGTAGCGTATGCGACTGCTGTTCTTGTACGATTCCTGGGTTGGACCAAATGTTTGTACGATCTGCAAATGTTTGTTTCGGAATCTGGGTATTTTCTATGTATAAAATGTCCGAGTATGTATTTACAAAAAAAAAGGATATTTATATTTATATCCGTTATTCACCCCTAGTACGTACACGTAGCTCAGTTTGGGACTAGATAGTGTTGTGTGAACATTTTGAAATATTATATTATATTATCATATTATTTAAAAGCAAAAACTTTGTTTCGTTTCGTTAAACAAAATTAAAGTTTTTCGTTTACTTAGTAAGTTGGTTGTATTTCAGTGTATTTTTAAAATATTGTATAGGTACCATCGGTCTGTTTTATGCCATACTGTCTACAGATTCATTTTATGTTCCTTCTGCCTGTAAAGTACTTTAGTTTGTTGGTCAATTATAGATTTCTGTTAATTTATATATTATTGACAAGTAATAAAAATATTTTTTTAAATGGGACAATGTTAAAAGGTGTCAACAATTTTGCAGCTGAGTTAATTATTCGCCTACTTGACGTTTTTTACGTACCAATGATAATATAATATTTGTAAGTGATGATAATATTTACAGATAATTAATACCTAGTAAAGATCAAGAGTCGAAGGTGAAAGCTATAAGTGTGTTTCTTATGAAAATATCATGTTCGTCGGTTGAAGCCGAAATAGTCGGAATGAGACGTTCGATCAATATGCAGTCGGAGCTTTACAGAATCTATTTTAAGCGTTCCATCAAACAAGTCATGATATCGTACTTATTGATTTATACGATGATTTGAGCGTAATTCTTGTTATGACGTTAGATTTCTTCATTTCAATTTCAGTTGGAAGCATAGGAATAAAATGTAAATCGGTTAAAAGTAACTAACTCGTAGTGAACCAACTCAGCTCAGGTTTGTTCACTAAGAATCACACCCTTAAAATTTCATGTATTTTATTTGTTTTTTTAGATTTCAAGTGTATAGTGACTATGTGAAATGTAAGTAAACTGCGTTCAAGTTATTTATTTCTTCATCTTTTAGTAAATTTTTGATACAATACTTCTTTAGACTGCAGGACTGACTGATGTTTTAAAGTCATAATTTTTCAACCATGTCAACTATAGAAGAATGAAGATCCGAAGCTTTAGAAGACCGAAGAATGCATTTAAGATCAAAAGTTACTTGTTTCCGGCTACTCACTCAACCTGGGTGTGATGTGTGCACTAGGTGCTCGGCCCATCACAACCTCCTTGAGTGAGCGACCGTGGATAAGTCTATCGTCAAACACAAGTCAGCATCTCAAGAATTTATAATTTATTGTTCCTAATTTTTGCTCATCAATGAATATTCTACTGGCCTATTGGTCTAGTGGTTTGTGATCCCGACTGCAAAGAGGTTATGGGTTAAATTCCAGGACAAACAATTGTATAATGTGCGTGATCGTTTGTTCTGTGTTTAAGTGTAATTGTATCTATAATAATGTATAATTGTAGTGCATTGTTATTTATAATATGTATTAATTTTAATATATGCCTAAATATGCTTTTCAGTAGTCCGGTCACCTTAATACAGGCTTTGCCTTGTGTAGGATCTGACAGCCGTGTGTGATGAATGTGAAGCATAAAATGCTTCTTATCTTCCTAATAAGCGGTATAGGGAAAAAAGTAGTACAAATCGGAGGAATCAAATATGTATAGGAGTATGGTATAATCAATAGAAGTAACATATCTTTGTCTCTAAATTATCAGCCATGCTCTCATATTATTATATTTGCAATTACTTGTACATTCTCAGCACCCTATTTTCAATAATCCTTTCAGCCTCTCTCTTCAACATTTTAAAAATTTTAAAACCCTACTTACATTTAGTCTAATGTTCTTACTTCTATACCCTTTCCAGTCACTTACATCTCAATATTCACATCTGATACGAATATAAATATTTCAGAAAATTGCCAATGTATTCAGAACAACCAATATTATTGATTTTCCACTTGAATTGAGAAGAATTAGACGACACAAAACAATTATCAATATAAAAATCTGTGCTTTAGTAGTAAAATTACCTGAGCAGAAAAGCACCAATCCATGCCTAATTTAATTTGATTGTGGTAAATGAAGAACAAATTGAATTATGGTATACTTAACACAATATATCACAATATATCAGCTTTTTGATAAGAACATCATAATAAATCAAATAATTATCTCTATTTACTACTCTATTTACTATAAACGCTAGAATTTAATTATACCGATGAACAGCGATGTTTTGTGATGAATAAATTGTTATGATACAGAAACAGAGTGAAATCCTTAATATGCAGTGTGATATTCTCAGGAATATCTATTGAAGAGTATCAATACGCATCTTGTCGAACATTTTATAGAAGAACGATTGGCTGATCGACAAAAATAGCATCACTAACATACAGAAAACAGACGCGCTCGATTGCGTGATTTATACGTTATCGTCTATCGGCCAATGGTTTACAACAACCGCGTATCTAAGATCATGTACGGAGTACTCAGTCGACTTGTCAAAGGTAACATGAGAGATATCAGTATTTTCATAAATTTCATTTATAAGTTTCATTTCAATACATTGCTTTGTTCGAGTAAAGTAGTCTCGCTAACATCGGTATCTGAGAGGAGTGGATCACCATACTGCACTGTCTTCGTTTGCAGTGGGTATGGCGACCACCGCTCTTGGATTCTATTTATGCTTTTGATCAGGCAGAATAGAATCACTTTTGTAGGCCTCTATAAAAAAGAAAAAAAAAACTTATGGACTTCCTGTACGGAATACTAAAGAGCCTTGCTTAACATCACGGGATCAGTAGCTTCTATATTGTCAATGAAATTACTTGTAAAAATGTTTATCCTCATGTTCCATTAGCAACCATAAATATCAAGCATAAAAAATGTATGATACAAATTTTTAAAATGACTTAAAAAATCTTAAATAATGAATGAGGAAAAATTATTCTGGCAGAATGTGGTCATTACCTTTTACTTAAACGTTGAATTCCTAAAGAAAATACATTCCCTTGTTTGACTAAAGTAGTCTCGCTAACGTCCTTATCTGAGAGGAGTACTCTGTTTACGTCAAGCGGTGCATTTATTTTATCCTTTTATACCATTTTGTGGTTATTGTCGAACAAACTCTTAGTGTAATAACGATTTGTAAACAATATAGTGTAACCAGGGACACAAAGTAGCATTCACTTGTTATCGGAAAATAAATGCGTAAATGGACAATAAAAATTTTATACGTCGCTACAAAAATTTAAAATATATTCAAATTGGTTACGAATAGTAGTAGTTGAGACTTAAATGAAAATTTGTTAGATTCATTTAAATGGTAGGTAGTAGAGCCACGCTGATTTCAGCACAAGCGGGCCGGCTCGACCAGAGCAGTACTACCCTCCCACAGAAGACTAACCTAAAGCGCCAGCATCCGTGCTGTCGTGTTTCGTTGGTGAGTGTGAGACCGGAGGCCCATTGATGCAGGGATGACAGTTATCACGGTAACTGTGTAAGCCTACACACTGTTACACTGTCACGATGACTGTCATGCCTTTTACGTCCCCAAGCGGGGTGTGAAAAACATCTCACTAGGCCGCCATAGTGTTGGTCACTATACTGCATTGTTTCCATTTGCAATAAGTATGGTGACCACAACTCTTGGATTCTATTCATGCTTTCCATCAGGCAGAGTAGAGCCACTTTGGCAGGCTATTCTATAAAAAAAAATAAAAATGTAATTCATGGTTAAAAATGACATTCAATATGGAATGTACATTTTATGTAAAGTAAAAATATTTAAATTATTATTACAAAAATACACTAATTTGACTATTTTTGCATTTTGCCGAGATATAAGCGTATTTTTATCACGCTTTTATTCGCTACACGTGTATATTTCTTTGTAACAGACTCCTTTGAATTGTTTCTATTTTGAGAATATAAGTAGCAACGAAATCAGATATATTCTTGTATTATATACTTTTTGAGGAAAAAATCGTTTAACCACGCATTCTCAGAAGGTTAGAAAATTTACACTAATTATAACATAAATATGGATTTCTACCAACCGCCGTTTTCTACGCTTCTTATGGCTTTATGTAAAGTGTAACATACCATTCAGTACAGTCATCAAACAGTACAATTGTAAACCATTATCTGCTCTTACACCTGGGTGCATTGATATGCGCTTAGTGTATACCTGATTAGCCATGCAATGTTTCACACTTAGACATCGATTGTGTATATCGCACCTGTCAATGTATCCGCTATCTGTTATTATTACATTGATTAATAAGCATTCAACCATGTGCGCACGTCTTCACGTCGTAAGCAATGTCCACACTATGACCACACAAATTTTTGATTTGACTGACCTCTGGATCCAGCGGCTAGTAACCCTGTCTGCTAAGCTAGAGGGCTACAATAATGACAAGAATTAACAAAAAGAGTCATCATGAATTACAAAATCATACTCGTTGAATACGTAGATCTAGCAATATTTTTGCCCAACAGAAAAGTTTTGTTTTTAATGAACTTTGAGATATGTACACATACTATGGTAGTTGACTGTGGATGCATTCCCAAGGGTGCATGGATAATAATCACTGAAATGTCTATGGTTTAATCTAAGTCTCGCCATACTTAGAAGCTCCTTTTTTTAACAAAACTCATAGTTAGTATTGGAATAAAAGGTCGAACCCCATATACAATTACTGCGTGTACAAATGTACCTTGCGATTTGCGTATAGAGGTCTTGCCTTGTCTTTCCCAGCGTAAGTTCTGGGTGGGCTTACTTGCTGGCAAATTGAGCATTCGTAGCTGGTGCCAAGTAACAGGCCGTCTACGTGGTTAAGCCGATATCAGCTGTTGTTGTGTGCTACGCTGTCGCACCGTAGCCCTCTACGAATTACATTCATGTCATAGAAAATAATAAGTAGTAAGCATAAACATGATGTTTTAAAATAATTATATCACTTTTAATTCGTTTAAAAATAAGAGAAGAATTTAGTATGCAGCCAGGACCTGTTTCTAGAAAGTGAACACTAAAAGTATCTATATATTAATACGTGATGCAAAAACTTAGGACACCTTTTTACGAAAATTGCGTGGACGCAGGAGCATAAAATTTGGCACACTTATAGTTTATGTGTAGGAGAAGTGCAGAACGCTAATATTTTTCAATAATAATGCTTATAAAGTACATTAAATCCATAAATAAAACATTACACACTACCATGCATTTCACATACACATGCATACACAAGTATTTGTACACGCCATTTTGTCCATAGACATAGAGTACTGACATGAACATATCAAAAAAAAGTTTTATTTGCCTCATTTAATTAAAAAATGATTTTAATAATAATGCATAAAAAGTATATTAAATCAATAAATAAAACATTACACAAACCAGCATGCATTTGACACACGCATACACAAGTATTTGTACACGTATACATACTCTGTGGTCAAATTGTCTCCTTTGTTTATTATAGACATAGTTGAATGTCAAACAGAAAAGTTTTATTTGACGAATCCTACGTGAAATACTGAGCGCTTATACAAATTTATGTAATATATACATATATATAAGTTGTGTAGCAGTAAGATATATTTAAATGTACACGGACTACCATTATATGCATAAAGAAAGTTCTGTAGCAGCAATCTGCAATGACAACATTCAGGTACAAAAAAAATATAATTTGCTATTGCTGGTTTAAAGCAATTATTAGTAGTTGTAGTATGTAGTTTACGATTTCAGTAATTGTATATACTTCAGGATAAATAAGTGATTTTGAGAGATACGTACATTTAAATGTGCTCTAAATGTCATTCCAAATGTGTTTTTAAGTTATGATTGTGGATTAATGGATTTAGAGTGCAGGTTTTGCAATGCGAAACATTTTGAATCTGAAGTGACTTTAGGCGACCGAACTGCATTCACTTCATGTTGTCACAAGGGTAAAGCAATATTACCACCCTTAAGTCAAAATGAATATTTTAAATCATTGTACTCATTGACTTACTTCAAATGAACATTCAATAAAAAGTAAATCAAAAAATTATTTGGAATATATTAGGAAATATAATTCATGTTTTGCTATGGTTAGCTCAGAAGCCAAAGTTGCTGAGGTAGGTACAAGTGGAGTGTATTATTTCAAAATATATGATTTTTTTTATCACAGATCAGGCCCAATGACTGCTGCATATGGTCGCTCACCATGTTATGCACAATTATATTTTTATGATGTTGACACTGCTATTAATTATAAATTACAAGAACGTATTAGTCAAACATGCAACAACAACATAATGCGTGAAATTTCACTGGAATTGGACAAAACAGTCCAAAAAATTGGTGTTTTATTAAATCGGCCAGTTTTTACACATGGGCAATTGTATGTCGCAGCAAGTAGAGTTCGTTCATTCGCTGGTTTAAGGTTTTATATATCCGAATTTAATGGCCAAGAACATTTAGCAAACGATGAAAGAGTTTTTACAAAAAACATTGTTTTCAGAGAAGTTTTAAATCATTAATTATATTATTACAATATGCGATAAAAAATGTTTTTTTGTTTTGCATCCTCTTATAGCATGTTTTGTTTTAATAAACATTTTTTAAATAGGTATTCTTCATTTTACTTCTTTTTAATTTCATTTAATTTGTTCAAAAAAGAAATTGGCAAATAACAGTCTTGGTCAAATCTGTGGTTATAGTAGTTTAGTTTTGGACAGTAGAACCTTAATAATGTTTGAATATTATATTTTAATAATGTATATTAAGTCACTTACAATTTAAATTTATTATGGTCGAATTTCGACCAATGGGCGACCACTAGTTATGTTTATTTCACAAAGGTACACAAGGTTTAGTCTCGAAGTAACACTGATCGTTATATTTATGTTAGCTTGTAAATATTTACAGATTTAGCTGTATCAATACAGCAGTTATAATAATAACATTTTGGACACCTGACACACAACGCCATCTATTCCCAAACTAAGCAGAACTTGTACTATGGGTACTAAACAACTGATATAAATGCATATATACTTTTTTTGTAAATACATACATTTTACATAAAAAATACCCAAACTCCGAAATAAATATTTGTGGATCATACAAACATTTGGTCCGACCCGGGGATCGAACCCGAGACCTCAAGCACACACATACGCTACCACGGCGCCATGGAGGCAGTCACGTGTTTATAGCACTAAGGAACCCTATGTGATGCCACATTAAGTCCGCTACACAGCCGTATAAATTCAAATTCAATATGATAAAGTTAAGTAATAAAAGTACTTAAAACAGAATACACCTTTCGACAACCCATTTCTGAGATATATATATTCATAAAATATATATTCATAAAAATACAAAGTATGACATCGAACATTACACACCCTTGTTCTTCGAATATTGGTACAAGTATGTATGTAATAATAATAAAAGTTAATACAAAAACATCAGGCTATTAGGAGAACAACATTAAAGGCCAACGCCATAATTGTAAGGGAGGTTCACACTCGCGTCGGGTAATTTCGTCGGACATTGTGTCTATTGCAACACGACGATATTACTGAAATCATTATAATTATATGTGACAAGACTGATAAAATACATTTATATCGCAATTAGCTCTAAAATCTAATAAAGTTTAATTTTTTTATAAGATAAATGCACATACATAGTCAATTTATTACAGTACTTTGTTGTATACTAAATGAACAAAAATAAACTTAAATGTTTGAAAAGTACGATATCTTTTTGTTTACCCGAAGGAGATGATTACACTGATCATGATTACAAATGAACAAACATTATTAAGCCCCGATTTGCACACCTAATCAGAAACTTTATAGTTAGACCACAAGAAAAAAATCGTTTCATCAATAACGTTTACACTATACAAAATATTTTGCCCAATCTTTATCACAACCTCTCACAAAACTGTTTGCTAGTGCTTTTTAGTTTAGATGTATCTAAACGCACTAAAAAACAGTTTCTCTTTCAAACTAGATATATCTGGGACATAGTGGCAAATGTCAACATGGTTTAAGTACAATTGATATTTCATTGCATCTGTAAAAGACACCCAAGAGAGGAAAGGATCGTCACGATAATCCGTCGGCATAACATATAATACAATATTTAAGCAGTTGCAAATTACAGAAGTGATGAGTTTCATTTAATTAAAAAAAAAGAAAGGTAAAAATATAACTAAAAATGAACTTTGAGATGATTATTTAAATAAAATAAAACAATTTTATTTTGTGGTCTAAATAAATTGTCCTTAAGTCTCGAAGAAATGAAAGTCGAGTATAATTTTAGGGTCGAGTCTACCCCTCAACAAAATTGAAGGTGTTTAGTTTATTTCGAATATCTGCATAGGGTTGAGTTGTTTACAATGTCGGACCGGTCTCAAGACAATTTATTTGAAAGGTGTCGCGGCGCAATCCACTCAGCGATCACTGCCGGTACAAATACCCAACCTAGAATAACCTGGGTATAAATCACTCTAAGGAAATAACTTGCTCGACCCATTTACCTAACTAGACGTGTCTTTAACAACGTCTTCTAGTATCGATGTCACTCACGCTGACGATATTGTGATGGTTTTGCACTGATGTTGTTCTACTTCATGGAAATATAAAGCCCATTCGGTTATGGACGGTCTAACAAAATTCTATGTTTGGTGGTTCAATTTTTTAATACTGTGAGTTTTATTGCAATTTGCTTATAAATTGACGAAAAATGAATGAATATAATGTTAACATTTATCAAATACAGCTATATGTAGCTTACGTATATATACTTTTGGATATATAATTGGATATATGCTTTGGGAATCATGAAAAAATTAGCAAAATAAAACACTTAGAGAAGCATCTCTCATCTCAATAGCTTTTAACACTCCACTGCTGGACATAGACCTCTTCCTAGAAAGGAGCTTTTGGTCTACTATATCACGTTGGCCAGACGGGTTGATAAACGCGGTATTTCAAGATTTTGTTCTCTTTGTAGTGATGTTGTCTTGCTTATTTTTTCCCTTAGTCGCCTCTTACGACACCCATGTGAAGAATAGGTCAAATCCACCACCACTAAGTAAAATATTACACATCCATTCATATTTTTAAACTGTCCTTTTCACCGTTCTATTCGGGTTTTAAAGGTTAAAGAACCTCTAAGTGCTAAAATATTAAATTAAAACGCTCCTAACGTCAAAATATTTTACAAGAGACGTGATACGTAGTGACTTCGTTAGTCACAAAGAGATTAATAATTACAGGAGATGGGAAAATAAGGGAAAATTGTATTAAATCGCGGGTTATCTAAGCTCTTACTTTTATTATTTCGGAGATGGAGCGCGACGACTTCGAAATTTACTTAATTATGTTATAAAGATACTGATCTGAATAAAGCGGGCGAACGATGAAACGCGAGGGAATAATCGTCTGGACCGACAATTGCCATCTCATCGCCGCGGAGACACTGTCGACACGCGACGGTTTTATTACTTATCACTTTCGTCACAACAGCTTTATATATTTACAGACAGCTTAAATGCAAAGAATATTACTTGGCAATAACCACTACAATAAGGCACAGTATAAAGGAATCTTAAGAAGTTCACTTAAATTTAGGCATAAGCACATACTAAGTTTTATTAACAACCGACTTAGTCGCACATTTTTCATGACACATAGCTGGGTACCTAATACCCTCCATTACAGTTTGTGCAGTCTCAATTTCGTTAGCGTGGCCGTAAGGTACTCGTATAGTATACCGTTGGGCTGAAATAGAAAACGGTTGGTGATTAATTGCCAATTACTCCAACTGCCGAGTAATTCCCGCACCCACTTGTCGCCTTGTAAGCTCACATATTATTTTTCCATCGAGTTAATAAATGGATGGCAGTATAGAGTTGAAAACATACGCGAGCACTCGATAATTTTAAACTTAGGACGACAACTTTCTTATCAAACATTTAAAATATATATGTCTTAACTTAATTTTAAAATATTATTTTTAGTATATTCATTTTGTACATACATTCCAGAATACTATATTTTATGAATCTTCAAACTTTTTGTTACAGTGTTTCAAGCTGAAGTCCTTTAACATGATTTTACTGTTTTTTTTTTTGCAAGAAAAGCAGAATTTTTTTTACTAATTATTATCTTCAATATCAAAGTTTTTTAAACCTTAGTACAACAAGTTGTGCCGTTCTTTCCCAAAAAAAACTAATGGAATATATGTACAAAATGTACATAGTAAGAATAATATTTTTAGATTAAGTTAGAAAAATAGTTAAATCTTAAATCATTTAGTGATATGACTATTGACTAACTTAACTCAGAGTGTCATTTAGCCGTGTGGCTATCATACTAGAACTAGACAATTCAACGGCTGTTGACATACGAGTATACCCACCTACTTATTTCTTCATAAATGTCTAATGATAACACACGGGTGTAGCGTGACGTACTCGATACAATATTGTAATTTGCTGTGATATAATTCAATATTTAGAGAGATGTAATTGAATATTTTTCCAATTTGTTGCGCGTAATGGGGCAAGATTGAGTTGACGTCCCCACAGGGCGTGAGGACGCGCGCGGACGGCGAGTGAACGATGGCTCGAGCCCAACACCGACCCTGCCTCATCTACGCTTCCCATCGCGTTCATTATCTTATATGTATTTATCAAAACGACGTATGTCGATCGTGACGATCCTGCAATCACAAAAATTTCAATAAATTCTAATATTTATTGATACAAAAAAATATATAATAACATGTAATAATTATTGCCATAATCGGGCTAAAATTGCAGATGATCTTGAAGAAATTTTGTAATCTGTTTGTCATAACACATTTTTTCACAGTTAATTTCTACTCCAATTGGAGGACATTAGTATCCTACAGAATATCGTCACGATATAGCACTATGAACATTTATTGTATAAACCTAGATTAATGAAGTATAGAATTTTAAATAATGTAAAACTTTTATTCATAATGTAGAATTTAAAACATAATACCCTCAGCATTAACTTTAAAAGTCAGCCTAAGTACAGTGGTCCTTGTGAGATGCATGTCATCTCACGTGCATATAGTGGCATTACTTCCATATTTACTATGCACGTCACACACTGTGTTTTGTACAACGACAAAAACCCCCTCATCTTTCATGTCTTATTTCCAAATAGGTTTACGTTCCCCTATTAATACATACTTACATTATCGAGAGACAACAGATATTCTTTCTGAATATATTTTCACTGGCACATTGTGGGACATTGAATTCAAGCTAAAATAATCATAAAATCTAGGTGAAAAACCTCTTCTTCTGTAACACGTCCATTGCGCCGTTCTATCCGACCTTTTCGGTTTTTTTATTATATTAAAAGATATCGTATGTGTATTTGTAATTATTTGTGTTTTCTTTATTACTTTCTTGATTTTTTCGGTTCTGATTGAGATACATAACATAATCGTCTTGATCGCAGAACGTTCTCCTATTTAAACTAGTTCAGTTGAAAAGAAGTTATTTCTAAACATTCAACTTGACTTTCAATATAAATGCGCCGTAATAACGCAAAAAAATAACACTTATCTTTTAATATGAAACTATTACGAGATAAGCATATTTTTTATTGTATTATCACAACCCTGCATATTCTCCTCCTTCCTGGTTCTCATATTATGTATTATAATAATAATTTCTGAAATAAAGTCTAAAAATAGTTTAACCCTGTATGTTCTATTATTATTTAAAATATTTCTAACTATCGATACAAACGACACTTAAAATAATATACGAAGAAATATCTCTTACTGATTTAGAGAAATGGTATTCATTCCTAGTTTATGATATTTCTGTTATTGCATTTTGACGTAGCAACCAAGAAGATGACGGCCGACGTCACGTCTACTCATTGTAGTGGCGATTGCCACTGGCATGCTAATATTCTGTAAGCGATTCCATGTAATTCCAGTCGGTATTTCACTGCAAATTGTAGTTACAGTATCTTGAATATGTTACAGCAGGATATGCAAAACACTCAAACACCGAACAAATACCAAAACATAACTGAATTGTACGTACGTAATACCAGGAATACTAATTCAACGGACTTAAACTAAAATAAATGGAATATTCTCTGTTTATGAAAGTCTAAACACTAAGCCATTAAAGTTTTATTCGCCATATCACTTTTAGTTCTTTTAAGCTTAACGGCATCATAATATGTTCTATCTACAAAGTTACCGCCCTAACTCGCGCCTTGAGCGTTATGGTCTGGTGTGGTTCAGCACTCGTAATTCGTCTCAGCCTCAGGCTAAACAAACTCAGCTTATCGCATAACATAAATTGGCAACACGTCGTTAAGGCGACCCGCACACCACGAGCCGCACGGCTTTATCAGCAGGCTCTCGTAAACCTACACCGTCTGTTATTGTAACTCTATTGCGACATTTTCCGTGACTTTTTTTCATATCGCAAAACAGCTGCCGATAGTAACGCAAACCAGAGACAGGGATGCGGCTTTTGAACCGCGTAAACGGTTTGGCTTGCGCCGATAAATATATCCATTTGGCAATGCACGCCAGTCTATGTTCATATCCAGTGAAAAAGCGCTGCCGCCTTAAGTGCTTCTGGTGCAATTAGAGGGCAATCGTAAAACGAAAGGGTTGCGCCTGAAACATCCCATCTGATAATGAGCTCGACTGGCGCGGCTCCAGCCGCCGCTCATATTAGGCGGTCTCTCCGGTGCTATCATTACGACTTTTACACTTTTACGAGTTGTTTAGTTTACAGAACCGTCTGTGTACAAACGCGTGCATTGCCAAATGCCGGTACGCGGCTCACCGCGCGCGACTGGTCTAAATATCAGCCCCGCCAATTGTTAATAAGACATACATTTTAGGCTTGTTTGGTATAACACGTATCATACCGTCACTATATAGCTAACTACATAATTACTAAACATTCTAAAACCTTAAATTTCAAACTCATTAAATAATCTAGATTGAATTTTCTAACACGAAGTGTTGTAGACAAAAAAATACTTTTGCATTGGTAGCTATAACAAACTGGCATCCGTTTACAATAACAACGAAAGCTTCATTCCCGACGATATCAATTTTGTTCAGTGGCTCTTAATTAACATTTTCTTTTCTTTCCTTTCCAGGTGAGTGAGGAAGCGAATACAAACCTAGCTGGCTTTGTGCGCGGCGCGGGCGACGGGCTCCAGACAAAAAAGAATATTACACCGCTTTCAATTCGAACACAGAAGAAAAAATATGATCTGCACTTTTGTAAAGGCAAATGAGGTTCGCTTTGTAACAAGGGACTTAATTTAAATAATATTTCTGGGTATCTATCGAAACACTGAAACAGGTGGTAAATATGCATCAATTGGTATAGTAATAATTTAAAAAAAAGAGTTATATACGTGATAGTCCCAAAGATCAATTTTAATCACATTCTAGATCCAGAAACGCGACGTATTAGACTCGATTGTAGAATCAAAAAACAAACAGTTACACATAATAAAATATAGGCATAAACATACAAATGAACTCGACCCAAATACGTGTGATCTAAAAACATAAAGACCAAATTACTCGCACTAATAGCGAGAAGGCAAACATTTACCACTAAGTGGTATACACAGTCAGCCATAACGTGAAGGACATCATATTTGGACGAATTTGACGCGGAATGTGGTGTTCGTTGAGGAGTGGAAATATTTCAAGATTATATGATTCACTGATGTACATAAATTAGCCCAGTAATATGATTATTGTTTAGACCACCCGTAAATTATTACAATATCAGTTACCCTTAGTTCAAGTGTTTACATTTCAAATTTAGAATACCCAACATAACTACACTACCCATCAGAACAACTATACTTCTTGATTCGGACGGATATTGAGATGATGACAATCGTCTTTTAAGAAAATGTTAGCGGTTTAAATCATCATAAATGATATGGAAATACTTTAAATAAAAGGCGAAAAAAAAATTTAAGGCTACAAGACTTCTTGTATCTAAATGGCAACTTAAAATCTAAGGCCCAATTACGCAAAACTTGCCTCAATAGTTTTTATTTTATAATTCTAACATCACTATCATCCTTTAACAGCCTTCAATAGCTCGCTGCTATAGAATACGCCATTTCTACGTAAATATTATCTACTGATCCACACTACGTATAAACCTACACTGTTCTAGCAAATAAAATATAAGAATTATCATTACAAGTATTTTGTACGAACTACTCTATTTCATAAAGAATCATAACAATATTCCTACGCTAAACACACTGATCTCACCTTCATAGATACATGAAAACTATTCACCGTGAACTGGTGACCCCACGGCCTGTCTACACAGGCAAAATGTTTTAATGTCTGGGTGCCAACACTAGTGTCTTTCGATGTCTGGAAAACATTATTCGTGAATAATATTATAAGAAGTTTGTTTCCTTTATTGTTCAGTGTGACAATAGTTAAGACTCATATATTACTTTAACGAACTTTAGAAATACTTTTAAAAATACGAAAAAGAATCAATATATTTCGTTTACATTCAGCAAAATCGAGAATCGATAATGTTTAACGAGTACTGATTACAAGAGTACATATTTGATTGAATAATTTTAATAGCTCAGAATCGATTTTACGTAGCTTTAATATGATATTTATACATGATATCTTTCAGGTGAACAACAATCATTATACATTATTATCTAACTGATATAAGTATATTTTTCATTGTAATTTACCCTACTAAGATTGAGTAAAGCCACAATTCTATAGTCCACAGATATTGTAAAAAAAAACATCACTACACTAAGGATTTATGATAATGAACTAAAAGTCATCATCTTCCTAGCCTTTATATTCTCAAGATTATTTGGGCTCAGCTAGTAGTGCAACCAGTTTTAACTGAATATCATTTTTTCCACGGAGTGACTGACATCGGACTTCCACAACCTATATATAACCAAAAATATGTCTTGAAAATAGTTAACTATTACTATTAGGTATCACTTTATAAAAATAAAAAAAGAAAAGAGAAAAACTTTATGTATTTTGCTCCTAGTGCATAGCACAAACTCACACGTTACATAACAAAGACACTTCGTTGGAGTACTTCGACCTTCGAACCCTCGTGTAAGAGATGTTGAACTCTGTTCACTCACTTCGCGGTCGATGGCATGTAAATAAAATTATATTGCAGTATACAGAAATAATACAGAAATTGGAGTGAAAAGAACGACAACAACAAACAACGATGCACTATATTTATGAAAACAACTGAAATGTTATTGAATATTTCAGAGAATCCTTGTAACTAATTTTACAGTAGATCTCTTAAGAAAATTGAATTTAAAGTATTAGGAACACTTTATAAATTTGATAATATGATGGCAGTATAATCAGTATTTTTTTTGAACAGCACGTTTAATAAAATCACATAATTCTTATTATATCGCTTGAATTTTAGCGTTTGGTTCAATAATGTGCAACATTTTCGAATAATTTCAACAGTCGTGAGTATATTTAGCATTACAGCTTTGCTTATTATTGCATAATTTATTTTCATTAATCATAAGTCTACCATCTTTGATGACATTAATAATATGGTTTTAAAGTTTTCGAGACCTACATTTTACCTCGCCACCTACCGAGAGACACGCGTCTTAAAAGGAACTAGGAAAAGAACTAAAAAAGAAATTTCTTTAGCTTAACTAAAACAATATAGCTCCTATTATGATTTTTGACTATATATAGTCGAGCTACATGTTTTTGAGTCAGATCAACAACTTCAGTTGAATAATTTAAATTATTTTAGGTTTGCTTCTGAAGAATCTATCGATTTCATTATGACTTTAAATTTTACTTACACTCTACTATTAGTAGCGCAATATGTCTTTTTTAAAAATAATTAACATTAATAATATCAACACGAAATGCTAATAAAAATCACTATTCTCGAAAAATTTATAAAACATAACACTTGATCGGCTATTATCCGATATTGTTTCATTTAAATTGAAAATTATCGCTTATTACACCGATACAGTTCAGTGACACCGTATTTGCCGACTGTTGTAATATCGATTTTGAGGTAAACGTTTGTCGAAGAAAGTTAGCCTTTTTTTTTTTAATAAATTTTATGGAATCCGTATCAGTATAGGGTCACATATTAATGGAACAGCTGCTATTACAACATCCAGATCCCTTCTAGCGCACGGCAGCTACCGCAGGCTCCATCTGCGGTTGTACTCTCTATTTTAGGCGACATAGGGCACACGCGGACGTCGCCTCTTCGCGGCTGGTCATTGTAGTGGATGGAGAGGAAAACCCGTCCCGTCCACCCGTCCGCATGAGACGCTGGTAGACGCTCCGTCGCCCGGTTGGCCGGCGGTGAATTGGGTCCGAGTGGAGATCGTCCTCCCAGGCCTTCTCCACCGCCTCCTTTCGCGAAATTACGTCTTCGCAGAAGGTTGTAAAAGGTCGCCGGTAGTGATAGTTGCTCCAGCGTATGATGGCCGGTAGCGAGAGATCTCCTCCAATAACTGCAGTGAGGACCCCACGCTACGCCACCCAGGTGGAACAAACCGCTAGCGTGTGTTGGGCCGAGTCCTCACTGCAGTCGCAGTGGTGACAGGCGGGACTCAATTTACTCCTGGTGACCAAATGCAGATACTTCCCGAAGCACCCGTGCCCGGAAAGGACTTGTGTCAGTCAGAAGGAATGGGTCCCGTGCTGTCGCCCTGCCCACTCGGCGATGACCAGCCTCCAGCTGGTCTGACCAACGAGCCATCGTGGCTCGACGTGGCCTCCGTCGACACGGTGTGGTAACCGAATATGGCTCTAACCACCAATATCCTCTGAGGGCGCCAGAGGCGAGGCCTATTCTAGGCGGTCAAAGCCGCCACCCACACCGGTGCACCATACAGGGCCATTGACCGGACAACCCCGCCTCGTCCTCTTGAAAATTCATCCCCCGGGCTGTGACCAATGTGTCATCCGCGTAACAAATTACGCCCAGCCCGGGGGGCAAGACGACCTCGAAGGGCCCAGTCTTATCCCATGTTCCACAGGAGTGGTTCGAGGAAAGACCCATGTGGAACATCGCAATAATTGATATATTATACCACAAACTTTTGCCCGCATCTCGCCCACCTAATTAGCCTAAGTTACTCTGTTGTAGTATTTTATTATTTAAAGGTTCCTTTAAATCGGCTTAGTAGTTTAGGTGTGAAAGTACAACATAAATAAGCAATATTACAAGTGCACTCATAATATCAGTTAGGGTGTATATAAAGGAAAATAGGTATGTGTAAACATAACAATCTAATTGTGATGAACAGTGAGGGGTAAGTTACAAAACTATAACTGACAGTAATTTGCGATTTAGTTAGCAGTATTTTCCTTGTTGTTGTCAAGTTCTTTGATGTAGGCTGGCCTTACACACATGAGCATTTTTACCCCCACCATTTTGTTCATACTACTAGTTCTGTAATGTATATTTTCTGCTAGACAGTTCAAGAATTACTAGAAATATACTACAACTAGTAGTTAGGTTAGCTTGTTAAGACGTTCATTCTATCATTATTGGTTTACTGGTGTAATACAATATTAGGTTCATAACGGTCGGTCACCCACAGCTGAAAGACAATAGGTGCTAGTAAGGGCATGCACCTTGCGTAGGCGAGCGAGCGGGCGCCGCCCTAAAGTACTTTGCCCCCTCACTCAACTACTCAGATAATACACATCCACGTAACACCCTTTGTTTTATAATAACTCATTATTACCAGCACGGTTTCTTGTCCATATAGCTCTAAAGTAGTTTAAAAGCTCTATAAATGTTGTACACTCACTTTTTTCATGAAAATCTTCTTGAGTTGGATATTAACAAATCCACAACTGGATATCAAAAAAAAATTGTTTTAAGCCCTTTGTGTTGCCGTGGTAACCTCTTCGGGCTATTACATCACCGGGGCTTTGACGGGGCAGTGTCTCAGAATCGGACTGACCAAAAACCACACGGTGTGCCACTCTGTGCCTGGAGTAGGAGAAATATCAAAGATACTCACTTTACCTAATAAACAATACAAGGCAATGAAAACGACACACATAAAGACTAGCGATGTTACGGGATTTAAACCTTGAATAAATAATACATATACATAATTATTAAGATATAATATTTGTATTATTATTCTTTATTAATGCGAAATGGTTTTTATATTGGTAAAAGTAATTATACATTTTTTTTAAAAAACAAGTAAGTGTTACCATCAGTCTACTGCAGCCTACTGCTGGACGTAGACCTTCCCATTGCACACCACTCTGATCGATCTGCGTCCTACACTACGTTTACCGAGACGCGGTCTCCACCGCTCGGTTTTCTTAACACCATGTAATAAATTATTTTCATTGTCATGTATATAAATTGTCCAGTTTGTACATATAAAAGTTTTTGTTGCTCATAACTCTTCTATTAAAACTCCTTGCACATTCGTTACAAGAATACGTGTTTCAACGATAAAACATGTTTATTGAATTTTACTTACCTGCGTGTTTATAAAGAATTCATATTTTATTACTAGCGAAGAGATTGCGTCAGTACCTTGTATTATTCATATGAACAATAGCATATAGAGTTTTATAACTTGATTTTCTACGAGACTTTTAATAACTTTTAATATCTTAGTACGACAATCGTAAAAAAACTTTAATTACTTTCGATTTCCTTTGAAATTGGGATAAATACACCATCTTTCATGGCTGACCGTACATAATTAGATTTGATATAGTGTACGTACGTACGGTGAACGCAAGAAGGCTACATCCTGCTTCCAATTCGGAAGTTATAAATTTGCTTAAACTTGTTTGAGTTGCGAATTCCCACGATGTTTGTCCGGACGTGCGGGTTCATTTAGTCCCAAAACCAACCGCTAACTTCTGTGCAAGCACCAATAACTAACAAAGATTTTAATGATAACAATCTCTTTAGGCTGATTCAATGTTACTGGCGACCTAACAGGTTACTACCGGGAACTTTTTTAAAAACAGTACTAATGTGAGTGGGTGAGGTTGAAACTTGTGTTACTTTGCTTTAGAAGCTTAAGGATTTGATGTAGCATACTTTCGATGGCAAGTTACACTTCTTTTAGTCTTTACTTAGCTACCAAGAGGTTGTGTCTGTATGTGTATCTATACAAACAAATACAAAACTGTGTGATAAATGTGGTTTTAGATGGTTACAATAACTTAAATTAAGTATTTTTAATATTGTTATTTATTAGTGTTTAAAGAGCATTATTTATTTTTAAATTTAAAACATAAGTATATAAAAATCGTAGCCTCCTTTTAAAAGTGTTAGACTTTTTAAAAGTAAACACTAACTGTGCCCCGCCGTATACCGATAAATACGACTTTGCTAAACTTTCTTTGAAGGCACCCTATAGTTATTTAAGTTTCTCTCACTGCACACTGTTTATAGAATTCATTCCGTACCATGTTTAATTTAAAATTATATTTGTAAATTATGAACTCGGACGTCAAAATGTTAAAATAATGAATAATTGAATGTATACGTGGGATTAAGTACCATAGACTGAGTGATCACTTAGATAGGCAAATTTATTATAGAACGGCATCTGAAATCTTGCCGACCTGTTTTGCTCATCATAAGTCAATTCCATTGCCAATCTACCTGAAAATAAAATTAATTGTCCATTTATTTTTAACTTCATTTTGAATATTTGCAAATCAATGTTATTGTACGAACAATGAACAGAAATTGTTAAAACGGAAAAGTACAGTCTGCTGTATAAATAAAAAAATACGCCATAGTTAATTCCAAGGACTGTACCTACCAACTCTATAATGAAATGGAAAGTCATCAATATCCGGAACACAGTTTAAAATGAATTGAAACGGTTTCTCTCCCTCACTTAGAGTAAATAGAGTTACATACGAAAGGGACACCTCGCCCTAGCGCAGACGTGAGCCTACTCTACAATAGAACAAGGGCTCTACGTAATACGTTGAGAGCCTGTTTGTCTCCGCAGCGTACAGAGGAAATTGATTCTAAAACGTTTTTGCTATCCCCACAACTAAAATACTTCTTTAAAATCATTACGCATACATAATCATGTTGATAGATGTAAAGTTTCTCTTTTTATGTATTCATTAATTTGCTTCAAACCAAATACAAACATTAATATCTAATTTTTATACAACGAATGCTGTCTTAGGCTTAAACAAATGTTTCTATTGTTTTGAAACAGTCAACTATGGATAGCGGTAATCCAAGTTTAGCAACAAGGCGGTATTTATCATAAAACCTACAGTGTGACTTTTTTAAAAGAATAAATATTGATAGACAAGATATTTAATTTAACATAAGATGGGTAATTGTAGCTTGTTATTAAACCTTAAAGTCCACAAACCGTTATAAAGCGTTCAGCTTGCTTCTACAAAAGTATAAAGCGACGATGTAATATTAACTTTCATAAAAATATAGTTCAGAATACACATTGATACCTGGGATTACGTTTTACCCTCTTTGATGATGAAACGTAATCTCGCGTAATAAAATTCAGCTTAAAAAACACCCATTACGTATCTGCTTACAAACCACCACTAATCGTGGCGTTTGTATAAAGGTATTTCCTTTCTGAATATGAAAATATTCAAAGGCCAGGACCATTTTGGTGTGTTAAGATATTGTTAGAAATGTTAAAAAAGATGAAAATGTCACCGTTGAGGAGATCGTAAGTAATCTCATTAAACATTAGCGCCTACAGCTAACGCGGAGAGGGAGGCTGAGCTTGGAGCGGCTTACGGCTGGCGGCGGCTCATTTTAAATGTATCAAGAGTTCACTCCAACTATGTAGTTGCAGAGCCAGCCTCGGTCCCGTTCAGAGCGCCTGACAACAATCCTAACTGCGTTAATCACTTATTTACGTCCGGAGTCCACTGCCGCTTGAGTATTTCTAACGAACGCCGAGAATTCTGAGGAATCCTAATGAACTGTGGGAATTTCGATTGTAATAAAGCGAGTGAGTCGGAACTTTAGAAGTGGATGCATGGACTTTTCGCCAGTAGTTTGATCTTAAATCAAATTTTACAATTTAGTTGGGCATTGTTGCATCGGGTGCGACGCAGGAAGTAATTTCGCTTAGTTCCGCCGGATATATCTCTCAGGGTGCAGAGATCTGCAACTAATCGGTTTGTCATTTCCGCAATCGACCGCCACGACGCCGTTTTGAATACTTGATATTTGCCCTTTGTTTACAACAGTACAGAAGGCCTTCATTTAGCAATGATGTATTGTCACATCGTTGTCAAATTAAGCTTCGAGCTTCGATCCCTGTTCGAAACACAAAAGTTTTTTTGATTGTTACAAGGTCAAAATTATTTTATTTTTTACAAGATTGAACCTTTCTACTTCTTTCACAATTTAATGTCTCGGTAGTCTTTTGCTGTAAATCTTCAAATGATATTTTAAAAATTTAAGACAAATGCTTTTAGCGTGCTAAGATAAGGGTCCGTAAAAATAACTGCAGACACTCGGTGCTCGCTGAGAGCATAGAGTGGAAACATCAAACAGCATCCGTTGTTTTAGCCGATGGCATTATTGGATAGATAAACTGGCACTTGCGTAGACACATATTATTTCTGTAGTGTACATATTTTCCTATCAAACTTTGCATGTGAGGAGTTAAACACTATATTTTTAGTGAGTACATGGTTCTATAATAGAACGAGAATTTAGTGAATAAATTGTCTACAAATACTAAAAATATTTGCTACCTTTACTTTCTTCCCCTGCTTGTATAATCAATGTTCTTCTTTTTCCTTGTTATTATACTTTACTAATATGTTAAATACTTTAACACAAATGTGTTTTTTACTAAACTTCATATCAGCCACTACTGTGGATGCGTTTATGAAACTACATTATAGTGAGACTATTCCAAACCTACAGAATTTCTTATTTAAATATCATTTACAGTTCTTTTTAATTGCTAGCGCATATTTGAATATTAGCTATTAGGTTTTATATCTACGTGTTGTAACGTTCGTTAACATAATTTACAAGTATTTAACAAAACATCATCGTATAGGACACGTAAATCAAGATATACGTGGACTAGGATATGTCGGCATGCACATTCAGCATCCGCAACAGTAGTGCCCTCTAATCTCTCACAACCTCAGAAAGCTTGTGGGAATATTCATAAACTGGTTTGCTTCCGCCGTGCCGCGCTGGTTATCGCCCGGAACTACGCTTCGCACCGAAAACACCTATCGAAAAGATAGGCGAAATTATAGCCTCGCTTACAGGGTGTCAAAAAGGTTTTAATTCGGATTTGATATGCATATCCTTACATAAAGAATTCCTTCACAAGAGATTAGGATTAAACATAAGTTGAATCAGCGTTTCATAAGTACCATAGGCAGCAAAGCAGATCAAATTTAGGGAATAATCTAATAAAAATTAAATATAACGTGTTTAGATTTGATTTTTTCAGTTTTTTGTTAATTCAAATGTTACACAAATCAAATGTATACAAATAGGATATATTGTTCACTTGCTGGTAGCACTGGGCTTACATTTACCACTAAGTTCTATTACAGATTTCAAGAAGCACCGATAACATTTTTAATTTCGTCTTACGTTGTTAAGGTTTCTAAACCTACGAAAAGTAAAATCCTTAACGAGCTATTTAGACATAATAAAACGATAGCTAGACACAGGAGTTTAAATAAATAACGTTAATATCGTTGACAAACAAATATCAAAAATATTTTTGTTATTTAAGAGATACAATGAAGAACTCTTATCATGAAACGTTCAAAACTATTTAGTATAGACGTAAAAAATGAATAAAATTGGCACAGATATTAAATTGAACTACACTATATGTATAAAATATTTCAAACTTAAATCGAGTTACTATAAACTTCTAAATAAGAGACACTTATACCGTCTAATATTCGCTTAATTTAATATACCGTTGAACTAGAAAAGCTGCTGTTTTACGGCAAAAATTAAGATCATAACTAAATGCAGTACAACGTGGTGTCGTATCGCGGCGATATTGCTTAAGTCTAAAGTTTCCAATTACATCTCTTCCCAGTTTGACTAACTCATATAAAAGTTGTAACAGCCGTGTCTTTAACTGGCTCCTAGTATAACCACTGTTATGACTTTAATTATATGAACTGATGCTACGTACTTCGAATGGTAAAATATTCTAGGGTTATTACCTTTCCAATGAACATAAAAATTTATATATAGATATTTATATATATTATAAATACTCTCTACATGTAGTATCTCTCTAGTTTACCATGAAAAAGGTTCCATAGAAGTATAAAATATACAAGAAATAGTCCAAAATTGAAAACGATAATCATGATTTAGGCGCATTATTATTACGGAAATTATTATAGGTTAGTTTATTTCTTCCCGCGAATAGGCAACAAAATTGGTTATGTTGCACTATCTACTTTCAGAATAAATTGTAAATCTGCACTGAATGATTACTATTCCAAACGAATCATTGAAAAATCATTTTAATTTTGAAATCCGCTCTCATGTGGAAAATTGCCGCACGGACCGAATGGTAATATGCCATTACCATCATAACAACGTTACTCTCGACTTAATTTCGCCACTAGCGATCTGACAGCCAACTATTAATTCCTCTCGTACAACCACCGAAACTCAATCTAAACGTGAATCGAACCCATAACTGATACTCGCTACCTTTTGTCACAATTAATGCAAAGAAAATACAGTGTAAAATATTCTAATTTAGACAGGCATAATAATCTCCGATAAACACGTACATTATCAAGACAGACTACCGTTTAAATGGTCGTCTACAGAGATATGTTAAAGCACTGTCTAGAAATCCTCTGAAATCCCTAAAGAGCATCAATGATTTCCCACCATGGCGCATATGTGAGATGGCGACCGACAACCGATATTCAAAGAAGGTATCATTGAAGGAGCACGACGACAAAAGTCAATAAGGAATCGACGTCAACTTCTATGAAAATTGCAGCGTTCGATCAATGTTTCGATATATTCATTCGTTTATTATTGAAAGTGAAACCTATAACCTCAATATCTATATAGACATTTTAATAGCTGGGGTTCAAAATTGATATTTTATATTTAATTTTTTTTACTAAGTTTCTATCAATAATAAATTAAGAATATTTTTCTCATTCAATAGTCATTCAAGATACCGTCTGATAAAATCAAACAAGACTCATCGATTTCAAATGGGAATTTCTTCACGTTGAAGTCTTTGTAAATCCCTTTATACATCAAAGAATTCAAGCGGTAGACTGCTATTGAAATCCCCAGTGAGCATCAATGCCTATTGCCACGTCGCTTATCTACAATGTACAGTATAAGAGCAGGAGGCGCAGAGGCAAGTCTGTACCGGAGGAAAGGCATTTCAAAGGAGTGCATTACTGCATCGAGGTGAACAATTACAACAATCGTCAGAAACGATTAACATTTTATTTCAGTACAAACATAAGGATATTTTTTTAGCAATTTATTGTTTTCATGTACTATGTAAGTAGCTTTGTGCATATTATTTAAATTATTTTAATAATATTTTATTTCTTACGATAACGTTACTTGTAATAAAGTTATCAATAAAATTTATTTATTTATTTACAACTTTATGCACAAAAACATGCATCGGCGGACCTAATACCTAAGGCATTTTCTGCCAGTCAACCGATTGAGCGATACAGAGAAAAGATGAGGTAGGTGCACTTAAGCATAAGTAGTAATTGACTGAGGATTCAGTATATTTAGACTAGTTTGACTATAAATAAGCAAACATACGTACATAAATATATACATATACAAACCACACACATGTATTATACACATACATATAACACATATGTACATATCCGTGCATACATATTACCACAATAAGATATTAAATAAAGATAGTAAATAAAAACAAATGTTGCAATAATTAAACAATTGCTATGTATAAGTAGAAATAGATAAGTTATATGGATAAAGGCAACGCGCATGTGACTTCTTTCCATCAAATGACATGTCCGCTTGATTGCTGCATTTAAAAAATGTTATTAGTTTAATTAATTACCATCATTCACCAAAGATAATATAAGAAAAATATAATAGTTTTCAGGGTAATTTGGTCATTATATGTTTACTAAACTTAGTAATATTATTAACGTAACCAACAATAATTGCTTTTCAACAATGATCGAGATAGCGAGCTCCATGTCTCGTCGGAGCTGAGCTGACAATCGTTTTGACAGCCAGTCGGTGGTAGGGTGCGCCTGGTACGCCACGGGGGACCTTATCCCACTGACATTTTATTATTTTTATGCTAATTCTCTTTCCAAATAGTAAAATAAAAAGTAATTTACCAATCCTGCCGTTGTTGAAATATTCCACCTTGTCGAAATATACATCTGTTCTTTCTATGAGTGGTTTCTTTTTTTCTTTATAAACTTGAATCACCTCATTACAAAACAATGAAGTGATCTAAACTGAAACCATTACTTTTGTATTATTTAAATGTGACCTTCTGTCAGTTCACCTGTTTGTAATAAAGTGTAAAAAGTTTGTTTAAGCGCGTTATTCATCATTGTAGCTTCAGCCAGTCAAGATCCGATTTATTGAAGAAAATTCTAATCAATTTGATCAAATCTCTATAAATATATATGCAGATTATAGGGTTAAAGTTTCAAAAGAATATCGTTCTTTGAGTTTGTAACTTATTAACTCTTACTATGTTGTAGGTACTAACTGTCATTCTAGATATGTATTTTTACACTATTCCATGAAGCCCACTATATCTTTTGTACTTTTAAAACACCATGACCATAGACAAGACTATCTCCGATAGGCCTATGGCCTTTTTTTGCGGCTGCCTCTGGTTACGAAATTGAAAATTGGATTAGTTGATTGACTGATGCTTGGTGCCCTTGCCACTTTGAAAGGGAAAATGATGTTTACACTTTCAGCGGCTGCAGTTTTAATTTTGACTAGTCATAAACACTAGAATAGTAAAAATACTTCTTGTACCTCAAAAGTCTTTACAGCCTTAGTATCTATTTGTTTGGAGTTAGGAGAGGCTAGTTATAGGTTCTACCTGGTACTGAAACCATTCTCTCATACAGTTTATCACTTTCTTGTGTGATAGCAGTTGATGATTTATTATTATTATTATACTCATACACAACACATAACAATGTACTTTATCTGTATTCACCCCATTGTACGTTGCTCACCCTTTTTGACGATAATGTCTTTGACATGAACAATTTAAAATGTTCACATAAACGTTTCAAAGAAACCACCACATCTGATTTGTTTGCAAGAGATTTTCATGCACTCTTTCGCCTTGTCGTAAATGTTACGATGTCGTAGGGAAACTTCGTATAATTTAACAGTTCCATATCACGAAAGAATGTTGTCACATATTCAAATAATAAAAAGTCAACTAATATGACAGAACAGAAAATGTAGTCAGTAATAAAGCAATACTTGGCCAACAAATTTACTAGCTTATTGTCCTGTTCGTAACATCTTTGACTGTAATAAACTCTAATGTCTGTAGGACTGTACACGGACGAATAATTTTAATAGCTCGCTGACAGATTATTTCAGAAAATTAAATTTTAGCTCGTTGGACACAGACCATAAAATTCGTGCTTACAAATCTGTTTGTTATGACATCGTAACAAGATTATGTCCGTTTCGCTGCGAAGACGTCTTCGTCGCCACGTCGTCGTCACGATATCGCATGTTTTATTATTTCGCGCTATAAACGAACTGTGTCGCCTCCTCCGCTAAATTATACAGAAACGTTTTAATGTGAGTATCGAACGCGTATCATGACAGTTTATTACCAATAAATATAACAATGGAACTTATTTACTGTTAATAAAGATTTCATGAACTCATGCGGGTGTCAGTCTGTAGATATATGGATACGATAAATATTATGTAGATGTAAAAAATTTTCATTGTATCTTTTAAATTGATGGCTTTATAATACTGTAAATTATGTGTTGTGTATTGCAGTGTGTGTTGCTTGAACTGCTTGTAGAATTTTGAAATATATCTTTGATTAGGCCATTTAACAGAAAATGATACTATTAAATAATAACCGTATTTTTACTAAAACTACCATTAGAAAATAAGATCTACTTAACGATCGTTCTTTTTTATTTTACACCAAAGTTCATAGAAACTGTATTTTTGAAAAGAAAACAAAATTTTTTCTAAAAAGGAAAGATTTAAATTGAAAGAAATTATTTGTTAAGCTTTTACTCGTAATCTTTTCAATCTTACTGTACGTTTTATACAAAAAAGGAGAGACCCCTCCATTAATTGATATAATCTATATTAACACGAGTCAAGCATCGATAATAGCATATGATATTTTTAATATACCAATATTAACAATAGTCAATACACTAATATACGTTATAAATGTACATAATAGATAGCAAGTTTTAGATTCCAATTTAAAAAAAAAGAAACAATTACAGTGCAAATTTAGTGAAATCAATTTACCTCTGACAAATGGAATTTATTACTCCGAGTAGATTTGTATGGAACTGTCGTTACGTAGGCGTTAGGTAGACTTTGTCATCTAAAGGTGATCACGTGGTCACGTGCCGAGACCAGCTCCCGTCATCTCTCACGTGTACCGCCAGTCTACCGATACCCGTACAATTGTAAGCTTCTGTTTACCCGTAACTCCTTCAAACTCCTTCAAACTGACCCACCGCTAAACAACGTGCTGCGAAGTCCTTCAAAATCACTACAAACTTATTTACAAACTCACGTGTTTGGTTTGCCTGAAATGAAAGTTCTTACGCAGATGACCCCATTTCCAACAAGAAACGTATTTTTCTGGCTTCGTCCCTTAATAACTTACCGCCCAAATGAAGACTGTATAATTCTTAGACTAACAGTTGGAAATTTTACTCAATTAAAGTTCAAATCCGAAACGAAAATATTTCACAATTTACGTTCAAAATGTAAAGTTAAGTAATTAATACTCATGTTTTGATCTAAACAATAAAACGCGTAGACGTGCATAAACTGATTATTATCCGATCATTAGTGTAATAAGGTGTAAAGACACATAACATACATGACACCGCCAGGAGGCCGCACATATAGGAAAATGACATTTTATTTGACAGTTTAATTAGACACAGTCGAAGTTTTGCTCTATGCAATTAATGTTGTGGTACTACTGAGTCTTGGCAAGACCAAATATCATTGTACACGGTATATAGGACACATGAAATTCCCTCATGCAGCTTTACCACACTCATTATTTTGGGCTGACATAACAACATTAACTTCGAAATGCGGTTGCGAGTTTCATCCAAGGCTTGCAATTAACTAGTTGGCTGATATAGTGCGTGCACGAGCGGCGGTGCATGGTAATATGGCAATAATAAATTTTGAGCGGTTTTCATTCGACGCCGTGCAAATGTCCCGAGGCCGGGCGTATTAAAAACGATTCGATTAATTATTTTTCATGTATCATTTCATTAGTTTTATCATCAAATGTGATAATCCTATCTCAGTAAGTTTAAATTTATGTCATTCCTCTATACCACGTGATGGGCTACTACTATAATATACAATTGTAGACGATTAAAAATGTTCAATGAATAGTTGCTTCATTCTATTTAAACGACTGTTAAGAAACTAAAGCAATTCAACAAATGGGCACCTGAAAAATATGACAAAAACGACAATGCCACACCTATTGACACGTCCATCCCAATTATAATGTGACATGACGTCAACGCAGTCACAAACGTTAACAAAATCCACCTGTGCTCGTTCACCCTTACCACCCACTTATATTATGGCTTATAGAATTTCTTATATTATTATTGTATTATTGTTGTTGATAATAATCAAAGTTTATTTAGTCATATGTTATGCTTTACCTTGTTCTTCATTCGATCATCATGTGACTTGCATAAATCGCAAGGGATAAAAAAAAAGACAAAATATGTATTGTATAGAAGCACCAACATAGTATAAACAAATTTAAGATGTAGCTTACGCAAGAACCATACCGACAGGATAATAATTGAGAAAACGCAAGTCGCGTTACTAGGGTTTCGAATATTTATATCTATAAATATTTAGGCAACTCGGTTACCTAACCGGCTTACCTCCAGTACTACTCAGGTAATTAATATTGGAAAACAAGTATGAATATAAAAAAAAATCATTAAATCTCGTTCAACCACCTGCACTCGCTCTGTTCCGAAAAAATTTGGCAACAAGCATTAGGTAATAGACTTAATTTTAACGCGTTCCTCTTTTCCTCAATACGCATCTACATCTAAGCCTCCCTTTCAATTGTTAATACGCGTCTAATTTAAAGTTTTTCCACATTTATAAAACAAATAAAATATTTACATTTAAAAAAGAAATAGTATATAATCTTGTTTACCACATAATCTCATAGAATATCTGTTTAGTTTCACATTTACAAGACTAAAACTCTAATTAAAACCTGGGCGGACCTAATGAGGTCTCTCTGTTGTACATGACAACGCATAAATCCTGTGTAATGAACGCAACGACCGTTAAATAGAGCCCGAGTCACTCAAATTGTCCACAATGCGATTATTCCATTACTCGAAAGCTGTCCGGCCACAGGACGCACATACAACAACACTGAAATAAGCCTAGCCCTACTTAAGTATTACAAAATGTTTGTTACCACACCTATTCATCTAATGCCACGAATGTCATCAAATTTAATATTACACAAAGCGGGATACTATGTTTGGTACTGGTCCTTTGAGCCATTGGCAACTAATATTAGTATCGTTATTAAACTTCACTTTTGTATCACCTATTATTACCTATAATTTAATTTAATATTGCCTATCTACCTTGTTGTCAGTTATAATTATGATCCTTAGATTCTAAAGATTCATAATAAGTCATAATGATAAAAAAATAATCCCTAAAATAAGCTAAAACAATATAACAAAAAGCACAGTTACAAATAGTTAGAAGGCATTTGCAAATTGCTAACGACAAGTTAAACTTTCTAAAGAGCGTAGTTGTTAATTAAAAGGAATTGGGTAGAAGAAAAGCTCATCTTACAATAAAGTGAATAGTTTACGAAAATTCGCTGTATAAGATAGATGACTATTTTAACTATAATATTATTAGCTCGATATCTGAGTCAATTCTATTCCTACAATAACCATTGACCTTATTTGAATAATTTCAATCTTGAAAATATGTAACGTAAAGTAAATGTGCTTATAAATGTCCAAAGAGTGATAAATACTCGTACTAATGTTTTTCTTTTCTTTACAGTTTATCTTCGGACCGGCGACCATCACAGCTCGACCCGTATGGGACTCGCAGCGTGCTGTCCCGAGCGCTCGACGTCTGGGCCCAGGCATCACGTCTCACCTTCCAAGAAGTCAATTCGGACGATGCTGACATCGTGGTTTCCTTTGCTAGGTGCGTACATTATAAAAAAATAACAAACGGGTGTTTAAAAATATCATATTACGTTACATCAACAGCCTTTAACAGTCCACTGCTGGACATAAATCTCTCCTTTGAAAGGAGACTTTGGCCTACTTCACCTATACTAGATATTAAAAAATATAATCGAAGTTTGTTTCAAAATACGTTTCAAGTAAAATATTTTTATGTTTGTATTTTTATGTGTAATTTATCAAAAGCCGAATTTTCATAAGTTAAATATACTTTACATAATACAAAAAAAATAAAATAGACTACAAAATTGAATGCTCTTCCATTTTAAAAGAATTACAGTAGTCGGGGGTAAGATTGTCCAAGCATACCTGTCTTAAAATGACATTTCACCAGCAAAAAGACGATTGTATGCCCACGGTGATGTGGTGTAATTATATTCGTATATACAGATATGTGCACTATGACCCATAACTAGCAAAAAAAAAGTGAAGGAATAAAATTAGCAGACATCTTTAAAAATAACCAAGCTTGGATATACTGTGTTGATAATAAATAATAATCAAGTAAGGATTTAGAGAAACGTCCTATCCATTTTAAGGGGATTTGCGAGCTCGTCGTGCGAGGCATAAGAATAGGGTCGGATAGGACACAAGCTGAGCGCTTGACTAACGTTAACTCAATAACTATACTGCAGATGTAAAAATAAAATTGAAGTCTACCATAAATTTAAAATAAAAAGTTAGTTTTAAAAGTGGCTTCTACGTTCTTTGACTAAGCGTTTTAAAACATAATAATCTAAAAAAAATCCTTATGTTTTCGTTCTCATACATATCATAAACGCACGCCTATGTTTTCGATGAGGTAGGCTAAAGCGTATTATACGTTCACACTTTGCAAACTCTAATTTTAGTCCACTACATAATAGAGGAAAGCCTAGTATTTGTATGATGTTAGACGGCGTTTTAGCTTAAGCGGTCACCGCTTCTTACTGCCCTAAGTGTTGTGGATTCGATCCCCTCATAGAAAAACACCGTGTTTAATCCACAACTTATTGTTCCGAGCCTGGGTATTCTCTATGTCCTCTTCCTGTATGTTTGTAAAGTTGTAACATAGGATATGTTCCTCGTGCGGAAGTTGTCTTGTGTTAAAAAAGAAACACAGAAAAAAAGAAAAAATAAATCTTAATACGGGAAATCAACAACACAAACATACGTAAACACTATATGTAATATTTATAAAATGGCAATTTACTTATTCAACAATAAAATGTCAACTATCGTCCCACACAAAAATACATGACTGTTGTATATCTACGATAATGATAGCAGTAAACCACTTCTATGAAAACGAATTTACTTTTGTGGGTATTCTAAATCTCCAACAAAAAAGCCTAAACCACGCCGAAATGATCGAGCACGCGAACCTATTAAGCGACATTAGGACAAATAGTATTTTATGTAATCATAAGGCGCTTATCCTCTATAGTGACTACACACGACACAGCCACGATGTGACAAATGACACAAAGTTTCCGACAGGATTCTCATATTAAATGAGAGTAGGAGGGCAAAGTTTCACTTATTAGATAACCGTAAACGACGATATGAGAAAGTAGCGGCGACAAAAAGCTCTAGTTTCTCCTTACAGTAGACATATTGCGACCACCATATTGCGGACACACTGCAAACTTGCAGCGACACGAGCACGACGCCGTCCACTACGCTCTGCATAAAATTTTCTTTTTTCGAAGTGCCCCTAGAGTTTCGTCTATTTTGAGAGTTTGTGGTCTCGTCACGAGCACACTTTTATTACTTGCTTCGAATTCATAACAAGTTTTACGTCTAAAAAGATTTTCAATAGATTATTTTTTAAATGCGTATATTGTGAAAATTTTTATATTAGATAGAAAAAAGAGTTCAGAATCTTTTAAGACTCTCATTTACTTGAAGTTTTAAATATTCATATAACCTACGTTAAATTCCTTTAGATTTGTCCTTACGAAATCAAAGTACCTACCTACAAACGAAAACCAATGCCTGTAACTTATGTATATATAACACTAGTCGATATAAATAATATAATAAGTATTAAAATCGACTATAGCACGCAAGACATATCAAATGGCACGACACTTACCTACCTGTCTTGGATTTTATGCGTGCCATTAACTTATATTACGCTCCATAAAAGAATTCCGCTTCCTACTGTATTCAACGGAAAGTTAGCTTTCTATAGTAAGCTGAATCAATATAACGATACTCCGCGTAGAATAATGTACAAGAGCGTTACTAAATCTAGATCAAATACTTTTGGTGGTGTTTAAAACCTGTTTATTTTTCATTTGTTCGATATCTCTAATCAATGTATTGTTATGAGAATATCTCTGGCAGTAGGTACATACCCAAGTTAATTATTCAAGTTCTTTAAATATTTCTCTCAGTTATTCATCTCTTGATATAATTATCCACCTGTATGTATTTGGTTTATCATGCTTTATTTAAAAATTTATTCCCTCTAATGAGTGAATATGAAGTATTGTAATTTGGTATAAAACAATTCTTAATCAAAAAAAAATCCAATTAATTTTACGTCAAGATGCGTAATGGTTCTCAATCCGGTAAATATTAGAACTAGCTTTACATTTTTCTTTTACTCTGTAAACCAAAGCTAAGCTACTGAAGCTCCAATAGCTTGACTTCAAGAAATTTAGCTATAGTAGTGGTTCACGTTAATACTAAAGTTTCTATCGTTTCACATGTTATAACAAATAATTTATTTTATATTTATATACAAACAATAAAGTATTTCTCTTGAGAATTTCAGACAATGTCGCCATTGTAGCCAAAATGTTACAAATGCAGACTCCAATACTAAGATCAATAATGTGCTAAATAAGATATACTTGCTCAATATGGAGTAGATGAACAATGTGTGCACATAAAATTTTCGCGGTACAATCTCTTTTTTTTTTTTTTTTTTTTTTTTTTTTTTTTTTTTTTTTTTTTGTGATGATTTTTAGCTGTTGGCCTCAGACGGCCTCTACAACTTTACCCGGTTTGGTTACGGTGAGCGCTGAGGGCTCTCAACCGGCCTTTATTAAACAACATTGCCCAAGGGCACCCCCTGCGGGGTACGAACCTCGGCTTGGGGTGTTGCTGAAACACTGGGGCGGCCTACTCCCATGTTTTGTTGTCGGTTTACGCGGCCCGTGTTCCGCCCCCGCCGGCGGGGACGAAAACGCGGACGGTTCGCACCTAGTGTGTTCGCTCTGCGTTGAGCGCGTGTAATTTCGTCGTCTAGCTCCCCTAACGCGTGTTTGGGTCGACGTATCTTAGATATTTCGCTCGGTGTGTAATTTACCGCCGCAACCACTAGAGGGTTGGGGTGAGTCGGAGCAGAGTCAAAGTAGCTAAGGGAGCACTGTTTAATGAATTGCTTGATGGTCGGCAATCTGAGGTCGATGTGAAGATCGACGTTGCGTACATACCACGGTGCTCCCGTAGCTGAGCGCATGAACCTATTCTGTAGTGTTTGAAGCCTATGGATCCTGTGTGGCCTTACATGTGCGAATACCACGCTGCCGTACGTCATTATAGGACGTATGCATGCAGTGTATAATCGGACTTTGTTTTTTAAGTTTAATTTCGAACGCGCGTTAATTAAACTGTGTAAACGTCCTAGCACGAAGGCTGCCCGGTTGCGGACTGCCTTGATGTGGGGGCCGAAGGATAGACGGTCGTCAAGGGTTATGCCTAGGTATTTGGCCTGCCTAGTCCAAGGGATAGACTTGCCGAACATCCTAATCTGAGGGGTCTTCTCCAAAGGATACAAGCTTAGCTGTCTTCTGTGAAACAGCACCGCCTGGCTTTTCTCGGGGTTGACCTCGATCCTCCATTTCCGGAACCAAACGCCCAGTGCGTTGGCTGCGGTCTGGAGTTTCTTGGCTACTGTCGAGGGGTTCATTCCTGAGCAGTAGATAGCCGTATCGTCTGCGAATAGAGCCGTCTGCACATACCGATGCTTCGGAATGTCGCTAGTATACAGCGTGAAGAGTAGGGGGGAGAGCACGGACCCTTGTGGGACACCGGCTCGAATGGGGTGAGTGGAGGACATTGACCCTTCTACTCGGTAGCGGAAGCTTCGATTCGACAAGTAGTCTCGTATGATGAGCACGAGTCCGTGTGGCACTCCCATGGTTGCCAGCTTAAATAGTAAGCCGTTGTGCCACACTTTGTCGAAAGCTTTCGCTACGTCGAAAAAGAGGATTCCTGTGAACAGGTTGCGTTGAAGCCGATCGCTGGTGTATTCAACGATGCGGTGAACTTGGTGGACGCACGAGTGTTCGGTTCGGAACCCGAATTGCTCGTGGGGGACGAGAAGATTAGCATCGGCATACGCTTTCAGCCTACTGTAGATTAGACGCTCGTATAGCTTGCCTAATCCGTTAAGCAGACTGATCGGTCTATAACTGGTCGGTTCGGACTTCGGTTTGCCAGGTTTGGGTATCCCAATAACAACGGCTTCTTTCCACTGTTGTGGAAAGATGTTGTTTTTGAGTGCTGCGTTGAAGATGAACGTCAGCAGGACCAGTAGCCTCTCCGGAAAGAGTTTTATAACCCTGTTTGTGATACCGTCCGAACCGGGCGCCTTGCGAGCGTGTAGGCCCTTGACGATCGTTCCGACTTCTTCGGGGGTGACCGTGTCTAGGTCATGTTCATCTGTCGTCGTTCCCGTCGGCGTTGATGTTGAAGTAGGAAGTGAGGTTATTAGGCGCTCTACTTCCGAATCAACTTCGGCTATTTGGTCCGAGTCGCAGTGTATTACGCTGGGCGTGCACTGATTCTCTAGACTCTCGGCCAGGCACTCAGCCTTTTCGATATCGTCGAATGCCGGTGGAAGGTTAGGTCTGCTTAGAGGAGGCATAACGGTGACGGTGTCTCTCTTAAGCGAGCGGGATAGTTGCCAGAAGGCGTGGTGGGTAGGTTCGAGATCTTGTAGTGTCCTATCCCACCTGTCTTGGCGCATTTGGTCGATGCGTGACTTGACCGCTCTTTCTAAGCGTCGTAACCTGATCCTGTTGGCGTCGCATGGATATCTGTCGTAGGCTCGTACGGCGGCGTTCTTCCGCCTCAGCAGCTCACGTACGTCATCGGGTAGGTCCCAGCGGCGATCGTTCGTCGCCGGTGCCTCCCGAGTGCATTCGTTAATTAACGATTGCACGTGAGCTGTGAGGTTGTCGATCGCCATCGTGGTGTCCTCTTGGCTATTTATGTGGTCGGGTATCCTATCTAGATGCACGGACGAGGTTGCCTCGAGTTTTGTCCCGAGGCGCCTCCAGTCCGTGGTTCGTCTAGTGGGGGTACGATGACCTGTGTCGATGGGACCCAGTCTGGGTGCGAACTCCACGACCACAGGTCTGTGGTCTGAAGTCAACTCGTGAAGCACCTCTACTGAACACAAACGTAGGTTTATGTTCTTCAGGAGTGCCACGTCCAGAATGTCGGGTCGGTGAGACACGTTGTGCGGATAGTGGGTCGGTTCGAGCGGGGCGATGATGTCGAACGCTAGTCTATTCGAGAGCGACTCCAGGGCTCTGCCTTTGGCGTTGGACTGGTGACAGTTCCAAATGGTGTTCTTGGCGTTAAGGTCGCCGCCGATTATCACGGCGTCGCTCAGTTCTAGCAGCGCTCGGAGGTCGCTCTCGAGTAGTTGCCGATTGGGTGACAGATAGGCTGAAACTAGCGTGATCGATTGGTGTCCGGTCATGCCTATTCGACAGACCGAAGCCTCGATGCTAGTCAGCGCAGGCGGATCCATAGGTACGCAGTGAAGGGACCTTTTGTAATATATGAGAGTTCCCCCTAGCGCAGAGTCAATCCTATCGTTGCGGACCACAGAGTAGTTCGCAACGTTTGGGTTTCTCTGCGAGGGTTTCAAAAAGGTCTCTTGCACTAGCAATATGTCCAATTGGTGTGCCCTAAGAAAAACGCCAACTTCATCTCGTTGCCTACCGATGCCGTTGGCGTTGATGTACCCTAACTTGAGTGATCGGGGTTTGACTCTGCGTGTTGGTGTGCAATCCATTATGGATTACATTTAAACGCGCCTAGCTTCTCGAGTACGCTCGAGTATCTGACGCTAACACTGAGGAGGGCCAACGGATTGCCCTCGTTTTGCCGGATTAGACTAGCGAGATGTCGTAGCTCGCTGAAGTCGATCGCACTCGCGAACCTTGCCACTAGGGATAGGTCCGGGTCGATCGTTTGCGGTAGTTGGCTCCTGTAGTCAACTACGAGCGGCTTGGGCCCTCCCTGGAGAGGCTTTGTGGGCCGCTCGACAGGGGCTGCCTTTGCGGGTACTGGGGCAGGTATGGGGGCCTGCATCGTCTTCCGCACGGGCAGAGGTGGGAAGGTCTCTCCGGTCGTCCTGGGAGTGGCCCAGGCGTTCGTTTTTGGCAGAGGAGCGGCTTTAAAGCTCCCCCCAGCCCCTGCAGCAGCAGCAGCAGCAGCAGGGACGACTGGGCGGGGACGCTGAGGTCCTTTCGCCTTGGGGGTTTTAGGCGCCCTCGGGCAACCTCGATAGTTGGCGGGGTGGCCTGTTTCGCCACACAGTACGCACGCGACTGGCTCAGTGCATTGGGCCCTGTCTTTGGGCCTTTTGCACTGGTCCGTCGCGTGGTCTTCCAGGCACTTGACGCACCTGGGGCGCGCGAAACAGTTGCGCGCCGAATGTCCATAGAGCTGGCAGCGGTGGCATTGTGAGATGCCACTTCTACGGTGAGGTGGCTCTATTGTTATGCCCGACAGCCCGCAGATGGACGACATCTTAAAGATGTCCTTGCCGGCGGGGGTGTCGTCGAGAGTAACCAACACCATGTCGTATACGACGTTGGTGCGGCCTCGAACCATCCGGTGTACCTCATGCACCGGGTAGTTGGGTGTCAAGGCTTGTTTGATCTCCTCGGGGGAGATCTCCTTGGGTACGTTGCGAACAACGACACGGAGCTTTTTGTCCTCCGGCAGAGTGTACGTGTGGTAACTCACGTCCCTCTCCCGAAGGAGCTTCGAGAGCGCCCTGTGGTCGCTCGCGGTGGCCAGGGCAACTTTGATGCCCTGTTGGGTGCTACGGGCAGAGTGGTAGCGTATGCGGCGCTCATTGCACCAGGTGGGTACAATCTCCTGTAATGAATTCTTTATAACTTAATACAGAAACAATTGTATCATCTGCGTTGAATGTGCCAAAGCGGGCAAAGTGATTGCACCAAACGTAGTAGGTACCCCGCACTATATGCGTCTTAGAGATTTATTGTACTCATAAACTGTAATATTGCCCAAGTAATAAAGGCAGCGTACAACTTAACTGTGTTCTCCAAATCACTAGTGATATAATTGAAATCACTGTTATGTTGTAAATAGACGTACATACCTTATAAGTTTTGTTAAATATTTATTTTATATAATGGTAACCTGGCAAGAAGGAATGTGATTCTCAAAGAAGCTATGCAACTTTGTATTTAGTATTATAATTTACTAGCTGCGCGTCGCGGTGTTACCAGCGGTTTTTGTTGCTTTTGAATCAAATATTGTTTACTGTTTCATTGGTTTTAATTTTGTTTTAGCATAACTTTATTTGTTTAAAATTATAGTAGCCTAAATTACTCCTTATAACACCAGCTATTTGCTAGTAAAACTCTCATCAAAATCGGTATAGCCGTTTCAGAGATAATCCAAAACAAACAGACAGACAGCTAAAAAATTCAAATATTGTTTTGTTTATGGAAGTATCATAAATACTTTCAAATGCATTTAGTGAAAGCTCCCAATTTGAAATTAAAAACCTACACTTCAATTTTATTATTTTTTATATATGTATTTACTATCAATCTGAATATCATAATGCAAGTTCTGCTTGGTTTAAAATATCGTAGCCAGTGTTAAGTTAATGTTCATAAGTACGTTTTGTTTAATTTATCAAAAGTTTTTCAGGAATACAATTAAAGAGTTAAAACATTTCGTTTTATTGTTTCAAATTCGCGTACAATCGTTAAGGGCAGATACCAATAAGCAATAAATCATCCCCTAACTCGGAAACTTTCCCTTCCCAACCCATTATATTTGACGGCATATGTCAATGAGACACTTCGTCATTCTATATTTTTTGCGAAAGCACTTAACAAAAGTGTCGTCATTACAAACAAGTAATGTAGATTTAAAAAAAAAGACATTTATATATACTATATATGCAAGCGTACTTACGAGTACATAAAAGAGGGGATTATTTCCGAAGCTAGATATTTTCAACATTAATTTTGAAGATGTGGATATAGAAGCAATCCTGTTCAAATTCTTTTTTAAATTACAGCTAGAAACCAACAAAGGTTGAAGAAATTTGTATATATTCTTATAGAAATCCTTTAAGTCCAATACCGGATTTAAATTACAAAATATTATAAATACTAATGTAAAATAGTTCAACGGAAAATTAAACTTTCTATTTGTCAATAATACGCCAATAAAGATAATAACCAACCCAAATGATATATCCAAAGATCGTGATGTAGACATGTTTAATACAGTTACGTTTATTTGAAGGTTTATTAGATGAATGATGTTTTATCAATATCCTGTAATAAAACTTTTATAGAACATGTCAACAGAATACGAGTATATACTAGTGACGCTGCGCTGGTGCCAGCGCATAGTATCAAATATAACCTTCGTAGCAGCCGTCCGCGTTTTATTATACTTTAATTTTACCTGGCATTTGATTATTTTGTAAGTGCTCTGGTTATGTTACCAAGTTCTGCTACGCTTATATTTTGTATAAGGATAGTATAATGTAGCGTAAGGAATGTGATTACTTTATCATTAACCAAGGACTTTTTGGCCTACTATTTAGGTATATCACGCTGGTTTGAGGAGTTGGTATAAGGGTTGTTTCACTCTTTCATCCTTACACTCACTCACACTTTTGTTGTGGTGGCACTCCGTATTCTTAGTCAGCCATCACAGGGATCAGTTGTAATTATTTGATATTATTCTTTTTCTTTTAATTTTTGGCGCTGTTTATCAATGCTAATGCTACGCCATACTTCTAGCGTTACTGGCAGTGATCGAGCTACCCATACTCATACTTAAATACCTCAGTTGTATAAAATAAAATTAGATAGTTCTATGTAGGGATACGGAACAACCACTGCAGCACGTGTGTTGCGAGTACGTAAGAAGTAGAAACTTGTACCCGCTTATATAAGGCGAACCGTTTGCATGTTTACCCACATAGTTATATGTATATGAACTCATATATAGGGAATGTAAAATATATTAGATAAGGTTAGTAAATATTTTACATAGGATTTCGCTCCAGTGTACTTACATAATATACATTCAGTCATAGTTTTATAGACTTACTTTGCTTATAGACTATAATAGCGGTATTAAGTAAGTAGGTAAAGGAATATTTTGCATATTAGCACACCCGCCAATATCGATTAATGGCAGAACTTTCATATAGAAACTCAATAACGCAACGGTCAGCTAATATCACGTGAAATATGCATGGGTGAGGTCTTTCCGTCGTGCTTTGTTGGCGCGAAAAATGATTAGGTTGACAGTAGCCGAGCGCGGCACCCAGGGGACACAAGTTTGATTGCTCTGCAGACTTTATCCACTCCATCCATTGTTGTTTGTTACGAAATGAATACATTACTTCAGTATGTCTGTTTTCATCAACAGTACAAATCTAATGCAACTTTGTCAGAACGTGAAGCTACATTTTTATCTACATATGGAAGTATTATATTTTTGTTTTTTTTTGTGCAGGCGTTACCATGATGACCCGTACCCATTCGACGGCCGTGGCTCGATTCTTGCGCACGCGTTCTTCCCGGGCAGTGGGCGCGGTGGTGACGCTCACTTCGACGATGATGAGCTGTGGCTATTAGAGCCAAACGATGAGGAAGAAGAAGGTATGAACCACACATTTTTTTGACACTTTTCACTACTTTCGTAGTAAAATTGATTTTATTTTGGTCCTCATATATGCCAGGTTGCAGTAAACTTACAAAAATTTTAACGATAAAATGTTAAGGAAAATTTTGAAAAGTATTTCCTAAATAATAATAATAATAATAACTCCCCCGGGGGACCACCTTGACGTGGTGGGGGGGGCTTACGGAAAGGCATGAACTTATTATATCGTCACTAAGAACTCGACTATACCCTGTTACAGGAGGCACAAAAACTAAAAAAATATTACAAATAGCTAAAAACATCTTGGCTTAACCCTTTATAACTAACGGTCCCAAACCTAGAAGAAGAAACATGGTCTTAACTAGAAGCAGTACGAAACGGCCCCAAGTGCCCGGCGGGCCCAGTACTAGTCATGGCGATGACGACAGCCAGACTGAGACTGAGCCCAGGGGTGCGAAGAATCTCCGGGTGGGAAGAAAAACTCGTCAAACGACTACAGCTATTCATAAGGACTCTGATAAATTAAGCGATATTTCATTGACTCCATCACCATTTCATTCACTCGAATCACCTTCTTCATCCCCATTATCATTTGCATCTTCAATGCCATCAATTACTGAATCTGCTTTGTCTGAGGATGTTGTGCAGCGGGCACATGCCATTACGCCTACACCCACTTCAGACACAAACCGTACGCGAAAGAGATGGTCACAAGAAATTAACGAATTCATCTGGCGTACGTATCTCATAGCTACAAAATTAAACACTAGTAAAGTATATCTTAATCACTTGCACCACGAATTCACACAAAAATATCCACAAATGCAGGCATCTAAACAAAGATTAGGAGACCAATGCCGAGCTATAATCAGAAACAATCTTCTCTCTCAGCAGACATTAGACAGTATAAAAGATGAAGTATCCACTTACCTACAACTAACACAAAATACACAAATGACACTTAGTGCAACTATACAAACACAGAGAAGAAGATGGACAACAGAATATAACGAATCAATACTCAAAAATTACTATAAAATTACACAATTAGGATCAAATCGGACAGCCTATCGTAAACCACTTTACCAAGCAGTTATTGCAGAACACCCTAATTTGTCAGAAGTTAGCGAACAGAGGATATCTGATCAACTCCGGGTAATACTAAACAACAAATTGATTAGTGATCAACGACAGGAAGAAATACGTAACGAGATTTCACGTGGTAGAGCCAAGCTACAACAACACCAGTAGCTCAAAAGGGCTAGGCTCGAACCGGGTAATTACCACGCTCTCACAGAATACCTTCGTGAAACAGGAGCATATGCTGCTGTGTTTCGTCAGGTGAGTGAGAGTTCCGGATGCCCATAAAGGGGAATAGGTCTGGGTGTTTGTGCTATATTGGACGGCCGTTTGGGCTCGCAAGCTATCGGTGCATTGGGTCACTTGTTCTGGAGGTCAGCGGGATCCGAAGAAACGGTGCTCCGCTAGCCACCCGTGGTTTGTAGGGGGCCCAACTAGCGTGCTAGCCTCACGTGAAAGGCTGCCCCGCCGGCCACGCATAATCCCGGAGTTGCTCCATCGTGCCGGTTGGCGACCGGATGGAGAGGACCCGATGGCGACTTCTGGGGGGGTTCGGGCGTCCCCGCGCTCTCCATACAAGTTCCCCATCGGTGTATCGTTCCTTGCGGGCTGCTTGGCTCCTGGTGTGGTACCTTTTCCCAACTTCTTTCCCCTTCCCCTATTCACTCTAATTATGAAAAGAACCAAAAAGAAAAGTAAGTTTAACCAGCGGTTGCACTTCCTCTCCCTTAAAGTGCATTTCTCTAATATCCGAGGATTGCACTCAAATCTCATTGATGTCCATCACCATCTCGAGACTGAGAAACCGCACTTGCTCTTTCTAACGGAGACGCAGATCTGTAACCCGTCCGATCCAACATATCTGGACTATCCAGGGTATATACTGGAGACCCAATTCCGTGCCCACGCAGGTGTGTGCGTATACATCAGGGACGTGATCTGCTGTCAGCGTCTTCGTAAGTTGGAGGTTCCAGACCTTTCTGTTTTGTGGGTTCTTGTGAATACTGGCCTTGATCAAATAATTTACGCCAGTGTCTACCGTTCGCATAGCGGAGACCAGGAGACGACAAGGCTATTGAATCATCTAAGTGAAGCTACAGATTCGGTCCATCGACGCTTTCCATCTGCGCAGCTGGTGTTTCTTGGGGACTTCAATGCACACCATGAAGAGTGGCTGTACCCGTATGGTGACACTGACCACGCTGGAAGAGAGGTCTACAAATTTGCATTATCATGTGGCCTCTCTCAGCTCGTCCACGAACCCACTCGTATTCCTGACGTCGTGGGCCACACTGCGTATTGCCTGGACCTTCTGCTGACAACCGATCCTGACAGATATTCAGTTTCCGTTTCACCACCACTCGGGACATCGGATCATTGTGTGGTGAAATCTGTGTCTGCCTACTCGCCTCCGGACACCAGCCCTAGAGACACTAGGCGAGTGTGGCGATACAAGTCAGCGGATTGGGATGAGATGCGTCACTTTTTCGCCTCTTATCCTTGGAGGCAGGTCTGTTTTTCTTCTAGAGATCCATCGTGCTGCGCGGATGCTGTCTCGAGTGTGATCTATCAAGCTATGGAGTACTTTATTCCTTTTGCTGAAGTATCCCTTGAGACCAAAGCCCGCCCGTGGTTTAATGCTGAATGCCTCCTAGCTGAAAAGCGTAAGCGTGAAGCCTACTTATCTTGGGTTGACGCTCGTAAAAGCGGGACCTTGGATCTCCAGGCTAAGAAGAAAATATACAACGCAGCTGCTAAAAACTGTAAAAAAGCGATAAGAAAAGCTTGTTTTGATCACATTGGCCGTATAGGTGAAAAGTTAGCTTCCTTTCCCTCAGGAAGCAAAGCTTTCTGGAGCCTCGCCAAATCTGTCGAGAAAAACTTCTGTCGCTCTTCACTGCCCCCTCTGCACAAACCTGACGGATCCCTGGCCCACAGCGCTGAGGAGAAGGCAAATTTATTTGCCAATCTCTTCGCAGAGTATTCTCGTCTAGACAGCAACGGCAGGTGTCCACCTCAGTTACCTCCGTTTGGCCCCAAAATGAGCGCCGTTAAAATCCACCAAAAAGAGGTACTCAAATGTTTGCTAAACCTGGACGTTAATAAGGCCAGCGGTCCCGATAACATTCCAGCAGTGGTACTGAAGTGTTGTGCACCCGAGTTGTCTCCGGTTCTGACTCGTCTGTTCCAACTCTCTTTGGAAACTGGCAAAGTGCCGAAATCCTGGAAGCTTGCTAATGTTCAGCCTATACCGAAAAAAGGAAGCCGTGCAGACCCAGCCAATTACAGACCTATCGCGATCACCTCTATAATCTGTAAGGTTATGGAGCGTATCTTAAATAATCGTCTCCTGACATATCTTGAAGCAAATGAGCTCCTCAGCGATAACCAATATGGTTTTCGCAAGGGACGCTCGACCGGAGATATGCTAATATATGCCACCCACCTTTGGAGCGAGGCCTTGGAGGGTCACGGTGAAGCAATAGCCATTTCATTAGACATCTCAAAGGCCTTTGACCGGGTCTGGCACGAGGCACTACTTAGTAAGCTTCCAGCATACGGCATACCTACTGAGCTCTGCGACTGGTTACGTGACTTCCTGAGGGAACGGTCGATTCGAGTTGTCTTGGATGGCTGCTCTTCCGATCTAATGGCAATCAATGCTGGTGTACCTCAGGGATCTGTTCTCTCTGCAACCTTGTTTCTGCTGCACATAAACGATCTTTTAACACCCGGTATTATTAGCTACGCCGATGACAGCACCGTAATTGAGAGGTACATGTCCAACCCGCGAGCTAGTCCAGAGGAAATACGGTCCTTGAGAGAGTCCATGATTGAACGGGTGAACGTGACATTACAGTGGGTGTCCGATTGGGGTGACGCCAATCTCGTCCAGTTCAACCCTTCCAAAACACAGGCGTGTCTTTTCTCCGCGAAAAAGAGTACCTTCGATCTAACACCCACTTTCGAAAGTGTATCCTTACCGATTACTAACCATCTAGGGCTTCTAGGTATTACCATCACCTCTAACCTCAACTTTGGTCAACAAATTGAGTCTATGGTACAAGCGGCGTCAAAGAAATTGTCAATTCTTTCAAGGGTTCGGCGGTACTTCAGCTCTGAACAGCTGCTTAATCTTTACACAGCCCCAGTTCGATCCTGCATGGAGTACTGTAGCCACCTCTTGGATGGTGCAGCCAAATATCACCTGGAAGCTTTGGACTCAGTTGACCGAAGAGCCCGTAGGCTAATTAATAACGAAAAGCTCTCAAATAGCAGACTGCACACCCTTGAGCATCGTCGTCGTGTTGCTAGCTTGTCGGTTTTTTATAGGATACACTTTGGAGAGTGCTCGAAGGCTCTCTTCGAACTGATTGAGCCATCTCCGTTCCTTTATCGGACTACTAGGCGCAGGCAAAAATTTCATCCACACGTTGTTGACATACCCAAAAGTCGAACTAAACGGTTTGACAGCTCTTTTTTGGTGAGAGTCGCCAAGACTTGGAACGACCTGCCTGGGTCTATTTTTCCTGATGACATGAACTCTGGAGCCTTTAAGAGTAGAGTGAACAGGTATCTTTTGGATGGGCGTGTACCACCTTCGTCTTCATCTGCACTTTCCATCAGGTGAGATAGAGGACAAACGCCTATTCCACTAAAAACGTAAAATAAAAAAAAAAATAAAAAAAAAAAAAAATATCAAGTACCATTAATCTACAAAATATTAATCAGGAAGACTGTACCACACAAACACAATGCATGACATCAAGAGCTGAATTACTACCAGAAATACACAGCCCACCGACTGATTCACTCACCGAACCACTGTTAACTCGAAATTGTCAATTGCAACTCAATTCAGTTTTAGAGCCTAATAAAATTGAAGAAATATTTAAAACTGCAATACTTAAGTTCAGATACAGTGACCCAACGACTCGACCATACATACCAAAACAGAAAACATCTACAAAACTAATGAAAATAGTCCATTTCATTGACACCGAAATACTACCCAACCATGTATCACTTGATCAAGAATTTTTACTGACTCAGACCATTATTTACTGCGCTGCCTACACGGCTGCTATCTGTAATGGATCTAAAATTAAAGATAATATTACAACTGTCATTCAAAACCAAGTAAAAATACCGCCTTGGCAGAAAAGGTTACAAAACAAGATACAAAATTTAAGGAAAGACATTGGAAGGATGACAGAATATATTAGAGGCAATAGCAGTGAAAGAGTTAGAAGATTTGTTGAAAAAATTAAAGATAAACACCAAATTCATTCACATCATGAAGAACCTAATTTAAATAATGAACAGTTCCTCGATACTCTCAAACAAAAACTCAATGCAGCTACGAGTAGATTAAAAAGATATATTAATTGTACACTTAGGAAAACTCAAAACAGCCAGTTCACTAACAATGAAAAACAGTTTTACAGACAATTAACCTCAAACACAACACAATACACAAATAAAAACACACAAAATCCAGTAATGGCACCGGTTGATGAACTACATAGCTTTTGGTCTAATATTTGGTCAAAATCTGTTCTTCATAATTCACAAGCTGAATGGCTTCAGACAAACACTTCCTTACCAGATGCTATTACACCCATGGATTTTGAACAAATTACTGTAGAAACATTTGTAAACATATTAAAAAAGCTGCACAACTGGAAGGCACCAGGTACCGATCGCATTCATAACTACTGGTATAAAAAATTCACGACTATCCACCCTTTGCTACACAAACACATCAACATTTTCATTCAGACACCAGATATAATGCCAAAGTATATTACTGAAGGCCTCACCTACATGATACCAAAAGATACAGATTTACAGAATCCAGCTAAATACCGTCCTATTACATGTTTGCAAACGATTTATAAAATACTTACAGCATGCATTGCAGAAATAATTCATCAACATGTCGCCGAAAATAACATACTTGCAGAAGAACAGAAGGGATGCCGTAAGAGAAGCCAAGGCTGCAAAGAACAGTTATTAATAGACTCAGTGGCTATGAAACTAGCAATTTCGAAAAAGAAAAATATTAGCACCATGTACATAGACTACCAGAAAGCCTTTGATTCCGTTCCACACAGCTGGTTACTTCACGTCTTACAATTCTATAAAATCCATCCAAAAATAATTGACTTTTTACGAAATTCGATGCAACACTGGACTACGAAATTAAATATCAAAGGATACCCCAATACAGAAATATCTAAAATCCCGATACGACGAGGAATTTTCCAAGGGGATGCACTAAGCCCGTTATGGTTTTGCCTAGCTCTCAATCCTCTCTCTCATATGTTGAATCAGTCTCGTCTAGGTTACACTATCACTACATCACGCAAAAAAACAAACCTTACACATCTCATGTACATGGATGACATAAAATTATACGGAAACAACACAGAGTCATTACACCATCTAGCAGACATTACACAATCTTTTTCAAACGACATTCATATGGAGTTTGGAATTGATAAGTGCAAAACCTTTACAGTAATTAATGGGGAAATTACTTCAAGCGCCTTCACGTTACAGACAGGAGAGACGATTGAACCTCTAGAACCTCACAATTCATACAAATATTTAGGATTCCAGCAAAGTAGACAAATTCATCAAAAAGAAATAAAAGATACACTTAAACAGAAATTCAAACATAGGCTTAATATAATACTCCGTTCACAACTCACTTCCCGAAATTTAGTTAAAGCAATTAATAGCTATGCAATTCCGGTTCTAATCTACTCTTTCGGTATAATAAAATGGTCCAAAACTGAACTCACTAACTTACAACGCACAATAAACACAACCTTAACAGCTCACAGAAAACATCATCCTAGATCTTGCGTACAACGCTTGACACTTCCGCGTGAAGAAGGTGGACGAGGCATAATAGATGTCTCTAATCTACATAACAAACAAATCACATCACTCAAACATTACTTTCAGCAACGATTACAACACTCAACACTGCACGAAATTATTACATTTGCAGATAGACGCCTTACCCCACTTAATTTAGCAAACCAAAACTCACAATGCAATGAATATACTGTCCAGTTAAAAGAAAAGATTGCCGAATGGCAGCGAAAATCTCTACATGGCAGATATCGTCAAGAATTGCAGCAACCCCACGTCGACAAAGTTACGTCGAACGAATGGTTACGACGTGGAGACCTGTTTCCTGAGACAGAAGCATTCATGATTGCAATCCAAGATCAAGTCATCGACACCCGAAACTACCAAAAGCACATAATACGCGCACAAAATCTCCCTTAAGACTCCTGCAGACGCTGCCATGCCTGTCCCGAAACCATTCAACATATAACTTCAGCCTGTAAATCTCTAGTTCAAACTGACTACAAACATCGACATGACCAAGTAGCTGCTATAGTTCACCAACATCTTGCCCACAAACATCACTTTATAGACAAAAAGATCCCCTATTACAAATACAAGCCGGAGTCAGTACTAGAAAACAATAACCTCAAAATATGCTGGGACAGAACTATCATAACGGATAAGACTATTCATTTCAATAGACCAGACATCACACTTCACGACAAAGTAAATAAAACTATATATCTTATAGATATAGCAGTGCCAAACACCCATAATGTTCAATCTTCAATAGCTGAAAAACTTAACAAGTATCAAGATCTGGCAATAGAATTGAAAAGGCAGTGGCAAGCAGTCAATATCCATATAGTCCCCATAGTAATATCTTCAACAGGAATAATACCTAAAAGCCTTCAACGTAGTTTAGATATTTTAGAAATGCCACAACATGCTTTACACCTGCTTCAGAAAGCAGTTTTATTAAACACTTGTAGACTTACTCGGAAATTTCTCACCACATCTTCAGTTTCATCCACATACACCATCACTTAAACTCTGATTACACTTGGCTATGGCCCGTGGAATCAGAAAATTTTACCCCGTTCTGGGAGATTAACAAAGTAAAAATAATAATAATAAATGGAGAACAACACTTCGCTATCCAGGATGTCGGCAATGGAGAACAACACTTCGCTATCCAGGATGTCGGCAGACTGCGATAAACGACATACTTATAAAGATCGAGCGAGGTATATTTCAAGGTGATAGTCTGAGTCCCTTGTGGTTTTGTCTAGCTTTGAACCCTCTCAGCACTCTGTTAGAGGGTTCAGGGTTAGGCTATCGGTTGCAGAAAGATGATCAAGTTATATCTCACCTTCTTTATATGGATGATTTGAAATTACTGGCCTCCACAAAATTACAATTGACGGCGTTATTAAGGGTCACTGAAAACTTTAGTAATTCTATCAAAATGGAATTTGGTGTAGACAAGTGTGCAGTCATGTATGTAAAGAAGGGCGTGATTGTAGAATCTGAAGGAATAGAACTTTCAAATTCAACAAAACTCAGATCTCTGTCTGCCACCGAAACTTACAAGTATCTAGGTTTTTCACAGTCTTTGGGCATACCAGAACCTGGTGTGAAACAAATGTTACAGGAACGCTTCTTTGGCCGCCTAAAAAAAGTACTTAAAAGTCTTTTATCAGGCGGTAACAAGGTGCGAGCCTGTAACAGTTGGGTCATGCCGGTTCTGATGTATTCCTTTGGTGTACTTAGATGGACTCAGACCGAATTAGATGCCCTTGACAGGAGAGTCCGTACATTGCTTACTGCATTCCGCATGCACCACCCACGTTCATCGGTTATGAGATTGTATATTCCGCGAAAGTTTGGAGGTCGTGGTCTATTAAATATCAAGACTCTACACAATCGCGAGATATACAATCTCAGAGAATATTTTCTACAGACTAATGTGGGAGTGCATCGCAATGTAGTTGCAGTAGATACTGGTTTTACCCCGCTCGCTCTGGCTAAAGAGAATTGCCGCAAACCTGTAGTACTTAGTACTACTGATCGCAAGGAAGTATGGAAGGGTAAAGAACTTCATGGTCGATTTTATCGGGCCCTACACGGGTCTGATATAGACTTTAAAGCGTCGACGTCTTGGCTACGGTTTGGTGACCTCTTCGGAGAAACTGAAGGTTTTGTTTGTGCAATTATGGACGAAGTTATCATGACGAATAACTACCGGAAATATATCCTGAAAGATAGTACGGCTGACATCTGTCGGGCGTGCCACCGTCCTGGAGAATCTATTAAGCATATTATTTCCGGTTGTTCTCGTCTTGCTAACGGTGAGTATTTGCACAGGCACAACCAAGTAGCCAGGATCGTACACCAACAAGTTGCCCTTAAATACCAACTTATCAATTTCGAAGTACCTTACTACAGGTATGTGCCCGACCCAGTTCTCGAGAACGGTCGTGCTACGTTATATTGGGATCGATCTATTATCACAGATAGGACTATTGTTGCCAATAAGCCTGATATTGTGGTAGTAGATCGATTAGAGCGCTGCGCAATGATTGTCGATATCGCCGTTCCTCATGACGAGAATCTCGTGAAAGTTGAAAAAGAAAAACAATTGAAGTATTTGGATCTGTCTCACGAGATTGCCGACATGTGGAATGTGGATTCGGTGATTATTGTTCCGATAATCATATCTGCTCATGGATTGATAGCGAAGAGCCTCGACCAACACCTTAAGAGGCTCACGTTAGAAGGTTGGATCAAGGGTCTGATGCAGAAGGCAGTCCTCCTTGACACGGCCCGTATTGTGAGGAGGTTCCTGTCTTTGGAGCCCTAACCACCGGCGTCTTGGTCCCTGTACCCGATGTCGGTGGTCTACTACTATTTTTTATATTTTTAAATGTGTATTTTTTGTTTTCTATATATATTTAAAAATGTAACAAATATGTGTATATCACGAAATAAAGAGAATAATAATAATAATAAATAATGATAATAAACTAGCAACACCAGAAGCAGTTGGCATTTTTCATACACATTTTAAAAATACATAATATATTACTACAAACTTACCAAATTCATCATCAAAAAGTATAAAGTATCAAGCGAAACAAAAATGAACATGTATACAAGAAATTATTTGAATAAAACTACAATCAAAATGCATTTTCAATAAAAATATGTTACCGAAGACATGACGTTTAAACGTCATGTCAATACAATTATTTTCAAGAAATTGCCAATATGCTTACGAGAGCTAGAAAAAAAGCACAATTAACATCTTCGGACTCGTCGCTCCGCTCCGCCTTGCCATCCCCGGCAGCAATAATGGAAGTTCCGGCTGCTGCAGAGGCGTCGAGCTCTAGTTCTAGCGACGAGTTTTTCTCTCCGCCGACGTCGCCAACACCTGTACGTCGACAGGAGAGTACCCGGCCGCCGACCAGCTTGGGATCACGAGGACCACTGACCTCAAACAGGGTCCCCGCTACCGGTGGTGATGTGCGCCGCATGAAGTGGACAAAATCTATAAATGAGAATGTCATGCGGGCATATTTTCGGGCTACAGAGTTGGGAACAAACCTTACTGCGTACCTTGTTAGACTAGTCTCTCTGTTTCAGGAGCTTGAACCAGTTTTTTTTTTTTTTTTTTTTTTTTTTAACGTGTGGAAACCCCCTCGGGCCGTCACCCCACCGGGGTTTACGGCGGGGTGGTGTGTCGGAATCGGACCGATTAAAACCACACGGTGTGCCACTCTGCGCCTGACATAGGAGGGACCGGGAACAGCTGTTATTACGACATCCAGATCCCTCCTAGCGCCTGCCCGCTACCTCGGGCACCATCTGCGGATAAACTCTCTATTTTAGGCGACGTACGGCACACGCGGACGTCGCCTCCTCGCGGCTGGTCATTGTAGCGGATGGAGGGGAAAACCCATCCCGTCCACCCGCGGCCACACTCAAGGCGGCATGAGGCGCTGGTATGCGCGCCTCCGCCGCCCGGCTCGCCGGCGGCGAATTGGGTCCGAGTGGATATCGTCCTCCCGGGCCTTCTCCGCCGCCTCCTTCCGCGAAATTACGTCTTCGCAGAAGGTTGCGACCGCGGTAAAACAACTGTCGCTACCGGCCATGGAGCGTATGACGGCCGGTAGCGAGAGGTCTCCTCCAATAACTGCAGTGAGGACCCCACGCTGCGCCGCCCAGGCGGAACAAACCGCCAGCGTGTGCTGAGCCGAGTCCTCACTGCAGTCGCAGTGGTGACAGGCGGGACTCAATTCCCTCCTGGCGACCGAGTGCAGATACTTCCCGAAGCAACCGTGCCCGGAAAGGACCTGCGTCAGTCGGAAGGAAAGGGTCCCGTGCTGCCGCCCTGCCCACTCGGCGACGATCGGCTGGAGAGCTTCCACGGCGGCAAAGCCAGCACGTGGAGCCTCCAGCCGGGACGACCAACGAGCCATCGTGGCTCGACGAGCGGCCTCTCGCCACTCGCGTATCTCTTCGGGCGGGGGCCGTATGCCGCTGCCCGCCCGGAAGTCAGCCGTCCGCCGATAAACTTCGGCGAGCACTTCCGCCTCCAAATCCCACGGGGGAGTTCCGGCCAAGGCGCACGCCGCCTCCGTCGATACGGTGCGGTAACCGCGTATGGCTCTAACCGCCAATATCCTCTGAGGGCGCCAGAGGCGAGCCCTATTCTGGGCGGTCAGAGCCGCCGCCCACACCGGCGCACCATACAGCGCCATTGACCGGACAACCCCCGTGTATAGCCGTCTCGTCGCGACGCTGGCTCCACCCAAATTCGGCAAAAGTCGCCCGAGGGCAGAGGCAGCGCCGACCAGCTTTGGAGAAAGCTGTCGGAAGTGCTCGTCGAAGAGCCACCTCCCGTCAAGGATCAGGCCCAGGTACTTCATCTGGGCCTGAACCGGTACGAGGACCGAATTGACTACGATAGAGGCGCCGGGTGGTGGACCACGACGGGGCCCATGGAACAAAAGGGCCTCTGTCTTATCTAGGGCCACCCGTAAACCCAGCGCCTCAATACGCCCGACCACCAAAGAGACTCCCGTGGTGGCCAGGCGCGCCGCCTCTCGAAAGTTCAGTCCCCGGGCTGTGACCAATGTGTCATCTGCGTAACAAATTACGCCCAACCCGGGGGGAAGACGACCTCGGAGGGCCCAGTCGTATCCCATGTTCCACAGGAGTGGTCCGAGGACAGACCCCTGCGGAACACCGCACGTCATGGGCCGCCGCCTCAGAACACCGTCACGGTCCTCGTACATGACGGTACGCTCCTCAAGGTAGTCTGCCACAAGCCGCCTCAGGTACTCTGGCACCCCGTGGTAGTGGAGGGCTTCCCTGATGCAGCTAAATGGCAGACTATTAAAAGCGTTGGCGATGTCTAACGACACCGCCAACAGCACGCCGCCACAGCTCACCGCCTCTTCGGTAACGGCCCTCAGGCGCAGCACAGCATCGACCGTCGAACGCCCCGCCCGAAAACCAAATTGGGCGTCCGACAGATCGGGGCCCACCTCGCAGAGGTGCCGGACGATGCGGGCAGAGAGTATCCTCTCAAACAGTTTACCCGCCTCGTCCAGCAACACGATGGGCCTATAGGCCGCTACTGATTCGGCTGGCCGTCCCGGCTTCCTCAATAGGACCAGCTTCCCGCTTTTCCAGCACTCAGGAAAGCGTCCGGACGCCAAGCTAGCGTCCAGGACCTCCCTGAGGCGGTCCGACATGTGTTCGAGGGCTCGGGCTAGCACTCGGGCAGGTATCCCGTCCGGCCCGGGGGCGGTGTTCTTAGAGCGGATCCGTAGAACAACCGCCCCTACCTCCGATTCCCTGACGGGCGGAACATTGTCTTCGTTCACCCCGTCGTCTTCGACCATGAAGGCCATCGACGGGGGCGTGTGCTCCGCCCGCTGCAGGAGCTTGAACCAGCCGTTAACGTATCAGCACAAAGATTGTCGGATCAAGTACGAGCTATACAGCGCTGTCACCTGTTGGATGATGCAGTACTTGAGAGGATACGCTCTGACATACGGAGAAACCTTACTATCCCTTCTTCGTCACGCACTATGGTAGCCAACAGCACACCTCTGTTGGCATTATCAAATGAAGATGTTGATGAACTAGTGGAGAGTAAGTTATTTCCGTAAGTACCCAATGTAACGATAAGATAAGGAGTGCTTTGGAGGATGCGATTCAAAAATACCGATTCGTAAATAATAATAGTAGACCACGGTTATGCCGTTTGCCCATTTATAAACGTAATTTAGCGCTTGTGGGTGCCCTGGATTCGTTACTATCAGACTACTTTGATAATAGCGAAGATCTTAGTGATACACATTCCATTCTGTACTGTGCAGCTGTTGCAGTTTGTAGAGTAGCTGGTGTTAAATTTATTGAACGCGTAAGTGCTACTCGCAACAAAAATGCTGTACCAGCTTGGCAGTGTAGAATCGAACGTCGTATTGCTGAGACTAGGACACTCATCGCTAAATTAACTTGTGTACAAAGTGGTAATACACGGCCGAGAGTCATGCGCTTTGTGAAACAGGCATTCTTGGGGACTACCATTAGTCCTCAACAATACATGTCCTGTGTCACAGAGCGCATAGACTTTCTAAAGCAGAAAGTTTATGCATGGGCAAACAGGATAAGACGTTATAGAAAACGAGTTGACCGGTATAATCAGAATCGAATGTTCCAAAGGAATGAGAAATGGGTTTACCGGAAGTGGGAGGAACCGAATCCATGTGTGAGTGATGGGCATTTTCCAGATGAAAATACCACTAATTCATTTTGGCGTAACATCTGGTCAGTGCCTGTCACTCATACAGAGGGTGATTGGTTGGAGGATGTTAAACGTTCGTGTGAGTCTATAACAGCTATGGAACCCATTATTATTAATAAAGATGATGTAAGTTGTGCAGTCCGTTCATTACCGAATTGGAAATCACCTGGTCCAGACGGACTGCACAACTTTTGGCTTAAGTGGTTCCGAAGCTCACATGCGTGTTTGGCATCACAATTCCAAGCAGCTTTGGATTCTGGTTCATTACCACAATTTTTAACCACTGGTGTAACCCATTTACTCTACAAATCTGGTGGTGCCATGGATCCCAAAAATTTTAGACCTATTACTTGTTTACCAACTACATATAAACTTCTAACATCTATTTTGAGACTCAAAATTACTACACATATAATTAATAATTCGGTACTCTCTATTTCTCAAAATGGATGTAGAAGTGGGGCCCGTGGCACTAAAGAGCTCCTTATCAAAGACAGGACCATTAGCCAACAGGTACGTCGTAATCGTAAGAGTCTGGCGACATGTTGGATAGATTATAAGAAGGCTTATGACTCAGTTCCACATACATGGCTTTTGAAAGTGCTAGAGTTGTACAAAATTGATGCAACTCTGTGCACTTTCTTAAAGTCGTGTATGAGTCAATGGAGAACAACACTTCGCTATCCAGAATGTCGGCAGACTGCGATAAACGACATACTTATAAAGATCGAGCGAGGTATATTTCAAGGTGACAGTCTGAGTCCCTTGTGGTTTTGTCTAGCTTTGAACCCTCTCAGCACTCTGTTAGAGGGTTCAGGGTTAGGCTATCGGTTGCAGAAAGATGATCAAGTTATATCTCACCTTCTTTATATGGATGATTTGAAATTACTAGCCTCCACAAAATTACAATTGACGGCGTTATTAAGGGTCACTGAAAACTTTAGTAATTCTATCAAAATGGAATTTGGTGTAGACAAGTGTGCAGTCATGTATGTAAAGAAGGGCGTGATTGTAGAATCTGAAGGAATAGAACTTTCAAATTCAACAAAACTCAGATCTCTGTCTGCCACCGAAACTTACAAGTATCTAGGTTTTTCACAGTCTTTGGGAATACCAGAACCTGGTGTAAAACAAATGTTACAGGAACGCTTCTTTGGCCGCCTAAAAAAAGTACTTAAAAGTCTTTTATCAGGCGGTAACAAGGTGCGACCCTGTAACAGTTGGGTCATGCCGGTTCTGATGTATTCCTTTGGTGTACTTAGATGGACTCAGACCGAATTAGATGCCCTTGATAGGAGAGTCCGTACATTGCTGACTGCATTCCGCATGCACCACCCACGTTCATCGGTTATGAGATTGTATATTCCGCGAAAGTTTGGAGGTCGTGGTCTATTAAATATCAAGACTCTACACAATCGCGAGATATACAATCTCAGAGAATATTTTCTACAGACTAATGTGGGAGTGCATCGCAATGTAGTTGCAGTAGATACTGGTTTTACCCCGCTCGCTCTGGCTAAAGAGAATTGCCGCAATCCTGTAGTACTTAGTACTACTGATCGCAAGGAAGTATGGAAGGGTAAAGAACTTCATGGTCGATTTTATCGGGCCCTACACAGGTCTGATATAGACTTTAAAGCGTCGACGTCTTGGCTACGGTTTGGTGACCTCTTCGGAGAAACTGAAGGTTTTGTTTGTGCAATTATGGACGAAGTTATCATGACGAATAACTACCGGAAATATATCCTGAAAGATAGTACGGCTGACATCTGTCGGGCGTGCCACCGTCCTGGAGAATCTATTAGGCATATTATTTCCGGTTGTTCTCGTCTTGCTAACGGTGAGTATTTGCACAGGCACAACCAAGTAGCCAGGATCGTACACCAACAACTTGCCCTTAAATACCAACTTATCAATTTCGAAGTACCTTACTACAGGTATGTGCCCGACCCAGTTCTCGAGAACGGTCGTGCTACGTTATATTGGGATCGATCTATTATCACAGATAGGACTATTGTTGCCAATAAGCCTGATATTGTGGTAGTAGATCGATTAGAGCGCCGCGCAATGATTGTCGATATCGCCGTTCCTCATGACGAGAATCTCGTGAAAGTTGAAAAAGAAAAACAATTGAAGTATTTGGATCTGTCTCACGAGATTGCCGACATGTGGAATGTGGATTCGGTGATTATTGTTCCGATAATCATATCTGCTCATGGATTGATAGCGAAGAGCCTCGACCAACACCTTAAGAGGCTCACGTTAGAAGGTTGGATCTGACGGCCCGAGGGGGTTTCCACACGTTAACAAAAAAAAAAAAAAAAAAAAAAAAAAGGGTCTGATGCAGAAGGCAGTCCTCCTTGACACGGCCCGTATTGTGAGGAGGTTCCTGTCTTTGGAGCCCTAACCACCGGTGTCTTGGTCCCTGTACCCGATGTCGGTGGTCTACTACTATTTTTTATATTTTTAAATGTGTATTTTTTGTTTTTTATATATATTTAAAAATGTAACAAATATGTGTATATCACGAAATAAAGAGAATAATAATAATAATAGCAATGGTTAGCCAATAGCATACCTCAGCTGCCATCAGGTATTAAAGATGTTGATGAACTAGTGGAGAGTGAAGTTATATCCGTAAGTACCCAATGTAACGATAAGATAAGGAGTGCTTTGGAGGATGCGATTCACAAATATCGATTTGTAAATATTAATAGTAGACCACGGTTATGCCGTTTGCCCATTCATAAGCGTAATTTAGCGCTTGTGGGTGCCCTGGATTCGTTATTATCAGATTATTTTGATAATAGCGAAGATCTCAGTGATACACATTCTATTTTATATTGTGCGGCTATTGCAGTTTGTCGAGTAGCTGGTGTTAAATTAATTGAACGTGTCAGTACTACTCGACCCAAAAATGCTGTACCAGCTTGGCAGTATAGAATTGAACGTCGTATTGCTGAGACTAGGACACTCATCGCTAAATTAACATGTTTTCAAAGTGGTAATACACGACCAAGAGTCATGCGCTTTGTGAAGCAGGCATTCTTGGGGACTACCATTAGTCCTCAACAATACATGTCCTGTGTCACAGAGCGCATAGACTTTCTAAAGCAGAAAGTTTATGCATGGGCAAATAGGATAAGACGTTATAAAAAACGAGTTGATCGGTATAATCAGAATCGAATGTTCCAAAGGAATGAGAAATGGGTTTATCGGAAATGGGAGGAACCGAATCCATGTGTGAGTGATGGGCATTTTCCGGATGAAATTACAACTAATTCATTTTGGCGTAACATCTGGTCAGTGCCTGTCACTCATACAGAAGGTGATTGGTTGGAGGATGTCAAACGCTCGTGTGAGTCTATAACAGCTATGGAACCCATTATTATTAATAAAGATGATGTAAGTTATGCAGTCCGTTCATTACCGAATTGGAAAACACCTGGTCCAGACGGACTGCACAACTTTTGGCTTAAGTGGTTCCGAAGCTCACATGCGTGTTTGGCATTACAATTCCAAGCAGCTTTGGATTCTGGTTCATTACCACAGTTTTTAACCACTGGTGTAACCCATTTACTCTATAAATCTGGTAGTGCCATGGATCCCAAAAATTTTAGACCTATAACTTGTTTACCGACTACATATAAACTTCTAACATCTATTTTGAGACTCAAAATTACTACACACATAAATAATAATTCGGTACTCTCTATTTCTCAAAATGGATGTAGAAGTGGAGCCCATGGCACTAAAGAGCTCCTTATCATAGACAGGACCATTAGCCAACAGGTACGTCGTAGTCGTAAGAACCTGGCGACATGTTGGTTAGACTATAAGAAGGCTTATGACTCAGTTCCACATACATGGCTTTTGAAGGTGCTAGAGTTGTATAAAATTGATGCAACCCTGTGCACTTTCTTAAAGTCGTGTATGAGTCAATGGAGCACAACACTTCGCTATCCAGGATGTCGGCAGACTGCGATAAATGACATACTTATAAAGATCGAGCGAGGTATATTTCAAGGTGACAGCCTGAGTCCCTTGTGGTTTTGTCTAGCTTTGAACCCTCTCAGTACTCTGTTAGAGGGTTCAGGGTTAGGCTATCGGTTGCAGAAAGATGATCAAGTTATATCTCACCTTCTTTATATGGATGACTTGAAATTACTGGCCTCCACAAAATTACAATTGATGGCGTTATTAAGGGTCACTGAAAACTTTAGTAATTCTATCAAAATGGAATTTGGTGTAGACAAGTGTGCAGTCATGCATGTAAAGAAGGGCGTGATTGTAGAATCTGAAGGAATAGAACTTTCAGATTCAACAAAACTCAGATCTCTGTCTGCCACCGAAACTTACAAGTATCTAGGTTTTTCACAGTCCTTGGGAATATCAGAATCTGACGTGAAACAAATGTTGCAGGAACGTTTCTTTGGTCGCCTAAAAAAAGTACTTAAAAGTCTTTTATCGGGCGGTAACAAGGTGCGAGCCTGTAACAGTTGGGTCATGCCGGTTCTGATGTATTCCTTTGGTGTACTTAGATGGACTCAGACCGAATTAGATGCCCTTGATAGGAGAGTCCGTACATTGCTGACTGCATTCCGCATGCACCACCCACGTTCATCGGTTATGAGATTGTATATTCCGCGAAAGTTTGGAGGTCGTGGTCTATTAAATATCAAGACTCTACACAATCGCGAGATATACAATCTCAGAGAATATTTTCTACATACTAATGTGGGAGTGCATCGTAATGTAGTTGCAGTGGATACTGGTTTTACCCCGCTCGCTCTGGCTAAAGAGAATTGGCGCAAACCTGTAGTACTTAGTACTACTGATCGCAAGGAAGTATGGAAGGGTAAAGAACTTCATGGTCGATTTTATCGGGCCCTACACGGGTCTGATATAGACTTTAAAGCGTCGACGTCTTGACTACGGTATGGTGACCTCTTCGGAGAAACCGAAGGTTTTGTTTGTGCAATTATGGACGAAGTTATCATGACGAATAACTACCGGAAATATATCCTGAAAGATAGTACGGTTGACATTTGTCGGGCGTGCCACCGTCCTGGAGAATCTATTAGGCATATTATTTCTGGTTGTTCTCGTCTTGCTAATGGTGAGTATTTGCACAGGCACAATCAAGTAGCCAGGATTGTACACCAACAACTTGCCCTTAAATACCAACTTGTCAATTTTGAAGTGCCTTACTACAGGTATGTGCCCGACCCAGTTCTCGAGAACGGTCGTGCTACGTTATATTGGGATCGATCTATTATCACAGATAGGACTATTGTTGCCAATAAGCCTGATATTGTGGTGATAGATCGATTAGAGCGCCGCGCAATGATTGTTGATATCGCCGTTCCTCATGACGAAAATCTCGTGAAAGTTGAAAAAGAAAAACAATTAAAGTATTTGGATCTGTCTCACGAGATTGCCGACATGTGGAATGTGGATTCGGTGATCATTGTTCCGATAATCATATCTGTTCACGGATTGATAGCCAAGAGCCTCGACCAACACCTTAAGAGGCTCACGTTAGAAGGTTGGATCAAGGGTCTGATGCAGAAGGCAGTCCTCCTTGACACGGCCCGTATTGTGAGGAGGTTTCTGTCTCTGGAGCCCTAACCACCGGTATCTTGGTCCCTGTACCCGATGTCGGTGGTCTACTATTTTTTATATTTTTAAATATGTATTTTTTATTCTTTTATATATTTAAAAATGTAATCAATATGTGTATTTATATGTAATAAAGAGAATAATAATAAAGTCTTTTATCGGGCGGTAACAAGGTGCGAGCCTATAACAGTTGGGTCATGCCGGTTCTGATGTATTCCTTTGGTGTACTTAGATGGACTCAGACCGAATTAGACACCCTTGACAGGAGAGTCCGTACATTGCTGACTGCATTCCGTATGCACCATCCACGTTCATCGGTTATGAGATTGTATATTCCGCGAAAGTTTGGAGGTCGTGGTCTATTAAATATCAAGACTCTACACAATCGCGAGATATACAATCTCAGGGAATATTTTCTACAGACTAATGTGGGAGTGCATCGTAATGTAGTTGCAGTGGATACTGGTTTTACCCCGCTCGCTCTGGCTAAAGAGAATTGGCGCAAACCTGTAGTACTTAGTACTACTGATCGCAAGGAAGTATGGAAGGGTAAAGAACTTCATGGTCGATTTTATCGTGCCCTACACGGGTCTAATATAGACTTTAAAGCGTCGACGTCTTGGCTACGGTATGGTGATCTCTTCGGAGAAACCGAAGGTTTTGTTTGTGCAATTATGGACGAAGTCATCATGACGAATAACTACCGGAAATATATCCTGAAAGATAGTACGGTTGACATTTGTCGGGCGTGCCACCGTCCTGGAGAATCTATTAGGCATATTATTTCTGGTTGTTCTCGTCTTGCTAATGGTGAGTATTTGCACAGGCACAATCAAGTAGCCAGGATTGTACACCAACAACTTGCCCTTAAATACCAACTTGTCAATTTTGAAGTGCCTTACTACAGGTATGTGCCCGACCCAGTTCTCGAGAACGGTCGTGCTACGTTATATTGGGATCGATCTATTATCACAGATAGGACTATTGTTGCCAATAAGCCTGATATTGTGGTGATAGATCGATTAGAGCGCCGCGCAATGATTGTTGATATCGCCGTTCCTCATGACGAAAATCTCGTGAAAGTTGAAAAAGAAAAACAATTAAAGTATTTAGATCTGTCTCACGAGATTGCCGACATGTGGAATGTGGATTCGGTGATCATTGTTCCGATAATCATATCTGTTCACGGATTGATAGCCAAGAGCCTCGACCAACACCTTAAGAGGCTCACGTTAGAAGGTTGGATCAAGGGTCTGATGCAGAAGGCAGTCCTCCTTGACACGGCCCGTATTGTGAGGAGGTCCCTGTCTTTGGAGCCCTAACCACCGGTGTCTTGGTCCCTGTACCCGATGTCGGTGGTCTACTACTATTTTTTATATTTTTAAATGTGTATTTTTGTTTTTTTTTATATATTTAAAAATGTAACAAATATGTGCATATCACGAAATAAAGAAAATGATAATGAAATGATGATGCTTGTAAATGATTTATACGCATTGATGTCGCGTTAACTATTAATAGTTAATTATAGATTTTACTGTATGATACGTATTACCTGTGTATTATGTGCCTCCTATTTCAGGCGCAGAGTGGCACACCGTGTGGTTTTAGTCGGTCCGATTCCGACACACCACCCCGCCGTAAACCCCGGTGGGGTGACGGCCCGAGGGGGTTTCCACACGTTAAAAAAAAAAAAAAAAAAGAAAAGCGTCTGATGCAGAAGGCAGTCCTCCTTGACACGGCCCGTATTGTGAGGAGGTTCCTGTCTCTGGAGCCCTAACCACCGGTATCTTGGTCCCTGTACCCGATGTCGGTGGTCTACTATTTTTTATATTTTTAAATATGTATTTTTTATTTTTTATATATTTAAAAATGTAATCAATATGTGTATTTATATGTTATAAAGAGAATAATAATAATATGTAATGATAACATAATCTACATCATCATACATGCATTAAACATCTGGCACACAACGCTATCTAGTCTCAAACTGTGCTATATGTATTTGTAAATACATATCACATATTACACGTGAAAAACATCTAAACCCCGTAGCAAATATTTGCAGATCATAAAACGTTTGGTTTGACCCGGGGAATCCAACCCTAGACCTGAAGCACAGCAGTCGCATACGTTACTTACCACTGCACCACCGATGCAGTAATAATAATAACAATTTCCTCACAATTTCCTCACATCTCGCACGTGGCTATCTGATTCCAAACTAGGCAAAGGCTTTACTTATATATTTCTAAATGCATACATGTTATAGATATATTACACACAGAACAAATGACCGTGTTCATCATACAAAGATTTGTCCTGGGTGAGAATCGAACCTATGACCAATAGGTCCTTAACGTTTATTTGTCTTTCACAAAGGTTCCTAAATTTTAATGCTTACATAATATGTGTATTTTCACTCCTTTGTGGGAAACCAGTATTCATACTAGATGTCCCTGTCACACATATTACCAAGAGCACCTAATACAGATACCAGTCCTGCACAAAGAAGTTAAAAAACATATACTTTTATAAGTTAAAATCTTGCCGGTTCAACAGTAAAAACTGTAAAAATCTAAATATTTACTAGCGACCTTACAAAACAAGACTGTAAACGTAAAACACACATTCACTAGTATCTCTCTGAGCTGCATAGAGGATGCCAACGTTTTCGACATTTGCATGTCAAAACATCGCTGACCGCGACATACTCATTTCCGAACGCTACGTGAACTTTTTAAAGCTTGCCTGCTGAATTGGAAATCTACTAGTTAACTACAATCGACAAAACTGTCAATAACACAATCTACTGATAGATACACGATGCTAAAAAAATAATTAAGGTACACACTGTAGGTATCTAGCGCTTAGGTAACCACTTTCGATCTAGTCACACAAAAACATTCAAGCTTCTTGTCAAAAACTTGAATACATTCATCAGTTTTTGGAAGTATAACTGAATAAGAACATTTCATTCAATATCCTAATCACCAGTAGGACATTACACCCCTCTTCTCATACTTGTTCGTCGCGGCGCCATGTACATATAATAGTAAAATAATGACTTAACACAATTTCCTTAAACTAGAATATCGATGTTTAGACGTTATTTAATGTAACAGATCAACCGTCACCGATTGGGATGGTTGCCCGTGGTAATTTCTAAGTAAAATAATGGGCAATATAATATATTTGGATTTTTTTTATTTGGCATGATATCATAATGGAGAATGTTGTCAATCTTCAAAAACAACTTCTAAATTAATTATAATATATTCAAATTTATCAACTGGAAATAACATTTTGATTAAGTTACACATTTACATATTAAATGGCATTACATCTTTCGACCAGGCGACGTGTTCTCGCCTAAAACACCACTGTGAATTATTAGTTGAATAGATATAAATTAATAATATAATGAAGCTAAATGGCAACGCAGATATCAAACAAAATTTTGAGAACTGTGTTCTAATTCTGTTTTCCTTCTATACCTAGCTTTGTCAATTGTCCAGAGTAAGCCAAGCGTTGTTAGATGTACAGTATGAACATGGGTGGTAGGTAGCCAATAAGTGGCGCCACAACAGCGTGGATGCGACGCAACGATTACCACAACGTTCCACACTGTACATGTGTGATAATTTACACGAACAACGAATGGTTACAACACCACTTCGAATTGTATTCGGGTAGCCATGTGTGGATATCCACTTTTATTTGAATAAAGCCACGTGAATAGAATTAGTAGGACTTTGTTCTGCAAAATTTACAACATTTTGATGTTTATTTAATCTTTGTTTACTAAAAAAGCCTAATAAACACAGATCGCTAACTTAGCCACGAAACTAAAAAGGTTTTAAGCAATAAAAAAATGCTAAAGGCTCTAATTTTAATTTTCAGGAACTTCTCTATTTGCCGTGGCTGCTCATGAGTTTGGACATTCACTTGGACTTCAGCACAGCTCGGTAAAAGGTGCTTTGATGTTTCCATGGTATCAAGGCATTCAACCAAACTTCGTTCTACCCGAAGATGACCGTAATGGCATTCAACAAATGTATGGTATGTATATTGTGGCCATTATTATTTTTGAATCAAATAGTGTCATTTTTATCAGTTTCACTAATACTAATTATATTTTAGGTCCTAAAACAAGCAACAAATGGGCACGAATACCACCAAATTACCGACCTGCAGAACCACCACCAACGACTACCACAACAACCACGACTACAACAACTACCACCACCAGACGTCCATACATCCATCATCATCACAATAGACACCCTGAAAGATACCCGAACCGAGGATACACACCACAATATCCACGTATTCCTACAAAATATCCTGTCTATTATCCAGAAAGACCGCACTACCCCGACCGATCTGACCCAAGATACAACTACCCAGATCGTCGACACTACAACGCAAGTGATGAACATCCTCGACGCACCAATCACCATTATCCACGTCCATCAGAAACTACAACACACCCTACATCCTATCGTCCTCGATATCCTCATGTAAGGCCCGAGTATCCAAGTTATCCAAGACCTAGTTATCCAAATCCGAATAATCCTACGCAAGATAACCCAAGAAAACCCTATTACCCTGAAAGGACCACTCAAAGACCTATCACAACGACACCTGCGGACAAACCTGATACGTGCGATACTAGTTATGACGCAGTTGCGCTCATACGTAATGAGCTCTTTATCTTTAAAAACAGAGTAAGTAGTAAGCCAAGTCTAAAATATGAATTACGGAGGATGTGCGTAACCTTACCTAATATTCTTATGTGATGTTTGTTTACAGTATCATTGGAGGATAGGAGCTAGTGGACGATACACTGGTTATCCTATGGAGATAACCAGAATGTGGTCTAGCTTACCAAAGGATCTTACTCATGTTGATGCTGTTTATGAAAGGCCAGATCGGAAAATAGCAATTTTCGTAGGTAAGGTGGACTTTCGCTGTTGATATATGATGTGCTTCCTGCTAGTAATATGAAGTATTAAATTGACAAGTTTTCAAATAAATGATGACTCTCTTCGTTGCCAGAAATTCATCTCTGTAGTAAATAAGTGTTTCTTGTTATTTCTTATTTATTTATTCAGAAAACAATTTTTACATTGAAACTAGCTTTTAAGAATTGATTTTGTTTCAGGCAAAGAACTGTACTTGTTTGATTCGCAATACCTAGTACCAGGCTACCCGAAGCCATTAACCAGACTTGGTCTTCCTGAAAGTTTGGAGAAGCTAGATGCTGCTATGGTTTGGGGTCACAACGGCAAAACTTACTTCTATAGTGGTTCTCAATATTGGAAGTAAGTATTTTTTACTAATTATTGTAATCAAATTAAATAAGTAAGTGCTTGGCTCTCTTATCTAAAATAGGAGTCGGAGCGGTGCGGTTACGGGACTGGACAGAGTTGGTAAATGACAATAAATGACATTCTGTTGTAACTTTTTAAATCAAGGTGATCACACCTGTGACGCTTTTTTTCTCCAGACAACATAATTCTATTTTTATTAATAGAAACATTTTTTGCAGATACGACGAGGACGATGGTCGCGTAGAACCTGACTATCCTCGCAATATGGGCATGTGGAAAGGTGTCGGCTACAACATCGATAGTGTATTCCAATGGAAAGACGGTGAGTTGCAGCTAAGCACTGGAATACCTACATAAATTGTGTTAGAGATTACACATTTGAAATAGAATTACGATCTAAATTGATTTAGCAAATACAAATACCAAAACAAATATAAAGTAAATTTACTTTTCACGTGCTGCAAACTGCTTATTATCAACATATATGTCACATTAATACACATCTTTGCTTTCTTGTGGTGCTCTATAACATTCCTTTATTCTAATTTCCTTTATAAATTTGCAGGCAAAACATATTTCTTCAAAGGTAAAGGTTTTTGGAAGTTCAACGATCTTCAAATGCGTGTGGAACGCGAGAAACAATATCCTTCAGCCCCATTCTGGATGGGATGTCCCACGGAGCGTGCGGGCAGGCGCGCCGGCTACCACGCCCCCCCAGCTCCAGGCTCAACTCTTCGCTCACCTAGTTCTGCATCTACTCTACGTGTTAATTTTTTACCTTTCTTATTCTCTACACTATTGATATTGGGCACTTATATTAAATACTGTTAGTCAATATTTTAACCGAATACATTTATTTTTATAACGATTGCAGCATAAAAAATGTTTTTATTAGTTTAATCAGGTTACCTATTTAAAAATATGCAATGTACTGATAAGCTGTAAGATGGCAATTTTTGGATTTTTTGATTCGGCTTAATGACAGCTAAATGCTTAATTCTCTTGAAACGTGTAGCTATATTTTTGAAAACAATACACACAGAAAAAAATAAGTACCAATTGTTTGTTAATTTTACTGTTAACTTACCCAGTTTTGAACCAACAAGTACATATCGAAAGTGTCTGAGTTAAGACTAGAGTTAGTAACTATTGCGCAAAATTGCACTGCCTGTTTAGTATTAAATTATTACTATTGTCTACATGTTATAGCATACCTTTTAGTGATACTTTAATTAAATATAATCTACTATAGTTATTGTAAACTTTTGAACTTATAGGTTATATGATTTATTATTTCTATTAAGTATACTATGTACATTTTGATCTCAATAGGATCGAGTGCTTGGTTTGTTATTGACATGTAAGGTATAAAACACCATCCATTTAGCTTCTGTACAGTTTGTATTGTCCTCGATGTTTAATGTGAAAAAAAAACGGAGTTAATTTAAGAAGAATTTTTGTATCTTATACGCTAGTATTTGTATTAGCAAATACTTTGTGTAATAGTAACAAACAATAAAAAAAAATTGCTATTTGATATTTAACGTATGCATTTGTAGCTTTATATTGTAAAATTCCACAGTTTGTACACATATGTTAGCTAATGCTACGCTAAAATATAGCAAGTTTAAATATGCAGTAGGCCGCCAATTGTCGACCACCGATCTATTGACTTCGTTTGTTTGGATTAATAACAGCCACAATGCTTCTCAAGTTATACTGACATACTAGAGAGGTGTTGTCTCGGTTATTTCAATCCGATTTGTAGGAGCGTGGACAAGATTGAACTTTGTTATTGCCATAAATTGGAACTCAACAAAGTGTGTTTAAAAAATTTAAAAACTTATGTACACAAAAGTATGCTAACATGTGTGTGCTGAACTATACTTCTTCACTATTAATCGTTAATATTATCTATTGTAATAGAAAAGTAACTTATTTTATATCTCTTATGCTGGTTAAAAGAGGTACACATATACTGTAATTTGTAAATGATTTAGATGGATTGTAATTTTTAAGTAAATATAGAGGCCATATAAATCATTGCTATCAATATAAATATAAGGAATGATATATACAAAATATTTTACAAACAAATGGCCTTAAATGGACTGTGAAAACGCAAGATGTTGTAATATGAAATGTATAATCTGATTGTGTTGCCAATGTGTAAAATGAAGAGTAAAACTTGGTAGAATGAATATGGTGCTTATTATAGTTAGTCATTGTACAGAATAAATTCTCTTTGGATATTTTTGTATGTTGCTGTTGTGTCTTTAATCAATTTTAATGAAGAAGAATAAGATAACTGAAGTACCTTCCTTCCTACTTACACCGTAGTGACAGTAACAGTTACGAAGCAGATATTGTAATATTTCACAAAATATTTGGTATATCTTGTACAATCAACGGTAATTGGTTATAATAATATAGACTAATAATATTACAGCACTGACTGGTCTAGAAACTGGGATGACTTGTATATAAAACAATGTTATACCTCTCAACTTACTTATATTTAGTGTAATAGGCTACAATAAACTTTTATAATTTCTTTGGTCACAAATAATTTAATAATAACTGTGATATTTACTTTTATAAAAAATGCCAACAATGGCGATAAAAAGTAATAAAAAAAATTAAGTCTTTCTAAAATAATTACTCAATGTGTAATTTTAGTGTAATTTCCTTTAAGTTATAGTACATATTTAATAAATAAAATAAAGAAATTTCCTTAATATTTTCTACTTATTCCTTTCCTTTGCTTACTTGATTCTTTATAAAGAGTGGTACAAAATTTCTACGATCGATTTCTAGTAATCAGTGAGGATCACCTCTAATGATCAGTATTATGTATCATACATTATAAGATATTCAAAATATATTCAGTAATCGGTAATAATAAAAAAACTGGATCTCGTTAAAACTGATGACAAAACCTACATAGAATCCTATAAAGAAGTAATGGTAGAAATTATACAGAATTCTGTGAAAACTGTAATATTGAGGCAAAAGAAACAGATCAACATGAGAGTGAAGACTATCTACCGCTGAGTGAATGGATGAAACTGTTCATATCAGAAAACTTTAATGAAAACCTACAAACAGACAATAATAGATAATAATTTGGCAAAAACTATACAAATGAATACATTCTTGATTTAGTTTTTAAAGTGCTTGAGAAAAACGATAAAGTTGTTTACTGAAGATGATGCCATCACATATCGAGATAAAATTAAAATACACAAAACAATACAAAAGAAAATAATTATAGCAAAAATGTGATATGATGATGATATTTAGTAACTACACGTTTTATCTAATCTAGAGATACCAGTGCCAGAGAGTGCCAAAGTGCCAATAGCGTTTTGGATAAAACAGTGTTTTGGCCGCATTTCGAATAACGAATATTCGGCGAGTCTCTTAGCTGAAGCACCGAATATTCGACAGCCGGTCATTTGGCGACACTTAGTACTTTTCGTGCATGGCAGATTTAAGCATGGTTCAGACAGGTGTGATGACGCGCCTAGGGTACTTTTATTTCATTTGTGATTGGTTCGTGACACAACACATTTTGTTTGTATTTTTTGAAGTGAAAACTTCTTTAGGCGCGTTGAGCGTTTTGCTAGAGGGTAAAATCCTCGGTTCGCGTCACCGACATGCTAATGATAATAGTATATCTATAGCTATGGAGAATATGATATTATATATTATATATGAAATTTATTATTATTATATATTATATACGATATTATATATTATATATAGCTATATATGAAACATAAAAAAATTCATATAATTTTTGCATATAGTTTTAATTACTCTCAACTTAATAGTTCCGTTTTCACTTCTATCGGCAGTCCCACGACTGCTACTGTTTTTTTTTAAGATTTATTTGTCACCCTACGGTGTGTTCACAATGAACGACTAATTTCTGAAGCAGGTATAACTTGAAATAATGTAAGGAAAATAAAACAAAGACGGGAGGATTGAGGTTGGTTTCAAATTTAATACGATACGGCTGTACTTCGGACGCTGAACAGTACGATTGTTTTCAGAACTCTAAGTACCCAAGTAATTAATCAAATCGAGCTTCTGTGAAAATACTGTTACCGGACTTTTTTAAGACTCCAACTACTCGTAGTGAAAGTACGACAACTCAATCACAGTCTGAGGCATGTAAGGTGACAGTCAAGTTACCTGCATTTTGGCCCAATAAACCTGCAGTTTGGTTTGCACAGGTGGAGGCTCAATTTGACATTGCTGGCAATGTTGCAGATTCCACTAAATATAGTTACATCGTAGGTCAGATTGTCCATAAATATGCCAGTGAGATTGAAGATATTCTTGTGCAGCCGCCAGAGAAGGGCGAACAGTGTGAAACTTTGAAGGCTGAGCTTATAAAAAGGCTTTCTTTGTCTGAAGAACAGAAAGTTCGCCAACTCCTCAGTGGGGAAGAAATAGGGGATAGGAAACCATCCCAATTTCTTCGTCACCTGAGGTCTCTTGCAGGAATATTGCTGTCCGATTAAAACGTTTTAAGCAGTTGTTGTTGAGGCAGTTGTCGCAAAGTGTTCAGGTTATTTTGGGATCCCAGCCAGACTTGTCACTCGAGCAGCTGGCGAACCTGGCTGACAAAATTAATGAACTTAACTTAAATGAGCTCCAAGCACTCTTTGCTGGTACCACCGGCGATATGGTGTCAAGGCTACAAAGTGCACTACTGGTTGCACATGGACCATGCCTCCGGAAAACTCTAGACGCAATCAGTAGTGGCGGAAGCTGATTGCTCGCACCTCAGCCGCCGACTCTTCGTTACCAACAGAGTTACAAAGCGTCAGTTTCTGATCGATACGGGTTCCAACTTATGTTGCTTTATACATAACTGGTTACCTCGGCGGGTAGAATCACCCGACTATCAATTGACCGTTGCAAACGGGAGCTGCCACAAAACCTACGGAACCGTTAATCTTCGACTCAACTTAGGGCTACGACGAGACTTCGTGTGGCTGTTTGTAGTTGCTGACGTTCAGCGCGCGATAATCGGTGCTGACTTTTTAGCACATTATCGCCTGCTGCCTGACTGTCATAACAAAATGCTCATAGACGGCGTCACCGGTCTCTCTAGTCAAGCTTCCTGCATTTCCATGGAGCAACGCAGCGTCAAGGCCATCGTAACTGGAAATTCCATTTATTCGTCCTTACTTGCCGAATTTCCAGACATTACACGACCTCCTGGGTTACCTAGAATTATTAAGCACAACACTGTGCATCATATTCAAACCACCGACTCTCCCCCTATCTCTAGTCGACCTCGTCGTTTGGCACCTCAAAAATAGATTACAACCAAAAAGGAGTTTGAAGAAATGGTACGCTCTGGAACAGCAAGGCCTTCTAAAAGCGCTTGGTCATCTGTATTGCACATGACCCTCAAAAAGGACAATTCCTGGCGCCCTTGTGGCGATTACCGCGCCCTCAGCGCCAGGACTATGCCGGATAAATATCCTGTCCGCCACATCAACGACTTCACTCATAACCTCTCTGGAGCCAAGGTATTCAGTACTCTCGATCTGGTGAAAGCTTAAAATCAGATCCCAGTTTCTGAGACCGGTATTCCGAAAACTGCCATCGTGACTCCGTTTGGCCTCTTTGAATTTCTATTTATGACCTTCGGCTTACGGAATGCAGGACAAACGTTCCAGAGATTCATCGATGAGGTTACACGAGGTCTCGATTTCTGTTTTCTTTATATTGACGACATCTTGGTTTATTCACCAGACGAGGCCACTCATGTCAAACATCTTCGCACACTATGCAGGCGTCTCCAGGACTACGGCGTTGTAATCAACCCGACTAAATGCGTCCTTGGCGCTAGCGAAGTTAAGTTCTTGGGCTACCACATCAGTGCTGATGGCACTCGACCTCCTCAGGACCGTGTCCAAACACTTGGACTTCAAACCCCCAGAAACAGTCCAGGCCATGCGCCGTTTTCTTGGCATGATTAATTATTACCGGCGTTTTATTCTCCAGGCCGCCAAATTTCAGGCACCTCTGATAGCTGCTCTAGTTGCCACCAAATGCAAAGGTCCTAAGCCATACCCATGGTCACCTGAGCTGCTTAGTAACTTCGAGGAATGCAAGAAAAATCTTTCTTCTGCATCCCTGCTCCACCATCCTGTCGCTGATGCTCCTCTTCGTCTCTTTACCGACGCATCTAGCCTTCATGTTGGTTCTTGCTTACAACAGTATGGCGACGGACATTGGTCACCGTTAGCGTCGATCGCGTAAAACCCGCCTTTATTTCGACTCCTGCTCCAGATCCACTCATACATTCTTCCTCTAATCAGGTATTTCCACCGAAACCTGCAACCACTCCTAAGGATCCTTTGCTTTCTCCAGCTCAAAAGCAGCTAGCCGCTCCCCCAGTTTCACCTCATCCTGCGCCTTATACCACACGATCGGGTAGACGTGTTAGATTTAAGACTTTTAGAGACTAGTTGTCTTTCTCCGTAGGGGGGGTCGTGTAGCGTTCATGTGGCAACACTGTTTTTGACGACGCCACTTTTTATACACAGAGTTGGACACACAAAAGAATGTCAAGTGGACTCGGATTAACAAAGCGACTACAAGTGTGTACTCAAGCTCTTGGAGACAAATACAGTGAATATTGGTACCACCTGAACAGTAAATTCCTATTAAGTTTATACTGTGTTAAATTTAACCATTCAAGTGGTAGATGCATCAGCTAAAAATATATTGTGGAGTACACAAACATAGTAACTCCCAAAATCTTAATATGTTAAGACTGGTTACCCAACTATAGACTGACCTGGCTAAAATTGCTTAATTTTACAATGTGTTGTATATTTGGTAAATCCAAAAATAGTTCGTAGGATATTTTTTATACCTTTAATCTCGCGCTCTGTAGAATTTTTAATATATTTCTTGTATAAAAGTTTCTTTTTTTTTTGTTTTTTATGATTTGGCATCAAAAAATGCTTATAATACAACCCAAAATGTTCACACTTTTCAAACAATCCATATTTTTAATAGCGATATTGATATTTTTACTTTAATTCATATTGTTTATCAAAATTTTCACTAGAAATGATTTATATGGCAAAACAACGTATGACTGGTCAGCTAGTATACTTATAAAATCTTTAAAATTCTTCGTGAGTCTTCTTGTTTTCTTGTACTACTACACTATTCATCCGAATACTGAATAGTGAAAAGCATAGCTAAATAGCCGAGTACCGAATAGGGGCCGAATATTCGTGGCGTCTCTTATCTACAAAGATATTCAAAATCTTATGAATTCAGTCATTTTCCTTTAATAAATTCACATAACAATAACAATAACAATAGAATTTTCAATCCCTTGAATTTTATCATAAAAAGTTTCAAAATAAATGGCTATAACATTACATAACAAAGTCACGCCCATTTCCCAGTGGGGTAGGCAGAAACAATTGATCTCTACTTACTACGATCTTGACACCTCTTTTGCTTCGTCCACATTCATCAATCACTGCATACTGGCTCATCGATTCCTAGTGCTTTTGTCTTAGTCCTACTTCAGAGCATCACCTACTTGGTCAGTAAATGTTCGCCGTGTTTTCGCTCTATAAATTCCTTTCGTCAGTATTCTATTATCCTCTCTACATGGCCAAACCATCGAAGCTTGCCCTTTTCAACCTTTGTCACATCTGTTTTCAATCCGCAACGTTCTCTTATCACTACATAACTGCCTCTGTCACTGACATTTGCACCACACATCCCTCTTAGGGAACGCATCTCAACAGCATTAACGTTGCTTTCGTGTCTCTTCTGCCATACCTAATATTCGCTACCGCTAAACACGCCTTTTTAGACACGTTTTTGCTGTTAACAAGGGAGTGTAGAGCACCATTTACCTTATTTCCCACTTTCACTCTCCTTTCTATATCATCTTCACGCACTTAATTCCTTGTAAACATAGAACCTGAAGAAACAAACTCCAGCACTTCTACTCTTTTATCTTCAGTAATAATATTTAAATCGGTGTTCCCTTGCAAAGATCATTACTTTCGTTTTCATAATGTTCAATTTCATTCCTTTCATTTTAAAACCTTCACTCATAAGTGTTACCATCTCCTGAAACTTCTGCTGATGACGCAAGTAATACTTGGTTGTCGGCATAGAGAACCCATTTGATTTGTTGCTTACCCATTCTCAATTTCAATTTAGAATCTTCATCAAACAATTATTCATGAATAAATTAAACAGCCAAGGAGACTTTACACATCTGTCTGATACCTCATGAAATATCACGCCAATTTGTTTAGGCTCCATTTATACGGATGCAGGCTCTAGAGTTCTTATATAGAGATTTAAGAGTACACACTATCTGGCCGCCCATCCCATATGCAGACAGTGTTCGCCACAAAACATCCATCATCACTTGCCTTTGCACTTTGCCTTATTTATAACTGGGTTTAGAAAGGGAATAGGATGTATGGTCTTGCTACGGTCAATAATTGAAAAAGGCCTCACCCAATGTCAGTAACTTTTCTGCATGTTTGTCAATCTAGAGAAAGCTTATGACTAATAAGCTTGGTTTGGTGAAGCGTTTTTCAATGATTGACCAAAACAAGATGTGATCCATACATCCCATTCCCTTTCTAAACCCAATTATACATTAGGCGAAGTGAAGAAACTACTCGAGTAAATTAGAGGCATTGCTTAGATTAATTTATAATTAATCTCAGAAAGTGTCAAATCAATCACCTACATATTTTTTAACTAAATATGCTTAATCTTTCATTGTTACTCATATCGGTAATATGAAACATTTTAAATCTTAGAAATGTAGTAGGAACATAAAAACTCTGCATTATCTCATAAATGAACATTATATCATGCAGTATCCTATGAAAGTTCCTAAAAAGATGTAAAATGTTCAAAATGTATAACATTGAGTTTCTCTTTACCTTTCTCCTACCTCGCCTTGTAACTTTTATGTGGGTTAAAAAAATACTTTATTGTATAAGGAATAAATTATTTAAGAAATGATTGAAAAATAAAAGGTTATAGGCAGACACTGTTTATTAATATATTTACAATAATGAAAAAATTATAACAAATCTATTTGTGATTAAATATTTCAACGCATCACTTTACCTCTTTAGATTCTTCACTTCTAAAGCCTAATTTAGACCACTCTTCCTTAGCCATTAGATTATTATTCATTCTACAGGCTAAGTAATCTTTCGCCTCATCTCGGCACAAGGAGTTATTACTGTCGTTATTCAATAAGCACTTCATATATTTTGTCATACTTGATCTGCACATTCCTTCGTGATCCAACGGAAAGCTCCCTTTTTCTGGTGGAGTCGGTATAAACTGTTTTTGACCAAAAGTCATTGCAGTCGACATTTTGCAGCCTATTTAAAATCTCTGATAAACCTTAAAGTAATGGTACTAATAACTTTGTTTCTTTGATCAAAATTAGTGCAGATATTCTAATTTATAAATTACCTTTGCACTATTTTTGAGAATTTAATAACCTATGATGTTTTCAGTGAACAGCTGATATTATGACATTTTATCATTTTAATAACTACCAATTTTGACATACTTTTATTATTCTCTTCGAGACCATAGATGTTAATCATCTGTGCACTTACACTTTACGAATGGGCTTTTACTTATTAATAAACTATAACCAAAATGTATATTAAATTGTATTTATTTCATTATTATCGACAGCCTTTAGTTATCCAGCGCAGAACATACACTTCTCTTAAGAAACCTCCTTGGTTATTATTTTTATTTTAACCCCTTTTGAAGTAACGCAGTCACTCACTCAAATTGTGTTTTAAAAATGGCATGGCATATCTGCGTAAAACATTTAAGTAATAGTATACTACTCTAGTATACTACTACTACTACAAATACACCATATTAATTCGGTGAAATTGCTCTAATTTTGGCATTTTATTCATTACTATTATTTTTTAAGATTAAATCTCATGCATACTACTCATTGTCCAAGACTATTGTTGCTTCATGGCCTTGTGAGTGAAACCCAGAAGCTACAATTATTTGACATTTCAAAGGGATTTTGGAGTTTAGACAAGTTGACAGTTGGCAACACTATTAACTGACAAGTGACGTGTGACGTATAAATGTCAGCCAGCGATAGGCTTTAAATGTAATGTGCGGTGCACGTGCTGTTTATTTATTTATTTCGTGTGTGTATTAAAGTCATAGTAAAATGTCTCGTCTAATAATAAAAAATTTACCAAATAAGGTAATTATGAATTGTGATTTTAAGTTACCTTAATTTTCTGCCACATTTTGTATAAAAACGATTGTTTCAGGTCACTGTTGATAAACTAAAAGAAATCTTCAGCGAAAAGGGAGAAGTTACCGATGTGCAGTTAAAATATACTAAAGATGGCAAATTTAGGAACTTTGGCTTTATCGGGTATAGGAGCCAAGATCAGGCAACAGAAGCAAAAGACTACTTTAATGGTACATGCATTAACTCGATGAAAATTGAAGTCCAAACGTGTGCTAACCTAGGGGACGAGAAAAAACCAAAAGCGTGGAGCAAATATGCAACAGACAGTTCTGCGTATAAAAAAATTCATAAAGACGAAATCGATGCCAAGGAACAGCTAAAAAAAACAGAAAAGAAAGAAAAGAAGATTATAAAAAACAAAAATAAGATTAAAGAACTTCTTAAAAAGGTAAGTTCATATACAGGGTCGCAATTTCAAAGCCTGGTCTTTTTTTATGATATAAATTCTTCATAACCTGCATGACAAAACTTAAAACAATAGCACAGATAAACAATATTTAACCTTTTCCAGCATAAAGATGATCCACTATTTGCAGAATTCATTGAAGCTCACACGAATGATAAAACAACTTGGATAAAGGAAGCCCTTGAGTCAGCTTCCAAAAGCGATGAGGAGGATAGTGGGGTTGATGATGTAAAAAGTGAAAGTAATACTAAAGAAACACTTAACACAGATGTTTTAACTGAGAAAGATAATCAAACAGAATCAGCCAAAAAAGTTGCTAATAAACCAATCAGTGATTTAGAGGTAAGAAAATTTTTATTATTGTTCAAGTAATGTCTTATATCATGGGTATCTTGTATCATGCTGTTTGTGTTTGCATTCCTCAATAAGAGCTTGACTTATTTTACTGCTTTTTAAATTGGGCTTGTTTGAAAATAGATTTTAGCAAATTGCTTACCTTCCTACTCTCACCTCCTAGTTTGTTATAAATAGGTAGATAGGTACTCTTTATTACACACTATAACAAGGAAACACAATGATACAATGTGTGGCTTTACCACAGTCTGTGATCTCTTTCAGGCAACCTTTAGATGGACTATAATATTATGTAGTTTGTGGTGTACATTCACAATTTAGGTGCTATAACTACCATTTAATATCATATTCATACACTTACATATATATAAATATGAAAACATACATAAACATATCCTTACAGCACACAGTTGTAAACAGAGAAAACAAAGATAAACAGTGATCCTTGACAAGTTAAAGACTTACAGCTTCTGGAAAGGACTTCTAAAGGTGTGCAGCTTGCACTCCGAAAGATTTATTGTATCAAATCAATTCTATGATCATGATTATAGTATATTTGAATAAACATATATGTACCATTTTCAACAATTTATATGGCAGAACAATGTTTGCTGAGCCAGCTTGTTTATAGCCTTACATTAAAATATAAGGGACTGAAATATATTAATTTGTACATAATTAAAAAAAAGTGGAAATGTTCTTCTAAACAATTTTAACAGTTTATTAAGAAAAACTGAGTATACTTTTTGGACTCAATTATGCAATTTTTTTTATAGTACATGAAATTACTGATGAAAAAGGTAGGAGGCACTACCGACATAGACAATACAGAAGCAGTAAAAGAAGATGATGCAGAAGAACAGGAACCAAAAAAAATACGAAATAGACCTCTCTTTCATATTAAGGTAAGTTTTAGTGAAGCACTTACTTACTTTCTTTAAATAAAATAACAGAAACAGAATGTTTTAGGTGAAAATAAACTAAATTAGACTTCTGACTTCTCTTTATACACAGTACAAATGTTTGTCATATTTTACTTACTTGTAACTCTGAGTTTATATTGTAATATTTTCACATTTTGATGTAATATATGGCAAATACAGCTTTAACAGTCCACTGCTGGACCTAGGCCTCTCTTTAGGAAGGAGGTTTTGGCCTACTATACCACACTAACCAGACAGGTTGATATAGGGTTTGTTTCAAGTTGTCTGCTTTGCAGTGCTGTTGTCCTGCATAGTTTATGCCTTAGTCGGCTCTCACGCCACCCACAGGATGAATAGGGGAGGTGACACTTCATATTCTTAATCTGTCGCCATATGGAAATACAGTTAAATAAAATTATCTATAAACAGATAAAGTGCTTCACATAGAATTAATTAAAATTAAAATACATAAAAATCACAGTTGTCTTATTCTTTGTTACAGATATCAGGCTTGCCTTACAAATGTAAAAAGAAAGATATTAAAGAATTCTTCAGACCTTTAGTCCCGTTTTCGATAAGACTCCCACTTGGCAAAGGCAAGAAAGTTACCGGATTTTGTTATGTTGGATTTAGAACAGAAAAAGAACTGAAGAAGGCACTTGGAAAAGATAAATTGTTTTTGGGTATGTGTTAAAATTTGAATAGATATTAAACTCTCGATTATCTCTTTATTCTGCCTACCACAAGCTGTTAGACCCTTGTATGTGTTTCAAGGTGGCAGAAACACTTCTAAATAATACAAACTTCTGACACTTTGGCTAACTTTTATTATGTTATTGTCATTAGTTTCTGATAACAGTATCATTTTTTCTCTCTGACATCTGTCTTAAAAAGCACACTATTTGTTGATCTTAGCTGTTAACATTTCTGAATGTGTGAAGATGTGTTAGCTCAACTTAGGTATGTCCCTGTATTAAATTTATTTATAGTTTAGTTCAGTTACTATTATTTGCTTTGATGAACCTAGTTCTTGAGAAGTAAAGGCATTTTCTACAATCTTGATACACCCACTAATGCTTTTAATGTGTTGCACAAATAAACTAACACTCAAATGACATGTAAGTTTTCTTGTAACATTTTGCAGAGTAAACAAAAAAAGGCTATTTAGACTTAGCCAGCATGTTCAAATAAAGTCATGTACTAAAGTTTGTCAAGGTCAATGAGAAATAAAGGTTTAGTTTGGCAATTTTTGCACTTTTTATCCTCGACTATTGGTATAGCAAAATTTTTACACATTAAACACTTTCCTGGTTTTATTTGTTTGCTAATGGATTGATGATGAGTTATTTTGAATACTGTAAAACATGTTGACAAAAAAATGTAATAAAACAGTGAGAAAAATACTGGATAGGTTTATTATTTTTATAGGTTTTTCTGGTTACTTTTTAGTATTATTTGTCTATAGCTATTCTAATAATTGAAAATATTTTAGGTAATCATAGAGTTCACATACATAAGTATGAAGACAAAGCAAAACAGGCTGCAGAAGAAGAGGAACAAAACACAACAAAAAGGAGAGAAGAGGTAAGCCAATTTTGTATAAATAATTTTAGCCAATAAAATAATTTTAAAATGAATTGGGATGAAGTTTTATAACCTACAGATTTCTCTGAGGTGTACGAACGCCACAACCATTACAGTTTACTGTCCTGTGGTCCACTTCCTTGTTTACTGATGTAAAAACCCAGTAGTTCGAATATGTGTATGAAAGAAGTTTTTGTTTTGTTTTCTCTGGATTTAAAAATCAATCAAAAAGTTTAAAAAAAAAGACTAGCTATTTGCATTCCATGCTCTGTGCAACATACTTAATATTTTTCAGTCATCTAACTTTTGAGAGCCAACATTAAAAAGCTAAGCTTAGCTCAGCTTAGCATTGCTTAATAAAATCAAATTTTACATATTTGTAAGCAAAACTTATATTTGTCGTTTTTTTCTATTTTTATACTCTGTTATTAAATTTTTAAAAACATGTTTATAATCTCTGTGTATATGTGTGTGTAAGTTTTCTTAAATAAATAAAAATAATTTCAGGCAATAAACAACTAAAGTACTTATTTTTTGATAAACACTCTAAACATAGACAAATAAAAAATCATTTTTCACAAAACATTGTAATTCATTACAACATCAAAACCATACCACAATTACTAAACAACACACATATTATGTCTATATTTATAGGGAATCTAGCGCTGTTAGCCAGTTACCCTTAAAATTTTATTTAAAATATTATCTACTTTTCAGAAATCAAAGAGTGAAGAAACCGTTGGAGAGAGTGGAAGTATATTTGTAAGAAACTTACCATATGTGATCACAGAAGAAGAGGTAACGAAACTATTTGAAAAATATGGTAAGTATCGGTTTGACAAAATCTAGTCAACAAACTATTTATTAAACAATGTCAAAAAGTTTTTATTTAAACAAAAGTTCTGTGTAAGTAACTTAAATCTTTTAATTAATCTCATACTTAACATGTATTTTGACCTAGTTTCTGAGTATCGTACTCATGAGGTAAAATACATATTCACTTAGAAAATCGAGGGAAGCAAAATCTCAGACATGTTAATCAAAATTAGAATCTAATCTAAACTTGTCCTCTAAAAAAAAGAAACAAAAAAAAGATCATTTTCTTTAGTAGGTTTTATTAATTTTTTACCAACAATTTTTTTATAACATGCCTTGTTACAATTCAAAATCTGTTGTTTGTGAAAGAAAATTTATAATAATGCAATTTTTTCTTTACTGGACAGCACTAAATGTGTTATATTTCAATTAAATCAAAATAAATATTTTGTCCAGCTCCACATGAGTCCTATTTGATATTCAACTGATTGAAAGTTATATTAATTGATTGTTATTTAGAAAACTTCGAATAGCCTTGGAATAATAATAATAAATTTCTTCTTACCAGGTCCCATTACAGAGATAAACATGCCTATCGATCCAATTTTAAGACAGCCCAAAGGATTTGCTACAGTAACGTTTATGATACCTGAACATGCAGTGAAGGCTTACACAGAACTAGATGGTACGGCCTTCTGTGGAAGAATGCTTCATCTGCTACCTGCTAAAACTGCCAAACTTGAAGACGAAGAAGATTATGGTGTGTAGTAATTATTATTATAATATTGAATAATAATAATAATTATTATTATTATTGTGTTACATAGACAGGCAGGCAGTTGAAAGAACTCATAAAAACCTGCATCCTGAAAGGTTCCAATCAGTTTTCTTTTTTGGATTCCACCGAGTATTTGTAGAATCCATTTTTGAATACATAGCATTACATAACGTTTTATTTGCATACCTTAGTCTGCACGGAACCCATAGTGGTTTAAGCTTTAAGCGCCTTGTACTATGCTTGTCGATTCGATTTTCACATAACACAACACTTTTTGTGATGCACAAATTGTTCTGCATAGTTAAGTATGTTTATAAATTCCCACGGAACACAGAATATAGGTAGGAGGATATAGTGCAGGAGTTGTTTTCTTTTATAAAAAATAAATTAATCTGCATCTTAAGTAGAAGGATTTGAAGTCTATACTGGTTTTAAATCTATAGTCGCTTAAGGCAGTTTATTGTACTCGTAGCTTTCATACATTTATTAAAATCAATTAAAATTATATCCAGTATCTGATCGAATACCAGATAGTTACATACCGAATGACTTTACCCGAAGAAATCTGGGCATCTGGTCGAATGCCCCCTCTTTTTGTTTATCCATTCAACCTATAATACAAATGGTACGTTAACTCTTTTAGAAATATTTTTGGTAATGGTCTAAATTTTGGCTTTCTGGATTTCTTCTACATATAAATTTTACGTAGTCCAAAATTTAAATTCATTGTTTCTTAAACTGAGCTTGAAACGAAATACATCATTTTAAAACCTCTTTTGTATATATACCACTAATTTTTAATTTTTAGAGGGGCTATCATTTAAAGAGAAAAAAGCACAGAAATTAAAAGCGCAAGCTAGATCGTCCCACAACTGGAACATTCTGTTTTTGGGCACCAATGCCGTTGCTGATGTAGTCGCTGCCAACTACAATACTACAAAGGAACAATTACTCAGTGATGATACAGGTATGTTTACTTCTACAACTGTTGCGTTTTATTTTGACGTGCCTGTTGGTCCAGTAGGTAGAGACCCTGACTGCTAAGATTATAAGTTCAATTCTCACCCAGAACAAGCAATTTTTTCATGAGAAATCATTTATCATGTATGTACTTTAGAAGTATATGATTATAATTATCAGTCTGGTGGCCATTGTACATGCTCTACCTAGTTTGAGATCAGAGAACTAAATGAGACCGTCCGAACCGACCGTCAAGTGTCCAAACTATTGTTCTAATTCTCTTTATTACATTCATATACGTATTACAAAAATAAAAATATATTAAAAAACATTAAAACATAGTAAACCACTGACCAAGACACTGGTGGTTAGGTTCCAGAGACAGGAACCTTCTCACTATACGGACCGTTCCAAGGAGGACTGCCTTCTGTATCAGGCCCTTGATCCACTGAGCCTTCTGACGTGAGTCTCTTAAGGTGTTAGTCAAAGCTGTAGTCTATCAATCCATAAACAGATATGACAGTCGAGGCAATGCTCACCAAATCCACATTCTCTGTATGGACAATCTCGTGAGATGAGTTTTGTTTTTCTTTTTTAACTTTCACTATTATTTTATTACATATAAATACACATATTGATTACATTTTTAAATATATAAAAAATATATTATTAATATATTTTTTAGAATCACATGTAAAACTGACTCATAAAAAGTTGCCAATTGACATGGTACCTACATGTTTGTTATATTTAGTTTGTAAAAAGAATCAATCAATAGTTACAGTCGTCAAAGGAGGCCCCTCAGTCGTGAGTGATATCTATATATCTTGTGCCTAGTAAAAATTTACAACAGCTACAAATGACTACTAAGGTGTGTGTCCGTGTGGTAACGGATTAAGAATAACGAGTATCACCACCTCTATTCATCCCATGGGTGTCGCAAGAGACGACTAAGGGAGCAAACCACGCAAGACATCATCACTGCGAAGAGAAGCAAACTTGACACAAACCCTTTTTTTGTTTTTAACGTGTGGAAACCCCCTCGGGCCGTCATGCCGCCGGGGTTTACGGCGGGGTTGTGTGTCGGAAACGGACTGACTAAAACCACACGGTGTGCCACTCTGCGCCTGAGATAGGAAGGATCCGGGAACAGCTGTTATTACGACATCCAGATCCCTCCTAGCCTGCCCCCGCTGACGCGGGCACCATCTGCAGATAAACTCTCTATTTAGGCGACGTGCGGCACACGCGCACGTCACTTCGTCGCGGCTGGCCACTATAGCGGATGGAGGGAAAAACCCGTCCCGTCCACCTGCGACCATGTTCAAGGCAGCATGAGGCGCTGGTAGATGCGCCTCTGCCGCCCGGTTCGCCAGCGGCGAATTGAGTCCGAGTGGAGGTCGTCCTCCCAGGTCTTCTCCGCCAACTCCTTCCGCGAAATTACGTCTTCGCAGAAGGTTGCGACCGCGGTAGAACAACCGCCCCTACCTCCGTTTCCCTGACGAGCGGATTATTGTCCTCTTTTCCCCCGTCGTCTCCAACCATGAAGGTCATCGACGGGAGTGTGTGTTCCACCTGCTGCGGGAAAAGGCCCTCGACCACTTCCCGCAGGAAGCTGGGCTGGAGTGTCTCTGTAATTGGGGCGAAGTGCGGAGCTTTTGTTGCGCCGCACGATAAGGGCGACCCCAGGGGTAACGATCGAGACCCTCCAGCATCTCCTTTCTCTAAACTTGACACAAACGCTATACCAACCCATCAGGCCTGCGTAGTATAGTAGTCTAAAACCTCCTTTCTAAGGAGATGCCTGTGTCCAGCAGTGGACTGTCAACCTCTCTCGTTCACTGTATATAAAAATCTAGCATGCAGAAGGTAGTCCCGCAACCGATCAACTAAGTTCAGTTGGAGTGGAGACGGTAATGCATATGGAATTTTTATATGGTTGTAGTGAATTTTAACGATCGTAAATTCAACCTCTGGTTTGTTAAAGAATCCTTTCAAAAAGTTCATTAAAGATGATCCCTCAGTTGAAATGGTTATCATCAAAAAATCATTTCACATTGCACTCGGAGGTTAAATAGACAATGTTCTATTTAATTTTTACTATTTAGAGGGGATTGTAGTATTGGCTATCTTTAGTAGTTAATTTATAAAATAATATCAAAAATTTGTAGTTTTATTTTATATAGTAATCAAATTTCTGCCTTGGATCGAGATGGCCACACAACAGGATTTCTTTGAATAATGAACAACTGTGTCACGGGTGACAGCTGAATGTTATAAATTGTGACTATTTTTATTACTTTTTCCAGGTACAAGCGCTGCTGTAAGATTAGCTCTTGGTGAAACGCAACTGGTTGGAGAAACGAAAGCTTTCTTGGAAAAAAATGGAGTCTACTTAGATGCATTTAATAAAGTAAGTAGTAGGTGTAATAAATATATTATCTGTAACATAACATTCTTTAATCAAACCTGTTATCAATCTCTTAGATTTTTTGTGTTGTAATAAGTAAAAATAATTTTTACATTATTATTTGGTAATATTGATTCATATAGCGAGCATATACTTTTAACTTACTTCTACTGCACCGAGGGTTGTGAGTTCAAACCCCAATTGTTGTTCGGAGTGTGGGAGTTCTTTGCGTCTGTTTCTTGTGTGTTTGTAAAATTCTCCGTGACACAGGAAAAAGTAATTCGTTGTCATTTTTAAATAAATTCTTATTTGTATATTTATTTAAAAATCTATATATATTAGGGCGTTTAAAAAAAAAAAGAATTTTTTTCTCGGAACCAGGCTCAAAAGTTTCGTTTACGTGCCAAAATAGGCCTCTGAGAATCATACTGAGCCCTTAATATTAATATGAAGGTAGTCTGCATCGCACTTTTCGATTTCCCATAAGAATAACACAGGAAAAAAAAAATTTTTCTGATTTTTATAACTAACGAACGATAAAATGCATTGTAATACCTCTTATGTATTTTGTAGAGAATTGAACGCTCCATAAAAAAGGTCTGATGTCACTTTTTGATAAATCAGCTCAGTCGAAAGTTATATAAGGTTAAAGTTTAATTTACCTTTAATTAAGGCGTTTTCTTTACAATACTCAAGAAAACTCCGATAATTGATATTACATACAAAACCTTGCATGAATTATTGTAGTATGAAATGTTCAAGTTGAAATTTTAAGACTGTTATTCAATTAAAAATTATATAACAAAAAATTGATTGCAATGGAACGATTGATGCTAATTTTCAAAAACAAGAATTTTTAAATTTAGAGTTAACTATAATTGATAATTCGTTTTAAGTACTTCGCCGATCTTTACTATGTATTTAGCAGGAAATAATACTTAACACTGATTAAAAAAAACAATTCAATCCATGTAAAGTGTATATCTATATATTACACGGAAAAAAAATGTAGCTATAATCACGATTCGGTGAATAAGGCCTACCAAGATCTCATTTATAGCAATTCTCAAATATCGTCTCTTTACCATAACAAAACGCATCACGGTGGACGCTAGAAGTACAGTGATAATCACGGTCTGTATCGTGATAATCGCGATTCACCGCTTACAGCGCCACCATTTTTTGAGTGAATCCTGATTATTGCGATACGAATCGTGATTATAGCTACATTTTTTTTTCCGTGTAGTGAATTCAAATCATTTTGAATTGTTTTCTCAATTAGAGAACAGTCTTCAGAAGTCTAATTCATATTTAGTTATATTTTGTAAAATTTTTTGTTCAAATTTTTTCTTATGATATTTTGCTGAATCATTCAGAAAAACGGCTAAAACTAAAACACACAATATATCTATATATATATATATATATATAGATATATTGTGTGTTTGATAATAGTAATATTGTGTTGTTTTTTTCTAAATATTTTAACTATTGATAACCAATATCGTTTAAAAGAACTGCAGTATTTGTCACTTGTATGCGTTAACACTTTGTTATCATTATTATTAATAGAAGAATTCCTTTACAGATAGCAAAGAAAAGATCGAAGACATGCATCCTCGTTAAAAATTTACCCGCAAACACGGATAAAGAAGACATAAAGGCATTGTTTGAAAAACATGGACAATTAGCGAGATTCTTAATGCCACAACACGGCATTACTGCACTTGTTGATTTTATAGAACCGTTTGAGGCTAAAAAAGCATTCATAAAATTGGCATATTCTCAATTCAAAAGTGCACCTTTATATCTAGAATGGGCACCAGAAAACGTCTTCCTGAAATCTGCCCCAATAACTAAGACAGTACAGATTTTAGATGAAGGTAAAATAAAAAGTGAAGATGCCCCTGAACCAAAGGCAACTGTTTCACAGAATCCTGAAGATAGTAAAGATGACATCTCGGAATCTGGGGAGCCTGAAAATGACACGACGTTATTTGTTAAAAATCTTAATTTCAAAACGAATGAACAAAGTCTGAAAGAAGTAAGTATTTTAAGTTGCGATGATAACGTATTTGGATGTTATATGTGCTTTAAAGACTTGATTCACATTCACAACACTAAATAGTTAAATACTAATTATCATAAAACATTAACAATTTTATATGAACACATAGTCTTTTCATTCTCTATTATATCAGTGAGTACACATCACATCGACATAGATTGCTGTATTAACAATGACCATTTGTTTTGTGTATCTTATAGATTCAGGAAATACCTTTTACTTGCTTGAAAATCCAGCTGTGTTACTGTACTTTTAAATGCTTAAGGCCACAAATAAAACACCTGGACGCCGATCTGGGTGAAAGTCAAAGCGATGAGTTTAGAATCTTAAATATTTAACTTCTACAGTTCAGTGCTAACATATACGACGGTTTCTTACTGAAAAACGAACAAAAATTCATTCACTGCATTCAAACAGTTCGAATATTAATTTAAATGTTGTTTTTTTTTGCAGCATTTTTCAGAGGCAGGCAAAGTATACAGTGCGTCGATAGCAAAAAAGAAAGATCCGAAAAATCCCGGCCAATTACTTTCTATGGGCTACGGTTTCGTGCAATACTTTAAGAAAGAACACACTAATATAGCTTTGAAATTGCTTCAGAGTTCTACATTAGACGGGAAAACTCTCGAGTTGAAAAGATCAGAACGAGGAAACTCGTTAGTATTTTATAGTATTTTATGTATATTACATAGTTTATTTCATGTTAGCAGAAGTGGTGAATGATAAGGGAGATTCTGCTCGGTCATTTTGGAGGAAGTCAATCGGCTGTGCTTTGCGCAAATTTTAATTTTGTAAACTTGTCCATTGACTGATTTCCAATATTGTATTTTATGTCTATCTTTCAATTTACACAGACTTATCTAGTAATGCTTAGCCCTTGTCACACAAATCAGTATCATAAAAATATTGAAAGTACAGTACAGCTTCGTGGGAGATGGATACTTGCAATAAGACATGTAAAGTTATTGTTTATACATCCTTAGTAACTTAAATACTCCATCTTTCTCCGAAATATGGTTGGAGTCGGCTCTGAGTCTACTATAATACGGCCATCAGAGTACTGCAAGTCCTATAAGCGACATCAAAGATCGTCAGACTTTTTGGAGCTTCAACTACTCGTAACAACTGTCAAAACTGTTCGTATAACGATCGAGACCTACGGTTTAACGTATTACTCCACTAAATTACTAACCTAGTGCAAACTAGATAAGCGGTTGGTACTGTTAGATAGAGACTAAGCTCATGTCGGTAGAATAACAAGAACTGGTATTTGTTATAAATATAGATAAAATATTTATGTTTTTCTTTTGCAGAAATGAAGTTCGAACATCAAAAAAAGCAAATAAGGATACTGTTCAAAATGGAAGTAAAATTCTCGTCCGAAACGTACCGTTCCAAGCAAATTCACAGGAGTTGACTGAAATATTCAAGTAATTCTCATTTTTTAATGTTATTCATAGAACCGTAATATTTTGCCATCCGGCAATGCTCACAATCATAATACTGCCTCGCTGTTGCAGTTGTATTGTATGCTGCTATGCTAAAGACTCGGGTTCGATGCCCGGCTCGTCCAAATATTTATATGTTTTGCAAATATTTGTTTCGGAGTTTGGGTGTTTTATGTGGTAGGTGCAAATGAAATTTTAAAAAGGTCCAATATACCTACTATAGTTTGTCTTAATATGGAAATTTCATTATTTATATAAGTCTTAATTTAGGAATCATTATTAAAAATACCATCCTTGCAAAAAACTTAGTGACACGATTTACACACTTCAAATTTCTTCATCAATACAGTCCACTGCTGAACATAGATCTTTTCTTAGGAATGAGGTTTTGGCCTGCTATAGCACGCTGGTCAAACGAGTTGGTATAGGATTTGTATCAAATTTTCCTTCTCTTTGTAGTGATATTATCCTGCGTAGTTTGTTGCCTTGGTCACATTACATCCACGGGATTAATAGACGTGGTGACACTGTACTCTTAATCCGTCACACGGAAAAGTTCTTCATAAGTTCATTGTACTTGTGTTAAATGATATTACATTGTATTTATGAAAGGCTCATATCGGTACAAAATACAGACTAAAGATTATACTTTGAAATAAAACCATTGTTACAGCTTATCACTAATTCATGTTCCTTTTAACTTTATCGAGGGACCTGTTGTAGTAACGCGGACTAACAAATAATGTAGATATTTCCATTTGCTAATTTAATGTTCGATTGGTCGGCGATAAAGCCTCAGTTACTAATTAAAAATGTATATATCTGATTGACCTTGAGTGATATTTGCACAAATATACTGTTTATATTTCATTTGAGTAAATTTAAAAATAGAGAAAGTTGAGAATGAGATTTCAAAATCGAAATATGTTCAATAGGTCATTGGTGTCAATGTAAATTTTAAGTAATATTACTTTTGTACATCAGATTAGTGTTCGAATTGGGTTCTGACTGCTAGAAATTGTAATTTATTACGCTTCCGATTGTATTCTAATATTATACACCTACCATTTTAAATATTAAGATTGATATTCGTAAGAGGGAAAAGGACAGTTGCACAGATTACGTATTTAAAGGTAATTCAACTGTTTAAATTATGGTTTGTTATAAAGTAATTAAAAAACAAAAAAGTACTAATAGTAAATGTAAAGGTCCGAAGCGTCTAATAGCACTTACTTTACCAGTTCAGTTGGTTTATTTTTTGAACGCTTATAAAATATCATAAATGTTCAAGTTTAATTCTTACAATCTAAACATATGCTCTCCAATTAATAGTTTATTTAACTTCAAAGGAATCAATCAACCATGACTTTATATAATTTTCCTACTAACGTTTTAGTTTACACGGTTGCTTACGCACTTATATACTAATAAGTTGGTAGGTATACTAAAATTTTGACGTAAATAATTTACTTCCGGTGTCCTATCTAGTTATAGTGTATTTATCTAGGTAGACAAACATATCTACTAAATGTATAAAAATATAGTGACCGTTCGAAGAATGATCTGATATCAACTGATAATTAACGTTATCAAAAGTTTAGATTACCTATATTTAAAACGTTCCCTTATTGATGAATAATTTCTCATAAATTTTATCTTAACTACACGCTTGCTTTTTTAGGGCATACGGAGAGGTAAAAACTTTAAGGTTGCCGAAAAAACTTTCACCTGGATCAGAGCAGCACCGCGGTTTTGCTTTCGTGGAGTATTATTCTCAGTCTGATGCTAAGGTACAAATCTTCCATTTCCAACGAAACAAGAATATAAGAAACTACTTATTTTGTTAATAATATTTTTTTCCTCAGTCTGCATTTGAAGCTTTGTGCCAGTCTACCCACCTCTACGGAAGGAGGCTAATTTTAGAATGGGCTGAACAAACGGACGAAAACGAAGATGTCAATATGCTGAGAAAGAGGACAGCTCAATCTTTCCATGCGAAACATCCAGGTGGCAAAAGATCTAGAAAAGGTGCAGTCGATGTAGAACAGTTTGTCGAAGGAGACAATGATGTATAATAAATTTTTTACTGTATAGTATACCTAAGTTATAATGGCCTTTTATTTGTTCAGGTATTTAAAAAAAAAAACAATGGTTAATTATATTTCGCCTTTATTTTCATGCCAAAATAGGTACAAGACTGTTGGATGGCATACATGATATACATTTCTGTGTAACAAAAATTATGAATTCAATATGATTTTAAAATCTCAATACACAAATTCGAGCTTAAAGTTGCCCATTTAATAATGCCCTAGTATTTACAAACGGATATCAATATCTCGACATCACACATTAAACAACACTTCAAGGTACTCGTAATATTACTGACTTATTAGTAATCATTTTTGAATGCTCCATTTAAACTATCAAGAAATATAATAAATTATATTTCGTACCTAACCATACTTACGATTTTAGAGCAATGAGTTATATAAATACCACCAATCATTGAACTATCTGTGAAATTTCGTACAATACAGTTACAACTACTGTTACATCATAATTAACACTAAAAAGGCTGAGAAAATATTTACATACACCATAGGAATAACATGGTACAAAGATAGGATGCAATTACATATTTAAATACTGACTCAAAATAAAATACAATATTACATAACAGATTTTTATGGACTAATTGGTTATAGAACAATTGATTATGTTAGCACAACTAAAACTTAGATACCAAATCACTAAAGTTTAGTAAGTAAGAAATAGCCCATTTCACATGAAACATGTTTATTGATTTAACAGGGACAGTCTTCTATAACAAATGATGTTTGTCTGGTAAGACAATGTGATGTAAATTATTAACCTTCACCAAGTATTGAACCATGTTCCTACATATCTTAGGTTTCTTACCATTTATCAATAAGAGTACTGCTTTGTATATCTGTTCAACATGTATATAAAAAAAGATGCATTATACCTACTTAAACTGTGACAATGTTGTGTAAATAAAATGTTGCATATACATACATTTCTTTCAAAAGTATTTAAAGACGTAAGAATATAAAACCAGGACCCTAAACAGTAAAAGTCAATAACAAGCAAAGTAAGAAAATAAAAAGTCCATTGATAATAATCAGCTACAAATTATTCAAAGCCTACTATTCTGTAAATGTTACTTCAATATTATAGCTATGTCTGTACCAGCAAACAATGTGAGCAAGCAAAGAACAAAACATCAACAAAAAGTATAACTTGTGTACAATATAGGTTACATCATAACTCATTCACAGAGTTATGACATTGGGGTACATTCATTTTAAAGGGGTATCTTTTCTCATTCTACACTCATGCACCAAATGGTACATGAAGTAAAACAAGCTCTTACTTTAATGTTGCATTAAATATCTATACTTAAAAAAACTTTCTCATTTAACATACAATTTTGCTACTACTTAGTTTGTTAGTTTTACACTTTTACAACCAATAAAAGCACATCATTCAGTAGTGCTTTTTAAGAATGGACAGTGAAATTATATGATTTAATGGCAGTGTACATAAGTTATAAATGCACAAGTGAAGTTCAAACATACAAAATAATGATACAAGCAACCAATACATCCTATTGGTCGCTTGCTGTTGTTGAAATTTATAAATTTACATTAATAGAGATGTTAACAGTGAAAATATTTTAGACACTTAATGGTTATTTAAAAACCTAAATGCATTTATTAGCACATACTTTATCTTTCCATGGAATGTTGGATACATTCCAAATTGGAAAGTATATTTGATGATTTTACATATTTGTTAAAATCAATATTAGAGCATTTTTAGCTAAACTGACTAACTTACGTTGGTGTTGACATACTAAACAGATAAGATGAAATATTGCAAAATTCATCTCTTTTCATAAATTATATAACTGTTTGGTGGCACACTCATTTTGCCGACCTCAATCTATTTTCACAGTGGAATAGATTTTTCTGACAAATATACTGGTGCCCATGTATCCAACGGTTCCACAAATAATTCCGAGAGCTAAACTGAACAATGCCATGTAGCCAAAATAGAAAGTAGTTTGAAAAAGGCCATACATTTTTGTTTTAAATATGAAGTAGTAGAAGGAATATAGGTAAACATAGAGAGCAGTACTACCAGCAGAAAGAAAACTAGTCCATTGCCAGCGGTAGTCTTCTGCATTCAGGAGAAAGTAAGTACAGACAATTGTAACACACACAGTCACAATCATCAATATGAGGAAAACCAGCAACATAAAGCCATACACATAGTATATTTTGTATGCCCAAAATGAAGTAAAAATGAAATACATTTCAATAAATATAGAACCAAATGGTAAAATACCACCAACAATAATAATGATTAGTGGTTCCATGAACCATTTCTTTTCAGGGATAGGCCTAGGAACAGCATTAATGCGACAAGGGTAGTCAGGCTGGCCTGCAAGGTTGCGACCCAGAACAGTTCCAACTAAAGTAAGGGGCAGTATTACAAAGGTACAGATGGACATAACAGCCATCATACTACCAAATGGGATTGCTCGCGATGCATGATAGTACATAGCTATGAAATTAATAAAGAATGCTGTGCCACACACCAAAACTGGCAATAAGAAGGCTGAAAGTAACATCTGTTTTATCCAGAGCTTACCACCCATTCTAGCATAAAGAGAGCCACCAAAGTAGCCATTGACAGGTGAGGTAGCAGCATAAATGAAAATGGCAGTGGATAATAAAGACCCCCTTTCAGTATAAAGTTCACCAAAAATGGTAAATATTATTACTGCTAAAGTAACTATTGTCAATTGATATCCTGCCCCTATCAATGCTGAAAATACAGGCAGATGAGGTACTGGTCTAAATACATCACCGTGGACTTGTTTCCAACCATACTCATCCCCCAAATCTTTTTCTAAATCATCAAGATCATCATCCTTTGAATATCTAGCATAATCTTTACGAAGTGTCCGCATCAGAATCATAGATACAAGACCTACTAAGAATATAACCATCATAAAGCTGTTAAATATACTAAACCAGTGAATCCTGTGTTGGAAGAAGTTAGGGTCCAGATACTTGTCAAATCTATCTTCAAAGTTAATGTTACTTTTTTTCCAATTAACTTCATAAGTAAATGGAATTTTGGCGTCGGGGGAAAGTCGTTCCTTGTTTTCAGCCGTGAGGTTTACCTCTACAATTCTGTTCCCATTGTATCCAATGTCGAACTTCTTGTGAGTCCAAATGTAGTAGTGGTCACCATCGATCTCACCTACGGTTCCCCATATCGGTAAGTCATCGATGTACATTTGATACCAGTAATGGTTCTTCACAGCATACACCAGCGCTTTATAGGATTGGTCGTTAAGTTCGATCGCACAAAATTGCTGGGCCGGTACATTATCCGCAAATGTTATATCGAGTCCACTGAATTCTAATTCAACTCCTTGAAGTGCTTCAGATAATGTCTCGTGGTAGTGTCCAATAGTTACTTTGGTACCTACGCAAAAAGGTAATGAAAAATATGCATACGTCTCTTGGCGATTGTGATAAGGGCCCACTGTATTCATCCACAGTACTACTTGGTCTGTCTTTTTATACGTATGCGTGTGTTCGTCACAATTTACTATAGTCCAAAAAATAAACAACAAATATAAATATTTCATTTTTAGCAGCAACAAATAACTTCGTTCAACCAATTACAGTACAAATAAAATAAACATAACACGTATGTAGAATACCGATGTCGGACATCTATGGATTAAAAGTTGCCACATAATTTTTTGTTTTATCTGTCAAAAAGCTCCAATAGATAATTTTCTTTACTCGATTGTAGTGACTATTTACTGAATAATTATATTTATAATATTTCCTGTCTCGCAGGATACTTTACAAGCACACAGGAAATGGATATAAAGAACACCTAGTTGGCCAAAAATGTCAATCTGGAAAGATTTACTTGTATCATTTTTATCATTCAAGTCAACGAGAAATTAAATATTACGAAACGAATAAAGTTCTTATTAAAACGCAATATTTCTCTTCATATTTCTATTACTTAATCGTTTAATCAGTCAGTGCAGCAGAAAATGGTGTGGCGTTCACTTAAGTCACTACGCCATCCATGCATTATTAATTCTTAAAGAGAAAAATAAAATAATAATTGTTTTCCTCTATAAGCTTAATAATGTCGTCTTAAAATCACAAGAATTACAATTCAGTCGATTTATTTATTTAGGGAACAATTTCAAGGTTCAAAAGATCTAGCCCCAAAGTAATACAATGTAGTTATTAGTTTTATTCTTAATTTTAAAGTAAGTCATTACAATACTGTCAACTAGGGATGGCGATTCTTTCCAAAAAAGATCGATTTTTAAATCGATTCGAATCGAAGTCTAACAAATCGAATCACAAAAAATCGAGGTAAAAATAATCGATTTTGCAAAAATCGATCTTTTTCCGATTTGTTTATTGAGTCTATATTTTCAATACAAATACAAACCTGTTTACTAATTAAAGAGTTTTTACTCCAAAATCAAAGTAACAGGTATTAAAAAAGATATTTATTTCAGTTAGGTACATTCAAAAGCTAAAAAAATATATATAGTTTGTAGTTCCCAGTGCTTAATATCGAATCTCTAAATATGTGAAAAAATCGAATCTCGATGTTAGAGGGTAAAATATCAATTCGATGGATCGATACAGTACACAATATCGATTTAAAAAATCGATTTTTTTTTTTGATGTACAAAATCGATTCTTCGATTAATCGATCTCAGAACGCCATCCTTACTGTCAACATTATATGCTTGTTGTAAATGTTAGGTTATGTGCATGTTTATTGTATAAATAAATAATTCTGAAAACTCTAAATATGGAAATTGATTTACCCAGCTGTGTGCAGGCGAGACTAAAATCTGACACGGGTGAAGATACTGGAAGCCCTCTAGAGCTTCCCCTGAATATAACTAGAGATCAACTTCAGCTAATATGCAATGCTCTGTTACAAGAGGTAAGGATATAATTTTAGAAATAGTCATAAACAAGAGTTCCTAAAAAAAACCAGCCTGTGGATTGTGGTTATTAATTTAAAAAATTATCGAATCCTGCTTTTTCACCTTAGTTGGTTAATATGCTGTGACATTATGAAATGTTTTTAGGAAGATAAGCCTTTTCTCTTCTTTGTAAAAGATGTCGAAATAACAAATACACTGAAAGATGCACTGGATATAACAAAGTTAAATGCAGAAGAAGTAGTTGAAATCATATATCAGCAACAAGCTGTGTTCCGAGTAAGGCCAGTCACCCGATGTACCAGGTAAGTACAGTAGTACTTTAGTATGAAAATAGGAACTAGTGACTCAGTAGCCTATTAGTAATTTGGCACATTGCACAGTTAAGCAATCTTAGCCATGACTGTCTATGTATGTATGGGTGACCATTCTTGACCATTGAGATTCCTTATTACCTCAGAGAGTATGTTAAGTCGTCAGTCCTGACCACATAAACATAGCAATCTTTATGGGTAGTTTAGCTCTATGAAGTCTGGCATTAATCTATCTATAGAACATCACCTAGTACTTGGCTTACCAACATATATCTTTATGTAGTAAAAAATAATTGTTGAATATATTTACAGTTCAATACCAGGGCATGCAGAAGCAGTAATATCTGCACATTTCAGTCCCTCTGGCAAGCAGTTAGCAAGTGGCTCTGGCGACACTACTGTGAGGTTTTGGGATTTACATACACAAACTCCATTGTATGTATGTAAAGGTAATACAAATTAAAACGTTTAATTTGAAAACTTATCAAAACTGATTGGCTATTTATTTAGAACGGGCCTGTTGCTTGATGCTCGTCCATGACAAATTAATGTGTGATGAACAGATTTATGTCTTCTGTCTGGGTATAATTTGTCTATAATATTTTTTTTTTTTAAATAAATAAGTATGTTTATCAGTAGTCTGGTTACCATGGTACAGACTCTGCCTAATTTGAAATCTAACTGCTGTGTGTGTAGATATTATTAATTTAAATACCAAGACTATACAAGTATAACAGTTTCTATTCTTGTTTAATACTTTTAAATCTTGTCTTTACAGGACACTCAAACTGGGTTTTATGTATAAGTTGGTCACCAGATGGTTTCAAATTAGCATCAGGATGCAAGCAAGGTCGAATAATAATATGGGACCCAAACACAGGCAATCAGATTGGCAAGACTATGATGGGTCATAAGCAATGGATCACTGCTCTATCTTGGGAGCCATACCATAAGTATGAATCTTTAAACAAATGTGAAAACACCCATTTTTATTCAATTTATTGTAAATTTTGCTGCACAAATATATTTTTATGTGTGGGAACCCCATCAATCTCAGGGATTTCTATTTGATGTAAAATGAGCACTGGTATTGATGTAAGAATGAGGCTTCTCTAGCAGTAGAAGGTCTGAGATGGTAACGCAAAATGTCGCACGCCTCTAGACTGTAAGGACAAGTCTTTCAGTCCTCAGTGCTGTTGCAGCCTGTCTACTGGAATTCTTGCGGGACCTCCTTCCTAACATATACCTGAGCCCTTTGCAATAGACTAACATGTAACGAAACATCATTTGGTTTTAGTCACAAAGAAACAAAATTATGCATAAAGAAAGGAAATCAGATTTAAACTGATAAAACCTTTGTTATTCCTAAATTTAAACATTGATGGCACAATAGTTATATTGTTATTTATATGTTATATGTTATAGTAGTTTTTTAATGTTAATGTTATTTTAGGAATCCAGAATGTAGAAAACTAGCCAGTTCATCCAAGGATGGTGATGTGAGAATATGGGATACTGTAACAGGTTTAACAGTTCTAAGCTTAACGGGACACTCTAAAGCAGTCACTTCTGTTAAATGGGGTGGCAATGGACTTATTTATACATCATCGCAAGATAGAACAATTAAGGTATATTTATGAGACTTTACTTTTTAAGAAATTTCTGCACCAAACTTTCAAAAATTTTAATTATTGTTTCGATTAAATATTAATTATATTATTACTTTTATTAAAGGTGTTCAACACCCATGACTTCTCATCATCGCCATCTCATTATTTACAACAACACTACACCTGACATAATTCATTCATTTATTGGCCAAAATGAATTATTTCACTTCTGCATTTAGACGTCTCATCAGCTTCTTATAGCGTTTTAAGATATCATACTGTATTTTGTTTTACACAGGTCTGGAGGGCAGCAGATGGGGTCCTTTGCAGGAATCTAGAAGGACATGCCCACTGGGTAAACACATTAGCTTTAAGCACAGATTATGTGCTGAGAACAGGTCCTTTTCATCCAGTAACTGATCAACGAGCCCACGACAGTGACAGTATGTTTGTAATATGACTATCTGCTTCTTTAAATCTTACCAAATTGTCCGTTTAATAGTACTGGATTTTTCAAAATTAAAATTTTGCAATAATCAGGAAATATTTTATATAATAACTGATTTCTTTTTACAATTTGCAATATTATAATTCACAAATTTAGCAAGATGGTTTTTTTTCAAATCCATATCACAAATAAATGATGATTGAGAAATTACAATAATTATTTTAGAAAACATTCTACAAGAGCGGGCTCTAGAAAGGTATGAAGCAGTATGTGGTAAATGTGAAGAACGCCTGGTATCAGGATCAGATGATTTCACATTATTTCTGTGGTTACCAGAAAAGGAAAAGAGGCCATTGGCAAGAATGACCGGTCATCAGCAGCTGATTAATGATGTCAAATTTTCTCCTGACACTAGGTACACTGCTTAAATAATAACAATAATAGAATAATCTAACTATATTATAATTATAGACAGTCATGACTCGCGTCGTGCCTTTTCTTTTTTTTGTTGAGCCATAATTTCAAAGAAAAAAAATGTAAAATATAAAACCAACAGGACTGTACAAAATAATGATTTGTTTCAACTAAGAACGTTAAAGAAATTAATATTTATAGGTTAATAGCATCTGCATCATTCGACAAATCTGTAAAACTCTGGGAAGCGGCGTCGGGCAAGTTTATAACTACACTCAGAGGCCATGTCCAAGCAGTCTATATGGTTGCTTGGTCTGCTGACTCCAGACTGTTACTCAGCTCGAGTGCAGACTCAACTCTAAAAGGTAGGCAAATCATCAGACAGTCTAGATTACTTTAAATTACACCATCAAATGATTTTATTAAATTTGACCAATCTAAAGTACTAACATATTTTGATCTCTCGAACTCCTATATTATTTAAATATACAATAAAATCACTTGATTATGTTAGTTGTACCTACATAAGTTCAGCTAACTGTGATTTCTATTTTATTTATAATCTCAAATTTTATTTCAGTTTGGAACATGAAAACGAAAAAAATAGAATTAGATCTACCAGGTCATGCTGATGAAGTTTATGCTGTGGATTGGTCTCCTGATGGAGCATGTGTGGCTTCTGGAGGAAAGGACAAAGTATTGAAATTGTATGAACATTATTTTTTCTTACATTACAATGTTTTTTACATTATTGAAATTATAAGTTATAATATTATTTCTTGTTTTCAGGTGGCAACATTGAATAAAAGAATAATAATAATACAACATTTTATTGTTAAAAAAAATTGTTACAATATTTTTTGTAAAATTAAACTGCTTTTACTTAATTTTTATGCTTTTTCTTACATTAGCCTTAATTCCTGAAGCTTCACCGCCATACCTAGTGAGTTCAGTTCTAGCCTCCCGAATAGCCCCCTTCCTCCTGATTTTAGCCTTTCTGTATTTAAGCTTATGTTTTACTCTAGGATTCCTTTGCTCCTTCTTTCTATGAGGTGTCAAGCCTTTGTTCTTAGCAATTTGATATGTAATCTCACGTTTTTCACCAACTTCCTCGGTAATTATATTCTGAGATGGAGTAGGCTTATTGTCATCCTCAACTTCATTGGGTGATGCACCATTATCTGAAAATCCACTCTCTTCAGATTCTTCAGTGTGTCTTTGATCTTCAGGCTTGTTATCAGCCTTGAAGAAGTCATTGCCTTCATATTCATCATCATTGTCTGAAACACCAGTATCTTCATCATCTTTTTCTAACGCACTTACAAGTTTTAACTTTTTGGGTGTTGATTCCAGTGCTTCTTTTCCTGATTTGCGTTTTTTGCTTCTTGTATCCTTAACTTCAGTAACTTGTAATGCCCAATTATTTTGAATTGCTTGCATTATTTTGTCAATTTGTGGTTTTATCACTTCTAAATAAATAGGTTCTATTTTATTTAGCATTTGTCTGTACTGATACAATCGTTTTGAAACAGGGTGGTTCTGTACATTGATTCTTTGACTTTTAAGTAATAAATAGAAACTGATATTAGTGCAGTAATTTAAAATCAAATCATAGTTTGTTTTAACAAATTTTGATGCAGGACAAGTCGGCAGTTTGCCATATTTGACAAGCTCTAAAACAGGATGCAGATCATCTTTTGCAACTGTTAATTTTGTTTTAAAATCATTAATAAGACCAGAGAACTCTGGGCTTTCTTTTTCAAGTAGTTGGAGTTTTTGCCTTTTTGACATCTGACTTAAATCACTTTTTATTATAGTTTCTTTTTGTTCTTCAATATCAGCAACATTTTTGGTAAGAAATTGTAGACTGTAGTCCTCCTCGCCTAATTGTTCTAACAGTCTCTTTTGCATGTTTCTCGCCTCTTCTTCTTCCATGAGAGCTGCTTCCTCATCATTTTGAAAGCCACCGTAATCCTCATCAACGTAATCAGTGGCATAATATGATCTTTTCTTTTTACCCCAAGCCTTAGAATCTGGTAAATCATCATCAGTTTCTTCTTGGCCTTCCACATCACTGTCTGCCATACCTAAATCTTTTTTATTGTCATCTGAATTATCAGATTCAGAAAAAGCATACATTTCTTCTTCACTTGCAGAGTCATTGTGTTTTCTTTTCCTTACTTTCTCCAATAACTGCTTTTCTCTTGGTGTATATTCATCCTCCGAGTCTGAAGGTTCATAATTACCTTTCACATTGAAGTTGGACTTAACTCTGCAAAACAAATAGAAGATTGAGCGTTCACACAGTGAAGGATCCATGAACGGGTAAGAAACTTTACAATGAAATCACTTTATTTTTTATTGTGAGATTGCGAGTAGATTGAAACTGAATTTAAGTTGCATCTTTATACCATCACATGATGATCTGAACCCAAACTAGGTAAAGCTATGGCAACTGGACTGCTAACAATCATATTTTTAAATTTCTACATATTTTATAAGTTTGACTGCACGGATGGCACCACTGTGTTTTGACTGCATGGATGGCACCACTGTGCTATGGGTCCAATCCCCACATAGGACATTTTGTGTGATCTACAAATTGTTGTTCTGTCTTTGTGTTTGTTTCATGTATCATTATAAAATCCTTCGCAACTCAGGGACCCCTTTCTCTTAAACACGGAAGTTGTTTTTTGTAAAATTAAAAGGAAATATATGGTGAAATTACATTCAGGTAAAGAACAAAAAAATGATCATTTTCATTATACACTATTAATACTGGGTCAATCTAGGGATCAAGATGGTTAACTAGTAAACCAACATGCCCAAACGATTGCCTCTACTTAACTATTTAATTTATAATTTTGCCACAAATTCAGACCAAGAACCCAAGTAGTAACTTTTATATTTGTCATACACATGTTTTTACTTTATACTTTTACACCATTTCATATCTTTTAAATAAATCATTCAATGCAACTTACTTTATTTTGTCTGCCATGGTTTTTTCTTAATTCTGACTACCGTTAATAGCAATTTCTAAAGTTAGTTATCTATTTATAACGCGTTGTTCATACTGATATTCAATAGCTTTCGGTCACAATTAATGTTTTTTTACGAAAAGAGTGTTCAATAAATAACCACAAGAACATATGTCCCCATGCCTCGTTGTTGCAAAGCACGATTTGTCAAATGTCTATTTTTTTTAATTTTATTTTTGACGTATGAGATAATTTGGACTCTTGTCTTTTCATCTCTACATTTTTTACTTGCTACCCTTAAAAAAATAATAGTTAAATCATGTACAGTTGACACTAGAGACAACATTAAATAAGGACGTCACCTTCAGTCATGTGGCACTCCAGTTGAAATTACTTAACTTGTTACGATGCTTTTGTAATTTATTAATCAAATTTTATTTTTATAACTTATCGATCTATTAACATTTTGTTTACATTTTCTTGGTATTCTACTATTGGCAGAAGTTCGCAAGTAAGACATCTAGCTTGGTAGACAACGTTGTCAGAGTCCATAGCAGCATTTGAAATTTTTCATTATTTAAGAATGCCGAACACAAAGGTTTTTACTTGCTTTTACAATATTGCAATGTTGTATAGAATTTCATTTTTTATTTGCAGTTTTAACATTACATGAAAATTCTCCTCGATTCATCACCTAAATATTGAAAAACCGTGCAGGTTTCGCAAAAAATCGTGGAAAAAAATACTGGATTCAAATAAAAATAAACTTAAATAATATTCAATGTCGTCTCATAGGCTAAGGTCCGAATTGTGCTCACAGCACTTACGACGTTTAAGCTGCTAACATGTGGTCCGATTTAGTGAGCGCGCCAACGTCTGTTGGCAGTAATAATAATTCGGACCACTTGTGACTGTACTTACGAATTTAAAAAAGTTGAACATAACCTTACAGAGCATTTTTTGACATAAACATGAGTGGAGTATGTGGTGTAACCGATGAAGATGGTAAAATGCTTGTATTTCAAGCATTTTGCGCAATCGAGGAACGACAATTCAAATAAATGGCGCAAAATAACGTCAATGCTCACGATGCTAACGATCTGATCTGTCAGTACTGTAAGCACTAAGTAGTGACGTCACGTGTGACGTCATAGCATCCACAACGCTAACGGTGAACGTGAAAAGCCCGAATCGGACCGCACGTTGGTACGCTATGAGCGCTGTGAGCGTGATTCGGACCACAGTCATATACTTACAGCGGTTCTAAGATGAAGTCAACACTCAATAGTTTTGATATAAGACTCACCGTCACTAACAATTCATTTAATTCCTCCAATATTTTATTTCGTGCTGTGCTTCTGGTTTATATATCTTATATTCTAATAATGTTGTTCTTTAAATTTATTACATCAACTTTATTCGTTAATGTTAGAACTTTATTCTTTACGTCGGAATGATAACCACAATGTAAGTGATTGGTACTATTTTTTGTACCATATATATATATACATATACATATATATATATACATATATATATATATATGTACTAGCTGACCCAGCAAACGTTGTTTTGCCATTTTTACTAAAATGGCTATTAAAAAATAAAGGTTGAACGTAGAAGGGTGAAAATTGAGAATTGTATGTATTTTTGTATGTTGTATCACAAAAAAATAGAAATTAAAAATTTTGTCTAAAAAAATAAAAAAAAATATTTAGGGTTGTACTACTCCTAACATATAGGGGGATGAAAAATAGATGTTGGCCGATTCGCATACACAAAAAATTTCATCAAAATCGGTCAAGCCGTTTCGGAGGAGTATGGCAACGAAAACTGTGACACGAGAATTTTATATATATATGTATATATATTCTTTGTCTGTATATATATATATACTTTGAATATAAAATGCTGTCGATGGAAGTGAAACTGTATTTTGAGCATTATTTGATAGCTAGTAACTCCGACTAGAGAGACATCAACTATTCACAACAATAGCTACTTCGCCCGCTACAAAGTTTTTGATCCATCTGACACCGTTACATAACCAAACAGACAGCACCATGTATAACGTGATTTATTTAATGAACACAGCGTAGATATAGTTCGTGGAAAGCGTTCAGTGACGATAACGCAAGTTCCATGATTTTTGTTATTCAAAAAGTACGCGCGTCTCCAGAAATGTTTACTTCAAAAATTGGCTCATTGTGCACCTGAGAAAGTCATCTAACACCTTTAAAGGATGACTTTGCCCACGGAGCACATACAAAGTGAAAAGGGCTGAAGCGACCTAAGATAATGTACTCACTCGTCAACGAAAACTATTGCAAGATTTTTTTTTTACCTCGCAGCACAAAATAATAATTAGAATATGTACTGCTTTGAAATCCTGCAGCAGACTCCGTACTCGAAATTTCCATTAAAAAAATATTTTTTTTTTTTGTTTTGCTATACTATCATTGAATTATTAGAGTGAGTGGTCTACAGACTGAATACTTTTTTAGCTTCTACAAATAATACTTTAGGATTTCGTCGCAGGATAATAGTCAAAATAAAAGTTTCTTATTCCAAATAAAATTCTGTTGTAGTATTGTTACAATAATTTTCATAAGTCCGTCATTTATGTATTTATCATTTCGGGACTAAAATATTTTTTGAGTAGGTAGCAACATGATGACTGATTACAAATGTGACAGGTGACAGATACGATAGTTTTATCGAGTGTTCGAGTGAAATTAAAGGTTAAGTTTGCACATAGAATAAGCAATTTGTATTTTAATTTAATATTGAGATAAATTTGTGTATTTTCAGGCCAGTAATAGGTATTTTTAATAGGAATTTTAAGTATGGGGTTCGCTATGAATCCAAAACAGTATATATTCTTAATATTATTGATTTTCTGCTGCGAATTAATGGGAAGCAAAAAAATAAGTTCTCGCGATAGTTCTAGCAGACTGAGTGAGTGTCGACGGTGCAAAATTTTAACAGATTCCTTTAATTACTGGATGGATAAAACCTCTAGAGGAAAATACGAGGGCGGCGATGCGGCTTGGGAGGAAACGAAATTGAAATCCTACTCTCGAAGTGAAGTTCGGTTAGTCGAAATACAAGAAGGTTTGTGTTCAGACCTTAAGACCCATCAAGACCAATGTTACACCATAGCTGAAGAAACTGAACAAGTTCTTGAAAAGTGGTGGTTCCAGGACGATCCAGCATCTATTGACTTATATACATGGCTATGCATAGAAAATCTTCAACATTGTTGTCCAGTAAGCCATTTTGGTGAAGCGTGTACGCCTTGTCTACAAGACATGGATAATAAAATTTGTAGTGGACATGGGAGGTGTGATGGTGATGGTACTCGGAAAGGCAATGGAACATGCATATGTAAAAGAGGTTACACTGGTATGTTGTGTAATGAATGTGTTCAAAATTTTTACTCAACAGAATCTGGGTTGTGTGAATTGTGTCATGAATCTTGTAATGGATGCAATGGAGATGGGGCAGACTCTTGCCAGGAATGCAACTCAGGTTGGCAATTAGAATCCGGAGTGTGTGTTGATATCAATGAATGTAGTGACTCTGTTTGCAAGACTAATGAATATTGTACAAACACTGAAGGATCTTACAGATGTAAAGAATGTGATTTATCCTGTAAAACTTGCACAGGTGAAGGATCTGCAAACTGTATATCATGTGAAGATAAGTATGTCCTTTGGTTTAGCTCATGTATTGATGATGACTTAAAACAAAATATTATAATAAGTACATTTAAAAGGTTGTCATTGTATATTGGTTTTCTAGTTATAGCACTATTTATACTCCGTGTTTCCAAATCCTTAGCATCAATAGTAGTATTAGTTATAGCTGTATATATTTACATTTCTGAGAAGCATCTGAAATTTTCTACCAAAGATATTCTTTTACATCAATTGGAAAATTTCTATTAGTTAAATAATATTACATTATTCAGTACCAAAGTTATTTCATAGTGTTAAAAAACAACTGATTACTTTATGTATTTCATTCTGTAATTAACATTTATCTGACCCCTATCAGCATCCTATGTGCAATTAATTAGATCAGCCTATTCAATATAAGTCTTTATAGCTCTTCACACAATACTAAAACATAAACTGCCTGTTTTTTATTTGTCTATCTGTTTGTTTGTTTGACCGGGTTAAACTCTGGAACAGCTAAACCAATTTTAATGGGACTTTCACTAGGAGATAGAGCAGTGGTTCCTAACCTTTTCAATGTCACTACCCCTGTGAACAAGTATGGGAATTGAGTTTACCCCTAGCCAATTTAAAATAATTAAAACCACACAAATTCGAACGAAAATATGTTTATTATCTAACTAAATTCTAAGAAATTGCACGTTTAGGTAACTAGTAAAGTAAATTAATATGTAAATCTTGGAGTTAACTAGTGTGAAGGTTGAAATTGCTTTGCATTCGCAAGTTTGACAATATTAGGTTCGGTTTCACTCAACGCGCATCTCATGTCATGCTCAACATTCAGACGGTTTCTGGCTTTTGTTTTTAATGTAACAAGAGTTGAGAAACCAGTTTCACATCTGTAAGTTGTAGCAAATGGAATCAACATTTTTAAAGCTCTGTCAGCTATAATGGGATATTCTGCAGCTGCTTTTCGCCAAAATGTGCTTAGTTTATCATTTTGAAAATCAACTTTCAATGAGTTATTCTCACGCAGCCCGAGAAACTCTACTTTCGCTGACACATCTTCGTCCTTGAAAATATCGACGCAAGTAGAAAATGGTCTTAAAATCCAGGAGTAGGACTCACGACTGTCCATGTTCGGAAAATATTGCTGCAGTGAGTCTATCACGGCAGTTAAATGTTGAACCACGGAATTTTCAAACGTGATTTTCTCTTGTTTATTATTTACTAATTGCTCACTTAGTTGTGTAAACATTGACACATCACCAGCTTGAACTCTGCGTTGGTAAAGTTCCAATTTGCGCAAAAAACTTGCGATTTTATCCTGCAACGTCAAAATATTCGTTTCATTTTCTTGCAGTGAAATATTCAGACTATTAATTTCAGTGAAAAAATCAGCAAGGTACGCCATTTTTAGAATAAATGTTTGGTCTTTAATTTTTGCATAATATTCTTTTTCTTTTTGTGTTCTCTGATTTTCAAAAAACGATCCAATTTCTTCTCGTAATTCGTAAACCCTTCTTAGAACTTTGCCTCTTGATAACCAACGTACCTCTGTATGGTACAAAAGAGCATTAAATGTAGCACCAACTTCATCACACAAAACTTTGAATAATCTTGAGTTAGTAGCGCTGCCTCGAATATGATTAACAATTTTTACTATGTCACTCAACGTGTTTAGCAAATCTGGTGGAAGCGTTTTTACAGCCAAAGCGTAACGGTGTATCAAGCAATGATAGCCGAAAACTTGAGGAGCAACTTGTTTCACGAGTGCCTGAAAACCAGAACGGATGCCCATCATGGAAGGCGCCCCGTCTGTACAAGTACCAATCAGCTTTAACCAGTCTAGGCCATTTTCCTCAATAAACTCTTTTAGCGTTTGAAATACGTCTTCGCCGCGAGTAGTAGTGGGCAAAGACTTGCAGAACAAATATTCCTCCTTTACATCATCATCTTTAATGTATCGTGTAAACACCAATAATTCTACGAACACGACGCAACATCTGTGGACTCGTCCAACTGCAGCGCAAACATAGGACTTTCCTTTATTTCAGAAATAACGGTTGCTAGAATATCGGCACTCATTTCGCATTTGCGATTTTGAATAGTAGTGTTTGAGAGTGAGATTTGTTTAATCTTAGCTACATGTTGCTCACCAATAACAAGTGCTACTGCATCTAACAAGCAAGGTTTGATGAGGTCCTCTCCTATAGTGTGTGGTTTTTTATTACGTGCGATGCGATAAGCAATTTTGTATGAAGCTTGAAGGCATGATTCATTTGCTTTCTGTATATTGCCTGTAGAATCTATGCGGGAAGACTTCAGAATCCTCTCCTTTTTCTTAAAAAAATCTATATTTTTATCTGCGAACTCCTTGTGAACTTTAGCAAAATGTTCTTTTAATTTGCTCGGTTTCATGCTTTCTGGATTAAGCACTTTATTACATAAAACACACTGAGGCTTTTCTATATTTTTGTCTACGATGCTTGTGAAACCCCATTGTAGAAATGCTTCTTTATAAGTGCGCTTTTTGCCAGATGAAGTAGAAGCCATGTCAAAAACACCTGTAGGTACCTAAAACAAAAATCAACTAATACATACCTACGTAAACAAATCACTCGTGACAATATTAACGTGACGATATTAACAAACACTGCTTACCTTTGAATTTAAACAATTCAAAAATACGATTTCTGCAATGCGCGGCGGAACAAATAAAATGCGTGTTCTTCCTAAGTTTAGGTAAACAAAATGAACATCGCCGCCTGTCCGGCCCGCCGCTAGTCATGCTTCACCCCTCCCACACCGCAGCTCACCCGCCGCCGTCGCCGTCAGCCGCGCGCATGAGAGCGCCGTGCTACCGTTTACCGTACTATTATTTTGTTTATTGCTATTTTAATACTATTTCGTGCCATCCCGTGTTACCCCCTTAGAATCTCCGTTTTACCCCTGCGGGGGTAATTACCCCCAGGTTAGGAACCACTGAGATAGAGGGTACTGGACAACATATAGGCTACCCGGACTACTACTACCCTTTTATTCCGGATTACCCCCAGGATCAGCATTTACGCAGCAAAACCCACATTCATAAGGTAAAAATTCTAAATTCTAATCATACACAAACGAAGTTGTGGGCACAGCTATTAAGAAATGTATTCAATCACAAGTGAACAGATTTTTCTTTGTAAGAAAACTAGAATGACTTGAATACTTAGAAATATTGTGTACTATTGTTAATCATGTAGTTGTTACAGGAAATTAAAATCTTTGGAAAGGTGTATTAAAATACATTTTATTGCAAAAATTATGTCACTACATTTTAGTGTCATTTATATACAAAAATTAAATACAAAGTTAGGTATTATAACCAAACGTGGCATACTATATAATACAGCAGCTGGTGCAGGAATTTTTCGTAAAAACTGACTTTATGAATAGACAACATAAGTTGACACAATATTCATTCTCTAAACACATTTCATAGTATGAGGATAATACTTAATAAGAATATGTCAGTAAATACAAGTGTATAAAGTAATTAAATAGCAAACTTACATGTATCACATAAACCAGGAGACTACAAGGTAACATGTATTAACATTAGGCTATGATTTCACGTCTTACATTTCTATCTAGTAATATCTGTATGTAATTAGACATTACTATTTCTGTGTAATTATTTTCATGTTTTGTATTAAAGGTAGGTAGGTAGTAATAAAATGCCACTACAATATTATTTAATAATAAAATTGGCAACAGTCAATTTGGCATCAGCAAGCACAACTAAACATTTTCAGTCTGTCAAAGAGATAACTAATTCCTTATTGAATATATGAAAATTATGAGTGAAATATAAGTGAATGTCCATAATTGTTCCTATTGATGGTAATATAAGTATAATAGTAAATAATGTTAATATAGGTGGCATGTTTATCAATAAATAATGTGTAAGAAATTCAGTAACAAGAAGTGAAATATAATGCAACTAAGTAATATAACATATAATGATAACATTACTGAATGGTTACAGTTTCTTGATACTAGTGTGCTAAAGAATATAAATGTTGACATACAATGTAATAAATTGAGTGATAATTTTCTACATGATTATGAAGAAAACTGGAAAAGTTAATTGCATTTGCAATTCTGTAGTTATATGATTATTTGATATGATGTAACTATTGATTGTGTTATAAACAGTGGTCTTTGGTGGCGAATAACATTATATGCAACTGAAATAATAATAACATAATGTCACTTACCTATGTCTCAAATATATTAAATTCAACAACATACAATTGTAAATTAAAGGTTATTTCATGTTTCTCAACAAAATAAACACAAATTGCGATATATGAACGTAACATTGTTCTAAGATTTTTTATTTTTGGTAAAACTTCATTTTAAGTACTAATATAACACCATTTATCTAAGCCTATTTGTGAAATAAAACAACTACATACATTAAATACTAATCATTGTTATCAATGTTCCTGTGACACTTATATTTTGGAAACTTACTCAAGTACTAGAAAGTGTTGCTCACTCACAACATAAAACACCTTAATAATAGACACGACTAGCATGTAAAATGCTGTTGTGGACAAATTGTTTGTGATGTCCGTTAGTCATTAACGGTTCCTATGTCTTTGCAGTGTCCTTCATATATGCTTATACTACAGCGCAAGCTATAAACCTTACAAGCTGAATCAAATATGTAAAGACAGGATACCACTTAATCAGAAATTAAATTATGTGGAATGATTAAACATAGAGTAGTTGGCTGTCAAAGTGTTTTTTTTCTGTATATGGAGTTGGTGTTTTAAAACTAAAAGTATTCCTTTATTATGGTGCGAGACTGATCTATAGTAGTCCCAAGTACCTGACGATTCTCTACAATCATTGATCAGTATGATTGCCAACTCCAACAGCACTAAAATATAAGTGTAATTTTTGATATTACAATCCTACTCAAAATGGAAATAAACTCACTATCTCTCACAATTTATTATTATCAGTCTGATCCAATTTATGCTAATGAATCTAGTACCATAAATTATTAAATTTAGTTTCGGTCCCTCTTCATAATACTCGCATATCGTTCTGAATCATTATGTCGTTGTTGAACTAGCTGTGCCATTGTCACAACATTCAGCTGCCAACGTCACAACCATGCATTCGTGTTGTATACCGCAATACGCGGCACACTGGTAAAGCCATATTAAAGTGTTAACATGTGATTCTTCATTTTACGTATATGCTAATTTGTATATGTTTTATTATCATCTAAATGATACATCTATGATCAGTCTGTTGTCGTCATTATGGAATGTATTCAGTTGAATTCATAATATGGTATATAATAAATAAATAGTGTGATAATATAATTGGAAGATAGAAATGCATTATAAAATTGCATATTCTGATATGAACACAATAAGCAGCTATGTAGGATTCAAGAACGGGCTGAATCGAATAATACTTCTGTTAAAGGCGCTTCAAAGAGCGCCAGTAATACGTTTGCCTTATACGAGCTCATTATCTTGTTTATAATATTTTACGAGTATCTATAAACACAAGATATCATAATCTGTCGAAATTCATTGAGATCGTCAATGAAATAATTTCTCGACAGCGTGCTACGGTGGTAAAATAATTGAGGCTTAAGAGTAACCTCTACAATTTATTGAAAAAGACACGATAAGGTAATATTAACTAAATACTCCTACTTCTGTCTGTTCGCAATTATTATTGAGAAAAATATTTTAGAATTTTTGTATATCAAGGAATTAAGTCCTTAATTGTCTAAAATAGTTGCAAAATATAATTGAAACATTCTTACTGAAATAACTTTAAGTTCACGAGGATTACCTTGACAGCTAAATTTGACTCGGATTGCAGAGAACGTCGCCATTAAAAAACATTTATTTTTCTGCAGTCTTGAAATTGGATATTGGTAAAGGATTGAGTGTAATCAGATAGTGCAGTTAGTCGAGGACTCGATGGTGCGAGGAGAGCTGTGCGGCGAGCTGTCGCTGCTGCAGCAAGGAGTAGAGAATACCGGCCTGTGCCATGGCGTCCACGGTCCCAGCCGCCAGCAGGTCGGTCCGCTGCTTGGAGCCGGCACCAGCACTTGACGGTCGCAGTAACGTTGGCCCGAACACCGTCGCCAAGTTGTGAAGAGACATCTTATTGTCCGCTTCGTTTTGATTCACCCTACATATATTAACGTGTTAGGTATATTGGAAAACCATGACATATACAAAACGTTAATCAAGAAAAGAGAGAGAGAGAGAGGGAAAGAGAATTTTAATTTTCACAGAATTAAAATGGAATTGGTTCAGTATTTTCAATAATATTGTACTCCAAAGATACTTACTTTACGAAATGATTTAGCAGAAAGTCTATACAGTTCTTATTGAGATCCGGCAATTGAGCATAGCACTTAAGCAGCGCGACTCGCCTTGTTTGAGCTGGCCCCGAATCGACAGACGTACCAGCACCCTAAGTAAACAACAAAAAGAAACTTAATATCGCATAGTTATCATTCATTACTAAATACTAGCCAATCCTTCGTTTCAACATTGCCAGTTATATAAGTTGTCCTTTATATTCATTTGTGCCTATCACTTTAAGACGTCGGTCTCGGTTGCCGTACGAACATTTGTAGCAATCGTAGCGTGTAGTTGGTGCTCTAAGTCTGACAACCGTTTATCGACAGAGCTTCGATATCGCCTAATCTTTGGTTTGTGGAATTCTCAAGTCAGTAGTCTTCATAGAAACAGGTTCAGAGGATGATCATAAAGCTGCCTTTTATTGCATAGACCCAAACTAATCGGTTAAGATTTGACCACATGCCTTATTGAAGATGGTAAAACTTATACAATGTTTTATAACTATAAAATCATATTTCAAACGACTGAACACTATGTGTCAATGGAATTTTTTCCTAAGGCCTTAAAAAAGCAACAATTTCTTTATAAGACTCTTGGGAATGTATATTATAAACTTTATACTTCTAAATTAGTTATTTATAAACTAATATGAGTGTACCTGTGTGGAGCCCCACGCTTTCAATAATTCTGGATAAAGAGCGTCGGTAAATAACGCTTCGGGGAGCTCCCGCAAATATAATTTCAAGACGCCGGTAACGGAATGAATATCTACTTCTTTCAGCAATTGTTCTGCTTCATAAGCATCTGTAAAAAGATTTATATTTTATAAATCAAATTTCAAAGTCATTGCCAGTATAAAAACAATTGTACATAAGCTTCTTCATAAGTTATTGTGCGTTGGATTGTCCTTTAAAATACTTATAAATGAGTAACACTACAGACACCTAAATAATAGTGAATCCATACACGATGACCTAGACTGTATAGTGATTTAATTATATAGTATAATTAAAAAAAACACCTTTTTATACTAGGTAATGACGATACGTACTGGTTTCAAAGCTCTTCTTAAGTCTATTGAGGTCGGAAGCGCTCCCGGAGACTCGATACACACCGACCTCATGTATCCCGCGACGCTCCACTTCACGGACGCATGCACTTATTATGAACGGGATGTTGCGTTTCTCACGTCTTAAAATATAACATAGAAATAAATTAATGATATTTATTGTGATGATATAAAGATTTTAATTAGTTTGTTACTTTGTTAAATCTGAGGAACGTTGTTGTGGTAAAATATGATTATATCCAATAAGTTGAAAAAAAAAATTTCAACAAATATTCGGGAAACGGTTTCGAAAGTAAGCCACAGATAGAACAATATTGATTTATAACGATCGATACAAAAATATGTGACGAATAATTTATTTTTATTGTTATTGTTATAGTATAGGAGGCAAAGGAAAAGATGGATCACTCCCGTCGATTGCTTAAGGTCGAGTAACTGCTTCCGTCCACGTATTCAAGAATCACAAGCCGCCCTTACCCTCTCTCCCCATCTCAGAATGAGCGGATTCAGTCTGCGGAAAGCCAACTCAGTCGCTGAAAACGCAACGAAACAATTTCGTATGAACCGTATATGATACAGTAGTGACTAGTGACGATAATGAGCGAGCGAGTGAGCGTGTACATATATGTGTGTACGTGTGTGCGCGGTACGTACTTGGCGACGTGCGTGATCTTGGCGCCGAAGAGCGCGCCGGGCTTGGTGGAGGGCACGCGGCGCGCCGAGCGCTCGGGCGGCAGCAGGCGCAGGCGCAGCGTCAGCGAGCCGCCGCCCACCAGCACCGTGCGCGACACGCCGCCGCCGCTCGCCACCTCCGACACCCACTCGCGCGACAGCTGTCGACGACCACGCGTTACAACAACCATACGCGTTACTACTTTAACGCTCCGTTAAACTACGCGATGATCCAATTGCAACAGTTAAAAAGAGAACCGCAGCCGCATATATATTTAACCGTTGTGAAAACAGTAGATAGTAGACAGCTTGTAAAAAGACAAAAGTAATTTATAAGTCTCAAGCTTGGGACGGGAATGTGAAAATTTCTAAAAATGTTTATAATTTCATAGGAAGAAGCGTTACAAAATCTTACATTTGTCGACAATAATTTTTACCCACTTACATAATGGGTGGCAAACCTATTTAGTCTTCAACCAAGTAGGTCGGTTAGTGTAGGAAATATGAGGGACTTGGAAGAACACATTTAGCATTGATAACGGAGGCACTAGAAATTCGGTTTTTTTTAGGTTTTCTGTGCAACTGCTGGACTACCCACGCATACATAAATCACTTTACAGATTTTGATTGGTTTTGGAAAAGGTTTATAACGCGAGGGACTGTTTTGCGTACGGTTAGGTATTAAAGCTTAGAAGAAGAGAGCGGGATGGGGAAATATTGGAAAATTGGTATTTTGACGTGAAGGAGGGGAAGTAAAATGTGAATGTTGCGTGTTGAAAAAACATAGATACTTATGGTAAAATATAATAAAAATATATTATTTGTAGAAAAAATAAAGTGGTGTTAACACTTAGTAAAATTAAAAATATAAGGTAAGAAAGGTAGGTAAAAAATTGCAAAATGAGATTGTTTATACAGTGAATTTGGAACAGTACACACAGGCTTGGGTAATGTAGCCAACTGTAGCATGAATTATGACACTAGGCTTGCAAGTTTTGTACCTTGATTGTACATTTGCCTCGCAGTACGGGTCTGGCGGCATCCTCGTACAATAACAAACGTAGGTTCTGTGATCCCTCCAAGTCTAGCGTAAAGCTCTCGTTCCATCGTGGCTGTGAACTGCGACAGACCAGCTTCGACTTAGCTTTCCGGAAGTAATGTCCATAAGAATCTACTTCCACGACGATGTAGTAATCTGTTAATTAAATATATTTCTTGATAAAATAACTGATACAGGAAGTGAGGTTCAAAAACATTTCTGAAACTGAAACGCTACTAAGCTACTATTGATAGTGGTTCCTACCCATTAGAGTTGATATTTATGCAAGTTTCGTCATAGAAGCTGGAGATGTGTTAATATCATTTGATTTTTTTTACATAAGTATATAATAGTCAATTGTGATTATTATTATAGTGACTTGTATAGCTACTACAAGTTACTATAATAATTCTTAAATTTTTTAATATTATATATCTAGAATGGTTACGAACCAGCTGCAGTATCTAACGGTGCAGTCATTCCTCCGATGTGCAGTTGCAAGTCCCCAAGCAGTAGCGAATCGTCCCTTCCGCTGCGGAGTAGGTATGAGCCCATGTCAGTCTGCAAGTAACTCCGACACGCCGTCACCCAAGCTTGCAGCTCTAACATTGATATTGCGTTCGAACCAGCCGGCGGGGCAGACGATGCCTGGAAATTATTTATTTATACTAGTAATGGATCTACAAAAATACACATTTGCAATAATAAAACATATTATTCGGTTTAGATTGACACGTTGCACACACACAGTCCGTATGGTGATTAAGAATACGAAGTGTAAGGGAATAAACTTTGTAGGACAACAGCACTGCAAAGAGAAGGCAAACTTGAAACAAATCTTATGGTATAGTAGGTTAAAACCTCCTCGTAGAGGAGACGCCTAAGTCTAGCAGTTGACTACAAAGGCTGTGGTGATGATGACGAACACACACATACACAATTAACAACTTATGGATAAGTTAATGTTGTTTCATCAATCATTATCATCAACAACCTTTAACAGTCCACTGCTGGGCAAAGGTCACGGGGAAGTTTTGGCTTACTATACCACTCTGTTCAGACGGGTCGGTATTTTCAAGTCTTCCTTCTCTTTGCAATGAAGTTGTTTCATTCATATTAATATTTTAATACCTGTAGTGCATGTATGGAGTCGACCCACTGCGTCCGTTCGTACTCGGAGCTAAGGAAGAATATGTGCTGTCTCTGCAGCGCTGACGTTGTGCCGGGAGCCCGCGCTCCCACGCGGAACACCAGGTTGGGCGACGCTAGAACCAGCTGCGCCTCCAGCTCTGCCAGCTTCTTGCGCTGCTTCTCCGCAGCACCTCGCCCGCCGAGACGAATTTTCTGGAATACGTTTTTTTTGTAAGCAATGACAGAAAGTGAAACAGTGTAACTTGGCTAAATCAATTTTTGTAAGTTTACAGTCACGAAAACATAAAGAATGAATAAGTATTTGAGTTACTGCATCCAAAATACAGTCTAATCTTAGTTTGGTCGACAAAATTGAATAACAATAAAATAATTTAATTCGAAAAATTTAACATATTATTAGTAACAATTGCTAAGTAAAGTGGCCACATCCATTGCTGAATCTGTTATGAATATTTCTATATTTTTGAAGATGAAAAAACACTGCGTAAAATATACATAAAAATACCTTATCATCGCTGGAAGCTCTTTCTTCCGCCAGTATCTGATCCCTTACAGTGGAGGCCTGAGACTTGAGCGCTACGATATTGGCCGGGGAGGTCTCGCGCGTATCCGGCGCGTTGAAGCTGATGGCTTCATCCTCTACTACCACTATGTCTGGTAAGGGAATGAACCACTTCAGTTCAAACGTGAACTTGTCGCGACCTGACGCCTAACAAATCATAGGATATGGTTAAATGGTTGTTATATTGTAACGAGCTGATATTGTGTCTAGATATTACATATTGACTGTGTTGTCAAATTTCACCTAAGAATTTTTAAATTCGCAATAACAGTTGTATTAATACACTAAATATGTATTGAAAGCATTAATTACAGCATATCTATACCCAGAAAATTTCAAACAATACGGTAGATTCTTAAGTATTAATGAAATTATTATGCCTACATCATTAAACCATCTTAAAATACAATCCGATTTGTCCTTCATTTTTCTTTTAAATCTTGACATCAACATTAAATATAAAATATTTTTTTAAAAACCTACGTAAAGCATTTCTTACAGGGATTCTTTTAATTTCATTTAGTATTTTAATGTCTTGTGTCTACCGTTTTGACGTTGACTAAAAGTATATTGACTGTACTTGACAATTTTCTAACCATTAAATATACATACATACATAAAATCACACCATTTTCTCCAGATGGTAGGCAGAGACATATTAAACGCCCACTTTTCGGCCATGTTTAGTCCCACGTAATAGGTGGCGAACCTATTGCCGTTAATCGAGATATTTTGTTTGCCAGAGCCTCGTCTGTCGATCAGCAGATGCCCCACTTGTAGGTGAGGTTGGTTTGGGGCCCGAAGTTCTTAGTGGGAACCCCGTGCTCTCATTAAACTCATCTACCCCAATTAATACGTAATATAAATATAATAATTATTTCAAATAATCACCTTATATTTAGCACAAGCGATGACGTCATTAAAAAGGAACAGGTGCCTCAATTTTCTATGTCCATCTGAGAGTTCAACAATAAAAGAGTTCTTGACAAGTCTTCTTTGTGCTCTATCAGCGTTCTACAGATAAATAATAAAAATATGATCAACTCTTTTTCTGTTGGTTACAAGAATTACAATAATTACATTCATAACTTACAGGGAACATAGATTTAGTTTGTATAATATTGAATTCATCTAGGAAATGTTGTGTCATATTAAGAGCTTCCGTCAACATGGCGTGATCTGGGTGGCTGGCTGGAGTATATTTTATAAGATCCTGCAAATATTAACATAAAATTATAGATGAATATAATAAAAAATCTTGTCTAGTGATAAGTGAGCCCAATAAATTAATGATGATGCACGACTACTTTAATTGTTGTTATGACAGTAAAGTAGCAGTTTGTAGAGGTAAAATAATAATATACATGTTCTTAGATATTTGATGGCAGTGATGGAAAAGTCTAAATCAGTGAGGTGAAGGATTAAGAATACAGAGTGTCATCACCCCCATTCATCCCTTGAGTGTCGTAAGAGACAACTTAAGGAACAAACTATGTAAGACAACATCACTGCAAAAAGAAGGAAAACTCGAACAAATCCTATACCAGCCCGTCTGACTAGCGTGGTATAATAGGTAATTATTATAATTATTATAATTAAAAAACTCGTTTCGAAGGAGAGACTTATGTCCAACAGTGGACTGGTAAAAACTATTGATGGAAAGTCTAAAGTTAAAGTCTCTTTTGATTGCAAATACTTGGGGTGCTTTCATTATTTTAAAGCTATAGATCGTTCATCTTTCGGTAGACGGTCGGGATTCAAAAAATCTTTAACACTATCGGCCATTTCATATGCGGGCAACGTGCCCTGAGCGTCAGTAGGCCTCCTACAAAGAGGTCTGACGACCTGGTGAAGGTCGTAGGTAGCCGTTGAGTGCTTACAGAAGCACAGGAACGTTGTTGGGGAAATAGAGTTGATCCTTAAGGCAGGTCTAAGTTCGGCAATAGACGTCTTTAGACTGAGATGATAATTGACCGAAATTAAAACAAAATAAAAATCCAACTACACTTACATGTAAAACTAGTGCATTCTTCTGTACCCTTGCTACAGGTTTGTGTAACAAATCGTCAAGTGACATCGGTTGGCCATGACATGATATCTGTTTAGTGAGGTGCGCGAAGCTTTGTGACGATGAACACCGTCTACGTACTGCATCTGTCGCTCGTCCGTAATTGTGTAGAAACGCACCGTAGATATTTATGTTTTCAGCCTAAAATATACACATATGCTTTAAAACTAATCAGGTATACATAATTACAAGTACACAATGTATGTTTAAAAAGGTTCAGACGGGACATTTATTGTCTTTCTAAGAGTAGATTAATTTTAGAATATTCTAGCGGTTATGATAATGATAACGTTGTCTACGTTCTTTATGGATATGCAACCAAAGACAGTGCGATTTTAATTCAGTGTGTTTGTGATCCTTATTATTTTTATTGTAAGTTATATTTCATGTAAATTTCAAAATTTGTAAGTTGCAAAGTTTGTAACGTAGGTACGTAAAAGAATCAAGAATCTCTTATTTATATTATTATTAATTTAAAATCGTCCCTAGAAATACAGCCAATTAATTTCAATTATTATAACTTTGAATTAATATATAATTTAATTTTCAGTACTAGCCCATTCTAGTTGCTCTTAATTTAATATATATATGTAGATACATTATTATCACAGAAGATCAACCTAAAGCGACAGCATACGCGCTGACGTGTTTCGTTGGTGAGTGCGCGACCGTAGGCCCATTAATGCAGGGGTGACAATTGTCGTGGTAAGTGTGTGCAATACAATGCCTCGATGACTGCCATGCCTTTTACGTCCTCAAACGAGACTTGAAAAAGCATTTTACTAGACCGCCATAGTGTGGGTCACCATACTGCATTGTCTGCATTGGCAAAGAGCATGGTGATCACAGCTCTTCTTACATTTTATTCATGCTTTTCATCAGGCAGAGTAAAGTCACTCTGGCAGGCTTTTAAAATAAAAAAATAAAAATTATGAATACTGTATTTACTTACCATTTTCTTAAAATGAATCCCAACAGAAAGAGGCTCTTCCCAACTTGCGACTGCGGTATTTAGTCCATCCAGGAAATTCTTATGCAATTCGTGCAGTTCGGATATTTTATAGAAAATAGTACTGAACTCTTCTTCGGTTATGACTGGCTGCGATGTTGATAGGGTTGCTTTTATTGCATTCATATACTGAAAGACAAGTATGAACATAGTTCATCACAAACCAAGACATCTTCCACATTCAATAATATTTTCGGACATCTGACACACAATGCCATCCAGTTTCAAACTAAGCATGTACTGTTAGATTAGTTAGATTTACTAATAGAATACCTTTAAATTGTTTTTTTTTTGTAATATTTTCAACTATTTAAAAAAGAAGAAAAAAGGAAGTTGACAGAGCTCATGAAATACTATATATACATTTATTTATTTTTTTAATTGAATTAATAATTGAATATGATATCATACATCACTGAATCATCATCAATAACCTTTAGCAGTTTACTGCTGGACATGATCCTCTCCTTAGCAAGGAGGTTTTGGCCTTCTAATTCAGTATTTCTTACAAATTTCTACAAAACGCACTGTACGCACACTAAAGAAAACTTTATTAAGATAGAGAAGATAAGACTATAAAAAGAAGGAAGTTTCCAATAAATTGTTTTTTTTGAAGTGAAACTTCTTTATCGGGGTTGGAAAAAAATTTAGTGTAACATTTTTTCGTTACTCGTCACATTTTTTCGTTACGCGCCATCTTTTTCTTATCCCTACCACGCGTGATTCAAAGTATACTTTCTCCAGCGGAGTAGGGATTGGTAAATGTCTCCAATGTATTTTGCGGCCCGTTTTGAGTAGTTACATTTTTGAAATCCAGGTGGCGAATGCATCGACTTTGGACGGGTTTAAATTATTTTTTTGAAAAATAACGTCATAAAGAAGTTTCACTTCTTACGAGGGTACGCTAGTACACGCACACATTTTTTATTTGTATTTAAGTTACGCAACTTCTTTGTAATTTGTAAATAAGATAATAATATCATGTCATGATTTTGTGAGTATTATTTTCTTTACACGTCACAGAAAACCACCCTAAAGCGACAGTATCCGTGCTGTAGTGCGCGACCTCATTGACGCAGGGGTGACAGTTATCGTAGTAAGTGTGCGAGCCTTGCACTACCACGATGATCGTCATGCCTTTTATGTCCCCAAGCGGGCGTAAAAAGTGTCTTAGTAGGCCATCATACTGTGGATCATCATACTGCATTGTCTGCATTCACAATGAGTAATTTGATCACATCTCTTGGATTCTATTCATGCTTTCCATCAGGCAGAGTAGAGTCACTTTGGCAGGTTCTTAAAACATAAATATTTTTATTAAAATTGGTTATTTTTAAGATTGAATACGTTTGTATTGTAGTATAATTTAAGCGCATTAAAGTCTCGGTTTAACTTTTAAGTTAATTATAATATCTGTAGCTATTTTTTCTCAGTTCTTTTCAAAGTAAAAATAACTTAGTACTACATATTTCTAATTTGTTAAATTAACCTGATTTCCCTAACAAACTTATTCAAATAAGAGAATGTCTATTTGACTTTTTAAATTTTTGAGAATTTGAGAATCTTAATTTGACTTTTTAAATTTTTCTTAATTAATGATAATAAAATATATCAATGATAAATTGCACCCCAAGCATCCAATATTTTTGTAGAAAATTGAACGCTATACGCAAAAAGTCTGATATCATTTTTCGATAAATTAACTCAATTTAGACGCTTACAATAAATATCAAATATCAAAGTCGGAATGCGGCAAAAAATTGCGCTAAATTAAAATATCTTGAATCACCTTTTCCATAACGTAAAGGCATTCTACATAAACAGTTTCGCTCTCAATGATACTCTTAATTATGCAGTGATGCATAGTTAGACGCTCGGCCTCCGCATTGTTACTGCTCGACTCCTGAAACAAAGGTAAATTATTCATATAATAACTAGTTCACAAAACTATAAGTACGCAATCAGGGAAGTTGTATAATTAGTTTCACAACCATACACACAATAACCATTAAAACGCATGTTTGAAAAACAAATGTCATGAAAGGGAAATATTAAAGCGTTTACTGGTAAACATTAAGTCGATACAACTTAAATTTAAATCAGTCTTTTCCAACCTGCATGGCACACAAACCATGGCAATTATATTCATATCTTGTTTCTTATATTCCTTGAGCATAGTCAATTGTTATTCCGATTCCGAGAGTGAGTATAATTATTAAACACAAGACAATTAATGTCAAACTTGTATTAAAATCATAAATAAATCATAAACTTTCGCTTGTAGGTGCGGAATCTAATCGAATTGAAGCGACTCCGTTTTATGATACTATTATCTACAACGATATCGCTGATATTATAAATGACTTTGAAAATAAAGGTGTAAGTATAAAAATGTACATGTTTTAAGGATATAAAACTTTTTGGATTTAAAATTATTATAATACGCTCAGTTATGTCTTTAGATATTATTTCTGTAACCAGAGGACCGTGCGCAAATAGAATATGAGACTTGCATTAGCGTAAAAGTCTTTGCTGGCCAAAAATTCTATCTGTAAAACATTCATACAATACTTAATGCGATCAGTGCAGTCATGATGAAGTTCAGGAATTAAGAAAGAAGATTTTCTTTGATAGAGTACTTTTGGAGATATTTTAGTGACACTTAAGATAGGCCACTATAAAAGTAGGGTTGTCTTTATGCAATATTCCATATACTTGTCCTAACAAATTTATTCCGTAGGTTACTATCGTGTACTTGTATAGAACTTTGACCACTCTACGTTCCTTTAGGTAAAAAATTCCGTTAAAAATTATAAAAATTGAAAAAATCTTTGCATTGTAGGTTTCACCATTCCATGTTTTTACGAATAGCGAGAGTCAAAGTGATGAGAAAGTTGAAGATTTGCTAACAGAATATCAACAATATCTAGAAAGAGCTCACAAACAAAGGAAGGCTTACAAGGAAAAAACGCAACCTAAAAATAAGGTACCTCTTCTGCGCCACGATCAATTTTCAAAGCCGAAGCCTGGACAAGATTATAAAAACAACGATTACTATTTTTCCAATTACAACTCAGGAACATTCCGATTTCCTCAAGCGTCATTTAGTAATCCGTTAGATGTATTCATTCCCATAAATTCAAAAGGAAAATATATAAATAAACCAGATGTATCAACAGTTACTCCAAAAGGAAGTCATGGCAATCTATTTAATTTTGAGAAAATAGTCTTTAAAGATAAGAAAGTACTGGATTTGCCACCTTTAATTGGTAAACCTTTATTTGAACCAATGCAGTCGTCATGCTTTTGTAAAAACAGACGTATTCCGTGTGATTGTAACTGTAAGCAGTGCTTAATACATATAGAACCCTTCTCAGGAGAACCACAAATGAAGATGCGCTCACTAGAAGACCAAAAAGGCACAGGAATCCAACGTTGTTCACAATGTTATATAAAGCAAAACGACGATAACTTAAAAGAATTAAATGAAAATGCATTGAACATACATATCAAAGTAGATTTACAGTTACCAAAGTTATTGGAAAATGTTGGGAAGTATAAAAATCATAACCTTTTTAGAGGAACTGAACCAGAAGATACCATTTCCAAAGAACTCACGACAGCAATAAAATTACCATTTCCATACTTTAATTTGCCAGCCCCTTTGGAACTTTTTGGCTATCAAAAACCACAAAAATATAACAAAGACGATTCTATGGGGTTACACAAATTAATGCTCCATAAAAAGAAGAAATCTAGGATTAACAATAATAATAAGAAACACCGTAAAAAAATTATAACATTCCATAACATCAAACTGGAACAGGAATCTTTATTTCCAACACACTCTGAAGACAATGGCACTTATAAAAATAACAGTAAAAGTAGCAACGTAAATGAAACTACGATGGTGCCTAGTAATAATATTAATTCCATGATAAATAAAAGCGATGCAATCATAAATGAAACACAGACTGAGGAAAGTCTTCTCTTAACGTTTAACATTTCTAACACTGTATATAACACAACAGAAGACAGTCGAAAGTTTGAGAATAGCATTGAAACAGATTTTCCAAAAATGATATCAAACGGAACTACTAACCTGCCAATTGTACGTCAAAAGCGCGATACCAACAAAAAATCTGATAAGACCCTACTAACTGACGCCGAGTTTCTTTATTGGCCTAGTGTTCCGCGAAACGAGACTTTTGTTAATAAGAAAAACATCACTAAAATAATATTAGAAAATGAACACAAGAAAAGAAAAATGAACATGAGCAAAGAAACAATGCGTCAAAATCACACGAAAGTTTTAGAACAAGCCATATTTGGTGAAGTAGACTGGGATGACATAGACACTGTCGCCCCAGCTTTTATGTCTTTTGTCGGCAAATATGTTCGTGGAATCTTAACATTTTGCTCTCAACGAGTTTGTCATTCAATGAATTGCGCTGATAAAACTTGTCTACACAGAGTATGCGCACCAGCAAATAGATTAAATAATAAAGGACATTGTGCCGGTTCAAATAGTACAGGTTAGGTTAAACTTCCAGTTATTTCTTTAATGAACTATGTATATTAATTTTGAAAATACAGCTTATATTTAACGATAAGAATGTAATAGCAATATATTTTACAGATAGCGTCGCATCAATGGAGTCAATAATGGATTTGCCTTCAAACATTGCATTCGAAGTCGTGGATATATTACAAAATAAAATGTTAGGTAAGATATTTGGAAAAGCTACGTTTTGCATTAATTCCAAGTGTATTACTCTCATCGCGTCTAAAAAGACATTCATGAAATCAAGATGTACCATTAAGGAGTTGAATACGGCCGGTCACTGTTCCAATGCCAAAACATTGAAAACTACATAGTTTTAAACTCACATGAGTTAGGTAATAAAAAATTAATAAGAACAATGTTTGTTTTAAAACTCCCACGTGATTGTTTGAATCCCCGATAAGCCTTGTAATTGTTCCCATACTTAGTCGTATGCGCTATCGTCCTCGTTACCGTGTAGATGCGTAAATGCTATCAAGTTACAAATGATTTCAATAATAATCGTAAATATAATCCTGTCTTCGGCGGCACTGGTTAGTAAAAACTTTACTTATATTCTTGTTTACCATTTACGTTTATGATTAATAAGTAACTTTTTATTACTAAATTAATAAAAAAAAATTGAGATTTCTTTCGAAATTCTTATTAATGCTTAAATTATTTTTAATGTACAAATAGATAGACCAGAAGATTTATTTTAATCCATGGACTAAATTGAAAAAGAAGTCTCTTAAAATTATAAACCTGGATTCAGCTGCTAATATAAAGCAAGAAATGCCAGACAAAGTACTGTATTTCGACATTACATCAACAGTACTAGACAAAAAATATATTGGTGATAAGAAAGTGAAACGGACAAGAGAACATAAAGTGACAACTGAGAAAGAGAATGAGTCAACAAATTCACAAGGGAATGAAGAAAAAATGCAAAGTCTCTTAGAATCTACATTTGCCAAGTTAAATGCTAATCAAAAGAGAGCAAAGGTTCTTACGAAATGTAATGGCGAAGTTACTTTATGCAGATTTTTGACATGTCCCGATCTACGAGAGGGTTGTAAGTTATGTGAAATTTCATTAATACCGTTTGAGCAATATTCTTATTGCGAAATATTTGCGACTGCTCATCTACTAAATACATAAACCTTTTTCATTGCATAACTTTGCTGTTCATAGATATATATATGCACTACCGGATTTTATCTAGATAATCATATCAATAACGACACATATATATATTCAAGCTATTACTCCACAAGCGGTAGGCACAGGCATTTCAAATACAATATTTCAATAATCATTAAAGAGAAACATATGGCTGACAATGACATACTATGGTAACTTAAGATTGAAAAATTAAGATATATACTATCACTAGACGATGTTAACGTGTACTTTCTAAATGTCTTACATCATCCGTTGGTAATTAAAGTTATAGAAAAGTTTTCATAATGTCTTTCGTATCTCACATTTTTAGCAGATTGAGTGTTGAACGTTTTAGACAATAAAATAGTATTTATTTTATGAATGTTTAACAATATGATGCAGAGGCACGTTTCCGCACCGAAGCTTTATAGAAACTAAACGGTCAGTAATTAGTAAATAAAAGTCAAGTACTGTGAGTCCGCGGACGCATTAATATTGGAGTCGCACTAATACCAAAAGCAACGCGTGCCGCAATGAGATTGAGAAGATGTGACATAAATAGAGTATAAAATTCTCTGAAAAAATCCACTGGCACCTGCTAGGTGATGTTAAGCCAAGGTTTACCATTCCATTTTTGTTGCAGTTCAGGGCTATAGCTTAGTAAGAATGAATTCAAACGCGATAACCCACCTGCTGATGTTCAGTATTTTTTTCTGACATTTTCCGCATAATGTTGCAAGTTGGTCTAACGATTAGGGTCGAAAGAAGCCTGTAGCGGACGTTTCTAGCCTATACTTTTTGCCAATGAAGACAATAGAGGTAAAAAAAAAATTCTACATCAATCTCTACAGAACATTCGTGCCACATCCGTTACTCAAAGTAGAACACAAGGAAGTGTCCTAACTAAACCCACTACACAGCGCACTAATCAACAAGAAAATAACATTTTCCTAATGTCAACATATGAAATACAGGAATAGTATATGTTATTGAATCAGATACTTTAAGAAAATATTAAAAGTGTTTTCATTGTCCTGAAACTACGCTACATATTAATGAATATGAATAAATGGTTACTTCCTTATCTCTATAGCTCTTAGATAAGGTATCGGTAACTTATCACGTGATTGTAATTAATTTAGAGAACTATGATAAAGGTATAAAGACCTGTCCTCATTTATTTTTTTGGACGATTGTGTTATTATCTTTTTAAAGGAATCGCGAGTATTGGAGATATTCACTAGATTAGCACGGAACAATTGAAATTTAAAATGGTTACGCTAAATCTCCAACGATGGTTGTAAGTTGAAGTTGTAAGTTGTGATGACAAATTAATGTTTTTCGATTGTATTAAATCTAAGGTATCCCACTTTATTTCAAATTTCATGAGCTAAATCAATAGAATGAATAAAAATTAGATTAAAATGCTCCTACTTTGCACAAACAGACATATATCAAAAAGTCTCTTTAAAAATTCATAAGTGCGAATCTGACAAGCTGTATGAACAAATAAATTTTATTTATTTATTCATTTTATTTCAACAACTTTATACACTTATGTACATCGGCGGTCTTAATGCCCTGGGCGTTTACCTTTAAGTGGTGGCGAAATCTTCTATGTGAAACATATTAAACTAACATAAACTGATAAATACAATTACACACATACGTAAATAAATATAGAAATATGTTAATATACCATATACCATACTAGGCTATGGAGATGTACTATTAATTAATTCCAACAGCTCACCAAGAAGGTTAGTGGCCATCTTGATTTCTAGAGAGAGAGCATATTTAATAGGTGATCAAACGTGAGAACTGATCTTGAGGGGTTTTTGCCCATTTTAGTTAATTTTCCAAACACAAAATACAAGAATTTATAATAAAAAAAATATTTTACGCAATTGAATAACAAGAGGATAATTTTCGGTTTTTCACTTTTACTTGTCCTGTACATTGTTCCTTGCCAAATACCATTGTTTTATTACGGGAAGTACTCCCTTTTCACTGAAAAGCTTACAAAACCTTTTTTTTTATGTAACTTTTAACTCGACGCTTCCTTAAGAAATGGTGTCTATACAGAGATAAAGACAGTTAAACAACAAACGGATTTATAAGGGTTTCTTATTTCTTTTCGGGGAACAAAACCCCATTAAGTCACATCAACAGCCTTTAACAGTCCACTGATAGACATAGGCCTCTCCTTAGAAAGGAGGTTTTGGCCTAGATGCTGGCCAGATGAGTTGGTTATAGCGTTTGTTTCAAGTTTTTCTTCTTACTTTAAGTTTTACTACTTACCTGTGTGTTAAGTTTCCTCAATGCAGGTGGAGTAGCACTGGCTTCAGTGTCTGAGGATATCGTTCTTAGAAGGAGAGGGGTTTCACTGGAATCTGCTAATTCACTCACAGTATCACTCGTTTCAGCGTCGCCACCTCCCTCCCTTGAAGAAAAGAAGACGTAAGTTGGATTTTGTAGGCGCGACTAACTTTCTAAGAGTTTCTAAATAAATATAACACACTAGTTGAAACCCGTTACTTTGTCGGTATAGTGAGTGATAAAAACTTTTCATATTCATTTTCTTTTCATTTATTATTACTGTACTTTTTCTACACAGAAAACTTAAAATAATTTATAAAGTAAAAAATAATTATTTGGTGGGACCCTTTCTTTGCAAGTCACAACATTTTACAGAATTTATTTTAGTCATATTTGATTAACCTTATTACGTGACTTATATGAAGTAGTTATTTGTTACAGTTTTTCAGTGTTCACGCGGGTACTCTAAATATTTATGAATTCAAAAGTAGTAATGAAGTAGTTTTGAACGTATTCAATCCTTCAAAGCACTGTCGGTATGTACATATTCTTAAACCGTGACATATCATCTATGTTGCAGTGGTATTCACAAGAATTATTAATTGCCACACTAGATACGTTTTGTTATCTGCCAAAACTACAATTTTGTATCAACAATGTACTAAATAGAAACATGTGATGTCACCGTTTTAAACTACTCAATTAAACAATATATTTCACTGTACATTTGATTTAAATTCGTAACAGTAATTAAAGCTATGTTTGGGATATTTGTTGTAATGAAGCGGACATTAAAAATAGTTCTATTTAAAATAGCGAAACAGTAGTGTAGGTAAACATGTATTTTTCTTATGGATACACTGCATTAAAAATATAATTTTTTGTGAATTCTTACTGTATAAAGTAATGTATGTTGACGTAGTTGGGAGCGGTGGGAGCGGTGGGCGCGCAGGGCGGCGAGTCGGGCGCGCGCGGGGCGGTGGGCGCCAGCGCCGACAGAGTGGCTGCCGAAAGCGGCAATGTACTCGCGCCGCTGGAGCCATCCTCTGTACTCGACCCTGTACCTCCTAGTAACAAATGAATAAAAAAAAATGTTATAGGCCCACCGAATGGACTAAATAATTGGACTAATAATCGAACATCTGACATACAACGCCATTTAGCTTCAAACTAAGCAGAGCTTATACTAAGTCAGATAGATTGACTAATAGAATACTTATGTACTCTTTTGTAACACATAGAAAACACAAAAACTGTAAAACAAATAGTTACAGATCATACAAAAATTTGGTCCGACCCGGGCCTGAAACTTCATGCCCAGCAGTCACATACGCTACCACTACGCCACCGAGGCAGTCAAATTCTCGCTACTAAGTACAGCTTGGTCGAAACGTAACGCAATTTCAAAGCATTGCAAAATATCTATTACCTGAGTGTATTATATTTCTCATAAATGCAATTATATAATATTTTATTAAATTCAAAAGAAGTAATGGGTAATGGTATATTAATGGTGTTACCTACATCTACACCAAGAGATGCAATATATCTATGTTGCTTCGTAACAACATGGTTTCATATCCAGTTAGGTCAATATTTTATTCTATAACAAATACTTAGTATTATACAGAATTGAGAATAATCGTTTTGGTGTACATAAGTTAACAAATGTAACAAGTTTGTGTCATCATCGTCATCATTATCATTATCATCATCATCATCATCATCATCATCATCATCACCATCACATCAACAGCCCTCTGCTGAACTTAAGCTTCTCCTTGAAACCTCCTTTTCAAGGAGAAGCTCGGGTCGACTATACCTAGCTGGCCAGACGGGTTGGCATAGAATTTTTTCCATGTTTTCCTTCTCTTTGCAGTCTGATATTGTCTAGTGTAGTTTGCTCTCTTAGTCGCCTCTTACGACACACACGGGATGAATAGACAGATGAATAGAAGGGGTGGTGGCACTGTATTCTTAGTCTATCATCACATGAAATATATTATGTGTGTGTGGAATATATTTTATGGAAGATAAAAAATGCAATGAAATGCACATAATTATTTTCTTTTTCATGTAGCTGGTTCATCTTGCAAGAGTAGTTAATTAAAACAGATCTAAAGGTTTACTCATCATGATAAATATTTAGTTGTAGATTGTAGAATTTTGTTAAGAATTTAGGTGGGGTGGTGTGTAACTATATATATATTAATTGTGATACATTTTGTGTGTGCAACAACAATAGATATGTCTAAATCTATACGGTATTAAGGTTTTAGGAATACATAATTTAGTGACCTAGTTAGCTAGTCTTTAATAACACTAAATATACATTAATAAGAATGTTTTCCTTTACCTGCTTGTATATAAACGTATTCTCCATCGTTAATGTCCACTGGAACTTGGTCGTAGAACGGCTCCTCTTCAGAACCAGGTAAGACTGCCGGTATACTTTCTAGTGATACTGGTGCCGACTTATCAACGTCGGTACCCTCTCCTAAGTCTGGTGTGGTGGATATGGCTTCTTCGTCAATAGATCGTGGGGTCGCCGCACCCCCTGATCGTTTACGTTCTGACGACAGCGAATTTAAAGACTCGTAGCTTTTAACCTGTAGACAATGTATAGCTTAGTTGTTTTGATAGTATTACACATTATTAGTAAAAATCACATATCTATGTTTTAAAAAAACGACTCCTCTGCATTAGCAATAAATCCTCTGTTGCAGCTGACTTTACAAACATTTGCAGATAACGCAAACTGTTGTTTTTCTGTCGGGATCCTATGTGGGGATCGCACCCACAACACTCAGCGTAGAAGGAAATGATAAATTGCATTCTTAAAACTACGTCATCCGTGTAACATCCATCCAATAACACACCATTCGATCGAATGGATAATGAAAACTTATCGTACAAAACAATAAAAATGTAAGGGTAAATATCATAAATAACTCACTCGTTCACTAATAGAAGGTGTTGACGCTCTGCTGGCGATAGACTCACGAGATTCTGCGTTACGGATTTTACGCCCTAAAGATGATGGTGGACTATCTTCTGCTAAACCAGTCTCAGGTAACGAGGCTCCTCGTATGCTGAACACTTTTGGCGGTGGCCTAAATACAAGACAAATTTAGATAATGTAATTTAATTCCAAACTTTCATAGCAAAGCAAGTTTTTTTCGTTTTTCTGAATTATGGAACTAATTAGAGGTCTGTGCGAAACCGTTACTTGGAGGATTTACTTACATCATTTCATCATTTTTTTATTCTATCTTCTGCTATCTAAAAGGATACAGCGTTCACATCTACCAGATCAATGTGCGCATTTCAAAACACTGCAGAGCTAATTGTCACTTGCGATATTATTGGTTCGATACGAACTCCTAGCTTCCAAAAAGCCGAAAACACACTTTTGAAGTGAGTTTCAAGGGTCCATGGGCACTTATTGAATGGTCACTTAACATCAGATGATACGTCTGTTCATTTGCTCCCTACGTCATAATAAAAAAAGTGAGTGTGTATGTGTGCTTGTGTGTGCGTCATAATAAGAAAAAATGAATGGTGTCGTGGGACACCAGGTAGGAACGAAGTTCCTTCGGATAATGTGAAATCGACACAATTTGCAAAAAAAATCGTGCTCAATTTTATGTAGGTTTTCTTGATTTTTCTCTTAAATTTTGCTGATTAGTTTTTATTTAAGTACAAGAAAGTATTTAAGAAATTCAGTATTTTAGGAAATAAAATAATAAATTCCTTAAAATAATAAAATAATAAATTCCTTAAAATAAAAAAAACATCGTAATTCAAATTTCAACTGAAATAACAAAAAAATATGTATCTTTATTTTTTTTTGTCAACATTATTATTAATTAAAAATTACATAGAAATAGAAAAATAGAAAAAAATAATAAAAATAATAATAATACGTGATAGATAGTATGAAACGTAGCACACATGACGCGCTTTCGCGCCTGCGCACGTCTCATTTAACGGTTTTATTCCACGCACTTTTTTCCACAGATTTATTCCACGCACTTTTTCCACGGATTTTTTCTTACAGTTTTACTATCACATTTTTTTCAGTTCGATCCCGCAGCGAAATCCCTATCCCCTCCAAGCCTGCCGTAAGGAACTTCGTTCCAAAAAACTGAAAAGTAACTTTGCATAACATATACATGTAGAACAGATCAGGAGCTAGCTCAGTACAATATACATATAGATATACTCAGTATCCCAACACACAAGGTGCACACATATGTACAATGCTTAATAGACGAGAGTGGGGACGCTACGGTTTATCCTATATCCGATTCTCTCGCCGACTTAATCCTATACATTTACGTGTTTGTTTTTTATCGTGACATGTTTTCTTTTTATCGAGTTTCAAATCAGGACTATTCTAAGAAATTTCACTTCAAAAATTTAGTTTAAAATATACACTATCCTAAAAGAAAAGAGTAAAGCTTGTTTCCCGGCTTAATGAATAAAACTGCTTCGGAGATAGCATCTATCTTATCACGCCTAGGCCTGAGATGTGGTAATACTTAGTATTCAATTTAAAATTAAGGAATTACTTAAAATAAATTAGTGCAAGTTGTATAGTAAATTATATCAAGATATAGAAATAGTAATTAAAACGGTAGGATGCCGTTATTTTTTAAAATTATAACCCTTAAGGGAAAATTAGCCATAACCTCCTGCCTCAATAAGCAAAGACAGTAAATAATTATAGTATACCTAATTATAGTATCTTTATATACACGAGTATACTACAATTATAAACAGGAAAAATGTGTTTAAAACTGCTGATTCAATTTTCTCAGTAGCCACAATTAGTATGTGTTTATATATCTGTAATATACTTACTTTGGTGGCACTTTTTTCTTAGCAATAGCTACAGGATCAACAGGGCTCCCTTCCGATGATTGCTGTGACTCATTCGCCTTTTTGGACGCTGATTCTGCTAATTTCAGACCATTTACTTCGATGACTGTTACGAAATCACCAGTTTGTGATGTTGGACGGTTTTTTGCTTGAATTGGACTTGACTCTACTCCTACTGTAATAATGGGATCACATAAAAACCCATAGAAACATTACGTGATCATTACTACGTTTCTATAAAACAATTCTAAGAAGATGGTTTAAATTCAGTCCAGTTTTTTTTTAAATCAATTAAAATACAAGCAAAAAAGAAAATGTGATAAGGAAAAACTATAGACGTCAGGAATACTACACTAAATTGCTGAGAGACCTTTGTGAACTCATATTGGAGTAACTACCAGTGGCAGTGTGGCCACGTAAGTTTATGGTCTGTAAGTGGTTAGGTCAAACTATCTGGTAAATCGAATGGCTATTGACAATGTAACCATGCATGATACAATCACATAGAAAGTTTGGAAGAATTCATTCTAAAAATAAGGGGGATGCACAACTCGGCAAGAACTATCGAAAGATATTCTACTGTCTCTACAAAAATACAAGGTATAGCAGAAATCGGCAATGAATTCCATGTGAATGTAAGATACCTCTGATGTATGGAAACATCGTTGATAAGGGCTCAATAACCCTTCAAACAACACTACAGAAGAGTAAATTAATCGAGCCAAAACTGAGTACACATCGTCTTCCAATGTAACATATCTATGCAAAACGTAAACGGCTATGGGGCACTTTTCACATAGACATTAAGTTGAAACGCAATATTCTATTGATTAAAATCGATGTCAACAATATCCCATTGTGAGATATAGAATGAAAATATAGGTGTACCTTTCAGGAATAACCATATTATATGACAATAAATACAATAGTTAACCATTAATACGCAATATGTTAATCAAATAGCAGCAGTCATACAAATCTAGAGTAACATTTAAACAATAATTACCATTATTTTCCTGCTTTATATCATTTCTCTGGACAATCTCACTATTACATCTTCTTCGAGCTGCCTCAGCTGCTAAGTTAGACGACAGTTCATTGATACATTGATTAACAGAGCTCCTTTCAGTTATGCGAACAGGCTTTTTTCTTAATTGCACTTGACATTCTGCTACCTCCAATGGTGTGGATTCATCACTCTTATTGCTTATGACACTTGCTTCACTGTCCTTAGGCAAGGAATCATAGTTGGAACCCTAAAAATACATATTCATTATCTTAAGTTTTTTCTTGCCATCAACAACATAACACAATTAACACTATTTTTATCCTCAACTAAAGTCAAGGAAAAGTTATAACTAACTAGTGTATTGTTTATTAATTTTTAATTATCTTAAAAAATGATACTTTCTTTCCCGTTTTCTTATATTTTATTCTCTGATCTACATTGTACATGCATACATTGTATTAAAAAATTGGGAATAAAAGATCACAATATTTTTTTCAAAGTTTGTATGCATGAATTTGGTAAATGTTCACTAAAGACAGCATAGATAAAAATAAACAATTTAACCGCAGTTAGCTCAAAGTGAATAATCGTAAATAAATTTCAGGAAAGTAAAGGCTGCTCTACAGTTACATTAATATAATGCAAAATAGGTCTTCAGATGCTCATATTTTTTTAAATTTTTATTTATGTATTATGTTGAAGTTTGAATTTACAATCAATGGATGTTATATTATTGTTCGTACAGGAAATATGCACTCCTTATTTTTTTAAAATTTCTTGGCAAAGCTAACAATATTATGTTTGCCTAAAATCACTATTAAAAATGCCATTTTTCAGATCACTTAAGTAAATTTTAAATATGAATAATAAAATCAGAAACATCAATTTAATACCTATATAGAACTTTGTATTTATCATTTTACTAAATTACTGCAAGGAAATAAGAAAAACCATCTCAAAAGAGCTCTTTACGTCAATTAGAATAACTCAATAAATCTCGAAACTTTACAATTGAAGCTCAAACAAAAGAAATATTTATGTTTACATTCATATACACTAGAGAAATATTACCCTGCTGTTAAATTTTACAACCTGACTTTTCTTTGTGCTTCATGTAATATAAACCTCCGGATAAATTACTTTATCAGTAACTAAAAATAGATAGTTGTATAATCAAAGTAGATTTAAATAACAATACCATAGACAGTAAGTATACACACTTATTTGTATTCAGAACCTTGTAACAACCATCTCATTTACATCCTCATTGATGATTCATCACACCTTAGTGTTTCACATCAATGTTTTTAAATGAATTTTGTAAGACATTTAACTAGCCATATAGCAGGTTATACTTGTGTAGTTATGTTTGTACTAAAAAAGACAACACCCACACTAGGAATATGTCTCATGTCCTCAGAAATTTCACAAGCTTTCATTCTAACAGAAACAAAGAAAGAAGTCTTAGAACAACAATTTATGAACCACACAAAGTTTTGCCCCATGTGGGGATTGAACCCACAATACTGTTACTGTACTGTTACTTTCATACGCTTCATAAATCAATTAACAGTTAACATAAATAATTTTGCACTCATGTGTAGATAATCATTGCATATCATAAATATTAAATAAACACAGTTATAGTTACTGTTCTATTTTATTGAGAGCAACATTTTACATAATTATATGCCGCATTACCACCAATTTAAAAATACTAGCTTGAAAATATTACATTTTAAAAGTGGTTTAACTTCTTCATTTATTGTAGTATATGAAGATTTTCTTTTTCAAATGAATCACCACTACATTTATAAACCTTTCTAAAGTGAGGTCTATGTCCAGTGGTGAACTTATAAAGGTTTATTGATGAATGAAATATTACATAATCATTGATCAGATTTAACTCAATATTATAATAAATATAAATCTAAACCTTTGCATCTACTTATTAATTTATATTTCTGGGTAGTAAAGTATTCAATATGATTCATGTGAGAATAACACTTTTACAGAACTATTAACACTTATTAAAACTATAAAATCTTTAGAAAATTGGTATATAAATGATGTTAATTCAATTAAACAAACATTTGTCAATGTTCTGTAAATATAGAATCTGTGGTAAATATCGATAATAATGAGATCAAAGGATATAAAATGTAGTAAAGATTGTTTTAACACTAAATTAATTGTAGTATATAGACATAGTCAGTTACATCTCAACCACTGGGTTGAATGAGTTAACAAGAAAATGCTTTCAACAGCAACAGAATTTTAAAAGTTGTATTATGACAGGAACCAACTTATTATGTATTTAAGCTAACAAGGCTAGATCCATTAATCTACATGAATCATACAGTAATTAAGGTGGATTGAGCAAATTCAATAGACATCCTTCACATTTTTATTTTCTCTTAATCAGAAAATACAATAGGGATATGATGTTGGTGAATTAATCTATTTATTAGAATTATAACAAATGTGTAACTTATTGCACTGAGTAATTTAAATAAATTTTTTACCAATAAGTTATATAAAACACATGCACTTAAAACCAAAAATAGTAAAAAAATTCAAAAATCGAAACAATACTATAGTAAATACATTAAAAACTAATATATTTGAATTTCACTTTAAAACGTATCAAAAGAATGATAACTCTATAACGTAGTATATTTCTACAGACAAGTTTACAGACTGGGTTACCTGCTTGCTATCAGATGTCTTATCGTCTAGATCGTTCACGTCACCCCCCGAGGGCGGAGCCGTCCGATTGCTTTGAGCGGCAGCTTTATGTTTCTCAACATCTGAAAGTAGTGTCTCCAAGTACTCTACATAAAATTCTTCCTTCTCTAATTCTTCTCTCAATATAGCAACTTTTTGTTTGTGTTTAGACAAATTGGCCCTGACATCTTCTTCCCAAGCTGCTGGTAAAGCACTCTCAGGAAAACGTTGTACCCACACACGTTGAAAATCACCGAAGACACTCATCTCTTAGAAAACGCTGTCATGACAAATTTATGTTACAACACAACAGAATACAATTTATTTACTTAAAGTTTACGCACAGTAACAAAGTAGAACAAATTGTGGATCTGTCATCGCATTGCAAATTCTTCATTTTTATTTACCACAGATAAAAAAACACAATTTAGGCTGCGGTCCGTATCGTGCTTACAGCACTTACGACTTTTAAACTGTTAACGTGTGGTCCGATTTGGTGAGCGCGCCAACGTCTGTCAGCAGTATTAATAATTCGGACCACTTGTGAGTGTGCTTACGAATTCAAAAAGTTGAACATAACCTAACAAAGCATTTTTTGACATAAACTTGAGTGGAGTATGTAGTGTAGCCGATAAAGATGGTAAAATGCTTGTATTTCAAGCATTTTCCGCAATCATAGATTCATAGATTCAAATAAATGAAGCAAAATAACGTCAAAGCTCACAATGCTAACGACCCGACCCGTCAGTACTGTAAGCACTAGTTAGTGACGTCACATGTGTCATAGTCATAGCGTCCACAAGGCTAACTGTGAGCGTAAAAAGCGCGATCAGACCTCACGTGGGACGCTATGAGCGCTGCGAGCGTCCGAATCAAGCTCACAGCGGTCGTTAGCAGTTTAAACGCTGTAAGTGCTGTAAGCACAATTCGGACCTTAGCCTAAGTCTACTTCATTCAAATCGATGTATACAAATATTGAGTCACAGATATTGTTTATTTATTTCCAATGAAAGAATGATTATCAATGAAAGAAATTTTAAGAACTTTTGTATATATCTTCTTAATAAGTAAAACATTTCACATTACATTATCACATCAACTGCCTTTAATAGTCCACTACTGGACGAAGCCTTCTCCATATGAAGGAGCTTTTGGCCTACTAAACCACGCTGGTCAGACGGGCTAGTATAGGGTTCGTATAAAGTTTTCCTTTTCTTTGCAATGATGTAGTCCCGCCTAGTTTGCTCCCTTAGTTGCCTCTACGGTATCCACCAGATAAATAGAGGTGGCGAAACTCTGTATTTTTAATCCGTCACCACACGGAAAAATATTTGTTCTTATCAACAGATTCTTATTTCAGCAGTCATAATAAATTATTAAAAAAATAGTGCTTCAAATTTTCGAATTTGTTGGTCTTGTAAACTAGAATATAAAAGTAATTTTCTGTAGAGTCTGTCTCACGAAAGAAGTCAGGTTAGTTGGGTTAGTTGTCGTTGTTGTTATGGACGTTGCTATTGCGTTTTTAAGCCATTTGCCGTAAGCAAACTGAAGCAGAACAGTAGAATTTATGAATATTATCAATAAAAAACGTAAAAGACGCCCTGACAAGTAAATATTTGGTAATATCAGTTTTATGATTATTTTTTTTATATTTCTGTACTGAGTAGTCTGTTTAACATTAATAAAATTTTAAAATATCCACAATGTTTGAAAACGGTAGCATTAAAAAGGTGTTCATTTTAAACTAACCTGCATAAAAGCTATATTGTTTGAACTAATAAATCACATCTGCATATATCTAGTATATATGCCAATGATGATCGTTATTTTATTAAAATATAGTAAATTAAAATTTCTGATTTTTATTTGATTTACTTTATTTCCTCTTAGAATTTGAGTAAACTGTTCGATTTTATTTTCTACCAGTAATTCGTCCGCTAACTAGGGGATGTTTTAGAAATTCTACAGTAAAAGCCTGTAAGAAACAGTCCGTCGCAAGACTGCAGTGCCGTGCGTGCGGGACTTCTATCTTTCGTTGGACGGACTCTAAGTTGTAAATAATCTGTGCGTTTGTGCCATTCTTCCGCAGAAGTGAATAAAAATGTCAAAACATTGCAATTGTAATTCTATAAAATAAAAATGGAAAAGAACTATGTGAAATCTATCATAGAAGGACTAAAATCATCATCCTCAAGTCGCGTCCAAGAGACTCTTGTAAAAATCAGAAGTAAAGTAATAGTAAATGACGATGGAATAAAGATTTTTCGTGAATGTGGAGGTTTAGAATATTTGCTACCACTTTTGCGTAAACCTAACGAAAGGATTCTCGATATTACCCTGAGTATACTCGGTAATTGTTGTCTTGAGGAACGAAGTAGTCTTACGGTATGTATCTATGTTTTTTCTTTGATGTGATTACAGTGAATAAATGTCTTAAGTTCTAATAATTTATTAAATATCTACAATCTGCTAACTCTATGTAGACGCTGTATTTTTACTATATAATTTTCTATAACTATAATTTTGTGTGGTAATGGTGGAACTGACGTTTTCTTATTAAAAAACGCAACCAGGCACTATTTAAAGCAAATCAAGCATATTATAAAAATCTAATTTAAGTTAAGCAATTTCTATAAAAATTCCCTACTTCTTAACATAAAATATAATATTATCATGCAGTAATAAGTATAAATAAAATCACAATAAATAATTAATAAATAAATGATTCAATAATAATAAGCACAATGTTGTGGACTTCACATTTACTATTACTATTGAAATTATCTTGTTATATAATAAAATTTTGTTTAGTGGTCTATTTTAAAAATCACATTCAATATTTTACTGTATTCACTGTTCAAAATATTCTTATTTATTCTAAGTATTGTAAATTTTCAGGTTGGAAAATTATATACTTTTGCCCCTCTAGTCAACATTATCAAAACAGTATGCCGTGATAGCATTGTAGGACGAGCTTGCCGTGTTATAGGGAACTTAGCACAAAGGACAATAAATGCAGAGGGCTTACATGGCCATGGTGTGGTTACCGCATTGGTTACTTTAATTGAAAGTAGAGATAAAAATACTTCCTACCCAACATTAACAATGGCTGTAAGGGCAATCAGGTAACTATTATGATTATTTTGTGTAAAAAAATCTACTAGCAAGTACCAACTGTTCTACTGTTATAAAGATAATTTTTATATTGTAGGTTACTGTATTTTCTACTGTATTCTTTATTGTTGAAAAAAAATTGTTAAATAATACACTTTTATATAATGCTACAAATTCCTCAAACTTCCATTATCATTATAGGTATAAATATATATATATATCAAATTTATTGTAATATAAAATTCTTTTAGGTTTAGTTGTAACCAGATTATTTGTAACTGTTATTTTAAGAGATTTAATCTTTTGTGTATTACTGAGTCTTTTACTCGATAATATATTTTACTAAATATTTGATTCTTTTTAAATGTAGGTAATTGCTTTTGAATTTGCCATAAATATAGATAATTCTGTTATTAAAATAATTATTATCCGCTATTCTGTTTGTATAACATTTATTTATTTAAGGTTACTATATATGTTGTACACAGGCAGTCTTAATACGATGGGGCATTCTCTCCCAGTCAACCTTCAGGTGATGTAGAAAGCTGATGCAATGATAATATCTTTGCACTTTATGCACTGCAGTTTGTTCCCAAAATAGGCAGAGTTCTGTTCTATGGTAACCATACTGCTGATAAACATACTTAAATAAAAAGTAAAAAAATCACACAATTCATGTGTCAAATCTGTCTGCTTAACAGGGTGTCTAACCACTAAACCATACAGGGCTGTCAAATCAGAAATTAGTAACCGAAATCGTAAGTCTGTAAAGTGTAATTCATAACATCAATTGTGTTTCAGGCAACTGTGGATGGTGATAGAGAAAAGGGATGAAATGCTGAGCTTAAATGCAGTTCGCTGCATAGCAATACTACTTACCACAGAATGTGAAACAGCTGGTATTATAAAATCTACTGGTCCTGTTCGAGAAACAGAAGGACTAAGGAAAAGTCAAGAAGAACTTATTATAGGGATACTGAAATGTTTGGGCTATTTTACAACATTTTCTACTGCACAATGTGCTGAGCAGGTAATATTCTTTTGTTACCATTACTATAATATATATTTATAATTTTACTGGCTTCTACCTATGGCTCCGCCCGAGTGTATGTCGGTTATCATGGTAAACAGTAACCTATCCATAATTCTGTTGTATAAGCTATATTACTTCATACAACAGATTATCAAAATCCGCACAGTAGTTTTTGTGTGAAATAGTAACAAACATCCATACATTCTAAAAACTTTGGCATTCATAATATTAGTAAAGATAGAAATTCGGCTTTAAGTTTAGTTAATTCTATAGCAGAGGGTGTAGTGAGTTTACTTCACTTCAACACGATTGTCATAAAACATAATAATATGCTTATTATATCAACGGTTCAGAATTTCCCAACAACTAGTATGATTTTCTGAACAAATCTGTAAATGTTTTATCAACGCTTCTGCCTCCTCCTTAACTTTATTTTTATGGAATTGTATTAGCTGCACATTTGTGATGGTATGTTATGTATTGTTTCATATTTTCATTATTTCGCTCATGATGTACAGTGAAAATGGAAAGATCATACTTTGATACTGTTTACTGCCACACTATGCATTCTGCTTCCGGGTACTTGTAGCTTTAGAAGATGAACTGCTTTTGTGCCAGACATGACAACTTTTAACTGATATTCCAGCGGTCTATCGGTCGGGCTATCCCTTCAAAGGATCCTCTCCTCTGTAAAGCCTGGTTATCTGGATGTACTGAAAGACATCTTTTCGATGTCCGCTGTAAAATTACACTTGAATTCTCCACTTTATTGTTTGTTGGTCAGATTTTTATGATGAAAACATCTGTATTGAAAGTGTAAAAGTCATTCCTGGAAATATAGTATATTGCAATGACTTTTTTGCAAGCGTTATTTTTACGTCCAATATCGGTTATAATATGGTTACAATCTTGCCTTGGTAATAATAACTGTTGTGTTGCATTCTCTGTTATAAGAAAAATCTGAGACAGTTTGTGAAAACACTGATCAAAGAGAGCTCTTAGTAAGGTATGACATTTTTTGAACATTAATCACAGCTGTTTACAAAAATATTTCCGGTACTTCTCGTTTTTGTGCCACGTATGAATTAATTTGCTGAGCTTGCTCAGCGGATACACGTGCAGTATCATATTTTTCTAAAGCAGTATTTTGTTGAAAAACATGCCTTACCGTTATGATTGTAAAGGCACTTGTCGCAGTTTATGTATTTTAACAAATTGTGTTTAATTTACTGGAGACATTGCATTTCGTTTTTGTTTAATGGGCGGATTTTGACGGTTCAGCGTTGTGATTGGTCAAGAGTTTCAATCAATCTGAATGCAATCTCTCAGTTTACTATAGTAGGTATTTGTAACACTGATCCAGAAGAAGTGAACCCACCCAATCAGCTCGCATTTGCAGAGTTCGCGCTCGAAGAAAGTTATTCGTATGGTTGTACGCCAGCTCTTTGTACGCCAAGATTAATGGGTTTCCAATTTGCCCTTCCTTACGACACACATTAAGACGTTGTTACAATGCTAAGGAAATACCGGTTTATGTTTCAGATACAAGGAGATGGCAGAGGCTTCCAATGTCTTGTAGCATTAACAAAAAAATTTGAGAACTTAGCACTTAAGTGTCTTATGAATATTTGTTATCTGTCGACCTGCAGACCTCTACTTGGCATTGCAGGGTTTGTTGAGTGCCTTATTAGCATCCTTCAAAATATTACAGGTAAGCTGTAAGAAAGTAAAGTTTTACTATTCACGTATAAATCTTAAAAAGGGGTCATAAATTCAAAGAATATGGCAAAACTTAAATAAATAAAATATTTTTTATTACATATATTTAAATTATTTTTCTTATTATTTCTTCTAATCTGAGGAATAGTAGTTGTGATGTAGTTCTGAATACAATATTGTTGTGATACGACTTACAGAAGTTTCCTCTTGGCCGGAGGGGTCGGCGCAGGCACTGGCACAACTTAGCGAAGAGTCAGTGAATCGATCGCGCTTACGGCATTGTGGTGGTCTACCACTTTTAGTGGCTGCTGCTCGAGAGAACCCACGCGCCATGCATGCTCTTCTGCAGTATGTTTTCGATGACACATGTAAGTATATTTTAGACTAACGTTAATCTATTTCTATTATATTAACTAATAGGTCATAAATTACCCTTTTAAAACATAACATCGTATATAAACTTGCACAGTGCAATGAAAATGAAATGAGTTCAAGAAGTTTTAGTAGATGTTTTCTTTTTTAAGCATTTCAGATTTTGGTCAATGAAGGTCTTGTAAATTTATTAACTGATGAACTTACTATGTATTTAAAAACAATGAATTTTGAGCATAACATCACTGAAAGTGACATTGGTGAAACTAAAAATGAAACTGAAGATAGGGTAACAGAAAAACAAAAAGAAATTAAGGCAAGCAGTGAAGGACAACCGACAACCGAACAGTCGGCTGCTACCAGCACAGAAAGTAAATGTAGTTTATTTGCACGTCGCAAAGGTCCATTGTCTTGTAGAAATGAAGATGAACTTAAGGTGGTCATAGAAAGGGACAATATGATAGTCGGCTTTATTGACGCTATTGATAGTGATGCATCTGATGATAGTCAAAGTGAAGATGAAACACAACCTCTACGACGCAAGTGTTTGAAAAGAGCTCGATCTAAAAGTCCAAAAGCTGTTAAAAAGGTATGTACTATACTACTCCAATATTTTTTTTAATTCTCAACATTTACATATGTGTTCTGTTTTTAGAAATCCCAGTTAATAAAAATGGCTAGCAAAGATTGGTCGGCTGGTGTCTACTGGGAGCCAAAGAGTCCCGAATGGCCTTCTCTTAACCAAGCTTCAGGCTCTCATGTTTCTATGAGCCCAGACAGAGGAGAAACGTTAGGGCCATTATCGCCGTACTCCTTATATTCAGATGGTTATCAATCTGGGTTTAGCCCTGAATACAGGACTTTCTCATCCAATAAACGAGCGAAATGGGACTGGAGTCCTGAATCTGGAGTTAGTTCGGGAGAAGGTAGTTCAATGTCACCTTATTGGACTGAGTATCAATGGAGTCCAAGTAGTTCTGGAGGACCTGCTTCACCATTTAGTGCCAAAGAAGGTATACATGTGATAATTTAGCAAAATATCTGATGACTAAACTAGTTACTTTCAGGTTATTAGAAGAGAAACATTTGGAAAACGATTCTCATGAAGCTCTCTAATCTTGTCTAAGTAGGGTTAATAATTTTTGGAAATTATCAAGACATTGATTGATTTTATTTGGGTCTCATATTCTCATGTGTCTCATGCTCATATTTTTGAATACTTAATTGATCATAGTAACTGCTCAAAACCGTTAACATAACATTACTTCGATTAATTTGGTTGTTATATGAATATGTGCGGGAAGGAAACTTTGAAAAGTTAGTATGATCGATATGAGCCGAATAGATTTTTAGGAAAACAAGCCATAGGCTACTGAGATTGCTACCTGAACAATGAAAAATATTTTACACATTGAACAGCCTGTCAAATATTGTGTGATAAGCATTTGCGTCTCTATGTAGTGACGGATTAAGAATACAGAGTATCACCACCCCTATTCTTCCCATAGGCATCGTAAGAGACGACTAAGGAAACAAAATATGCAAGACAACGTCCCTGCAAAGAGAATGTAAACTTAAACTCTATACCAGCCCGTCTAAAAAGCGTTATATAGTAGACCAAAACTTCCTTGATGTTAAAGGCTGTTGATGATGATGATGGGCATTTGTTCTGTTTCTAAGTATAATTTATCTAAAATATGTACCTATGTATTTAAAAATATATACATATGTTTATCAGTACGCTAGTCACAATAGTACGGGTTTTACAGATCAGAAAGCAGTGTGTAAAATGTGTAAAGTTATTATTATTATTCTTCTCTTTATCTCATTTACTAGTTTTTGCCCACGGATTCGCATACGTGGAATTTGGTCTGCCACTTTAAGTTTCGTGATAGATCATTTTAAAGAAATATATTTTTTTTAACATACAAACAATCCTATGGTACATCATCTTTGTGTAACTGCAATGGTTTGGGCACCGTACACCAAGATAACTCTCAGAGGACAGATTTTTTTCCGACTTAATTGACATGTATTGTTATGTTACGGCCAAAATTACATAAAATCGTTACAAAATGTAGCCTATATGTTATTCCCATATATGACCTTATATTACTGTAAAGTTTCATCCAAATCCGTCCAGTATTTTTTTTCACTCACAAACTTTTGCATTTATAATATTAGTGGAATAAATATATTCAGTCCATTTTTAAATATGTAAAAAGGAAAACAAAAATGCATATTTAAAAGTATAAAAAATATTAGACTACCAACATGGGGTACAGGGACCAAGACGGCGGTGGTTAGGGCTCCAAAGACAGGAACTGCCTCACTATAAGTGCTGTGTCAAGGAGGAGTGCCTTCTGCATCAGACGTGAGCCTTCGAAGTGTAGCCCCTTATTATTATAATATTCCAGACAGTTCAGATTCGGAGATTTCTGGTCGTTATTCTCCAGTATGCAGCGATAATGAGGGTGAGGTTGTGGAGCTTACTGGTGTGAATAGTGCCGTGGATGAAATGAATGCGGCTCAGGTCGCCCATGATTTAGATGAACTTATTATGGAAGACGATGACAGCGTAGAGGCGGAGCCTTCTCTTGAAGGTAAGCTATCCGCTGACTATTAACAGTTGGTAACAGGTAGATCGACTCTTTAAATTGGTAAGAACGTGCAAGGTTGTAAAATATTTTTTTTCGTTATAAACCTTTTATCTAAATAAATAATTTTATTTTAAGTTATAAGGGAGTACTATTATATTATAATAAATAGAGCAATAATTTAACTTAAACAATTGCCCTATGCGTTGTTACGAACCTATTATTCATTTTGAAAACCTCTTGGTACACGCCAAATAAAAGAAGCGAGGATTTTACCCTTCAGCAGAAAGTGCATTAGGTGCCATAAAGCTCAGAATAATTTCTAACCTTTTGCAAAAACATGTACAACGTTATTCTTATTTAATATGAAACGTGAAAACAGTTTGTTAAGAATCCGCAATAAAATTTTAAACCATGTTATATTCATCCCAAATATATAAAACCGACATATACACGATACGAGAAACAATTTGATAAACTTGAGAAACTTCAAAATTTTTGTATACGATTCATTTTTAGCCTACGCAAGTATGATCATATATCCGAATTTCGTACAAAATTCAAGTGGCTCCCAATACGGCTTCGCCGGAATACTCATCTCCTGTCATTATTATATAACTTCTTATACAATACTACAACGCCTATCTACTTAAAAAATCTTACTTCGCTGAAAAGTCTTTCGCAGTGCAGGCTACGCGCCTGTGGAACTCCTTACCGGGGGCTACTAGGCGGGCACAATCGGTGAATGCTTTTAAGAAACTCGTCAAGGACCACTATTTATCTATATAAATACTATATGTACGATATGTAACAATTGTATGGTATATGGGTATGTATGTATGTTTGTATACGTCTTCATATTTATATACGTATGTAAGCGTATGAATATGTATTCGTATATATGTATGTGTAGTTATACTATGTAATGGTAGCCTATATACGCGCATTGTAATGTACACCACAAACTACATAATACTATATACCTAGTATAGTCCATCTAAAGGTTGCCTGGAAAAGATCACAGACTGCGATAAGGCCGCCCATTGTACCACTGTTTTTTTGTTTGATTTCTACGTTGTGTGTTTCCTAGTTATGGTGTGCAATAAAGAGTATCTGTGTATCTATCTATATATTTATATATTATATATTACGTTTTTGATACCTACCAGCACGGTGCCCGCAGTGAGTCATTGGCGCACATTAGCTAGCTTAGTGAGGTTTATTTATTTGTTTATTTATTGTTCTTATGATAATACATTTGGATGTTTCCGTTTTTGTACTATGTAAAATAAATAAATAATAATAATAAATTCATAGTCAAGATTTTAACATTACACTTTACCGTTAGCTCCAAGGCCATAGTAATCCGGAGAGAAATTCACTGAAAAAACTGTGTATTTGTATTAAATAATGATAGTATTTATTTAGATAAACTACGATAATTATTTAAGTTTACTTTTGTTTTTCAGTTGACGCTGTCAATATCGACGTACGTTCCAAATCATCTCGGGTCCACATAGCGTGCGTACTAGTGTTACTATTTCGAGTATCTCATGGGGCAACGGGCAACTCGTTAGGTGCCCTCCGCGAAGAACCAGTGCCTAATCAAACATTAGAACTGTTGACGGGTCGAGAATGTTTGAATGCTTTACTGGATTATGTGGAGAGATGCAAGAGGCCTCTTGGACGGGCCGCACGGATCCTCGCCAAAGTATTAAGGTAGGTTATTTTCCCTTATAAGGTTATATTACACAAAACTTAGGTGTTGTACACCTATACATAACAAAAAAACTGTTTGCGATAGTATTTTATACTTATGTATATAGTACTTTATACTGATCTTTTTCTTACCTGACTGTTCTAGGAGGAGAATTATATTTTTCTAGTAGTAGTAATTATTCTATTGCATTATCAATGTGGATTTTGGCTTGGAATATGTGGTTAGACAATTTTGGAGAAACCGGAAAGTAGTATTAAGTTCAAACAAATAGTTTTAACAAGTTTTTAATTTTTGTGTCTTTCATTCCCTAAAACATGTTTATTTTACAGTTTAATATTAATAATTTTAATTATTTACAGCAATGCTCTTTGCCTAATGAGTATATTAAAACATAGGCTGGCTCTAAGATTACATTACATGTCTGTCAGTTCCAAGCACTCGTCAACCAAATGTCAACAGTGCAAGCAAGTAAGTCGGAAAATATTTTCTATTTACAACATAACAAGTGCAAAAACTTCATTATTCATTCTTATAAGAAAAAATCATATAGCTTTAGTGTTTAAAATTAAAACCTAATAATATTAAGCACGATTACCGTAGAAACTATTTTAAATTAGCTTTTTGAAAAAGCATCACCCTATTATTAATGGTCACTTGGGTCAATGAGTTACAATTTTTTTTTGTTCAAATTGCAAACCAAATTAGAAAAAATGACAAATGAAAGAGGGAGTTTTAAGCTAACAACTGAACTAAATTAGGAACCTTAAAGTGGTTTAAAATAATAATTAATGAACAAAAAAATTAAAATTGCTAAACCAACAAAGACTTCATGACTTAATTTTTTTTTCAGCTTGTGCGACTAAGTTCAAAGCTTTTAAGTCAACTTACAATATTGGCTGAATCAAGTTATGGAATCGGAGAAATTAGCTATCAACTCTTGAAGGGTGAAATTCCAATGAAACAAACCCTTTCACTGACGCTACCTTATATAGTGAGGTAACACAGTTATGCCACTTTTATTCGCAGAGATGTTAAAATCGAGATAAAAGAAGTAAATATTTTATTAGTACGAGACTATTTACAAATCACATTACACTTACTAATACCTAAAAATAGGTATTAATTTTCAATCATTAAAACTTTTTATTATTCTTATTTACTTGCCAATAAAAAATAGTAGGTAACTTAAATAGCTCTTATTGCTATCTGAACTGCAATTCAAGCACATAGATACTATATTTAAAAACAATTACAGTGTCTTAAAATAATACTCGTACATAGAACACACACGGTTTTAAACCGATCTTCTTACTCCTCATATCTAATATTTTTGACTGCAGATACATATTTAGTGTACTTATTAAAGTTCTTCAGAGATAAAAATTACCCAAATATTTATATCTACAGTAATAGTGGGCGCCTGGCAAGCAGAAAGACGTACTTCGAAACTGCTAGAACGTAAGGGCGTTCTGCTTTGTTTGAAATTAAATTGTATTGAATATAACTATAATTTACATTGTTTTTGCTATGTCGTGGTTCGTTTCCTTGTATAATAAAAAAGATGTATGTTTTAACTTTTGCAGAACTGAAAAGCCATTGAAGAAATATTTTATTGACTGTGGTGCACTAAATTTGCTATTCGACTCCATTGCTGAGTCCAAAGAAGATTTACAAGATTGTGTGACCGCTCTAGCTAAGTTGGCAAACAATGTTCACATAAAGGATCCGAAAACATTAGAGAATAGGTTTAAAATAATAATGAACTTTGACTACAACAACGTACTTGAAAGCTTGACTTGTGATGAAGTTGTCACATTTGAATTGGACGATTTTTCAACAGTGAAAGCAAATAGAGTGTTTTTATGTCAAAATTCTGATGTTTTCAGTGCCATGTTAATGGGTTGTTTTAAAGAATCTGAAGAAAATTGTGTACGTTTAAAAAATGTAACCAAACCTGCATTAGAATATTTATTCTTCCTCATACATTGGGCTTATGATAATCCCAAATTAGATGTGCATAGCTTCCCAATGTCAGCAGACCTAAGAACTAGTTTAGAAGTATTATTGTTAGCCGATAGGTTTTTGTTTGAAAAGCTAAAAGGATTGTTAAGCAGTGCCATATTACAATTCCAATTAACTCCAGAAACAGCTGATAAAATATATGTGTGGTCACTTAGCGAGGGAATGGGTTTCTTATGTGTAGAATCTGTTGCATATTTGCTAACGGGTAAAATGTGTGAGAGAGATCGAACGAAGTCTTTTCAAACCATACTCAATTTAGAGTATAAGGAACAGTGGCTTGAAGATATTAAGTCAATGATATTGAGACAGTTGGTAAAGTAAATTTTCGTTCGTTGTTAGTACTGCAGATTTGAAACTGGTTTCAATGATTAAAAAAAATATGCAAATATAAAACTGCTAGACAAATGAAATACTTATTAAATTTTCTTTTAATGTATTTATTGGACCTTCTTTTTGTGTAATAATATAATTATATTATGCTTTATCTACACATATGTATAGTGTACTGACATTGTAATGTATTTAGTTATTTTCCATATTAAGGTCTTATTTTGTAAGGTGTAATGAGATCTTCTATTTTTTGTAAATACGTGTAATATTTATAATTAGTTTTAATTATGCATAATTTTTTTTTACCATTTTCGAATAAAATAATACTGCCAGTGAATTTATAAATAACTACGAATCTTACGCCATTTAGATATTAACTACAACTACTTCTCCTGAATAAACTAAATAGCCTGACTATTCAATCCATTGTGTAAAAGTGTAGTCACTTTTGAACTAATTTGAACTGTAACACCGTAGCTTTGAAACCATTAGACATTTGAAAGTAAACATTACGTATGTCTCATTTACACGCATCAATATCGCTATGATTAATAAAAGCACACGTATAACGATGGCGGACCGTGTTGAATACCGTATGAAATAATAAAATAACTGAATATGTTTTTTTAAAATAGTTTTTGTAAAAAATAAAATCAAACACCGTTGTGAAGCATCAGTGTTTCTAGGCTCTTTTTTTATAATTTTGAGTGAACAATTTTCTTCCATAATACAATCTTGTTTTTACGTTTGTATAAATAATGGCATTAGTTAGTATAAATGTAAACTATCTACAATTATTTTTAGTTTTTGGAGTCAGTGTTAGCAAAAGAAATATGATACCTAATGAACCTAGCAATAGTAATACGATAATACTTGAATTATGAAATCAATGACAAATATAAAAGTGTATAATCCTCCCAACTGCACGCGCACTTCGACCTGCCCGCGCCTTCTCACTGTGTATGCAAAATTGTGTTGTACGTACCTACCTATTGTAATGTTAACGTACGTTAACTGACATCGAATCCAAAAACTACTATAATTGTAAACACAAAAATATGTAATTATTTTTTTTTATTGATTGATCTGTCACTAGGTTGACCTCGGTTGGCGGCACACTCAACACTAAACTGACGTTTGCTTTGATCAAGCCTGCGTTCATGATTGCAGTGTCAACGTTCTTGTTCGGTAATAACTAATCTCGTGTGTAATAGATCAATGATTCATTCAGTCAAGATTAGGAGCATTCAATATAAATGAGTCGTAAAGCTAATAGCAATAATTAACAGTTCTTGAAAATGAAACCGTAATATTCAAATATAATGTAAAGTGTTTATTATTATAATAACGAATTCAGGTACCTATTCCTGGTCATTGATAATATGTATGTAGGTGTAGTTGCCGAATTCTTCGATCGTAATTACTGGTGTAAATGATCCCTACAATCATTCGATTTCAATTATTATAGTGTGGTCAAATCGCGAGTTATATCTGAACTAAGTGAGAGCTCTTACATCATCCTTCACTATACCTAACTTACTAGTTACTACTCACTACGCTGGCTTTAAAATTCGGGCCCTTATTTTGCACATGGCGGCAGAATGAAAAAGAAACAGTTCCTGCAGGATAAGTATTTATTTTTTGTAGTATAAAAACTTACAAAAACTACTTTACGTATAGTAAACAGGGTAATAAATGATAAATTAGTTATTCTTAACATTATTTTAATATTTAATTTACAATATCGTATCGCTTCTGTTGCCTATAGTAACTTCATATAACTATTTCAGTATTCATAACCTTAAGCAGAGATGCACACATTCAAAAGATAATAAGACCACTCTTCCCATCAAGATAACTGTATCTTGTTTAATATCTTATGGCAAAAAAAAACATAAAAAGGTCTTAAGCAGACATGAGTGTTGAGTTGTAGCTTTTCTTATTTCTCTTTTATAAACAGACAATTATTCTACATAAAACGTAATCTAATTATTAGATACTAATACACTGGTCTGACGTGTCCGGGAATAACACTTAATAATTAATATTACAAGGTATTGTTCAAATAGACATTTATGATATAGTATTTGACATGATAGATTACCAACTCAGTAGCCATGATCCTTGCTGGAGTCTAAACGAGAAAACTGAAGTTTGATATTAGTACTTGGCACAAGCACTTGGGAAGTGTTCGCTTTTATTTCAGTCTTGTTCAAGCATTTGATCTCAAAGTTATCAACGATCTGGAACAGAATATCATAAACATAACCAAAAAATACTTACCATTACCAACATAAATACCGAATCTTCATCATCAACAGCCTTCTCCTTAGAAAGAAGGTTTTAGCTTATACCACGCTATCCAAACAATTTATAGGTATAGGGTTTGTATCAAGTTTTCCTTTTCTTTGCGGTGCTGTCGTCCTGCATAACTCATGTGGCTACGGAACGAATAGGCGTTTAGAGCGTCTTAATCCGTCACCATACGGATACTTTTAATCGTATAGCTTAAAGAATCGATAATAAGAATGAATTGTGGTCACTAATACCTGACTTATAAGTTCAGTCAACTGTAACATCGCCAGTTTTTTGCCTACGCATGACCTGGCACCGAGAGCAAAAGGCAGTGAAGCAAATGCTGTATGATTTGGTAGATTCTTTTTTCGTGGATCATTCCTGTCCCATCGGTAAGGTAAAAATTTATCAGCTTCACTAAAATTGTTTTCATCTCTTCCAGATGTATATATTGATGCTATGATAGGTGTCTGGAAAATTTAATAATTGATATATTATCGCGAAACAATAATATATTGATATAGTTTTGATACACTCACGTTAGATAGAATCACGTTACTTCTTACCTAACAGTCCTGGTCCAAGGTTACCCTGTTACATTGTGACCGCAAAAACAACCCGTCTTTTATGAAATCAATTTAATTTAATGCTAATAAAGCGCACTATTAAAACTATTACTTAGTTTGACAGATAAACATGTAAAGAAATGAACTGGTTGGACATGAAAAATGGATGTTCTACGACGACAAACTACCGGTGGAGTTTTGAAAGGATGATTGAGAACACTAGCAACTGACGCATGCGCAACAGCTTTAAAACATCGTACAGCTGGCAATCGCTATCCTTGTTAAACTGGTAATGTTACGCACTGGGTTCCTCTCACTCCACCTTCAATATTTACCATCTTCAACAGCCAGTAACCCTAAGTTGCGGCCAGATTTAATTAGGTTACTGTATATCATAATAATGAGAAAAAAATTAGCTTTATTTTGATCTATAAAAGATCACCAAACATTATGGATGTATAAATATATCAAAATCATACTTGTATATACCTGGCTGTGAAGAGGTACGACCAAGTGCGCAACGGCAACTACGATTTTTCAAAGCCTTTATACCTATTTCCGTGAAGCGAACAATATTTTATTTCAAAACTTGGTTAATTAATTTTTTTTTCTGCAAAGTCAATTAACAATATTTTAATTAAAAATACTATCGGCCACATTTCGATTGGCATCATGATAGATTTTTATTCATCTAATCATGAATATGAGTTAAAATGTGGATTTTAGCATGAACTCCATAACTACACAAATCTGTGGCTCAATCTCGTACTACATGTATTTACATCTTTAGAACAATTTACTAATATTTATGAGTTCATACAAACATGTTCTTGATCACTTAAATGAGAGCTATATAAGATTATGATGGTTTTGGTAAATATTTTTTTAACCCATGTTTTAATTCCTCTTTTATGTGTTTATAAGGTTCTTCCAATTCACTAGGTGCTAAAGGAATCCTTAGCTTCCTCCTTAATGAAGGAGAGAGTAGTGCCAAGTTTTGTACTAAACCTATACCACTTGATGTCATCCAATACAAGCACATACAGGAAGGTACATTGGCTGCTATAGGAATCATAACAATTGTAAATACTCTGAACACATTTGTAAAAATATTATATAATTTTGATGGCTGTCTAAGTTTAGATAGCCTCTGAATTTCAATAATTGTCAGATTTGTTAATCCAAATGCTACTGGTAAGATCCATGAGTGATCTGGTTCAGTCAAGTTAGGTATCCAGCCTATTCCACCAGTTGACAATTCCATAAAAGTAACCATAGCCATAGGATCTCCATTAGTCATGTACACTAGATTTCGCAATGCAAAGGACATGCATACCCAAACTGGTATTTGAAACCATATAAGTAAAGTTGCTTTCAGTGGATGACAGTTATCTCTTACTATTAAATTTTGCCACTGTTTTTTTAATGATCTTTTAAATAAAATTGTGGCTTGTTTGTCTGTTAAATTGTATGCCTTCTTTGCAATTGCCGTCTCCCTTTTTAATGCATTAACCATATCTTTGAGTTCTAAACTTATATTTTCCACTTTAGCTAATATATAGTTTTGATACACTGTTAAGGGTAGAGTCATGCCCGTTCTTATAACTATGGTGGATGCGACTATTGTAACCCACCATGGCAACCCCGTTATATCGTGAACGTATAGCAATCCATCTTGTAAGAAATGAACAGGAGCACTATTTGATATACTTTGATAAGTCTGTTCTTGCCACTTCAAGATACCTTCTGTAGATATATTTCTGCTAATTAAATGTTTCAAAGTATCATTTTGTTTATGTCTATGTTTAAAACTAACAACGTTATTGAAATCCTTATAATAATTTCCACAAATTGCACTATATTTACGTATACTGTGAACATTGGAAATATGTTTACGACAAAACGTTGCCATCGATATATTTAACATTTTAAAAATAATACTTTTTACAAGTTATAACCTCTACTATATGTCAAACACTGACGTGATTGACAGTTCAATAAAGATAAGATAAGTGTAGTGCCACAATATGATAAGAAAAATAATAATAAACGCTATGGTTGGTTTAGAACTTGTAGTGTGTAATATCATTTTACTTTTACATAATATTTTAGAAAAACGTCTTTTTGTTATGTTTAGATATTTATTTCATCACAATTACATAAAAAAAATTGTTTTCGCAGGTTTGACTGTAACTATTGCTGTGCAGGATACTGATCCATTAGAAATCATCAATCGTCACATTAGAACTTATAGGTCATAAAAGTTGACCAGTTGGTGTAATAATAATAATAATCATCATCATCATCATCAACAGCTTTTGCAGTCCACTGTTGGACATAGGGTTCACCTTAGCAAGGAGGTTTTAGCCTACTATACCACGCTGGCCAGACGGGTTGGAACAGGGTTTGTTCCAAGTTTTCCTTCTCTTTGTAATGATGTTGTCTTGCATACTTTGTTCCCTTAGTCGTCTTTTACGACACACACGGGATGAATAGGGGTGATACCACTATGTATTCTTATCTTATTATAATAATAACAAAACCATAACAAACAACACAAAGGAAACGTAAGGTCTGAAAAACAAAGGAATCGAAAACTGTTTCGTTAATCCAGTATGACGCTTGACATCATCCGAAATAAGAAGTATCTTCCATTTAAATAAACACGAGTAAAATCATTTATTTTCTATAGATTATTTTTTAAAAAACACAAAAACTAGTTAGTAAAAAAAGTTATTCAATTTCTTTTGTCATTTGATGCTGCGACCTTTTTTATGTGGGAGAGAATAGTATGCATATAAAATTGACATTTTATGTGTAGATTATTCTAAAATGGTAATTTGAGAGATTTATAAGAAAAAGAACGAAGAATGGACGTTTTTTTTAATTTTAAATTAACCTTTTTAAAGGCCAATTTATATTGCAATCAATATCTTTTTTCCGTTGACATCCACACCAAGCTGTGGGCTAAATCGTTACTTCCATATAGATCCTAGCATGGGCGTCGCCAGAATCATATTCAGAAGGGTGCATCTACATCCACACATACTATTTACCCAAATAAAATGTAGAATTTTACTTATGTTTACCTATGAAATCGACTTTTTTATGAAATAAATTCAAATATGTATTTTATTTTCTATCAGCTAGGACCCAGAGGCACCGGGAGGGGGCACAAGAAGGTGCACTTGCACGTCCCTCTCGATGCCTATGGATCCTGGCTATCTTTGCTTACTTCTTCTTCGCTTTAGTCACGTGTGAAATCAAAATCTTACTTAGATCGGAAAGTAGTAATGGAAATTCATGTACTTACACCTGCTGTAAGTTTGTAGGATCCCAGCATACTTTCCGTTGGCAATATTCTTGTCAAAAAGGGAGCTACGGGATACAATCTCATAGATTCTTTAAGTATGTAATTCATATATTTTTTATCTCTAGAGCGTATTTCAGCCTTCGTGTTTTCTTCGTTTGACAAAAGAAATAGTGTCCACAGGGACGTATAAGCAGTCTGAAAATTAAAATCTGCATAAAATATTACGAGTATGGATATTATCAAAAGAAAGGTGCTTTCTTACCGTATCTGCAGCGGCAATGACGAAATCCCCAATAATTTTTTTTATGTTTTCGTGATTTACTTTTTCATCGCATAGAATTTTTACCAGTCCATTACTGTGTTGTTGATTATTTAATACCTCGCCAACTATTTTATGAGCTGAAACATTTTCCAATGATGTAACCCCTTCATAGTTTCAGTTAAAATAATTTTTGATTTTGAAATACCTGTACCTAAGAACAAGGAAGTATCAACCGATTCTTTGAAATCTCTCCAGACTTTTAAATTCAACTTTTGACATAAATGTAACGGTAGCCCATACAGTGTAGTTGTTGTTTTAAATATTTTTTTGACCGATTCAGAAAAATTAGCCAGCAGGGCTTCACAATCTTTGTTACGATTTAGGATTGAATCATTGCCCAACATCACAGCAACAATAACTGAAAAAAATGTTTAAAAAATAGTTTTAATAAAAACATAGAAATACATTTAAAATAATTCTCAGTGCTTTGGCAACTTTTCTAAGATATGCGGAGTAATAAGGACATCTATGGACAACTATGGCCTTCGTCCGTTCGTAAAACATGCCCGCATTACTGCAGATTTTTAGAAACTTTTTTTTATTTTATCCATCAAAAAATCACATCTACAAAGAGTCATCATAGAAAATGAAGTAATGAAAAGTGTATGTTATTAATAAAAGGCTAAGGAAAGCTCGACACCTGTCGGCGGTGGTAAAAGTGGAAAATCTTGTAATTAATAAAACAATTGTACTATTACATATATCTCATTGTTATTTCGGAACGAAACGTTGGTAATTTATGTACGTACCGTCTATAGACAATCTATAAAATTCTGATTCTAAATTAGGAACAAAGGTGCCAGTATCAGTAAATTTTTTCATCGTCTGTATTAATTTTTGTACTGTTGCTTTCACTGGAGCTTCTAACAATTTTTCAGATCCTTCCTTCATTAAATGTTTGTTCATGACGCGTCGATTTTCCAGCCATTCTTCACCGTCCATAAAAAATAATCCTCTTTTAGAGCCATACAGATTTTCATATAATACCCATGGTTCGGGTAATATATGTGCTGGGTATTTTCCCTCCAGATTAAGCAAGAGAGTTCTTATTAACAAAGGATCACTAACAAAAACTAAATCTGTATTACCGCCTAATTTTTCACGGAACACTGTTCCTAATTGCTTATGACGGTTATCAATATATTCATGCAGTCTGTAATGTAAATGTATATAAAAGACATTTTTAATTATCATTACAAAAAATATTTAAAATTAAAACAAATGTACTTATAAAAATACTTGTGTTTCGCCAATGTCGATGGTATCTTAGGTTTGAAATTAATAAATAATCTAACATCTGAGCTACTGGACCACCTAATAACTTCAATTATGATTAATTGATGTTTTATTTAGTACAAAGTGTCCAGAAAGGGTATCGTGTTTTCGCGCCATATTCGAAACGGGGCGTCTAAAGGGTGCGGGGAGGGGTTCGTGGCGTCCGCCATCTTGTGGAGTTTTAGTCACGATGGAACAGTGCTCGGGGACGCATCGCGCATTTTGCGTACGAGCGTATTATCGTAATGGTGATTCAATAGTGACTGCTCAACGTCTCTATCGGACGAAATATCGTACACGCCACGCGCCAAGTGACAATAGCATTAGGAAATGGATCAGGATGTTTGAGAATATAGGTGCGACAGTTAAAATTCAAAACTCTGGTTGTCCTCGTTCAGTTCGCGATGAAGAAATAATTGAAGAAGTTGAGGCGTCGGTTCGTCAAAATCCGTCTTTATCTATCCAAAAGCGAAGCCAAGCGTTGAACATCAAAAAATCGTCTTTACATTCGATTTTAAGGAAAGACTTACATCTAAAAGCCTATAAAATTCAATTGGTTCAAGAATTGAAGGATACGGACTATGCTAAGCGATTGAATTTTGCGAACGAAATGCTGCAGCGATTTAACAACTTTAACAACATACTGTTCAGTGACGAAGCAAATTTTCACCTGAATGGTCATGTGAATAAGCAGAATTGTCGGTACTGGGCAGTGGAGAATCCGAGACGAAAGCATGAACGACCCCTGCATAGTCCAAAGGTCGTTGTTTGGGCCGCTATGTCTGCTAAAGGCATAATTGGTCCTTATTTTCACGAAGATCAACGAGGCCGAGCAATTAATGTGAATAGTGACTGTTATTGCGATATGTTGCGAAATTTTTTGGTCCTAGAGTTGCAGGAGTTTGCAGGTTTCAACTCAAGAACATGGTTCCAGCAAGATGGGGTCACTTACCATACCTCAAATGACTCAATGGAAGTTGTTAACGAATTATTCCCTAATAAAGTCATTTTGCGAAGGGGTAACATCAACTGGCCTCCCAGAAGCCCCGACCTCAGCCCGCTTGACTATTTTGCATGGGGATACCTTAAAAGTAAGGTTTATCAAAACAATCCGACGAATCTAACCCAGTTAAAGCAAAACATCAAGTCAGAAATGGCAGCAATATCGATAGCTATGTGTCAACATGTTATCACCAATCTTCGTTTCCGTTTAGAAGAGTGCTGGCAACGTAATGGTCATCATTTGGATAACATCATCTTTTCCAAATAATTCTCCAATTCATATGCTAATAATAAACAATAAACTTTTTTATTGCGTACAAATAATTTTTGTTTCATTGAACTTACAAATACCCGATACCCTTTCTGGACACCTTGTATAATATTGTCATTTAATTAGGACAAGACATCTAAATATTTACAGGAAGACACAATATGCACTGTTTTATCGATTCGCCTAATCGAATTTAGAGATACATCAACATACCTAGTCTATATTACCAGGCTGTTAATATTTCTATCGAGACAAGACACTTACGCCTCACATGAAATAACAGAAAAAGACTAGTATTTTTGCATTCAATAAAAGACTACTTTTCCTACAGGATAGAGATATAACTGTGACGAGAAGCCGTGGCGAAAACGTAATCTTAAATAAATATAAACACACTACTCACTTAGTCCCACTCCCTGCTGCGATAAATTCCAATTTAGTTCCAATCACGGGAATTGTTCTTCTACAAGGTATGTCATTTATTGTTAAAGAGGGTGGAGAACATTCCACAAAATTAGATGCATACAACTTATTAAGTATTTTCTTATGTATTGAGATTCGTTTTATTTGGTGCATGGTTATTATCTGAAATACAGATACTTTTTCAAAATATTTCAGCTCTAACTATCTAATTAATGCTCTACGTTAAATAGATAAGGAAATATGTCAAATTTTGAATTATAATACAAATATAACTTGAGACTAAGAAAGTGAATTTATCAAACCTCCTCTGATTAACATTTTTTATTATTAATACCTGTTTTCCTTGTTATTGAAACATATTTATAATTTCAATAAATTATAAATATTTACATAGTAGAAAGGTATACGCATGCATAGATTTCGTTACATGCGAGCAATTTAAATTTATGCAGGTGTAATATGCCTCAATCGATTTATTTAATATTGAAAAATAACGAACTTAAGACTGATCTGACTCTAACATTCATTAAATAGATCTCTTTACAATTTTATAATAAAACACATTGATCATTAAAATTAAGTCGGTAATATAATAAGTTATTGACCACTCTCCGTTAACGAATTGATGAATCGGCAAAAATCACAATATGATACCTTAATTCAGGTAACAATTTATTAGATACAATCAATCGTCAACGGCGTCAGCAAGTTTATTAACGTTGTATAGGAGATCTGACGGTAATTAATATTGAACTACTTACAGTCGTCTTCAATAATGTCTTAATAATTAGTTTTAAATCAGGACAAATGTGAAATTAAAGTTGTTTAAATATAAATATCCCGCAGCTTGAACTGTGTCTGTCCACGTCTTGGAGCAAACTAGAACCATAACATAAAATGCTTAGAACCGTTACCTGGCGCGTTGTTATTCTCGGAAAATCAAATTGAATTGGTAATGCACAGTAAATTATACATACATGATGTAGCCATTGGTTGTAAATCTTAATATTTTTTTGCAGTAGATTGTGTACTTAAATTCATAAAGCGTCAGAAAGGACAGAGTGAATTATAACACGGTGTTTTGTTTCTCTATTTATGTTAGTGTCATATTTCAATTTTGTTTACAATTAGATATTGAAATGACCATTAGTAATTTGAACAGTATTTATTAGACCTACCTAATTTAACACGTTGACGGACAATTGCCGCTATAGCCGTCAAAGCGAAGTTCACAATGTGGCATGACTGCTATAGCCGTCCAAAACGAAACGGTCGTTTTTAGACACTACGGCTATAGCAGCACAAATGTGCACTTACTGGCGTATACGTAGAAGCATAGTGTCGTGTTTTGAAAACATCTTTTTTAATCTACTACTACTAAATTAATCAAAATTAAGTTTATTTAAGCAGAAAGAGTAAAACTATACTTCTAACATTCTAAAAATCACAAAAACATATAGTGTCAATTTTCGAACTTCGCTTGTTCCTACTGTCCGTCAACGTGTTAAAAAACGTACTTGTAATTAAAATTATGAAGTTGTCCGCTGATCGCAAGTACACTAATTGAATAGTTAACCAGACCGTGGATATATCCCACTTAACTATCTTCTAGAACTGATTCACCACCTAATCCTTTTAACGAAATATATTGATGCACATAATATATTCTTGTCTTTTCATAATTTTTTTCCTAAATTTACAGTAGTTTTTTTTCATTCTAAAAAAGGAAATAATAAACTCTTTCATACTTTCATTTAAATTGACCAAATTACAAGAAAGCTAATTTTGAACTTTTTAATTGATGTGCGGAATCATGATTTATCTCTCGTTTTAAGTATTACATAATAATATTTTAGGTTAAGAATGTAAGTAAAAAACTCATACGATCATACGCACAGGTAATCATAGGCCCAAAAAGGAGCTTACGTTGTTTTTCATGCTGTAATGGGTGTCCAAATAATAATTAATTAATGTTTATGATATATATGATACATATATTTCTAATGTAAAAATTATCAAATTCATGCATTAGTAAATATATATGTATATTCCGTTTAAGTTGGAACTAGCTAATCTAATAAACCTAATTAATAGAAAATAAAAGCGAAAGTGGGCAATTAAATCGCTCTGTGATTTTGTCAAACCCCTCGTTATGGAAAATGGTTGACAATATTATAAGCCTTGATTGGAAATGTTATTTGATTTGCTGAACACATTTGGGAAATAAGCACCAAATATACGAAACACTGTAAAAGTATTTGTTATTTATTCCTAGAAGTCTTTAATGAAATAATTATCTCAGTATTGCTTGAAATCAATTTCTCTTTCAAATTCGAATTCTTTTACACACTTTTTTTATTCTTGTCTTACTTAACATTATAATATTACAATGTAATTATACTCTATGTAATTTATTATTTTACTCAGTCGTGATTGTATTTTAAGTTTAACCAATAATGGGCATTTCTCCTAAAAATTTAAAAGAAAGACCGTGCACAGGTGACAAAATGATGATGAATTTAACTAGAAAAAAATTTTGACGTGACAACGTCTTAAATTAGGTTGCGGCTGGGAGTCACTTATGAAAAAGTGTAACGCCCGGTAACGTTACGATGAGTCACCGAACGAGAGAGAGGCCCGCCGAATGCCTTGCGTCTCTTTACATGTACAATGTTTTAGTAAACAAAATATATTTCTATAGTTAAAATTTGTGCAATTCTTATTTTCATTCAATTCCTTGTTCCTATTGTGCAATTTAATTATATTCATATCAATAAATATTCTACCGAGAAAAAGACGTTGTCACGTAAAATCTTCGCCCGTAAAACCGACTTTACAGGCAACCATTTTTTTAATTACCAATATAGTTTTGCTACAGTTTTACACAGAAAATAAATGTACTTCTACACCAGGAGATCATTGCTCTGTGCTGCATTTCAAATAAGAATACACAATGATTCTACTACCGCCACCAAAATTAAAATACTACTATTACTTAACTTTTACCAATCAAATAACATGTTTTAAACATGTGAATTAAGAATTGTCTTCTTAATTATTTATTTAGTTTACTCTCAGAGTATATCAACATAACATTCCATTAGCATTCGAATAAACTTTTATAAGACGTTAACAGCATCTCTAGATTTTGGTAGACCTAATTTTTTTCACGCGTAACCCAATGGCATAGTGACTTGTCAAATTTTGTAAAATCACTGAAAGCATAAGTATTACTGTGAGTTGCATTGTTTCTTGTATAATTTAAAGTAATTAGTTTTTAAAATAACTCAAAATGACAGTCAAAAATAAGACCGAGGAACCGAAAAAGGAGAAAGTTGAACCAGCAGCAGCTCCTAACGATGATTTGGTATGTATATTTCTCGTTTCTATCGATGTATCCATTAAATCCAATCTGAAAATGATTGTTTTTATTTTATTAAATTACAGTCTGAAGAAGACAAGCGTTTGCAAGAGGAACTTAATATGTTGGTTGATAAGTTGCTGGTATGTATTCTTGAGTATTGATTTATTTTTAAATATATCAAACAGTTCTAACCTATTTTCGTATTTTGTGACCAGGGCAGCGAAGTAGACTTGTATTTACCAGCCTTACAAATGCTTAGCAAGCTTATAAGAACATCTACTACATCGATGACGTCAGTACCAAAACCATTGAAGTTTCTAAGAGAACATTATCCAGCCTTGAAGCAAGTGTATGAGAAAATTGATAATCCACAAACTAAGAAGTTTTGTGCTGACGTTGTGTCTGTTCTGGCTATGGGAGTCAGTGCCTCAGTTGTAAGTATGCTCTTGCACAACAATTCCAGTACTAGTTAGTTTATTAACTTAATATATATTACATAAATTAATATTTTATTTAGGATGCTGCTGATAAAAGAGAATGCCTGAAGTATTGTCTGTTAGGAACAATGTCAAATGTTGGTGACTGGGGACATGAATATGTCAGGTGTGTATAAAGGTTTTGTTTTATTTATATTTTAGTTGATAATATTTAATGTAAGTTAAGAATTCATTGTTTTTACCAAATGATACATGAAAATGTAGTCAAATCAAATGAGAAAATTTCACTGCATTTTCAGATTGTCAATTCATAATATTAGAAATATAAAAATACCAAAAGAAATTAAAATATATTAAATAAAGATTTTTGCATATATTTCAATCAATATTAATCAAACAAAAGTTTATCATAATTCAAAGCTTATCTATTTACAAAATTTTACAAGATCACACATACACTTAGTTAGCAATAAAAATTTTGACTGATTGAACTTACATGCTGTAATTTTTAGTCAATAGACAAAATTGTTTCTTTTATTGTAATTTTTGTACCAAACTGAGGGTTTGTACAGTATTCTTTTGTTGTTTGAATAAAATGCACCTATCAATAAGATATATAAAACTCACTATCATCAACAGCTTTTACCAGTCTACTGCTAGGCATAGGCCTCTGCTTAGCAAGGAAGTTTTGGCCTACTAAACCAAGCTAGCTAAAAAACTATACAGAAAAGTTGAAACAAACCTAGTTTAACTTGTCTGTGAAATAAAGTTTGTTTCAAGTTTTCTGTATATTTTGCTCCCTTAGATGCCTCTTATGACACCCATGGCATGAATAGGGGTGGTGACATTATCCCTAATCTGTCACCACACATATTTATAGGATTACAAAATTATAAAGGTTTATAAAATTAAGGGATGGTTGTTTGTATCAAAAGGGTTAGCATTTTTGTTGATATAACATGCATAATTGAAATGTCACAAGACATCCCCTTTTCTATATTTCCTATAATTCTTTAATATAAACAAAGCTAGTTGTAAAAGTTGTGGAACATGGTTAAACATATTTATATTTGTATATAATAATATACAATGTTATAAAGAAAACATTTGAGCCAATGCAAATAGAAGTATTTATTCATAAAAATATTTGCACTGAACAGAAATCTTATATATTTACTTTGAATTGGTGCCAACTAGCTCCAAGAGTAAACAATTCTTTAAAAATATAAGGTGCTAATTATATTTTCTTTAATTAAATTCTTGTAATATTTATAAATAGGCAACTGGAGGGTGAGATAGCTGAAGAATGGAACATAGAAAATATGGATTCCCTCCTACCTTTGGTCAGAGATGTGATTTCATTTGATATGAAACATTCAGCAGAGATTCAAGCTTGTGACCTTTTGATGGAGATCGACCGGCTAGACCTCCTCACTCAGCATATGGACCAGAGTAATTATCCAAGAGTGTGTCTATACTTGATTGGGTAAGAAAGTTCATACTAGAATAATAAAGTTAAGACTTTGTTGTTGATTGTTCAAACTTTTTCTTTAAAGCAATCTGTCAGGTTTGAATGATTAATTTTGTATTTGATAGTGTATTCATTAATAAAGTTTATATATGTATGTTATACACAGTTGATAGAAATTCCTTATTTGTACAGCATAATACAGAGAGACAAGAGAGTACACACAATGTTAGATATTTTATGTACAAAGAGTGACTTTATTGCCAAAAGTAATCTCTTCTAGGCAATCTTAGGGTGGATCAAAGTGTAGGTAGATAATTCTTATAGGTCACTATATAGCATAGCACTAGTTCTTTTTAATTATTTCACAAAGAGTTAAAGTTGACTGTGGTTAAATTAGTTCTTAGCAGAGAGGCTAGAATTATGTGGCCGATGTTTAGTGTTAGTAATACAAATATGAAATATATAAAATCTTGTTTGTATGGCTAGGACAGAAAATGTCTTCATTTTTTAAATTCACTTAAACTTGTATATACTACTAGAAAAGAGCCATAAAAGCCCTAATTTTACTATAAAAGAAAATGTTAAAATTATCTCCAGAAGTAGTGGCAGGCTGCCACTACTTCTGGAGATAATTTCTGGATAATGAGATCTGTAATGTAATACAAAATAATTCATAAGAAACATCATTATTACATACATTATAATTAATGATAATTGTCGAAGTATTAATTACTTTATTACTACATAATACAGATAGATTTTGTTTGAATACTTAAACATTTATGGTCTTAATTGTTATTTTGGCCTAATGTAGGACCTCCAAAGACATTAAAATCAACACACGCAGCTCTACACAGTCCAACTATAACTTATATATTTACTGTGGCTTTTCATTTACATTCTATCTATGCATACCTGTATTATTTCTATGTATCATTAGATTATTGTTGTGCTCTGTTACAGATGTGCCAGTTATGTAGTAGAACCAGAGTCTACTCAGATTCTTCAAGGCGTGTTGGACACTTACATACGTTTTGGAGAATACCCTCGCGCTTTGTTGGTCGCCATGCAACTTCATGATAGAGAAAAGTGTGAAGAAGTTTTTAATACCTGCACTGATCTGTAAGTGTTTACAGCATCCACCGCCATTTATCCTTCATGCAAAAAATCACTTATAAAGAAGCGTTAAATCACTTTTTGCATGATAAACTAACTACATTATAAACTGAACAAAATTAATATTTTTTTTCAGATTGGTCAAAAAACAACTGTGCTACATGCTTGCACGTCAATATATTCCCTTAGAGGTGGAAGATGAAGATCTACGTACTATTCTTCTTAACGCGCACATTAATGACCATTTTCTCAGTTTAGCCAGAGAAGTAAGTAATGCTAGAAATGAATATATAACAAAATTGAAACACTAAAGAGCCTATTGGCCCACACTGAAATTGATAGCGCGTTGATGTGAAATAAACTCGTACTAGGTCCTCTGAATTGTCGTTTTTGTCACCTATATCATATGGGGTACTTAATTAAATAGTTTAACTAAAATGCCCTACGTATTGTCGTTAAGACAAACAAACCTTCATTTTGGACATAGCTTAAGATTTCACAATACGTTTTTTAACTCCAGAGTCGAAAAAAGAAACTTAATATTTAAAACAATTAGCTTTTGCCTACAAGACCACACGCGTGTATGTCGGATGTCGCGGTAAAAAGTAGCCCATGTGTTATTCTGATGTACAAGCTATATCACTAAAGTTTCATCTAAATCTTTACAGTAGCTTTTGCAGTACATTCACCCGCACCTAAGTACATTCTTATTATATTTTGCATTTATAATATTATTAGAATCTAGACTTGACCAAGAACAGCACATAGCATATAAAATTGCGTTTTTAAATTATACAAATGCCATTTTTCGTGTTTATGTTTCTGTTTGTTTTAATCATTTTAAATGTTGTAGCTTGATATCATGGAGCCCAAAACACCAGAAGAAGTTTACAAGACTTGGTTGGAGTCTGCTGGGTCTGCTTTACGGCCGTCTCTATTGACGGAGCACCCAGTCGATTCCGCAAGACAAAATCTTTCAGCCACATTCGTGAATGCGTTTGTTAATGCTGGTTTTGGACGTGATAAGCTAGTAACCACTGAAGATGGAAACAAATGGATGTATAAGAATAAAGATCATGGTAACAAATAAACTTGAATATACATAATATTATATATAAATGTAGGTTTATTTATGTTTTCATGACTATGTAGCGGCTACTTAATATATAATACAATGAGAACTATTCCCAAGTCTTTTAGGCGATCGATACTGCTAGCAGAATCTAGTTAAAGTTGTGAATTTAACCCTATACGTTGAAATTATTTCATATTGCTTAATTTATATTTTTTTATAAATGTACATGTTTGATTATAAGACACATGTATTTAATTATATGCTTTGACACTTCTGCTTTTCTAATTCTTTACTTATTTTCAAATATTGATTCAGTATATGAAATTATGATATGTATAGCTTATTTAGTATGATTCTAAAAGTGTAAAAACAATGTAACTTTGCCAGACTTTCATAGTTTATTTTTTTTTAGGAATGTTGTCAGCAGCAGCTTCGTTAGGTATGATTCACTTATGGGACGTAGACGGTGGTCTGACTCCCATCGACAAGTATCTCTACTCTACTGATGAGCACATTAAGGCGGGAGCGTTACTCGCTCTAGGACTTGTCAACTGCGGAGTAAGAAATGAGTGCGATCCAGCTTTAGCTTTGCTTTCTGACTATGTGCTCCACTCAAGTTCTAACCTCAGGATTGGAAGTGTCCTAGGTTTGTATAACTCTGTCGTACTTCATTTTTGTTTAAAACTTCAAATCTTATTAATATTATACCGTCGAAACGTTTTATGGATGTGTGTTACTCTCTCATACAAAAACAGCTGAATAGATCTACGTAAAATTTAGTATAGAGATAGAAGAAAAAATGTACTATTCCCATGATATGAATAATATATAAAAACCGCTGGTCCAAAAACCAGTTACGAAGGAAAAATTATCGTTGTTCGAAACTTTATTTAACTTTAGAATTTTAAATATTTTATAAAATGTATCTATCACAGGGCTGGGTATTGCATACGCGGGCACACAACGTGAAGACGTTTTGTCACACCTGCTTCCTGTTTTGAGTGACACAGCGGCTCCGCCGGAAATCTGCGCCCTCGCCGCGGTGTCTTGTGGTCTCATCGCTGTTGGATCTTGCAATGGGGACGTAAGTGCACTCTTATCACCTAAATGTACATTTCAGACAAACCATACCTACACTTATTTGTAAACTAAAAAGTCAATAAAAAAAATTGAGAACTGAACTGGGAGAACTCGACTAGTTTTTTTGTATAAAAGCTACCCTAGCAAAACACCTGTGTCGCAAGACATGTTTAAAAATACATAAAATGGACACAAAGAACCCCCAGACTCAAAACTTCAATTACTTTATCACACAAAGTGTACGGTACCATGTGCGATTTGAACCCACAACAATTCATTTAATGGCCCATTCGTAGAAGTTACGGTCCCATACTGTTAGACAGATAGGGATGATAACAGTAAATAAAAGTTACTAAAGTTATGCATCTATTTAATGAAATGTAAATTATGGATTGCAAAAAACGTATTTATTTTTTAATTATGAGTGAGATTATTTAATATTTTAATATAATAAAACCACAAAATACGACAATCCGCCATGTTATGTTGAACACCAATCAGAGCGAATTACGTCACGTTCGACTACAATGACAGGTCTTCTTAGTTTCCCTCTATAATAATTTGGTTTGTTTTCTTAAATATTAAATAAAATATAAAGTGAAAATACAAAAATGGAACCAGGATTTACAAAGGCAATCAGCACAAATTTGCCAAGAGTCGACTTGTTGATTCTAAGAACGTTTCTAGGGTCAAATAAAGACTTTTGTTCGTCAGAATTTAGAAATGTAAAAACATCCATGTAATTATAAATCATATAATAAAATCACTTAAAAATTAATAAACATAAGACAAAATGTTTCAAAATATAGTTTCTGTTTTTCAATATACCTGCTTACCTGCTTCAATGAAACTTCTAATATTACGCTTGGACGTTATATTGCAATTATTCTTTTAATATTTACCTACCAAATACATAGTTGTAATCTGAGTTGTAATATGATTTAATAAATAATGGTTTAATATGAAAGGTGAAACCTAACCTCGAAAGTTTAAATATTGAACAGCGTTATGATTATAATGGTTTGGAAACTATGTGGAATCTACAAATATAAGTAAATACTTACGTCAAAGTGATCTTCACAGAAATAAATCTGAGTATTAGGCAATATTCCTTTTATATCACGTCTTACAAGTTTAAGCCATTTATTTCGTATTGTTTTGTCATAGGGAACGAATATAAACAACTTATCCGGGCTTTTTATAGTTGTATTAGTACACAGAGGCACTGCACAACACCTATACAGTCTCGAACTCATATTTTAGAACTTTAAAAACACAAACAATGCAAAATTAATACTGTAGCCGTCAATGTTTACATCGAACGTGACGTCACAAGCGACGCCATTGACAGATTGAAGCGTTTTGGCGGAAATGAAAAAAAATTAAAGTAAAATATATTTTCTTTAATATTAATTGCTCATTTTAAGCAGAAATTTGATATACATTGTATATAATATTTATTTCTGAACCTGAAAAACCAGTTATTCAAAATTTGTCATCATGCCTATTATAGCAGACTAGCTAAGCCATGCAAACCTCGTCTGTGTGTCTCAAAAGGAATTTAATTTTCATTGTTTTCACAACATTTTTTATTGATGCTTGGTTCCTATAGGTTTTACGTGATGTTTTACAGCCTAGGCATGGGCAGCAAATGGGCTATCCAATACTAAAAGAGTTAACGAAATTGGTCCAGCCGTTCACCATGATGCCCTGACCAAGGAAAATAGGAATTCATACATATATAGATTAGAGATGAGATTCGTCTACTGATATATATATATCCTATTTATGAATCGTTTTCATATTTATAAACTGCAAGGGATACATGACTATGTTTCTGTGAATTATTATAATTCGTGTATGCATTTTCTGAAATAAGAGTCAACTACCAAATTTATTACGGTAATTTTAACATAAGTATTTTTTTCCTATGTTAAAGTAAATTGTGCATACCATGAACGAAGATTTACCATTGAGTTTTGTCATCTTATTGGACTTTTTTGCAGGTCACATGTGCAATCATTCAACGTCTAATCGACGACAACAAGGATTTACACTCATCGACTTATGCAAGATTCTTGCATTTGGGTCTTGGATTGTGCTTCTTAGGTAAATTAACCCATATACTTATTACCTAGCCTCTTAAATGTTTGATTTTTTTTTTCTATGTACCTTATCACCTTTGTTTGATGGTAAAACTATAATAACGTTCTTTTTAAATAACGAATCACGACGATTTTTTACAGTAGTTTTTAATTAATTCTATATGTGCCGATAGATAGGCTGTAATGATAGACCTTGGCTTAGTTGTTGAAATACGTCCCTATTAGTATACTTCCAAGAATAGCACCATTTATTTTGTAGCCGATCTGTCTTAACGCATAAAATAATATTCAATAAGTAATCGTTAAAACCAAATGATTTAAATACTTATTTAATTTTATTAACTAAATTAATGCTTTTTTAAACTATTTTAAATAAAATAACTTTCTTACAAAACACTGTATTTTTGTATATAGATTTTTGTGAGCAAGTTATAACCATGAACCGATTGATAAGAATACAATTTCTATGTTATTTTTTGTAAAGTGCCGACATGTTCACTAAAGATTTTGAAAAGGAAAGACAAACTGTTTTATCTCTGTGTACAATAACATTGAATTCTGAAGTGCTATTATGTGTATAATAATATTAATATATTATTTTTTACTACAATCGTACAATACCATCTTGTGTCAAACTAAACACAGCTCATATTATAGTACGGGAGGCCACGATGCTAAATCGGGATTTACTCGAGCGTCATAGAGACCTATTCGGTTGAGAAGCTTAGATGATGAAAAGAAAAATGACATATAAAACATACTATTTCATCAATGGGGGGAGCGGCTATAGATTTTCAAAAATGTAAAAATAAACAGTTCCATGGACATACTCCAGTGTGTCAGATAATGATATTATATATGTCCTACGTATTTTTAAAAGTGTACATATTTTAATCTGACTATTTCAGTGATGGGGTGGATGTACGTAGGGGTGAGAAATGAAAAAAAAATCTTTATCGAGCACATCAGATTTTCGAAGGGGATGTTAAGTGAACCTAAAAAAATGCTCTTATATAATAATCTGACGATTTGGATGTGACGCAAAGTCATGGCCGTTATTAGAATGTGCAAAAAAAATTGGTCATTTTGAAATACTCAAGCGCGTCAGATTAAGATATATATGGTTCATCTTGATGCACTAGACGTGCTGTCTCATAATCTGACAATTATCTAGAGGGATTTGGCTAATCTGATAATTAAAAAATAGCTTTTGTATTTTTTTAAACTATTAAACTTAATTGATTGAAAAGCTCAGGAAATACCATGCAAATGAGAAAGTACATGTTTTTTTAAAGTAGAATATTGGTATTTATAAGAAAATAATAAAAAAAATTGTTTAAAGTATTTTTTTAGCGAGGAATAGAAGCACGGAGAGGGGAATATAGGCATCACGTAGCTGCACTTATTAAACTTTATCGAAGAGTTTTTGTTGCTTTGGCTTGCGGAAATTGTCAGATTCATATTTTTCGTAATCCTTGAATTATTCCGTTCAAAATAAAAAAAAATTTAGCCACGCTCGAGAATGTCCAAGTGACTTTTTTTTTTACAATTTTGTAGCCTTCCCCCTTCGTTACGTCTCACTCATATTGTCAGATTAGTGAAATCTACACGTTTTAGCACGTAACTACCTCATCTTATCTTAATCTGACGCGCTCGAAAATTTTTGATGATCAATTTTTTTATACTAATCTGATCCTTTATCCTTGACGGGCGATCATATATAGAAGTCCCATATCTGCTGTAAGTACTTAATAGAGTACAAGGTATCCCCCTGTAAATTATTCTGCCGCGCTCGAGTAAATCCCGGAATCCCCTCTTCGGCTCCTCTACTACTACGGCTACTAGACGACTGATATAAATACAAATACCCATACTTTTTTTTGTCAAAACACATATTGTGCATAGCAACACCCAAGCTAAGTCAAACATTACATTTACATGGAATCGAACCCGCGACCTTTAACGTAGCAAACCACTACGCCACTCGGCCGTCAGTATAAAAGCGTTCCGCTCGCTCAGGGTGCAAGGAGCGTACGGAGGCGACGATGGCGGCGCTGGAGGTGCTGCCGGAGCCGCAGCAGTCGCTGTGCCAGACCACGCTGTCCATGTGCGCGTACGCGGGCACCGGCGACGTGCTCGTCGTGCAACAGATGCTGCACATCTGCTCCAAGCACTACGAAACTGATGTAAGAACGGCCCCCTTAGCCAGCATACAACTTTCCCCGTCGATTTTCTTTCTACGATCGTTGACGCCACTGGTCTTTTGTATTATTTTCTAATATTTTGTTTTGACCACATGACTTAGCGTTGAGAGACGTGATTCTCATACCTTAGTTGGTTTTCTAATAACGTTAACGTTTGACTAGACGTGATATGGTTTAGTCGAGTGAAAGGGTCACAGCAATAATTGCACTATGACCACACTACACAATGCCAAAGTCACAACTGGATTTATTTCATATAAGTCTTAACACGACATAATATCACAATTAGAACTATGCTCATTACATAATATGACCTGACAACGCATTTTACACTATTAAGTTATGATAAAAAAGTATAATTGCGTTCGTTAGCAATATTTGTTCCTGCGTGGACTCAAATTAAGAAAACAGAGTGTTGGTATTAATTAGAGTATGCTTTGTTGAGCATACTAAAAAAATTGCAAATTATTCTTGTGTGCTTAAGTCCCCACGTAGATAATAATTATATCACACAGTTTTAGTAGAATAACTGTTAGCGTAAAATTTTTAGACACGTTACATACGTGTTTAAACATAGTTATGTTTTTTGTACATTTTAATATAGTTATGTTTTACAAGATAAACTCATCCCTGATACCTCAATTAAAATCATTTAAACTAAAAAAATAACAGAAAAATAAGGTTTATTTATGAGGACATGAAATTTCAGAATGAACAATCCTCTGCAGAAGACACAGCTTTCAAAAAACAGGACAAGAAAGAAGCTAAAGAAAGCAGCAGCAGTACTCCTTCTGCTGGTAGCTCTAAGGATGATAAGAACAAAGGTACATGTTTGTTGTGTTCAGGTTATTTTATAAATAAAAGATCTTGTTGGATATATTAGTACTGTGATTTATTAGACTTCAGTATATCACAACTCACCATATCACAAACATAAAAATGTGAGAAATAGTGCAATATATTAGCGACGTGACTAGTAATTATTAATGTCACACTTAAATAACTTAGCTTTACACTTGTCATAACTATGTCTTATTACTCGTTACTCCAGATTATATTTTTATAATTATCTTAATGCCTCCTCTACACTACTCGCGAAGTTGGTAATAAATAAGTAAGTAACACACAGGTCGTGGTCCGTATCACGCTCACAGCGCTCATAGCGTACCAATGTGCGGTCCAATTCGTGCTTTTCACGCTCGCCGTTAGCGTTGTGGATGCTATGACGTCACATGTGACGTCACTACCTAGTGCTCACAGTACTGACGGGTCTAAGCACCGTGAGTATTGACGTTATTTTGCGCCATTTATTTGAATCTATGAATCTATGGTTGCGGAAAATGCTTGAATTATGCGGAGCGCTGTGAGCGTTATTCAGACCACGGCCTGTGTGTTACTTACTTATTTACTACCAACTTCGCGAGTAGTCTAGAGGAGACAATATTTAATCAGTTTACTTTTTATTTCATTATATTACACTCTACTGCATGGTTCTCAGAACCACTATTATTAAATTACAAATTATTATAACTACTTTTAGTGAAACATATTGATTATATTTTCGCTACAAGATTTATTTAAGTAAAATAGGTGATTTATATGACAATGCGTTTAAAAGCTATAAACTTAAATATATTTGTTATAAAATATATATATTCTGTTTTCTTTTTATAGGCAAGTCATCAAAAGACAGCAAGAGCAAGGAAAAGGATAAGGAAAAGGAGGCAAACAAGGAACTTTCGTCTGTACAGGCCGTCGCCACGCTGGGCGTCGCTGTCATCGCGCTCGCCGAGGAGACCGGGGCCGAGATGTGCACGCGGATATTTGGACAGCTGGTTAGTTCCTGCTCTCTAATACTTAGTTATTTGTACTAGCAGAAACTGACTTTTCACTTGCTCTACATTTGTATGCACATCTGTTCCTGTCAGTTAAAGCATAAATTCATTTGTTGTACCTTCTCAAATTAAATTGAGTCTTCTTTTAAATCAGACTATGTGGTAATATCAAACCAGTTTAGCTACGTGCGTAACTAAAGAATGTCGACCACTTTGTATGGACTCTTGGCCTAGTGGTTGACAATTTATAATTGAAATAACAATATTATTTTTCAGAGATTTATAACTAAATGAAAACATAATTTTATGAAATTTAGTTTTAAGTCAGCTTTGTAAAAAAATAGGTTGACACATAAGCAATCACAAAATCACATCCAGAGCGCGCACAAGCGAATGACAGATGATGCGGGCGGATAACAAGTTTACAATAGTCGAGTGTTACTATGATAGGAAAAAAATATCTTAACGCTTAGTCGTTTTAATTTACAATAAGTCATTTTTTATTTTCTTAAAAAGAATTTAAAACTAAATCGTCTTAATGTACTTTTGTGGTTTTTGAAAACCTTTTCATAAGTTATTTCGTTATTTTCAATTGAGTAGTTTTCCCTACTGCATTTAATTATTTATTTACGTGACAACAAGAACGATTTGTACTACCGCAATTTAAATCAAATCATTATGAAAACTATTTTTAATACATTATTTTTTTGTCTTAATCGTGACTATAATTGATTAAATATTTAAAAACAACTATTTATAATTTATTAATCCACGTTCCGGCCAAGATTAGTCAGTGTCCTTTCTATAACCAATTTCACTTGCATTCGAGTTTTCTCTCTCTCTCTCTCTCTATAGGACTCTATAGGAATATTGAGTATGAATATAGAGGGTGACATATACTAAATGTTTGTTATGATCAGTAAAAAACTCAACTAGAGTCTATAGGAATATTGCCATTAACAAATAAACTGTGAGTTAACTAAGCCAATAACAGTTCTAATTTTATTGTTAATGTAACGATATTTTGTAGGGCCGCTACGGCGAACCGGCAGTGCGAAGGGCGGTGCCTTTGGCCATCGCTCTGTGTTCAATATCGAACCCTCAGCTGGCTGTGATCGATGTCCTGAACAAGTACTCCCACGACTCAGACAACGATGTCGCTTATAATGCGATCTTCGCCATGGGTCTAGTTGGATCTGGAACTAACAATGCCAGGTAAATATATTGACAAAATAATGATAACCCATATTCTGAACCTGTCTATTACCGAAAAGCTTGTATACATAGTCTTGTTCTTGAATCGATTTATTGAAAGAGGCATTTAGTAGTTATGTGACTTCGAAATGAGAGGTTCAATAAAATTTCAGCTAATTTTCTCAAATTTAAAATATGAATTTCAACTGGGTAAAGTATAATAGGAAACATCAACTTTCAACAATATTTTGGTACCTTAGTTATATTTGAAATTACAAGAAATTTCATACTATAACTATTATCTAACAATCAATCAAGGTTCAGAGATGAAAGTCGCTTTAAGTACCGCTAAATGTCATCAAATTTTTTACATTTTTAATTAATGGATTATTTCAGACATCTAATACATAATTATTGTTCACAACACAAAAATATTAATAAAAAAACGTTACAGATTGGCGACAATGTTGCGTGCTCTAGCGTTGTACCACGGCAAGTCTCCGGTACACTTGTTTATGGTGCGCTTGGCTCAAGGGCTATGCCACGCCGGCAAAGGCACCGTCACGCTCTGCCCCACTCACGCCGACAGGCGCCTCATCAACCAGCCCGCACTCGCTGGACTACTTGTTGTACTTACAGCTTTCCTGGATTGTAAAAATAGTAAGTTTTCTTAATTAATTTCAAATATTAATAAAGAGATTCTCTCTAATCGCTAGCTTCCGTGTGCTGATGAGTTAAGATCTCTGTGTGGTGACCTATTCATTCTATGATTGTCGTAAGAGACGATTAACAACGCAAACTAAGCAAGGATAACATTATTACACAGAGAAGAAAAACTTGAAACCAATCCTAAACCACCTCGTCTGGTCATCATGTACTAGTAGGCCAAAACTCCATCCTAATGAGAGTAAAATTGGTGTAAAGTGATGATGTATAAAAAAGTCATATGAAGTTACTAATATAAAAAAAATGACTAGGTACAAAAATATTTTAAAATAGATATGCTAACATTAGTCAACGTGATTGTGAATTTACACAAAAACCATATGTGGGCTTTTCTTTATTGACTCTATTGAATATTTATTGAATGACAATATTTACTTATCCCAAACAAACACGGCCCTTACTTTCAGGAAGTGTAAAAAATATAGTGTATGGGTTGACCTGTTCCTCCTTCCCAAACTCATTGACTTCCTCCTTCCTCCTTCCTCCTCCTCCTTCCTCCTCCTCCTTCCTCCTCCTCCTTTGTGTAAAAGTGCAAGCAACTAACTCTTTTACGGAGTCAACACTTAAGGGGGTATTCTAGTCTAGAGGTCTGAATTTTGAGCGTTTTTTGGCAATTAATATAAAAGAAGCAGTTAATATTTTTACTATTCAATTTTTTATCATTCGTTTATTGATATTTCAAGAATACAAAAACGTGCATTTCAAAAAAAAAAAAATTTTGAAAAAGATACAAGTCCTTGAACTGGAGGGAAAAAAAAGGCTGTGTCCTCGTGAAAAGGATTTCTCCCTTTGTATCCATCTGAAAAAAAAACAATGCCAAATTATTGATCAATACAAATGTCATTGTCGCACAAACCAACAAAACTTGAAAAAAATTTTTTTCACAAAATGGCGGCTGTTTAAAAATAGAAGTCGGTTTTTTTACTCATTTTTCAACTTCCTCCAATTTTTTAAAATATTACAAATTTGAAATTTTCAATTTTTATTGGTTAGTGCGAAAGCGAGATAATTGAAGAATATTCATGCTGAATTTCAAATAAATCGGCTGATTAGAACCTAAGATAACTGCATCACCGTATCGAAAAAAGTAGTTTCGAGAAAAACACGTTTCAAGTTTAACGTTCAGTTTCAGGCAGCGTAACTGATAAAATAGTACGTATAACTTACATTCTCTTAATCAGCCATCCCAGCTTCATACGTTGGGCCTTCTTCTACTTCATATTGACTGTTTTCAGCATTTCTCTCTGTATAACGAGCAGTTCTTTCCTCTTTTGAAGCATTTGAAGCTCGAACCTCAGACCGTTCAATCCTTACTGCGTTGCGCTTAACAGCAAACCCGTGGGATTCCAGACATATTTTTATTCCCATTAGACTCATTATTTCTAAAATAGAATAAAAGCCTTCATTGAAAATGCAAACTGCTAAACAATTAGCAATCTCAATTGTCTGAGACCCGGCATGGATATGTTTGAGTGCAAATGTCAATATTAAAGAGTTAAGTGACTCATTGTTATTTTGAGTTTCGCTGCCCAAGCAACGTTCTAGTAAAGAATCATCTGATAAGCATTCGTAAATAGGCTTAATAACTTTTAAAACCTTATCAGTTAGAGGTGGATTTTCATGGTGAAAGTCATCCTCAGTTCCTTCGACCGCTGCTTTCTGCCACTTGCACCAGCTGTCTGGTCCAGGAGGGCAATTCATGTGCTGAGGCTTCTTATCAGTTGAAATTTTATGCACTTTGATTTTAAAAGAATATCATAAGAATGCACGCGTAACTTCTCACTTACTTATACTTCTTCACAGCTTCGAGGAGTTCGAGGTTTACATGGACCTAACTCAAACTAAAAACAAATTGAGTATAGATTCTTGTCTAATACGTTACAATGACCTTCAGACTATTGATATAGTAAACTAAAAGTATATGAAAAGAAATAAAGAAAGCTATTCATACTTAAGTAGCCCGGACCGCCCGTAGTCTATTGTTGCAGTCGTCCGCTCAACCCGGTCTAGTTGGCACGACACTAAAACGGCTGTAACTTTGAAAATAATTTGAATTTTGAAACATCCTTTCAGTCAGATATTTTTGAGTATCTAAACTATCGAATTATGAAAAAAATTTTTTTCATTTTTTCAACATTCTAGACTAGAATACCCCCTTAATGGTTTTTCTAAAAACTTTTTCCTTATACACTGTTTTATACATAGAAATTAAGTAAACAACGATTTCAGTCTATAAAATTTAAATTTTCATAGAGTAGCTACTAACAGTTCTTTATATTGCAGTAATCTTGGGTAAGTCGCACTACTTACTGTACGTACTGGCCACAGCGATGCAACCTCGTTGGTTAGTTACTTTGGATGAGAATCTTCAACCCTTGAACGTAAGCGTCCGTGTTGGCCAGGTAAGGATATCCTCTTTAAATATTTTTTTTTTAAAATATTTGTTAGTGAAATTTAAAAAATCTTTACAAACTGTGTGTTGCATTGTGAATAACAGTAATATACTACTTTTACTAGAAATGAGAACTATGAAGATCTTTTTATGCCAACCGTTTTGTAACTTTATAATGGTGTAATAGATTTACTGGTAAGCAGTACAAAAAAAATAAAATCATTTATGATTTTGTTTTTTTTTTCAGGCTGTTGACGTTATCGGTAAAGCGGGTACGCCTAAAACCATCGCTGGTTCACATACACATACCACCCCTGTGTTACTCTCATTCGGTGAACGCGCAGAACTAGCAACCGACGAATACATACCTCTGTCGCCCGTCATGGAAGGTTTCGTCATACTCAAGAAGAATGAGGACAGTGTCATGGCATCTGTTCAGTAATAGGGTACTATAACCTAGATTAAATAAACATTTACTTATTATATATTCTTTTTCAATTGAAATATTAAAAAAATTTAGAACTATACGATTTTTTATTACATACATATAAACGGACATTATGAACGTCTTAGGTATTCAAAAGTTCAATAATCACGGCTTTTTTTCGCTCTTTGTACTGTTAACGTATGTTGTTGTAAGTGAATGCGATAACTAGCCAAGCTACCTTTACATTTAAAGGGATCTCAGTCGAATGTATTCAATGAAACTATTTAGGTTAATCCTTTTTAACAAATGTTTTAAAAAACGAATTAAGTAAGTGATGACGCGTCTCGTCGCGTCTTTTTCTGTCAAGAACTGACCGTTTTATTGGGCTACTGCAGGGGTGCCCAGATTACTTTTTCTCATAGACTACTTTCGAGATGAAGCTGATTTCGGTAGACCGTCTGCAGCTACAATATACATACCATATTTTACCATATTCCCAAAACTCGACAAAAAATGCAGATTAAATTTTGAAAAAATAGTGAGAATTAATTAAATGATTTAGCTGTAAGTAGATGTCAAAAAAGTAAAATTGGATGGAATCACTTTTTTGATTGATCAACTTTACTTTTGTGGCAACCACTACAGTACAAGGAATATATCAATACTCCCTTATTTTATTGAGAAAATTTCCCATTCAAAGTGGCAAAAATAACGAGGAAAGTAGTAATAAATAAATATTTCTGACGTTTTACACACAACGTCATTTAGTTTCTAACTAAGCAGAGCTTGTGCTATGATAACTAGACTGACTGATAGAATACTTATATACATTTTTTTTTGTAAATACATATTGTACGTAGAAAACCCCCAAACTTCGAAACAAATATTTTCAGGTCATACAAACATTTGGTCCGACCCGGACCGAATCCCAGATCTCAAGCTAAGCAGTCACATTCATTACTGCTGCGCCACCGAGGCAGTAGTATATTTTCCTATGTGGTATTTATTCATATGTGTAATTATTACACTATAAGCTATTATAAAAAGGATGTGTAACGAATTGTGAACCCCATTTTTTGTCACGCCAATGTAGACCCCCACCATTGGAGTCCACCTTAATCACTTTGGGAAACAATGGTCTAGTGGTTAGCGACCACGACTGCTAAAATAAAGGGCGTAGATTTGATTTCCGGAAGGTACATTTTTATAGGCTCGAAAAAAATACACCGCCATCGAACAGGCATTGGGAAGCTTTGTCTTTTTGCCACTATCACCATATAATAATCCCGATGGTATTGTGGTAATGCCTCACGACTCTAATCGGGGATAAGGGTTTTGGCTGACGTGCACGGACTGTGAGGAAGAAAACCTTTATAAAAATAATACCAAATCGATAGTATGTAGATCGCTGGGCCTACCAAATGTGCAGAATTGTGCATCTCAGATCTGGACGACTCAGTGACGGTCGATGGTGTCTGCGTTGCAATGGAGAAAATGGAGTGCAATGCGGAAAACATTAAAATTGACACCATCTGTCCTGATTCAGGAGGCCTTCTTACGGCGGATAAGTTGTTGTTACAAGTTTTGAGAAAGTCAGAGTCGTAGTTCTCGTGAGACCGACGAGGTGTTTCAAATGGCAGGTTACAGGACAGCTTGTCAAAAAAGTAAATTTGACTAATCAAAAAAGTGATTCCATCCAACTTTACTTTTTTGACGTCTACTCACTGCAAAATCATTTAATTAATGCTTACTATTTTTTCAAAAGCTGTTACTTCGTGGTGGGAACTCAGTCGCAACGCAAATTTCCATAGTTAAATTTTATCTTCACTTTTTTGTCGAGTTTGGTACTACGGTAAAAATGTATGCATTGCAGAGGGTCTACCGAAATCAACTAAATCTCGAAAGTAGTCTATGAGAAAAAGTAATCTGGGAACCTCTGCAGTAGACCAACAAACCGTTCAGTTAATATCTTGACAGAAAAAGACGCGACGAGACGCGTCATCACTTACTTAATTCCTTTTTTAAAACGTATGTTTTGAAAGGAAAAACCTAAATAGTTTCATTTCATTGAGATCCCTCTAAATGTAAACGTACCTTACTACTACGTTACTTATCGGATTCAGTTACAACGATACATCATTAACTTAGTATCTATGAATTTAACATGCTTATGCTTCTGTTTTTGCATTTTATCATGTCGTCAGCACTAAATACTATCCTACCGTCATTCGAACCCCACAAAGTACCTACATATATTTATTTGCATCAATTGCACAATCAGAGGTAGTGTAAAGATGCCAAATATGTAGGTACACTTAAATTGAACGACTATTATAAATATACTATTGTGACTATACTATTTGTTGGGTAGCTTTTGAAGAAATACTTGCACGAGATTCTGTAAGGCCACAATGTTGAATTGTTCGCCATGGCTTATTATACTTTCCATTGTTTTGATTTCATGTGCTTTGCTGATGTTGGGGTAAGAAAATTCTTTATTTTGTGTTAGCCATAAATATTAGAAAATACTGACGCCAAGTTTTTTATAGAAGGCTTATCTCAAACTTATGTACATCGTATACGATAGAACTTGGTATAAGAAATTTTCAAGTAGTTTTAGCGTAAATTAATATTGAAATAGAAAAGAAATTAATTGAATATTTAATATCATGTAAAAAGATATTATCAGCAGGTACTTTTAGTTACCACTAGAATATACATGAACTTTAGTTTTATTGAAAGTATAAAGTTTCTTCTTAATAGATAATAAACCTTCAAAATCTTGTACAATTTTTGAAGCTAAGACAGGCACAAACTTGTAAAATTTTTTTTTTTATTAAGTTACAGCTTAACCTATGTATGTTAGATGTACTGAAAGTTAATATTTATATTATGGCCCTGGGCTACAATAAGTGGAGTACCAGCTAGCACACGTTAAATACGGATATAAATATATAAATAAAATATAGATTTTGATAGCCTTTTTAGAGGTGTATTTGTATCTTTTACGGATATTACCCAGCTATTACTACATGTACTTACTTGTATGTGCAAAATACTTTGTGGGGATAATTGATATAGACTATAATTAGAAGGCACTTTATGCTTATGTCCAGCAGTGGACTATTAAAGGCTGTTGTGAATATTAAATAAGTTATAGTAAGTAATCTCACAATATATATGCATGTGCTTTTTTGCGCACTTTAAAGATATGTTTGGAGGAGACTTCGCATGCTCTTGCTGTTCCCGAATTTAAAATTCAAACATTTCTGTACTCTAAAATTTGACAGATGAAAAAAAAAAATAAGGTTAAAAATCTTACACATGGACCAAATAATCATGCTCATTATAAAAATATTTGTTGAATGTGGTGGGAATCAAACCCATGAACTCTGGCTCAGCAGTCAGGGTTAAGCAGTTAAACACTATACCAACAGGTCTGTCAAAAATAAAAATGTGTTGCTTTGTACTTTTCAGGATAAGTATGATTCCTTGGTGTAAGCGCTTGAGGAATAAGGATGAACAAGCTGATATTTCAACTTGGAACCGTATTGCCATACCACAACATGAAACATATGCTATATCACCTTTGCCACCTTATTTTTTCGTTAACGGCATAATTGGTTATGACAAATTTTCAACATTTGTTTGAAAACCCAGTACACGCTACTTTAATTAATGATTTACAATGGTACATGTCTGATCCTGGTATATGGAATTAATTAATAAATAAAATGTTGTAACTATTAATAAAAAGAATATTAGAATTTATTTAAAAAATATTTATTGTATTATACTTAAAGTATTCTATTGACTAAGGTTAACAGTTCATAATATTTTTTCTTCTGATTCTATTTCCATTTGTTGATTTATATCACGTTCTTCTAGATTGTCTTCATTTTCATCGCTACTTTCAGACTCTGGTGATACTTTTTCTTTAACATCAGTTTTAGCTAATTTTGATTTCAGTTTAGCATTTTTCTTTTTCTTTAGTCTTTTGGCTCGTTTTTTTGCTGTTTTCAGCTCAATTTCTTTACGATTTTGTTCTATTTTTTTATGATATTCTTCATCAAGTTTTTCCTAAAACAATTGTACTTTAGTTAGTATATTTAAAACAAACTCAACTACTATTAAAAATATATATGAATGGCCTAAGTAAAGCTCTAAATACAAACCTTTTCACTTTTTTCTTGAATAAATTTTTGCCTGGCATATTCTTTTCGTCTCAAATGACGGTATACATGGAATTCGCCCGATCCAGCACCTGCACTTGATCCCATCACATTACGGACGAAGTCTGGAGCAGCAGCTAAAGACTTCAACTTTGGAGGATCTGGAATTACCACTGGTTTGTCCTATTCAAACATAATGTTTATATTTTAATAATACTGCACTGTTACGTAAGTATTATGTTTATCATAAATAGGTTTGATTGATTTGAAGGATGCTGAATTGGGTTTGAGAATGGGTGAGCTACCCATGTAATGCCTTCTCTATGCTGATGATCAAGTATTACATGTTACCCATTGATGCAGGGGTGACAGTTGTGGCGGAAAAAGCATTTTACTAGGCTGCTATAGCGTGAGTCACCATACTCCATTGTCAGCATTCCCAATGAGTATGGTAACTACAACTTTTGGATTCTATTCAAGCTTTCCATCAAGCAGAGTAGAGTTAGTTTGATGGGCCATTAAAATAAAAAAAATGAATGATAGTGAAACAGAGACTTAAAAAAAAAACGGCTGCGATAGGTAGCAGAGCCAGGCTGATTTTAGCACAAACGGGCCGGCTCAATATGGGCAGTACTACCTTCCCACAGAAGACTAACCTAAAACGCCAGCATCTGTGTTGTCGTATTTCGTTGGTGAGTGCGAGACTGGGGGCCCATTGATGCAGGGGTGACAGTTATGGTGGTAACTGTGTGCGTCTTACACTACCACAATGTCAACTGTCATGCCTTTATGCCCACAAGGGGGGTACGAAAAAGCATCTCACTAGGCCACCATAGTCTGGGTCACCATACTGCATTGTTTGCATATGTAATGAGTATGGTGACCACAACTCTTGGATAATATACATGCTTTCCATCAGGCAGAGTAGAGTCACTTTGGCAGAAAAGAGAGAGAAAGTAGTGAATAAAGTTAATGGTATTCTCCACTCCATTGTTGCCAACAAAAACATGTCTATAAATACATATTTATAAGAAGGGGGCAGAAGAGGCACCAAAGTGGAATTAATGGTGTAGAAGATGCATTTCCTAAGAAGTATGTTCTGGGGCATTTATCGACCAAATTGGTAATGTTCTGAATGAATCTAAAAAGTAAAAAATACCACGAAACGAACGGACGATGAATGCGGACGAAGTAAAAGATGAGTGTCCTTTTGGGAAATAGGCGTGGATTCATGTTATGTTATTATGTAAATAGGTTTTACTTACAGGATTTTTCATGAGTTTCTCGAGCTTTAACCTTTGTAAATCCGTAGCATTTTTTATTACTATGGGTTTTTTTTCTGTTTTAGAATCTTCGTCACTCATTTTAACATATATTACAATTTTTGTAGTTATTTCTGAACTTAATTTTAGGTGTAAAGACAACTATAGAATTTTGAAAATGCTAAATTAAAATTCGCAACGTTAAATAACACAACAAGAATTGACAGCTGTGTGACAACTGATTTGACAGTTAGATTTATTTTGACATAAAGAAAATAGAGAGGACTTTCACAGGCCAATCCTACTTCGCTTCTGTATGTCAAAATCTATGGAAAAATTTGCAAAAATTAATGATGTCAATTATTTATCATTATTTTATAAAAATACTTGCATAATCAAATCTTTTCATCAATTTTTCCTCTAACTTAAAGTTCAAGCGTACTGAAACCTGTAAGAAAACGTGCACATCAGTAAAAACAGTAAACTAAACCGCTCAAATTACAATGAAAATAGACTAATGTTATATTTTAACCAATTTTAAAAACATTCTTACAGAATCAATATTTGGTAATGGTGGCAAACAAAATTTACTAGTTAAGAAGAAAGCTAATTTTGCTATATCACTCTTTGTATATCCAATATCAGATTTAGTTTTACAGAAAAAGGTTTTTGGAGTATTGCTATTATTTTCTTTTAACACATAGTTTGCATGGTACATGTCAATATCGGTTTTTGGAGAAATCGGTTTTCTTGACTCTAGTTTCACCTTACGAAGGGCAGACACTTTTCAGTTTTTCCGGCGTATTCGTCTATCGGCAATTGCTTTACAAGTTAAAATTTTACTGAATTTACGTGTTTGTTAGCAAGTAAGTAAACATTTATTATTTTTAAATTTAAGAATGAAAGTAACTATAATATGCCTATTTCTTTTCTAATTGAGTAACAAAATTTTACAAGAAACTTAGGCTATTGAAATATGAGTTTTTTATTAACTATCGTCAATTGTTTTAGTGTTAATTACCAAATTTAATTGATATTATAACTTAATATGTTTACCATTTACTAGCGTACAAATATATCATCCAGTATTAATTGTATATTTTATAGATATCTAATACCATACAACCTATAGTTGACCTTGTCCATGTTGAACATGAAAACTTAAAAAATAGGTATGTTTGGAAAAATTAATAAATCATTTTTATTTGTTCTGTCATCTAGGATGCCTATTAAGTCGATCAAAGCTCGTCAAATTTTCGACTCCCGTGGCAACCCCACTGTTGAAGTAGATCTGGTATGTATTACTTGTACAGTGTTAACTCATTTCCTTTTTCTATTTATCATTATATAAAAATGATATTTACACACTGCTTCCGCAACCTAAAAATATTAAACTCAATTATCTGGTGGCTTACTGAAAGATCTGTTTCCAGGTAACCTAAAGAAAAATCTAAATAGGTAAATGTTTTTAGACAGTACTTAAGATCTAAATAAAGGAATTTGAGGATGTTTTTGCTCACAAGTTTAACAAAAATGCATAGAAACAGCACCAAATGTGTTATTTATAGAGTGGCAATGAAATAATCTTAAGCTAAATTATTTTACAATATTAAATATAACTTTTAAGCATCCTGCATTTGTAAAAAGTAAACTAAATTAATATCTAATAATACATTAAATATAACTTTAAGTTTTATTTACATAGGTAACAGAATTAGGTCTCTTCCGGGCAGCTGTACCTTCTGGTGCCTCTACCGGTGTCCATGAAGCCCTTGAACTGAGGGACAACATAAAAGGAGAATACCATGGTAAAGGTGTCCTCACTGCCATCAAGAACATCAATGAGAGCATTGCTCCTGCTCTCCTCAAAGAGAACTTTGAAGTCACTCAGCAGAAAGAGGTAACAAATTCATACTACAGTTTTATGAGATTTATATATTATCTTTAGGAGAGTCAATATTAAAAAAAAAATAGTAAAATCTATCTTCCATTGCCTTAAAGTCAATTAGATGTTTATTAGTGTGTAACCGATACTGGTTTTTCAGCCCAAACCGAACTTTCGGCTTTGTTTTAAGTTTCGGGGCAAAACTGAAACTCACTTAAACATTTAAAAAAAAATCTGTTGTATGCGAAAATCTAGTGTATTTTTTACATATTTATTAGCATATTCATACAGACAGTTAAATGTTAAATAAAATAAAAAGACAATCATTAATCATTATGTAACAAAGTTAATTTAATTTTGATTATGTAGACAAATTGAATCTGTTACCATACTTATAACGAAAATTCTAGTAGTAGATAACACAGTTTAATAGAAGTCTATCAAAATATTTCAAAAAATTATGACAAAAATATTCGTCGCTCAACTGTAGACGCCAGCTTCGTAATGTCGGCGATATCAAAGCGACACCACCGCCCGTGACGAACCGAAGAACTTTACATTCTTATTACCAATCAGAACCACTTGCTTGTAAAAGGCAGTTAATTAATTAAATTATAACACTTGTTTATTTCCAATATGCTCGACTAGCTTTAGACCCGACAGCATGTAGCGCTCTTTGAAAAAATAGATACTTAGATTCTCGTAATATTTGTACTGCCCTTAAAAAATTCGGCTATCTGTATCCGTAAAGTCTCTCCCACATTTATGATCAATATTTCATTATAGCAATAAATCTACATATTAAATTGAAAATATACAAAGGGTGACTTATCGGCTGTGTTAATGTGCTAATGCGTGCCGATTCCTTACACACAATTGCGTTTTTACCGTCCGATAACTCGATTTCGTATTTGTGTATATCATAGAATCCTTACCAGCTGCCGCAGGTATCTTCCTAGCTATCGTTGATGAATCTAGTTCATTTGATTCGAATCTATTAAGGAGGAAGCAACAACAGCCAACGTGTGATGTTGCCGCGCCGCGTATACAAATGATTACTACTTGAGGGAAAACGTAGAAATTGTCCTGTTTCTAAATCACTGTTCTAATCATATTTTACAAATTATCTGCGAATAACGAGCCCTATCCAACTTAATCCAGTCTGTATATTAATCGTTTAAATGTAAAACATAACCAATTCCAATCATTGCGGTTATAGTGGATGCGCCACCGAACGAGCGGGTGAGCATGAATATTGAATGAATTGATGAATATAGTTTGCCGAACGACGGACGATAATTTACGAATACTCGAGTTTAGGCCCGCCCGAAAGTTTGGATTCCTTTTCGCCGAAACTGAAACTAAGGCCAAAACTAGATTTTTTGCTCGAAACGTGCCGGAATCGAATTTTTCGATCGGCCACTAACTTCTATCAAATAGAGCAAGAGCCCGTGAGTGCCAGACCTTCGAAACTGTCCGGCTACTATGTAAACAGATGATAGAACCTTCGAAACTGTCCGGCTACTATGTAAACATAGTTTAATAGGCTCCCAAAAAATTATATATGAAACTTAAGTTTTATAATATAACGTAAGTATAATTATAAATTATAATAGTTTAGGGGTGTCCGGCAGAGGGTTGCAACCATACTAACTGTCTGGCAATGAGCAACGCGAGTTTTGATATTATTATGAATCAAATATAAAAAATACAAAAAACAACTGTTTTTTTCTGGTATTACATTTATTTAATAAATATTTTTCTATAAATTTTGTGCGGACCGCGATGGTCATTTCTTCTATCAACATGGACCCCGATCGAAACTAATTGGCGACCCCTGGTCTATACTCTCCCACCCCGCACAACAGAGTACGATGCAGTTTTCCATCACTCATATCTCTCGACTCAAGGACGGCATATAATATAAAAGCTAATTATAATTTTATCTGAATATATGAAAGATTGTTTTAACCAAGGAAGTAGTCAATTGTCATTTTACTATATTCCATTGCCCAAGTGGGGTGGGTTAGTATATCGTTAGTAAATTCTATTGAGGCTTTACTTAAAATATTTGCAGTAGCTCCGTCTGCACAATGTCTTTGCTTGACCTTTTGTCTCTGAGAATGTCGTATTTTATAAATATCAGTTAAAAAAATAAATAAATGAATGGTGTCGTGGGACACCAGGTAGGAACGAAGTTCCTTCGGATAATGTGGAATCGACACGATTTGCAAAAAAAAATCGTGCTCAATTTTATGTAGGTTTTCTTGATTTTTCTCTTAAATTTTGCTGATTAGTTTTTATTTAAGTACAAGAAAGTATTTAGGAAATTCAGTATTTTAGGAAATAAAATAATAAATTCCTTAAAATAATAAAATAGCACACATGACGCGCTTTCGCGCCTGCGCACGTCTCATTTAACGGTTTTATTCCACGCACTTTGATTAATTTAATATTAAATTTAATTTTAATGTACATTCTTCTGATGAATATTGAACTATGACTTATTGTTATACTTCATCAACAGTATCATTTTCAATATTTGATTTGTTGACAGATTGACCAGTTCATGCTAATTTTGGATGGTACCGAAAATAAGTCCAAACTTGGTGCCAATGCCATTCTCGGTGTATCCCTCGCCGTAGCTAAGGCTGGAGCTGCTAAGAAAGGAGTACCTTTGTATAAGCACATAGCTGATTTGGCTGGCAATAATGATATTGTACTACCCGTACCTGCCTTCAATGTCATTAACGGAGGTTCTCATGCTGGTAACAAGCTGGCTATGCAAGAATTCATGATCTTCCCAACTGGTATGTTTTAAAGCAATTTTACACTGACTAACAGTTGTAGTTAGGAGTTAACTGCCTCGGTGGCGCGGCGCAGCGGTAGTGAATGGAGCTGCTGTATTTGAGGTCTCGGGTTCGATTTCCTGGTCAGACTAAATGTCTGTGTGATTTGCAAATATTTGTTTCGAAGTATAGGTGTTTCTATGTATAATATGTATGTATTTACAAAAAAAGTATATAAGTATTCTATCAGACAGTCTAGTTATCATAGCAGAAGCTCTGCTTAGTTTGAAACTCGATGACGTTGTGTGTCAAATGTCTGAAATATTTATTTATTTATAGAGCTGTCGGTATTAATTGAAGTATTGTGAACAACATTAGTTGGCGCCTTACCTTGAAAAATCTTTGTTCAGCAAAAGACGATGATAGGTTGATTAAAACAACATTACAAATTGTATGTAGTTTATAGTCCATATTGTTGAAATGCAGTAATACATATCTGTACTGGTATCTCAGTTCCAATTAATGGTATGAAAAATTTAATGAAATTGCACATAATGCCTAAAGCAATCCTTATCCTTACTTATATTGTAAATGCGAAATTATGTTTGTTTGTTTGTAAGGACGTATGAATGTATGGATGTTTGTTGCTCTTTCTCCCAAAAACTACTGTACTTATGTATTTAGATAAAACTTTACCGTAATATAGCTTGTACATCAGAATAACGCATAGGTTATTGTTTACCGCGATAACCGACATACACACGGGCAGGGCTGCGGGCAAAATCGTCTATTTGATCGCACTAATCTGTTATATACCTTGTTCACAGTTTGAGTAGGAATAAATACCATACAAATTAGTTGGTACATAATAGTGTTACAGAAGTTTTTGTGTTGTAAACATTTCAGGTGCTGCGTCTTTCAGTGAGGCCATGCGCATGGGCTCAGAAGTGTACCACCATTTGAAGAAAATCATTAAGGAAAAGTTTGGCCTTGACTCCACGGCCGTCGGGGACGAAGGTGGATTTGCGCCCAACATCCAAAACAACAAGGATGCTCTCTTCCTTATCCAAGATGCCATCCAACAGGCTGGATACACCGGCAAGGTCAGTACATATGAATGCCCACTTTTCACAACATTGTTAATGTTTGGAAATGTCACCAGTTTCTGTTGATGGACGTAAAAAAATCTCATTAAAGTTTCAGCTAAATGATTTTTTGACTCTAACCTTGTTATGACCTTAATATATAAATGATCAGTAGTTACTACTTTAGCTATGTAGATATACGTAGGTATTACATAGATCAAATGTCTATAACTAATCATCAAGAACAAAGTCAGACTGCTTTGAGGCGTCTTCTCACATTAGGTGCCTCGAAAATAGGCTCTTTTCGCGATTTTTTTCCAAGATTTTTGCTTAAGATTATGGGATAAAATGGATCCTATGTAATAAACACATCTTTCAAGTACATGAAAAATTTTTTTTTTTATTTTTTGAACAATAATTATAACACAACAGTAGCATCGAAAAACCCGTCTAAAAATGTTATGGTCGTGGCTTGTTGATGGTATATCCGAGACGGGTCATCTCTAACAAAAAAATAGAACTGTTTTAGATTCAGTATGTCAGTGGCTATAGCGCATATCATCAGATTTTTGATATGCGCGAAAATAAGAAAATGGCGTATTTTTTTCGAAAAAGTAAAAAAAAAAACGCGTTTTTTTGCAGTTTTTTATAATAAAAATCTTAAAATCGAAATTTCAAAAATCTGATGATATACGCTATAGCCATAACTATGAAGAATATGTCATTTAAATTTCATGACAATCGGCCGGATAGTTTCCGAAATTTCATCAACAAGGCACCGAAAAATCTTGTTTTGAGATAAACGCGTTTAAAGTTTTGGTTGCAGAAAAATCATGAAATAACCTTACCTCGGGTTAATCAGCGATGCCTGCTCCATACAATGGACCTTGCGATTCTTAAAAATTAAATTTAATTACACAAAAATAAAAATCGATTTTTTTAAATTTCCAAAGTGAGAAGACGCCTTAACATCAAGTCGAGACAAAATGAGAAGGCACGACGATACAAATTACAAGCTTGTATTGACAGTGTGACGATGTATTTTGTCATAGACGTAACTTTTCTAATAATTTTTATATTCAATTATCAATTTATGAAGACAACTTAATATTATTTACAGATTGACATTGGTATGGACGTAGCCGCCTCTGAGTTCTTCAAAAATGGAACTTACGATCTTGATTTTAAGAACCCTAAGTCTAACCCAGCCGATTATTTATCATCCGACAAGTTGGCTGATGTATACCTGGACTTCTGCAAAGACTTCCCTATGGTGTCTATTGAAGATCCCTTCGACCAGGATGATTGGGCTGCATGGTCGAGTCTTACTGCCCGTACTCCTATCCAAATTGTTGGAGATGACCTTACAGTTAGTATAATAAGAATAAGTATATTCTCACACATCTCACATGCGGCGGTCTGTAGATAGATACATAGAACCAACCAAATGGATGGTAACCAGACTACTGGTAAACATACTTTTATTTTTTTGAACACAAACATATTATAGATAAATTCCTCACACAATCTAGACACAACAAATGATTGTGTTTATCACACAAAGATTTATTCTCTGGGAAGTAGGGAATATGCATGTATATTTTTTATTTTAAAAAACGTTTCTACTTAATATTACAATACCAAAAATAAATATAATACATCCAAAATATAAACCAACAAGTTCAAAAAAAAGATTACAGTCATTATAATTATCGGACGATTTAAACGCAGCCATTTTGGCGCGCTTATTCTGTGACGACGGACTACACTCATGTCAACAGCGAAGTATTGGGTTCACAAGTATACCAAGTTATTTTTTCTAATCAACTTATTATCTTAGAAAAGTAAAGATGTATAATGAAAAACAAATAATATAATAGTTGTGAAGATCAATTTAACATAAGCAAGGATATTAAAAGAGTGATAAAATACATCTAACAATAGTTTTTACTTAGTTAGATCCGAGGTTAAATGAAGTCAAATTTTGTTCCACCAATAGCGTTGCGTTTTAGATTTTTTTTTAATTTCACTAATAATTACATAGATATGTTTTTTTAGTAGGAAAGATTAGAAATAAAAGTATTTTGTCCATTTTGGAGTCGCGTGCATGTACCCTATTGAACCATTGACTTAGCAGTCTGGATTACTAGACCTACAGGCTCATATATAACTTGCTACTATTTTGCCTCTGTACATCCAGGGAGCTCTACCTTAACTGAATGCTACCTATATAACAATGTATACACATTTAAAAATGTTTTAAAACTTAATTTGTCACCTAAAATTACTTCTATGAATATGGTGCAAATATCATCATCCAATTTAATTACATCAGAGGGCCTAGTTTCAAATCTACTCCATCGTCACAGTGACGGCGTGCAGCGTTGCCATTGCCCGCACTGAAATCTTCACCCATCGTAACGCCGAACGCTGTCGCCATCGAGAGCTAGTTGATGTGGATTAAACTCATATGAGGCCCTCGGAATAAATTTTGAAATGAAATGTCTGTTAATGAAATCCAGGTCGAAATAGGTACTTTTATCAATTCTAGCTTCAGAAGTTGTCCAAACAAGTCAATTATAATATGAACTAATTGTTACTTTATTACAGGTAACAAACCCTAAACGAATTGCCACAGCTGTAGAGAAGAAAGCTTGCAACTGCCTGTTGCTGAAAGTAAACCAGATCGGCAGTGTGACCGAGTCCATTGATGCTCACTTGCTGGCCAAACAGAATGGATGGGGCACCATGGTTTCTCACAGGTCAGCACTCATTTATAAAAATCGTAAACTAGTAAAATCTTTCCTAAGTTCTTAGTAAAATCTAAAACAAATTGGTATTTTCTTTTAGATAACAATTTATTTTGTGTTCTGTATTGCCAGGTCTGGAGAAACTGAGGATACTTTTATCGCTGATCTTGTGGTCGGATTGTCGACGGGTCAGATTAAGACTGGAGCGCCTTGTCGTTCGGAACGTCTCGCTAAGTACAACCAGATTCTTCGCATTGAAGAGGAACTCGGAGCCGCCGCTAAATACGCCGGCAAGAACTTCCGTAGGCCTGTCTGAATACAATTTCACGAAAAGGCATATTCTAATGTAATGCGATTTGATGTGTTGTTCCAGTTATGTCCTAAGGCGAATATGCTCTTATTTATTACGCATTTGAAACATTTATACAGTACAGTAACATATATAAAAAGATATTTTAGCACAAGATTTCGTCAAAAGTTTATTTATGTGAGATTAAAGGAAGGCTGTAAAGTATGTATTCAAGTTGAATGCCTGAAGTTTGAATTAAATTTTAAGTTTGTTTTTTATTGTTAACAATTAATCGAAATCAGTGTGTTAATATCTTAAGTAAACAGTGTAAACGTACATGTGTTTTATTTTAAATACGAAGTTAATTGTAAAAAAAGTCTACTGCTGTGTGAACCAGTTGGCAGAAACAATAGTGTCACTGACACAGGTTTAGCCGCTACCATGGATTTTAATTTAGATAACATTAATTTTTTGTCAGTAGTTATTCGAAATTTTTTGGGCACTTGTTTAAGAGCAAGAGTTTATAAGTGGCTGATCTGATATTACTTCACCCAGTTTGGCCATGCTTATATCTCAACAACAAGCGCCCTTAGAAAAGATCTGTTTTCTCTCCAATTAAGTCGAAATCTAACTAGTTTAGAAAGTCTAACTAATTGAAATTTTTCGTGTTGTGTAATTAAAAATTTAATTATCAGAAAAGAAATAGATCTACATTTAGACGATAGTACTTTTCGAATTAATTATTTTAAAAAAGTGATAAATATTCCTTGACTGCTTGCGTCATTCTACCTACGCTCTTGAATGACAAATAAGTAAAGAGACTATTTAGTAAAAAGACAAAATAGATGATAATAGATACTAACTTCACACACGATTGTCTGATCCCCAACTAGTGAGAGCCTGTGGTGATTGAAACCAGACTGTCTATGAATATACTTTTATATTTCTAAATACATATTCATTTTACATAAATTACACTCTGAACAAATGATCATGTTTATCACTCGATTATTTCTTCCAATTTCAGACCTCTCTAGATAATTGAAACTAGCATAAAAGGTGATATACATAAAGTATTTATTTTAAATATAATTATATGACTGGCTTTTGGCCGCGGTGCCGCCTGCCTGTATGTCGTTTACCGTGGTAAATAGTAGTCTATGCGTTATTCTGATGTATAAGCTAAATTATCTATTGTAGTTTCATCTAAATTCGCACAGTATTTTATGCGTGAAAAAGTAGCAAACATAAACATACATTAATAAAACATTCTTAGAAACTTTCGCATTAATAGTATGAGTAACGATAAAAGTAATTCTGGTTCAATTAGCAATTTTTATCAATTTAATCATATGTATCTATATAAAAAATATACTTAATCTTTCTTATTGGCTGTAAGGTAGATGAGAACAAAATGAATGAGAATATCAAGTTTCTAAAGTTAACCTGTTCTATTGTTTTTAATTATGTATTAATTAGGTAGACACCTAATAAAATTCTTAAACCTGATCTTTTAATGATACATGAATTATACAAATTCGTAGTATAAATAAAACAACGTACGTATCCTCGTAACTTGATGATAAAAGGTAAGCATTGATAAATTATTTAATAACATTGTTCTCAGAATAAATGCCTCGGAGAAAGTATCTTTACAAACTTGAAAGGTAACAGTAATCTGCACGCGTTCACTGCGTGCATTTCACGCCACTGTGCGGCTGTTTTATGTGAAAGCTAGACAACAGTCAATACATGATCGAGCCGTGCAATGGTTATCGCGTTTATTTATACGATTACAGAACATAACTATTATACGAATACTCGCAATAAACAAATAAGTTCCTTATAAATTATCGCTATTTATTCAGTACGTTTACTTTAAACTCTGTATTAAATATAACAATGGCGCAAAACAAGCAAGAGCTACGTATAGTGACTTATATGTGTCCAAGTCATCCAGTGCAATTGTATGAATTAATATTGGAATTGTTAGAAGAAGCTTTGAACTGTTTTACTACATTGCAATATGAAAGCAGGAACACAGGACCATTGGAGGATCGGCCTGATCCTTTTTCCACAAATAAAGTGGATTTAGGTAAGATTATTTCCTATATATATTTAGTACCCAATAAATAATTTCAAATTCACTACAAATAATGACGTAATGTAATGAAAAAGTATTAACCCGTCAAGGTAGTACCTAATTTTATTGTACCTTCGTGTTTCCTGTTCCTTTGTAGTTAATCATGTACCTTTATAATTTTAGATCAATAAGTACAAGTTCAGTAAATAAACGCCAAACTATATTTTTTAGTACACTATAGGACGCTTGTCTATTTTAAATTATTTGCTAAATAAACACTTCATTGTGCTCGTGTTTTGTACAGGTGTGATAAATAAATAAAATATATAAAAATATAAATTAAAACAATCAAGTCTATTATAAAGCAGCGGATCATAATAACACCATTTCTATTATACCTACACATAATACCGAGAACTTTATCTAACTTCTTGTATGTCAATGGCAATAGTAATCGATGGGTGGATATAGAATTGTAGTTTTGATTTATGAAATTATTAATGAATCCTGGTGTGCTTTTAATTACAGGGTTTATGTCAGCTGCAGCGTATATGAAACTTAGCGAGAAGAATAAAACAGCTGTTGAGTTATTGCCAGTAACCCCTGTTTTTGCTCACCAAATGAACGTTGAAAATAAACCTGGTTATTTCTCGGATGTTATAATCCATAACGACAAAAAGTAAACGAGTTTTATAATAAAACTGAAGTAACATAAAAGTATCAATAAGCCCACAGCCCACAAGATGATTATTATATTGTCACGACTCAAAAACGAAATAGATAAAATGTTATCAACATGTCATTGACTTGTGATAACAATGAGTCTAAAACATTTAATGCTACAATAAGCTTCTGCTTGGCTGCTAATATTGTTATACCTATCTGACTATTCAACACAGTTATTTATATTCCAGGGCACATAACGTGAATACGTTGTTAGATTTGCGTGGTTGTACATTTGCATACAGTGACGAAGAATCTCTTAGTGGAAGTAAAATTGTTTTAAAAACCCTTAAAGATAAAGGCGAAAATGCTTCCTTCTTTGGATCCATACTAAGTATACAACATCACTTATTTTGATACTTGTAATATGTAGTCTTGATTGTATTGATATGTATCTAGCACATTTAGGTAAGTGTAATATATGCCTAACTACCCTATTTCAGAATCTGGATCACATTTGTCATCGGCACAGATGGTTCTGTCTAAACAAGCAGAATGGGCTGCAGTAGACTCTACAACTCTCCTTAACTCAAAAAAGTTCATGTATGATGGCGGTAGAGATATTATAATATTGGAAACACTCGGTCGCCTGCCGCCGTATCCTATTGTAGCAAACGCCAATTTGGCAGGTAGGCTAAAGAAGTTACGTAGGTACTCCAGATAATTAGAATTTATCATCACTTAATATTATCAATAACAACCAAACAAGTTATGAACGATTGACTTATAGTATGTTTCGATAGCTTGTCAACATAAGCAAGCAACGTAAAAGTAAATTTACAGAATCAATTGTCAGATTGTTTTTCTTGTTATTGTCTATTTTGTATTTCCTAAAATGTCCATACATAGTCTATTAATAATAATCTAAATTAAACTATTATCTAAATTAAGAATTTATAAACATATATGAATAGACTTATCACAATAATGATCTCTAGACCAAACAGTGTTGTCACATGAGATCGAACCCAGAATACTCAGCATAGTAGGAAGCGGCGAGCTTACCACTTAAATGCAATACCTACGCCTTCCGTTCAGTTGTGATGTTATATTCCACTTCTGCCGCTTAATGCACGACGAGGGGCAGGTTCTTTATTTCAAACAGACTTATTAGATACTTGACTACTGCCGCCCATCTGCGCGCAGCTCGAGCGACAAGTGCATGACCACCCTTTAAGTTTCACTGTATACATTGTCCACATTGGTTTTATGGTACTAAATAATTAAAATTTTAAACAAAACTATATAGGTTGGACATGTTCCTATATAAGGTTTGTTACATTATTATTTTTCATTTCAGTGGAAACAAAAAAAGACATAACTAATGCACTACTCAATCTATCACAAAGTGCCAAGTGGAAAAGCAAATTTTCTAAATTCGGTATAATTAAGTTTGACGGTAATAGCGATGGCGCTTACGATGGGCCGGCTGCACAGATGTGGTCCATCCAGAAAGAAAAACTCAATATACGATATTATTAGAATATGTCTATTTTGTTCCCTATTGTACATAATATATATTTTATATGTTGATTATACTCCCAAGTAACAGTTGAAATAAAACATAAAAACTATTTTTTTTTTATTTTGTTATACTTAATATTCTTTACAACTTACTTTTCATATGGTATTAGTAGTGGTTATAATCATTGTGAATGTATGATTCTTTCAGATTGATATCTATAGTTTAAAGAAACCATTGACTTTTTCTTGCAACTCAATATTATACCACTGCGTTGTATCGGAAGCTTGTAGTTGTAAAGATCATAAGCATCTGCATCAACATCTTTGAGACCTGCAATGTTTAGGTAGTGATGTGTGTATACCAGACCAATATATTATAGAAAATAAATTCTAATATTAGCACCAAGCAATATTACAGCAACACAGTACATATTTAACAGTTACTAAATTCTAAAAATAAATATAACCACTTCCTATGTTAAATACATAAAAATTCTAATTCTTGAAAGGAAAAACATTATTGACAACATAACAGTGCATAAAAGTAATGACATATAAATAATCAAATTGGATTAATTAAGGAGTGAAAAATGAGACAATCCAGTCATAAATAACAATATATTTGATTAAAGTTCATGCTTTATTAAGCCAACTATGTTCGTCTCTAAATTATAAAAATGGTACCAAGCAAATTAATCAACCCAAAATGATGTTCAGCATGAGAAAAGTTCTATAATTTAATTACTTTATAGAGATCTACATTGTTTTACTACGTATTGCAACTTCAGTCACTAAATGACTCCACCACCATTAATCTTGTCTATTTCTTCCTGACTCAATGGAGCTCTTCTATATTTTAGAGGCAAGTCAATGTCAGCTATGGAGCATGTGCTCATTGTAGCCGCTGATTGGGTCCTTGAGAACTGAAATAAAAATATTTGTTTTTAATGTCTCACACCAATTTGATTACTGCCATTACAATTTTCTCTTCACTTATAATGCAGCCAAATCAAATGGGGCTAAGCTGTTGTTCATTATTACACCAAAACAGCTCTTATTACCTATTAAAATTATGTGCTTGACGTTTGGCATCTTCACAGGTTAATCATATTAACCTAAAGTAGTAGATTAATAAGCTATATGTTCAAGTAAAAGCTTGAATGTTTCAAATCGTTTTAACATTTTTACATTCATGACATCAATACTTTAATCTTCATAATGTTACTTTGACCCTGGATTTGAACTCAAATGTAGTTATGTAAAAAATTTTTTTCCGATATATAATTATCATAAACTACAATATAACTCGGCCGTAAATAAGAGACATACTATGCAACCGGCTGAAGATGAACTCGGAGGAGAAGCGGCAGGAGCTGAAGCAGGAGCACGAGCGGCTGACGAAGATTGCCCTAACCCACCCTTTCGAAATTTGATAACAGGTGTTCGAAGTAACATAATTGTGACTCGCACCATGTTATATTTTATTGAATGTGGTCAGCCAAAAACGTGAAAATTATGAGCTAATTTGCTAATTTTTGTTTGACAAATCTGACACGAAATTGATGGAATGAAAGTTCTGCACAATTCATGACAATTATTCGACTAAGAAATTCGACATTTAAATCAGATATTAATAAATTAGCAAGGGAAATGACTTAACTGTATTTTTTACAATATTTAACAATTATAATTTTAAGTACATATAATTTCTTATTACTGTGCGACATCATAGAAAAGAAATTAAATATTTAGGAACTAAAGTATCGCCATTAACTGGCAACATTCAAAATAAGTATCGAGTGCTATAATATTTTTGTTCATAAATGTTGTTTCGTGATATTTTAGATTTTGTGCAGTTTTTCTTCGATATGAAATTGCAAACACTATTAGCATGTTTAAAGATATTCGTATTGGTGCACTTGTAAATGTCTACAGTCTACCTGTAGTAACCAGAATTTGAAACTGGGAAGCTGCTAGTCAATTTTGAAGATGTTTATAATCGTTCAGCTGATATTGCGGGTAAGTAACTGTAAAAAATTATGTCGAACAACAATGAAAAGGCATTACATACAAAGAATAGAATTTTTATGTGAAGTCATTGTTAAAATCATTGAGTTAAATCTATACAGGAGCAAACTTTATTACCACATGTTCAAAAACTTGTAGCCACTTTGAACTAATTTGAATTGTGACAATGTAACTCTAAAACCTTACATATTTGAAAGTAAATACTCGTCTGTCTCACTTGCACGCGTTACATTAACAATAACGTCGCTATGGTTCGATAAAGTCAAAGCACAAACATTACGTTGACGGACCAGCATTGACTACCGTACATAAAATTAGACGTCTCTTGACTATGATGATGATGATGATGATAAATAATGGCATTAATTCGTACAAATGTAAAGCGTTATCGTAGGAGAGTAAAAATTATTGAAAGAGGAGGGAAGTTGGACCTATCTTCTCTGTATGATGATAATTCAACAAAGTTCAATGATTAACTGTGTTTGATAGCTGAGCTTTATTGAATTTTGTATGTGGAAATACTTTATGACGATAATACTGTTTTATTTTTATAGGTGATTATCTAAGCACAGTGCTTAATCATAAAGCCAGATGTCAAAAGTGATGGCAAATTTTCAGCACTAGATAAGTATAGGCACGATCGTCCATTGAAGGTGTTAGATGTTTTTGACCAATATATTCAATTAGGGTCCTGTGTGGTGTGGTGAACAGTGCAAGATATCATCCCGTCGTAAAGAATAAAGGTCCAACATCAGCGAATATAGTAAATATAATAATAAAAAAATGATTACCTATTAGATGATGAACTGTCTATTTATCCAGATTTAAAAAAGCCTTTACTTTTGAAACTTATCAAAAAGTGTAACCCAGAAGTGTGGCATGAAATAGTTAGAAGATTAAGGAAAGTGAATGGATTTGGTAGTTTATGTCGAAACCAGTGACGCATCAATGTCAAAGCCGCTGCAAGTATATAATCCAGAATTACGTGGCAGCACGTCACACTCTGATGCTAAAGATATTTAATATTTTGAGATTTACTTCATTTGAGTAGTGTATATCTTTAATTACATTTTTTCATTTAAATCCAGTTTTTATTTTTACGCTATTTTATCGATCCTTTTCCAAAAACTTTTTAGAATTTAGACGATGAATCGAGTAGTAATTTCACGTAATGTTAAGTTTGCAAATGCAAATGCAATGCTTTACAACATTGCAATAGTTTAGAGGCAAGTGCGCACTGTTGTATTCGTCATTAACGTTTTTAAATACCTCGTGTCTAGGTCTACGACCTTTGACACCAATGGCGCCTCAATTTAATTTCATCCTTTTTATCATACTGCACTTATAGACCTTAAAATATAGCTTGATCTCTATAGCGGTTGTCACTAGTGTCACTTGCCATTCGTACTATAGCGAAGAAATATGACACGACCCAATTATTTACATAAAAATTTCCTAAAAATCTTTAAATAAACATCATTATCTTTTTGAATATTCCCAGTGGCCTTTTTTCTTCTATTCTTCTCTATTATTCATCATTTTACTGCTTGTGCCCTTATTAGTACTGAGCCTATCCTTTTTGACATTTCATACATTGTTCAAAGAATTAACTTTATGATGCAAAAAGAATTCAATGTAAATTTGCAATTTTATACAGCTGTTCCCGGAGTCTATCATAGATTTACTTTTTATGCATTCTGATTAATTTTATTTGTAGAGAGAAAAAAACTCTTTGCCTATTGCTTCAAATGAAGCAAAAGAATATTTTAAAATTAAAATATTGTATGATGACACACTTTATGATGAAGACGACGAGACGACAAATCGTCTCGTCGATAAAAGTAAGTAGCAGTTAGATGGCCAGCTATAAAAGAAACACTATTTGCTCTGCTCCCCAATAAATGATTGTTTTGTCTATAAAGCTGTGTGAATTATAAACGATGTACTGAGATCGCAGCACGGTTATCAGGCAAGTCATTGGATCGGTGTACAACCAAAAGTCGAACAACGTGAAGTTACAGCGTCATCATCATCATCATTATTATCATCATGATCATCATCATCAACATGTCTTTAATAATGTAGTAGCAGTACACCCAACCATTTTGGAGATAGAGTGCTCTTCGCCCTCAGCGCTTAGTCATACTCGAATGTGATGCATGGTCAACAGCTAAAGAAATCAAGATAATCGCGAAAAACTGTTTTGTAAACTTTGACCTTGACCAACTTATGGCGCAGACACGATGTTTTATGAGACTTTTGAGAGAACTTTTAAAGGATCAAAATGAAGGTTATATACCTGATTAAGTTATTACAGAGTTCACAGCTTAAAATCTCTCAGTACGAGGTGAAACTCCTTATTTCACTGGAATAATTCTGCTGTACCCACGATATCTGGCGGATTTTACTAACTCACTCAGAGTAGTAAGGATTTCCAATTAAAATTTTATCTGTATTTACTAACTACAATATTTCCAATATTAAACGTTTATATGGAATGAAACATCTTATTTATTACTATATTCTTGTTTGTTGCTACAAATATATTTTTAGTTTAGTGAATACAGTCATATTTTATTTAGTGGTAATTTATTTGGACTTAGTGCTTAGCAAAATCTGTAAAACAACTTCTTGCTTTTTTCTTGTTCTACAGTCTATTAGTGCACCACGCGGTAGTTCTATGACCCCGAGTGGTTTTGGTATTTTTGCCGTTGCAGATGAACTTGATGGTGATTTCTGAAATAATTATTCAATTAAATAAGATTATCTATAGGGCATTGGATAGGTTCTATAGCTTATTCGCGTAAGGAAAATAGTAACGCATCGATTAAGCTTCATACTTTGACCACATTTCTAAGTGGATCGATCAAACTCAAAATTATCAAACGACTATTCCTTTCATACCAATGGACATAGTACTGTGTCTACTAATGTGCCAGATTGTTAAAAATTCAAATCTACAGATACGTCATAAAGACTCAGATAACAATTTTATAAGATTAATATTATGTATAACTAACAAAAATATGTATTTACAAACTTAGTTATAATTTATCAAAATAACAAAATTTCATAATTAAAATATATTATAAAATTAGATAATAGCACCGTTTGTCAAGCTCATTTCATTAAATAAAGTAGTTGTGATTAAAAATATAATATTTTTATCGTAAGTGTAAAACGAAATAAAAGTAATTTGAAAGGTAGACAAATAGCTGTTAAAGATTTACTAACAATTTCGCACCCTTATAAGAATAACGAAACCAAAACTTATTTCTTTAGTCATCACCTTCACAATATAGATTTAATTGTTTGGCATAATTTCAGGGCCTAAGGTTTTGCTCATAATAAAATGATCTTGTACTGAAACTTATCTACTATAATTTCTACTTAATGTGTAAATAAGATACTAAACAATTCCACCGCCATTGATATAGTCAACTTCGTCTTGAGTAATTTTAACCCTTCTATATATCTTTGGTAATATAATGTCCGGTACGGGGCACGTGCTTTTTAGCGCTATTTGTGTAATCTGAAACAAATAACTTTAATGAGATAGAGGTCCTTCTAGTTTATATATTCTTGCTTCAAGGCGGTTATACTAGATAAGACATCAACTCCATGTCTTTAACCATCTTGCTGAAGCTAAAGTATGCTTACGCAGAAAAGATTAATGCTACTCACTTTTATTTAAATTAAAACAATGCGGATTAAGTGATGTGTTGCTATTAGGTAATTTCTATGGTCGAAACAGAAGGGATATTGTTGATGGATACAGTGAACAGTATATAGACTCAGGTTTGCTTAAATGTACTAAAGAACATATAAACGCATGATCTCTAAAACAGAATAATCGAGTTGTTGTAGCAATCTCTCCTGATAGCACCTGTGGATGGTTACGTCGGAGTCGAACTCTTAGCCAGGGAACCAGGTGTACCCCAGAAAGGAAATGCCTGAAACCCCGACGCTAGTCGAGTCACTTACGGTGTGAAGGTGGTCCCCCCCTGTGGAAGAACACCAACGTTTCTTTTTTGCCCTTAAAAGGGAAGACGTGCTCCGTAGCGTTCGCTGTTCTGCTACCTGTCACCCTCAATCTTGCACTTATAGAAAATAGAAATTGTTTTTCGATCTTCGGAGTACCTGGCCCGTTCTAAACTTCTCTCGGTCCCGCTTCACCATCTCCTTCGTAAGCATAATTTGTTTGCAGAGAAAGATAGTGGAGTTCTACGTGCTCTCACTCCGCCGCAATCTTGTTATCGAACGAGATCCACACTCCGATGACCATTACGAGGTCACACCTCTGCTCCACCCACGTCGGACAAACTGCCAGCAGTGTTCCACGGTCCAGCCATCGCAGTGGTGGCACTCAGATGTTGGCTCCTCAGCCAGTTGGAATAAGAAGGCCCCGTGATGTTTATCGAAAGAGACAGACAACCATATTTATAAAGCTCTCATTAAAGACGGCTAGCTAAATTCTGGACTGATATTACAGCAAACGCCCCATGATTGAACACGTACGATTATTTAAGGCAGCTCGTGAAACTAGCTGGCTGGACGCTACACCCTGAATTTGCTCGTCGCAAAAGTCCACGAATGGGCAGAATGATAGCGTCAGACAAAGGGACTTCTTAGATTAATTCCACACATGTCGACTGGACCAAGGGCTTATTGTCAGTAACAACAAAAGTCTGCTTGCCGCCTCCTTCTGCGAGATAATGTCTTCGTAGAAGGGATGTGACCACTTTAAAACAGATCGTTAGTGGTGATAGAAGGTATGGCGGTCCGATAGTGAGAGATCCTCTGTGATGATTACAGTGAGGGTCTGACGCTGCGTCACCTAAGTGTAGCTAAACCGTCAGCGCGTGCTCATATAATAGCCATCTTATCGCGACGCTGGGTCTACCCAGATTAAACAAATGTCGCCCAGGAATAGACGCAGCTCCAATTTTGGCTTCGCACCGTGGAGATGCTTTATTGTATCATCCTCGAGTGGTTAGGACGTTAGTACGGGACCCTTTTCTTTCTAATGGCACAGTGCCAGCACCTGAACTCGGCTAAGCTTCCAACTTCACGCGAGTTATTGGCCCAGATTAGGTATTACAGCGTCGGGTCCTCATCCTCATTACAGTCCTCAGTCTCTGCCGACTATGATTCGTGTCAGATATTTTACCGTAATTCCATCCTTCTGCAAAGATATCATCTCGCAGAAAGAGGCGACGGAGGGAGCCCAGAAGGAAGATTTTCACTCGGGCCCGATTAGTCGGCGGCGAACTGAGCACCGGAGACGCGCTTTTATAGCACTCTGACTGATGTTAAATAAAAAATTGATCAAAATTAACATTTTTGGAATGTATTATATATCTACACTCACAAAAGTATATTTCCTCAAGCATTTAGTAATTTTTCAGATACATATATTCTGGAGAGTATTCGGTATGCTGTATAGCAATAAAATAGTGTTATTTTATTTTGGAGACTTCTTTTCTCTGTTTAAATTTATTGTTTTATTTCATTTAGACAGTACGGGTCATATCTGTCGTCACGTAAAATTTGCTACCCTAGGCACCAGCCCATTCAGTTAACCAATGTGAAACGTCACTGGTGGCTGCAGTAATAGACAGCCGCCTGAGGGTGGCGTTTGCGTACATACTCGTATGTGAGTAAATTTTACTTTACAGCATTTTATTATTTTTATTTTTTTAACAAAAATTGGTAGTTTCATCAGGTGGGCATAGGTCTCTCCTTAGTGATAATTAAGTTTCATTGATCCACACATAACAAGTATTATAAAACAGCTAACCTTTTTTCTTTTTCGACTATTTTAGTAAAAAGTTTGGCAAAAAATGACAAAAACATGGATTCTGAAATGTTTTCAGACATTTTTGATAACGAATTACCACCCATCGAATGATCTTTTATAACGATAGAACAAGATATCACTTCGTATAGTTTGTATCTCAGTTTGATTACATAGGTTAATATTAAACCGTGGTAAAGATTCGTGGTAAGATTCATCAACAGCCATTAATAGTCCATAGCTAGACATAAGCCTCTCCTTCAAAAGGAGGTTCTGGCCAACTATACAACAACATTAAGATTATTGAAGTGAAAACTTCTTTAGGCGCGTTGAGCGTTTTGGTAGAGGGTAAAATCCTCGGTTCGCGTCACCGACATGCTAATGATAATAGTATATCTATAGCTATGGAGAATATGATATTATATATTATATATGAAATTTATTATTATTATATATTATATATGATATTATATATTATATATAGCTATATATGAAACAAAAAATTTCATATAATTTTTGCATATAGTTTTAATTACTCTCAACTTAATAGTTCCGTTTTCACTTCTATCGGCAGTCCCACGACTGCTACTGTTTTTTATATAAATAGCAGCACTAAATACATGAACTGGGTCAGGGATAAAGTTAGTCTCATTTTACTATAAATTCTACCTATTTGTGTAAAATATTCGATTTGTTAGAAAAGTCCGAGTTAAAGTCAACTGAAGTTCAATATGCAACCTTATAAGGACAATCAATATTCTGGTAAGAATTTCACAGCTTCATAACAACGATAATCTGTGTGTCCAATAATATAAATTATTAGATTTTTTTCAAAAAGTTAAAATATAACTCTAATAATCACAAAAAGAATAAAATTGCTAAAATGGACGACGAGATTTTTTAAATTTATTATTTAAATTTTAAATTTTAAATTAATTTATGAACGACAACAGCCAAAATAAAATAGGTAATGGTAAAAAAAATGTTTCTATATGTGTTAGTAGATATAAAATTGATGGACGTACAAAGTAGCTTGTTGGCAATGCAGATGTAGCAGCAACGGAATCAGCTCGCCCTAATTTTTCCGTAACAAATTTAATAAAAGGCTTGCGAAGGAACGTCATCATCAAATCTTACTATGCTCTGCTTCTTATTTTAGACAAAAGTGCATGTTTTAAAAGATGTTTTTTTAGTGTGTTAGCATATTCATAACAAATTTTACAAGTATGACATCTATTTGACAAATGATAATCATGTGTTATTCTTTTTGGTCCAAAACGGCAATGTAGCATTAAATATGACCAAGTAATTACAAATAAAATAAAAAAATAAGATGAAATTCAAATAACTGTAAATTAATAATAAATTCTTTGTTACCAAAAAATATAAGCAAGTAAGTACATAGTATTAGAACGTTTAAGTGCCACCACTGCGATCGCTGGACTGTGAATATGGTAGTCCACACGCAGGCAGAATGCTCGGCCAGGCCGAGCAGATGCGTGACCTTGTGGTGGCCATTGGAGTGGCAATTCTCATACTCGGTAGCACGATTGTGGCTATGGTACCAAACTCCGTCATCTTCTTCTGCGAGCAAGTGGCGGTGCGGGATCAGAAGTTTAGAACTCTGTTGGTCCGCCAGGCCCGCCAACGGCCCGGTACCGCAGACGACTCAGGCGTCGGTGGTCGCAGGAGAATCTCCGTTCGCGATAAGTATTCGAACAAGCCTGCGGGTGACCGGCAAGGCTACTTGTCTCCCTAGCAGAAGCAGGCCGAGGTGCTACTGGAGCGCGTGTACCGTTTTGAGGGTAGAAAGGGAATATTGGGGTTACCACTCGGTAGGGTACCATCTGTAAGCCGTAGGTAGACGGCCTAAAGTACGTTGGAGTTCCAGGAATTTCATTTCTAGGGTACATCTGGTACCCTGGCTACTAGTACCTAAGACGGCGTGCGATTTTTGGTTGGTTCGAGTCTGATATAACCAGTATGTCATAGGTCGTCCGCACAGACAAAAAAAGGTATATAGTATTAGAAAACTTAATGTACACAAGATACAGAAAATTTTAATTGTGAAATTTTGCTGCTACTTAATATAGGATGCCCTGTGTTGTAAGTACCAGCAACCTTCCGGTTTCATAGTTAGAGTAGATAGATTTGTACATAAGCCGGGACGGCCAGCCGAATCGGTGGCGGCCTATAGGCCCATTGTGTTGCTGGACGAGGCGGGTAAGTTGTTTGAGAGGATACTCTCTGCCCGCATCATCCGGCACCTAAGTGAGGTGGGCCCCGGTCTGTCGGACGCCCAATTCGGTTTCCGAGTAGGGCGTTCGACAGTCGATGCTGTGTTGCGCCTGAGGGCCGTTACCGAAGAGGCGGTGGGCTGTGGTGGCGTGCTGTTGGTGGTGTCGTTGGACATCGCCAACGCATTTAATAGTCTGCCATTTAGCTGCATCAGGGAAGCACTCCACTATCACGGGGTGCCAGACTACCTGAGGCGGCTTGTGGCAGACTACCTTGAGGAGCGTACCGTCGTGTACGAGGACCGAGATGGTATTCTGAGGCGGCGGCCCATGTCGTGCGGTGTTCCACAGGGGTCCGTCCTCGGACCACTCCTGTGGAATATGGGATACGACTGGGCCCTTCGAGGTCGTTGTCCCCCCGGGCTGGGCGTAATTTGTTACGCCGATGACACATTGGTCACAGCCCAGGGGGCGAACTGTAAAGAGGCGGCGCGCCTGGCCACCGTGGGAGTCTCTTTGGTGGTCGGGCGCATTGAGGCGCTGGGTTTACAGGTGGCCCTAGATAAGTCGGAAGCCCTTTTGTTTCATGGGCCCCGTCGTGGTCCACCCCCCGGTGCCTCTATCGTAGTCAATTCGGTCCTCGTACCGATTAAGGCCCAGATGAAGTATCCTGGGGCCTGAGGCCTGATCCTCGACGGCAGGTGGCTCTTCGACGAGCACTTCCGACAGCTTACTCCAAAGCTGGTCGGCGCTGCTTCTGCTCTTGGGCGACTTTTGCCCAATTTGGGTGGAGCCAGCGTCGCGACGAGACGGCTATACACGGGGGTTGTTCGGTCAATGGCACTGTATGGTGCACCGGTGTGGGCGGCGGCTCTGACCGCCCAGAATAGGGCTCGCCTCTGGCGCCCTCAGAGGATATTGGCGGTTAGAGCCATACGCGGTTACCGCACCGTATCGACGGAGGCGGCGTGCGCGTTGGCCGGAACTCCCCCGTGGGATTTGGAGGCGGAAGTGCTCGCTGAAGTTTATCGGCGAACGGCAGACTTTCGGGTGGGTAGCGGCATTCGGTCCCCGCCCGAAGAGATACGCGAGTGGCGAGAGGCCGCTCGTCGAGCCACGATGGCTCGTTTGTCGTCCCGGCTGGAGGCTCCACGAGCTGGCTTTGCCGCCATGGAGGCTCTCCAGCCGGTCATTGCCGAGTGGGCAGGGCGGCAGCACGGGACCCTTTCCTTCCGACTGACGCAGATTCTTTCCGGGCACGGTTGTTTCGGGAAGTATCTGCACTCGGTCGCCAGGAGGGAATTGAGTCCCGCCTGTCACCACTGCGACTGCAGTGAGGACTCGGCTCAGCATACGCTGGCGGTTTGTTCCGCCTGGGCGGCGCAGCGTGGGGTCCTCACTGCAGTTATTGGAGGAGATCTCTCGCTACCGGCCGTAATACGCTCCATGGTCGGTAGCGACAGTTGTTTTACCGCGGTCGCAACCTTCTGCGAAGACGTAATTTCGCGGAAGGAGGCGGCGGAGAAGGCCCGGGAGGACAATATCCACTCGGACCCAATTCGCCGCCGGCGAGCCGGGCGGCGGAGGCGCGCATACCAGCGCCTCATGCCACCTTGAGTGTGGCCGCGGGTGGACGGGACGGGTTTTCCCCTCCATCCGCTACAATGGCCAGCCGCGAGGAGGCGACGTCCGCGTGTGCCGTACGTCGCCTAAAATAGAGAGTTTACCCATAGATGGTGCCTGCATTAGCGGGCAGGCGCTGGGAGGGATCTGGATGTCGTAATAGCAGCGGTTCCCGGATCCCTCCTATCTCAGGCGCAGAGTGGCACACCGTGTGGTTTTAGTCGGGCCGATTCCGACACACCACCCCGCCGTAAACCCCGGTGGGGTGACGGCTCGAGGGGGTTTCCACACGTTAAAAAAAAAAAAAAAAAAGATAGATTTGTACATTATTTAACTTTGGCAAATTTAAATATTAAGCCAAAATTCCATTAAAGATTTAGTAAACTATGTGATGTGAGGGAATTTGTGGTGTACCTACGTAATATGTTTTTGTATGCAGTGATGCAGTGAATGATTTCAATGCTTCACATCACGTCAAATTAAAACCTAACACAAATTGAAACTTCATTCAAAACAGCATTCAAAGAATGAAAATGTCATGTACCAAGGAGTTTCAAAATACCAGATAATGTTCTAAAATAAAGTAAACATTATAAAACTATTAGTAATTTGCAAAAGTTACCTCAAATAGTCCCAGTAAACAAAAATAAGTTATCAGACGTTAAAAAGCTGCACTAAAAATATTTTAGTCCTGATTGGAGTTAAATAGAAAAATTATCAATTTATAAACATATATTAAATATATAGGTGACTTTTATCGTACCTGAAACTCAGAAAAAATATTGTGAGACCATGGAAGAAGTCAATGACATATGGATATGATGGTATTGTTAACTACCTGTAAAAAAGGAGATTATCGTGCCGTCAAAATCTTTAATATATTATAAAATGCTATATGTACTTATTTTTGTGTTTTCATTTGCATTTATAGAAAAAAAAAATGATATTTATATTATGTTCATTAAAGTTTATTTTTATAAGTTAACGTGTGGTCCGATTTAGTGAGTGCGCCAACGTCTGTTAGCAGTATTAATAATTCAGACCACGTGTGAGTGTGCTTACGAATTCAAAAAGTTGAACATAACCTAACAAAGCATTTTTTGACATAAACATGAGTAGAGTATGTGGTGTAGCCGATGAAGATGGTAAAATGCTTGTATTTGAAACATTTTCCGCAATTATAGATTTATAGATTCAAATAAATGGCGCAAAATAACGTCAATGCTCACGATGCTAATGCTTCTTCTACACTACTCGCGAAGTTGGACGATGTTAGACGAATACACAGTAGTGTAGAGAGGCACTTCGGCTTACCTCATCAAACTTTATCTCGCCTCGGGCGACTTTCTAGAGTACTTCGCCAAGGAACTTCGTCCAACTTCGCGAGTAGTGTAGAGGAGGCATAACGATCCGACCCGTCAGTCATTACTGTAAGCACTAGGTAGTGACGTCACATGTGACGTCATAGTATCCACAACGCTACCGGTGAGCGTGAAAAGCACGAATTGGACCGCACGTTGGTACGCTATGAGCGCTGTGAGCGTGATTCGGACCACGGCCCTGTTTCAAACAGGATCGTCTTATGTTTATATGACAGCCCTCATTCTGTATTAACATCTTTGGACTCAAAAACGGCTATCTGCACCTTGTTTGCATTGAAATATGGCATTCTTAAAAAAATAACATCAAATCCGACATTCTATGCAATTGAAATGGCATTTACAACTAATATAGCAAGCTTATTAGGATTAGAGATTAAATTCAATCTGTTATTTAATTAAGACGATAATTTAATAACTTTTGTAACTGTAAGTGGAATAGAATTAGAGCCATCCACTTTTTGAAGTGAAAACTTCTCTAACGGCGCTGTACACTTTTTCTGGTGGGTAAAAAAGTTAAACTCGCGTCAAGTCCAGTGACCTGATTGAAAATTCGTAAGACGGAGAGAGAGTAGACCGCCGGTGTGGCATAGGAGAGGAAGTATCCCCCTCTCTTTCTGTATGCCTGCGCCTACTGTTTCGTTTAGGCGGTGCAGGACACTTGCGCGAATGTGCGTGTTTGTGTTACAGTGTGCTACGCGCATCATAATAGTTCTGCAGTGTTAAATTTTCATGTTTGTGTACGATAGCGCAATTAATGAATATTGTATTTTATCACATAAATAATAGTACTTTTATATTGATAATTAAAGCAATTCGTGCAAAATTATTCCCTAACCATTCCAAAATAGGAAAAATGCACAACGTTAATATTCATGTTTTCACTTTTGCCGTTATTTCCAGAGTGCCACCTGTTGTTTTTTTAATTTACCAACATATGTCAAAAAATCTAATTGCCGTCCTGATCCTAGTCGACTTAAACTTCAGTACGGGTTGGCAATAACCCGTGAGTAGCTTAAAATTTAAATATTCTAACATTAAAAATATTCCAATTAATGTCCTATCTGATTGCTAGGTTAGTTAAAGAAAGGTTTATCACAATTACTTAAATAACTCCAAAAAAAAAAGTGAAGTACTATATGATATACAGAAGTTCTACGACGAAAAATGTAACTAATGTTACCAATCGGCCTGTTTGTTGTCAAGTTCAGTGTCATTGCGTTTTTTAGTCCTTTGACGTAGTTTAACTGTTATTTACGATGCCTTAACCGCTCGCTTGCCCCGCTCGAAAACGCGCACCCCGTCAAATGCCCGGGCTCCCGCGCAATGGCAGCTCCGAATGTCCGTCAATAAATACTTAACACCCATGAAGTGCCCCACTGTTGTTTAAGTTATCAGCGCGCGGGTCGTATTACACATAATCTGTTCTTGTGACTCATTTTGTTTTGAAAGGTTGTCAAGTGTTGTATTTTTTTAGTTTACTATGAAACTAGCTATACAATGTTATCTTTAAGTTATCAGATTATTTCTCTGGTGTCGAGTTATATTGTGTTGAAATTGAGATAACGGCTTTGTAAGCTCGTGTTGCACTTAAAAGCTCATACCTGAAAAATTAAAGCAATGACCTATAGTTTTTAATGTTTAATTATGTTATTTAGATAGTAGTTAATATGATAAGAAATAAAAACATACACTCGTCCATATAAATTTATTATTTTACAGGCCTCTGAATCCATACCATTATCTACCGCCGCGCGGCGTAATTTATGTCAAACTTAACATGGCATATCGTACACAAACTGGGACGAACTCGACTGGGATTAATACGATAGACAATATATCATATAATCGAAAAAATAATGCAAACTAAGCTCTATTTCAATAATTATAGGGTATATTTACATTTTTCTGTGGCAGGGTACATGTGGACTCCTAGTCACCACGGGCAATGTATGCTTTTTTTTTTGTTGACTACTAGTCTACACGGGCATTTTAGAGTGAAATTCGATGTGGACTCCTAGTCAGCACGGGCAATGTATGCTTTTTTTTTTGTGGACTACACACGGGCAAGCGAGCGGTTAAGTTGTAAAAAATTATGGTCGAGAAAAAATGTTAAAGGTGAAATACTTTTGCCAAGCAGTACAGCAAAATCGAGCCCATGACAGATACATATTTGAAGATGTCGCTTATGTGATTTTTACTATTTTATTTGGGACTTTTTTGTTTCTGTATTTATTCAGATGACAGTATATTACTATTGTTTAAGATTAAGACGTTAAATATAATTTTATTGACACTATTGAAAATTCTAAACTGGTTGTCTTGTTTGAAAACCAAAATGAAAATGTGAAAAAGCATTTATGTTTAACCGACCTCGACTAAAGCCATCTTGTTTGAAAGTAATAAAACAAAAATAAAGACCCAAAAACAATTTAAATTTGATTCCAGAAACGGGCTGATGGATAAATAAGTAGATTGCATTATAATAACTGCAGCAAGTGATAGTGAATCAGAGTCTGATGGCGACGACTATGGTTATTACAGTGACAGAAGATGTCTGGAATAAACTTAATAAACCACAACTATGATATTTAAAATATAAGAACTAAAAAAACATAATTCTGTTTCATCTGATCTCTCTTCGCTTACAATTTATTCAAGTTTAAATCCATACTTTCTTAATAATATTATAAATGCGAAAACGTTTGTTTGTCTTTCACGTCGCAACGGAGAAATTTCATGGAATGATTTTTGTGTTTAGAGATAAAGGTTGAAAAACGGGACTAGTAGGTATATGCTACTTTTTATCATGGCAAAACATCCCTTTTCTGCTTTGCATATTATTCCGAGAACTGGTGAACAATTTCAAGTAGATTCTTGAGTCACTACGAAAAGTTTTGTAGTTACTTTTGAAAGACCCCTAATTATGACGGTCGAAGTGTCGCCCTAGGTTAATGGTCCCCGGTTCGCGGTGGGCTGTAGCCAAACTGAATAGGGACCTACTAGAGGAGGCAGCCATTATTCACTCTTGGCTGTCTCCGCAGGCTCCGATCGAGGAGGTCGACATGGGGGCTGGTCGTTTCCGCGATGCGATTACGCAGATATGCGATGCGGCCCCGCATCCGAGGCTGTCGGCCTCCACGGAAAGAGGTTTACTGGTGGTCCCAGGAGTTGGCGGACCTCCGCGCGGCCTGTACTCGTGCCCGGAGGTCCTACACCCGTAGTCGGCGGCGACACCGCGTAGACGGCGAGGAGGACCAGCTTCATGAGGAGTACCGAGAGGCGCGGAAAACTCTGAAGCTGGCCATTAGCCGCGCCAAAGAAGTGAAGAGGAAGGAGATGCTGGAGGGTCTCAATCGTGACCCCTGGGGTCGCCCTTATCGTGCGGTGCGACAAAAGCTCCGCACGTCAGGCCCCCCCCTTACAGAGACACTCCAGCCCAGCTTCCTGCGGGAAGTGGTCGAGGGTCTTTTCCCGCAGCGGGCGGAGCATACACCCCCGTCGATGGCCTTCATGGTCGAAGACGACGGGGGACGGAACGAGGATAATGTTCCGCCCGTCAGAGAATCGGAGATAGGGGCGGTCGTTCTACGGATTCGCTCTAAGAACACCGCCCCTGGGCCAGATGGGATACCTGCCCGAGTGTTGGCGCGAACCCTCGACCACATGTCGGATCACCTCGGGGAAGTCCTAAACGCCAGCTTGGCGTCCGGGCGCTTCCCTGAGGGCTGGAAGAGCGGGAAGCTGGTCCTACTACGGAAGCCGGGACGGCCGGCCGATTCGGTCGCGGCCTATAGGCCCATCGTGTTGCTGGACGAGGCGGGTAAATTGTTTGAGAGGATAATCTCTGCCCGCATCGTCCGGCACCTCTGCGAGGTGGGCCCCGATCTGTCGGACGCCCAATATGGGTTTCGAGCCGGGCGTTCGACAGTCGATGCTGTGTTGCGCCTGAAGGCCGTGACCGAAGAGGCGGTGAGCTGTGGCGGCGTGCTGCTGGCGGTGTCGTTGGACATCGCCAACGCATTTAATAGTCTGCCATTTAGCTGCATCAGGGAAGCACTCCACTACCACGGGGTGCCAGAGTACCTGAGGCGGCTTGTGGCAGACTATCTAGAGGACCGTACCGTCATGTACGAGGACCGAGATGGTATTCTGAGGCGGCGGCCCATGTCGTGCGGTGTTCCACAGGGGTCTGTCCTCGGACCACTCCTGTGGAATATGGGATACGACTGGGCCCTTCGAGGTCGTCTTCCCCCCGGGCTGGGCGTAATTTGTTACGCCGATGACACATTGGTCACGGCCCGGGGGGCGAACTTTCAAGAAGCGGCGCGCCTGGCCACCGTGGGAGTCTCTTTGGTGGTCGGGCGCATTGAGGCCCTGGGTTTACGGGTGGCCCTAGATAAGACGGAGGCCCTTTTGTTTCATGGGCCCCGTCGTGGTCCACCCTCCGGCGCCTCTATCGTTGTCAATTCGGTCCTCGTACCGATTAAGGCCCAGATGAAGTATCTGGGCCTGATCCTGGACGGCAGGTGGCTCTTCGACGAGCACTTCCGACAGCTTACGCCAAAGCTGGTCGGCGCTGCTTCTGCCCTTGGGCGACTTTTGCCTAATTTGGGTGGAGCCAGCGTCGCGACGAGACGGCTATACACGGGGGTTGTCCGGTCAATGGCGCTGTATGGTGCACCGGTGTGGGCGGCGGCTCTGACCGCCCAGAATAGGGCTCGCCTCTGGCGCCCTCAGAGGATATTGGCGGTTAGAGCCATACGCGGTTACCGCACCGTATCGACGGAGGCGGCGTGCGCCTTAGCCGGCACTCCCCCGTGGGATTTGGAGGCGGAAGTGCTCGCCGAAGTTTATCGGCGGACGGCTGACTTCCGGGCGAGTACCGGCATACGGCCCCCGCCCGAAGAGATACGCGAGTGGCGAGAGGCCGCTCGTCGAGTCACGATGGCTCGTTGGTCGTCCCGGCTGGAGGCTCCACGTGCTGGCTTTGCCGCCGTGGAGGCTCTCCAGCCAGTCATCGCCGAGTGGGCAGGGCGGCAGCACGGGACCCTTTCCTTCCGGCTGACGCAGGTCCTTTCCGGGCACGGTTGCTTCGGGAAGTATCTGTACTCGGTCGTCAGGAGGGAATTGAGTCCCGCCTGTCACCACTGCGACTGCAGTGAGGACTCGGCTCAGCACACGCTAGCAGTTTGTTCCGCTTGGGCGGCGCAGCGTGGGGTCCTCACTGCAGTTATTGGAGGTGATCTCTCGCTACCGGCCGTCATACGCTCCATGGCCGGTAGCGACAGTTGTTTTACCGCGGTCGCAACCTTCTGCGAAGACGTAATTTCGCGGAAGGAGGCGGCGGAGAGGGCCCGGGAGGACGATGTCCACTCGGACCCAATTCGCCGCCGGCGAGCCGGGCGGCGGAGGCGTGCATACCAGCGCCTCATGCCGCCTTGAGTGTGGCCGCGGGTGGACGGGACGGGTTTTCCCCTCCATCCGCTATAGTGGCCAGCCGCGAGGAGGCGACGTCCGCGTGTGCCGTACGTCGCCTAAAATAGAGAGTTTACCCATAGATGGTGCCCGCATTAGCGGGCAGGCGCTAGGAGGGATCTGGATGTCGTAATAGCAGCGGTTCCCGGATCCCTCCTATCTCAGGCGCAGAGTGGCACACCGTGTGGTTTTAGTCGGTCCGATTCCGACACACCACCCCGCCGTAAACCCCGGTGGGGTGACGGCTCGAGGGGGTTTCCACACGTTAAAAAAAAAAAAAAAAAAAAGATTAATGGTCCCCAGTCCCCACCAACCCATGAATTTTAGAATTGTATTCATAAATGTAAGCGTGTATTTTAGTTTTTGTTTATAGTAAACAAAAACTAAAATACACGCTAACAAGAGTTAGTTAGAGAGATCAACGGATTTGTAATAAAAGCGTGTTAAAAAACCCAGAACTCAAGATCCATTACACTGGTCATAAACACATAGACGTATTACTCTATGACATACCTATTTTGACTTATAATTTATATGATATAGGTTATAGTTATTGACACAAATATTGTTATATGGTGTTAATTTTCTTTTATTTACTTTATAAAATTTGTTGTTCAGCCAAGTCTACAGCAATATGGGAAAAGAAGATGTTTCTACAAAGAAACGCCGTAAAATTAATACAACCACAAGTGAGGCATCCAAACATGTTCCGGTAGATGTGTACACGGTAAGAAAGCAAATTTATTTTTTAAATTCAAGCTTTTATAGTTACCGCGATATTTTTTAATTTCGACTATCTAATTTGGTGTTTCGAAATTTAAGCGCGTCGTGGAGTTTGAAGAAGCCGAAGCACAATTACGGCCAGCTGAGAAGGATGCCAGTCTGTTTAAAAAAATCTGCCAAGATGTCAGACATTTGTTTGCTGAAATAGCTGAACTGAAAGCTAAAGACACAGATGAGGTAAAACATTTTAACCATATCATCAGTGAATTAATTGTATGTTAAGTATTTGCAATTTCTAATGTGATTTGAGAGAAATGTTGATTTTAGTACAATTTCCATTTCGAATTTATCAATGTTGTAAAAAGTCTTATTTCAGTCAATATTTAAATATTATTTACCGTGGTAGATGGTTGTTCTAAAAACTTTTCTGTTTTTTAGGCTCGAGAAAAAATAAATGCCAAAAGAATTGAAGCATCTTTGAATCTAGTGGCTCTAAAGAAACTCAACCGTTTGGAAAAAGTACGCACAAGAGCTGGGCGTGATTCATTACATAAAGAAAAACAAAGAGTAGACTCGACGCATCTTCTTCTTCAAAATTTGTTATATGAAGCGGATCACCTCAATAAAGAAGTTACAAAGTGTTTGCAGTTCAAATCTAAAGATGAAGAAATTGAGCTTGTACCACTTAGAGATTTTTATAAGGATGCACCATCGGAAATATCAAGACCTGTAGGTTTCTTTGTTTATTACTTAAATTTTTCATTTATTAACATCAATATATAATGTGTAGAACCATAACCTTTTCAATCACACAATAATAAATAATTTAATTAATTTAATAATATGCTTTAGTTTAGCATAACACATAAACTTAATATGTGTCATCCTGTTTGCAACACATTGGGCATTTTGTTTTTACATTTCGTTCATACAAAAGAAATTTAAATTTCTTTTTTTCTTTTGTTCTTTGTTAGTCAGACCAATAAATATTGTTTTATTGTTATTTATCAGTAACCAAAAGTCTGTTTTGATAAGGCTTCAGTACAGTGGTCCACATACACCCTCAAAGGCAAGTAATTGAGAAGACAGAGGAGTTTCACCAGCCTTAGCATATGTGGACTACAAGAGAGCTTTCAACACTGTCGAGATCTGACTTGCCCTGGAATTGAGGCAGAGATACCTGTTTGACTGCCAATATATCCAAGTGATGAAGTTGTAATAATGACTCAAGACTCTGAAGACCAATCTATTGCATTGAAGGATAGTATAGGAAGACTATATTTTCTAAACTGTTTGGGAATGTAAAGGGCATAGTTATCCTGAAAGAATCTGCACGATCAGGAAAAATTGCTTAACTGTCTGGACGATTCTTTGAAAATACGAAAATCATGTGGTAAAGAAAGAAGTAAAAGGCTCAAAATGTTAGACATGTATCCCTGAGTTACATGACCATAAATGGCTCTACTATCAGGGTTATGCAAGAATACGTCTACCTCAGCCAAACCTTCCAACTTAGACAACTTCGCTCGGTAGACTGATAGAAGGATTCGTCTGGGCTGGGCGGCGTATGGCAAACTACGTCAAATCTTCGAATCGCTGATACGGTAATCATTAAAGAGCTGGGCCACTCATGTCTCCAGACGAATCAATGGCCGCTAGAGCCAAAATGTGCGAGTGGAGACCGCGATTAGGTAAACGGTGTGAAGATTGCATGGACCGACGATTTTAAGAAAGTGGTAGGCAGCACATAAATGCGGAGCACCCAAGACCAAAGTAATTGGCGCACCTTGGGGAGACCTTCGTTCAACAGTGGACGATGATAGGTTGATTTTGGATCAAAATTATATGCACAAGACATAAGAAAATGTTTTAATTTTTTGATATTGCAAATTTTTTTATGAAATATATGTTATGTTAACCTTTTTCAGGAACTGACAAAGAATGATGAACATCAGCTCCAGCTAGCTCGACTAGAATGGGAACTTCGACAGAGGCGCGAATTATCTTCTGCTTGTCATGAGCTCGTAGCTTCAAAGGAGCGCGTAGCTGCCGCTATAGCAGCTGCACGTTCACGTCTTGATGCTTTGGTGCCGTATTTACGAGATGTTCTTAAATCAACTAAACCATTACAAGAATGCTTGGCCCTAAGACTTGATGACAAAAGAGATGAAGCCAGGGCTGCATCACTGCTCCCAGCACCTCTGTTTCTTCTTTTTGCAAATGTTAGCGCATACTCCGATGCTTTAGGTGCTAAAATTGTTACAGTGGGTGAGTACATATTTCTTTTAGTATTTTGAAATCAAGGTTTCAATTTAACTGATACTCTGGTTTTATACAAACATAAGGAAAACTTTAAATATAACCTATACCAACTGTCTGACTAGCATGTTATAGTAATAATAAATAATACTAATAGTTCATTTTCTCTTTACAAAAATGGTTCTTACTATAATGTTACAGTTGAGTCAGAATAGTAGACCAAAACCTTGCTAAGATTTAATATATTATATAGGTCTTTTTTGTTAAGGAGAGGTTGATGTTCAATAGTGGTTTATTAAAAGCTGTTAATGATGATGCTTACTATTTGTTACAGGAATCTCTGGTGATGAAGATGAAGCCAGAAGGTTGGAACAACTAAGTAATGTTGACAGTGATCTTGTTGCATCTAATGATTCAGACTCTGAACAAGAAAACCATGATGATGACCAGAGAGAAAAAAAGAAGCGTCACCATAGGACTGCTAAAGTGTCTAAAGAAGAAAAGGCTGAAGCCAAGAAAAAAGAAGTGTTAAAAAAACATCCATTAAATGTTCAAGTATCTGTAAAGGTATCCGATGGCACAGCTTTGAATTTGATTTTTTCACATCTTCTACATTTAAAGATAGTTGTTGTTAAATTTACTGTATCTCTGCCAAAACCGGTGATTGGAATTTCAGCAGCTGATGTTTTAAATGGACATTGCATTTTAAATGAATTATATCCTGGGGATTCAGGGAATGACTCTCCACACCCAGCCACTTCCTATCTACTAAAGGCTGCAGGCATATCTGAAAGTTTTGACCATTTCATTTCTGAATTAGGAAAACCCTATATATGGGCACAAAGAATGTGTGGTTTAGATTTTATGGCTACTATTACAGAAGATCAGAAGTTTACCAAAAATATTCAGCCTTGTCCTAGTTTGAGCGTCAGTACTGTTGAGAATTTCATTTTAACATTAAGGAAAAGATTAAAATCAAGAGTAGAGCTAATGGAGGAATTGCAAGACTTGGAATCGGGCAAGATTCTACCAGCCAAAGGAGAAATGCCATGTCCAGTACGTTTGTCTGGTTCCTTAACACAATGGCAATCAATTGCTTGGCCAGAATATAGCCAGTCCCCATCAACCGGGTTTCTGATCTCTGAAGGTTTAGTAAATACAAACGATATGTTATACAGAGCAATTATAACAAGACAGTCAGCAAAACTGGTTGCTTTAGTTGCATTACGAAGTGACTACCCTAAAAAGGCTCCAATATTTTCCCTCACTCTCCACTGGAATGGAACCCATCACGCAGGTATAAATGACGACATCAGAGATATTGAAAGAGTAATTAACACTAATCAGACAGAAGAAAATACATCCCAAACACTCTCAGCTAAAATAACGAAATTGTTGACATGTCTGGACATTCTTCTAGAGACGAGTGGATCATCAGAATTTCCTCCTGACAAAGTTATGTTGTGCCCAGTGCGCGGCCGTAATCGTGTTAAACCATACAAGTTCTTAAAACAAGGTACCGGCGTATTTATACAGTATTGAACAATAAAGGTTTAATTTTGCACTCATTTATTGTTTTATGTTTTACTAATAAGAATTTCCCATAGTATTTGAAATGTCAATTTCCTATCCTTCATAGACTAACATTTAAAAGGCTTTAAAAGTCGACTTCTAACGTTTTATGGTGGGTATAACTTTAGTATAATACGTTCAAAACCTCATACATAGTCATCTGACTCTAACTAATTAGTTTTAGGTGACCAAGTTGTTGACAAAATATATTTCACCATCTAATATACAGTGGAAGTTCCTTATTCGCGCTTCCTTTATTCGCGTTTTCACTATTCGCGGATTGAAAAAATGCGATCCAATTCCTATATTCGCGGTCTAAGATTTCTTTATTCGCGGATCGAATCGAAATATCGATGCGTACATGTACCTACCTAAAAAAATGCATTCGCTATCCTTTGTCGACACGTCAGTAGAAGGATAAAAAATAAAATAGACCTTATTACAACGACGTCTAGATTGTGATTTCTAAAGTGATCGGCGTTGTTTGTTTTATGCGGCAGTTTCTTTGACGTAAGCCGCCTTCGCCGCAGTCGGTGTTTTTGAGAATACACAAACAGAATGTGTAGGTAAAATTATGTATCTTATTACTCAAAACATAAAGTAATTTATTAAATGTTGCCACAATAGGACGTTCTGTCCTCGGGTAAGAGCCGCATTGCGTGTTTCGTTGTTTTACTTTTCCATTCGTTACAAAAATTCTGATCGAGTAACACGTGTCTTTCGCTGTAATAATGTCAACCAAAAAAAAATGAAAAACGTGTTTCGATGCGAAAAAAATCAGTGTTACCACTTAAAGTGAAAATAGAAATGCTTGATCGTTTACGACTTGGAGAGTCGTTTGCATCGATATCACGTTCATTCAATGTCAACGAATCAACTGTACGATCGATAAAAAAATCCGAAGATAAAATAAGGTCGTCTGTAGCTTCAACTTCACTGTCAGCGAAAATTGTTCGTGATCCAGCAATAGAAAAAATGGAAGTGGCGTTGTCATTATGGATAGAAGACCGCAATCAAAAAAGGGTGCCTCTAAGTGGTCCATTGGTACGGGAGAAAGCAAAGCGTCTTTACGCACATTTTAAGGAACCTGGTGGTAGTGGTGGTGGTGAATGTATAGATGGAGGATTTCAAGCATCGGAAGGTTGGTTCAATAAATTTAAAATGCGACAATCATTGCATAACATGAAAATCGTTGGAGAAGCTGCATCTGCAGACACTGCTGCAGCAGAAAGATATCCAAACGAATTTGCGAACCTGATAGCTGATGGAGGGTATAAGCCTGAGCAAGTATTTAATGCAGACGAAACTGCACTGTTTTGGAAAAGAATGCCAAACAAAACATTCATTTCTAAAAGCGAAAAGTCTGCCCCTGGATTTAAGGCAGCAAAGGATAGAGTTACATTGCTGCTTTGTTCTAATGCATCTGGAGATTGTGTTATTAAACCACTCATGCTTTATAGATCTTTAAATCCTCGTGCGTTAAAAAATCAAAACAAAGACGACCTGGCAGTGTTTTGGCGTGCTAATAAGAAAGCGTGGGTTACAAGCGCTATTTTTTGTGACTGGTTCCGGAATTGTTTTGTGTCTGAAGTTGAAACTTATTTGAAATCAAAGAATTTAGACTTTGAAGCAGTTCTAGTTTTGGACAATGCACCAGGTCATCCACGCGAACTTGAAACTATGCATCCAAATATAAAAGTGACATTTTTACCTCCCAATACGACGGCTTTGCTTCAACCTATGGACCAAGGAATAATCCAGGCCTTTAAGCTTTACTACATTAGACGAACCTTCAAAATCATACTGGATAATATGGAATGTGATCCTGATATGAATGTTATAGAATGCTGGCAGCAATTTGACATAGCGAAATGCATCGTAAACATAAAAGAATCATTGCAAGAATTGAAGGCATACACATTGAAATCATGCTGGAAAAAACTGTGGCCTGTTCTGACAGCGGAAAATGAGGAAGAACCTGTGCAAATTCAAAGTTTAACTGCAAACATTGTCGAAATTGCGAGTGGAATAGGACGAGATGGGTTCGATCAGATAGAATCAAGTGATGTTCAGGAACTTCTTGAAGCACAAGATGAAGATTTGACTGAAACCGACTTGGAGAAAATGTTAAATTCGCAACCCATCGAAGAAGAGGCTTCAACAAGCGCTGAAAACGTAACATTTAATTTGAAAAATCTTAGTGAAGGTTTAAGAATGGCAAATGAGCTTTGTGATTTCTTTATGAAAATTGATCCATCTATGGAACGAAGCCTTATTTTTAAGAGGCAAATTGCTAATGCCACTGCTGAATATCAGTCTGAGTTGAAGGAGCTTTTAAAAAATGCCAAACAAGAAAAAAATACTAAATTCTTTAAACCATTGCCTAAACCTGATAATAATATGTAATTAATCAACCTGTATGATCAGAAAGTTCAATTAAACATTTTTTTATCTACAATTTGCTTTTTTATTTCGTCATCTAGGCACGTATCCCCTATAACCCCATACAAATTACCATTCCATATTCACGGTTTCTGTATTCGCGGCATATTTACGGAACGCATACCCCGCGAATAAGGAACTTCTACTGTATAAAATTCTCGTGTCACAGTTTTCGTTGCCATACTCCTCCGAAACGGCTTGACCGATTTTGATGAAATTTTTTGTGCTTATCCGGTATCTATGAGAATCGGCCAACATCTATTTTTCATCCCCCTAAATGTTAGGGGTAGTACAACCCTAATTTTTTTTTCTTATTTTTTAGAAAAAATTTTTAATTTCTATATTTTTATGATACAACATACAAAAATACATACAATCCTCAATTTTCACCCTTCTACGATCAACCCTTATTTTTTAATAGCCATTTTAGTAATTTAATCATTTTTCCTCTCCTGTCGAAAATTGATCAATCGTGATTTTTATATGGCAAAACAATGTTTGCCGGGTCATCTAGTGTATATATAACTTAATGCATTTATATGTATATAGTTATTATTAAAGGAGATTTATGGATCTGTCGTATGCCTTGGGAGAGGCCTATGTTCAGCAGTGGACTGTAACAGGTTGATGATGATGATGGTTATAAGTAGTCTCTCGTAGTTCCTGTGAACTAATTATTTTGGCACAACAATTTGTGATTCACGGTCACTACGTAGTACTAAAATTGTAGATCACTAATATTAAAACACCAAATAATATCAAAACGCTACAAAAAATGTTAATTTTATAATTACTTGGATTAATTTTATAACTTCAGTCATCAAGTCAATTTATTGACTTTCAAAATAATAGATCTGGTATCAAAATTGAATGTCCAACGTCATCTAAAGACATTAGTCTGCCGGACATCGATATCCTGTATTGCGGAGTCACAGGTCGGAATGGTGGGTAGTTGCACGTCACGGTCGTCGATTCGGAAGCTAAGCAGAGAGATCAACGAGCAATATTTCAGCGATGGAAGTGATGGCTGGCAGTAGTTAAGACTGCACAGGTTTAGTCAGAACTTTCCGGTACCGGTAGGGTATGTGGCGAGCTCTTGGCCAACCGCGCAATGTCCTGAGCATCCCCTTTAATGTAGGCCCTTTTGTATGACGGTGATCGAACCATCGGACGGATAGGCCCCCGTACCTTCCCGGAAGTAGTTGCTACGGTTACTTACCGGCACGATAAGGCACTCCGTAGATTATGCGATCCATATCTATAATTATTATATCCTTTGACATCATAATTATTAAATAGTATTGCAATTTGATGATAGACCATAACTATGCTGACAGAAAAATTTATTGCCGGTTTTTTTCACCCAGATAAAAAACTAGCTTGCGAGATGTGCGATATTTGAATTGATTGACTATATTTACACGAGGAAATCGTAAAATATCATATACGTCGTGGACATTTGTCACTAAACAAGACCTCGTACCAAACTTCAATGGGGTATCTGCTCGACCTAATTGGCTAACTTGTTTTTCGTACTTTCGTTAAGGCACAAGAAATAATATAAAGAGAGAAAACTAAAAATTGCAAGAACTCGATGTCAAAGATTCGACTTCAATCAAAACGTTAAAATTTTCTTTGTTCATAAAATAAATGAATGTCAAAACGTAAAAAACTGTATGCCTCAAATTTTAAATAAGGCATACAGTATGCCTCATTCAAAATTTTGTATTGTATTTACGAGTATGTTTCAGTTAGGTTTCACGGTAGTACAAAAATAATAATAATTAGTGATGTTAAAAAATAAGTATTTATTAAAAACAAAACAAAATAATTTTATAATACAACAGTCTTTATTCTTATTTCAGTAAAGCGGTAGACATTTTCAGGATAAAATATATATTGAAGATCACAATATAAAGGGCAAAATAAGTATGATTAGAAGAAATTAAGACAAAAATTCATTCATTCAATCACCTTATTGATAGAATACTTTAAAATCATATGTCACAACTTAGCCTAAAAATGCCATAATATTGTTATTGGTCATCAATGAGATCTCTATAGCATTATATTTATACCGAGACATGATTCGCCCTTAATTTTCACTTTACATGATAACTACAAGTTGGTAATAATAAAATGTTAATGAGACTTATTTTGAAACAATGCTACATTTTCTACTCTATGCCTATTTAGTTAATATTTCGCTAAAATGTTGACTGAAAAATAACTTGTGATGTTATTATTTATTTCACATTCTTATAATATATGTAGAATAGTTTTGCTGCACGTGAAAATGTGCTTAATACTAAAATTTGAAACCTCACTAAATGATACAACCATTTTTATTTTGAAAGGAATTTAAAGACACACATCTAATAAAATATATTATAATGTTCATTGACAAGCTATTATTTAAGTTCGTTCAGCTTTACAGTATAACTAGACGACTCTATGTCTACAACTCCTTGGTGTAATGTACTGAATATAAAAAAATATAATTCACTATTGCCATGTCTGGTAATCATCATCACACCCTAAACGATTGTATACAATGATGTTAATTGATATAATTTTCACTTTTTATACATTTTTAGATTATACATTATTTTTATTCTCACAGAGTCATTTTTGAGAACAAAATAAAATCACTTTTCACGTTGCATCACGTCACGATGCTCTTACTCCTAGGTGTAGCAGGTCGCGTGCTACATTATGAGATCCCAGCCTCGAGTTTCACGTCCATTATTTTGCGCGGCCCTTTGAGGCAGTTGAGCCGCCTTTGCACTGCATCTCGATCTGTAAGTAAAGTCACTTTGAAACCCCTAAACACTACACCTACGACCTCACTATCTAATATGTCATCATATTATATTTTATGATACAAAATGAGCATTTTATTATTTATTTTGTTAATTCTAAATAATTTATTCCATTTTTATTCACGTATTACACGTACCATTTTAAAAACTATTTCCTTTGTTGTTACTTATATGTAAATCACAGTGCTTTGCAATAGCTTTTTTTTAAACTGTGCAAGTAAAGATAAAATAAAAGAAATGGATTTACTAACATTTGGAGAGCGTGGTCCTGTGTTGTGGGTGTAGCGGGTGTCGTTGCACGAGCGAGTGCAGCAACACTTGCGCCGACATGTAGCGCCGCTCGCACTCTTTCATATCGCCAAATAATTCCTCAATGGCCGCCATCTGACACTGAAAACATAATTTTATATATTTAGTAGCAATCTTGAAAAAACATATTTACTACAATAGTTTTTAGTATGATTTTTTTCAAAAGCATCGATATTACATACCAATTCGATAGCATGTTCGTAGAGGATTTTATCACAGATGGCGGGAGTGACGCCAGCCTCGTGGAGTCTGCGGGACTCGTTCACGATCCACTTGTACTTTCCGTTCATCAGTGACACGACTGAAAAAAGAATATATTTAAATTAAAAATTACATAAGCAGTTCATTTTTAAAAAGTAATAGCAAAAGTACAGCAAAAGAAATAAAGCGAAACTTGTATCCTACCCAATTTATCACCGAATTTATATATCGATAACGGCCGCAGCCTTTCAGGTCTGCTGCACAAACATATCACAAAAAAACGAGCATCTATGTGTACAAACTTAACCCTCAGTGTCTGTTATTGCTAATTTAAAAACTATGAGAAAATATATACAAGATTAAGTCATCGTTTATTTGGCTCGTGTCGTAGGTGAACTCTAGTTTCTTACGAATAGGGCGTGGAAATCACAGGAGCGAATAGGAAACGGTGAGAGTAAAGAGCCTCGGAGTACCGACCGTTGCGCACTTGCGGCGTGGGCTGCAGCGTGCGGTCGCGGTAGTGCGCGGCGGCCAGGCGCAGCCCCGCCGCCAGCGCCTGCATGGCCTGCACCAGCAGCCCCAGCCGCACCGCCGAGCTGCCGCGCTCTGCCACACAACACACGTCAGGGCTGAGGTCGCTCTTACTGTTCTTATTATCGGATTGAAATTCGTTGCGCAGTTATAAAGATCTCATCGTATGAGAACGGGAAGCCAACTCGTTTTACATTATTAAAAGATTTTAAATTAAAATGACAAAAAGTATTTATTGATAAATTTTATATCCTCTGCCGTCCTGTCCGCCGGCTTGCGCAGGCCTTAAAGTTTACCTGTAATTAAATACAATTATGCTAGTATATTTACCGTCCGACGTGTCCATGAGAGCCGCGATGGGCGCTCCGCAGGAGACTGCGAGATCCGACAGCAGTTCTGCCAGCATCAGCACAAAGTTTAATTGAGAGAATACTTTGCTGTGCTCTTCCTGCAGTGAAAAAAATTTTGCTTGAGCTCGACGAAAATGTTAAATGCAGTAATATTTAAGCGATAATATTAGTGGTTTGTTGGTTTTTGTCGGTTCTTAACTAAAATAATTGTATATGTACAATATAATTATTGTAATTATAATTAATTGCTGTAAATATCAACAAAAATCTACTGAACGATTGTAATCTATCTTTATGCAACACTTAATCTATAATACAAAAAAAATATAACGCAAAATCTGATTTCGATATAATCGTTTGATACTTTGCACATGAAAACTAAATGATCACAGATTCATATGCAACGTCTGCTATTGCAATAAGTGTCAGCAGGGAACGCCATTGAAGAATTCCTTCGGAATGGACTCTAGTTAGGTGTGGTGTCGATTCGCTCCGAGGACTTGAAATCATATGGTCGGCATCCCTCCTACAGCAGGGGGTTTAAAGCCGGCCGTTGGCTGATTTTTAATGGAAGCCCCACACATACACTCTGCACTTTATACATTATGTATTTGACATTTTATGTTCTTGTAACTCTGTAATACTGTACAAATAAAGAAAATACTATATTTCTATCTATACTTCGTGCTCCTGCATGCTCTACGAACTGGAGGTCTGAAAGAATTCTTCATACAGTCACCAATAAAAAAAGTAGGGCGGTTCGTGTACTCACGGCCAGGATGGTCTCCTCCTGCAGGTTGGGGATGTAGACGGGCGGGTCGGGCGCGTGCAGCTTGAGGCCGCGCAGCAGCGCGTCGGGCCGCTTGGGAGACGCGCCCGCCGGCCCGCCGCCGCCCTCGCCGCTCGCGCGCAGCGCCAGCGACACGCCCGGCGACGAACCTGCCCATATCAGATCCGTCACTAGTGCCAGATAAACGGACTGATTAAACTCTCGCCGCTTCTCCGCATCCTAACTACTTAATGAACGTTATAGTGTCGCTTACCTATTTCTATATTTCGTTTTGAGTATGTAAAAAATTCTGAGCGTACGGTTGTCACGAAAATACGCAAAATACGTGGTAGTGTATTTGTATAACGATACATAGGTAATAAAAGAAACAAATATGTAAAAACATTATATTATGTACACCAACTATGTACCGAGCGGTGATACATCGAAAACAGCATTTTACTATATGTCAGATGTCAACAACTGGCTTGACTACCTCTTACGCCGACGTCGATCGAGCGTACGAATAAATACTAGTTCTATGAAGCACTGCAACGCCGTTTTTTTTTTTTTTTTGAATTGATTTTTAGCTGTTGGCCTCAGATGGCCTCTACAACTTTACCCGGTTTAGTTACGGTGAGCGCTGAGGGCTCTCAACCGGCCATTTATTAAGCAACATTGCCCAAGGGCACCCCCTGCGGGGTACGAACCTCGGCTTGGGGTGTTGCTGAAACACTGGGGCGGCCTACTCCCATGTTTTGTTGACGGTTTACGCGGCGCGTGTTCCGCCCCCGCCGGCGGGGACGAAAACGCGGACGGTTCGTAATTAGTGTGTCCGCTCTGCGTTGAGCGCGTGTAATGTCGTCGTCTAACTCCCCTATCGCGTGTTTGGGTCGACGTATTTTTGAGATTTTACTCGGTATGTAGTTTACGGCCGCAACCACTAGAGGGTTGGGGTGAGTCGGAGCAGAGTCAAAGTAGCTAAGGGAGCACTGTTTAATGAATTGCTTGATGGTCGGCAATCTGAGGTCGATGTGAAGATCGACGTTGCGTACATACCACGGTGCTCCCGTAGCTTTGCGCATGAACCTATTCTGTAGTGTTTGAAGCCTATGGATCCTGTGTGGCCTAACGTGTGCGAATACTACGCTACCGTACGTCATTATAGGACGTATGCATGCCGTGTATAATCGGATTTTGTTTTTTAAATTTAATTTTGAACGCGCGTTAATTAGACAGTGCAGACGTCCTAGCACGAAGGCAGCCCGGCTGCGAACTGCCTTGATGTGGGGGCCGAAGGATAGACGGTCGTCAAGGGTTATGCCTAGGTATTTGGCCTGCCTAGCCCAAGGGATAGACTTGCCGAACATCCTAATCCGAGGGGTCATGCAACGCCGTTGTCGGCGGCAGACCATTTAATTCGCCCGTCAGCGGCGCGGGCGTCGGTCGATTGACGCGCTACGGGACAATAAGAAAGCGCTCAGAGCGCCACCGACCGCTCAGTAGTACAGATGAGTGTGCGTACAGCCAAAATTATAATACTTTGCTAACGGTCGGTTTCGCAGTACGATGCTTTTCGGTGTTTATACCGACAGTACGCGCCACCGACGTCGGCTTAGAAAGAAAACAAGCCTAAGACGGCTAAGTTCGCGGTATAGTTATATCCCTTGACATTACTGTAAAATCGTTGCATTAAAGTTACATTGATCTTACCTTCCTAAGATTTTAATTACCTTATAATACTAATTTAATAAAACTCTTGTAAAATTGACTGTTATTTATAGAAAAGATAAAAAAATAAAAAAGTTGTAATATACTATTACTTTTTGGTTAGACAATTCCTCAATACGTAAATTTAAGATCTTTAATAACAGAAAAGAAAATTAAATGTAAAAATATTGTTTAATAGAATGTGAAATTCTAATAAGAATGATGTGTGTGTGCATGGATAAATTAACAGAAATCTTTGTACTAACCTGATCTACGCAGTGGGCTGGCGTTGGTGGGTGAGACTTGCCACAGCGAGGGCGGGGGAGAGCTGCCCGAGTTGCTGCTGCGGCGCCTCGTCGATGGCGGTGTCATTGTAAACGGCACCTGACACACACACTAATGTACTCTCTTGCATTACACGTGATCACTCGCTTTAGATTTGTAGCAAGCAGCAACTTTTAGTAGTTCAGTGGCATCAGAAAGGAGGTTTTGGTCTACTAAACAAAGCTTGCCACCCGGGTTGGTATAGATTTTGTCTCAAGTTTTCCTTTTCTTTAGTGTCTTAGTCGGTTTTTACGATACCCACGGGATGAATAGGTATGGTGACACTCCGTATTCGTAATACGTCTCACACGGAATAATTTCGTCGTATGTAATATATAAACTTATTTAATTATTTATCTATATATTAATTAAATTAAAGACGTCTTTGTGTAAAGTGAATTACTTGACAATTAAGTTATATTGAGACAAGTGATGGAACCAGAAATATCAAATATTAACACACTCGTTTACTATACTGTACCTATTGGATTTTACAAACGAATTACGTGATTACAAATATTTATTTTCATTTTATTTGCAAATGTCGGTATAATTTAGTTACTATAGCCATTGTTTCTAAATTTCAATTCTAGCAGATCCAAGCATGTTAACGAAAAGTGAAATAGAAAGAGTTTATGTAAGTATCATCCGCGTGGTGATAAATATGGAGTGTCACCACCGATATTCACATTTTGGGTGCCGACTAAGGAAGTGAATAACGTAGGATAAAAGTACTGCCTGCATGTCGTAATAACAGCTGTTCCCTGATCCCTCCTATGTCAGGCGCAGAGTGGCACACCGTGTGGTTTTAGTCGGTCCGATTCCGACACACCACCCCGCCGTAAACCCCGGTTGGGTGACGGCCCGAGGAAGTTTCCAGACGTTAAAAAAAAGAGGATAAAAGTACTGTATAAAACAGAAATATACTGTATGTATAGTAATTTTTTTTATTATGTAAATCCTCTCGGGCCATCACCCACCGGGAATTGGCTACTTAGATAGGAGGGATTGGAGAATAGTTGTTGTTATGACTTCCAGATCTGGTATAGTATCTAGGTTAGTGAGAACCGGTCTTCTAAAGAGTGGTCTATCCAGCAGTTTATTATTAAAAGCTGATGACTATGATGTTTGGAACTAATAAGAGACCTGACAGCATACTACACCGTACTCAATTAGCTTTGGTGAAATTTATTTTAAGGGTTGGTTTACCATTGAGGATATGAAGAGAACTATACATATTAGATACATCGACCAGTAGCCAAGTACGAGCCGATGGTATCCAAGCATTTGTCACTTCTATACATATTTCTTCATTTTCAAAATTATTTTACAACTTACTGACTTACTTAGAGTTACCTAGATTAAAATACACTTATATAAAGGACGCCCGTAAGTATAGCCAAATAACAACAGGACACCGTACTGATGGCCTGTGTAAAATTAACTAAGTCAGCAATATAAATACTCACAGTCGGTGGCGATAAGGAGCCGATGTTGGTCGCATTGCGACTATAGTTCGATCGAAGCACGTCGATGGGTTGTGATCGTGGTACGTTGTTATTGGAGGTTACAGCCAGGGGATTCTGCAATATACAAATGTAAACTTATAGTAATGACAATATTGCGACCAAATCAACGCAATATATATTGCTTAATAAACATACTTAAATATTTCTAAACACATAAATATTATAGATAAAAAACCCAGACACAGAACAAACGATCGTGTTCATCACACAATATTTGTTCTGCGTGGGAATCGAACCCACGACCTCTGACTTAGCAGTTAGGATCGCTAACCACTAAACCGAGAGGCCTGTCACGTAGAACCCTTGTATTACCCTTCTAAAGACCGCCCTTATTACCCTTGCATAGGTGTTAGTAGGGGGTGGGGCGGCGAGTTGCGTGTGCGCAGGCGGGGCGGTGGGCTGCTGCGGTGAAGCGCCCGCCAGCGCTAGCGAGCGCGGCCTGGGCGCTGCCTCGGAGCCCGATGAAGTTTCCGAGTATTCCGCAGATCCACTTTCGGTAGCTTCTACCAGCACAAAGTCGTCCTCGCCCGCCCATGTCGTATCTGACGACTCGGCTGTAATGACATAATAAATAAGAGATATAAGAGATGACGTCTACTTTTCTTATGATACAATATCTTTTAAACTTATATTTCATCATCATCAACAGTCTTTAATAGTCCACTGCTGGGGAAATAGGCCTCTCCTTAGAAGGGATTGAAAAATGAAAAAAAAAACACAAGCAACTCGTCAAAATAACAAAATTTCTCGGCGTTGGTAATGCTGTTTAACACACTAGAGCCTAGCTACTAAAATTGAAAATTCTGATTGTACCTCTACACTGACAGGTTGGTACTAACACTCACTACTCTTCTTTTTCCTACTTTTCTTCTGCCATTCTGCTTCTGTATATTTACGCCGTACGCCTACTTGTAAACTTTATAATGTTTCGTTAACTTTGTTATAAATTAGCTAAGTTTCACAGTATTACCAGCGGTTATTGTTGCTTTTTCTTTTTTTTCTAAAAAGTAATAAGTTAATCCATATAACATCAGCGTCAAAATCAGTACAGCTGTTACAGAGATTAGCCGAAACCAACAGATAGACAGGCAGACAGACAAAAAATTTTAAATTTGATTTTTTGATTTAAGCACCGTGTCATATGCTTCTAATTTTAAATCATAAACAGACTAAATTCGATAAAAGTGTGGATTAAATATACCTTCACAGATATTTTAATTATGTAAGTATTGTTTTTCTCAAAATATTCAAGATAATTTTCATATTTTCCCAAGCATTTCTATTCGACATAATTAAATAGATAAAATCAGTAGTTCCTTTGGAATATTTCTGTTTTGATGTTTATTAGACGTCGCTTCAGACAGAGAATAATTAAGTATGCATGCATGTTTATAATGAACCCTGTGTGACGCCGTAATTCGGATCGTATATAGGCATTGATTAAAATGTAGTTTAGCCTAGTGAACCAATGACCTCGACCCTGTTTGCACGTTCTATTGGCATAGTGAGTAATACGCACTAATCTACGCAGAGATAACTGTCATTATCATATTATAATGTTTGAATTTATATGTATAATAATAACGGATTACGTGCAAAAATCTCCCAATGCAGACACGACAAAGGCCACGACCCTACTATTACTGGTTATGGTGGCGACCACTGTAATGGTAGGGCAGCGGGTGTGAAGAATTGGCGGGATAAGGGAGGCCACCACAACCGACTGCCGCCGGTTACTTACAACGGATGTATGTTAGACTTGCATGTGGCACAACTAGAGATGGAAGTTGGGAAAATTAGGTAGCACATATTAGAGTTATGTGATGTCTGAAGAGAGGGAGAGGAATGATTATAACCAACCAACTAATAAGTCAAACAAGTAAGGTGTGTCGGAGATGATATGGCACCATAGACCATATCCACACTGTGTGAGATATTATACTGAAGAACGAAGAATAATCAGCCCCATGTGTCTAGTATTCGTGGACTATGAGAAGGCCTTTGACTCGATCGAGATCTAGTCGGTCCTGTAGTCCCTGCATCGGTGCTAGGTAGATTGGCTATACGACCAAATGATGAAATGAATCTACAAAGCCGCAGCTATGTCCGTCGAAGTACAGACCCAGTAAACAAGAGTCAGGTCATTGCATCGAGTAGTGAGACAAAGGGACGTTATTTCCCCGAATTTATTAACAAATGTAATGAACATATCCGTTCAGGATCCTCAACTAGAAATGATGTGGCATGAGCATCAATGATAAATTTATCTTTCATTTGTGATTTGCAGATGACATCATCATAGTAGCAGAGACGCTATGGGATCTACAAGAGATGCTGAATTTCCTAGTTGACTCTCCTGTACGAATCTCGAAGGCTTACGGATGAAATTTGATAAAACCAAGGTCACGTTCAATGAACATGTACTACCGAATAACATTAGCGATAACAACAAAACTAAACTTCGTTTTGAAAAACCATAAACACTGAGATAGCACAGTTACGCTCTACTTTTACATAAAATTAAGTTATTTTTTTTAATACCTCTAATTACTCAACATCCTTATATATTTTGTGTATAATATATTCGTAACAAAAAATAAATCGCTTTATTATCAAGGTCATTCACTATAAGTTCCAGATAATGAGGTTTGTTGTTATACCATTAATTAAATTGTTGCGTCGGCGTCGCTTGTATGCAAATTTACATTTACCAGACAAGATGTTTTGAATAGTTATAAGAATGTAATCGAAATTAAACATCCACTTTCAAGATAATATTTAAGATAAATAGAACACCGTTAAATCTGTTTACTTAGGTAATAAACATTAATATATATATACATAATCAGTACCTAGAAAAAGGGGAAGTTTAGTCACGGCACAAGAAAATAATTACTATTTCATAGCAACAGATAAAGAATGAATCGCCTCATAAAAATGGTGGAGCAGGCTCATAAATTACAGCAAATTATAACAATAAAGTTGATACCAGCAATACGTTTATAAGGGCAGGTTAGTGAGGGTTATCAATTTGTTTACTTCGTATACAATGTGGTACGTTCATTATATGCATATGTACTAGGTATCTATCAATTATATTATGCCATTATAGCCTAAGCACTCCTGAGTATAAAAGTAAGTACTTTAGTGCAATCAGTATTGACTATTTGTACGAAAAGAAAAAGATTCTCAAGCTAATTACTCATTTTAATTTACGTTATGTTACATATTGTATTTAATGTATATATATATTCACAAAGTTTGATATTTGATCAAGTTTTTTTAGTATTTTAACTGAAAATGTGTTCTACCATGTGACCTGTCACCTGATATATGTTACCCAACACGTGACTTTACATTTTAAAGAACATTGTGAAAAGACTGTGACGACTCCTTTAGTAACGAATTAATTTTGATAAATTGTAATCATTGTATAGATTGGCGAGTGTATTCGTCGGAGCTGCTGTGTGATAAGGATAGCCTGTTTACTTTATTTGATTCACACGTATTCTAAGTAAATTTTTTTACTGTTTCAAGGAACTTTTTACTGATAAATTAATTGATATTTATATACATATAATTGTAAAGGTACTTAACTTAATTGAAGAGTTATCATGACCAGAACACATTAGAAAATTATATGATATAGAATTTCTAATCTGGTACAGGTGATTACTATGATTTTTATTTATTGAAAAGTTAGTTTTAATGCTTGTTTTATGATTGTCGTGGGATTCGCTTCAAGAGAGACCGCTCTCTCTGTGTAGATTGAAGAGTACTGTCAAACTAAAATTGTGGTTCAACAGTTGAACTGGTTGGCTAAAGCAAGATTATTGTTGTTTCGGTATTATTTTTTGCAGAATGTCCACTCCTTCTTATGATTAAGGTAAAGTTTTGAATGTTGGTAGTATCCATTAAGGTTTTGACTAATTGTCTTATCTAAATGGATCATCAATTATGACGTTCGAAGCAAAAATCTTGGGAATATATTCTTTACTCACCGGAGGATGTCGGCTGTGATTTCTTTTGTGTCTGAAGCGTTGGCAAGGGTTGTAAAGTAGGATTGATGACGCGTGCTGTAGTAGTGTTACGCTGTGGTACATTACCCCCACTACTAGCCGCGCTAGGACCCCCCGAGCCCATCGTCGGCACCGCAGTTGGGTTAATACTGGGCCCTGATAGAATACAATATTATAAATCCGTATCCATCGATCATTAGAACTTGCAGATTTGGTAAATATGTGTAAATGAGAAAAAGTTCACTCAAGTTATTTCTATAACTGGATAAGTTTTTTTTTCAACTAGTTATATAGGTGTATCTATTCAAAGCCTAAAAGGTAACACAAAAACGCAAAACAGAGTCGTCATTTTTTTTCAAATAACGTTCATTTTACAAGTCTGCAAGTTCAAATGGAATTGATTAAATTGATTTGGCACACCCAACACGCGACATACTTCCCTTATCATGCTCAGCATTTATACAAACTGTTGAAACAGGTAAAAGGCAGGCAGCAAATGAGTGGCAAGCAGAATGAAGATTGCAAGCGATCTTATAGTCCTTGAAATTTTAAATCATACAAATTTTGGAACAAAATCTCTTGATTACCGAACGAATAATGTGTCAGTAGCCTAGTCAGTTAAATATTTTGTATCAAACGTGTTACTTATGTGATCCTCCAAAGTACTGAGCATGAAATGCAACCAATTATACTTAAATTGGAGTTTTTCTCAAAGGATTTATCCTCTCAAGTTCACATTGTATGTACTCGTATTTCATTTATTTTGTGTTAGAGCAATTTAAATGATGAATTCGTGTACCGAGTATTCTGTTAGTAATATAGCAGTCATACTGATAAAGCAGTGTATTGAGAACTGACACTGGCTCGTTATCATGCTTTTAAGTGACGTTTTATATTATGCAGTACATTCGAAGAATTTTGACACAATATTGGCACTTTGATATCTACATACTGTAATAATTTCAGAAAACCGTCACCCACCCCATGCACAATCAAAGCATACTGTAAATAAGTGAAAATGTACCCTTTTTATCCCAAGACTTCTCTATGGAACAGTTAGTGCCAGCTCGGGCCTCAAGATCGCTATCTATTAAGTCCAGCAGATCCGAGTCCAAACCTGAACAACATTACACACTAACTATATTCACTATAGGACAGGTTTGTTTAAATAAATATATAGTTCAAAACTTCATGGACTAGAAGCTAAGTAATGATAACGATGATGGTGACGATGAGATGATCGCCTGGTGATATTTACATTTTTTCCTACATTTACGCTAATTTCAACTCAATAATAACAAATCGCAGATGTTCTTAAATCTACAAGAGTTTTACAAGAGCTATACATTTATTGTGAAATCCATGTCTTCATAAATATTTTTGGACTGTTGTGAATTTACTTAAAATCGTATGGATCTAAAGAAGCTCCATGAAGGTTGCGTAGCTGTCTCAAAGCTACAACCCTCATAAAATCAAATGTTCTACAAACATGTAGCCCATTTAGTAAGCAATAGGTAGATTCTTTCAAAAGGGTTAAAGCAATGTCGCAGACAATGAGAAAGGGTCACCGATGATTAGTCACTCAGGATTAGTATTTCATGTATTCAGCTGAAAGTCAAGTCAATGTTACATTGTATTTCTTTTTACTTAGTGTGACTTACAAACCAAAGAAGTTAAGCAGTCGCCAACGTGTTTACATTGTTTTGTGTATTTTGTGCGTGGTAGTGTGACATGGTATTAGCGGTAAACGATATTGTTATTGAAAACACGTGTGGTATAGTGGCATAACTCACTGGTAATAGAGGTAGTCCGCGGTCGCTGTAGAAATGGATGGTTGAAGAAAGTTTCGAATGGCATGCGCTCACGTGGATTTCGTCGCAGTAGACCGATAAGTAAGCTACACAGTTCGGGACTTGTACCGGCTGGCATTCTGTAATATACATTTATCTTATAAATAACATGTATCATGGATGTTATAAAAGAAAGACATTAAGAAAAAGTCATAAAATAAAGTATTATTTTTTTTGAACTTGACAGTGCAAATATTTAATAAATATAACATAACCTTTAGGGAAAACTTGAATTAAAAATTAGCGTTTCATCTTTTTGTGTTTCTGCTCTATCCGTTATATACAGTTACAGAATGTTTTGTTATCCTAATTACTTACTTGGGCTGCAAGTCTACACTGTTCTCGTAGAAAGCTTTAAGTTCATGTGGCGTTGTGGCCTGGAAGGGGGCTTTCCCAGTCAAGCATTGGTATACTATCGTCCCTAAGCTCCAGAGGTCCGCTTTAGCGTCATATTTGAGTGACATTATAACTTCGGGCGCCTGAAACAATGGCCAAAAGATTATTTACTTTGGATCTCCGACCAGGATTACACTTTACATTTTAGTTTTGTAACAAATAAAAAATTATGTTTTGTGCTTATAAAGTTTACGTCTCTCGCGTTTACAATGACAGTAATGTCGACCGTGTAAAGCCTTAACCGTTAACAAAGAGAAATGCATTAAGATCTGTGTACACACACAATATTCATTGATGTGTACATTAACAAGTAAACGCTCTGTATGAAGGTATATGAGTTATAAACCTCGTCTATGAGTTAATAAGTCTGTATTACTTGTGAATTTGAATATTTACGTATTGGGGCGTTTATTAAATATTTTGATGACTGCAAAGAAAATGTTATTTTATTAAAATGGGGACAGAAAAATTAAATGAGTGATAATATTTAAGGTATAAGTATCTTCTTATAAAGTCTTAAGTTATGATCTAGCTTATTCAGAAAAATACAGTAACTCGTATAGTGAATTAAACTATGGTATCTTCATTTCGTAGCTTTAATATTAATTTACAGATAATTCTAGACATTTTAGAAAATTCTAAAACGGGTAAAATGAATGAAAAGGTACATTCATCTCCCACTTTGCACTTTCAGTTCCGTTGCCCAACTGAGTGCATTTGTGGTACCTCTTCAATTTATTAATTTTACTTCATTTGCCTTTGACTCCACTCCACTCTTAAAAGATTATTTTCTCAAGTAGGTAAGTTCACCGGTCAATGGCAAGATTGCAGTTCATATAAAATACTTTATTATTTATGGTATTTAATATCACCAAGTAATGATTGACAACGTAAATATGTGTACACAGCTCCGTTTATTGTTTATAAAACTATTTATAGCTGATATATTGTTACATCTAAATAGATATAAGAACAGTATCAATATAAAGTAAATGTTACCATATACATCGGAGAGCCACAGAGCGTGACGGCCATGTTTCCTTCCTCGAGAAATCTCGCGAAGCCGAAGTCAGCTGCATAAATAATATAAAAGTGTTCTTACATTATCGTATATCAATACCAAGATTTATCGATGTATATATTATATAATACATTAACTCATTATCAATAATTTTAATTCGGAGATGACTCTATCAACTTAATTTAGACAGTAGCCTCTAATCTTCAATTATATAGTATAAGATGGTCCTACACATAAAATATACGTAAGCATTTACAACTAGATAAAACTACAGTAAAAGTATAAAGTACGAGTAGGACCGAGAAGATTTTAAAAGTAAATGTTAGAGGAAGTGAAATAAGGAAAGAAGTTTTCTATATCAGTAATAAAAACTACATGTATACTAAGAAAATTATGAACATTATTTAAAACTATAGCACCAATCATTTTAGACGTAAGGTCGCCATACACGGTAGGGTAAAAGCCTGATCAGTTTGCCTGCACATTTACAACCGTCCAGTAAGCTTGAGCTAAATAGACGAGATATATGTTGCGGTAAACTTTTACAAACTCTTAGGTGAAGGTACGGCGTCTCCCCTCGCAATCACCGCGCAAATGACGCCTGCACAGGGACGACCGCAACACACACTCACTTTTGCCTATATAATTAAACTGCACATATATACCAACGCGCAAAAATATTTTAATTCATATTTTTTACGGATGCCTGAACTCTGGCTTACCTGTAAATTTCAAAATGTGCAGGCGAACCTGTCAGGTGCATCCTACTGTGTATGGCTACCTTAACGAAGTACGATTGATTCGTATAACGAAAGCGTTAAATTTTAATATAGTACTGACACATTTATTCTTAGTATAGGGTGGGCCTAGAGTTTGTTAACATTTGAATCTAACATGTTACGGGAGTTCTTGGGACCGATGCTACTGGAATTTGTTGGTTACAAGCGTAACACATGGTTTCAACAAGATGGAGCCACTTGTCACAGATTCAATGAGTCCTTGCCGGTAGTCAATGACGTTTTCGGTAAAGCTGATTTCCAGACGAGACGACATTCCATGGCCACCCAGAAGTCTGGATCTATCCCCAACAGACTTATTTTTATGGGGTTATTTGAGGAATCGTGTCAACATTAATAAACCAAATCGTAAACGTCAACTAGGAAAAAAATCAGCTAAGAGATGATGTATCAAATGGTTTTTTTACACGAATTTTTCAAATGTTAATTAATTCGTGGCCCACCGTATACTTTTAATAAATAATATTGTACCTATCTTGAGCGTTATTTCAGACGCATGTGGCGTACGGGGAGGAGCCACACTATGTGTGAGTAGAATATTCTGAGGTTTCAGGTCACGATGCACGATGCCCTTAGCGTGAATGGCTCGCATGGCCTCCGCTAGCTGCTTCAGGAACAGTCGAATGGTACCCTCGCTGAGCAGACGATTAGCTTGTAAATAATCTGCCAGGTCGCCGCCGTTGCAGTACTGAATAAATGAAAACATACAAATTAGCCTCATCAACTTTTTGGCCAACATAATATTTGGACAGAATCCAGCTAGTATTCTTTGCGTCGATGAACGTCAAGGGGCAAAAATGTTGTGCAGAGTGTGGTTTGCAAACATTCATATAAGATAAACTCGTGTATATCAGTATTTACACAAACAAATCTGATATTAACCGTAACAATGAATATTACAGAGAATATTTCCTATAAGTTAGAAACCCAGCTAGCGATGATTAAATAACCTTGAATAGGTTGATAAATATGTGGTCAGTATAATAGGTCTTTGTAATCAACAAATTAACTATATAATTTATAGTGCAATTAGTACCCAAGCAAACGCAAGTTAGCAGTCATATTTGTAGTCTTCCACGTAAATCAACAGCTGTGTTGTACAACAACACAGTTTCACTATATAAAAACAAAATTATAAAAGTAGCCTCCGTGTAGGGTGAAGATGAGATATCGAATTTATAGTAAATTGAATTCCATTTCTAATAAAAGTGTTGTGAACAAGTTTATTTATCAGTAAAATTCATTAGTCATTTGACACTTAGTTGTCTTTTTTTGTGAAACTAATAACGTAAAAATTACACAAGAATACCGTATAATATTTCCTAATTCTGCTGCAATTGCTACTAATAGTTAATATATGTAGGTCTGTGGCATATTGAGCGATATTATTCGTAGATAAAGTGTTATAGTTATGCTCGTGTGATTAGGGTTATTTTCTGTCTAAAGTGATATTGAAAAACAGCCACCCAATATTTTCACGTTTATGCAGAGCAACGTTATCGTGCCTGATTCGCGATAAGCTGCCATGCCGTAAGTAATCTTATCATTGAGTGATAATAGTTATAAGTGTCAGTGAGTTATGTGCTGTACGCTACGTTAGTACTAGTGTCACGACAGGTAACAACTCCAAAACTCAATTGGCACATCTGTTTTAGTGGGTGCAGTTTACGGTCACCATGACGTCGAAGCATCTGTTTATACTATTGTTGGCACTATTTGCGTAAGTATATATCTTTAATAATATTATTTTTAATTTTTTATCTAGATATCAGATAATTTTATATTAATTAAAAGTTACGTAAAATATCAAAGTACATAGATTCATTATATAAACACGATCTACCAAACGACGACTGGCAATAACTAATAAATAATTAAGCATAGAACAGAACTTTTGTATATGTAGGAAGTTTTGCAAATCTAGCACTCCTAAAGTTTAATTAATTAATTAGGTTCAAAACATTTTTTTTTCATATTTACATTTTAAACACAGAAACATGGCAAATATGAGTGAGATATTGTGCTAGTCGCGCCCTTGTAGTACATAAACTTATCGTGATTTTTATCATTGGCTTACTTAAAGTGAATTTGCGTCACCTTCTCATGATAATTCGATAAAGTCACATGTTAGTTTATTATATAGATGTTAAATTGATTTACAGGACAACATCGGCTCAAAGTGACGACGATTTACATATACCAGAAGAAAATGATAACCAATTTCCACCTGTAATACACACGGAATTAGATTTGAACCCTAAAGAAGGCAGTGGTGCAGAAGAAACATTTGAAACAACAAGCTTACATGCCGATGTGCCACCCCTACTTGAGGACGCACAACGATCATCATCTATTTTAAATAATGAAAATGTACCGACCACTGACAAACTTGTCTGTCCTACACAGTGCATTTGCAATATAGAAGGAGACTCTGACAAATACGTTGTCGATTGTTCCGATGCCGAATTGACCGAACTGCCTCAACCTTTGGACGCTAAGACTTCGATACTTAATTTAGAAAATAATAAGTTAACCGTCATACCTAAAGAGATTTCTGGATTGAAAAATTTGAAAATATTGAATTTTGATCATAATCAAATTATGGATATAGCACCAGGAGTAAGTTATGATATTTAGCTTTTTGTTAACAACCGATGTTATTGAATATATATGTGCCGTAAAATTATGTACCACAGTACATACTTTACATATTACACAATTATCAGAATTTGATCGACATGTGTATCCATAGGTATAATTAAAAATATTTCTATACACTTGGCGTATTCAACTTTTTAAAAAAATCTGGCAAGGTATTCCTATCCAAGAAGTTCTTTTCAAGAGAAAATAACTACTAATTTCATCGGTCAAATTAGTTTGTTATTAACATTTATCTATTTATCTTTGATAATATATAAGATCCTCTGAAGTTAATCACATACCTAGTCGTAGTGACTATTTATTTTTACACTTTATAGTATCTAAACATTCATAAATGTTTTTTTTATCTCAATTTTCAGTCAATCAGTGAACTACCTGAATTAACATCTTTGAAGCTAGGTAACAATCGACTAATGGAATATCCAACCGATTTAAAGAACAGTTTTGGACTAATGAAGTTGCAAGAATTTGATTTAGGAGGAAACGACATGAGAACGGTAATATTCGTAATACTCTCTAATTTTATCATCTTTCTCTGCCTAAATATTAATAATTATACACCATCTTTCATGCTCTTTATTATACACCAGATTAATTACAAAGTTAACTTAAAACTAAGGGAAGTACAAGTACATAAACTACATCGACCTAATCTCATAATCTTGTTTAATTTTGTGTTCAATTTTGTAATGTTTTCATGAATTAATATTGGGTTGACTTTGTTTCCTTTCCATTTTGTGGTAATCTTGAAAGTCCTTTATAGTTTTGTATATTACTTTAATCTAATCTGAATCTATGGCAGTTTTTGTCTTACTAGTGATAAAAGCGAGCCTTTATTTATTATAACAATGCTTAGCATAAAATAGTAATGACGATTTTATATCATGTTGAATAGTTAAGAGTCAATGAAGAAGTACTAAGTAGCACTAGGATAAAACTAAATTAATTCTTATTTTGATATTTGAACACATTTGTAAATTTAAAAATAATCTTTTCCAGGTTTTGAAAACGGAAACTTTTACAATATTCAAAGCACTTCGAACATTAACTTTACCTACTGCTACGTCGGAATTAGTAGAAGATCTGTGTTCGACATTAAAAGATTCTTTAGAAGCTGTATGTGTAGAATCATGTAAAAACAAACAACATGACTGTCCCGATGCTCCAGATACTATGGACGATCTTGATATTGTTATACCAGCGTTAATTCCTTTAGAAGCGGATAACGAAGAGAATGAAGGCCTCAACAAAAGTACTGTCTCTGATACGAACAAAGAAACAAGAAAAGAAGAAACAAATGTTGAGACAACAACAGTAATCGGATCAGCAGTAGAATCCATTGCAGATGGAGTGTTTTTCCGTGAAGCCGTTTCAAACGCATTAGATGAAGAAACAAAACTAACAGAAACTGATTCGGATCACGTAAATTTAGAACAAAAACAAGCGGAAGTTACTACAAAATCTACAGATGCTGGATCAGTAGAAAAGCCAGAATTAGCAGCCACTGAACCCGCTAAACAAACTGAAGCAGAAACGAAACCGACAGAGATACCACCTAAAGCAACAATAGCAAACCCAAAACCCACAGAGATGCAACCGAAATCAACCGATACAGAACCTAAATCCACAGTGGAAGAACAAAAACCAATAGGATTCAAATCAAGATTTTCAAAAGAAGAGCTAACACATTTACAAGCGGATCCTAGTGGAAATATAGCAGACAAAACTGAAAATGCAACTGTTGGAGCAACGACATCTAGCGCAAAGTCTGGAGGTGTAGATAAAAGTATAATTGCTATGGTCGTAGCTGGAATGGTTCTCGTGGTAGCAGGAATAACAATTAAGAAAAATTGGAGTTCTATTAGAAATCGGTTTAGCTCCACCCCGAGACATGCTAATGGCCTAACGATTAACAACGCTAATAGTACTGCGCCCGAAGAAGTTCCTCTTCAGGAAAAGTCTCCTGTGTAAAGATAACAAGATTGTATTATATTATGTGAGATACGATTGGTTTCGATCTGAAAGTTATAATTTATTGCCAAATTACCAAAGTCTGGCCGAAATAGAGGAAAAGGAAGTATATTGTATAGCGTTGTGGTTTTAGATTAAGTTTATAGATGTCGTGCGTGATGTTTTGTAAATACTATTAAATTACCATAAAAAATAAGAAAAAGAAAATGTTTTGTACTTTGACCTAATTAAGTTTAATTTCACAATAAACACAGTGTTTATTAATACTTTTTTTATTGACAATAAATTAATATTTTAGAAGACTTATGAGTAAGTAATCGTTTGAACGTAGTTAACTTTCTCATTAATGAATACTATGGATATTTAAATAGTTATTATCAACTGGCAGCACGCTGAGAAAACTGGTTTATATTAAAATGTTTTTGTATTTATATTATATTTCTCGTTGCTTTGAATTGATGATATTTTTATTTTTGATGATTTAATCATTTTTTTTTACTGATACTGGTTATGTTATTATTAATATATAATAGCTTAATAAAACATTAGCAGCTAAATACTTTATAGTCAAAACCGTGGCGGAGGGACGACATTTTTATATTTTAAATTTATATTTTGTTTTTATAAATTTACTTTTCAAGATATCGCATAGTCTATATTTTTGTTGTAAAGCTATCTGGAGACGAACGCCAAAAATTGTACTAATATTTTCTCAGTCTGAAACTGGGTTTACTTAAGTAATATGCTTGGCTGGCGGTGTATGATTTGATTAATTAATGAAAAAACATGGAATCTATTTACAATAAATGAATTATAACAAAAACACTTCAAAAAGATAAATACACTTTAAACAAATAACAAAAATGTACCATCGAATTGAGAATCTACTCCTTTTTCTGAAGTCGGCTAATTCTTTATATGCATTTATTTATTTGACCATTTTCGTATTGATTCATTACTAAATTATAAATAAATTAGAACCCATATTAATTTTCTTCACTTATTAGTTTAAGGGATGGTTAACCCTGAGGGTGATTTTTTTCTATAAATTTAAATGGGACCTAACGAAAATATCTTTGCAAATAAAAAATAATTTTCCAAATATGTTTATAAATAACGGACTTTCTTTAAAGAAACATCTTCCGCATAATAATAATAAACTTTTTGTCGCGGTGGACAAACATACAGGAAACACAGGACACATGTATCTCACCCACCCCGGAGGGCCGAGGTAGCAATAAAAAAAAATTAAACCGAATTTAAAATTTGTACCTTTTTTTTCGTAATCGATTAAAAATAGGCGGTGATGGTTTGCTTATGATTAGGTTTTTGACATCTGTGCCAATGAAGTCGTATCATAAACACTTCCATTATTTACTACGTATACTCGTATAGTACGTATGGCCATAAATATTACGTCTTCATTTTATTTGCAACTAGCTGTGCCTGCCGCGTCTTCGCTAGCGTATACATTTATAATATTTGCAAAGAATCCTAACGTTCTAAGTTCCTCCTGACAGCTGAAAAACCCGTCTGAATCTGAAGTTGATTGTTTCGGATATTCTCCAGGACATGACTGGAGATTATATGGAGCAGATAGGTGGACAAAAATAGAATAAGTTTTGGTATTGTAACGTTTAAATATTCAGATGCATTTGACGTAAAATGCTGTAAATACATCTATATATATATAGAAGAACTTCGAATAATATTAGTAGGTGAGCCAGATTACGTCACAAATAGTTTTGCTACAAGACAAGCAATAATATTACACGTCATTTATAACTCTTCCTACGTTTCGATAATATAATGTACTTCAAGTTGAATCCGTGTACAGAGAGCCGCAATGAATAACTGTTAGCATAAGGTTGTTTTGTGACCTTGGCTATTGGTTTCCCATAGTCTAGTATTTGGTATCATCAAATTACTAAATTCTTTCAAATCTTGAAAAAATAATATAGAACTAATCTCTGCATGACTCACTTCTCTCGTATGTAAAACGTACTAACTACAAAAACAACACAAAAGCAAATCTCTTATTGTTGCCTGTCGAATTATTACATATAATAAATGCTAGAAGTTTCTGGTACCTCGATTTCAAAATTCTACTATCCACCGACATTTGTCTGAAAAACTATGCGTGACGTTTTCTACGTAACGTTTAAATATTGCGTAGTTGAGATACAATTGAAAATCAGCTTATATCGCACGTATAGACTACAAGACGAATGTATTTTGTAAACAAAAGACACAACTTTATCAGAAAACGTGTTTTTACCAAAACAAAAGCGACCGACGATTGTTTCTCATCGTAATAAGGTGAAATGAATTCCAATGCCGGGTCATATTCAGGTCAACTTTGTAAGACATAACAATAGCCTTGTAAATGACAGATATTTAGAAAAAGAAAACTATAGTTTATAGAAGATACACCCCGATATCACCGTACAAACTACTACAAAGGCGGATGTGCGGCTGAGTGCATACCGACCTGACCGATAACTAGTGCTTTAGTCCCGTTAGTCCGTTATAAAACAACAACACAGTGCGTGTGTTATTTTTTCCAACTTTGTAGTCTTGAGCGAGTCAAACGCGAGTCAAAGAGTTGCAAAGGTGGTTGGCATCGAAATTCACATTACATATGTTTTTCCCAGTCCATAAGTAGCAGTTAACACTTTGTTAATAGGACTGAAAATATACAGACGAAGGCCATATGTCTGCTGATATCCGACTTCTGAGTGAAATATATGTACTTATGTCCATAAGCAAATATGATTCAAGTGCACTGCCCTCGTTTCGTGTTCAAGACTTCTGGAGAATCATTGACCCCGTTTAGTTCGTTACAAAAAAAGTGTGTCTTTATTTCTACCAATGTTGATACTTATATGTTGATATTGAACCAGATTATTGTAATCAAGTTTATATGTGTCATCAAATGGCATATCAAGATTTTTTAACAGTACTGATAGCGAAATTCTTCGGGAAATGGGATTTAATTTATAAAGAAACTGTAGATATGAAATTTTAAGATACTGGAAATATACAGTCTGTTTAACAAGAACGTAACCACCAATATTTAGAAAAATAAGTCAAAAATTTTTTTACGAAATATTTTATTAAAGTACATAATGCCAGCTTTTGCGCAGTCACTCAATAATTTGTCTTTTTCCATACTTTTGACGAGATTTGCCGCGTATTTCGATGATAAAGACCGCCATATCTTCCTAATTTGATACAGTTGCTTCTCTCTGAATTCTGGCCTTCCTCTTAATTGCATTTTAATGAAGGACCACACATTTTCTATTGGATTCGCATCTAGAGACATTGCCGGCCACGCCATCGTCATTTTGCCGTTCCCACTAGTGAGTGGGAAGTGCAGTGGCATTGCGATGTTTTGAATCGTTGTCTTCTTGAAGTACCCAGATTGTTGTGTCTGACCCAAAAAACTTTTTTGCAAATCTCATTAGGCATTTTTGATAAATTTTGCATATCCTTTCAGCATTTAAAATACCAGTGAACACAAAAAGACAACCAAATCTACTTTGGCAGAAGCATCTCCATACATGCACTTTCACAGGGTGTTTTACGGTACTTTGAAGTAACCTATTATGCTTACTTGTCCAAACTTTCGACAGAGAAGACCATGCCCAGAAAGAAGATTCATCTGTGAAAATAACATTGCTCCAATCTCGATCTAAATTTTCTTTTGCCCAATTGAGTAGTTTTTCAACGTGTTTTTCAGATAACAAAGGTTTTTTAAAGTATACCGAAAAGATATATCATTTTTACGTATACGACTGCGGATTGTATTTAAAGATATATTTATTCCCTTCTTACGTAGTTGCAATTGAGCAGTAGGCAGTGAAAGCCCTGGAGTATCTTGAAAGAGTCCAATGATCGCTCTATCCTCCTTCGTTCAGTTGTTATGTGGCCTGATAACGGTTGGGAACGTGAACGATTTGCCGGAGAGGGGTTCCGGCAAATCGTTTAAAGAAACTTTCAGAGTTTTTTATATATTTTACAGCTGATTTATATGTTAACTTCTGTCCTTTAGAGTGGTGAACAAGAAATATTGTAAAAATAAACAAAACACTACTATCAACAATGCTGAATACCACTAGAAGTTACATTGCGCATTAGGGAATGAGTCAAAGATTACGACAAAAAAAATAGATGGCGCTGTGGCGTATTTTTTTTTAAATAATGGCAGTCACGTTCTTTTTAAACAGACTGTATGTGTTTACGAGTATATCGATATTATTTGAGAAATGTTCATAATTATGGTTCACAGTATGCAATTACAGTTTCTTAAAAAACAGTTATTAATCAATTCAGAAAATGTAACCCTTGGAAACGATGAAATCTCGTTTAACCTTTGTAATGTGAGTTATTGTAGGTTCATTTTTAGAATTTCTATTCTAAGGAAACAGTTTATGTAAACCTTTTAAAATATAAGGTTAGATTGGGCGAGTAAATAAAAAAGGGTAAAACAGCTCGATGACAATATCGATTTACCTTGATCTTAGCTGAAGCTACTATATTATGGGGATTGAAATTGTGTTGATGTAACAATCTAACTGACAAGAGCATTAAACATATTATCTAGAAAGTTGTGGTTTCCGGCTCGACACTTTCCAGCTGTAAATGAGCGGTACAGTGTGGAGAAATCAGTCTGATGCAATCATCCATGCCATTTTGTCTATACTGGAAATGATAGCAGCTGCACACGCCAGAATTTCAAGAGATAGCGGTCCACTGACATAACATTTAAAAGTAACTATTTTGATGTCAACAAACTAACTATTTTGATGTACAAGAAATACGTATCTTAATACACGTGCCTAAGTATTTAGGTACAGTTGTATAACTTTCAAGAGAAGATAAATAAAAAAATACCTCAAACACTTTACTTCCAGTTTTAAACATTGTTGTATGGCGAGTATGGATATAAAATATATCTATTATAATTGTATCGGTAATTTTTAAAAAGTGAAGCTGTGGTAGCTAGATTGACTGATAGAATACTTATATCCTTTCTTGTAAATACTTACATATTATACATAGAAAACACTTAAACTCTGAAATAAACATTGCATCCGACTCAGGAATCGAACTCAAGACATCAAGCATAGCAGTCGCATACGCTATCACTGTGTTACCGAGGCAATCATGCGAAGAGAAGGCCCCCAACGCGCTGCTTACCACGTGCGCAGTCTAGGGCCCGTGAGCATATATTAAAATAACCACGAGGTCCCTACCTGACTGAAACTCTTGACACTTGGTTTGGAGATATCAGTAGACCCGTATATTATTATATTAGTTATATATGTATGTAGGTCTTGTTCAGATCCGGTATGAGGCATCTCTGTATTCATTGATTCTAATTTTGTATACAATATATGAAACTACGTATTGTTGTAATAGATATCATTCACAATTTAAAGTTTAATAAAGTTGTTTTTTATAAACTTAGACTGGAAAACCTTGTTTTGTTATGATGAGATAGTGAGAGAAATGAGACAATCTATCTTTGTCCAACGTTTACCAGTTCAATGTACGTCTTGCAACTGTTGTGAAATCAGTACAAGATTTAAGATCTATTTATGATTTCAGGTAGGTACTTGACAGGTATTTGTCGTACCATGTATGCAAGAATAACAAACAAATCGTCATGTTTTGGAAGGTGCTTGATAAACCTTACAATGTTTTCTTGATAACAGTCAGACATTTATATTGTAAAAGTACTGATTAATTGATATCAGTTACAGAAGAATTATCTTTGAAAAATTACAAAATATGCCAATACGTTTAATTTGTGCCATTTAAAGCAATTTCTATCACTCTGAAGGTAAAATTTGTTTTCATTTTTATTGATCTTTTGGCAATACATTATTTATTTATAAATGTGATGGAAAAAAACAGTAATTAAAAATTCATAAACATTTATAATTAATTCGTCTTTTTCTTAAATCGTAAAAAATCTTAGATAACTTATTCTATAACAATTGTTAGAGAAACCAGCACGTCTGTAAATAATGATAGATTCAATTTATTTATTAACCGATTTTTAATCAGAAATACCGACAAAGGTTTAGCTACATTCGGCATAGAACAACACATGCAACGTAATTGAGATGAGCATCAACACTTCGATATTGCCTTGGTAGCAATTACTTCTTCAAGTGTTGCTCAAAAACGAATACATAGTTTAAATGATATTCTACTAAGAAGCTGTAACTTTGAATTGTCGAAATCTTGATTTATATGATTATACTATATTACATTAATTAAGGAGTTGGTTTCCAGTTTTTTAAACCTACTGTACTGTTTTTTGAGAGAAAATGTGAAACTGAATTTCCACACATGTATCAAGATAAAAATATTGCTTATACATACAGTTCCTGAACCACGTGTAACATGCGCTCAGTATAAAACTAAATTGATTACACGCCTAGACTTTCCATTCACTTAATTCAAAGGTAAGAAAGAGTACTTTTAAGTTAGATAGTTATTGTTTGTGAAGTGCGTAGAAAGACATATCAGTAAAGACGTAGTGGAATGATGATTCAATAGCTTAGTGTCACATCTAGCAGAGTTCTTCGTCGTGTGCAATGTCATTTGTGGAAATTAGGTAGTAGGTTGAGACGCATATCGATTGCGTGCAAAAAAAAATAAACATGAAAGCGTATCACTAGCTCATGAGTTAATAATCGCACAAAGCATTGAATACCTAGACAAATAAAGAGGTAAGCTTCTTGGACTCTAACAAATAAACCAGCATCAATACATATTGCGATATATATATTCAATGAATTAGAATTTTGTAATAGTACGTTACGTATCACAATGCCAAGTAAACGCGCAGTACTAACGTCGATTCTTCCGGTTTTTTATGGGTGAGGGTGACTAATGCGAGCCACACGTGACCAAGATAACCAGCATTAATTATTTCACATCTACATTTATATAACAGTTTAAAGTATAATCATCATATGAGAGTATCTTATATGTTTGTGTACAAAACTTTTCATATCTCACGATTTATGAAATAAATGGGGTTACGTATTTCATTTTTGTGCGATACCATTAGGATCACAAAAAATAAACAACGAGGTTTGAACGTAGAGATATAAATAGATACCCAAAACGTTAACGATGCCAATTACTGTGATCATGGTCCGCGGCAGCCATGGCGATAATCTTTGTACCTCAACTAAAATGAAATCGTGCCAATGAACTTGAGTTGGTTTTCGCGATGAGGGCGTTGATGTTTAAGATACTTTAAACTCAACAAAGTGTCAATAATAATAATGTATGCCCACTTAATGTACTATATACTTATCTGTTCTTTAAAAAAACGTAATTTAGTGACTATTGAAGTAGTAGATGTATATGTTTATTTATATTAGATAGGTATCTACAACATTCAGTAGGCAAGAATCTAAAATAATTCTGCGTAAATTCGATGTCAAAGACAAAGACAGGAATTAGAATGTGTCATTTGAAATGCACATTATCGTTACCTATGTAGTGTGTAGTGTATAAGTATATTTTCTATTACACACACTGCTATTGTTAAGTAAAAAGCGTAATAGAAGGCATTTTAAAAATTGTATTTTCAAAACTAACATATATAAATTTACTAATATACACATATGTATTTACATTTATTCACTATTTTACTTTATTGTTTAAGTAAAGAACTTCTAACAATACTGATATTATTGTGCATTAAGGTCACTTTACTATTATAAACAGACAAGAGTATTCACTAACTTTAGTAATGTGTGCCTACAATACTAGAACACTCTATTTAAATAAAATATGATTAAACAGTTGACATTTATTTAGTTTTCTCAACAGCCTCCAAATAGTCTACTGCTAGGCATAAACCTTGTCCGTGAGGTGACGGATTAAGAATATGGAATGTCACAACCCCTAACATCATTGCAAAGAGAGGGAAAACTTAAAACAAATCCTAAAACAACACGTCTGGCTGGCCAGGAAGTCGTATTAGGCCAAAACCTCCTTTCTGAGGAGGGGCCTATGTCCAGTAGCGGACAGTAAAAATTGTCGATGAGACATAAATCTCTTAAGTACAAACTTTAGAAAGAAGGTTTCTTTTTAGCGTTGACATTGACGGCTGATGTAGGTCTTGTATAATATTTTCCTTCTTTTTAGTGCTTTTGTAATATGTAGTTTGCTTTCTTAGTCGACTAGGAGTGCCTAAGCGTTGTTAATCTATCACCACACGCATATTTACTTTGCTTACATAAACACGAGTTTTGCTAAACCATAATTTCTGTGCAGAACTAAAAGAGAATATGAAAACTTTCTTCTTTATCTGATCACTCATAACACTGTTGATAAAGTTCTTTATGCACAGAAGATAAAAAAGAATTAAAAGTTCCCATTCAACATGTGTTATACACAATACACGAAGGTCTTAAGCAATCAGACAAATGAATGACACCGTCGCGTTCTACAATTACGGTAAAATACAATAAATGTATGTATATTCGTTATCATTGTCTGAATGATCTAATGTATGTATTAAGTAACACTTAAACAGTATTACATAAACGTTTATCTCCTACATAGAAGACATAGTTCAGACCATTTATCTGAATGTAAGAAATATATTTGGCGGATAATGAAAATCTTCATACTTTTTGAACATTAAAAGGTGTCACTGAAAAAATAAAATTTTCTGCAGTATCGGTCATTTGCCTAAATTCATTCGATTGATACAATGGATACCGAAATACAAACGAAGCCACGGACTGTGGTACTTACTTTTCATCAGTATTTTACTTTCATCATAAGAGTTGTAAAGTACTCTTGTAGGATCACTTTATTATTTGTGTATCTTTCAAGAGATTCAAGGCAACTTTTCTCAAAAAACGTGTAGACATATACACCAGAAATAAACATCAATTGTTATTTTCTCGCTCCTTTATAGCTCACCTCAGTAAAAAAAAACCTTCAAATCAATAGAATTTGAAGCAAATAAAAGCGTTATACTTTTTTACCGATTTAACACTTCGCAGGTAAATCATAAGTAATCAAAACCTATACGTTCCTAGTGACCTAGAAACATGAAACTGTACGATAAGTAAGGTCAAACGTATGAAGTACAAATAAGGAAAAAATCTGAAAGTCGTTATCTTGAAACACCTTATCAACTGCAAGTTACAATTTTGGGACGCCAAAGTTAGGTTTATACTTTTGCCGAGACAGACAAAATACATCAAAAACTGGACGATGGTTTCTGTGCGAACGCCAGTACTCGTGACTTTGACGTTTAGCTTTGTATTTGAATCTATGTAGTTTAACAAACAAACCTCTTCTAAAGTTTTGGCAAACATTGAGTTTGGCTAAAATATGGGTAGCGGTGATACGCGATCACGATGATGCAACACACCCACCTTCTGTTATAAATTTAGAGTGTTCATTTATTTACATTTACAATAAAAATATTTAACCTTTGAGTGTTTCGTTAAAACAAAATTATAATAAATATCCAGTTATTTATGCAAAGTGATTTGCGATTTAATAGTAAAATTTGTTAAATATCAATATTTTAGTCTTTGTGTCTATGTGGATGTGGTTGATCAAATTAATTTGCATTAGTATTTTGAATAGATTTTTGCATTATTTATATATTGTCTTCATACTTTACGTAGGTGTACGTTGCTAACAACGCTGTTGGCGATGACGAACGTCAATTGTGCGCAATAATCTATTTGTCAGGTACAGTAGATCACGTAGGGTTACACAGCTATATCTGAGTACCACCACGAGGCAAAAAGATGCACAGTCGCGACACGTGTACGAATTTTTTAGACACAGTGTCGCCGTTATCGAATATTAATAAAACTATTGCATCAGACAATAGATTGTTAATCAATAAAATAATTCGACAAATTCATTACATTAAAACATTTTCAGTTGTGTTGATTATAAATTAAAAACGAGTTACAATAGCCTTCACGTTCAGCTTTTCAGTTCATTTAAAATTAGATAAAATTTAACTTTGGATTAACGTTAAAGAAAAAATCTCTATTTATCTAAGCCGATGATAGTACAGGGTAACAACTTTACATGTAATAATGTTATTGTATCCTGTTGCAATATAAACTGATCAGAACAATGCGCTATTTATGTCTAGTGTTTTGAAAATTACCAGATTCTTTGTTTACATTTTAGATTAAGTTTGATGGTTCCGACGCTTTAATAGAGGTCAAGAGGCCATCATAGTGTCATTGATCACGAAGCTACGTTAATATGGCAACCGCGTCAAAGGTCTGCTTGTACACTCCACGGATTATACTACGGAGATAACAATTAATACACTGTCTACATCGTTATCTTTTAAAGTAATATTTTTGTTGTAATATCACCTTGACCTGTTACGGCAAAACTGCGCATTAACGTGTACCGTGGAATACTAAGATAGTAGAAGGGGACTAACTGATATTTGGGTCAACGAAATCAAATGAATTTGAGTAATCTGCGCGACACTGAGATATCACACGTCGTCTGCGTGGTAGAGCTGAGTACTATTTATCTAATGCGTCGTAACCTTGATGTGGATCCACACGCAGCGCACTGGTCATGCGGAAGCCTATGTGGTTCTCGACAAGCTAATAAAAAAGCTGAATGATAAAAACTCCGGACCACATTGTCACGTCTAATTTTTTATATGGAGCATAGTATAAGTATAATATAAAACCTATTTCGTTTAAATTTATACGACAACTCTTTATATCTACGGGGAATTACCAAGGTTTTGACCCTAAATTATCTCTCTTATCTGTCGGCTCTCGAATGTTTCTCATTTTCATTGTCATTTTTAGTCAATTAACTGCATGTGATGTAAGGAAGAGCATAGTGTCAATAAATTCTAATGCTGTAAGAAGCGAGACTTCTAACCGTGATTTATCATATCCTCAATTATTGTATATCCGTCAATATTTTTCCATCTGCATGGAAAATGACTCAAGTTACGCCCCTCCTGAAGAAATGTAATCCTTGCTCCTTCTTAAACTGGCGTCCCATTTCTATCTTCCTTTTCCCTCGAAAGTCAACAAGCGTCTCACTTACAGACAGTTGAGTTCATATATCTCAAGACATTGTCTTCATAATCCTCTCCAGCCAGGTTTCCGTCCAGGCTGAAGGAAGGTAATCTAACGGTCTTTGCTTTTACTTTGCTTTGCTATACTTCAGCAACGCCATCAACACTGGAATATTGATGTCTTGTTAGATATACTGTGCTCTCTTAACATTTAATAACACTCATCAATAATTGACTGATTTCGTAGTTACCTGTATTGTCACCAGCAACGGGTTAGTATCGAAAATGTTTAATCCAATTGGTTTAATTCATCTGCGGTCATACTTCAGGGAGGTGTATCAGCCTTAATTTTCAGTTTTGATTAAGCCGATCACAAATCAATTACTTTCTTTCTACCATCTTTATGCAGATAATCTCCAAATTTAGTTATAAGCTACTTCAGATGATTTAACAGAAGCAGTGAATAGCATTAATAAATACTTAGACATAGATAGTGAGAAAGTAAAAAACTAGAAGATACATATGGATAGGTACTTATCCTAGGGCCTCAGAGTGGGGAAGTTAACCACAAACTATTTGCAGCAGCGGGGTCTCTGCGAAGGCTACGAAACTTCCTTCGTTGACTATGGCGATGTCAGCTATCTTGATCTCACCAAAGACCAACTAAATCAACTTAAGTGGCTTCAAAACTTTTGCATTAGATTCATGGTTGGATTACGCAAATTGTCCGTGTGATGACGGATTAAGAATACATAGTGTTACCACCCCTATTCATCCCGTGGGTGTCGTAAAAGGCGACTAAGAAAAAATATGCAAGACAAAATCGTTACAAAGAGAAGGAAAACTTGAAACAAACCCTATTCCAACCCGTCTGGCCAGCGTGGTATAGTAGGCCAAAACCGCCTTGCTAAGGAGTGGCCTATGTCCAGTAGTGGACTGTAAAAAGCTGTTGACGATGATATCTGAAAATTTTATTACGAACTCAAGTGCCTGACAATATGCTTTCGCCAAAATGTTTATATTCTTTCTTTTTATATAGTATTTTGTTTTATCCTTACACACCCCAATACTTTAAAAAATCGTTTTTAGCTCTTACAAAACACTCACTGCAGAGACCTGAGATCATTGGAGAATTTAAAACTTTAAAATGTCAAAACATTCCAACCAGTTTGCAGATAAATCTTTACTGTGTAAGCAGTAAGATTCTGAAACAACTTGGGTGAAACTATTCGCCAAGTTAAGTACTTGCCTGCATTTAAAAAACTAGTAAAGGACTATTATTTGTCACTATAAATATTTTTATTATATGTAGTATATATTTTAGTCTGTGTATATACATGTGTAGGGTATGAATGTGTATATATATATATTTAAAGTGTAGTGATTGTAGTCATATGGTAAGTAAATTTAAGATTAGTGTGCTTTGCTATTAATATCCCAATTTTTATTACTTACTTTAATATCCGTATAAAGGTTATCTGTATAAAATTGCCATGAACGATAAGTCGATTGCCACGTTTATATTTTCCAACTTTTTTCTTTCTGTTTATGTGTGAAAAATAAAAATAACATAAATAAACTAATTTAGTTTTTTTTGGAATACCTTGAATTATTCAAAATTAAATTAAGAACTGCTAAATTTACACATCTAGCATGTGACTTGACGCTCGTTTCTTCCTACCAGACATATAGTATGTAACTTTATTTAGGATGATTCATACCAATGTGATGGTTGTAAAACAAACTAAAAAGTCTCTTTTATGTGGATAATCAACGGTAATTACCTCAATATATTATTATATTAAACTATAGACACAAAGAAGTACGTCAGGTTTAATTTAATTTTATATGCGTCAGCTGTCATTATAATAACTACTAATTTTTATCCATTAGAGAGCAGTCTGTGTCCACATGGGATAAAAATTAATAATAATTTTGAATTATTTCTAATTATATAAACCCAGAACATCGATTACATTATTTTTTTAGTGTTTTAATTAAAGAATCGGTAAAACTTTTTATAGGACATGAGTATTATTATTCTAAACATAGGACAGTAAAGATTGTTAGTCCTTTTGGTTGAACACAAAACTGTACCTTTTTAAATGTTTAGAGCTGTCAAAAAACTTGTTTTATTTATATATAGCTTATTAAAACGGAAACGTTCAGTTGATAACAAGATTGCGGACAGTGAAACTGGCTTTAAAAATAAAATCTAGGTCTCTCTATAAATTGCGTGTGTACTACGACTAAAAAAAGTGAAAGTAATCGATTAAGTTATGCAGAATGCAGTACTTTTTACCTTTTAATGGGTTGACCTGATTATATTGTCACCTATCTGGAAGAGGTGATAGCAAAAACTAATCAACATTTGAGCACATGTGTGCGATAAAAGAGTAAATTAATGGTTCAATAACTGACTTTATTTATTAACAGTTCGACAACTTTGATAAGACGTATACTTGTGATATTATTTTCATATAACATTTAAATGGAGATTAAAGTATGTTAGACGAAATGAATACAAACCAGGAAGTATTCAAAAATATTACCTACATTAATCATCGTTACTATGCACTAGAAGTTTACATATAATTTGTGAATGTTTAAAATTACTTCCGAGACGTTTGAACTTAATAAGTGTCCTTTTGAACGATATGATTCTCTACCCGGAGTTATTTTAGCTGCTGTTTAAGAAATATAGCCCCGAGATCCTGTTTACAAAACGGCAAATGTCAATATTTGATAAATACCCTCAACATTTACGCGGACGTCTTGGTTTATACGTAGAGTAAGTTTTGGTTTGCTATATTGTACTGTGGACTAAACTCGCGCGGTCTGAGAAACGAACAATCATCGCGGGCCTATCGATTCGGAGAGATGTTCTGACGAAAAGGCATTAAACTCTAAATGGATGAGTCACGTTTGCTAACGAGCGCAGTATGTACATATTCCGACAAACGTTTTATATATACAAGCATATTAATAAACGTCGTATTTTTAACCTCCGAGAAGCCCTGGCTTTATATTATATTAGCTGAAAATGTGTCATTTTAGCATCCGTTACCCTTTTAAGATTCAAATACGGGTGCGTAGGCTTATTATTGAACTGATTATGGTCTCTTTTATTTCTTTGTAAGAAATCCTGATAGACAGAGGATTTATTACACTTGATTCGATGAAATCGATCGGACTATTATATAACTAAATAATTTCAAATAACTTACCTCCATGACGACGTAGACGAAGGCAGGGCTGTCCATACAGTCGTGCATAGCGACAAGGTTCGTGTGATGCAGAGCAGTTAGTTCTCGAAGAATTTTTATTTCCTTTACCAGGATCTCTGAGGCTTTCTGAATTCCTTTCTTTGTTACTACTTTGACTGCTACTGATTGGGATGGATTCTGAAAATAAGCAAACAGGTGATTCACATGTTAACTGGTAATTTTCATAAGGCAGCCAGCCGATTCTAAATAGTATTCTTAGAAGTCTGGTGGAAACTGTTCTCGTTTTTGTAGCTTTGTGGCAAAGATTGAGTAAAGGATATATCAGAAACTTATTTACTTTTCGTGCAATCCTAAAGAAATTCAAAATACTTCATAAAATGAATCAAAGTTAACCAGAAACTGACTTATACATGGAGACTTGTGTTAAGTAAAGATCGATACTGAAAATTTCTGGTTACATTTTCTAGAATGTACTAGGCGGGTGTAAACAGTGGTTATGATTGGAGGTCGTTCAATCTAGTTACTCAAAAGGCTACTTAAGTGCAAACTAGAAAGGATGAATACGCCGACTGTGTACGACGCTGTGTAGTTACAGCTTTAAACGAATTGAATCAGTATTATAAACGTTATCAACTGTCACAAATAAATACAGCATTAAGTGTGTGCCCTAAATATATAATTTGAGGCCAAGTACATTCACATATGTACGTGAACTTACTTGAATAATTATTTTTAACATTACTCAACAAACATGCATAATTATGGTTACATTAAACTGTTTAACTTTAGTGTAAATCTAATAATATTGCGCTAAGTCCATTACTGCAGTTATCTACATACTACGATGATAAATGAGAACTTAGGTCTCTCCTTCTATCTTGCCTATGAAAAGTTTAAATTTCTTGTATTGGTATTCTAAACCTAATAATTTACAAGTCAATGGCACAATTCTCACTTAAAATTTAGTCTGTGACCTCACTGTATCGTTGTCCAAAAATCATTTCGCAATGGTACAGTCATTTTGAGGTGTTACAAATTTGTAATTAAAAAGCTTTGAAATATCGTTTTTAATAACAGTTTAAAGTCGTAGTGTCAATTTTAATTAAGAGACGGTTTTGTAAAATGATAACGCAAGTGCAGTGTTATAAGAGGACTTCTTGATGCAGGTGGGCGCATTCATCGCATGTGTGGATCAAGGTCTTTAACTCTATGACAATTATGATACATTGCTCAGTACGCTCGCTTACATAGTGAATATGTATTAGCATGTGACTTAAAGTTCAAGCATCCTCAAGCCTTCAAAGATTAGAAAATACTTCAGATTTGACAGGTTTAGACTAGAATTGTCCTTCTAGAAAGTTATAATCAAGTTGGTTTATCCGTTCAGGGGCTATGAAGTCACAGATTCACAAATATACAGACGTCAACCTATTTATTATCTTTCTTTGTTTTGCGTCCGAGATTCAAAAGTACGATTTACGTTTTTGTTTAATATTCAATAACAAAACACTAATAACCTTTCGATTATTTAGAGTTGAAACAGAATTACAAGTCTATTGGGAATATAAAGTCAAGGGCACGAGTGACTAATGACAGCTAAATATGTATATAAGGTATCGACTGTGCTTGCAGATGCAAAACGATTATATGCTGTGGTTAGGTAAAGTGAACCAAACTATTATACCTCACAAAGCAAGATTTAGTACTCCAATTAAAAAAATATATAAGTAACTACTAGTATTTTGTTCATTTAACACTTGATTACTGAGAAAAGAGTTAACATACAATTAACATTTTCAGATTCAACAGTAAATTCTAAAGGCAAGTAATTATGTACAGTAAGAAAAATAGGCAGTGTGGGAATTTCTAACATGCATGCATACCTTTGAAAATAAATATTAAATTACTATATTTACAAAATAAGTTGCCTCAGTAAATGTAGGCATAGTATTATGATGCCGGTGCACTTTAAGATTTGTATATTTCAAAGTAATAACATTAGATGCGCTAAGGCTTATCGATATTTGTCAAAATGTCATTAGTCGTAAATTGACACGTGGTAAAGTGATACATACATATCTTGTTATACCTGATTGCCATTGAAAGAATAAAAAAAAATTACGTGACAGATAGATCCCCGGGAAAACTTTTGGGTTTTGCTCACACAAGTTGTTTTTAGAAAGGGTTAAACAATCCGATCTCTTGCCTCTCCCACCCAAAAGGCAGTTGTGTATATTTGTCTATAATGTAAGGTTGTTTCTTTGTCTATATATCGAAATTTAGAATAATCGTAAATAGTTTATTGCTAAGTAAGATAATTTTTTATAAACAGCTCACCGATATCTCACATTCTATTAGTTTTTCGAAACTATTTGATTCGAAACATCTAATGAAGAGAATCAGGTCGACGCGAAAAGAATTTAAATGTAAACCATCAAAAAAAAAACGTTTATAATTTATGTACAGCTTCAGAAACGGAAAAGTAACTTCGCATGAGGTAAACATTACAACAACATTTCGCGTAGCGTGTGCTTTCAACACCTCTGTTTATTTCGCAATTCAGGAGAGTTTATAAGCAAGGATTTATTTTAGGTCGCCTGCAATTCAGTTCGATTTGCTTTTATCCAGAGGGTGGTGCGCCGGCGCTGGTCTAACATTAGCCCGTCCTACATTCCGCAGGCTCGTGTAGCGATTACAATTTGACCCGATTTCGACACGAGCCCTGTGAGATTATAGGTATTATTGGATCAGTATTCCTGCAGAGCACGCATTCGTGCAGAATTTAAGAAGTGAAGTAGTTATATCGGCGAATTACTTTATTGATAATTGAAATAATAATACACTAACAATAATACGTTCAACTGTGAATACTACTGTCGGCACAGGGACAGTTTTACATAATCATAATCCCGTAGTCGTAGTTAATGCATTGAATATGACACTAGCGATATAGTTTTATATTCTTATATAGTACGATGAAGGTCAATTGGCGCATGTTCGTACACATCTTAGTTGCCATCGTTGCACTTACATTGTCAAATACAATTAAACTAAATTAGGTTCATAGTCTAATGAAGTTTGAAAATATTATGAGAATCAAAAAGTACTAGAGTGGGAAAGGACACATTTCGCATTATATATAGGACCATAATTAAGTATTATAATTATATTATACATACTTTTGAAAATAATTCTTCGAGCTAAACAGTCCTTTTTAGTAGAAGACATTTTTGTTTAGTCTAACTATGGCGATCAATAATATCATGATTCGGAATGAGCGTAACTTTTCAACAAAGAAAAGGGTACATTTAGGGTACTTTTGACGATATTTTTGAGAGAAAAAAAAGGATGTAACTCTTGGCTTTCAGGTAGAAAAGGATCGCAAAACTTACTTAGTTATCAATAGAAAACATGTTCAGGTACTGTAGAATAAGAGCGAGTATACTTATATATTTTGGGCAAACTTTTGCTTGTATAGTGAGGTTATTAAAAATTTGAATAGGATTGAAACAAAATGTCTCAGATCGGTAAATCTCTACTTCATATAGTTATAGTTAAGTTATTTTTAGAAATCTAAATTTTAAGTATTTGTTTTATTGTCCCTGTTTATAGATAAATATGTGCGTAAAACTATTTATATGTTTAAAAGTCGCCACGTGCCTAGCGCCCTTGGGATACATATGTGCACAGTGCATGACACATTGTGTGGCGATCTATTGTCCGGTAAAGTATTAAACAAAGCAAAGAAATCTAATGCGTTACCCGCCAGAACATGAAACTAAACCAGCTTGCCTATGACGTAAGTATACCCGCCATTTTTAAACTAGTCTATTCCTCTTTGATACAGATTATTTTATCGGTAGCGCCTCAAAAAAAACCTTCCAGCTTAAAATTTGTTAGTCGTAGTGTTGGCAGTTATTGTACATTTTAATAAAGAACAAGGTCGCTTTAACCGTGATAAAAACTATGTTAATGAAATAGTTATGATGATGACGGACAAACGTCTGAATTAATATTTAAATGGTTCGTGTTCTTTGATTCAAAATTCAATTTAAGATCAAATTGTATGTAATTTTGGTAACAAAAAACAGAAAAAATATCCAACCACCAGCCTGGAGCAACACTACTGAAAAATTCTTTCATTTTAAGGATCTGTAAGTCTAATAGAGAAGAATAGAGAAGAGTTTAGAATGAACTTTTATGTTCAGTGAAAGCTTCTTGAGCTTTAAACTTTAAACCCCTTTTATATTTACATAATTCAGAACCTCAATAAAATTTCCTGCAAAGTGATTAGTTTTAACATAAAGCAATTCAAGCATTCAAGCAAAAATTTCAGTATGAGAATCGACAAAACTTTCAAATGAGTGAAAGTAGGTTACTAAATTTAAGCTCACGGGTCCGATAGTTATGTCAACAGTTGAGGTATAAATATCATGTTCCGTAGTTAATAAGGATACAAAAACATTCGTAATAAGTGGTTATAAGCTTTAATGCTACATGTGCAAAATAACCTAGTTAAAACCAGCTGCAAAAGCAAACCGGAATGGTTGAACAGCTGCATAGCTTGGTAGATATACTAAAACACATTTGAAAGAAACATGGGCATAAATGTGTTAGTGAACTGACAATAAATCTTGAACACACTCTAAACTTACTATTGTAGAGCGGGAAGAAACTTGAGTAGAATGAGCGGTTGGTGTACCACGTGTTTTCGATTTATCAATACCAATTTTTTGCAGTTAAATTTGTTGTCGAGTATAGCTGTGATCTAAAGATTTGTGAAATGAAACGAAAACTGCTACTTTATCATTCCAATTTGATAAATATTTTTTAAGAATTTGATGTTTATTGAAGAAATTGAAGAAAGTGAAGATCATCTAGCAACATCCTACAACTTATAGACCAGTTATAACATAATTGAAAGCTTTAATTTATAAAACTATTAAAAATTGAGTTATAAATAATGTTTTACGACAACGAGACGATTTCATCACCACTATACGTTCTACATAAAGAATTACTTTTAAGAATGATGCTTTGTTTCATTGTAGTATTACCGTAATGACAGGCAAGTTTAATGAGCACAAACCGCAATAAGACAATGAGGTAAGTTGATTTTACCACAATCTCTTTGGCCCAGTCAGAATGTTGTATTGGTATAACAGTACACAAACAACAATACGAAGTTTGAATATTATAGGGTCTGGTCACAATAGCAGACAATAATTTATCATTTTCTGTTACTGTGTTGTGTTTAACGATTTAAAAGCCATTATATATTTGTATACTTTTTAGGTAGTAAATAAAACTGCAGCCAGTATTATTTCGTGACAATATCTGAATCAGCACAATGTCTTAATGTTCGTGCTCGAACATTAAGAATTAAGTGAATTTGCAGTATATATATAGTATGTTTGCCTGATATGGATAAAATATTTCTCTATTAATTCAAATGCGATTGTGGGTTTGCTCTTTCCTTTGTTACGTTTTTACTCCTGGATTAAGTTCTCTAGCGACTACAATGCATTTAAATGAGTTCATTGTAATCGTTTATATAACACCTTTTTAGGGATCTGGTACTCGTAAAAGGATACGAGGATAAAAGAACCTGCATTAACACAAGGAAGTCATAGGCAGAAACTAGTAGCAAAATGACTATAGATTCTTTTGGTAGTCATTCGTAAAGGAGATATATATATTCATTTATACATAACTTGCAATGTGTATATGTAACATAATATTATACCTAGTCTTGCCATAAATATTGTAATAAAGAAAAAAGAAAATTGTTAACTGCAAATAACATTTATTACTTTTACAGTGTGTCAGTTTAATACATAAATATAAAACAATTAAAAATATAAAAAGCTTATTCGAAGTGGTCTCCATTGGCTGCAATACAGTCCTTTAAACGATGAGGCCAGTTATCAATAGAAGCACGCACTCTTTCCATGGGAAAATTCTTCACTGCCAATCGTATAGATTGTTTTAGGGACTCCAAATTATCATGGCGTTTAGAGCAAGCTGTACTCTCTAAAACTGACCACAAATCATAATCCAGCGGATTAAGATCGGGACTAGACGACGGCCAGTCTTCAGCTCTGATGAAGTCCGAAACGTTCGATTCCAACCAAGACTGCGTGGACCGAGCTTTATGACCCGGCGCCGAGTCTTGCTGGAAGGACCATACTTGGTTATTGAACATGGTGATGTTAAGGGGCTTAACTACCTTCTCAAGAATGGTATCTTGATACACTTGTGCCGATGTTTTGATACCTTTTTCACAAAAATATGGCTCAGTCACTCCTTCATAGCTAACACCCCACCAAACCATCACTGAAGTCGGATAATGTCCACGTTGCACTCTGTCGACTAATTGGGAAGCTTCCTTAGAGCTTTGAGCATAAATACGGTCATTTTGTTTGTTAAAATGTTGCTCAATTGTAAAAATTTTCTCATCCGTAAACAAAATTTTTCTGTGACCTCCCTTTGCGTACCGCTTCAGTAGTTGTTTCGATTTTACCACCCTATTCTTCTTTAAATTATCAGTTAAGAAATGGCCAGTGCGTCTCTTATAGGCTGCAAGTCCTAAGTCATCTTTTAAAATACGCGACATGGTTCTAGGTGCTATCTTCATTTCCCGAGATAAAATCTTTTGCTTTCGGACAGGATTTCTTCGAATTCTTTCCCTTACTGCTTTGACCACCTTTTTCGTACGAACACTACGTGGACGGCCAGATCTTTTTCTGTCACAAACAGAGGAGGTCTCATTGTACCTATTAATAGCCCGGTACACAAACATTTTACTAATACCAAGTGTATGGAGAGTTTTAAAAATTGCATTTGGCTCCATACCTACTTTGTGTAATGCTATCACAGCGATTGGTTCTCTTTATCACCCCACACCATTTTAATATCGCAAAATATTTTACAATGTATTGGCGCCAAAATGAGAAAACACAATGAACAATCGTATAAAAATGACAGATTCGAAATTCAAATGTAATATTTTTTTATAATTAAGTGTAACAGTATTTATGGCCAGACTAAGTATATATTATAATATATGATATACAATTATTTATTTTCTCTAATGAGAAAAAGGAGAGCTTTTCTATATTAAAACCATTACCCCTATTACATTTTTTTATAGAGGGGCCTATGTCCAGCAGCAGGATATTAAAAAATGTCGATGATGATGGTGTACAATGATTCGTGCAAATGAGCGAATGACTTCGCCAAGTCTCTATAAGGGCCCTGTGAGTAGGTGAGCTGATGTAGGCGGGTCCCTGAAGATATCTGACCAGACCAAATTGACAGTGTACTGAAAATGGGCCTTGGTAAAAGTGCCTGCGTAAAAGGCCTGATGAATTTGGAAGAAGAGCTAGGCTGTATTAAACATAGGCAATGACATTCTGTCGTTCCTGGTGGTAAACATAGAAGAGGTCTGTAGTTTATTCACGTCAATGTTACTACATATAAACAAATCACAGATTTCCCAACAAGTTACAACCACAATATAATAATATTATAAACTCATGCACACATTACTTAGGTTAGCTAAGTAACTTATTACGTAACAGTGCTACTTTTGAATCGAATGAAAGCCAATAAAACCATATCAATCAATTTGGTAATAAAATCAGCTAAGTGCAAGTAACGGAAACCCAAAATTTCCCCCAGATTTTTTAGTTTTTTAAATGATTTTCAATTTAACAATTGAATGTACGAAACTAAACAACTCAAGAGTTTAAATTAATTTAGATAAGGCAGAATCTTTTAGGGCCATTACATATTTCCAATTTGCATAATTTTGAAGTAAAAAATGAAATCTACACTCATTATCATTGTACATCTGTGTGTGTGTATGTGTGTTTGTGTGTGTGTTTGTTTATTTGTGTGTGTGCGCGTGTGTGTGTGTGTGTGTAGTTTGTACATTATTAGCTTTGCTAATGTTTGTTTGTAATGAATACTGCAGATGAAGTTGTGCAGGCCAGGTAGTAAATAATAAACAATACACATCACAATACAATCACATTAAGACATCTACACTATAAATTCACCTTTAGCAGGCGAAAACACTAGTACACAACTTGTTCAACATACAGTGGCAATTTTACCTGGTTTATTATCTTGGAATGCTTTCATTTTGAAAAATTAAGTAATTCACTAATTAATTGTGCAATTAAGTGTAATAATAAAGACTGTAGTAAAATCTAATCAGTTACTTTTAGATTAAACAGTTTGCACTTTAGAAATAAACAAAATGTCATGAAAAAATTTAAGTAGTCATAAGTTAAATCTCTTATTTATTTATGCAACTTTTTCTCTAAATAAATGTAATTCAGATTTCTACTGTACAATTCTAATAATAAGTAAAAATAGTTGGGTGTGTGCTGTATGCATGTTAGTTGTAAATTTTCATATCTCATTCAAACATATGGCTGTAAAATTTCATATTTCATACAAACGAGACACCTACAACTCAACAGCTACAGTTGAGTTGCTGTTCCAGAAAGCCCTCCTCCTAGAGTCGGGGCTCGGGTAATCTCGTTGTTTAGAAAGAAGCAACGAAAGAATTGCTTCATACCAGTTTTCTCTAAGGCTATGGTATTACCAAGTACAGATCATAATGTATTTTTAGCTAACAAACATGGGTCACTGACCACAATGGGAATATAAGTAAATGTAAGATTTGAATGCACAATTGGCGTGGTAGTTACTTTATACTGTGCTGAGTATTGTGAGTTCTATCCCCATATGGGACAGCACTTTGTGTGATTCACAAATTGTTGTTATTTGTGTCTGTTTCATGTATGTGTGAAAAGTCCCCTTTTTTTCTTTTTTTTTTGTAAAAAAATTACAACACCTGCAACACAGGCTATACTCCTAGTGTGAAAATTGTCTCAACAATGCACAGATAACATTACTGTATACTACTACTGTATATCGAATCACTCACTATATTAAGTCAGAAAAATTATATTAGCAAAACCATTGTACAATTAAAGTACAATTAAGTTTCATTTTAAAATCATACTAATTAGTAGTATGATTATCTGAATAAATAGACTCCAAAGGTTCATCTATACAAGGTTCCTTAACAGTTTTTAATATGCTTTTATAAGCTTCATCTGTATGTTTGTTTGTAACAGAGCTTTGTTTTTTTAGTTTTTAAACTATATTCATTTCCAAAAAGTATTGTCAGTTTTTGAGATGCAGCATTATAAAAATCACAAAAGGCACATTCTAATAAAAAGGGTACTAGAAGACAAGATAAATTTGTTTTAAAGGGTCACTAAAATATATTTAATACTTATTTAGTCACAAAATGATTAAATAAGTTAGTTCTAAAGATATCTTGAAACTTATAACCAGAATTAGGAGACTAAGTGTCTTCTAAAAAAAATGTAGTATTTCTTAGTGTCAGGCAATGAGTTTTTTACATGTATTAAGTATATTCAATTTAAATTAAATATTAAAAAAGATATCAATTATTAACATTATAGACAAGGAAATAATAAATTGAAATTTGTTTTAAATTTAAAAAGGAACACAGCTAAACTCATGGTCAGTTACAAATTTATTGTGTTTAATTATGATATTATCATTTTACTGTGTAGTCTGATGCAAAAAAATTGGATTTTCTTATTCATAGATCAATATTTTTTCATTTCATTTCATTTCATTCCTAAATTAAGGAGAGAATTATTGACACAACTTGTGACAGTATTCTATACATAAACACATTAGATTCTATGATATGCCTATTCTGGCAAAAGGTTCCAAAACACACTATATATTTTAATCTATATGATAGTTAAATGAAAAATTATGAAATTACTTTTAAAGTATAAATACTAACGAGGTAAATAAACTTAGGAATCGAAAAATATGATTAAGTTAACTGAGAGATAAGGAAAAAAATAAATAAACTAAGTGATAAAATTGTTTACAAAGCTTGTAGGTTATTTATCAGCTGATTATGCCATGTAAAAATTACTAGGGTGTAAACTTAAAAATATTAAACGAATATTTTTTCTTTGAAGGCATTAGTTAAGAGTGTATGCTTATTAAATACATTAGAAGTAGAATTTTTTTTAATTGCATCAATCCCTACGAAAGTAATCAATACTTAATTTCGTATATCGTAATTTTGCAATTAAATCATACAATATTACTTAAACTAAGCATGTTATGAGCGATGGGCAGTTAGAACAATAGCTAGAGGAACCTATGATTGTACACACCTTTCTTTTTCTGCCTTTGTAAACCATGGCGAAGGCTCCATGCCCTATTATATCTTGTTTGGTGAATTCATATTCACCCACTTGAACGACTTCCATTTTCACCAGTTTTCCTTTTACTACAGACATTTTCTTAGAGTTTATATTTATTTACACTCTCGTACAATAAAGATCAATAATTCATTTCAGGATAATGGATTTTGGAACTTGACTTAGTGCTACATTATGATCACAGTGAGCTACTAATCACTTCCATGTTTCCATTAAAAGAAATATTTTCACTTTGTACAACACTTAGCCTATCATTATTTTTGTTATACCAAAACACAACACTCAACGAATGCAAAATGAGTAAAGTGATTTTATTTTGTGTTGTTTTGCGAAGTAGTAGTCAATGTTGCTACTATAGCATACAAAAAAACTACTTAAATTTAAAGTGATCTATCTTACAACCTTATATATCCAAAAAGATAAAAATTTGTCCTCTTCATAACATTCTATAATTAATAATCGACTATTTATAAATTTTCATGTTACTTAATTTAAAAATATTAAAATATTAACCTAATTTCTTTTCTAAGTGAGTTGTTACTTGAAAATAACAATAGTTAATATTAGTAAATTATGAACCTACGTGTCTTTGAAAAAAATTCGAAATAAAATGCAACAGTTTTAATTCTTAGTAATGTTTAAAATACATAGATATGTATATGAGTAGCACTATTTAATATTCGAGTAAAACATCGAGATATTAATTCTAAGCGATATAACATGATTTTCAAGACTCGGTATTTGTACAGTAAGTACCCTTTCAATATGTCTGGACTGAATAACTGTATTCACATTATATATAATATGAGAAATGATTCAGTATAGGATATCACTATCCATATTTTTCGACTTTTACAGATAATGCAATAGTTAATTATTTGCCGAGTATATCAACAATTCATGCTATATTATGGACAGTTTAAATCTAAATACTCATATGAAATTCAATTCTTTAAAAAGCATCTCACTAGGCCGCCATAGTATGGGTCACCATACTGCGCTGTCTTCATTCACAGTGAGTATGGCGACCACCACTTTTGGTTTCTATTCATGCTTTCCATCAAGCAGAATAAAGTCACTTTGGTAGGTTACTATAAAAAAAATTAATTTAGACTGTACAATTTTACGAATATTTTGCATAAATATATAAGCGACAAAATTAATAACATTAAGCTAGTAATATCAAAGCTTGTTGATTTCCAGAAAGTTAGAAATAATTAAGAAAATACTAAACTTTAATATAATTATGGAAAACACTTTTGTATATGTTCTCTTTTTACTGATTTAACATGAATAATCTACGGAATTTGATATTTGCAAAGATATAATTTTTCAAATAGAAAGCGCATTTTGTCGCGTGTACTAAATAACAGTATTGATTATGGTGATTTCAAATTCATTTGAAATTCTTAAATTTTTTATAAACAATTTTAACGTGAACTAATCTTAAATAAATAAATAATAATAAATTTAATCTAATAAAGTACAGGCATTTCCAAACCTGTTTTTTTTTCACAATTACCATATAATTTCTACAATGAAAAGAGTAATCTACTATTTTGATGGTGTTTACTTGTGGCAACATTTAGAAAATGGTACTGTTTCAATATTGCACACTTACATGCATTTACTACAGCTACAATAACAATGAACTTTTTATTAAATGTATACTATAAAAGTGAGTAAATAAAATTCACTAGGTGATTGAACACAAAATAAGAAGTTTTACAATCTAAGTTATCTGAAAGATATTGGTTTGTTTTTTTTTTAAATAATGGCAGTACTTGATTGGGAGACAGAAAAATAACGTCACAAAAGTGACTGCAATGTACTGCAACGTTGAACTCTCAAAACTTAAAGTTTTTAAAAAACTTAAAGTGGGGATTTACATATTACAGATTTGATTTATTATAAACTGTTAGTAAGGGCCTATTATTTTCCATAAGTAACGATAACAACTACCTAATTATATCAGTTAGAATGATGCAAAATGTAAAACTTTTCGTTTTAAATGGTTTAGCTTAATGTATACGCTAACGTTTCGTACGGGGTTTATAGATACAACATGAGACACGCAAAGACCTAAATAGAAACACGAATACTAAATTCTTTATAACTAGTATTTTCCTACATTTTTGATTCGATTTAAAGAGTAAATTATCACATATTTTTCTTTCGAACATTATAAATTCGAAAGTGAATTCGCTAGTTTGTTTGTACGTTTGTTACGCCTTTGTACTTTGGTTACACAATCTTTCATCAAGAAATTTACATACACATTTTGTTTACGGGCACGCTGCTATTGCGGTTGTGGTTCATGGAGGATTGGCTCGAGACGAATCACGGGATCCTTTTGTACCGGCTGACGTAGGTGATCACTGGGAAAGGTTGCTTCGGAGATCACCTGTGTCTGATCCGAAAAGAGCCAACGCCTGAGTACCACCACTGCGATGGCCGGAACGTGGACACGGCACTCCACACGCTGGCAGAATGCCTAGCGCGGGGGGAGCTGAGGCACGACCTTCTGGCGGTCAACGGAGTGGAAATTCTCTCGCTCGGTATCATGATTGCGGCCATGATACGGAGTGAGAGCGCATGTACCTCAGCTGTCTCCTTTTGCAGTTATGCTTGCAAAAGGAGATGTCGGAGCGGGACCAGGAGAGGTATAGTACTCTCCTGGTCCTCCAGGCCCAGGAACGGGTCCGGTGCCGCAGACGATTCGGGCGTCGGAGATCACTCTGCAATCTCCGTCCTCCATAAGCGCAAGCCTGGGGGTGACAGGTGAGGCCATCTGTCACCCTAGCAGAAGCACCTCAGGGTGATATTTTTATGGTGTATAAAAATATATCTTCATACATTATACTAAAAGGTATATTTTTATTTTATCTACTTTGATGGTCTGGCGGTTAGCGTATGTGATTGCCGATCAGTAGGTCTCAGATTCAGTTCCCGGGTCAGGCCGAAAACTTGGAGATCGTCCTTCCGGGCGTTCTCCATCGCCTCCTTCTGCAAAATGACGCTTCACAGAAGGTTGCGACCGCGGTAAAACAGCTGTTACTACTGACCATGGAGCGTATGACGGCCGGTAGTGAGAGATTTCCTCCAATAACTGTAGTGAGGATCCCACGCTGCGCCGCCCAGGTGGAACAAACCGCTAGCGTGTGCTAAGCCTCAGAGTAAGAGTCCTCACTGCTGTCGCAGTGGTGACAGACGGGATTCAATTCCCTCTTGGTGACCGAGTGCAGATACTTTCTGAAGCAACCGTGCCCGGAAAGAACCTACGTCAGTCGGAAGGAAAGGGTCCCGTGCTCACTCGGCGATGACCGACTGGAGAGCCTCTATCTCGGACGACCAACTAGTCATCGTAGCTCGACGAGCGTTATAAAATATCCTGATTCAATGATAACAATGAATTCATGCGTGTAGATATCCTATCTAGAATATAGTTTAAATAAACACCCACTTATTCAATGTGATTTTTGAAGGAACCATGTTTGTTAGAACGCTAGCAAATTTTTCTATTCTGCCGTCTGGCGTCTTGCTAAAAGAGCTATTCCTGTTTTTGTCGCGCAGAATAATGGTACTAGTTAGCCACCTACTAAGAAAGATGAATAATCTTCTAAGATTTATAAATACCAAATAACCTATTTTAGTAAAGTGCTTGATACGGAGTAAAGAATAGTTGTTCCTTTTTTCTAGACAGACTAGATATAGAGTTTTGCCCGCGAATCTGATAGTTGCTCAATTAAATATTAGATTTTAATTCAAAATTTAGTCAGCATATTGTGTTTACAGATTCAACATATCAGTCAGTTCAGGATAGCATCGATAGCGCTTCTTATTTAGCATCTCTTATGAAAATGTCTTCCGTGGTAACGGATTAAAAATATGGTGTCACCACACCTATTCATCACGTATGTAGTAAGAAACGGCTAAAGGAGCAAACTCTGCAGGATAATAGCACTGCAAAACTTGAATAGTAATAGAATAGTAGGTCAAAACCTCAGCTAGACATAGGTCTATGTCTAGATGTTGACTTTCCAAGCTTCTAATGATATTGGTTTATTTATTTTCTAGCCCTGAATAATATTTGAGGCATTTGGTGTTTTATTTTCTTATTTATTATGTCAATTTGATCCCGATAACACACGCTTATCATTGTGTTCGCGTCGTACATTGAGTTAAATAATTGTGTAATAGATCAGTGGCATCGTATATCGTAGTATATTTGACATCTAGGCCCTAGGGATTTAACCAAGACAAAATGACCTACTTAGTGACAGTATTGTCTTAAGAAAGTATGTACTCAACAGGGGCGTAGCTACCGCCGTATCTGCCGTATCAATTATACGGGGCCCCCGGGCCACGGGGGCCCCCAAAGTGAAGGAAAGGAAGGAAGGAAAAAGAAATTAAAACTTCCTAATTTTTTTAATAGCCCGTATAAGGGCCCCCAAACAAATTTTTTATACGGGGCCCCGCCAATGCACGCTACGCCACTGGTACTCAATGGTACCTGGTACCCAAAGAATCACTTAGTGGAACTTTGACAACTTAGTATTTTGTTTGTTAATATCAATGATAACTTTGCCTTATACTGCTATTGTTCAAACTTTTCGTTCTATTATTAGCCAACATAACTACTTAACCACCGTAGCTTAATTACTCGTTTTCATATATATATCTATATATATCGTGTAATTAAATCCTTAAAAACTAAATGTTTCTGCTCCTCTTTTAAGTATGTACCTAATAAACCATGCGTGAAATTTGCTTCAAAACAATTAATACTTTGACACTCACTTCTACATACAATAATTAAAAAACATACTTCAGTGCCCTCTAATGAGGACACATTGAACATTGAACAGTTTGTATAAGTATAAGTATGTTATAATAATAACAAAGGTACGAATTTGAAATCTTTATTCGTATTATGAAATTAATAAAATAAATACGAAAATTTTGATATTGCTCTATTTCGTGTATTATACCATTAAAACTTGGGGAATAGTTTGATCAATGTATTTATTTTACTTTTAAAAGGATAGCAAAGGCAATAAAATCCATAGTACACTTATTTATGGTTCAGTAACAAAAACAGCGTAACACAGATATAGAGCATTACCAATATAATATCATTTCACTAATATTGTGACTATCTTTTTTGATCACCCAAATCTTCAATACTGTCTTCATCAATCTGAAAAAAAAAAGATTACTATGTATTCCTTATTTTGAAATCTAAATTTAAAATAGAAAAAAATAATAAGTTACCTCAGGCCACTTTTCAGGAATAAAATCAAAGAGATCATCTTTTACATCCCCTTGAATAACGATTTCATCATCACCAGTGACTGAAGAACCGCAAGCAAACTTCGTGCCAAATAATTTAGCTGCAACTTTTAAATCAATATCTGTAAATAATAAAAAGTAGATTTTTAGCAATTACAAACATTATTATGAGTGTAGAGTCGAGTACGAAGTCGGCTTATGTTAGTGAGCTGAAGATTTATGTGATTGAGGAGTATAAAAATATACAGCAATAAGATATTTAACTCATTATGAATGGTCTTCCAAATTGGCTTGAGGAGTTCTATACAACTAGAAAAGACAATTCTCAATATTAAAAAAGAGAATGCCCATTGTTGTATTGAAAAGAATACACTTTCACTATCAAGAAGCAATTGTTGGTGATTAATATCATTTTCAATATTAAAGAGTTTACAACTATTTAGTTGCTGTTCGCATCAGTGTTTACAACAGTCACATACACTAAAACACAATCTCAACACTTCATGGTTACTATAGATGTATAAATTAATTAGTATATAAAATTATCAATGATCTTACACAGCAACAAAATCAATGATTACCTAATTCAAACAGCAACAGAACCCTATGATGAAATTGTTAATTGTGTAAAATGTGTTAATTAACATAGTCACTCTTCTCTAAAATTTACAAGAAGTATTTCTTACACTGTTAACTAATGTACATAGTGTGTTACTAATGTAGCACTGGAGTACCAAGAAAACTATACGGTACATATATATTAAATGCAACTGTTGTGTTCTTTACAACAGTGCTAACAACACCATGCGTTCCGTTACCCACAACCCTTATGTATTATGTCAGTGCTGATAATGTGTATGTGTTTCGTTCAAGAGTAACGTAAACACTAGTGTTTTTTAAAAAATATATTGTTAACTGGCCGGTTTTACACGGGTGCAATTTATGCATTTGAATTTTAAGATATTCATGTAAATGAAATGCTGTATAAGGCAATTTTGATCTACATTAAATACACATAATACTTAACTTACATAATTGGATAAGGATTAATATTATGTGGGTAAAAATTACTTTGAAACTATAACCCACAAAAAAATTAGCAGTGAATGTGTTAAGGGTCAAAATCACTAAACTGTAAGTGTTAGTTTCTAATATGTAGGTATAATAATATAATATAATATTTATTTCAGAAAAACATGAATGAGATTAAATAAAGTGATTTGATAGAAGTTGATTTAAAAGAAGTCCGTTATTTATAGCATATGTATACGTTTATTTATAGCAGATAAAACCGACTAGGTAAACAAGATTTTTTGTTATTGTATAACAAAGAAAAATCAAAAAATGAATTTATTGAAGTTATATAAGATTTAAATGAATGGTTACTTGCGCCTTTCAAAGATGTTAACTAGAACTAAGTTTCTTAGAACTTAGATAATACTTAAGATTTAATATAAATAAAACTTAGAGTAAGTAAAAATCACAAAATAAGGTAAATCTGACAGTTGAGTAATTTTTGAAAACTAAAAAAACTACTAATAGGCATGATGATACATTTTTAGAAACTGTTCTATAATGTTGGGAAATATATATTAATTACAACATAATATTTCTGCTAAAAATTAAGGTTTAGTAGTTAAAAGCTACTTATTAATTCATAAATTTAAAATTTACACCAAAATGTTTCAGTCTCATGGTATCCCTTACCACGTCACTCACACCACACACTTTTAATTAATTTTGAAATTACAGTTATATATATAATTTCGTTATAATCATGAATTCGAACGCATATAGGTGGTGTTCCATACCTCTGTGTACTTTTTTTTATTTTTGTTGTTGGGGTGGAAAATCACATCGGATCTCCGGCTCCTCGGGGAGCAGGAGCCAGGAGTATGTGGTGTTTCCACTAAAAACCACCCCGGCGGCCGGTCTCCGGCGTCCTTCTCGGAAGGGGACCCGGACCATATTATTTCAGGTCCCCTCCAAAACTCAACGCCGCGCCTAGTCAGACTCTTATCCTGGGGAGGCCTCAAAGGCTTACCCACCTATCAGTCCGGTTGTTATAATTTGTTGCGGGCCGATCGCTTTTCTGCGACCAGCGTCCTGCGTCCCCACTCTCTGGCGGCTCGCGGTCCCGTCGATGGCTCATAACGCCGCCGACGTCTTCTTCGCTCGGGATCGGCCCTCTCCCGATCCCGTTCAGCGGTCTCTTTCTGGACCATAATATCTTCGCAGAAAGAGACCCAGCTTTCCTCACCCGCCAGTATAGCAGCAACGATTGCTGGCGGTGACAGGTCTCGTCCTATTTCATCGACTAGGACTCCGCGTACAGATGCCCACGTGGGGCAGTCCTCCAGCGTATGCTGGGCGGAGTCCCAGTCGGTTGCGCAGTGGTGGCATTGTGCCTAAGATCCTATGCAGATACTTACTGAAGCAACCATGCCCGGTGAGTATCTGTGTCAGTCAGTAGGTGACGCGACCTCCCTCCCTACCTATCCAGGCTTCGAGGTTGGGCAGAACAGCACCGACAGCGCTTGACGTACATTTTGCAGCTGTTCCAACCGTGCACGCCACTGTGCCAATGGCTGTCGGTGAGCGTTCTGCCGCATTTTGAGCTCGTCCTGGTCTTCCCCGCTCTCACCCCGGCGGACAGCGCAAGTTTGGTCATAAACCCTTGCGTCCATATCAGCCAGGATATCGAAAGGTGGGTAACGTACGCCAAGACTGTTGCCGCCTCTGACGAGATGGTGCGGTATCCTCGTACGATCCGAATGGCCGCTACCCACTGTGCTTGATTGAGCTTGGCTCAGTAGCGTACCTCTGTGTATTAACACATCTATAAAAACTCCTGAACAATTATTTATTTTCATTCCTTTGAACAAGGTAATTCAAATTAAGTGGCTTTAACTTGCAAGACGTGATTTAAAAGCAATATTACCCACTACTCAGCACTATTTTTGTAAAGATCATTTTGATGTAAGTACTTGCTTTATATAAACTATCTATTTATTTTAAGTTAAATATGCAAATATTGAAAAACAAATGTTTTAGAGGTTAGGAATCTCTTACTTTAGTTACATCCTCATGAGCTAATGTAAAAGTATTTTATTTCAATTTCAGTTACCAAATGATATGGAACATTATATGAAGTATCATGTGATGGGGTAATCACCCTTAAAATTTGAATTTCAACTTGTTAGAAGAAAACAAGCTTCTGATTCAAACAAAAAACAATACTTTGCGAAAAAACAAAGAAAAGAAGTAATTGAAGAATCTGAACAAGTATTACAGAACAGAACAACTACAACTATAGCTACAGAACCATTGGAACTTGAATATTCTTCACCCAGAACATCAGTCACGCAGAAAAATATTACACAAGATGCACTTAAGATGACAAATAAATGCATTCATGTGTACAAGTAGGTCATCATTCGATTTATACAAAGCAAATTGAAGTTGATAACAAAATAAAAACGACATATGTAATGGTAAAAACGAGGGAGTGTATAATTATTTATTGAATTGTGAGTAAACAAAGAAAAATAATTCTATTGTGAGATCACACAATGTGATTGGCGTTCAAAATTTTATGGGGGATTAGCATATTTTGTGATTTTGTTTTATCAACAAAAGAATAATCTCACTTTCAATTATAAAACGAATCAGTGTTTTATAATCAACTATCTAGGTATGTTATACACACAAATCATTCCAATGAAATGTACTTGCTGTCATCATGCCTATGATACTTTTAAATTAACATATGAGATATTAAAAATTTTAATTGGAGTAATTAGTAGGAACTTGTAATGGCAAGATACTAACCAAAAGTGCTAAGTCCAGATACTACTGTAACTGATTTCTTCTTGCCACGGGGGGCACGAGACACTTGCACTAGCTTGGGCACATCTTCCTTCTTTTTCGACTTGAGCATGCCTTTTCCACCACGCTTTTGAGGCTTTTTTTTTTCTTCACCACCTGCATTTTCTTCTTCATCTGAAAATGTAATAATAATCAGCTTTTATATCAGTAATACTAATTAATTTGAAGTTAACATTGGTATACAAATTAATATTATTAAATACTTTACGTAAGATCGTGGTATAAACATTTAACGCTACATCTTAAAACAATATTTAAGATAACCTAACCTTGTCTATATTATTTTTGTATGGAATTACTTACCGATTTTCACTTTTTCAAACTCTGTCGGTAGGTTTTTTTCCAACCATTGTTTACATTTGTCATACTCGGGATAGTACTCACAGTATTCTATAGGCATAGAACAATTTCCACAATACTGAACTTTAATTGGATAGGTTACACCTTCACGGGGACCCATGGATAGGTCTCTTTCTCCCATTTTACTTTCTGTTACTTTATAAAAAATAGTATAGCATGCTCTAGTTTAGAGAACTTAGGCTACAAAATGGAAGAGCTCAGATAAACTTTAACTGATTTATTTTATAGTCAATGCAACTTCTCAAAATTGCAACTACGGTCTTTTGACAAATTTGACATTTCGACATTCTGACATATGATATGTCTTAAATTTGAATACACATCTTTTAATCATGACGTTCCGATGCTGTTGAACCTGGATACATTGTAGACTTTGCTGTTATGTACTACGGCCATGAAAAACCAATTTTTTTAATATAGTTGTATCCTGAGAGAATAAGCGTAAAAAATAGCGTAATTGGTCTAAAGTTTAAAAGGTTCAATATAATTTTAGTAACCCTACTAATATTATATTGAACCTTTTAAACTTATACCAAAACCGAACCGATTAAAATCTCTTGGCGTCTCGAGTACAGTAGACAGGCAATCAGATGTCATCTAGAAAGTAAATCCCTGGTACTACGACAAACCCTGAGCTGTCTACGTCTTACAAAATAAATGACCTACTGCTTCACAACCTTTTTTCGAGACACTGTACACTTTTGTTACGAGCTCTTTTATTCATTTAAATTCGTTTTTGATATCATAAAACTTTTTGGGATCAGGAGAGAAGTCCTTAAAATTGATTAATTTACAAAATAATCGTTGAAATATCGATCAACACAACAGAGACACCAAGCTAAACTTTCTGTATAATTTGATACACTAGAATATTATCGAGCTAAGTTGTGGACAGACAGATAGATATACAAATATCTTACAAAAGAAAACTTGTGCTTACAAAGAGAATTTTTTTTTATTCGCATCACTTTTCAGACATTTTCAAGATTCTGACAATAATTTTTGTTTCTGATCAGTTAATTTTCGTATATTTAAGCGCCTGTTTGCCCGGAGGGGTAGGCACATTGAACACTGAATTTTCGTCAGTGTTTTGGTCCCACGTAGTAAGTGGCGAGCCTAGTGCTGCTAATCGGGACCCCTCCTGGGGCCTGTTCGGTAGTGCAGCCACCACCTTTGGGTGGACTCTATTTAGGCCACGTAAGGTACAGGCACCAGTGTGTTGCCAGTGATGATATATGGAACTGAGACGTGGTCTTTTACTGCTCGGAGAAGCTCAAAGTCGCTAGCTATGGAAAGGGCTATGCTCGGCATTTCCTTGCGTGATAGGATCCGGAACGAGGATATCCGCAAGAAAACTAAGGTTACCGACATAGCTCTTCGAATAAGCGAGTTGAAGTGGCAATGGGCATGCCACATCGCTAGTAGAACTGACAACCGTTGGGGAAGAAAAGTTCTTGAGTGGCGACCACGTACCGGAAGACGAAGCGTGCTAGATGGACCGACGACATAGTCCGAGTCGCGGAGAGCCGATGGATGCAGTTGGCGTCCAGTCGTGCGGCATGGCGTTCTAGGGGGGAGACCTATGTTCAGCAGTGGACGTCTTCTGGCTGATGATGATGATCATGAAGGCACACGTGCATGTCGCTTTCTCGCGGCGAGCCACTGTAGCGGATGAAGGGGAAAACTCATCAAGTCCATCAGCGGCTACAATCAGGGCGGCAGGAGGCGCTGGTAAAGCGCTTCCGCCACTTGGTTACCGACGATGAATTAAGGCCGAGTAGAAATCGTCCTCCCGGGTCTTTGCCCGCGCCTCCTTCTGTGAACTGACGTTTTTGCAGAAGGTTGCGACTGCAGTAAAGCAGCTGCCGCTACCGACCATCACACGCTGCAGGGTAGAGGTAGAGAGATGTCCTTTAATATTTTTCCCCACGTTGCACCACCCAGGAGATACAAACCACTAACGTGTACTGAGACGAGTCCTCATTGCAGTGGTGATACGAGGGGGCGTTTTTAAGTTCGCGGAATGAAGGGTATTGAGTAATAATAAAAACACAAAATTATTTTTCTTTTTCTATATATTCCCCTGCAACACGAATACATTTTTCAGATCTTTCAATTAGTTTTTTTATTCCCTCGTAAAAAAAAGTTTTATCTTTGTCTGAAAAATACGCCGAAACCGCCTCCTTAACCTCCTCATCAGTTGAAAATTTCGTACCACGTAATTCTTTTTTCATTTTTGGAAAGAGATAATAATCACTCGGAGCCAAATCTGGACTGTAGGGTGGGTGATTCAAAATATCGAAGCCCACCTTATGCAGGGCAGCCAGTGCGACTCGGCTCTTGTGAACGGGAGCATTGTCATGCAATAGCAGGACACCTTTCGTTAATTTTCCCCGTCTTTTTTCTTTGATGGCTTCTTTTAACTGTTCTAAGATTGAAGCGTAGTATTCCCCCGTTATAGAAATGCCTTTATCTTTATAATCTATCAATAATATTCCTTCTGAGTCCCGAAAAATCGTTGCCATGAGTTTCCCAGCCGACTGTGAAACCTTAAATTTCTTGGGTGGTGCTGTGCCCTTTTTGTGCCACTGCATGGAGTCTTGTTTGGACTCGGGTTCATAATGATGAACCCAAGTTTCATCCCCAGTAACAATTTGATTCAATACGCCATCCTTATCTTCATTGCAGAGGTCCAAAAACGCACGTGAACATTCTACGCGCTGTTGTTTTTGCAATGGCGTGAGCATTCTCGGCACCCACCGTGCGCTAACCTTAGTCATGCCAAGATGATCGTGTAAAATTTTAAAAATTGTTGTATCCGATACTCCAACCATTTCTGCGAGTTGTTTCTTTTTTAGTCGAGCATCTTCCAATACAATTTTTTCTACTTTTGCAATAACTTCTGGCGTAGTCACCTCAACGGAGCGCCCCGGCCTCGGGTCGTCTTCAAGTGATTCCCTGCCTTGTTTAAATAAACTATGCCACTTGTAGACCATTATTTTTCCTGGGCAAGAATCCCCGTAAACCGATGACATCTCATTGAGTATGGTTTGAACAGACTTTCCTTGCTTAGTAAGGAACTTTATCACCGCACGGAATTCAATTTTCTCCATTTTTTTCACTTCGTTCCCGATTAAAATACTTGGTCAAGGATAGTTTAATAACTAATGATCCAATCACAACAAATTTTACTATGCAGACTAATTATGAGTCACTGAATACAGTAGGCATCAAAAGAGCGCGTTTACCCGCCTTTTTCACTGTCATTCCGCGAACTTAAAAACTTACCCTCGTAGGTGGGACTCAATTCCCTTTTCCAGTCAAGTGCAGATACTTCCCAAGGCAACCGTGCCCGGAAAAAGCAGTAGGAAAGAAAGGGACCTGTACTGCCAAACTGCCCACTCGATGATAACTGGCTGGAGAGCCTCCACGGTCGCAAAGTCAGTACGTGGAACCTCCAGCCGGGACGACCAACGAGCCAATTTGGTTCGACGAGCAGCCTTACGCCACTCGTGTACTTCTTTAGGCGGGGGCCGTATATCACTACCCGCCCGGAACTCAACCGTCCGCCGATAAACTTCGGTGCGCACTTCCGCTTCCAAATCCCACGGGGAAAACTGAAACAGACCATATACCAACACGTCTGGCCAGCGTGGTGTTGTAGATTAAAGCTTTTTTTCTAAGGAGAGGCCTATGTCCAGCAGTAGATTATTAAAATCTGTTGATATGATGCTATAATTGTGCGTAACTTCTATTTTCTGTTATTACCTTTATGTCCGATATGATGAGTGTTAAATAAATTAGAGTAGCGAGCAGCATGAGATATGCTAGAAATTTAACACATGTAAAAAATTAAGTTACTAACAATGAGTATTTATTTATGTAAAGACGAATCGCTGAACGCTATTCGCATTAATTTCACTGAATCTTAAGATGTATGATTGAAGGCATCTTTATCTTAATTCAGATTAAAACACAGCTTTAGGTAAAAGTATCAATTTACTATTTTAATTCAATAATATCGATACAAATTTTTCATTAGAATTAAACGCTTTGGTATAAACTTAGGTAGATAGAGTTGGTGTTTTTTTATAACTGTTTACAATTTCTTTTATTTTAGACGATGTGGATCGTTTTCTGTATAGTGCTTACATGGATGTATAAAAATATTTGTAATATCAGTTATTGTAATAGTGTACCTAATACTATTATTATTCGATCATGGGTGTATTCAGGGTTACGATTAGACCGAATGACAAAATTAATCGATCCCGAAGAAGGCTGTTGTGGGTTCCGAATCCGTAATTCCTTGATCGCAAGTTTGACTCATAATTGTGACTCTACCTCTTATTATTCACTTATACAATAGTATGAATCTATTTTCAAGTAATTGTGATGTATTTTCCAGGCAGCATAAGGTTTATCCGTTCCGCTGTGCACATGTTGTAACTCTCGTTGAGGCAGTGTATTGTTCTTCAGCTAATAAATAAAAGCTATAAGTTTTTCTTTCATTCCATTACTACGAAATATTTGGTTACATAATTCGTGGACATAGAATTACTTAAAGCATTTACATACTTTGTTATATACGACCTTACGGTAATTATGTAGATTGCAAAAAGGCTGAATGTACGAATTTGAATCGTATCAGGCGCTGGAGAAAGGTACAAATGATACTTTCAGATGTGGTTGTTTTGTATCTTTAGAAAGAACTTTAATTAATAATTATTATTAAAGCAGCTACACTTTTCTGTTTTAATACTATGCTAAATTGAGTTACTCGAGGTTAGATATTTGTTAGATTTTCAAAATAATGTAAAATGATATTTTATTATGTTTAAAGAGACTGTTGAATAATATTGCCTAATGAGACGCAGAAAAGGGTAGTAGAACAATATTTCATTATATCGAAAAAATCTAAAGAAAAAAAATAATTATAATGTTCGACAGCTTTTAATAGTCGCGTCCATTTCTTACCATACGATATCCTACCAAATTCTAACAGGTGGTTACATTATTTATAGATCAAAAACTTTAGCTTACAAATCTCATAAAATGGTGTAACAACTATCTATACATGTAACAAAAAGTGTGTTTTGTTATAAAAACCTTTTTTATTACAATTTCAATGAAAAAATGTAAAGTTTGGGAAAGATCTTCAGACTTTTTAGAAACAAAATAATAAAGTTGCGTAATAATTATACTATATACAATATACATATGTTTTAATGACCAAGATCATTGTGATCAATGTATCAATTAATAGAGATCGACTGCAATTAAATATAGATGATAATGTAGGTACTTGTAGCGCTGGTAGCATGCATAAATAGATGAATGAAGTAGGCAGCTTATTCTTCCACCAAAAACGGCAGCGTCGCGGAAGTGTGTCTATGGCGAGTGTTCCAATTTTGTATGCATCATTATTAGCCATGGCACACCGACGACGGAATGTGGTTAACAGTTGCTTCCTCATCGCCCTGCGTCGTGTTTGGTGCAAGGAACTACCAAACTTACCAGTAGTCGTTACGCGGAGGTATCGAGCGTCTAGACACCTGGTCATCCACAAACATTGCCTTGTACAACCTAAGTAACATTTCTACTTATCTACTAAACGGATCATGGCGTTGTCTAAAATTTCACCAATGATAACTATTGTATAAAAATCTAAATTCATCCCATTTTTCTAAAGAGGTTTTTATAATTTGTTATAACTAAGTGAGTAGGTAATTATAATTCTACACTAATACCTACATTGCAGTCTATTTTCTATACATCTATAATACTGTCATGTTTTTTATCGGAAGCTTTGAGTTTTTCTTGCATTTGTGTTAACATATCTTGCATGCGTCGGATCTGAAATTAAAATAAGTTGCAATTATTCTATTTTAGTTCTTAAAACTGTTTTTAATGTTAATAATCGTATTCGTCCTCTTTATAACTAAGAGCAAAAAATTAGTATGTATTAAGGCGATTATTTAAAATATATTCAACCATTTCAATCCCTATCGATTTTGTATTATTCAACGAAGGTTAATCACACTTGTGTCGATAGTTATACGAATAAAGGGATCGTATTAAGTTCTGCGGCGATCTTTAATAGCCATAATTTCAAATTTACACTGTTAGAAATAGTAGTAGGTATATCAGATTTTTCTTTCAATTAAGTTGTCTTTCTAAACTCACTTATACAATAGCGATTTGTCTAAAATCAAAATTAAAAATACTTTTACCACCAATATGAACTATCTTGAAGCTGTAAAATATTCCTAAATAATTTTAACGTCCATTTGACATACATATTCTAATTTCCTATTAGGAATATTAGTAAGTTTTTAATTTAAGTGGACTTTTACTTGTAACTTGACACGAAAGTTAAGGCCTAGAAAATATTTTTTATCAGCTTTACTTAAAGATAAACAACCTTTAGTGTAGGTATTTTATATAAATGGCATTTCGTTAACGGTAAAAAATAGCCAATGAATTTTTATTCGAAATTCTGTTTCAAACATTTACACCTTAATGAGTCAGTTTTTTTATTCGTAAAAATAGTTACCTCTTCGTCCTTCTGCAATAACAGGCGATCGGTGTCCGTGATTACTACTTCATTGTTGTTACCCATAGAGTCTCTCTTTAGTTTTCTGAAAAAAAAAAATCATTGAATCTTTCTACAAGCTTCAAAATAGTAGTCAGTGAACAAGCAGAAAGATAATTTGTATTGTTTATTAACTAAGTATATAATTCAAGGCAACAAAGTTTAATTTTATGAGAAGAAATTTTTATTATACGGGCAGCAAGAAGTTTCAGACATTAATAACTCATAACAGTAAAGTGTACCGCTCTAAATACCGCCCGCTAGCCAGCGTATCTATTACACTTAATACGAATAAGTATATTAAATGAAATTTAGCCATTCAGAGGTTGTGAGATCAGAATCCGACACCTATTGAGATGAACTCCTTTTATTTAGCACGAGCAATTTAGCTTCGTTAGTAGGGTCAGCGAGAAATATCTTTAATGTGAAAATGTGTCTTTTATTGCGGTCAAAATTGTATAAAAATACTATGTACACTTCATACATACTTGTACCTACTTGTTTAAACATTTTAAAGATTTAGTCGCTTCTAAAAGACGATAATAAAACTCTAAATAGGTACAAATGTAATAGCCCTAGTACCGCTTAAATTAAATTGTTTCATTTCACATGATTGTTGGTTCATTTTTTTTTGTAGATAAATATGAATATAGGGAACTGGTAGAAGAAAAAAAAGGGCAATTATAGAATAATTATTATTATTAATCATCATTACATGGTAGTAGAGCCACGCTGATTTCAGCACGAACGGGCCGGCTCGACCGAGACAGTACTACCCTCTCACAGAAGATCAACCAAAAGCGACAGCATACATGCTGTCATGTTTTGTTGGTGAGTACGAGACCGGAGGTCCATTAATGCAGGGCTGACAGTTGTCGTAGTGTGTGCAATACAATGCCTCGGTGACTGTCATGCCTTTTACGTCCCCAAGCAAGGCGTAAAAAAGATTTTACTAGGCCACCATAGTATGGGTCACCATACTGGATTCTCTGCGTTCGCAATGAGTATGGTGACTACAACTCTTGGATTCTATTCATGGTTTCCATCAGGCAGAGTAGAGTCACTTTGGCAGGCTCTTAAAATATAAAAATATAAATTTATAAAATATCTAGTAGTATAGTTTTACCCCCTTTCCCGCATGGCATGTTGAGATATCTGTGAGATGCACTGAGCTCGGAAGTTCTCGTAGTGTACATCTTGCGTTACGTCTTTCAGATCTTGCATGTGCGTGGAAATCAGCATCGTTCGAAGCTTCGTAAAGTCCGAGTGTCGAGGATTCTCCACTGCAGTGCAGAATATGTATTTAGGATTACAATTATTTGAATACTAACTATTTGTTTCTACAATGCACCTAACAACTTTGAAGGTTGTACAAAACGTGGGATATGTCTTCAACGCTATTCTAATTGTTTTCCTGCATTGTAATACGTTATATTATTATATGTTTAAACGTTATACATTGCGTCTCCCCTTCGCTTTCTTCTCCTTTCAACATACACACATATTTCTCACCTTTTCTATTAAAAGTATCAGATTGACGGTAACCAAAACTTAGGAGTTAAATACAACCAGGTATGTCTACCTTGATTTTATCTTCGGGAAGTATATCCATAGCGTGTATTTGTTATTTTCACTGCCCCGATGGAATTGCTAATGACGACAGCTCTGCATGTGTACAAATCAAGTAGACAGTACTACAATTACGTCATTGCGCAAATCCGCCTTATCAAACAATCTATTATTCGACCTCCTGTCGGATGTGGAAGTTATTTACTATGTGGTTGTGTGTTGTATTACTGAATACATACAATTGATAAACAATGGTATGTGATGCCGTAGATTAGTTTTAGTTATTTTAGAATGTTTTATCTAACAAATAATGATTTATGTGAACGTGACACGTTGTAAATTTCATTCATGTAAGATTAAATGAGAAAATTTTGAGTATGTTAACACGGAATAAACCAGAGTAGAAATTAGTGATAAGAATAGGGAAAGCAGATTTTCATGTGAGAACCGGGATCAATTGCTAGACGTGCTCTCCGAGGAGGGGAAAGACGGAAGGGTCCCAGTGTGTTAATAATGGTCACAAATTGATAGATTGACTGGGCTAGATTTACACAACTTTGTAATGTGTTAATCTACTTGGTTGCCACTAATCCATGAGCCCTTCTAAGAACCTGATAGAAATATTAATTGCTTACGTCTCATAGCTCTCGTCAAAACTATAAACATCTCTGACATACATTCGGGTCTGGTATGTATAGATTTTTTTTTTAATTTCTAACTTTGAACTTACCATCCACAATTCCCCATGGATACTGACGACCGCGCACCCTTTTTCCGCCCACTTCAAGAACAACATCCGACGCTACTACTGCAAACGGAGCCGCTGCTTTTAATTCCCGATCTTGTTGTTTGAATTCTTCGTCTTCGTCGCTATCACATTCGGGGAACTGATAAACCTTATGAACAACATATCAATGAGTAATGGTTTATGGTAGTCTAACTAAAATTTAGTACAGTATAGCATATTATGATAAAAAAATATGATCGCGTTTATTTATTTATATTATAAATGATTATCTAGAAAGTACTCATTTTAACACTCGTTTAATTCTCTTTGTTTTCTTCTCTACCATGGATTTCACCATTACAATTTTTACAAGTTTAAATTAAAGAATATTTAAGTAATTTTATGTTCTTTAACTATGGCACGAAAAAGAATAGATAATAAAAAAATAATATTAGATACTTGTATTTGATTTTCCTCCAAGTCGGTAAGTATGCGTGTTTTGAGTCGTTTCACCTCTGCTGCAGTGAGAGTATCTGCTTTTGCTATCACCACAACAATATTTACTTTGCGGTGAAGGCGTTTCATCATTTCCAAGTCAACTTGACGAAGGCTGTAATAATTATATGAATAACCACTTTGGTAATCATATTTTTATTAGCAATGGGATATGTATGTAGAATAAAATGTCAATATCTGTCACTTCTTGTTACCTATTTCTTATTATTATATTCTTCATTTCTATATTTTACTTCAATTGTTCTTATAATATTTAAATTCTAATAAGAGGTTTACTGCATCATAGTTACTGTTGTATATGTTACAGGAGGGCGTTATGAAACTTAAGAGTCACATAGAAGACATGAGTGAAATAGTAAGGGTTAAGAAAATAAAAATTTGAATACAGATTTATGAAATTTTGACAGATTTTAGGAACCCAAAATGAAACCTCCAGATTATTTCTATATTATGTTGTAAATTTAGAAATAAAAAATTATCAGCAAATTTTACGGTCACTTAAGAATAAAATTACTACGAAGACTGACGTTCCAATCATAGTACTCTAAAAAGTACTGTATTCTTACGTTGGATTAGATTTAATGTTATTCATACATTTGAAAAGTTTACTGTAGGCTGCAATGTACCCTGTATTTTGTGTGTATAAAACAAGCAAAGCACAACCGATAATTAAGTAAGCTCCGAGAATGATAGCATTTTATTTCTCTACACATTGAAGAATTGTCCCTAATTGGCTACTCTCATAGATAACAACAGCGATCTCACCTAAATGTCACCCACGCTCGTTATATCTTGTTACAGCATAGTTTTGTTCTTATATAAGCATGAAGAAGTTTCGTTGTTAGACTGCACTTCAACATTTACCTACTCTATTTTTATGACCCTGGTACATACACATATATGAGTATGAGTATGGTGTATGATTAGTAAGACGAATAATTATTATGCATAAGATACATATTAATTACTAGTTTTTGCCAACGGCTCCGGCCATGTATATGTTGGATATCGCGGTAAATAGCAGCCTATATGTTATTCTGTGTATAAGCTATGGTACTGCAAAGTTCAATCTCAATCCGTTCAGTAGTTTTTGCGTGAAAGAGTAACAAACATCCATACAAACTTTCGTATTTATAATATTCGTAGGATTACTTAAAAAAAGAATACTTAACAGGCCTGAACTTTAAACTAATAAAGGCAGCCTGGTTTATTGTTAAAACGTTGGACGAAGTCGAGAACCTATTATGTAGTTTTAGGTTTAGTTTTACTGTCCTAGGTTTTAGAGACAAACACAGTGCAGATTACTCATAAAAGAATAGGTTACAAAACAATAAACACCTTTATGAATCAACTATGAGATTGCAATATTGTGATTGTGATATGGTTTTCTCACAATCATAACATGGCAAAGTAATGATGATAAGAAGTTCATGTCGATGCTTGTAAATTCTGTCACTTCGCCGAATCTGTACTGATTTATAGAACCCACTTGTATAAAATAATTTGAACTCCTGTAGAAAAAGCGTTTCAATTCTGCGCGTGTTGCCCGTTTACGAAGTACCTTTGTTTGAATATTCAGTTCAGCTGCTGTAAATTGCCTAACAGAAAAATATCATCACAATTTTGTTATAGTGACTATCGCCGCCTATGGACACCTGCTATTCAAGAATCCCAAGAGCAGAATCGTCCTGGAAGTTTCTTTCCTATAATCAGGAGAAGGAGGGTAAGAAATTCGGTAACCTCACTCACTCCGTGAAAAACAAAACAAACTTAACATCGGTTTTGGGTCGAACTGGCCCTGTGGTACCGACGTATGGCTCTCCCACAATTTGTTCAATGGTAAATAGAACCCAAAATTTTAAAATGACGCGTAAGCCTATGATGATAACTAGATACATGTCTCTACTATGTCATGGGTTTGATGATTTTTAGAAATATATTACGGCAATAGGTACCGTGTAACTAGCTTAGAATAGCTTAGAATATAACAAAATATTGTTTATATGTATGAACCGATCAATAAAAGGCTTAACATCAATTCACTTGTTATTTATGTTACAAATTAATTGAATAGACGTTAAGTAAACCATTGATATGAATCTGGCCATTCTTCTGAACAGTTGTCTGTGATCAGAAATTACACTTATAATGGGAAATGATTGTTGGTGTCATCATAAATGCTTTGTTTCATCGAAGTGTAATTGATGTGTTTATTGCTATCCATTACATGAACTGAAATGTGGTCGTTATAAATTACTAAATCAATCTATGCACCGTGCACTCGTTGTAAATAATAAGGTCTGCTACTGCAGAGTAAAAATAAAGAAAACAAACGGGAACGAAAAATAAATATTTTCCATAAAATAAGATATTTATCAAATTTTATTACATCCTTGTTTAGCCGCAGTTAAAAAATCTTTCAAATTGAATCCGAAGAAAAAAAATTTAATCTTAAAAAGAAGTACAAAAAATAAATTAACTATGCATATGACTTCTGCAAATCCATAAGATTTAATTTAAGAAAATGTATTCTACACATACGAATACCCCACTGCTACGGCATTCTGACCTTTATCAATCCAGTGAATATTACCTAAAGGCATTAATAATTTGATACCCTATGAAGAATTTCTAAAATATCTCATCTCATCTTAAATATTGCGAGAAGAGAATGAATGTGAAATTGTCCAATTAATGTAAGCGATATGAGATGGACAAATGTATGTATGTGCCTTTTTACATATTAGGAGGGAATATCATTGTGGCGATTTCCACATTGTGCCATCTAGCGAAGATACATCGAACTATGAAGTATGAACGAAACGTATGAATGTAATGAACTACGATACAACTACTAATCCTGTATCGCGAAAGAGAGATTCGCGTGGCAATTAGCATATATACAACATCCCAACGTCAACCGTTGAGCCGTGGCCCGCCAAGCATGATCACCTCGCCTGGTCGGAGGAACCTCTCTTTGTGTCGGAGGGACATGAGACCCTCGTTCCTCCACAATCATTATTGCATATCTTTTTTAATTTTTAGAGAGAACGCAGAAAAAATAGATTGGGATACTGTAACTATTACGTGGTGTTATTTTATGAAATAAATAGCTCCATCATAAATATAATAACCCACATTACACAACGGTATCGAGACGTTGACTAATGATATGCAGTGTGGCTTCTAGAACAAGAGTGAACATAGGTGTTTGTATAAATTTATATTTACTCGTTATTGTGTTTTTTTTTTGCGTACATGCTGTTTTTACATATGGTCTAAGGCAAACATATTTATATGCACAAATGGCACTGAACGAGATTCTAATTTGCAACCGATATGAAAACACAATGATCGTTACAATTCTAATTCACATGTAAATAAGTTTTATTCGAACCTCAGATATACTTCTATTGGTCTAAAGATAAACACTTTGTTCCTTTTGAAGTTTTATCTTTGCTCTTATTACATTTACGATACGTGTGCTTCCGCAACGGTGTTCTATCACTGCGGCCCTGACCATAATCGACCTAATAAAAATAATACACTCCTATGGACACGTACTGGAACACAAGAGATATCTATACCGTTTAAAGATAACGTCTAATGGATAGATTGTGCTGTATTTTGTGGCAGTACAGTAAGTACACCAGGAAGGCACAGGTAGGTAGAGGATCTGCAGTAAATTAGTCAATTTCGAATTCACCGGATCATTACACAAATTGATGAGGATCGTCTTTACTAATTTTCTATGTATTTGACAACACAATCATTTCGAAAATAATACAAGAATAAAATAGAAAATAAAGTGTGAATTGAAATAGACGTGTATTGTAATATAAGAGTTAAGTACCTATGGGCCCAAGGTGGAACGAAGTAAAGACAGCAGTGCACCCGATTGTCTTGCATGTGACGGCGATTTAAACCACTTTCATCCGTAAAATATTGTCTGAATTGCTCATCGATGTAAGAAGAACAAACTCTCCACGAATCTTCACAGTTGATGGCATCTCCAAAACCGGGCGTGTCTACTATTGTCAAACGTAATTTTACACCACGCTCCTCTATCTCCATTGTTTTCTTTTCAACTGTTGTAGTTTTTTCTATTCTGTCTGTAATCAAATCGTAAACAGTTACCCGTAAGTTCACCACCTCATATATAAATAGTTTGTTTATACAATCTAGAAATGCATCGTTTCTTCTTTCTTACCTTGGACGTCTGGTATTTTTCTGTTTTTGTAAAGATCTCCTAAAAATAAACTGTTAATAAGTGTCGATTTGCCGAGACCTGATTCACCGACTACCATCAGTGTAAAATCGAACCCTCTTTTCACAGATTTGCGATGTACTTGTTCAGGGAGCGTCGCGAAACCAATGTAGTCGCGCTCACCGCGTTCACGTTCTGTTGACAAATATGATTACGTTGGAATATATTTAATACAAAACATTTTCGTTACCACGAATACCACCACGAATTTCAAGACTTTAAGCAAGTTAAAACAGTAATAATGTCTGAATTCTATACATTAATGTGTGAAATTAGTAGCAGCGATCTTTTAAAAAACATGTTAATCTAATTAAATATTTTTACATTTTATTTGCCGTTATACTGTTTAAATTTTAGAAAGGTGATATGAGTGCATAATTTCAAAGAATAGTTATAAACATTTACTAGGATCAAACTGTTCATGTAGGTTATTGTACTCATGTGGTATTATTAATCGTAAGCATTCTTGATACTAGATCAGAACAATATTATTCTTTTTGTTTTCAATTCAGTTGAGGTAATGGCTTTAAGGTCATGTGGTATAGTATACTAGTCTGGCTGTACTCATATTACCCAAAAAATGTTAAGAATGTTGAATTTTAGAATTAAAAAAAATAAATTGAGATCTATATTTGATTGGAAGACCAAATTCTATTTATAGCTGTGTAAAGTTCAAAGTTATTTGTTACACTTTTTAGATTTACAGATAAAGTTTGATATAGTTTAATTAGTGTGAATACTCATAATTTAATTACAATTTTAAAAAAAATAAACAAAATAACAATAAGATTCATGAAGCTTAAGTTTACTATAAAAAAAACAATAAAAAAACATACTTTAAAAAGATAAAGATTATTTTCACAAATAGTAGGTTAGAATTGATAATTAAGCCTTAAGAGGTATAAACAGAGAAACATAAATGTAATTTTATTTCGGTACGGAACAGTAAACACTGACTGAATTAAAATTAGTGCCTGCTCAAAGGAATGTTGTACAAGCTTTTCACGATTATGTCTTCGGTGATGCGATTAACATTAATTAATATATAGAAGTAAGTACTTTATTATTCTCTATGAGTACAGCGAATTTGTTTAGCTTATATGAATCAGGACAGTGAGGCGCACCAGAGTGGAACATGACTGGTTCCCTCGGTGCCCGCTGTCCAGGGACAGCGACGCGTGCGCACCTGATATTGAGGACGACTAGCGGAAGCAACAAACGTGCTTCTCGCTCAGCCATGATGAAGTCACACGATTTCATGTTGTTATCTATTAAGCGACAAAAATAACGCAGACATCTGACCTAATTGTAGTTAAGTTCAAACTGTAGTAGACTTAAAACAAAATAATAGTCTGTGAGAAATGGCATAACACGACATTTTACTTGTTAAGTTTATTGTAGTTTTTGTCCTTTAGTAATAGTATAGGTAGCGTTAAGAATTTATGTTTCCCACGATCTTACATTGGGACAAGCAATGATCGTATTAATCATATTTCTTGTCATCGCATCCTACTTGTATCAAGAACGCAAAAATCAAACGCTATTGTTATTGTTGGTATTGTACTAATATAATTACTATTGTGGTGCGTATGACACATTTCTAAACAAAGATGGTAAAAAGTGAAACGGTTGTATTGTGAAGTAAATGTTCAAATTAGAGATCATATAAGAATACAAAGCTGTGTTAACAATTTTAGTTAGTTTATAGTTTTATTAGCTTGTAGAAACAATGTCTTCTCCAACATTTATCGTAAGTTTGTAGAGAAATTATAAAAATATGTCGACATAATGTGACTATTGTTACGACTCCTAAATTGATTCAAAGAATTGAAATATAAATGAAACAAGTTTAAGAATAGGGAGATTCGGTTCATGGTGAACTGTAGTTAATTAAGCAGTGGATAAGGGGTAAAGTAGACCGTAAATACCGTTTCTATGAACTTACGAATTTTTATAACATTTGTAAAAGAGGTTTTGTTTATTCCATCAGTAGGTGGTTTCTCATCTTGTGTATTTGCAGTCTTCATACCCTTATCACAAACATTAATATCGAAAAAAGTAAAAGAACTTTTTTTTTCCATTGTTTTGGATATTTAAACTTTAAGGTAGGATAGATATTTATTTTTTGACTTTGAGAGAGGGCCGCGAGTTATCGCTATGCACTATTGAGTTCGAGTTGTGCTGAATATCAGTTTGGGTGTTGTCTGTGATCTCCATCAAGTAGGTACGAGAGATCTTGGAGTTAGAAGATAAGCGCACGGGTGCGTCTCGAACGCACGGTTCCGTTGCGGTGCGCACGTTCGCACTGCGCTCGCGACTCTACTAACTGACTTCAGCTACGTTCAGTTAAACAAATTGGACGTTAGTGTGAAATTGCGTCACTCATTAACAAGTAAATGAGCATATTAATAACAACATTAATTTTCACGTTGTTAGTAGTTTTAGAGGTTAATAGTAAGTGATTCCAAGGGTCATAAGAGCCGAAAACGTAACATTAAACTAAAAAATTAAGAACGACTTTATTTACTGCGTTATACCACTAGTTCAACTTAAAATATAAGTAAAAAGATGTAATTCGTAGATGTAGAACCACTCTAGTACCTGGATATTATAAATAAATTCGAATTATATAAATTCGTAGGAGTATTCTTACACCAATCGAGATCTTTTCAATAGCGTTATTTTGAAATACACATAAAATTACGATATTCGTTACTTTAAACAATCTAATTAAAACATTAGCTTTTTAAGTACCAAAATATTTCATGTAAAATGAACAAAAACTTAATTCTTGTGATAAAACGCCCGACTAGCTCTCTGCATGCCATAATAGATGAGATGTCGAAATCGTTCGCTAACCAACAACACTCGTGGTTCCGTCACTTCGAGCATGACACATTTTCTCCGCCGTCAAAAGGCCTTGCCGACCGATAAAACAAATAGATGACATATTTGCTCATCATTGTTGTTGAAATAACCGCACGGAATACTGCGTCAGTTCGTCGGATAGAAATTAAATATTACAAATAGACCAATCATTGAAGATCTCACTATATCAGAGACCAGGATTTATCTATTACATAGTTGTATCATAATAACATACTACTTATTATTTTTTTGTTACTACATCAAGTTAAAATGTTTTTAGGATCGGTTTAGGAGAATTAAAAGTTGTATTTTGTTTAAGGACTCGCTCTTGTAAGTTATTAGGAAAGTAGTGTTTCTGATGCTCAGTGATTGAATAATCAATACAATGTTAAAATCTAAAGATAGATTGAAAATGATTTGATTTTAGATGGAGTTGCCACACAAAGTGATTTTCTCAAGCACGCTTATAAATAGGTTGTCATTTACGCGACAACTTAAGTAGAGCCTCTCAGCGTTCAGCGTAGTTCATTGTTGTGGCTGCGAATTCTAGTATTTCGTAAAAAACAGTTTACGGTAAATATATACGTTGAAGGCAGTTCGTATATTTTTAAAACTAGCTGCACAATTTAAAATAATTCAAGCAGGTGGAATGCAGGCCGGCAGGTGTTGGCCGTACACCTATTCAAGAGAACCGCTTAAAGTCTACAGTTAATTTGAAACTATCTATGTTACCACTAAAAACTAAAGGGAAGAGGATATAGATTATATAAGACGATGATTACAGAAATAACACAATTTAAAAAAAATAACACAAATGGCGGATAAGAGAACTTAAAATGATATGATTGTGAAGCAAGGACAGTATTTAATGATCCTTACCGTAGGTGTATTCTAGGCGTCGACAACAGAATGCTGCAGAAATAGAAATTAATAGGAGAATCATGTATAATTCTTAAAAGTTACGTGTTAAAAACCATCAATAGAGACCGACATTTTGGTAAGGGAACGTATTTTTTGTGACAAATTATTGTAAAGTAATAAATAATATGCTCACCCATAGTCATATTTGCGGACAGTAAATTCGTCTGTATTTGCTTGAAAAATCAATCCATACTAATTTCCAGGAAAAATATATTAGGTATTGTAATGTTGAGTACAATATTATATATATTTTTCAAATTAATATTTCATTCTCTTATCTATACTTAATTTTTTAAATATATCTATAATTACATCTAAAAAAATTAATTTATTAGCCCAATGATTGATTTACTTTTTTTACAGTTTCACTGGTTATCCATTATACAGGTGCACTTTCGGTTTACCAAAACTGTGTTTTTGTTTCTAATAAGTTCATTAATCTTCCAAAGACACTATTGCGCAATAGGTTTTTAAAAATATGTTTCATATTCATCACTGCAGTTTCAAATTTATATTAACATTATTCTATCCTAACATCTAGAACTTAGCAAAATAAAACTCGCGCGACACTTAACATAATATCACGTTACTAATCCTAAAAATTGTATAATCAAAAAACAGTAGAAAAATCGAAGAAAAATAAAATCACATTGTTTGTGCGCCGTCCTGTGCGTTTAGTGTTACGTAATGAGAGGGTCCCGGGCCGAGCTCGTGCCCTCGGAGGACACCCCCTCTCTTCGCCCCTTTGTTTGGCCTTGCGCGTGGCTATGCGCCGATTATGATGCGCGGAGCAAATGCATGCTCTCCTTTACAGGGTTGAGAATATTGAGATCGTTTCCTAGCGTCGCGCGCACTCATGGCAATTCGCAAGTAGCGATCAATACCAGCCCCTTCATATTACGCTTGCGCTACCTTTGCCTTCAAGCTTGATACTTCAAACTCTTCGATGGCCTAGATGCACAAGTATTAACGTTGTACGTGGCCTACTCACATTCAAGGTCAATATTCTTTCATATTTATAAAGGTAGATTGTTTATTGGAACAACAAAGAACTCCAAGAGCTGTACGAGTATGATTTCGTGACTTATGATAAATAAATGCAATCAATATAGATATTATATAGAATTATCGTATGTATATACGTATTTCAGTAAAATAGTGTTAAGCGCAGTAAATATTCATGAATATATATAATTATCATAAGTAAATATTTGTGGTAATCAAAACCCTAAACCAGTGACAAGTAGGAAGATACATACTTTGGACTGGTTAAGAGTTTTGGCTCTAACAAATACTTAGTTTAAGTTAAGTTTAAGTTAGTTTATTTGTTTATCTCATTTACAAAGGTAACGACGAGGCTGTTTTATATGTTGTTTCAGTCTGGTAGATTTTATGTTTACGGCGTTTAGTAGCGTTAATCAGTGGGTCGTATTTAGAATGTGCGTGTGACTTAACAACTATACGAAGAATAAATAGCTGTCAAACTGTAAGCATATCAAACTTCGCGTATAGATCGGCTGTAGGATGCAAGAATGGCAGGCATACAGCCACTTTTAAGACTTATATTATTCATAATAAAGTAATTAAAATATATCTATTTTGTATAAAGTTTGTTGTATCTACAAATAAAAGAGGTTTTGAAATTCACACAAATTATTTATGCGTATAAAGCTTTCGCCAAGGCAGGCAGATATTTAGGGAAACTTAAGAAACACCCAAATAAATTCGTGCACTCGCGCACATATACAAAGGGGGCATCAAATGTACAGCGGTTAAACCTATGTCCTCATTATCAATTTATTACATCCTAGTTATATCAGGGCATCATCAGGGCGTGGCCGACTTTGAGAGATGTTGTGTGTAACGTATATAATTAATCTTTATAGCGAGGAATATGTTCTAAATTTATTTATCGAATAATAGTAAAATTGCATTTAAGAATAAATTGAGTTTGCTACAAACCTTTAATGTAGTATGCCTTAGAGTAAGTTGAAGAGATTTAAATTGAAGATCAAAGAAAAGAGAAAAGCATTGAATAAGGACAAGAGAGATGTGATGGAGATGTTTATTTTTTGACATAACATTCATGCCAAAAACATAAATTTTTATAGGGCTTTATGGTACAGAGGTAATGCTCTAAGCGGTTTAGTAAGGCAGGACTCAATTTAATAAGGTGTGCAGGACCTATAACGTCGCTGATCTTTGAAAAACACTCGTCTCATAGCAAATGACATGTTTACTAATAGGGCTTCTATCCTACTAGGTTCCTGTGGCGGCTTCTACATTATAGCACAAACGAAAATATATAACGCCATCTAGCGAAGATATATCTTACTACGAAGTATGAACGAAACGTATGAATGTAATGAACTACAATGCAACTACTAATCCTGTATCGCGATATAGGGATTTGCGTGGCAATTAGCATATGTGCAACATCCCAACATCAACCGTAGGGCCGTGGCCCGCCAGGCATGATTACCTTGCCTGGTCGGAGGATTCTCCATTTGTGACAGAGGGACATATGACACACGTCTCTTCACAGTTCTCTTGTGGGAATATAACATAACTTTTGTAAATAGTAACACTGCAATCAGCACAGGTATTGTAAATAAGTTAGAAATGTCATCTTCTGTTTAGACTGAAGTTATGAGCAAATATTCACACAAAGCACGTGCAAATATTTTTGTATATGTAAATATCCTAACCTGAGAAAGTTACCAAAACTAAAAATTTTGGAATGTATTATCCATTAGTCCGAAAAAGAAATTGGGACAGTAGTGTGTTTAATTTAAACTTTTGTCTTCAACATTGCCGACAATAATAATAATAAGTAAATAAATAAAACTTTATTCTCTTTTCACAAATGTATGCCTTAAGACAAGATAATATTATAGTGATTTTGTTACCGGATTCTACCTTTGTGAAAGACTGGTGCTTGATGTAGGTTAAAAAAGATAATCTGTGTTACAGGTCACCAGGCCCTCTACACGGCATGACATGCTATGACAATAATGACCGTGTGAGAGAACAATGAAATAAACTAAGATTTTACAATATTACAAGAAAAGAAAGAGGAAACACAATGACTCTAGAAGACAGAAAGTCTACTTAAACTAAAGTAGTAATTTGTATGTCCGTGCGCGTGTACAGATGTGTGTGTATGTGTGTGTGTGGGTTTGTGTAATTTGTGAAGATAGAGCCAGGCGATTGTTAAGCGAGTTTAAGATCAATGATAGAAAGGTTAAGGGACATTTAGACTAGAACTTCATTTGAGGACTGTTATGATACTCTCAGTTGCATCGTAATCCAGAGTTTTCAGATACTGCTTCAAAAGTTGCAGGCTGCCAAATCTACTTTTGGGGTATATGTTAAGGATACTATTTATTTCTGTTTCTTTGTTGTTTCATTCTTCTGTTTGGTTGGTATATGGCCCAACCAAACATCGTAGGGGGAGATCACGAACTCCGGCCTCGGTTCCGTCAGGCTCCGTTTTCTGCAAGGCAGGAGCCTACAGAAGAGTCAGGGCGGACGGCGAAGCATTAGCGGAAGAGGAGGTCGCAGATCTCCTGCTTAAAATTAAGGAGCCGATGGAAGAGAGTTCTGTTCTCCAAACACCATCATCGATGCAGGAGAGAGCAAATGCGGCGGTGGCCATCATCCACAAAGTGGCCACCAAGTCTAGCAATCTTAAGGGCTGTTTTGTGAAGGCCCTTAAGGACTCCTCTGCCGCTATTGCGGGGGTCGTGGAGAGCCTTATCGGAGACATGGCTCGTCTCCAGGCAGCCAACGAGCGTCTGACGGGGCAGGTGACTGAGCTCAGTGCTCAGTTTGCTCAATTCCGGGCAGATCGCCCGGAACGAGAGGGCTCGCCTCCGTCACAACTTACCCCCTCTTCCAACCTCGGGGGTATTCCTGATGCCCACCTGCGCCAAATCACGGACGCAGTGTGGCGCATGATGGACGGGCGTCTCGCTGGCCTAGAGGCGAGGCTGCCTCCGGCTCCTGTTGTCCGACCGCCGCTCGCGGCAAATAGACTGAAGACCGTATCGGTGCCATCAACGTCTACCGTTGCGGGCGGTCATGTGTCCTATGCGGCGGTGGCGTCTGTGTCTGCCGCTCCTGCGGTTGCTCCGAGGGCACGACAGGCGGCTAAAGCAACAGCCAAGACAAGTGCACCGAGGTCAGGGCCCAAAACGGCGGCCAAGCCTAGAGCGGAATTCCCTCCGCTCTCCACTCCAGCCGCTGTACCTGGCACCTCCACGCCTGCTCCCCCCACATCTGCCCCTTCCACAGATGGTTGGCAGATAGTCGGGGGGACTAAGAAGTCCCGAAAGCGGGGTAAAAAGGCTGCTCAAAAAGCAGCCTCTACCCCGCAGTCGCTGTCGGTGGCAGTGGCCACTACGAAGAGGCCGCGCAAGCTGCAGGTACCCAAAACCGCGGCGGTAGTGGTCACCGTGTCACCGGAAGTGGTTAACGGCGGACTGTCTTACGCGGCCATCTTCCAGAGGGCCCGGGCTAGTCTCGCCAATGACATCGGGACGGATGGAGTCAGGTTGCGCCTCGCTCAGACGGGAGCTCGAGTCCTCGAGTTCCCGGGAGCCGAAGGCGCAAAGACTGCAGATGCCTTTGCCGAGAAGATGCGGGGCATGTTTGCGTGCTACTAAGTGTGCAGAGTTGCGCATTTCGGGCCTGGACGACTCTATAACGGCCGAAGATGTCCGCGTTGCAATAAGAGAGAAGACAGAGTGCAACGTGGACAACATTAGGGTCGGCACCATCCGCCCCGGTCCAGGAGGGCTTGGCGCGGTGTGGGTCAGCTGTCCCGTAGCGTCAGCCAAAATTTTAGGCGACGCCGGTAGATTGCTCATCGGTCTCGTCAGCGCTAGGATCACAGTCCTGGCGGCGAGACCGATGAGGTGTTTTAAGTGTCTGGCATCGGGACACACACGCGCCAAGTGTGTTAGCTGTTTCGACTGTAGCGGACTATGTTTCCGCTGCGGTCGACCGGGGCACAAGGCGGCAGAATGCTCTGCCGCCCCACACTGCCCAGCGTGTGCGGCGGGTAACAAGCCCGCCGATCATCAGATTGGGCAGAGAGGCTGTAAACCTCCCTACAATTCTCGGCAAGCGTCGGGGGCTAGCCAATCGACCCAGGCTGCCTCTGATGTCGTTCGCATGTCGGCATCGTTGCCCATGGAGGAGGTTGTAGAGACGGTCGAGTAATGGCCCAAGTCTCCAACCTCCTGGTCCAGACGAACCTGAGCCACTGTGCCGCGGCGCAGGACCTTTTCCTGCAAACCATGGCACAGTGGTCGATCGGTGTTGCCGTAGCCGCGGAACCCTATTATGTTCCTCCCCGTCCAAACTGGTTGGGTGACCGGGACGGTTCCGTGGCAGACGTCGGCTCCACGGCGGCTCATTCCCCGCCCTTGTCGCTAAGAGACAAGGGCACTGGATATGTTGCTGCCGAGTGGGGGGGGATCACAGTGTATGGTGTATACTTCTCCCCCAACCGGAGTTTGAACGACTTCGAGGTTTTCCTTAACAACTTGGAAACCTCGATGCGGCGTCTAACGTCTGGGCACGTCTTAGTGCTGGGGGACTTCAACGCAAAGTCCATTGCGTGGGGTTCCCCCAGGACGGACGCTAGGGGCGAGGCCGTAGAGGAGTGGGCGGCCTCGGTGGGCCTCTGTTTACTAAACAGGGGCTCAACCAACACGTGCGTGCGACAGCAGGGAGGGTCGATAGTGGACCTTTCGTTCGCTACCCCTGCCCTCGCCGCACGAGTAAGGAACTGGCGTGTCCTGGAAGAGGTTGAGACGCTCTCGGATCATCTTTATATCCGATTTGAGCTCTCCCGATCCCAGGACGCCAGTAGGGGTCACGCGGCGCGGCGTTCTTCTCGCTTTCCGCGGTGGGCTGTAGCCAAATTAAATAGGGACTTACTAGAGGAGGCGGCCATTATTCACTCTTGGCTGTCTCCGCAGGCCCCGACCGAGGAGGTCGACATGGGGGCTGGTCGCTTCTGCGAAGAGATTACACAAATCTGTGATGCGGCCATGCCCCGCATCCGAGGTTGCCGGCCTCCACGGAAGGAGGTTTACTGGTGGTCCCAGGAGTTGGCGGACCTCCGTGCGGCCTGTACTCGTGCCCGGAGGTCCTACACCCGTAGTCGGCGGCGACACCGCGAAGAAGGCGGGGAGGACCAGCTTCATGAGGAGTACCGAGAGGCGCGGAAAACTCTGAAGCTGGCCATAAGCCGCGCCAAAGAAATTAAGAGAAAGGAGATGCTGGAGGGTCTCGATCGTGATCCCTGGGGTCGCCCTTATCGTGCGGCGCGACAGAAGCTCCGCACGTCGGGCCCCCCCCTTACAGAGACACTCCAGCCCAGCTTCCTGCGGGAAGTGGTCGAGGGCCTTTTCCCGCAGCGGGTGGAGCACACACCCCCGTCGATGGCCTTCATGGTCGGAGACGACGGGGGGAACGAGGACGATGTTCCGCCCGTCAGGGAATCGTAGGTAGGGGCGGTTGTTCTACGGATCCGCTCCAAGAACACCGCCCCCGGGCCGGACGGGATACCTGCCCGAGTGCTGGCCCGAGCCCTCGAACACATGTCGGACCGCCTCAGGGAGGTCCTGAACGCTAGCTTGGCGTCCGGACGCTTCCCTGAGTGCTGGAAAAGCGGGAAGCTGGTCCTATTGAGGAAGCCGGGACGGCCAGCCGAATCGGTAGCGGCCTATAGGCCCATCGTGCTGCTGGACGAGGCGGGTAAACTGTTTGAGAGGATACTCTCTGCCCGCATCGTCCGGCACCTTCGCGAGGTGGGCCCCGATCTGTTGGACGCCCAATTTGGTTTTCGGGCGGGGCGTTCGACGGTCGATGCCGTGCTGCGCCTGAGGGCCGTTACCGAAGAGGCGGTGAGCTGTGGCGGCGTGCTGTTGGCGGTGTCGTTGGACATCGCCAACGCATTTAATAGTCGGCCATTTAGCTGCATCAGGAAAGCACTCCACTACCACGGGGTGCCAAAGTACCTGAGGCGGCTTGTGGCAGACTATCTTGAGGAGCGTACCGTCATGCACGAGGACCGAGACGGTGTTCTAAGGCGGCGGCTCATGTCGTGCGGTGTTCCGCAGGGGTCTGTACTCGGACCACTCCTGTGGAACATGGGATACGACTGGGCCCTTCGAGGTCGTCTTCCCCCCGGGCTGGGCGTACTTTGTTACGCAGATGACACATTGGTCACGGCCCGGGGGATGAACTTTCAAGAGGCGGCGCGCCTGGCCACCACCGGTGTCTCACTGGTGGTCGGGCGAATTGAGGCGCTGGGTTTGCGGGTGGCCCTGGACAAGACGGAAGCCCTTTTGTTCCATGGGCCCCGTCGTGGTCCACCCTCCGGCGCCTCCATCGTGGTCAATTCGGTCCTCGTACCGGTTCAGGCCCAGATGAAGTATCTGGGCCTGATCCTCGACGGCAGGTGGCTCTTCGACGAGCACTTCCGACAGCTTTCTCCAAAGCTGGTCGGCGCTGCTTCTGCCCTTGGGCGACTTTTGCCCAATCTGGGTGGAGCTAGCGTCGCGACGAGACGGCTATACACGGGGGTTGTCCGGTCAATGACGCTGTATGGTGCACCGGTGTGGGCGGCGGCTCTGACCGCCCAGAATAGGGCTCGCCTCTGGCGCCCTCAGAGGATATTGGCGGTTAGAGCCATACGTGGTTACCGCACCGTATCGACGGAGGCGGCGTGCGCCTTGGCCGGAACTCCCCCGTGGGATTTGGAGGCGGAAGTGCTCGCTGAAGTTTATCGGCGGACGGCTGACTTCCGGGCGCGTAGCGGCATACGGCCCCCGCCCGAAGAGATACGCGAGTGGCGAGAGGCCGCTCGTCGAGCCACAATGGCTCGTTGGTCGTCCCGGCTGGAGGCTCCACGTGCTGGTTTTGCCGCCGTGGAGGCTCTCCAGCCGGTCATCGCCGAGTGGGCAGGGCGGCAGCACGGGACCCTTTCCTTCCGACTGACGCAGGTCCTTTCCGGGCACGGTTGCTTCGGCAAGTATCTGCACTCGGTCGCCAGGAGGGAATTGAGTCCCGCCTGTCACCACTGCGACTGCAGTGAGGACTCGGCTCAGCACACGCTAGCGGTTTGTTCCGCTTGGGCGGCGCAGCGTGGGGTCCTCACTGCAGTTATTGGAGAAGATCTCTCGCTACCGGCCGTCATACGCTCCATGGCCGGTAGCGACAGTTGTTTTACCGCGGTCGCAACCTTCTGCGAAGACGTAATTTCGCGGAAGGAGGCGGCGGAGAAGGCCCGGGAGGACGATATCCACTCGGACCCAATTCGCCGCCGGCGAGCCGGGCGGCGGAGACGCGCATACCAGCGCCTCATGCCGCCTTGAGTGTGGCCGCGGATGGACGGGACGGGTTTTCCCCTCCATCCGCTATAGTGGCCAGCCGCGAGGAGGTGACGTGTGCGTGTGCCGGACGTCACCTAAATGGAGAGTTTATCCGCAGATGGTGCCCACGAAAGCGGGCAGGCGCTAGGAGGGATTAGGATGTCGTAATAACAGCTGTTCCCGAATCCCTCCTCTCTCAGGCGCAGAGTGGCACACCGTGTGGTTTTAGTCGGTCCGATTCCGACACACCGCCCCGCCGTAAACCCCGGTGGGGTGACGGCCCGTGGGGGTTTCCACACGTTAAAAAAAAAAAAAAAAAAAAAAAAAAGAAAATGGCCCAACCAAACAGAAGAATCTATGAGTAAGTGCAGATTTGAAATAAAAACGGGGTCTCACCTTACCTTTTCGTCTATTATCTTTAAGTAGGTTACTGTCAAACTGAAGTTCAGAGTGCATTTTAACAACAATTTGCAAAATAAACGTTTGTCGGACAATAAGTGTGTCCCATTTCCGATATAGCTCGGCATTTGGAAAACACAAGGGGAGACCAGCAGTAACCCTGAGAATAGCACGCTGTGCTCGTTCAATCTCGAGAAGATGAGTCTTGGCTGCACCACCCCATGAAGCTATGCAGTAATCGATGAGAGATTGACACAATGCATAATAAACTATCTTAATTGTCTTACGATCCGCTGAGTGTCTTAATGATTTGAATATATAAATTAGTTTTCGTAATCTGGATACAAGGGACTCTATGTGTGGTTTGAATGTAAGATGTTGATCAACAACCATCCTAAGGTATTTGAGATTCTCAACCTTCCCAAGAGTCGAACAAGAGCAGTCAGAAATTTCATAGGTACAGGTGTGAGCTGTTATAGTTAAAGATGGTGGTGGGAGCAGATTTGCTGTACGTGCAAAGTCGATATATTTTGTTTTGGAGATGTTTCAAGTCAAGATATTGTTCTGCAGCTACTCACCAATCCATTAAAACCCAGTTGAGCTGAGATAAATGCTTGCTCACAACTGTTACCGCTGAAGAAAAGTGCAGTATCATCAGCAAAGGCAATAATCTTACCGTCAATGACAGGTAGCTGACAAAGGTCGTTGATATACACAAGGAAAAGTGTCGGGCCAATTATACTGCCCCGTGGTACACAAAATTTGATAGTTAACTCATTACTTAGTCTGTCATTTATTCTGATTCTTTGTTTTCTGTCAATAAGCCTATCTAGTTTTCAGTTATACCAAGCCTATCTAGTTTTCGTAATAAATGTGGAATCGAAACAGTATCAAATGCCTTCTAAAGATCAAGAAACAGAGCAAGGCATTTCTTTTTGTCATCTAGGCCAGTAACAATAGACTTCAGCAGTTCATGGACAGCATCATTTGTGCAACGACCCGCTCGAAACCCAAACTGAGCAGGAGAGAGGAGTACATTGATTTCGAGAAATTTTATTAGTCGCTGGTTTGTTAGACGTTCCAAGACTTTAGGTAGTGCAGGTAAAATGGAGATAGGGTGGTAATTACTGACACGGTCTTTTGCGCCTGCCTTATGGATAGGTTTGATAACTGCTATTTTAAATGCTGCAGGGAAAATACCTGTAGAAATGGATAGGTTACAGATATGTGTCATGGGAATGGTAAGACTTTTTGCATACCTCTTGACAGTCTTAATAGTGGTTCCATCAGTGCCCACGTCGCAACTATCTTTGAGGCCTTTTATGAGGGCAAAAACTTCATGTTTAATAGTTGGAAACATATTAAATGAATTTAGAGTAGCTACTGGATAATTGTTATGGGTTTAGTTGGGTATAGAGGATTCTGAGGTGGATATCTTTTTGGCCAGGTTTTCACCAATGTCTGCAAAATACTTATTTACGTTGTTTAAATCCTTTTCAGGACTGTTAGGTGACAGGAGGGAAGACGAGCTGTCAGTTTTGCTAAATCAGTTTGCCCGCTTATTTTTTTAATAATATCCCAAAGCTGCTTTCTGTTGCCACTTGCACTTTCAATTTCGTGTTTTTCGTATCTTTTTCTGGCTTTTTTTGTTATAGAACTACACAAGTTTCGGTAGCGTCTTAATATACATATATAAAAGCTTAATTGTCTCATCATTGGGATTTTTTTAACTTTTTGTGCAGATTGTCCCGGTTTCTCATGCAGCGAAGTAGACCTTTGGTCACCCATGGTTTTCTTATTAATTTTCTATTAGTGGCTTTGACTAAACTCGTATTATTTTTATAGCTGTGGATAGGTATGATACGAGGAGATCAGTGAAAATGTTTCGGTCTTGACAAACCAGTATGGGCCGAAAGTCCATGTTTTCCATAACTTTATCGAGTTTCACGAAGTTAACCAAGTGATGCGTTTTATTATGGTAATGTAATCGAGATTTACGACCACAGCTAATAAGCTACACTCTCATGATCTGTGATTGATGTTTCAAAAATAAAGCATGTGGTATCCAGTTTGGTCTTAACCATCATATGGTCTAAACATGTAACACCATACGTAGGAGATGTATAACCAGGGAGCAGACCATGACCAGCCAAGGTGTTCAGGTAGTCGTAAGATCGCTTATAAGGTCTGTTTGGTACTAAAAAAGATATCTTTGAAGGTTTTAAGGTGATGGAGTAATGAATTAGTTGAGTCGATAAAACCCCTTGTATTAGTTTCACTTGGTGGGCGATATAATCTGATGACACGTGTCTCGATCCAATTTCAAGATCAAGCAGTTGGCGTTCGTGACAGTAGGCTCCTCGAATGTTGGATTGAGAAGCTTGTTGTAGTAAATAACAACACCTTCGTTTTGTGATTTGTGCGAAGTAGTCACCACATAATTGTAGTCATCAAGGGCGGGGATAGATCTTGCTCCCGGGAGCCAACATTTCGTGAGGACCAATACATCCCAAACTATTGCAGATCTTTGCAGAAGAGTTGCGAAGGTTGGCATGTTGCAAGTAATGCTGCGGATGTTCTGAATCAAGATAGTGATATTAAATTTATTGGTCGTAATGTAAATTTTCGCATTTTCTATGACGCACCTGACAGTCTTTGCTATTTTAATTGAGTCCAGATCAGAGCTTATTGTTTCTATGTTTTGCATATTGTTATATAGCTGTCAAAATTAACTAACCATAGTCACGTTTCACGCGTGGCTTGAGAAGGTAGGAAATGAGAAAGCTGTGATCTGGGACTTCCAATGACTTAACTATCGGGGATTGATATATACATAGCAAAATATATAGTGAAATAATATTACCATGGGTGATTAGAGATTTTTGCTTAAATAATGTGTATTGAAAGTTTGTGGTAAATTGTGAGTGGTGAGTATTATGACTGATTACATTAATGTGTCTAATAACGGAAGTATAAGTTAAAAAGAAGTAGACACACAAGTTCATATAGAAATGTAAGTAAACTAAAACAAGAAAACATGCAAAACAAGTTTAGTAAAAATGAAAACACTGAAGGAGTACTAGTCACTTGGTATACTCCAGGAGATCGCTTTCCTCTTCTATACGGATCGGTGTTGAATAAATTTCTTTCTTGACATAAACCCTCCCAAATGAGGTCCATGCTGCGAAAAGTTTTTTGGTCTTGACGTTTGAGCGTGACAAAGAAAAGAGATGTCTTACTCTAGAAGTTAAATACTCCGATATTTACAGCGTACACGGGGTTCCCGGTAGTATAATAGACTCCGAGTTTAATGGTGATTCTTTCTTTTCGCGTTTGCCTTTATAGTATAATTTATATAAAGAAATCATCGACTCCTTCCTTAGTGTTGTGGTGAAATCAACCACAACAGCTAACTTGGTGTGAAATATATCTCTTATTTCACATTTCTGTATAGGAGTCTCTGAGCCCAAGGTCAGGCCCACCCGCTATACAGTCTCCATTAGCAATGTTTTATTTTCGTGCTCTTGATTAGGGCAAATTACGGGTTTCTATCGTCGAGCATCGGAGACTCCTCTCAAAGTGGTCTAGGCGACGCGGTCACTAAAGGCACGTCTATATTCCTCGGAGGCAGTGAGGGAAGGGGAAGGGGAAGGAAATAATAAGTTGACTACTCATTACTTTTCGTCATAATTTTAAGATAAAACTCGTTAACGTCTTATCTACTAAAACCGTTTCTAGTTTATGTACATACATAGCACGGCACACATATACATAATACATAGACAGCACAAATAAACTATATAATATATGACACTTTTTGGCGTTATCTGTGAAAAAAATTATCGCCTGTGGTATTTCCGGACCGATACGAGTTTTAAGCCTTTAAAAAAGGGCGTACCTAGGGCAATGTACGTGTAACTTCTGAGTTACAGCCGTTCGTAGGCAGCGGTAGTGGGGAGGCAAACGAGCAAATGTGTCTTCTGTCCGAAGAAAAGTCATCGGAAATAACTAAATCACCTACTCTAGATTTGTAAAAGTAGCAAATCAACTTCCCAGCTTCCAGCTCGTAGAATGAATAAGGAATTGAAATATGTATATTGCTATTAGTGTAGTAGTGGCGGCAAAAAATGTAATATCGTACTGGTGGCAAATAAGTAAATCCGCCACTGTATGTATGTAGCATATTGATTACAACTACGTAAAACGGCGACGAATTTCAATATGATGAAAATTTAATTAGTATAGTTCGCTCTGTATTGAAAAATACTACTTTACTCTTAAATGTAGAAAGTTCATATACAGTTGATAATTAATACTCACTTAATGAAGCTATTATTCTTCCCCATGTTATGTACCTCTATGTATGCTGAAGTGTTTGGGACGGTTAAAGTTTTGCCATTACCAAAAATATTGTAATCTATGAAATAATCTATGTGATAACACTACTAATCACAAGTACTTTTCGTGTGAAGATAACGAAAATAAAATTTTAAATACAGATTTATTCGATAACTGATTAGATTCATCAGTTATCCAGTCTAAAAATAATCTAAATCAGTTATTTAATTGTTCATTATATATGTATGTATGTTTATCGCACTTATTCAAATTTCTCGTTAAGGCTAAAGTAACTTTTACTGAACCATCATGATCCGGATACATTCATCAACAGTCACGTATGCGTATTATTCAGCTTTTAAAAACATTACCATTTTTAGATGCTTTTATTAAACTTATTAACAAAAAAAACCGTTACACCATTAACACCGTGGCTCAGAAAACAATATATTAAGATATCAGAGATTTAAAATTCGGAGACAGAGTTTGCCGTCTTTTCTGGTTGGCAGAGCTAAAAATATAGTCTAATCAAAATAATAGTACAATTAATTACTTCATCCTTACACCACACTAGTATATACATTGCACCCGTGAGAACCCTGCGCGGGAATTTAGAGTTTCTAGTAAAATATATCTGTTATCTTCATGTTCTATGTATATTTGATTTTCCTATCTAAGGCAGTTTGAATAAAATAAGTCCTTAAACTATTGTGCTCCCTTGTTTCGGTTGCAAAAACAATAACATATCTTATTATTTATTGAAACTGAGGGCAGTAGTGGATTTACATATTTGCCGCCAGTAGGCTATTTAATTTTTGCCGTTGCTATGTACCTCAGTAAATAATACCCTACTAAGTAAGTTGTCAATAAAATGGTTTGTACACTGTTGATATGATTGTGAACAACAGAATGTTGTTTTAATTCATAGACTGTTACAACTCACGACTTAAGGCAGATTACCCAATAAATAGTTTTGAGTAGACTTATTTATGTGTTAGTAATACTTATGAGGTAGGTTAAGGTATGATTTAAAATCATTTACATGTTATAAACAAAGTTTACACAAAATAAAATGTATATTTGATGAATTTTATTAAATATTTTTCATTGCACGTACAGATTGAAAACAATACGATCTACATATATTCATAATATTATATAATAACAATCAATTTAATTAGGGCAAAAGTATCACTATGAAAAAGCATTTACCTGAACACTATGTTGCTGGTTTACGTAGAGCCATATGGAGCACAATAGATATCCAAGTTTCGATAAATGTTCTCTAAATTTTGTTAGTAAGGTAGGATCTTGGGTTAGCAAAACTCTTTTTGGTTAGAAATGAAAACGTAAAATGTAAAATTGATATCGATAAAGTCATATCAGGGAGAGAAATGTGCTATCTCTGAAATTTTACAATTAATATAAGAATTTCATCGGGTGTTTCGTTAAATATTTTTTGCTTGTTTTGATAACTTACTAGTACCACTTGATCCTTGATTCCCAAATCGTTCAATGTGACTAGCTAAAAAAGGATCTAATTACACAATAATTTTCGTTATGTGGATCATCAATTTGTTTTTTATGTCTCTAAAATTGAACACAACGTTTTACTACTGCTACCAATGTCTTCAGAACATTAATCTAAGTAATTTCTTCATATATATTAACATACCGTCGGTGCGAACGAATTCCAGAAGACTGGTACAAGGCATCGTTCCGCTATTCACAGAAAGAGGAGATGCAGGAGTATTCGAGTTACAGAGAAAGAGTCTTCTCAGTATCTTTGGTAAATTGTATGCTAAGGTATTGATTGAAAGAATTATGAAAGTGTAAGGTGGGTGCAATCATCTTAAATATTTCGTCAAACGTCAGAAAGTCAGATGATTTGTGATCAACACTACTTGCGTATGGGGTGGACAGCCAGACGGTGCGGGCACTCATATCTCTACATAAGAACTCTAGAGCCTGTGTATGTATAAATGGGGCCTGCACAGATTGTTTTGGCGTTTCGAGAGAAATCAGACAGTAATGTGTATCATCTTCTTGGCTGTTCAATTTATTTATGGACAGGTGTTTAATGAATTTGAAAGATAGGGCGATGACCAAGTTCTACTTGTTTCGGCGACAGAAGAGTTGAAGGAGATCGTGACACTTATGAATGAAAATTTTAAAATGAAAAAAATGAAAATGAACATTACGAAAACGGAAGTAATAATATTAAAGGGAAAAATAGTATGACTGATTTGAATATTACAATCGCAACGATGAAAGTAGAATAAGTGCAGGAGTTTTAATCAAGTAGCCCCAATACGCAGTGGGTATCGAGCACTGAAAGAAGTAATGAAAAATAACGAACTAGACAACTACATGAAAAGAAAACATTCGATATTTACATATATTCACCCAGTTATTACTTACGGATGTAAAAGATGCTCATTAACTCTCCAGTATAGGGAAAGACTAGCAAAATGCCAACGTGCTAAGAAAAAAAGCAAGTTGAGGATAAAAACCAAGGACCCTGTCAGGAATATAGACATTAGAACTAAAACAAAACTCACAGCCATTCTTACCAGGACAGACCACAAAAGTGGAGATGGACTGGTCAAATGTTAAGTCATTCGATTAACAAGTGGAGCAAAGAGGTTATACTTTGGCAACCAAGAGATGGTAACAGACGGTTGGACCTTTCTGGATGAAAGTGGTTAGGGGTGGAACTCATTATAAAGAGTTGGAATAGGCTTATGACACAAGGCACACCGAACTTAGGATTTTTTTATAACTACAACAAACAGTTAATTATTTTATCAACATGCAACTCATATTTGAAATAAAAAGGTATAATTACTACCATAATAATCTAAAAGGCACCATGTGACGTTTAATGTTTTTAACACGTAACATCTTTGTACAGGCATAACTCAGACAATCTTAATAACCTTTTCTGTGAAACTATTAAATAAGAAAGCTAGTTTTATTTTATCACAAAATCTATAGAATTCCTTATAACTAAATTTAAATGTAAATCTTTGAAACAAAAATACACAATAGATTCTTTTTCAGACGTCATTTTAAAAGCACGTAGTTAGATCCTTTACTAAGTGTTGTGACATTATAAATGCCCTTTTATACTAATAAAATCGTTAAAATATCGAAATGTTATAATCGAAGTTATTAATAATTAGTCGTTTTCCATCCAAACGTTTTTTATTATTTCATAATACATAAATTTCAACTGATTTTTCAATGAAAATGTTTAATGAAAAAAGTTTGCTCCTTCATTAACCGTACCGTTCAATAACCGTTGATATTTTTATAAAGAGGGAATTAGCGTTGTTTATTTTAACAATATGTAATATTTATTTTATCTTATATAATTTAATATATAATATAATGTCTTCTACTTGTGCTTAAAGGTAATTTTCGTCATTTTTAAGTATGGTTACTTTGTTGTGAACTTATGTAGTAGTATGTATGTAGTTGATATTATTCTATATAAATCTTTGTAGGCTAAAACGTTTGTTTCTATATACTCGTACTAAGATTTACTGATTTTTACCGTAACATACATAATTCTGTAAAACTAAAATCGATTCGTAAATATAAAGAAATGGTACATAGAATCGTATATTGTAGTGATCGTTTTCTTTTAAATCCTCCCTATTTTTCAATTTGTGATTTATTTGTTATTTCAAATGACGTGTCACGGGACACTTTCTTTTGTACAATCTCCAGCAGACTTTGGGTAGACTGTCGGAGGCGAGTTTCTCCTGGTCGATTCAGCACAGAGGTGAATGTCGTCTGCCTGTTTGGCACTCTATAACTTGAACTATGTAACAGAAATTGACAGTAAAATAGTTTAATGTAACACAACTTAAGACTATGACATCAGACTGTGAAGATCAATGGATTGAAATAAATCATTATTATATTGTTATAAGTAATAAGTGCGGTGCCGCCTTTTGAATCCCCTCTCACAGACTTTGGAAGTGAAGGTTAGTGGTTCCGGTAACATCACTCCCTCGTTACCTAACAACTAAATGATTACCTAATACTGATTTTCTGAGAAGCGTGTGGTCTCATTCCGGTCGAGTTGGCCTATTTATGGCAAAGCTCTTTGTGTGCTCCACAAATTGTTGTCCAGAGTCTGGGTATTCTTTGTATCCGTTACGTGTAATGTTTGTAAAGGTCTGCAACACAGGAAATATTTATAATGTGAGAGTGTCTTAAAAAATAGATTTCAACCCCGGCTGATCGCATAACATTTATTTTTTGTTTACAACAGGTACAGGTTTTTTAGGATATGAAGAAGTTACTGCATACTTACGAATATGTTATTTTCGGATAAAGATATAATCAATTTATAAATTGACCTGAATTGAAATTAAGTGACACATTAGTCAGTGAATGTTATTTCGTTATTAAAGACGGTAAAAATTCGTTTGACACTTACTCAAAATTGAACTTAGTAATAAATCTAAGTAACCCTAGATCTTCCTATTTTAATACCGTAAAGAAGCTTGGTAATAATTTTCTTCAGGTTTATAAAGCAGCAATAGAATAGAAGTTCAGCATAAATGGAATATGGTAATTAAATACATAAAATCACGCCTGTTTCGCCGGAGAGGTAGGCAGAGGCATATTAAACACCTGTTTTTCGCCAGTGTTTTGGTCCCTTTTAATTGGTGACGAGCCTATTGCCGCTAATCGGGATGTTCTGTTTGCCAGAACCTCGTCCGTCGATCAGCTGGTGCACTAGTTGAAGGTGTGGCTAACTTGGGGCTTTAAGTTTTGGTGAGAACCCTATGCACCACTGTTTTACACCTGGACTGGACACCTGACTGTATTACAATTGGACTGGACACTGGACTGGGGTAACTAAAGCATTATATAATTAAATATATCCATTTAATGATATAATAAATAAGCGTAATAAAGCATTACATCAAATACTAAAACAAATGCTCTACATTGTGAAAAAGTGTGAGCGCGGGTAAGGTAAAATTTTATTATTCACGTATAAAAACATAAAACAGTTCAGTAGTTTCGTAGAACATTAAAGTAGCAAGCATACACTTAACAATATATTTAATTTTATGAGACTACGTAAACACAATTTCAAATTGATTATTATTTGCTACATTCCGCCACAAACTGTCAATGGAATACAATTTAATTAAAAAATGTCTATTTTATAGTTACTAATTTTAAACACACTTATAAACTTAACGTGAGACGTAGTAGAATTATATTAGATAATTACTACATAAATTAATCCAACGGTGCAGAGTTTGGAATAAAACATTTTTCGTTTCTACAATGGGAAGAAATATTATAATATTTGCCGCCATTTGTCTTTTTAGGGTTCCGTGACCAAATGAAAAAAAACCGAACACTTAAAGATTCTGCATGTTTGTCTTTGTCTATCTGTCCGTTCATATGTTACAGCCACTTTTTCCGAAACTATAAGAACTACTCTTGAAACGTGGTAAGTAGGTATACTGTGAACCACAATAAGATTTTCACAAAAAAAAAAAAAAAAATTCGGGGATTCCCATACTTTGAACTGAAATTGATTTTTTTTTCATCAAACTCATACGTATGGGTTTTCTATAGATAGGTCTTCAAAAGTGATATTGAGGTCCCTAATATCATGATATCTAGTAAGTAGTTTTTTTTAAAATCGCTGCTACGGAACCCTTCATGGGCGAGCCTTAGTCGCACTTGGTCACTTTTTTTAACTCTTATCAATTAGTATGACTTTAAACTCGAAATAAATGAAGTCTATGATCGTCAGATCGAAAGTGTAACGTATTTTAAATCTCTGACGTCATGATTTCTATATAAAGATTATCTAGAATAGGATCCGTTAACCCTTTTGGGAAATTAATATGGGTTTTGATACTCGACTCTAACCCAGCCATGACCTTTCGTTTGATAAATTGATATTGCTAGTACATAGATGATAGATAGGTTATGCATATAGGGATGATATAAAATGGTTATTATTTTATGACTAAATATATTGACAATTGTTTGCTATGTAACCTTACTAGCTATCTTAATGTTCTAGGAAACTATTAAACTATTTTAAATATTTATACGTTAATAAAAAAAATACCTTATACTCACTCACGCTTTTTCACAATATAGTACACGTTTTAGTATTTGATGTAATCTTGCTTTATAACGCTTGTTTATAAAATTATTAAATGGATATATTTAATTCTATAATACTTTAGTTAGTATAGTCATGTGTCTAGTCCAGGTGTACCACAGTCTGTAGTTTAGTTACAACAGTCAGGTGCATAGGATACCTACCAAGCACTTACGGCCCAAGACAACCTCACGTGCAAGTGGCACACCTGCAGATCGGCGGACGAGGTTCAGGCAAACAAAACATACGTGGGACCAAAACACTGTCAAAAAATGGGCGCTTAAAATGTCTCTACCTACCCCTTTCGGGAAAGAGGCCTGGTGTTATGTATGTAGTTACCACACTCCATTTATGTTGGAATTCGAATCTGTTTTATAAGCCTGAAGAATGTTATTACCACGTTTTTTTTACGATATTTAAATAGGAAGTTATGGGATACTTGGATTTATTACTAAGTATATATAGAAGTACAATTTCGAGTAGTCATCATACGATTTTTTTTTTTATCTAGATAAACAAAATAACAATAAGTGACTAATAAGTTAGTAAATTTCAATGCAATTCAATTTATAATGAAATATATGGTTTGATTATCTGAAAACGAAATCTGTCATCTCTGTGAATTTATTTGTTACGCTTTTCGTCGTTTATGCATTAATAATTTGATTACATTTTTTTTAATGTGCACTGAAAATGGCATATACATAGGTACAAAAAAGTGACTATTGTAAAAAAAAAAAATATTATATGATCAGCCAGGGATGAAATCTATTTTTTTAACACAACCTTGCACTAGAACTATTTAATGTATCGCAAAGGCTGCAAACATTCACGTAACGGACACAAAGAAAATCCAAACCCAGATTAAGCAGTTTGTAGATCACACAAAGTGTTATCACGTGTGGGGATCACTCTCACAACACTCAGTTCAGTACGAAATGGTGAGGTGGCCGTTCATTACCTGGCCTACATCTTCATTCATTCATTTAATATATTTTAACACGTAAATCTATAAACAATTGATGACAAAGAGGTTAATGAGTTTGTGACATTCTAGTTATATATGGCAACACAACTTATCATTATCTCGCTGAAATGTTCAAGGGTTAAATTAATCCAGCGTTATACCAAAGATATAAAGCAACGTTCTGACATTATTAACGGATTTCCATATTAGTAAACAGCTCATGAAAAATGAGACACTGGTTGAAGGCAGAATTGCAAGTGAACTCCTAAAGCCAGGTGGAAAGCCGATCTTGTAAGTCTCTCAGAAGTTTTAAGTTCAGTCATATTCGACGGGGAGGGACGGAGGTCGGCAAAATTTTAACTTTAAATACTATGAATAGGAAAGTTTATAAGGTTGTTTTATATTTGTAACTCTTTCACGCAAAAATTACTGTAAACCTTATAGAAATATAACCTGACCTAGCAACACATTGGCTTCCATTTAGCACAATAATCGACAAATATGCGGGCGAAGCCGCGGGCAAAAGCTAATTTTGTTATATTCACAAATTGATTAGTTTCACAGATTTATGTGTGTTACGGTAAAAGCCCGTAAGTTGTAAGTAAACACCAACGAGTGTAAATGGAAAATTATCTTTTAGCACAGATAGAATATAAGGCTACATTAGAGTAGATAGGTAGTACATATTGTTAAATTAACAATATTTGGTTACTAAATAAAAAATGTGTGTACGCACGTAAGAAGTTATACCTCTTTGACGTAACAATCCAAAAATAACAAATAAAAATATTTATCACCGTCAATACGATTGAACCGTAAATACGATTGAATTAATATACCTAAACGTCAATATATTCGTTTATTCACACTGATTATTTGTACTGATACGACACACGTTAGCAACTAACTTTAGACTGTTGCTTTTTTCTGTTGGTAGCAACTAACTTCAGACTGTCACTTTTTTCTGTCAGTGTGTGCGCGCGCATCGTAAAAATTCACTCTCTTTATTTTTCCCAATCGCGCCAAAAGAAGTATGACTTCAAAAAACTTATTTTTATTATGCGTTTTCATGACAGTTGGATATCAGTAGAATTTCGTGTATTATGAAATGCCAAGAAAAATTTGCATTCAAAACAACTAGTTATTATCAACTTTGATATTTTAGCGATTATTGGTATTAAATTGAATTTGAAAAGTCAAAACACTATGGTGTATATATTGTTTAATGAAATTATTCATTATGAAAATGTAATGGGATTGTGTGAGTTACGCCTTTATCATTAATTATATCGTTTATCATCAATTTCAGTACAACGACTTATCAAAAGGACGAAGAAATAGTAACTATGAAATTTATAATATATTACTTTGTATTACATATTTATAGGCATGTCTATTAATGTTATTAAGTTTTATAAAGAATTTTCCTGCACTAGACGTGACCTGCGTGTTCAGTATCAAATAACCGAGAAACTCTAGCCGCGGGAAAAGTGCCAGATCAGACGAGAGGTGGGAATACTTCGAATACGTCACGTCACGACACATGACTTTTACAAAGCCGCTCCTATGCCCTGGCCAGTAGAGTGGAAAGTGCCAAAGTACCCTGCTTATATTCTAAACTTGGTCAGCTTTTATAAACATGATATAGACCTTACTGTGAGGGGTTAGGACGAGTTTTACAACCACTGCTGTCAGAGAAAGCACTTTCCGGTTGTATGTAGTGTTGAATGACGCAGATGACGGTGTGCCACAGCTAACACTGTACCACCAAGTTGCCAGTCGAGCGGAGTCCGCTCGTCTGCGAACACTTTGTGTGACATTGAGTTATACACACAGTCTTCCGTGATCTTTAAACTCTCGAGTGTACATGGGAAGGTTATAAATGTTATTCTGTAGTTGTTTAATATTCTAAGAAGATTAGAATACCTCAATCAGGGTAAGTACCAAGTTGTTTCTTATACATGCATAATTATTGTTATGTTAGTAACGATATAAAGTTTACTAGGAAAATTTAACTCGAAAATATTATTGAATAAATTTGAGGAAAATGAACTTGTTGTTCTTAGTAAATCAAAAGAGCTTGTAGAAACCTACTTGTTTCAAAACATTTTTAATGAAATTTTAGCACGTTTCTTCTTTAGAATATGGAAACAAATGTTATTTGACTATGAGAGTCACGTTTTTGGCTATCAAAAATGAGACGAGTAAGTAATTTAAGTACAATTATTAAACAATAGTTTTTCATAATTTATTTAAAACTTTTCGCACTTTTTGAATTATACAAGGGCGGCTAAATATTATCACTGTGTCTTTTAAACTTTAACTACAATATAAGAAACAAGAGTGTCAATATTTTATATTATTATTCTTATCAACGCTGCAAAGTAGACATACCTATTTATATGGATTTAGATCCAAACTTTCACATAACAAAAAAGTGTGCTGCATTGTTTGTTGATCAACGATGCAAGGTGCATCAATAAAGTTCCACGTTTTGATAATTCCTTTGATAGCTTCTTGAATAATAAAATATAATTATTCAAAGATCAATCAAACTCCTTAGGTATAGGTAGTTAGCATGAATTGCAATTCAATGTGTTGTTGGCCTGTGTCTACCAGGAACGCCCGTGGGATAGATACGTCAGAATGATTTATGTTGCTCTCTACGAAAGTAGTAACTGTCGAAACCGTATTTTTCCTTTGTTATATGTATGTAATTTTAACCTTTGTCCGTGGCTTCACGCTAACGCTCGTGTTAATTTTCGATTTAACAATCAAATTCCCCGTTTCGGTAAACAAAATTACTTATGTACTAGACAAAAATCCGACAAAATTTCATTCGGTTCAGCGGCTCTGGAATGATTAAGTAACATTGTAGAAACTTTAGCGTTTTTACAACTTGATAAGAATTTACCTTCTTCACAGATTATCTATATACTCTTTATCTACATCTCCTTAAATGTAAATAATAATAATAATAATAAATTTACATATATTTTTGGCAATGGTATGCCGTTAAGTGGTATGCTACAGTTCCTTTTCTTATTTCTAAAAAAACACAATCCGGTTCGAAAAGTAGGGCGATCAACGGTAAGAAAAAGACTTGTCGCATAGATTTTATTTGACATATTAAAACAAGCTTGACTACTCGCGAATAACCCTGACTGCCTTAATTTAACCTCATACAAAAATAATAATAACAATAAGTCAAAATCTGAAAGTAAATTCGCAGTAGTATCTTATAGTCAACCTCAATATTAATACGTATTGACAGGATGTCTATTTTGTTGTACTGGTGGTGGTGGTATAAGTCATATTACTGGTAATATATTATAAACCACGGAATTCTTCTTTTTTTTATTGAATAAGCAGAGTAATTGTTAACTTAGCACCATTTGAAAAGGAAAGTTAGTTAATTTACGATAGTACGACAATAGGGTTAACGTGCCACTGACTATGGAAAGCTGTAAAAAATGTTTTTATGACACATGGTTGAACCTGTATACCACATTTATTTTTTATATAATATTGAACATAAATAAATCAGTTATGTGTTAGTCGAACTGTTTTCACACATTGGTATCTACATAATAATTTATCTTAATTATAAATAGGTGCTGCCACATTTAATGAATATCACACAATGAATAACATACAATTCATTTCAACTCAAACCCTCAAAAATAAACTCACAATTCTGTTATGTATTTAAAGTTATATTATTCAATTGAGGAATTTTAAGCGGTAAAATTTAGAATTTGAGATTCCTTACAAGAATGTTATTTAATTATTTTTGTTTAAAAGTAGGCCAAAACCTCCTTCCTTACGAGAGGCCTTTTTCCAGCTATGGACTGATAAAGGCAATTAACGGTAATTCTTGTTTTATAACTTTGTAATTTGATTTTTATCAATTGTTTTTTTTTATTTATGACTTTTTTTAATCTAAGTCTTATAATTTGAAAGAAAACATTATATGTCGAACGTATAATAGATTAAAATAGAGAGATCAAAAAACTTTAAAAAAGCTGTGTAAATAAGTAGATTTCTATTCTATTCTAAGCACTATTGATTTAAATATACTTAATAAAAAATGTTCACAAGAAATCCAAGAAATCAGGATTATTTCATTGTCCTTATTAACAAATTTCTAATTGCTCCTTATATTTTATATTACTATTTTGATAGATTTTTTCATAAACATAATTTTATTTCGAAAAACTAAGGAGAGGTTAATGGCCTGCAGTGGACTTAAGGGTTGTTGGTGACATTCTGAGTCGGCATACTTCATTCTTGGTTGGATCGCGAATTATTATTTAAAGTTTAGTGTCCACTGCACTTCTACCCTTAAAACATAATAGATAAATAAAAACAATTGCCATCGTTCACAAAAAACATTTTCAAAACCGTTACACAGTCTATTGAATAACATTTTGAAAATGAAAAATCATTATATAAAGAGTTTGCTCCCCAAGCTGATAAACTTATTAAAGAAAGGAAAAGTCTAAAAGTCGAAAGAACGACTTAGAAGTCGAAAATATCGAAAACATTGAACATGAAATGGATGCCCGCTAATCTCCGTAGGTCTCGGAAGGAGACGATAAATCATCCCTTTAGTTCAGTCTGAACAAACACATTAATTTTACTTTAATAGGTCCAATCTTTTGACATTGCTTAATCCCTAGACATAATTAAACAAGTTCTTTTAAATAAACCACATTGGCCATCTATTTATTTTTTCTCTGTGAATCAGTACAGATCTCAGCTCACACATTTCCAGGGTGAGAATGAATGCTAGCCATCGATAATAAGTTTTAAGGTCTAGTTAAATGAGTTGTAGTAACCTTAAGAATACTATGCTTCTATAATAATGTTTGTTGTACCCACAGAAAAGAAATAAATATTAGAAGTGCGATCAATGGTAAATCCCAAGAGATTCTTTATCGCCTAAACGCACACATAAACGATTAATAATGTTATACACACGTAACGGAGTCTGCTGATTCGTCCAAAGGTTTTAATGGATATAACTGCTAAACGCCACTTACCATGTTACTAAATACGACCTAATGTCTTTAAATAAAGTATCTTTTTATTTGCATATCTGTGTACTAGGGGCGGTACAGTACTTTAACAAATATTTCCGTGTCATATATATCGCAATATTTCCTAGAAAATACAATGCATTGCGTGCTTTCGTTGTAACAATGGCGTTAGCACTCAAATTCAATACGCAACGAATAATTGATTTATAAATTAAATCATAACGGTACGAGTACGATCGTTTATGATTTTACCAAATATTTTTGTGTACAATATTGCGAAATATTCCCTCAGAAAATGCAATTAATTGCGTGCTCTCGTGATAACATCATATATGTATGATTATTTTTTTAGATTAGGTAATAATAGTTCAATTACGATCTTTTTCAAAGATGTAGAGAAATACCGTAATTATGAGCGATCACCTGACACGCCCTCATTGTATTTCTAATTAATTCTCTGTTCTGTGGTTGGACCTTAAGCGAAATAAACATCTCATTTTAGAATACATTTGTCAACGTAGGCGCAAGCCTATTATGCTGTTGATGTAGTACAATCAGCTCTTTGTCAATTTAAGCACGCATTTGAAGACAAAGATTCACTGATGCCGTTGTGACAGTGAAAGTTGTTTGCAACTGCCTCGAAATGTATAACGATCATAATTTATATGTCGGTACTTCTGAAAGAGAAAATTATTTAATAAAAATACGGTCTATTTTGTCACGGATTGTGAGTCTGTTTTCGTGTGGATATACCGGATATTACAACTAAAAACCAGTGTATGTATTATTATTTCTATACACAACATGAGTAATAATGATTGTCGTAAATTCTTTGTTTAGCAACAGGTTTATATAACAAATAATGTTTTTAAAAAATTGTTCAAGCGTACGTGATGTAAGTTCCTTAAATAAGGCGAAAATACACTGTAAACCTGTTTCTACTAATATTATTAACGCGAAGAACTTGTGTTTACAGTCTGCTATAGACACACTAAAATAGTCTTACGTTAAATATACTGTTTGTAGAAAACAGGAAAACACACGAATGGAGCATTGACCAGGGCAATTTGAAGCAGACAAAATTGAAGGGTACCTAAGCTTTCATAATGGTTTACATATTCAGATAAAATAATAAGATACAATAAAAAGGTAGTTACATAAAAATGAATTAGAATGTAAAAGAAATAAATAATGCCGCACTATCAGTTTACTCAAGGAAAACAAATGAAAATAAAATAAACTAACTTTTTTATTATAGTCTGTATGATTAAAAACGTACAGCTCGTAGCTATTTCCTGCTCGCAGGCTGGCTGCTAGCAGGTGTTGGTAGTTTTAATATATTTATAAAAATTACAGGTTATGATATATTTATGTTTTGCTAATTAAGTAAAAAAAAGACTAGTATCACTCCAGTGGCTGTCAGTACGCTTTTACCAAAGTGTTCATATTCTTTTTCTCTTACATCCTCACACATCCCATTATCTTAAAGAACGCTTTCAGTTTTTAAATAACACTCATTGCAGGAACTTGAGGTAGTCAGGGAATTTAGAACTAAAAATGCCAAAACATTCCACCCAATTTAGAGAAAAACCTGTTATTGTGCAAGCAGTGTGACTATGAAACAATTTGCCAAAGACAATCTTTCAAGCTAAAAGTTTGTCTGCATTTAAAAAACTAGTAAGGGATTATTAATTGTCATTAGAAACACTCGACATAATTATTGTAATATATTTTTTAGTCTGTGTATGCATGTGTATTTTTTATGTTTAGAATGGATAGATTTCTCTATGTATGAATGTACTATATTTACAATTTTGTGATTTTCATTTTTAGGTTATACTTCTTTGTTATTAAGAAATGATGAGAGCAAATTTTCACTATGAACGCGCAAACCGTCGCGTAAAATCGACACCATGAAATTAGTTGGTCAAAATTTTTTTTTTATTTAATATCATTCTTCTATTACATTTTAATAAAATGTATGTAACTAGATAATAGATTATAATAAAACTTTCTTTCAATGCATTAAATACCCTTTTTCTTTTGATAGTGTCATTTTCTCTACCAACATAGGATAAGGGTAAAATTTTTAGACAGATATCTTGTTACGCCAAAGATGTATAACTTCTTACGTAGTAAGTGCTAAGTACATACACACTTTTTTTATTTAACTTTTTTTAAATGAAAAATAAATTTTGTTAACATTCCACTTTTGGACACAGGCCTCTCCTTAGCAAGCGTGCCACAAACTACCCATATTCGTTACTACTTAATATCCGTATAAAAGTTGCATGTAAGAAATCACCATGAGCGCTAAGTATACGTATTACGTCAAATGTATACGTATTACGTATATACGTGTGTGTGATGTAGACAAAATAAATGAAAATACAATGAATAACATTACCGCCACACTACTACAAAGAGACACAACATAATTCTGTGACTAAATTACGCATATTGTTAGCAAAATCCTCTGCCCTCGTAGGATAACGTAATTACTTTGTCTGGATAAAGATTTTATCTAAAATAAGAAAAATAAAATGGCTCTTTATATATCCCTTAAACTATATCTCGTTTAAGAGATTAACTGAAGCGACGAAAGAAGTGTAGGTCTAAATTTAATTCTTTGTCTGTATATAGCTTGACGCACGAAATGCAGAAGTAAGATTTTTATATAAAAGTGTTGATAAAATTCAACTTGCATCCAAAGCTTAAACAGTTAATTGGTTAGAAGCATCCGACTATGATGGCAGAGTTACCTAGTATTTAAATGAATCATTTTATGTTCAAATATAATTATAGCGATGGGAATATTTATTAGCGTCACTCATAGGGAAAAAACATTTAGAAGTTACATATTTGCGTCGAAGATAGGTTTGAATTGTTAAAATAGATTTTTAGAAGTAGTAGTAGTTATAACTATATCACGATTCGTGTTGACTTAGTCTTTTCATGTCTTTTTCTTTTATTTAATTACCTTACTTTATTGTCAATTTGGATAACAAATGCAGGTTGTCGGTAAACTTCTTTTTGTGATCTTCAAAAGTAGTAGTTTGATAATTTGTAGATAAAAGCCCCTATGTATAAAATTGTATACAATGTAGTGATCGATTTAATCAATAAAATCTTTAAATTGTAATATAATTAGACTGTGATTGACGTTGACAGTCTTAGAATTAAAAATAGTTAAATACTTTTGAAAGATTGTTTGGTTATTAACTTTCAACTTAAAGGTAATAATTATAAATATTGATAAATATATCTTTTACACAAAATAAAAGTTATCCAGTAGGTATTTAAACGTTACCAGTAATATCAAAAGCTTCATTGCAATTAACATAACATAATCCATAATATTAGAAGCAAGGCATACTACATTGGCATATTGCAAACATAATTACAAAAACAGGAATATTTTTGCAAACATCTCTTTCTGCTAAACCGAAAGATAATTGACGATTTGCCGAAAAAATTGGGCACATCATCATCACAAACATACATCGGGATTGTGTACCCAAATCCGATGTATATTTGATGATGTGCCCAACCTTTTCGGCATGTACAAATAATAACTTAACTAAATTTTATTTACATACTTGTTGTCTTTTTTAAAGTGTTTTTGTAAATTTAATATCTATAAAAGAACCTTGTGAGTCTAGAATGCATTTTAAAGTCTTTATTAAGTATGCGTGTTGTAGCCTACGTCTTTGATGTACTGACGTATCTGATGACCTAATGACAGCAGTCTATAACTAAAATAACAGTAAAGAAGTAAATTATCTCGTGACCCAGTTGCGGATTTACCAATAGGCTGAGTAGGCTGCAGCCTAGAGTAGCAAATTTAACATTTAATTTTATTTTCTTAGGGAAATTAAAAAGTAAGACATGATAAAATACACGAAGAAAAGAAATCTCGAAAAATTAATAACATTTTAGTACTAAACAGATTAATCTCAAGCTTAATATTTCATTTTCCTAGCCTTTATAATGCCCAACATTATTTGGGGTCAGCTACTATTTCAAACGGTTCAACTGGATTTATCTGGATATCAGTTTTTTCACGGAGCAACTGCCATCAGATCTCCGCAACCCTGGTGGAGAACTGAATTAGAAGGTTAAACTCGTTGTCAGTAAATTTGAGGACACTGATTTCCTAATAACGACTACCATAAATGTTCATGACAGTCGGGAATAACTGCTTAATATACTCTCCGAGGCACGGGCGTGAAACACAGTCAAATTACCATACTCCAGTTGAGAATTTCTTGTGAGAAAAACCTAACAGTACTATGGGCCCGACCCCCTGGAAATCGAAACCGAGACCACTTGATTAGCAGTTGCATAACTTAACCGCGTACATAACCTTCTAAGTTTTTAAAGTTAATTAATGAGTACTAAACGCTTCGTGAAAATTGATTTTTAAAAAGTTGCAACAGCCGTTTACATTACAATTTAAATTAATAGTTCAACTATCTCTTTTTAATCATCAATCCGTGCCTCAAATTAGGTTCGATTGGAAATTTTCTTGCCGGACGCTCTTCATCACCTTCCACCGAAATGACTGAAAAAGTTCTTCAAAACTTCTTCACCTCGCGAAGGAGAGAACGGATTGGGAGATTAGATGTTTAGAACTACCTTGATCCGCCAGGCTCGTCAACGGGCCAGGTCCTGCACGTAGGTCAGCCTGGAGATAGCTGGACGGCCACGCAGGCTTAAAAAGCACAGCCTAAGTGTGACTGGTTATGCCATTTTTCACGCCAGCATAAGTAGACAAGGTGGTTTCTTAGAAGCAGGTATAGCATACCCTGGGCACCACACACACGATTGTAGGAAAAGGCCGTCAACCACTTCTTGCTGGAATTTCGGGCACAAGAGTTTTCAAAAAATGAGAGAGGGCATTTAACACACCATATGTTTTTAGTCGGTTCGATTCTGGTACACCATATCGCCGCTAACCCTTGTAGAATGACGGCTCGAGGGAGTTTCCACACGATATAAAGATGATAATAGCCGCGGCAAATATCTAAATCCCGCCACTGACATGATCACATAGCAATATTTATTAATATTGAATTTGTGGTTAATTGCATTTATCACATTTACTGTGAAAACTAGACTTCTACATTCCAATGTGCTTGAACTGCTTGAAAATAAAACACAAAAATTTAAATCTTGTAGCAAGGTCGGTCCACTGACCCATTGACCTTCAGAAGGAGGACCGGTTATGGCGCCATATCGGGTCCGCTCGCGCCCAAACATTACCGTCATAAACACACTACATTAAAAAGAAAGCTCTGTGTAAGCGTGCATGTGAACTCATCGCCACTTTTTACCTAAACTTATGTTCTTGCATTCAATAAATTAGAAATAAAAGACAACTGCCTAGAAACATCTAAAGATAGGACTAAACAAGCAAAAAAGTACCTAGACTCAGAAAAACAATTCGTGGATTGCACAAAGTGTTGTCCCGTGTGAGCCTTGAACTCAAAACAGCAGGAAGTAACAAGTAACAGCTTAAACCATCACATCATTCGTGTAGTCTAGCTTGGTATAGTTTGCTAGTATAGATTGGTTCTGTTTTTCGTAAATTTTAAAAATTAAAAGACCTCAGGCACTTAAGATTTGAATAATTTGTTTAGGTACAGACAACATAATATGTTAGGTAATTGATAGAGTTCTACATATTGCAAGAGTAACGAACTTATTATTCTTATTAAAGTTATCTTTTGTCTTGTCAAATATCATCATCTCATCATTTCTCCTTAAGATGTTACTGACTACATCACGCCCAGAAACTTCGAACATTGACTTATCAAACAAATGATATATCGAGTTAAAAATCTTAGTTTCTGTTGGTCTAAAAATGCTAAATCTGATGCTATAAAAACTACATTTACATGTAATTAAATGGAATGCTTACAGATGGCTGTTTCTGCAAAAGCGAGAATATCTCGCGTTTTCTTCATAATTACTTTTTTAGTCACCGTGAAAGCTCAATCGTTCTCTAGCCCCAGCTTAAATACAGGTAAGACTTTGTTTAACATATTATTATACAGTCGACTAGCTAATTAGCATTCTTTTCTTTCTTGTCCAATGGTAAAAATACTATCAGCTTTATATAACAAATTGCTCACCTTTTCAAAAAAGTTTTGGTACCTACTATACCATGCTGGCCAGACGGGTTGGTATAGGGTTTGTGTCAACTTTGGGGTGCTGGGCTAGAAAACCTCCACGTGGTGCACCCTGGAAACGTTGGCGATGGTGCTGTTCATCACTGCCAACGGCTAATATTCTAGCACGAAGAGGAAGCCATTTTCGTCGGCAATTCGGCCGAGACTTGGTCCAACAGAGCGGGCGTGTCTGTCGATTCCTCTGTTGGCTCTTCGCTCTTCGGAGCAATGAGGAGGAAAACCTCGGTAAAAAATCACGATGGTGGGACCCTTTCTAGGGTCGGAGTTCCTCCGCTCAGCGGTGGAAAAGGTAGGACGGGCTCGGTGTGCACTTACACTGCCACCGAGCAGGCATCAGGAGACGTAGTCTCCCTGCCGCCGTCGACATATCGCAGTCCCGAGTTGGCGTCTCGCGACTCCAATCGGGGGCGAGGGTCTTGGCTTAGCCGCCCGGACTGCGAGGAAGAAAACCTCTTTAAAAAATTACCCCGAATCCCGTGTTCTGGTGCGTGACCAGGGGATGCATGGCTGATGGGTAGTTCAGTCGCAAGCGCACTCCCAACCGAGGCACCTGCGGACCCCTCGGTTGGGTACATACTTACGCTTGCCCGGGTATTGGGGGATCTCTGCCCGGGTCGACTTTTATTTCTCCCCCACGCGTGGGAATAGTTATGAATATGCAAATAAACAAAAATTTAAATAAAAAAGACGAAGAAAAGAAAGACGTAAATAAGACGGGAAAGTCCAGGAATACGGACGACTTCTCGACCAATGATACGGAACGTGTGACGCCTGTCTCGTTCTCAGAAGTTAATCTCGCTTCAGAGAGCCGTAGAAGATCGGATCGACTACGTTCGAGATCCGCTATTTCGACAGACAGAGGTGACTCTAGCACAACAACTGAGACGCTGAGAGCAATGGAGGTGGAGATTCAGGACAACTGAAAACGCGGACGCTCCACAGACGACGAAGGAGATACTTCTCAGGAGTGGCTGCCTCCCAAAGTGGCTAGTAGCCGCAGAGGGAGGTCACGCACTCCAGTTTCGGTTCCCTCGCTCACTAAGGCGGCAGCCTACAGACGCGTCAGAGTGGAGGGCGAATATGTTGTGGAGGAGGAAATCGCTGATCTCCTGCAAAGAATTCGGACGCCGGCAGTGGAAGAATTGGCAGCCCAGGCACCGGTGTCTTTGCAGGAGAGGGCGAATGTAGCTGTGGCCATCATTAACAAGGTGGCCACGAAATCTACAAACCTTAAGGGTTCATTTGTTAGGGCCCTTAAGGACTCCTCCTCCACCATTGCAGGGGTTGTTACTACCCTCATTGGGGATGTAGCTCGCCTGCAGGCAGCTAACGACCGCCTGACGGGCAGGTGGCTGAGCTGAGCACTCAATTTGCTCACTTTCGGGGCCAGACGGAACACCCTGAGCGACAGGGTCGGGTTTCAGAGCGACCTGCCCACAGTCACGATTCTGGTGACGTCTTTGATGCCCATCTGCGTCAAGTACTTAACGCAGTGGGGCGTCTGTTGGACGGACGTCTCGCGGGCCTTGAGGCGAGGCTACCTCCAGCCCCCGTAATTCGGCCGCCACTCGCAGCGGATGGGGCGAAGGTCAACCGATTGAAGACGTCGCCGCCGGCTCCGCTTCCCGTTGCGGGCGGTCGTGTATCGTATGCGGCGGCAACACTTACGTCCGCCCCTGTTGCTGCTGCGAAGACAGCTAAAGCGACAAAAGTGGCAACAAATGCGGCTGTGGCAAAGACGGCTGCTCCCAAGACTGGCCTAAAGGTTACAGCACAGATGAGAGCTGAGTTCCCTCCGCTTCCCACTCCGACACCTATAAATGGCCCCTCTACTTCTGCCCCCTCAAATGATGGGTGGCAGGTAGTCGGGTCGGTCAAGAAGTCCCGAAAGCGGGGTAAGAAGGCTACGCAAAAAGTAGCCTCTTCCCCACAGTCGTCATCGGTGGCAGTGGCCACCCAAAAGAAGCCGCGTAAATTACAGACGCCAAAGACTGCGGTTGTGGTGATCACTGTGTCACCGGAGGCGGCAAATGGCGGGCTATCCTATGCGGCCGTATTCAAGAAGGCTCGGGATAGTCTCGCCAATCAATTTGGGACTGTAGGTGTCAAGATGCGCCTTGCCCAAACAGGAGCTCGAGTTTTAGAGTTCCCTGGGGCTGAAGGTATAAAGACGGCTGATACCTTTGCCGAAAAGCTGCGGACTATATTTTCAGATACGGATGGTGTAAAGATCGCCAGGCCCACCAAATGTGCGAAATTGTGTATCTCGGGCCTGGACGACTCCGTGACAGTTGAGGATGTCCGCGTTGCGATTCGGGAGAAAACCGGGTGCAGCGTGGACAGCATCAGGGTTGGCACCATCCGTCCCGGTCCAGGAGGCCTTGGTGCGACGTGGATAAGCTGTCCCGTAGCGTCAGCCAAGATTTTGGGCGATGTCGGAAAGATCCTCGTCGGTTTCGTGAACGCCAGAGTCACAGTTCTGGCGGCGAGACCGATGAGGTGCTTCAAATGCCTGGCTGCGGGACACACTCGCATCAAGTGCGATAGTTCTTTCGACTGCAGCGGATTGTGTTTCCGCTGCGGTCGACCGGGGCACAAGGCAGCGGAGTGCTCTGCCGCCCCTCACTGCCCAACGTGTGCGGCGGGCAATAGGCCTGCCAATCACCAGATGGGACAGGGGGGCTGCAAGCCTTGCCGCAGTTTTCGGCAAACGTCGGAGGCTAGCCAGTCGGCCCAGGCTGCCTCCGATGTAGTTCGTGCGTCAACCTCGTCGCCTATGGAGGGGGCTGTAGAGATGATTCTTTAATGGATCAGGTCTCCAGCCTCCTTGTCCAGACGAACCTGAACCACTGTGCCGCGGCGCAGGACCTCTTCCTGCAAACCATGGCGCAGTGGTCGATTGGTGTTGCTGTAGCTGCGGAGCCCTATTATGTTCCTCCCCGTCCAAACTGGTTGGGTGACCGGGACGGCTCCGTGGCAGTCGTCGGCTCCATGGCGGCTCATTCCCCGCCCTTGTCGCTAAGAGATAAGGGCTCTGGATATGTTGCTGCTGAGTGGGGGGGGATTACCATATATGGTATATATTTCTCCCCCAACCGGAGTTTGAGCGACTTCGAGGTTTTCCTCAATAGCTTGGAGACCTCGATGCGGCGACTAGCATCTGGGCACGTCCTAGTGCTGGGGTCTTCAACGCAAAATCCATTGTGTGGGGTTCCCCCAGGACGGACGCTACGGGCGAGGCTGTAGAGGAGTGGGCGGCCTCGGTGGGCCTCTGTTTACTAAACAGGGGCTCCACCAACACGTGCGTGCGACAGCAGGGAGGGTCGATAGTGGATCTTTCGTTCGCTATCCCTGCCCTCGCCGCACGAGTAAGGAACTGGCGCGTCCTGGAAGAGGTTGAGACGCTCTCGGATCACCTCTACATCCGATTTGAGCTCTCCCGGACCCAGGACCCCAGTAGGGGTCACGCGGCACGGCGTTCTTCTCGCTTTCCGCGGTGGGCTGTAGCCAAATTAAATAGGGACCTACTAGAGGAGGCGGCCATTATTCACTCTTGGCTGTCTCCGCAGGCCCCGGCCGAGGAGGTTGACATGGGGGCTGGTCGCTTCCGCGATGCGGTTACGCAGATCTGCGATGCGGCCATGCCCCGCATACGAGGTTGTCGGCCTCCACGGAAGGAGGTTTACTGGTGGTCCTAGGAGTTGGCGGACCTCCGTGCGGCCTGTACTCGTGCCTGGAGGTCCTACACCCGTAGTCGGCGGCGACACCGCGAAGAAGGCGGAGAGCACCAGCTTCATGAGGAGTACCGAGAGGCGCGGACAACTCTGAAGCTGGCCATCAGCCGCGCCAAAGAAATTAAGCGTAAGGAGATGCTGGAGGGTCTCGATCGTGACCCCTGGGGTCGCCCTTATCGTGCGGCGCGACAAAAGCTCCGCACGTCGGGCCCCCTCTTACAGAGACTCTCCAGCCCAGCTTCCTGCGGGAAGTGATCGAGGGCCTTTTCCCGCAGCGGGTGGAACACACACCCCCGTCGATGGCTTTCATGGTCGGAGACGACGGGGGGAACGAGGACAATGTTCCACCCGTCAGGGAATCGGAGGTAGGGGTGGTTGTTCTACGGATTCGCTCTAAGAACACCGCCCCCGGGCCGGACGGGATACCTGCCCGAGTGCTGGCCCGAGCCCTCGGACACATGTCGCACCGCCTCAGGGAAGTCCTGGACTCTAGTCTGGCGTCCGGACGCTTCCCTGAGTGCTGGAAAAGCGGGAAGCTGGTCCTTTTAAGGAAGCCGGGACGGCCTGCCGATTCGGTAGCGGCCTATAGGCCCATCGTTTTGCTGGACGAGGCGGGTAAACTTTTTGAGAGGATACTCTCTGCTCGCATCGTCCGGCACCTCTGGTGGGCTGGTGGTGGGCCCCGATCTGTCGGAGGCCCAATTTGGTTTTCGAGTGGGGCGTTCGACAGTCGATGCTGTGTTGCGCCGGAGGGCCGTTACCGAAGAGGCGGTGAGCTGTGGCGGCGTGTTGTTGGCGGTGTCGTTGGACATTGCCAACGCATTTAATAGTCTGCCATTTAGCTGCATCAGGGAAGCACTCCACTACCACGGGGTGCCAGAGTACCTGAGGCGGCTTGTGGCAGACTATCTTGAGGAGCGTACCGTCATGTACGAGGACCGAGATGGTATTCTGAGGCAGCGGCCCATGTCGTGCGGTGTTCCACAGGGGTCTGTCCTCGGACCACTTCTGTGGAACATGGGATACGACTGGGCCCTTCGAGGTCATCTTCCTCCCGGGCTGGGTGTAATTTGTTACGCTGATGATACGTTAATTACGGCCCGGGGAGCGAACTTTCAAGAGGCGGCGCGCCTGGCTACCACGGGAGTCTCTTTGGTGGTCGGGCGTATTGAGGCGCTGGGTTTACGGGTGGCCCTAAATAAGACGGAGGCCCTTTTATTCCATGGGCCCCGTCGTGGTCCGCCACCCGGCGCCTCTATCGTAGTCAATTCGGTCCTCGTACCGGTTCAGGCCCAGATGAAGTATCTGGGCCTGATCCTCGACGGCAGGTGGCTCTTCGACGAGCACTTCCGACAGCTTTCTCCAAAGCTGGTCGGCGCTGCTTCTGCCCTTGGGCGACTTTTGCCGAATTTGGGTGGAGCTAGCGTCGCGACAAGACGGCTATACACGGGGGTCGTCCGGTCAATGGCGCTGTATGGTGCACCGGTGTGGGCGGCGGCTCTGACCGCCTAGAATAGGGCTCGCCTCTGGCGCCCTCAGAGGATATTGGCGGTTAGAGCCATACGCGGTTACCGCACCGTATCGATGGAGGCGGCGTGCGCCTTAGCCGGTACTCCCCCGTGGGATTTGGAGGCGGAAGTGCTCGCCGAAGTTTATCGGCGAACGGCAGACTTCCGGGTGGGTAGCGGCATTTGGCCCCCACCCGAAGAGATACGCGAGTGGCGAGAGGCCGCTCGTCGAGCCACGATGGCTCGTTGGTCGTCCCGGCTGGAGGCTCCACGTGCTGGCTTTGCCACCGTGGAGGCTCTCCAGCCGGTCATCGCCGAATGGGCGGGGCGGCAGCACGGGACCCTTTCCTTCCGACTGACACAGATTCTTTCCGGGCATGGTTGCTTCGGGAAGTATCTGCACTCGGTCGCCAGGAGGGAATTGAGTCCCGCCTGTCACCACTGCGACTGCAGTGAGGACTCGGCTCAGCACACGCTGGCGGTTTGTTCCGCCTGGGCAGCGCAGCGTGGCGTCCTCACTGCAGTTATTGGAGAAGATCTCTCGCTACCGGCCGTCATACGCTCCATGGTCGGTAGCGACAGTTGTTTTACCGCGGTCACAACCTTCTGCGAAGACGTAATTTCGCGGAAGGAGGTGGCGGAGAAGGCCCGGGAGGACAACCTCCACTCGGACCCAATTCGCCGTCGCCGAACCGGGCGGCGGAGGCGCGCGTACCAGCGCCTCATGCCGCCTTGAGTGTGGCCGCGGGTGGACGGGACGGGTTTTCCCCTCCATCCGCTATAATGGCCAGCCGCGAAGAGGCGACGTCCGCGTGTGCCGTACGTCGCCTAAAAGGAGAGTTTATCCGTAGATGGTGTCCGCGGTAGCGGGCAGGCGTTAGGAGGGATCTGGATGTCGTAATAACAGCTGTTCCCGGATCCCTCCTATGTCAGGCGCAGAGTGGCACACCGTGTGGTTTTAGTCGGTCCGATTCCGACACACCACCCCGCCGTAAACCCCGGTGGGGTGACGGCCCGAGGGGGTTGCCACACGTTAAAAAAAAAAAAAAAAAAGGGTTTGTGTCAAGTTTTCTTTCTCTTTACAGTGCTATTGTCCTACACAGTTTGCTCCCTTAGTCAGCTTCTACGACTTCCAAGGGATATATAGGAGATTATTACACTCCATATTTTTAATTCATCATCGGATGGAACGTAAATAAAACTATACTAATTTCCATTACAACAGAAGAGTTGTCTACAAATCTAGGTGAAGTTGAATCCAGAGAGGCTGGTGCAGAGTTAGAATTCCGTTACCACGATCATGAACAGATGACCAAATATTTGCGGGCCGTCTCCGCAAAGTACCCTTCTTTGACAGCGCTGTATTCGATCGGAAAATCAGTACAAGGTGAGGAAACGTGGCATAATTGCCATAATTGCCTACATATTTTTCTTTTATATTGTAAAGGTAGTATAAGTAAGTAATATAAATTAGTAAATACATTACAGTACCGTAGTACAGCTCGTTCCCTTCTTGGCCTACGTGTATTTACGTGTTATTTCACACACACACAGGAAAGATCTAAACATTGGCGTGGCATTTATAAAACTGTATTTTAAAAGATCTGTTATACCTAGTGGCATCTATCAAAGATGTAATTGTGTAGAGGAAAATCACACGTGAGATTTAGATTACATCACATTATGTTAAAGTAAGCAAATTTAATTAACTCTATATCGTGAAATTTATGTTGCCGGCAATCTGTATAAACCGGAATTCCATACAATAGCTAGGTAATATTTAAAATACTTAAATTATGTAGATAATCTATAAAATATCTCAAAAACAGTGGTCTTAATAAAAAACAATCTACTCAATCTCATCTAATCCAAGTGATTCAACAGCAGCAGAGGGCATCTGGCGTTAATGGTCACTGTCCTTTTTTTTAACGTATGGATACTCCCTCAGGCCGTCACTTCAACAGGGTTTACCCCGGGGTGGTGTGTCAGACTCGGACTGACTAAAACCACACGGATAGGAGGGATCCGGGAACAGCTGCTATTACAACATCCAGATCCCTCCTAGCACCTGCCCACGAATGAGGGCTCTATCTGTGGGTAAACTCTCTATTTGGGCGACGTACGGCACACGCGGACGCTGCCTCCTCGCGGTTGGTCACTATAGCGGATAAAGGGAAAGAATGGTCACGTCCATCCGCTGCCACACTCAGGGCGGCATGAGGCACTAATAACCGCGCCACCGGCGCCCGATTCGCCAGCGGTGAATTGAGTCCGAGTGGAGATTGTCCTTCCAGGCCTTCTTCACCGCTTCCTTCTACGAAATTACGTCTTCGCGGAAGGTTGCGACCACGGTAAAACAATTATTGCTTACGACCATGGAACGTATGACAGCCGGTAGCGAGAGATCTCCTCTAATAACTGCAGTGAGGATTTCAGGCTGCGCCGCCTAGGTGGAACAATGGACGTTGTTCTAACCTAACCTGATTTTAAGCAAACAGAACATGTTTCATTTTATACGCATTCAAAATCTGTGTTTTTTCACATTGCCCGTGGACCAGTAAGTATTCTATGCAATCTATAGGAATTATATTAATTACCTAAATAAAATGTATAATAGACAACAATAATAATAATATTTCTTATTCTTATTCTTCTTATTTTTTTTAATAGTATTATATATATTGCCTAGGTATTATATCTTAGAGAACACCTGAATTATACAGATTGACGGTAATATACTCGTATGTGTCATAGGTAAGAAGCTGGATTGGACTAGTCAATCCTCAGGTCAGACTTAATGACTTAGTCAAAGCTCAAATAAATTAGATTTTTCGTCCTTTCACTAAAAATAGTTCAGTCAAAGGTCGAAATTAAAAGATATTTCGGAGATCGCCTGAAGGCTTTGGCCAAACTCAGTATAAACTAGTCCTTCCACGAAGAGATTGTACATTGAACTTTGACTATAACATATTCATATTAAAGTGTTAATCAGAACTTGCCGTAATTAATGACGTTCGAAACTTTTCTACTTAAAGAATATTTTGACTAAATTATATTGGTAATTATTATGTCACGTTACGCTATCAGTCAAAAGATCACTTAACAAAGAAGATATCGTTAAATACTTTACAGTCAAAGTTTAACTTAAATGTGCGAATATAAATTTTTGTTATGAAGGAAATGTTTATCCTAAAAAATGCTTAATGCCCAAATAATATAATAACATTGATCTGTTTAAATAAATTCAGGAAGAGATCTATGGGTGATGGTGGTGTCTTCATCTCCGTACGAGCACATGATCGGCAAGCCCGACGTTAAGTACGTGGCAAATATTCACGGAAATGAAGCCGTCGGGCGCGAACTACTGCTACACTTTATACAAGTAAGTCACAACCAGTGATTAGCCGCCATTTCCTAATCGATATAACTGTTATTAATGCTCTCGTTGATACCACGTGCCAACTTGAGGACTAGTATGGAAAGTAAAGTCGACTACTTGTCACTCGTGGGTTTTGTCATAAAATTATAAGTTTCTCACTTTCTAAACTTAATGCAGAAATAAAATCGGTTTTTAAACACTATGGTATTATACTTACCACATTAATCACCGTAATTCGGTTACATCATCTCTCATTGTTAAGAAAAATAAAAACCTTCTTTATAGTTCATATTCCTTCTCAGTGAGCACCCATAGATAATCTAATCTAATATATTTACATGAGTGTAGTTTTATAAGCCTCTCTACACTATTCACATCCAACACAAAAGTGAATTCTGTTAAAAGCGTTACCTTCCTTTTGTTATCTGGGTCCGTTCTGAAATCTATTCGTAGAACGTAATATGTAATTTCGATTATGTTCAGCTGATAAGGTATAAGCAATGGTGCGTGACTTAAGTAAGCTAATAAATTTAAATCTAAACCCTGTCAACGTAAATCCCACTTCAAGGCTCTTTTTCCGGTTCGATTTCGGCAAAAAGATATTTACTCGTACTTCAAATATGTTTACCTTTAAACTTAGTAAGAATTAATCATTCAATATGTTTCAGCATCTAGTGACATTATACGACACAGATTCATACATTAAATGGTTATTAGACAACACTAGGATCCATTTGATGCCGTCTATGAATCCGGACGGGTTCGCCATTTCGAAGGAAGGCCAGTGTGACACTACGTACGGCAGGTAAGATACGTACATTACATTAAAATTACTGTAAGAACGATTGTCACACATTACAAAACAAAGGATATGCACTTATTTTAGTACTCAATAAGTAAGTAAGTGTTAGGATTTTTAAAAGGAAAATTTCGTTTGTACACATTGTGGATATGCAAATAACGTATAATACATATATGTATGTATATATATAAATAACGTATAATACAGGTGGACCAAAAGTCTTCAAGGATTTCAAAAGATTTCAAAGGATGTTAAAAAAGAAAATAGTTGTTTTATAAAAAAACTGTGTATTTATTATGATAGTACACAAATAGGGAACTTATGTTTTAAAAATTACATCATTTAAATGTGATCCTTGATTATTTTGACACTGCTGCAACCTGGAGTGGAAATTTCCAATGACAGCCTGGCAAGTGTTTCGTGAAATGTTTTGCATTTCCTCGCGAATATATTCCTTTAATTCTTGCAGAGATACTGAATTATGAATAAAACTTTACTTTTAATGTATCCCCAAAGAAAGAAATTTATCGCGGATAAATCTGGGCTACGCGGTGGTCAGTTAATATCACCTCTTTTGGATGTCACTCTTTGGCCAAAAATTTCGCGAACTACGCTCAATAAGTCGTTAGAGGTGTGACATGTTGCAACATCTTGCTGAAACCACAATCGTTGATTAAAGCCATCATAATTCTGGAGCGCTGTTGGAGCAAAAAAGTTCTGTAGCATTGGAATATACCGCTCTGCATTCACTATAACAGGTTTCTCTCTACGATTTTCATAAAAGTATAGACCAATGACTCCTCTTGCTGACAAAGCTGCCCATACAGTAATCTTGGGTGAATGTAGGGGTTTCTGATACTTTAATTTTGCATTAGTGTCACTCCAATACCTGCAGTTTTGTCTATGGAAATGCCCATTTAGATAAAAGTGGGCCTCGTCTGAGAAAAAAATGTTGTTAAAATTGGTGAACCTCTCTAACATTTCGTTAGCAAACTGCGACCTGTGAGCATGATCTTAAGATGGCTTTAATTCCTGCGCCATTTGGATTTTATATGGATGTACATAAATGTAAATCTTTGTGAAGAATGCCATTTAAAGATGTTCTGGGCAGATGTAAGATGTTAGATCGCTTTCAAGTAGAGAGTCCAGGTTGTTCAGAAACAGACGCTCTTACACGCTCTACGTTTCCGGGATCCCGTGATATTCTAGGGCGGCCGGATCGTGGTTGGTTTATTGTTGAACCTGTTACCCCCTCGGACCGTCACCTCTGCGGGGTTTACGGCGGGGTGTTGTGTCAGAAGCGGGCCGACTAAAACTACATGGTGTGCCACTTTGCACCTGAGGTAGGAGGGATGCGGGAACAGCAGTTATTACGACATCCAGATCCCTCCTAGCTCCTGTTCTCTAACGCGGGCACCATCTACGGAATAAACTCTCTCTTTAGGCGACGTACAGCACACGCGAACGTAGCGTCCTCGCGGTTGGCTACTGTAGCGGATTATTGAGAAAACCCTTCCCATCCACCCGCGGCCACATGAGGTGCTGGTACGCGTGCCTTCGCCGCCCGGTTCGCTGGCGGTGAATTGGGTTCGAGTGGAAATCATTCTCCCGGGCCTTGTTCGCCGCCTCCTTCCACGAAATTACATCTTCACAGAAGACCGGGTAAAACAACTGACCCTACCTATCATGGAGCGTATGACGGCCGGTAGCAAGAGATCTCTTCCAATAATTGCAGTGAGGACCCCACGCTGCACCGCCAAGGCGGAACAAACCGCTAGCGTGTGCTGAGCCAAGTCTTCACTACAATCACATTGGTGACAGGTGGAACTCAATTCCCTCCTGGCCACCGACCGCGCAGATACTTCTCGAAGCAACCGTACCCGGCAAGAACCTGCATCAGTTGGAAGGAAAGGGATCCGTGCTAACGCCCTGTCTGCTCGGCGATGACCGGCTGGAGAGCCTCCACGGCAGCAAAGCCAGCACGTGGAGCCTCCAGCCGGGATGACCAACGAGCCATCGTGGCCCGATGAGCGGCCTCGCGTCACTCGTATATCTCTTCGGGCGGGGGCCTTATGCCACTACCTGCCCGGAAGTAAGCCATCCGCTGATAAACTTCGGCGAGAGCTTCCGCCTTCAAATCCTATGAGAGAGTTCCGGCTAAGGCGCACGCCGCCTCCGTCGACACGATGCGGTAACCGCGTGTAGCTCTAACCGCTAATATCCTCTGAGGACGCCAGAGGCGAGCCCTATTCTGGCCGGTCAGAGCCGCCACCCACACCGGTACACCACACAGCGCCTTTGACCCGAGAACCCCGTGTACAGCCGTCTCGTCGCGACGCTGGCTCCACTCAAATGAAAAAGTTCCCATCGATTCCATGTGTGCAAAAATATTTACAAAAATGTATCTTCAGTGACTCTGGAATGTATGTATGTTCAGTGAATCCTCAAACGTACGACCTGGTAGGGGGTTTTAAAAATTATTGATGACTATCGATTGAATATCTTTCCGAATGATTACTGCCACAATTTCCAAGATCTTAAATCGCTCTTCTTTGCCATTAGATTTTTTTGCACTCCAAGAGTGGCTTAAAATATCAGGATGATTGTCAATAAAACATATAATATCTATTATATTAATGTTAATTATCCCGACTTTTCGGTGATAACGGTTTATCACTATAATTTTCTTTCCATGGAAGTAGGATAGTTCTGTCACTCGTCGACTTTCGGTTATAAAAACAATAAATGAATATCATTACGATATCTAACTTTCTAAATCAAATTATCATTCAATATTCATGTATTAATCACACAGACAGTGTTACTTATATTGTGTGTCCAGTGATGTACACGACTACATGAGTAAATTTTAGAATCGCTTTTTTTTTGTAATAACAAATATTAGGGAAAAAGTGTACTTAAGGACAGTTTTTGTAGATCTACTAAAAATTCTAAAAAGAACATTCATTGCGAACTTTGACCTTGAATAAAAGATTTTGCACAGTTGAAATCGAGTGATATTTTTTTATTATAATATAATGGTATCACTAACGTTCATATAAATTTTAAACTTTTTGGTTTTAGATGCAAAAGGTTCCCTGATGTCTTCAATGAAACTAAAAATTTAAAAAGTTGATCAGATCAGATGAAATTTAAGACTGACAAACGAAAAATTAATCCTCAGCCTTTACAGTTCTCAAAGCAATAGACATATTTTAATCATAGTTAAACGGATTACGATATATAGCGGATTATAGAACTAAAAAGGCTCAGTGACGTTAACCACAGATGCCATAAATGCGCCACAACGTACACACGTAAAAAGCGTACACAGATAAGGTAAAGGCGCCTATTGCCGATGCTTATGGCAACATTTAAAAGTACCTTAAAAAAATAGATATTCACAAGTGTATTGACAGATTTTCACTTCGTTTTCTACAAATTTGTTATTTCAATTTTATGTTGCATCAGAGATCATATTTACTTCCACGAGATATATCATTTTAAATAAATATTTTAATGATCATGTTGATTTTTCATATTACAGAAGTAAGATTTAGGTGGAAACATAATATGGTACTGATATGAGCACGAATATTATAGTGTTGTTTGTTTTGCTTTTAAACTTTAAATTATTGAGTGATTGTAATTAAATTTTGCACAAAGACATTTTTTTATCACCCATGTGAGTATATAATTAAGATATTGGAAATTTAATTATTCCACGGTATTAGGAACTACGAGAGTAAATGAACTAAACATTTGCAAGTTAAATAGTGTAAAAAAACACAATTATAAGGTTTACTGAGAATCAAGTTTATTGTTATTTAAAAAAATTTTGCTTTCTTTGCAAAATCAACAGTTCGTAAGAGGCTTTCCAAAAAACGTACTGAGTTAACAAAGCAAGCTCACTAAAGATTGTAAGTTTTCATATTTCGGTCACATTTTTGTCCGTCTAAACCTATTTTACATGTTGCACATACTTACATACAAACTTCTTACAATGTTTTGTCACAAGTCGCAATCCAACAGAAGCAGCAATATTTGTAGTTTTATAATTACCTACGTGATTGTATCAGTATCACATTTTTAGTTTTTTCAGTTTTTTAATAACTTTGTTTATCGGAGTGAAAAAATTAATTTACTTTAAGCATACAAAACAGAAAAGCCGATTTTCAATATTGTTTGAAGAGACATTAAGAATTTTTTTTTTAATCTTGACAAGGTTCATATACTGGACAGCCAAATGGTCAAGTGCTAACTATCTTCTCTTTCTCTCTGTAGTACTGTCAATGATTACTCTACGGTATCACTCTTTTATTAGTTTTTATTTATTAAGGAAAAAACAATGACCTTATATAGTTACAAGTGTTAAACTTTGTTTTCAAATAATAGATTTAGTAATGAGAACTTTTCAGCTGTCGTGTGGTGTTTACAGAACCGAATTTTATGAATCTTGTAATTTTTATAACTAAATAGTAGGGTTTATGTAATTCCTTTGAAACCATAATAGGAGGTCATAGAGCCTATCAGGAGGGATAAAAATGCTGCCACCGTTATAGAAAAACTCCTTAAAGTTTAATAATCATAATTCGAACCATAATAATTACGATGCATTAAAAACTAAACAGCTTAATTACCGGACTACATTTTTTTAGATTCAAATTAACAGATGTACAAAAAATTGCTTTGTAATCAATAGAAAGATACCTTCGTATTTTGGTCTTTCTAAGAAATTAACGTTTTGTACCTGATAGTTAAGTAACCTAATTAGTGGTAGTCTGCCGGCTCAAAAGTTTGTATACGAAATAATTATTTCAACTAAATATAAAATTTATAAAATTATCAATTACATGAAAAGTTATGAGTAAAATAAGGTAGAGCATTTCTCTCAATGCGGATGATACCACCATATTAGGATCCAACCCTGCTAACCGTATCCTACAAAGGCGGTATTTTATTTTTATTTTTTTAATATAAAATCAATAGAAAATAGGTAAAATCTAAAAGTAAAATAATTGGCAAATGCTGTAAACGAAGGTCACAAACTTGAACGATAGGTTATATGACTGCCACGGTGGCGCAGCGGTAGTAAATACGACTGCTGTGCTTGAGGTCTTTTTTTTTTTGTTGTCGTAGTGGAAAATCCCTGCGGATCTCTGGCTCCTCGGGGAGCAAGAGCCAGGAGTATATGGTGTTTCCACTAAAAACCACCCCGGCGGCCGGTCTCAGGCGTCCTACTCTGAAAGGGACTCGGACCATATTATTTCAGGTCCCCTCCAAAATCAACGCTGCGCCTAGTCAGAACCTGTTATAATCGCCTGATATATGATGAAGTAAAAGATATTGAATGCATAAATTGATATTGGTATACTTAAACTTTCTCAAACAAATATAAAACTAAAAAATATAAATCACATCGTAAATGGAGCTTATTTTAACTAGCGTCTTAATAGGACGTTAGCCTTTAGCTTACCAGAAATTACCAATGGGTTAGAAGGGCGCATGCAACTGAAGAACAACAGGTCTACTTATGGTGACAAAATTATAACTCCTAAGCCTAATAAACATTGCAAATAATGAGTACAGTAGAGGGACATTAAATGAACTGGGTCCTCCCCAGAGTAGAACGTCTAAGGCCAGAATAGGAAGTTCTTAACATCCTTTTTAGACATTTTTAGTGGGAACTTCACAAACTCTTGGCTCCTTCGTTGCCAAGGAGAAGGGATTTACCACCCCCTCACGAAAACGAAAGCTATATGTATTATCCTTAACTACCTACATTCATGATTTAATTGCCATATTTGGTGTTGTACCTGATAAAATTGCTTTAATTAACATGACAACTGCGTAATTCAAAATGGTACCGATGAAAGGGGTCAGCTGCATAATAGCTTGCGGATAACCTGAATGTTCACAATACAATGAAAAGTTTATTATAATCGAGAAAATGATAAAATCACATTTCGTAAACATTTATGTTACATTTTGTATAGTGGTAGGTCCAACTTCGAAAAGAGGTCAAACGTCGAATCCAGCTAGGTTGAGCAGCGTTCGGGAAGCTACGTCACGTGTTCTTGTCACAAATACCGCAGTGTCTCAAGACAAACGTCTTTGACCAGTGACAGTGACTCAAGACAAACGTCTGTGACCAAAAAGGCTCAAAGTCACCCAAAGAGCAATGCTCGAAATTTCTTAGCGTGATCTTAGCGAATCAGGAATGAGGAGTTCCGCAGACGAACCAAGGTCACCGATATTGCCAGAAAAATTGCTAAACTTAAGTGGCAGTGGGCGACCCACATTACACGCAGAAACGATGGCCGATGGGGCCGTAAAGTTCTGGAGTGGCGATCGCGTACTGGGAAAATCATTGTTGGTATGCCCCCCATAAGGTGATCCGACGTCCTGGTGAAGGTCGCGGGAAGCTGCTGGATGCGGGCGGCACGGGACCGGCTGTTGTGGAGAATCTTGGGGGAGGCCTATGTCCAGTAGTGGACGTATTTTAACTGAGATGATGATAATGATGAGGTACATATATGTATAACAAATTTGTTTACCTATATAAATACCTAAAAGCGATGAAGGGACAAACTGATATGAAAACACAATAAAAATGTTTTATAATTCATGTGTGTTTTACAATTCAAAGTAAACTGGGCTTTCCGTCATACTCAGTTTGAAATCAAGGGTGATTTTCGAAACAAATGAATACCTTTAAACGATTGTCGACAGTGCATAACACTCAATTACGCAGTTGTACTATGTAAAATTGTTAATAACTGTTGATTACATTTCTAAAATTAAAAGGTTTGATTACATATTGTAGATTAGATCTTTATTTATATGTATCATGTCATTCCATGTTGGTTCATATTAAAACTTGCGCTAAACGATACTTGTTATTAAAAAATCTTCAAAAAAAGCATATTTTAAAAACGTAATTTAAGGTCATCCTTTACTTCCGCAGTCCTTGATGTTTCTATCCATATTACAGACAAGATACGTAGGTACTGTTAATCCGCGCTTACAACCACAAAAGTTGAGACATGATGGAAATTTGATGTTGCATAACTTTTACTTGTATTTTAATTTAAAGATGTATAGTTATAATATTTAATATTTACTTAATTGTTAATTGCCAACAGACATAACGCACGTCGGTATGACTTGAACAGAAACTTCCCAGACTACTTCAAGGCGAACACAAAGCAACCACAACCGGAAACAGAGGCTGTGAAGGAATGGATCAGTAAAATTCAATTCGTGTTATCCGGATCATTACACGGCGGCGCTCTCGTTGCCTCATACCCATTTGACAATACTCCCAGTGCCAGTAACTATCAAAATTATTTATTTAATTAGAAACATATAGTACGGGTGTTGACGTTGTGCACAGATATCGCAATGACGCGTTTTAAATGTACACAGCTGTCACTTTCGGAATTTAAAATAGTCTACGTACCACCGAACTATCGACATGTCATCACACCGCAGTGCTCCTCTCAGCTTTATCTGCACGATTTCTTATCCGTAGAGGGCACATTCCGTTCTCCCACGTTGTGTTAACGCACCGTGTGCTATTTTCACTCAGAATACGCAGAACTGAGGACAATTACCGCTTAGTAGTCGCAGCGCCAACGCAGCGCACTGTCAACTTCCGTATGGCATGTCTTTTATTGTTCCTTAACCATACCCAACCATTGCTTCTTTAGTTGTTTCGTATAACCTTGATATGTGTTTTTAACATTTCAATCAATCAACAACCTTTAATAATCACTGCGGTTTCAAAGTTTTTATTTCGATATGTTTGCACAAAATTTTCTGCCGTGAAAAATGCAAACGGAATTATTTATACCAGTTATAGAAAATATTCACAAAACACTAAAAACTTGGTATGTATCTATCATATCTATATATATATATATATATATATATATATATATATATATATGTTCATTGGGTATTTTATAAAATTATTAGCTACTAGACAACGACTGACACACAGACTAGTTTTTCTATTTCAATAGACTCTCTCTACTCATTAAATACAAAATGAAGCTTTACACAAAAATGAAAATTAACATAATTTTGTATGTAAGTAAATTTACAAACTATTCTTGATCCATCTAGTTTCAAGTATACTATAACAACAGATATTTCATTTACACGCATACCAGGGATATGTAGATCATCAGTCTGGTGTTCAGGTAAGGTATTTATTTAATTTTAAACTGAGTAAATACAAATTTATGCTTCATAATCAAGTCAATCTCATTAAATTTTTAGTACTTACACTAGTAAAAATTATTACTTTTTCATTTTAATTTTAAGAGCCTGCCAGATCATGCAACAGTATCTGCATGAATAGAATCCAAGAGTTGTGGTCACCATACTCATTGCGAATGTAGACAATGCAGTATGGAGACCCACACTATGGCGGTCTGGTAAAAGGCTTTTTCACGCCTCGCTTAGGGGCGTAAAAGGCATGATAGTCATCGTGGCATTGTATTATAGACACTTGCCACGACAACTGTCACCCCTACAACAATGGGCCTCCGGTTTCACCCTCACCAACGAAACATGACAGCATGGATGCTGTCGTTTTGCGTTGGTCTTCTGTAGGAGTGTAGTACTGCACCGATCGAGAAGGCTCGTTCGTACTGAAATCAGCATGGCTCTACCTATAATAAATTAATGACATTTTCAAATCAGATCCTTAATCGGAAAGTTAATCAAGTCCGGGTATGTTACTATCTTTTTTTTTTCTACAATACCGCACTAGGAATATATCCTATGCCGAGAGGACGAGATGAAACGGACTCAAAAAATACCTGGCCTTAGAACAGCGATTACTGGTTAATACAAATCGATATGGAGTTCGAACCCATAATACAGTAAAAAAAGGCCAAGTGACTGTGTAAACCACTATGCCATCAGTACAGTCAATCTCATTACGTTTAACACGTATAGTGCTATAATAATAATGTTCCTTTTCTGTCAACATGTCCGTTAAATGCAGTATTCCAAAGCTACGCGCACACGCCTTCTATCGCACCGGATGATGACGTGTTCCGTCATTTATCGCTCGTCTACTCTAACAACCACGCTAAAATGTCACGTGGAGTTTCCTGCAAGTCGGGTTCGCCCAGGTTCGAAAAAGGCATCACTAATGGAGCTGAATGGTACCCCCTCACAGGTAATCTCAACTTTCTTATTAACAGTAAATTACCTTCTTACAAATGTACCGCTGTTGGTTTGACTGTGTGCATGTACACCGGGCATCGTGTACAAAAGCAAACATTAACCTAATATTGGATGGCAGAAGATGGCCACAGTGTCGGCCGTAATCAAGTGTGAGTGAATGTGATCTAGTACACTACACATCCACTCGCATTCGCCTGTTTTCACCAACTACTTTATTAATTATTCGGCGTAGTTTTATGTTATTACACGTAGCAAAAAATTTTTAGACATGTCAATACTAATTTCTGGATTATGACTTTAAAAAGAGGGACAAAAAATATTGCAGTGTCTTTGTATATTAAATTTGCAATACTTGTTGCTCTTATAGGTAATGTGCCTATTTGTATACAAGCAGCTAGCACAAAGAATATCTAATTCGGAACGTGCTTAACGTATCGGCTCCGTTTGTTGCTTTAAGGCCACCATTCTCTAAGTGTGTTCCGCGGAACCCTAGGGTTCCGCGACATCCCTGTAGGGGTTCCGCAAGAATTTAGAAAAAATTCCAAACACCTCTCTCTGGTCGACCGTTCTGACGCGGCGTATCACGATTCACGAGGCGCAGCCGACCTTAGTCACCTCGTACAATTTTACTATGCCGCCACCGCGGATATCTACTTGTGAGCGCGAGTCCCTTTGATAAAAGCGCGCGAGTCCCTTTGATAAAAGCCGCCCCTGAGATTAACAATAATTGTAAACAAGCTACTTTCGGCTCTAATTTTAAAACGTAAAGTCGAAATTGTTTACACAGCATTTTTTGTATTTCTATTTTTATTTCGGCTTGTTATTTATCAAAGGCGCCGACTCGAGTATTTTTGAGAATGTTCGAGATCTGGCTAGGACTATAAAAGCGGCGATCGCGCCTCGACGCTTAGTTAGTCGACGATTAGTGTTCGGAGTGATTAGTACCTACTTGCTAGAAACAAAGTGTTTAGTGTTCTACTGCTGTATTCTGATTGTACATTTCTTCTTTGGACTAAACTCTTTTACGCAGTAACGATCGTGCGTTATTTTGACCCCACCATCCTGACATGTAACATTATTAATAAAGAAGAATGGAACGTTGGCTTACAGGCGTTAAACGTGTTGCAACAACATCTTCTAACGAAGCCGAATGTTCAAAATCAGATCGCGCGGAGTATACAGCAATTACCGATCCAGACGATTATGCAACGACGTCAAGTTCCACGGTTTCAAAGGCGAAAAAAAGGAAGTATGATGAATCATATATCAATTTCGGATTTGTTGATTCCAACGGCTCACCTCTCTGCATGTTATGTAGTAAACTGCTTCCTAATAGTTCCATGGCACCTGCCAAGTTGCGCCGGCATTTAGAAACTGTACACCCCGAGTCTAAAGACAAAAACAAAGAATTTTTTGTACGTAAAAAAGAACAGTTATTGGAAAGTCAAAAAACTATGATGCATGTAACCCAAACTATCAATGAAAAGGCCACAGAGGCATCATATTTAGTTAGCTATCGCATTGCACAAGCAGGTGAAGCGCACACTATCGCTGAGAATTTAATAAAACCATGTGTGTTAGACATAACAAAATGTATGCTCGATGAAAAATCTGCAAAGCATGTTTCTACTGTGCCGCTATCAAACGATACTGTTTCACGGCGAATTCATGATCTGGCAAGCTACGTCAAACAAGAATTAGTTACACGTCTACAAGAAACACGATTCGTCTTGCAAATAGATGAGTCTACTGATGTCGCTGGTCTGGCTATCTTGCTGGTTATCGTGAGATATCCATATGAAAGTTCTTTGGAAGAAGATATGCTTATGTGTTCACCGCTGCCCACAAAAACTACCGGAGAAGAAATTTTTAATAAAATTAATATATTTTTTGGGGAAAATAATCTCAGTTGGAACAATTGCATTGACATTTGTACAGATGGGGCCAAGGCGATGACGGGTATTACAGCAGGACTAGTGTCACGAATAAAAAATAAAGCGCCTAATTGTAGTTCCAGCCATTGTATCCTGCATAGACAAGCACTTGCGATGAAGCAAATGCCGTCAAATCTAAAATTAGTTATGGAAGAAGCGGTAAAAATAATTAATTTTATCAAAACACGACCACTACAATCCCGATTGTTCTCATTATTGTGTGAAGATTATGGCAGCAAACATAAAACACTGCTGCTCCATACAGAAGTGCGATGGCTGTCTAGGGGTAAAACTTTAACAAGGCTATTTGAACTTAGAGCCGAGTTACAAATGTTTCTTTCAGATACTGCTTTTAATTTGAAAGACCGTTTGTATGATAAAACTTGGTTGTTCCGACTGTCTTTTATGGCGGATATCTTTCAAAAACTGAACGAATTAAATGTATCATTGCAAGGTAAACAGACAACAGTGTTCCAGGCCTGTGATAAAATAACTGCCTTCAAAAGAAAATTAGATTTTTGGATTATTTGCGTTGGAAAGAGAGAAATAGAAAGCTTTACCTCACTCAATGAGTTTGTTAGCGATAACGATTCAGAAATGTTTCAAGATGATGTATTTGAGGAATTGGTCAAATATCTCACTTCGATGCGCGCATCTTTTGAGAAGTATTTTCCCGAAGAACAAAATACAAAAATGAAACTGAATTCATGGATTCATAATCCTTTTTTACCCAACTTACAAAAGCCCGAAAGTATGTCAAACGAGATATATGAATCTCTTTTAGATATGTCATCAGACACAAGTATGGAGGTACTGTTCAAAACGACGCCTCTCAACGATTTTTGGTGCAGAATTCGTGATGAATCTCCAATGCTTGCCAAAATGGCTCTGAATATTCTTCTCCCGTTCCCAACAACATATTTGTGCGAAACAGGATTCTCAACCTATGCAGCTACGAAAACAAAATACCGCAATAGACTGGACGCCGAACCTGATATGAGACTTCAACTGTCCTCTATCAAACCTGATATCAACCAATTGATGAAAAATAAAAAACAGTTTCATACCTCCCATTAGATTTTTTTTCTTTTTTAATAACTTCTAGTATAATAATACTTGTTATGTAAGTAAGTAATAACTAACTGTTACATTGTACTTTTATTATGCTTATTAATAAAGAATACGCAACGAATAGTATTTCGCTTTCCAAAAGGGTTCCGTCACCAAAAAAGATTGAGAACCGCTGCTTTAAGGATAAAACGTGACTTTGGTCTTTGTCGGACAGCGCGGTGTTTTATTATTTACCTATTTTTTTGAAGTGAAAACTTTGTTAAGTGTGTTGAACACTTTTGTCTCTGAACACTTTCCATGCTCTATATTTATATAATATTTATATTAAATAAAGCACGTTAAACATAACGCTCTCTATCCACTGGTGCTTAGTTGAAGCGCGTGTGCCTGCGGAGCAATGTACGAGATGTTGAACGTTACAGTCTCGAAGGGAATCCTCCGATTTTTATAATAACTACATATCTGAAGTTTACGAACAGCGTTACCCACTTCTAAATATTTCTTAACATTGCACGATAATTTGAACAATTTTTTTTATTTTATTGGAACAGGCAACTTGAGCAATAGGTATAAATCCTGTATTTCAAACATATGTGAAACAGACATAAAGTGTTGTCTCATGTGGGGCTTAAATATATCTTAGCGCAGTAGAAAATCGTGTGGCGACCGCTTCAACTATCTCATTATCCGTACCGTCAATTTAATTTTTGCGAATCAATATTTGTTATAAAATGGATATGATTTAATTTTTATTTTATAAAATTTCTGGTGTTAAAATATTGTCCGACGACTGCGGTAAAGACCCGATGCTATGTCTACCAGGAGGAACAGACCGCTATCGTGGGTTGAGTCCGAGTTCGAGTTCTCACTGCGGTCATAGTGGTGACATTCGAGACTCAATTCCCTCCAAGCGACCGAGTGCAGGTACTTACCGAAGCAATCGTGCCCGAAAAAGACCTGCATCAGCCAGAAGAACAGGGTGCCGTGCTGCCACCCTTTCGTCACTACGATGACCAACTGGAGTACCTCCACGGTAGCAAAGTCAGGACATGGACCTTCTATCAGCGACGGGACCACCAACGAGCCAACGAAGCCTCTGCGGGCGTGGGCCAAATGCCACTACCCGTCTAGAACTTACTTCCATCTTCAAATTCCACGGTAGAGATCTGGCTAAGGAGCATGCCGCCTCCGTCAACACTTGCGTTCGCTGCATATGGTTCTAACCGCCAATATTCTTTAAGGGCACCTATTTTGACCGAACAACTCCCGTGTCATTTCATTATCATCAGCCATCTTATCGCTATGCTGTCTCCACCCAAATTGTGTAAAAGTCGCCCAAGAGCAGAAACTTGGAATAAGTTGTCAGAAGTGCTCGTCGAAGAACGACCTCCTGCCAAGGTTCAGGCCCAGATACCTTATCTGTAGCTGGTACTAGAACCGAATCGACCACGATGGAGGCGCTGGGGCTGAACCACAACGAGGCCTCTGCAACAAAAGGGCCTTGTTATGCAGGGCCACTCCACCAGAGACCCTGCAGGCTGTGACCAGTGTGTCATCATCGTAACAAATTACTCCCAGTCGAGGGGGATTGTCTCTGCTCGTATAGAAGCCGCTTTCCTTTCAGAACTTGACTTAAACGCACCAACTGAAGTTCATAGTGAGCTCCGTGATAGTTTCATTAGGCTTAAACAGCTCACAATAAATTACGCCCTGCTGATCCCACTAAATGCAGAGTAGAAACTTTGAACCGTAGATATTTGTAGTAAATATTTGCAGGCCAGTAACTTGAGCTTCATAAGTTGTTGGTCGAGGCATTTGGCTATCAATCCGTAAACAGATTTGACTTTGGGAATAATGATTACCGAATCCACATATTGACGATCTCGTGCAATAGATTCTTTCTTATTTACCATAAACCTAATTTTTTTTTAAGCTTCCTTTGAAGCAACCCTTGATGGTTCAATAAAAACTTAGGCTACATACTGAAATACGTAAATAATATTAAAAATGATGTTATTGTTACAGGTGGTATGCAAGATTACAATTATCTATGGCACGGATGTATGGAAATCACTCTAGAAATTTCTTGCTGCAAATACCCCCCGGCACATGAACTGCCGAAATACTGGCAAGATAACAAACAGGTAAATCATTGTTACATTTTATGCATATGTTACATTCCTTTTTTTATGTGTGGTACCAACCTGAGCGCCAAAAGTTAGTTTATTTTTTTCGACTGTATTTCGATGTTAACCGATAGTCTTTATAATTCAGATATTCCATACAATACCTAGGCAATGTATAAAATATTATGAATATTATAGTCCATCACATACCTTACTCAGATAATTAAAACAATCGCTGGGGATTATATACAATAACTACTGTTCCACTGGCAATGTGTAACGTAAATAGATTTTGGTCTTTACTTATTAACATTTTGTAAATATCTACCTTGTAGGAAGGCAAATGACGGGTAAATAAAACATGTTCTGTTTGCTTAAAATCAATTTTATTCAGAAAAAGGTAGGCCAGGTTATGTTGATGGAATTTTACCAGCGGCTCATGCCACTCTGAGTATGGCCGTGGGTGGAAAGGACAGGTTTTCACCTCCATCCACTTCAGTAGCCAGACGCGAGGAGGCGACGACCGCCTGAGCCGTATGTCGCCTAAGAAGACAGTTTACCTGAAGATGTGCCCGTGCCAGCGGGCAGGTACTAGGAGGTATCTTGTTGTCGTAATAACAGCTGTTCCCGGCTCTCTCCTATCAGAGTCGCCGCCCATACCGGTGTCTCGTATTGGTAGTTAGAGCCATACGCGGCTACCGCACCGTCTCAACGGAGACGGCGTGTACCTTGACCGAAACTGCCCGCGTGGGATTTGGAAGCGCACGGTGCGTGCTTATGCGCGGACGACCGAGTACCGGACCCATTTCGCCGCCAGCGAACCAGGCAATGGAGGCGCGCTTGTCACAGCCTGATGATTTTGGATTGGTAGTTTTGGACCTGTCACCGTAAATTACACGCTACCGACTGGGCATTGGATATTGTATAGAATACCACACCATCATCTATATTGTATATTGTATTGGATATTGTATAGTATACCAAAGTATTGGTGTACTATGCCACGCTGGCCAGATGGGCTGGTAAAAGATTTACTTCGAGTTTTCTTGCCCTTTGCAATGATGTTGCCCTACGTAGTTTCGCCTCTTATATCACCCATGGGATAAAAAGCGATGGTTGTCACCATCCGCATGGTGACGAATTAAGAAGAAACAGAGAAAAGATTAACTTTAGAATACCTAGGTACTGTAAAAATTAAATCATATTTCATGCATTACCTACACGTTTTAGATATTGTACACATTGCCTGGTTATTGTATAGAATACCGGATGATACAGATTACCAGTAACTTATATATGTACTCGTATTGCATGCCAAAGCAAGCTCTGTACTTTAAACGGATTGATGAATTACGACTAGGGATTGTCATAAGATGGGTTTTAATCGTGCGAGTAGCACTGGATATACAATAAATATTAAAACTAAAATCACCTGTTTTGCAAAGTCTAAGTACTCATTGTTTGTTTAATAATAAAGCTAATGAGTCTATACAATATAAGATACTCATGGATATATTTTATTTCAGCACAAACTGAATATTTTCAGTTTAATTAATAAATTAAATGAAGCTATTGTTATAACACTGACACGGTCTTTTAGCTACCTGTACTGTAGGATTTATTATAATATTAATTTACCGATGAGTCCGAAATGAAAATTTTTAATTTGAGTAAACACATATAGGTTTATGTATATAATTTATTTATAAAAAAATAATATAATTATACTTTAATTGCAATTACAAAATTTAAATTAAGCGAGAATTATCATTTGATGAAACGTAAAAAAGTAGCTAGCGTTGATACAATAAAGAGCAATAAAGACGGTGAAGAAGTTACAGCTGATCCAGCGAGCCAAGGTTCTCTGGGATATCTAATTCCGATCACACCACACGCGATTCGAATAACTGGATTACCTGCATTACCGGTACTAAATGCCGCAACGACTCCACCTGGAGCTTGGCCACCTCCACCTGGAGCTTGGCCACCTCCACCTGGAGTTGGGACACCTACACCTGGAGTTGGGACACCTACACCTGGAGTTGGGACACCTACACCTGGAGTTGTGGCACCCCCATCTGCAGTTGTGGTACCTCCATCTGTAGTTGTGGTATCTTGAGCTACATCAAGTTCTAACGCGTGCAAAACTAGAGTGCGTCCTAAAATACTCTCTGCACCTCTTAAAGCGATCAAATTATCATCAAAATTCAAAGTCGTTACTTCATTGTTCTCTGCTTCAAACACAGCACCTTCTGTTGTAGTAATGACGGCTGGACTGACTGCGAAGTTTGTCCCGCCATGATTAAGGTTTTCAGGGTTAAAATAAGTATCCGAAGCGTCACAAGTGCTTACATCTCCCAATGCATGCACGTGAATTGAGTATCTGCCATAGGGTAGTCCCGTTAAAATTGCAGTAACGCGCAGGCCATCAGCAATCTCGGTAAAAATAATATTGCCGGCTATGTTTGCACCTAATGGATGTCGTGTGCTCAAACTAGCGATTGCCTGTCTAGTTACGTCATCACCATTAACCACCACAAGAAGCGCGAGTAAAAACGAAGACAGCAAAAGTTTCGACATAATGATGTATGTCACTCTGAAATAATTATTGCTTAAATGGAACTGAAATTAGAGCCATACCGTCTATTTAAGGCATGATAAACCATGTGATAAGATAATTGTAATTAAAGTAATTGATTAACACTGTAATCTTGTCAGCTATTCCGTGATTGAAATCTATTGGTTTCAATATATTGTGTTTGTGTGTTTCATAATAATAACAATAATAATGTAAAAATATTAGCGTTTTAATCGCACAGTGAAATCATATGATAAAGAAGTTTGTTCGTTACCTGTTACTTTCTGGCTCACATGAGTAAACTGAGCTTGCCAGTCAAGAGTTGACTCAATAAACAAGCCGTAATACTTGACTACTGGGCTCCAAGTTATAACTGAACCATTGAAGACGACCGGTGGGATTGATGCAGAATAAAATTTGTTTACCATATTTCTGCTGCCCATCAAAAATTGCCATTTGCCATCAAAATCGCTTGGCATTTTGTAGGGTTTACTGCCAGCCCGAATCTCATCGACCAGAATTTTATGTATTATAGGTTCTTGTTGATGTTGCTGATTGTTTATGATATATCTTTCTGCTTTGCAAGTGAAAAGAGCTACAGATCATCAGTAATTTAGCTACTTACTATAATACAAATTTCATTATCAATACACGGCATATATTGACTGTAATAGTCGGAACCCATTTTGAATAAAATAATTTTAGTCTAGATTATTTAATGGGTCCCAACAACATTAAAATGTATTATTTGCCCTTCCATTTAACACCCATATTGCAGTATTCAATTATTATTTTTTTACTTTACTTTAAACTGTAGGTTCCCACAGACGTCATGTTGTTTTTTTTTGGCGTCACCTATCTAAAACAATTGGTTTACCAAGACGAAGCAAACGATATGTAAAAAAGAATTTTACATGCATACATACATACAAGGTAAGTGCGAAAAACAAAACCCTTGCTTAGCCAGCCAACTGTTGGCTGCTATTATTACTAACGCATCACATTTTCTTGGTAAATTGTTATGACGCAAAATATTAATCGGTGTGAATTTACCCAGTTGTCAATTTTCGACGTAGATAGAATGCCTTGATAGTGATATTCAGACATACGTTCGACATTAAATTGCCCTGCATAATGACATCAAATTCAGATTTGAAAATATTCTGACGACGGAAGTACCACTATGATCACAAATCAGATAAATCTAAAGTGGAGAGTGTCATATTTCAAGAGAAGGTACTCGAGCTTAACACTACTTATATCGGCTATACATTAAATAGCCGATCTCGGCCATGTAATCGGTAGTCAATCTCAACGGAGTCCAGCCAACTACACAGTAGATATTGTAGTGCATGAACGAGTGCACAAACACAAATGCACTCTCTCTTCAATTGCTCTCATAATTCGACGGGGCGGCTATAGGACACTACCGTGAGAGAGGGCTACTCAACTTAGCACTCATGAGGAGCTAAAGGTGATACTTAAAAGAGAGTAGCAAACATTTTGGCGACCGACAGAAATACCCAAAAAGTATCCTAGACTGCGGAGAGTCGTGAGATAGCTTTTGATAACGTTTCTCTCGTCATTATATTATCGAAAAAAGTTTTAGTGTCGTTGTGTTACGTTACGTTATTAATGTTTAATTTAATTATATCACCACTGTTGTCATATTACAATATAATATGATAATTACATATTTAAATAAATACAGTACAAGAGAATATTCAACTTTTCTTTTTATTTTTACTACTCCGAATGGAAAGTTTTCTAAATAACACAAGTAAGATAATTCATTGATCCCTTGTGCTGGGAGTACGTGTCAAAAAATAAAGTTAGATTGAATCACTTTTTTGATTAGTCAACTTTACTTCTTAGACATCCACTCACAGCACAATCTATTAATTAACTGAGAACTCAGTCACAACGCAAGTTTCCATAGTTAGATCGAATCTTCATATTTTTGTTGAGTTTTGGGAATATGTAAGAAATGGATCCGCAGGGGGCCACCGAAATCAATAAAATTTAGAAAACCCATATAGGAAAAAAAATCTGAGAACCTCTTGATGGCTTAGATTCTAAGACATCAAATTATATTCAATTGTTTATAGATATAAAAATCTTTCATAAAATTTTAGATAGCTGTAAATTCCACACTAGTCTGAGCATAACTGATACTAAATTGACATTCGGAAAAAAAAAGAAAAAGTCTTTTAAACGTGTTTTAAGTATGTCAGCTTACAAAACTTTTCAGCGTTACAATCACTATTTTATTAATGCTTGCAGGTCTAATGAACGGTTGTCCTTTTCAGGCGCTGATAAAGTTTGCGGCCGAGGCTCACCGCGGTGCACATGGCTTTGTGATGGACGAAAACGGGAATCCGGTTGAACGAGCCTCTGTCGTAGTGAAAGGGCGAGACGTCACATACCGTACCACCAGATATGGCGAGTTTTGGCGTATATTGCTACCTGGCACCTATACAGCTGAGGTAAGTGTTTGTTTCCTATAGGACATAGGAATGAGTATTAATAAAGGGTAAATTTTCCTAAGCCCATTTTTCTTTAAGGCAGCTTGTGAGAAAATTGGTTTACCAATACAAATTTAATTCTTTCTTAACATTATTATTGACTCATATACATTTTTTATTCGTTTATTCGTTCTCATAAATGAATAACAATATTTATCTCGTTCGAAGAGCATTATGGTTTCTCCGGCGCCTGGTATTCCCTCTAAAGGACTAAAGAGTACTAAGTCTCTCCCTCTCCCGTACCCTTTTTACCACGACATTAATTCTTTGTAAAATAAAACGACGAAATACCACTTATTTTTTAGAAAAAAATGTAGATAGCAGACGCAGACGTTGACTTCCTCCGGTCTACACGCAGAGTACTTTAAGAAGAGTGCTTACTACGCTATACGACATAGATAGTTACGAAAACAACAGCTTACACGCTAATTCTCGTAATAAAAGTTCAGTCTCAATTCCGTTCCGACAACTCTCGATCTAATAACTGTCATTAGGGATATTTTCATAGTGAAATATTAAACATTCAACGTTGGCTGTAGTGTGATTATATCGTGTTGTAACCAAAGATTGAATCAAAAATCTGCTAGTCTTAGTAACTTAACTACGGAAATACTTTTTATGACAATAGCGAGATTGAAACTTAATCGAAACTGAATTGTGATCGAAATTTATTGCGAGAATTGGCCTTCTGATATCTTAATCATTGTCAACAGCCTATTGCAGTCCACTGTTGAACATAGGCCCCTCTCATTGCACGCCACTTGTTTCGAAACTCGGCTTCTGTCATCTAGCTCTTGCCATCCAGCTTACGCAAGTCATCACTCTACCTGGCCTGTGGCCGTCCTATACTACGTTTGCTTGCCGAAACGCGGTCTCCACACAAAAATACGTTTACACCAACGGTTATCGGTTCTATCTCGGTACATATTCATTGAACATGACCTAAGTTTTGATCCAAGTTCATCCGTAGGTCGATGCATACAGAAGAATCAAGAAGAGTCAAATCGCAAGTGAGAGATGTATTTGCCATTGAGGTGAGGTTGATGCCACATCCTTGTTGTAGCGTCTTGAACAAATCGTTCATTGTATTTGTGAACAATTTGGGGTAATAACGTCACCTTATCTCACTCCTCGACACAACGATATGGGCCTTGTTGGCTGATTCTGTACTTAGACAAACATAGTGGCAGCTTCCTAAAGACATCTCATCAATAGGTGTATCGCCAGTCTGCTTGACAACGATACACTCTCCGGGACTCCAGAACAGACCTCTCAATCGAGTCAGAGGCGTTCCCACTTTGTGGATGTGATCTATGGGGCCATATCCGCTTTGAACATTTGCCTACAGTGTCTCTGTCTCTTTCAATCAAAAGTGTATCGGATCATCGGAGGTAGCGTCGTACAAACTTGTTGATCTCTCGGTTTGGAGTCCGCTTTACCAACTAAGTGACAGGTGAGTTTTCACACTGTTCCTTCACTAATCCTAGGCTCCTTTCCGAAAACGTAGATTTCTTACTTTCTTCCCTGGGGATCTGAAACACATTTTCAAGGTTCTGGTTTTACGTCTGTTCTACTTTCCACGGTAGTAAAAAGGTTTCCCAGATATATTGAAGTTGGTCGGAGCCTGGATTTCATAAAACAGACACGTTCAGCTGTAAAAGTAATATTTAAAGATCCTCAGATAAGTCAGTCATCACTACCGGTACTAAGTGACCACTTTCTTTGGGCCTGTTTTATGAAGAAAGAATTCATAAAGAAGAGCCCCTCCCGTTCCAGGAAATTGACGAGGATTGGCCCATATGATTCCTACTTCCAAATACATGGGATTCTATTACCTACAATTTGTACTCCCACTTTAGCGTTAAAGTCACCCATAACAACGTTATAGTGGGTTTTAGTTTAGTGAAGAGGAGGGCCCTCGGTATGTCATCGTACATATTCTCCACTTCATCATCCGAATGTGAATAGGTTGGGGTACTTACACTTGTACACTTTGAGGTTAAACCTCTCAGTGAACTTCACAATGAGGTACGCTACCCTGTTCGACATACGAGTAATAGACATTTCCACAACGTTACTAGAAAGGGACTAATTTACCGGAAACCCAACGCCACGTTAGGATTGTTGGTCTCCCTTGTGAAAGTATATAAGGTGGCCTAACTCAAGGGTTATGGTGTCCTCCCTCTCTCTTTAGACTGCGTGTAACCCTAGAATATGCCACCTAATCTTCCTAAGTTCCACACTCGTTGTCCCAGATGCGAGTCAAGCCGTAAAGTGCGTCCGGTAAGCGTCAGTCTGTCCCCAGGTCAGTCAGTTCTGAAGGCCTCCCGTAGCCAGGAGATTCTTCACACTCGTGTTCTGTCGTTACCGTGGTCGCAACCATGACCAGAAATAGCAGGGCTACCGGTAACTGTTCTACAAGATACTTTTGCCCACAATCACCACATTGAGAAGGCGTTTTGGAGATTACAGGGAATGGCTTGTTGTAGTGGTGACATTGCTGCCCATCACCGGCCTATTACATTTATTTATGCCTGTTGGGCTGCATATACCGCCATCGGTCGGTCGCTAGAGCCTTATTTAGCAGGATACGTCGCGTACTGGTGACTTGCGGCGAAAGATTTCACACCCTTACGCCCCTTATTGACATCTTAGAGTACCTAATTCTTAAGAATGAATGTAATATATTTGTACTTATATTAATGTCATTTAATTCGCTTAGGGCACTTTCAGAAAGCGAAGCAGATAGTACTTCTTCAGTTTTGTATGTTTTATTTTGCAGGTTACTGCAGAAGGCTATATCCCTCAAACAGCGGAGTTCATTGTTGTAGAGAACCATCCCACGCTTTTAAATATAACTTTACGTTCAGCCAAGGTAATTGATTCACATATGACATTGACAGCCTTTAATAGTCCACTGCTCCACATAAACCCCTCTTCTTAGAAAGGAAGTTTTGACCTACTATACTACACTGGCCAGACGGTTTGGTATTTGGTTTATATCAAGTTTTCCTTCTCTTTGTAGTGACGAATTTGTTCCCTTAGTCGCTTCTTATTCTTATATTCATAATCCGTCGCCACACGGACAGTCGAGAAAATAGTAAATTATTAATTAAGATCTATGGTTATATAATATACTTAATTATTTTGTTACTCAGTTTTTCTTGTATATATTATAGATTAAGTGTGTATATTAAATAAAGTAATAATTAAATTTTAAATGGATACTCATACTTTGTAGGTAGATAGGCTTAAATGTAGTTCAGTAATATACTTTATGAGCTAGAGATGCCTACAGATTAGGCTACAGATGTGCATTCGTATATGTTATTGCGGTTAAAAACAACCTTCTTCAAGATTCAAAGCATCTCTATGGCAAATTTCACTAAAATCCGTTTAACACTTTGACCGTGATACATTTATAATAATTTATAAATACTTGTACGTTTATTAGGATTCCGAAGCCAATTTGCCAAAATGGAAACTTTACAGTTTCGTCATGTCCGTCCGTCCGTCCGTCCATCCATACTACAATCACTCACTCTCACAGACCATTAGTGCTGGAAATCTGTAATTTCGTATGAACATACACAGTTGAAAAATATATTTAATGTTTTTGGCTGCGTCTAATGTCATTAAAGTAAGATGTTATTTTTTGTATTCATCAACTCTTCAATATGATGTCATTGGATGGGTCTTATTCTAATTTTTGCAACATAAGAGAGAAGTATATACCGCTGAAGGATGCAACTTTTATACAAGTTTAAATAAATATAAAACTTTTATCTGTTGGTACTTCTTAATCTAACAGATGTTTGATGATGACGTTTATTGTACATATCCTCACTGGACTAACTACACTTACTGTACATTTGCATGTAATATTGGTGGATTGGTTACAATTACTTTTGTGGATCCCTAGGGTTACAAGACGCCGACAGCTGATACGAAGACTGCTAGCACTTTCAAGAGTTTAGAGTTGCCTACAAAACAAAACATGACTACTATCGCCGACAAAACTGAAGGAGCTATTGAATTGCCTAAAGACTGATCTGAAATATTCGACAATAACTAATACATGAAAATTCCGCTTAGACTTCGTAGTAAATATTTTTTAGATAAAATATAGTAATATCAAGTTTGTATCTCGTGGGATAACTACTTCCTTGCCATTTTTTACTACCCGTAACCTAAGTTGCCAGTGGTGTTAATTCGTGTGTGTTCGAAAACTTAGTAAATAAAAAAATCACTAAAAATAATTAGTATCGTGTAGTAATGAGTAAACGTCAAAGATTGGCTAAAATTATATAAATTGCATTAAATAAATACATACAAAAATGACATTTTTAACTTCACTAAAATAAGAGAATAGAAATAATAATAAAATCAGAACCAACTGCACGGTTGACCTAGTGGTGTAAGCGATCTACACGCCGCTCTTTACTACGCTGAGTGTTGTGGGTGCGCTTGAGTACGTTTCCTGAATGTTTGTAAAAGTCTCCCGCGATACAGACTTTATTCTTAGGAATAAATCAGTGCGGTACGGGCGTTGTCTATTTAAAAAAAATAAAAAAAAGAAAAACCATTAGTTCAGTGACGCCACAACAAAATTAGCACCTCACCTTCATCTTAGCCGCCTTGAAACGTGGCACCTACATATTACATATACCAGATTATTAGGTGTGGAAACCCGGCCATAGTGGTAACGCTTGAGATATGCCTGGTTGGATCACGATTCACGATATATAATAATTTCGCTGATCTCATAATATATCTTATAACAGATGGATGCGACAAATTCATTTGTCAATTTGGGACTCTCTAGCGCTGTTTTTGGTATGTTTACGTGGAAGATAGATAACGGCGTCATAAGAATGAAAACGTCTAAAGTAAAGGTATTTTGCAGCAGGATTTTTAGACTATCGCTAACTCTAAATGAATATAATTTTTAAAAATATTATACTTTATTTACCTTACATACCGCGTTTATCATATCATGATTAAATTAATTTTCAGTATCAAAATTTTATAATGTTATAAGCTGATCTGACGGACGTTTTCCAACTTGTCAATAAATCTGATTGTAATCATTTCAGACTGAGTTACAACTACTGAGATTACAATCAAATTTATTAGAGGAATGAAAACTCAATAAAGATAAACCATATTACTCACGAATGGATGTATGAATTCCGGTAACGTTTGAGGAAGGACTGAATCGTCTTTCCGCGATTTTATCAGATTTGTAACTGTATTATTATGGTACTTTATTTTTTTTTGTTCTCGACGCTGTGGAAAATCCCTGTGTATCTCCTACTCCTTGGGGTGCAGGAGTCAGGAGTAGACGGCGGGACTTTGGCACCCTACTCTGGGGTACTTGCCGGACCGTGTGATTTTAGGTCCCCCCTCAAATTTACACCATGCCCCGTTAAGCCCTACTCTGGGGAAAAAGTATTTCTACTCCACAGTTCTAACGTGGCAGCCCGAGGGTTATACCGTTCAGGCCGTCATCTTATCCCCTACCGCAGCAACTATTTTGCCCCCAAAGGCCCTCACTCTCTGGCGGCTTGCGGAACCGTCGACGGTTCATGACGCCACCGACGTCTTCTTCTCTCGGGATTGCCACTCGCCCGATTCCGTACAGCGGTCTCTTTTTGGAGCATAACTGCTTCACAAAAAGAGACCAATGCGCCCCAGCACTATGGTACTTACTTGGTACGTACTAGGAAACTGGCAAACCAAAAAAAAAATTACACCAACGCTTACCTATTTGAAAACGACATGAACGTCTTTGATTGCGCGGCAACCATTATTTTTATAGAATTTTAGTACACGAGTAGAGGAAGAAATAGCAGTAGAGAGCTGATGTTTTGAAATAAACCAAACATTTATAATAGTTAGACCATTTTTCACCTGAACTACAGACAAAAATATCCGACAAGACGCAAGACGCAAGACGCAGTATGTAAAGCGACAATGTATCAAAATAAATGTACATATTATTTCGAAACTACGCATAGTTTGTGATTTATTATTTAGATATACATTTAAATGACAAACCTGGTTCACCTGTACGAATGTGCTGATCACACTAAACTACTAAGCGAAATGTTTTTCTAGAAAACAGACTTAGAGTTAAGGTATAACTGTACTTTTATAGCGGAGGATTATGTGTTGTATATATGCTCTAGATTGCTTAGTAGAACATTGTAATATTGCAATTAATTAAAACCTAAGTACAAATGCCATGTCTCTAGTATACACATATTGTATTTAACAAATACCGAATCTCTTGTTTCTTATTTAATCATTTAATCCGATCCACCTTTTCGACATTCCATAGATTTCTACTGCATGGTGAAGGTGAGTTATTTTGAATAATTTACGCAGATAATCAATTGTAGCTTATATTTTATATTAACATAGTTTTTATATACATATATATATATCATATATATATTATTATTTATTATATTATATTATATTATTATATTATATTACATAGACAGGCAGGCAGTTGCAACAACTGATAAAGCCTGCATCCTGAGGGTTCTAATCAATTTTCTTATTTGGATTCCACCAAGAACTTGTCGAGTCGATTTTTGAATTGGTTCACATTTTGGGCAGATATAACATATAACATAAAATAAACATATATTCAAATAGATTATAAATGACTTGTTAAAATTATCAAATATTATTCATATTGTTATGGTTACACAAAAATTTAATTGAATTATTTTATATTTTTTATTAAATAAAAGAATTATTCATTAGGGAGTTAAATGTTAGTAAATATAAAATATGTTTAAATTGCATTATGTTACGGCCCTGGCCACATTAACTAATAATGCATATGATATTTCAATCACGTAACAAAGGTATTGGTATTCAATTATCTAATTAATAATTATTTTTCCTATTATAAAATAGTACATTTATCACTAAAATTGTTAATCATCAAACACGGTAAAGTAACTATTAATTAAGAATTGTTTGAAATAGCATTAGTCATCAAATAATATAATTGTTATAGGTTATAAAATATACAATACTAAGGCAATACCTACCTTAAAATATATTTATTATCACCGGAAAATACTATCAATTATCAAAAGAATTTAAGTAGTCATCTTTTTAATAATTGATACTCTTTTATTGAGATATGAAATTGAACGAAGATATCTGGGTGGTCATTATAAAACCAACAAGGTTAAGTGGAATCTAACTTCTCTACTCTCTGATCTAACCAATCAATCACGGGTTTAGTTTAAAATGTGCTCCTTTACCTACAATAGATTATGCGTGGAGAGAGCAGAACCAGTATTAAGCAATTGCGTTCTGGTGTGTCCTCATACTCCATGAAAAAGTGTAGATGTAGATTTATATAGACAGATTTACAAGGAGTTTGGAATCGATCTACTTACAGATCTATCATTTACGAGTAGAATTTATATCTGTATCCGGGTTCTAGAAAGAAGTGATCAAACTGCAAAAGAATAAATATATAAGCTATGAATGATAAATAATTTAAGACACATATTTACAATAATATGATGATTCATATTTAGATACCGTTTTGATTAATACAATGACTCATATATTACATTGGAATAGCTGTTATAAAGAAAGTATTGGAGATTAGTGACAAATACAAACTTATATGCAATCGTCTTTAATAATTATTTAATTTTTAATGGCGATTTTATTTTGATAATAACATAAATATATCCTAATGTATATAAATAATTATATATTAAATTCGAATAAATTTATATAGTAAATAATATTGTATTCTAGTATGCTATAAATACATATTAAATAAAAACAATTAACTGCAGAAGATAGTAGCTGTACATATTAATAAAATGCATGTTATTTAATATCTCAAATGTATAATTTATAGTGTACCTACGTAATTTTATTATTTTCAAGTGTTCTACGTGTAAAAATAAAACACAATATTTTTCAGAGAATTGATGGTGGTCCTTATTATCGACCAGTCGCACTGGTTCCTCGACCGCCTCCATCCTCTGCTTCGCCGGGCATCTTTGCTTCACTCAGCAGTTCCTTCAATAGCTTGGTTTCCAATATATTCGGATAGACGCACAACTTCTCAGCCAATATTATCATTACATCAGAAGGGGTCGTCTTCTGTTAAATTGCTTATTTTTTAAAATTTATACCAAAAATAAACGAATCTCAGTGTTTGTATTTGGAATACGAGTATATTACGATTTATTGAACCTTTTCATTGTATATCTTATACATAGAGGAGCTATAAGAAGCTGTCATTTTTGAACACTGAAAACGAGTTATTAGTAAACTTAATCCAGAATAATATTAATTATTGTCATACGACAGAAATACTAAAAGATCATACTAATTGTAAATATTTATTATTATTAAGGTTAAAATAAGGCATAGACTTTTAAATAAAAGACAAGTAATTTATTACTTTTGTTGTTTAATTTTTATACACAAACACACCATACTGAAACAAAGTATCTGTTACATTATCGTCATCAACAGCCTCTAATAGAGGTGCTGGAGATGGTTCTCCCTTAGAAAGGAGGTTCTGGCTTACTATACCACGGTGACCAGACAGAGTGGTAAAACGTTTGCTCAAAGTTTTCTGTCCCTTTGCAGTGCTGTTGTCACTAGTGTCGCACCGGTAGAACCGTATAACCGGAAAAACGGAACGGATTTATTATCTGCAGACACTCAATTGAGTATTAAACGAACATTCGCATTGCAAACAAATATCGTAGCTTATCAAAGTTGACACTCGCTATGCTTAAAGAAAGTAGATGTTTAGAGTAAACAGTAACCTAATCTCTCGAAGAAATCTACAATTTTGAATGGTGATATCTATTAGTCACGGCGATTATGACAATACCAAAAAAAGTTAAGTGTGTGTGTGTGTGTACCTACTTATTTAATTACGTGTACAATCATCAATGATAAAGGGCAAAAATGCAATTAAATGGAAGATCTGGATCGAATGCCGGATTAACCTTCACCGATGAACTGAAAACACTCATCATCTGGTGCTACAAACTTGACTTCAGCAATAAAATGTTCCGCCAAAAACAACCTTCGTACATAGTCTGCTCTACAAATTTACCCCACGGGCCTACAAATACATTCATCTGCTACATGCACATCATCATCATCATCATCACATCCACAGATTTTAATAGTTCACTGCTAGGTATACATAGGCCTCTCCTTAGAAGCAGATTGTGATATGTACGTTATCGCAGCAAAATGTTTTTAGAGAAAATGTGGGGCAAAATTACTGTTCACAATGCACAAATTTTCTCACCCTCTGTAAAGCACATCTTTCATAACTATTTTGCTGTGGTAACGGTTTCGGCCTACTTTTGCACACTGAATAGACGGGTTTTATAGGGTTTGTGTCAAGTTTTTTTGGTATACGTGGTTTAGTCCCTTAGGCGGATCTATCGGCACACACGGGGTGTATAGGATGGTGACAATCCCTATAGTTAATGCGTCACCAAACGGAAATCTTTGTGTTTGTGTTTTCGGTGAAACGTTTATTGATGAACTATATTTTTAGAACCGCTTACGGACTTTAAACTCGATAAATGTCATTACACTTATCAGTTTCTTTTCGAGTTATCATCAATTTGTGTTAAGTTTTCCTACATTTTAATTACATTAAATTAATTTTCTGCATACTATTTGTCTTTAAATTTTGCAAAGAGTGATTTCAAACGGGTAAATTGATTTAGAAGTTTATTAAAAAAATATTAGTTTGCCATTATGCCCAAATGGGCAATCAATCCTATTAATCATTTTGGTGCAAAATTCTATTTTCGATCTTGATTGTCAAACAGTAAGTAGCCGTCACAGTTGTTCACGTTGTGAGGTTATCATATTAGAGATTGTGTGCGCATTAATAATTACTTCATTATGTAATTATCAATTTGCGTTATTAATTTTCCATTCTGTTATATCTAATCTAATCGTTCGCAACGAAGCCATAATGCAATTAAGACTGCGAAATTTTGCAAACCAATTTATTGGAGCTAAAGAAAACTTTACAGCTTAGCTTCGTCTGACTACATCATCATCATCAACAATAAATAGCCTTTAGTAATCCACTACTGGACATAAGCCTCTCCTTAAAAAGGAGGTATTGGCCTACTAAGTATACTACGCTAGCCAGACGGGTGGATATAGGGTTTGTTTCAAGTTTTCCTTCTCTTTACAGTGATGTTGTCTCGTATATTTTGTGCCCATAGTGGCCTTAGTTACCTAACTTCGTGTAACATAAAAACAAAAAACGCAGTATGTCAAACAGTTCAGGAGGACTCGTTAAGCGTTGCGGTTGATTCACACGGTTACGCAACGCTGAACGCGGTCATCTTCGACAATCGAGTTGATGTAAACTAAATTTGCACTAGACCCCGATTCACAATAAGAAATTGTTTATCGTACTTATACTATACGACACACACACGATAATCGAAATTAAAGTATATAAAAGTTACATAAAAAAATTAATCAGTTTATTTCAGCAGGCAATATTTGTAGTATTTGACACTGTTGGCAATTTGTAGTAAAAAGAATATATATAAAACGAGATGCTTCCTAACGCTTATATGGGCTGGTATCCCCCATGTGGCGATTATGAAATCCTGTAACACTATGATTAACTTAGGTTCCATACTCGTTATTAAATAAAATTTAAAATAAACAAATTAAAAAATTCCGACCAATAATCCACTCGAGTCAGTTACATTCATAATTGTTATTTTTAAAAAATATTAACAGATACGAATAGATTAGATAAAGATTAGTATGATACATTTTAATATGTGAGATTTTGTTAGAATGTACTTAGGTATAATTAATTGTGGAAAAAAAAATGGGTGGCGGTTAATAAAGAATATGTTGACAGCCTTGGTGGCGCAGTGGCGCCAGGGTCGTTATATTTGTATGAACTGCAAATAAGTATTTGTTTCAGAGTTAGGGTGTGTTCTATATATATATATATGCGTGTATTTAGATCAGTTGTCTAATATCCATAGGACAAGCTCTGCTTAGTCTGTGACTTGGTGTTATGTGTCAGATGCCCGAAATATATTTTCGACTTATTATTAACTCTTGGATTCTATTCATGCTTTCCATCAGGCAGAATATCACTTTAGCAGGCTCTTAAAATAAAAAAAAGTATTAAATCAATATTATATTTTTTTTAATTTGCTGTAAATAAACTTGACATGTCATCCTTCTAGCCTTTAATATTTACAAGGTTATTTAGGGTCGGCTACTAGTTCAATTGTTTTTACTTGAATATTAGTTTTTCACTGGCATCGGACCTCTGCAACTGTGAGGGTTTTTTGAATTCGAAGGTCGTATTACTTACAAGTATATTTGAGGACATTGACATCTCAATAGCGATTGCCACTGACGTGTTTGACAAACGGGACCGACGGCTTAAAGCAATCCCGTAGGTTCTGGCGTGAAACACCGCCAACTGCCACACTTCGGGCTGTAATTAAGAATTTCTTGGAAGAAAAACCTAACTACACTTTTAAGCTCAATCCGGGAATAAAACCCAAGACATCCGTGTACTCGCTAGAGATTCTCAGATCTTTTCTTCTCATTGACCCCTTCCAATTGATTCCGATGGATCCCCTGCAGATCCATTTCTACCATATTCCCAAAACTCGATAGAAAATGTGCAGATTCCACTTAACTGGAAATTTGCGTTGCGACCAAGTTTCAACCATGGTAACAGTTTTCGAAAAAAAAATTAAGGTTTGATTGTTTAAATGGTAATCGATTGTCCTGTAAGTGGATGATAAAAAGTGAAAATGAAAAATAGTATATTTTATTGTGTTGTATTTATTCAAATATGTTATTTTTATAGAATTATTCATTATTGTTATCATATTACAGTGGAGAACAGTCATAATATAGATAAAATTAAACATTAATGACGTAACGCAACTTCTACAAGGACAATCATAAAATAGTCACAATTTTAATAGGAGGCATCCTACTTGATGGATTGACAGAAAATTATCAATATTTAGTTTCAGTTTTGTTAGGCATAACTGCAAATCCGTTCAATGACGCACCGTTTGCCAGATATGACTTTAAGTTATGAAATATCATAAATACCTGCAAGCCCTCATCGTTACTTTTCATATTTTTTCCTTCAATGTTTGACAATATTTCAAATCTTTAAATATTTTATTAGGATGACACCTTCATAGATGATTTTTGAGCTTCGTTATTGCTTTAAATTTTTTTGCATAAAATGCATATGGGCAATCGCTCGTCTGCCTTTGATGGAAGAAAACAAAATTTTAAATAATGGGCACTGAACTGTCGACATATCTTTTACATTCAACCATGTTTCGTATCAGTTACCTACCTGTAAATAAAAGAAATTTTGTTTTAGTAATATCATAAGAAAGTCTAATGTAATGTAAAACATTTTATCATTAATTATATTTTGATATCTTGCTGACCATTAGATACAAATACTTTTAAATAACATTTTGACATTAAAATTTCACGATTTAAACTATTTAATTATTTCTTAAATGCACGGTACGAGTTCGCAAAAATACATTTAATTTATAAAAATATTAGCTTTTATCGCGCGTGTATGTCAGTTATCACGGTAAAGAGTGCCTTATATTTTTTCTAAGAACCAAAGTATTTCCATGCCAAATTTCATTGCAAGCGGTTTAGTCTAGAAAATGTCACAGACAGACAGAAATACTTTCAAATGAATAATACTTGGATATTTAACTAAGTCATTTAACATTAGCAACAAATAGGTATCTAAATTATTAACAATCATGCAGGTCAATCACAATACGAGTATATAGCTCCTTTAATAATAATAACCCCCACCACATCAAGTAATAAAATAAATACTAATAAAGTAGGAACAAAAAATTCAACGTTTCTCGGCTTCTGTTCTTTCATGGAAGTGTCTAATAATAGTTCTGTTTAGTATTTAATATTTAATACGTAGCACGTTTCACGCAAGCACTACAAATAGGCAGATTAAAACTTCTTTTGCCGACATTGGCAAACATTACATATAAACATATAAACATTACATACATTGGATGGCTGGGCCAGGGCTAGTCACACCTAGACCAGTTTGGAAATCAATGTGCCGGACCAACGAGGCAGTCAAAAGCAGATATATGACACTATGAAATAAAATTAATTGACGTCACATACACTAAAAAATAAAGTTTGATACTTATTTAGCATTTTGAAAAATGATCAGGTTCTATAAAAATTTCAATAAAAAATAAGGTTTACGTTTTTGAAATATATTTTTATTTATAGCAGTTATACGGTGAAACCAATGAACTTAAAATTTATGGTAAACAGTTTTTTAAAGTTTTACTTGACTCTCGAACAATTGTATACAAACTGCGCCAATCATTTCTATGATTTCCTTCACATTTTACTTGCTGTTAAATTTTGGTCGCATTTTTAATAAGATTAAAGTATACAAAGCTAAAATTTGGTCCATCTCATTTGTAACAGTTTTGTAATATTTAGTTGCGATAACGCATTAGACATTTACGAGACACTGGTGTCTATCTTCACTTGATCTCTTGCCACTTGGAAGGATGCTATGAGAGCTGCTAACTCGATACGTTCACTGCAACCCGAAGCTAGCCGAGCCTCTGAGTCCGCCATTTTAATAAGAAGAGAGATCAACACCTCTGGAGGTAACTTCACTGTAATAATACAATATCATCTATCTATAAAAACCTACATTATGTAAGACTATATATTCTTCGCTATTTCAGCAATCGAAGCAAAACTATCATGGGCAATATTCGGCAATAGTAAGGGTATGGATACATCAAGGTAATCATTGTAAAACATGAAGAATATATTTCTATCTATGACGTTTTACTAAGTTGAGGTATATGTATAAAAAGGGTCTTTAAAAAAGGACATTTTGGTAAAGGACAATTGGAAAAAAGGACAATATGCATTGAAATGCTATAGAGGTGGCAAAATGTATATACCTCTCTGTATTATTGTGTGGACTTCTGTCAGAATGTCACCAAGAGCCAGTCCTTTTGCAATTTTAAGGTCCTGAATATCTGTACAATATAATGTAAAGAAACTTATAAATACAGCTGACTCTCAAGTGAAAATAAATACATCTTAGTGCACCTTTATACAAAAGCCTAATTGTTAAAGTTATTTGTAGCATCGCAGTCACGTACTTTTTACCCGACTACGGCAAAAACAAAAGGGAAGGTAATGATTTTGACAGTCTATGTGTGTATGACTGACTCCGAGGTAGGACCAAAAAGTGCTATAGTTTTTCTGATTATAGAAATACTTAATATCCACGTAAAGCCGTCGGTCCTGCATCTGATCCGTCCCTGGTCGTGTCGCATAGCCGTCCCATCGGGTTATGTGAGTGATCCGAGAGTGCACCTGTGTGTGTACACACCTGTGTACGCATACTTGTGTCTTGTCTGATATGTATACTTGTGTATACATATCAGATATGTATACACAAGTATACATATCAGACAATATCTCCTGCGTAGTAGGCTGGTCTCCGTTGAGACTGTCAAAATTGTCGGTACAAAAGTACAAAAATTGTCGAGGTAGAGATGTGGTCTCACCTACTGTATACCTATTATACAGAGTGACTGGTGAGATTCCTTCAATACTTATGGAATGTACTCGGTACTTGATTCTCGTTAACTTGATATAAAAAAAATAGATGCTTATTTTTTATCGAAATGTCTCTAAAAAATAAGTGAAATTTGGATATTATACTCCCTAAGTTCGCCGCACTGTTTACGTTGATCTAGTCACGAGCGGCGCGGCGGCACCCATCCCCGCCCTCCATCCCGCTACATAGGCAACAGCTGTACAGTGTAGGTACCTATGTATTCTGTGTTGATAGCGCGCTGCGCGACACGTGCGGCCGCGCGGTGTCCAAGTATTCCGCAGTTAAATACTGGGCTCTCGGTGTACTGTGTACGAAGTTTACTAAGAAGTTATTTAATATTTCGTTTTTATGTTATTTTATTTCATGATATATGTTCGCATACTATCACGTCCTCAAATATTGAAGGTATCTCACCAGTCACTCTGTATATATACATACATAATTATGTGGGTGCCAGAAACACTTCCTTTAAAAACACATGGTAGGTATACAGAACCTTGACTATTTTGGTACCTATGCATTTCTGGATTTATATTTGAATTATTCTCTTGTTTCGTCCTTTTCAGACCCCTTTTTTTACTTAGTAGGGTAATTATTTTTAAACTTTATTTTATTTTAGACGTCAGTTTTTTAATCTCTATCTTATAGGTCTAAGCGGTCACCTTGCCACTTCCTACTACACTGAGTGTTGTGGATTCGATCCCTACCTGGGATAACACTTTAGTGTGATATACAAATTGTTATTCTAAGTCCGGGTGCTTTTTGTGTCCATTACAGGAATTTTTGTAAGGTCCTCTGTGACACAAAATTCTTAATGCGGGATTTTGCCTTAAAAAAAGTTATTTGTTTCATTGCGAATTTACGAATTCATTAGACGACATTATTTCTGCTCACCCACTACTATTTTAGGGATATACAGAAACTAGTATTTAATGTTAATGCGTCACTTGTTCAAAAGGATACGCTTGAAGCAAACAGCAAAGTCATTCTCATTGAGTAACCAGTGCAGTATATTGTTAATATCAGACCGCAACGGGTGTCCCACGCATGTATAGACATTGTCTTCGGTGACGTCACGGTACGCCAGCCATGTACTCTGCAAAGTATTGAGAACTTTCCTCATGTCACCACCAGACAGCGCCAGCAACGCCTTCACTCCATCCTCTGACATTTTTACACTGCAAAATAAGAATTTGTCATCATTCGTTAATCAAAACTTGGTTTTTGTAAGAAATATTAAACTGTACTTCAATAAATGCAGTAAGATTATCTTTTTTTTCTGTTGATGGGGTGGAAAATTTGTTTGGATCCGATACTACTTTAGTTTCCCCTAAAAACTACCCCGACGGCCGGCCTCTAGCATCCTTCTCTGGGAGAACCTCCGGGTCCTCCTAGAGAAAGGTGCGTGAGGACGGAAATCATAGGTCCACCATATGATTTCCGTTCTCCCCGAATCCAAGCCATTGCCGTAACAGTAACAGTATTTTGCAAATTATCAAAACATAATCGTATAACTGTCACCTTTTTTGTTTTAGTATTTCCTGCTTGTTGTTCGCTCTATCTATGACTAAAATATCCAGGTATTGGAATATTCTATGTAAGTATAATCTATAAGTACATTTAAACCCATTTTGCATGACTCATTTTGGTTGATTCATAAACGTAAAGTCTAATCCGCTACTAATTTATTTCGGCAGCTGACGCCTTTAATGTTGTAAGCACTTAACAAGAACGAATTTTTGGAGATTAAAGATTGTACGGAATTAGAAACGAGAAATAATGCATTCGATACATTTTCAATCTTCGAAAGTATGATCACGTGTCTGCTTTACGTTCCCAATTAAAATGGTTACCTATTCGCCACCGCCGCAATCTGCGAGCACTAACTGCCCTATTTTCATTTCTCAACTCACCGTTTTCACCTACATATCTTACTCCGCACTTCCGCTATCTATCCTCTAATCACGACAGAAACATTCGCTCAGAAAATAATCTGCTCCTCTTATGTCCCTCTCATAACTCTGATTTCGTGAACTCTTCGTTCTTTGTTCAGGCAGTACTACTCTGGAATGCGCTCCCGCTCGAAGTCAGGATGTCCACAAACCGTTTTACACTCAAAAAGAATGTACATACATAGTCTCCTTCTTAACGAGATTGAAGAATCGTCTCATCGTTAGTTGGCTCAGCTTACAGTCAAGTTGTCATAATGTACAAATATAATCTAAATGTATGTGTATATTTATGTATATGGTGTATATTTATGTATATGGTGTATATTTATATGTGTATTTATGACGTATGTATTGTATGTGTTCATGTATGTATACGCACTCATGTATTGTATATTTTAACTGTCAATATAACCTCTGTGCACCTCCTTTACAATATTTCTAAACCACCCTAAGGTTGACTGGAAGAGAATGCTTTGGGCATTAAGTCCGCCGATGTACAAAGTGCATAAAGTGTAAATAAATAAATAAATAAATAAATAATCACGTGAGCAGAGCAGTGTAGAATTGTTAGTTTAAAATAAATATCGCAATAAAAAAGTATCGCATACCCCTCAGCGGACGCAATCTCTTTGAGACGTGGCACTATCTGTGTCTGTTGCAGCGGCGCAAAACGGAACCGGGTGCATCTCGACTGAAGCGCGGGAATTATTTTACCCAAATAATTGCAAATTATACAGAATCTTACATTTTCTGTATACTTTTCTATTACTGAAATATAAAAGAAAATTAATGTTATCCAAATGCGTTACCGTCACCGGCAAAGAGAAAAAGACTTTGCCAATACTTCAATAGGCTTTCACCTTATACTTTAAAGCCAATATTTGTAAGTATATCATATACACTAGATCAGTATTACGGAAGTTTAAATGTTATCACGATGTAATAATAATAATATAATTTTATTTACGAAAATGTAGACATAAAAGAATGGTAAAAAAAGCAGGCACGATCCACATTTCGCCGGTAGTAGGTATGCAAATATAGCATTGTAGTTTTTCATATAATAATTCATTAAAATTAACCAAATTGCTACGAGGGTAAGTTTTTAAGTTCGCGGAATGACAGTGAAAAAGGCGGGTAAACGCGATCTTTTGATGCCTACCGTATTCAGTGACTCATAATTAGTCTGCATAGTAAAATTTGTTGTGATTGGATCATTAGTTATTAAACTATCGTTGACCAAGTATTTTAATCGGGAACGAAGTGAAAAAAATGGAGAAAATTGAATTCCGTGCGGTGATAAAGTTCCTTACTAAGCAAGGAAAGTCTGTTCAAACCATACTCAATGAGATGTCATCGGTTTACGGGGATTCTTGCCCAGGAAAAACAATGGTCTACAAGTGGCATAGTTTATTTAAACAAGGCAGGGAATCACTTGAAGACGACCCGAGGCCGGGGCGCTCCGTTGAAGTGACTACGCCAGAAGTTATTGCAAAAGTAGAAAAAATTGTATTGGAAGATGCTCGACTAAAAAAGAAACAACTCGCAGAAATGGTTGGAGTATCGGATACAACAATTTTTAAAATTTTACACGATCATCTTGGCATGACTAAGGTTAGCGCACGGTGGGTGCCGAGAATGCTCACGCCATTGCAAAAACAACAGCGCGTGGAATGTTCACGTGCGTTTTTGGACCTCTGCAATGAAGACAAGGATGGCGTATTGAATCAAATTGTTACTGGGGATGAAACTTGGGTTCATCATTATGAACCCGAGTCCAAACAAGACTCCATGCAGTGGCACAAAAAGGGCACAGCACCACCCAAGAAATTTAAGGTTTCACAGTCGGCTGGGAAACTCATGGCAACGATTTTTTGGGACTCAGAAGGAATATTATTGATAGATTATAAAGATAAAGGCATTTCTATAACGGGGGAATACTACGCTTCAATCTTAGAACAGTTAAAAGAAGCCATCAAAGAAAAAAGACGGGGAAAATTAACGAAAGGTGTCCTGCTATTGCATGACAATGCTCCCGTTCACAAGAGCCGAGTCGCACTGGCTGCCCTGTATAAGGTGGGCTTCGATATTTTGAATCACCCACCCTACAGTCCAGATTTGGCTCCGAGTGATTATTATCTCTTTCCAAAAATGAAAAAAGAATTACGTGGTAAGAAATTTTCAACTGATGAGGAGGTTAAGGAGGCGGTTTCGTCGTATTTTTCAGACAAAGATAAAACTTTTTTTACGAGGGAATAAAAAAACTAATTGAAAGATCTGAAAAATGTATTCGTGTTGCAGGGGAATATATAGAAAAAGAAAAATAATTTTGTGTTTTTATTATTACTCAATACCCTCCATTCCGCGAACTTAAAAACGCCCCCTCGTACATTATATGGTTACTACTAAACTAAATCAATTGGAATAATATACACGTAACACTTTGAAACGATGTACAATAATTGCTTTGTAATGTTATACACATACAACGCATTTTTAAAATGATAAGACGGATATGAGTTTTTTGTAGGAATTCGCTGACGCTGTGATAGGTTGAAGTCAACAGAAAGAAACTCAGCATATATTCTATTTCAAGACCAGCAACAGTTTCGATAGATAATGAAGTGTTTGTAATTGCTATAGAAATCGAGTAATTAAAACCAATAAATATGTAGAAACCATTTATTACTGTACAGAACATATAGTAGACGATGCTTTTCTCTGTACTTTTCTCAACGCTTTTCTGTTCATAATAAGCGACTGAGAGGATATTCCTTGCAGCGACAACGGTGTATGTCCGTTTTTTTCAGGGTCTTTTGGGTGCGGGGACCTTCCGTTCAATGTAACGGGAGGCAACCTTCTGACTTTAATACCCAACACTCTGGTAACAAGAGTCGTAAATACATTATTTACCTGGAAAAATATAATATACATATACATAAATTTCTTTCACCTGCCAAATAATTTAAATATGTAGATATTATGCCTAGAAAAATTTGCTTATGAGGGAATTTTTATTTTGTATATTTCTAACTCAATACGTAAATACGAGTATGTCGAACATCAGACACACAACGCCATTTAGTCCCAAACTAAGCAGAGCTTGTACTATGGGTAGTAGACACCTGGTATAAATGTATGTATACTGTAAATACATACATATTGTACATAGAAAAAAAATCAATCAATCAAAACCAATCACACAAACACAGCAGTCACATAGGCTACCACTGCACCACTGAGGCAATCATATTTTAGTTTTTTTAAGTTTTATTTTACATTTTTCCTAATAATTAGTACTTGTCCTTGAGTACTCTTTTATTAGTCGTCAATATTCTCTCTAGCTTTTAGAAAAGTTCGATAAAGTTCACCATAATAGTTAGTCACAGTAATGAAAAATCTATGTTAAATTCAATGTGAAGCTAAAAGTGTTTTGAATATCATATTAGGCACAATAAGCAAATTATTTTACTGCATTAAACATAATTCGAGATTTACCATTTCCCCTGTCCTTGCAGAACCTTTGAAATTTTCCATCAAGTGTTCCGAAGCAAATTTCTGAACGCACGAGAGTCGTACCGCTCTCTGATGTTCTAAATCGGATTTATTGCCAAATAACGCCATTAATGGCTTTTTGACATCATTTTCAAATATTTCCTTCACCTTTGTTAACCATATGTTTACCTTTTCGAAACTCTGAAGATTTGTAAGATCGTAAACAAGCAATATTATCTGAAAAAGAAAATGGTTAATAAAGGAAAAATAAAGCCATTCATTAAAATTTTTGACAAAATATTATATTTAAAACTGATTACAGGTTTTTATTTAAGTAGCATTTTAGAAATTAGTATTTAAATTACAAGCCAGTAGGTTTATAATGCTGTCTTTATAAACCTACAGGCTGCGTCCCGTGGTATTACTCCTGATTGTTTTTGTACCTTGCTAATCCTACGGAATACAATCGGGATAAAAAGGCCATATGTTTTCCAAACTATTATCTACCTCTGTGAAAAATTTCACTCAGATCCGTTCAGCTGTTTTTGCGTGAAAGAATAACAAACATTCAAACAAACGTTTGCATTTATAATATTAGTAAGGTAGATTTTGAATATAGCGCAACTGTTTAAAAGATACTCGAATGCCATAACTTCTATTTTAGTCTTAGTTCTACATGAGGAAACTCGATTATCAAACTACATTCGTATCTGTACATACATTAAGATAACATTATATGACACGAGTATTCCGTTTCCGGCTCATGGTCATATCTAGTATAGATACGATTATCTACACGTTTTGATCAAAATATTCGACTTACATCTGAAGCAAATAAATAATTAGAGAGCATTCGCGTCGCTAAAGCGTTTCCGGCGACGTCACACAACTGCAATGGCACGGGAGGACGTAGTTCCAGGCACTGGCCGGCCATCACTTCAGCCCCCTGAGTCCCACCGCCAGCGACTACGTTCCCGCCCAGGTAACGATAACATAGGCTGCTCTAAAACCACAATGCTTATATTTAAATATGCCAGATTTCTTTCTATAATGATAAAAGCAAAATTAACTGCACTAACATAATATTTAATTAGTATTTCTATATGCAGCAATGACTAAAACAGTTCCAAATGCCTGGATATTCCTTCAACATCAAAATCGTCACTGACACCTTACGGTTAACAGTTAAGATTATATCTGATACATAAGATGTAACTCAAATTAGCAATACCGAAATAAATACCTAAATAGTCCCAGACCTATCATAAAACCTAACACGTTAATCACTAGCAGAAGAATCCTGCTATAAATGTCACATATAGCACCTTTACAGTATCAAATGACACACATTTTGCCACAAATACACTTTTTTAAAAAAAAAAAGGATGACCTGCGGTATCCTCCTTCTTAAATGTAAGGCCAAGAATGCGGAGAGTAGGTATTGCCGTCACCGCGAATGTAGTAGTAACACATAAGTATATACTGTATGACAACAGTGTCAATGTGACACTGATTCGTAGCATAATGAATTATACTTACAACCAATGTACTCGTATACTTTTGTAAAACTCTACAATAGGTCTACTTACCTTACCAGTAGATGGTTCTCCAACAATAGCAATCTTAACAGTTCTACATTGAACTTCTTCGTCTTCACTGTCCAACATGTTTTATTTGACGTATTTGTAGAATTCATTTAACAAGAAACTAGATATTATTCACTTATAAAAGATTACTGCTAGTACGGTACCAACTACTTAGTACTAAATATAAAAGTCGTCATATGGTTTAAGGTTTGTGTTCATGCTTGATATCCATGGCAACTAATACAGTTCTGTCTAGAAACTGATTTTCTAACATAGATATACATATGTACATATCTTTGTTGATCAATAGGGATACATTCACAAACATCATATTACTTGTGTTGGTCAATTTTAGGATAACATAGGGAGAGCATATTGATCTGGATGTCGTAATAGCAGCGGTTCCCGGATCCCTCCTGTCTCAGGCGCAGAGTGACACACCGTGTGGTTTTAGTCGGTCCGATTCCGACACACCACCCCGCCGTAAACCCCGGTGGAGTGAAGGCCCGAGGGGGTTTGCACACGTTAAAAAAGAAAAAAAAAAGGGAGAGCATATAGATAGGATTAAATATTATAAATTAAAATAATGAACAATGAAATGAAGAAAGATTCCATAGGTAATTTTAAAACGTATGAGTAATTGATTATATCACGAGGTTTATGATAAAAACGGTTTTTTATCCTGATTAATTAGATAAGTAAAGTTTACCGAAAATCGACTGTTACACTGATATTAAACGTTTCAGGCTGTCTATAATTAAAATTTTAACAAAAAAAATAGATACTACATGCTGAAATCGAAAATATTTCTCTGCTGAACGAAGTATGAGAGGTAATAAAATCACTTTATCATGTATCATTTAAAAAGTAGTAGGCCAGAGAGACGCTGACAATAAAGTATCAACACGCTGCGTCATGTAACATTTACCAACAGCAGTCCACTGTTGGGCATAGGCCTCTCCTTAGCAAGAAAGTTTCGGTCTCCTATACCACACTGGCCAGACGGGTTGGTGCAGGGTTTTTTCAAATTTTCCTTCTCTTTGCAGTGATGTTGTCTTGGATATTTTCTTCCCTTTTTATTATAGAAGCCCACCAAAGTGCCTCTACACTGCCTGATGGGAAGCATAAATAGAATCCAATAGTGGTGGTCACCATATTCATTGCGAATGCCGACAACGCAGTATGGCGACACACGCTATGGCGGCCTACTGAGATACTTCTTCCCGCCCCGTTGAAAGGACCCGGGATTACAGTGGGAGGGATTATAAACAGTAGAGGCGGCAATTAGGGGTAACGTTCCTACAATAGCCTCGAGCAACAGCGGAGCTTTCCCGCATTTCATTTCGACTGTCATTTTAACAAGTTTCCAGTGTCGACTGTCGCCGGTTTATGCTTCTATGTCCTAGTAGCAGTATGTGTTGCGTTACATTATTTGTTTTGAGTTCATCATTATTCATTAAATCTAATTCTACAAAGGCAAGGACACCGTGACGATATAGCCGCCTGGGGCCTCGCTATAATCTACCCGTTCGGAACTTCGTAATGATTTACCCGCCCGTGGCTTCGCAACTGCAATGCCACTGTGGTTGAAATGTAGATGTCCTCGACCGTAAACGATACTAGCCGCGTGCAAGGGCAGTAATGCCTGAAGTCTACGGTCGGTCGCTGATCATTGGTTTTGAAATAGCTTTAACACCAAGTTATCAGAATACAACACCTCATTTGACTACATTCCCGTTAAAGCGAGTCACGGTTATGCAGTCCTTAATTGTTCCCTTGATCGACTATGATGTGTTATTTTGACCTAATTGCAGACCACCTCAACAAACTAGATCGCCTTCTCAATAACCGCATTCGTATCGTTTTCAATCTTCGCAAGTTTGATCATGTGTCTGCTTTACGTTCCCAGTTGGTCAGAGCCCACAATTTGTCAGCGCAGCAGCTTGTGAGCTCTAACTACTCTATTTTCATTTCTCAACCTTCCATCATTTTTCCAATACCTCGTGGTCACACTTACGTTTCTTGTGTTCCAATCATGACCGAAATCTGCGATCAACAAATAATTTGCTTCTTCTATGCCCACCTTACACCTCCAGTCTCATTCACTCTTCCTTCTATGTGCAGGCAGTTCTACTCTAGTATGCATTCCCTGCCGAAATCAGGATGTCCACAAACCGTCTTACATTCAAATTGAGAGTGCGCGAACTTCTTTGGAATGAGCTGGCAGTAATCACTATCTTAGTACCCGACTTCGATAATACTAAATTTAATTATCTTACATATTATTAAATTTATGTATGTATAAATATGTTTGTTGTATTTACCATGTAATTTACGTAGTGGTAAATTTATGTACATTGATTAGGTTTAATGTAGGTTTAACTGTTACTTATCACATCATTATGTACTACGAAAAAACTCAATACATTGCACCTATCACATCTTATTTCTACACCATCTAAAGGTCGACTGGGAAAGAATGTCTCATAGCATTAACCCCCGCCTTTATACAAAAAATGCAATAAGTTTTAAATAAATAATTAAATAAGTTTGACAATAAAATAGACGTTACTGATTTTAGTCTAGCTTAGAGAATTTTGTAACAAAATTGTCCCTTTTATTAGTGGTACAGATACACACCAAGCAGTACAAACGAAAAGGCGAGTGGTACAGATGAAAAGATTTGACGAACGTCTGTTGATCTGTACAGTAAACGATACAGACGAACAGTTGAGTGGTGTTGCAGATAAACGTAACTACGTTAATTAATGAGTAAGGCAATAAGAAAAATTTACTTACTTCTACGAAGGGCATTTTGAGCATCATTTGTCATTGCATCAGCCTCATCCAAAATAATAAGTTTAGGACCTGCTTTGAATATAGTTCTTGTGGATGCAAAGCTCAGTATTTGGCCCCTTACAATTCCAATACCTCTGTCATCTGAAGCATTTAATTCTAATACCTGAAAAACATCTATCATAAATGCTTATACTTACAATTTTCAATATATTTAAGACTACAATACTTTTGCAATTATAAATAAAAAGCAATTATATTATTAGAAATAAGGTTTACCTTTGTGATTAAACAAAGATCAAGGGGAACTACACTAACTAAATCACTTATGATTGTAAACTGTTAATCAGGCTTGGTTGTTGTACAACCATATTTGGCAATAATTATAGGTAGGTGGCGCCCTAAAAGTGTGGAGGTCTGATGGCACTAGCTGCATGTAAATAAATTTTAATTCAGCTGTATCGGAGAAAACATTCGGAGACTGATAAAAAAGAGAAAAATAGTTGCACTTTTGGTAAGTGCCTTCCTTGATAATAGAACTTTGACATCAATTCATAATTCATTTACTCTCAAAAAACATCATTTTCATAGAGTGGTGAAGAGTGTTTAACACTGGTCAAAACAGGCCAGTTTAAGATTTCATTTTACTCCAACGTTAAATGTCATAAAAATTTATAGTCTATGCATACAACCCTTAACTATTATAACAATATTTCAGACATCTGACACACAACGCCATCTAGTCCCAAAGTAAGTAGATCTTGTACTATGGATACTAGGTATCTGATATAAATACATAATAATATATACTCCTTTTGTAAATACATACACATTGTACATAGAAACACAAACTCCAACACAAATATTTGCAGATCATACAAACATTTGATCTGCTTCAGGAATTAATCCTGAGACCTCCAGTCGGATATGTACCCCTGCGCTAGAGATAGTCGAGTATGCTAATAAATATTATTTATTACTCACCACTCTATAGTATACATTATTCTTAAAAATATATAGTTCCTTTTTTAACTTTCTATTGTAAAAAAAAGACTGTATTTTAGGTTTGTTCAATTAGGTAATTACTTATATTTTCCACTGTTGGACAGACATAGGTTAAGGTCTACTATACGACATTAACTAAACAGATTGGGAATGTTACATTTTATATTTTAAAGTCAATGCCTGTCTAATTGGTTTAGCAGTTAATGTATGCAACTCTGATCAAGAAGTCTTGTGTTTTATTTCAGGGTCGAGCCAGAAAAAAGATACTGAGTTTTCTAACTATAAAATGCTTAATAACAGTCTCAAGTTTGGAAGTTGGGGTCTTAACCCACATGCCTCGGAGAGGAAGTAAAGACATTGGTCCTGTGCCTGATCTTGCCCTGATTGTGTGGAATAGCTATCGCATTGGATAGGTAAAGTAACAGAATAGAGAGTGCACCTGTGTTTGCACACACACTTGTGCACAATAATATCTACAACATAGTTGGCTGGTATCTCAAATTGGCTAGGAGTACATCAATAGTCAATGGATCCATAGAGCAAAGTAATTCATTGCCGTTTATAGAAATTATTTGTATGCTAATTATTTATACCGTTCAGTTAATACCACTGTTGGTGTATCCAAAATCATGATATCATTTAAATACACACATAAGTTTATCTTAACAATAAATGTATAACAAACCATGGAGTTAAACTGTTGCGGAGTGTACATTTGTCTAGCGCATGCCAAGATTGTAGATGTCTTTCCTGTCCCTGGAGGTCCATAAAATAACAGATGTGGAAGTTGATTTTCGTTCATGAATTGATTTACTGAAATGTAAACAAAACTAAAAATCTGTCATCTTCAAAACAAAAATTATTATGAGTCTAACTGCCATCACTTACTAGTTTTTATGATGTCGTCATGTGATATTAAGTCTTCCAATTTTGATGGACGATATTTTTCAACCCTGAAACGATGGAATATTGTAGTAATATATGAAGTAAACAAAAACAGTTACATTTTGTACTTACCATGGCAAGTTTTTGCTTACTTCTCCAACCGTCATGGTCTTTTCTGAAATAAAAATACATTGACTGAGACCACTATATTTCTCAAGAATTCCACAATTGAGAAAAGTTCAATATTTAAATATTTACATCAATTTATTTGAAAACAGACTAGGAGGATTTTACAGCCTAACCAACTTCGTTATTCTCTTGCTAAATGATTATATTATTGAAAGTATTACCTTTACAGACAATGCCTGAAGTATATTAATAAATCTCAATATATGAAGTAGAAGAAAGTTTAAGTTAAACTGTTTAACTAGAAGAATGAAATCTAATCAAACCTCATAAAAGTAGTTCGGCAATTTAACCGCGAATAATTATATTTATTTTTTGTTACGGCATTCAATTATTCACCTACCGTACTTGAGTATTAGTCTTTTTGGTCAGGTTGGTGTAAATTGTACAGATATTTACGGATTTGTTTGTCGAGATAGTCGAGGGACTGTTTACTTTTTGCCTATAAATTATTAATTTTAATTTTTATTTCCACATTAAAAAATCTTTCAGAGGTGTTCACATTATGAAACATTTAAGAATTGTTTAAATCTAAATAACTTTCACTCAGACATCTAGTGTTGTGTACATAATTTTTTAATCTCATCCTGAATGTTCTGTGTAAAAATATATGACATGAGCAGCAATTCAAAAAAAATATAAATAGCTTCATTGATAGTTGGCGGTCTAATGTGATCCCCAGATATTTTGCGGTTTTCGTCCACACGATCTCCTGTCCGTTGAGTTGGAGCGGTGGAGGGATCTTCCGAGAGGTAGATATGAGTATTGCCTGTGTTTTGCCCACGTTTACTGAGAGCCGCCATTTCGACAGCCACGTGGGCAAGAGGTCAAGCGCGCGCTGCAGTTTCGTCGCGGCGTGGTGGAGCGAGATGCTCGACGCTATGTACGCCGCGTCGTCGGCATACAGCGCTAGTTGGGTATCTTCCGTGTGTAGAATGTCGTCTGTGTAGCTTGAGTACAACACAGGCGATAGGCAGCTTCCTTGCGGGACTCCGGCCGCTATGTTGCGGACAGTGGAGACCTGTCCTTCCACGACCACTCGGAAAGTCCGGTTGGTCAGGAACGAGGAGACCACCTCTACGTACACACACGTCGGGGTAACGGTGTGTCCGAGAGTTTTTTGAGGAGACCCGGTCGAAGGCCTTTTCCATGTCGAGGAATACTGCGATTACGTGTTCGCGCTTGTTTCGCGCTGTCGTAATCCCGTGCAGTACTCTCGACAGTTGTAGAGTCGTGCTGTGTTCAGACCGGAACCCAAATTGCTCTGGTCTGGGAGTGATGTGCGGGATGAGGTGCCGCAGCAGTAGCAGTTGGAACACTTTCGAGGTTGTGGGCAGCAAGGTGATGGGCCGATAGCTCTCCAGCTTCAGGACGTTCTTGCCTGGTTTAGGGAGCATAATGACACGCCCCTCCTTCCAGCAGCTGGGGATGTGTCGTGTACGGAGTATACCCGTGAACAGACGCGCCAGTGCTGCCACTGTTGTTCGTGGCAGTTGGCGCAGTGCTGTGTTGGATATTCCGTCAGCGCCCGGGGCCTTTCGAGGCTTGGTCCGGCGTATGGCGTAGCTCACCGTGGCCGGAGAGAAGAATATAGGGTTTTCTTCTGGGGCTATCAGAGTGGCGACGTATTCGCGAAGGTGTGTTTCGACTGGCCCAACGGTTGATGTTGGGATGTTGTATATATGCTAATTGCCACGCAAATTTCCATATCGCGATACAGGATTAGTAGTTTGCATTGTAGTTCATTACTTTCATACGTTTCGTTCATACTTCGTAGTTAGATGTATCTTTGCTAGATGGCGCTGTTATACATTTTCATTTGTTTTATAATGTGGAATCGCCACAAAATTCTCAGCCAGAGATTTCTTTCTCTGGCTGATGAAATTCGTAACGAGGATATTGGACAGAGAACTAGAGTAACTGACATCGCACAGAGAATCAGTATGCTGGCTGACTAGAGGGTATTCTAGTCTAGAATTTTGAAAAAAAAGAAAAAAATTTTTTTCATAATTCGATAGTTTAGATACTCAAAAGTATCTCCCTAAAAGGATTTTTCAAAATTCAAATTATTTTCAAAGTTACAGCCGTTTTAGTGTCGTGCCAACTAGACCGGGTTGAGCGAACGACTGCAAGAATAGACTACGGTCGGTCCGGGCTACTTGAGTATGAATAGCTTTCTTTCTTTCTTTTCATATACTTTTAGTTTACTGTATCAATAGTCTGAAGGTCATTGTAACGTATTAGACAAGAATCTATACTCAATTTGTTTTTAGTTTGAGTTAGGTCCATGTAAACCTCGAACTTCTCGAAGCTGTGAAGAAGTATAAGTAAGTGAGAAGTTACGCGTGCATTCTTATGATATTCTTTTAAAACCAAAGTGAACATTTGCTGATTCTTCTAATATGGATAGAAAAGGTTCGAGGAAAAGTCCTCATCGTCCAGGCAAAACAACAAAACGGAAGTTCAGCGGTAATCAACATACTTTGGAACAAGATTTATCTTTTACTAGTGCATCAGCTGCAAAGTTGAAGAGTTCAAATGACGATGAAATTCTCATTGACTATAATTTTGGTTATTGTGTATTGGAATTCTGTTCTGTTTTTTCATCTCTTGCACTAATGATAATATGTGCTACATGTAAGCAAAAAATGTCATTTTTTCGGACAGCTGCACGAGGACTAGGATTTAAAATTGGAGTACAATGTGGCTGCAAAGATACACGTTATATTCAGCAATGTATGAAGCTGGGATGGTTGATTAAGAGAATGTAAGTTATACGTACTATTTTATCAGTTACGCTGCCTGAAACTGAACGTTAAACTTTAAATGTGTTTTTCTCGAAACTACTTTTTTCGATACGGTGATGCAGATATCTTAGGTTCTAATCAGCCGATTTATTTGAAATTTAGCATGAATATTCTTTAATTATCTCGCTTTCGCACTAAGCAATAAAAATTTCCAAATATGTAATATTTTTAAAAAATTGAAGGAAGTTGAAAAATGAGTAAAAAAATCGACTTCTATTTTTAAACAGCCGCCATTTTGAGTAAAAAACTTTTTTTCAAGTTTTTTTGGTTTGTGCGACAATGACATTTGTACTGATCAATAATTTGGCATTGTTTTTTTTTTCAGATGGATACAAAGGGAGAAATCCTTTTCACGAGGACACGCCCTTTTTTTTTCCTCCAGTTCAAGGACTTATATCTTTTTGAAAATATGTTTTTTTTTTTTGAAATGCATGTTTTTGTATTCTTGAAATATCAATAAACGAATGATAAAAAATTGCATAGTAAAAATATTAACTGCTTCTTTTATATTAATTGCCAAAAAACGCTCGAAATTCAAACCTCTAGACTAGAATACCCCCTGAAGTGGAAGTGGGCCGGCCATGTCTCCAGACGAACCGATAGTCACTGAAGCCGAAGTGTACTAGTGTAAGAGAGAGGATACCACGATTGACCGACCGACGACTTGAAGAAGGTGGCTGGCAGCGGATGGATGGGAATTACCCAAGACTGGGATCGTTGGCGCTCCTTGGGGGAGACCTTCGTTTAGCAGTGGACGGCGATAGGTTGATTTATTGATTGAATGAAATTATATATTTGGTGTAAATGTAGTCAATGTAGTCCTATGGCAGAGCGATGTTTTTGTAACAACGGTGCGAGTCTGTAGAAGGTGGCAAAGCGCAACGAAATCTTTTCTGTTTCAGATTTTCCAGCCAGACTTCATCTTTCTTGATATGTCGGTTTTTACGTCATCACGACACTAACGTCTTTTTTTGGCACCTTATTCTCAACCACTGACTTAAATATCAAAGCTATTTCTTTAAATAGGAGGAGGACTTTTCCTCAAGCACCGCATATGGCAGGCAATAAGTTTATACTCTTATTTTGCGTATGAAGTCCACGTTTCGGAAGCATACTCTAATGTACTCAACACGCAGGTCTGGTATAGGAGCACTTTGGCCGGGGTGCTGGGCTAGAAAACCTCCACGTGGTGCACCCTGGTAACGTTGGCGATGGTACTCATCACTGCCAACGGCTAATATTCTAGCACAAAGAAGAGGAGGCCATTTTCTTCGGCCATTCGGTTGAGGCTTGTTCCAACAGAGCGGGCATATTTGTCGATTCCTCGGTTGGCTCTTCGCTCTTCGGAGCAATGAGGAGGAGAACCTCGATAAAAAATCATTATGGTGGGACCCTTTCATGGGTCGACGTTTCTCCACTGTCAATGGTGGAGAAAGGGGAGCGGGCTCGGTGTGTACTCACACTGCCACCGAGCAGGCATTGGAAGATTTAATCTTCCTGCCACCGTTGTCACATCGTAATCCCGAAAGGTGTGTCGTGGTTATGTCTCGCGACACCAATCGGGGGCGAGGGTCTTGGCTTAGCCGCCTGGACTACGAGGAAGAAAACCTCTATAAAAAATTACCCCGAATCCCGTGTTCTGGTACGTGACCAAGGGATGCATGGCTGATGGGTAGTTCAGTCGCAAGCGCACCCCCAGCCGAGGCACCTGCGGACCCCTCGGTTGGGCATAAATGTACGCTTGCCCGGGTATTGGGGGATCTCTGCCCGGGTCGACCTTTAATTCTCCCCCACTCGTGGGTCTGAAATGGAATCTATCAACATTAATTTAACAAAAAACAAAAAAGGACAGAAAGTGAGCACAAGGAAGGGGCAGTCTAGAAAAGCAGAAGACTTTTCATCTAACGAGGAGGACGTCCTACTTGGGCCACCTACTTCGATGGGGCTCCCAGAAGTCGTTTCGGCTGCTGGCAGTCAAAGAAAATCGGAACAATTATGTTCCAAGTCCGCTATTCCGTCGGATGATGGTGGCTCCAGTACGAATATGGACGTATTGGAGTCGACAGAGAAGAAACCTTGCGAAAGCAGGAAACGCGAACGCTCCAAGGATGAGGCGAGTGACACGTCTGTAGAAATGCTGCCTCCTAAAGTGGGCAGTAGCCGTAGAGGTAGGTCGCGAATATCGACCTCAGTCCCGTCTGGTTCTGTCTTTTCTAAGGCAGAAACCTATAGGCGGGTTAGAGCGGAGGGCGAAAGCACAGCAGAGGAGGAGATTGCTGATCTCCTGCAGAAGATTCGAGAGCCGGCGGAAGGGGGTTCTATCCCCCAAACAGCGGTATCTTTGCAGGAGACAGTAAATGCCGGGGTGGCCATTATCCAAAAGGTGGCTACCAAATCTCGGAACCTTAAGAGTTCTTTCGTGAGGGCTCTTAAGGACTCTTCCTCTGCTATCGCTGGGGTCGTCGAGACCCTCGTTGGGGATGTAGCTCGACTTCAGGCTGCTAACGAATGTCTGACGGGGCAGGTGGCAGAGTTGAGCGCCCAGTTTGCGCAGTTGCGGGCGCAGGTGGAAATTCCAAAACAGCAAGATAAGGCTTCGAAGCAACCTGCCTCCACTACTGGTTCCAGTGACGTCAGTGACGCACACTTGCGTCAAATTTTGGACGCAGTGTGGCATATGCTGGATGGACGTCTCGCAGGCCTGGAAGCGAGACTGCCTCCGGCCCCTATTATGCGGCCATCACTTGCTGCAGACAGGCGAAAGGCCTCATCAGTTTCGACTCCGCTGTCTGTCGCGAGTGGTCGCAAATCGTATGCGACAGCGGTGTCAGTGTCTGCACCTGCTGTTGCCACGAGGACACAACAGGCGGCCAAGTCAGCAACCAAGATGGTTGTACCGGTTACAGGGAATAAGACGGCGGTAAAGAGTGGAGTGAAATTTCCTCCGCTTCCCACTCCAACACCTACACCTGATCCCTCCACATCTGCCCTCTCCAATGACGGTTGGCAATTGGTCGGAGGGGCTAAGAAGAAGTCCCGAAAGCGGGGTAAAAAGGCTGCCCAGAAAGCAGCTCCTACCCCGCAGTCGCCATCGGTGGCAATAGCCACCAAGAAGCCACGGAAGCTAAAGCCGCCAAAAACCGCGGCTATAGTGGTTACCGTATCGCCGGAGGCGGCAAGTGGCGGACTGTCCTATGCGACTTTATTCAAGAAGGCTCGGGACAGTCTCGCCACTGATTTCGGGACGGTAGGGGTCAGGTTGCGCCTCGCCCAAACGGGAGCTCGAGTCCTGGAGTTCCCCGGGGCTGAAGGCGCAAAAACAGCAGATTCGATTGCCGAGAAACTGCGAAACATGTTTGCACCTACGGATGGTGTCAAGATCGCCAGGCCTACAAAGTGCGCAGAACTGCGCATTTCGGGCCTGGACGACTCAATAACGGCCGACGATGTCCGTGTTGCAGTTCGGGAGAGGACTGGATGCAACACGGATAACATCAGGGTTGGCACCATCCGCTCCGGCCCAGGGGGCCTTGGCGCAGTGTGGTTAAGTTGTCCCGTAGCGTCAGCCAAAGTTTTGGGCGACGCTGGCAAGATACTCATCGGTTTCGTAAACGCCAAAGTCACAGTTCTGGCGGCGAGACCGATGAGGTGTTTCAAATGCCTGGGCGTGGGACACACCCGCATCAAATGCGACAGCTGTTTTGACTGCAGCGGACTTTGTTTCCGCTGTGGTCGACCGGGGCACAAGGCGGCAGATTGTTCTGCTGCCCCTCACTGCCCCGCGTGTGCGGCGGGTAATAAACCCGCCAATCACCAGATTGGGCAGGGGGGTTGCAAACTTCCCCGCAGTTCTCGGCAGGCGTCAGGGGCTAGCCAGTCGGCCCAGGCTACTTCTGACGTCGTTCGTGCGTCTATACCGTCGCCCATGGAGGAGCCTGTAGAGACGGTCGAGTAATGGCCCAAGTCTCCAACCTCCTTGTCCAGACTAACCTGAACCACTGTGCCGCGGCGCAGGACCTTTTCCTGCAAACCATGGCACAGTGGTCGATCGGTGTTGCCGTAGCCGCGGAACCCTACTACGTTCCTCCCCGTGCAAACTGGTTGGGTGACCGGGACGGTTCCGTGGCAGTCGTCGGCTCCACAGCGGCTCATTCCCCGCCCTTGTCGCTAAGAGACAAGGGCACTGGATATGTTGCTGCTGAGTGGGGGGAGATCACCGTATACGGTGTGTATTTCTCCCCCAACCGGAGTTTGAGCGACTTCGAGGTCTTCCTCAACAGCCTGGAGATCTCGATGCGGCGACTAATGTCTGAGCACGTCCTTGTGCTGGGGGACTTCAACGCAAAGTCCGTTGCGTGGGGTTCCCCCAGGACGGACGCTAGGGGCGAGGCCGTAGAGGAGTGGGCGGCCTCGGTGGGCCTCTGTTTACTAAACAGGGGCTCCACCAACACGTGTGTGCGACAGCAGGGAGGGTCGATAGTGGACCTTTCGTTCGCTACCCCTGCCCTCGCCGCACGAGTAAGGAACTGGCGTGTCCTGGAAGAGGTTGAGACGCTCTCGGATCATCTCTATATCCGATTTGAGCTCTCCCGCTCCCAGGAACCCAGAAGGGGTCACGTGGCGCGGCGTTCTTCTCGCTTTCCGCGGTGGGCTATAGCCCAACTGAATAGGGACCTACTAGAGGAGGCAGCCATTATTCACTCTTGGCTGTCTCCGCAGGCTCCGACCGAGGAGGTCGACATGGGGGCTGGTCGTTTCCGCGATGCGATTACGCAGATCTGCGATGCGGCCATGCCCCGCATCCGAGGTTGTCGGCCTCCACGGAAGGAAGTTTACTGGTGGTCCCAGGAGTTGGCGGACCTCCGCGCGGCCTGTACTCGTGCCCGGAGGTCCTACACCCGTGGTCGGCAGCGACACCGCGAAGAAGGCGGGGAAGACCAGCTTCATGAGGAGTACCGAGAGGCGCGGAAAACTCTGAAGCTGGCCATCAGCCGCGCCAAGGAAATTAAGCGTAAGGAAATGCTGGAGAGTCTCGATCGTGACCCCTGGGGTCGCCCTTATCGTGCGGCGCGACAAAAGCTCCGCACGTCGGGCCCCCCCCTTACAGAGACACTCCAGCCCAGCTTCCTGCGGGATGTGGTCGAGGGCCTTTTCCCGCGGCGGGTGGATCACACACCCCCGTCGATGGTCTTCATGGCCAGAGACGACGGGGGGAACGAGGACAATGTTCCGCCCGTTAGGGAATCGGAGGTGGGGGCGGTTGTTCTACGGATTCGCTCTAAGAACACCGCCCCTGGGCCAGATGGGATACCTGCCCGAGTATTGGCAGGAACCCTCGATCACATGTCGGACCGCCTCAGGGAGGTCATGGACGCTAGCTTGTCGTCCGGACGCTTCCCTGAGTGCTGGAAAAGCGGGAAGCTGGTCCTATTAAGGAAGCCGGGACGGCCTACCGATTCGGTGGCGGCCTATAGGCCCATTGTGTTGCTGGACGAGGCGGGTAAACTGTTTGAGAGGATACTCTCTGCCCGCATCGTCCGGCACCTCTGCGAGGTGGGCCCCGATCTGTCGGACGCCCAATTTGGTTTTCGGGCGGGGCGTTCGACGGTCGATGCTGTGCTGCGCCTGAGGGCCGTTACCGAAGAGGCGGTGAGCTGTGGCGGCGTGCTGTTGGCGGTGTCGTTGGACATCGCCAACGCATTTAATAGTCTGCCATTTAGCTGCATCAGGGAAGCACTCCACTACCACGGGGTGCCCGAGTACCTGAGGCGGCTTGTGGCAGACTATCTTGAGGAGCGTACCGTCGTGTACGAGGACCGAGATGGTATTCTGAGGCGGCGGCCCATGTCGTGCGGTGTTCCACAGGGGTCCGTCCTCGGACCACTCCTGTGGAATATGGGATACGACTGGGCCCTTCGAGGTCGTCTTCCCCCCGGGCTGGGCGTAATTTGTTACGCCGATGACACATTGGTCACAGCCCGGGGGGCGAACTTTCAAGAGGCGGCGCGCCTGGCCACCGTGGGAGTCTCTTTGGTGGTCGGGCGCATTGAGGCGCTGGGTTTACGGGTGGCCCTAGACAAGACGGAAGCCCTTTTGTTTCATGGGCCCCGTCGTGGTCCACCCCCCGGTGCCTCTATCGTTGTCAATTCGGTCCTCGTACCGATTAAGGCCCAGATGAAGTATCTGGGCCTGATCCTTGACGGCAGGTGGCTCTTCGACGAGCACTTTCGACAGCTTACTCCAAAGCTGGTCGGCGCTGCTTCTGCTCTTGGGCGACTTTTGCCCAATTTGGGTGGAGCCAGCGTCGCGACGAGACGGCTATACACGGGGGTTGTTCGGTCAATGGCGCTGTATGGTGCAACGGTGTGGGCGGCGGCTCTGACCGCCCAGAATAGGGCTCGCCTCTGGCGCCCTCAGAGGATATTGGCGGTTAGAGCCATACGCGGTTACCGCACCGTATCGACGGAGGCGGCGTGCGCCCTGGCCGGAACTCCGCCGTGGGATTTGGAGGCGGAAGTGCTCGCCGAAGTTTATCGGCGGACGGCTGACTTCCGGGCGGGTAGCGGCATACGGCCCCCGCCCGAGGACATACGCGAGTGGCGTGAGGCCGCTCGTCGAGCCACGATGGCTCGTTGGTCGTTCCGGTTGGAGACTCCACGTGCTGGCTTTGCCCTCGTGGAGGCTCTCCAGCCGGTCATCACCGAGTGGGCAGGGCGGCAGCACGGGACCCTTTCCTTCCGACTGACGCAGGTCCTTTCCGGGCATGGTTGCTTCGGGAAGTATCTGCACTCGGTCGCCAGGAGGGAATTGAGTCCCGCCTGTTACCACTGCGACTGCAGTGAGGACTCGGCTCAGCACACGCTAGCGGTTTGTTCCGCCTGGGCGGCGCAGCGTGGGGTCCTCACTGCAGTTATTGGAGGAGATCTCTCGCTACCGGCCGTCATACGCTCCATGGCCGGTAGCGACAGTTGTTTTACCGCGGTCGCAACCTTCTGCGAAGACGTAATTTCGCGGAAGGAGGCGGCGGAGAAGGCCCGGGAGGACGATATCCACTCGGACCCAATTCGCCGCCGGCGAGCCGGGCGGCGGAGGCGCGCATACCAGCGCCTCATGCCGCCTTGAGTGTGGCCGCGGGTGGACGGGACGGGTTTTCCCCTCCACCCGCTATAATGGCCAGCCGCGAGGAGGCGACGTCCGCGTGTGCCGTACGTCGCCTAAAATAGAGAGTTTATCCGCAGATGGTGCCCGAGGTACCGGGCAGGCGCTAGGAGGAATCTGGATGTCGTAATAGCAGCGGTTCCCGGATCCCTCCTATCTCAGGCGCAGAGTGGCACACCGTGTGGTTTTAGTCGGTCCGATTCCGACACACCACCCTGCCGTAAACCCCGGTGGAGTGACGGCCCGAGGGGGTTTCCACACGTTAAAAAAAAAAAAAAAAAAAAAAAAAAAAAGGAGCACTTTGGCCGTGAAGCTTACTATTTCTCCAGACATAAATAAAAAAACTGCCAAAAGTAATCGATGCTTTGGCAGTCCGAGTTTCTATTTCCTTGCCGTTGAATAACGCAGATGTAGTGGTAGAGCTAAGATAACAAAGGTGGTCTAGAACCTCGAGAATAGCCCTGTTGAGTGATTTTTATATATATATTATATATAATTTTTCAACCTCAAAACTCACATTCAAGACTCCACACAATTTTGCTAGACTCGGCATGTTTAAAAGTCTTGAAGTCCAGGGTCAAATCGCGCCCAACTCATTATACAGTGAATTGAATCTAACAAAGGACCCGAGTCTATTAGAAAAACTCAGATAAGGCTTGAATCTCATCTTTCCAAATTCGTTTAAATTAGTGGTTACGTAACTATGCCTATAGAAACAATAAAATCTAATGGGACAAAAACAATATAAATCAGTGAAAAACACATTTGTAAGAAAATAAAGATGTAAAGGTAAACTGGCTTTAAACTTTGCGATACCACCCTCGTCTTGGAGTCCCGTTATAATGAGTCGAGTCTTATAATTTATCAACCGAGTTCGTTTAAATAGAATTCAACGACTGGAGTTTTTGAATCAGTAACTTCTTATGGGAAGGTAAACCGCTTCGTTACGTAACGCGGCGCTAGTCTGTTTGGCTTCCCTTTCTCTCACGCATGCGAAAGCGGCAGGTTAGCTCCTGCTCCCTCACTCTAACCGTAGGCGCTAGCCATATTCCAGACACATAATGCGACACGAATTATAGTTTGGATATTAATTATAATAAAACTACAAAATTTTATAAAAATCAAATATTTATATTATTAATTATCATTACAACTTAAATATATAAGAAAAAAAACATTAGTGAACTATTTTCTGCTTACATTTTACGCTCGATATATATTGTTCAACGTGTGCGCAAGATGGCTTATCTTGCATGCCTTGGTGTCCTTCAAATATCGCGCTCGCCGATGGCTCCCAGGGCCACATGACGCGCTTTGTGAAACAATTTATCATATCCATCCTAGCTTCTGGAGGAATATGATATAAACTTTGCACTTTACCATCCCTTTCAACACAAAAGTAATATTTATATCCACTGCTTTTTGAAATTTGTGCAATCCATGGTGCTAAAAAACGAAAAAAGAAATTAAGCCTTATTTATTTACACACATGACAAATAACGCAATGTCGCTCATGGTAAGTTGAATATCTACTTCTGGAATCTTTTTGACCCAATTCCTTAATCTACAGACTTCAGGTTGTTTTAAATTATCTACCAGCCAATCTTTGGTGTATGTAGAAATCTAATAAGGTAGGTGCATCGAGGTTACATTTACATTTTTCTAATCAAAAATGTATACAATTGATATAAACTAACATATACAAATAGACATATAAGTAGACACATACATAAATGTGAGAGTTTAAGCAAAAAGGTTCCATTTTCCGGCATTTATTTTACGAGATTAACACAGTTTTGTGAAGTTTTGTAGCAAAAGAGAAAAGTTTATTAAGAAGGGATCATTGGTCGGCATGTATTTCTTTTTTGGACTAAAATAGGTTTAATACCGCGTACTGATCTATAAACTAAACTAATATTATAAAAATGTTAATTTATTTGTTTAAAATTGTTTTGTTTTTTGTTTTTATGGTAAACAAATTAGTTCACGTTGTATAACATCACGCTACGGACAATAGCAGACGCAGACTAGGTTGCGTGGATCAGCTGGTTATTTTACAACTATATTAGATTATAAGTTGATTTTAATGGAGAGTATCTCAATCTACAACAATTATTAAAAAAAATATGTAAAAACCAAGTGGAAATGTGTTTTTTTTTTTTTAACCAAACTTTGAAAATGCCTTATTGCAAAACAAGTTTTTTTAGAGTTTCAACATCAAACGTCTGCTTAAATAAAGTTATGTCAACGACTGAATACATTTTAATCCATATTATCAATTGGATATTCTAGATATCGAATCTGGTTGAGTTACAATACCCCAGTAATGGACCCTTTTAGCTGAGACGTCCACAAATGTACATGAAAATACACAAAAATGCATATACTTTATAATTGTGCACTGTAACTAATAGACTACTGGGAGGTGTGCTATTGATTAGGTGACCCCGCCATCTCAAGCAGGAAATCAGGTATGCACGTTATTTGTAAGTTTTGCTTTGGTATTCAAATTTCTCCTTTTAGAAAACACATTTATTAGCACTCGTGGAAACTCGGCTTAAATTTTATAATAATTATCAAAATTTAATCATCATCATCATCACCAACAGCCTTTATAGTCCAGTGCTGGACATAGGCCTCTCCTTAGCAAGGAGGTTTTGGCCTACTAGGTATACCACGCTGGCCAGATGAGTTGTCATAGGGTTTGTTTCAAGTTATGTAATTTCGCGGAAGGAGGCGGCGGAGAGGGCTCGGGAGGACGATCTCCACTCGGACCCAATTCGCCGCCGGCGAACCGGGCGGCGGAGGCGCGCATACCAGCGCCTCATGCCGCCTTGAGTGTGGCCGCGGATGGACGGGACGGGTTTTTCCCTCCATCCGCGACAGTGGCCAGCCGCGAGGAGACGACGCCCGCGTGTGCCGTACGTCGCCTAATTAGAGAGTTTACCCGCAGATGGTGCCCGCAGTAGCGGGCAGGCGCTTGGAGGGATCTGGATGGCGTAATAGCAGCTGTTCCCGGATCCCTCCTACGTTAGGCGCAGAGTGGCACACCATGTGGTTTTAGTCGGTCCGTTTCCGACACACCACCTCGCCGTAAACCCCGGTGGGGTGACGGCCCGAGGGGGTTTCCACACTTTAAAAAAAAGCTTTGTTTCAAGTTCCTTCTCCTTGTAATGATGTTGTCTTGCATACTTTGTTCCCTTAGTCGCCTTTTACGACTTCTGTGGGATGAATAGGGGTGGTAACAATATGTATTCTTAATCCGTCACAACACGGACAATTACTAAAAAACAATCACAATTTAATAAGTGAGATTAATTTCATTATGAAATAAATGAATTAAATTGTACTTTTATTTTATTTTCACTGTAAAAGATAGAAGAGACAAGTTTATTTAGTAGGCATTACCTAGCATATTGCTATTTTCTACAATTAAATATTTCTATAATCTCCTTCGCGGAAAATAATATTTTAATGAATTGTCCTAAAAATTCGCTGATAACCTAATATCTAAATTAAATAAACCGATTTATTATGTAAAATTAACCTAATCAAAGATTTGTTTGTCGTTCATTGTGTACCTATTTGGTCTAGTTAATACTATCTGATTTCCTTTCATTTATAAAAGCAACGTTCCGTGTGGTGATAGATTAAAAATATAAAGGGTCACTAGTATTCATCCTGCAGGTATCGTAAGAGCCAACTGAGGGAGCAAAAACTGCAAGAAAACAACACTGTAAGAGTTAAACTTCAAATAAAACCTATACGAACCGATCTGGCCAACGTGTGTAAAGTAGGCCAAAATCTCTTTTTTAAGGAGAAACCTATGTCCAGCAGTAGACTCTTAAAGGCCGCTGATGATGATAAACGTTTCTTAATTGTTATGCACTCTGTGTAAAGTTGACAAATTTTCATTACTGAGTAATTATACCTTTAATTTGCTTTAGGAACAGTACCGATCCAACAACATAGAACAGACCACTTTTGTTCCTATCGGGTGCATCTACAGTGACTGCTTTTTTTACACGTTTCGTGGCACGGTACTCCAAATTACTAATGGCTGAATCAAATTGTTCCATATTGTATAGCCTTTTACATCTGAACGGAAGAGCTTTACTGTCAAATGGTTTGTTGAGTGCCGTACAAAATAAATTGCATTGGTTTATTCTGTGAAAAAAAGATAACACGTATATTATAAAATTGTATAATTTAAACACAAAAAATTCAATACACTATTTAATACTTATGAAACCAAAACTAAATACTTTATGAAGCCAGATAATCTAAAAGATATCAAACCTTAACTTCATTGTTTAAAGTTATTCATATTCATTTAAAGTTGTTTCAAAAGTTAATAAATAACTAACTCTCGGACTAACGATCATTTTAGTGAGGACTAAGGAAACATTCAAATGGAACATACCTGTCACTTAACGAATAGTCAGATATATTGATACCCCCAAGCATTAAAGCATCTATAATGTGTAAAGTATTGCTGTGTCGCTGATTGTTACCTTGTCCCACATACTCTTTAATAATCTGGAATTAAAAAAAAGCATTTAGTCCCTGTGATTTAATTAATCAAAAATCTTTTAGAAGTTGGTACATCTATACATTAATAAATGTACATCCATGTTTTCTGAAAACATGTTTAAAAAAGCATGTTTGCTCCTTGGAGACATTCTGTGCACTTTTAATTTTTTTTCTTTTAAAAGCAACTGCCGCACAAGGAATATTTCTTATTCGCGAAGTATTTTACAAACATACATGAAACGGACACAAAAAACACCCAGACTCAGAATAACAATTTGTGGATCAATGTTGTCTTTTATGGAGTTTGAATCCACAATACTTAGTGCAATAGAAAGCGGCGAGGAGACCGCTTAAACCACTAAGCCATCTGTGGAGCCTGACTGCTATGCTATACGCACTGTAGTTCCAATTTTATTATAGGGTGGGCCACGAATAATTTAATATTTGAAAAAATCGTCTAAAAAACACCATTTGATATATTATAAGAATTGTTTAATTATAAGAAATTCATTTATTTTTTAAAAATTGCATAGTCTAAATGACCACCGTTTCGACGTTTGCACTCATCTAAGCGAGCACCGAAATTTTCGAATACTCGTCGTCAATGAGACCGCGAGATCGCCGACATCTCTCCGCTGATTTTTCTCGTTTAGTTGACCTTCTGTATTTGGTTTATTGATGTAGACACGATTCTTCAAATAACCCCATAAAAAGAAGTCTGCTGGGGATAGGTATGGATTTTTGGGTAGCGATGGAATGTTGCCTCGTCTGGGCATCAGATTTTCCGGAAACATGTCTTTGACCACCGATAGGGACTCGTTAGATGTGTGACAGGTGGCTTCATCTTGTTGAAACCATGTGTTACGATTGTGGACCGCAAATGCCAGTAGCATCGGTCCCAAGAACTACGGGAGTTCTTGTGCGGGATGTTAGATTCAAATGTTAACAAATTTTTACCCCACTCTATATATCCCCTATAAAGACAATTTAAAAGTAATATCCTAATAATTATTAAGGCCAGTACATACCTCCCCATATATCAATGTTTTAGCAGGCAATGTAACTGTACTATTGTGTAAATGTACAGTACCCCATCCATTTCGTTCCAATTGAAACACTTTTCTGCCTCCACAACCTACAAAGAAGAATTTAACACACAATATATTTACATACAACTAAATATGTATCATATAAATCCATAATAACTTTTAATACCTATGAATATTCTCAAATCTGGACTGTTTTTGCCACTGGTGAGAAACATAAAATGCCAATCATAAATATTTTCAAAAAGGGTTTGCAAACTCGAATTTTTTTCTAAATATTCAGGTGGTTTATTTAAAACATTAGATTTAAATGTATACAAGTTTTGAGAATCAGAAGGTGGTTTCTTAATTCTGCCTAAGATAGCTGACAACGTATCGTCAGGGCTCAATCTTTCAGGTTGGGTCCGAACAGAATCAGGTAGCTGAAATAAAATAATAATTTCAATTTTAAAATATTACTACAATAATAGTAAATAGCATGAAAGTGTTTGATTACTACTGACTTTCCACAATGCTAAACATTGTTCTTTCATTTCAGCTTGATGTGACTCCTTTAAATTTTTGTCTTTACTGTATCTTGCAATCTTCAATAAATTTTGAATTTGTTTTTTACCAAGTCTTAAACAAAAATAAATCTATTAGAGCTTTAAACACACAGAATAATAGTAACCAAAATATACAATGTTTGTACTGAATACATACAAACAATTACTCTTGTAAACGTATTCGAAAAAGTTGCTATCTTCCTTAATTACTTCCAAAGGTACAAGTTGTGTGACATCATCGTCTCGATCGGCGCCCTTCCACAATATGCTATTTACTGAAGCCAAATATTTTTCAGCTGGCTCCGTGTTAAATCTTTTCCAGAAGCAAACGAGATATCTCTCCGAATTAGCTGGTCTCGACGTCACCGGTTTAAAGATACAAACTAAAAAATACAAGTATTTATTATGAAGAAAAAGAAATCTTTTTATAAAAACTAAACAAGACGTAGTAGATTGTGATCTTCCTCATTTTGAATAAAGTACAAATCAATCACAGCAATAGTCAAAGCTTTGACTATATAAAAATAACTGGACACATCTCATACATGGCCGTCTGATGCCAAACTAATAAGGTGTACGCGCTCTCCAACAAAGTCTCCGTTTCTCTCCCTCGCCACTTTTCAGAACACTCAACTACCACTATAATGTTCCCTCCACCTGCGAGAGTGAATCGAGGGCGTCACTAAAGCGGCCTCGCGAAAGCTAAGTGTACTGAATAACGTGAGACCGAGCATCTATGTTTTCTTTACAATACACAGGTTTGCTCCTGCGATTAGAACTGTTCTCATTTTTGCATTGGATCCGTGCAGTGTTTGCTGGACGCTCTCGATCGGTTACAGTAGTGAGCAATCCGCGTTATTAAAAGTCCTAAAACCACCGAGTATCTTGAACCTCTGCAGTTGCAAAGAGATGTCGCTTCTACGGTTGTCCTCTATCAACTTTATCACGGAGTGTTTTGACGAGCTCTTCCAACTAGTTCCACCTTCTGCTTTCCTCTACACGACAACAAGTGCTGGCAATGGAAGCCAAAGTTTTAAAATGAAAAACATACGCTCCTGAACCCGACGGTTCGGCTCTTCATTTCTGTGCAAAACCAGTCAAAATCTGGCACTCATTACCAGCCGCACGTGTTTTCCTCTCACTATGATCTCGGGTCCTTTAAGCGGGGCGTGAAAAAGCATCTCCTTAAGTGTGGGTCACCATACTGTATTGTCTGCATTCACAATGAATATGGTGACCACAACTTCTGGATTCTATTTATGCTCATTAGAATTTCTCATTCAGGAGACCTCACCACATTCTCTATGTAAAACACTATGCACTAGTTTTGACTCTACTTTCAGTGAAAAGTTTTTAGGGTGTTTTTATTTGTTACTTCGTCTATCATTTAAAAGTTAAGTTAATAATTTATTTTATCATTACATGAAATAAAATCAAACAATACTGATAAATTCCAAGACATAATTTTTGCAGAAAGTTTGTACAAATACAGTTAAAGCCCGCAGTTAGTAGAATAGTAGATAATAAAATTCTAAAAACATTTAAGACATGAAAAAGTCTTGTGGTGAATGCCTTTTATCTAATCTTAATGTACATTGTACATCTCTGTACACTATATCTGTGTTTTGGTGTGTTCTCTTGTAACTCTATAACTACTAATAAATGACTACATTATGTGCAATTAGTACCTTTATCAAAACATCTATACATTATGTATATGAGGCCGACACTGAATATGGTAAATACATCAAACAGTTTCACGACGAAATGGCCGCCAGCTCTCACGAGCATTAGTGCTGCCAGACATTGGCAAAGGTACAGCTGTTTTGAAAGAATTTCTTGGATATTTTCTTGACCTTCCACTGAGAAACCCTAAAAGAAAATAATAATTATAAACATTGATGGTTCAAAGAAAACAAGCTTAATTCTAATAAATTAATAAATAAATATTTCGAACATTTGACACAGTCATCTAGTATCAAACTAAGCAGAGCTTGTGCTATGATAACTAGATTGACTGATAGAATACTTATATACTTTTTTTGTAAATAGGTACATACATATTATACACAGGAAAAACCCACAATTCGAAACAAATATTTGCAAATCATACAAACATTTGTTCCGACCCGGGAATCGAACCCGAGACCTCAAGCCTAGCAGTCACATTCACTACCGCTGTGCCACCGAGGCATTTAATATAATTCTAATATTGATATTTATAAATTCATCTTGTCTTGGAGCGAACCAAGTTAAAAGGGCGCTTTAGCTAAATGCATAGACTTCTGTTCAGTTTTTAAACCTGGTTAAACTAACGAATATTATCGATGGTAATAATAATATACACATAGATTTTATTTTGATGTCTACAAGTGTTGATCTTCATATTTTACTTATACTATACATATAAAGTTTAAAACTTAATAAAACATACTCTATATTACTTGACTATGACATGCCAATAATACTTACGCCATCAGCCATTAGAAAGTGGACACCAAGATCATCAGTTTCTTTTAGCACATGTTCTTTTAAAGATGTTAAATTAGCTGGATCAAATATATTGCCATCCCCATTAATACCATAATAAGGGTTAAAAGTCTCAGGTGACCCAGCATGGAAATCGCATAGTTTGAAATCGTTAGAACTTTTCAACGTAAATCCAAAACCTTGAACAAAAAAGTATTTAATAATCATACTGATCCCAAACTAGGCAGAGGTTATCTATGCCAACCAGAAAATTATAGATAAATTACATCCAGACACAGAACAGCAACAGCGTAGGTAGTAGAGCAACACTGATTTCAGTAAGAGCGGGCCGGCTCGACTGATGCAGTACTACCTTCTCATAGAAGACCAACCACAATGACAGTATCTGTGCTGTCGTCTTTCGTTGGTAAGCGCGAGACAGGAGGCCTATTGATGCAGGGATGAGAGTTAACGAGGTCATGTCATGGATTTTATGTCCCCAAGTGAGGCATGAAAAAGTAACTCACTAGGCTACCATAGTGTGGGACACCACACTGCATTGTTTACATTCACAATGACTTTGGCGAACCAACAGGCAGAGTAAAGTCACTTTGGCAGGATCTTAAAACAAAAAAACAAATACCATGCTCATTACACAATTATTTGGCCTGGGTGAAAATCGAACCCACGACCTCAGGCTAACGAAGACCAGTCAACTACGCAGGAGATATTGTAGTACATAGATTAGTGCGCAAACACAGGAGCACTCTCGGTCCTCTCACTCTCACAATCCGATGGAACGGTTATCCGACACGACCAGGCAGGGATAAAGCGCAGCACCGACTGCTTCATGTGGTCTACTTATATTTAACGGAACTTTGGAATGGCGTTAGAAGAACTCTACTATTATTACCAACGATAGGTTCTTTAAGAAATGGAATAACAGACACATATTTCTTACCTTTAGCGCGCCATCCTTTTCGATACAACACATACTCGGAAAAACCACCGGGGCCAGCACAAACGTCGGCAAAATAAAGAATTTCTTTTGAATCTACTGCATCTTCCCCGGTTTGTTTCTTAGGACTAGTGAAATTAAAGTCGAAAACTGCGTCAATGTTAGCCATTTTAACTGCGGCTCTATTTAAAAATATCACAGCACCAATAGTTTCATAAGGATTGCTGCGAAAGCGGGCATTCCTTAAATCTTCATCATCCAAACTATCAAAAATTGTCTGCAAAAATACAAGTGGGATAAATAAAGAGTTTGATGAAGATAGTAAGTTTTATTAAAAAGTATGTTAAACTTAAATAGTATATAGTAGTGAGTATATATATAATATGAGGTTTAATAAAGTAGGAAAGACTCAGAGATGTAGTGTAAGTTAAGTCTCTTCTTACGAGTGTCAGAACACTGTCCTAATACTATTAAGAGAAGTGATAATAAGTCTCATCAAGACTGTTCACTTACCTTAGAATCTAGCACTCCTTTTAATATAGCTGGATCTACAAATTCTGTTTCACCATCAATTGTCAAATTCTTAGGTCCTTTTTCCAGCCATTTTTCCAAAACATCTCCTGTTAGAGGTTCATTAGGAGCAGGATCGAGCCATAGCTGAAAGTAAATTACTATTTCATATAGTTATTTAAATTTTACATGTATCTATAAAATGGTGAACTTGTTTTAATTATATTTGAATAGAACATTCTATCATGAATGTAGTAGAATATTATAATATGATTAAATTGTTTTTGTTTCATTTAGTGAAAAGTAGAAAAGAAGCTATCCAAAAAGTAGATAAAAATACATTTTATTTAAAAACAATTTTTTTTTAATAATATTTCAGACATCAGACACACAAAGCCATCTAGTCCCAATCTAAGCAGAGCTTGTACTATGAGTACCAGACAACTGATATAAATACATATATACTTTTTTTGTAAATACATATTTACAATTGATAGAAAACACCCAAACACCAAAAAAAATATTTGCAGATCATAAAAACATTTGGTCCCTGATTTGAGAATCAAACCCTGGATGGACCTCAGCAGTTGCGCATGCTACCACTGCACTACGGAAGCAATCAAATCTATTGTGTAGTTGTTAATAAGTTCAGAAATTTTTACTTACTACTTTCTCTTTTGCTTGAGGCTTTTCTTCTTCAGTAGAATCTTTTAAATCTTGTGGTAATTCTCCTACGACTGATGGCTTAGCACCTAAACCTCTGCGCCCCTTTTGGGTAGAAGCTTCAACTGGTTGTGTCCGACCATGTTCAAATTTACCTAAACCTTTACCTGGCTTAAATCCCATAGTTTTCATTATTCGCTTTGCACTTTCTGAATAACCAGTAAACTCTGCTTGGTCACGATTGTTACTATAAAATGTATCACCATGATCTTGAAAACTAGGCCGCACCAATCTTTCTCCATCTTCTGCTTCCTCAAATACTGGTCTATAATCATCATATTGATCATTGGGTGATGAGCAGTTTTCACTTATACTACTTCTACTTAACCTAATATTTTCTTCTGGGCTTTGATCCCCATAATTTGGCAGTGACCTGCTTGGTTGTTGGAATTCAGCTCCAAAATTATCAGCAGATGGTGTATCTGGAGCATCTTTGTCTGATTCTTGTAGAGCTGGGAAATAAACAAAAAATCCTTTGTAAATATTCAACATTGAGAGTTATCAAAACTAAAAATTATTATAACAATAGTCACAAGCCTGATTAGGTTTGGTTTTGATTCAGGGAAGACCTAAAATCACATGGTCCTTTCAGAGAAGGACACCTGAGGCCAGCCCTCAGGGTGACTTTTAGTTGAATCACTACATACTACTACTACTACCTTTCAAGGCCCCAAGGACCAGGAGATCTGAAGAGGACCATCAACAAAAGACTACTGAGTACATTTTTTATGTAATTTCCATACTTGTCAATGTTAATAAATGAGTCATAAATTAGCTAAGTTTGCTAGCTTGATGATGATGATACAATAAGATAATAAGACTTACCAGAGCCGTGAGAGGTGGTAGATGAAGCACCATAAGTATCAGCTCTAACACGTTTTGCTGGTCTTGGGCTTTCATCAATGCTACTGTCCTCATCTGACGGATCTATGAAATAATAATGGCTTTGATAATGGTTCAAACCTTATACATTTAAAAATGTTAAGTTGGCTTATATATGCTTCTAAAACTCAAATAGTTCTGCACTGACTATTCAAAAATTTAACAGGATATACAACCTGCATCAAAGAATGGTTTTATCTATTTTTTATATCAGTTCAGTCAGTCAGCATCAACTGTTACTACATTTCTACTGCATTGAATGTTGTAGGCTCGAATCCCACATGGGACAAAACTTTGTGTGATCTATAAATGGTTGTTCAAAGTCTAGGTGTTCTTTGTTTCTGTTGTGTTCTGTGTTTTATATTATTTTTTGATGAAGGTAGCTGGCAGCGGATTGCCCAAGACTGGAACAGTTGGCGCTCATTGGGGGAGACCTTCGTGCAGCAGTAGACGGTGATAGATTGGTTTGATTTGATAAGATGTATTCCTAATGGTTGAGTTGTCTTTTAAAGAAAGAAAAAGGAAAGAACACATTTTTTTCTCATTACTCATAAAGAGAAATACAATGTGCCACAGTGAAGCATGGCAGAGTATAGCTAGCTTATATACAGAGCTTATTTCATACTTAAAGACAGAATAAGCTTTTTATATGAGAAACTTAATTTATGTAATAAGAGCATGCAAGATAGAAAAGAATATTTAAAAACAAAAATAAATGCATCACTGTTTAAGATACCTAAGTAATGAGATATAAGACCGCTCATTTAAAGATAAAAATTAAGTGTTATTGATAATGAAGATTCAATTACATGACCATGACTTGTACACTTATAATAAAATTGTTTGACTTTACCATGTACATAAATACTTATACTGTAAAAATATTATAGAAATTAATATATATTAGATACATACATAAAATTTCAATAAATTCAAAACCTAAATGTCAAGAGGTAAACACTATTTTACGCATAGTAAATACTAGTGCTACAGTTTACTTTGGAGGTTAAGAAGACTGCAGTTTATAACTGTTCATTTCTATTTTACTCTACTCACTAAAACCACAACAAATAATATATTACCTGAAAGATTCATGTTAAATTACTCTTGAAAGCAACACGGTTAATTATCAATAAAGCCGGTTTTGTATTTATCTGATATGATCCATACACTGTTCAGAAAGAATATGTTTCTCAGACTAACAAACTTTATAACAAATAGGATCCATTACATTTTCTTAGGCGATAAGCTAACTACAGTGTCACAATTGACGGGGAATAACCAATTATTATTCTAACATGTATATACTATGCATAAGCAAACCAAGCATCACTATCAATCAAAACATCACACACACACACACCACAGAGTACAAAGCAGTGTTAGCAACCTGAAGTGGACTGATTATCGTACCCGGGGCCGTAAAATTATCGTACATGGATCGAAATTATCGTATTTTTTAGGATAATGTCTATTATAGATAAATAAATCATATAAATTGTAATATTGATATGCATGCAAGTACTCTATAGTTTATCTTTTTTTAAACCACCGCTGTCAAATCAACAGAACACTGAAACCCAAATGTTTTACACGTAGTACAGACCAGAACTGATTTCCTTTCCACTTCAAGGGAAGTTCAATAAATGCACCAAGTTTAAAATTCACTCAGACAAAATTTCACTGTTCCCATGCAAGTTGGGTATGAAACATGCCAAAATTTTGTACATATAAAGAAGAAATGTATTCATAAAGATTAATTATTTGTGTTATCACTTAGAAATCGCTAACGGTGAACGTGAAAAGCACGAATTGGATCGCACGTTGGTACGCTATGAGCGCTGTGAGCGTAATTCGGACCACGGCCATAATCGAAATATCGAACTTATATTCCCTTGTTCGCATTGGTAGATGATATACTAACCAATAAAAAAGCGTGTACAGCAGGTGCTGGATAAAGTTACCGTATCGGCAATGGTGAAACTTAGCAGAGCGGATCGTAAGAATCAATAGGAATAGAGAACTTGTATTTCCTGGTATTTTCCTAAGATTTTATTGGACAAAATAAAATCATGCTAATGCGAAATTTAGACTATCAGCGCATGAGTGAAATAATATAAATTCTCAAATTTTGCATCATGATAGAAATTATCGTACAATCTGTGTACGATAGTAATATGCTATCGTACATCGTACGCAGGCACAAAATTATCGTAAGTGTACGATAATTATCGTACGGATCCGAACACTGGTACAAAGTATATAGAGATACAGAGTATAGACTGACATTTACAGAAGATCACACCACAGACGTATAATTCTAATAAAATAGAATAATGTTTCAGTGCCATCACAGTGAAACAGTAATATTATCTAACAGTATTCTATCTTCGTACAAACTGTCGCTATGCGAGACACACCCACGCACTTCAAGTTCGGTATACATTCAGTATATATTAAATAATACTTAATATGGTTAAAAAACGATTATAGACTATATTCTGGTGTCGACGATGTCGACGCACGAACGACGTCAGAGACAGCTTGGGTCGACTGGCTAGCCCCTGACGGTTGCCGTGAATTGTGGGAAGGCTTTCAGCCCCCCTGCCCGATCTGGTGATAGGCGGGTTTATTACCCGCAGCACACGCCGGACAGTGAAGGGCGGCAGAGCACTCTGCCGCTTTGTGCCTCGGTCGACTGCAGCAGAAACATAGTCCGCTGCAGTTAAAACAACTAACACACTTGGCGCGTGTGTGTCAGACATTTATAACACTTCATCCATCTCGGCGCCAGGACTATGATCCTAGCGTTCGCGAAACCGATGAGCAACTTACCAGCGTCATCCAGGACTTTGCCCGACACTATTGTACATTTGACCCACACAGCGCCAAGCACACCTGGACCGGGGCGGATGGTGCCGACCCGGATGATATCCGCGCTGCATTCTCACCATCCATGGCCTCGAATATACCCCACAGCTTCTCGGCAAACGTGTCCGCCGTCTTTACAACTTCAGCTCCAGGGAACTCAAGGACTCGAGCTCCCGTCTGGGTGAAGCGTATTCTGACTCCTACTGTCCCTAAGTCAATTATTGCGAGACTGTCCCGAACCCTCTTGAAAACGGCCACATAGGACATTTGCCGCCTCCGGCGATACTGTAATTACTACAGGCGCAGTTTTAGGCGGCTGTAGCTTCCGTGGTTTCGTCTTTTTGATTATTGCTACCGGTGGTGACTGCAGAGTCGAGCGTGCGTTCTTGGCAGCCTTCCTACCACCCTTTCGAGATTTTTATTTCCTCCGACTAACTGCCTCTCACTATTCAAGGGAGCAGTTGCAGAGGGGGTTGTTGCTGAAACGCCAGGGTTTGGAGTGGGGCCCAGCCTTCGGTGCAGCTGTTTTTGCTGCTGTATGGACTGCTTATCCAGACTTGTGAGTGATTGCAGATGCAAATACCGACCCCGCCGCTGCATATGATGTGCGAGCAGCCGTAACGGGAGGCGGAGTCGGCGCTGATGCGATTCTTGATCTATCCGCAGCGAGCGGCGGCCGAACAACGGGGGCTGGAGGCAGTCTCGCCTCAAGGCCCGCATGATGCCCATCCAGCATAAGTCCCACCGCCTCCAGAATTTGGCGAAGGCGGGTATCACTGGAATCGGCAGAGGGCTACGGTTGCCGCGGAGCCGGACCAGGTAAAGATCCATCCGCCTGCGCCCGAAACTAGGCGAACTGGGCATTCAGTTCAACCCATCTGTACGCAGCTGCACGTCAGCAATACATCACCAATCAGGATCTCAACTACTCCAGTAATAGTGGAAGAGGAGTCCTTAAGGGCTTTTACGAATTGGCCTTTAAGGTTCGTAGATTTTGTAGCCACCTTGTTTATGATGGCCATAGCTACGTTCGCCCTCTCCTGCATATACACTGGTGTTTGGAAGGCAGAACTCTCCAACTTCGGCTCCTGAATTTTTAGCAGGAGATCGGCAATCTCCTCCTCCACTACATTTTCACCCTCAACCCTGACCCGTCTACAGGCTTCTGCCTAAGAAAAGACGGAGCCTGACGGAGTAGAGACTGGAGTACGCGACCTCCCTCTGCGGCTACTAGTCGCTTTGGTAGGAATTCACTCCTGGGATACGTCACTATCTTCGTTCATGAAGCGTTCGCGTTTACGACTATCCGGCGCTCCATGTACACTTGCTCTAGTGTGTCTGCCGTCGGACCGGAGTTACCATCTGACAGTATGAAAGACCTGGATCGCAAGCGTTCCGATCTCCTTACGCTCCCAGGAGTCAAATTGACTTTTGGGGTAATTCTTTTTGTACTATGCTCCTTCGTTTGTTCTTTCCTGTTAATAGTTTTGTTGAGTTGATTATTTATTTCTATGATAAAACCCACGAGTGGGGGAGAATGAAAAATCGACACGGGCAGAGATCCCCCAATACCCGGGCAAGTCTAAATTTATGCCCAACCGAGGGGTCGCAGGCGCCTCAGCTAAGAGTGCGCTTGCGGCTGAACAACCTATCAGCCATGTATCCCCTGGCCACGTACCAGAACACGGGATTTGGGGTAATTTTTTATAGAAGTTTTCTTCCTCGTAATCGGGGCGGCTAAGCCAAGATCCTCACCCCCGATTGGAGTCACGAGACTTAACCACAACACTCCTTTCGGGACTACGTCTCCTGATACGTGCTCGGTGACAGTGTTAATACACACCGAGCCCGTCCTTCTTTTCCACCGCTGAAAGCGGAGGAACTCCGACCCGAGAAAAAGTCCCACCTTGGTGATTTTTAACGAGGTTTTCCTCCTCATTGCTCCCAAGAGCGAAGAACCAACAGAGGATCGGAAAGACACGCCCGCTCTGTTGGACCAAGCTTCGACCGAATGGCCAAAGAGAACGGCCTCCTCTTCGTGCTAGAATATTGTACGAATATTGCGTGCACCACGTGGAGGTTTTCTAGCCCAGCACCCCATCAGGATGAAGCCCTTAGCTTAGCCCTTAGCCACTGCATACCGCTGTACGATTTGTGCCTTTCTGTGTCTTTATAGAAGCGTTTATGACGAGTTTTTATAATAACAATATTGTTGATCTTGAGATATTTATCTAATTTTTTTTATCGAAATGTTAATTGTATCAATACTTACATATGGTGAAAATTAATTAATCTATTTAAATCTAAACGTGAAAATACTGTTTCAAATGTATCAAAATGTCCATATATAATTTGAAGTTGTAGTCCACTTCTAAAAGGGGTCATATCACTACGTCTTGCATCGCACGACACGAAAGTTGGCAATAAAAATTGACTGAAGAGTATCTTCCCACTATGGGACCTGAAAGCGAGAGCCCTTGTAGCTGTTTATTAGTGCTGCAAGGAGGTGCAGGAGTTGAGTCGGAATCCTGAGACTCGAGAAATCCAAGACCAAAAATCTCAACTTCACCAGGTCCTGGTAGAGGAGTGGAAGGAACAACTTAGGTAAGCAAGTGGTGGGCACGTAGCTATCCCGGCAGTAAGACCCGTTTTGACAGATTAGCTCGAGAGGCATCATGAGACCCTCTCATGTCGGTTAATACAGGTAATCACTGGAAAAGCATGCTTCGATGATCACTTGTGTCTGATTCGCAAGAAGTCAACGTTTGACTGCCAACACTGCAATGACTGGACACGGTGCTCTACACGCTGACAGAATGTCCCGTGTGTGTGGAGTAGCAGTAAGATACGGAGTGAGAGTGCGTGGACCCGTGGTATCTCTTTCTGCGAGTAAGCTATACTTGCGAAGGTTATGGTTTAACAGAGCTGAGAGAGGCTTAGAACACTCCTCGGCCGACAAGCCCAGGAAAGGGCCAGGTACCGAGGTTGACTCGTGCACCGGCGATCGCAATTGTCAAAACATGTATGATCGCAAATTATGTACATACCGCATGGAATCAAAACATTTTTTTTAACATTTTTGTTTTATAAAATTTAGTACTAGCAATGGATGACTTCTCGCTGAGATGATGATGAATTTAATACCATAAACTTGACATGGAAAACAATCCAAGGACCCCTTGTCAGTATTGTTTTATTGGAGCCGTTAAAATCCTAAAGCTAAAAACAAGAGGACATTTCGTTCTCCCAAGGTAACTCTATGGGCTGTAATTTCCGCAAAAGGAATCATTGGACCTTACTTTTCGAAGATTCTTGCGGCCGTTCAGTTACTGTTAATTCTGCTGAATATGTGAAACTTTTACGAGAGTTCTTGGGACCAGTGCTACTGGAATTTGCTGGCTACAATCGTAACACATATTTTCAACAAGATATAGTCACTGGTCACACATCCAATGAGTCCCTGTCGGTGGTCAAAGACATGTCCCCGAAAAGCCGACTTCCAGGCGAGGCGACATTCCATGGCCACCCAGAAGTCCAAATTTATCTCCAGCAGACTTTTTGTTATGGGATTATTTTAAGAATCGTGTCTACATCAAACTAAATACTATAATAATAAATATAAATAAAAAGTAAAGTATAAAGTCTTTTATCAGGCGGTAACAAGGTGCGAGCCTGTAACAGTTGGGTCATGCCGGTTCTGATGTATTCCTTTGGTGTACTTAGATGGACTCAGACCGAATTGGATGCCCTTGACAGGAGAGTCCGTACATTGCTGACTGCATTCCGCATGCACCACCCACGTTCATCGGTTATGAGATTGTATATTCCGCGAAAGTTTGGAGGTCGTGGTCTATTAAATATCAAGACTCTACACAATCGCGAGATATACAATCTCAGAGAATATTTTCTACAGACTAATGTGGGAGTGCGTCGTAATGTAGTTGCAGTGGATACTGGTTTCACCCCGCTCGCTCTGGCTAAAGAGAATTGGCGCAAACCTGTAGTACTTAGTACTACTGATCGCAAGGAAGTATGGAAGGGTAAAGAACTTCATGGTCGATTTTATCGGGCCCTACACGGGTCTGATATAGACTTTAAAGCGTCTACATCTTGGCTACGGTATGGTGATCTCTTCGGAGAAACCGAAGGTTTTGTTTGTGCAATTATGGACGAAGTTATCATGACGAATAACTACCGGAAATATATCCTGAAAGATAGTACGGTTGACATCTGTCGGGCGTGCCACCGTCCTGGAGAATCTATTAGGCATATTATTTCCGGTTGTTCTCGTCTTGCTAACGGTGAGTATTTGCACAGGCACAACCAAGTAGCCAGGATCGTACACCAACAACTTGCCCTTAAATACCAACTTGTCAATTTCGAAGTACCTTACTACAGGTATGTGCACGACCCAGTTCTCGAGAACGGTCGTGCTGCGTTGTATTGGGATCGATCTATTATCACAGATAGGACTATTGTTGCCAATAAGCCTGATATTGTGGTGATAGATCGATTAGAGCGCCGCGCAATGATTGTCGATATCGCCGTTCCTCATGACGAGAATCTCGTGAAAGTTGAAAAAGAAAAACAATTGAAGTATTTGGATCTGTCTCACGAGATTGCCGATATGTGGAATGTAGATTCGGTGATCATTGTTCCGATAATCATATCTGTTCACGGATTGATAGCCAAGAGCCTCGACCAACACCTTAAGAGGCTCATGTTAGAAGGTTGGATCAAGGGTCTGATGCAGAAGGCAGTCCTCCTTGACACGGCCCGTATTGTGAGGAGGTTCCTGTCTCTGGAGCCCTAACCACCGGTATCTTGGTCCCTGTACCCGATGTCGGTGGTCTACTATTTTTTATATTTTTAAATATGTATTTTTTATTTTTTATATATTTAAAAATGTATTGAATATGTGTTTAAATGAAATAAAGAGAATATAAATAATAAACAAATCATAATAAATATATATAAAATATATAATAATAAATAATAAATAAATCAGCGAAGAAATGTCGGCAATCTCGCGGTCTCTTTGCCGACGAGTATTCGAAAATTTTGGTGCTTGCTTGGAAGAGTGCAAACGTCGAAACGGTGGTCATTATGTAATTTTTAAAAATAAATTTCAACTAATGAAGTTTCTTGTAAATAAACATTTTTTATAAAATTTTAAATGGTTTTTTATATAATTTTTCAGCGTAGCGTCAGCGTCAGCGTACGTAGGTTTCGGTGTACGTGGGTGATGGCGTACGTGGGTGACGGCGTACGTGGGTGACGGCGTACGTGGGTGACGGCGTACGTGGGTAACGGCGTACGTGGGTATCAGCGTATATGGGTGTCGACTAGAGAATCCCAAGCATGTTTTTCAATACCGGGACTACGGGATTTTCGATGCGTGATCCCGGGATCCCGGGGCTATCCTGGGATTACACTTTGTGGTTTCTAATTGGGCTCAAATGAAAAAAAAACTTGAATTATTTCTTAAAAAATATTTTTAATGTCGTTGCACAATATAAATTACAATACAGTAAGAAAAGAAAATTGACAAAACAAAAAAAATACTTTTGCAAGAAATTTAAAAGACAACACAACAAAACTATTTAGAATTTCGAAAATACAATCGTAGAAATATCAAGCTGTGCATAAATTAGCATCTCGCCGACAGATTGCTTCCACTGTCAATTTAATTGGGGTCAGCACATCAACAATATTATTTATCAATTTAAAATCGTCATCTTTTAAACGAATTGGATGATTGAGATCTATAAGAGCTTTTTGAATGCAGGTTTTTAAAAGATAAAATCGCTCCAGCATTGTTAAAAGACTATTCCACCTGGTTTTACAGTCCAAAAGAAGTGACAGCTATTTTCCATGTTCAATTTCCACATATTTTTGAAGTACTGTTTCATTTTTTTATCCTGATCTTTTGAAATACACTACAACTTTGCGAATTTTCTTTATCAGCTCTTTAATGTTTTCATCTTGTGTTAACTCTGGTATGTGTTCATTTTATGACATTAAGATTAAACCTGATTCGGGACAGTCTTAATCTAAGTCTTCTAAATGGTCACCATTGCTGTCGTCCATATAATCAACAGCCACAGCTGGCTCATTTATAGTATCATCTGCAGTAGGGCTATCTTGCAAATAATTATGTTTTTCATAAAGCATATCACAGACGGCCAAATTTACACCATGTGCTAGATACAGTTGTTGTTCAGTGCAAACTAGCCGCCCCACCTTTACCATAACATTCAGTCTATCGGTTACAATAGCCACGATGTCAATTTCCAGCGAAATATCAAATTTACTTAGACGCTCTTTCAATATACGAAGACAATTTTCAGCTGTCATACTTCCATAAATACGAACAAGTCCTAAGTTCCAAAATTTTTTATACGAATGCACGTTGACAGCCATGTATCGTTTATTGGACGTTGAAGTCCACTCGTCGAAAAAAAGACTAAATCTTTCACCTGCACTTTTCAAATGTTTCAATTCTGCAGTTACTTGCTTTTTGATGTTTCACTGTAATTCATAACATGATTTCGAATGGTGACGGCTGACTTCAGTAAATCCGTGTATTTTGCTAAGAGCAGTTTTCTCAAATCATCTGAATTTATGAATGCACTGAATTGAAATCCATCTAATGCAATCATTCTTTTCAGAATTTTGACTTGTTGAACCTTGACGTTATGTTTTGATGACACATGTGTATGTAATCCCTTAGTCGATCCACCCAGTCTTGAGAATAGCTGGGCATCGCTTAAATTACATTTAGCACTATTCCTGTCCTTCGCAACTAAAAAATATTTCCACACTGACGTCGTATCACTGCCTTTTTTATGTTTTACAAAGTCTCCCGCCATTTTAAATACTTAATTTAAGATAATTGACTTTTTAACCTACGTAACTTCGTCACTGGCAGAATAATAAATGAAAAAAATAAAACCTAATTGGCGTATTTATACTTTCGTACAGGGAATCCCCGAAGGGAAATACTCCGCACCAATATTATGATACGAGGTACTCGGGTGATTCCCCTGTTAGCCCGTTGGGAATTTCCTTAAGAGTATTGCATTGAAGTATTCCGAACGGGGAAGTCCCTTCTAAGTTTAACGACAAATATATTATTAGGGTTGTACCTGTGTAGTACGTATCACAAATGCTTTTAATATAATTTAAGCAAGGTTATTGTCAAGGCGCAATGGACTACGCAATGCAAACTAGACCTGTTTGTGGCAATCCCAAAAATCCTGAGATTAGCCAAGTACAGTCCCGGGATTTTTGGGGCTAGAAAGCGGCCGGGATCCCGAGATCCCGAGATTCAGGATCCCCGGATTGTATTCTCTAGTGTCGACGTACGAGGTGTCAGCGTATGACTACAATTTGCTGTGCATTTGAAACTGAGTTGTCTAGATTTGTATATGCTGAGAGTGTGTATGTGACATTATTTAACTTTCATTATTTCACTGTTTGTTGTAGACTGCCAGCATCATCAAATCACAGACTTTTAAGCTTTAATTAAATAATATGCTTTATTTTAAAAATGGGTTAGATTTTATAAGACTGCTTACTATCACCGAATAATAAGATCATCAGCTCTCTTATAAACTAAATATGTAGGAGGAAAAGATAGATAAAGAAGTATATTAAGGGCGCCACATTCTTCTTTCTATTTCAATTAAAAGTGTCTTGGCCCCATGAACGTGTGCAATAAGTGACTACATTCAACTAATGCTCTGCAAGTTTAAATCAAAAGTGTAAAATTTTGAATCAGTCTCAAGTCTCTAAATCCTTTTAATAAAACTCAGTTAAATGTAAACTTATCGAACTGCCTATCCCAAAGAAGAACCCACCATCACCTGGTGCCTGGGGCCTTCTGAGAATGCAGCCGGAATAGGAATGAAAAACTTATTACCAGACAAAAATAATTACTATTTAATTTATTTGGAATTCTATCGCATCCATATTCACACTACCAGTAGTGCCATGGGGAATCTTTTCTCCCGTATGTACTACTAACCAGTAGTGCCATGAATAATTACAGAAAGGTCATACAACATACAAACACCTTTTATCCCTTCTGCACTACTAACCAATAGGGTAATGGGTAAATTTATTGTACTAGTAACTAAAATATGGTAAAGTGAAGTGTGACGTAAAAGAAACTTAGAGTCGCTATTACAATCTAAATTCATTTTATCTGTGGTCACTGTGTGATGATGGATTAAGAATACTGAGTGTCATTACCTTTATTCCTCTCTTTAATAGTTCACTACTGAACGATATACATTTCTCCTTAGGAAGAACTAATTATTATTTGCATATATACTTTTTGAAAATCCTCGCTTTGATTCTACTTTGCAGAAACTTTTTTAATTATATACTAAATAATTATTGTTTGATTCTCGAATATATAAGATACATTATCGAAGAATTTCTAAAAGTCAATTTCGTCATCTTAGTCGAAAAACGTCCACTCCTGGACTTAGGTCTCCCCCAAAGCTCTGCACAACAACCCTTTTTTTGCTGCCCGCATGCACAGGCTTCCCATGACTTTCACCAGGTCGTCGAATAACCTTCTAAGATGCCTATTCACGCTTCTAAGCTTGCCAACTCCGGATAATGTCAATGAGCTTGGTTATTCTGCAGATTTCATGCCATATTTGAGAAACGACAAGGCTAAGTATCTGTGAGACTTGTACCGTACTTTTTCGTATTTCGTAGTAGGGATTATTACTATTCTTATTTGATTGGTAATATTATAGAGAAATAATTTTAGCTCCCAGATTTTTATAAATGCGATGAAAACTAATTTCAGTGTGTAGTTTACATACGAGTTCTATTAAAACATCGATATAAATAGCAGTTGGCTGCACAAGCGAGTTGTCTTTGCTATCAACAAGATGGCGTAGTAGTGCAAATTTAAAATCAAATTCATTTTTTGTAGTTTTCTTAGGCTAAGGTCCGAATAGGCATGATGACAGTGAGCAAGAACTATTAAAATAATGTATTTAACTACTAAAATATAATATATAGATGCATAAAAATGTCGTACTCCTTTTTTATAACACGAGATTATTAATTATTAATTGCGTTACGTCACGCCTATAAACACACTGTAGCTGTTACTTAGATCTCATACGAATTTCGATTGTAAATGCGCTTCTAAACTGTTCTAACTACAATTTTAGTGGTATTTCATGTTTTTAATAGTGTATAAGTCGAATTGTTGATTGTTTTCGTGTTCTCGATAAGAATTTGAGCCATGGAACAAGGATTTACTAAGGCAAATAGTTCCAATTAGCCCCGAGTCGATCGGTGGTGTCAGTTGTTCGTTTTTTTCTGTCTGGTTGACATGAAAATTTTGTTGGAATACAGCCAGGTTTCATGCGAATCTGTGACACGGAACCCATGGTATGATACTCCATGTAATTATCCATATCGTTGGGCAACTGAAACATGAGTAGTGTTAATTAATAAATACAGTGGTGAACGTTTCAAAAGTTCAATTCATTTTAAGGTTAGATTTATTAACATATCAAAACTGTACTTCGTATAAACTGTAGCATGTATTTAAAATCACACACAAATTGGACATTATAATATTAAATAACATTACAATTTACGTTAAAGTAGTAATGTTATTACGTAAGAAATAAATAGGAGTATTTATGTTTATGGCTTTAGGATCTCGCCGTGCAAGAGAAAGTCACTTATATCTCACTGTTTTATTGTTTGGAACATATCAAACATTTTGTTAGGGGTTTTTATGGATGTATTAAAGCACTGATGGACCACACATGATTTATATACTTTAGAATTCATATTTAAATAAAATATTTGTTGCTATGTCTATAATGCACTCCAATGTTTACATGCTTAGCTTTCATAGGCGTGACGTTACAAGCAACGGTCATTACACCCACTGCCGTTTTGGCGCTAGAATTTGAACATTTGACTAAAACCGCAATTTTTTCAAAAATACGTTTATTCTCTGTCGAAATAATATATTTTTTGGCAACACTTAGGAGTATTATTGACCAACTCGTCAAAAGCCGGCATCATGCCTACTGTACTCACAGCACTTGCGACGTTTAAACTTCTAACGTGTGGTCCGATTTAGTGGGCGGCCAACATCTGTTAGCAGTATTGATAATTCGGACCACTTGCTTACGAATTCAAAAAGTTAAACATAACCTAACAGAGCATTTTTTGACATAAACGTGAGTGGAGTATGTGGTGTAGCCGATGAAGATGGTAAAATGCTTGTATTTCAAGCATTTTCCGCAATCGAGGAAAGTCGATTCAAATAAATGGCGCAAAATAACGTCAATGCTCACGATGCTAACGATCCGACCCGTCAGTACTGTAAGATGACTGAGCGTGATTCGGATCACGGCCTTAATCAGTCTCAATAAAACGTTGCCCTTTCAAAAAAAAAGTAATTCAATTAGAATTACTTTTTACATAATGCTCAAGATTAATATAATTAATTAAATAAATATTACTAATTATCTTTACTCTTTTAATTAATTGAATTTAATAGCTTATACTTTTATTACTTTGTACAATCCGTAGTCAATATTTTTTCCACTGCTACAGACATTTAATTTCTTTTGCTAAAGTTATAAAAATATGATAATTAATTACATAAAAATACTTAGGGTGATTCATTTTACAACCATCCATTACACGTTACTAGCTTGCACAGGATCTGCCATTCGTTTTTCGACAAAAGGTATCTAAAAACATAACGATTTTTTTACTCTTGTATTTTGCTGTTCTAAACCAAGGTGTATCTTATCTAACAGGAATAAAGTGAATATTTTAAACAAGTGTATACATACGAAGAATATTTCGGCAAGACGTTTTGACCCACTGTATCGCGATAGCCAGACGGCTTTATCCTACGTACTTCGTTCCCTTAGTCGGCTCTCAGGCTGTGGTCCGAATCACGCTCACAGCGCTCATAGCGTACTAACGTGCGGTCCGATTCGTGCTTTTCACGCTCACCGTTAGCGTTGTGGATGCTCTGACGTGACTACCTAGTGCTTATAATACTGACGGGTCGGATCGTTAACATTGTGAGCATTGACGTTATTTTGCGCCATTTATTTGAATCGACTTTCCTCGATTGCGGGAAATGCTTGAAATACAAGCATTTTACCATCTTCATCGGCTACACTACATACTCCACTCATGTATAGGTCAAAAAATGCTGTTAGGTTATGTTTAACTTTTTGAATACGTAAGCACATTCACAAGTGCTCCAAATTATTAATACTGCTAACAGACGTTGGCGCGCTCATTAAATCGGACCACACGTTAGCAGTTTAAACGTTCCAAGTGCTATGAGCACAATCGGACCTTAGCCTTAAACTCACGGGATGAATATGACTAGTGCCATTCCGTATTCTTAATTTATCACCGCACAGGTATATATAGAGAACACCAAAAAAATAACTACTAATGTTTATCTCCGAATATAAAATTATAGCAAATATTTTCTTATCTGAAGGTAGACTTTAAGACGCAGATTGTAGTTTGGAAAATGTACTAAATTAAAAAGAAAATCGCATCTAAATTGGTCAATCTGTTTAAGAGCTATGATGCAACAGACAGCCGGTCAAATTTAAAAACGCTCGTGCATTTACGAATCAGGAAATAACCGACCACGAAGTCAAGATTTATCAGGATAGTGTTATACACTTTTATAATAGTGGTCAGTAATCAATACTTGTTGTGTAAATCCGCCTGTTAGTTTCAATATTGTAAAGCTTTACAGAAACAAACAATGTTTGTGGACACTAGTAACACGCGCGAGACTTCTTTTCAAGATGTGATCTCAAGCGAAAACATGAAGAAGCTTATTTCAAAATCTTGTATATATTTAATTTACAAAATTAATTACTATCACACGAACTTATGTATTTACTTAAATTTGTTCGATATTGATCAACCTCGTGAATAATCTAGTCTACTAGTCTACATGGGCTTCTCTGTATGTTCACCATAACACCTGTTTTCGTCCTTTGAATTTAAGCCATCCCAGTTATAAGCAAGTTAATAATATAAGTTCTTCAAAGCATTATTCAATCTCTGTGTCCTGCTTCGGTTTACCGATTCGAAGATAACTCCAGGCTCACCCCTTTGCTCCAACCAAGATTTTTAAAATAAGTTAAAAATAGGAAATAGGAAATTATTTCAAAATTTACAAAGCCATTACACCCGTTTCAGTTTTAAATATTCTTAAAAATTTTCGAGGTAGGTGCATTGTTTAACTTTTCCTGATTAGCCCAATAAACAAGCCATAATTATATATATAAAAAACTGCAGGCAACACTTGTTTCGTTAATTTATTCAACAGAAAAAAATATGGCTAAAGGTCAACTTCTTTGATTACCTATACTTCTTGTCAGTAAAAAGAACTATTAATGGCACCAATCATACTAAGTGGTGGCACTAGTCTCATCAATTAATAAGTAGTACAAGTAAAATTGTAATAGTGCACTTAGTAGTATTCTAGGTCTGGTCCATCATTTACCCAAGCAAACACTTAGTGTGGATATGAAAGAGAAATTTAGTTTTGCATACACATTTGGCCAAATTGTTTGCTATGTATTTGGCTACATTTAAAACATGACTTTTTTGCTGCAGTGGCTGGGGGCACATATTTAAAATGTGGGCACATTTATACAATATAGAGCTTTAACTATCTGATCATTCAAAACTTTAAAGAAGACAACATATTGCTGCTGAGACAGCAGTGGAGTAGCAATTCTAGCAAGAATTTAAATATGCCTTATTTCACAATATTTAGGGATTTAGTTTACGCATCTGACACTTTATAACAGCTTACAACAAATGCCACAAGGGTCAAGCAAGAACAATATATTAATCATTGCAAAACAAGGCTTACTTACTGCACTAAGTTTGCAATCTAAAGAATTACATTTAATATTGAAATGAACAAAATTTTGTTTGGGGAAATAAGTAAGCTTCTATTAATGGTTTATAATTACCAAACACTTAGTTTATTACATCATGTAACATGCATCAAAAACCACAATTACGTGAAGGTGTTACAACGGTTTTTTAAAACTAACGTTTAACAATATTAAACACAAGTTTATGTCAATTATGTAGTGTCTTTTTAATTATTTTCTACACTTATAGAAGTAGCGTCTATTGCACTATGTTTTTCCTTTTTCACTTTATTTCTTTCACATAGGCATCTAGTTCAGCATCCAATTGTTCTGCAGTGGGTACAGGGCGTTTACCGCGCCCTGCACCTCTGCCTGCACCACGACGAGGATTCTCACGTCCACGGGATGCTCCTCTCTGACTTCTTCCACCTCCTATTTGAAAACAAAGATAGTTAGTTTTGTTTACATAATAACAACATAATAAGAAAGTAATTTCAATGTGATGTACAGACCTCTATTTGTATTTCTCCTTACAGGGCCACTGCTGCCACCACCGCCGCCTCCACCGCCCAGACGTCCTCTATCTTCATTCCTGAATGTACTGATTTCAGATGTAGCCAGTTGTATGTTCATCGCTCTACCATCAAGTGGTACACCATTATACTGTTTCATTGCCTTCAATGCATCAGCTCTCCGTTCAAAAACAACATCAGCAGTACCTAAAATTAAAATTAGCTTCAAAATAGTTGTTTCCTGGTGTTCAAAATTAGTTTTTAATGTTAAAAATATTTAATTTCTAAATATTTAACTCAAAAATTAATTAAACACTAAGTAATCTCAAGAATCAAACAAATCACAATTTATGTTAAATGTCAGTAGAAATACATTCTTCTATTTGAAAAAATAAATTAATTAAAGATTTAAATTTATAACTTACAATTACATTATAAAATATTTTTTAATTTTATACTGTAGCAGTATACAATAAAGTATATTAACAAATAAATATAGCTTACCTAAAGATCTTCCCGATCTATCATAATGTACGGCTGCACTTTTCAGAACACCAAATTCTGAAAACAGCTCTTGTATATCGGAGTCTGAAACTCCAAAGTCCAGATTGGACACTAGAAGTTTGGTAGGCCCAGTGGTTAGAGCACCACCACCACTTCTCTGTATCTTCCTTTCAGCAAAATCATTGAACATGTCATGTTTCCAAGTGCTGTTAACATCACCCTGAAATAGTTGGTTCTTCAAGGAGCTTGCCTAAAGGCTGCCTCCATGCCTTTGTGAATATGTTTACACCCAAGTGTAGCAGTGCAACAATCAAGTCATATTTACAGACTGCTACACTAACAGCAAATTACAACAAAGTATTACAATAGTGAAATAGTATAAATATATAAAAATATGATTGACTTTTATATAACATTATGATTTGAAGTTCACAGTACAAATACAGATTGCTTGGTCTCCAAACCCTAAAATTAAAGTTCGTTATTTTCACTGACACAGACACTCGCTACTCTTAAATACTGGTATCTTGTAGTGGTAGAAACATCACATGCAAACATTTTCTTTTCACTGCTGCCTCAAACTAAAGAGCCCAACGCTCCTTGCGAAGACAACACGATGGTATTCCCCTTTCTGTCGTCTGTCTGTATTTCCATAGCAATCAGCAAATAGTATGGTCCTCGTTTCGCACGGTCTCGTATTACAATTTATCTCCAAAGCATATTATTTTGCATCTTAGTTACAAATGCCAAACAGCCACACCAAAACAGCAGGGCCGAAATATTAATCAGATAGAATATATTCAAGAATATGTCTCGTAATGGTCTCAACAATCAGTAAAACCATACAATATTATAACGCTTACGGTCAAAGCCAAATATAGATGACAATGAGTGCAAAATTACAACGAAAGTAAAAAATTTCGCTGACGTGTACATTTTAGTCAAAGAGGTATCTACATTACGTAGAAACAGGGTAAATTAGTCCCCACCAATAACATCTAAACAGATCCTCAGCTACGTCGGACATACTATTTTGTCTGATGCGTCATTTCACCACGTTTGGCCGCCATATGCAATTTTTATAATCATCGAAGTAATTATTTACCCTTGTGTAATTTGTTGATTTAGTTATACCGCCACGATTTCTTCCACGTATTACGCCACCTGTACGACCATTTCTAAATCCACCACCACCACCCCGTGGTGCACCTCCAGCTCTTCTGTCTGTGTTAAATTTTCGCCCAGCACCGCCTCCTCTTGGAGTTTTCTTGTTTGCTTTTATAATATCATCCAAAGCCATTTCAATTTGATCCACCATCTTGTAAATAACTTAATTCCAAGATTTTAAATATTATTGCAACAAAAATAGACAATTTTAGACTTGAAAATCTGTAAAGTATGAAGCGCGCACTACGTTCACAAACTATTCAACGAAAGAATGTAATAAGCAAGCACGGTTGCTAAGACAGACCACACACTCAGAGAGTTGCCAGCCTTAGAACTTTTTTTTCACTCATAAAAGTACTAAACATTAGGGTTGCGCTTTTTTAGACTTGTTTTGATTTGGTGAATCAAACTAGATCGTAACAACGCGATCTGCTCCACAGACTGAATGTTTGGTGTTTGATTCGAATCTTCTAATATCAAACCAAAAAATTACATGGAAATATAAATTAAATAACAGTAATTGTTGATGTAATAACGTCTATTCCAACAAAAACAAAGTATTTTATTTTATAGCCGAAAACATTTTATATTTTATATACGAATAGATTTCTACAAATAACACATGGAAATAACGAAAGTTATAATTACACATATAAACTTTAAATTATAATTTATTTTGTATCACATTTTTAAGCGCCATAGGGAATTGACCATTGCGCTCAATTTCATTAAATTGAATTCCATTATGTGCAAGGTAAAATGTTTAGACCGTATTCCAATATTTGATAAATTTGAATAGATCTAGAATTAAATCAATCGAACGCCCATGATACAGTCTTTGCTTAGACCGATTTAGAATGGCCATCACTACTTAAAATTTAGTTTGCTTGCAAATTTCGTAATCATTAGAAAATATAAAATATGATATATTAAATGAGGACAAATTTAACAATCATTTGCTGATCCAAGGTATAAAATGGTAAATTAGAAATTATATAAAAGGTTTTAAAAGTTTATTGAACGCGAACAGTAGAATACCGTTTTGATGCCAATAAATAGTGTTCGTAAGACTAGCCAGCATTTATTTAGGGATGTCAGTTACGTTATTTTTACAATTGGGTAGATGATTGTATCGTACACAAATACCAATGTCCACTTCATTAAAACTAATATCGCAAAACACCTCGGCAAATACAACTAATATAGTTTTTTATTATTATTATGAATTTCAATCAAATATACAGTGAAATATATTGTTCAATTGAGTAGTTTAAATCAGTGACGTCACAATTAGATATTTAGTACATTTTTCATACAAAATTGTCGTTTTGACAGATGATAAAAAGTAACTAATTTGACTAAGGTGTCATCTAGCCTATTAAATTGATACTCATTTATTTTTCTGTGCCTATTCAAATAAAGGTACTTCATTATTATTGTCTAACATTAAATTAAAGTTTATAGATGTTATCTTTCACATTACGGCAATGATTGCCTTTGTGTGTAAAAAGTTGATTGTATATCAATATCAATATAGACAATAAATATAACCTCAAGGTTTAACAAAATGTTCGAGTTAATTCTAGTACAAGTATAATAACCATGGCGTATAGGCAGTTTTATGGCTACCAATAAGCCCAATATAATTATATAGCCCCAATAAAATATTTGTTTGTTTTCGAGAAACTGAAGAGTTTAGTGTCAGATGCAAGTGAAAAATCACATTAAAAAGCAGGAATATAATGTTAGACCTAGCGTTAAATAAGTCTATAATGCATTTAAGTTAGCCCAGTTGCGAAGAGATGTCGCCCCTATGGCAGTCCCCTATCGCCTTTATCATGGAGAGTGTTCTGACGAACTCTTCTAACTGATCCCAACCTCTCCGTTCCTCTACAGGACAACTCGTGCTGGCCTTGAAAGTTACCGTTTAAGAATGGTAGACATACGCTCCCGAGCTAAACGGTCCGGCTCTTCCTTCCTGTGCAAATCAGTTAAAACTTGGAATTCATTACCAGCGCGTGTTGATTTCCCTCCTAAAGTTATCAAACTTTATCAATAGTGTGTTATTTTGTGCACTTGTAACTTTTTGAGAATATATATACACACTCCAAAATATCCCATATATACTTATACAACATGTTCCCACTGGCCAAACTGGTCGAACCGGTAGAAACGGAGGGGAAAACACGTCCCGTCCACTCGCGGCCACACTCAAGGCGGCATGAGGCGCTGGTGCTCACGCCTCCGCCGCCCGGTTCGTCGGCGGCGAATTGGGTCCGAGTGGAGATCATCCTCCCGGACCCTTTCCGCCGCCTCCTTCCACGAAATGACATCTTCGCCGGAAGTTGCGTCCGCGGTAAAACAACTGTCGCTACCAACCATGGAGCGTATGACGGCCGGTAGCGAGAGATCTTCTCCAATAACTTCAGTGAGGACCCCACGCTGCGCCGCCCAGGCGGAACAAACCGCTAGCGTGTGCTGAGCCGAGTCCTCACTGCAGTCGCAGTGGTGACAGGCGGGACTCAATTCCCTCCTGGCGACCGAGTGCAGATACTTCCCGAAGCAACTGTGCCTGGAAAGGATTTGCGTCAGTCGGAAGGAAAGGGTCCCGTACTGTCGCCCTAGATGACCGGTTGGAGAGCCTCCACGGCTGCTAAGCCAGTACGTGGAGCCTCCAGCGACGACCAACGAGCCATCCTGGCTCGACGAGCGGCCGCTCGCCACTTGCGTATCTCTTCGGGCGGGGACCGAATGCCGCTACCCGCCCGGAAATCAGCCGTTTGCCGATAAACTTCGGCGAGCACTTCCGCCTCCAAATCCCACGGAGTAGTTCCAGTCGACGGAGGCGGCGTGCGCCTTGCACGCCGCCTCCGTCGACACGGTGCGCTAACTGCGTATGGCTCTAACCGCCAATATCCTCTGAGGGCGGCAGAGGCGAACCCTGTTCTGGGCGGTCAGAGCCGCCGCCCACACAGGTGCACCATACAGTGCCATTGACCATTCACCTAAATCGGGCAAAAGTCGTCCAACGGCAGAAGCAGCGCCGACCAGCTTTGGAGAAAGTTGTCGGAAGTGCTCGTCGAAGAGCCACCTGCCATCGAGGATCAGGCCCAGATATTTAATCTGGGCTCGAACCGGTACGACGACCGAATTGACTACGATGGAGGCGCCGGAGGGTAGACCACGACAGGGTCCATGGAACAAAAGGGCCTCCGTCTTGTCCAGGGCCACCCGCAAACCCAGCGCCTCAATACGCGCGGCCACTGGAGAGACACCCGTGGTGGCCAGGCGAGCCGCCTCTTGGAAGTTCATCCCCCGGACTGTGACCAATGTGTCATCTGCGTAACAAATTACGCCCAGCCCGGGGGGAAGACCGCCTCCGAGGACAAACCGCTGTGGAAGACCGCACGACATGAGCCACCGCCTCAGAATACCGTCTCGGTCCTCGTACATGACGGTACGCTCCTCAAGATAATTTGCCACAAGCCGCCTCAAGTACTCTGGCACCCCATTGTAGTGGAGTGCTTCCCTGACGCAGCTAAATGGCAGACTATTAAATCCGTTGGCGATGTCCAATGACACCGCCAACAGCACGCCGCCACAGCTCACCGCGTCTTCGGTAGTGGCCCTCAGGCGCAGCACGGCATCGTCCGTCGAACGCCCTGCACGAAAACCAAATTGGGCGTTCGACAGTTCGGGGCCCACCTCGCAGAGGTACCGGACGATGCGGGCAGAGAGTTTCCTATCAAACAGTTTACCCGCCTCGTCCAGCAACACGATGGGCCTATAGGTCGCTACCGATTCGGTTGGCCGTCCCGGCTTCCTTAATAGGACAAGCTGGCCACTTTTCCAGCACTCAGGGAAGCATCCGGACGCCAAGTTAGCGTCCACGACCTCCCTGAGGCGGTCCGACATGTGTTCGAGGGCTCGGGCCAGCACTCGGGTAGGTATCCCGTCCGACCCGATACTACTAGCTGACCCGTGCAACCTCGTCTGCGTCTCCTATAGCCCGTGGCGTGTGTTATACACCATGAACAAATTTGTTTGTTGATACTATAAAAAAGTTATAGTGAACTAGCCTTAAAAGATACACTAATTTAGACTGATATGTTTGTCGGACGGCTGACTTCCGGGCGGTAGTGGCATACTGCCTCCACCCGTAAAAGTACATGAGTGCCGTGAGGCTGCTCGTTGAGCCACGATGGCTCGTTGGTCGTCCCGGTTGGAGGCTCCATGTGCTAGCTTTGCCATCGTGGAGGCTCTCCAGCCGGTCGTCATCGATTGGGCAGGGCGGTAGCACAGAACCCTTTCCTTCCGACTGACGCAAGTACTTTCCGGGCATGGTTGCTTCGGGAAGTATCTGTACTCGGTCGCCAGGAGGGAATTGAGTCCCGCCTGTCACCAGTACGACTGCAGTGAGGACTCGACTCAGCACACGCTGGTGGTTTGTTTCGGGTTGGCGGCGCAGCGTTGGGCCTTCACTGCAGTCATTGGAGATCTCTCGCTACCGGGCGTCATACGATCCGGCGACAGCCGGTCGGTATGGCCGGTAGCGACAGCTGTTTTAACGCGGTCGCAACCTTCTGTGAAGACGTCATAAACATATGCAACAAAAATTAAGGGATAGAAAAAAAAAACGAAATTTTTGGGCAATATTTAACGAGCTGTAAAACCGAGGGCAATGATCATATAGCAAATAAAAAAAAAGTAAATTGTAGTTCGAAGTATCTAGTTTTCAGATATGACCATTAAAATTTTATTTCATGTTTAAGTCTGAAAAATCCTAAAGAAACTACCAGAAAAAAAAATTCCAAATTTTTTCTCGTCCAAAAAAAAGCGTACGGACTTCAAAAATTTTTTGCCATAATTTCACTTCAAAGCTCTTGTAGGAAATTTAATGCCCTTCAATTTGATGTACTCAAAAAGTTTGTACGATGATTTGCCGCGGAGTTATCGTCAGTCAAAGCTAAAAGGTTCTTATTGACTTTTATAATCAATAACTCTGGAAATAATGATCGTACAGAAAATCGACGGGGGGTTTTGAAAACGTTACGATATTCCCTATAATAATTTTTTTTTGTCAAAAGGCATGTAAATGCCTTTTGAAAAACGCTATGTGAATGCCTTTTGACAAAAAAAATTTTTTCGAAGCAAAAATTTTTATTGAAAAAACGACAAAAATTCGCATAATTAAGGATATTTGGATAACTTTATACCGTATGGGCGTATATAAGATTGACTTCTGGAAGCCGTTCTGTGATAGGCTTCTCAGTTGAATCTTCTTCACTCTTTTCTATTTTACTGTCCTTCTTCGTTTCTTCCTTCGTATTATTTTCTTTAGTTTTTAAATATTCCATAACAAAATTCACGAGTGAGGGAGAACTAGAGGTCGACTCGGGCAGAGATCTCCAATATCCGGGCAAGTGTAAATTTGTGCCCAACCGGGGGGTCAGCAGGTGCCTCGGCTGGGAGTGCGCTTACGACTGAACTGCCCAGCAGGCGGTTAAGCCAAGACTCTCACCCCCGATCGGATTCGCGAGACATAACCACGACACTCCTATCGGGATTACGATGTGACAACGGTGGCAGGAAGATTAAATCTTCCAATGCCTGCTCGGCACACTGTGAGTACACACTGAGCCCGTTCTCCTTTCTCCACCATTGACAGTGGAGAAACGCCGACCCATGAAAGGGTCCCACCATCATAATTTTTGGTTTTCCTCTTCATTGCTCTGAAGAGCGAAGAGCCAACAGAGGAATCGACAAAAATGCCCACTCTTTTGGACCAAGCCTCAGCCGAATGGCCGAAGAAAATGGCCTCCTCTTCTTTGTGCTAGAATATCAGCCGTTGGCGGTGATTCCCTCTTCCAAATGGGACAGAAAGAAACAGTGCCGTCACTAACGTTACCAGGGTGCACTACGTGGAGGTTTTCTAGCTAAGCACCCCAATCGCATCCCTCCTATCTCAGGCCCAGAGTGGCACACCACGTGGTTTTAGGCGGTCCGATTCCGACACACCACCCCGCCGTAAACCTCGGTCCGATGACGGCCCGTAGGGGTTCCCATAAATTAAAAAACAAAAAAAAACCTGGTAACAATTCTTTCCCACATTATTTTTGTGAAATTTGACATGTTTGGTTTCATTCAATTGAATAAACAACCTGTTCAACTTTATGATTTTATGGAATAAATTATTCGTCTATGGTTTGACAAACCGATAAATAACTAGAAAATATGCTATGTACAATTTTATTCAATCGTTCGTGGCTTAAATTGAATTATTTCATTATGATTGTTAATAGAAATAGCTGAAAATAATCTTCCACAATTTTTACACACCCGTGATTTAAGAGTTCAGTAATCGAGACTTAGAAGAAAAACTTATCATGTAGTGAAGATTTGTTGTGAAGGCATAATGGTCATTGCCTTCTAAAAGGGGTCTTGAATGCAGGGTTTATTAACATCCTATGGAATTTTATTACAAAAAGAAACCACATATTCTTTATTTCCAATTATTTTTAATATATTGCAATATTTGATGCAAACCTTCTTTTCCGCCACTTCCATCAATATATTCTACTTCTAATAAAATATCTTTGTCTTTTCGTAACAATTTAAAAAAGGCGTGAATTAATGGATTGTTCTTAGAACAGTTTGTAGATTCTTCTTCGTTATGTGTAGTTTTTTCGGGGCTATCTATGCAACATTCTTCAACGTTGGATAATATTGCGGCATCTTTTTCTGGTTCTACTATTCCGTGGTCTAATTTAGGTACCTTGACTTGATGTTCAGAACTTTTCTGAAGCCTTCTTTTTCGTCGTTGATTGGACCAAGTATCTTTTTTTGCTATTATTTCAAGCACTACATTACTACCTCTTTTGTCGAGTAACGTATGACTAATACTGAGACTACTTAACATATCTTTTATTTTATCTTCAGCTACTTTTATACTGTAGTTGCAATTTGGTAACTCAGGTAAGAGATATACTGTTGGCGTTTGTTTTTTTCTGGGCTTGTTTCTTGGAGGAACTGAAAAAAAAATATAAATATAATAGAAATTCATTGTTTGTTTTAATGACTTATAATAATAATAAAAAATGATACCTAAATTATAAACATCGTAGTCCTTATACGTCCAAGCCAAACCCCATCTCGTAACACGTCCTTGACAAAACTCAGTGTGGGTATGCTTAATATTTTCTGTTTTTAAATCTTGTACTAGTTCATTTAAATTATATTTATGGCCAACCATTGTTGTAAATATTCTGAAAATTATGCGGTATTAATACAAGTGCAACAGTATTCTTTTTAAGGAACACATATGTTTTGCATAGTAAAACTAATAACGTCGATAGCGCTCCATAGTGGTATCTAGGACACATAAGCGAGTCCATCTGTCTATTTTACGTGAGACTTCAACGAAGTCTAGTCTTAGTTTATTTCACATTAACTCACTCTCGACGGAGAGCACGTTTAGCGTTCCAATTGGTCACGAAAGTTGCATGGACTAATTGCAGCGCCGAATGCGGTCACCGTGACGATTGAATTGACATGAAATAAACTAAACACGTAGATGCTTTGATAATAATCCTGTAATTAATCTCGAGACAGGGAGTATATGGGATTTGTCCACTCGGTGCAGTACGATTTAATATCAGGTGGGCCACGAATTAGTAAACATTTGAAAAAATCGTATAAAAAAACTATTTGATATATTGTAAAAATATATGTTTGTTTAAAAGAAAACTAATTAGATAGAATTTATTTTTTAAAATTTACATCATCTAAATGATGACCGTTTCTACGTTTGCACTCTTCTAAGCGAGCAACGAAATTTTTCCGGAAACATGTCTTTGATCACCGACAGGAACTCATTGAACGTGTGACAAGTGGTTTCATCTTGTTGAAATCATGTTTTACCATTGTAGCCAGCAAATTCCAGTAGCATCGGTCCCAAGAAGTCCCGTAACATTTTCACATATTCAGCAGAATTAACAGTAACTGAAGGGCCGCAACAATTTTCGAAAAGTAGGGTACAATGTTGCCTTTTGCTGAAATTACAGCCCATACCTTGGGAGAATGAAGCGGTCTCTCGTGTTTAATATTGGGATTTTCACTGCTCCAATAACTGCAATTCTGTTTGTTCGTCAGAAAATAAGATGTCAAAATTAATGAATGGTTCTAACATTGTTACGAAATTCGACTTGCGCAAATTAAAATCGTTAAGTTTTAATTCTTGCACTTTCTGGATCTTATATGAATGTAATTTCAAAAGACGTCGTATTGATGTGCGCGATAATCCTAATTCAGCTGAACGTTTGCGTGTCGATAAATCTAGATTACGTCGAACAGAAGCGGAAACTTGCTGCACGGTCTCTTCGGTCCGTGAAGTCCGTGGGCCTCCAGTTTGCTTCACATTTAGCGTAGATCCCGTCTCTTCGAACTTCCTCAACCATTTCTTTATTAAAGGAGCACTCGGACATTGATTTAAGTTGTGTAATTCGTATTCAATGCGAAATAAACGACTCACAATAATAAGCGAACTGTTGTTTAAATAAACCTGTTTTACACAGTAAGTGTGCTGCGGCCAAGTGAAGCGATCCATTATTATTATATATTACCCAGAAACGAGCTAGTTGTCAGACCCCTCCTCGCGCCCCACGCTGCATTTATTTGCACGGGATGTTAGATTGAAATGTTAAGAAGTTTTAGCCCACCTGTACAATGAATTTTAAGATTCAAATGTTAATAAAATTACTCTTCATTGTAATTTCGCTTGTTGCTTAAATTTATGGGTATGTATTTTAAAATTAGAGTTTAAATGTGAAAATTAATCATTCAGTTTATTTAACTCACATTATGTTTTCCTTATGCTCTTTACTTTCCTTAATTAGCTTTCTGCAAAATTCTAGTTCTCCTCCCTCAGTAATTAGTTCCTGAGGCGATCCAGTAAATCCATTTTTGGGGGCAGGTCTGAAAATTTGAATTATGTAGTCATTATTCAACATTTTAAGTAAAATTATTGTTATTTAATTTGTAATCAATTCGTGTAGCATACAAACCTGGCTGGGCTACGAGAGTCGCATAACTCCTGAATATTACTGTAGAAAGGAGGGTTGCACATGCAGAAATCAAACACTTGCTTTTCTTCAGTGAAGACATGTGCTATAATTGATTTCGAGGTATTTTCTTTTACTGTAATCCAAATAAACATACAACCGTAACATAATATAACGTTAATTGTAATAAGTTGTTTTGGGAGGATATAGACACTACCTAATTTACATGGATTTATTAAGTTAATTGAATTAAACAATCTCAGCAATGACAAATTACACATTGCATCCACATCCAGACATGACATCTTAATTTGGCAATAGCCCACAAAAAAATTTAAGAGACATAATACCCAGCAGATATATTGGACATGCAGTTATGAAACATGAACTGTGGTTGCAAATTAATCTCTTGTTGCAAGATTTTACTTTAAGTACAGCTTTATCTCTATGCCAATTACCACTAGAGTCGGTTTAAGCTTATGAGGTACATTTTAGGTGTTTATAATATATTGTACTTATTTGTGATAAAGAATGAAAATATAGATAACACAAAATTAACTAGCTGGTTCAAAGTCCCTTCATCAGTTTCGTAACTATCTGTCACAGAGATCAAGCTTTTATGTTTATTTTTCTTCTGGGACAGTCATGCTTCAGCGGGAATGAGACAACTAAACCAGAACAATACCACAACCTCTCTGAAAACTGAATTAAACAATTTTACATTACATTTAATCAAGTGATTCATCTGCTTGTTTGTCATCTTATACCATAAAATATACAAAATAAGTAAAGATATTTAATATGACTCACATGTTATAAGTTCTGTTAATTCATTTCTTTGTACATTTTCTTTGGCTTTTGATAAGCTTTCTGTATCCATTTCTGTCCCCATCATGCTCCATTTGTTTTTAACAGCAGCAAGCATTGGATAAATAGCACATGCTCCAGTACCTAGGTAGATCAGACCTTATTAATTATACTTGGTATATAGTTTTTTTATGTAGAAGTTAATTGTTCTTTCCAAGGGATGGACTATTAAAGGTTGTCGATGATGATGACAATTTCGAAGGAGTATGTTGTGTATTAACTTGCATGTATATATGGATATGAGACAACTGATATGTAATGTAGTCATTTAATAAAATGGTAGAGTAATTATGATGCCTAGACAACCTCATCATGTAATTAAAGGTTTTCAAATTTCTGTAACATAAATACAAATACAAATAAATAATACAACAATTTACCTATATCTAGCCCCTTTATGTCACTGCTTCTTCGTATTGATGTTAATAAGTCTTCCAACCATAATATGTAGTTAAGTCGTAAGGGAAGTGTAGGAACCAGCCTGTCCTCTGGAATCTCCACATTGAGATTAAAGTCAGTTTTCAATAAACACTTGGTCAATACTCTGAGTGAATTAGCATCTTTGAAGTCAATAGTAACCTTACCTGTTACATCCTGCAATAAAGTACAAATAAAATATTAATAATTATGGCAAAAATATAATAATGTAGGACTTATAACATAGATATTAATAAGATCATTGGCCTAGTGATTAGTGACAGCTAAGGTAGATGTTCTAGACTTAATTACCACCCAGGACAACTATGAGTCTCCTTGATCTAGTAGTTAGTGTATGCAACTGCTGATTAAGAGGACTCGAGTTCAATGACCAGGTTGGGCCAAAAAGTGTTATAGTTTTTCTGATTATAGATATACTTAATAACAGACTGGAGTTTGAAAGTTGGGATCTTAACCCCCATGCCTCGATGAAGATGTAAAACCATTGGTCCTGCACCTGATCTCTCTCAGATCATGCAGGATTGCTTTATCATTGGATTGCGAGTGATTGAACACTTGTGCACTATATTATTGCGTGCATAGTTGACTGGTCGTCGTTGATTGGCTTTCGTAGTCGAAAGGCTATCAATACATCATCATGTGTGATGAGCATGATCATTTGTTCTGTCTGGGTGTAATTTGTCTGTATGTATCCAGCAGTCTAGTCACCATAGTATAGGCTCACCTGCCTTAGAAATAGACAGCCATGTGTGGAACGACATATTATGATATTTACATATTAAATTATTACATTTTATTTTATAGATACTTGAAGAGCTGAACATGCTTGGCTTATTTTTTTATAATCAAGATAATTATTCAATCTTTAAAAACAATAAACAACAAGAAATAAATTACCGTTTTCGAAATAGCTGAAAAATCAGGATCTAATTTAGCTAGCCTCCCAAAATCAGGTGGTATTTTATATATATTACGAGGATGCATAAACTTGTTCAGAGCCATGTCAGAGTCAGTTGGTATCAATTGAGCAAATACCAGACTAACAGAATAGTATATAGAGTATTAAGCAGTACACAAAAACAACAAATATGCTATGACGCAAAAACTTGGCATTGACAGTTTTGAACACAAACACAGAGACACGAAAAAAGTATCGATTACTTGTGGAATCGAACACGAATATTTTAACGGGTTACGTAGCAAATAAATCTTAGAAATTACCTATTTAAAAGCCTCACGCCTCAAGTTCTAGTAAAGTCACCTAGTTTATTCGAACTGAACTTCTAGAAACATTATGCTGAGTTGTCAAAAATATTATACAGTCTGAAAGTAAGGATGAAATAAGCCATTATTTATCTTTACAGGTTTCACCACTTTCTTTAGATACTTTGAAAAAAAGGAAAGAAATGAAAGTTGTTTTTCCAAAATTATAAAAGTGGCCACGAGAATATTTATCAATTACTACGACGTTATTACCGTCACAATGATTATTTCCTTAAGCAGTCAATACCAGAACAAAAATTTTAAACCGTTTATCGCCTAAATGGCACAATCAACTTTTATTTTTAAGCGCTTATACGTAGGAGAAATGGAAACTTTCTTGTGGTAATAATTACGATTAATTAATGACAGTTTACTTTTTATACCATTATATTAAGTTTTTGTACTCATGTCATTTTCTTTTAAGTTGTGTTGCTTGTCATCGGGTTAGTAGGAACAGGCTTATTGTTACTCCTGCCAATAATTTATGGAGGCACTCAAAGAGCCGCAACACACTTAAGATTTTTGAGACGCACATGTCCATGACCAGCGAGCGGTAATAATCACTTATTAAGTGATATTTCTGTTGGTTTGCCTCCTATATCGTAAAAATGTGACTCTTTCGTTTTTGTGAATTAATGCTATTCGTTTTATTCATTTCAGACTGGTAAGGCCAATAGACATTTTAAGATTCTGCGACAGCTAACATGACTTGCTTAATTTATACGGACCACCTCTTCTCTATTCATATATAATTTTTTGTGTTAGTAAGAATGTTAGTTTTTTGAACGAAACTTGACATTGACAGTGATATTGAGTTTTAAACTTTTGACATTAAGCAGCGGCGTTAGCGTAGCAGTTGTGGTGGTTGTGACTCGTGGTGGATAGCGTAATCGTATTATAAATAAATATTATCTCTCACTAATTTGAACTTACAATTGTAAATTTGTGTAATTCTCATTTAGAATTTATGTCGCTGTTGTTATAAAAAGTCCATTTCATTAAGAATGTGACACGTTCGCATAAAAACGACACTGAATAGACGGCCATTAATTTAATAGGATGTTACAGCCCCTCGTCTCGTTGTTTTACTGCTGTTAGCTATTATAACTATATCGGTAAAATTTATATTATTATTTTAACAAAACGTTATATTCGTAGAGACTGAATAAAAATTATTATTTAACTACCATGGAAGTCGATCGTACACCTGCAGAGGTGCAAGTGGAACCTTCATCTGTCCCTAACGCAGGAGAGTCACCAAAAAGAGAACAAACGTCCCCTGCAGCGCCTACAGCAGCTAATAGCAATGAATCTACAGTTACTCCTTCAACACCCAAAGATTCTCCAAAGCCAAGTTCTAGGAAGCCTAAAAAACGTAAACAGAAACTTAGGGATGTCACAGCACCTCGTCAACCACTCACTGGTAAATAGAAGATACTAAAGATTCTTAGTATGTTGTATGGATAGTGGATGGCGATAGCTTGATTTAAAAAAGATTCTAGCATCTCTCTCTTTGTATCTAAATAATTTTATGATATACTTTACTATATTTTTAGGGTATGTTCGATTTTTAAATGAACGCAGAGACCAGTTACGTGCTGAACAGCCAGACTTAGGGTTTGCAGAACTGACTCGCCAGTTAGCCAGTGAATGGAGTAAATTACCTGCTAAAGAAAAGCAACAGTACTTGGATGCTGCTGATCATGATAAAGAAAGGTAATGCTTACACACTCTATTCATAATTAATATTTTATGTTACGTCAGCACCTTCAGTACCAGGGTTTTAAATTCTTTTTATATTTGAATAGGTATGTTAAGGAGTGGACAGAGTACAAGAAAACTGATGCATATAGAGAATTCAAGATAGCACAAATGAAACAAAAAGGGGGCCCAGCAACAAAGAAAACGAAACACAATCCACCAGATCTTAATGCACCCACAGGTGACTTGCTCAGAATGATCTAGACCTATAGTAACCTTAGTAAGCATAAAAATATGTACTTTAGTTTTTTTTTTGAAATGTCCATATAATGTTGCTTACTACACTTAAAAGAAATGAGTTTCAAATATATAAATGTAACAATGGGCGGTCTTATTGTTCATGGCGATTTCTTTTAGACAACTTTAACATGGACATCTGGTGTTCCAATATAGTAGTTTACACACAAGTAACACATGATAACAAAAAAATATTTAAATATCAATAGACTCGTACATAATTAGACACCCTTCTATATTACATGTATGCCAATACACATACATACACCTACAACACCTATATATATATATTTATTTGTGTAGGTCTCAGCTATTTTTTCTTATTTTATAAAATTAAAAAAATATTATTTTTGATATGAACTATTAGTATTTTGTTGCATATCCATTAGCCTTCAAGACCGCTTCACAACGCGCCGGCATCCAGTCAACTAGTTTCTGCAAACGATCAATGGGTATTCGGCTCCCTTTGTTACTTAGTGCTTCATATAAAGCATCTTTATTTGAATAGTTTCGACATTATACGCGGCGATTCATTTCTTCCCAAAGATGCTCTATTGGGTTTAAATCGGCACAATCGATTTGTGCTTTGGGTCATTGTCTTGTTGAAAATACCAACCAGGTTCCATATTTGCTTTAGCATAGGGTAGCATTTGCTGCTTTAATATATCTGCGTACATAAAGCGATCCATAGTACCTTCTATCCTAATTAAAGGTCCGACTCCGCGGCGAGAAAAGCATCCCCAGACCATAATATTGCCACCTCCCTCCATGCTTTACTGTGGGTATTTGGTATCGAACATCAAATCTTTTGTTTACAGGACGTCGCACGTACCGTATACCATCAGATGACACTAAATTAAATTTGCTTTCCTCACTCCACAACACCTTGGACCATTCTGAACTCGTCCATAATCTGAACCGTTTCGCAAACGCAAGGCGCAGCTTCCTATTCCTTGCAGAAATTAGAGGTTTCTTAGTTGGACGTCGTCCATGTAATCCGAAGTCCTTTAGTTTGCGTTTTACAGTTGAAACGTGTAAATTCATGTCGTAATTTTCCTGTAACTCGTTTTTTATTTGCACAGCCGTTTTTGGACATCACTTGTCGATAACCTTTTTATCAAATGGTCTTCCTGAGCGGATGTTTTTTTCGGACGGCCACTTCGAGGTTTATTTTCAATAGTTTTACGTTTATTATAAGCTTTGTTCCACGAACTAACAAGTTGTCGTGACACTTTAAAACTTCGAGCAACTTCTGCTTGCGTCATTCCACTTTGTAGGGCAGTTATCACGACATTTTTAATATCATTTGAATATTCTTTAGTCTTAGGCATGTTGATAAATGCGGAGTAATTATACCTTATAGACAAAAATATATGCAGTGTGAGTAGAACCGCTGCCAGCAAGAAACTGAATGGTTGTTACTTTTGAGCGCATATATAGACGTGTTTTGTGTTTAACAAAGAAAGAAAACAAACAAGTTTCAACTTGAAACTCACAGAGGATGAAATACATCATAAATAATAATATAAAAAATACTAAAATTATTTTGAAGTACTCAGTAAAAAGATAACTGCAAAAGTAGTCTTGTCAAAATACTTTTGAGCGCTACTGTATATACATGTATGTACTATACATACATGTTGTACATATAAATGTAAAATATTTATATGTAAACTGAGTGAAATGTTTTGTCAATGAGCATTTTTTAAGAACTAAACACATTCTTTGAGGTAAGCAGGTGTGTAAGGATGAAACAGACCTTTATTTAAAAGAGAAAGAATATGCAGATTTCGGCGAAAGTATATTGGTAGCCATTTGAGTTTAGAACGATATTCAAAGATGTGATCATATTTACGTAATCCAAATATGAATCTAATGTTGAAGCTTTGGAGTCGCTCAAGTTTATTCTGTTGGTCTTTGGTGAGGTTCAGGTACCTGACATTGGCATAGTCAAGGATAGGAAGCAGAAGAGATTTTGCGAGTGCAACTTTAGTGTTAGTTGGGAGAAAGTTTCATAGCCTTCGCAGAGACCCTACTGTTACAAATATTGTTCAGCTTACTTCTCCAATCTGAGGGAGGGAGGATAGGTACTTATCCATATAGATGCCCAAGTTTTTGACCTTTTTACTATAAGCGACAACTTATAATTTAAATCAATAATATCTCACTTACTTAAATTTTACATCCTTGAAATAAAAAGAGAAAATGTAGATTTAAGTAGCAAACGTTGATTTTTAATTATGCATTTAAGGGATTGAAAAAACATGCATTATTCCAATTTTTACTGCAGGAAACATTGTACCAGTGGATCAAGGTAACCTTGTGAATTCTACCAGCAACATAGTACAACCAGTGACTATACCACGTCAACAAACTCCCCCACGACCCAGACCTTGCATAACACCAGCTTCTGTAAGTTATATATTCTAATCTGGTTATTATTGATGCCTTCCTTAAAATAGAGGCAATTTGTTTCATAAACATAAACCAAAAAATGTTCACCAAAATCAAATCAATCAATCAGCCAAAATAATAAGTGGACCTATTTTATAATGCTTTATTATTATTATTTTTCGTGCAAATTAAATACACTACTTTCTTAGATTTTGTTAAACTGAGGGCTTTGTGGCATTAAAATACCTAAATGATTATTATTTAATGTAAAATGTGATCTACTTTATTTTCTTTATGCTCACTTTCCATGATATATGATTATGCTCTGTGTCTGTGTTCTCTTTTTATTACTATTTGACTGCACAGATGACATAGTGGTTTAAGTGGTCGCTCTCAACTGCGTTAATTGTTGTGAGTTCAAACCCTACACAGGATAATACTTTGTGTGATCCACAAATTGTTGTCCTGAATTTGGGTGTTTCTTGTGTTTTATAAAGTCCTCTGTGACACAGGATATATTCCTAATGCAAGCTTAGTCTTGCCAAAAGAAAATTAATAATATATAACTAAAGGCTACCTAGTCTGCAAGCTGCATGTATTAAATTGCAATCATTTGTCAATTTTAAAATATTTATAATATAAGATTTTAAAATTGAGTTGTTAGAGCCCATCCCTAAAGAGCACTTACAAGTTACAAAGCATTTAATACTAGAATTGATAAGAAAAAGGAACTAATTATTCTCCTGTACGAGTAAGTAGGTGATATACTAATATTGGTCTATTCTTTGTTTTAGGGAGAAGAGTTGCTGGGTGGAGACACAGATATACCTATATTCACTGATCAATTTCTACAGCACAATAAACTTAGAGAAGCCGAACTCCGGCAGTTACGGAAAGCTAATTCAGATTATGAACAACAGGTAAGAAATTAGATCAGGTATATGTCTTCTTGCATCAATGCCTACATACAATCTATTTATTTAAAAAAATACTTAGTCTAAATATTGCTATACTTGAGGTCGTTTATGGGTTTATTTACGACCCAGGACAAATCTTTGTGTGATTAACTCAATCATTTGTTCTGTGTTTGAGTGTAATTTATCTTCAATGTTGTGTGCCTGGTTACCATGGTACAGGCTTTACCTAGTTTGGGACGACAGTGTGTGAGGTATGTGAGGATATGTGAAAGTTAAAATCGTCATCAACTTCATTTAATTTTTTAGATTCTTTAGTTGTTTATCAACTGGGACATATTACGCAGGGCTTATCGTTTTATGAGGTTCTTAGGATTATATTACTCTTACACAAATTTTGTTTTATTGTTTTTTTTTCTGTGTAGCACTGAGCTGCATCCTTCCTGTGCGAGTTTTTTGATTTGAACTTCTGAGGTTACTTGGCCTGTATCCTTACTGAGCAAAAACCCAACAATTTTTTGGTTTAACTGGTGAATAAAGTTTGGGCAGTTGTAGACTTTTCGTACGCGTTTACGCCGTATCATTAGTAAACTTGAGTTTTTCATTATTCAGCGAAATATTTCGGAAACTACTGAAATGATGATCTTCTTATCTTCAGAGACTTCAGCAGTCCGTTCGCATCGGCGAGGCATCTACAAGTTGGTGTGAACTCGACTGTGTCCCTCAAGGCGGCATAATATCTCCTCTGTTATTTTCTATTTTTCGACACTTACAAGAAACATCTTAAATATGTACATTGGAAAACAGAGTTTTAGCAGCTTTAATAGAATATCTTTCAGTTAAAACTTAAAAAGGCAAAAAGCATATTCATATAGCCTCAACTAAAAGGTTTCTAATTAAACATAAAAATATTTAACCCACCTATTATATGAAATGGATCCTTTTAGATTCATGATTTTCATAGAAATTTCGTTTATTACAATCTCTAAATCTAGTCAACGTTTATTTCAATAATATACACCAGTAGTAGCAATTCACTACAAAACCGATAGTACATAATAATATATAGGATGGGCCACGAATTAGGTAACATTTGAAAAAGTCGTATAAAAAAACCATTTGATATATTATAGATATTGTTTATTCAAAGAAAGCTAATTAGTTGGGCTTTATTTTTTAAAAATTACATCGTTTAAATGACCACCGTTTTGACGATTGCACTCTTTTAAGCGAGCACCGAAATTTTCGAATACGATCGGCAAAGAGACCGCGAGATCGCCGATATCACTTCGCTGATTTTTTCTTTTAGTTGACATAGTGTATTTGGTTTATTGATGTAGACACGATTCTTCAAATAACCCCATTAAAAGAAGTCTATTGGCGATAGATCTGGCTTTCTGGGTTGCCATGGCATGTCGCCTCGTCTGGAAATCAGCTTTTCAAGGAACATGTCTTTGACCACCAGGGACTCATTGTATGTGTGACAAGTGACTCCATCTTGTTGAAACTATGTGTTACGATTGTATCCAGCAAATCCCAGTAGCATCAATCCCAAGAACTACCGTAATATATTTACGCGGGATGTTAGATTCAAATGTTAACGACTTCTTAGCCCACTCTATACTAATGGTCTCCTTAGTATTGTAATATATAAATTGATATAATTATATTCCGTTTAATAACAAAGTAGGTACATACATCTTATAAAAGTACAATTTAGTACAGGTAAACGAATAGCGTTTTATGTATTAACTAGCAATTATTATTTTTATTTACATCAAAATCTATTTTTAGTTTTCCATTTATCATATACTTGTTTATATTTCTAAGACATGATTAAGTAAATTAAAACTAGTCTCATTAAATAACCAGTTTTTTATTGGAATCACACGGCACCCAAACTAAATAGATATTTAATCTATTCGCTGTTTTATGGCATATTTTCAACGGTATATTTAATCCATCTGTCCTTTACACGTAATTGTTTCTTCTTCCAAACTATCTTAAAAATATAATCATCAGTTTTGAAATTCTGTTAGTTTTGTCGACGTACTGTGCATCTCATCATCAGGATGCTCGCGAATGTACTTTTAAAGTAGGGCCTTACTATTGGGAAAACCATGCATGAATCCACCATAATTTATATCCTTGTACTCAATCAGTCGAGATTATAGGTGCGAATATAAAGTTGATAGTATAGATGTTATGGGGGCAGATTATCTATTACACATTAGACGTGCCATATGCTCGTTCTGCTAAATGCTAATATAAAAAAAATATGATGTATGTATAAATGCTAATATAAAACCAATTCATGGTTTCAGAATGCGATACTGCAACGTCATGCAGAGGAAGTTAGTGGGGCGACGGCAAAACTTCGAGCTGAAACTGCGGCGGCCGCAGAACGTACTGCAGCGCTCTTGAGTCATCGTCGGGCTCTCGTTGCAACGCTAGTACAAGGGCTACATTCACTGGCCATACCCAGTATGTAAATGCGTTTTAGATGTTCCTCGGGTTTGATGCGTGCGATTAGAGATATGCATTATTTTCCGGTAACAATACTGATATTTAAATTGCATTGTTTCTTTTAGGTGGGCCAAGTGGTGCAACCGAACAAAACATTGATGAGTATATGGAAAAACTACAAAGTTTTGCCACTGAGAGTAAAAACATACCAGTTCTTAAGCAAGCTCAAAATATACTTAACAAAATTGAACTACCTTTACATTGAAGAATAAATATTAACCTATTGCCACAAGTGAAAAATAGTATATAATGAATATTGATAGTAGTAATAGTGTGTGTATACTATATTCTTAATATAGCAGAAAATTTTATCCATATACAGACCGACGGAAAGTATTTTCAAGAGGCAACAGTTTAGACAGTATAAATTGCAAATAATAAAGCACTCAAGTTCATAAACTTTATTATTTAAAGCCCTTTTCTATATACGAGTATTCCTATATTGATCCAAACCTATAACAAAAGACTCTGGCCTGTCCAGTAAAAAAATGTTTGCAGTGTGAAACTAAACAACAAAAACACTTTGGTATTGCTTTTTTATGGTAAATGAGCAGGCGGGTTCCCTGATGGCATATGACTACAGCCTCTCGTAGACACCTGCAACTCGACCGCGTTATTTGGCCTTTGGGTTGTGCCTATGGAAACTTCACTCACACTCAATTGGTTTTAAGATTCTTCTAGTTCAAAAGTATTTAAAAACAAGATTCCAGATTGTTCAGAAAAAAAGTAACCCAAAATAATCATTCTTTCTTTTATTGTCAGTGTAAATTATATGAAATTTATCTAGTAAATAAAAATCAATAACTTTTACATGTTATAGCAGAATACTGAATAAATATTATGCTAAAGGCTGATGAAGCAACATCTCTAAGATAAATATATTTATATATTTGCTTATAGTGTAAAATATAACTGTTTTCCTGTAGATGTAGTTTTGTTGTGAAAGTTGTAAAAGTAACTGTTAATTTTAATTACAAGTGTGTACACAATACTAAGTATAAAACTCCTGACCATTAATGTAAAACAAGTCCCACGGAATTGTAAGTGATACTGTTACAATATATAACATGTGTGTAAGTGCTACACAAATTAAATGTTAAAGTGTTAGTGACATGGACACAAGTTTAAACCAAAAAGGCGAAGAGCTAAAAACAGAATATGAAATAGCTTATGTATAATAACTTAATTATACTTAGGCATTATTTCAACAGATAATTTACTAGTAATATTTGTTTACATATTATACAACTTGTGTCGCGGGGGACTTTATACATGAAACAGACCAAGTACACGAGTACACTCAGACTCATAACAACAATTTTTTGAAGGTGTGTATTAATACAAATAAACAACATAAACCTAACAACCCTCAAGAGCTGTAGAATTCGGCGAGTTGACTACTTAAACCACTATGGCATGTGTGTAGCCATTTTTATTAAACTTACTTACTTTTATTTATATAAAATGCGAACAGAACCATGTGTGATGAGAATTGTTTGTAAATCGGAATATATCGAGCAAAGCAGTAGTGTCCCTATCGCAAGCTTCAATGTTGCAAATCAAAATCATATTTTTGGATCAGAAATATTTTACTTGTTTCCATTATTAGTTCAAATAAAGTCGCTCCTATATCTGGCTACATCACAAAGGTATTTGAAATTGACTCATGCTGACACAGTGATGAGTTATTGTCCATTGTTTAGGCATAATTTCTAATTATACCTACATTATCAGTCTATTATTCTTCATCATCTTTATCACTGTCATCATCATCTTCTACAACTACTTGAATATCATTAACACTATTATCTGATTCATTGTCCGAGTCATATCCGTGCAACTTTATCCTCCACATTTTTATAAGTGTATCCCATGATCTCCTACTGTACTTTGTAAATTTATCAGGTGTCTTTGGATCTTCTTTCCCTCGCTGATCACTAAAAATTATTTTTTATATCACAAATGAGTACAATTTTGTCATAGTTAACTTATCTTTTTCATTAACAGTCTTAAGTAGTCCACAATTGGACATAGACCCCTCTTTAGAAAGAAAGTTTCGGCCTACCATACCACACTGGTCAGATAGGTTTTTATAGGGATTGTTTTAAGTTTTTCTTGACGTTTCAGTACTGTTTCTACTTGTAGGTTGCTCCCTTAGTCTGCTCTACAGACACCTATAGTATGAATATATGGTCTTTAATCTCTTTGATTAAATAATAATTCATATTCAAGTCAATTCATTACTGGAGAAGCCACCATATGAATACTGCAGACTTAAAATAGTCTACTGCTTGGGGTCAGCAGTGCATCTTAATTCATATCAATAAGCAGTCTGTCATTCTGCTACATCAAAAAAACAGCAATGTTTCCAAATTTTCATAAAATTTTACCACATCACAATAAATTGATCTTTCTGAGAATGCAATGCCACCCTACAGGCATACGCGTCTCAGCCAACCGCCCATACAGAGAGTGCCATGTATTATATACTGTGTATACATATAGCTCATAGAAAGCCTTCGGTGACAATGGCGCGAGTCCCATAGTTTTCGTTCACCCAAAAGGTGCTCAACGACAACCTAAGAAGTTTTCACGTCAAAAATAGATGATAAAAACAACATACATGGGCACTTTAGTGACATAGTTGTGATATCCCACAGTGTTCTTCCCATAGTCAATTTGTTTCTGTCTTCTCTGTAGAACTGATGGATCTGTCTCCAATCTCATAGGTTTTGGTGGTGACCTAAAACAAACGAAATTGATAAGCTGTTGTCTTGTGTAGTTTGCTCCCTTAGTCAGTTCTCACAATACCCATAGGATGAATAAGTGGTGACACTTTGTACTCTTAATCCACCACCATACACACAATGTTTTCTTGCAGTATTTTCCAGTATTTTTTTTTCACACTCATGTAATACATATTACTTAGGATATGTTTTTAGATGTATGGTATACTTTCGCATTACAATTAAAATGATGGCAGCACATAATATAGGTGCGGGTGCCAACTACAGACTAGTACCTTTCTTAATGAAAAAGTTATACAATGAACAATTATTGTTGCTAAACTTTTCTAAAAACAAGTTTCATGAAATTAAAATGAAGATTAAATTAAATGAATTAAGTACTTGGATTTATTGTCTGCATTACTATCTTTTCTTTTATTAGCAAGTGTATTCTTCCTGCTATTAGAATTTTCTCTACTGTTTCCTTTTCTTGACACCTTCCTTGCTTTACAATCTGAAAATTAAAATGGTGGCTTGAATACACAAATACTATATTTATGAATTAGATTTAACTCCTTCACTGCTGGATAACACAAGCTCTGTGTTAATGAAAAGTTTTTCCAGTGCCGCACATAATTGCAATCATAATAGAAAGCTAAAAAACACTGGTTTAATGCCAGCTTAACCTAAGGTATTTAAAACAGATGTTTTTAAACTACCGTGGTATACTATATCAAAATCAATTAGTTCATTTTAACTTAATAATATAATTTGTTGCTAGGAACTATTATTATTCATTACTTTTTTGGTGAATATGGTATAATCATTACCATATTCAATTCATAATTGTCTTCAGAATCAACTGAACAGAACATTTTTTTTTTCATTTCAGCAAAATTATATTCTGATAATCTTGACTAATACTACAATGCTGAAGAGTTTGTTTGTTTGGTTGAATGCACTAATCTCAAGTACTGTGCCAATTTGAAAAACATTTTCCATGTTAGATTTCCATTTATCGAGGAAGGTTATTAGATATCACTCTGCAATCCAAAAGAGCTAAGTATCTATAAAAATGATTCCAAAAACGGGGGAAAGTATTTCTTTAGAGAGCTTTTATTACATGCGCTACTAAAAAGTTAAAGTTTCGCAAAAACAAACAAAAGAATGGTTATCCTTTAAAAGCTCTAAAAAAAATTCTGCATCAGCATTTGTCTGTCTAGGTTGGCTAATGATAATCTTCTTTATGATAAACAAAACTCACGCTTAGAACATCACGCTACGGGCAATAGGAGACGTAGATGAGGTTGTGCGGGTCAGCTAGTAATTAAAAAACAATTACTTACTATCCTGATCATCGTCATCCATTTCTTTGGCCCAACTTCTTTTAATATTCACAGCACTCATTTTAGCTGATAAATGAAACTAAAACAATAAGAATTCAATTAAGAATATATGTACACTTTGCATTCAATGATTTATCACCAATGAAGTAAAAATTCTATAGGATGTACAGGCACTAATGATTGGAGCGCGGAAGCGTCCTGGTGATATTTTATCACATCCTAACTGTAGTTATAACTAATAATAGAAAACTAAATTCTAATATAACGCTTGCAATGCCTCATTAACATATAGGATTTCGCACCTCGTGCAACAAATTTTGTACGCGTATTGCGTACAACTTTATCTTACGATGCAATATGGCACTTAAAATTGATAGCCCCAGCTTTAATACACGTGTTATTTTATTTTTTAGTTTCACACACTAACGCCGCATAAAACGCGCGAATTACATTAAGGAATGAAGGGAAAATGATCTATAAACAAATCAACTGTCAGTGTCAACGTTTTTTCAATCTTTGCTCATTTGGTTTCATAATTTGTATACGAGGGTTACAATAACATTTTGGGAAAGAAAAACTCTGTCCATCTTCCAAGGTCTATGTATGCAGTAGAGTAAATAATATCCGCACATCGCATTTACTCCAATATTTCGAAGTACTTTTCTTTCTAAGATTTTTTGTTATAGATCTCTGTGCATAAAGCCAATTTTTATTTTATTGTTGCGTAAATAAAACTATTTTTCAGTTTATTTGTAACTGTTCATGTCCACGCCATATTGCCGCACCGACCTACTATACATATATACATATATATATGTCTGTTCTGTGTGTTTCTGCTTAGTTATATTGATAAATTCATAACTTAAGTATATATATATACTAGATAAATCACTTTTGATTTTTAAAATTTGAATAAGAGACTGAAGTTTCAACATGCGAGTCAAGCTGCGGTTAGCACAGCTAGTGATTAATAATATACTTCAAAAATAAACTAATCACATTGGGAAGAGTAATAAAATAGGTAAATAGGTTTCCTAATTAGAGTTAATAGTTACATTTTTAAAGTGCATTATCAATTTTTATTGGAGATGTGATACCTTAAGAAATATAATATAGATAACTTTTCCATTAATATTCAAAAACCTAAGCTTAACTAGAAAATTGTTACTATGTTCTGTTTTAAAAACCAACATTCAGTTGTAAATTTAATTACATTGCTGTTAGTCATATGCTTAGTTATTGTTTATAAAGAATTACGGCAAATTTTGCAGAACTAAAATACTATTTATTTACAATGAAATGAAATAAGCCATATGTTTTAAAAAAATTTAGAAATTGAGAATGCTGAACTTGACAACCGTTGTCAAAGTTTGATGTCTGACAGTAGATAAATGCTCGATTTCCATTTCTAACATTTATCAATAATACGAGGAGAACTATTATATTACTTAAAAGAAAACAACTCTACTTATCACTGTAGATTGTTCTTTAATCTGATATTGATTAATTGTTAGGGATATAGGTTAACATTGAAATATTATGTAAAGAAAAACAAAAATAAAATTTAGAAATGATGGTGAGTAGTATGTAGATAAATATATAATGAGGAAAAATAATTATGTTAAAGTGTACTCTTATGACATGTTTATAATAAATGTAAATGAGTTGTTGAAATTTTTTACAGGCTGCCAATGAAATTGACGAAGCCTTAGCTTCTTTAGATATGCTTATGTCGGAGTTTTTTGCACCAGCAACGAGTAACTACAGAAAGAGAGAGATTGAAAGTATGCTCGAGAACTTCTCTCTCCGCAGTGACTCCTGGAAACATTGTTTATTATTTTTACAAAAATCACAAAACCAATATGTTTTGATGTTCACATTAACTACTCTAGAGGTAAATGTATAACTATTTCAGCATTATATTCTTTCTTTTTTTTTATTCATACAAATGAAGTCACAGGACACTTTAATTTAAAAAATACTCAACCATTCAAATATTGTATTTGTTTGTAAATCAAAATTTTTGACACATGTGAGAAAGTTCATGAACTTTGCTATAATAATAAACATTTTTAATCATTCACAAACAAATATTATTGGAATAAATATTGAGAGATACATATATAAGATTTTTTTGAAACATTTCAGAATATTATCAATAGACAATGGATAAGTCTGCCAGATAATTATAAAACAGAAATACGCTTGACGTTATGGAATGAACTGTTGGCTAAACATGAACTGATGGTATATTTCATCAGAAATAAACTAGCATCTCTCATGGTATCAATTGCACGGTATGACTGGCCTCATTTGTATGATGATTTCTTCAGTAACATTGTTGAGGTAAGTTCTAGAAATATAGTGACCAACTTCTTAGACATGTATTTTTACATAGTGTAAAATGAATTCACTTTTTTTGTGTGCTGAGATCTTCTAAAGTACCCAATGGATTTAACTGCAGTTTTTATGATTATTTAGGTTATATTTCATGTTTATATGTATTGTACATTTATTAATTTATGAAGTAGTTAATTGCTATATGTTCATTATCATCAGTCCATCATAGTCCACTACTGTGCATATGCCTCTCTTATTGCACACCACTTTAATTGATTATGGCATCTCTCATTCAGCTCCTCCCATGAGTCTAGCACATCTATACATGTGCTATGTATATTAGTTATATTTAATGTAGATTTATCTCTTACTTGGTTATGATTGTTATATACTATGACAAACTCAAAATCTTTCCACTTACTGCATCTTATTTCTACATTAGCTGAAGTTCAACTTGGAACAAAGAACAATAACATTATTTCTTTGAACTATGTCGACATTCTTTGTCCACAGTCAACCGTAAGTCAAACACACAAAACATATAAACTTTTGAAATAATGCAGAATTTTAAAAGTTTTTATTGCTAGTACTGAAAATATGTGTTTAATAACCTTGTTTGTAGAACATGCAATTTTCCTACCGTTCCTTACACACTAAAGATGTTCAACTAGGTTACCATTCGAACATCTGTCAATCATTGCAGGTAGTTGGAACTCAGCTCAAAATCCAAGTTCAAGCCATGATGTAGAAGATTGATTGATGATGATGATGATGGTGATGATGATGATGATGATGATGATGATGATGATGATGATGATGATGATGATGATGATGATGATGATGATTGTCAGTCTAACCTAGTTAGGAAAAAGATTTAAAGGATCAGAATGATAAATAAATGCAAAATGATGTCATACCCTAATTAATCAGTATCGATGTTTTGCAGTTAATAAGATGTGATGGGCGGCGTTGTCTATTAGGATTAGTGTTGGCCCAGGCTGCAAGTGAAGAACTTGGGGCAGCTCGTGATACAGGCGTGCTGCTACCATCACAGCGGCGAAATCAGCTTGAACGTCTTATGTTAAAAGGAATGCCTCAGTTACTCAGTGCACTTAGTGGTATGTAGTAATTTTATAGGTGTTCAGTGAAGGTCTGACTGGTTCTCATGTACTGTGTTTGATTGCAGATATTTTAGAAAAAAATTCGGACAAGGAAGGTCAATCAAATCCTCCACCTTCTCCAACTAATGGTATACCACAGACATCTGCATTACCTGATCTATTAGCGAATGCCAATGATGTTTCTTCTACTGATAAGTAAGCTATATACTTTGTAATTTATTGTTTTTAAGAAAATTTAAATCTATTAAGGGATGTGTAGGATATTTTACGTTTTAATTATGAAGTTGGGTTACAAGAAAACTAACAATTTCATATTTCTCAATCATTGTTATCTGATCCCAAATTAGGCAAACTTCATGCTAAAGACACCTGACTACTAATAAACATATGTTTTTAGTACATACATGTTACAGAAAAATTATATTCACACATACTACTAATATTTGTTCTGGTTCTGTTAATCTAACCTACAACCTTTAGGTTAGCAGTTAGGGCCACTGTTCATTACACCAACAGGTCAATCAATATAGCTATGTCTGAATAATTCCAGTAGGATTTATTTTTTGCTACACCAACAAATAATATATAAGGACAAAATACAAAATGTCTAGTTTATACAGGCAAACTGAATTCATATGAGGATAAGTTCATTGCATTCATTATTAAGTTCACATACAACTGTTACTCACGAACTATGTTTTTATTACAGAATTCTGAATATGGAGATAGTGGTGAAGTGTCTCTCAACTCTTCAACATTTATTCTCATGGTTACCATTATCATCACATGTACCCCCATCTTTGGTTACTACAGTTTTCTATTGGGGCAGTACAGCAACTCAGTCACAGGTAAACATAAAGTTGTAACTCTTTGTTTTAAGACTAAAAACTGTTTGAATAAGTGCTTCTAAAAATAACAAAAACCAAGGTTGTTGAATATCAATTTAGATGCAGTTCCCATCTAGGGTACCATTTTCATATTGATAAAATGGATATCATTATTCATCCGGTTATGTAAGAGAGGGCAAGCGAGCGGTTGGATCATCTGATCGAAAGCGACTACCGCCGCCCTACTACGTTTATGTAGTAAACAAATGGGTTATTAGTATTATAATTGTTGTGTCATGTAATTGTGTAATAGTCACAGGTTTGTCCGTAGTGGACAGAACTCTTCGAGAATATTTAGATGACGCCTAGTATTTGCGTTTTTAGATTTTTTAATTATTATAATATAATTTTCTGAATTCTTAATAATCATTTTCATTATTCCTTGGCGTAAATAATACATAAATACTTGTTTGCATACTTTTATATTGAACCATGTGGTGACGGATTAAGAATACAGAGTGTCATCACGCCTATTTATCCTCTGGGTGTTGTAAGAAGCAATTAACCAACAACTTTTGGAGCAAGTCAGCATGGTATAGCAGGCCTAAACCTCTTTTCTAAGGAGAGGCTTATGTCCAACAGCTGAGTGTTAAAGACTTTACATATGATGATATAATCTATAACAGTCAATCATATAACAGAATAAAAATGGGATACTAATTATACCATCAACAAGATCTCTGTAAATCTACATTTCTGCAAATAAATAACTGAAACCACAAGTTGTGCGATCGTGTGTAGAGTGTGGAGGCGGCGCTGTGTGGTCTGGGCGGCGTATGCGAGCTTCTGTACCGGCGTTACGCTCCCCCCTCGTCGGCCGCCACCGCCCTGCGCTTGCAACACTGCGCCCTGCGCCTGCTGAGACATCTCACGCACAACCATGCACACATCTTGCATGCGAACCACGAGTTAGTACAATACAATACTTAGGGATCTTAACTCTCGTGCCTTGGAGAGCACGTAAAACCGTCAGTCCTGCGCTTTATCGCTCCCCGGTCCTGTCGGATAGTTGTCCCATCCGATTGTGAGAGCGAGGGAACAGAGAGGTTCACCTGCTTTTTCGCACACACTATTAATAGCTCTTGCGTAGTTGTCTGGTTTCCATATTATATTCAATACTCAGTTTTACGATGCACGATCTTCTGATGAAAGTGCCGTAACATAGACCAGACCAGTCCTGTTACAATGTTTAAGGATAACCAGTCAGCTTTTTAAACAACATTACTGCTGCAAACCTCCTATTAATATCTAAGGACCCTAGTCATTTGTATAGTCAGCTAAAACAAATATAGTTTAGAAATACTTTTATACATTTTATTGTAAGATGCAAAAAAAAAAAGAAAAATACGTAATCTATATGTTTAAAAAGTTAAATAAACATTAATCATTATTTATTTTTTACTGAATAAATACTAGCGTATTTTTTAAGAGTATTGGAGTTATTGGAAAGAAAAAGTAGTCCATTTTACAAAAAAATATTTAAACTGATATTTTTTTTAAGAATAATATTACATTTTGTCTGTTTCAGTTACCTTAACAAGTTAGCAGAGTTCCTAAAATTATTTATATCATTGCATTTCAAGAGACTGGAGGCTGAACCAGAATTTGATGCTATCGATTTTTTGTCATATCTATTCCAATATACATTCCAGGTATGTTTACTAACTACGTTTTATATTATACTTGTTTTTGTTTTCGATATTTATGTCAATTATTAGTCACAACAAACAAGTAGTTTTCCATTGGTGGCATAATTTTCAAAATCAGTTCATAAGTTTATTCGTGAAAACTTGACGGACAAAGTTACATTTTGATTTGTAATATTATTTAGATTACGACTGCACGAACAAATACATTTTTTTTGTACAGTTATATATCTTGCATCTGAACAATTTTTGGTATGTTGTTTTTAGTTTAGGTAAACCTCCTTTCTAAAGAGAGGCTTATGTCCAGCAGTGGACTGTTAAATGCTGTTGATCATAATGATGAAATCTGCAGATGGTGAAGTTGATTTTCAATATTTACTGGTACACAGTAGATGTTTTTAGTGTTTATCCTTGCAATTATTTCCCACTAACTCTTTTCATTTCCCATTACCGTTTCCTGTAAGTTATTAATGAAATAAATTATTTCTTTTTTCCAGTTCCTTTTCTTGCAATTTCTTTTAATAGTTCTGATTAGAATTATTAACCTGTTGGTATTCTATTTACCAACTATTTAAAAATAATAAAAAAGTATAAAAAAATAAATGTTATAAACCTTAATTTTTAGAGAAACTCTTAGAACTTAGCACAAAATTACAATTCGTTTAGGAACACACTATTTGAATGTGTAATTTTGCTTTTGTTACAGGTGCCTACATGTGCTATTTTTGTAAATTGTTTAGACGTATGGATACAATTTATAGATATTTTAAAGCCTGAAGATACACCAAAGTATGTATTTTTTTTTAAATTACATAATTGAACATACCTATGTCATTTTGTGTGAATTAATATTTTTTTGTATACATTCAGATATTGGGAAGCTTTACAAGCGCTGGTCAATGGTGTGTTGAACAAAATACAGTTTCAGCACAATAAAGCGCAACTACAACATCTCGATAACGACGTGTGCGACGATGACGTAAGTATTATCATATTTTTTTAATGTTGTAGTCGGTATACAAGCAGTCTGAGACACAGAATACAGTATATATTTATTTCATGTCCTAAACTAAGCATAGCATATACTATAGGTAATAGACAATATTGGTATGGTATTTGTAAATATATAAGATGCAATATATTTTGAAAAAAAATGTAAAATGTCAAAGATAAAGTTACAATAGTTCTTTCTTTATTAAAAAAATGTGTGTAAAATACAAGCGTGCTGCTCTCTACTACTTAGAAGCATCATATTATGGCAACAACTTTTAACAGTTCACTCCTGGACGTAAGCCTCCTAGGGGACTATAGCTTACTATACCGCACTGGTCAGACAAGTTGGGATAGGATTTGTTTCAAGTTCTCCTTCTCTTTGCAGTGGTGTAATGCTGCGTAGTTTGCTCAGATACTCAGTATTCTTAATTTGTCACCGTTCGTAAACTGGACTAGGCTTTTTCCTTACTGAATTGCGTTTTAATACAATATTGATAATATTTTTTAGTCTTGAATGGATATCTTATAAACACTATATGAAACATTTCCTAGGGCGAGACTGAATGGCAAACGTTCCTGAAACATTGTATTGAATGTATCGCTCGGGTTGCAGATTTGGCGCCTTTAGATGTTTTCACAGTAGTGGTGAGTATAATTATAATATACTGTGAGGAATTACCGCAAAAAATAGTGATTATTAGCATTATTAATTTAAAATATCTATGTAATAGAAAAAATTGTCCAAACCAATGTAAAACCTAAATTACATTTAACAGGCAAGTGCCAGTACCTTCTGACTATAATTTTGATAGAAATTGATGTCTTTGCAATTTTAAATTTTAATCTGTTACAACTATGTTTCAACGAAATCTTTCATGCAATTTCAAATTAAAAACATCTCTCAACCATCTCAATATACCTTTCACTGGAATCGAATACCGAAGTTATTATTTTGCTTGATAATCATAAATTTGCGATTAATTATGAAGGTTAGTGAAGTCACGACCAAAAGCTAAATAGTAACTAGGTATAGACAGAAATGACCCAGAGTTTTTTTTGCCAAGAACTTTACGGTATAAAATGTGCTGAAAATTTTAATATTTATTATAGTTGGAGCGATGGCAATGTCTCGCAGGAGTACACGCACGAGCGGCGGGACGCGGGGGTGAAGGCGAACGACTCTTGGCCGCACTGTTAGACCTCGCTACACTCACACGAGTCCTAGGCAGATTGGCGCCTGCATTGTTAGCCGGTCAGCTTATTTACTTACCTTCTCTTTCATAGTCTACTTACTTTCTTTTAATACAGGAATAATATGTTTTAGAAACTTGTTGCTTTCATTATCGGCAGTCTACATTTTTATGGTAAAATGGGAAATGAAATGCTTATTTGATGTTTAAAGTGAACGCGCACTAAACGATTTTTATTATCTGCATTTATCTTAAACTGTATTTTAATTAAGTTTCTCAAAGATCACTGGAAAACGTTGCCGTGGAGATCGTCCGCCTGTGTATAAACATAAATGATGTTGTAAATACTAAAATTAAAGTTTTTGAGTATTGGATATATATCTTAACATTTTTTCTTTCTAAGGAGAGGCCTATATCTAGCTGTAGACGGACTGTGATGACGATGATGCTATACTTTATTACTGTATACTTTGTGAGAAAACACAAAAATAGTCGGTTCGTTCGTCAGAGACGGAGAGCAGTCGCCGGTCGCGCGGCTGGTCGCTGGGCGCCACGCTGGTGGAGCGCTGCGCCGCGGCGCTGGCGGGCGCGGCGCTCACGCGGCCGCACCGCACGCAGCAGCACGCGCACCATGCGCACGCGCATATGCAGGTGTACGTATCTTTTTCGATAGAATCCATTGATAATATCTATACTAGTAAGGGTTTTTAGGTTTTAATTTGTAAAGTTTAGTAAGGGGTTGAAGAAAAAACGTACCCCATTTTTTGAAGTTGTATTTATATTTATGCGTGTTAATGAATACTAAAAAAAAGATGTATAAGAAAGTCAAGTGATAAACGGCAAACACTCTTACGGAACTATTTGGCCTAATATCATTTTAAGAAAACTGACTTAGAAGTTTGGTACATCGTGCTAAAGCGCTAAATACTAATTTTGACTTTGTTTAATTTTAAATAGTAAGTATTTGATTAATGACATCTCAATTGTTAAGAAAAGGTAAATACTATTTTATACCATATACACTATATAACCATACGCGAACAATAACAAAAAGAAGGTAATATTACAAAGTTAATTTTAAAGTACTCGTGTATCTCGTAAAATCACATTTTATTATTGTTTATGTTAGACATGCGGAGATGTTTGCGTGCATGGGTGCATGGTGTTGTTACGCGAGCGAGTGCGGCGTGCCCGTACAAACTATGGAGGGGCTTTTCTCTTCTGCAGTACCATTTCTTCTACCGCACGAACTACCAGTAAGTTCGAAAAGTATCTCACATCTCATCAACAACCTTCAACAGTTCACTGCTGGAAATAGGCCTCTCCTTAGAAAGAAGGTTTTATTTATTATACTACGCTGGTTAGACGCGTTGGTATAGGGTTAATTTCAGGTTTGCCTCTTCTTTGATATGATGTTGTCCAGCTTAGTTTTTCTCCCTTAGACGGCTCTTACGACATTCACGTTAAAAGAGTTGGTGGCACTTCGTATTCTTAATCAATCACATGGAACCGGAAAGTAAACTAATTACAACAAAATTTCTTTTATTTTAAAAACTAATATTCAATTTACATTTTTATAAATTTAACTGTCATTAGGAACCACCACTTTTGAGTCACGCAGCCGCACACTTGTTACTGAGTCTGGCGATGAACGTTAAGTTCAACACGGACCCGATAGTGCTTACTGGAGATTTGTACGAGCATGCTCAGAGATCTTTGCAGTATCTGGAAACTAAGGTAGAATTTTTACGTTACACCCTTGTATGTTTATACTCGTATTATGAGTATGAAGTGTGAAATAGAATAATATTTTAAATGCTTAACTTTCTATTTATTAAAATCATAAAAAAATGTGTTTCTCATAAAATGCTGTTAGTTAACTAAAAAGGTGTCAATTTACTACAAAGTGGTTGGATAGCTGCTTACAAAAATAGGTAGGTATTTAATTAACTGGCTTTGTTTAAAACCGATTTCACAACAATTAACACATATTATATTTTTGATGGTATTTCATCATCAGCATTATCATGAGCCTTAAATAGTCCACTACTGGACATAGACCTCTCCGGAGATCCGAGACTTAGGGTTATCACACCACATTTGATGGTGTTTAGCAATTTTTTTACTTATTTAATTACGTACGTACTTATTTAAATACATAAGTTTATAAGTATTTAGTTGCATGTACAAGACGCATTGATTCTGATGTGTAATATAGATTTATATATTATGCGTATTTGGTATATTATGTAGTTTATTTCTCTGCACACAATAGTTGACTGGTAAAGAATGGCCGACATTAAGTCCACCAATACGTCAAACGTGCATGATATACAGTAGCGCTCAAAAGTATTTTGACAACTCAATTTTGTTCCATATCACAAAAAATGCTAACAAAATTGTTTCCAATCAAAGATTATATTTGAAGTAATCATACGTTTCACAAATTAAGACACTTAAATGTAATGTATTTCTACACAAAAAGAAAACATAAAGAAAAATTATTTACGACACGGCTCAAAAGTATTTTGACAAGGAAAGTTTTTTATTTTATAAAATAAATAAAATATTATTTTTGATATTAACTATTAGTATTTTGTTGCATATCCATTAGCCTTCAAGACCGCTTTACAACGCGCCGGCATCAGGTCAACTAGTTTCTGCAAACGATCAATGGGTATTCGGGCTCCATTCGTTACTTAGTGCTTCATATAAAGCATTTTTATTTGAATAGTTTCGACATCTTACGCGGCGATTCAGTTTTTCCCAAAGATGCTCTATCGGGTTTAAATCGGCACTTTGACTTGGCCAGTCGAGAATTTTTATTTTAGCGAGTTTCATGAAGTCGTTGATATGTTTTGATTTGTGCTTTGGGTCATTGTCTTGTTGAAAATACCAACCAGGTGCCATATTTGCTTTAGCATAGGGTAGCATTTGTTGCTTTAATATATCTACGTACATAAAGCGATCCATAGTACTCCGCGGCGAGAAAAGCATCCCCAGACCATAATATTGCCATCTCCATGCTTTACTGTGGGTATTTGGTATCGAACATCAAATCTTTTGTTTACAGGACGTCGCACGTACCGTATACCATAAGATGACACTAAATTAAATTTGTTTTCGTCACTCTACAACACCTTGGACCATTCTGAACTCGTCCATAATTTGAACCGTTTCGCAAACGCAAGGTGCAGTTTCCTATTCCTTGCAGAAATTAGAGGTCTCTTAGTTGGACGTCGTCCATGTAATCCGAAGTCCTTTAGTCTGCGTTTTACAGTTGAAACGTGTAAATTCACGTCGTAATTTTCCTGTACCTCGTTTTTTATTTGCACAGCCGTTTTTCGGACATCACTTGTTGATACCTTTTTATCAAATGGTCTTCCTTATCGGATGTTTTTTTTCGGACGGCCACTTCGAGGCTTATTTTCAATAGTTTTACGTTTATTATAAGCTTTGTTCCATGAACTAACAAGTTGTCGTGACACTTTAAAACTTCGAGCAACTTCTGCTTGCGTCATTCCACTTTGTAGGGCAGTTATCACGGCATTTTTAATATTATTTGAATATTCTTTAGTCTTATAGACCAGGGTCGATAATTTTTAAATGCAAATAAAATCGTAGTAGGATGAAACCCATTAGAAAAAGAGGGGAATATTATAAAAATGAAGGGAAAAATAATTTACGGGCGATCTGAGGTCGGGGAGGGGATGGGGGTGAGTTTTTAAGGGTAAAAAACGGTTTTTCTCGATTTCCGGCAAAACTAAAAGTCCTATCGAAAAAAGTCAAATGGCAAAGTTGTAGGTAATAAAAAGATCTAAAACTTTTGTATTTACACTTTTTTCACATAACCTCAAAACTTACGTGAAAAATTCAAAAAACCAAGTTTTTGGTTTTTTATTTTTATCTTTTACAAAAATTTTTTTTTTTTAACGAAATTTGGTGAAAACTTGCCTTTTTATGTCCCAAATACGCTGTAATTTATTTGATTAAAAATATTTATTTTTTCACCTTATTTTGAATTAATATCGAAAAAACACCCTAATTTTCAATCGAAAACTCACCCGTCAAAATATCAGCTTTTTTCAAAAAGTTGCTATGTTTTCTGTTCGTTGAAATCTCTACTTTTCGATGGTGATAAAAAAAATATATGTTACTTTAGTAAATCTTCTCAGAAAATGCAAAAAATCGAAAAAAACTCGAATTCGAATTTTTTTTTAATTATTATAAATAATTTCATTTAAAAAATGTGATTGCTGCAATTTGTTTCAATTAAAAAGTTGATTTATTTAATGCTAATTACATTTATGTCATAGAAAATCTCATTTTATAAAAATATAAATGTAAATCGTACAATTAAATGTAGATACTTTATTCTGATTACGTTATTCATTACAATATTTTTAACACATTAATCTTATGATTCTTATTTTCAATTCATACCTTATCTTCAATTATAATCACTTATCCATTAGTTTTTGTTTTTTTGACGGCATTTCTTCATCGCTAGATTCGTCAAACATCTCCGATTCTAGTAGATCTTCGAAATCTTCATGACTATTACCTTCTTCCTCTCCAACATTATTTCCAGACTCCGTTGGTTCTTCATCCACAATTCCTTCTGAATCATTAACTTCTTCGTAGGTTTCTTCTTCAATATTGGAGCAATTTTCAGAACCATGACAGTTTGAACATAAATTTGTGCATTTTAAACCATGTTTTCGGCAACCACATTTTAAACTGTTACATCCAGTTTCACAGCTACAGCAAATAGTTTTGAGCAATATTTCCGGAATTAATTCTTTTTGTGTAAATTTCGGCATAATTCCACGTTGATATAGCTTCCAGCCCCAATCTGTTGCTGTTAGTTCGTTACCCAACCAAGTTTGAAGCTGATAATATGCCCTGTAACAATGTTGTTCTGCTGCTTTCTAATTCGAGTTTTTTTCGGTTTTTGCATTTTCTGAGAAGATTTACTATAGTAACATATATTTTTTTTTTCACCATCGAAATGTAGAAATTTCAACGAACAGAAAACATACCAACTTTTTGAAAAAGCTGATATTTTGACGGGTGAGTTTTCGATTGAAAATTAGGGTGTTATTTCGATATGAATTCAGAATAAGGTGAAAAAATAAATATTTTTAATCAAATAAATTACAGCGTATTTGGGACATAAAAAGGTAAGTTTTCACCAAACTTCGTTAAAAAAAAAAAATTTTGTAAAAGATAAAAATAAAAAACCAAAAACTTGGTTTTTTGAATTTTTCACATAAGTTTTGAGGTTATGTGAAAAAAGTGTAAATACAAAAGTTTTAGATCTTTTTATTACCTACAACTTTGCCATTTGACTTTTTTCGATAGGACTTTTAGTTTTGCTGGAAATCGAGAAAAACCGTTTTTTACCCTTAAAAACTCACCCCCATCCCCTCCCCGACCTCAGATCGCCCGTAAATTATTTTTCCCTTCATTTTTATAATATTCCCCTCCTTTTCTAAGGGGTTTCATCCTACTACGATTTTATTTCACTTTTTATTATTTTTAAAGGCTTCTACCCTGGTCTATTAGGCATGTTGATAAACGCGGAGTAATTATACCTTATAGGCAAAAATATATGCAGTGTGAGTAGAATCGCTGCCAGCAAGGCACTGAATGGTTGTCAAAATACTTTTGAGCGCATGTATAGACGTGTTTTGTTTTTCACAAAGAAAGAAAACAAACAAGTTCCAACTTGTAACTCACAGAGGATGGAATACATCATAAATAATAATATAAAAAATACTAAAATTATTTTGAAGTACTCAGTAAAAAGATAACTGCAAAAGTAGTCTTGTCAAAATACTTTTGAGCGCTACACACTTCGCCTCTCCTTTGAAAGGGGATATTGGCTAACTATGCCACGCCGGCTAGATAGATCGGTATAGGGTTTGTGTCAAGTTTTCCTTCTCTTTGCTGCGATGTTGTCTCGTAGTTTGTTTCTTTAGCCGGCTCTAGGCGTAGTCTCGGCCTCGTCCGATAGGGGCGGTGGCGTTCCGCATTTTCAATTCATCACTATGCACGCATGACGTATTAAGTAAATGATGTGGTGACGGTTGCACAGACAGCGGGAGTGGTGCGCGAGGCGCTGCTCAGTATGTGCCTGCGCGGAGGAGCGGGCGGCGCGGGGCGCTCGCTGCTGTGCGCGTGGGGCGCGGCGCTCGGCCCCGCCGGCCCCGCTGCGGCGCTGCCCCCCCTCACGCAGCTGCTGCGCGCCTTCCGCTCCGCCAACACGCAGTACAAGAAGGTACTGGCGCGATGTCGCGACGTTATGTCTTTTGTCAAATAAATTCTTAAATTTTTGTTAAAAATTACTTGAAAATCACAGTTTTAGTTCATACGTAATAGATTAATCGACCGATGTAATTACAATAAATTTATAAAGCCGTTTTCTTTAATACGATATGGAACTGCTGCGCTTTAAAATAATAAAAAACCGCCTACATCTATAAATAGTCTTTTTTTTTCATTTAGTCACTGAGATCAGTGACTAAATGAAAAAAAAAGAAAAGTAATTTATCATAATAATGAAATAATGAATGCAAATTTCAAGTTGTCTCTTAAAAAAATGTTGAGTTACATTGTGTATTGCCGGGGAATTATGAACTTGCATTTAAAACAATAGATTTGGCAAATTGTAAGATGCTATTTGATTGTCAAAATTAGTGCTTTCTTTCATTAGGTGATAGCGGAGGGAGTACAAAATTCGGCTGAGACGGCGCTACGTATGTTATGTGAACCATCTTTCGCAAACGCCGAGCAAGAAATAACAGACTTCTTTTTTGCCCTATTCACGGCTCTCTTGCCACAACTTGGCAATTTCGCCTACACTGCAATTGACGTGTTCTTAGAAGTTGCTCAAAGGTTTGTACTCAATCCTAAATGAAAATTAGTTTTTACCTCTTGTACAGTTCACAGCAGTCGCACCGTAAATGCTCATAAACGTACACCAGTTCTGTGATTATCCATGTTGTGTGATGTTTCAACACACAAATTTTATATACAGATGAAACGTAAATACGATTATATAAAATTGGTCGGTCATATGTATGTGTGCACAACGCTGATAAAATGCATCCATTATATACGTTTTCTTCGTATTGATCTTCTAATGGTAACATAACATATGTCAAAGCAATGCTAAAAATCAACAAATTAGTCAAATTAGTAGTAGTAACCAGAATAGTAGATTAGCTCACATACTGTTATAGATTTCGAGTGATGACTGTTTGGAGTCTCAAGACCTGACCACTTTTTGAACTTTTTGTTTTCTTGACAGGATTTATTTTTTGAATTTTGTTATTTTAAAATGACTGTAGACTTACAGCAAAAAAAGGTATAGGTAATATGTAACTTAGTAAAAAAGTTTTTTCGTAATCAATATAAACACCAGTAATAACGCTAATGTTCGTTACCAAGTTCGCCAACCAAATCAAAAGTTAATTGTTTTAAATCTACTCTCAACTTTTGTTTACAACTAGTTTGAATATTAAATCAAAGATTTATATACGTCGGGGTTCGCTTCAAAACTGCGCTCATTATAACCATTCTCATAAAGTTACTGTGAGATGCGTGAGTTTTAAAACGACAGCATTAGTTTTAGCCTCCACAATGGCGTCAGACTGACAATTTTTATTTTTACTGAATTAGTTACTAGAATACTGTAAGGTCGTAAGTCCAATTAATTATAACTATAATTTCGGTAAAGTGAGACTGGGTTTTTGACCATAACCTTCACATTACCATTATGAAAAAATGTATTTAAAGTGTGCGTGTAAACACTGTGTTTTAATTATAATAACTAATAAGAAACCGAAAAGTAGTGACCATATATTATTTAACTCATTTTGTATTTAATTTTATTTTGATCGGTAATAAAAGTAAAGTACACAGTGTACGCTATTCTCGGTGAGCGTTATTATGGTCTTCTTCATGTAATGATGTGGCACTGTCATTTAACGCTTATATAATTCATTCGTGCCATCATAAAGATGTTATCCGTATAGATATATATTATTTTAAAGCTTAGTTACCTGAAAAAAAAATCCATTTGAAAAAAGTTGGTGGATTTTTTTGTCTAAATTATAAAATTGCTGCGTACAGAAGTCTACAGTCCTGACCGTGACATAAACCATATCACAATCGGCACCATAAACCGGTCAAAGTATTTTTAGCCGGCTTTAGGCTTTATCAGTAAAAGGACGGTACGCGTGGCGCAGGGGCGGCGGCGAGAGCGGGCTGGAGCGGCTGGTGGAGTGCGTGCGGCTAGGCGTGGAGGCGGGCGGCGGCGCCATGCTGGTGCGCGCCGTGCTGGAGCTGCTGCAGCGCCACGTGCTGCCGCGCGCGCCGCAGCACTCGCCCGACCTCACGCGCGCCGCGCACCGCCTGCTCGCCAGGTCCACCCTACGCACAGTCCCCGCACTCTTTCTTTTGCCATACTTTTTGTGGACGCCATCGTGATGATGATGAATCAAACGTTACGTTGATATGAATTTTCTCATTAAATTTTGGTATTGGAATAGCCGATTGGAGTAGCCGAGAAATTTAGAGTTTGAGCGATATATGCCTAACAAAAAAACAGGTACTAGAAAAAGTACCTGTTACTTTGCTATGTGTGTACAAATTCGCATAATTTTTTTTATATAAAACTAGAAATAAATACATAAAACTATAGTTTTTTTCTTATTTTTGCAATATTTTTCATTAATGTTTTCCTGTAGCCTATCTTTAAAAATATTCTATCTATTCTGTCTCATCTAATTAAAATCGTTCAAACAGAAAAACTCTTTAAGTATATTATGTCAATCCAGATACTTAGGTATTGCCAGTTTATAAACGACGTATAAAATAAGAACGATTATTTTGATATTGTTACAGTGTGCTGATCGATAGATGGCGTTACTTTTTCCCCAATAAGTGCGAGGAAGCGGAGAGCGAGCGCCGTACGGACGAGTTCCGCGCCGCCCTGGCCGCGTTGGGCCGGGCTCTGTTACAGTCCGACATCGAACTACTCAGGCACACTATAGATACCCTAGACGTTCTTAATTCTCGGTGGAAGTTATATCATAAGGTACTATTTGCTTTCATATTTTACACGAAGTAAGAAAAACTTATTATGTTATTTTATGTAAATGTAAAGATTTCGATAACTTATGTTTTATAAGTGGTTGATCTTGGTGTTATTGTGCTTTCGTGGAATGATATACGTAGTGTGCTCAAAAAGTATCGCGAATTTTGTGTATTTTCAAAAATTATTTATTTTTTAGTGAATATCTATTTTCTTCCCTTCAATTATACACTTGTGGCAACGTTTTTTCCAATCTTGAAGCACTTCAAAAAATATTTTTTTTGTATCGTGTTCAGCTCCTCCTTCGACGCCGCCTTTATTTCGTCAATCGTGGCGTAGCGTCGTCCTTTCATGGGCCTCTTCAGTTTCGGGAACAAGAAAAAGGTCACAGGGGGCAGGGAATACGGTGGCTGCGGTATCATTAGTGTGTTGTTTTTGGCCAAGAAGTCGCGTACAAGCAGCGATGTGTGAGCAATTTTGGTACGAATTTTGCGGCGACCCGTCTCATGCCCAAATTATCGATTTAAATCGAATGACACAAGCCAATCGATATACCTAGGTCCTCGGCAATTTCTCTAACGGTGATTCGACGATTGGCCAAATACCATTTTCTTCAATTTTTTCGTCTGTTGTTGAAGTACTCGGGCGTCCGACACGCTCTTCGTCGTTCACATCTTCTCGGCCTTCTGAAAACGTTTTGTACCACCGATAAACGTTGCTTTTGTCCAAAGTAGCTTCTCCGTATGCCACAGTCAACATTCGGAATGCATCCGCGCACTTAATTTTGTTTTTCACACAAAATTTGATACAGGTTCTTTGTTCCATTTTTTTGAATAGATAAAAATCGAAGATGAACTAAAACACGTGCAAGCAAAGCAGCTGTCAACAATTAACTGAACATTCAAAATGGCCAAACTTGTCAGCATACTTATGCTGACTATTATGAGAGACAAATGTACCAACATAACGCCACAAAAGAATCGAAAATCGAATATACGTAACCCGCGAAAATTCAAAAATCGCGATACTTTTTGAACACACCTCGTATACTAACATTCTACTAATTCAAAGCATCCATTATAAAAAAATGAATATTTGTTTGTTTGCGTTTTATGCTCTCCGTGCAAGCTTCTATAATTGCGCCCATCAGAATATTACGGAGAGGCGTCTATATAGTTATACGCTGGTTTAGTAATTTGTGCACCTCCCAAGGGTGTGCCCTCTGCCTAGAAACCGCTGGTTACGACATTGCTTTAATATATCAATTGACCATTGATCAAAACGTAGTAAAATGTTGGAAGCCAACTTCTTTGGAAGACGCCTATAAGGGTTATTAGAACGCCAAAAAATTACTTATACTACGTATAAATATTTCAAAATTATTGACCAAACGCTTTTTTACTTTACTCTAATAAAATAGAATAACGACGCAGAACTTGCCAGATAGTATGTAATATGAAAATTTTACAAAAAAATGATAATTTTGAAGGTAATATTCCGCAACGAGTTTCTGGGTGAATTTCTGTCAGTTTTACTGGCGGGGCTGGCGGAAGGAGGGTGGCGCGCTCTGGTACGTGACGAAGTGACGGCCGCGGTGCACGCGATGGCCATGGTCGACTTCCCCACATTCCGCACATCCTTCCTACCACATTTCTTGAGTTCTCTCCAAGGATTGTCTCCGGAACATCAACACTACTTGGCGCAGTTTCCACCTGATACGGTCTGTTTTTTATGTTATCTTTATTTTACCCCATACTGTTGTAAAAGCAATCTATACACGGGATGACAATAAAGACTGTCGAGAACGATGAATGTTGGTGATAGGAGAATAATGAAAAATTTAATGCATAAATTTAAAAATAATTAAAATCATTTCATATCAAATTAACTTATCGCCGTCCACTGCTAAACTAAAATCTCCCACGAGGAGTGCCAACCATCCTGCTCTTGGACAGTTCGCATCCATTAGCCTGTAGTAAATAAATATTATCAAATATCCAATCGCAGTTACAACTTAGCGTATCAAATAATCAGAGGCATTCTAACTAAATAAACGGTCCATTCTCATGTTTTATTACAAAACATATTAATTTCCCACCGTTGACAATCTCCCTTCGACCGATCCATTCATACAATTTCAAGATTTTAGATAATAACTTACATTCTTTACAGCTAGTAAGATGTCGTTGTATAAATAAATGTATAACGACTGTGTGTTCCAGGATTTACCAACATTCACCCAAAATATCCAGCGTCTGATGAACGACGTGAACTGTTATCGGGCGTATAGTACGCTCGCACCGGTACAAATGGCCACCTAGCATCAGATTCCTCACTCACTAGTCGCTGTGATATTGTGATATAATGTACACTTTTAGATATTTGTACGACAAATTGACTGTTAGTATCTTAATGATTACGCGGTGTGGACTATCTTCAATAGCCAGTAGAAACTATAGGTAATGAACAAGGACAACTTCCCTAGCTTACGCGTCGATTATCATTAAAATAATAACTTCAAAAATATTAGTTTTTAAGTATACATATTTTTCCAAAGCGGTTCATATCTTTTTCATCATCTTATACCACGCCACCTCAGAGGTTTTAAGATTGTTGCAATTTTTTTTTTTGTTTAATACATTTACCCAGCATTTACTTGGCACGTTGAAACAAGTATAGAACCAATGTAAAACTCTTTTCGTTTGTTTTTTTTTATTTATTCAAAATGTGTTTTTCTTTACCAAACACTAAGCGCGTACGCATTTTGTGTTTCACACGTTCAGTTTTTGTCGTTTATACTTTCCAGTTGCGTATACATACATATTGTATGTGGTGCTCGTTATGGTTTTAGTTCGTTATTACAGGCACACCGCAACTAAAATTTTAGAGACTGTACTTTTAAATTATTTTTTAGGTATTCAATAATCTCATTTTTAAGAGTTATGTAAATTTGAAGGCGTGAATCCCTACTTTAGAGTTTTCTTACTAATCTTTTTCTGTAAAAAAGCAAATTTTTAAACGTTCTTTAAATTGTATTAATGTTATATTGATACAAAATATTGTTATCGTGTGTACCAACTTAAAATATTTTCTGTTATTGTAAAAGTTTCTGTTTACTTACTATCTTCAACGTAATTTTTAAAGTTAAGTTACAAATATTTCACTTTTTATCATTAGTTATATGTTAAACTTAATTTTATGTAACAGAGACAAATCAAGTTCAGGACTGAATTTGGAATATAAGACTGTACATAATAATGATATATGTTAAATTTTACATGGTTTAATGTTGTTATAAGTCGTGTTTGAATTAAAAGAAAAACATTTAACTGCATTTACATTTGAGAATAGTTAAACTAGTCATTGGTTGAATTTTATGTATAGAAGCGTGGAATGATATTAAAGCGTATCAAGTATTTGCACTGTGCATGCAGCGAAACTGGTACCAGAAGGCCAGTTTTTGTAATAAAAGTTCGGTCACAACTTAGTTCCAATCAACTCATCTCACAACTGTCATGAAAGGTATTTTCGTAGTAACATAATAAACATCCAACGTTTATTTATAGAAATATATTTCAACAAAACGGCACTTAAAGGGACCACATAGAAAACCGAGGCTGGTGGCTCATTTTTAAGTATTTTAAATCTTGGCATGCCGGAGACGTTGATGTTATGGCTAGAGCATTTTCATGTTAGCAAATCTCGGTGCAACAGGTGTAGATGGTTAATTGTTATGTGACAATTAACATGTATTGTATCTGACGAAAGGCCTAAGTATTAAACAAATAAAATAAAGTAAAAATGAATCAGCATTTCGCAAGGCTAAGTAAGTAATACTTTACTTTTTCATTACGAAAATACCAGTTACAATATTGAGAGTTGATCAGAATTAAATGTTGACTGAACGTTTTTTTACAGAAATTGTGCTTCAGACTATATGCTATTCTATTTGTTTATGTACATACACTGATCTATATTTTTTTTTAAGACACGAAGGTGCCTAAAGAATCAAATCCTTGGTTATGTACAATTCAACTTCCTTAGATAGATCTTGAACTTCTATTTGAGAAAGAAAAATGCAGAAATGATTTATTTAGCATCTATAGTATTTCATGTGTTATTTTGAGTTTGTAATAATTCAATGTTAAAATTGTGTAATTGGAAGAGAATATATAAGAAAGCTTTAGTTTTATATAGTCTGTATGATTATTATGAAGGGATAAATAATTGGATATAGTTGTTTGTTTTATTTAATCTTTATTAGTAATACACTTAAGTCTAAGTCTCTTATCTTGCTACACTAAACCCCTATATACACTAGCCATTTCGATATGACCAGTGTGTCACAATTAATTATCTTTTTTAAAGTACTTCGAAAGTTTCTTGCACTAGCAACCCAAACCGAATGTAGGTAAGTTTGATCAGTAGGTACGATTCAATGAGTCATTATACAATGGTAATTATTAGTTACATACAGTACTATGTTCTCTTGATTATTATTGATTAATGTTTTAGGTATTAGTACAAGGATCAGTAAATTAAAATCGCAAGTTTTCAATATTATTAGATATCAATTTTTAAACGGATTGGCTTAAATGGGTACAAAATTGTTTCACAGTTTAAAAATTATGGTAATGTTTGTATTATAGTACATTTCTATTGACTTGATTCTGTATATTGTGATAACAATTTATTATATACTTCTAAAACAATCGTTTTGTGGCATGCAAATAATTCAAAGTCGGATGTGATGTCGACCCAGCATACCCCAGCAGCATCACTCCCTGCGTGGAGTTTCATCCCGCCAACAATGGTACCATTACTGTCATGGAAGTTGTATGCAGCGCTTTCCATCCAAGCATTGTCAGTGTTGCGATGATCGTCTATATAACCTTCATATACAACATCGCCGCCACTGAAGAATTTATCAAATTTTACTAGCCAAGCCTTCTTTTCAGCTGAAAGAAGTATTAACAATCACAGTTAGGATAAGACAAGTAATCAAACTATCGTTAATTTAGCAAAGTACTGATTGCTAAATATGGTAATCTAGTAGAGATAATGCATTAGGTCTTTGTAAACATTAATAAAGTTACATTAAAATTTGTTTAAAATAATATTCAAAACGTTCATTGTTTATTTCAAGCTGCTTTTTACCTAACTGGAATTCTTCAACAGTTTTAGAACGTTATTCTTACTTAATACGAAAGCTGAAAGTAGTTTGTTCAGAATCATCAATAGAATCGATTACAATGGTTTTTAAACTATGTTGTATTTTAACCAAAATTTATCAAAATTTGTTAAAATAGGACACTACATATTTCATAGGGAAGAAACAGACGACCGACGGCGGCTACAGTATCATGTTTTGACACCAGACACATGCAATGCAGCGACCCGTCATTGGTGCATTGAGTTACAATATTTCAGCGACAGCAATGATGCAACTAAATCAACTTCTTATTGGTTCGTACTGGTTATTGCTACAATCTTAATATAAACAATACAAACAGCAATACATTATAAACTATACAGTTACTTTGACCTACTTCAATATGTTAATTACTTTTTGAATTTTTAGTTGGAACATAGTAAGGGATTAAATAATTTGAAACCCTTGTTCTGTGCAGGTTGTTGGTTTTATGCAGTATAAACTTATTTTTATTAGGGACAGATCTTAAAAATCCAGGTCAAGTTTTTTCAATTATTGCCTCAGGCTTATTAATTTTTGGCAGAGTAAAATATTTCACTTTATACATTTGTGACATTACGATATTTGAACAGATGGCTGTAATTATTTCTGTATTTTTTTAATATGTTTAGATGTAATGCTTTTTAGTATTTTAGTTTTAATATATAGATATCATATATAAGATGCGGTATCTACAGTTTATTGATTCACCAAAGGAACTGATTAATATATTCTGCCATTATTGTTGTATAATTTAAAAAAGAGATGTTATTTGATAGCAATGGTTCCTTAATTTATATTTGTAATAAAAACTTAAGGGAGACTTTGTCCTTGAAATTTTCAAAAAATCCATTTTTTTTTTATTACGGATTCTTATTGTACATGTTACTAGAAACAAATATGTCGAAGCGTTTCCGGGATTTCAAACGTTTACGATATTTTAAACGCGTTTGAAGTTAATACCGTCTTAGCAGAGCGCCCGACGAGCTGGGTCCCTGTAGGTCTTAGGGTCTCTGACGCAGGTATACAGAGCCTTTAATGCTTAGAAACCTTTGAATAGGGTCCCTACTTCCTCTTTCTTTGAGAAATGTGAAAAAAGGAACCAAGGGACTTGGAGAAAAATGGGCAGGCAAACTCACAGATAAAGTGATCGGAGAACTTACCAAATACTATGGCCTTGCTATCCGCCGAAATTTACATTCTGTGCAAGCCATGAAGGACGCAGTCTAGGCCACATATTATCACAAGAGCTCCACGGATAAAAAACCCCGGCATAAGAGGTGGTCACCAGGAGAAAACAGTTAGTGTACGTGGTGTAAAGCCGAAGCGTCGGATACTTTGTCTTCATATAAGCACAAAGCTCCCCTCAGTGATGAAGTTCTTAAAGCCATCGAACCAATTTACAAAGATTTGTCGTCGGACGATTTGGTCCAAAGATGTTTGGGTGCTCATACTCAAAACAGTAATGAGTCACTGAATAAAATGATTTGGATGCACGCGCTGAAAGAATTTCATTCCGGCACAGATGTGGTCAATATTACCACGGAATTAGCAGTAATTATCTTCAACGAAGGTGAGGAATCACTGTTAATTGCCATGGATCTCATGGGTGTCCGAATTGGCACATTCGCCGAGAGCTGGGTCCATTCACGGAACAGAGAAAGAATCTAGCGCGCGGAAAGGCAGGTGACCGACGCAGCAAAAAAGGCCCGGATTAAGCAACGAGAGATGTTAGCGGCTAAACATGAGCAGCTAGAAGAAGAGGAGGGATGCCTCTATGGACCAGGCATTGCTGATTAGTGGTAATTATAAACGTATTATCGTAAACACATTACAAAACTTTTAAGGCGTTTTTCTCGAAAACACGTTTTTAAAAATGGCTGACATTCTCCTGGCCGCTGTAATTAACATATCGACCTGAAATTTGGAGAGCATACTCAGGAAATATGTCTTCACGGAATGACGGATCGTTTTTTCGATAGATACATTTTTGCATTTATAATTTATCTTTTTATGCGAAAAAAAAAGCGAAAATTCGATTTTTTTTCAATAATTGCCGTAATTTTTCGAAATTTGTACTAAACAAAAAACCCATCCGTCTTTCCATGACCAGAGTGTCACACATTGATAGTATGCTTGGAATTGCCGGTTCAGATCAACACAGCAGGGGCAGTGATGTCAGCCGTTTACCTCCCGCGATTCGAGGACCTGTTTTTGCGGAGCTGCAACAGCCGCCATTTTGGTTAAAAAATAAAAAAAAAAACTGCACTCAAAAAGCTTTACTCGTTCCCTTTAAAAAAAATAAAATGTAAACACCTGAAAAATGGCACTCCAAGGACGAAGTCTCCCTTAAGTAAGTCAATACATAAGTTGGTGTAATAAGATCCATGCAGGATTAAATTACAATATCTATATTGCCTATGAAGCTTGTTTATGAGATAGAGAAAGATAGAGAATAAGCAGACAGGTTACCTGATGGAAAGAGACTCGCTGCTGCTTTGAGTAAGCTCAGATGCTTATACAATCACATACATACCTTCACTCATAGTGTCAGAATTAGTAGCTTCTTCTCTGAATTCTCGGACAGCTGTTGTTGCTACCTTTTCACCAGGATCAACCATTCCACCTGGCAGTGCCCATTCCCCAGTGTCAGTACGCTTTATTGCTACGAACTGAAGAATAGGTCTAGAAATAATATAATTATGTAATAAAGTTACCTAATAGGAAATTTATAAAAAATATTTCTAAGAACAATTTGAATTACTTGTTATTTTCATCAAGTGCAACTTCACCATTCTCAAGTCTTTTCCAGGTAGTAACAATAGGGTCTGCAGCATGATTTGGCCCCCATCTACCAAGAACACCTCTGCCAGTTATTCCAGTTCTTCCAATAGGGTTGAGAGGATATCCATTTACAATATTATATTTGCCCATGTAGCTGACTCTGCTTATTTTACCATCAATTTGGTTGAATTTAGGTTTGAAGTTTGGATCGCCTTAGAAAATAAATTTCCTTTGAGGTTTAAATAGTACAAAACACTGGTGTATCTATTACCTAAATAGAATTTATGTTTTACAGAAGGGCTGTGCCATGTTCAAATTATAATTTTAAGTCGTATTTATTTTTACGTACCTACATATTAAATGATTTTGGGTATACTAGCATGTCAAAATTAAAGAAATACACTTACCTATAACGGGGTCTGCATAAGGCTTTCCATTTATGTGAGGTGAAGTATAATTTACTGGCTTATATTCCAAGAATTCCGTAGACCAACTAACTTTTTCATCAGGTACAATAAACCTTTCAACGTTGGAGCGAGGATAGAGACCTCCACGACATTTGTAGTGTATTGAGATTAACATCGTTAAGATAGGTCGAACCATTAGAAACTGACAAATAAAAATAATCGTTAACAATTTCATCAAATTTTCATTTTTAAAGAACATAGGTAGCTTTCACACTTGACACCTGTTTAAAACTTGTGTGCTACACAAATGTCAGTTTGGATGTTAGTGACAGATAATTTCAATAACAGCTGATCGTTTTGGCATAAGCCTGGAAATGTGTACCTATAGATAGACGTTCATCGTGGTCCACAATAAGCAATATGCATGTACTTTTTTATTTTTACAAACTTTTTTACTAGATACCTTTTTACCAGATACAATACCAAAAATGTATGACATACGAAATATCAACCAATAAGTTAAAAAAAAGACAAAATTACTATAATTTTCGCATGATTTAAATGCGGCCTTTGTGGCGCGCTTATTCTGTGTAGGGAGGGCGATTCTTTCCAAAAAAAAACGTTTTTTAATTGATTCGAATCGAACTTTAATAAATAGATACACAAAAGATCGAGATAAAAAGAATTGATTTTGCAAAAATGGATCTCTTTCCGATTGGCTTATTGAGTCTGTTTTCAATACAAATACAAGTCCATATATAGTATCGAAACAGAAATTTACCGTATCGAAAAAGAAATTTATAGTATTCTCGTAATCTCGATTTTATAGGGTGAAATATCGATTCAATGGATTGATTTAGTATAGAATATCGATTTAAAAAATCCATTTTTTTGGTCTACAAAATCGATCTCAGATCGCCATCCCTAATTCTGTGACGACAGACTACACTCACGTCAGCAACGAAGTACATTGAAGCATTGAAATTTTTGTGATTGGTTCACAGTTACTTTTTTCTAAACGTAATAATAATAAAGATCACGATATACTAATAAAGATCAAGCGAGGTATACTTCAAGGTGACAGTCTGAGTCCCTTGTGGTTTTGTCTAGCGTTGAACCCTCTCAGCACTCTGTTAGACGGTTCAAGGTTAGGCTACCGGTTGTAGAAAGATGATCAAGTTATATCTCACCTTTTTATATGGCTGATTTGAAATTACTGCCCTCCGTAAAATTACAATGACGGCGTTATTAAGGGCCACTGAAAACTTTAATAATTCTATCAAGATGGAATTTGGCGAGACAAGTGTGCTGTCATGTACCTATGTAAAGAAGGGCGTGATTGTAGAATCTGACGGAATAGAACTTTCAGATTCAACAAAACTCAGATCTCTGTCTGCCACCGAAACATACAAGTATTTAGTTTTTTCACAGTCCTTGGGATTACCAGAATCTGGCTTGAAATAAATGTTACAGGAACGCTTCTTTGGCCGCCTGAAAAAAGTATTTTAAAGTCTTTTATCAGGCGGTTAGGAAGTGCAAGCCTATAACGATTGGGTCATGCCAGTTTTGATGTATTCCTTTTGTGTACTTAGATGGATTCAGACCGAATTAGATGCCCTTGACAAGAAAGTCCGTACATTGCTGACCGCATTTCATATGCATCACCCACGATCATCGGTTATGAGGTTGTATATTCCGTGAAAGTTTTGGGATCGTGGTTTATTAAATATCAAGACTACACAATCGTGAGATATACAATCTCAGAGAATATTTTCTACAGATTAACGTGGGAGTGCATCGCAATGTAGTTGAAGTGGATACTAGTTTTACCCCGCTCGCTCTGGCTAAAGAGAATTGGCGCAAACCTGTAGTACTTAGTACTACTGATCGCAGGAAAGTATGAAAGGACAAAGAACTTCATGGTCGATTTTATCGTGCCCTACACGGTTCTGATATAGACTTTAAAGCGTCCACGTCTTGTCTACGATATGGTGATTTCTTCGGAGAAACCCAAGGTTTTGTTTGTGCGATTATGGACGAAGTTATCATGACGAATAACTATCGGAAATAAATATATCCTACATCCGTACGGTTGACATCTGTCGGGTGTGCCACCGTCCTGGGGTATCTATAAGGCATATTATTTCTGGTTGTTCTTGTCTTGCTAACGGCGAGTATTTGCACAGGCAGAACCAAGTAGCTAGGATTGTACACCAACAATTTGCCCTTAAATACTAACTTATCAATTTTGAAGTGCCATACTACAGGTACATATGTGCCCGATCCAGTTCTCGAGAACGGTTGTGCTACGTTATATTGGGATCGATCTATTATCACAGACAGGACTATTGTTACCAATAAGCCTGATATTATGGTGATAGATCGACTAGAGCGCCGCGCAACAATTGTCGATATCGAAGTTCCTCATGACGAGAATCTCGTGAAAGTTGAAAAATAAAAACAATTGAAGTATTTGGATCTGTCTTACGTGATTCCTGATATGTCGAATGTGGATTCGGTGATCATTGTTCCGATAATCATATCTGTTCACGGATTGATAACCAAAAGCCAACACCAACGACCAACACTTTAAGAGGCTCACGTTGGAAGGTTGGATCAAGGGTCAGACCCTTCATCCAACTTTATCAATATACCTAATCAATATGTTATATAATAAAATAAAGGTCATAATGGAGGAGGAGGAATAAAAGGCATTTTGGAGTCTCGTGCATATGCCCTATTAGTAAAAGATTCCTCAAATACAGGTTATCTTTTTTCAGTCTTTATTCTGAATAATTTTATTAATAACGTTAAATAAATTTACTAACGTTAACTAAATTTCTGTGCAAGTCAGGTTTACCTGACTTGCACAGAAATTTAAACCAAAGGATCCTCTCATTAGATTTAGAATTACTTGCTTGCTAATACAAACATCGTAATAAAAATATCAGGATGGCAAAAAATAGTTGCTCATTTAAAGAGGACTTTAATAATTATATCTTAATGAGATTTCAGGATCACCATAGTTAATTTTAGACCTAAAAATGTATTAATATTCAGTGTATGAATATATGGTAATGTTTGTGACAGTTCCATAAATTAATTGGTGACAAGACGAAGATCATATCTAACGTCCATGTCGCACCTATACCGGTAATTGTTGGGAACGATGCAGTCGAAGTTGTTGACGAGTATGTCTACCTAGGACAAGTAGTCCAGCTAGGTAGGTCCAACTTGAATTTATTATGAACTATAAACTCAAACCTAATTATTTAAGTTTATTTATTATCGTTGCAATCGTCGAATAACGTATTTATTACATTAAGACACATTTTAGATATTTCAATGAAATTTATTTTCTTCTTCTCGTTGTCTTTTTAGCAGTAGTTGGTTTCTTAAAAACTGCGTCTTCATCTTTTTTCTGGAATTCCTCATCTAAAGCAAAAACAAGACAATTACTCCTAAAAAATATAATTTCTTTGAAATTTTGTTTTACTGCATACATTTACCCAATGAATGAAGGAGTTGAAATATGACTAAATCGACATATTCAATTAAGTTACAACCATTTATTAAAAAAAATTAAAGTCACCTGAGTCATCTGAGTAGTTCACTACAGTTTTACTTCTGGTCGGGGCTTTTCGAGAAGATTTCCTTACGGTAGTTGGCGGCGAGTTGTCAGTGTCGTTCGGCGGCTCATTCTTATAAAAAAATAAAACACAAATTTATAAGAGTTTATTTGGGTGTCAGGGTAATTAAGTGAGCAATAAAAATGATCATTGCTCTTTTGACTGATTAAAGTTTTCATTCATTTACTAGATATTTATTAAACCCTAGAATACTAAACTATCGTAAAAATTACGACGGTGAAACAACGATTCTCGGAAAAAACAATGTTCGCGTCGTTCCCGTGCCTTCCGCTTCCCAGTACCTTCCTCATATGTTCGGACAGTGTGCAACTTGCTGTCATTATGGTCACGCGTCATTTGTGCGTTAAGATACAGCAGAGGTGTCGTAAAATTTACGAATGTTTAGTGTTTACGGCACTATTGAGCGATGGTAAGTTTATTTGTTTTTATCGTTTATTTGTAATAATTTTATATTAATTTCAGTTTATTTTGTGTATTATGTTTGTACTCTTCACTATTTTTTATTTTATTTGATTTTTTTTTGTCTCAAATATTATGTATTTTTGTTTTAGATTTCTGTCACAAATACTTCGTAATGATGCCATTAGTAGATTATTGAACGTGGATATATTGAATGATGATGACGAAAGTGAAACACAGCGAGAAATATTGAGTGAGCTAGAAGATAACTCGGAAGTGGAAGAGCATCAGCTGACTGAAAGTGAATCGGAAGAAAATATTTTAGTGGAGGCAATAGTCGCCAAATTGGGACATCTGTTTACTGTTTTGATGGACAAAAGACCTTAGTTTCCTATAAACCAAAGAAAAAAATAATTGTTTATCTATTGTCAATAACACATGATGATATTGTGAGAAATGCTGTAGTAGCATGGGAAACCTCACATAATAGAGTTTTACAATTCGACAATAAGAGCTGTCGATACAGTCGATCAGATGTGTTCTATCTTGTGCTGCAACAGAAAGACACGTAGATGGCCATTATGCTTGTTTTATAACTTAATCAACATTACGATTATAAACTCATACGAAAAAGCAAATCCAGACGTGTTTTTGTTTTGGAAATGGCTGATGTTCTTATGGAGCCTCACCTGAAAGAGAAATTAAATATACCTATTTTGCGGCGCGAAATAAAGGAGTTAATTAAAAGTACACGTTGAACCTGTCCAAGAAATAGCATCTAATGAAGAACCAAATTCAAGAAAAATATGTGCCTTTTGTCCATCGAAATCAAGAAAAATGACAACAAACTTTTGCATGAAATGCAAAAAAGCCATATGTAGAGCGCATAACATGAACATGTGTCCTAACTATGTAGAATAAGTTAATTATTTTATTTTAATTTTAATGTGATCCGATAAACTCAAAGAACGATAATATAACTTCTAAAACAATAAAACTTTTGATTATCTTGCATAATGTTGTTTCATTTCAGGGTCGTAATTTTTACGAATGTTTAGTAAAAACGTTACTCGTAGGATAGTTTAGTAATCTATGGTTAACTCACTTAACTCATTTTAAAGATTCTCTGGAAGAAAAGTCAGGTTTAGGTTAAGTTCGCCTTGGTACATGAAAACTCCTTGCCACTAAATTGTTTCATTTGCATTCAATAAATAATAAATATATAAAAGAAATGTGACCCACTGAATGGGACCTGGGCCCTTAAATTGAGGGAGAGAGGGAAAGAAAATGTGTAATTATTGGATACCTCATCAGGACTAGAGGAAGAGCGACGCTTGTTCCTTCGAGCTGCAGGCCGACGACGCGGTGTGGCGCCGCCGGGACCGGGACGAGCGCGCTCGTTCGCGGGGCGGGCAGGGCGAGCTGCGCCGTGTACGGGGCGAGAAGCAGCGGGACCCTTCCGCGTCTCATTAGAGCTGTCCTCGTCTGCGGTGTTGTGCTCATCGTTGTCGCGCACCGCGAAACATTCCTCTATTTTGTCGCCCAACTCATTTACGAGAGCCTGGAAAAATATATTTTATTGAATTTCCAATCTAACTTGCTTCTCAAAGGAGTCAAAGGCACTGATCTATTTGTGTGAAATTGTCTTAGGGTTAACATTTGTAAAACTCTCAGTAATTATATATACCAAGTTTGCACACGTGCAAAAATATGCCCGTAAAGCGCATGTAACACTCTTAGTTAAGATACCCATCCTGAGTTTTACGTCGTCTTAAACGTTGGAAAATCGAGATGATATATTATGTGTTGCCACGAACACAGAGTCCTTGATGTAATTGTTTAAAAGAAAAGTTAAGTACTAGTTTTTTCTGTGACTTTCTTTACATTAAACTTATCTTGCTATTTGTAAGAGTTTTTTTTACAAAAGGTACTAAAACGATAGTACATAGGTATGTATCATTTATTATTCCTAATCAATCGAGCAGTTAAACCATGAAAGCTTAACAGACAATTTAACTCTTACAATTACGATGTTATCTAATCATGTGAAACTAAATGTGATCCATTTATTCAGGTATCCTCTCAGAAACAGTATTTCTTTTCAACATGAAATCAAGTGAGCTGTTGCAGAAGATGAAGGTTCTTTGACCATTGATCGCATGAGTGAATGAAAACAAGTGAACTGTTGCAGAGGATCAAGGTTCATTGACCATTGATCGGATCAGTGAATGAAAACAAGTAAACTGTTGTAAAGGATGAAGGTTCTTTGATCATTGATCGGATGAGTGATTAAAGTTTGAATTTGCAACATACAAACAAACAATTCTATTTTAGCATTTATGTTATTAGTAAGAAAGTAACGATTAGTAAAAATTCACATCAAATTATTTTTACCTTAATTTCAGCTTTAGCCATTTTTGACGTATTTTTCATCAAAGTGGTGAATGATTCCATGACTCCTGCGCAGTGTAGCTTGTCTTTATAACAATCCATGTTCTCTATTAGTTTTCGTAAAGACTTCTCATTGTATGTGAATAGAGATAAACAATAGGCAAGGTCTCGCCACTGACGCTCTTCGGTAGATAGATTAAATCTTTGGCATAGTTTCTCAATTAGAGCTTCCATTTGACGATCTTTTTGAATAAGCGATGTTATGTACCTGACAAAGACAATAAATATTTAATTCATATATTTAAATAATAGTTAATATAATATCGTGTCGTTATTTTCAATTTTAAGGCTAAGGACTTTAAGACCCCTTTTTGATTTTAGATACCATTAAGTCAGCAAGAAAATGAAATATCTACTACTACTAATATTTTTTAATTTTTAACGAATCTTTAAAACGTACTCTTGTTAACCACCACTTTTAACATGTTGATTTGTATGTAACACCCTCGTGCAAGGTGATGATGACTTTTTCTGTCACACAACGTTTGATTGGCGATGCTCGACGCTTGGAAGTGATAACGCTGCCATATCTTCCCGAGTCGAAAAATACCATGTGACTGTCACACGTGAATAAAAAATACTTAGCTTTAACTTAAGTCCACTTACTTCATAATAATTCTGTATATGTCTTCTGGTACATTGAGTTCAGGATCACTGAGCCTCGATATGATATCAGGCATTACATTGTATAGCGCATTGCCCTTCTGTGACAATTGTTTGAAGAACAGTCGTGTCATTGAAGCGACCTTGGGGTCCTTGTCGGCACAACACAGCGCCATGTCCGCTATTTGACCTTTCACTCGCACCATTTCATGAAGAACTAAAAACGATAGCATTTTAACAGCGCATTGGCGGACTTCTAGCTCTTCATCATTTAATCTGGAATAAAAATAGTGTTGTTATAGATTAGTAACTCAATTTGGTATTCCTGGTACTCATCTATCATTACTTACATACTTAATTATAATATTCGTAGTACTTTCCCGTTAAGAAAATAAAGACGCACCAATTAAGTTCCAAAAAATTATCGTTTTATTACAGAAATACAGACTTTTACATAACTTTCACAATCTGTTCCCGTCTGGGTTAGGCAAAGTCACCCGGTATTGAGCACTATTAGGGCCGAAACACAACCAGGTCGCGGCGCCGAGCCGCAACGCAACGAAGTCACCGGCAACCGAACTAATTGAATGAGAGTTGTGGTAACGCGAAAAAACTACGGTTCTACTGACGTAGTGTAGCGCATCCATTTTCTTGTGATTCTTAATATTAATGTACTTATCTCTGTGACGGATCGCAATAAATGTACTCCTCTTTTGTTATTTAGAAGACATTACACTGATTTTAATAGATGACAGAGAAGACACTGGATACTGGTGTGGATACACTGGCATGGTGCACAAACAAAATTCTACATAGCGACGGGCGACAGTGCCTATTTTGGCGGTTGTGGTGCCGAAAAACTCTTATGTATTTTATTAGCCTTTACGATTATAAAATACAGTTTGCACCCCTAACTGTTCAAAATGAGTGTAGGTAATTTATACAAAATTAGGTGACATTTGTGTAATGTCAATAGTCTAATCGCAGGAAAGTTCAATGCCGAGTTATATTTTCTTTGTACTGATAAGCCAGCCAGACCCTAGAATTAAGAGATGGCACAACAAAACTTAACTTACATGTGATATATGTGTTGGTTCCAGGGTTGCGTGAGATTAGGGAAACGTAAAGTAAGGTCGGCGAATGCGATTGTTAAGTTTGTCCTGAGCGACACGTTCTTGGATTTTTTGAGCACAGTCACCATTAGCTGTAGTCCTTCCTCACAAACAGCATTCGACACCAACATAAATCTAAAAATAAAAATACTTCCTTATCAGTAAGCGGTAGGGCGGTTTAAATGTATATTATCAAGTCTGACGAACAACCTCTGTTAATAATTTTTAATAAATCTTTGAAGACAGGAATTTTCCCCTTAGATTGTTGTGTGGCAAAAGTCCACAAATGTGGAACAAATAGTATTGTAAGTAACTAAAGGCCCATCTCGATTGTATGACCTTTTGCCAAAATCCGGCAGTCACTGGTATACCCACACATTCAAAATCATCTTGGGAAATACCTTAGTAACAAGTAATATAGATTTGCTATAAATCAAGATTAACCAGCAATAATTTAGTTGCGTTTTCCGAGGTGGTTATTGAGACTGAGGCGGCGCGTCTGGCCACCACGGGAGTCTTTTGGGTGGTCGGGCGTATTGAGGCGCTGGGTTTACGAGTGGCCGTAGATAAGACGAAGGCTCTGTTGTTCCATGGGCCCCCGTCGTGGTCCGCCCCCCGGCGCCTCTATCGTAGTGAATTCGGTCTTCGTACTGGTTCAGGCCCAGATGAAGTACCTGGGCCTGATCTTCGACGGGAGGTGGCTCTTCGACGAGCACTTCCGACAGCTTTCTCCTCCAAAGCTGGTCGGCGCTGCCTCTGCCCTTGGGCGACTCTTGCCCAGTTTGGGTGGAGCCAGCGTCGCGAAGAGACGGCTATACACGGGGGTTGTCCGGTCAATGGCGCTGTATGGTGCGCCGGCGTAGGCGGCGGCTCTGACCGCCCAGAATAGGGCTCGTCTCTGGCGCCCTCAGAGGATATTGGCGGTTACGAAGGCGGCGTGCGCCTTGGCCGGAACGTCGCCGTGGGATTTGGAGGCGGAAGTGCTCGCCGAAGTTTATCGGCGGACGGCTGACTTCCGGGCGGGTAGCGGCATACGACCCCCGCCCGAAGAGATACGCGAGAGGCGTGAGGCCGCTCGTCGAGCTACGATGGTTCGTTGGTCGTTCCGGTTGGAGACTCCTCGTGCTGGCTTTGCCCTCGTGGAGGCTCTCCAGCCGGTCATCGCCGAGTGAGCGGGGCGGCAGCACGGGACCCTTTCCTTCCGACTGACGCAGGTCCTTTCCGGGCACGGTTGCTTCGGGAAGTATCTGCACTCGGTCGCGAGGAGGGAATTGAGTCCCGCCTGTCATCACTGCGATCGCAGTGAGGACTCGGCTCAGCACACGCTAGCGGTTTGTTCCACCTGGGCGGCGCAGCGTGGGGTCCTCACTGCAGTTATTGGAAGAAATCTCTCGCTACCGGCCGTCATACGCTTCATGGCCGGTAGCGACAGTTGTTTTACCGCGGTCGCAATTTTCTGTGAAGACGTAATTTCGCGGAAGGAGGCGGCGGAGAAGGCCCGGGAGGACGATACCCTCTCGGACCCAATTCACCGCCGGCGTGCCGGGCGGCGGAGGCGGGTGGACGGGACGGGTTTTCCCCTCCATCCGCTACAATGGCCAACCGCGAGGAGGCGACGTCCGCGTGTGCCGTACGTCCGCCTAAAATAGAGAGTTTACCCATAGATGGTGCCCACAGTAGCGGGCAGACGCTAGGAACGATCTGGATGTCGTAATAGCAGCGGTTCCCGGATCCCTCCTATCTCAGGTGCAGAGTGGCACACCGTGTGGTTTTAGTCGGTCCGATTCCGACACACCACCCCGCCGTAAACCCCTGTGGGGTGACGGCCCGAGGGGATTTCCACAAGTAAAGAAAAAAAGTGGTTGTTGAGACTATAGACTCTAACAGACACTTTAGTAAGGCGTGCGATCGGGTTCCGCATAAAATGCTGTTGTGTAAGCTATCCGCGTACGGTATAACAGGCGCTTTACTGAAATTGTTGTAGTGTTATCTTGAATACACATTTTTTTATTGGTTTCAATTCGAATTACTGGAAAATCACATTGGGTGTTGCTCAAGGTTTCTATCTGGGCCTAATATTTTTCAATGTGTTCATAAATGATCTGCCAACATATTTGCAATTTTCTGATAGCTTAATGTATGCTCTTGGCTTGTAATTTAGGAGGATGATAGAATCGCACGATGATACCATGAGTGTTCAGAGTGATTTTAATGGTCTTAGTGTGGAATAGTGTGATCGTAATGGTGCGCATTTAAATGGAAAAAGTGCTTTCGTGTCACATCTTCACGAAAAATTAATGAGGTACATTGTGATCACTTTAGTCACAGATAAGTGCAAATCCAAATAAATGAATTGGAAGTGTTTTTTTACGGCTTACAAATAAACCTAGCTAATCAAATAAAATGCAGTTTTCAATTATAGACTAGTTGGCTAAGCTTAGATATAAATGCGTACAACTTATGTTATTTTTTACTTAAAAAAATGAATTACATGTTCTATAAGAACTAAATGTGTCCAAGTTATTACGGTTACCACAAAAAAAATGTGCAAATCACAATTTTCATAAATTCACTCACATTCACTAAACTTTAAACCATCATTTTCCCGACACGCACTTCAATTTAATGTGATGATAAGGTGCCGGATGTTGATTAATTCTAGTGTTTAGTAACGTGTAGGACCTCCTCTGCTCCTTACACATTCCCTGAGCCGGTTAGGGACGCTCTCTATCAGGTGAGCCACGTTTTCATCAGGAATCTGTTCCCAACAATGTTTTAATGCATTCACCAATTCCTGTCGACTGTGGATAGCGGTATAAGTTTCTTTAAGGCTTCGTTTGAGTTGATCCCATAAATGTTCAATCGGGTTTAGGTCGGGACTCATTGCAGGCCAAGGCAAAACATTAATATTCGCGTCCGAAAGAGCACTTTGAGTCAGACGGGCAGTGTGAGGACGTGCATTATCTTGCATCAAGATGAAATTCTGACCAACTCGCTGTGAATATGGGATGACATGAGGTTGAATGACCTGTTGGACGTAGCTGGCGGCGTTTACGTTGCCCTCATCCAAGAATACCAGCTCAGTTTTACCCAGTAGACTGATTCCACCCCACACCATAATACTGGGTCCACCAAAACGGTCAGTTTCTCGAATACAAGGATCCTCAAAACGTTCCCCTGGTTTTCTCCAGACACGTACCCGTCTGTCATCACTGAAAAATTTAACTTTAGACTCATCTGTAAAGAGCACTGTTCTTCAATTGTCCATGGTCCATTCGAGATGTTCACGTGCAAACCTTAAACGCGCTGCACGATGTGCCCTGGTTAATTTTATTCGCACAGCGCGCATTCTGGATCTTTGTTGGTCTTCATGAAGTCTGTTCCGTATGGTTTGATCGCTTACACGGGTACCAGTAGCATCACGTAAGCGATTTTGTAAGGTACGCGCTGTCACAGTGCGCTCTCGACGTGCAGTAAGTCGAACGTACCGATCTTCCTGGGAAGTGGTGGCCCGATTTCTACCACCACCTCGTCTCCTGGCAACACTACCTGTCTCCTGATAACGTTCCCAAACATTTCGGATCGCATGCCTAGACACACCGAGGCGTGAAGCTACCGATCTCTGTGAATTGCCCTCTTGAAGCAAAACTACAGCTCTGGAAGCTGTTTCCGGGTCCATATGACGTCGAAATCCGGGCATTGTTATTTTAAACAAAGCAATAACACCGAAGCAAATGATAAACAACGATACAATATCAACTTGTGTTTGTTATGAGATGCAGAACACAAGTGATTAGAAAAGTTCGTAAACGCTGAGTTGACCCATTTTTTAGTTTTTTCCGTCTACCCACTTAGGAACCACCCTAAACGTGACATTCCAAACGTGTGACCATGTGTAAACATATGCACTTGGAGTCTACACACTTCAATTTACAAATCAGCAGGCAATAAAAATATTACGGTCGAAGTTCCGAAAAAAATCAAGTGGGCCCTAAGTTGTTTTGAGTAGTATATTTCTTAATGTGTAAATATTACGGTTAATACAATTTTCTAATTAACGTAAGAAACGCAAAAGTTACTTGTACGTCTGTTATGCTTTAACGTTCTAACTACTTCCATGATTATCAATACATTTTGCACACACCTTATCGAGAGCACAAAAAAGGGGCGGGCGAGCAGCCATTTGTGTATCGTTAAAACGAGTTCGGTTAGTATGAGCCGACCTGGTGAACGTGAGTGCGGCGGCCGCCTGTAGCTCGGCGGGGGCCCGCGCGGGGTTGGCGAGCAGCCAGCGCAGCAGCGGCAGGTAGCGCGCCAGCGCGGCGCCGGCGTGCACGATGTCGCGCTCGCACACGTTGCGCACGTACTCCGCGTCCGCGTCGTCCGCCACCGCGCCTTCTAGGCCCGTCTCTTCTTCCGTCATTGTCGTGTTCACCTACCGACGTTTACGCTCGAAATATTTTGGGAGAACGAATATGACAAAAGCGACTGGTAAAAACTAACGATTAAATTGTAAGTACGTTTTTACATCCTCATACGACGTATTAAAAATATTCTTTAAATTGCATAGATCCACTGATTCCTTTGTTTCAATTGTCTAATTATTTTTCAATATAATAAAAATTTGAGCGATTTAAATCTATAAAACAAAACGATGCAACTCGATCGTTAGCGTTTGATTGGCATTTGTTAGACAGCATTTAACAACAATCGACTCTAGGACACTCCTTTTCTTTTCTTTAAGGGAATTAGTTCTTCATTCTTGCAAATTTAATATTTCCAGTCTTGCACACATTACTTATTTTATTTTGATCGAGCTCTCTAAATAATGAGAAATCATATGTTTGTCAATTACCGAAGATGCCTTATTTGAAGTAACACTAGCAGATCGCTGAGCTCTCGAGGAAGCACTCGCATTGCTTAGATTCATCAGAGTTTGTCGCCTCAGATCGTCGACTCGTCCACTACGCCCAGGGGTTGCGAACGCGCCCGCTTTCTTCTTACGTTTCTCTTCAATTTTGCGTTCTTCGCGTACCTTGAATATTGTAAATATTAATAATATTACTCAAACTTTAAACTTGCAAACAAGTGACTGGACTGAGAGAAGAAAATTAAATATTTTTACATACTGGGAAAACAAAGATATTAGACCTATTCTTACAGGTTTATTTTTACTATATTACCTGGTTCCGTCGCCTCAGTTCGCTGTACACGCTTACATCAAGATAAATCAGTTGCTGTAAAGCAACGTGTCCTAAGACAAATACAAAGCGCGTTAGCAATTCAGTAGGCAGACTGACATCTTCCTGATTATCCATATCCTTGACCATCGTTTCTTCCACGCGTTTGTACATCTCGGCCAAAAGCTTCGCGCTAACTATCTCAGGAGTGTCACAGATCGCGTATATGAAGTCTATGGCGTTGGCGGCAAAGGCGACAAATTTGTCGAACTTAGAATATGTTTCCATAAGACTGTCGAATATAGAGGTTATAATAGTATGATCGCTTGGGTATCTTTGGCCCTTTTTAGATAAAGTCAGTAATAGCTGCACACTTAGGTTTCTGGAATTATAGTCAGCTTTAAGACCGTGCGCTTGTATGACGTCGAGGTTAGCGAGCGCTACGGAGGGCTTCGCTTTAGCGATCATAACGAGAAAAGTGTATGCCGCATAACTGTCTTCATCCGTTGTTCCGTCTATTTTCTTCAAAAACATTTCCCAAAATACCTGTAAATAATAAAAGAAAAACAGATAAATTTGTATGCAAATATATAATACAAGAATTAAATATATTACAGTAGAATCCCGATTATCCGAACATCCGATTATCCGGACTCGTGTCACGGCTTTAGCTGCTGCTTGAAAAATTTTATACCGCGCAACTAGACACGTAACGACGCGAACGAAAAACGCGCCTCCGAATATTTACTCCCGCTCTCTTTCGTTTGCAGAATGGTGTTGCATAATTGTGTTTGTTATTGTTTCATATCCTCTTATAACGTTTAACTGTGGTTTAACCGATAGGTTGTCTTTTATTTTTATTAACATCTTGCGTTGGAAATATAAAATGTCTAAGCGTTTACGCTGAATAAGAATAGTGTTGTCTCTTGAAGATAAAATGAAGATAATCGAAGGTATAAAAAATGGTGAATCTGGCAGTAAGTTGGCGCAAATATATGGTGTTGGAGTATCTACGATATCAGACATTAAAAAAAAGTCTGCTTCTTTAATGAAATTTACTTGTGCGCTTGAGAAAGAAGATGGCAGCTCGCAACGTAAAGTCATGAAAAAATCTAAGAATGAGATTCTGGAGAACGCAGTTTTCACTTCGTTTTTGCAAAAGCATGCATGCGGCCAGCCCATATCTGGACCTCTATTATGTGAAAAAACGATTTTAATAAAATGCTTGGTGGTGATAATTCTTTCAAAGCGAGCTGTGGATGGTTAGCAAGGTTTAAATCAAGACATGGAATTCGAAAACTAGAGGTTCAAGGAGAAAAACTGTCTGCTAACGTCGCTTCAGGCGACTCTCTCGTAGATGAGTTAAAGTCATTTTTAGATGAAAAAGAATATGATTTGGATTTTGTATACAATGCGGACGAAACAGGTCTTAATTGGAAAGCTCTACCAAGCAGATTATTAGCATCGCGTCGTGAGAATGCAGCACCGGGACATAAAGTAAGTAAGGATAGAGATACAGTTATGGTTTGTGCGAATGCTAAAGGAACACATCAACTACCATTGCTACTTATTGGCAAATCAAAAAATACGCGCTGCTTTAAAAAGGTGAAAATTCCCTTGACAATAGGTCAAGGCTAATCAACCAAAAGCATGGATGAACACAGATATTTTTCTTACTTGGTATGAGAATACATTTATTACTATGGTGAAGAAATTTCAAAAAGACGTGGAAAAGAGGGCGACGTGTTGCTATTGTTAGACAATGCACCAACGCACAGTGTACAACGTACAGTAAAATTTTTACCCCCTAACATAACATACATATTGCAACCTATGGATCAAAGTGTCATTGAAACTTTAAAGCGTCTGTACAGAAAGCAGCTACTGTGCCGTCTTTTATCAGTAGACAGCAGTGAAATAGAAACGATGTTAAAGTTTTTTAAGGTAATGAATTTAAAAGATTGTTGTTATATGCTGGTAGAAGAAGCGTGGAACGCGATAGAATCGCAAACACTGAAACGGGCATGGAATAAATTATTAAAATTAAGTCCTTCTGCTAATCCTGTCATGGAACCGCAAGAAGATTGTTTTGAAGACATTAAAGAAGCGGTAAAAATTCTTAGTATTGGTGAAGGATGCGATGACGAAAATATCAAAGAGTGACTGGACTGCGATAGTAGGATCTTCATCCTGGATTCCAAATTTTAACTGATGAAGAAATAGTTGACGATTTAAATGGTTGCGAAAATGAAGATAAAGAAGAGACTGAAATTGAGGATGAATGTCAAGGACCATCTCACGCAGAAGCTTTTGAAGCTCTAGAAATAGCTTTTAAGTGGCTTGAAAGACAGGAGGAATCGGATTCTTTACAGCTGTTACAACTAAAGCGCATCAGAGACTTGGCTGCATTGAAAAGATGTGATTCATTACGTCAAAGATCAATAACAAGTTATTTTCAACCAAAATCGTAAATAACATTGGTACATATTACAACGTCATTCATTACATTTGAACCACATATATAACTGATTTTTATATCATGTTGTCTAATCGACGTAGGTACATATGTCAAACTCATTACATAATTATAACATTTCAATTTCAAATATGTATTGTTTGATTTGACTATGAAATCGATTATCGGGATTTTCGATTATCCGAATTAACACTGGTTTTAATTGATTCGGATAATCGGGATTCTACTGTACATAAAAAATTTTAACCTATTTCTTAATACTTAACAATCTAATGCCCTTTACCAGTGTCTATAATTTCGAAAATATTTTTTTGTAAAATTCTTGTACTGTAGAGAAAATGTTACGCAGTTGACTTCGTCTATAATTTTACCTGTGTAAAGTTTTAAAGGGTTACTTTCACGTTACGTTACGTTTTCACTGTTAAAACAAACTTCGCAACTTTACCAAACATGTTGCGAGCTTTCGAACCAAATGATAATTTCTTTGAACTTGATTGATTGATCAGGGCCGGTAGTTGATCGAATCATCACTATTTTCTTAACAAAAATGGACTACATACCTGTATAATGGCAGGTGTAATGTCACCTTTCCCCACCCACTTGTCGACCAAATGCTCTAAGGCCAGAGCACTGCCGCGATCGATGTGCATCAACAGAGTGACGAGCTTCTTAGCGATAGCGAATGCACGTGCTCGCTCGACCTTATTGTCGCACTCTAGATACATATCGCGATAGGCACGTTCAACGGCTTCGCGTTTTTCCTATCAAATATAAAATAAAGGTTATGTAAAACATGTTGTTCCAAGAATAAGTAACGAAGTCTTTTATAAGAAGTTTTTGGTCTTTAATTTTATACTCATAGGTGTAGGATATTTTTAATTTACTGTTACTTTTAAGAGAACATTTTTTTTATTAAAAATGCTGCAAATATATTTTATAAGCCGAACTTAATGTCGTAGGTTCTCCTTAAGCCAATTTTTAAGCGATGCAGAGAAGTGCAGTGCAGTGTAATGCAGAGAAATCTTACCTATTATTTATACTGGGAGCATTGAAACTCCAATAATAACCCTTACTATAGAGTTAAGTTAGCTACAAAGTTAAGGGCTTATTAAAAACCTCACCTGATCTGGCGACCAAACAAGCATTAGCATATTAGCTACACCGGTCTTAGCCGACTCTATATTAAAGTGATGTGCTGTTGTAAAAAAATCAATTGCCTCGCTGACATCGCCTGCTTGCTTCGACATAAGTAACCCATTCACTACGGGTATTGCTTCTGATACCATCCGGCTAAAATGTACAGATTCTTGGAGAAATGCGACTATGTGCTCTTTTTCTTCGACTCGTTTGTATATCGCTAACTCTTGCTCGCACTGCTGTGTGAGCGAGATAGATTGCCTTCTGTCTGGTATAATGAATATGTTGCGAAGTAGAGCTACGAAGTAATTAATCTGAAATATTAGGATAATTTACCTACAGTTCTGAATATGTATTTTGGTTTATTACGTTACAGATAAACAATACTAAAGAAGTAGTGAGGACCTGGAGCTTATAATATTTAGTCTGTGTTTTTAATTTCGTCTTGTACGGTGTAGAACAATTATTGCAAGGTTATATTGTAGAGGAAAAATGTTTCGTAAATTAACTACGTCATAATTTTTTTTTAGATAAGGTTTTTTTGTAAAGTTTATTTCAGAATTGAGAAAATACTGTTCTCGAGAAAATTTCCTGACATATATAATACCGTGGGCAAACTCTAAAGAAGAAACTAGTATATACATAAGTCAAGTCCATACCTGGTCACTTTTTTCCATATCACACCTCAGTAACTTAGCGTCCGGATACTGCCTCTCAGTATATTTTACAATTAAATAAGCTTTATAATAGTTCTTCTGACGTAGATGTTTACGTATTGATTCATACAAGTTTTCTAATGATGTCTGTGATAGCTCAGGTTCGTCTTGCGTATGGACATCTATAGTTTTTTGGATCGAACTAATTACTTCACTCTCAATTTCTTCCCATTTCTTAACTAAATCCGCATCCGGGCCAGGATTAATCTTTTTCTGTAGGCCTTCCAATATTTTCAGTTCAGTTTCAAGTTGTTCTTCAAGTAATTCTAATTTAAGTTGTGCAGAGAAAGGATTGCACTCTAAAAATATCTGTAACAAAAATAAACTGTAGTAAATTCAAATTCAGTTGCATTATTTAGTGTTTTTTACTAATTATGTGTTTAATTTTCGACTTACTTTGAGAAGTTGTATGGCAGCTTTTCTTACTAGTGCCGCCTTGTCTTTGAGCCGGCCGATTGCCCGTTCCAGTACAGTGCGCTGCCTACTCACTGGCACGCAGTTCTCTCGTTGCAGCCGACACCAGAATTGAAGCACCTGATCGAAGTAAAATCATTGTCGTAAAACATATATCCTTATGTTATCAGTTACAGAAACTTTCTTGAGACTAGGAAGTAAACCTTCAAGAAAAAGTGTGTTCCCTCCTCAAATGTCGGCAACGCGCTGTTTGCTCCCCTTTATAATAAAACAAAGAAAACACACCTTATGTCGTACGTAGGCTGACAAGTCGTGCATGTGTTCATGCAGGTCGTCGAGAAAGTCGTCGCGCTGTGCACGCTGCTCTTCCGTCAGTGCCTCACCGCGCAGCTCAACGCTTAGAACTTCGCACATCATGCCTAACACGCTGATGCGCAGTGTGTACGACTGTCATATAAAATTAATAGTATGAGAAATTGATTAAAGACCACTTAAAAATAAATTCTAAGTTTATTTAATTATAAAACATTTATAGAGGCATATTTTAACAATGTAGTAAAAAACTAACGCAGCATTTTAGCTTAAAATTAGTATTAAAACCCCAACTTTCGTACTCCAGAGCCTTAATAACATTTTTTGACCCGTCCGAGAATCGAAACCGAGATCTCTTGATCAGCTATCGCATACGCTAATCGCAACGAGAAAGGTCCTAAGTCGAGACACACGAGGTGTCTCGGAGAGCACGTAAACCCGGCGTACCTGCGCCTGATCTCTCCCTGGTCGTGTCAGATAACCGTCCCATCGGGTTGTGAGAGTCAGGGAAAAGAGAATGTAAGAGTCTGTATTTGCACACACACTTGTGCACTATAATATCTCCTGCACAGTTGGCTGGTCTCCGTTGAATCTCGCCGCAGTAGCCGAATTCGGCTAGGAGAATATTATCATTGTTGTAATATTTTTTGTACTTTTATTTATAAATGAATTAAAAATAGCTTATATTTTGGTGAAAAATGCTGGAAACATAGTTACAGATATTAAGACCAGTTTGGGTTCAGATGCAGAATCTAAAAAAGACATTATTCTCGTACTATTATTATGATATTGAAATGAAGTTATCCTCTCAATGATCTTATTATGTGTGATATGCAACATGTGAAACATTTGAACAAACCTCATCACTTTCAAGGTATGGTTGAATAGTAGCAATAGCACTTGTCATCTCCTTGGGCAGTTCTTTAGTAAGTTCTAATAGGAAAGCTCCGCAGTTACGCGCTGCACCCTGTTCAGCGCCAACGCCCGCATTTTCTTCCTCAGACGAAGCTAATGCCTCTGCTATTTCACGCACCTGCCACAAAAGAACTATAAAATTTAAAATATTATCATGCCAATTAGATTGCCAATTTAGATGGTTTATATAAGTGTTTATATAATGTAAGTAATATTAATATATAACTTATTTTCAGGATCTCCATACCATTTGGGGCCCAAACGTTCCAATTCCAAAATCTTTGGTTAATTGTACTACTCCTGCACATATGGGGGAAACTGCATGTTCTGCCATTTGGAGAACCTGTAAAAACATATAAGGATATTCATTGCATTAATATATCTTCAGTAGAATAGAAGTAATACGAATTGCTATGGGCTTGTCAAGTTTTTGTGATCTAGACAGGAAACAGAAGAAAAGAGTAAACAAAAGTTGACTTAAAGATTACTTTTTTAAACTAAACAGGTGTGTTGTGAACAAACTGCTTTAGCAATTTTTTTATAATAATCTCATTAAAACCTGATAATATACCTGCACCAACTTGATAAGACATGAAGTTCCATGGTTATATTTTTTAATCAGAACACCAATGACTTGAAACACTGATTCTCTTACTGATTTGTTCTTTATTATCTGTTCCTCGAGTGCTTTGTAACAGGGTTCTGCTACCATTCTGAAAAAGATAAAAAGATTTGGGTTGGACAGAACAGTTTGCAACTGCAGATTTTTTTGCTTTACTTAGACATTTATTAATATGTTATGCGAATTAAAGATGGCTTTTAATCTCCCAAACCTACAATATTTACAAAAAAAAAAAGAATAGAACAACCTTCAGACTGCCACAAGTACTTGGGGAGAGTCTTAACACCTGCAGCTTAAAAGACAAAACATGTTACAATAACTTCTCAGAAATTAAGGCATATGGAGAAGTTGTACTCACAGGACACATTCAAGCTGCCAAGTCCTACCATCTATCTACTTACAGTTGGTTGCTGACTGCGATTGGTACATAAAAGACAGTCATTAAAAAAACTCTATCAAAGAGAACAGCATTAGACGCCTATTGAGCTACTTTTGAAACAAGTAGGTACTTCGGTATACTTACGAAACAAAATTATCCTCAGCCAACGGTGGATCCCACAGTTTAGACAACGGTTGTTGTAATACCAAATGTAATGTTACTAGAGCTGCTTGCTTATCAGATTCAGTCCAGCCAGATATTTCATCATCATCTGTAGCTTTTTTACCTTTTTTACCAAGTGTAAGCTTAGTTGAATTCTAGAAAACAGTATATAATGCAATTAAAAGTAGATAGAAAAGAAGATGTAAAGATAGATTAAGAATATGGAGTGTATTAATTCAGTAGGTATCATAAGGCAGCAAACTATGCAGGACAACAGCACTGCAAACAGGATGCCTATGTCCAGCAGTAGACTAATAAAAACTGTTGATAATGAAGATGATATATAGAAATAAAATTCTCAGCAAAACATGTAAGAAAAGAATTGTAAGATTTTTATACAGATTTGGGTGTGAGTACATTTCTCAAATATATAAAAAATAATCTTATATGGCCCTATAAAATAGATGTATAGTAATTACTAAGTAAACAAAATTTTTCAAGTTTACTTACATCAGCAGCCAATTTAGTGTCTTTGGTTTTCATTATTTGTGTGAACAAATACATAATCATTTTTAAAATGTTAAGGTTCTTCGTTCGTAGATCAGTTTCTATTTCATGATCTTGGAGTATTAGTTCTAAATGATTGCATAAATTTTTAGCAGCCCTCACTATGTGATCAAAGCCTAAAATGAAAAATTTAAAAATGATAATTAGTCTTTGCTTGGTAATAAAAAAATTACAGCATAAAATATTTACCTCTGTTAATAACATTCCATTCCAATTTATTACCATGTACTATGATGGAGAAATAGGTACCAAAGTGTTCCAAGATATATTCCACACCTTCAGAATTATAAGCCCGGGCAGCATCTAGAAAAAAGTATTGTTATGAACACGGTTGCAAAATATTATCAATACATATTTATATTAGAAACAAAAAATTTTTACTACCTTGTAGTTTTGAAAGTAATACGCGCGGTTGCACAATATCCTCCACATGATACTGTCCAGCATGAGATTCCAATAACTCATCTTTTTTCAGGGGTATAGCAAACTCAAAGTGACTCATCTTGAAGTATAAAATATCTTTAAATAGTTTAATTCATATGAGTAAGAATAAGTTGCAAATAAATCAACAATAACAAAAAATACGGACAATCTATCCGTTTATTTTTGAAATTGTCATTTAATGTTGCCATCCAGTGTTAGCAACCTGAAGTGGACTGATTATCGTACCCGGGGGCGTAAAATTATCGTACATGGATCGAAATTATCGTATTTTTTAGGATAATGTCTATTATAGATAAATAAATCATATAAATTGTAATATTGATATGCATGCAAGTACTCTATAGTTTATCTTTTTTAAACCACCGCTCTCAAATCAACAGAACACTGAAACCCAAATGTTTTACACGTAGTACAGACCTGAACTGATTTCCTTTCCACTTCAAGGGAAGTTCAATAAATGCGCCAAGTTTAAAATTCATTCAGACAAAATTTCACTATTCTCATGCAAGTTGGGTATGAAACATGCCAAAATTTTGTATATATAAAGAAGAAATGTATTCATAAAGATTAATTATTTATGTTATCACTTAGAAATCGCTAACGGTGAGTGTGAAAAACACGAATTGGACCGCACGTTGGTACGCTATGAGCGCTGAGAGCGTGATTCGGACCACGGCCATAATCGAAATATTGAACTTATATTCCCTTGTTCGCATTGGTAGATGCTATACTAACCAATAAGAAAGCGTGTACAGCAGGTGCTGGATAAAGTTACGGTATCGGCAATGGTGAAACTTAGCAGAGCGGATCGTAAGATCGATGTATTTCCTGGTATTTTTCCAAGATTTTATTGGACAAAATAAAATCATGCTAATGCGAAATTTATACTATCAGCGCATGAGTGAAATAATATAAATTCTCAAATTTTGCATCATGATAGAAATTATCGTACAACCTGTGTACGATAGTAATATGCTATCGTACATCGTACGCAGGCATAAAATTATCGTAAGTGTACGATAATTATCGTACGGTTCCGAACACTGTTGCCATCTCCCCTCTGATTTGATTCTTTAAAATCACTTCCTTACACATTACTAGGTATAATCTCATTTGGATCGGAAGACTTAAATATAAAAATAAATGTGTTATAAAACGTTTTATATTTTGTTTGATCTTAGTAAAGAGGTAAAAGTGACATCAAATTCTAATAAAGTCCAACATATATAATCGACATGATAATTTCTGAATAAGTAATATTTGAGAATGGTTAAAAATACTTTCAACTTAATTTATATTACAACGCTTGGGAAAAGAGATGAATTTAATAGTGGGCTACTCATTTGCTCAATTGGCAGCCCAACTAGAAGTCTTTTATATGCGTTAGTAACTTATTCATGAAATTTTAACTTTACTACTTTTCAATCTCCAGAAGTTTGTTAATACCTCATTGGCATGTCGCTGGCAAAGAAGTATAAAAAATCTAATGAAAAGTTTACATTATTCTAATAAATTAAATTCTAAATAGTTTAATATCTTCAATCACATCAGAGTGTGACGTGCTGGCGTCTAATTCTGTGTCATATATTTGCAGCGGTTCTGACATTAATTTGTCACAAGTTTTACGACGAAACATAAAGATCGAATTTATTCGGATCTGCGTCACGATCCACGTTAAAATTTTGAAAACTATTAAAAGTGTAATACCATTTTAATTTGTAAAATTTCTAATATAAATTTCATAATTTGTTATTAAAATCACGAATGTCTGCTATAAGCATAATACGCCAGATAAGCTAGTACTTTTTCTACATCAAAGTAAAACTGCAAAAAAAAACGATAGTACGTGTGAAATAAGATTTTGACCACTCATGTGCATTTAATGCCGAAACTATAGTTCCTAGACATTTAATTGTATTTTTCAGTAACAGCAATATTTTTGACACGTTGCTTACATGTCATTTGACGTTTGACTTTCGCTCGCCAGCGCACAGGCCAGCTGAAGTGGTGGCACAACTTTAAGCTGTTGATTTCTCACTCGAGTTTAATTTGTGCACTTTCTCCGTGTTATCTATAAGTGTATTACTCTTTAATTTATTAAAATATGTCGAGCAAAGGTAACAAAGCATTCACGAAGGAAGAGGAACTATTGCTGCAGGATTTCAGCAGAAATGTTTCGACGAAATCTTCAGCCTTATTTTACGGGAATGCTTTCATTGTATCAGCTATCCCTATTTGTAAGTAATATTGAAGACGTTTACAAGTTTAATTTTACTAAAAGTACCTACACTTACATCAATCACGTAATATTACTTGCCAAAATCATGATCATTGTATTATTTTTAAAGGGTTGTTCTGGAGGGTTCACGCTCTGGAAGTAAGCCCTTCCTTGGCCTGGTTTGCTATGGTGACGACAGCGAGTACCTGGCTACTCGCTTTAGCTTACCGTAACACCAAGTTCCAACTGAAACACCGTGTGGCTGTCCGAAGACAGGACGCTGTTGCCCGCGAAATGGCCCGTGAGCTTGCAGACGACAGGAAGATGAGTCGAAAGGAAAAGGATGAGAGGTAATACACCTTTGTTATGACTATAGTAGCAGTTGTTTGATCATTTTAACATCATATTTTCTGTTATTTAGTACAAGCCTCTCTTGAATCTTTTTAAAATAATGGAAGTTACTTGTTTGCTATTTTAATCTAATTAAAGTAAACTTTTAAAAGCTAATGAAGATAAACATTTGTGACTTCTTAATAATAAACAACATATTATAATGATTAAAATGCTGAAATTCTTACCATTTAAATATTGATCAAAAGATTTCAAAAATAATCTAATAAGATTCTTTTCAGAATGTAAGCTAAATATAACTGCTAATAATTAAATTTCCAGGATCTTGTGGAAGAAGAATGAAGTTGCTGACTATGAAGCTACTACATATTCTATTTTCTACAATAATGCTCTGTTCCTGACCATTGTCATCCTCAGCAGTTTCTACCTCCTGCGCTCTTTCACACCCACTGTGTATCCTTTTAAAACAATTGTCACTAGATGACATAAATATGTAACTGCAAGTTAAAAATATTGCCAGAAATAGTCAAGCTGAAGGTATTAAACTTTTCTATGTTTTTTATATGAATTAAAACTTGTTGGTTGTAACATTAACTTCACCTATATCTAGGTGTGTAATGGAACCTTATAACATATTTTTATTTAATAAACATGCTTTTCTTCAATTGTTATAAATTCTATAATTTGTGTATACAATTGGTGAATATTTGATTTGTTAGTGATTGATAGGTCAAAATATTACTGTGCCTCTATGATTTTTATTATAATTTAATAAACTTTAAATATTCAATGCTATTAAAAATGTACACAAAAATTTTGCTATTCTACTCAGTCATCATCACTATTAACAGTCTTTAAAACCTTGAATCTGGACATAGGCTTTACCTTATAAAGGAGGTTTTAGCATACTTTTTTTTCTAGATCTGGTCTCTTTGCAGATGCAATGTTCGGATATACAATTTTATTTTTATTGTTTCGAAAAAGCCTCAGGTTCATGTTATGCAGGAGTAACAATCATTTTCATGCTTCTGAGATCATCTCATTGTCATAATAATATGCCAACATATATCCCTCTCATCAGTAGAAAAACCAAAATCAATCTGATGAGCTTTTTTAATAAGATCTGTTTTTGTTTTTCTCTGTATTTTCCCACAAATCTAACAAATGATCTGTATATTTCTCTCACAAGTTCATGACATTCCATAACCTAAAATTAATATTTAAACAATTTTTAAATCTTCAAATAACATAAACTACACATAACATAGTTAGCAATGATATATAGACCATTAACATTTTTAAACACATACCAAAATATTTGATGTAAAACATAAACAATATAAGATAAGTTTTCAATTAACTGCCGTGAAACACAAGTACATATGTACTACTATTAGAATCACACAGATACCTTCCTCATTTCTCTTATGACTCGCTGAAACACATTTTATATGTTTATACACTGTTTATGTTCACATGTATGTTTATGTTAAAGCTCATAAAAAATAACTCAAAAACCCCAATGACAAAATTGTTAAACTGGGATACAACGAAAATTAATCCTACACTGAGTGTTGAAATTATGGTTGACATGTACCACAAAAACTTGATGTAGATACATACCACATATATTTTTAATATCAGTTAGTGAGTAATAAAATCGTGTGAAACCGTGTTATTCATTACAAATAAGACAGATATAATTTATTGTAATAACAGTATTTAGTGATTGAAATTATTTTTATAAAATTCAACTTGTTTTTAAAAAAGAACTTTAGCTTTCTTATACCAATCATCGTTTTAGTATCTTCATCGATGAATATTGCATTGTTAGAGTTTAAATTAAGGAAGTGTATAGAATCATATGGCTGTCTATTCCACAATTTATTTTAAACAAATAATTCCTTGACTTAATCACAGTAACTACATTGTCTCCCTCACAGCTGCCTCAGGACTTCTGGCCCTGCTCTCCACTGGTACGAAGTAAACATAAAGTACATGTGAATGAGCTTGCCACTTACAAAAACAACAATATTCTTGTACTCAAGAACAAACAGTGGTACCCGAGTGAGTGTTTGGTGACGCTTGTTACAAGATTTCAGAACATATGTCTCTCTGTTTTAAAGGGGCATATATACTGAAATTTATACAGTTATTTATGTGTTTCCATTAAATAAAATAAATATAGATTAATTTTATAATTTAATTTTAATAAAATAACCGAAAACAGTCTTTAGTTTTATTTACACATTTGCAATGGAAAACTTATTTCTAATTAATTAATTGTAAGTTACCTAATAACTATTCTAACAGCTGTTCTTCTATTCAGGGTGGGTTATGTAGTTTTAAGTTTTAAATCACAAACAGTTTTTGTTTCCACTTGAGTTCATACATTCACATTATATTTCATTATATGAGAAAACTACTGCTGTATAAAGCACACAAGAATGTTTAGTGAAGAACACACAAGAAACATTGATCAAAAATTTCGGCAATTATACAATTTGACTAGATAATTATTTAACCGTTTAGGTTTTTGAGGCGTGTAATAACCAATTTCATAATTTTGCTGCACTTTATAGTCTTGTCTGCAGTTTCAAGCACTTGCTAGAATTTTAAATAATTTATGTTGCTAAATTATTTAATTCTGTAGTAGAATGTATGCAGTATGCAGCAGTAGGCGATGGTCGACGCAGTGTTGTTAACGTTGCTTGCAACCCGTTGAAGTGACGTTGCAAGTGAATGACGCGCTGCAAAAGCCAGTGTTCTTGTTGGGAACTGTGGTTTGTCAGGAGCTCAGTACATCATGCCGACGTGCAACGGTTCCGTTCGCTGGAAGAACACGTTGGGGTTGCTGCTAAAGGTGGGCTCCACGCTTGTGTACACGTTGCCCTCCTCCGGACGCACCATCACGCCTGCACATTTATACATATTTATTAGTATTTTTTATTAACGATAGGCTTAATGAGTATTTTGTTTTATATCATCATCATATTAACTAAGTTTTATATCATCATCATCAAGCCTGTAATAGTCCATTGTGGACATAGTGAATTTTTTTTCGTGTAAATTAAATTTATATTTGTTTTCGTTTCGTTTAACTAATTAATCGTGGTGTTTGATTATAAAAGTGAGTAACTTTCAAATCTAGTGTAAGCAGTATACTTATTGGGAGTACTAACAAGCTCTTTGCTCAAACAAAAAGTAGAAACAGAGTGCATTTTAATACCAAGCGAGTGTGATGATGAATAGTTACCTGGCGGCAAAAGATAAGGATAGGGCGGGTAATTGTAGTGGTAATTTAGCATTAGAGGGTGCATTGTGTAGTGCGGCGGAGAGTACAGGGCGCGTGAGTGCGGGTGCGGCGAGTTCGCGAACAGGGCTCCATAATCTGCAAAAGAATGTGGCTGTCTGCGGTCAATTTGTGTGCGGAAGCGCTAGTTCTTACTGATAGCGCACGTTAGATACTTAACTAACCGGCTGGCTGAGCAGGCTCCTTACGGTCAAGCACAGGAGGCGGGGGCGGCACGACCGCCGTCGCTGACACCATGCCGTACTTCACAGGTTTGAAGTGGAAAAATGAGGGTGAGTAGCCGGAACCACCAGCCCCAAGTGAGCTCAAACCCTCATCACGATCTGCGTCCCATCGGCCTTCGCGGCCTAGTGCAGCTAATCTTCGACCCTTAGGCGCAAACATAAGCGCGAACACCACCGCACAAGTGGCAAGCAAGCCGGCGGCTATGCAGGCGTCACGGTGTTGCTCAGGTGCGCCCAGCGCGGCAGCTACCCAACACACCCATATCGCTGCCGTTGCGCCGCCTGCGCCCGCAATGTGTGTAGCTTCGCGGTAGTTGTCACGTATACCACGAGATCGTAATGCGATACCACATACTACGGCAATAAGGAAGGCTGCGTAACACAGCGATAGTAGAAAGTCCGACATATGTACGTCGCATTTACCTCCACCATTCACAACTTTTGGAGGTGAGCCACCAAGCCACTGAGCACCAATTGCCACTTGTATCATAACAGCAAAAAATAATAATAGTCCTTGATATGCTGCTGGCAAATACACACCTCCGTTTAAACTCAGTAAGAATACACATTTGACGAGCAATGAAGCAAACACGATAACATACGCAACTCCTGTTCCAAAACGTACAGCTCCACATGTAAATGGGGTGGGTGTGGTCGCGAACAATGCGGCGGTTGCCGCACACGTGAATAGTCCAAATAATAACGTCTGTCCCAATAACAGATGACGATGACTCGGCACTTTACGGCTCGCTCCCCATATTACGAACGCCTCAAATGCTCCAAGTATCACCATACTTACGCAGGCTAACGCTAATATTGGAACCGCCCAGGATTCCAACCTGAGGGCTCCTAGGTTGGTAGAAATTGGTGCGATAATAAGAGTTCGGTTAGGTCTTGACGTCGGTATAACTGCGGCCAATGTCGATGGGGATGGTGGTTGTGAACTACGCTCGGGAATAACGAAATATTCAGTGCTCATTTCTAGTCGGTGTGCTTCAGTACGAGTAGGAAGACGCTGTTTCTGGGCCAGTTTATGGAGCTTTCCTTTTTCATCAATTGAGAGGTTTTGTTCCTCATAGTCTTGATCGTAAACTTCATCTTCATTTTCAGTATCGGCGAAGTGTTGGGCAGATGTCGCGTTACGCGGCGCGTAGGCGGCAGGCACGCGTGGTGCAAGGCGGTCCCCGAAGCGGACACCAGCCTGGGCACTCGCGAGCGCTGTGACTGCCGCCATAACTAGCAGCGCACGAACAACTCCTTTCGCCATCAGGCCGCCGGGGCCGTCAGCTGCCGGAGTCTCGATGTAGACTCATCCGCGTTTGTCTTTCGATCTCTGAAACAGATAAACGTGGCGTCAGTTAAACGGCGAAATATCCGTCTTGGCTACAGTCGCGACGTCTCGACTCTGAGATAGTCAAACAAAGAATCTCATGGCTAAACCGGTTCGACAGTCGCTTTGCACCTCCTAGGAGCCCTAACTTAACCGATTTGGCATTCTTTGTCGTTTTATTTTATGTCGTTAAGATTGAAAAAGCCGACTTAATGCTTGCATTCAGAATGGCCGCTTCACTGCTTGCATATGCAGGGAACGTGATCGCGAATATATTTAGTGGAACTATACTGCTGCTATAAATTGTATAAAACCTATATATTGTATTGCGTATTTTTAACTTTTGAGATAAATCACCATTTTCCTCATGTGTATTGTTTTGTGATTTACCATTGTAAGTAGTATCTTTCTTCTTATTTTAATACAAAATTATATCTATTGTTAGATATTAGACAACATATCTAATTTACAGTTACTTAAAATAAAACTAAAAATTTTGGAAAATATCACTGCTGAGGCGGTGAAATAAGGCATGAACGGTTGTATGGATGTTGATCGTGTTCAAAATCATAAAAAATAATCACGTGAACAATTCATACATGTACGCTAAACTTAATATTTTAAGCACATTATATATGTATATGTATATATAGACTAAAATAATTTTTTGAGAAGTAAGTTATTTTATTTTCCTCTTTTCAGAAATTATGCTACATATAAATCATCAACTGCCAAAAGTTCAAATTTTTAGCCCTAGCGGTTTAGAGTCTGCGTTGGTTAATTATCATTATCATCATCATCCTTTTTAGACTTTAAAACCTTTAAAACTGACCTGTCAGATTTATCAGTCAGTTATTTTATATATCTGTATATAATACCTATACATATATGTATTGTATAAAATGAGTAAGCATCTGCATATCACAATATAGTCCGATTTTAGCTTTCTGTTGCTTTTTAAACAATTATATGTTAGCTTATACCAAAAGAAAGTAAGTAAATAAATATCATGTAACATGATACTGAAATTAAAATTCCTAGCACAAGTAAATATAAGTACAAAGCCGATACAATACTGCATGCCCAGGAGGTGGAGATAGAATAATGAAACAGTCTAGAAAGCTTTTATTTAATAAGTAGACACAACGATACGTTGTGTATATTTCCATAGGGTTCCCACCAAAAACCTAGGGTTCCAAGTCAACCTCGCCTGTAAGTGGTGTACTTGCTGATCGACGGACGAGGGTCTGGTAACCAAAACATCTCGATTAGCGGCAATAGGCTCGCCACCTATTTACGTGGGACCAAAACATTGGCGAAAAGTTGGCGTTTAATATGCTTTTGCCTACACCTCGGGGGAAACAGGTTTTATGGATTATATGTATATTTGTAGACTGATGAGGCGAGAAATCTTGACAGATACCGTTGATGCTTTATTGATCTATTGGAACGAAGTTCCTTACGGCAGGCTTGGAGGGGATAGGGATTTCGCTGCGGGACCGAACTGAAAAAAATGTGATAGTAAAACCGTAAGTGGAAAAAGTGCGTGGAATAAATCTGTGGAATAAATCTGTGGAAAAAAGTGCGTGGAATAAAACCGTTAAATGAGACGTGCGCAGGCGCGAAAGCGCGTCATGTGTGCTATTTTATTATTTTAAGAAATTTATTATTTTATTTCCTAAAATACTGAATTTCCTAAATACTTTCTTGTACTTAAATAAAAACTAATCAGCAAAATTTAAGAGAAAAATCAAGAAAACCTACATAAAATTGAGCACGATTTTTTTTGCAAATTGTGTCGATTCCACATTATCCGAAGGAACTTCGTTCCTACCTGGTGTCCCACGACACCATTCATTTTATTTTTATGTTGTCATTCTGTGCCCACGTCACACTTATTTTTAATTAGGAACAATTAGGTACACAAAATTAAATTCGAACCTTTTTCGATATAGAATCTAAAACCGCAAAGTCCGTTTATTGTGAGGTGTCACACCTCATGAAATACATATAGTTTGTTCAAACACAAAATGTTTAAAATCAGACCTTATATTCTATGTATATTCTATATTTAGAGCCTGCCAAAGTGACTCTACTACTCTGCCTTATGGAAATCATGAATAGATTCCGAGCGTTATGGTCACCATACTCATTGCAAATGCAGACAATGAATAACGAGAGAAAAGTGAGCAAGTAAGTACTTAACCTACATAGCTTTAATCGCAGGTGAGGTTGCATTTGCACAATAGCAGCTTTATTGGATGGCGAGTAGGGCAACTTCTCTTCACTTAACAAAGGCGGCAAGGCAATATTTTTCTGACTGAAGTCAACGGTGTGCTATTTTAATAGTAGCGTTACACATTTTAATCAAAAGCGTTATCTGAAAGTAAATAAGAGGGCAAAGTAGAGTTGATGAAGGGCCCTTTTTTTTTTTTTTTTAACGTGTGGAAACCCCCACGGGCCGTCACCCCACCGGGGTTTACGGCGGGGCGGTGTGTCGGAATCGGACCGACTAAAACCACACGGTGTGCCACTCTGCGCCTGAGAGAGGAGGGATTCGGGAACAGCTGTTATTACGACATCCTAATCCCTCCTAGCGCCTGCCCGCTTTCGTGGGCGCCATCTGCGGATAAACTCTCCATTTAGGTGACGTCCGGCACACGCACACGTCACCTCCTCGCGGCTGGCCACTATAGCGGATGGAGGGGAAAACCCGTCCCGTCCATCCGCGGCCACACTCAAGGCGGCATGAGGCGCTGGTATGCGCGTCTCCGCCGCCCGGCTCGCCAGCGGCGAATTGGGTCCGAGTGGATATCGTCCTCCCGGGCCTTCTCCGCCGCCTCCTTCCGCGAAATTACGTCTTCGCAGAAGGTTGCGACCGCGGTAAAACAACTGTCGCTACCGGCCATGGAGCGCATGACGGCCGGTAGCGAGAGATCTCCTCCAATAACTGCAGTGAGGACCCCACGCTGCGCCGCCCAAGCGGAACAAACCGCTAGCGTGTGCTGAGCCGAGTCCTCACTGCAGTCGCAGTGGTGACAGGCGGGACTCAATTCCCTCCTGGCGACCGAGTGCAGATACTTGCCGAAGCAACCGTGCCCGGAAAGGACCTGCGTCAGTCGGAAGGAAAGGGTCCCGTGCTGCCGCCCTGCCTACTCGGCGATGACCGGCTGGAGAGTCTCCACGGCGGCAAAACCAGCACGTGGAGCCTCCAGCCGGGACGACCAACGAGCCATTGTGGCTCGACGAGCGGCCTCTCGCCACTCGTGTATCTCTTCGGGCGGGGGCCGTATGCCGCTACGCGCCCGGAAGTCAGCCGTCCGCCGATAAACTTCGGCGAGCACTTCCGCCTCCAAATCCCACGGGGGAGTTCCGGCCAAGGCGCACGCCGCCTCCGTCGATACGGTGCGGTAACCACGTATGGCTCTAACCGCCAATATCCTCTGAGGGCGCCAGAGGCGAGCCCTATTCTGGGCGGTCAGAGCCGCCGCCCACACCGGTGTGATGAAGGGCCCTTATATCAGCCAAGTAAAATATGTGACGTTTTAAGGAATTACGCTAAGTACAACAATACGATAAGTTCATGTTTATTATCCTGCAAGGAAAGGGAATACCGTTGTATTTTAACATTATTGATAATTAAAAAAAACCTGTCAATCTTCCTCCTCTCAACCTACATAAATAAGGGTAGGTAGGTCTTGGTACTAATTAATAATAATAATAATAATAATATTGTATTTATTTCTCTCATCACAAAGGTAGTTACAATTTGTGGAGTACATACAGTTTAGTCAAATTACATCATTCCTTTGTGAGAGACTGGTGTCTATGGTAGGAAATCCTGTGTTACAGATCACCAGGCTCACACCTCCCGGACAAAACAAAGTAACAACAGTTGTAGCATAGACCAGTTTCCAATTAATAATATAGGTAGACAAGAGAAAATAAATTGAAAATAACAGTAATAACAATAATAAAAAAATAAAAATAATAGAATGTAAGTATTAACATTTACGTGTAGGTACGTGAGTGAGTGTAAGTATGTATGTATTTATGTGTGCGTATGCCTGTGTCTGTGTGTATGTATGTGCGCGCGGTGCTTAATAATACAGGTCAAACAAAATGCTTTGTACATGGATTATATTAACTTTGAGGCACAAGTAGACTTTCTGTGTCATCATAGCTTAGGTTTCGTAGCCATAACATTAATACCGTCTTCAATTTAAATTTGTTAAAGCAGTATATGCAAAGGATAGCATTAATTTTATTATACAAGTATGGCCCCAAAAAACAAAAGAACCTACGAGATAAATTCGTTTTATAAATTATATTATCCTGAAAGACCCTATGTTTACGCCGTTTCGTAGCATTAATTAGAGGATCATAGTTGGTAAGTGAGTGGGACTTAGTAATAAGATGGAAAATAAAAAGTTGCCGAACTGTAAGGACATCAAATTTTCTGTACAAGTCTCCCGTGCGATGCAAGGAAGGTAGGCAAAGCGCCACCTTTAAAACTGCCCTTTGAGCACGTTCCAACTTGATCAAAATGCTCTTAGCTGCACCTCCCCAGGATGTGATGCAGTACGTTAGTATTGATTGGCCCAAAGCGAGATACGTCATTTTAAGGATCTTATTATCACATACATGTCTCAAATTTTTGAAAATATAAATTAGTTTTCTAGTTCTAGAAGTTAACACATTTATGTGAGCTTCAAAGTTTAAATTTTTATCAATAATGATTCCAAGGTATTTAATGGAATCTACCATTTGCAGTTCTTTGCAGGTACATGGAACATATTGATTATTACACAGATGTGCAATGATGGGCTGAGGAGTTCCAAGATTAGATTTTTTATTTTTTAGTTGGAATGCTATGTACTTGGTCTTATCGGTATTTAAAGATAGAAGATTGCTTTTAAGCCAACAAGTGACTCGATTCATGCCCTCTTGTGCACTCTGATATGTGTCCTCCCAGGAATCACCTCGAAAAATTAGTACGGTGTCGTCTGCAAAGGTGATTATTTTACCGGTGTTAGGTATATCTAATTGGCAAAGATCATTTATGAAAATTAGAAACAAGGTTGGCCCGAGGATACTGCCTTGGGGCACACCTATATCCAAAGGAAGATCATGACTACGTACACGGTCAATCTGTACACACTGTGTGCGATCTGTAAGGTAACTAGTGAAAAATTGTGACTGTACGCCACGAACACCCATCACTTCCAGTTTTTTGAGAAGTAGTGGGACAGAGACTGTGTCAAAAGCCTTGGCCAAATCTAAAAATATGGCTAGTACCTTTTTCTTGTCGTCCAATTTAGTAACTATATAATTTGTAAGCTCATGTACTGCGTCATCTGTAGACCTATTTCTGCGAAAACCGAACTGTGAATTCGAAAGCATCTTTTTTGTTTCCAAGTAGTTAATGAGTCTATTATTGACGATTTTTTCAATGATCTTTGAGAAACCAGGAAGAATAGATATAGGTCTATAATTATTCACAGAGTCTCTGTCGCCACTTTTATAGATAGGATGAACAAGTGCTCGTTTGAATGCCTTTGGAAAGATACCGGACGAGAATGCCAAATTACATATATAGACTAGTGGGTCTATTAAAATACTTTTATACCTTTTAATAAAACTATTGGAAATACCGTCTAGTCCAATAGCACAATCATTTTTAAGATTTGATATGATCAACTCCATTTCACAGGCATCTGTGGGATGAAGCACAAACGACTGTGACTGAGTCAAAGGATGGTACGATTCATCAATATTTGCAGAATTAATTGTCTGCAACTTCCCTCCTATGACTTTTCCAATACTTGTAAAATATTTATTTACCAAGTTAACCGACTCAGTAGGGTTAATGTTGTTCATCAAGTCTAAGGCTGGGCTTCGGGTTTGTTTAGTGTATGTGATATTTTTAATAACTTTCCAAAGCTGTTTCGTATTGTTTTTAGCGTTATTAATTTCAGATTTCTCGTATTCTCTTTTAACATTTTTAATTAAAGAATTAGTGTAATTGCGATAACGAGTATAGGTCAGCTTATGGATTTCGTTTCTCGGATCTTTTTTTGTCTTTTGATATAATCTGTCCCTATTTCTTATACACCGTAATATTCCCTTTGTAATCCACGGTTTTAAGATGTGCTTTCTTACAGAAGTACGCGTGATTTTAGTGCAGATTTCTAATTCTTTCTTTAAGGTGGAAACAAGAAAAGTAACAGTCTCATTAACGTCGCTCATAGGGTATATTGGAGTTAAATCTATCTTATTGAGGGCCTTATCAAGGGAGTCGTAATCAACTTTTTTGACATGCCTTTTAGGTCTATAATTATTCGATAGCATTTCTAGACTCAATATAACGCTGTAGTGGTCAGTAATAGTCGTATGTGAGATAATACATTTTGCAGAAAATTTGGTCTTGAGGATAACATGATCAAGACATGTGTGAGTGTGTGTTGGTATACAATGGGCCGGTAACATACCATGCGCAGCCAAAAGATTCAAGTAGGATTCCGCTCTGGTGTCTAAATTAAGTCATATCAGCTGTGGTAAAAACACGTTTTCATAAGATTGATCTCCTTGAAATAAATTGCCTGCGGTTAGTCAGCAGATCAATCTTGACATAGATGTAGTCAAAACACGCTAACGGTAACTTTTTATAAAGTATTGTCGATTTGTCCTTAGGAAATAAATTTACAGTGACCGCATTTGTTTCAAAGATAGCCTCGATATAAAATATGCGTCTCCCTTACAAGGCAACCTCTAATTCACTGGAGAGATTACCAAGACAGCTTCACGGAACCGAATCGTGACTTTAAACTTATTATCCGAATCAAAGTACATGGAACATAACGTATTGTAGGCAGATTTGGTGCGAAAAGTAACGGTGTTTTGAGGCTGCGGCACAGGCTCTGTTACCCATCCAATGATTGTACGAGCAAACGATCTTTGCCGTCGGCAACGGGACTTGAGTAGTGTTATCTTAAATCACTTCCAAATCTCCTCGTGAACCGTATCCAGTGATGGCATCACATTTTGTTTTATTTACTGTTTGTATCTGAGCAGTGTGTATTCCAATTGCAAAATATGATATTGGCTTGCATATTAAAATACTAATTTACTAATTATTCTTCAAGTACTTATAATAACAATTAGTAATATGATTTTTTATTACTATTGATTTCATTTTGAATACTGAAAGTGCATTTTTGAAGTAAAGTTTTTAGGTTGTAACTGCATTAATTCAATTAGTGAATTAGAGTTCTAATTAACTTCAGTTTGTTGTACTGAAGAAAGTATTGTGAGAAGATCGGCGCAGTCACTCAGTTCTCTATAATATTTGAAGTTAATTTTTCGACGTCCAAGAATTCGTGAGGCCCTAAAATTGCAGAAATATTTTAAATATTTAGAAATGCGGGTAAAGTTGACCACAAATTTCCATAGAATTAATATAAAGTGTCTGAAGAGTGTGTCGAGAATACATATGACGGGACGTACGACGTGCTTGGTCATTCGTTGTGTAAAATACTTGATGCCATTATTTCTTTAATTCTTTTCTTGTAACTTATACGGACGGTCTGTGATGATTTTTGACATTATTTTGGATGACTAAAGCAGCCTTTATCTTCTGGATGTATTTATTTTATAGTTTGTCATATACACAATAGTGAAAACAATCTGAACAAGCCAAGTGTTGTGAACACGGCAAGGGCAAAATAGGAAGGAAGAGTGCACAGATAAGGCATCTATGCAATTATAAGAAACAAATGTTGCCATTAATATAAATCCTAAATTTCACCAACTACTTTTATTACTATATCCAACAATGATAATATATATAAATATATATAATCGTACAGTAAATTAAAGAGAGATAGTTTTAAATTTCTAAAAGTAATAAAAATTTATAGAAATCAATCGAATATTTTTAGATCATTATTACCTATTTATATACACGTTAAAAACTCAAAAAATCAAACTTAATTTAATTAATACAACCAAAATGTCTCAGGAAAACCGTGACAATGTATTCCTTTTGAGAGATGCAGACGCAGTTGCAAGGGCCTAGCTAGCTCTTAATATAAACCCGACTTCAGACAAAACAAAATATTATAAAACAAAAATGCATTAAATAGTAAAAAAAATGAAATATTCTCGTTTAAAATTATTGTTATTGCTTTAGCCGGCGTCAGCCAACGCACATAGACGCAGTATGGCGGCGCGGGCGGGTCAAAGTGCGCGAGCAGTTGGGAGGGGTCTACAGTAATGGATTATTATTGCTTACTGGGCATCGGTATTACTTTCACAATCAAGTTTTTTTCATTTATGACATATTTCAATATATATTTAATGAAAATCACTATTTCATGATTTTTTAACATTTATTATTAATTATCCCCATGAAAAAATAATGATAGGATCCGATCATCCATTAAAACTAGTCTAGTTTGTAGCAAATTGATTACTAAAGGAAATAGATGAGAATTGGGAAATAGTAAGCACCTATTTATTTACTTTTAAAATATTTAATTTAGTAAAATAGCTGATATATTAAATCAAAATTGTTTTAGTAATAAGTGAACTCATATTATTATGGCATTAGTTATTTCATAATAACAATAGCCCAGTTATTCTAAACACAAGTTTAATCTTATTTTGTGTACCAGATCTCATCAGATTAATTGTCAACCTGTACTTCATTGTATAGAGCTCATTAAAATGTATTTTAAATGAATTATTTATTTAAAACAAGCAAAATAAAAAAAAATATACACCCACATATGATGTTTATGGTGACAGCGAATGGAAAGCCAAAGTTTCCTTTGACGGTAAGTTAAGTAGAAACGAAACAATAAGACTTAGGGAAACAGAGCGTTCGTGTGCGGTAGCGCGTTGTAAAAGTAACAGCACGAATACTCCAAGAGAAACTCGCCAGAACTGATTGTAAGACACCAGCGGTGGCTACTGCGACGTCACATTCCTCCGTTATGGACAATTATTTAACTGAGCTTCACTTGCTCATTCACTACGATGAGTCAATGTCAATATTGACTTAAGCTGTTTACGCCGCGCGCGTGGCTAAAAGCAGCTGCCTGTTTCTAAGATGTCGTCGTAACACACTTCAGAATAATTATAACAACTTATCCGAAGTTATGAAGGTCAAATTCTAATGACATTTTAGCTGGTCGTGATTGAGAATCTGTTGGATAAGAGCACCGTAAAATTGGATAGAAAACCAAAAATACTCATTAAATTACTCATAAAAGCTTATATTGTTAATCTTATACACTTAAAATAGAAATAAGTCAGATATAGATCTACATTAAGTTATACAAAATTCTAAATGTGTAGAACATGTTTAAGAATGTGGAGTATCGTCACCACTAGTATTCATCAAGGAAATCTTAAAACAAACCCTATATCCTTCTAACCAGCGTGGTATACTAACACTAGGCCAAGATCTCATAACTAAGAATCGTCTAGTAGTGGACCAACAAAGGCTTTTGTTGTTGATGACGACATATTTTTAGGAATAAACTTCTGAGCGAAACACGTAAGAAAAAGGTTATTATTATATAGAATCTTAGCTTATTTTTATATAGAGGCTTATTTTTATAAAGAGTTTTATATAGAGTCGGAGTGTGTGTGTAGAATATAATCGTTGAAGTATTATAATAAACTTTAAAGTGTCTAGAATGACGGCACGCAATTTTTAACAGATGACAATTTATTTGTATTTCAATTTAATTTATTGAGAAGTTATTCAGGGTGCGCCACGAATTAGTTAACATTCGAAAAAACATATAAAAAACAATTTGGTAAATTATAAAAATTGTTTATTTACAATAAAGTTAATTAAGTGGCATTTATTTTTTAAATTACATAGTACAAATGGCCATTGTTTGGACGTTTGCACTCTTCTAAGCGAGCATGGAAATTTTCGAATACTCGTCAGCAAAGAGACCACGAGATCGCCGACATCTATTGGCTAATTTTTTTCTTTTGGTTGACGTAATGTATTTGGTTTATTAATGTAGATTCTTTAAATAACCCCATAAAAAAAAAAATCTACTGGAGATAGATCTGGAATTCTGAATGGCCATGGCATGTCATCTCGTCTTGAAAACAGCTTTTCCGGACACATATCCTTGACCACCGGCAGGGATACATTGGATATGTGACAAGTGGCTCCATCTTGTTGAAACCATGTGTTACGATTGTAGCCAGCAAGTTCCAGTAGCATCGATACCAAGAACTCTCGTAATACTTTCACATATTCAGTAGAATTAACAGTAACTGAACGGCTGCAAGAATCTTCAAAAACTTGGGTCCAATGATTCCTTTTGCTGAAATTGCAGCCCATACCAGTTACCTTGGAAGAATGACGTGACTTCTCGTGTTTAGCTTTGGGATTTTCACTGCTTCAATACCTGCAATCTTGTTTGATTACGTGTCCGTTGAGGTGAAAATGGACTTCGTCAGAAAATAAAATGTTGTCAAAATTACTAAACGGTTCTAAGATTATTTCGGCATATGATTTGCACAAATTATTACATTTTATCTCCTGCTCTATCTGGATCTTATATGGATGTAATTTCAAATTTAATTTCAAAATACGGTGTAATGATGTGCGAGGTAGCCCTAATTCAGCCGAACGTTTATGCGTCGACCAATCTCCATTGCGTCGAACAGCTTGCTGCACGTTCTCTTCAGTCCGAGAAGTCCGTGGGCCTCCAGTTTGCTTCCCATTTATCGTAGATCCCGTCTCTTCGAACTTCGTTACCTACGAGTATTTCTTTATTAACGGAGCACTCGGATACTGACTTAAGTTGTGTAAATCGTATTCAACGCGAAATAAGCGTCTCACAGTAATAAGCGAACTGTTGTTTAAATAAAACTAAGCATGCTATGGCCCCGTAAGGTAATCCATTGTGACAAAATTTCCGTGAAACGAACTAGTGGTCACACCCCTCCCCGTGCTCCGCGCGACATTTGTTTACGCGTGATGATAGATTCGAATGTTAACGAATTCTTGGCCCACCCTGTACTACATAAGTTTTTCTATACCTATTGTCTTCTTTCGTTGCGTGACCAAGAAAACACTTTCTGTACGTTGGTCATTACGTTTGTTCAATTAAGTGAATTGTTAAGTATTATTTGGTAACTTTAAATTATCTGAGACACAATAAATGTAAAACTTATCTATAGAGATTGCCTTAAGGACACCGTAGAAAATTTGTTATAGGTCGTTTAACGAAAAAAAATCATCATCATTGATTGAGTCGAAATTAAACGGTAGGCACTTGTTAAAGTTTTTTTCTTTTTCAAGCATAAATGCTAATAATGAGGTGTGTTAAGGCTTCGAGAGGATCTATTCGAAGTAACCATAGGTAACAATATAAGTATACACCATAACACAAGCGGTAGAATAATTGACGCAGAAGAATCTAGCTGGTGGGTTTCTATCTATAAACTTTTCGGTCACTAGATACCTACTATGGCGTCCGTGTGGTGACGGATTAAGATTACGGTGTCGTAAGAGCCGACTATGGGAGCAAACTATGCGGGACAAAAGCGCTGCAAAGTAAAAGAAAACTTTTTTTTTTTTTTTTTTACGTGTGGAAACCCCCTCGGGCCGTCACCCCACCGGGGTTTACGGCGGGGTGGTGTGTTGGAATCGGACCGACTAAAACCACACGGTGTGCCACTCTGCGCCTGACATAGGAGGGATCCGGGAACAGCTGTTATTACGACATCCAGATCCCTCCTGGCGCCTGCCCGCTAGCGCGGGCACCTTCTGCGGATAACCTCTCCATTTAGGCGACGTACGGCACACGCGGACGTCACCTCCTCGCGGTTGGCCACTATAGCGGATGGAGGGGAAAACCCGTCCCGTCCACCCGCGGCCACACTCAAGGCGGCATGAGGCGCTGGTACGCGCACCTCCGCCGCCCGAAAGTAAAAGAAAACTTGACACAACCCGTCTGGCTCCTGTATAGTAGGCCCAAACCTCCTTTTTAAGTAGAGGTCTATGTCCAGCAGTGAACTCTTAAAAGCAGCTGATGTGTTGTGATGTATATAATGTGATATATATAAAATCACATCTGTATAATCCCAATATATATATATATAGAATAGAATGTAAAAGATGGACTGTTTTATGATCTTGTGTAATTTAGTACCAATCAAGGCATAATTGCTTAGAAATATAAATTATTTTTGCTATTAAAACCTGTCCAGAAGCGTCTGAACAACCTTACAACATTGGTCTGTAAATTACAAGTTTTATGTTATAAGAGTTGTTTGTATTGTCCATATTTTATTCATTATAGGAAATAAGTGTGATCAAAATATAGTAATTTATGGTGTGCATACATTTATTTTTACCAGTATGTGTAGAGAACATGTTCAATGAACCTGAAATCCTTTATCGAGGAATTGCGAGCGAGATGTCGCGACCAACTTGTAAACACTTTGATTTATGATTAAGGCCATTTTGTGGTTGCACAATGCACATCTATTTAGAATTTCACTACCTTACGAGCCTTATTAAGACAGTTACAAATTTATTCCGAACTAAAAAATATAGGCCCTTTATCGTCTAAATCGAGATCATGCACTTTACGACCGTACATATGGATCGTATCCGCATAATTTCCTATTCAATTACTTACGTACTGTATTTGTTTGTATCTAGTAGAATTTTCTTTCAAATTTTCAAAAATAGGTTAGGAATCTGTACCTAAATAAAATCTCGTAACTTAAAACTCGAAAATCATATAGAGATCGATTTGAAGTTTATTTTTAAATATATTTTTATTATTAGTACTTACATCGTTATTACATCGTAGGAAAAATGTTAGCCGTAAAATATACGCCTCTGCAGCCTGTTTAAGAAGACTACGGAATTTTCTTCCAACTGCCACTAGGATTGAACTTGCACAAACCACTCTTCTACCCATTCTCGATTATGCCGATGTCAGCTATCTCGATCTAACCGAGGAACAATTTGATAAACTTGAGGGACTTCAAAATTTCTGCATCAGATTCATTTTTGGTTTACGCAAATATGATCATATATCCGAATTTCGTACAAAACTCAAGTGGCTCCCAATACGACTTCGCCGGAATACTCATATCCTGTCACTACTATATAATATCCTATATAATCCTACAACTCCTATCTACTTAAAAAAACGTTTCACTTTTATTCATAACACACATACACGATGCTTGAGGTCATTAGACAATCGAACTTTGGAGATCCCAACACACACCACATCTTTCGCTGATAAGTCTTTCGCAGTGCAGGCTGCACGCCTGTGGAACTCCTTACCGGAGGTTATTAGGCGGGCACAGTCGGTGAGTACTTTTAAGAAACTCGTCAAGGATCATTATTTATCTTTTTAACAAATATATGCTATATCTGTATCTATGTTTATGTATGTATTCATATTTATGTGCTAATGTAAGTATATGAATGAGTATTTGTATATATGTATGTGTAATGGTAGCTAATATACCTAAATTGCAATGTGCACCACAGACTACAAAATACTATACAGTATAGTCCATCTAACGGTTGCCTGGAAGAGATCGCAGAATGCGATAAGGCCGCCCATTGTACTACTATTTTTTGTTTGTATCCTACACTGTATGTTTCCTACTTATGGTGTGCAATAAAGAGTACCTATCGTTATATGGACTTAGATACGGCACGCAACAGCCATAAGTGTAATCTCTTTGCATATGGCTCGCTGTACCAGTTCGCAGATGTTATTTGTCTGATGGTGGCAGACAAAGATATAAAGATTGCTGAAAAGAGACTTCCGGAATTTTTTAATAAAATATGTAAGTGGTCACACCACGTCGGTTTGGTTATTAACTCTCAAAAAACGAAATTCATGTGTATAGAATCACCAAACATTTTACTACATGCCAAATATGATATTTCAGTGCTTACACAACAATCTTATGTGTAGACCTAGTGATAAGAGTAACAAATTAGATCTAGGTAAGGATCACATGTCCCTAGGACTTATAATAAACAACCAGTTTAACTGAAAACCCCACATAGAACATGCCTGAAAAAAACTAGGAATATACTTAAAAAAATGTATACACTAAAATATAAAAAGCACATCGTTTACTATATTGGCACTAGCAGATTTTGTTATATACTTTGGTTTGTATAGTTAAGGTTGCACTTCTAAAACTCACATAGAAAACATATACAACTTGTAAATCCGACTGTTAAAAACTACTGTAAGTACTTAAATATATAAGATCTAGATATAATTAATACTATGAGAAATAATTTAATAGCTGTAAGGTATTACCCATACAAAGTAATCTACAAATGGTCATTACGTAACCAGAATACAAAAATATTGACCAACTTTCTTTACAACAACGAAAAAGTAACCTAAGAAAGCTGTCAAACATGAAGAGATACGTATGCTTCATTTTAACAACTTTTATGGTACTAAAATTTATAGATATATATCTACTACCTAAAATTCTCAACGGTTTCCCAGAAAAAATAGTTTGTAAACGCATCACAAGCCAGCCTTACGTGAAATTTATGAAATATTGTCTCTTAACACAAATAGAATGCCAGCACATACTGGTGTAGATGCTGCTGATAAGCAAAGCGAGCTCCCTCTCGCATATACACCTCTATGTTTTAAGCGAGTGGTTTGTATTTAACAAATGTACATTGTAATACTTTGTCTATGTTTAGGCAAAAAAAAAAACGTATTATGTAATAGTTGTTATCTTAATATGTGAACATACAGAAGATGGTAAATATTTAGGCTGGTTTGCAAAAATTTTTAAAACCTAATATACAAAATTTTGCAAAAGGGCTCAAATGTTTAATTATTCTTAGTTTGAGACAATTGTGTTACCATAGTGCACTTTGTAATTAACTGTTATTAAGAATCAAAACTACACTTTAATTTTTTAAAGAGACATCAATAATAAATAAAATCGTGTCTATCAATTTCGTTACTATTTGGTATTATATAACTCAAAAATGTGATCAAGTTTGGTATAAGTAGGCATGTATTTAATGATATACCATGTTCAAAACAAGAATTTTTTAACAAACATCATCAGAAAACATTAGTGCTAATAGCTTGGAATTAACATAATATTTAGACCGAAGCTATATAAATCGTATGCAAATAAAAAAATTATAATGTGTTGTAAATACCAAAATAACTCACAAACTATCATGGGCATACCAAGCATCTCTTTAAAAGGGAAAAACTATGAAAAATAGACAAAATGATTGAAATTTAATATACTATTTGTTTTGTTCGGGGACAGGATGACGCAAGTGAGCCAAGAATTCTGTTTCCCTGGGTCCTCTCTTATGGAACCTAACACTTGACGTGGTTTTGTACTAATCTGCCCTCTGGCTTGAGTGTTGTTTGCTATGCTAACGAGATGTGGATAATGGCTAGAGGTCACGTTTTAGGTTCGCTAAACAGAATTTGGCTTGTTTCGTAGGAAAAATTCTTGAGCTGGCAGAAACCTCGGCAAACTGAGACGATATGGTTCCATGGCCCACTTAGGCGCCAGGAACCACCCGCCTCACGAATCCGGGTAAGAGACGCTGAAGGCCAGAAGGCCTGTAACTAGGCTTCATTTTAGACAGGTAGTGTAGTTTTGAAATGGCATTAGTTTTATTAATTTGCCCCTCGAGCCCCTAATGGAAAAGTGACTCGTGATTGTATGAGGCGGCAACCAATCTCCGATCTTCGACGTTGACATCGACATGGGCTATGCTAACCAACACGCCGTCGATGTTGTTCACCGAGCTACGAGGCGTGCGTAGGGAGCAACGACTGACAAGTGGCGTGTGGCAAGAGATGGGCGGTTGCAGTCTCATTACACTCCAGAAGGAGATTGCATAGTGAGATCTGGAATAGAGCCGATCCTGTTCGAAGGAAGCGGCGAAGGGGATGCAGTAGAGTTAGCTAGCTATTCAATTGTTGTGATTTAAGGTCGAAGTTTAAGATCTCAGGGTTGAAATCTTATTTCAATAATAACTTTAAGTATTAATGACACAGTAAAAAACAGGTGTAAGTCAAGAAGTGCCTACAGGGAGGGTTTCGCCCATGCAATCTATAATAAGGTTGGTTTTGGATATCTGCCTTCCTTACGTTATTGTTGCTTTCTTGATCTTATTTACAGTCTAATTAGTACTGCCTAAAAAGTTTATTGAATAAGAAATATATTCATAAACTTATATATTTACTAACATTTTTACACACAGGCGAGTGGCCCAACTCATATTTTATCAATTTATGAGAAAAGTAACCTATTTTATTGTCTTCTTCTTTACAGTTTGTTATGATGTTTTTTACAAACCGACAGAGCTGAGTGAAAACATGTACTTTCACATTTATAACATTAGTGTAGATCGTGTAATAGTATTGAACAATATTTTATAATCATAGCAACGACTCTGGTAACAGGTTTATGCAAAGTATTTATTCAGCAAAAAAGTTGACCTTCATACCATAGCCAACGCGAATGAAACCAGCTTGGCAACAATACTTTTATCTCGTCCCATCGCATATTTGAAATAAAACAGTCCAATGAAGCCAAATATATTCATTGGAATGATTGTAAAAATATCTCCATTTTATTGTTATGTATTAACCGGCAGATAGACTCCTTAAACTTACGTTAGTGTATTGAGCGGAGCTACAAAAGCTAATAGAACTGAGCTACATACTCGTATGTCATGTCACCTGTGTGATTTTCAGTTTTAGCATGATTGTATATAATTTGTGTGTATAATTTAAATAACTTTAAACTTTACCAGGTATAATCGCAAGCTGATTAACTACTGTGAAATAACCTTTACTATATGTTTGTAGTTTGTAAGTTAACCAAGATATTTCCACGAATATTCTTTAGTTTGGGTTGTAAGTTGGAACTCTGCTATTTTTAGGGGAGGTTAAAGTACTTTAAAACTCCCAATTTATGCGCTTAGTGATCTATCTCAGCTAGGTGTAACTTGCCATCTGTATGTATCTGTTCATAATACTAAAAAAATGTACGATAATATATAGTAAATTGTTATCTGTATGGGGTAAACGAGTAGACTAAGCGTTGACCAGACTAACTAGTCTTAAGCTAAGTGACTACAGTCGCCCAGGGAAATCTGTAACTTACGAAGCACAGTGCCGTCAAAGATGGAGGTTCAGGGTTAGAATTTGGCCTTTGGGATCTTCACTCACTAGATGAAAAGCGAGGAAAGAATTAGTATTGATTTTTGTGTAAGATACTTTCTGTATTAGACCGAATAAGCCGGCTTATGTGTGAGGAAGCATTGTTCTCCGACGTTAATAACACTTAGATAACAAGAAGGCTCTCTTAATACCAAGCGCTTATGGTAATTTATAGACATTTTAGTACGAGCGTAACACAATAACCTTTTAAATACCTAGTTTTCAAGCCCCATCTAACCATGATGTTATATAATTTCATGATTCTAAAATTTTGCGATTTTAATAAATGGTTTATCGATTAAATTTACCTGCTTATGTATCATTGTGAAAGAATAACGTATATTATATAATAGCAATAAAAGAGATAACGCTCACTACACCGGTAAAGAACATCTACTACTACATACTGTTATATACCAATCATCGTTGTGATTGGTGCATTCATTCAAAGTCTTACACATATGTGAATATATCAAATTATAATAATTATGCTACTACGAAGTTTCGTGAGTTACACAATAGTTATCAGTTCATGTATGTTCAGGTTCTATTCGGTGTAGAAACCAACGTAATTTTGTTACTGATCACACTCTTGAATCGCTAATGCAAGTTAATTTCGAAAGCTATTACATATTATTTCTTAAAAAATGACAAGCATTATACGGCAGAGAATAAATCGAGTTCGTATAATTCCACAAACCATATCCATTTTCGTTCTGCACGCGGCCATAGATCTTAGTAGTATTAATTTGGTCTAAACGCCATGAATCGCTTAGAATAGACTTTTGCAATAATGAAGTAAGTAAGTTTGTAAGGTAGTAGAGCCACGCTGATTTCAGCACGAGCGGGTCAGCTCGACTGGGGCAGTACTACCCTCCCACAGAAGACCAACCTAAAGCGCCAGCATCCGTGTTGTCGTATTTCGTTGGTGAGTGTGAGACCGGAGGCCCATTGATGCAGGGATGACAGTTATCGTGGTAACTGTGTAAGCCTTACACTGTCACGATTACTGTCATGCCTTTTACGTCCCCAACCGGGGTGTGAAAAAGCATCTAACAAGGCCGCCATAGTGTGGGTCACCACACTGCATTGTCCGCATCTGCAATGAGTATGGTGACCACAACTCTTGGATTCTATTCATGCTTTAGTGCATGCATTGCTGAATAGAGTCACTTTGCCAGACTCTTAATATAGAAAAAGAAAAAAGTAGTTGCCGGATTACTGTATTTAATGTCCGACGTTAAACTTCTTAGTCCTGCCGTTCTAACTTTATGTTAGGTTTAAATAGAGATGCCTTCCAAAGACCAAACCACAGCGTCCAATGCAACGAACACCAGTTGCACGCGGAAGGTGGTACACGCGACCTTATGTTACTGGCGCGGCTAATGTGGTTCTTGGCACGGGGAGGGTGGCCCAACGGCCACGAGAGGGGCGACGGGACTACCGCCGGCGTTCTCGCACTGAGCGAAACGACTGACGGCGGTCGTTGCTGAACACCAGCAACCGGACGGCCCGACCCGCAGACGCCGACCTATCGGGAGCGGGGGCCTTTAACCTACGCAGGGGACTGCCCAAGAGGAGAAAACCTCTATAAAAAACCGCAGGGACAGGATTACGCAGTCTGTCCAAAATGTGCCTCCATGTGTCCCTCTGTTACTCAGAGGGCACATGCGAGGGCTACGTCGGAGGACGACGACTTACAGGGGCGATGGGATCACCGTCGGAAACTTCTCATGGAGTAACCGGCGGTAGTCACTGCCGAACTCCGGCAACCAATCGGCCCAACCCGTAGACGCCGAGGAATCGGGAGCGGGGGACTTCTCGAATGCGGGAAAGGGAAGAGAAGTCCGCGAGGAAGAAAACCTCTATAAAAAATTACCCCTAACCCAAGCTAAGGAAGCCCGGTGAAGAGGTTAACGGCTGGGGGGGTATCCCAGTCGCTAGGGCAACACAACGTGAGCTCACGTTAAAGAGCAAATTTAAGAATGGACGCGACCTATAAAAACGAAGTACCCCAGGAGGGTACCGACCGCACCGCGGTCGGAGAATCCCTCAGCACTCCGGGTGATCTCGGAGTGTTCAGCCCACCGTACTCTGGGGGGGCACAGTTGCGTGCAGAGCGGTGTCCGAGTCCGGGCACAACGAATGGGGCGCACACGCCCAGTTTTGTGCGTCCCACAACATCAAGTTCAGTGTCTTCCCGCGCCCAGTCAGGTGAACGAGGAAGAGGAGGTAGGCGGGCGCCAACAATTGAGCGCCTAACCACAGAGCATGTGGACGGCCAAGACATGGAATGGCAACGTCAGGATTCAGAGGATAGTGACGTTTCATTCTTATCTGTCTCCTCGCGGTCGTCCCAAGTCCGTAAGCGCAAGCCGAAGGGACCGGCGGAGGAGAACCGGCCCACCAAAATTGCGCGGCCTAGGCAGGGCGCAGCATGTGGTGGCGGCAGCGAATCGGGGACGGGGACAGAGACAGAGCGTGAAAGCGCAGCTGCTCAGCCCATTCCCCTGATTCCCTCAGAAGGAGGCCAGTGCCGTTTAAAAATAGCGGCGGAGTTGAAAAACAAACCCACCGCAGACATAGACCTTAAAATCCAGGAGTCTCTGTCAGCGGTTGAGAAGGCTGTTATAGGAGTCAAGGGAGCCAGAGGCAGCAAAAAAACTGCTGCCAAAGAGGCCATGACGACTATCAGGGCTGGTGTGTCGGAACTCCTCATGAGAACTGACACATCGGTCCTGACAGAAACAGTAGCGAGGTTAGAGCGTGAGAACGAGGCACTCCGCTCGCAGATGGCCTCCTTACAAAAGGAGGTCGAGAAACTAAGCTGTGGGGCTCCCAAGTCACACCCAAAACAATCGGTCCGATCCAAAGAGGGGACTGGCAAGACCATGCCCTCCAACAAGAAAAAGGAGGTGGCGACTCGACCCGAGTGGAATGTAATACCGGACCGAGACCAATACATGGCCACGCTGGACCGTGTGTTGGCCGAAGTCCGGGTAAAGATGCTAGTGGGGCAATGTCCAGAAAGTAACTCCTCTCTTTCTAACGCGGCCACGGGTGTGAGGGCGGCGGAGCTCAGTCTTCCGCCACCAGCAAAAAATAAAAAAAGGAGGAGGCGAGGACAGCGGACAATCCCACAGCCTCTGGCATCGCATCCTCACACGAAGCAGCAACAACCTGCGGCCCCGTCGACGGGTGAAACTTGGGCCTTGGTTCTCGGTCGGAAGAGTAAAGCCAAGGCCGCGAAAAAGGCGGCAACCGTAGTCCAGTCGGCGGAGCGTGCTGCAGCAGCCGCAATACCTAAAAGGAGGGCTGTGCCTCGGCCTCCCACAACTGCGGCTATCACTGTCTCCGTGCCTCCTGGTTCGGAGACGAAGATAGCTGCGCTAATGGAGACAGCAAAGGCCAATATAAGCCTAGCTGATCTTGGCATCGCAGGCGGGCTCCGCACCAAGCGAGCCTTGACCGGGGCCCTGATCTTACAGATCCCCGGGGAAGGTAGCGCCAGTTTGGCGGATAAGTTGGCAGCACGCCTACGGCAGGTACTGTCCGGCACTGATGCTATTATTGCGCGTCCGTGTAGGACAATTGACCTGCGGGTGCTGGACTTAGAGGAATCCATTACCCAAGCCGAGGTTGCCAAGGCCATAGCAATGGTGGGAGGATGTCCCATCTCCGACGTAAAAGTCGGAGACATTCGCGTATCTCCGTCGCGGCTGGGCACAGCTTGGGTCCGCTGTCCGCTCGTGGCCGCTCGCAAAATTGCGAACGCAAAACGGGTGCAAGTGGGCTGGGTTTCGGCTAGGGTAGAGGCACTGGTGGCACGCCCGTTGCAGTGCTATCGATGCCTTGAATTGGGACACGTGAGAGCGAAGTGTCCCAACGAAACAGACCGTGGTGCACGCTGCTACACGTGCGGCGGCATAGGTCATGTGGCGCGCACATGCACGGCAAAAGCGCCTAAGTGCCCGGTCTGCTCGGACCTTGGCCGTCCCGCGGATCATCGGCTGGGGAGCAGGAAATGCTCTCCACCGAAGAAAAAGAAAGGAGGGTTGCAAACAGTCTCCGCCCCAGCCTTAGTGAGTGCTGGCACTAGTCAGCGCCCACCGGCTACGAGAGTACCACAGCCGGTAACCCGTCCGGCAGAGGAGGAAATGGAGGCCTAAAATTCACACCTCCCCAGAAAATTCTGCAGGGTAACCTAAATCACTGCCGCGCAGCGCAAGACCTGCTAATGCAGACACTCGCGGAGCAGTCGGTTGCCCTAGCGGTGGTGGCGGAGCCGTACCGCGTCCCGGATCACCCACGATGGTTCGGGTCCGATGATGGCACTACCGCCATATTATGGGCAGGAGTGGAAAACAGCCTCCACTGTACCCTCCTTCAGCGAGGGCTGGGGTTCGTGGCAGTTGAATGGGGACCCATGGTCATTGTGGGCTGCTACATATCTCCAAATTGCGGTCTCTCCGTATTTGAGGCGTACCTGGACGACCTTAGGAGCTGCATTTGCACTTACCTATCCCGTCCGGTACTTGTCCTGGGTGATTTCAATGCCCGCTCAACACAGTGGGGAGATCGCCTGGACAACGTAAGAGGAGATACACTCGTTGAGTGGGCGGCGGGACTGAACCTCGGTATTGTGAACCGGGGCTCAGTCAGCACCTGCGTGCGATGGCAGGGGGAGTCTATTGTCGACCTGACGTGGGCTACTCCCCCAGGTATTGAGCAGGTGTCAGGATGGAGGGTGGCAGAGGAGTTGGTCACTTTGTCAGACCACCGACACATCGTCTTCGATGTGGCCATCTGCCACCCGGGTACAGGCCTGGACCGCCGCAGTAGCTGTCCTCCGCGGCGATGGTCCCTCAAGCGGATGAGCCGAGATATGCTCATCGCCGCAGCCATTGTCGCGGTTTGGCCAGAGGAAGAGGAAGAACGGTTCTCGTCGAATCCCGAAGCGCAGGCGGCCTGGTTCCGTGGCGTCATGACTGACGTCTGCGACGCGTCGATGCCACGGGTCAGGCCGGGAGGCAGAAGGGGTTCTGTGTACTGGTGGACATCGGAACTCGAGCAACTTCGCACAGCATGCTCGAGAGCCCGTCGCCAGTTTCAGAGAACCCGAAGAAGACGGCGAGCCACAGCCGAGGAGATCGCCGAAGCGAGGCGGGAGTATGGCGCCGCAGCAAAGGCAGTAAGCCTTGCGATTGCGGAAGCCAAGGCTGGTTCCTGGAAGGAGCTCATAGAGGGACTTGACAGAGACCCATGGGGGCGTCCTTACAAGCTTGTATTGGGCAAGCTCAGACCGTGGGTCCCACCACTGACGCAGACTCTGGACCCCGAGTTAGTGGAAAGAGTAGTTGATACTCTCTTCCCCAGGGACCAGGGTAGTCCCTCATATCCTCTGTTACCGTCGGATCCCCTTACGTGGTCCGACGACTTTGAAGTGACGGAGGATGAGCTGGACCGAGCCGTGAAGCGACTCGCCGCCCGCAACACCGCCCCGGGACCTGATGGGATCCCGGGCCGAGCATGGGTGCACGCTTTTGCGATCCTAGGGGACAGGCTGAGGGGACTGCTTACCAGCTGCCTCCGTAACAGCGTATTTCCTTCCGGCTGGAAGAAAGCCAGGCTGGTACTTATCCAGAAACCTGGCAGGACTGCAGATTCTCCATCGGCGTTCCGACCGATATGTCTGCTGGACGAGGTGGCGAAACTCTTTGAAAGAGTAATCGCTGCCCGTATCAGCCGGCACCTGTCGCAGGTGGGTCCCGACTTATCAGATAGTCAATTTGGCTTCCGACAGGGACGTTCAACGCTGGACGCGATTGAACGCGTCCGCTCCTTGTCGGAGGAGGTTGTCTGTCGGGGGGGAGTGGCGTTGGCCGTCAGTCTTGATATAGTCAACGCTTTTAACTCTCTCCCGTGGGGGGTAATTAGAGAGGCACTAGTGTATCACCAGTTGCCCCACTACCTGAGGGACATCATCGGGGCCTATCTTCGCGATAGGTCTATATCCTATATGGGTCGGAACGGTGAGGAGCATCAAAGAGAGGTCACATGCGGGGTTCCGCAGGGGTCAGTCTTAGGACCCCTTCTGTGGAATCTCGCGTATGATGCGGTCTTGAGGACCAGTTTGCCCTCTGGAGTGAGTGTCGTCTGCTACGCGGACGACACTCTAGTACTAGCCAGGGGGTATGGCTTCCAAGCAGTCTTAGAGCTCGCCGAGTTAGGGGTGGCTTGTGTCGTTCAGAAAATCAGCGGTCTGGGTCTACGGGTTGCACCTCATAAGACGGATGCCTTATGGTTTCACAGGAAACGTGGAGGTGCCGTTCCCACCAGCTCGCTTATCAGAGTGGGTGGAACAGAGGTCGAGGTCAGTCGGCACATCAAATACCTCGGCCTCACCCTGGACAGCCGCTGGAGCTTCGAGGAGCATTTCGAGCGGATGATCCCACGAGTACGGGGGCTGGCGGGCTCCCTACAGAGACTTTTGCCTAATTTAGGGGGTCCGCGGGAGGAAGTGCGCCGCCTCTACTGTGCGGTGCTGCGATCCATGGCCCTCTACGGAGCGCCGATATGGGTCAAACGCCTATCGGCCTCCTCCCGCTGCCGAGCCAAGCTCAATCAAGTGCAGCGGGTTGCGGCTATTCGGATCGTACGAGGATACCGTACCATCTCGTCGGAGGCGGCAACAGTCCTGGCACGTTTCCCGCCTTTTGATATCCTGGCGGACATGGACGCAAGGGTTTATGACCAAACTTGCGCTATCCGCCGGGGTGAGAGCGGGGAAGACCAGGACGAGCTCGAAATGCGGCAGAACGCTCACCGACAGGCATTGGCACAGTGGCGTGCGCGGTTGGAACAGCCGCAAAATGCACGCCAACGCGCTGTCGGTGCTGTTCTGCCTAACCTTGAAGTCTGGATAGGTAGGGAGGGAGGTCGCGTCACCTACCGACTTACACAGATACTCACCGGGCATGGTTGCTTCGGTGAGTATCTGCATAGGATCGGACGCGAGGAGACGGCACAATGCCACCACTGCGCAGCCGACTGGGACTCCGCCCAGCATACGCTGGAGGACTGCCCCGCGTGGGCATCTGAACGCGGAGTCCTAGTCGATGAAATAGGACGAGATCTGACACCGCCAGCAATCGTTGCTGCCATGCTGGCGGGTGAGGAAAGTTGGGCCGCAGTGGTCTCTTTCTGCGAAGCTGTTATGCTCCAGAAAGAGACCGCTGAACGGGATCGGGAGAGGGCCGATCCCGAGCGAAGAAGACGTCGGCGGCGTTATGAACCGTCGACGGGACCGCGAGCCGCCAGAGAGTGGGGACCTCTGGTGGCGGATTAGTTGCTGCGGTCGGCGATAGGTTAATTTGTTGCGGCCTAGTCGCAAAAATGCGATCGGGCCGCAACAAATTATAAAAACCGAATTGATAGGTGGGGAAGCCTTTGTGGCCTCCCCAGGATAGGGTCTGACTAGGCGCGGCGTCAATTTTGGAGGGGACCTGAAATAATATGGTCCGGGTCCCCTTCAGAGAAGGACGCCTGAGACCGGCCGCCGGGGTGGTTTTTAGTGGAAACACCACATACTCCTGGCTCCTGCTTCCCGAGGAGCCGGAGATCCGAAGGGATTTTCCACCCCGACAAAAAAAAAAAAAAAAAAAAAAAAAAAAAAAAAAAAAAAAAAAAAAAAAAAAAAAAAAAAAAAAAAAAAAAAAGGTTTAAATAGAGATAAATTTGAAGTTAGTTCAAAGATAGAATTTAAAACGAGGTTTTTAATGGAGGCATATAGGCTATAGGGTCATAGTGGATAGTTACGCATTCATTAAGTCAAAACACCATGGTGACTTCATAATGTTCATTTCTTTGAAAACATGTTATTTGTGCTATTGTTAATTTATAATTATTTAAATAGAACCTGAATATGTTGATGAACATTTAAGTTCTATTGCAGATTTCTAAAAATTATTTATTTATTTTATTATAAAGTGTAGAGTTAGAACTATAAGACTTGATAAAAATATATGGATCTTTTATTGTATTAAAAATATATTTATTTACTAGCCTCAAACCGATGAATGTACCTTTAAATGTGTGGATATTAATATTCGTGTTACCTTTTAGCGAGTCACACAGAAAATATACAGAATGGTGCACATTATGTAAATGAAAGTAAAACTGTCCAGCTAGCAACTACGGACAACAAATACGTCGAGATCATACCGCTGCATACATAATTTTAATCGCATAAATATTCTTTTCTGCTCACAATACTCATTAATTATTTTCCCTTCTTTTAAAAGATTAAATTAAAGACACTTAATTCAGTATGCACCTAATTATAGGTCCATAAAACAAAGTGACGGGACCGTTCTACGTAGGCATTGACATTCATTAAGAAAACGTTGTCTTTAACATGCATACAGCAGAACTAGTTTTTTATAAAAAGTATAGTAAATAAGTATAAAAAAGTAGTTATATTACAAATATGTCGTTATTTGTGTTACATTTATATTCTGTTGCGTTTGCCGGTAGCCCTTGTAACCGGATGACACGACGGACTATATCGTCCATAATGATTATTGGAAATTGATTATTTCTTGTCATACGTTGAAGATAAAAATACTAATGAGAATAATTCAAGAAGTGCATCAGTCAGTCACCTTAGCACAGATTCGACTAATACGATTTAATTTAAAATAAAATAAAAAATATGATTTTATCAACAAATTCTAATAAAAATAAAGCAAAATATTGATAAATAAAACTTAAGTTAACTTAATACCGGCTACATTAACACTTTAAAAAAATACCCAGTTAACGGTCAAAGCAGTTTGAACCATGAAACGTCTCAGTAAAAGAAGTTCGTCGATCTTAGCAAGGTGAACAACAGGTTCAGTATAAATTGACTCAACTCTTATAGTTCCAAAGAGCGAATGTACCGGCGACGGTCAAAGCCCTAATCGATCCTTAAGGGATACTCACAGTAATATTTCTTTAGCGCTGCTACTTCTTTGTAGATCTGCTACAGAGTACACAACTGCCAACTGCACAACTTAACAAAATCAGGTTGCTTTTCATAGTCACTTGCGCGGGAATGATATCGTACCTCCATGCGTGCGAGTGGCATGGAGTCTTAGAACAAACTAAGCGAATTTCTGGGTGATCGTAAAGCGTGACGAGTGCACGTGTTCGAAGCATAGATGCATTTTTACTGGCCGCTATATCCGATCTTATGTTGTCAGCACATTGTCAATTTGAAAATGTTGCATTTTGAAGAATAATAATATGCATAACTTTTAGGTGTGATAAAGAGTGCAATAACCTGTGCTTCTATTTCGTTGCGTTGGTTTATGAAATCCCTTAAATGAGAGGACATGACATGATAAGGAATGACATTAATTTGGTTAGATGACACTCGTTTACCTATCAGTTCGCTGTTTGATCGGAAGATTGCATCATATCAACAAAAAAGAAAAGATGCTAATGGTTTTAATTTCGGCACCAAGAGCATTATAATATTAGTTTTAATCAATTGTGTAAGTAAAGAATTCGAATTTTAAGCGCCTGTCAGCTAGTGGCTATGTTTTATTCATAGTGACTATTACAATTTATGAAAGTCTATTATTCTGAGTTTCACGCAGTTTTACCAGATGAGATGCTTGAGTAATACCTTTAATGATACATTGCACGTATAAAAATGAGTTAACAGGCCTTAAAAGTCTTTTATTCATTTATTTATGCCGGTCATCAGAATGGAAAATGTGTGTCACATACAACGTTCCGACAATGCCGCGCAAATAGAGTCGTACACAAATAATATGACTTTCTTTAGCATGTTTCAAGATAGTTGGAAAGTAAATTATTACAGTAGGCTGTAATGTGTTACAAACATAATACGGATATATATATATATATATATTTCAAAGATTTTTCTGTAACGAATTCTATAACTTTATGCCACTGTTCGAAAAAATTAAATGTTAATAATTACCCTAGATTAAGTCGTGACCTAGTTATGAATTTTTGTGAAGACAAATTCATAAAATCATTCTACATTCTTTTCATATTCAATGTAATCTAGTCTACACTATTCATTCACAGGTTTAATTTTTAAATTTGAAGGAAATTACTTATGTACTAAAGTTGCATAGGTTTCAGGAGCTATATACAAAAATGTAGACCTAATGAGGCACGCGTAGTAACTGCTTTGACAAATGAGTAGGGCTATGGGTCGGAACTGAATAGAGTCATAGACAAAAACCTCACGGTATACCGACTACCCCATACTGCGCTTTTAAGGGGAGATATACACCTAGGAGCCGTTAAAAAAAGGTTCTATTCTAAAAATGTTTCAAAGAAAAGTAATCATTTATTTTAGATCAGAGTTTTCATTATCTAAAAGTACATACATTCAAATATATGTTAACTTTTTTATGTACAAATATCAAAAAGATACAAGGATATTATAGGATTCTTGGAGGTCCTTGAAAAAATCAGCACACACGGTACCCACTGGCGTATCTTCAAAAATCATCTGAAAAAAAAAAATAAGATACTATAATCTAGTAGTAGTCATAGCCGATTTCAAAATTATTGGTTTTTAACATAATGGCGACCATTTGAATGAGTATAGGTAACGATTTTCGGGCCTTAAATGTGTAATTACTTTGCCTATAAAATAAAGAGTAAGTAACGTTAAAAAAATCCTATGACAAATACTAGGTAATATTATATAGAATGACCACAAAAAAATTCAAAGCAATCGGTACATTGGTTTTTGGGAAATGTTGGGTACCGCTTTGAAAAACGTAGTTTTGAGAAAAACACATTTGAAATTTTAGTAAGTAAAAAATCATGAAATTTTAAACTTACATGGAATCATCAATACCAGGCCTATAGTGTAGGTCTCCTGCAGTCGACGGAATTCCCATTGCATCTAAAGCTTGTTGCCGACGACGAATTCGACCTTCTTTTGTTTGTGTGTGTGCTTGCAACTCAGCTTTCGCTATGCTATGTCGGAAAGTTTTTCGGTAGGATACCGATTTTAGGGTGCTATGTTCTTTTTTCTTCGAACTTTGCGTAAAGATCCGGATTGATGCGTTTCTCGAGAACCTTTCATTCTTGACTCCATTTTTCTCTATATTTATTTGCAGATGAAAATTCACTGTAGAGCACAGTTGTACGAACGACAAACTACTGACGACACGTATTCATTTCTAGCAGAAGTAATATTCTTGTTATACCTGGGGAGCCATTAGCATGCCTAACAACATAATACAATTCTATCACAAAAGAAATCTAAGCCCCTTTTCGAACGGTCGCTTGTCTATACCTGCCTACTTGGCTCGGTGCGGTAGAACACGTTTCCAGTTCTCGGTTATAACTGCCTTATTTTTCGAAGAATTAATTTGTCATTTTCACCAAATATTCTATGGACCTTAAACGTTCAGAAAATGTAAAAAAAAAATGTGTGCGCGTACTAGCGTACACTCGTAAGAAGTGAAACTTCTTTATGACGTTATTTTTCAAAAAAATAATTTAAACCCGTCCGAAGTCGATGCAATCGCCACCTGGATTTCAAAAATGTAACTACTCAAAACAGGCCGCAAAATACATTGGTGACATTTACCAATCCCTACTCCGCTGGAGAAAGTATACTTCGAATCACGCGTGGTAGGGATAAGAAAAAGATGGCGCGTAACGGAGAAATGTGACGCGTAACGAAAAAATGTTATACTAAATTTTTTTCCAACCCCGATAAAGAAGTTTCACTTCAAAAAAAATAATCGATTTTTCAATTTTCTAGGTGTATATCCCCCCTTAAGGACACACGCCTGCAGTGACTGGTACAGACGACTAACGCTTAATGTCAGCATTTTGTCACACACCTACACACTTTTAGTGACGTGCGGTGACAGATTACGACTACGAAGTATCATCACCCTACACATGATATCATAAGAGCCGGCTGATGAAGAAAACTACGCAAAGCAAACTGCACTGCAAAGCGAAGGCAAATTTGAAACTAACCTTATATCAAACCGTTTGGCTAGAGTGGTATTAAGTAGGCCAAAACCTCCTTTTCCAGAAGAGGTAAGGACAGTTGGTAATTTTCTTGGTACCAGTGTGCAAAATACTTTCGGATTTCAATCTTCTTAAAGACGCTGCATAGAAAAGTATGCGTTGTTTCTATTAAAAACAATATCGAACTCTGGCTTCAGATGCCCTACTATGTGATTTTACGCCAACGTATATTATTATTTGGCGTTCGAAGCGAACAATTTTCTTATTTTTTAATCTCTTAAAATATTATAAATTTTGATTGTCAGCTTAATGGTAATCTAATCTAACACCAAGTGGTACTTCATTTCTAAATTTAAACATATTAATATTTAAAGAAAAGCGATACAAATAAGAATGTTTAAATTTTAGGTTTTACATTGTGAGAATGAATAGAAAATATAAACGAACAATTTGAGTATCATCAAGAATCTATCGTAGCATGTGCGTCGTTCAATTGTCTCAATCCATTACTACTTTCCCGTTCCGCTCCGCCGAACTTTTTGATATGAGTCTATCACACAATCTACCTAGGTTGAGTTATGATTTATGATTTAAGTAGAAAAGTACTGTACAGTAAGGTAATGGAGAACTCACTTTACTCAGTTAAAATAATTTGTTAAAGTTTTTTTTGTGCAAGTGCTCAATAGTGTTAAAAAGTTTAATGAATTAGTAACGTAGTACAAAACAAGCTATTAAAAATCCCTAAATAAGCTTCTATTCCTCTGGCGAAATGTTATTCAGAATATAATTGATATAATTTTACGGGACCATCAGTAGTAATTTCATCTTAAAGCGATTGTAGACACCACAATGGCTTGCACTATTAATTTCTTGCCAGTTACTCGTGTGTCGGTTTAAAACTATGATATAAAGTTATATTATACCGTGTGTATCCGGCTACGCTTCTCATTGATACATGGTGGTTGTATTAATGAGAAATGAGGAACAAAACTGTCGCGTGATATAAACAAAAACAATATTTGAACTGGTTTGGTGAAAATTTTAGCTCAATCTGTGCAGAACTATTTGAGTTAAGTTGTTTTGTGTAAAGGTAACTTAACATTTTTGTATTTATAGATTAAGATTATTTTATCATATCATAGATGTGTCTCAGGAAGTAGACGTAATTTGTAATATTTAGCATACTTACAACATGATCCATATCGACATTACAAATTGAACATGAATATTCATATCGGTCACACTGGCTCTTCATGGTGATATAACAGTTGCATAAGCGCTCTAATAAGAATGTAGTCATAGCGTGAAGGCTAGTTATCATTAAAATTGATGATAATGTAATATAAACCAGAGCAAGCAGATAGTATTTTATCTTCTCATATATATACATGTATGATTTTCCTTCCCAGCCGATTTAAACTATGGTGACCGCTATTAATTATTGTTAGCTGAAATACGAGATTGATCAGCTCTAGCATGTGCCCAAACTAAACTACCAACAGGCTGTTGGTAGTTGGCTAAACTACCAACAGCCCAATCCTACAAAGTTGTAGAATTGGCCTCAATGCCATAAATACTGGCGCGTCGTAGTACCTCCGTATTTCTGACCTGATCCGACCATTTAATCCTGAGCATGTCTCGAAGGTACTTCAAGTAAAATCTATCCAGGATTCGTATCTGTTTGCGATAGGGAATCCATGTCTCCGAGGAGTACAAAAGATTAGGGATAACCATGGCTCTGTAAATGAAGATTTTTGTCGAAAGCTTCAAATCATGTGAGTGTAGGACCTTGGCTCGTAATTTACCGAAAGTAGTTGCTGCAGCGCCTATGCGATGATTTATTTCGGCATCAAGGTCGCACTTAGATGTTATTGTACTGCCCAAGTATTTAAACTTAACTACGTGTTTTAGCTCAGCATCGCCGATGTATACCTTGATGGGTTCTGTTGCTCCATGAGAGTCCATTGCCATAAACTCAGTCTTCTTTACATTAATTTTGAGACCGAAACGGCCACAGACTTCTTATAGGTTCATAATCAGATCCTGAAGCAATTGTGAAGAGTCAGCCACGAAACACAGATCGTTCGTATACATGACCTCAGTTATTAACGCGTGTGATACCTTAGTAGAAGCCCTTAATCTGGCCAGATTGAAGAGTCCTCCATCAGTCCGGAAACGTATCTTGATGCCAGTAGAAGTCCGTTCGAGAGCCTTACTGACAACGACAGAAAAATAAAGGGCGAAAAGTGTTGGTGCGAGCACACAATCTTGTTTGACACTACAACTGACAGGAAAGAACTCAGACTGATCACCATTATAGGTCACACAGCAGGTCATTTCGTCATGAAGAAGGCGAATCATTCGAACAACCTTCTCGGGACAACCTAACTTTCCTAATAAGGTCCAAAGGGCTTCCCGCGGCACACAATGAAACGCTTTCTCCAAATCCACAAAACACGTAAATGAAGGTTGACCTTGTTCTCGACTTTTTTCCTGGAGTTGTCGGATGTTAAAGATGGTCTCGCTGGTGCCTCTATTACGTCAAAATCCAAATTGAGTTTCTGGCAAGATATTTTCAGAAACTGGTAAAAGGCGATGGAAAATAATTCTGGCGAATTTCTTTCCAGGTACAGAATGGAGCGATATACTTCGGTAGCAGTTGCAGTCCGAACGGTCCTGTTTGTTTTTATACAGGGTCTGCATACGGGATATTTTAAACGCCGGTGGTATTGTTTCCTCGTTCCAGATGCGTTTGAATATTTGCCAGATGTAGTTATGAAGGTGCTCCCCTCCGTATTTATGCAGTTCTCCGGGGAATCAACCCCAACTGCTTTTTTGTTCTTTTGTTCAATGATGGCTCGAACTACTTCAGCTAATGTCAGTGGCTCAGTAAGTGAATCGTGCAGCGACAGGGGTTGAATATCTCTAATGTGCTCAAGATCTGCTAATCGATCTATATTGAGCAGGTTGTTGAAGTGTTTTGCGCAACACTCTAGTATATCCTGCTTGGCTGTGAGTTTTTGAGAACCATCTAGAGATCTTAGCGGTGCGCTATTTTTTACTGCTCCACCAATCAATTTACGAATTTCATCATAAAAAACGCCCAGTTGGTGTGTGTCTGCGAGCCACTGTATTTTTTCTGCCTTTTCAAGCCACAATTTATCCTTTATCTCCCTGGTCAATTTTCTTAAGAAAGCACCACTACTTTGAATATCTTGGTTGACATTTTGACCTAACCTAACGACCAATATCGTTAGGTTTTATGAGTACACGATGCTGTTCAAGTGCCTCAGCTAGGGCTTTATCATTCTGGTCAAACCAGTCCTTGTTGATACCTTTTCTCAGTCCTAACACTTCAGTAGCCACTGTCAGTACAGAGGATGAAATCCGTTGCCAGCCCGAAATTATATCACCTTGCTGGGCATCAAACGCATCCAGCGTGTTTTTTGGTATTCTTTCCGAAGCTCGGTGCTATTTAGTTGGTCCAAATTGAAAGATGTTGGTTTGGCTCTGCAAGGTCTACGTGGTACGCTTAGGTGGAGTCTTAATTTAGTGACCAAAAGTCTGTGGTCTGTTCAGCAATGTGCGCCGCGCATCACACAGGTGATGTGAACCTGGGCGATATCTTTTCGTCGGGTTATGGCGTAATCGTAGAGATGCCAGTATTTAGATCGTGGGTGCATCCAGGTAGTTTTGAACTTGTCGTGAAGCCTAAACAGAGTGTTTGTGATGGTAAGGTCGAATTGAGCACAGAGTGTAAGTAATAACTGCCCGTTACTGCTTACACTCTGTGTTTAAGAAAGCTACCAGAATGTTCGAGATGTAATGCGGACATTCTGGTAGCTTTCTTGCAATAGTGCATTTAACAGCAAAGCCTACACCCCCTAGGAAGAATTTATAGCCACCGCCAATTTCCTCGAGCTCAACCTGGTCAGCTGGACGGGTTTCACTAACGCAGCCACATCTATATTGTAGCGACCAAGTTCACGTGCTACGACAGCAGTTTTACGCTCCGGGCAAAGGTTTTTGTCACTGTCCATTAATGTGCGCACGTTCCATGCAGCGAATGTCATAGGTGATGTTTTAATTTTTCTTTTTACTATATTTCCACGATCAGTGGAGTACTCAAGTAGCCGCGGTTGCTACTCCCCCAATTTGTGGGGACAAGCCTTATGAAGGGTACTTTTTCTAGCCCCCTCCCCGGCTGAGCGAGGAAAGCAGTGCCTCCTTAAAAAGGGCTGCTTTGTCGCCTAAGGTGCTGCCCAATCCACACTGTTGTCCCACTTGCAGAGTTAGAACGACCACTCTAAGGAGGCCGCCACACGTGCAGGTTTCAGACAAAGCTGGGTGCACACCACAACCCAACCTCTCTACCTCAGTCCATCGCCATAGGTCTTGATCAGGGTCTGGTAATCAGTAGCAGTCAGTTGCGCGTGATATATTTAAGTGTATAAGTGATTGCGCTAGCACAGATGCACTCTCTCGTCCTTTCCCCTCTGTGTCCAGTGGGACGGAGAATCGCTACGACTAGAGTGGGGGTTGGTTGCAGTGAATGGCTGACGAACACTTTGGACCTCTGTCGTCACCCCAAGTCTTCCACGAGACTTCACTGCGCCGCCGAACCTGCCACGACCTGTTGCTTATCAGCGTTGGTGTGCCATCTTCGCCGGGACAAATTCACGCACAGTGCGGGCGGTATCCGCAAAACTCGTGCCGAAGCAGCCGGTCTCCTCCGCTGGGTTTAGCCCACGAGTCGACGTGGTTAATCAGGGTGTGGCCGCTGCATGCGTAACAGCTACTTGGAGCCACCGGTGAGAGATTATGGGCCGCCGCTCATTTAGCGAGTTACCTCTCGGTCGACTAAACTACACAGGCGATTGACGCCCCACTACGCCCCAAGTACAATACATGTATATAAAAGTATTAGCTTGGTTGGTTTACACTTTAAAAATTTGCAAATCTCTGCACCGATTGGGCTCTAATTTTGACACGCTACACAACATGCTTCCGAGGTATGTTTATTTTACACGTCTGTCTTGTTGATCATTTCTCATCAATGTAACTAAATAATGTGCCACAGCGAAGCGTGGCAGAGTGCACCCAGTACAAAACTGAGCGATCTAACAATATACAGCTCCAAAAAAATCCTTTTTTCACTAGTAAATACTTATTGCCTTTAAAAAACATTAACTAAAAGTAGAAAGAATTAAATGTAAAATTATGTTAATGTTTTATCTGTATCACACTCTAATCAATTATGGAAATAATTTTCTTTATTATTCATCTTCTCTACTTTCAATTGCAATGCATGAACCAGTCAGACAGTTTAAGTTCATAGACTTTATCTAAAAAAACTCTAAAATTACTCTGGCCATACTTTAAAGGCTTATTATATACAGCAAATACCACACAAGGCGCGGAGGTGGTCTGACCACTAGCTCGTTTCTCGGAAATTTTGTCGCAATGGATCGCTTCACGGGACCACAGCGCGCTTACTGTGTGAAACAATTTTATTTAAACAACAGTTCGCTTATTTCTGATTTCGCGTTGAACACGATTAACAGGACTTAAATCAGTGCCCGAGTAGTCCTTCAATAAAGAAATAGTTGAAGAAGTTCAAGGAGACGGGATCTACGCTAAATGCAAAGCAAACTGGAGGCCCACAGACTTCTCGAGCAAGTTTTTGCTTCTGTTCGTCGTAATCCAGAATTAACGACGCGCAAAAGTTCGGGTGAATTAGAGTTATCCCGCACATCATTACGCCGTATATTGAAATTACATACATTTGAAATTACATGTATATAAGATCCAGATAGTGCTGCCACTAAAACCTATGTTTCAAATTTGCGCAAGTCATATAGTGAAACAATGTTACAACGATTCCGTAGTTTTGACAACAACGGCAACACTGACATTTTCATTTCAACGGACATGTAAACAAACAGGATTGCAGGTATTGAAGCAGTGAAAATCCCAAAGCTAAACACAAGACGCCACTTTATTCTCCCAAGGTATGTAAGATATGGGCTGCAATTTTAGCAAAAGGAAGTATTGGATCCTACTTTTTAGAAGATTTCAGTTACTATTAATTCTACTGAATATGTGAAAATGTTACGGGAGTTCTTGGGACCGATACTACTGGAATTTGCTGGTTACAATTGTAACACATGGTTTTAACAAGATGGAGCCACTTGTCACATATCCTATGAGTCCGTGCCGATGGTTAAAGATACGTTTCCGGCAAAGGTGATTTCCAGACGAGACGACATTCCATGGCCACCTATAAGTCTAAATCTATCCCCAGTAGACTTCTTTTCATGGGATCATTTAAAAAATCGTGTCTACATCAATAAACCAAATACACTACGTCAACTAAAGGATAAAATCAGCGAAGAGAAGTCGGCGATCTTGCGTTCTCTTTACCGATGAGTATTCAAAAATTTTGGTGCTCGCTTAGAACAGTAAACATCGAAACGCTGGTCATTTAGACTATGTAATTTAAAAAAAAAATGCCAACTAATTAGTTTTCTTGTGAATAATCAATTTTTATAATATATCAGATGGATGTTACACGATTTTTTCAAATGTTGACTAATTCGTGGCCCACCTGTATTACACTACTGCTGCGACTAGTGTAGGAACACAACTACAGTTTGTGTAGATTCTCTTTGAACTGGGAAATAGTGTGAAGTTGTAGGAACATGAACATTGTTTTGATTGTTTTCTTCGTGTTCGACCAAGGACGCCACCGACGAGAGTATGCGTTCCACTCTGGCTAAAGAATATTACCTCATTATCTCAAGTATAAATAAGTCTGAAAATAATAAACATACGCGATAAATCATAAACAGAATGGTCTGACAATAAGTTAAGATTAGTTTCTTTGCTTTTTTATATATATTTTGAGTTAGGAATTCTTTTGTAGACGATTTCTGAAATTGTTGTCTTTTTAAATATTTTGCACGATAAAGTAAGAAGTAAGAATATTGTGTTGTTTTACTCGTACTTATCGTAAATAGCTATCTATTTTCGAAGAGAAAATTTACAAAACTGCACTATAAAATCAGTGTTGTAAATAGTTTATTTTTGAATAACACAATAATTTGACTTACACCATTGTCATACAATCTCATGTGTAAACCATAATTACAGGCATCACTTTCGATTCGTATCTTGTCGTGTACACAGTTATATACATTTGTGTACAGTATGAATGTTAATTCGCAAATGCAACCAAGAGTCCGACTTTTTACAAGGCAGTTGGTCCCTTCGTGAAGAATCCTTTTCAATTTGTAATATTATATAAAATATATAAATAAAGCGGTTGTATAAGCATCTTGCCATTTTGTCATACAAGGTAGTTTCTACCAAGCTAACTTGTGTGTGCGTTTTTTTACTAAAATAAAAACCAGTTTAACTGAACGTGATCATAGTACGAAGTAAAGTTTTACCTGTATAGGAGAAGGTACAAACTCAATACTGTTGTTAGTTATAAGTCTCTGTTCTTGTACTCAAAGTGCATTTTGTTGTTTAAATTCATTTATAGCAAGACATTCTAATGCAATTTCACTGCGGATCTCACAGCAGTTAAACAGAGTTAAATCTAAAATATTAAGCGTCTTTGTTGCATATTTATATATACTGCAGGTCATAAATATCTAATTTTAAAATTATGTTTATAGCCAAATACTTTTACTTTTAATAATTAAGTTTGAAATTTTTTTCATAATAATTCATTGATGTAGTTGATACAAGTTATGCCGTATCGTAACGGTTAAATCTTTCTTACTTTAAGGTGAAACAGATCGTGGATTATCCATGTTTCAGCACAGAGGGAGTAGCTCGGCCTGATTGATGCTACAGCCTCACGTAAAACCGGTGCCAAGGTACACGATAGGTTATACCTAAGTTTGCTTGTACAGGTACACCTGTCAGGTAAGTTTGAGGTGAATAGAGAACATACACGCAGAGGTAAATCTGTGCAAATTCTTAGTTGAAATTTATCCATGGTCTCGGCAGCAGATCTCGATGTGTAGTGCTAATCTGTTTATTATTCGTTCTCGTATGCCTACACAGGGCCGGTCGTCAAACACGTTCAATTTTACCTGTACAGTTAAACTGCACGGGTATTCCAACGGGCATAAAATACTAAAATTCATATTTTTTCGATAGCTTGAACAAGTGTGGAAACCTGCAAAGTAGTGCCACCAGTCGGGAAACCTGTCGGGTAGGGGCTACCTTTAAGCAATCCTTTCGTAAATTTTCACCGCGTAAGTGATCTTACCGGAGAGACAATTCTTTTCCCTAACTCTAAGAACATTCAAGGGGAAGCAAGGTATTAGTATCTTTTGAGTTACAGATAAGATTCAGTGACGGTAGTCACGTAGTACACGTGACCTGTCTGCTGCTTTGCCCTCTATATCTACTTAAAAAGAAAAAAATATTATGCACTGTGTTTGAGTTTAAATAAAGATACAATAACCCTTCACTTTTATAAGAAATAGACATCATTCAAAATACAGAAAACACAGATATGACATAATTTCGTTAGCTCAAATAAAGTATTCGTTACTACGTGTGGCATGAGCCGATTCGACACTCATACACGTTTCATACACGTTTCACCCTTGGCTTCAGGGCGGTCGGCAGCCTTTAAGAGTCGTATGAAAAACAAAAGGGTACCAGTAGCAAACAACGACATTATTGTTAGACAGATAGTATTATCTTCTCGTATAATTAAATACTTCCTTAAAATTTGTTCCTTATACAAACAGAAAAAAATGTTTCACTTATTCCGAAAGAAAATGTAAGTACTTACTTTCTTATTATAAGTTCCAACCTACGTAGATGTTCTTCTTTCTCGGTGTTATACTCTATCGTATCGATCTTTTTTTAACAAAAAAAGAACTAGAATGATGTAGAAATAATTTACCATCATTATTTGCTGTTAAATGCGGTGTACTAATAATCAACCAGTTGCCAAATACAATGGAATTGGCTTTTTACTCAATTATTATATGAATTAGTTAGCGTATTTGAAAAAATCATATAAAAAACCATTTGATATATTATAAAAATTATTTATTTATAAGAAAGCTAATTAGTTGAATTTTATTTTTTAAAAATTACATCGTCCAAATGACCACTGTTTCGACGTTTGCACTCTTCTAAGCGAACACTGAAATTTTCGAACACTTGTCGGCAAAGAGACCGCGAGATCGCTGAAATCTCTTTGCTGATTATTTCTCTTAGCTGACGTAGTGTATTTGGTTTATTGATGTAGACACGATTCTTTAAATAACCCCATAAAAATAAGTCTACTGAGGATAGATCTGGACTTTAGGGCGGCCATGAAATGTCACCTCGTCTGGAAATCAACTTTTTCGGAAACATGTTTTTGACCACAGGCAGGGACTCATTGGATATGTGACAAGTGGCTAGCCAGCAAATTCTAGTAGCATCGGTCCCAAGAACTCCCTCCCGTAATATGTTTGCGCGGGATATTAGATTCAAATGTTAATGAATTCTTGGCCCATCCTATAGTTATCTTCTAAGAAATGCTTATATGGTTAGTCGCGGCAAACAAAAAATCTATTTGTCTTTGGCAACTGGTCGCGAATCACAATTACCAATGTGGCTGGAGGGGTTGTGTTTTAAGACACGTATTTTGACACACTATGTAAATTTAGTTTTACGTAAGGTTTTGGTAAGATTTTAAGCAGCTAGTTACACATATATTGTAAAAATGATTAACATTATGATATTTACATGAAGAGAATGTTTCCGTATTTGTTGTGAATCGTAGTCATGATTTTCTTGGCAGTATATTTATCCTATTTTATTTTAATACTATGGATTGCAAGAAAAGTAGACTAAAAACATTGTGGGGTATACCTATGTGGATCAAACTCATTTTATACACTGTTCTCAATTTCAGGATACTTTTTTAATTAACTAAATTAAAATCAGATGATTACTAATACTGAGTTTTTTTAATGAGGTGATTAGTAGCTATAATTTCTCATTGGTACATGATTAAGCCACCGATGTGTACGCTGGACCGTTATTAAATTAGGAAGACTTAGTGTTATGGCTCTTTCGTGCTATAAAAGGTGCAGGAAGAAATTTCTATTGAATTTAATGCTTTTAAAAAAATACAAAGACAAATATCATTCATAAAAGCAAACTCTACGATGTTTATGTTTAAATAGACTATAACTATTGCTATTGTTCAGACATTTTAACTACATTCCCATGGCCAATCGTGCAGACAAAATATTGTTATTGCATCTAAGTATTAATTTATAGATTTCAAACAAGATAACCTATACAAAATGAGCATCTCAAACGGCACTTAAACTCAAGTGCAGACGAAGCGGTCAAGTCCATAACAACAATATTTTACATTGTTTAGCTATGACGTTATTCATAATACATATATTTTAATCAGCATTACTTTGAAACGGTTCCATTGTCAAAGAGTACACCTCTAAAAGTCACGGCTCTAGAACTGTGTGATACAAATTAATAATAACTGTTTGCGACACCATCTCTCTCATACATCATAATATCGAAAGTAACCATTAACCTATAAGTTACTACCATTTGTTTTAAAATAGTACTTTTGATTTAATTTCAATGCGTTTTACTTACTTAAATTATAGGTAGGTACATATTAAAAAAGAAAACAGGAACATAACAGGTCTGAAAAAGTTGACTTCTAGCACTATCTTGGTTTCATAGCTTTAATCATCTAAAATGTTTTTTGTCACCAATAATTTAGGCTATACACTTGATACACATAGCCACACAACCAAGTGTATTGTAAGGTTTGTGTTGTAATTTCATTGTTACTAAATTGGGAAAATGCTGTTAACCTACTTCAAAAATTGACGACTTTTATTTTTCTAAAAAAATATTTGTTTATATAATCATGTATGGAGTCCTCTATACTTGATTATTTATACGTTCATGATTCCATTGCATTTCATGATTCCATTTCAGTATATTGTGATATTTTTAGAAACCATCTTTTGGGTCAGAATCCTTGAAATTAGCCAAGATTATGAAATAAACTATGGGTATGTTATAACCCCTTTATCGTATTTAGATCCCCAAATTTTAATAGTAGTCACATTATAACTTACAATTTATATTATATTTACAACTTAAGCCGAGCTGGCCAGGTGCTTCTAATAACAGAGATTATAAGTTACTTTTCAAAGGCAGAACAGTATTTAATAAGTAGATATATGACACAAAGCTTACCCCATAAGGCTGACATTTAATAATTGCTCAATAATGTTATATATACAATAAATCTTAACTCTTTGAAAATGTTATAGAGACAAGAAAGTTACGCTTACATTGACAGTAAAAACAAATTTGTAACTATTCTAATAATAATAAATGTAATACGAAAATTAATTCCAATGTATAATGATGATTTTATTACTGTGAATTAAGTTATAATATCAGCAATAAGTAAATTGTATAATATTGTTAAGGATATTAGGCTTTCTTTGTCTCATTTCGTAGAAGATGATTTCTGTTTCGTGACTTGCGCTCGTGACATCCATCCCTGTGGTCTTCGGTACAAAGCCATAAATCTTAGAGAACACAAAGGCATAACTCTAAAAGTCATCAGATTAATTTAATATACACAAGCCATTTTTCTAGTTATTTTACACTATATTTTTGCAACACTAATGAGTACGTTTAACTTTTTTATATCTAAGTGACGTCATCTTGCTATCTAAAACAGTGTTAGCAGGAAGGACTCCAGGTACATCACGGCGATTAATCACGTCCAAAATCACGTTGAAACTGTAACAGGAAACCTTCCAGGGATTATACATAAAATATCAATCGCATTCCTTTTCTAAATATACAAAACAGTCCCAGTCTTATCCGTAACCGTGTAACTTCCTCTAAGGCTATCGTCGTACTTAAAGCTCATCTATAGAAAACAGTTTATATTTTATTTGTATGTGAGCGGTCGTCGTCATCGCTGTGTTCTTCTTCGAGAAGGAGGCTGTCGGGAGGGCCGCGTGGAGGAGCACGTTGATTGCCACCAGCACGCCTGGATCCGCCTCTAACGGAGCTGAACATCCTCGAAAATTGTGCGAATTTCTTTCGTGACACTGTAAAATACCATGAGAATTAACAAGCTGATAGTTAAGTGAAGCTAGCTAAGATTTCCTGTGTAAAATCTTTGAGGTTTTTCTTTGCAGTCAGAAACACTATTAATTTACATTTTAGTCGTAACTTTGATAGTGTTTAATAGTCGTAGCGTGTAAAATCCGCATTGAGTCGTTAAAATCTTTGGTTTACACTGAAATCTTAGGTCAGAAGTCAAATTAAATAGTGATACATTTAACTTTGTTCAGTTCAGTTGTCAAAATAAGTTCCGTTGTTAATAAAAATATTTAACTGTTAAGAAGCCTTACAAGCGTCAACTTCAACCCTTACAGCACTAGGGCAACCCAGTGTGACAGACCTACAAACCGTGCCACATTTCCTGAGAGGCCCGAGTGTCCAAGTACATGCACATTGAGAGATTTCTGGGTTGTCACGAATACGTGATAACGTGGCCAGATATTGTGGCATTATTTGCTCGTGTATCTATTATAAGCGCGTTACATAAAGACTTCAAACAATTTTCATTAATAAATTCACCAATTTATTAGAAAGGCAGACGAGAACTAGTGACGCGATGGCTTCGCCAACGAAGTGGTAAATATTCAGTTTGATGTATTACTTTCCGTTACAAGTGAACCAAATAGAAAATGTCTCGACTGCAAGGCAAAGCAAAACGTTATAGTAGCAATTTAAACTGTCTGAGTTATTAATCAATCGATTACAGATCTATCCATAAATTGCTGAAATATGGAAACGAACGATAATATTATGTAAAATTCTTGTTCTACATACTAAAAAGTATGAGTCTTCTGAACAGGAATTGAACTAGCCAGTTAAAGAATTAGATTTCTTAAATTAATAACATGAAAATAATCATAAAATTTTAACAATTTTAACAATTTAAATATCACCTCAGCGGTACACAATAAGTATTCGTTTAACTTCGGAGCTGCTAGAATGGAATCAATCGGAAAATATGTATTAAATAATTGTCTGAGTGATGCTATTCTAAAAGTTGACAAATTTCACTTTAACAAATCATAATAAGATTGAAAAAGGTTAAAGAAATAAAAAGAAAAAACAAGAAAAACTTAAAAATATTTATAAAACATCAACTATCCCGATCCATTCCGCATCCACTCACTGCCAGCCACTTTCTTCAAATGGCACTCTATGAGTATGACCTTCGTCCTGCAGTGGGTGGTGGATTGATGAGTATTATTTAAAGAATACTGAACGTAAAAAGAAATTACTGCTACTATAAAAAAAAGACTCAAAATATTTATTTCGATCAAGTAGCGAATCTGAATGTGACCCATGGACGTCTTCTGGGAGTACAGATCTACTTTTTAAATTGCAGGGTGTTTTTTTAGTAATAGTAAATTTTAGTCTGCTTTTCTCTGAAATTTTGATTTTATGTGATTTAAAGAAAGTTTTAGAAATTATTTTCTAAGTTTACTGTAATTTTCTTAGTTTGTTTAATCTTTTTATGAACACTTGTCAAGCACTAGGTCACTAACTTGAAAAAGTCATAGTCAATTACTAGGACTGGTCAATTTGCCCATCAATTAGTACTCTTACATTGATAGGCAAATTGGAGGTGTATATACAGACATATCTACAATTGGTACATTTTTAGTACTTTAGAAATAAAAGATATTAAAATAGGCAACACAAAATTTCATCAAATAAGTTCAATCTAATTAACTAATTTTCTAATTTCACACCAATTAATAATAATAATATTGATAAAATTGATGCAACTCTGTGCACTTTCTTAAGATCGTGTATGAGTCAATGGAGAACAACACTTCGCTATCCAGGATGTCAGCAGACTGCGATAAATGACATACTTATAAAGATTGAGCGAGGTATATTTCAAGGTGACAGTCTGAGAAGTGGTGGAGAAGTGAGAAGTGGAGAGACTTTAAGAGAGTGCTGGCTTAGGTTATCGGTTGCAGAAAGATGATCAAGTTATATCTCACCTTCATTATATGGATAATTTGAAATTACTGGCCTCCACGAAATTAGAATTGATGGTGTTATTAAGGGTCACTGAAAACTTTAATAATTCTATCAAGTGTGCAGTCATGTATGTAAAGAAGGGTGTGTTTGTAGAATCTGAAGGAATAGAACTTTCAGATTCAACAAAACTCAGATCTCTGTCTGCCATCGAAACTTACAAGTATATAGGTTTTTCACAGTCCTTGGGAATACCAGAATCTGGCGTGAAACAAATGTTATAGGAACGCTTCTTTGGCCACCTAAAAAAGTACTTAAAGGTCTTTTATCAGGTGCTAACAAGGTACGACGCCTGTAACAGTTGGGTTATGCCGGTTCTGATGTATTCCTTTGGTTTACTTAGATAGACTCAGACTGAATCACATGCATCACTCACGTTCATCGGTTATGAGGTTGTATATTCCGCGAATGTTTAGAGGTCGTGGTCTATTTTTCTACTTTATTTTCTAACTTGATGGTCGATTTTATCGGGCCCTACACGGGTCTAATATAGACTTTAAAACGTCGATGTCTTGGCTACGGTATGGTGATCTCTTCGAAGGAACCGAAGGTTTTGTTTGTGCGATTATGGACGAAGTTATCGTGACGAATAACTATCGGCAATATATCCTAAAAGATAGTACGGTTGACATCTGTCGGCTGTGCCGCCGTCCTGGAGAATCTATTAGGCATATTATTTCTGGTTGTTCTCGTCTTACTAACGGTGAGTATTTGCACAGGCACAACCAAGTAGCCAGGATCGTACATCAACAACTTGCCTTTAAATACCAATTTGTCAATTTTAAAGTGTCTTACTACAGGTATGTGCTCGACCCAGTTCTCGAGAACGGTTGTGCTATGTTATATTGGGATCGATCTATTATCACAGATAGGACTATTGTTGCTAATAAGCCTGATATTGTGGTGATAGATCGATTAGAGCGCCGCGCAATGATTGTCGATATTGCCGTTCCTCATGACGAGAATCTCGTGAAAGTTGAAAAAGAAAAACAATTGAAGTATTTGGATCTGTCTCACGAGATTGCCGTTATGTGGAATGTGGATTCGGTGATCATTGTTCCGATAACAATATCTGTTCACGGTTTGATAGCCAAGAGCCTCGACCAACACCTTAATAGGCTCACGTTAGAAGGTTGGTTCAAGGGTCTGATGCACAAGGCAGTCCTTCTTGACACGGCCCGTGTAGTGAGGAGGTTGCTGTCTTAGGAGCCCTAACCACCGGTATCTTGGTCCCTGTACCCGATGTCGGTGGTCTAATATTTTTTATATTTTTACATATGTATTTTTCTATTCCTTTTGTATGTATTTAAAAATTAATCAATGTGTATTTATAAATGTAATAAAGAGAATAATAATATTTATAGTCTCATAAAAATAGAATATACATGGATGGAGGCTATTATATAGGAGGATTGAATTCTACCTATAAAAACATTGAATCACATTCTAATAGTTTATTGCTTATATAATTTCTTCCTGTTTAACTAGTATATACTTCTAGTATATAATTCTACGCAATATTCACTATTTTAGAAAGAGTCATAGTCCGGCGATTTCTGCTTATACATATGCATAGAGAGGAGATGCGCAAGCGATAGAAATTTTATCATGAAGGACTAGTTACTTTGTTATCTGTTAATATGCTTTTATTTATTTTGTGTATTTTAATACATATTTAAAAATAGTGAACATCGATTTAAAAATATGCAATAAAAATATTTATTCTCACCACTATGAAGAAAAATAACTCCTTTTTATTGCGTTAAACGAAAACAATTAAATAAAAAAATATATATTTACGAAGTCTGGCACATTTGCGTTCTCAAGCAACTAAACCAAGAAGCAAATAAATGTACGAAGTTGTATTTAGTATTCAACACATTCGAGTTTTTGTTACAGTTAATAATTTGTTTTATTTCACACTTTTTAGTTTTCATGAACTAAAAGAAAGTTGCTCTACGGTTAAGTTACATTTCTTAGAAATACGTAAATATCTATATCAAATTTGTAGAATAAAGGCGTATTTTACCTTCCATGTTTCAAAAAAACACCACATTAACTAACGCGTCATTTCCGCCACTGAGACGAATCTAACGACACATCATTATGGTGAAGTCCCAAAAATGATTTATGTTGTCGAATATCTAATTTTGAGGCACATTTTTATAATAATATCTATTTTTTATGTGAAGAATTAACCCAAAACTTTGAGTGATATATATATATATATCATTCACAAAAAATTGAGCTCCGACGCGTCACTGACTATCGAGCCATCTATATCTTCATAGAAAGAGCAAAAATTTTTTTACTACACACATCACTTCGGCGACGAGGGCCTTAATTCATCAGATTATATATTTTCATGATTACAGAATATTATAAAGACAAAAATCTTTATATAGGTCACTAACCATTTACATGCTTTTGTAGACATAACCACAGCGAGGGTGCCAGGATGGCAATACGCCAAGAGCCCCAAATTCTAAACCTAGAATCCCGTACTTGCAATGGAATGCAAACAAGGTCAATAAAATTGTGTTTTAGGGTCAATCAAGGCGAAGAAATAAATAATTTGGAACAAGACTGCTGTCCTAGGACAAACAACTGGACTATACTGGATATACTGGACAAACAACCTGAGTTTCAAAACTTAAAATCATATATTTATTTGCATATTTACAATTCTTCCTTCTGCAAAATGACGTCTTTACATAAAGTGACGACTGCGGCAAAACAACTGTCGCTACCGGCCATAGAGTCTGTGACGCCCGGTAACAAGAGATCACCTTCTCTGACTACAAGGAGAATCCGATACTGTGTTGTCCAGGTGGATCAGACTGCCAGTGTATGTTGAATCGAGTCCTCCCTGCAGTCGCAGCGTTGACAGGCGGGACTCAAGTAGCCGTGATCAGTAAGGACCTGCGTCAACCGGAAAGAAAGGGTCTCGTGCTCTCGCCTTACCCTTTTGTCGATGGCTGGCTGGAGAGCCTTCACGGTGACAAAGGCAGCGCATGGAGCCCCCTGCCAGGACGACCAACAAATCATCGTGACTCGACAAGCGGCCTCCTACCACTCGCGTTCCTCTTCGGGTTGGGGCTGTATGCCGCTACCCGTCTGGAATTCAGCTCCGCCGATACACGTCGACGAGCACTTTCACCTCCAAATTCCACGTGGGCGTTCTGGCCAAGGAACACCCTATCTTCGTTGACATGCTATAATAACCACGTATGGCTCAAACGGCCAATATCGTCTCACGGTGCCAGATGCGTGCCCTATTCTAGGCGGTCAGAGCTGGCGCTGGATTTGCGGGTGCCCCTGGACAAGACGGAGGCCTTTTTGTTCCATGGGTCCCTTCGTGGTCCACCGGAGGGTGGTGTCTCCATCATAGTCAATTCGGTCCTTGTACCGGTTTAGGCCCAGATGAAGTATCTGGGCCTGATCCTCGACGGCAGGTGGCTCTTCGACGAGTACTCCGATAGCTTTCTCCAAAGCCAGTCGGCGCTGCTTCTGCCCTTGGGCGAGTTTTGCCCAATTTGTGTGTAGCCAGTGTCGCGACGAAACGGTTATACACGGAGGTTGTCCGGTCAATGGCGCTGTGTGGTGCACCGGTGTAGGCGGCGACTCTGACCACCCAGAATAGGGCCCACCTCTAGCGCCCTCAGAGGATATTGGTGGTTAGAGCCATACGCGGTTACCACACCGTATCGACGGAGGCGGCGTGCGCCTTGGCCGGACCTCCCCGTGTGATTTGAATCTGGAAGTGCTCGCTGAAGTTTATTGATGAACGGCTGACTTCCGGGCGAGAAGCGGCGTACGGCCCCCGCCCGAAGAGATACGTGAGTGGCGTGAGGCCGCTCGTCGAGCCACGATGGCTCGTTGGTCCCCGCGGCTGGAGGTTCTCCGTGCATGCTTTGCCGCCGCGGAGGCTCTACAGCCGGTCATCGCCGAGTAGGCAGGGCGACAGCACGGGACCCTTTCCTTCCAACTGACGCAGATTCTTTCCGGCTACGGTTGCTTCGGGAAGTATCTGCACTCGGTCGCCAGGAGGGAATTGAATCCCGCCTGTTACCACTGCGACTGCAGTGAGGACTCGGTTCAGCATACGCTAGCGGTTTGTTCCACTTGGGCGGCGCAGCGTGGGGTCCTCTCTGCAGTTATTGGAGGAGATCTCTCGTTACAGGCCGTTATACGCTCCATGGTCGGTAGCGACGGTTGTTTTACCGCGGTCGTAACGTTCTGCGAAGACGTAATTTCTTGGAAGGAGGCGGCGGTGAAGGCTCGGGAGGACGACCTCCACTCGGACACTCGGACCCAATTCGCCGCCGGCGAACCGGAGGAGGCGCGCGTACCAGCGCCTCATGCCGCCTTGAGTGTGGCCGCGGGTGGACGGGATGGGTTTTCTCCTCCATCCGCTATAGTGGCCAACCACGAGGAGGCGGCGTCGGACGGAGAGTTTATCCGTAGATGGCACCCGCGAGAGCGAGCAGGCGTTAAGAGGGATCTTGATGTCGTAATAACAGCTGTTCCCGGATCCCTCCTATGTCAGGCGCAGAGTGGCACACCGTGTGCTTTTAGTCAGTCCGATTCTGACAAACCACCCCACCGTAAACCCCGGTGGGGTGACGGCCAGAGGGGGTTTACACACGTTAAAAAAAAAAGGCGGTCAGAGCTACCACCCACACTAGTGCACCAAATTGACCGGACAACCTACATAATATATAAGAGCCATCTTGTGTACCAACTCCCTCATTGACAATCAAATGATGATGATGATGATGATGTGTATTGTAAAACTACACTGTTAAAAATTTCTGTAGTTATTTTACAAAAAATATGTTGGAAGTTTTTACGCACAACAAGAAAGTAATACTATAATTCCGTTTTGTAAATTTACTATACAGTTTATTCCAACTCAACTTCGAAAAATTACAAAACATTTGTAGAAATTTACCAAACCATTATCGGAAATTGGTTTAGCAAAATTACAATACAAATATCGTAATTTTACCAAACAAATTCTGTTGAAAATGGTTTGTCATTTCAAAATGATGTATTGTAAATTTACTACACAATTAATTTCAACTTAGTTTATAAAAATTACAAAACATTTTTAAAAATATACCAAATGTCTATCGAAAATTTGCTGAGCAAAATTACAAGACGAATAATATGATTTCAAAATAATATATTGTAAATTTACTATACAATTACTATAATACTATACTATCTCGGTTCAGAAAAATTACAAAATTTAAAAGTAAATGGTGTAAATTAAAAATTTTTTTTTTAAATACCCAGAAAAAATATACTGATCGAATGCAAGAAAAAAATTGCAGGGAAAATTGATTGTTTAAAAAATAGCCATTTTGTACCTAGCTTTGGATTAAAATATCTCGTAAACAATTGAAAAGTAGTCGAGACATCTTGGGAATGAAATTTAAACAAAAGAATAATAAACAAACTAAGAAAAACTGCATTCCTCTACGACTAATAGTTTACGAAATATTAATTTTTTAATAAAAAAACTCTGTAGTTCCGCGCGCGTTCATAAACAAATAGCTGTATCACGGAGAGAATTTAATCATTTTTTTTAATTATTATATTTAGCTCTTATTTAGTTCTATTATGAAAAAATTCAACTAAACTTAAAAAAATTTTGTTAACAGTTATTTTTAAAAAAATAATTTTAATTTTTTGCCGTTAAAAAATCGTTAATATTAATAAAATGAACTTTCTTTTATTCAGGTGGCTACTAAATTCATCAATGCATTAGGTACACTGAAAATTAAAAAAAAAAATGTTTATTGAAAATAAAAAGTTTTTAAAATTTTCATTTCATTGACGCCGACCCACAAGCCAACTAATAAAACAGAGACGACACGCTTTTTTAAACCACTCACTCCAGCGGATTTGCACACGCGCACACGAGTTTATGAGAGTTGAAAATTCAATTTATAGATTTTAATACAGGAATATTTATAAATTTATAATGTCTTCATGGTAAGATCAATTCTAACATTTTTATTGGAATTTTGTAAAAAAAAATATTTTAGATCAAATTGCACACAGATTTTGTGAATATTAGAACCTTTTGATTCGTTTGCGTTATAAAAATAATAAAATTATTGATAAACTTTTAATAATTTCATCTTCTACATTTTTTCAAAATTTTATAAAAAAAGTATTGTAAGTCACACAATTTACAGTTACAAACAATTTTTGTAACTAAATGAAATGGTGTCGTGGGACACCAGGCAGGAACGTAGTTCCTTCGGATAATGTAGAATCGACACAATTTGCAAAAAAAATCGTGCTCAATTTTATGTAGGTTTTCTTGATTTTTCTCTTAAATTTTGCTGATTACTTTTTATTTAAGGACAAGAAAGTATTTAGGAAATTTAGTATTTTAGGAAATAAAATAATAAATTACTTAAAAAAATAAAAAAGCATCGTAATTCAAATTTCAACTAAAATAACAAAATATGTCTCTTTGTTTTTGTTTGACAACATAAAATTACATAGAAATAGAAAAATAGTTCTCTCATCCCTTCTCTTTCTATTACCACTCCACCCCGCCAATGCATAGTATATACTCATGAATTCATGGACAAGCACGTGGCGAATACTCACATTATAGATACATTTTTTATTCCATAATCTCAAGCATTCTCAAGAAATGATACGAACACTCTTTCTATTTCTAAACGAAAAACGAAACAATTTCAAAACGCTAAGTTTGACATTTACGAAAGCGCGTCATGTGTGCTACGTTTCATACTATCTATCACGCACTTAACATTCGTACTATTTCTACCTCTTTCTAACACATGACAATGCACATTAGAAAAAACAGTAACATGTAAATTGATTTCAAAAGTCTCATATTTCCAGATCTGGAACGCGATCTCTTAAACGTGAATTCCGCTCAAAAGCGAACACAAGGAAGATATTTACATTTTTTTTTGTAATATAACTGCATATGCGATTGTGGAAGCCAATGCTAGTTACAAAATGGGAGCAAAAGCACCCGAAAAGATGGAATTGCGGAGTCAATCGTGTAAATGTGATGTGTGCATTCGAAAATTCCGTAACGAAAGAGGGAGAAAGCGAAAGGTATTTTATACTACTCGCTTGTGTATGCGACTGTCGCGCCTGCGCACGTCTCATTTAAAGGTTTTATTCCACGGATTTTTTCTTACGGTTTTACTATCACATTTTTTTTAGTTCGGTCCCGCAGCAAAATCCCTATCCCCTCCAAGCCTGCCGTAAGGAACTTCGTTCCAAAAGTATTGTAAATTGAATTACGAACAATTCTGGTAAATTTACAAAATTTCATTGGAAATTCACCAACGGTTAGGAATAATTACAATACGTGTAGGCTTATTACATAAAGGTTCCAAAATTACAAGTTATTATAGTAAGTTCCTTTACATGTCTTGTAATTTTACTCGAATTGTATTTATGTTTTGTATTACTATACGTTGATTTGGAATTTTTCTCATATTTGTTTTGTAAAACAATTAGAATTTTACAAAAATTTTTAACAGTGTACTACAATCAAATGTACAATAAATTATATCACTACGCAAATATGCCAATGCAACCGCACTTCTCACACATTTTTAGAATTATTTTACTTTCTCTTTTAAATAAATAAGCTTTTTTAATAACTTTGGTGTTAAATATAACTGTAGTAATATATACTCTACATACATACAATATTTATATTAACCGTTTAGCATAATGAATATTTAGCATAATAAATATGTATACGTATGAGCATTGTAAATGTGTGCCACAAACTAAAAAATATTACCATACAGTAAGTCCATATATGTAAGTGTTGCCTGTAAGTGATCGCAGATGGCCCATTGTACCACTTTCTTTGTGCTCTACGTTGTATGTTTTGAATCACGGTGCGCAAAAAGAAGTGTCTACCTATCTATCATTTAGTATTATTAGTTAATATTCTATTCTCCATTGTTCTCATCTGTTCTAATTTTATAGCCGGCTAAAATTTATTAGTCATACTCACACTTAATGAGTATCTGCTTCGTTAGTCTAGTGGTTGAGACTGCTGATCAAGAGGTCTCGGGTTTGCTTTCCGAGACCGAGTCGGTCAAAAAGTGTTGGTGAGTTTTTCTGGCATCAGAAATACTTAACAATAGCTCGGCTTTTAAAAAATGGGGTCTTTACCTACGTGCCCCGGAGAGCACTTAAACCAGTAGATCCTGCGCCTGATATCTCCTCGGCCGTGTCGGATAACCGCCTCATTGGATTATGAGAGTGAGGTAACGTTGAGCGCACCTGTGTTGGTGTACACACTTATACACTATAGTGCACATAATATCTCCTTTATAGCTAGCTGGTCTCCATTGAGACTGACCGCAGTGGCCGAAATCGGCTAGGAGTATATCAAAACCTATATTCATATGTTAAAAACCAAATGTATTATCGTGGTATTTTTATTGGTATCAAAAAGTATTATTATATAAAGTGTTATTATTATATTTTGGCTTAATTAAACAATTAAGTCAGTAAAGAAGTAAACGTCTTGCCCAATTGTCTGATTACCGTTGCATTACCGATTACCTAGCACTCACAACAAAAGTAAAGACCGATGAATGAAGGGCTTGAAAAAATCACGTTTTATACAATGTGTGTGTGTGAATGTATTTCTTCTATTAACAATTAGAACCTTATATTATCTGGAATTCCGGAAAGTGTGTATAATTCAACAATTCTGTTCGGATAGCTATGCTGTCCATCCCTTTGACGAAAACCTTTCCTCAAAAAGCGTGGACGTTTGCAGTTAACATTAACATTCATCAAATGAAATAAATAATCAAATCCATGCAATTAAGAAAAGATACGTCCTCTTCTATTTCTACATATAGGATATTTCGTGGATATATAAAACTTTCTAAGAAATTGCCCATTGGCCTCAACTAAGCTCAAGGTTCAACTAAATGATTAAATGGTCAAATCATTTAACGATTACTTGTATTGCAAATTTCACACAAATTTATTTTTTCTGACATGTGCAAGGTTATTTTTAGAACTGTTAAATTTTACGATAAAAACGTCCAAAAAACTTAATACTAGATTCTTATACTACTTTGTTGGGATTCGAAACTTTCCGCATCAAAATTGCACTTTTCATAGATAGTATACTCGTATATACTTAGTCTGGCCATAAATACTGTTACACTTAATTATAAAAAAATATTACATTTGAATTTCGAATCTGTCATTTTTATACGATTGTTCATTGTGTTTTCTCATTTTGGCGCCAATACATTGTAAAATATTTTGCGATATTAAAATGGTGTGGGGTGATAAAGAGAACCGAATCGCTGTGATAGCATTACACAAAGTAGGTATGGAGCCAAATGCAATTTTTAAAACTCTCCATACACTTGGTATTAGTAAAATGTTTGTGTACCGGGCTATTAATAGGTACAATGAGACCTCCTCTGTTTGTGACAGAAAAAGATCTGGCCGTCCACGTAGTGTTCGTACGAAAAAGGTGGTCAAAGCAGTAAGGGAAAGAATTCGAAGAAATCCTGTCCGAAAGCAAAAGATTTTATCTCGGGAAATGAAGATAGCACCTAGAACCATGTCGCGTATTTTAAAAGATGACTTAGGACTTGCAGCCTATAAGAGACGCACTGGCCATTTCTTAACTGATAATTTAAAGAAGAATAGGGTGGTAAAATCGAAACAACTACTGAAGCGGTACGCAAAGGGAGGTCACAGAAAAATTTTGTTTACGGATGAGAAAATTTTTACAATTGAGCAACATTTTAACAAACAAAATGACCGTATTTATGCTCAAAGCTCTAAGGAAGCTTCCCAATTAGTCGACAGAGTGCAACGTGGACATTATCCGACTTCAGTGATGGTTTGGTGGGGTGTTAGCTATGAAGGAGTGACTGAGCCATATTTTTGTGAAAAAGGTATCAAAACATCGGCACAAGTGTATCAAGATACCATTCTTGAGAAGGTAGTTAAGCCCCTTAACATCACCATGTTCAATAACCAAGTATGGTCCTTCCAGCAAGACTCGGCGCCGGGTCATAAAGCTCGGTCCACGCAGTCTTGGTTGGAATCGAACGTTTCGGACTTCATCAGAGCTGAAGACTGGCCGTCGTCTAGTCCCGATCTTAATCCGCTGGATTATGATTTGTGGTCAGTTTTAGAGAGTACAGCTTGCTCTAAACGCCATGATAATTTGGAGTCCCTAAAACAATCTATACGATTGGCAGTGAAGAATTTTCCCATGGAAAGAGTGCGTGCTTCTATTGATAACTGGCCTCATCGTTTAAAGGACTGTATTGCAGCCAATGGAGACCACTTCGAATAAGCTTTTTATATTTTTAATTGTTTTATATTTATGTATTAAACTGACACACTGTAAAAGTAATAAATGTTATTTGCAGTTAACAATTTTCTTTTTTCTTTATTACAATATTTATTAGGTATATGTGGGTGAAAATTATTTAAAATGACCACTTTGAAAACAAAACTTGTCCACACAAAATTATTTTTACTATGTAAAAGATATTTATCAATACTCTGACATATGTCTGGTTACGTTAAACAGATTTATACATTCTTTGACAAGAAAATAACTAATAATTTTCAGATCCATTTCGAATATTTTCCATACAAAATAATTTGACCTCTTCGCAAACTACGTGACAAAAGTTATCACAATAAATATATTAGTTATTGTATTTAATTGTTGATGAACTTTTTGTTAACTTGTTCTTAATTGCAATGGCAATATTTTGTACAAAATACTTTATGTTAAACAATAAAAATACAAAAAAAAATAAGTTGAAAATCATGTTAACTATTTTGGTCATTTTTGTTATTGATTTTTGTTGTAGCAGAATTCGGTAATTATTAATTGTAAAATGTCAAAACTTAGACTATAACGTGCCGATCACATACCAGAATCGAATATGAGTTTGCCATTTTGTTCTCGAGAGAAAAAAGTGAAAGAAATCTGTTTATTTGTCGGCCATTAAAATAGCTATTTTATTTTCTCAGTTTTGTTTTCATTCTAACAACGCAGGTAAATGAACTCTTTTATAATTTATTTGATTCATAAAATAAGTTTTTTTAACCTTTTTTAAAGACAAGGTGATTAGAATGAATTGAGATTTTTACATAACTTAACATGTTAGAAAATAACTTTCAAAGCATGATGGTTTTTCATTTCTGTTATGATTTTTTACAATTTACAAAAATTAAATAACAAAAATGAACTAAAGTCGCAATCATAATGCTGATGAAATATTAATACAGCGTGATTTTAATATTGTATGTTTGAAGGTATTTTTTATATTATACGGACCCATTTGTCTTTCTGTATAACATAGCATCGCTCACTGCACCCATGTTTACTTTATATTATATTAGTACAAAAAATATAGTAACACCGTTTTAGGGGCGTCCGTAGCTTAGTGCACCAAAAAATAACTTTAGTTTGACTGATGATTAAGGCATTGTTGGTGTGACATGTCTATAGGTTTAATCTTCAGATTTCTCGTGTCCTCAGTGTCATCTAATCGAAAGTGATGACGAAATTGATAGTGTAGTATACACATGATATTACACCTATTTCTGAGATGGGGAGACAACTGATCGCCACGAACGAAGTAAAAGAGGTGTGTCAGGAATTCTTTTGCTTCGTCTATATTCATCGATCACTGCATGAGCATACTCGTTGGTTTCTGCTGTTTTTCACATTGTCTGTTTTTAAGAGTTGGTGTACGATACAAAATCAAAAGAGTGCATGTATACTGAATGTAATATTTACAAACCTTCGTATTTTTTTTTCGCTGATCTTATTAATAGTAAATAAATAAAATAAATAGTAACGTTTCATTGCAAAACACGGTTTGGAAAATAATGTGCCTTGTAAGCAAGCCCCCAATATTTCATTTTTGTTATTTTTCAATGATCATTTTAATTGATTTTCATTCATATATTTAAAAAAAAGTTGACCTACTTGTTGTTGGATGTCAGTCAGGATACAAAGAATCAGGGTGAATCGAATTTGATTAAAGAAAATATTTGGGCCCTTCGACTAATACTGTCAAAAAAGTGGCTTATGACTAACATTAAATTATAGATGGATTACATCACATATGCAATATGCCAGCTCAATTTTCTCGTAGTTGCACTGGGTGCCAAAGAAAAAGAAAAAGAGCAAGAAAACAATTCCTTAACAAGTTGACGATAGGCATTTTAAAGACAAGTTTTAATTTCACTTGTTTTAATTAATTTTTGAAAATTGTAGAAACAATGACGTTAAATATTGATGAGTATGAAACGTTGCAAGTAAACGTTAAGTAACAATAGCAGCTTTATGTGGTAGTTTTTCGTTTATATTCCGATATACAAAAATAGAAACCTAATTAGTGTTTAACTACCTATGTGTTATACTGATGCATAGGTTATATCACCGTAAAATTTCATCTAAATTCATGTAGTTTCATCTAAGTCACGGCAAACGCGTTTGGTGTTGTAATTGATAAAGATTTCAGTGCGGACCAACTCTACAACCTTGTTTTTGGTTTGGCACGGACTTAAACAAATTTTAGTGGCCTTTTTTTTTTAACGTGTGGAAACCCCCTCGGGCCGTCACCCCACCGGGGCTTACGGCGAGGTGGTGTGTCGGAATCGGAGCGACTAAAACCACACGGTGTGCCACTCTGCGCCTAACATAGGAGGGATCCGGGAACAGCTGCTATTACGTGATCCAGATCCCTTCAAGCGCCTGCCCGCCTGCTACTGCGGGCACCATCTGCGGGTAAACTCTCTATTTAGGCGACGTACGGCACACGCGGACGTCGCCTCCTCGCGGCTGGAGGGGAAACCCGTCCCGTCCATCCGCGGCCACACTCAAGGCGGCATTAGGCGCTGGTATGCGCGCCTCCGCCGCCCGGTTCGCCGGCGGCGAATTGGATCCGAGTGGAGATCGTCCTCCTGGGACCTCTCCGCCGCCTCCTTTCGCGAAATTACGTCTTCGCAGAAGGTTGCGACCGCGGTAAAACAACTGTCGCTACCGACCATGGAGCGTATGAGGGCAGGTAGCGAGAGATCTCCTCCAATAACTGCAGTGAGGACCACACGCTGCGCCGCCCAGGCGGGACAAACCGCTAGCGTGTGCTGAGCCGAGTCCTCACTGCAGTCACAGTGGTGACAGGCGGGACTCAATTCCCTCCTGGCGACCGAGTGCAGATACTTCCCGAAGCAGCCGTGCCCGGAAAGGATCTGTGTCAGTCGGAAGGAAAGGGTCCCGTGCTGTCGCCCTGCCCACTCGGCGATGACCGGCTGGAGAGCCTCCACAGCGGCAAAGCCAGCACGTGGAGCCTCCAGCCGGGACGACCAAATAGCCATCGTGGCTCAATGAGCGGCCTCTCGCCACTCGCGCATCTCTTCGGGCGGGGGCCGTATGCCGGTCCCCGCCCGAAAGTCAGCTGGCCGCCGATAAACTTCGGCGAGCACTTCCGCCTCTAAATCCCACGGAGGAGTTCCGGCCAAGGCGCACGCCGCCTCCGTCGACACGGTGCGGTAGCCGCGTATGGCTCTAACCACCAATATCCTCTGAGGGCGCCAGGCGCCAGAGGCGAGCTCTATTCTGGGCGGTCAGAGCCGCCGCCCACACCAGTGCACCATACAGCGCCATTGACCGGACAACCCCCGTGTATAACCGTCTCATCACGACGCTGGCTCCACCCAAATTAGGCAAAAGTCGCCCAAGGGCAGAAGCAGCGCCGATCAGCTTTGGAGTAAGCTGTCGGAAGTGCTCGTCGAAGAGCCACCTGCCGTCGAGGATCAGGCCCAAATACTTCATCTGGGCCTGAACCGGTACGAGGACCGAATTGACTACGATGGAGGCGCCGGAGGGTGGACCACGACGGGGCCCATGGAACAAAAGAGCCTCCGTCTTGTCCAGAGCCACCCGCAAACCCAGCGCCTCAATACGCCCGACTACCAGAGAGACACCCGTGGTGGCCAGGCGCGCCGCCTCTGCAAAGTTCATCCCCCGGGCCGTGACCAATGTGTCATCTGCGTAACACATTACGCCCAGCCCGGGGGGGAGATGACCTCGAAGGGCCCAGTCGTATCCCATGTTCCATAGGGGTGGTCCGAGGACAGACCCCTGCGGAACACCGCACGACATGAGCCGCTGCCTCAGAACACCGTCTTGGTCCTCGTACATGACGGTACGCTCCTGTAGATAGTCTGCCACAACCCGCCTCAGGTACTCTGGCACCCCGTGGTAGTGGAGTGCTTCCCGGATGCAGCTAAATGGTAGACTATTAAATGCGTTGGCGATGTCTAACGACACCGACAACAGCACACCGCCACAGCTCACCGCCTCTTCGGTCACGGCCCTTAGGCGCAACACAGCATCGACTGTCGAACGCCCGGCTCGAAACCCGTATTGGGCGTCCGACAGATCGGGGCCCACCTCGCAGAGGTGCCGGATGATGCGCGCAGACAGTATTCTCTCAAACAATTTACCCGCCTCGTCCAGCAACACGATGGGCCTGTAGGCCGCGACCGAATCGGCCCCGGTCCCGGCTTCCGTAGTAGGACCAGCTTCCCGCTCTTCTAGTCCTTAGGAAAGCGCCCGAACGCCAAGCTGGCGTTTAGGACTTCCCCGAGGCGATCCGACATGTGGTCGAGGGTTCACGCCAACACTCGGCAGGTATCCCATCTGGCCCAGGGGCGGTGTTCTTAGAGCGAATCCGTAGAACGACCGCCCCTATCTCCGATTCCCTGACGGGCGGAACACTATCCTCGTTCCGTCCCCCGTCGTCTCTGACCAAGGAGGCCATCGACGGGGTTGTGTGTTCCACCCGATGCGGGAAAAGCCCCTCGACCACTTCCTGCAGGAAGCTGGGCTGGATTGTCTCTGTAAGGGGGGGCCCGACGTGCGGAGCTCTTGTCGCGCCGCACGATAAGGGCGACCCCAGGGGTCACGATCGAGACCCTCCAGCATCTCCTTTCTCTTAATTTCTTTGGCGCGGCTTATGGCCAGCTTCAGAGTTTTCCGCGCCTCTCGGTACTCCTCATGAAGCTGGTCCTCCTCGCCTGCTTCGCGGTGTCGCCGCCGACTACGGGTGTAGGACCTCCGGGCACGTGTACAGGCCGCGCGGAGCTCCGCCAACTCCTGGGACCACCAGTGAACCTCCTTCCATGGAGGAAATTTTAGTGGCCTAGCACATATAATATTTTATTTAAATTAATAAGTATTTAGGTTTAGACAAGAATCATCATATAGTAATTATGTAAATAAGCCAAAACAACATATAGCTTGCTAAAAAAAATGATTTTATATTTACGTGCATTTGTAATTTTGTTAAGAATAGTTAAATTATATTTACTAAGTTAACTTTTGATGTAAGGGAGATTCCGTTTGTTTGTTTTTTGAAGTCAGTTTAGTTTTTTTAATATTTTCTGGGTGAAGGTATTAGTAATATTATACATACTTAATGCAGAACTTTATTTGTTAGCTTTTTTAAGAATATTTAGTTAATTCTAGCTAGACTAGTGTCTTTCTAGAACTTACGAGGTACATTTGTAGTGTATACATTTTTATATTCATTATGTTATTGCACTTCATTTGTAATATCAATAGCACGTAAAAAATAAAAATATAGATATAACAAAAAAAAATCGCTAATTCAAAGTTACTTCGTCGGTTACCTTGCGACCTGTCATAGAGATCAAATGATATTTTAACGACTGTAGAAATTTGGTATTTGAGTATATTAGTAATATGAAGATATTGTAGTACATTTAAATCTGTTATAATTTATATTTATAATAATATTGCAGTACGTCACCATATACTTATCTTATCCACTGATTATTGCAACAATATTTACGAAAGCTAACAGTAGATTTAGCGGGTATAAGTGGCATATTTATATCTTTTACGGAGCTCTCAGAATAACAAAGCCACTTAGGCCCGTACTTTATAGGCATGGTTTGTAATAGGAAGGAAGCCCAATAACCTTTTATTGTGGTTATATGTGAGAATTGATATATGGTGGCAATGGGAGTTTGAATCTATTGTATTAAAGTAACTGTCTATTAGAATAGGCTAAATAAATTCTTTAACTACTTACTTTATTAAGCTTGTTTTTAGATGTACTTAATGTATAGTTCAATTTTTTATCATCCCGTTAGCGTCTCTTAAAATATTTTGATAATTCAGTTATGATCTTCTGAAAGTATGACATGATCTCTGTCACAGTTGTCACTAGAGATAATAACATCTGGCGTTACACAAAAATATTATTTGAGATACTCACATTTGCCCATATTCTTCAGTCTCTCCTTGAACGCTGCTTCATCGTCATGGCACTTTGTTTTTTGGCCTTGTTCGCTGTCCAAAGCAGCCATAAACTCTTGGTTCCAACGCAACTCTGCCATAAACTCTTCATTTTGCAAAAAAGTAGCTATACGATCGTCATCCATTTCTAAACTGAGATCTATCCTGGCATCAGTACAGGGGGGTATTCGCAAGAACATTGGGGGAAGTGGTCCCAGCATGCGAGGTACCCATTTTTTTCTAATAGCTAAAGGAATTGATTCGTCGTCAACGTCTCTGTAAATAATATGGTATGTTGAAAAATCTTTAGTCAAGTTGTAAATTTCAGTTCAGTTTTCTAGACCACGAAACAATGTGTCATCGGCAATAAAATATATTAGTTACTCAATTTTCAGTTTTTTTGCAGTTAATTTCTTGACAATCTGTAACGTTACGTTACTAGAAACTTAAACTAATAAGTATTACTTTCAAAAGTCAAAATCATTCAAATATGCATCAACAAGAAAATATTGATATTCGGTTATTCTATTAAATGTCCATGTGTATTGCGATTTTAACATATTTAGAACTTTTAAATAGTTAACTTTCTAATAGTTGAATCAGGACGTGATCAATCTCGTTTAAATCTGAATATATGTATTTACTCGCCAATTTTTGCTAGTCATGCTAACCTGTTGCCCCAATTATGATGGTAACATCAGTTCAAAACAAACATTTTTTTTTTTCATTATCAATATAATGAACTAGCCAGCAATTTTTATGTACGGTACTAGTTATATTTCAGGATAAACATATATGATATCATACTTACACAAGTGCTGTAGTGTCATTATCATCGCCATCTGCCGGTCTGCAACCCGAACGTCGATCTTTGCGACGTGATGGGGTACTACCTTCCACGCGTTCCATTTCAAGACGCAAACGTTCGTTCTGGTTATCAGTGCTCATCGCTAAAAGTTGATCAATCGTCGCATCTACGGCGCCCTGGTTAGCACGTAACACGGCTTCGATTACATCGTCGTCCATGTCCGGAAACATCGTCTTGAAATCAGTCATAGCCTGTGTAAACTCGAGCTGCATGGTGGACGCCATCGCGCCGTCGGCTCGCGACAACGCCAGAAACGTCACGAGCGCGCACCCCTTACCGGCGAAACAGCTGATATATGACGCAGAACTGCCGCAGTGCTGATGAAGACCGTCGCCTTGCGGGCAATGGCCATCCTCGCTGCGCACTCTACACCAGCGCCTGGTCGGTTACCATAAGCTGCTTATCAATGCAGTAAATACAGCAAAATTCTTTTATTGCGGCGATGAGCACCGGCAGTTAACATGATGTGTAATTTTCACTTTCATCGTTTTCAGATGCACATAGCGCATGCGTCAAGTGGAGCGGGGGACCGGAGCGTCGATATAAATAGAAAATGCACAAACCGACGCGCGTCCCGACAAAGCGGCCGTTAATGTCCGATATCAATCCGTGGTCTCACTGAAAACTTACCGACCGGCGAACCATGTGCGCATGTGCAATGTTATGTTTATAAATCATCCTTGTCGCTGAAGCTTCAACGTGACCTTTAATGTTTTCATAGTAAGCGGGTACTGTGTACTCTGCATGTACAAAATTGCATGTACAATTCAAGCTATTGTAACACCACACAAAAGTTATTACTTATTAAAATAATTACATTTGTGTAAAGTGTTATTAAGTAACTTCTATTTTTGATAACTTGCTGTTGCACTGTGTTGCCCATAGAAAAAGGTTGTTGTAGTGAACTTTGAAAGTAAGTCTGTCTTATGTGACGTTTTTCGGCTGAGATTACGCTGCCAAATATCGGTTTCATCGCATATCACTTTCTCATAATATATAAATATATATATATATTAATATTATAACTGCACATTAATCTAATTTCTTAACGAATCGGCTATCGACGGCTCACATTAAAATCAAAGTTAAATAATCAAGTGCGTCAGTTGTTGACTGTACTAATACATTAAATATTCTATAATGACTGATATAAAATATTTGAATAACACCGAGTCAGGCTAATGTCAAAAAAAGACGGCACACAGGAGAGGAACTTAAACTTTTTACATAAGTACATCCACTTTTATATTTCTCAAGGAATAGATTTAAAACCCTCGTTACGTATATCAACTACAATCTGATCTTTCTAACGTAATGGGAAGTTAAATTAATTCTTCCAAAAGAGGTATTTAAGGAATGAAGAGAAGGTTGAGTTGGAGTTCGTGTAGTTTACGAGATGTTTTCTGTAGTTTTAATTAAGTATTAAGTAGTAAATAAAATTAATTGTGTACATTTACTTGGCTATAGCCAACAATGACTACATACACAAATCTCGATCAAGAACAAAAAAGCAATGCTTGCTGCAATTTTTACTTGAAGACAGTCGACTGCAATATTGATTCTACGCACTAACATGCACTCTGGGAATTGAGAAAGAAAAATTGGTACATTTTGCTTCTCACATACCTATGTTAGAAGGGAAATGTACCAATTTTGCCATTTTCCTTCTGACATCATAACTCTGTTCAATTCCCGGCTCGGACCAAATGTTTGTATGATCTGCAAATACTTGTTTCCGATTTTGGGTGTTTTCTCTGTATGATATGTATGTATTTACAAAAAAAAGTATGCATTCTATTCTATTAGTCTAGTTATTATAGTACAAGCTCTGCTTAGTTTGAAACTAGATGGCGTTGTGTGTCAAATGAAATATTTATAATAAACGAAATATTTATTTATTTATTTTAAGTTGTTGTAAGGGGAACGTCGTTGAAAATGTAGCTAAAAGGGAAGTTTAAGCAATTGCACCAGAAGTAAATAGGTCTTGCGGTGTATCTCAAAAACAAAGTGGTATTTACTTTTTTTTCATCAATAAAGTCTAGACATGTTAATTCTCGTATTTACCGGGTTACAATATTCGTAGGAAAGGAGCGCCAAATTTTAAATATATATTAACAGATCATAACCAAGGAAGAAGGAAAATGTTGATAAGTATTTCTTCTTTCATGTAGGCATTGCTACGTTGGATCATTGTTGATTTGATCAATGAAGGAAAACCAAGACCTAAAGTTTCAACGTAAAAAGGAATCGAACTGTAATTGAAAGGAAAATATATAAATTCTCTTTAATTTACAATGATTTATTTCAAGAATATTAATTTACATATTACACAATTTTGTATGAACTCAACACAAGCCACACCAAGAAACTTGATACCTACACAAAAATAACAAATAATAATGCTATAAAGAAACAATAATCTGTTTAAAAGAGAAGTAAAATGTTCAGCTAAGAAACACTTATGTTAATTATTCCGATTCTCTAATAATGGCAAGTGTATACAATTAAAAAGTTATGTGCCATTTACTTACCTTTAGCTGAAATTTACTGTTACACAAAAGCTGTTACCTATTAAAACACGGACGATATTTTTATTTTACAATTTAGGCCAAAGTGGACTACTTACTGTCTTATCAAGAAGCAACTTCCTAAGACTTTAACATTAAATATCTATCTAGGTTTTAATATTTCTTTTTTAAGACTAAATTACTTTTAACGTATTAAATTCTGCTGATACATAATCATAAGGCATCTTTTTATTATTTCTTTGAATAACGAGATACCTATCTTTAGAGTGTGTAGACTTGAACATTTCAAGTTTTTACCTTTATTTTGGTAAAGGTTCTGACGGTGATTGTGTTAGCCATAGAGAATATATTTCGTCTTAAACAAATTAATTTAGATAGTTCATTAAATTAATGTAAGAGTAAATTTTGTTTAATATTTTGAATCAAGTATTTTTATTATAGGCCAAATGTATCTGGCATTTGCTCAATAACCAAAATTAAATCAACTACTTTTGAAGTACTGCCTATCGACACGGATTGTACACAAAAACATTCTATGTACACGCAGATTTGTGATAAAATTCGTGACGTAAAAGTACAAGACACGAATTTGAAATAGGATAGTTTACAATACAGGAATGTGGTCATTAGCATCACATAACCTTAAACTTAAAAAAACTTATACACTTGCTTTCACATCTTATATTAAAAAAAAAACAAAAAATAGAAAATTAACCGAATAATGGCATAAAATGTATTTTAGTTTTAGAGAAACTTTTGCACGTTGTTGTTCCATATATCTTCGGATATTTTTTTAGATAACTGATTATAAAATTTAAAAAGTAAAAAAATAATTTAAAATAATTTATTCATTAGACAACTTTTTTTTTGCATTGCTCGTTCATCAGAAAACTGCACTTAATTATTTTTAGTAGCACATCTTTTAGGCAAATAATTTTTTTCATTAAAAGCACAGTTAAATATAGTTTTGTAACGAAAATTTTATTACTAGGAAGGGAATATAAATCTAATGATTTTATGGAGTACAAAAATAAAATTTCATTCATAAAGTAATGGCACTTTTCAAATGCTCAATGATGGTGAATTTATCGTGGCTTATTTATTGCGGGTGATCATCAAGTGGCACAGCCACAATAGAAGTACGAGGGTGCAAACAAAGTTTTAATTATAATGGCATTAATTGGACATCAACAGCTCGTTGGATTCCATATGATTCTACGACTAATGGTTCATATACACGTTCATATATACGTTAAGGTACATTATTGCTAGAAGAGCACACTTTCTTAACATAAATAGCATTGTCCTAAAACAAAGTCAAAGACGAAAGTAGTAATTGATGGAAAACACATTTGGTTATAATGCACAACTGTAGTTAAGCAAGTTGAAGTTGGGTATTTCAAACATTTGTGGGTATGATTGAGCGAGTGAGGGACGGGCTGACTAAGAAATATATCTGCACTAGGTACAGCGTGTATACAGTATTTAGGTACAGAGGAAAACGCCCCTAACTCATGTTAGCAATCAAACACAACAACATCCACATTTACTTTAACACATTCAACTAAAATTGCACATATAAATGTTTAAATGTATATATTGAACTGGCGAACTCGAGGATTGTGAATTTGATAACAATGTTAGAATAAATCTTTGGAAAAATTATTTTTTCACATATTAATGATTGCAACGAGTGCACAGCTCCTATTGTTAGCCTGTAAGATTACTTTACATTATATATATTTATAGTAACGCACTAGTGTCACTAGACCATTCTTATTTGACCCCAAATTGATTATCATATCTTTTACAATATTGAGAATTTCTTACGTACAATGCACATAAACAAGAAATCTAATATTTGACGATTAATTCTGTCCATTCTTGAAAATGAAAAAAAAAAGAATTGATTTGTATTTTTTTTATATGGTAACCAAATATTATATATAATAGTATTTTTGTTTGCGCTGTGTGGAAGTCCCCACAGTAGTAACATTTATTGTGGTACCAGAGATATTAATATATACAGTTAATAAACCAAAATTGCCAACCGATATATTGACCAATAGGTCAAATCGAGAAAGTAATGTGTTTATCACTGGTCATGTAAACACTCGTTGGTAAATTAAGAGCGGAATAACTTACTCTCCTATTTAACAAAGATTGCAGTACCGTTCCCAAACTTGTTCACGTTTGCCACTTTGCCACCGGGTAACAACAAGTCAAATATTTACTCCTTTTAATTTTATATCAATATTTCTCAAGAGAAGAAAGGTGACGGAACTAGTAAAATAATTAATCTTGCGAATGAGGAAAGTAGAAAAGTAAATATTTCAGTTTTCAATTTTTTGCGAACAATGAGCCCTCGACTCACAGACCCACCCACGCCTCTTTTTTTGACTAAATTGCAAGACGTGTAGCTCATAATTACATAGAGTTAAACGTGAACAGGTCGAAGTCAAGTGTTTGCATAAGAGTGTGACACGAATTATGGCTGGTCATTATATAATTGTTATATTATATAGACAATAATGTCGGGTGTAAGGTCAATCCTCGATGCTGTCGGTTACAGTGGTGTGGGTGAGATTCAGAGGCAGGCCTGTGAACCGGTGTGGGGCAGTACTACCACCGTGTTAGTGGGGTGCGGGCGTGGAGGCCCGGGTGGCGCAGGTGTTGAGCTCTGTGGTCTCTCCTGCTGTAACAATAACACATTTAATTACCTACTCTTAAATTACTGTAAAATATTCTTAGTATTAAATATACTTACATCAACGATTTGTGGATATAATATTAATAGTAGACGTCATTTTTTGTATAAACGCAACTTGATTGGCCAGGATGCAGTGCTTTACTGTCGTGTTGGTATTTTCTTAACGAGAATGGACAATTATTTTGACTTCAAGGAAGGTGTAGTGATTTAAGCGGTTGCCACACCATTTTCTGCCGCGCTGAGTATTATGGGTGCAAACTCTACATTGAGCAACACGTTGTGTGATCCAAAAATTGTTGCTCTAAATCTGGATGCTCTTTGTGTCTGTTTGGAGTATGTTTATAAAGTCCCCCACGACACAGGATTTATTTGTATCGCGGTTAGTCTTTTTAAAAATTAACAAAAATAATGTAGCGAGTACTTACAACGGTAGCGAGAGAGGTATCGTCGGTCGCCAAGAGCGTAGCAGCACGGTAGGACGGTGGGGGGGTCTGCTTCACCGCCTCCTCATAGTCCGGCAGCACGCTCGTGTAGTCCGGAACAGGCACAGCAAAGGGTGTGAGTTGAGCTGGATTTACGACGTCTTCGCTTGATATTACGAAGGGAGATTGTAAGGCGTGAGCTCTCAAGGTCAGATACTTGTAGCATCGCCACACTACGCTGATGCAGTAGCCCTAAACAAAATAGTAAGAATTTAAATTGAAGTAGTACAAAATAATTGAGCAGTTTCTGAAATAGTATTAAAATGCAATCATGTTGTCAAGTAGTGATGATCCTTAATGCTAAGCCAGAAGATGTATTCGATTTCCAACGAGGATAAATATTTTTGTGATAAACACAATAATTTTGATCTGTATCTGGGTGTGATTTATCTGTGTGTGTTTCTTTCAAATGTATTTATTTAAAATCATGTAAGTGGTTATCGGCAGTTTGGTTACCATAGTAGAGGATCTTTAAATGAATGTACATAATATTAGCTAGGGCTATTCAATCAGATTTCACAGCATTACATGACTGATAATATACTCTAGAAACCAAGGTTTTCATTGATTCTTACATATCTTAATTTATTAGCTATAAGAAGGCTTAAATGCATAATAATATCATTTATAGCATGGTAGAGAGAGTCAAGATATAATAGTGTTATGAAAGCATGTATACGTGATACAGTACTTAAATAATATCTTCCAGTTCATATACGGGTATTTGGATCTAAAAGCTGGTCAAAAATTATTTTTATGAAATGGTTGACAGTACGAAATAAAATATGGGTTTAAGCTCAAGATATTGAGAATCAAGTGGCAAGTCTTTTTTTCCCTATGTCCGAGCGTCATTGGCGGTTATTAGTCAGCATTTAGCATTTGTACAAGGTTTAAATGGCACTTGTTGATTTTTCATTTGAAAGTTGTTACAATAATACTTATTGTATTGTATTTTGTATCTACTTGCAATTTTATTTGTTTTTGTTTGAATCTAATCTAAACTTTAATAAATTTAGTTAAATACAAAATAACAAATAGCGTTTGTGATTTTAATTATTTAGAACGTAATCTTTAAGAGTTTTACTTACTTTCTAACTGTTTCTATGCTATAAATTGTTTATGAAATTGAAGCAGGCAAATTTAACAATTTGCTCGATATAAAATTTTGAATACTACAGATGAATTATTTATCGATTGTTTTGTAGGTAAATTGAGATTTTCTTTTTGTTTATTTTTTGCTCTCAAAGCAGTCGAGTTGCAAATTCTTATCTCAGAAAAACATTTATATGAAAAATAAAGATTCGTAAGAGCCGAAATTTACCAAAAAGTTGAATCACATAAAAAAACTGTAATCAAAAAACTCCATAAAGGTCTGGAGATTACAAATAATGTACTTCTAGCCGATTTCGGCCACGATGGCGTGTTTCAACAGAAACCAGCAAACTACACAGGAGATATTATAGTGCACAAATGTGTGTAAACAAAGGTGCACTCTCTGTTTTCTCACTCTCTTATCTATCTCTACATAGTGTATAACTTTAATAAAACATCAATTGAGCAGATCATAAAAAGAAACATGTTTTTGAACATACATATGATGATATGGATTGGCTAAATGGACAATCGTCGTTACCATTTTCAATTACTGTTAATTATGCATTTCTGAAGTTTTATACTACATTTGCTGGTAATGCTCAGGTTTTGCAGGTGACTAATCATACTGCTTCTACAAACCGCATCTCGCTTTATTGCTCACTACCAACGCTAGCATGAAGACGCGGGCAAACTTTCTGTGCCCAGCGAGTAATTAGAAAATTATTATTATAATATTTATGAAAGAAATTATTATATTGTATAACAAAACCAAGTCCAGGTCATTACGGCAAAATAACAGCATCAAACGAAAGATCCAAACAAAGAACAATCAAAGAACTTCGAGGTTGAAATGTTGAGCTATGTTTTTCATAAATGAAATTTCGAGTTTCAAAAAATGACGCCGCGTCAATTATAGTACAGAATTTACTAAAAGTCAAACTAGAGCGTAGAAATATCGGTAAGCTATTAAAAAAGCTATTGAAGTAACTCGTGCTCAATCGCCCATCTTAGACGCAATACATATACGAGTATATATGAAAATGACTTGACTAGATCGCCTTAGATCAAGCAACAATAGGTTGTATCCTTGTAATTCGATTTTTCAGAAAGTGAAAACGATAAGTAATCTTGGCGTTATTAACTTATATTGACGTGAGACCCAAAGATTCCAAAGAAATTTAAATTCTTCCATAAAAAATTCTGAATATATTTATGAGTTTCCTGCCAAATCGACTACTTGTATTTTATATGTATAAGTGATAGATATTTATATATATTGTTATTTGTATCCGTAGACCTTGTTCGAGACCTTAAATATTTTTGGCTTGTTTTTTGGGTTAGATACACTTATTTGCGGCCCATCGAATTAAAATATATCAGGCTGTAGTCATATGAGTTAGGCACCTTTTCTCACATTGCAGAGGACATTATAATTCCTGTGAAATGCTCTCTTATACTGTTAACTCATTTTAATAGCCGTATGTTGTCCAGTGAATGTTAGAATGAATGATTTTTCTTTCTTTCACTGGGTCTAATGCGAGTCAATAATGGAACAAAGTGCATATATTGCCGAGCTGGAGATGAAAATAACAGATCTTCAGCAGAGCTCGCGCTCCTCAACTTTCGAAATAAGGAATATACCATACATAGAGAGGGAAACTGCAGAGGATTTGGAGTCCGTAGTGTTGCGGACGTGTGAGGTTCTTCAGCTTCCTATGAAGAACACAGATTTAAGAGACGTCTACCGAAGGCCAGGAAAAGGGGTATCGAGCGGTCCTGTGGCAGTTGAGATGATGAATGTCCGTTTAAAGAAACGAGTTCTGGTCGCTAATCGTGAGTTCAATAGGGCGCGTTCCCGCGAGGACAAACTTAATACAGATATTATCGGCATTAAAGGTGATCATAGACCTGTCTATATTGCGGACTTATCTGCCTAGTCGGATGCGTCAGTTATAGAGCAAGAGCCCGTGAGTGCCAGACCTTCGTCATTTTATAAAAGCTGAAAGTTCTTCTATGTGTGTCCCTAGTACAGGTAAGAATGATCCCCTAACATGGAGCTGAGACAGCGGTGGCTTTGGCAGATAACAGGCAACAAAGGTGTGTAAAATTCCATCTCAAATTCGTCATGATATAAAACTTGATTTTTTTATATTTGATTCATAATAATATCAAAACTCGCGTTGCTCATTGCCAGACAGTTAGTATGGTTCCAACCCTCTGCCGGACACCCCTAAACTATTATAATTTATAATTATACTTACGTTATATTATAAAACCTAAGTTTTATATATAATTTTTTGGGAGCCTATTAAACTATGTTTACATAGTAGCCGGACAGTTTCGAAGGTTCTATCATCTTGCCAGACGCATTCAAAGTGAGCAATAATCGGAAGAGCAAGGAGCGTATACAATAACTAAAGGTTATATTATAAAACCTAAGTTTCATATATAATTTTTTGGGAGCCTATTAAACTATGTTTACATAGTAGCCGGACAGTTTCGAAGGTTCTATCATCTTGCCAGACGCATTCAAAGTGAGCAGTAATGGGGAGAGCAAGGAGTGAATACAGTAACTAAACGTTATATTATAAAACCTAAATTTTATATATAATTTTTTGGGAGCCTATTAAACTATGTTTATATAGTAGCCGGACAGTTTCGAAGGTTCTATCATCTTGCCAGACGCATTCAAAGTGAGCAATAATCGGCAGAGCAAGGAGCGTATACAGTAACTAAAGGTTATATTATAAAACCTAAGTTTCATATATAATTTTTTGGGAGCCTATTAAACTATGTTTACATAGTAGCCGGACAGTTTCGAAGGTTCTATCATCTTGCCAGACGCATTCAAAGGCTGCGGTCCGAATTGTGCTAACAGCACTTACGACGTTTAAACTGCTAACGTGTGGACCGATTTAGTGAGCGCGCGATAACGATGAAAATGATGAAAATATTTAGATTTAATTAAAATAAATTAATTTCTCTGTAAATTTCTTATCTTAAAAAAAATGTGTCCTTTGGTATAATAAACACTAAAATTTGATTTACTTTGTTTCATTGGCTTTATAATTTTAATAGCATTGACAATAATAAATTTCTTAAAAATGAAAAATAATATCAATTAAATTATTAGATTTTCGACATGATTGACATTGTATGAGAAAAATTTTACTCAGTATTATTTTAAATATTTGTTATTGAAATTGTAAAAATTAATAAATGAAATTTCTGGATTAAGAAAAAAATAAACTGCACAATTTAAAATTAATAACAATGGATGCGCAGTGAAATCCCGCAATAGACCAAGCGCTCTGTTTCATTTGCACTAGTTACTATATACGCTCCTTGCTCTCCTGATTACTGCTGACTTTGAATGCGTCTGGCAAGATGATAGAACCTTCGAAACTGTCCGGCTACTATGTAAACATAGTTTAATAGGCTCCCAAAAAATTATATATAAAACTTAGGTTTTATAATATAACGTAAGTATAATTATAAATTATAATAGTTTAGGGGTGTCCGGCAGAGGGTTGGAACCATACTAACTGTCTGGAAATGAGCAACGCGAGTTTTGATATTATTATGAATCAAATATAAAAAAAATCAAGTTTTATATCATGACGAATTTGAGATGGAATTTTACACACCTTTGTTGCCTGTTATCTGCCAAAGCCACCGCTGCCTCAGCTTCATGTTTGGGGATCATTCGTACCTGTACTAGGGACACACATAGAAGAACTTTCAGCTTTTATAAAATGACGAAGGTCTGGCACTCACGGGCTCTTGGACTATTATACTATGAAAGTCGTAAATTTGCTGCCGAACACGACTACAAGTTCTGTAGGTCACAAAATAATAATTTTTCTTCGCCAACGGGAAGGTATGGCGCCTGTGTGCGTTACGTCCTTGGCTGTTCTTAACAATCTTGCTAAATCGCAATAATTATTATCAAATTTTTGTTAAGATGTCTATTTTTACTTGTATTTCTGTCTTTTTAATGTCTTATTTGATTTTCTACTATGTCATTAAATCTGTACACACACACTCAAACATATTTGAAACAAACACACCTAGCGTTTTTTTGTCTTACAGTTACCAGGCAAAGTTTTATTGCCATTGTAATGTTGCAGTGAAATATTTGATTATGTTATATTTACACTTTACATGGTTCACAGCACTACACCTGACTACTCCTACTCATTGTGTTGCGCCTATTCGTTTCGACGAACTATTTCGGGCAAGTACTTTTATGTTTGTTTATCCTAGTGATTCAAAATTTTCTATCTATTTAAAAAGTATTGTACGGTATCTCAAATTAAATTTTGTCTGCATCAAAGAGCCTACCAGATTGGGTCCGCATCACGTGGCATTTTACAGTTCACAAATCATCATAGCTAAATGCGCACACTCTATTTTGTTCTTACTAATTACATAATGTTCGATTCAAATTTGGTTAATAATGTAAACACAGAACTGGACTCCTTTCGTTGCACTGATTCTTTTATTTGCCAAGCGGAACAATGTTCACTTTATATTAGTAAAGGTAGGAATTCTTTCAGTATATTACAAATGAATGTACGTAGCATAAGCAAAAACTTCGATCATTTATGCACTTTGTTACATGCTATAAATATTACGCCGGAAGTTATAGTATTGACTGACTGTCGGATTTGCAAGTGCCCTAATCTTCCACGTCTGGAGGGCTGCATTACACACTGTACACAAATTAATAGGAGTCAAAATGATGGCATTGATATATATATCAGGTCATGCTTAGAGCATAGTGTAGAAGAGCCATGTGTGAATGACTCAAACTGTCTAGTTACAAGGCTACCTCACGATGAGCTAGCTATAGTTTCACTGTATAGGTCACCATCTGTTAAGCAACTCGATCCCTTTTTTTTGAGTCTCAACAATGTCCTGACGTGTGTTTCGGCATTTAAGAACGTGGTGGTGGCAGGTGATTTAAATATTAACATTGCACTGACAAACTTAGCTCAAAGCGCCTACGAATACTTAAACCTAACCGCATCGCATGGGTTTCTCCCAGCACACACTCTGCCCACGCGAGACAAAAACTGCCTTGATCATTTATTACTGAAGTCAGACAAAAGCTCTACGACATTAATCACAGACACCTTTATTACTGATCATGCCCCCATTCTTTTTAATATTAAATCCATACAAACTCCTAGTAAAGCTAAAACAAAGCAAATGAGAGTTGACTATGTACAAGTATCATCGTCTGTGGATGAATTAGATTTTAGTTCAGTCACAAGCGAGAAGGATGCTGATCTTGCTGCAGAGCGTCTTGTTACTATTGTTGGGGCTATTATGAAACGTCATACAGCGGTAGTATACATCCCCTCCAAAATCAGAATTTAATTCCGGTGTTAATTATTATTACTAGTGGTCGCCCATTGGTCGAAATTCGACCATAATAAACTTAAATTGTAAGTGACTTAATATACATTATTAAAATATAATATTCAAACATTATTAAGGTTCTACTGTCCAAAACTAAACTACTATAACCACAGATTTGACCAAGACTGTTATTTGCCCATTTCTTTTTTGAACAAATTATATGAAATTAAAAAGAAGTAAAATAAAGAATACCTATTTAAAAAATGTTTATTAAAACAAAACATGCTATAAGAGGATGCAAAACAAAAAAACATTTTTTATCGCATATTGCAATAATATAATTAATGATTTAAAACTTCTCTGAAAACAATGTTTTTTGTAAAAACTCTTTCATCGTTTGCTAAATGTCCTTGGCCATTATATTTGGATATATAAAACCTTAAACCAGCGAATGAACGAACTCTACTTGCTGCGACATACAATTGCCCATGTGTAGAAACTGGCCGATTTAATAAAACACCAATTTTTTGGACTGTTTTGTCCAATTCCAGTGAAATTTCACGCATTATGTTGTTGTTACATGTTTGACTAATACGTTCTTGTAATCTATAATTAATAGCAGTGTCAACATCATAAAAATATAATTGTGCATAACATGGTGAGCGACCATATGCAGCAGTCATTGGGCCTGATCTGTGATAAAAAACATCATGTATTTTGAAATAATACACTCCACTTGTAACTACCTCAGCAACTTTGGCTTCTGAGCTAACCATAGCAAAACATGAATTATATTGCCTAATATATTCTAAATAATTTTTTGATTTACTTTTTATTAAAGGTTCATTTGAAGTAAGTCCATCATACGATGATTTAAAATATTCATTTTGACTTAAGGGTGGTAATATTGCTTTACCCTTGTGACAACATAAAGTGAATGCAGTTCGGTCGCCTAAGGTCACTTCAGATTCAAAATGTTTCGCATTGCAAAACCTGCAGTCTAAATCATAATAAATAAAGTTATTTTTTTGTACCTGAATGTTGTCATTGCAGATTGCTGCTACAGAACTTTCTTTATGCATATAATGAAAGTCCGTGTACATTTAAATGTATCTTACTGCTACACAACTTATATATATGTATATATTACATAAATTTTTATAAGCGCTCAGTATTTCACGTAGGATTCGTCAAATAAAACTTTTCTGTTTGACATTCAACTATTTCTATAATAAACAAAAGAGACAATTTGACCACAGAGTATGTATACGTGTACAAATACTTGTGTATGCGTGTGTCAAATGTATTCTGGTTTGTGTAATGTTTTATTTATTGATTTATTGTACTTATTATGCATTATTATTAAAATCTTTTTTTATATTAAATGAGGCAAATAAAACTTTTCTTTTTGATATGTCTATGTCAGTACTCTATGTCTATGGACAAAATGAAAATATGCGTGTACAAATACTTGTGTATGTATGTGTGTGTGAAATGTATGGTAGTGTGTGTAATGTTTTATTTATTGATTTAATGTACTTTATAAGCATTATTATTGAAAAATATTAGCGTTCTGCACTTCTCCAACGCATAAACTATAAGTGTGCCAAATTTTATGCTCCTGCGTCCGCGCAATTTTCGTAAAATGCGAATTAAAGTTTTTGTATGGCGCATTAATATAATAATTATTAGTTTATTTCACATCAACTCCCTCTTGACGGCTGGCGCGTTCGGCGTTGTGGTTGTCTCGTACTGAAACTGTCCCCAATGCAACACTGAACAGGGTCCACCGGTTGATGTTAAATAAACTGACATTGGGCACTTGGTTTTTTACTTTAAGTTCGTGTTCAGTTTGACTCATTCTTTGTTTCTTACCTTAATCAGGACAGCTACCAAGAAGGCAGAAAGCACCACAAGAGCTAACACTGGGGGTGGAAGTTGTAGCAATTGAGCGCGCCATGGCACCCGTTGCGTCTCCGCTACCAAACGGTCAATAGAGCGCAAGTAACAGAGGTAGCCCGTAGCGGTAAGCCTAAAAAGAACAAAATACAGAGTTATAAATCGCACAGGAACTCAAGGACTCGGGGCAGTACATCATTTTGTCCCATATCCGAAGTGGAAATATACATTACTTTTACAGAATAGTGCCGTATACATATATAAACTCACGTTTTTATCCCTAAGAGATAGACAAAAGTGAATTAATAGCCTCATCTTAAAGACTAGTTCCAGTTACGGAATAAGGAGCAAACCTATTCCAGAGCCAATATCGTGAAATTACGTTCGATTTAAAAAGGTCATAATCATTATTGTAAATGCAATAAATGATCTCATAGTTCAAGTTTGGATGGTGTGACGCAGATAAAATTGATTAAAATTATAATATGTCAATCCTTATCAATATTGGTTTGAAATGTAACACGAGTAGAATTTTAAAATTAATTTTATTATTATATTTCACTAGCTTGTGCAATGTGTAAGTGTTTGAGATTGTCATGATGACAGACATGTCTTTTACGTCCCCAAATAAGGCGTAAAAAAGCAATTCACTACGTTACCGTAGTGTGGGTCACGATAATGCCTTGTCTGCACTCGCAATAAGTATGGTGACCGCCACTATTGGATTCTATTCATGCTTTCCATTAGGCAGAGTAGAATCACTTGGGTAGGCTCTTAAAATAAATCATAATTTATACAGAGTTTCTACCTACTAATATGATGTTATTACTGAAGTAATAGTAGAGGAGCCGTAGAAGGGATTCCGGGATTTACTCGAGCGCGGCAGATTAATATACAGAGGAATACCTTGTACTCTATTAAGTACTTACACCAAATATGAGACTTCTATATATGATCGCCCGTCAAGGATAAAGGATCAGATTAGTATAAAAAAATTGATCATCAAAAATTTTCGAGCGCGTCAGACTAAGATAAGATGAGGTAGTTACGTGCTAAAACGTGTAGATTTCACTAATCTGACAATTTAAGTGAGATGTAAAGAAGGGGGAGGGCTACAAAGTTGTAAAAAAAACGTCGCTTGGACATTCTCGAGCGTGGCTAAATTTTTTTTTATTTTGAACGGAATAATTCAAGAATTACGAAAAATACATAATCTGACAATTTCCGCAAGCCGAAGCAACAAAAATTCATCGATAAAGTTTAATGCGTGCAGCTACGTGATGCCTATGTTCCCCTCTCCGTGCTTCTATTCCTCTCACACAATTTAATTTTTTATATTTATTTTCTTATAAATACAAATATTCTACTTTAAAAAAAACATACAAACATGTACTTTCTCATTTGCATGCTATTCCCTGAGCTTTTCAATTAATTAAGTTCAATAGTTTAAAAAAAACCAAAAGAAAACATTTTTAATTGTCAGGTTAGTGAAATCCCTCTAGATAATTGTCAGATTATGAGACAGAACGTCTAGTGCATCAAGATGAACCATATATATCTTAATGTGACGCGCTTGAGTATTTCAAAATGACCAATTTTTTTGCACATTCTAATAACGGCCATGACTTTGCGTCACATCCAAATTGTCAGATTATTATATAAGAGCATTTTTTTAGGTTCACCTAACATCCCCTTCGAAAATCTGACGCGCTCGATAAAGTTTTTTTTTTCATTTTTCACCCCTACGTACGACCACCCCCATCACTAAAACAGTCAGATTAACATATGTACATTTTTAAAAATACGTAGAACATATATAATATCATTATCTGACACGCTCGAGTATGTCCATGGAACTGTTTTTTTTTTACATTTTTGAAAATCTATAGTCCCTCCCCCCACTGATGAAATGGTATGTTTTATATGTCATTTTTCTTTTCATCATCTAAGCTTCATAACCGATAAGTGAGTAGAAGAAGTAAATCCCGATTTAGCATCGTAGCCTCCCGTACTATAAAGAGCGAATGCTTAAATTGTAAATTATTTAGTACTAGTTATTTATTTATTTACAACTTTATGCACAAATACATATGTCGGCGGACTTAATATCTAAGGCATTTATTAAATTGGTGTTGTCGAATTTGCGTATTGATTTTAATGCTCAGGATTACTTATACATCCCTACGAACTGCCGTTAGATCCTTTTCTCATTTTAATACCTACGTTTGAAAACCCTATTTTTTATGACAACATTTAGCTATCATTGTAAAGCGACGCATGACGGTAGTGAATACCTTTGTTATTTTATATCCATTAATATGTCTATTTACATTGATCTGGAGATGTCTATATTTAAATTTACAAGAATAACAGCATATTAAGGTTTTTAAAGTTAATACTTATTTATAAGCTCTGCTCGGTGTGGATCCAGGAACTGATAAGTATCTGTAATATAAGAACCGTTTTCCGAGAATATTAGTATTGAGGTGCCAAAGCGTTCTTATTACCCCTTTAGATCATGTGAAACACATTTACGAATCCAGTAATTGTGAGTTTTTTTTATACTCGTATTTTATATTATTTATGTATTACCGGTTGCATGAATTAGGCATGTTGTTTTTTTATATGTGTTTAAAATTGCATTCTTACCACGTATATATGTAAACAGACTTTACTAAAATATAATATATTAAAATTACCATTATTACTTACACAGTGATAGCAAAGTCAAAGATCTGGAGGCAGAAGAATGGTAACAGGTGAGCAGGTTTGCCGAGTGCGGCTCCATAGATCAGCATGAATGTGATTGCCAGGGTACACACTGTAACCAGCGCACCCACATCCACATCATCTAATACGCAAAACCAAGCGTATCATTATTTAGGGACAAGACAAATAGTTGCCCGATATGCAGTTTTAAGAAAATAATAAAACTAAATGTTTTATTACAATAAAATAGTCAAAGATAAAGTCATTCTAATAAACTGTTCAACAAATGAAGGTAAAAATTGAAGGCGAGTTGTAAACGTATCAAGGCAATAATAAAGTCGTTAACACTTAATTACACTTCACAAATGTCCACAAAATACTATAAGAAAATATTAATAGAATTTTAAAATTATCAACGCGAAAGTTTAAAACTCAGATCTTATGTAGGTATTTGTTTAACTTAAAAAATACACACTATATGTTAAATGCAAATATCAAAGTGCGCAACAGTTGCTTTTGCAAAATGTTGTTTAATGTGAATTTAAACGTGTCAACATTTCTTATGTTAACAAGTGTTAAAAACTTAAACTCAAACCATTTGTGCATTATGTTTTTGAATTTATATTATTAATTTTAAACTACTTATGTGATCATAATATATTTATATAAGGAGGAGGATTTATATTATATTTCATATGGAGTATGAGTTTGATTTACATATTTGTAGGTCACACAAAAACATGAATACTAAACAATACCAAGAAAAAAGTAGAAACAGCTCTGCAAATTGCACATTCATTTAGTTTTCCTTTACTGAGTTATCATGTTGGCATATAAAAAAATCAATGCATATCAAAAAACTTACGATATATTAAACTATGATCTCGATGCTGTCCGACATGCTGTGGAGGATATGAGCTCGGCAGTGGTTCTACTTTAGGCAGTGCAGTAGGCATAGTCTCACGACCTGCATTGCTCCAATCCACAACAGGAGCAGAATCTCGTTCAAGTTCATCTAATAGGCGAGGGTCACGCACTATAGCTGCTAGGAACCCTAACGCTATGAGGTGCAGCATCTACAAACATCAGTAATCCTTTAATCGAGCCTTAGATAATATAACACGATTTTTTATACTGGCATATTATTTTAACTGATAGTGGACTGAAACATATGAATAGCCTGATCCTTCTAATAAGACTCTGAAAGGGAGATTTCAGTCTTCTTGTATGTTACACAATATCTCTATCAATTGAGGGTTCAACGTTAGTAATAGTTAGTAAAAGATAATTTTCAGAATGGGTATTGATTACCTTTAATACTGTATTATATAGTTTGATGCACAATAATGCATATTTTGATTTATTTCTAGATGGCAAGTGATTAAATTTCTGATTATAAAAGAATTCATAGACCACTTATGAAGTTATGGTGAACCTTAACGCTCAGCAAAATCATCATAAGACTTCAAATGATTTTAATTCACAATCTTTATCAACATTTACTTTTAATTATATAATAAATTTAGAATATGATTTACAATACCTGGCAGTTTTATAGGTAAAAAATTTGGCTATGCATGACTGTGCTGTCTATACAGTTTGCAGCTGTCAAGATTAAGCATAGATTATATTTTGTAGACACTTGAAGCAAGTTGCTTTTGATCTACTCTTAATCAGATTAAAATATTACTGTTTTAACCATTTGATTAACAAATCAGAAACTACAGTACAACTACTGTTATGGTTGTCTTTCTTCCATAAAGGAAAGATCATATAATACACGCATAATAGAATTAAAAACGAATTAAATTATAATAAAAAGAAAATGTCACTTACAAGATGCCATGTCCCAAGTAGTATAGTACCTGTGCGCACATGAAGGCAGAAACAACAGCGCCACTCGCTGTTGCGTTCACTTCCTAATTTGGGACGTAAACTTAACATCGTTACCTGTAGAAAAAATATACATTACTTTAATACCATGTTATTTATAACAATAAATTAACTTGGTAACTAAAAAGAGCATATTTATAATTTTACATTTAATCAAATACGTAAAGGTATTGTAACTTGATCTTCAAGTAGCCTGAGAGCCAACACATACTAGTCCAGGGCATATTCAATAATGTATGTGCATGTGGCTAAGTCCTCTTACCTATTCTAGACTATTGGGATACTACTGCCATATGTAGGTTAACATTTTGGTAACTAGCAATTCATATTCTAAAAATTATTTTAGGATGATTTTTATATGGAGTCCAGACAACAAAAAAAGGCAATGGCAATATACTAAGTGATGTGTTATCTGACTAGGTTGTTCTGTGCCAAGTTATACTGGTTACTAAAGAAATAATGATGACTAATATTTATACAGTAACTATAAAATACTATTATTACCTTTGAGACTTAGGTTTTTGTTTTTGAAGAAGTCTAAACATTTTGTTTTAAAATATGTGCTATAATAATGGATGTGTCGCATATATATACTTATAAAAAAACAAATTAAATTTATTATGAGCCGATCAGTGCATTTTATATTGTATAACTGTAAATACATTGCAGCAGTAAGCAAAATACCAAAAAGTTTCGTTTCAGTATCACATATGTTTATGTATCTATCTACGTATTAGTTTTGGCATTTAATTAGATTATGAGTTTATGAGTAAATTAAGAGACATTGTAAGTTTACTAACCTGTATCTAAATTGACACGTTAATTTTCATAAGATTTACAAAAACTATTTCCAAATGTATTATTTTTAAGTAATTTCTTTCGTCTTGACAGTGCAGTTTCATTCGTTCTGAATCGTTCTTAATTCTGATTTTCTGATCAGTGTTTCAGTGTGACCACGTTAAAATAAATAAAACTGCTGTCAAGTTCTGTCACAAGGTATAGTATATAGTGGCATAAACGAAAAGATATTAAATGTTAAGGAACTAAAGTCTCAATGCTACCTGGCAACATTTATATTAGTTCGGCCAAATTAGACATTTCAAATTACAAAATAAACTTTGCTAGAGACCTTTGGTACAACAAGTAAAAATAAAGTACTCAAAATTCTCCTCGATCCCATATGTAATAAAAATGTTATTCAAGGTCAAAATATTAATTACTTACAAGATGCAAGTCAACAAATTCAGTTTTTATGCTTTTTCTCAAAAATAGTAAGTCTTATTGAAAATATGTTCTAGATGAAAAGTGGTAGATCATAAAGTTATTTACAAAAAAGATCCTAATACTGTTTTACTTATATTCTTTAAATGATTTAGATCGAACAACAGTCTTGACGTTATGGCTAATATTTGTATAAGTTATCTTCAAAAATTATGTTTTGCATTTCTAAAAATGATTTGCTCCAAAAATACGACAATGGTGCCGGGATATCGTTGCTTATGTTCTCGAATATTGTATTCGGTGCGGGTACATAGTATTATCAAAAACACAAGAATAAATATCTCCACAAACACTTGCTGCAGCAACTTTTAAATTTTTTAAGTATTCTTCTTTTTCACCTACATTTTTGTATACCAGGCTTGCTTTAAAATGTCTTGATGACTGTCGATGAATGTCAATTTACCCGATTTTCTATAATTATAATCTATTACCATACTTATATAGTTTTTAATCCATAGTTAAAGTTGTGGCATTTTCCACATACAGCACAAAAAAAATATACAACAGCGCCATCTAGCGAAGATACATCGAACTACGAAGAATAATAATGAACTACGAAGCAACTACTAATTCTGTATCGCGAAATGGAAATTCGCATGGCAGTTAGCATATATACAACACCCTAACATTAACCATTGGGCCGTGGCCCGCCAGGCATGATCACCTCACTGGTCGGAGGATCTTCCCTTTGTGTCGGAGGGACATGACACCCGTTCGCACCACAAATTTTTACTTGCCCGTTTAAATGTAAGCTTTCTGAAAACTTATAAATTTCCTCCAAAGCAGAAATTACTGTCTCATCTCGAGGATGTCCCATTTTACCGCGAGTAATGATACTTAACCTCAGCAGTAACTAAATTATATTCAAAATTATAGTGTGTAGTAACAGTTTTTGATACGTCATCAGAGCAATACTGAGCTACTTTCAAAAAGGATCCCACTAGATCTTATCTTACAATAATGAGTACACAATGCATAACTACGCTAGTGTTAAAATAATCAAAACGACATTTTTAAATAAAACAAACTGGAACATTAATGGTTTAGCTCCTAACAAAGAAGAATTTGAGATGTTGCTACACTTTTATGACCTTGACTTTCTTCTTATTTCGGAAGTCTATTTGGTCTCCAGCTATCTGATTAAAATTAAAGGGTATTATGCCTAGTCCACGAACCATCCAGGTGGCACAACAACTGGGCGAACGTCATCTATTAAACACCAAGAACTCACAAAATGTTGTTAAGACCAAAGTACCACAATTATATCATCGGACCGCAATGGCAACACTAATATCTCAACTGAATACTGCCCTCCCAAGTATAAACTAACAGAAGAGCAATTCAATAAGTTCTTTGAGATTTTGGAATCTCGGTTCATTGCTGGTGATGACTAGATCACCCAACACTTACACTGGGGCTCTAAATTAATAACTACCCAACGGAGAGCTTTAAAATACAGTGCAAAAAAACAATGTTGGGCAATGTATTCTATATAGATATGATATGTATGGGTTTTTTGATTTATTGCCAACAGTGATTTCGAAACGGGACTTTAATTATGATGATTTTAGCTTAGATTGTAATTAATAAACAATTACATAGTAAAATATTTATTACAGATAGTCACTTAAACTGGACGGTACATATGGCCTAATGCCCGAATAAGAAAACTTATTCGGCGATATTCAGAAAAATTAGGCGTAATGCAGATTTAAATACTCTGTTAAATGTATATTATTCCTGAATTACCTGAATTCATTGTTCAAGTATTTGATTTTTTACTTAGATATCGAGTATAGTTGAGCCCCAACCTTAGTAGGTTTTGTATTGCGCTTCTTTCATCCTGTAATTTCTCGCTAGTATGCCTTACAGCTACTCACATCGTTGACTTTTGCCTCAATATCTGATTGGGTTGCATTACACGATGACTAAAGAATCTGAGCTCTGTATCTGAGCTGACGACGTAATTTTTTAAAATAAGGTGCCAAATAATTAGCTTTCTTGTAAATAAACAATTTTTATACTATACTAAATGTTTTTTTTATACGATAATTCGTGGCCCATTCTGTATGACATATTTCAACTTACTATGTACCTACGAAATGTCTTTCTTAATATTAGAAGAGCAGCTCGTGTTAAATCCCAATCCTGCTTCAATATTTTTAAAAGAGGGATTCTTTCTTTAACTACACACGTTCGTAAACGGTGAAATACACCCAAAAATATCACTATAATTTTTTAAAGACATCAAAGAACATTAAGGCTTTTGAACAGAAGATTTCAGCGGACTTAGCAAGTGAATTTAATGAGTTTGCAAGATATGAAATATATTCTGCATGCTTGTTTCTTTGCTTCATACGTGTTTGTAAGTTACTATATTCAATACTCGTATTGCTAGAGTCATAAAGCCACTCTCACTAAAGAAAATTTAAGACACTTTTAGTGTCAATTGATCTACCGAGGATATCTCATATCTCTAGTAGAAACCAACGACTGAGTAGCATTTGCAGCTTTTAATTTTGCAAATAAATTAATCCAGTAAGTTTAACGCACTTAAATAGATAAACTCTTCACGTATTATTTAAAATAAATACTTACGCCATATTTTTTGATTACTCGTGCTTTTGTCACCCAGTGGTGGCCTTAGCCATTGCGAGACCCCGGACAGGTAGATCATTGCGAGGCCCCGGGTGTCTAGATCGTATAGAGGTACGAGGCAGATAGACCGTTAAGAGATTATCAGACCACGAGGACCTATTACCATACCTTTAATGGGGACGCTGTTAACTCCTACACCTTTTTGTTATGACGAAGAGTGGTCTAGACTTCTGCAGGCGTTATCGGAGCCACTGGTCCTTGATGTGCAGGAAGGGCCGGAGGCTGTGCCTCTTTAAGCTGCTTGTTCAATACCTCGTATATATGAGTGCTATCTTTCCTTCACCGCAAGGTCCTCACACAATAATTTACTTTTAGAATCCATTAGAATTAGTGCCAATTTATAGGTCCACTTTTGCCCTACAGAAGACTTTAACTTATAGAGACGTTATAAGTGATCAGCTTTGGCTTTGGCAACAGCCCATTATGTAGTGAGCTTTAGATCAATGTACACGTCGCGGTCTTTGCGAGATCCAGATGCTTGTCATTTTTTAAAGAGGGCTTTGTTCATCCCGGAGTCACTATGGACAGTATCATTTCACTATCATGTTTCCTTTTCGTACTTGCGCCCACCCTTTGACACGCTAAGCACCGCCTTCGTCGCTCCAATGATAGCCGTCTGAATCTTGTTTTAGTAATCCTGCACAGATTCGTTCTCAGTGTCGGCAAACTTGTCTCCGATGGTTGAGGCAACTCCTGAGACGACACTGCTACTGCTTGACACGATTACCTTTGGGCTTCAGCCAGGCAATATGATCTTGAGGTATGATCTTGCAGTTGGCTACTTTTCGGATATGCTATTTGTTAGTAAGTTTGATGTCAATTTGGGTAGCTTGACCTTTGTTCCTGTAATGAGATGCGCACACTCGGCATTGTCAGTCTCGTATCCAAATCCATGAACATACTCAAAATCCTCACATCCCCTACCCACGTGACCGTTTAATTCGCTACCTAAAATGATTCCATGGGACTACTGAATGTCTCGTAGCACATCCTTAACTTGTCCTCAGGAAAATGATATTTCGGTGCAGCCACAATCGTGCAGGCACTTACCGAATAATTAACATTCCCATCCGTAATTACCCCATGAGTCTATCTAAACAGCGTTTGACTTTTAGAACATCGCTCTGGAGACTACTACGGCCATCCCGTTCATCACCACCAGTTGTGCGCCTGTAGATCAATTTGTGACCATAACCAATAAGCCTCTCTATTTGGCGTCCTTATACGAAGTCTTCCGTAGTAATATCAAGGCTACCCATTGCCTGAAGAGTAGATAGGCCAACTCTCTCCAACACCTCATCAACGTATTAATATTCCATGTTACGAAGCGGATACAATAACCTTTTCCTATGTACTGTAGGAGTTTAGTGAGGTTCCAGTAAGAGATGTTGGTTTGGTCCCAAAAGATCCTTCATACTCAGAAATGTACTTAATTTGTTTGATATGATCTAACGGCGGCGACATGGTATAAGATGCGGTCATGTTCCGTTATTTTGAAAAATATTATTGTATTAGCCTTTTTATTATATCAACATATCTATCGTTCCTATGTCATCAGTGTTATAATTGAGGCCAAGGGCAGCAATAATAAAAAAGTAATAATTGATACAAGCTATATTTCATTCTTCAAATGTTTGTGTGAGCTGCTAATATACATATATTTCGGCGTTTGGGTGTTTTCTGTGTATAATATGTATGTATTTATAAAAAAAAGGATGTATGTATTTATATCAGTTGTCTAGGACCAATGGTACAATCTCTGCTCAGTTTGAATTAGATGGCGTTGTGTGTCTGTAAAGTTATTATTATTAAACTCTATGCAATAAACTATGCTAACGCCATTTTAGTTTCACTGGGCATCCCTATTGTGTCAAATACGACTACTTGTTTTGTTGTGCTGCTGGCTGGTGAGGTTTGAGGTAAGTTCGATGTATTTCAAGTTTCTTGCCTAATTGTTTTTGTATTATTAAATTGTTTTAAAATTGTATCAGGGAAAAATACTGATCAATTTGCTTAACTTGTCTTAGCGGAGGACGGAGCCGTCATTGAACCTGGTTGAGATTTGCAAAAGTATCAACGTGTTGCAACAATCATACTTGATCTCATCGCTTCATCGAACAAGTGAGAACATTTTATTGGTATTATTTATCAATGTTTTATGTTTACAAATTAACTATAGCAAAGCATGTTACGTGGATTTGGTATTTTCTGAAACATGTACTAATTTAAATCATTCTTTATTTCCTTCCATGCCTGATCCTGTTGGCCTACACTCATCTCATCAATGGTTTGTTATTTGTTGTTAAATTAAGAAGATACGCATACCACCATGCCATCCATCTTATTAAAGAGTAATTTAGAAAACACGTCATTTAACATCATATTTCAGATTTTATTTAGATGCATTACATTTTTTATTAATGCATGGGTCATAAGAAATATTGAACATGAAGTTGTAGGTATTATAAATGTAAGATTGTTACTGTTAGAGAGTACAATTATGTTCCTTACTCGCGAACCATTTAATAGAGCCTGTTTAGAACTCAAAACTTTGTCATGGAGAGATTTGTTTAACCAAGTCTGGGTTTCAGTTCCTGTTTGCTGCGTCTTGTCTCTTGTTTTTCTTTATATCTGGTTAAACTTGTTACCATTAGTCCATCCTGATCATGCTTTCCAGTATAAGATTGCCTGTTGGAGTGTGGTCGTTTCATGTGTGTTAGAATTATGTGGTGCTAACTTGTTTCTACTGGCGCAGCTCTTTTGTTTCACAAAACTAAAATTGATGCTGGATATCTTGCACATCTTTATAAAAACAGTTTTATTTCTGTCTATTGTTACCTATGACAAATCTCTTGCACTTATTGCATTTTCTGTTGCACAAGTTTGTAGTATAGGGTTTATTGTACTCAGCTATTACATTTTTTTCCACTGGTATATTAAAAATAAATCGCTGTATATGTCGGGACCAGTTCAAAATAAACTTATTCCTGAAATAATTATAGTCATATTGTATGCTGAAATGGAATACTTCCCATTTACATCTATCAAGGACTTTTTGCCAAAATATTCTGGCATGTTGAGCACTACATTGAATAAGAGATTATGTACCTTAACTTATAGTTTTGCTAAACAGGGGATGATCAAACAGATTTTATCAGAAGGTGAAAAATATGTGATGTCTGTTAGTCCAGTTATGACCTTCACAGAACAAGCTACATATGATGTTGTTAAAAATTTTGTTAGCTTAGCAGCTGGATTCATTTACAGGCCTATTGAAAACGAGAGCTATTTCTACTTAACTCAAACCACAAATAGAGATGCACCTCTTAGTCGGTTAGACCAAACTAAAGTTGAAAAATCATGTAGTAAAGTATTGTCACGGGTTTGCAAATTAGTCTGGTCTATAGGTTTAATAATTTTAGTTTTTGGGCAAAGTTATGCAGGAACAATACTTATATTCTATGGAGGAGAGTCATTTGTTGCAAGTGGGTTGCCAGTGCAATTATTGAAAAGCCATTGTTTCACTATAGTTTTATTGGCTATCAATGGTGTCACTGAATGTTATGCAATTGCAATAATGACTAAAGCTCAATTGAACATGTATAATTTTTTAATGAATCTTTTTTCAATAAGTCTTCTTGTGGTATCATATGTTTTGACATACATACTTGGACCAGTAGGTTTTGTTGTATCTAACTGTTTTAATATGTTTGTTAGAATTCTACACAACTTGCATATTATAAATAGTAAATATCACGGCAATGATTGTAAGCCTTTAGAAGGGTCATTTACTGGTAAAATATTTTTATGGACATTATTTATTGCTGGCTACCTTTGTAAGCTTTCTGAAGATATATTATCTCAAGAGTCAGTACTTCTTCATGTAATTGTTGGGGCTGTATCGTTTATTTGTGTTCTACTTGCATGGGGATATGAGAATCCAGAACTTGTAACTAACATGTTCCAAAACACAAGAAAGAAAGAACAAAAAGTTTCTATTGACTAAGAAATTGTTGTAAATATTGACAATAAAGCTAATGTAATAATGTAATGTGTCCCAAAAAAATGTGGTATCCCGACTTCGATTGAATAAGGCAGTAGCCACACATAGCAGCAGAAATGAGAACTATAATAATATACCATAAGGTTGCATTGCATTCCTAGAATGTTGTGCAACAAAGTGTAATAATTATGGGAGATTACACATATTTTGTGATTGATTTTTGCATAAAAATATTTTGCCTGTGTTTCTATTTCACCCAACTATAGCAAAGGATGAGTAATCGTTTTGGCAGTATATATGTTTGTATGTTCCACTTAAAATTAGTAAACTTCTAAACCCAAACTACTAAGTGGCGCCTAAACTACTGAACCGATTATTATGAATGAGATGTCAATAGGTTTGTAATAATGGCCCAGGTGACGTGGGCTATAAAGGAAAATGATGTTATGTACCACCAGCTAAGGTAATGAATAGTTACAGGTATATTAGCCATGGATATTCGGTGACTATTCGATATTCAACTATTCGGACGTGTTTTTTTTTACACTATTTACCCGAATAGTTCACAATGTTCGGCCGAATACCGATTAGTGAAAAATATAAAGAATAATGCTCTGCTAATAATGCAAGAAAAAAACACGAAAATTTTTCCAGTGTTTGTGCTGCCAGATTAGTTTTGCCATATAAATTATTTCTAAGGAATATTTTGATGAACCACATCCCATAAAAGTAAAGTAGGTAAGTAAGTTAGGGTTAGTTGTAGAAGTGTTAACACTTAGGGTTGTATTGTAAGTAATCTTTGGTGCCAAATTGTAAAAAAATACAGAAGGCCACCCTTATCATTTACATAGCAAGCATACACGTTCGCTGCAGGACAACACACACCTTGTGTTTTTAGAGACTCATCGGTTTTAAAAAGACACTAGGTACAGACAACAAAAACAAATTCATAAAAATCAGCCCAGCCGTTTCAGATGAGTTCGATGAAAAACACTTTTGAGATTTGATTGAGATTTTTTTGCATTAGATAAATGTTGGGCTTGTGACTCAATATTAGCTATGTAGGTTAACACGTTTGCAAAGTCAAACAATCTTAGCCAGTTCATTCTATGGGTGAGTAACTACTCTTAATACATTAACACACCACGGTACCTCGGAAAACACAAAGCAGTTGGTCGCGATTGTCATACGAATATCCTTGGTAATCGTTATGGATATGGCGTGTCATTGGAAACGTCCTTAAAAAATAATAATGTTTTGTGAAGACTATTTTGATAAAAGTATATTTGTGCAATATTTAGCTTTAAAGCACTGAGATTGTGTAATTCCCTCCTCTCAATTGGTCAATTTAGAGGTTTGAAAAATTCACGGTTGGTACGTATAAAACGAATTAAAAGAAAAACTATCACGGCTAAGTAGGCTTTATTAATTAACGAGTAATAGCCGACCAACTAATTCTACATTACAGGCCGTCGAAACCGTTAAAAGCCCTTGTCCTATTTATATTTTAGTTCTATTACTTTTATATCAATATACTAAATAATAAGTAAAATTAAATGAATGACAAAATATAATACGAAGGGACTAGATTATTAGCGTGTACTATTGCTGACCGAAAGGTCCTGGATCGGACAAGTGTTACTAGGTTTTCCGAACTCTGTAGCAGCATGTGTATTACCAAAACCCCAAGAACTCCTCGTTTTAGTATACCTTTCTTTTTTTTAACGTGTGGAAACACCCTCGGCCCGTAATTTCACCGGGGTTTACAGCAGGGTGGTGTGTCGGAATCGGACCGACTAAAATCACACGGTGTGCCACTCTGCGCCTGAAATAGGAAGGATCCGGGTACAGCTGTTATTATGACATCCAGATCCCTCCTAGTGCCTGCCCGCTGCCGCGGGCACCCATCTGTGGGTAAACTCTATTTAAGCAACATATGGCACACGTAGACGTCACCTCCTCGGGGCTGACCACTGTTCTCCGCCGCCTCTTTCCACGAAATTACATCTTCGCAGAAGGTTGTGACCACGGTAAAACAGCTGTCACTACCAGCCATGAAGCGTAAGCGAGAGATGTCCTCCAATAACTGCAGTGAGGACCTCACGCTGCGCCGCCCAGGCGGAACAGACCGCCAGCGTGTGCTAAGCTGAGTTCTCGCTGCAGTCACAGTGGTGACAGGCGGGACTCAATTCTTTCCTGGCGACCGAGTGCAGATAGGTACTTCCCGAAGCAACCGTGTCCAGAAAAAACCTGCATTAGTCGGAAGGAAAGAGTTCCGTGCTGCCGCTATGCCCACTAGGCGATAATCGGCTGGAGAACCTTCACGGCGGCAAAGCAAGCACGTGGAGCCTCCAGCCGGGACGACCAACGAGCCATCGTGGCTCGACGAGCGGCCTCACGACACTTGCGTATCTCTACGGGCGGGGGCCGTATGTCGCTATCCACCCGGCAGTTAGCCGTCCGCCGAATTGACTACGATGGAGGCGCCGGTGGGTGGACCACGACGGGGCCCATGGAACAAAAGGGCGTCCGTCTTCTCCAGGGCCACCCGCAAACCCAGAGCCTCAGTACGCGCAACCACCAGAGAGACACTCGTGCTGACCAGGCGCGCCGCTTCTTCGCTCACGGCCCTCAGGCGCAACACGGCATCGACTGTCGAACACCCTGCTCGAAAACCGAATTGAGCGTCCGACAGATTGGGGCTCACCTCGCAGAAGTGCCAGAAACACGATGGGCCTACTGGCCGCGACCGAATTGCCAGGCCGTCCTGGCTTCCCTGATAGGACCAGCTTCCCGATCTTCAAGCGCTCAGGAAAGCGTCCTTACGCCAAGCTGGCGTCGAAAACCTCCCTGAGGCGGTCCGACATGTGGTTGAGGGCTCGTGCTCGTATTCGGGCAGGTATAACGTCCGGCCCGGGGGCAGTGTTCTTGGAACGGATCCGTAGAGGCGGGCGGAACATCATCACCGTTGGTCTCGCCGTCTTCGACCAAGAAGGTCATCGACGGGGATGAGTGATCCGACCGCTGTTCGAAAGGCCCTTTTATCGTTTTAGTATACTTACATCAGGGTAATAGGTAATCACGAAGCCCTATGTTGACTGTGGCTCGACATACACTTGGCCGGTTTTTATTTTACTTGAAGTACTTTATGTACAATTGTTTGGTGTAATTGTGTTTTATGAATAGTAATAATAAAATAAAAAAATGAATGGTGTCGTGGGACACCAGGTAGGAACGAAGTTCCTTCGGATAATGTGGAATCGACACAATTTGCAAAAAAAATCGTGCTCAATTTTATGTAGGTTTTCTTGATTTTTCTCTTAAATTTTGCTGATTAGTTTTTAGTTAAGTTCAAGAAAGTATTTAGGAAATTTAGTATTTTAGGAAATAAAATAATAAATTCCTTAAAATAATAAAATAATAAATTCCTTAAAATAAAAAAAAATCGTAATTCAAATTTCAACTGAAATAACAAAAAAATATGTATCTTTATTTTTTTTTTGTCAACATTATTATTAATTAAAAATTACATAGAAATAGAAAAATAGAAAAAAATAATAAAAACTCATTTAACGGTTTTATTCCACGCACTTTTTTCCACAGATTTATTCCACGCACTTTTTCCACGGATTTTTTCTTACGGTTTTACTATCACATTTTTTTCAGTTCGGTCCCGCAGCGAAATCCCTATCCCCTCCAAGCCTGCCGTAAGGAACTTCGTTCCAATATACGTCCGCTATATTTATGTCAATATGGCGGGTGTACCTTTATTTGGAAATCATTTCATTCTGAATTAGGAGTAGATTTTTAGAGCTTGATACAAAATAAAACAGTACATTCCAGGTACATTTTTTTTTGGTAATCGAAACACCCAATCGGTTACATTTAATGTTTTTCGGTCGATTCTCAAAAGAGATTTAAGTTTGTTTTTAAGTAAACATAAGACAAACTAAAACTTCAATTCGGGTTGAAGTACGGGCTCCTAAATTGATGTCCTAGAGCTATTCGTAGACAAATAATTTACGTGACAGATCATGAGCCTGGATCTAAAAACTATTAAATCCTCAATGATGAAGAACAAGCGAACAAGATTGTTGAACTTCCAGATTTGTATGTAGAGATCTACGTCTGAAGGAGAGTAAGGTAATAATTAAATTGTTGGGTGGGGTGATACGAGTAAATAGATAGGACTAAAAATACCATTTAGATTATATTATTTTTGCAAAGTTATTGTAATAATTAACATAATAATAAAAATATTTAAAACAATTGAATTTACAATTCACCATGTTATTAAAAATGCGAAGAACTTCGTTCAGATCAACTGATTTTGTTTGCTTTTTTCCAAAGGCCAGAAATACCATAGCAGCCATTCTCTCGTGACCCATTGACAGTCTTTGAGGCCTATTAATTGTAGTTAAAGTTGAAAACGCACATTCGTACAAAGTTCATAAGTATTTTTCAACACCTCTCGTTGTCTGTACAAAATTTGCAATGTATTTTTCATTTTATCCTCTTTACGACTCAAGTAAGCTTTAACCACAATATATATAATTTTTTAGGTCTGAAAATTCCCTTGATGGAATTTTCAGACCTAAAAAATTAGTTTGTTTTAGTTGATTGTAAATTGAAGATGAAAAAATTTCCAAACTTACCCATTTTTTTTTTAGTGGAACCATTTTATCTACGTCCAACTCATCGAGACTTGCAATCGAATTGATTAGATCACCGTTGTCCGAAAACCTTTGTGATTCAGCAATTAGTATGTCCAACGTTTCGAAATACTCAGATTGAAATGGCTCGTCGTTCTCTTTTATATTTTATTTTGCGGAGGAATAGGAGGGGCCGTACGTCAAATAGTTATTCATTCGATTCGGTTTTTTTATTTGCCTCTTCGAGGTATGTGTCCTATTTTCTGATTCACCGCAGTCGTCGCTTGTTAAAGACTTAGCTTCATCCAAAATTTGATTATGCGTTTGATTTGATCTTAACTTTATAATTTCATCTTCAACACATGTTATGATTGTTATGGCGTCTTTCAATCCTGCGCTTACACTGCTAACCAATATAATGTAGTTTTCAGCACTGGAGTACCAAGAACAGTCGATAGTGTGTATAAAATGCAACTAAAGTTCCGTACAGCAGTGCTACTAACACACACCTTGTGTTCCTGACGAGCGTGCTGTTACTCACCCCTATTGAGTTTCGTACAAGAGTGTTGATAACACTTATATATGTTACGTTCTCGTACTAAAGAACTGAAAACAACTGTTGTGAAGCGCAACAGCAATGCGTGAAACATACGTTTGAGTGTATAAATGTTTTTTATTTTCCAGGATTACATCTAGTATCGAGCATCCCTGTCAGACTCCGAGCTGGTTGACTAACAAGTACATAGTTTCTTGATGCGGGCGGCAATGACTATTTCAAAGAGTTCCAACATCTTTTCCAATAGATGTGTTGGTTGGAATACTAAGAGAGAATCTGCAGCCCATCCAGGTCTTAAGATAAGTAATCGTATTAACCTGGCTTTTGATTCCAGCTGAAAACTCTTAAAATATACGATTTAGCCGTACCGAGCCCTGCAAGCCTCAGGAAGTATTGGAATAACGGAATTTAAAAATGTTATATATACGAGGGTGGTTCAATAAGTACCCATGTTTGACGATAGAGGGCGCTCCTCAGAGAAGCTGGTGTTATTATTGTAAAACAAATTTCAGACTGATTGATAGGTTAGTTTGATTTGGCAGTCATTCGAGTAAGAAGTGTTTCGTGATTTTCGCTAAGATGGAAAAAGAGCAGTATCGTTCGGTAATTCGCTTTTTATTTTTGGATGGGAATTATGCGAGGAGTTAAAAACAAAGTTGGCTGCTGTTTATGGGGACACTGCGCCATCTATGACCACGGTTAGATATTGGTTCAACGAATTTAAACGTGGACGAACATCCGTTTTTGATGAGGAGCGATCAGGACGCGCGGCAGACGTGGTTACCGAGGCAATCATTCAAGAAGTCCACGACATGATTCTCACTGATCGACGAATAAAAGTGCGCGAAGTAGCAGAGGCTGTAGGTGTGTCAACCGGAACGGCAATTAATATTTCGCATGATAAGTTGGAGATGAAAAATGGCTGGCACGGTGGGTGCCGCGATTGCTCACGGTGGACAACAAGCGGATGCGGCTGGTAACTTCGAAGCAGTGTTTGGAGCAATTTAAGCGAGATCCGAAGGAGTTTTTGCGTCGAGTTGTCATCGTTGATGAAACCTGGATTCATCATTTCACACCGGAAACTAAGCAGCAATCACAGCAATGGATTTCTCCCGGTGAATCTGTCCAAAGAAGGCGAAAACGGTGCCATCGGTCGGAAAGGTCATAGCAACTTTTTTTTGGGATGCGGAAGGCGTCATCCTCATGGATTTTGTAGAAAAAGGAAAAACTATAACTGAACAATACTACAGTGAGTTATTGGACCGCTTTGACAAAAAACTGAAGGAGACACGGCCGCATTTGGCGAAAATGAAGGTGCTATTTCACCATGATAACACACAAGCACATTCATCCGGAGTTGTCACCACCAAACTGCGTGAACTGCATTATGAATTGCTGCCGCATCCCCTCTATTCACCTGATCTGGCTCCTTGCGATTTTTTCTTGTTGCCTAACATGAAGAAATGGCTCACGGGAAAAAAATTTAGCTCAAACGAGGAAGTCATTGTCGAGACAGAGACGTATTTTGAAGAGTTCGACAAATCCTATTTTTTGGAGGGGTTAAAAAAATGGTAGGAACGTTGGGAGAAGTGTATTTTCCTAAATGGAGATTATGTTGAAAAATAAAAAACTTTTTTTGGAAAAAAAAATTGTGACTTCATTTCTAGCACGGGTACTTATTGAACTGCCCTCGTAATGTAGTATGGTTACACTACTTACTACTCGACACTCGACGGTTCGGTTGGTTGTCGCAACCCAAAACATACCACGTTATGGATACATTTAACTCACATTGCTCTATTACTTAGTAATAGTGAAAGTTAAAAATCGTATGCTTACGTAAGCCTAAAGCTTAAATTTTATTTCTTTACATAACCGTCGATTATTTTAAGTGGACACTGGGGATCCTGGCTTGGGGTGTAGTCCATTAATCCATATGTAGGTCCACCCCGTTGTAACCGCTATGCTTTATATAACACTGCTTTGGTATGATAATCAATATCGCCGTTCTTCATAACAAGAATCTCGAGAAAGTTGAAAAAAAAATAAAATACTTGAATTGATCGCAAATTGTCGGTATCTGGAATGTGGAATCGATAATCATTGTTATGAGGGTCACGTTTAGAAGGCTGAATCAAGGATTTGAGAAGATTCATGTCTTTGGAGCCCTAACCTCTGGTTTCTTGATCCCTGTACCTGAAGTCGGTGGTTTGGTATATGCATCTAACGTATTTAATTAGTTAAAGATTAATATTATTCTCTTAGTCTCCAGTGTCATGTTTGTCATCAGACTTTATTTCAAGTCATATATGTTAACACAATATTTTTTTAATAGCTGATTAATTTGTCAAGCAATGTAATGTAACGTGCTATTTGACTGTTTTAATCTAAATTATTATTATCGATATCGACGTTTCTCATGACGAGAATCTCGTGAAAGTTGAAAAAGAAAAACAACTGAAGTATTTGGATCTGTCTCACGAGATTGCCGATATATGTGGCATGTGGATTCGGTGATCATTGTTCCGATAATCATATCTGTTCACGGATTGATAGCCAAGAGCCTCGACTAACACCTTAAGAGGCTCACGTTAGAAGCTTGGATCAAGGGTCCGCTGCAGAAGGTAGTCCTCCTTGCCACGGCCCGTATTGTGAGGAGGTTCCTGTTTCTGGAGCCCTAACCACTGGTATCTTGGTCCCTGTACCCGATGTCGGTGGTCTACTATTTTTTATATTTTAAAATATGTATTTTGTATTTTTATACCTAGTCTTGCCATAAATATTGTAATAAAGAAAAAAGAAAATTGTTAACTGCAAATAACATTTATTACTTTTACAGTGTGTCAGTTTAATACATAAATATAAAACAATTAAAAATATAAAAAGCTTATTCGAAGTGGTCTCCATTGGCTGCAATACAGTCCTTTAAACGATGAGGCCAGTTATCAATAGAAGCACGCACTCTTTCCATGGGAAAATTCTTCACTGCCAATCGTATAGATTGTTTTAGGGACTCCAAATTATCATGGCGTTTAGAGCAAGCTGTACTCTCTAAAACTGACCACAAATCATAATCCAGCGGATTAAGATCGGGACTAGACGACGGCCAGTCTTCAGCTCTGATGAAGTCCGAAACGTTCGATTCCAACCAAGACTGCGTGGACCGAGCTTTATGACCCGGCGCCGAGTCTTGCTGGAAGGACCATACTTGGTTATTGAACATGGTGATGTTAAGGGGCTTAACTACCTTCTCAAGAATGGTATCTTGATACACTTGTGCCGATGTTTTGATACCTTTTTCACAAAAATATGGCTCAGTCACTCCTTCATAGCTAACACCCCACCAAACCATCACTGAAGTCGGATAATGTCCACGTTGCACTCTGTCGACTAATTGGGAAGCTTCCTTAGAGCTTTGAGCATAAATACGGTCATTTTGTTTGTTAAAATGTTGCTCAATTGTAAAAATTTTCTCATCCGTAAACAAAATTTTTCTGTGACCTCCCTTTGCGTACCGCTTCAGTAGTTGTTTCGATTTTACCACCCTATTCTTCTTTAAATTATCAGTTAAGAAATGGCCAGTGCGTCTCTTATAGGCTGCAAGTCCTAAGTCATCTTTTAAAATACGCGACATGGTTCTAGGTGCTATCTTCATTTCCCGAGATAAAATCTTTTGCTTTCGGACAGGATTTCTTCGAATTCTTTCCCTTACTGCTTTGACCACCTTTTTCGTACGAACACTACGTGGACGGCCAGATCTTTTTCTGTCACAAACAGAGGAGGTCTCATTGTACCTATTAATAGCCCGGTACACAAACATTTTACTAATACCAAGTGTATGGAGAGTTTTAAAAATTGCATTTGGCTCCATACCTACTTTGTGTAATGCTATCACAGCGATTCGGTTCTCTTTATCACCCCACACCATTTTAATATCGCAAAATATTTTACAATGTATTGGCGCCAAAATGAGAAAACACAATGAACAATCGTATAAAAATGACAGATTCGAAATTCAAATGTAATATTTTTTTATAATTAAGTGTAACAGTATTTATGGCCAGACTAAGTATATTTAAAAATGTAATGAATATGTGTATATAATGAAATAAAGAGAATAATAAAAATAATGATGTCCACCGTATGAAGTGGACAACTTCTATAAACGAGAACGTCATGCGAGCATATTTTCGGTCTAGGGAACGAACCTTATAGCGTACCGTGTTAAACTAGTCTCTCTGTTTCAGGAGCTTGACCAGCCGTTAACGTATCAACACAAAGATTGTCGGATCAAGTACGAGCTGTACAGCGCTGTCACCTGCTGGATGATGCAGTACTTGAGAGGATACGCTCTGACATACGGAAAAACCTTACTATCCCTTCTTCGTCACGCACTATGGTAGCCCACAGCTCACCTCTGTTGGCATTATGTAATGAAGATGTTAATGAACTAGTGGAGAGTGAAGTTTTATCCGTAAGTACCTAATATAACGATAAGATAAGGAGTGCTTTGGAGGAAGCGATTCAGAAATACCGATTTGTAAATGATAATAGTAGACTACGGTTATGCCGTTTGCACATTCATAAACGTAATTTAGCTTTTGTTCCCTAGATTCGCTATTATCAGACTATTTTGATAATAGTGAAAATCTTAGTGATACACACTCTATTCTATACTGTGCAGCTAATGCAGTTTGGCGCGTAGTTGGTGTTAAATTTATTGAACGTGTAAGTGCTACTCGACCCAAAAATGCTGTACCAGCTAGGCAGTATAGAATTGAACGTCGTATTGCTGAGATCGCTAAATTAACTTGTTTTCAAAGTGGTAATACACGTCCAAGAGTCATGCGCTTTGTGAAACAGGCATTCTTGGGGACTACCATTAGTCCTCAACAATACATATTCTGTATCACAGAGCGCATAGACTTCCTCAAGCAGAAAGTTTAGGTATGGGCAAATAGGATAAGATGTTATAGAAAACGAGTTGATCGGTATAATCAGAATCGAAAATTCCAAAGGAATGAGAAATGGGTTTACCGGCAATGGGATGAACTGAATCCATGTGTGAGTGATGGGCATTTTCCAGATGAAATTACCACTAATTCATTTTGGTGTAACATCTGGTCAGTGCCTGTTACTCATACAGAGGGTAATTGGTTGGTGGATGTCAAACACTAGTGTGAGTCTATAACAGCTATGGAAGCCATTACTATTAATAAAGATGATGTAAGTTGTGCAGTCCGTTCATTACCGAATTGGAAATCACCTGGTCCAGACGGACTGCACAACTTTTGGCTTAAGTGTTTCCGAAGCTCACATGCGTGTTTGGCATCACAATTGCAAGCAGCTTTGGATTCTAGTTCAGTACCACAATTTTTAACCACTGGTGTAACCCATTTACTCTATAAATCTGGTAGTGCTATGGATCCCAAAAATTTTAGACCTATTACTTGTTTACCAACTACATATAAACTTCTAACATTTATTTTGAGACTCAAAATTACTACACAAATAATAATTCGGTACTTTCTATTTCTCAAAATGGATGTAGAAGTGGAGCCCGTGACACTAAAGAGCTCCTTATCATAGGCAGGACCATTAGCCAACAGGTACGTCGTAGGCGTAAGAGTCTGGCGACATATTGGATAGATTATAAGAAGGCTTATGACTCGGTTCCACATACATGGCTTTTGAAAGTGCTAGAATTGTATAAAATTGATGCAACTCTGTGCACTTTCTTAAAGTCGTGTATGAGTCAATGCAGAACAACATTTCGCTATCCGGGATGTCGGCAGACTGCTATAAACGATATACTTATAAAGATCGAGCGAGGTATATTTCAAGGTGACAGTCTGAGTCCCTTGTGGTTTTGTCTAGCTTTGAACCCTCTCAGCGCTCTGTTAGAGGGTTCAGGGTTAGGCTATCGGTTACAGAAAAATGATCAACATATCTCACCTTCTTTGTATGGACGATTTGAAATTACTGGCCTCCAGAAAGTTACAATTGACGGCGTTATTAAAAGTTTCTGAAAACTTTAGTAATTCTATCAAAATGGAATTTGGTGTAGACAAGTGTGCCGTCATGTATGTAAAGAATGGCGTGATTGTAGAATCTGAAGGAATAGAACGTCAGATTCAACAAAACTCAGATCTCTGTGTACCACCGAAATTTACAAGTATCTAGGTTTTTCACAGTCCTTGGGAATACCAGAATCTGACGTTTGGCCGCCTAAAAAAGTACTTAAAAGTTTTTTATCAAGCGGTAACAAAGTGCGAGCCTATAATAGTTGGGTCATGCCGGTTCTGATGTATTCCTTTGGTGTTACTACTTAGATGGACTCAGACCGAATTAGATGTCCTTGACAGGAGAGTCTGTACATTGCTGACTGCATTCCACATGCACCACCCACGTTCATCGATTATGAGGTTGTATATTCCACGAAAGTTTGGAGGTCGTGGTCTATTAAATATTAAGAGTCTTAATTATATATCTCACGATTGTGTAATCGTGAGATATATAATCTCAGAGAATATTTTCTACAGACTAATGTGTAAGTGCATCGTAATATAGGTGCAGTGGATACTGGTTTTACCCCGCTGGCTCTGGCTAAAGAGAATTGGAGCAAACCTGTAGTACTTAGTACTACTGATCGTAGAGAAGTATGGAAGGGTAAAGAACTTCATGGTCGATTTTATCGGGCCCTACATGGATCTGATATAGACTTTAAAGCTTCGACATCTTGGCTACGGTATGGTGATCTCTTTGGAGAAACCGAAGGTTTTGTTTGTGCAATTATGGGTGAAGTTATCATGGCGAATAAATATATCCTGCAAGATACTACGGTTGACATTTGTCGGGCGTGCCACCGTCCTGGAGAATCTATTAGGCATATTATTTCTGGTTATTCTCGTCTTGCTAACGGTGAGTATTTGCACAGGCACAACCAACTAGCCAGGATCGTACACCAACAACTTGCCCTTTAAATATCATCTTGTCAATTTTGAAGTGCCTTACTACAGGTATGTACCCGACCCAGTTCTCGAGAACAGTCGTGCTATTTATATCAGGATCGATCTATTATCAGAGATAGGATAATTGTTGCCAATAAGCCTGATATTGTGGTGATAGATAGATTAGAGCGCCGCGCAATGATTGTCGATATCGCCGTTCGTCATGACGAGAGTCTCGTGAAAGTTGAAAAAGAAAAACAATTGAAGTATTTGTCTTACGAGATTATCGATATGTGGAATGTGGATTCGGTAAACATTGTTCCGATAATCATATCTAGTATAGGATCCCGATATAAAACGACCTTCACCGAGATGCTTATTTAATGAAACATATTTTATATTAAAGTTAATATCTCAATAAATATATTGCAAATGGGTTGCCTAACAAATTTCAGTCCAGAATAAGATTAATTAATTATTAAAACAAAAAATATTTTTGAACATTTCACCGGTTTGATTATTAAACACATTCTATACCAATCGAAAGTATGAAACCCATAGAATATACTAACGTTAGGTTGCCTATTTTTTTCCGGTCACAACTATTGGGTTGCCAGGTATAAACAGGTAAATCGATAGTAGCATTTTGCACCAGTCTGTTTATTAAATAAAATTTATATGAAAATAAAGATTATTTTATTACAAACACGGTGGTATAGGGTTGTCTGCGAAAAATCAGTCCCGAATTCCGGTTGTCGAATTTTGCAAAATAAAATATTGCTGCTAGTGAATGTGTGCGACTGAGAGGTCCTATCCAACTATCCCATGCAATAGAAGAGGACACAGCATAGCAGCTGTTTAAAGTCCGCCCATTTAAAGGAAGAGAGTGTGCATGCTCTTTTCTCTAGAAAGTGATAAGAATAGCGATAGACTCGTACATGCTGTGCATCATTTTGGAGTAGTTTATTATTAAAATAGAGGAATAGTTATATAATTTTTTTTAATCAATTAATTATTTATGTGTATATTTTTTATGTGACAATAAAGTGTATATAACCGTTTACCGTTATATACAAACGGATATACATTTTTAGTAAGAAAATAGGTTATAGTAATACATCTATGATACTAATTTTTATTATTAGAAGATAAAATAAAAAACGACAATTAAATAAAAATTTATGTTATTTATAAAAAATTAAAATACAAAAATTTCTTTATTTTTAAAGTTATTCATGTTCGGAGTCATCTGACATATAACTGCAATCTCTAACTTTCGAACCTTCTTCGTCAACATTATCTGTTTCGGTCCTGTCAACAATGTCTTCAATTTTTAAAGGCGTATGATCCCCAATGAAGCCTACTGGTTTTAAATATTCATCTAAGAACCAACCGCAGCTCTCAGGCGAAAGTTTCACGCATACTGGATCCGTTGTATTAATCCACATGGAATTTACGAAAATAGTTCGTAAAATTTGGTATTTAAATTAATTATTATTATTTCATTTTGGTATTTTAATTAATTAATTTATTGTTTAATTTATTTTATTTAAATTTTTCTGCTATGCTGTGTCCTCTTCTATCGCATGGAATAGTTGGATAGGACCTCTCAGTCGCACACATTCACTAGCAATAATATTTTATTTTTCAAAATTCGGCAACCGGAATTCGGGACTGATTTTTCGCAGACAACCCTATACCACCGTGTTTGTAATAAAATAATCTTTATTTTCATATAAATTTTATTTAATAAACAGACCGGTGCAAAATGCTACTATCAATTTACCTGTTTATACCTGGCAACCCAATAGTTGTGACCGGAAAAAAATAGGCAACCTAACGTTTGTATATTCTATGGGTTTCATACTTTCGATTGGTATAGAATGTGTTTAATAATCAAACCGGTGAAATGTTCAAAAATATTTTTTTTTTAATAATTAATTAATCTTATTCTGGACTGAAATTTGTTAGGCAACCCATTTGTAATATATTTATTGAGATATTAACTTTAATATAAAATATGTTTCATTAAATAAGCATCACGGTGAAGGTCGTTTATATCGGGATCTTAGACTAATCTGTTCACGGATTAATAGCCAAGAGTCTCGACCAACACCTTAAGAGGCTCACGTTGGCAGGTTGCATCAAGAGTCTGATGCAGAAGGCAGTCCTGCTTGACACGGCCCGTATAGTGAGGAGGTTCCTGTCATTGGAGCTCTAACCACCGGTGTCTTAGTCCCTGTACCCGATGTCGGTGGTCTACCATTTTTTATATCTTTAAATATGCAAATTTGTATTCCTTTTGTATGTATATAAAAATGTAGTCAATATGTCTATATATTAATGAAATAAAGAGAATAATATTATTTATTGTCTCACAAAAATAGAATATACATGAATGAAGGTTCTAGACCTCACACTAGGATTAAAGATGAATAAAAATTATTTTGTACATAAATTGAGGTTTTATTTTTCATCTGCGTTCTTTATAAGGCGGCTTGCATTTATTCCTTACACGTGATGAATATTGGATAAAGTTGTCTCCGACTGGTCACTGTCCAGGTGAGTCGAAATTGTCAATGTTTGACACTACACGTCATACATGGAGACTAAATGCATTCCATGCATAAAAACATTACGTAACCAACAAATATAACCTCACATAACTTGGTTGCTTGATAGTCAAATATCACAAAATTTTTAGTTAAGTCTTAATTTTATTATACAAAGAAAGTTAGTATGATTGAGTTTCCACCTAACTCCAGGAACCTACTGAGTTGTCCCGAGACGGCAACACCGGCCATAGTAAGAGAAAAAGATTGAATGCCTTTATTAAAAACATAACTACGCTCATTTCACAGAGGAGTGGGCTGAGACAATCGATCTTCACTTACTACCATTCTGACATATCTTTTGCTTCCACATTTGTTAATCGCTACATACATGCTCATTGGTTCCTAGTGTATTTTATACGGCCCTTCAGAAAGTCACCTATTTGGTCTATAAATATTCACTGTGGGTGACTTCTTCCAATATTTCTACACGTATTCTCTCTATAAACTACTTTTGTGAATCTAATCATGCATCCTCTCTATGTAGCCAAACCATCGAAGCATACTCTTTTCAATCCTTATTACTACGTACATTTTCTTTCAATCCGCTACGTTCCCTTATCACTGAATTCCTGACTCTGTCACTAAAAATTCACATTAGAAATTCTTCAAATTTCTTAGGGAGTTCTAATGTAGAGATCTACACTAGAAATTCTACTTACGTGCCTCTTCTGTCATACTCAAGATTGAACAAAGGAGTGCAGGGCACCGTTTTCCTTATTTGCAGCTTTCACACTACTTTCTATATCATCTTTATGTTGGTATCTACTCCATTCCTTGTAAATAGAACCTAAATACACATACTCTTGCACTTGTTTTACTCTCTTATCTTCAATCATAATAGTCAAATTATAGTAATGCTATTGCCTCATTCATAAGCGTTATTATCTTTTGTACTGTAACTGTACTTGTGATATTTGGTCATTGGTATAAAGAAGGCATTTGATTGGTAGCTCACCCGTTTCTCGCTTTCAAATCCATCAAACAACTGTGCATGAATAAGTTAAACAGCCAAGGAGATACTGTATTTCCCGGCCTGACACAAGTTTCATTGTTGCTATAGGTAATATAACCAAATTGTAAAGAGTAGCAGGTAAGTGTATTTTGAAGTATTATACAGGAAAGTAATAATTACAGATTGACTGTACGGATGGCTTAGTGGTTTAAGCGGCCACCTTATCGATTTCTATTGTGCGGAGTGTTGTGGATTCAAAGCCTATATGGAACAACACTGTATGGTCTACACATTGTTGTTCTATATCTGTTTTTTGTAGGTACCCATTACATTCAGCTTTGCAGTGTCCCCTGCAACACAATAACATTCTTAGTGCGAATCCAATTGTAGAATACTACAGCAAAGAGAAATCATTCATACATTCAAATACTATAATTTTTATTTTAACTGACAGTTAAAATAATTGTGCCATTTTTAGGTTATGCTAAGATAAACAAATTATTGAGTATATATAGCGCGACTAAATGGTCTTGAATCAAGTTGACCCTCTTAACATTGCTATTTTAAAACTTTCTAGTATTTATATAATATAAACAAATGGATTTATTTATTCATCAACATTATCGACAGCTTTTTGCAGTCCACAGCTGGACATAGGCCTCTCCTTAGCAAGGGAATTTTGGTCTATTATACCATGCTGACTAGATGGGTTGGAAAAGGGTTTGTTTCAAGTTTGCCTTCTTTTTGTAGTGATATTTACCTGATTATTTTGTTTCCTGAGTCGCCTTTTACGACACCCACGGGATGAATAAGATAATGATAATAATATTTATTTATTCAACTTTATCTGTTTATTATTTCAACGTATTTCATTACTTTATTATTATAATAGTAGATATTAAATGATGATTGAACATAGTTGGACCTACTTCAGCTGCATTCAGTAGACTAGGTAAGTCCAGCTGTTTAATTGTTGAAGTTCTTTAATTTTATCTAACTTTGGAAGTTACTATGTTTGTGTACTCCACAATATATTTTTACCCATTCAAGTGGTAGATGCATCAGCATCTACCACTTAAATGGGTAAATTAAATACAGTATAAGTATAATATAACACAGTATAAACTTAATAGGCATTTACTGTTAAGGTGGTACCAATATTCACAGTATTTTGTTTCCAACAGCTTGAGTTACACGCTTGTAGTCGCTTTGTTAATCAGAGTTAGGCTTGTCGAATAAATATCGATACATCGATATATCGATATTTTAATTTCGATATATCGATATTTCTGGGCGATATATTTTGTAACGATATATCGATATATCGATATCAAATATTCAATATCGAAATTGTATCAAAAACGATATTTTCGTTTGTTTTTATTTGGTCGTCTCAATATGCTGCTAAACTGCTTTTTTAATTTGGTACTTAAGTTGGCAACATTGTCATTAGGTCAATAATACATGTGCCATGTGTCAGTTCAGTTCAGTTATTTCATTCATTTGTGTATCTGATTAGGCTGTATGGACTCAGATTCCTTAATCTTCTTACTTCGTTGAAAACGAGAAAATTAACCAAAAACAAAAATATTTTTTTAATTGTCCGTCCATTATCCGTAACGTACCTCAACGCGCGCGTTTTTCTGCATTCAAGTTAGTTGGAATACCAAATAATACCAAATTCAGAAAATTCTTCGCCGTCGTTGTGGTCTAGACATGAAAAAATTGTGGTAGACATTGCTGCAGCTTCAACAAACTCCAGTTCACTTTCAACCAGTTATGGAATGCCTAGCGAACTAAAGCAATACCTAGATCAGCCTATAATACCCAGAAAAAAGAATCCAACAAAATTTTGGTTTGATTGTCGCCATTTTACCCCAGTTCTGTCCGATATAGCTGTAAAGTATTTGATATCGCCTGCGTCCTCGGTTCCCTCAGAGAGAGTACCATCTGCTGTTAATCTCGCAGTACCCAATAACGGAAGTCGTCTTACAGCCGAGCACATAAATGAAAGTTTTTCTAATGTCTGTGTCGGACAAATATTGGTTTAGTTAAGAAATATTTTTTTGTATCGTTCTTGATTTATTAAAAATATTGTCTATTGATTATTACTTATCTAGTAATTACCTAAGATGACTGAAGTAGATAAGACCTTTTTTTTCATTTCGTACCGATATATCGATATATCGATATTTTTAAAAAAATACATCAAAATCGATATTGATATTTTCAAAAATATCGATATCGATATATATCGATATTTTATTTCATTTCCGACATCCCTAATCAGAGTCCACTTGACATTCTTTTTGTGTGTCCAACTCTGCGTATAAAAAGTGGCGTCGTCAAAAACAGTGTTGCCACATGAACGCTACATACATATTCTTTATGAAGTCAATACTATTTTATTTGTTCTAGGTATTACTCTAAGGCCGTGGTCCGAATCACGCTCACAGCACTTACGACGTTTAAACTGCTGACGTGTGGTCCGATTTAGTGAGCGCGCCAACGTCTGTTAGCAGTATTAATAATTCGGACCAATTGTGAGTGTGCTTACGAATTCAAAAAGTTGAACATAACCTAACAGAGCATTTTTGACATAAACATGAGTGGAGTATGTGGTGTAGCCGATGAAGATGGAAAAATGCTTGTATTTCAAGCATTTTCAGCAATCATGGATTCATAGATTCAAATAAATGGCGCAAAATAACGTCAATGCTCACGATGCTAACGATCCGAACCGTCAGTACTGTGAGCACTAGGTAGTGACGTCACATGTGACGTCATAGCATACACAACGCTAACGGTGAGCGTGAAAAGCACGAATTGGACCGCACCTTAGTACGCTATGAGCGCTGTGAGCGTGATTCGGACCACGGCCTAAGTAAAGTGCTTAAAGTTGATTAGGCGGGCTGTGACAACTTCTTAAAATTGTTTCGGATATAACTAATTCTGTATTTGACCACTTGTTACGCCCAGTGCCAACAAAGATCGCTTTTGTTTTTGACTATTTCGTTTTATGACTATTTTAGGTACAACACACACACACAAATTAATATTAAGAATGGCACAAACAGTTAAATGGAAGAATACCAATGAAAGCCGCGTTCTTCGTATTTGTGAGCAGTTTAATGAAAAGAGATGAGTGTTAAAAAAAATTTCAAGGTTCTCGATGTAATACTCGATATAAGATTTAAAAAACGAGGTAACAGTGTTTTTTTTTGTTAATAATTTTAAATTTGGATACGCTTATTATTTTCTATTGTTTAAATTCGTCCCTGAATGTTTAATAACACAAATTGTCAAATTTGACATAGTGGGGATGAATGTGTCAAATTTGACAATTTGTGTCATTCGTACGTGAGGTTTACGGTAAATTGAATTTATTTGAAGTTTCTTTGCAGTATTTCTTTGTGTTATCGAATTGTTTTTAAAATTACAGTTATAATGGAAAAAATTCCTGATCAAATTGGTTACTTGGTTTTAACAGAGGACGGAGCCGTCCTGGAATCTGGTGGAGATTTGGAAAACGACGAACGTGTTGCAACAATCATAACTGATCTCATCACTTTGTCGAACAAGTGAGAACAACTTATTGGTGTTATTTATCAATGTTTTTATCGTACGTTTACCGTACGCCTATCATAGTACATAGATTAGGTATTTTATGAATCAAGTATTTATGTTTTAATTATTCTTTGTCCTTCCAGGGTTGATCCTTTAGCTTTTGGTCCTAATGAACAATTTAAGAAAATATCTATAACTTACGACGATCACTGGTTTGTTATTTGTCTTTCAAATAAGAAGATATACATTGTAAAGCGCAGCTTACCAACACATCTCTATGAAGGAAATAATGTTATTGTATAAAGCATCATAGATCACCATGGCACGCAACTTGTTAATGAGCAGTTTGGAAAATGCATCATTTAACATTATATTTCAGATTTTATTCAGATGTATTACGTTTATCATTAATGCATGGGTCATAAGAAATGTTGGACATGAAGTTCTAGGTATTATGAATGTAAGATTGTTACTGCTAGAGAGTACAATACTATTCCTTAGCCGTGAACCATTTAATAGAGCTTGTTTAGGCCAGAAAGATAAAACTTCATGGAGAGATTTGTTTAACCAGATCTGGCTTTCAGTGCCTGTTAGTTGTGTTTTATCCCTTGTTTTTGTTTATATCTGGTTAAATTGGTTACCACTAGGCCATCCTGAACATGCTTTTCAATATGAGTTTGCCTGTTGGAGTGTAGCCCTTTCATGCGTGTTAGAATTATGTAGTGCTAACTTGTCTTTAGTGGCACAACTTTATTGTTTCATAAAACTAAAAGTGGCTGTAGATACTTTGCACATCTTTATAAGAACAGTCTTATTCCTGTCTATTGTTATCTATGATAGGTCTCTAGCACTTATTGCATTTTCTGTGGCACAAGTTGGTAGTATAGGGTCTATTGTAATCAGTTATTATGTATTTTTTTACTGGTATATTAAAAATAAATCACTTTATACTAAAAGACCAGTTAAAAGTAAATTAATTCCTGAAATTGTTATAACCAGGTTGTATGACGATATGGAGGACTTTCAATTTAAATCACTTAAGGATTTTTTGCCAAAATATTCAGGATCAGTGAGCACCATGTTTAATAAAAGATTAAGTACCTTAACTTATAGTTTTGCCAAACAAGGAGTAGTCAAACAAATTTTAACAGAAGGTGAAAAATATGTGATGTCTGTTAGTCCAGTTATGACCTTTACAGAACAGGCTACATATGATGTTGTTAATAATCTTGGTAGTTTAGCAGCTAGGTTCATTTTCAGGCCTATTGAAGACAGCAGCTATTTTTACTTTACCCAAATGGTAAATAGAGACTTACCTGTTAGTAAACAAGACCAAACTAAAATTCAGGAATCATGTGTAGTACTGTCACGAGTTTGTAAAGTAGTCTGTTCTATAGGATTAATAGTTTTAGTATTTGGACAAAGTTATGCAAGAACATTACTCATGTTGTATGGGGGCGAATCATTTGTTGCAAGTGGGTTGCCAGTGCAATTGTTGAGAAGTCACTGTTTTGCTATAGTTTTGTTGGCTATCAATGGTATTACTGAATGCTATGCATTTGCAACAATGACCAGTGCTCAATTGAACAGTTATAATTATTTAATGGTTCTATTTTCAATAAGTTTTATTATGTTATCATATGTTTTAACATACATATTTGGACCAGTAGGTTTTATTATATCTAATTGTATTAATATGTTTGTTAGAATTTTGCATAGCATGCATTTTATAAATAGCAAATATAGAGAGACCAATTATAAACCGTTAGAGGGGTTATATGTTGGTAAAATATTTTTATTGATATTATTTATTGCTGGCTGCCTTTGTAAACTTTCTGAAATTAAATTATCTCAAGACTCAGTACTTCTTCATATCACTGTTGGGGCTGTATTGTTTATGTGTGTTCTACTTTCCTGGGGCTATGAGAATCGGCAACTTGTAATTGAAATGTACAGGAAAACATGGAAGAAAGAAGACAAAGTGTCTATTGATTAATATATGCAAGCTCATATTAGTAAATATTCAAATAAAAGTAAATGTTATAAAATATATTTTTTTATTTCTTTAAAATAAATATAATAATATTGTAACATGAATTCTTTTTCTGTCAAGACAATTCACTCTTAGTGTGTGCAGTAACACCAGTAGCAAATTGCTAGATTTTATTCTAGTAGATCTTTTTGTACCATTCATACGAATCAATTGAAAGGGACTATAAGACTTTTTAATGTTTATGCATTTTCGACCAATTAGTCATCCCTTCAGAAGTGGGGTGGAAGTTTGTATGGGGAATCTCTAAAATATTCGAGGAAGGCAAAGGGTATATTTACCACGATAACTGACATACATGCTATGTTGTTTAATTAATTTGAATTTGTATATAACATATATAAAACTCTTTACGTCAACTTATTTTGGGAATACCGATTTTGATAAATTTAAGAATTTGCTTTCAGTTTTTTGTCATTTTAGTATCGACTTAGAAATTTGGAAAGAGAAATTTTAAAGAAGTGACAATATTTTTTTTTTATATGTTCACAAAAACGCAATATTTTTATGAACAGATCACTTTATGGGACCTCGCGCACTAGACGACCGCGCCCACTAAATCTTGGCTCATTAGACCCACCTAACACCGGACCAGCACCCTCTCGTTGTCGACGGGTGGTCCACGGATAGACGTCTGTGTTATCACCCGCAGTTAATGTAAACGTATACCCGCCCGAGGTGAGGTAATGCTGGTTGGGTGTCGAGTGGCTTTAATGAGAAGATGTGTGCGATCTACAATCGAGCGCAAAAGAGGTCCGGTCGTGGCCACCAATTTTGTAGTATCGTGTGAATAGTTCCTGACCGAACAACATGCTCCACATCATTCCCAACTGAGTACTACAACGTGTTTTTCCGCATCAAGTACGGGTACGTGATTTCTATGTCCACACTATTCAAACTCAGAACCACAACTGCAGTCGCTTGATAATCATCGCTTTGTGACCAGTTGTAGTCGTGGCTGCAAAAAGGGCGCAGCCCAACCATAGCTTGGTCAGAGGTTGCGGCCATGACCATGACTGGTCGGAGTCGTGGCCACCTAGTGCATGAGTTAGTCGTGCTTACAATGATTAAATACAATCTTATATAAGAATGGTAAAATATTAGCAACAATTAACCAAATTTACATTGGATAGAAAAAAATGCCTTTCATTTGGGTTTCACATATCCGTTTTACTTCATCTGAAAAAAAAAAACTTTAATTAGTTTAATTAAAGCGTAAGGCCAATAAAATTCTATTGCACATGATTGTCCAAACGCACCTGCTATTTCTTTCAAATTGGCATTTTTTTCTTGTATTATTACATAAAACTCTCTTTCGTTGGAAGACTTCCCTGTAATCCAGTATTCATCTGGTGTTTTGATTATAACCTCCCCATAATTGCCGAGGCTGTAAAGAAGACACTCATTGTTTATTAATAATATTAATGCTAATTAGAATTAATTTAATTAACTGTTAATTATTGCGTGTTAGCACGTTAATAAATAATAATAAGGTTTTTTTAAGTCCTACAACTAGATACAAATAGTTTCAAAAGGTTATTATAAAGTTGTTTAGATAATTTACATAAGTGTTTAGTTTGAATTGCAAGTATTTGTGAGAGTCACACACAGAGTTGATACAAGGTGCTATTGGTCATGAATTAGTTTGCTAATTGTTAATTTTAAATTTACAATTAAATATGAGTGTAAAGACTAATTAATCCATTACGTTTTTTTTTTATAAATGTTTATAACGCTCTTACAAATTGGACTGCACCACGTTAATTTGATTCCAAAGACATTGACTAAACTGATTGTAATACCATCAACATATAAGTAAACTCATAGCAAGCTTAAACACTAGAAGCTATTTACATTTAGTTAATAATAAATATAAATAGTCGTATATTTGACCTACTTCTTCAGGTTAATCAATTATCAGGAAAACACATTTATTAATTTGGTGTGGTTTTATGAAATGGTGATTATGTGAAATCATATATCTATCATCTTCTCATTTAAAAGACGTCCATTGCTGGATATAGGCTTCCCCAAGTTTCGCCACATCAACCCGTTGTACTCCCCTCATTCAATAGTTTCCTGCGACCTGCACCAGGTCTCCAGACAACTTTTTGAGGGCCTATCTATACTCCTTCATGTGGTACGCGGTTGCCACTCGAGAACTTATTTTTTTTTTAACATTTATGTTCCAGTCAAATTCGTAGAGGGATAAAAAGCTATAAACTTGTACCTTTTATTTGGACATTCTAGTCACATAAAATGGCACGTCGCGTCTTAATATTTAGATTCCTATGGTTTGAATACCATTTGTGTCTATTCAAAAATATAATAATTTCATTTTTTACAACTTTTTTTTTTAATATACTTAACTGTGCCGTTTTACAGTATAATGCAATGTCGATCATGAATTCTAGTAAATGATACAGTGCAGTAAGTGGAGTGGAGAGAATCTGTTATTGATAAAGCTGTAGACTAATATTTTCTGATAAACTTAATGGGTGATAAGAGAACATACGCGTAATGTAAATGTGTTTTTAATAGTACACTAATTAATTACGTTATATTAGATTATCTTGCTGTACTATTTTCATTCAGAGACATTTTGCATTTTAATAAAAATTTAAATGTTTTTTTTTAAATCTTACCTTTTCTTATCTGAATGGATACCAGATATAATACTTAAAACCTCTGGTTTTATAGATGTAGAAGGGTGCAATTTGTTAATCGGTGGCTGAAAGCATAGAATTATTAACATTAAAAATTATGTACCATAAGGGTGTATAAGCTTTACGTGAGACTCTCGCATTCTAGTCCAGATTTCATTACACATTATAAGGGTAAGTCAAACCAACCTGTTACACTAATTTTGAAGAGTTATCTCATATTGCCTTAAGTAGTATTTTCTCAGAAATATACAATATTTAATATTAAAATACTTACGGAAGATTTAAACGCTAAGTTTAGTCTATTGAAATAAACGAACTTATGCTCCGAGGCGGCTAGTTGGGCTGTTTGTAAAGCATGTAATGTACACTGCTCACTGATGGTAGATGCAATAGCCGACAGCTGAGGCCCAATAAATGCATCCAATGATCTGAACATTTCAAATTCAAGCTCTACATCCACTGAAAAAAATACAGAGGCTTAAAATGAAGACTTCATTATTTATGATGTAATTATTGTATTTGTAATTATAATTAGGATGTAATTGGAAATGTATAAGTTTGTTTATCTGCTGTCTGGTTACCATAGTACAGGCTTTGTCTAATTAATTTGGGATCAGACTTAAGTGTGAAATGTGTGAGGATTGATTATTATTCTGATCAACAAAACTAAATAATTCCTAATGTGCCCTTGTAAACAATATCCCTGTTATTCTTCTATGTACTCCCAATTTTCTATCAGATTCCTATAGAGAACATTGGTGACAATAATTTGATTATTTACCTTCTATATATATAGCTATACCTGAGCATAAAATAATATTACTACAAACTAAGACTATTTTTATTTCAAATAAGATTTATTAATGACTGAAGTTCATCTGTCATATTAGTAACAATTAGTAGTGACTTCTAAATCATCTAGACAGAGCCTAAATCATAAAGCAAAATAGTACCTAAGCATCTAATATATAACTTAACTTTGCTTAGCTTTATTATGTTAGAATAAATTAGAGAGATATTAGAGTAGAAGAGTGTGAAAAAAATAGTCAATCATAAAACAGGTGAACGATAATTAGCGATATTTCTCATTCAAGACGATTTTTACAAGTCATTTAGGTCTTTCAAGAAAGTCAGACGCAATAGATTTGTATGTCTTACCTACCATCAACAGTAAAGCTAACAGTAGCACTCATAGTTCTGTAAATAATTAAATAATACTGCTTTATTTCTGTGTCATCTTCCCGCATGAGATGCACTTTGACTAGTTTCTGCAAGTCTTCACTACTCCTTATACCCTCCGCTGGTTGTATAAATCGTCCATGTCTCTGTGCTGCAGTCACGGCACCACCTTGGATTTCTTTCTCCACTTGCTTTGGTAGCAGAGTTTGCACCAAATATTGGTATAACGTTAACATGTCGTCTGTGCCCAAACCGTTCCTGAAAAACAATTTAGTCATACGAAATTAATGTCAGACCTCAAATGTTATATTCGTTCTAAATACATGCTGATGCTTGGCAATTGGTTACATCCAATAAATGTCTAGTGATCTCCTAGAGTTAGTTAAAACTTTTAAAAATTTAAAACAACAATGAAATTAAATTCAATACTATAGGTTATATATATATATCAAAATGTAAGAATTACGCATACTTCTATACATTAGGATATTAAGTTCTCGGTATTTCTGAAAAGATGGCGTAGCGGCACTCTGTGCATGGAATTTCGTACGGTAACACATTACCTAAGTATTACTGTATGTAAGCTCAAATTCTATATTATTTACATGTAATTTTATGTCGTAATTGGTGTTTGTAAGAACAATGGTTACATGTAATAATTTTGACTTAATTTGTCATTTTAAGTCATAAATTTTTTCAATGCATCAATTTTCTACAGCATATTGTAACATTCTAGTCCTAATAATAAAAATATTTAAATTAAGTTCTATTTGAATTCATAAGGCTCCTGCAGTCTACTTCATTTCGCAAATATACAAATCTGATGAAAACTCGCATCATGAGGAGATTATTCAGTATGTGTATTATTTTCAATATACATATAATATGCACCTCAATTATCATAACATACCTACTTGATTTGTCAACTTATGAGAAAATGAAAACCCAACGTAACTTTCATTTTAGCAAATTGTTTTGATAGTCAAGTATAATATTACAATACATCTGTGGTATCATTCGACCTTCAATTATGATTGTATGTAATTGGTTTACATAATATTCCAAAAACGCCCCCAAATAAACAGTGGTATTCATCATCATACCTGTTGTCACTTCCACTGCATACTATGAATTTTTAGATGTATATTACCAAGCAGTTTCAAACTTTAATTCATCACTAAAGATGTGTAGTATTATCTTTCTTTTTTAAAATATCAAATTTTGAAATAGAATTTGACAAAGATGCTGCTGGACAGAACCTTTAGAGTAAAATTACCTTTCTGGCAATATCAGCTTACCTTAGCTGTTTGTAAATAGTATAAAGTTAATAAATAAATATATTTTAGTTTACTTTAATTTTCATGCCCCAAAGACTTGTTAAAAACAAAACAAAATACTTTTATATAAACTTACCAAATAAGTTGTTCATTGTAGATAAAAGAAATGCATTTGAAGTGAGGGTAGTTGATTTCTAGTAGATCAATGAAGCAAAGAACTTTGAAAAATGAATTCTTATCCAGCGGCAAATAGTTTATGCCCTGGATCACATCTGATACGTCATTCGTAAGGCTCTTTGAAACTATAAACTAGAAAAAAAGGTACTTTTAATATTAGTAATTTAAAAACATATTATTTGTAGTTATGGTCCCATTGTATGTTACTATAAGGAAAATAGATGCATTTCTGGTAAATCTGTAGTTAAGCCCAATTTAAGTACTTTAGACATGTTTTAGAAGTCGAACGAAATTAGTTGTACTAATTTGTTTCGAAACTTACTATAGTTTTAATAATTTGTTCTTTGCCCTTCAAATAAAGTACAAATGCTTGTCTTGTCAGATAAGGGCAATAATGTCCTTTGTTTGAGACACAGCTACCATTAGTCATCCTTGAGGCACAGTACACTCCCACTAGTCAAGCAGTTAGTCTGCTCATTCTCTGATTGCTCAATATCTGGATGGTTTTTTTTACGTTAAACACATATCACGGTACATTTACATCTGAATTTTAGTAGTTATTTATTTATGGTATACCAACAGCATACATACAACACACTCTTAACCAAAATGCCAAAAAAAGTAATAACTGGTATACATGCCAATTACAGGTATACACAACATTCATCATTAAAGACAACACCTAACAACACAATATTAAGACAAAAAAAAATAGATACAAAACAAAAAAAACGAATGAAACTAAATACTACTTAAGTCTAGATTACATTCACTACTATAAAAAAATCAAGAACAAAAGAAACTAAACAAAATTAAGTAACCTTAAGTAAAATAAACGTAAAAGTAATCATGGATGTTGATATATTCCAATGTATGCTATGTGTACATACATAAGTATTTATTATAATTGTAACATTATAACATTGTAATAGCTCGCAGAATGTGTTGGGTAAATTGTAAGTGCAGTGAGCAGTTGACTAAATAAATAAATAATTGTGTAAAGTAAATGAATAAGGAAATCATATCTCTATAACTAATTACTGCTATAAAACCATTTATACCTTGAACCAGTTCAAAATCAAACAAATATATACTCACAGGATTGAAAAAGTGCTCACACACTGTGTAGATTTCTTCAGTAGAAAAGTTCTTAAAAGGCCCTCTAAACATTTTAAACATTTTGTATGCTGATAACAGCAAATCATGCATAATAGAAGGGTCTATCTGTAAAATATTAATTAATACAATGTATATATTTACATTAGACATATAAATAAGAAGTTGTGAACTAAGAAAATAAATGAGTGAGTCTTATCTTCCAGCCAATACAAGGGTCATCGGTATCTTACAGCCATTAGAAAGGGTTGACCCTTTTGTGTTATACAGGTCTGGTTTGACGAATTGCATAAAATTAATTTTTCAAACTGTATGAGAGCAGGAGATGATACCTATCTATACTAATATCATAAAATTTAAATTTGTTTGAATGAACACTCTAATCTCGGGAACTAACAGTTAGTATTGAAAAATTATTTCAATGCTGAATAGCCCATCTATTGAGGAAAGCTACTTATAGCCTACCATACAACATCATGCTACGATCATTAGAAGTTGAGCATTTATAACAAGGCTTTTTTCATTTTGAGAGACGCAGACAAAGTTGCTCGGAACAGCTTGTCAGATATGTTCCATTGTTGTATCTTACATGAGCTTTTTGGTTATGTGCTATTATAATAACTTTTTTAATGAATAATTATTTATTAGTTCACTTACTACATCACCTCGGGTTTCACCAATAGCTGCTAATGCCTTAGTAGTGTAGGGTATCCTGACAACCTGAAAAATTATACAGCAAATAATACCCTAGAATTGTGGAGTATCAAAGATTGTTTCTTTCATGTTTACTTTATTTGCCTTACATAATAAAGATCAGCTCAGTGCATCTAAAGATTTCAACATTATAGCAATCTATATAGGTTTTTGTATGAGTTTTCTAAATTTTAAATTTAATATTACTCATACCTTATAGTATTAGAAGGATTTATCAATTTTTATACTTACCAGAACCATCCAATACCCCTTTTCTGGTTGATAGAATATATACCTTTTTGTCTGTGTTTGTAAAGCTTCACAAGGCTCTGAGGAAAATGTACTGGAAATGATATATATAGGAACTATATACTTCTAATAACTTGATCCTTACACTCTATACAATAGTTTTTAAGAAAAAAGTAAAATAAGTATTGGTGTAACTTGATGGTCATTAGTTCCCGCTAACTGGTTATTTGGTAGCAATACAATCCAGGCACAGTCCATATTCAGCTCTTTATAACAAATTAATTAGTTAAAGTGGTTTAGTTCTTTAACTATTTATATTTTCATTTTGCACAGGAGTCTATAAATGTAGCTTTTATTAAAAGGGGCATCAGCTTTATGAATCTTTCTTTAATAAAGTTATTTTTTTAAGTTTGCCAAGCAATAATTATTATTTGTTTCGACTGGTAATAAGCAATATTGTTATCCCTTTCATGTTCAGTTCAGTTTTTATTATATCAATTACCTATATATTTCTTTTTTTGGCACTTGCGCAAGGACATTGGAAATGAGGTGCAAAATCAAACTCACCACATAAACTTCACAACAGCTTCGCATAACCCAACTTGCATTTTTTGTGCATCGGGACTGGTTTGACTTGGATGATAAAATAATATCCTTTTTAGTTCCTGAAATCATTTTATTTTAGTTTTAATAATTATCAAAAACAATAGGGCAATTGGGACTACCAACAGAATTTTGAACTTTCTTGACATAGCTTTTACAATAATTTGTATTATTTCTAGAATAGAGACCTGCAAATATGACTGATATTTGCATACTTACATCGCCTTCTTTTGGCCCAAAACTTGAATTGAATATAAAAAAAGAGTTAATTTTAGTCTTTACATCAATCATTGTTAAAGACTCAGTGTTATGCAATATACGTTTGAAACAGTCAGATATAGTTTATAGATAAATAACTAATAGGCATTGAGAAGAAAGAAATAATACAACAACAACAACAGACATAATTTGAGACAATCTTAGTCATTCATTCTGTTGTCAAAAGTTTGACATTCCACAGATTACTGTTTGGGCTGACCAAAAATAATTAATATTTAGAAAAGTAATAAATATTGTTAATTTTATACAAATATTACGTAAAATATATGGTTGGTGTACATTGGCAAAAAATTTATATTTTTGTAGGCCTAATTACATTGATGAATTGTTTTAAAAAAAGAGATTTCCACTCATGTCAATTAAAATTGTTGCCACGCAAAATTACAATCATAACTTTGTTATTCGTTACTATAACAATAATAATTACTTATTTTGAATTAGTGCTTATACTTGATTTTTTATTATAATTTGCGTTTTTATAATAAAAATGTCGATAAGAAATCCAAAATTACCACTTTTGCCGGGTTACGGTACCAATCCTCTGGCAAGTACCTGATTTAAGTTTTACTATACAAAAAAATACTTTTTCACGAGTTTATGTAAATACCACTTACGATGATAATGATCTACTAATCACTATAAGTGTGATATTTTTATTTTAGTTCTTTTAATATCTCTAGACCCTATAAATGTAATATGTAGGTATACAAGGTGGTTTCTAAGCGTAAAAACGATTGACTCATCATTATCAACAGCGCTTAGTGAGAATGAGTATGAAGCTTATAGTTTATTTCAAGTTTTCCTTTTAATTACAGTGCTGTTGTTGTGAATAGTTTTCTCCTTAGGTCGTTCTCTTGAACAAATTAACTCTGTTGATTATATTTCCTTTAAATTACCAACGGGATGTCAGACTTTACTGAAGTAGGAGGAAAAACTGGTTTACAACTGGCGTCATAAGTATGGTTTGGCGTACTATAAATTGACATTTTCTGTTGTCTCTTCATAACTGTAATTTATGGCATAAAGAAACTGCAAAGAATGATAATAGTATAAACATTTATGCTGTATCGTTGCCTACTAAAGAACCGTGGGTATAAAGGGGTTTCGCGCTGCATACTCAATCTTCCACCGAACAAATTCCACGATGATGTCACAAGGCAAAGTCTTAGTAAACTCGTGACAACCGCATGGTTTATGTAAAAAAATGTCCAACCAACTGAAATTTTTCATCTCAATTCGCTTTTTTTTTTAATATTTATAATATATTGCAGATAGGGAAGACCAGCTTCGGTGTACGCCCTATATTCACGAGTATTGACAAAGTTAACATGTTGGTTGATAAACCTGAAGCGGTGAATAGAGTACCTTCATTGTATTGTCGGAAACAAGCTCCGGATTTACCAACTTGGCTCATGTTTGATAAAAACGTAATTATATCACATTTTTCAGTGTCTTGGAATATTAATACATAATCTATACTAAGACTATAAAGAGATATAATACAATTTCTTTGTATATACCTTTAGGGTGTTACCTTTGAAATTCTTGAAGTAATTTTGGAAAGCTTTCAATAATATGCAGCTACATGCATTACCTTTGAGTGTTATATAAATAAATAAATATTTCGGTCACTTGACACACAACGTCATCTAGTTTCAAACTAAGCAGAGCTTGTGTTATGATAACTAGACTGACTAATAGAATACTTATTTACGTTTTTATGTAAATACATACATATATACATAGAAAACATCCAAACTTCGAAATAAATATTTGCAGATCATACAAACATTGGTCCGACCCGGGTATCGAACCCGAGACCAGCAGTAATTCTCACTACCGCTGCGCCACCGAGGCAGTATTTATAATTAATTATGTTTATGAAATCTAGTACAATCTGTTTTGCTATTTCTCTACATTAATTTATTTAAATGTACACATTTTATTCTTGTTTATTTAGATTCTACATTTTCAAGCGTACTTCCAACAAACTTTGCATGAAAATCGTTCAGCGGCATCTGTTTTACGTAAAGTCGAAATCTTCTTCTTTCTTGAAGATGGTACCTTAAAAGTCGTAGAACCAAAGACAGATAATAGTGGAATGTCACAAGGTATATCATCTTGACATATGGTAACTAAAGTTATATCAGCTAGTGCTTCGATGTCAATATCTAAAAAAAAGCATTTTGAATACTTCAATAATCAGCTTTTATCGGTAACGCTACCTGTAAAATGAAGTATTCTTAATTGTTACTAAAATTTATTACATTTCTTTCGAAGAAATCTTAATAATTTGTTTTTGATATGTTTATGATACTAATAATGACGTTTTAAAAACAGTAAGACAATATTAAGGTAAGTATTGAATGTTTTGTAGTTGGCTCTCTGTGTCCCATTTATCTCACTGATACCAGTGTAGTTAGTTTAACTACATGTAACAAACAAGGAAATGTGTTAAGACCACAATGTAATTATCACGATACTAGATAAACGATATTGACCTTCTCGACGTGAAAAATAATAAAGTTAATATATTATGTCATATTATATATAGGAACTATGATAAGTCGCCAAAGAGTGCGTCTGCCGAACAGTTACGACTTATACTACGACATACTCGATTTAAATATTGGACGGGAGGTCACTTTCTATGGCAAAGTATTCAAGGTAAAGTTTTCCTAGTAATTACTAAAGGAAATAGATATCGTGTGATTCACTACCTTAATCCTACTTGTGTGTTATTTTTAGATAGTAAATTGTGACAATTTCACAAGAAATTTTATGAACCGACTCGGTATCAATGTGCCAGATCCTATTCCTTGGCCAGATGCTATTGAGGTAAATATCAGAAGATCTTTAACAATAAAATATTGATTGATTTCTTTAACTTTTATAGATATTTTCTTTTAGAGAGCAGTGAGTACCAAAAAACCGCCGAAGTATCGACCTTTTAGACAATTTTCAGATTATGATAGACAAGTGCTAAGGTAGGACGAGATTCTAATTTTTAAAACTGAATATACACGAAGAGAAAATAAAAAGATTTTAGAGAATTATCGCTTAATCATTTTTAGATTTTATGGTTATTGGGATGACCGGGATTCAGAATTTGGTACGATGCATAATTTGGAGATCCATTATTTTTTAGCTGATGACACAATGGAAATTAAAGAAGTAGTGTCAGAAAACTCTGGCAGAGAAGGTGGGACTATGCTCGTAAAGAAAATGCGACTACCTAGAGTAAGCATTCCATTTATAACCGTTTATTTTGATAGATGTACGACTAATAGAGAAGTCCTTTTAAAGCTGTAGAACAAATGTAACATGATAATGTGATGTGTATGAAAAATTTAGATATACATACTAGTATTTGAAAATTGTCAACTGATCAACTAATTAATTTAATAATTAAACCGTTGCGGGCAGTATCATCAACTTTATGAATTTGCCCTAGACTTTGTTTAGACTTGTACCTGTACATTTTTTTTTAGAAAATGCCACCAAAAATAGAAATGACGGGTGGACCAAAGGTAGCGTCGTATTCTCCAGCTGACCTTAGTATTGGTGCAGTTCTCAACGTGTATGGGCGCAAAGTTTTTATTACCGATTGTGATCCCTTCACTAAAGAATATTATCGCGTTACTTATGGATTTGGTAAGTTTAAAACTTAGTACGAAACATATATTTAAAATATCCTTTACCAAAATGAACACAACAATGTATTGTGTTTAGATACTTTTAGACCCATACCAGCTCCTGTAGATGAAAGTTCAGAATGTATTGGTTTAACAATGAATGAGCGGGAACTGCCGCCCTGGAACGGATATGGTTCTTATGATGACTCGGCTGAAAATTGTCGTACATGTGAACCTAAGGCACCTCATAAGGATTTCATGAAATTTTTACATAAAGACCGGTAAGTTGTTTCAAATAGTTTTGAATGAAAAAATGAGGTCTAGCAATTAGTATACAATTTAATGGGTTTCAAAGCCCATGCTGCCTTTTAAGCTGCGTCCTTTCTCTTTTGTTAAAGATTAACTGGTGTCAATATTGGGGAAATTTGCATTTATCTTTTTTGACGTGACAACGTCTTATAATTCGATTCGACTCATGCGGCGTTATCTCGCTCTGAGGCGTTCCATTTAAGGCTTGAAGTGCAAGCGAGAGCGCGAAACGAGCGACAAAGAAGCACAATCGGCCTCCGCGTTCGACAGCGTTCGACATATCTCTCTCCTCTCCTCTCTCTCTACTTGAGTGAGCGATGCGTTCGCGCGGACAGCTTCTATACAATAATACATTTACATGTTTTCGTCAAGTATGAAGTGCAGTTCTTTATATTCATATAAAATATCTATCAAACAAAAAAACAAATAAAATTAAAATTTTCTTTTGAAAAATGCAACCATTCCATCAATACTTTCTTATGACGTTGTCACGTTCATCTATCTTCAGTAAAACGACTTTACAGACAACCGATTTTTTTTGGCATAGGGTAAAATAAGTAATTGCAGAACGATCTCCGTCCTCCATAAGCGCTAGACTGAGGGTGATAGGTGAGGCCATCCGTCTCCCGAGCAGAAGTACGCCGGAATAGCAGCGGGACGTGCTACGGAGCACACGCTCTTTTGGAGCAGAAAAAGGGTCATCTGCAAGCCGTAGGTAGATGACCCGAGGTACGTTGGGGTTTCAGGGATTTCCTTTCTAGGGTACACCTGATTCCCCGGCTACTGGTACCTGAGACGGCGTGCGGTTTTTGGTCGGTTCGAGTCCGACATAACCACACAGTAGGTGGTATCCGAGGGGACTTCCGCACAGGAAAAAAAAAAAAAAAAAAAAAGAGGGTAAAATAAGTAGACAGGTCCCCTATTGGTAAGTGAGTTATTAGTGCGTTGCCACCTTCTGAATCCGCCCCTTGCCCCACTGGTGTGGGGGACTCAAAAGAAATGTTTTTCGTTGTTTCTTAGTAGTTTCCTTTTTGATAGTTAGTTTGAGACTGCCTAATTATTACATTTAGGAAACAATTTTGATTTGGTGATCTGAGTGAAAGTGATCTGTTATTATTATTATATTTTATTACCTCAGGTTAGCTAATAACTTGATGCTTGCAATTATGCGATTCAGATTAATTTACGTAGATATGTTATATATATAGTCTCCGTACTTATCTCTTCATGAAGATTTCGTTTTCGTTATGGATTGATTTGTTATCGACGTCCATCAACATTAAAACAGAAAAGTGCATTTCTAGTGGAGAGAGATTAAACAGTACAAATTCGTTTTTTATTATTTCGACAGAGTCGGCTTTGACTCTCATGTACTGCGTTTCGCGGCTCGACTGATCAACGATAATCCTGAAGATGCAAGACGTTACTTCATTATTAAATATTTTCTGAGCGATGACACGATTGGAGTTTTTGAACTTGGCGAACGTAACTCTGGTTTTACGGTATGTGAACTAACGTAATCAAAGATCAGATTGAATATTGTGAAACTTGATCAAGCCAAATTTATTGACTGTTATTTTTTTTTAAATGTAAATCAATAACATATGTAATAATGTAATAACGAAAGATCCTTTTGTATAGTTTTTAAACCTTGCAGTGATATATTGATAGTAACGCTCTTAATACTCGTACAGGGTGGCAATTTCTTCCGTCGCACAAAAATGTATCTGCCGGATGTAAACTTCTTTGTGCCTAAAGAACCAGCGGCGTACACAGACAAAGACATGTGGGTAGGAAACGAGTTAGTCATCAACAAGCACAGATTCAGACTAGTGGCTGCAGACGAGTACGCTCTCAGATATATGGAGCTTAATTCTCAACAGGTGAGTGCAGTAGATCCAGTAGATACACGATTTGATTCCACATTAAAATTTAAGAATTATAAAGAAAATTATCGTATTAGTTCGGCAGCACACAAGTTTTACTACAGATATTCTAATACCGCTTTTTTCTTAGTATCATATGGCACATGTACCTCTCATAATGGACAAGATTCGACGTGTATTGGCATCTCAAGAAAATGGCTACAAAAATTTTGTCGCACGATATATGCAAAATGTACACCCAGAAAAGAAAGAACTTATGTCTGTAAGATGTTTCAAGTAAGTATGAGAACTTACTTCAACAGATTTATATAATCAAGGCACTCACAAAAGAATAACAAAAATATTTTTTGTAAACTAATAAGTCGCGTTAAGCATAATACGAATATAGATTCAAGAGATTTACTGTTACAGACAAGCATTGAAAGAAATAATGTGCGAGAAGATGACTGAACATGAGTTTATAACCCTAATAAGATTCTTCAGAGGGGACCCGGGCAAAGAAAAAAATGTGCGCAAGGAGATGATCAGGTAACAACATTTTTCCGTGCACGCTTTTATTGTTTTTGCTTTTGTTTAGTAGCGTTCTACAGGTGGTGGTGCCAAGGAGAACAAGCATTGAATAAAAACTGTCTCATTTTCGTGTACAGCGAATTTAATACAAAAAGTTGGTAAATTGTTGTATTAACTTCAAGTGATTCCTCCGAGTCTTGATTTTCGATTGCTTGTGTAATACTTACAACTTGACGGTATTTAATACTGAAATGAAAAACTATTGGGAGTAACTTCTCCTCAAATTTTCTTTTTAGTGAAATTAGTTTCAGTACTTATCAAACACCCGATCCCACTGACGCTACTGATACTGCCAACGCCATAAAGATCTTGTGAATCAGTAATGTTACATAAATGTTTAGCACTTTTCATGTAGATACAAATTTTAACATTTAAGCAAGAGGAAAAGAAGAACTCTGCAATGCCTGAATTTTCAGGATTCACATTATTATTTTTATAATTTTCTGTAATTTATTTCCAAGGTCTCCTCTGGTCTTCACTAAATTAACTCGTGGGTTATGAGATGACCGTGAACGCCTACTTGAAGGTCTACTTCACGCTGACGACACGGGTTCAGGTGTTTTATCGGTCGAACGCATGCGCCAGTAATTTTTTCTGTAATTTATTTTCAAGGTCTTTGGTCTTCACTGAATTAACTCGTGGGTTATGGGATGACCGTGAACGCCTCCTTGAAGGTCTACTTCATGCTGACGACACGGGTTCAAGTGTTCTATCCGTCGAACGCATGCGCCAGTTGTTACGGGCACACAGACTACCTATTAACATGGAACTTATGACGTGCATGTTGCAAGTGTAAGTATGATATGATATGATTTCCTATTTTAGCTGTATATTTAGATTTGGAATAACTTTCAAGATTAGAGATTTTGTTCTAATGGGTTTTTATTTGTCGTTGAGACAGCTAAATGTAAAACTAAACTAAATGTAAAGTAAAAGAGTAGCTAAAATTTATCCTTAAGAAAATTAAGTATTAAAAAGTATCTTTTAATTGTTTCTTTATGCGTTGTCATATTATGTTTAACAGAATAACAAGTATGAATAAGAGTAGTTACTGTAATGTAAAGTTATTTGCATTAATCTTACCAGATTGGCTAAGGATGAAAACTGCAACATTTATTACCAAGACCTTATGGATTTCTTGGACTTTAAAACGAGGCCGGTGTATAACCTAACTGATTCTGACTACGAAAAGGTGGTGCGTCACGCACCACCCCTGAAGGATACAGAGGTATGTCATGACAGTTGACGGCTTAGTTAAGTCATTTTTTTTATACTCAAGGGAAAGAATGAGAGAAAAGGTCATTTTTTTCTATATGTGGGCTACCACATATTGAACGGCCAATCGTTGACTAAGCGTGGCTATAATTAGTCACATTTACAACTAAAAAAACTATCAGAAAGGCGGCAAAACGTGCTTGTTTACATGACGTGTGCGTTGCTAGAGTTAGGAGATAGATTAATTTGTTACTATTTTCAATTTTCTGTAGTGCAAGCTGTGGGCAGAAGCAGAGTTAGAAGTACAGAGCGGTTACGTTAATTGGAACGCATTCCTGTGTCAGCTAAATCTCGAACATCTAGTCAAGGAACAAAAGTGAAATGATTTCTGATCGTGAAGTTTTAATAAACTGGAAGAAATCTTGTGTTTTGATCAATTAATTATAATTTTAACTAAAGTGTGTTTGCTTCGTCTTAATTGTATAACATTTCTAGTTACATCTTATTGGAATATTAATATTTATTATTCATACGATTAGCTGTAACCTGACATACTTTGCTGTGGTACATTGTGGTTAATCAAAATTTGACAAAAACTATCTTTGAAGCATGTTGTACATCATGACAAAATTGGAAATCAATCGGTGTAGAACATATTTGAGTGGTTTTTTAAGGGCCTGCTAGAGTGACTGAAGCATGAATAGAATCCAAGAGTTGTGGTCACCATACTTATTATGAAGGCAGTCAATGCAGTATGGTAGCCCATACTATGGCGACCTAGTGAGATACTTTTTACGCTCCGCTTGGGGTCAAGCGTTTTTTAAGCGTACACAAAGCAATTTAATGTTTTAGATTAAATGGAAATACGAATAAGGACTGAAAATCTATAAGTACTTAAAACATATCTAGGATATTTTTGTATGTTCAGGTATGGCATAAATTATCAATTTTATTAAATACTCTCCTTTTTTAGATAAATAAATTTCTAATATGCTCCAATGAAATTTGTGTAATTTGTATTTTTGGTGTCTTTTTTGAAATACACATTATAATGATAGTAATAATGATGGCGTATTGGCGGATGGTGAATAATGGTAGTATTAAGTATGGCGAATCTTATTATTTTATATCGGATTAAGTTCAATTTGGTTTTTAGATTGATTAAGACGATTTAAACGAACAAGCTTATATTTAGAGACTGGATAAATATTTCACGTAGGATAATCACATTGTGTCCAAGGTTTTTAATATCAAAAGGTAAGCTAGGTACCTTCTTTATTTTATATGCTGCAAGGTGTTGATGCTAAAGTTGATAAGGTAAGGTAGGTACCATATTATATAACTTCCAAGGCCTATGAATAGTTAACTGCCACAATGTGGCAGCAACTTAACATCTTTGTTCTACCTGATTTGAAAAGAAATGCACGAAAAACCGTTTGAACAGTTTTTAAAACCAGACCAGTCCAACAACAGTTCACACCATTTTTTTTTCTATTGACTCGAAAAGAAGAATGGCACAAATGAAAGTGACTAAGCATCGTGAAAAGAAAATAAAATAAGTATTGTATTTGGAATTTCTGTATTTTTCGACCACAATAAATACAATTAGACACATTCGTTCACAATATTCTCACTATATTTTAGGTACAATTAAAATAGTAAAGTACAATACACATTCACTGTTGCAAAACATATCTTCACAACATTGAATATGTCCCGTAAAGTTTGTAGTTAGGACTAAGTGACGTAGATTATAAGTTGTGATTATTATTCAAAATGGCTACACTCAATACGTTTGCACTCGCAGAATTTTTAGAAATAAATAACTTAATAACTAAATATACAACTAAATGACTTCGTTCTTCTATTTATAGAATATCGAATAATTTTCACTAATTCGTTGTCATCCAATTTAATTTGATATGTCAGTTAACCTCGATTCTTATTTATTATACATTTTTTATTTTATAACGAGGTTAAAAAAACTATGACGTTATAACAACCACCTCTTATCTGTTATTTCAAAAATTTGAATTTCAATGAAGTCATATTGAAATAAAAAAAAAGTGAAAAAAAAAGGATCTAAATAAATTAAACTAAAACATCACCATTAATTAAAACAGTTTTAATTTAAGTAGTATATTTATCGAGATCATGCTGTATTATTTCGTTAAGATACTATTGATCTAGTTGCTTTCAATAGTTAGAATGGAATAGAATAGAATAAATTTTATTTTACACCAACATTTTTAGATTATATACAAGAGCACATCAGCTGGGTGTCCGTATACAAATGGCGGCCTTATCGCTAAAAGCAATTTCTTCCAGGCAACCTATACATAAGTATAGTGTAAATAAAAGTTTTACTTATAATAGTCTGACAAATAAAATATATTTTAATGTATATACATTCAAATATCAGATAAGAGTAGGCCGTTTTTATGTCGCAATATCCTTTTCCGTTTTATAACAATATTTATGTCGTTAAATATAAGTTTGTCAATATACTTGTCTGTTGTTGAAACAATATAATAATACATATTAGTTATGCTTGGTGATAAGATTATGATACATTCTATTACTTTACATCCATCAAAAAATATTATTTGTTTTGTAGCGTTACATGGCACAAAGAGTTCATTTTGTGTCGATGTCGTCTTTAATTTTATATTAGTTCACAAGAGGTGTACAACACTATATCCTAGGTATTTTAATGTATGACACTGGACGGATTCATTACACACAATTTAGATACCTACCTATAAATTTACATATTTACAAATTATTTATTTTCCACTGGCAAAGTAGTTGTAATTGATCTTCGTAAGCGAATTTGTGTGATTATATAGTCTGAAAATTATATTCATGTCTTCATACTTACTATTTTTACTTACTATGTTGTATTTTTGTAGCATAATCTCAATTAAATTTATATTATGCTTCCAACTTCATATAAAAAAGAACTTTTGCACGTAGAGATCAGTAATTTATTTGACAAGGTCAATAACACGATTATTGTTTTTGTGTATAGTATTGATTAATTTATACTATTAATACACTAATCTAATCACCACATGTCTTTTACCCGCTCGGCTGCCGGTATTTGTGGGCGGTACCTGAAACACGGTGATATAATAAATGAATTTATTAATTAATTCATCATTAGCTGGGACCCGTGATTTCTTTTGGGTCTCTCATTTACCATACGTCGTTATCTTTATATTTTTGCTACAATAAATAGGCAAAGTCCGTGTGATGACGGATTAAAAATACACAGTGTCACCATACCTGTTCATCCCATGTGTGACGGAGGAGGTGGCTAAGGTAGCAAATTCCGCAGGACAGTATTAACCAAGATGGAAAACTCGAAATAAACTCTATACCGACCTGTCTGGCCAGCGTGGTATAGTATATCAAAATCTCCTTTCTAAGAGGAGGCCTATATTTTGCACTGTTGGTGTTGATGAAGTAGGTTATATCTTTCTTCGAAAGCAATCTCTATCTTTATATATAAAAGAGAGATAGAGCTAGTTATCGCGACTGTTATGCAGTTCATTTATTAAAAATTCATACCCATTTTATACACCTATACTTAATAAACTAAAACAAGAGTTGTGTTGAATTGTCGCGATGTTTGGTGTATAGAAAATTATTTGATAAATTAAAGCAATGTAAGGGATACAGTTACAAAAATATTACAATAACTTGAGATTAAATTCTTACTACTATATAAAAATCTTTCAAATCTTTAAAATGGTAACAGATTCAAATTTGTAAAAAATAAATAAATCCGTTTATAGTTTGTTTTTTATCTACTTTGTAATCTCCTTGTAAAATCTTATTTACCTATGTGGAGGGATTGAGAGAGGAGGCGCTGCTGTGACGGCACTCGTTGCCAGTGGCGACATCCTAATGCCGGAACTGTTGCCGTTAATACTTGATCCTAGACTTGACGCCGAGTCGGCTCTGAAAGTTTAGACGTCATGTAGCTGGCTGTGAAGAACTTTGGTTGGCCGTGACTTTTTGCTAAGTTAATTACATCTAGTACTAATTATATCCAAGAATTTGGTTACCGAAAATAGTTACGTAACGGTGGCATTTGGGACATAATATATATACTTAAAATATATTTAATATTATAGATAACTTATTATATGCAGATATGGAACAAATGATCGTGCTTATTACATTATATAAGACCTGAGTCCTGGGTGGGAATCGAACCAACGAATTCTGACTCGACAGTCACGATCGCTAAGCAATAGAGTAATAGGACCCTCATTCTATAACAAACAGAATTACTGAGAAGTTGCAATGAATTTTATGAAGGTTATTTATTCAAAATGTAAATAATTAATACAAACGAACGAAGTACAGAAATGAGCATTCATGTACCTGTCAATCTGTCTCCTAAAGAGAGGATACCTCCACGGTGAGTTGGGTTTTCTCTGTTCATGCTGAAAGGCAGGATTGTCCCGCCCTCTTTCATTTACTACCGACACCGACACTTGCCCTTCTGTGTCACGTGTTTTTGATGATAGTCTCCTGAAAATATTTCAATAAGGATACAAATAATACCTTTTAGACTTCAACACCCGCATTAGGAACATATCCTGTGTCGCGGTGGATTTTACAAACATACAAGAAATTGACATAAAGAACCACCCAAACTCAGAACAACAATTTGTGGATCACACAATGTGTTGCCCACTTAAACCACTAGGCTTACCGTGCAGTCTAAACTACAAAAATAACTTGAAAAATTAGATTATATGAAATTATTTAGGCTGAAATTAATTATAGATTAAGTCCATAATGTTAATTGGATAAGGGTAAATTAATTATAAACTAATAATGCTATGTCTATATTTAAGAATTTTGAATATTTTAAAGTCATTAATTTGAACCTTATCAATTAGAAATCAGATTCTATTCCATTTTAAAAACTACGTTATTTACCTAAGTATTCTCGTGGGTAACGAGGCTTGTGTTTGTGGTCGTGCTCGCTGCCGACTGTCGACAATAAGCACGTGGCGATCATACGGAGTGTCGTAGTCCACTTCCAGGACAGTTGAAAACCTGTGTGGCCAGACGAGGTCTAGTATTGCGATTACCACACCCACCATCACGCATACACAGCCTGGAATAACAAAATAATTTATTTAAATGCTGAATTGTCTTTATTGCCCGAGATTTTTTTTTTCGATAGATGATCACCTTTATTAACCGTTTAAGCAAAGAAATTGTGACACTATAGTATCGCAACAATCGCATTTTGGGTTCGCTTTGCTCAATCAATTAACTTAAGGTTAATTGGTAATTGAAATAGTAAACTATAATTAAAAACATGATATATTAGTATTATAATTTTTACTTTCCCAAGAAGCACCTTCATGGATATTTTTTTAAATTTTATTGTCAGATCAGATGTGATCAAGTTTTTAACTCGTATTATGGGAATTTCTGACGTGACCTATGAACACAATCTTTAGGCTGGGCTAAAATATAATTAAAGATTAAAACCATACCTGCAATTAAAACAAGCCAGAAACACCATCCTAGGGAGAAGAACAGCATGGCACCATCAAGTCTCACAACGAGAGGTACGTGAGGCAATGATGCCCAGTAGCCTCCTGCAGCTGCACACAGCGTCACGCCTAACGTGGCCATGGCGTACGCACCATATCGAGGCACTACTACCAGTAGAAGGTTCATCAACAACCACAGGGCTAGCGCCGTCCTTTAACAGTAAAACAGACAAGTAATTGGCAGAACTTCGACGGATAATTTACCGATAAATTTAAAGAAAGAACAAATAGTAAACTTAATAAAACCCACAACAATGCGAGCTATTCTTGCCATTGGTTTAGTACTTCATCTCAACTTACTTTAATTTCTAAAAGCCTTCAGCGTAGTTAATTATGTATTTTCCATTTCAGCAAGAAGTAAATACTAAAGGCATGAAGTATGGTGACGCAGTATGTTTCTATCAATATTCTGTATGTTTATAATTGTTAGAGTATTTGACGTACTTGGTTATAGTGCTAAGTGTAGACTTTTTACATCAATATTTTATTTTATATCCTTTGCCCTCACCGTGATTAGAACACATTGGACACCTTACAGTCCAATATACGGCGGTGATTATCGTTGCCTAAAATATCCATACCATAATAGCGTCGAAGTCGTATACCCAGCGGCGCGATATTTTGCTCCCCATTCGAATCCCTCATGCTGTACAGCAAAGTGTTCTGCGACTGAGAGCACAGGAAAAGGTAGACCGCGCGACAAAGCCTCTCGGTAAAATTCTTGAATGGCCCCCGCTTCTTCCCATCGGAACTGTTCGTTATAATCCACTCCTGGGTCTCCGACACTTGTGTTGCCCCAAGACAGGGCTGAAATCAGAGATTTATTGAAAAAAACAATTTAAAAGTTCAAAACTTCTTGTCAAAATATATGGTAAATACTGTATATCGTTGTTCGTAAATTTCGAACACAACTTCATATATTTTTTTTTATTTCTAATACATATCTACATTTTAACAATGATAGAAAAATTTAAGATGGACTAAAAAGAAGCGGTTAAAACATAATATATTTTAAAATGATAATTTCAGAAATATTACTTACACAAAAAAAGAAAAGACCTTGTACATATACAAGTACAGTACATTTGTTTTTTAGTTTTCTTAACTTGAAATTAGAATGGAATACTTTTTTACGTTCTCCTGCGACAAGGACCTTACCAGTTAGCGTGACGTTGACGTGGTTTAGGCCGACGTGCACTGCTAGCCAGCAGTCGAGTCGCTCGGCCGAGAAGGCGCGATAAGCAGCTCGAGCCACGCGCGCCCCCGCCACATGCCATGACGACCCGTGCTTACACACTGGAAATAATACAAAAACCATTAAGTGACCGTCAAGACAAATTGCTTGTTGCTATCTTAAGCTAAGAAAGACTTATGAAGCTAAAATTAAGTATCGAATGAACTTTACTTTTGACCTGCCCCCGGTCAATACTATAACAGCTGTTGACTGAATGGTGAAAGTGTTTTACGTCATTTCTTAATTTGTAGTGCTGTATTGATTCAAGCACAGCTGGAATTGTTTGTTTACTTTCTAAGCAGCCTTTTTATTTACTTTAACAGTTCTAGTCGCTTTTTTTTATAAAGAATCTTCTTCTAAATAACCTCCCACGCTACTCAGCCACAAAAGACTATAATGAAGTTTCGTCGTTATTGCTGATAAATTAATAAAGATCAGCAAGGTCCAGTAACAAACCAGTTCTAGCGTTAAGAGTAAGGTTTGCACATTGAAAGACCGAAACAAAGATTGTCGATAAGTGCGTGGGGGTTGGTTAGAGGGTATGTTGAAAACAAAAATGATACAGTTTGACAAACAGAAAGGAAGAGCAAAAATGTTCTTTCGTTTTAAATCGGAGAAGAACAAAAAGGAACAATATGTGACACTAGGTAATCTATTGCACTCTATGCAATAACTGATTTAAAAGACGATTATCGAAATGTTGATCAATGAAGAAAATAGACAAGAGATGCCTACTTATACATATATTTAGGCGAATGTGTATGTTGGACAGAGGTGTGGTGTGATAAAAAAAGAAGTTATTAAAGGCAGCTTGAAGGTAGCGCAAATAGACGAAAAAGAAACAGATTATTGTGTTATAAATATGGAAAGCGAAGGGATAATAAAAAACGAAGATAGTGTTATGTATGGAAGTGGTGGAATATAAGAATTAAGAAAGATCAATGTATGGACTGTGAGGTAGATGAAATGAGAAAGAGATAAGCAAAAAGGGACTAACTAGATAATTCACAAATAGTAGAGGAAAATACAATCCAAGAAAGTAGAAAAAGAGCAAGAAAATGATTGGATCAAAGTTAATAAGTTACCTTTTTATTTTTTTTATATATTAGCTGCCAAAGTGACTAATCTGCCTGATGGAAAGCAACACATGACCTGGCAGTTGTCATACTTAAAATCCCTTACATAAAATTTGTTGTGTGTTCATTTGACAATATTCAGTGCAACAGGAATGATATTTTAAAGGCTTATGTATATACAATACGGTCTTTCCTCAGACCGTTATTAGAATTAGCGTAACCGAAATAGTTACAATTGTATTGAATATAAATGTAAAATAAATCATGGTCGGATCGAAGAATCGAGAAACAGATCACGGAGGTGTTATGAAGTTGAAAATACTATTTATAATAAGGGTACCGCTTTTGCTGTTTGTTTAAAAATAATTATTAATGAATATAATGAATTTACACTTTTTTTAGGGTAACGTTAAAACTTGTCGTTACTCACACTCATCGGAGATGAGTGCGAGTGCGAATTAGTAACTTAATTCACGCCATTTTCATTTTTAGAACTGGCAATGTCCACTGTAAAAGTTTTATAGATAGGTAGATATGGTAGAAAACGTTTATACCCTTTCTACGATTTTAGGAGTCTACATTCTTCATTAAGTGGAAAATGTTGAGACAACCTTGTTGAAAATGAAGTTTTAGACAAAACCATTGACATGGCAACTTACTTGTATACCTAAAGAACCAATGCATGTATCACGTACGTGCTAAATATTTGATTTACTGGTAAAGTTATATTATATTTTGTAAATTTCTTAGAGTTTACGATTTATTCAACATTAAGTACGTATATGATTTCATATGATTTAAGGCCATAACGTATCACAACAAGGAACAGTCCGATAAGAGTGATTTCGTTTTCATTTTCTTTATATTTATACCAAAGTAATAAATTATGTATATTTAAAGCTGTAAGTACTACATATTAGTACAAACTTTGAAATGAATAAAAAGTATCAGCAATACAAATGTTTTGGTATAAATGACAAGGCCAAGCATTTCAATGTCCGATATCTGATACTTCAACATTTAATAGAATATTAAATATTAATACGATATAATCCGATAACTAAAGTACATAATAATACAGAATCAAAAGAATTTCAGAAGTTTTGATAATATTTTAATGATTCAAATATTTATAAGATTCATATAGAACCTCTATATGAATCTTATAACAAAGTAAATTATCGACCTCGTAGAAACGTTTAGTTTTCTTTTACGAGCCTGCCAAAGTGACTCTACTCTGCCTGATGGTAAGCATGAATAGAATCCAAGAGTTGTGGTCACTCATTACAAATACAGACAATACAGTATGGTAACCCACATTATGGTGGCCTAGTAAGATGCTTTTTCGCGCCTCGTTTGGGGACGTAAAAGGCATGATAGTCATCGTGGCATTGTATTGTACATTCTTACCACGACAACTGTCACCCCTGCATCAATGGACCCCTGCCTCCGGTCTCGCAATTACCAACGAAACACGACAGCATGGATACTGTCGCTTTAGGTTGATCTTCTGTGGGAAGATAGTACTGCCCCGGTCGAGCCGGCCCGTTCGTGCTGAATTCAGCGTGGCTCTTCTACCTAACAAGTAGTAAGTCGTCTGTTTCAACAATAATAATACTTTATTGTACAAAAAAAAATTATTATACATGTATTTATTACAATTAATGATAATTTTTAAAACATTAACTAAATTTTGGGATGAGAACTGTACTCCTAGATAAGCTACTGCTGGTCTGTCGGTTGCTTTTATTAGTCCGTGAGTAGCGGCTGATCAAGAGTTCTGACCGCCTTAGGCTAATAATCAGGACCCGCCCCCACCATGTGTGTTACGGTCGGCAACAGTAGTATATTATTTACTTTTGTCCTTGTTTGTAAAAAAGTTAACATGATTCGTAGTCATACTACTTATAAAAGTTTTCAGATCGATCTGCAAACGAAACTGACGTTGTCTTTTAAACTGCGCGTCATTTAACAATAGTCCAGTGCCAATGCCTTAAAAAATGGTCAAAAGTACAAAAAAATAGTAACAGGATGAAACCTTCTGGAAAAGCAAGAAAATATTTAAAAAATGAAAGGAAAAATAAATTAAAGGCGATCTGAGTTCAGGAAGGGGGTGGGGGTGAGCTTTTAAGGGTAAAAAACGGTTTATCGTGATTTCCGGCAAAACTACGAGTCCTGTAAAAAAAAATTAAATGGCAAAGCTGTTACTATTTTTTTCGTTCTCAAAAATTATTGGCACTGGACTACAAACCCTTGGGTGGTAAACCATTTTGACTGACTGTCCATAAAATCAAAGCACTTCACGCATTATTTGACCAAAATCAGACGCGATACTGCAGGGTACCTTGTAGAAAACCAAATCCGTGTCGTGTTTGGCCGTATGGCTTGTATTGGCTTAGTTAATGTAGACAACTTAGTTGTTGCGTTGCGGCGATGCATGAGCGTGGTTATCTAGTATGTGAAGTTGCTTCGACTTTAAGTATTTTTCAAATTTAATATTTATACTTCAGATGTTATGTGTAAAAAAAGACGAGAGGCAGGCATTATACAAGAGAAAAATTTTTGCAAGTGATTAGTGATTTATTTGAAAATTATAGTAATTATTATAAACTTATGCAAAAGTCTTTTTTCGTGCTTTAGCGTTTGCAAATCTTTCTACATTTTTTTCAAATTTCATAGTTTGTAAAAAATCACTTTCTATGTACGTTAGCGAAAGCGCTGTAAGTTTTTGCTGACGGAGCGTGGAGCGCAAGTAATTTTTTACTCTTTTAAAATTTGGATAACAAAATTTGCCATCTGCTTGTAGATTCAGAAAAAAAAATTGTATAGTTGTTGTTCCAGTGTAAAAAAGCAGCTGACTCAACACTATTTTCTGCGGTAGCCGATCCCACGAGATCCCACGAGAGAGAATGCGCTGCACAAGGAACAAAATTAGCCAGAGGATTTACATCTTTAATTCTTGACTGAAGACCTTTGTATTGACCAGACATATTGTTAGCGTTATCATAACTTTGGCCACGACAGTCTATTATATCTCGTTCCAAAGTGTTATCAATTGTTGCAAGAACAGCCTTCTCCATGTCTTCACCTTTATGACCGCAATTGGGTAAAAATGTAACAAAGCGTTCAACAGGTTCTCCGTTAGGTAAAATGTAACGAATTATAAATGTCAACTGATCGGTGTGTGAAATATCTGGAGTAGAATCAATGCTAATCGAATAATATTTTACTTTTTTTATTTCTCCTTTAATCGAAAGTAAAACTTCGTCAGCGAGAAGTAAGACAAATTTATCGGTTATAGAGGATGACAAGTACGATGGAGAACCTCTGCCTTTTTGTCCAAATCTCACCAAATGTTCAACCATGAAAGGATCAAATTTAGATGTAAGCTCAATACAACCAAGAAAATTTCCGTTTAGTGCAGATCCAATAATTTCATTTTGACCGTAAAATGGAAGCCCACGAGAAGCTAAAAACTTAATTGTTTGTATTACACGTAGTAATAGATTTCGCCAATAAGTTATTTCTTCATTGTATTGTTTGACCATTTGCGTTTCCAATCGTTGTAAAAGTTTTTCTCTACACACATATTGTCCCAAACATTTACGATGATCCGGCGAATTGTCGTGATCAGTTATTAAGTTAGAATTTGTCCAGTCATTAAATCCACTTTTGGTAAATACGGATGTTCCTCCATATAATTTGCAAGCACCACAAAACACACGACCTGTGGATTCTGAGTATACTAACCAGCTTCTCTTCACAATTTCGCCATTAAGAAGCTTTATCTCAAACATATTTTTAGCTAGAAATCTTTTTTCATTTTTATACTGTCTTTCCGATTTAGAAAAATCTAATTCTTCGTTTTGTTGCAATCCTTTACTAAAAATATAATCTCGTAATTCATCGTTTACTTGCCACAGTGCAGGGTCACTTGTTGGAATAAACGGCTTTTCTTCTATTACAATTTCGTCTTCATTGTAGATCGTTGGCGTCGCTACTATAGGACTAGTGTTAGATTGAGAAACGGAGAATGAACAAACCGTGGTAGAGGGACCAGGACAAGAAAATTTTGGCGATAGTGCAGTATTCGTCACCGTTTCGTTCCTTTCTGCAGAGCTCGTAAAAAATGTTTCTTGTTTACGAGTATGTTTTAAAATGTTTTCTATCTTCTTTTCCTTTTATTTTGCTTTTTTCCCTGTATTCTGCACCACTTGGCTTTTTTACTATCGAACTACTCTCGTTACTACTAATGATCTTAAAAAAACATAATCACTAAGGGAAGGACAATAAATATCAATCAGTAAAAACGAATACACGCGAATGATATGACGGACGACACGAACGACGATTAATGAAAGAGGTAACACAAATAAATGAAGCACGACAACAAAGTATACTTACTATAAACTTTAAAAATTTAACCTCCAGGGATTCCCCGCGTGTCGTTGATGTGTTTCATCGTGCGCGGCGAGCAGCGCTGTTGCCAGCTCACTCACTCGTTCGACAACCGACCGATTCGAGTGACTAGCCAGTTGTATCTATTACGTGCGCTTTTTTAAATTTCAAAATTGATTGTTAAAATCAGATACTCCCAAGCTTTTACAGTTTACAGCGCATTTAGTTTTAGTGTTTTTTCTCGGTTTAGTTGAAATATGTAGGGTATATGTAAAAGTAATTAATCATTACATTTCTTTGTAGTCTCGAAATATGACACTCATAATTTTTTTTGTAGTCTCGAACTTATATAAAAAATAAATGAAATCATCACCTTTCGTTGTAGCTAAGATTGTATGTATCGACAATTAACTAGTTCGAAAAAGCACCACAAAGTCGATGCAAAAATATGGCGTGCATGGTTAAGACAATACCAGAACTTCGCGTGCATGGTTCACGCCCGTCTGGTGTTATTGAAATTTCGAGAAATTGACTTGCCAGACCGGCCGATCGCAAATTTGATAACCTAGATACTTCAAGAACGGCCGATTTTTTTGAAACAAGGACCATTCGAACGTAAATAAATCATTAAAAAATATAATTTAATATGAGATTTTTTACTTGAATGGTTCGTCCTTGAGAGCGATTTAAAAATTCTGTGAAGTCATAAAACAGTCATTTTACTGTATATAAGAGTACGGCAGAGACTCGCGGTACGCTTTTCTTTTAATACTTGGCGTCGAGCCGCTGCCGCGTCTCTTGATTTATATAGTGCTTGTGAAGATATGATTTCATCTCGCCCCCCCTATCCTCATGCTCTAGGCTATAGCCTAATTAGCCTTAAGGGTTAAAGGGGGCCTGTACGTGAGATACATATGTATATATTAGATGTTTATTTAATTAAAAAGAATTCAGTTTCATCATAGTTTGACGTTAGTAAGCATTTAGTTACAACCTTTTTACAGGCAAAGTAAGTCAAGCCGTAAATGTCACACATTGTATTGATTTTATTGCACAAAGACAGACCAAGATACATCGCAAAACTCTTAAAGAATGGTGTGTATGTGTGTGGGATGGCACAAATTTTATCTTTTCTGCGTATTGTGAAGTCTCTTTATGACGTTTGCAGGTGTTGTATCAAATTGTGAGTTTTTTTTTAAATTTTTAAGAATGACGTATTTTAGTACTATTCACTTGATGTTGTCATGATAAGGCACTTTCAGAAGAAAATTACATAAAACATAAGCAGATCATGAATTACATAAAACAAATATTTGAAAATGTTTAACGTACTGAGTTATGATATATACGTTAAAGGCAATTTACTTATTTGACGGCAGTGCAGGTTGCTTTAAAATGTTATTATATAAATAAAGTTTTTTAACCTTCTTTTAACTTTCTTATATTTATAAATTTACAAAGTTTTAGTTACTTTATCAAATTGATATATTTTGATACATATTATTTGATATCAATTATTGTGGTATTCAGTTTGCGCGCGCGCACGTATATATTTTCTTGAGTAAGCGGACACTATGACATCATAAAAATATACGAATATTATTTTTTGGAACATAATTTGTTGTATATATTAATAAAACTTTTGTTATTCTAGACTTCAAGTTTCGTTGAAAGTAAGTAATTCATGACCATGTTGAAAATACTAATCAGTTTTTATTATTTTTGCTTATAATTTTTGATAGTTAAGCAAAGTATTACTGATAAAAGCTGTTGATAAAGAATATTAACACGGACAATACTAGTGGGATTTGTACTTTTATGGTGAATTTTTACCCTACTTCTGAAGAGTACCTACTGTCAACAGAACTTCAGGACGGACTTCGGGCGTTCTATATTGATTGGAAAATATTTTGCGCTTCTATGTCATTTTGTGCAATTTATTTTTTATGTGATCGCTTCACTTTAATAGAGTCTAACAAACTTGTGCTCGATTGATTCATTCCAGCAGATACTACTCTCCATAATCGATGGCAAAGTAGTCTGACTCATAGACGAGTATATGTTATTTGTCGCTATCTTCAGTAAGATATAATAAGATAGAAATCTCGTAGACAAAGTATGTAGCTAGAATTTGTTTGTGACACACGAATATTGCGGCCAATGGCAGAAGGTAAGATGTTGATTTCACCATTTGGGCGGTCACCCGAAAACAATGGCGAATTCATTACGAAAAATTTACAAAATCATTAAACACTGATTTATCGAACAATTATTTTTTTTCTAGTACTAAGGCGGTCTAAATTTAATTATTCAATTTTTACAAAGGTAGAGAAAGATTAATTTTAATCTCATAATGATGAGCAAAATAGCTAAGGCGAAAAAGCATAACTAACAAACCAACTTACATTTTTTATGCTGTAAGGGAAATGTAAAATCCGTTTATTAACCGGTGACTAGCGTCGCCCATAGCCACATGCAATTAAAAAGACACAAGTGTTTTGCTGCCCTTTGAATGCCCCTTAGATTGAGAAATTGTGCCTCCGATAACTTGATAGATTTAGTGAACAGCTGTAAAAGAACTGTTGTTTAAAGGTAAAATTTAAAATTTTACAAGTTAAGGTGTCACTTACAGGTTTACCTGTACAGTTGAACTTTACTGGTAAACCGGAATGTGTGTTGCTCAACTGTGCAGGTGTCTTCTCCCCAACTAAAGCTTACCTGAAGGCTGTAACTGTGCATGGGATCTTGTCATGTACACCCTAATTTATATATAGCTAGCTAAACATTGGTTTACTGTGAGGCAGTTGGTATGACTCCGTTAAAGATTACCCATGTGTTCCGAAGTATAACTTTCCCACTTTATAAAGGGGAGTTATATAATCAACACTAAATCGTATTTTGAGAATAAGTAATGAGTTAGTGAGTTTTTGATTGACAATTAAGAACTACAAGGTGGGCCACAAATTAGTTAACATTTAAAAAAGCCATAAAAAAAACGATTTCATATATTATAAAAATTGTTTATTCACAAGAAAGCTAATTAGCTATAATTAATTTTTTAAAAATTATATCGTCTAAATTACCACTGTTTCGACGTTTGCACTCTTTTAAGCGAACACCGAAATTTTCGAATACTCGTCGGCAAAGAGACCGAGAGATCGCCGACATCTCTTCTCTGATTTTTTCTTTTAGTTGACGTAGTATACTTGCTTTATTGCTGTAGACACGATTCTTCAAATAATCCCATAAAAAGAAATCTGCTGGGGATAGATCTGAACTTCTGGGTGGCAATGGAATGTCGCCTCGTCTAGAAATCAGCTTTTCCCCAAAACACATCTTTGACTATCGGCAGGGACTCATTGGATGTGTGACAAGCGGCTCCATCTTGTTGAAATCATGTGTTACGATTGCAGACAGCAAATTTCAGGAATATCGGTCGCAAGAACTCCCATAACATGTTCACGAGGGATGTTAGATTCAAATGGTAACCAATTCTTGGTCCACCTTATACAAAAAAAACATGTCCCATCATACTTAGTAATTGATGAAAAATATTATAGCTGTTGTTGTTATATTTAAGACAAATTTCTCTTTTCTGAGTCATTTCTTAAAATTAACCGGCTTACACCGAATCAGGTCATTGGAAAAATACAATGTACTATATTAATATTATGTTGTCTTGTAGTAATTTACTACGTGTTTCATAATTTATATTAAAATATCTCGTCAATACTTATCAATTAGTAGAATTTATTACCGTAATTTGTCATTCATGTTACATAATATTAAAATACCTACCTTTCTTAACATAACAATCTATCCTAAAATTTAGTAAGCTAACTTGTTTATTTAGTTACTGGTATAATTAAACGCGCTGATTCCAGAAACTACTCATTTGAATTGAAATTAATATTTTATTGTTCGATAGCAAATTTAACGAAAAATATCAATAGCATTCAAGCATGAACTTTTTTTAAGAACCTGCCGCAGTGTCTCTACTCTGCTTGACGGAAAGCGTAAATAGAATTCAAGTGTTGTGGTCACCAAACTCATTGTGAATGCAGACAATGCAGTAAATTGACCCACACTATGGCAATCCAGTCAGATGTTCTTTCATGCCTCGCTTGGAGACGTAAGAGGACTGGTAGTCATCGTGGCACTGTAAGGCTCTTACCGTGATAACTATCACCCTTGCGTCAATGGGCATCTAGTCTCGTATTCATCAGCGAAATACAACAGCACAAATGCTGTGTCTTTAGGTTAGTCTTCTGTGAGCGGACAGTATTGCCCCGGTAGAACTGGCCCGTTCGTGCTGAAATCGGCGTGGCTCTACTACCCAATTAACTTTTGCAAAAAGAAGGAGAATTTATTACTTTTGAGAGACGTAGACGAAGTTGTGTGGGTCAGGTCATTTTCTTGAACTGGAACAAAACTGATTTTTTTTTGTATTACAGAATATTGGCTAAAAACTCATAAGCTCATGTTCAACTTCAGTAATCACATGTTAGGTAGTTCGTTCGGCAGGGAGCGTGCAGTGAATGGTGGTTCGTTGATTTTTATTGGAGAGTATATTATTTTTAAGAAGCGTACTGATATCGCAGACTTCTGTGTTGAACGGACAATGGAAATAGAGTGGGTGGAGTTAGAGCAACTTGTTGATCTCTATGATCATTATATTTTGAATGAAAACTTGCAGAAAGTATGTGAATAAAAAAAAGTATAATTGTATGTGGTGACTTTCATATAAATATATTGCAAGATACGTCCTTGAGTTTAAGGTTAAAAACCCATTTGGATCATAAAAACTTGATAAAATCTTTTTTGAGCCTATTAGGATCAGTACCACCACTACCAGATGCTTGAATAATATATTTACTGATATAGTGCAACACACTAAAGAAATAATAAATAAACTACATTCTGATCACCGTGGAAATATGTGAACATTTATATTAAATATATATACTCGTATATATACGAGGATATATATATATTAGTAGACTTTATGAGCTCTATGAAGTCATACAATATCAAATGTCAAACAATATTCAAATTTTATTAAAAAAGGATGTCGTGCTGCAAAGGTTAATTACTTGAGATCTAATCTAATTAGTGATAGTTCAAATAAAATTATAATGACCTGAGAAATAATTAATACTGAAACTGGCAATGCAAAGAACAAATCTCGTAATTGCAAAATCATTACTAAAAGAGAATATTAAAATTTGTTATAAATGTTAAAAGTTTCTGACCAGTGTGTGTTACCAGTGATGACTTACGGTATAGAGATGTGATCACTCACTATGAGCCTGATAAGAAGGCTCCAAGCCACCCAAAGAGAAATGGAGAGGGCAATGTTCGGTGTTTCTTTGCGTGATCGCGTTAGGACTAAGGAGATCCGCAGACGAACCGAGTTCACCGATATTGCCGGTAAAATTGTTAAACTTAAGTGACAGTGGGCGGAATGCATTACGAGTACACGCTGAAACGATGGTCGATAGGGCGTTAAAGTTCTGGAGTAGCGACCTTGTACTGGAAAACACGACGTTGGTGGTGGTAAGGTGGTCCGACAACCTGGTGAAGGTTGCGGGAAGCCGTTGGATGCGGACGACATGGAACCGGCTATTGTAGAGAACCTTGGGTGAGGCCTATAGGTGGTTCACTGTTGGATATATCCAACAGTGGACGTATTTTGGTTGAGATGATGATGATGATAATTAAAATTTGTAATACTGAGTTGAATGTTAAGTTAAATCTATAGTTGTACCATCGAAAGAGATATTGTTAAAACATTAAATGCTCTTAGTGTTAAGAAAACTATCGGCTTTTGGGGTAATTCTGTTCAAATAACTAAATCGTTTATTAGCGTAGTTGCCCACAGTTGGCCTTAATTTTCAATAAGTGCATTCAATTTGGCGTGCTTCCTGACCTAATAGAATATAGTAGAATCATTCCTTTATTTAAGCTAGTACCTCTGATCCTACAAATTATAGACCTATTTCAGTGTTACTTACTTTCAGAAAATTTTTCATAATTATGAATCTTTCTACAAAGGGTCAGCCTATACTCAATACTGTACTCGCTTAGTTTTTATTTAATCAATGTTTACGGACTTAAACAAAAGGACACCTCTGTAGTTCGTTTCGGCAATTCTTCCTAGAGTGAATCTTAAGAAATGCCGATGCCTTCTAGGTGTACAGTCTGACTTGTAACCATATCTGTGAAACATTTACTTGCAGAACTGAATAGCATAATATATATTAACAACTAGTATAATATATATTTCAAGTAACTAAGTAAATACAAATTAATAATGGTATTTAAAAGCAGCAGCTAATCTCTTATTGACATTAAGCATTTCATAGTAATTGGTAGTAATTAACTTAAAATCGCTATCAAGGTTATAACGTTCGCTGTATTCGGTGGATTTGACAAACGCAATTAATTAGTCTAAATCTACAGCATAACGTGTTAAGAATAAATTACAAGTATAAGAGGTTTGAAATGGTATATGGTATGCAATAAATAATTAAATAAAATCTGTTTCATATAGGTATAACCGACAACTGTGTTTTGTAAAGCCTGCATGGCCAGAACAAGCGGTTGCAAACGTCTGACGTTTACACACAAATAGGCGCACACGAATTATTCAATGTGTTTTGTTGATATCTTGTCCGTCACGCCTTTTAAATCTGTGTAGATTTATAATTGTTATCTAAACTTATTGAAATGTTATTTTTATATTAATAATTTATAATTATAGAGAGCATAACAAACTGATAAAGCAAAGAGCATACAAAGTAAGCTAGCTCGTTAGACTAACGTGTGCATTTTTTAAAGGCCTGCCAAAGTGACATGTTATGTGTTTATTCGTTAAGATTTTATATTATATATGTTTTTGTGTTTATTGTAAATGGTTTTATTATTGTTACAATTTCATTGATTCATTTCTATTTAAAGGCGAAATATACTTTGAAATACAAATAGAGTCAGATTGACTCTAGCATTAACCTTTAGAATTTAATGTCATATCTATAACAAAATAGTTATGGTTAATTTTTATCATGTCACACTAATTAAGAGAGAATTTCACAGTGCAATTGCATGGTTTCTACTTTCGATTTTTTACAGCGATTCTGTAGACGCCTTTTTATAAGAAATCACATTTTCCCACCGCCATCTTATTCGTTCTAACAATGTTCAGATCACAAGTTCATCGATTACGTAGCTTATTGAATGGAAAGAGTTCTATTAGTATATTTATTTATTAGACCACGGTTCATTTATTACTATTTCATAAATATAAAAAGTAGAACTACAGTTTAACGTTTAATAATAAAAAAATAAATATCTGGAAAGTGTTTTGAAGTTTTGACAAATTATATAAATAAAATAAATTCTCCAAGAAAATAATAGACATATATTTTCTATCTTTATTTAGCATATCAACATCAACCGATGGGTCGTGGCTCGCCAGGCATGATCACTTTGCCTGAACGGAAAATCTTCCGTTCAAAGGAGGTGATCATGCCAGAACATTACACCCGCTCTTCCACGTATTTTTGTGATTTTTAGTTCGTTAAGTATTTTTATTTAGGTTTTTGTGTGACGTAGAAGAAATTCACATTTAGAATCATATTACCGCTTTATCAGTATGTTCCCTAGTATTTGCGGGAAGGAAGAAGATGTAAGTTCTCATTTTATATGAGATTTTAACTGCACACATTACATGCTTGTGTGACAAGTCACTTGTCAATTACTGTACGAAGCTTAAACCGAAGGTTAAGAAAGACATTTTTGAAAGAAAACAGTATTTATTTAAGTACATAAAACAGTAGAAAAAGAAAAGAAACGTTATTTAATATAGCTTACCTAGTATTACGGTGCCGACGAAGAGACTGAGCGTGACTATCGTAAATGTGGAGAATCTCTGTAACAAAAAATAGCCAGGTATTAATATTAATATGAGAATTGAGAACTGCTCAGAAATAGTCACAGTACTTAGTTTACTCTCCTCTGATTATCGTGTGCATGTTTCATAAAATAATGAAGATGATGAATGATGAAGATACTTGTTAATTATAGTTAAGTCTACTATGTATTTGAACTTTTAGTATCTGAATTGTTTAACATTTTCTTAACAAAAAGTACACACATAGATCGTATATGTTAGGTCAGGGCTGTCAAAAGATTTTCTTTTCTATCTATAACGTATTCTTAAACTCACAAAGTACTCATACATGATATAATTATGCTATAGAAAAAAATATTATAATACATACAATGTATAATACTTTTCGTTGGAACTTTAGAGACATACAGATTAAGTTTTTATTAATATAATGGAACGACAACGACTATTTGAAAGTGACAACTATTATGTATTGTGTAATATATAATAGTTGTCTTTTCTAATTAGTCCAGTCAGGATAAAGGGTCTTTTGTGTTGGAAGAAACTTGACGCCATTGTTATTCAATTCTGTTAGGTCTGATACGTATTCTAGTTACGTATTTAGAGCAGAGACCGTTCGTCCAAGTCTGTATACGACCCGTACTAAATTGTGTAAGTACCAATCTACTTTAAATCCCAAAAATGTGGCAAAAATTGACATATTTGACAGTGCGGTGCGTCGGTGTGGACCTTTAACTTGAGAAATAGTGGTAATCGAACCGCAATACCAGGCTAGGTTGTTAATGAAGTGGTCATAAATTATGAAACTTTGAACTCTATGAGTACAGTTCTTAACAATCGCAACTTATCGATACCGACGACCGATATATTATCTGATCTTGATCTTCAAATATTTACCATAGGTATTGTGATTGGGGACACTTTCCTAAGCGCATTTTTTTAAATTATCTAATGGTTTTTTTTATTGGTCATGACTACACCGGTGTAAATAAAGCCAATGCCAGTTAGAAAATTTGAACGTAGAACATTATATTTAAATTAATTACCTTAAAAAACGAGGTCACTAATTTTTTTTATATATATTAGTAATAGACAACTCCTACAAGTCTCACAAACTTAGTTTTCATGACCACAAACACTTCTAGCGTCCGGGAATTGAGTCATTTGAATTTGGTGTCAAGATTAGTTGTAGTTGATCGGGTAAGTAATTAATAAGTCGTGGAGGGATGTTTTAATAAGTGGAATTTATAGCAACTACATGTCTCGGCAATAGCCGCTAACTATCAACCTCTGTCTAATACATATGTCGGGGTCGACACCTAGTTAAACCTGAATTCATTACTAGTAACTTCATCAAGTGGTTTGACAATCCAGGTAGTAAAAACATTTTGAACCTGTTAACTCATCTTTTAGCTGTGGCTAGAATTGGTATTTAGTAACTAATATTTATTTATTTATTATTCAGATCAAGAAGACGGAGTGTACCATCCCTATTTATCTCGTGGGTGTCGTAAACACAAACTAAAGCAAAAAACGTAGGATAACAGCACTGCCAAGAGAAGAAAAATTTATATATTCCTATACGAATCCGTTTGACCAGCATACTAGACCAAAATATCTTTAGTAAGAAAGGCCTTTTTCTAGTACTTGACCACTGGATTGAAACCAGATTTGATTTTCACAGTTTTTGGAAATTGATCGGTCCATAGAAATCGTGTTTGAATGTAAAAATTTATATATTTCTAATAAGTACATGTGTTTCTATGATACGTACGTAATATTACTGGTATAAGCCTTAGGCGATTAGTTTTCCTTTAATAAGTATGTTTTTAGGTATTAACTACTCGAGATTTGCGATCCTCCAATACCTTCCTTTCAAGTACTTATGGTGTGGGTGTGGGTGTAATTTTGATAAGTTCTATATATTTAACTTCTAATTTTATTGTTATAATGTGTACCTATTTAAAGTTAATATCCAAAAATAAAATTTTAAACCATTTAATCATTAGCACTGTTTACATTTTAAAAGAGATCATTTAATTGGTAACAGTTACTAGCTACTAGCTAGCTAGCTACTACTAGCATAATATCGAAACTTACCTAGAGTAAAACCGGAAATTTAATTGTTATTATTAAACTCCCATTTTCACTCTCGTCAGTGGAAAATTTGACTATGAAACAATAATTTTTTATGGCCTCAGACTCAGAAACAAATAGATAATCAAGTTTAGTTTCACATTTGTAATATTTTTTCTTTTAAAGACAATGCCCGCACTAGGAATAAATCCTGTGTCGCGGGGGACTTCATAAACATACAAGAAACGTATACAGTAATACCTAGATTAGTTTGCATTAGACTATTATGCTGAATACAACCTCTTTCCTGATACCGGGGAACACAGCGAGGAAGGCGATGTATAGTGTGAGTGCAGCGACAAGCAGCGCAAGCGCAGGCACGTCGGCTGCCACCGCCGTGCGGTTGTGGTACGCATACAGAGTCGGCCCGCCTTCCTCGCGAAAAGCATCGAACCACCCCTTCATCGCTCACCCAGCCTGTGACAAACGAACAAAGAATTAATAAATTAACAATCACAATTTATTATTACAACGTGTACGATTTTATTTATTAGATACCATTTATATTTATTAGAAAAGGTTACTGTCATATTGCAAATGAGAAGAACTCATTTGTAATATAAAAAGGCATAGGGATTTAAACGGTAGGTACGAGTAGTAATCATAGTTTTGAAAGTGAATTGTAACATTTCCCATTGCAAGATGGGATTTTGACCTGGTGACAGTAGCAAAATATCTTTTACGATTAAGTAAACCATAGCCGTTCAGATAGAAAAAGATCGCTCAGGGTGGCAAGTGGTTAATTTTGCTTAGTAGAACCTGTTATAAAGTTGTTTTATATTAAGAAAATAATGAATAATGTAATATATGTCTTTTCATCGCTAAAAAACTTGTTAAAAACCATGAGCTCTGCAGTTTTAACTGGCAATACTGTGTAGTATTATGTAGTTTATGGTGCACATTACAATTTACATATAGTAGCTACCACTACATAGCATAACTACACATACATACTATATAAGAATACATATTCATACACCTACATAGGTATATAAATATGAATACATACATAAACATACCCATACAGCATATAATAGTTGTTACAGGGATAAATAGTGATCTTTGACGAGTTTCTTAAAAGCACTCACTGACTGTATATTTGTATGTTTAATTAGTAGAAATAATTACAGTGTGTATAAAACGGTTTCTGTTATAATGAAAATATATCGTAGCATTTACTGGATATCGATGCTCTTAGTGCGGTGGCATATAAAGGAAATTATTAAGTGGTAGCACCTATGGTTAAAACGCACTATCTCTTTGTCTTTGTGATATAAAGAGCGCATTTGCAAAATAATCCACATACGTTTGTTAAGATAACGTTAATGTGTGAAACACAATTATAGGGATGGTGCAAGACTTAACACTTTCAATTCACAATAGATGTGGGTCATTTGTCTAGATATAAGTATTAATGAAATTTCAAAATGTTGACAAAAACTGTGATTTAAAATAGATAGCACATATAATACATACACGAATGAGAGAAACGAATTTATTATCTCTCAAGGGTAGGGCGTTAGTCAGATTAAATTCAACTTTATACCTTTGTTAATTCACATTTTGAAAGCAGTGTCTGTTATCTGTTTCTAGTTAAATATTTAGCTATCACGTTACTCAAATATAAATCTGATTGTGTCTATGTTATTCTATTCCATTAAATGAAAATATTAAAAAAAGTATTTTAAACTCCTTGGTCACTGAGATTATGTTGTACTTTTCAGCTCAGATTAGATAGTTCATTGTTTTCGAATAGTAATGTGGTTTTCAAACTTTCATGATTCAGTAACTTGAAAGGTCTAGTTCGACGTACATAACAGGTTGTGGCAATTTTTATAAATTTAAAACTTAGGGATCTACAGCTACTGATAAAATGGTATCGAATTTCAAGACCAACACAGACGTTACATGGCTACCAGCTGTCAATGGTTTGTCAGGTGTAAATAATTCGACGAATCACGTCTCGTTAGAACCATTTTATTCATGCTTCTACTTCATCTTAATCTTACATCGTATACAGAAAGGGAACAGGCAACCTGTGTCGTTCTACCACCGTTTTGATCCATTGCCTTATTTATTTCTCTTCAGCAATCAATCACGTATTTATCACAATGCCTTCCACCCCCTTTGTCCCATGCAGGGGTCCTTACCTATACTAAGAAAATCAACACTTTGCTATTTATTTCATTACTTTATGATAAAATAATGCGTTATTGGTTCTTAGTTGTTCACGATTATAGTAAGCGTGCGAATGACACTCAGACACTTGCGAGGTGTGGTGAAGTGTGGCACACGGATACAAGGGGTTGAAGGTCATCGATCCCCGACACATACCACTTCTTATTCGGTGACTCATAAATAATATATCCATGTAAATACTTACTAACTACATTAAATTTTGTGATACAATAACTATACCTACACAATTATCTCCTTCTCAATTAAATTTTATTAAAAAGAAATGCACTAACAGTAGTTAAAAAAATAATCAAAATGTGCAGTCTGGTAGTTCTAGCGCTGATCTGAGTGTGTCGAAACCACTAGGCGCTTATCGGCACATTCTATTAACATTTGGCACCTACTGCCCGCGCTGACTACCTGTGAAAGACTGATCTGATTTATCGGTTCGATTTATGGCGCTGTATATCGCTCAGGGTACTTACGTAAAGAAACAGGTTTTCAGCACAGATAGATAGATCGAAACAGTGGAATAGTGGAATGTGTAGATTATATTCAAATTATTGCTTGTTATATAAATACATTGAAACTTGCAGATAAACTGGTGAAAGCTATGTGTTGGTTGTACACTATCATTATTGACAATGAGAGTATTGAGAGAAACTTGACTTCAATAAATCTTGTCCGGCGAAGGTAGACTCAGTTACTGATACCTTCGAATAATGCTACAAACTTCAGAAATAAGATTATTCAATATTTCAGACATAATCACTTGTTGTATAATACCTAATTACTATTGATAAATAATAAATAAAGCTATTATATGTATCTATTAATTAGTAAAGCTATTAACCATCTTGTTTTATTTCTAAACTAATCTCTTTTCAATACTTATTGGTGATACGAGTACATAAAAATGTATAATAGGAAAGTTATTTCTTTTGTCCCATAAAAGTTGTGTATCAAATACCAAGGCTGTTAAAACTTCGTTATCAATATCCATTTTGATTAACACAATACAGTACACACCTAACACCGATAAACAATTGAACCTGAATGGATCGGTCCAGGTAATCGGTCCTGATAAGTTTTAACACGTTTCTTGATAAGTGATCGCATAAGATAACACAGAAATATTATACCTGCACCGATCGTTACTCACCCGCACAGATTTATATGTGCCGGAAACCAGTTTCTGTATGTTAGCACCCTTATGCACTCACACTTCGACAAACATGTTGAAGCTTATCGGTACTAGAGGGCTTAACATGACGTGTTAAAATGTCTGTCGTTCGAGCGAGAAAGACAGATGGAGCTATACTCTCTATATAGTTCCATCCTTTTTTCTCATTTGGAAGACTGAAGTTTGAACATGTCATAGTACGATCACAGTTACCTTAGCCGAGCCATACGGGTTTTAGTATTTACCCGTGTAGGGTGTTCGTGTTTACTGTGTTTATTAAATGGATATGGAAGATAATGAAGTTTTAATTGCAATGGTTCTTAATAGGCCAGCGCTTTGGGATAAAAAGAATAAGTTTTATAGTAATAGAAAGGTAGTAGATAGGTGTTGGAAAGAAATAAGTTTGGAAATGAAACAAGACGGTGAGTACAATGAAAAATACATTCTTAGTTATGCGTTTGAAATATTATACTGTAAAAATATTTATGTGATTTGAGTTGCAAAACTGCGGTAGATTCGGTTCTCAATTGTAATATAATAATAAAAAATAATGTATTATGATAACACAGAGTTGATCTGACGGTGGAACTGGAAGGTAGGCAAAGGAACTCTGTAATAGAATGACGCAACCCCATCGAGTTTGGACTCATCTGATTCATCTTGATGAGTACTTTATCTTTAAATGGTCGTTGGAACGTGATTGTAGGCATTCCCTTATAAAAAGATATAATCTCATCAAGTTTAGGCTCTTTTGTTTCGTCTTAATAAATGCTGTAGTCCTAGATAATATTAGTATGCAACCCTATTAGATTTGTAAAATAAACTCATTCTATTTGTCACGAATGTGTCTAGGTGAGCATATACCGAGATCTGAACGACATGAATGACATGTCATGTCGCTGTTCTGCCTCAAGGTACCAGGATGAACCCAGTTGTACTGAAGCTGATAACAGTTGCCGGTAAACGGCCTTATAACAATGATGCGAATGAATGAATGAATGAAACAGCGGGCTGAGAAAACTGTCACACGATAATTAAAAAGCAGAAATAAATTAAAATGAAAATAAAAACGGCTTAAAAATAACTTTTTATTTAAATGCCCTAAAAATAATGCAAAAAACTGTCCCTTGAAAATTTTTACTGTCTGTTTATAATGTTATAACAGAATTAATATGATATAAAAGCTGTGTAGATCGACAAGTAAATTAAATAATTTCATTTGATTGATTTTCAATTTTGAAAATTTGGGAACACGTAAAAATGATTTTTTAAAAATTACACCAGCTTTTGTATCGTGTAAATTGTGGAATGACATTATAAATTGACAGTACAAGTTTTCAAGGAATAGTTTGTTTTATTTTTAGTACATCTGATGAAGAACTTGTTTTTAAATTTTTTTTATACTTTTAATTTTTTACGTTTTTACTCAGTTGGCAGCAAATTAAAGTTATAAAAACGTTGAGGATAATGTGTTTTTATTTATAATTCAATTAAAAATTCAATTAATTGTTTCTCAAAGTATTTAGACTCAGACAACACTTAAAGCTTATAACTTTTTAATTTAACTGCTATATTCACATTTTTGTTATGCCATATACCATAAACACATAAAATTTTAATAAAACAAACTGCTTTTACTTTATTTTTCAGAATATAAATTGAGAAAGAAGTGGAGGTATCTCAGAGATCAATTTGCCGTAGAATTTGGAAAGTTCTCACAGTCACAATCCGAAGACGATGGGATTACAGTTGCTCCTAAATGGCCCTATTTTCAACATTTACATTTTTTAAAAGATGTTGTGAAACCACGAGTAGCTCGTACAAGATTTGGTTCATCTTTCCATTCAGATCAAGAAGTGTCAGCAGTAGATAGTTCAATTGTTCATAATAATGAATGTTATGCTTCATCTTCACCAATAATTCAAGATGACGACGGTGGAGCTGATCAATTAAAAAACTCTAATATGGAATTGCTTCAATCACCAGCTAAAAGGCATAAAAAGTCACACGATGACAAAATTTTAGACATAGAACGTAGAAAACTTCAAATCTTGCAAGAAAGAATAAAAATCCGACATAATCGACAAATTGAAGACAATGAACATCTCTTATTTTTCAAGAGTTTGTTACCTCACGTAGACAAAATACCTCAGCATATGGTACTAACTTTTAGAAACAGAATACAAGAAGTGGTCGAACAGTTTGCCTACCAATCACATAATAATCCATCAAAATCAGATGTCTGAGTAATTCGATAGATTAATTACAGAATTACAGAATACAGACAAACATATTTGTGCAAGTGATGCTGTGTTGATTTCAAATACGTTATATTATTATAAAATTAAATGACAAATAAAATGTTTCAACAACTTGTTTGATTTAAAAAGAATAATAATATAATATAGTTTATACGGTTGAGGAAGTCCTAGATAGATCCATTAGTTACGTGATCAGTAATGCAAACTCATACATGCCGGTGTCACGCATGTCAGAATTACTACAATTCCAATACTAAAATATTTTAACTAACAAGGATTTTTATAGCTGATCACGTATTTCCTATTATATAAAGCTTTCTTTGTCCACTTAGAACTGCAGCGATACAGCTAGTTCACACTACTGGTGTGTACTGGGTAGTGTATACTGCTAGTTGATACATACCTCACGGTATGTATATAACTACCCGCGTCTGCGTATTTAAAGAATTGATGATTTAGTTCAGTTCAGTTCGATAAATAGGCAATTCCGTTCGGTTGCTGCCAGCACAATGTAGTATGCGTAGTAACGAAGTAAAGAAATATAAATCTGAGTAGAAAATCAATGAGAGTGCAACTATAAATTTGTTTAGGACTTTTCACGGAATGTCTCCCGATAGAACATAATTTTGGCAGTGTCATCGCGGTTTGTTGGTCAAGGCAAGCTAGGAAGGATCTCAATTGGTAGGTACAGAATATACTATAACTTACATTGCTCCTCGGAAGTTCATCGAATGGATTCATTTTGCAATTTCTCCTTTATATTTCCTCGAATGTTTTTTGTGAATAAGGCTCATCGACTTATACACGAGTATCATTATTAATAAATGATAGTAATAAGTTTTAAACTTCTGCGAGACTTTAAAGTATTGTTTTGATCCAAGTCAGATAAGATCGATGCAGTCGATTAATTGCACGATTATGTAACAACGACAAAACGCAATGTAATGTCCTTGCAATCACAAATTTCACTGGCCCCTTACTCCAACAAAGCCCTCAAGATTATTAATTACATTTAAAAGATCATATTACTTTGGCTGCACGGATGGCGTAGTGGTTTAAGCGGTCGCCCCGTCACTTTGTACTGCGTTCAGTTGTATGAGTTTTAACCCCACATGTGATAATACTTGGTGTGATCTATAAATTATTGTTCTGAATATTAGCGTTCTCATTGTCTTGTTTAAAAAACAAATAACAAAACAGTTCATATTATATATTCATAAATATAATCCTGTAAATTCATTATATATTTCCATTAGTTTGTTTTTTACTGCTAGATAATATTAATAAGTTGTAGAAATTAAAATTTCTGACAAAGAAGTGGTTCAGTCACGTTACTGATTTTGATAAACAAAGTTAATTGAACATAAAATGAAATTCAATTATTGGTAATGTTATGCTGCTGTTTTAAGAAAATAAGTACGCATTTAGTGAGAAACGTCAAATTTGATATCATAAATTTAAACTTAAATGTTATTTATGTCTTGTTACGAGTTTTGAAATTTATGAAATGTAGGACACCAAAAAATCCCGCAACTTCAAGACGTGATACAAGATTACTTATTTAAGCAGTCTAAATTCACCGAGTGGAACTCAGAGTTTGCCCTATAAATAGTAATATCCTTTTAGATACTCAAACGTATACCTTTAAATACTCAGAACGTTATCATAACACACCTATTACGGTAGGTATTTTAGGATAATACATCTTTCTTCATCAGATCCTTAGGAGATTCATTAGGACACATTCGAGCGTATCAAAATGTTTTTTTTTAGTTTGCGTAACTGCCGACGCTTTTAATTTGAGGAAGAGGATGTTGTTCCGTTTTATGGTGCAATGTTCAAAGTCACAGTTCTGCAATCGAGACCACCCCGGTGTGAAATGTAGATTCCAGTCTAAAGGATAAGAATATAACTGTACCAGTAGTGATAACTACGATTGTATTAGAAAGACAGTTGTTTAATAGCTGGTAGAGTTAAATGCAATTCATATTACCGTTAGGTTCTTCACTTTGATAACAAAAATACAACGTTGCTATTAGACATCATTATCTATATATATTTTAAAATGACTGTTTTTGTGTCTGTCTGTATGTTCTTTACAGAATTGTAAAATTATACATTTGATCATGTGATTATCTTTAGCAAAATTGATGTGCATGAGCCCATGAAGGTTTCTGAGTTGGCATGAATTTTTTTATGTCTTTCCTACAAATCTATTTTAGTTCGTAGTTTAGCAACGCGCGTAGAGTACAGCTTATATGTTATTAAACAAAGTTTCCCGGTGCGTCGGTCTGTCCATTTTTTCGTGATAAGCTCAATAACTAACGAACTAATTTTAATGTAAAATTTGACATGTTAAAATATATCTGTAAAAGATTTTTAAATATCATTTAATGCAATTTGCACCAATAGGCAGAGTGATTCATACGTGTTAGGTGTATAATTTGTTAAGGCTTTGTGTATACAATGCTCTTCCAACCATGTGAAACCGAGATGTCAGTATAAAATAAAAGTAATTACCCTTTATTTTATTATAGTATATATCATAATTAAATGTATTTTTAAATCTGGACTATAGATTTATTGAACGAAACCTTGAATTTCATGATTATTTTATACTATAATATAAAATAAAAATATTATAAAAGTGAACATAACGATTGATCCAATCAATAGAAATATTGACCTTATCAAGCAAAGTTCTTGACATCAATAAGTCAAACCTGTCGGAACTGTTGACAAGCAGTGCAAGTGGGTGCGCTGCCGGAAGTTTTTTACAGGTATAACCGAGGTTACTTATTTCTAAAAGCGGCTACACACGACCTTAAAATCACTGGCGATATCGGGACAGATAATTGTCCCGAAATCGTGAGCTCGCTCAGAGCGATTTAGGGACGATAAAAATTGGGTAGGATTTGCTTACATACGAGGCGATTCATGATACGATCTAGGGTCCTCCCCACCACTGTCCCGATATTGCCAGTGATTTTAGGGTCCTGTGTAGCCGTGGACTATTAAATGCTATTGATGTTGACGCAGATTTTTTCGTCAACACAGCCTTATATTTTTCTGTTAAAGTTACTCAACTAAAAATATACATAAAGAAATAAAAAAGCCGACATTTACTTTTGTCTAATGTAATTTTACTTTTAATGTTGGCATGCTACATAGAAGAAAAAACATTTGAATAAAACCTTCGTACTTAAAGGACGTACTCACGAGTATTTCACAATTAAAATAAAGTTTCGAACATTGACCTCAACTATCTTATTTTTGTTTGTGGAAACGTCTTTGACAATAAATTATCCTTTTAAGAAGGCAAGAGCGATGAACGTGACTAACTTTGGGTAGCCACGAAAACAATTCGTCTGAAGGTCTTAAGTTTATTATCTGTGGTTGTTCCGTTCGAACAAGGGCGCATGTTATGCTATTGTGTTTTAGTTCATACCATGTCTTATGGTAATGAAGCTGATAATGTTTTATGTGAAAAGATACATTGTGTCACTTCTGCTACAGTTTACAAAACCTAACAATGAGCCTGCAGTAGTCACAGTCTGCTCAATTATCATGCACTTTGTAATGTCAATCACTTGGAGGGGCTTCAAATTATAACAATCAATTCTCTCGAACTGAAAAAAAAAATACTGAAAGAATTAAAGACATAATATAAATTAAATATTTTTAATTATTTCTATCCATTCAACAAGTCATTAATTACAAATCGTATATTTTTTCAGTAATTACTTATGCACTATTACTATTTTATGCAATAACTGTTTATATGATAAATTAATAAAAAAATCTTATTAGCAGATTCAGCAGGAACACAAAAGTTTCTGAAAATGATTTTACTGGGCCGTTTTTTATCTTTCACAGAGTAATTCATTTCTTATTGCCTTAATGCTTCTTGGGTGCATACCTAAGTCGATATAGTATAATAACCGGTGTGGTCTAGAGAAAAATTACACTTAGTAGGTTTGCACTTTTCTACTGGGATAGTGATTATCCATAGTATGTGTGTTTGTGTGAACGCAAATTTCTGCATTTTACGTTGTTTCGTGATTAAACTTACAACTAAAAATTAATTCACGATTTATACAAGTTTAAGCCATTGAATTTAATTAATCGTCAGACAATAATCGAGAAATATAATCTGTGGTCGAGGTTGTGGGCGAGCCGTTTTTCATCTTTTCACGCGATATTCTAAAAATAGATACTGCGTCATTGTAATATTGGAGTTTATTAATAAACTTCTGTACGACGTTATAACAAACCAAACGCTGGGAAAGTTCAAGGATTACCATAAAGTCTTTTACCTATTTAGTTATTTAGCTTATTTATTGAATTTATTGTTATTTAGCTTTAGTAAATGAAGTTTATATTTATTGAATATATAAGGGTTTTATATGGTGCCAGACAGACGTTGAAGGTAGCTTTACTCCTGGGGTTGGTATGCCCTTAACATTAACTATTGGGGTACTAACTCCGCTTAAAACAGTCGTGCTCCTGTGTTTATTTTTTATAAATTTTAATTCTGTTCCAAAAATATATTAGTAACTTAAGAATTCTTAATTAAACCAGCTATCTGCTAACAGAAGTCTCGTAAAAACACGATTAGAAAATTTTAAAGATTCTATTAAAAATATGTTTTGTTGTATACTAAAGCCTGATATTTTAGGGACTTTAGTTCTATTTACTTGTATGAATGTAAAAATACTATATTCTCAAAAACGAAGTGCATAATCAAATAACATTTTACGTTTAAATAAGCAAAAAATGTATTTTTCTTTTAAATTACTAAGCTGTAAAATAGTAATGTATTTTTTATTGAAAATATGCGATGATGGTGATCTACTCCTAGCCAATTTAGGCTGCGGCTGCCCAAACTGAGGTGCACTCTCTTTTCCTTCACTCTCACAGCTCGATGCTCTGATGATTTGCACACTCTTAGAGTAGCGTTTGTATTATAAGGTATGTTATTGTTAAATAGCGATATTTTGACAAGCGGAAAGTTTTGTCAGGCTCAAACATGTCAGTTCTTACCCGTCAGAATACCCTGACATTTGATTGTAAATAGATTTAGGCTACACTCAATGTCGTTGCTGGAATGATGTCGTTTAACAGTGATGGAGTAACTTTCTCTTTATTTAAAGATGAATGTTCTCAAGTGAACAGTTAGTATTTATTTTTTGTCCTGTGTGGGTTGCCAATGTTCGTATAAAGTTTTGTCTATAACAGTACTACTATCAGATATCTGTGTTAGTTTATTCGAAAATATTTTATTTTACAAATTTGAGCAGTCAAATATACGCGAACAGAACAGGAGGTTTTTAGTGATACTCATGTGTCTTGCGTGCGTCTATTTACTTCGTGTTACTTATACTTACTTACTTATACCTATACTTATATTTACTTACAATATATCAAATCTAACGTCACCGTAATATTATGGCACGGGAGCTAGCAACGTTTGAAAAGTAAGAATTTTAGGTCAGCTGATTTTGTGATATGTCGTCCTTCTTGCACTTTCGGTTAGAGTCTGGGCTATCTGGCTGGCGGCAGCGGTTGCGTTTATTAGTGCGCATCCTACCTGTCCAGGTAATAATCCTGGATTTTAAAAACATTTTAGAAGGCGTAATTTTTAATTTTTTGTTTTTAAATAAGTCTACCTGACATACTTTTTTATTGCCAGACATTTTTGACATTGCTAACTATGTGCCATACGTGATTTTCTTATTTCTTTTTTATAAAAATTTCAAAGTATTTTATAATATCTGTAATTTTAATATTATGTTGTTTAAATATAAGAAAAACTTAAAATAAATTTGCCAGAGATTAATTCGATTGTTAAGTCTTGAATTAAAATTAAAAAGTCATGAAAAGTATTGCAGTATGATGCTAGTAGTCCGAGAGAGACAGCTGAAGGCGCGAGAGAGATAGACAATGACAGTGGCGTGACAGGCAAGTTTGCAAGATGGCGTCAGTCTAATGTCACATGTTTATTTTTGTTTTGATTTTAATGTTTATTTTTTAATTTGGTTACAATGGCCAGTGATAAAATAAAATATGTTTTTTGTAAAGGACATAACGATAACATAATACTTTTCGTATAAAAGGCTGAAACAACTTGAAAAACTTAATATTAATTATTTATAATTTACATTTAGTAATCAGAACAATTTAAATAAAAAGTGTTGTTTTTTAAATTTTAATCTGATTTTATATTCCTTTTTATACTTAAATTTTTTTGAAACTTGCTCTGACTAGAATGATTATTATTATTTTCTTTATTTCATTATATACACATATTTATTACATTTTTAAATATATAAAAAATAAAAAATACACATTTAAAAATATAACAAATAGTAGTAGACCACCGACATTGGGTACAGGGACCAAGACACCGGTGGTTAGGGCTCCAAAGACAGGAACCTCCTCACAATACGGGCCGTGTCAAGGAGGACTGCCTTTTTTTTTTTTTTTTTTTAACCTGTGGAAACCCCCTCGAGCCGTCACCCCACCGGGGTTTACGGCGAGGTGGTGTGTCGGAATCGGACCGACTAAAACCACACGGTGTGCCACTCTGCCCCTGACATAGGAGGGATCCGGGAACCGCTGCTATTACGACATTCAGATCCCTCCTAGGGCCTGCCCGCCAACGCGGGCACCATCTGCGGACAAACTCTCTATTCAGGCGACGTACGGCACACACGCACGTCGCCTCCTCGCGGCTGGCCATTGTAGCGGATGGAGGGGAAAACCCATCCCGTCCACCCGCGGCCACACTCAAGGCGGCATGAGGCGCTGATATGCGCGCCTCCGCCGCCCGGTTCGCCGGCGGCGAATTGGGTCCGAATGGAAATCGTCCTCCCGGGCCCTCTCCGCCGCCTCCTTCTGCGAAATTACGTCTTCGCAGAAGGTTGCGACCGCGGTAAAACAACTGTCGCTACGGGCCATGGAGCGTATGATGGCCAGTAGCGAGAGATCGCCGCCAATAACTGCAGTGAGGACCCCACGCTGCGCCGCCCAGGCGGAACAAACCGCTAGCGTGTGCTGAGCCGAGTCCTCACTGCAGTCGCAGTGGTGACAGGCGGGACTCAATTCCCTCCTGGCGACCGTGCAGATACTTCCCGAAGCAACCGTGCCCGGAAAGGACCTGCGTCAGTCGGAAGGAAAGGGTCCCGTGCTGCCGCCCTGCCCACTCGGCGATGACCGGCTGGAGAGCCTCCACGGCGGCAAAGCCAGCACGTGGAGCCTCCAGCCGGGACGATCAACGAGCTATTGTGGCTCGACGAGCGGCCTCTCGCCACTCGCGTATCTCTTCGGGCGGGGGCCGTATGCCACTACCCGCCCGGAAGTCAACCGTCCGCCTATAAACTTCAGCGAGCACTTCCGCCTCCAAATCCCACGGGGGAGTTCCGGCCAAGGCGCACGCCGCCTCCGTCGATACGGTGCGGTAACCGCCAATATCCTCTGAGGGCGCCAGAGGCGAGCCCTATTCTGGGCGGTCAGAGCCGCCGCCCACGCCGGTGCACCATACAGCGCCATTGACCGGACTACCCCCGTGTATAGCCATCTCGTCGCGACGCTAGCTCCACCCAGATTGGGCAAAAGTCGCCCAAGGGCAGAAGCAGCGCCGACCAGCTTTGGAGAAAGCTGTCGGAATTGCTCGTCGAAGAGCCATCTGCCGTCGAGGATCAGGCCCAGATACTTCATCTGGGCCTGAACCGGTACGAGGACCGAATTGACCACGATGGAGGCGCCGGAGGGTGGACCACGACGGGGCCCATGGAACAAAAGGGCCTCCGTCTTGTCCAGGGCCACCCGCAAACACAGCGCCTCAATTCGCCCGACCACCAGAGAGACACCCGTGGTGGCCAGGCGCGCCGCCTCTTGAAAGTTCATGCCCCGGGCCGTGACCAATGTGTCATCTGCGTAACAAATTACGCCCAGCCCGGGGGGAAGACGACCTCGAAGGGCTCAGTCGTATCCCATGTTCCACAGGAGTGGTCCGAGGACAGACCCCTGTGGAACACCGCACGACATGAGCCGCCGCCTTAGAACACCGTCTCGGTCCTCGTACATGACGGTACGCTCCTCAAGATAGTCTGCCACAAGCCGCCTCAGGTACTTTGGCACCCCATGGTAGTGGAGTGCTTCCCTGATGCAGCTAAATGGCAGACTATTAAATGCGTTGGCGATGTCCAACGACACCGCCAACAGCACGCCGCCACAGCTCACCGCCTCTTCGGTAACGGCCCTCAGGCGCAACACGGCATCGACCGTCGAACGCCCCGCCCGAAAACCAAATTGGGCGTCCGACAGATCGGGGCCCACCTCGCAGAGGTGCCGGACGATGCGGGCAAAGAGAGTATCCTCTCTAACAGTTTACCCGCCTCGTCCAGCAACACGATGGGCCTATAGGCCGCTACCGATTCGGCTGGCCGTCCCGGCTTCCTCAATAGGACCAGCTTCCCGCTTTTCTAGCACTCAGGGAAGCGTCCGGACGCCAAGCTAGCGTCCAGGACCCTGAGGCGGTCCGACATGTGTTCGAGGGCTCGGGCCAGCACTCGGGCAGGTATCCCGTCCAGCCCGGGGGCTGTGTTCTTAGAGCGGATCCGTAGAACAACCGCCCCTACCTCCGATTTCCTGACGGGCGGAACATCATCCTCGTTCCCCCCGTCGTCTCCGACCATGAAGGCCATCGACGGGGGTGTGTGTTCCACCCGCTGCGGGACCAAGGCCAAAAAACCAAAGGCCCTCGAACACTTCCCGCAGGAAGCTGGGCTGGAGTGTCTCTGTAAGGGGGGGGCCCGACGTGCGGAGCTTTTGTCGCGCCGCACGATAAGGGCGACCCCAGGGGTCACGATCGAGACCCTCCAGCATCTCCTTTCTCTTAATTTCTTTGGCGCGGCTTATGGCCAGCTTCAGAGTTTTCCGCGCCTCTCGGTACTCCTCATGAAGCTGGTCCTCCCCGCCTTCTTCGCGGTGTCGCCGAAGACTACGGGTGTAGGACCTCCGGGCACGAGTACAGGCCGCACGGAGGTCCGCCAACTCCTGGGACCACCAGTAAACTTCCTTCCGTGGAGGCCGGCAACCTCGGATGTGGGGCATGGCCGCATCACAGATTTGTGCAATCGCTTCGCAGAAGCGACCAGCCCCCATGTCGACTTCCTCGGTCGGGGCCTGCGGAGACAGCCAAGAGTGAATAATGGCCGCCTCCTGTAGTAAGTCCCTATTTAATTTGGCTACAGCCCACCGCGGAAAGCGAGAAGAACGCCGCGCCGCGTGATCCCTACTGGCGTCCTGGGATCGGGAGAGCTCAAATCGGATATAGAGATGGTCCGAGAGCGTCTCAACCTCTTCCAGGACTCGCCAGTTCCTTACTCGTGCGGCGAGGGCAGGGGTAGCGAACGAAAGGTCCACTATCGACCCTCCCTGCTGTCGCACGCACGTGTTGGTGGAGCCCCTGTTTAGTAAACAGAGGCCCACCGAGGCTGCCCACTCCTCTACGGCCTCGCCCCTAGCGTCCGTCCTGGGGGAACCCCACGCAATGGACTTTGCGTTGAAGTCCCCCAGCACTAAGACGTGCCCAGACGTTAGACGCCGCATCGAGGTTTCCAAGTTGTTAAGGAAAACCTCGAAGTCGTTCAAACTCCGGTTGGGGAGAAGTATACACCATATACAGTGATCCCCCCCCACTCGGCAGCAACATATCTAGTGCCCTTGTCTCTTAGCGACAAGGGCGGGGAATGAGCCGCCGTGGAGCCGACGACTGCCACGGAACCGTCCCGGTCACCCAACCAGTTTGGACGGGGAGGAACGTAATAGGGCTCCGCGGCTACGGCAACACCGATCGACCACTGTGCCATGGTTTGCAGGAAGAGGTCCTGCGCCGCAGCACAGTGGTTCAGGTTCGTCTGGACTAGGAGGCTGGAGACTTGGGCCATTACTGGACCGTCTCTACAGCCTCCTCCATGGGCGACGATGTCGACGTGCGAACGGCATCGGAGGCAGCCTGGGTCGACTGGCTAGCCCCCAACGCTTGCCGAGAATCACGGGGAGGTTTGCAGCCCCCCTGCCCAATCTGATGATTGGCGGGCTTGTTACCCGCCGCACAAACCGGACAGTGAGGGGCGGCAGAGCACTCTGCCGCCTTGTGCCCCGGTTGACCGCAGCGGAAGCATAGTCCGCTGCAGTCAAAACAGCTCACGCACTTGGCGCGTGTGTGTCCGAATGCTAGGCATTTAAAGCACCTCATCGGTCTTGCCGCCAGAACAGTGACTCTGGCGTTCACAAAACCGACGAGGATTCTGCCTGCATCGCCCAAAGCTTTGGCCGACGCTACCGGACAGCTGATCCACACTGCGGCAAGCCCTCCCGGACCGGGGCGGATGGTGCCGACCCTAATGTTGTCCGCGTTGCAGCCCGTCTTCTCGCTGATTGCAACGCGGACATCCTCTGTCGTTACGGAGTCATCCAGGCCCGAAATGCGCAGCTCTGCGCATTTGGTAGGCCTGGCGATCTTCACACCATCTGTGGCCGCGAAGATTCCCCTCAGTTTCTCGGCGAATCTGTCCGCCGTTTTAGCACCTTCAGCCCCAGGGAACTCGAGGACTCGAGCTCCCGTCTGGGCAAGGCGCAACCTGACCCCTTCAGTCCCGAAATCGGTGGCGAGACTATCACGGGCCTTTTTAAATAAGGCCGCATAGGATAGTCCGCCACTAGCCGCCTCTGGGATTACGGTGACCACCACAGCCGCGCTTTTAGGCACCTGCAATCTGCGCGGCTAAGGAGGACTGCCTGATCCAACCTTCTAACGTGAGCCTCTTAAGGTGTTGGTCGAGGCTCTTCGCTATCAATCCATGAACAGATATGATTATCGGAACAATAATCACCGAATCCACATTCCACATGTCAGTAATCTCGTGAGACAGATCCAAATACTTCAATTATTTTTCTTTTTCAACTTTCACGAGGTTCTCGTCATGAGGAACGGCGATATCGACAATCATTGCGCGGCGCTCTAATCGATCTATCACCACAATATCAGGCTTATTGGCAACAATAGTCCTATCTGTGATAATAGATCGATCCCAATATAACGTAACACGACCGTTCTCGAGAACTGGGTCGGGCACATACCTGTAGTAAGGTACTTCAAAATTGACAAGTTGGTATTTAAGGGCAAGTTGTTGGTGTACGATCCTGGCTACTTGGTTGTGCATGTGCAAATACTCACCATTAGCAAGACGAGAACAACCAGAAATAATATGCCTAATAGATTCTCCAGGACGGTGGCACGCCCGACAGATGTCAACCGTACTATCTTTCAGGATATATTTCCGGTAGTTATTTGTCATTATAACTTCTTCCATAATTGCACAAACAAAACCTTCGATTTCTCCGAAGAGATCACCATACCGTAGCCAAGACGACAACGCTTTAAAGTTTATATCAGGCCCGTGTAGGGCCCAATAAAAGACTTTTAAGTACTTTTTTTAGGCGGCCAAAGAAGCGTTCCTGTAACATTTGTTTCACGCTAGATTCTGGTATTCCCAAGGACTGAAAAACCTAGATACATATTATTATTATTATTTTTTATTATATGCACAGTGAAAAGTAATTTACTTTCGTAATGGTTCTCTGTATTATTCTCGACTTATTCTGCAACTGTCTCTCTCGGACTACTAGCATCAGACTGCAATACTTTTCATGACTTTTTAATTTTAATTCAAGACTTAACAATCGAATTAATGTCTGGCAAATTTATTTTAAGTTTTTCTTATATTTAAATGACATAATATTAAAATTACAGACATTATAAAATACTTTGAAATTTTTATAAAAAAAATAAAAAAAATCACGTATGGCACATAGTTAGCAATGTCAAAAATGTCTGGCAATAAAAAAGTATGTCAGGTAGACTTATTTAAAAACAAAAAATTAAAAATTACGCCTTCTAAAATGTTTTTAAAATCCAGGATTATTACCTGGACAGGTAGGATGCGCACTAATAAACGCAACCGCTGCCGCCACCCAGATAGCCCAGACTCTAACCGAAAGTGCAAGAAGGACGACATATCACAAAATCAGCTGACCTAAAATTCTTTCTCGAAAACGTTGCTAGCTCCTATACTATTATCTCTATAGTATTGTGACTCGAACATATTTCGGAAAGAAAAACGTGGTAGGGTGGCCATTCTAAAGTATATTAATTTTATCTATCCACTATTTAAGTAGACACTACTTATTAGACCAAATAGTTCTGTTTTTGATTGTTCGAGTTCTTCAATAACACACCAGATATTTTTTTTTGATTTAACTGTATTCAATTTTATATCAAATATAAAGCTGTTCGGACGTATCAGTCCAAGTGCAAATATATTTCAGTGTTGAATTTATGAACGTGTTATAATTTCATTAAGTGTATTAAACAAAAAGCGTAACAATAGTTTATATCGAACACGTCCAACGTTTCATTTACAACGGATTTCATTTTTTAAAATAAAAAACACTTTTACAATCATAAAACTTGAAATTATCTAGTAGGTATACTATCTAGTAGATAGGTAGGTAGGTAGGTAGACTCCACTAGACAGTCTACCTACTTAGCTACAGGTACCTACAGGTAGGTAAAATTAAATTACTGTAGGCGGATAGCTCTACCACTTGTTAACTCAACGCGTGGTTGTAATTATTTCAAGTACAGGCCTGAGTCATACTACTGGATAGATAACATTATCCTGGCGAGGACAACGATGTAACTAAATTAGCTGATAGCTGAGTGATAGGTTTTTTTATTGTTTTTTTTTATTTATTATTCTCATGATAATATGTTTCGGAGTGTTTCGGCTTTTGTACTAATAAGAATGACTTTGTATATTGTAGTAGAATTCATATTATTTGAATACTGCAAAAATTGAATTTACTTCAGCTTGAAATGCGTTATAAAGATACATGAATGTAAACAGTCTTAGAAACTGTATGGTGAGAGTTGATATCAGACTAACTCATTTTGTACAAAAAACTTCAAAATGTCTTCCGTAAGAGCGGTCATTAGGTCGTTACTCTATAAGGTTGAAATGTTAAATCATTATTACAATGATTTGCTAAATGTTGTTATAGCGTGCAGGATAATATAATTACGTCTGCATCTTATAGTTAATGTATTAACGTACCTAATATTTGAGAAACTGACAGTAATAAGTGTACTGTTAGTTCAGTTTGAGACCGCGACTCGCCAGGCATGACTAACTGTTCCTGTCGGAGGTTTCTTCCTTTGTTTTAGAGAAATATGGCACCCGTTCTTTTACATCATGTATATATATTTGCAAAAAAAATATGTATTTAGCTACTTTTGGTCCAGACTCCTACTTTGCTTAGTTTCGGTCCAGATAGCGGTGTGTGAATGTGATAGAATATTACATTATTATAGTTTAATGATACTTTAATTGTTTTCGGAATTATAAAACACAAAAAACTTTCAGTGTCAACGACCCATTATACAACGTTCCTCGTTTTCTTTTTTCATTTATTTACATATATGCATTCTTTACTAGTAAATAATTAGATGATACAGACAAAACAGGAAGTAGGTACATATCGTAAAATACAAACAAAATTTTGACAATGTATGTACACTTAATATTATATAAAATACATACACATATCCATCATACACTAAAACTTATATATATTATATATAAATAACACACAAGTACATACATTGATCAATCTAAACTAAGGTTAATCAAGAAATAAGATTTGTGAAAATGATTAATATGAATAAACTTTTGGTTCTGTCATTAAATCCGTCCCATGATACTAAGTTATTGTTCACGATGTTATCCCTGTGGCACTAAGTTGTACAAAGTTTAATCATAGTTAATAAATACATTTTAAAAACAAGTGAAACCTGAAAAGCTATATTTAACCTTAGTCGTAGTTACTTTTAATGTTTAAAACCTATATGTTATTTTTATATCACCATTTCATATAATCACTCTACTCTTTTACTTAAATTTTGAAACTTTATCAGCCACTGTTACACGAAATAGGAGGGCAAATATACATGGTAGGCTTCGCATACAGGAAGTATTTATTTCACTTAGACAATAATGCTGTAGGTAAATACCCACAGTTTTATTGCCTAAAAGTATCTACTGCATAGTGTCAGTCATATTAACGAGATATTTTATGAATATAATCATCATAAGCCGGAAGACGTCCACTGCTGAACATAGGCCTCCCCCCTAGAACACCACGCCATACGACTGGGCGCCAGCTGCATCCATCGGCTCCCCGCGACTCGGACTATGTCGTCGGTCCATCTAGTGGGGGGCCTACCCACGTTTCGTCCTAATAATAAAAATATAAAGTTCAAACCTATCCTATGAATATAAAAAAATATTAATCTATTTAAAAAGTGTTACATGGCTTTTTAGTAAGAAATGCTACTATGTAGTAAGTGACTTTCTTACTTTTCTTTGCAGTTTAAATTGTTCATTTAATTGTTGCTTAATTAAACTAAGTTATTTATAACTTAAAGTATAATTGTAATATTTTGATACTTTGTATTGACATTTTGAAATTGTTTATTGATATTTTTATTTCATATACATATCTATTGACAAATACAATTTAAGATATAACATGAAGTTACTGCTACCTTTAACAATTATTGTATGCCGTTAAAGTATGTAAATACAAATGTACAAGACGTAAATAAAAATGCAACACCATTGTACAACCTTGTTTGACCAATTAATAAATTATGAATTATTTTACATTACTGATTTTTGTTTTTCAAGCACTTGTTTCGTTTAAATTTAGTGTTTTATTCCGTTCAACGATTATGATAAATGGATTACATTGAAATTTAATGTCGAAAGCTTATGTAGAAAAACCGGCTAGCTAAATAATAGCCCGTTAGAATAGATAAGCATCAAAACATTACTTGTCCGCCCACTAAATAAAAACGCTGCACAGTGGTACTTATTCTAGTGACGAAAGCGTTTTTGTAACTACTTTAATACTAATCAACTCCTAAGTGGTGCTAAGATTTGAGAGATTATCTTGCCACTCTTTGTGTCTATGGTTAGATATCAAACACGGGATAAAAATATGTATTATCCACTTTTTGTAGCGAGTCTGTTGTGTAATTTTTGAATTGAAAAAGGTAAAAGGGTACATTGGTTTGATACAACAATAAGTAAAAACATATAATACACCTTAGTGAGAGCTGGAGTCTGTAGTAGGTTCGAAACTTGCGTGACATTAATGCAGGCTGTCCCCTTAGTGATGCAGAAGTTTACATATATATTTGGAGAACGTAACACAACAAAATATATTTAAAATAAATATCAAAAAAGTTCAACATTTGCTTTGGTGTATGTTGGTGTGCGTGTGTATGTGTAAATATAAATGTATGTAACGTGAAATATGTATGAGTGTTTGTGATGTAGCATGTAGATATGGCTTTTTTTGTTAAGCAATTATGAAAAATACAAGTCTTTTTTAAGCAAGTGTTGCAGGAAATTCTAATCGTTTAAAAGATCTTTTATTTCTTTTTAAATTTATAGGTCGAGTTTAGATGCCAGTCTCACGTAATCTGATAAATAGACTACTTATAAAGATTAATCCATTATTTTTCTTCAATAACGTTAACATATTTATATTTAATACCGTTTTCTAATTACATACTTTTTATTTCACTTTTTGACGTCTAGAACCTTTATAAATTAAGTTTTTAATAAAAGAGCAATCGGTTAAATGGTTTTTGGGGCTATTTTTATTTGTATCGAATGTACGAATTCTTTGACCAGGTACATTTTTAACAAATATATTTTATTTACTTTTTAAACTAAATGAAACTAAAATTATTGTGGATTGAAAGAACAGAATCGACACCACTGAGCGATTTACGAAGCTCGTATTGCCTACGAAACCTTGCCCTGTAACTCCCGGAAGCAAGACCTGGGTCATTGTGCTTCAAGCAAGGTCAGCAGCCAACCTTGGATGCGCTAGTGATAGCAAGGGCGATCGCAGATTATGTGAAGGTGGTTATTATATTGAATTAGTAACAAATAAAAATAACAGAATGTATTTTTAAGCACACGAGATGTGTTGTCAATTACAATTTTATTTGGTGATTTAAGATCAGTTATAAATTATAAACTGGATGATTTGTGAAATGTGAATTGAGATAACGTAAAAAAGGCTTATTGATATTTTAATTTTATATAGAAGAAAAAAATAAAATATAAATCAATTCAAATTGATTTGTATTTTATTTCTGTTTTGTGAGATAGGTACTTATTTTTTTATGTCTTGTTTAAATATGTAGCGTGTCACAAAAATCAATGTTTATTTTATTTTATTTTATTATTTTCTAGTTTCATTATTATTATATTATTTTTCTGTCTTTTATTTTAATGTGGAAATTGTTTTTATATATATTTATAAAGTATTATATACATTTATTATATATGTTATCGTATATTGAGATCAAACTATTACCTAAATCTTTATAAGTTAATTATTCATTTATAATTTTTAGTTTCTTTTTTTTTAGTTTATTATAGTTTATTTGTTTTTCTCATTCACAAAGGTAACTACAATTTATAGAGTAGGTGCAACGCAAGCTAACTCACTCTCAATCCTTTGTGAGAGACTGATGTCTGCAGTAGGAAAACCCTAATACATAGGGTAAAAATTATAAATAAATAATTAACTTATAAAGATTTAGGTAATATTTTGATCTTGACTATCAGGATCCCACCTCCTAGGCGAATCTCGGTAACAATTTACAATGAAATTGGTAGGAGAATGCAGTAGGTTTGTGGATAAGAGTGTACGTGTATGTGAAAATGATGGTATGTACATAAATATATGTGTATTTATAAATAAACAAAAAAATGTATTGTGTGTTATAGGTTTGATCAAAAATCCTTAGGTTTTTTCTTAAAATCAAAAAATGTAGTACGCGTAAAACATGCTTACTAATTCTTCAGAGTTATGGTTTGTTTAAAATGCTTCTTTGGTTTTGTAGAACGGGTGACAATAAAATGTTCTTGTTTAAGGCCCATGATCGACGCTTTTGCAGCGTCCTTTTATACCAGTGCTTTAATTAATAAAGATAGATATGTAATTTATATTTGTAATTATAACCCAACTTTCAAAGGTACCATAAATTTATAACTCAATAGGTGAATGAACCCGACTTTACCTTCGAATGAACCTTTTGGTAAAGACATCATCGTTTATTACACATTCATGTTTCTGAACAATGATAGTTTCTTAAAAAAATAATACAAGTGAAAAACAACATGTTCAATCTTTAATACATATTTAAATATGCATTAAGTTCATCCTACAGGAAAACACCTCCATCATCTATATCGGATATTCCAAGAGCGGTCATGAACCTGTCTAGATCGTTCCAAGTCGAGGACACTGCCTCAAAGAGCGACAGCGCACAGCCTTGTTCCTTTCATGTTTATGATACGGTAACACTTGTTTATTCGAATCACGTTTAAGTATTAATATGGCTGCATACTCTTAAATGTGTTTTGTATGTAACGAGTCTATGATATCATATACTCTAACGGCATCATTATAGCAAGGTTTTTTATTAATATCACTTAATCATCCTGGCTCTAGTGGTTAGCGTATGTAACTGTCAGTGCCTCACGGATTTCGGGTTCGCTTCTTGGATCGGACCAAATCTGTTATTGGGTTTTTCTAACAAGAAACTCTTAACAACAGCCCGAAATATGGAAGTTTGGCGGTGTTTCACGCCCGTCCCTCGAAGAACATGTTAAGCCATTTGTCCCAGTTGTCATCAATATCTATGGTAATCGTTATTGGAGAGTCAGTACCCTCAAATATACTGATAACTAGTTCAACCTTCGAATTCAGTACATCCTCAGGGTTGCGGAGATTCCATTTTTATCTAGTTTTCCCATCAGTTTTGTTCCTCTTTTCTCATTAATGCAACTATAAAAAAATGTGCGACAGCGAAGCTTGCTGGGGTATAGCTCGGTGATTATACTGTTTAAAATCTTTGCCTTATGAATGGAAAACATTGTGTAAGTATGTTAACAGATTTTTGTGAGTTATGTAAGTTCAGATTATTGTCATTTCGCTGTGTTTTAGATACGTTTAAGCTGTTAACCCTCAAATAGTTGACGTAACAACGTGGTTAACATTATAAATGTACGGTGTTTATGTGCAACAATTTCTTTTGGAGTTGCGTTTGTGTGGTTATGTTGCAGTACTAAATGCCTGGCCTGCGCTCCAACAACTGATTGTTTATAGACCTCTTACTACATGCATGTATTACTTTTGTTATTTTACCTCTTTTCTTGCTTCTACATGTTATTGTGTCCTACAGTAATATAGCTGCTTTAAATTTATAGGCTTAGAAAAACGCTGGATGAGTGAATGAACTTTAATTTTTCAGTAAATTCTTTTTAGGCTTTGAGTTTCAAGGGCTTAACGTCATTATGGGCCTCTTCTATAGCGGAAAAAAGATCTATGGAGCAGATTCTATATTGTGTCAATACTTGTTATGAAATTCTTTAGAAATTTCACAAGTTTTCTCGCATCCAGAGTAATTGCCAATGGCATTAGTTTCTCGAAATATGAACGTAGTCCTGAACGTGGTGTTACACAAGTAAATTTACTTACAACTTCAAAAGTATATAATGAGTTAATTGTATTTATTATTTATATATTTATATACAACTTTGTGCACAACTACATGCATCGTCGGACTTAATGCCTAAGGCATTTTCTATTAGTTAACCGATTGGGCGATGCAGAGTAAAGAAGAAGTAGGTGCACTTAAGGATAAGAAGTAATTGACAGAGGATTCAGTATATATAGACTAGTTTGATCATAAATAAGCAAATATACGTACATAAACACATACACATCAATTATATACATATCCATTTAATTATTTCATTAGCATCGAGTTTCATACCTTTGATTGTTGAATACTATTTCCAAAAAATGCTGTTACTCTGTGCCAGTCTAAACAATATAACCAATAGATTGCTGATTTTCTTTACAGACTACATCTAATTACAGGTGTCCACGATGTAATGAACATCGAATTATCCATCGAATGAAAACCAGTAAATTCTACAAGCTCATCTGATAACTTGCTTGCGTATGTTACGAAGTTTGACACTTCGCCTAGTCGTGACACAAGAATATATTGTCTAACCGTTCTTTACCAATATTTCTTTAAAACTGCTTAATCGCTAAAGTTGCATAATGTCGGGCGTAGGGTTAGTTTCAAAATACTAAACACGTTTCGTTAAGGTAACCAAGTTTCGACTGCCATTATTGACAATGTGGTGATTAATAATAGACTTTAATAAAAGAGGGTTTTGTTTTTATGACTTAAAGAATCTTTATGTAGTTCAAATATTTTTAAACACAATATTAGTTAAAAAAAATTGCAATATTAAACTCTGAGCACAATTTACTTTTTACCCATTTCTTTATTTGCTTTATTTTCTTAAATATATTTGGAGTTGGTGCAATGAGGTCAATCTCAAGTAGGTTGAACATGAAGAGAAGAATTTACGTAGATTGTGAGAATCGTTTGTATTTTTTTAATTTTTGGTTTAAATGTCCTCAAATTGCTACTACCTTCTGAACTTTTTCTTTATTTAGATGTATAGTGAAAGACTTCACCTATTGAAAACACGAAACTAAAACATCCTCTACAAATTAATCTGTAAAGGTACATGAGTATTATCAACGAGAGAGTAAGTTATATATACATCTTGAAAAATAAATAATTAAAATGATTCAGGTATAAATACATACACTGAGTATTTTGTATTGAGCATTTGTGTTGAGCATTGCATGTAAATAAGTTGTACATTTTAACTTTAAGTTGTTTTTAGTTATACATTCATAAAGCCAAGCCTCTATCGTACTCGTAGATCTGTTTGAGAACTTAACCGTCGGTGTTGCCTTCTTCATGCTTTTAAGTGAGCATTGTACTGCGAGTGATTCGAAAGGTCGTTGATCATTATCATACCTATTTAACATTTCCTATTAAGTGAAACACATTCTTATTAAGGCGAAGAAACTTATGTGGACCTACCTGTCCTTTATAGGCCGAATGGGATTCATTATCTTATACAGCTTGACCAAGAGTGTCTAACATTTAGTACATATTATTTATGGTTTATATAAAAAAATAAATACTAATTAACAGACACACATGAGGTCAAAAAAACAGACGGGTCACTTGATGATCAGTGAGCTACTCTGTCGGTGAACTCCTTCAACTCATGAGTTACAACAGTATTGCTACCAATAGAGCTTCCTTTTCTAAAATCAGAGAGAGGGGGTATTTCAGCTCAAGTAACTTCACTCTTATAATGAAGAGCAATAAAAGAATTGTTTAACACGGGTTTTCTGTGTAGATATAATATCTCTCAAGTCGAGCAGCAGAAAACGGGCTAATTCGTTCTGTGTGTTTTATTTAGGTTGTTATTTGAGATTGTGTTTATATGTACACGAATGCATGTTCTTGTTAACGTGGAACCGCAATAACATAGACCAACACATATTACCTACACTTACCTATTGAATAGTGGCATTTATGAGTATGTGTATGTGTAAGAAGAATGGTTCACATAATTAATATTAATGATTTATACATTCTGTACAATTCATTCAGAGTTTGTGAGTCTTGGTCATTTACACGAATTCAATTATGTTACTACTTATATGATGAAACAAAATGTGCATACTGACGGGTTAGACTGATTGCTAAGCCAGAGATCGTGGGCTCGATTCTCACCCAGGGCAAGTAATTATCTGATGAGAAAGATGATTTGTTCTATGTCTGGGTGTAATTTATCTATAATATATATGTCTATAAAAAACTATTGTGTAAGTGGTCAGGTTTTCGTGCAGACTGTCTATTTTAAAATAAAATGAACGTTTTATTTCGTGTGAAGTTAATATATTTTTATTATAAGTTTAACATTGCAATAATAAACAATATAGTTGCTTGCTATCAAGCAAAGATGACTATAAATATATTTATAAATTCAATTAAAGCTTATTGATTATAATGTTTGATGGACGTCCTTGCGGAAAGCATACGCGTAGACAGAATAAATTGTTACTATATTGTGGTTCACCTTTGAACCTCAACTTGAAGGTTCCAGTATTTTATACAGCAAGTTATATTCAATAAAATTTCATTCAATTGTGTTTAAGGTTGAATATGTCAAATTTAATTTTGAAGCACCGGGGCTGTATTGACTATGGTTACAGTATCTATAGAAGTTAGGGAATATGGCGAAAGTAAAAATCTAGCGTGAGTGTTGAGGATGCCTTCAATTTATGTTGTAAAAATGTTTTCAGTATTTTCAAAAATTATAATATTGTACAGTAAGGCCTCGCCTATAGATACAAATTAAATTGTAACTAAAAATGTGAGTTATGTTACTGGAATAAATAAATGATATTAAAAAAATTGTGTCGGAGTTTAAGAAAGATTAAACAAATAGAAATTAATTACCTGGTAGTCGGGTCAGTTTTCCTCATCTGTCTATTCTACTTCACGCTACACTTTATGGCGTCTGTCACCTGACAGTTGCTCATGTCCTTCCCGACAGTCTAACATCTATACATATATGTAACTATTATATAAATAATGAATATATGATAATAAGTAATTAATGTTATAGTTGCTAGAACTTTAAATTAAGAGAAGTAAGAAGTAACAAAAAATTAAGCATATTTGCATTAAATAGGTTGAGTTTTCACACTAGAAAAAACATTGCATCCTGAGGAAGCTCGAAACTAAGTTGTGCTATGCAGTTAGTACATGCTTTGTATCATTTTTATTGAATAGGGAAGTTTGTATCTCCGCTTTTCTATAAAATAAACGTACAATAAAAATAATGGTTGGTATTTACTTGTATACCACAAACGTTTTCTATTTCAAGCGCGTTTATGGTCTTTCCACCGCTCCCATATGTCAGAGTCTCACAGTGTTGTGTAACAAGCATTCATGCGAAATAGCTGATTTGACTATAAGAATACATAGCAATTTTTTTATGAGAAATAACTTATTGCTTACTACGCCTATAGAAAAAATATTTTAGTATGCCACATAAATATATAGTCTTACGAATTATTAATAGATCTAATAAAAAAATAACATAGAAATAGAAAGAAGTAATTTTGTTGACTGTTTAAAATTCGCTTTATTCAATAATTTATTCATCGGGTCTTTTTCTTTTACATATTTAAATATGATTTTAAATGACTTCGCAAAAGGTCTCAATGTGAGACAGTTATTTTAGAGATTTATTATATTTAATACTAATATTTAATCATCGAAAAGTGACTTTTTAAAATTAACTCGCAAATTTTGCAAACGCAATGCTATGGGTGAAACAAAACGTAATGTTCATTTACAATCGACTTCTTCTGTCAAAAAGTTAGTTTATATGGTTCAGGTGATTGTTTTTTAAAATTTTAAATGTTTTCATCCATTGATAATATGTGGGTGAATAAATACATAGGTATTGGATATTGGGAATACCTTTAGAAACTTTTCCTAAACTAGCTTATGTTTTCGTCAAGGTCTGAAAACAAAACAGGTATGTGTAGGGTAGGTAATAGGTATAAATGGTACTTCATTGTTTTTTATAAATTCCTTTATGTCACACATGTAACACGATACACTATATCTTTTCATCACCTTGTATTACTTATTATTTATACTATAGACCTTAAGGGGTTAAAAATATGAAGACCACATTGGAGTGAAACAATATCATAATAATTATTTTCCGAGTAATATATTGATTTTATCTCTTAATTTTTGTAAACTTTGTAAATCAAATAGTTCATAACCGATAAAGAGTAATCATGATTAATATTTTGGGTGTGATATATTTAATTTTGATAATGGAATAACTTAAAGAAATGTTGAATAAAATACATGTATATTTCCTATTACTTTTTGCGTGCATGAAACACACGACCCCAATGTTTTTTAAATAGAAAATTTTACCTTTTATTATGGTCCCATTCACTTTTGAAAAAATATTTCCACAATAAAATAATAGAAAATTAAGTGGTTAAGAATACAGTTTATTACGTTTCAAACATACACCGAAGTCAGTGATATTTAAAAGATAAATATAGCGTACTAAAGTCGTAGCATATCACTTTTTGACAGTTTTTATCAATAAATTCAATCGACTATACTAATAATATAATACTAATACTAAAAACGGTATCGAAAAAACAGGCAATATACACATATTTTTTAAAAATGTTTCTATTAAATATTGAAATTCTAAAAATAAATATAACGCATTCAAAATATTACTTAGTTAACTGCACATACTGTTTTGAAAATTGACTTCAAATTTTGTTCCACCAATAGCGTTGCGTTTTAGAAATTTGATTTATTACTGAGATTTAATTTGATTATTAAATCTCACTAATAAATTGTAAAAAATCTCAAAATAATTACATAACTATGTTTTTTTAGTAGAAATGTTTATAAATAAAAATATTTTGTTCATTTTGAAGTTTCGAGCATATACCCTATTAATATTTGTCTCATACACACTACGTTAATACACTCTCAGACACTCATAGTCACTTTAAAAAAATCCATGGATGGTCACACGTAACTTCTTATGCACTGTATGGGTCATCACCGTACATTTTGGCACGTCAGCATTTTACATCCACAGTATCGATTTTATAACAATTATGTATAAACCTGTTCACTTTCAGGTAGCACATTGTGTACTCATCAGTCAGCATTTATAGCATTACTTAAATCAATCACACTGTGTGCAACAAACAAATAGCGTTAAATCAAGTTACGTTTATCACTTTAAAAAACCAGTACGGGAACTGTACATTTACATTTTCTTTCTTAGAGATTTAACATTGAGGACAAACCATTCATATCATCGACAGTGTTTATCTAATATCATCTGATAATGGAGTCGCCGTTATTTCTAACTATGTACGAGGGTAAGTTTTTAAGTTCGCGGAATGACAGTGAAAAAGGCGGGTAAACGCGCTCTTTTGATGCCTACCGTATTCAGTGACTCATAATTAGTCTGCATAGTAAAATTTGTTGTGATTGGATCATTAGTTATTAAACTATCGTTGACCAAGTATTTTAATCGGGAACGAAGTGAAAAAAATGGAGAAAATTGAATTCCGTGCGGTGATAAAGTTCCTTACTAAGCAAGGAAAGTCTGTTCAAACCATACTCAATGAGATGTCATCGGTTTACGGGGATTCTTGCCCAGGAAAAACAATGGTCTACAAGTGGCATAGTTTATTTAAACAAGGCAGGGAATCACTTGAAGACGACCCGAGGCCGGGGCGCTCCGTTGAGGTGACTACGCCAGAAGTTATTGCAAAAGTAGAAAAAATTGTATTGGAAGATGCTCGACTAAAAAAGAAACAACTCGCAGAAATGGTTGGAGTATCGGATACAACAATTTTTAAAATTTTACACGATCATCTTGGCATGACTAAGGTTAGCGCACGGTGGGTGACGAGAATGCTCACGCCATTGCAAAAACAACAGCGCGTGGAATGTTCACGTGCGTTTTTGGACCTCTGCAATGAAGACAAGGATGGCGTATTGAATCAAATTGTTACTGGGGATGAAACTTGGGTTCATCATTATGAACCCGAGTCCAAACAAGACTCCATGCAGTGGCACAAAAAGGGCACAGCACCACCCAAGAAATTTAAGGTTTCACAGTCGGCTGGGAAACTCATGGCAACGATTTTTTGGGACTCAGAAGGAATATTATCGATAGATTATAAAGATAAAGGCATTTCTATAACGGGGGAATACTACGCTTCAATCTTAGAACAGTTAAAAGAAGCCATCAAAGAAAAAAGACGGGGAAAATTAACGAAAGGTGTCCTGCTATTGCATGACAATGCTCCCGTTCACAAGAGCCGAGTCGCACTGGCTGCCCTGCATAAGGTGGGCTTCGATATTTTGAATCACCCACCCTACAGTCCAGATTTGGCTCCGAGTGATTATTATCTCTTTCCAAAAATGAAAAAAGAATTACGTGGTAAGAAATTTTCAACTGATGAGGAGCTTAAGGAGGCGGTTTCGGCGTATTTTTCAGACAAAGATAAAACTTTTTTTTACGAGGGAATAAAAAAACTAATTGAAAGATCTGAAAAATGTATTCGTGTTGCAGGAGAATATATAGAAAAAGAAAAATAATTTTGTGTTTTTATTATTACTCAATACCCTCCATTCCGCGAACTTAAAAACGCACCCTCGTACAATTTGTTATATATAACCGCGTTCTTGACACAATTATGTTCTCAATTTAAATTAATTGTTTAATGAGACAGCTAATATTCCTTTATTTCAAAGTGAAACACACTATTCGCACAAATGTCTCCACCAAGTCACAACGTATATTTGATTACATTTGTCGGGTTTAAGAAAATCTTAAGAAATCTTTTTCAAGTTCTAATAATTTTCTTACGAAAGTATTGAATGCACTGCTGGAATAGCAACCAACATGAAAAAAAGGAAAAGTCTTCTGTAATACACAAATGATCTCATACTTTAAACACTCGACACAATAAAGAAACGTGATCGTGGTCAGGTTTCTACACAGATGTTCGGTTACGCAAATCTCGGAAACTTAACTACGTGTCTACTAGAGCTTGTCTTGTTGTCCTGTAACAGTTTTTTTTTAAATACAAATTATCATAATAAAAAGGAAAGAAAAATAATTTGCCTATTTTCACAAATGGATTAACCACACAATTTCATGACTTTACAAAAATGGGGATAAGCTTTGAAATGCAAGACACCATGAAGTATTATATTTAGCTCAGCATTTTTTTATGCTATTAACAAATAAGGCATCCGTCGATTCTGATTAGGCAGATCCGTTTTGTTAGGAAGTAGTAGCATAAAGAGAATGTCAACTGTCAGTGAATCATTCATAAATTTGTAGATAGGAATGACGTTTGTTTGATCGTGTTTGGACAGCCAATGTAGGGCTTGACACAGAGCGTGACAATTGGCATGCTTGCCATAGTGACGTGCATGATTGTACATCCTTACTTCGTTTTGTAATAGTTAAGAAGTTAGGCTAGTCATAACCAAGGCTGTTTTTTACTACATAGATGCGCTAAACCTTTGTTCAGAATCGACGATTCATCGTCCACAGAGCTATTATGATAAAAATATTTATTTAAAGAACCAACATAAATAGATAGTAAATAAAGTGAACTAAAATTCAATTCATTAGATCGATTGGTTTCTAATAAATATAAATATCTGCGAAACAGTTCATTTCTATGCTGATTTCGAAAAGAACTGTGAATAAAATCTTTCAAAGAAAATCAGTTTGAGGGTATTTAAGTCCATTAAACTCCGAAATTTGAGAAGAATAGAGAACGATAAAGAAAAAAAAACTTGAGACAGAAAGGTAAATCTCATTAAAAAATATGTAAAAAATAAATCAACGCTTTTTATATCAATTTCCTTAACGAGTATATTATTACTTGCATAGAACATCATAGTGGCTCAAAATTATTGTTTATATTTAAAATAAGTAATGTATACTCACATCAATAATAATAAACGCGAAATACCAATGCAATAAGCTTTTAAATGTTACTTGATCGCCTCAACTTGCCACTTGATTTTGTATAAGTTTATATCGCATTAGTACATTGTTAGCAAAATATTATTTACCTATGAGATGTTATTAAGCAAATATGCAATCAAGAGGTACGCTAAATATTTAGCTACAAAAACTTGCGGTAACACAAAAAAAACAAATACTGTCAAGGTTCACTTACTATCAAAGACTAGTAATTATTTTTTTCTGTTGCGGAATATTTTGTTTTAAGAAGACAATTATAGGATTTTTGCCTCTGTTATTATAAAAAATACTCTTGTGAAAATATTTCTGATCGTGTAGTAATCTTAAGCGTATGAAATAGCAATGAAAAGGCTGTTCACAATAACTATAAGCGATTCACTTGTGATAGTTCGCCATAGTATGGTTAAATAAAGTTATGATAATTTATGAACGTGTGACTTAATTTCTCATCAACTCGATGGTCACGGCGATCGCGTTTGACGTTGCGATTGGTGAAGAGCTTAATGTGCACCAATCGCTTTTCATTGTGACATTTACAAAAAAAATAACAATCAACCGTTTGTGATAGAAGTTTAAGATCACAAGAGAATATAAGTTTAATAGCTTTTAAGTAATTTTATTTATTTTCGAATGTAAATAAAAATTACTTAAAGAAAATTAGAATATTTGTTCTAAGTAGCAACTTATTACAAGCCTAGTCAACAATTTCTTTTTTTAAGATAAAGATTGGGCACCGTTTTGCTTATAATGTTAAATTAATAATTTAAAAAAATCACAAGGACCATCAGAAACAATAAAATGAAATAGTTAATATTAATCATACCTTATACGCACCAAAAAAATACAAGTTATATACTGTCGCGAGTTTCCATACAATTGTATGTTTCAGTTTGAATTGTAAACATTAAACTGTAAGTGACATGAAAGTTTGTAAATAAAGAATACATAGTTAGTATCTACACATTTTTAGCGAGTCCAGTTACATGCTAAATGGGAAATAACAACTGTAAAGTTTTCAATGAGTAGCCATTAATCGTATAGCAAATCATAAAAAGCAAAGAGGAAATTAAACGATATGTATGTTAATTCTGCGAGAAAGACAAGTCTGGTTCTTCAACGATGCACTCACTGTGTGATCACATGTAAGTAGGTACTTATTAGACCAAGTATGCAAACCAACCTTCCTTAACATTTTTATCTTTTCAATAATTCTTGTGTGAAGAGTTGTTGAGATTTGACGTCTGAATGAGCATAAGATATTATATTGACTGCAATTAAAGGTTCCTAAATGCTAAACGGACTAAGGCATGACAACGCAGACAAAAACACATTTACAATATTTAATTAAAGTTTGCCTTTTATACAGAGGTAAATTATCAATCGAGCATAAAGCCACATTCACACTTGTATAAATTAACAGTAAAGTACAGTGACACTATTTTTAGCTTGGAAGTAGATCAATAAACGGTTGTCGATAAGTACGTGAGCGACCAGCGGGTTACATAACACGACGTGTGGCCCGCAGAGCCTCGGAACTTGACCTTGCTACCGATAAATTTCCAGATCACCTCTCCGAGTACACCTACATATTACGTTACTGTTGTTTAACTGCCTAGTTAGTATCTATCGTATTGTAGCATATTAACCTCTGTGATGTGACGTATCCGTGTGGTGACGGATTAAGGACACGGAGTATAACCACCCTCCTTCATCCCATGGGTATCGTAAGTGATGACTAAGGGATAATGGGAAGAGAAGAAAAACTTGAAAAAATCCTATGTCAATCCGTCTGGCTAGCGTGGTATATTAGGCCAAGATCTCCTTTCTAAGGAGAGGTCTATGTTCAGCAGTGGACTGTTAAGGGCTGTGTATGTTATAAGTTGATGTAAGTAAAAGAATGCTACATTCTTGAAGAGACTTGAAGTTTAGGCGTAAAATAAAAGATTGAATGGCACAGTAAAAGTACCGCTAATTAAATTAAAAAAGTAGGTATACCGATAATACTCAAAGCAAATAGTAAGTTACTATAGTTTTCAGTAATAAGCTGTAAAATTTTACTATTTTGAGAAAATTTAAAGATTTTTTTTAAATAAATGACATTCAGTTCGATATTTAAATAATTTCAATTATGCGAATTATTGTAGAAAAAAACTTTTGCTTTTCGGCAACTTAACCAAAAATTACAATTTAATTAGTGGTACCTCCTGAATCTTTTCTTTATCTCCGGCAAGGTAACAAACTAAACGTGAAAGCATTATCAAGGAAAACTTTACATTTGCAGCTATTGACTACGGCTTCACTTGCGTTATCTATTATAAATTTTTCAAAATTTCATGATGACCAATTAAATAGTGAAAAACTTGATTATCGTAACTCTCTAAATAAGCACAAGATAACATTAAAGTCGCATCACATGTAAAAAAAGATTTGTTTAGCAGTGGACAGCGATAGGTTGATGTGAAGATAGTACTCGTATAACGTATATGTGCACATCGTATATCGTATAACGTATATAGTGAGTGAGTCTTAAAGATTTATATGACTGCGATGTAAAAGGATGCAAATTTTATTTTAAATTTAAGTAAAAATAAAAAAAGTAGCATTGTGTTTGCCTGTGCTTTATATTTCAGAATATTATCTATGCTGTGGTCTCTGCAATGACACAGTTCGGGTATAAACTTTTGCCATAAATCGGTAAAAGAGTTTTAATTTAAATGTTTGTTACATTGAGTAACTTCATCGTCATTAGTTTGACTACAAAATCAATGGTACTAGTGAAATCATAGTTTATAACAAATTTACTAATATTAAAACTGCGAATGTAAGCTTGTTTGTAGTAGTAGTTTTCGCATGAAACCGTATTTCATGCGAAAACTACTCAACCGATCATCATGAAATTTTGTATACATGTTCTTAGAGGTATTAAAATTAGATTTTATTAAAAAAAAATATTTATACTGATCTGTTATCTGTATCTGATTGTCATTGATTGCCAACAAAAGAGTGTAGCTGTGTATTTTCAAACTTTCTTAAACCCGATTTTTGCTGTGAATTTTTTCAAGATTTTTTTTAAGGATGACTGCACATTTAATTTATCACACTTATATTATATTAAAACAATGAATGTGAACAAATTTGTTAATTAAAGTAACAAAAACAAAAGTAAATCGATGAATAAAAGTACACCTATATGTTATTTTCAAAATTATCTGAGAGCAAAGAGGCTGCTGAATTACGTTACAAAGCCTTTAATGGATCGAAAGTGTAATCGTCAAATAAACTACTTCGTGATGTAGATGTTTGTCTACCTTGAGCAGTATATTGACTTTGTCGGAATCTGGCTTATGTTTGCCACTATAATTAAGTATAACAAACGAAATGGGATTTATTCGATATGAAAAGCTGTTCAATTTAAATATTATTGCTTAGCCAACCACGTAAACGTGACGTACCTGCGACTAATTGCCACATATTTGCAACTTCTGGTGACCTCCATTACCTTCCAAGCTTCTAATGCCACTGCATAATATATATTTTGCACGTACGTTAAAGTGAACGCAAGTACTGTATTATTTATTTTGCATGCAAACGCATTAACTTGAACTTATCTTTTACGATCTTTGACAAAATTTAAATTTTATGTTGTATAAACGATGTCTTAAAGATACTTTGGTTCATTTTTTAACCAACATTGTAAATATTTTGGTAATAGGGTTTTAGTACCCACCAGCTTAGGCAGACGTGAGTTTACGCCGTTAGTAACTTGGACTGACAACAAAAACAAAATTTTAATCATTGTGCTGCAAACTCACGAATTCTTTGTAACATCATTCAACGAAAACTTTGTTGATAAGTACTACAGGTGGATTCATTTTCATTTGATTAATGAAGTGTCTAAACATAAATGGTTCTTCCATATCATTTTTCAAGTGCCGATGGCAGAATTAAGTCTCGTACGTTGAACAGTGGTACATGTTTACATTGAGCGTTCGTCGGCACAACCTTCTTAAATGACAGCGGTACATAAAAACAACGGACAGCTGGTATTCAAGCCAAGGTCCTATAATAAGATATGTTAGTTGATAGCTATGTTAAGAGAATTAACACAATTTGTCTGAAAGAACAATCTCTGTGGTTATGTTACAAGCTGGGTTGTAATTCAGATGTGTGGGCGAACATGATAATAATAAGTATACATACTATTTTACCTGCAAGTGTGAAAATTCGCGAAAACTGATGTAATATTTTGGAGTATATTTATAATATAAATATTATATATTTATACTCTTAGGCTTTTTTTTTTTTAACGTGTGGAAACTCCCTTCGCCGTCAGCCCACCGGGGTTTACGGCGGGGTGGTGTGTCGGAATTGGACAGACTAAAACCACACGGTGTGCCACTCTGCGCCTGAGATAGGAGGGATCCGGGAACCGCTACTATTACGACATCCAGATCCCTCCTAGCGCCTGCCCGCTACCTCGGGCACCATCTGCGGATAAATTCTTTATTTTAGGCGACGTACGGCACACGCGGACGTCGCCTCCTTGCGGCTGGCCATTGTAGCGGATGAAGGGGAAAACCCATCCCGTCCACCCGTGGCTACACTCAAGGCGGCATGAGGCGCTGGTATGCGCGCCTCCGCCGCCCGGTTCGCCGGCGGCAAATTGGGTCCGAGTGGAGGTCGTCCTCCTGGGCCCTCTCCGCCACTTCGTTCCGCGAAATAACGTAACTGTCGCTACCGACCATGGAGTGTATGACGGCCGGTAGCGAGAGATCTCCTCCAATAACTGCAGTGAGGACCTCACGCTGCGCCACCTAGGCGGAACAAACCGCCAGCGTGTGCTGAGCCGAGTCCTCACTGCAGTCGCAGTGGTAACAGGCGGGACTCAATGTCCTCCTGGCGACCGAGTGCAGATACTTCCCGAAGCAACTGTGCCCGGAAAGGATCTGCGTCAGTCGGAAGGAAAGGGTCCCGTGCTGTCGCCCTGCCCATTCGGCGATGACGTGGAGCCTCCAGCCGGGACGAACAACGAGCCATCGTGGCTCGACGAGCGGCCTCTCGCCACTCGCGTATCTCTTCGGGCGGGGGCCGTATACCGCTACCCGCCCGGAAGACAGCCGTTCGCCGATAAACTTTGGCGAGCACTTCCGCCTCCAAACCCCACGGAGGAGTTCCGGCCAAGGCGCACGCCGCCTCCGTCGATACGGTGCGGTAACCGCGTATGGCTCTAACCGCCAATATCCTCTGAGGGCGCCAGAGGCGAACCTTATTCTGGGCGGTCAGAGCCGCCGCCCACACCGGTGCACCATACAGCGCTATTGACCGCACAACCCCCGTGTATAGCCGTCTCGTAGCGATGCTAGCTCCACCCAAATTGGGCAAAAGTCGCCCAAGGGCAGAAGCAGCACCGATCAGCTTTGGAGAAAGCAGGCGGAAGTGCTCGTCGAAGAGCCACTTGCCATCGAGAATCAGGTCCAGATACTTCATCTGGACCTGAACCGGTACGAGGACCGAATTGAGTACAATGGAGGCGCCGGAGGGTGGGCCACGACGGGGCCCATGGAACAAAAGGGCCTCCGTCTTATCCAAGACCACCCGCAACCCCAGCGCCTCAATACGCCCGACCACCAGGGAAACACCCGTGGTGGCTAGGTGTGCCGCCTCTTGAAAGTTCATCCCCCGGGCTGTGACCAATGTGTCATCTGCGTAACAAATTACGCCCAGCCCGGGGGGCAGACGACCTCGAAGGGCCCAGTCGTATCCCATATTCCACAGTAGTGGAACACCGCACGACATGAGCCGCCGCCTCAGAATACCGTCTCGGTCCTCGTACATGACGGTACGTTCCTCAAGATAGTCTGCCACAAGCCGTAAATCTTTGGATCTAGTCTAACCCTGGTCTCGGTCTTGTTTTTAACGATACAACTTACACTAATACTTTGGTACTATTTATTTTCTTTAATTCGATTACCTCTTTTTCTTACAATTTCTAAAATTATGAAGGAAGGTTGACAGAAGCAGTTGCCTTGCATACATCATTTTCAATTGTAAATGCCTTAAATGAAATTTTGGAAGAAACAAGAATTAATAAATAAATGTATAAAAAATCGGTTTGTTAGACATCAAGCTATTCATATAACATCATTCCTTAGGGGTATTTATAATAACTATGTTTTTAGACAGAAGATGAGTAAGGCCGTTTAATTATCACTAATAGCATATATTTGCATTTATGCAAGAGGCATTTTGTAGGGATTAATAAAGAATATTTACACTTTTGATAATATGGTAGTAATATAACTTAATTTGCTTAAATGTAGTATAAAAGGGTAGTAAAAATAAAAAAAATCACGATACACATTTCGCATGTAACAGACATGCAAATATAACGTTGTAGTTACTCGATCGATAACACTGGTCTGCAACAAAATCCTCCTTTAGATAAAAAATAGATTTCTATGAAGAGTTAAACATGCTGAATCCAAATCTGCTTTCCATTTTTTGCTAACACGTGTAGTTTTTTTCTTAAAGTATTTTTTATTATTTCTTATAATTCCTGTTTATCTCTCATATTTTTTGTACTAACACTATCTATAACTCTGCTTCAATCAGCTTAAATCGCATTTGTCCACGCAAAACTGGTTTACTGTGTTAGTGAGAGATATAATGATATTGTCTCACATTGTTCTTGAACAATTAAACGCGCTTGCGCAGTTCGGAAAGCGACTCGTGGCGCTCAGTTAGTTAAAAAAAAATAAGTGATTGTTTTCGTTTTATTCAACGTATTTTGGTAAGTTATAAATTATATTGATATGTAAAGTGAAAATTAGTAAGTATTCTAAAACATAGAGATTATATATATTCACATTTTGAAGTTAATTTAATTTTGTTGTAGGTTCAAAATGCCAAGAACTTGCAAAAATTCACCAAACGTATTTTGCTACGTATGTGGTGAATTTGTTGTAAAATTACAACAGAATAAAATATCAAGCCTAATCAAAACTGCGTACGAAGGTTATTTTGGGTTTCCAGTTGACAAAAGGAATAAAAATTGGCTTCCGAAAATATGCTGCAACACTTGTTCAAGAACGCTACGGGCATCTTTGTAGGTCCTCAAAGAAGACAGCTCATGAAGGACGAAAATTTCAAAATTAAGTTGAATGACGCTGAAAAAAGAGCTTGGACCGCTTTTGTAGAAGTATGTCATAATTTTCTGGGGAACAAAAAAGATGACAGTTACAAAAATATTGTTCAAGAGTTTCTTGTGTCTTACAAAGTGTTAAAATGCAACATGTCCCTTAAAATTAATTTTTGGACTCTCATCTAGATTTCTTCCCCGTAAATCTTGGTGCAGTCTCAGATGAGCATGGAGAAAGATTTCATCAAGATATATTATACGTAGAGAAACGTTATAACGGGAAATGGTCAGAAGCAATGCTTGCTGACTTTTACTGGTTAATTCGCCGTGAAACACCGATGGAAAATATGAAAAGAAAAAAATTACGAAGTAAAATACTACATTCTACTGCATATTAGAACAAGATAGATTTTTTTTTTAATATTTGATACCAATTATATGTAATATTCTCACAATTATTAAAGTTACGATTTCAATTATAAATAAAAAAGGAGTTTTCTTTATAAATTCTATTACAAAAAAACTGTACGTGATACATAATTTTCAAAACTATATTCTTTTTTAGCAGTATCAAATCTATAATAATATATCACAATAATGAGGGCAAAATTTTTTTTTTTGCAGACCTGTGTAATTAGTATAAACTTATCTAAATTACTAGATTACTTAAAAAATATTTAAGTAATCAATTTGTAAATACTTATTTAGGTTTTTGGGTAAAATAATAAAATGAAATAAAGCAATATACCGAATAGTTGTGTCTGTTAGTACTCAAAACTGAATGTACATGTAATATTTACATGTTAAGTTACATACTTGACACACATTCCTCACGATAGTATAACTAGTAGTCAGCTAAAACTCATTTTAAATGATAGGAATTTCTTTAATATTAAGTGTTTATGCAATTCAAACTTTTTTTACGCAGGGAATGCTTTTCGCACCACACCCTCCGGGGGGACGAAGGGCGTGTGTGGGACTCCCGGGAAACCGGTCTACCCACTAAACCCCGCGGCCTACCTCAATAGTCGGAAGCAGCTCCAGGAATGCATTAGCGGCTTCTAGAGTCCTCCCTGCCATACCTCACACGTAAGGTACATCCCGGGCACTTCATGCCCCAGAGGCAAGACGCTGTCGCTCCTCTCACCGCCCTGCGCAATAAGAAGCAGAATAGCGCCCCACCCCCGACGATACTCCCCGGCCGCACCGGAGTGTCACCTGACTCGGGTTGTTTGCAGCAGTCATATTGCCCCAAGATGTGACCGCAGCGACCCTCAGGCGACGATTAGGAAGCTAGCGACCTCTGCCGCGTCCTCTTCGCCGCCTCCTTCGAGCGGGAGCGGCCCTTTTCCGATCTTGCTCTGCGGTCTCCTTCCAGAGCATAACCTACTCACAGAAGGAGACCGTGGCTTCCCATCCTTCACGATTCGCTAGCATTGCCGCGATCAATGCTGACGGTAAAAGGTTTTGGTCCGATCTATCCGACCAGGACTCGACGCTCAGACTCCCAAGCAGGGCAGTCCTCCAGCGTGTGCTGGGCGGAGTCCCGTTCGGACTCGCAGTGGCGGCATTGTTCCGTAGCCTCCCGTCCTATTCGATTCAGATACTCACCGAAGCAGCCATGCCCGGTAAGTATCTGGATCAATCGATAGTTGACGCAGTCGGTCCTCTCTATCCACGCTTCGAAGTTCGGCAGAACGGCTCCGACGGCGCGTTGGCTAGCACAGCCCTGAGTTTCGAGCCGTACCTGCCAAGCCACCAGAGCTTGTTTATGCGTGTTCTGCCGTAGCATTCCGGGCTCATGATCTGGTGCGGCCTCTTCAGCATTCCGACCGACACAACGAATTTGGTCGTAGACCATCGCGTCCATGCCGCCCAGAATGTCGAAGGGCGGAGATCGTGCCAGGATTGTCACCGCCTCATAGTAGATTGTGCAGTAGCCCCGCACGATCCGTATGGCCATCTGCTGCATCAACTGCTGCATCAGGAGATTAGGGCCCGGCAGCGGGAGGCACCCTCTTAACCTGGCTGAATTAGCGTGCTTAAATTTTGAATTTCAAAGGATTCAGCTTTTATATCTGGGTGAAAATATAAGTATTACTAAATATAAATATTAAGTACAAGGAAAAGTGCAATGAACTGAAGACAAATCTATTCAAATTATACAAACATCCAGTACAAATACTTAACCGCGGTCGGACAGTGACTGTATTTAAGCGTCATTTTTGTGTTTTGGCATGTACCTACTTTGGTTGTAGGAAGAGTGTATGAGTCACTTTGGTGATAACCATTCGTATTCATTTTAATCATTGGTATTTCCAACAAAATTGAGGATATTCACAACTCTATGATATTTCTTCTTGTTGCCAGACAATATGACTTACAATCTAGACATACCTTTAGTACATAATTTAATACTTAAATATTACGTGGCATATTGTTGCCATGATGCGTGCAGTGCGTGTACGTCGAACTTACCGTAGTAACGATTGTTGAGGAACTGCAGGCAGTTACTCATCTTAATAATAGTGAAGGCTGAAGTTTAATGACGGGATTAATTTTAGTGTTTTACGTAGCATCTTTTTACTGTCTAGTATTTTCTTGCGATTATGTTAATGAGATGCGGATATATCTGCGTATTACGCACATACTTGTGATGAAATACTTAAACGTACGGAATTTTTGAAAATGGGCTTGTTTATATTCAGAGGTCTATGCACTGTAATAAAAAAAAATTCTCACATATATGCAAAAGTCATAAACTTTTGTACCAGATTTCAGAAGTGATGAAATAGCGACGAATGCGGGTAATTGTAAAACATTGAAGTTGTTGATAAAAGTCAGCATATATATTGAAAGATGTCAAGGATGGATTTAGATGTTGGTATGGTGGTGTATCTTATTACACTTTACAGAACAATATGCAGAATTAATTTAAATTACTTCTTGGATGAAAGGCCAAAATGAGAAAAAAAATTTTGCTATCGATAATTTAGAAAGAGGCTTTTGGGACCTATTTTAATACATAACCTTTGTTCTTATTATGTTTCGAATGATTATTATTATCGATAAAAGTGTCTATAAATTTTATAATAATTCAGTCGTGTTAACTCATTCGATAATTCGAGGTTGATGGTAGTCACAGATAAATTTGTCGGGTCTTGTAGATCTAAACAATAAAGGATTGCAACAGAGCCGCCGCTGCACTCAATTAACGTGGGAAATAAATATTTATCTCATCCGTTAATCACAAGACTCGAGCGCCCTGTCCAATGAAACTGCGACCATCAATGCGTAGGAGTGATTAATTCATTGGTGTTATTTAATTTATTTTAATTTTATTAAATTTTTTAATGATTTTTTATTCCTCCTCTCTTGATACTAAAAAAAATCTCTTAACATCGTAGTTACTTCTAGTAACTTAATTATCTCTAAGAAAAGCTTATTATGTAGTTAAACGCACGTGCAATAATGTCCAAGTGAGTGAATTATGTGAACAGTTCTAAGACTTATATGCAACAATGTGTTTGGATAGTGAATTATGTGAACGGTTTTAAGGCTTATATGCAACAATGTGTTCAAATAGTTTTTCCTCTTCCTATGTTGTTTCCTTCTCAGTGCGCGTTAAAGCTGCGTCAAATGACGTGTACATCGAGGCCATACTAAGGTCGTTTCGTACTAAAGTATAACACTTTAAATAATTGCTACTACTCCAATTTACTATTGTTGTTAAGTTTTTTGTCCAAAGAAATGTTTTACAATCGTTTTCTTTATGATATAAGCTAAATTATAAGTTATTTTATCTTCATAACAAATGTTGCAAGACGAGTTGCATTGTTATTTTAAAAACATAGATGTAATCGTACTTTGAGAACATTGAAAATCTAATGAAGGCCAGGGAAAAGATAGTCTGTGAATGGTTAGTATTTTATTTCCGTGTGTAACAAATAGGCTAAAGAGGGGACTGTTTTAGTTGACGTCAGTATGAGCAATGAGCAGTCTGTTACATAAACTTCTTTCATGTTATAATGTATTTTCTGCACTTTAACTGTCTTAGATTCGTATAACATAACACAATTATTAATTGAGCACTATCAAAAATATCATTTTACGGGCGTAGCGTAAGTATGAGTAAGTATAAGTGTACTACAAAATACATAATACAATCAGATACTATTAATGAAATATACTACGAGACAGTAGTGTGTTCGCTCTCGATGCTTATATTCATGGCTTCTCTTACTATTCTATATAGTTAGGTACTATTTTACCTAAAATTCTAATATAATTGTTTTCAAAACGATTGCTCTTAATGTCATATCTGCTTCTTAATTCATCCACATTAAGCTGAGTCCATCGCGTTATTTTCATAATGTTATTATATGTAATGTTACTTAACTTCTTATACATTCAAAAGATAAACCTCTTGATAACACACGCACAGATTAGTGGCATAAAATGATTCGTAAACATACCTAATTTAAGTTTTTTAGAAGCACGTCTTCTGATTAAAGACACGAAGCCGGGTTCAACGTTTCTTGGTAACGACCACTTACTAGATGCGACCATTAAGGCCAGGTTTAATGTTCATTTCGCAATAATTTTTTTGGTTAGGATCTGAAGGGTCACGTTTATTGTTATCGTGTTCAAATATGAGAGTAGGTAAAACTCACTGCCAAATGTAGTTAGGATTAAATTGGATACTAGATAGGTCTGGATTTAAATGTTATAGTCCTTATAGCACAAATGTTAACGACGATTACTATGTCCCACGGCATGATGAAATTAGACTCCAGTCAATGAATTGTAGTTTAAGATATCAGATTTTGTTAAAAACTAATGCATCTTTTGTATATGTTTTTTTGTGTTTGTTTGTAAAGGTAGCCATGCATGGTAGGATGTACCTGACAGGTTTGCTTGCACAGTTACATCTGTAGGTAAGCTTAAGCTGAACAGAAGACATACGCCTCGAATCTCGAATCAAACCTATCATGTATTTAAATGGTTTAGTACCAAGTTTTACAAATAGAAAGTGGGGGATATATTTCTGCATTTTCATAATTTCGACTATAAAAAAGTCTATTCACACTTGTTTTTATTGTGTAAGCTTACCAATACAGAAATAGTCGGTTATAAAAAGTAGCAAATGCCACTAAATAGCAGTTGGTAAATTAACCACAAGCATCTCTGAAATGCACCTATTGCCGTATTGTTTTCCTACCAGCGATTTCTGTAAATTGTAACTCGACTCATTGGACAATAAATCGAGTGTCAATTTAACAAATCCCTCTAAAAGAACAGTTGTAAATTTTTTCCATTCCATTCCATTTTTAGTTTTAACTAGATTAATAAATTTCGTATCATACAGACACATCCAAGGAGACTATATATCTGAAGATAACTTAAAAGAGAAGATAACCTAAAAACTTAGGTACTACGTCTTACGCTTAGTGTTGGCAGAAAGTAAAGTCCAGTACGTATAAAGTTATATTGAGAAATGTACGGTTGACAATGCGAGAGGGACACTTATTTTGTATATACATTATAACGATTATTATGTCGTGAGAGTGAAACTTGTGAACTTTAAATTCCGTGGAATTACACTAATTGAAAATAGAATGTGTTCTTGTTTTGTGACACATTTATTACACAATAATTAATTATTATTGTCAATGCTGCCTTCACTAGTAGTCACCGAAACAAGTCACTACTTTTTTAGTTTTTTTGTTCTTCTAGTTTCTAAAAGTTTTCATTCGTAAAATGTTTATTATAGTCTGGCACATGTACTAGTAGTAATTGTGTGCAAGGGTATATATTCTACTTCTAACGATATAATCAACTGTTTATTACTACGTATTGAAATAAAACGCATCCTAATTTTTCGTCTGTTTATATACACAAAAATGTACTTATTGAATCACGACTGTTGAAGAGTTTAATTACTATAACCGTGGGAAACCAATCAATTTATTCATTAAAGTATTTGGAGCCATCAAATGCTCTTATGACCTTAGTACTGTTGGTGGTCGGTTGGCGCAAGAGACGCTTATAAGTCTATTCTAATTAGTACTATCATAGTTGTTCGTGTAATTTGAAGGGACAGTTACATTACTCACTGTTGTATCTCGGTACAGTTGACGCAATCGTGAACAATTGTTGTGAAGGGAATGAGTTATGATGCGAGATGAAGCACTTTGATGGATGAAGATGGTTTACTTAGTTAGTGATGGCATAAAAACTAAAATAGAATAATAGCAAAAGTCGTTAAGTGAATATTTGTGTACCTGAACTAAAAATGTTTGCAATTAGTCCTTGAGTGGCCGTTAATCTTCAAAACTGGTTAACAAAGTGAATATGAGGAGACAGATGGGGCGTATACTTTGTGAAACTGATGTAAACTGATGATGGAAACAATATCAAGTAGATTGACGTTCAAAAAAATCATGCAATGTATGTGGAATTTATTTTCTACCTTACACGGAGTCAGTACTCATAGTAACAAGACGTTACAATTCGCACTAAATTTAAGTTCGATGATCAGTTAATGCTAATCAGTATCCGGATTTAACCAAGAAATAGAAATTATATGACAGATAACTTAATCTACCGCAGCAGTGTAAATGGTAGAAAACTGCAGAACTAAAATATTATAGTAACTTGGATTTTTTATAATGTTAGCAAGTACAATATTAGAAAACCAGTAATAGGTTGGATTTTTTTTTTATTTTAACAGCCCGCTAAAGTGACTACGCTCTGTCTGATGGAAATCATGATTAGAATCCATAAGCTGTGGTCACCATATTCATTGCCGTGTTCACCGCTTTTTACTCCTCGCTTAGTGACTGACGCTGAAAGGCATGACAGTCATCGTGACAGTGTAAGACTCTTACACTTACCCAAGCTTGCTACTCCATTTCCAACCAAAGAGGTTGAACAGCCAGGTTTCGTCTGTTACACAGGAGTGTTATGAAATTAACATATGTAATAAGAAAGGATTTTTATTATATCGATTTCAATTACGTTTTTCAGAATCAGAACATTAATAGTGATAATTATAATATTTGTAATGTGTACGTAGTTGTTCTTTTTTTCATTTATGCAATATCGTTTAGTATTCATAACTTGTGCTTAATTTATGCGGAAGTAAACCGAAAATTATAATAATGAGTAGAGATTCATTGATGTTTTAATTCATTCAATTACAAAGAGTTTATTTATTAATAACAAAATGAATAAAATTATAATCATACAATTTAAGCTGACAACATAAAATTTAACTGTATTTTTGAAATATTTAAAGCTTCATATTGTCAGTTTAAATAACATTTATACACTGGGTGCGAATTTGGAGAAGCTTTCTAATGATGTCATCTGCAGGTGTGTTTCTAAAAAAATATCAAATTACCCACAACTAACGAATTGTGAATGTGCCCCATTTGTGTAACTCAGCATTTAGAAGTAGTTAAAATATCAAGTGCGCTTATTGTTACAAAATCAAAATGAAACTATCCGAATTATCGTGCACTTTCAAGTTTTAGCAATAGACAGGCCTGCTTTATTGTGTCGATAAATTATCGAAGGCTGTGCAATAAGCTATTCCCGTTGTGGATTTACCTAGTTAACTTGTCCAATTATAAAGTTCTTTAGTGGCGATCGTATCGTACTGGGAAACGCAGCGTTGGTAGGCCCCCCACAAGGTGGTCCGACGACCTGGTCACGGGAAGCCGTTGGACGCGGGTGGCACGGGATTGACAGTTGTGGAGAACTTTAAGGGAGGCCTATGTCCAGCAGTGAATGTCTTTTGATGATGGCTTGTCAAAGTTACATTAATATTGAAGTAATCTAAAGTAGAATGTTCATAAGCTTGATGCTTTATTTTTAGAAAAGATATTCATTTAAATAAATTAGGGATATGGTAATATTTAGAAAGCAATTAAAACAAAATAAAACTTCAAATTAAAAAAGTTCCCTACGTATTATAAGTATTTTTTTGAGGTTAGATAATATATGGACAGCTGAAACTTAATATAATAATATGTAATAAATATAACAACAAATAATATTTAATAGAAAAATAAGGAACGGGATGCTCTTTTATGACCTTAGCAATCGCTGTAACTCTTCAGGTCAACACATGAAATTTTGCAAGTATCTCATCTGATTCCAAATTAGGCAGAGCCTTTTTTTTTAACGTGTGGAAACCCTCTCGGGACGTCACCTCACCGGGGTTTACGGCGGGGCGGTGTGCCAGAATCGGACCGACTAAAACCACACGGTGTGCCACTCTGCGCTCGACATAGGAGGGATCCGGGAACAGCTGTTATTACGACATCCAGATCCCTCCTAGCGCACGCCCGCTAAAGCGGGCACCATCTGCCGATAAACTCTCTATTTAGGGGACGTACGGCACACGCGCACGTCACCTCCTCGCGGCTGGCCACTATAGCGGATGGAGGGGAAAACCCATCCCGTCCACCAGTGGCCACACTCAAGGCGGCATGAGGCGCTGGTACGCGTGCCTCCGCCGCCCGGTTCGCCGACGGCGAATTGGGTCCGAGTGGAGGTCGTCCTCCCGGGCCCTCCCCGCCGCCTCCTTCCGCAATTTCGTCTCCGCAGAAGGTTGCGACTGTGGTAAAACAATTGTCGCTACCGACCATGGAGCGTATAACGGCCGGTAGCGATAGATCTCCTCCAATAACTGCAGTGAGGACCCCACGCTGCGCCGCCCAGGCGGAACAAACCGCTAACGTGTGCTGAGCCGATTCCTCACTGCAGTCGCAGTGGTGACAGGCAGGACTCAATTCCCTCCTGGCGAAGCAACCGTGCCCGAAAAGAACCTGCGTCAGTCGGAAGGAAAGGGTCCCGTGCTATCGCCCTGTCCACTCGACGATGACCGGCTGGAGAAATTAGGCAGAGCCTGTGCTATGGTAAGTGACTTCTGATAAACATACTTATATAATTCTAAATACTAAAATATTATAGATAAATTACACCCAGACATAGAACAAAATAATCGTAATTAACATGCAAATATTTGTCCTGGCTGGGAATCGAACCCTCGACCTCCGGCTTAGCAGGGGCAGGGTCACTAGCCACTAGATCAACAGGCCCGTCAAATTGTATTTAATATATGTTACATATACTAAAACTGCTATAATAATAAATTAAAATTTTGTTTGAGGTATTTTCCAATTCTATTAAGCAAAGTATTGTTTTATAACTTATACATCTACGAAACTCTTTACTCTGTACAAGTTCAACCCACTTTGTTTATTTTTTAAAAGTTGACCAATTTTTGTGTCAGCTGATCCAGTGAGTCAAATGCAGTTAGGTATAAAAACTATTTCTAAATTCGGTAGAAATCATAAAAGCTATTATAAAGGTTATTTCACACTAAATTTGATTTCTTACTTTACTACGTGCGATATTAAATTTACGATACATAGTAATCACTGTCTGCAAGTATTATTCAACAGTTTGCTTCAATTCTGCTGGTTTATATTCAACGAAATTGAGAGTTGGTACCTATTAAGGTTTATGTAAGTGGAGTTACAAGAAGTTTAGTAATGTTCTACATAAAATTAAAATGTTCTTCATAAAATACCAGTAGTAGAGCCACGCTGATTTCAGCATGAACGGGCCGACTGCAAGTATTATTCAACAGTTTGCTTCAATTCTGCTGGTTTATATTCAACGAAATTGAGAGTTGGTACCTATTAAGGTTTATGTAAGTGGAGTTACAAGAAGTTTAGTAATGTTCTACATAAAATTAAAATGTTCTTCATAAAATACCAGGTAGTAGAGCCACGCTGATTTCAGCATGAACGGGCCGACTCGTCCGGGGCAGTACTACCCTACTACAGAAGACCAACCTAAAGCGACAGCATCCGTGCTGTCGTGTTTCGTTGGTGAGTGCGAGACCGGAGGCCCATTGATACAAGGGTGACAGTTGTCGTGGTTAGTGTGTGCAATACAATGCTACGATGGCTGTCATGTCTTTTACGACCCCAAGTGAAGCGTAAAAAATCGTAATAGGCCGCCATAGTGTAGGTCACCATACTGCATTGTCAGCATTCGCAATGAGTACGGTAACTTCAACTTTTGGATTCTATTCATGCTTTCCATTAAGCAGAGTAGAGTCACTTTGGCAGGCTATTAAAAACAATAAAAAAAAAGTTTAGTTTATGTTAGATTAAGGATAAATCGGATTCAAGAAACGATTATCGTCGACGCTCATCAGATTGGAAACCAAGTTGAGATTTGGTTTAAGTCTACAACACTACGGTTTAACTTCGATGTTTTACGTCATCCAATATACTCAATCTGAGTATTTACTAGGCGATATAAAACTTCTGTTGAAAGATTTGTCAGACTTTTTAAGGCTCCAACTACTTTTTTTAATCTGTCTACTTATACTAGTCTATAGTTATCTACTAATTATATTAGATGTATTTATTATCAAAATATTTTTCTGTCAGACTTCGGCTCGATATTTTACGTTTATTGATGCCAATTATGTTGTTATGGCATCAAACATTAAATTTTAGTTTGTTATGACTGAATAACGTTTCGTAGTCTAAAAATGATTTTGTACCATTATATATTATTATTACCATTATATTATATTAGAATTTACAAAGGTTAAAAAAATCTCAATTAGCATAAACTTTCTCCAAATTAATTCTAATTAGTAATTACCTACAATGGGAAACTTGACATTAATATAAGACATCATTTTAATACACGACGACTGACTTATCAATAACAGAATTAAATTTCTACAAAACTTAAATTTCAAATCTAACAATAATTTGTATATTTGTTATGTTATGAATAACGAATAAGTGTTTTATATAATCAGGGAATTTTTAACCTTAGATGTTCACGTTACGTTACATGTCACGTCTCAGTTTACGGACCACCAGATGAAAAATATTGAGCCCGTGAATATCCTCGGGTATAGTTTAGTTTCGTTTATAATTGTACTTTGTAACGTTCATAATTATAATTTTGTTCATAATTATAATTAATATTAATCCCAAAGAATTATGTTGCAGATTTTATAAATTCATATTTAGTATTTGTTTTTCGATATTTAAGAAACGGAAACATCTTGTATGTACTTAATGTAAACAGATAGAAATTTAATTCAATCCTAACGAAATATTTTAATTTGTAACAAAAGGTTTGAGTCCTAAAAATGATATTTTTTTGTTTAGTGACGTAACAATCAGAATTGGCTTGATTGTCTACATATTTTCTCATTTAAATATATGGAAATAGTATCATGATTAATCACAGTGGAACAATCTCAAGGTTATGTATTTCGTCATACAGTTACTAAATTGAGAGTTAGGCACTATGTGGTTGTAAATCATTATATAATATTTTACAGCGATTAATTATCCTACGTTTTTATGGGGTTTTAATTGAGGTCTATAATAGACGTTTTGTTGATTATAGAGGTAAAATAATAAATTATTAGTAAAATAAGCCGATAATTTAATAATTAACTCTAAAAGTGAGCTAAATGTTTGTGCAAGGAGTGGTTTCACGTGCATGGGAACTCAAGGCCTACCTATTTCTATTTAGAATGTTTAAAATAAGTCCTCTGTCTTGTTTAGATGGCAAGATTATGTAGCTTGATACTTAAGATTTACACAAAGCTTTTGGTCAGTTGGTGTGTTAATAATATCTAATAAAATTAAATAAATAATCGGCCATCTGGTACACAACGGCATCTAGCTTCAGACAAATCTTCAAACAGAGCTTGTACTGTGACAGTTAGATTAACTGATAGAATACTTTTTTCTAAATGCATAAATATTATACATAAAAAACAACCAAACTCCGAAACAAATATTTGTAGATCATATAAATATTTGATCCAACCAGGGCATCGAGTTGGAGGACCTCATGCACAGCAGTCACATACGCTACTATTACGTCACCGAGGCAGTTATGACAGTTAGTCATCTATTTATTCTTCCACTACCATCTTGTTCGAAATGTGAAATGTATAAAACTGAATTTAAAAAAATGTTAAAACAATTGAAAAGCAATATACACTTAAAAATTGGCAGCTGATACTTTTTTTGAGGAAAGTACCCACTAAGAAAGAGTTTTTGGGAATTTTATCACTAAGAAGGTTGTAGTGAAGTTCATTATGTTGAATGTTAGAAATATGAAATATTAGTTGAACAATATGTCAATAGTTAATAAAGCACATCATTAAAAAAACACAAGTATAAACCCTATTTACAATCAGAAATAGCTAAAAATATACTTTTCTGTATAGGATTAGAGAAAAATGACATAATTGTCATAATCATGATTTCATTTGTAATAAATTCGAAATATGGATATATTTCTCACACGTTCATAGTAATACGATTATCGAATAATAAAGATTCTACTCGTTTTGCAAATAATAACTACAACACGTCCTGTGTTGCCATTGTTAAACTTGTTGTATGAACGTGGTACGATGTTTTCCTAAAACTACATAAACTTTGTCTATATCAGCCATATAAAATGATACATTGACAAGGAAGTATGAATTGACGCGACGTGTTATGTAGGTAATATAATTTTAGATGATTTATCATTTTAAAGTTAGCTATCACCTTCTGATAGCTAATTAGCATAATTTGATAATTGAAATTGTAAAGAATTATTAAAAATTTACTTTCCAATTTTCATAACCAAGAAAAAAAATTGTAACTGCAACCCGCAGTAGCGTATAATTATGTTTTAAAATAAGTAAAACTCGACTTAAAAAAGATTTGATTGCCTAATTTTTTCTATTTAAAAAAGAGTTTAATTTATTTTGGAACTCAAGTTACCAATAAGAGAATATTGTAATTAGATAGAATTGAGTACACATATAAACTAGTGTTACTTCATAGTAAGGGACATTAAAATTGCATCTAGACCGTAGCCGAGTATTTGATTAGAAAATCAATATGAGAACCAATAATTGTTACATCAGTAAAATCTATAAATGTGGAATAATCAAATATAATTACTAAAACGGGATATTTCTTAGATGTGAACGTCAAGGCTATTCAGTTCACCAGAAATATTTAATTAAACGTATTCAGATAATTTTATTGTAGGAGTACCTATTCTTTTGGTATTCCGTGTGTTTCTGTGTACTGTTTGGTAAACGTTAAATTGTGTATTGTTTGTTTTTTTTTTACTTTGAGGTCTAAACACGATAAATATTAAAATCCTCCTTACGGTGTTATCGATTATAAGAGTATCCAAATTAGAAATTTTTTTGCCTTGATTTGTTTTGAAGAAAAAACATTGTTTAATTATTGTTACAATTTTCAGAAATTAAACAAACTTTTAACTTGGAGGTTGCAATTCTGTACAAAGCATTTGACTTTCTTAATCAAATACTAAGCTTGAACTATGACTAAGTACTGAAAACAAAATATCTAATCTATTATAATAATTGAATCGTTGTTGCTAAAGAAGTTGAATAGTACTTATTCGGTTACTGAAACAGTAGATGGTTTTGGTAGATGAGGTAGTACTACGCTCACATCTCTTTGATTTCAGTCTTTATTCAAGATGGAGAACGTTTGTCCCTACAATAGAATGTCTAGACTAGAATGACGAATTAGTCACTGGTAGTGAAGGGTGACTTTCAAAACGTGATTCAATAAAGGTTAAGCTTAGATTGTTAATAACTTTTAAATAATTTTACCGTAAACCGTATAATCTGAATAAATAAATTGCTTTCTTGGGTTGAAACAAGATGACTGAGAAAAAATTCTTTTATAAAGATGTCTAATTGCTGATAATTTTATTTAACAATTTAGAAGTCAATGTCCCAGATGTATTTGCTAGTACAATATGTTTTATATTAAAATTATGTTTAAAATGCTAGGTACATACATATGTTGTACTACAGAAATTGAACCTTAGTCACATTTTTCAAATTTTTTAGTAAATTGAAAATGAAACAGATATTACATTCCGATTGTGTTATAGCAAGAGAGTCTTTCAATTATTTGGACATGTAGATTACGAAAAAGTGTTAACCTATACTTAATAAAAATACAAATTATGTTCCAAAGCGTATGAAGTTCAAGGATGACGCTAAGGCTCATAAATTGACCCACAAATGGGATTATGCAACATTATTTACATCTATCCTAGGATGTCATATAAAATTGATTACAAACCTAAAAATATTGATGTAAAATTAGTGTTGAAAATCTTAGATATAGATAACGCATTCAATTTCAGTAACACGCAAGTGACCTATTGCATAAATGTGTAACTCTTTCTCTGCAACTGAAGGTACCACTCACCTTTTACAAATGCACTTGCGAACACAATAAATACCTCCTAATATGGCACAAGGAGCATTGGCACGAAACATCACAATATACACTATATATATACTAGTCGTTTCACTGCATTGTACAGCTGAAGCACAGGGTCGAAAAAATATTAAGTCGCTCGAGGGACGTTTTAATCACTTATCACTAAAATATCGTGTGTATGGACAAATTGTCACAAAAGTCGGTCGTGTTATATCGTTAAAGGCTCAGGCCGGACTGAGCAGTTTATTATTGTATCGCGGGAAGGAGTGCGGCTGTATTCAAGGTTCTGGCCGCGGCCGGCACGCAGCACGTAGCGAGGCTTATCTGCCGTCGCCTTTGTCGCTCATAGTTCGTTTTCTGTACGCTTGTTTTGTTGCGAGAAAATGTTCATTACGGTGTAATATATTGTAGGTGTATTAGACGATATTAGCCAAGCTCATGTGGTCAATTGTAACGGTAATAATATTCTGATTACTTACAGAAAGAGACTAGCTAAAATTACCTACTAGATAATTTACATTGTTTTATATCAAATTTTTCAGTAAATGCTGGCATCAAGCTTTTATATTTGCTGATCATAGTTCACCAGGAACTAAAGAATTTCCATTTTCATACGATTTTGTTGTCGAAAAGTAATGTGAATAGGGAAAGTAAAATTCTCACGGACTACGTTTTCAAAGGCTATAACTGGGAAATATTAATATTCCTTTTCATGGAATATCTCTTGAAGTGCGCATAGGAGCATCCGCATTTAGCAGTACTTGTCAATCTTAGATTGTTACTATTAATTTTAAAACATTAAAAATTAAGCACGTTTAAGTACAATACAAATACAATATGTCAATAGATGACAGTTTATTTTTTATCATAAATAAGAGGATTCGATAGAAGTGATACCATAAAAATATTTGAATATTTTATAATTTACCAAAGGGGAAATCCGCTTTGGTAAATTTTTAACCGGTAGTTAAGACCATAGATTATTAGATGTGTGGAGGTATAACTAAGTATTATGTTAAAAGACAAATGTTGTCCTGTCCAAATTATGTTCGTCATTACGTGGATTTTTATTCCCAGTTATAAAAAAATATACTATTCTGTATCAGTAGTTTTAATAATAACTAATTTGGGTCAGGTATTCATCAGAAGGTTTTAAATAGTGTACTGCTGGAACTAAACCCCTTTTTCCAAGAAGGATTTTGGCTTATTATAGCACGCTAGCCAGACGGGTTGCGTAGGGTTTGTTTCAAGTTTTCCTTTTTTTTGCAGTGATGTTATACATCGAAGTTTGTTGTATTAGGCGCCTCTTACAAGATCCATGACAATAGGAGTGGTGATACTCTGTATTCTTAATTCGTCACCACACGGGTCAGTCATTACATTGGTATATTTAAATATTCAATTTCCTACTATTAAACTTAATCAATTATAATTACAGTCGTTCATGAATAAAAAAATTGCGTAACTTTTGATTCGTGCTTTATGGATTGTGGACGTTAATTAATACAAGTTATAGATGACTTAATATTTTTATGTATCGTAATGTTGCCATTAAAAAAAGGCCAAAGGCAACTAGTATATCGATAATGAATTATATATCAAATTTATTGTTACAAATGTATTGAATTTATTTTTCGAATACAGTATATTTATATGAAGGTCACTCGACACAGTTTTCAATAAAGAATTAGTAAGAAAACTTGCCTAAGCCTTTCCTTTTAACTTTATTTTAAGAAGTAGGGGGAGAGCAAGCAGACGGTAACCCAATGGGATGGTGATGACTACAATCGTCCTAGCGTAGATGTCCAAGGACGTTAATAACTCCTTACGTTTAAATAATTCTTTAAAAGACCTCGATAGGTGCATAGGGCAAAAAGTCCTACGTGGCGATTTCCACGTAGGTTTTTTGGTACAGCAATATAAGGTAACGTTTATCACGATAAGTGCAACATCACGCTCATTACGTCAACATGTTCACGTTCCTTTTAAAAGTTACAAAACATAACAGATTAGTCATCGATCTATGTATATTTCGTAATATAGAAAAAGTCCAGTATCGAACAATATAAATTGAAATAAATTTCTTCTTTTTCAAAACCTTCTTTCTTTACATTTATTTTGTTTACTTTACAGACATACAATTTGCAAACATTCAACTGGAGGATAAAAATTTTATCAGTCCTGAAATATTTTATATATAGATTTTTTTAAGACTGTAATTAAAATCACAAATGCTTGAATACAATGCTGTTAGTGATTTTTAATAAAAAAATAAATAAAAAAAGTGTGAGTTCTTATTAGTATTGGAAACTTATGTTTTGGACACGGTACGTGAATAATAACTGCTGTTACTATGCAGAAACTAACAAACGCGTCGACTAGCTAAACACTTAAACAAACTTAGTGAGTTGTTATTAAATCATCACCCAAACATAGCACAGTAAAACATGTTCCTGTTTATTGACGTTTATTGATTACTAACAAATAATATTGATTTAAATGTCGAGATAATAACACGGTAGTGAGTTTCATTATAGCTATATCGTTCAATGTAAACTCGGAAACATAACGCTGGCTAGTTGACCTTTCTATTTGGCATATTCAATAGCAACTTGTATAGAAGTAAATAGGAATCAGAAATCACTTCCTAGTTAGACAAGGCCAGTAAGATATTTCCTCTATGTATTAATATGTTATTACTATATATTTAATTTCACTAATTAATTTGTAGTCAGTAGACATAAGCTGTTTTGTATATCTTAAGATCACAATCTCAATTCAAAGATGTGTTCAAGTATTGGAAAATTTCTGTAATTTTTTTTGACAGGTCTTTGCTGAAGAATAAGATTCATGAGCACCGTTGGGAAGTTGCTGTTGTTGGATGTTGGAAAGGAGAGATCGTGTCTTATTTTGGGTCATACCATAGAGATGGCGAGAAGAGAATTTAAACGATGATTTACTCTCTTCCAATTTTATGAAAAGTACATTTTGAAAGTGCATGTTGTAAAGTTTTACTCATTGGTAGACAGCGATTAAAGTTTAACAGTTAGTCGGAACACTTTTAGTTATTTTTATCATATAATAAATTGTACGATTTAATATTTCTAAACGAGCATCAAAATTAAGGAGCTTGCCTTAATTTGCGTTTTTATAGTAAGACCATAAAATATTCAAATTTAAAAATCGTGAATGATTCGTTAGTATGGGTCTCTCTTAGAAAATATGACACATCTCCATGGTATGCTATATGGAAGTGAAGAACATCCTTGTACAATGTTGTGTAACCTGTGTTATAGCAGGTTCTAATTATTTAAAAAAAATAACAGTATTTGAAATCGCACTGTATAGTCTTCGATTTTAGAGGCATCACATAGCTATGAATTCGATCTGAGTCATGAGAAGTATATCCCAAGGTTCTTGGATTAGAGTTACGATCATTGTAAATAGGAAGCGGACTGGCAGCTATCATAATATGTTTTTAATCTTAAGGAAAATTATTGGACGGATGGACTCACAGTCTAACATGAGTCGGTGACTAAATGGTCCAAGCCCTAAATAAACCTTGACGAATCGAATTAATTCTTACCATAGATCTGCTTAGACCAACATCCTCGTAGGTCTAGCGGTTAGCATATGCGACTGACGATCAAAATGTCTCAGGTTTGCTTCCCAGATTGGGCCAAAAAGTGTAGTTGGGTTTTTCTTACAAAAAATTGTTAATAATAGCTCAGAGTATGGTAATTGACGATGTTCCACATCTGGCCTCGGTGAGCACGTTAAGTCGTCAGTCCCGGCTGTCGTGAACAGCTACGAAAATCATTATTAGGAAGTCAATGTCTTCAAAAGTACTGAAAACTAGTTGAACCGTTAAATTAGCTCTCAGGTTTGCGGAGGTCTGATGCTAGTCGCTCTGTGGATAAACTGATATTCAATTCAAACTTCTTAAACCAGTAGCCGACCCAAAATAATCTTAGGAATAATGAAGGCTAGGAAGGTGATGCTCTGTTTTGATACACAACTACTTATTATTCAAGAAAAAGAACTACAAAATATAAAAATGTATTCGTAAAAATCAACTTTGAGGTCGTTCTTTAGATGGAAACCATACCTTTCCGGGTCTTGTTGCTAAAGTTCACACTATATGTAAACGAAAAATACCGTTTACGTTTTCTAAACATTGCGGTAAGTTAAAACACGTGAAAAATATTCAACGTAACAGAATTAGCATAACATGTTTCTACGAAGAAGTATAAAGGATAGTTTCCTACTATAACTGTATAAGCAACGATCGATTCCAAGAAGTTGGGCAATATGAGGCTAGGGATTGACATTATTATACAGTATTCCTTTATTTAAACTAAACATTTTTATTGAGTAACTATTATTTAAATCTAAAAATATTTTTAAATTAGGATTTTTAGCTTCGACAAAGACTTAGAAGTATACTTAGGTTCTTTTTACAGTATCCCATTTGGTATGGATGACTGTATCATAAATAAATAGCAATGTTCACTTCATTAAAACTAATATCGTGAAACTTCTCGGCAAATACATATACATAGCTTTTTATTATTATTACAAATTTCCATCAAATATACACTGAAATGTATTGTTCAATTGAGTAGTCTAAAACAGTGACGTCACAATTTGGTATTTAGTACCTTTTTCATACAAAATTGTCGTTTTGACAGATGATAAAAAGTAACTAATTTGACTGAGGTGTCAACTAGCCTATTTAATGTTCCTTTGTCTATAGTGTAACATACTTTTGTCTGTTATAGCACAATCACTTGCAATACAGACAGTAACATAGATTTTAATTTCAAGTCATTGATGTCCATTGTCTTGTAAGATGTTAAAAAAATACTCCCGTTACAATAAAGGATGTTGTATTCGGTTTTGTAACTGTAATATTATATGTGTCATGTGCCGTGTCTGAATGAATTAAATTAGACTCGGTATTGTGATGTTAATACGTATTAGAGATATTCTTTTGAAATATATATTAGCAAATATGCTGAGTGTAAGGCAGTTCTTTGTTAGTAGTTTTGCATAATATTTAACAAGTACCTGGTTCACGAACTTTATTTATATTATGCAATGTACTAATTTTAATAGTTACAATGTTGTAGTGTTATTTCACTGCTTTTTGTTGTTAATTCGCTCGTTTTCTATGTGTATGAAGTATGTACAGAAGTGTCTGCTAAACATTCACTTTTGGTAGTCTTTTTAGGGATTACTTCTCAGCAAAACGTTTTATAAACTCTATGGAAGGTTAGATTTTTATATGCAGAAAACGACAAGGAAAGTTTCTAAAAATTTATGCACGAAATCGTATCTGTAGATAAAAAGACACAATTCATTTTAGCTATGACAATACGAAAGCTTTTAAGTTCAGTTTAGCATTTTTTTTTGGTATTTTTCTAACTACAAAGGTGCCATTATAGTTGCAGCTCCCAATTTCTGAAAGTAAATAAAATTTATAAAGAACTAAAACTATATTAATGATAATTAATTTAATATAACTGTACGGTAAACTTTAGAAGTTAGATGTGAGATAGTGAAATATCAACCGGTTTTAAATCGATACTAAAATAGAATTGTTGAACAGTTCCATAATGCTGCATTTCGTGACTCAAATATAATATCGATTATATATCGATTTAATTGATATCATATTTAGTTGACAACTTTAAAACAAAAGGAAACAGTTGTTTATTCTTTCCATTTCAGAGACTGCATGAGTCCTCGGTGCTGAACGCAACAAAAGGACATGAATTGCACAAATTAATTGTAGGATGGAGTGGTTTTCTCATGTATTAGCTTAATGATGTCCCAGTAACTGAGAAGATCTTTTCTGTCTTACGCTTTTTTTTTTGTCTTTACGTAAGTAGGTACATAGGAAAAGCAGATTTGTTAATAAACACCACGTATAATTTGTTAACGCAGATCTAGCGATCCTACTTATCCGAGCCTGCCCATCTAATAAAGTGCTTATATTTATTTCTTATTTATAGGATTGCGAGTTAGCAGAGGCACTCAAGCTTAAGAGGCATTACCGTCACATCATTCACTTCAATAAAACATAGGAAGGCCGCTGTGTACATTAACAATATTCATTGTACGACCTTAACATAGCTGTGTGTAAATTACATTGCAATTATATTATTTTACAAAGTATTTGAACACTACTTTGTGTTTGTAGTTATCAGTATTCCGCGTGTCGCTAAAGTTGCGACTAATAGAGCAATTAGTTTGAAGGATCTCACTGCACTTATATGTAAACGAACCGACGCACGACGGCGTTTAAACTATAATATGTGTATAGTTCTTCTTGCGTTTATATGACATATATTGATATGACATATAACAAAAATGAACGTGTTTATAGACACGCATTTGGAATAAAGTACCTTTCGTATGTTTATTTAGGAAATCAGCACGAGCGGGCCGGCTCGACCGGGGCAGTACTACTCTCCCACAGAAGAACAATCTAAAGCGCCAGTATCCGTGTTGTCGTGTTTCGTTGGTGAGTGTGAGGCCGGAGGCCCATCGTTGCAGGGGTGACAGTTATCGTGGTAACTGTGTAAGTCTTACACTGTCACAATGACTGTCATGCCTTTTACCTACCCAAGCGGGGCGTGAAATAACATCTCAAAAGGCCGCCATAGTGTGGGTCACCATACTGCGTTGTCAGCATTTGCAATGAGTATGGTGACCACAACTTTTGGATTCTATTCATGCTTTCCATCAGGCAGAGTAGAGTCACTTTGGCAGGCTCTTAAGATAGAAAAAGAAAAAAATCCGTAAACATTGATATTTTTGGCCTATCTTGGTTACCCTTCCAGTTATTGTATTTTCTACTTTTTTTAAGGTTATATGGTAATCTAGGAATAGATTCTGAACAATAAAAATAACTTTCTTATTTTGCTATATGTTTATCTTCGGTGGTTTGATAAACATATATTAATAATTATATTGTATTGAAGTTCACATGACACGTACGAGGGGGCGTTTTTAAGTTCGCGGAATGGAGGATATTGAGTAATAATAAAAACACAAAATTATTTTTCTTTTTCTATATATTCCCCTGCAACACGAATACATTTTTCAGATCTTTCAATTAGTTTTTTATTCCCTCGTAAAAAAAAGTTTTATCTTTGTCTGAAAAATACGCCGAAACCGCCTCCTTAACCTCCTCATCAGTTGAAAATTTCTTACCACGTAATTCTTTTTTCATTTTTGGAAAGAGATAATAATCACTCGGAGCCAAATCTGGACTGTAGGGTGGGTGATTCAAAATATCGAAGCCCACCTTATGCAGGGCAGCCAGTGCGACTCGGCTCTTGTGAACGGGAGCATTGTCATGCAATAGCAGGACACCTTTCGTTAATTTTCCCCGTCTTTTTTCTTTGATGGCTTCTTTTAACTGTTCTAAGATTGAAGCGTAGTATTCCCCCGTTATAGAAATGCCTTTATCTTTATAATCTATCAATAATATTCCTTCTGAGTCCCCAAAAAATCGTTGCCATGAGTTTCCCAGCCGACTGTGAAACCTTAAATTTCTTGGGTGGTGCTGTGCCCTTTTTGTGCCACTGCATGGAGTCTTGTTTGGACTCGGGTTCATAATGATGAACCCAAGTTTCATCCCCAGTAACAATTTGATTCAATACGCCATCCTTGTCTTCATTGCAGAGGTCCAAAAACGCACGTGAACATTCCACGCGCTGTTGTTTTTGCAATGGCGTGAGCATTCTCGGCACCCACCGTGCGCTAACCTTAGTCATGCCAAGATGATCGTGTAAAATTTTAAAAATTGTTGTATCCGATACTCCAACCATTTCTGCGAGTTGTTTCTTTTTTAGTCGAGCATCTTCCAATACAATTTTTTCTACTTTTGCAATAACTTCTGGCGTAGTCACCTCAACGGAGCGCCCCGGCCTCGGGTCGTCTTCAAGTGATTCCCTGCCTTGTTTAAATAAACTATGCCACTTGTAGACCATTGTTTTTCCTGGGCAAGAATCCCCGTAAACCGATGACATCTCATTGAGTATGGTTTGAACAGACTTTCCTTGCTTAGTAAGGAACTTTATCACCGCACGGAATTCAATTTTCTCCATTTTTTTCACTTCGTTCCCTATTAAAATACTTGGTCAACGATAGTTTAATAACTAATGATCCAATCACAACAAATTTTACTATGCAGACTAATTATGAGTCACTGAATACGGTAGGCATCAAAAGAGCGCGTTTACCCGCCTTTTTCACTGTCATTCCGCGAACTTAAAAACTTACCCTCGTATATACATATATATATACATACACACATAAATATATATGTGGGAGACTAGTTATCAGTTGTTACATATTTTCTTGGCTAGGTTTGCTCACCAACCCGCGATAAGGTACTTCGTTTCAATAATTTTGATACTTTTATTCATAACAAAACGTCAGACGTTTAGTGTGGATACTGAAATCTAAGTTATAGTTCATTCATGTTAAAAAAATAGTGGCGCACCGATCGATTGCAAGTTTCCATATGTAGTGGTAATTATTGGGGTTGGATTGTATATAATATATATATTTTTCACTTAGTTTAAAGGGCTACAAAAAGAACAGAGAATTAACAAAATATTTACTTGTCAAGTTTTATATTCAGATACACAATGTATTTTTGAAGCAATGTACAAACATATACTTATCATGCATATATATTTATGGAGCTATATTTTTGATCCTGTAATATCATAATCATATTAATCATGTCATCAATGCATGTTAAAGGCGCTGGTTAATATTTTCGCCCCTCTATGATCTCCTTATTGTAACTTAGTATTTAAAATAAATGTCTGTACTGGTTTTGAGACTTTTAAATACAAAACACCGCACATCCTGTGGTGAAACTAGAATAGATATGACTAAATATTGATCCTTATAAAATTTCTTTTCAAGCGGCCACTTAAAACTGTTAATAAAGTAAAATTAATGAAAAAAATAAGAACAATAGTTTCACTTGATAAAAATATACAGATATTGCAAAATTACTTAGAATTTTCAACATTATAACTGATTATATTGATGATAATAAAATCTAGAATATTTACTTTTTTGTATTTTTGAAGACATACTTAATTTTTTAGTAATTTTGCAGCTTTGACTTCGGTGGAGTGATTTATCATATCTATGTATGTCTCTCTGAAAAACTTGACGCAAGGAACTGATTTCATCGCAGCTACCATGGAAACAAGCAAGCTTGGCAAGATTCTCTTGAAGGCTTTGCTAGTAGCATTAGGGGTAAATGTTTGTAAACTAAATATTATGAAATGATCATAATGTATATAAAAGTGCAAATTGTTGCAAACTGCAAGTGATCAGCTGAGTCATACTGCACCCGCCGAGGTTGCTCTTGTGAAATATCCTGCTTACGCTCGACAATTTAGCCTCCAGTTAAAAATAATTTACGTGTGCATTATATTAAATTGACTGGTAGCTCCAAATGTTGACCAAGTTATTATTTTTTATTTTATTTTTATGGCCTCTACATATTTTTAAGTCTGCTAGTGACATTGTCTTTCATATTTGATTTTATAAAGCTAGTTTAGCATGTTGTAAATAAATTCATGTAATCTCTGAGTAAATTATGCTAAAATTACATCGTTTATAATGTTAATGATGTTTAAATACCTTTATCGTATTATTTTAGCCCATTAAAGTGTGTTCACAAGTATGACACCTACTCAATCATTTTGAAATTATGATCGTTTAATAGCCTACGGTCATATCAGCATTATATCAGTTTTATACGTCTATAATATGTCTATTAGTAATCAGGGTCCTGTAATGATATATGGTATGCTAAGCGCAATAGCACTTTTAGCGTCCTATTCTCTAATTCTATTTATTATAATATAAGTTGTGTAGTCATATGATGCCATGAACGCCAAGCTAATCTGACAAAATCCTCTGACTTTGATGAATAGTTCAGTAGCACTCATAGTACTACCAACTGATACTGCTGTTGATCTCAACTCGAGCATCTGGGTCTGTATTTAAACTAAACACTTGACACTTTCAATCACGAAGACTATTTTAAATTATTAACATTTAATTACTATTATTTGTGGAGTAAAACACCAAAAAGTATCATTATGGTTAACTATTGAATAAGGTCATTGTTGTTACATTATGTAACATAGTGATATATTAAGAACTTTCTACTTCATAGCTGCCGTGATGAAGGACGCTGGTTTGTAATTTTCGCATTCAAAGTTTGTATGGGAGTAAGAGGCATTATATAGCTTTAAATGATGTGTTTTATTGTAAAAATGTTTAATGTGTGTAGGTATAATGCTATAATGCCCTTACAGTCAGTTTTTGAATGCAGCTATTTGTGTAGTGTCGTGCTATTAAAGATACCATAAAAGGATGGTTGATATTTTACGTGATAGAGATGTAGATATGCATATCAAGCAATAAGCATGATGCGATGTCAAGGAAGCGTATAAGAATAGTTAGTTTTACGAAATAATAAACATCGATAGAAAAATGTCTTTCTTGTATCATCAGTTGAAACGTAGAATTATGTAATATTATACCTCGAAACAGTCAAGGTATGTAGTGCAAGATTCTCCATTGAATAAGTCATCGAGATTAACTTAGGAAAACATCTGTGAAATTCCACAATTGATTCTCATCATTGTAACAATGTAACAGACAATATAGCGGCACGCCCACGTCTTTTTCGAAAGTTATAAGATTTGTCATTTACTAGTTGCAGCCATAAAAGTAACATGTATCAGTTCTAAAAAAAATAAACTTCAAGATGTTTTTATTTAATTTTAACACGATACCTAATAAAATTAATCCAGTACAGTTACTTTCTGTATATAACTAATTTATTATTACACTCTACACTATCTTGATAATGCTCATACATTCCTGACACGTTTATAAAACGAGATGTAAATATCACAAATGTTACAAAATTCTGCATAGATAGTAGAATCATTCATCTTAGTCAAAGTATAGAATATTGTTCTGAGTGGATAACAACATCCTAGATCGTTTGCCTTGAGTGCGCCGGCCCAGGACGCCAAGACCTCCACGCGAGCCGCACCGTGACCTCACACGCCATAGTAATGTAGAGGAAAATAGCACTTCCGTACACCTGAAACATTTGGCCTAACGACCACATAATGGCCGTGCCCTAAGAATAGCTAAATTACTGTACAATCATTAGCAATTTATGTACTCTTAGAAAACGTAATATACAATCATATTTGTTTACATCTTTAAGCAAGCTCAAATGTTTTTTATCGAGTAGGCCTTGTTACAGTGTACTTTCAAATGTCAATAATACAATTGATCATAATTACATGCATGTGAAATATTCAGAATTTACTTATATAGCATATAGCAATAAAATTCTTAGTTGCATTCTAAAATGTTTATTTCGGTGTAAAAGTTTTATTTTAAAAATATCGTGGGAGACAATGGCTCCATTAGAGTGATGCCACAGCCTCACTGAAACTTGATGTTAAGCAATTCTTTTATTGTCTTTCACTTAATGAATGACGGTACCATAAGGTCCAACTTTTCTCTTCGACTAATTCTGAGGGATCAGACTACTTTAATCCCTTAAGTTGCAGATGTTCAGGAGCGACGGTAGTACTGTCGAGTGATACATCTGCTGGTTTACCCTAAATTAAATAAAAAAAGAGGTTCTGTTATCTGTATCTACTTTAAATATATTTATGTATATATACAACACACAGGTCAATTACTTAAGTAGATTTCAAGTTATGCGTTAAACTTGGCTAGTGTAACGCGTAACTAACGTGAAATCTACTTAAATAACTTATCGTTTCTGATTGAGATTTTAAAATTTATTTATAAATTGAACATAAATTTACATTATGTGTGTTTTGAGTTTAACTTTTTATTCGTATGTTATAATATATAATTACTTAACTTTTATGTTTTACATTTGGTGTTTTTAACGGAGAAATCTATGACTTTAGGACATTCATTACATTAAATAAGTATGCGTTGAACTGAGCAATACTATATTGTTTATTTGGCAACTGTTAAACTAATGACGTGTGTGAAATCATTTTGTCAATCTGATTTACGATTTAGTCGTACGCAATTTAAGCATCACAAAGAATTTCACCTTAAAAATGTAAAAAAAGGAAATTAGGACTAAGAAGGCTGTTTCGATTTCTATAGTCTATAAACAAAAAACATTCTTCACATGCGATTAAACATTGAAAATGTAAATTCGATTTTCAAATTGTCGATCGTTTAAATAGAAAAAGGTGTTTAACTATATTGCCAAGCAGTTGGTCATCATTCGCCAGTCACGTTTAATGAGATCACCTTAATCACGGATCTGCAAGAGCATCAGCGACAATTCTTATTCGTAACAATATCCATTATAAGTTGTTATTAAAACCTTTTTATTAAATAAATGTTAGTTTATCGAAACAGTTTAACGACTTAAATAATTTAATGATTTAAAACTCAAATATCACATAATCTTTTAAATATCTAAATATATAGCAATCGGCGGCTCCAAGGCCTTGTTTGTTTTGTGAATATTCATTTTAACTATTAATGAAATACTTCCTGTGTCGATATTAATTCATACAAATATATTTTTTCGTTATTAATTGTTTAAAACTTCGGTGTTATTTAATACAAGTACATTGCACGTAAAATGGATTTAAATTGTTAAAAATTGTTTTAAAGATTAAAGTAAACGTATTGCTAACTACGACATGAAAGTAAAAGAAATAAGGAACTGCCCACCCAGAAAACACATTGTTAAAGAACCTCAACAGACATCAAAACTAATAAATCATCAACATTTGTTTAAATTTTTAGTAATCACATATCGAATATTCTCTTAAGCGCGTCTTTAAGGAATAAATAAAATGCAACTTACTTCATAAAGTGCCATAAAAACGGGGTTATCGAAACTTGATTTTTTTAAATACTTTATAATGTGCGTTACAGATAGTGTGAAAATAATTGGTGATTATTAGATGCCGTGCCTGTATTTTGAAGAGTCTTTTGGCTGATATGTGTAGAAAATTTCTACAAAATATCAATGCTTTGTAACGCACTTTTGTCTATGATAAAATTTATATTTTATACATAGTTAATAATTACAAGATGTGCATAAATTATCATGTTTATGGTAATTGGGCAATGACATAAAAACCCCATTCTTTTTATTGTTATATCTAACGTTTATTGTAATATATTTTATGATTTTGTACAAACTGACAACCACACACCTCCTTTATTCGGAATATAATCATATTCTAACACCTCCAAAAACTTATATAATGTTACAAGGACTTTGGAAATTATTAAGGGGTCAATCGTTCACTTTCCAGTTCAAAGAATGCGGTTACCGACACCTAAACTCATAACAAAATTTATCACACTTCGATCGAAAATTTACTTTAAATAAATGTTACCTTAAAAAATCATTCAATAATCACGACAGTAGATATGTCAAGATCTTGTTTAAATAACCCTAAAACCGAAAATTGATTGCAGCAGTTTCCAATTTTCAAATGTCTACTTAAAGAAAGTGCATAATAATCAATTGTGTGAACTCGTACGCTTGCGCAAGTGAACCTGTTTCTCTGCTTACAGTCGGCGAATGCTGTGACTATCAACCGTACATGCAAATTACTCATTTATTCACTAACCAACAATGTTTCATTTATTTAGCAACGGTCACGTAACATTTCAATCGTGTTTTATATAATGTTGCCGATAATGAAGTGAGGCGCGATTTAAACCGTTCTGCAAAGTGTGCACGATATGTTCTTGCACGTTACTTGACATGAGATTAAGGCCACTCATGAATGAAGTTTTAAAACAACGTGAATTTAAATTATTTCCCATTTACTAGGTCAGTTACTGAAAATGTAGATAAAAAATGCCTATGATGGCAATATTCTTTGATACGAGCAAAGAATTTGATTTTGTTAAACATGTTAGCCTACTAAAAACTTGTGAAATTTATGGACTTTATATCAGGTGTACCACAAGGTAATATATTGGAGCCACTCTCGTTCTTACTCTGTATCATTGATTTACCTTCTTTTACAGATCATAACAGCTTTTTTAAACGATATTTCTTTGATAATAACCAAAGATAGGAAAAATAATTCATATGAGGACAGATAAAACAAAGCAATTGATTCTGTACTACAATGGCTTAAAAGAAATAATTTAAACTTTAATATTGAACCATTTACGAATAGAACAACTTAACACATAAAACTTTGAATTTTAGTGGAAATGGTAGTAAATTAGACGAAGTTAACCGCACAAAGCACCCAGATATTATATTAGATAAAAATTGAAACTGGAAATTTCATATTGAAAATTGTTTGGCAAACTCAATAATTTTGCATTTGCTTTACGAAGAAAAACTGTTGGAATAGATGCCGCTTTATAATAGATGCCCGATATGTTTCAGTGAGTGTCTTTAGATACAGAATACAGAATATTTGTCTAGAGCAACTCTACAAATGATCCCAAGGATTTCTTGGTGAAAAAAAAAGCGTTTGCGTTTAATTTTCGCAGTGGATTAGAGTCCATGTAGACATTTGAAATGAGTGTGTTTGTAAGGAAACATCTTTATCTATTTTAAAGAGCTTCGGATTCTGATTTTAAAATTGGCAAACTCTCAAGAGACCGCACTATATTTGAGTTACCAAAGTGCAGTACAACATACGATGAAAAAATAGTAATGTAATTTTTAGTAAAAATTTTCAATGGAATCTCTAAAGATTTCAGAGTTATTACCAAATTACTTCCAAAAGAAATTAAACTATAAAAATCATTATTAGAATATATAGACATGATTACATCAAATTTTGACAATTACACAATATATTAATATGTAATGACAAGATTTAAAATTTTGAATTATATTTTACAATGTTTGATATACTTTAAGCACACTAATTTATTAATTATAAATTTACGATTGCGTGGTGAATTACGAAAAATTAAAACTAGCTCTCAGATCTCTGTAATGTACTGTATTTCAAGCAAATAAAGAAACTAGAATCTTGAACGTTTGATCAAATCACACATTGCATGACTGAAAAATGTAATCTATTTATATCCCAAGAAAAAGTAAATTTCAGCATACAAGTAATCCTGTTTTGTTTTGCTACCAGTTATTAGAGATAAATCAGCTATTTTTTAACTGGACACCGGATAACCTTCAAACTGCATAACCGGATATCTAACCGCCAAACGTCCGGGTGAACTTTATAAATTGTCAAAAATTTAAATCCTGTGTTTCGTAATAACCGCTAAACATTTTAATCGATATGTTTTGGTTGTTAATGTCCTATGTATGTGCCTCAATGTCAACATTATATAGCAAGCCATTTAATCAAAAAGCTGAAAAAGTTCGACATAAATTTAAAGACACAGCATAAATAATCTTCTATCAATACATTCCTACTGATGGTATTACTGCTGTAGCTGCTTCTTAAACCATGAGCATGTTTTCTTCTATAACTGTTGCAAATGCCTATAATATTGTACAGAGCATGGAAAGGAAATTGTAACCCATGGACGATTATGGATTGTAGTATACCTTGTCTCTCCAAGGTAACTCTTGAAGAAAATTGGTAACATAAAAAAACTAGTGTGAATGTCATTTATTCATTCTCATTCATCTAAACAAAATCAAACCAAACTAATAACCGTTTAATTTCATTGTCAAATGTATTATTTGTCTATATTTCAAGTGAGTGGAGGACATTATAGAACTGTCTGTTAGTTTATCTGTAAAGTAAATGAAACAACAGTCTTAACCGCATTGATCTGTCGATTCACTTGGTTATCACTACTGCGTTACATGCTATTGTCACGTATATAGAAACGTCTTATACTCACGTGAGGTTCCTACCTACACGTGACCTGAGATATATATTATATTAATATATATTTCGAAAAATATTTTTTGAGCTATAAAAGTGTACTTTATTTTGGTCCCCTATTTTTTTTATTTATTTGAAAAAGATAACAGTATGCAATAAAAACATGAAACACTCATAAACCCGTATTGGTTTAACTTGGGTGCGAATATACATATGAATACTAAGCACATTATGAATTTATGCGTGTCAATCTTTAGTTTTTCACATTTAATGATGCTGAACACACTACATAGTGTATGTATGTATGTACATACTTTCAAGCTATTAATCTGGAGAAGAAACTACATAAGTAACGATTAAAGACATGACAAGCAGGCTGTGTGAACTCATTTGGCTAAATCGATATGTTGCCCGTCAAGGCGGGGCGCGGTGTCACATGCATGAAAGATAAGCTATCAAAACCTGTATATTTTAAATTAAATTATCGTAAACTGTCGTGTTTACACGTATTTAATTGGATTTTAGTAAGAAACCGTTATAGGTTGCAGAAGAAATCCAATAACTTTTTACAAATTGCTTTCAAGCCCCATTGCTGGCGACCGATTAATTACTCGTATACGGTACGCTGTTATACAATATATTATACATTATGCGAGCAGCATAAAGCTATACTGAAAAAACACGTTCATTGAACTGAATAAACTGCTGACTAAAAAGACAGATGAGATTCAAGAGATCATATTTTCATATTCTCGCTTTTAAATATACCATTTGTTATTTAACAAAACAAAAGCATTAAGCAACAGTCGTATGGTGTTAAATCTGGCCTTTTAGATTTAGCGATTATTAGCCTAGCTTTTATTACCTGTTAACTGTGATTCCAGTTGGCCTCAAAGAAACAAGTCAGAGCAAGCCCAGCTTTGTAATTTATTCAGTATCCGCTGTATAATATCAGAGATTTAGCAATTGAATACTTTGTGCATATCTTTAATCTGCCGAATGTTTAAAATTGTTAGTTATTTAAGGATAAGTTGGCTGCATGGGCAATAGTCTATGTGTCTATGTAGCGATATTATTTTTTGTCTTAAAACAATTATGTATAAATGATGTTGTATCAGTACGAGTAATTACTAATTACTGTTCACCAAGTACGATTTTATTGTCAGAAATTATTGTTTATTGTGCATTGAAAGAATTACTAGAATGCGTATGATCATTTTTCAGTTACCAATATGCAGAAGAAATTTGGCAAAGGAATGCACAATTTGATTGTAACGAAGTGATTTACGTATCAATTGCAAGATGTTAAAATGTTATAGACTACATAAGTGACGACATGTCGTATCCTACTTTACAATTTATATGGACAACTTTTTGTTTATAAAACGCAGGTATGTGGTAATGTACAAAATAGTTACAATGCAGGCATGTTGTAATGCAGAAAATAGTTATATATGTGCAAAACTGTAAGTGAGTTGTTCCAAGATTAACTTAAGGATAAAACTGAGATTCAAAATTAATCATATTATAATCATATTGATTATTTTATTAAAATGGTCATAACTGATTAATTTATATGTAAAATAAATGTCAAGATAGTGAGATCTTTAAAAACTTGTATGTTTTAAACTGACTCTCAAGACAGGGGTTTTGGTTTCAATCGTCACCTAGGACAAACAATTATGTGACGCTTATAATCATTTGTTAAGTGCCAGGGTGTAATTTATCTATAACACGTATGCGATTTGTCACCGTAGCATTAGATACCTAGCTTGGGATCAGACGACCATGTTTGAGATGTGTAAAAATGTGATTATTAGGATACGTCAAGGATATCTAGTTCATATATTATGTTGCATGACCCTAAGGCAAACTAAATAATATTTTTTTTTGTTTAATATGTATTATATGTATGTGTTTACAGAAAAAAAAGTAAATAAGTATTCTACCAGTCAGTCTAGTTATCATAACACAAGCTCTGCTTAGTTTGAAACTCGATGACGTTGTGTGTCAAATGTCCGAAAAATATTTATTTATTTATTTCATTTATTATTTGCTGTCGAAACCGAGTTATATATATGTCTTCGTTTGACTTTCAAAAGTCATTGTGATACACGTGTAATTTCGCGGCAATTTTGAATTCCATTGACAATTGCACTTTCTTCTTAAATATGTCGTTACATAAGCCAATAAGGTTCAACTTTTGACATTGTGTAATACTGAATTGCCATAACCAAATTGTAGTGTGCATGTGTTTGGAATTATGACCTAATGACGGTTATGTTTGACAGTAGAATAAAAAAATTATTACTCATGTTACCCTCACATAGTCTTAAAAATTTTAATATAAATATTACAATATCAACATTGATTTAAAAATGATTTTATGTTTTCTTTCTTGGGTTACATTTGTATATTATTAAGCTAACAACGTGAATTATGTGTGTCCTCATTGAAGTTAAAGTCACAACTATAGGAAAAGTTGTTAAACTTCTATAGGTCTACGATTTCCCAGCATACCGAATCGTAATAAACTGTATATTTCATTTCTTAATTTCCAAGCCTGAAGCCTTGTTTTTTTTTCTTTAAACTTGAACGGGACGAAACTAAAAAGAAAAAAATTTACAATACCATGAATATTACTATTATTATTACTTCCTGTCCTATTTCCTAGTAACATCATAAATCTAGAAGTTTATGAGGATGTATGGATGCTTGTAACTCTTTCACGCAAAAACTACCCAACAGATTTAGATGAAACTTTACAGTAATATAGCTTATACGAGTATATCACAAAAACACATAAGCTACTACTTACCGTAATAACAGACATATACGTAGGTGGAAACACGGGCAAAGCTAGTAGTTCATAAACTACAGGGTTCTAAGGTAATAAAAAAAAATGTCACCCAATCACTACGCGTGAGTGAGAAACAATTTACTAAAAGTGCTATACTCAAACTTCGCAGCAGCAAAACAGAGATCACTTACCTACTTTGAGTGTCACCAGTAACAACTGAAATCGATGTTTGCCTATGCTCCAAACTTCAGACATCTTACCATAGACTAACTGGCGTAAAATATCATTAAATGGGGTCATTTAACTTGACACTGAACTTTTAAAGAGTCACATATAAAATCACAACAATACAAATAACTATACCCAATGCCGTTATCTGTACACAGAAGAAAAATATCCTGACAGTCAAATTCGGTCAATGACTTAAGTACAGACTACTTAGTTTTTGTGAACTGATTGTTTTAATGACCATAATCAATTTCTAGATGTGAAGCTCAAAAGACTTAGACTTAGAAAATCGTATAGTAAAAATAGTATGTATAAGTAGACAAAGAATCAGTAACAGATATTTATGACTTTATATGAGAAAATAAGTTGTATTGTTGACGACATTCTATTCATGTAGTTGTTAACAATCTTATTCAAATTATTCTACAAAAAGTTTTAAGTCAAGTTTTTTATTTCAATTATACACTTGCTACACACAAATATATAATAAAAAAAAACTAATTTTACTATAAGACATTCGTATGTATGAGCTTTCAAAATTTGTATAGTTTTGATATGCTACCTGAGTCTGTGAACGAGTCAGTGGCAAGACCACGTGTCATTCTGGTGAACGGTTTTACGGTATGTTTACCAAGGCTGCAAGGCCTCAAATGTATCATTACTAATCCCATTGTGTTATTACGGTCATGATTAAAATAATAACAGAGAACATGGTACATGTATAACTTAATATTATTAGTATTGGAAGTGATTTAATTAATACGCCTGCCTTTGGTAAAAATGTCTAAGTATTTTTAAGTATAATGTCATATTTAGTAAACGCCAATGTCGAAATATTAAGTTTACAGTTCCATTAAGTGTTCAATGTCGATAACTGCCTTGTTGGCCTAGCGGTTGGCAAATGCGACTACCAAACAAGAAGTTTCAAGTACCATTCTCGGGTTCGACAAAAAATGTTGTTGGGTTTTTCTTACAAGAAATTCTTAATTACAGCGAGTGAGGAAGTTTGGTGGTGTCTTACGCCCGTGCCTCGACGAGCACGTTAAGCTGGGGGTCCCAGACCCCTCCTAGCGCCTACCCGCTGGCGCGGGCTCCTCTTTGGGTAAAACTCTCTATTTAGACGACGGCACACGTGGACGTCGCCTTCTCACGACTGGCTACTGCAGCCGAAGGAGGGAAAAAAATACGCCCCTTCATCCGCGGGCCACGCTCAAGGCTGCACGAGGCCCGAATTGAATCCGGACTTATTTTGACCGAGTGGAGGTCGTCTTCTCTGGTCTTCATGCGTTGGCCGTGTGGAGCAAACCGTTAGCGTGTGTTTAGTAGAGTCTTCACCACAATCACAGTGGTGAAGGTTGGGATTCAAATTCCTCCTAGCGATCGAGTGCCATTCCGAAGCAGCTGTGCCTGGAAAGGACCTGCTTCAGCCAAATTGAAATAGTCCCGTGTTAATACTCTGCCCATTCGTCGATAACTGACTGGAGAGTCTCTACAGTAGCAAAGTCAGCACGTGGAGCTTCCAGTCGAAACGCCAAAAGAGCCATCGTTAACCACTTCGGTAGGAGGCTGGATGGATGCAACTACCCGCCGGAACTCAGCTATCTGCTGAATAATTTCGGCAAGCACTGCCACCTCCAAAATTCACGGAAGAGTTCCGGTCAAGGCGCATACCGCCTCCGTCTACATGATACGGTAACCGTGTATTTTTCTTACCGCCAATATCCTTTGGGTCGCTCGAGGTGTGCCCTGCTCTGGGTAGTCAAAGCTACAGCTCATACCGGTACACCGTACCGGCCAACCCTCGCGTACAATTGTCTTATCATTTCCCATCTAGGACCAGGTGCTGATGCATCATCTGGGTCTGAACCGGTAAAAGGATTTAATTATGATAGAGGCATCGGAGGGCGCACCACGATGTGGCCCATGAGATAAAAGAGGCACCGTCTTGTTTAAGGCCACTCGTAAGCCCAGCGCTTCAATGTATCCAACTCCCAGGGAGACTCTTCTGATGACCAGGAGCGCCATCTATTATCAGCGTAATAAATTACACCCAGCTCGGGGAGTGACGAACTCCAAAGGCCCAGTCATATCCCATGTTTCACAGGAGTGGTCCAAGGACAGACCAACCCTGTGGAACACCGCACAACATGAGCCGCCCACACTTTTTTTTTTAACGTGTGGAGACCCCCTCGGGCCATCACCCCACTGGGGCTTACGGTGGGGTGGTGTGTCGGAATCGGATCGACTAAAACCACACGGTGTGCCACTCTGCGCCTGAGATAGGAGGGATCCGGGAACCACTGCTATTACGACATCCAGATCCCTCCTAGCGCCTGCCCGCTAATGCGGGCACCATCTATAGGTAAATTCTCTATTTTAGGCGACGTACAGCACACGCGAACGTCGCCTCCTCGCGGTTGGCTATTGGCGGATGGAGAGCAAAACCCGTCCCGTCCACCCGCAGCCACACTCAAGGCGACATGAGGCGCTGGTATGCGCGCCTCTGCCGCCCGGCTTGCCGGTGGCGAATTGGGTTCGAGTGGATATCATCCTCCCTGGCCTTCTCCGCCGCCTCCTTCCACGAAATTACGTCATCGCAGAAGGATGCGACCGCGGTAAAATAACTGTCACTACCGGCCACGGAGTGTATGACGGCCGGTAGCGAAAGATCTCCTCTAATAACTGCAGTGAGGACTCCACGCTGCGCCGCCCAGGTGGAACAAACCGCTAGCGTGTGCTGAGCTGATTCCTTACTGCAGTCGCAGTGGTGACAGGCGGGACTCAATTCCCTCCTGGCGACCGAGTGCAGATACTTCCTGAAGCAACCGTGTCCGGGAAGGACCTGCGTCAGTAGAAAGGAAAGGGTCCCGTGCTGCCGCCCTGCCCACTCGGCGACGACCGGCTGGAGAGCCTCCACGAGGGCAAAGCCAGCACGAGGAGTTTCCAACCGGAACGACCAACGAGCCATCGTGGCTCGACGAGCGGCCTCACGCTACTCGTGTATCTCTCCGTATGCCGCTACCAGCCCGGAAGTCAGCCGTCCGTCGATAAACTTCGGCGAGCACTTCCGCCTCCAAATCCCACGGCAGAGTTCCGGCCAAGGCGCACGCCAATATCCTCTGAGGGCGCCAGAGGCGAGCCCTATTCTGGGTGGTCAGAGTCGCCGCCCACACCGGCGCACCATACAGCGCCATTGATCGGACAACGTATAGCCGTCTCGTCGCGACGCTGGCTCCACCCAAATTCGGCAAAAGTCGCCCAAGGGCAGAAGCAGCGCCGACCAGCTTTGGAGAAAGCTGTCGAAAGTGTTCGTTGAAGAGCCACCTCCCGTCGAGGATCAGGCCCAGTTCAATCTTCAAATTTAATCCACCTCCAGGGTTGCAGAGATCCAATGCCAAATATTTCGTGGCAAAATCGATATTTGGATAAAACCGGTTAAGCTAGTAACCGACCCCAAATAATCTTGGGAATAATGAAGGCTAGGAAAGTGTTAAATTACGAATTACAGAGACTAGAGCAATTCTTATATTTATTTTGTTAAAATACATTGCTAGATGGTTTATATTTTACTTGATGTTACCTGCGGCTCCGCCCACGTGTTTGTAAGTTGTAAGTTACCACGGTAAAAAATACCCTATGTTACTAGCTGATAATGCAGCTTTCCATTAGTAAAGCGTAATAAACAAATAAACGAATTCACGTTCGCAGTTACAGCATTAGTTAGGATTACATTCATAGCGGCGAGATCGATGTTAATCTATAATTGTTTTCTGTGTGAGAACAGTTTGTTATTGTTCATACTTTTACGAAAACTTACCACAAATTCTTATTCAACATACGAGTACTTATGTTGAGTTGCAATGAAAAGGTGTCCGTTAGATATTTGTGGGTGTAATAAAGCAATTGGAAACAATGTAGTTACTTAACTCTTTACAACGCTGGTATAAACCTGTTCACTTTGTAAACGTTCATCATATTCATGAATCTATCAAGAGCAATCTATGCAACTTTTAACCGTTTAACAAGCAAATTTTCTAGTGTTGTGTGACATTTGAAATTTTATTTTATTTCCTATGTCTTTCTTTCTTTATAAGATAATTATAAAGTTAGTTAGATATAGAAGACAAAAAACAGGTGCAAGGGTTTATCTACGTTAGAACTATGATAGAAAAAGAGTGAGTGTGAAAAGTACACTTCTACATAGCCTTTTCATCATTGAATCAAAGTTTAATAGCCGTTTAGCTAGTCACAGGCCATTTCTTAGAAAGGTTTTGACCTACTATGACACGTTACATAGATAGATTGATATAGGATTGTGTGAAGTTTTTCTTCTCTTTATAGTGCTGTTACCCTGCGTAATTTGTCTTAGTCGGTTCTTACTACACCCACGAATGAATAAGAATGATCGAAGTATTCTTAATCTGTCGTCAAACGAATAAATGTAATTAATTTGAAAATTACGCTATGAGGCATTGTATATTGAACACTTGTTCATCGACCACTACACACCGAGGTTGGTTCAAGAAGGTCACACAGTACGTACACCCACGGACGCAGAGCTCGTGTGTGAAGCACGATTAACGATCACTCTTCCGGATCCGGATGGTAAAACCCACGGAATAATGAACGCTATTAGATTAAGCATGATTTTAATTTAAGATTTTTTTTAAATTTTATTGTTACTAGTATCTTATTATATGCCTGTCATTTGAATACAATTATATGATGAAAAATAATGAAGTACCGTATTTGCTTTGAATTAATTTCATATCGTCATCGGAACTCATTTTTCATTCATAGATTTTATTCGCACAAATTATATTTGTCAAATGTTAAATTATTTTAGTGCATTATATAATTACGGGTAAAATAATTTTCACATAATTTGTATAACTATGTATTTAACAGCCATTACTGGGTAAAGTCACATCTAAAATATTAAATTAGTTGTATAGCCTAAGATAAAGTAGGATGTTTCTGTAAATTGTGTGCGTCTTGAGACGGAGCGGACGTATTTTTCAGCAAGTCATCCTTTACGTATGTAGAAATGTATATAAGCTGTAGCTTATAACAAAAGACATTTTTAGTTTGTTTAATGTGGATTCAAAAGCTAAATTAAGAATAAATTACTGATAGTGTCTTGATGATTTTGGATTTCTTGAAGTTACAATTTAGAATCCCACAATTCTAAAACTAACTTTTTCATGTTTTTCATCCGTCGTTCGTCGTGGTCTTCGCATAGAGCCTTTTAATTACATGGTAGTTGTGTTTCAAAAACATTGAAAGGTTGTTTGTGAAAATGTATCACTTTTCGCTATTAGCCAAAGTTGGTTTGAAATTTTAAAAAGATTCTTGTAATGATAGCATATTTAACCAATAAAGAATGAAACGATTAAACTTAAACAAACAGAGCTAACTGTTACAGCTAACAAACAGTTAACCCTGTTTGTTTACATGTAAAATAGTGATCCAACTTGTGCTATTTGACAAATTAGATTAGCTCTATTAGTTTAATATTCGTCCGACTTATGAAATATACATTATTTAAAATTTCACGCAGCGTATGTAATCCTTAGCAACAACACTTACATATAGTATTTTCTTGTTTAAAATAGTTGTTTAAAATATTTAGTATACCTTATGTAATCTTAGTAAAGTAACAAACCTTCAAACAGAAAGAGAAACCGCAGCATGCTAAGTGGTCTTCTCGTCATTGGTTACATATTATATCATGTACAATAATAGTATCTGAATAGAAAATACGTAAGGAGTTAAAATTATTTTAGGATGACGTGTGATTGCAGTGTTTATGAAATTGCAAAACTCCAACACATTTGCCGAGGACTCGGCAAGTGCGCAGCCCGATTAAAAGAGCAGTAGATAGTTGTGTAGTCGAAGTAATAGTACGTTCAAATGAGCTGTTGTGGTAGTGATATACATAAATTAGATATTCATTTTGTAGGTTTTCTAGTGTTAAATTAATATTATTCGTAATTATTTATTTTGTAAGTGTTTATAATATATTTACTTCTCTTAAATAACTTAAATGTATAATTGTGTATAATATGTAATGTATATCACTGTACTCCTCACATTTATTCTCTTTCAGATTGAGAATTAATTTAGTTTTTGCTATTTTAAAATGACTATGACTATTTCATAGCTAACATCCCAATATTCTACAACTAAGTCCATTACATTCATTCTCTTTGCGTTTAAAATTTTGAGGTAATTTAATGTACGAGTACTCGTATAGCTTTATTGTGATGTGAAGTCAATTCTGACCGAACTCCAGAAGTTTGTAAATTTTCATCTTAACAACTTTTAATCCCTTTGAGTAAACCGATAGAATACTGTTAGTACATATAATACAAATGTTTTGCTTCTTTAGAATATGCATATTTCCAAATACGTTTGAGGTTACTGTATAATTTAGTTATGGTCATTACCAGGCAGACTGTGGTTTTGGCGCGCAATTCACGGCAAAATAAAACAAAGCGGCGTCAACAATGACGACCTTGCGCACGCGCAGAGCGCAATCGCCCCACCGTAGCGTTGTGCAACTGCAAATTGCTAGAAAGCATACTTTCTTTCACGTAACATTAGTCAGAAGAGCTTAGCGACGAAATAACTAGTACCAAAGGTCGATGCAATATTAAATGATTACCGACTATATTGAAATCATTAAATAAATATACACTATGTGAATTGTAATTTCTAAAGCGAATTATTGAAATTTCAGAGGTGTTGATTAATTAAGTATTATCTAGCGAATATAATGAAACTATAATTGTTACAAATCAGTTGCGCCATTGTATCCAATGTAACTTCTCTAGGTGAAAGAAATAGCTGTTAGTACATATATCAAATATCCAGGTACTAGATACTTTCTAATAAGAAGTATTCATGGCTTAGCCGCACACATAGGTATTTCATTGAAAGTCAAATTAGAAATATTATTTCAACTCCTTAAGTCTATCTAAATGCAAGATTTAAGACAAACTGCAGATAGATGAATTTAGAATTGATAAAAATGTCATAATCACCACCACCGAATTCGATCACAGTACGTTCTGCATATTCAACATCTACTGACCTTTACGCTAAGGTTCCTTACATATTTATTATTTCTTGAGATATACTTTTTTACGCACTCAAATCACCTCGATATATCCTTTTTGATTTTCACCACTACGACTACTTACAAACCATTCTTATTTTAAATATATGTATGTATGTCAATCTAATTATTTGGGCTTTCATCACAACTAAAATTAAAAAAGCAACAGTATGTACAAAGGTATATGTTTTCTAAAACTGACCTTGTCTAACCGATTGTTGTATGTGTAATTAATAAATATTTCGGACATCTGACACACAACGTCATCTGCTCCCAAACTAAGCAGAGCTTGTACTATGGATACTACTGACAACTGATATAAATACATAGCACGTGTAAATCGAGCTTTACTGGGTATTATTGTGTGATTTGCAATTTACAAACTTTTTTATCAAATTATTCTAATTTAGTCACAAAGATAAGTGTCAAAACGGGCCTATTAGACAAGTATTTCATTGCTTGAAAACACGGATAAAACAAGGTTCTTCGAAAATTCCCCCCCTGAAACCTCACACACATTAAATTTCATGAAAATCATTGGAGCTGTTTCCGAGATTAAGATTATATATACATACAAGATTTGCTCGTTTAAAGGTTTTAGAAATACTTTTGGAAAAATATATTAATATTATACCTACAAAACACTCAAACTCTGAAACAAATATTTGTAGAACATACAAACATTTGTTCCGACCTGGGAATCTAATCTGAAACCTCAAGCACAGCGTGTTCTTTACCACTGCGCTAACGAGACAGTCAAAAAATGTAACGAAGTTATGCGACTTGACTTGAACACTTAACTTAATGTTCGGCTAAATTCGGATATACCATTATACATTACTTGAAAATATTTCAATATAGGTAATATATTTTAATTTTATTAGGTACTCCCCTTTTTTTCCATAGACATCTACTTCGTGAAGAACGAATATGTCAATTCTCCCATGCTATTTATTTATTTACTAGACTTTACCATATCATTCCCAAGATTATTTGGGTCGATCACTAGTTAAATTGGTTTTACCTGAAATCAGTTTTTCCACGGAGCGGATGGTATCAGACCTCCATAATTCAAAGGTGAACTAAATTCGAAGTTTGAATTAGTTGTCAGTATATTTGAGGGTAGTGACTTCTAAATAACGATTGCTACAGATATTTTTTACAAATGGGACCGTCATCTTAACGTGCTCTCCGAAGTACGAGCGGGAAATACCTCCAAATTTCCATACGCGGGTTGTTATTAGGAATTCCTTGTAAGAAAACCCAACAACAATGTTGGTCCGATCCGGTAATCGAACCTAAGACTGTATATACTAACCGTTAGATTAATAAAGTAGTGTAATTACAGGCCTAATATTATAAATATAAATAAACAATTGTTTAAAAAAACACATCACATTAATTCATTTGTTTTAGTACATGGATGTTTATCTAAATGTTTTACATGTCGATGTTTGAAACTGTGTTTTTTAGTGACTTAATTAACGTCAAATATGAACATACAGGCTAGCAAGAATGAATGACAACATTCCAAAATATTAAATTTCCGGACGAACAACTTTGCCGCCAGAGAACTCATGTAATCGAACGTTAGCCGTAAAGGGCATGCCGTTATATTGCTGATGCCGTTATTAAGTGTTGTCGACCGAGGCGGTCGGTGTCAGGGTCCGTGCGATCACTATTTACACTTTCACCTCACTTTGGGCTTTACCAGAATTTACGTCATCGCAAGTCAGCGCAATTATATCATCACGAAATCAGCTGGTGGTTAAGTGGCACGCTGACACACTGGTCTACGAACCAAAGGCATTTTTTGTTAAGTTATTGTATTTGTGAGTCTTGCAATGCTCGTTGTCGGTCATTAGGTTTCTTAATAATCAATATACAAATGGTTTTCATTTCTACCTAGGGTATGAAGTTTATGTTTAAGGTTGGCCTCTGGCGGCAAAGACACTCGTCCGGAAGTCTAATATTCATTCTTATTAGCCTGTATGCACACATTTGATAGTAACAAACATCGCTTCTAACATCAAAATATAAAGCATTTAGAGAAACATCCGTGCAAAAAAACAGGTGAGTAAAATGTTAAACGATTTTTAAATAATTATTTGTTTGTTTTTATAATCTTAAGTCTGTAATTACAATGCCTCATTGGTTTAATGATTAGCATTTGCGATTGCCAATTGGACTGAATTGGACCAAAAATGTTGTTGGGTTTTCTTTCAGAAGCAATAGCAGTTTACATTTCTACTTAGGATATGATTTTTATAGAAATTCAATGCTGAATACATATATAAATGTAATAATAATAGCAGTGTATTTATATACCCGTAAAAAACATGATGTAGTCGATGTTTTAGTTCCTCTTGTACATACGGCCATGACCACTTCGGGTCAGGGCCGAAATAGATTAAGGGTGTCGAGATGAATATAAAACAATATGTACTAAAAATCTGTATACTAGGATGCATGATGCTCAAATATATTGCCACAGAGCTGTTGTAGTTGCATATACAAGTTCTTTGTTTTATGGAGAAACAAACGCATTGTTTTTTAGTTTCTCTTTGCTTAGTCGTGCGGTACCGCTTGTCAACTGTGTCAGAGCATTTGTAAGGGTATTTGTAAGCCCATAGGTATACACGATATTTCAAATTTTGGAGATGTTTACAGAATTTTTGACATTAAGATTTAGGAAAGAAACTTTCAGTTCATGAAGTAAATTTTAGTTAAGATTGTTACAAATATTAATCATTAATAATAACATTTTCATAAACAAAAAAATATCTTTACTTCTTTGTGATGACGAGGTAACATACAAATATCAAGATTATTTATTGTAAATAAAAAAAACCTGACGATAAGTCAAACCAGACGAAAAGTCCTAGTCTATGGTTCTACTAATATAATATACCTTTAGTGTAGGAATGATAGGAATCCCGAAAGTTAAGGATCGTCTATGGTTCTAAATCTTGCACATTTTTTACACTTTAAGATGAACAGAGACTTAACGCATTTCTTTTGTTGTTTTTTTATTGTGATGGACAAACTAGCAGAAGAGTCACTCAAAAGTCACAAGTTCTCCTCCCATTTCCTCCTAAGATTCAAGAAGAGGAGGAGTTGGGACTCTGGCAACCTCCTTCATTTGTTAATCACTCTTTACTCATTTGCTTGCCAATTTTAGCACCAGAAGTTAAAAATAAAATATGATGTATGGAAAACCAAAAAAAAACTTGTATTAAAGTAGTGTTTAAATAGAACATGTCCTAATATGAAATTATATCTAACGTAGTTAAGATAAAATATTTACTATTCTTACATCATTTGTAATCCACTTTCATTAGAAACTTTAAAACAATGTGTTATTTTGCAATGACTGCTTACGTTCACAATGAAAAACATTACAAATTTTATTCATTGAATATTATGAACATTAAATAATGCTTAATTCACTTTATTTTTAACATTATTTGACCCAGAAACAACAGTTAACCGAAACTTCGGAACTAAACATTGTTTAGAGGATGCTTTTCGGAACAGGTTTCATAACAATAGGTAATATCTATGCTTGTGAATTTTTTTACAATTTTTGATTAACTTATTAACATGCTTAACATTTAAAAGTACAAATGTCGAAGCATAATTTAAATAAATGATTATTTCATTTGATTTAAGTAAATTCATTAGTGTTGTAAATAGAGAATTTGATGTCACGATTGTTCATAAAATAAAATAATAGAAAGTTATGTTTGTTATTGTGACTGAAATTCAAATTTTTCTAAGGATTAAAAAATGTCTTTACACTTTCCTAAAATACATTTTTCCCATAAGTCGATGTACCCTGTTTTCATTCAAGTTAATCCATGGCCACATTGAATCCCCTGAGTTGTTAGCAATGATCAATATGTGTATTCCGTTTGCTGTGTTCCACTATCGCACGTATTACCACCTATATACCAACATAGGTCATTCTTCCCCAATGATTCGCATGCCTTGTCTCGCTGACTCCATCCGTAATGAATTGGATATTTTTGCTGGTTCTTTGGTTTTGGTGAGATTCAAGCTAAGAGAGTTGATAGAATCATATCATCGTTTTTTTATTGTTTTTTAGTGTTTTTTGTTTTTTTTTTATTGTATATTGTTTTTGAATGTTGCACAATGTGTCTATGTTAAATTACCAAATATGTATTAGTATTAGCTATAGTTATATAGCTTAAAATACATGTATAATTCACATTTAGTAGATGTAAATCGGCAGTAATTTTTATATATTCGTATATATAATAATCTATGTCTGTAAGTGAAATTTTAGATTAATTTTCTGAATTATAATAAAAATAAAGAAAAAAAAGATAGACCTCAATGTTTCTATGTCTACCATGCCGTAACGGTGATCTCTTCGAAGAAACGGAAGGTTTTATTTGTGGGATTATGGACGAAGTTATCATGACGAATACCTATCGGCAATATATCTTAAGAGATGGCATGGTTGACATTTATCGATCTTGCCACTGTTTTGGGGAATCTATCAAGCATACTATTTCCGGTCGTTCTCGTCTTGCTAATGGTGAGTACTTACACGGACACAATCAAATAACCAGTATCACACATCTACAACTTGCCTTTCAATGCTTGTGAATCTAAAGGTACTACTCTGCAAGTATATGTCCGACCCAGTTCTCGAGAATGATCGTATACATTGTATGGGGATTGATCCATTATCACAGATAGGACTATTTTGCCAATAATCCTGATATTATGGTGATAGATCGATTAGAGCGTAGTACAATTATGGTCAATATTGGCGTTCCACATGACGAGAACCTTGTGAAAGTTGTGAAAGAAAAACAAATAAAAGATTTGAATTTATCTCACGGGATTATCGATATGTGGAATGTGGATTTGTTGATATCCTTGTTCCGATAGTTGTAACTGATTAATAGCCGAGAGCCTCGATCAAAACCTTAAGAGGTTCATATTAGAAGGATGGATCAAGCGAGCGAGACAGAATGCTATCCTCCTTGACACAGCCCGTATAGTGAAAAGATTCCTGTCTTTGAAGTCCTAACTAGCGGTTTCTTGTTCTCTGTACCTAAAGTACTTGGTCCACTTTTTTTTTATATTTAAAGCATATATTTTTAAATGTAAGTAAATGTATTTAAAAATAAATATAAATAGTTTAGATATCTGACACAACGCCATCTAGCTTTAAACTCAGCAGAGCTTCTGCTCTAGTACTATTGTCTTCTATGTCGGCTAGATTTACTGATAAAATGCTTTTATTCTTTTTTTTTTTGCAAATACATAGGTTATAAAATACATAGGTATATTGCACATTGCAAATACATAGGTATATTCATAGGTATGTACAGTTAGGTGCAGAACTGAGTCAATGTTTTGCGATTATTTGATTACATGAAATAAGTCCATATTTAATAAAAATGTTTAAAGAATTTTATATAATAAGTTAAATCTACATTCCTCAAGTTAATAGTTCAAATGGATATTATCTAGTTACTGCGTTTTAAAACGTTGAGGTATTTGAATGTGATAGACTCACTTTTGCATCGTGTTTGTTACTGACTCTGCGCTCAAGTATGAACATGTTTAAATTTGTCAGGATTAGTAGAGAAAGACAATTTCGCTTTGTTTATTACTCAGTGTAATTTTATATCGCAAAGTGAACGTTTTGTACGCTTTACTGAAATCATGAAACCGACATCGAAGTCCATTAGAATCTGCTAAGGAGTTACTCAAAAGTGGAAAATCGACAAGATTTATCGCTCAAGAGTTAAACGTGAGTCAATCAACAGTACAGAGAATAAGAGCAAAGTGTAAATTTCCTGTGCCAAGTAACGTTGGTGGTCGTGTTAAAAAGTTATCTAACAGAGACGTAAGAAAACCTATTCACTACTTAAGATCTAGTGAAGCGTCTTCAGCATCAGAAGCGACGGCAATTTTAAGACAAGACACTGGCACGTCAGTGAGTAAGTGGACTGTTCGTCGGGCCTTACACAATGTAGGTATGCGAGCTGTAGAGAAGAAAAAGAAACCTCTCCTTACTAAAAAGAATATTAGAGCAAGAAAAGAATTTGCAAAACAATACATTAACTGGACTGAAAGTGACTGGATGAGTGTTATTTGGTCCGATGAGACCAAAATTAATAGATACAGCACAGACGGGCGAAAATGGTCTTGGAATAAAGAAGGGGAACCATTACAAGCAAAGGATTTTATACAAACGGTGAAACATGGTGGAGGTAATATCAAACTTTGGGGATGTCTGACAGCTTTTGGTGTGGGACCAATTCACAAAATCGATGGAAATATGGATGGTAGAATGTATCTCAGCATTCTTAAGACACATCTGATGGATGCTGTAGAAAATATGCCATATCCTGTAAATAAAGTAATATTTCAACAGGATAACGACCCCAAGCACACGTCAAAAATAGTAAAAAAATGGCTTGATAAGCAAGTGTTTCAAGTCCTTCCATGGCCTTCTCAGAGTCCTGCTATCAACCCTATAGAGAATTTGTGGGCATATTTGAAAAGCATGCTTTTAAATGAATATAGCGCACCACCATCGAACTTGAACATTCTGTGGGAACGAGTACAAGAACAGTGGTACAAAATTCCACCCGAGTACTGTGAAAAACTTGTAAAAAGTTTGGTAAATAGGTTGCATGCAGTTGAAAAAGCAAAAGGTCTTTGAACCAAATATTAAAGATATGTTTTCATTATATTTTATAACTGGTGCAAAAGTGAACTAATTGTAATTGTGATGATTATTCACCAAAATAAGATTTAAACTTATAAGATTTCTTTAATATTATTATAATATAATATAATATTATAATACATTTTTTATTTAGTAATTAATACCAATTTCATACAGATATTTTTAAAAAATTGTAAGGTACTGACTCAGTTCTGCACCTAACTGTATATGTATATAAATGTATAGGTAGGCAGGTATAATACATATAAAACACTCAAACTTCGAAGCAAATATTGGTAGAACATAAAAAACATTCGGTCTGATCCGGGAATCGACCTTGAAACTTCTATCTACCTCTATGTTTTCTATAAAATAATAAATGTATTTGTAAATCTATCAGTTCTAAAATATATCTATCAGTATAAAAATATCAGTTGTCTGGTACCCATAGTACAAGCCTTGCTTGTAATGTCTGAAACATTATATCATATCACATCACATCACATAATATTACATCACATCACATCATATCACATCACTTCATGTCATATCAAATTATATATTACAAATATAAATTTAAAATGTGCAAAAATATAATGATGTTAGTGGTATTTCGTTACTTTATTGATATTTGTAATAATTTAGAGGACTTTCTAGTTTCTCCATTAAATAAAATTTAATTAAAAAAGTGTGTATTTTATTTAGTACTAAACTTACCCGTGTTCCGGAGTAAAGTTCTTGTATTTTTCTCTTTTCATTTCCACGTTTGTTTCGAATAATCGACACACATTTCACTGTACTTATCACAAAACACACTCACGACACTCACTACAATACACTAGTCTTTATCAGCTACTAGATTCACTAAGTTCTTCAGTCCCATGACGCGGCGTCTGTAACAATACAAATAACTTTAAAATACAGTACAAGTAATAATTAAATATTTCAAATAATACTGAATGTGGGTCGTTCAAATGCATTGCTTATTTTCTAAAAATTGTTTTGTGATTTGAGCGTGTACAACACTGGGCAAGATCCGGATGGTCAACTTTCAGTCAGTAGTGGACTGCAATGGCTTATGGTATCAATTTGTATTTTTTTTTATGTGAAGATCCTGCCAAAGTGACTCCATTCTGCCTGATGAAAAGGATAAATAGAATCCAAACAGTTGTGGTTACCATACTCATTGCAAATGCAGACAATGCTGTGTGGTGACCCACACTATGGCGGCCTAGTGAGATGCTTTTTCATGCCACGCTTGGGGACGTAAAAGGCATGACAGTCACCGTGGCAGCGTAAGACTCACGCAGTTATCACGATAACTGTCACCCCTGCATCAATGGCCCTCTGGTCTCGCACTCACCAACGAAACACGACAGCACGGATGCAGACGCTTTAGGTTGGTCTTCTGTGGGAGGGTAGTATTACTCCGGTCGAGCCGACCCGAGCTGAAATCAGCATGGCTCTATTACCTACTAGTATTATATTAAAACTATATACTATGGTGAAAATATAAGGATAAAAGGCTTAGATACGCAATATAGTAGTCGAGAACTTTTAATTTATTTTTAAATTATTTATATACATTTCTTTAGATGAGTTTTAAGTTGCAGTTTGAACTGTCCAGACTACAGATACAGACAGAATTAAATTTAATTATACAAAAGCTAAAATTCCATTACATAAAGTTAAGCGAATCTATTCTTGAAATATTGACTTAAAACATTTAGACACTCTTTAGCAGCTAGTGATATATTACTTTGTATTTCGAATAGAAAGAGAATGTTGCTACTACGCTTATGATAATTATGATGATTTGTGATTGATTATTTATTTTTGATTTAACATTACTAAAAAAGGTTATGCAATTTAAATGATGCAAGAGTTATTTTATACATAATTTTTTTTTTGATACGCCTTAAAACAATCCCGTATACCTTCTTAAATTTTTCCATTTCATATAAATTGTTTTCTATTATCATACCAATTATTAGCAATCACTGACATAGAAAACTTAGATTTTATTGAAAATTATTTTCCTGTTCTTTTTATTATAAGTATCTGGTATAAGTAAGCTGACATTTCTCAGAAGTGGTTTAAAATCTTCCACTGAGAGAGTGACCCAGTTTGCTGTAGTTTTTATGCTTATTCACGCTTTAACATCTCATTAATTTTAACATTACGGATTTGTAACATATTCGTGCCATCGGCTATCGAGGTTATTACTCTGTGAGCCTAACCTGAAATAATGAAAATATAAGTTTCTTAAATAAGACATTTTGAAATCATTAATTAGCCCGAGCACAATAAATGATTGGACAGTGAAATTGATTTTTATCGAGTAGTTTAAATCGATTGTACGATTATATTGTGTTATATTTAAGTATCTGAGATATTGTAGACATCTAACATTATCATGATTTTTGCAATATGTTGGTTTCACAACTGCTACCGATTTAGAAGGATAACAAATTGCTTGATCATTTTGTGTTTTAAGCCGCATACAATATAGATATTTTAGATCCGATACAAATGCAATAATCGGAGGCAATACGATTCTAATAATATTTGTCATAATGAGTTACGATATTTTGAAATGTACACAGTATGTACTAAAAATAAACTCTCTCTTGGTGTCTCTTGATTTCAGCGTGATATCGATTGCAAAGTATTTGGTAGGAAGCGTACCGAAACTTCATGTTTACTGATAATTACTTTACACAATGGTGTGATAATATTTACTTTTGTCACGGTAGTACTTAGAGTCAGCCTACCACTACGGGTAGTGGAACCTGGTCGAAACGCCTGGCAATGAAAAAACGGTAACGGTAAAAAAACGGTATGTATATCATTTAATACCTGTTATTCTTGCATTTTTGAGTAATTATTATTTTGGAAACAAAGTTTAGAATTCTATAATAACTTAAGAATGTGGGCCATTATCTCCGTACACAGTATGGTAGTAACTTTTTGATATAGTGTTACACAATACTTGAATAGTAAATTTCGGAAATGATAACTAACCATCACTGAATAGTGACGTTAATAGACGTTCTACTAACGAAAAAGGTATTTATGTGATCAGATATCGTGGTGTTGAATATATGTGTAATAAAAAGTTTTCATCGATTATTCTAGATCACGACACGAAACATCGTGTCGGCTTTGCTTAAGAGTGGATCGTGGGAAATGTACACGTGACACCCCGTTACTTAGTCCAACGTGACGCGTTTTTACTTTTGTTGTAAACGTCATGACTTAAATGTAGTAATGCTTAAAATAAAACACGCGTTGTGGCATAATGAGACTAATCTGCCTCTGTAAAAATAATGTATAATATTGTTTACTATAATTTTTCACAAATTGTCATATCTAAGTGTATAGGTTGACCTTTTACTACAAGTATTAGAACCCACTAAATATGTGTAGACAGCTTTTTTTATTACCAAGAACTACTCAAGACATACAGCATAGTTTAATATAAATATCTAATTATACATAATAGCAGTATTGAGCATGATTTGCAATCGCAAATCTCGTGGTGACGGTCGGGTGTACAAGCACTGTGACATTATCCCGAGTGGTTACTTTAGTCTCAAAAATATTGGACGGAAAACTAGATATGAAAACCTCAGAGACTTCTGAAAATGTCTTTTCTCGTTCAGTTTAAATGCTAGCTTAGATGGATACGTTGGAAAATGTAAACCCTTTGATTACATTTTCTAATTGCAAAACAGGATTGAATTCCTGTGATTGGAATTTACTATTACCGTCGCAATCAAAGCCCGAAATCTCGAAAATGCCACTAATCGATTAGACTAGATTTTGGAATACTTTTTATTGAAAAAAAGATATTTTATGAAGTACCTGTTCCTCTGTTTTATAATAATTTTATTACTATTTATAATTAAACACGAAACAATTATATTTGTACATCTTTTCTTACATTCAAATCCTTGAATGTACCTTTATCTTAATGGGTCTCTTTATTTATGTCTTAAATGTCGTCTGAGTCGTTGCAAAAGACGGCCTTCGCGTTCGAATCCTGCGCCCGAATCCGATGTGGACAATCACTCGATACCAATGTCTATAATTACTCATTACGCTAATGGCTCTTCGATAAAGGTGCATTATGTGCTTTGTCACGACTTTATAACTTCGAGTAGTAACTGTACTCAAACTGTATCACGAGTAGAGAATATTTTTAAGAAGTGAGAGTCACGAGTTACTGGGGAGTTTACAAATTGATGTATTAGCACTCCAGTACTAATTGCTTGTAAAAATAATACAACAAAGTTATCATAATTGTAAAATTTCACATTTCACTTTTCATATATTTTTGTATAGTCTCACTGATTATTTTAAAGAAAAACCTATGTATATACTGGTTTTGTTCAAAGTTCTCCTTGTAAATAAACACATACATTGATTACATATAGTTAGCACTTCATTTCGAAAATTACAAAAAAAAACATTCAAAGGTAGACGTATCACATCTTACGCTTGGTTTAGTACTCTTTCAAATTCTTTGATCACTATGAGTTAGTTAAATAATTTTTTGAATGAGAATAAGCTTGCTGTGACTAAAATTAAAAATTGAAGTATGTTTGAAAGTACTATGTTATATTTGTGTAATCTGTCAGGTATTAAGTATTATGTGTGGGAGTAAAGCATATTTAAAAGTCTTGTCACATCAAACGTGCGTACGTTTAAATGAAAAGTACAGGCTGAAAAAGATCCATTCCAAATAAATGTGTGATGCGTTTTGAAATAGAGAACGGGTTTTGTTAAGACGTTGTTTACAAATACCAATAAATGTGATTACAGAAACGAGAATATTATGATTTTTATTATTTACAAAGAGCTAATGGTAAGTGGTCATAAGATAAAGATACTAGCATATCGACTGGCTTTTGTTGAACTGTCAATAAACAGGTAGTAGCGCTTGATATCTTATACAATTTGAAACGTTGAATGAAATTTAATAATTATCGTATCTCACATCTCTGAATATCGCCGTGTTAGTAGTGTCTTTGTTAGATCCGTTTTATTGCCAAGGATACGTTTTTGGCAATCTCGCTCTGGTCCTCATTGAACCATACTCTCAATATGTTCGGTTTTTTATTACGCTGTCAGAACAAAAGAAACTTTCTCCTTTAGCAATTAGATACATTATAGAAGACACTAATGATAGGTACCTTATATTTCCAATGCGGAAATTGTTTCTTCCACGATAAAACTTAGATTTGCATTCAATATCAAAAGTCGCTGTTTATCTAAGCAATAGGGCCTTAATAAGTAAGTGTTGTATTATATATATATATATATATATATATATTGTGTCTTATATCCTTAAGTACAGTTTATATTATTAATTAAAGACCTGTTGCTCCTTTGGTTTATTTTGTTATTAGATGAACCGTGTAATTTCTTATGAGCTAAAACCTTTCACAATAAATAGGTTAATAAATACGAATTCTTCAATTTGAACCAGCAGTTTTTAGATTAGGACGTTCAAACAAACAAGCAAACTCTTCACCGTTATAATAAGATAAGTAAATAACGACTGCACGGTTGGCCTAATGGCTTAAGCGGTCGCCACGCCGCTCTCTACTGCGCTGAGTGTTGTGGGTTCAAATCCCACATGGGACAACACTTTGTGTGATCCATAAATTGTTGTTCTGAGTTTGGGTGTTCTTTGTGTCCGTTTCTTGTATGTTTATAAGTCTCCCGCGACACAGAATTTATTCCTAGTGTGGGCGTTGTCTTTTTTAAAAGAATGAATTATGAATGAAAGACTATACTCGTATAAGTAAAATTATAATGAATTATTCTAAGTATGAAATTAGGTATTTTGGTATCATTGTACCTACTGACAGTGACTGAATTTGTTTATCTGCCTGTATGTATGTAATCGTATGTATTTTGTAAGTATTTATCTGTAACATTCCTTTGACAAATGGAGTTCTAAGTTTATTTTTCTTGTGTTTCCTTAAAATGATTAAATCCAAGATATCTCAAAAAGAAGTTCTTATCGTGTGATAAGAACTTCTATACGTATGATAAGAATATATCTAGAGTCTAGAGAATGGTCGGCCTTGAATGTAGAATCTTGTTCTCAATTGGTATGTTTGTAAAAAAAGGAACATCCACACATCGAACCGTAAGCTTAATGTCACTTGACATGCAAGCTCATTTGTACCTTATTTATAATAGTCCTTCTAAAACAACTTAGTGCTGGTTCTTGGAGATTACTAGTTTCCTCAACGAATATCCTTTTACGTACATCGTCTTTAAAGCCCTTGTGCGTTTTAAACATATTCTAAGCTACTCCCGAGATAAACATTTATGGTCACGACAACTGCGGCATAAATTAGCCACCTTTCGTAAGAATACAGACGTTTTAAATAAACTTCGCTGTTAGCCGGAGGGTAATGGAAAAAATAAACAAACGCTGTAGTAGTGACATCGTGTTCTAATCTCTCTATACCTGCACTCGTGGTGATGTTTGCGCAATAGTCGACGGTCAAACTGATCAAACGACCTTGCCCGAAATTTTTCTTCGACCACTGACGTCACCTTTCCCACTATAGTACATTATTGAAATAACCACATTCCGGACCAAGTGCTAAACAGGTTTCACATCACCAGGGGCTGTTTTGTTCTTGTTTATAAATAAAACTGTATGTCTGTAATTTCTAGTACGAATTAAAAGTTTCAATGAAAGAAATCCACTTTTTCCTTACTGTGTACATAATATTTAGCTTGAAGCTGTATGACAATTAAAGTATGGAATTCAGAAACAGCATAAGCTGTTTTCTAATAAATCTGTAGCTCCAGAAAGTTCTTGAAACCATCGGAGTAGCTTTAGATTTATAAAAAATCTGTAATCGTCCATGTTATTATATTATGTAACCTATTAATAGTTCACTGTTGGACATAGACCTCTCCGTAGAAAGGCGGCTTTTGCCTGCTGTACCAAGCTGACCAGATGAAGATTTCGCCTAATAACAATCTAAAATATAATTGCGTGAAATGCAAAAAGTAAAGTCAAAAAGTAAAGATGATGAAAGCAGAAATTGTAATAACAAATAGATTTCTTTCGTTAGAAAAATACTAATTTGGAGTTTCATTGACTGCATATGACGATGATATATGACAACTGTTGCGGTGACGCAGTGGTAGTGACAACTGCTGTGCTTGAGATTTCGGGTTTGACTCCCGAGTCGGATCAAATTTTTGTATGATCTGCAAATATTTGTTTCGGAGTTTGATTGTATTCTATGTATAATATGTATGTATTTACAAAAAAAAAGTATACGTGTTTATATCAGTTGTCTAGTATATATAGTATAAGCTCTGCTTAGTTTGGAACTAGATGGCGTTGTTATATCAAAACAGATTTATATTAGTATGACAACCAATTATATTTATTATCGAATACATTGTATGTAAGTATTTGTTTCTAATGTTACCAAGTATGAGATTGCAGAAATACTTGTCGAAGAATGTTGACGCAACAGTCCATGATAATAATAGCGTCATGTGACGTATATATGTGTAAATAAAAAGTTGTATTTGCTCAGTAACATGCAAATAATGCAAGAGGTTATCCACACGAGGCGTTTTATCGTGAGATTGTATGACAAACTCCTACAGCCATCCGTATTTTACAATATAATGTATTCTTGTGTTACTATGGAATGTTCTGTTTATATGCTAAATAGTTTTGTAGGTAAAATAAAATTAAGTATGTATGTTCATAATAAGCTGAGTTAAATTTATTGGTATTTTCTATTATATTATTGTATATTGGACAATATAAAAACAAAATCTATCCATTTGTTTTCTTATTTTAAGCCCGTACATACATAAGTATACTCTCCAGCTTGCTGAAAGCAATAACAAGTCTACCGCATTCATTTACTGTTGGCTTTTTCTAGTGAGTAAAAAATTCGAGCTTCGAGAGTCCCTGGCATATATTTACATAGACAAGGAGAGTGAACTAAAAACGCATTAGTAATACTTTACAAATAAGACTTATACGGTTAGAACGCCGCATATGGATAAATTGTTAGATCTATACATGTAAATTTACCACCGTTCCAGTGGTATTCGTACGTGTGAAACTATATTCATTGTGTATGAAACTAAGCACGCGTTCTGTGTGAACAGTAAATAGCGAGACTGCGCGTGCACAATAGCTAGATCAAGTCACGCGCTAATCCTTAAGTATCCACTGTTGTTGAAACATTTAATTATAACAACAATAGATACACATTTACCTAGCAAGGACATATGCTACAAATGTGAATTTTATAGATTTATACTTAATGAATAGCAGAAATATAAATATAGAAAGGATAAGAGTTGATGAGTATCTAAAGAGAAGGTTTAAGAGTTGTGTAAAAAACATGGTGGATTATAAGATCTTAAGCGTAAACAATTAAGAAATTAAGCAACTACAATAACACATTCATGCGAAAAATCTAATCGAGAACTATGTAAATAAATAATATTTGTGACTTTAAATACTCATACTCAGCAAGATGATGCCAAGTTTAGGCTTAAGCTTGTGCTGTGGTAACCAGACAGCCGGTTCGCAAACTTATTTATTATAAATACTTACATATAATACGCATAAAAGTTTCAAATTATATTCAATTAAAATTAATTTTACCACTTGATGATACATCACTAATTTACGAGGAGGAAGAACAGCTGCAAGTAAGGGCTGTATGGAAGTTTGAGCGTTTATATATTCTGTTATTTTAGATCGTTACAGTTCATCCAGGTCAATAGATGAGGATGGTGCTATTAATTCGATCCAAAAATTTAAATTTTTAAAATGATATATATTATGTTATAGCTCGATTGAGGGGTATTTTCTTCACCGAAAATTTGAATGATAATTGGATCATAGTCGTAAAGCGTTTAACTTTCTTCAGAGATGCATTTTACTTGCTCAAAGAAGTAAAATTTCCTTGAATGTGAGACCAGTAATAGGTTAAAAATAAAGTAGATTATCAGTTCACGCAAATTTTTAACAGAAACAATAAGAATTGGTAAACAAAGGAACTTTCTCTTCACACAATTTCAACTTATCGTCAGCTTTTGGAAATATCGTCGAAACCAATAAGGGAAATCTGATTTCATCACTTCGACCGCCTAATTTTCTATTTATACTTTTGTCTATCATGGATCCAAGACAGTATGAAGGCTATTTAAGCATAACTCCGCCTAAAAATTCTTTCTGCATAGTGCCCCCCGTTTTCAGCTCATAACAAAATTAGTTCAAAGTTTTGGTCATCGCTGGAACTAAGAATATTTAACTTCTCCGCAGCTGTGAGAGAGAAATAGAATACTAGTTCTAATCCTATCAAATTAGGTGTGTTTATATAAGAAAATAATACTCATTTTCTTTGCTGGCTATTAGACACAGCAGTAGGTTATTTGATGTATAATCGTACATGGATACGGATAATGAAATTATTTAGAAAAGTATCGAGGAGCTGTACGATAAAGTAAATACACAATTATTGGACATTTCGTCGACATGAAAATGAAATAAAACAAATATATATAATATTTGTTTGTAGTAAAAAGCTCTTTAACAATGACACTCTATTATAATATTTGTGTAGCTTTATCTAGGCAAATGAAAGAAGCTGACTCACTGACTGATGATGAGTATCCTCTAAAATGTCTCTGATACTTTCTGAAGTCCTAGAATACTGAAATTCCATGTGCGGGTTTCTGCCTCTAACCACTCTTATGATTTGGATATCTGTGGACACAAGGGAATACAATCCTGAAGTTTGAATTTCGAATTTCGAACTTAATTAACTTTCCTTTTATTTTAATTGTGTTTGGTTTACTGATTTTATTTGATTAACGACCACCTTTTTAATATATGTTTGTAAGTAAGTTGAAAAAAAATCCCTTAAAAATTAGTAATCCCTTGCAATTGTGTTCTTGCACTTTTATAATGCTACACTCTAAAACGTAAAGGACCTGTATGTTTTCATTTACTTAATATAATTATAATCATAATAATTACGATCATACTAAGCAAACAAAATAAATAATTACTAAATCTTTACTAAAATTATGTATTCAGCATGAAATTAGTACTAAATCTTATCATTGAGCGCCGTGCTCAGTACTATTATCTTTTTAACTATCAATAAACTACAAATTACTCAGTCGTCTCACATATTGAACAATTTTTTGTTGGTACTAGAATAAATCGTTTGTTTCAAACGGTGTAAATAACTAAAGCTTATTAACTTATTTGATAAGTACATATTTAAAAACACATAAAAGTAATTTTTCGTTTATGTAACTTACAGAAATATTAATATATTATCTTGACTAAAAGGAGTTTAGTCAAGATAATATAGTATTAGTTTAGAAAACTGTGCAACAGCCCTGTATTTTCTTGGGTACATTTCTGACAGGTAGGCGTAGGAGGGAGCTGTGCGATTTACTGTACCAACGCGCGACCGACTTTTACAGCAGACAGGTCGCCGGACGGTCGTTTTAGTAATTGTGTTTTCTCATCGTTTAGCACCATAAACCTACGTTTGTGTTCAGTAGAGGTGCTTCACGAGTTGACTTCAGACCACAGACCTGTGGTCGTGGAGTTCGCACCCAGACTGGGTCCCATCGACACAGGTCATCGTACCCCCACTAGACGAACCACGGACTGGAGGCGCCTCGGGACAAAACTCGAGGCAACCTCGTCCGTGCATCTAGATAGGATACCCGACCACATAAATAGCCAAGAGGACACCACGATGGCGATCGACAACCTCACAGCTCACGTGCAATCGTTAATTAACGAATGCACTCGGGAGGCACCGGCGACGAACGATCGCCGCTGGGACCTACCCGATGACGTACGTGAGCTGCTGAGGCGGAAGAACGCCGCCGTACGAGCCTACGACAGATATCCATGCGACGCCAACAGGATCAGGTTACGACGCTTAGAAAGAGCGGTCAAGTCACGCATCGACCAAATGCGCCAAGACAGGTGGGATAGGACACTACAAGATCTCGAACCTACCCACCACGCCTTCTGGCAACTATCCCGCTCGCTTAAGAGAGACACCGTCACCGTTATGCCTCCTCTAAGCAGACCTAACCTTCCACCGGCATTCGACGATATCGAAAAGGCTGAGTGCCTGGCCGAGAGTCTAGAGAATCAGTGCACGCCCAGCGTAATACACTGCGACTCGGACCAAATAGCCGAAGTTGATTCGGAAGTAGAGCGCCTAATAACCTCACTTCCTACATCAACATCAACGCCGACGGGAACGACGACAGATGAACATGACCTAGACACGGTCACCCCCGAAGAAGTCGAAACGATCGTCAAGGGCCTACACGCTCGCAAGGCGCCCGGTTCGGACGGTATCACAAACAGGGTGTTAAAACTCTTTCCGGAGAGGCTACTGGTCCTGCTGACGTTCATCTTCAACGCAGCACTCAAAAACAACATCTTTCCACAACAGTGGAAAGAAGCCGTTGTTATTGGGATACCCAAACCTGGCAAACCGAAGTCCGAACCGACCAGTTATAGACCGATCAGTCTGCTTAACGGATTAGGCAAGCTATACGAGCGTCTAATCTACAGTAGGCTGAAAGCGTATGCCGATGCTAATCTTCTCGTCCCCCACGAGCAATTCGGGTTCCGAACCGAACACTCGTGCGTCCACCAAGTTCACCGCATCGTTGAATACACCAGCGATCGGCTTCAACGCAACCTGTTCACAGGAATCCTCTTTTTCGACGTAGCGAAAGCTTTCGACAAAGTGTGGCACAACGGCTTACTATTTAAGCTGGCCACCATGGGAGTGCCACACGGACTCGTGCTCATCATACGAGACTACTTGTCGAATCGAAGCTTCCGCTACCGAGTAGAAGGGTCAATGTCCTCCACTCACCCCATTCGAGCCGGTGTCCCACAAGGGTCCGTGCTCTCCCCCCTACTCTTCACGCTGTATACTAGCGACATTCCGAAGCATCGGTATGTGCAGACGGCACTATTCGCAGACGACACGGCTATCTACTGCTCGGGGGTGAACCCCTCGACAGTAGCCAAGAAACTCCAGACCGCAGCCAACGCACTGGGCGTTTGGTTCCGGAAATGGAGGATCGAGGTCAACCCCGAGAAAAGCCAGGCGGTGCTGTTTCACAGAAGACAGCTAAGCTTGTATCCTTTGGAGAAGACCCCTCAGATTAGGATGTTCGGCAAGTCTATCCCTTGGACTAGGCAGGCCAAATACCTAGGCATAACCCTTGACGACCGTCTATCCTTCGGCCCCCACATCAAGGCAGTCCGCAACCGGGCTGCCTTCGTGCTAGGACGTTTACACAGTTTAATTAACGCGCGTTCGAAATTAAACTTAAAAAACAAAGTCCGATTATACACTGCATGCATACGTCCTATAATGACGTACGGCAGCGTGGTATTCGCACATGTAAGGCCACACAGGATCCATAGGCTTCAAACACTACAGAATAGGTTCATGCGCACAGCGACGGGAGCACCGTGGTATGTACGCAACGTCGATCTTCACATCGACCTCAGATTGCCGACCATCAAGCAATTCATTAAACAGTGCTCCCTTAGCTACTTTGACTCTGCTCCGACTCACCCCAACCCTCTAGTGGTTGCGGCGGTAAATTACACACCGAGCGAAATATCTAAGATACGTCGACCCAAACACGCGTTAGGGGAGCTAGACGACGAAATTACACGCGCTCAACGCAGAGCGAACACACTAGGTGCGAACCGTCCGCGTTTTCATCCCCGCCGGCGGGGGCGGAACACGGGCCGCGTAAACCGACAACAAAACATGGGAGTAGGCCGCCCCAGTGTTTCAGCAACACCCCAAGCCGAGGTTCGTACCCCGCAGGGGGTGCCCTTGGGCAATGTTGTTTAATAAAGGCCGGTTGAGAGCCCTCAGCGCTCACCGTAACCAAACCGGGTAAAGTTGTAGAGGCCGTCTGAGGCCAACAGCTAAAAATCACTACAAAAAAAAAAAAAAAAAAAAAAAAAAAAAAAATCGTTTAGCACTCAGTGTATATCTTCAAATTTTCCATAGCTAGGTCTTAGGTAGGTCGTAGGTCTTTTAATATGATAGATTCAATACTTTTATTGATATGCAGGATTAAATATGACCTGTGGAGCAGTTTTGAAGTAGTAGAAGACCTTAAATACAACTCGAAGTATATCTGAACACATTACACGCCCTTTCTTTCGCTCACTATCTGCTTTCGCTTCTATTATAAAATGAAATACTAGAATATATTAACACTAGGTTGATACTGACAACTTCCAAATTGCAAATAAAAACGATGAATTAAAGAGAAAGTTTTTTTGCCAGTGTTAGCTCTAAGGTGGAATTATGTTCGCTGCCAATAGACAATGTTTGTCATACGGACCGAATATTACCAAAGAAAAGTTTGAATGTATTGTCTTATGTTCTTAAGTGTGAACAGAATAGCAAATAGCTTATACATAATAATATAACGAACGACGGACAACGCATTGACTATCAGCAATAGAATCGAAATTTAAATATTATGTCATAAACATTCTTTTATAGACAGACACATTTTGAATACATAGTGCATGTCTATAGCAGGTTCAATCAATCAATCAACCTATTGCCGTACACTGCTGAACGAACCTCTCCACATGTTATAAACTCCATATGTTATAAAATACACATGTTGTTGTTTCCACATATTAAAAAAAAAGAAAAAAAACCCAATATATTTGAGGGCATTGATTTTCCAATAACGATTGTCATAGATGTTCATGACAACCTGTGCTGTCGGCTTAATGTGCTCTCCGAGGTACAAAATAAGAATTTCTTGTAAGAAAAACTCATCAAAACTCTTTGATCCGACCTAAAAATCGAACCCGAGACCTCTTGATCGGTAGTGGCATACGTTAACAGTTAGACCAACGAGGCATTCGGCAGTTATTTTGTGTAAGTAATAAAATTTACAAAACTAAAAGAATGGACACCCCTGCCCAAGGAATGACAGTCTCGGCGACCATCAGAGTGAATCAATAAGCACTTGTTCAAATGTTCTGTACTTCAACTTTTTTTCCTTGTTTAAGTACCTGCCAAATTGACTCTACTTTGCCTGACGAATAGCATGAATAAAACCTAAGAGTTATGGTCACCATACTCATTGCAAATGCAAATAATTCAGTATAGTGATCAACACTATGACTGCATAGTGAGATGCTTTTTCACGCCCTGCTTGGGAATATAAACGGTATGACAGTCATCGTGGAAGTGCAAGGCTCCTGCAGTTACTACGATAACTGTCCCCCCTGCATCAATGGTCCTCCAGTCTCGCACTCTCCAACGAAACATGACAGCACGGATGCTGTCGCTTTATGTTGGTCTTTTGTGAGAGGGTAGTACTGCCCCGGTCAAGCCGGTCCGTTCGTGTTAAAATCTGCGTGGCTCTGTTACTCTCCCAAATCTGTCGTCACTTTGAAGATTTCATCATGGTTCGCTTATTTCTCCAAATCATCTTTAATAAAATTTCTAACAAATAATTTTTATCTGAAAGAGAATATTTTTAATCGTTATTTTGTTAACATTTAACTGTAACATTAATGCTGGAAGCATAAACAGTATGTAGAGACATAATGTCAGTTGTGTGAGGAAATGTTCCGTAAACTGCTCGCCTTAATAACAGATTTTTGGAGTTGTTATGTGTACTTACGTAATTTTAATATAAATAAACTATTACATGTGCGTGATATGCATTCGTTACATATGATTTACAATTTAGACGCAGTCTTGTGGAGTCAAACATTTGAACTATTAGGGTGAGTAACTATTTGTTCACAAGGTCTTACTAGGTCAGAGGTATACATAACATACGATTACGTATGGCTTAAACACACGAGAATATCAACATTTCATATATTTGAAAACGTGAGGTGACACAATAATTAACTCGTGTTTTATAAACAGAATGATGAATTTTCATATTGTAAGAAAATTTAAAGCCAAAGCAGTTTATATTTTTGAATGCTGACCATACCAAAACGTTCAGGGTTTTTGTTGTAAAGGGTCTGTAAGATTTTGGCTTATGATTAGGCTGGTTAAAAGAGAACGTCAGATTACCTTTTAAGTGAAATATTATTTTCAGTCTTCAGTCTATATTTAAGAGGGTCTATAAATTTAAGCATCTATTGACTTATATTTAATGCAAATGAAATAAAGCAAGCTGATAACATACCTAAAAATATTTATATATTAGTTGGAACATCAGATTTTTTTTCGAAAATGTTAAATTTAATGCAATCAATTATTGCATTTAATTCTTTAACGTATTCAGATATAACATTACGTTTTTTTATCATAACATTATATTTGTCTACAGGCGACAAGATCTCACAAGACGTCGTGGCGGCAAAGTGGCCTTGTACGAGTAACTAAAAGTTAGAAATTCTGTTTATTTTACATAATTAGGCACAAATGTGACTAATTTTTATAGTGTTACTTCTGTTAATATTGCGCTATAGTTCATCTCATTCCAACTGACATTTGTATGTTATCTGCAATTAGTTGCTTCTCTATTGAATAATACATTGTTAGAATACTTATTTATCTTATTTTAAGGGAAATTTAACAGAAATGAAGACAAAAACGATTGGATTGTTACATTTTGGAAGTGGTTAATTATATTTTATATCACTTTAACATCATAAAATGAAGGGGTATATTATATTACATTTGCAACTTACAATGATAATCTTCGATACGCAGATGAGTAAATTTTTTTTTTATAGAGGTATGTTATGTTTAGGGATCTTTTGGTTTAGTTATTAGGAAACGTCACTGCTAAGCCAGTGGTTGTGAGTTCGATACCCGATCTGAAGAATTATAGTGTCCCAAGTCCATTTGTTCTGTGTCGGGGTATCAATACTATCTGTGCATTTAGAAATGAATAATTATGTTTGCCTTGAAATACATGTGTCCGGTTGACGGTAAATAATAGGTAAAATAATAGTCAATAAATTCGCCGTTTGATTTATACCCGTTTCGATAATTATGTATACTTCTCCGAGTATCATCAAATTGCCGTAATGTCATTCTTTTCAAAAGCCTTAGTATGTCTTGTGCACATCAAATTAAATTCTTCCTTTAATAAAAATCAACTCCTAATTCTTCTCCAATTAAGTTTTATGTTATGGAGTTATGTAGATTCAAAATCTTACAGTTCTTTCCTTACTTTAGCAATGCTTTCAATAGTGTACATTTTTACAAACTGATGGCCATATTGTGCTCCATCTACATAACTCCGACAGTAATTAATTGATTTCAAAGTTAACTGTTTGGACGAAAGCAGTGCGTGCATCTGAGAGAATCTCTATCTACTTGGTGTAAAAGGTCTACTGGGGCACTGCAAGGTGATGCTTTATCTCTATACTTTTCACTATACTTATTAATTCTATTTCTAAGTCGTTAACATCATCCTACCACCTAAAGGTGTAATGCCAGTCGAAGCTTGTTTGCATCGGCAGGATTCTTACGAAGGCTACGTAGTTTTTTCGCAATGGTCACTAAAATTGCACTCACACAATAGGGATTGTGCTTTGTGATTGTGTTTCTTGCTATGTTTGACTATGCTGATGTCAGTTATCTCGATATCACGAAAGATCAACTCAATAAACAGGAGCGCCTTCAAAACTTTTGTGTTAGATTCATATTTAGATTACGCAAATGTGATCATATTTCTGAATATCGTATATACCTTAAGTACCTGGCTTAACAGATTCAAGATTCTTGAGGTCATCTGCATCATGGGAACCAACAGTACTAATTCACTGTATCACGTTCTACGATAAGTCATTTTCTGTACGGGCTGTCTGACTATCGAATACTTTGCAAATGGCTATAAGGCGTGCCAAATCTTTGTCATAACTAAGAAAATAGTCAAAGAACATCAAGTTATCTTTATTTATTGCTTACCCACAACATATTTTATTTACTATATTTCTTTGTTATAAAAATGTGTGTATTTATTTATTTGTATTAACGTGTTTTACAATCAATAATTCTTTTGTTTTTTACTTTTATCTGATTTTTTTTCTCACACTAAAACTACGCGAGAATTCGTCTTTTACCAGTATTTTTTTCCATCCGATAGTTGCCTGTAAGAATTTCTTTCTTTTTATAAAAGAGAATGCTCGCATTAGAAATATATTCTGTGTAGCAGAGGACTTTCGAAATACACAGGAAACGGACACAAAGAACACTTAGACTCAGAACAACAATTTGTGGATCACACAAAGAGTTGTCCTATGAAGGGTCTGAATCCACAACACTCAACGCAGTAGAGAACAGCGTGGTGACCTCTTAAACCGCTATGGCATCCGTAACAATCGAAATTACTTATTAAATCAGCTAAATGTTTACTAATTATTCTTTCAACAGCGTGGGTTAACACTACGGGCAACTGTCGTTCAGTTTATTAGACATTACACTAAAAAAAATAAAAAAGGAAAGGAAGATCTGCCTTTTTACCTTCCACGAATAAAAATGAATATACTGTATGTCATCCTTATAACACGGAATAAATCATTTGAATTAATATAAACAAAAAGAAATACATACAAAAAAAAAACACAATCCACGACTAACATCAAAATTATTTGAATGACATGAGTACATTTAATAAACCTGACTTCACAGTTTCAGGTCGCCATCAATACACAGACAATGCGAACAAGTTGCGCAGACAACAAACTACGGTCCGAGTTACGACAGTATCGAACCCATGGCTTTCTTACAAAACGACAAAATAGATCTAATCTCGGGACACTGTTACAACAGTTTATTAAATCATATTAGCTTCGGCTGCGGTCAATTTATCTTGACACGATGTGACTAAACCTCAACTCTTTGTCGACAAACTTGCACAGATTGTGCCTGTGATTTTTGGCAGTTCATAAGTATGACAGCTATTGCCGTGATCCTTGGTAATGATTTACATATTTCTTATAATAATTTGTTTGCCACAAATACTGACAATGACAAATGAGGAATACAAATCAAACGGTGTCAGTTACTTTTATCACTTTTTTCGTGTCAAGCGTTAGGCAACTTAAGAGTCGACATGTCATGTTTTTGTTAAATTAAGTACATGTTATATACACATATTTCAGTTGTCACAATCATAAAACTTTGATTTAGTGAAACTTTGTCATTGAAAGCTTAAACTAAGTATTGTCTATAACGATCTTATCACTAAAATGAACAACTCCAGTAAATCTAAGTTTGTGTAAGTTACAAAATATCTCGCGTGATTTCTAAACACAAGTTCTAATTCATTCTAAATTAGAATCTGTATACTGCATGCCTTAATATAATGCATCGGCTGCAAATTGAAATATCTGAGCCATGCGGTAAATGTTCCAATTATGACCGTTCACTATTGCAACTTATAAGGTAGATCCACCGATCATCTGGTTAGTGTAACATCATTTTAATGAGTTAGGAAATGTTGAGAGTGTATTATTACTATAATAATTTCCTTTTATAGATTTAAACGGCAATAGTGAGTGAATAAAGTTGTAATTTGAATTTAAGTGCAAGTCAAAACCGAGTTTCATGTAGATTGGTATTGAGATAATACTTTCAGTCAGGACAACAATTGTGATATTCAAACAAGAACTGCTATAAACAGTTTTAATTGAGGGCAAGGATGTCGAGCTGGGGCACAGCGTGCAACTGCGCGACCGTAACCGCTATCCACAGATTTAAATCGTCGTATTCACCTGCAGAGATTGACGGTGCAATTACCTTGTAGAGATTCCTGGTGACGTCACACTACTCGTTACTCGCTGCGGACTTCCGGCGGATACTCGGATTAGTTTAGCACATCACTAGCACTAGGAAACGTTGCGAAACTTCGGAGGTCGCCGACAGAGAGCGCCGCCGCCGCGCGATCACTGAAAACTAAACCTGGCTCAGTGTCGAACGCCACACCGCGGCCACCTTGTCGTCGCCGTCGCAACCACCAGTGTCGATGAAAGCGCGTTAGAAAGGGACGACTAGTCATTTCTTTCTTTTTAGTTGCACATCGATAAATAAATGGCAGCTTTCAAATTTATGGTTGATAGCCGAAGAGCCAGTTTAAATCCTTGTAATCATGTTTTACATGTTTTTAAGCAAATTATACGTTTGCAGATAATATTGACCAACTAAATATGAAACTGGTACCAATTAAATATAATCATTAATTACTTATTTACAGTAGTTCTTACGTCATACCGTAAGATCAGCATAACATTGTGTAAGTCTATGTAATGTAGCAAATAAGTCTTTGTAATTGTTAATTTTCAATGAACTTCCTTGTGCGCTAGTGCATAATCAGGAAATATGGCGAGGTCTAACCAAGTATACAGGCACCAGTGTGGAACATTCACATCAATAATTTACTGCTAACTCTTCGTTACTATACAAAACGTTGACGAATCACAAAATCAAATTTATAGTTTTTAAACCTTCTCTATTTTTTAACGTAAAATATTTGAGAGTTAATGATTTTATATGAGAAAATTTATGGCTTCCAACGAATAGTTAATAGTTGTTGTTTCACTTTTGAACTTTATTACGATCTTTAGCCGTGTAAAGATGTAATTGAGAGAAATACTATTATGTCATATCAAATTCAAAGTGTTCATTTTCACGTAAGATGTTAACGAGTGTTTTATTATTTTCTATATAAAAATTAGATACGTCTAAGAACTTGAATTCAAAACATTGTAGGGGCAGTTGAAACGAATGTTTCTATTTTTACATTTCTAAAAGGTCACAGAAGCCAATTAGCCGGTATATATCTGCATAAATTTTGCATTAATTAGTAGACATTATATAACAAGCAGTGAAGGAAACAGAGCAAAGAAAATACACGACTTAATGGCGAAGACATGGATCGTTGCTTTGTTTGCTCATTTTGTTACAAGTGGATAAGTTGTAACAATATGTTCATTTATTATGTAAGTTTTAGCAAATTAATTTAGTTGTTATAAAATAAAACTCAACTATGATTTATACATATAAATATGTGGTTTAATGTACTTAAGTCCAGTGTCATTTCATCAGTCATTTGTGCATAAAATTAATTATTTTTATCAATTTTAGCAAATAACGTCAAATGGAGAACATTCAACGCTGTCAACCTCTTTACAGTAACAGTACAGTTCACTAAAGTTGCAGTCAAGTTATTATTAATTGTTATGTAAGTTCTGCTACACAGATACATAATATGTGAAAAAAAAGTTTTAAAGCACCTTTTCTTGTTTGCAACGGAAACGCATGTCGATAATTTGCTACCGAGCGCGAATCAGCACTTAAGCGTTGACTTCCTTAAAGTCGGGTTCCATTAACTGATTATTTATTTTTTGACATAAATACGACTAACAGTTAAATATATTTTGTTCTATTTATTGTAAACTAAATGATAAGTTTATAGTCATTTTTAAGATCTGAGATTAAGAAATCAAATCAAATCCTAATGTCGTGTACAAGGTACTATCCGTCAATGATAAAAATTCGAAAAATATTATCAGTAAGAGACATTCACGACTGTTACCTTTTTAAATAATATTAATATATATACCTATTATCTATAATACTTAAGAGGCCCATGTCCAGCAGTGGACAACGATAAGCTAATGATGACGGTTACCAACACAAATATAAAAATAATGGTAAAGGACATTGCGATTGTAGTAATAGCCAATGTAAAGTCAACAAGTAAAGTGAATATTGCCTTTACTGAAAACTATAATGGTACCAAACTTTGAAATATTGACTGAATATTGACTAAAGTTTATTTCTAAATAATCTGATCTAACTAACAAGTCTAGAACACATACCTTACAAAATTTTATACGATTCATTGAATCACTAAATACGATATAAATAAAACATTCATGAATTCTTAAGATATGGCTCAAGGTGTGTGTCAAATAATCATATTAATGTATATCGTTTTATACTCAATTTAAAGAACTAGGTCATTATGGTTTACTGGGTTTTTGCAAAATTGATCTTTGTTTGTCCAAAATTTTCACTGTTAACTTTGTTGACTGTAAGTTATATCTTTTTGCTCTGAAATCAGAGCAAATTGGTATACTAATTATTTCTATATTTTTTTGATCATGAAGTTACGATATTACATGATAATATTATACTTGCATCATAAAGTAAAAGATTGTGGTGATTTTTAATTAAGAAAATACTTCAACGTATATTTAAGTGAACTGAATATAAATTAAAGTTAATAAAATAAAAGTCGATTGAAATATACATTTTAAGTAATTCTTTCATAATTATTCAGGAATAAATCATCGTAAAACACGACCATTTCCCCTAAAACACCTTAGAAATCACCATTTGAGACTCGTTTCAGCTAGTATGACGTAAGCAGAGATCACATCTGTCAAAATCTATACCTGAGTGAAGATTTCGATATAAACATCGTTCTGTAATAAGCTATCACTCACTTGAGTACGAATCGATGATTCTTATTTTAGGTGACGTTCCATAATAAAATCTCTACTTAAAATCAGTTTTAGGATAAGATTCATGACTGCGGCACGTTTTAAAATACGGGCCTCAGTTTTGCACTACAACGATGACATGTGTCATGTCTTTTATAGCTCCGTTATCTGAATCTTCTTCACATGATCCAGGTTCGTTCCTATATGGAGTACTGTTCTCACCTTTGCGAGGGATCCGTGCAGTATTTACTTTGTGCTCTCGATCGGTTGTAGCGACGAGCAATCCTCATTATCGACAGTCTTAAATTCGCTGCGTCCCTTGAGCCTCTGCAGTTGCGAAGAGATGTCGTCTCTACGGTAGTCCTCTGTCGCCTTTACCAAGGGGAGTGTTCTGACGAGCTCTTCTAACTGGTGGCACCTTCGCCTTTCCTGTACACAACAACATGGCCTTCGAAGCCACCGTTTTAGAGTGCAAGATATACACTCTCAAACTAAAAGATTCTTCTTTAATGACTAAATCAGTCAAAACCTGCAACTGATTACCATAGCACGTGTTTCCTTACCACCATGATCCCGAGGTCTTTAAACGGGGCGTGAAAAACCATTTCACCAGGTCACCATAGTGTGGGTCACCTTTACTGTATCCTCTGCATTCGCAATGAGTATGGTGACCATCACTCTTGGATTCTATTCATGCTTTCCATAAGGTAGAATAAAGTCACCTCGGCAGATTCTTAATAAAAAAAAGAAAATGTCAAAAACGCTAGAAACATTTTCAAAACGCCATTTGTAAAAATTATGCGTTGTTAAGCTACACTATTTAACTTTAAGATTATTTAATATAACGTTATTATCTATATCCTTTTAAATATACATATATTCGTATACATTTATATACTTACCGAGGAGAACAAAATGCTTGAACAACCCTAGAATACTTGCATATTATTTAATTAAGTCACCATTTATTACAACAAACATATTACTAGTGTTTCTTACGTTGGTGGTTGCTGTTAATCACTCTCCTCATATAATCTCTGATGACTTCTTGCGCCACGTAAAATAGGTTCCGTGGTTTTTTAGAATCCCATTGCGGGTGTTGCAAAACTAAATTAATTTAAATAAATACATTTTTAGCCTCCGTAGTTGATGCAATAACCTATGTATTTACAACATTGTGGTATTGTATAATACCACACTTGTTCATCTTGCATCTAGTCGTTTATGTACCAAGTATAGATGTTACAATTGCATATTTCTTACAACGCTGTCTGCACATTGGTCAAATAACAGAAGATATATCAGCAATAAAATATATAACTGCTTGTACAAATAGTAAATTATAGTAGACAAGAATAGTGTGGACATAACGAGCACAAATGTTTCATGTCGATAGACTAATTAAAGGTTGCAATGAATGCTATTTAATTGAATATTGTTTGTCGTTGGCAATGTTTGTTGTTTTAGTTTCGTTTGGAACACAACTCATAATAAACATAGCAAACACAAAATTATTTAGTAAATAAAAATCTTTGAACGAATTTTATATTTATGTAGGAAAGTATAAAAATTAAAAAGAAATGTAAAAAAAAATAGTACCACATAATTTATTAATAAGCATAAATAAGCTCACCTGTCGTATGTATGTATATAGGACCCGTGGTAATGATACGAGGGTAAGTTTTTAAGTTCGCGGAATGACAGTGAAAAAGGCGGGTAAACGCGCTCTTTTGATGCCTACCGTATTCAGTGACTCATAATTAGTCTGCATAGTAAAATTTGTTGTGATTGGATCATTAGTTATTAAACTATCGTTGACCAAGTATTTTAATCGGGAACGAAGTGAAAAAAATGGAGAAAATTGAATTTCGTGCGGTGATAAAGTTCCTTACTAAGCAAGGAAAGTCTGTTCAAACCATACTCAATGAGATGTCATCGGTTTACGGGGATTCTTGCCCAGGAAAAACAATGGTCTACAAGTGGCATAGTTTATTTAAACAAGGCAGGGAATCAGTTGAAGACGACCCGAGGCCGGGGCGCTCCGTTGAGGTGACTACGCCAGAAGTTATTGCAAAAGTAGAAAAAATTGTATTGGAAGATGCTCGACTAAAAAAGAAACAACTCGCAGAAATGGTTGGAGTATCGGATACAACAATTTTTAAAATTTTACACGATCATCTTGGCATGACTAAGGTTAGCGCACGGTGGGTGCCGAGAATGCTCACGCCATTGCAAAAACAACAGCGCGTGGAATGTTCACGTGCGTTTTTGGACCTCTGCAATGAAGACAAGGATGGCGTATTGAATCAAATTGTTACTGGGGATGAAACTTGGGTTCATCATTATGAACCCGAGTCCAAACAAGACTCCATGCAGTGGCACAAAAAGGGCACAGCACCACCCAAGAAATTTAAGGTTTCACAGTCGGCTGGGAAACTCATGGCAACGATTTTTTGGGACTCAAAAGGAATATTATTGATAGATTATAAAGATAAAGGCATTTCTATAACGGAGGAATACTACGCTTCAATCTTAGAACAGTTAAAAGAAGCCATCAAAGAAAAAAGACGGGGAAAATTAACGAAAGGTGTCCTGCTATTGCATGACAATGCTCCCGTTCACAAGAGCCGAGTCGCACTGGCTGCCCTGCATAAGGTGCGCTTCGATATTTTGAATCACCCACCCTACAGTCCAGATTTGGCTCCGAGTGATTATTATCTCTTTCCAAAAATGAAAAAAGAATTACGTGGTAAGAAATTTTCAACTGATGAGGTGGTTAAGGAGTCGGTTTCGGCGTATTTTTCAGACAAAGATAAAACTTTTTTTTACGAGGGAATAAAAAAACTAATTGAAAGATCTGAAAAATGTATTCGTGTTGCAGGGGAATATATAGAAAAAGAAAAATAATTTTGTGTTTTTATTATTACTCAATACCCTCCATTCCGCGAACTTAAAAACGCCCCCTCGTAGTTCAAATTTTACAGGTCATTTCCCTCACTTTAAAACGAGGAACTGAGACCTACTTCTTTTCTTAACTGTGCCTTCTGTCCCCTTTTACGACACATGGGGAAGATTCAAAACTGGACATAGGAAAGAGGCACGCAAGCGTGGTACGCTAAAATGAGAAGTTTATTTTAGCATAAGTAATCGATTAAAGATTGACAGTTCCAATAACTATACATAGAACATGAAAACCCTTTTAATACGCTGTTTGATAGGTCAGATGTCAAACTATATTGTTAGGATCAAAAACCTTGTGTTTGATTAGATTTTGTTCCAAACCTTTGTGTAAAATGGCCGCAGGCTATGAAAGTTAGTTAATTCATAAGGCGGACATAATTATAGCCGTGATGGATGTAGTTCGCATTTCAGTTCATAAGTCAATAGAGGCATTTATTATAGGGGGGGAGTTAGCAATTTGTTAAAGTTTTAAATCTAACATCCCGCGGAAACATGTTACGGGAATTCTTGGGACCGATGCTACTGGAATTTGCTGGCTACAATCGTAACACTTGGTTTCAACAAGATGCAGCCACTTGTCACACATCCAATGGGTCCCTGTCGGTGGTCAGAGACATATTTCCGGAAAAGCTGATTTCCAGAGGAGGCGACATTCCATAGCCACCCAGAAGTCCAGATCTATCCCCAGCAGACTTCTTTTTATGGAGTTATTTGAAGAATCGTGTCTACATCAATAAACCAAGTACACTACGTCAACTAAAAGAAAAATCAGCGAAGAGATGTCGACGATCTCGTGGTCTCTTTGCCGACCAGAATTTAACATTTTCGGTGCTCGCTTAGAAGAGTGCACCCGTCGAAACAGTGCTCATTTAGATGATTTAATTGTTAAAAAAATAATCTCTTGTAAATAAACAATTTTTATAAAATATCAAATGATTTTTATACGATTTTTTAAAATGTAACTAATTCGTGGCCTACCCTATACATTAAATATATTGTCTTAATAATTTTTTTCCTTGATTTTCTCAATGCGTATGCAATGCTGATTAAGAAGTCCTGAGTTCGATTCGCTGGTTGGGCCAGTAAAGTGTTATAGAGTTTATCTGATTGTGGAAATGCTTAATAACAGGCCATTTGGTAGTTGCAGTTTAAACCCTCGTGCCTCGGAGAGCACGTAAAGCCGTCGGTCCTGCGCCTGATCTGTCCATCGGATTCAGTCGTGTCGGATAGCTATCCCATCGAATTGTGAGAGTGGGGGAACGGAGAGTGCACCTGTGTTTGCGTTGAGAGTGGTCTCCGTTGTAAACGGCTGTCGCGGCCGAAATCGACTAGCAGGACATCATCATCACCTATTTAATGTCAGAACTCATGAAGTATTCTAGGTTCTTCTCACTACACCATATTTACACAAAAGAAAAATTGTGCCACGTCGTTCTTCTTCAATGCACATCTTTTTATCAAGTATAAAACCAAAAGTAGAATAGCTTTTGCATAACTACTAAAGTTACATAAAGTTTTGTGGTAGTCGGTATTTGTCTAGTAGCATGACCATTTTGATCAGAGTAGAAAAAGCACAAGCCAAACTTAGGTAAAAACTATTATTTACACATCGATATTATGTTTCATATATATTGTTTTAATATACAGTTAAAATTACCATAATTTCTCACCAGTTTCAAATTCCTACACACCTGTCGTAATTTAATGTTTTGTTGAACAGCATAACAAAATGTTCACTAGTTCTATGATGCACACTCAATATTCATAATACTGTTTTATGTATAAACCATACCGAAATACAGTAAACAGAGGTCCTCGCTTTTCATGCCAATGACGTGTTAATTATAGCCATAGTTGACATTTCTGCTAGAAATGATCTCTAAATGTCAAGGTGGCCTGTTTCACTCATATTTAAAGTAGATAGAATCAAGAATCCACAAAACGATAATATCTGTTCTTTCACTCTGAGCATCCTAAATGCTTGTATAAGAAATGTATTGATACGAGTAGTACTCTGGGTGGAGTTCCAACTCACTGGAAGCTCAAACCAGCCGTATACGAAATTTTTAATGTGACACATTTTTGAAATGATAAGCCTCTTATCGTAATAAAGCAATAAATAAAAGCTCGTCTCACACTGCGGGTTTTGCGAATCACGACTCTATGAGTTAACTGGTAACGGACCGTTGCAGTGTCTCACTAGCCGTAATTTATAAAAATTACGTATATATCATCTACGTAACGCGATGCTGACAATCGTTCAAATACGTAAATAATGAAGTTATAACACACAAAATACACACGCCATAAATTATGACAGCATAACATAACATTCCGTAATTTTTGAGATGCATTTTTGTAGCACACTGACCCGAAAGTAGTATTTTTACTTAAAAGCTATATTGTATTATTTAGTGACATTCACACGTTTTAAATAATTTAAAATAATTCCGCTACAACTGTTAAAGTCGTCACAAATTGTAAGCAATGTACTAGTTTAGCCATCTCATTGCCGGTTTGTGCAAGCGTCTGTGGGCTTTGCGGGGAGCTAGGACACTCGCTGAAGGAGCGTACAAAGAAGACGAATGACGCAAAATGTACTACCTGCCTACAATCAAGAAGCCGAACAATTATGTCATTGGAGCTACTGACTGTCCAGCAAAGCTAAGGACTAAAAAAAGATGAGAGACACAAAATAATCATTCAAAACACACCACCCATTTTTTCACATGTTCATATAAAATAAATACACTCTGGATACCCAATACATACGGGCTTCATGTTGCCTTTGCTTGTTAATTATTTAGTATTATATACATAAAAGTGTGAATCTAGTAAGTTGCTAGAGCGACAAACCACTGATGATAGGTTTATACTTAGTTTGAGGGTCAGAGGTGACTCACACTTTGTTCCATGTAAATTTTTGTACTGCAACAGGACAGTAACTATTTTTTTTTCTAAAATTATGAAAATAAAGATCACATTATCATTGCTCTGTCTGTTTCATAAATTTGTAGTGTGTTTTAGCTGATTTAATGTAAACTAGGGTGATGGAAATAAGGGTAAAGGTAAGTCTCAGATGACTATCGGAAGCTTATTTTTATTTCGGTGCTAGGTCCTACCGAAGTACAAATTAAATACAGCAAGTCTTTAAATAAATATTTATCTCATTCACTATTTGCATTTTAAAATATAAAATACAACTCTGACAATCCAATTTAAATTCATTATAGACATCATTTGTTGTGATTACATGAATAGAACTCTGTTGTATTGAAACTGACCGTCACATTATGCACGCACGTATAATATCCGTACAAATGTCTTCTGCACCTTTCAATATTTCTTTATGTCCTAACCTAATTTAAAATTGTCAATCATTACAAAACAACTCAATGTTCAATGTTGGACTTAATGTTAACTTTACGAATTATATTAAAAAAAATTTTTTTCTATATTAAGAGCCTGCCAAAGTGATTCTACTCTGCCTGATGGAAAGTATGAATAAAATCCAAGAGTTGTGGTCACTATACTCATTGCAAATGCAGACAATGCAGTATGGTGACCCACATTATGGCGGCCTTGTTAGATGCTTTTTCACACCCCGCTTGGGTACGTAAAAGGCATGACAGTCATCGTGACAGTGTAAGCATTACACAGTTACCACGATAACTGTCACCCTTGCATCAATGGGCCTCCGGTCTCACACTCACCAACGAAATACGACAACACGGATGCTGGCGCTTTAGGTCTGTCTTCTGTGGGAGGGTAGTACTGCCCCGGTCGAGCCGGCCCGCTCGTGCTGAAATCAGCGTGGCTCTACTACCTACTAAAATATACGAGTACCTATAACTATCTTTCGTGTAATTTCACCGTTACTCATGGCAAAAGAGGGTTTTTGTTTCATGGTGTTACCAATACCAAGGAAAGATCCTCTGTCCATGCAAATTTATTACATATGTCTGGTATGCTGCGTTGGTTAAACACTGAACAGTTCACGTTTGGATGTTTAACGAGTAAATACCAATCGTTGCAAGAATTTTGATTACGAAATGGCGTGTCATTAATTATTTTATAGTTCAATTCGCATTCGTCAAATGGTAACGAAGTATATTTAATATATAATATATAAGTGTCAAAGTACCGTCTCAAACAAACAGTCTATATCAGTTCGTTCCGTCAGGATAAATTGATTAAATCCGGTTAAAGTGCCCTGCGAATGTTAATCTCAAGCGATAATCTAAAATATAGCAATTATCAACATTCTGTGAAAATTTATATTCCTTATAGTTCGCTTTAATTATAAAAAAAGCATTTTGAAAGTATAAAACTTCGAAATATACAAGTGTTCGTGTTCCAAGTGTCGTGTATTGACGGAAACGCGTAAGCGCCGCGCATTGCATGGCGCTTGTGACGTTTTCGCCGCGTACGTGGTGAGCAGTTGTTGTTTTGACCGTTTATTGGAAGAAACTAAACCGTTGCAGCAAGCAGTGCTTTGCTTAGTTTTGTATCACCAAACGTGCACCGCTTTGTACACATTCTTGAAGCGCTTAAATTGTTGCAGTTTTTATAGTTCCTGATTTTTTATTTGATTTGAATCGCTTTGCTTGCAAAGTAAATAAATAATGTCAACGGTAACTTGTTATGGTTGCATGAATACTTTTAAAGGAAAAGGATTGCAGTGCTTTGTATGCCATCAATGGTATGATTTGTTATGTGCAAATATACCAGATAAAAAGTTTAAATTGATGAACGTTGATGCGAGAAGAGTATGGAAATGCCCAGGCTGTGTCAGCAAACTACCGAAACTGGACAACACCGATACGCCTGTTCGACCCACCAAACAACAGAGCCCCAACAGATGTAATCAGTCTTCTTCTAGTGAAAAGACTAATGTAACCCTTCGTTCTAAACCGGCTCAACCGCACTCTTTTAATACTGACGGAAATAACACTCTGTTAAGTAACATCACTGGTGATGGTTTGAGGGAAATGATAAGAGAAGAAATTAGCCACGCTATACAGAATACCGTTAAAGATCTGGTAAATGAGCAATATTGCAAAATTAACGATCTAGTCTCAGATTTCAAGCAGTCACTAGCTTTCTTTAACGACAAATACGATGAAGTCAAGAGTCAACTCGAAGAAAAGTCAGCTAAAATACTAAAGCTCGAGAGGGATAATACTAGTTTACAAAAATTCCTTACTGATCTCGTTAACCGTGTCAACATAATGGAACAACATGCCAGATCAAGTAACATTGAGTTACATTGCATACCCGAGCATCGATCTGAGAACCTAGTTAACACCACACTCCAGCTTGGAAAAGTTCTAAACTGCGATATTAAGGATACTGATATACAGCTTTGTACACGTATTGCCAAGAAGAATACTCAGAGCCCACGTCCACGTTCTGTCCTTATTAAATTCAATAGCCCACGATTAAGAGACAGATTCCTCGCAGCATCTGCGCAGTTTAATAGGGCCAACTCCAAAGATAAACTTAACTCTAGTCATCTCGGCATATCCAGTGAGAAACCCACACCGATATTTGTTGTTGAACATCTGTCACCAGAAAATAAAGCGCTACACGCAGCAGCTCGCACTCGCGCTAAGCAGTTGGGATACAAATTCGTGTGGACTCGTGGCGGAAGAATCTTTTTAAAAAAAGACGAGACTTCTTATAGTATTTTAATAAGTAACCACGAAAAGCTAAACTCATTAAAATAAATTTCTTATTTTTCTTGCAAGCATGTTCTGTTAAATTGTCCTTAAAATTCGATTTTTTAAATTGTTATTACCAAAATACAAGAGGTCTACGTGGCAGTGTATCTGAGGTACGTCAACATATATATAATAGTGAATATGATGTCTATGTCTTATCTGAGACTTGGCTTTGTGGCGGTGTATTCGACGCTGAAATTTTTGGTAATGATTTTAATGTATATAGGAGAGACCGTGAGACTTCTAGACTGAGCAATCACAAGAAGACTGGTGGTGGTGTGCTCATAGCTGTGTCTAATAAATTTAGGTCATGTCGTATGATAGATTGGGAAAGTGACTGCGAAGACTTGTGGGTGTGTATTGAAACTCCTTCGAATTCGAGTTTGAAGTCGGTGAAAGTTTGTGGTGTTTATCTCCCTCCACCAGTACATACTGAGATCTTAGAACATTTCATAGAGAACTGCAATTCCGTTATTGATTCACATTGTGATAGTTACACAATGATAATTGGTGACTGTAATTTGAGTTGTATCGATTGGGTATATGACAGCAATGAGGGTTCGTGTATGGCTTCTACAAGTAGCAATAGTAATCTAAAAAATATCCTTTTAAATTTTATTGCCCTAAATAATTTAAGACAATTCAATCGTATTAAAAATTCTCATAATAAAATGCTTGATTTAATATTATCCGATTTCGATGAAATAATAGTAACAGATTGTATGGATCCTATTCGTAAAATAGACAAATTTCACCCAGCCCTAGTATTTTCACTAAAAATCCCGACTTACATTAAAAGATATGCAAGAAAAATAACTAAACTTAACTATTATAAGGCTGACTACGAGGTAATAAACTTAGAATTAGACAACATTAGTTGGTCCAGTGAGTTTTCATCTTGTCTCAATGTCAATGTAATGGTGGATAAGTTTTACACGATAGTCAGAAAAATTATAGAAAGACACGTACCAGAAAGCATATATTCACGCGGAAAATATCCAGCCTGGTACACGACTCAACTTAAGAAAATGCTCAATCGGAAATTAAAATTGCGTAAGAGAATAAAGAAATATAATAATCCATTAGAAATATTAGAATTTAGTTACATAAGAAAGGAATGTCAAATTCATATTCAACAATGTTACAATGATTACATAGAAACAATAGAAGCTAAAATTAAAGAACGTCCCAGGTTATTCTGGACACACATGAAAAATATTCGGAAAAATAATAATTCCTACCCTTCTAAAATGACATTAGGCAACTCAACCGCATGCGATACCGCGTCTATTGCAAATTTATTTGCTAAACATTTCTCTTCGGTCTTTGAGCCTCAAAGATCTGATCACGATTCTAACAATAATTATTCTTTTTCGGCTCCGGTGCCAGACATTAACGATCTTTGTATTACTCCAGAAGCAGTGTTTAAAAAACTCTCTGGATTGGACCTTTCTAAGGGCGCAGGACCTGACGATATACCTCCTGTATTTTGGTCACGATGTGCTGGTCCGATAGCTTATCCTGTAGCAATAATTTTTAACATTTCCCTCAACGCAGGCGTCTTCCCTGACGTGTGGAAACAGGCTAGAATAGTACCTATTCACAAGAATGGCAAAAAAGATTTGGTCTCTAATTATCGACCTATCTCCATTCTATGTACTCTGTCTAAAACTTTCGAATGTCTTATGTATCCTGTATTACATGGTCACTTAAAAAAATATCTTTCCCACAATCAGCACGGTTTTATGGTTAACAAATCTACAAACACAAACTTAATCTCCTACATTACAGAATTGGCGTTTGCTGTTGATCAGGGTTTTCAGATCGACGCAATATATACTGACTTTTCAAAGGCATTCGATAAGGTTGATCATAAATTATTATTATTCAAACTGCATTCTTTGGGTATTGCCAAATCAATTCTGCGCTGGTGCAGCTCCTACCTCAACCACAGACCATCCTCAATTGCCATTAACGGTAGTCAATCCGAGCCATATTTTGCTACATCCGGTGTACCACAGGGTTCTAACTTGGGACCATTGCTTTTTAATATATTTATCAATGACATATCGCAGGTATTCGTACACTCAACACCATATCTTTTCGCAGACGACTTGAAATTGACTCGTATAATTAGGGATGAATCAGATGTAAGTCTACTCCAAGCTGAATTAGATCATTTAAATCAATGGTGTCTCTTGAACAAAATGAATTTAAACTGTAATAAGTGTTACCACATTAAATTTACCAAAAAACATAACAAAATCCCATCTAAGTATAACATTCGGGGAGACAAACTGAAAGAAGTAACCACTATTAGAGACTTAGGTGTACATTTGGACAGTCAACTTGGCTTTATAAATCATTATGATAAGATAACTAACTCAGCATATCGAGCCTTAGGTTTTGTACTGCGGATATCGAAGGAATTTAGAAGACCATCCACTATCATGCTTTTATACAATAGCTACGTGCGAAGTCATTTAGAATATTGCAGCACAGTATGGAACCCAATGTACCAAATCCATATTAACAAAATAGAACAGGTCCAAAAGAGATTAGTTCGACATTTAGCTTTCCGTTTTAGTGTTAGAAATTTATGGACTTACGAAGATAAATTGACATATTTCGGAATTGTATCTCTCAAATCCCGTCGTAGAATCTCTGACTTAATGTTCCTGTACAAGTTGTTTCATGGTCAAATTGACTGCCCTGACCTCCTTAGCAAAATTGGCATAAGTGTTCCAACTAGAATCCCGCGATACCCTCGCCCTCTATTTACAGTTCCACGGGCCCGAACAAATCTGGGAAAGCAGGCACCAATTGCTAGGATGACTCACGAGTACAACACCATTTCAGTTCTTTCGGGAGACATAGACATCTTTTCTAATAGTCTGGTAGAATTCAGAAATAATGTTCGAGCTCTTATACTGTAGTAAGTTTAAATCTTTCATTATTCGCCTACCATTTAAATATAAAGAAATATATGTATGTGTACGTCTGTATGTGCTTGTATGTGTGTCTGTGTGTATGTATGTGTATGTGACTGCCACTGGCCTACGTTTGTTTAATTAATTATGTCTTTTTTTTTCTTTTTTTTTAGTGTTTTGTTGGTCTATTTTTTCCTTTACCTACATAAACCTGTTATCACTGTTTGTATACTTTTTTAACTCTTTTGTAATAAGCATGTTGTGGTCTCCCATAATTGAGGAAGCATATGACACGCAATCTTAATCGTACTTTATCTGATAGCATGTAAAGTGTATTTCTTGTCGGAGATCCATTATAAATAAATAAATAAATAAATAAATATTTTCTTGTTGTAAGTAACACTAAAACGTACAGGAAGCTTCGAGCTGCAAACCCTATATATATTCTCTTTTAACAGAACCTATTTCAAAGACCCCAATACTAACTACTCGTGGGAAGGTCAAACAAACATTTAAAATGTCATGGCTGAAATCGTTACATTTGATAATTTTTAGTTCATTACCGTCGTTATTTAAGAGGAAGTAATTAGTTTATACGTAATATATTAATATTACGAATTGATAGATACCTTTCAAATGCTATGTTAATTGGATATATCCCGTCAAAAATGTAAAGCAGTCACGAGCTAGCGATTAAAATTCGACAGCTCATTTCATTACACATTGTTGCATTACATTAATAGTTTTATAATGAATTGTAATTCTTAACTTAAAAATATAAATTAAAAGATAGTAAATAGTACTATGTTTTTTTAAAACAGTAAAGTCGTATCGAAAAGAAAAATAGTGTAACGATTCCAGTTTTGGACAGAAAATGAATATTCGTTAGAAAGTTGTCACTCTGAAATTCAATCGAATTTGTAGTTTTCCTTGAATACAAATCGAAAATAATAAAAGCGGTTGCAACTAAGTGATATCAGATTATTTGACTGACAGTTTTTTAGTTTGATTGGTTACAATAATGTGATTTTGCATATCTCAAATCTAGAACGGAAAGTCGATACAGTCAACACCACTTACATGACTAATAATGCAACAGTTATAGCCAGTAATTATATTTACTCTGGCAACAGATCTGTTACTGCGATAAATGAATGTTACTGCAATAGGCACTATTGATTAGATTTGCTGTAAAGTACTTCATGAAGCAAACTGATGAGTCATAATAAAAGTCATTGTTAATGTAAAGAGCTTTTTTTATCTTGTAGCCAGTCAAAGTCACTCTACTCTGTTTGATGTAAAGCATAAGTAGAATCCAGAAGCGATGGTCGCCATTATCATTATGAATGCAGACATTACAGCATGGTGACTCACATTATAGCAGTTTTGTAAGATGCTTTTTCACTCACCGCTTAAAGGATCCGGAATGGTAATAATATGGAAATACGTGCACTAGTAGTGAATTTCAGATTTGGCACTGGATGGATGAAGCGAACCATTTAGTTCAAAAGTGTATGTAGTCTACCCTAAAAACCATGACTTTCAAGGTCAGAACAAGTTGTCACCAAGAGAAGGTGGGACCAATAGGAAGCGCAACATTTAGTATGATGAAGGCGATAGAAGACTGCCATAGAGACGACTTCTCTTGGTAACTGTAGAAGCTCAAGGGGCTTTGGGACCGTTGATAATGCGCTCTGCTCATTACTGCAGCCGATTGATACCGTCCAGCAAGTACAGTGCGGACACGTCCCAAAGATAAGAACAGTACTCCAGGCAGGAGCGAGTCTGTGTCTTATATAGAAGACACAGATGCTCGACCGAGCGGAATTGTTTTACTTTGTTCAATAAATACACCTAGTATCCGTGAGGCCACCTTGATGACGCTGTCAATGTTCACAGGTGTGTTAAGAACCCGAAAAATATTCATACTCAGGATACCGAGCTTTTTCTGTAGTGGTAGTTGAGTATTCTAGAAGGTGCGCTGAACTCGACTAGATTCTCATAACCCCCATTAAGAAACGCGTTTTAGAACCATGTCGGGCATCTTCACAGCAATATATATTGCCAAAGGCTAACGTGTCATTGATATACAAAAGAAACAGTGTAGACGACAAGAAAGAGCTCAGAGGGACGCCAACATTTACATACCTGTTCAAAATCTGAGGCTGCGACGTCGTAAAAGACTTTAATGCGGCGTTTGTACAGAAAGGTGGCAAGCCAGTTGCAGAACTTAGGGGGCAGACCGAATGTCGAAAGAGGAGCGAACGGTACCAAGCCCTATTAAAGGCCTTGACTATGTTGAAGCTGATGATCAAGCCTATTCATGCATATTAATAGCCCAATTGAGATAACCTAAATGTGTGTTACGTATGCTAGAAGATCAAACGCGAGTTGATTCGGCCTACCATATTCTCGATCATTTAATAGAAAGTAATCCTCTAGGTAGCAGGCTAATTAACACCTGTTAATAATCCGTTCGAGCACCTTGCAGAAAATGGAGGAATATGATAGGTGATTCAAGTGCATCAATATAGGAGATAACTTGGGTGCATAGTTCTTAAGAACTGTCTTTGGGATATTGTCGTGTACACTTGCTTCCGGTCGTCGAATGACTGAATTTTCGCACGGATATTACTCTACCATATACGAATATCGTAGGTTGGAATGGTGGGTGGGTACACGCTATTGATGCTATGGTCATTGATGCAACAGTTAGCCGCAAAGAGATCAACAAGCAGTTTCGCTTTTTGTTCTACTTAGCAGTGTCGTTAGCATTAGTTAGACTGAACAACTTTAGCCAATCGTTAGAACTTTCGAACTGTAGAATATGCGGCGTATTCTTGGCCAAGCCACGCAACGCATAATACAATTGTTGGCCATTATATTACTTTTTCTGCCAAATGAGTATACTTAACATTTTGAGGGATTAAGATTTAACTTATTTAACTTGTAGTATCCAGGCGATGTAGTTTATGCTGAAGAATGCAGTGGCAGAGCACCAAGAGGTACCGTGGTGGACATCAAACAGTAGTCGGAGGATTCCAGAGGGCCGAGAACCAATACACTATACCGTGCTGGGTGACTGATCAGCAGTAGATCTAGCAAGAACTGCGCACTCGCCAACGAATGATGACTTTGTGTTGGTCTTCTGTGAGAGGGTAGTACCATCCCGGTCGAGTTGGCCCGCTCGTGCTGAATCAGTGTGGTTCTACTACCTTCTAAAAGAGAATATAATAAAATTAAGGACGAAATAAAACAAAGACCGACTAGGTACACAAAATGGACACGATTCACATCTAAATTGAAATCATACGCTTTTGAACAATAGTTATGTAAAAAGAACTCAATCTACGTTGATGAGCGGCACTTTACTCCAAATTTACACTTAGTACGATTTCCACTTTTAAGTAATAGAGAGGTGTTCGAGAAATGAAGGGACTGACGAAGGTCGGACAGCATCTTAGTGCATCGTGATGCAAGAAGAGCGATCTAAACGCGAGCAGTTACTGTGCAATATGATAAATTAAGTTATGACCTTAATTATTGCACCGCGGTGATTTGTTCGCACGCGGCGCTCCAATTATACACACACATGCATATTGAGCGAAGAACACTGTACAAGTAAGGAATAGGAGCTATTTACCTTCATTACTTATATTTATTACGACAATGTTTCTTAAAATTAAATCATCATCAAATTAGTTAACATTTGAAAAAATCGTATATAAAAATGTTTCGATATGTTATAAAAAAACGTTTATTTACAAGAAAGCTAATTGATTGGAATTTATTTTTTAAATATTACATCGCCTAAATTGGTGGTTCCGTTTCAAAGTTTGCATTCTTCTAAGCGAGCAGTGAAATTTTCAAATACTGGTCGGTAAAGACACCGTGAAATCGCCGACATCTCTTTGCTGATTTTATCTTTTAGTTAACGTAGGGTATTGGTTTATTGATGTAGACACGATTCTTCAAATAATCCCGTGACAAGAAGTCTGCTGGGGATAGATTTGGACTTCTGGGTGGTCATGAAATGTCGCCTCGTCTGGCAATCAGTTTTTACGGAAACATGTCTTTGGCCATCGGCAGGGAGTCATCAGTTGTGTGACAAGTGGCTCCATCTTGTTGAAACCATGTGTTACGATTGTAGCCAGCAAATTCTATAAGCATCGGTCTCAAGGCGGCGTACGGCGTAATGATGTGCAGGATAACCCTGAATTCAGCCGAACGTTTGCGTGTCGATAAATCTTAATTACGTCGAACAGAAGCGGAAACTTGCTGCACGTTCTCTGCGGTCCGAAAACTCCGTGGGCGTAGATCCCATCTCTTCGAACTTCTTCAACCATTCCTTTATTAAAGGAGCACTCGGACACTGATTTAAGGCGTGTAAATCGTATTCAACACGAAATAAGCGTCGCACTTAATAAGCGAACTGTTGTTTAAATAAAATTGTTTCACACAGTAAGAACACAGCGGCCCTTATGAAGCGATTTATTACGACAAAATTTTGAGAACCGAGCTAGAGATCAGACCTCTCCTCGCGCCCCAACGCGGCATTTGTTAGATTCAAATGTTATCGAATTCTTGGCCCACCCTGTACACCTGGACTGTTTGGGTAATGATCATAATAGCAATATCAAACATTAAAATTAATATATATATAACTTCATGACCAAAAACATTATGGGATCCCTTCATACCGCACCTTTCAGCTTGATGCCACAAATTATTTTGAGAATTTTTTTGAGCTTTTGTTTATCTTCAATCGCACAAAGTCTTTATCTTCATAATTAAGATGATCTAACTATGTTCTGCCTTTACTGTTTGTTTCATTAAAATTGCAGTTTTGAAGTCCAGTGATTTAATATATTTTTACAGCAGTTAAAAATTACTTTCGCATTGTAGGACAAAACATTTAAACACCTTTTATTCTCTTACAGTTTGTTTTCACAATATAATCAGCAATAGGTAGCGTCTTACTGTTTGCTGGACGATGGAACGTTTATGTAAATACAATCCTCGAAGAAATATAATCCAAATTTTGAGAGAAATTGTGTTAAAACGCGTGCACGATCAGTAGTGCGCACGCGACGTTCGTGTGTCACGAGTCCGCAAGGCTATTGTCTGTACCTTTTACTTTGAATTAAGAGCGAGGAGCCTCGAATTACACTCGTAAATAAACTACGATAAAGGTCTGGGAATAATCACACAGTGTAATTAAATACTGTTGAAATTAATATCTGATACAACGTATCAGATGTACATTTATTGTTTGTACACGAACATTAGGCTAGAAGGCCACTCCTCGTTATTAAATGAACATTGCTTTTTTTTCTATAAAAGAATAGCTACAATCTAGCTTTATAGCATTACTTGTTAGATTATTTAAATAGATATTTTTTCATTATACTGTTTTAAGTGTGTTACATGTATACAAATAATTTACTAGGTCTACCAGTATAGTGTACGACGCGGTTAAGATCTATGTACATTTTGAGGCCTTAATCTCAAGTAATGGTAGCTACATAGATAAATTTCAACGACTTTAGGGAAGTTAAAAACTGTTTGAAGGAATCACAACCTCACACCACTCATTCAGTCACCAATTTAGGATCGTGCGAACCCTGATTTTTCTATACACCGAAGAGACGCGAAAAGTGCGCGAGTTCAGCAAAGGAAATTATAACTAGACTAGAAATATTATCTAGAGATACAGTGCTGGAGGAAAATCATGTACAGATTCCACACCAACGTCCCCATTTTCCAAGAACTCAGCATCACAGAGCATCTGTCAACCACGATACTTTACAGGGTACTTCATCGCGACTTGTAGCGAGGGGAAACCAGTAAAACAATCATCAGGCCTCAGTCCTTCGGTCACCATTACAAGAATCATTATTTTAATGAGCAAGGATAATTCAAATAAAATGGAAATAAAAAACAACAATAAATTTGAATATTTATTTACACTACAAGCAATTGAATACAACTAAACTAACATTAGGCCAATACATATTTATACATTATTTACAATATTGTTTTAGAACATTGCATTACATAAATATACAATTTAGGTTGCAATGAGTATTACATATTATTCTAAGTAACTCTAATAAAAATGTTTGTACATCGAAATGCGCGACTGATAATTTTGTACTGACATAATACAATATACTTTAGCTACTCTTAGGTTCTGTCAGCGATCACAAGTGTGTAAAGTTTTTTTTTGTTGTTACACAGAATTGACACGTAAATCTTAATGGAGAGACAGATTATATGTATAGCGGGAAATTGTTAATTAATTACGAAAACATAGATAAACACAGACTTCTCTCAAGATATTTACCAGCAGAAATCCACAGAACCTTAACACAGCTTTTACGAATCAGTATTACTTTAATACCTTAATATTAAAGTCTGTAATGTTCAAAAATATAAAATAATTATAAGTTCAATGTTATAAACTAGGCAAGCGTAAATGTTAAGGTGTCCAAAGTAAAGGGACCTATAGCTTGTTGGAAACGAAAGTCGTTTAGTTAATTTGTTTACGTTTACAAACTAAGTATAAATAAAACAAGTTAAAAAATCAACTGCACTAGTAAATAAAAGATTATGTGACTTTTAGTTACCTTTAACTATCATTTTTATTGATCATAAGTTTACATTGACATTGGTCAGCTTAAAGGTAAACTGTAAAGTAACTTATACAGTCTGTATAGCGATTTCCGCATTCACTACCATGTGACAAGCCCCTGACCGCCACCAATTCTGGCGGGCATAAACATTTTTGCATCAAAATTTGTTGTTGTTGTTGTTGCGAACTAAAATTGCCCTAAATTTACCTTTTTTAGTAAAATCATTTTCAAAATACTTTTTTTCATATGTATGTATTTAGAAAACGTCTATTTTAAGTATGATATTTCTAATTTTAATTAATCTTTGACATTTAGAACGTTGTTTAACACGGCAAAACTTATTTTTAGTGATTTTTAGTTTAGAGAGTTTCCGAACAACGGAATTAGCATCATTGTCTAATTACTACGAACAGCTAAAAGTCCAAGTGTATTGTAACCGTTGAATAACTGTTTATAGAACGACGATTATGTAAGGTTGTATTTTAACACTATTTAAAGCGAAACGGCAAATTAGAGAAACTGTTGGATATTAAAGTGAGAGTTTTTGTTCATAAAAGTCATTTACTTAAAATATATTTTAGGTATGCAAGATAACACAATTAACTTAAATGGTCCTACGACGTTTTTGAATAAGAATTGGTCATAAAATGTTGTAGAAAATAGTCCATAATGGATGATTTTGGCGAGTAACGACCATCGCCGTTATAATGCTAAGACATAAGAAAATAAACATAAAACATATGTAATAGTGTATGTAGTCACAGAAAAGAAAATGAACAAAATACTTAATTTAAGAAAATGTTTACTTGAACTAACCTAGAAATAAATAATTTTCACGAAAAGCTTAAACTAACAAACGGAAGGAAAAATGATTTTTGCTAACTAATCTTAAGTGCATTAATTACAAGCATTTAATTGCCCTGTAACATATGAAATGGTTAATAATTAGCAATTTAAGTAAATATTTCTGTCAAACAAGACTCTTTTATACAAACAAATATATGTTGTACATGTGATAAGGTTTTAATATTAGCCGAAATTTTCGAAGTGATGTATGAAGTACGGCAGTCGCCTCGTCCTGTTGACTTGTTCGCACGCGGACATCACTGACTTAGTGAGCGGCCGCGGACCGCACGAGAACACCCCGATTTTGGATACCTGATAAGGAAAGGTTGCTTTGAGTAAGTAAATGTTTTATAGTATGAAAAAAAAATTGCTATACTATACTATATGCATATTACATACAAACTATATTCTTACATTTATAAAATAGAGTAAATCGGGTTAGGAGGTTCTTATTGTAAACTATATTACCGTGTATAAAGAACAATTATTCTTTTTACTTCTTTCGCAATAGGAATATATCCTGTATCGCGGTGGACTTAACAAACATATGTATAAGAAATAGACACAAAGAACAGTCAAACTGAAAACAACAATTTGTGAATCACATAAAGTGTTATCCCGTGTTGGATTTGAACCCACAACACCACCGCTTAAACCACTACACCATCTGTGTAATCTGTAAAAAGTAGCATATAATCTACTCTTTATTAGCTGTATCCTCGGGTAGAAAGCAGAAAGAGAAGGTAGCAAACATACTCCTTTGAATAGAGATTATTTATTTATTCAGCAATGTGCTATTTATTCGACAAAGGCCTACCGGGATCTTGAGGACGTCCTTTACATTTTTATTACATTTATAAGTTCGCAAATAAGTCTACTACAGATGAAAAAATCGGTTACACTAACATTAACATTACATTCCCGTAAAAAAAATACTCCCATTTTCAGAATCCCTTCGCTAAACGGCCCTTCTCTAGTCTAAAAGAATAAATAAGCTTCTTAGTTTAAAATTATTTATTTATAAACTATTTTTAATTATTTTTTATTCTTTATACTTACATAACTATGTTTCTTCTGAACAAACTTAAGGAACGATGACATGTCGGGCCTGCCGAAGTGATTAACGGCCTTCAGTCCCGTGAACATTGATGTGCGCGACAGTCGTTGGAAGTGGTTCTCGCAGATGTACTAAGAGAAAAACCTTGGCATATACTTTACAATCAATAGTTTTTAATAGCCCACAGCTGGACATAAGCCTCTCCTTCGAAAGTAAATTTCGGCCTACTATACTATGTAAACCACAATATAATAGATGTGATTAAAATACTAATAGTTTAGAACCTCATAACAGTTATAGTTCTAAATAAGTAACATTTGTGAGGAAAATAAAAAAATAATTGCAAAATTAAAGATGACGGTGACTAAGTTGGCAGTACTATATAAGTGGCAGTGGGCTGGCCATGTTAGTCGCAGAACCAACAAACGTTGGGGTTAACGAGTTCTAGAGTGGAGACCGTAGTATCTAGTCGTGCAGGGCGCCCACAGGCCAGGTGGAGCGACGATTTGCGACGAATGACTAGCCCAAAATTGATCAGAGTGGACTACGATGTGCTGATGATGATGGTTATATTGATATTAAATTGAATATAATAATTAAATTTTCGATTTTTGTTTCTATAATTAGTGTGCATCGTTAAAAATGAAATGCCTCAAAAGAACATCTTTTTTTTTAACATGAAAACTTTTACACAATTTGATAAGTTATTATGGGATATTTATTTATTTGGTATATTTTGGTAACACAATATTATTATGATATGTACACATATATGAACATTAAAATATAAAGAACGATGTTTGTTTTTGGAAGTACCGATATTTTAGCGCCGCTTAATATAGTGGCGCTATGGCGTTATGTTAAACGCCGTACATTACGTAATAACGGCGTTACTGGTGACCATGAAAGATGGCAAATTGTCTTGTAAATAGCTAGTCTAGTCTTCCATGTACTAAATAAATAAATAAAATAAATAAATAAATTACCAGCATGGTAGTCCTGAGATCAAATTTATGGAAGAATTGTGTGATGAATATGTGTATCTCGAGAACAGAAGTGACGTCCTTGCGCTCGACGTCACGCAATACGTCGATGAACCATTCGAAGTGTTTGTGCGATGGACATATCCACAGGAAATAAACCTGGACATACATTCTTATTACAATATTATCAATAATATTTTACAGGGTAAACATAAGTATTTATTACTTATTTCTAACCTTATTTGATAAAATTTGCCATAACGTCTCTTTGACGTGTAAATATTCATACTCGCGTCATTAGTGTCATTTCTTAATACTTTTAAGTTAAAATAAAACAGTCAAAACAGATTTTCATACTGATCAAACAAATACATAAAAAGCAAGCAATTATTGTAATCTATGGTATCTAGAAATATACGATTTTGTTATTTAAAAAAATATGCAGATTCAATATAATTTATTTTATAAAACTTGTTAATGTTTCAGTGGCCAAAGTAAAAACATTCATAGGCTATTAAAGTAACCTTTGGATGATAACAAAAATATTATATCGCCTTTGATTAAATAATAATTATTTTACACTAAACAAATATACTCGTAGATGCTACAAATTCAATTAAATTTCGAGACGAGTACCCTTGTAAAGGCAGAATTGGATTAAGGAAAATTGTATAGTCATTTTCCATTACCTTCTTGCAAGCAACACCAGAATACCGATTGGTGGATGTACCAAACACGAGGTCATTGAGTATGGAGGCATAGGGCGTCACGCCGATACCTCCGCCCACCATTACGGCCACCTCGAACTTGTACCAGTCCTGGTTACCACCTCCAAATGGTCCTTGAATTCTGAAAAAGTTATTCAAATCAAAATATTCTCAGTTTATCTATTATTACTACTACAACTTGATTCTGTAAAATCTACAGAATGATACATTACCACGAACATCATCGTGAATATTCTTAATATACTGAAATAATAATATAATTTACAAATAAGATCGGATTGATATATTTTAGGTTTAAAATCTAATTGTGACGTCATTTTAATTTGGCATATGTTTACAGTAATCTTCCATTACAATAACAATAATGCTTTTGTGCGATAGTTAGTAATGTTCACAGAAAATACAAAAAATAAAAGTTGTACTGGAAGGTAGAATCTCAAGTTTATTTTCACACACAGTAACAAAGAGAAACAAGAATTACAATTATTAGCATAGTACAAAAAACAGTCAAGAGAAATGTAAATGCAGAAAGACAATCTAAAATAATCTAGGAAATTAATCAACAATTTTTATGCAATGTACGAGTATGTGCACTTCCTACTCCTAGTGTCCAGGTTTGAGAAGAATTCCTCGAAGTATAGTTTCAATTGAATTATAATGTAATTTTTTTTTTGTGATATAGTCATAAAGTTTGATCACTGCTTTTATGAGGCAAGTTTTTTTAGACAATGCTGCACAAATCATGACGGACTGTCTTGAACGTTTCTTAATCAAGTACTAACCTGATTTTAGGATGATCTTCAGGATTGTAATTGCATGGGTCGAAGTAATTTCTGAGTTTCCAAGTCCAAGGTCCTTGTGCTTTAATATGACAAGACAGACAATTTTCGTGCGGAGCTGACGTTAACGTAAATGAATGGAATTCTTCCTTTTTAAACGCTGTACATGACAGACGAACCCATTGGCCTGGAAGACGAATTTTGGGATACTAACTAGTTTGTATAGTACAGTACTTCATCGATTACTAAATAATAGTGGAACAAGTACATAGAACGTAGAAAACATGGAAATTACATTTACATACGTAGAGTTTATAAACAAAACCCTTTCAAATATAATAAAAAAAAGAAAATGCTGTTGTGTACTTGAAAATATATACTGAGTTTGGTATATTTCGGTAACATATTATTTTATATGAATCTTAAAATCCAAAGAACAAATGATACAAAAGGTTGTTGTTACCTGAAAGATACTTAAGGTTGGGTGGTCTATAAAACTTTATTTTGATCACATCCGAAGGCAACATTTCAGTTTCCAGTACGTCCAGCGCTAAGTATTTCGTTCGTAGAGATACAACCTGAGAAAATGAATTAGCAATTAGAATTATATAGCCAGTAAAATTATTTATGACGCCCTATCGACATATATTTTTAAAATTTTACTAGATTCTGTAAAATAACTGCTTCTGTTATATTTTAAACCGATTAAGTTTCAATAAGACAAAAAAAATATTGTGATTATGTGTGCTTTTTTAAATCTTTCTTTTTGTATTTTTTTTATTTCAATACTGTTCCTAAATTATGCTATTTAAAATCTAAGTGTAGCAAATTTTGTATAAATATCTTTTTAAGAAATTTTTCACATGAAGGAGATATGACAGTAAATTTGTTAAAAATAATATCATAGCATAATATTTTACGAATTTACTGTCGAAATAATGGTGTCCACTTTAATATTATTCCACTTCGAAGTTAATGTATTAGTGTTGCTTAAATTCTATAAAATATAGTTTATAAGTTCATCAATCATCATTATCATCAGCCTTTAATAGTCCATTGCTGGATAAAGTTCTCTCCTTATAAAGGAGGCTTCGGCCTACTATATTTGGCCGGTGTTGAGTTTGTGTCAAGTTTTCCTTCTCTTTACAGTGCTGTCGTCCAGCATATTTTGCTCTCTCTGTCGCGTCTTACGACACCCACGGGACGAATAGAAGTGGTGACACTGTGTATTCTTAAATCGATTTATCAGCTATATTTTGGATATCAAACAAGGCGACCTACCTTATCCAAGGTGTAAACGACGGCGGGTCCGAGGAAGAAGATCCAGAAGCGCGGCGCGCCGGTGAGGCGGGCGAGCCCGTGCACGAGGCACAGCGCGTACAGCGCCACGTGCAGCGAGTGCGCGCGCCAGAACCACGGGTACGCGCGCTTGCGGATCACCGGGTGCGCGAACACGAAGATCACGCACATTATCACGAACAGTAACACGCCCGACACACCTGCACGACAACATGGATGAAATAAGAAATATTACAGTCATGAAATATGCAATTTTAATAAAATAATAATGGATATGATGTCTTACGATGATATGAACTGTGATGATACAACTTGTCTTCCCGACATTGTACTGTATTAATCGAGAAATCAAGAAAGTAATTTTCGAATTGTGATCTTTAATAAATGAGTGTTAGCTACGTAAAATATAGTGTAACAATATACACTAGATTATAAGTGTAAAAAGTATTAAAAATATAATAAGTACAATAAGCAGCAAACAAAGATATGTGTGGCAAAAATACAGTCAGTCATTTTCTTACATACTTTTGCTATCAACGTGTTTTAGCTTTGAAACTTAAAATATTAAATACTAATTTGTTTCTAGTAAAATCGGATCCATGAACCGTCACATTTATCATGTAGATGGATGTCATTAATGTAGATAGATTCATAAAAAAATATGTATTTATAGCAACCCACAATTACCTGTGACAGTCTGGAATACCCAGTAAGTAATACCAGGTCTGAAGTCAGATGTAAAGTGGACTTCTTTGGTGAGACATCGCAAGTTCTCAATGGGTTGAGTCGAAACGTGATAGAAGTTCACCATGTGACCCGCTGTATGTAGCAGAGAGAAGAATAACGCTGTGCAGGCAACTATTTTGTGAAACTGGATACTTGAGTCGAGGGGAATATATTGTTGGATGCTGAATTCCTGCAAAATAATTATTTATTTACTTTGTAATATTTTCTGTAGTAAGTTACTGAATTATATAATTGTTTTGTTTTAATATCATCTTCATGCTGGTTTTAAGCACGAATGATATGAAAATATCATTGAACTGGGTGTGAGACCGGAGGCCCATTAATGCAGGGGTGACAGTTATCGTGGTAACTGTGTAAGCCTTACACTGTCACGATGACTATCATGCCTTTACGTCCCCAAGCGGGGTGTGAAAAAGCATCTCACAAGGCCACCATAGTGTGGGTCACCATATTCCATTATCTGCATTTGTAATGAGTATGGTGACCACAACTCTCGGAATCTATTCATGTTCTCCACCAGGCAGAGTAGAGTCACTTTGGCAGGCACTTAACATAAAAAAATAATAGGATTCAACACTTTTTTTTATTCCATTAATGTTAAGAATCCCATTGTGAAAAAAAAACTATTAGTAAACTAGCTATACCAGCTATATATATTTTCCATAATAACATAATTTGTTAAATCACTATAAAAAGACAATACAGATGATAAATCGTGATAAAAATTGAGTATTTTGGTAGATAAAGGAACAACTAATCATTATAAATTTTTCACTTGTTCAAGCGAAACTTAAAAGGAGAGTTAAGATTTCCAACTTATGAAAAGTAGAAATCGCTGAGTCAAAGCGGCAAAAGCAACTTAGTTGCAAAATCCTTAAATAAATTTTTAGAAGTGCTTTTATATTAAAACGATATAAAAAGACACGCTACCTTCAATTTTGTCAACAAGTTCCTCGACATAGTGAGCAGTAATAAACTGTAGCAGAACGACAGAGCAGCTGCAGAACCTCGTGTGATCGCAATACCGACTCCCATTATATGCCTTAAGTCCAAATGTTCAGACATAAACGAGTAGTGAGCGAATCGTTCAACAAACAGTCCGATTGTCACAACGTAGAACACGAATAAGTAAAATATATTTTGTCTATTTTCTTCAAGGAATGTTGTTAGGTAATCCCACTTTAGTAGCAACCAGTTCCTGAAATCATAGTATAGTATGGAATAACTAACTCAATTTCAGTAAATAATTTCATTCTCGTATAGTTGTACTTTGTTTGTGTTATAATTGTCTTCAAGTTTGATATTTGAAATACTTTCAATAATTAAAGATACACCAGCAGTTTCACATTCAGTTCAGTTTATTTTGCTGAGAAAAAAATGTCATTTTCACTATATACTTACATATAAATATTAATCTTTTATTTAGAAAATAACTTGATATATTTAGTATTAAAGTTTTCATTTGTCTTTTTTGGAATTCATATGTTTTCATGTAACAATTTTATCTGGACTGTTCTTAGCAGTTTTGCTAATCGAAAATTGAGTTATGGGAAACACGTTTCTAAAGAAGTAATTGCAGATATTATGGAGTAACTAAAGAAAATATTATAGCAATACTATTACAGTAAAATAGAGTGCTACAAACCTGGATTGATCCATTGAGGGTTCAATGTGAAAGCTGGTCATTCTAGCAACGTTAGTGGATGTGTCTAAGAAATTCTGCTTAGCACCTTTACAGTCCAGGCCAATGGCAACAAATTCTCCTTTATATTCTTTCATCATTACCTTAAAATCTGAGTACGTCAAATGATCTTTGTGTTTAAGGCCTGCATCCTGAATTTAAAAAATTAAAACACTTTTTATGTACTACATTCTGTTGAAATGGCAAAATATCTTTGACTATTTGGTGGTGGTTAAAATTTCTACGTTAAAAATTGTAATATGTTTTTAGTTGTTTTTACTGTGAACAGTTGTCGTAACTCCCTCGACCGTTAATATTTATTTTTAATTCTTTGTATTGAAGAAACATAGTGTATTTTAAGCCGTCCATATGACCTTAATTATGCACGAATTAAAATATATTTGACCAGTTTTTAACCAAAATATTAGGTACTTACGGAAAACATTCCATCGATAAGTTCAGTAACGTGTTCATCCCGCAGTGAGGTTGTTCTGGCAATTTCAACAAGTGACCGCAACATTTCACTAAGTTCGCCCTTGTCGATAACTCCGTTGCGATCATCGTCACACATATCAAATATAATTCGGAGTTTATCTTCGGTTGCACCTCTCGAAAATAGTACTACGGTATCTAAGAATTCCTAAAATAAGTATAAATACATAAAGATAAATATTAAAATAATATTTTGCTATTAATTTCAAGTAATTTTATAAACAATGCTACTGTCTTGACCTAGTACGGTATTGTGTTATAATAATTCACCTGATAAAGATCAAATAATTAAATTCGGACATTGACCTGAAATAGTTATGTAAATGTTTGCTGAATGAATAATATAACATAACGGAACTCATTGTAAAAGTTTAAATTGAAAGTTTGGAATTTAAGGTTTGAAATATCTTTGTCAATTGACAATATTGTACATAAAATACCTGGAAAGAGATCCTTCCATCGCCATCTTTATCTACGATATTAAACATTTTCTTCACAAATACTGCATCTGCTTTCATACCCAAAGCGCTGGCAAACTCACTTTTTGATAGAGATGTTCTCATTACAATAGACTGGAAAAAATTTCATGATTAAGGGCCTACAGAATAAAGACTATGCAGGGTCTTAAGGGCATTTCATTTGTGAGAATACCGAAATTGCCAGCAATGCCTAAACCATCAGGTAGTTCGTATATTAGTTTGCCACCAAGTGGTATAACATCATTGGTCAAATTGATTTTAAAATAAATTTAAACTATTTACTTTACATTATTTACGGTTCTATATTATCATGATTTTATAATTCAATAACGTCTGAATTTTCGCGATCGTATTTATAAGTTTTATTACATGTACAATGAGTTTTGAAATAATTATTTTGTAATGGTTTTCTTACTTCCGGATCAGAATCTTCATTTCTTCTTCGTTTTTCACCCGGAGCCAAACCAAACGTTATTGCATAAGCTTCTCTGAAGAAATGTTCTAACTTTCGTTGCCTTCGCTCTCGGGTTTCTGCTGTTGCTAAAATTTGTTCACGATGTCCCTGTACAATATTTTTATTAAAATTTTCATTTACAAGTTATATTAGTTTTCAAATCATTATAAAATTAATTTCATTACCTGGCTCAGGTTCAGTGATTTTTTATGTTGTGCTAAAAACGTATCCATTTTCACGAGGAACTTACGTCGCGAGTTAAGGGAATCCATTTCTAAGACAAGATCATGTTCACGTGGCGCTCGAATTAGAACCAGAGGCCGTTTGTTTGGTCTGCTTTCCTGTAATAAGTTTAAAAAAACTATGATTAGTTCGAACCAAAAAAGGATTTTGACAATTCTGTTGTTACTTACTTTAATTGAAAAGGACCGAAATAAGATGCGAAAAGGTAATAAATACACATGATTAATTCACTTTATCATTTAAGAAGAGAAGCCCCACGTTTGGAATATATCCTATTTAACGATGGACTCTATAAACACACAAGTAACGGACACTAAGACACCCAGACTCAGAACAATAATTTGAGGCATACAAAGTGTTGTCCCGTGTGGTTTTCAACCAACAACACTCAACTCAGTAGACTGACGTGGAGAGAGAGAAGATGGCACACTTCTGAAAAATAAACAACTTAACGTAACAAAATTCTTATTTTTTTAAGATTATAGTTTATTTTACCTGACTCTCAATCACTGTAATTTGATCAGTATGGTCCAACGGAACAGTGCGTAGTTTATCACCTTTACGATCTGTGACGTGAAGTGCAGGTTCTGGCCCCAGCCGAAGCTTTACTATACGTTTGTATGAAGCATGTACCCATTCACGACATACCATTTTGTCTACTGAGCCTACGAAATATAATAAAAAAAAAATAATATTTTAAAAAGATGTAGAAAATGTTAATATGGGTCAAGTTTTTGGATAGATGTCGAATATCTTTTTGCAATTGCATATCTTTATTATATTTTGTTATTATTCAACTAATTTCTTGACCACCATTACAAACAGAGTTAATATTTATTGATAAGATATTTTAAAATATTTAATGTCAGGTATCGGTTACACGCATATAGTTGTTATTATAACTTAAATGGGTAAATTCAAGCAATGAGTATGATGTCAAAATGGTATCAGTAAAGTTTTATGTAACGTACCTTTATGTTGAGCAGATTTCAAATGTTCCTGTTGAATTTTAAGTTTTCTTCGCCTGCTATTTTGCAATTTTACTACTCCGTATCCAGCGCCAGCGCATAGGATTGGAACAAACAGCAGTATCAGGCAGGTATAAATATACGCAAACTCGTTTCCCTAAAATTGAATTAAAATCAATAATGACAACAATATTTTTGCAGCTGACGTTGTATATTAATTTCTTAAGAATGCAGATTATTACAGGAACAATATACTATTACAAATTATAACAATAAAACACTTCAGCTAAACAATAGTTTTCTAATTATTTGTCGTCGTGTCAAACGTGTCATCTCCGTGTCGAGCTGGAATTTACAAAAACTTGTAGTTATTATTATTTTGTTACCTCAAAGTAGTCATAACCTTTCAGGTACTTGCAGGGCGGCAGTTTGGTTGCGTTCAGTTGGTAAGGTTGTGGGCAAGGATCACCAGACTTCCAATGGAATACATCCCGTTGTATGTCGTGTGGGCCTACTGCAGTACTGTTTACAATTATATCCCACATTTTGACCTGACGCAGCTCCTCGATTTCATCTTTTGTGAAGATACTAAAAGTATTAATTATACATAATTCAAACAGTACAGTGTCAAAGAAAACAGAGTACAAATTTGATGCGTCTACAAAAACTTTGTTTATTTATTAAAGACAGACGCTAAGTTTAGCTGGATACTTGTCGGAATAAACATTTGAGTGAGTGACACATTTGAAAACTCTTGTAATTTAGTTCTTTACGAATATAAATACTAATCAAGACACTTACAGATGAATTATTGTCTCATACAGAAGAATGTTCATCATAAGAAGTCAGAGTTAGAGGAAGTACAGTTACAACAGAAATTGATATAGTTTACTTACCCATTCTGCTCATTTTCAAACCAAAATCTGTCTGCGTCTCTAATGCGTGTAAACTGGTCTATAATAATTGCTCTGAACAGTTCTCCCGGGTGCCCGGTCGATTCTAACATACCACCTGAAAAGCATTGTTTATAAATTAAAGAAATTTCCTATAAGCATCACATCAACGGCCTTTAACAGGCCACTGCTGGACATGGGCCCATGTCCTTAGAATGTAGGTTTTTATTCGATTGTACCACGCGGGCCAGACGGGCTTGTCATGGAGTTCATATCAAGTTTTCATTCTCTTCACTGGGCTGTTGTCCTGCATAACTTGTTCCCTTGGCCGTCTTTTACGACATCCATGGGAAGATACTGTGTTGACACTCTGTATTCTTAATCCGTCACCACACTACAAGTATGGCTTTAACGTTATATGTTTACTTACCAATATAAACATCGATGTTATCAAGTCTTCCGTTGTAAATTTGTATAAGTTTTTGCAATAAATCAGGATCACTTTCAAATAGTGCTGGATTTATTTCATTGAAGGTCTTAAGTCTGGGTAATCCGTAGTATTCTCTGTAAAGTAGTTAATACTATATGTGCTATAGGGATACTATCATTTAAAATATTTCTTCTTGAAATCTTAGGATATAGGATAGATAATAAGAAAAAACTATAGATGATATTAAACACTTAACAATACAATACCTTGCAGTATTATAATCAGGCAGTCCGTTATCTCTTCCACGCATTATGTTAAGGGCTCCCAAATCTCTTCTCGAAAATTCCATAGGTCCAAATAAATTATCGCGAACATCTGAACACAGTAAAGCATCTTCCCGTTCGGACATTTGCGAGGCCATTCCCATCAGAACTTCTTCTATTGGGACTTGAGACATGACGTCCTAGAAATTATTTTTTTTTTAAGTTCACACACATAACGTTTCAATTTATTATTAATAATGTACTCCAAACTGATTTTGGTCACGGCTAGTCTCAACACAGACTTGTCAAATACACAGAAGATATTTAAATATATATTTGTGAGCACAAACGCAGGTACACTGTCTGTTCCCTCACTCTTGTAATGTGCTGGGACGGCTATGCTACATGGAGGAACGAGGTGGAGGACCGACAGCTTTACGTGAATGTGCATATTTTGTAAACTTCGTAGCAAATTATTCTAAAGGTACTTACGTTAGCATCCCACCAAGTCTGACATAGCCTTATCGCGTCATGTCCTCCTGGTGCTCTGCCATATCTACACTTCCTGTCCCTCAGCAATATCGCTGGTGGAACAAGAGTATGGCCGAAGCGGAATGCAGCCACAGCGAATGCATGCGTTACTCCCGGAGCTACATCAGCTCGATATCCTTTATATGGAGGAAGGGGAGTGCCTAGGAACGCGGGTACGTACTCGTACAGAATTATATTCTGAAATGAAATATACCATTAGAATATCGATAATCAGAAAAATGTTATGTTTTTATTTAGACCTAACTATGTCTTGCCAAGCTGCCAACAAAACTAACGGGAAAATAGATAAAATTAATCCATGACGCTTGTTGTATATTGTTTCGAAATTAGAAATCAATCGATGCAGAGTTTTTTGAGCTTTCGAAGTTAAGACATGCCCAGACACACACACATATGTATATGTATATATGTATATATAATCACTACACATGCTGTATATGTACGTATTATCTAATCCTACTCCCTTTATTATCTTTGAGGAATTATTTATTTGGCACTTCGTTGTAGGTGCAACTTTTTTTTAACGTATACTTGACATTAGTGTCTTTGCATATTGCGACCCACCTGTAAACTGGCAATGACGATTCGCCGAGCACGCTGGAACAATTGTTCGTCGCTCCAATCAGGGTGCTGCCTATGTACTCTGGCTGCGACAACGTTGTGCCATCGAAGTAGTAGAAACCCAAAAGTTACCATAGCTGGATTCTGATTAGTTCGAGGATCTCCTAGTACTGGAAAATTAAGACTAAAAAATTAAGATTATGGTTGCTTGTTGTTTCAGTTTGACAAATGGTGAAAAAAAAAATTAAAAACATGACTAGCATTCTCGTATAGCATTCTTGTTGTAGTTTTAGAACTTTTGTTTTGGGGTGACCTAAGTAGCTAAAAACGACAATTTCCTCATAGTAAACAGAAATATGAAGAGACACACAGACTTCATTTCATTGTTTATTGAAAACTTTCAAATAGCTTCAGTTATGGAAAAGAAAACTACGAGTATATTATTGTGCTAATACTTAGTGAAGGAATCAGTTTTTGTGTGTAGCAAGCAATGTACCAATTACTATGCTTTACAACTTGTTCATCCTCTTGTAACCTAAAATCAATTAAAAGTTCTAATCCGCCGAAAAGATTTAAAAGTCTATCACCGCCAAAAATATAATACAAAAGCAAATTTAAAAATAAAACAATAATGATTCTCTATTTGAGCAAAGTATTTATTAATGTATGTACATACAATTATAATGACGCTAGAATTTGCTTATTAAAGAACAAGCCCAATTAAATCATTGCCATTTACGAATTTCTGATCTACGCTATACTAACTGATTCGGAAAATTTTATGAACACAATTTGAAAATCTGACTATTAAGAGATTTAAATTTATGAAAGATGTTTAATACAGGTAACATTCGTCATTTATTAATCGATTTGAAAAAGTTTGGTTTTTTGTAAGATTATAATTTCTGTTTGGGATTATTTAAATTTGAAAAAAAAACCTCGCCTAAAGAAAATTAACAGCTGAAGAATACAGTTAGCCATTGTTCGTATAAACCGATGTCTTAGAAATTGCTTAGGATCAAAGTTACAGGTATGCAACTGATATTATAAATTTAATCTCTTCGAATATATATGTGATTCAATACTTACAGAATAATCTCTCTTGACTGAGCATCCTCATATAATGCGGCACAGGGTTGTTGAAGAGTGGGACGCGTTTCGTGTTTCGCAGTGGCAAACCGCCTTCATGTGCTAAGCTTCCGTTCTGTATACAAAATACGTTTAACGTTACGTTTTAACGTAGGAGTTGTTTATTATTACAGATAAGTTGAAAATGGTATATTTACTGTAATTACCGTTTTTATTAGATATTTATCTTAATATATATAAATCTCGTGTCACAATGTTTGTCCTCAATGGACTCCTAAACCACTTAACCGATTATAATAAAATTCGCACACCATGTGCAGTTCGATCCAACTTGAGAGATAGGATAGTTTAAATCTCAAATTATAGTCGAATTTTATTTTATTGCTAATTATTTGTCTGTTATTATTTAACAGTCACAATTATCTGTTAACTCCAAATGATTCTAACAGATGTCGATACCTTTCGACTGGGTTGAGTAAGTAATCAATAGATGGCGCTGCTATGGTAAATCTACGAACGTGTCATATAAGCTACATTTTAACAGCATAATTACCACGTGTTGTTGACGTTGGTGAATGTTCCCGGGCCAACGTCTTTTGAATTTTTACGAACAGTTAATGGTCGAGTATTCAATACATACCAGGATGCATGTCGTGAACTGCAATTGCTAGAAGACGATAACCATTGGGACTTAACGCTTGCTGATGCTGCGTTTACATCAACACCGAATAACATTCGTCAGTTGTTTGCAATTATTTTGACGACATGTTATCCCTCGTAAGCACAAACTTTGTGGGAAAAATATAAAAATTGTATGACAGAAGACATCTTGCACCGAATTAGACAAACAAATCAATGCCAAAACATAGATTATACACCAGAGATGTACAATGAAGCAATGGTCTTGATCGAGGATTTATATGTTCTTATTTCAAATTTACCACTTAATCATTACGGTATGCCATCACGTAATCGTCCAGCCACTGACTTAGTCAATACCGATTTACAACGAGAAAATCAATATGACCATGGAAGTTTAGCAACAATTATCATGAACAGTGAACCATTACTGACAGCAGAACAAAAAATTATTTATGATTGGATTATGCTGGCTGTTGCTGCTGAACAAGGCGGTTTTTTTTTCTTGGATGCACCCGGTGGAACCGGTAAGACATTTTTAATATCGTTGATTCTTGCCAAAATACGGTCGCAACAAAAAATCGCATTAGCAGTAGCATCGTCAGGAATTGCGGCTACTTTACTGGATGGTGGGCGAACAGCACATTCAACATTCAAGCTGTCATTGGACGTTCATAATAAACCAGATGCAATGTGTAACATCAAAAAGAATAGTGGAATAGCTGCAGTGTTGCGGAAGAGTTCTATAATAATTTGGGATGAGTGCACAATGGCACACAAATATTCACTTGAAGCATTAAACAGAACTATGCAGGATTTAAACAGCAATAATAAACTTTTCGGTGGTGCTATCTTACTTTTGTCTGATGACTTCCGGCAGACCTTACCGGTTATACCCCGCTCTACTTTCGCGGATGAGATTAATGCATGTTTGAAACAATCATTCTTATGGCGAAGTGTTGAAACACTTCGATTGACCATAAATATGCGAGTACAATTGCAAAAAGATCCATCAGCACAAATATTTTCCGAACAACTACTAGATATTGGGAACGGTAAAATAGAACTGCAACCAAATACGCAATGCATTAAACTACCAGACAATTTTTGCACTGTTGTTCAGGATAAAAATGAATTGATTCAGAGTATTTTCCCGGATATACAGAATAATTATTTGAATCATAAATGGTTTAGTCAACGGGCGATTTTGGCAGCCAAAAACGTTGATGTTGACGAAATTAACTTCCAGATACAACAGTTGTTACCAGGCGATCTGATGTCTTTTAAATCAATCGATACTGTTGTTGATGAAAATGAAAGTGTAAATTTTCCGATTGAATTTTTAAATTCATTAGATATCCCTGGAATGCCATGACATAATCTTCGATTAAAGATTGGTTCCCCTATTATTCTCCTCCGTAATTTGAATCCACCTCAATTATGTAACGGTACGCGTTTGGTCATCAAAAAGATCACCGGAAACATTCTTAAAGCAACCATTTTGGCTGGGAAGTTTAAAGGAAAACTGGTCCTGCTGCCACGTATTCCGATGATACCATCAGATTCTACCATACCCTTCAATAGGCTACAGTTTTCAATTCGTTTAGCTTTCGCTATGTCTATAAATAAATTTCAAGGTCAAACAATGTCCATTTGTGGTTTAGATTTGGAAAATCCATGTTTTTCTCATGGGCAACTATATGTTGCGTGTTCACGTGTTGGGAAACCGTTGAATCTATTTGTGTTAGCTAAAGACAGGTTAACCAAAAATATTGTGCACCGATTGGTGTTAAATTAAATTGAAATTGAAAGTATTTATAATTCAAACAAATAGATATTAATGTTTAAAAGTTTAAGACTGTCTGCCTTGCCTACCTCATTCATGAGTTTAAGCTTCACATGTTATTTACTGTATTATACTGTAATATACTTATATTTGTTATAAAACTAAATGGAAATAATAAATCTGATAAATTTTTATTTTGTACCTATTGATTTCTGCTTAATATCAAGTGTAAGAACATTTTAATTAATTGTGTTCAACGTACTTCCCCTTCAAATCTCAATCCAGTGAATTTGTATACCAACATCATTATTTTCGTCTTTGTTCGTAAATAATTTCATTGTAGTAAAGGGTTATAGTAGTAGAAAGTCAAATAAGGAGATCACCATATTTTACAAATACCATCTGTGTGAAAAAGCATAGTGGACTCCGTGACTGATGTTCTCTTATTGTTCCTCTTAGATTGTTTACTATAATGTAATATAACAAAAACTTTAGCCACAGCAACGCGTGGCCGGGTCAGCTAGTAGTATATATAGAAAGAGGCTCCTCATTCATTTATATTAATTATATATTAGTACAATCAACAGCCTCTACCAAACCACGCTGGACATAAGCCTCTCCTTAGAAAGGAGGTTTTAGCCCACTATATCACGCCAGCCAGACAGGTTGGTATAGAGATTGTTTCAAGTTTGCCTAATGCCTTTGCTGTGATGTTGTCTTGCATATTTTTTCCCTTAGTCGACTCTTAGCATACAGAAGGAATAGGGGCGGTGCCACTCTTTATTTTTAATCCGTCACTACACAGAAATAGATGGATAGACAAATTAGTATTTTTAAGTAAAAAAAGTTTGTAACTGTAAAAAAGTACGCCTTGTCATTATTGTACACATGCGCAAGTCTTTTAAATGTGTCTCATGCCTTTAAAGTCAAAGTAGTGTCAGGATAATATCATATTGTAAAAACATTGTAAAAATTAGTTATATTATTCAATTGTACTGTAGGTGTTGTATTGTATTTGAAGTTATTGTCATTTTACAAAACAAAATACAATACGTATGTTAAATAAAAGTCAACAACCCAAAAGTTGCAATGCATTTATACAGCATAATTATATGACGAAATGTTACGTGACCTTTTTCACGTAGACATTTAGTAAGAAATAAAAGTGGTTGTGGTTCATCATAATACATGTCACTTGTGTATTTCGTAATGTGCATTAGCACAAACTGTCCAATAGTGTCAGATGAACTAAAAAAACTACAATTATAATTCACCGCGATCATTAGCGCATTAGGTTCATTTCACTTTCACACACATCAGACATATGGTTCTGACTTTTGACCGCGGTTCCACCTGCGTATATACGAGTATGGTAAAACGTAGAAAATGTTACTAACTGGTAGGGAACTGTCTATTGGTGAAAGAATTTCAAATCAGTTTAGTAGTTAAGGTTCAGACATAAAACAAATAAACTCATATTTGCATTTATAGTATTAATTAAGATTAATGGGGAAGTGAATGTAAAAAAGTTTAGTTGAATTTTAAAATTTTCCTGGGACGCAGCGCTAATGCTACCGAAGGTTACTATTACTAAGCCCAGCGTAAAGGAGTCATTATAGATGTGTTTTAATAGTATTGGTCCAATATCCTTATTGGTTCAATTTGACTATTAATGATAGGTTATTAATGTAATAACTATCAAACATATTTTTTTAAGTTCGCTAATAAATTCATTATTGAAAAATAATATCTAGTAACAATTTTTTTGCTATGTTATTATTGTTAGTCAAGGGTATTTGACATTAAAAAATATCTGTACCTGGCACTACGTATCATAATTTGAAATAATTATTTACGGTTACATTATATCAATGTATATATTTGTTAATTTTAATTTTAAGAGCCTGCCAAAGTGATTCTACTCAGTTTGATGGCAAGTATGTATAGAATCCAAAAGTTGTAGTCACCATACTCATTGTGAATGCAGACAATGCGATGTGGTTACTTACATTATGGCGACCAAGTGAGATGCTTTTAGATGTCCACTTGGGAACGTAAAACGCATGATACCACGATAACTGTCACCCCTGCATTAATGGACCTCCAGTCTCGTACTCACCAACGAAACACGACAGCACAGATGCTGTCGCTTTAGATTGGTTTTCTGTGAGAGGGTGTACTGTGCCTGTCGAGTCAACCCCTTTGTACTGAAATGGGTGGCTCTACTATCTACCACATATAATTTATTCTAACACAAATTTTACGAAATTTTCCTTACTAATAGAACGAAAATTGTTCTAGTTGTGTTGATTATAGTAATTTCTTGAAAATATAAATAGTCAAATTCATTTGTGCTAGTAAAACATGTACATATGTGTACGTAATAAATCAGGTTATATATGTATAGGAAAGTACGTAAAGACGCAGGCGTGGCTGCTGGGTGGCACCTGAAATGACCTCATTGCATTCACCCACGCCTCGCTGGTACTGTACACGAAGCTGCCATCGATCCACGACGTTATTTGGTTTATCTGCAACAGAATGACATGTGTTATTGCCGACCGAGGCCGAGTCGAACATGTTTGGATTTTTACGTGCGATTGAGTCGTGTTTGTAATTACAATATGGATTTGTATATTACATTTTGTAACTTAGTAAATGGTTATTAAGGTTTTATTGACACTCATAGGTACATAGTAATCTACATGTTTCTTAAATAATGCGTATATGTTCTTTTTTGTTAAATAGACTCGTTTTAGAAATAAACTTTACAAACAATGAAATAAGGACACAAAGAAGAAAGGTCCACAGCGACTATTTTGTTACCCTTGGACAGGTTAATCACATTCGTAATCGCTCGTGTAGCTATATAGATTTAAAAAAAATCCAGCTTCTATAATTTGGTTACTATAAAAAGGCACAGACTCCTATTTATGTACAGTATAAATATGTAATTTATGCAGAATGTAAAACATTTACAATGTGATAAATGACATCTGTGGTTGATATAACAAATTAGGCATAAAGTTCGCTTTGTCATATATTATCTAACCAAACCTACAGCAATTAAACGGCTATTAACATTCTCAAACCGGTTTACAAATTTAAGGTAACGTTCGCTCATAGGGACATATTTGTAGATTGCAGTTGCATTCATCCGATGGGTGTATCTAGGTTACACTACCATTAAATTTTATTGCCTGGAATTCGGCCTTCGATGAGCACGGACCATTGGTGGAGGTTAGGCACAGTTTACACTACACGTTAAATATGTGATTTCATACTTGAATTTATTGCACAAACATTGTTTGATGTGTAATCTTAGTTATGTAAGATTGATAGATAATCTATAGGTGTTCGGCAAGTAATAGTGAAAATAAAAATAAAATACTGGCAAGCGCCTGAAAACCTTTATGCTGATTTATAATATGGTTTAAAACATCTGTAACCTTGCGTGTATAATATGTAAATTTAAGAATATCTTGATTTCTCAGGCTAAAAAGACAACAAAACACATAGGTTGAACAGAATAAGTTACGAAAACTATGAAAATCGGATGAGTTAGTTGACAATATTTAAGTGTAAATAATAAAGTTCAGTCTGCCTTAGCAATAAAGTTCACCGCTTCAGTTATATGATATATATATTTTTTTAATAATCTATTTTAAGAACCCTGCCAAAATGACTACTTTCACGATTTTATAGTATATTAATCTAATCCAATTGTTAGATCACTATTCACTTTTCTTCTCACAATGTTATTAAATAGACTACAACTACAGAATTTGCTTAAGGTTTAGACGTCATAATTATCGAAATCTTTATCTGCGAAACCAATCTAGTAACTGTGTATACATTTACAGAAAAATGCTATCAGTTACACAGACATCTCAAGACTAAGATGACTTACCTGTTCTCTTGGACTATTGGGACTTTGACCAGTATTGCGATCGTAAGCAGCTCTAAGAAACGGCATGTACTTAGCACCATTACATTCTGGATCATACATGTGGTCACATTTGTCGACTGGAATTCGATGGTGCTCAATCGGACAACCAGATTCTGAAGCCATGACGATCTCATTTGTGACGATTTGACCTACAAATAATAAGAACATTAATATTTTTTTATAAATTTTAAGATTCTTCATGCTGTACATTTTCAAGACACATGTAATATTTTGAAGAATATCAATAAATAAAAACGTACACTTTAACTCGAGTACACTTTAAGGTGTATTGAAAAAACAGTAAAACAGTTAGAAATACTTTAAGTAAATAAAAGAAGAAAAATGTGCTTAAGTGAGGCTGTTGCTTGAATTTTACAAAAAAATTTAAATTATTCAAAGATGAAACTTACCGAAAAATGCAAGTAAAGCAGTCCTATTAGCAAGAGATGGCAGGCCGTCTTGTCCTCTCATGAATAATTTGGATAGGGTACGGGCGCCAGGCCTGTCGGAGCCCGCCATCATGTACACTCCATCTGCATAGGCTGCTGGTGTTTTACGAGTAAGCCTGCTATCTGTGAATAAACATGTATTAAAGATATACATATACTTCATACATATGTAAACACACTTTACGCAGTGAAAGTATCATTTCCCTTCGCTTACATTTATGAGAATATTTACTACGCTCAAGTTACTTTCAAAATGAGGCGTCTGGTAAATAACTTACAATTAATCATATTAAATCTTTATTTTCGAATTTCAATCACTCATATTACTAAAAATAATAACATTTAATTTAATTTAATCGTTAGCGCTATCCACTTATATTTCTCTTCAATAAAAGAAAACAAATATGATTTATTAACCGCGATCTTAATTCATCATTAATTATTAAACGTGCCTTTGGTTTTAAGTCGCTTTCAGTATTATATGCGTCATCTATAAATGTTTAAATTACCTGTTGAAACTTAATTTCCATCACATTAACAACTAACAACTACCGCGTTAGTCTAGGGGCTAGCATATGCGACTGCTGATCAAGAGATCTCGGGTTTGATTCCGTGGTCGGGTCAAAAAGCGTTATTGAGTTTTTTAGTTACAGAAATAGTTAATAACAGCCCGTAATTTGGATGTTCGGGTCTGAACCCTGATCTCTCTCTAATTGTGTCAGATAATTGTCTCTTTGAGTTGTAAGAGTGGGGGGACTGAGAATGCACCAGTGTTTTTGCTCACAAAGGTGTACTATTACTACTTATTACTATGATTTCTCCTGGCGGTTGGTTCATCTCTATTAGGACTGGACACCGTCGCCATAACCAAATCGGCTTGGAATACATCACTATCAATATTTAACAACTAAAGAACGGATACCGATTGAAAGGTGCACGTATATTTCTGATTGATTATAAACTTAAAGACATTGCAACAACGTAAAAGTTATAATTAAAATAGGAAATTGATATATAAGTAACACAAAAAAGAAAAAAATATATATTAGATAATCAACCTTAGCAACGACTTTTGGATTTAAGTGGATTGTTTAAACCACTGATATGGATATATTTGGCATTGTTTTTATTACCTAATTTTGGTATAAAAATATGCAGAACTTTATACAATAAACTCGATACGCAAGACCACCGAAAGTCACACCTAAAACATCATTCCATTCTAAAGTAAACTAAAGAATTACTCACTTATAAGTGATTTAAACGGTTATTTTTACCTTTATGATATTTGTAAATAGTTAAACTATTTATTTTATTTTTCAATTAATGTGCTATCCCAAAATATTTGTTATATATAATTATAATTACGATATATAGAATACTTATAATTATTATATAAATAATTATATTAATGTTACAAAAATATGTGAAGCCCATAATTAATTACTGTTCAAAGAGAACAAATATTAAAATAAATGTAACCTAAAATTTAAACTTTATGAAATGAAAAAATATATTTGTTAGTCTTGAATAATTTAAATTAATAATTTTAATTAGTTGACAAACGAATTGATGAATTTATCGAAAACAATTTTAGAACTTCTATTTGTTATTTAAGAAGGTTGCAAATTAATGGCATTTCGACTGTCCGTGTACCGGTTTTTTAGAGAACATATGTTTTAGCAATTAAATCCAAGGAAAACTTACTTTCTGTAAAATTAATAATACAGAAATCATTCAGTGTTTCACAAGTTCAGATTTTTCTTTTAGGAAACTATTATTACTACCAGTTTCTACTCACTTTTAGTTAAAAATTACGTTGATAACTATCCAAAAATTAGCCGCAGACAAATCCATGTCAATAAATATGTATATTTATAGAAATATAACTATAAATATAATGTAAATACTATATTTAGACTTCTTTCCTATCACTTTCTATTGTGCTCTAATTACAATAAACAAGTTTGTTTCTTTCACGGATGTTTCATATCACAATTTGATCTTCAAACTTTGTCAATTATTCATGTGTCAATTAGCACTCTTTCACATTGCGATATGCATGATACGTTTTAGAAGCGCAACGACACAATATGAAGGAATTGTGAATGTAATAATTAAAAAACAGATTTGATTAGAACGGATCAATCTGTTATTTCAATTAAAATATGGTAATTTTACCGAAAACATCTCTATCGATATCCGATATTGCTAAGAAAACTTTTTAGCTTTCAAGGTGTTGGAGAAGATATGAAACACTGTTAAAGAACTTGATACCTCCTTTCTAAAGAAAGGCCTATGTCCAGCATTGGACTGTTAAAGGCTGTTAATGATAATAATGATAAACTTGATACATGTTTCTATATGTTGGCTATAGTGAGTCATGAACAAGACATATTGTACTAATATAACTTTAAATTCAATCTAAAGTCATACTATATCTGTTTCAAGATACAGTCTACTACTACGTATTTCAACAACGGTAAATGTAATGACATAATTTGTTTTATCAGTATTTCATCAAAACTAAAGCAACAACTGCCCTATATTTGAATAGAAGATAAAATCAAAAATATATTATTTTTGATTTTATCTTCAGTTTAAAACAAAGGCCAGGTAAATGCATTAGTGAATGTTAAATACAGAAGTAACAGAAAGGATATTGCTTAATACGAAGTGTTCTCTGACGGGGATTTACAAGAGTGAGCGGCGACGTTCACTTCGGGAATCGAATACAAGTCCGGTTATGGAATTTATCTCAGACCTGACTGTAACTTACACATAATAATAGAACGTAAACATATTTTTTTTCAATTTAACACAAATATTACTTTATTTTATCAGCCTAGCTTTAACACTACAGGCATTAGACATATAGTCCTATTTATTTCATTCTAATAAATTGTGAAATAAATACAGATACTAATTGCATTCATAAAATAATATTTATTTCCTCTAAGTGAAGACACCTAGACAATAAGTCGATAACACTAAGGATTATGTTTGTATTACTTCGCGATTAATGTGCAATGCAGTGGATATAAAGTTTTGCCAGCTAGTTAAAACAACATTTTTTTATACAGAAGTTAAAAGTTTCAAAATACCGAATTGACTTTAAATCATGTTTATGTAAATTTTGCTAATTAAAACACAGTTGAACGATAATTTCAAATTTTTTGAAAAGAAATAATAAAAATGCAAACTATGTAGTTACTATTTATTCTAATCGCTGTGTATCTCTACCATACTATTTGTCTTACACTAACATCGATTCGCGCGTGATACTGTGGTGGCGCAACTCTCGCTGGTTTATTTGCATGAGATGCGAATTAGGAACGAGGAGATATATAACCTCACACACAAATTACTCTGCGTCTGCTCATCATAGCTATAATCACTAGATTATCAATAGGTGTTAATACAAATCGCTCACGATGTGATAATTGTGTCTTAAGATTAGATTACTATAAATAATATTTTGATAATAATCGTAATGACGATTTTGTGTTTATGTTCATCGTGTATTGTGGTATTTATGCTTTTGAAATAATAGATGTTGGTTTATGAGTTTAACGACTGATTGGGTAATTTTAATTGTTTATGTTATTACAATGCAATAGCTAAAGAAAAAAATCTATTCTAAAATAAAGAGTATAATACCGTTATTTTATTAATTATTTATGTTACAAAGATTAGAAATGTTGTTGAAGAGGAAACTGTATTATTTGTATATATAAAATTTTTATGTTGATTTCTGTACCTGACGAGATATGCAATCTTTAAATGTAGTTTTTACCTATCTTTTGGAAGGAAGTAATATAGTTTTCTTACTCCTAGTATTTATTGGCTCAGATATTGATTACAGTATATTCAAAAGTCCTATGCCACGTTTTTATATATACATATATTTTAACCGTGTGCATATTAAACCGATATATCCAATAAAAATTACACTACAATCAAATCTGTGTCTTATTTTACTGTTGTTTGTTCCGATCTAACTTCCTAACATATTGAAAAAACTTCCTACTTTGAGTTAAACACCAGTCTTCTAATACAATAAGTATTACACGAAATTCGTTCTCTAACTTTACGGCTTAAACTTATATCGTATCGTTGTACATTAACCAGTAAAGGAAAAAATTCATATCTCGCATATAAGCAATAGATAGCTGAGTTACCGGCGCTACATATTTGGGAGAGTATATTATGAGACTATTTTGAGAAAGGAAGTCGACGTCTGGCAAAGATTGAAAGCATAGATCAAAAATTACATGGCAGATATATAAAAACCTTGAACAGACATTAAACTTTCTAATATAGCAACACTAAACAATTAATACATTTACCAGGTTGATATCAAATTGCCAGACATAGCACCAGACAGGTAGATTGATCATCTAATCCAATTTATTATCTTACTGTTCATAATTAATTTCAATTGAAATGAAAGGTTATATATCATAGTGCCTATCTATATATCAGATACGTCATAAGTTGTACATGTCAATGAATCCTATCGATAGTCATCGATTGTGAAACGATGGATGACAAATTCATGAGGTCTTTATCGAGAGTTAGTATCTTGTATTAGTTGATTCATGAGTCGACCAGGTTACACAAGAGGACAATAAAGTAGTATACACTGCTCGAAGTAGCAAGAACACTGATTATCTTAAAAAAAACAACTAACGCTTTAAAACGCTTACATGGATCTCTTAATATGTTGAAGTAAAACTTTTTATTTTAGTGTAGTAAGACTATTAAGGATTAATTTTCTCCTAAAATTCAATATCATAGTATACTATCGATGTCATTTAATATCAGTTAACAAGATATACGTGGGCAATCGTAAGTATAGGCCTGAAGACTATTTGAGCATGATGTAGTTTATTATAACTTATAAAAATAAATCATAAGTAAAAAAAAAGTTTCTTTCAAAATAAAGTTTTATTTAAACGCACCAACAAGAATAAAAATAAACTTTCCCTTAAAACTTTTTATCAACTTACAATGTCTATACATATATATATATATATATTGTATTTATATGTATATTGTATTTATATATATATTTATATATATATATATATATATATATATTATGTATATATTATAAGTCGCCGTTCTGCTCGTTTTCCCTATAGTCTATAACATAATTACATGATCCTTGAAAACTTAATCTTCTTTAGCGTAGACATATAAGAATGCAGCAAAGAATTAAAAAGGGTTTTAGTTTCTTACTCAACATTAAGTATCAGCCTATAACGCGCGTTGATATCTTTTACAGAAGAGATTTGTTCACGTTTATTAAACAGTTGTGAGTTTAATGAAACTACCGGGTTCTATATATCTTTTTTTGTTATATATGATTGCTAGACATATTTTTATACTGCCCGGTAGTCAAAATAGGTCATTATTCATTTTATTTATACTTCCTTGGCATTTGACCATGACAGATTAATACATATGGTGGAAGCGATTAACATACGAGTATGTGTAGCAAGGCGTCAACTTCAGGTTTCAGTTTTATCTTCACGTTCTTGTTCTTAAGTTTATCTCTACGAATTAATTAATATATTACTAATTAGCTGATGGTCTCTTTCTTGTGATTATTTCGATTTATTAACTTAGAAAATGACAAAGCTTTACACAACCGTTCAACTTGCCGTACGAACATTTATGGCAATCATTACGGATAGTTGGAACCCTAAAAGTGTCTGACTACAATCATTCTATAGAATTCCATTATTGTCTGGTACATGGGCAATGGAGCTCTAATGGCAGCCACTCTGCGAAAAAAAATCGAAATTCAGTCGTATCGTAGTAGACTTAAAATCGATCATAACCCAAATTGGATCGAAGGAAGATTATTATCAAATATTCTTTTCTTTCAATACACTGTCTTTTCATATTTAGTTCCTTAGATATACATAAGTGGAAATAATATTTAGATGGGTAAAAAGTTTGTCCTCGGCGGATGCCTAAAGATGGATTCATATTCGGATTAAATTGATTATGTACGGACAGTGCTAGCGTACATAATTTATTATTCTCATGAGTCGTATTAATCGATTGATGTGTATTATATGTATATACATTAGTTCAGTTATATCTAACGAGTTATGCTAACACACCATAAATATATGATACCTATTTGTTAAATAAAAAAATTGTTACCATTCATTTCTAAATATCTGTAATTTATATGATATAATTGCTCACTATGGATTAAAAATTGAGGTGGCATTCAGGACGAATACGAGTCATTATAAATTCCATATAAACTGAAAGTGGTTCATGGGCTGTCATTCAAAATCTGTCATCGCATAATCTCATAAATGGTTTGGCCCGCTTTTTACCACTCATATTGACAACTACTACAAATTTATAATAATCTTGTTATCATAACACGAAATAAAAAAGCTGTTTCTTATTATTATTATTAAATTAAAAATATCTTATTTAATATATTGAATTAATTTAGAAAGAATGGTAAAATCCTAAGATGAAACAGCTCTGTGTACTTATATCAATTTATTGGAATTTTTAGTTTGAAGGTGAACATAGCTGGTTTTTTACAAATATAAATAATAACTTTTCAATCAAAAAGCAATTTACGGTAATCTGCTAAAGTTAGTGTTAACGTAGGTATTCGGGATTCGAGTTATTCAAGGGCGTATGGCTACGACGTCTAATTTTTTGTAGTAGCGTGCATTTGTTGCACAGATTACCCCGTACAATAATCTAGAATTCGTTATCAAGTGATTGGAAATAGTGAATTTTAGAGATTTGGTTTTTCGAAATCGCATAACTACACCGCTATGTTACTATATGTATTAGCATACATTCATTGTTAAGTGTTTCGTATTAATAAACATATGGGGACGTGGCATTTTCCAGATCATGCAACATATCCCATCACGAATGTAGAATATAAGTGGAACATAATAAAAGAGCATTAACAGTAAGCTTTTAATCTTTCCAACCAATCACGAGGTACTGTATCGAGTCCCATAGGCTTAAAAATATATTCCTGTTAGAATGGCTCCGGTCGGTTGTAAGATACTTCGTCATTTATACTTGTTGTGACATCGTTGTACAATATTTATCCTCCTTTAAAGGTCTTCATACAATAATACACTGATAGCTATCTACTACTTTGTCTTAATAAACTACCTGCTGGTGAGATTAGAGCAAGGTGAAATCGATAAATCAAATAGTACACCAAATTGGTCTTGATTAACGTCAGTTTAAACAATGACAGTTGGCAATGAGGTTGAATTGCTCTGCGTATAACCTGATATTTGGTTACAACACTCTACTTATGGTATTTTGGTCTGTATAGTATACATTTATTTTTTGACATACTATTGTTTATTTAACGTCGGCTTCAAGTTACGTCCTGCAAGTAAATTCATGTGTATTTAAGTAACTATCATAGACTACAGACCAAAAGACTAAGCTTAACAAGTACGTTAACAGGATCAGGTGTTTATTTTGTAAATTTAAATTTTATAGTGGCCTTAATACCTTACTTAGGTTGTATGGCTACTACAGAACCCCAAATATTATATTTTCTTATAAAATGAAGAAAAATGGACAGATTTTGGAACTTTTGTCGGTATAAAATTAATAGTGAAAAGCAATAGAACGTTCGGACACACTATTTACTGAAAAGCTACGCACACAGATAATGTATTTATTTGTCAACTACATAAACTGCAAGTTCTCTACACAGATCCTAACTATTTTTGTGAAACGGTTGAAATTAAGAAATATTAAAATTTAAACCAGGATGACAAATATCGACCGACTATCAACATCTTGGAATCTTATCATCAACGAGTGTAATCCTCACAATAGGTACGAAACAAAGTGTACGGACGTTGTAGATATAGTATGTAGAAGTGCCGACAGCACAAACAATTAACGCGACCAAGCGTGGGTAGTTACAACTCACGCAAAACGACGGCGTGAGTTGTACCACCCCTGACCCCGAGCGATATAACCCGCTCGAAACATCGGGAAATAGAAAGTATAAATTATATAAGGTACCTTTAAAAAATATTACGAATAATTGCCACTATATAACAAAAAGAATATATATATATTACTTTCTTATTGAAGAAGAAATCGAAGGCATATGGCACCTATGTTGTAGCAACTTATTTCTAAATATTATTGCCAAATGCCCCTTAACCGAAAATTGGACTTTTAACTAAACAAATACATACATACAATATCGATAGTAATGTTCGAAAAGCTGCTTCGTTGGTCCTAAAGAGTTAAAAAGTATTATTGTGTGTTTTTGATTTTAGAAATGTTTACTGATAGCCCGGAGTTTAGAAATTGGGGTTTTAACTTCCGTACCTCGAAGAGCAGTAAAGCCATCGGTCCTGCACATGATCTCTCACCGGTCGTGTCGGATAGCCATCCTATTGGATTGTGGAAGTGAGGGAACAGAGAGTGTACCTGTATTTGTGCACACACTTGTGCACAATAATATCTCTTGCATAATTGGTTGGTCTCCGTTGAGTTCATCATCATAGTATAGAGTATATCATCAATGTCGTACTTCAGAGTGTGTGCTTATGCTATTAATTATTTTTGATAATCTAATTAATTTATATAAGATATTGATTTACACAGGAAATTATTTGAACTCACCAACTGATCCCCAATCAGGATAGGCTCTGTTGTTGAACCAACCATCATAACGTTGTTTTTCGTAATACACCTCTGAAAAGAAAAAAACGTATATTAGTGTTAATAACTAAATTTACGTACTTTTTACCATTAATCAATTTATATTTTAGTAAAAGAATATTTAATGATCATCTTAAATCCTAATATTGTATTCAAATTATTTAAAAAATGCTTATTGCTGACTCTAAGTATACGTCTGTGTCACAAATGTATACCATATAATATAATTTAAACCATATATTTATATATTGCTATGTACTAGAATTTATTTAGATTGGGAATTGTAAATAAAACGCAAGATTTTCTAGCACCAGACGATATTCCAAATAACAAATAATGTCTTATTCCAATCCAGTAGTGATTTTAAAATACAGTTGTATTTTTCTGTTACATACATATTAAATTAAAGTCAATCAATTAGTTTTAACACCTTTGTAGGTGGTTTTATCGAGTCTTATTCAATGTCTAAGAATTTTTATAGGTTGACATTTTAATTAAACCTTAAAGAGTTAGTGTATAACTAAGTAACAATCGTGTTTCTACGGATGGTTGTACTAGTTACGTGGTCGTGCGTTTGTGGCCTTGCACTGTTCTCTGTAACCGAGATGCATTGCAAATGAAGGGCTCGTTACGCATTAAGAGCTTACAAACCGTAATATATTATCAAGAACTTAAAGATTTAGTTACATTTGATTTTCAATTTATTTGACGACTGAAGGTCTCGTCAATAGTCTTTAACTGGCCACTGCGGATATAGAAGTCTCTGTTCAAAGGAGGCTTACTATACCACGGTGTCTGGAGGGGTCGGAATAGCGTTTGTTTAATATTTTTTTCCTTTTCTTTGCAATAACGTTATCCTGTGGAATTTGCTTTCTTAATCATCTCCTAGGACACGAGTTATTATTTGACGATGGAAGGTATAAACTGTATAATTGACAAATATACAGAATGGAACAATATGGTTTAATTAGTGACCAATAAAGTGTCTTATCATATTGCACATGTTTTATGAAAACATTACTATTATCATATTATTATTCTCTTTATTACATTTAAATATACATATTGATTACATTTTTAAATATATAAAAAATAAAAATACATATTTAAAAATATAAAAATAGTAGACCACCGACATCGGGTACAGGGACCAAGATACCGGTGGTTAGGGTTCCAGAGACAGGAACGTCCTCACAATACGGGCCATGTCAAGGAGGACTGCCTTCTGCATCAGATCCTTGATCCAACCTTCTAACGTGAGCCTCTTAAGGTGTTGTTCGAGGCTCTTGGCTATCAATCCGTGAACAGATATGATTATCGGAACAATGATCACCGAATCCACATTCCACATATCGGCAATCTCGTGAGACAGATCCAAATACTTCAATTGTTTTTCTTTTTCAACTTTCACGAGATTCTCGTCATGAGGAACGGCGATATCGACAATCATTGCGCGGCGCTCTAATCGATCTATCAACACAATATCAGGCTTATTGGCAACAATAGTCCTATCTGTGATAATAGATCGATCCAATATAACGTAGCACGACCGTTCTCGAGAACTGGGTCGGGCACATACCTGTAGTAAGGCACTTCAAAATTGACAAGTTGGCATTTAAGGGCAAGTTGTTGATGTACAATCCTGGCTACTTGATTGTGCCTGTGCAAATACTCACCATTAGCAAGACGAGAACAACCAGAAATAATATGCCTAATAGATTCTCCAGGACGGTGGCACGCCCGACAAATGTCAACCGTACTATCTTTCAGGATAAATTTCCGGTAGCTATTCGTCATGATAACTTCGTCCATAATTGCACAAACAAAACCTTCGGTTTCTCCGAAGAGATCACCATACCGTAGCCAAGACGTCGACGCTTTAAAGTCTATATCAGACCCGTGTAGGGCCCGATAAAATCAACCATGAAGTTCTTTACCCTTCCATACTATATTATTATTACTATATTCATATTATTATTACTATTATTATATTACAAATAAGAGACTTTGATTTTATCAGTTAAAAACTGAGAGTTCATTTATTTTAGAAATAGTAATAAAAAAAGTATATCTTACTCCATAAACTAAATGACAATTAATTTACTAATAGTGTAACTTATTGAAAATTGTGAAGTTAAAGCGAAATGTGAATTACCTCATAACTTACAGATGTCATGTGATCATATATTTCTTTGTACGTTAAGTGTTAAGGTACAGAATGTACTGTAATTATTACGAACTTTATGAGCCTATTTTATAATACATATTGCATGCAGCAAATAACTCTTGAGACTTAAATGTTTATTTATTTTGTAATAATATCAAAATCTAAGATCGTTTCTACAATGCTTCAATGAAATCGTGACCAATGTTTTACTATTAAATATGAGTAATCAAGTGCTGGACTTAATTCTAAAAAAAAGTTTTACTGGTTATGACAAACTGCTTGACTGACTGCACGGATGACGTGGTGGTTCAAACGGTTGCCACGCCGTTTTTACTGAGCTGAGTGTTGTGGGTTCAAACCCTTCATGGGACGACACTTTATGTGATTGACACATTGTTATCCTGAGTGTTTGAGTGTTCTTTATCTCCGTTTCATATATATTTTTAAAGTCCCCCGCGACACAAGTTTTATGCCTAATGCGGGTGTTTCTTTGTAAACCATGATTAACTTCATACTAGTATATAATCGTTAATTTTTTTAACAAACGCATATACATAATTATAGACAATGACATTTCTCTGCACAAACTTAGATAAAACAAATTTCAATAATAAATATTTATATAACACAAATTTATTCACTACCCTAAAATAGAAACGAGAAATGACATTTCTTCAGTGATTTACGGTTTCTCATGCATACAAACATATATAGTCAGATATAAACAGAATAGCTATGTCAGATCGGTTACTTATGTAGTAAGTAAAGGCAACGGATGCAGGCGTTCGGCACACTTGTCGCCTGGGTACCAGCATGCATTTTTTCTGCTAAATGTATATTTCATGAGCAATTTATATTGCAATCATACTTGAAAAATTGTTTTAAAATTATGTCAATGAAATAACTCATATTAATTACAGCAATATTGCAATATAACACAGTTTTCTGTATTATAAGATAAAGTTAATAAATGAGTAACAATTTTTTAAAATAGGTCAATTACCAGCAAAATGTTCTTTTGTAACCTGAGGCGCTTTCAAACCGTACATGGAGATGGTTGTATTTTGTTAAACTGCAAGTACTAGTTTTTGTACAATACTAAGATAATTGGATCATTATCTGATCAGTTTGATCTCTGCATGCTATGTCTAATTGGAATAACACCTTTTAAGTATTGCTTCACAATGATGGAGGCAATATATCAATAATGTTACAAACTCTTAATATTTGAATTCGACCGATATATTATAATAGCTCACGATTTAAACGTACATAATGGTATGTGTTCAAAGTTATAAATTGAACATATCGAGTGGCTGTATATATGTCAATAATTCCACTCTCGGTGCAGGTGTGTAATAAGAAATCAACAGATAAATGGATGATGAATTGAATTCTGTGCCAATGTACAAATAGATATAATGTTAAATAAACCCATAAGTACAGATAACGAGGTTTATAAATCAATGATCACATTACTAATGTACTTATATGGTAGAAAGTTTATGAATTATTATACCTACCTAATGAAATTAAGTATTTATCAAGCAACTAGACACGGAAAGTTAGATACACACGAAAGTAAATGTAGATGTGTATGATAAATATAATGAATCAGAAGCCGTCACTGACTAGTGTTTGATAGGCAGTGGGTGTGACAATATATTGATATTTTAATTTGTAGGCGATCTGGTTTCGTAAGTATAAGGAATGCGGCGTCACAATCATATGTCAATAATGTAGTGATTTTGAAAGCTTTAAAAAGTATATCAAATCGAGTGTGAACAGACGTATGACATGTTGAATAGACTGGTTGTGAGGTACTGGTCTAATCAAATGTTAAACTGAACTCAGATATTGCTTCATCCATATAGATAATAACTACAGTATTATAATCTGGATTTGGAGATATTAAGATCTAAATGTCGATTAACCACTAGATGTTGACAATTATTTTGTAGATCTCATATAACAATAACACAAAAAAATATATACCAAGAAATTAACAGTTCAAAAACAAAGAAGGCATACGGCCCTCGCCCGAAGAGGTACACGAGTGGCAACAGCGAGCTCGTCGAGCCACGATGGCTCGTTGGTCGTCAAGTAACAATAACTTAAAAAAATATATATCTAGAACTTGACAGATCAAAAACAAACAAGGCATACGGCTCCCGCCCAAAGAGGTACACGAGTGGCATCACGCCGCTCGCCGAGCTACGATGGCTCGTTGGTCGTCAAATAACAATAACATCAAAAAATTATATACCTAGAAATGAACAGTTCAAAAACAAACAAGTTAGTGAGTATTGATCAAAAAAACACAGGAGATTTTTTCCTATAAAATATTTGTTAATAGTAAAGATAATGTTTTTATAAAAGATCCTGGAACTAGAAATAATAATGTAACTCTTAGTTGTACTTACTTATAACTTCCTAAGATTGTGAAGCGATGATGAATATCTACCTTAATGTTGGGTTTATTACAACAACCTATTATCGTCTGATGACTCTAATGGTCCACTTGATTTGGATAACTACAAAAAATACCACTTATTCGTGATGGCTTTTTGGATCGTTTGGCTCAAAAAAGTAAATCCGGTACATAAAGAGGCCAATTAATTTAATTGTTACTTAGGTATACGTGTCATGTTTTTGCACTAATAAAAACTTTTTTCTATAAAATGAGATCATGTAGCAAAGTTTTCTTGCAACTACTTCTTTTTTTACGGTCATATTCTAACGAATAGATTTGTTGTACAAATAAGAAGTACATACTTGTACATTAAAATAACCATAAATGGAATTGAATTGGTTATCGACTCCCAAGTGCAAGAAATTCATTTCATTACATAAAGTACCTATAGCGTACAAATATTTTCTAAAACATCTTTAAGGGTTAATTGCTGATGATCTAGCTATAATGCATGCAAAAAATATTAGTCAGATGTCAAAGAAGTCCATTAATTTGTGTCTAGTTTCTATGCCATGATACTTTAAATTATAATACATAATTGAAATCGATGAGTACCAGACTGGTTTTTTTATGAACATTCTTTTTTTGTCATTAGAGAATTTTTTTTTTCCAGAGCATAAGGCATACCCATAAGATAAAGTTTAATAAAAATATAAACTGGTTCAGTTTTTTATTACACATTACATTAATATTTCTAGACATGACAAAAAACAGCAAAAAAGATAAAGTACCTTTCTTCCGTACAAAAAGTACGTTTACTGCTTAAAATAACTACGAAAACTGAGCAAACACTATAAAATTTAAAATAAAGATCAATGTTTGGGACTCTCCGTGTGGTGAAGAATTAACAATACAGTGTCACTACCCATATTTATTCAATGGGTGTTGTAAGAGGCGACTACGGGAGGGATCAAGCTACGCAGGAAAATGTCACTTCAAAGAGAAAGAAAATTTGAACAAATCTTATACCGATCCGTCTGGCCAGCATGGTATAATGGGCCAATCTCCTTTCTACGAAGAGGCTAATGTAGAGCAATAGACTGTTATAGGCTCTTGACGATTGATGATTTGGGACTTGGAGTAGTTTATGGATCAATAGAATTAAAAAAATGTTTTGATTTATTTTTGGACAATTACGATTTGCAAATTAAGCCCGCTTTTATTTCAAACATATTAATAAAATTAAATTCTAATCTGAATCAAATTATACCAATAATGGCATAACATAATCGACTATCTAGATTAATTATGTTATTGGTTATTCATAAAAGTTTATGAGAGGTAGGGCATAGCGTCATATTTTCCGCTCAAAACTTGGAGCAGCCCGACTGGGGAAGGACCTCCGCCTTACAGAAGACCACAACCAAATAGCACTGCATCTTCGGCAGTGCTGTGTTCCTGTGGTGAGTAAGGTATCCAGAGCTCTAGAGAATTCGCTGTTTTGACAACGGGGGACTAGTGGTGCTTATAATACTGCTACTGGCTCGTGTGGGCGCGGGATGTGGGCGCGGCGGTCAGGAAGACCCGCTGAAACGGTTGTCCGCTGGCCGCCCGCAGGATAGATGGGTTCCCGAACCCAGGGATCACTACAACCTCCACCCTGGGAGGCTTAACCGCCAGCCTGCGAAAAATCCCTGCAGTAGTAGTCGTGCCGGAGGAGGAGACCGGAGTGGAACCCGACCGCTGCTGCAGGGGGGGAGCGGGGGCCCTTTCGTACGCCGCGCCGACAAATCGCACTACCCGCATCGACCATGAGTAGATTAGCACCGCCCCATTGCCCCCTTAGTTGTCAACACAGTGAATCCTCACAAACCAATTAAACCCCCCCAAAAAAAATGACGAAGAAAAATAGAAAAAATGTATCTACAGCGGCATCCTCTTCCACATATATGGACTTCTGCAACATCAGGGGACTTCACTCCAACCTGAACGCAGTCCACCTTCATCTGGAGATTGCGCAGCCGACCCTCTTGTTTCTTACGGAGACGCAGATATCCTGCCCGGCCGATACATCATACCTACACTACCCCGGCTACAAACTCGAACACAAATTTCTGAGACGTGCCGGTGTATGCATGTACGTCCGGGAGGATATCTGCTGTCGCCGTCTCCATTTTTATGAAGACAGGGACCTGTCAGTAATGTGGGTGCGCGTAGACTACGGAGGTGAGACTCGAATCTATGCGTGCCTATACAGGTCTCATAGCGGTGACAGGGAGACTAAAGCACTCTTTGAGCACCTGCAGGTGACGACTGACAAAGTTCTTGAGCGGTACCCTCGTGCTGAGTTGGTGATTTTAGGGGATTTTAATGCCCACCACTGTGAGTGGCTAAATTCTCGATCCACCGACTTTGCAGGCAGGTCTACTCACGAATTTGCTCTGGCCCATGGCCTCTCACAACTGGTACATTCTCCAACAAGAATACCTGATATTGAGAGCCATGCACACTCTTTGCTGGACCTTCTGCTGACGACGCGTCCGGACGACTACACTATTGCAGTGGACGCACCTCTCGGCTCGTCCGACCACTGCCTCGTCCGGACCGAAGTCCCATGCCCTCGGCATATTCCACCTCGCCCAGCCAATTTGCGCCACATGTGGCAATATAAATCAGCAGACTGGGATGGATTGCGTGAATTCTACGCATCGTACCCGTGGAGACAGCTTTGCTTCACGCCAGAAGATCCTGACTCCTGCGCAGCCGCTGTCACTGAGACGATCCTGGTGGGTATGGAGTATTTTATTCCCAACCCATCAGTAGCTGCGGGGGAAAAAAAGCGACCGTGGTTTAACCGGCTTTGCAAGGAAGCCAGGCTAGTCAAGCAGGCCGCCTATAGGGCTTGGACCACGGCCCGTACCAATAAGGATCAGAACATCTCTGATGTGAGACGCAAACTAAATGCTGCCTCGAGGTCCAGCAAAAAGACAATTGCCAGAGCCAAATTCGATTTCATCGGCAGGATTGGTGAGCGACTTACGAGCTATCCCTCTAGGAGTCGTGCGTTTTGGTCTCTTGCTAAGGCTGCCGAGGGAAATTTTTGCCGGTCGTCTTTACCACCATTGCGAAATGCCGATGGTAACTTGGCCCATAGTGCTAAAGAGAAAGCCGACCTACTTGGGCAACTCTTTGCCGCGAACTCGACTATGAACGAGGATGGAAGTGCGGTACCGCCTATTAACCCGCCGTGCCAACACACTTTGCCGGAAATACACATTTCGCAAAGAGAAGTGCGGCGGGAACTAAACTGTCTAAACGTTCATAAGTCGAGTGGGCCAGACGGCATACCTGCAGTGGTGCTCAAAAAGTGTGCCCCTGAGTTGTGCCCTGTACTAACGCGACTTTTCGCGATTTCCTACCGCAAAAGGCAAGTGCCGTCTTCGTGGAAGACTGCCCATGTGCATCCAGTGCCAAAAAAGGGTGATAGATCGGACCCATCGAATTACAGGCCTATAGCTATAACCTCCCTTCTCTCTAAGGTGATGGAGCGTGTAATCAACACACGGCTCCTCAGTTACCTGGAAGAGCACGATTTGATCAGCGACCGCAGCAGCGTACGGTTTCCGCCGCGGTCGCTCGACTGGTGATCTTCTAGTGTATCTCACTCACCAGTGGGCTTCAGCCATTGAGAGTCAAGGTGAGGCCTTGGCAGTTGGCCTGGATATAGCAAAGGCGTTCGATCGGGTCTGGCACAGGGGCCTTCTATCGAAGTTACCGTCCTACGGCCTGCCCGAGGGTTTGTGCAAATGGGTGGCTAGCTTTTTGTCTGGCAGACGCATAAAAGCCGTCGTCGACGGTAGCTGCTCCGAAAGCATGGCAAGGCTCCGTGCTATCTCCAACACTATTCTTGCTGCATATCAATGATATGTTGACCATAGATAGCATTCATTGTTATGCGGATGACAGTACTGGAGATGCGTATTACACGGGCCGGGCTAACATCCCTCGTACCGCTGTAGTAGAAAGTCGCGAACAACTTGTGTCTCAAATCGAGAGCACTTTACACAGAGTCTCCGATTGGGGTCGGGATAACCTGGTCCAATTTAACCCCTCTAAGACACAAGTTTGTGCGTTTACTGCTAAAAAAACCCCGTTCACTGTAGTTCCACAATTCCAGAATACACCCCTTACCATCTCACAGAGTATTGGGATCCTCGGTGTCGACATCTCCAGTGACGTCCAATTTCGGACTCATTTGGAGGGAAAGGTGAGGCTGGCATCAAAAAAGCTTGGTGTTCTGAATAGAGCGAAGCGATATTTCACACCGGCACAAAGGCTACTACTGTACAAAGCACAAGTTCGGCCTCACATGGAGTATTGCTGTCATCTCTGGGCGGGAGCACCGAAGTACCAGCTTGAGCCTTTCGATTCAGTCCAGAGACGTGCTGTGAGAATAGTCGACGATCCTGATCTCACGGACGGTATCGAGTCACTAAGTCTTAGGAGAGACTTTGCCTCCCTGTGTGTACTCTACCGTCTCTACAATGGGTTATGTTCAGAAGAATTGTTTGATATGATGCCCACAGCCACATTCTACCATCGCACCGCTCGCCATCGTCAGGGAGCTCATCCACATACATTGGAACCTAAATGGTCGCGCACAGTACGGTTTCAGAGAAATTTTCTCCCGCGAACAATCCCGTTATGGAATGAGCTCCCTGCCACAGTTTTCCCTGGGAACTACAGCATGGGGTTCTTCAAGAAGGGGGTTAATAGGTTTTTGAAGGGTCGGCAACGCGCACGTGATGCCCCTGGTGTCGCAGGCGTCCATAGGCTGCGGTAGCCGCTTACCATCAGGCGGGCCGTATGCTTGTTTGCCACCGTCGTGGTATAAAAAAAAAAAAAAAAAAAATTTGATAGTCATGCACTAATCTTTTATGGATAACCATTGTTTGGTATTTATCAATATGTGCTCAGTAATTAAACTATAACTTCAATGAATTATTACTAGATATAATTCTGTCGTTTCAAACTTGTAACTGTTTTATCACAAACAAGTTCAGTTTTAAGCGAAAACAATCACCGTATCACTCACACGGCAAAAAGTAAAATTCCTAAAAACACATCTTAATCTCATCAGTTCAGCTACGAATACCGAGTAAGCACCAACGCGAGTACCTTTTTTTTGTTGACGGGTTGGAAAATCCCTTCAACAAAACACAGCCGCCGACGTTCTCTACGCTGGGGATCGGCCCTCTCACGATTTGTCCAGCGGTCTCTTTCTGGAGCATTACAGCTTCACAGAAAGAGACCACTGCGCTACAGCCCTCCACCAGCGAAAGTAACTACTATCTAGATAAATAGTAATCACAAGTAAAATCTTTAAATGTGTTTAAGAAGGAAGTGCCTGTCACATACCTTAACTAAACATCAGCATATATGTATTTGTGAATACATTGTTAACAAAGAAATAACTAATGTAGACAGATAGTACACTCTTTAGTATACATTACATTGAAAAGAATACCCATAATTAGAAATATTTGTCGTATACGATGAACACAATGAGTGGGTGTATCCGTGAAAGTTATGAAAGACAACCTTTTTATTTAAAGTAAACGAAAATCGAAGAAAATAAAAATCACAGCAGTAGCGATAATTATTATACAATTTTGATGTTGTAAAAAGTAATAATATATTAACGTATGTTATAATAATACGGTTTATAGATACGGAAGATAAGAGAGAAAAAAGGGGATACGTAGATTATTCACATTTGTGCATAGCTTTTAGTTTTCACAATATTATTTGAGGTTAGCTACTAGGTCAATCGGTTAAACCTGAATATCAGTTAATCCACGGTGCGACTGGCCTCTGCAATTCTGAAGGCGAACTGAATTCGAAGGCAGAGCTAGCTGTCGGGCGGCGGAAGCGCGAAATGGGACGAGTTTTCCCTTCCATCCGCTACAGTGGTCAACTGCGAGGAGGCGACGTCCTCGTACCGTACGTCGCCTAAATAAAGAGTTTACCCAAAGATGGCGTCCGCGCCAGCGGGCAGACGCTAGGAGGGGTCTGGATGTCGTAATTAAAGCTGTTCCCGGAGCCCTCCTATCTCAGGCACACAGTGGCACTCCGTGTGGTTTTAGTCGGTCCGATTCCGACATACCACTCCGCCGCAAACTCCGTTGGGGTGTCGGCCCGAGAGAGACCCTACACGTTAAAAAGAAAAAGTTGTCAGTAAATTTGACGGCACTATAACTCTTATAACGATTGTTATAAAAGTTCAAGACAACAGGGACCGACGACTTAACGTTCTGTCCGAGACACAGGCCGATCTTTCATACACCGGACTGTTATTGCGAATTTCTTGTTAAAAATCCAATAACAGTTTTTGGTCTGACCTGGGATCGAACCCAAGACCTCTTAGCGGCAGTCGCACTCGCAAACCATTAGACCATCAGAATATATATGTAAGTATGCATACCAAAATACTCATAGGTGTACAGTGTACATAGTTTCTTACATAGAACATTTAAACAATAAATGACCACGATCATATCCTGTAAAAATATTCTAGCAAGTTCGCTTTCATATCACTTTATTAGATTACCTGCCCAAGACGGTGTCTCACTAAGTTTTACCTTATTTCCTTTACCACAGACAAAACAAGTTTTGTTTTCAGTGTTCCACATTATTCAACTGCATGAGTACAATATACGAGTATACCTACATACGTCTTGCTAGTATTATTGTATTCGTTTTTTTTAAGACGATGTCTCATAATTTATGGCAGTCAAAGTTGTTTTAAAACTGAAACTTCCTTGTTACCTGAATAGAACTGCATCCTACGTGAAGTTGCTTTGAAGAGTATCAAGTGATGTAACAGTGATAAACGATGTTGTTATTGTTAAACATCCTTAACCAACGTATCTAAATGAGTTATAGTTTAATAAATAAGCTGATTATTTTGTAAAGACAACGATTATACTAGTAACGTAGATCGTACAATATTAGTACAATGATTCTCCAAATAAGACAAATGTTCTTAAAGAATGGGGGTTAGAGAAAACTACATTTAATAGTACGAACGAAAGGTTTGTCATCAAGGTTAGATGGATTAAGATCTAAGACACAAACATTAAATGAAATTGAAAATGATATCATACAATAGTTTAATGCATAAGTATTTAAAAAAACTTTGTACAGTTAATATTACTTCTATTAATTAAGCTAATTTGGAAGCTTTAATATTTTTATAACTTTAAGGGATTGTGAATAGTACCGCAAACCGTATTTAATGTTAACTTCAACTACATATCTTCATTCATTCAAGAAAAATGAGATTCAACAGATGACGGACAACCTAGTAAAGATTTCTTTATTCCGTTCAAAGAAATAAAATAAAAAAGAACCTAAATACTTGCAGTTGGTTTTATACTTCAATAAGGTGACAATTAGTGGGTATTGTGGTATTTAATAACAATAATTTAGTAAAGTAAACTCATATAGTTCATCTAAATAACGGTTGTTAAAGTATCGTTATGTTTCCACGGCCTTCAGCTTTCACTATCGCGATATACGGTTGACGACGCGCTCTGCATTTGCAACATAGGTTGACTCACGTTCTATAGTTTACTTGATTATAAGGTTTATTTAAATGGTTAACTGTCTCCGCTTTTGGTTTTCTTGTTAGTGACGTATACTATCTTGATGTTCTAGTTTTGTTGATTCAGAACGTGTCCATTTTGCAAACGTACAACGATCTAAATAAATGATATTGTAGTTGATGTGACACTGATTTTGCTAGAAATTCCTGATATTATTTCAGGGTGATTTTTTTTGGAACCTAATGCAAAGATGTTATCACCACCCATCGACACCAGTAATTCAAAAGGCACAAACACTCGTATGTTGTAAGTAAAACAAATAACTAAACATGTTTATTAGAATAGATTCAAAAACCCGTCTGAAGCAAAAAAGGAAGAAACTAGATATTTATAAAATCGGTATTAAGCTAAAATTTATAAATACCTTTTTTATACTAAGAGCCTGTCAAAGTACCTCTACCCGGTCTGACAGAAAGCATGAATAGAATTCAAGAGCTGTGATCACCAGACTCATTTTGAATCCAGAGAAAGCAATATGTTGATCTGCTCTATGTTCACCTGTGAGATGTCCTTTCACGTCCCACTTAAAGGACCCGGATTCATAGTGTGAGGGAAATACGTGCGCTGATAGTGAGTTCCAGGTTTTGACTTATTTGCATTTTGTGTGCCGTACTCTTAGTATCTAGTAAACTAACTATAAATTAATTATGTCACTACGAAAACAAAATGATGTTGGTAAGATATGTTTGAATAAATTAAGTTTAAACTGATAAACAAAACAAAAAATGGGAGGTGATTTGCAATGGTAATGGTAGCTGTTGGTTTTTATTCAAGATAAAGTGGTTACTCTATTCAGAAAATGAATAGTTAGTACAGAAAATCAATAAGTGTTTATTAATAGGAAGTAAACGACTTCTTGATCAATGCGATGACATTTAAATGTCAACAATTGTTCCGTATGCAATAGATACCAGTTTAAACGAGTAAGATTTGATTTATTTAAAATGAATTGAGTATTTTCTTCATAATATTTACATTGTAAAGTTTAGATGACTTTTTTGAACATTAACATTTAATTTTTTTAATGAAATAAACTCAAACACCTCTTAGTCTTTGGGTTTATTAGCAACTTCTATAAGCCATTCCCTTAGTATTTCAATACTTTTATTAAACATTTTTGATCAGCAATTTGCCCAAACGCAACATTGACAACTTTGGAAGCTTTTTCTCTTTTTTTCTGGTGTAGACATTGCCGAATGTTATAGACAATCATAAATCGTAATTAGATATATGAGAATAGAATATGACACGCAATTTCTTTTCCTGTAGAATTGTCAAAGATTATTTATTATATTTGGTAGGTTGCCCTTACAGTGAAGGCCTGTATTAGTTACTCCTTTAAGCTACAAGGACAAATCATAATCAATAACTTATAACATGGAATAAAAATCTTATTAACTAGTTATCAATAAAAATAAAAATATTAAAATGTATAAAAGTTTGTGTTTTATTGTGCAATGGTTAGTGATTTTACGTAATAAGCACGGCAAGTCTTCCAATATATCATTCAATAATTGTGATTATATTTAATTATTCTTTTTATGGAATACTTAATTGTTTACCAAAGTTTTACCAAATTGTATTGTTTATTAAATACTTTTTCTCTATAGACTTATATGTCAGAAGTTGATTTACGCAAGTTTATTGCAATCCAAGGGCTTTTGGCGTAATGATCAAATTATAACTCACGTCACGTGTCGTCGCCTTAACCTTATCATCTCATAAAGTTCAAAATTCTGTTAATGTAAATTCTTTCTGGTCTGATTTATAGTTCTCATAACATGAAGTAAATATTTATTTATTTGCAGTCCTGAGGATCTAAGTTTCATATCCGAAATTAGTATTCGATTCACGACTTGAAACGCAGCGACTAGTAACTTGGATAAATGCCATCTCCAAAACAGTAAAAAAAATTGAACAATAGCAAATAATGACGTTTTGAAATTAAATTAGTCTAATATTGAGTTATTAATTTTTTTATAATCATTAATGGCATTCACCACAGCATAGGTCATCAACAACCTTTCATAGACCGCTGCCGTTGGACATACACCTCTCCTTAAAAAGGAGGTTTTATACTACTACACCATGCTGGCCAAACAAATTGATATAGGATTTGTATCAAGTTTTAGTTTTCTTCACATAAAAGATTTTGATATATATCTTTTTTTTATACATTTAATATTCAGTTAGGAATTATATTAAATACAATAAAGTTTATCTCGGCGTGCTTTTATTGCTTGTTATATTAACAGGTCATTTACAACACTTATTTGAATTCTTAGTCATCTTAATTTTGTAATTACATATATACAAATTACTATTCATGCATATTAACATAATAAATATTAATACACGTGCATGCATTTGAAAGATAATATTTATACAGTTATGCTAAACGTTGTATATTTAAATTTTTTATTGTTCAAATTAAATTAACAAGGTAGAAGTTAAATGATTTCACCTATACACGTTTTCAAAGATTAAGGAATAATTTTAAAACTTGAAACTAATCACATTTTTGTTTCAAACTGTTGCCCGACTCTTTAAAACGGAGAAAATTTATGAGATAATAAAAAAATTATGAATGCATAATTATAGTTAAGTTAAATCTATTTAACCTTGACCTGAAGGAAGCGGAAGTGCAGTCAAGGTCGAAGGGAAATGTTGTCAGGTGTCGTGACTGCTATGGTGCGCTGGCGGCTCAAATGTCAAGATCTTAACGTCACGTTACTAGAATCAGTTCACGTCAAGATATCACAGTGAAAGGATTCGCTTTGATAAAACTCCGGCTAATATACACAGGTTTTCATCTTCAACTTAATACATGTAGTTATTTATTCACTTTTTTCGTTTTGTTATTCTAAGCTTCTGTTTTAGCTTGTTAAAAAGTTTATATTTTAATATTATATCACCAACGAATTGAGTGTTTGAAACACAATTTCCACAAACTACTACTATATTTTTGTTCTAGTCTACAAAGGTGCGTCTGGTAGTTATGTTGTCATGTGGATGAAAACATTTGCGTATGATTTCAATGTCATTATAAACCTCGGTGGTGCAGTGGTATCGTGTGCAACTGCTGTGATGAGGTCTCGAGTTTGACTCTCAGGTCGAACCAAATGTGTGTGTGATTATTTGATAAGATGATGATTGATGACGCCTTAAGTTGTAAAAAAATTTGGTCGAGAAATAAAATAAAAGGTGAAATGGTTTCGTGAAACAGAAAAACAGAATCGAGAATTAATAATGTTCGTAAGAGTGTACCGGCCTTGACGAGTACTGTATTTGAGGACATCAGTTATGTCATGTTTATCATTTTGTTATGAACTTTTTTTATGTTCCTGTACCTATTCCGATGAAAGTATTTTATTATTAAACAATTAAAAAAATTATTAAAATCAAGACATTAAACTACAAATTATCTATTGTATTGAAATTTTTAAAGTGCCTCCTTTGTTTGAAAACTGAAATTGAAACAAGAAAGAAGTATTTATTTCAAACTGACATGGGCAAAAAACATATTGTTTCAAATAATAAAATAAGCAAAGGGCTAATGGGTGAAGAAATGGACCACATTATAATATCTTCAGTAAGTGATAGTGAAACAGAGTCTGATGATGATAGTGATATAAATAACTATGATTTAAACAGTGACAGTTATGTCTGCAATAAACCCAATCGGCGCCCGTAATTATGTTATTAAAATACAATGATCAGAAAACAAAAATCTTATTAAATTGATCAAATTTTTAGAAATTGACTAACTATTCAATTGAAGGTACTGCAATCCACCTACTAACTAGGGATTTTTGGGTAATCCAATAGTAAAGGTTGGAACTATTCTGTCGCATTACTGCAACGCCGCGTCTGCACGACTTCTTTCGTGGGACGGAGTATATAATATGCACATATTTACAAAAAAATATTCCATCAATCAATCTAGCTGTCATAGAGCAAGCTCTGTTTATTTTGAAGCTAGATGACGGTGTGTGTCAAATGTTTAATTTATTTATTATTTTATTGTTCACTAGTGAATTTCATGTATTTAGATTCGTATTTGAATCTTCAATCATTCATAAGCTATATGGTTGTCGATGGTGGTTACATTTTTTTCAACTTTACAAGAAAACTAATTATAAATTATTGTTAAAAGGAAATCATGTAAGACTTTGTAAGCTTTCATCTCAAGTAGCCATAACTATGTCAAAGCAAAGTCTGTTTATGTATTGCCTTCCTCAAATCTATTATAAATTTGTTAACCTCCTTCTTAGAGTGAGACAAAAACAGAGTAACTATATTATTCTTTTCGTAGAACTACTAAATTGGTTTCTAGGTCCTGTTTAACTTCTCTGCACATTAAAAGTACGATATACCTGCTGTTAATAATTATACTTCGTGACTGAACTTCACGCGTGATGTACTTGGTGACAATAAAAAACAGATGGCAAGAAGTCCACATCCTTGTTGTATAGACAAACTACTAACACGCCGGATATGTTGGTGTAAAGTAATCCAAACCCTAAAACGTAAAATCGAAGAACTAAGTTACTTTAAACATGTAGGGCAGATGCTATAAAATGTATAGCTGATTGTGCATGTTTCTATGGATGTCTGCAATACACATCCGCTTAAAGTCCGATTGGCAATAATATTATCATTTGCGTAATTGGTGGCGGTTACTTAAGCTACGTATGAGTGCTAGTGCATCACTAAACAAGTTCCTGATAAATTTGAAAAACTTGAAACGAGAACATAAACACTAAAAAGAGATAATTTAAATATTAAAATTACAAGTTTGCCAATAGGCTAATATTTTGTTTTGATCACGTGACTTATTGAGAGACGCCATTCCTTTCATTTTTTAGTTTTCTAACAACGTTCACATTTCTAGAATGGCAACTTGACTAGGAGGGCAAGTGACGGTCAGCTCGATGGCCTTCTTCTGCCAATAATTATTATGAACATCTATTACAATTACTGTAATTTGTAATTGATACATAATAATATTGAGTGTCGTGATTCCACTTTGTCTCCAAGGATGAATGTGAACGAAATTGCCCTGAAGGTGTACATTAAATCACTACGTCGTTTTATTGTCTTGCATTATTGTTGCTTATTATGTGTGTTATATATGTGTATTGAAGTGCATTATGCTGATAATTATATTCTTTACAACTACTCTATAACATTTAGCGACTACAGGCTGTGCAATTATCCTTTTATTTAATAGAAACCAGGTAGTAGAGCCACGCTGATTTCAGCATGAATGGGCCGGCTCGTCCGGGGCAGTACTATTCTCCCACAGAACACTAACCTAAATCGATAGCATCCGTGCTGTCGTGTTTCGTTGGTGAGTGCGAGACCGGAGGCCCATTGATGCAAGGGTAACAGTTGTCGTAGTAAGTGTGCGCAATACAACGCTACGATGACTGTCATGTCTTTTACGTCCCCAAGTGAGGCGTAAAAAAGTATCGTAAGTCACCATACTACATTGTCAACATCCGCAATGAGTATGGTGCCTACAACTTTTGGATTCTATTCATGCTTTCCATCAAGCAGAGTAGTCACTTTGGCAGGCTATTAAAATAAAAAAAAACCTATCAATCTACTACATGGTTAAAAAGGTCCAAATTTCTATAAGTATTCAATATATTTAATTTAATAAACTTTAGAAAATAGTTAATCAATACAAAATAACAGCCGGTCCTATGCTGCCCACATCCAACGTCGTCTCGTGACCCTCACCAGAGATGTTTTGGAGAATCGTGAGGGACGCCTATGTCTAACAGTGGACGTCTTTTGGTTAAGATAATGATGATGATGATGATACGAACTTCCTAATAGCATACAACGGAATAAGTTTTCGTTAATCTTTCTAACGGTGAGTTGACACACTACACCACAGCAATAAGATTTCTCTGTTCTGTGTACAACATATTACGCGGTGGTAGTGTAATCTATAATATACACATTGGGGATGTAATTTCAGTTCCAATGTTTTTATCTTTTTATTTGTATAGTGCTAAAATTGTAAGTCTATATGAAAGGTTGACTCACAGTCAATAAATCTTTTATAGTACAGAAGGATATAAGAGTGTAGGCTGTTTCTGGCTAACTCAAAATAGAGAAAGACAAAAATTTGTTAAAGCTCAATGTACTCTGTATATAAAAATCCAAAAAAAAAGAAAGAAAATATTATATGTAGAATTTTTAGACTACGAAAATAAGATATAATGTATATATAAAAAGTAAATATTCTGCATGATGCGTCCGTGTGGTGACGGCGTCCGCGTGGTGACGGATTAAGAATACATAGTGTTACCACCCCTATTTATCCCGTGGGTGTCGTAAAAGGCGACTAAGGGAACAAAGCGTGGTATAGTAGGCCAGAACCTCCTTGCTAAGGAGAGCCCTATGTCCAGCAGTGGACTGTAAAGGCTGTTGATGATGATGATGATGATTTTGCATGAAATATATTTTTTTAAAGGTAAATCCCGCTTTAGGTATAAATCGTATGTCGTGAAGAATTTTAAAAACATACATGAAACGGACACAAAGAACATCCAAACTCAGAACCACAATTTGTGAATCACACAAGGTGTTTTCCCATGTGGAGTTTGAACCCACAATACTTAGTACAACAGAAAACGGTGTGGCAACCGCTTAAACCACAACGTCATCCGTGCAAGCCAAATTTTTTATAAAAAAATTTGATTGACAAGGAACTTGGATTCCGTTCTATACTGATTATTAATATAGTTTGTCGATATATCCGTTATGAGTAGTTTTGGACGTGCGAATATTTCAAAGCAAAATTTTTTATCGTACTAATAACCTAACAAGATCTAACAAGTTTTATGTATTCAGTAAAAAATAAAATATAGCAGATAATTTTTTATTGGATATTAGTTTTCATTTTCATCTTAAAATGCTTATACATATGGCTAAGATTGTTAGATACATTACTAAATTCTAGTATGATAAAAAAGTTTTATAGAAATAAGTTAACTTTTTTAGATAGTATCGCCAAAACGACCAAACATATATTTTTTTACACTAATTCGAGTTTTTATTATAACTATGTATATTATTATTTACATAAAAACACAATCTCGTATAATCATACAAATTTCTTTAGTTCTCACTCACGTATTAATTTGTTATGAAATATAACTTGCTTTGTATTGCACGTTATGTTCAATGTACTCGTATTTAATTCACTGCAGTTAATATTTTTTATACTATTAACTAAAGTAAATAAATACACGTTCAAGAAAAGACCCAGCATAAACCACTTATATACTTATGACTAGAAGTTATTTTATATTTAAACATACCTGTATCGCATAAGCTTCTTGTGATAAACACCAGCAACGTGTACAACACCAATTCGTAACATACTCGACGACCTACGCTTGATTGCGCGGCCATGTTAACGATATAGAATCTGTAACAAATAATATTTATTGCAATACAAATTACAAAATATTTATTCCAATTATCTTATCTAATCGCTAAACAATCCAATTCCCTCCAAACACTGATTAAAAAAAAACAAATGACATGTATTCTTTTTTCAAAATATGAATTTAAAAAAAAATCTTTTAAGCGTGTTATAATGCTTGTTAGTGATCTGGCCTAATAAATTAAACTACATTTTTTTATAAAAACTTAGCTTAAATGTTTATTTTAATTTATATATCATTTTGCATACATTAACATATTACGTGTATTATTTACTGAAATAAGTGATTTAATAGTTTTGTGTTCATATTATATATTAAATTATTATGCTTATCGCAAATTCAGTTGCATAAAAACTAAAAATGGTTTAAAGAAGTTGCCATTTCAAAGTTATCACGAACACGTGCTCCTTAAAGAAGGTATGTGGGAGTTTAAAATATGTGACAGTAATTTTACATCTCGTTTTGAATCTTGAAAACCCTATATGGTGGTGGTAAATTGACAGGAGTAAAATAAAGATTGATAGCTATCTTTGTACTATGTCTGTTACCTTTTTGTTGAACAAAGAGAAAAACGATTCAGTAGCTTTGTGTATGAAATTTGATCTACTTCTGAGTTTTTCTCGAAGTCTAAGAATAATTTTTACTTAACCATAGACAGTTATTATCTCTTAGTTTCACGTTAAAATTTTATATAAGATGTACTTTTTGAACAACACTAAATTTATATTTGTGACCTTACCATGCTAGCTAAGTCTGGTTTGGTTAAAATTTTGTATTGATTGCTGAATCTCTATCTTCTGTGTTTCTCGTACTATAAAGGCTATTATTTAGTCCGAACGTGGGTGTGCATTTCAATCTTTGACTTCAATGTAGTACTATAACATATAATAAACAGTTAACCTGATTACATATTCCGTAGTAATATGCCGTAAAACGCGGCCTTATACCGGAAAATTAACATATTAAATAGTAAAATGCAAGTACACAAACAATCTATTTATGTATCTAGAACAAGCGAAAATGTAATAAGATCTTACTAGTAAAAGGAAAGGCAGTGATCACGGCCTATGAAGTTTGTAATGTTACTGGCCGTTAGAAAAGAACTAAGTAAACATATTTCAGGTACTTCGAAATAGATACATACTCCTAAAGAAATTGTGATTGTAATCTCGTACTCTTACAAAGAATTGTTGAGCGCTAAATACATAGAGACTGCGTACTTAAAGCGTCACAAGAATTGTAAAAATCCCTTGTAAAGAAAAGTACTACTTGACAACATAGATACGTTAAGATAAAACAAGTTTATCTCAAAATAAAATTTTACACACAAAAAAAATCTAATATATTAGTAATTTTCAGCATAAACAACGTTGAAATGAGATGTCTTATAGATTCTTTTTTTACGAATTTATATGTCATAAAGGTTACACAATTACTGCTGCATTTTAATTATTTTTTTAATTTATTTAAATATCAAGTTTAAAAGAGTTATCTAGTAGCTAAGGTTCAAAATGATTAGGTAGACCAGTTGTTGCTTTACTACAAAACTAACGTTTTTATATAGTATTACGATTTCAACATTTATTTTGTACGTGACCTCCCGTAACTATACATAATTGTAGAGCTTCATGTGTGGTTCATATATTGCAAACTCATACTTAATATATTAAGCGGAATATGAACTTAATTTAGTTTTTATTCTTAAAGTATTCACTGTAAAGTAGTCATATCTATTGTTAATACTTGAATTAGTTGTTTTTTGTACAATGACTAATAATTCGCCTCGATTTCTCACAAATAGTAGAGCTCAACTGCTTATATTTTTTTAACTTATATAAAATTTTAAAGCGGTATGATTTTTCTTTCCCGTGCAACATGTTTCCTGGAAGAAATTGCTTTTAGCGATAAGGCCGCCATTTGTACATGATCACCCAACTGATATGCTCTTGTATATAAACTCTAAAAATTTTGGTATACCATAAAGTTTATTCTATTCTAACAAACACAACTAAATCTTTCTTCCTAATAACTCTATTGATTAATGAAAGCGGAATATCAATTCGTTTACTGCTTTTAGAATTTATAGCATTCAAACATACAGACATTAAGAATTATAGACGCGGGTCCTTAATTCTAAAATGTAATGGCAGAAGTTAGTACTCACTTATAAGACAACCTATAAGAAAATAAATAAATAAAAAAGAAGTGTAATTACCAGGAGTCTATCTTAAGCTATTAAGTTTTATACAAATAAAAAAATCTTAATTTTACTCCTAAGGGTCACCACTATTGCCAGCACTGGTGGTCGTTGGGACAAAATTTCAAATCTTTTCCCAAACGCCCAAATTTCAAATTTGTCCAAGCGATCCCCAGTAATGATAGTTTTAGTGGTAACCGGTTCGAAAAAGCCGACTATACGATGGAAAGGAAACATAGATACAAGCTTACCATTTTTCTAACATTTACACAAATCAAATTGTATATCAAACACTAAACATTATACAACAAAATAATGTTTCAACAAACCAGTGGATATGTTGGTCATGTGAACTCAGTTGTTAACTGACCTTTATTCCATTTAACTTATATTTAAAACTAGCTTTTGCTCGCGGTTCCACCTGCACAGTAAGTCATTTATCGCGGTAAGTTATCTATGTCCTTTTTTTGTCAAAGTACCACGTCTACGTCGGTAGTTTATCCGTGGAAACGTAACAGAGTTACGCATTCATAATATTAATAGTGATTACTTATTGTATCAGTTCCAAAAACTTTATAAATCAATAAAATGAGCCGTATTAATATTTTTAAGGACCTAAATATTTTTAGATCTATCTCATTGTGTCATACAAACATTTTTTAAGTTTTTGTAAGAGAACTTGTCTACTATTTTGATTCGGCTTACTTCTGCATTTTTAAATAGAAGTGTTTTTTTTGGAATGTTAATATTTATGAAGTTCTAAAAGGTTGCATCAAGGATAACGAATACATATATTTTGCAACACCACAGTAATGTATTTGGAAGTTTGGCATTCCGTCAACGTCTTATAATATAATTAAATAAAATTTAAATGCATATCATTATACTTAAACACAACTTAAATATGGTTTTAGATACTGGTAGTTTTTCAGTTAAAACTAGTTTTTTGTATTAATTCATTGTCAATACCTACCTCCAAACATTTTTTTAGAGAACTTTAGAATACACAGTATTTTATGGTTTTTGTTATCGTTTCATTTAGTTTTTAAAACTGTCCGCGACGTTGTGTTTTAAAAAAATACTAAACTAGTATTACTACTATTAAACCAATCCATTGAACTAAAAGTGAGCACAGTTTTATCACCGCCAATACTATCTTGTTAAATAGCTTTGATCAAATAAATCTTAATGGTGTATTAAGATTTCCATATATTTATTTGCTGTCAGTTATGTGGTTCCCTCATTAGCTTTTATAATGACAAGCTATCGCAAGGACGTCACCTCGTGCTCAAGAAGATGTACCATCGAGATGTTTGGCCTACATTATTGCACTCTCTTAAGCAATACCTGATCTGTACTAATGTGAATATCGTAACCTATCTACATTCTTATTCGATTATACATATTTTATTTACAATGTAAACAGTGTGTGTTTTATCATCTCACTATTGGTATGATATCAAATATTGACTTTTCTAAGTAAATAGTTACGTCTAATTGATATTGCATAATTATTTTTTATATCATGACTAGTTTGCGAACCCAAGAGCTAACAAACTGATTTTTTTTTATAAAGCTTGGTTTTTAAAAAAAGAAAAATTGTATAGTTTGTATAATGTTGAGCAATATTAAAAAACTATAACCCCAGTGAAACTGCGTATCACAGCCTGTTTATGTGGGTTAAATAGTTATTGCGTTAATATTATATTTGATGAATGCACTTTTATTGTTTTACTTTCTGTTAAAAGTACAACATGTCGGTAGTGCCTACACTTTTTATGTCGCTATAAAATTAAATTTTTGTGTCGCTATAAATGTATTTCGTATAATTTAATGTCGAATTATGCACAATTATTTCCATACTACATGACTTTTAACGGTTTTTGTATTTTGAATAAATGAAACGAAATGTCACCATAAGTATTTTCAGATATCTTTTGTATTATTTTATAAAGTACAATAAAAGGTAATGTTAAAATAAGGAGTTGCAATGTGACTTTTTTGTAACAAAGAACATACTCAGTCTGAATTTAAAACAGTGTAAATTAACATTCCGACAGAGATAAATCTAGGTGTCCCCAACGAAGTTCAATAGTCCCAAATTTGTTGAACTCGATACGATAATTTTCACTTACTGTATCAATAGCTACTTTATTGAGTTATATTTTACCTTAATTTACCGTTATATGAGAAATAAAAGCCAAGGTATACAAGCAAGACACACTAACTCTGAAAATACTTATAAAAGAGTAGGTCTTCCCTGCCCCTCTTTACTGTGGGATATTGATACTTCATGGACGAAAAACAAAAGGAAATTAATAAAAATAATTCTTGAAGCGATTTGTAGATCACGATAAAATTTGAGTCCAATTGCTGCAAAACTTTTCGAGTTCTTAAATCATACGAAGACCAACTTAACATTTTGATCTTTAATCTTGACTTAAACACCGTGATGTTATGTTTTATTAGCAATATTACATGAACAAGTATAATATATGAATCTTGAGTATAATATGATTTTACTTTTGGATTCTTTGTTTAAATCGGACCAGATTTCTTATTTTAAATCGGATATTTATTATTTGTATTATTATATTTCTAATAGACTCCACCAAATATACCCATGAGTCATGTTTCGTAACTTCCATAAATAGTTTATCGGTGTCTGCCACAGTTAAACTCTTCGTTAATGGACTGTTTTTACAATTTATCTCGATTAATCCTAATTTTCCTTATTATTTACTCTTTTTAATGAAGTCATATACATACATCTGACAGATAAGATACTTGGTTAAATATTGATTATTATAAAAGATTTTCCTTGTATTAATTTACACAGCTATTTACAATAAAGTCATGCAGTAGATTATTTTCATGTTTAAAAATCGCATCATCGTCGCCTATCGATGATGTTCACAGAAAACTTACAGTATTGTTACGTTGAATGACAATAATAATTGTCGTTGCTAAAATATCCTTACTCAGGTACACGTACTATGTTACTAAGATAGTAAACCAAGCGAGCATTTGCCAAACATTGAATATGCCAGCGATACATCTAATTACATACTTTGATAAGAAGAAATTAAAGTATATTAAACGAATATTACCTTTTATAGCTTGTAACAATAATATAATTTAAAAAGATAAATAAATATTTAACTCTATGAATACACATAATTTTTCAATACTTTAAACTAGCCTCAATTTCTTAACTATTTTTAATGATCTGCTTTCGGATTATCATTAGATACGATCGTGAAGTCTGAGTTTTGGTTATTGGGTCTAAAAAGTGTACATTTGAGGTTTAAGGGGACAAGGTTATTAACATCTGACAAAGATGTCGTCTCTGATAAAAGATAAAAAGTATTAATTATTTTTCAGGAAACGTGCAGTCTATTTCTTAAAAGATAAACAGATTTTTAAAGTATATACATTTAATACTTGCATTCTTAGTGTAACACAAGGTTCCTAAAGATAAATAGACAAAGGTAATTGGTTAAAATATTTGACATTAAGTAATTTGAATTTTAGTAGAACAATTACAATGGTCAACAATTAAATCTCGTTACACACTCTTTTGCTTCTCATGATAGACCGATAAGTGTTTGAATTATTGAATAAAATAATGGTTGGTCATGTATAATTGCGCTTGGGTAAGCGGCGCGTGAATTTGACCCATTTGCAGCCAAGGTCGACTTGCCAAACTGCTACTAGCATTAAATGCGTACAGTGCAATCCTATCTTCTGCCGTATCACATATCTTTTGTATTTTCCATCTTCAATAATTGTTTAAAATATTAATAAAAGTCAGACCAAAATCATTTATTTCATTTGATCTAATGACGTAGATATCTTTACAGAATTAGAAGTCTTTTATTCATAGTCCTTAAAATATCACCTGGCCTCTGTGACAGTTATTACTAGTGTCACTTTAGAATTTAGGACATACATTTTAAGTATGAATTTTTATAATGTATTGCAGTATATTTATGATGAAACTGGCATTTGCTCGTAAGTTAGAAGTAGAACAGGCAAGTCACTTCATATGTGGTGTATGTAGACAATGTAATTTATTGTTCCACCGTAAAAGACGTTTAAGACGATTAATAGCTGCTGATCTACAAAAGATGATCATCCAAACCCACATTGTCCAAATCTATACATTGTGGAGTACGAAACAATTTGATACACACAACCGTGACAAAAGATGTTGATGTTAAAAATGAACGGATCGAAAAAAGTTGCGATTAAATAAAACAAGTTAATTGTGTGTAGTAAAGTGTGACATAATTGTCTTGATGCATTTATTGTTTATGCGATGACTGACCTCCATCACATGCGGCATATTGTAATAGGTCATTGGCAGGATGTCAACGGAGATCCTGTACAGAATGAATCACACGGATTCACTTTGTGTATACGTTCGTGATTACCTGTGTACACATTATGATTGGGATTAACAAAGGTTTATCACTCAGGGGGAAACCAACACGGATGTTCGTAGATCAATAGTCTCACATAACGCTTGATCGATGATTGTGTTTGTACTAACATCTAAACATGTTCAATATCGACTTCAAAACACAATTCGTAGATACTCTTTATTCAATTCCTTTTAAAATACTAGTTAATGTTTGTTTTTAAAGCTATGTTTCAATATTTGCACATAATAATAAAGGTATGGTCCCATTGAAAATCTTTGAGTAGCTATCTTGAAGTTGCATAACTAAACAAATACTATAGAAATATTTGATAATTGAACTGCTCCTTTTTGTGTTATGTAATAACACTTATTGTTTATAAATACGATTATATTTTGATATTTATATACTTCATTTACAATTATATTATAATGCTAACTTAGATAAATAAATTTGACATATCTACAAAAAGCCTAACCCCCATGAAATGTTATAGGGTGTACCGAGGCATATTTATCGAGCGCAAATCAAAGCTCTGACAGGAATTACATTTTTCTATCAAAAATTTTATAAAAATGTACCATCTTTTAGCAACGCATAAAAAGTTATTTTTCTTTGTTAAAATCCTTGTTTAATAGATTTTATTGTATGTTTAATATACCCATTTATACGTGCGAATTATTCAAAGGGCTCAACTACTGATGAGTAAAATTGTACAACTATTGTCTTCGCTGTCTGATTCATGATTTGTCACGTATCTTTGTTATTTTTTGTAATTCGAACAATTTGTTTTTAAAACCTCTGAGAATGTTGTCATGTATTTTTGTTGGCATTTTACTATTTCTATTCAATAACATCTTCCTACTATGTTGCATCTAAAAATAAATTCTTGTTAAAAACAAATAATTTTTAAACTTAACCCTCTTTTGATTGTCTTGGAAAAAGCATTGTATTCTAAACTCGTGTTTTTATGTCTCAAAAACTGCACATAGGATTAAGCATTAATTTAAACCTTTCACGTTTAAAGGAGTAACCTAATTATAAAATTATGAAATTCTATTGACCTTTAGCAACAAGCCTTAATCCGATAAAACAGCTGATCCATGAATGCCGGCCACAACTAGACCGGTCTATACTTAACTGTTATTTCAATGTAACTGTTCAACCGATTACTGTTGATGTGTGAAGCAAGCAAAGTAAAGAAAGAGGACGGCTTAACTATTGTTTTTAAGATTCTCAATTAAATCGTGCATTATTTTTTTAATTTCTAGACTAACTAGCATGACACTTTACAGTACATCTAATGTGTGTGCAGAACAGTGACTAGTGAAGTACAGTAGCCATTGATCATGTCCTTGCATTCACTATAAACGTTGCGCCCACCTTATCATCTAATGTCATCTTACACAAAATTGACTATGAATAGTAGAAAGGTAACTAAACTCACCTCTAATTAATGCAACACATCACTAAATAAATAAAACTGAACTCTTTATTTGTCGCAAAACACCGTATGTATAGTCTTAGTCAACGTTATTAAACACAAATAGTTCACACGAGAACTGTTTACAGAACGAAAGCGTTGTTATGGACGCGGAAGTGGGTAGGCGGTAGATTGTCGCACCGGCGTCGAAGGCGGTCGACTCGCGCGCGGCTAAGTGTGTAACTCACGGCGACGTTGATTTCACCGGCAGAGGTGTCGCGAGGAGAAAGTCTCGGCCGTGGTGCGCCGGTTGGCCGCTGTTGTGGGGGGGGGGGGAAATGACGACGTCACTAAACCAACAGTCTGCGAACATCACCATCTATTGCTTCACCGGTCAACGCAAGATGTCCTCCGTTGCGTTAGGATGAGCAGCTAATGAGATAATACAAGTTGGCACATCGAGTTACGTTGAATCTATGAAACTCCAGACAAATCATTTTTTAATTTTTCTTTAATATAAGATTTAATTCGCGAAGAAAAACAGTCAATATATATAAATATTTACTGTATTAAATCTATGAGTACTTTCTCTTTTATCAAAAAGAAAAATATAATGGCAATTGTGTATCGCACAACAATGGGGTTATACCATCCAAGTTATATCGTGTTTAAGTACTTTCAAGTTATACGTTTGCTGAAACTAGAACGAGTCTACTAAAAAAGATCTCGGTAAGGCGATAATATGAAGATATATAAAAACACACTAACAATAGATACTATAAAAACTGACATACATACCTTTAAATATAAATTTTATGTCACCCGTTACATTTGACATTGTTACTTTTCGTCATCATATTCTTAATTAGCAGTTTTAATACATATTCTTATATTGTTTTTACGTGTGAACTCTGTAACAGTTGTAAATGAATACGCATGAGTCTTCATTGGCCGACAAGGCATATCGTATAATTTAACCAATTAACCGATGTTCCCACGACTCACTCACCCCAAGAGACGCAAACGTACGCAAAACATATTGAATGAGTTGACTAAACTACATGAGAGATTAAAAAAAAATCTTTTAATAATTTCTAGTTTTATAAAACCTAGTTATTTAAGAATTAATTAGTATACTTTTAAGATCATAAGAGGTTACTTACCGTCTATATAATTAACACTGATCTAAGGGGGCTGTTGAAGGAACACTTTCGTCATCATTGCTAAAATCAGATATGGCTATTTTTTGTCCTCTTACGCAAGGTAGTAGAGCCACACTGATTTCAGCACGAACAGACCGGTTCGTTCGGGGCAGTAGGTACTACCTTCTCACGGAAGACCAACCTAAAATGATAGCATCCGTGCTGTCGTGTTTCATCGGTGAGTTCAAGACCGGAAGCCCATTGATGCAGGGGTGACAGTTATCGTGGTAAGTGTGTGAGCCTTATACTGCCACGATGACTGTTATGCCTTTTACGAGCCCAAGCGGGGCGTGAAGAAGTATCTCACTAGGCTACCATAGTGTGTGTCACTATTCATTGTGTGTATTCGCAATGAGTATGGTGATCATAACTTTTGCTTTCCATCAAAATGAGTAGAGTTACTTTGGCAGGCTCTTAAAATAGAAAAAAAAAGATGCAATCGGTTCTCTTCTCTTCTCTATACTCTTGTATTATTAGCTAATATTTTATTTTGATTGCGTAACTTAACGTTGAGAGAGATTAATTTCATAAGTTTGTTAGTTTTTTAATAATATTTCCAGTTGTAGAATGTCAACTTGGCTAGGGAGGCTGGTTACTTATAATGTAACAACAAGGAGTTCTCTATAAGATTAAAACTGTCTAAAGAATACAATATCATATCTGTACTGTTTTAATATATCATATGTCAAATAGATAGTGAGACATCAATCTAAACATGTGTCATCAATAAAAAAACAGCATGACGTAGTTTAACAAAAAAAAGCTTCAGGCAGTCATCGCCGCTATTAAAAATATTTATTGCGGTAGTTAGCTTAAAGCAACTGAGACAAAGCTTGGGGAACGAGCCGAGTTTTACATTCTTGATGACAAGTCACCCATTCGCCACACCAGGCACGGACTTGTCAGAGACGTTCATACATGAATACGAATTTAGAATTTCTAATTGATGTTAGACACGACAATGGTGTACAAATAATAATAATAATAATGTATTATTTCTTTTTGTTGACAATGATCACTTTATATAATTAAAAATATACGAAATTTTACTTGTTTAAAATTTGTATTTATTGAAAATGTTCAGGTATGATATGTTCAGGCATATATATTTAATGTAAAAAACAATCTGAGAATAATTATCGAAATAGTCAGAAGTCGTACATTTTTCAGTATTAGTATTAGGGAATGATGGCACGAAAACTAACAGTACCAATTTACATTTAAGCAAAGCTGAACTATGTTAGTCATCATCATCATCATCAGCCTATCGCAGTCCACGGCTGGACATAGGCCTATCACATTGCACGCTACTTTGAACGATTTTGGGCTTCACACATCTAACTTCTTTCAGCCAACTTGCGCAAATCGTCACTCCACCACATCACACCACTACGTTGTCCTTCACTACGTTTGCCGCGGCTCGATTTCAATTCTAGAACTATCTTAGTATATAAATAAAACAGACTCAATATCTCTAAAACACGCAAATTAATATTTATAATTATATTCGGTAACAAATGTTTTCGGTATCAAATTTAAATTAACATACGGTGAAAAATAAGGATTTATCTTTCTAAGATGACTTTCTCACACTTAAACGAAATCCACCCCTGTGAGATCAGCAGCCATCTGTTTATACAATTATCGGTTAAGACGGAGTAGTGGCGCGCGCTGTTCTTCCTAAATGACTCCTTCATGAACGATATCCATCGGAATACTTATTAGTGGGCTCATACGACTGAGGATTAGTACGCATCCTGTATCCGAACGGGCATCAATACTATCGGAACATTGAAAAGAAAGTACTAAATATTGTCTATGATTTTGTGAAAAATTGTGTGTAGATATGGATAATTTTTTTAACTATCAGTGCGCGGAAGAATCTTGGCAACAACACAACATGTTCTCCGTAACTTCTTTTCGACATGAAGCTCAACCGGCAGCGAAACAGCGGTGTCAAGCCAACGCACGTGAGAGGGATCGAACACAAAAGTTAGTACCGATGCTGCATGTCATTTGGACTGCAATGTGGTAGACATCAGTTAGCTGTTTTGGTATATAACGTTATATGTAGGTAGCCAAGTTTGACCGAACCTTATATTTATTTATTTATGTTTTAAGATTAAGATACAACTAACGCTTTTTCTTTCAAAAAAAAAGTGAAGCAGTGTTTACTAAAGCAACTGTCAGAATCCACCAATACATGATTATCATCTTATACTTGTTAAGATATTTATTTGTGTATGTATGTATGTATATAGATTTATATCAACTTAAGTATGTATATGTATGTATTTATGTATTTATATAAATTTTAGTATATGATAAGTTTGTACATATATGTTTACTTCTGTTATTCAAGATCACTTGAAACGCACCTACTTCCTATTTTCACTGCATCACCCAAAGGTCGACTGGTAGAGAATGCCTTAGGCATTAAGTCCGCCTATGTACATAAAGTGCATGATGTATAATAATAAATACAACTACAATATACATATAGAGAATCGGTTTACATTAGAAACTGAGAATAAGAACTTATACATATATCAATTAGAGACGTATAATATATTTTTGTACAGAATATTCGAAAAAAGGAAAATACAATTTGAGTGTAAAACATACTCAATGCAATATGCCAATACATCTTATCGTACAAACTCTAAACTGTCCTAATGTTTTTATATATACGAATAATAGACTTATTTACACCATTTTTTGTAATCTTAATGTTAAAAGTACCTACATCAAATAATCTAACACGTATGGCGACCTAGAAACAATTTATTGGACAACCTTTGGTTTGGCATATTGACTTCAAATAGACAAATTTATGGCTAGTTTTAATGTGAAAAGTGTAAAAGAATCATAAAATATTTATGCAGATAGTATTTAATTTAAATACAAAATACATATATATCATCGAATACGTTTGGTGTTTTCGGCCAGCGTGGTATAGTAGGCCAAACCTCCATTCTAAGAAGAGGCCTATGTCCAACAGTGGATTGATAAAGGCTGTTGATGATGATGAAATTTTAAAATAAGTAGATTTCTAGACCGTCTTTTTTATTATACATAAGTGTACATTAAAAATGTTTAACTATTAAGAAAACTCTCAATTACGGGTAAGTTTTTAAAACGAGTTATATTTCACGTTTTCCTTCCTAGTATTTTTTTACTATTTAACTTTTATTACAAATTTTGCTTCAACCTTCCCCGTTTAGGGTCTATATTACCTATATTTCTGAGTAATATAAATTGCCTCGGTGGCGCAGTGGAAGTGTGTGCAACTTCTGTGCTTGAGGTCTCGGGCTCGATTCCTGGGTCGCACCTAATGTTTGTACGATCTGCAAATATTTGTTTTGAAGTTTGGTTGTTTTCTATGTATAATATGTATTTATATCAGATGTGAGTACCCACAGTTCTGCTTAGTTTGGGACTTCGTGTGAATGTGGTAGAAATGTAAAAATATTAAATTATTAATATTTGATCAAATTTGTTTGAAAGGTTTGATGAGTATCTTAATAACATTGTACTAATTTCAGCCTGTTTTTAACAATGTTTTTAGCTTTAATAAGTCGTTAGTATTCCTACAAGTACATATTATATTAAATGTGTTAGAGTTCAGTTCATATGTGTTCAGGGTTTAGGAAACGACTGAAATCCAAGTAGATAAACAAATTTGGTTAAGTATTACGAATTAACACTTATTTTTTTTTCATCACATTTACGAAACTTTTTAATGTAGCTTAAACAAAATTACAAGGCTAGACTTAAATTTCACAAGTCATCTTGCAGTGAAATAATAAGATTCGTCGTTTGACCTTTGCATTGCAATTATTACAATTGGTATATTCTAAATAACAAACTGCAAATAGAAAAAAAAATAAACTGTACTTCTCTTATGTAGTATACAGCCCAAAGGTGCGTTTTTTAAGTAGCCGCATCAATATTAAGGCTTTCGTGATAAAAACAACTTAAATTAGTGTTTCTTATTGAAATCAAAAGCAGACAACAAAAAAAATTGCTATCACAAAATAACAAGGCGTTTACTATGAAAATTATGGTACACACTACTTAAGGGGAAAATAAGGTTAATTCGGTGTAAAACAAGCGTATTTTCGGAAATCTTTTTAGATGACACAGTTAATATATTTTCAATTTAAAATTTACTACATTATAACGTAATATTTAAAGAATATTGTGTGAAATTTTCATTAATTTTTATCAAGAAATGAGCTGTTGACAGCAAATCTCCGCGGACGCCTCAAAAAAAAGTGTCCCTCATAACTCCTCACTGGATTAACTAAAATCAAAAAACCAAAATGATTTCATTAGATAATGAGATTCTGCAGGTAACAACGAGTTTTTTTTTCCACCTACATTTTAAAATACGGACGCAACAAACAGTGTTCGTATAGCTTTTATCTGTCGTCGTATCAAAACACGTACCTACTAAGGAGTAGGTACGTGTTTTAAGTGGCTCTGCTATAATAAGAGTCACAATCAATGCTATTATTCTGTTAGGTACGTACTGAACCAGGCCGGGATGGCTTACAAACGCTACGGACCGCGATCACCCCTTTTGGGGCCAGGGGACAAAAAAAAGAGAATATCGGGTTTTCCACACGGGTATGTCATCTAAAAAGTGGCCCGAGGTACATCGGGGTTAGCAATTTCCTTACTGAGACCTGAGACGGCGTGCTGTTTTTGGTCGGCTCGAATCCGATAAGAAAATAATTTTGAATCGCACAAGCGAGTAGAGACGAGTAGGGTGGTCAACAAGCTGAAGAGCAGGAGGGTTCGAGAGAGCCGATTAAGCTGTCCAACAAGTCGAAGATGCGTTGGTGAGCGAAAGCAGTCTGCGATGAGTAGTAGCTAGTAGCTTACTTTTTCGTCTTTACAAGTTATGTATACTATGTGTAGGTATTATATCGAATGTTAAATTTGTTGTGAAAACATTATTAGGAAACAAACTTTATCATTAGGTTCTATTAGTAAAATAGGTTATTGGAATTTAGGACTTATTGCTTTTATTGAAATCGGTTTTAAGTATTTTGTGTCTTATTGATTGTAATATTTATGATAAATTAATTTAGGGCATATTGTATTTTTGGATTTCAATTTTTTGGCACGTGATATTATTATATTCATGCAACTTATGATTCAGACAAAAGATGATTAGAAATAAAATGTATATTTGGGATAAAAAAGTTAGGGAACACAAAAGAGAATCGTTTTCAACCTAACTCAACAATTTTTCTAATACAATTGTTATCAAAATACTTTTTGTATTTCCAAGCAGCGTGAACACGGCCTTTAACACGCTGCGTTTGCTCATCCCCACGGAACCACCCGACAGGAAGCTTAGCAAGATCGAAATCCTTCGACTGGCCGGCAGCTACATTACGCACCTCGACAATCAACTCTACACAGGTAACATAAAACATCTTTTACAATAACAATCAGAGATCCGGTATCTGAGTACTTTGAATTTTTAAGTTGGTGGTGGCTAAACTATTACTTGTGTAGTCGACACAAGTAATAGTTTAGCCGAGACTAATTTTATTGTAATCTGATGCAACAAGAGTAATTTGTTTTAATCTCAAGCGCCAAACTCAAATGACCTTAGCATTGTAATATTTAGCTCACTTCCATCTTTGTTTCTTAACGCAGTCATTGATATCGTTAATATCTATGGATATCGATGAAAGTGGCTGGCAGTGGATAAATGGTGACTGTGATATTAGATCAGGATAGTTGCCTTTGGGGGGCTATCATCCAGCAGTGGACGATGATAGACAGATGATTAATATAATTCGTGGTCAAAAGCCATGTGTAAGTGTGTAAAACAGTGCAACCCTTTTTTTAATTTTCAATAAATTCGCTACTAGGCATAGACCTCTCCTTAGAAAGATATAATAGTCTTACCCTATTATACCACGCTAGCCAGACAGGTTGGTACAGGGTTTTCTTATTTAACTTCCTTTTGCAACGATGAGTTCTGCTTAGTTTGCTTCCTTATTAAACTCATACGATACGGACGGGATCAATAAGGGTGATGACACTCCGAAATTTTAATTCCTCACCACATGGGTTATTGTTAATAACTTGAATATAAACTGGCTACAAGTACACCCTCTTCATAATCAGTCGATTGTTGCCAATCTTGAAAATATGGAAAGCATTAATTTCTTCACCTCTATAAACGAACAATCACATCACTATATTTGGGCTTATTCTGATTACAAGTACAGCTACAGCCGACACCGATTTCCATGAAAAGGTAACGTTTTTTTACATCTTTCTCATCCGAGGCAATAAGCATACTACAAAGTTTAATTCATGTTGTTCTTTGATCGTGGTATTCTATTACAAGGGCAGATTCGATCATTTAACGATCTAAGTTATAACACTACTGACAATATTTTAAAAAAGATGAAATTGTTTCGTCTATGAAATTAAATAATATCTGGTTTGATTTTTTAGGGGAAATGGAGAAACCATGTCTTTCGAAGACTAACGACAAACACCTAGGCGACAATGAAAAATCACTATGCACATTTTGCTGTACCGTTGTCAAAAAAGATGTAAGTTTTTTAACAGAAATTTGATAAACAACTCATTTTGACGTCATATTTTTACTAAATTTAAGACATGTGCAAAAGCATAGTGTCTAAATGAAGATTTTTTAACTAAAAAACTACTCTGTGATTGAGGTTGTCATTGTTGAGCATCAATATAACGAGAACAGGGGCAAGAAGTAGCGTAATTTTTTGTGTCATTCATACGCGTTTAGAGTTTATAACTCAATAATTGTATATGAGAATTTTTATATATGGTTATATACTATTTTGACACTTATCATTTTTGTTTGAAATCTTTTCAAATTTTTCAACCTGTATCGATCTATTTCAGGTATCGTCACCATCGCACAACGGATACTGTAGGATTACTCGATAGAACCTGCGATTGCAATTCATGCATCGATTGATTATACTTTATCTTATTGTACAATGATTTATTCCATTTGATAGTTACTATGTATTTACTGACTTATATCTTCTTAAAATTGAAACTCTAAAGTCAAGAACAGGGTATAAGTATCATGCCACGTTCTTAATCTTGGATAATAAAAAGTCCTTTCAAGCTGTCAAATTAATTCAGTAACTTCTAAACGAAAATATAGTCATTTAAGTAAATAAAAGTAAGCCCTACTTTGCAGTAGAATTTCAGTTATTTTAATACACATAGTTTTTGAGAATAGAAATAAAGAATTTCTAGTATTTTTTTTTGTTACAGTAAACATAGCATGTTTATAATGTTATAGTGTCTGGTATATTAGCGACGTTGATGACTATTAAAATATAATGATTATAAACCTATGACATAATCATGTTAATTCCAGTACTTACTTATCGCACTGTACACACATATTTAAAGGGACGTAACTCAAAATGACTGTAGTAAAGTAATCGTAAGGGTTCAAAACGAAGCATGAAAGTCCAATGCTGATTTCTTACTCTTAATTCTTTCTCAAAACTTTTTCACAATGGATTTTTCAAGTAATTTTATGACCTAAATCAGAAGATACAGATATGTATTTTGAGTTAAGTTAGTTGTCTTAAGAACGCGATATCTATGCACTGAAATGTACACGATGACGTGATAGTTGATACAGGACCGTGTTGCCTGACGTTTTGGTCGCTTTAAAGTCGTATCAATGTATATTGTACAACATCTGAATTTAAGAGTTGGGTCATTATGAAACTAGTCATTACAGCATTTGTTATTTTAATTATTTAATTTTTAAATGAAACAAGGCAATCGTGACTCATTTAAAATGGTGATAAGGTCTATTTCAGAATAAAAAAACAGTAAAAATGGCACAATTTTATTCAACCTATGTACTATTAAGTAGGTGTAGATAAGCTAATCTAAATTAAGTAACGAGTCTTATAACAAATTCGCAATTTATACGAATTCCCGTTTGCCATTTATGGAGTCGAATGTCAATGTTTCGTAATTTTAGATTAGCTTGTCTATTTTAATATGTAGTTTTAATAATAACGGAAATAATCACAACCAGTGTTATGTAGGTGGTCAAAATTTAATAAAAAGAATGTAAAATACTAAGTGATAGGATAATTGGCAGTGATACTGGGCGATTCTTTATAAAACGTGTATATTTATGCCTCAATTTGCAAATAGAAAATTTAGTAAAAAATCTAATGACATGGAACTATTATATTTACAACACTTACACTAATTCTTATTTTATAACAAATTCATATCATATAATCTATTAGATACTCAATAATTTATGCGTTTGATAGTGAACTATGAAGTTATAATAGGTTATACAAAACAATAAATATATTTAAGTACTCCTCATTGTTTTAATTCATAAGGTGTGTCTAGGGCAAGTAATGCTTATTTCTTTTAAATCTTCTACCATAAATATTATAAGAAAAATCACAAGAAAATGCATTATTAATGCCATATTATCTATGCTTTCAAGTTGTGACTAATTTTCATTTAAGTATTATATTTTACACATAGTACCTACACAATTTTTAATAGTTACACTATAACATTTTTACAATTTGTGACTAGACAAATATCTAGTCAAATGAAGTAGACATTTAAAATTATTCATAAATAATATGTTCGTATATACAGAAAAAAACAAGACAAACCCGGCAAAGAATCTGTATTTTGTGACCATAATGTCACACTGTGTGTCTGGCTGCACGTCGAACAATATAGATAACTTTGATAGAAATAAATTACTGAGGGTTTCAACAAAATGCGGATAGTCTGTAAGACACTTTTAACTAGTGGTCTTAAAATTTAAAAGGAAATTTGTTATCTAAATAGTTCCAAGATTTTTTACCAGGTCTGAGTACCGCAATTCATAAAAATATACCAACTGGAAACAATAAGAGACATATAATTTCTAAATTAGAAATAAAACAAGATTACGTACAAATAGTAACCAGGAAGGTAGCCAGGTTTACAATCAATGGGTACTGGGCAAGGAGGACTCAGTCAGTAAAAATAGAATTTTTCAATGTTTGTTCTATTAAAATATTAAGTTCACCATGAGTGATAGATTAAAAATGATTTAAAGGTAACATATAAACTGAAACAAATTAAAGTCGTGTTGACAATGGTACCATAGTAATATCTGACGGGCGTGTGTGTTAAATGTCACCGTGCCAATTTGAACATTTTCATCTCACATAGATTGTGCAAAGGTAATCTGCTACAGTACGCCTTAGTTGAACTGAGCCCGAATTTTATCTTAGCAACATTGTGATTTTGTTAGGAAAGATGTACTTGTATTTGGATATATGCTATCCACATTTATCACTTTCAGCTTTAAAAGATAAAGCTTGTATTTTGTTTAAATTATGATCTAAAAATGCATTACAATAAAAAATGTTCGAGCTCAACAAGAAACCAGAACCAAGAACCATTACTTTAGAAAATCACTACATAAATTTTCGTTTAAGAAGACATCACAGTTAGAGATATTACATACTAAATACTTGTGCACTATAAGGATCAACAAAAAAGTCCACCGCAGACATTTGTCTGCTGTTAACATTTTTTTCAATGTCATGTCTTCACCGCAATCTTTTATTGAAGCGTTAAATAAGCCTTAATCAGTGACAAACACTTTCAGGACCTTTCTCTCCCGTATAAAAGTACACCAAATCGAAACTGATTAGATTCGTCCCATCCTTTAATAAATTCCATAGTCTTTTTAAACTTTAGTGGCATATAGGCCATCTAAAAATTCGTCCACAATGTAAAATTTTCTTAAAGGCTATCGAACACTATTTCTGTCTCTACCTATGAAGGGGCTAGATTCGTGATTATTCTTCTCTAAGTTACCGGAGAGCGTGGGATCTGGCCGACTTCGCTTGAAGAAACCTAGTTTCCATAACGCAATGATAAGTAGTATTAGCACTATAAGCCCCACTATCACTGATATTATTATGACCCATAGAGGTACTTCTGTTGGCTCACTTATCTTCAAGTCTGGATATGCAACCGTCTCCACCTGTACATACAAGTAAGAACTATAATATTTAAAGATATTATTTCAAAGTTATTTATATATTTTACAAACATTTTCTACATTAATTAGTAAAATGTTGTTGCGTCGTATCTATCTGCCTAAATCGTGGATTCAAAGGGTTAAGAAATATTAAAGTCACCAAATATTTTATAACGGAACTGAAGATAACATTAAATAAATGAGAATTAATCCGATTGGATAGGTTTACACTAGTCACTAGACAGACAGGTTATGTCAATAGTCAGTGTCCAGTTTTAAGCTACCTACGCAAACTATTGTTTTAATAAACATTAATTGAGGACTAGTGTGAGTTTATTTCGTTGCGATTGGCCCGCACTGAACTCTTAACCACAGAATACTATTGCAAACGAGAGTGAGTAGATGTAGAATAAACTCACACTAGCCCGTCTGGTATACTCTTCAAAATAAATGAAGTTAAAAACTAACCGTGGTTCTATCATCATATTGCTTGTTCTGGTGTATATTGAAATGCGCAGGGATACTAATGTATGCCGTTGATGCAATGTTGACCCGTGCAGCCCTTGCAAACTCTTCGACTAAAGTTCCGTTCCATAACCTGGCTCGAACACTGATAGTACTGGTCTTCATACGACCCAACTTGTATATAACACATTGGAATTGTATACACTTAGCTGTTTTCTGCTGGCAATTCTGTAAAATTATGTTTTAAATAAGATAATGCTACTTCAATTTAGTGAGTTTTCTTTTTTCTCTTTATTTTTTATGGGATTTTTTCCCTATTAGGGAATGAAAGGTCCCATCCATCCAAAGGTTTTATCAGAAGTTTAAGACTATCAATTAACGAGGGCTTATAGTACCTATATAATATACTATGCTATATATTAACAACTTAATTGGTGACGAAAATCTTGTGACACCGGAGTATATTACGTACTAAATTCCGTAAAAGTAGTCGATTTCTAAATAGCCAAAGTAATATTACAAAACTACACAGGAAATCACAAGCAATAACATAAAAATGTTACCTTATTACCTTAATTAATATGAATTATTATTTTAATATACGCTAATATTTCTTCATAATCTAGGCCCTAGTTATAAAAGCTGGTTTAAACGTATATCACTTTTGTTCTTGGATTTGCAGATATTTTAATGTCAGGTGACTTCTCGTACGATCAAAACCTTATTGAAATAGATCTAATCAACAAATTCATTTCGTACTATCTCTCAATAAAGAACTTACTAAATTGATCACATGTTTTCTATCAGTATATGCTTCAGCTTTCACTGCATCCTCATCCCTTCTTCTTCTCACTTTATTACTAGTGCTGTACTCCATAAATTTCCTCCTGGTCTCGTTATGTGATTTTTCGCTAGAGCTGACACTAAGCTTGCCGCTCGAGAGAAACGGATCCATTTCTAAATTTTCAAGATAGGGTTCAGGGGAACCAGGGCGAGCAGTTAAGTTTAGAGGGTTGGTGTCTCGAGCGAAACATTCGCCGTTTTGGTCTGAAATAAAATAATTTAATAGTCGGATTAGTGGAAAATTACTTCTTGTTTAAGTAATAGTGTAAAGCTGTGGTCCCTCTGAATTTTTATAACACTGCAATTGAGTTCACATTAAAATAAAATTATCAATAATAAGTACGTAATATACTGCGGCTTAAATGAACAGAAAACATCTACTTTAAGAAGAGATATGAGGTTGAAAATATTTATATACCAGACTAAACTCCGTTTACAAAAGAGTTACGTATTAGTCTTTATAAAACGGACTTACCAGCCTCTCCATCAACAGTGGGTATATCTTCAGGATACAGGAGCCATTTGCCCTGTGATCCATCATATGCAAGCTGATGGGGCCATTGAATTACCACCTGAACTGTCGACACGTGCCATGGTCCCTCATTGAATACCTGGAAGAGAATTTAGAATTTGTTAGAAGTAACTATTGCTAGTTAAAGAATTTTGTTTTTTTTAAGATAAGAAAGCACTATCATGCGCCAGCCTGTTGGCCGTTGGTTCGATTCCTATTCAGAATAAATATTGTATGATAACCACGATAATTTGTTCTGTCTGTATGTATAAGTATGATTTGATTATCAGCAGGCTAGTTACCATAGCCTGGAGCCTGCAGGCTTTTGTGAGATTTTGAACAAAAAAGAAACACTTGAGTTGCAAGTGTCAAGGGCGGCGGTAGTTACTATTAGGTAGCTGATTTGTTCATTTGATCTGGAATACTTAGAAAGAAAGTACTTACCTGATAAGTGTGTACCACTCTGGTACCAACGTCGTCGAAATACCGCATAGCTGACTCTCCTTTTACTTCTCCTCCATAGAAAACTTGTTCTGGACGCGCCACACTGCAAATAAAAAGATTTCATTCCTTATCCTTCGAGTTTTACTATTTAATTACTCCGTAACATACCTCACCTCACCAACTGCTCGTCTTTTGAAGAATACACATGTGTTTGCGTGTATATAACATAACAATTCACATTATCACTATAAGCCTAGCCACAATAAATTCTTCACAGAAAATTGGCTTATTATCACCTTTCATCAAATACTCTACTGCTGGACATAGGCCTCTCAGTATAAAGGAGGCTTTTACCTACTATACCACACTGATCAGACGCGTCGATTATCGACTTTATTACATGATAATTCTCGCAACTACAATAACATTATAAGACACTTAAAATTAAAAAACAAAATTCTTTGTAGTTGACTATCATTAAAAACTGTTTTGAATACTAAATAAATCTTCTTTACTTTTTCTTTATGAATATTATTATCTAAACGACGTACTACCTTGTAGTACACATGAAAAAAAGACATCGAAATTACTTAATAAAGTATTTTGTTACGTATACATTGCAAAAGTAAGTTCTTACCCTTTGATGAGTAACTCAGCATTCTTAATAACCAAGGCCTCAACTTGTACTGGCTTCTTTCCACGATGTAGTTCCTTCGACGTCGAATTAGCCCACACAGTGAACAACACTGATTGGTCATTATCTTCAAGAGCTCGCGCGTCAAACCGCATCGTGATAGGAGGTGAACCATCTGCTTGTTTTCTAAACGGATTCTCAAGCATACACGTGACAGTAGTCTTGTTTAAACTTGTACAAATGACGTGCTTGTCCTGTAAATCAACAATCGTAATGTAATATTGAGATTTAAATATATACATACACTAGAATCCCGATTATCCGAATCAATTAAAACCAGTGTTAATTCGGATAATCGAAAATCCGGATAATCGATTTCATAGTCAAATCAAACAATACGTATTTGAAATTGAAATGTTATAATTATGTAATGAGTTTGACATATGTACCTACGTCGATTAGACAAAATGATATAAAAATCAGTTATATATGTGGTTCAAATGTAATGAATGATATTGTAATATGTATCAATGTTATTTACGATTTTGGTTGAAAATAACTTGTTATTGATCTTTGACGTAATGAATCACATCTTTTCATTGCAACGAAGTCCCTGATACGCTTTAGTTGTAACAGCTGTAAGGAATCCGATTCTTTCTGTCTTTCAAGCCACTTTAAAGCTATTTCTAGAGTTACAAAAGCTTCTGCGTAAGATGGTCCTTGCCATTTATTCTCAATTTCAGTCTCTTCTTTATCTTCATTTACGCAACCATTTAAATCGTCAACTATTTCTTCATCAGTTTTTTTTAATGTCTGGTATCGTAGATACTCCAACACCATATATTTGCGCCAACTTACTGCCAGATTCACCATTTTTTATACCTTCGATTATCTTTATTTTGTCTCCAAGAGACAACACCTCTTTTACGCTTAGACATTTTATATTTCCAACGCAAGATGTTAACAATAATAAACGACAACCTATCGGTTAAACCACAGTTAAACGTTATAAGAGAATATGAAACAATAACAAACACAATTATGCAACACCATTATGCAAACGAAAGAGAGAGGGAGTAAATTTTCGGAGGCGCGTTTAAACTTGTCGTTACGTGTCTAGTTGCGCGGTATAAAATTTTTCAAGCAGCAGCTGGAGCCGTGACGCGAGTCCGGATACTCGGATGTTCGGATAATCGGGATTCGGATAATCGGGATTCTACTGTATATATATATACTTAATTTTGATACAAATATTTACGACGTAAATTCAAGGGTATTCTAATAGTAATCACATTCCACATGGTTAAAAAAATTTAAATTGCTTGAACTCAGAATAGTTGCTGTTGTAAGTCAAGTAGGAATTTAAATATAATAGTAAAAGGGTTTTGTCTATGGTTTTCAAAAACCAAAGCTAGTTATTGACTAAAACGGAGTTTTAAAAATTGTAATGAATATGTACTGTCTGTGAATGTCAGAATAAACGTATTTTTTCCCTACATATTTATGATGCACTTACGCTAATATTGACGGCAATGTAGTGTAGGCTCGGAGGATGGTTTACAAACAATTGAGCCTCGTAGGCAGACTCTCCATAGTTATCCACCATAATCGACAACTTAATTTCTTCTTCGTGACCCAGTGTGAGCGCATAAGTTTTGTTATCCTTAGCTGAAAGAAAAAAGAAAAGATGTTTTTATAACAACTAAGTAAAAGAACTTTTGAATATAGCATTATTTATATTCTTTGTAACTTAGTAAGTTAAATATTATGTTAGAAACAAAAAACGAAATAAATTAAACCAAGATATAGATACAGATTTTAAGTTTGGGTAATTTGATAAGACCCAAACGTAAATGTAATAACATATATTAATAAATAACAAAACTAACAAACATACGTGTTGTTGTTTACTTAATTCGTACTATATCAAAATATACTCACTCAAAGGTAACAGTAGCTTAGGATCTACCACCAGATCACTGACACAGACTCCATCAGCCCCACAATCATTGAGGAAGTTAGCGCTAAACATAGTAGTAGCGGTCGCATTCAGCACTGGATACTGGTCTATGTCAGGAATTGTGCCTTGCGATGAGTACTGCGGTTCAGCGTGGACCAATAAATACGTCACTTGGAACTGTGGACAAAAAGCATTAGCTTTTACATGTAAAAGCCGTGATGGGCTTACGTATTTTTGTGTCTATGTTGGAATTAAACTTTTTAAAAGTAAAGAAAAGATTTGAATAGGTTTTTCGTTAGTACAATCTACACTTCAATTAATTAATAGTAAATTAAAAAAAACTGTCGCTGTTTCTTTGTAAATTAACTTTAAAAGTACTTTTCATTTCCATTGCCGGCCTTTCCATATAAAGGTTGATTTAGGGTTTGTTTCAAGATTTACTTATCTTTGCAACTGTTCTCTTAGTCACCTTTTACGACACTCATGGGATGATGTAATCGTTAATCTGTCCGCTAAATGCTTTGGTGTTAAAATTATTAAAACACTACGAATTTATGATTATTCTAATTCTAGTATGTAAATTTTGTCAGTCAGTCTGCAAATTCATTACAAGGTAATGAAAGTAGTCTGAGAACGATCCAATTTTTATAATTAAACGTTGAAAAATGTTTATTACCTTAATAGGTGTCTGTATATCTCTCGTGTTATTCTTCAAATAAACAATATGCTCTCTGCAATCTTCAACATCTTTCCCAAGCATAATAGTTTTATTTACAATATTATTTTTATCAGAGTCGAAAAAAACTCTGGAATACTTCCTTCCACCGGGAAACGTTTCTGCTTCAATGACGTAATTAAGTTTATGTATAGTCGTTTGTGTTGTCTTAACTAATGATTCAATAATACAGCATGCTTGGAAATAGAAGCAAGTGTAATTAGAGCTGGGGTCTTTATCACACCCTTGTTTCGTTGGATCGATATTTATAATTGCATTCGATGGTCGGATAGACGTCTTGATGTCTATTATCGGTCGTGTTCGTACTAAAGCGACGCTACTCTGAAAAAGGTATAAAAAATATTAAAAACAAAATACTTTTCAATTATTTTACACTTTGTCTTTTTATATTCATTATGATAACATGTAGGTATGTATTTAGCAAATAAAACTTACATTTTCATAAGCACCAACTAATAAATCTGGGTATCCATTGGCGTCCAAGTCCACTCCACCAGACAATGCATAGCCAAAAGTCTTCATCACAATTGGCAACGATTCAGCCGTTATCACTTGATCAGGTTTCGAGTTCAGCCCTTTCTCCCTGTTTCCCATATAAATGTAAACTACTCCGTTCCCTTCATAAGGGCTTCCTATAGCTATGTCTTGACATCCATCTTTGTTTAAGTCCCCAGCGTTGGCAATGGCGATGCCGAACTGAGACTCTTGTTTGCCAGTCAGCTTGACATTGTGTTTCAGTGGTAGGCTTTGGTTTACGTTGAGATATAAATAGACGGCCCCACCCACATCGCGGGCGAAGTAGAAGGGAGCTCCAACTAGTAGGTCAGGTAAACTGTAAATTTAAACAAACTTCTATTAAACATCCAGCAATCTACACGAATATCATCAAGACTAAACGGATGGCGAAGTGGTTTAAGCTGCAGCCTCGTCGCTTTTTATTGCGCTGAGTGTTATGGGCTCGAACCCACTTTGTGTGATTCACAAATTGTTGTTCTGTTCCAATATTCGTTGTGTCCGTTTCATGTATGTTTTTGTCAAGTCAAGTGACACAGGAATATCCCAAGACAGGAAGTTGTCTTTAAAAAAACTAATTTTTCAAGTTTAGAGTAAGTGTTACGCGGAAAAATACTTAGAAAAAATATAGCATTTGCATTATCATCGCTAACGTGGTCTGATCCATTTAAATAAAATTTTTGTAATAATATTGTGTGTCATTTTATTTCAAACAAATAAACAGCCGAAAATCAATTCTGTAAATAAATAACTCTATATAAAGGTAGCTTTTAGGGAATCGAAATGTCGGGTCAGTCTACGAATGAACGTTACTTCAATTGTTTTCTCTATATATACAACTAGCAAAAATATTTCTGCCGTTCTGTTCCGCTTCCGTAAATCATTTATACATACTTTCTTTAAGGATACATATTGACGCATGGACTGCCTAATAAATAGGATTATAACGTACCCGCTAAGGATTAGAGTAAACTGACTGTTTTGAATACGCGTTTGATAATGTGAAAGATTACAAATCGAACACTTTGTATTATATCTGTATGTATACTGTATGCATGAGCATAGATATGTATGTTTATGCGTGTATATATTTGTATATTATATATTTGTTTAAATCCAAAATATTTAAATTCTTACCCATCTCCATTTACATCAGCACTTGCTACTTCATATCCAAAGTTTGAACCAAACTGTTCACCCTTCAGGAGAAGCGATAAATTGAGGATGTTGAGATCTGTCCTCCCCCAATCTTCTGTTGCAAGCTTGCTAAATATCACCACTTGACCGGTGCCATGAGATCGTGGTGCACCAGCTACGTAGGACGCCTTATTGCTGAAGAAGTTACCACTGGTGACTGACATACCTAAAACAAAAACAATAATTGAAGGTAAGACTGTTGGCTGTAATGATAGCACAACCAGATATAACAAGATTCGGAAATGTTTGTGGCAATAGCACTAGTAAAATAAATATTTAATGACTAGAGCATTTGTAAATGTTCTGCCAGTGTGTACAGTGACTGCCTTACTAAAAATACTTGGATTAGTGTCCGTGTGCGACATATCACTTTGCTAATAAACCCACTGAGATGATGGTCTACGGGGATTTCTATGCAATAGGAAAAAAGACGTTCATAAAAGTTACGAACAATATTTTCTTAGCGTTCTTAAACTCCGACACAATTATCTTTTGTCGATTACGATTTTTACACATACATATCTTTTCATGTTCCACCAAAGAAGGTAGATTATAAGAAAGTTGCCTGTTAATGGAGTTCGAAGTATTTTTTTTTTGCTTTTTCGTTCTATCACAATTCGTGGAGTTAATTTTTTTTTTTTACTTATTTATTTTCATAACCTGCTTTAGTAACTCTACTCTGCTTGAGGGAAAGCATGAATAGAATCCAAAAGTTGTAGTCACCATACTCAATGCGACTGCTGACAATGTAGTATGGTGACCCACACTATGGCGGCCTATTAGGATTTTTTACGCCTCACTTAGGACGTAACAGACATGACAGTCATCGTAGCATTATATAACACACATTTTACACGACAACTGTCACCCCTGCATCAACGGGCCTCCGGTCTCACACTCACCAACGAAACACGACAGCACGGATGCAGTCACTTTAGGTTAGTCTTCTGTGGGAGCGTAGTACTATTTATTGCCATAATTATACTATACCTATTTAGAGTGCAAATTTTCTTCTTATTAGTAATAACTGAAACAGTTGTACCCTTATTACACTATGCTTCTAAACAAACACGAACGGTAATTTGTTCTATATGTTCATAAATACTTACAAACATTATGGTAACATGAAATTTAACTTACCTAAATAACTATACTTCTCGACAGGACTGACACCATCTTGAACAGGCGCCATATAAACTACATTATCCCTCTCTAAAACATCATCACTGGTGTCTTGAGCGAAGATAGTCCCTCGCCAGGTGTACGGTCCTGGACTGCCCATGATCAAAGTGTCATCATCCAAAAGTGAACTGCTCGTCCCAACCTGACACAATCCATATTCTTCATGTTCCCTGAAAAGTAAACAAGGAAAGATTTAATTGCTATCCGATACTTATAGCAAAAAACTAAACAAACTTTTGGAAGATGACTTCCATACGAATTTCAACTCTTGTCTGATGGAAAAGGGTTTATATTTTGTTATTATTTATAAGTAATCATGCATTTAGGATATCCTTTTACAGCTATTGATATTAAAGGATTAGTACTTTTTAAATTTTTAATATGACTACATCTAACTTGTTTAACTTTGATCTGAAAGTGGACTCTAAATCGTAACAGGTGGTCTCGTTCAACTTTTAGTGAAGAATTGGGTGTTCCTTCAGTAATCGTACTTACTCGATGAAACGAATACACGGATAATTCTCAAACCATTACTGATTCGTTTCACTCAGGTCATGCATGTTCTCCCACAAGAAATATGACGGAGTTACTTGTACAGTTATAAAAATATCATTTACTATTGCACACAACATTATAATTTAGTTTACCTTAAAACAGATCGTCCTCTGCAAGGCTCCATGACATCAACAAGTTGAAGTTCATTGCTGAGTGTATAGCAGAGTCCCTGGCCAAACTGTAACTCTCCTTGCATCCGGATATATCTGAAATATTGTTGCATACAATGTCCATTATAAATCCTGGCAAATTTTTAAGTTCAGTTCAGTTATTTATGGCAATGTTTACTAGTTCTAAATGATCGTAACGTTCATAACTTGCAAATGGTCTACGAGTAGCATACGTTATTTTATCATATACTAGAATATCCACGTAACTTCACTGCGTATCTTTTCATTGATTCTCGACTCCTATTGGTCGTATCGTGATTTTATATAAGCCTATAGCCTTCCTCTTTACATAGGCTATCTATCAGTAAAATAATTATTGAAATTGGTCTAGCCGATCACGCGTGATGCCGTGGCCAAGAGAAATATGAATTCATTTTGATATATCTAGATTAGATATTTTTGAGATTCGTTTTATATGTATACTCGTAATAGAAGTGCTCGAAATTAAACACCTATCGACTTATGAAAGAGTGAGTTAGAGAGATAGATGAATTCCTTATTACTCCGTAACTGTAAAATATGTATTGTGAAACCATCTTTGAATACTTACCTGTGTGCACAAACTGCGGCTTTTTTCCCGGGACCTTGGCTCCTTACTGACACTCCAAGCCACTGGCCTTCCTTTATTTCATCCGAATAAGGAGCAGCCAGGTGATCAGAATCCAAATCTATACATGACACAATAATTAATACATATTGTTCAAATTTAAAATAGCGGCTGTTAAAAAGCATTCATTGAATTTAGCAAATGTCATAAATACATAGTTTTAATTAAAATTAATCACATATGTTACTTCATATGGATTATAATAACTAATGTTTAGCACAATTTTATTTTAAAAGCTTAATTAGACACAAATACAGAATTAAACTCTCTAGTTATTATGTACCATGTTATATAAAACTCAACCCAGCATTGATTAAAAATGAATTGTAACTTGAAAAGACAATGCACCAAACATAGGCAACCGTGGGAGTGTTGCATTTAAAAAAAAAGTCGTTCAATCTCAATCCCAAGAAAACTAAAACGGTGATATTTAATATAAAACGGCAAATGCAAAGCATTGCAACCAGGCGTGTATAATGCAAGAACAGAGAATTCAATCTAACAGCAAAATAGTTTTGCAAAATGATACTTCACGTATCACGCTGCACATACATCGTGCATATCATATAACATAGCATTTCTTATAAAACATGCATCCCTTACTTGAAAACAATTTATCGTATAAAGATAGTGATAATAATAACTCATAATTTATTACTTTTCATATCGTTAACCAATAAAACCAAATTGTAAATGCGTGAATTTTAATAAGAGCTTAAAGTATTCTAAGTGGTTTAATACGTTTTTATCGATATTAAAAGTGTCAGAGTGAAATAAAACAAGGTGTGTATGCACTAAGGTGACGAAATGCTCCTGCAACCTGTAATGAATCAATGTGATAATCGACGTGAAGATACGGCTCAAACATGTGGTCTCGGGTTAATGGACATTATCGAAGACTACGTATGTTAATTAATTTATTAATATGTCAGTTATTTGGCCCAGCGTTACTTGTAGTCTTTTTTGTTAGACATTTTATTATACAAAACCAGACATAGATTGGTTTTGACTAAATTAATTTATTAGAATTTTGTAGTGCATTTATTTTACGCACATTTATTGTCCAAATGTGATAGTTAATAACTAAAGTTTAGATATTATTTCCAGTCACCTTTACTGTCGTGTTACGAGTTAACCCGGTGTCAATTTTATAGAAGATTAATAAAAGTTTGTGTGATTAGACGATTTGTACAATTTTAATAGCCTAGTTCTTTACGAAGCTCTATTTACTTACTTTTCTAAAGCTCGGCAATTCATTAAGTAAAAATATATCTTATTCATATTTTAGTTGAGTTCATTTTAAGCTTAAATTTTTGAGCTTAATCTACTTTACATTACGGTAGTTATGATTACTTATTGCATTTAAAAATACTACTTACATATGATTGTACTTTCTAAAGTACTGTGTAGCTTAAGCAAGTGAGTGCTATCGCAAGCAGTTAGTGCTTTTATATTAGCCGTAAAAGGATATACTTTCTTTTCGAATAATTTGTTAAGTGCTTTTCGAATAATTTCTGTGGCAGAAAGTATATCCCATATACGATATAAAAATGTGATGTGTCGCAAAATAAAATTCAAACTAAGTTAGTGATATTCATGCGTTGCAAAATCATGACGGTCCATCTGGAACTTGAGCAAAGTTGACGATTAGTAAATCAAAATTACAAATACAGCGATTAGTCGATTAGTCGAAGAGCAAAATGATTAAGAATAAAAGGAGGTTGAGACCACAGCTCACTTACTCGTGTCTATCTTGCCGTACTTCGCTGTTTGGGGCACCACCGACAAAAGATAATATTTTAGTTAAAGTTTAAATCGATATTTAATCGAATACATTATTTGCGTATTGATGTGTTCCAGCGTTTCCTTCGATGTACATAAAATTTAAACAGTGACAACTAGATATCTACTAGCTAGTGTCGCTATTCCTAACTACAGTCTAACATTGTATTCTATATCGTGTATTCAGCAAAGTTATCTAAAGTGTATTTTATATTTCGTGAATCTAAACACTCATTGCACACTGTAAACTAAAACCTATTAAACACTTCGAAAATCGAAAATTTACTAACTCTACAAAGGAGGTATATATTTACATTTACTTTTGTCCTACTTCATTTATCTTGAAAAGGAAATAATGGAGCTCATTTGAATGCAAAATGCAATGAAACAATGTTTTTTTTGAAAGAAGACAATCTGTTCAATGCAGTTTCCCGAAGTGGTGTGAAGATACCTCCATAGTAAATTGTTTTACACTTTACTCACTCCTTTTGCCATCTGTGATAATTTGAATGCAGTCATCTAGAGCAGGATTCATGGAACATTTCCACAGTGCACCAGATCTCGTTGTATTTGGTTGAAGGTTCTTTCCCAAAGGTGCACCAACCAATAACCTGTAAAAAAGAAAAAAAAAACATAAAGTTGTGGTCATAACTTTATTTTGAACTGTTACTGTTTACTGTTCCATTTTAAATTTACAAAAAGAAGATAGTGGCGCCACGTATAAGCATACGTATATTTACTGATAATGTTTTAAAAGAAAACAATAGTCGACTGTTAAAGGCTGTTGATGTGTATATGAATATAATATTGTCAGTATCAATCGTTTTGAACTGAATACAATTTCAAATAGCCCCGCTGATAAATAACCTCATCTCTTGAAGCTTGTAATAAAAACGATAGTGGCTCTAACGAAGCGAATAAACTATCATTAAATTATCCTCACATTTATGAATCAAAGAGATGAAGTTGAATACCGTCATAGTCCATTGAGAGCGAGCGGTAACGAGACGAATATGATTACTGTAGATTACGGTGCATTTGTGGGCATTCATTACGTCATTATCGAAGTATAATGACGACGCATGAACGAACGCGACTAACGACTGCGACTTGACGAGTGTTTGGGACTAGATGACGCTTTCAAACTATTCACGAGCCTATAACCGTAATGAGGTGTCGACGTGCAAGGACTGTAAGTAAGTGTCGATGTAAGTAAGAGGTTGATAAAATTGTTAAATCAAAATTATTTAAATAATTACTCTCAAAAACTTTTAATATGACATTGCAATGTAGACGAACTCTTTTGACTTAAATACTATTTATTCAAAACAACACAACATCCAAATGTAATACATTAAACAAAGTTAACAATAATATTTAATGAAAAAGTAATTGTTTAATTTAAATGTGAAACTACACAGTTGACACTTAAATAGCCATAAATAGAAATTACACAAATAATTATCGTCAAGAGTACCTATTTATAATGACATTTCAATTTAGACGAACTCTTCTGACTAAGACGTTACTCAAAACATCATAACATTCACATATAATACAGAAAACAAAGTTAATAACAACATCTATCGAATAACTAAGTATTAAACTTTAATATGGAACTACACGTTGACACTTAAATAGCCATAAATAGAAATTACACAAATAATTATCGTCAAGAGTACCTATTTATAATGACATTTCAATTTAGAAGAACTCTTCTGACTAAGACGTTACTCAAAACATCATAACATTCACATATAATACAGAAAACAAAGTTAATAACAACATCTATCGAATAACTAAGTGTTAAACTTTAATATGGAACTACACGTTGACACGTCAAAAGTCATTAATAGAAATTACACAAATAATTATTGTCAAGAGTACCTATTTATAAAGACAGTTTAATATAGACAAACTCTTCTGACTAAGACGTTACTCAAAACATCATAACATCCATATGTAATACAGTAAACAAAGTTAATAACAACATCTATCAAATAACTAACTGTTAAACTTTAATATGAAACTACACAGTTGACACTTAAAAAGCCATAAATAGAAATTACACAAATGTAAAGTACATGTTACATCAAAAGCTATAAATATACATGGGACGAACAGGATTATATGCGTAAATAATGATAGGTTCGATCCTTTACGTAGCTAGTCATGGCTTAATTAGAGCCGGTACATTTGCATAGTAATGTCTATGGAACACTCATTGTTTTCCCGATAAGGTTGGTTAACATTGCAACGGTCTCTGCACTCTAATATATGAAGGCAGGCAGGATGATTAGATTTCATCGATGTTAGTGTAGATGTTATTATGTAGACAATGTTATGTTTTATGAATATATCTGCATGCTTAGATAAAAATCCATTGCTTAATGTCCAGGCATTATTTCGTAACGGTAATCAAATAGGTAGGTTAATTTAATTTTTATTGGCAGAACAAAATTTTTATGAATGATATTTATACGCTATTTATGAATACTTAAGTGAGAAAATAACTTACGAAATTTTTGTCGAAAAAGTTGGTGAGCCTTTGAGAAAAGAGGAGAGTACACTTTTTTCTTAGTATTAAGTTCCCACCCACAAAAATAGACGTCGCTCGCGTTCTTTTAAAGAGTTTATATCATTGGGTGTTTATATCATCATCAAATATAAAAGAGTTTTAAGTGCTGCTATTTAAATGTTAATAATACAAATTAATTACACATTTACAACAATATTCCTAACGAAAGGGTTAATATTTTACTTATATAGATGTGTATATTTACTTTTATCAATGACATGTTAATGTTCCCATATGAAGCACATCCACAAAATTATTAACTCATAACATAACTAATACAATGAAAAAGAGCCGATCGATCGATCATTTTGGGTCGAATCGATTTGAGGCGTGCGCCATTCCCTAGCATCTGTACTGACAGGTCAGATATTTAGAATTTATATTAAAATGGAGTAACATTGTTTATACTTCCCTATTTTGAAATATCAGTCATTTGACTGTTACTGACATTAAAACGTAACGGAAATATATTTAAATATAGGTGTACAATGATTTTCTTATAATGTAAAATATATTATCATGTGTTTAACTAGCTGACTAAGAAAAAAAATATTTATTTTTGCAAATTTGTTCATTGATTTTCGGATCCTACTATATAGTAGTAAAAACGTTCATCATTTTGCCTATATATATTCCCTATGCTATTTTATGGTCTATTATCTATGGTCTAATGTCTATGGTGTTGTCGGTCGATAGAAAATAACCGATTTATATTCAATTTAACATTGGTCACGGACCGCGGTCCCTGTGATTGTACATACTAGATGCGCTTATGCATTTAAATGAACATAAATCATTACTAACCCCGATGCATTCCCATTTAACTGTATTAAGAAGGTTACACTGAAGACATTTCAGAAATGCAAACGAAATGGATTGGAAAATTAATCTAAATTTTAAATTATTTTTTTTAGAATTTTCAAATTAATATAGACGCCATTTACATAGTGTTAATAGAAGGGCTTTACGATTATTTAACCCTAATAAACTTCACTCTCACATCAAATTAATTTTAGATATTCATATATTTTGAAATTTATTATAAGTAACAAAGTATTTAATGGGTTTCAGAAATTATTAATGAGTTCTAAGCAATGACGTCTGGCTATAACACTGGATAGTGCACTTTAGAAGCCGACACTGGGTTTGCCCCATGCTTGCGACCTAAGTACCTCTCTACATCTTTATTTTCTTTTTTAGAAAAAGACAACTCTTGCGCTAGGAATATTCTTGTGTCGCGGGGACTTTACAAACATACATGAAACGGACACAAAGAACATTGTGACTTGGAACAACAATTTGTAGATCACACAAAGAATTTAAGACTTAGCACAAGAATGAATGGTGCTTTGTTGTGTCATATTGCTTGTTGTAAAATAAGCATTTTAAGTTTTGTTATTGTCAAGTTCTCTTCTCAACATAATATTTACTGTGTAAGTAATTACGTTCTTGAGGGTAGGCACATTATTACACGGGTGAATGCAAGATGTGATGTGCGGATGAACGGGTGATGCTATGTATACATTTTCCTTTGTATCTGCTATTTCTACACAATTAATTTGACATTATTATTCCAAATATCACATTCAGCAGAAACGGTAAACACTTTATTAGCGACTGACTTTTTTTAAAATATACATAATAATACAATAATAGATTTTCTCTTAAATAGGGATCGTATAGGTCTGAAAACAATTTAATGGCAACAACATGTGAATATATAGCAACCCTAACGTATGTTCGCAAAATCATATGATTAATCTCAGTTTACTGGGATTTTATTCTATCACTACACTATAGTATGTCGATAAGGTGTAATAGTTCATGCGTGCGTTAGTGTTACACATGTAAAGATCTCGGCCATTCCGACCTTTCAGAATAGTAATCCGTACACTTTACATCCCACACAGCAGAGGTCGTTGCACTCCTGAGATGAGAATGAAGGAAAGTCTTAACAATTAAGACCTCATTGTTTACTTCGTGTTGCGACATTGCGTACCTTATCTAAATATTCACGTAGGAGTAAAAAGCTTTGTTAAAAAAATGATTTTAACCGATTTAAAAAAAAAAGAGAGTCTCAATGCGGCTGTAGGATTTTATGTTTTTTACTCAAAAATATTTTATTTATCTATGGACTTCCAGTTTAGTTTCGAACGTGCAGAAAAAAATCCGCCCTCGATAGGTATTTACTAAATGAAATACTAATGTTAAAAAGTTGAAGAGTTTTTTTGTTATTTGTTTGTTCGATTGAACGCACTAAGTTCAGGAACTTCTGGTCGGGTTTGAAAATATTGTAAAAACGGAGGAGAAACATTCCTTTTAAAAGTTTCTATTGTGTGAGCTGCATAAACTGTTACAGTTTCGCAAAGATAATGTACGAAAGAATTTCCCTTTAAAAGTTCAAAAAAAGAGTTCCAGACAGCATATGTCTATCTGCCAAGGTTGGCTGACTATTACCTTTTTTATGGTAGACAAATAATTCACGCTGTATGATATCACGCTAGGGACAACAAGAGACCCAGACGAGGTAATGTGGGTCGGCTATACTTTATGATAGTTTTTTAAACATTTAATTATTTTGAGTTTTATTAAACTACTAGCTGTACCCGCCACTTCGTCCGCGTGGACGCGCGTAAGCTGCGCGCCGTACTGGATAGTACTTAGACATTGCAACATTACTTTATTTTTCTAAAATAAATGTAGCCTAAGTTACTCCTTATTGGATCAGTACCTGCCAATAAAAGTCCCGTCAAAATCGGTCAAGCCATTTCAGAGATTAATACAGAGAATAAACAGACAGACGGACAAAAATTGTAAAAAATGTTATCTTGGTGTACGAATCGTATGTATATTCATGTGTATGTTGTAAAAAGCGGTTATTTCAATATTACAAACAGACACTCCAATGTTATTTATATGTATACATAACTCAAAATAGTTTTCAATAGTGAACTAATTTCTAAAATAGGTTTAGTATTTAGACGAGAAAGTAATTATATTAATAATACGTACAAAGTAGTTTCCTAAAGAGAATTGTTAAGTTTGGTTCAAAAGTTTTACAATATATTAATAATTGCGTTGAAACAAATGTTTCTTTTTACAATATTAGTGCTTATAAGATGTTGTGAGAGAGTTGAGGTGACGAAGATTTAATTTAATTGATGACACACATTTGTTTAACCTAAAGATATTATAGTTGATAGTATACCTGATATGGGCCCTCTAATCTTGTAAAAATAAATTATTAATTCAACACCTACATGTTTTTTTCTTAGGAAAAGTTCATACCTTCACGCTTAAAGGTGATTTAAACTGTAACGATTATTTAACTTCATGTGGTTAAATAATAATGAACGATTTATATAATAATTGCAAAAGGTGATCGCTTTGGCCCTCATGACCAGTTTAAAGCACAAAGGGCTCATTTACAGAGAAATCATGCTCGCCCACATCATCGCGATCGATCGTGCCCTCATTGGGGTTACCGTGCGCACGCGCCTACGCTTCGTATTCATAGAAATATAATAGTTGTAATAAAATTAACGGGTAGCTATTTATTTTATGTAGGGACTACGAAGATGATTAATAACTACATTAATAATTTCGTTTCTATTGATCTGTAAAACTAAAAACCTAATTCGATCGATCAAACGCAGATTGCTATAAATTATTTCAATAGCTTTAGAATTATTTATGTTCGATTTTGAATCTCGCAATTTTAAAATATGTCCTCTATTAGAAAAATACAAGAGAAGTTCCAATTTCTAAGTAACATTTGGTCGGTCGGCCCCATAGGGCTATACAACGGCCTAACTGAAAATGTAAATAAGTGAATGAGGTTGAGGGTGACCGCAATATCCCTCCCTCTGATTGGTGGGGGAAGCCGCTGAAAAGGTGGCAACACATTTATATTTTTAGTTAAAGGTAGGCATGGACGTTTACTTATAATCAGGTTACCCGTCCACTTATTTACCCAATTTTTGAAGGAAGTTATTGCGATATTTAGTAACTAAGTGATATTAAAATAAACTACACTGTTTAACGATATGTTTGCAAACGGAAGCTTCTTCCATTTACCGGTGAAATGCAAACATCTGTAGTTCTGAGGCCGCTCCCAGTCTGCGGATCGCATATCGTATCCTTGGCCGCACCCATTGAAGGGCGATAAATTTCCATCAGTGCGCTATCTATCCTTGACATCGAACGATAGTGCCACCATATTGCACAACCATTTAGATACCCATTACAATAAAAATGCATTTCGTGACCGACCATCAATCTTACATAGAGAGATTTACGATTTCTTGGTTTGTACAGAATGTTGAAATGTCATGTTGTTTTATGGGGATGTATGTTAAAAGAAAAGCGACAATTTGCAGTAATTACAAGAATGTCTTTTTACTGTGTCTGGAAAAGCAAACCTTTCTTTTGTGGATAACATTGTATTACAAGTTAGTTGACTGCCTCAATGGCGTAGCGGTAGCGAAAGCGACTGCTGTGCTTGAGGTCTTGGGTTCGCTTCTCGGGTCGGACCAAATGTTTATATGATCTTCAAATATTTGTTTCGGAGTTTGGGTGTTTCCTATGTGTATGTATTTACAATAAAAAGCATATAAGCATTCTATCGGTCCCTCTAGTACGTTAGTAGTAGTAGTTATATTTTTGATTAAATTTTAAAGGAAGAGAGAATATGTTATATCGATTAGGAAAAACATTCTAAAATTCTATTATACCAGATTTTTTTTATGTGCTTAACAGATAAATTAGGGCTTCAGACATCATTATCAACAGTCTACTGCTGGACATAGGCCTTACCTTAACAAGTAGGTTTTAGCCGAAATATTATTATATACAATTTATCGGTAGCTCTAGAAATATATTTACTAGAATAATATTGATAGGTAAGACGTATTAACTATTAGCCGATTTTCTATTAAATAGTCATTTTAAAAATGATATCAAAAAAGTACCAATGATTTAAGTAAAACTTAGGGTTATAGAGTTTCACTGAAATTTTGAGAATTACTTTGTATGTGAGATCTACTAATCTGTTCTAAAATATGACTAGACCTTTCTCTAATATTCCGTGTATGTATGTAAGTCGATAGTTCGAAAATATCTATTTACGATGTAATAAATAACAAGACCGTGACAAGCGTGAACAGATAAAAGTACAAAATTAGATGTATATTCTACAGGAATAGAGTATTCTTGCGTGTATTAATATACCTCCATATATGCGGGGATGATTTATCACCGATGATATAGTTACATAATTTACTAGCAATATTTGTATCATATAATTCACCAGCCCGGTTCCGCACAGAAATCTGTGTGGTGTTCGATTTTTCTCTATTATTTCGGCCACGGCGGTCAGTCTCAACGAAGACCAGCCAACTCACCAGAGATATTATAGTACACAAGAGGGTTGCGTACACATAGGTGCATTCTCTGTTCCCTCAATATCACAATACGATGGGACGGCTACCGACACGACTGGGGAGAGTTCAAGCGCAGGACGGAACGTCTTAGGTGCTCTCCGAAATACGGGGATTAAAACTCCAACTTCCAAATTTTTGACTGTTAATAATTATTTCTTTAATCAGAATAATTCAGTAACATTTTTTTTCGTCAACCCGGGAATCGAACCTGAAGCCTCTTCATCGGCAGTCGCCCACGCTAATCGCTAGATCATCGATTCAAATATCCATGTATTATAGATCCATATTATTTGCAATTTTTTTAAGTTAAATCAAATGCAACATTAAAGTCAAAATACATACAATAATTATGTGTGGTTTAATAAGTTGTTCAGCGTAAAACTTGTACTTTTTATAGAAGTCTTAGGTATTTAAAGTTTATATATATTGAACAACATGCTTAGTTTTACCTACTTCGTTTTTGAACTCGAAAATTAAGTGACCAGAATAAATTTAAAAACGATCGGCCGAATTAAAATATGATTTTATATATTTGTTTTATGTAGATAGCGTCATATATACATAAGATATATTACATAATATTTGTCATTGAAATGAAAATATTAATTATAATAAGATTGACACACAGGTCATAAAACTCAATGAAAATTGAATCATCATCAAACGTTGGCATCATTTATAACTAAACAGGACGAAAGTGTAAATTGAATTACGATATACCGTACAACCTCTTTGTTACTTCTAGCAAGTACGACGCGATTTCATCAATCGTTCAGATCAAAGGATAGAAGTCATTATATTATATTTCTATGCTATATTTTTGTTCATTATTGGTTTTATTGAAAAAATACGGACACGAATATACGGTAAATGGAATGTCACCACCCTTACTCATCCCGTAGTGTCGTAAGAGTTGACTAAGACATTGTAAAGAGAAGGTAAACTTGACACAAACCAACCCGTCTTGCCAGCTTGTATAGTCGACTACATATCCTTTCCAAAGAGAAGCCTATATCCAGCAGTGGACTACTAAAGGCTATTGGTGTTATATGACATGAAAAATTTGCCTTGCTAACGCATAGATTAAAATAAATCAATTTATATAATCTTAGCCCGTGCTATAACTGAGGAGATGATTGTCTGAGATATCATAGTCAATGAAATGCCTACATGCGCACGATCGTGCGTATTCGGCCTTACATTCTCACACGTACCCACAATAATATATTCTGTTTATGTGATCAATGGATTTGAGAATCATTCATACGTTATTTAACATAGATAACTTTGTTAAATACTGTTCTTGTTCATTCCTAAAAATACTTTTAATGTTTTGTTTGAAGCCGCATAAAATAAATGACATCAACTTTTTGATGAGCCAATGTAATTTTCGCTTTAATGTTATAATACTTACACTTCGCAAAATAGAAACCTATTTAGGAATACAAAAAACGCTTTCGTTCAACAATGTGCACAGCAATAGGCTGAAGACGAATACAAAAAGCTAACGTGTTTGTATTTTAGTTGAACAGCTCATTAACGTTTGTCTGGGATGTATTGAAAGGGTCTTTTCATATTTTAAGAGCTTTGAGAAATGTTATGAACTATTTAACACCACTGAAAGGGTAGTAAACGATTGGACTTAAGTGTGCATATTAAACGGATATTTTAAGCTGGACCTTGAAACCTGTAGTTTAATACGTTCGTAAAAATGTCACCATCGACTCCAAACACACACACACACACACACACACACACACTACTGTTTACTTTGAACTTTATTAATCCTCACTTTTTATTTATTTATTACTTTTACCGAACCAGTAAGCCCTGATTTTTTAAAATAAACAAAAAACAGTAGCGTATGCAACTGCTATGCTTAAGGTCTCGGGTTCGATTTCCGGATTGGACCAAATGTTTGTATGTATATATATATATATAGGTATATATGTTGTCTATATCAGTTGTCTACCATGTATGTTGTCAACCCATGGTACAAGCTCTGCTTAAGTCTAGGATTAGATGGCCTTGTGTGTCAGATGTCTGAAATGTTTATAAGCAATCGAAGTTAAGGTTCCAAATCCAGTACTATTTATTGCTTTCGAAACCAGAAGAGTCGGTCTTCCTTATATATCTTTTTCAAGAAACCCCAAAAATTATAACTTAAAAAACAATCAATAAGTAAATTTTGTGGTTGCGTGAACAAAAACCTTTAAGGTTTAAGTAATTAATACGCACTAAAAGCTACCGCGGTTGTAGGAATCATTATAAGTGTATCAAGATGCGGTTAAAGCGGTAAGAAACAAGATATGTCTTCGCATTAAAAAGCCATGACTCCGATTCGTAAAACTGGAAAAAGTTCTTTTTTTTTTAAATCGAACATCTACATAATTATTATAATTCAGTAGCGTTCAGCGAACTGTTTTATTTTATAGTCTCTTCGTGCAATTCAGAATGCTTGCAAAAAGAACATTCGAAATTTAAAGATCAAAAGCAAAATAAGACTAAGTACAAAGTCAAATTGACATGTCATGCAGAAGTATTTCATATTCGCCGGCTAATAAAACGATTCTCCTGTATCTATCCTCTTCCAGCATTTTAATTTTTACTAAAAGTTCGTATAAAACATGTACGATGACAAAGTCTTAAATCGAGCTGGTTTAAGCAGGCTTCGCTGTAGGTGGTCTGTCGGCCACCGCAAACATTGTCCCGCCTATTGTCCAACTTTATTGTCATAAGTGCCTACATGAGGTCGCTCTTTTATCAATGTATGGGCAGACCCTAAATAACAAACTATAATTTAGTATCTACTAAAACACGCACAAGAATAGATAGGCCGATTTGGAAAAAAATTCACCGATAAAAATAAACTGGGATCAACAAACGATTTGTAAACATTCTGTAGGGTATTTGTCCCAAATGCTTTAAAAACTAATGGCCGAGTTCTGAGCCTTTTCAAAAAACTTATTAAGCAGAAATTGTGCAATAAAATGATCAGTATCTGGTACTAAACAGTTGTGCGAAATAAATCAGACTCGTTTTGCCATTTCAGAAGGCACACGCCTCGCTGTGTGTGGCGCAAATTGTATGGAAATAAGCATAAAAGTATCATGAGATTTGTTCATTCAACAACAGTACCGACCAGCCTTTACAAATTGTTACAAAGAGACGGATTATGATTTACTTTGATGTTGAACAAAACGCGGACCAGTGTTTGTATGCAATTATAATACACTACTTGTCTTGTTGTGTGTGAATTGATACTTAAATAAGTGAAGTTAAGATATTTCTCCATAAGTTTTAGTAAGTTTCATAACACTACGTAAAAGTTACACTTTACTATGTCTTAAAAACTGGCTAAGCTCACTGTGTGATGTTTTACAATTTTACGCTATGGAGTGGTGTTATGTATACAATAAGTTTATGGCCTCTCTTCAAAATGAAAGAGAAAAGACTGTTTTCCCCAGTTGTTTGCTGACTCCGACATAATATCTCTCAATTAACTTTGCACATAATTACTAGATTTAAGCAAATGGTGTTCCATTCCAACAACCATTAAACTACAACAGCTATTTTCTTCAATTATCAACACATTACATAAATTTAGAAGGCACCAGCGGCAAATTAACTCATTATTAACCTATGTCGAAGCATACATAGCTGTACAGATATTTAGTAGCTAGTTAAGCCCAATTTTAATAGAATATTAAAATATAATCTAATTAAGAAAGAGTAATTACTTTATCTATCCCGTAGAAAAGTATCTAGCTTTACAAAATCCTACTCGACAAGATTCATGCGATCGTTACCAAAATACATTTCTTGCAATGGATCCATTGTACATCATCTTCCGTGACATTTAGAATTTATTACCATTACCTGAATGATGGAGTAGGTGTTCGACGAGTGAACACACAAGTCTGTTGTCTATGACGCAACACAGAAAGTATGAAAGTGATTACATTATAATGTCACAGCACCATGTTATAAAATGGTTGACTATTGGATCTAGATGTATGTGTTTGTTTTTATCACACACTTCCATCATAGGTTAAGGGGTGTAGTGCTAATTGATAATGTCAAATATTCTCATAAAATAACGAACTTTGTTCAAAAACGTTATTAAAATTTAAGACCGTTGATATTTTTATGATTTTAATTGCTAGGGCAGACATACATTTTATTCGAAAATTAATGTGAATAAAATATTAACTTTAGAAAGCCGTTTTACAGGTAATCCCGCTAAAAAGTTTTGTCTGTCCATTTTTACGTTCTTTTCGCACCTTAAAATATTTGGTTTCAAATAGTAAGATTTTGATAGGTCAATCTCTTTTAGCGTGGCTGATATTATATATAGATTCACTCTCATTTTAGAAAATGACTTAGGACTAGATAGAACTTTCAGTTGCAATATTAGCGAGTACTTTTAACATTAACTCACACATTATAAGTCGTTTTTTTTAGTGATCTTAAAAGCAAACAACTCGATCTTCCTCATAGTTATACTCAAAGTTTTGTTTAACGTCTTATCCAATTAAAACGACGAATAAAATAAAGAGTATGCGGTGTCTGAAAATACTATTATATTCGCTTGATAAGGTGCGCGCGCGTCGCACGAAGTCGCACGTACATAGATATCGGGCGGCGCGATCTCTCATTAGAGCCTGCGTTGACGCCGTTCGTGACCGAGCTACGTTTTCTAGCCACCTTACTTACCACTGTATGTACTACAGCTTGTTATAATGGCTCATATATCATATACGCTTTAATGGTTGGCCTTTGACCCGCTTTCTATGTCTACGTGGCCAAGAGTCATATAGTAACGAATTTTCTATTGTAGGAATGTCTCTAGCAGATTATTTGCTGACACGTACTATCTGACTTTCTTATTTATAATTTTTAAATGAAAATACGAAAACTTTCATAGTCATTGATTTTATTAGAACGTTTTAGTTAACAGAATACGAAAAATAATAATATTAACCTTTATATTATGTATTACCATATGTATATTTGTGTATTGAATTGTCTATGAATATGTGTAATATAAAACCGTGTCTTTATTATACGCTAATGATAAGTTTGATTTGAATTTTAAAATTTCATTATTTAGAATGTCTTTGTACTAACCCTAAAGAAATCAGTGGACATGCCCTCCCCGTCTATAGATGCACAAGTTATGCATTAATCAATAACAGCTTTTAACAGTTCACTGACCAGTCCAGATATAAGCTTCTTCTTCGAAATGAAGTTTTGGCTTACTATACCACGCTGGTCAGATGGGTAGGTTTGTCCAATTGTTCCTTCTTTGTTTTTCGACTAAGTGAGCAAACTACGCATTATATCATCACTGCAGATGATGTCCTGCGTAGGTTGCTCACTTAGTCGCCTCTTACGACACTCATGGGATGAATAGCAAAGGTGACGTCTTGTATTCTTAATCTATCATCACACGGTCAAAAGTTTACACATTAATAAAAAAGTGAACATATATCTAGCCATGCACGTGATAATGCACGTGAATGTAAAGCAACACTCAAATCTATTTAAAAGTTAATACGTACTAAAAATAATACGGTAAAATACATCGAAATGAAGACATATACATTGTATACTTACTAACCTTAATAGCAATTACAAGACTGGATGCAAAGAAGGATACAACCGCCACATTAAGAGTAAGTTATGCATCTCTTTAACATAACAAAGCGTACTTAATGCGCTTCACTGATGGTGAACATAACCATTTGGCTTTCATTAAGCGCAGATAAATAATAACAAAGTTGTTCAAAGGGAACAAATTGAAACTATTCCTCGTATTCATTGGGGAAACAGAACTAAGCAAACAGTGTTAGTGTAACACTACACCTGTTGCTACGCGTTAAAGATACCGGGAAATTCTCGTGAAAGTATCGTTTTCGTCTTCTGAAACATTAAATGACAACTGAAAATTTAAACTTTTCACCTTGTGCGCTTCTGACATTTGCTATTTTGAAAACTTGCTATCCATTTGTCATCTTTCACTTTGACATTATACTCCAACACTAAACTATGACTATGATAGAAATGGTTATTCTTACTCGAAAAGGGGTTACCCACAATCGCCTACAAATGCCGTGAAGTTAGTCCTCGCTGACGTGGGTAGTCGCTACGATAGCTATCCATATCATATACTTATGTAGATAGATACAAAGTCACTCTGCTCAGCCTGTTGGAAAGCATTAATTGAATCCCAGAGTGGTGGTCGCCATACTCATTGCAAATGCTGACAATGAAGTTTGGTGACCATCGCTATGGCGGCCTAGATAGTCTAGACGTCTTGACAGTCGAAAACTTTAATGTTATTTCTATAATAAATTCTATCCTGTTCAATATAGGGCAAATAAAGCAAAGTGTGCTATGATATGTGAGAAATTATTGTTCTCGTTTGTTTACCTACAGAATTTATAGCATAGCTACCACTGGAATGATGGGTTTATTGAAAATTACGATGAACGGTCGTCTTCCATCATATTCATTATAGTGACTTTCACACGCAACCATTTTCTAGCTCTCAGTTTTTATTTGTAAGTTAAAGTACGACTTAAACAGTCCAGTTTCACAGATTTGAAATAGGGTCGTCGTGTCTAGGGGAAATATTTGTGGTAGGGGATGCAAACTAAAAGGCTGAATTAAGTCTGATTTTACTAAGTCTAATTTTAAAACTTTTCCGCAAAGTAACTCTGGTACACAGAATTACATTTTGCTTTTTCTTGTGCTAAAAGCTGGACTCATGTAATAGAAATCGATTCAGCACAACACAGTCCCTAATTGAACTTAGAAAACTGCCTCAAAACATATAAATAGAGCAAAAAAAACAGACACTCAATCGAACTACACATTGCACGTTGAGAGGACGATCTCACTGATTATTGCAAACCTGTTCCGTCAGAGTAAATAATAGCGTACAGCGTGCATTAGTCAGGCAGCTCCAAGCCGACGTGGGCGGTGACCGCTTCGGGGAACTAAATAAACATTGCTAATCAAAAGTGAACTATTATAGCTTTGCGCATAAAACTACGACACACGACTAGTGTGAAGATCGATTATTTTATCGATTTGTAGTGCCAAATTATCTTTTTAAATTAGAAATTTTACTGTATGTTTATTTTTATAATATATATTATTTAAAATACTTTTAAAATGGGTACCGTGTGTAATAAACAAACAAGAACTAACTTCTCTAGCAATACTAATATTATTTAAACATTAGTTTCAACTTCTACATTGATCTCTCTTACAATGCTTTGTAAATATTATATTTCAGAAAACAAAACACAATTACGTACATGAATATTATACAACAGATTGAAAACAAAGCCGGAAGACAGGCATTAATTCGGTACCAGCAAGTACTTCTAAAACTGTTTGTTTCCACTGAGAAACATTAAGTAAATTAATGTGTAGTAAAATAGCATTAATGTTTTCTGGACGAAACTACGAAACATAGGACTATGATTACGTGGGAATAGGGCTGTCAATCGTACACTTTTATAACTGATTTTCAGTATATATGCTTAAATTTCATGCTAAAATCCTTTTAGTTTGCAATTTAATATAATGTGCAAAAAACTGAAATTTTGTAACGATATTTATTCACATAATACTCGTAAAAAACACATGTTCGTAAAAAATTTGAGCTCGTGACAGCCCTTAGACAGTAACCTAATCAAGACTACAAACCAACAATTGTACAGGCTATTATAATTATTGAACTAGCTACTAGACTACTGCTAGAAATTCATTGTATTAGGTGGGCCACGGATTAGGTAACATTTGAAAAGATGGTATAAAAAAACTATTTGATATATTATAAAAAATGATTATTTACAAGAAAGCTAATTAGTTGGCATTTATTTATTACAAATTACATCGTCACCACCGTTTTGACGTTTCCACTTTTCTAAGCAAGCACCGAGCGAGCAAATTTTCGAATACTCGTCGGCAAAGACAACGCGAGTTCGCCGACATCTCTTCGCCGATTTTTTCTTTTAGTTGACGAAGTGTATTTGGTTTATTGATGTAGACACGATTTTTCAAATAACTTCATAAAAAGTAGTCTATTGGGGATAGATCTGGACTTCTGGGTGGCTATATAATGTCGCATTGTCAGAAAATTCGAGTAGCATCGGTCCCAAGGACTTCTGTAATTTGTTTGGGCTGGATGTTAGATTCAAATGTTAACGAACTCTTGGCCCATCCTATATAACTTAGTATTCTCAATGATTGTGCGTTAGGTTATGGAAAAAGGGTGAAAAGCTATCAAATTCTAATGAAACTGTCTCGATTCTAACATAGATATTTTACACATCAATCATAGATTGATCTAACACCGGTGTCCTGGTTGCTGTTGATCACGAACATCAACAACTCGGAGTAATACATCGAGTACAAAAATAAACGTACGGCAATGTGTTTATGTTCTGTAGCTAATAATGATCTACTTTTATAGTTTAATATTATTATTGCGGAACAGCTTTTGAAATAGGTTACGATTCGATACTATACATCCCAAATTCATTGACCGTTTTATCAGTCAATAACATGGGAGGCCTCCTGTAAACTGAATATTAAGTGTAAATTTACCATTTTATGTTCATATGGAAAATACTGTATATTTCAATTCTACTCTTCACTACAGCTAGCTAAAGACTTGACCAACTAGGTTCCGTAGCAGTTTAAGCGATCACCTCACCGTTCCTACCGTGGGTTCGATCTCCACATGGAATAACACTTATTGTAACCCACAAATTATTGTACCGAGTCCGCGTGTTCTTTGTGTCCCTTCATGTGTGTTTGACACGGGATATATTCCTAGAGCGTAAGTTATATTTTTAAAGGGAAAAGACAGGGATGATGACAAGTCTAAGCCGTAACGATCTAAAACTGAACAAACTGTATTCACGGTACTATCATCTCTGTAAAGTTTATTTGGCATTAGTCACTGTCTGGAGATTGCACGAAACCGCACGTTATATTCATAGCTGATGAGATGTTATAAATTAAAACTTACTTCTACATACTTCCGTCATGTAACTATATGTAGATACGTCACCTTTAACACATTTCCTCGAAGTGATAAGGATATGATTGGTAAACCCTAGACGCTTATATGTACCTACATTATAATATAATAACTACATTTAATCATTATGTTATACATAGCTTTATATTTGATAAAATATTTTCAAGCCCTTCCTTAATTGACTAATTTATAAATAAGAACTATTTTTTTAAACACATAAAGGGGTTTTTATCATACAAGTGCTATACATATGTCATTTACTCATACATTAGTAAACAGAACCAACGACCTCTGATTCCGTCAGAATCACTAAACACTTGGGCCAAGATGCCAGTCAAATTACTCATGACGTATTCCATTATAGAGTTTGTATTTTTAACACTTGACTCGGTAGTAGACAAGCGACATTCGACACCCGTGTAGTTGTTCTCCAGCAAAGTGTACTACAAACAAACAAAATAAATAAAAACGAAAATACATTACAGAACATTAAATACGTAAATTTAAGTTCTTGGACCCCAAGCATTTCGAATACGGCAATCGACAATTAGGTTTAACCAGGTATGTACATGGTACATACCTGGTTAAACCTAATTGTAGGTATTTTTTTACAAAAAGGTATATAATTCTAGCTTTTGAAAGTGACTTCAGTCACTTATATGTCTATCTGTAGAAAAGTACTTTTCTATAACTTCTAATAACTCTAGTTAAATATTCTTTTCTGTGTATGGAAAATTGCGTAATGATTAGGTATTTAGTAGTATTAGCATTATTAATTCACTTTCGTCTTATAAACAACAATTACAAATATGTATTGCCAATTTTTTTCTAAACTAACACTAACTCAAATGTTATCTCATACCTTTAAACGAGCAATTCTTGTATATATATGTATATCTGAATCTCGGAAACGGCTAAAACGATTTTCATGAAATTTAGTATACAAAGAGTTTCGGGGGCAATAAATCGATCTAAGTAACGAAATCGATCTAAGTACCTAAGTAATGAAATCTTTGTGTAATAGGCTCGTCTTGACACTTTTCTATGTGCCAAATTTAGGTATAGGAACAAAATAAGTTGGTAAATTGCAAATCGACTATCACACAATAATACCGAGCAAAGTTTGGTTACCAGGTACTATTTTTTAAATATAAACATCGGAAACAAAATATTCATCAGCATTATTTTGTTGTTGGTACTTTTGAATATATTCGTTGTCTTTTGTGCTAAACACTGTCGATTAACACTAATAGACTTTTATAATGAAATGTACCGGTGCTCTCCCAGTGGGAAGTCAGGACGGTCACGGTATGCGCAACGGACCAATATTTACCCAGGGCGAAGAGTTCCCACGCTGCACGTCGGAACAGTGATCAGTAACTGTCAATAATCACAAATATTGTTGCGTTGACGTATCATTTTTGTGATATTTGGTAAAATTAGTAACTAAAACATAGTATTATACAAAAAACGTTTATTTATAATGGTTTTAGGCGCTGGTTTCAGGAAACTGGATCCATATTCTGTATCAACATTTGTTTTATAACAAGATATTGAATTTTATTAATGGATAACAAAAACAAATTCTTTATCATCATCATCATCAACAGCCATTAAGAGTCCACAACTAGACATTGACCTCTCCTTACCAAGAAGTTTTTGGCCTACTATATGACGACGACCAGACTGGTTGATATGGGGTTTGTTTCTCTTTGCAGTGATATTGTCCTGCGTACTTTGCTATTTTAGTCGTCTCTTACGACACCCACTGGATAAGTAGGGGTGGTGACCCTCTATATTCTTAATCTATCACCGCACGGAACTAATCTCCTTAGTGTACTCACATCAAACATACATAAAAACACATATCTTCTGTTCTTAACTATGTTTTTTTATGCGTGCAGCGTGCAGTTCTTTACTACATGTATAAGAACTGATAACTACACCATATGGTGGCGTCAGAACCAGGTTCCGTAAAAGCAATCATCTAAGATGAAATTAGTCATATTGTTACTTGTATTACTCATATCCTTGCCACATGCCTGTAAACAATCTATTCTAAGAATACTTAGTAGCAAAAAGTAATAAATGACTAATGATAACTTGCATAGTGTATTTGCTGTAACAGTTCCGCTTTGTAAAACATGTTCCACATTTTTAATGTTCTGCAGTACCGTTCATTTTTTTTGCTGTAACTGATATTGATCTACTTTTATGAAATAGGTTACTATTCGATCCTCTAAATCCCAAATTCATTGACTGTTTTACCTATCAATAACATGGGAGGCCTTCCCTCCTCAGAGCTGAATATTAAATTTAGGTTTTCATAGAAAGTGCTTGACGTTTATTTAACTTGCGCTATTGGCCACATATGGCTAACTAAAAATTTGACTGCATGGATTCCGTAGTAGTTTAAGCGGTCATCTCGCCGCTTCCGACTGTGTACGCCACAATAAATGACTAATGATAATTTACATAGCGTATTTGCACTAACAGTTCCGCTTTATAAAATATGTTCTACATTTTTAATGTTAAAAATTTTTCCACGCACATCGACAGAGGTACAGAACAAAAGTTAAGGCACATCGAGGGCTTCATCCAGAAAGAAAATACTATTCTCAAGGAATGGAAAAAATACTTTTACGAGAACAAAGTCGCAGTCAAAAATTGTATATATTTATATTCTTGTTATTATTTATCGTTACTATAGTAGGTATATGGTAATTAGAATATTATTTTCGTTAAAAACAATACAATTTACGTTGAACTAATAAACATGGAATGTACTTTTTTTAAGTCACCTTCATCAATCAATATTAAAAATAATAATAATACAGAAAATGTAGTAACTGGCGCTATTTTAAGAGATAAAAAAAAATATAAACTAAAATCTAATACAATACAAATTGAAAAAAAAAAGTAATGTCCTCGGTCACAACACTAATAAACTGCAATGGTGTGACAAAAATACCTCCCCAGTGTAAGATTTCTAACGTCATCCCTTTACGTTTAAATATAGAAGAGCAAGTATGAACTCGCGATTCGGGTCGGCGTGCACAAACATACTCGTACGACGTGCATTTTACACGTGCAACGCCCTAAATAAACTGCATCTGCTTATTCAAGAGATTTATTTCCGTTTATTTCCAGCACACCAAGATACCTTTAAGGTTTATTAGCCACTGCATCAAAGGTGACTGATTGCGATAATGGCTTTACGATACTGTCGTCAGCAGAGTATTTTGATAATATGCAACCGCAAAATATGAAATATGCACAAAAAACCCCAGTGCCATGTACAGACTACGTTAGGGATTTCAAAAACAATTGTTTCAAAAAGGTTTTCATTCAGTTCACATGTGAGTGATCCTTCTACTAGTTAAAGATAATGTGAACTTGTTACCAAAAAGTTTTTATTGCCAATCGTCATGATGACCCGGTTTGGCGTTGCGATTCTTCTGCGAAGTCTTCACCAATTGCAACGTTATCGCCGTCGAGAACGACTTGATGTAAAATAAACTTCGTGAGTGTAAAGAAATGTTAATAAAATTCCGTGTTAAAAAAACACGATTTGCACGCTGTTTATAACTCAGAGACGCGAGTTTGTTATAAATTCGGGTCTGAATTTTATTTCTGTTCTTGTCACTCTAATAATGCATATACATATATTATTTTAGCAAGTTTCTAGGTAAACTCACAGAAAACTTGGTCAGGGGCATTTACTAAAATATAGAAATTACATTTATAAATATAAATATAAATGTGTCACAGAGTTGGCCTTGCCAGCAACATTGTTGGGCAGGAAGGAGCAATTGAGCGAATGAACTGCGCGCGGATCTGAAATGTTCAATGGTCTTTGAGCTATGATCACGTGTGAACTGGGTCAATCGGTCGGGTCAGTGGCCTCAGATGAGCGAGAATGTCACAAGGATATTGATATGATGAACTGACAACGTATTTATTGAGATTATATTACTCATTGAATAACGAAGAATAATCCGTTGGAGAAATATAATTTATTTGTTGATTTTCTTGCTATTGGTGTGCGTAATTAATCACAATTTAAGCAGTATTTACAGTAAATATTACAAGAATTGCTGTTTTTATTTCGGAGCTACCAATAAAAATCAATCCGTCTGCTTTTCGATGGGATAAAAAACTTAATAATAAATGAAAATTACTTATCTTAAAACAGCACATGTTGCCAAAAATTTGTTAATATTTTAACTCGAACAGTTCATCAATGTTTAAAGTCTATGACAAAATAACCGAGTCCAACATAATGTTATAAATTATAAATCTTCTACTCGTATTCAAGATCAAATTACTGTATTCTAAAATTCCTTTCAAAGCCCCCCTTTCCTCAAGCTAATTATAGCCTTACAAAATATGTGTAGTGTACCTCCAGCCGACGCATCATTTATCATCTACAATATCATGATGACGTTTCAGCCAATTAGCGGATGTTTTGTACGCGCTCTCGAGATAATAAAACCAACCGTATAAGGTGTATCCTTACTGGGAAGAAATTTAAACTGATTGGTTGCAAACCTGGACAATACGTTGCGAGGGAATTAACCCTTACTCGTCTTTCATCACTAATTGGGCCCTAACTTGGAGACTGGATATCTTTTGCTGAAAATTCTTAATTAATTTACCCTAACTTGTAGGGTTTTGCTATTCACAGTCCAGTCTTTAATGCATTAAGCATTTCATCTATTTACCACTTGCCGTTATAAATTCTTCAAAATTGAGATCGTCATAAAGCTTTCATATACAAGTTACTGACTTCTACTGTAAATAGCACTAAAGTTTGCACAAGGAAACTAGGTCTTTTGAAGTGCTGTACATTTAAAAGTCTACTCGTAAAGTGGCTCTCACATTTTCTGTTTATCCTTTTAACCTTTCTCACGAGAACCTAAGAAGTAGTGTGTGTTGCTATACTTTATTTTTTGATATTTTATTTGTTATTGGTGTATCCGCAACTACTTATTTGATTTTAGCATAACGAATGCCTAAAATTATGAAACATGGCCCAAAAGAGAAATACTACTTATCAAAAAATTAAGTTCAACTTTAAATTTGTAGATTTGCAAGCATACTTTCTAAAGAACATTTTCTCATCCATCGATCAAGCAAGTTTAAGGTTTACTGCGGTTACTAAATCCCTTATGAGACTTGTTCGTCACGAAACTGTTTACCATAACAATAGCAGGTACATTCTTTTACTACAAGACGGTAACATTGCTGGCCCATCCTTTATAATTTATGGAAATGACCGCAAAGAAACACATATGACAAAGGTGTCTACTTCAAATTAAATTGATGGGTAGTGTGTTGTGTTCTCCATTGTTTAGCTTTTGTTCGTAACGTCGTAAATATCTTCCCTTAACCCTCGCTTCGATAGCTTTTACGATCGAAGCTGTAAAATGTTACGATATCCAAATCTGACCGGATGTATCAACATACAAGTTTTATAAGGTCCATATTAAAACAGGCAAAAGGAAAGAGTTTCATTATTGCCCGCCTCGTTAATTAATCTATCGTTTTCTGAGAATATCGAGACATTATCATTTGAAGAGTTAAAAATCATATCGTTCTTTTTGGCACAAGCGTAAAGAATTTAACTGTATGGTATTCTCAGTACGAGGCAGGGTCGTTGGGAGTGCTCGGTTTCGCTTTGTCGTGATAACGCGGAGCGGCTTGCTAATTGGACACAATTTATTACCCTGCGCGTGCGCTGAACTAAATAGGTACTCACCTTTAAATTTACCGTCTACAACTATTTACTTAGTTAGTTTTACCCATAACTACGAGATTACCTTAATTAACGATTGTTTAATGATTTTAGCTTCAATAAATTCAATACTGTGTTGTCTTTATTGTTCTCTATTTCCTAATCAGATGTCTTTATTTCTCGTCTTTAGTTACGAAACGACTTCGCCCACGGTCGAATTTCGAATCAACTTCACTATCGAAAAATAGAAAGTCATAAATTTACCGAAGGGCCGCTTTCCCAGTTTTATCTAGGTTAATGCTGGCTCGGCCCTACAAAACCATACTGGAAGGAACAACTGGTGACGAGGTGTTATTTTTGTTTCGGTCAATGGAAATTTAAAACATTAGTTCCGGTCCGTATCTTCACTTTGACATGCTTGTACAAACGAAATGTTGGTTTACTTTTACTTAGTAAATGTTTTCAAGATTTTTCAAACTGGCATTTATTTTTATTAGTACTATTATGTGTTTACATTATTAAAAATGATTGAACATTATTACATAGCAAACTACATACTACTTGTTATGAATGCAGTGGGATGTTGACTGAAGACTGAATGGTAAGATTTTAACTAGAATACTTGAATTACTTAGAATACTGCAATAATATACAAGGATGTTCAGTATTAACACTTTTTAATACTGAGGACCCAGCTCATCTTATGACGTCATGCATACGATGTTGCAATCTGATCGTCTCACGGTTGGTCAGTTTGTATGTTTTGTTTTACTAAATAACTGTCCTAGTTTCATAGTGGACATTGTTGATTCTGTGATGGTGTAGGTATGTGTGTCGCATAATCTCAATACGTTTATCGATTAATTTGTTTAGACAAGAATGTTCGAAATCCGTCGAATTATTGGCAAATTCCGTTGTTTCAATATCAGCCAGCATTGTGTACACTTGCTTAATACTATTTTGTTTTCCTGATGATGAAAGGTAACTTATATTCTTTGCTGCTTTAAAATGAGTGCAAAATGATTGTATAAACCGGATATTAGTTGGTTTCGGTAAGGTAAAAGTAATGTTCATCTCACAAGAACATGTTTTTTTCTTATTGTATGATAAACAAAACTCTGGCACAGTATAGTATATTATCCTACTAATATTATAAATGCGAAACTTTGTGGGTATGGATATTTGCTACTCTTTTACGAAAAAACTACAGCACGAAATTGAATGAAACTTTACAGTAATATAGGTTAGACATCGGAAAACATATAGGCTACAATTTGTAATGATATTATGTAATTTTGGTCGTAATATAACGATGGCCTCTGAGAGATATCTTGACATACGCTGCCAAAACCATTGAAGGTACACAAATATGATTTACCGTAGGATTGTTTGAACGTTAAAAAAAAATTAAAATGATCTGTTACCAAACTTAATGTGGCAGATCAAATTCCACAGCGCATAAATACTCACAAACTACCTTTGTTACAAAAACATGTTTTTGTATTCAGTATATAATATTAAACTGTATTATGCAAAAAATTAAAAGTTTCTTTGTCTATAAAAAGTTATGACAATGTTTCTATATAAAAATGATTTACTCGCTAAAGACTCGATCATAAACCATCTCAATCTCACTTACTTATGCTATAGCTATCTTTTGGGTATGGCTCTTATGGCTTATTTTTGTTATGTTAGCAGCGGAATAATCAATAAATCTTAATATTAATAAAGTAATATACATTTTTTGTCGTTTCTATTATCGATAAGGAGCTAGCGTCCGTGCCTTTAATACGCAACAGTAATGGCCGAAGCATAAGTATTTACGACCGAGTCTGCGTGATATATTTTAATTTTATATTATAAAATTAAAATATATCACTGGGATTTTAGAAATACTTACACAACAGTTATAGTGTGCTACCATTACAATCGTCACCATCCGCCTTTGGTAGTCCACACTGCTGGACATAAGTCTTTAGTTAGAAAGGAGGTTTTGGTCTACTATACAACGCTACCCAGATGCTAGTACTGGGTTTGTTTCAAGTTTTCCTTCTTTTTATATTGTTTGATTATATTTTTATTATTATTCGTATTTTTATTTAATTTTTTTGAAGTCAACATTTTATTTACGCTTTTTTTATTGGTTTTGTACTTAATAAATAAATAAAAATACTTTCTTCAAGGAAAATAAGTTAGATAAGTATAATAAGTGTGTTCTGTAAAGTAGATTATTTTAAAGTACTTAGAAGTATCTAGTCAAACACATAAGAATAGTTAGTGGTTAGTTAAAATAGTGTGTTACATTGTAGTCAGTAATTTACTTAGGAAATATTTTTCATCAGTACTCTATTCAGAAACAGTCAAACTTTGATCGCACGTGTTTATTAAAAAACCATGTAAACTTCTGCAAAATATTCAAGAATAGTTTCAGGAAAAATAGCCCGTCACTTTATTAAATTGACCACAAGGATTGAGTCACCTAAATTAATTAATTTAGTCCAAAGACATTCTGTTCAGTTCAAAATATATTCCTATGAACTAAGACAGTGATACAAGTCTATTTTAGTCACGATAGGATATTAGCTCATCAATATATTCAAAGGAAAAGTGACGTCACCGATCAATAAACATATTTATGTATGGATGGTGATAGTTAATACAAGAAAAGGAGTGATTTCCGTGAATTGTTTCAAGATACAAAACGATATTCAAATGAAGTATCACAAAATAATGAATTTAATAAGAGATGAACCCATATATCAAATGTGCATGGCGTTTTATTAATGTGACCGTATTTGCACACAATGGCGACGCTTATGAGGTTGCATGCTCGGAATAAAATGTCAATATGAGTCAATGTAACATTATAATTCTGATAATCTAACATAAATATCTTGGCAACCATATTATTTTACTATTGCAGCTGATTTTAGGAGCTTAACAAATGAACAACTAAAATATCATATAGAAAAGTGGGACTCATAGTTTGTTGTCTTTCAGCGTTCTAGCGATGAGTAAGGTTTCAGATTAATTGTAAACGATTTTCTTTAATATTATTTGTCAAAAAAATATGCATTCTTAAGCATTTGGTGACGATAATGATGACGTATGTGAACCACAAAGATTTAGATTTTTATATACTTTGATATTGTTGGTAAATTATCCCAAGTATTTCTATTCTAGACACGGACAAAGGATGGAGTGGAAAAGTATATAAAATATATATAAAATAAATTAGAAGTATTACATAATTTCCATCAATGTAAGCATGTGGTTTCTATTGAAATGCACTTATAATTTGCAATATTTCTTAGTTACAGCTAAAGCCGACTTAGATCCTGTCACTTTTTAATGTCAATTAACCATTAATCAATTAACTAGCCTTACTGATTTTAATTTCTTCATTTCTCTTTCTTCTTTATTGTATCTTAAAACTAACAGTTAATGGTATAATAAAGGCATCCCGATATATTATCCGTCTGAACTTACAAAGTGTGACGTGAAAATTAACACCTTTTAGTTTTAGACATATTCGGATTTATTTATTTGTTCTTTTTTCATTTATTTTATTTTATTTTCTTTTCAGGTTTATTATGGGATATTTATCATTATACTTTTAGCCTATTCTGTAGGATATTAGGTAGGTAGGTATCTCTTTTGCATATTTCATTGTGTAACATATCAAAAAATGTTGGTAGTAGCGTTATTGTTCAACGTGGCTTGAACTCACAAAGAGCTTTTGATGACGACCTTTGCTTGAAATGCCAGTCTGTCATTAAGAGGGTTGACTGTAAACAAAACCATTATATCATAAAGCTATTTATAATGTCAAATGTTTAAAAAGGCTCAAAACACAATATTAGTAATTTGTTATATTCCGAATAATATTTACTGAGAAACAAACCACAAGTCTAAAATATGTAACGTTGATTGCGGTGTATTTGTGACACACAGGTTTACAATTACTAATTGTGGTAATTTTAATTGAAGTATTAGTTCCTTATTTGATAACTGTGTTAAATGCAAAAGCAATATCTGTTAACACGTCTTTTAGAAATACTTTACAATGGGTACGTATTTTGCCAAAAATTTAGATTGGTCACGGCGGATATTTTATTTGATCTTAAGGCCATGGGGCATTCTCTCCCAGTCAACCTTTAGTTGATGTACAAATATGATGCGGTAGGTGCAAAGGTAAAATAAAGAAGTTGACATGGTACATTAAATAACAAATATTTCAGGTAAATGATGACTTTAGCCATTACTTATAAAAATGAGATGTAGACAAACAGTTTCTTTCGCAATCGTGTCAGTACCAGTTTATATTTTTTTACAGATAGAATTTATCATGACATAGGTAGATATAGAACAAAAGTGTTAATATAGTTTTGATACAACATATGAAGTTTAAAAGTTAAAAACATTTAAAGTTGATTTATAAAACTAAAACTAAGTTCTATTTACCAAACGATCGTTTCTTTTTAGGCGTATTATGAAAATATTCCAAATTTTTTTTTTTTAATTTCTATATTAAGAGCCTGCCAAAGTGGCTCTACTCTGCCTGACGGAAAGCATGAATAGAATCCAAGAGTTGTGGTCACCATACTCATTGCAAATGCAGACAATGCAGTATGGTGACCCACACTATGGCGGCCTTGTAAGATGCTTTTTTACATCCCGCTTGGGGACGTAAAAGGCATGCCAATCATCGTGACAGTGTAAAGCTTACACAGTTACCACGATAACTGTCACCCCTGCATCAATCTCCTCCGGGGCCTCCGGTCTCACACTCACCAACGAAACACGACAACACGGATGCTGGCGCATTAGGTTGGTCTGCTGTGGGAGGGTAGTACTGCCCCGGTCGAGCCGGCCCGCTCGTGCTGAAATCAGCGTGGCTCTACTACCTAGTGACATATTAAGTAAAAAATCAAGTATTCCAAAATAATGTTTTATTCTGAGATTAGATATTAAAAACCATAAACCCGTTCCAATTTTTTTTTCATTACCTGATATTTTAGATTCTTATTTCTCACTAGAAATACAAAAGAGAAAAAAAATCTCACTGAAGTATCCAGGAATTAACTTACCATCGTTTAAGCAAACTGGAAATTATACTCAATATTTTTTAAATGAAACCCCATAAGTCTTATTATCGATGAACATGAAGATTATTGAATATTTAATTATCTTCGTATAATTCGTCATCGTAACCGTTTCCAGTAGGTAACAAACATTTAGCTCAATATAAAACATAGGTAAGTGAAACATTTATGTTTTTGAATCATTTAATTTATAGTATTTAATAATCCCATCTTAGTAGATACGTAGATTTCTATCCATTGCGGATACTCGAGTTATAACAAATGGTTAAATATTCATCTAATTTCACCTGCAATTAGAAACTGCAGATTGCAAATTCACGTGCATAAAAGCCTTACAGAGTCTCATCAAGATGGAGGCATATTAAATTTCAAAATAACTTGAAAGCATAACGGAACTTAATAAGATAGTCTTAATACGGAACACAGCACTTTTGCGCTTTAGAATAAACCTTTACTGCATCGGATCAAACAAACATTTTCATTAGGTATATTGATGTCCCTTTTCGTTAAAAGAAATGTTTTAACACAAGATAAATAGTGATACATAAATATAATCCTATCGAAGTTAAAGAAATATACCACAATTATCTTACTACTTTAGGGTGATCCAAACAGATTCGATATTTGAATTAAAAAGCTGTTAGAATGCCGGTAGTAAAATGCAGCGACCTCCGACCTTCGCAGCCGCAGCGCACCGCGCCAGATTACGACAACACGTGTCTGCTATACAGATGATAATCGTACTCTCCTTTACGACCGCATTTATACCACCGTCAGTAGCTCTTTGTTTTTATGTCACAGAAATAGCTTATTATGATTACGATTAGTTATAGTCATAACACGAATTTTACAAGAAAAACTATGTTAATTCCGCGTTGAAGATTTTACTCTTCACTCACCAAAAACGTTTATGCCTTGTTTTAGAATAGAAACGAATGTTTGAAAAATCTTTCAATTGTACGGCAATTTATCACTTATTCAGCTGTTGTTGAGCGTATGTTGACTCACAGTTAAATTAAAAAGTGTATAACACATAAAGTTAAGTGCCGCGTCGGGTCTCGTCTCTTTAATAATGAATCACGATGTGAGAAAAGACGCAATTACTCTCATTATTGAACCACATGAGTCACGGGCGAGGGAAGCAGTATTTCATGCACCGACCAGGGTGGCGTGCCATTGCGTTTAACGCTATAAATTACACATGATGATTTCCCAGAAATCAATCATACCGTATGAATACGCACAGATATTTAACAGAACATATCGATATATTTTTTAATTGCTTTTCAAAACTTTCTGATTGTTCGTTTATCTTTTATGTTTGTCATTAAATATAATGTGTATTCCGTTTAAATGTATATCTATATGAGTTGATTAACATCTAAAGACAACGAATAAGGCAGATTCGTATCTTGTAGATTAGTCTCAAGTAATCTTAAATTTTCCTCTTTCGTTAATGAACGTTGTAAGATGAATTAAAAAATCATTTCCTGTGTAAATATGATAATTAGACAGTTGAGAAATCTCATAGTTTTTGAAAATCATATGGAGATGCTTATTATGGGGAATATACGTTATAAGTTGTTGGTATCTGATGACGTTATGGAACTGAGTAGCAACTTAGTTTATAAAAACGTGTTTAAAATACAATTGAATATAATAAATAAGAATACTGTTATAATGTAACTATAAATTATTCTCTAATTTGATGCTGGTATTTAAACGTCATAGTTTCTTAAAGATTTGAATCTATACAATTTGAAAATTTAGCTATATAATTATTTTACACAGCAGGCTAAAATAATTCAAGTTATCAAACTAAAGCTTAGTAAAGTTTAGTTTAAACAAAGATTAACATATAAATATGGATCTTGGTCAGTAGGCTCCTTGGCTTACATTTGAGATTACTACAAATCCACATAAGGAACGGATATGAATAACGACGGGCGGACTAACAGACGGTTCTAATCACAACGGCAAACAATGGATTTGTTTATTTCATCGAGAGAACACGGAAATTGTATCTCGAATATCTCGATTCTATGATACCCGAGTGGGTGGTCGATAACTATAAGAATATAGTGTGCTGTCATATCAAAATTTATAAATGCTTTTGCTATTAAAAATAACATATTTTGACATTAGCAAATAGAAATCGTGCGGCACACTTAACAGACTATTTGGTTAAAAAGTTATTAGTGGTTACTCACATATTACTAATGAAACACTCACTAATGAAATAACAATTTGTTATGTTAAGTAAAATTACTCAAAAATTCTTGTTACTAAGATTGTGTTCTGTGCACATCAATCTTAGGCAGCAGCCAACATTAGAAGCTACTGTAGTCAAAATCTGTTCAGAATCCCGGGAATACCCCACTAGCTTGCAATAAACATATATACGCGACATAACCCGTGATTTAGCTGGAATCGACTCGATTTCAGCTAAGCATTTACTGCTAGCTTTAAAAGTAGTCAATATGTGTTTACACTATAGCAACAGCTACAATGTCGCTACATCGTTATATTTTTTGGTTTAACGACGCATGAAAGACAGTCAGACATCTTGTATAAGTATAGTAAGCGATATCGTATTTCTAAGGTATTAGTAGTGTTACTCTTTAACCACAATGTAAATTTTCTCTCAGGCTCGATAACGACTAATGTCCACCTTGTTGGCTTACAACTCTTACAACAAGATATTCTGAAATAACCACTTTTCATTTCTCAGTTAAATTTATGACAATGGCAATAGTTTGTTATTGCTATTCGAACTGATGACGTCTTATAAAGTGAAGACTTATCTCGAATCTATACTTTCTATCGTCGTTAAAAAAGTACGACTATATGAGTTAATACTATAACCGAAAGGCTAAGACACCACAGATTAAGGTGTCAAAGTTACTTTAATTTTGCCATGCGTTTTACGTCTCCAAACAGGGCGTGAAGAAACGTCTTACTAGGCCACCATAGTTTCCCATTGAGATTGGATTCTATTTACATACGAGTATGCCTTCTATCAGGCAAAGAGTCATTTCAGCAGGCTCTTAAAATAGAATAAAAATGAATAGAATTATAAATACGAAAAACTTAGAGTTAATGCTCGTCAAAAATGTTATGATATTTGATGACGAATTCTCTTCATTGATTTTTAGTTTTATGGAAACTAAACTAATATATCGTAGTCTTTTCTAGTCGTTTAAATGTAGAAGGAAGTATTTAACATCATCATCAAAAGTTAATCTTCATATTTTATAAGCACCACAAAGTTAAGTAACTACTAAAGTTCACTAAAGTAGCATTTTATTGAAGCTGAGTAATTTTTAACTCGGTATAAGGAATTTTCGCAACATATTGTAAATTAACATCAAAAATGTACTATAGAGAATGTATTCTACCACAGATATAGGTAACTATAAAACCTATAAGTTCATAATGTAAATTGTAAGTGGCAGTACTTGACCGGAAGTGCTTAAGGTCTGGAAGTCGACATCAGTACCACTCGAGATTACTCTAACACCTTAAACAGATGCCGCAACTCAAATTTATTTGATCTCACCACTTGAAAAGTTCTGTAAAATAGCTTTGGGTGTCTGTTGCAGGATGAATGGTGGCCAAATGGCCCGTGCCTTTAGTTTATATAAATATTTATGATTATTAACCGACTTGGATGTCTTATTACACAGCGCACAAGAACAACAAAATTAAGATTTATAAATCATTTTAGTTTATAATCAATTTTTAAATTGTTTTTAATGGTTCATCCAGATGGCAGAAGTGTGCTTTTTTTTAAAACCCCGAAAACGACCTGGTAGATAAGGTTATTGATAGTTAACCTCCATAGTTCTATATTAACGACAGATCTCTTTTACTCCTCTTCCTCTTTTGAGAGGATTGTCTATATAATTAACATGAAATCTATCTTACAGTCACCACTACACACTATAAAGTATATTTTTATTCTGATATTGTACGAATACTTTAACATATATATAATAATCAGAACCTAAGCCTATTATTAGATATTTTTTCAGTAATGACAATCGCCGGCTCCTTCTACTTGAAGTAATCAACGTGGTCGAATGAAATGGAGTGGGTACACAGTCGGCAGGCTGTCAGTGCCGTAACCGTGCAAAATAACAAGAAGTCGTAAAGTGTTGAGTGACTTTTATAGCACTGTTCTCACAGTGATCCGGTGTCGGGACACTTTTATGCAGAATTTCAATAATAAACCCGAACTCGTATATTAATATATTTGTACTTAAATTAGTTCTGAGTAAAAGATCTGAGTGTAACGGGAAGGAGGCAAATTCTAAGGTATTTTAATGTTATTAATATTTTAAGTGTAGAACAGGTTTTCGACAGTATATTCGTATACTGTCATTAGGGCGTTGACCTCTTTTATAACGCAGGATTTTGCAATAACCTTGAAATGTGAAGTGAAGTTGTTTCTCTCAGAATCAGTAGATACTTCATCAATGAATGATTAGAACGTATTTAACTTTTATTACATACATTTTTATATGAATTTCGATTATATCTATGATTCTATTCAGCTATCATAAAGTTATAAATGATACGGCTTGCTTTTCTAATAACATTCTGTATCTCCATTTTACACCCAGTCTTTGTACAGTCATATACAAAAATTTTAGGCACACTACGATTTTGCTAACGAATGACATAATTATGCTGGTAACATAAGTGTTTTGATGTAAATTTTGTAGGTATTTATCGAAGTGTGAACACAACTAATGTTATGAGCCACCTCGTAATATTAATTGTGTGGAGGAGAAGTCATATTGTTGAATTGGGACCAAAAGAGAGTGGTCATAACATAAGCCTCGTGAAATAACACAGCAAAATTGAAACTAACACAAATCATTATCTGGAAACGAAACCCCAGACTAAGAACAACAATTTGTGGATCACACAGAGGGTCGTCCTATGTGGCGTTTGAACCCACAACACTAAGCGCAGTAGAGAGCGGCGTGGTGACTGCTTAAACCACTAGACTAACCGTGCAGTAGTAACATGTTGCATTATAGTTTGTAACATGTTGTAAAATACTGGTACTATGTCATCATCATTATCAACAGCCTTCAACAGTCCACTGTTGGACAAAGACCTGTCCTTAAAAGAGGTTTTGGCCTACTATATCACGCTGGCCAATCGTGTTGGTATGTACATATTGTTGTTAATTTATTATAACTAGTACATAGTACATGTGTAGGCAGATAATATATTCTCTCCGTAACTGTACCAGATCTATGAGTACATTAACTATCTAAGAATAACTCGATATCATACCCGTCTAGATATTACAAGGTAACTAGTCTAGTCGGCAGAACTAATGTAAAGAAATACATCGTTCGCTGCAGGAATCTCATCTGCATACATAAATTATAATACATGTGTATCTCGTTACAGTTTGCAATCCTTAGAATTGTGGCGCCATGGAAAATACGGCATGCAGTGGTGTTGCTAGTTATAAATTTCATATTTTCTTATAGAACTATAAAAAGTTTGAATTTAAAAAAAAGGATACTTAAGAAGTAGTATTTTCGATTTTTAAATTCAAATATGAATGTTTGTCTTTCAGGAATTTTTCAGAATATTACATCACAGTATTTGATTTTTCTGCTGAGCTGTTCAAATACCATTTTACTTTTTTAGTTAAACTCATCAATTGAAAAAAAATGCCTAGAAATATTTAAGTACATCTTTGGAAATTATTATGTTATATATAGATTACAAATTAGAATGATGAAGTTGAAAGTGTAGAAATATCTTAACAAAAAAAGATATTTAATTAAAGACCGTTAAACTGAACTTCCAAATTCCAAGATATTAAACAATTCTATAATCAGAAAACTCAATAACACTTTTTACTCCAACCCGGGAATCGAATTCAAGACCTCTTACCAAAGAAGCAGTTTGAGTAATTTATATAAGTACACACCAAAGTACACGAATAAATGAAAATTTTTTTTTTTCAGTAACGGCACTCCATAAATATTTGATCTACGTACTCCTCGTATTACTGTCAGTGACGAATCAAGAATGCAATCTGAGTGTGAGGCTTCGAAATGTGCGGTAAATGACACGTGAGATTTGTTTTATTATGCTCCATAGTACGGACCGCCCGATGTTAGTATTTGATGAACTATTCTCGTGTGAATATTTGTAGAATGTTGCTTAGGTTGGTTAATTTAATGTTCATACCGGCAGACGGTGATCAACGTTTCTTTTTTCACATTACACATCAGTAATTGTGTCACTATAATGCTTATCCTCATTAATATTCATATAATTGTAAATAAGAATATTATTTACAAAATTGAATGGTATGACATTAAAGAAATTAATTGCAGACGCGTCTAAACGTGTTAACATATTCAGTCACGGCACCGTTAAAATGGTAACATATTTTTGTTCTACAGACAATCTAAATAATTTCATTTTCCAGAAAAGAAAAAGAAATCGCTTACTTCATAGCCAGTATCGACGGTATTTCATCAATTATCTTCGTATAATAGTTACGCCTTCACCAACTCACGCGTTCCCTTCAACAAAGCCTTTTTGTAAGCGTTCAACTGGTTGAACTTCACAAAATGTCGGAGATTACTTTCAAATTTAGAATACTTGATATCGATTATATTACGGTGCTCTTGATCTTGTACGATACTTGAGACGTATTGTGCAAGTCTTGTGTTGGTACGCACTCTACCTACACACATTCTTACAAAGGTACTTCATACCTGATTTGTTTATCTTTGACATTTTTGAACCATTAGAGATGACTTACCTGAAAAAAGAAACATTCATTCATATAAAATATGGTAGTGACTTAAAAGAGTCAAGTTGTAGCTCAAGTTTGGATTAGTGAGTTTAAGATTATGATTACATTTCGTCATGAACATTAGAGTTCTACTTGTTACTGCGTATATATCCAAGAAATGGCTAGAAAGTTAGACATGGCTTTAAATTTAATGTTCAAAAAACTGAATAACATTAAGTTACATAACCAAAAACTAAAATATTTTAAGTACATAATGTCTTTGGCTTGCGACTCTACTCGTATCGCTCAGGTAAGCTCATTTCGAGCAACCGATTACACAATGTACTTATAACCACTATAATTTACTATCTATTAGACACTTGATTAGGTAAAACTAATTAATTTGACCTTATAATGTTAGTAGAACAAGAACCAATATAGTTAACACAATTGTAATTGTTCTGCGATAAACGAATAATGGGTATGTGCCAATTAGCGAGGAAAGTTACACGGCTACGTATGAAATGTGTTTGGTTACCGTTTCTCTGTGTTCAACTGATTATTCAAAAACTGAACTGATTAAAGTCCTAGAAAATTAGCTGAAATGTGGTTTTTATATAGTTAGGCTACCTGCTATGGTATTTTCTTTTAATTTAATTTGAAAGGGTATCCTTATGGTTCCATTTTGCTTCATCGTTATGAGAGTGAATATTTAAATCTAGTGACAAAGGTAAAAATAATAAACTAAAAGTGTATGTTAATCATATTTATATTCAAAAGTTAAAAAACCATCTCCCTGTGTGTGTATATATATATATATATATATATATATATATATATATATATATATATATATATATATATGTATATATAGCTTGGCGAGACATTTGGTTACGTGTATGTGGTTCAGGTTAAAATATGTTACAATATAGAGTAATTATTAAAAATCTTGTAGGAAGTTTATTATGTATCACAGAAAATTTTCATATTACAAGAAATAAACAATGTACAGATTTTATCGTATAAAGCTTCATCTCTATGCAACGCCCGTGTTCTGAGCTAATCTGAAATATTCAGGTCGATTTAAGTAGCTCTCCGTTGTATGCGGACGAGAGTTTGAAAACAGTAATGTCCTTGACCAGATTTCATAGTAATATGCCATATAAATTAATGTAAAAGAAAGCAAAATTATAGTAAAATTTTTTATTGAAGTTATATAGTGTGAAGAAGTGTTCAGTTATTAAAATTATTATTCAAAATGCAGTTTTATTCCTTATTATCCTACATTTAAATGAACATTGAGCAATGCTATTGACCTGCTTGTAATTAGGTTTATTTCAGTCCCAATAAACTGTCCTTTCTCACAATTATGTCATAAGGTTACGGGTTATCGGGCAAGGAACCAACTTCACTCTCCGTTGAGTGATAGTACGTACAATATGATCATTTTACAACGTAAACAAGCGGAAATGTAGTTTAATGTTGGGCAACACTACTTGGTCTAAAGGTCGATATGAAAGTAATCAGCGCTACTGTCTTACAGTAGGAGAGCCGTGCTACGACATAAATGTGCCCGCAAAACAAGAGTGATTAGAATGATTAGGGTCTCATAGACAATAGGTATTAAGCAATTCTTTCGTTCTCTTTCATCATTGACTGCCTCGGTGGCGCAGGGATAGTGTATGCAACTACTGTGTTTGAGGTTAGGGTCTAAATGTTTGCATGATCTATAAATATTTGTTTCGGAGTTTGGGTGTGTTCTATGTATAATAAATTACATTATGGCCAGACTTATAATACAATAGTACAAGCTCTGCTTAGTTTGGGACTAGATAGTGTTGTAAGTGTGGCGTAGTGTGATACGTAGTATATGTGCGATGGTAGTACTCAAGGAACTATTGAAGCAGCGAGGTAAAGGTAAACTACGTAATAGTACCGGGTTAGGGTTTCCTAAAACCTTGGTAGGTTAGGTCACTTACACTGATGACCCCGACGTGATTGAGATCATCACACAATTATTTGGACCCGGACGGGAATCGAACCTGTGACTTGCTACAGTGTTTTGTGAATGTGTTAAAATATTATAATTTACTTCTAGTTTTGAAATCAAGTAACTACTCCTATTTTTCCTTCGGGGCCCTCAAAACGACAACACACTAGCTGCAGGACTAGTGAGTTTTGAATTGTAGGTGTTCATGGGTGTCAGTAACCACTGACCATTGCAATAAATAACATTAAAATATGTAGTTATACCATAAAAACATAATCAGTAAGAAGTCATGAGTTGGACAGATCACAATGAAAGTGCTGAGACATATTTGTCTTAAATTATCAAGTGGAATAGTGTGCTCTATTGAACATGAAAATAATATTTTGTGGTAGAGGTCACTTATTATCGTCAACCTATTCAATTTTAATATGTATATACCCTTAACCTTAGAGAATTACAATAATACCTAACGCTACCTAATTTTATACCCTAAAAACGACAAGATATAGCGTTAAATTAGTTTGACCTTGTATTTACAAGACAATCCTAAGACAGTCTGTATAGTAAGTACAGCATTAACTGTCACTAATACTTGTAACCGTATCGACTTAAGTGTAATAGTGTAATAAATCTCGCTATAGCATTTATTTACGATAAATTCTAAAAGCAACCCATTTATATGACGGTAAAGGTGAAAACTATAAAATGGGTTAGATCTGCAATCTCTTTAGCGAAAGTCGTAAAGGTACTTTTTAAATTGATAGCATTCGAAGAAGCGGGAACGCTATCTAGTCATAGATTAATTTATTACTTATTGAATTATATAATCTAGGTAAAGAGATGTACTTAAATTGATAAACGTCTTTATTATATACCTCTACAGACACGTATGTTAAAAAAAGATAAAACCTCTCTTTATTTTTAAATGTTACATATTATATATTGATTTAATTCAAGGTGATGGAACCACAAACTATAGAATTATTCAAGCTACATACTTTTTTGACTTCAATATTAATATATTCTGGACTGTATTCTCATTATTCGTAGTTCAGTTATTTGTATTTACTTCTCTTTGGTTGAAAATATTGATAAAGCAATTAAAAATAACATATAAACGCTACAAACTTCCATACTCAAATCTTACATACAATAGCCGTCAATGGATGATCATTCCCTGTACCGTCTACTCTTTTGCCTCATATATCAACGAAAGAAAACGAAAAACAATTTACTTTTTGCGTAGGCCGAACATCGTACTCTGAACCGATCCACTAAAGTAACGTAAAGAAGACTAATATAATATAATAATATGTATGTAAAATAAGCCCTTCTATTTTAATCTAAAGTGTTTTGCCGCTTATCATACGGCCATTAATTACAGTTGAATGGATTCCGACGCCCACCAGACGTACTTGCAACACAAATATAATTATAGTAATTGATTTAAATATAATAATAGTAGGGTTGGTGAAGATCCAATCTACAAAGTTTGATAAACTCTGATGGTGTGTAAACAGCGTAATTGTGGCACTTTCCGTGGTGTAGCTTGTGTGTTCTAGCCTTTATTATCCAATCTGTATATCGAAAGGCCGCCACACGAAGATGCTTATTATTTTTTCTTGGGTTACTTATAAACAATAGATAACATTGAATCGATAAATATGTGTTCCGAATAAATGTCGATAACTTATTATCGTGGAGACTTACAAACATACCGAACTTTTCGTTTTTATGTATATTCGAACATTGATTTATCGATAATGATTTTAGTGGGCTTAAGCGTAAGAAATCCTTTCGGTTTATTATAAAAACATCAGTATTTCGTCGTTTACTACATTGAACAGTGTCAGGCACTCTTTCTGTGATAACATCTCTTACTTGTCGGATATAATTTAAGAAAATTTAAGTTCCAATAGTCTTACCAATGACGTGTAACAAACAAATCCCGTAAACAGATATCTGTGTGAATCTTTCTCATTATTAAAAATGTTATGTGAACTCTTTTTGCCAGTGTTAAAAATAAACACGTATTTACGATCTTACAATTTTGTAAGAGATGTTATGATGTTTGCAGTGAATTTCATACTTTATTTAAATCACGAAACTGTTCATGCAGTAAACGCTACCAGCTATATAAGTATCGTAAAATAAAATAATAACAGAGGAAACGAATATAATAAGTATTTACACACTACACACCTATAGTTTGATTTTGAAAACTGAATACAATATGATATTTTAACAGAACCGAACACAGGAATATGCTGTATTTTATTTAATTTTTGTTAGTACGTTGAATAATTTAATAACACATTGTGGAATAAACTTATCATCAATTATTTTACGTGAACTTCTCTAATGGTTTTTAGTACATAGTTTATTATTACAGTACACCTTAATTTTAATATCTTTCATTATATTATTATCATAAAGAGAGAAAAACTGTGGGTTTAAATGTTGATGTAAAATAGTGTAATCGTAAACACATTTACTCTATTCTATTGTAATAAAAACGCTTCTACGAGGAATGCTACTTTAGATTTTTTATATATTATTAAATAAGGTTTTAGTATACTAAGGTGTCGTATTAAAAATTAATAATAATAATTAATACACGTACGTTACCAAACGCTTGAGGCGTAATCTAAGTATCGTATTACGGTAGCTCATTAAAATATCCTTCAATACAAGCTGATCCCTGCGTCCGTTGTAAAACTAATTTTTTTCTGTGTAACACCCATAGCTTCGTTGATAGTTTATATAAGGCATGAGAGATGAAAGACAGCATTTATGAGCGCGCCCCGGTGTAGTATTACTAAGGGTTACATTAAGTGTGTTTATATTTAAGCTAATTTAAATATTTACCCATTAGATTTGAGTAAATATCAATAGTTAGTGAACAGATAAAACACGCCGTGGGAATTCTTACAGCAAACACGTGAAGTTAAACCAAGTGTGGTCAGTCTCGTTCATTACTTTTCCAAACCGTTCAAGTTGTGCCGACAAAACAAGAAATACACTAAGATAGCATGCTTTGTGATAAGACGCTTTTGTACGAAATATGAGACTAATGTAGTAAGACTGTCGTTTAGCTTATTACGTTTAGTTCTATGTCAATATGTAACTAACAATATATATCTCATCATCATATATACATGAAATATCTTTATACAAATGAAAATATACAGAAATAAAATTATAGGCATAGGGTTCACTAGGATGAATAGGGTTCCCAGGATGCATAATGTACATTGGGTTCCCACTAAGAACTCAGGGGGCCACAAGTCATCCTCACTTGCAAGAGGCTCTGACAAACAAAACATCCCGATTAGCGGCAATAGGCTTGCCACCTATTATGTGGGAGCAAAACACTGATTAAAAGTAGGCGTTTAATATGTCTCTGCTTACCCCTCCGGGGAAGCATGCATGCATGTAAATCTAAAAAAGAAATTAGTTTGGTATGTACTGTAATTAGCTGTAATTAGTAACTAAAGAGGTTCGAAATGTTCTTTACGGTAGGTCAGTCTAGAAATATTGGACAAAATATAAGTAGAGCAACAACGAACCCCTCTCCGTCAAGCCCTGTAATTTATCTAGAATTGTTGCTATCAGTGTTGAGGTTCATTTCTAAATTTGATAATGTTGATATTGATAAACGTCTTGTAGACGGTCAAGTTCATTTGAGTCCTCAGTATGATTAAGATAACACACAGACTCAAACCAGTGCAACTTTAGTGTGTGGGAGAGACTTACGCAATCTTCTCAAGGATCTTTTGGATGTCAACAAAACGTCTTTTTGTCTTTACGATTAACTTCCTGCAGCTGGTGGTGACATGTTAATCAATGTAGATACATATGCTTAGCTGTTATTTTAAATATTTACGTCGTATAGCTTTAATAAAATAATTATAACAAGAAACTGGGCATATCCTGTGCAATAGTAACCAGACTGCTGATTAACATATGGCTAAATACATACCTATATTTTATAGCTAAATTACACTCAGACACAGATCAAATGATCGTACTCATGTTTATCCTGAGTTGGAATTGAACCTACAATCTTTGGTTTAGCAATCACGAACACCAATCAATAAACGAACACTCGCTAAAATTTATATTTTGTACATATTATTACACCCTTGATTGCGTTATTAAGATTAATTTATATGTTTAGGTGACTCACTGTTTCAACTTGTTTGAAACTAAATATAGTAAAGTTTCACGCGTAATAACATCGCTTTTTTCGTTCAACTCCATCTGAAATAAGACGAGATGAAACTAAAACGTTCAGGATGACGTCACAGAGCATCGCCCTCGCTGCTTGTAAAACTTTACTAATATTCGCAGTCAAAACAAATGGTACTTTAATAGAATTTCAGCAAAAGGAACCTCACCACGCAGAATTTAAAGTTGCATTTTGTAAATCCAATTCCAGACACCATTATTTCGTTTAGTTTCTTCTGGGTACAAACACTCCAAGTTTTCCTGTTACTACAAAAAACAGTATGTATCTCAATCTTTGGAATGTTAAATCCAGTCAGGAACATTTTATAAATTTATCTAAGACGAAATTTTAAGTTTTATGTAGTTGGGCAATGGTCAGAAGTGAACTTACCTTCATCCCGTATCAATGTACAAACAAAAACATTATACTGATAAGTTTACGAAACACGTTGAGTTTGCCTTCAAAAGAAAAATAAGACTGTACCTAATAGTCCTATTGTCGTAATAAGAAGCCAAAGTCCAGTATTCTTACTAAATAATAGCTGTGCTTTCCGTCATTGTTAGCTTGTTTTAGACAGATCAATCATTTTAGTACCGCCCACACTGGTTTTAGTCATTTAACAAATGTCAAGAGTTATGCAAAGCCATCGTAATGGTAAAATATAGGAGCTCTTAAAATACCGTCATAGTTACAATATATCATAGTTACTTAGCGAGAATGTTCATAATTCAACTAAAACCATTAATTGAAAATGCGGAAAGGCAACCATTTTAACTAGTTGATCTATGAGAGGAATGTATATAATAAAAACTAGACTGAAGACAACATTTTGGCACGTATAGATTACTCAATAAACAAAATATATTTATTCTTAAATTTACAACACCAGAGATGAAAGAGACGTTGTAAATCCAAACATTAATTGTGAATTTATGTTACGCTTCCTGATGAGTCATATTTGTAAATAAAGCACACCACTTAAGTCCTTTTGATTCGGAATTTTGAGACAAAAGATCGTTTGAGCTTTGTTGCAAGTTAATGATTCGGTGTGATTCGAAGAATCCTCCATCGTCTAGACTGCAACTTTAATTACACATAAAAGCACTGAGACTTCAATTGATACGCAAACATTTAAGTTTTCAATGAGATATACATTGAAATGATCTTTTGAAGTTCTTTCGCGTTAACATTAGTACAATTACATTCTTTATCCGTAAATAAACTGTTATGCGAAAGTCATGTGTTTTATGTTGCAGTTTTAGTTTAAACTTTTAACACACTCGTAATTGTGAATCAAAAGCATACTTAAAATGTATTAAAGTGTTTACTGTGATTTAAATCGGCCTATAAGTTCATTGGTGACTATCCGTCTGACTTCACACTAATCTAATCGTATGGCTACACTATAATAGAATAGTAAGCAACTTATTGTCATTCAAAGATTTATTTGATACGTGAGATCAATATCGATATTTATGACTATTATATTGTGACTTAAACTTTTATATTATTGACGCACTTGGAATAACCCTTTTAAGACCATATACTCGTATAATCAGTGTTATCATGATTTTCAATAGCGCTATAACACATTTACGAAAAGTAGTTATCGACATCACAAAGAGGAATAATTGAATGAAAATTATAGGGTGAAGGGGTTGTGTGGGTAGTTATTAACAAAAGTATGCTTGGAATACGATTATTCTGATAACGGCGAGTGGCCACACAGGTAGAAGACAAGTAATTTCACTGGACGTGCTCACATCGCCTCGGGGTTCGTACTAGACGCGCCTTACCTTAAAGGAGGTATGTAGGTACTACATATTTAAAAAATATTTTAATATAATGAATAATAATATTGTTAGCATATGACAACGTCATGTTATAATAACTAGTTAACTAGCGAACTAGTATTGAATAGTTTTCAGGCAGGTGAAAATTCCTATGTTTTATAATCGTTTAATTACTTAGTATAGTTTATCGTATAAATAAATTGTAAATACTGCCTTATTTTTTAATTTAATGATATTTAATAAAATTTAGTGGACCTTAATCTTTCCCCCATGTGAAAAGTTTAAGAGAATTAAATAACTAAAAAATTACAAAATTTGAAAGGAAAATATTTTATAAAATTTAAAAAAATATCTTATTTGAATTGTGCATACAATAGATCAAGTTCTGTAAGTAATACCTACAAAGAAACTTTAGTCCAAATTTTGCTTAGCTGTTATACAAAAGACACTGTAATTTAGCTACTAAAAATACGACCTGAGTTGTTATTACACGATTTTTTTCTATAAAGTGAATCAATCTATTAATTTAAATGGATATATGATTCACATACACAATAAGAGCAATTACTTGGTTGACTATAAAATGTATCATATAAACAACAGCTACTGCTATGGTGATGCTGAATTTAACTCAAGTTAAAATTAGGTCAGCCAAGCTTATGAGTATTATGAGTAGTTATAATCCAACACCCTTAACATTAAACATCTTTTGTATTCTCAAATATGCGTTGTTGTTCTACCATTTTTCTTTCAGTAACTTACAATTGAACTGGCCTAAGAATTAAGTATTGTAAATAAGAAAAGATTTATTTCAAACATATGAATGAATATTTCAAACATAAAGTATGTTTAAACCATTTTAAATATTATTTATCATTTAATTTATAACCAAATACACATTTATGTGTATATCACCTAAATTTTAGTTTTTCTTTAAGTTATCATTAACCGACATTTGTACATGTAGAAGATATAAATAGAGTATACCTACTAAGCGTAACACGGTATACTTCACAATTTATACTCTTAATTGATAGTTTCAACGACACCTACGGTCATTAGGACACCAAACAAAAAATGGACCGTATCTAATGAACTAAGTTGTGTTTGGGACAAAACAAAGGCAGTTTCTGCTTGTCATGAATGTTCCGTCATGAATATCAGGTTTTCCAGTTTAAAGTTCCACACTTTAGTGGTCATAGTGTGTATTGAACCCGAGGAACGTCCATTGTAAATAGAAAAATGAAGGAAAAAGAATGTCTTAGCTTTCATGCTCTTTTCAACTTTCCTATTTCATAGTTTTTTGAAAAGTTGCCGCCATCCGTGCGTGTCGACCATTATAATGCGTGGTGACGGCTGCGCGTGCTTGCGCCCGCGCCGACCCAGCCGTACAATCCATTTCGCGGATCGCTGCCCTCAATAATTACATCGTGACTTATGGACCTCGCAGTTCTATACCACGAACAATTACATTCAGACGCATTCATTTCATAACCTGTTGATGCTAACTCATCTATAGTATTGATTCAATTTGACGTCTAGTGATTCACAATCGACTATTATTGATCTCTATAACCTAAAAAACAGAAATGTTCGATATGCACTGTTGACAGCTGGGCTTTCAAAAACAATTTGTCGTTCATGATGTTATTGTAACATATTAATTGTCAAATAAATGGAGATAAATGAACCGTAATCGGATATTAACATTCATGGAAATCGGAATCCATTTCATGCGTGTTGTAAAACTAGACTAGGATTATCTATTAACAGAATCTTTGAACTAAACAGGCCATGTGTTCATATATTAATTGGACATGTGAGTTAATCTCATTTCATCAGTGACATAGCAACTATATTTAATTACACGTTATTGCTTTTTATAAAACAATAGTGTATTAAGGAAAGTAGATGATATTTAGTTTTTATTAGTTCCGTACGGTTGATATGAAGTTAAACTTTTTAGGGGGCTATTAGAACTACGAGTTAGTAGTGCGAAATATGAAGCAGGAAGTTAATAATATATATATATAAGACCAATTGTGCGAAATAGAACTACCATACTACGATATTTCTAAGCGATAATAATCAATCGGTCTGTTTTTGTTAAGTAACTCAAATTCTAAAACGACAAGAAAAATACCTAAAAACAAAGTGGATGTTAACACTTAAGTGATTTAGTTAAGCTGGTCAACCGCAATAGAAACTAATCAAACTGTTTTGTAATTTTGCACAAAAAAGAGCAGAGTTGAAAAAGCAGGAAATTGGTGCTTATTTATTTAGAAACAAAACTATAGAGGCAAACCCCCTTAATACAACTTTGAAACATAAGCCGATCAGCTTTCTTATTACAAGACGCGTTTAAAATTTACCGTATATTAATTTAATGAGCTCTATAAAGTACCCCTCTAACAAGATTAATTTACTATTACTAAAATACAATATGGCCAAAATAGCTTCAATTTATTACCGTATTATTCTATGTTGGACAAGATTGGCATTTAGTACACTGGATTACGAAGTAATCTAATGAGAGGTTCACGAATTGGAAAGTAGCCGTTTATTTACAGATTGTACTCATACCGTGAGATATTAAAAACTTATAATCTTACACACCTACGGATACACATACATCATTACAAGTGAACTGAAGTTTTCGCTTAAGGCAGATTTTATCCATTTAAGCGTTTATAAAATAACAAACATTTATCAAAGAATATAAAGTGTTTGTTTTCGGGGTTTGATATTGATTCACTTACGATCATTAATCTATTTTAATACGTAATCTACAAATAATTGTTTTGAATGTAATGTCATCGATGCGTTAGTAGACAGCATCAAGAAAATGAGCATCTAAAACAATATATTTTATTATCCTTTGCCTTAAAATTACATTTCGCTTTATATATTTTTAGACAGTATCGCTAGCGACCATGGTGAGACGTCGACACTGGTATTCCGGTCCATAGGATCGCGGTTTTGTGTCGCAGTCGGTTTACACTGAACCAGAGTCAGTCTTGGAAGCTTACATCGAGTAGTATTTCTGCCTCAACGATTATTATTGAAATTCAATCATGTATATTTAAATATGCATATTATGGAAATCTAATCAGGTCTCAACGCTGTAGAGTTGAAACTCTAACGATAAGTAATACGCATGTCATAAGCGCAGATTATACAGATGTTGCCGACTGGTTCGTGTGTAATATCATCTGTAATACCTACCATTAGACAAGGGGTCATTGCTCTATCATATACAGCACATGTTCTACAGTGTTATTATCCATCCTGTGACATTTATTTTGTTGCTCTAAATTATGTATGGCTCGCCATGTCTGTGAGAATTTAGTGAACCTATTCTTTTTTTGCTCAATGAAATAATCTTCATAAAGGAAATATAGGTTTTTTTATTAAGTAATACGTATTTGAAAGATATTTTTATCATTAATTACAAATAGTTTTTTACCGATTAAGCAATTACCATAATAGGTTTATGTCTATTTCATCCATAAACTAAAATGAGAACTTAGATGCCGAGAGAGAGGCCTATTCTGATAATCTGCTGTTGACTGACACTGCCAGTATTAGAAATATGCTTCACCAATAGCCTTTAACAGTCCATTACTGGACGTAGGGTTGGTACAGGATTTGTTTTAAATTTTTCTTTTTTTTTGCTGTGCTGTTGTTCTTGTCTTTTTATAAATATACTTACGCCACCATAACAGCATACGGTTCTAAAAAAAGTGTTATGTAATTTTTTACATTTTTATTTTTATATTCATAATAACTATTTCAATCCACACGTAACCATTACAGTAACACAGAGACTTAAAAGTATAACGTATATAATGTACAATAATATATTGTCAGTATAGCCACAAAGTGTCCTAATGTTTATTTATTATACGTTGAGACAATTCGCTGGAGACAGTTTGTGAGCGACACATCCTGTGCATACTGACAATGTCACATTGTTTAAATAATATCACAGATACTTAATATATACAGCGAGAGAGAGTAATCATTTTTATCGATCCAGTAGAGCAGGGAGAAATCTTTACCATGGTCTCCGCCGGGTAGCCGTTGTGACAGAGTTCATAATTTTAAAGCGAAGCATACTTTCTGGTTTCAATTTTTAGTTTGTACTATACATATTATAGCAACAAATATAGGTCACTCAGAAGCCATGTTTCGTATCCGTAATACTGCTATGTTGAATAAGATGGATGCCTCTTTTTACTTCGTACTCTACACTACACTACACTTTGCTCAGATGGCAAGGGCATTTCTTATATTTTAAATTCCTGCAATTAATTGTGATTAATTTCATTGTGAGTTCAAGAGCGTTTAACTTTTGCCCGAATCAGAGATCCAATAAGAGACAAATATATATTGTATATATAGTACGGACTCACTGAGTTTTAAAAGTTGCTTTACCATTCTGCCATTCTAGTTAACTGTATAGTTTTCAACACATGTCAAAAATGGTTTTTAAAACTTTTTCGAGTAGGCGATTTAGTAGAAAATAATTATTTGAATTACTTCTTTTATAAATAAAATATAAGTTACTGGAATTTGCAATGCATACAATTACACAAAATTATTAAGCAAGTTGAAGCACTATTAAAATTCATTAGCAACTTATTTACTTACTTTAATAATAGTTGATAAATATTGTTTTAATAGCTATTGTCTCTTTTAAATACCCTGAAAAAAATACTTTCAAGGTGAAGATAAAAAACTATGAATGTTTGACTACATTACACGACTGTTTCTTGGTTAGTGAGTAACATACAGAATTGTGTCATTATCATTATCAACAGGCTTTTACAATCCACTACTGGACATAGGCCTCTCCTTAGCAAGGAGGTCTTGGCCTACTATACCACGCTGTCCAGACAGGTTCGAATAGGGTTTGTTTCAAGTTTTCCTTCTCTTTGTAATGATGTTGTCTTGCATACTTTGTTGCCTTAGTCGCCTTTTACGACACCCACGGGATGAATTGGGGTGGTAACACTATGTATTCTTAATCCGTTACCACACGGAGAGGATCAGGATTGTGTAAAGAAGGGAAAGGTAGGATCCTCTGACCAGGATGGTAAAGTGATCATACATTGTAGACAGATAAGTTATTGATAGTGGAAGTGTCATAGTATACTAGTCTTACACAAGAATTGTCATTGCGCGATACAGTTTTTGTAGAAATGTCGGTGTGTCATCATAAGATGTATTGAATGAAATTTATTAATTGTAAGAGGAATTCGCCAAAAATAAGAAATAAATAAAGTGTTAGGAATGATGCTCATCAGTTTATACCACGGGAAATACCGATTTGTCAGTAACATCTGTAGACGATAATACCGAGAATTTATGACTACCATCTTTGTTACAATTAAACATGTCATAAGGCAGTTGGTTTAGCATATATAAATAAATCTATATTAATAGTACCTGACTGCTGACCCTTCAAATATTGTTTTGCCCGATAAATTATTTTTAAAATAGGGATATTAGTGGTAGAAGGGATTAGGGATTATATGTTTTTTTTTCTTTTTATTAAAACCATAAAAAAATAGACCAAAACAATAAAAATATAATTTTGGGGTGAGCCACCCTTATCACTTAGTAAAAATAAAATATAGTTTACAATCTATTCTCAAACCTACAGAATACACACAAAAAATTGACAGGAATATATAAGACTTTTGTACCGTCTTGTGCATCTTATGGTAGGGATTATTTTTGTCATTATTTAGGTGGTAACATTATCGATAATAACATTTTAAATTCACAAATTGCTAGAACTTTACGTTAAAAAGTTACTTCAGTTTTTAGTTTACAATATCATACATAGCCTCCTAAACTCGACAGCCATGACAGCTGTCTCTCACAAATTAAAGTTCATAGTTGTCAACAAGGTGCCGTTATATCACATTTTTGAAATTAAATCATTCGTTTACGATTTTCTTGATCTATCGATAAAATGTTGCTCTGGTGCTATTCACTAGTAAGACCATTTATAAATACTGATTTAAATATATATTTGAATCAATATTAATGAATAATCTAAAAACTATAGTTTTTTATGTAATTTATATTTAATAATAATATAAAAATATTTTCGGACATCCGACACACAACACTATCTAGTTTTCATTTAGGCAAATTTTAAGCATGGCAAGTTTAGAAACGAGAATGCGTTTGTTATTACAGTAGTAACAACTTTTTGAGAAGAATTTAAATTATTTTATCAAAGTTCTAAAAATATGACAACCACGTGAAAATAGTTGGGATGATTCATTTTACAAACGATACAAGTTTTAGAACCATATATTGCTAACGGTACAGGATCTGTCATTCTCCTTTCATAAAATCGGTCAAGACATTTCGGAGGAGTTAGTTACAAACACTGTGTTACGAGAATTTTATATATGTAGATAATAAAGCTAAAAAGCTTTTTTTTGGTGTATGTTAGATTGCGTGCTATAATCTTAGAAAATGTTAGGTTAAATTGAAAAATTTTTTAACCTGGAATTGCCTATTTGAGAGACAGAGACGTTAGACGAGAGACATTACGAGACGAAACGAAACAAAAATTGTTCTCATTTGAGGTCAGTTAGTTACATATAAGTATAACAGTTTTACTTACATTTTATAAAGAAGTAGGGAGTTAGCATCAGTAATGTTTACTAATCAAGATGGTATAATATCTAAAATTATAGCTATATTTATATATTTATTGAATGTAATATAACTGCTATAAATATAGAGTTTCACCTTTACAAGTAAACAACAGTATATATAACAGAACATATATGATGGGTTTATATAATTATTGCCTTAAGTTACGTTCAGTAATCAGTTTGCACATGTTAAGTATCAGAAGGTTACGTAAAGTATCGGTAGATCAAGAGTCTTTCGCCTATTACTCACAATTATCAGTAATGTTGTACAAGAGAAAGTAATTATGTTCATCGCAATTTTGTGCTTCAACATAAACATACTTGTTTTACGTGCATTTATATTAGTGTACAGTCGGTTGCTTAAATGTTTTGGTAGAATGTACCATATAAAAGAAACAAAAACAAAACTGTTTACATTGTGGGGTAATGCATTCTGGATTCATTTTGTGGAATCATATTTTCTATTGTCAAGAATTTGACTTGACAAACCTTGTTAGACTACGCATTTTACTTACTCAAATATTTACCAAGATTCTTGAAGGAACACGTATTTAATCTCTACAAATATCCACAGAAAACGTCCATTGTGAACAGGGAGGTAGAAAACTTAGAAGACACCACTTGTGAGTTGAGGATACACTTCAGGAAAATCTCTTTGAAGGATTATTTAAGAGCTAAGGGTCGGTTGACAGCGATCAAGGATTATCCTTGTACTGAGTCAAAAGTTCGTACAGACGTTACGTGATAAAGAAATGACTCATCCACCATAAGCCGCTTAAACGTAATTCATGTGCCTTCAAGATGAGTACATGAACCAGGACTTACCGCATAATTGTGGACCCGCAACAATAGTTCTGCGTCATTCTGTTTACTTTTAAATAAGTAGTTTCCATTTTTGATAGAAAATATTGAAAAGGGCTGAATCTTTAAAACGAAGAAATGGCATCTCTATGGATATTTGGAGATTTACTACTGCGTCCAGAAGAACACGTTGCGTCGTGTCCGATGCATGCAAGCTGTAGAAAACCGAATTAAACAGATATACATAAGACGAACAGCAAGGTTTGTTTTGAGAAGTGATGTTACATTAATAAAAAACACAAAGTTTTTTGATTTTCTTTTTTTGAGCTTCTTTTTAACTAAAAACGAACAGTCATCCTAGCCCATTCCCTTTTTTAATAACATTATTATGACTTGGTCATACCATGACGCACAATCATTCCAGATAACGGATTATTTCATTTAGAGTATAAATCAAAAGAGTCTACTATTCCTGGTGATTGCGTGCTGCCAAGCCTGCCGTCGCGCCCTGAACAAAAGCATCATATCGCGTTACATGTTCGCGGTAGTGAAAGTACTGTATTGCGAATATTTTCCACAGACCTTAACACACGCGATCTCATTCGCTAAGTGAAAAAATTATGTAATGGACATGATATAAATAGGTAATGAAAGTTATATACTTATGTACGAGTAGTTCCTACTATAAAGTTGTATTAAGGCTGATTATTTTAAATTCAACCCAATTTGTGCATTTATAAAAATATAGGATTACAGAGATCTTAGTGATGTTATAAATAGTAATAATATGTGATCCATTTACATTCTATATACAATTATATAATAGTGTGCAAATCTAATTTTTTATGTAAGCTATGCAATAATTAAAATAATTTAGTATTTTAAACAGTCAGAAATACAAAAAAATAAAAAGAAAATAAATTAATGTTGGAAAATTTTAATAATAATAAAATTTTATAAAACTACATGCTAATACACGAGTTACTTTAAAAAAAAAACAGACAAAGCAAGTAAGTTTCTTTTCAAATCCTAGTGCCGTTAAAGATGCTATCCTCATCCAAATATTTTTGAAGAGAGTAATAGAACTTAGCAAAGAGCAGTTTTGAAGACGTTTCTTGAAAATTGTTGTGTTTCCAGCATTTTTATGTAATTCGGTAACTTATTGTAGACTTATTACTTTTATACATTAATGCGGTTTTGGTCTTCAGCACACATAACATGTCGACATTGCAAGCTCTTGATCTCTTCTCAAACAGTGCAATATTTTGTCTTACGAACATAGCGCACTCGATGTGTGTGCATTGGAAAGTTAGCATGCTATTTTCTACAAAGTTAGATTTACGACTATTTAATATGCTAACATCAAACATAGTCGTTACATATCGTTTCTAAACTTTGAATGCTAAATGCCATGCCGCAACGTTAATGAGACAAGTCCGCGATAAGTTACTGTCAGTGTTGATCTACTCGCTATATTTTTTAGTTTGCTTTAATTACCTAAGTACCGATCAAATATGTGTTTTACAGCTTAATTTACAGTCAATTATTACGCCTAAAAATGTAACGGCTTCTTTCTTTCCAAATTTATGTCTATTGTAAATAATATTAAATTATTGTGTACTTTATTGGTTTTTTAATTGTTTATTTTGGTTTAACAGATGTCAAGAATTAGTAAATAGTATAGTACTGTCGTCAACAAATAAAGTCCTATTATAAGAAGTCGTTAACGGGAGATCACATAATAAAAAGCAATGGATCCAAAACGCTACATTGTGGGACTCCAAATTGCAATGTCCTTTCATCAATTTCGGTTTCGATTTATAACATATATTTGAAATTTCGATAATCTATTTTCTGTTAAATAGACATAACTTCAATAATCATGTATATTACTTCTTATGCCATATTTTATAAACTTTATCTTAAAGCTTTGGACATATCCATAAACAAATCAATTGTCGACTGTCCTGTGTTAATGCTAATGATTAGCAATTTCACGAAATTATAAAAAACCATTTCTATTTTTTCGAAAACCATATTTTTCTGACACTAGAATGGGTTGTTTTTCCAAAAACATATAAATACTTTTGAATAACTCTCCCAAATGTTTCGTTGAATATTGGTAAAAGAGCAATTGTTCTGTTATTGTTAATGCTCAGTTAAATTATACATGCATACATACATACATACACATATTTAGGGTAAGAAGTAAATAAATAAACATCTTTCTAGAGATCTTTTAGATTGCGGTTTGTATGTAATGTAATCAAATTTTTGAACACACCGTAACACACTATCAGCATTTTCAAGCTTAAGACTTACTGAGTGTTAATTAATTATTTTATGTATAGGGTGGGTCAAGAATTCATTAACATTTGAATCTAACAATCCAATCCAAAACTCATGGCTTCAATAAGGAACCACTTGCCACACATTCAATGAGTCCCTGCAGGTGGTCAAATACATGTTTCCGGAAAAGCTGATTTCCAGAGGAAGTGACATTCCGTGGCCACCCAAAAGTCCTATCCCCAGCGGACTTCATTTTAAGGGGTTATTTGAAGGATCGTGTCTACATCAATAAACCAAATGTACTACGTTAACTTCAGCGAAGAGATATCGCGCGATCTCGTTGTCTCTTTGCCGCTGAGTATTCGAAAATTTCGGTGCTCGCTTACAAGAGTGCAAACGTCAAAACGGTGGTCATTTAGATGATGCAATTTTTAAAAAATAAATTCTAACTAATTACTTTTCTCGTAAATAAACAAATTTTATAATATATCAATGGTTTTTTTTACACGATTTTTTAAATGTTAACTAATTCGTGGCCCATTCTATATAAATTTCGGTAATTTTTCAATATCTTTGATTTATTGTTATTGTTTTCTGTATTAAATTATTTAATGTACATTCGCACTCTGCTGTTACGTTACTGCTGTTTATAAGATCTTCCTTGTAGATAGCAGTAACTAATCAACAACATTTAACTTTAGTGTATAAGTATTGTCTTACACGTAAGCTACATTTAACATAAGGTTTTGTTTTAAACAAGTGACTTATGGACTACGAGGACTAATCATACTCCATGTTTATTTAAAGTTATTATCGTTGTTGTATACAAAGCAGCAGCAATAAACTTTAAATTGGTGCTAATAAGTTAAGGATAGCTCCGTTGTCTTCAAAAGTAGAACTCTTCATTCAAAACACATCTGCAGTGTGTTGAACCCTAAGTATTCAAAAACTACGGAATCATCAGATTCTAGGCACGAACATTGTTAATTTTATTGATCACTTTACAACTATTTACTACTGAATACAGCTATTTCACCCTAAGGAACGTATATCTGATCGTCCATACCTTGCAATCTAATTAAGAGAAAACACAACAAATACATGTTCCCATTTTAAATATACGTACAGGTTAATTAAAAAGAGATTACAGTCAATTTACAGCCTCTGCAGTCGTATAACAAACAACAATAAAGTTATATTTAGCTTTTCAATGAGTCAATGCAATTTTGTCTCCACTAACCTTTTATAGATCAAGAATAAATAATATAAATCATGAATTCAGTTTTGTATTACTGGTAGATATGGATTTAAATTGACGAAAGGTATATTTTTAGGTATTAGATAGTTTTAAATAAATATTTTTCGATTTTAATTTACAGATAATAAATATACATAAGAATATATTAGCCTCAGACCCAACAACCGTTGGAGTAAACGTGTTCTAGAGTGAGATCGCGTCTCGGCAAAGGTAGTGCAGGACGCCTACAGTCCATACGGTGTGATAATTGGCGCAATATCGCTGGCAACGAACTGAATACGAGAAGCGGGGATCACTGTATTGTTCACTTGACCGCAATTATGCTAATTTGGCTAAAATTATAGTTAGCAAAATACTAAAACTGCACTTGCAAAGATGCTTCTTTTTCCGCTTATTGATTATGCTAATGTCAGTTATCCTGACCGCACTACCTTACCGTACCCGTAGCGCATCGCGATAAACTTGAGCGTCTTCAAAATTTCACATATAATATTTTAAACCGATTTACATTTTGTTATTAGAAGTACTCTCATAGAAGAATAACAAGTTTCTTATACATACATAATTCTGATGTTTTCATGATATGGGTATCAAACTATGAGACGGTTCACCTTAAGTGCCTATTACCGCCCATGAAATTATGAGAAGTAACACGCACATGGCCAGCTTTTGAAGGGAGAAAATACTATTTTCTGCAAAGTTTTCTCTACTGGTATTTTGCAAAGTAGACGCATTGCACACTCATTTCTTTTTTTGCCAGATACGTTTTAAGCAAAACATATAAAGAGTGTTTAAATGGTAAGTCGATACAGATTTCGTTGTTTTATTAAAATCTCCTCTTAAGCAAAGTCTGAAAGGTTTAACCGTGTTAAGGCTAAATTCTAGATAAAAATACATCTTAGACTTGTCGATTGACGCTTTACAATTAAGCGGGTGTCACAATTGACATTAACACCGAAGATATAGTTGACTGACCTCAATTCTATGGCCAGGATTAATTAATAATTGGAACTGCAATAGACACTGACAAGCGCACTGTCTGTATATGGTGAGACAGGGGAATATCCACTGATTAAAGTGATAGCTACTTAAAAAACTAGTTATCCGTGATGGTCTAATTAATTAGGTAGGTATCGCACAAAGAACTCGAGTAGTATCATTTTAGTAACAGTATTTTATTTTTTCTTAAATATTCTTCTCTTAAATTCTAAAATTAAAATTTAAATGACTCCATTCGATATTCTATAAAGTTGATTTCACCACTGTTCCGATTATTATCTTTGTATTTCTCTATAATCTTTAAATTTTCGATTAAAATCGTAAAAATTTAAATGATATTGCGCGATAAAACTAAATTTTACGATTTTAATTAACTTTCAGTCATAGAGCAAGAATTAAGATTTTATATTGATACGTTCCTTTAATAACATTCCATGTTCTGAATAAGGTCCTACTTCTTTAAACTTCTTTAATAGGAAAAGGTATTTATCTACAAATACCTTTCTTTATTTAAATCAGCTAACTCGGGCAAATGATTAGTAGCATGATAAAAATAGTGCTTAATCAGAAATGTCATCCTCATTCGATTTGCACAGATTATTTTTTATTTTATAGAAAAAAAGTAGTAAGTTTTAAATATGGTGAAAAATAAGACGGAAGTCATACCTAATACCTAACCTATACCTAATACATAAAAAGGAATTCATCAGCGATCATTTTTGGAATATCAAACGTATCTCCGTTACGAAATAAAAAATTGATCTTATATATGACAACGAACAGGTACGATTTGCGTTAGGGGCATAAAAGCCATCAAACCAGGGTGTAACAGTAGGTGTCAAGTGCCACAATGCATTGTAGCCAGTTTACTGCCGCTCCCATATATCGACCGGTAAGTGCCGGAGTGGTCTACTTGATGTAATGAACAACCATTACTGTTCATCGCTCGTAAAATTTCTATTTCCTTAACCGTGCTCCTTAAATGTGTAGCTAAAAGGAACAAGAAAAAACTAAAGAACTGTTTTATTTACCTCACTTTTATATTTCTGGTTTAAGTAACTGAAATAAAATAATAATTACATAAAATAAACGTATTCAAACGCATTCGTCTATTGATTACATACTCGTACGCTAAGATTGTTTCAATGTCAAACAACACAATTGAAATTTACATTTTCATTCATTTAGATTTTCCTTGTCCATAAATCAAAAGCGCCACTTCAGTTTGAAACAATAGCTTGATATTATAAATGTATTCGACTAAATAGTCGAGTCAGAGCATTCATAGACTTATGCAGCGTACCATAGACAAAAGCGTGTAAAACAATAAAGGAACACGCAATCTAAATTCAAAATTGAGGTGCGTACAATTAGAGTGTATTCACGCCCCATAGCTTGTATTCAAATTTCGAATGAATTTCGGATCAGTATATTTATTTTTTAATTCGTATTCTTTGTTTCGAGGATTTTGTTTTATCGCTAACTAACACAGGAAATTACTGAATAAAAAAAAGAAGTTTCTAATCGCCGTTTATAAGTATCAATCAGAAGCTGACTGTGTGTTTGAATTAAGAGCTTTTTGGCAAAATCTGAGTGAGTCATTATGTAATTACTAATCTTGGATACTTATATATCTTCTTTCAAAATATGTAACAATAAAATACATGTATTAGATCGATAACAGCATATTTAAGAATTAAATTACGAAAATATGAAAGTCATTGCTATAACATGCTTGTCAACTGTCGCGTGCGCGGCATTGAAGCACACATCGCACATAACTGATAGCCGGGCATGGCAAGCTACACATCTGCTTTAAGTGAGTCAGCTGCTGTAAGGAAACGTGAGATAACAAAATAATATACAGTAATCCATGATGTTCTCACCATATATTTTGTAGTTGTAATAAAAAAAAGGATGAATATAGTCGTTAATGTGGGAGTTTGTACAAGTGGAAGGTGAAATAATTTATATGGATGATAAATTGTTTATATGGATGATGAATTGTTTTGGGATTCGTTTTGTATGTCATGTATAATTGAAAATAAATGCATAATTATCGTACATTGCACAATTAAATTGTGTGCACTGAACACGTTTATGGCAATATAAGCGTGCCCTTCTAAAAGCGATAAAAAACGTACAAGGAACTGCTGAACTTTAATAAATTCGTTTACGTTATTATTATATATATTTATATCATCACCATTGGGATATTTCTTACATATATTTATGAATTAATGATTCTGTAATGATAAAAAGATTTGGATAGCAAGTAATGACTGATTCGGTGGCGCACTGGCAGTGTATGCGACTGCTGTGCTTGAGTTGATCTAAATGTTTGTATGATCTACAAACATTTGTTTCGGGGTTTGGGTGTTTTCTAAGTTTAATATGTAAGTATTTCTTTTTAAAAGTATAAATGTATTTATATCTGTTGTGTATTACTCATAGTACAAGCTCTGCTTAATTTGGAACTAGATGGTGTTGTGTGTCGAATGTCCAAAATATTATATTATTTATTATGTGCAATGATGAGATGTAGCTTTAATATAAAAGAAAACCCATCTTATTATCACTTACTTTTTGTTTTATAAGAAAACATAACATAATAAAATCACACCTGTTTCCCCGAAAGGGTAGGCAAGGGCATATTAAACACCCACTTTTCGTCAGTGTTTTGATTCCACGTAATAGGTGGCGAGTCTATTACCGCTAACGGGATGTTTTGTTTGCCAGAACCTCGTCCGCCGATCAGCAGGTGAGGTTGGGGCCCTAAGTACTTGGTGGAAACCCTATGTTCCCTGTGTTATTAGAAAATAGTGTAAATAAATACACATATTGCATTGGATAGATATATATATTGGACTTGAAAAAAATATTTACGACATAAAAATAGCATGAGCCTACTTTTCTGTATATTCTTTTAAAGTTGTTAAACATTTTCACAGCCTTAAAAGAATATAATATAAGTGCTATTGAAACTGATACTATTTAAAATTAATATTAATTTGCTCGTCAGTCAGTCGATATTAGATTTAACGGTCCAAAAAACTATAGAGGCTAGGCTAAAATAAAATACATTAAAAATACGAGTTTGTCGTGTTGGGGAATCGTAGATAATAGGAAGAGCTCATTTCCTCGGTATTTAGGTCATAATAACAAGGCCCGATCGCTAAGTGAAATTAAACACAGGTCAGGCGACGCTCGGGAAATGCACAGACGTAGGGGGCCTAGTATGAGTTTATCTCGGGCGGCGTTGTGATTGGTGAAAATGTCAATGCCGACTAATCACAACGCTGAACGCTGACACTGTAGTAAATTTGATGGGAAAACAAAATTTACAATAGGTATGCAGGTACGTACGGCATTGCGACAAACTAACTCACGGTACCTTTCCTGTCATAACTGTTTGTTAGCATATCATTGCAGCTGACTTCGGCATACTTCGGTAATGTTCGAGACCCTTCGACGCTCGTCGGTGCCTTTCATCTCGTGTTTTGCATTAGAAACTAACGGCAATGTTTGTGTTAGCATTTGTCTCTATTTAAAGTTCATTTACTAGTCCATCTTCCCACCGCACAAATAAAACAGTGACTCAGTCATTACTATTAGTAATTTAGTATGGGTAGTCACGTTTTCTCACTATAGAACTGAATCTCAAGTAATGATACCACGGCTGGTTCGATAAGAACTGCTGATTTTTTTTTTATTTGTTTAGGTAAATAAACTACGACACAATACAAGGTTTGAAACTACTATTACTGTGTGTGCAATTGTGTCACTGTGACGTTTACAGTCTTCAGTTAATAGTTAAAACAATATCAGGGTTTCTTCCTTTGACAACATTCTAACATTTAAGTACATATGTGCAACATTGTATTATTATTATGAGTGTGATTCACGATGAAAACCCCACAGTTTAAATATTAAGTTTTTAAAGTAGTAATAATATTGTTATTGTATTTAAAACATATTCGAATTCTAAATATAAAAATAAATTCTTACTGTTCAGTTTTAAAAATCTCCAATTTTAAGTAAAGAAAAATGTTAGTTTACTGAACCTACATTTTATTCTATATTCTGAAATAGTAAACAAATTACGAATGGCTTGGCAGATACTAAAGAAACTATTGACGCTAATGTTTACACAATAACGTCTGATGATGGAAACTGAGTTTTCTCACAGTTTACGCCATACTATTTAGTATTAGCACACACTTTTCGTAAATGAAGAAACAGTAACGTGTCGACAAGGTAATTTACACACCCACTTCGCTAGATAAACCGTTGAACGGCTAAAGAAAAACGTTAGCCAGTGTGTCCATCTTGCGTAATCTATAATACGATAAACTATTATTTATAAATAACATTAAACTTACACAGTTCTAGAATTGTGAAAACAAGGATTAGGAACGATGGAAATTTTAATATCAACCTTGTATAATATTTTAATTTACTGTAGTATCGTTAATTTACCTAAAAGTAACCTAAAACCTCCTTGTTAAGGAGATTCAGCAGCGGATTATTAAAGGCTGTTGATTGTTTGATAACCTAAAAGTATACAACACAATCAATAACATATAAATCTTAAAAAATGTTATGTACATACATTTTTAAAGAAAGTATTGATTTCTTCAATCTATAAATAACTTTTCGGTCAATTACATAAATTCGCTACTAAAGAAAGATGTTTTTTTTATAAATTCAGATATATTTATGTATTTCTAAATAAGGACCGCGTGAAAAGCACCATGTACCGACAAGCATGCATGTAGCGATTGATATACTTGGACGAAGCAAAAAAGGTGTGTCAGTACCTTTGTAATTGCAGATCAATTGACTCTGCTTACCCCTACGGGAAATAGACGTGATATTATGTTGTTATACTTATGTGTTCTCTTAATGCTAGCTAGTAATATTTCATCTCTAAACAAATAAGATTCTGCGACATTACAATCAATCAAACTGTTATTATTGCTATACAAATGACATATTTGTACAAATAAAGCATATATATTTGCTTCCAGTTCGTTTGAGTGCTGGCACGCGTCCCTTTTAGTACAGGCACGTGGTCCTACATTATATGCACCGGTGCGGAAACTAGGCCGGCCCGTCAATGTGCCGAACCGATCCTCGCCCGCGTCAATTTGACGCACTACGGAGGGAAGTTTGTGCACTCACATGGAACAATCTCTTCACACTCTTATTGTTATATGCCCCTCCACCGATAGGGTCGGTAAAAGTGATTTATAAGCCTGGTCTTGTTGACTTTTAGTTTTGTTTTAAATATATTAATTATTTATGGTCAGTATGTGCGGGTCTGTGAAAGAATCTTTTTCGATAGAAATATCTATGGAAAAGAAGTAATTAATGCTAGCTTTAACTAACAAAATCTCTGTCTCAAACTTTGTTTATTTCAAAGGTATAGCATCCTCCAATCGCATTTGCTATGTTCTCAATAACGCGCGCGCAAACACAGGTGAATTCTCTGTTTTCTCACTCTCACAATCCGATGGGACGGTTATCCAATACGGCCAGGGAGGGATTTCAGGCGCAGAACCGACGGCTTCACGTGCTCTCCGAGGCTCGGAGGTCAAGACCTCGAATTCAAATGCCGGCTTGTTATTAAGTATTTTTGTAATTTCAATAACACTTTTGACCTGATCCGAGAATTGAACCCTCTTGATTAGCAAGTAGAACGGCACGTAGAACGTACCAAATTAGCAAAAGGGTGTCAAATTACATAGAAACATTTAATAGTTTCTACTAATATTATTTATTTATAATAAATTATAACATGGCCAAGTGAACGATTGGTAAGATCTCTCAAAATAACACATGTGAGTATACACTTTAGTAGTAATATGCCTAAGTGTAGTTATGTGTACCACCATCATGAGAAATATCTAGTTTCTTCCTGACTTGCACTATATCATATTAATTATTGTCTATTGTACCATCTACTCTTGTAATATAAAACTTTACGGACATTGGAGCTTTGTTATACCGCGCATTGAAATCATAATGGCACGGACGACAATATTCAAGGACTTCCAAAGAAACATCTTTATTGAGAGATGTTCGTAATTCTTTTGTGCGGGCCCTAGTGAGCCCTACCTCTTGAATTAGAATAGCAGTGCCAACAATCATATAAATCCCTACATGTAAGTCGATATTTTAACCTAGATAAAAGCTGTTAATACGTACCGACTGAGTTGTTTTGGGCTTTGCTCACATTTTAACACGTACTTATCGGTTACATAAATAGGTGTAACAGATAAGGTTTTTCAACACGTTTAAGGAACGCTTTTCTCTCTTGTTACCAAATAATTTTAACCGCTATATCGATATACATAAATGTATATTCTGTTACAAATTCTAATGCTTTTAAATATTGTGTCATACTTCATCATCATTACCAGCATTAACAGGCTTTTACTGTCCACTGCTGGACTTGGACCCATCCTTAGCAAGGAGGTTTTGACCTACTATACGTTTTATTTCAAGTGGGTCTGGATGTCGTAATAACAGCAGTTCCCGCACTCTCAGACGCAGAGTTATACACCGTGTGGTTTTAGTCGATCCAATTTCGACACCACCCCGCCCCCACAATCCTCGGTGGAGTGACGGCCCGATAGGGTTTCCATACGTTAAAAAAAAGCGCAGTTTGCTTCTTTAGTCGCCTCTTACGACTACCACATCCACAGAATGAGTAAGGACGGTGACACTCCGTATTTTTAATCTGTCAACACACGGAAATGTTACCACAAAATTAAATATATCATTTTACTTAAACTTAAATCACATAGAGCTGCGAGTTTACCTGGTAGAGGAGAATGTTTTAATAAGACTACTAGCAAGACTCTAGATTAGTCTAGATGGTCTTAACAGTGGGTCCAAGACTTAAGCTTACCTCTCCAAATTATTTGTCTTGTGTTAATTTTTAGACGTAACCTTTTGATCGATTTGCCGACCAAGTAAGCCTAAACTCAATTTATCAATCATCTTTTGGTAAAGATAAAATCATATTATCGTTAAAATCAATGTATTTCTGACTCTGTCATTCTGTCATTAACAATCATTTAATGAATATGTATATGAAGCACGCGGATGAAACAATTACATGACTGTTTAGTTAGTACACAGTTTAGATTTGTATGGAATTCATACTAGCAGGTGTTCCTGATTTACATAAACTAATTTAAACCTAATAATTCTTGGTACTCCTTAAAGAGTTAATAAAAAGTGGACCAAATATTTTCTATTACTTTCATTTGAAAAAGACCAACTTACCTTCATTTTATCAACTCGATATATTTTGGTATCGGCCTTAAGAGTCTTACTATAATTTTTAGTTGTCGTCTAAAATCAGTGACGATAGCAACAATGATTATTATTATTATTATTCAGAATATTCAGCAAAGAATTACCTTTTTGGTACTCAAAGTAATTTAATACTTCGTTTTATATTCATATTACCGAACGAACGAACGAAATCCTTTGTTACGGTCAAATTGAAAATAAATGTCAAATTAGAGACATTTCTGCTGTCTCGTTTATAACACTGACAAATAGTAAACAATTTTATTTTGTCTTGTAAAACGTAGATGTAATAGAAATAAAATCTCATGCAATTATTACATTAAGTATTTGTAGATATACTTATCTATCTCTACAACCCCACTCCTTTGAAACAATAGTACATTCCAAATTCTATGTCACTGATGTGCTTCCATTTGTATTTAAATCCCGAATCATTTTAAAAAAAGTTATAACTATAAAGGCACAAAATCATGGGGTACCGGTAGTACGTTATTAATGCGATCTTATTTTTGCCATGTATTCTCCATATTAAACTCTGTGGTCTACTCTTTTAATTAAAAATATCTAAAATATATAACCCTACAAACTATAATAAAGATTTTTAATTTACTAGATATATGATCTAAAACCTTAAATTTAAACAACCAACTCAACCTATTCAAAACAATTTATAGCAAGCGTTCTTATTACTTCTTTCCTCTTTGCAAAACCGCCTGCACACTTAAAAACGCCAGGTGTTTAGGCTTCATTTTGGAACAAAGCATTCTATATGCCGTCGTCCCAAACAAATCTGCTTTGACTGCACGTATGGCGTAGTGGTTTAAGCGGTCACCACGCCGCTCTATCATTGAGTTTTGTGGGTACAGATCACACATGGGAATCTGCGTGTTCTTTGTGTCCGTTTCATGTTCGCTAAAGTCCCCTGTTACACAGGATATATTCCTAATGCGGGTGTTGTCTGTTTCAAAAATAAAAAAGAAAGAAACCGCAACAACTAACACCTTTTACTATTCGCAACCTACAGGATAAACACACGAGAATGACTGTACACTGACATGATCAGATTGGAATAAATAATTTGTTCATGAATATTAATACTAACCACGTGGGCACAGCTCAAGGGTGAATAATAGTAACCGTACATTGAAGTCTTGAACACTCACCTAAAACAAAGGAAACAGATATTGTATTAGCCAGAAATATTAAACGTGTGTTTTGCGTAAACAGTGTAACAATTCAACATCAAGTTTGTATAGCATGTAAATTTATAATCTTTTACGAGTGGTGGTTAATGTAAACTAATTATTATATAATAATGACGAAAACCGAAATAATCAACCGATAAATCCACCGAAAGAAATGAAAGTCTCTGACCAAACGAGGAAAGTGACAATGATATAATTTATTTATCTTGTATTTGTAGTTGAAATATTTTGAATAGTTACAACGCAATCTCTTCTTAATTGCATGTGAGTATATGACAAGCACGACCCTGCATAACGGATGCTTATACAAAACTGAAAGTATTACACCACTATTATGATACAAACCACTATCTATTAATAAAGTTACACAAAGTGCGTCATCTGCTCGAATACTTTCATAATTAAATCCACAAAAGAAGATTGAATGAAATAGGGAGAACTGGAAATAATTAAATTGCGCTTCATTTGGTGTCAGTTGGACGTTCATTTATTTGGTATGACCAAACTGGCAAGGCATTGTGTCAAATGCCAGTCATTGACTGATAGACCAGGGGTTAGAGAAAGCCCTTTAGACGAAATAATAGGGAACTCCGATACATTCCCTAAACTTTTTGTGCAGTATTAAAGTATGATTAGAATGTTATATTTTAAAGTTAGAACTTATATGAAAATTAGGAAAAAAATCGATGGATAAATGTTCAAATTACACTAATACTTCTTCTCAGTTAATTCAAACTGCATCGAACAACGATACTGTACAGTAAAACATCTTATTCATAAACCATAAATTAATAAAAAACAAACACAAAAAACAAATTAAGCTCTTCCAATAAACACCCATTCGTTACTCAAGTAAAGCACCGTCCGTCGGTAAATCTTCTTATCTAAATGAAACTCATAAAGGGCTGCCATTCAATAGCTTTTAAATCGCTTTATTAAGAAGCTTTTAGACTAATTAATGGATAAGCCCCGGTATGTATTATTTCTGAAGATAATCTATTCGTTTATGAACCAGTAGTAAGGCTCGTGCCTTTAGTGTTATCTCTTATGAAAATAGAGATGACTGCACCGGGAACAAGACATTATAATAAACAATTATACTCGTATACAGCTTGCCGACAAAGATTTAAAGCTCGGGGGCACAAGAAACAATAATAAAATGTATTTAGACATTATTTTTTCTTGATATTAACTTTAAAATTGTATATAACTTGTCCTATATTAAGAATATAGTGTGAAATATTACACGAATATGCTTATAGATGGAAAAAAAATCAATACATTAAGTGGTAAACCGGACCTCAGATAGTATGTTAAGTCATCGATTATGGTTGCCATAAGAACATTTCTAGCGATCGTTACGGATAGTTGAGCCCTAAAAATCCAACAAAAGCCTAGTCTCAATATCTTTAATAAATTTGCCATCTTCATTGTTATGGTATTACAGAGTTGCAAGAGTTGCAGGAACGTTTAAATGTCTTGCAACATCAAAGAGCATTATTATTATTTTTGACATGATTTCAATAAAATAATAATACAAATTCAGCTTTAAAATTGTACTCTATTTTAATTTTGTTTGGTTGTGTTAGCATATATCTTGCGTCGCGAGCGACTTTACAAACATACAAGAACGGATACGAAGAACACCCAAACTAAGAACAACAATTTGTTTGTGTTTGAACCCACAACACTCAGCGCAGCAGTAAGCGGCGTGGTGACTGCTTGAACTGCTAAGCCATTCGTGGAGTCTATAAAGTAAAAGATAATTCAGTAACTTAGAGTTGTGCACGGAGATGTATTGATTAAAAGCGATGTTCATACTGTTTGAGGTCTATACAGTAGCCAATAACCACTAAAAATGTTGACTATTGTGTCGACCTCAAACAGTATGGACATTTTTATTCCACATATATTTTGCGTATAAAACATGTATATTACACGGCAAAATGCTGACATTCGGTACAATAGTTATACTTCTTTATCAGTTAATTCAAAGTGTATAAATCGTCAAACATCTTCTTCATTAACTATAAATTAATAATAAACAAACACAAAATATAAAATTTTATTCAGCATGTAATTTGCTTTTAAGTATTTCTTTATTTGTATTACTATTTTTTAATATGTACGTATTTCTTGTCCATACATATATAAAGTCACAAAAATTTCAACGGCGGGATAGGCAGAGGCATATTAGACATACACTTTTCGCCTGCGTTTTATATCATCACGGATTATAAATCTATTCTATTATAAAAAAGGATGACGGCATTTTCCGTTAAATTTCGAAGTTTTTCTACCAACTACTTTCAGCCACTTTCTATCATCGCACCGCTCGCCATCGTCAGCGAGCTCATCCACATATTTACATTGGAACCTAAATGGTCGCGCACAGTGCGGTTTCAGAGAAATTTTCTCCCGCGAACAATCCCGTTTTGGAATGAGCTCCCTGCCGAGGCTTTCCCTGGGAACTACAGTATGGGGTTCTTCAAGAAGGGGGTAAATAGGTTTCTGAAGGGTCAGCAATGCGCACGTGATACCCCTGGTACCGCAGGCGTCCATAGGCTGCGGTAACCGCTTACCATCAGGCGGGCCGTATGCTTATTTGCCACCGTCGTGCTATAAAAAAAAACCTACCTAGAAAGGGTGACAACATTGACATAACATTTATTCCATTCCATAACATTTATTCCAGTCAAAATATTCAGAAATTCGACAAAAAGAAAGCCATTACGAAAAACGCGGATGTGCATTACTCGTAAAAGCTTACCGAAAGAAAGCTTTATTTATCCGAATATTATTTTAATAAATACGTCTGTGTGTCACAACGTTGTAGTTGGCACCTACCATAGTTATTACATTTGAATGTTCCTTCTTACTGTTCTAAATTATACCTTACAACTAGCAAAGTGCAATTTGAACCGTATTGACTACGAGTATTTGAATTAATAACTCAATAACATTAATAACTTTAAAATTGCTATCTGGCAAAACGCAAAGCTTAAAATACTCTTAACCAAGATGCATGTGTGGCCCAAACCAACCGCCTATTTTCGTCCAAGTTCAATTATTTTCTGGACGACTCACGTCAGACCGCATTAAACAGACTTAATGTAGTTTTAAATTAAACCAATGCTAAAGATATCTCAAATTACTTCAGCTGGTAATAGAATAACAATAAAACTAACAGTTATGTTAACCATAATGGTTGTATATCTTACCACTTGTTTTATTTAACAAGGAAACTAGTATTGTGTTCAATCGCAGATTGAGACATAGAAATAGTAGAGGGTTAATCGTTTGCATTTTGTAAATAAACAGAGGTATTTTATATGATTGAGGATTACCAATTTACTGGTGAACTACCAATTGGCATTAAACATCAGTACGCACATTAAAATTTAATAATGTATTTAACGCTATTATTATAGTATTAACTGTTTAGTTTAAGCACAATCCTTAAGAATGGTATGTTAAGGCTAGCACAGTACCCTGTTCGTTACTATCAATGTGTTTCTGTCATTATTATATTATGAGAGAACAAAACAATGTGCTTAAAAAATTAGTTTATTTGTTTAATTTTCAAATCATTACGAACTTAGACTCATTACTTGATTTAATGAAGGTTGATTAGATTTAATAGAAGGTTTAAACGTTAGAGATGTGAATGTTATAAGCCCCGGTATAACCCTTTTTTGATCCTAAAGTTTCGTTTTACCAATGCTTTACTTTTACATTCAACAGTAAACGTCCGTTAATTATAATAATAAGTCTCAAAACCGATGTCAAAAAACATCAAAGTTAAAATATTGATTTTTACCAGAAAATCTCTTTTATTTTAAAATCCAATACGTTTGCAAAAAAATAATGTACGATTACAAATGTTACTCAGTAACGAATTTTGCATACTTATTATCATTTTGATGGCGTTTTTTACGGTTATTGATGAAAGTAAATTTAAGTGTACATACCTTAAAGTTTTACGCGATGTTCGTGTAATAAATCGTTGTCTGCAGCTTATTAAACATGGTTATTCTGTACTGAATGCCTTATAAGAGCTTGATTAATTATCAGATAAAGTGGGGTACTGGCTTCTTCAGCAATCGATTGTTATTGCAGCCACCATCAGGGCCTTAAGGTGCGTCTTAATGGAGATTCCAAAAGCACTGAGTACAGTTTTTGCATTGATCATTTAATCATTAAAGCTGTAGACATGTATCAATGTTATTCTGTTGATAAAAGTTTCGGAATGCTATTACGAGTAATGCACATCCGTGTTTATCGTAATGGCTTTCTTTTTGTCGAATTTCTGAATATTTTGACTGGAACAAATGTTATGCCAATGTTGCCATCCTTTGTAAGTAGGTAGGTAGGAAAACTTCGAATTATAATGGAAAATCCCGTCACGCTTTTTATAATATAGTAGATTCATAACTCTCAGTGATACAAAACTTTTCGTATAAAGTGATTAACGGAGTTAAATGTTTTTTTAAGTTTAAATTTGTTTCTTTCATTACAATCTGACAAAAATGTAGTCAGATGCTATTTTATTAATACATTTCTTATATTCAAAGTTGTCCAACTTTTGTATATTTGTTATTAGATTGATACAGGTAAAATGCCAACAAAATTAAGTGTACTTAACTATGAACTTAAATAAAAACGTGTGCAGTGTTAGGGCGTTAGTTAATTGGCATAACATAAATTATTCTCGCAAATTGTTCTGATACGGACAATTTATGATGTATAATTATATTGGTAAAATGAAATGGTCTGTTATACGCCGTCTTATTGCATTATCAATGCGTGGGACTTACTCTAATATGCTCCTATAAACTTCACGAGATTCTTCTCAGATGGCAAGTATGGTTCTGTTATAAAGTTTAAATTTTGCATGACTATTAAATATCAAATTATATTGTAACATTTTGTTCTAACAAACAAAGATGTGATGCAATTTTATGGAGATATAAATAAATTTTTCTGTGATTGGTTGTTATAAAGTCTTTTGTTTCGTTTTTTGTTAGATTAACGTTACCTAAGTTGGTTCAGTTATATAAAAACAAGGTAAAAAGTTTAATCTAAACAGAATATTACAGCACGACTCCTACAATTAATATTTGGATCAATCCCTAATGACATCTTAGTTTTTTATGATACTTTTAAGCACGATAATAATAATAAAAAATAATTAATTAAGATCGAATATTTATTATCGATTATTTTAAAAACTTTTAGATTCCGTCATTTCACAGCCCTAATAAAAACATACGAAGTAAATTCTGCTTTTGTTGTAGTTTTGTGGTAGTAACTAGTTTAAAATGTGCCAAACACTAACAAGTAATGCCAGCAAGTGCGTCAATTAATCCGATATGTTTTTACAACTAGCGTATAAGACGTCCGTTCTAAATCTCAAATTTCGTATATGAATCAGCGAGTACATCGACCTCAACAGATAAGTGTCAGGATGTTTTATTTATGTGCATAAATATATTTACATAATACATTTAAATTAACTTGCGCGTCAAGTTCGCTTAACTCGATTTGAATATCGACCTCACGACTAACACTTCCGCGGAACAAAGTAAATTGTTTATTTTTATGTAACAGTGTATTATATTGTATTATTCAACAAAAGACAAGGTGGTCTAGTCACCCACGCTTGGGCGTTGCGACATAATTTCCTATAAAACTTTCTCATTCAAAGTTTCGAATACAACTATCGGCAAATAAAAATGGAAATAACTGTTGTAGTTTACTTAAAAAAAATACATTTTGTATGATATTTAATGTGGCAAAAACACACATAGGTAATAAACTATTCACATGTTTAAAATAGTTCAAATAATCTGACGAATGTGATAACGATGTTCTTTAATCTTTAAAATAATGTCAACGACATGTTATTCTCAGTATCACAAATTGGATGCTTTGATTTATCGAACATGACATAATAAGATTATTTCCGTTGGATTTTAGCGCATAACTTTATGTTCTTTCTCGTGAACCGGTTCCTGATTTAGATGTAATTTAAAATCAGCTAGTTTTAATACTAGTCTATTAGCGAAATACTGTCAATAATTTCAAGTTTTGCTTTACGATCTGTGGACTGCAGACAGAATTCTTTTATGTAACTCCAAAATTGTTGCAACGTGTTGTCGTGTTTCGTTGGTGAGTGTGAGACCGGAGGGTCATTAATGCAGGGGTGATAGTTATCGTGGTAACTGTGTAAGCCTTACACTGTCACGATGACTGTCATGCCTTTTACGTCCCCAAGCGAGGTGTGAAAAAGCATCTCACAAGGCCGCCATGGTGTAGGTCACCATACTGCATTGTCTGCATTGACTGCATTTGCAATGAGTATGGTGACCACAACTCTTGAATTCTACTCATGCTTTCCATCAGGTAGAGTAGAGTCACTTTGGCAGGCTCATAACATAGAAAAAAAATATCCGAAAAATGATCATCACATACACGCTTAACAGAATATACTCATTAAATACGATGTCTTATGAATATTTACTTCTAAAGACTAAAATAAGAAAAGAAAAACAATTAAGCAGTAAACTGTTTGTCACATACCTCTCCTTAGAAAGGAGGTTTGGGTCTGCTACACCACGCTGACCAGACGGGTTGGTATATATAGTTTGTTTAGAGTTTTCCTTCTCTGTGCAGCAATGTTGTCCTGTGTAATTTGTTCCCGTGTGTATGTGTATACGTGTGTGTAGTCGCCTCTTACGACACCCATAGGATAAAAAAGGGTGGGGAAACTCGGTATTCTTAACTTGTCACAACACGAAGAATTTATAAATGTACTTAAATTTGTATTTTGTAAGTCATGACACATTGATGCGTACGTTTTGCTACTTAACCTTTTATAAAAAATAGTATCCCAGAAGTAATCTACATAACTAATAAAAACACACTATCTTTAAAGTCTGTGAAATCGCTTAAAACTTCTGTTACTTCAACTTATCACATGTAAACATTTTTTCGTCATTTGTATGAGCTACAAGCATCCTTAATTACTAGACTGACTGAGCTCCTAAAATTATAATATTTTCTTAGTTTAAAAAATTGACCGCCGACTATCGTCTATCAGGTTAGAAATGTGTCAGCAAAATCTCACCCTCACACAGTATATTAAATCTCGAGCAGAATCACCGATGATAGCACCACTAAGAAGTCATTCTATGAATATCTATAAAACCAGCAGTAGTTAATCCTGCGTAAGTATCATTCTAGCGTTTACTTGCATTCTGAAAGGTAAGTGCGGGACATAAAAAGGTATGTGGTGACGATAAAACGCGTGCGGTTGTCGCATTAAAAAGCAGGTATGAAAGCAGGTGTGGTTAAGAATTCTGCCTCATCTTGGCAGTGTTACTGCGATGGTTGGCGACTGAAGTGCCCTGCGAGGAATTCGCGTGGGAGAGACTCGTTTTGTTGTCGTATCTTATTTTTGTGGACGCCCTCATGTTACGTTATCAAATTTCTCCATTTTGATGTACGATCGATTCCTAAAGCCATTATGGAAATTCAATACAATAGTAGCATGTTTTAGCATGTCAGTTACTTGTGCATATCTAGTTAAATAAACATATATTTGGCGTGTCCCGTCTAGTTCTAGTTGCGAGTTTAAATGATAATGTATTATAGAATATTAAATAAGCAGCGATATATTAAAATGAGTTGTTGTATCAATTATAGTAATTTGTATGTTTGTCACATACACAAAACTTGTGGACATACCCACAAGTTTGTGTGTGTTTATCCATGTAATCCGGCGGGCGTAAGAGTGCGTGGGTACAAACGCGCTAACATTTGTAGACTCGCATCTACTTAGACTTGTGATGATCTTTGTGCAAGTTTGCAGGCCACATGATAGAGTTATTACATATCCAATTCCATGTGCATGTGTATATTTGTTCATATGAATGTATTAAGACGGGTAAATGACAACTACACAAAAAAAAAACTAAATTTTTTTCAGCAAACTTTGTTCCTTCTTTGCAAGATGCAAATCTGACAGCTCTATATTGACATTTCACGATCTTGGACGTAGTACTTAGTTTAAAATATCTACTTATTCAAAACACTCTCTAATTCTAAAAAAATCCTCTGTGGAAAATTGGTTCCGATTAAATTTTTATATCTGTGTAAAATACCTGTAAAAGTTAGCGTGTGAAACTGGCGATTCGTGATTTCGAATAGGATACAATTTCTGCTCTCTGATTCCAGACGTGACCTGGCATAAATCACATCTGTATTTAAAATTAATTAATATTAATTGGTTTTATGACTACGTGTTTCTAATGAATAATATGTAATCCAGGTTAATAGCTAAACCTTTCCGTTAAGCTGTTAACCTTAAATAGCTAATATTCATGCTACATTTACAGTATATTTTTACTAGTGTTCATGAATCATCATGAACTGAGATTATTGCAGTAAACGTGTTAGTTGTGGTATAGGTATAATCCTCTTTCCAAGTACAAATCTTGAAACGAAATTCATAAGAAGCACCCTAGTTTCAATATTCCATATACATTATGTATGAGTCAATTTATTGTTATGGAATTTCATTAGTTTCCTGTTGGAAATATACTAAAGGTATTCGACCCCACAAAAATTGTGTCTATAAGGAATAATATTGTTTTAGAAGTACTCATTTTTATCTTGATCTTGGGCCTACACGGGGAGTATCTGCACAGGGTTAATTTTAGAAAACTGCTAAGTTGTTTTATTGCGTACTTCGTATACTGTGGCCGAAGTTTTCGTCCATTTTTATTGGTCACCATGTGGGGCCTACCCACAATGGATCGACTTCGTTAGTTGCCAACCCCCCCTCCCTCTTCACTGGATTGCCACCCCGGACTTAACAACAGGCCCAAGGGCCCAACCTAGTGACCTGCCTGTAGTCCTAGGCGCCGCGGAGCTCCACTTAGACAGGCCAAAGACCTGGTATAGTTACTCTAGCTGGAGTCTACGAGAAGAACCACGAGAGAGCCCCCCATTTACCTAAATACATATACTATAGTAAAACATATCTTATGTTCCTTCTGATAAACGGAATTTCCTAATCAATATGTAATTAAAATTGGTTGAGTAGTTTCAAAATAACGTTACTCAATTTAAATTTTTAAAGAGTCGATTTAAGTTTATCTATTCCTAAACAAACTATTAAAGCATATTTAATAAGATAAACCAGTGCAGAAAATACTTTATAAACCTTAAGTACCAATGCCAAATCTATGAATTTTCAGCAAAGCTTTTTCATTGGATGCAATCAGATTTTCCGATCCACCTACTGCATATTTACTCGATGGATTTCAACATTTGTACACAGTCGATCATCGTGAAATGTTGTATAAACATCAGTGAGGGTACAAACGGAAATAGAATTGACTTCTACATTAAAAAAGCCGTGGTTTAAAATCAGTTCGCCTTAAACATTTATATCTTAAGAAATATGTAAAAGACCTTACATTTCTAAGGCTAAAATAGATAAAGTTTTTAAATTGGCCCCATTGTGGGTGATGTTTACAATTTAGTACATTTCTATACGGTTTAGATCTAAATGATACCCATCACTGAATAACATCTGTAGACCATTCTATTTATGCCATACAAGCTAGGTTTCATTACAGATAAAACACCATATTGGGAAGTCGTTTTATAAAGTAAACTCTATGTAACTATTTTATTTGGCATTATTTGCCTTTGTGTGTAGGCTATTATGGAATAAATTTATTTTAAACTATTTATGAACAAAAAAGGATGTATTTTTTTAAAGTTGTTTTTAAATTTTACTCGACAGTTAGTACTTATGTTTTCAATTCCAAAGATGAGATCTAAATGAAAAAAATACAGGAATAGTATGAATAAATATAGAAAGGTCTAAGGTTGGTATCAACAACCTATGTATATCATCACATCACGTTAAGAGAATTTAACAGTCCAGTTTTGGACATGGTCGGCCGGCCGGCAAGGAGGTTTTGGCCGACTATAGAACGATGACTAGTCAGGTTGGTTGCTTCTTTTTGCAGTGATGTTTTCCTGCATAATTTGCTTTCTTAGTCGCCTCTTACTTACACCCACGAGTTAAATAGGGGTGTTGATACTCTTTATCCTTAATCTAAATCCTATATAACAGTAGAGGCCAATTTTTTTTTAAATGAACGGGTTAATGCTAAGAACTACCAGTCCGATATAATCTGTTATTTTTGTTTGTTGTATTGAACCTTAGAAAGTTAGAAGCATTCATCTAGATTGGAACTAAAAGCTATATGATCTAAGTCAGAGGTCAAGGGTTCAATGCCTAACCAGGACACATATTGTGATGATCACAATCATTTGTTCTGTGTCCGAGTATAACTTATCTATAATATTCCTTATGTCTGTCTAAATACGACATGTTTAATTATCTGCAGTAGTGGTGTACAGAAATCTACAGTAATGTATAAATAACTGGTTATTTTTTTAAATACACTTTCTAGGTAAAAAATACTTTTCATTAGGGGCGCCTGATAATTGTACTAATTGGTGCTCCGGGATTATCCAATATATCAGGGGCAGCCTGTATAAAAACTATAAATAATACAAGGCATATAAACTCTGCTCTCCTATAGTACATTAAAAAATAAAACGTAAACATTGTGGATCACAATAACCTCTAAGTTCCCCTATAAACGCATAAAACTGCAATAACAACTTATTGTCAATCATAATGTGAAAAGACTCATATGCCAAGTTGTAAAGTTATATTGTCGAGAACTCGTAAATGGATCGTAATGACGTCAGCTGTAATAAAAGAAAATTTGAACATAACACAAATGTTACGCAAGGCTGTGATACGATAACACATCTTGAGACAAGAGGATCACTTCTAATTATAAAAATATTTAACATGTTGGTGTACAGACTCTCAGATTATACAAGCGTCAGTTATTCAATTAAATCTCTATAGCTTGAAGCTCTACATATTGAAACTTTACATTACAGTAATATTTGAATTCAGATTATAGATTACAAGAAAACTCTTTTAATGATTCTCTTCTTAAATACTTTAAATATTCATTGCAGTTTTATATCGTACACGTGTTTAATTTAATTAAAACAGTATATGTATTTATTATATTTCTGAAGATACCGGCTAATTCTTTTGCAGTGTTATACATTGCACATAAAATTAAAAAACAAGCAGGAAAAAAATTATGTGATAATATAAAGAAAATACGTACAATGCAACTTCTATTTAATTAAAGGTAAAATCGTAGTTAAAATCAACGCCAGTAAACTTGCAAAATAAAGTTCCATGCAGTAAAGTAAAAAGGTTTTTATCAATTTGTGAGAGTCCAGCTCACAAAAATAGCGTTTAGCAACAACAGTCACAACAGACGATAATCTATTGTTATTTTTAGCTGTTTCTCACAAACCTCACAATAAAATTGAATGTCTTATAAAGTAAAAATAACCACATGACTACACCACTCAAGGCATTCATTTTTAAAATACATATAAGAACATAAATATTCTCCCTCATCTTGTACCGGCCAAGGCATAAACGAGTCTTGGAATGCCAAAAATAACTTGTATTCCAGAATGACGTCACGTAACCGGCCTTTTTAATTGCAATATTCTTTTATTATGAACGTCAAGCAAAAAAGATGGACTAAAACGTTGAACGTGTAAAGGAAGTATAGTCCTTCATCAACTTATATATTCATGAGTTTGTCAGAGTTTTAAAACTTTTCGGCTATTTTGACAGTTTATTTGACAATTGTGCAAGAATTTCAAGTTTAATATTGATTAAAGTTGATTTTAAATTTGCATGGTCCAAGCAAAGTATTAAATAGCACACTTAAAATATTTTAAAAATGGTGATGGTTTTTTAATTGGCGTTTTGACACCTTATTAATGTAAAAATAATATCTGTCCTGTGGAGGCTGCTAATGCTATTCTTATACGTTGTCCCTGTACGAGTACGCCATTGCGTTAAGTCGTCCCATAAAATGATATCATACGCACATCGTTATGAAAAACGAGCTACGTTAATGCATACTAATTATCTACTACAACCTTGGGCCTTCATAATTTATTCAATACCGTTATAAGCCGACACTAGTTAATATGAAAAAACTGAGCACTAATTATATAATTCGAAGAGTATTATAAATGTTTTTAATGGTTTTTATAGTCATTGATCGCCTGCTACTTTAACTAATAAAAAAGTAGTCGTTCAAATTCTCGTTATAGTAATAAAGCTTTAAGATATACTTATAAAGGCTAGATAGAAATTCTGAAAGCTTTCGGACCTTCTGTCTAGATACTTTTGTAATAGCCTTTCTCAAGCGAAAAGTAAGTTAAGAAGCGAAAACAATTCAAGGAAAGCTACATTGTTTATACACATGCATCGAGGAGGTAAACATTAGCTAGATCAAACAAGAAGTTTAAAATCTCCAACAACATTAATGAAAACATATAGTAACACAAAATCTAAGCACCAGTTCAATATATATATGAAGGCATTGTAACCGAGTAATACATTTTAATAAATACCCAATAAAAACTTCCATGAATAATATTAAATAACATTAGGGTCGAATGTTACGAACCAAGGACTAACGTACCCAATCAGATCTGAATAATCAATAATACAATATATTAAACAAAAAATAATTCGAAACGGTACCGAAGTGAGCGATCTTCGTACATCGTGATCTATAATAGCGTCGCCCTCGATACCAGATAAGAAAAACTTACAACCATTAGAACTACAGTTATATAAAACGAATAACATTGTACAAATGTGGTTAAATGTTAAAAACTGGTCAGTTCCGTGCAGTAACGGAGCTGTTCAAGTCAATGATTAGGAAAAACTAGTCGTGAACTACTTGGATGCTCGCGTCGCTGCTAAAATGTTCTGCAGGTTACTTTCTAAGTTACGTAAATGTGTTTCTGTGAGTCAAGGTGAACTGAACACCTGTGTCAACAGTAAGTGTCATCTAAACACTGCTTTATATATTATAATCCTTCTAATTACATCTACACCATATATCTATAAAAGGTGTAATTACAACTATTTTATACAGCTTATGACTTCATTATCACGACTTAGCATAATTCGAAATTATTTCATGTCTTTTCCTAAATATAATACTATAATTGAAGTTTGCCGTCACCATGCCGACATTTTCTTATTTATTGCCATTCGATAAAAGATTTTGAAATACTCATATATGGCAATGAAATTATTTTAAAGTAATATTCACGATGAACCTACTTAATAGATACTGGTCAGAGAGGTGATATTCAATGCCTAGTGGTCACTACTCAGGAACCGTTAGCGCCATGTAACTGTACCTAATATGTCTAAGTTATGGTGACACCAGTCAACTCAGAACTTTCATAAGAAAATAGACAACTAAATTGACTTGCTGTACATGAGTTTGATCAACAAATTATTAACCTGCTTCTAAAGACCCAACAATGCGTAGTATAAATTTGTGTATTGTTTAACAACTTGTACATATTTGTGTCCGCAAATAAAAACATTTTAAATATTTTTTTTATATCCATCTATCCAAATCCATCTTTAACTATTTTTTTTTACTTGCATTTGCCATTAAAAGTTCGGAAAGTAAAACTTTAACAGATTCTGACTAACTTGTAACTTGTAATCTCCCAGACAGATGTCTCGTGTAGGATAATTGTCTATTATTAAATTTTCGCCAGCCGATACAGAGAAAAAACTTATTCTTTCCTATTTTAAAACGATAGAGAGAAATAATAAAACATTTAAGAGCCCCATTCTACCGTCACCGTTTTTTGCTTAGCAATATCTCTACAATTAGACCCTATGTCACGCACACTTCTTTTTTTATTTTTGCGTTGAGCTTTAGTTTTAGTCAGTTCCAATATGGGCCATGACACCACATTGCCAAAATCTTCTGTTTGGTGATGATGTACAAGTTCGTTTAGTTTATAAATAATTGGCAAAAGATGTCAATCACATAATTTTTCACAGATCAGCATGGTAATCATGTATTTTTTTTTTATGTATTTTCATAAATCTACATGAAATGTACTATGTGGGCAGATATTTTAAATGAATGAACAGCACGAGGGTGCCCGAGCGACGTGTGTTCCCCAATTACATGTTATTAAGCACACCGGGACACCGATTAGACTGTTCATTAATTTATTCATTTGAATTGCTGTTGTTATCTAAACTATTATTATTATTTTATTAGCTTAAACGATAACTCCTCAACTTTTTTTAGTACAACCACGAAGACTGAACTTCTTTCACATTTAAGACATTATCATAGTTTTACCTCTTCAAGAAGATAGCCTTCATCGTAATAGTATTGTCTCTAATCATTGTAGCATAATAAGTCCAAATATTGCGATGTAAGGCCAGACTCGTTGCCTACTACAACACCAATAAAGCAACAAAGGGAACAATCATGTCAAATTACATCAACAATCTCGCAAGTATAACATATCTGATTCACAAAAGGTCAAGACCTTGAATAGATGAGCAGCGGTAACCCTGATAAGTCAAGCCTAAAAAGGTTTCTGGCAGATGAACAGTTTGTCCAATTACTGACGCGTAATGTGACGTAAATGACGTAGGGCTGGCAGACGTATGTGGTTGAGTTTCGCTTAACAAGAGCAATTAGGTTCAGGTACAAATGTAAATATACAAATTAAAATTCAAATGAACGAAACAGCTAGAATAGTTCTAATAATGTTTAAGTGATTTTTAATAAAATAATCTAAATATCAGTTGTTTATCAGTACCTTTAGTTCGAATTACACAGTATCATTGATATTATCACTAATTGATACGTTTTGTGAATGTTTGTTAACATAATGATTTCAATATAGCACGAGTACCAATAGTTCAATATAGAACGAGGTACCTCATTCTAGCATACACATGATAATTAAACTAAAAAAATATACAAAGCAAAGAAATTGATTACAAGGTCTTCTCTTAGAGAATTAAATCCGGTAATCTTTCCTTTGAAATTTGTCATTTTTTGTCTTACGTCAGAACAAAAGCACGGCAAAAATAAAAGCGATAAATTTCAAAAACTAGTATACTCCAAACTGGCTAATTTAACGCATAATGATTTGATTTCGGTAAAAGATGTGTTGTGACGTCACGGATTAAAACTGTGTTGCTCGGAATAAATGCCTACTTATTCACTAATCAGAATCGTGAGTAAGCAATGAGCATCTGTGTGACGCTAACAGCATACCAATCCACATTGCCCAGACGTTCACGAGTAACACTTTGAACACAGAGAATTTGGAATCTACACAATGAAAAATTGTAGGTACATAGACAGTAACCGTGAGAGGTTTAGAAATCTTCCGGTCCGCCAGGCCCGAAAACGGATCCGGTATCGCAGACGACTCGGGCGTAGGAGATCGCAGAACGATCTCCGTCCTCCATAAGCGCAAGCTTGAGGGTGACAGGTGAGGCCATCCGTCACCCTAGCAGAAGCAGGCCAGGATGGTAGCGCGACAGTAAACTTTAAATTTATTAATTGGAGAAACATGGACTACGATCTTCTCAAGTCTTATTGCAATTAATCTTGAAATTTACTACACATTATCTGTTCTTCGATATTTATTTAAATCTAGCCAGCTCAACCCTGCTACGCTTCGCTGTGGGACTGTACTTGCAAAAAACTAGTAAAACCGTAATTATTTATTTATAAATATATTAATAGTACGTGAAGAAGTTGAAATAAAAAATATAAGTATTTCAACGGGAAAAATGGATATCCACAATTCTGTCATCACCGGGTGCAATCACCATCATAGAGCCAAAACAAAGTGTGCAGACATTGTAAGTGTAGTGTGTAGAAGTACCGACACTACAAACAATCAACATGGCTAAGTGCGGGTAGTCACACCTTGTGCATAACGGTGTCGCTAAGCTCACACTAGTCTACCTGTGACCACGAACGGTGTACCTAACCCATTCGAAACGTCGGGAAATAGAAAGAATCATAATCTTTTTAAATAATTTTATCACAAATAAGTCAGGACCTATTCGTGTTAAAATTATTTAAAGCAGGCTGAACTACAAAACTATGTGGATATGTATCGTGAAAGCCAAAAAGCAGATGTTACATTCAATACATGTAGGTTTAATGTTTGGAATATACTGCCTAGATTTCTAATATATGTAGTAATAAGTAAATGCTCCATGAAACTTGTCAATAACGATATCTTACACCTTGTCTTATGAAAGCCGTCCCGTTGATGGATCGAGATTCCTAACTTATCAGTATAAAAGACCGGCTCGAACTGTGGCTTAATGAATCAATATCCACTCTGATAATCATGTTAGAGAAATAAATAATTACTATCTTGATTGACAAGTTTTGCTGTAAGTAATTAGTAAAGTAGAAAAGGAGCCGCAGTTTTTACGTGTTTAATAATATGATGAAAAAATCCAATCAGTGTTAAGAATTCGAAACTTAATTAATATCTATCGTGAGCGCGTTAATTCCCGTAAACATAATTATTCATTAAAGGAATCCGAAAGTTTAAAAACTACTATACTATTTAGAAGTTTAAAAATGAAAGGAGGTAGGAATACAAACATCGCATCGCGTCACATCAAGAACACAATCAACTGCCTTTAACAGTTCACTGCTGGGCATAGGCCTCTCCTTATAAAAGAGGTTTTGGCCTATATATAAAACGCTGGCTGGATTGGATTAGTTGTTTCGAGTTTTTCTTGTCTATGCAGTGTTGTTGTCTTGTATATTTTCTTTCACAGGCGAAGAATGGTTATTCTGTATTCTACATCTGTCACCACACGGAGAAATGGATTAAAACAATACATTATAAATTATCAGCTAAATTTCAAACACCAACCATAAAACCAACAGCATCTTTCAAAATATTTTCTGCTTAATTAATGTACGTCCAATATGCGGAAATGGTATTGTACACAAATTATTATGTCTAGAGGAACTACTAACGAAAACTTGGTCCTCTACCACAGATGAATAAATAAACGTATCCTCCGTTTCCTGTGCTCACACACACGCCCATAAATTTACATATACTCACACTAAGGATTGTGTTAACACATAAACTCATTCTAATACTACGGCATGTGTTAAGAGTATATTTAAGCACTTGTCTAAAATAAACTAGTAATTGTGGTAAACTTTGCTACATTGTTAAATTTTCACAAACACTTTTTTCACTTTTCAAACACTTAAAAACGCCCCACTTCTGAACCCTAAATAAATTTTACATTTAGTTATCGGTTATAACAATAATAGATACATCAAAAAAAGGATTAAGCGTATATAAAATTCTGAACGGGACAAATTAAAAGTACAAAAGTACAATTTTATCCTCAATTTGCTAATTGTATATGAGAATGGCGATACACATAGTTGCATTTAATTACTCTTAAATGCCTTATTTAAGGAACAATGGCTGGATAATCACCAACTGCAATTGCATTTCTGCAGAAAAATTAAGATTCACAAAAAAATAGAAGAAGCATAGCTAACGTTTCTCAGTGAATTATCTTTCGTGTTCTTAGTTTCGGCTCCACTTATTCATTGGTATTCCTTAGATGCAGATATATAAATTCTATTACTGATACAAAATATCTAGTTTTAAAACACACTGTCTACACTAACCCCGATATCACAAGTATGACTAAGTTCCAACAAGTAATTCGATAAGTTAGCCTTTAGCAACAACAACGAATAAATCAACAGTAATTTATTGGCTAGATTGTCTTATTTTGTATTAACTTTGATAATATCATTCGTGGTACAGTCGAATTCTAAATAAATAGGTATCATTTAAATTTTTACTGTGCTGTTTTAATACGTAATCGTTTCTTATTACTATCGAACTACGTGACTGTTTTACCTACATACGTGAGTATGTTATACTCAACTAAAAAAAGGGAATCTAAAAATGGTCAAAATTTTATTTCAATCTACATCTCTACAGACGATCTACAATTTTCACCTACATACATTTATTTTATACAATTTTACTCTATTTATGATCCTTACTCCATATATTTATAGGTTGCAAAAACCTAAGATGGATGAGTTCTAGGAAACATTACTTTTAAGCAAAGTACATACGATACAATCATAACAAATTTGGTATTTTTATTTCGCACTCTTAGCTAGCACACATGAGCTTCAGCACAGGCCCGTGTTCATATCAGATAAACGTTCGAGTAGGAGGCTATCGTACAAGGAATTAAAAATTATGATACTACCCTGGTAGAGAACTTTGACTTTGACTGCACGATTGGCCTAGTGGTTTAAGTGGCCGCCACGCCGCTCTCCGCTTCGCTGTGTTGTGGGTTCAAATCCTACATGGAACAACACTTTGTGTGATCCAGAAATTGTTGTTCTGAGTCTGGGTGTTCTTTTTGTCCGTTTCTTGTATGTTTGTAAAGTCCCCCGCGACACAGGATTTACTCCTAATGCGGGCGTTGTCTTTTTCAAAGAAAAAAAAAAAAAAAAAGAGAAAATTTTTACAGTTCAAGTGATTGAAAGACGCTTCGTGTCAAACTGAACTTACATAGCATTATCGTTATCTTTTGAGGTTAAAAGGGCAAAGGTGTAGTTAATTCGGACATAGATTTTAAAAGAACGATTCTTAAAATTTCTAGACAAATTGATCTAGCAAGGGGTTACCGCTATTTTTTGAAATTAAAAAAGATAAGAGTTTGATTATTCAATTTAAAATATATAAAGCATAGAACGTGAACCTTATACATTTTAAAATAATATAATAACTTGAAAAAAATGCTACTTAAATGTTGAAATATTCAACACACGGTGTTGTACAAATTATACACGGCAGTATTGTCCCGAATGAGTGTTGGCTCCTGAAATAGATATAGTTAATGCCTCAGAGATTATCTTGTATTTCTTTAGAACATTATTTCCTTTTTGTTCTTGGAACCTAAAGGTTGGAACAGTCAAACTTTGTATAAATAAATGATTTTGACTACTTTTCTATTAGAGTGTAATGGGCAGAACAACAATATTTAAAAATGTTATTCGGGACGTCAAGCTTACTCGTCTTTTAAATAATTTACAAGATAGGGAATAAAGAAAAGAATATAATGTACTATGCATACAAGAGAGATAAATAATTAAAGAATCTCTTGATAGTGGGTTGTACTTGAGACGTTCTGTCTCCTGTACCGTGCCGTCCTTTAACCTACCGTTAGGGGTTACCTGGCCCGTTTCGTTTAATAATGAAGTTACTAGAAAACCCTAAAATATTCCAAGAAGTGAAGGACTAACCCTTAAACTACTGTTTTATGTTTTAGTAAAGATAAAGTGAAATTTCTGATCCCTGAAATTGTTAAGTATGTATTTTGTTTATGGTTGATGGGTTATGGTTCGTGGTTTATGTTCATGTATGACGCTTGTATAACATTGTATTATTTATAAAGCAAAGTTTGACCCTTGTTTGAAGTTTTTCGATATTTTAGATAGGTATGTCATTAATGGAACTTTTTAAACAAAAGTCATATACATTTACTTACACATATAGGAATATAACCATACTATTATGTGTATTACAGTATAAATATTAAAGGAATAATTAATGGTGTTTTAGCAGAATTTCAAATTTAAATTTTGCATCTTAGATAATGACATCTGTGAGTCACATTAATGACCAGATGGAGATATCCGGTAGGTATTCTTTAAATGATGAAGGGATTTAAAATTCAAAGGCTTCCGTGAAATTAATTAGGGTGTATTTGAGGAAACTGGCAACATTTCTGACTTCTGGAAAACGCAACTAAATAAAACAATTATTGCGATGTCTTTAAAAAAATAACTGTCCATCCTTAACTAAAAAAAATGAGAACAAATTAAACGCTCTCTATACTGTACAAAGAACAATGGCCATTAACAATAATCTCACAGAAACACTAAAAAGTCTTAGTGGCAATCATTTGATGTGCAGGAGTTAGCCCCGGGCAACTATTTACCATTACAAGAGGGGCAACACAATAGATCGTCGGTAGGAGAAACACGCCTAACTAGGTGTAAAACGAGTCGATACGGTACTCGTGTGTAGGCCCCTTTGTGATGTCAGAACTAGAAGTCTTATTATGCACGTTCTGTTTATTATTCTTTGTTCTTGTTACGTAAATAGGATAAACAATTACGACGAGTCAATACCTACGCAAGTTTTGCTTATCTAGTTTCATTTCTAAAAATTGGCAGCCAAACGAATTCTGACTTGTTTGAAGTGAACTACTTATGTGGCAACCTTGAAGTAATACATTGTGTGTATTGAGAGAGAAACAAAACTTGACAATAACCCTGCGGGTTAGTGGCCACAATGCTACAGTGGCCACCTTCAGTTGTTTCAATAATATGTACTATTGTTCCTTCGCCTCAGTTTCAATCACGCGTGGCTCACAATATTAAAAAGAAAATAATTGAAGACCTAGAATGCACCAAAAGAGTTATAGTTATTACAGAAAAGAATGGTTACAACTTTGTTTCGAAGAAGAAGATAATAAAATGTCAAATGGAATTTATGAAATCCTCTAACGCCGATGCAAATCACTTTTTTGTTTGACAATCCGATTAATAATACAAAGCTAATTAATAAAATAAATGTCTTCGTAAAATTCTTAGACATACTTAGATTTCTTATCAACAACTTTACGGCATTTTTTTCATATTTCAAGGTAAATTATGCAATGGTTATAGCTAAATTATTTGTTAGAATTTAAAATTTATTATACCTTTGTAAAATATCTCTGTCATAATGGCACAAGGTTTTACAGTACTATGTGTTAAAACTTTAAAAGGGTACATTTAATTTAATTTTGTTTTTATAGGTCAATAAGAGTACAGGTAATTCGCAAAATAACCTTGCAATATGTAGTGGGTAGCGAAAGTGGTCAGTGTCGTACAGAGGTCTGATACCATACTTGGTGATGCCGGGCAGACGTCCAATTAGGGGGAATGGGCGCCCCTCGGCACGGTTCAACCGAGCCTTTACAGGGCGTTGTGATTTATACTACATTGAACACCTTAGCACGTATGGCCAGCCTTATTATATTTCTTCTTTAATCATGTACGAGTAGTCGTATGACAACCGTAGGTACGCAATATTGACTTTAACCTGTTATATTTTAATTTAAATACATATTTATTCATCTTCTTCAACAGTTTTTAATAGTCCACTGCTAAGTAAGCTTAGCTTTAAAAATGAGGTTTTGGCTTACTATACTACGCTGGCCATACGAGTTGGTATAGGGTTTGCTACAAGTTTTCTTTCTCTTTGCAGTGCCGTTGTATAACATAGTATACTCCCTTGAGTCATTAAATCCGTGGAGTAACAGATTGAGAATATGAAGTGTCACCACCCTTATTCATTCCGTGGCGTGAGTGTAAAAATTAAGCCCAGTCGCCTCTTACCCGACTGGGCTTAGTTATTTCTAAGACTATATTTGTGAAACAATGATATTACATCCGCTGCTTTTCGAAATAATTACAATTACAACAGAAAAATAGGAAATTTACACAAAATATGTTTTATAAATAAAGTTATCATCACACACAAAAGTTGTTCGAAAAAGTGGTGAGATTAAACATAAGAATCTGGTTTGAGATCTGCCTGTAGAAGTACGCGGGGTCTCCTTAAAAGGCGGCTTGTCGACAATAGCCTGGGAACTTAGCTCATTTGAGGAGAAAATATCATGTCGTGTCGCCTGGCTCGCTAAATCGCTTTTTAAATGGAACTTCGCCTGTGTGGCTTGCGAGGAGATATGGTGAATCAATATGAGCTAAGTTCAAAATATGTTATAAATGTATTTATTTATTAGTATTTATATTATTCCTAGATTACACGTTTTATTTAACTCTCTGGGTATTTGCTGCGTGTGTCTTTCGATTTAAAACCAACTTTAATTTAAATATTAACTACTTAAGTAAATGCAAGAACATGTAAACATAATTATAGACAGTCACTTCGATTACTCGAAAACTACTTTCATACGAGTATCATTAACTGAGATTATTTACTTAGTTAAATGATCATGTTTGGACATATAATGAAGCTGTTAGTCAATAAATTAACCCCTTAGAGGTCGGTAGAGTAATATTGTTATTCATAGTACTATAGATACATGACAGTGCGTACATTTAACCTTGAGTTTTATACAAATAGAGGGCGCCGGTGTACTACCGATAACGGTAGGATTATCACTATTTATCTTTATGCGATAAGGGGATAATTTAACAGAAACCTCACCTTTTCATGTCACCAGTTACATTGACAGTAATAAAAGTTGAGTGCATTCATATTTTAATGTTTAATTAAGCTATATTGCATGTTTTATTTTACAGGAATCCTATTGATAACTGCTGACAGGAACTGGATACGGCAAGCAGAAGATCAGAAAAAGTGACGTGCAATTAGGGAGACGTATGTCCATCAGCAGACTGTGATAGGCTTATAATGATAGTGATGTACTGATAATTTGTTCAAGTCGTAAAAGTAAGATAAGTTTAATCACGTTTCTAATTGCCATTTTACTGGCTATCTGTAAAGCGATTCATTTATTTATACAATTGACTTGTATATGTATAATAGTAAGTAGAGCGCGAATAGCTTTTATAGACGGTTCCCCTTTGTCCTCGTTACAAAAAGTTGAAGGATGGCTACGTCGCTGACCTTGCGCGCACTAACGAAGGCTGCACTCCGTACAAAGCAGGTCTATAACAAAAAAGTATAAAAGTCTGGCCGCGTAAAGACCTGCCACAAAAAATAAACAAATAAAAGAAACCACCCGTGTTCGGAACGCGGCCGTGCCGACCAAATTGTTGTGCTTACAATATTCGCCTTGTTGTTGGTCATTTTAACCTCCTTGCTAAGAAGTAACTTATGTCCAGCAGTGGACTGTTTAAGGCTATTGATGATGATGATGATGATGATGATGATTGATCTTTTTAACGTGATGAAGACCTCTTGTTTTTACTAATGAATCTACTTTACTGCTACTAGACCAATCGTGTTTGGCTGATTTAATATTTCATCATAATCAATGAGTCAGTTTTAAGCAAAAACTTAAAAGTGAAATGTTAAATTTATAAATATATTGGTGTTCATAGTGTATTCATTTGTATAGATACCAAAATTTTGATTCACAAAAGAAAGTATGCCATGTGAAGGCATCTCGTCATTTCGTATAAATTCATATTTTTGTATGTAGTATAAATTGGTATTTTTATATTATTGTTAAGTAGCATACCTCTCACCTAAAAGTAAACAGTTATCGTATCCTATAATTGTTTCCAGTACGCGGGATGACATGTTATAGATGGAATTCTAGTCGATCGATGTAAAGCTTCTGAAGATAAAGTAAGGCGATACATTGCTTAGGTATATGTAGACTACGTTAAAGCACACTTTTCATGCAGACATTTTATTAAACACAAATACTCATTCGTCTACCCATATGTAACACATTTAGCTTAGTTTGGTAACTATAGATAAAAAAATCATAGCGGTATCTGTTGAAATAGGGGCATATGGTGCGAATTGGGTTACGCCTGATGTAGCACTCTCGACAACATAACTACTCTAACATGAGCATTCTGATCCGATTGGTTTTCAAAAAGTTTGGCTAATATGTCAAAATAATAACAGAAATAAACTAAGCCATTAGTTATAAAAGCATGTTTTTTATCGCCTAAAAAAGAGGAGGCACTATATATGGTTGTTTTTTTATGTTTGTAACATTAGAACTCTTTCATATTTGAACCGATTTGGATAATTCTTTTTTTATTTTCTAGAGTATCAACTCGTTTGGCTTCTCTCTAAAGAACTACTTAGTTTAAGGGTTACTTAAAGCTTATTACAAATGATGAGTGTGTATTGCAGAACAGTTTATTATGAACTTTATCTTTTCGTGGAATCTAGGGCAACATTAAATGTTAACTAGCTAAAAAAAAATCTAATTCACTTATTAATAAATTATAAGTTACAGCAACGAAACCACTAAAAGTCTCGGTTCAATAACTTCAAATGTCTAAAATTTTCGTAATGCCTCAACCGCAGATTCGCATTATAAAACATTTGTATTATGATTGTCGAAAATCATTGTCAGATTGTTGTTCTAGATTGTATTATATAAAAAAACTACAATAGATAATTATCTGCATGTCTGCTGAGGAAGACGTCAATAATAGAAAATCATTTATCATGACGAAATCGCGTCAATAACATACCCCACATCTCCAAATATACTTGCACTCAAAATTACTGTCTACTAATCTGATCTCTATATAGTTCAGATCAGTAGATAGTGAGAGCTAAGCTCTATATGTAAGCTTACTTAGCCAACACTATCGTCCTGATTATTACGACCCTTGACCTAACTCTTGTACATTAGAAATAAAGACATTACTCTAAAACTATTGCCATACCTGTCGCAGATTTTTTAAGGTAAATAGACACGCGCGGAAGTCTGCCGTGAGCAACTTCTTTTTAAGGACGTCAGATATAGAAACAGGCTGGCTACCTCTAGTAATCTCGAAATATGAACGCCACGGTTGATAAGAAATTTCAACTTTGATATTGAAGTGATTTCAACAAGGTTACGCGCACAGCATATCTGCCACATAACGGTGAAGTTGAGCCCTGCGTCCGGCTGTGATGATTTTTTTATTACTTTTATATCCGTTCTGAGTAAGTATAAAATAAAAAAACAAGTACTCACAAACACGTATAGGGATAATTAGACCATGGCATGCGACTACATACCTCTGATACGCGTTTACCTAAGACAGGAAAGGCTATCCATAACTTAGATTACACACACCGATTACTTACTTTGACCAAATCTAAATAAAGTACATTTTAGCTAGTGCAGTAGTTTGTGCCTTAATTTTTTTTTCATTTCATTTTTTAATATAATTTTCCGCAGATTACTTTAGAATCTGATTCCGTAATCCTTTATTAAGTAATCAAATTACTCTAAAACAAAAGACGTCTCGAAAGAATTTTCTTATACCTCTACACATACTTTAGTACACATTTCAAACTTCTTTTTAACTGCTCGCGGTATTACACGTAGTTTTTGTAATTTTTCTATTTTTTCGAAAATTAAAGTAGCCTAGTGAAAGTCCCGTCAAAATCGGTTCAGCCGTTACAGAGATTAACCGAAACAAACAGACAGACAGATAGACATACACAAATTTTAATAATTAATTTTAGATGTAAGTACCATATACATTCTCATGTGGATTTAGTGAAAAGCTTATAATTTGAAATTACAAATTGACACATTAATTTTATTTATTTTTATGGATGTATAGGTTAACTAAAATGTATTTTATTTACCATCAATTTGTTTAATTAAACAAATAGTTTTTGGCATCTAACAACAATAATATCGAAATCGATGAATTTTTTTATTTCATAATATACAGTGATGAAAATATTCGTCATATTTACCAATCAAATGACTCCCTACACGATTGCCCACTATATCATAAAGAATTTTAAATAACTGTTCTAGAAGTTATAAAATATAAAACTTATATACATAATTTAGCTGCAAATCTTATGTTATAAATAATTCGTCGTACTCATTTTTAAACATTAATATATGTATAATTGCCGTACATTTATTGTACCTATATAATATTTTTTCCTTCGTATTGAAATTTTATGTTAATTTTATGAATTTAATAATATGTAATAGCTAAGTATATACATTTATACTAGGCTCTTTAAAACACACTAAAGACTGGAAATTGTTGTTAAGCAAACGACGTGTAAGGTGCCCTGCGCCATTATAGGCCAACGTTTTCAAGTAAGTGGCTGGCAGTGGATGGATGCGCACGGCCTAAGACCGATATAATCGTTCAGCGGTAGATGACGATAGGTTGATTGATTAAATATTGAAGTTTCATTACTGTTCTAGATAGATTAAGCATTCAGCAGTGTTGCCTACATTGCAGCGTCAGCATTGTCTATATTTAAGATACAAAATTTCCCCACACTATCGACAACATTCAAATTACATTGGTATGTAAAGTGATATATTTGCCACCTCAAACCTGTCTGAAGTACCCAACTGTTTATTCATACAGTGTAATAATCGAAGTGATTGATTAATTCGATGGGGCAGCTGCGATTGACTCGCATTCTGCATATCAATTGCTTTCAATGATTCGTTGGACTTTGGCGGCGAACTGCACCGTCTGGGTTTATAAATTATTTTGTAAAAAATAAAACGAATGTTAATAAAAACAATTCTTGGACACTAACAAACCTACTTATTTAACTAAAAAACTGGATTCATGCTCGATGCATTCGATGCTTTCTAATGCATTGAATGATGTAGGTTCGATTTTCACATAGGACAACACTTTGTTTGATCTACTAATTATTGTTATACGTCTGAGTGTCCTTTGTGTAAAAGTTCATCGTGACACAGGAAACATTCTCCTTAACAACTCGTTTAACATAAAGAATCTCTAACGTACTGAGTAACTAAAATTAAAATTAAAAGATTTTCGAATAAATTACCTACGGATATTCATGAAATATATAGATAGTTATTTTCTTTCATGAAATATTTAAACGCTTTACAGTATCTTTTTACACGTTGAATGTATACCAAATAACAATTTATTTACTATAACAGTTACATTTGCACAACAAAAAGCTAAAATAACAGTACAGTAATAACATATACTTTTAAAGTAACAGTAAAATCAAACCATTACGGCATTAAATTATTCATTATACGTTCCTACACTTCCCGCACAACTATATATTAAATATAACACTATCATCCAACCAAAATATAGTATGATTACCATTAATTTTATTTAATGACCAATACAAAGTTATAAATGGCGATATTATAGTGTTAATTTGGTGACGATTGCTATATTTTGAAAGTGTCTACTCCGTTTGTGATTGCTGTTGACCGTAAATTTAAATAAATAGCTGGCGTTGAGTTACTAGTTGGACTTATGTTGAAGGTTCGAGGACTGGTTGAGTTAACTTGAGTAGTGGAACTCGCGCATGGCGTCGGCGCCTACGCAGCGAAGGTGGGCGGACGGTACCCTGCTACGATGCAGTTACAAGTACATGCTCGATCTTGAATGGTTTATGATCGCATTCATCACACGTATAGTCTATCTTAAGAATAACTCGATTATTTTACAAACATATATCTTCGTCATTTGTAATAGATTAAAGTATAGTAGGCCCGAACCAAAGTTCGTTACAAGAACCGGAACTATGGTGACCTCGTATCATCTTTGACGAATTAAAAAAAAGGAGGAGGTTCTAATTCGGTTGTATTTTTTGTTTGTTTGTTAGCTCAGAACTCTGTCATTAGTGAACCAATTTAGATTTTTTTTTGTTTAAGACTCCTCCGTTGGTCTTATTACAATTAGAAGAAATAATACCAACTAGGTCTCCCTAAGGGCAGAATGTTAAGGAATGAAGAATTTTAGAATTCAAAATGATATAAACGCTTTGAAACCGGTGATACTTTTAAATAAATATGTTTCTTGTGATAAATAAGATCTTAAGGGCGCTTACAATTCTAAGACGTTTTTAGACGGCCTGTGACGAAGAAGTGTGTTCGTTGTAGTGCGCATGGACGGTCGTTTAATTTCACAGTAAGCGTGCGGTGCGTGCGGTAATTTTACACTCAGCAATAGTTCGGTGTCAGTAATGCTCAACAACAGGACTTCTACGTCGCAGACACTGTGTTTGCTTCGCAGTTGAATAGTGCTGTGAATAGATGTCAAAGCTAATTGAATCGAATTTTTATTTATTTATTTACTTGAAATGGATGTTATGAACATTGAAGAACTTATACATGAAATTGAAAGAAGTCCTGCTAATTGGAAAAGCGATAAATATAGTAGTCGCATGTAAAACAAAAACTGCTTCGGCTATGATAAATTTATCGAGGATCGTAAAAATACTAATAGTGAAAAAAATGGTCCTTTCCTCTGCAAGACAACACGTGCTGACTTTAGAAGTCACCATTTTAGAATGGTAGACATACGCTCCCAAACTAAACGGTTCAGCTTTTCCTGTATGTGCAAATCAGTTAAAACCTGGAACTCACTAGCAGCGCACGTATTTCCCTCTCGCTATGATCCTGGGTCCTTTAAGCTGGACGTGAAAAAGCATCTCACTAGGCCGCCTTAGTATGGGTCACCATGCTGCATTATCTGCAAAGATTATAGTGACCACCACCTTTGGACTCATTTCATGCTTTCCATTAGGCAGAGTAGAGTCACCCCGAATAAAAAAAAAGATCAATCGATCATATATTACCAAGTAAATAGTTATTATTATTTATATTTCAATGGTCGGCGCGCTCACACTGACGTCGTCGTACTTACCCCGCCTGACCTTATTATCGAACTCAAAGATTTTATAAAAAAAACAATATACGGAACTAAAGTAATAAATAATATCACAAATATAAAATATATGTTGTTTACTTATCGCAATGTTATTAGAAATATTTCTTTAACTGATATATTACGTTCGAATGTAGTTTCTTGCCACTGAATTTCAGTTTTCAATTCTAGTAGGTAATTCATAGAAGCATTCTCTAGATATTCTTAGGTAATTAAAAAAATTCTTTGGATCTAACATAGAGCACCTTAATATTACTAAAATTACCAAAATTACGAGTTAATCGGTGGTGCTCTTTAACGTGGGCATAGTTTTTGTTTGATGTTTTTCAAAAAGAAAACCAACAGTAATGTTTCTTCGACAGAGCCCATGGCTTAACTGATGTCAAATTTATATAAGATATCACTAGCATATAAACGCACTGCAGTCAGATACGCCTCGTTTGGTGAAGTACCGCTACCGCATTGCAACGGAACGATAATGGGTTATAACCAGCAGCACGGTAAATGTTTGGCAGCGGTCCGACACGAAATCTCTAAATTGAAAGCGCCCTAAGAGTTCACCAAAGAATCTATCGAGCACTCAATTCAAGACTCCTCTTCTTTTGACTTCAGTCCTTAATTCAGAATGTATCTTTCTAAAAGTACACCTATGTACTTACTTTAATATGTATTTTCACCTGATTTAATGTGTATTTTCAAATATGCACGTTTGAAACTTTGAATCCCGGCCGGAGTCGTATTTAAACTCGAGCGCTGGCTTTATCTTTGACCTGAAATCGACTCCATAACGTTAAAGTGCAATAATAAGATATTTACTCGTTTGATAACCTAACAATAGGGACTATGTACAACAATAACAATCGTAGGCGAAATCTAAATGTTATCTGCGATATCGGTTATAAACAATACTCGATTCGCATTGAGATTACGGACGACTATAACATGTTTTAACCTTAGTTACATATTAAAATCCAGAATTGGGTAACAGTAGCAAGAAACTGGTTAGCAAAAAAACTCTTAAATAAATATAATAAAAAAATATTAGTGAAAAGTTTTTGTACGTTTTCTTAATTACATTTTCTGTGTGATGTACTCCCAAATTTTTAACTATCAGTTTTTTGTTGTGCTGGAAAATGTAAAGTCTTATGCCCAAATATTTCTGAAAGGTGCAATTATACTGATTAATTTTACTTAGTAACTTGAATTTGTAAAACTTTATTAGACAACAGATTTGGTTTTAATTTGAATTTGATAAGAAAGAGGATTGAAAGGCTGACAGAGAACAAAGTAAAATGTAGTAAATCAAGTCTAAAAATATACAATTTATTTATCAATAACATCCAGTGTTCTTAACATGCTTGTTACTTTCTTCTGCACAAGAAGTCTACTAGGATATTGTTGTCGCGGGTTAAATTTCTACATGTGTCACAGTATGAACATTGTATGTAGGATTGGAGGTATTCCAAAAATCTTTATGACATACCGAAATTTACAAACAAAACGCATGTAATTCAAGAACTTGTAGGTAAATTTAGTTAGCGGAATTGAAATCCTGAATCCAGATTCACAGCTAAATTCATAAATAAAGTTTATTATTTCTGGATTTAGCTGTTAAATCTTCAACTCAACAATACTCTACAGAAACACGTTGGTCAATAAGAATGTCACAGCGCTCAGAGCGCGATCTGTGATTTATTTAATATCCCCACATCTTATAAATGAAAATGTCTATCTGTTGCAATAAACTGTGAAGTCTACAATACAACCTATGTCTTCGTGAACATGGTTATTAATGAGTAAATACTAGTAGCCAATATACTATTAGGTTATATTTTGAATCACAGAAATCTCGCACCATTCAACACCACAGTGTGACTGAACATTCTAATAAGGTAAAAAAACACGGCTATTCAGGTGTTAACAACCATGGGTGAATATTTTTCCTGTATTATACTTAAGGACGCTTCTCAATTGCCAAACTTTTTTTTCATTTTATCTATAATATCACCCGACTACTTTAAGTTGGTCGGTCTGAAAAATTTGTTATGATATAAATGCCTGTAATTATATTTAATTTGCAACATGCATTATTTACTACATTAAACATGGGTACTTATTATTAACTTGAAGTATTCTAAGTTCCATTTCCATGGGCGCGCAGTTTACGATCACAATCAAGTAACCTTACGCAATTCCTAAAGGGTTACAATTATGAATGAGATAAGCCTTAAAGATAATGATACCGAAACTCTGTAATATTGGCAGCACCAACTTTAATTGATATTCGAACTAATAATCGTAACCATAGAGCAATATTAAAATAACAACGGTTTCTTAGTCATTATGTAACATATAATTTGGTGTAATGGTGTATATTGTTTGACTAATCAATACTAGTGTAGCTTAATTACTTAATACAGGCAGGCTTAGACTGAGAGAACAAACCTATTATTGTTTATTAGCAATTGTAGATACTTACTTTAAAAATATTAAGGATAAGATATAATTATCAAACCACAGTTGGATTTAATGTTAAAATTTTACCTTCCTTGATATGAAACGGCAGCAGAGTTATGCAACATCACTTTATACAAGGACTTAATCAATAATATTGTTTTCAATTAGGTCACCATGATGCCACAAATATAATACAAGATAAAATTATTGGATTTAATTAACTATGAAAATAAATATTAGTTCAACTGTTTTTAACCACAGCACACAGATTGAAGCCGAGATTAATTTTGTCAACCTACATGAAGTGTGTGTAGGTTGATTGTAAGCCTGTGAAAGAATATCCCGGAGATCAGTAGAAGAACATTTCTGGACTGTAAGTCTCTAACTTGAATTTGATTGAATGTTTGTATTCATACATAGCCTATGAATTCAGCTTACTTATTGTTTAACTACATAAAAATGCTGTGAATCTTCAATCACAAGGTATGTTGTAGACACGCCTTGATCGTCATTGGAAAATATAAATATAAACTTATAAAGTCTAAATAGACTTATAAATCATCGTTCAAGTTTCACACTTCCTCACATCTACAATTCCCTTACAATTTTACAATAGCATTCTATATTTAAATAACCTTGCACCCACAAACAGAATGCATCTAAAATTCTCCTAATGATACAAGAACAAAATAAAAATATTTAAAACGCATTCTGTAGAATATAAAATGAAGCAGGGAACGTTTAAATGCAATAAATTCCTCACCTAATTTCATCTTGTTTGTGTATGCTATTTTTGACAGATGCCGCCGCGCCGGGCAGATAACCATAACATAAATAAACAAACTCCCGAATTGGCTGCCTCATAATTGACACTATTTTACATGCTCGAGAGTTTCCTATTATGTAAAAGTTAGAGTGACTATAGAGATGATTCAAGCGGTAAGTAGTTGAAGCCCAAAATATAATAAATCTTGAGCAAATGCCACAATTGGATCTACACGTTAAGTTATGACCATTGGAAATATGGATGCAGCCCTTGTTTTTTACTGTCGACGGATGCTGTAATAAGTGCTGAATAAACATAAATTGTGCTGACATCCTCTGATTCTGTAATCAACATGACAAGTCGTAATGTCAGCTGTGAATAAAATATTACGGCAAATTCATCATTCGAGAAGTTGTTTAATCTTTCATGTTAGAAACATGTAGCTAAATTTCGTTTGCTTGCAGCATTAAGTATATTACATTTTTATTAGTATTTATACTAACTATAAATTTATTTATTAATATATATACGAAAAACTTTAGAACTTATAATAAGTTGAAATGATTTAATTTATATTTGTTATGTCATCAAGTCTGACTTATAATCTCCTTAGGAAGTGATACATCTTATATGTCAAGTATAAAGCTCTGGACACGAGTGTATTTATTTATCACAACGTATTATAACGATTTCGTAAACAAATATTGAGGACTAAAACCCTCAGTTTAGCTAGTGCTTTCAAATTAAACTTTTAGATTCTTGTATCTTCTCTTGTCCTTGAATCAATAACAAACACCTAAATTTTTATTTTTATGGATTACTTGCAATACCTGCAAGATCCTTTATTTGAAACACGACAAATCCAACGATAATACTATAAAATCGCCCTTGTGAACAATAGCTATTTAACAAAGCTTTGTAACTTCAAATGCCCACAAAAATAATATATGAAACCAAAAACTTTAATAGTAACAAATCGGTGTTCAAACGTTCATTGAATTTCCCGCATTACCCCGAAAACGTCAAACTTACAAACGGTTATTATCCATGTATCCCGCTGGGAGAGACGTGTGAACATTTTAATTGGGGAGTCAAGGGACTGCCTTACACACACAAATACGAGCATTCAATAGAAAATACAACTATTTAACAACACACGTATTTTACTTTAAACGTATTTTGCTTACTTAAACATTCATAAAATAGTAAATAGACTGTTAAGTTGACTTGAATTTTTTTATTACTGGCATTCAGATGCTCGAATTCATCGAAACCGAAGCTATTTATCAAACCAAACATAATAAAAGGCTTGTATATATTCGAAACGACATAAAAAACACTATTTTCATAAACAAACACGTACAGTATCACGTCGGTGGGTGAGAAATGTCTTTATTTGTGAGTAAACTAGTAAAGTTACGTATGTATTACTCCCACGTACGAGGCATCTTTGCCTCAAAGCTTTAGAAGTTGAACGTATGTTTGAGATATGACTGTTTGCATTCACTACTTTAAACTTCGGTGAATTTACTATTTGTAAATAATAGGTTCTTCTGATCCGTTGATAACATTTTATAAAAGAAATACAGAAGAAATATGGCATTTAACTTCATATGAGTAGACTATCAAATTTGTACAGAGTTTTCAAAATCGAGTTTGGCTTGTCCCATAGCAGTATTTCCAGCAGTCTTGTTACAATAGCACAGGCTATGTCTAATTTAGTCAGACAGCCGTGTGTGACATGTGTGAGGTTATTAATTTACTATTATTTATTTAGGCAGACTAAATAGCCGAAACTAATATTTTTAATGTGCTATTATAATTCTCAATTTCATTTTATCTCGCTGTTTTGCTTAACTACATAATTAAATTGTACTACACGTTATAAGATGTCGACAAGGTGCATGTCATTACTAGTACAAGATTATGTTGTATCTTATTTGAATGCTATCATTACTAAAAATCTGTGCAAAATTGCAAAGGACAACATTCCAAGTACCGGTGCCCAATATCACATATAAATATTAAATATAACGGTATTCCATACCACACGTTTTTCCTTGGTAAATTGTTTGGTAATTGGGATGGTTGGCGTTTTTTGGAGGAGGCCTTCCTTCAGTAGTGGACGACAATAGGCTGAAGCACAAATGCTTTTGTCAACTATTAACCTTTTAATGTTGGATAGACCTTGAAAAATTTGAAATATAATAATAAGACGAGACATGCTACGCTGTCTAAATCCGAACTTATCAGGACCTTTTCTTTTTTTTTGTTGACGTGGTGGATAATCCCTTCGGATCTCCGGCTCCTCAGGGACGCAGGAGCCAGGAGTATGTGGTGTTTCTACTAAAAACCACCCCAGCGGCCGGTCTCAGGTGTCTTACTCTGAAGGGGACACGGGCCATGTTATTTCAGGTTCCCCTCCAGAATCGACGCCGTGTCTGGTCAGACCCTCTCCTGGGGGACGCTACAAAGGTATCCCCGCTGATTTATAGTTGCGGCCCGATCGCGTTTTTGCGACGAGGCCGCATTGCTGTCGCCGACTGCAGCCATTTATTCACTACCAGAGGTCACTATTCTCTGGCAGCTTGCGGTCTTGTCGGCGGCTGCTAACGAAGTCGACTACCTTTACGCTGGGGATCAGCCCTCTCCCGATCCCGTTTAGCAGTCTCTTTCTGGAGCATTACAGCTTCACAGAAAGAGATCACTGCGCCCCATCCCTACGCACCCGATCCCTCCGCACCAACTTATCAGGACCTATATGACCTCCTTGGGGCCTTGGGGGCGGCCGCCGTTCAGCAGTGGCCGGCAATAGACTGAAACGGAAGCGTGTATGATATCCAAACCGCTGGTAAACATACTTATATATTACTAGTTCTTGTTATAACAAATGATCATGCGTGTGGAACTTATGACCTGACCACTAGACTATTCACTAGAGTAACAGGAAATCATCCTAACTAGGATGACGGATGCGATATGTATTCATTTGTAATCATGAATCACTATACCTAGTCTTGCCATAAATATTGTAATAAAGAAAAAAGAAAATTGTTAACTGCAAATAACATTTATTACTTTTACAGTGTGTCAGTTTAATACATAAATATAAAACAATTAAAAATATAAAAAGCTTATTCGAAGTGGTCTCCATTGGCTGCAATACAGTCCTTTAAACGATGAGGCCAGTTATCAATAGAAGCACGCACTCTTTCCATGGGAAAATTCTTCACTGCCAATCGTATAGATTGTTTTAGGGACTCCAAATTATCATGGCGTTTAGAGCAAGCTGTACTCTCTAAAACTGACCACAAATCATAATCCAGCGGATTAAGATCGGGACTAGACGACGGCCAGTCTTCAGCTCTGATGAAGTCCGAAACGTTCGATTCCAACCAAGACTGCGTGGACCGAGCTTTATGACCCGGCGCCGAGTCTTGCTGGAAGGACCATACTTGGTTATTGAACATGGTGATGTTAAGGGGCTTAACTACCTTCTCAAGAATGGTATCTTGATACACTTGTGCCGATGTTTTGATACCTTTTTCACAAAAATATGGCTCAGTCACTCCTTCATAGCTAACACCCCACCAAACCATCACTGAAGTCGGATAATGTCCACGTTGCACTCTGTCGACTAATTGGGAAGCTTCCTTAGAGCTTTGAGCATAAATACGGTCATTTTGTTTGTTAAAATGTTGCTCAATTGTAAAAATTTTCTCATCCGTAAACAAAATTTTTCTGTGACCTCCCTTTGCGTACCGCTTCAGTAGTTGTTTCGATTTTACCACCCTATTCTTCTTTAAATTATCAGTTAAGAAATGGCCAGTGCGTCTCTTATAGGCTGCAAGTCCTAAGTCATCTTTTAAAATACGCGACATGGTTCTAGGTGCTATCTTCATTTCCCGAGATAAAATCTTTTGCTTTCGGACAGGATTTCTTCGAATTCTTTCCCTTACTGCTTTGACCACCTTTTTCGTACGAACACTACGTGGACGGCCAGATCTTTTTCTGTCACAAACAGAGGAGGTCTCATTGTACCTATTAATAGCCCGGTACACAAACATTTTACTAATACCAAGTGTATGGAGAGTTTTAAAAATTGCATTTGGCTCCATACCTACTTTGTGTAATGCTATCACAGCGATTCGGTTCTCTTTATCACCCCACACCATTTTAATATCGCAAAATATTTTACAATGTATTGGCGCCAAAATGAGAAAACACAATGAACAATCGTATAAAAATGACAGATTCGAAATTCAAATGTAATATTTTTTTATAATTAAGTGTAACAGTATTTATGGCCAGACTAAGTATATTTATTACAACCTAAATAAACAAAATACTCTACGCCTTAAGGGTGGATACTCAGATTATCATATTTATACTACGTGATGTAAGCATATGCGATAAACGTCTCGATAATACATGAACTGATAAATAATTTATACAGAACCAACGTCTATTTTATAAACGAAGCATCGTCTATAAAAGTCGAGTCGATAAGGGAACACAAACATTATCTTGAGTAGTACTGCTTTCAGATTTATGGTATTTGTATTACAACATTATTTTTAATAGAGCTTTGACAGTATCAGTAATATCAGTACATTTGGAATAAAATCGTTCGAAAGTGAATCGATCTGATAAAGGTTTTACTAAGAAAGAAAGGAAGAAAAAGGAAGACAAACGCCTATTTCATTGCAAATATAAAAAAAAATATTAGCTAGGAAAACCACCCGCTATTTCGAATAAATCACATTGTCCTTTGCTTTACAACTCCTTCGGGTCATTGTCGGATCCTACTGGGGCCTACGTTGTGGTAATGTGATATATAAGACTTAAACCGACTACATCCACACAATATTCCGTCCACACAATATCAGAAAGGAAGTTCATGCGAACCCCAGCAGATTTCGCCGTCTGTGGAATCAGTGAACGCCACTGTAATGAACAACTTCAACTTATAAATAATATATAATGGCCCTCCAGCTTATAAAACCGCGTGCGCAATACGTCACTCCGCTCAGCCACTGTGGCACATTTAGTCGTGTTAAAGCGACAGAAACGTGGTTCTATTCGCTGCCTTTTGGGCAAACGCTATCTATGGAGGTCCTATCATTTAGCGGGCATCCACATCGACCTGGAGACATATTGTAGTTATCGTAATGCTGAGAAACTGATAAGGTATTGTTTTATTAAAATTAAATCAAAAATTATAAACGAGTTATCTACATAAGACTGCTTATATAATACGAAAAATTAAAGGACAAGTATATCAGAATTCTCTAATCTAAATAACTACCGACCTTGTTCATTGGTCAATTTTAATGAATATTTTATTAATAGGACAGTAATAAGAGTAATAATTATTATCGAGTCCAATATGGTGTATAATGAGTTTGGTGACCAGAACTCTTGGATTCTATTCATGCTTTCCATCAGGCAGAGTAGAGTCACTTTGGCAGGCTCTTAGTAAAGAAAAAAAAAACTTTCAACCCTAAATTTAAATTAACTTTCAACTTTAAATTTAAATTATGAAATGACCTGGGTACACGTTACATATTTAACGTTTCTTGAATTATCATCCAAAACCTTTACTAATCCACTGCTGGACATAGGTCTCTCCCTAGAAAGAACGCTTCCTTTCTTACAGAACAACAGAAGTTATTATGTAACTTACATTCAGACAAATTTAATCTTGTCATACAATTATTTATCCTAAGTCGAACTCACGGTTTGTGGTTCAGTAGCCGGCACTAAAATATGAACATTTATTTAACTTGACCTTGTTGATCGCATTATATAAGTGTTTGTATGTACATATATATATGTACATATATATATATATATATATATATAAATCGAGTCGAGATAAAAAGTTAACGCTAGCAATAATCATAAAGTAATCGACAACAAGTGAAATAGTCGCTTAAAAATATAACTATCAAGTTTTAAAATGAATTTCAGCTTTATTTATTAAGCAATAGGGATGTAATTTATTGCCAATATTGTGACATCTCGGTCAGGATATAAATAAGAGTAGGTCGAGGATAGGTATTGGATGCCGTCCAGATTCACCGACAGCTGAACTAGTCTAGAGAAAAGTAATTCAGAAACATGAGTCACGGTAGATATCGCTTTCTTTTTGTTGACTTACAATTTTGTACCAAACCTTGGCAAATTCTTTAGACTTAAATAAGCTAGTTCCGTGTTATTCACAATAAGTATATTTGGTAACCGTTGATTACAATTAACGTGAACCACTACATACAAATCTTACGCTAGAATCGAATCGAAAAATTGAAATATAAGAAATAATCTACTGTACAAATTGACTTATTTACGTATATTGTATAATGATTCCTAGAGTCTCAGTGATTATGTCAGATGTCCAAAATATTATTATTATGTTTTTATATAGAAAATGCTGTCGCATTGTGTCCACGAGTCTTAGCCAAATGTGCCAAAACAAAATGATGAGAGGTTATGATGAGGATGAAGCGCGAAATTTTCATGAGACGGCATGTATTCAGAAGGACTGCTTTATCAATCAGTGTGAGGGTAGTTTTCAGCATTTCCAGTGTATTGAGGCTACCTTGAATTGTCTTTGGACTACACCAGGTGGAGACATGAATTGGTGTAATCCCAAAGATATAAAATTTGAACTCCATCTACCTGCTATTGTCTTTTGACTTCGGTAGCTAAATCTCTAAAAATCTCTAAATCATTTTTTTACTGTGTTTTGCAAGATTATGTGTATTACAGATTACTATGTCTATATCATAAAAATCTAGGATTTAGTTGTTATAGGCGTGCATTAAGGCACTACAAATACTTTAAGATAATTGCTAAGACAATATTCCTCATTTTTACTGTAGACACAGAGTACAGTAACAGTACTATGTTCTCCTTAAACTTTTTTGTTGTTAAAAAAAGTAGTAATCACTCTCTAACAATAATTGTCATAGAAAAAAATAATGTATTCCTACATATTAAAGACAAATTCACTCTATATTTGATTATTCCAGGATAACACTTTGCAAAATTGAGAAACATGCCTTTGACTTCAGGATCGTCGTGACGACTGAACGTAAAAAGTTCCAGACAACGATAATATCGAATTTCTTTCTAAGTTTGTTAGTCTGGATAAAAGTATGCCGAAAGTTTGAATTAAAGGAATCTTATAAACAATTTTCTATGCTTAAGCATATCTATTTTGTGTACTAATGTAAAATATTCATTAAAGTAATATGCAATACTTTTAAATGATTAACTTAATATTATGTGTCTAATAGAGTGTAATAATAAAATTATTATAACGCAACAGGTTTTGTAACGTTACAATCATTCAAGTACAAAATAAATTGCAGCAATTTGATCTTGGTTCATAAATTACAGAATTATCTTTGAGAAAAAACATAATTGCATCAGGCGATATACTTGTAGCCCTGTGAAATAATCACACCATAAATTATAGAGTTGTATTCGAGTTTATATATATATATATATAAAGAAGCACAGTTTAAACATACAAAGATTTTTTTAATAAATTTTAAATCACACTTTTATTAGCTTCACCTGTATGTTTGTTTATTTGTAGTTAATTGACTTCTCTGAACTCGATTTTGATCTAATTTGAACGGTCAGACTTAATTTAAACTTTATAGACTTCAAATTCTAGTTCAACTTATCATTAAAGGGTGTTTTTAAGTTTCTAGAAACTATATTTATATCACTTCATTTATATTTGATTTAACTCTTGTCAAGTACCTGTCGTGTAGACATTGATCAAGAACCTCTTTTTTAACGATCCTTGTGCTTGTTCATAATTTTATTTTTTTAAAATAAGGGTTACAAAAAAAACCTACGTGAACCCGCTCAGGTGTTAACATTCCAGTTCTTTAAGTGTACTGTATAGAATGTGAAAGTCGGGTAAAATTTTGACACTTAGATATTACTTATATTCGTAATTTCTGAACCAAAAATACATGTATGTTTGTTCTTTTCTTCATAAATCTATTTGATGACTCATTATTCTAATGTTTATGATTTACTATTTCGTTTCAATACAATTTGTAATGTGGACAGTTTTATTATGTTTTCCAGCAAGTTAAACTTTTAATAGTAGTTCGACAGTTGGAATAGTGCCATACAATAGCTTTATAAATGCTTTTAAAATAAAATTCTCAAGGATTCTACACAAATAAACATGTGTGTTTATATCTTTACACATATTATTATTATACCAGCTGTGTAATTTTTTTTTAACTAGTAGCTTGGACATTTCAGCTACTTAATTCTATTGTTCGTTTCTTTAAATCTAAAATAATTACTTATTGTTACACTCAATTTAATATAATTTTAAACATAAATAAAATAATAAAAGGATCAAAAATCACACATCATCAATGTCAATCTTATATTTATGAGATAAATAAGATATTTATATTTATATAATATAGAAATTTAGAATTTTATGTTCAAATCACAACATTTATTTGCTAATACAATAAGAAAAAATAATGTGAAGTTAAAAACAAAAATTTATTTAGTGTAGGGTCTGAATCAGCAGATCATATGTTAAGAAAAAAATATATTATCACGACTTTATTAGCTATTTCAATTCATTTCAATATTTCATTTCAATAATTTTAGGTAAATTGAAATATATTTTTACTTTTATTTATAAAGCTATATAAAACAAACAACAATGCACTCTTAACGGCTACGAAATATATAAACTTTGCAATTATATATCTAAATAATGTTACTGTATTTTTTTGCCAAAATATTTTTTTAACAGAAAAATAGTTAAAAATGTTTGCTATTTACAAAAAAGGCTTAAAAATTAAAGCCATTTTTGGAAAAAGTTGGTAATCTGGTGTCCTAGACATATGGCAGTGGGAAGTAATGGGTTAAGGAGGGACCTATGTTCAGCAGCGGACTATGAAATGCTGTTGATGTGATGTGGTCAGGTTCTTTGTGGTGTCTTTAAGCGTTTAAAATATATACATGTCAAAATTTCAAATAGTTTAAATAATGTTTATTGAATTAATCAAAATAGATTACAGCACAGTTTTATTACTCAAACCACTTTAAGTTTAAAAGTGGATAGTTAAAATAGCTACTTATAAAATATTCTTGGCGAGACGGTCTGCACGGCGTTGAATAGGCGCCGCTCCCTTACCAGACCACCAAATATCTGGCAATGCAAAATCATTTCCTATTCATTTTATGCATCTGATACAATGGGTTTCCCCTAACTTATTGGGCAATTTCTAGAAGCATCAAATTGCCAAGATATATATTTTTTGGTTATATTTGTATACTCTTATTTCATATGTATATTAATGTATAAAAATGTTATATTGTGATTTTTGTTATAATGATTTAGGGGGTATGTTTTACGATAACATACAGTGTTGCAGAAAGATATTATTTTTAAGTTTATATTAAAATCACACGAACTGTGTCTATTTGCAGATTGGTTCTAAGTCAAAATTTTAATTGAAAGAATAAGTAAACGTAAGGCAATCGATGCAAGTTAGTAGCAAAGAAGGACTGATTAGAATCGAACCTACATAGGTGTGTCCCAATGAGACTTTTTCTGGGGTTTTTATATCATGGGAGATATTAATTTGATAAGATCCAAGATTTAACGCTATTACTTCTAATACTACAATATTGCGTAAGCCGTTCAAGTTTAATATTCCGGAAGCCGTTACATTAAATATTTAATAAAGTAAAGAAAACATCGTGATTAAATCCTTAGACGTTAGACGGTTGATTTACACCGCTACCTGAGAACCCGGGTAATTATTTAAAAAAGGATTTAGTCGTGGCAATATGTATTATATGCTGTATTATGTAACAAAATACATTATAGATAATTCATGTCCGTAAATATGTGGCATTTGTCGTTTGCCAAGTGCATTTCCGTGCGGGCAACAGCTATTATTCAACTAAAGAGCATTGGTCCCACTATCACAGATCTTTTTTTGTTCCTTGCTAAAAGTCATCAGCTGATCATACACATAATACTTTGAATTTAAGAAGTCAAGTAAGTTTACTTTGAATAAACACATGAATGCTAATTTCGGTACAAACATAAAATAAAGATTTGAGACTTTAAGGTATTCGTTTTTAAGTTTTTAATTAATTGCAGAAGAATTCATTTTTTACTACAAGGTCAAGATCTTTATTAACTACACAATATATATTTTTTTTATGTAATATATATTCATCACAAGTAACTTTGTTTATCACTTCCACCTGGACTTGGTACTTCTAATATTTTATAGCGTAATAGTCAAACAATATAGAACTAAGGAGTGTTTTATGACCGAATTATAGCCTTTTTAACTACTCTGATATTCTAATAACAAAATTTAAAACTATATGCTACAGAATATCTTTGTGATCATCCATCCAAGAACATTTACCTTACCGCAGTATAAAGTATTTATTCTTTCCAGATATCCTCGTACTCGCAAGTAGTGGTATTGATTTATGAAACAAATGTGACAGTGACACATGACAGTGCAGAATTAGCTGCGACAGTTTAGTGCAATGCTCTGTCTGGCGCCTCCCGCACTAGGTCAGCTTGATACTGGGATGTAAGAAGCACAAACACTACATTATGCTAATTAATGTTGCTAGTTTACTTTATTTCATTCATAAAATATCCGGCAGAGAAGGTTGATGACCTTTAGAGATTACATTTAGCACCGAAATTTTTATATTGCCTTATTTTTTTTTTAACAATTATATATTTGAAAATGGATTATTTCTTGCTTTTATAAATAAAATGTGGTTTATTGCACGTTATTGCGTCTTTTAATTGAATAAAATTAGGAAGTTTCCTTCCGAGTACAGAGAAATAAACTACATTACTTATTGAAGAATAGTAAAATTTAAATATTTTGTTAACAAACACGATTCATATTATAATGAAATACATATTTTATTTATCAAAACCTACACATACACGAATCATTTTTGTTTTAAAACAGTGCAAGTGGAATATTAGAAATGCAATTCACGCAAAATAGACAATTATTAAAGTAAGAAATTCCTCAAGTAAATAAGATTTTTTGCTACCTTAGTGATACCGCAAAAACTACTAACAAATCGTTCATCATAAATCATTGAATTTCGATAGAATTCATGGTTTGTCTTTTGACAAGCTTGCTGGGTTACAACTGCACAGGTAACCTCTTTTCTTTTTTCTCACACCTTCGAAAAAAGTCTCAACGCGACAGGTAACATGAACTAGAAGGTCCACCTTTTTAATCAAGCCTTTGAAACAGTAAACCCTTAACTTTTTTTTCTCGCCTATTGTATTTATAAGAACTTATTGTTTGAAGCGATAAGTGGTTTCGACTGGACGATTACGTTGAATAAATTCTGCGAGATTTATTTCACTCTATGGTATTTTATAAACATTGGAATACCTACTTGCAATATTGTAAGTCATTAAACAAGTTTGCTTAGCGTTCTACATAAGCATAACCTATATCATAGCCGTTTACAATAACTTCGTACTGTTGATAAGCATTTCTGATAATTTTATTATCATAATCGACACAGTGATGTTTTTATTAGAATATTTTATTCAAAGAAGCGTGATCAACACTTCGATACAGCGTATGGAAGGAGGCGACCTTCACTTATGACATCATTACGTTTGTGTACAGCGCGATTAAGAGAATTAACAAGTTTACACTCACCAACTTATTTGAGATCCATCTCCCTTGATGGTTAGGTGCTCCGCAACAGAAAATCCGAAATAGGAGCCTGGTTCTCCGAACTTTATCACAGGAATCCTTGGTTCCAAATTGAAACTTGTCACACTGTACAAAATGCACAATAACAAAACACTAGCGCACCAAAAATAACCCATGTTGTACACCGTTCGTAATATATTCGTGTAATAAATCGTGTTAACGCACCAATTCACTGTCTTCCAGTTATTATTTGGCACATCGCGACTTTCGTAGAACTAAACTATAGTAGCGTGCACTAACAAGACCCCCAGCGCGGTTGCCGTCCGCCGGTCGAGTACTGAATACAGTGTAGAGTTTGTTCCCGCTAAACTCGCGTATCTCCGTCTTACGTGTACGGCCACACCTGCTTAAGTTGAGGTTTACATATTGCCTATTCTTTTTAATAAAAATATGTAAGGCTTAGATGCTGTGCAAAATCATTTGTGTTTAGTTAACTGAAACAATTTTTACAATTTCTCTTTGGTTGGAAAGTATGGCACCAGGAAACAGCTAATGATTTTATTATTATTTTCTCTTTCTCAGTGTTGGTATTTTGTCATCAAACTCAGACTGGAAAATAAAATTAATATATTTCGTGACAGTTAGAGTCATAAAATTTATTTAAATAAGTAATATTAAAAAAACCGTTAATTGAATTTTGAATCTTAAGATTCGTCGAATATATGTCGTCGTCGTCGTGTATAATCGTCGAAAAATAATGTTTATTTTAAACCTTCAATATTGTTATCCTTTTAATATTGGTGATATTTGGTATTGAGAATTAATAAAAAAAATTGTAATAATTATTAAATTCTATAATTATTTGCCAATTAACCAGACGCCTTTTTTTTGTTAAATTAAATATGTTCTTAGTGCAAAGGTAGAATAAAATAGCGATTTAAGTTTCAAATATTGTATAAAAGTATCTATTTTTAAATATCTATGGATATTATGGACCTTACACAAAGGTTAAACAAACACACAAATCTATTTGACATTAAACTTTTTGATATTACATCCGTAGGTGTGGCCGTACCTTTTATCATAACTTGTTTAACGTACCGCAAAACTGTTCTTGCTCTACGTAGAGAGGCAATTGAACTCATAAATAAAACTAACGCCATCTATTCAACAATCTTTCGGAGGTATAAAATACAAAGGTGAATTTCGTGACTAAATCATGAAATTTTATGTTTGTGAACCGCCATCTAGCGGATAGATCTTATTTCGATCTCTTCATTTCGATGGTTCGAACTACAGAGCTCAGTTGCTGTGTAGTACCTTGCAACTGCCAGTAGATGTCTCAACTTGACAATTATAAAAAATCTTATGCTTTTCTTTGGATATTCAAGTAATTGATATATTGATTGACCTGTCACCTACAAGACGTAGACCGATATTGTCTTCGTTGACTGCCCCTGTCTGTGTCAAAAAAGGTTTGTAGCAAAATCTTCTCTTGCCTGTTACAATTTCTGATCATACTACTAGCTTGTCAGTTTTTTAAACTTTAATCTAACATTTAGTTTTATCATTATAATTCCAAAATCTTGGCATACACGACGCATATGGAAACCGTTTAGGCCAGGTTCAGTCCTCAATAAGAACATTTTTAAACAGTCACAAATAATTCTGCAATTTTGTTAAGGAGATCATGTACATACTTCTTGAATGTAAAACGATTTGTTTGCATCCTGAATTCGAATAGAAGCGCATTGCAGAGCAGTACTACCTGAACAAAAAACAAAGAGTTCACGAAGCTAGAGTTGAGGGGAGGGACATAAGAAAAAAAGAAGATCATAAAAAAAAACAAACTAATATAACATTTCAACAACTACAATTTTCATTTCAACAGTATAGATGCTTATGTTGTCGCTAACAACTTAGGGTCTCAAGTCAACCTCACCTATAAGTGGTGCACCTGCTGGTAGACGGACGAGGCTCTGACAAACAATACATTCTGATTAGCAGCAATAGGCTCGCCACCTGTTACGTGGGAGCAAAACACTAGCGAAAAGTGGGCGTTTAATATACCTCTGCCTACTTCTCCGGGAAAACATCTGTAATTTTAAAGCATGTATGTACGTAAAATTAACTAAAACCTTCTATTTTGAAGCAGTCTCCACAGTGTGATCAAGTAGCAATATATCGAGTGTCACTACACGTGCAGTAGTATGCCATCAATACGAGTTAAGGAATTTTTGTATACTATCTGCAATTCAATGTTCTTACTTTTAACCTGTGATTTTTTTGTTTATTCGTAAGTTCTTATTACTTAATATTAGTATTTTGTTTGAGGAGACATTTAAGTAGTTAAGTAAATTAATTTACTTTAACTAGATTAGAATTATCTAACTTTGACTATTTCAACTTTTCTTAATTATTATATTATAATAAATAAAGTTTAAAATTAACCTACTCAGTATCTTGTCTTTAAATTACACTATAATGCTTGTTTGTTATTTTAAATTTGAGGTAAAATGGGCTACTTATCGATTTTGAAAACAATCTCAACATCAGAATAGATTACTTTAGTTCAGTAAGTAAATTAATGTAGAAAAGTCTCCGAGAGTATTGCATTCCAACGTAACTCTTCAGATTTATCACTTACATCTGTAGGCTAGCAGATAAAATTCTTCAGTGTCACGAGCTAAGTCTTCTTCGGAGAGTCCGATTGGAAAAGTGTCAACATAAAATTCAATGAAAGAGGAAAGAAATATTTAATCGGTTTTTCATTGTCTTTTTATGTTTAGCTCTTTTTGTAACCTTTATTGCATGTATCATAATATTTGTATAGTGTATCATTAGCGTAGTCATTTCGAACAAATAAAACTTATTAAATATAATGTTCTCCTGTTTCGGCCACGGTGGCTTGTCTCAACGCGAGCAAGGCTGTGCGCAAACTCAGGTACACTCCTTTTTGCCTCGATCTCACAACGGCTATCTGACATGACTAGGGAAATTTCAGGTGCAGGACCGATGGCTTTACGTGCTCTCTGAGGCAAAGGGATTAAGACCCCAGCTTCCAAGCTCTGGGCTCTTATTAAGATTTTCTATAATAACAAACACTCGATAACACTTGTATGATTCGACCCGGGTATCGAACCTGAGACCTCTATAAATCAGCAGTCGCATATGCTAACCGTAGACCAACGAGACAGTCTAATTTTAAATATTTATATATATAAGAGTAAAGGACAGTTAATAAAGGGTTCTTAAAAATAAAAGCATGATTATAATGTCCATTCATTTTATTTAATTAATTGTTTATAGCATACGTACAGAAAATAAAATTTATTTACGTCCCAAAAATTATAGAATGAAATCATTTATTACTCTAGTCTTTTGACACTCTCTCCGGTACAATATTCGAGGACTTTAATTTGTATTGCTTAAATTATACAAAATAAATATGTTTACAATACTGACTATATCAACTGTTACTTTTCAAATTATAAGAAAAACACCTATGTACATATTTGGTATAGTAGGTGTTAGATGGTGTCCGACGTTAAGGCGTTTCAGAAACTTGCAATAGAAGCTGTAATAGCAGCCGTTTAGTAAGGCTATAGTAACCTTCGCACAAAAGTGATGTTAGAGAGCTAAGTGACACGCAACTCGCGAGTACAACTTTTATAGCTGAAACGAGTACTCGTACCGAGTAACCGGTCGCGGCGGTTTATTCCAACGAACGTTGGCCACCTCACGGTTTAACTCGAAACCAATCGATTGACATTTGACGGAACCTATGTCGCGCCAGGTAGTTTGTTTGGTACTAAAATACAGCAATTTGGGTTAAAACCCCTACTGGTATTGCATTACCATTCGAGCCTCGATAGGTATTTAAGGTAGTGGATGGAAGGTCAGTTCGGTCTGCGAGTGGGCGAACAGTAGGTTCAACTGTGAATCCAGACCGACGTTGTAGACCTTAGCTAGCTTGGCAACGGACTGGTCTGGTTCCTTGCGGACGAGTGCCACACCGGACACTTTCATTAGGTGTACTTCTGAGTCCACGGACCCACCACCGGTAGTGGCTAGTGTCACGTGGCAAGTGACGTCGACATGAATGTATTTCTCCACAGCCTTGCCGCGCTTTCCCGGCACGTCAACATATTCAGTTTTCTCTTCCACTTGCGGCAAGTCGGCACGGAATACGGTGGCTTCACCCAGCACACCCTGTGGGCAATGAAACAACTCAAACTTAAGAATAAATACAAGAAGATTGAAACACAATTGTCAAGGTTATTTAATCGATTTGTATCGTTGGCTAGAAGCCAAAATATGTAAAATGCAATTAGAAATTGTATATCTGCCAAAGTGATGAAGTATCACAAGTGTATATTATTTATACACTACAAATATATAATAAATAAAGCGAATAACAATCTATGACTATTTATCTTTACAAAAATTTATGTACGCGTATGGCACATAGCCAAAGTTTTTTAGTTTTCTCTTGTAAATGTCGCAGTAACCTAAATTATCACAAGGAAATGTAAATATAAATTCATCAAAATCTTAGGTATTTTACATTATATTGTTATAGTGTTAATTTAATAATGGTTGCAAAGACATATTATTTATATTTTTAAATGTACAAATATTTTCCATGTTAATAAAATTATACTTTACTTTAATGTAATGAATATGTGTAAAGAATAAAATGTTACATACCCCATTTCCAGTTATTGAGAATTTCATTCCTGGTTGGATAGCACGAGGTTCCATGCCCAGACCTTCAGGATGAGAGTCAGACCAGAAATAGTTGTCAGGCGCATTTAGCAAATCAGGTTTGAAGGTAATACGTTTTCCATAGCCCATGCCGATGGACTGAAGCAACAAGGTACGACCATTAAAGAGATGCCGTCTGCAGCCAGCGGGACGCACGCGGTAGTAGAAACCAGGAACGATACGGGGGTCCACGTATGTCCCTGTAAATAAAACAAATTTAAATACCCTGTTACGTCAAAAATTTGCGTCAAGTTCGATTTATAAATAAAAATATATTTACCAATGACAGGCAGCTCATATCGCTCTAAACCAACAATACAATATTGGCATGGAATGTCTTTTATATCTGCACCATTGACTTTAATTCTTCTGGAAGAGGATTCTACACCAGGTTTAAGTTCATAACCTTTTTTTAGTTGTTTGATACCAATTGCAACGTTAACCACTCGAGTTACGGTAGCGTTTCCTTTACCCTTTGCCAAGATAGCCACTCCAGTCACAGGTACCAATTTCGTTGCACCATCGTTTTCATACCATTCGACTTTGCAAAGAGTGTTGATTTTAATTTTCTTTACAATTGATCCATTTTCGTGTATCTTCTGCTCGATTTCAATTTGATTTTTCTGTAGAAAATATAAAAACGTTAAAATTTACTATTTTTCGAAACATTTATTTATTATATATTTATGAATGTATATTATTGTATACATGTATAATGCGTAGATAAATTATCTACCATTGTTGGTTTTCTTATTTATTTCTTAATATTTAGTTCTTTCTGAATTGCTTTGAAAGTCTTAACGAAAGTATATTGCACCTTTTAACTCATTTCCGCACCATTCAACTTTAGACTATTATATTTTTTTTGTGTATAAAGTTATTAAATAAATAAAAATAACAATTACAGCTATTTTACCTGTTGTTGGACTACTTCCAAAACGCCTTGCGGCTCGTGGTTTGCGTCATAAATCGTAAACTTTTCTCCAATAGAAACTGCCTCAATCTCAAACACAAATCCTTCAGGCCTGGAGTCGGTCCAGAAATAGTTATCATTGTCGTTGAGTTTGCAGTTGTAAGGTTCAAATGTCAGTCTTCGGGCAAATCCACGTCCAATAGATTGCAAGGTAAGTGCCTTGCCTCCGAACAAGTACTTCGGCTTCACTGACAAAGCGGGTGCATCCAAAGCCTGGAAAATTAAAGTTCTAATTACTTTTGTGTATCTACAAAGTTAATAATATATATTTTTCATTCTGAGTTTTAATTTAATTATTTACAAGATTTGAATTAATATTCCAATAGTAAAATGTATTACGTTTTACATAACAGTTACGAATTCAATTTAATTAATTCTGTGAAAAATTATATAATCAGGTATGATTATGACTATTTTTTCGAATGAATAAAATTGACGAGTAGGTATATTGTTAGAAATGATGAATACAGTAATTATTGTTATGATTAGACGACAAATATTTGTTGACCATTTTAGCATATACAATGAAATGAAAAAATAATCACATCAACACCAACAAGGTGGGATTGAAAAGAAATAGAATATTGATATGATTAACAATGGCGTAATGCCCTTATGAATGATACTTATGGTTTACCTATTGCGGACATAACATGCGGCCAGCCAGTATGTCACTTTCGACCTGTCGGGTTTCTCCGAAGTGCTTGAAGTTTGTATGTGAGTGAACGCCGCTCTTGGCGGGGGTCTGAAAAACTGGACGATCCACATACCATCGCCTACAACGGCAAGTGCACACAACCAGTGGCGAATAGACACTCGAGTTAACGGTGCTGATAATTGATGAGATTTACATTCTGAAATATCATCAACGGACACCGCTACTCATTGAACTAACACCCGGTTAATCTAATTGATCGAATCTGAATCTGGACTGTTGAAACGACTAGCAAATGTTTTAGAACTTGTCAGTCATATGCGATGTTGATAATCGACTGGTGATGAAATAGCAGCAGCTTTAGACGCTTGTTGTACTTATAAAGTTGCCATAGAAATATTTTGTGGTTACAGAAATTATGCACTGAAGAACATTTAATTAATTACTTTCATTTATTTCTTAAGTCTTTTAAGAATAGCATTTGACAACTTTATACATACGTATTTGGCGCGATTTGGAACTAAAGACACATTGATAAAAGATTCGTCTTATAATTAAAAGAATACTTAACTATTACTATAACAATTTATCGATTGTAGTTATGATAAATGGAACTTAGTGAACATTCTCATTATTTTTTTGACGGTTATGACACAAATATTTTGTTGCTATTGTTAGCAATGAATACAGGTATGTCACCAATCAGATGTCAAGAATATTCACTTATTCCATGAACATTTCTGTAAGACATAAAGTAACTCACCGTCCTCTTGACTCTGTAAAGGATTATTCTTGCAAAAATGTTCTGATGTAACCACAATCGATTTCTTATACTTCTCATCGAAAATTAAATATGTCACTTACAACATGTACAAAAAAAGCTTTTATGTTTTTTTTGGAAATTGATCTGTTTTAAGATAATGGTATAATTAATGCGAGGGTACGTCTAAAGCCTACTGCTAATAAAATTAGGGTACGATTCTCATGAGTCCATCATCGGCCTGGTCATCTCATTTACAGTCCAGTGAAAAAATAATTTAGCCCGAAATGATATGGATCTTCATGTTTTTCCTTTTTGATTCCGAAGGATTTGCTGCCACATTGATGATACAAAAGCGATTCCATATAGATTTACATTATATTTTTCCCAATGAAAAAGCAACATTCAACGTGGTCATGTAAGGAATAGTCGTCAATGAGTCTATATTTAATATGGCTATATTTGACTTGGAAATGTGGATGATTGCATGTATAAATTGCACATGCTCTTAATTGACATTGCAATCATCTACACTTCCCTAACGAGCTATCAGACTATTCCTTACAGACCTGCTCTTGTGTATTTTCCAGTAGTAGTTATAGAATAAATTATATTACTCATCTCACCTGCATTGGTCTAACTTTGTATCTGAATCCGGTTCTGACGCGGAGGTCGATGTACACGCCTATAACAGGCATTTGATGCGGCGCCGGAGCTGGTACACGGTATACAGCGGGCACATCTCCCAAAACACTTGCGTCCAATAGTACCTCTTTGTTGCAACTCCAATAGTCCTTTTGAGGCACATCGGCTTCCTATAATTTCAATAATATTTAGTAAACTGTACTATTTTATCTATAATATTAATTTGAAACTAAATTATTTTGCGCACCGAATCATCCTTTTCGATTTCAAATAAATCGAATAAATTTCCAGGTTCGTCGCAAACCGTTTTCAAATCGATCATGTTTAGAAGAGACGTTATAGATAATATTTTAATATAAGGAGTACAATGACTGAACTGATCCCTGTTCAGTTAAAGAATAAAGGAAGTCAGTCAGTGCATTTGAGTATTTTGGCAGTGTAATGGCGCCCATGTGATTGTTAATACCCGCTGCCAATATTATGAAGTTACATAGTAATTCATAAAAAACATTACGTCGCACTTGTTCTGCGTTCGTTTCAGAGCATGTGACTTAATGCTTACTTTCAGTTTCTTTACCTATTTTCTAAAATAAAAACGTCAAAGAATAAAAACTTTTCAGTTAGTCCTTGAAAACAATTGTAATGACGCTTAACGAATTCTTAAATTCAAGAGAATCCAAGCGTATACTAAGGCAATATGGTTACTGTTATGAACATTTTAAAAGATAATTGAAGCTCGTGACAATAAATCAATTGAGATAGTCAATTATATAACGTAAAGAAACATGATAGATTCAAATGAAAGAAGTTGGTATGTTTAATTTTTTTAGCCGGAGCAAAGTCCGAGTTCTCATATTCGTGTGTGTTATTTATAGAATATTTATTTACAGTTACATTTGCGAATATGCGATCTTTGCAAATTCCGCACCGCCTACGTGTTCTTTTCATGAACAGAGTTGATGTGTGATATTTCTTAATACAATACTGCTGTCCTAATTTTTTTTATCGTGAACATAGCCTTGGATCGGAGACAATAACATCGGCGCTTGAAACCTCATAACTTTGATCTGCCGACTTTAATTGCTCTGAATACGAAGCTAAACAACTGCTAATTTGTATATTAACTGCTTATATTTATTTGCGACTTGTCTTCATATTACCTAATGAAATTAGTGTCTAGACATGGAGGAGGTAAAGCAAACAATAAATAATGAGTGCGAAACTGGTGTGTGAAAAAAGAACAATAATTCCTCATTAAATTTGTAAGTCTCTGATGGAGTTGAGAAAAACATCATTGTTGACAAATATGGTCATAGTCTTGGTCATTTGTTACTTGCAATTTTACTTATTTAAGATAGAATAAATGCGGTATAATACAACCCACTTTCGCTCTAGACAACATTGTTATAAAAATGTATCAATTTTTTAAAACCTAGTCTAGTTTAAAAGTGTATATTGCCTGTGTTTCTATTTTTAAATTTTTGGCGCCTGTCAGAAATACGTAACCAGTTTCCGACAAGCCACGCCTCCAATTTCTTGCCAAATTCTTAGCGTGTGTGTAAACATGGTGCAAAATTTAGCTTTCGGTTGTAATACATACTTACAGGTATTTCAATCTCAGGGAAAGCTTCCTCCCCATCGCTTTCAACGTCACCAGAAATGGGTAAAAAGGCTTTTGGAATGTTTTCCAATTCCTAAAATAAAACACCTATTATAAATCAAAAGTACTTATAATAAATAAACTTATTAATAAAATATATAAACAAATAGTATACATTATATATTTTTAAATAGTAATAATAGAAATATATTCCGACACAACGCTATCTAGTCCCAAACTAAGCAAAGCTTGTATTATCAGTACTAGACAACTGTTGAAAATAAATATACTTTATTTTTATATATTTTATATATTTTTTTCGTAAATATTACACATAGAAAATACCTAAACTCCGGAACAAATATTTGTAGATCACAAAAACATTAGATCCGATCCCGGAATCGAACCCGAGACGAGCACAGTCGTCGCACACGCCACCACTGTATCACCGAGGCAGTTAAGTTAGTACATAACAGACAATGATAAGAAAAGAGGCCAATATTATGTATATATTGTCCTTGACTTACTGCAAGATTTTATCTTGTACTGATAAAGTATAGTTTATGATTATAAATAATTTTATAAACTTAATCATATAGTGAGCTTATATTTTTTGTCTGGTTTGGTATTTAATTCTTGACATAATTATTATACGTCCATATTAAAAGATCACAGATTTTCAAGTTATGCTAGCAATAATTACCTGAGCATGAGGTAGAGTCTCGGCTAACTCAGGTTCAAATTCAGTGGTTGCGCCAGTGAGACGAGCACGGGTCAGATTCCACAAACGCTGCAATTGCACAGGGGTCTTCTCAACATGCGTATCCATAGCTTGGTTAGCGGGCATTTTTATCTCTTCAAATTCTTCTCAAGTCTGCCAACAAATTTCTTTATTTTAAATACACATTGTAGGTATACGTCACTAACATACATTTCAGCGTCATTATTTTTTTTTAAAGTGCATTATTTATTTTCAGTGTATATCTTTTGGCTGAGATGATGCTACAATTTTATGCACAAGTTAAATGAGTAATCTAAAATAAAAGTAAAGAAACATCCATACGTATTACCTAAACTTTATTTTCTTAAAGTTGTGGCCTTTCTCCCTACGACCTGCTTACCTTATGTTACTTATGAATTCTATGAATCTATGGCCTATGAATACTAAAAACCTCTACTCTTTAGCCATAAAATGTATCAAGATGTAAACCCTTTACAGCAAGTTCATTCTACAGCTAGAGCGTTATCAGGAGGTTATCATCTGTTAAGGTTTTAAAATACGACTACTCCGATGGCAGTGTGCCGGGGGAATAGTGTGGCGGTAAAATGCACCAGTGGGCATTGTGTCAAATAGGTTGTCAGTATACTCAAAGCTAGTTTGATCCAAAGAAGAAGGCCCAAAGGCACGGATGAGGCACTTTACGTGAATATAGGTCCAGGGTTGATGTACCGACTCGTTGTAATAAGCATACTATTGCTACTAAATAAATAATACACGACAAGAAAGCAAACGATAGTTGGCTGTTCTTGAAGTTCTTCAAAAAACAAAAACCAATCTCTAGAAAGGCAGATTCTTGAGACCACTTTCACAAGTTGCAATAATAATTTATGTATAAAAATAAAATAGTACGGTATTTTAATCACATGCATTGTTGATTACTTAGTCTTAGACTTAGATTTGAAATATGATGACGATAATGATAAAGTACTCTAGCCGATTTCGGCGACGGAGACCAGCGAACTATGTAATAGATATCATAGTGCACCGTGTGTGCAAATACAGGTGCACTCCCTGTTCCTTTACTCTCACATTCCGATGGGACGGTCATATCAGACGGAAGAGATTAGAAGTTCTTCCGAGTTTTCATTGTAAAATAAAATATAAGAGTAGTTAGAATTACCCAGAGCTAGTGATTTCCTCATTTCTATTTATTGCAGCACCGAGTTTACGACAATTTCATTAAACATGTGTTGAGTAACTCGAGTTGAATTACTGTAGAACTCTACTACGAATGTTAGTGATTTTTGACTTGAAAATATAAACATTGTTATCCATCTCCCTCAAGAACCATTTGACAGACGGTTAAAAAGTAAAAGCAGCTGACAGTGTCAAAAAAAAATTCTAAGTCGATTCGTCAAAATTATAATTTCCGCTTATAAATACAGCATCATTTTATTGATACTCTATATTATTGAGTAACCGTTAAAAGGCTATCATACGTGACGTAGGCTGCATTATTTGTACAACTGAGCGTTGCTGAAGGACACAATATGTCTATATTTGTGGTGATTTTTCATTCTTGGTGAAAATAGCGGCAATATACAAGTCAGTTAAAAAGAACAGTACAGGGAATCCCCCTATTTATCTCTTTGGATTATTAATGTGACCTAACAATAAGAAGAATAGAAATAACAAGTATTTATAAACTCTTAATCCATTAATTTTAAATGTATTTTTCTGTGCGAGTATTGTAAAAAAAAATTGGCAAACAGAGATTACTTGACCGATTTAGAATTCTATCGAAGACTTGTCTGTTATCGCATTGCTAACTTCCGCTACAAAACGTTCTCTAAAAATCCATTAATCTCAAAAGCTATTTTTGTATTACAGGAAGTATAATTATTCAATATAAGGATGTTGTTGATAAAAGTATGTTAATGAGTACCCGTATTATAATATGTTTGACAGCTTATCTTAGCTTTATCGTTACTTAGAATAGCTCCTGCTGTCACGGTATGTACTGTCCCTGTTGGGTATTGTGCCATAGATTTTTTATCTAAAATTTCAAAGTTTTTTCTTTGTAGATCAAACCTGTTTCTTAACAATCTCGACTAAAAAAGGGACGACACATGCATTTAAAGAAAGCAGGTAGACCAATATCTAAAAAAATGTTTTAAAAGTAATGATTACAAATATAGGGAAGCGAGAAATTTTACGTTTATAGCTATTAAATTAAAATAAAAAAAAATGTTTTGACCAAAAATATTTAGAAATTCAATGAAGGCAATTTTAATTTATAGAACAATTAAAGTTTTTGACACAGAAACAAACTTATTATTTATTTTATAATAAATACCATGCTCAACAAGCAGTTTTCAAATTAAAAACAAATCAAATTAGTATTCTAATGGAAAGTGATTATATGTATAGGAAAGTAAGTAAACCTCTGTATTCGTTAAAAGAGAAAGCGCTCAGTGCAACAAGTCGGCCATTAACTGCTATATACCGTTAGTTAACCAGATTGACACAGAAATAGATTCGATTTAATTGGCATAACTTTTCTGGTGATTATTATTGAGATGTCCTTATACTCCATTATTACTTAATACTATAAAAATAAATATTCAAAAGAAAAATTAATCTTACTTGACAATAATAAAAAAATCTCAATCGATTGCAGTTGACAGGAACTCAAGGTTTCAATTTAACAAGCAGCCTCCACAAAAAGTAGTCACAATAGTTGCGAACGTCACAAAGTAAAATAATTTCAACTGTACTGAAGCGCAGCTTGAACACTACTGAGCGCTTACCCTGGGCGCGGAGGTATTTTAAACTTCCCCGTACCCCCAGCGGTTTCGTGGGCGATGACGAGGATGCAGATATGAGGTTAGAACGAGATGGCTATAGGGCACGCACCGACCGCGTGCTCCGCCAGACACTTACTCACACAGTGACAAACGGTTACGCATGCGTCGATGCTATTGATACGTCTGAATACGTCGAGGTCGACGTCACTGTCCTCTTTTCTGACCAAAGTACAAGAGGGCGGGGACTCGGTTCTAGCAAAGTTTGCAAATGTACTAACAGGTAATAACCCTGTGCAAACTTTTAACAGCGCAGGAGCGCATTGAATAATAAGTAACAATGTTGACTTATTAAAATGATTTAATAAAAATTATAATAATCTATATTCCGATTACTTGTAAAAGAGAATAATAACGTACTTTTAAGTAAGCAAGCTGATAAAAAAAATAATAACATGCATTTTTGCTAACAAAAATGCAGGGCAGAAATAGGTATATTTTAGATAAATCTTAAAAAGACACTAATATTAAGAAAAAGTTATAGTGTGTTATTGTGTTACTTAAAAATCAGTAGCATAGTCAATATCTTTATGTACATAATCTCTTAAAAAAATTCCTTAATTACAAAGTAAAAATACGCAAAAACCAAAAACCACATACAGTGGCAAGTAAAATAATTGATCTTGTTCAAGTTATCCTTATGTATTTAGAAGAAATACACGTCTTTTTTTAAATATTCTTTCATTCAAATTTTACATTAGTGAACATGACGGAAATAAGGAAACGGTCAATTAACACGAAGAAAGAATATATTAAGAAACCGGTTGCCAGAGATAAGGACAATACATATCTATTTTAAATTATTTCTTTGAAATGTAAACGTTGATCAAATTATTCTAGAAGCAAAGAGAAAACTATTTACAACTGCCGAATAGGTTTAAAATAACTGTGACGTTTTTATTGAAATTAGTAAAAGCAAAGATTTTTTTTAATTATAGAAATATGTCTGCTCATAAATATATGATATAAAAAGTAAGATCAATTGCAACGGAATAAATGATATTTCCAGGAAGTAGCAAAAATAAAACAAAAGCATGTAGTTAGTTGATAAATTGTTTAATGGTGTTCCATTTCTGAAAACAAAAAAGAATACATGCGTGACAATATGTCTGTCAAGGTACCGTACATCAGGAAAGAGTAAAGATCAACTTAAAATTACTTTGGTAATAGTCCCTCGATGTTAAACCTTAAATCAAACACAGTAAAAAGATTTAGACTCTCAAGGTTTATATCTATTTAGGTATGTTAAACACAGCAATAAATCAACTCTTATGGGATACCTCGCCATCATGAAGTGTGGTCTCACGACATAAGTAAGGATAAGAAACAGAAAATTGCTTATTATTGTTTTATTACTTTTTATTTTGCTTTTACGTAATAACTCATTTTGGGCTTAAACAACATTTATTTCTGCAAGTAAATCTTTTACAAATATTTTTACACATCGGACTTCTTGTAATATTAACTTTGGTTGTATCGATGGATGGTAAAATATTTTCAGAAAGGCAAAGTTAAATTTGTCACAAAAGTTTAATTTTTTCACTTTTTATAATTTAAATAGAAAAAGAGAAAAGAAAAACCTTTAGTCTAAATGTTCAAAATCATCATACAAGTCTTTCGATTTCAATAGTATTATAAAATACTATGCGTGACCTTAAATTGATTACAGCGTCAAGTTATAAAACAGAAACTGCCTTATCTACAAACTATGAACCTCGTTAAATCGATGTTTCTACGGTTTATTGCTATTGTTGGAATGTTTTATTTTGTACCTAAAATACCCTTCAAGGATAAATTTAAAAATATACCTTAACGAATAGTTATTTTACATAATTCGAAGAGGATACTTTTATAGAAGTTAGAGTTTCGTGCTATTTAAAACCATGGGGAAACAGTACCAACTGATAACAATTACTGACAAGACAACATTGACTAAGACTATCATTATGTCCAGACACACTTCTTATGATATTTACACATAGTTAAACAATTTGGTGATAACAAATCCTCTATTGTATTGTAAGCTTCAAATAGAAAACTAGACATTTACTGAAAAGATAAAATTTATTGCTAACCATAAAATCTTATTGTCGCTCTATTCTTACTTGTCATCATATTAGTTTAATATTTAAAGTTATGAGATAAAGTCCACCATTTTGTGTCTTCCGTGAGAGATTGCAGCAACCGAGTAGTTATAAATAGAATTTCTTGAATTGCAATACTTGCCTGGCCTGGCCTCTGACGTGTACCGCTGTGTATATAACTGACTTTCGTTCGTCATATTTGCAAACATCTACAATGGACTTTATAATATATACTATTTATTTTGTATACTTACAGATTTTTGTACTTATTGTGTATACTTATAGCAGCTAGACTAATGTCAGCTAACTTAACTTTAATTAGATATTTAGAAACGTTTTAGTTTTAATAAGATTTAAATTATTAGATTAATTTTATCAGCTGAGAAAGTTTTGAAGATGTATAGGAACATATTATTTTCTCTAACCTGCTTCGTAAGGAAAAATATAGAATAAGTTAAAAAGTTACTTATTATATAGATACTTAATTATAATTTAGTTCTCAACACAAAAGAGATAGCTATGTACTTATATTTTTAAAATTCTATCTTAACTTTCTTATCCAAGTTCATACTAGAATAAACCAGATATGAAAATTAGTATCATGGCAATTGTTTGATTAAAAAAGGCGTGTAATGATATCAACAAATAAATAAATGAAAATAAAAAACCATGATCACTAAATACGTAGTAGATAAACACCAAATCAATTTGAAACAATCTACGTCAAAATCAACAAGTCATCCGAAAATACGAAATTATTTAATGTCGTCATTAATTCGGTTATTGTTACGATAATACTGATTGTATAAACTGTATCTTGTATTCTTTATCCGTGTGGTGATGGATAAGAATATGGTGTGTCACTATCTCTATTCATCCCGTGGGAGTCGTAAGAGGTGACTACGTTGGATAGCATCCCTGCAAATAGAAGGAAAACTGAGCCCTATGTCCAAGCCCTAAGGTCCATTAAAGATTAGTGATAATTATGATAAACTGAATATCATAAAAAACTGAAATCTCGAAAATAATAAGTACATTTTGATACCGAAATAAATCTGCCATAGATTTGTTTCCCGACATACCGTTATACGATTAAAAGTGTCAACTTATTAACCACCCGTCTGATGTGTCAGGTGACATCGCAAACTTTCTTGGAAGTCACTGTTTAACAAACATAAGTTAACATACAATAAACAACGTTCAATCTTATCAATCAACATGATCCTCCTACAGCTATACAATTCTAAATGACACATACCGAAGTGGATATAGAAGCCATAACTTTGAATTGTTAATTAATTTATATTCTGTGAAACAATTTAGGTTGAAACTTGCACTAAAGCAAGACAGTTACATTGTAAACAGTTTGATAAAAGTTTATTATGTAACTGTTTATTTATTTAGGTACACTTCCTGCATGGAAACGGAGCGGTCTTAATGCCAAATGGCATTATGCGCCAGTCAATTTTTGGGTGGTTTAGTGAAGAACATGCTGATGTATCAATTTAGAATATAAATTAGATAGAAGATCAATTAGTTTTCTAATTTTGATACTAATTCATTTAATGTAAATAAAAAACTGGTTGCTTATTTTACCTAAATTTGAATTTGCAATTAAGTAAATTAAGCAAATGTAATTACGTTTGCCTAATTTGCTTAATTGCAAATTAAACAAGAACAGTTCTTAAAAATATTCATTTACGATTAATCAATTATTTTTTTGTATACGTATTTTTATATATAACTGAAGTGATAGATTTAAATAACTGTAACTGTAACTTTATATAAATGAAATATATATATATATGTACATATATAGCCCAGATTATGGAAAAGTAATCAAACTATAACATAAATTTCTTATATAAAACAACGTTAATCTAAGGAATACGGACGCAATTAATATAATGACTAATATATTACATGATAATAGATATTATAAATAGGATAAGCAGATTAATGACAAATCTAAACTTAAGTAACATGAAATATAAACATTTGGAAAGAAATGTATGAATATGCATGTTATGAAAACAATATATTGATATCCCAAGTATACATTACGTAGATTTTTGATAAAATGTAAGGAAAATGATTTCTGTTTTTGCATATCTAGTATATGACGTATTGATAATATATGTGTAAATATATATACATAATTATTTTTGTAATCGTTTTCATAGAAAGAAGAAATCTTATCTTAAGCCTAGAATCTGTGAGCTTAGTTCGTTACTCAATATGTGTAATCAACAGACCGTTTTATTGAGGATATTATTAAACTGATTTATTTTATTGACCGATACGTATTAAAAATAACAAGCTAGCTTTATCACTGCTATAATCATTTGCAACATAGATTTTCAATTCATATACATAAAAATGTTCCTATACTCTTTTTTACAGATTTTGTTATTACCTAACGCATCATTTCACGTTGCACTGAAATGATAGATATTATACTTGTTTTGCTTTATTCTTTATGAATTGAAATTCTCCTATGCTTACAATTAGTCTTTTTATCAGATATATAGAAGATAAACATATATAAAATATTTTTAAGGCTAGTGATATCCGGGCTAAAAAAATATGCACCCGAAATTACGAAAAAAAAAACAATAATTTTAAGATTCTGTCAATGATAACGCTTATCAAGAAATAAATAACATTTTGTGTTTGAATTGATTGTGCAAGTTTTTAAACATTTGTGACTCAACATATTATTTCTATGTCTATTTAGGCCTAATTAACTGTTTCATAGATTTTCCTTTCGAGGCAGGGAAACCAGCACCCTGCCATCGTCTACATTCCACCTAGACTCTAGGATAAATACGTCCTGGATTCTTGGATAAATACTCCAGTACCAGCAATAAAATGGCCCGTATCTTTTTTAAAACATGGCTTCAGGGTTCAGGCAGTCGGGGTAATTTTCCATGTAAACACCACATGCTCTTGGTTTCTACATCCCCGAGGAGTCAGACACGCGAAAGAGTTTTTCACAACGTCAACAAAAATGAAACCTACGCTACAGTAACGACGAAGGCATTTTAACAGTAAGGAACTAAAAGCTTAAATTAACTAAATTAATCGTGTAAACCTCAAACGAGATGATTTATCATCTCTGTATCATACATCTGTGAGCTTTTAAATCGTGAAAGTCTAATTTACAGATACTATTCACATTCGCAGTAGTTCAGACAAAATGGCATAATTATATCTAATTAAATAGCAAAATTGCGTTTTTACATAAACTGCTCATATGATAACGTATCTTTGCGTGACCGATAGTTGTCTAGTCTGTATATGCGTATATGTATGTTTATATATATTAGTTTCGTCACGTTTTGCTCTAGACACGTGTCGAGTCTAACACGAGTGAGCAAAAGACTTATGAAATGTATACGAGTAACACTCTGTAGCGCTCTTTACGAAACGTTATAAACTCTTTTATATAAGTATCGAGACGAAGACCATTCATTACTTTATTTATTTTGACATGTCTTTTTTATAATTTTTAATTACATTGCATATAAGTAGAAATTATAATTATGCAAATGATATTTGCTCAAAATAACGTTTTTGTTTGTTTTTCAACGGCCAGGCAAACATCAGGCAGGCGTCAGCCATTGTCCAGGCTAACGGTATCAAAGAAAACTAAACAGCCACACACACGCACAGTTACTGTAATAATTTTAAATGAATTTGATGTACCTACCTACTCAGAATTACTGGCAACATAGAATAAATAATTCCGTTTCTGGTGAGACAGTTCTCATATAAATAAGACAAAATTTTCTAAATAATACATACGCATTATAAACTAAGAGTCATGCAGACAGACAGATCAGTACATTGTATAAAGTAATAACGGACTTTACAATGTGCAGCTGGAAGAACATTTACTCGATTTTATACTAAGCATATAATCATCTAGATTATGTATTAATAGTATAATAGTATTACACTATTTTGGACATTTGACACACCAACGTTATTTAATTTCCAAACTAAGTAGAGCTTGTATTATGAAAGCTGAACTGACTGCTATAATGTTGCCACCGGATATTTTTCCATTTAAGACTAAACTAGACACAGTCTATCAACCAAGTACTTACGGAATAATATTACATCATCTAAGCTGTTCGTACATCTCTCTGTTTTAAATTAGTGAAATTGAGCAATTTATAATTATTTTGGATTTATTAAAGTTAATAAAGAAATTTATGAAGTCACGAAAAAGAAACGGACCCAATGTCGGTCCTAGGAGGACATTGTATTTTTTATAATGAATTAACACCGTTAGACCTGTTGTTGACTATCACGCAGAAAAGATTTTCAGAGACTGTTATCAAAATTCATAAATGTGTATTAAAAACGACCATTATCTGAACTATATGTTTATAAAAATATTTAAAGTACCACAACTCCACCGTGTCTTCAAAATAATGCTTTTTCATGTTAAAATGAAAGAATAATTGTTTTAATCAATTCATAAGAAGTATGTTTGCCACTTAATTAAAATGATTTAAAAATGCAAGGACGCATAGTACGCAAGTAATTGCTCATAGTCAACTCTCACTTATACTTAAAATCTGAACGACTTCTGGAAAATCTGTGAGGTCTCACATGCTTCGGCACCACGTTAAATCGCCGTCATTTACAGACTACACTATTAGTAATTCATTTCCAGCTAGCCATCGCTTCGAATCAGATACTTATGCTCTCATGGCAACTTGTAATATGTATTGTTTAATTGTCTATATATTACTAATCTCAAATACATTTGCTGCAGTAACTTATTAATAGGACTTATTACAAACTGTAGTGAGATATTGTCGATGACAAGGAAATTAATACAGACGCCAGAAGCTCCTTTGCTACCGATTTTTTTATTTCTGTTTTAGTAAGTGTACTTATTGGCGCGTATTTTACTTAAATGTAAAATGTTTTCTACATCACAAAAGTTAAATTAGATACTAACTATTAATCAAATTAACAAAGTGTAAATGAAAGAAAATTTATCACCACAATTGTCAAGCTATACATAATTTTTGTGCACGAAATAACTTTAAAAGGGATGATAATTCATAAAACGTGTACAACATGTATTAGATGTAATAGTAATAACCATATCTTGTCTAAACCAGTATACATTTTAACTAATAGCATGTCAAAACAGAGTGACATCTATATTATATCAGTATAACTAATCACGACACTAATGCAAATTAGACATTATACATTTTTTTCCACTTCAGAATTTAAATAATGAGTATATTTAAGTACCCTTTAAAAATCCTTTTAAAAATAAGGCTAAGGGTTTAAATTTATTTGCAAATTGAAGTACCCCCGGGTGTTATAATCTGAAAATATTACACATCCCTTAAAGTTGAATATTATTGAACATTTAACGGATTGAATTTGTATTTGTAACTGTACTGTGCGATACTTTTAGATGTTGTTTCATGAAAATGGCTAAAGCCGACCGAATGGTACAGTCCTATTAACATACATAAGTTCCTGTTATATTCTAGAAAACATTCCATTCAGTGTGTTATCAGTAACAACTTGTTCAAAAACGTTTAGTCTAGCTACCATAAGAGGCCTAGGCCCAACAGACTATTAGACGATGATGACTAAAGACTGACTTTGTTTACCATCTCTTCGATTATGATTCTCAAACGCAATAAAAGAGGAACCTATTCAGAGCTGAATATCTGAACATCGTGTCGGAACGAAACGAAAAATACTCCCACGATAAACGTAGAAATTGTTCTCGGACGCTGTCCTCCTGGATTGGAACATCTTGGTAGGTATCTCATCGTGACAAGATCTTGGTAGGTATCTCGACATACAGTGCTTCATGTTATATCTTGTGATTTTAATCATCAAAATGTGCTAAATAAATGCTACTTTACAAGCGTGTTATTTTCGTTTTCGTGACGGTAAAACGTAAAAACGACCAAAGAGCATAGAGTAGATAGCCTGACAAAATGTGACTACATGTGACCGACAACTAATGACACTAGTATATTACTATTTTTGAGTGGCCCCTTGTTCAAAATTAGGAGAACATAGGACTTTCAGTTACCTTATCCTCTCGGTAAAAGGACAAAATAATTCCTTTGCTTGATTTTAAGATTCTTAAGTCGCACTCTTACTTCATCACCGGTCTACTGCCGTCTACTACTGAACGAATTTTTCCCTAACGAGCTCTAATCATCCCGTCTTAGGCAGTCTGCATCCATCCCCTACCGCTCATCACTATCACTTATTAGACTCACAATAATTTTTAACAGCATTTAATTGCAATAGTGAAAATTGAAAGTAAACTATAGATTTTAAAAATGAAGCTACTCGTAAGGTGTTTACTCTAGTTTTAATTTGAGACATATCCTATTGTGTTCAATAACTTATGTATATATCTATATTGGCTAGTAGCCATATTTCATTTTCAATGTTTTAACAAGCTACATGGTTACTGTTTGAAAATTTTATGTAACCATTGAGTATCTTTACAAACATGTTTGATGTTTATGAAAAATCTGGCCATTATGTGAGGTAACATGAACGCATGCATAACTGAGGGTTTGTGAACGAACGTACAAGCATGACTTGTTTTATTATAAACAGATTTCACAGAAGAAGGCAGTTTTCAGTTTGTTTAATGTTTTTGTATGTACGAATCTATTAGGTAAGGATAAAATTACTAATAATATAAATGACCTCGTCATCATCAGGATTCTAAGCTAAGCTTTACAGTGCCAGGTTAAACCAGCGCGGGGCCTGAAATTCTATCAATTGTCTTGGTTATCATGTTCATGGTGCTTAAATAATAACATAAAGATGTTACAAATTATTTTGATCTATTTCGGGTTAATTTGTCGACGTCGTCAATACACAAATATCAATCGGTAATCATCGAGTGTTTATGTCTCAGCTCCATATAACATTTCGCTAGGTCCACTATGTCGCACCGTCGTCTACTTATCGTCAGTAAGATGTATTGACCATTGGTATTGATTTGTATTTTGGCAATAACTTTCTTCCAATATAATAAATAGACACACAAACCATCTGAGTAGCAGGAACTTTACAGACAAGAAAAGATGCTAATTAAATGAGATGTTCCACAGTCGAATACTCTAGCATTTGACGACATGATTGCTCAAAATAACTGTTTAAATTCTTTGGTAATCCTAAGGTCGCCCGTGTCATTGGTGTATTGTAATGTTCCTATATAAGTAGAACACTGAAAGCTGTTTAATTTTTTGATTTATACTGGCACAACACCTGAAACATGGAACAGGAGCGTCGTATAGTATTGCTCTAAAGAAACAAAAGCCTACTGATAGCGGCGGCCTTAGCGGGTGGCGAGCAGGGTAACCGCCTGAGGTCTCGCTTATGCAGTAGCATCGCGAAACCTCAGGCGTATTCTTTTGGGGAAGCCTGGGTATTCTTTTTGTCCGTTTCATGCATGTTTATAAAGTCCCCCGTGACACAAAACATTATCCTAGCGCGGCAATTATTTTTTAAAAAGAAAAATTCATTTAAGACAAGGACCTCGCAATGACCTATCCGACAGGGGCTTCGTAGTGATACACCCACCTGAGTTCTCGCAATGATATACCCGTCTGGTGTTTGGCAATGGCTAATGTTGTCACTGCCTACTGAAGAAATACCACAATTGTTTTCGAGGATCCTTACGAATCGTCTTGTAGAAAAATTTTTAAGAAGTCATAACGATTACCATCCCAGGACAATATCAGAGACATATCCAATTCCATTACGGGGTAAGACCAGGGAACGTTATACAAATACATATCTTTATGCACATTACAGCTAGCTCGATGAAAATAATAATGAACTCCCCTGCTAGTTTTTGTTGCGAACACGCTTGAAGCGCGATGCAAGACAAAGTTATGTGATCACTTTGATAGCCTTTGTGAAAAGTTTAAACTGTAGTTGAATATTTTGATGCAACTCTTTCATGATAAGAATTGTGGCTACATTGATTTGAAAACATAATTTCAAACTGTACATATAATTATACTCGTATATTCATATAATAATATTTTCACATCAGAGAATGTTGATGCGCTCCAGTATTTTTGTCCATTATTTTTGCATTATTAGATATTGCCTTGCCTGATAATCGTAACGATAATAGCTGACCCAGATTATGGTTATCAGGAAACATGTACTATTTCTCAACCGTCTTTAGAGTAAGCTTAGCGCATATAAGTGACTAGCTTTTGTCTACGGCTCCGCCCACGTATATGTCGGTAATAGTGGTTAAGAGTAGCCTATATCCTTCCTCAAGAATCAAAGTCTCTCCATGCCAAATGGGTGTAGTTGTTTACATACATAGACAAAGTATTTACGAATATATAATTTCAGCATGGATGTAGGTGACTTACCTTTCTAAAATTTTATTTCTTAATAGTTTACAAATGAAACGGTTCGAAATTTTGGATCTAGGATTGTCAGGATTTCTCAATATAGATTTACACACATGTAAAAGTACATTATTTGCGCAAATTCCCTTAAAATAATAAATCGATGTCTTAATGTTACTACATTAAGTTTGGTAAGTCTTGTATAACAAAGTATTAATTATAAACACAAATTTAAGTTAATATCAACATATCAACTAAGTCTTAATACTGTCTTCTTGATGTTTCAAAACTGAAATGTGAGACAAAACTGTATTACTATACTCGTATTTCGGCTTATTTTGTGTCTGTATGTTTCGTATGTATCTATAATGTGCATTTATGTACATATTATCAAAATTTCAACTCAATAATAAACTTCTCATTTTAAAGGATAACAAGGTTATTCAGATAAAAGTTGATTTATGAAAGATATATTTTACGTGCTGACTTTATGACGACGCCACCAAATTATGGCAAAAACGACTGCCTCATTATCCGACTTCAACGTAAGTGAAAAGAACATATATTTGACCTTCTAGAAAACTGTCATTGTCTATGTCTCCTTGCTTTTCCTTGCTTTTCCTTACTTTTCATGGAGTAACGTAACGTCATGTTACCGTAGTACCATCAAATCATTAAAATTATCAAAGTATTTGTACACTTACTTCTTCAGAACGAGATTTGATTCAATCATAGCTGATGCCAAGGACGCCTTCCAAGAGCACGTACAATTGGTACAATTAAGCAATAAATACATACAATTGATTTTTATTACGTATCGTATTACTGTTCAGAGATACAGATAGGAGACGATTTTAGAACAGATTTTTTGGGCATTTCTGAACTCTATTGGTCCTAATAATACATTTAGAAATATTTAAAAACTAGTGCTATTTTTAAACGTTTCAAGATTAAAAATTGATAGAAGGAGGAAATAAATGCTAGGAAAATATATATCAAGGCACAAGAACGATGAACCGAGGTTTTACTTTTTGAAAATATGTAGGTTCAACATAACGTTAAATTATTATCGAGGTAATATTTACTGAGTACAACACATCTACGCTAATTCAGGCAAGACAAGCACACGCGAGACAGAATAGAAATAAATAATTGTAGACAGGTATCTAGACTTTAGAACCAGTAAGATCGGTAGCTACTAGCTAAAGTTTTGCATTCCTTGTAAATGAATGTATTTATAATGATCTAAATGTGTCTAGCACATGAGAGTTTCCGTCTCCACAATCACACAAAAACATAAATTTTAAGGCAATCACAAAAAGTTGCCTTCTTTTTCAAAACGGCAGACCTTTATAAATTAATCACATGTTGTATGTGCGTCTGTTAATTAAATTGAAGTACGACATATCGAAAAGAATAGTAAATAAAGATGTCATTTACGATATAACGTGGTGTGTTTACATAGTATATTTTTATTATGTTAAAATTTTACACGCAGACTGAGTGTGACATGTAATTGTAACAAAAAATGTCGTAACAATATTGGTAAATAGATAATTCGGTGACGCACAGAATTTTGCATTAACTACGATAAACAATAATAAAATATGTTTGTTTAATTAATTAATAGGTACCTAATAACATTTAAAACTAGCTACCTTTAAGCTGATACTAATATAATACAAAAAAATAAGAATTAAGTTTTTAAGCTAACGTGTATTTTTTTTTGTTAATAGAATACAAACGAGCTGATGGGTCAACTGATGGTAAATTAGTACCGCCTCACATGGGCACCTGTCGATAGTCAGGGCAACAGTCACAAATGCATATATACCAGTCTTTCTGTACCTCCCTCCAGATTCAGGGATGGAGAGACAGTCCTTGTCCCCAAAATCAGAAGGGGAAACCAAGTCCTCCTCCCTGAATCAGGTAGGAGGGAGGAAGTTTGTTTTCCGGTAACCTAACTGACTCATTCATCTAACACTGTTTTCTGTTTAACTGTGGTAGCACTTCATAAACTTAACCTAACCAAACGATACTGAAAATGTTAGTGTTTTAGTCCAATATCACGTGAATCACGTGTGACTAAACATCGATAACCGACATTTCTAAGTTTTTACGGTAACTTTTACTATAAGCATATTAGCGACAGGGTTGTTGAAGGCGAGGGGATTAACCCTGTACCCCTGTACTATAAATAAATTCAAAGGCCTTTCTAGGTGAAATCTATTAATATTAAACGGAGGCATTTAGCAATCTGCTATACTACATTCCTTAATTTATCGGGATGACTGGACCGTGCCGTTAAATATTATATGTTATTTGAAAGGGTATATATCCTAATTAATGCAAATATCAGTGACATTAAGTAAGAAAGCAACAGTTAGACAGTTAAAGTAGTTCATTAAAAGGTTTTAAGACTAATAACTAGAAAATAATATTGTATAAATGTATCACATAGTACTTGCCCTCGTGTAAACAAACGCTTCCAATTAATTGTACTTTTCCAAAGCTTTTTCACATTACTAAACATAACCTAATAACACTTGGCAAGTCTTCTGGAATTTTCCTCTAATAAAAGAAAATTGCCTCAATACGATAGTTTAACGCAACAGCTTTTGTGTAGCTTTAACACTCTAATAAACTCGTTACTTACTTTATCTTGAAAAACCTTTATCAAATTATCCAATTCATCTATTGGAGATTAGAATTATTGTTTACTTTCTAATGTTATAAACCTGGCGAAGACTAATGAGCATTGTGTATTACGTCTAAATACTGTCCCAGACGGATTTCAGGTGATAATTTCTAATTCACGGATATCATTTCTTGTACAAGATCAATAATTTCAATTTTCATTGATGCAAGTCCTATTGGTCATGGTGAGAGAGATGAGTGATCCAACACTCATTTTTTTATTCTATTGGAACCAGTAATTCTGGAGATTAGCAAGTTAAAACAAACAAACAAATCATTCAGTTTTATAATATTTATACAGAAGATTAGAAAGACGTCACTTTTAATAAAGAAACATTGTAACGTTAAAATTCAAAGTACTTGAAATCCTTGACTCAGAAGAAACATACATATGTATGTTACATTTATAAGTGACTGAAAGCAAAATTCGACAATAGAATAATGTCTATATTTTGTGAACATTGATACTAAGATATCAATTGTGATTGGTATCAAGTTTTTAATGTTAACTGTTTGAACTATAGTTCAACATGAACTACTATAGCAGTGTGTTAGATATCGTAGAGTAAATATGACTTTTAGTAAAAACGCGTAGGTATTGGACTAATTATATTCGTAAACAGATTACATTCCTGACTTATACGAGTACACTTACAGTTACAGTTATACTTACAAAATTTTCCACTCGCAATCTCAGTGCGGATGACGTCGACGTGGTCATTTATATTTTTATGTGAAAGTAAAAATGCAGAAAGGCTAATCTTAGCCAATATGAAGTTTTTTTAAAGATAAATATCCTTCCACGCTTCACTAAAAATCTCACGATATATAAAAAATATATTTGAAGTTTGTTGTACATCGTGTCAAAATTTGCGCTTAACTGGTGCAGAACTGCCTGAGTTTTTAAGCGCACCCCTATAGAACATCTTTGTATACAGAAAAAAAGCAAACGTCAATTTTACAACACAACACTGTGTACAATCCTTACTAATATTATAAGTGCGAAAGTGTGTTTGTTTGTTTGTCTGTTTATCTTTATTTCACGTCGCAACGGAGCGATTTAATATTCTTTACCGCGGTAAAATATTGTATTACCATGGGACGATCCATTATTATTGGATCTACTCCAAACTTCACCAATGCCGATAGAGCGCACTATTAAGTTTTTTCGTGTGTTTGCATACGGCACACAATCTTTGCCATTAGACTTTATAAAAAATACTCACACTTTCTGGTAGACGGCGCCATACTCAAAAAAGTATCTTTACTTTTATAGATAAACATTTTAATATTTTTTTTTAACTTTAAATGTTATATATACTCTTTCACGCAAAAACTACTGCACGGATTTAAATAATGCTTTAGTCATATAGCTTATACATCAGAATAGCGCATAGGCTAGTATTTATCACGATAGCCGACATATACGGGGTCAGAGCCTAAAGTATTTTCTGTTCTTGAAGTACCGGCGCTTTTCAAAGAGAAATTGACAATGCAAAACTCTTTATCATATTCAATCATTTTATATATCATCAGCCGGAAGACGTCCATTGCATCAATCGGCTCCCCGCGACTCGGACTATGTCGTCGGTCCATCTAGTGGGGGCCCTACCTACGCTTCGTCTTCCGGTACGCCGTTGCCACTCGAGAACCTTTCTCCCCCAGCGGTTGTCGGTTCTACGAGCGATGTGGCCTGCCCATTGCCACTTCAACTTGTCCATTCGAAGAGTTATGTCGGTAACCTTAGTTTTCTTGCGGATATCCTTGTGCCGGATCCTATCACTCAAGGAAATGCCGAGCATAGCCCTTTCCATAGCTCGTTGAGCGACTTCGAGCTTCTCCATGAGGCCAGCAGTAAAAGACCACGTCTCAGTTCCATATGTCATCATTGGCAACACACACTGGTTGAAGACTTAGGTCTTTAGGCTCTGGGGGATCTTGTACAAAAGACATCTCGAAGCTTCCCGAACGCTGCCCATCCAAGTCGGATTCTTCGTGTGACCTCTTTGTCAAAGTTGGACCTACCTAGCTAGACTTCTTGTCCTTGGTAGACTTGAGACTTGTCATACTTGTCAACAACTTCGACTGCATCGTTCCCAACAATTACCGGTATAGGTGCGATATGGACGTTAGACATGATCTTCGTCTTGTCCATGTTCATTTTAAGATCAACCTGCTGAGAAACTCTGCTAAGGTCGTTAGTCAGTACCATACTGAGATCCTCAAGCGATTCCGCCATTATGACTATATCATCAGCAAAACGAAGGTGGGTAATGTACTCGCCATTTATGTTGATACCAAATCCTTCCCAGTCCAAGAGCTTGAAAAGGTCCTCCAATGCGTTGTGAACAGTTTTGGAGAAATAACGTCTCCCTGTCTCACACCGCGTTTTAATTGGATTGATCCCGTGCTCTGGTCCTGTAGATGGACTGACATAGTGGTGTTATTGTACAGACTTCAACACTTCGATATAACTATAGTCAATTTGGCATCGCTGTAGGGATTCAAGTACTGCTCAAGTCTCGATTGAATCGAAGGCTTTTTCATAGTCTACAAACGCTAAGCACAGCGGCCGATTATATTCCTCAGTCTTCTGAATAATCTGGCGTAACGTAAAAATGTGGTCTATGGTACTAAAGCCATTTCGACAACCGGCTTGTTCGGGGGGCTGGAAGTCATCAAACCTGCGCGCGAGACGGTTCGTAATGACTTTCGAAAACAGCTTGAACACATGGCTCAGGAATGAAATGGGTCGATAATTCTTAGTAAGGTTTTATCACCTTTTTTGAAGAAAAGCACCACTACACTCCTGTGCCAGGCTTCTGGCGTTATGCGAAGTACGTCAGAATTGAACAACTTCTAGAGAACTACTAGTACCGGTTTACCACCCGCTCTCAGAAGTTCTGTAGTAATTCCGTCGTCACCTGGTGCCTTGTTGTTTTTAAGCTGTTTGAGAGCCACTCTAATCTCGCACAGGCTGATGTCCGGGATGTCTTCGGTATAGTGTCGGACTAACTTGGCTCTGGTGTCTCGAGTATTGTTAGTAACGGGTTTGCATGTTAAAGTGTAAAGCTGTTCGTAAAAGTTTTTGATCTCTCTTAGAATCTCGGGCTTACATGAAATAATACTGCCGCTGTCGGTCTTCAGTTTTGTCATTTGGTGCTTGCCAATAAACGAATCTTTTGCGAACACTTTAGAGCCTTGGTTGCGCTCTATTGCGACCTTAATACGCGAAGTATTATAGGCACGTAAATCAGATTCGTCTATTCAGTTCACCGTAGGCCGACATATCAACTGAAGACTTCAGTCTCATTTCACGTCGGTCTGCCATTAACGCGAGCGTTTCATCTGAGAGTTTGTTGTTCTTCTTTCGGTGGTGAGTCTTGTAAAACTGAGATCCCACCGCTTGAAGAGCTTCCACCAACCCGTTGTTTAGTTCGTCCACTGTATCGCAATCGGCTAGGCATTGGAAGTGATTTTGAAGTTCGAGCTGAAAGTTTTCGGGATTATGGATTTCGGCAGGATTTGGTCGGAGCGTAGACCTCACCAGACGTGATCTCTCCAGCTTGACATTGAGGCGCTATTCAATGCGCCTCTAAGAATTCGGTGATCGCTACCGGTTTTCACCTTACTGATCACAGAGCCGTCATTGAATATGTGCTAATTGGTCGTCATGATGAGGTGTATCTCATTTTTCGTGGAACCATCGGGGCTGATCTACATCCACTTGCGGGATGGCCGTTTTTCGAAGAAAGAGTTCATCATAAAGAGTCCCTCCTTCTCCATGTAGTCGGCCAACCGCTGTTCCCTGTGGTTGCGTTGCCCGTATCCAAATGGCCCCACTCTTAGCTCATCGCCATTCCATTTGCCCAGCTTTGCATTGAAGTCCCCCATAACAACGGTGAAGTGGAAGTATGTGGAAGTATGTATGGCTGTTGAAATGTCTTCATACATAACTTCTACTTCATCGTCAGCTGAGCGTCTCGAGGTCGGCGCATGTACCTGTATGACCTTCAGCGAATACCGTTTGGTGATTCTGAGTGTAAGGTATGCTACCCTGGTCGAGACACTATCGGTTTTTACAAGGTTGTTAACGAGGGACTTGTGGACGAGAAACCCGACATCACCTTGGGAGAGCTGGTCTCCCTCTCGGTAGAAGAGCAATTTACCGGAGTTGAAGATTATCGAGTCCTGTCCCTGTCTTCGGACATCAGATAAACCTAGAATATCCCAACGTAGCTTGCTTGTTGTTAGTTCTTCTTCCAGCTCGAACAACTTTTCATCCTCCCTGAGTGTCCTTGCATTGAATGTTACCGGGGCCAAGGTCTTCTTTTTTATGTTTGGGTAGCCGGATCTCTTCCGGAGATTCTTAGCACCTCTTGCTCCGCCGTTACCATGGCTGCTACCGTGGCCAGGAATAGTGGAGCTGCGGGGAACTAGGGGCCGTATTATCTGCGTGTCTGTCATTTTTGGTTTGCCATACTCGCCACGTTTGGCAGGCGGCTTGGCAAGCGCAGTAGATGTTCGTTATCTTGGAGGAATGCTGTTGCCCATTCCTCCGATTTCTCCGATAGGTGTGTAATATTTATTTGGTAGCAACATTAAAACGTTTTTTTTAAACTCCATTTGCATACATGATTTTGATCTACAACACATTGTGTGCATTCAGCTTTATATTGGCCAAACAATATAAATAACTCTACTAGTACTTACTTACGTCAATGATCTTTGAATTCGCGTTAATTAGGTTATTATCAGTTTCTCTCCATACAATTAAACCTGATAAATTGATTATTACTTACTTTTACTAGAATATAACTTGAATAAACCAGTACAACGATATCTAATACCTTTAAACGAGCAATTCTTGTATATACTCGTATATCATCATCATCATCATCATCTCAGCCAAGACGTCCACTGCTGGATATAGGCTTCCCACAAGGTTGTCCACAACAGCCGGTCCCGTGCCGCACGCATCTAGCAGCATCCTGTGACCTTCAACAAGTCGTCAGACCACCTTATGAGGAACCTACCAACGCTAGGTTTCCCAGTACGCAGTCGCCACTCTATATATGTAATATGAACCTCGGAAACGGTTCTAACGATTTTCATAACATTTAATATGCAAGAGGTTTCGTGGGTGATAAATCGATCTAGCTAGGCTCACTTTAAGAAAATATTGTTTTATACGTGTTTTCAAAACAAAAAAAAATTACTTAGTATCTGGAAATCAAAGCTCGGTTTCCAGGTGCTGAGTATTTACGATGACTATTCTTGCACATTTATGTGTTTTCTTTTCAATACTTTTGAACAGTTTTGACTACAGTATAGAAAGTGTTATCAAAAGCAAGTTCAACCTTCCAACAATAATATTAGATAATTTTATATTTGATGTATAAAATAGAGGATGCTAATACTCGAAACTCATATCACCATAACTTATTTTGCCATATTAAACGAGATGACTGGTGTTTTCTACAGGACGCAAACCGAACCGCGCCATTGGAGCGCCATTGGAGCGTTCAAGCGATATATTGAACGTAGATTATAATATACGAGAATATACGAACGCTAATCAATCAAAAGATAGCACTCATTTAGCAGTACGTTGATGAAAAAGTGTGCTTTCGCGGTTCACCACTCTAGAGTGGGAAATACGCTACGGTTTAACGTGATGGGAAAACCCAGAATATAGATTTACTCGTATATGTTTTCGTTATCTAGTATCAACATTTCTATGAATGTACGTAGTTCCTAACACAACGTATAGATATGGAAACGTGCAAAAATATTTCTTTCCATAATACTTTTCAATTTCATAAAACTTCCTTTATTTTTATGAAATTAAATTATATGCGATTATTTGTAAGAAGTCATACCGCACTAGATTTGTTTCACGGTAAAATTTTAATATTTTTTACATTTTGTCACTTCGTACATAACATTGTTAGCCAGTTCTGCGTATCCATATATGTACATACATATGTAGATATGGTGGAGAAGCAAACAGGCATATTAAACGGTCACTTGTTTTGTTTGCTAGAGTTTTGTCCGTCGATCAGCAGGTGCACCACTTGCAGGTGAGGTTGACTTGGGACCCTAAGTTCTTGGTGGGAACCCTATAAACATTCATGTACCTTGAAGTAAATGAGCAATTTTGTGAATGAATTGAGTGATTGACTGAAACTAAGGGCAATAGCTATTTTCAGTTGTACGGTTTCCACAGTAAGTAGACACTCAACCCATACGAAGTTACAAAGCGACGCCACGTTGTCGCCCGATTTATCTAGAAAGTTATAGCGTAGGCATAATTGTGAAGAAATCGATTGAGGTCAGGCGATAAACGTAAACACCGATACAAGTTAAATATAGTACGATTACTATTTTTGCAATATCTTGCCTCGCAGAACACGTCAAGCTGTCGGTCCCGTTTACCATATGAACATCTTTGGCCATTAGTCTGACCCTAAATAGTCTGACAGTAGTCTTTCTAGAGAATTTCGATATCACCTAGTATTTGCGTTGTGATCTGATGGGAGCCCGCCTCGTAAAAATACAAGTTCAACTGCGTCGTAGTAGTCTTGGAACTGACCCCAACGGCATTTGAGAGAAAAGAGTATTTCAAAATAATTCAGATGTAAAAAAATATATCTTTGCCATATATTTATTATATAAAAATATATATTTATCTCTTTTTATATACATACATATTTTTGTATTAAATACTTAGATCGTGAGAAAACAAATATCTGCCAACAAAAATATTATTTTTATGTATTGGAAAGTATTGGTTACTCAAACCTATATGATAAAAATGAAATAAGAATGGATATTTTAATGTTTTAGTGTCATTTGGACCACTGAGTCCAAAGGTTGTCTTCACCCTCTGTCAATAAGTGTTTAAGACAAATGTAACGAAACTCTACACCAGGGTGAGCCGAGAAAATGTGGTCAAATTACTTTACATGAATTCTAATTATTTTTAAGTAATCACAGAAAATTAAAAATGTTAATTACCACAATGTCTAATTATTTTTAAGTAATCACAAAAAAATAAAAATGTTAATTACCACAATGTCTAATTATTTTTAAGTAATTACAAAAAATTAAAAATGTTAATTATCACAATGTCATAAACGAATTTTACTACAATATGTTTATATATAATTTTAATTACCTAATTGGTGTTATTATTTAACTACATTGTTAGTTAAAATACTACTACACTACACACAATAATTTGGTTTAGAGTTTGCCCCACTTTTTAGTCTTTATTTAAACGTGAATACTACAGGTTCCCATTAGATGTTGGTTTAATATCTCTTCTCTTGACGTCTGTAGAAAAAAGCCAATGAACTTGCCCGCTTATAGGGCATGATAAAATTACAAAGAAGTGATAAAATACAGCTTCTATAAATAACTTTTAATTTTTGATGTGAAAAATCTTAAATTGAGGTCAGATAAACAGGTAGTTGCCGTGGCGACGCATTCGCCACGTATACGTATGACGTAAAATGCGGTGTGGTGGCACTTTTTTTTCTTTAAAACTATTGGAATATTATATTTTTATTAATTTATAGTTATTCATTTTTTTATGAGCTATCTTTTTGTACTTTTTATTTTTATAAAATAACTTCGTTGTATCACAACTGCCAGGCGTTCCGCGACGGCTTAATGCAGGCTATAAGTACTAGAATAAATTGAAACTGGTGTTACTTTTTTTATGAGAGGTAACAATCGTTCATCATTCAGTAGACCTTGCCTTTGTTGTTTCCACATCGTTTTCTAACGTCATATATCTAAAAAATGACAACCGATAACACTGTCTAAGTACATATAATATTCTTCAATACGAGATCAATTTAAATTGACCTCGATTAAATACGAAGATGTTTTTCGTTTTCATTTAAGTGGTAGACAAACACGTGATTCTATTAGATATTATGAACAGTAAAATGTGTCGTGGATTCACGTTCATTCACAAGTTTTACGTGGATTCACAGAGGGAAAAATTTGTTCATTTTCTTAAATCGCACAAAAACACCACCGTTATATTCCGTCAAGCTTTTGGCTTCAACGTTCTATAGCAGTGTAGGTATAAACAAATATTAATATATAAAAACATATTCAGACTTGATTAATATTAAAATAATAAAAATATGATGTTTCGTAAAAGAAATTGTAAAAAAGTAAAACATTTCTCAATGACAACGAATATATAATTTAACAAGCAGACCGTCACCTGATGGTAGTTGACTACTAACACCTGGACACCTGCAATTCCAATCTTTAAGTCCACCTTCTTCCACAGAATAAGGTCCCTATATGCAGTAGCATAGCCCTCCTACGTTTAACCTGAGATACTGTACAGTTAAGAGACATAAGTGCAGTGTCACCGTAATGTTCACATACACACCAGTTTTGTAGTTTTGTGACTATCTTAGATGTGTGGTGTTTTAATTTCGGTGAGGTGCATTTATGACTCTTCACACTATATCAAAATAGTAAATACATATCACATCACAACACTACTACCTTTAAATAAAATAAAAATACAAAAGTGTGAAATACTTATGCTTCAAATAACAGTCTAAAAATAATAGGTACATTATTTAAATATTGTTGTTGGATCTTTGATAATCTAATTGTACTTTATGATTCGGCAAATCACGTTGTGTGTGACCACAGGTAACGTGAGCCTTGGAAAATGAATACATCAGTCTAACCGCATCACAATATTTGCTAAGTACTTTATGCAGCTGACTTATTGCTTCTTTTGAGAGACTATCAAAGAATTTCGAAGAGCAAAGTGTAGCGAGATTGACTTGCGAAAGGAACAGAAAACTGTTCTTAAGCAATGTCTTTACAAATTTTGTTTTTGTATTTAAACACTTTTTTTAAACATGTATGGGAGTAACTTAAGGTGACTTGAACACGTATGTACTTGGTACTTAAAATTTTGTATTTATTAAGTTATGTGCATATTTAAAACGGTAGATACCCTAACTTATCCTTCAAATACTCGTAACTCCAGCTTAGTTAGCTATATCATTAGAAAGCGGCCTACCGGAATTAGCTCGAACAAACAAACAAATAGTTAGAAAAACATTTTTTATCAAACGTTAAAAAAATGGGCAAATCCTGCTTATGTAAATATCCACTAAAAGTTATTATTATGGTTGTACAAACAGACACCACTTTCTTTATTTGTATGCATTGTTCGATGTAAATATTGTCCTTCAAGTTTAACGATACAGAATAAACTTGCGTGACTCACTATTAAACATGTTGAAATTTAATCGATAAAATTCAAAGGATACATGGACAAGAGAAGTTAACCTTAAATTTAGACATTTAAATAAAATTGAAGTGTGTCTGTTTATCATTTCAAATCAACAGCTTTCCACTTAATCTTAATCTTTAAAAATTAATTCAAAAATTGTTTGATTCTTTGTTTATCTGTTTATTCTTGCTAATCTTTGAAACGGCTGGACCGATTTTGACAGGACTTTCATTAGCAGATAGCTGACGTACGAGGGTAAGTTTTTAAGTTCGCGGAATGACAGTGAAAAAGGCGGGTAAACGCGCTCTTTTGATGCCTACCGTATTCAGTGACTCATAATTAGTCTGCATAGTAAAATTTGTTGTGATTGGATCATTAGTTATTAAACTATCGTTGACCAAGTATTTTAATCGGGAACGAAGTGAAAAAAATGGAGAAAATTGAATTCCGTGCGGTGATAAAGTTCCTTACTAAGCAAGGAAAGTCTGTTCAAACCATACTCAATGAGATGTCATCGGTTTACGGGGATTCTTGCCCAGGAAAAACAATGGTCTACAAGTGGCATAGTTTATTTAAACAAGGCAGGGAATCACTTGAAGACGACCCGAGGCCGGGGCGCTCCGTTGAGGTGACTACGCCAGAAGTTATTGCAAAAGTAGAAAAAATTGTATTGGAAGATGCTCGACTAAAAAAGAAACAACTCGCAGAAATGGTTGGAGTATCGGATACAACAATTTTTAAAATTTTACACGATCATCTTGGCATGACTAAGGTTAGCGCACGATGGGTGCCGAGAATGCTCACGCCATTGCAAAAACAACAGCGCGTGGAATGTTCACGTGCGTTTTTGGACCTCTGCAATGAAGACAAGGATGGCGTATTGAATCAAATTGTTACTGGGGATGAAACTTGGGTTCATCATTATGAACCCGAGTCCAAACAAGACTCCATGCAGTGGCACAAAAAGGGCACAGCACCACCCAAGAAATTTAAGGTTTCACAGTCGGCTGGGAAACTCATGGCAACGATTTTTTGGGACTCAGAAGGAATATTATTGATAGATTATAAAGATAAAGGCATTTCTATAACGGGGGAATACTACGCTTCAATCTTAGAACAGTTAAAAGAAGCCATCAAAGAAAAAAGACGGAAAATTAACGAAAGGTGTCCTGCTATTGCATGACAATGCTCCCGTTCACAAGAGCCGAGTCGCACTGGCTGCCCTGCATAAGGTGGGCTTCGATATTTTGAATCACCCACCCTACAGTCCAGATTTGGCTCCGAGTGATTATTATCTCTTTCCAAAAATGAAAAAAGAATTACGTGGTAAGAAATTTTCAACTGATGAGGAGGTTAAGGAGGCGGTTTCGGCGTATTTTTCAGACAAAGATAAAACTTTTTTTTACGAGGGAATAAAAAACTAATTGAAAGATCTGAAAAATGTATTCGTGTTGCAGGGGAATATATAGAAAAAGAAAAATAATTTTGTGTTTTTATTATTACTCAATACCCTCCATTCCGCGAACTTAAAAACGCCCCCTCGTAATAAAGCGAGCTTAGGTTACTTTTATTTTAGAAAAAAAATAGATTACGCGAAAATAGAATTGAAATTAATAAAAAAGTAAACAACATTGAATTCTCAAACAAAAACAGTGGTTTATGCCACGGGGCGCAGATATTGTGTTTGATGATGATTTGATACAATGTTTCTGAGATATTTATTTCTTAATTCGCAGTGCCAAGTTTCAAGATGGTACTTGTATAATTTAGTAGTTGTATTTCATCGTATTACTATTTACTTATTTGTTCTCCAACTTGTTTTATTCTTTAATGATCGCATACTTTGTCTAGATGTCTCTTATCAATTTGTTTGCATGTTGATAGGTCATTAATAATGAAATATTAGTTTAATTAGTCTTACTCTTACTACGTGTAAATGTGTTAAGTACAATCTTACTTAACGTTTGAGGATTTTACATCTTCAATTTTTAAGCATCTAAACAACAATTCGAATAGTCCCGAAGTAAAAGACGCAGGCTGTAGTGGGTGTTATTACGCAACGCGTACAGTGACAGTGTGCAATCTGAACCTAATTGGTTCTCCTCACCGCTAACGAGTCACGTTTCTTCTCATCGTGTTAGTTACATATCTCCAACGTCGTTCAAAACAAGTAGTTATTTCTTTATCTCGACTTTAAAAGAAAATAACCCACAGAAGAGATCTTTGAAACGCTAGGGTCTTTATTAAAATAATTTACACTACTCATGGTAAGTATGAAATCGTTTGCGGTTAGGACGACGTATTCGACCATGAGTATTAACAATAGGTCACGCTACACATTACTAAAGTGATGATTAGATTTAAGTGTTCGAGATTATGGTATACACAAACTGTGTGTTAACTTCAAACTCGACTACACTTTCTACAGCGCGAGTGTTGTGGGATCAAATCCAATATGGGACAACACTGTGATGAATTATTGTTCGGTCGTTGATGCGGTTAATTTTTGTTCCGAGTCTGGATGTTTGTTGAGTCCCCCGACATACATGAATATTCCTAATGCGGGAGTTGTCTTTAAAGAAAAGCACCACCAAGACATCTTTTTTTGCAACTCCAAGCACAGCTAACTTCGGAGTCGCTTTATTTACAAAAGCAAGATTTACCATAAACAGACTCAGGTATTAGAATTCATCAATAGGTGGGATGGTAATCTACCTTTAAAAAATAAATTATGATGTTTACAGCACGTAATTTATTAACAAACTAACTCTTGCATGCGGCTTCGCTCACGTACATGTATGTCGGTTATCGCGGTGATTCTTAAATTAATGTAACTTTTTATTTGTCAGTGCAATTAAAAAAAACATTAAAATTAAGATGAAGTTTACCACAAAATATAAGACCACTTTTCTTCAATATTTTGAATGTAAAGCCTTAAATCTCTATATATATATATATATATATATATATATATATATATATATATATATATATATACATATACATAAATACATATACATACAAACATACATACATAGATTTAAACAGACTCATTAGAGTCGTTAATATTGATTAACGAAAGAGTTCTTAAGAGTTCTCTATGTAACAGGTCCGCAATGATATTGATACCTAATTAGCGACAAACAATGGAACTGTTATTAAAACAATTGAGTGAGAAATTACAATCGTATGATTGCAAATTTCGATATACATAATGATTACCTACTAAAAGGAACATAAATAACCTCAGTAAAACAAAGTTTATTCAATAATATTTATTAAGTGAAAAAATATAAATAATTTACTTACTTACTTTATTATCTACAGAATATAAACTAATCTCTTAACATTATTATTGCGTGAAACAATTTATGTCATTGTTAAAGCGAAGCAGCTAATTATTTAAGTGAAAGCAATCGTTATATCGTAATTAAAGTGATAATTTTACTAGCCGTTAATTAAAAGACTTAGACATCACATTTAATAGCTTCGTAAAAATTTTACGTGACGTCATTTTTACAGTGGGTCCCAAGTAGCGTGAAATAGGCAACATTTTTAGGATTTAAAAAACAACACATTCAATACTTTATTATAACATAACAAGTAAATAGTAATTAAAGGCGGATACATTTAATTTCATTGATCAAGTGCATTACAATTTATTGGGCAACTTCATTTATATGTAATTATTCGATAACATCGATCGACTTTTAACGTTTTGATTTAAGATTTCGTAGATATAACAAGGAATCCTTGAACCTTGTACGCGTTTTTCCAGTGAAAGAATCTTAAATAAGAATGACTTGTCTCAAACTTGGCTTTGATTAAAACAGGCAATAAAACTGGAACGCAACCCTACACCGTGTGTGGTCCGCCAAACATAAGGGTGTTTTGTTGACAATACATGATCTAAAGAACAGGGCTATAAAGCATTTGTTCTCTTTATCTTTACAACTGAATTAAATTATATTCCTTGTTAAGAAAAAACAAATAACTTTGACAGACCAACAAAATCTGTTAAGTCTTTAAGATCATTTAACTGTTTTAACGGCCCTTATAGAAGTTAATAACTTAAGGGATATTCAAACACAACGTTTATCTGAACAGGTAGAGATATGCACGGGGTCAAAGTCATTTTAGAACTGTCTTGAGTATATTACTTCTCTGATAAGAGCGTTAAAACACACGATATAATTAGTTGTTTAGCACGTGTTTAATAAAGCCATATGTATTATATTCCGTGTGATGATGAATTAAGAATACAGAATGTCATCACTCCTGTACATCCCGTGCGTGTAACGGGTGACTAAGGGAGCAACCTCTCCAGAACAACAGCACTGAAAAGAGATAGAAAACTTGAAACAAATTATGTCTGGTCAGTGTGGTATAGCAGAGGCCGGTGCCCAGCAGTGGAATAGTACCATGGTGGTGTTAGAATGTTCAATAATCTTGAAGTTTTTGCCTTAGTATAAGTTATGGATAACTTAACGCAATTAAATGTAATAAATCATGGTAATAATATATAATACAAAGGAATTATGGATTAGTTATTTATGCACGACTGATATTATTTTCAATGGTTCAGTTGTTTTATAAAGCAATCCATGTTGGTCTAGCGGTAAAAGTTTGAGACTATCGGTCTCGGATTCGATTTCCGGGTCGGGCCAAAAGGTATTTTTAGGTTTTTCTGACTAGGAATTCTTAAAGAGCCTCTAATATGAAACTTGGCGGTGTTTCACGTCCGTATCATTGAAAACACGTTAAGCCGTCGGTCCTAGTGGCCGTGAATCGTTATTGGGAAGTCAGTGATCTCAAATATTTTGACAAGTTGTTCAACCTTCAAATCCAGTTTGTTCTCAGGGTTGCGGAGGTCCGATGCAGTCGCTCCGTAGAAACTGACATTCAGGCAAAACCAGCTGAACTAATAGACGTCCACGAAATAATCTTGGGATTAATTAATTTGTTGGTGTATTAAATTTTAATAATCCTCAGCTTTTTAACCAAGAGTAATGTATTTACTATTACTATTGTTTATTTACTATTAACGTAAGTTTATTAACTAAAAAAAGTGTCACCAAGTTAAATGTTAATTTATCATGATAATTGTAACACACTCTTCCCCTTATAATATTCCACCCTGAGAGAACACTTTGTTTAAATGTACATTGGGTCAGTGAATCATTTCAGTTTTTTTTTAAATAATGGTACATAGATTTCGAGTATTTTGCGTAATAACCACAAAAACATCTGAATTAATTATCATCTATTCAAAGTCGATTAATAAATACATAAGTTCATATTAAATATTGTGTAAGTATTATTAATCGATCTAACATTAAACAAATACGTATTCATTTTCAAACTATATTGATTAAAATATAATTATTTATACACACTTATGATTTTACTATCGTGTGCATTTGCTGACTAGCTAGGAAAGTAGATAATAACTGCAGTTATGATTTGAGTTTACAAAATGACTTTTTATGTAAATTCCACATACATCTAAAAAACATAACAATATTTTAATACAAGCAATTCCTTTTACAAATACAAAAAATAAATCCATTTCACCCAATTTGCGTGGGGTCAAGTTATAATGCAAAATAATATATGTATAAATATAATTATCCTTAATACAATTCTGCGTACCCGCAACTGCTACATATTTATACACACATACGAGTATATGATGCTTTAGTCCTGGACGATTATGGATACGGCGGCCAGTCTCAAAGGAGGCCAACGACTAGTGTGTGCGCACAGGTGCACTCTCTGTTCCCTCACTCCACAGTCCGATGGGGCGGCTATCCGATACGATCAGGGAGGGATCAGGCGCAGTTTCGACGGCTTCACATGCTCACCGAGGTACTGGGATAAAACCCTAACTTAAAAACTCCGGGATGTCATAAAGCATTTCCATAACCCGAAAACAATAACATTTTTTGGTACAATCTGGCCATCAAACCCAAGACCTTTTTTGATCAGCAGTCGCATACACTAACCACTTCTTTTTTTTAACGTGTGGAAACCCCCTCGGGCCGTCACCCCACCGGGGTTTACGGCGGGGTGGTGTGTCGGAATCGGACCGACTAAAACCACACGGTGTGCCATTCTGCGCCTGAGATAGGAGGGAACCGGGAACCGCTGCTATTACGACATCCAGATCCCTCCTAGCGCCTGCCTGCTAGCGCGGGCACCATCTACGTATAAACTCTCCATTTAGGCGACGTACGGCACACACGGACGTCGCCTCCTCGCGGCTGGCCACTATAGCGGATGCAGGGGAAAACCCGTCCCGTCCACCCGCGGCCACACTTAAGGCGGCATGAGGCGCTGGTACGCACGCCTCCGCCGCCAGGCTCGCCGGCGGCGAATCGGGTCCGAGTGGTCATCCTCCCGGGCCCTCTCCGCCGCCTCCTTCTGGGAAATTACTTCTTCGCAGAAGGTTGTGACCGCGGTAAAACAACTGTCGCTACCGACCATGGAGCGTATCACGGCCGGTAGCTAGAGATCTCCTCCAATAGCCAAGGATCAGGCCCAGATACTTCATCTGGGCTTGAACCGGTACGAGGACCGAATTGATTACGATGGAGGCGCCGGAGGGTGGACCACGACGAGGCCCATGGAACAAAAGGGCTTCCGTCTTGTCCAGGGCCACCCGCAAACCCAGCGCCTCAATACGCCTGACCATCAGAGAAACTCCCGTGGTGGCCAGGCGCGCCGCCTCTTGAAAGTTCATCCCGCGGGCTGTGACCAATGTGATATCTGCCTGTCATCCGCGTAATAAATTACGCCCAGTCCCGGGGGAAGACAACCTCGAAGGGCCCAGTCGTATCCCATATTCCACAGGAGTGGTCCGAGGACAGACCCCTGTGGAACACCGCACGACATGGGCCGACATACACTAACCACTAGTCCAACGAAGTAATATTTGGCTGACGTCCGTAGACACTAGCCGTCGTGGTTGTAATCGGCTAGGACAACAACATACAAATATATTTGAGTGTATGTACACAATAGAAACTTTTTACATGTCCCATATAAATATGTCTTGCAGCATACTCAACGTCTGCATCTGCGTATCACTAGCGGCTGTTAAGTCCACAGTGACGTATTTAGCGGCTTGTAGTATCTTAAGGCACGACGCGTTCTCTGGCGGCAGTTTGTGGCATACTTGAGTGAAGAGTAACTTTGCGAACTCGTAGTGAAACACTAGCGGATCGAGGATTTCTGATAAGTCCGTTTGGGTCAACAAGCAGCACAGATGGGCTAGGGTGACGCATAGCTGTAATAATAATTGTTAATTACTAATTAAATAGCATGTAGTTACTATATTGTGTCATTTACCGATTTTTTTTAATATTGTGTTATACGAATATGAGTATAGAAATTCACCAAATCACGATACACCGTCCTTTAAATTGTCTGCAATTTGAAACAGGTTGTGTGATTTTTTTTTAAGACGACTGCCGCCTTAAGAATACATTTCTGTGTCGCAGTAGACTTTACCAACATACATGAAACAGACTCAAAAAATACCTAAATTCAGAACAATAATTTATAGACTGCAGAAAGTGTTGTTCTACGTGGGGTTGGAAAGTTTGAACCCACAATACTCAGGGCAGTAGAAAACGGTGTGGCAACCGCTTAAACGACTACGCCATCAATGCAGTCTATCATAGTTTGAGATTGTCTAGTCTGAGTCAGGCCTATTGTATGCCTTGTAATAACGTATACATAATTATAAATGTAGTTGCTTTTTTTTTAAAAATAAGGAATATTTTAAAACTTGTGAAAGATATTTAAAAATATTTTCATTTTAGATTTGATCAGAGAAGTGTTTTTGTTGTGTGTGTTTAATTAGGATTCTTCTAAATTCTTCTATCAAAATACCAAAAGCTGTAGTAGTAATTTGTTGTCCTTGTGCAAAAGTGTGCAAATGTTTAGTTTCTTTTAAAATAAAAAAGTATTTTTATATTTTAGAACTTTGTTAAAGTAGAATTGATATCATTTTATTTCCTTAATAATTTCCGACTTTAATTAAATGTGTTTACTTAAATAAAATACCCAGACAGAAAAAGACTCAAGGGAAAAAGACAAAAAACATGCAGTAAAAGATAGATATTTTCATTCTAAGATATCTGTTTCCGTTCCGAAAACGTACCCAGATGCAACGAAATCATTACCTTGAACCTAACTACCTTGGTGAAGACTACTTAGAAATTAAACTTACTTGTTCAATGAGATTATCCTTATGTTTATATTCATTGTAATCATCAACGTGTGCAGCATTTTCCATGGCAGTGAGCATCGCTCTCCAGACAGGTACGTAGTGACTACCGTAGAGCGCACGCGCAGTTGGCGCCCGTAACGCCGTCGCGGCCGTAATGCGAACCTTCAAGTTCTTGCAGTCTTGGGCCAGTGTGCAGAAACTTGGGAATACTTTATCCTGTAGAAATAATTTTTACTTCAAAAACTTTGTTTTGGTTCTGTTATGAATATAGACGCATATAGGTGTCTACTCGGGTTTTCTACAGTTGAACGTAAGAATCAGTATATACTTTAAACACCCCTCCCAGCTTTATGGCTGACAGAGGAAATAGGGAGAGACCGCTTTCACATATATAGGCATATTGACGGGCAAGATCGCTGCGAGGAGAAATGGAACTTTTTCAAAGTAGCCAGAAATCAATGTAAGCTGGTGATAAGTAACGCTAAACGTGGCAGAAACCTCACCCTCTTCCAGTGTCTAGAAGTTCCTCGGAGCAATAGGTATTGGTAAGCAATAAAGCCCTGAGTTTAAGATGACAATTTGTTTAGATGAAATTAACCGTCACTTCTCAACACTTTGCATATTAGCAGAATCTTCTTAGTTCTTTGCAATTTGGATTCAGGCTCGATCACAGCACAATCACCGCTCTACTCCAAAGTGACGGGCGATGTTAGAGAGGGTATGGAGAACATCAAATTCACAGTGCTGGCTATACTGGACTTCTTAATTGCCTTTAACACCGTCTACCATAACCTCCTACTTGCCATCCTTTCCTTTTTTATGATCTCCTCAAAAGCTCTGGAACGGTTCTTGTCCTATCTTCAGGGACGACAACAGTGTGTTCATATCGTGACTGGTCATTAGGTCGTCGATATGGGGGAGATCTTCTCACTGGCATGCCTCAAGGTGGTAAATAATATCTGCCTTATTTTTGACAATATTTATTAATTTCGTAATACAACACCTTCAGTGTAGGTATCACCTGTACATCGACAAAGTCAACAAAGACTGGGACTTTATAATAAGCTTGTTGATTAGGTTTGGTTTGTCAGTAAATCGAGCCAAATGTCAAGAGATTATCATAGAAGGCAAACGTATGTTGAGCAGGTTGGACGCGCGGTCATCTCACCAATTTTCTACAACAACGCGACTATATCACTGAGTACAGTGGTAAAGAACCTGGAGTCAGCCATTAAAGTCACCTTATGTCTCCGTGTCAGTTGTTCATTTTTCTCCCAATCGTTGTTTTTTTGAAATGAATGCAGACCTTCTCAATAAATTAGATCGCTTTATCAATAACTGCATTCGATTCATTTTCAATCTTACAGGTATGACTATATATGTATATGCTTAAGTTCCTAGTTGCAATGGCTTCCAATTCGTCAACGCCGCAGTTTGTAAACTCGCCACCTCGGTACCCGAGCAACTCGTACCGCACTTCCATTCTTTTTGTTCTAGTGACGACCGAAATCTCCCTCACACCTCCAACTTTATCTTTTCATAATTCTATGTATAGTCAGTCTTGCTGTGAGATGCACTTTCAGCAGAAATAAGAATGTCCACAAACCGCCATATCTTTAGAGACAAAAGTGCGTAAACTTCTTCAGAGCGAATTGGCAGTATAGTCACAACGCTAGTACCCAAAAATTTTATATAATTTTAAATGTATGTATATGTACGTTTAAATATATTGTGTATGTTTTGATAATTGTAGTAGTAAATTAATGTTTAATGGTTATATCTGATGTAGTTTTATCTCTCATATCGTACCAATACACAATAAAATTATTTATTTAAAATCAATTTTACTTAAACTTCAACTTATACAATAACCAACAAATATGCAGGAACAGGAAAATGATAAGATTTGACTTGTGTTATGGGTACCAGAGCTTCCCCGTGAGGTATAAACAACATTGTCTACGTATTTATTATTAGCATAGAAGGCAAGCACAAAATAACATTTCAGACAAATGAGATTCAAAATTTAAAATTTAGGTATTTTTACAAAGAATTCAAACTTAAATTAATTCAACTTTATTCAAATAATCTGAATCTAAATTAAAATCACAATCAAAGTAAAGATGAAGAAACCACAATTAAAACCAAATTTTAAATTAAAATTAAATTTCAAATAAAAATATCAGACTATAATATAGACTCTATATCTTTACATATCTATGAGGAACTTTGTCAAATTCAATATTTTATCTGTGCACCTATCCAATAGGTGCACAGATAAAATAGGACCTATTGCATCATATTTCTGCATCGTCTGAAGGGCTGGGAGAGAATGCGTCATGACATTAAGTCCATATTTGTAAAACATGTGCAATAAGTTTCAAATAATAAATAAAATAAATACTGACTTTACAAAGGTATTATTAATGTATCTTAATTAAGTAAAGTTGCTTCTGTATAAGATACAGATGTCCAGATATACTGAGTGTGAGAAGTCATTTAATATCACGCTACAGGAGGAGCTGAACATTAATAAAAATATTACAAAAACGGGGAAAAATACTACACAAAAAAAAATGTAAAAACTATTACAAGCTGACATAAGTTTATGCAATATTAGATAAATCTGTTTAAGTATTTGCGGCAGCCATCTAATATTGCATAAACTTATGTCAGTTTGTAATAGTTTTTACATTTTTTGTGTATATATATAAATATATATTAATAGTTGCAGTTCTTGAATGTACTACATATATATAAATATTACAATATGTGTCAACTGCCTTGTAAACTACTTATCAATGTCCTTGTCCGTGGTCGTCTCGTTAGTTCAAATTACATGCGCAGTTGCCACTGTGGCTACGTCACTGCCAAGGACGACACCGTCTATTTATTGTTTACAATTGTAAATAGTATTATATATTTATCATAAAATGTATCTATCACACAAGCTCTGGAACGGTTCATGCGCAGTTGCCACTGTGGCTACGTCACTGCCACGGAAGACACCGTCTATTTATTGTTTACAATTGTAAATAGTATTATATATTTATCATAAAATGTATCTATCACACAACAATATTCATATTCATTCATATGATCCTTGAAATTGACTGTAATATCATTGATAGCGGCTTTTATTGCCTTCTAACTCGGTGCAAGACTATACTCGTTAACACACTTGCAATCTCGCAAATAAATAACTTGCCAATATTTTTTACTGATGCTTGACTTATATAGTCGTAACGTGATGTCTGGATAAGCTACTTGAAATAACAGTAGGCTGATCTTATTAGCCGCAGAACCGACTACAGTTGGGGTAAACGACTTCTTGAGTCTTGAGCCTTAACTTATACCAAAATTATATATCAAAAATTTAAAAGAAAAAAATTAAATATCTTACCTGCCAACCACTCAAGCAAGTGAATAATTGTTCATTCTTCATTACACTCCCCATAGCATAGCAAGCGTTCCACCGAACCTTCATATTGTTCACCTTACAAGCGCAATCCAAAAGCTTCATTATAGCAGATACACATAAGGTTTTAATTGCCGTGTTTCTCAGTAATTTCTCATTTTTTATCAATCGTAGAAGGTTGCCGAGGCCGCGTGTAGCGCTCATTTTTACCTGTATTACAAAATCATCAAGGTTACAAATGATTTTACGTTTCATGTAAGGTTAAATGATAGTGAAGCCTAAATTATTATAAGTGGTACAGGTATAACAGGAATTGGGCAATCTTCGTCTTTCTGGTATTCTCAATCGCATTTTGGGATCAGCGCTGGATTTTTATATATGGCTAGCAGCCAGCGTAACGATAACCTTTCTTGAGAATGTAATCGTAATAAAAAAAGAAAATTGGTTTAACGAAAACAGAAAAGGCCGAGTACGCGTACGTGTTCGTTCGTCCGTTCTTGTGATTGGAGAGGCCACTAGGGCAGGGATGTCTACTAACTGCCCAATACTTGTATATTGTAAATGTACCATAAAAATGTTCTTGATTTATTTAATCTACATATTTGTTAATATTACTACCACCAATTGAAACCTGTACCGAAATAGCTAGAGTTATATCTCCCTCAAAGCTTGGGTACGCCCATAGTAGAAGAAGTATTTTTTTGTTTTTATCTAAATATATTTTATCTGTGTATATCATTTATAAATTATTATCTTAAGGCGTCTTCTCACTTTGGAAATTTAAAAAAATAATTTTTATTTTTTTTTAATTAAATTTTAATTAAATTTAATTTTTAAGAATCGGAAGGTCCATTGTATGGAGTAGGCATCGCTGATTAACCCGAGGTAAGGTTTTTTCATGATTTTTCTGCAACCAAAACTTTAAACGTCTTTATCTCAAAACAAGATTTTTCGGTGCCTTGTTGATGAAATTTCGGAAACCATCCGGCCGATTGTCATGAAATTTAAATGACATATTCTTCATAGTTATGGCTATAGCGCATATCATCAGATTTTTGAAATTTCGATTTCAAGAATTTTTTTTTTACCAAAAATTGCAAAAAACCGCGTTTTTTTTTACTTTTTCGTAAAACGTGCGACATTTTGTTATTTTCGCGAATATCAAAAATCTGATGATATGCGCTATAGCCACTAACATACTGAATCTAAAACAGTTTCATTTTTTGTTTCATATGACCCGTCTCGAAGATACCATCAACAAGCCACGACCATAACATTTTTAGACGGGTTTTTCGATGCTACTGTTGTATTATAATAATTGTTCAAAAAAATAAAAATAAAAATTTTTCATGTACTTGAAAGATGTGTTAATTACACAGGATCCATTTTATCTCATAATTTCAAGCAAAAATCCTCGAAAAAAAATCGCGAAAATAGCATATTTTCGAGGCGCCTAAAGTGAGAAGACGCCTTAATAATTTTCATGTCAAAATTTTATTAACTTGAATATGAGCACCAGGCACTTTGAAAAAGAAAATTTAATTCCAATCACTTACATTTGATTATAATAATCAAATTATTTATTGAGTTCGCTAAAACTTTCCTACAGACATATCATTTACAAAACAACAATTGAGGTTATTAAACAATAAAAAATATTGTTGGAAAATTCCGTTTCATTCATTGATAGGGAAATGTACAGGTCAAACTAAAAAGGGAAACTAAATATAGAACTTTTAAGATATTCTGATAACATTATTAGGTAAACAATAAAATTATATTAGGAGTGGATAAGAGTTTGTACCACGAGAGTACAATTCTGTAATATAAAAAGATACTGGTTAGAAACTGTATCCAGTATGTGCTGCGATGCCACATATAATTAAACACTATTTATTTGTTTAAAAATATTATTAAAAGGAAAAAACATTTGCACATTTGGGTTTTATTTTATTTTAAAAAGAACAGGTTTGGTGAGATACCCCAGTCCCATAAGCGTCTTTAACAATTTTTAATATCTATAAACGCTTATACATATATTTTTATTTACATAATACGTAGGTAGTTAAATGAAGATAATTGTGGGCAGCCTTGTGATTTTTATAGTTCGTATTGGAATCGAGTTCACGCCGTCACAACGTGAACGATCGGTACCGATTCGTAAGTAGTGTTAGGTACACTACTGACGTGGCAAAAAGTACACATACACGTAAGTTCCGTGTGGTGACGGTATAAGAATATAGAGTGTCACCAGCCTTATTAATTCCGTGAGTGTTTAAGAGGTGACTAAGGGCACATTACGCAGGACAAGAACACTGTAAAGAACAGGAAAACTTGATACAAACCTTATACCATTCCCTATGGCCAATGTTGCATAGTATGCCAAAACCTCCATTCTAAAGAGAAGCTTATGAGCAGCAGTTACAAGGTTACACATTTACTATGAATAGGCTACTAGATATTCTGTATAATATAGAGACCAGGTCAGTCATTTATTAGCACGTGACTACCATTTTGGATGGTACTATTTGATTTTAGGTACGAGTACTTTTTCTTTAAACTATTAAGGTTACCTTCGTAAATACCATAAGAGGCAACTTGATGCACAGATTAGTTGTGAAAGAAGCAAAATACAGCTAAAATATCTTTTTCTGAAGTCTGTAATATAGTAATCCGTGTGGTAACGGAACTTCGTGTGGCGACGGGTTAAGGATACAGTGTCCACCACTCATTCATCTCGTGGGTGTCGTACGGGAGCAATTTATGCAAGATAACATAAGTGTAAAGAGAAGGAAACCTTGAAACAAACACTATACCAACCCGTCTGGGTAGTGTGGTATAGTAACCCACAGCCTCCTTTCCAGGAGAGTCCTATGTCCAGCAGTGGACTGTTACAGGATGTTGATGTGATTGATGATGTTGATGATAATTGTAGTATTGGAGAGCCAATTATCTTAATTATGGAAATAGAATTTTTGTTTTAAAACTATTCTCTCAACACTATTTCACAAGCCTATCAATACTTCACAAATTAAATCAATAAAAAATTCCAGACAAACAATACGTAGAACAATTAAACATGCAAAACATTCATGATATCCGTTTGTAGAATGCGTAAATAAATGGTACGAAAATTTTCCATTATAAAATGTGACGTATACAAAAAAAAATGTTGACATTTTACCTTATCGTTGTCCAGTGCGCACTGCACGCTGACCTCAAGAAGGCGAACCAAGAGGTCATCGTCAATTTCCTCGGAATCGGGTTCCTCCCTGTTACACAATTTAATGCAATTTCATTAATTGTTAGCTAATCGCTTATTGCAATTACGTTTGCATTTAAACATAATCTCATTTTAAAATAAAATTAGTTATAATAAGAGATAGAGCACGTAGATTTAATCATCAGATTAGTTAGTAAGAGAGCTGTTAAGTCAAACATTTTTCATCAAATCATCAGTATTTTTCTTTGATCAACATTTCTAATTAGTTAAGTCTGATTAGTTAGTAGAATACATATGTTTAACAGTAATCGATAATGATATAATGATTAGAATTGTCCTTAATATCAAAACTATTTAATAAAGTATTAACATAAAGTTTGGCTTTAATTGTTACTTTATAAAGTATTTTCTGAATTAAACTCTTAGATATCTAAAGTAATGAGATCAGTATGATACGAAAATACATATGTATTTAAGTTAAAGCTAATCAAAATTCAGAAGGTTTTTATAAATTCTTGTGCAATTTTGCGTTACACCAACCCACGTTTCATTTAAGCCTATTGTCCCGGCCAGAATAACGATAATTTCAGCTTTGGAGAAACATGAACGCTATTTTACCTAATCCGACTGGATTTAAAAATAAGCGATAGGAGAATAGACTTAACAGTGTAAGCAAAGTAACATGATTAACTGTTAGTTTTGTAGTACAGTGGGACTTAATCGCGATAAAATCATTTTACAAGGGTTACGATACCTTCTGTTTTCGGTGTTTCGAACAGTGACCAGTCTACCCGTGACCACAAGTGGTGTAACCCGTTCGCAACGTCGGTAAATAGAAGGAATCGTAACATTATTAAATTACTTCGAATTGTAGGAAATGTATCATTACAGCTTACGTAATCTCTTTATCTGGCGAGACTAGACGCTAATATTTGTTAAACATTACGAATAGTTTACTTAATGTTAAACCATGAACTACACACGTGGGCAGTCTCCTTGAATTTTTTATTTGAATTACAGTTTTTCGTTAGGTTTTTTTTTAGTTTTCAGGACAAAATTATAAATATTCCGGTTATATTCATCTCAAAAGTCAGTTATAGCGGTACTATCAAAAGTGTCAATGCATATAATTCATCACACTATATACATACTTACATGTTTAAAACTAGAGCATCACTAAGGTTTCCGAGTGCCCATGCCCCTTTTATTCGAACTATTAAAGTTGGCTCAGCTAACGCTCTGAGGATGTTTTCACCACAATCACTCACAAAACCGATGTCCTGAAATAAAAAATATTGTATTTCTCCACCCTTCCTTACGTATACCACGTATACATAAATAAAATCACGCCTGTTTCCTCGGAGGGGTAGGCAGACGCGTATATAACGCTGCCCGCCAGTGTTTTGGTCCCACGTAATAAGTGGCGAGCTTTTTGCTGCTCATAGGTTGAGGCAACATAACATATTTTGTTAAGGAAGTCGATCTACAGCTGTCACTTACAGATATCCGTCAGTAAAAGCAATATTGCTTTTGCTTTTAACAGACTTAATTTTTCTACTTTTAATTCCCAAAGTGTGTGATCGACAGTAATAGGCAGCCATTTTGTAAGTGGGTTCACCTTGTGCTATAGGTATTTATAACACATCGGATAACCCTTTACTGATAAAGACGTAAGTGTACCGTGTGTGTATATTTATATATAGAGTGGGCTACAAATTAATTAGCATTTGAAAAATTCGTATAAAAGTAACCATTTGATATTATAAAAAAAATATTATTTACAAGAAAGCGAACTAGTTGGAATTTACTTTTTAAAAATTACATCATCTATATAACCACCGTTCCACGATTCTTCAAATAACCTCATAAAAAGAAGTCTGCTGGGGATCGATCTGGACTTCTCGGTGGCCATAGAATGTCGCCTCGACTGGAAATCAGATTTTCCGGTAAGGACTCATTGGATTTTGACAACCGGCAGGGACTCATTGGATGTATGACAAGTGGCTCCATCTTGTTGAAATCATGTGTTACGATTGTAACCAGCAAGTTCCAGTAGCATTGGTCCCAAGAACTCTCGTAACATTTGCACGGGATGTAAGATTCAAATGTTAACGAATTCTTAGCCCACCCTATACTTACGAGTATATACACAAATAAATATTTTAGACAGCTGACACACAACGCCGCCTAGCTTTAAACTAAGCAGAGCTTCTATTATAATAGCTAAATTGACTGATAGAATACTCATAAGTTTTTTTTTAAGGAATAGCACCCGAGACCCTAAGAACAGCAGTCACATACCACTGCGTCACCGAGGCAGCAGTCTTATTAATAAGTTTAGGGTTTATCATACAAAACTTTTATTCTACTATCCCTAAATGCATAAAATTAATAAGTATTAATTTTCATCTAAAAACATATAAAACTAACTTCTCTCAGCGTTCGGTACATGACCAGCATAGCGAGTCCGCGGACTGCGGCCGCTCGAACCATGGCTTCTTCGTCGCTACACGAGCCTATCAGCAATGTGCAACATAGCAACTGAAGGTGTCTCTGTAAAAATACATGATAGATAAACAATCGATAAACTTACCCAAAGATCGATAAATATTTTAGAGTTTCTCTTTGTTTTATTTACTGTTATTAGTACTTTATAAGAATAACGTTTTGACGTTTCCAATAACAACTTAAAGAGCCATTTACATACTAACTTAACAAAAAAGATCATTGCAAATCCCAGGTTAAATGTAGATATTTTTTTATTTATATTTCGAACGTCTCTACATGAGTTAACATATAACGATTTAAAAAATTTTTAAAAAATAGTTTTACTTTTAAGACTTACATTTTCAAACCATAGTTTTGATTTGTTGATAAATATTCGTAAATTTATAATGTATAACTTACCGGCAAATCCTTAAAGCTTCTCTCTCCAATGTTTGCTATACAATCGCACACCATGGCTTTAACCGGCGTGTTCTCATGACACTGCAGTACGTTAGATAATGGGGTTATCAGATTGGACCACATTTTAACACACTGGGATAACGGTGGTGATTGATCAACTTGATCTGTAAATTAAACACCATGGTAATTTAACTATCTAATATAATCATTACGTCAAAATTCTTTTAAATGAACAGACAGATTACAATGTGTTGACAAATTATATTTATTTTTGGAGTTCATCTTTTACAGATATTTTAAAAAGTCGGACTTAACAGCTCTAAGGCACTGGTATTTCCTAAGGTTCACTCTGGCAAGAAATGCTAAAACATACACCAAAGGGGTTTTTTTTCAGTTCGTGAACATTGATTTAATAACAAGTATGCGAGTACAGTATAAGGACTGGGACGGCTTTTTGAAGAAAGAATCATAGTTTTGAGTCCGCCTATCCATACAGTTGGCACATGGGCCCCAGCCATCGTGTTAGCTAACCGGTATTAATCAACATCAACGACCCGAAGCGCGACACTACTCGGGCATTTGGGTAGGCCGTGGATATATCACCACAACGATACTTAATATGAACTAATATAACAAGCTAAGAAAATACTCCCATTTATATACATACAAAAAGTACAGTGCAATTGCTATGAAAGATAAGAAAAATAATATTCATAAACACATTGAAAAGACGAAATACAACAGCAAATTAAATGTTCATCACTTTCAAACACAGCAAAGGTAAATGCAGCATCAATTCCAAGCAAACTTGTCATTTATATTATCAAACGCTGTAGTAAGTCTTTCATGTGGTTTTTGTTTTATTAAGGACTTAAATCTGTTAATACTTAATTCTAGATGAATAGTTACTACCGCCGGTCATAAACGCCTTCAATTTAATAGTCGCAAGTGCGTTGCCGCCCTTGGACTCCCTTTTCAAGAGGTCAAGGCTTAAGGTTTTCGAGCCCCACAACCCTCGGTTAGGGTTTAAGCTCGACAAACTTACTACCTTAGTGAAAAGCAACGTAGAAATTGATTTAAACGATTTTCTTTGAGGCCATGGCATCACTTCTGTAATGCCGGCTCATTTGTGCCGAAGCTCTCCCACTTTATTAGTATATACCTATATACATATATCTATATACACTGTGTATATTATAACTAAACTTACCTAGTTTCTGTATGCCATCTCCAATTATACTAATAACTTTAGCAGACTGTAACACGACATCTTGGTGCTCATGCTGTAACATCTCGCTCAGAATGTCACTGAGCAACAGTATGTGAGGATGTAAGAGATCTTGAAGGTGGTGGAACGCCACTGCAGACAGAACTTGTAGAGACTCCAGTACTATTGGTATGGCTGAAGGTTTGCAGCGCTGAAATACAATGTCGAATATTATTGTTGGAATTATTAATATTACAATAACATTTCTGGACTTAACTAAGGAGTTAGGCTTGTCTTACTACTGAGAGGAGTGAAAGAGAAGAGGTGGAGAGAGGGGAGGAGACCTTCTCTTTTTCTGCAATATATCAAAGGTTATTTTTTTTATCCAGCTTGGTACACACTTGACAGTTCGCTTTTTTATTAACACGGTAAATATATATATATATATATAAATAGTGCACAAGTGTGTGCGCAAACATAGGTATATTCTCTATTCTCTCATCCCTAACCCAATGCGAGGACTATCCAACACGACCAGGCACAGATCAGAAGCGGGACTGACGGTTTTACGTACTCTTTAAGGCACGAGGGTTAAGACTCCAACTTCCAATCTTCGGACTGTTATTAAGTATTTGTATAATCAGAAAAAACTCAATTAAAAAAAGTCATAAATGCATTTCTGTTATTTGAAATCTCCACCTCTTCGGGTGGAGGGGTTAGGGTTCTAGTAACCTCAGTCAGCGAAAAGCAACACAAGGATTGCTTGATAACAGTTTTCTGTGAGCCAACTCATATGTTCCAAAGCATGGCTGTGTCATGGAAATAAACCTCTGTGTACTCTTTTATCAATGCAGGCATGATTAGCAATACAAAAGTGTTTTGCATATTCAGATAATACCGCCACACGCTCATCATGGGCCATTCATATATTCTGATGTTATCGAGTCAGGTCAGAACTGCTTCACGAACTGGTTAAGTCAAGTAATATTGTTTATTTAAATGCTAGGTGTCTCATTCAACTTTATCGCTCCGGCAAAAAAATTTCAAGATTAATCCGGTTGGATCCGATTGAATAGGTTGGATCATGACATAGAATTTTTAGGGTTATCTGGCTTTACAAGTCACATTATTTAATTTTGTTTTGGTAACTTCTATAGTTAAAAAATTAAGTCATTTATTTTTTTAATGGTGAAAACGAGTAGATACGTGACATGGTAACCGCTGCCTAGCATCAGGGAGATGAGAAGGGGGTTTTCGGTTATTATTTTATTCACTCAGTGAAAAGTAATGGAAAAATCTCTTCTTCTTATTTTAGCAATCCTAATGTACGTAGTGTAAAATAGCCGACAGACTATATTTCTAGTTTGCAAATTAAAATTTAATAGTCAGAGATCACCGCAATATGAACTCTAATAGTCGTCAGGAAAAGCTACATGATCGACCATTACGCTGTTACTAAATACGAATGCATGTGTATTCGTAGTAATGATGTTCTGCTAGCCGATTTCATCCACGGCAGCCAGTCTCAATAGAGGTCACCCAACTACGCAGGAGATATTATACTGCACAAGTGTATGCTCAAACAGGTGCACTCTCTGTACCCTCACCCTCACCCCTCACCACCCTCTGTACACTCTTAATCCGATAGGATGGTTCTCCAACACCATCGGGGACAGATGAGGCGCAGGACCGACGGCTTTACATGTTCATGTTCATAATAATTTCATCATAATTTGATAAACAATTTTCCTAACAAAATATTCAATAGAAATCAAAGACGAAAGGTGTTAACAACCTTTTAGCAATATTATAGGATTTTATATCTTTTTAAACCTAGAAAATTTTATATAATGATACCTATTTATGAGCATTAACACGCTCACGATATGTGTTAGTGATCATACATTTACAATCAACTGTTAATTATCGTGAACATAATTAGATATTGTGGACCGCTAAAGTTGTCATTTACTTTGTTTATAGATAATGTACATCCAGTTTCAAATTAAGAATAAATAATCTTACCACAATGTCATTTCCTTTGAAAATCCATCCTAAATTCTTAAAACATATATCTAAAATCCAGCTTCTAAAACAGTGACATTCCTTAGTGTCAGCCTCTTTGTTATTTTCAGTCTTATTATCAACGGCGGTAAACATTTCATCATCCGAATATCCTTCTTCAAAGTCATCACATTCTTCGGCGTCAAACTTGCCAGTATCTTTAGTGAAAGCTACTTTAGATGAACTCATACTGGTTGATATTTTAGAAGGCACCGAGTCTTTTTCAATTGCTTTGATAACTTCGTCAACTTTAGGATCAACAGAGAGAACACACCCCATTGTTATAAGAGCTCCTACTTGCAGTGTTACATCTAAAACAAGCTTACTATTTAAAAAAAAAACTTAATTTGAGTGCGTAAAAGGTTAAAAGTATTTTAAAAATATTCATATAGAAAGTGCATGTCTCACCATTAAAACGAATCTAACGACATCTCCCAAGCTAAAACCTATCAAGTCGTTTAGACTATGGAACCTGACAAAGAAATGTACATTATGTATGTATATATGTTTACCCTAAAACATAACCTACTTTCTGGCACAATCGGGTAAAAACATGTTTTTTAAGACAGATTAGTTTCTTTAACACATTGTAAGACATAACACAATGTAAAGTAATGAATTCCTAGACATTTTTAATTTATGAAGACAGGGTAGAACTACCGTTTGATTTCTCGAATTAATTAAAGAAACAGAACAGAGTAGCAGTCTTTTATCATGGTGAAAAGGCTACCGAAGCACTACTTTAGACTGACATAGACAAAACTAACTCAAAATTAAAAATACAAATGTGAGTTTGTTACAATCTAAAGCCTGATACTTTTCAACCAACGGTCTGGTTTTAATTACAGGTATGTATGCAGTGTTGTCTGTGTAATCCATATTAGGAATGCGACGTGTCACTAACCCTATTCATCTTGTAGGTGTTCTAAGAGGTGACCGAGAGACCAAATTATAAAGTTTGAAACAAATCCTACACCAACCCGTCTGCTCAGCGTGGTATAGTAGGCCGAAACTTCTTTTCTAATGAGAAGCCTATGTCCAATAGTAGACTGTTAAAGAATATTGATGTAATACAACATATCCTCACCTCGATGTACCAAGAACTTTCTCGTAGCCATGACAAGCTCAGTAATAAGCCCCTCCTTCATTTTGTGATAAGGTGTAGCTTGAACAAGCGCAGCACAACATTTCAATGCAACTATTATGACCGCGTGACTTCGCTCGCCTTCAAGTATACTGTGCAGTACCTTGTGCATGCATATAATCATATAACCAAGGGATTCTGAGAAAGGGATGAATGATGTGCTTTCTTTTTTACTGAAAACGGAATAAGTATAAATATTCGGCATGTTTAACAGATTCACTTCCTGGAGAAACACACAACATTTAAAACAATACTAATTTCCTAGCGAAATTTTAGTATACAAATAAAATAGTAAAGTAATGTATACTTCAGCGCCATCTAGTTATGACAAATCGAACTACATGACAACTACATAAGTAGCTAGTACTTATCTCACCTGTATCGCGATATGAATAATCGTTATCAAACGGGATACTTTTATGATCCGGGCAACATCGTAAATAAAGTAGGCTTGTTTGATGTATACTTATATTAACTTCGCTATTTATGACAATTCGTTATGTAACACATTCCATAATGGTCACAATACTTATCGGAAATGTGATATGAAGGATTATTAGGTAGACCATAGAATTTCCATTCAGTTCAGAATTAAAAATTATCCCAGTTTTATTTCGCATTGACAACAAATATAAAAAATTACAGTACATTAGCTAGTTTTTGAAAAGCGATCTAAAGCATTACCGTATATCATACAGATATCAGCGTATAACTGAATATTTTATATTGATCTAATATATAAGATGCCAAATTTAAAGAAAAGGTTCGTGTTATAACAACATCTACTATTCAAATTGCAAACAAAACTAGATTTTACCTGCTCTCAGCTTGAGATAGGTACATTCTGGAGCCCGATAATAATGCTAATATAACGCTTAGTACGCTAGCGCGACTGCTGGCCATAGGATCAGTAGCCGCGCAGTAGGCTAATGTCTTTTTGACCGCTTCTCCAACAGACCAGTTATTAGCGTCGGGGCAGTCTGGCAATAGTGCCCACCAGTATCCAAATATTTCTCTCTTCTCCTTCACCTTAAACAAATACAGTAAATTTTATATGTCTGTCGAACTTACACACTAAGGTTTCCAACTTGAAAGGATTCACCAAAAACGGTTTTTTGTAAGGAAATCCGTTTCATTTTTCAATTAGTTTCATCATTTCTTAATTCCAGGTCAAGTTAAATACACACCTTTCGAAGTTTGTACCACTTGTGGCAATAATATGTATTTATAATAACATTTGAAATAAAGCAGAGGGTTCATAACATTATATATCTGAGTATGGAATGGAACAACAAAACTGATAGTACGGACTACATATTTGACCGGCTTGTTGGTCTATTTGTAAGCTTAGTAGCAGGTCGTGGGTTTGATTCCCATCAGGGACAAATATTGTGTGATGAGCACGATCATTTGTTCAATGTCTGGTTGTAATTTATCTATAATATTGTGTTTATATGATTTTGAAACATTAACTGTGTTTATCAACCTAGTATGGGATCAGAGAGCCGTGTGTTATAATTAAATAAAATTAAAATTATCTTATGAGCGTCTTACTCACCTTGACTAATACCAAAAGCAAATTCGAAGCACTCTGTCTCACCCTGGACTTTAACGCAATAAGTTTAACTTCTCTACTGTTCTCCACATCTGACATATCTGAATCGCTTGTTAAGGCCCACTCGTTTTTTGCTCTTTGAGATTCTAGATAGTTCCTACTGGCCGGTTTGTATGCCGAGTTATTTTCAAAGTTATCGACATCTTTCATTAAACTACGATCCGACACAGGTATCTCTTTTTTTAAGCTTTCAATAGCATTGTTCCTTTGTTTTCTTAGTTTTTGTTTCTGAAATAACAAATGAAATAATTTTTATATTTGTCCCTCTCAAACTATCACCGTTCACTCCTGAACGAAGGTCTGCTCAAAGGAGAGCCAACTATCCCGGTAGTAGTCCGCATTCATCCGCTGCCAGCCACTTTCTTCAAATCGAAGGTTTATCGTGTCGCAGGGCCCCCTACACCATGTTTACCTGATCGTTTATATTGCTTATCATCTGAGAATAATTTTATTTGAGATTTTATATCTACTATGCACAGTGTGCACATTGATGACGAATGTGCACACTGTGGATATAATATACGTTTTTATCATTCAAAAACAGACGATGGATGACATAACGGTCACATTATGTAAGTCAGACATATTTTATTTACATATATTACATATAGATATTAGAAATAGCATTTTCAAACTATAAATTTATCGAATGGCTTAGACGTACGATTGAATTGATTTCGGTCGAGCCGATAACGCATCGACGCCGCACTAAAATATTTATTTCAGGAATTCATTTCCTTTTTTAAAGATTTAGACCGAGCCCGAAGTCAGTGCCACGTCGCTCTCTACTGCGCTGAGTGTTGAGAGTTCAAACCCCACACGGGACAACACCTTGTTGTGCCGAGTCTGGGTGTACTTCTAAATGTTTGGTAAGTCCCTGTCGACACAGGATATATACCTATATTTTACAGGGATTTAAGAAATAGGATTATATAGCATTTGGTAATGCGGGTGTTGTCTTAAAAAAATAAAAGAAAATAATGGTTTTAGAGATAATTTTAAAATTAAATAAAAGCACCTTTCCTCCTTTTGCATTAGCATTATTTACAACTGGCATCATTGCTATGGTTTGTTGTGCAGGCATGATCTTGTCAGGTCTTGTTCCTTGCACTACCAGGCCATAGAGAATAAAATATCGAGATATTCCCATCACTTCTGGCAGGGGTATGTAGATATTCGGATCATTGAAATATAGTTGTGATAAAACTCTTAGTGCTGATATTACAACCTGAAATATAATTTACATAATATAACAAGACTTCACCATAATAAATCAATCAATTAGATGACCCTTTGCTTCATTTTGTGTGATCTACAAATTGTTGATCTGTATCTGGGTGTTCTTTATGTCTCTTTCATGATTTTTTCTAGTCTCCAGCTGAATAGGGAATATTCCAAGTGTGGCAGTTGACAACAAATAAAAAAAGAATATATTGTTTTTTTTTAAACCTCCCTTTGAAGGATAGGCTTATGACCATCAGTGGTCTGTTAAAAGCTGTTGATGATTATGAGAAACTACTATATTTTTGTATTTGGAAAATCAATTAAGTCTGAATATTCTAAGTTGGTCTTTATTATTTGTCGTTTAAACTATTATTTTTTTACTCAAATTTTTACATAGATCATGAAGAGAGCACAAGGCAAAACGAGGATGGCCTAGATTCACATACATAGAGCAAGTGAAGGAGAAAGTGTGGCTTATCACGAGGTTAAATAGATCACAGATGACAAAAAAGAGGGGCGATTGCTCCACCAACAAGGGCTTGGTTCTTAAACTAACAGAGCTATAAAGCAGCTGTTCAGCAAGTAGTTAATAATATTTAATAAAAAATAGAATCTAATGTCAATTAAAAAATATATACTTACTTTACAGTACAGAAATTCATCCTGGGATTTTGAATAGCCTTTCATTAAAAACTTAATTATTATTTCAGAGACCTGTATTTTCATTTCTGCAGTCACATTGGAATCACTTTTACTGTCTTCCATTGAAGATATGAGGCAAGTAATGCATTTCAATGCTAATAAATGTATTTGAAGAGAGTTTTGCGTTGTCAACACAATGTTGTTCTCGTCTAGGAGCTTGAAGAGTATTCCTCGACTGCCAATCAAATCTTCAATAAACTGTCAAAAGTAACATATTTGTATTTTAAATTTTTGTATGATATAGAATAGCTTGAAATAACTGAATTCACAAACCATTACATACTATAATAAACCATAATTGAACTGTAAGTCATTACCATTAGCAATTCTCATATCTTAAAAAAAATGTTTGAAGTGCAACTCTTTTAGTGAGTACATTAAGTATGTTTATAAAAGCAAGGAAGTGACCAAAACAATCTGTGTCAAAATATGACTAATTGTATGTATTTAGATACTTAAATCTATGATTTAAATATAAATAAGAATACCACAAACCTTAGAACCAGCAGCAACATTAAATTGTAATATACATTGAGTACTATGTAAGATGTCTGGCAAAACAATTTCAGAACACTTTTTAAGACAATCTACATGCCAAGACATCACTTTCCAAAGATAATCTGAACCAAATTGAACATTTTGTTTTGTTATGATGCTATTTATTAAATGTGAAGTTTTGGCAGCCAAAAATTCATCCACAGGTTTTACGTTTAAACAGAGAGCTGTTATCAATGTTGCTGCATCCTAAAAAAAGAAGACCAATTATAATCCAGCCAAATAAAAACAATTGTTAAATCTTTGTGTGCTCATAGATTTAATTAGTTTGTAATTTAAAAATCAAGTAACTAAAATATCGCTTTGAATTTAACCTATAAGGTTTTTTTAAGAGAGAAACAAAAATAAATAATTGTAACATTACAGAAATTTGTTGCATTGGTGCGTATGTTACATTGGTCAAGCTTAACCTATAAAACTTACATGTTTGCGAACAAACAATTCCACTTTGTAAGGTTTAGCGTTCAGCTCGTCAATTAGGCTATTAACTTTTTCTCTGTCGTACTCTTTAATGTAGAGAAGATTGCAAAGTTCTCCAGATAGTACTGAAAATGACTGAGTATGATTGTTATTCATGTTGTAATTTATATCTGGACATAGAATAAGGTATAAATTGCTACACTATTTCTATTTTTCGCTAACTAGAGGGTAACGAAACACTTTACTTTAAAAAATTCATTATCTTTCCAAAAAAAATTGAAAAATGTAACAGATTTGAGCTGACAAATTTACATTGTTTACAATTTGATATGACAAATTAAGGTAGTAGTGACACAGAGTGTCAACTGACCACAGAATACTTATACTCTCATACAAAATTTGTGAGAAAATTTTTCCCTAGCTTCTTGCGCCATCTATATGTAGATAAGGTTTACTTTAGTTTTTGACAAAAAAATCAAATGACAGTTAATGCAATTCAATGTAAGTCAGTTAAAACAAAAAATTAAAATTAGGACAAAAATACAGAAAGGCAAATTCAGAACAAAATATTACCGATTTAGAACACCATTGTTTACAAAAGCCGCTGAACTGTAGAACAGCAGCGTCATAATGTGGGTGACATCAATGGGACATCGCCACAAGCCGAGCCGATTAACTTTACATTTTCGTTACTATTCAGAATTATTTTTCTAATAATTCTCTATCTTTTTAAAATTATTTTGAGTAAGACACGGTTTTATTAATGTGTTTAATTGTTCCACTAACTTTGGGCCCGCCGGAATATGTGTCACTACTTGAAAAAATAAGTACCTACTTTGGTTGTCTCGTAATCTTTGTACTGCCCTTAAACAGATTCGGCAGTCTGTAGAACATACACTATTAACTTCATAACTCGGTATATCCTTAAAACTAAAGATGTGTAAAATTAAGATATAATGGAATTAATGTGAGAGAAGCTAGTGTTCCTCGTAAAGTAACGTATGAAGATTATTCGCAGCATTATGAATGTTTGATACCGACGATAACCTAATATATTTATAATAGTGATAATCCACTTACTTTCACATACGCTATACAACACAAACTAATATTGATACTCTTTAAATTCAAAGTATCGGTAGTCTTACAAAACGCTAAGTCTTTTGCTCACACCATTCCGCTGTACTATCACGAATGTAATAAGGTATACATCAAACTATAACTTTTCTAAACAAATACCTCACTAACAACCACAATATTCTTGCGATATCAATTCAATCATCAATAAAAGTACACAAAGCATCTTAGGCTAATAGAGCAAGAGCCCGTGAGTGCCAGACCTTCGTCTTTTTATAAAAGCTGAAAGGTCTTCTATGTGTGTCCCTAGTACAGGTAAGAATGATCCCCAAACATGAAGCTGAGGCAGCGGTGGTTTTGACAGATAACAGGCAACAAAGGTGTGTAAAATTCCATCTCAAATCCGTCATGAAATAAAACTTGATTTTTTTATATTTGATTCATAGTAATATCAAAACTCGCGTTGCTCATTGCCAGACAGTTAGTATGGTCACAACCCTCTGCCGGACACCCCTAAACTATTATAATTTATAATTATACTTACGTTATATTATAAAACCTAAGTTTTATATATAATTTTTTGGGAGCCTATTAAACTATGTTTACATAGTAGCCGGACAGTTTCGAAAGTTCTATCATCTTGCCAGACGCATTCAAAGTGAGCAGTAATCGGGAGAGCAAGGAGCGTTTACAGTAACTAAACGTTATATTATAAAACCTAAATTTTATATATAATTTTTTGGGAGCCTATTAAACTATGTTTACATAGTAGCCGGACAGTTTCGAAGGTTCTATCATCTTGCCAGACGCATTAAAAGTGAGCAATAATCGGGAGAGCAAGGAGCGTATACAGTAACTAAAGGTTATATTATAAAACCTAAGTTTAATATATAATTTTTTGGGAGCCTATTAAACTATGTTTACATAGTAGCCGGACAGTTTCGAAGGTTCTATTATCTTGCCAGACGCATTCAAAGGCTGCGGTCCGAATTGTGCTCACAGCACTTACGACGTTTAAACTGCTAACGTGTGGACCGATTTAGTGAGCGCGTGATTACGATGAAAGTGATGAAAATATATAGATTTAATTAAAATAAATTAATTTCTCTGTAAATTTCGTATCTTAAAAAAATGTGTCCTTTGGTATAATAAACACTAAAATTTGATTCACTTTGTTTCATTAGCTTTATAATTTTAATAGCATTGACAATAATAAACTTCTTAAAAATGAAAAATAATATCAATTAAATTATTAGATTTTCGACATGATTGACATTGTATTAGAAAAATTTTACTCAGTATTATTTTAAATAATTGTTATTGAAATTGTAAAAATTAATTAACGAAATTTCTGGATTAAGAAAAAAATAAACTGCACAATTTGAAATTAATAACAATGGATGCGCAGTGAAGGGCCGCAATAGACCAAGCGCTCTGTTTCATTCGCTCTAGTTACTATATACGCTCCTTGCTCTCCTGATTACTGCTGACTTTGAATGCGTCTGGCAAGATGATAGAACCTTCGAAACTGTCCGGCTACTATGTAAACATAGTTTAATAGGCTCCCAAAAAATTATATATAAAATTTAGGTTTTATAATATAACGTTTAGTTACTGTATACGCTCCTTGCTCTCCCGATTATTGCTCACTTTGAATGTGTCTGGCGAGATGATAGAACCTTCGAAACTGTCCGGCTACTATGTAAACATAGTTTAATAGGCTCCCAAAAAAATTATATATAAAACTTAGGTTTTATACTATAACGTAAGTATAATTATAAATTATAATAATTTAGGGGTGTCCGGCAGAGGGTTGTAACCATACTAACTGTCTGGTAATGAGCAACGCGAGTTTTGATATTATTATGAATCAAATATAAAAAAATCAAGTGTTATTCCATGACGAATTTGAGATGGAATTTTACACACCTTTGTTGCCTGTTATCTGCCAAAGCCACCACTGCCTCAGCTTCATGTTTGGGTTTGACACATAGAAGAACTTTCAGCTTTTATAAAAAGACGAAGGTCTGGCACTCACGGGCTCTTGGACTATAAGGTCCGAATTGTGTTCACAGCACTTACGACGTTTAAACTGCTAACGTGTGGTCCGATTTAGTGAGCGCGCCAACGTCTGTTAGCAGTATTAATAATTCGGACCACTTGTGAGTGTGCTTACAAATTCATGAAGTTGAACCTAAGCTAACATAGCATTTTTTGTTAGAAACATGAGTGGAGTATGTGGTATAACCGATGAAGATGGTAAAATATTTGTATTTCAAGCATTTTCTGCAATCGAGGAAAGTCAATTCAAATAAATGGCTCAAAATAACGTCAATGCTCACGATGCTAACGATCCGACCCGTCAGTACTGTAAGCACTAAGTAGTGACGTCACATGTGACGTCATAGCATCCACAACGCTAACGGTGAGCGCGAAAAACACGAATTGGACCGCACGTTGGTACGCTATGAGCGCTGTGAGCGTGAGTCGGACCACGGCCTTAAACATAACGACGAATTGCTGTGGCTAAGGTTGGACTGACTGGATGAACTAATTAAAAACGACTGTCCTTGATCCTGATGAGGTAATAATCAACGTATTCCATTTGATTCGAGTTTAGTAAACGTAAAAACGGCCAACGGATGATTGACCAAGCCGCGTGTACAGCTGATCGCGTATACATGATGTTGTCGATGATGATGATCAAAAAACGGTTGAGAGAGTTCAATAAAATATGTCACTTTATTTAAATGTTTATTTATAAAAATAGTAAGTTTCAAAAATTAGCACGTTCTCGTCTTTTTTTGAGTTGAATGAGTTCCAAACTCATTATAAACCAATGAAAACAGTTTAAAAGACACTTTCTTAGAACTGGAGTCTATATCTCATAAAATAAAACTTGATTTAATCAAATACCACAACGTATACTAGAAAGGAAGTGCTTGGTTCAACGTTTTTATTCAGGAGAATTCAAAACTATCTAATAGATATAACTAAAGACCGGATTATATGCAACATAAAAAGCTTGTTATATGCATGCAAATATGCATGATAAATGCTCGAAATATGCACGAAAACTGACAGAATATGCAACATTAAATGAGTTTTTTTTGTTTTGTAAATATTATTCCTTTAGATTTAAGTATTTTGTTAGTAAATACTTGTTTTGTGTTTTACTTTATTATGTATGTATCTTTTTAATTTATTGTTATTTGATCAAATAAAAAAACTATTAAGTTTTATATTTTTTATTAAAAAATCAGCATACATTTATAGAAAACTATCCATTGATAGATGTTAATCGATACAGTAACATGTAACATTATTTAATATTTTTGTAAACATTAACAATTAAGTATTGTTCCAAATGTTCAGTGGTAAGATTATGTCTTCGATCATTCAAAATATTTTTATAGGTCGAAAATGATCGCTCCACATCTACTGAGGTAACTGGGCAGAATTTGAACTTGGGTGCTATGTTAGCGCTTATATTTTCTGGCAAAACTTCCGTCGGTCCATTAATAAAGCTATCAATTTGACACAGATGTTCAAAGCCTGGATTATTGTTCAAAATGTTTTCAAACTTTTCTTTAAGTTTATGCGGCAACGTACTTGGCAACGTGAAGTTAAGATAGCGGATTTTATTCATTGTTTGAATGGATTCATTCAATGCCAAACCATGAGTTTCAAGCTTTTTAATACTTTCGGGTATGTGAGAAAAATTGGTGCAAATTACAGCTATGTTTTTTTTTATGGTAGAATCGTTAAAAGCTGTCTGTGACTCACAAATTGCTCTTGACTCGGCACTGTCAAAGTCATTTACCACACCTTGGATGGCCTCAAAATGTTCATTGTAAAACAGTACAGCTTCTATCCATGTCCCCCATCGGGTTACAACTGGTTCGGGAGGGAGAGGAACATTTGGTATTTTTTCAATGTTGACTCGTCTGGTATATTTTGATTTGAGCAATATTTTCGCAGAAAGTGATTGAGAGTAGAATTTTTTAGTTTATAGAGAGGAATATTACTTGCAAGCAATGCTTCACATAAATCCATGCAAAACTGGTTGTTTTGTTTACATTTCGAGCTAGAAGCAGAAGCGGTTATAAGCTGTTGTCGTGGACCTTTTTTCTGCAATCCTGCGACGTGAACACTTGTCTTGACATGTTGGTCTATTTGAAACTTTTTAGTGCACGAAATGTTTTTCTCGCAAACTCGACAATATAAAACATTTCCGTCGTAAGTAAACGTTCCAGGAAATTCACTTATCCACGAAGACACACTTTTTTTTTCGGGAGGCATTGTACACACACAAAAACTTTTAACTGCAGGTGAATTATCCGAGCACGAGCGTGTCAACAATCAAAGTAACAAAGTAATAATGACATGCATAATAGGTGGGAGTAGCGCGGTAGGCGAGCGCGCGGCGACGCGATCATTTGTCTCTTTCATTTTTTGAGTGCCTACCAAAACAAAATACGCGCGGCTGCCGAGTGCGCTACGCTCGAAAAATACCTACTGTAAATTATAGCAATAATATGCATCATCACTAGATATTAGTAAAAATATGCTATTAGCCTTGAAAATCGCTTAAATATGCAAATGCATATGCAAATATGCAAATGCATATTATCCGGTCTCTAGATATAACATTAGAAAATCAATATGAAATAAATGAACTACAAAAAAAACGACTCGCGGTTTTTGTGCAACAGACATTTTTCTAATAAGTAAGCGCCACGAAATTATTAGTAAATATTTCAAATTTAACTAATCTTTTCTTTATTGTGATTAAGATACTTTGTGATATGGTAATATTATCAAAAAATATAATTCATATTTTTTTCAAAGTTTAAAGCATAGAATTTGTGTTAAAAAATAAAAACGTTGTTAAACTAAATAATATCTTTGCATCGTGAATTATATCTTTGTTCTTGTTTTTCCACTATCGTTATCCACTGTCGAGTGTAAGAACTATATGTATACTGTCGAGTGTATTGACCGATCCTACAACTGACAATTATGAATTTTAGGGACCTCATTACAAATGTTCAATACATCGATTCTTCAATGTGTTGATTGTTATTTTTAAAATCTCTAGTTATTTATGATTGTCAATTATAATAGTGCAGTAACATAAAAAGTAGGGTACTTAAAAGCAGTACTACAAAGTATGAATGGTTTTCTCCATTTTATTTTAGTCATTTTATCGATATATGCTTTTTTGCTAACACTCCTACGAAGTAAATTTACAATTTGATAGGAGATCTAAAGTTGTCAGTAACAAACGAGCGTATAAATAATTTTCGACTTAGAAATATTTTAATTGTGTTATGACTGTTATCACAATATTAACATGATGAATTATTTTAATCGATAGCTTTGTTTTAAAGCAATAATAAAGTTCATGTATGTGTACAAAAATATTTTAAGCACAACTTGCCTTGTCTAATCATATCACGCTCTATGTCTTTGCCTACTTGAAAATCCAATAAAAATTTGATACAACAAATCTGAATGATTAAACAAGAATTATGATTTATAGAGTTTTAAAATATATAGGTTTCTAAGATGCCGTTTTCCCAGAATACATTTCAATTCAAAATATCCAAACTAAATCAAAACCAAAATAAACACAATACACGCAAGCATGGAGACAATTCTGAGAAAAACTTTATATGTGAAGAAAATAAAAGAAAAAGCTTAAAAAAACTGGATGATCGTATAGCATTCACAGTCATCGGGAACAGAGTTACGAAAGAGTTTATATATTGTATGTGCATTACATTAAATTTGCATAAGTATAGGCCGAAGCAATTTGAAGTTCCTGTGATAAAAGGTGTGTACAACTTTTGAACATTACTTACATAGAGAACTCTTATTTAGTTGGAATAGAAGCACTTTGTTAATAAAACAATCCAATGCAGCAGAACTTGATGTATTCACTCAACATATATGTACAACTCCAAATACCGACAAAAAAATCTATTAAATATATTTACCAGATTTGGTAACAAAACGATTGCGCAGTAAACTTTGTATAATAATTAACACACAGATTTTTTTTATTTGTAACTTTTGTATTGTTATCAGTTTTTCGATCTTTAAGCTTTTTCTTTCTATATATACAAGGCCTATATAAGTTGTCTTGGTAAATTGATCGATTTTCATCTATGTAAATGATATAGGACGTCTTGTGCATGAGATAGACTGGTCCGAAACATACAGATACGAACAAATACCCTCAAATCTGTGATGAAATGGTTTTCTGATGAAATTCTAACCGTTAACCGAAACAAGACTATGTTCATGACTTTCTCCCTAAAACTCATTTTACTCACTACCCTTGATATCTTGGACCTCAAGGTAGACACTAACCAATGTCCCAATTTAACTGTCCTACTCTGTGGCTGACCACAGATAAAACAAACTACCAATGTTCGGTATATAAGGATCAAAACTGGTAACTCTTTAAATAAGCTCCATTTAGAAAGTAAGGGTAAGTAAGCTCGTATTTTTTTAAATCAAAAAGCTAAGAAACTGCAGATACTACCATCCCCAAAACCGTATATTTTGACTTATACCAATTATTGTATTAGCGCATGGGGTGCACATAAGACAAACTTACTACATTTGGAGCGTGCATAATGGATTGTCCTGAAAGTCATGATCCTGTAGCATTATAGGTTATACTACAATGACATAATCCGAACTATACCAAATATCGACGATCCTATAAAGTTTGTCCAACCCAGCAATCCCATAATGCCCTTGTGCATAAATATTTTCGTTTACGTGGGACACATCTTTACAAGATTAATAACAAATAATGTAATGTATTTCTCTTGACTATCAATTTATGTAAAAACAATAATAATAACAAACAATTTATGTAAAATTTAACTCAATGCTAAAAATATACGAGCACAACAAAAATGCTTACAAACACAACACGCACACACATACATCTGTTCAGTCATTCGTTATACATATAATTATATTTCCCCATATCTGTAAGAACCTAAAATAAGCTACCATGCGAAGTAATGGTGCCCATTATACAAGTTGAATTTATCTTGGGTACTAAAGTTCATTTCAATGTATGTAACACAACAAATGTGAAATATAAAAATTGGAAATGGTTACTGTAAAAATATTTTTGGAAAAAAATGCTATTTTTTTTAAATTATAGAGTGTATTTATGTGTTAGTTTCCATGTATTTAATATTTATTTATTTTATTTCATTTGCTGTTCGATCAATGTTCATAAATAATGATTATATCATATTAATTGTTTTATAGCAGTTAAAGTCTTTGTGGTCTCCGAAAGGTAAATTTTGGAGATTATGCTAACGTAAAGAGTGTGTAAGACGGTTTACGAATTTCATTTGCTACTTCCTTATGTTTTTCATCCAGATAACTAATGTTTTAGGTGTATCAAGCGTAGAATGGCCCAAAGCATGGAACGACTTAAAAATTAAATTTGACCCATTGATGCATTGTTTGTACGACGAAGTTGCTATATTAATGGATAATAAATTTCTCGGTGGGGTAAACGAATTGAAAGAATTTTTAGAATCCAGATATATTTATCATTTACGTCTGGATTACTACAAAGAGGGAATACGTCAGCTTTCAAATTATATTAACTCTCAGGGTGTAAGTGACCATTTCACTTGTAATTTTGCGTTACTAGTACAAATTACTTTTTTAAGACTGATTAAAGATTGTCTGTAAAACACCTCAATTCTAGGTTTGTACTGAGTGTAGTCCATTTTAATAGAAGAAGATAGTAAACGATTAAAATAATATAATGTAATGTGTTTTTAGAGACCGTGTGCTTATTTGCATATTTCTATTAATGATGAACCTATAGGAGCTTTGATATTCATGGTAAGTTACTAACATTAATTGTTTTGGGACATAATAAAGTATACAAGTTAATAATAATATCTCTCTTTAACAAAGGAAAACTATTACTTACTAGTCTTACTTTATAACGCAACATTTTTAGCTATATGCGGATACAGTTCCACTAACATGCCAAAACTTTCTACGACTGTGTAAAACGACTAAAGGCGGCTACCCTGGAACTCCAGTACATCGCATCGTGAAAGACAATTGGATACAGTGTGGAGGCTTTAATCTTAAAAGTAACAAAGATCTGAATTGCGAAAATTTTTTTATTCCACACGATAGACGCGGGGTTCTCTGTATGGCTAATGACGGCAGGTAATTTAACAACAAAAATCTGTTTTTACCGTATATTATAATATTTATATTTCGGCATTAGTTATTAATAGCTCGACTGAGAGATGCTACTGAAACCGATATGATACAATTCTTTCCTTACTTTATTGCATTGCGCTAAGCGGAGCTAAAGATTCTCAAAAAAACAGAATTCTAGTTTGAGGATCAAGGGTCTCCTATAAGTGTCGGCCATGCTAAATAATATAGCTTATCATTTTTAAATAGAATAACTGCAAATTCCTACTTATTATTGGGTTAAATTTATGGCATAAAATTATTTTTATTTTTAAATATATGAAAATCGAAAACATCTAAGTAATATTCTTGGAAGTTTGAATGAAAGGCTTGTGTACTAGCGATACAAACAGATTAAATTTCAATTATTAATCGTTGTCGTAATTCCTCACCCTAATTTAGGCTTAGTATCAATTGATAGAAAATTAAATAATGAAAGCCATTTACAAGGTTGTGATGCCTTCTATCTAATTTTTTATCGCGAATGAGTCCCGCTGTTCAACAGAAACTATGTGTATATGTAAAAATCATGAAAGTCTAAAAACAACCATTTACAATGTTACAAATTGCACCGATCTCAAGTGAGTTTAACATTCTCCTTAGTAAAAGGAATTGTATATAATAAAACTAGAGCTTAACCCCCTCCCTCCTCCTTTACTTTTAATTTGATGTTTTAAAGCATCTGTTATTTTTCATTTATAGATTTTCTAACAAATATGACGATGTGTTTTTTTCTATTATGTTATAATAAAAGACAAGTTTAAAACTGTTTTTAATACTAGAATTTAACGATTAGAATTTCTCGATTAAAATTCCTTTTAAGGAGACAAGTAACATTTTTCATTAATGCAAAAAAGTATTTTGTCAATTAAGACTAAGTATTTCTGAGTAAAATATCGCAGGTGCTACAACGATATGAAGTATGATAAAAATCATAAATAAATAGTACTATATTTGTGTATTTATTTATTTGTTAGCTATTTATTTATTAATTTATATTTGTATAAAATTATAACGATCAACTTTGCGATTCTAGAAACTCTCAGTTTTCAAGCCATAGTTATACAATTTTCTTTGTAAAAAAGAACTCTTTATTTTTCCATTACACTACCTCATATTGTTGTAATAATATAGTACTGTTCGACTGAATGCATTTTGATCCAAACAGTGACCTTACATTCTCGTAATTGAAGTTTCTATGTCTATGAAACTCGATTATAACGTCACTGAGCGACGGTAGTCACTTGCTAGCCAGGCAACCCATCTATTCATATACTATGTCATTAAAAGGTAAATTGTAAATACATATTTTTAGGCATAAAGATTGTTCCACACAATTCTTTGTACTACTGCAACCTGCTCCTTGGATGGATCACAAATACGTAGCGTTTGGTCAACTTATAGAAGGTGAACGAACTCTCAGGAAAATAGAAAATGTCCGAACGTGGCATGAATCACCAAAGGCTGAAATAATCATTTATAAAGCTGGAATTTTTGACATGTCCTCTAAAATAACTGTAAATAAAGATACTAAAGACTATTTAAATGGGCATATTGAAGATCTTAACGTAATTGGAGAGATTTTTTATGAGGTAAGTGATTGTATAATTTGATGTATTTTTAAATATTATAAATGGAAAGGGAGAAAAATTATTTGAGAGCCATGACACATAGACTATATATTTATATTGAGGAAATGTTATTGTATTCGTGGCTGTATTTGAAGATATCAGATGAGTTTAAAAATATCAGTTGGACGAAGCGAAATTCTGCTTCGTTGTCAGGACTGTCGAACCGCAGAAATATGAATACCATTTACAAAAGCTTAAATTTTAAAAGGTCAAAAAAAAAAAATCACTCTAACAAAGACGCTGTAAAAAAAATTACAACAGGTAAAACACGAGACATGCAATTACGTGTGTGTGGATCAAAGTTTAGAAATGGCTTTCTATAGTTTTATTCTGTGCCCTTTATTGACAGTGATTATCAAGTCCGAATTAGTTTCAGTCACGATAGAACATTACCTAAAAGTAGTTTTGCTTGCCTTCATAATAAAAAAGAAAAAGCGGGGCCATAATTCAATACTTTATTCAGGCTAAACTGCTACAATTCTAAGTATACAACCTGCCCGAATCTGAATCCTACGACATAATAGGTTTTCTTCTTTAATATATAAGTTTTCTTCTTTATTTATATATATTTATGTGCGTATATTGCAATACTCACAAATTTGCAGGCTTTATTAGAAAAGGTATTTCTTGAAATTGACGGTAAAAATGGTGAACTTGAAATAATTCAAGACGATCCTTCTTTAGAAGACATATCAAAAAATGTTCGACCAGTAAAAAGGTACTTACTACTGTGAATTACTATTAGTTGATTTGGTTTGTATTAGTCGATTGATCTATTGATCTAAGGATCATGATAAACGATTCCTTTTGCTAAGACAGGTCGTAGGTACAATTCCCACTCAGAATCAATATGTAAAATATAATTATTTACGCAATAAGATTAATTTTAACGACCGTATTCACACGTAGTAAATACGGTCGAACCAGTAAAATGAAAATTCTGATCTAATTTAAATGATTAAATTTCATGGAGGAAAAGAAGTTGAAATGTTTGAAGGACTTGGATTTTTAAGGTATGACGGTTTTTAAACTTTCTCTCAAAAGAGAGGTTTATGTCCAGCAATGGACTATTAAAGTAAAAGTATAACGAGTGAACGATCAGAGATGAGATACGAGTCACCTCATAATAAGTGACTACCGTCGCCCATAGAAATGTAGAGGCAGAAGTACGCTACTACCTTTCTATCGCTCAATCTAGAATTAGTGCCAGCCCCCGGTTAAGCCGGAACACAAACTAACTCGAAAAATAAGCAAACAACATGTCAAGTTATCATATATTATATCAACTTCGTCATCGTCAACAGCATTTAACAGTTTACAGCTGGACATAGGCCTCTGCTTAGCGAGGAAGCTTTGGCTTACTATACCACGCTGGCCAGATGGGTTGCTATAGGGATTGTTTCAAGTTTTCTTTCTCTCTACAGTGCTGTTCTCCTGCATAATTTACTCCTGTAGTCGGCTCTTTCGACACATACAGGATGAATAGGGGTGATAACATCCGTAGTTTGAACCTGTCGCCACACAGATATTATTATTTATATTATTGTATAGCTAGATTTAGTCTCACGCAGGGTAGTACTGCTAGAAGCAGTATTATTTACGAATAAATTTATTAAACTGGATAAAAGGACTATCATTAAGAAACATTAATTCTTTTTAGATTCTTGCTAACAAATGAAGAGAGAAATCGAAATTTGTTAAATGATGATGGTACTGAAAATTACGAGACTGTCACCAAATATGAGAGTGACTTACAAGAGTGTAAATTCAAAGACTATACACCATCTTCTATACAAAGTACGGAAGTAAAGCCCAAGAAGCAGTTTTACATACCTCTAACAGACGTTCCATATCCTGGAGAAGTGGATTCAAATTTTGATCTACAGAGGTAAGTAAGTAATTGAACGGTTCAACTTTAAAATTGTTAAGATTATTCGTCATTTTCTTTATCATTTTATGATATATTTTTAATCGAAATTTTATGCATGATGTCTGGATGTGGTGGGATTCAACTTAAATTATTAAATATATATAAATATAAATACGAATACTTTTATATTTTATATATATGTATATATATAATATATCGTAAATAAACCTAATAGCGACATAGGTTGGTAATAGGAATAAAATTGCGATTTTTGAAGCTATCTCCACCACGTTTTAATATAGAATTGTTATAGAGCAAGAGCCCATGAGTGCCAGACCTTCGTCATTTTATAAAAGCTGAAAGTTCTTCTATGTGTGTCCCTAGTACAGGTAAGAATGATCCCCAAACATGAAGCTGAGGCAGCGGTGGCTTTGGCAGATAACAGGCAACAAAGGTGTATAAAATTCCATCTCAAATCCGTCATGATATAAAACTTTTTTATAATATATATATATTTATATTTGATTCATAATAATATCAAAACTCGCGTTGCTCATTGCCAGACAGTTAGTATGGTTCCAACCCTCTGCCGGACACCCCTAAACTATTATAATTTATAATTCTACTTACGTTAGATTATAAAACCTAAGTTTTATATATAATTTTTTGGGAGCCTATTAAACTATGTTTACATAGTAGCCGGACAGTTTCGAAGGTTCTATCATCTTGCCAGACGCATTCAAAGTGAGCAATAATCAGGAGAGCAAGGAGCGTATACAGTAACTAAAGGTTATATTATGAAACCTAAGTTTCATATATAATTTTTTGGGAGCCTATTAAACTATGTTTACATAGTAGCCGGACAGTTTCGAAGGTTCTATCATCTTGCCAGACGCATTCAAAGGCTGCGGTCCGAATTGTGCTCACAGCACTTACGACGTTTAAACTGCTAACGTGTGGACCGATTTAGTGAGCGCGCGATAACGATGAAAATGATGAAAATATTTAGATTTAATTAAAATAAATTAATTTCTCTGTAAATTTCTTATCTTAAAAACAGTTTCCGGCTACTATATAAACATAGTTTAATGGGCTCCCAAAAAATTATATATAAAACTTAGGTTTTATAATATAACGTAAGTATAATTATAAATTACAATAGTTTAGGGGTGTCCGGCAGAGGGTTGGAACCATACTAACTGTCTGGCAATGAGCAACGCGAGTTTTGATATTATTATGAATTAAATATAAAAAAATCAATTTTTATATCATGACGAATTTGAGATGGAATTTTACACACCTTTGTTGCCTGTTATCTGCCAAAGCCACCGCTGCCTCAACTTCATGTTTGGGGATCATTCTTACCTGTACTAGGGACACACATAGAAGAACTTTCAGCTTTTATAAAATGACGAAGGTCTGGCACTCACGGGCTCTTGGACTATTACTGTATCTCAAGGAAGTTAACTAATTGTGTTTATGAAAGTACTAAAACGAGATCAAAATAATTAGAGGGTTGATTAGAATAGTTTACGATCATATTTTCTGCTCAGAAAAATGAGCAGTCTTACGCAGTCTGAAGCAGGACAGTATGAAAAATGTGCGTTAAGAATAATTTGACAACGAATTGACAAATTATTCTTTGAATCGTCGGTTTGTGTATGTAATTAATGATTATTTGCAATAACAATTCTTCTATATTTTCTCTCAAGCATCACTGATCTAACTTTAATACAACACTTTTAAGTGTTCATTATAAGAAACACGCGGTGATAGGTGCCGGTTTTATGGTGTCTTTACTTTAATAATGTCTTTAAGTGTATTTACTTCAATAATATGTAACTAAATAAATTGTTTGGTAACTGATGTTTCATTGGACATGTACCTATTGATATTTCTACTTTATTAAAAAGAAACGTTTTGGCTCATGCTAAGTGATTGTTAGAACCCTAAGGACAAAAACTGCCTCGATGGTGTAGCGGTAACGAAAGGGCTGCTGTGCCTGGTGTGCGGCTGCGTTCACCGGTGCGATACCCGGGTCGGATCAAATCAATTTGTTTCGGAGTTTGGGTGTTTTCTATGTATAATAAGAATGTATTTAAAAAAATGTATTATATTATCAGTCGGTGTAGTTATCATAGTACAAGCTCTGCTTAAATTGAAACTAAATGGCGTTGTGTTAAATGTCCGAAATGTCCAAAATATTTATTTATATTTATTTATTAAAGGCATTAATCAAAGCTCTAATTTTTTATAATATGTGTAATAGGATACATATAAATTTATATATATATCCGGTTGTTGTGGAGAACCTCGGAAGAGGAGAAACCTTGGTTGAGATGATGATGGTGATATCGATAACACGCATGGTATATGGTTAAAGCGGTTGCCACGCCGTTTTTTACTACGTTGAGTATTGTGGATTCAAATCCCATATGCGACAGCACTTTGTGTGATCTACAAGTTCTAGTTCTGAATCTGGATGTTCATTGTGTCCATTTCATGCATGTCTATAAAATCCCCCACGACACTGAATGCATTCTTAATGCGGGCGTTGTCGTTAAAGAAAATTTGTTCCATAGATTATTGAGGGGTGATTATTGTTTACAAAACGACTTACAAAAGAATCCCGTTCAGAAACAATTTGTCATCCCCGATGAAGTGCTTTCTTCGACCTTTGAAAGTTACGAAGACACCAACGAAGAAAGAGGTGACTTTTATTCTTTATAGATTATCTAACTAAAGCTATTATCGATTTAGAAATATATTTGTCTATCAGTCAGCCTGCGGGTATTATATAGACATTGGGAAGAAGTGACTGTCAGAGTTCCACTGAGGCGTTTCCCCGACATCGTATGAGATTTGATTTTGGCTCCTAACAGGCTGGTGGTGGTGACCTTTGGTTCCTAACAGGCTGGGTTTATTTGTGATGATCCTCTTGCTTTAATTGTTTTAATTACGTCTACATTAGGTATGATTAAATAATAAATATGTTTGCTTATTTCCAGAATACTACTTAGGTCTGTATGATGATATAAAAATCCAGAAATATTTAAGGTAAGTCTTTCAAGTTTTAATAATTTTACTTCCATGTTAATAAATGATTGTTTTTGGTTTTGAAAATAAATAATTTTATATTGTCATAATAATTGTCATGATTATTTTACAGTATAAGTAAATACTACTACAAATCTAATATTGTTCTTAGTTAGATTAATTTTTAATGCTCTTTTAATTATTAAACAAGAATAAATTATTACTTGCCACTTAAAATATATAGTTTACATAAATATATTATTTTATTCTAGTAAATATGTGGACAAAATCAGTTTCGCTGGTCCAGTAGTAAAAAAAATTGCGAATTTAAACAAAGGACGTAAACTTTCCAACGATCTTAAAGAGGAGAAGGTCAAGTGAGTGTTATTTTAAAACAGACTAAATTAATTAAACTATAAAGTATTCAGAAATGAACAATTATTAGAGACTAAATCAATGATATTTAAATCTTGGAATAGTTTATTTATAACAATATTTTTAATTACCTACAGAATTGGTGCCATAATGGATAAAAAACTTAGGCCAATTCGGTAATTCGATTTTGTTCTATTATTTCTGATATCTTTTCGATATGGGTAACGAGTTGTTAAATGTCTATCTCAACTAATCTTAATAGTAGTTAAATAATTTTAAGTCTGATGTATGTTTTAAATATGAAGCCTTATACAACTTATGAAAACATTATATTTACTTAGGGAGGAAAATATTTATCCAGAATCTTCGTTTGAATACCATAGACGAGTGTCCGAGACAGAAAGTAACTCCTCAAGACCTATGTCTTACCTAGTACACTTTGATGAAGATATAAATTATAGTAATTATAACGGTACCTCAATTGTTCTTAGGTGAGTATACTGTTATAAAACTCTCAATATGTATATTTCAGTAGTTGCAGTACAAATAAGAATTACTATTATCCCCTCTAGATAACATCCCTATTCATAATATTCAGAACATATCAGTATAATATTATAAAATAAAAAAATATCGTCACATAACGTAGAAGATGTAAATAAACTTTTCTGTAAGTCTAACTTCTCCCTGAAACTTAGTATTTACTAGTTCTAAAAGGGTCTGAAATTATCAGTCCCTTTGTTTTCCTTGTTTGGACTCCTTGTTTGGAACCAGGCGCACCCTAGTAAAGAAATCCTTAGAATCCCAAAGTATCTTGGGCCACCTATAGCTTGTAGATGGCCCCTTATCATGTGGGAACCCCGATGTTCCCTTTATTGCTCCCAAAAGGGTATGCGTAATCCGTAGCGCTCGCATTGCCACCCCGGCCTGCTAGGGTGACAGATGGTCTCAAATGTCACCCCCAGGCCTGCGCTTATGAAGTAGTTGACCGTTCAGCGATCTTCGCCGCCTGTATCAGTAGTACCGTAGATCTTTTCTAAATAAATTTAAATACATGTAGCAATCATTGTTGGATGCATTTACAGGATTTAATAATACTCCAATATGATAAAGAAGATACTGGCAGACTGATTCTCTGAAACCGCTTAATCTACAAGCATGCAATTTTGCACAAATGTTCCTAAGGTGACATAGGTGTCCTACGAAAAGTTTTTTAAAGGCCTGTCTGCAACATGGGAATTCAAAATTTATATGAAAGTTTGTTACTTTTTGGTAGTATCGTTATCAAACTTACTGTAAATACTCTTTAACCGACAGAGCCCTGTACTATAGCTAGCGGAATATAAATTTAATTATCAATCGTATTTTCATATTAAATATTTCACAGCGATACTACATTGTCTTCAAATGGATCTATAAATCACCATATTAGAAATCAAGAACTCTCTCCCGTCCCCAGCTTCTGTCATAATCTTAACAAGCAGAGTCGCTGAAAATTAGTTTTGGGCAAATTCACGAAAAAGACAATAATAAATTACAGTAATTGTATATTAAAAGACAAATCTGTTACACAAACTTAAGAAAATAAGAATCGATTAACGTAAGTAAATGCTTATAAGTGTGTACGTGTTTGTAAGAGCAAGAAAGATGTGCAAGAAAACGATACAGTAAACGAGAAAAAGTCAGAGATGTATACGAGAGACGCTTGAGGAATGTATAATTTCTCCAAGGGATGTGAAAATGTTTATAAAGGTTAACTGTGCGAGAACCACGTTTTGGTAAATATGAGCCGGCTGAACTAACTTATCATATTAAGTAATATGTATGAAAATAATTCTTAAAATTTTTATTTTATTTTATTATTATATTTTTTATAATATCAATTGTCGTCTCCTTTAGATTAATCTCATGGTTCTGTTGCTACAGGTTGACAACACATGTCTTGGCGCTTCAAGTTGCACATAAGATAAATGTAAACAACATATTTAAATCTACTTAAAACAAAGCAAAGGCCACTCGTAAAATTAAAGAGAAACAAACATTACTTTTGTTTAATGTTTGTAACTATACATAACTGTTAAATCATAGTATCCTTGAAGGGTTTATAATGTGTATTTTTTTCATCGCTTAACTTGAGGGCACTTGAAAATTGAATTTTTGTAACATTTAATTTTACGACTTCTTCGACAGTATATAACGTTACTTAGGTTGGATATTGCCAAACGTTCAGACTATACTACTAGACTGGACTTCGGTTAATAATTTATTGGTGAGCGTTTTTTAATGTTTATAACTGGTACCAAAAGACAAGTAGCCAAGTCAAATATCGAGGCTTAGGAAGAGTTCAAGTCACAATAGCTCAAAAAGACCGAAATATCCGTTTAACTACAAAAAGAGAGCAAATGTCCATCGCACTAACCATACAAATATACACGTATGAGCGCCTAAATCATTAAAAATAGTTTTTATGAAGACCAGCAATACTGAAGTATATCGTGCACTTCGTTAATTGTTTACTAGGCGGCACCAGTATAGAGCCTTCAGGATGAGTAGCAGTACTCTTTACAGATGAGTTCAAAACTGGGTTTTGAAGTAACAATCGACGCATTACAGTCTGAGGAGATCGAGAGCAGGAGTTTCAGGTCCTTGCATTCACGAAACGACAGTTTTGGTGGGCCCAGTATAATGCCCTGGAGTAAAATACGGAACTTGTAATTCTAATTGAGGATATATCGGTTCAAATTTAGGTGAAAAATATGGATTAGCCCCATATTATTCTATTTCCACAGCAAACTGAAAACTGAAATCCATTTTAAACGATTTTAATCACGATTACTAAAAATACTTGTCCAATTTAAAAAAAAAACACCAAAATTCAAGCGGCCCTTTTATTATTTTGGGTAGTATGTTTACTCGTATATATATGTATATATATTTATTTCTAATTTGTATGTTTTAGAATTTTACATGTTACAAATAAATTAGAAAGTTTTCTTGCCAATTTTGCATATTTTTATCAAACCTGATGATGATCTCATTCTGACCTTAAATACTGTTGATTTAATTTTATATTAATTGTATTTATTAATAATGGTTTTGAATTTGTGATATTTTATGACTGTTTATATTATGAAGTTTTATATTTGATAATGTTATATGAAAAAACAAAGATTTTTAAAATAAGTGGGCGTGTGTTATTTCTTTAAGAGTCGTATCATTTTGTTGTATATCATTTTGTTGAAATGTAATAATTTTTTAACATCACTTCACTTTTATACGTGGGTATTTATCCGTCTATGTTAAAGTAAATTACTCAAGTTGCAAGTATGTTAGGCACACACAGCAGATTGACAACGTGCAGGTTGACGCTACATAACGTGTCTGCTGGTCGAGTGGTTAGTGGTCCTGATTGTTAACTCGGAGATTATGGGTTCGATTCCCGCCCACGACAAACTTTTGCATGACGAACACAGTTATTTGTTTTGTATCTGGGTGTAATTTACGAGTATCTATAATGTGTATGTATTAAGAAATATAAAAGTACCTATGTTTATCAGCAGTTTGGTTGCCGTAGTATTGGCTTTGCCTAGTTTGGGATCAGACGGCCGTGTCTGAGATGCATGAGGATATTATTATTATTCTCTGAGCTTATGCTCAGAGAATAATAATAATCTATCACGCTTTGCCCAGAATATACCATGTGTATATGCGGACAGAAGTGACACCTGATGATACCCTGACGATATTTGCAATTCAAGAGTCATTTTATTTAAGTTTACCCATCACATACTATAGGCAGGTTAAACTATTCGGTAACTTCGCCCAACTCTCAAGCGGCTGAAAGTTATCATCCCTGTGTCTGATGTGATTAAAACTGATTAATGCAATAAAGCTGTGAAATTGTGTATCAATTATAACACTTTTCTTTAAATACAAGACGTACAGTAAATAGTAACGAACCCAATTCAAAGCTTGAATTCAATTGAAAAACCTCTAGTCTTCACTTAACCTGATAAACACGTTGAAAGGGATTATATAAGCTTGAACTCGATGTTGTTAAATAGTAATAGAATGACTGACGTATGCCACTACGATGGGCCTGTTGGTCTAGTGATTAGTGATCCTGACTAAGCCAGGGATCGTGGGTTCGATTCCCCCCCCCCCCCCGCCAGGGACCAGTAATTGTGTGATAAAAGCCATCATTTGCTCTATGTCTATGTGTAATTACTATATTTCCTATGATAATTATGTTTATTAGTAGTCTGCTTATCATAACATAGGCACTGTCTTAATTGAAATTGAATGGCCATGTGTGAAATGTTTTGAGTTATTATTATTGCCTCGTTGGTTTAGCGGTTAGCGTGTGTCTCGGATCCGATTCCCGGGTAGGGTCAAAAAACGTTATTCACTTTTTTCTGATTATGGAAATTCTTCTCAAGGAAAGCCTTCGGTTTTTCGGTCCTGCGCCTGATCTCTCCCCGATAGTGTCGGATGGCCGTTCCTTCGGATCGTGAGATTACGGGATCAGAGAGTGCCTGTGTTTGCGCACACACTTGTGCACCAATAATATCTCCGTTGGTCTCGTTGAAACTGGCCACCTTGGCGGAAATCGTCTAGAAGTACACCATCATCATTATCACTACTATTTCTTCCTGTCTCCAGACTCAGATCAACTCTAACTAACTCTAAGATACCAAATTATAACATTGCAACAAGTTTCATATTAGTACGGCAATTTGCTTTCTTCTTTATAAATTATTTTTAAGAATTAGTTGACAAAAATTTAGTCTGACTATAGGAAACATCCTGGATGTTTATAATTAAAAAATATCTTTAGAGTTAAATACTTTGGACATGTAGTAACATTTAATTTAAATGACGATTTGAGTGGCGAACAGGCACGAAAAACTAAGACGTTTAGAAGTTACGTGCTGGTCCGAAGGTTTGCATATTGCACATCTAAAGTAAAATGTCAGATATTTTACACGTCCAGTTATAGTTCTGGAAGTTATACGAAGAAGATCGTTAATATTTGGCGGATATAGTATAACAAAACATTCAGATACATATATCATTATGGTTGCCACGGTGGTGTAGCGCCTCTGCTACGTTCGCCGATGCCCACACAGTCGTTTTTGCATCAATAAGCGATCGATCATCGATCAGATATATGAAAGCGTGCGGTTTTACTGCTGCAGAGGAAACGAGGTTATCTTAAGCGACTTATGAGTGTGATTGCGGACCGACATGACAGTCCTATGACCAATTCTTTATGCCAATTACATGTACTAACATAATTGTTAAGGTCTATTCTATAGTATACTAACAAATTATCGATATCTTTCTGAAATAAATAAATTCTTAGTAATAGCAAGGAAAGCCTCCGTTATTTTTATACCATATTCAAAACACAATAACATTTCCAAGGAAGTTAGGTATCGGTAGGCGGCCGTCTTTAAAAGAAAACTCAAATATATATGAAATGAATAAAATGACGACCTGCGTGAAATAGAAAATGAAGAAGAATGGACGAATAAAAACTTGGATAAAGAGTAGATTGAGAATGATGATGAACTCATCAAAACCATGAAAGATCTATATGGTCCCACTAACAGGGGTCTATTAAAGGTTGTTCATGATGATTCAGAATAATTGCCAGTCGATAAAAAACGTCTATTTTGGCAATGATATTACTTTATTAAGATTCTTAATATCGTATAGTAAAACGGTCTCTGCGATCAACCCCTAAATAAATAATTGAAAAGATGTAAATTATTAAATAATATCAGGCCACAAGCACAAAAGCTTTAAACAAAATAATATTAACGTCATAACAGTGTCATGATGACACTTTGTCAATAAACGAAAACACAATTGCTTATAATGTCGTTTTTTAAACCTGAAATACCTTTTAAACAAAAACTATCATCGATTCATCCGTGGGAACACAGGATTAAAGCCAAATTTTTTGACAGATATAAGTACACTCACAATTCAGTGGAAAACCCCTTATATCCTTTACCCAAAAACAAACATGTTTCAGACAATAGGCCCATTAAATTCATAGTAATTGGTAGCAGGGTCACGAGAGAATTTATTTATTGCTATCATGTGGTAAGAGGATTGTATAAGCATAGGAAGAAGGAATTTGAAGCACCTATTATACGAGGTGGGTACCTTTGAATCCTAATATTTACATGAGTTTTATAACATCTGTTTTTTCTTTAACTAATACAACTTTACGTCTTTTTGACTACTTTCACATAAATAAACTTAATAGTAGCAACATTATCTTAACGTAAAATGTGTTTGGAAGCGTCGATCCTTTCCAAAATGCATAAAAATTATACTTCAAATAATAACATATATCATTTATATATTATTATACAAGAACAGTTAGCTTCACGGCAAGGTTGTACTAAATATCCTTTCATTAAAAATATGCTTCATGACTTCTCTCACGCCACGAAATCGATACATAGCGTTGCGATCTCGCAGCTCGATTGGAAAGATCACAAGTTCGATTTATACTCGTACATATTTGTATGCATGAATATCTGGTATCTATTTAGGTTAGTGTTGATGTTTCAAAGAAAATAATCCATGAACAGTCCTTTTTAGAAGTTATACTAGGAATTCTGAAATCCATATTCTAGCACTGCTGATGTCGAGAGTAGCTAGTAATGGTGTTCGCTTTGATATTGTGTCTAAGAATATTGTTATTGGAACGAAGTTCCTTACGGCAGGCTTGGAGGGGATAGGGATTTCGCTGCGGGACCGAACTGAAAAAATGTGATAGTAAAACCGTAAGAAAAAATCCGTGGAAAAAGTGCGTGGAATAAATCTGTGGAAAAAAGTGCGTGGAATAAAACCGTTAAATGAGACGTGCGCAGGCGCGAAAGCGCGTCATGTGTGCTACGTTTCATACTATCTATCACGTATTATTATTATTTTTATTATTTTTTTCTATTTTTCTATTTCTATGTAATTTTTAATTAATAATAATGTTGACAAAAAAAAATAAAGATCCATATTTTTTGTCATTTTTTTTGCAAATTGTGTCGATTCCACATTATCCGAAGGAACTTCGTTCCTACCTGGTGTCCCACGACACCATTCATTTAACTATTTTATACATATACATTTCTTAACTGATTTAATTCAACATATTTCTATAATTATGTCTTTCTGGCGTCATCATAGACGGTAAAAGTAACCACAAGATTTTTCATAATTAAGTAATATGCTATTAATACTCTATTTCAGGTGTAACCAGTGTCGAATGGCCCCAAGTCTGGCATGATTTGAAGATGCAGTTTGGTGTTCCAGCGTATTGTATAGAGTCTCAAGTTGCAGTATTGATAAATAATCAATTTCTCGGAGGAGAAAGTGCCTTAAGACAACTAATTGAATCTAAATATGTGTACCATTATGCTGAATGCTTAGATTATTATAAGGAAGGAATTGAACAATTTTCCAATTACGTTAAGTCTAACGGAGTAAGTGTTTAAATAACATTGTAGTTAAATTTACTTTTTTAGAATCTAGAAGGACAAAAAAGCAGACTAGTCATCTAATGGTACTGTCAGGTGACTAGTCTATTATTGTAGTCACTTGACTACCACTGTCCATAGTCACGTGCAACTCAAGTCACAAATGCGTTGCCATCTTTAGTTTTCCCTTCCAGAACAAGAAGGAGAAACTTGAACCCCAGTAATCTCGCTCGGCGAAAAGCAACAAAAGAGTTGCTTAACACCAGCTCTCTATAAGAATCTGGTCGAGTTAACCCATTCATATCATCTCTCTCTCTCTCTCAGTCCCTTCTCATTTTCTTTTTCTTGAAGGCTTACCGTTATTCTCATCTCGATGTTTTATTATATTTCTTTAATTGCCCATCTCTTATAGTTAAGTAGATTCACAGATTTTTGTGCTTAATATATATTTTTATTAACACGACATTTTCATTTTTAGAAACCATGTGCTTATTTACATATATCTATTAATGATGTACCCATAGGACCCTTGATATTTATGGTAAGAATTTAATAAAAATTTGCTAAATTGTAGGCATAAACACAAAGGCTTCCTTTAACGTGTATTAGGTACGTTATTTTTCGTCTTTATTACGGTAAATTATTGTATTCTCGTCTCCAATATTCATAAAAGTTTGATCCTTGACAATCATTCTGCGTTACAATGACCAATTAATATTTCTGACTTCCATAATAAGTATTTATTGTTTTCTATCTTCAACAAAATCAAATTTTGGAACGAAGTTCCTTACGGCAGGCTTGGAGGGGATAGGGATTTCGCTGCGGGACCGAACTGAAAAAAATGTGATAGTAAAACCGTAAGAAAAAATCCGTGGAAAAAGTGCGTGGAATAAATCTGTGGAATAAATCTGTGGAAAAAAGTGCGTGGAATAAAACCGTTAAATGAGACGTGCGTAGGCGCGAAAGCGCGTCATGTGTGCTACGTTTCATACTATCTATCACGTACTTAACATTCGTACTATTTCTAGCTCTTTTTTCTATTTTTCTATTTCTATGTAATTTTTAATTAATAATAATGTTGACAAAAAAAAATAAAGATACATATTTTTTTGTTATTTCAGTTGAAATTTGAATTACGATGTTTTTTTTATTTTAAGGAATTTATTATTTTATTATTTTAAGGAATTTATTATTTTATTTCCTAAAATACTGAATTTCCTAAATACTTTCTTGTACTTAAATAAAAACTAATCAGCAAAATTTAAGAGAAAAATCAAGAAAACCTACCTAAGTTGAGCACGATTTTTTTTTGCAAATTGTGTCGATTCCACATTATCCGAAGGAACTTCGTTCCTACCTGGTGTCTCACGACACCATTCATTTTTATTGCAAGTATAAGGGTTTGTAATGCTCTAACAGGGTGCCTTTATACCGAGAAAAATTTTGGAAACTGGTCTTTAATACTCGGTGAAAATAATAGTACTACTTTCAACTTTGTTGATTGCCTGCCAATAATCTTTTGTTTAGCCACCTTTGATGGCATCAGAGAAGCTATATTCGTAGACCAAAAGTAATCAAATGTATTACGACAAATAAAACTACTGTTTCATCTTTCATCAGTGCGCAATAACATGCAATAAGATGCTTATCTTTCTAGCATATGCATACCTTAGCAGCGTCGTCTCAATACTCAAAAGTACAACGTATAAATGCAGACAGACATACAGGTTGAATCCCCGAAGGAGTAGGTAGGAGTTTAGTTCTCATCAATCAGACAATTTGTCAATTAAAGATAGAAGAAAAGTTACATTTAGTCGGATACGCATGCGCAGACTTCCCTATAGAAATCCTAATTATCCGTGCGCCAAATAAATTTTATGAGAAAATAATCATACATAATGTAAATTAATTATATGATGCAGCTTTATGACGATATAGTCCCGCTCACATGTCAAAACTTTCTAAGGCTGTGCGAAATAAAGAAAAATGGTTATACGGGTGCCCCTATACACCGCATAGTTCAAGACTCTTGGATACAATGTGGAGGGTTTACACTGAAAAATCCCATTGAACTAGACTGCGAAAATTATGTTGTTCCCCACGATAGACGTGGGGTTCTCGGCATGGCTAACGCTGGCAGGTAAATAAAGACTAATATGTAAAAATGTGATCAATATAAAACATTTTACACTACATCAAATATAAGTGTAAGATATTAAGGGAGTACAAGGTGTTAGGAATAAACGTGGAAGTAAAATAATTTTAAAACTTATTATAATGGATCTCTAATAGTTTCAGAAAACATTGAAGTGAATCTCTATGAGGCTCCCGTCTGGTGGCAGGTGCCACCCACTGTCGGGCTCTACTCAAGAGCCTGCAGCAGTTGATGGCCATATGGGTCGTGTGAGATCACCACACAATCTCGGACCTCAAATGGAGGACCGTTGTGGCCTTACAGGAGAGCGAGCCAGGAGACTCGATCTCTGCTTTTCGACATTTTGGTTGACATGGAAGCAATGGTCTACGACCAAATTCGTTCAGTCGATCTAAATGGTGAAGAGGCTGTTCTAGATCACAAGCCTGGAATGCCACAGTGGAATGCGCATAACCAAGCTCTGGAGTCTTGGCAGGCAGGGCTCGAAATTCAGGACTGTGCTAGCCAACGGCCTGTCGGAGCCGTTCTGCCGAACTTCGAAGCGTGGATAGAGAGGACCGACTGTGTGACACTTATCATTTAGCTGTAATACTCACCAGGCACACGAAAATGCATATGTTACTGTTCTAAAATTGGAATAATATTTTCAGGAATAAGGACTGCTCTACACAGTTTTATGTTTTACTACAACCTGCTCATTGGATGGCACACAAATACGTAGCTTTCGGACAACTTATTGAAGGCGAGCAAACTCTTAAAAAGATAGAAGATGTACCGACGTGGTATGAATCACCTACTGCTAAAATAACTATTTACAAGGCAGGAGTATTTAACATGGAATGCCGCTGGAGACCAATTAACAAAACTGTTACTGATTACATATCTGGACATATTGAAGATCTTTTTCAAATCGGCAAAATATTTTATGAGGTACGTACTATTGAAATCTATGTAGCCCTACAGTTGCGAGTATGTACAAACCGCTGAAGACGGTATGGTAAAGATCACTATGAAAATACTAAAAATCAATTATATTACTTCACTTTGAAGAACATTGTCTATCTACAATGAAAAGTAGTAGAATGAAAAAGGAAGATCAAAAGTATTTAAACACGCGTACAAATACTACAAACTATAATATTATACTTGATTAGACTTCATGTACCGAATGCAGGCTTTTTTTAAATAAATTTATGTTTTTATATACAGATTTGAGAAATTTTGCATATTTTTACCAAATATTACGACATGTAATTTAAAACATGCAACAATATAAGGATATTGTTAAAAGATATTGAAATCTTTATTAATTTTACTCGCACACTATTTCGAGAAAGCCTCCCTAGCGTCGAACCAGACGGGAACTCACCGTTAATTTACCTTAACGGGACTTTACTTTGATGGTATCACGCATTTGTAAGTGTCCTAAAAATCAAAGCCAATAATTGACTAAGTTTTTATATTCAAGGCCCTATTAAAGAAGGTGTATGCGGTAATTGAAGAGAAAAAGTATGAAGAAATAGGAGAAGAAGAAGATTTGCAAGAAGATGTAATAGTTGAAAAAGAGTCAAATATTCGTGCAACTAAAAGGTATGAATTGACAAATTTGGTTTATAAAACACACATTAAAATACAGAATGTCCCTGAAGTTTGTCTATCTTATTACTACTAGGGAAGTACATTCGAAATCCAGTACATAGTAATAAAAAAACATAGTAGTATAATATCGATCTTAAAAAACGCTACCATTCGCTTTAAATAGAATTTTTTTTTTTGGGTATGAAAACGTTCAGCAGAGACTGACCCGTATTTCAATCTTTACCAATCGCAATGCCAAAGGACTCACTTTCAAGAGTAAATTGATAAACGATAATTCGAGAGTAAAATAAACTCACAGTACACCATCTAAAGGTAGATTCACTCCGGCCTAAATCTGAAGAAGACGGCCGTCTAAATATTTTTAACGTTTTTCATAGCTTTAAACGCAATAAGGAAGATATAGAAAAAGAACTTATACAGAAGTCAAGTCGTTATATGACACCCGCTAGTTCTGAAATAAACAATGATTTTGACGTGGAAGAGTATGAGAAACATCATGTGGAAGAAGAAATCTTTCCAGAGCAGTCGATTTGTAGCAAAAAAGGCACCGAGACGCCTAAATCAAGTAAGGTGGTGGAACAACCCTATTATTTGCCTCTGACAGATGTTCCTTATCCTGGAGAGGTTCAATCAACCTTTAATCTGCAAAGGTTAGTTTATTAAAATAAACTTTTTTATATTTTAAAAACGCACACCGGTTTAACTTTTGAATTAGAAATAATTTTTGGTTTTTGTTTTTTTTTTCATAAAAGACATTATCGCATAATTTGTAACCAAAAACACATATTTCATGTTATTTTCCTAAGCAACAACTTATGTATGTTCTTAACGTGGAATCATAAAAATTAAATAGAATTAAAGAGTTATGGTCACAATACTCACATTGCAAATGCAGACAATGCAGTGTGGTGACCTATACTATGGTGACCTAGTGAAATGCGTGCTTTGCTTTTGTGCTTTTTCACGCCACGCTCGGGGACGTAAAAGGCATGACAGTCATCGTGGCAGTGTAAACCTCACATAGTTATCACGATAACTGTCACTCCTACATTAATGGGCCTCCGATCTCGCACTCACCAACGAAACACGACAACACTTTAGGTTGGTCTTCTGTGGGAGGGTAGTACTGCCCCGGTCGAGCCGGCCCGTTCGTGCTAAAATCAGCGTGGCTCTACTACTTTAAAAATTTACCATGTCATTATGTTATTTATATATTCCAAGAGCATAGGGGGAAAGAGTTATTAGTTATCATCGTTGTTCAACACTGGTTTACTGTAAGGTCATGGTATTCCGGACCGTCTCGTTGCTGCCGAGGCGTAACTCTCCCACAGCTAGGATAAGTAATAAAACAGTACATTAAAACTAAATAAATTATTAAGCGTTCTAACCTTAGAGCATTTAAGTCTAAACATTTAATTTAAGACATTCGTACACACTGAACAACAGAACAAGAAAAACCACTAGAACATAGTGCAGAGTGGGCCACAAATTAGTTAACATTTGAAAAAATCTTATAAAAAAACCTGTGAGATACATATATCATAATTTTTTTTTGTTTACAAGAAAGCTAATTAGTTGCAATTTAGTTTTTAAAAATTATATTGTTTAAATGACCACCGTTTCGACCTTTGCACTCTTCTAAGCAAGCACCGAAATTTTCGAATACTCGTCGACAAAGAGACCGTCAGATCGCCGACATCTCTTCGCTGATTCTTTTAGTTGACGTAGCATACTCGTATTTGGTTCATTGATATAGACACATTTCTTCAAATAACCCCATAAAAAGAAGTCTGCTGAAAATAGGTCTGGGCTTATGGGTGGCCATGTAATGTCGACTCGTCTGGAACTCAAAGGATATGTGACAAGTAGCTCTATCTTGTTGAAACCATGTGCTATGATTATAGCCAGCAAATTCCAGTAGCATCGGTCCCAAGAACTCTCGTAACATGTTTACACGGGATGTTAGATTCAAATGTTAACGAATTCTTGGCCCACCCTATACATCATTTAAAAAGACATCAAAAGACGTCAAAAAGAATTACAGTAATGAATAATCACTAATGAAGCAGCTTACAAAACAGTCACACGTAAATAATGTTTACCATCTAAAATGGAATTATTTGTTGCTTACAGACTATTAAGAGGTGATTACTGTCTTGAAACTGATCTGATCATAGATCGTGAAGAGAGAAAAAAAAAATCCTCTGGCAATGGAGAACCTACGGTTATACCTAGTGACTTGCTTGATGCTTTATTCGAGTGCGTAGAACCCGAGCAGGAAGCTGGTAGGAAAATTCACTCGCCAATTTAAAAGGATAGAGTGCTAAATTAATATACACATGTTAACAAACTATAATCTTTTCTTACAGAAGGTTCCTTAGATTCAGATGATGAAACAGTAATCCGGGCATATATCAAGTATTATAAAACTATATTTTCGCATTATTCCTTAGTGTATAAAATTTTAAAACATCTTTCCTGGTCAATTACAGAGAAAATGTGGATACAACCAGTTTCGCAGGTCCTATTATTAAAAAGGTATCTAAAATAAAAGACAAATATGAAATACTCCAAGATTCAGAGAAAATGAACAAGTAAGTTTCTAGTAATATGTGTGTATTGGTCATTCGTGGTTTAACTTTTGCTGGACCGGGCGTTTACCGTTCTAACGTCTAGAGCTAGTTAAATTTTTGACTCCCTTTACATGATACTAAATTTTATGGCACAGAGGGTAACTGACGTTGTCTATGCGGCTCATTGATACCTGTAATTTGTATTTTATTACGAAAAAAGAGTAATAATACTCATTATCTTTTCATATATATTAGTCTATGCCATTGAATTAAAAATCCTTGCAACCTTAAAAGACGATAAACGTTTAATTATTAATTATAACAGAGAGCCTTTACCCTTCTTTTTTTTGTGCGGAAATCCCCACGGATACCACCGAAAGGACCGGACTTGAACCGACCAAAAACCAGACATCGTCTCAGGTAGCCGGGGAACCAGGTGCACCCTAGTGAGGAAGCACCGTGGAGCCCCGACGTACCTCAGGCCACCTACGCCTCACCTGCCACCCCCAAGCCTGCACTTATGGAAGACGGAGATCGTTTAACGATCTCTGGTGCCTGAGTCTTCTGCGGTACTTGGCCCGTTCCCGGGCCTGGCAGACCGTGAGAGTTTTAAGCCTCTCCCCGTCCCACTCCACCATCTTCTTCGCCAATATAACCTGCTCGCAGAAAGGGACGACGGAGTTCCACGTACTCTCGCTCCATATCATGGCTGCAATCATGTTCCTGAGCGAGAAAATTTCCACTCTGATGGCCGCTACGAGATCACGCCTCTGCTCCACCCATGCAGGGCATTCAGCCAGCTTGTGGAGCGCTGTGTCCACGGTCTGGCCATCGCAATAGTGGTACTCAGGCGTCAGCTCCTTGCGAATCAGACACAGGTGATCTCCGAAACATCCTTTTCCAGTGATCACCTGCGTCAGCCAGTATGAGAGGGTCGTGCTTTGCCTCTCAAGCCAATCCTTCATAATGAATCTTACCGCCGAAACAATGGCGTGCCCATAGTACATTTACTGAGGGTAAATGTTGAGCTTTAATTTTTTAATACTATTTCTTATTAAGCTTGGTTACCAAATTAATGGATCTCAGTTTGTAGGTTTCTACAACAATTTTTGCTTCTTTCTGGCTACCGCTAATATAGAGTAAAGTGTAGGTAAAGTATAGTTTTCACTTCTGCATTAGAAATCAGATTTGAATAATCATGTTTCTGTAGTTAAACATGTTGTACGAAGAGTTTCTATGACTATACATAAAACCAACATGTATATTCATTTTCAGGAAAGATATTTATACTGACGAAGACTTACGGATGCTAAGGTAGATATTTCTTCTCTCCTCACTGTCCACATAAATTTAAAAAGAATACTAACATTTTAATTTCCTTGACAGAGTGGTAACAAAGAAACTTAAAAGCATTCAAAGCAAGTGAGTGCTCTATGTGTACTTAAATAAAATAGTTTTTCATTTGCTGGTATATAGTTTATAAATATAGTTATCCTATAGAATATCTTAGTTAATGTAAAAATAAAGAGAAAAGAAGTAACTTATTTTTTCTTCTCTGCACTCTAACAACTGTTCTTTATTTTGTTTACGTTCTGTTGACCAGCTTCTCTTGTTGATAAAAAGATTTAAGAACCCTTTTGCCTACATTAAAAGTGGTTATTTTTATCAATGAATTATGAAATTATTCACTCAGTAAAATTATGATCCACGGCCATAGTTTACGCTAATCTTCTGATAATAATTTACTCACCAACTATATATACACTACTGTAACTACTGAAAATTTTCATTACTTTGTAAATTATCGATGAAATAGAAATTTCTTTACTTATGATAACCACTTTACTTTAACAAAATATTTTAGACGCAGACTTTGTGTAAAAGTCTACTATGATCCTCTAATTTTACAACCTGTATAATGTTAATACATCGCTTTCTTCACACCCTGTTCTCAAATTATTTGAGGTTGATGCAATGATTTCTCTTCTTCAATTCTTCTCTATCACTTGTCATCCTTGCTTACGCAGCCCATCATGTTATTGTAAAATAATTTTAACTTTTTATTAAAGGCTGGCCTGACGTGAATCCTCCTTGGTAGTAAATTTTCTTCGTACAAATCAAGTCAAGTTTGAAGTTAAATTTGTAACAGAATATCAAAGTACTTCTAACATATGACACTGTATAATTATGTAAAATAATATTTGCTTTATTTTACTACTTATTTTTATTTTTTTTTTACTTTTACTACTATTTACTTTACCTACACAGTAATTATTTTACTACTTATTATTTTCTTGCTATTTAAGGAGGGTATCAATCAACAAAAAAACTCTCGCAACATCGCATAGCAAAATCCAAAGACGTCAAACAGGGTTTATTCGTAAAGAGCAAATAGAAAAGTTAGAAGAAATTATTGAGGAGTTGCGGCAGAAAGGTGAAACAGAAGATAAAGAAAGTGAAGTAATGAGGTGGTTGCGTTTCTTTTAACTTTTTCCTAATCCGGTTATGTTATATTTCATTACAATACATATCTTCTTACGAAATATAGGAGAAATTGACGAGCATGTTAGTTTCGTGGCTTGTGATCCTGATTGTTAAACCAGAGGTCGTGGTTTCGATTTTCATCCAGAATATTTTTATTACATATTATTATTACATTTAACAATGTCCTTTTTCCTCTAATATGATGACATTCTGTGAAGTTCTAAGCGGCGTTAAAGTCATTTACCAGACTATTCAAAAGATAACATGGATTTGAGAATTCACATTTTTCAATTATTGTATTCCAGAGAGGCTTGGGTTAATTTTAGAGACTTATGGTGATTATTCTATTTAAACTACTTCAGTTTGATACGGAAGGATGAAACTTTTTATATTGTGTTTTTTGCACACATTTGCACAAAATTCCCACACATTTAAAGCATTAAAATTTTGAAATTTCCATATAAATATAATATATATATATACATATATATGTGTCCTCCTACAATAAGAAAAACCCACTCAAAAAAAAAAAATTAAGACCGTGTAGTTTTTAGAGGTAAATAACTAATTTACTGGCTATCCATTATTTTAGCATATCACCACGATCATTGCAGTTTACCTTTAACAATCCATTGTTGGACATAGGCCTCTCCTTAGTAAGGAACTTTTGGCCTACTATACCACACTGGCCAAACGGGTTGCAGATCTCCATGTAGTGATCTTATTCTGCATAGTTTATCTCTTAACCACCTCTTATGACACCCTCGGGATGAATAGAGGTGGTGACACTCGTTATTCTTAATCCGTCACCACCCGGAGAGCACAGCAATTACTGCACACCATACGGGTATTAACTCAAAATACTATACGTAGCAACCTACATTGTTATTATATTTCCATTAATTAAATAAATAAATGAATATTGACGTTTGCTATGATAACTAGACTGATAGACTACTTATATACATTTTTTTTTGTAAATATATGTATATTAAACATAGAAAACACCCAAACTTCGTAACACATATTTGCAGCTCATACAAACATTAGTTATTAGATTAATTATCTTCATTAATTGTACAACATATTTGTATTAAAACATTAACAATCATAATTATATTTCAAATGTAGGCAAGTCGGTCTAGACATTGTTAGACCTGGAAGACATAGCGACGAACACTTATCTGATATTCAAAATACAAGAAAATCAGTCCTCTTACGCCTTTACAATGAGGTGGCGTGTGAAGACATGAAACCCACGTTAAAGACCATAAGGTAAGCGTTAAAGGCATATACGTACAATGAAATATACTAGTTTCCTATTCATTATTATCAGTCTGTCGCAGTCACTGCTTCCTCCTCAATCTCCAATTGCACACACCCCAGATCGATCCTCGGTTTCTCGCATTTCCGGACACGCAAGTCGTCATAAGGGTACAAACAAACAATTATTCATATTTAAAAACGTGTATAAATAACATTGGCGGTGCTAATTTAGTTTGTTTTTACCTACTATTGTAGCTACATAATTGGTTTAAAATGCCCGTGGTATAAAAACTGTGTTCACTATAATTTATAATAATATCACTCGTCTTTCGCGACATAAGTGATTTTGTAAATATATGTATACAATGGGCAATGAGAATACGAGCCAAATAACAAAGAAACTGATCTTATAATCATCAACTTTGAACAGATATAATTTTAAATCCATATAAGTGTATACATATGTATCTCGTCTTTCGTTGGTGAGTGCGAGAAAGGAGGCCCGTTGATGTAGGGGGAGTGGTTGTCGTGTAAGTGTGTGAACCTTACACTGCCACGATGATTGTTATGCCTTTTACGTTCTCAAGCGGGGTGTGCCAAACTGTCTCACTAGGTCGCCATAGTATGGATCACAATACTACACCACCTCTTTTGGATTCTGTTCATGTGTTCCATTTGGTAAAATAGAGTCACTTTGGCAGGCTCTTAAAATTACAATTAAATAAAATTGTAGTATTTGAAGTGTTTGAAGTCTATAAACACCTAAGAGATTCATCGAATATTTAGACATTTTTTGTAAAGTAAATAACAACCAGAGTAACGTATCCTTCGTTTCCGTTTTTCCAGTCAGAAGTCAGAGTCACGGGAAACGAACCGTTACCCATATCTGACACGCTCTGTTCTACAAGTGTCATTGAACGAATCAGATGAGAAGTTTTTCATCCCTCGAAATAGCATATCAAGCCAGCAAATAGAAAATACTCTTGAATTACAACATGGGCGTAAACTTTTCCGCAAGGTGTCTTCCGACTACGCTAACACTCTACAACATTTTGAAGAGGAGACGAAATCTTCTATAAGATGTGTGGAATATGCAAAACACCGACCATCCATCTCTGTAATTGAGTACAAAATGCGAAATCAAAAGTTTCAAGATGAGTTAAAGGCATGTAAGGGTCAGATAGGTGAGCTTAACCTTAATTTAAAAGATAATTTAGTCTTCTAGATTTATTTTAATAAAGTTTACTACTGTAAACTACTGTTTAAAATTTTATTATAGTCATTTTTGTAATACTTCGAACTCTAATTGTCACCACCTGTAATGAAAAAATAGACTTTATTCTCAGTCATTTGTAAGGCGACAAGGCATTCGGAGAAAAATAAATCTAGTATATAACTGTTACTATTTAACATATAAATATGTCCTATATTTTAATTCAGGATAAAACTAACAAAATTTATATATACTGATGACTTTCAAAAACTCGTATCTCTGTCATCTTGGGTTATATACCGACTTTAGACCGGTGCTAACAAAACCTGTTGCGAAATAAAGTACTACGAAGAAAAGAAGAAAACGTGTACTTTTGCATCTATAGAATAAAATAAAATAGAATAAACTTTACTGTACACCAGTTAATAATACAGTTTAAATATAAGAGCAGTTGAATGACCATGCACGAATGGCGGCCTTATCGCTAAAAAGCCATTTCTGCCAGGCAACCTTATTTTAGTGTATGAATTAAAGATATTTTAATTACAAACTGCTACAGTTAATTACACCTTGGGCAGAAAATCCTTTGTGGCCGGACATCGTGTTAGATATTCATTTAGCTCTTATCTGGATATATGACCAGATAATATCCCTTGACAGTTTATAAGGCTACTCGATTAAATGTTTTTTTTAGATACATTACTTAACTTTAGAATAGAATACATTGAACATCAAGGTCTTCGTACAGACAAACTTTCTCAAATTTTATTATTTTTTTCCAGAAACAAGTGACCATTAGGGTTGCATAACGGGCATCTAGAAGAATAACACAGTTGTATCCTGACAACTTATAATAACATATATAGGTCACAAACTGAAGCGAAGAGAATTAAAAGCACATGCTTAACTCAATAGCTAACTAGGTAGTTTTTAAAGTCGTTGAATAAAGATGGTATGATTGGCTATATAACTATTTTTCGGACATCGAATACACAACTCCATCTAGTTCCAATATAAATTGAGCTGTGAGCAATAGGTAACTGATATTAATATATATGTAAATACATTTTTTTGTCAATACATACGTATTATACAAAGAAAACACCCAAACTCTAAAACAAATATTTGCAGATCATACAAAAATTAGATCGCACCCATGAATCGATCCCGAGACCTCAAGCACAGCAGTCACATACACCACCACTGCGCCACCGAGGCAGTTGTATGAGTCATTTTGTAGTCAATAGATAGCAGAAATCAACTGATTATATAATGGTTTATATAGTCAATAGTGTGCTGATGGATCAAGAGTAAAGAGTGTCACCACCCCTACTCATGCCTTGGGTGTCGTAAGAGGTGACTGAGGGACCAAACTACGCAGGCAAATATCACTATAAAAAGAAGGAAAACTTAAAAAAATCCCTATACCAACGCGTCTGGCCAGTGCGGTATAGTATATTATTATTATATAGGCCAAAACCTCCTTGCCAAGGAGAGGTCTATATCCAGCAGTGGACTGTTAAAGGCTGTTGATGATAAGGCATCAGATAGCACTTTGTTAATTGGCAGGTAAGCTAACAGATTAGCAATCTATATAATACTTGCTCCATTTTGCAGCTTAACCGTACCGCGGCTAAGGGAAGTTAGTGCCACATTCCCCCCACCAGCTTGTTTATACCTTCGTAATAGTTAATTTATGCTGCATATTAACGTTACAGGATACAATCTTGAACATGGGCCGGCATTATAAAATTTAACGACCATTGCTCATTTTCTCGAGTTAAATAAATAGTAGATGTTTATTTACTATTTATTAGCTATTAATATACACGCTGTCGGCATCAAGCAAAGAATTTTAGTTAATCATATATGTTTATATCTTTTAAGTATTATATCTATAGTACTAACTCATTTCTGAATTTCGTGTTTCGAAAATAACCACATGTAATCTATAGGGATTGGAAGTTTATTTAGATACTGATTTTGTATAATTGTTTTTTGATAGTGTGCTGAATAATTTATTCATTATTTTATCACTTATAGTTAATTATGATTTTGAATAAACTTAGTATTTCATTTGTGTGTGATTTATTTATTTAATCCATGTGTATACAAGATATATTTTGACTGGTTTGATATGTTGGCGACGGCTGATCAAGAGGTCTTGTGTCAGATTTCCAGGTTGGGTCAAAAATTGATACACGAATTTTTTGCTTAAAAGCTTAATAACAACCTACAGTTGAGTTGAATTGAGTCCTTAATCCCCGTGCCTCGGAGAGTACGTAAAGCCGTCGGTCCTGTGCCTGATCTTTCCCCGGTCACGTTGGATAGCCGTTCCATTAACAAAGAACAGATTAAACAATGAGTGCACCTGAGTTTACACATACTTGTGCACTATAATATCCCACGTAAACGCACGTAGTAGGCTGATCGTCATTGAAACTAGCCGCCGTGGCCGAAATTAGCTAGGAGTACATTATCATAATAGTTAAAATATTTTAGGTTATACAAAGTTACACAAACAGGCAGGAGACTAATTTTTACATAAGATATATAATTAGGAGCAATGGAATATCTTCAAGAGGTAAATAGAATTTGGCTATGAAATTCACGGTAAATGGCTAGTATGAAGATCCCTATCGCATTTTCTGCTATCCTTAAACTCCTTACTCCTATACACTTAAGTGTAAGACGTGGACAGCAAGCTCAGGCCTGTAGTTATATTTATATCAGAGTATCGCCACCCTTATTCATTCCATGGGTGTCTTAAAAACGACTTAGAGAACAAACTCTGCAGAAAGAAAGAAAACTTGAAATAAACCATAGGGTTTGTTACAAATTCCTATTATTTGTTTCAAGTTTCTCTTGTAAAAAGAAAGAAAACTTGAAATAAACCATAGGGTTTGTTACAAATTCCTATTATTTGTTTCAAGTTTCTCTTGTAAAAAGAAAGAAAACTTGAAATAAACCATAGGGTTTATTACAAATTCCTATTATTTGTTTCAAGTTTCTCTTGTAAAAAGAAAGAAAACTTGAAATAAACCACAGAGTCTGCTTAACGTTCCTATGATTTGTTTCAAGTTTTGCTTCTTTTTATAGTTGGCTAATATTTTCTTTTTTTTTTTTTTTTTTAACGTGTGGAAACCCCCTCGGGCCGTCACCCCACCGGGGTTTACGGCGGGGTGGTGTGTCGGAATTGGACCGACTAAAACCACACGGTGTGCCACTCTGCGCCTGAGATAGGAGGGATCCGGGAACCGCTGCTATTACGACATCCAGATAGTTGGCTAATATAGACCAACCCATATGGTCAGTGTGATACAGTATGCACAAAACTCCAGTCCAGTGGACTATTGAAAGCCGTTGATGTGAATTGAAATACTCTGAAAATTTTTATAAATAAAGACTACAAAGTTAAGCAAAAATACAAAGAAAAATTAATAAGTACTATACTACTACTATTATTACTTTACTATTATTATGTTACCTATACGTTTGAAAAATAATATAAAAAGAAAAAGTTTTAAATGCTCTTATTAAAGGGGTCTATACGATCTTAATTAGCATTTCGATTAGAAATACGTGTAGGTTTGAACTTTAGTTGAAATGAGCAATATTAGTGAAGATTTAATTTAGTCCAATTTACTATGTGACCTTTTGTTAATTTAAAACAGTTTTTTACATTATATTTATGATATATTAAAGATTTTATTTAGACATGGGAGAGCTATGTTTTAACTTTAATGACAACTTTACGTATGAGCAGCTCCACTAAGAGTATATATGTTCTGTGGCAAGCTTGGCTGGAGTGAAGCTAGTGAAGATACTAAACAAATTCATACCATTCAAGCATTTTAAATTTTAGTTTACGGCATCTAAACATGAATAATTTATTATAAAATATTGGTTATGTGACTTTTTCCACTTAAAGAGATTTATTGCAAAATTGTAACACTGAATGTGTTGTCTTATGAAATAAGCATAATTATTTGTAAATGCAGTAAAGGCATAGACAGAATTTGTTTGAAAGCAAGATAAACCAAAGGATTAAGTTATTTACACACAATTTTCACAGTAGGACATTCATTCCTCGACATACGTGGGTCGGCTTATAAGGGATGACATCACGGTCTTAAAGGAAACCTGTGATGAAAAGTAAAAGAATGAAAATGTAATGCGTTCGAGGAAATTAGCAAATCTTTAAGTTATACTTATAGTTCAATATCTACCCGATCTTTTAATTTCCAATAAATATACTACTTCAGCTAAGGGCTTATATGCCGATATTATAATATGTAGACACTTTGTCTGTCAATGCCTGTGTGGTTAATCTACAAAGTTCTATTCTATAGGTTTTGTTGTTGGTTGCCCGCCTGAGTGCAATTAATAATTCACATCACATCGACAGTTTACTCCGCTGCTGGTAAGCTCCTCGTTAGAAAGGAGACTTTGACTTGTTATACCACGTTGTTCGAGTATAGAATTTGTGAATGGACGTCGAGAGGGTGATGCAAGGGGTTGCGCTTGTACCCCTGCCAGAAAAGAAAATACATAGAATATATGTATTTTTAACTTATTTCATAAAAAGTATCGATTTTATATGTAAAGATCTAGTGTAATTATGTATTTTATATTAGTTAATAGTATGTGGATGTAGATGCATCCCTGTGAAAATAATTCTGGCGCACCCATGGGTTTGTGTCGAGTTTCCCTTCTTTAGTTTCTTTAGTTTGCCCCTTATGCATGGGAGCAAAGTATGCAGGATAACAAAGCTAACTCTTATCCTATTCACTTATAAGGGTGACTTCTTCGAAACTTTCGACGTCAGGCAGATTAACAAGAGCTAAGAATAATTTTCCGTCGTGGGACATATTAAACTGACTAGAAAAACAAAATATATACTTACCATATTTATGGTACCAATAATTAATTTCTTTTGGACTAATTAATTGTAAGCATACGTTTATGGTACAATTATTCCGGCAACCAGGCCGTGATGCCAAACTGACGCAGAAATAAAAAGATAATTTATTTGACAACACCTTTAATATTCTGCATCATTTATATTTACTGTTATTGATTTGTATATCAAGTATTATGTTTTATACTTTATAGATTTGTTATTTTGTATATTATTTTGTTACAACATATTGGGGAATAATTTAACATTACATAATGTCGTTATTTATTCCTGTGGTACCGAAACCGACCAAAACTGTAGTACAATATCATCCATGGAAACTTCGAATTAAAGCCAAGTATTCTAACAACTACAAACACGGCCATAATTCTGTTCTTAATCCCATATTTACTGCAAATCAGACAAAAATATCAGACAAGAAAAATAGTAACAATCAGGGAATACAGTTCACAGTAATCGGGAATAGAATTACTAAAGAATTCATTTATTGCATGTATCTAGTGAAAGGATTGCGCAAATGCCGACCACAGCAATTTAAAGCTCCTATTTTAAAAGGTAATTTATGTTCTCTACTAGCACTTACAGCTAGCACAAGTATGGTAAAGCACGTAATGTATAAATCTCTGAATCAATACCAGAAGAAAGTAATTAGGAATGGTACATGAAATTGTTAGCGTATTGAAATGATTGTGGCCTATGTCACCATCTATATATATACTTACTTATTATATATAATTACTTATTTAGAAAGATTGTTCGGTTTGGTAACTCGTTAACACTTCTTCCCTAGCCATTTAACTACTAGGAATTACGTTAATACAACTATTCTATTATTCTACTTTTGTTACAGGTGTAACAGGAGTAGAATGGTCAATAATCTGGAATGATTTGAAAGTTAAATACGGTGGTTTAGCATTTTGTTTGCAGTCACAAGTTGCTGTATTAAAGGACGACCAATTTCTCGGTGGTGATACGGAACTCAAAGAGTTCGTTGACTCTAGATATTTGTACACTGTATATCTAGATTATTATAAAGAAGGAATAGAACAGTTTGCCAGTTATATACAGTCATCTGGTGTTAGTACAATTTTTATATCATACATTTAATGTATTCTTTCGAGGAAATTTATCATATGTGTATTTATAAACTCATTAATTATTATTTTATTACTTCTGACCAACTTATTTTTCATGGCACTATTAAGTCTTACCATTCCTGTGTTTCAGAGGCCATGCGTTTATATGAATATTTCTATCAACCGTGAATCAATAGGGTCTTTGATATTTATGGTAAGCAATGTACCTATTATAAGAAAGTGGATGGCTTAAAATCGTAATAGTACGATAGTACAAATAATTACCATAGTATACACCCTGTTCTGATCGATATATGAAAAGTAATGGTCAATATTGTGTTACAAAAAATACGTTGTGATTTTAACGTGGTTAAATTTGTCTACATCTTTCGCTTACGTATACGAGTTTAACATGCTTCTCTGTAGTCAGCTTTATCCATGAAATTGATTCGTTAAAATTTATTTATAATATACATTCATTCACTAAATGAATGTGACAAAAGTAATAACCTGACTCAATAGTAAGTTCAACCATGTTTAAATGTACCGCAAAATATTTTCAGTTATATGCAGATATAGCCCCGCTTACATGTCAAAACTTTATGAACATGTGTCAATCTACTAGAGGTGGTTATTCAGGAACTCCTATTCACCGCATCGTCCAAGACTGTTGGATACAATGTGGAGGTTTCAGTCTAAAAAATACAACTAAACTAGACTGCGAAAATTATATTGTACCACACGATAGACGTGGCGTACTCGGAATGGCTAATGCTGGCAGGTAGTTCAGCAATTACTTCTTTCTTTGCTTTCGTCGAATGAGTAAAATGTCTTCCTCCTTCTCAATAGTTACCAACGTAATTGTGGCTCATAAGTTGCAAATACCTTGGATGACGTTAATCCCTTACTATCAGGTGAACCGTCCGTTCGTTAGCCCTCGTATAAAATAAAAAAAAAATACACATATTTTCTAATACTAATATTACTACTTCTATACGTACTTTAAAACTGTTCTTCAACATATGATTTTGAGAAAGCCACGTTCAGCACATGGGCCGGCTCGAGTGGAGTACAGCCCCTTAGGAAACTGGTGTTCAGTAATGTTTGCCTTGTTTTTTCCCAACTTTCTCTTATTAACTAATTAAATAGAAAAACGTAAATTTCATAATTAACCTAGCTAAAAATTTTTTTTTAATTTTGAAACATTTATTTATATTTTATATAAGTATTTTATATCCTACGATTTAGCCATCTTAGCTGTATCACACATGAATCCATTAATGGCAAATTGTATGTTTACAGAAATAAAGACTGTTCAACTCAATTCTATGTACTACTGCGACCTGCTTCTTGGATGAAAAATAAATATGTAGCATTTGGTCAGCTGATTGATGGAGAAAATACTCTTAGCAAGATAGAAAATGTTTCAACTTTGTACGAATCACCGACATCGGAAATATTAATCGATAAAGCTGGAGTTTTGAACCTACAATGTCAAAGAGCACCAATAAATAAACGAACCAATGAATATTTACAAGGACACATTGAAGATTTGGTTGTAGTTGGCAATTTATTTTATGAGGTAACTGTTATTAAAACAAAATACAAATGTAATTATATATTACATGCTCTTAAATTTTCCGTGTAGTGACGTGTTAACAATAGTGTTTGTTAGTCAACTGAGGAAGACCTATTCAAGCGTGGTACAGAAAGGCGAAACCTGTTTTCTAACAATAAGCCTATATCCAGCAGTGGACTATGTAAATGCCGTTGATTATAATTATTTATGTAAATGCATAGCAATGTTTAGCATCATAAATCTTCCAAATCTTTTTTTCAATTCTCCTGATGCTATAGATTGGATCACATTGTTAAGTCGACTAACTTCATTAGACTTTCTTTTCTTTTTTAAGTCATCAGTTTAATAATTCAATGTTGCTGAAATGCACTAATGTCGTTCTTATAACACATTATTCTTTAATATACGTTATAAGTATATAGAAAGTTAATACTTATTTTTACATCTTTCTAGTTTTTTTTATTTAATTTTTATAGATGTTACTCGAAAGAGTATTTAAGGAAATCGAAATAAGACTTCTAAACCAAGGAGAAGTTATTTTAATGAGTGAGAAGTCACAAGAAGAATCTGATGAGAATATTTTAAATACTATAAGGTATAAATAACAAATATAGTAGCAAGAAATTGTGTGCTCATATTCAAATGTAATTGTGAGTCATAAATACACATAGAGATCTCCTTTAAATGAAATACGACTTCATACGACTCAAAGAATAAGCAAAAAAATAATTTCCCTATTTTATTAAATGTGTTTGCATCGCTGCGTTTTATCACGAAACTTTTTGCCTCGGACAATTAACCTGTGGAATTTGTCACTTACGGTATTTCTGGACATATACAGTCTATCTATCTATTCTTATCACAAAGGTCGGAAACGTGGTCGTAAATCTTACGTAATCTAATCTTGCAGGTGTCCATGGGCTCTAAAAATCATTTACAATCAGACTCGCCTCTTCTTTTAGCCCGAAAAATCTTACCATTTAAAAAAATAAACCTCATATTCTTTCATATTCGTCTAAAGTACTACGGTCAGAATCTGAGTACCTAGTATACCCAAGGCTATCTATGAGCTTTGACCGTCTCGATGATACAGCGGTAGTGTATTCGACTGCTGTGCTTGATCTCTCGAGTTCGATTCTCGGAGCGGACAAAATTTTTGTGTGATCTGCAAATATAGAAAGTAGGTATTTACAACAAAAAAGTATATATGTATTTAAATCAGTTGTCAAGTACCCGTAGTACAAGTTATGCTTAGTTTGGGACGTTATTATAAATCATGATGGAAACAGTATAAAATAAACATTTAGAATTTTTCTTGCTAGTAAAATGAAAGAAAAAGAGTTACAAACAGATGTTAGCATCGAAGATGAGGAAAACAATGAATATGACGTGGAGAATTATGATATCGAAGAATTATTTAACGAAACACTTTCAGCACCTCATTCCAGTAAAAATGAGATAATTACAAAACCTTATTATTTACCTTTGAAAGATGTTCCTTATCCCGGAGAAGTCGACTCTATCTATGACCTGCAAAGGTATTTTTTTCTCTTGAGATGACAATGACATATCTTTTAATGAAAGGGATTATAATTGGTGTACGATTATCATTATTTGTCAAGCGTCCAGAATTTGGAAAAAGATATCCGTAGCGAATAACAACGATTGATGTGATGTGGATCACCACATCTGTATAAAAATAAAAAGTATATATATAAGTATATTAGGTCTTTATATTAATTTTACACTTTTAAAGTGTAAAACAATATGGTTTTTAAGATTTATGGCCATCAGCCAACACTGGTGGAGTGTTGTGCCCATTGATCTCCTTCGTAAAGAAAACTGCAGACTGTGTCTGAAGTGTGTAAAACTGGCCTTTACAAAATATAAGATATTGCGTCAATTTAATTCAAAAGGAAAGTGTCTGACTGCATTAACACTAAAATTCTTGCCAGTTTTGCCTAAAAATAATGTTTTTAGGCAAGAATCCTTTGTTCTATATATGTACTTAGATACCGCCAAATTAAGTTTGTTATAATACCCACCTCATTAACACCATAATAATTGAAGTCTTTTTTTTTCATTGGAGCTTTGGCCCATTGTTTTTAACCCACAGATTTTTGAAGGGATATTACTGTCTCGAGTGCGATCTTCAAGAACATCCGGCCCTACCACGTAAACGAATTGAGACTGAAGCCTCTAAAACCATTCTTGACACTTTATTTGATTATCTGACAATAGATTTGGATATGTCTGGTAATAAGGTTTCCATTATCATAATATCACATCAAGCAAGCAAAGGATTATTAATTTGCAAACATACGTAAATATCAAAATGCCTTTCAAGTAAATATTCCCAGGTCGGCTCAAATGTTTGTATGATCTGTAAATATTTGTTACGGAGTTTGGGTGTTCTTTATATGTAGTATGTATGTACAAAAAAGTATATAAGTATTCTATTAATCAATCTAGTTGTCGTAGTACAAGCTCTGCTTCGGGGACCCATGCTTTAGCGGTTAGCGCATACAAACTAGCTCGATCAGAGTGTCACCACTTTGCATCAAGGGACTGAGGTTTTCGGAGGTCCAAATAACTCAAGAGGTCACTCAAAGAACAGGAACGCACTTGTGTCTTATGAGCTAGAGGTGTTCAGTTGTGAGAGTATTTTCCTATCATATTGTGCCGCTCCTTTCTCCTATATTATAAGAAAATCGTTTCTATAAAGGAATAGGAATGTATTTTTCTAACCACCTACTACCTGTACCACAGTTTGAAACGTTTAAAAGGGTTGAGAAAGAAGGAAATGTTACCTACTCATAGATTCTTAATAAATGTTTTCAGATACAAGTTTGGCTGAGGATGATCAGATCTTAATCAAGAGTTATATAACGTAATAATAACTAAGTTTATTAATATTAATGTATTACTGTACTTCTGTCAGTACAGAAATACAGAATCACGATAATAATAGACACGATAAAGTGCCGTAGTAAAAACACAAATTTTAGTTTTTTTTCTAAGAGTTTTATAGGACTCCTGAAGTAACCTTAACGGATACCTGATTTCTGCAAAACCTCGACGCTACAAGAAGTCGCTAGGAGAAACTCATGTAGACGACTTGAAAAATAGAATCTTAACCACACACGACTGACACTATAAAAAAAATTGACACCTAAATTTTCAGGATAATATTCATGTTACAAGCATTATGTTAACACACTTGCCTGTAAGCTGCACTCAAAGAATATATCTAAACTTAGACTTGTGCTGCAACTTACTATTTTATTGACAATAAAAACAACAAGTTAAATGTGTACAAATTTATAGTCATACATTATTTGTTGTATAATAAAAGGAAAGCCAATAAAAATCTAGACCACTACAATAAACTGTTTGTCCGTAGCTAAACTATCACAAAAAGAAAGTAATCACAAACGCTATCGTTTGACTATTATATTATTTATTTCATGCAAGTTTATTTAACCCTTAAATGCATGAAATTTTTTATTGTGATAAGAAAAATATATGTTATATATATAGGGGTAACAAATACGGGAAAAATAGTAAAATAAATATTTATGTAATACTATCATAAATATTTATCAAAAAACGTATGGTATCATTTTTGATACAACATGCATTTAATACCTAATCAAGTATTCACGGCCCTTAGAGATTTTGGTTTTTTGATAAGGTGTTTTCTATTGTCAGGAATAATGAAAAATGTTTGTAAATTAATTAATTATTTATTAGGTATAAGTAATTAAATGTGGAACTTGTTAAAACAGTCAGAATTTTTTTTGAACACAGAAAAACTTTGCATTTTTCACATTTGATGCTGCTTAGCAGCTTACACCCTGGCATCATACACTGCATGCGATTATCCGTGCGTATTTGTTTGTGGTCAGTACCATCGTGTATAATGTCTGTTGATGGCACTACCTGAAGGGTATTCCTCCGCTTAGGAGCTGGTTCCTCTATAGTAGCGTTAAGAATACTACTACTACTACTCGGTCGACCTCTTGCAAGTTGGGTGTGGATTTTATATTTACATAGAACATCTGCAAGTTCTGTTCTAAACTCTGCTAAATTCAATATATCTTTCGCAGCTATCTTCTTTTTATAGCAAACCTGCTTATATAAGACCCACGGATTTATAACCGTCAAGTCAAGAAGATGATGGAATAGTCTAATGTACCACTTCCTACTTTTCATGCGGATTCTGTATCTGCCCAAGTACGAGTCCATTAAATCTACACCGCCCATATGTGCGTTGTATTCTTTCACAACCTTTGGACACTGTATAAATTTCTTCCGTTTCTCAACCTTATCGTAGCGCTCAATCGTGGATACAGGTTCAGCGCCCACATAAGTAGACAGCAAAGTCACTTGTCTATTATCCTTCCAACTCACTGACGACATTTCAATTCCATCGTAGCTGGTCACGTATTCTTCATAAGATCCCTTCTCCACAGACTTTGCCATCATTTGTTGCTTTGTAGGCAAATTGCAAGATTTTGCATAGTTCCTAAACACCAAATGCCTTGTTTTGCCATATAGTACATGAGTGGCAATGAAGTGTAGAAATTGTCAAAGTAGACAATGTGATTCATTCTTCTTGGAATGGGTCGAGCTAGTTTTATGACGACATTACCAACGGTTCCTACATCTGTTTCATTTTCTAACATGGGCTCATTGTCCTTTCCTGAGTATATAATGAATTTGTAGGCATATCCCATCAAAGAACAAAGCATGAACAATTTGAATCCCCACTTATGTGGTTTCAAAGGTAAATATTGTTTCATAAAATGACGTATTTTAGTAGCGCACATTTGCTCATCGATGTATAGACGTTGATCCAACAGTATGCTATAAAATTTTTCGTTCAGATGATCTATGACTGGACGCAACTTGTGAAGTTTATCGTGATTGGGATCGTTTATAGGTTTGTGCTTATCGTTGTTATTAAAATGAATTATGCGCCTTATTTTTTCAAACCTGTTTACAGGCATAGTTTCAGATATGGGCCGAAAGCCAAATTTAGTATGCCAATAGGATCGAACGTTTGGGTATTGGTACACAGACATGAAGATCAATACCCCCATATATTTACGTATTTCAACGTCAGTTACACAATCAGGACGATCTGGTTGCTTTTGAACGGAGTATCTGTTCGATTCTTCAGTTATATTGCTGATGAAATCCGGAGTAAAATAATAGGAGAAGAATTGAAAAGGCGTTTCTAGTGTCATTATTGATGCATGAAGATCATTACAACCTTGAAATCGAATATTATCTTCTTGGGATATAAGTGACTGCTTTTTCCATATAAGCCTTTGCACATCAATAGCTTCATGAATTGGTTGGCTACCACTACTAGTATTATTGTGCATACCTGGCACAGGGTCTTCAATTAAAGGAGGATCTTCTATCACAGGAGGGTCTTGCACATCGGTTTGAGGTTCAAATTGCTCACCATCTTCAATTATCGCTCGCAGCTCTGCAGTAGTTAGAAATTCTTCAAAATCGTTTTCATCTACTTCGTTCCCGTCGTCGGATAAGTAACCACCTTCTAACTGGCTTAAATAATCTTCAATATCCTTATCGGCAATTCTTTTACGTTCCATTCTAAAACAAAATACATAAAAAGCTCAAGCCCGCAACCAAGCGAAAATGTAAACAAGTCAAAGTCCCAAATGCATGATGTCTCATTTTTGATACAAGCAAAAGAAATGCTTTTATTATTTATAATATAAAATTCGAATGTAAAATATTATGGTACCATGCAATCAAAGTACTTACCCACGATAAAATATTTTTTTTATCTGGATTACCTTCAAAATTCGTTCAATAACACCTGATGAAAACTTTCAAATTCACTTGTTGTTGAAACTTGTAACTGACAGCGAACAATGACATATTAACGCATCATAAAATGGCGGACCAATCACAATGCTTTACTTTTTCATTCAGAAACTACTATTCGTTTATATTATAAGTCAAACTTATGCGTAGTAAAAATTTTAAGGCCTCTGAATCGTGTAAAACTTTCTGTTTCGGTTTTGATACAATATGCATTTAAGGGTTAAGGAAAGTCACAAGACCTCGAAAACCCTTAATTTAGTAGAATTATGTATTTGATAATGCTGTTTATCCTACAGAGAGCATGCTGACTCAGTAAGTTTTGCTGGTCGTATTGTTAATAAAATAGCAAACTTACCACAGAAGCTTGCAGTGTTCGGTAGCATAGTAAGCGACCACAAGTGAGTGTTTTTATTTATCAATTATGATTAACATGAATGCCATGTGCGGTTATCTAAGCGATATCCAAGGTTGAAGCAAAATCCCTGTAGATTATTTTGATCCATTGTCATAATATATTACAATATATCAACATAATTTTGTAATTGTACCGCATTGTTTTGTGATATGTAATTTTACCAACGCATAAGTGCGGTTAACATCTTTAACTTTGGGATGACTAACTGAATTATGACTAACGAAGTATGCACGACAACATCATTACAATGAGAAGGAAAACTTTAAAAAAACTAAAACTTTAAAAAACCTCCTTGTTAAGGAGGGGCCTATGTCCAGTAGTGGATTGTAAAAGGCTTTTGATAAATTGAATTATTTGAATATTCAGGACGTGGGATGATATATATGTATATAGTGAGGACTAGGGGACTACTTTATGCAGATTTCATATATTAATAAACCTCTTCGTAAATTACAGCAGCTCACAGGAAGGTTTTTTTTGTGATCGGACGATAAACTTGAAGTAAAGCACTTAATCTGAAAATTTAGTTTATGAAATTAAAAAAGAATCGGTACACAAACGGTTCACTAGTGTACGAAACTAACCACATTAGTCATAAATTGTGTCATAGCTATTATCGTCCACCTCCAGAAAAATACAGACATCAGTAAATAAAAGTAAATTAATCATTATCTGTGTGTCATATTAAGTGTGTGGGTGTGTGTATTTATATGTACGTAGTAGAAACGTAAATGACTACAACTAGCTAATTACTACATAACTTATTTATTGTTATTTTCAGGTCAAATTTATTAACTGATGATCAACTGCGACTAATTAGGTAAAAGTTATTGCCTTTTTATAATGGATATATTTTCATACTTTCGTGTCTTTTTACTGTTTTGTTTAATTTTTTAGGGTGAAAGGAAAAGAAATAAAATATTTACGTAAGAGGTAAGTGTGATCTTTTTAATAACAGATAAGACTTTTTGTTCTTTCCAAAAAAGAATTAAAAATATTATATTTAACAGAAATACTGATAATGTTTGATTTCAATTTTAGGAGTGTATCAATGACTCTCCCTGCCGGAAAACTACCCCGCGGTTTGACTTATAGACGTCAAACTGGATTTGTTCATCCAGAGGACATAGAATATCTATTGCAAGAACTTGAACAAGAAGCAGAAGATGATGTATCTGATAGGTAAGTATTTATTACCTTTATTTACGCTTTTTAGCAATGGACGCAGAGCAAGTTATATATGCCTTAGATTTTACATAGTTCTTTTACTTCATGTTGAAAATAAAACCATGAAACACTAGAAGTGAACCAGATTCGTTATACTCGGTCTTTTTTAAATTTTTGTAAATGCATGTTTTAGTGTTCCTCAGTGTACTAACAAAATCGACTAAATATTTAAATCACATATATAATCATTTTGCAAATAGTTAAATGTTCTCAACGATAGGTATAGTTATATTTTATTACTATTATAATTTTATTATTAATTGATATACAACTTAAGAAATAAGAAATTAATATTTCTCATATATCTAAAGCTTTTTCATATATTTAGGTAAAATAGCAATTTATTTTAACAAAATTCTGTTACTTTCCTATTGAAAATCATATCTAAGCGACTATTTAATCATAATCATCATCACCATATTAACTCAATCAACCAAATCAATAGCATTAAACAGTTCTTATGACGAAGGTCCTCCTTAAAAAGGAAATTTTGTCTACTATACCACGCTGACCGTCTGGTCTGGTCTCGTCTGAGTTGGTACAGGGTTTGTTTCAAGTTTGCCTTTTGTTTGCAGTAATGTTATCCTGCGTAGTATGCTACGGTTGCCGCCTCTTACGACACTCACGGGATGAATAACGGTGTTTTAATCCGTCACCACAGGGAGAGACTGTTTAATGATTATTTTTTAATTTCAGTAGTTTGTGGTAAACAGACAAAAAGCAAGGGAAAATATAATGCCGTATAATACGAGAATAGGCAAAGGTTTATTGCCTTTTTCAACGTTCTTGACTGTGTGCCAAGTGTGTTGAATACATAACGAATCTACTCTTAATTATCCATACTTATAACACATCCATACCAAATGAGTTCATCATTAGGAATCTTACCGATAGATGGGGGCTTCGATATCAGTCTTTTGACAAAACTTCGATATCCCCAAGTGCTTGGGTAGTGGGAGTCTGATAACAGTTGCTCCTCGTAAAAAATCGAAGTTCTGTCGTATTGTAGTCTACTTAAAGCTGGCCGCACCCTAGTGTTGGAAAAAACTCAGAGGCAAACAATTGATCCATGCTCGAATTCTTGAAAAATGTGACGACTTTCAGTTTGGACTCGATCGGCATTTCAAGTTCAGATCTGTCGCCAAGGAATACTGGAAGACATCAAGATAGTTTGAGCCCAGACAGTTCAGAAGTTATCTCATCTAAAATCTCACAGAAGACACGTGATGAACCCATTAGGTAATAACGTTTCCTTCTGAATAACTTTTACCAATAATATGTAAAGTACAACGTTTACTTGTGGATATATAAACATATAGTAAATAGGTATATCGATATCCTGCTCAAAATAAAAATAACACAAACATTATTAGTTTAAATAGCAAACTTGCCCAACCCAACCCAATCTTTATTGATTTTGGTAAAATAAACCACTATGAATCCCTAATGTTGTTATCACGCTCAAAGTTAAGACTTAAAAAATAAGCTAAATATTAAAGTATTAATTCATTTACTTAGGAAAATCACCATTGCACAGAACAAAAATACTTACTCAAAAAAACATGGAAACAACGCAGACGGATCAACGAAAATGTCTGTTTTAACTCGTCTTTTTGACGAGGTAAGAATCACAGATGAAGAAGATATGGCCCTACCGACTTTAAAGAGTTATGAGTTAGTACATCACGTATTCACAATCTTTAACTATGTCTTTGCTTTGATGTGCCTAGTTCAAATTTGATTATTCACCTTTAACAGCCATACTACCAAGGCTATATTACATTACAGAAAATCAGTTTGAAACAATTTTTGACTTTGTTCCTTTTCATATTAGTAGTCACTTACCTACTGCTCGTTTCCCCTGTAACTTAAAAAAAATGCAACACAAAGAGCATTACCACAGACTATGTGATCATGTCTGAAAGAATGTCAAGGTATTGTGAACTCATGTTCAGAAAGAGAATTTTCATAGCACGATACTTTGTAGTTCAGTATGCTTTGATTAGATTACATTGAATGTTCAACATTGTGTCATCAAATTTTGTCTGCACGGTTGACCTTTTTTTTTTTTTTTTTTTTTTTTACGCGGGGAATGCTTTTCGCACCATACCCTCCGGAGGGACGAAGGGCGTGTGTGGGACTCCCGGAAAACCGGTATACCCACTAAACCCCGCGGCGGCCTACCTCGGCAGTCGGAAGGAGCTCCAGGAACGCATTAGCGGCTTCTAGAGTCCTCCCTGCCATACCTCACAAGTGAGGTACATCCCGGGCACCTCATGCCCCAAGGACAGGACGCTATCACACCTCTCTCCGCCCTGCACAGTAAGAGGCAGAACAGCGCCCCGCCCCAGACGTGCACGGTTGACCTAGTGGTGGTCTAAGCGGTAGACGCCGCTTTCTACTTCGACAACATTTTGTTTGATCCACAAATTATTGTTCTAATTCTGAAAGAACACCCGTTCTTTGTGTTCTTTCTTGTGTTTTCTTTGTTATTTCTTGAATATTTATAAAGGCCTGATTTGTTCCTAATGCGAGCGCTGTATTTAAAAAATATAAATGAATAAAATATTAATTGTGAATGAACCGATTTCTAAACTATATATTTTAACTTTTAGACCCTTTGAAGCGACACCTTCAAACAATTTTTTGTTAACGCATTCAAGCGTTAACATTGCTGACGATGAACCACGAGAAAAATATTACTGGAAAAATAATCAGTCAGCAGATTTCTCGTTAGATTACGTTCTACGTTTACAACATGGAAAAAAAGTTTCTCGCAAAATATCTTCTGACTACGTTCGGACTATTGACCATATTGAACATCGAACACAAAATTCCTTAAGAAGCGTTGAGTATGCAAGGCAGCGTCCAACACTAACTGTTGCAGAATATCAATTAAGAAATCGCAAATATCGAGAAGCCTTGATGACTACTCATGACAAGGCTGCAGAAACTTCGTCTTAAAGTATTTTTGGTCATTAACGTATTGATCCTTACTGTAATAACACAGCTCCCTCTTAAATTAGTGGTCTGCCAAGTGTTCTAAAATATTATGCCGGTAAGTATTGGTATGAACAATAATTTAAGTTCTAATTATATCTACTCTGCCTACAGCTGCGTTCCAATTGCTAACATTACATTTGGCCACAACTACTTCCGAGAAACGCTTTTGAACCTAAAAGTCAACCGCGTGATAATCTATCTATGTTCTACCTAATGTGTATTTCACTAAAGTTCATTGGTTTGAACTACATTATTATTAGAACTGACTATAGAATCGTATAACAGGACCGACTGTCGCTTCTTTTCTCGAATCTTGGTGACATTTCGTAACAACATTGACACGAGTTAAACGTGGTAATTAGAAATTGTCCACACAAACTAGTGTCACTGGACGAACTATCGTTGAAGGCAGCAGTGTTCTAGTGATTTCTCCAATCACAATTTATCTTCACCGTTCCTCCAGTTAAGCTTAGATCTTAAGTAAATCCAAAATACTCGTAAAAAAGATGTTAAGAATAAAAGGTTCATTTGTACGTCACAATATGCCTTTACGAATATTTCTGTCTTTATTTTACAGCTTGAGAAAAATAGTGACGTCTAAATTTAAATATATATATTTGAATTTCATGTACCTACGGAAGCAATTCCATGATTAACTATGCAAAATAATTACTTACCTTTACGGAATTATTCTACTCGTCTTTAAACCTCTATGACGAAATGTTTATTACTTTTTATATTAGTTTCATACATAATTTTTTTTATTATATAGTTTATACTCAACACCAATGACGTTTTATTTTAATACATTAGATTAAACGAATACCACAATTTTTAAACAGTGTTAATCTATAAAGAACACACCCCTTTACTCGGTCAACTATCAAATAAACCTAATCTAACAAAGACACGACGAAAATGGGAGTCGTGACTTATCTACAGGGCCAACAGTGCAAAACAGAGAGGAGTGGCGATTGCTCCATAGACATGGGTGCGGCGCTTAAATTGAGAGAGAAAGAGATTAGAACCTAGGCTTTATACGTGGAACAATCATGAAGTCATGAACAGATAGTCTATAAAGTAAATTTCGTTTTAGCCATATTGTATCCGTAGAGTATTTTGGTTATCATTATCATTTTATCATATTTGTGATTGATGCTGTGTGAAGACGCTTTAAGAACACGGAGTGTCACCACCGTTATTCATCCCATAGGTGGCGTATGAGCCGACTAAGGGAGGCTATGCAGAATAACCGCACTGAGCGAAAACTTAATACAAACCCAATACCAACTCGTCTGGCCGGCGCGAGCGTGGTATAATGTAAACATATCTATCACCATTAATTTAAGCCAAGTCCAGATTGATACGTAAAAAATAAGTACATATTTTATAACTAGCGTCTAGATTTTTCTGTAAGTACCCTTTGACATGGTACCCTTCTTTTTTTTCTGTGCGTAAATCTCCCAAGATACCATTGGCTAGATTGGCTTGCGTTTATGGAGGTCGAAGATTGTTTAACGATTTGACCGGCTCCCGGGTCTGGTGGACCGTAAGAGTTTTAAACCTCTCCTGGTCCCGTCCCGTACTCCCTTCGGCAGCATAACCTGCTCGCAGAAAGAGATGGCAGAGTTCTACAGGCATTCGCAGCGTACCTACATTGCCTCCATGTGAATAAGACACAGGTTTGCAATAATACTTCTAAAGCACAACTCTTATAAACATTTTGCTACGGTAACGCAAACGCAAACCTGTTCCATAGCTAATACTGTTGGCTAAAACTGTATCGACAATTTCCAAAAAACGTTGTTCATTATCGTCATTGTTTTCAATGTTACTCTTAAATTCCAAAAGTAACCAAATAAACCACTACTTTAATAACAATAGAAAATGATTTTAAAGAGTCGTTATCGTTACCGCTTGGGTGGGTTTACGTTAGTAAGTAAAACCTCTTTTCTTAGGAGATCCCTATATCCAGCAATGTGATAGTGATTCATTGGATATTTATGAAAACACAACCAGTTTTGTATGCCATAAAATCACAGATACACGAACCACGATTTATGGATAACTCACGAAACGTTACTTTCAAAGTAGTCCATATAGCTTGATTCGGATCACTGCTGCTCCAACAATAACAATTGATGAACAAGGGCTTTCTATCACAACGACAAGTCCACTTGCACAACCAATGTGCAGTTTAGAATACTTAAATGCATCGAGATATGAAACGAAAACATAAATATGAAATATTTATTTTAAATAAAAAATACTAGATACGACACATCAGTGAATTTTATTAATAAAGTAAAACACGATTTCTGAAAATAATTTTATTTATTATATATATATATATAATTTTATTTTTTAAAGAAAAATCGATATGTAAACACCCGTGGAAACACCGGAGTAAAAGTAAATACTCTGATACATATAAATACAGTCACAATTCTGTGGAAAATCCGTTATATCCGGCTCCTAAAACTGAGGACTTGAAGCGTTTAAGATGTATAGTAATTGGTAACAGGGTAACAAAAGAGTTTATTTATTGCATGCATTTGGTAAGAGGATTACATAAGTGTAGAAAAAGGCAGTTTGACTCTCCTATCGTGCGAGATTTGTACATTCAAATATCAACCATCATTGTCATCGTATCTTTTAGCTGTCAATTTCATCAAATATCCTGTCTAGGTATTTACCGCTATTGGTACCATAAAAATTGTCAATACTTCGTCATTAAATATCTTCCTTTCTTCGTTCTCTTGTTCTCTTTAAAAGTAATTACGAATATATTGAGTGTGAATGGTGACGAAACAGAGGGTTTGAGTACCTCACTTAAATAAGCTTATTAAACATACAACATTAAATCACAATACACCTGACCAAAGGAAGAATACTTAGAATGGTTTGCCAGCTATACCTGTATGGTATAAATGTAAGCAGTAAATTTTGTTGACCAACGTAAGCAAATAACATGCTCCAAACAAATATTATTGTATATTTATATTTACAAAGGCATTAAAAAATAATTGGATAATTAGTGCGGGACCAATGTTCTCCCTAGACTTCCAAAGGTTCCACTCTGAATTATTAAAATAATAAAAACTAAAAAAAAATTGCATTGCAGGCGTAAGCAGTGTCGAACGGCCCAAAATAATGAATGATTTGAAAATTCAGTTTGGTGAAATAGTGTATTGCATAAAGTCCCAAGTTGTTGTGTTGTTGAACAATGAAATAGTAGGCGGTGAACAAGAATTAATAGAATTGATTGAAAGCAAATATATCCTAAATATATGGATTTTCACAAAGAAGGCATTGAACAATTTTCCAATTATGTTAAGTGGTGTAAGTTACCATTTTTGACATTTATTTATTGAAAGTCCATGTGGTGACGTATTAGGAATACCGAGTGTCACCCACTCCTATTCAAGTCATGGGTTAAGTCAGAGCCGACTAAGGGACGTAACTATGCAGGACAACAACACTGCAAAGAGAACGAAAACTTGACACAAATCCGATACCAAACCGTCTGGCCAGTGTAGTAAAGTAGGCCAAAAGCTCGTTTCTAAAGAGAGGGCTATGTCTAGCAGTGTCCTGTTAAAGCAAAGCTGTCGATTTGATCTAATATGAATTAAAAAATTTATGGATATTTTCAGTTTTGCAGGTACTTAGTACTTTTTGTTATAGAAATAAACGAATACTTTCAGAGACCGTGCGCTTTTCTGCACATTGCTGTTGATAGTGTACCCATAGCACCTTTAATATTCATGGTAAGTTTTACTGATATGAAGTACATAAACGTTACATTCTTTGAGTTGTATTCCATTCTTTAATAAATATTCAATTAGGAACTTAGCAATATTAATAAATTTTATCGATTCATGGCTATACGTCGATATAGCCCCATTCACATGTGAAAACTTCATAAGGCTGTGCGAATTAAAAAAAAATAGCTGTGCAGGGTCTTCTATCCACCGCATAGTACGAGACTCTTGGATACAATGTGGAGGGTTTACATTGAAAAATCCCACCGAACTGGATCGTGAAAATTATATTGTTCCCCATGATAGACGTGGGGTTCTCGGTATGGTAAATCGTAAAGGATACACTGACATTAAAGTCAGACCATTTTTTTCAAATGATAGCTCGTCATCACCACCATCATCATCATCAACCCGTCGATTGCCTGACATAAGGCCCATGTCACACCTGTATCTCCCGTCATATGTCCCAAGGCACATCATAGAACCCGGTCTGCTAATTTTGGTATCCAATCGCCGGCGGCCCCCTTACCTATAGAAGATAGTTCATCATTTTCTGCTAATTGAATAAACTAGTATTTCTAAACATAGCAAACATAATAAAAGAACAATTGCATCTTTTAAAAAATTTAAAGGCGAAAAACTTAAAATATATCATGGTGAATATATGATATATGATAAGAATAGATGTCTTAGTGTTATAATATTGGTATAATATTTTCAGTAATAAAGACTGCTCAACACAATTTTTTGTACTACTACAACCAGCCCTTTGGATGCAATACAAATACGTAGCTTTTGGCCAACTTATTGAAAGTGAACAAACTCTTAAAAAAATTGAAAATGTACCGACTTGGTACGAATGACCAACATCTAAAATAACTGTTTACAAAGCAGGAGTTTTGAACACGGAGTGCCGTTGGAGACCAATTAACAAATCTGCCAATGAGTACATATCTGGACACATTGAAGATCTTGTTCTACTTGGAGCACTATTTTATCGGTTATATAAAAGCCATTATCATCAACGGATAAAATAAAAATAAAAAAAAAAAAAAAAAAAATTCCCATAAAATTTTTTTGTTAAGACCCTATTGGAGAAGTTTTATACGGCAATTGACAAAAAAAAGAATGGCAGTAGAATTAGAACTAAAAGAGGTTGAAAAAGAACAAGTGGTTCAAGATGTCCGTTCAACTCAAAAAAGGTAGAGAATTTGTGACTTTTATGTAAAAACTATGATGTCATCGTAACAATGCCCTCCATTTTACTCAAACATTCTTAGCAACATTATATGGCATGTCTACATCACCATAAGTATAAATTGGTCTACAGTATTATACCAACCAAGTTTGTCCGTCAAATCTTCAAAAAAAGTGGTTATCTATCTAGATAATACATTGAACCTAGTACATTGAAGACCGGTAATGAACATATCTAGAGATGATGATGAACAACCTTGAGTTGCAAGTTTTCATTAGTATTGACGTCTTATTAGGCGATTGATTAACTTGTTTGCTCCCAATATCGTAAATAAAACACTAATTTTATATTACATAATCATTGTTTTTAAATTAGGGGAAATAAATAAAGGGGAAAACAAAAATAATATCTAATCTTTTCGCCAGTTCCACTATAAACAATGGTTTTGACGTAGATGAATATGAAGAGTATCAATCAGAAGAAGAAGGTGAATTCCGACAAGCTAGCGATAGACTTTCTGAAACAAGCAGAAATAAGCCAGAAGAAAGCCTAAATCAAGCAGAATTGTTGAGGAGCCTTATTATTTACCACTAACGGACGTCCCTTGCACTGGAGAGGTTGAATCAGCTTTTAATTTACATAGGTCAGTTGTATAGTATATGCATAAAGAGCAGTACATTTCGTCACCAAATCATTGTTTTCATAAGTAACAATTTTTCTTAGTGATTAGAGGTATAAAGAATATTTTAACACTGCTCGTTCTTCATAACATTCCTGATATTTGACCACAACCATAAATTTATCAAAAATGTTAATTCAAAAGTTCTTATATACAAACATATACTCTTTAAGAATAAAAAACGAAAGGCCTGGTTACTGGGCCTGTTTTTTTAAGGGATCGACAAAGTGACTTTACTTTGCCTGATGGAAAGCATGAATAGAATCCATGAGTTCATGCTCAGGTTAGTATTAATTAAAACGTTAGGATTAGATTTCTTACACAATTGATATGTAGGAAGTATCATTAGAAGGTATAAACAAAACGCATAATACTTCTGTGCACTTGACGAATATTTCTTTTGTATTTATTTACTATTTGTAATTAACTTTTGGACCAATGGTTGCACGGGCCATTTTACCACGTGCCGGGGCCCGGAAGTAGTCCATGTGTCGATGTTTACCCATGACTGGGTGAACGTGTTCTTTGTCGAAATAAAGCAACGCCCTACAAGAAGACAGGTATGTATCACTAATCCGATGAGATGAAAACATTTTTGTTTTGCGTATAAATTTAATAAAAAATTAAAAAGAAGAAGTAGCAAAAATAATCATTTTCGATTGCAATAATATGTATCTCAAAAAATTGCTAAGAATGAGTGTAAGAAAATTACATAGCTTCGGTATTCATCCTTAGGGGCTATCACATGGAAAACATTCTCTAAATATTAGTCGAGAGGTAGAACACTTGTAACATACTAACTTCTGATTTTAGTTTTAGAATAGGACTAAGAGGTAATTAAAAACAGACTCATTTCCAATTATTTGATAATAGTTATTATAATTACACTGTGTTAATAATAACAAATTTATAAAGCTGTAAAACACCCGGCTATTTAACAATGGAGCGACCGAATAGTGCATTTTTTATTATTATAAGAAAGCAAATGAATTTAGAAAGTCCTAGACGTTCAATTTTCAATTTTTGTCACGTTTATTCCACTATTCACGTCCAAACGAGGGGAATTCTGTGTTCAAAGGAATATTTGTAGAATTTTGTTATGATAGCTAGTAAATATAACAATCAGAGTGGTACCATTTATTAGTACAATTGATTTATTATTGATTTTTTAGATATTTTTCTCCAGTATCCGACGTGGAAGAATTTTCTGTGAAAGTTGCTAATTCTCCTTTATGTAACTTAATTTTCTACTATGTACAAAAATTTGTTTTTTTATATATTTAAAAATCTTCATCAGATTCATCTGATAATCTGATCTTCGCTACTAATTTATTTACTCTAATCTTCATTTTAATTATTTGTGATATTTAACTCTATAATTCATCATCATCATCACCAGCCTATCGCAGTCCACTGCTGGACATAGGTCTCTCCCATTGTACGCCACTAATCAATTTTGACCCTATAATCACATTAAATAAATTTGACAAATAATTAAGGGACAATATAAAAGCAATGGTGTTAATATGGTACCTAGAAAGTCAAAAGATTTGGGGACCACTGAACCGATAATATTCATCATCATTAATCATCAACAGCCTTGAATATTCATATTTGTTATCAATTATTGTCCATCTATAATTTTCTTTCATTTTTACCGTCGGATTGCTGATGAATATTGCTCTTTCAACTTGTTGCAATTACCCTTATTTTGTAAGGTAAGTGCAAAACTAATAGGTACATATGCAGCTAAGTTGATGTGTTATTTATGTTGATAAACCACACAAACTTGGTCTCTGAGAAACTTTTAACGTGAAGAATTTCAGCTTTTCAATATACCTTGATAAATGCTCTCTCCTACTCTTCTGGTATCGATAACTTGTTCTCTATTGTTATATGACGTTATATGACGATGATGTTTAACGGGCCAGTTGGTCTATTGGTTAGTGGCTTTGACTGCTAAGCCGGAGATCGTGAGTTCGATTCGAACCCAGGACAAATATTTGCGTGATGAACACGATTATATAATCGATATATATGTATTTAGAAATATTTAAGTGTGTTAATCAGCAATCCGGTTACCATAGCACACACTCTGCCCAATTTGGAATCGGACATCCGTGTGTGAGATGTGAGAAGTTATTTTATATTCATTTTAACAAATAGGTCGTAGATGTAGACATCTGCAAGTGGAAACAAAGGTTTGCTTGCTGTAAACGTGTGTAAAGGTTGCATTTGTTAGAAAAAAAGAAACGTTCTGTGTGAAGGAAAGCATGAATAAGTTCAAGAGTTGTGATACCCAAAGTTGTGGTTGTGGAAAGATTGTCTTTAATACACACTATAAATTATTACTAGACGTACTGAAGAGTGTACTTTATTCTGTTATATAAGTTAATTTTAACCAATACGTATCTTAATTTTCTGAAAATACACTGACGAAGAGCTAAGGCCATTTAGGTAAACGTTGCTTAACTTGTTTGAGATATAAAGAAATTATTTTGGTTAATTTATCCATTTGTTAAATAAATTAATAGATAAATAATATATATTTAAGGGTCACTGTGAAAGAAATTAAAAGTCGTCAGGAGAAGAAATACGTATATTTTTACATCCATATAATTATATTATAGTTTCACGGAGTTTCAAGATTTAATGTTACTATGAACGTTTTACAAAATTTTATCATATCATTTTTTTTTTTTTTTATACCACGGCGGTGGCAAACAAGCATACGGCCCGCCTGATGGTAAGCGGTTACCGCAGCCTATGAACGCCTGCGGCACCAGGGGCATCACGTGCGCGTTGCCGACCCTTTAAAAACCTATTTACCCCTTCTTGAAGAGCCCCATACTGCAGTTTCCAGGGAAAACCTCGGCAGGGAGCTCATTCCATAACGGGATTGTTCGCGGGAGAAAATTTCTCTGAAACCGCACTGTGCGCGACCATTTAGGTTCCAATGTATGTGGATGAGCTCCCTGACGATGGCGGGCGGTGCGATGGTAGAAAGTGGCTGTGGGCATCATATCAAACAATTCTTCAGAACACAGCCCATTGTAGAGACGATAGAGCACATACAAGGAGGCAAAGTCTCTCCTAAGACTTAGTGGCTCGATACCGTCTGTGAGATCAGGATCGTCGACTATTCTCACAGCACGTCTCTGAACTGAATCGAAAGGCTCAAGCTGGTACTTCGGTGCTCCCGCCCAGAGATGACAGCAATACTCCATGTGAGGTCGAACTTGTGTTTTGTAAAGTAGTAGTCTTTGTGCCGGTGTGAAGTATCGCTTCGCTCTATTCAGAACACCAAGTTTTTTTGATGCCAGCTTGACCTTCTCTTCCAAATGAGCTCGAAATTGGACGTCACTAGAGATGTCGACACCGAGGATTCCAATACTCTGTGAGATGGTAAGGGGTGTATTCTGGAATTGTGGAACCACAGTGAACGGGGTTTTCTTAGCGGTAAACGCACAGACTTGTGTCTTAGAGGGGTTAAATTGGACCAGGTTATCCCGACCCCAATCCGAGACTATGTGTAAGGTGCTGTCGATTTGAGACACAAGTTGTTCGCGACTTTCTACTACAACGGTACGAGGGATGTTAGCTCGGCCCGTGTAATACGCATCTCCAGTACTGTCGTCCGCATAACAATGGATACCATCCGTGGACAGCATATCATTGATATGCAGCAAGAACAGCGTTGGAGATAGCACGGAGCCTTGCGGGACACCAGCGTTTATGTCCATGCTTTCGGAACAGCTACCATCGACGACGGCATTTATGCGTCTGCCGGACAAAAAGCTAGCCACCCACTTGCACAAACCCTCGGGCAGGCCGTAGGATGGTAACTCCGATAGAAGACCCCTGTGCCAGACCCGATCGAACGCCTTTGCTATATCCAGGCTAACTGCCAAAGCCTCACCTTGACTCTCAATAGCTGAAGCCCACCGGTGAGTGAGATACACTAGAAGATCACCAGTCGAGCGACCGTGGCGGAAACCATACTGGCGGTCGCTGATCAAATCGTGCTCCTCTAGGTAACTGAGGAGCCGTGTGTTGATTACACGCTCCATCACCTTAGAGAGAAGGGAAGTTATAGCTATAGGCCTGTAATTCGATGGGTCCGATCTATTATGTATTATTGCTATTATATGTGCTAAGCCTTATGCAACGCCACTTATTATCCATTATTGTCCATCCGAAATGATGCTGGTAACTTCATATTTATTTATACTCTTCATAATCTTTTTGAGGACAGAAGTCTGCTAATTATATTTTTTTTAGTTTTAGTAAAGTTTAAGTTAAGGACATCGACCACTTTGTATCCTGGCCTAGATATGGACAATTTATTATTGAAATAATAATATTATTTTTCGGTGGTCTACACAACAGAAAAAAACATTTTATGAAGTTTAGTATCAAGTCAGTTTGATAATAAAATCGGTCGATATAAAAAACTGAATACAAAGTGACATTCACAATACGAGCGAGCGCAAATAACATGAATGACGGATGATGTAGGTGGGAAACGTAGTTTAAAGTTAGTCAAATGTTGCTAGGATAGGAAAAAAAAACCTTACACATGTAGTAGTCATTTTGTTTTACAATCAGTACATTTTCCTACTATACGTTTCTTAGACAAAATAAAATTATGCTTATAAAGAAAAGTATGTTAATATACTTTTTAGTTTTTGGAAATAATTTCTTACCTTGTTTAGTTTTCTGCCCTTAAGTACTTTTTTTCCTACTGCATTTGAATATTTTTTGCTTGCAACACAAATGATTTTTACTACCGTAAATCAAATCAATATTTTTTTAAAATCAATTTATATGTATTATTTTAAAACTATTGGATTGTGGTCATAATTTATTAAATATTTAAAACAACTATTCATAATTTTTATTCTTAACAAATCGACTGTTCACGTTAGGGCCAAGATTGGTTGTTGTCCTTTGTTTTTGATGTAATTTACTATTACAGGAGGGTATCAATCAACACGAGGGCTCCAACACCATCACACATTAAGGTCCACTGACGTCAAACAGGATTTGTCCGTCCGGAAGACCTAGAGGAGTTAGAACAATTTGTTCAGAAATTGAAGGAAACCGAAAAAAGCCAGTCAGAAGTAGAAGCATTGGGGTATTCCACTTATTTCTGTTACAACTATGAATTATATCACTTCATTGATGTTGAAATAAGCTAAATTACTTAATAACGTAGCGCAATGTATAAGGCATAATTTATATGTTAAGGCAAAAAGCAAATATCAAACAAAAGTACATTTAATGCTACATTTTATGAATAACTAGATAACACGATAATAATTTCCAACATTAAAGGTGTAAAAACACATACATCTCCTAAAATCACGGTTCACGCAGACCTGTATTGAGAGAGAATTAAATAGCTAACAATATTAATTCTTAATGTAGGACGGTCCGTGTAGAAGTTTTCAATAAGGAAACAAGAGGAATGATTAATAGACGTCAACCGGCTATATACACATACCGGAAAGTGCAAAACCGAGACTATCAACCCTTTTACGACTTTATGATCATGTGACATTGTCGAGTGATGACAGTATGCACACGTGAAGGGATTCGAGTAAGTATCCACAGCAGCTAAAAATATCGTAGCATTTAGAAGACATGCTCTTGAGTTTCGTGTGCGCTACTTGAGGTGTTGGCTTTTCTCTAAGTGGTTTGATGACTTGTCATCGTACCACGTAAATAAGTTATCTTTGTTAAAAATTCGTCAAACTTCTTTAATCTATTTGCTTTCTTATCATAAAATGTTGTGATTTTTTCATGTGTAAAGTGAACTGTATAAATTACAGAAGCTGATCTCGAATAGTTTAAAATCCAGTTAACATACATTATTTTAACTTTTTTGAACACCGTTAAATGGTTAAATGATATAATTTTAAAATAATAGAAAGCCGACATTAATAACTGCTACTAGGGAATATACGTGTATTTTTTTTATTTTTAAAAACGTTTCTGTTAGATATTACAATACTAAAAATAAATTTAACACATCCGAACTATAAACCAATAAGCCAAAAAAAAGAGAATTAAAAAAATGAAAATTATAGTAATTTATCATTACTATAATTTTCAAACTACTGCGATTTAAACGTAGCCATTTTGACGCCCTTATTCTGTGACGACAGACTACACTCATGTCAGCAACGAAGTATTTGGTTCACAAACTCACCGAGTCATTTTATTCTAATCAACTTATTATCGTGGAAAAGTAAAGAAATATAATGAAATGAAAAGTAAGTAATATAATAGTTGTGAAAATTATTTCAACATAAGTAAGGACATAAAAAAGTGATAAAATACTTATAACAATATTTTTTATTGAGTTAACTGTACATACTGTTTTGTTTATAAAACTCGACGAAATTATAACCTGCTGTAAGAAATAATATGAGAGTAAATTGACGTCAAATATTGTTCCACCAATAACTTTGCGGTTTGGAAATTTAAGAGGGAATTTTAAAAAAGCCACTATTTGATTATTAAATGTAACTAATAAATTGTAATAAAAAGAAATAATTACACAGATACGTTTTTTAGTAAGAAAGTTTACAAATAAAAATATTTTGCCGATTTTGGAGTCTCAGCATAAAATTTAATAACCCTATTATATGTTTGCACTACTACAGACCCACATCAGAAATGCACGAAGAATATCAATATAGATACTTAACAAACTCTCCTATTAAAACTCACAAGTATCGTGATATCGCGATTACTGTAACGTTTTCGTGGATTAAAAATAATGCATGGAGATGCGACATTTTTATTATTTTATTTTAATGAAGGTTGTAGGTGTATTTTTGTAAAAGTATATTTTAAAATAATGTATTTTTAGCAAGGGAAGTTCTTTTAGTAGCTTTTCTAAAAAGGACGAGGTTCTATGTTCCACTGCATGTTGTATTCGAAAGGCTACGCTCTCGAGGTGGTCCCATGATTATCATATTAGGATATGATCGAGATCCTAAGGAAATCGAAGCCAAACTTCCTGCTGTCTGCTTCTTTTGCCAGAGCCATTATGCACATGAACGCATCCACGGTGGATCGCCCCTGACGGAAACCGTACAGGTTTTCCGTCATATCCGGCTCCACCCTAAAGTTTGTTGTGTTAGTGAGTGTTATATGTATTGTATACCTCGTCAAGCACGAGTGAGTCCGCCGGGCGCCCCTCCATTCGGATGAGGACCAGTTTCCCCGTCTTGCACAATTTAAGAAATGGCCCTGCACGGTTTGTTCCTCTAGTAAAATATTTGAGGAATTTACATAATATAACAATAAAACTGTAAATTATAAATAAAAACAATTTTAATAACACTGAAACAGCACAAATTTTCCCATCACAATTATTAATACTACTTGGTACAATACAGTTGCACCATCAAACAAGGTCAGGGTAACTTATGTACATTATTTTTTGTTCAGGTCTACTAACTTGTGCATAATTTACACAGGAAATACACACTTCATTACAAAATATCATAAACAAACCGCTGTCTAGGAGCGGTCTGTCATGTCCCTTATAGTAGAAACACATTGAAAAATCCTGATCCACGAACCGACTAGCACCCTGTCTCGTTGCATATGGCCCTAACTAGTTTCTGTTTTACTAGTGGCCGTGTCCATGGCCCAGTCCAAGAGCATTGACCCCATCAGCTTGATTGTTTCCACCTCCATTGTTATTATTCCCGTCCTCATTGGTCTCTATATTGCCATTCCCGTTACGACTCTCCAGTTGTTGATGCCACATTGATGAGTAGAAACCGCCTTGTGCGAGAAGGCTTTCATGGCTAAAAAATATTTTTGTTTTACTAATTAATATACAAGAGTAAGTAAAGTTATAATGAATAGTATATTTAAAATGTCTTACTAACTTTCCTCTCTCAATGATTTCCCCGTCTTTCAACACCAGGATTTCATCGGCGTGTATGATTGTAGACAGCCTATGTGCTATAATTATCGTTGTTCTATTTGCGCACACACGTGCTAACGCGGCCTGAAAATAAAAATCATTTATTTTAATAAAAAGAAATAACATTAAAAAATTGCAATTGTGTAATTCTACTACATATAATTGGTATCCACATTTCAATTCTTCGCACAAACGAACTTATCCCTTCGTTGCGTAGGCAAAGAGGAATTAAAAAATCTCAAAAACATAAATAATATTAGTGTTAGATTTTTACCTGTATATTTCTCTCCGTGTTGGTATCAAGGGCCGAGGTAGCCTCGTCTAGTAGTACTATTGCCGGATCCTTGAGTATAGTTCGCGCGATCGCTATCCTTTGCTTTTCACCCCCGCTAAGGCGAAGACCTCTTTCTCCAACCTACCAAGAATTAAGCAATATGGTCAGAATATAATCGACCAGTAAAATGGTATTCTTACTCAAATAAGAATCAATTTTCTTTTTTAAATATGTACGTGTAAGTTGGATCTTAATGATGTGTAACAGCTAACACTCCCTTTTATGATAAAGCTATATATATATATTAGGGTGTCCCTTAAATTTCAAGTTCGATATTTTTTTACGCATACCTTCTTAAAAGTTTCGTAATAACCCTATATTGTCTAGAAAAAAATATTAGTTCGATATATAAACGATAACCCGTGCCGACTTGCTATTTAAACTTGTCGATACAAGTTGCTTAAGTACTGCCCAGTGACCTGTTACGAGATGTTTTATTTGCCATTTCGTACGTGATTTTTGAGACTATTAGTGCTTCATTGTTTAGTGCGTAAACATGTCGGTGGAATTACGGAGTGATAAACAAAATATTTTTCTTATCGGATTGACTAGCTACCAAATAAATGGTGCAAAATTACCATCTAATCGACAAGTTCTCTCAGTCCTATTTTACAATATTCGTGAGGTTAAATTGACTGTTAGTGAAAGTGCAAATCTTGTGATTAGGGAGTGCATCATATATTGGGAAAAAGCAAGAATTCCAACAAGGGCATTTCCTAACTGCGTGAAGAAACTTATTGATTTATATCATGTTTGGAGAGAGTTGCAAAAAAATTGTAAGAAAACTCAGATTACGTTTAAGAGTCGTGAGAACAATTTTATAATTAATCTTGATAATTTGTTTGATATTGCACACACTGATGCTTTTGAGAGAATGAAAATAGAGGAAGATAAATTATTTTTAATGAAACAGAGAGAGCCAGGTCGACCGGGATGCTTAGGTGGTGTAGATAAAAAATTGGCGGAAAAAGAACAAAGATCTAGACAACGACGATTGAAAGAAGAGGAAAGGATTGTAAGACAAAGAGAATCACTAGCTGTTGCATCTACTTCCACCACAAATAACTTAGACAGTGTAGAAGATTCAGACAAAGAACAGATCTTGAATTCTGAACTCAGCTTGCCGGACGTTCCCTGCCATGAACAAAGTTCAAAAAGAGGTAGAAAGAATCTTATAACACCTAAACTAGTTGCAGCTTTAGATCGATGCCAGTTAAGCATTAGAGATATCGTTTACATTCTTAATGGGGTGGTAGAAGCGCTTGGTCTGAGCAGCGATGATTTCTGTATTAACAAATCCTCGATTCAGCGAATTCGTACTGAAACTAGAAAATCAAGGGCAGAAGCAATAAAATCTAACTTCCAAAACAATGTACCCGACATAGTCACAGTCCATTGGGATGGAAAACTATTACTGGGGTTGGATGTACGGAGTTCAAAAGAAGAACGCTTGCCAGTTATAGCTTCATTTGACGATAGAGAGCAGCTTCTTGCAGTGCCGAAACTAGAAAGTTCTTCTGGAAAACATCAAGCGAAGGCTGTATCAGCAGCTCTCTTTGACTGGAACCTTTATGATAAAGTGCAAATAATGTGCTGCGACACAACAGCTTCCAATATGGGCCGTTTCAATGGAGCTTGTGCTATTTTGGAGCAAACTTTAGGAAGAGAATTGTTGCTTTTCGCCTGTCATCATCATATTTATGAATTGGTCCTAAAAGCTGTCTTTGAAACCAAGATTAAGCAAATTACGCACATTATGATTGCCAACTTCAACAGGGACAAAATCTCGGATTTTAGCAAACGCTATGACCTGTCGAAGGAAGAACTGACTCAAAAGTTGTTTGGTAAGTTAAATTGACTTTTTGTTGGATTTCAATTTCAATGTCCAATACTTATTTATTTATTTTCAAAATTGTTGTTGATTTTTATTTGTTATTTAACTTATTTTTCTTTTTTTTTAGACAAAGCACTGGATGATTTCGTATCGGAAGAGAGCAAACAATTTTTATCACGACTGCAGATCGACGACAGTTTTCTAAAGGAAGATGTATCTTCTTGGAATAACAATGCTGCTTTTCTGGAGGCTAAAAGAAGAATAAGTTATTTGAGAGTTGTAAATGATACTGCTGAAAGGGCTGTTAAATTAATGCAAGATTTTAACGGACTTATCACGGCTGAAGAAGAACAAAAACAGTTCTTGCTGCGCTGTGTCCAGGAACATCTAAAATTGTATCCAGACTGTAAAAAAACTACTCTAAAAAGAAGTTACCCTGAATGATTCTTATTTCTTTATGTTTTTAATTAAAGATTAATGTTCATCTAATTTATTATTTAATTTTATTCACTTAATTCATTGCATTTATAGTGAAATTATAGCAGACTGAAATTTTAGGACAAAACACGTTTTTTACTAAACTTTGAAGCTCGGTCGGCACTGGTTGCAATTATGCTAGATTGATAAAATTTTATATTTAAGTATTTTATAGCATTAGTAAAAATTATAGAGGGTATGCATTTCGAAATTCGAAAAAAAATTTTTTTTTGTCATATAAGGGACACCCTAATATATATATATGATTAAGTTAAAATTTTACGTTTTTCCTTACAGATCAAGCCACTAAATAGCTAAACTAATGGCTATGAATGACAGTTTGGCGCAACAAGTGTGTATTTAAAATAAGAATGTTGCGTAAAATAATATATCTGCTAGAGAGGGTATCCAGTTATATTTACTAGTATAAATCTCTGCTAATAGAAGTATTATATTCGTGCTAGAAATACACATTTATCCTCATTTTTAGCTATGAGCGTCACTATAATGTGGAGTGTGCATCTGTTTGTATAATCTACATACATACGATCACGCCTTTTTCCTCGATGGGGCAGGTAGAGGCATATTAAACGTCTACTTTTCGTCAGTGTTTTGATCCTACAAGCGAGGTGAGGCGAGCCTAATCGGGATGTGTTGTTTGCCAGCACCTCGTAATGCCATCGGCATGTACACCACATGTAGGTGAGGTTGGCTTGGAGCCCTCAGTTCTTAGTGTGAACTCTATGTATATATATATTCTATTTATAATAAACGTGTTTACCTGTGTATCGTAAGCATCTGGGAATGTAAGAATCCTATCATGAATGTCAGCGTTCTTCGCCGCAGAAATAATGTCAGCCGCTGACGCACTTAATTTTCCATATTGTATGTTATACCTGTAACGTAAAATTTATTACTTTTTAATATTTAGTATGTTATTTGATACCTAAGATATTTAGATAGCTTTTGTAATACATTTTTATGTTTAGGTTACATTATTTAATAAATACTTCTAGAAACTGTTGCTACGTAATGTATTATCTTTTTATGATACATGAGACTAAGAGCGGAAAGTGACTACGGCCGCCCATGAACGCCTGTAACTCGAAGGGTTACAAGAGATTTATAACACGTATTATATGGTTCAATTTCCCACATAGTCTTCAGAAAATAGCAAGACTAGCTTAAAAATTAAAGTGAATATTGATACTAGTAAAGTGGTAAAAAGTTCGATCATAGAACCCATGAAATTGCCGTATGATTTTGAATTTTGTGCGTAAAAGAATGAGGATAAAAAACCCAGTTCGAAAGACGCAATATCTATTGGGAATTTAGAATTAAAAACCGCAAATTAAAACAACTGAAGCCAAATTTTGGATGAGGTCCATAACTATGACCAGAAATCTACTGCGAAACTCACCTTACGCTATTATTAAAGAGCACAGTATCCTGTGGCACGACGCCAATATTTGCCCGCAGAGACGCTTGCGTAACAGTTCGCACATCCTGTCCGTCTACTAACACCGCGCCTTCGTTGACATCGTAGAAACGGAACAGCAGACGCATTATGGTCGACTTGCCTGCACCGCTTGGACCAACCTGTATATACGTTTTTATTTAAAAAAAAAGTATTAAAAATAGCCAAAGATTTTTAACGTAATTTAAGCACAGTGTACTCCTGTAAAATCAGTTAGTGCATCATCAAATTAATTTCTTGTTGTTATACTTCAGAGTATTATGTTAGGTCAAAACGATAGATATTTTTATACTTTATTAACTATCAAAAGTTGTCAAAAGTCAAAGTCAGAAGTCAAAAGTTGAAAAATTATGTTTCATGTGTATTTCTTACCAGAGCAACAGTACTGCCCGGAGCTACTTTAAAACTGATGTTGTTCAACACGAGACGCTCTGGTCCGTAGCCGAAGGACACGTGTTTGAACTCCACAGCACCTCGACGTACCAACAAATCAGGTGCGCCTAAGGCATCGCACACGTCTGATTGTACACGCATTAGATCGAACATGTTCTCCATATCAACGAAGTTCTTCTGAATTGCCCTGAAAATAATAATTCAAGACTTGGTACTCTGTTGTTTGTATCAAGTATGATAATGTACTAGTAGCCGATCTCGGCGAAGGCGGCCAGTCGCAACGAAAACGTACTAATACGCAAGAGATATTATAGTGCAAAAGTGTGTCCGCAAACACAGTTGCATTCCCTTTTCTCTCACTTTCACAGTCCAATGGGACGGGTTTTGTGAAACGACCAGGGGGAGATCAGGCCCAGGATCGAAGGTTTAAATTTTTTTCGAGGCACTAGGGTTAAGAGTCATATTTCCTAACTCCAGACTGTTATTAAGCATTTCTATAATCAGGTAAACTGAATAATTTTTTTCGTGCCAACCCAGGAAAAGAACACAAGATCTCTCGAGTGCCAGTTGCATATGCTAACCGTTAGACCAGTGAGACGCATTAAATTAATGTACACAATATTGCATTCAATTAAAAATGGAAGCTTTTTGTTAAACCTTCTGCGGGTCAGTATTTCACTTTAAATAATGAAAAGGAAAGGCGACAGAAACCTCTAGCGAAGCCCGTAAACCTACACCGCCTAGCATAAGACCAGACTACTGCTCGTAATCTCCTTGAATTTTTGGCAAACGGCTTTTCTAATTTAAAAAGAGAAAAGAGTTAAACTTTCGATTAAAAAAAAACCTAGCTACAACTTGAACCGTTTTTTATGATGTAGTTTTATTGCAATAAAAATGAATGAAATTTACGGTAATATATATCGGTCAAAGTTTGATAAGTAAAGCTAAAAAGAAATATGTGGACTGTTTTTTAACTTGTGGGTATCGCAACGAGCAATTTGTGTGATCCAATGATTGACCTTTACTTTTAAAAATTCTGCCAGAATATGAAAAATGCTGTATTCCAAAAAAAATCAATCTTTACAAATAAAAATGAATCTAAAAAACGAAAGAAAAGACTTTTGTGCAAGTATACGGTTTGAGTGGATTGAACTGCACGTGAAACAAAAAATATACATTTGTTTGATGCTTGAGATTATCAACAGCCTTTTACAGTTGACTGACTGGACATAGGCTTCTCCTTAGTAAGGTTTTGGCCTTCTACACCACGCTAGCTAGACGGTTTGATAAAGAGTTTGTTTCAAGTTTGCCTTCTCTTTGTAATGATATTTTCCTGAATATTTTGTTCCCTTAGTCGCCTTTTACGACACCCACGGAAAAATAGGGGTGGTAACACTATGTATTCGTCACCACATGGACGGATGTTTGAGATACAATTGGCTAATATACAGGTAGTAACCAAGACCTAATGCTACACTTTGAAATGCCAATATTGGTTGTTCGTATTTTATTGTCTGCGGTACTATTTTGTCTAATCGTTATGAAAATTTGCGCACTTGTTGCCAGAGAGAATTACAGGAAAAGGAGCTTTCATTCACTGTTTTCACATAAACGAAACCGCTAGTAAAAATAATACGAAGTACTACTATCATACTGTTAATTCGTTATGTTATCTTTTAGTTAATTAACAAGCTAATTTCCTTTTCAATATTATTGATTAATAAGTGATAAACCATAGATTATCTACTTACAGGTCAATTAATAAAGTGATTTGCATCGAAACAATTGGGAGATAGGTTAGTATAGCAATTTAGACGAGTTAAATATATTGATAACTCGTTATTTTGGAATTTGAACAGTTTGACACTTGGTCGGGCATTTTTAGAATTTTAGATTTTGACCCTGAACGGTTTTTTTAATAGTATTAATAAAATAAGATTATAACATACAGTGGTAGTAGTAGAATTATGACCCTTAATGAGATGAAAATAAAGACGAAATTTATTTGTTTTATAGAGTAACAGAGTGTATTCGTCTGATAAGCGAAGCGAAATATAAGTCACGTATTCTTTATCTTACGAGCGTAACCAGTATGTTTGAACTTTTAATCGACTCAATCTGACTCATCTGATTCACAAAATACTCCATTTCAACGTAGATAATTCTACTAGCAATATAAGTTAAAATTTTATTTACGTTGAAATTTCTCAATTTAATATTTTACTGATAACAATAAAGGTAAATACGTTCAGTTACAGTTGATTAAAATACATAGTTTGATTAAATATAATAGCATCTTGTACGTAGCAAGAAAAAACAGGTTTTTTTATTTTATATATTAAATATTTTTGCTTTGCCCGCGGTTTCACCCGCTTGTACTGGTACCGTGGTAAAAAGTAACCTATGTTACTCGCTGGTAATGTAGCTTTACATTGGTATAATACCTTTTTAAATTAATTAAGTGGTCGTGGCGTGAATGCGTAACAAACAAACAAACTTTATAATATTATTCAATAAGTGCGTATACAATGCAGTAGTTTTAAAGTTTATTCAAGACTATAGAATTATGTATATATAGCAATTCGATTTCTTTAAGAAAGCATCGCCAATTTGAAGATAATTTTCCTCCACAGAATTCAGCTTCTAATCCAAAAGATAAGTTTTTGATAACATTGCGATAATGAAACACAATATTTGAATTCACGACTATAAAGATTTATCTTATCGCTAACAGTCCATTCATTAACGGCTTAGAACAGTAATTGTGTCATCTATATTGCTTCGCATTTATGTATTTATAGGCCATTTGATATAAATGTTGATGTATGTTCAATATTGTTTATATTACTACGTTACATTTATCTTAATTTATATAGAAGAAACGTGAATTTTGGAATATTAAAAATGACGAGAAAATAGCTAAATATGGTTTAATGCGTCTAGTGCGTATGTTGACCTAGGCACACATAAATATGGGGTGCTGGGCTAGAAAACCTCCACGTGGTGCACCCTGGAAACGTTGGCGATGGTGTTGTTCATCACTGCCAACGGCTAATATTCTAGCACGAAGAGGAAGCCATTTTCGGCAATTCGGCCGAGACTTGGTCCAACAGAGCGGGCGTGTCTGTCGGATCCTCTGTTGGTTCTTCGCTCTTCGGAGCATTGAGGAGGAAAACCTCGGTAAAAAATCATGATGGTGGGACCCTTTCAAGGGTCGGTGTTCCTCCGTTCAGCGGTGGAAAAGTAAGACGGGCTCGGTGTGCACTTACACTGCCACCGAGCAGGCATCAGGAGACGTAGTCTCCGTGCCGCCGTCGACATATCGTAGTCCCGAGTTGGAGTCTCGCGACTCCAATCGGGGGCGAGGGTCTTGGCTTAGCCGCCCGGACTGCGAGGAAGAAAACCTCTATAAAAAATTACCCCGAATCCCGTGTTCTGGTGCGTGACCAGGGGATGCATGGCTGATGGGTTGTTCAGTCGTAAGCGCACTCCCAGCCGAGGCACCTGCGGACCCCTCGGTTGGGCATAAATCTACGCTTGCCCGGGTATTGGGGGATCTCTGCCCGGGTCGACCTTTAGTTCTCCCCCTCTCGTGGGTCTAACATGGAATCTTTACAAATCAATATTAATAAAAAGGAAGGACAGAAGAAGAAGGAGAGTACGAAGGAGGGAAATGCAAGGGCGGGCGAACATTCGTCTAATAAGGAAGACGTAATGGTTGAAACGCCTATCTCGGTGGGGCTCCCAGAAGCCATTATAGCTGCTGGGAGCCGAAGAACATCGGAGCGATTACGCTCCAGATCTACCACGAGCGGAAGCTTCAGTGCGAGGACCGACGTGCTGGACTTCATGGAGACGGAGCTGTGTGACAGCCGAAAACGCGGACGCTCCAGGGATGACGAAAGCGATACATCCCAGGAGATGCTACCTCCTAAGGTAGCAAGCAGCCGCAGAGGGAGGTCACGAACCCCGATCTCGGCCCCGTCAGGCTCCGTCTTCTGCAAGGCGGAAGCCTATAGACGGGTCAGGGCAGATGGCGAAATTTTGGCGGAGGAGGAGATTGCGGATCTCCTGCTAAAAATAAAGGAGCCGATGGTGGGGGATTCAGTTCCTCAAACACCATCGTCTATGCAGGAGAGAGCGAATGCGGCGGTGGCCATCATTCACAAAGTGGCCACCAAGTCGAGTAACCTTAAGGGCTCTTTTGTGAAAGCCCTTAAGGACTCCTCTTCCGCTATTGCGGGGGTCGTGGATACCCTCATCGGGGATGTGGCTCGGCTCCAGGCGGCCAACGATCGCCTGACGGGGCAAGTGGCTGAGCTCAGCGCTCAGTTCGCCCAATTCCGGGCGCATCGCCCGACAGAGGATCCGGTCACGTCCCCGTCTCAGCCTGCCCCCTCTTCCAGCCTCGGTGGCATTCCTGATGCCCATCTGCGCCATATAACCGATGCAGTATGGCGCATGATGGACGGGCGTCTGGCTGGCCTGGAGGCAAGGCTACCGCCAGCTCCTGTTGTCCGGCCGCCGCTTGCGGGCCATAAAGCGAAGGTTGCATCGGTGTCAGCATCGCTTCCCGTTGCGACCGGTCGCGTGTCCTACGCGGCGGCGGCAGCAGTTTCTGCTGCTCCTGCAACTGCTCCGAGGGCACGGCAGGCGGCCAAGGCAACAGCCCGGACGCCCGCACCGAGGCCAGGGCCCAAAGCAGCGGCAAAGGCTGGGGCGGAGTTCCCTCCGCTCCCCACTCCAACCGCTGTATCTGGCACCTCAACAAGTGCTCCCTCCACATCTGCCCCTTCCACGGATGGTTGGCGGGTAGTCGGGGGGGCTAAGAAGTCCCGAAAGCGGGGTAAGAAGGCTGCACAAATAGCAGCCTCTACCCCGCAGTTGCCATCGGTGGCAGTGGCCACCGCAAAGAAGCCGCGCAAACTGCAAGCGCCCAAAACCGCGGCAGTGGTGGTCACCATGTCACCGGGGGCGGCTGATGGTGGGCTGTCCTATGCGGCTATCTTTAAAAAGGCCCGGGACAGTCTCGCACACGACTTCGGGACGGTGGGAGTTAGAATGCGCCTCGCCCAGACGGGAGCTCGAGTCCTCGAGTTCCCTGGGGCTGAAGGTGCTAAGACGGCGGACTCTTTCGCCGAGAAGCTGCGGGGAATTTTTACAGCCACTGATGGTGTCAAGATCGCCAGGCCCACCAAGTGCGCAGAATTGCGCATTTCGGGCCTGGACGACTCCATAACGGCCGAGGATGTCCGTGTTGCAGTAAGAGAGAAGACGGGTTGCAACACGGACAACATTAGGGTCGGCACCATCCGCCCCGGTCCAGGAGGACTTGGCGCAGTGTGGGTCAGCTGTCCCGTAGCGTCGGCCAAAATGTTGGGCGACGCCGGCAGGCTGCTCATCGGTTTCGTGAGCGCTAGGATCACAGTCCTGGCGGCGAGACCGATGAGGTGTTACAAATGCCTGGCATCGGGGCACACACGCGCCAAGTGCGTCAGTTGTTTCGACTGCAGCGGATTATGTTTCCGCTGCGGTCGACCGGGGCACAAGGCGGCAGATTGTTCTGCTGCCCCTCACTGCCCCGCGTGTGCGGCGGGTAACAAACCCGCCAATCACCAGATTGGGCAGGGGGGTTGCAAACCTCCCCGCAGTTCTCGGCAGGCGTCAGGGGCTAGCCAGTCGGCCCAGGCTGCTTCTGACGTCGTTCGTGCATCTATACCGTCGCCCATGGAGGAGGCTGTAGAGACGGTCGAGTAATGGCCCAAGTCTCCAACCTCCTTGTCCAGACTAACCTGAACCACTGTGCCGCGGCGCAGGACCTTTTTCTGCAAACCATGGCACAGTGGTCGATCGGTGTTGCCGTAGCCGCGGAACCCTATTATGTTCCTCCCCGTCCAAACTGGTTGGGTGACCGGGACGGTTCCGTGGCAGTCGTCGGCTCCACGGCGGCTCATTCCCCGCCCTTGTCGCTAAGAGACAAGGGCACTGGATATGTTGCTGCCGAGTGGGGGGGGATCACTGTATATGGTGTATACTTCTCCCCCAACCGGAGTTTGAACGACTTCGAGGTTTTCCTTAACAACTTGGAAACCTCGATGCGGCGTCTAACGTCTGGGCACGTCTTAGTGCTGGGGGACTTCAACGCAAAGTCCATTGCGTGGGGTTCTCCCAGGACGGACGCTAGGGGCGAGGCCGTAGAGGAGTGGGCGGCCTCGGTGGGCCTCTGTTTACTAAACAGGGGCTCCACCAACACGTGCGTGCGACAGCAGGGAGGGTCGATAGTGGACCTTTCGTTCGCTACCCCTGCCCTCGCCGCACGAGTAAGGAACTGGCGTGTCCTGGAAGAGGTTGAGACGCTCTCGGATCATCTCTATATCCGATTTGAGCTCTCCCGCTCCCAGGGCCCCAGTAGGGGTCACGCGGCGCGGCGTTCTTCTCGCTTTCCGCGGTGGGCTATAGCCAAACTGAATAGGGACCTACTGGAGGAGGCAGCCATTATTCACTCTTGGCTGTCTCCGCAGGCTCCCATCGAGGAGGTCGACATGGGGGCTGGTCGTTTCCGCGATGCGATTACGCAAATCTGCGATGCGGCCATGCCCCGCATACGAGGTTATCGGCCTCCACGGAGGGAAGTTTACTGGTGGTCCCAGGAGTTGGCGGACCTCCGCGCGGCCTGTACTCGTGCCCGGAGGTCCTACACCCGTGGTCGGCGGCGACACCGCGAAGAGGGCGGGGAAGACCAGCTTCATGAGGAGTACCGAGAGGCGCGGAAAACTCTGAAGCTGGCCATCAGCCGCGCCAAGGAAATTAAGCGTAAGGAGATGCTGGAGGGTCTCGATCGTGACCCCTGGGGTCGCCCTTATCGTGCGGCGCGACAAAAGCTCCGCACGTCGGGCCCCCCCCTTACAGAGACACTCCAGCCCAGCTTCCTGCGGGATGTGGTCGAGGGCCTTTTCCCGCAGCGGGTGGATCACACACCCCCGTCGATGGTCTTCATGGCCAGAGACGACGGGGGGAACGAGGACAATATTCCGCCCGTTAGGGAATCGGAGGTGGGGGCGGTTGTTCTACGGATTCGCTCTAAGAACACCGCCCCTGGGCCAGATGGGATACCTGCCCGAGTATTGGCACGATCCCTCGACCACATGTCGGACCGCCTCAGGGAGGTCTTGGACGCTAGCTTGTCGTCCGGACGCTTCCCTGAGTGCTGGAAAAGCGGGAAGCTGGTCCTATTAAGGAAGCCGGGACGGCTTACCGATTCGGTGGCGGCCTATAGGCCCATTGTGTTGCTGGACGAGGCGGGTAAACTGTTTGAGAGGATACTCTCTGCCCGCATCGTCCGGCACCTCTGCGAGGTGGGCCCCGATCTGTCGGACGCCCAATTTGGTTTTCGGGCGGGGCGTTCGACGGTCGATGCTGTGCTGCGCCTGAGGGCCGTTACCGAAGAGGCGGTGAGCTGTGGCGGCGTGCTGTTGGCGGTGTCGTTGGACATCGCCAACGCATTTAATAGTCTGCCATTTAGCTGCATCAGGGAAGCACTCCACTACCACGGGGTGCCAGAGTACCTGAGGCGGCTTGTGGCAGACTATCTTGAGGAGCGTACCGTCGTGTACGAGGACCGAGATGGTATTCTGAGGCGGCGGCCCATGTCGTGCGGTGTTCCACAGGGGTCCGTCCTCGGACCACTCCTGTGGAATATGGGATACGACTGGGCCCTTCGAGGTCGTCTTCCCCCTGGGCTGGGCGTAATTTGTTACGCCGATGACACATTGGTCACGGCCCGGGGGGCGAACTTTCAAGAGGCGGCGCGTCTGGCCACCGTGGGAGTCTCTTTGGTGGTCGGGCGCATTGAGGCGCTGGGTTTACGGGTGGCCCTAGATAAGACGGAAGCCCTTTTGTTTCATGGGCCCCGTCGTGGTCCACCCCCCGGTGCCTCTATCGTTGTCAATTCGGTCCTCGTACCGATTAAGGCCCAGATGAAGTATCTGGGCCTAATCCTCGACGGCAGGTGGCTCTTCGACGAGCACTTCCGACAGCTTACTCCAAAGCTGGTCGGCGCTGCTTCTGCTCTTGGGCGACTTCTGCCCAATTTGGGTGGAGCCAGCGTCGCGACGAGACGGTTATACACGGGGGTTGTTCGATCAATGGCGCTGTATGGTGCACCGGTGTGGGCGGCGGCTCTGACCGCCCAGAATAGGGCTCGCCTCTGGCGCCCTCAGAGGATATTGGCGGTTAGAGCCATACGCGGTTACCGCACCGTATCGACGGAGGCGGCGTGCGCCCTGGCCGGAACTCCCCCGTGGGATTTGGAGGCGGAAGTGCTCGCCGAAGTTTATCGGCGGACGGCTGACTTCCGGGCGGGTAGCGGCATACGGCCCCCGCCCGAGGAAATACGCGAGTGGCGTGAGGCCGCTCGTCGAGCCACGATGGCTCGTTGGTCATTCCGGTTGGAGACTCCACGTGCTGGCTTTGCCCTCGTGGAGGCTCTCCAGCCGGTCATCACCGAGTGGGCAGGACGGCAGCACGGGACCCTTTCCTTCCGACTGACGCAGGTCCTTTCCGGGCATGGTTGCTTCGGGAAGTATCTGCACTCGGTCGCCAGGAGGGAATTGAGTCCCGCCTGTTACCACTGCGACTGCAGTGAGGACTCGGCTCAGCACACGTTAGCGGTTTGTTCCGCCTGGGCGGCGCAGCGTGGGGTCCTCACTGCAGTTATTGGAGGAGATCTCTCGCTACCGGCCGTCATACGCTCCATGGCCGGTAGCGACAGTTGTTTTACAGCGGTCGCAACCTTCTGCGAAGACGTAATTTCGCGGAAGGAGGCGGCGGAGAAGGCCCGGGAGGACGATATCCACTCGGACCCAATTCGCCGCCGGCGAGCCGGGCGGCGGAGGCGCGCATACCAGCGCCTCATGCCGCCTTGAGTGTGGCCGCGGGTGGACGGGACGGGTTTTCCCCTCCACCCGCTATAATGGCCAGCCGCGAGGAGGCGACGTCCGCGTGTGCCGTACGTCGCCTATGTAGAGAGTTTATCCGCAGATGGTGCCCGCTTTGGCGGGCAGGCGCTAGGAGGGATCTGGATGTCGTAATAGCAGCGGTTCCCGGATCCCTCCTGTCTCAGGCGCAGAGTGGCACACCGTGTGGTTTTAGTCGGTCCGATTCCGACACACCACCCCGCCGTAAACCCCGGTGGGGTGACGGCCCGAGGGGGTTTCCACACGTTAAAAAAAAAAAAAAAAAAAAAAAAAGGCACACATAAATATCTACTATAATATATATTTATTATAGTATTATATTATTACATGTCTTGACTAATATTATAAAGCTGAGGAGTTCCTTTGGTTGGTTTATTGAAAGTTGAAAGTGCCAACCTCAGGAAGTGATCTACATAAGTATATTTATGTAAGTTGAATCATCATCATCATCTCAGCTGAAAGACGCCCGCTGCTGGACATAGGCTTCTAAAATTAAATAATAAAGATATATATTGAAGGTAAAAACCAGAAAAGTTTAGAAGGTAAATACATACCTATAATAAGTGCCGAACCAGTTTAACGGTACGTATAACTGGACGATGTAGGACGCAAACAAAACGTAATCACCAACGGTCAGTTCACCTGTTCTTACGACCATTGATACGCAAAGAAGAGATCCAGCAAGTAAACCTGAAAACAAACACTTTTTAACGACTTGCTGGTGCTAATTCTGTTGTTCAAGAACTCCCGAATGATCATTAATCTTCAGCAATAATCTTTAACAGTCCACATCTGGACAAAGGCCTCTCCTTACCCAAGAGGTTTTGGCCTACGATAATACGCTGACGACGACGGGTTGCTAGAGTTCGTTTCAAGTTTTCCTTTTCTTTGCAGTGATGTTGTCTTGCATATGGTTTTGATTTGTTCCCTTAGTCGCCTCTTACAACATCCATGGGAGGAGAAAGGCTGGTGAGACTCTGTATTCTTAATCTGTTACTACTAAAATGAGTTTTGAGCATGACAGATGACATTGTAAATGTCAAAAAATTGACTAAAAGTAGATGTCACACTAAAAATAGATGTTATCTAAATATAAAAATAGAATTTTAGAAATTGCTTCAATAAAACAAGAGAATATGAGGTAACTTTAGACAAATTTTAGTTAAGTGATTAGCATTATTGTAGAGCAAAACTAAAGATCTTTAAGATTAAAGTTAATATTCATAAAATCGAGTTGTGGTAAAGTATCGCTTGTGCATAAACGGCTCCACAGGATACCAGCCTCACAAAAGAAACATGTCAAATAATTCTTTGTTCCATTACAAAGTGAGTAAGCGAGTTACCAGACGTAAAGCGTGATCAATGTACTTGTGAGTTTTCAGTTGCGGGTGTCTATGAGCGGTGGTTATTACCAGAGTGATACCAGGTGATAGATCTATTCATTTGTCCTAAATGCCAATAAAAAACTGATAAAAATCGGGTTGTTTCTCAGAACGTTAATGTTACTATTACTGCTAGCTAATACACCCCACATGAAGATAATGAACTGACATTCCCGCAATCAAATTCCGTTTTTTTTTAATAATTATGAATTAGGACATTTTGAAGTTTTATAGAAAAAGGTGTTTCTGCCATAAGCACACGAATAGCGGCAGAAAGCAACGCACATGACTTTTAAGAGAGATGGTGAAATTAAGTAAAATTTGAATCTGGTAAATAGCCTTCTAATGATATCTGGTAAATAGATCCTAAAGAAAGTAAATCTTAAAAGAGTTATCGGTTATCTAACATCGGACGCCCGCTACAGATAAGAAAAACAACAAACTTGACTTCGATTATACGAGGGGGCGTTTTTAAGTTCGCGGAATGGAGGGTATTGAGTAATAATAAAAACACAAAATTATTTTTCTTTTTCTATATATTCCCCTGCAACACGAATACATTTTTCAGATCTTTCAATTAGTTTTTTTATTCCCTCGTAAAAAAAAGTTTTATCTTTGTCTGAAAAATACGCCGAAACCGCCTCCTTAACCTCCTCATCAGTTGAAAATTTCTTACCACGTAATTCTTTTTTCATTTTTGGAAAGAGATAATAATCACTCGGAGCCAAATCTGGACTGTAGGGTGGGTGATTCAAAATATCGAAGCCCACCTTATGCAGGGCAGCCAGTGCGACTCGGCTCTTGTGAACGGGAGCATTGTCATGCAATAGCAGGACACCTTTCGTTAATTTTGCCCGTCTTTTTTCTTTGATGGCTTCTTTTAACTGTTCTAAGATTGAAGCGTAGTATTCTCCCGTTATAGAAATGCCTTTATCTTTATAATCTATCAATAACATTCCTTCTGAGTCCCAAAAAATCGTTGCCATGAGTTTCCCAGCCGACTGTGAAACCTTAAATTTCTTGGGTGGTGCTGTGCCCTTTTTGTGCCACTGCATGGAGTCTTGTTTGGACTCGGGTTCATAATGATGAACCCAAGTTTCATCCCCAGTAACAATTTGATTCAATACGCCATCCTTGTCTTCATTGCAGAGGTCCAAAAACGCACGTGAACATTCCACGCGCTGTTGTTTTTGCAATAGCGTGAGCATTCTCGGCACCCACCGTGCGCTAACCTTAGTCATACCAAGATGATCGTGTAAAATTTAAAAAATTGTTGTATCCGATACTCCAACCATTTCTGCGAGTTGTTTCTTTTTTAGTCGAGCATCTTCCAATACAATTTTTTCTACTTTTGCAATAACTTCTGGCGTAGTCACCTCAACGGAGCGCCCCGGCCTCGGGTCGTCTTCAAGTGATTCCCTGCCTTGTTTAAATAAACTATGCCACTTGTAGACCATTGTTTTTCCTAGGCAAGAATCCCCGTAAACCGATGACATCTCATTGAGTATGGTTTGAACAGACTTTCCTTGCTTAGTAAGGAACTTTATCACCGCACGGAATTCAATTTTCTCCATTTTTTTCACTTCGTTCCCGATTAAAATACTTGGTCAACGATAGTTTAATAACTAATGATCCAATCACAACAAATTTTACTATGCAGACTAATTATGAGTCACTGAATACGGTAGGCATCAAAAGAGCGCGTTTACCCGCCTTTTTCACTGTCATTCCGCGAACTTAAAAACTTACCCTCGTATATAACATAGAATGAAACGCAACAGTACAAACAACTAAACGTACAAAATAATAAAAGTAACGAAAACTTACCGCTGCATATCACTATGTTTTGAATAGTATTCAACATGTTCAGAGTTATGAGAGATTTAAATTCCTCTTTCTGAAACAATAAAAACCACATTACCATTTCTTCAAGACTCATTAACCTCCATTTTAGGAGACGCTACAATTTAATCGCATAAATAACTAGCAAATGGTTTTTAACGACTAAAAACTGCTACATGTTCTTTAGCGAAATTTGGCGAAATTTAGAAGATACGGCTATTGTTGTTATCTATTTTTTTAAGTATTATGAAAAAAAATGTAGATTTAAATAAAGATGTTTTGCTTATCTGGAATTGCTTTTGTATTCTAAGCATTTACCAATGTTTTTGACCCATGCCTATTTAGTTATGTAAAAATTTTTTAGTTTCAGAAGTCACAAACCTTAAAACATTCGATAACTTACACAGATATACATAAATACATACACACACATATAATGACAATACAAATATGGGATAAGAAAAAATGTATGAAGAAACGAAATAAACATACAAAACAAAAGTGAAACTAATTTATAAATATAAAAAATGCTCTTTAACAATATAAAGTCAACTAGGTCATTATAATTAGTAGAAATATAACACGTTTTAAACAACAATTAAGTTTTTAACTTAAATAAAAAACCTGTAGGTAAGCCTCTAACAAGACAAATTTGATAATCTTCCTTATTGCTTTTCTTTTTCTGTATACCAATATCAAAAGGAACTCTCCGAGTTACGACATTCGGGAAGGTTCAGGAAAAATTAAACTGTTTTGGAACACGTAACGAAATTAATCAGGAGAAAAATTGAAGAAGTCAGTAAAATAATATAATAAGTGCCCTATCGCAAAATATCCTTGCTTCGAAATGTTTTTTTCTTACCTTCTTCTACACCTTCTTTACACTCTTTTTCTCAGAGTGTCCCTTTCTTAGATATGTTCACACTTACACTACAGGATTACAATCCGTATACTAAACATGTAATTAACAACTAACAATTACTTTATTCTTGTTTGAAAATAAGGAAAATGAAAGCAACTACACCTATTCTTTCTTTTTGATTCAATATTATGCCCTGAAATGACCGTTACATGTTAAGCATATGGATTGTAATCCTATAGTGTACATATTGAGCATATTTGAGAAAGGGATATTTTGAGAAAAGGGCTTTTGAATAAAAGAATATTTTAAGAAAGGATATTTCGAGAAAAGGAAATTATGCGCTGAGACGAATATTATACGAGTATTCATAAAGTTTTTTACCTGGTAATTACCAATAGCTTCTCTATAAGATAATACTTCATAGCCTTCGGCGCCATAGTACTTAACAGTTTCAAAGTTGAGCAGAGAATCGACTGAGCGCGCCTTTTGCGCGTTATCAGCTAGATTCATACGTCGTTGGAATTTGGTACGCCATTCTGTTACTACTATTGTTGTAACTGTAATTTAAAAACCTTACTATGTACCCGGCATTTTAGATTTAGTTATTGGAAAATCGCTAGTAAGAGTTTAATTTGTATTTAGTTTAGTTTAAGGGGTTTTGAATGAGTTCACTTTAAAACACCCAAATAGTCAATTACTTTTTTTTTATTTCTCTTTTTCTGTATAAATAAACAAAAAAAAAGCAGAAATGAGTTACAAAATATATAAAAGTACCATTCGGCGGCTAATAATTATAGAATTTTGGAATTACTTAATATTGTTAAATTGTTGTGAATATTTTGTGGTCAAATATTTTGAACGGAATGTGACTTTGATATGGAATATTCGTTTTTTAAATGCCTTTAATTATTCATCGAAATATGAATCTAACTTAACTTACTAAGTACCAAAAGGAAGGTAAAAGAAAGACGATAAATATGATTTTTTGCTCTGTCAAATGACACTCTTATGTGGCATTTGAATATAATCAAACACAAATTATAAACGAAATGTTACGTATAACGTCGATCAACCGCTGATTCACGAAGTGTAAATACTCTTTTATAAGACTATCTCAGCTGTTTGAACATTATTCTAAAAAGGAACTTACTTATATAAAGCACCATCGTCGAGAATACAATAAGACCGAACCAAGCGTTGAATTGCGACACGAAAAACACCACGGCAATTATGATATCAACCAATGTTGGTGTAATTGAGAATAAAATGTAAGACAGCAGATTATCTATGGAGTCCGTTCCTCTGTCCATTACACGAAGAACTTCGCCAGTTTTACGGCACAAGTGCCATCGAAGAGGCAGATCGTGAAGCTGTTTAAATAATTCTAACTAAAACAAAGCAAAATTATTAATTAGAACATATATGTGAAAAAAATACAGTAAATAGTATAGTATCATACACTATATAGAGAGGCTTTACAAGCTAAAGAATAATAATAGACAACGAAGAACAAAATTTAAATTATTAAATCGATCTGTTGAGTTAAGCAATTTAGAGTTATGTAACATCTATCACATGACTGTAAATTGCCTGACACATCAATCACACAATCAACATGGTAAATACGAAGATATTACGATTTATACATGTTCAATCCATACCTGTAATTCCCTAGTCGTATACTGCTGTACTTTGATCCAAAGAAACGATCTCAAATTGTTGATGAGACCCATACCTCCTGTGCCTCCACCCTGAAGGAACTTTAAGAACACGTAAACTAATACCAGGTCCCATCTGAATAACATTGGCGGTAGTGATATACTGTCCACTGAAAGTAATTAATAAATCGTTACAAAAAACAGCCGGTTTTGCAGTAATTAATGTTGTATCGCTCGAAATCAAACGGAAACTCCAACCAGGTCAGATTGTAATCACCAGAAGGTTGCTGTCCAACTGTTGATTTTGGGAAGTTGTACCTATATTCTATTGTATTAAACTAACTTCTAAAATTCAGACATATTGCGCGTATCTATTAAAATTGCACGTACCTATTAATTTGCTGTAGATGGGGACGTAAAGGTTGACAACTCTCCCAGCAATGAGTGCAAGAATACATATAATCACAGTAAATTGCAGACACGGACTCTTCCGGGGCCAGAGGAAAGGCAATAATGTCCGGAGTTTGGAGAACGCATTTCGGAATGTTGATTGGTTGTCATACTGTAAATTATCACATTCTATGTAATAAGTATTTTATTACTCTTATTATTAGTTGATAGAAAGCTTGAGACTAGAAAATTTTGAAATAATATACCTACAGCAAAAAGAAAAGAGAAAAAATATGCCGCTTCGTCAATATCAGTGCGTAAATTAATAATTAGTTTTAGTTTTAGTTCGTTAAATATTTAATGTATGTGAAACTCAAATATATATAAAAGAACATTCGTACACGAAACAGGTTCTAATTCAAAATCAATAATAATTTCCTTCACTCTCTCGAAATGATAAAAATCGGTAAACGATATACCAAAATTATAATGAACATAAACTTAATTAAAAAAATAACTAAATAAAAATACACTTTCTCACGGGTTTATACAGGTTAAAATGATTCGCCAGTTCGTTCATTTTGATTGAGTAAACAAATAAACAGTCTGAAAACAAACATTACGTCTCAAAAACGGCTAATACATAGTACAACATTATCTCTCAATCTGGTGAGTTCATACATAAAATATTTGCATTTACATATTTTACACAAAATATATTCGAATTCAAGTGTACCTTTAAAAAGTATTCGTAATGGAATAGAATTAGACTGAGAAATGAAATTTAATCTAAACCATAGACTTATTCATGTAGTACTGAAGCTCTAGGTAAGATATTTTTTACGTTTTTACTTTCCTAAATAATGCGCCCCAACTGAACATTACTATGAAATAGCTATCTACTGTAGTAGCTTATGAACTCAATTTTAGATTTAACAAGTCGTATTTACTCTTTATTAAAAAACTAATAATTTAAATATATATATACTTATAGATATATACCTAGTCTTGCCATAAATATTGTAATAAAGAAAAAAGAAAATTGTTAACTGCAAATAACATTTATTACTTTTACAGTGTGTCAGTTTAATACATAAATATAAAACAATTAAAAATATAAAAAGCTTATTCGAAGTGGTCTCCATTGGCTGCAATACAGTCCTTTAAACGATGAGGCCAGTTATCAATAGAAGCACGCACTCTTTCCATGGGAAAATTCTTCACTGCCAATCGTATAGATTGTTTTAGGGACTCCAAATTATCATGGCGTTTAGAGCAAGCTGTACTCTCTAAAACTGACCACAAATCATAATCCAGCGGATTAAGATCGGGACTAGACGACGGCCAGTCTTCAGCTCTGATGAAGTCCGAAACGTTCGATTCCAACCAAGACTGCGTGGACCGAGCTTTATGACCCGGCGCCGAGTCTTGCTGGAAGGACCATACTTGGTTATTGAACATGGTGATGTTAAGGGGCTTAACTACCTTCTCAAGAATGGTATCTTGATACACTTGTGCCGATGTTTTGATACCTTTTTCACAAAAATATGGCTCAGTCACTCCTTCATAGCTAACACCCCACCAAACCATCACTGAAGTCGGATAATGTCCACGTTGCACTCTGTCGACTAATTGGGAAGCTTCCTTAGAGCTTTGAGCATAAATACGGTCATTTTGTTTGTTAAAATGTTGCTCAATTGTAAAAATTTTCTCATCCGTAAACAAAATTTTTCTGTGACCTCCCTTTGCGTACCGCTTCAGTAGTTGTTTCGATTTTACCACCCTATTCTTCTTTAAATTATCAGTTAAGAAATGGCCAGTGCGTCTCTTATAGGCTGCAAGTCCTAAGTCATCTTTTAAAATACGCGACATGGTTCTAGGTGCTATCTTCATTTCCCGAGATAAAATCTTTTGCTTTCGGACAGGATTTCTTCGAATTCTTTCCCTTACTGCTTTGACCACCTTTTTCGTACGAACACTACGTGGACGGCCAGATCTTTTTCTGTCACAAACAGAGGAGGTCTCATTGTACCTATTAATAGCCCGGTACACAAACATTTTACTAATACCAAGTGTATGGAGAGTTTTAAAAATTGCATTTGGCTCCATACCTACTTTGTGTAATGCTATCACAGCGATTCGGTTCTCTTTATCACCCCACACCATTTTAATATCGCAAAATATTTTACAATGTATTGGCGCCAAAATGAGAAAACACAATGAACAATCGTATAAAAATGACAGATTCGAAATTCAAATGTAATATTTTTTTATAATTAAGTGTAACAGTATTTATGGCCAGACTAAGTATATACTTAATGATAAATAAAAAGTTAGCTATAAATTATTTTCAAGTATGTATGGGCTTATTTTTAAATTTTCAGACTGTTTACTTTACTCACCCAAACAAGCTTAAGGTTATTTAATGGCGATATATTTTTATCTGAATAAATTATCAATTTCCTAACAACACCATGTATTGACCTTTTTTTCTTTTTTAAATATATTTTTTTCTTCTGTGCTAATAATTAAATGATTTTGATAGGGACATGACATCTTAACCTAACTTATAAATTATCCAAAATAGAAAACTAAATTGACATTGCAAATGACAAGACAAATAAAAAGTAGTTCAAAAGTTTTTAATCGCTACATTACTTGTTTCAAAAAGTATATTAGTTTTCTGTCGTATCTATGTTTTCCTTGAAAATATATAACTAAATTAAACAATAAGGTTAGCAACAATAATAAAAAAATGCAATATGAAACTTATACTATAAAAAGGACACATTAGTGATTATTTAAGGCACCAGGGTGAAAGGTTTCTTCAGTGTACTATTGACTTTATATAAAAAAATATAAATACATAAATTGTAGGTATTTTATTCTAGTTTAATAATATATATGAATGTTTTTCTCGTAATATGCGTCAGAAAGCAAAAATTGTGTCAAATGACTGGTCTATTATTGCCGACTAGTTTCTTGGAATAAAACAGACTATAAAAGTATCAAAAACTCACTCGTGGTGGCACATTCCTCCGAGTGTCCTCCTCTTCCTCCAGATATTCAATACGGTGCATAATTCCGGGTGCTTTCATGCCGAGCACGAACATTATCATACAAGACACGTAACGACCAACGAACAGTGCCATCTCCAGGCCATCTTGAAGACTATTTGGGCAAATTTTGGGTTTAATTTTTGGGCAAAAATTAAGTTTTCTTAAAGAGCGTTACATTTTTAACAAGTAAATGGACTAAGGATAACCGCAATGGTCAAAATCTTGTAATTACGTATATTTCATTTCGATATAATATTTTTTTTATGATAGCGCGGGTAAACGAGCAGATAATTTACCATACCACTATATTCCATTGTAGTGTAGCTATGGACTATAATGTGGTAGTTATAAACCTAATATAATACACTTACGGAGTACTATACTACTATATTTCATGCTTAAAATTAAGGTGCCTTCATTAAAATTCTTTAGATACCATACACTTTAGGCTATTTTTAGCATAGTATCTGTACCTTCTGAACCAGTTGAGTTGACTCCACAAACAACCACAAAACAGTTCTGAAGGCCTAGTGTGAGTATATTTCACTCATTTACATCAACTCACTCTCTACCATTGCAATTGGTGAAAATGTCAATATAGGCCAATCATTAGGCGGATGTGAAATAAACTGACAATGGACTCTCAGTAACGCTTAGATTCTGAGAAATATCGCTGCAAGACGGCTGGAGATCATGCATCAAATACGCACATTCCAGTGTATATCAAAACAACACGATAAATATCGTCGAAAATACAAAAGTCAACATTTCGTATGTACTCACATTGGATAGGGACAACAATTTTTTGATAGTTTTACTTGTAGGTATATTTTAACTTGTTTGCTTAACTTATGAATCGCATGCATGCTAATCGTGTTAAAGAGACATATGATAAAAAGATAGTCAAGTTTCAAGAATCCAACTTCTGATAAAAATTAAATTTTACATAAGTAAAATACTCAAACCCAAAAGTTAAATAGACTTTCCTGAATAACAAAAGAATACTTTGTATCTTGTCATGTTGCAGATAAAAAATGTAAATACAAACAAGTCGTTGATTAATTTATCAGAAGTTCTACTTAAAACACCCCCACCTCTGTGGTATTTAAATACTGTTTCAGGCGATAAAAAGTCCCGAATGTGGGGTAGGAGGGCTGCCAAGAAAGTAGCCTCTACTCCGCAGTCGCCACGGGTGGCAATGATCAAGAAGACGAAGCCACGGAAACTACAGCCGCCTAAAACTGCGGCTGTAGTAACTACAGCATCACCGGAAGCGGCAAATGCGGGGGCTATTCTATGCGGCCGTAATCAAGAGGGCCTGGGACAGTCTCGCCAATAATAATTTTGAGACAGTAGGAGTCAGAATGCGCCTCGCCGAGAAGGGAGTTCGAGTCCTTCAGTTCTCTGGGATTGAAGGCGCAAAGACGGCAGACATGTTTGCAGAGTTTACACTTTTATGCCACATTATAAATTAAACAAATTTTATTTAATTTAACGCATTAAAGGACACACAACACTTTTATTGTGTTGTTAACATAGAGATGAAATAATTTGTTTTAATTATTTCAATCAGATAGTTTCTTAATAATTAACTAGGTTTGTCCTAGAGAATCTTATAGGCGCAAATCAATCTGTCACATATATAACGCCAAAATAGAAAATATTATTAAATATTACTTACTCTTTCAAATGCCACCACCATCCTTCCTTATTCAAGTTCAAGAACGAAAGATTCTCCGAGACGAATATCATCGCCCAAAACACAAGCAAGACAAACCCATGTCCTCTAGGTAGGACCGAGGGCAATAAAAATCTCCTTTCAAGTATTGCTAAATAGGCCGATATTGGAAATACTATTAAGGTTACAGTTAAAGCTACTATCTGAAACAATGCAAATTTGCTCTCTTTAGTCTTTTAACTACTTCGAGTTCTGTAAAAACTAATAAAAAAAATCAAGTGAGTCTATTGAATAAGAAAATGATGACAAATATAAATCAAATTACTTTCATTGAAAGAGATAAATGAATTCAAGTAAAAGTGCTTAGTGAATTTCAGTGTTGATAAAATTCACTCTAATCAAATAGGCAAGGAACGTCCTTATTTTAAAACTCTAAAAGAATAAAAATATAATTAATTAAATATTATAAAGCGGCATACAATTTGTTAAAATACAATTTGTTGGTGATTTTAATATTTTAATAAATCCAATTTTACATGTATATTTACCATATATCCATATAAATGTCCTCCCTTAAAAACAAATGCTTGTAAAAAGAATCTTATCACCGCCAGCACTGGTACAAACAGCGTAAAAAACAACTGTACACCAAACAGCCGAGAAGATCTTACGTCTTCAACTTCCATAGAATATCTGAAACAAAGCAATATTTTAATAATAAAAAAACACGAGTCAAACATAGGTACCTAAGTGCTTCTTATTTGTCTTATTCATTTTTTTTTCAATACACCTTGCACACGGTGGTCTAAGGTATAGCCTGTGCTATGGCAAGCATGGCAACCAATCAGCCGATAGTGTCATTTCATTTCATTGATAAATACACACATTTCTAAATACAAACATATCTAATTATAAACATGTTGTGTCAGTATATTTAAACTATTTTAATATTATTTGTACATTTGGTACATATGATGACTCGTAATGACTTTTAGCTTCCTAAACACTTAATTTTTTAATAATTTGTAAACCAGAACGTTTCCTTTGTCAGCTAGTTACAGATAAATTACGCCGACACGACAAATGATCGCGCTCATAGAACAATTGTTTGGGGTGGGAATCGAACTCACAACCTTCGGTGTAGTAGTCTAAAGTCACTAACCACTAGACCAACAGGCCTGTCAGCATGTTTCAGTGACCGCCGCTATTGGGCAGGTACACGAGCGAGTTCGATGTAATTGGAACTTTAATGCATATTGCCTGATACATGTTGCATAAAATTAATGACGTCATAATGAGTAATATAGCAGTTCTCATACAATAAATTGATAAAACTGCAGATGGACAATTTTATTGACCTTGACAGAGATTGAAATCAGATATCATTGATTCAATTTCATTTCATTGGAATAAATATTAACCTTAAAATTAACCTAAAGATATTTAATATGGCAATACTTATAAACAGTTTATGCATAAATATTATGACACAAACATCTGAAGTAGGAAATTATGACACAAACATCTGAAGTAGGAAATTACCCGTTTTAACTTGTTATGAATAAATAATGATAGTGTGGATATAATAATTACATCAAGTTATTAAAATTGCATACATGGTTACAAACAGGAAATAACAAACACAGTCAGAAATAATAACAGACTCCTGTTATGGTTTTTTTTTATACCACGACGGTGGCAAACAAGCATACGGCCCGCCTTATGGTAAGCGGTTACCGCAGCCTATAGTTTTTTTTTTTTTGGTGTTGTCTTGATCTTTGAATTCCTATATCTAATAGCAAAAAAATAACTTTTGAAAAGCTTCACTGATTTCAGTGTACCTACCACGACAAATTATAATAAACTAAGTATATTGCTTTAAGTTTAAATGAGACCAAATAGGAAATATACCAAATAAAAAGAGCTTCTCAAATCGGTTCACAAACGATGGAATTCTGAGGCAAACAAGACAAACATAAAAAAAAAACAAAATAAAGAACCTCTTTTTCGAAGTGCAAATATGTAATGATTTGAATATAACCTTATATGTACCACTTTAAACTCATAAGCCAACTCATTTAAAATATTATGAGTATATAATTAACTATTTATCCTTTTATATATTAGTGAGCCTACATGTTTCCTCAATATATGCAAAGTGCAGCAGTAGAGTTTGTACAAAACTTTGTTCCTCCATAACTTCGTACAAAAAGTCTTTTAACGTAATGTTATTTAGGTAAACTATCTATGTGATATCTAAAGGGTGATGAATTGAGATTAAGGACTATTATCACCTCTATCACGCTCATCACCTCTTTTCATTTCGTTCGTGTCTACATGTCGGAGCAAACTATGCAGGATAACAGCATTGCAAAGAGAAGGAAAACTTGACACAAAAGCTATACCAACCCGTCTGGTCAGCATAGGATAGTCGGCCACAATCTCTTTCCTAAGAAGATGCCTATTTTTTTATTTTTTTTTTTTTTTTTTTAAAAAGACAACGCCCGCATTAGGAATAAATCCTGTGTCGCGAGGGACTTTACAAACATACAAGAAACGGACACAAAGAACACCCAGACTCAGAACAACAATTTGTGGATCACACAAAGTGTTGTCCCATGTAGGATTTGAACCCACAACACTCAGCGAAGTGGAGAGCGGTGTCGCGACCGCTTAAACCACTAGGCCAATCGTGCAGTCATAGCCTATGTCCAGAGGTCGATTATAATTATTAACGGCTGTTGAGATCATGATAACTACCCTATTTTTTTGCATCGTAGTGACGTGAATTCAAAAATTCGTATCTTTATTGTTTCAACGAGGTTTGGAATAAAAAGTGTGTGGGTAGTAAACATGAATTTATTAAAAATACGATAAGATAAGACGATGTCAGGACGGTGACCGCTTCACGTTCAAGTTTAATAAATTTTCACTTTGTGGTACATTTCTCTACATAGTTTTAATATTTTTTATTCGACCAAGGTAAATTTAAACATTTAATTGTAAAATATTGAAAAAGTCATTTCAATACCTACATTTAATCATACCTACATAACATAAGAAACGCGTATTAAGCTATGGATAGAAAATGTTCAATTGTAAGATTAGTATAAAAAATATAAAGAATAAATCTTATGAGATTTCCTATTTCTGTCAGATAAAATTATATCAAGTGGGTTCCGTTTGATTTTTATACCTTTTTTCTTTTTATTCTTTAATGAAATGTTATTATCAGAACAATAACGAAAATCCTGTAAACACGAATATATAGAAGTCTAGACTTCAGATTTAGCAACTTGTACAAAAATGATATGACAAAAGATTAAATCAACTCTCGCGGCAGTAAACAATACTGTGGTTAAAATAAAAACGGCAAAATATGCCTTATTATTGCTTTATCTTAAAATTGTAGAAACAATAACAAAAGTTCTTTATTTGATACGCAAATAAAAACAAGAATATTCCTCCTACTCCCGATATTTTTGTGTTGCTAGTTTAAAAATCTAGTAAGTACAGTAAGAAACTCGTTGTTAACATGTTTTAGCAACAAAGAAAAACAATATTAACACATAGAACGGTTTTTTTATCACATCACATCATCACATCAACAACCTTTGTCTCTAACAGTCCACCACTGGACATAGTCCTCTCCTTCGGAAGGAGATTTTGACCTACTATACCATGTTAGCCAGATAGGTTGGCATAGGATTTGTGTTGATTTTCCTTCTCTTAACATTTCTATGTCTCATAACAAATTCTAGATAAAACAGAAACCATATCTTTATGTAACATCGCAATGTACTTGTAAACGTAGTATGTTAAGATATTTTCTTATATGCTAAAGCGCCTCTACTCTGCCAGATGGAAAGCATGAGCAGAATCGAAGAGTGATGGTCACCATAGTCATTGTGAATGCAGACAATACAGTATGGTGATGCACACTACACGTGCGCTAATCTCGAGTTCCAAGTTTTGACTGGCACAGGAAGGGAGAGCCAGACCGTTTAGTTCAAGAGTGTGTTTACTACTCTAAACAGTAACTTCCAGGGACAGCGCGTCCTATAGAGAAAAGAAAAAGGTGGTAACAGTTAAGAGCTCAGCTGAACACATTTTATGATAAGGACAATAGAGAACTGCTATGGAGGCGACATCTCTTCGCAACTGTATAGGCTCAAGGGACTCAGTGACTTAGGGAATGCTCACTGCTACAACCGATCGGGAGCGTCTAGTAAATACTAGGCGAATTCATCGCAAAGATGAGAATAGTTCTCCACGCAGGAGCGAACATAAAGAAGACAGTGGCTCAGACGAAAAAAAAATTGTCTTACTTTGTTTAGTAATCCTAGCGAGGCCGCCTTAGTGACGCTCTCAACTCTCGCGGTTTGAGGTCCCGGCAAGTGTTCATACCCAGGATACTGAGCTTATCCAGTAGTGGCAGTTGAGTGTTCTAAAAAGTAGGGGAGGCAGAAATGGAAGCTTTTTGGTAGAGAGCGTGCACATTTGTATCTTTTTGGCGCTGAACTCGACCAGATTCTCATAACTCTATTGAGAAATGCCAATGCCAATTAAACCAAGTCGGGCACAGCGACAAGCGCCTGTCGTTTTTCCTCAACGTAATAATAGAGTTTGACTCAACAAAAGTCAATGTATACATAAATAATAAACAACACAAATGTTATTCCTAATAAATGTTAAGACATACAGACCGCCATGCTGTAATTCAGAATTAATTAATTTATTAAAATATTAATAATCAAATACTGACCCTAAGTCATAACACATCCGTGTTCCATGACTTAAGAAAAGTTGATGAGTGATCAATGACATTATTAAATACTATACAGTATTTCAAAATTCAAAATACTACTAGAAATATCAAAAGTTAGCCTTCACCTGTCGCTAATTATTTTAGCGTGGAGTTAAACGCATACGAACTCGGACGAAGCCATCCACCCGCAAAGTGCAGCTTCTATTTAATTATAAATTTAGTTTGTTTCAGATAAAGTTCTCAATTTAAAAGTTACCAGCCCGAGTAAAAAAACAGTTATTTTGAGAAAAAACGATGGCACCTAATTAAACAAAGCTATGAACTGTAAGCAATAATGCACACAATAAAAGAAAAATGATTTGGTAACTTATAAAGTTAGGTCACAAAATTTATATTTGATATTTATTACAAGTAAAACCATGTAGAACAGTTATTAAAAATCAAGTAAGATAAGATATTCTTACGTTTATAATGCTGAATGTTCTAATCCGTTATCCGAGTATCTGAAACCTGTCTGCTTACCGAAATATTTTACATTGCACGACATTGAGTATTATTAATTTATGACTATTACATTAGCTTCCATACGGAAATCAAAAATTCGAAAAATATTCACTGGTATCCTTCATGTAAGGAACCGTATAAATATGAAGATTTGCTATTGAATGCGGTGTCACTCAGCGCTCGCTCGAAAATGACGAATCTTTATACAACCGTTTTACTCCTCTTTACATTTTTAAGAATGAAATTCATAAAAGCCTTTCTAAGTGGGTGCTCACAATATAAAAATCAACTGCCAAAATTTCAAGATTGAAGCCAATTATTTAAAGCCAGCGCAAGTAATTCATAAGTAGAGATAAATTGATGACACTGCCTATTTATATATATAAATAAACCACCTATTGATATTTTAACTATAATTGATAATATACATATATTATTCAAACAGCAAATCATTATATGAGTTTGCTGATAAACTTCACATGTTATCGTCATCTTGTCGTTTGCAATATTATTTTATATGTTGTATGTTATTAACACATTAAGACCAGTTCTTGCTATATATCCTTGGAATAATGCTGAATATAAAATTACTCCTTTATTAATAGCCTAAACTCTTCAATTTATTTTGTCCTTAATCCCTTGACTATGCTACTGCACTGAGATTCTTTATGAAACATATGTTCAAGGATAATTTTTAACCAAACTAATATGAAGAAATAGGTCAGAAAAGGTTTTACACAGAGTACATTTAGTGATGTAGCAAGATGGAGTTTTATAAGCAAATACTAAACTTTTATTTTTTTACAGTGAAAGTTATATTATTAAATTTCTATGTGCTACATTTATACATTTATAAATATCACTTAGACTTGAAATCACAAAATCATGCAATCAATCTAATGTTATGCAATGCCAAACTCAGTTATTTATGAGACATATTTTTGGTCCTACCCAATAGTTTAGTAAATCATAGATTGAATGTTTTAGATTTCATTAATAACTCTTTGTCATTAATATTACATAACACTTTGAACGGAAAGAAAACATACCTACGCATTCATTCCTTAAAATTATAATAATTATACACATTTTGCTCTAGCTAACATTAAAAGATTATAAAAGATGAAAACATAGAAGTTATTACAATTCAGATGTAAGATGGTCACAATAAAACAAGTCTCTTACAATAGTGGGAGCAGCAACTCGAAGCCTTTATCACACCCAAACATAATTAAGTTCTCCGCATTTTCCTGTTTTCTTTTAAGCCTATATTTCTTTTAACATTTTTTTTAATTTATCAATATGATATCTAGAGTAGGTCACATTTAGATAACCATCTGGACCAACTTTTTAAGCTATATTTTCATGGTATGGAATTAATACGAAAACCATTTGCCAGTAACCATCACTGCCAATAGTTAACGTTTGTAGCATCTAGCTCAGAGTTGACTTAAGTAATTTGCACAGAAAAAAAACATTACAAAAATTCCAATATTTATTTGTATTTCAAATTTTTATTCTACTATTAATTTCAAATAATTGTAATACTGAATAATACCAAACTAAAGAGAAACTTGAAATATATCAAAGTATGTGGTATCATCAAATTTTAAATCTAAATACTGTAAAAATTAATGCCATCTAAAATAAAAACTATACTAAAGTTAACTGAAAACTTGTTATAAGATACAATATAACAGCATATGAAAATTTAATGTAACAATTGAATACAGCAGAAAATATTGCAAGTTGTACAAGTCTGATCATCAAAGAATTTTTAAAGAACTATTTAAAATGTGGCATTAATATTCAAACTTTTATCAATTGTAAAACTTCAGTATTCTTGTAATGTAGAAAGTGTCACAGATAAGAAGAAACCTCTTAATCTTATTGACCAAACAGCCTATATTAAGTAAGTTGTTTGGTCAGTATATAATTAAATAATGAAATAAAAGATCAAAAGAAGAAATTAAAGTTTACCATGAAATAAAATAAGACATGTTACTTTATACACAGTTTGTATAGTTTGTGACTTGAATAATTCATAGTAACAGACTACAGTCGAGATTCATTCAAATGTTGTGTAATGTTGTGTTTAACATTTACAAAAAACTATTATGTACACATTTAAATTTCTTCTTACCTTTTATACATAACGATCTGCATAAGTCCAAATACTAATAAGAATCCGCCTATGAAGACAGCCGATAATGTCTCCATAAAACATTGTGATATTCCATGGTCCACCCATACCTCATCAAGGGTCACGTTTGGAGGGCAATATTTTATCATTTTGCTGCAATTAAACACCTTATTTTAACAATAATTAGAACATTACTGTATTAAAAATTCATAACACACAAAATCGTGTTAACCAAATTAAGTTAAAAAAAAAATTATAACATATTAAAATGTGTTCATTTAAAATACTTATTAAATAAAAGACTTGAAGAACTCTAAGACGTTCATTAAAAAGATTAATAAATTGTATGCGCAATATTCAATGAACAAAGATACATCTCAACAACTTTTTTTCCTTGATGCAATTTTATTGAATAATTCAGAAAAATGGTCAATATCTAAAAACCGTTATACTTACAATATAAGCTCTAAGCGACGAACGTAAGGACAGTTTTTATCAAAACACGCCGGCGTTTACCTCATATTGCCTTATCAAAATATCACAATCATTTTCAGGCATACGAATCTTTAATTTGACAGTTGAACATCCACAGACAAAAAAAGGCTAAGTCTTATTACTTCTTACATTATTCTTCCTCGTTGGTAATATTCATATGTAAGGGACTCATTCGTAAGGAAAGCTTCTTAGGTCATTTACTTGAATGCAATGAACTGACCAATATATGGCTGTATAATAAATTTTTAGTATTGTAAAAATTATTATTTTTTCAAAAAGAGAAAAAGTAACAACATTAAAGTTGGTGAATTTTTGTGAATAGCAAGAAAATTGCTACAAATTCTTTTTCTAGAATGTGCAATTATTGTCATATTTGAAATATTAAATTTTTATTATAGAAGAAATGAAGAAAGTAAGATTTTGAAACATTATGCCTAAAGTATTAAGTTATTATAAGGTGTTACGTAAAACGTAAAACTATATGGGTCAATTTCATTAAATTTACTTGGCAAGATACAAAAGTTCACAGGATGATAGTTTAATTTACCTTGTTAAAAAAATAAAACAAAAAGTTTTAAAAAATGCAATATTCTGTCACCACTCGATTTTTCAGTTACACCTTACTGGTAAATTAATAAATTAGAAAGTGCATTAGAATTATAATCATTATAAACTAATGATAATTAATTTATGCAGAACTAGCCAAATTGCTTCTAAAGTTTACTATGCATATACTGTGTAAAGCAAAGAAAATGTTGTGTCAAAAAAAGTACGCAAGAACTTTGTGGTTTAAAAACAAATAGTTTACTACTCTAACCGATTAAGTACCCTTGTCATCATCTTTTTGCTCATCGATACGAATAGATGCATTGCTTACTTCCAGTTATTTGCAGTTAAAAAGACATTAGGAGTTTAAAATTTAATATTTTAAAGCGCACATGTGTCACATACATGAAATGGTTCAATTTTAACGCAACGATAAAGGCGATAAAAATCTGAAACTTTATTTGTTGTGTTTCTTTCTACTCGTCGCACGTTAGTAGAATCTAATTATTGCTTTTTGATTATTATCATCACACATACCAAGAATATATGATATAAGATCATACTGTTTTCCTTATTATTATTAGTTAAAGACTCTTATATTCCCGAAAAGATGTAACATCTTTAGATTTTGCAAATGAATCCTGATATTTAAATCAGATTGCATTTGGTTTAATAAAACGATAGAATACTACACGAATCGAAAGTAAATCTCCCTTACTACAATAAAATATTGAAATACACAGATAATCTCCTCTCTCTCATTATTAAATTGAATACTTGCTTGGAAAAACCAAAAAACATTTTGCTCTATATTTTCTCGAGCCATAAACATTACTTCTTGCCAAAATGATTTAAAAACTTGTTTTTCGTCCCTTTCGTACCATCAAACTCTGAAATTTATACTTAGAAAATGTATATATATAATTTAGAATCGAAATATTATTTAAACTTATTTGATAAGATCACAATATGATCAACAAGGGATTTTAAATGTTTTTTTGTTAGTCTCTAAATGTGTTTCCGAACGATGACTTCTTTGTGAAAGTGTGTGTGAAGGAATATCACATACTGTACGTGTTTACATTAAATGAAACTTGTGTGCGTCATAAAGTCTGATGGCTGTGTAAGTTGCGGAGTGACGGGTGTTGGATTAGATTACGTTTTAGCGATTGCAAATGATTTTCTTTTAACTTCTTTGGGTGTTAATAGTTGATACATCAATAACAAAAACTAAAAATCTCTCTGTAGTGTTATTTTAAAAGCAAATTAGATAGTCTTATGTTCATTAAAAAATATTCTGCGAATGTGAATAATCAGCATGTGTCACAGTTACCGCTCATCAACAAATTCTGTGAATCGGTGAACAGTCGTGATGTGAGGAAAGTTATGACTGTCAGCTGAAATCGACTTGATATAGTTAGTGTTTGTGTTAAGAACCAGTGCTATTCATTATTTGTCTGGTGAAGGTGATAAATACTGACTCAAAATGGCGGACCTCGAGGCTGTACTGGCAGACGTCAGCTACTTGATGGCTATGGAGAAGTCGAAATGTACTCCAGCAGCCCGAGCTAGTAAAAAGATAGTTCTGCCAGATCCAAGGTAAAGTATTTGAGCGATGATACGACTATACGCTACTGTGGAGCCAGTGTTTACATGATCTGAATTTTGTAATCTTGTTTACAAAATTAATCAAATTGCGATGTAATCAAACTCGTAATTAATTGAGAGAAATCGTGTGCATATAAAAATGAAGTGGTTGAGTAATCTTACAACATTACTAGATTTAGTGTAGGTGATTTATGAGATGTTTCTGTTAAAGACCAGCTGATTTTTAGACAATAAGTAACTTGACTGCCATAAATAAAAAAAAACATAATAGGACATTAACACTTGAGTTCATTGCTCTCAACAGGTACAGCAGTTAAAACTTACCAAATTATGAATAAATGATCATATTCATTGTTATCTTAATATAAATATAACTATTAGTTTTTTATTTAAGTTTTCATTCTGTAACGTGACGATCCAATGGAACCTGTCACAAATCTTGTATCAAGTTAAAAATAGATGAAATATACAGTTACTTGTTAACAGCTTAAAAATTGTTTTCATGTTTATATTAACCAAAGATAAATATATTACTATCATATTCAGTTATGAATCTTGTTAGAAATATGACAGTCATTTGACAATGGTTTTCATAAATGAAAAATCAATAAAACCACTGATATTTTTATAGCAATGAATACTTTTTAGAAACTAGATGATATGGGGACTGAAGTTTGAAGGAAACTAGTGGACCTGACTAACATTATTCTACCCAAACATTAGATTTTATTTTTGCTGTTATAGTAGAACATACTATATGAAAATAAAACAAATAAATGTCCTACTAAGCCAATCATATTATCAACAGCCTTTTACAGTCCACTGCTGGACATAGGCCTCTCTTTAGCAAAGAGATTTTGACCTACTATACCACACTGGCAGAACAGGTTGGTATAGGATTTATTTCAGGTTCCCTTAAGCCAATAGTGTAATGAAATTATCTAGAGATGGTAAATATCTTTGAATGTTTTTTTAGACAAATACTATTAGAGAATTTTAGATCCTCGGGTGCTGTACAACTAACTTCCAAGTTCTAATTTGTATGTAAAAGATCACTTATATAGTTTACCTAAAAACTCACTGAAATATCTTAAAAACATGTTAGGAATTACATTAAATCGTAAAATAAGAATTCTAAATGTGATAACAGATTCACCTAGATGATCCAATTGTGAGTATTCAAAATTTACATTATAAAAAAAATTGTAAAATTAGGCCAGCAATACTGGTTGAGTTCACTGACATACACACATAGTATGTATAATGAGAATTCTGGAATGTCTTATTTAAGTGATAATTGCCATTTGATAAATTTGCTCAGGTATTTATTTATGTGTATGAAAATAGTAACCACCAACCATTAACATCTTGACAAACAAAATGACATAACATATTGTGGTAAAGTTCTAATAGTGCATAAGTCAAAAATGACTACTTCATTAATTACATTTGTATATGACAAATAAAAATAAATTGCCATAAGCATAGGTTGCCTTAATTTTATACAGTTTTTTCATTATTAAAAAGTAGTAATTTTTATTTAAGATATGTGTATGTGGTTTTTGTAAAGTGTTTTACAGTTTTGAACTAAAAAATATGTGTAATATTTTACTCTTTTTTTTTAATTAAAAATTAGATACTCAATACTCAATAGGTGATAATATATTTATTATCTATAATTTTCTTTTAAAAAGAGTCACATGAAAATTCTATTACAACTCTGCTCATCATGCAGTAAAACCTAAATACTACTTTTTTGATTTGATATTTCCATGAGCTGTCACCTCACCAGCCTCATTGGTGGGACAGCAAGTAAGAATCAAACTTATCATAGATCATCCTAACCTGTAACTTATATAGAAGAGCAGTTACAGCTATTATTAAGACATCCAGTTCTGTCTGCAAAAGCATGGGCACTGCCAGTAACCAGCAGATGATAAGCACATTTCACAATTTAATCTTCATTCAAGATGGTACACTCCTGTAAATAGACTGCCAGAAACCACTGTAAACACTGCTTTATAACAGAAAATTTCGCTCATGCTATATGGCAGACTATTGCGTGCGTAGTGGATGTTCAACGACGCTGCCCACAGCACGCCGTAACAGCTCAGTACGTCTTCTGAGGCGCTTACTGTTCGATCGTAAACCGCAACAGAGTTATGACCTTCGAACACCTCGCTTTCACCCCAAATTGGTCGTCTGACAGATCAAAACAAAACTTGCACAAAAATCGGACGATAAGATCAGTCTAGAGACGGCAGCCTTAAATGCAGTCCTGGTGCCAAACGTCCATTCACCATTTGCCTTGTTTGTCCATAATTTGATGCAAGAAGGCATCAATTACAGGTAAGTGAATCAAATTAGTAAATTAGAACCACCGTTAGAAAAAGTCGCTTTTGGAACGTAACAAGTTTCGCCGAGATACGAGTCTGGAGTATAACTTCCTCATCATGGTACAAGGTGTCTCATCTTCTTACACTTCTTATTTTTTTCCTTCTTGACGTCGTTGTTAGTTTTATTTAGATACTTCATCTTTGAACCCGTAAATATGGAGATATAAAGTTTAATAAAGATAGAGATGCTACGATACCGATGTGTTACGTTGTTTTATATAAAACCGAGTAGACTCAGGTACCGATCCACTACGACTGATCCACCTAAAAACCATACGTCGCCTGATAAGTACGCAATAATTTTTTTATAGAATATATATTATTAAGCAGTTAAACCGAACCCTCGCTCCTGTATTATACCGTATTTATGTAATCAGCAAGTAAACAAATACGATTGATTGATTGATTTTTATACGATATTAATGAATTGATTACAAATTTGATAATTAACTAAATTTTTTATGACTTTGCTGTTTATTTTATGATAGGAATGCGTTAGTATTATTGATCAACTTGCTGTTTTCCGAAAACTGATCATATGGCATCAATACCCCCAAGAGACATCTCGAATCTGTTTACCAGAAGTCAAATAATTCAGCATCACGAAGCATTCTTCACTATAGCAATGCTTTGTTACAAAACTTAATAACAAACAAACAATTGTTAAAACAATTGCCTCTTTGACAGAAGAAAACGTCGTATTAATGTCAATCAAAATTCATTAACGATTTGCGATGAAATAATAAGAGGTTAATGCATTTATAACATGTTTTGGAGGTAGTATAATCTTCGGAGATTACGGTATAGAGACTATCAATATCAATGATATCAAGAGTATGTAAATAAATAAACAAGGAAAGCCTTTTAAAATGACTGATCTCAAATTTGTATTTTGCTCGTTAGTCTCTAGCAGGGGAATACCTAACACGAGCACCACGATACACTATTTCGGCATTGCACTGATTTTATCAAACACTTAATCTGTGGGAACATTAGTTTCTACTTCGACTGATCTGAAGGAAGTTAAATAGTCACAATGTATGTTTTCATACAGATGCTTTGATGTTAACAGTATTAAGGGGCACACCTAGTGTGAAATTTTCAAAAAATCTTTTTCCTTTTTTTACTATTTCGATAGGTTATACCTTTAAAAATAACATACTAAAATTTTAAATCGATGTCTTAAATAGTTTTTGAGTTAAAGCCATTTAAAAGAGTAGCCGCTCGGCAGTTAGATAGTTGCATTGGCTACGGGACATACCTGAGCTATTGTTCGGAGTCTGCCGTCTCTTCCAACCTTTGTAATACCTAAAAGGTCTAAAGCCTATTTATGAAGACTTATCTCGACATGAACTGCTTGATAGATGCGAAGATGGTATTACTCAAAACAATAATGAAAGTGACAACGGTTTACTTTGGCACTTTTCACAAGAGCACCTTCATAATGGATTGGAAACTATCGAATTAGCAAATTTTTTTGCTACTTCAATATTCAATAACGGTTACTTCTCAATTTTGAAGATAATTAATGTAATGGGAGTCAAAGTTGGACCTGAAGCAAGAGATTATACGGCGGGCTTGTTCAAAAGAGGGTCGATCATCTCGAAAAAGAGCTTCTGCAGCTCAACAAGCACTTTTTGAAGAAGAGGAAGGTGAATTATATGGGCCTGGGATAGCAGATTAGCTATAAGTATGATTTTAACCAATTTATAACAGTGAAAGCGATCATTTTATCTTTAAACGCGTTTTGTTCAAATTTGCTGGAGTGATTATTCGGAGACAAATGATCCGATCACTATCATTTTTTTTTTGCCTCTTCTCTATATAGTTCTCCATATGATGATCCTCCAGTTAATATCAGTTAATATTTAATCTGATCAAAAACCGAATTTCGACAGGCCAAAAACGACCAAAATTTTGGGTGAAATTTAAATTTTTATCAACATGCCGTCATTTTGTCAATTTTTGATTTTTTTGTTCGCCCGGGGGTCATCGTACAGACAATATGTTTTAGTTTCAAGAGAATTTTGTTTTAGGTTTTATCAACGGAGAAGGCTGCAACCACTCCAGCAGTGGAGGATATTTTTTTTTGGCGCCACCGGAGATCGCGTATCATTTCAAAAATATTTAATATTTTATATCAAAAATTTTACTGTGTATTCTCAAAACATGTATAAATATACCCTCAAAATTTTAAAACGAATGATACCCTAGTTTTTTTTTTAATTCCCAAAAATTACGAGTTTGCGACATCCAAATATTGTACATGGTAATGGTATGTAATGTCAATAATGTAGACAATCAAAATATGGCACTATATGTTTTGCATTAATATCTTCCATTAAAGAAATGATGACTTAGGTATAGAAAACAAAAATCTATAAACATTAACTTTGGTAACTACAGTTACGGGACGGCTCTGTGGCAGTCGTCGGCTCCACGGCGGCTCATTCCCCGCCCTTGTCGCTAAGAGACAAGGGCACTGGATACGTTGCTGCTGAGTGGAAGAGGGATCACCGTATACGGTGTATACTTCTCCTCCAACCGGAGTTTCAGCGACTTCGAGGGTTTCCTCAACAGCTTGGAGACCTCGATGCGGCGACTAACGTCTGTGCACGTCCTCTTGCTGGGGCACTTCAATGCAAAATCCATTGCGTGGGATTCCCTCAGGTCGGACGCTAGGGACGAGGCTGTAGAGGAGTGGGCGGCTTCGGTGGGCCTCTTTTTTGTTGAACAGAGGCTCCACCAACACATGCGTGCGACAGCAGGGGGGGATCGATAGTGAACCTTTCGTTCGCTACCCCTGCCCTCACCGCACGAGTAAGAAACCGACGTGTCCTGGAAGAGGTTGAGACGCTCTCGGATCATTTCGACATCCGATTTGAGCTCTCCCGGACCCAGGACTCCAGTAGGAGTCACGTGGCGCGGCATCCTTTCAAAACTGAATAGGGACCTACTAGAGAAGGCAGCCATAATTCAATCTTGGCTGTCTCCGCAGGCCCCGACTTTCGTGATAGGATTACGCGACTGCAGACATGGGGGGAGGTTCTACACCCGCAGTCGGCGGCGTCACCGCGAAGATAACAGGGAGGACCAGCTTCATGAGGAGAACCGAGAGGCGCGGAAAACTCTAAAGCTGGCCATTAGCCGTGCCAAAGAAATAAAAAGAAAGGAGATGTTGGACAGTCTCGATCGTGGCCCCTGGGGTCGCCCTTATCGTGCAGCGCGACAAAAGCTCCGCACGTCACGATCCCCCCCCCCACCCCTTACAGAGACCTTCTATCCCAGCTTCCTACTGGAAGTGGTTGAGGGCCTTTTCTCGCAGCGGGCGGAACACACACCCCGTCGATGACCTTCTTGGTCGAAGATGGCGGGGGTACCGAGGATAATATTCCGCTCATCAGGGAATCGGAGATAGGGGCGGTTGTTTTACGGATTCACTCCAAGAACACCGCCCCCGGGCCAGACGGGATACCTGCCCGCCTCTGGGAGGTCCTAGATGCTAGTTTGGCGTCCGGACGCTTCCCTGAGTATTGGAAAAGCGGCAAGCTGGTCCTATTGAGGAAGCCTGGACGGCCTGTCGTTGTCGTCCGGCACCTCTGCGAGGAGGGCTCCGATCTATCGGACGCCCAATTCGTTTTTCGAACGGGGCATTCGACAGTCGATGCTGTGTTGCGCCTGAGGGAAGTTACCGAAGAGGTGCTAAGCTGTGGCGGCGTGTTGTTGGCGGTGTCGTAGGACATCGCTAACGCATTAAATAGTCTGCCATTTAGCTGCATCAGGGAAGCACTCTACTACCACGGGGAGGTCATGTACGAGGACCGAGATGGCATTCTGAGACGGCGGCCCATGTCGTGCGGTGTTCCACAGGGTTCTGTCCTCGGACCACTCTTGTGGAATGTGGGATACGACTAGGCCCTTCGAGGTCGCCTGGGCTGGGCGTAATTTGTTACGCAGATGACACATTGGTCACAACCTTCAAGAGGCGGCACGCCTGGCCACCACGGGTGTCTCTCTGGTGGTCAGGCGTATTGAGACACTGGGTTTGCAAGTTGCCCTGGACAAGACGGAGGCCCTTTTGTTCCATGGGCTCCGTCGAGGTCCACCCTCCGCCTCCATCGTAGTCAATTCGGTCCTCGTACCGGTTCAGGCCAAAATGAAGTATTTGGACCTGATCCTCGACGGCAGGTGGCTCTTCGACGAGCACTTCCGACACCTTTTTTTAAAGCTGGTCGGCGTTACTCCTGCCCTTGGGCGACTCTTGCCCAATTTGGGTAGAGCCAGCGTGACTACGAGACGGCTATACACGGGCGTTGTCCAGTCAATGGCGCTGTATGGTGCATCGGTGTGGGCGGCGGCTCTAACCGCCCAGAATAGGGCTCGCCTCTGGTGCCCTCAGAGGATATTAGCGGTTAGAGCCATACGCGGTTACCGCACCGTATCGACGGAGGCGGCGTGCGCCGTGGCCGGAACTCCTCTGTGGGATTTGGAGGCGGAAATGCTCGAAGTTTATCGGCGAACAGCTGCCTTCCGGGCGGGAAACGGCATACGGCCCCCGCCTTAAGAGATACGCGAGTGGCGTGAGGCCGCTTGTCGAGTCACGATGGCTCGTTGGTCGTCCCAACTGGAGGCTCCACGTGCTGGTTTTGCCACCGTGGAGGCTCTCCAGCCGGTCATAGCCGAGTGGGCAGGGCGACAGCACGGGACTCTTTCCTTCCAATTGACGCAGATTCTTTCCGGGCACGGTTGCTTCGGGAAGTATCTGCACTCGGTCGCCAGGAGGGAATTGAGTCCCGCCTGTCACCACTGCGACTGCAGTGAGGACTCGGCTCAGCACACGCTAGCGGTTAGTTCCGCCTGGGCGGCGCAGCGTGGGGTCCTTACTGCAGTTATTGATGCAGGGGTGACAGTTATCGTGGTAACTGTGTAAGCCTTACACTGTCACGATGACTGTCATGCCTTTTACGTCCCCAAGCAGGGTGTGAAAAAGCATCTCACTAGGCCGCCATAGTGTGGGTCACCATATTACATTGTCTCCATTTGCAATGAGTGTGGTGACTACAACTCTTGGATTCTATTCATGCTTTCCATCAGGCAGAGTAGAGTCACTTTGGCGGACTATTAATATACATACGAGTATATAAAAAAAAAGTTATTGGAGGAGATCTCTCGCTACCGGCCATTATACGTTCAATGGTCGGTAGCGACAGTTGTTTTACCGCGGTCGCAACCTTCTGCGAAGACGTAATTTCGCGGCAGGAGGCGGCGGAGAAGGCCACGGAGGACGACCTCCACTCGGACGCAATTCGTCACCGGCGAACCGGGCGGCGGAGGCACGCGTACCAGCGCCTCATGCCACCTTGAGTGTGGCCGCGGGTGGACGGGACGGGTTTTCCTCTGCATCCACTATAGTGGTCAGCCGCGAGGAGGCGACGTCCGCGTGTGCCATACGTCGCGTAATTGGAGAGTTTATCCACAGATGGTGCCCGCGGTAGCGGGCAGGCGCTAGGAAGGAACTGGATGTTGTAATAACAGCTGTTCCCGGATTCCTCCTATGTCAGGCGCAGAGTGACACACCTGTGGTTGTGTTGTGGTTTTAGTCGGTCCGATTCCGACACACCACCTCGCCTTAAACCCCGGTGGAGTGGTGGAGTAAAACACTCTCGTATCTATATTTGTCATGAAACTACAGGAGTTACGTCCAGAAACCTTTGTTGTTATCTGTGACTGAACTGCACTAATTTAGATTTTTGATTTTTTGGCGTTTAAAACTGCAAAATAACCTAAGTCATGAATAAAATTATTTTTTTTATTTCAAACATTCAGTTTAAACGAAAAAATATTTCTAATTTATAAACAATATGTTCGAAGTATTTGACACACGAGAAAATAGTACATAGTGTCAGCAAAGGCAGCAGCCTCAACAACTCGATCCTTGTTTCTGGTTGCCTATAAGTCCAGTCGGTATAGCAGTTTCACTAAACGTGACAAGAAGACACTGTAACTTGAAGCGTTTTTGACGTAACGCACTAGTAATGTTTATAACTCCAACATTGTTGTTTAAAAAACAATTACACACGCAAAGTCATTACCGTCACCGTTAGAAATATTTACTGCCGACATATTAGGTATTTTGCAAATAAGACTTAGTTTACCAAGGCGTCACAGACATGGTCGTAAAAAGTTCAAAACCACGGCTCCAAGACAAAAAGTCTTAGTGGCCGTCACATGGTAAACAAAACGATAAACTAAGATTTTATTTAAGTCGCGTCTCAGTAGTTTTTGTTATATTATGGATGTTTTATTGATGAATCTGTCACAACCTTCGTCTTTATGGCCAAACGATATTATATAAGTCTCAATTAGGGCTCTATACTAACTATTTGTTGTTTTTGTTTCAGTGTAAGAAGTGTAATGCACAAGTATATGGAAAAGAAGAACGAAGTAAATTTTGACAAAATATTCAATCAAGTTTTAGGTGAGTACAATTTAGTTTTCACTCAATAACCCCGTACTCGCAACTTCATCGATTTTAACCAGAAGGTAGACATTAAATGGATAAGACGAGCTAAACTGAATAATGTCCGTGTGTTACACACAAATAATGATCGTATGATTGGACGAGTGGTAACATGCACTACATATGTGGGATGGCATTATGACTTTTGCAATTATGATAACAATGCTGTTTATTATCGCTTGTTTAACTCGTTAAAAACCGTTAAAGCAATGGTCATAGAACGGCTAGAATCAACAGAGAAGGTACTTCAAACTATCACTGACTAATTATAGAATTGCTACCTCGTCGTTTACACTAAAACTTTACAGGGAAATTAAATTACTTGTTCGAGGTATTTATATTCTAATACGAGAAAATGATTCAGAGAATAGTAGTAAGAGTTCCCATTATCCAGCAAAAATAACAAAACGTCGTTTCTAAAACACGTATTTAGTTCAGTTATACGAGCGTACGGAGTAATTAGTTTTGATCAGCTGTATCCGTTGTGTTTCAAGCTCATTACTCGGGTAATTACACTATGATATCTTGGGCTACTATTCCGTTTAATTTATTGTCTGTTGCGGATTTATTGCCTATAAAGTTTGTCAATAAGTCGGTTTAGATTTATTCTTAGCACCTTTGATTTTCTTTTTTTATGGAACGAGTTTTAACAGAATTACTCAGAACGAATAAAAATGGAAAATACATCTTACGATTTTTTTTTTTGTTTTAAGAGCATGCCAAAGTAATTATTAGCTCAATGGATAGCATGGATAGAATCCAAGAGATGTGGTCACAATACTCATTGCGAACGCAGATAATACAGTATGGTGACCCACACAATGGCGGACTAGTGAGATGCTTTGGTAGTGTAAGCGCACACACTTACCACGATAACTGTCATTCCTGCATTAATGGGCCTCAGGTGTCGCACTCACCAAAAAAAGACAACAGCGCGGATGCTGTCGCTTTAGGTTGGTTTTCTGTAAGAATGCTACAATAAAGGGTTTTTCTGGGCCAAGATCTTCTTAAATTTTGAAAAAATTCGTAAAATAATTTGGTGCATCCACAGAGCACATGCCTATGTGTATAATACTTATCATCCATGAGGATGACGAACTTAGGACTACGAACATCACTACTAAACATTCTGAATATATAATGATAAGATTTCTGAAAACTCAACGTATGTTTATTTTCATAGTAACAAAAATTTTGTCTTTGGATAATATTTTTTCCTTATCAGCTTATACAAGAATGGGTCACATTCTGATGTGACTTAACACACACACATACACACACACTAATAGGTAAATTGAGAGACGTACAAGAGAGCGAACTAGCGTATAACTTTGACTAAAATGTGTATAGCTAATAAGAACACATTTACGTAGCGGTTAACATAAACGGGTAGGGGTGATGCTTGTTTACCTTCTTCGTCTTTCATAAGCTTTTCATAAGCTTTACTAAAAGCGAGGTTTGGCGTATATGTCAGTTTAGAATCAAAATGCCTTGGGAGTCAAGGTCTTAGCTTTTATGATTTACATCTGTGCTTCTACAATTGATTCTTAGCGAGCACGAGGGTTCGTAAGCGATCATACGATTTGTTTACGTTTCTTCACCTTTGATGTTTGTTTTATTTTCTTTGTGCAAATAACAAAAGTAGAAAAAAGCTTTGTCGTCGTAGAAAAGTACCCAATTCTGTATTTGCCATTAAACTGCTTTCGAGCGTTTCACAACAGTGATTTGTATGATATAAAAACAAGACGAAAATAGTTTAACGAGCCCAGTGTTTATTAAATCTATATAAAGTGTATACCGTAAGCGTTCGTGGTATTGCATTGACTTAAGTATTCAAGACAAGTTTAACTCAAATTCACTTTCGTAACAACTTTCTTGTGGGGTTTTGTATCGTAAACAAGATTAAATGTAAGCGAACCAAGTAGGCCGCGTCGTTGGATTATTGCCGCTCTGCGTACAATTGCTTTGGCCCTAATGAAGTTGTGTCCTTACTTAGGATACTTTTCTTCTTATTGTCCTTATAGTTTGAGCAAATATTTTGCTTCTATCACTAAAAAAACACTGTTGTAATTTATATCCTTTAATTATCTTAGAAAATGAAAGAACTTATAAACATCAGCGGATATGAATATCGTTGTTTAATTCGAAATAATTAGTTCAGACATTAGTAATGCATGTAACATAAAATGTTTTTTTATTTCATTAAAGACTAATTGATTTACGTGATCATATAATACTTATTTCTTTAAAATAAATTCGCTGCCACTTATTTATGCAGAAGGTATTTAATAGTATATTAACATATAGGTGCGGTATATTAATTCTGCAGGAAAGAGTTATTAGAGCTATATTTATAATCTACGAAGTTGCGATTCTGTAAACATAATTGTTCTAAAAATTTGCCTGTTTTTACAAGTGTGTGAATGAAATACTTACAGTCTAGTTATGGCAAGAAATGAGTCCTACCAAAAGAACTTATCAGAAGTCCAGACATTTCTATAGGGTAGTCCGTTCATTTGTCCGTTAAGCTTCGGGACGTAAAAGACATGACAGTCATAGTGGCAGTGTAAAGCTCATACACTTACTACGACAACTGTCACGTCTGAATGAATGGGCCCTGCGTCTCCCACTCACCAAGAAACACGACAGAACGGATGCTGTCGGTTTAGTTCTTCTGTGAGAGGGTAGTACTAACCCGGTTGAGCCGACCCGTTCTTGCTGAAATCAGCGTAGCTCTACTGGATATATGGATGTTTGGTACATATTTTCGCAAAAACTACTGAACGGGTTTATATTAAACTTTACAGTATTATAGCTCACATCGGAATAACACGCAGACTGCTTTTTACTGTGCTATCCCACATCACGCGGGCGAAACTGGGTGCAAAAGCTAATTGTATATGTTTATTTAGGTAAATGTAAAGTTTTTAAATACAAATTATAAATGTGTATTTTAAACAAAAGATTTTGATATAATAGAGAATATACCCAGTCTGTTCATTTTAGTAATTTTCCAGAAATAAAAGCCGTATATACCCTGTACAGAGCCTGTCAGTAACATATGTGTCGATCTATACTACTATCTACTACTGCATTTGTAGGTGTTCTGGGCGTTTGTCGCGCCGGAGACCATTTCAATATCAAAGATTTCTCTCGAGAAAACGTGTGGATTTATGACACCTCCACAGATCCATCTCTTATTGATATTGCATATGACTAACTGTAATATTTTAAAAGTAATTGCATATTTTTTCTGCGTAGCGCTTGTCTATTAATAAGTAGAGCAGCAATTTGGACGGATGCAATATGTAATTAGAATGATACGTGTTCATTTAAGAGCAATGTTTGAAACTAGTAATTACGAGTGAAACAAATATGTTCATCCTCAACAAGAGGCTAAACTATTTAACATTTGTGAAACATTACCTATTTTCATTTATTATAAAATTTACTTTTATTAAAATATCTACATTCACTCGCGCCTACATACACAAAGAACTAGGCACAAAAAATGCATATAAGACCTAAATTAATACACATATAGTAGGGGGATACATAGGCGCGTTGGGCATTTTAAATGCGAATATTAGAAGTATATTTCAAGAGAAAGATAAGTTGTTCAGAAAATACAAAGGTCATTCCTGGTTTCTCTCCAGCCTGTTGTCGTCCAAAAGCAAAGACAAAAGCTTCTTCTAAAGAGACTCCTCCTCATTCTTGTTTGGTTAGTAGTTAACTATCTCTAGTATGTACAGTTTAAAAAGAGTTTATCTCACGTTTTATGCGTTACACTTACACAATAATGGTGTATGTAGATGTGTCGGAAGACGATGTTTGTATAAAACAAGCGAGAAAGAAACTAGGGAAGACGCCCCAACTGCGAGATATTTATAAGCATTAAATTCCACGAAATTATGTTTTAGAACTGGAAAACTCCTGCAATGTGTACTTGATCAAAATGGTCCGTTTAAACTGCAGATAGTTTGAAAGATGGATAATTCCTTAAGTATATATAGGTGTTGGCTCTCGATGTTCGATATTGAAGTTGTCGACTACAAGTAATTATTACGACAAAGACATTTTGAAAGTCTTTCTCTTAAAAATAATGTAATCAAAAAGAAATGAGTCATTTTTTGTAAGCTCGTTATGATAACCTCACTAAATTTAATAATAGAAAAAATCACATGTTAGTATAACTCATGACTTTTTGTCCTTATAATATTTTTTTAGAAAATCATATAGCACATTTAATTGTAGACTCGTAATTCGCCTTGGAGCTAAGGCAACCATATTTATCTGTTAAAATAAGAAATATATTGTTTGAGTACTTCTCTCGATTTCCCAAAGGTCTATCACCATATATAATATGAATCTATACTAAGAAGAATACAATTCTAAACATAATTAAATCAGTTCAACCATCTTCAACTAATGGGGTAACATAAGATACCATTAGGGTAATAATCTATATAGAATCTAGGCATAAGTAGGCAAGTCGAAGAGGTTTATTCCCAATAGTTCCATGTAGCCAGTTCCACATGAAACAACCTTGAAACATACGATTTTCCCAATTAGTTCAGTTCAATTTAATGCTACTAAATAAAATGGGGAAAAAATGCCATAGGAGATTATCATAGATGTAATAGATGTCAAAAATAAGTTTTTTTTTAATCTTGTGTGTCTGTCAAGTCGAAGAGGTTTATTCCCAGTAGTTCCATGTAGCCAGTTCCACATGAAACAACCTTGAAACATACGATTTTCCCAATTAGTTCAGTTCAATTTAATGCTCCTAAATAAAGTGGGGAAAAAAATGCCATAGGAGATTATCATAGATGTAATAGATGTCAAAAATAAGTTTTTTTTTAATCTTGTGTGTCTGTTGTGCGCAATTCATGTAAAACCAGCTAGACGGATTTGAATGAATACCTAATTTACATTTAGGTAAACTAGTCCTTTGTAACATAAAAGATACGTTTTATCACGTTATTACTCAAAGAAGCTAGGCAGAAAGTATTTGAGGTTTGGACGAAAGAGTCCTATACGGACTCTTTTATCCAACCCATTACAAAAACACAAATAAAAATATAATGTACTAATAAAAAGCATATTTTGCCTTGCCTTTGGCCGGTGACTACATGGACGGGGCTTAAAATGTTAAGTTAGTTAGTTACGATAGAGATTCAGATTTAAAACAAACAATTTACTACTTTACTACTCTACTTTCAAATATATCATTTAATAAATGCCTGTCACTACATGTATGTAATATTGTCTTACTCACCTGTTTGATCAAGATCGATCAAGATATTTTAATCCAAGATTAATATCCATAATAGCAAGAATATTCTGATGCTCATACAAACTTCAATTGATGACGTCAACAAAGAACGTTTTTTTAACAATACATATACCGCACATCATCACCACCATCTTTGCATGCACATAGTCAATTATTGCTTTTCTAGCCGAGTAGTATACCAGAGTTTTTTCTTTTATTTCTTAGAAATAAAAATACTATCAGCTGTAAAGATACTACAAAATTACATGAAACAAATGGGGCAAAATCGTTTTTTTTAAGTTACTTCAGTTCCATGTGGCACCTTCTTCATGAAGCTACTGAAAACAAATAATTTTAAATATCTATTCTCACTAGTTCCATGTATCCCAGAATCGCTGCAAGTAGTTCAAAAAATGCTGCACAGCCTAAATGCTCCATGGTCGGTAGCGACAGTTGTTTTACCGCGGTCGCAACCTTCTGCGAAGACGTAATTTCGCGGAAGGAGGCGGCGGAGAAGGCCCGGGAGGACAATATCCACTCGGACCCAATTCGCCGCCGGCGAGCCGGGCGGCGGAGGCGCGCATACCAGCGCCTCATGCCGCCTTGAGTGTGGCCGCGGGTGGACGGGACGGGTTTTCCCCTCCATCCGCTACAATGGTCAGCCGCGAGGAGGCGACGTCCGTGTGTGCCGTACGTCGCCTAAAAGAGAGAGTTTACCCATAGATGGTGCCCGTATTAGCGGGCAGGCGCTAGGAGGGATCTGGATGTCGTAATAGCGGCGGTTCCCGGATCCCTCCTATCTCAGGCGCAGAGTGGCACACCGTGTGGTTTTAGTCGGTCCGATTCCGACACACCACCCCGCCGTAAACCCCGGTGGGGTGACGGCCCGAGGGGGTTTCCACACGTTAAAAAAAAAAAAAAACAACGAATTGTTCTCCAGATGAACCAGAACAAGACGAATATCATGTGCAATAATCTCGTCGCTCCAGCACCAGTAATGGCACACCTATCGAAGTTGTCAAAGAACATATCTATTTCGGGCAACTAATGCAGTTGGGTAGATACAACGACGAAAAGGAAACGAACAAGGTTCCACTTGGGCTGAGAAGCGTTCAGGAAATTAAACAACATATTTGCGTCGGATATCCTACATAGCTTGAAAACGGAAGTTTCAACCAGTGCATCCTCCCTGTAATGACGTACGGTGCTGAGACGTGAACACTGCGGAACTAATCTACAAGCTTAAATCATTTAAGATTTACGCATAGAGTTATTTTTATTTATATTTTTATTATTTTTAAAGAACAGAATTCGGAACGAAGTAATCCGTCAGTGAACCAAAGACACCGACATAGCTCTGAAAGTTAGTAAATTGAAGTGGCAACGTGCTGGTCACATATGTTACAAAGCCAATAACCGCTGGAGTAAGCGTGTTCACGAAAAGAGATCACGTCTTGGCAAACGTAGTGTGGGAGGCCCTATGGCCTGATGGGGGGACGACTTACGTAAGAAGGCTGGCGGTGACTGGATACAAAAAGCAGCAGACCGAGCTCTGTGGTATGCTTTGGAAGAGACCTATGTCCAGCAGTTGATTGCAGCGGGCTGAAGATGTTGAGCTATCATGTTTGAGTTCGTTATTTTTTTGGGACATTAACGAAATTCTTCCCTATAGTTCGGATTGTGATTTATGGCGTGGACAAAAACTCATGACCGGAATTAATATACGAGTTGTTGTTGTCCAAGCTTCTTTCAAATTGACAACTTTTTTTTTCAAAAGGTCTTTTGATCAAAATACACACAGTTCCTACTATAAAGTGGAATAATTGATTCGTTTATTCAAGTACTAGCGATGAACATTGTCTAACATGCTTGCATAGGAAATATGCATGTATGTTTTTTTATTTTTACATTACCAAGAATAAATACAATACATCGGCAATGTAAACCAATAAGTTAAAAAAAAGATTAAAATCACTATAATTTTCGAACAATTTAAACTCGGCTATGTTTGACATTATTCTATGACGACAGACTACACTCATCAACAACGAAGTATTTGGTTCACAAAGTTACCGAGCTATTTTTTTCTAATCAACTTATTACCATGGAAAAGTAAAACTTAAAGGTTGTGAAGATCATTTTAACATAAGTAAGGGCATTAGATAAGTAATAAAATACTGAAAAGGATATTTTTTACTTAGTTTTAAATACACATAGTTGTTTTATTTAACAAATTTTGACAAAAATATAACCTGCTTTAGAAAAGTTCAGAAGCTATTTTCAATATATATATGTAGGTACAATACATACAAATGAACTCATGTAACATAATTATTAGAGTACATAATTTTGTCTATTTATTCAGAGCTGTCTGTACCATATTCATGCAAACAAATTTAATAATTTTACAAAGAAAACTGACAACTTTGTATGAAAAAACTACGAAACAATAGAAAAATGTAATCATGAGAAATCATACAAACAACTTGTTGGTAGATCAGAAGACGTCCGAGGGTAACTTGACGTCCGCTTTGTTCCAATTAAAAAAAAAAACTTCAATTTGATTATTAAATTTTACTATAAAATTGTGATAATTTTGAACAATAATTACATAGATATATTTTTTTTAGTAGGAAAGATTACAAATAAAAATATTTTGTCCATTTTGGAGTCACGTGCATATACCCTCTTATGGATTGGAAGCATCAACCAGCGATCATTATAATGATAGCAAAACCATACTACTGCAGTGTAAGAGATGTATGTGAGAGTAGTGATGACGCCAATTGCAACCTGTAATTAAAATTCTCAAGTCGATTAATTATATTGACGGCAGTTTAATCCTGCATATACCACTGCCAGGTCACTCTGAACACGACGATGAAAAAGTGTGTATTACATCGGGATTTAAACTCAAATGACTTGTTTCCCGATCATGGAGATAAGCTACGATGATAGAGTATGACTCAATTTTTTTTACAACACAAATATCTAACTACCAAAACAGCATGATACAGATGTTTAACTCTTTCAGTCTTGGTAGTTAGTGTCACTAACCACCACTTTTTGATTTTTTTTTATTAAAATCCACACCATCTAGCTGTAATCGGTTGAATTATAATAAAACTTCCATCCATCGCTGACACAACGCGAACGGTTGTCAGTTTTTGAACGAATGACAGTTCAGTTGCGTTGAATTCATTTTTGTGGTAACGTACTTTTTTGAGTGAGTGCGATATAAAAAATTGGGAGACAGGTAAGTAAGCTTTTTTCTTCAATGTTTTTTGTTCATTGTGTTTACTGATATTTATTTTATTCGTGTATCGATCAAAATACTATTTTTTTTGGGTTTTCGATGTGCATTTAGAACGAAAATGTAGTGGTTAGTGCTACTAACCACCGTGACTGTTGCGGGTTTATGGTCCCAATCTATGTGCTACTTAGACATGTAACTAATAGTGCATTTTTCTTACATTGTACTGTATACCGTGCTCGTTAACAAGTAGAGAACTGGAAGAGTACTAGTTAGAAGACTTTCCTTCAGGTGGCGAGAGTATTTGTAGCGATGATGATGCCGTAGAGGACCCCGACGATCAGCCAAATCCACTCGTGTTAGGTGATTTAATAGGAGAAATTCAAGTAATTGATGATCACGACTTTGATGATGATGATGACCTACCTGGCTGGTACGCCAGAATCCTGACCCTGTCGAGCCCAACACTTTGAATTTAAACCGACTGATTACAATAGCTCCAAAATTGAAGAAGAATTATAGGATGGTCGTACCTGGTGAGTTTTCTAAAAGTGTGGGAATAGCCGAACAAATTCTTAGCATGGAGAATATTACACCGCTTTTATTGTTTCGCCTTTTTTGGACAGAGTATGTACAAGATATTTTATGTTTCCATACGAACCTTTACGCTACTCAATCCGGCAAGCGTTATACACCTACTACAACAGAAGAGCTTGATGTTTTATTGCTTTGAACTTGGTGATGGGCATAAAAAAACTGCCAGGCTCCAGAGATTACTGGTCTTCAGCACCTGATTTGCATAATAAATACGTTTCAAAGTATATGAGTTTCAATAGATTTAGTTGGCTTTGAATAATTTGCACGTAAACGACAATAGTGTTATGCCCAACAGAAATTGTTCAGATTTTGACAAACTTTATAAAATTAGATCTCTAATCGACATTCTGTGAACTAATTTTCAAAATAACTATAAACCATCAGAAAAGGTTGCAATTGATGAAAGTATAATAAAATTCAAAGGCAGGAACTATTTGAAACAATACATGCCAAAAAAGCCGACTAAACGAGGATACATGGTTTGGATGATGTGTGCACAATCAGGTTATTGCCTAGATTTTGATATTTACAACAAGTTAACCGCAGAGAGCGCGATGGTACAAGCGTGGAAGTGTCGTGTCCAGAAGCCGTGAAAGACTACAACGCAAATATGAATTTTGTAGACAAATTTGATCAGCTAAAAGGAAGTTATGCTGTAGACAGAAAATCACACAAGTGGTGACACAGGACTTTTTTCATTTCCTTGATTGTTGTGTTGTCAATGCCTTCTTAATTTATAAAGAACTACAGTCTTCTTCACGCCCAGATTTATCCAAATTGACTCTGAAAGAATTTAGACGAAGTGTTTACCAGGGTGTTTACTGGCGCCAGTGTATGTGACACAAAGACCCGATTCAGTAAATAGCAACCGTAGCTCCGCAACGTCTTCTCCAGGACCTGCATTAATAAAACGGCACAAAGCTACAGTCCCTCCAGAAATTCGTCTGGAATGCAGTCGCCATCAGCCTGAGAGAACCACCTCTAGAAGATGCTGCAAATATAGCACCAAAATATCTCCAGTGCGTACTGTATGGCAGTTCAGTACCTGTAAAGTGTCTCTTTGTCTACGCAAAAGAAAAACATGTTTTGCAGATTTTCATAAAAAATAAATTTATGTTATATTCGCCTGCAGAAAAGTTGATTATAGTTTTTAATATTAATATATAATATACATCATTCATCAATGTTTTATTTGTATCAATAGTCATGGTGGTTAGTGTGACTAACCACCTCATACCTCGAAAGCCTTAACACCTAGATTTATTTTTACACTTTTTATAATATTTTAATTGTGAATGATGCTAAAATAAAACATAAAAATGTTTTAAATATTCTCGATGTAAAAGTGTGACTGAAAGAGTTAAACAGCTTTGTGATATAATTTAAAAATGTTACGAGTTAATTAAATCTGTGACTTGTAGTTTAGGTAAATAAATGTTTACGTTTTTATGTACTTATAAAGAGATGAAATAAATGGTCGCGAAGAAAATTACATCAGTATACCAGGGAATAAGTTGCAGACGTAATTTTCAATAACCTCGTTTCTACTTGCAGTAAATAACATCGGATGTCCTGTATTAGAAATTCTAGAGCAGCGCGATCCTCATTCATTCATCGGCAATCAATACCTGTTTAGATTCCTTTAAAATAAAAAATTACGTTCAGTTAAAACCTTCTGAAAACAATAATACCAAAAATACACTACATACCTTAACTTTCGCACTAAATCTATGAATCGCTTCTGATGTAGAAGCATATTAATTTTAACTGGAACTTGGTTATTTCAGAGAAACAGGGCCACCTGGCCACAGGTTCCTGTAAAATAACAAACGAATATGTAACAATATTCATCTTTTAAATGATCGTTTTTATGATTTAAAGAAAAAACCTTTATTTGAGTAATATTGACAGCTATATATACAGTTAGTCAATAAACATTAACATCTGCTAACATTTAATGATAATTACATCAATAAAATATGCAAATAATTCATTAACTTATTAAAATAGGTGAAGTTTGTGTATGGAGAATGGTTATTACTTCAATTATACTTTATTTAGTAAGTTACCGAGTTGTATCATATTGGCGCTTAACAGATTTGAGAGAGACTTGAAAGTTTTCAAGTTCTCACAGACAGTAAGATTTAAGATTTCAATATCACAGAAACGTATAGCTTTTACTGAACCTGTATTTTATCACTTTTAAAAAAAAGGTGAACACGCCGAGACCGACATAGTATGGCTAGGCAGCCATGGTGTAGGTCACCATACTGCATTGTTTGCGTTCGCAATAAGTATGGTGACCATCACTCTTGCATTCTATTCATACTTTCTGTCAGGCAGAGTAGATTACTTTGATCCTCACCGAATAAACAAAAAAATGAATGTTAAAAAATGTACACATAGTAATATAGAACTGTAATACAGTAAACATTTTTAACAAAAAGAAAAAGCATATTTATATAATTTATTTTAATTAGCAAACGATAGCTTTTTTTGATTATAAAGAAATATTCGGATTTCCATCGCTTATTACTGTGTGTACCTTGCAACTCGTCCTCCTCAAGCTAGATTCTCTGAGCTTATACAACTACAACTTTGCTAATAGTGCTAATCTAGCCACTGTCATCATGGGTAATTGCCACCAAACGAGTGATCACGCGTGCTGCTCGTCTAACACAGTTGATTTGTTTATATAATTTACGAATTTGAATTCTTGTGAGCTAACACACAACGTTAAAATAGAGTAAAATTTACCATAAATAATATCGAAATACTCGTACTAGTAGGTTGCAGGAAAACTTGTAAAATGTCTTGTTCTTAAAATAAAGATAAAACTTGAGAGGACTTTAATTTAAATTTCCAACAGAAAAAAACATTGAATAATACCTTGATATCTGTATTCAATTCTTTCTTAAAGGGAGGTATTAAATTGAAATTAACATCAAGTTGTCAGCAGACTTAAAACTATAAAATAATATCAAGCCTCGAAGTCATCACAATCAAAAGACACGGATATCATTTAATCCTTATAATTTAACACTTCACATGTAAATTAGAGTCTAAAGGGTACTTCCTATTGACCTAGAATCGTGAATTTTAACCGTTAAAATTGTTAATAGCATAACTTACTACAAGTCGTATTTTGTTGGTACGAGTATATCACATAAAAATATGTTTTAGCGTATATCGATGTAGGAACCAAAATATTCAAGAATCGACTTCCTGTATGGACAAATTATCTATGCAGAAGGTACGGCACCCTTAGTGTGCGAGTCAGACTTGTACCTGTTTTGATTTTTTACAACATAACTGTTGTAACATATCAATGGTTCATGTATCCAGAAAAATGATTTAGCAAACTACGCTACGTAACATAACTGGTTACGTAACTTCGATTTACACTTTAGCGGATTAAATTTAATTTTCACTTCTACTAATAATCGTAATTGATGTTTTTTTAACACTTTTCATGTGTATGTTTCCAAGCCTAAGCAGTTTTGGATCATACAGAAGTAGATGCTAATTTAATAGTAGAGGAGCCGCAGAAGGAATTCCGGGATTTACTCGAAAGCGGCAGTTTAATATACAGGGATACCTTGTACTCTATTAAGTACTTACACCAAATATGAGACTTCTATAAATGATCGCCCGTCAAGGATAAAGAATCAGATTAGTAAAAAAAAAAATTGATCATCAAACATTTTCGAGCGAGTCAGATTAAGATAAGATGAGGTAGTTACGTGCTAAAACGTGTAGATTTCTGTAATCTGACAATTTGAGTAAGACGTAAAGAAGGGGGAGGGCTACAAAATTGTAAAAAAAAAACGTCAACGAATAATTCGAGGATTACGAAAAATACATAATCTGACAATTTGCGCAAGCCGAAGCAACAAAAATTCATCGATAAAGTTTAATGCGTGCAGCTACGTGATGCCTATATTCCCCTCTCCGCGCTTCTATTTCTCTCTCACAATTTAATTTTTTATAATTATTTTGTCATAAATACAAATATTCTACTTTAAAAAATATGTACTTTCTCATTTGCATGCTATTTCCTAAGCTTTTCAATTAATTAAGTTCAATAGTTTAAAAAAATACAAAAAATATTTTTTTCATTATCAGACTAACGAAATCCCTCTAGATAACTGTCAGATTATGAGACAGCACGTCTAGTGCATCCAGATGAACCATATATATCTTAATCTGACGCGCTTGAGTACTGCAAAATGACCAATTTTTTTGCACATTCTAATAACGGCCATGACTTTGCGTCACATCCAAATCGTTAGATTATTATATAAGAGCATTTTTTTAGGTTCACTTAACATCCCCTTCGAAAATCTGACGCGCTCGATAAAGTTTTTTTTTTTTTCATTTCTCAGCCCTACGTACGACCACCCCCATCACTGAAACAGTCAGATTAATATACGTACATTTTTAAAAATACGTAGGACATATACAGTAGCGCTCAAAAGTATTTTGACAACTCAATTTTATTCTATATCACAAAAAATGATAACAAAATTGTTTCCAATCAAAGATTATATTTGAAGTAATACATTTCACAAATTAAGACACTTAAATGTAATATATTTCTACACAAAAATAAAACATATAGAAAAATTATTTACGACACGGCTCAAAAGTATTTTGAAAAGGAAAGTTTTTTATTTTATAAAATAATTTTCGATATTAACTATTATTATTTTGTTGTATATCCATTAGCTTTCAAGACCGCTTCACAACGCGCCGGCATTGAGTCATCTAGTTTCTGCAAACGATCAATGGGTATTCGGCTCCATTCGTTACTTAGTGCTTCATATAAAGCATCTTTATTTGAATAGTTTCGACATCTTACGCGGCGATTCAGTTCTTCCCAAAGATGCTCTATCGGGTTTAAATCGGCACTTTGACTTGGCCAGTCGAGAATTTTGATTTTAGCGAGTTTCATGAAGTCGTTGACATGTTTCGATTTGTGCTTTGGGGTCATTGTCTTGTTGAAAATACCAACCAGGTGCCATATTTGCTTTAGCATAGGGTAGCTTTGTTGCTTTAATATATCTGCATACATAAAGCGATCCATAGTACCTTCTATCCTAACTAAAGGTCCGATTCCGCGGCGAGAAAAGCATCCCCAGACCATAATATTGCCATGCTTTACTGTGGGTATTTGGTATCGAACATCAAATCTTTTGTTTACAGGACGTCGCACGTACCATATACCATCAGATGACACTAAATTAAATTTGCTTTCGTCACTCCTTGGACCATTCTGAACTCGTACATAATCTGAACCGTTTCGCAAACGCAAGGCGCAGCTTCCTATTCCTTGCAGAAATTAGAGGTTTCTTAGTTGGACGTCGTCCATGTAATCCGAAGTCCTTTAGTCTGCGTTTTACAGTTGAAACGTGTAAATTCACGTCGCAATTTTCCTATAACTCGTTTTTTATTTGCACAGCCGTTTTTCGGACATCACTTGTCGATAACCTTTTTATCAAATGGTCTTCCTTAGCGGATGTTTTTTTCAGACGGCCACTTCGAGGCTTATTTTCAGTAGTTTTACGTTTATTATAAGCTTTGTTCCACGAACTAACAAGTTGTCGTGACACTTTAAAACTTCGAGCAATTTCTGCTTGCGTCATTCCACTTTGTAGGGCAGTTATCACGGCATTTTTAATATCATTTGAATATTCTTTAGTCTTAGGCATGTTGATAAATGCGGAGTAATTATACCTTATAGACAAAAATATATGCAGTGTGAGTAGAACCGCTGCCAGCAAGGAACTGAATGGTTGTCAAAATACTTTTGAGCGCATGTATAGACGTGTTTTGTTTTTTACAAAGAAAGAAAACAAACAAGTTCCCAACTTGTAACTCACAGAGGATGAAATACGTCATAAATAATAATATAAAAAATACTAAAATTATTTTGAAGTACTCAGTAAAAAGATAACTGCAAAAGTAGTCTTGTCAAAATACTTTTGAGCGCTACTGTATAATATCATTATCTGACACGCTCGAGTATGTCAATGGAACTGTTTTTGAAGTGAAAACTTCTTTAGGCGCGTTGAGCGTTTTGGTAGAGGGTAAAATCCTCGGTTCGCGTCACCGACATGCTAATGATAATAGTATATCTATAGCTATGGAGAATATGATATTATATATTATATATGAAATTTATTATTATTATATATTATATATGATATTATATATTATATATAGCTATATATGAAACATAAAAAATTTCATATAATTTTTGCATATAGTTTTAATTACTCTCAACTTAATAGTTCCGTTTTCACTTCTATCGGCAGTCCCACGACTGCTACTGTTTTTTTTTTTACATTTTTGAAAATCTATAGCAGCTCCACCCACTGATGAAATGGTATGTTTTATATGTCATTTTTCTTTTCATCATCTAAGCTTCACAACCGAATAGTTCTCTATGACGCTCGAGTAAATCCCGATTTAGCATCGTGGCCTCCCGTACTATAACGTATAAGCATTATTGACACAACTCTGAAGAACTTCGGTCATTTAAGAGGATTAGCTTTTAAATTTTCAGAAGGACTTTGTTAGTGAGTTACCTCAGATTAATAATGCAAAATTTCTGATATTTTTTTTTGTAATTATATAGTCAGCAGCAGATTGATTTGAGCTTTCAAAGAAGTTAAAATTATGTGAAGCACATCAATTTAATTTTGGGTTGGCAGATTTGACACTCAAATTGTTATACGCATTTAGAGTGGTTAAAAATCTTAGCCATCATTTGTCAATATTGTGTTAGCTGACAGAGTGTTCACATTAATATTTTCTAATAAGTCATTCAATGGTATCTATATACATGACCATGCATTTTGTCTGAACGAGTTGTCAGTATACCAGGAAAATTTGTAAATAATTTTGTTTTTCTATATAGTCCTTAATTGATGGGTTTTACTAGCATTAGAGTATCGGAACAGTAGAACTAGTTGGCTTTGGTAAACAAAGACTTTCAGTAACGCAGACTATTCCGCAACTTGAATTGTTGTTGTTGTTGTTAATGATGACGATTGTTGATATTTAGTGAAGTCAATGATCGTAACTTCTAAGCTGACGACAAAATCGTGCTAGATTTCCAAACAAAATGCGAATAGATAATAATAACAACGTTGATTGATCTTCGCGACATATTCTGGAGCAGAACAGTTTTTAGTGATTTACGTATTCAGTTAAGTAATATTGTAAAGGCGCAAAAAACTATGAAGAAGAATTATTTTCATATTGATACGTTGGAACTCCCTCAACGGCTTCTATGTATGTATTGTTTTGTTTTATTCTAATACAAATCTGATAATGTCATTCAACAGAAGCAAGTCAATACCGAATTCAATGGAAATAAAATCTTATACAAAGTTTTAACCTACTCCTATTCGTCACACCTAAGTGAAGTGATTAATCATTTACGACTAAATGCTTCTTAAGATTTTACTGAGAATGTCAAACTAGTGTCACAAATTTAGGTAGTAGTAGAACGGGCTAGTTCGACCGGAGCAGTACTACCCTCGCACAGCAAACCAACCTAAAGTGACAACATGCGTGCTGTCGCGTTTTATTGATGATTGCGAGACCAGAGACCCAGTGACGCAGGGTTGACAGTTGTCGTAGTAAGTGTGTGAGCCTTACACTGTCACGATGGCTGTCATGCCTTTTACGCCCCGAAGCTGAGCGTGAAAAAGCAGCTCACTAGGCCACCATAGTGTGGGTCACCATACTGCATTGTCAGCAATTGCAATGAGTTTGGTGACCACAAGTCTTAGGTTCTATTCATGCTCTTAAAAAAAAAGTCAACAAAAACCATCAGTTGAGCGTCGGCCGGCACTGATCCTGTTTTTACATCTGTTACACGTGTACAACGGACAAAGGATTTAGTACCTGTTTTAAAATAAAGTAGTCTCTAATAAAACTTGTGCACTAAGATAAGACTTTACGTAAGACTTCATTAGTATTCTGTATCAGAAAACTGTGCATACTTCTTAGACGAACGTTCCGATGCCCAACGCATTGGTTGCTTTTGGTGCACGATGAATTTCTGAATAGAGTTCTCATCCACACGTAGAACGCTCAGTATCATTACAGCATTGTAGATAAATAGAAATAGCACTAGAAAATTAAAATTCCCTTTCATTAACTACTTTGAAATCCAATTTTTATTTTAAAGTTACTGAATTACGTGTAATGTAGGAAATGAAATTTTCATATCAACACGAAAAATTAAGTATGGTATTCGGATTTTTGTTTATATACTTCTTACAAAATCAAAAAAAATATCAGTTAAATACTCCCACTCTATATAAATTTATGTTTGGGGAATCAATGATTTCAAAGTAGGATTAAAACGCGTATACACTTGTTAGTATGTAAAAGATTTAAATATTTTAAGTATATTGTCCTATATGCTATACGAATAACTTAGGTGTCTTATAAGACACCTAAGTTATTCGTATAGCTCGTTAGTAAAATACGCGTTCTACGTTCGTCTTTTGAATTGTTCTTAAAGTTATTTAGATCGCCCATCTGCCCTCCAAGCATGTCGATTGTGGCTTAATCTCCCGGTAGATAGAGCTCTGTTCTACTGTCCTCTGTCGCATATTAAAATGATTAAAACGTTCTTGCAATTTATTTAAATATTTGTTTAAATAAACATTATTTATTCAACTAAAGTTATGTAGTTTTATACAATCTAGTCAAACCGTAGTTCCCCATATATAATTATATACCTATTTAAAAGTAATTTTGATTAAATAGTGTGATCTTGCAGGCGATCTCATTCTACATTTACAATATGGATAACCTCTATATCGTAAATAAGTTATGTTTTTACATGCCTTCTCATAACAAAACACTAGCGTGATGTTATTTTTCTACTAACACTATCCATTGTTCTAATTTCTAATTCTGAATCGTGCGTATTACGCGACTAAATAAATCTGTTAAACCGTTCAGAAATCGAATGTCGATGTCAGATCAAAACTTTGGGACCAAGACCATATTATTTTTCAATTTGAAAGTTATTATAAGTAGGTACTACAACATTGAAAATCTGAAACTTTGCTAATGTGTGCAATGGAACCTTTTTTACAAGTGTAAACTCTCAGGCCGTCACGATGACGTGGTTTTTGGTGTGTCGGAAGCGAACTAACCAAACCCGTACGGTGTGCTACTCTAAAATAGGAAGTATCCGACAACTGCTGTGCTAAAACATCTGGAGGGTTATACAACCTCAGAAGCTTGCTCAGCTTCCCGTGAGCATAATAATAAAAAGGAAACTCAAGCAAATACAGAACAAAATATAATAAAATGATATATAATTATATTATAAATGTACTCATAATTAAAACCTGCGTGGACAAAAAAAACATAACAGCTATTAACTTTAGTAGGTCTTACAGAAATATATAATTCTCAAACTAGATAGATGTATGTTCACATGTAAAAAATATAGATTAAAAAACTAGAAAACACTTTAATGATAAGTCAAACCAAAAATTAAAAAGTAATTCTTAATGTAGGAATAAAACAATAAACAGAAAACATAAGTATTATTGTTTATAGTTTTTTAAACTATATTTATTTTTTATGCTCGACTTATCATTAAAGCGTGTTTTTTAATTTTTTAAACTACATTCATTTGTGTTGTTTTTTTTTTTATTCTGGACCTCCCTAAAGTGTGGTGAATCCAAGAGTGGTGGTCAAAGTACTCATTATGAATGTAGACAATTCAGTCTGGCGACCGAGACTATGGCGGCCCAGCTACTAGAATTTTTTCTCTATTGACCTTAAGATCCTTAGATATTGAGTACAGACACTGCATTTATTCATGTTAAGATCTGTATCTATGTATAAAAAAATGAATGATACGTTTTCGTTGTCTGTCTGTCTGTATGTTCCTTATAGAATCGTAAACTATGCATTTTATTATGTGATTATCTTTAGCAAAGTTATTGTGCATGAACCCAAGAAGGTTTCTGAGATGGTATGAATATTTTTTTTTACCTTTCTTTCAAATTTATTTTAGTCGGTGGCTTAACAAAGTCCGCACACTAGAGTTAGTCATTTATAATTGTACATGTATATTTAAAGTTTACCAACGCTTCTAATAGCTTCTATTTAAAGCTAAATATTGCAATCAAATGTTACCCATGTACGTGTTAAGTTGACCTCAATGAAACGATATTTGATTAGCACGATATAGAAGGCGAGGTACTGTCTGCAAATATTGATAAAAAAAAAATACTTCTACTTCTTTCTTTGGAGTTTTTTTTTAATATCAAGACTTTAACACCACTATCTGTATCATTTACAACATTTTTGCCTGGTTTACTCGTCTGATAAATCTTGAGTATACAATGAAAAATAGATCAGTGTTCACGATTTTTAAAACAAGCGATTAAACCATAGTTTTTCTGACTGTGTTATCTATACATACTATTATCTTTCTAAACAGTTGTCGTTGCCATTACGGCGAATCAAATCCATGACGTCTATAGATATTGATTAATGGTTATTATTAACGAGTAATGGAATTAATAACAGTATTTGACGTAAATCTAGCCTGATGTTCCAAGCAGATATGAATTTGAAATCTATGGGTATTAAATTCGCTCTGAAGTTGATCATCTATCACTAGAAATCAATATACCTATGTTCTCCAAAAGACTACGGGAAAACATAGTTTCACGTAACCACTTTTGTTAAAATGTTGTTCAGCACTTTAAAAGTGGAGGCTAACTATACTTATGTTGTATGCTGCAGTGTAACTTAGGATGTTATGGAACGCTATTATTGCTTATAGACGCTACCAATACTAAGAATAAAAGACTTTTACAGACTACACAAATGTATGCCCTTTTTAAAAGAACATACAGTTCCAGACTTCTAATCAGATCAGCTTTAAGCCTATATCCCAAAGGGGTAGGTAAAGACATTTGCCAACTATAATTTTAATCTCACTTACATAAAAGAAATGAGGCATTACCGTCAAACGGGCACATTGAGGATTAGTTTGGAAAATTGGGAGAATATGGAGCGGAAAGAAAAAAGATAAGAAGAGAAGGCAATGAAAATATATCCCTTACATTGCTTAGACAGATAGATTAGAAATTTAAACTCTCGAGAAGGTCAGTTTCAATGATTATAGCTGATAAGTGTAAGCCGTCTTATCTTCAGTCTCTCTTTAGTAATTTCAACTTAACAAAAATGTTGGTTTAGTGGTCACCCATTGCGGCTTCTGAGTCAGGTCGGGTGTGTAAATAAGTATGTTTATCAGCAATCTCGATCCTTAGTACAAGCTGAGGTACAAGGATCAGCCTCGTATAAGACATCTAAAATAAAAAAAAAGAATAGCAAAGTGTTCTCAAAGTGGATAGTGTTATCAAAGTAGGCTCTAACTAGCAGGTAATCTGAGATTTTCATGTTAATTCCCATTGCTAAGTATAAAATGCTAAAAAAACAGATGCCAGGGTATACACAACGATTACATATAAACTATTTATTTTAAATAATATTAAAAAATAAAACAGGTATTAGAACTTATGGTTCCTACACATTATTCTTTAGACATCCCTTTTCAGGGCCAACATCACAAGAAGTATGATGAAGAGTTCAGTTATTTGAAGCTCGATAAAACCTCTCTTCCCTTGAAAAACACTAGTAAAGCGTTCATATAGATCATCGAACTGTGTAATTAGGGATTACAGATCAATAAAATGTACTGTCTTCTCTCTTTATCAAAATGTACATTCTAAGGCTCCGTTGCGTAGCTGAATCAAATATATTGGTAATTATGTGTAAAATGAAGTCATGTTTTAAAAAGTTCAACATTAGATTTTGTCGTTGACTTCGCTCGTGTAAAGATTTTTTCCATCTGGTTATGTATTAAAATCTGGAAAGCACACATTCACATTTGTATTAATAAGATAAGTTGGGATTTCAAGGTAATGACTAAGTGATAAAATTTTACTGTTCCATCATTCTCTTAATGTCGTTTAAAACTCCAACAGGTTTATTTCTATTAGTTTTTAAACACGTTAAAATATTAATGTAAAAATGAAATGCACGTACTTATGACTAGAGTCATAAATATATATATATTTTTTTTGTTTCAGGTTATTTGTTATTTAAGGAATTTTGTGAACAGACGTCAGATGAACCAGTGCCACAATTAAAATTTTATGAAGAGGTAAGTCTAGATAATATTACACATGCATAAATTGCTTTTCAATAAATATTTTGTATTTTGAATGTGTAACTAAGTAAAGAGAAGGAAAACTTGATACAAATCCTATTCCAACCAGTTTTGCTAACGTGGTATTGTAGGCTAAAACCTCTTTTCTACGGAGAGGCCTAAGTCGAGCAGTGGGCTATAAAAGGCTGTGGATGTGATATGAACTAAGTAAACGTTTTTCCTTCAACAGATTAAACTATACGAAAAGCAAGAATGTGTAGAAGAGAGGCGGCGTATTGCGAGGGATATTTATGACAATTTTATTATGAAAGAACTTTTAGCACATTCACACGTAAGTACAAGGAATGGTTTAATATAATCTAGCTTCAATATTTTCACTATGGGCAATTGCATTAGGACTATGGACATAATTAGTATCTCCGTAAAAATAGAATACATTCGTAAACGATGTGTTAAGACTTTAAAATCATGTAAAAGTCAGGTAGTCTTATATGTACGGATATAAGCGTGCTTATCCGGGAAAAACAGCAGTTGCTCTTTCGGTCGACCGGCACGTTTTAATTCTTCGGATTATCTCGGCTATTCTTTCTACACTTGCATAGAACACTAAGAGCTACAGAAATTAACTTGTAAAAGTTAACTAAATATTATGTTGTTTGTATAGATAATACTTCATATTGATTCAATCGTGTAAACAATTTTTCTTTACTTCTTTTATACATAAAATTAGAAAATCTTTATAATATAGGTATTTCAGTACTCGAAAAGAAAAAAATGTAGTATCAATCTTAAAATTCTTCCTTTTCTTTACGTGAGAAACACTTAACTAAAGGAAAGTAATTAAAACACTATTGTTCTTCAAAATAAACATAATAGGAATCCTCTACATTCTCTTATTTTCATAATGCTCTACATACTCTTCGTGACGTCGTGCCTTGATGTCGACACAGCCCTCTTTGACTATGAAACATATTTCAATTATATATGTAAAAGCATTATATCTAATGAAATGTGTGGTTACAAAGTGATACTATCTGCAGCATACATCTATACACCGGTATATGACCGTGGTTTTGCTTTTCAAATAGTTGTTATCTAACGTCGTTGTGGTTCGCAACTTGGAAGTTTGTATACAATTGTTCCCAACCGGATTTTGTTGTTTTGTTTTACAAAACCACGAGAAACAAAACAAACAAACTTCTTTGTTCGCTAATCTATAATACAAAAATAATTGACGTTTAATATTTAAAGACCACGTTTCCGCCGATTGTTTTCTTGGTATCTAAATTACGTTTAAGTATGGATATAGATCTGGCTATTAGCATACATTTTAAGGGGTTTAAATAGTTGCCTTTATAATAAAAAAACTAAATCATACTTTTCTCGGGAAATAAACAAGCATGAATTCCCAAATCAGTCGATTGGTAAAGAACTTTTTGATTTGATTATCGTTAGACGGTATTTCATTCGAGATTTCACATCAAGTTCAGGAGCAGCGTATAAAAGAAAGAATACTAGACTTGATATTTGCTATTATTGAAGATAGCGCTATTATTCGTACTGAGGGTGATAATAAAATCAACATCGCCGAGAAATACTGCTTCTGTATTGATTTATAATTAAACTTGTTGAGAAAAGTCTCCATTGCTTCAATATTTGGGTTTAGCAATGTGGTATGTTTGGCTTTTTTTTCTAGACAATGTATAAAAACTTTTGTAAATAAGGTTTTTAAAGTCATATGTTGCCAAACGGTTATGGAAAGTTACATTTTCACTGATGAATGTTGCAGTTCCGAATGTTCGAACAGAGACGACACTACCACTATAGTGAACGTTAGAGTACGTCAGGCATTACTAATACCAATCACTTGGATTTATCTCTTTCACAGTTCTACCTTTACCTTAAGACATTATTTAGTTCCGATTTGTACTAAATATGCAGCTTTTTCGTGACATATCTTTGTCTTTCTTCGGCAAAGATATGTTAGTTTTGTTGAAGAATCTGTAAAGTTTTCATAAATGATGAAAAATTTTTAGCTAGTACTAGTTTTTTGACCATCAGTACTTAGCTACTGTTTGGATTACGAGACTTCATCACTTCTTAACAGTATAGAGAGTACAATGGCAGGCATGTAGATGACTTCTACCTGCTTTTCTTTCTACTGCGTTTGCGTATCTCATGGGAGGGATAACTGTTGTACTTGTTTGGCTGGTAATGTTATCGACAGTAACAGCTTTAATTCACACATTTTTAGAACTTTACGCCCAACACTTATTTCAATTTGTAGTTTCAGTACAGTTTATACGTAAATAAACTGTACTGAAATTCTACAACTGACTATGACAACAGCTGGCTGTTACAAATGAGTTGTGAACGTATGATTCTTATCAGTCAGATGGCGATGTACCATTTTAAAATCAGATACATTCGCTTACGATTTAATAGATTCGTCACTGAATTTTAGCTCTGTTGACTTGACTGCAAATTACTTGAATTACTTTTTTTACTTTTACATGAACAGTAATTTACGGTCAATAAAACTGATTGAACAAAAATTACTAATAAACTTTTTTTTAATTATCTAATTGCTTTAAAGAATTCATTTCTTTATTACTTCGTATAATCTGTACAGTCAACATTAGAAATAAAAAAAATCTTTGTTGTTAATTGCTAAATACACTAGTGAGCTCATTCATAAATTTCAATATAATATTTGATAGTAATTTTTTTATTAAAATTCAGTTTTATATTAATCTATACAAATATATTTTTGTAAAAAAACAAAAAAAAAGTGAAGTGTCTGTTTGTAATTTCAAATTAGGAGCTTTTCGCTCTAATATATAATATATATCGATAATTGCATAAAAAAAAGCAAATTTTGTACCTGTTTGCTCCGGCTAGTCTCAGTTACGGCTGAATCAATTTTCACAGGATTGTCACTGGCAGATAGCTGATGTTATAAGGAGAAAGTTAAGTTATTTTAAACATAGAAAAAGAAGAAAAGAACCACGTGGCGCAGTTAGTAATAATATTTTTGGAAATCTGACACAACGGCATCCAGTTCCTAACTAAACAGAGTTTAAGCATGACAAGTTTTTGAGAAAAATTTAAATTCTTTTAGTAAAGTTCTAAACCTATGATAATTATATGAAAATAGTTGGATGAATTACTTTATAAACGGTATAAATGTCATAACTATCCAAAGTATATTGCTAGTGGTTTGCATTCAACATTTATATATTACTTTCAAAAGTCTTTAAAAGACCTGCCAGTTAACGATCGGGCAGACAAGTTAAAAACTTTTTCCTTCATACGTCGAATAAGTTTTCATTTTTTATGATCCTCCACTCAGTCTACATTGACTTAAAATTTATACAGTTGGTTACATTTAATGAGAAATTCTAGAAGTACACTTTGCTGTTTATTAACTATTGGGGGTTGCCAACTATATATTAGTACTGCTAATTTGCACACAATTACAACAAAGTGAGTTACTGAATAAAATTGCAATTCTTTCTGGCGTAAATGTGTTTCCACGTTTGGTTTATTATACTACTGAATGAAAACTTACTGAAAAATTCAAAACAACATTAAAGCATTAATATTGTGTGATGACATATGGATCCGAGACGTGGACACTCACCATTGGCCTGGTCCACAAGTTTAAAGTAGCTCAGCGTGCGATGAAGCTGCGATGCTTTGTGTTTCTCTGGCTCATATATAAATTTGAAATAATAAATAATTTTCATAAATTTCATAACGAGGTTATTCAACAGAGAACGGGAGTAACTGACATCTCGCGGAGAATCAGTACGCTGAAGTAGAAGTGGGTTGGTCATGTCTCCAGACGAACCGATGGTCGCTGGACTCGAAGTATGCTACAGATGAGACCATGATTGGGCAAACGTAGTGTAGGCCGGCCTGCCCCGCGATGGACTGACGACTTGAAGAAAGTGGCTGGCAGATGTGAATTGCCCAAGACCGGGATGGTTGACCTCCTTGGGGGAGATATCGTCCAGCAGTGGGAGGCGATAGCTTGATTTGATTGATTATGTAATTCTCTGTAAAGTAGTTTTATATAGAGTAGAGTACGTATTCTGCCTCCTTGGTTTAGCGGTTAACATATGCGACTGCTGTTCAAAAGGTCTCGGGTTCGATTTCTGGGTCGGATCAAAAAGTGTTATTGAGTTTTTCTGCTTACATAAAAACTTAATTATAACCTGCAATCTGGAAGTTGGGATCTTAACCCCCCGTGCCTCACAGAGCACGTAAAACCGTCGGTCTTGCGCCTTATCTCTCCTCAATAGCAAAAAAACAAGTTTAAAACCATGTAACATATGTATATTTGTCATATAGATTCGATATTCCTAGTGTTATGTAGGTTCGAGCAAACATTTTTTTTACCGAGTGAGTATATTTTAAATTCATCTGTCCAGATATATTTGACTAGGGTATACTCGTATAATCGTCTTTTATCAATACGCTTTAACAAATAAACTTACAAAAACAACACACACCTACAACGCGACTGTCGATGCAAATATTTTTCAAATATCTGAACCGTTTCAAAACGATTTTAGGTGTTATTCATATCGAAAGAAAGTAAATTGTCTAATTGTTTTTTGTTTAAAATATTAAAAAAACTATGACGTGGTAAATACAGGAATAAAAGTGCTTTTCGTTTATTTCTGTTGTATTACATTGTTAATACTTTTGGATAATGTGGCTTGGATGGCCGTTTACGCTCTTACAGAGAAACGCCCATAAATTATTCAAATTATTTGAAAACATGTTGAACTATTTGAGTCTTTTTTATTTTTCTTGTAAATCATTGATGTGTTACTTTCAGGATTATTCTAAAGAGTGTGTAGCGCATGTACAAAAATATTTAATGAAGCTTGAAGTGCCACCGAATCTATTTGAGGTGTGTATTTACAGTGTCTAATATTCTTTCAAGTTACCCCTTAAAGCGACGTAATTATTTATTATTAAATTGCTTATTTTAGCCCTATATTGAAGAAATCTTCCAACATTTACGTGGAGAACCGTTCAAAAATTTCTTAGAAAGGTACAGTATTGTTACTAATTTTATTTATTGTTTGAGTTTCATAAAGATTGTAATGTATTATATCTGTTGCAGTGACAAATATACGAGATTTTGCCAATGGAAGAATTTAGAATTAAACATACAACTCACAATGAACGACTTCAGCGTGCATCGTATAATTGGACGAGGCGGTTTCGGTGAGGTGAGACCATGAGAATTAGTAAAGAAAATACGCAAAGTACCAAGTTTGTTACGCAAGTTTAAGCGTAAGATCCGAACCTAATATCATTAGCATTCTGAGTTTGCACCGCGGACGTGTTTACTATAGTCATATTCATCTTAGAGAACGGAAAGCCGCTACGTAGGTGTAATAAAGCCCTCCTGTTCCGCCACTGTAATAGTGATGGATTTTAACGCTTGTATTGTAGTTATCCACTACGGCTGTAACATTATTTAAAAAGATTGTAAATGTTTCACAAAATATCTCTTGTTAAATGCTGTGTGCGTGTACGACATTATTTTACTTACTTTGTATTTGTAAGCACAGTGAATACAGATCAGTATCGGGCGACCTCCATTCAACGTTTTGTTCTGGTATTCTTGTACATGTTTCTATAGATGAAATATAGTATTTCCACTGTTCTTTTGTAATATGAGTGGTATACGCTGGCTTCTAATATTAAACATTTTATCTTTTTTTAATGAGACTAACTGAAGTTGTTGGTAATGTTTCTTGTGTATGTACGGATGATTGAACTTTGATTGACTGATTTGCAACGTTCACGAACTCTTTAAGAACCGAATCGCAAACGATATAATTTGTAGGACGTTATGTTCGGTAGATAAATAAATTTACATGTTGTACATAATATACAGGTGTATGGGTGTCGGAAGGCGGATACGGGAAAAATGTACGCGATGAAGTGTCTCGACAAGAAGCGTATAAAAATGAAACAGGGGGAGACGCTCGCACTGAACGAGAGGATTATGCTCTCGCTAGTCAGCACTGGGGTGAGTGGTTTATTACATTTGTATTTGTTTATGACATCACCATTTCTACACGCTATTGTGTGGTTATGTCGTACATAACGTTCGTTTACATCTGAATTTTATTTTGTGTAAATTTGTGTGTGTGTGACGGAAGAAGTATTTTTTGTCTTCCGTGAAAAGCTGGTAGTATACTGAGTTGGATAGTACCTTTGACTAAATGTTTAGCCTATAATTCATGTACATTTAGAATTTTACAGACCTGAAAACGATCTTAAAATTGTGAAACGAAGAATGAATTTAAGAAGAGATCTTAATATGTTAATTTTATGTTTCTTTAGTCGCTTTAAGTAATCGATATTTCTCTTTATTATGGTTTGTTCAGTATCTTTAGATTATAATTTATTGTAATAAAACAGAAGAAATTTTATTATAAGGGGTACATCGCTTACGTGGGCCAAATTTACATTTTAATTAAGTGCCTGTTTCGCTATGCAATAGGTAGAGCCCGTGAGGTGAGAATTAGGCTATAAAAACATACGACAACTCTTTTTCAACAACTTAAATATTCTAACACTTTCAAACTTCACTGTATTTACATTATCATGGTAAAGAAGGGTATTCGTGACTCACTTTGGAAAGGTTTTAGTCTGAGTAAAGTAGGAAATCTGTGTAGAGTGTGATTTTGTTATAGATTTTTGTACTAGTTTAAAAAAGAATTTACTGTTAAGCCGTGTTTAGGCGACGGACTTATTTTTGCCAACGGTCGTTGATGTGCCTCAACAATAACACACATTGAGTTCAAATCGTTATGTGTAATAAACTGCAGACCTTTTTGATATTGTTGATGATTTGCGATTAATGGTTAGTCCGACATTTGTCACGTAAGGAAGCGTTTTCAGTGTGACAACGCGTATTTTAATTAAAGGCTAAAATCAATTTTAAGTTATCGTATTCGAAAGGAAACTGTATCTAATGCTCATCATCTGAACTGAATGTTACACTTTTACCCAAAAACAAACAGAAATCACAAGTTCGAGACGTTCATTTAGGTGATATGTTTTTATCGTCCGTTAGTACAAAATTGCAATCATAATAAATAACAAACGTCACATACAAATATTACACAAACAATGAAATTTACTGTTTTGCATTTATTTAGATTTACTGATTACAAATGTTTACGTTTACATTATAATCTTACATAAAAGTCATGTTCAGATTCCGTGAAATAATTTATAAACACAACAAAATTAATTTACCGAGTGTAAAGGTAAGATAGTATGTCGGACTCAGAACTGCCTAAAATCACAATATATACCGTGTTGATAGAAAAAGTAGGCCCGAAATGGCGACCTTGGATTCCACATAATCCCATGTCGCCATTTCGGACCTACTTTCGCTAGGGCATCCAAAGTCATGGAGCCATGGAGGGCAGAGATCATTTTGCACTCTCGGGCGACACTAAGGATAAGTAATTATCTTCCATTACTTTTCCTTATACCTAGATTATATGTCTATTTTATTATACCTTTTTTCTTTTTTATTTTTACTCAAAAGGTGGTAATGCATTTATGACTTTTTAACTTACATGGGCAACGGTAGTCACTTACCGTTAAGTAATCAGTCTGTTGTTTAATTCTGTGCCTTAAAAAATCTTAAGGCATTAATATTATTATACTATAATCGGTAGATTACAACATTATTTAAATAATGCTCTATTAGGCTGTATACGAAAGCATGAGTGAGTTTTTAACTGCTCCCGTTATGAAGCTTTGTCAGCAGTAATTTAACTTGTTGGGTTTGCTCATTAAACTGAATTTAATATCCGCTTGTTGACGTTGACTTTGTCTACATTTTATGAAAAGATACTTTGGATTATTTGCACATAAAAATTACCCAATATCATAATAACAGGATTGATAAAAAACCTTAAGAATTATCTTTTTCTTCAGATAGTACGAAATGTTAAGAATGAAAGAGAACTTGAAAAGGATAAACTATTCTTTCTAGCTTGTAACGTAAAACGTTTTTATTTAGGTTTTTGTTTTATCTTCTACTATTACTCTGAATTTAGGTTGCGTAACGTAACTTTACGTAACGTGGCAAATCTGGCGCCTAGAAGTGAGCATAAGACCCAATTATACTTTTAGGGAAGTTGTGCAATAATAAGAATTGAAGGATTGCTAAAAGGGAAGAAGAATATATAATAGGTACCTGATTGTGTTCGTTGTATATGGAGAAGTTAGAATATACCACCCAAAACCAATTTGATGAATTACTAGTTCTCAGAACCATGTTTAATTTACTACCTCCAATATGCGAAATACCTAGGAACTGTCAAAGCTTAACCAGTCTGCCAGAAATCTATTCTAAACACTTATCTACTGTGTTCGTTACAGGAAGCAATCAAAAAATATTCTCATGACTGTTCATAATTTGACGCCATTTCTAAAATATTTTATGTAAAATTTCGCCTATTAAATGGTGCAGACTTCACATCCTTTTGTCCAATTACTTCAAATTTTGTAACCCTATTGACGAGTGTAATGTCTAAGGTTTATAGCTAAACCTTTACATTCTCTATCTATAAAGGACATTTTTAAGACTTCTACCAATAGCTGAAAAAGAAAAACCGCCGTGAAGAAAGAAGACATCTTGCCACTTCTGTTGCATTTGTGCGTTAATCAATCTGTTATAATTTAACGTTTTTGATAGAAGAGATTCGGCAAATTGCCGTCGCTAGCAAACGTATAAATATGATCGTAACTAACGCATCCCGGTCAATGTTTATCCATAATATAATCAATTGATTCGGGCCAGCGCTCGTATGATTCAGATTTTTCTATTGATGTTATATCAATAGTTAGATATTCAATGGGCATACCTAACGATGTTGTTACTATGAAGACATTAAGCTCCGAAGTAGGAACATCGTTGGTTTTAATGAAATCACTGGCGCGCGTCATATGTACATACGAAAACCTTAACACCTATCCAACTGAATTGAAAATGAGTATTCGTAACTCATATTTATCTTAGTTTGTTTATTATCACACCACAACTTGCTAAATAAATTATACGCACCAGCAAAAGGTTTCATCACAGACCGTTATGTATTTAAATAATTTAATGCCGTCATAAACCGGCATGTTGATTTATTATTCATGTTATCAGTAATTATCTGCAATATGCATTTGAGATCCATATTTCCCTAATTATTTCATGTGCGGTGAGCGTCCATGACTTTTCTCTCATGTTTTTAATTTTCCTTTTTTTTGTATTTATTGCAATTCAGGTAACTCTCTCACGTTGTGACTAAAATGATACATGTGATAGCAGTGCGAAAAAACTAGAGCATTGTAATGATGATGATATCATCCACAAAAACAGTAGGTTTAAAAATATATGGAGCAGGTGAAACCGAGGCGTCTTGTTTACCTCAATAAATCGGAAACATCTGCTTCTATTTCGTACAAGTATCTAATGACTATAATTGTCCCCGTTCATTTTATATCGGTTTTTTTCATGTAGGATACATGAACTCATGTACAGCAAACCTAAAATGCATAACGTAATCGTGTTTTCATAGAGAATATTGGAAAGCGTAATCCAAATATTTTAATATTCGCAATAAACAAAATTGAAGAATTTAAGTGTATGCGATTGCGTTGCGATTATGATATAGCTAGAGGTCCGTACTGGCTACTGAAGTACTCCACACTGTAGTTCGTTAACCATTTTTCGAAAGATGTGACAGATACTAGTATCGATTGAGACTGATTTAACGTTTTTAAAGACGTAATAATAGAATATTTGTCATAGAAATACTCTCATTTCATTAATTTAAAATAATCTTTTCTCGCCATTTTATCATGTAACATTAATAGTCTAATGGTATGTCCCAGTCAGGCAAACATTAAATAATTACTTTTATAATTATCTTAAGTAGATTAAATCCGATAAATACACTACGATAAAACGTTATCTTATAATATTTATCTCGTAATGTAAAAATATCATGGATCGGTAATATATTTAGGTTTATTGAGGTATTCGTATTAATAACTAAATCAATCTACTGAAATCATATCCACAAATAACTCTGCGTATTCCAACTTTTTCATGATTTGTAATGCAAATTATTATAAATTTACTCTGCTCACACAGTACACCATTACAAACAGTCACTATAGACAAAGATCTTATTTGAAGTAATCACTCGTTATCTGTTCTAGACTCTGTAGAAGAAATTGACTTGCCTCGTGTATACCAACTTTGTATGTTGTAAACGACTTTTCCGACTAAAGGCAGTCATAAAACGGGGACCAACGTCCGTAATAAATATATATTATGTGGAGAGTCTAGATGAGCATTACAGACTCGAAGTGGAGTTACGAACGTTTCGAAAAAGTTGGGGTGTAGTACGGAGACATTGTGCGGCAACTCGGTTTTAGATAACCTTGATTATATCTGCTAACTGTTAAATAAATACTTTTCCGTATATTTTTTTAATTTTAAATTCAACTGCTACACGATACTTTTCCAAATGTGATATTATGTTAAAAAAAAAGATTTATTCACATTATAATAGTATACTAAATTCTGGTGTTATATTCGGCTACCTATACCTATGTTCTTAATTTAAAGATTATTTTGGCAGCCTGTGAACTTAGGTAGCAAAGTAAAAGAGACTGAGTATATTTGTGATAATTAAACAGTAATTAATAATTACGAAACTAAAAACGAGCTTTTATTACATCTACATTAACATCAGTGATATACGATTGCTTTTATCGCTAGTAACTACTTTGATTTAGTGCAATACAAGTCTGATATAACTACTTTTATATGTGATATGGTATCGGGGACATAAACGATATCCAGCCAATTGGACTGAAACGAATTGGATCGCCCTCGATTTGTTGTAGTAGTACAAACCGCTTCGCTGCATTTTGTTTCATTGTTCAATGCCATTGTTACAATTTCAAAAATATACAGTAATGACACTCAAATTTGTCTACTAAAATGTGCTACCAAAATATTAAAGCTCTAAGTAATACCCTTATACCATACAACATGTGTACAATTTTATTCTTCGTAACCTAACAGGTTTCTCCCAAAGTTTAACAAGGCCGCAAGCAAAGTTTATATAAAACGAGAAACTGTCTGTCGTTGTGTTACAACATTTATATGTAATCAACTTCGACGTGAATTTTCTTTTACTATGACCTTGTTTTAAAACTTTATGCTGTGCGGTAATAAAACGTTTTTATTTTATTTATACGAGTAAGCAGACTCGGATTTATAGGGACAGACCGACTCAGATGACAATGTTTATCGAAATCCTATCACACCCATATATTTATAGGTCCAGCTCGTTCAATGATTCAGTTTGCTTATGAATGGATACTGATACACAGTTTTTTCGTAATAATCCACCAATATCGGTTTAGTATTCAGCAGTTTATACCCAGATGTGGCTAAAATAAACAAATTTAAATGGCAGGCCTGTTTAATTTTTCAGGCGTGTGAAATAATGTTTATAGCTCACGAGAGTAGGGGCATCGTTCTTTAATATGTAGTCATTTATTTCCCATACATTGCGTATTCCTCGAAGCCAATGAATGTGACTGAAAGTAACAGCATTCACGTGGAAAAGGCGTTATGCTGTGAAAGCTCCCTCATCCGTTCATTCGATATAATTATTTAATTTGAACACACCTTTTTTGGAATTATTATTTATGGATATTAAATTATTTAAAGTTACTTTTTGGTATACGCTTTTACGAATATGATAAAATATAGCACTGGCTGAACCATAAGAATAACTAATTGTTGTGTAGGTATTATGTGTAAGTGGTAAGTAGGTATTATAGGGCGTCTCGTAGTTGTTGTTTCTAAAATGTATTTTAGAAGTGGCTACCTGCCGCCTGCCGTTCAAATATACTCGTATACTGTCTGACAATCGTACTACATATCATTCCCAAATTTCACGAAACTACTAGAAGGATAAACAAGAATCACACAGTTCAAATATTAACTATTGAAATAGGTTTTGCATAGCGGATTATTTAATTGTTTTCGGCTTACGAGTTAGAGCCATTGTCATTTTACAGCTGCAGTCTTTGTGATAATATACAGTACCTAAAACTGCTACCGTATTTGGAAGTGTACTCTTATAAAGCCTTTGTTCGGCTTGTAAGTCTTTCAAATACTTTCAACAGGTCTTGTAAAATAATAATAACTAGACACCACACACTGCTGTCTAATCCCAAGCTACGTAGAGGCTGTACTATGGTAACCAGACAGCTGATAAACATACTTATGTATTTCTAAATAAATACATATTGTAGATAAATTACACCCAGACAGAACAAATGATCGTGCTTATCAGATAATATTTGTCCTGGGCGGGAATCGAATACATGACCTTCGACATAGGAGTCACTGTAATTGCCCAACAGGTCAGCTAAATGATTAATATGTTTGTTAGAATTTGACGATATTGTCAATATCAATCAGGGGTATACATTACCGCGTCTTAAACTTGGTATACCTAGTCTTGCCATAAATATTGTAATAAAGAAAAAAGAAAATTGTTAACTGCAAATAACATTTATTACTTTTACAGTGTGTCAGTTTAATACATAAATATAAAACAATTAAAAATATAAAAAGCTTATTCGAAGTGGTCTCCATTGGCTGCAATACAGTCCTTTAAACGATGAGGCCAGTTATCAATAGAAGCACGCACTCTTTCCATGGGAAAATTCTTCACTGCCAATCGTATAGATTGTTTTAGGGACTCCAAATTATCATGGCGTTTAGAGCAAGCTGTACTCTCTAAAACTGACCACAAATCATAATCCAGCGGATTAAGATCGGGACTAGACGACGGCCAGTCTTCAGCTCTGATGAAGTCCGAAACGTTCGATTCCAACCAAGACTGCGTGGACCGAGCTTTATGACCCGGCGCCGAGTCTTGCTGGAAGGACCATACTTGGTTATTGAACATGGTGATGTTAAGGGGCTTAACTACCTTCTCAAGAATGGTATCTTGATACACTTGTGCCGATGTTTTGATACCTTTTTCACAAAAATATGGCTCAGTCACTCCTTCATAGCTAACACCCCACCAAACCATCACTGAAGTCGGATAATGTCCACGTTGCACTCTGTCGACTAATTGGGAAGCTTCCTTAGAGCTTTGAGCATAAATACGGTCATTTTGTTTGTTAAAATGTTGCTCAATTGTAAAAATTTTCTCATCCGTAAACAAAATTTTTCTGTGACCTCCCTTTGCGTACCGCTTCAGTAGTTGTTTCGATTTTACCACCCTATTCTTCTTTAAATTATCAGTTAAGAAATGGCCAGTGCGTCTCTTATAGGCTGCAAGTCCTAAGTCATCTTTTAAAATACGCGACATGGTTCTAGGTGCTATCTTCATTTCCCGAGATAAAATCTTTTGCTTTCGGACAGGATTTCTTCGAATTCTTTCCCTTACTGCTTTGACCACCTTTTTCGTACGAACACTACGTGGACGGCCAGATCTTTTTCTGTCACAAACAGAGGAGGTCTCATTGTACCTATTAATAGCCCGGTACACAAACATTTTACTAATACCAAGTGTATGGAGAGTTTTAAAAATTGCATTTGGCTCCATACCTACTTTGTGTAATGCTATCACAGCGATTCGGTTCTCTTTATCACCCCACACCATTTTAATATCGCAAAATATTTTACAATGTATTGGCGCCAAAATGAGAAAACACAATGAACAATCGTATAAAAATGACAGATTCGAAATTCAAATGTAATATTTTTTTATAATTAAGTGTAACAGTATTTATGGCCAGACTAAGTAGATAGATAATTTTTTTTTTAAATTTGCCTTTATTCTGAACAATTTTCGCCCGGATTTTGTGAATATAAGGCGGGATAGCCACCCATAAATTTTATGCTGAGTCAAGGCACCGATGGGTGTTATTCTAGATTGCTTATTATCGACCGCTTTATATGCTCTTGCTAATTATCATACAATGTTATCAGTTTCTGTTTATCACCTGGAATTAGACCGGCAAAGTCTTTAACGTGTTTGGTACTGTTCCAAATCGGTATACCCACTCACAAATGTCTTTAACGAATAATTCCGACTTTTAGATGAGTTAATTATACTTTTATTCTGATTTGAATTTTTCTCAATTGAATAGACGTCGTGTATTTAAATGCATATTTCTATACCTTCAATGTAGTCATGGTATGATGTCAAATCTGCATTTTAAATTTTTTTATTTACAAGCAGAGAATCTCACTTTGTTTCGTTCTTATTAAAGTGGAAAAAAATCTCTTGATCTCGATCTTTAAACAAATTTAGTACTAAATTTTGGTACAAATGCTAGAGTAGACTAGACTACATTTCTGTAATATGTATAAACAAAAAAAGACGTCGCAGGTCTTTACTTCATCGTAGTATAGACAAGGAAGTATGTCAAAACTGAATATAGTTACTGTAGTTTATCTGTCTTACCATTTATAGAGACAGTATTTACAGTGACAGTTTATAGTGACATAAACGTGTTGTATAATCTATTTCAAAATAGAAAATAACACATGAATTGTTTTGCAACTACAAAATCAATATGATTGTGTTCCGGTATCGCATCTACATAACTGAGTAAACAATGAGTGCATTCATGCTTTGAGCGTAGTTAAATATTTCCGTCTGCCATAATGTGCATTTGCACCGAAGTTTATTGCTTTAATGCTATTTTACATTTTGTGACTGGCATTCTCAAATTATATTTGTCACCTTATCCTTCATACGATTTGCTAGTTTCCTATTACAGTTTAGTGCGATAAATATATTTTTACACAAAGTTATTAACAAAAGTAACACTGCTATTGTTTAAGAACAAAGCGTATATATAAAACAGGTTCCTTCTATGTCCTAAGTTTATGTTAAAAATGTAAAAAAGATGATGATTTACTATTATTATTTATTAGTTAGTTATACCAAAAACTTATGTTAAGCTGCAGCCTTTGTCTCCCAAAACCAGGTTGATGATTTGACTGGGGGACCTAGTCTTCGTAGTCTCTGTCTCTGTACTCTGTCTTATTAACATTTAAATATAACTAATCTAACGAAAAGATTACTAAACTATTTACAAACATCAGGCACAACGCTTTAGGCTTTCATTTTTAATCATATAAAAATTAAATACTAAAAGTGTAGTAAGAATTTTGATTATTTTAAATTGAACTGCATCTTTTCTTTATGAGAAATGTCAGTGGGTAGGACAATTTTTTTTTCAAATTAATGTGTGAGAGAAATTGACGGTTTTTCGGGGCCCCCTGATGATCTCCATCGTCAGGGGGCCATCTTAGGCACGGGCCCCATGTGCCCTTATGAGAAAAACAGTAATGACAAGAACAACCGTGGGGTACACAGCCGCGGGACAGTTAGTAACTCGTATATAATTTTAAATCATTCACGACACTGCATCGTCTTGACACAGTTTTGTTTTGAATTCCGGGCTAAGAGTAGATATCGATGGTGTAGTAATCATACGCACAAATTAATCAAAACGTTTATTTAGAGTTACTGGTATTTCTAAATATTATCTGACTCTACGCCCAGCTGCTAAGCGCATTGCCTCGTTATGTTGATGTAATTCCTACATTAGCTTATTTGATGGATTTATCCGGTAATCTGGTTGTAATCAACCAGGACTACTTTGAACATTGTCTAAATGTAACTTATGTTCATTCTAATAAAACAATTATATCAGGTATTCCCAGTACTCTAAAGAGGACTAAGTGCTGATACTGTTTAGAGTTATGGCAGCTCGAATTACAGAGGTGACAATGAGCTTAAAATAAACAGATTTAAATTGCGATTGAACGGAATAAAATAACGAGTGCAGCTCGGACGGGGAAGTAATATAGCTTTGTAGCTAAGCAAAAGAGATTTTACTCAGCCATGAAACGCTTAATTGAAAAGTTAGCGCATTCCATAGCAAATAGATTGATTCTCTGCACTTGAATCAATGATGCATTACATATTCAAGTGACATACATTCTTGACAACCAAGGCTTAAGCATTTGAACATATACATTGCCATTATCAATTATTAACATGTTATGCGCGCCATTCTAGACTAATAGTAAAAATAATTGTTGTATCTATGTTTAGTTTTCTAGAATTGTTACTTGTGTGTACACCTTTTTTTTTGGAAAATCCTTTGTTATCTCGTATTCCTTGGGGATATAGGAGTCAAGAGTATATGTTTTTTTGCACTAAAAACCACTTCCATAGCCTACCTCAAAAGCTCTGCTCTGGGAAGATCAGGACATATTATGCCAGGTCCCTCCGAATCGACACCAATCTCATACTTAATCTGAGATTACTTTCTACAGTTTTGAAACACTCTTGACCTGTGTCACAAGAATCCACTATATGAGTAGGAATGCTCCATGCATCAACTTAATAAATTATGTATCACGTACGTCTGAAAATGTTCTTTATAGTGATGTCGTCTAGCGAGTACATTAGCATAAGCTTGATGACAATATGAATATGAATAACCTACGCTCGCAGTGATATGAATTTATATTGATTTAGTGTTGATACGTATGAATGTACTTTCTGTATGCATTTCAGTCAATGTAGTATATTACACTTGTAGTCAATCCGACCAATGTTCCAACTACGCATAAAATAAATATCTAGGGTTACTTGTTGCAACTTGTTCAAAAATGTTAAGACACTCGACTGAAAAATTGTCGCGAAAATAGAAGATAACCACGTTTACCTGGCCGATGCCAGGAGTATGTCTGATTAGCATTAGCTTTAGTAGTCTTTAGTTAGCTTAACAAATATCCCAGGTTTATTTTTTCGTGTACAATATAGATTATGTGTGTGACGAAATAGAATGTCTAGTCCTACTAAAAACATCGTTATATTGACTAAGACAGACATACACAGCCTTAATGTGCATAGTACAAAATATTTTGTAAACTCCAGCAGTTTAAAATATACGTGCAAAAAGACGAATATTTATTTCTTTTTTTTTACTTTGTGTCATTGTATCACAATAAATAATTCATAATAATAATTCACAGCACCATTTAAGTAGATTCAAATTATGGTTTCGTTTGATGTCAAATTCTCCAGTCCTAGACTATTGGACTGCCGAGAGATTGAAAAAGGCAAGGGTATTTTATTCACGTGTTCTACCAGTTTTAAGGTTCTAACAACATCATGTTCGGTTATTAATCAATTATGTTTGGTCCAGGTGGATTGTCCATTCATCGTATGCATGACGTATGCATTTCACACGCCGGACAAACTGTGCTTCATCTTGGATTTGATGAATGGAGGTGATCTGCACTATCATCTTTCTCAACATGGCGTTTTCAACGAGGCCGAAATGAAGTTCTATGCTGCTGAAGTCATATTAGGTGCGTAAGGGAAAATAAAAAAGAAACTAAGTAGGATATCATTCATCAATCTTTAAAATCAAATTGGTTGAGTCGTTCATGTATCGTTATAATTTTATTTTGTAAATTGCGTAAACAAGTCGAGTCTGAGGGTTTTGGTACTTACTGTGTATTTAAAATCAACTGCATTTTTCTAAAATATCGTTGTTCATCAAAAAGGAAGAGGTGCAAAAAATATAACGTACATATATGAGCATCTCTCGGCGTGCATACATATTTGTTAACTCGCAGAAGTTAATTTGCCTTTAGTTCCACTACCACTAATTTTAAACGAATTTACTCGTCTACACTGAAAACCTATAAAGGTACTCTTTTGTTATTGATGAAAAGACAATTTTTGTTGGATTATTATAGCCCATTATCCGTTTATAATCTTTAGTAAATAGAATTTGAAATGCAATAATGTAAAATTATTAAAGTTATAATTTTGATTGTTCTCATGTACAAAAAAAACGGCAGAGAAAATAAACCATATAACATTAACATTGTTAATATTACTAGCTCGTAGATTCCCTGTTACGTCAAGTGGAACGAAAGGGGGGTACCTACTGAGCAGGAAAGGAAATGATCAATTTAGTCGCTTTTACGGGCAGTATTTTCATTAAGAGTTTTTGTTTTCAGGTTTGGAACACATGCACAAACGACACATAGTGTACAGGGATCTGAAGCCAGCGAACATTCTTCTGGATGAACACGGACACGTAAGAATATCAGATCTCGGACTCGCCTGTGACTTCTCTAAAAAGAAACCTCACGCCAGCGTGTGAGTATTATAAAATTCTTTACAGCACAATTTGAGTCGATTTGCAATGATAGGATATCTGTTGCTGTTACATTGTCCAGGCCTAGGCTATTGGACTGTCGGGAGGATGAAGAAAAGTAATGCGTGTTATTTACGTGATGTATCAGTTTTAAGGTTCTAAAATTTAATCTGAAAAAATGTAAGCATAACTATATGTGTATATAACAAACAGGTCTGGTAATGAATTAAAATTAACCATAACATCGTGTTAAGTAATTGAGATAACAAGTATAAAATATACCCCACTGTATTCTTTTTTTATGTTGGTTGACGTAATGCAGTCACAATTGTTTTAATTGCCTGTTGTGCAATTGATAGTTGCATACAGACGTGTAGTGTATAATAACATTAGATGGTTACTTAGATTATTTTAGTACATTTAGATCGTATCCGAATATACTGGCTTTAGGCCTCGTTTTGAATAGAATCGAATATACTTTCTTGTACACCAATTTTTTACAAGAACATGTAATACATCACGTTACATATGACTAAAGGCATTTCCTTTCCCTTTTTTTAGCCCTTCTCATCACAGCCACTACCGTACTATGTTTTTATACTATGTTATTTACGATATTTTGTATTATTTAGCATCCATACTATTGCGTAGTTTTTAGGTTTCTATATGTTAGAAACTATAATAAAAGTGTACTCTATTTCTTCACTTTTTGAGTTTAGAAGTGACTTGCTTTAAAATAAACTAATTAAGTAACGTAAAAAAAAACAGGAATTAGAAGTATTACTAATATGTAATAGAGAAGCAGTAAAAAGTATCATATACTCGTAGATTATAGGTTATGTTAGGTAAGCATTTGATCAGAAAAATAGCAGTAGGTAATCTTTAAAATATTTGATAAGATGATTAGATAAGATGACACGATTTATGGTTCTCCACCAAATTTTTAATTCCGTTTAAATAACAGATTTACTTTGTATTTGTTTTTTTTTTTAAACCAAAATGTATTCTTTATTAGAGATCCAATTATTGATACGTTTTAAAATGATCAAAAAATTCGAGCAAGTAGAAGTAGGGTCAAGGATATGTCCTTGCTTGTTCTTTGTTGAACAGCAAGTCATACATACTTATTTATTAGAGTCTAAACAATGATGAAATATGATTGTTCTTCTGATAACTTAAATTCAGGATAAACGAATCCTCCCCTAGCAATTTAGTAAACAAGATTTTTTGTGCCAATTCTTTTGCCGGAAACCCTAATAAGTTGTTGTTCTTTTACAGAGGTACCCATGGCTACATGGCTCCTGAAGTACTATCCAAAGGCACCGGCTACGATTCCTCGGCCGACTGGTTTAGTTTCGGTTGTATGCTCTACAAGCTGCTCAAGGGACATTCACCGTTCCGCCAACACAAGACTAAGGACAAGCACGAAATCGATAGGATGACGCTCACTATGGTAATTTCATTTTTGTATGCAACATTAAACTCTTTACAGTGACAGCACGGTACTTGCCAGAATTTTTCCGTGAAAACTGACTTGCCATACTGTAGTCGAACATTTATCTTTTGGCGTAGACTGGGCCTAAATCAGTAGCATTTTCTATGAATACATAGGGATAGGGAATATCATACAGCACTTATCATATCAATAAGCTCATTTAAAAACAATTAACAAAAGACATTTCTTGTACTTTTAACGACGTTATCGTGATTAGTAGTAACATGTTTTGAACACAAGAAAGAATATTTTTTCTAAAGTTCGACAAAACGCTAAGTTTTTTTAAGTACCTACTTATATTTTTTGTTTGACTATAATGTATTAAGGTAGTTCACACTTAAATTTTCATTTTAAGATCTACATCGAAAATTCAGAATTTTGTAATTGGCTTATGCAATTACTCAATTTTAAACGATTTTGATATATCAATTGCGCAACAACTGTCTAACAAACATGAAATGATTCAAAAGCACTCATCGTTAATCATAAACACAGTCCGACCTATCAGCCTGTTGTCACCCACCCACGACTGTTCTGCTACATTGATAACAATTGGTTTCAGATTAACATGTCAATTTTATTAAATTACATTATTTTGTGATGTTCTATCCATTGACTGGAAATATTTGCTAAGTGAGCAAGTGTAGAAAGCCCATAAAGTTATCAATTTCTAGTTCTTTTCATTGTACTGATAGTCGTTCTTAGCCGGCGCCTACTAGCTGTTTAGTCCAACATGTAAAAATATCTGTAAAAGATTTACATGCAAAAATAAATGTCATTTACCATTTAAGAACTATTTAGTTGTTTTGCTTACGGCTTAAAATGTAAACGAAAATAGAAAAGTGCCAATGCTTCTGATTTGAGGGAACGTTACGGAATGATTTTTAAAGAATGTAATTAAAAAAATCTTTAAAAAAATCTTCTGTCAAGACAACTATCTAGCCGAATCAGTTTTTTTATTATATCTTTTCTTTCATTTCAAAAATTTTAATTTTCTGCTGAAATGTAAAAAATTAATAAACGAACTAAATAGGTATATGTCGAATTGCTCCTCCAGAAAAAATATTGTAAAAATACATACTAAGAACCTTATTCATTGTTTTAGAGATAAAGAAGTATAAATAATATTTATATCAACTCCTTGAGTCCACATTTAGGACTTGAGGTCTTACATATTTATTTATTTACATAAAATATTAGATCGCAGGTAAATGTGCTAGCAGACCTCGCTAGATTCACCCGTGTTGAGGTCTACTACCATAACGCGTCTGAAGGACTCGTATAAATATTCTAGACAACATAAATACACATGTAGGTACATGAATTTAGATACCTATACTCGTATGTACATATATACTTATTTACTATATGATGTTTATTAATAATTCTTTGTGTAATATGAACTTAAACTATATACGTATATGTAGGTCTGTGTTACTGTTAATTTTTATGTAATTGTGTTGTATGTGATAAATCTTTAACCGAATGTTCTAGTGCCAAAGACCTCTCGTTTGTTTTTTTTACCACTGCCGTTAAAGAGATATTGATAGGATTCAAATCTGTGTCACATCATCACATCAATACCCTTAAAAAGGCCACTGATACATCTAGATCACTCCTTAGAAAGGAGAATTTGGCCTTCTGTGCCTCGCTGGACGCCAGACGTGTTGATTTTTTTCAAGTTTTTCCTCTCTTTGCTGTTGTTCTGTATAGTTTGCTTCCTTAGTCGGTTCTTAAGACAACCACAGGATCACTAAGGGTAGTGACACTGCATTACTAAGCTAACTAAATTGGAACAATAAGATCAATCCATGACAAAAGAAGCTCAACAGCTGCGGCATTGTATAACGCAGTATCATAAACAAAATCATTAGAATTCTTGCCGTAGTTTTGTATATAGAAGTTTATATGGTAAAAGTAAAAGATGGAATCACGTCTGCAATAGAATTACAATATATTCCAGAATGTCGAACTACCAGAGTCGTTCAGTCCTAGCTTGAAGAGTTTACTCGAGGGTTTGCTGCAGAGAGACATTAACAAACGATTAGGTTGCAGGGGACGCGGGTAAGTATTATACGTATTACTTAAAGTTTGATTACTTCGTAATAGTTTTTTTTAAACTTTAAATATCATGTAATCAGTGCTATAAACTGTAAGGTTTAGTTAGATCTTAGAATAATATTGAGAAAAGACACAAAGTCCGAAAAAGGTAATTAAATAGAGAATTATCTGTGTCTTATAGAAAGTAAATATTTGGTACATCGTTATAGGAATTGTAAATGATACTTAATCGAAAAATAATTTGATGTGTGATTGTGTGTTTTAAACTAAAAATACATACAGTAGAACATAGAACCGCCTCCTTTTTAAAGTCGGTTAAATACAAAATGTGATATCGCTATATTCTAAAAGACTTAATCCGTACTTTTTAATTTTAAATGGCACACGTTTCACTCACGATATTTATAATTGTCTATAAATGGATGAGCACAAAACATGTATTTGATTTTTTTGTGTTTATATGAGATATGTGTGTGATTTGTAGGTGATGCATAATAAATAAAATGAAAATAACACACATTTGTGCCATAGTATAATTTTCACTCAAAATTTTCTTTCTCCTATCATTTTCTTTCTCCTATCATTTTCTTTCTTCAACATTACAGCGCTGATGAGGTAAAAGAACACGTTTTCTTCGCTGGTATTGACTGGCAGCAAGTCTATCATCAGAAATACACACCACCACTAATCCCACCTCGTGGAGAAGTCAACGCGGCTGACGCGTTCGATATCGGCAGTTTTGATGAAGAAGATACTAAAGGAATTAAGGCAAGTATTACTCTTAGTCATTAAAAATATTATGATTTAAGTGTTACAAGGTTAAATAAATGATATTGGATGATAAAAAAACATTATTTACGCTAAGAGATAAAGCAGCTTGGTACGGATTTCGCTTCCATGTGTTCTGGTTGCCTGAAACTATCAATAAGTATTGTTATGATCAATTACTATAATTAGTATTCAATCGAAACTAGTTTTACAACCGAAACCGAAACCGAATTTTTACGTTGCTCTCAGTTTCGGCCACTCCCGAAACTTATTAAAGCATATTTAAATTTTTTGTCACATTTATTTGTATATACACATACAGACAGTTATATAGTGTTAAATGAAATAAGGCAATCATTAAAGTTCATAATAAATATGTATAATTTTTATCTTGAATAAATAGACAAAATAAACATGTTATATCCGTACTTAATATTATTAAAGCTAAAGAGTTTGTTCGTTTGGTTGAACGCTCTAACCTTAGGAGTTACGGGTCCGATTTGAAAAATTCTTTCAGTTATTGATAGCCTATTTATCGAGAATAGGCTTATATATTATCACGCTACGACCAATAGGAGCGGCGTATCAACCTAAAAGTTGGAAAAACGTGTAAAAATATTATTTTCAGAACTTCCATTCAATTCCGAAAAACATGAATGACAGAATTGTTTCTAAAGTTGTCTCACTACAACGTTTTCTATAGAAGTAATCAAGTTTGTCCACTTAGATTAAATTGCGTGGGTTAACTAGTCGTATTATAAAAGTGTTGCCATACTTCTAACGAAAATTTAAATAACAGATAACACGGTTCAATAAAAGTGAAAATATAAACAATAATTTAAGACAAAAATACACAAACGCGAGGTTAATCCAAACAAATACAATAAAATAGTTGATTTAGAACACAATTGTTTACATGCGTCACTCAACTGTAGACGGCAACGTGGTAATGTCGTCGTCATGAAAGCAATGCCGGTGCGTCATACCAGCGTACTTTACATTCTTATTGTTAAGCAGAATCAGTTTGTTTTCAAATCAATAAATTAGATATGGTTTTATTCAAGTGTTTACGTCGGAAATGCTCGACTAGATTTGAACCTGGCTGTATGTACCACTCTCTATTAAAGTAGGTACTTTGATTGTCTAGTAATCTTTGTAAATTATGAAAATAAAGTTGTCCTGTTTCTAAACCACTGGATATTTTTCGTTCCAACTCTAGACTCCAGTCTGTATGTTGATCGTTTATATGCAAAATATAAACTAAACTATGTGATTAACAAAGGACGGCTGCGCGGTTGGACGAGTTTGAGTTAGCCACGAAGTTCGACTAACCACGGAAGTCAATTTACATACACTCGAGTTTCGGCGCGACAAGTTCCACCCATTTTTGATCGAAACTGAAACTTTCAGTCAGTCACTAAGTATAATTAAAAAGATGACGTTTTTATAGCAGCCTTAGTTAGTAATAATAATAGATTACAGTCGATCGTTTTAACTGTTTAGTTGATATTTAGTCGTAGTTGTTGGTAATATATATCAAACAACTCATCAAAATGTATGATAACAGCCACAAACAGGATAATTTAAAAATGTCGTGTACATTCCTACTTATTTTAAACTTTTTTTTACTAACCGTACGTTGTTTTACTCCACATTAACACAAATCGTTGATATACAAATTCGTTTTTATTTTTATTGCTTTTTATATTCGCAGCTGACAGAAGCAGATCAGATGCAATACAAAGACTTCCCATTGGTCATATCCGAGCGCTGGCAAAGTGAGGTGGCTGAGACGGTATTCGAAACCATCAACCAAGAGGCTGACAAGACAGAACAGAAAAAGAAAGCCAAGCAGAAACAGAAGTTTGATGCTGACGAGAAAGGTACGTACTTCATCTCTAAATGACACGAACAGGTTATAATATGATTTGATAACTATAAAATTTACTCTGAGACTAAGACTGACATCCAAGCCTTAGATTGTTAAGTGACAATTTTAAATGTTTTCTGTCTGAATATAGTGATTTAATATTTTAATTTATGTAAGTCATGCGTGTGATCATCAACAAATTATAAAATTGTAGATCACAGGGTATTTTTACTTATTTTTATTCAGTTTTATTCTAAAATATATATATGAGATTAATATCTTTTCAGAATCTGACTGCATACTGCACGGTTACATTAAGAAACTTGGTGGACCTTTCGCCAGTGCGTGGCAAACCCGTTATGCTAAACTATACCCGAACCGACTGGAATTACACTTGGAGAACAGTGCTAAGCCTGAAATGATATTGCTGGACACCGTCGAGGAAGTGTCCTCGGACTTTGTGTCTATTAAAGGCGAACAGTGCATTGTGCTTAGAACCAAAAATGATACGAAGATCGTACTCACAAATACTGTAAGTATTTTTTTTATTTTGCAGAGCAATAAGTTCAGTTTTGATTTTGGTACAAGGCTTCATTTTTACACTATTTTTTTCATAACTAAATATATGTTATAAACCCTTTCTTGTAATAAAAACAGTATGTTGAAACCAGATGATGTGGTTTCAAATAATTTGATTGATTATATAGATAACTAGCAACTTCTCTTGAATCTCTTTTTCTATTGGTGAAAACCGCATTAAAATCCATTGGGTATTTTAGAAGATCTAATCCTACAAGAACCAAAAGCAGCTTCATTTATGTTATATACAATTATATCAGCATCGTTACAGTTAGCGCTTTTCGTTCCAGGACGAGATCGGTCTGAAGGAGTGGGCGCTGTCGCTGCGGTCTGCGCACAAGTGCTCGCAGGAGCTGCTGGCGTCCATGGCGCGCAAGGCGGGCAAGATCTACGGCACGGACGGGGCCAAGGAGGGCGCGCCCGCCCGCCCCGCGCCCCCGCACGCCTCGCCCGCGCCCAACGGGACCAACTAGCACGAGCTGTCCGCGCCCCACAAGGGCGCGAAGATGTTCCGCCGCTCGAAGAGCGCCGCGCAGCTCATCAAGTGAGCGGCGGAGCGTGCCCACGTACCCCGCGTACATCCACGTACAGCCGCGTATAGCCGCGTACCGCAGCGTACGACCGCGACCGCACCCAGTGACTTTAGAACTGCCAATTATTAATAAATGAATGCGACGCATTTTATTGTTGTACGAATTAATGTGATAGGACCGATCAAATTTGACGAGTACGATGTATAAAATATGAATATATTTCTTTTACCTCCAGTGATTTTTTCGATTGTGGATAATAGTAAATTTTGTAATCGTTTGCACCGATTGAATTTTGTAATTATCGACGTAACGTTCTGGATGTTGTATTTAACTCTGTGGTAGGTATTGTAAAAATTTAATAACTTATAATTCGAGTAGATAAGTATAGCGACTACTATATGTGTTTGTGCAATAGATCAAAAATATATAATAAAATAAAGAACGTGACGAATAATTGGTCGATTCGATTGGTATAAATTAGCGAATGTCTTGAAGATTTTAACGCGATTGGATTGTTCGTTGTGCGTATAATTATAGAAGCTTCAAATTAATCGATTTATATCGTAATTAGCAATTCTAGCACTTTGATTACGACTCTGAATCGCACAAAAGTGGAAAAGTTGTACGAGCTATGTTTGTGTTGTCTCCGATTGCTCTCTTACGCAACGTTATCTTAAGTTAACTGTTACGAATAGTTCCTTTAAATGTAACGTAAAGCGGAACAATATATTTATTTATCATACAGTACTTAATATAAACTCTCTGTTGTGTTCCAGCCAACTGTTCATATGTTTCAACATTGTTTATATAAATAGAAACAAATGTAAGTAGATCTAATGAAAATCTCTTTTCATATAATATTTAGAGGCAATACTTTTCTAACAACATTTAGGTGTGATTAATAACAATAGTTGTAAAGGCAATATTTAGATAAAAAAAAAAGAAGCATGTTCAGTGTCCATATATTAAATGTGGGAATTATAATGTATTTATTCCATAGATGATTTGTAACGGCCTGGCCAGGATGACATTTGTATGTTATGTTTTTGTAATTATTGTATAGCAATGCAATCTTAGTTTTCTAATGATTTGAGTCTGATGCAGATTTAGTTTTAACAAAGTGTTGTTGTGTTCGTTGCCATTGTTCTTTGTGTAAGTTTATTACGTATCTTATGATTTTCTATACTGGATTTTAATTATGACATTGTCTTACCACAAGAAACTGAGCAATAGTTAGAAATAGTTGTTGTCCGTGTGTTGACGGATTAAGAATACGGAGTATCATTACGCTTACTCAGCCTATGTATATCGTAAGAGGCGACTAAGGCAGCAAATTCAAAGGACAAAGAGGAGGAAAATTTGAAACAAATCCTATATGTACCCGTCTGGCCAGCGTGATATAGTAGACCAAAACCTCCTTGGTAAAGAGAGATACGTCCAGTAGTGGACTGAAAGCTGTTGATGATGATGATGCTATTATAGTATATTTATGCTCGTGTATATAACAACAATAAAATTATATAGCATAAATGGCGGTATAGCTTGGTTTGTCACATATAGTAAAATGCTGTAAATGGGATTCGTGGCCATATAAATACGAATAAATTACAAACATAATGCGATTGATTGTTTTTATTAACTCGACAAAAATGGAAAATTAAAAAATTTAATGTAGCGTTTGCAGACACAACACCACGCTTCCATTTACTATATTTTATTTGATTGGTTAAATAACCGTGAAAAATCGGTTGGAGATGGAATTGAGTAACATAAGTAGATGAATCAACATTAACACAAGTATTTTTAGAATAAAACGTAACTAAATATTGGACTTATGATAAAAATCAAATTAGACTATAGTTTGAGTCTTACACTTTCATCATATTGTTTTATAAGATATAGAAGTGTCATAAAGAAAAAATAGAAGGGCTAGTGCGAGTATATTTTACTTCTATTCGATCGTCACGGTGACCGCTGTCGGCGTTGTGATTGGCTAGAATTAAACTCACCCCAATCACATTGCCGAACGCGATCACCGCGACAATTAAGTTGATGTGAAATAAACTCGTACCAGAGCCTCAGTTAAAACGCGGTCTTTGTATTATTTACAACTGAATTTGAAAAGTTATTTTTGATTAAAGTTTGTACATGTGTATATGAAAATATTAACATGATCAATTGAGTTGATTGTTACTTGACGTTTTGATGAACTCTGAGTGCGTATAAGCCAACCGAGGAGTGAACTTTGTATTGTATGCTATCAGGCCGCAGTAGCGCAGTTAACGTGACTAACTGTTGTATACAATAGCGGGTTCCTATAGTCACCTTTCGAGCAGTCTTAATCTCCTAACTTCGAACTTGTCATATAAAACTGTTAAAACTAAGTGACATCAAAACGTGAAGTATGCTCAGCTCAGATCGTATCACGTTATGAACATTCAACTGCGTAATTCTAGTTATGGTGCATACTAATATAAATAATAATTTTACATTTTTGCTTTTTACAGAATAAGTTATTTTCACAAAGCCTTTTGGTTACTTAATTTACTAATTCTGTAAATTATTTGGTACACACTTTTGTTATAGATGTTAGATGCTAGTCAAATGAATTTTTGTAAAACTAAAATGATTGATTTTAATGGAACTAAGTAATTTATATTGAATATGTATAATATAATAGCTATTACGGCTAAGCAGTATTATAGGTTAGTTGTTTTCTAGATGGAATCTTTCTAATGTGATATGTTTCAAACGTTTACATAGAATAGATATTATGTCGATGATTGTAGTTCTTTTTATCTCTCATATTTTTCCTCTTATAAAATAATTCTAATAATATGCTTAGTTGCTTATGTCACAGAGAAAGCGGAGAATTTCGACTGCGTCTTATATTCGAGTCACTATATAGATTACTGGATGTAGCCGAATAACCTAACCCACCCCTTGTGATGTCGATCTTAGGACCTAGTTATTAATAACACATCACAGATTAGTAAAGCTCCTCCGTGTCCTTCGCTGTCTACAATAATTTGTTAATATGAATTAGGAAACCGTACTATTATATTGAAATATTGGCTATGAGAAATAGTTTATACTTAGTAGCTATCAAGGTTAACTTGAGTTGCATTTGGAATATAATTTATGGAACGCCAAAGTAGTTGGGGGTATTCAACATTCCGGTATGCCAAATTAGATTGTAGTGGTGGTTAAATATGATGCATTTACAAAAGTTATATTTACTTTGTGCTACATTGTTCACCGAATTAATTAGAGCTGTTATCAATAGCTTGCTTGTTTATGCTAATTATAGAATTATATTGTAATGTCATAGGCACCGGCTATGTCTGCATCAGACAAACTGTTACATACCTCTGTTAGAAGATATTTTTATTGTAAACCTACATCATGTGTAGTAAATTGTTTATTTAATCAGTTCTTTGTTTTATTACTTCATTCGTGAAAGAAAAGCCTTTTCTTGATTAAAGAAATGATGTCTGATTAACGGCATTGTTTACTGTCTACACATGAAACTGATAGACCTAGTGGACATTGCACTATACAACAGTTCGGTTACAAAAACTACTAAGAAACCATCACTCGTGAGTCACAAGAATTCAGGTTGAACTGATTTTTAATTCGAATAAGTGGAGGGATTAATAAAGAGACAGGAAGAGCTGTGATGTAGTTAAACAAAATGGAGTCAATTGTAATTAAACTCTATCTCTTGCTATCAGTCAAGTATTTGTTTTACCGGACTTATGAGAGGTACACTGACCTCCACGGAAGGTGGTTTACTGGTGGTCGCAGGAGTTAGAGGACTTCCGTGCGGCCTGTACTCATGCCTGAAGGTCCTACATTTGCAGTCCAACGGTGAGGAGGACCAACATCAAGAGGAGAACCGAGAGGTGCGGAGATCTCTGAAGCTGGCCATTAGCCGCGCCAAAGAAGCGAAGAAAAAGGAGATGCTGGATGGTCTCGACCGTGATTCCTGTGGTCACCCTTAGCGCGTGGTGTGACAAAAGCTCCGCACGTTGGGCCACCCCTTACAGAGACCCTCCAGCCCAACTTCCTGCAGGAAGTGGCTGAAGGACTTTTACCACAGCGGGTGGAACACACCTCCATCGATGACCTTCTTGGTCGGAGACGACGGTGGAGCCGAGGGTAATGTGTCGCCCGTCAGGCAATCGGAGGTAGGGGCGGATTTTCGAAATTTCATTTGTTTTGGTGGACGGAGTTTCTTCGCAGCAAGCGGTCAGGGAATAAGTATTGCTTTGAAATTTAAATTTCAAATCTACATTAAGACCAAAAAGCTAAGAGACCAGAAATTATAAGTATTCCATAACGTTAACCTTTTTCGAGTTTTTGGAAGTTCCTGAAAGTTTGACAAGACGTGTGACAGTGTGTAGTTTAGTCACGTCATAACAACAAATATTTACTATCCATCTGGAACCTTTAACTCTACTAAAATGTAAAAAACAGCGTTGTGTATAGTATAAAATACATTTGTAAATAGTCGTTTACAGCAGTTTGGTATTTTACTCTTCAGTTCAATGTTCGGCGGTTACTCATTTTCGGATATATTGTATTTCACGTCTCTTTTAATATGTTGTTCCCTGGGCGGCCACTACAAGCAGATACGCGATTTAGACATGAAGAGAAATTACGGCACTGGCCTTGGTATATTTATCGTGTGTCTGATATGTGGTTCTCATATTTACCATTCTGTACTCATAATTTGGGGCAATATCATCATAATTAAGTGCTGTGATAAACGGTAAGTAACAGCTGCATATTGACTTACTATCAGTGTATTGTCTATAATATTGATAATACACTGGACTCTGTAGGGTAAATACTCTATACCAACATTATAAATCTGAAGACTTTGTTTGTTTACTTTAGGTATGGGCAACCTTTCACATGTCGCGGGCCAAACTTTAGTGTGCAAATACGTTCGCGGGCCGCGTTTAAAAGTAGTAGGTACATTTTAAAGTAGTGTTGTTGTGTTCATAGTTTTTTGCGATAGATATCAGACATGAAATAATACGACAATGTTATTAAAATATAAATTTATTAAAATAACAAAAAGAAATGTTAAAAATGGGTACAACATTATAATTAAATCGTTAAATTTGGAATTGTTACAAACTACGAAAGTTAAATAGCGACACCGAAATCAATGAGACACTTGAGCTTGAGTTTGGAAAACTAATTTATCGATGTTTGGATTAATTCCACTGATACAAAGACGTAAAGAATTTTCCAAATTATCGTCAGTCAGCCTTGTACGATATTTTGATTTATTAACTTTCATTGAAAAGAACTGTTCGCATTTATAAGTACTGCCAAACGCACAAATCAATCTTCTTGCGAATTTTCTAAGCAGCGGAAAATGGTCTTCTTCGAGATATTTTTTGTAGAAATCGCACAACTCCACGTCTTCAAATTTAGATTTTAATACTGAGTTTTGTTGAATCTCGATCAACTCCATTTGCAAGTGTATTGGAGCATTTTGTACATTAATTTTTGTTGGAGTAGCAAATAGATTGAAACAGTCTTCCATGTTTTTGAAATCGCTAAATCTGTTCGAAAATTGCTCCGACAGTACCCCGAGTTCTTCAGCATATTGAGAATAAGCAATATTCTTATGCACAGAGAGCGTAGTGAAATGGTAACTGTTGCCAGACAGCATCTGTGCCTCCCACAAGCGGATTTTATTCTGAAACGCTTTCAAATGGCTGTACAAATCATTAACTAACTGTCCTTGTTTTTGAAGTTTCAAATTTAAATCATTCAAATAGCTAGTAAGGTCGACCAGAAATGCTAAGCCACATATCCATTTTGGGTCACTCAATTCAGATACTGGTTTATCTTTTATTTGCATAAACTCTTTTATCTCATTTATAAGCTCGTAAAACCGTTTCAGCATTTTCCATTTGCTTAGCCATCTGACTTCACAATAATATGTTACGTCGTCATATTCGGCTGACATTTCATCCAAAAACACCTTGAACTGACGATGGTTAAGCCCTCGGGATCGAATAAAATTGATGATTTTTACTACCACATTCATAACATTCTGGAAACGAATCGACTTAAAACACAAGTTCTGTTGGTGTATAATGCAATGAAGGATAATCAAATCACCTTTTTGCACATTTAATTCAGTTGCCTTTTCATTCAAAATTCCAATGAAACCTTTCCGTAAGCCGACCATAGAAGGTGCACCATCTGTGCATACTCCAATTAATTTTGACCATGGCAAGGCAAAACTTGGAAATACCTTTTGAACTTCATTAAATATGTCCTCTCCTGTAGTGGTTCGTTTTAGCGGCTGTAAAGCAAGCAATTCCTCAGAAACAGTGAATTCTTTATCAACAGCTCGAATTAATATAGCCAGTTGAGCTGTGTCCGACAAATCGGTGCTCTCGTCTAATGCTATGGAAAATGATTCAAAATCAGCTATACGCCATATTAGCCATCATTTCTATACGTCGGACAACGGTTCGTCTTGACAAACTAATTTTTTCAAATTCATTTTTCTTTTCAGGACACACAACACTGCAAACTTCTAACATACACTCCTTGATAAATTCTCCTTCGGCAAATGGTTTTAATGACTTTGCCAATTTTGAGCTAACTATAAAACTTGCTTTCACAACATTATCAAGTACTGTTCTTTGTTTATGAAACATTTGTTGCTGCTTTTCCAAATTTGCAGTAAGCTTCTGGATTTTGTCCTTTTTTATTTGTCCTGTCAGTGAGTGCAGCTTAGGATGCTTAGTTAAGTAATGCCTCTTTATATTGAATTCTTTCATCACTGCAATGGATTCATTACACAGCAAACAAACTGGTTTGCTATTGTGCAAAATAAATAAGAATTCTTCAGTCCATTTTTCTTGAAACTGGCGACCCTCTGCATCTACTTTTCGTTTCTTTCCACCAGACATCATTTTCGTATACAAAATTTAATTAATAAGCACTCAAGATGCACACAAAGTCACAAAGCAAATTGACGGCAGTTCGCTAGGATATCGCTCGTCGAAGTTATAACCTCGGCGGCTCAAATAGAACTGAAATATTCGTTTTTTTTTTTTTTTTTTTTTTGAATTGATATTTAGCTGTTGGCCTCAGACGGCCTCTACAACTTTACCCGGTTTAGTTACGGTGAGCGCAGAGGGCTCTCAACCGGCCTTTATTAAACAACATTGCCCAAGGGCACCCCCTGCGGGGTACGAACCTCGGCTTGGGGTGTTGCTGAAACACTGGGGCGGCCTACTCCCATGTTTTGTTGACGGTTTACGCGGCGCGTGTTCCGCCCCCGCCGGCGGGGACGAAAACGCGGACGGTTCGTGATTAGTGTGTCCGCTCTGCGTTGAGCGCGTGTAATGTCGTCGTCTAGCTCCCCTAACGCGTGTTTGGGTCGACGTATTTTTGATATTTTGCTCGGTGTGTAATTTACAGCCGCAACCACTAGAGGGTTGGGGTGAGTCGGAGCAGAGTCAAAGTAGCTAAGGGAGCACTGTATAATGAATTGCTTGATGGTCGGCAATCTGAGGTCGATGTGAAGATCGACGTTGCGTACATGCCACGGTGCTCCCGTAGCTGTGCGCATGAACCTATTCTGTAGTGTTTGAAGCCTATGGATCCTGTGTGGCCTTACATGTGCGAATACCACGCTGCCGTACGTCATTATAGGACGTATGCATGCAGTGTATAATCGGACTTTGTTTTTTAAGTTTAATTTCGAACGCGCGTTAATTAAACTGTGTAAACGTCCTAGCACGAAGGCAGCCCGGTTGCGGACTGCCTTGATGTGGGGGCCGAAGGATAGACGGTCGTCAAGGGTTATGCCTAGGTATTTGGCCTGCCTAGCCCAAGGGATAGACTTGCCGAACATCCTAATCTGAGGGGTCTTCTCCAAAGGATACAAGCTTAGCTGTCTTCTGTGAAACAGCACCGCCTGGCTTTTCTCGGGGTTGACCTCGATCCTCCATTTCCGGAACCAAACGCCCAGTGCGTTGGCTGCGGTCTGGAGTTTCTTGGCTACTGTCGAGGGGTTCATTCCTGAGCAGTAGATAGCCGTATCGTCTGCGAATAGAGCCGTCTGCACATACCGATGCTTCGGAATGTCGCTAGTATACAGCGTGAAGAGTAGGGGGGAGAGCACGGACCCTTGTGGGACACCGGCTCGAATGGGGTGAGTGGAGGACATTGACCCTTCTACTCGGTAGCGGAAGCTTCGATTCGACAAGTAGTCTCGTATGACGAGCACGAGTCCGTGTGGCACTCCCATGGTGGCCAGCTTAAATAGTAAGCCGTTGTGCCACACTTTGTCGAAAGCTTTCGCTACGTCGAAAAAGAGGATTCCTGTAAACAGGTTGCGTTGAAGCCGATCGCTGGTGTATTCAACGATGCGGTGGACTTGGTGGACGCACGAGTGTTCGGTACGGAAACCGAATTGCTCGTGGGGGACGAGAAGATTAGCATCGGCATACGCTTTCAGCCTACTGTAGATTAGACGCTCGTATAGCTTGCCTAATCCGTTAAGCAGACTGATCGGTCTATAACTGGTCGGTTCGGACTTTGGTTTGCCAGGTTTGGGTATCCCAATAACAACGGCTTCTTTCCATTGTTGTGGAAAGATGTTGTTTTTGAGTGCTGCGTTGAAAATGAACGTCAGCAGGACCAGTAGCCTCTCCGGAAAGAGTTTTAACACCCTGTTTGTAATACCGTCCGAACCGGGCGCCTTGCGAGCGTGTAGGCCCTTGACGATCGTTTCGACTTCTTCGGGGGTGACCGTGTCTAGGTCATGTTCATCTGTCGTCGTTCCCGTCGGCGTTGATGTTGATGTAGGAAGTGAGGTTATTAGGCGCTCTACTTCCGAATCAACTTCGGCTATTTGGTCCGAGTCGCAGTGTATTACGCTGGGCGTGCACTGATTCTCTAGACTCTCGGCCAGGCACTCTGCCTTTTCGATATCGTCGAATGCCGGTGGAAGGTTAGGTCTGCTTAGAGGAGGCATAACGGTGACGGTGTCTCTCTTAAGCGAGCGGGATAGTTGCCAGAAGGCAAGGTGGGTAGGTTCGAGGTCTTGTAGTGTCCTATCCCACCTGTCTTGGCGCATTTGGTCGATGCGTGACTTGACCGCTCTTTCTAAGCGTCGTAACCTGATCCTGTTGGCGTCGCATGGATATCTGTCGTAGGCTCGTACGGCGGCGTTCTTCCGCCTCAGCAGCTCACGTACGTCATCGGGTAGGTCCCAGCGGCGATCGTTCGTCGCCGGTGCCTCCCGAGTGCATTCGTTAATTAACGATTGCACGTGAGCTGTGAGGTTGTCGATCGCCATCGTGGTGTCCTCTTGGCTATTTATGTGGTCGGGTATCCTATCTAGATGCACGGACGAGGTTGCCTCGAGTTTTGTCCCGAGGCGCCTCCAGTCCGTGGTTCGTCTAGTGGGGGTACGATGACCTGTGTCGATGGGACCCAGTCTGGGTGCGAACTCCACGACCACAGGTCTGTGGTCTGAAGTTAACTCGTGAAGCACCTCTACTGAACACAAACGTAGGTTTATGTTCTTCAGGAGTGCCACGTCCAGAATGTCGGGTCGGTGAGACACGTTGTGCGGATAGTGGGTCGGTTCGAGCGGGGCGATGATGTCGAACGCTAGTCTATTCGAGAGCGACTCCAGGGCTCTGCCTTTGGCGTTGGACTGGTGACAGTTCCAAATGGTGTTCTTGGCGTTAAGGTCGCCGCCGATTATCACGGCGTCGCTCAGTTCTAGCAGCGCTCGGAGGTCGCTCTCGAGTAGTTGCCGATTGGGTGACAGATAGGCTGAAACTAGCGTGATCGGTTGGTGTCCGGTCATGCCTATTCGACAGACCGAAGCCTCGATGCTAGTCAGCGCAGGCGGATCCATAGGTACGCAGTGAAGGGACCTTTTGTAATATATGAGAGTTCCCCCTAGCGCAGAGTCAATCCTATCGTTGCGGACCACAGAGTAGTTCGCAACGTTTGGGTTTCTCTGCGAGGGTTTCAGAAAGGTCTCTTGCACTAGTAATATGTCGAGTTGGTGTGCCCTAAGAAAAACGCCAACTTCATCTCGTTGCCTACCGTTGGCGTTGATGTACCCTAGCTTGAGTGATCGGGGTTTGACTCTGCGTGTTGGTGTGCAATCCATTATGGGTTACATTTAAACGCGCCTAGCTTCTCGAGTACGCTCGAGTATCTAACACTAACACTGAGGAGGGCCAACGGATTGCCCTCATTTTGACGGATTTGACTAGCGAGATGACGTAGCTCGCTGAAGTCGATCGCACTCGCGAACCTTGCCACTAGGGATAGGTCCGGGTCGATCGTTTGCGGTAGTTGGCTCCTGTAGTCGACGACGAGCGGCTTGGGCCCTCCCTGGAGAGGCTTTGTGGGCCTCTCGACAGGGGCTGCCTTTGCGGGTACTGGGGCAGGTATGGGGGCCTGCATCGTCTTCCGCACGGGCAGAGGTGGGAAGGTCTCCCCGGTCTTCCTGGGAGTGGCCCAGGCGTTCGTTTTCGGCAGAGGAGCAGCTGTAAAGCTCCCCCCAGTCCCTGCAGCAGCAGTAGCCGCAGCAGGGACGACTGGGCGGGGACGCTGAGGTCCTTTCGCCTTGGGGGTTTTAGGCGCCCTCGGGCAACCTCGATAGTTGGCGGGGTGGCCTGTTTCACCACACAGTACGCACGCGACTGGCTCAGTGCATTTGGCCCTGTCTTTGGGCCTTTTGCATTGGTCCGTCGCGTGGTCTTCTAGGCACTTGACACACCTGGGGCGTGCGAAACAGTTACGAGCCGAGTGCCCGTAGAGCTGGCAGCGGTGGCATTGTGAGATGCCACTTCTACGGTGAGGTGGCTCTATGGTTATGGCCGACAGCCCGCAGATGGACGACATCTTAAAGATGTCCTTGCCGGCGGGGGTGTCGTCGAGAGTAACCAGCACCATGTCGTATACGACGTTGGTGCGGCCTTTAACCATCCGGTGTACCTCATGCACCGGGTAGTTGGGTGTCAAGGATTGTTTGATCTCCTCGGAGGAGATCTCCTTGGGCACGTTGCGAACAACGACACGGAGCTTTTTGTCCTCCGGCAGAGTGTACGTGTGGTAACTCACGTCCCTCTCCCGAAGGAGCTTCGAGAGCGCCCTGTGGTCGCTCGCGGTGGCTAGGGCAACTTTGATGCCCTGTTGGGTGCTACGGGCAGAGTGGTAGCGGATGCGGCGCTCGTTGCACCAGGTGGAGATCGCCGTCCATCTCGATTTCTCTTGGATGAAAATCGGTGGAGGGGCGGGGATCCTCGGCGCGGCCGCTGAGGCGTCGGCGATAGCGGGCGTGGACCTCCCTGAGGGGGAGTTGCTGCCCTTAGGCCTCGGAGAGGCGCGAACGGGGGCGGGTGCTGCCGAGGTATCTTTATCCTCTGACAGCTTTGGGGCCTTGTTTGGGCCTCCTTTGGCCTTACGGCTGCGTTTCCGTGAGGAAACGACCGTAAAACCGGACTCTTTAGAAGAGGCCGAGGACGTGGAGGACGAGGACTCGTCCTCGCTGGCGTCGGAGCCCCCCGATTGGTCCGCTCCTTCGTCGCCCGAGTTTGCCTCGGACTCTGGAGACGTTTCCGTCTCCATATCCCGAGTTTCCTCCCCGGTTAACTTTATGAGGAACTTCCTCCGAATCAGCTCCATGACCTCGGGGTCGTCGAGGACGGCGTTTATGTCCACTCCCAGACGTTGGAGAGTGGACCCCGCGGAAAGGCCCGCGAGGGCCATTTCAGCGGTTTTCGGCGGTTGTTGTGCTGCCAACAGCAACAACAGCAGCAGCAAACAGTCCTAGTCCCCGGGTGGGACAACCCGGGGGTGTGAGTGTGCTTGGCCTCCCAGCCGGGGTAAGGCCGGGAGGGTGTGCTTAAAAATAAGGTGTGCCCTAAGCTTGTATCCCTTCGCCAATCACAATGTGCGTCGGGTTCCTAACTGCCCAGGTGCCGGGGTGGTATGGGCCTGTCGGCCGGCACACCCAAACTAACAGCTGAGAATAGGATGTGGAGGTAAGGGTGGGGTGGGAGGGCGACGGCTAGGCTCGACTAGGAGACACCCCCAAGGCCGAGTTGTCTAGCCCCAGCCGACTTTGCCTAACCCAGAAGGGGCTAGGCAGGCGGGTCGGGTCACCGCCCACTCGGCTCGTTGACACCGTTAGGTTTCCACCGAGTGACCAAATTGGATTTACCCTGAAGGGGCCAAGACTTAGTTGCAAACAGAAACTTGCGCCTCTGTGAAGGACGGCGCACTATCCAACGTCGTATTTAAAAATACGACGTTAAACGCACGCGTCTCGTTCACAAAGAACGCTGACTATGACTTATCTGTTTCAAAAAGAAACGAAAACTAGCGCTTCCGTGACAGACACGCACTAAACAAAGTCGTATTAAAAAATACGACTTTGGATGTACGCGCCCTGTTCACAAAAGCACTAACCGCAGTGAGCGCAGTATGCCGCAAACGGGCGACCGTTACGACACACCGACACACAGCGGTGACGTAGGCGGCGCGATGGCGCGAAACGACAGGTGCGGCGTGGCGCGGGCGCGATGTCGCAGCGGGAGCACTCGAGCACTTGTCAGACACGTCCACTCGGGACGCGCGTCGGAAGCGGAATGTTGTGGGACATCCTGAAATATTCGGGTCATCCACCCGCTTATATAGGCAAAATGAAGGAATGTTCTTAGAATTCTAGAATCGTCTAGTGTAGAACAGTTGAGAAGAAATAATATTTTGTTTCGCCGTCAGTGAGGCGGCAAACATCAAAGGCTTTGATGTTTGCCGCCTCACTCTTTGATGGTCGCCGCCACTCGGCTTGGCTCGCTCACTTGATTCCGTGAATGAATCGGCGAGCAGCATCAAATCATATCGCGGGTCGCATCCGGCCCGCGGGCCGGCAGTTGCCCACCGTTGGTTTACTTGTTCTGAACGCGCTAATCTCAGGAACTACGGATACTATTTGACAAATTCTTTCATTGTTAGGTAACACCATTATCTAAAAAGTTTTGTAAAAATCGGAGAAAAATTATTCCTTTTGAGAGCTTCTATTGCATGCGCTGCGTTACTGTTAACCTTTCCAAAAATAATGTATTAAAGAATTGTCCCCCTTTAAAAGTTTAAAAAAATGGCCGTGTTAGGTGTCCGTAAATCTTTAAAGGGTGGCTCATTATAACCTTCTTATGGTAAACGAATTTGTTCACGCTCTATAACATCTCGCTACGGACAATAGGTAATAGGGGACGTAGACGAGGTTGTGCGGGTCAGCTAGTATCAATTTTGAACTTTTTTCCATAAAAAGACGCTATTGAACTTTATAATTAAACATTCACTGTAAATGGCGGTAGCCTTGCGGTAAATGTGTCCATCTTGTGTGCGAGCGGTTGCGGAGGCAAAACTTAACTAAGCACTAGTACCTTTTTTTTTTGCTGTGGAAAATCCTTTCGGATCTCCAGGAGTATGTGGTGTCTCCACTAAAAACCACCCCGGCAGCCGGTCTCAGGCGTCCTAATACCTAACTTAAATCTCACACCTGACATTAAAATTTAGGGTTTTCGGAGTATGTAACGAAAACACTAATAATGTTCGATTCACGTTATTGGTCCTATAAAATAATATACAGTATCAGTTCCTGAATTAACTTAAAATATTTGTGTTTAGTTGATTCCAAGGAAAATAGGTGAAGAGTCGATAATTTAATTCAAAAAAATCCTACCGGGACTGTGGTGTACATCTAATAACTTTGATGACCTGTTAAATATGACGGCAATTCATTTTTTTCATTTAAATATTTGATCTGAAATACTATTTTTTGGACAAACGAGTAGACGGGTCACCTGTAACTGAAGAGCCACTCGAAAGAATTGCGTAACATCGGTTTTCTATGAGGTCCTGGTATCAGCGAATAGTGTATATATAGAATGGGCCAAGAATTCGTCAAAGTTTGAATCTAACATTCTGTGCAAACATGTTACGAGAGTTCTTGTGACCAATGCTACTAGAATTTGCTGACTACAATCGTAACACATGGTTTCAGCAAGATGAAGCCTCTTGTAACACATCTAACGAGTCCCTGCCGGTGGTCAAAGACATGTTTCCGGAAAAACTAATTTCCAGATGAGTTAACAATCCATGGCCATCCAGAAGTCCAAATCTATCCCTAGCACACTTCTTTTTATGGGATTATTTGAAGAATCGTGTCTACAGAAATAAACCAAATATACTACGTCAACTAAAAGAAAAAATCAGCGAAGAGATGTCGGCGATCTCACGGTCTCTGCCGACGAGTATTCGAAAATTTCGGTGCTCGCTTAGAAGAGTGCAAACGTCGAAACGTCATTTAGATGATGTAATTTTTAAAAAATATATTCCAATTAACTTTCTTGTAAATAAACTACTTTTATAATATATCAAATCATTTTTTTTTTCGATTTTTTCAAATGTTAACTAAGTCTGGCCCACCCTATACTTCGTCTAGTGTGTTTAAATCTTGTCTCGTCTTGTTTTAAGTTCGTCGTCTTTTAAGTTGGTAGGTAGATTTTTATTATTTTTAAACAATATTTATGTTTTAGTTATCTTCATCATTTAAGTTTATCGTACACGTGGACCTACCTTGCTTTTATGCATATTACTGAGAAGTGCCAAGGTCTGCCTTGTATACTGTGGATACACCAGGCTATTGCACTTAGGCTCGTGGGTATGGCTTTTGAAATCACCCTGAACGAAAGAATTAAAAATGAGGCACAGGAACAAAACAATCAATCGCCAAAATCCCCTTTTGAAGTAGAGAATAACATACCTGAAGAACCAAAAGCCATTGAAATTATATCTTACGCATATTTTTTTATTGGATTACATAAAGGTATATGGTTTGTCTAATCAACTTTATTGGTTAATCAAATATATTTAAGTAAGTTCATTGAGAAAAACTTTGATGATGTAAAGCAAACTACAGAATTTTAATTTAAGTATACAGAATTTTGGCTTGGTAGCGGAAACTATTTCTCCCATAGATGTCATTTCGAACGAAGAGTGAAAGAGTTGCATAATTGGAAAAATCAACACAGTGATTGGCATAATACGAGAAAACGAGAAAACCACATTTTGCCTCGTCTAGCCATCTGCAAAAAGCGGATTAGGTTTAACAATACACTGTGTCTTTATACCTGTTAATATTTTAATTTCAATTAATTATTTTTACAGGCCCTTACTACAGGTGGAGAATATTTCAAGACCACTTTCAAACACCATTCGGAGTACTGGGCGATTGTAGAGTTATAACTGAACAGAAACTAAAGAAAGCTGCAGCGTATGTAGTGTTATACATGGTTTTGCGAACAAACTTTCCTACTGAGGTGGGTAAACTCTTAATCAATTTTAATTTTAATTAATAAACCATGTGGTTCTTGTAAAATTAGACCACTGCGTCAGGTATCCGGTTACTAGTAGGATTGCCTTATTTGTAATATTTTTTCTAAGCATTTGGTCTTTCTTAAATAGCACCTATTTAATCTTCATTCAGATTTACCATCAAGACAAGTTCTACGTAGAATATGGTGCCGATAGTCGCTACTTATACAATTTACCACATTTGGTAATGTACTGCCTTCAACACCAAATCGTTATGACGCTATGTTCTAGCACTTGTACTGAAGCTGGGTTCGGAGTATATCCAGCTAATTGTATACCTTTACCTGGGTACGGACCGTCTGTGAAATTGAGCTTGTTGAAACTAGCGTTAGTATTTATGATCAGACTTTCATGATCTTTAATTTCTTTTTGGGAACTTCTAATATATTTATATGTATAAATATTTATATCGCAAGTAAGGTAACGTTCATTAATTCATTAACTTTATGAGAATACAAAATTTCGTAAGTTTTTAATTCAATTGTAAAAGTAGAACGTGTAGTGCAGAAATGCAAACATGTCCACTTTATTATTGATGAATCTATTCAAAAATAATATATATTTTTTGTGAAAAACACTAAGTGGGTCTTCAGCTAGATTTTAGATAGTTTACGGGCATTACTATTTTAACCCGGCTATTGAACGAACAATTTTACCACTATTTACATGATTGAAATAAGAAATTCATGTGTATCTCATGTCTTTAGACGACCAATAATATAATAGATATCAATTATCAGGTAACATTATTCATAAATTTTTAATTATCACATACGCGTTAATGGTCCTGTTATTGTGTAGTCTAGCGTACCTACTTACTTTATTCCTTTTTCTTATCGATTGTACTGCCTTTTATATTTTATAGTGCTTCCAATAACGATGTAGCATTGGCACAAGAATACAATTTCGCAGTCCTCCGATCTTTTGAATTCGACAAACTGGTGTTCGGACCGAAAATGCAAGATACTCTTAGGGGATGGGACAGCTCCGTACGCTATTGGTTTTACGCAAACGCTTATGAGAATACGTGCACAGCTCAAAAGGAAATAAGGTTTGCATTTGACTTTATTACCTCACTGATAAGTCATTGTCTCGTATATTTATAATAACTTAATAAGCATGAATGCAATTTAATAACTTCGTTGTTAACTGATAACCGAGTACTTTAACATATTGCAAAGTTAAGCAATCCTAGCTAAGTGAGTCTATCAATGGGTTGATTACGACCCCTCCGTGCTGGTTGACATAAGCTGTAGCAATGGTTATGGGTTGGAGACCTAAAAAGTGACATCCTATAACGAATTACTATAAACAAAAAGTATTAAAGTGGGCTTAGTAGATGACTCTACTCTGTCTGCCTGTGCCTACATTGTTTTATGAAATAATTATGCGAGTCAATGACAAGTTTAATTTTCCGCCTCGTCAACAAAAAAAAGATAAACGTACCTAGCGGTTGATGTTGTGACCAAAGCGCCGTGTGTAAGGTAAAATGTATCTAGTTATTATTATTATAATGATCTTTGAATGAAATTAGTTTTTTTTTGCAGAAAATTGTTAACATACATACTGTGGACAGTATGGTGCGGTCCATCATTGCAACAGTTTATCATTGCAACAACGCTATACGTGCACACACAATTGGAGAAAGAGTGTGCAGCGTTGCAATTACAGAATGAATCAGTTAGTATTCACAGTTAAAAAAAAATTGAGAGAATTGGGTATAGTCCAGGATCCCGGGCACATTTTGGCATTTGATTACTTTTAAGTTCATCAATTTTTTTTTTAAGAGCCTGCCCGATGGTAATCTTGAATCATCATCATCATCATCTCAGCAAAAAGACCTCCACTGGTGGACATAGGCTTCCCCCAAGGTTCACCATAGCAGTCGGTCACGTGCCGCCTGCATCAAGCGGCTTCCCGCGACTTTCACCAGGTATCACCACCACACCTTCATGAATAGAATCCAAGAAGTGTAGTCACCATACTCATTACGAATCAGACAATGAAGTACGGTTACCCACACTATGGCACACATTTTTTTTACGCGGGCTATCGCACCGTTGTCGCCTCATACAAAATTGTGCGGTAACCCCGCACAATCCGTATCCCCGACAGCGGGAGGCACCCGTCAGGTCATTAAATTAGACGCTTGTCCCATAGAGGACCGTAAATCTTACTACACCCATGTAGAGGTGGCAGATTTCTTCCCGTGATACCCCGAGATTGGGAAGCAGACGATGCACTCTGGGGACTAATCGCCCGAAATGCTCTTCGAAGCTCCACCGACTGTCCAGGATGAGGCCTAGGTACTTCATGTACTGACCCACCTGGACTCACCTACCCGGAACACTATGGCGGCCTAGTTGCCACTTACCACGATAACTGTCACCATTACATTAATGAACTTGCTGTCGCAATCACCATAGAAAGACGACAGCAGGCATGCTGTCGCTTTAGGTTTGTCTTCTGTAAGAGGGTAGTACTGCCGCGGTCGTGACAGCCCGTTCGTACTGAAATCAGTGTGGCTCTACTACCTTTCTAATTTGATTTGATGAGATGCTAAATTTTTTTACAAAATATTTCTCGATTGTGGTAGCTAAAAGTAGCAGGAATATATGGTAATTTGAAAATTCTTAAAAATCTCATACTAAATGGGATTTTTTTATTAAATCTGCAGATAATTAATTGAAATCATTTGAAAGGATATTTGTGCTACAAAATATATTCATTATATTTTTTTAAATAACATGAACAATCTTCTTAATATTTAATAAAAAATCCACTGTTAGAAATGTTTTTTAAAAGTCATCTAATCAACATATTATATGCTTACTATCCCTGTAAGCTACCATAATCGAGAATTTTCATATAAAATTACTTGAGCGTCTCATCAAAACGAAGCTATTTACGAAGATTCAGCTTGATAGTATTTTTTTTATCAGGGATCTGTTACACAACATTGAAGCATGGGACCGGGATCACGTACCACGTAATTTGAACCACAACGTGGCTGTTACATCATATAATTATTAACAGCACATTAACAGTGAAAAATCCCCTAGTTAGTAACAATTTTTGGTGACGTCTCTATGAATACATGTTGGCAGATAAGAACCCTTTGATCAAAACGATACATTTTGTCGGAAAAATATAGTTTCAAATAATTTATAATGGGATTTAATTTAAAAAATCCCAGTAGGTAAAAAAAAATAAAAGGTATCAAATCAACGTATTTTATCCCTGCTGCTCTTGTTAGCTACCACAATCGAGATTTATTGTAAGGAAAAGAGGTGGGCGTCTTAATAAAATGAATTTAAATCAAATTAAACTATTACCGTCCACTGCAGAACGAAGGTCTCCTCCAAGGAGCACCAATCATCGCGGTCTTGGGCAAACCGCATCTATTATTATCCCACTTGACTTGACTATAGCTGATTCTCCCCGTGGACCTCTACCAAAATGAAGCTACTGACGGCAAATTAGCTTGATAGTAATTAAATGCTAAAACGTGCCCGGTATCTAGGACTAGTAACAGTAGAACACGGGGTAAAGTGGATCATTCACTTTTATCAGACTGCAACAGAAGGAGGTTGTTTTTACGAAAAGACAATTTCCGCACTAAGAATTTCTCCTGTGTCGCAAAGGACTTTAGTAATAGTCATGAAATGGACACAAATAACAGCCAGACTCAGAACAACAATTTGTGAATCACGTTTCGTGGAACTCACAACACTCAACGCAGGAGGTAGCGTATAAGTGACCGTTTAACACTTTTTTTAGCGTTTGTAAACTCCCTCGGGCCGTCACCTTACCAGGGTTTACGGCAGGGTGGTGTGTCGGAATCGGACCGATTAAAACCACACGGTATGCCACTCTGCGCCTGATATAGAAGGGATCCGGGAAGAGCGGCTATTACGACATCCAGATCCCTTCTAGCGCCTGCCCGCTTCCACGGGCATCATCTACGGGTAAACTCTATTTTAGGAGATGTACGGCACACGAGGACGTCGCCTCCTCGCAGCTGGCCATTGTAGCGGATGGAGGGGAAAACCCGTCCCGTCCACCCGCAGCCACACTCAAGGCGGCATGAGGCGCTGGTATGCGCGCCTCCGCCGCCCGGTTCGCCGGCGGCGAATTGGGCCCGAGTGGAGGTCGTCCTCCCGTGCCTTCTCCGCCGCCTCCTTCCACGAAATTACGTCTTCGCAGAAGGTTGTGACCACGGTAAAAAACCTGTCGCTACCGGCCATATAGCGTATGAAGACCGGTAGCGAAAGATCTCCTCCAATAACTGTTGTGAGGACCCCACGCTGCACCGCCCAGGCGGGACAAATCAGCCGTCCGTCGAGGCCGCTTAACACTAGGCCATCCGTACAGTCAATTTTCGAGGTTATATGTATTTTTCTTTGGCATACTCTATAATCTAAACGGCTGGATGAAATCTATGCTTCTCTTTTTTGTGTGATTATGTAATCAATTCAAAGATTACATTTATTAATAGATATTTCATTATCTTACAGATGAAGACGGCTTGGGACATCGGATACTCGATAATGCGCTTACTCTGTCTAACCTACCTTACTCCCTGTTTTATCATACAAAATCCGGCGGTTGTGATCAAATACTACAATTCTATTTCATGGGTGTATCATTTCCTTTTAATGTGCTTAATCATAACCACCCTGGTACTACATAAATTAAGACGTCGAAATAGCATTCAAGTTTTATTACATAATTAAAAACTATTTTGGTGGTAAATGAATATATTAATTTAACGGCAAATAAATCTTTTATGTTGGAATCCATTTTCTAACCCATCACCAGGACGGGATAAAACCACGAATTGTCACCAGCCCTATTGATCCCGTAGGCGTTGCAGGACTACTACTAGACTACGTAAGACCGACTTAGGGGGGGATATACACACGAAAACAGCACTGTAAAGATAAGGAAAACTTGACACAAACTCTATAGGAATCCGTCTGGCCAGCGTGGTATAATATGCTAAAATCTTCTAAGGCCTGTGGACTTGGAAGTGACGTATGACATACGTGTTACGCCTTGTTGTTAGTCATGCTATCACGTCCGTAGTAAACCATAATATTATACCAATTTTGCTAAGAAATGAGTAACTATCCTTATGATTAATAGCGAAAATAGAACAATACATTTTACATTGACGTTTTAATATTCCGTAATTTTACAAAACAATAATCTGGATTTATAAAATAATTCTATCATGAAAAACCTTATTTTTAACTATTAGTAAATAGTATAACAGGCCATTGTTGGCCAGATATGGATGTTCAATGGATTTCTGATTCTGGCTACCCTTTTCAAGTTGTAGGAGTGAATATATAAGTGTTTACTATGAATCTGGCATTTACAGAGTGTCTATTACCCAAACTATATACTATTAGATTTATTATTCTATTTTAACGTATTGTAAACTATTATATTTACTAACCATAGTTTACCTATATTTCTATATTAAGAGCCTGCCAAAGTGACTCTACTCTGCCTGATGGAAAGCATGAATAGAATCCAAGAGTTGTGGTCACACACTCATTACAAATACAGATAATGCAGTATGGTGACCCACACTATGGTGGCCTTGTGAGATGATTTTTCACACCCCGCTTGGGGACGTAAAAGGCATGACAGTCATCGTGACAGTGTAAGGCTCATATAGTTAGCTAGCTTAGTGTAAGACTTACACAGTTACCACGATAATTGTCACCCCTACATCACTAGCATACCTATTTTATGTTATAGATTACGACATAACACATTTATCGCTTGTTTACAGTTACTTAGGTACTCATTATCACAGCATAACGTCATTTCTGACCTTACAGTTTGTATCTCCAAATATATGTGTCAGTAAATATACTTCTTCAAAGATCGTGTGTTTTGTGGTTCCTATAAGGGTTTAGGACTTTTCTTAAATTTATACAGCTCGGAATATAGTACACGGGGTTTATTTCTCTTCTTTTTTTTTCAATAATGAGTATGAGACTCCTTGATGCAGGGGTGACAGTTGTTGGGGTGCTGGGCTAGAAAACCTCCACGTGGTGCACCCTGGAAACGTTGGCGATGGTGCTGTTCATCACTGCCAACGGCTAATATTCTAGCACGAAGAGGAAGCCATTTTCTTCGGCAATTCGGCCGAGACTTGGTCCAACAGAGCGGGCATTTTTGTCGATTCCTCTGTTGGCTCTTCGCTCTTCGGAGCAATGAGGAGGAAAACCTCGATAAAAAATCATTATGGTGGGACCCTTTCATGGGTCGACGTTTCTCCACTTTCAATGGTGGAGAAAGGAGAACGGGCTCGGTGTGTACTCACACTGCCACCGAGCAGGCATTGGAAGATTTAATCTTCCTGCCACCGTTGTCACATCGTAATCCCGAAAGGAGTGTCGTGGTTATGTCTCGCGACACCAATCGGGGGCGAGGGTCTTGGCTTAGCCGCCCGGACTGCGAGGAAGAAAACCTCTTTAAAAAATTACCCCGAATCCCGTGTTCTGGTGCGTGACCAGGGGATGCATGGCTGATGGGTAGTTCAGTCGTAAGCGCACTCCCAGCCGAGGCACCTGCGGACCCCTCGGTTGGGTACAAACTTACGCTTGCCCGGGTATTGGGGGATCTCTGCCCGGGTCGACTTTTATTTCTCCCCCACGCGTGGGAATAGTTATGAATATGCAAATAAACAAAAATTTAAACAAAAAAGACGAAGAAAAGAAAGACGTAAGTAAGACGGGAAAGTCCAGGAATACGGACGACTTCTCGACCAATGATACGGAACGTGTGACGCCTGTCTCTCTCTCAGAATGTAATCTCGCTTCAGAGAGCCGTAGAAGATCGGATCGACTACGTTCGAGATCCGCTATTCCGACAGACAGAGGTGACTCTAGCACAACAACTGAGACGCTGGGAGCAATGGAGGTGGAGATTCAGGACAGCCGAAAACGCGGACGCTCTACAGACGACGAAGGAGATACTTCTCAGGAGTGGCTGCCTCCCAAAGTGGCTAGTAGCCGCAGAGGGAGATCACGCACTCCAGTTTCGGTTCCCTCAGGCTCCGTATTCACTAAGGCGGCAGCCTACAGACGCGTCAGAGTGGAGGGCGAATATGTTGTGGAGGAGGAAATCGCTGATCTTCTGCAAAGAATTCGGACGCCGGCAGTGGAAGAATTGGCAGCCCAGGAACCGGTGTCTTTGCAGGAGAGGGCGAATGTAGCTGTGGCCATCATTAACAAGGTGGCCACGAAATCTACAAACCTTAAGGGTTCATTTGTTAGGGCCCTTAAGGACTCCTCCTCCACCATTGCAGGGGTTGTTACTACCCTCATTGGGGATGTAGCTCGCCTGCAGGCAGCTAACGACCGCCTGACGGGCCAGGTGGCTGAGTTGAGCACTCAATTTGCTCACTTTCGGGCCCAGACGGAACACCCTGAGCGACAGGGCCGGGTTTCAGAGCGACCTGCCCACAGTCACGATTCTGGTGACGTCTTTGATGCCCATCTGCGTCAAGTACTTGACGCAGTGGGGCGTCTGTTGGACGGACGTCTCGCGGGCCTTGAGGCGAGGCTACCTCCAGCCCCCGTAATTCGGCCGCCACTCGCAGCGGAGGGGGCGAAGGTCAACCGATTGAAGACGTCGCCTCCGGCTCCGCTTCCCGTTGCGGGCGGTCGTGTATCGTATGCGGCGGCAACACTTACGTCCGCCCCTGTTGCTGCTGCGAAGACAGCTAAAGCGACAAAAGTGGCGACAAATGCGGCTGTGGCAAAGACGGCTGCTCCCAAGACTGGCCTAAAGGTTACAGCACAGACGAGAGCTGAGTTCCCTCCGCTTCCCACTCCGACACCTATATCTGGCCCCTCTACTTCTGCCCCCTCAAATGATGGGTGGCAGGTAGTCGGGTCGGTCAAGAAGTCCCGAAAGCGGGGTAAGAAGGCTACGCAAAAAGTAGTAGCCTCTTCCCCACAGTCGTCATCGGTGGCAGTGGCCACCCAAAAGAAGCCGCGTAAACTACAGACGCCAAAGACTGCGGCTGTGGTGATCACTGTGTCACCGGAGGCGGCAAATGGCGGGCTATCCTATGCGGCCGTATTCAAGAAGGCTCGGGATAGTCTCGCCAATCAATTTGGGACTGTAGGTGTCAAGATGCGCCTTGCCCAAACAGGAGCTCGAGTTTTAGAGTTCCCTGGGGCTGAAGGTATAAAGACGGCTGATACCTTTGCCGAAAAGCTGCGGACTATATTCTCAGATACGGATGGTGTAAAGATCGCCAGGCCCACCAAGTGTGCGGAATTGCGTATCTCGGGCCTGGACGACTCCGTGACGGTTGAGGATGTCCGCGTTGCGATTCGGGAGAAAACCGGGTGCAGCGTGGACAGCATCAGGGTTGGCACCATCCGTCCCGGTCCAGGAGGCCTTGGTGCGACGTGGATAAGCTGTCCCGTAGCGTCAGCCAAGATTTTGGGCGATGTCGGCAAGATCCTCGTCGGTTTCGTGAACGCCAGAGTCACAGTTCTGGCGGCGAGACCGATGAGGTGTTTCAAATGCCTGGCTGCGGGACACACTCGCATCAAGTGCGATAGTTCTTTCGACTGCAGCGGATTGTGTTTCCGCTGCGGTCGACCGGGGCACAAGGCAGCGGAGTGCTCTGCTGCCCCTCACTGCCCAACGTGTGCGGCGGGCAATAGGCCTGCCAATCACCAGATGGGACAGGGGGGCTGCAAGCCTTGCCGCAGTTTTCGGCAAACGTCGGAGGCTAGCCAGTCGGCCCGGGCTGCCTCCGACGTAGTTCGTGCGTCAACCTCGTCGCCTATGGAGGGGGCTGTAGAGATGATTCTTTAATGGATCAGGTCTCCAGCCTCCTTGTCCAGACGAACCTGAACCACTGTGCCGCGGCGCAGGACCTCTTCCTGCAAACCATGGCGCAGTGGTCGATTGGTGTTGCTGTAGCTGCGGAGCCCTATTATGTTCCTCCCCGTCCAAACTGGTTGGGTGACCGGGACGGCTCCGTGGCAGTCGTCGGCTCCATGGCGGCTCATTCCCCGCCCTTGTCGCTAAGAGACAAGGGCTCTGGATATGTTGCCGCTGAGTGGGGGGGGATTACCATATATGGTATATATTTCTCCCCCAACCGGAGTTTGAGCGACTTCGAGGTTTTCCTCAATAGCTTGGAGACCTCGATGCGGCGACTAGCGTCTGGGCACGTCCTAGTGCTGGGGGACTTCAACGCAAAATCCATTGCGTGGGGTTCCCCCAGGACGGACGCTAGGGGCGAGGCCGTAGAGGAGTGGGCGGCCTCGGTGGGCCTCTGTTTACTAAACAGGGGCTCCACCAACACGTGCGTGCGACAGCAGGGAGGGTCGATAGTGGACCTTTCGTTCGCTACCCCTGCCCTCGCCGCACGAGTAAGGAACTGGCGCGTCCTGGAAGAGGTTGAGACGCTCTCGGATCATCTCTACATCCGATTTGAGCTCTCCCGGACCCAGGACGCCAGTAGGGGTCACGCGGCGCGGCGTTCTTCTCGCTTTCCGCGGTGGGCTGTAGCCAAATTAAATAGGGACCTACTAGAGGAGGCGGCCATTATTCACTCTTGGCTGTCTCCGCGGGCCCCGGCCGAGGAGGTTGACATGGGGGCTGGTCGCTTCCGCGATGCGGTTACGCAGATCTGCGATGCGGCCATGCCCCGCATACGAGGTTGTCGGCCTCCACGGAAGGAGGTTTACTGGTGGTCCCAGGAGTTGGCGGACCTCCGTGCGGCCTGTACTCGTGCCCGGAGGTCCTACACCCGTAGTCGGCGGCGACACCGCGAAGAAGGCGGAGAGGACCAGCTTCATGAGGAGTACCGAGAGGCGCGGAAAACTCTGAAGCTGGCCATCAGCCGCGCCAAAGAAACTAAGCGTAAGGAGATGCTGGAGGGTCTCGATCGTGACCCCTGGGGTCGCCCTTATCGTGCGGCGCGACAAAAGCTCCGCACGTCGGGCCCCCCCCTTACAGAGACTCTCCAGCCCAGCTTCCTGCAGGAAGTGATCGAGGGCCTTTTCCCGCAGCGGGTGGAACACACACCCCCGTCGATGGCTTTCATGGTCGGAGACGACGGGGGGAACGAGGACAATGTTCCACCCGTCAGGGAATCGGAGGTAGGGGCGGTTGTTCTACGGATTCGCTCTAAGAACACCGCCCCCGGGCCGGACGGGATACCTGCCCGAGTGCTGGCCCGAGCCCTCGAACACATGTCGGACCGCCTCAGGGAAGTCCTGGACTCTAGTCTGACGTCCGGACGCTTCCCTGAGTGCTGGAAAAGCGGGAAGCTGGTCCTTTTAAGGAAGCCGGGACGGCCTGCCGATTCGGTAGCGGCCTATAGGCCCATCGTGTTGCTGGACGAGGCGGGTAAACTTTTTGAGAGGATACTCTCTGCTCGCATCGTCCGGCACCTCTGCGAGGTGGGCCCCGATCTGTCGGACGCCCAATTTGGTTTTCGAGCGGGGCGTTCGACAGTCGATGCTGTGTTGCGCCTGAGGGCCGTTACCGAAGAGGCGGTGAGCTGTGGCGGCGTGTTGTTGGCGGTGTCGTTGGACATTGCCAACGCATTTAATAGTCTGCCATTTAGCTGCATCAGGGAAGCACTCCACTACCACGGGGTGCCAGAGTACCTGAGGCGGCTTGTGGCAGACTATCTTGAGGAGCGTACCGTCATGTACGAGGACCGAGATGGTATTCTGAGGCAGCGGCCCATGTCGTGCGGTGTTCCACAGGGGTCTGTCCTCGGACCACTTCTGTGGAACATGGGATACGACTGGGCCCTTCGAGGTCATCTTCCTCCCGGGCTGAGTGTAATTTGTTACGCTGATGATACGTTAGTTACGGCCCGGGGAGCGAACTTTCAAGAGGCGGCGCGCCTGGCTACCACGGGAGTCTCTTTGGTGGTCGGGCGTATTGAGGCGCTGGGTTTACGGGTGGCCCTAAATAAGACGGAGGCCCTTTTATTCCATGGGCCCCGTCGTGGTCCGCCACCCGGCGCCTCTATCGTAGTCAATTCGGTCCTCGTACCGGTTCAGGCCCAGATGAAGTATCTGGGCCTGATCCTCGACGGCAGGTGGCTCTTCGACGAGCACTTCCGACAGCTTTCTCCAAAGCTGGTCGGCGCTGCTTCTGCCCTTGGGCGACTTTTGCCGAATTTGGGTGGAGCTAGCGTCGCGACAAGACGGCTATACACGGGGGTTGTCCGGTCAATGGCGCTGTATGGTGCACCGGTGTGGGCGGCGGCTCTGACCGCCCAGAATAGGGCTCGCCTCTGGCGCCCTCAGAGGATATTGGCGGTTAGAGCCATACGCGGTTACCGCACCGTATCGACGGAGGCGGCGTGCGCCTTAGCCGGTACTCCCCCGTGGGATTTGGAGGCGGAAGTGCTCGCCGAAGTTTATCGGCGAACGGCAGACTTCCGGGTGGGCAGCGGCATTCGGCCCCCACCCGAAGAGATACGCGAGTGGCGAGAGGCCGCTCGTCGAGCCACGATGGCTCGTTGGTCGTCCCGGCTGGAGGCTCCACGTGCTGGCTTTGCCGCCGTGGAGGCTCTCCAGCCGGTCATCGCCGAATGGGCGGGGCGGCAGCACGGGACCCTTTCCTTCCGACTGACGCAGATTCTTTCCGGGCATGGTTGCTTCGGGAAGTATCTGCATTCGGTCGCCAGGAGGGAATTGAGTCCCGCCTGTCACCACTGCGACTGCAGTGAGGACTCGGCTCAGCACACGCTGGCGGTTTGTTCCGCCTGGGCGGCGCAGCGTGGGGTCCTCACTGCAGTTATTGGAGAAGATCTCTCGCTACCGGCCGTCATACGCTCCATGGTCGGTAGCGACAGTTGTTTTACCGCGGTCGCAACCTTCTGCGAAGACGTAATTTCGCGGAAGGAGGTGGCGGAGAAGGCCCGGGAGGACAACCTCCACTCGGACCCAATTCGCCGTCGGCGAACCGGGCGGCGGAGGCGCGCGTACCAGCGCCTCATGCCGCCTTGAGTGTGGCCGCGGGTGGACGGGATGGGTTTTCCCCTCCATCCGCTATAGTGGCCAGCCGCGAGGAGGTGACGTGTGCGTGTGCCGGACGTCGCCTAAATGGAGAGTTTATCCGCAGATGGCGCCCGCGAAAGCGGGCAGGCGCTAGGAGGGATTAGGATGTCGTAATAACAGCTGTTCCCGGATCCCTCCTCTCTCAGGCGCAGAGTGGCACACCGTGTGGTTTTAGTCGGTCCGATTCCGACACACCGCCCCGCCGTAAACCCCGGTGGGGTGACGGCCCGTGGGGGTTTCCACACGTTAAAAAAAAAAAAAAAAAAAAAAAAGGGGTGACAGTTGTTGTGGTGCCTGCCACGCCCTTTGCGTCCTCAAGCGAGGCGTGAAAAAGATCTTACTAAGCCGCCATAGTGTGGGTCACCTTACTGCATTGTCTGCAACATAACTCTTGGATTCTATTCATGATTTCCATCAGGCAGAGTAGAGTCACTTTGGCAGGATCTTAAAATAAAAAAAAAGTACAGGGAAGAAAATTGAAATCCAAGGGCAGTCATCTGCATTGAATTTTACCCTTTTGATTTCGGTTCAGCTTCCGTAACTTTATACAATAATAAAACAATCAATAACATTTAATGGATAAAATTTATTCTGATACATTATAACATTTATCATTTCATTAAAACATTGATTCGTAAAAGTAATTATTGTACTCAATAGAAATTTAGACTTATAAACTAAACTAAGTCATTAGTTAACAAAAAAATTACATTTATCGTGATGATAACTCATATATGTATACATAGTGCTATCACCGATATGTATATCCTTATGTAAAAAACTTAACTATATGGAAGACATTAACATTTTGGTCAAATTAAGTAAGTTAATTTTGTGTAGATTTAAAAATCTGCAAACTTCTGTCATCGCTGACATTTTAAAATATTTAAAAATATTTATGTATTTTATTGTCTTTTACATCTATACACATCTTAAACATTTTCTCATAAGTACAAATCATGTGCTTATTGAGATTTAGAAATACATTTCTTTTCAAGAACCACATCTGGTTTCTACCTGAACTATAAATATTAAGTTTTCTTCGTTAGTATTGTGGCCTTTTTTAAATGCATGGTATGGACCTTGACTTTGAAAATATAAGTGTACTTATCCAGATTTGGTGAGTTTCTTTGGGCTAAGTCTGCATACTATTTTAATAAGGTACTTACTGATTTTAATTAAACAAGCTAAGTGTTATGGTAGTGAAATATAAGAATGGTGTGTTATCAACAGAAGTGAAATAAAAAAAGATTAGATATGTCAATTTAAAGAGATTTATAATGGAAAATCGTAATTTAAAAGCGTTAGTGCGTCAAGCACAATCACCATAAAATATGTAATATATAAACGCTAAACTATATTTGTTAATAGATATTTCACAATCACGACACAAATCTCAAATATCAATTCATAAGCGCGTTTCTGACCTTCGCCTCTATTTAAATTACATAGAAAGTATTACTAACTTTTTGTTCACACATTCGTTTTATTTTTAACGTCAGCTTTACATAGACTATCTTGGCATGTGTATCAAAGAGGGTGCATTCTCTTTGACGTGCGTTACACAACAAATCTCTAAAACTTCTTTAAAATACTATATTATTGTTAATATTCTCCATGTTTTGCTTATAAAATGTAGATAACATTGTCAATACACATCGCTACGGTTATAAATGCAAACATTTTACATCACGAACATACTCTACTCTGATATTCTAACTTTCTAATATGTAAATGTAGGTACATACTTTACATACCTATTTTAACTTTTGGTTACTTGCACCGCTGCAATATTCACCATCGGATCTTCAATAGCTGCTTTATTCTGTACCAATCTTAATTCTATAAGTGCGCATGGAATCTTGCCAGTTTGATGAATATCTAAAAACAAATGATACTTATTTTTTGCTTTTAATAAATCACTTTGCTTTTACAAAGTTCAATTGCATTCGCATTAGCTGAATGTTAAGAAAATAAGAATATAATAATGATTTAAGGAACAGAGGTACAGACGAATCGTTTGAGAGCCTAGTGTGAGTTTATTACACATAAATTCAAACTGAACTGAACTCGATCAAACGAGTACCGAACATGGTCACTGTGACGGTCGAGTTAATGTGACATAAACTCACACTAGACGCTCTGATTGCAAGTGACATAAGTCACTTATGTTGTCCAGAGACAAAAGCGCATTCGAGTTACGAGACCGTGGGTATAACTCCGGTCGAGGTTGCCTATCTGAAGGGAAACATGTCTTTCTCACGGATAAAGTAACAAATCTATACAAATAAATAAAATTTAAGTGTCTATTTGTTATTTCAAATTATGTGCTTTTTACTAAATGCATATGAAAATACGGCATTTACATCAAGAGATTATTTTATTAATTTTTTTTGTCTATCTGTATGTTCCGACTAATCTCCGTAATGGTTAGACCGATTTTAGTGGGACTTTCACTGACAGATAGCTAATGTTATGAAGAGTAACTTAGGCTACGTAATTAAAAAAAAAACAAAATTAAAACCAATTAAATAGTGAAGAAAACAATAGAAAAATATCCGATTTCAAAGCAACAAATATCGCGAGTAATACTGCGGGGTGCAACGGTATTAATATTAATTCACTTACCTCTGGCTCTTTGATATGTATCTTGCACTATATGCTGTAATGTAGAAATAGTTTTCTCCAAAGTCAATTTTAAGTCATTGTTGGTTTTGTGAGACCATGCCAAGAAGAGCGCTGCGAATAAATCACCCGTTCCAGTAAATGTCGCATCTAGCTTTGGTATTTGAATTTTGTAACATGAACCTGTAAAAGAAATAAATATGTACCATATTTTCGTTGTTTTTGAAAATAACATGTCTTCACATAAAAAAGAATACATTTCAGACATTACTTATTATTTTTTTAAAATTAATAACATTTTAAGTATTGCTTAATACGTATTTTTTAGTGATAAAAGTCACCTTACTTTTCAAGGTTTACTTCAAAAACTTGGTAATTGTGTTTATCAAGAGTCTATTTACTGTCTAGTGACCGTGACGATTTTGTTAGACGATAGTACCGATGCATTGTGAGTGGCAAATGCGAGTCGTGATTAACTAAGCCCCGATATCAATTTACGTTTATATTTGTCTTTTTTCACCATTAAAATAACTGAATGTATTTAACACAGAAAATGTTGGATACTTTTACATAGTTTGATAATAATGAGAAGCAATAGGTATTACCGTTGATAAATTCATAAATGGCTATTTGTGTACTCGACTTTATGTAATCTGATAACTGTATTGGGTGTAGGCTTTATTATTCAGTAAACCATGCGTTTGACAAAGGTATCGTTATCTGTAAAACTAAATATTGGGTATCTACACTTTTTCATCTCGGGATTTAAAATATTCTTAAAAATAAATTTGTTATCAATGGTTAAGTCTATTTAAATTTTAAGTAAACATTCGAAAAAGAACACAGTTTATTACAATAAGTTATCGTGATTTAGACATATCGTTTATGATACTTTTTCTTAAAGGTATTTTTTATAAACTATTAATATCGAAGTAAGGACTTAATAACCTTCGTTGTACCCAAATTGATAATAAACTGTTTTAGTTTAGTTTTAGTTATGAATGATTAATTTATAATTATGATAAGATGGTCCGACGACCTGGTGAAGGTAGTGGGAAGCCGTTGGTTGCGGTTGGCACGGGACCGGTTGTTGTGTAGAACCTTGGGAGAGGCTTATGTCCAGCAGTGGGCGTCTTTTGGCTGAGATGATGATGATGATGATGATGAATGATTATTTATTAGTTTTTAGTGATATCTACTTAAGTGTTATATTACCTCCACTGCTCGCCAATGCGATCATACTCTTGTCATCTCCTAAATCTGTACTCGATAACACCACAGTTTTGACACCCTTGTCGTGAAGAGCAAGTATAGCTTTGAATGCACCGTCAATATTCTTCACTTGAATCCCAGTTATCAACTCTGCCTCGAATTGGTTTGGTGTGAGTATATCTGCTAAGGGCACCACGACATCTCGGTACACAGGTAAAATGTCCTCGGGGACATACATTTTACCGTTGTCACCCATTACCGGATCGCATACTGGAACAAAATACATTGTTTGATTATTTTTGAAAAGGGCTGAAGTATTACTAAATCTAGTTCGATCACAATACGAAATGATCTTATTATAGTCCACGATGTATATTTAATATTTTTAAGATTGGGATTATTATGAGAATTTACATTCAGGACTACAAAATGTGTAGCGAATGCATGAAGTTAAAGTTTATTAGACAATTATAAACCCTTCTTCTTTTATTTATATATTACTTTATACTATATTATTGTATATTATGTTTTCCATATGTAGCGTCTTAAATCACCCCAAAGTAGCTGCTTTCGACGGTGCAACGGTCGCCAGTTCCACTATCATATATTTTAAACCCTTATCTCTAAGGTTTATCTTTGAGTCATCACATAGCAGCATTTAAACAAACAATCTATCGAAGCGAAGCTATTGTCGTAAATAGATAAATTCTAAAATATTTTTACAATAAAAGTGCCCGTCGCTATGCCGCCAACCCTTGATAATTATGAGTTGATTAATTTTTATGTCTATTCCAAAAAGAGATAAAGATATACTATGATACGTTCTACTCTGTGTAACGAACTAATTATTTTTTACCATCTGACACACGCAACTTCGTCTGTGTCTTTAAAAAAGAAAATATTTTCGTTTCTACAAAACTTTATTGATGCTCGGCTCCCATTATTTATAGAGTAACGTAGCCTTCCTCGATAAATGGTTTATCCTACACTAAGATTTTTTTTAAAATGAACCACTAAGTTTTGAGAGTAGCGCTTCAACCGAACAAAGAAACAAACTCTTCAGCTTCATAACATTAGCATAGACTTCCGACTCTACGCGATATTTTAGTCAACTCTAAACTCAAAACAAAAATCGTAGACTCAAAAATTTAAACTACTTAAGATATGTCAAGGATTTAAAATCATCTTTGACTACAATTGTCGCCCTATTGTCGCTCAATTAACTGTTTAAATAAAATCGTCATCATCATAGTTGTACCTGACCTCGTCACATTAACCCACTTAGCAATAGTGTCGTTTCAACAGTGCTATCTGGAGTTTAATCTATAGGTATATAATTTACGACAATATTTAAACATATTGTAAGAGTGCACTTTTGCACGCACCACACAAACGTGTTTATTTGAAACGATTGTTTTATTTCATTGACTAATTTAACTTGATCTGTACTTGTAGATCGTGTAATATGTCAGGTCAAAATATTGATTGCATCCACTATTTTTTAGTTAATAGCATTTTTCTTGACATAGTTAAATGTAATAGGCTTTTTATCACACAGACCAATAAATACTTTCATAATGGCATCATTACAGGCACAGATCAATAAATACTTTCATAATGGCATTTTTTAACACTTTGAAAGGTTAAAGTATTAAAAGTAATAGTAATGTGCTTATTACCTTTAACACTTTACTTTTGTGAGTGAAGATGAACCTTTTTAAGAGCATGACTGTTGACCTCTGGTTTTTGGAAATAGGTGAAAAGAGCCTTTGATAGACAACAAAAATATCTTTTATAATAATTATCTTCTATTACAAATTATCTTATCAGTAGTTTACATAGGTTATGAATACAAAGGAAGGTTAAAGAGCACAGCAAATACTTTATCTTTCAACCGCATAGTTGAAACAGAATATTGTGTTTCAAATGAGTTATTATTATTACGACTATTGTTTATTATATTGCTAGTGAAAAATATAGTGATCCTAAAAACAATAATACCTTTTAAACACATTGCATAAGGATGTACTTGTTATGACTAAAGACAGGTCTGAGTGACGACAATAAAGTCTATTCCATTGCCTAGCAGGAAAATATTTCCAAGTATTTTCTATTATAATGCTTTAACAGACATGTTGTTGACAATTTTCTATGTTACTGTTACATATACGGGGTGTTATATATACATTTCACAACAGTGCAGATCATTCTAAAATAGTTGTACTCTTTTATAAGCTGAAATTATTATAACAGTTTTGTAAACAAATTAGATACTTAACATATTTACATTTTTCTAAACTATTTTTTTAGCATATTCACTTCACGATAACTTACGAAGAAGAAAATAAGAGGTGAATGTTTTGTACTTGAAGCATATTAAAACTTTATAGGAACTTACCATATACAAGATTGGGATTCTTTTGTCTCAACTTTTTTATAATTTCTGCAATTTTTTTCAATGAATCTGGTGACCTTGAATAACCAGTCAAAAAGTGTGTGTAGTAGTGAACTTCATTTATTGTTAGCCCTTCAATAAGTGCATCCATTTCTTGATTTTGCAAAACATTGCCTTTAATATGCTTGTATCCTGTGTGAGTTGAGAACTGTACGGTATTTATGAAGTCCACCTCAAATCCCAAAACCTGAAACAAATCACATTATTACATTTAATAAACACAACTATATGTGTGTTGGTATTAAACAGAGTTGACCTTAGACTCATGAAGGGTTAGGATCAGATCTTTTTAAATACTGTTCAAGTTTATTTTTATAAAGTAAGTGCACTCAATTGGGAAAGACATTCCGCAAATAACCTTAACATACATTATATTGTTAATATACTTAAAATTCTAGTAATAACCTAAACTTTTCTCAAGTTAAACAATTTATAATTAAATAGCTCAACTTAGATTAATTACATTATCACATATGTCAATGTCACAAAACATGTAAATGAGTTTTTAAGATAGAAAAACAATGGTTAAAATTACTACAAGGTAATGTAAATATATCTAAATTTTAAAGCTGAAGTTTTAGGAGATTAAATGAAAAAAGTCAAATATTATTTAAAACATCTAATGTATACATTTTGCTATACATTGTTTAGAAATTAAATTATTGGTCAGTTGTATTACAACCGTAATACATGTCCTTGACCGCTCATGTTAACGTGACGATATTTAATTCTGTTAGAAATTTATTACAGATGTTTATATTAAAGTGTAACATTATAACTAAGAGTACACATAATTATATTACCTGGAGTGGAAAAACAGCACTTTTATTACCAACGTAGCCGTGAACTACATGACTTTGGATTGAAAGAACTCGAGGGGTCGAATCAAACGACATCATTTCTTATCACAATAACACCACACTGAATAAATTGATATTTGTTAATTTTTCAATGGTGACCGCAGTCTAGTGAATGAATATTAATAGTTTAAAAATAGCAGCTACAAATACAATGTACTTAAGGGTCACCAACTTAACAATATCACCTTTTGGTTTTTACCAACGACGGGCAAGAACAAAACAAGCACGTCCGACACAGGCGCAGACTGACCTGACATTGGCATACACAGTGTTAGCAACCTGAAGTGGACTGATTATCGTACCCGGGGGCGTAAAATTATCGCACATGGATCGAAATTATCGTATTTTTTAGGATAATGTCTATTATAGATAAATAAATCATATAAATTGTAATATTGATATGCATGCAAGTACTTTATAGTTTATCTTTTTTAAACCACCGCTGTCAAATCAACAGAACACTGAAACCCAAATGTTTTACACGTAGTACAGACCTGAACTGATTTCCTTTCCACTTCAAGGGAAGTTCAATAAATGCGCCAAGTTTAAAATTCACTCAGACAAAATTTCACTGTTCCCATGAAAGTTGGGTATGAAACATGCCAAAATTTTGTATATATAAAGAAGAAATGTATTCATAAAGATTATTTATTTGTGTTATCACTTAGAAATCGCTAACGGTGAGCGTGAAAAGCACGAATTGGACCGCACGTTGGTACGCTATGAGCGCTGGGAGCGTGATTCGGACCACGGCCATAATCGAAATATCGAACTTATATTCCCTTGTTCACATTGGTAGGTGCTATACTAACCAATAAGAAAGTGTGTACAGCAGGTGCTGGATAAAGTTACCGTATCGGCAATGGTGAAACGTAGCAGAGCGGATCGTAAGAATCAATAGGAATAGAGAACTTGTATTTCCTGGTATTTTCCCAAGATTTAATTGGACTAAATAAAATCATGCTAATGCGAAATTTAGACTATCAGCGCATAAGTGAAATAATATAAATTCTCAAATTTTGCATCATGATAGAAATTATCGTACAATCTGTGTACGATAGTAATATGCTATCGTACATCGTACGCAGGCACAAAATTATCGTAAGTGTACGATAATTATCGTACGGTTCCGAACACTGGGCATACAATGTGTGTGCCAACGTCAACTGTCAAAATAAATTTATTGAACTTTTTGACTCAGTGAACTGACAGTTTACCATAGATTATAGAAATACAAACGCAGAGTGTGGAATACTAGGGAAATTTATTCTCAAATGTCATCCACCCTTTTTCTCAGATTTTTTTATTAGATATCGGTGTTTCAGTACGTGCACTATTTATTAAGTAAAATTTACAAAAAAATCTTGTTTACTCGATGCCGCTTCTGTATATCGCAGCATGATGCGTTCATATCTTCTCCAATGTGATATGAAATGTTTGTTGTTGAAAACTTGTTTTCAGTTTTAAAACGCCTAATGATGAACAATTAAGTTATGGTATACTACATATATCAGGATATAAAGAAGATTGTACAAATAACCAACTTTTCAAACATTACAGAACAATTTCATGCGCAAAGCTACGGGAGCACCGTGGTATGTACACAACGTCGATCTTCACATCGACCTCAGATTGCCGACCATCAAGTAATTCATAAAACAGTGCTCCCTTAGCTACTTTGACTCTGCTCCGACTCACCCTAACCCTCTAGTGGTTGCGGCCGTAAACTACACACCCAGTAGAATCTCCAAACTACGTCGACCCAAACATGCGTTAGGGGAACAAGACGACGACATTACACTCGCTCAACGTAGAGCGAACACAGCTAGGCAATCGAATAGGAACCGTCCGCGTTTTCGTCCCCGTCGTCGTGGGCGGAATACGCGCCGCGTAAACCGTCCACAAAACATGGGAGTAGGTCGCCCAAACGTATCAGCAACACCCCAAGCCGAAGTTCGTACCCCACAGGGGGTGCCCTTGGGCTATGTTGCTTAACAAATGACCGGTTGAGAGCCCTCAGCGCTCACCGTAATTTTCGCGTAAAGTTGTAAAGGCCATTCGAGGCCAAAAGCTAGGTCATCTCAAAAAAAAAAAAAATAAAAAAAAAATATAACCAACTTGTAGGTATAGCGATACAACGACTTTCTCTTTGGCGTGTGAATCCAAGATAATTTTTTCACCCAAGGTCTTCTTTCCTTTAGCAAATAAGTTAGGCTTGTTAACGTTTATCGAATGAAAAAAAGCAATAATCACATTTTTCTTCGAAGAATTTACTTCAAACATAAATAGCAAGCATAGCAACAACTTAAAATAAACAGTATTCCAACCCGTCTTGCCAGCGTGGTAGTGTGCCAAAACCTTCTTCCTAAGCAGAGGCTTGTCCAGTTGTGGACTATTAGAGGCTGATGATGATAGCAACACTGGTTTACATAGACCGTGATCCGAATCACGCTCACAGCGCTCATAGCGTACCAACGTGCGGTCCGATTCGTGCTTTTCACGCTCACCGTTAGCGTTGTCGATGCTATGACGTCACATGTGACGTCACTACCTAGTGCTTATAGTACTGACGGATCGGATCGTTAGCATCGTGAGCATTGACGTTATTTTGCGCCATTTATTTGAATTGACTTTCCTCGATTATGGAAAATGTTAAAATACAAACATTTAACCATCTTCATCGGCTACACCATATACTCCACTCATGTTTATGTCAAAAAATTCTCTGTTAGGTTATGTTCAACTTTTTGAATTCGTAAGCACACTCACAAGTGGTCCAAATTATTAATACTGCTAATAGGGATGGCGATTCTTTCCAAAAAAGATCGATATTTAAATCGATTCGAATCAAACTTCCATAAATCGAACCACAAAAAATCGAAATAAATAGAATCGATTTTGCAAAAATCGATCTCTTTCCGATTTACTTATTGAGTCTATGTTTTTAATACAAATATAAACTCATTTATCGTATCGAAACAGAAAAATTCGAATCTCGATTTTATATGGTGAAATATCGATTCAATGGATCGATTCAGTACAGAATATCGATTTAAAAAACCGATTTTTTTGGTCTACAAAATCGATCTTCGGTTAATCGATCTCAGATATCATGTCTAACTGCTGACAGACGTTGGCGCGCTCACTAAATCGGACCACACGTTAGCAGTTTAAACGTCGTAAGTGCTGTGAGCACAATTCGGACCTTAGCCATAGTCTTTCTTTAAGTCAGCTGTGTTAGTTGTTAAGTTGTATGTACTGTGAGACATGTTATAGCCTTGGTGGAATTCAGTATATTTACCTATACATAGGGAATCTGCGTCATATGTAGTATAAACTCAATCTAAAACATTCCTAATTTCTTAATATTCCAATATGTTATCATCACTTGTAAAAGAGCACCAAGCAAAACAAGCAGCTAAAAGAGTCGTACAAGGTAAATATTAAAACATTTATCAACTCCCAATAAAAGTCATTTAATTGTCCAATAAATTACATTTTGGTTCTTCCAGAACAAAAGCGTAAAGAATGTATAGTTGCAGCTAACGATTTAACACAAGCATTAGTGGACCATCTTAATGTTGGGTAAGGATTATTTATGATTTCTCTGCCTCGCGCGCCTCCTTAGAGGCAAGTACCATATGAATATGTGCATTGCAACACACCATCACTGCCGCTGTTCCCAATGACTTCGTATCCACAGTCCTAATGTGCCCCACCCTGAGAATTATATGTTATGCTAGGGGAAAGTAGTAGTTCAAAGATACTTTAAATTCTTATAACTCTGCTCAGTCTGTCTGCCAACAATTTTGTGACCCTATTGCATATTTTGATTGTGTGTGATGATTTGGTATCCATTTTAAGATACTTTTTTCCATTTCTTTATGTCTCTTAATTCCTACAATTAAGCAACTTCATTTCTTTTCTAGAGTAGCACAAGCGTACTTAAACCAAAAGAAATTAGATGCTGAAGCCAAACTCTTACACCAGGGAGCTATTAATTTTGCTAAGTTAACACAGCAATGGCTTACCCTCGTTGAGAACTTCAGTAGTGCGCTTAAGGAAATAGGAGATGTTGAAAATTGGGCACGGAGCATTGAAAATGATATGAAGATTATAACGGACACATTAGAAAAAGCTTATGAGACAACACGAGAACAACCAAGCAATAGTGGTAGTAGTAATAACTAAATGTTTATTTTGTTAATTATTATGTATAATTTGTCAATATAATGTTATCACCATACTTGATTTTATTTCAACCTCTTCCTCCTCTCAACAAATTAGGGGTGGGCTAAACTGGCTACTGTAGCCCGAGAGGTAGTGATTACCTTACATGTTAAAAGATTTTGCTACTAGTACCGTATTTTGTACATACACTTTATTATATGGATATTTATTACATGGATATTTTATAATATTAAGTAATATTGTTGTTGTAGTAGTTGTAGTAGTAATATGTTGATGACAATAAAAATATGGAATGGAATGAAGTGAGTGTTGTAAGAGTAGACCAAATGAACAAATTGTGCAGAGGAAACCTTGATAAAAACCTATATGAATCTCTGGCTAGTGTGGTCTAGTAGGTTAAGGCTTCCTTACTAAGGTCGGGCCGTCACCCCACCGGGGTTTATGGTGGGGCGGTGTGTCTGAATCGGACCGACTAAAATCACATGGTGTGCCACTCTGCGCTCAACATAGGGGGGAACCGGGAACAACTGTTATTACGACATCCAGATCACTAAGGCAAGGCCTATGTCAAGCAGTAGGCTATTGAAGGTTGTTGATCATAAATGAATGTCTTATAATCTGTAAGTAGCAAGTAAATAAAAAAAGAGTGAATCTTACACTAATTCCATTTGGTGAGCAACATCTGACATCTCACCTTCTGTCAGCCAATTCGGCTCTTATTGGTCACATCAAGTAGCATGCGCTTTTCCGACTACTTGTAACACATTTTCGTCCTTTTTCACAAAATTACTCCTACAGATTGCCGGACGTACACATTAAAGAGTTAAAATGTCTTTGTCGTCTCCTAGAAAAAATAAGACAATAGTATTTTTATTTTACATCTGATAGGCCACAAGCAGTGTAAGATATCGTAGTTTATCATTTAAGTTTCTTTTTCCAAGTGTTTTGTTAAAAATAAAGAATAATCGCATATGGCATTTTGAGCGACTATTAGGCACTCTTAAACTATGTAATAGACTTAGCTGTGACAGTAACCCTCTAAATAAGTTATATTTAAGACCTTCAGATATTTTCAGATTCTTCAAGCCAACAAATCAGCTTGTAGGAAGGGTAGAGTTATATTTTCGTTAAATTGGCAAATGGATTACTGAGGCGAAGAATGATCTACATTCCCCTCAATCTTTTTGATGTGCAGAAAAAAGTTCTCCCTACTTTGTCGATGTCATTAATATACATACACATGCAAAATTACTAAGTCCTTATGTTACAGAGGGACAGGCAGCTGAGTAATGGTTAATTATAAGGATTAATTTATTCGTGACGGATTAAAAATGTAAGTGTCACCACTCCTATTCATGGGTGTCGTGAGAGGCGACTAAGAGTGTGAACTACTTAAACTTTAGAGTTCGCACAAGAAGACAGCGGAGTTACTCCGTACTATGACCTCAATCATACTACTGAACTAGTGAATTCTCACTTTGATAGCCGCTACGTGTTTACGCCTCTGCTTCGACCATGCGGGCCATTTTGCCTGCGTGTAGTGTTGTGTCCACGGTCTGGCCATCGCAGTGATGGCACTCAGGCGTTGGCTCCTTGCGGATCCAACACAGGTAATCTCCGAAGTATCCTTGAAGGAGTTACTTCCAGAATAGATTTTATCGCCGCAATAACGGCGTGACCGTTTGTAGTCTTCTGTGATACAGGAAATATTGCTAGTGCGTCGTGCGGAGTTGTCTTTTTAAAAGAAACAGAAACAGTTTTCCTGTTTATGTATATAAATAATCAAATTACTGTTATTATTTATACGAGTAAATGTTTCATCACTGCTAGGTGCATAAATTGAATGATCACAAGTGCTGGACGATCCATCAAATAAGTATCGACTGCTCGTTTTGAATGATTCAATTAATATAATATAATTTACAAATGTAGTGGACGCCAATTTTACTGGATGTAGCAAGCACACGATTGCATTGCATTAATTATACTTTGCTAATGGAAGAGGCCAATATCGATTTTCGCTTATCGCTTACGACGGCGCCAGCTGTGAACCATTGGAAAAAGATTTCAAGCTTGTTTCATTTTATTCATTTATGTATAGCGATGGAGTAGATTTGTATATTTTGTGTGTTGCATTTAAGTATATATTTATGTTTTTGCAATTAAAGAGCAAGTAATAAAAGTAGTTGGTTTTTATAAAGATGAACATACCGACGTCAATATATGTATATCCTTGAGGCGTATAACCCACATTTTACCGAGTCTAATTTTTGTTCCACTTGTGTAATGGAGTAGGTAAGCTTATGGCCATTAACTGTGCAGTTTACGTAGTAGATAGGAAAATAAGAATACCTATGATGAAAGGGAAATGGTTTTAAGACGTACAGGGATATTGTTTATATGTATGTATTGTATTGTGTATTGTATAGAGTACCTAACTTTAAACATTTAAATTATAAAATTGGAAACGAACCCACAATACTTATCGTAGTTAGCTAGAGACGAATTTTTAAACAGTTTATTTTGAGTATATATAAACGAAATATAAATGTTCTATCAGTCAATTTGGCTTTCTTAGTACAAGTTCTCCTTAGTATGAAACTACATGGCGTTGAGTGTGATGTTCCGAAAAATATTATTATTGACATGTTAGAACTAATCATGACTTGTGCATATGTTTAAGTATATGCACGATAACTTAAGTGAAATAGAGGCATCACTAGGATATTGCAAAAAGCACGATTTCAATTCATATCACTTTATTATCTTAAAAACCTTATATTATTGCGTAGCGTCCGTTTTCATGTTTCACCGACAAAGTTCACAGTCTTGGTTGAAATTAAAAACAAAGGGAAAAAATATAAATCATGCTTGTTTTCGACCCTCACTGTGGCTGACTGCACCGTATTTCTCCTTCAGTTTCTCTGTAAACTCAGGGTCATCCCATCCCCAGAGATGATGTGTACCATCCCCGGTGCGCTGCGAACGTTGCTTTATGATTTCCGGCGAAACGTATTTTAAATCATACGCTTGGCCTATCTGAAAAATTAAGAGAAAAGTTTTTTTATTTGTTTTAGTTTGCAATACGAGATGCATTTAGTGGAATTGGTGTTTGCTATTAGGTTTAGAAAAGAACTTGTTGGCTATTTCTTTAAAAAAATGTTATAATGCGTTGAAATTAGAAAACTAATAATAATAATAACTAATTAAAAATTAGTGATTAAATTGTGAAATAGAACTTAAACTGTAATCAGACCAGTTCATTTGTTTATGCTTATGGTTGATAACAACCAAGAAGATAAATTTATACTTACTAAGAAAAAGAATGAAAAAATCTCTGTAATATATAAAATATAGATCAAGTCGGTTAACAGTTTTACACAAAAAACAGGCAAGATAGATTGATACCTTTGCCATGAGGTCAATGAACATAATAGTCGGTGTAAGCATATTATATAGCGGTAGTTCTGTCGCCCTGTAGTCCCACGGGAACGTATGGTGGTAGTTATGGAAACCCTCTACGCAGATCATCCAAACGCCAATGTTTTCCCGAGGGTTTAGTGATCTGTTACAAAAAAGACATTAAGTTTATTTGGTGAGTTGTAGATGCTTTAATTACTTTGAATTGTGTGATTTATCTAAGAGCTCTCAAAGGACGAAGCCTGATTGATTAAAATTTGCTGTACCGTAATTGCATCAAGGATGTTTGATCACGTACTGTTGCAGAATCAGGATAAGTGTTATTTGATTAATAGACGAAAGAAATAAACAAATAACTTCAAGATAAGATGAACAAATAAATTATTATAATGTTACACAAATCAGTAATTGCTGTGAACGCGTTCGTAAGATATCCCCGATTCTTGTAATAAGTGGGTACATAATTCATACACGCTAGTGTATAAATTATTTCACATTTACGCCATGTGTTCCATTAATAATAGAGAGCTGCCTACTAATCTGTACAATATTATTTAAGCATTTAGGTTTGTACTTTCAATATCCGGTTTTATTACCGTAGGAATAAACAGCACTGAATAACAACTGAAAGCATTCGTAAATGAAAAAACTTACTTGTCATAGGGTCTGTAACCGAAAGTATGTGCGAAGCTATTGACACTCCAGACAACATTAATGCCACAAGTGTACCGCAGTATTGTCGGTATGAAGAATGCGTTTACCCACGTTTCGTTCCAGAAGTACACTGGAATTACAGTCGGTAGAACGAAACACAGCAACGGCATCAACTTTAAATAGTGTCTGTAAAAGAAATAAATAAGTTATTATTTTGTGTGCTATGTGTGAATTGAGAGTACGGAGTGTCATAACCCTTATTCATCCTATAGGTATCGTAAGAGCCGACTAAGGGCGCAAACAATGCATGACAACAGGACTTCAAGAGGAAGGAACACTATATACCAAAGCAAGCTATATACTAATCCATAAGGCCAGAGTGATATGGTAGGCTAAAACCTCCTTTTTATAGATATGTCTATGTCTAGCAGTAAACCATTAAAGGCTGACAAGTTATTATACCTAATCCACAATCGAATGTAAACTTATTGCACTTGTTATAGTTAACACCTAACAACCTTTCAGGTTAAGTGAAGTAACTCATTGTTTAGCTCACTCGCTAGTAATAAAAACGATCGTAGTTTGTGTATAAACAGCTGCGTTAATCCAAAGAAAAAACTTTCGTTGGAGGGATTGGCTTTATTAACAATGAATATGACGAGGGTAGGTCAAACGTTTTTCGGACACATACTTCACAAGCGCTTTTTGTCCTTTACAAAAAATGAGTTTGAGTAGAAAAGTAGTTGCTTATAGACTTTCAAACGGGTAGGCCTATGCAAACGAAGTTCTACAACACACTAATATTTTTGTGATTATCAAACGACACTAGAAGTTACATCTAATAACAAAAGTATCAACAAGACAGTAGTGTCGGTAAGAGAGATATTTAATATGAGAGAGGCTACCCCGAGAAAGATAAAAGGTGTTACTAAACTTAAAAATTTTTACGCTTCAAAACATCTAGAGCCTTACTATACTTGTTCAAAACTTACAATAACAGAGTCAACGATAAAAAAGTTACTAAAATTCAGTCTCTGTACGAAACAGAATAGAGCAGTACCCAAATATTATTCAACTGTACAAGAAAATAACTTTAAAAAGTCACAGTTCTTTTATTTTGTATCGGTTCAAAGAGAGACATTAGTCTTAGAAAAATATATTTTATTTGCCTCTTGACTTTTGTTCATACATCATTGTAAATGTAGATAGATAGTGCTACTTCATTTTCAGACAGTATAAAGGGAGTTAGCTATCGAAATTTGTACTAAATATTAAAACCATATGACTTTAATATCCTAAAATTTAGGTTATCGGTTCTCACACAGGAACGTCAACTGTGTTACGACAAGATAGTGATTGACTGAAGTTCGTGAAATGAAATAGTTTGACTCCTACGCCTTAGACTCTGTGTAATTGCATGCTGAAAATTACGTATTATGGTATTTTTTTTATATTTTAAAAAATGTTAACCTATGAAGATTCCTGTAGGTATGACTATTCTTTGAAGATTAATAATAGCAATATGAAGTCAGAAAGATGAGATCTAATAGATGGCAAAAAGATGGCAACAAAATATACAAGTAGTTAGTAAAAAGAATTCGAAATACATTGTTGTCTAGTCAAAAAGTAAAGTGTTAATGTGCGTACATTTAAAAATAATCAATCTATAGTGATGTGATTAACCTAATGATGAATATTACAGTCATTACCAATTACGAAAAAAACTTACTTTCTCTGAAACATAACGACAGGGTCAGCATACAAATCAGTCAAATCAATCCTTTTTCCTCCTTCAATGACTTCTGGACTCTTTTTGCAGCATAACCATCCCATGTGAGAGAAGAATAGCCCACGTTCAGCGTTGTGTGGGTCTGCATCTGTGTCTGCGTATTTGTGGTGCGTGCGGTGGTCTCGTGCCCATTCGAATATACAGTCCTGATTGAGAAATGACAAATCATAAATAGTCTTGTACAGAATATCACAGAAAGATGTGGTCACAACTTAGAAATAGGTCTTAGTTTAAACTGATAAATAATTGTTTTTGAATGAAAACTATTGATATTTTTCGGCATACCACTTCTGGTGAACACAGACCTTTACTTTAATTCTGAATGAAATAGCAGTCTATGTGTGCCTTTTGTTTCTTTATTTTTTTTGTTAATGTTTTCTAAAGAATAGTAAGACAATAAAAATGTAAAACTAATGAAGTTAGTTAATTGTATTCAAAATTTTACTACCTTAAAATTTCGACAATATGCATTAAAACACATTTAACTGTTCTAGAAGCTGTAAAACAAATATTCTCATTAGAAGTTTGGCATAAAAATGTCTAAGTTACAATAGCTGAAGTTTTTGATATTGTCATACACTAAGTAGGTAGTACTTATCTAGTGCCAATACTGATAGACAGTCACTGGTAGGCATATACTTAGTTTAATCTAACAGCACGTCAAGATGTATTAATACAACTGTCATGGAGCACGTTCAAACATTAATGAAGATATCTATATAACTGAAATCATGCCTGTCGATATATACGAAGTTACCACAATGTCGAAGTTGTGTGCAAGTGCTTGTACAATTAGGGCATAGTCGGTATGTTGATTGGTAGGTACATATATTATTAATAGCTTTAATAATAGTCCTGGTACATTCCATCGTACTTTAGAATAATTTGATCAATAAGGATTGACACATCAAAGTGAATGTTGTGAAATTGAGAGCTGTGCAATGTCGTCTAAAAACACTACATGGGTATTTAATTGTAAAGTGATAGAGTTATCAACAGATCAATCGCGCGATGCCTCCATTAGGGGATAGGCGTGTACTGTATAGCATCACAAGCGTGATTACAGTTCCAATATGTGTGTAGTGCCATTAGTTGCATGATAAAGTACGTTTAATAGGAGTATATAGGCAGTTCTTATGTTCTTTGGATGTGAAGACAAAACGTATATCATAGAGCCTTTTTTTTCAATAACTAATCTACTACTAATAGTACTACTCTACTACTAATCTACTAATATTCCGACTAATTTATTCAAGAAATCTTTATGACGACATTTATTTCTATTACACAGCTGAGACAGGTTTGAAGCTTATAAAAAAGTAAAATGTAATACAAAGCTGACCGTAGTCAAACTCATTGCGATGAAAATGTATACAGAGTCCTCACAGAAATGAGAAAATAATTTCTGTACCGGTACAAACTTTTTAAAAGGTAGGGAAAGTGTTCGCCTCTGTTGGAAAGGTTGTCAAATGATGCTTTGGCATTTAGACATAGGATGAGGCCGTTATAATACATATTCATATTATTATGTGTGTCTTACGCATGAATATATCTACTATAGCAACAAGTAACCTGGCGGTTGAGGAATTAATTTTCCTTAACGTAGGATATCGTTATCTCTTTGAATTATTAATCTTTAGATGATTGCCGATGAGACAAAGTTGAGAAAAGTTAATCCAAATGCTATAGGAAGCACAATTCTACAGAAAACGATGTATAGCTTGTAACGCACACATGTAACTAAATAAGTTAACTTTGTAATTAATCTGGTGTACATTTATTATTATACATGTATAGCATAGGTATGTATAGCATATAGTTACCTGGAAGCCCATCGTTTGCCAAATCATTAAGACTGTTCGCAAAGGAGTTCGTGCTTTGAAACTTCTATGCGTCCATAATCGGTGAGATCCTGCGCCAATTCCGATGGCACACATTAAGTGGACGGCGAATGCTGTAAATTATTGTTAATATATTACTAATATCATTCTTGAAAAGATGGATAGTGCTAACAATTGAGTATGAGGATTAGCATTTTAGATTATATTTTCTTGTTATACGATAGCTATATAAAGGAGTAGATATAAAGTTTGTAGTTCGGTCACGGTAATACTATCAACCCAGTATTGTGACTCGGGCCTGTTTTGTAATAGTTACCTACAGTCGAGTAGTACTTAAACAAGCGGTAGGGCTGGCCACTGCAGTATTTTAATGTTGTGTACCTACTACTTAAGTTTCTTTCTAGTTTTCTACATATAAATATTAATATTTTTAATTTATAATATAATAAAAATAAAATAAGAACTGTTCAATAATAATACATGTTGTGTTTTTTTATAAGTAAATTTTATAAAAATACAACCCTTAGCAAATTTGACACTGAAAAACGTTAAACTCGAATGGAACGTACAAAAAGCTTAATTGTAAAATTTGAAATAACATTATATTGCCTGCATATTTATAGAATTTCAACACTGGGTGAGTCAGGGTGGTAATTATTGAAGAATTCAACAACTAAAATCTGCTGACAAAAGAGTACAATTGCTGTTTGCAAAATTAAGTAAGTACTTGTACTTATTGCAATTAAATATTCACAAATCACAAACTCACTGCTTAGAAAACTATTACACCGTCCATTAGATACTGCGACATATACCTACTTGACTAAATGTGTACCGAGTGTATACTGATCTCGAGATGCGTAGGTAGGACTCATGTTCCGACCGTTTATAGGAAGATAGAATATTATAGTGATATTAATAGATAATATTATAGTGCTTCTGCTTTTAAGAGTGTTTGTCTATTTTACTGAGAAAAATTTGACCGTGCGATGTGGGATAGTTATATGTATGTGTAGATATACGTGTTGCATTTCAGTGGGTGCGCATATACATATGTACGCTCATGTGTACATAAACGAAGCAGTAGATCCGTGCGTTCTAATTGCCCACATTGTAAAATTTTGACCCCACTAAGTTAAGCCTATTGTCGTCCGCCTTTCACTTTAAGAATTAGATAAGTAAATTTGAATTATAATAAAATACAAAAGTGATTATGTTATATAGTGATGTGGTGGTTACATTGCCACCATGACTGTCATGCGTTGTACGTCCCCAAGCGGGGCGTGAAAAAGCATCTTTATAGGCCACCACCATACTGCATTGTCTGAGTCTATTGAGTAGCGTGACCACAACTCTTGAATCCTATTCATGCTTTCCATCAGGCAAAGTAGAGTATCTTTGGCATGCTCTCAAAATAGAAAAAAAAAATTGTGAATGTCAGATCTGTAACTCGTATTTGCTGTTGCCGAAAAGTGTGATAATCAAGTAACAAATTAAGAATACGAAGTGTCATCATTCTTATTTATCCCGTGGGTGTCGTGTAAACTGAAATAGGGAGCAAACTACGCAGGACAACAGCACTGTTAAGAGAAGGAAAACTTAAAACAAACCCTACCTAGACAAAAACCTCATTTCCAAGGACAGGTATATGTCCAGTACACAACTGAATGTATGCCTCCCATTAGATTATTAAAATCTTTTGATAATTGATGATGAATCAAGTAATGATGGCGTTGTTTCTGTTATGGACGCAGAGTCTACATATCCCTACACTTACCAAATACGTTAGTTTGCCATTTAGCAGAAGTGAAGACTAAATACAACCCGTACAAAGAGCTGATATGCAAAAAAAGGAACCAGAATATATTGAACCAAACATATTCATGTTTCCTAGGACTTGCATGTTTTAGCACAGATACATCTTTGGCTAAACCAAGGTCCGAAGTTTGTGTATCCGATTCGAAGAGCACTCCACTCGGTGTAGGGTCCACTTGAGGTGGCATGTTCTGAAAACAATAATACAAAGTATATGACACGCATAATAACTATGTATTAAAATATTAAAATACCAGCAAATGGACTATATGGATGTTTATTTGAGCAGACATTTCCTACAACGCCTGGTGTGCCCCACAAATGATTGTTTTGAGTCTGGATGTTCTTAATATCCGTTTTAATGTATGTTTGTTAAGTCCTCCATGACACTGTATACATTCCTAGTGCGGGAGTTATAAATAATAAAACCATACATATCTCATACTGAAAGAATTATAATTTCTAGTTTCACTTTAGATTAAATTGAATTTAAAATTATTTTGTTTTAATTTGCTTGACTATACGCCACTTTTACTTCATTTTCGTGTACTAAACTTAATAACTTACTATTTTAGTTTTTTAATTGTCTAAATAATTTTAATAATAACTAAAAAATAATAAAAAAAATCTTGGACCAGATAACGGTCTGTTATATTTTTTTAGGTAACGTGTATATTCACTCATATATATTTACTGAAGCATCTTAAAATCCACAAACAATTGATCAGGAAGTGTATTGAAGGCGTACAATATTATAATTTCATTACAAAAGCACAGTTGGCAGAGTAAGGTGCAATAATATTTAAAAAGTTCGTGGTACGTATAATTTATTAGGCCTTTATGTAGGCAGCTATGTAAATTTTGTTACAATACATTACCAATGTATTGAAAACATTTAAAAGTCAATCAATGCAGAATATTGTATACGGTCACTTAGAAGCTCAAGTGCATGTTTAAACTATAAGGTAATTGTTTATGTTTATTTTTACCAAAGAGAAATATACGCTAAATAAGTTTGACCGTTGAATGTTTATGATATGTCATGGCATTGTGGAGTACCACAACTGCTACTCATCAAGTGTTTGTTTATTATATGAAAACGGTATCAATAAAACCAAAATAAATCAATTAAAAAGGTCAAATGCACCGCCAATTAGATACAAATAAATGGTAACTATTACTAAGATTTTTTAAATCATTTTGATTCATATTCATGATTTACTAAAAATGTATTGTACTAATAACATGTAATGTAATACTACAATAAAATAAGGCAAATAGGAAAGTTTTGTAAAATGAGTTCTTTTATGTTTATTTACGGCAAAGTTATTTTTTTTCGTTAACAGAATAACTTTTACAGTGAATCTTGAGTTACTAACATTAGGGTTTATTTCCTACTACTACTCATTTTGTGTGATATTTAAACTTTTGAGTTTTAACAATACCTTGATCCATCAAACGGACGTCTAATCTCAAACTAGGCAGAACCTGTACTATTGTAACCAGACGGCTGATAACTACATCCAAATAATACTATCATTCAGACACAGAAAAAATGATGTTCATTATACAATTACTTGTTACGAGTGGAAATCAAGCCCATGATGATGATGGTACAGAAGTTAGTATCACTAATCACCAGACCAACAGGTGATTTTAATTCTGGACTGTCCAAGCTTTTAATATCAATTCTGATGCGGTTCTCGCTTGTCTTCTATTATAGATACTCAGATACTTATAAAACCTACCTTCTCGGCAATATTACAAATAATAGTTTCTAACACGTCTTTTCGTTCCTTGACTTGCACACAAACTGATCCCTTATTGTACTTGTTCCATGTTTAAATAGAATACAAAGAAAGTTAATTTAAAATTCAAATTGTTGCCACTTAAAACATATAAACCAGGGCAACGGACAAGACATTTTGTAATAGAGTTCATTGTTGTTTGACTATTGTTTAAGTTTGATTAAGGTTGTTTTAATTAATTTAAATTCATGTATAAGGATCTAGGTGATTTTGTTTCAATAGTATGCATCGATTATACGCTTATTTACTCTATGGCTCAGTTCAATATTTATTTTAATGTTACCATTGTTTCGTTGGGTAAAAGTCTGTTGAAATTTTGCTGTCATACAAAAACATTTTCTACTGGACGAGTTCATGACAATTCTGTAAGTTGTTACACAAAAATTTTTTACATGATATTTAACTAGTAAAATAGCGTAGTATACGTGATTTTTAATGAACTTTTTTTTTCTTTTAGAACCAGTTTCACTATTTGCTGACAAAATTCGTGATAGACTAATGTAAACTTATAAAATTATAAAAGTTAGAAAATATTTTATGTACTATCTTTTGTACATGTACGAGTATTATTCTTTTTACATATTGCTAAGATGTGTTCATATTAAAATATACGTCATTTTATTATAATATAACTTTCCCTAATGATGATCAATTTACTTTTATTAATGTGAAACGCTAATGCATATACTTTTCTGGAGGTGGGCGCTAATAGCCACAACACATAACACAGATTATAACAAATGCGGTTATTTTCGTACACTAGTGAGTTTGTATACTGTTACAAAAAAAAATACCTGCCTTGTAAGAATAAGACCTGCTTCAAGGACTATTTGTTCGGAGGCAAAGTTAAGCTCTTCCTACGTGTTTTTGTGCTATTGTGAGAATTGAGAACGTGCTCAGTTAGTTTTATGAATAATTTTTGAGCATTTCGTTCTTTCTTTTATATTAATTAAAAGTATGTAATTGCATATGACAGTGAAAATCATAAGATAAAAGTGTAGTGGAATTTTAATAATGTATGGATTATAATAACTTAGACTACGTCTAAAACGCTATAAAGTATATACAAAACGATATACGTAAAAGTATGCGTTTATGATATGTTTGTATTTATTATATACAGCTTCAGGTAGTAGAACCACGCTGATTTCAGCACAAACCTGCCGGCTCGACCGAGGCAGTACTACCCACTCACAGAGGACCGACTTAAAGCGACAGCATCCATGTAGACGTGTTTTGTTGGTGAGTGCGAGACCGGAGGCCCATTGGTGCAGGGCTGACAGTCATCCTGGTAACCGATAACCATGTGAGCCTTACACTACCACAATGGCTGTCATGCCTTTCATGTCCCCAAGCGGGGCGTGAATAAGCATTTCACTAGGCTGCCGTAGTGTAGATCGCCATACTGCTTTTTCTGCATACATTTGTAATAAGTATGGTCACCACAACTTGTGGATTCTATTCATGCTTTTCATCAGTCCATCAAGCAGAGTAGAGTCACTTTGATAGGTTCCTAAAATAGAAAAAAAAACTGACTTATATTTTTGGCTTTTTCATGAAGATAAGTTTTTTATCAAATTTAATTAAACTTGCTTATATTACTTAGCCGTAAATTTCAAAAGAAAAGTACTTAAATATATATTATCTCATAAAAGACACAGTGCAGTTAATTAAATGATATTCATGTCAAAAGATTCTTGTGATTCATGCAGTAATGAAATAAAATTGTCACATATTTAATAACATTTTCGTCGGGCTTACATTCAAGATATATGGAGGTCGGCATTTCCTCGACTCTTATTGCGTTGCAGATGTGTCGTCGGCGGAACTCATCGCCGCGGGTTATTTCCGACGGGTCTTGCTACGATACCACAGCCGATACTACGGCTACTGAAGATTGGGTTGTATTCACACTAGTACACATAGACCTTTTAGCTCTAAATCATAAGGGTGTGTACATACCAATCGATTTTTTATAACATTCGATTAGACGTAAGTTCTTTTACGATATTTGATATGTTGTCTTTTAAGTAGAAGTTCGTTTACACTTCCCTTGACTGTGTATTCTACTAGATTAGGAATTTCAAATTTTCTAGAGTGGGTCTGTCAGTCGTGCTTTAGTTACCTGTTCAAATATACAGATTCAATGAATAGAAGTGTGTACAAGTTTTCGTATATCATTTTCTTGCAATCCAATGCCAATACCCAATTTAGTTAAGGTATTTATCACCATAGTACCTTGACTTAAGTGACACACAGATGGAAGTGATCTAATAAATAAATAAATATTTCGAATGTCATCTAGTTTAGTTAAACTAAGCAGAGCTTGTGCTATGATAACTAGACTGACTGATACTTTTTTTTGTAAATACATACATATTATACATAAGAAATACTTAAACTTCGAAATAAATATTTGCGGAACATACAAGCATTTGATCTGACCCGGGAATCGACCCCGAGACCTCAAGCACAGTAGTCGCATTCACTACCGCTGCACCACCGAGGCAGTTAAAAAGTAATTATTTGAAAGTAATTATGTCATGTTTCTATTTCTTTTCTATTTTAATTGTAACAACGTAAACAATTTCATTATGTTGCCTGATTTTATAATATAAGCAATAAACATAAGTGAATAAGACTATCTACGATGAAGTAGAGAATCGTAGTTTGTACTATTAAAAAGAGAATTTAAGATCAAAAAGATACAATATTTCTAATCTAGGTAGTTTTAGTAGATTAGTAGAATTAATTACTGTTTTTTTTTGCTACAATAGTTTTTTTTGTTTGTGGAAACGTGGGTATGACCGTCCTCCCAACGTGGTATGCAGTGTGACGATGATAATAAATAAAAGCTAGTGGCATACTATATTGCGTCTTAAATAAGAATTAGCCGGAATATTAGGAAAAACCAAAAAAAAATAGACATATTGGAAGTTTTAGATTTAATGGCAGAATGAGCTTTGTTTCATTCTATTAATGAAATAACAAATAAGGAAATGTCATAAAGAAACATGTTTTAGTTGTCATAAATTCATTACAATTATCTTGGTCCTTTTTCTAGCTTTTTCTTTTATTTTCTAGGCAAGAAACGTCGTGCGGCATCAGCCATTTTGATTACCATAAAAGTCGGTTGATTAGACTGGGGCTTTAGGTTGTAACTCGTAAAACAGATATCGTTAATCAACCAAATCAGAAGTCCAAACTATTCGAATAGTTACGAGGAGCACTTAGTTTCATGATCTCTTTGTTTAAGAAATGTATTTAAAGATAACAATTAGCCATAGAATATTGTGTACAAATATATATCTAAAAAGTAATAGTGTTCCAAACCCTTTCTTAGGCTCTCCTTAGAAAAAAGGTTTTGTGATGTTAGTGTCTGACATAGGTCTCTACCTATGTCAAGTTGTGGACAAATGAAATTGGTTGATGTATGTTTGATCTAAGAAATTTGTAATTTTTTATAATGTAGTAAAAACTGTTAATTCAAGTATTTTAAAGCTTTCGGGAAAGGAATGGCTTGTTCTTTCTCTTATTTCAAGATAAATTGTGTATTGATTGCCGCGTCTTAGATGTCCAATTAACAGGTCAGTCGAATGAGGACCATTTTTTTAATGTTATAAAATTAATTTCAATGTTAAAACAAATAGGCAGTAGGTAACAGAGATTGAATATAATTTCTAAAACTATATTGTAGCGTCAAACTTTACCTTGGTGTAATCTAAATCCAAATCATTCAGGGACACACACATCAACAATTTATATAAGAATAAAGCGTAAATAGTCTGGAATGTCTCAAATAATGTTCTGATATACACATTTGTGACAGTTTATTTTATAAACTGATGTATTTAATTTTATTCACATGCAAAATGTATATCATTAGCTTAATATTGATTTTAAATCTAAGAAACAAACCTAAGTGTAATACAACTACAGTTAAATTAACCCATCCCTTTGCAGCAAACCTCCTCCAGGAACGTACCGGACCGGGGGTCACCATTAATATAGATCCATTAGTCTTAGAAATCTTTAACAAACAATTTATTTCTAAAAGGGATAGTTCTCCTTAAAAGTTTTAAAAGAGAAGAAAAGTTATTTGAAAAAATAATAGATGTTAATCTCGAAGCCGTCATACCTAAATAGGTAGAAGGTAAAAGATTCTATTGTCATACATATCATACAAGGATTGTGAGAACAATCCCCGTGCATGAACAATAGAATCTTGCCCAGACCGTAGCACGACATTCGCATTGTAGATACATCGATAGTAGCTATTGTAACGATACTACTCGCGTTACCCACTCTCTAATATTATCCTTATTGACCTCGTACAACACCCACAGGAAATGATAAAGTGCTCTATTTTTAGTCAATACCGTAACCGATATTACAAGTCAAAAATAAATCAATTTTAAATATCGAACCACTCCAGCTGAAGTGTCTGGTCGGAAAAGCGGTTCGTAATTTTGACTGAAATTGGAACCACCCGATTACTGGTATTGTGGTTTTAATAGGTTTCGATCTTGAAAAATGATTTGCCACTGCGGTTTGCGCGAATTGTAATGTGCGTTTAGTAATTTTTGTTGAAATTTAATTTTACTTTTAAGATAAAGTAGTATTTCTGAATTGTAGGTGACTGAGAATAAAGACGTCTGTCCTTCATTAATAAAAGGTTAAACGAAGTATGTAAATATTGTCTCTTTTAATGGATAAATTCATTGTTCTGATAATACTTTTGACGAAGTTTTATTCAAAACCTTTTATTGGAAGCAAAAATTTTGTTATATGAAAAATAGCTATAGTAAATTAAATAACGTTCGAAATATTCATTGTTCGCGTTGTGTAAGCTGAACTCCATTAGCTATTTGCTAATAACAAAGGGCCACCAACGAGTGCGGCATCAATTTAGAGCACAAGAGGCCGGCTGGTTATTGCGCTCAGTACCTCAAGTAACGGAGCAAAGTAAATCACTTTTGAAAACTTCTGGCAAATGTATTTTGATTGGTTCTTGAAGTTACTAAAGTTTGTATCTACACAAAGTGCTTGAGCGATGTATGTACGAGTATGTATAATATTCTCTATCAACATACAAATCAAAGGAACTGAAACCTTTTAAATCCATACTTGATAAAACTTATAAGTAAAAAACTGTTGCCAATTATGTTTCGAAAACAGTGTAAAATGAGTTTGTTGAGCACAAATTTTTATCCACGATATGTAAAGTAATTTCTCTGTCGTTCAGGAATAAAATTTATAACTATAAAGGACCATAGGCAACGATTGTGATAAATTATTTTCATTTTTGAAAGACATTGCTTACCATCTAATGTTGTACGATTTATTACCTGTTAATATTCCTCTCTGATCTTTCAAATAAAAAGACATGGTCAAAATAACACAATCGTAACCTTATTATTTAAACAAGAGATAATTTAGTTATATGAGTTAGATTTAAATTCACATTCCTATTTTTTTAAACTAATTATTATACATAAATGTGACAAAGGCACTTACTGCCGGAGGCATTTTTTACCAGTCGATCTTAGGGTGATGCATAGTCAAACGTACAGTAATAAAAAAATGATTTTTTAAATTATAGCATACTTATACAAAATATCATATCCACAGTACTTAAATGATGTATTTTAGGATAATTTTAATAATAAATACATATACAATACATGTTATGCTATTAATATACATAAAATATAAGTATTTATATATTTACATACATTTATACAAACTGCCTCGGTGGCGCAGCTGTACTGCTGTGGTTGAAGTCTCGGGTTCGTTTCCCGGGTCGGACCAAATGTTTGTATGATCTGCAAATATTTGTTTCGAAGTTTGAGTATTTTCTATGTATAATATGTATGTATTTACAAAAAAAAAATTAAATAAACATTCTATCAGTCACTCTAAATATCATAGCACAAGCTCTGTTTAATTTGAAACTAGATGACGTTATGTGACAATGTCTGAAATATTTATTTATTTATTATTTATTATATGCGGAGAAGACCATGGGCGGTTGGGCCGCCGATACCAGGAGATTTGTGGGGAAATTGCATCTTAGACTTATGGAGGTTAATGGTGACCTCCATTCCTGTTCGTTTCTGGTGCATAGCTCTGGTACCTATAACACAAGTTAAATCTTATCATGGGTGGCAGAGTTCATCTACCATTTGTACCAAGCCAAGATACCAGTGTTTCGCTTAGAATCGCTTTCTACAATCACTAACGTCTCTATTTTCTTATGTAATGTTAATACTATATAATAATTTATTTAATAAAGGCTAATATTTTATTTTGACTACGTGACTTACCGTGGAGATGACGTCATTCTAGTATTTTTGATAGTTTTCTAATAACGTTTACCTTTGTACAATATCAACTTGGAGCCAGGACAGGAAAACAGATTGTATAAAGGTAGAACGGTGAGTGGGACAATTGAGAAGTAGGTTATTTGATGATCTAAGGTTTTAGGGGTAGTTTAATGTGAAGACCTAAATATCGTAGTAGTTGTGTAGAAACAGGAACTTGGCGAAAAGAGTAAAGAATATTAGGGGAGGTTAGCTGACGAACTGAAAGCTACTTCAGAAGGGGGCATTACTGCGACACATGATCATATTTGCGTAAATTGAAAACGAATTGAACGCAATTATTGAGAAGAATAATGAGTGTAGTGACCACAACTCTTGGATTCTATTAATGCTTTCCATCAGGCAGAGTAGAGTCACTTTGGCAAGCTCTTAATATAGACGATCTAGCTTATTGAGCAGATCTGCATTTAGGTACAGATAGTACACATCACCATAGACGGTTATAGGAAATATTAGAGTCTGAACAAGCGTTACCTCAGTTTTTGGTGGCAGAAAATTTCTGCGCCTATAGAGAGCCGGTGAACAATAAGCCGGTGAATTTTGAAAATAAGATAAGTAACAGTCCAGTGCTTCTTAAGAGACTTAGAAATCGGATAGGAGCAGGGCCATCTTAGACAACGTTGGGGCCCTTGGGCACACGAGAATTCGGAACCCTTTTGGAATGTAAATAAAGCAAACTATACAATTTTTTGCGAATAAATAAATATAGTTTCTTTCGAGATTTCTGTTGAGCAAAATTTTCTATTAAATCCTCAAACTCAATTTTATAAAGAATATCACTGTTTATGCTCATAATTGACAAATTACTTAACCATTCTTGTAATATTGTTTTTCATAATTCATTTTTTATTCTCTTAAGTTGAGAAACTGAACGCTCCCCACTACAATTGGTAGCCAGTAGGCTAAAAAATATTCTTGTAACAACTTCAAGTTTGGAAAAGTTTGTTCTAATATATCAGACTATTAAATTATGTAAGGCTGAGATGTTTAAATCCGTTGACTGCTTTGCTATTTTAAAAGATTGGCTTAAGTGAAAACATTTTGTTTTGAACTCATATGCTTTAATTTTTTAATATTTAATAATATCTGCTATAAATTGCGCATAGGCAAAAATTGCAGTCCATCTTTTACGTATCTAACGACGAAAGTGAGTTGATTAACGTAGACAGAGCCGGCGTGAAATCTACGCTGATAGAGTAGTGTTATGCTGTTTTAAGTTCTTTGACAAATGTTTTTAAAACTCGCTATCCCATTAAATGAATGAATTCACTAAAAATATTTGCAGATAAATATGATATATTTCCTTGCACACGATTGCCGCAGTTTTGAATGCGACCTGCAAGAAATGGATTAAATTCACTAATTAGTTCTAAGCATCCCAAAAAATTCCCATTACTTTGCGATCTGAATTTTTGAGTTTAAAATCTCTTAAAGTTTAAAATTTCACTACTGCAACAATTCTTTAAATCACATTTTTCCAATAGCTAATTTCTGTATTATATTGGGACAACAACTCACTATCAATTCGTCCAGTAGTTTTCATTCCTGTAACATAATGCATCATAGATTGACTGTGTTGAAAACTGTTACCATGTTCCATCAATAAGTTACATACAAGTAACTTTTCAATCCTTATACCCCTTTGGAGAACTAAAATTGTCCGGTACCAATATTGGTATTAAATAGACGGCAGCAATAACAGTATAGATTTCTTTGCTGGAGAATAGAGGAGCTACTTTCTGTTAAAAGACTCATCATTCGTCAATTTATGGGTAAAAAAATTTTTACCAAGTTTTTGTTTCACCACTTGAATTTGGAAAACTTGTCGAAGCTTCGGAGACGTCGCAATGTTTATTTTGGAAAAACTTTTGTCTTTTCCGTATCCAAATACTTCTTCCGTTAAAATATCGTCATAGTACAGGGTTATGAGATATACTAACATTATCCAAGTTTACAATTATTAACTCATACTTGCTTCAAGTTGAGGGTTCAGCATCTGATGTGTTTATCATTTGTTGTTGTTTGTTTGTCATTTTCATCACACGTAATAATCTCTTTTTCCTGGTGATATTCAGACGTATTTTTATCTTAAGTTGATGATGCTGAAGAATTTCCCAATATATTTGTTTTTTTCCACCGTAAAAAACAAAATAAGCTTAGAAAGTTTTTCCATGATTTCTTTTTGGACTAAAACTTTTTTCTCTTTTGTATATCACTTAAATATGTTTTTTTCGACATAATGAAATAATATTTAAACGAAGAAATCAAAATTTCTATTAATCTTAGCCAAATTATATTAAAGAAAATTAAATCACGTTACTTCTGTCCAACTGAAAGTTTATACATCATCTGGGGATTTTCCCAACCATAGACAAAGGCGACATTTATTTATGATTGGCATGAATGATCGCTAGATGGTGTGCTTAGTTAATTAGGTAGGATGCATTCAGAAATATTATTATATTTTGTAAACTTTCAAATTACCGAATAACTGAATAAAAAATCAAATAAGCAACTTAAACATAGAATTTATAGGCTTTAGATTATATATAGATATTTAGATGATATACTTAATGGTAGGTTATAATGGTAATGTTTGAATCACTCAAATTATTCATATAAATTGTATTGATTTGAATAAATCTGAAGTTGATCGACGTTCGTGCAACGAGAAAAGTGTAATGCGCCTGACGCCTGACGCCTGCACCTGCAATGATATTATGATATTTTGATGTTAAATGTGAGAGAAATTGTCGGTACTTGGGGGCTCTCTTAGGATGGAGGCCCTGGGCACTAGCCCCGATTACCCTTATGTTAAAGATGGTGTTGGATAAGAGGAGGACACGATTGATGGTATTGAAGGTTTTGGAAAAATCTATCAGTAACTCGGTTGTGCCCTTAGTATCTTCTATTACTACCTTAATATTGTCAGTCATAAGATTTAAAAAGAACAGAAACCTTGCCTGGTCGAAAATTAGTCTGAGAAGGACTAAGTATATTGTTACAGTAAATAAATTAGGAGAACTCTTTGTGGACGCATGCTTCTAGCACTTTGGGGAGGAAGGGAAAGATAGAAATAAGACAAAAAGAATCAGAAGCGACTGATTATGAGTTTTAGGTAACAAGCGCACATACGCTCTTTCACCACAAAGGAGAAAATGTGCCAGACATGAAAAAAAATTAACAATATGGGCGATAGTGGAGAGGAAGTGGTCTTAAAATGTCGTGATCATTCTCCTATTAATGTATTTACAATCAACCGATTGTAATTTGACAGACAGTATAGTACTGTTAGCATCTTCTTCTGTGACTGGATTGAAGTAAAAAAAGCTAACTTTAGGGTGCGATAATTAAGGATTAGTTTCAGATGGACTGTCCAAGGTGAAAGAAGTAGTAAAATATTAATTTTAGAAATTAAGACTTACAGACTGTGTTTAGTCTACATATTTTCCAGAGCTTCTTCTTCTCCTCTTCTAGAGCAACAGCCAGATTTCGACTGGAGAAGAAGACGAAATGTTATTTGATATATGGTGGCGGTTAGCGCTCCGTACCATCTGGTTACAGCGATTTCTCGCAATCTTATATCGTTGTTAGTTGACTTCGACGCAGCCTCTCTTATAAGTCCTCAAAACCCGATTTCAACGTTTCATGTCCAACTGTATGCCCTTGGTCATTCAGAACACCAATGGTCGGTTAGCACTTATCATTTTAAATAGGGCATGAGTGCCGTATAGATTGATTACTACTTAATTAAATACGTGCCATCGTTTGAAGTGGAATCGGTCACGCTTGTCCAGACAATCCGTGATAGATATATCGTCATTCAATTTGTCTATATTCATTCACCTAAAGCAACACCTGTACAAAATCACTAATTTGAGTTTAGGTAGTTTGAGAATACCGAAGAGGCAAATCAAGACATGGTGTGAGAATTGTTATCAGTGCTAAGATGATCGTGAGAGGAAACAAGGGTAGAATTGAAGGTAATGATGAAGTCGAGTCAAGTGTCCTCGCAGACATTATTGTGGTGAGTGGTACGTTGTGGCAGAACATGAAAATTGACTGACTCAATCAGTTAGAGTTTTGGGGAAGATTAGTATTAGAATCACCCACGATCATATGACGAACATACTTCTCTATCCGGTTCTGGTGTATCTGGAGTTTTTCTAGATAAGAATTAAGCCAGGTAGTGGATAAGAGGTTGAAAGGAGATACGGTTTGAGCTGAGTTTAAGAGATCAGTATGGCATGAGTATTGATATCACAGGAAGCCCCGTTATTGGTATCGCAGATCAGTGAAATAGCTAGGAACACTTTGTTCCTTTACAAGACACACATTAAAGAGCTAGTTGTTTTTATTACTAAAACATTTGTTGCGTAAAATGCCTCCAAGCAATCAAAGAGGTTTCAGATTTACGAGCATAAAAACATAACATTCAGTATCTGAAAACATATTTTTTTATATATATAAAACACCTGCAGATGTTTCGGTACACAGCTTGTGCACCACTACCAGCTTAAATCTAAAAAAAGTTTAAATGAAACAGAAAAAGATAAAAAATATATAAATTAGAATTCAACACAAATTCAACACACACACAAACTTAATCCGAACAGTAACAGTGACTGAAGTGATTGAATGATCTAATATTTAATCTATGTGGTTCATTAGTAATATTTTACTATTACTCGTACTTAATTAGCAGACCGTTAAATATTTGTACTTCCGAAGTCAATACATTTTAATTACTTTGTACACATGAATCACGTTTTTATAATTTTATATATATAACAATCTTACTTTGTTTGTAGTGTATGTACATATGTGGTAATTATGCAAAGCATCCTCTGGGTTTATTACATTTAAATCAACTATTGTTTAACTTTTTTTTTTTTTTTTTTTTATCGTGTGGAAATCCCCTCGGGCCGTCACCCCACCGGGGTTTACGGCGGGGTGGTGTGTCGGAATCGGACCGACTAAAACCACACGGTGTGCCACTCTGCGCCTGAGATAGGAGGGATCCGGGAACCGCTGCTATTACGACATCCAGATCCCTCCTAGCGCCTGCCCGCCAAAGCGGGCACCATCTACGGATAAACTCTCTATATAGGCGACGTACGGCACACGCGGACGTCGCCTCCTCGCGGCTGGCCATTGTAGCGGATGGAGGGGAAAACCCGTCCCGTCCACCCGCGGCCACACTCAAGGCGGCATGAGGCGCTGGTATGCGCGCCTCCGCCGCCCGGCTCGCCGGCGGCGAATTGGGTCCGAGTGGATATTGTCCTCCCGGGCCTTCTCCGCCGCCTCCTTCCGCGAAATTACGTCTTCGCAGAAGGTTGCGACCGCGGTAAAACAACTGTCGCTACCGACCATGGAGCGTATTACGGCCGGTAGCGAGAGATCTCCTCCAATAACTGCAGTGAGGACCCCACGCTGCGCCGCCCAGGCGGAACAAACCGCTAGCGTGTGCTGGGCCGAGTCCTCACTGCAGTCGCAGTGGTGACAGGCGGGACTCAATTCCCTCCTGGCGACCGAGTGCAGATACTTCCCGAAGCAACCGTGCCCGGAAAGAATCTGCGTCAGTCGGAAGGAAAGGGTCCCGTGCTGCCGCCCTGCCCACTCGGCGATGACCGGCTGGAGAGCCTCCACGGCGGCAAAGCCAGCACGTGGAGCCTCCAGCCGGGACGACCAACGAGCCATCGTGGCTCGACGAGCGGCCTCTCGCCACTCGCGTATCTCTTCGGGCGGGGGCCGAATGCCACTACCCACCCGAAAGTCTGCCGTTCGCCGATAAACTTCAGCAAGCACTTCCGCCTCCAAATCCCACGGGGGAGTTCCGGCCAACGCGCACGCCGCCTCCGTCGATACGGTGCGGTAACCGCGTATGGCTCTAACCGCCAATATCCTCTGAGGGCGCCAGAGGCGAGCCCTATTCTGGGCGGTCAGAGCCGCCGCCCACACCGGTGCACCATACAGTGCCATTGACCGAACAACCCCCGTGTATAGCCGTCTCGTCGCGACGCTGGCTCCACCCAAATTGGGCAAAAGTCGCCCAAGAGCAGAAGCAGCGCCGACCAGCTTTGGAGTAAGCTGTCGGAAGTGCTCGTCGAAGAGCCACCTGCCGTCGAGGATCAGGCCCAGATACTTCATCTGGGCCCGAATCGGTACGAGGACCGAATTGACTACGATAGAGGCACCGGGGGGTGGACCACGACGGGGCCCATGAAACAAAAGGGCTTCCGTCTTATCTAGGGCCACCCGTAAACCCAGCGCCTCAATGCGCCCGACCACCAAGGAGACCCCCACGGTGGCCAGGCGCGCCGCCTCTTGAAAGTTCGCCCCCCTGGCCGTGACCAATGTGTCATCGGCGTAACAAATTACGCCCAGCCCGGGGGGAAGACGACCTCGAAGGGCCCAGTCGTATCCCATATTCCACAGGAGTGGTCCGAGGACGGACCCCTGTGGAACACCGCACGACATGGGCCGCCGCCTTAGAATACCATCTCGGTCCTCGTACACGACGGTACGCTCCTCAAGATAGTCTGCCACAAGCCGCCTCAGGTACTCTGGCACCCCGTGGTAGTGGAGTGCTTCCCTGATGCAGCTAAATGGCAGACTATTAAATGCGTTGGCGATGTCCAACGACACTGCCAACAGCACGCCGCCACAGCTCACTGCCTCTTCGGTAACGGCCCTCAGGCGCAGCACAGCATCGACCGTCGAACGCCCCGCCCGAAAACCAAATTGGGCGTCCGACAGATCGGGGCCCACCTCGCAGAGGTGCCGGACGATGCGGGCAGAGAGTATCCTCTCAAACAGTTTACCCGCCTCGTCCAGCAGCACAATGGGCCTATAGGCCGCCACCGAATCGGCAGGCCGTCCCGGCTTCCTTAATAGGACCAGCCTCCCGCTTTTCCAGCACTCAGGGAAGCGTCCGGACGACAAGCTAGCGTCCAAGATCTCCCTGAGGCGGTCCGACATGTGTTCGAGGGCACGGGCCAGCACACGGGCAGGTATCCCGTCTGGCCCAGGGGCGGTGTTTTTGGAGCGGATCCGTAGAACAACCGCCCCTACCTCCGATTCCCTGACGGGCGGAACATTGTCCTCGTTTCCCCCGTCGTCTCCGGCCATGAAGACCATCGACGGGGGTGTGTGATCCACCCGCTGCGGGAAAAGGCCCTCGACCACTTGCCGCAGGAAGCTGGGCTGGAGGGTCTCTGTAAGGGGGGGGCCCGACGCGCGGAGCTTTTGTCGCGCCGCACGATAAGGGCGACCCCAGGGGTCACGATCGAGACCCTCCAGCATTCCTTTCTCTTAATTTCTTTGGCGCGGCTGATGGCCAGCTTCAGAGTTTTCCGCGCCTCTCGGTACTCCTCATGAAGCCGGTCCTCCTCGCCTTCTTCACGGTGTCGCCGCCGACTACGGGTGTAGGACCTCCGGGCACGAGTACAGGCCGCGCGGAGGTCCGCCAACTCCTGGGACCACCAGTAAACCTCCTTCCGTGGAGGCCGGCAATCTCGGATGCGGGGCATGGCCGCATCACAGATCTGCGCAATGGCATCACGGAAGCGACCAGCCCCCATGTCGACCTCCTCGGTCGGGGCCTGCGGAGACAGCCAAGAGTGAACGATGGCCGCCTCCTCTAGTAGGTCCCTATTTAATTTGGCTACAGCCCACCGCGGAAAGCGAGAAGAACGCCGCGCCGCGTGACCCCTACTGTGGTCCTGGGTCCGGGAGAGCTCAAATCGGATGTAGAGGTGATCCGAGAGCGTCTCAACCTCTTCCAGGACGCGCCAGTTCCTTACTCGTGCGGCGAGGGCAGGGGTAGCGAACGAAAGGTCCACTATCGACCCTCCCTGCTGTCGCACGCACGTGTTGGTGGATCCTCTGTTCAGTAAACAGAGGCCCACCGAGGCCGCCCACTCTTCTACGGCCTCGCCCCTAGCGTCCGTCCTGGGGGAACCCCACGCAATGGACTTTGCGTTGAAGTCCCCCAGCACTAAGACGTGCCCAGACGTTAGACGCCGCATCGAGGTTTCCAAGTTGTTAAGGAAAACCTCGAAGTCGTTCAAACTCCGGTTGGGGGAGAAGTATACACCATATACAGTGATCCCCCCCCACTCGGCAGCAACATATCCAGTGCCCTTGTCTCTTAGCGACAAGGGCGGGGAATGAGCCGCCGTGGAGCCGATGACTGCCACGGAACCGTCCCGGTCACCCAACCAGTTTGGACGGGGAGGAACATAATAGGGCTCCGCGGCTACGGCAACACCAATCAACCACTGTGCCATGGTTTGCAGGAAAAGGTCCTGCGCCGCAGCACAGTGGTTTAAGTTCGTCTGGACTAGGAGGCTGGAGACTTGGTCCATTACTGGACTGTCTCTACAGCCTCCTCCATGGGCGACGATGTCGACGTGCGAACGGCATCGGAGGCAGCCTGGGCCGACTGGCTAGCCCCCAACGTGCGCCGAGAATCGCGAGGAGGTTTGCAGCCCCCCTGCCCAATCTGATGATTGGCGGGCTTGTTACCCGCCGCACAAGCCGGGCAGTGAGGGGCGGCAGAGCACTCTGCCGCCTTGTGCCCCGGTAACTATTGTTTAACTGGACCATGGATTTGTTTTTTTAGACCACAAAGTTACACATATGATCCTACTATTTCTAAATGCAAAACTGAACCATTTACGAAGTGTATTTTTCGAATATATAACATGTATTTTTTTGAGAAATATAGGGCAAATGAATAGGTATATCACCTGTTTTTAGTTCCTATTAGAAAGAAGATTACCTCCGACTCAAGAGGCACAAGTGCCTGTCCGCCCTTGAGGGGCAATAGGCAATAACCTCATTTACTCAAATACAAGCAACGCAAGAATTAATAGGACTAAAATAATCACTTATTTGCGTTATGTCTGTAGAAATTATGTGTAACATTCAAATCAAAACTCACCCACACTCGAGGCTACTGGTATAATTCACGGTCTTAGGGTAATAACATGGATTACAAGCGGCATCCTCTACTCGTCAGTATGTGCTAATTCGTAGAAGAGCTTATTACTATCGTTGTGTAACATGTATGTACATAGATCTTAGTATCTAATCATGGTTCAAGTGCTCTAACTGTACAAGTGCCTACTAGAGTACTTGAATTAAGATTATATATTTATTTGTTTGTTCCTTTGAAGTAATTAGTGTGAGTTAAGGAATGTTTCAATTACTTAATATCTGTCGTATGTACGTTTTGTTTGAATAAAATATGTTCAAACAACCACAAAATCAAACATTTCCGTTCTGATGTGTTTATTAAAAATTGACTTGAATTATTTGGTCACTATATTTTGTAAACTAGTTTTACCCTTTTTTTACCTTATTTTTTTTCTAGTTTAAGTCGGCGTCGACAACAGAAGATTGTTATATCACTGTTACCTATGGTTTATTTTCTAGCTAGGCCTATCAAAAAATTGCCCTTCATAATCTTATCTGTACGTGGGTGTGTAGGGCTATTTTGATAGGAACTGATAAAAGAATACTACTGAATCTTCCACTGAGATCAAGAACCGTTAGTTACGTTGAATAAGTGATAGAGACAATCCAATAATGACGCTTAATGATGACAATTTTTTTATATAAATATCTAACTAGCTTGGTAATATTGTAATATCTAGGAGCGTGCACAAAGGACACTACTGAAAGTTATATTTTGCAGATGACTATGGTATAGTACCTCTGTCTTATATCAAGAATCCTTGGTGCTGACAGTAAGACATTTATTTATATCTAGAGTGATGTGCCGCCGGAGCACTAGCACTATTTATGTCATGCAGCATAGAAACCAAGCCCCGTGGGAATGCTTGAGTATTAATTACTGAAATTCATAAAACAACTCCAGCAGCGCGCTAGTATTATGTAATCAGCACCCGTATCTACAACAAAGGTAATGTATTAGATATGTTTCACCTAAATTAAACGAAAGTGAGAAGTAAAGTAAAACAGTGGCTTCATAGCGTGTCATATGCTGAAACAGAGAAAATAATAAGATGAGATATATCACACACCACACACACACACACGCACGCACATACGTACGCACGTACGCACGCATGCACGCACGCACGCACGCACGCAAGCATCCAACACACACACACACATACACACACACACACACAGTCACACACACACAAACACACACACACACCCTTTTGTTTTTCTTTTTATCCATATACTTGCTATATGGATACATACGATATATGCGATATATACGGATATGCATACACTTTTTGTCAAATATGTAATTGCCATGATTACTTACTGCCTAACAAGGAACACGTTGGCAGCCGTCACACAGTTTATACTAGCACAGTTGACAACGTTAACGTGACGAAACAACAACAACAATTTTATCGTGTAATTATCATGTATTTTTGATATGTAAATTGTAAAATGTATTCTTGATTAATAAACATTATTATTATTAACTGAATATTTAAAAGAATGTATTAGTGTTTTAAGTACGTTATGACAATGGGTACCGGTTATTCATTAATACTAATTAATTTATGTAAAAGTATGCATTTAGTGTAGTAGATTCATTTCGTACTTAGTTTTGTAGATAATCAGATAGTAACCTTAACACATTACTAAAACAAGTTACTATAATGACTTGCCATCTAGGAAACACTTTAAACATTTTCAGTGGAGGTAATTAATACGATAAAGCTAATGGTATACTCCAAGACGATTTTAGCCACGGTGGCCAGTCCAGCCAACTATGCAAGAGCTATTATAGTGCACAAGTGAGTGCGCAAACACAGGTGCACTCTTTGTTCCTTCACTCTCACAATCCGATGGGATGGTTATTAGTAATATTTTCACTACATGCGCAAACACAGGTGCACTCTTTGTTCCTTCACTCTCACAATCCGATGGGATGGTTATCAGTAATATTTTCACTACATGCAATTTTTTACAGGATCGCAAAAAGAAGACCCGTGGTAACCCGTTCAGAGAATTATATTCAACATTGAGCCCATGTTATTTATTATCTCTAATATCCCAAATTAGATATTTGAAATAAAAGAGCCAATATTGACTGGCAGATCATTATCCTCGCAGATATTTAAAGGCGCAAACCCATTGTGTGGAAAGAAAATTATTGAACAATGAACATTATTTCTAAACAACAAACAAGATGAAGATAAATGAGTGGAGGTTGATTGTGGGTTTTCAACCAAGCGATTTAGTTACAAAAGCCTTTATAAAACCCTCTAATGCCGTCTCGCTCTAATCCATCCGCCGAAGGATACCGTAAATTGGGCGCATAACTTTTTCAAAACAAATTTACATATTTCCGGAATGTCGTGATTGATCGTGTCAACGCTGTAGTAAGCTTCTAGTAACAGACCTGTGATATATTAACAGACGACGATAAGTTTAATAGAAATTAGTTAGCTTAAATTGTGGGACATATTCAATGTTTAATTATATTTTTGTTTCTTCATAAACATAACTGCTTTTATAAGATATTGATGGTATGGAGCCATCACTGATCACAATAAAACCTATGAAATATTTCTGTACCTAGGAATCTATAATTAAGTAAAATAATTTTGATACCACCTTGTGGTTTCTAGTTCATACATTTAAAAATTTATGTATGTATGTGTTTCTTTGTATTTTCACACTTAATATTTATTTATATTATTATATATTCTCTATTATTTATTGTTCATCTGCCTGTTCTTAGATATATTAGATATATAATGTTTTTTTTTCAAAACACGTTTCACTTTTATTCTATAAGTAGTTCGACAGACTGATAATCCATCTAATGTTACGTGTTTTCTTACTCTTTTACTGCACAGAAACATCAGATACCCGTATAGCCTTCAAACTGGCTAAGTGGAGCCAAACTAAAAAACATTACAAAACAATTACAAGCGATATCCTGTTCTGCTGAAGAAACAAGATAAAAGGATTGTTCAAGTTGTTCAATATACGAACAAAAGACAAAAGACTGTCGATAAACATTACTGTTACCGTAAACATTCTTGAAATATGCAAATTGTGTTTTGACGCACCGTGAACGGATAGGTACAATATAAGCTAAGAACATTAGCATAAACGAAATTGTGAAAACTCGAAATGCAAACATTGCCTTGAGCAGTATTAAACGTCTCATAAAACGGTGAATGCCTTTAATGACCTTAGGAATCCATCGTTTAACTTAAATGTGAGGCTTTAAGGTATTATACAGATAGAAACAATATTAATATACCTCTATATTGGTGATTATAATATCTGATAATATGTATATACAAAGTTTATATTTTAGAAGGGTATCTAAGAAAGTGGACAAATATTTGCCTTTCGTAGAGTCTGACGTCAAGGGTATCAGATTCTGCAGGAATAATTATAGAAACTACTAAATTTAAAACTCTACGAGGGCAGAGTTGGTTGTCAAATCTCAAATAATCACTTCATCACATGATCGGATTGGTATGGCAGCGCTAAAACATCAACAAACATGCAATTTTTTACATATTTTCGATTTTTTAATCGTTGCGCTTTGTTAGCGTGTTAAAAACCAAATTCATGTTTCTGCAATCTTTGGATAAATCTTTTTTTTCATATAGTATGAAGACAATAGCACAAAGTATAGGAAAAATTATGCTACAGAACATGGATAGCGCTTGTTCTGGAACCTAAGAACATAGAGATGTGGTGCGGGAGAATAAGGCTCAGGATATCGTGTACGGAATTTTGCACCAATACTCCAGGATCTCGGCATTACGTAACGTTTATCAACCGTACTTCAATTGTGCATATGTAGTATGCACAATTGAACTACGGTTGATTATATCGCTAGACGGAATTACGACTTCGTAGAGCAGTTGGTAATATAGAGAAGGGTAGAAGGAAGCAGATTGTGCGGCAGAATACCTATGCGCTGGTCGGAACAGGTAAAAGCCGGCTGAAAACTATGTATCTGACTGTATTCGACAGCCTACCAACTGGGAGAGATTACGAGAGTTAGTACGAAGGGTTGTGTTTGCCTCTACTACTCACGAGATACTCTTGAGATTTCGTTTATTCGATTCTATTGATTCATTGATTCGATTTAATTTGTGCGACATAAAAGAGGTGAAAAATGTAACTAATTCTTATAATGTACGCGTATGAAGCAACAACCTTGAATATTCAACTGACGTTATAATGGTTACTAAAATTAGAGGGTCAATGCTATAATCACATAAATAGATATGGTGTAATAATCGTAACGATTTGATAGTTCAGCATTTGGAGCGGAACAATAAAATCGTAACGAGAAAGCAATCGCAGTAGAACGTTGCTATATTTTATCCTATTTTTTTTTTTTTTTTTTTTTTTATCGTGTGGAAACCCCCTCGAGCCGTCACCCCACCGGGGTTTACGGCGGGGTGGTGTGTCGGAATCGGACCGACTAAAACCACACGGTGTGCCACTCTGCGCCTGACATAGGAGGGATCCGGGAACAGCTGCTATTACGTCATCCAAATCCTTCCTAGCGCCTGCCCGCTGCCGCGGGCACCTTCTACGGATAACCTCTCCATTTAGGCGACGTACGGCACACGCGGACGTCGCCTCCTCGCGGCTGGCCACTATAGCGGATGGAGGGGAAAACCCGTCCCGTCCACCCGCGGCCACACTCAAGGCGGCATGAGCCGCTGGTATGCACGCCTCCACCGCCCGGCTCGCCGGCGGCGAATTGGGTCCGAGTGGGTATCGTCCTCCCGGGCCTTCTCCGCCGCCTCCTTCCGCGAAATTACGTCTTCGCAGAAGGTTGCGACCGCGGTAAAACAATTGTCGCTACCGACCATGGAGCGTATGACGGCCGGTAGCGAGAGATCTCCTCCAATAACTGCAGTGAGGACCCCACGCTGCGCCACCCATGCGGAAATCAGCCGTTCGTCGATAAACTTCGGCGAGCACTTCCGCCTCCAAATCCCACGGGGGACTTCCAGCCAAGGCGCACGCCGCCTCCGTTGATATGGTGCGGTAACCGCGTATGGCTCTAACTGCCAATATCCTCTGAGGGCGCCAGAGACGAGCCCTATTCTGGGCGGTCAGAGCCGCCGCCCACACCGGTGCACCATACAGTGCCATTGACCGGACAACTCCCGTGTATAGCTGTCTCGTCGCGATGCTGGCTCCACCCAAATTGGGCAAAAGTCGCCCCAGGGCAGAAGCAGCGCCGACCAGCTTTGGAGAAAGTTGCCGGAAGTGCTCGTCGAAGAGCCACCTGCCGTCGAGGATCAGACCCAGATATTTCATCTGGGCCCGAATCGGTACGAGGACCGAATTGACTACGATGGAGGCGCCAGAGGGTGGACCACGACGGGGCCCATGGAACAAAAGGCCTCCGTCTTGTCCAGGGCCACCCGCAAACCCAGCGCCTCAATACGCGCGACCACTAGAGAGACACCCGTGGTGGCCAGGCGTGCCGCCTCTTGGAAGTTCATCCCCCGGGCTGTGACCAATGTGTCATCTGCGTAACAAATTACGCCGAGCCCGGGGGGAAGACGGCCTCGAAGGGCCCAGTCGTATCCCATATTCCACAGGAGTGGTCCGAGGACAAACCCCTGTGGAACACCGCACGACATGGGCCGCCGCCTCAGAACACCGCCTCGGTCCTCGTACATGACGGTACGCTCTTCTAAATAGTCTGCCACAATCCGCCTCAGGTACTCTGGCACCCCATGGTAGTGGAGTGCTTCCCTGATGCAGCTAAATGGCAGACTATTAAATGTGTTGGCGATGTCTAACGACACCGCCAACAGCACGCCGCCACAGCTCACCGCCTCTTCGGTGACGGCCCTCAGGCGCAGCACGGCATCGACTGTCGAACGCCCCGCCCGAAATCCAAATTGGGCGTCCGACAGATTGGGACCCACTTCGCAGAGGTGCCGGACGATGCGGGCAGAGAGTATCCTCTCAAACAGTTTACCCGCCTCGTCCAGCAACACGATGGGCCTATAGGCCGCTACCGATTCGGCTGGTCGTCCCGGCTTCCTCAATAGGACCAGCTTCCCGTTTTTCCAGCACTCAGGGAAGCATCCGGACGCCAAGCTAGCGTCCAGGACCTCCCTGAGGCGGTCCGACATGTGTTCGAGGGCTCGGGCCAGCACACGGGCAGATATACCGTCCGGCCCGGGGGCGGTGTTCTTAGAGCGGATCCGTAGAACAACCGCCCCTACCTCTGATTCCCTGACGAGCGTAACATTCCCCTCGTTCCCCTCGTCGTCTTCGACCATGAAGGCCATCGACGGGGATGTGTGTTCCGCCCGCTGCGGGAAAAGGCCCTCGACCACTTCCTGCAGGAAGCTGGGCTGGAGTGTCTCTGTAAGGGGGGGGCCCGACGTGCGGAGCTTTTGTCGCGCCGCACGATAAGGGCGACCCCAGGGGTCACGATCGAGACCCTCCAGCATCTCCTTTCGTTTCACATCTTTGGCGCGGCTAATGGCCAGCTTCAGAGTTTTCCGCGCCTCTCGGTACTCCTCATGAAGCTGGTCCTCCCCGCTATCTTCGCGGTGACGTCGTCGACTGCGGGTGTAGGACCTCCGGGCACGAGTGCAGGCCGCACGGAGGTCCGCCAACTCTTGGGACCACCAGTAAACCTCCTTCCGTGGAGGTCGACGACCTCGGATGCGGGGCATGGCCGCATCGCAAATCTGCGTAATCGCATCACGAAAGCGACCAGCCCCCATGTCGACCTCCTCGGTCGGGGCCTGTGGAGACAGCCAAGAATGAATTATGGCCGCCTCCTCTAGTAGGTCCCTATTCAGCTTCGAAAAAGCCCACCGCGGAAAGCGAGAAGAGCGCCGCGCCGCGTGACCCCTACTGGGGTCCTGGGTCCGGGAGAGCTCAAATCGGATGTAGAGGTGATCCGAGAGCGTCTCAACCTCTTCCAGGACACGCCAGTTCCTTACTCGTGCGACGAGAGCAGGGGTAGCGAACGAAAGGTCCACTATCGACCCCCCTTGCTGTCGCACGCACGTGTTGGTGGAGCCTCTGTTCAGCAAGCAGAGGCCCACTGAGGCCGCCCACTCCTCTACGGCTTCGCCTCTAGCGTCCGTCCTGGGGGAGCCCCACGCAATGGATTTTGCGTTGAAGTCCCCCAGCACTAGGACGTGCCCAGACGTTAGTCGCCGCATCGAGGTCTCCAAGCTGTTGAGGAAACCCTCGAAGTCGCTGAAACTCCGGTTGGGGGAGAAGTATACACCGTATACGGTGATCCCCCCCCACTCAGCAGCAACATATCCAGTGCCCTTGTCTCTTAGCGACAAGGGCGGGGAATGAGCCGCTGTGGAGCCGACGACTGCCACAGAGCCGTCCCGGTCACCCAACCAGTTTGGACGGGGAGGAACATAATAAGGCTCCGCGGCTACAGCAACGCCGATCGACCACTGTGCCATGGTTTGCAGGAAGAGGTCTTGCGCCGCGGCACAGTGGTTCAGGTTCGTCTGAACAAGGAGGTTGGAGACTTGGTCCATTATTGGACCGTCTCTACAACCCCCTCATGGGCGACGCCTTCGACGCAGTAACGACGTCAGAGGTAGCCTGGGCCGATTGGCTACACCCCGACGTTAGCCGAGAATTTCGGGGAGGCTTGCAACCTCCCTGCCCCATTTGATGATTGACGGGCTTGTTACCCGCCGCACATACCGGGCAGTTAGGGGCGGCAGAACATTCTGCCGCTTTGTGTCCCGGTCGACCGCAACGGTAACATAATCCGCTACAGTCAAAATAACTATTGCACTTGATGCGAGTGTGTCCCGTAGCCAGGCATTTGAAACACCTCATCGGTCTCGCCGCCAAAACCGTGACTCTAGCGTTCACGAAACCGATGAGGATCTTGCCAATTTCGCCCAGACTTTTGGCTGACGCTACAGGACAGCTAACCCATACCGCACCAAGGCCTCCCAGACCGGGGCGAATAGTGCCGATCTTGATGTTGTCTGCGTTGCATCCGGTCTTCTCCCGAATCGCTTCGCGGACGTCCTCGGCCGTCACCGAATCGTCCAGGCCTGAAATGCGCAGCTCCGCGCATTTAGTAGGCCTGGCGATCTTGACACCATCCATGGTTGCCAATATGCCCCGCAACTTCTCGGCAAATTTGTCTGCCGTCTCTGCTCCTTCAGCTCCAGGGAACTCAAGAATTCGAGCTCCCGTCTGGGCAAGACGCAATTTAACACCTACCGTCCCGAAATCTTTTGACAGACTGTCCCGTGCCTTCTTAAAGACGGCTGCGTAGGACAGTCCACCGTTAGCCGCTTCCGGTGACAGAGTTACAACTACAGCCGCTGTCTTAGGAGTCCGCAGTTTCTCCGACTTTTTCTTGGTAGACTCTGCCACCGAGGGCTGAAGTGTAGGTCTTGCTTTCCTCGCAGCTTTTTTAGCCCGCTTTCGGGACTTCTTATTTCCCCCCATAACTTGCCACCCGTCGTTCGCGGTAGCTGAAGGAAAGGAAGGGACACTAGGCGATGGAGTGGGAAGCGGAGGAAATTCCACCCCTGTTGTTGCCAAGGTCTTAGGTGTAGGTCTAGTCTTCTTTCCAACTGCCTTGGCCGTACGTGTCGCCTTCGGTGCAGCCGCTGATTGGGACGTCACCGTGGCATACGTCACGCGGCCACCCGCAGCTGGAAGTGGAGTCGGCTCCGCAGCTCTCTTCGGTTTATCTGCTGCGAGTGCAGGCCGAACTATAGGGGCTGGAGGTAGCCTCGCCTCCAGGCCAGCGAAACGCCCGTCCATCATACGCCAAACTGCGTCAGTAATTTGGCGCAGTTGGGCATCTGGGACGCCACCGAGCGATGAAGTGGGAGCGGGTTGCCGTGGAGCCGGATTCTGTCGCTCAGGACAGTCCGCCCGCACCTGAAATTGAGCGAACTGAGCACTAAGCTCTGCAACCTGCCCCGTCAATCGGTCGTTAGCTGCCTGGAGGCGAGCCACGTCCCCAGTGATGGTCTCAACGACCCCAGCGATAGCCAATGAAGAGTCCTTCAGAGCTCTTACAAAAGTGCACTTCAGGTTCCTAGATTTGGTGGCCACTTTCTCAATTATGGCCACCGCTAATTTTGCTCTCTCATGCAAAGACGCCGGTGTTTGGAGAGCCGAAACTTTATCCACCGGCTCCCGGATCCTCTGCAGGAGATCCGCAATCTCTTCTTCTGCTGCGCTTTCGCCCTCCGCCCTGACCCGCCTATAGGCTTCTGACTTCGAGAAGACAGAAACTGAGGGGTTGGAAATGTACGTACGTGACCTGCCTCTGCGGCTGGTCCCCACTTTAGGAGGTAACATTTCCAGGGACGTGTCACTCTCCTCGTCCCGGGAGCGTCCGCGTTTTCTGCTGTCGCAGATCTCCACGTTTGTGGACTCCAGCACGTCCATAGTCATGCTTGAGCTACCACCGTCCGACCGATGGGCGGACTTGGAACGCAATCGTTCCGATGTTCTTCTTTGGTTCCCAGCAGCCAAATTGACTTCTGGGATCCCCACTGAAATAGGAGTCCCAAGTACTGCTTCCCCCTCGTTAGACGAGAAGTCACTTGTAGTACCAAGCTTCCCTTTCCTACTCCTCTCCTTCTGTAAATCTTTTTTGGTTTTAGTTATTAATGTTTCCATATTTAAACCCACGAGATGGGGAGAACGAAGGTCGACCCGGGCAGAGATCCCCAATACCCGGGCAAGCGTAAATTTATTCCCAACCGAGGGGTCCGCAGGTACCCCGGCTGGGAGTGCGCTTACGACTGAACTACCCATCAGCCATGCATCCCCTGGTCACGCACCAGAACACGGGATTCGGGGTGATTATTTTATAGAGGTTTCCTTCCTCGCAGTCCGGGCGGCTAAGCCAAGACCCTCGCCCCCAAGTAGTGTCGCGAGACATAACCACGACACCTCTCGAGATTACGATATGTCGACGGTGGCAGGAAGATTAAATCTCCCAATGCCTACTCGACGGCAGTGCGAGTACACGCCGAGCCCGTTCTCCTTTCTCCACCACTGATAGTGGAGAAACACCGACCCGTGAAAAGGGGTCCCACCCCTGTGATTTTTTAACGAGGTTTTCCTCCTCATTGCTCCGAAAAGCGAAGACCCAACAGAGGAATCGACAGACACGCCCGCTCTGTTGGACCAAACCTCAACCGAATGGCCGAAAAGATTGGCCTTCTCTTCGTGCTAGAAAATTAGCCGTTGGCGGCGGTGATGCCAACGTTTCCAGGGTGCACCACGTGGAGGTTTTCTAGCCCAGCACCCCTGCTATATTTTATCCTATCTCAAACAAAAGAGGAAGTTCTATGTTATATTGTGTGTATTTTTTCCTATGTACAACTATATAACTATCGATATTTTTAACAGTTATTTTATTATTTATCACTCCCAGTACCTGATCTGATTAATGGTTGTATTGAAGAAAAATTAGAGAAACTCGTAGCGCAGGCGTTAACTGTCTCGATAGCGCAGCGGTAGTGAAAGCGACTACTGTACTTGAGGTCTCGGGTTCGATTCTCGGGTCGGACCAAATGTTTGTATGATCTGCAAATATTTGTTTCGAAGTTTGGGTGTTTTCTATGTGTAATACGTACGTATTACAAAAAAAGTATATAAGTATTCTATCAGCCAGTCTAGTTATCATAGCACAAGCCCTGCTTAGTTTGAAACTAGATGACGTTGAGTGTTAAATGTCCGAAAAATATTTATTTATTTATAGCATGTTGATTTGCCTTAAAATTTAACATTCATGTTTGAAGTAATTTCATTAAATGAAGGAGATATTATAAGCTGCACGTATTATTAGAAGCGTCTACTACTTAAAGGAGATAAGAAATTCTTATGGGGTCATTTTGTTGTATGTTCTTCTACCTGTTGATCTGTCTGCCAAGGCTATCTTTCTTAAAAATGTGTTTTGATATCCGGATTAAATTAAAATTAAATATTTGTATTTAAAGGCTCTTATTGGTATAAAAATACAAAAAGACTACAAGACTCTTTATAAAAGGTGGACTTCTACGTCCATTTTATTCTGTGAAGTGTAAAATAAAATGTAAAAAATAACGCATATGTGTACTAATATACGCACGTAAGTAGTTGTACTTCTTAGGCGTAACAAGATAAAATATTTCTAAAAATTTTATTTCTCGCGTTATCCCATGTTTGTAGAAAATATTTTCAATAATAATAGAAAAAATATATTTAATACTCGTACATTTAAAGACAGTTTCATTGTAACACATTATCTCGTTAAATAAATTTTATTTAAATATGATAAAATAAGTATTTGTACATTATTAAAATTTAATGATGACTAGCTTATTTTATGGTATCAGTTTCTTGTGTAAAATTTACTTTTATTTTTTCTCAACGCGCTAAAGCGAGCTTTACTTCAATAAAAAACTTAACTTGGCTCGGTCTTTCAAGTATTTGTTACTTTATCTAGCTAAACCTCAGGAACAGTTAGCAAGTAGTTAAACGTAACCAAATTATTTTATACTTAATTGTACACGATGCGTAAAAAGTTGTTTCTTTCCTACACTAGATAAAACCAAAAAATAAATGGATATAACCAACGTATAAGATATATTTATTTTTTGAAAGCTTTTAAGGATTCGTCACGTCCTTGTTTCAAAGGAATTTACGAAACCCCAAACTGTATGGAGGTAACGGAGAAAAATTAAATTAGTCAGTTCACGAGGGTCGTATAAGCAGGTTTACAATAGGGGAATACATTCGCAATATTTCTTTTAGTTACATGTCCGTTGGGGTGGAGACTTTGAAAATTGGCAATTTTCTTTCGCTATCTGAGGGACCTTAATGTCTGTTATCAACGAAGAATGAGAGTTAATTTCGTAATGAAAGCTAAATCCCTTTGATATATTAGAGTGATTTTGTCTACAGTAAGATATAACCGTTGTCGCTTGTATTATTGCTGCTTAGTTTGGGTTTTGAAAGTGATGTGTAAAATGCCTCAGAACATTAAAAAAAAAAATACGAAATTAGTTCATAATGCATTAGTTGACAGCTCATCGTATTAACTAACCAGAAAAAAATCATATTGGAAAATGTATTGAATAGTCAAACGCTATAGAGCTCCAAATAAGAAAACCTATGATCAAGAACGGTAGGGCTTTCAGGTCTACAGGCTAGTTTTCGTGAAAGAAATACTCGTAATTGTAACTATACTAAGGATAGAGCACTGAATGTAAGGCAATACCGATGAAGTTTTATTAAGGATTCAATCATAATCTCGCATCAAAGCACTATTTCTTAGAGTAGAGCTAACTAGACCAGAACATCGCTTACCAAGGTCAAAATATCATCGATACAGAACACCTTTTACTATTTCACGTGATATTTTATTTTCAACATAACGTCTTGCCGATCCATCTAGATGTTTATGTTCCTGCATTCGGATCGCTGTTGTTGACCTATGTGAATTCATTTGACGGTACTACACATGCCGTAGCCCTAGGTATATAAAGGATGTAACGTCTCTGTAACCGACAGATTATCGAATATGGGATTAACGTGCCGACGATTTAGGCCGGCAGGTAACATCATCTCTGTTATTCAGAAGTTGTTCCTAAGACTGTATTTTATTCATATTTGAAGTAGAATGTAGCATCAAAAGATGCTACCTGGTTTATTTGAAAATGAATAAGCTTTGTGATAGAAGATGTATAGGGAAAATTGCTGTACTAATCAGTCTATAACTCTACTAATTATATAGAGCGGAAATTAGTTAGTGTATAGCACATATGTATATTGTATCATTAAAATCAGAAATCGAAATTCGAAAATCATTTAGGAGACTAAAGGGTTTTATGAACGATGTGAATAGTTTTTGTAACCTAGGAGTTGCATTTTGTCTTTTTTCTTTCTTTCTACTTCAAAAAGTTTAATTTAAAAAGTGACTAGTATACTACAGCAGGAAGTACTAGGAGCGCAGAAGGCGGAAGGAGACCTCATTCAGATCCTATCGGTGTCGGAAGGAGGGGACTGATTTATGTTGTTTCTAATGATCCCTTCGACTGAGGATTGATAACCAGATGTAAACTGACAAGAAATAGAATGGAAAATGATTTGGAAATGGACGTTGTACGTCATCTACTAAGTGGAAAATATTATTATCAAGTAGCAATGCTGAATATGTCACATAATTATGTGGGTGACCTACGTAAGAAAAGTAAAAAACACTCTTAAATTTTGTTGAAAAAAGCTTCCTGCAAACCATTTATGTTGCACACAATCTTAATTGTTTTACGTATATGTCATATAATCTGGATCGACATTATTTAACGCCCGGGATTATATTTAATTATATGCCATGGAACGTAAGGTCTTTAAAATTCTATGTCAGATATTTAAGAATAATTTTGAACTAAATAAGGATATTGTATGTGGCTTATTCTATTTCTGTATAATCCTAAAGCATTAGTCTCAAATTAGTGCAGAAATGCCCGTCGTTATATTGAATAAATAATATGTTATTACATATTCTAACTGACGTTACCGACTGACAGTAGAATAAACCATTTTTGTAGTTCACCATTATGTTTTGCATTTTGCTCCCTATGTTTTATTTATGTTAGACGCATTACAAGATACCTAATGTTCTTGGATGATTCTACTAAAATAAAACACCGTACACGTAAGAAAAACACGTAGGCCGCAAGAAATGCCGTTTAGATCGTTTATGTATTCATTCAATGTGTTTTCTCGGCGTTTACGTTAGAATAACGCACTGTAGACATAAAAAGCGGTGAAACATGAACATAAGTAATACAACAGAAAATACAAAGAGTAAAATATTTCTATTGTACATTTATTTTTTGTTGTGCCCCTGTCGTTACCACGAAATTTTCTCAATACAGCAGCAGTCAAAAGTTAATATGACTACATCCGTTAAGTAACCGCAGCTGGGGTATTAAGTCCATAAATCACGCTCCGAAGCAAATTGTTATCGAATGAGACAGCCAGCCAGCGGACTCAACACGTCGGCCCCTGACTGACGACTTGGCCCTTAAATAGCTTTTTACTTCTATAAATAGTTGTGTTACACAAATTTCAACTCTAGTCGACTTTTGAAGATATTTTATATTTTTTTAGAAGTCTAAGACAAGGTTTTTGTAAAATCTGCGTGTAGCATACAGTTTACCAAACTCCTATCTCATTTTAATACATCTTTCTTATACATTACACATTCAGTCCGACGTTTTCAATTGCCTTATGTAACTAGAAGATTTAATTAGGTAATAATATTCATCAACAAAACTTCCAATTTTTATAATTACTAAAAAATGAAGAATATTATTATTGCTTGCAATATGCCATTCCTAACTTGGTTTTAAATATATTTACGACATAATAAAACCGTAATTTATTTCGAGTGTACTACATCAAACAGCTTAGATACTGACTATTCAAAACCATTCTTATATTTTGATTAAATTGGTGCGGCGATGTGCTTGAGAGTCATATAATAATTTGATTGATTTTGCAGAATTGGGTCCAAGATCACTATTTATTTGTTATAATAGTAGTTCATAAAGCTTCTATTTTTGTGAAAACCGATTCCATTTATTAAGCGAATAAGCATATCATTAGTTTAGTAATTAGATTTATCAGTGATCTGGATTATAATCAGAAGTTACTTTTTCGAAGATTATGATAATTTTCAGAAAATACACATTCCAATAAAAGTATTTTATATACAATTAAATTATAAATATGTAAAAGGTTGACTGTAAGAGATCACCGTGAGCGATAACACCGCCGATTGTTACGTTCACATAATTTGTTACTCATTTTTCTTTTGTTCCTATTAATATGACTGGAACTGGAATGATGAAACTAATCTTCCGGTATCATGATTGGTGTATGATTTTATTTATGTCAACATCTTACTTCCAATGTTGTTCTTGTAAAGGTCGAAAACTTATGTCAAAATTTTGTTGCAAATAAGGGAGTTACGTTTCTAAATTATAAAATAACTTTGAAATCTGTCAAATTTAAGAGGACGAAGGCTTGTCATGTCTGCTTACGGCCTGTCTTCTAACCAATAATGTTCTTAAGTAAAAACCTTTCTATTTATAGTAAAATAGACCTGTTGTTATACTTTATTTAAAAATTATATTACGTTAATATAACTCTGAGAGTATTATTTTTCATCACTTGCGACTGACACGTTGTCAGCTGTCACTCTCGAGTGTTTTTAGAATATTTTTTTGGCTAAACTTAAGTGTCTAATGCCTGAAAGTACCTAATAAATATTACCAGCCTAATAATAGGGAATGTAATATATATCACGTTTATGAAGGTTCGTTACCCACAGTCAATTCACTTCATACATACTCGTATGTATATATTGATGGAAAATTATTGTATAGAACATACAATTCACACTATAATCACTTTATTTGATTGCCTATCAGATTGGATATTACCAACTGATAACGATAGATAGATTTGTATTTGTACATCATGTTACAAAGTTACATATAATATGAGGTATTGAATATTAATGTTATTTAGATTTTTTTGTCGAAAGAATCGTACGCTTATAATTTTTAGTTACATGTTGGTATATCAATCAATCAATCAACCTATCGCCGTCCACTGCTAAACGATGGTCCCCTCAAGGAACACCAACCATCTCGGTCTTAGGCAATCTGCATCCATCCGCTGCCAGCCACCTTTTTCAAGTCGTCGGTCCATCGTGGTGCATCGCACTCTACACTACGTTTGCCCAATCGTGGTATCCACTCTAGTACACTTCGGCTCCAGCGACCATCGGTTCGTCTGGAGACATGGCCTGCCCACCTCCACTTTAGCATACTGATTCTCCGTACGATGTCACTTGCAATGTTTGTTTGTGGGTTTGTACATACAATGTTTTTAAGAGCTCCATTAAGTTTTACTAGAACATGTCGAAAGTAGGTCATATCTAAGACGAATTTAGGGCAGGGTACGGGTGGTAATGTGATTATCATATCATTTATATTATGTTACATTACGTATATTAAGCGATTATTAGCGGGTCGGAGTCAGAAATATGTAGTAGTAATGTGGAGTTTAACTACTTTCCATACAATAGAGGTGTTAGACCAAATCGGTGGCTATCATGGTAGCAGATATTTGGGTGTACTTAATATCGTAAGGATTAATCTACAAATAACTTTAAAAAACCTTTACAGATTTCAAGACTACCCTTGAATACAATTAATACAATAAAAAAAAATATTGCAATCTGTGGTCATGAATTAAGAATGTATCGTATTACCACCCCTATTCATCCCGTGAGTGTCGTAAAAGGCGACTAAAGGAACAAAGTATGCAAGACAACATCATTACAAAGAGAAGGAAAACTTGAAACAAACCCTATTCCAAGCCGTCTGGCCAGCGTGGTATAGTACGCCAAAACCTCCTAGCTAAGGAGAGGCCTATATCCAGCAGTAGACTGTAAAAGCTCGTTGATGATGATAATGATGATGATGATGATAAATCTGTTTACACGTGACCATGTTCTCTCATAATATAACTAATACGTTATGTATACGTAACGTACATACAAATTGACAACTTCTTCCTACTTTTAATTTTATTTTTTTATACCACGACGGTGGCAAGCAAGCCTGCAGCCCGCCTGATGGTAAGCGGTTACCGCAACCTATGGACGCCTGCGGCACCAGGGGCATCACGTGCGCGTTGCCGACCCTTCAAAAACTTATTTACCCCCTTCTTGAAGAGCCCCATACTGTAGTTCCCAGGGAAAGCCTCGGCAGGGAGCTCATTCCATAACGGGATTGTTTGCGGGAGAAAATTTCTCTGAAACCGCACTATGCGCGACCATTTAGGTTCCAATGTATGTGGATGAGCTTCCTGAGGATGGCGAGCGGTGCGATGGTAGAAAGTGGCTGTGGGCATCATATCAAACAATTCTTCACAACACAGCCCATTGTAGAGACGGTAGAGCACACATAAGGAGGCAAAGTCTCTTCTAAGACTTAGTGGCTCGATACCGTCTGTGAGATCAGGATCGTCGACTATTCTCACAGCACGTCTCTGAACTGAATCGAAAGGCTCAAGCTGGTACTTCGGTGCTCCTACCCAGAGATGACAGCAATACTCCATGTGAGGTCGAACTTGTGCTTTGTAAACTAGTAGCCTTTGTGCCGGTGTGAAGTAACGCTTCGCTCTATTCAGAACACCAAGCTTTTTTGATGCCAGCTTGACCTTCTCTTCCAAATGAGTTCGAAATTGGACGTCACTGGAGATGTCGACACCGAGGATCCCAATACTCTGTGAGATGGTAAGATTATGTTAATAATGTAAACATTGGACATTACAGGCTATTTATAATGCCTAATTTAATGGTTTAACGAAGAGTGACATTTTGTACAGATTAAGGTACTTGCGATTCTAATTTAATGGACTCTAAAAATAACTTCATGTAACAACAAACAACTTTTCACAATTATCGCTGTGTTTCGGTTTGAAAGGTTACTTCTGATCAAAGTAATGTAATGTAAAAAGGAAATCGGTCACCTGTTCACAAGTATGTTATGAGAACACTTCACCGGGCTCAAAAGTACGCATATTTAGCCAGACTTTACATTGAAGGTGAACAAACATTTGTTTATTCTTAATTTTTTATGGGAATTGACTATTATAAAAAATGCTTACTCTAAGGTTCAATTAAGTGAATGATTATTCAATCTGTAAAAGATTTAATACAGTGTAAATAAATGTATTCGGCGATCGATGACGTGTTCCACCTGAAGGCCGTGAACAAAGAAGCAGTGAGCTGTAGTTGCGTGTTGTTGGCGGTGTTGCTCGACATCGCCAACGCATTCAATAGTGTGCCATTTAACTGCATCAGGTAAGCACTGCTTTACAACGAGGTGCCTGAGAACCTGAGGCGGCTAGTGGCTGGCTACCTAGAGGAGCGTACCGTCGGGTCGTGTGGTATTCCACAGTTGTGCTCAGATCACTCCTGTGGAATATTGGATACGACTGGGCCTTTCGAGGTCGTCTGACCCCGAGCTGGGCGTAACTTATACGCCTGTGACACACTAGTCATAGTTTGGGGAACGAACTTTCAAGAGGCGGTGCGCCTGGCCACCCTTGGTGTCTTTTTGGTGGTTGGGCGCATTGAGGCTCTATGCTTACGGGTGGCCCAAGGTAAAACGGAGGCCTTCTTATGCCTGGACCCCGTCATGGTCCACTCCCTAGCGCCTCTATCCTGGTCAATTCAGTTCTAGTACTGGTTTACGTCCAAATGTGAAATCTGAGTCTAATTCTCAATAGAAGGTGACTCTTTGACGAGCACTTCCGATAGCTTACTTCAAAGTTGGTCGGCACTGTGACTACGCTTGGACAAATTTTACTCAATGTGGTTGGAACCAGTGTAACGAGACTTGTTTGGTCAATGGCACTGGATGGTGCACTGGTGTGGGCGGCGGTACTGACCGCCCGGAACAGGGCACACCTCTGGCATCCTTAGAAGATATTGACGGTTAGAGGCATACGCGGCAACCACACCGTGTTAACCGAGGTGTCATGCGCCTTGGCTAGAATTACCATGGGGGATTTAGAGGTAGGAGTGCTCGCCGAAGTATGTTGACGAAGGACTGAGTTCCGGACGGGTTTGACTTGCTGGTGGTCTGCTCAGTCTGGGTGACACAGCGTTGCGTCTTCACTGCAGCCATTGGAGGAGATCTCTCGCTATCGGTCTTCATACGCTCCATGGCAGGTAGCAACAGTTGTTTTACTACGGCCGCAACCTTCTGTAAAGACGTCAAAAATCTTAGGTTGTGTAATAAATACGGTTATGCTATAATCAAAATATCTCAGTTTTCAAAATACTGAACAACTATTTTGTGCAATACATATTATACAAGCATGTAAAGTTTGCTTCAAATACATTTTGTTGACTCCGTACAGCTGATAATTAAGAGTGAAGGCAATAATTATTTCAAACTTAACTTATTTCTTCCTTATACGAGTATAGTAATATTTCAGACGTGTGACACACAACGCCATCTTGTCCCAAACTAAGCAGAGCTTGTACTATACATACATATGAGACATAGAAAACACCCCAAAAAATATTTGCAGATCATAGTAGTATTTGGTCCAACTCGGGAATCGAACCCGAGACCTCAAGTTCAGCAGTCGCATACGCTACTACTGCGCCACCGAAGTAGTCGAATATATGCATACCTCAGAGTTATAACTCTGTAGTAATAGGCTGGTTTGACCGTAGTGACACTACGACCTCACAGAAAATCAGTTTTAGCAATTCTTTCTTTGTTTTTCACCAACTGGATTGAAAGGCCGACAACATGCATGTAACTCTTCAGTTGCAGGTGTCCATGGACAGTGCTACTAATCCATCATCAGGTAGCCCACCTCCTCGTTTGCCTCCCATATCCCAAAATAATGCACACGGCGGATGGACAATCAAAACTATAGCATGGAACAGGTTCACTGGAAAATAAAGAGTAAGTAGGTTAAAAAGAAGACGGGCAAACGACCTATCTGAAAAAGCAAGAAGTGAATGGATGATTAGAGAAATTGGTAAGTTGACTGAAGTAGAGGTAACTACTAACACTACTTATATTTTACTCATTTCCTTTGAGGTAATGGTTACTACCGTGTTAATACGTGTTTGCATTAAGTGCGAGGTGTCTCTTATATTATTATTTACCCGCTTCGTCTGTTATTAGACACCAATTATATAAGTCGCTGTGCCTTGTCTACCAAAGATTTCTTTTTGTTTCTATATTTCGAATCATTATAAATGCTTACGTTTTTGCTTCGTGTAACAAGGTAGCTGGGTTTTGTAAAATATCAACAAAGAAATCATGTTCAGTGATTTTATGTGTTCATTCACGGAAAATATTATTATACCTATACCCTTTGAAACATCAAAGAGGTATTTTTACGGTAAATAATTTCCGCTCTGTTGACGTAAAACTCACATTTTTTCATCTTAAATTATATTTTGTAAAAGTGTCATTTGTTCTTAATGTTTTTTAACCTAAGTAATGGACAAGGTTACACTGTTACGTTGAATATAAAAATGTTTTAAGTTGGTGTTTTGATGGTTGGCTTTTTCCTCAGTCCTATGTTTTGATGGTTTTTAAAAAGTATGTTTTACGAAGGGTCTCAATTTTTTTTTTTTTTTTTAACGTGTGGAAACCCCCTCGGGCCGTCACCCCACCGGGGTTTACGGCGGGGTGGTGTGTCGGAATCGGACCGACTAAAACCACACGGTGTGCCACTCTGCGCCTGAGACAGGAGGGATCCGGGAACCGCTGCTATTACGACATCCAGTTCCCTCCTAGCGCCTGCCCGCCAAAGCGGGCACCATCTGCGGATAAACTCTCTACATAGGCGACGTACGGCACACGCGGACGTCGCCTCCTCGCGGCTGGCCATTATAGCGGGTGGAGGGGAAAACCCGTCCCGTCCACCCGCGGCCACACTCAAGGCGGCATGAGGCGCTGGTATGCGCGCCTCCGCCGCCCGGCTCGCCGGCGGCGAATTGGGTCCGAGTGGATATCGTCCTCCCGGGCCTTCTCCGCCGCCTCCTTCCGCGAAATTATGTCTTCGCAGAAGGTTGCGACCGCGGTAAAACAACTGTCGCTACCGGCCATGGAGCGTATGACGGCCGGTAGCGAGAGATCTCCTCCAATAACTGCAGTGAGGACCCCACGCTGCGCCGCCCAGGCGGAACAAACCGCTAGCGTGTGCTGAGCCGAGTCCTCACTGCAGTCGCAGTGGTAACAGGCGGGACTCATTTCCCTCCTGGCGACCGAGTGCAGATACTTCCCGAAGCAACCATGCCCGGAAAGGACCTGCGTCAGTCAGAAGGAAAGGGTCCCGTGCTGCCGTCCTGCCCACTCGGTGATGACCGGCTGGAGAGCCTCCACGAGGGCAAAGCCAGCACGTGGAGTCTCCAACCGGAATGACCAACGAGCCATCGTGGCTCGACGAGCGGCCTCACGCCACTCGCGTATCTCCTCGGGCGGGGGCCGTATGCCGCTACCCGCCCGGAAGTCAGCCGTCCGCCGATAAACTTCGGCGAGCACTTCCGCCTCCAAATCCCACGGGGGAGTTCCGGCCAGGGCGCACGCCGCCTCCGTCGATACGGTGCGGTAACCGCGTATCGCTCTAACCGCCAATATCCTCTGAGGGCGCCAGAGGCGAGCCCTATTCTGGGCGGTCAGAGCCAAAGGGGGGTCTCAATTTATGCTAAGCAATAATCACTAACTTCTTGTTTTTTTCGTGTTTGTTTTTTCGTAAACCTTCACGGTTTATCATTTTGCCAGCTGACGACGAAGTGGTATATTGGATGCGAACCGACTAAAACCACATCGTGGTCCGTCCAAATGAATACGAGTATATTATAGGGGACACAGTACACCTTAAAAAGAAAGTCTCTGAGAACTCTTACAATATTATTCTACGAATACGGAACCCATAACCTTAACCACTCCAGATAGAGAGGCAAACGTGAAGTGCATCGTACCATAATTTTTGGCAATAACTATTAACTTAACACAACTAGTCTTAGTGGTTTCAGCGGTTGTCACATCGTTTTGTACTACGCTGAGTATTGTGGGTTCAAACCCTTTAGGATAACACATATAGGGTGGTCCACAAATTATTGTTCTGATTCTGGGTACTCTTTTTGACGGTTTCTTGTATGTTTATAAAATCTCTATATGAGCGTCATCTTTTAAAACAAAGCTATTAATATCATTAAAAATATTTCTTTACGGTACCTTCACATAGTAGCTTTACTTTTTGAATACTATAAAATAATAGACTCAAGGAGTAAAACATTCTTACATTTACATATTTCTGTTTTTGAAGAAAATTGACGGGTTTATTTATTAGAGAAAGTGAATATTTAATGATTTAGTAATGTTATGCTTACATCAATTAAAGTATTTCCTACTAATATCTTTTTTATTATTCATTGTTTTACATTATTACATCATTTGAATATTCATTACGCCATCACCAGCACCATCATCATCATCGTCATCATCGCCATCATCATCATCAACAGCCTTTAACAGTCCACTGTTGGACATAGCCTTCTCTTTAGAAACGAGGTTTTCACTACATATATGATCATTTATATTTATTTTACAGCAAACTGGTACACAGTAGATCTTCCTTCAGCCGTATAATGTCGTTTTAGTGTTTATGTCTACGTCATATGAGTGTATAGTAACTAATACGAAAGGGTCTGACAGATGTCTTGTCCAGGTAGTTTTTCTCTTTTAAAATATTTTTAGCTACAGGATTGTTACATTCGAGGGTAACATTGGTCCATTACCTTATGTCGTTTTTTTTAAGTAGGCATCTTCTCATACGTATGTAAAAATATATCGCTGTTCGTTAGTCTTAATAAAAGGTGTGGCTAAATTTGAACTTGAAATATTTGTGGAAGTTAAGCAAATGCTTAAATTATGAGAAAATATGGAAAGAACGTGAAGAATATTGTAATAATAATAATTTTAATTTTCTACACAAAATATCGATCGACTCAAATGAGTCGATCGATATTTTTACACAATTTTTAAGATATAAAAATAAAAGTTTGTCACGAAACTTAAAAAAATTATAAAAATTAATACATATCAGTTTTAATTTTTTAATTTACTTGACCATTATTTTATCTATACGAATAAATCTTATGACAAGCTTTTATAATATCATATAAATTGTGTCATGACATTACACTCGTAAGTTAACAGTAAAAGTTTTCAACGAAAAGTTTATTTTATTATTTTTTGCGCCTTTCTATAAAAGCTTGTTTTGAGAGATTTTTTTTTTGCTATTACTTTATAGTTTTTAGTTATGCGAGACAGGTTTCTCAGTCTGTTCATCATGAAACTGATATTCATAACAAATAGAACGAACTTATTTTCTTAAATCTGATAGGATTACATTTAGATATTGTCTACAACTAAAATACTTATCAAAACAAGTTAAAAAATCCTAACTCGAGGCGGTTACGTAATTTTATTACTCTGATCCTATGATCATCTTCAAGCTTAATCATCAAACACTGGTAAACATTTAGAACTAAAGTGTTCGTCATGAAATTAAACAAGTCCAAATTTCATGGGATTGTGTCGTTTTAAATACGGACTTCCTTGGTCATCTTCAACTCAATTATCAGACCTTGAATAACATTTAGAGATAAAGTATGAGACCAATCTCAATGGGTCTATGTTTGTAACGTAGTTCCCATTATCACCTTCCAGCTCCATCATCAGAGGCATGACGTCATCTAAAGAGAAACTACTCGTTGAAACCCCGTCAAAGGAGTCTAAACAGCAGCAGAGTCTTTAACAGTCCACTGCTGAACATAGGCTTCTTCTTAGGAAGGAGGTATCACTACCACTGTTCCTCCCATGGATGTTGTAAAAGTTGACTAAGACAACACACTACAATTCAAATAAAAGTTTGTAATTACATTTCTTCATTTAGTTAATATAGTTTAGTAGTATTAGAGTTCTTGTTTGTGGCTTCAATGAAAAAAGGAAAACATCAGGCTTCAAAACTACCGTAGTATTTATTATACTTTAGTTAAATCTGATGTCTTGTCAAGTACATATCGTAATTAAAGTGGAAATATTATATACTATAAAGTTTTGTGGTAATTAACACCGGTTTAACAGTCACATAATCTACTTTTTATTTATAATTGCGACTTCAGGACCTGTTTAGTGGGTAATTATAGGATATGATTTACTAAGTTTACTTTTCTGTTAATTTCAGTGGTAAAACCTAATCCAAAGTGAAAACGCTAGCCTTGTTTCTAGACTTAATTGACTTCGGGGCTATTAAATTTCCCGACGGGTATATTTTTCGTCCATTACAGACGCGCGGCATTCCAATGTGTCAGTGGGTAATTTGCGGGGCCATTCCGAGGTCACCGATAAATCTTCATTACCAGTCGCGGATAACCGTCATATTCTTGCCTTGTAAAAATTTCGAACGCACTTCATGTGTGTCCACGTGGTGTTATTTTCAATTGAGTCGATTACAGTGAGTTCGTTTTAGGAAGGAATCTTTGACTGCATTTCCTCTATGAGTCAAATTTAAAGTATACATGATTCTTCTATATCTTCTGATATCTTTTGATTGTTTACTGCATGCATGATCATTATAAACCATATAGAGGAAAGTGTTGACTATGAAACCTAACAATGAAATATTAAAAGTGAAGTACATGAATAGATTGTGTGATTGGTAAGGTTAACCAAAACAGGGTCTCTAATAGTAAAGAATTAAATGATCCAGATAAGGCCGATACAAAATTGTCCTCGTAAAAATATATGTATCAGTTATTCATCTACTGGGTTTATCACCCTTTATACAATGACAAATAATTTTTCAAACTATTTAAAAACAGCTGCTGGTGCTAGCTTTTTCTTAAAAGTGATATTCAATATTTCATGTTCCACAATAAACTATTTCAGGAGGTCGTTGTAGCAATCCCGTGCTCAGCAGGTGATTTTCGTTCGCCTGTGGCGTTATTAGTACGCGGTCGGATATTGTTCAATTACCTGACAGCGCGCACTTTTAGAGCCAGCAGGAGATCTGATATTTATGTATATATTGTATATTTTATTCAAAGAACTAATGAAGAGAGGGTTAGAGGGAAACGAGACCACTGATCGACAATTGTTATAGAGAGATAGTTCATGATTTTTTTTTCAAAAACACTGATGCTATACCAAAAATAAATACTTTTAGCATATTTTATAAATCTGAAAAATATTGATATGTAGGTTAGGACATAAATTAATCATCAACCTAGCAACTATTGTAATTCACTGATGCACATAGGCCTCTTCAAATGCATTCTACAATATTGGGTTTTCCGTTTTTCATCCCAGTAATCTTTCTCAAGGTGGGACACACCTTCCATTAACCAACTCACAGTCTATACTCTAGGATCTTATAAAATGAGACTATAATATTTTTAGTGGTGATAGAAATTTGATCTCAGGGTCTCTTTGCCGACGAGCATTCAAAAATTTCGGCGCTCGCTTAAAAGAGTGCAAACGTCGAAACGGTGGTCATTAAGACAATGTATTTTTAAAAAATAAACTCGAACTAATTAACTTCCTTGTAAATAAACAATTTTTATAATATGTCAAATGATTTTTTATATGATTTTTAAAATGTTAAATAATTCTTAGCCCCACCTATATAATAGCAATATATGTTAGCAACAAAACTACACATAAGACACATAGTTAATACTGTACTTGATAATATTTTGACAGTGACGAGGGTCTGTTTACTTTAACTAGTGATTTTATGCTTAGATGCAAAATATCAAATACCTGCTACCTGTTTACGAAAAACCAAATTTACTAATCTTCAATCATAAATATTATCTGAGTATGAGCACGGAACGCTATTACGTCAATGTTTGAAGGATTAGCTCTTGACATGCAATACTTCGTCTAAGCCTCCATATTTCAGTGGAAGCTTGTCTGTTCATGTTAGAAGTTGTGGAGGAATTTGAATATTTAGAGCATCAAGTATGCAAGTCTTTGTTGTTAGTAACAGGAAGGGGGGTTTTATTAATTCATCTGCAAAACATGGAAGTCTTGATGCTGTGTCTTTACTTATTAATATTATTATCATCACTTTCATGAATAACATACTTTCCGTACTATTATGGTATGTATCTTGTATTATGCTTGCAGTTGTTTGTGTACTTTCTTTGAAAAATAGAAAAATTCAATGTTTAAAACATTCAATTTTAAATAACACAAATTTGTTGAATCTAATTTTTTGTTGAGAACTTTCAGATTCAGTTATTAGAATTATACTAATTCTTTTTTTTTAAAAGTACTATTTAAAAAAAAAAATCATTTTTACTAAAGGAATTTGATGCAAATTTATTAATTGCTGTTTGACTTAATTTACTTTGGACTTAAACGAACAGATAATCAATTGTTATTTTCGCAGAAACGACAGTAAACCTATTTCCAGTAGTTATTACGTTAATTTAAATATCAAAAAAGTAATCAAATTGTAAAAAAGCAGCATAGCAACGAATGCGATGAGCATTAAGGCGGTCTAATCGTGACAGGAACTCATTAAAATTTGTCAGTTGGCTGAAGATTAAGACGTAATCAAAGATAAAAACTGAGTTTGGAAATATGTCAAATATAGTAGAACATAAGAAGTTTTAATCGCATGATACTAGTTCTTTTACGATCAAAGGGCATCTAATAATGTTCAGAAGGGGAAGAACTTATGCAGAAAGAGTTAATAAAATGTGAATAAAATTTAACTAACAGTTAGACTACTAAAAAAACATGTTCTATCTGCCGTGCGTTGTTAAAATCTGGTATTAAAAAGGATTTTTGGTTATTAGAAGAAATCTTAAAGCATATTAAAATAAGTTCAAATAATACCACTGTTCATGAATGTTTTAAAAATCTCTAAATATATATTTTTCTTATACAACTACAAATAGAAGATTTTTCGAGTGTGATTAAAAAAAGTTGACTCCCTAAAGAACAAAAAATATCAAATGGAAGATGTTGTAACACGAGTATAGTGTTTGATTGAAATTAAGGTTTAAATAAGTTCTATATCTTTCTTGTTAAATAAAATATTTTCAAAATAAAAAAGTCTAAATCTAAACACAAATGGAGGGGTGTTAAAAGTTAAAAACCTTTATTTCTGTCTGAATGGATAAAGTCAAAGTCAAATTCGTTTATTCATTTAGGTCACAAAACGACACTTATCAACGTCATAAAAAAAAAAACAATAAAAGATGAACAATCTGTCGATTAAAATTACAGCTAGCTGGGTTCGCAGATTGTTCATGGTAGAGTGGTGAGAAAAGAACCCAGGAAAGAAACTCACCACCACTCTTTTAACTCAAAATCTTTTTAATATTAAAACAGCAGTTATATTAACAATCATAGGTTTTAAAAGAAGAGCAATTCATTTCCAAACATCTAAATCTGTCACATACATAGTCTGAAACTGAGTAATAAGCCTTTTTGGACAACCTCAGTTTAATAAATTTCTTAAATTTACTAATAGATAATAATACTATGTTATTTGGTAATTAGTTATAAAATTGTATACATTGACCCACAAACGAATTTGATATTTTATGGAGTCTAGTAATGTGCACGGCAAGTTTATTTTTATTTCTTAAATTAAATTGATAGAGATCACTATTTTTCTTAAATTTAGACAGAGTTTTATGAACATACAAAAGATTCTCATAAATGTATTGTGAGTGTAGTGTGAGAATGTTAATTTCTTTGAATGTGTTTCTTAGTGACTCCCGAGGTCCCAAAGCAATAAACCATAGGACATAATGCTGTGAAAGTAACTGAAATAAACTAATCGCGCAGTATCAACATTCGTCAATTGATGAATCTTTCTCACAGCATAAGCTGCAGAACTAAGTCTACCAGATAACGTTTCTAAATGTGGGCCGCATTGTAACCGTGAATCTAAAGTTATACCTAGGAAGACAGCCTTGTCTGTCAATTCCAGCTCCTCCTTGTTCATCAAAACACTAGTTTTTACTTGTTTAACATTCTTAGTATAAAATTTAACACATTTGGTTTTACTCCTGTTTAATAACAAGTTATTAGCGCAAAACCAAAGTCCCATTTTAGAGAGAGCATTGTTTACATCGTCAATTACCGATTGCTGTCTGTTAACTTTAAATACTAAGGATGTGTCATCTGCAAAACAACACTATCTCATGATTATCCCTTACAAGATGAGGCAAGTCGTTGATGTACACAAGGAACAGAAATGGACCCAGAATAGACCCCTGGGGCACCTCCACTGCTACAGCTGATCCCTGGGATAATTTACCATTAACATCTAGTCTTTGAATCCTATCACTCAAATAAGAAGTAAGAAGATCCAAAGCACTGCCTCTTATTCCATAGTGGTGTAATTTCTTGACAAGTGTTTCATGCTGCATACAATCAAATGCTTTAGATAAGTCACAAAACACCCCGTAGGCGTCACGTGAGTCCTCGCAAGCCTCAAATATATACTCTAATAATTTAACCCCAGCATCACATGTTGACCGACCACGAGTGAAACCAAATTGTTTAGTATACAGCAATTGATTTTCATTAAAATAATTAAGCAACTGAGTAAGTATCAGCTTTTCGATAAGTATCAAAAACTTTACTAAATGTTGGTAGGACCGAAATTGGTCTAAAATTTGTGGGGTCTAATGGACTACCTGATTTAAGCAAAGGAGTTATCTTGCTATACTTCATCAGGTCAGGAAACACACCATAATCTATACATCTATTAAATATAATAATTAAGTCGGGTACAATAATGTCAATTATTGAGTGAACAACACTTACAGAAATTCCCCAAAGATCAGCTGTCTTTTTTATATTAATAGATTTGAAGGCAGCTAAAACATTAAGTTGATTTATATATTGAAAAGTAAAATTATTGGCAAATTCTGGTACATTTTCTTTGATTAATGATTCTGCAGTGGAGGTGGAAGAGCCTAAATTACCTGTGAGTGCGACTGGGAAAGTGGAAAAAAATTTTTCAAATGTGTTGGCCACTTCCATGTCATTCTTGGTAATGTGACCATCAAAATTTAATTTAAAATCAGATTCTTTTGTTCCACTTCTCCCAGTCTCAGCATTAATAAATTTCCAAGTTGCTTTAATTTTATTACTACTGTTTCTGATTTTAGACTTAATAAACAAAGATTTGGCTAATTTACAGACTCTTTTAAAAATCTTTGAATAGCATTTTACATATTGCTTAAAGTCCTCACTAGTATTATATTGTCTTTCATGATACAGCCTATACAATGTTTCCCTACTCTTATAAATTCCTACTGTTGCCCAGTTACTGAATATAGGACAATCAGTAACAGTAACCGTCTTGGAGGTAAATATTGAATTAAATAGACTAAGGAACGAATTAAAAAAGGAACAATATAGTGCATCAGCGTCTAATTTTTTATTTAAAGAAGGTAAATTATTAATTAAGTTAATTCTCATACGTTCCAGGCGATCAACTGTTACTGGTACAAGAGTATTTTTTTTTAGGCACTGTTTTCTTTTTACTTACAAAACTAACTAACTGACCAGAGTGATTAGAAAACCAATTAGTATGCGATTTATTTCATTTACATAACAGCAGGTTTCCTAGTGATGATTTTTAACCAGATGTCTGCATTTGGAGATCAGATCAACCATTCTGAAGATATATTAACATTTTGGTGTAAAGTGTTTTCAAGACAAATCAATTTATTGTAGCTTTAGTGTAGAAGTAAGATGCATACTACGGTGGGCTTTATTATAATAATGATTTAATAATGATCAACATTTTGTTCATATGTCATTTTATGATTAAATCAGCCAATCGAAAGATATCTAAATTACTTGAAAAATAATATCGTGTTTTAGATCATTTTAAATTAAATTTAAAATAAAATGAAATAAAAAATATTTAAAGAAAAAAAAACTCGTCGCTGTCCGTCATGGGTCCGCTACATAAATAAAAATTAAAAAACAGAAGTAATTAACAGGTCTCGCGGTGGACGGTGTCGGGCGTTTTATAAATTTTTAATTTCTGATTGGTATTACATACTCGTACATTTAAGTAAGAAATTTGCATTTTATTTGTAATTTAAATATTGAAATTATTGAAAAAATATTGCTACCTTGTTTATAAGACTGGTGACGAGCACACATTAAAAAAATCACTAATATAGTAAAACTATCACCAGAAAACAGATCTCTACTCTCAACTTCGTAGTTGGCATATTCTAAATGAGTTTCCAGATGTTCCAAACAAAATATTTAGAGACATGTATAATACTCATAAAATCGATAAGAAATCTTTTGTATTTTAATGCTGGTTGATAGCGTGTGACAAAAGTTGATACAATGTGACGATGACGCGGCGATTTCGGCTGAGGGACGACGCTATCACGCGATCACTAGCGTATTTCTGTTAATAGCCCCCGATATTATTGCTCGGTCTATTTCACATACTTAAGTGAAAGCGTGTGCGTTTGTGGAGAACCTTGCGGGAGGCCTATGTCCAGCAGTGGACGTTTTTTGGCTCAGATGATGATGATGAAGCGAATGCATCTTGATTTATAAAATTTTATTACAAATTGTCGAAGTTAAATCAAAAGAGTGCACAAAAGTAAAATATCTCAGTAATGATTGTTGAAATATCAAGCATTAGGAGATGAACTATTGACTAGAATCAAAGGCATCTAAATTAAATTAATTTTGCAGAACATGTTATTTAAATCTTCTGAATACTTTATACAATAATATAAAATATAACCAACATTCATCAAATAGTTTGAAAGGTATTTAATATGTTAGGAAAAGTAGTTAACTTCTCTTTTTGTTTTTAAAAGGTAGCTTTTGTGTTCTGAATATTTCGTGTGTCGTGTCGTACTTTATAAACATTTATAAAATTGGCACATAGAACACCCAGACTCAGAACAACAATTTGTGGATCTTGTAAAATTTTGACCCATTTTTTTTTTTTTTTTTTTTAACGTGTGGAAACCCCCTCGGGCCGTCACTCCACCGGGGTTTACGGCGAGGCGGTGTGTCGGAATCGGACCGACTAAAACCACACGGTGTGCCACTCTGCGCCTAACATAGGGGGGATCCGGGAACCGCTGCTATTACGACATCCAGATCCCTCCTAGCGCCTGCCCGCTAAAGCGGGCACCATCTGCGGATAAACTCTCTATTTAGGCGACGTACGGCACACGCGCACGTCACCTCCTCGCGGCTGGCCACTATAGCGGATGGAGGGGAAAACCCGTCCCGTCCACCCGCGGCCACACTCAAGGCGGCATGAGGCGCTGGTATGCGCGCCTCCGCCGCCCGGCTCGCCGGCGGCGAATTGGGTCCGAGTGGGTATCGTCCTCCCGGGCCTTCTCCGCCGCCTCCTTCCGCGAAATTACGTCTTCGCAGAAGGTTGCGACCGCGGTAAAACAACTGTCGCTACCGGCCATGGATCGTATGACGGCCGGTAGCGAGAGATCTCCTCCAATAACTGCAGTGAGGACCCCACGCTGCGCCGCCCAGGCGGAACAAACCGCTAGCGTGTGCTGAGCCGAGTCCTCACTGCAGTCGCAGTGGTGACAGGCGGGACTCAATTCCCTCCTGGCGACCGAGTGCAGATACTTCCCGAAGCAACCGTGCTCGGAAAGGACCTGCGTCAGTCGGAAGGAAAGGGTCCCGTGCTGCCGCCCTGCCCACTCGGCGATGACCGGCTGGAGAGCCTCCACGAGGGCAAAGCCAGCACGTGGAGTCTGCAACCGGGACGACCAAGTAGCCATTGTGGCTCGACGAGCGGCCTCACGCCACTCGCGTACCTCTTCCGGCGGGGGCCGTATGCCGCTACCCGCCCGGAAGTCAGCCGTCCGCCAATAAACTTCGGCGAGCACTTCCGCCTCCAAATCCCACGGGGGAGTTCCGGCCAAGGCGCACGCTGCCTCCGTCGATACGGTGCGGTAATCGCGTATGGCTCTAACCGCCAATATCCTCTGAGGGCGCCAGAGGCGAGCCCTATTCTGGGCAGTCAGAGCCGCCGCCCACACCGGTGCACCATACAGCGCCATTGACCGGACAACCCCCGTGTATAGCCGTCTCGTCGCGACGCTGGCTCCACCCAAATTCGGCAAAAGTCGCCCAAGGGCAGAAGCAGCGCCGACCAGCTTTGGAGAAAGCTGTCGGAAGTGCTCGTCGAAGAGCCACCTGCCGTCGAGGATCAGGCCCAGATATTTCATCTGGGCCTGAACTGGTACGAGGACCGAATTGACTACGATAGAGGCGCCGGGTGGTGGACCACGACGGGGCCCATGGAACAAAAGGGCCTCCGTCTTATCTAGGGCCACTCGCAAACCCAGCGCCTCAATGCGCCCGACCACCAAAGAGACTCCCACGGTGGCCAGGCGCGCCGCCTCTTGAAAGTTCGCCCCCCGGGCCGTGACCAATGTGTCATCGGCGTAACAAATTACGCCCAGCCCGGGGGGAAGACTACCTCGAAGGGCCCAGTCGTATCCCATATTCCACAGGAGTGGTCCGAGGACAGACCCCTGTGGAACACCGCACGACATGGGCCGATAAAATTTTGACTCATGTGGCAACGATCGCAGAATACTCAGGCCAGTAAGAAACAGCGAGATGACCACATACAATATTTTGCCTTCCGTGCAATCAATAATTATTAATATATTAAGTGACCAAAAACAATAAAGTTATGGTCAGTGCAGAGCAATCATTGCACGTGTTCGAAAATAAATAAATAGTAAAATTTTAAATGGTTGTAACCCATTAAACGTTTATAGCTTGTACCATCAGTCATAAACAGAGGGTCAGTGTAACAGCAGGGGTGCGATGACAACCCCAAATAGAAAGGGCTCTCAGAGAAAACTTTACCGTCCCTTCCTATATGAGCTTTATAGAATTCCGCTTAGCTGCGTCTCGTCACTATACATAGCGTATTGCTTTACGCACACAAACAAACAAATACAAATATACTTGCTGATGTTTTGGGTAAGTTGCCCGATTCTGTTTCACGATTTATTTTTAAACTATCGAAATCAATCGTATTTACTTAGAGATACAAAAATGTTTAAGAAAGGATGCAATTATTTATTCTTTTGGAATAGTAATTTTATGAATGAAAGTATCGGAGAAAATAAGTCTAAAAGAAGTAGGGATATAGAAATAAAATGAAATTTAATTTAAATTGAACTGAAAGTTTTAATTTTTTATCTATTTTTGAATTACAGAGCAATGTCGTCCACTGTCTCTAAATCTGTGAAATGACACATAAAACACTCTAAAATTTAAATAAATGTTTATGACATTTAAAAACATTTAGATATAACACCTCATAACAGTACATTTAGATACTGGTACCTAGCCGAGCTAAAATTCCATTTAGTAAAACACTCGTCATTACAGAAAATACTCCATTATTGCAGACACAATTATATCGTACTAGCTACAACCTGCCTCAATACACTGTAGCATTCTGTGGTTGTATTAAAGAGAAATGAGGCACAAAACTAGTATAAAAAAAAACTAAGTTTTATATTGCCTTGTATCGTGTCAAAATTTGACACTAATCGGTGTAGAACTTCCTTAGTTTTGGAAGCTTACCAAAACCGATTTAACGTTATTATACATATAACGATGAGTAATTCTCAAGGTCAAAGATATTACCTAGGTAAATAACAGCTATAAACTATATTACAGTAAAATTACAGCCATTCGTAAATGTCTTCATAGCGTTTTGTGTCAGTATTGAACGGAGACAATATCTTACTGAAACCCATTCGGTTACATTTCGCTTAGAGTTTTATTTTTCTCACAAAACATTACATGGTTGAAACGTCTTTCGGGAGTTATAAATATGTGGTAATGATTTATATAGGGAATAAGTTTTCTTTTTCAGTATGATGTATATGTACATCTTACTTTTCTTGCAATATATTATTGTGGCACGAGGTACAAATTGTAAGCAATTTAAAGAAAATATATATGTCTAAGCATATTACTCAATTTTGTTACCATTCTTAATGTTTTCATACTTTACAATTGAATTAAATTCCAAACTTCGTTTTCTTTTTTGGTTTATATAAGGCGGTAGTGTATTCACGTTTATAACAGATGTTTTTAAGTTTAATTTAGCAAGATGTAACCATAATTTGCCGTGAGACATCGTCAGGTGCGGCTCACTGCTCTTAGGGGTAGGATTAACGTAATTGAGCCCTGTAATTATGTCCTAGCATATCATTGACTAGGTTAAATAGTGATACTGTTACCTAGATTGGTAAGTTAAATCTATGATTATGGTAAATTTCAAATGTTTAAAAACAGTCCCACACACAACACAACATAAACACACTCACAATAAAAATAATTATCATTACCTACTATCTAATGAAGTCTCTAACACAATGTATATAGTTTTATTATTATTTCCAATACTATACGAGCAAAGTTTCTACTCACACAATATTAATAGTAATTCCATTCCTCGAAAACATTTCTATTCTTCGAAAACATTTTTCTGGATGAAAGATAAGATGTTATGTCCTGTGAAAGTTACGTGTTTTTATGAGCTACACTTATAACAATATAAGTTTAAGTTAATGATCATAACTTTAAGCTCATTTGTTTCATTTTGCCGAGTTCAAAATAATATCAAGCTTAATATTGAATCCACTATTCAAGAATACTTTTTATCTTAAAATATTGTTTGGTATTAAAACGAAACAACCATTTAAACCTTCATATTATTTGATAAGTAGCTTAGCACGAAATAATTTTTTTGAATCATGGATATATTTGCCGATTGAGGTGCCTATATTTTTGTTAAATCTGAAATAAATCCCATACTTTACACGTAGCCGATAGCTTCGCCTAAATATCAATTCCATAACATTTTGTCATTTATCACTTCAAATGCATGTTGTGTCGTGGCCGTGATGATTGTAGGCAGAAGTCGTGCAGTTCGCGGCAGTTGCCGTGATGTGGGCGGCGTGGCAACTAGAGGGGTACGGGAGGCGCTGACGTCACACGCGCTTGCGCACAAAGGGACTCCTTGATTCACAGAGTAATAAGCGCAGTAGAGAATGGAATATGCTAAATAAGTCAGATGTGTCTGAATTGAAAGTATGAATTTTGAATCTGCCTTGTTTTTGGAGATTGCTATCGTATTCAATTATTAAATTTTATAAAATAGTAGTAAATTAAAATTTTAACTTACACATTCACTACTACATGCCACTTATTTAATATTGGTTCATTAAAAAAAGATTAATATAGCATTATCCTATTTATATATTTTCAACAAAATAACATTACTCTAAAACTTAGTTTCTATATTCTATTAACGAGCATTTCGATTAACTTACGACATTTTATAAGTGTGTACGTTTAAAAATATGTAAATTCTTTTATCCAAATAATTAAAATAAAATGTGTTATTTGATGTAATACACGGCCACATACTCGTAATCTTATAAGCAACCTTACATCAATGAGGAAAGTTTATGCACCAAAGAAATGAAATCTCTGTAGAGAAAGTACACTGTATACGGCAATCCGTGTCCGTGTTCGTGCAAGGCAGCCAGTCGAGTCGCTCGCGTGCACTGCTACGTCCGTCCGCTACGCTTCGTGTAGCAACGTAGCAATACGACAACTGTAGACCGCTACGAAAATATTTGAGAGTGACTGTGTGGGTATAGAATTAAAGAGAATAATTTTATTAGTGCGTGGACTAGTGCTGTGCTACATCTCAAATACGAGTACCTGTTATGAATTAATTAGCGGCAAGTACAAGGTGGGTGAATATTGAATAACGAGATATGAATAGGTATTGAGTGCTCGGATGCGAGTGCTTTGCTCTAATGTCAAGGACACGGATATTGATCAAGTACCAGATGCGAAGTCTGTAAACTCTGTTCACATTGTTTATTCCTAATATTTGAATATGCTGTTTAGTAAATAAACACGAAGTTACATTGTTATTTACCGAGTCCCACGTTCACCACGTATTTGTCGTTCTAAGCGTGAATTTATTGCATTGTTCAGTTCTATTAATGTTAAGTCATCTTGATATTTAACCACTAATAGTAATAGCTGAGAGGGACTTGAAATACCCGTTAAAAGTAATACGTAACAAAGGAATGATTTACGAAGTGGGGTCGAGAATAATATATTAAGTGAGGTAGCACCTTGCGTTAAAAGTTTCTTAAAATAGAAATGTTATAAATGTTATGAGTGCTCTGAAAAACATTATAATTTCTCATGTCTTATGTTTTCTATGATGGCTATTTACGAAACTTGGTCTTGTAGTACACACAGAACTTAGATTTTGGAATCTATTAAGGACAGAAATACAGAAAATAGTGGTTAACAGGTACAGCTAATAAATAACCATTGCTCTTTATTTTTATATTAACTTTTTGAGTTTTAAAATAAATATAAATTTTGTTAAGAACCTTTGAATCTTAGTTGTTTTTTAACTATTATCTCCAAATTGATGGTATGTACGGAAATAAATTTTCTTTAATTTTTCTTTTCGTTTTTCCAGTACCCAGGTTTACTTCTTAGAATGGTCATTAAATACTAGGTTTACCTTAACAGGTAATCATAGTATTTGGTAGAGTACTCTTTTCGTACTCGTAATATTATCGGTAATGTACTTCTGACCTTTGACTAATTAATGTCGTTTCGTTAATAACTCTTTGTTAGGTAACAAAGACCTAAAATATTTTACCGACCGCAGAAGTAATTACTCGTTTCGAATTCTGTTAACAAAGAACTAAACGAAACAATTAGAGTTATACTGTTAACAATTTTGACTATATCTATAGTAAATTATTTTTAAAGTCGTTAATCTCTACGTATGAAAAATGTATTTTTTTAATGACAGCTTTCAAGGATTTTCGATAGGTTTTTGAAAATCACAGTTTTAGGTAATCTTTTATTTATTTAAACCATGTTTCTTGTTGGTTGTTTGAAATGCTTGTTATTCAACAATATTTCAAAGTATTATTGCTTAATAATAAACATTACAATATTTACTTGTGGTAATTGAAAGCACAAATATGCTTACTGGCACAGCATCTTCTCCCAATTTATGACAATTTTATAACGATTACAATTTTAAAATATTTTTAACTTTGTTTTTATCATGTAGGCAAGCAGGAATAATGTTGACTTTAATCCTGAGAGGGTTAGTAACAAAGTTGAAGCGCATTTTAGTTTATGTTTTAAAGTTTAGCAGAACCTTGCCATTTATTTGACAAAGTCGATGTTTTGAATTGTGTTCTAGAAATCGATAGTGTTAAGTAGTTTTTTTTTTTAATTTCATGACGCCGCCAAAGTGCTCTATTCTACCTGACGTAAAACATAAATAAAATCTAAACGTAACTAAAACTCTTAGATTTTATTTATTTACCTTAGAAGTAATAAAAATGCTCTGACACCAAGTCAGAAAGCACAAGCAGTGGTATTAATCGAATAAGTGTAGACTCATTGTTAAGTGGTCGCTGTGTTTATCTTACTTCGTTCTTGGATGCAATATGCACTAAAACTGTATCAGGAGACTGATCACTATACCTGCAGACAAGGTGTTGGCGGTGTATGTTGTACATCAGTTTGTAACGATCACTTTATCATATTAGAAATTTTAAGAAATCACTTCTTTATCGTTGTTGAGATCCGTTAGCGACTTCAAATCTCAAGGTATATAAATATTAGTGAACTTACAGTGAGTAGACTTATGAAGGAAGTTAATTTGAAGGACCAATCCGTTGCCCACAACTTTTTTTGCAGCATATTGATATCAGATATCAGATATCAGATTTGCAAGTGAAATCAAGGGTCACAAATGGTCTTTACTAAGATTTAAAGGATTATAAATGCTAAATTTTGTTCATGGAACTTTCGTGCTACTGAAGCAATTATTAAAATTTGCTTAAATATTACTAGGCACGCCGAAAAGTATAAATTGAAAACTTATTTCGCTTTTTTCTGAGTCCAAATCCAAATTGATACTTAATTTGACAAAATGTGTGTTAATGGGAAATTAGTAAATAAAGACAATATTTTTATAGTAATTTGTAATAGTATCTACTTTAATAAAAAGCGACAAAGGTTCTTTTGATAGCAAACCCTTCCTAAAGCACTCTCTTGTATAACGTGCAAAATAATTGTACTCTTTGTAAAGTTACTTGATGTCTTTGATTAGGACCGTATATTTGATCAAAATTTAAGACTGTTTATTAGAAAATAATTGAATAGAGATTATTGCAACTTATTATGATTTAGGTGCATTAAAGAAGACATTTATTTTTTGCAATACTTAACAGTTAATATTTTTTTAAGATAAAATTGAAAGCACATAGTTTTGGACCATATATGAAGTCAAAAGAAACCCTTTTTTTCTATGGCATAAGGCATTTATTGCACATGGCACAAACGAGCAGACTGGTCATCTAACGGTAAGCAACGACTGTCGTTCAGTCGTCATCTGCAACTCAGACTCTCAACTGCGTTATCGCCTTTTAAACCTCCTTAGAATCAAGGGTAAAAGAAGTTTAAAGTCAAGTAAAAAATAAGGAAACTCAGGAATTTTCTTATATGTTCGCTTAAAGTTTTTGTAGAAATTTATCAAAATGCTTAATAGCATCTCTATCAGTCACTTCTTCAAAAAATTTTCTACAAAGTTAATAAAAAATTGACATTAGTTTAATACTGTAGGTACCTATGGAGTTCGGCTCACAAAGGAGTCTTTACTCACATTTGGTCTATTGTACAATAGATAAACTAGTCGCTTTGAAGACACAAAAAATATGTACACAATAGGAAACACATTTGCTATTTCACATTTTTGTTCGTAAAAGGATAATGATGAAAGAGAAAACTCTCACTCCTTTACTTTCATAAACTAATAAGATTAAAAAATCAGTTGACGGCCGATTTTAATTGAATTAATTCAACATCTGTTGTTAAGTTTGTTGTGAGAGATAATTATTAGAGAAATAAGAATTAAACACACAATAATATTATCGAATTGTCCTATTGAGCCCTTGTAACAATGGCTGTCTGATACCAAACTTAGCAAAGCCATAGTAATTAGACTGCTAATAAATATTCTTACATATTTCTAAATAAATACATACACTTCCAACTAACTAAAATATGCTTTATGATTATAATATATAGTTATATTTTATATAGATTATAATAAATAGTTCTCGAGTGATAGCGTGGCAGTAAAGGCAGTGTCGGGAACGCTCTAGCGGTATATCTTGAGCGGGTTTGAGTTTAAGTCATGTTTGCATACCGTCGTCTTAATAGATATTTTGACATAATTTTACTTTGCTGCTCGATGGAATAGAATGAAAGATTTTTAAAATTAAGAGAGAAAAAGATTAAGCATCTTAATTAAATAACCTATGTACTTTTAACAATGACCTCTATCGTTCCTCTAACAAAAGTACTCTTAAGTATTAAAATCTTTGAGTGAATACGGAATTTCAACTTCTTATTTACAGTACAAAATTAATGAATTAGATTCTAAAAAATCAGATATATCAATATATGTATTAGAATATCCAATTTTATAGAGCCAAAGAGGATATTATTTCAAACCATATGTTTTTGTTTTGGTTTATTGAAGTGGAATCATTCGATAAGCTTCAATAAGTTAAAAAAAACTACTACTTATAAACGTAGTTAAATTACGGTTTGAAATAATATCCGCTGTGACTTTATAAAATTAGTATCAAAAAAAAAATACATATTTATAATGAAAAAACATTTTTTTTGTAGCTTAACGTCTGTATTATATCTTTCTCTGGCGTCATACTTCTTAAGTGGAAGAATTCATGTATTTCAAAGAACTGTTATATGCTGATAAAATGATGACGTCTTCTGATACTAGATAAAAAAACACACCCCACACACATGGTACACACGAATCTTATAATTAAGCGTATATTTTAAAGGATTACGGTTTACTTGAGATTTAAAAAAAAAAACAAAACTTTTAGGGTGGGTAAGTGGGTGTATAGGCTTATTACCAAGAACCTAGGGTCCCAAGTTAACCTTACCTGTAAGTGGCGCTAGTGCTGATCTACAGAGGAGGCTCTGGCAAAAAAAATATCACGATTAGCGGCAATAGGCTTATCACCATTATGTGAGACCAAAACACTGACGAAAAATGGGCGTTTAATAAGCCATTGCCTACCTCTTCAGGGAAATGGGTGTGATTTTATGTATGTATGTGTATTATAATTTTTGCGGTCAACACTTATTCTTATACTCATACATATCGCTATTAAATGAAATGAACTTTTGAATTAAATAATCACTTGCGTTTACATATGTCGGTGAACAGAGACCTTTACTTTAATTAAGATTTTTCGTAAATGTCTAAGAGTGTAAATAAAGCATGACTGTAAAGCAGTTAGTAATTGGTAAGTTGATTTTTTAGTGGTATATCTGTTCTTTAATCCTGCTAAAGTTAGCATCAAATCCCAAAACTAAGCATAACAAAGGTAAGCTAGTTTAGTTGATCCTTATGAAAAGACTTGAGTTGAAAAAAAGTTATTAAAATTTAAAATTAAAGAATTTTTAAAATGACATGACACAATGACATGAAACGATGCCTTATAAGTTATACTACTTACTATGGTACTTAGGTAAGAAGAAAAAACTTTGCTTAGCAAAAAAATGCCATATTGTACTCCTAGGTACTGCCCACAATTACCATTTATTGCGTGCAGTGTGGATTTCTTATGTTAATGTACACCTATTGTGGTCAATTATATACAAATCAAGATCACATTTATTTTTATAGACTAGCATAATTTGTCGTTGTTCTCTATGGATATGTTACTTTCTACATAGTTTAACGAACTAATTAGTAAGGAAGTTAGTGATCCTAATTGCTAAGCCCAAGGTCACGTATTTGGTTTCCATGTAGGGCATAAAATTTGTAATGATGGTCGTTTGCTTTAGGTCTTGGTGTATTTTGAACATAAATATACATTTACTAATACTTAAGTGTGTTTATCAAAACGTAACGTTTGAGAAAAAAAAATACTCAGTTGATGGCAATAAGTTTTTAGGAGTGACAGGAACGAAATTTATTTGCAAAACGTTACTGTTTAGTATGCCGCTATTTACTTATACAGGAATGTAAGGTATGTGAAAGTGTGTCCATGTTGTATGTATGTAACAGATGTACAGGAGCAAGACTCTTGCTCATCTGTTCCAAAATTATTACCTCTTGGTATTATCTTTTAAAGCAGAAAATAATACTGCGGTCGTAGTCTATTTGCGGTCTAAAATATCCAGGTCTATATATACCAAAAAGTAATAAAGCTTTTAATCAGCACGAGTGTATGTTGATAGCTCTACCTGTGTTTTATATCCAACTGCAAACAAATTAATAGAAAATACAAAATAAACATAAAATACATATATACATACTCGTAAAGTGTTTTACCACGCTCATAAATTATTGGACACCTACACATACGTAACGTTTATTTCTGTATGGCCGATGGAACGGCGGTCGGGGTGTTGGGTTGTATTTCATTCTGTGAAATATTGTTACGGTTATCATCTTGCTTCTTGGTTGAACTATACTCTTATTCTAGCTATTGCACGTAGTTTGACCTCATAATACGAAATTGGAATGTCTTTCTAGAGTCTGTGTGTATATTTATTACTTTTTGTTACTGTTGATATTTAAGATCTAAATAGCGATGAAGAAGGAGGTCCGAAGTAGTTGCTGTACTCACCCAAATAATGTATTTCATCAATCATTTCACTCGATCTAATAATACGTCTGCTCTATTATCATTTTGAGGGCCTGGTGACCCATAATACGGGCATCCCAACACCTATCTCGGGCACCAGTCATTCACAAATATTCGTTATAACATATTTTAAACTAAGCATCTACACTGTACTGCATACATTTGTGGTGAGAAAATAAAACTGTTATTATTATACTATAACATTAATAAGTGTTACGAGACGAACTGAAGAGAAAATAAAAGGTGCGGCATCAGGCTTCATCTAACTTTCTTTCTTAAAAGTATAACTAGTTAAATTAATTACATAGCTGTACATCATCTTTATGTTATCAATGTTGGTAGTAAAAAATGCTGTCTAATAAAGTAAATATAAAATAATAACTTGCAATGACAATATTCGGCTTATTTTACTTTTGAATCCGTGATCATAGACATTATTTATAGTAATAATGATTTTTCAGTGGCGACGAATGCATTGGATTTGTGATCCCATTTATAAACAATATTCCTTAGCATTCTATTCTTTGTGAATACAACGAATATTACTAGTAAAGAAATAAAAACGTTTTATTACTAGAATAGATGTAATTTAGTGTAACGTTGCTTCTATCTTTTGACAGATAACATACAGCACGAAGACAATGTTTTTATTCTTCCTTGAGACATTATTATTTAGTTGTCAACTAACTTGTTATTCAAATTAGATTCACGTACAAAATAAATAATACACTTACCTACGGTACTCGTTTTTATACTAAGCCCTCCATTACTTATTGAGTAACCACGAACGTTAACATTCCTAATTACTTTTTACTTAGTAATTCTGCTCTGCAGCTGAACTTGTGAATTGTAAAGAACATTTGAAACAGCCTCGAGGAAAAGGTAAAACATGACTTTTCCATTGAGAGAAATGGAAGGTATTCCCCGAATAAGTTTTTCAGAAATTACGCTTACGCGTTGCACGCTTACATATGGTATTATACCAAGAGATTTGAAAGTTGTGTTAGAAGTAAAAACAGGATAATTGAACATTTATAACGTATGCATTTTGATAGTATATTTACAATATGTGCCGAGAAGGAATTATGCCAAATGCATTCTTTCATTCACTCATTCTTGATTAGTCCTTTTTCCTTGATAAAGAAATGGATAAAGTAGATGTTTTACGAGAACAATCACATTTATACATGATTAAATAATACCTATGCATGTAAAAACATATTTGTTATATTTGTATTCTAATGTCTGTTAATAAGTTCTAGTTCTAAACGATAGTTCTAAATATTCTAATTTGATGTAATAGGACGCTCCCGAGAAGGTTCACTAGTTGTACTCAATAATGAAAGAAAATTTAACAATTTCAGACTGACAGTGTCATAAAAGAAAAATGAAATTTTAAGATCAAATTAAAATATAAAAAATTATGAATGACGAATTCTGTGATCTGCCCTCGACTATTATACTAGGCAGTATTAAATACTGCGTTGTTGAATGTATGTTCTCAGTTTGCATAATCGGTGAATTTTTTTACGCATTACGAGGAAGATATCCCCAATTTAGATAAATTGCCTTTGTTTTTCTGGAATAAATTTGTCATCACGGAAATTGCGGTATGTCGAGGGGAAACAAAGAACTAATAAAGATATGACACGTTTGATAGTAGGTATAAAAGTATGTAGCACTGGTATAAAGTGTAATCACAATTTAGCCAACTGTTTCAAAACACAAACAAAATAATATTACATTCTGAGTAATTTGCAATAAAAAAGTATTTTAGTATTCCCCCAAGTCACATGCAAAACTATTTTTATACTGGTGTATTATCGTAAACAAAGCTAAATTTCATAATCAAGGATAAATTAATTATTAATTTGAAATTGAGTTCGTTCATTACGCTTTCGTGTCTTACTCACTCGATCGCTTATTGTGAAATTTCGACAGATATTTTCAGTAATACACAAAAAGATATATGATATCTCTCATCAGAAAGTTTTAGTCCCAATGGTAGGCATGGATGTTGATTGAAAGTATCAACACTGTCGTACGTTTCGGGAGTATAATAATAAATGTAATTAAAGAAAGCATAAATAATAAGTATCTTCGTGTGTTATGAAATTTTAAAACTGTATAATTTTAATAGTTACGCATCCACAAGCATGTCAATGTAGTTCTTAAACAATACTTACCATTTGAAGAATACGTATTATTTATATTTAACTGACTTGCTGGTCTAGTAGTTAGCGTAGGTGAATGTCGATCTCGGGTTAGATGCCCAGTTCTGGTTGAAAAAGCGTTATTGAGTTTTTTTTTATTATAGGAATGTTTAATAACAGCCTGGAGTTTGAAGTTGGTGGTCTTAATCCCCGTGCCTCGGTAAGCATGTAAAGCCATCAGTCTTGTGCTTGATCTCTCCCCGATGTCGGCTAGCCGTCCCATCAAATTGTCAGAGTGAGGGAACAGAGAGTGCACTTGTGTTTGCGCATACACTTGTGTACTATGTCTGGCCGCTGTGACCAAAATCGGCTAGGAGTACATAATTGTTTATCTAATAACAAATTTCTTTGCAACGTATTCGATCATATAAAAATAATCTTCAAGTAAAAAGGATCTCTCCAGACATCGTTTTTATTTTGAAAAGAAATACTCGCCTGTTGCTCCACGAGGAAACAATGCATCGTGGCGTCTCTTGAGGCCAGTAGGGCGGTGCACTAGACCGTCACAGTAACGTGCACTCTGCGTAACGACTTGCATTCATCAGATGTACTCAGCACTGCACTGACTCCAGGCAAGGAATAAATAATAGTACTTACCTGCTAGAAGTAGAACGATGTGGTATTTATAAATAAGTATACAATGAAAACGCCTATTTACTTTTGAAATACTGTTTTTTACCAAACGATACGAAATCTATTGTAATAATCTATATTAACACGAGTGATAACGCACTTCCCTGAGAAGTATTATTGTAGACTTTTTTAAACTGAGAGAGCTTTTAAAGGTTATTATTCTATAATACCTCAGGAACAGTATTTACGTTCGCGGTGAAAGAGTTCGTGTGTATGTGTGTTATGAGATTCGATAAAGTATATAAGCCGAGAAAAGAAAAAAAAATGAGCTGTAAAATTAATCACAGAAAAGATGAACAGCCCTATTTTCTGGTAGTAATTTTTCTTCTGATAATCTTGGGTTTTAGTTGACCTGATGGTCAACTAAAACCCATAAAAAAATTGAGAATCTAAGAGTTGTTTCTACTTACCCTGCTATCTTTTTGATAGATGTTCAAAGGTTAATGGTTAACCTATATTAAAATTCTTTGCTTTAATTATCAACAATGTAATTAACTCATTTTTCTTCTGAATTTTAACCCAAAATTAACCTATTCTATACACGACATAAATAACACAATAACACCCATGTGGTATGTGTACTGGACAAAGTGGCGGCAGAAAGGAAATTCCGTTAATGCTAGGAAAACAGAGTACCCGTAAAACGTTGATAACTGTTATAAATGTTAAGATTTCTGTCCATTCAATGCAAAAATGTTTACGTCATCACCACTTATGTTTATGTAAATGATAATTTTTGATGGTAAACTATCACATTTACTGTTTATAGAAGATAAAAGATGTAAGTATTTATGTCCGAATGTTGTCGAGCCTTGCCGACTTGATTATGACTGATTTGAGAACCTCCATTACACGAAAGTCAGTGTGAAACCGAAAAGATCTTTGAATCATAACAGACTTAAGAGTAGATTCCTTGTCACCTAGATTTGGTGCTTCAAACAAAAAAAATATGAAAGTGGCAATGCTCGTCATTTGAGAAGGGTATATAAATGTTATAACAACTCTATACCTATTTCTTGTAAATCACAGTGGAGCTAAGGGTGTATGTAGTTGATTTGTCAAATTTAGATGTAGGAAATATGGACTATATACGTAGTAGTTGTGTCAATGCAAATTAATTAAAAATTTCATAACAGAGAAATTTGATTTTAGATGAACACAAATTGACCTATTAAAATATTTATGGAGACAATACCAAAAACAAAATATTACTCCTCAGTCTTGTGTTAACTTTCTAATGGCACTAGAGAGAGAGAGAGAGAGACAGAGAGAGAAAAAGAAAGAGAGAGAAACATGGTTATTTCACAAAGAAAATATTATTATCAGCTCTATCTACTATATCTTTCCAAGATACAACGTTTTATTACTTGACTATTCAATTATAATTACTTTATGTTAGTTCAGTTAACATTTTACAAGGGGCTAGATTTTAGCCGCGGCTACATTACTGTCAGTGTAGACTTTGTTTTTTCAAGTCAGAGATACTCTTTACCATTACTTTTATCCCTGACCAAGCGTATTAAAATTTCATGATGGGCGATTGGGTAGATAAGGCAAGAAAGCGTAAGAATCAAGAAGATTCTTTTCGAAATTCTAATATTTTTTTTGAATTCATCTAGTTTTGGGGTTTTTATCAAGATAGAGTAATTATCGAATCATAATTTTTGCTAAGTAAAATGTATGTTTTTACATAAAAATGGTAAGTTTATATACGATAGTTTCAATAAGAGATATATTATGAGTCTATTAAAATATCATATGTTATAGAAATATTTTTTATTTCTATCGTGTCATAGCTACATACACTATAACACGAAATGGGTTACTGTAAAGTTCAACTGCATAAACATTTTCATAACTACAAACAATGTAGAAGTGTAAGAAGTTGTAGTCTGAGAAAAATCCTGCTTCACCGTGTCTGAGCCGTTTCGAATGATGATACCATGGCCTTGCAGTTATCGAAAGTTCAAGGTACAAAAGAGAAGGAACACTCAAAGAGGGGCAATTCTTCTATCTTTAGGCTTTTAACACATAGTAAGTGACTGTTGAGATTAGGATCATTTTTTTTTTTTAATTAATGATTTGCTGATAAAGTGATTATTAAGTACTGATGAGTAATTGACTAAAACGAGTGTCTACTGTTTCTACCATTCAATGTTTTCAACATTCATAACGAATATTTATATTGACCGAAATTGAATATGGTAACTGGTACATATGTTATAAAATTAAAAACGTTCTGTTAATCAGTTTTGCACTTAATTCAAAACTAGACAAATTGTGAATTGAATTGGAAAAAGTATCCATAGTTTTTTATACGAACGGCTAGCTTTGGGAGGATTAGGAAGATTTTTCGTAAAATTTCTGTGCCCCGAATCGATCAATCAATGCGGTTAGGCAAAAGGTATTTCGCATTCGGTCCTTAGGGATCTGAGAGGATGTACCTCTGAATCTCGGATAGCCCTGCCACGATCTTACCCAAAGTCAGTAATATATAATACTTTCAATTTAATATTGAGAAAGGTAGAGGATAAGAAAGGGAGCCATGAAGATAGTTATTTGAAATTAGAAAAAAAAGTCTTACGTACGTTACTTACGTACGTATACTGGTTTTCCAGATTTTCTGAATATTGAAGCATATCTCACATCATTCATCATTCTCTTATGATTTAATCAGTAGTAACATGTCATTGATGAAATCTTGCAGTCCTGTCTATAAAAAAATTACAAAAATTAAAAGTACGAAACATTTATGACGAACGGAAGAGTATACCGTGTTTCTCGAGCGAGTATTTGAGTTCAGTTTCTGTAAAAATTTTATTTTATTTTCTTTATTTGGAACACACAATTTTAAACTAAATAAATAAATTAAATATTTGAAGTAGTGAACATCTAACCCACACCATTGTTCACGTATTAACATAAAAAATGAGAAGAAATAGGTCTGGTAAATATAAAAACATAATCCCTTTTAATCGTATTATACCACCTTTTACTTTATCAATTTACGTATGTTTCACGTCATTACTACAATTTTATGAGTAACCACAAGTTGTTATAACTACAGACAAATATTTTCTCCGTTTTCAATTCGCTGTGAATTTCAGTACAAGTTATTGTGTTGCAACGAAAATTGCAATTTATTTAAGCGCCTTTGAAGAGTGTGGTTCACTCAAGCCTGTGAGTATCAGTTATTTAAATTGCTTAAGTCTCCTTCTAAAGTTATTTACGTAGTGTATAAAAACTTTAGTACTTTAAAATCATATATTAGGAGTTTAGTAAAAAAATGGACTCAGATTTTTACTCTCTTATTACTAATAGCTTCAGAATCCGAAACAAGGGAAAGTCATACTTCAGAGTTGAATGGGTAGAATATTGTCATTGGTATTGCTCTTCTAAATTTAGAAAACAAAAAACAATGTTTTATCTTTTATTACGCGTCGATAAATCTCGCAACTCTATTGTCTAATACTATCGCACTTTCCCAGAAGCTCTGTTTATCAAGGGACCCGACAAAAACGATTTGCTTTATCGATAAAACGTCCTTAGGGGTAAGTTTGGCTACAAAATTGACGGAGTAGTTTATTTATAAAAAGGTAGTGTTACCAACACAAGGTATAGCAACGCTAAAAAAGCTATTTACCTACCTTCAGTCTCTTTAAAAGTTGTCTGACTGTATTAAAAACATGTTTTTTAAACATTTCCAGCTATAGGTGTATTTTAATCAAATATCAATTTAATATTGAAACAGTATAGTTTCAAATTCTAGTTCCAGCGATATATTTTTTATATGAAATAAAAGCTGGAAAATATTGCATTACGTTACGCGACGGGTTGAGCCACATCGTGCACGGATAGGGTGCGCCGACACGGGGTAACGCTCGTCAAATAGGGGTTGTTCCGTTACGGTATTAGCCTTTGTGCAGATGGCAAGCTCCCCATGCTTTATGAGATAAAATTTGGCACATTTCACTGAACTGAGCATCGTGGGTAGTTAAATCAGTGAACCACATTCAATAACCGAAATATTTGTAATAGCTACCCAGATTCTGGCGCGTTAGATATATGTACTGCGTGTTTACATTGTGTTAAATTTCTATTGAATTTTTAGAAGATCAACTGAATTTTGGAGAAATTATGGAATTTTACATTTACATCTACAGATTTTAAACACTTAATTATCAATAATTAATTTAAAACACCAGATACAGGTAAACTATTATGTTACTTTCATTACTAGCAGATAACAAACAATCATATATAACAAGATATACAATCTGTGGGTGGTATGATGGGGTACCCAAATGAGGGATAAATTTATATAAAAAATTGTAACCGTTTAAAAATTGTTTTCAGGTTTATAAGTAGATTGAAAAATAATTGTTTATCATGGCGGGAACATACAAACAGGCAAAGTAATTAGAGTAATAACACTATTATAAGTTAAATATTATAAATAATAGATATATGATGCATCTTAAACAAACCTGTACGCACAAAAACATCCAAAATTACAACTCCAGTACTATTTGTATCGTCATAATTTATTTGATTAGGATTACGAGTAATTTTAAATGTTTGTTACATCTAATCTCAGATCTAAAAAGCTAGAAATTGCGGCACTGCAATACCAAACCTTGCATAAAAACTATACATAAGTATAATAAAATTTAAGTGACATATTCTTAAAGACAGTAAAATAAATATATTTATTACAAAAAAGTAGCACTCTTAAAATAGAAATATCTTAGAAAATAGTTGGCATCGGTCTAAGTTAAGTATCTTACTGATAACCACTTACATATAAAATTTAAAAATAGAACACGACTTACAGTTTCGTAATGTAGGTATGTGCCATAAGTGACAACATAAAAATCAAATAAGAAAAAATACAAAAAAAATTGACATGCTTTTGACATGACAGAAGATTCGTGTTATTCATGTACTTTTTTACGGCTATTATCTCTTGAAAGGAAAATGAAAACAGGTGTGCTAGTAATGGCAATTATGGATGTTATACTTAAACACATTAGTTTTTTGATAAATCTTATGTGGTTTACATAAATACATAGATAAAAAACTGAAATAATCTTAAGTTCAATTCAGTAAAATTTATAATGTTCACAATTTTTTGATCTGCACAAATAAACCCGTATAGCAAAGAAATTTAAACATGGCTGGATCGCTTAAGTTATCGAGTGGAACCATAGTCATAGACAAAACAAACAAAATGACATTTGTCAATGACTGGTATAGATAATATTTTAGAAGCCACCAAGATTCACATTAACCTAATACAATTTGACAATGAAATAATGTTATGGCGTTTAGATTCTTCACAACTAAGGTATTCACGATTTACAATTTATGGACTTTTAGACTATCAGGCTTTAAGTCAAGAGTAAGCTAGAGACATTTTACCGTTCAGTGCACTCAAGTGTGAGGATCTAGAGAGCCGTCGGGATTTGAACTCCTTCCTGTATTTAAATTGCCTAGAACGTTTAAATGTTATTGGAGCATTGTCGAGAGTTGATGATCTGATAGCATTACAATGGCAAGTATTTAAGGTATATATAGTATAATATATTACAATCGGAAGGTTTTACGTAATCTTTGTGGTAACAATATATTTTTTTTCCTTACCTTTGCTATTTTAGTCCAGTTACCCTTCAAATGTCAGATTAGAGCTCCTTTTGTTGCTATAATATGCACTACTAAGATTAGTGAGAAAATAGATCCGAAGGTTTCGTTTTTTGTAAAGTAAGGCAGATTTATGTGAGTTGTTTGTGAACTGTACTCGTAAATGTTAGTAAGACTTTATGTATTATATTAGTTAGCGTAGGTGTTAACTATATTTGAATTGGATACCCAATTTAAAATAACATCACATTGTAACATCATTTATGTGCACTTATATGGTGCAACAGAATAGATATGCTAATAAAGCTAATGAATAAAAAATGGCATTATAAATAAATTACATACACAAAAATAACAATATTCTGAAATAAATTCTTAAGATTTCGTGTCACAGCAATGCGATAAAAACATACCAAACAAAATTTTGGTGTTGCAAGTTGTCAAGTCAAGATTTGAATTGAAATTGAAAAACTTTTATCCCTCGACGAAAATAACAGGCGTATTAACCAGATTTAGAGATTTATCTGTTGCTCGACACAGATGTTTTTAAAACTATGGCAGGAGTTAGAAAAAAGCATAAAACTATAATTCGGTCGTGATAATGAGAGCTATTTGCGGACTACGTTGCCTTCGTAATTATGAGCCTAGTAATCTTACATTTTAGAACTTCATATCTATCTGTTAAATATGAATATAAAATTAAAAATATTCAAATGTACAAATTTAATAAATTACATGAGAACAGATACCTTTTGTAGACTTGCAAATGTAAATTATTTAAACTGTAACTCGTTTATTTAAACATATATTTTTTATTAACAAATTCTCTTTGCTTTTAACGGTATGGGGTTATCAGAATTTATTTCATACAATGTTTTATGTTACCTCTGTTGCTTTTGATCTAAAGAAACGTAATTACTTTCTTTCCAAATTAAGTAAAAATATCTATTATTTGTACGAAAAAGAGGCGAGGCGCGCACCTTGGTTTGTGGGCACAACAGGTACAATCAATATTTCCGGGGGCTCGAGGGGAGGCCATGCAAACAGACAGATGAATGCTTAAAAGCAACTGTCTACCTACTCAATTATGCGCTTCGAAGAGCGATTATTGCGTAAAACATCAAGGTAGCAGTTTCATATCGATAGATGTGCTGAAAGATTATTGTTTTTGTTTTATTTATAAAATCGATACGTAAACGATTCGACAAATTTAATTGCCCCAAATACCATAATGTGTATAATATCGATAAGCAATTACTTCACGTCGTCAACCAACCGACAACCTGTTGGTAGTTTCGAGGGCAAGTCTGCAGCAAAACGATTGATATTACATCTATGACACAATACCTTAAGCCTATTAGTGTAATAGGTTTAAGGTACTTTAATATTAATACTTTTAAACTAGGTAAATTTTTACTTGGTTGTTAGAAATAATTCGTTCAAAGAGAAGCATTCCATTTCAAGAGCCTCGGGAAAAATACGCGTATGTGTCCTTCGTTGAAGGGTTCATAATACCTACGGACAAGGGTAACGTTTACTTATCGACGTGGAAGAGGCTCCATAATACATATCGTCGCGTTTCATGTTTCAACTCGAAGGGCAAACCTTTTATTTGTTTTTCAGACGTGCTACGGGAGTCGCTGCATTTGCGCTGTAAATTTCGTGGAAACAGTTTTTTAGAGTGCGGTAAAATGTCGTAATAGGTATACTGTGAGTCTTTTGGGACGTGACAGTAGAAGGTTATGAACATTACTGACGAGAGAGTGTTTAACCATGAGGTATTTATGAAGGGGACTGAGAAGTCCCTTTTATTAAGTTGTGGACCATGTTAAATCTCAGCAGTTGAGCAATTGGTCTACAATACATAACTTAAAGTAACGTTAAAAATGCTCATAATAGTTACATTTTTAACTTGTTAAAGGTATACCTATTTTATGAGTTCCTACAAATCAAATGTATTAAAGATAACATAAATGTAGATAAATTAAAATACCTTATTGAGAGTATAAAGTATAAATTAAAATACCCAGTTGTAGAAAATCAACGCAGTTTCTCATGATATCACTCTTCTCAAGTAATAGTAGTAAGTAAATAACTAAGAAGTGTTTACAAATTACACTCCTCTCACTTTTTAAAATACTATCTATAAATCTTATAAACTTTAAAGAGTTATGAACCACTTCAACCTATATATCATTCATTAATACACGTAGAAAGCAATTAAAAGTAAGATAGAATTTGCAAGAATAAAGTAATTACACTGTTGTAATAAATAACTGACTAATATAATGAACATAAATACCGATTAACAGCTAATAGATCTTCTGAGAATTTGTTAACAAAATATTCGATAACATTTCCTAATGGCTAATTAGTCTGATAATTTGTCCGGCATTTTATCTAAGAAATAAATGAAGGAAAGTGGAAGCGAAACGCTTAAAATCTCGGGAACCTTGTGATTAATGGTGTGCGAAATTGGAAGATTTATTGTTAATACATTTAAAATGTTTTACGTTGTATTATCGCAAGGCTAAGTAGGGTGAAATCCGGTGGCAAAATAAAACAAGGTGTGTTAAGAGAGATATGAAATGATATTATGATTAAATCTATTTGAATGTGGGTACTCGAAATATTTCATTCAAATATAGATAATAATAATAAAGTTTATTATATTACCAAAACTGATATATAATAAAAAATAGTTTTGGCATTGACATTAAAGAATTTCTGTTGTAGATTGTTTGTTAGCTGAGAGAAATTTAAAAGCATGCGTCATCAGGACAGGACATCAGGTTCCTGATGATTACAAAATTGTTACTGAAGAAAAATGTGAAAACCAAAAGAAATAGCGATATTTACATTATGTAGCTAGGCGTCTGTTTATCAGTTTGAGGCTTAATTAGTGACAATAGATATGTTAGATAATGAGAGTCGTTTATAACGAGTACTATTTTAAAACGTGCAAAAATTCACCTAATTGTGAATGTAGAGCACTATCAATTTAAATGACTAATCACGTGCTGTTGAGTGCAAGGTCATATTTATGACCAGAAAACTGTTTTTATTAAATAGGTGTAATTAATTTGTCACCTGCTAATTTAATTTGAAGGAAAGAAATCTTAAAAGTAAAGGAAAAGTTGCAACATATGTGTGAATGGAATTAACTTTACAATATGAGAACATCGCTATTTTAGCAATAGTTGTTTGTCATCACATCAACTATGTTTTTAATCCGCTAAATGTAAAATTGTCAAGTGAAATCATAATAATATTATAAAGTAGGTATACTCGTATACAATTATTATAGTATTCATTACTATCTTTAGTGTCAAAAGCTAGAAGCAAAAAAAAAGGTTAAAATGGAGACAGGATCTTTGTTGGAAAAATATACGCCAGCAGTATAAGGTTAGAGTTGCCATGATCAGAGCGCAGAAATGTTATTTGATCTCTGTTCTTTATAATGTATATGTAACCATTGCGTTTGCTGAAACTCAATCTTTATCGATCTTAAAATGCGTAAAAAATACAATACAATGCGTAAAAAATAGACAATATTATAAGTCCATATTTCTATATTTATATTTTAAATTTGAAAGTAACTTTGTCTGTCTGTTATGCTCTTACAGTTAACTGTTGCACCGATTTCAATAAAATTTGGAATAGACTTACTTTGATTCTTGTGGAAGGACATAGGGCACTATTTACGAATTTTGTAGTTAATTTAACTCTTTTACATACGAGTAATAGAATGTATAAAATATTCATTTATCCGTCTTCTAGAATTCATGGTATAAACAGTACTTAATTCAGGTCTAACTGTTTGTGGTTGTATGTCCCAGAATATTATATCACTTAGTGGTTGGGAACTGTACCAAAAATAGTTAAGTCGAAAGACTTAAAATGTTAGCACACTAACAATGATAGTTCTGGTTAGCTTACGCGACTGCTGATCAAGTGGTCTGGGGTTTAATTCTCGCCCCGGACAAAAAGCATTACAGAGTGTTTCTTACAAGATTCTCTTAATAATAGTCCAGAGTATCGAAGTTGGCAATATTTCACACATGTGCCTCAGTGAGCATATTAAGCCGTCGGTCCTGGTTGTCATGAGTATCTATAGCAATCGTTATTGGAAAGTCACTGCCCTCAAATATACTGACAAATTGTTCAACTTTAGAGTTCAGTTTGTCCTCAGGGTTGCACTGGTTCGCTACCAGTGTTGCTCTGTGTAAAAATTAAATCGGTTGAATTAGTAGCTGATCTCAAATAATCTTGGAAATAATGAAAGCTAGGAAGAAGAAAAAAACTGACAATGGTATCTTATTCATTTGTGATGAAAGTATAGAATAAACTGATAGATTATACTACTTAATTTGTTTTTCGTCTGTCTTATTTATCTATGGTTTTTAATAAAGCACAATTATTTATCTGGTTAGGACCAAACGGCCGTGTATGTGTTGAGTTAAAATGATTATAATTATATATTAAACTCATAAGTCTTACCTATATAAGACTATTAAAATGTGTATAAAATGATAAACACCTATAAACACCTTTCCGTTATTGAATACCGAACACCGTTTTCTTCGTGACCTTGCTGAATTCCTTTTGAAGTATGGACATTCATACTGTTAAAAACCTTTTTAGGAAAGAAAAGATTTAAAACGTGCAAAATTGTATCTATTTATAGGTAAGGTCGAAGAAGTGGAGGTCACGGCCTCGTGTATACTGGGGCAAGGATATCGCCGACCAAGAATCGTCCAATTGAATAATACTTTTATTAGAGAACCAGCTTTTGCCTGTGGCTAGACCCGCATATATGAAGGTGATCACGATTCTTTAAACTGATATAACTTTTTCACTTGTCAACCATTGTAATTGAAATAAAACAAACGCTAAATGTTAAGTAAAGTTTTCTATTATACGTAAAAGAAAATCGCATCCACATCGGTCAGCTATTTCTGAGATTAATACTCACAAACGCACAGACGAAAGTTCTAAAAACTGATGTTTTAAGTTTTGCTACTTTGCTCTCGTTCATTAGTTTTTCTTTAATACCTTTAATCTACAGACAAATCTCTTACAATTTTATTAAATGTATAGAAGAAGATTGTTCGTCAAAGCTACAGATTTATAAATTTCAAACCTTATAATGCTTTATGCTAATACTAGCGTCACACATTAATGTCATATCACAAGAATTGGACAATAAGATATCAAGTCTTAACGTCAAATCCTGATAAACATTATCATTAACTAATCGCAGTCCACTGAAGCTTCTTTCATTGCACGCTATTTTGATCAATTTTGGGCTTTGTGCATTCAGTTTTTACCAGCTGTCTTACGCAAGTCATCATTTAACCTAACCTATGGGCATCCTACACTATGTTTATTGAGACACATTCTTCATTCAACTCCTGGTAAACGTTTACCGTAAAATAAGAGTTACCTTTTAGTTCTAAATCCAAAATTTAAAACAAAAGTTTGGGTACAAACAATAAACTTGTCCAGCTCGCCAAATTTATTAGCTTTCACACGATAGTCAATCAAACGTGACGCATGTTAGGTCGTGGGCAAAAACTAGATGTGAATAATTTTTCAACGTCCCGTATCGTACGTGTGACGTCAACCCACGTTTTGCACAGCATGCACAGTTTCCTGGCAGCTAACAGGACGAATCTTCGTTGTTTATACAATTCAAACACATTGCAGTACTTGCCCCTATTTATGTATTTCATTTATCTATACTAAATGTTAAGATTACAAATAAATGACGGGCATGCTCGTAGTGGCTGTTGTGAATGCCAATCAATGAATACTAAAAATAATTATTGAACTGGCTTCTTCTTTGAAATATAAATTTTCACAAGTTTATCCTTAGTAAATACTTAAACAAAAAATAGAAATTCTTATGTAAAACATACCCCAACAATAATAAACCTTAAAACCATCAATAATAAAGCTAAATTCGTTGTGAGTTTTGGTTCAACTAGCAGTCTTTTTTATTTCATTTGAGAGCTAATTCTGACGTATAATATGCTTGTTAGTAACTGAACTTGATACGATTAGCATATCTCATAAGTCGATCAATTGATTTCACTACGCAGCTCACTCGGCCCTACATCTTAATGGGTTTAGCCAGTGCCGCACGGTAATAGCATGTCGAGCAAGTGCGTGCATGCAGCTGCTGTTTGATTACGGTTCTGGTTAAGTCGTATTAGCCATACCTTTAAGTCTATACCTATGCCTATTAACTATTTAAAGTTGCACTAGTGAGGTGAAGTTTTCATTAGCAGATAGTCTAAGATGCAAAAGTAAAACAATAAAAATTGTTTTTTGGAAAATACTTATCCTAATTAAATTTACGCATTCCTTAAAAAGGGAAATTTTATAATATTTTTTACTTTACAACAAAGCTATGCTTTCAATATTGCTAACCTGATTTATTGAATAATACATGAAGGTAACTTTTTATTTAATAAGTTTAACTGAAAAGAGATAAAAAGACTGGGATTTATCTTATAACTAATTTAATTAAATGAAGTCATATACTTGAAAATTAATGAACGAAGGTCATGGTTGGCTAAAGTACGTTGACACGATCTTTCCTTTTTATTCAACGTGACATAACAAAAACTATGACCTATAACTAACATAGATTTGTGATAACTAAGGCTAACATCGATTCGATATATTGTATTGTTAAATCCAGATTAACATATAGATCTAAATACCTAAATGAATTTAAAAATTAAAAAAAAATCTTAAAAAGATACTATTGTTTAATATTGCTAAATATGACCATCTTTTCCTGTCTGACGATATAATTTAATGCTAGGTATTTAACATGAAAGTGATTTTTTTAAATTCCAAAACTTTGATTCAAATCTCAGGTTTGAGTAAAGCTCGCCTTTGTAGATGTAACTTCCATGTCCCTTAATTAATCATATTGTATTTATAATAAAAAAAAATGAAATAAAAGAGGCAGTTTGTAATTTTTGTACGGCTATATCTAACATTCATAAAATATTTACAGCGTTAATTCATGGGCTTTAGTAAAAAAATATAAGACCAAATATGGTAGTTTTATAATTTTGTGTAGGTTATAGTGTCGTTTGATCAATTAAGACTAGCCGCACGGTACACAGGCACCGGATGGCTGAAGCAATTGGGCGTGTATTAGTCCGGGTTGGATCAATGATTTAGCGCTCAGTGCGTTCTACTTTGACTAATACATCTGATTTGTTACGGTTTACCTGTTTGTTTACTGCCTTAGATGTTGTTAAGTTCTAGATTTATATTGACGAACAGATTTACCCTTACATATATACCTACATAAGGTACTTATAATATTGACGATGATGTTCATCGTATAATAAATATCAATAGTGGTGATACATAATTAAAAATGATATTAATAAATCAAGAAAAATTTTGGAATTTATATACTCAAAAATTTGTTTTAACTTTTAGGAATGGATGTAGTCTTTGATAACCAGCACTCTTTGATAATTCACATGAATATGATTATCAATTTCTTCTTACGTCGTTTGTTATATTTTTATTGGAACTAATAGAGGTAATAATGTTGGTGACCACTAAATGCATTCTCCCTGAACTTTGCCCAATAACTTTGTTCAACCCAAGACAATATTGGACGACAATCGAAATACTTTTTTCTCATTTATACATTTATACATTACTAACTGTAACTTATACATTTATACTTAAGATATTCATTTACCTGATTTGACGTATGTCTAAAATAATATCATGGGCATATGGTGTATTTTCTTTGTTACTTTTATTCATCATTCATTTGACATCAGAGAATTGTCTATGTTATTTGCTACATTGAAAAAGCCGTTTTTTGAAGTGAAACTTCTTTATCGGGGTTGGAAAAAAATTTAGTGTAACATTTTTTCGTTACGCGTCACATTTTTTCGTTACGCGCCATCTTTTTCTTATCCCTACCACGTGTGATTCGAAGTATACTTTCTCCAGCGGAGTAGGGATTGGTAAATGTCTTCAATGTAAACGAGAGGGGTAAAATTATTTTTTTGAAACATAACGTCATAAAGAAATTTCACTTCTTACGAGTGTACGCTAGTACACGCACACATTTTTTTTCTTTAGGAATGGGCTTATGTTAAAAATCAATACGTTCAACCACAGCATCTTCGTACAATGACTGGCTTTTAAATGATTTGTTTATTTATTATATTTTTAAATTGTATTGACAAAAATACCTAGACGGGATAACGAATTAAGGTGTTGTCGGGAAAAAAGAAGGTGTTGTCGATTTAAATTATGTACACATTTTTTTTATTCAACTATTAAATATAATTTAAAAACTGAAGTAAGACAGTGACTAAATTTCAATACAGTTGTGAATAGACAGGACGAATTGAAATGAAATTTCACTAGTAGGAGCGTGCCAGAAATTTTCTTGCACATTCGGAGTAAATATTGAAATTAAAAGTATAAATGTATCTCATGAGGTATTATTAATAAGCTATTTCTTATCATTTCTGTTTCTTCTTCTGACAGAAAAAAGGTCTTTATTTTGAAATAAAGTCCTCATCTGTTTTTGTAGCCTGTACGAAAATTCAAATGAGACCAGTAAGTAACATTAGCTAAATGATTTATGCACCAATCGATCAATCTGCGTTGTGACGTAGTCCCGAAGCGAATCAACCGGGTATAAATACGATGTTATGTAATATTCTGTAACTGTGTTTCAATATGAAGGTGTTTTTGCTTCTCTGCTATACCTTGATATAGCAAGTGCATATTTTAATACTTTCTGAGTAAATCTTTGCATAAGCATTTTGAAATAAAATCCACAGTATTAAGTAGCGAGCTGTAAAAAGAAAGTTATATTTTCAAATATTTGGGCGAACTAGTCAGACGTAACACCAATAAACGACCACCATTTGTATCAATAAAAAAGTTTCATTAGTTTGCATCAAGCCTTTTCAATCTTTTTGTTCTACTTTCGTTATTAGGTATCCATTCAAACTTTATATGGAACGTAAAGGTTGTTGCAAAGAGATTTTATTCAAAGATAGACATTTTCGAAACATGCCCTAGTATGTGAGGGCTCTTATTTCATATCACATATTTGTGTTAAAAATAAACTTATTATATATTATATCATCACAATTAGAATCTTTCTATACAGTTAACAACCGTTGAGATAACTTTAGGTGTTTCTTCTTAGTCTCAAATATATATAGTATTACATTCATTTATTGTATTTCTATATAATCTTATGACAAAATCAGACAGATTTAATAACAACAGCCATCAATATTTAGAATATACTGAAAATAAATGGGAGTCAAGTTTTGTATTTAATATTCAGTCTTCTTTTTCTAAAACTAATGAAAATGAGAATAGTATTCTCTTTTGGGTTTCCGTTCTTTTTTTTAACAATGAAAACAATTTTTTTTAAATGATAATGTTTTCATATCATTAATTTTTAACATTTTGCGGTTAAATCAATATGAAGAATACGAGAAAAACTTAGTCATATAGTTATTTGTCAGTCAATCCTTCATTCCTATCAATTACAAACTTACAATATCTACTTCTATTGTGCACTTAGGAAATTAAAACGAACATCAATGTACAGGAGAGTATTTTTAGATTTCATTTTGAAAAAATGATAAAATAATTTGTACACAATACTCGTGACGAGGTTTAGATTCGCAATGGTCGAGATTTCAAATATTTAAAACAATTTGGACTATACGCTGCTGACTTCTAATTTAGTTTATGCCTAATAATATTGTAGAACCACAACACACGAGAGTTGAACTTACAACTTCACATTAAAGTTTACATACATAATATTCTATATTTTAAAAATATCTTACGAAAAGTATGTAGTTCATAACAATATACTTACAAAGTTTATGCGAACACAGCCGTCGCGTCGTCGGTTGGCTTGTCGTGCGAACGAAATTACTTTTCAATAGAATACTTGCTCGTTACTTTTGTTTCATTGTCATGAATTCACTTACAAAATACCTAATATCACTAACACGTCGTCACAAATGTGTATTTTATGTCGCTTTTAATAAAATAGCTTTTGTATTTGCAGTTATGGCTTTTGTAATTCACAAATTTTGTGTGTATTCTTTTAATGTTAGTCTTTAGTACAATAGTTTGATTGTACAACTCAGTAATCGTAAAGCAAGTAAATTTCAAATGGTCGACTGGCAAACTTGATAACCAATATAATCGTATGGGTAACAAATACAATAATAATTTAAGTTTCTAAGCACTTTGTCTCTTTTAGTTTTATGTTTTTGATTTCCATAAAACGAGTTAACGAGCTACATTTAAACATTGCTCATTTAATACACAAATTGGCAATATTATTTAATTCATTACAAAAAATCACAATTATAAAACGAGGGCAATTTATAAAAAAAAAAACTTGAATGGTGTCGTGGGACACCAGGTAGGAACGAAGTTCCTTCGGATAATGTAGAATCGACACAATTTGCAAAATAATTGCCCACTATTATCACTGTCAATTGCATTCAAGTCACTTGTTGGTTCACTTGCCATTGTTACTATATTTATTATTGTTTTGATGATTGGAAATTATATAAAAAAAATTTATGCACGAATTTTCGATGCGATGTTAAAGCTCTGTGGTTAAGGAATTTTCGACCGCACACATCACATTTACACGATTGACTCCGCAATTTCATCTTTTCGGGTGTTTTTGCTCCCATTTTGTTACTAGCATTGGCTTCCACAATCACATAAGCAGTTATATTACAAAAAAAAATTAAATATCTTCCTTGTGTTCGCTTTTGCGCAGAATTCACATTTAAGAGATCGCGTACGAGATCTAGAAATATGAGACTTTGGAATCAATTTACATGTTACTGTTTTGTCTAATGTGCATTGTAATGTGTTAGAAAGAGGTAGAAATAGTACGAATGTTAAGTACGTGATAGATAGTATGAAACGTAGCACACATGACGCGCTTTCGCGCCTGCGCACGTCTAATTTAACGGTTTTATTCCACGCACTTTTTTCCACAGATTTATTCCACAGATTTATTCCACGCACTTTTTCCACGGATTTTTTCTTACGGTTTTACTATCACATTTTTTTCAGTTCGGTCCCGCAGCGAAATCCCTATCCCCTCCAAGCCTGCCGTAAGGAACTTCGTTCCAATAAACATATATAAAAAAGGTCTGTAACTACTCAAAGTTGTGCTTTTGTATTGCATAATCACCGAAAAAGCACAAACCACATTCGGAACTGTGATATATGTATATATGCCTCCAAACATAACAGGGGTTGCTCTTGGCGATAAAACAATTCGAGACGAGTGATTTCGTAGTGCCCTTCATATGAATCCCCGGTGCGATTTGAATGTTCTCTACGATCGAATACGCGGTAGACATGCAATTACCACGATTGTTGCAACTCGTGTTTCTGACAGCGTATTATTCTGTATGTATCTTGGTTTAAGGTCCTCTTGTGACAAGTTCATTACCTACCTAAAATTCATTTAGGTTGTTGTACAAAAAAAAAACTTTGGTAAATATCAGTTTTCAGATTTAATAACAAAAGTTAAAGTTTTATACGCCGAACACAATTTTCTTAATGAAGCATCTACCTCAAAATTTCAATATAAATTCTACGTAGAACCTAAACATAATTCATTCAATATCAAGTAACAAAACAATATGTACGTCTAACAATAGTGTGTTGGAAATGAAATGTGATGAAAGTCAAACATTTTAAAACAATGATCTCGGTCGACAAGAAAATGTTGCAAATGTAACGAAAGGGTGACTTAGGGAGTGCAGAGTAATATTGTGTAGTGTCGAGGGCGACGGGTGGGGTCACCAATCGATACGCACCCCTGTTCTATACGGCCTAATGCACCCCTAACGTGTCCGTATACTGCTAGAAAGTAACGCAATGACACGGGAATCATAGAGACTATTTTTTTACCAAAGCAGCTCATTTGCATACGGTAAATCAATACTACAATTATGAAAATCAAGAATTTGTTTATTTGAATGCGCGTTATTTCAGCAGATATTGGTTCGAATTGATAAATTATTTTAGAATTGATTAACCTATTTATCGAGGAAAACTACAGGCTATATAACGCTGTGACCCATATGAGTTGTGTATTAAAAAGAATGATGCAAAACCAGGGAAAATTCATTCCTTTCGAGAGAGTTACGAATAATTCTAACTCTATTTGTTACTACTGAATAATAACTTTATTTGTTAAGATTTCGTAGCTTATGTAATTACATAATGTACATAGGTTTTTATTTGTGCTTGTGTGAGTGCAGTAACACATATTTTGAACAAGATAAACAATACCTAACAGCAAGCAAGGAAGTATTTGAAATTCGGATACCTAGCAAAATCTGCATACATATTTATGTTCCAATATATAGTAGATGTCGAATATTTTGCGGTAAAATGTGTCTTATTTTCGTATTTTACTACATATTAAAGTTGTTTACTGACGATGCAGTTATCTGCCCAAGATTATCTCTTTCACATATTTTGATAGACTTATCTAAGATATGTTATTGGTTGCTACTAATATATTACAATTCTGATTAAATAAGATGGCATATAGACAGATTGACTAGCGACTTTAACTGAAAAGAGACGTTAATATTCCCTTTACAAAATATTGTACTATATTACGAGTGGCGTAGAAATTGCATTTGCTAACTTTGTATTTATAAATTCGTTTTATACATCTCAACTAAAACTAATATCTTTATTACAAGAACGTAAATAGTTGGTGTGTAGTAAAAATGTTAAATATTTAATTAATGTTATATTCATTTTATATTAAAACAGTGTGACATAACTACAGCTGAATCAACTTATTCCTGATCGTCTCTGGTGGAAAAGTGCCCATTATATTTGCAGCATTACCACGTTGTATGGCAATGGCAAATCTTTGCACCAGAAACGAACCGGAACGGGATCTTCTTTAACCCCCATAAGTTTACGGCTCAGTTCCCATACACATCTCCTGGTGTCGGCAACCCAAACGCCCATGATCACCATCGACACAGGAACGAAGTGGTAAAGCTGCTCAAAAGCCGCATATGTCTGGTTTCTCCTATAGCAGGCGACCTCTGTGGCGGCGGATGAGGAATGAATGTTGCGACTTAGCTTTGAATTAAAAATATGCTAACATTGTTTCTTGTATCAGATTTGGCGCGCACCGCAAGGCTTCCAATTTAATGAGTTTTATTACTTACCTAAATTATAAAACTGGTTTGGCTCGCCTAAAATATAACTTCAGTCTAAGACCTACCATTTGTGTCTTACCAAATTAAAATATTGATGATGATGACAAAGAGCTTCTGTTAGATATTTTTAATAAATGATAATTACACTAACTCTGTGGATAACAGTGTACAGTTGGGCAATTAACAAATCTAAAAACATTCTTTAATTTACATATAAGTCATATACATATTTAATGTCTGCACTGATGGCATAGTGATTCAAGCAGTCACTTCGACGTTTTCTACTGGACTGAGTGTTGTGGATACAAATCTCACGTAGGATAACACTTTATGTGATTCACAAATTGTTGTTCGCAGTCTAGATGTTTTTGCGTCCGTTTCATGAATTTTTAGTGTGGAAAGTTATCATAAAAAAAACTTACGTGGAGTCACGCCTGTATATCTAAAAGATTAGACAGATATGTATGAAATAAATATATTTATATATTTTACAAACTAAAATTTGAATTCCTTTACATATTGTAGATAAAAGAAATTGCTGTCAACTGAAAAAAATGTGTGAATTCAAAATGAAGGTAATGAAAGGAAAGGATATATAAAAGTATGGATTATATGTCTTGGGGGTGTAAATAAGCAATAGTTCAAGAAGTTTAAAGTCAGGTTTTATCCAAAATTTTTTGAAGATAAAAAACCTTTATTTCGACTGAAAAATAGTCGAATTGCTTCTCTTGATAAAAATATAAAGAAAAATAAAGAAAAGAGATTGAGAATTCGATATAATTTAAAGTATTTGTTTCTTTACAACTTTGACATTTAAGAATCGATTTAAAAAGTTTTATCCTTTGTATCATTACATTCCTATCATTATATAATATGATAGATTACGTTATGCCGAAAATTGGCACCTTTCACTTATAAAAATTATTTGTATATGCTTTGAGTTAGTAAATATTGAATTAATTATAATTTTAAAGGACACTGAAAATATATGAGTATACAATTTAAATAAACTTAAGATCATAATAGAAGAACTGTTGTGTTTTTATTATTAACAGAATGTCATTATGCTTACAAAGAGTTTAAAACAAATGGACTCAATTGCTATATTTTATTGAGACTTCAGTTACTACTGGCCAGCAAATTAGTAATGAAATTGCTAACTTTTTTACTTTTAAAATATAAAAGAGTATTATGAAAGTATTCATGTACCCGGGCAATAAAAGCATTGTAACACGAAAAAAAGAGATTATTAAAACATTCTTTAGCTTCCTTTCAAAACTTTCTTTTTGAAGTGCTCTTTCAGCATCACAAAATGGCTAAGTAATTTTAAAAAATCTGTCCGATAACAACACTTAGTGCCATTTTACGTTTGGTAATGATATATTAATTTAAGTAAAAGTTAGTAATAAGACTGGTATAATGTTCTAACTACTACATGAAATGTTAGCAATTATGCATGTCACATTAACAGTCTTTAATGGTCCGTTGCTGTATAAATGTTTTTCCTTAGGAAGGAAGTATTGACCTACTATATCCATGTACCTGTATGACAGATAAAACCCAAGTGAGTGGACAGTACTAGGACCAATATAGGATATTACTACTCGAGTAAACGAAAATTGATGGCTGGCAGGAGCTAGTTGCGAAAAGTCTAAAATTGATCTAGTGGCGTGCAATGGGACAGACCTTCGTCGAGCAGTAGACTGCAATAAGCTGAAAATGATGACACGAAAATTTATCAGTTTACAAGTTTTTAATTACGTTATGTTTAAATTTCATGAGTTCTAAGACTATGAAGCTGAATAGTATTTGATTTAATGTAGGAATGCCATCAAAATTTAAGATTTAATGTTTAGTTTAACAATTCACGAAGGTTCTAAGTAACATTTAATATAAGTACATACAAACATGTTATATATCTTTAACTTGGTTCAATTTAAATTACTGTTTTTATTGAAAGGAATTTGTAGCAAAAATAATAAGAATACGTAAATATTGTAACATTTATGCATATATGATATGTAGAAACGTAGTGTACAGACGTGTAAGTTTTCGAACAAGGGTCTCCGTTGAGTCCGTAACTCCTGATTAACTATAGCATTAAATAATTAATGAAAAAAAAACAGAAGGGGTTTCTGTACCCTTATTATCTGCTTGAAACGCAGGTATTTACACCTAGTTTAGGCCAATTTCTAAAGAATTTGTAATATTTTGATTCCACTTTTCTGTGTTCGCTCTTATATATTTAGAACAACCATATGTTAATTTCATATAGACTTCGTAATAAGCCTTATCTATATTTATAATAAAGTAAAAATCATAACAAGAAAATGTAAACCATACGTAACATGTAACCAAGACCTGACTAAGTAACCAGAATTTTTATTTTGCCAAAATTTTTTATGATTATATTTATCAAAACTTTTTGTTATTAATATAGGAGATTTTTTCGGTTAATTTTTAAGTAATAATCTGCGTAGAACAGAAAAATACTAATGAACTATTGAACTCTCTTTCACAAGACGGTCCCGATATAGTACAACTTTCGTTGCAGTGTATTTTATCTCAACCCTCGGTTCACTGAGGAAAGTTTCATTATTTTCCTTTAATATGATCCTGAGCGATGATTACCAGTTTCAAAGGCATTGTGTTCTATTGAGGACGGGTGATAGCGGTCATGTTTCCTGTAACAAGCGTGGTATAGTGACGTTCTCGTACGGTGATAATATATGGAAGTATATATATTAAGCCTTAAAGTAGTAGGAAAAAAAACTAGTTTATTTGATCAAATAGAAACAGTTCGTTTATAATTTTGTTTAAATTAATATATACAATGGTTTCGAAAAATATGGAGTTTTATACACTACAGTTTTCATGAAGCCCGACTTTTTGATTATTCTAGATTTAACAATTTACTGGTTGGTTTCTTTGTTTGATTATTTTCTTTTCACAATACCAGATTATTTCGTCATAGGTCGACTACCAATTATTTGCAATACATTATTATTTGTCACATACTGAAATACTAATTTTATTGTTATATTTGCAAACATTACATTTAACAAATATGTAGATCTATCATGTCAAGTACAAATATTTAATAAAGAAGTTTTTTTACTGCCTGTGCATTTTTCGATTACGTAGCGGTAGTGAAAGCGACTGCTGTGCTTGAGGTCTCGAATTCGATTCCCGGCTGAGACTAAACGTTTGTATGATCTGCAAATATTTATTTCGGAGTTTGGATGTTTTTTTTGTATAGTATGTATATATTTAAAAAAAAGGATATAAGCATTCTATCAGTCAGACTAGTTATCATGGTACCAGCTCTGCTTAGTTTAAAACTAGATGGCGTTGTGTGTTAAATGTCCGAAATATTTATTTATATTTGTTTACTGCATTTACGCGCTCTAATTACAGAGCTGTCTTAATTAACAAGTCTTTTGTTTTTGAAATACAGCTTGCATATAAAATTAAAATTAATATATTGCTATATAAAATTAATATATGGTTGTTCTAAATGTACAAAAGCGAATATAGAAAAGTGAAATCAAAATATTACAAATTCTTTGGCAATTGGCCTGAACTAGGTGTGCATTTCAGGCAGATAATAAGGGCACAAAAGCTGTTTTAAAATACAGCAATGCAGCTTTAAAGTTCAGTATTAGCAATATATTTCACTTATTATAGATTTTATAAGTACACATCAAACGGATACAAAGAACACCCAGACTCAACAACAATTTGTGGATCACACAAAGTGTTGTCCCATGTGGGGTTCGATTAATCAATACTAAATTGTGCGTGAATTATAGTATAATTATTATTTTATAAGCACACATTAAAAATATTTCCTATACCAATTTTTCTACATATACATTGCCTTAAAGTATTCCAATTTTAGGATTCCTGTCTGCGCATGTTGATTAAAAAAATGTCTTCGAAGAATTCTCCTCACGTATAAATACGTAGATAACAGGGCCCTGGGGTTGATAGGCAGTGGCTTCCGCGATCCGAGTTCTGTTATTATGTGTCCATAGTAATATTTTTATTAAAGGAGGCTTCGAAGATTAAATCTACCCCATAAAGTAGCAATGCTTAAAAATGCGAGTAACTGGATCTCGGAAAGATTAGTTCAGTTCACTAATCTTGGATTCGACTCATGCTTTTTATTAGGCAGAGTAGAGACAAGTTTACAGGCTCTTTACTTAAAAAAAAGAAAAGATCATAGTATTGCCCAGGTAAGTTATTTTTTATGCATTTCAAATGGCTATACATCTATCGACTGGATAAGGGTTTATTGTTTTCGTAATCCAAAAATAAAGTCTTATTTCTCAGAATCAGAAGAAAAACTTTTGTGGTCGCCCAAGAAGCTAGTTAAAATATATTAATGTATTTCTTAACCAGAGTTTGAAGTTTATAAACACAGTATTACACAGTTTAATACAGTACTGTAATATTATAACTTTCGTGATGAAAAACGTCGTAAAAAAGTAAGTCAATGGGAGCTTGCAACCGGCAACGTCAACATTCGATTGCCTCGGAAAACTGATTTCCTGCACGTCTAGACACGTTTCCCCCTTACTAAATTATGTTTCAGGATGTATTTAAACTATTTTTATTACCTGCTACTGGCAAATTTCTTTATTTCTTCTCAAATTATTGGTTTACAGATGTATAATATCACACAATATTGTGAAGGGAAAAGTTTGTGACTCTGTGTTTGTTACGCATAAGCAGCATTACCAATTTTTAATGAAGAAAGATAGCTCATACTCTGGATTAATATAATTTAGTTGAATTTATTCTCAAATTTTCTGCCATATATTTTGAGTTTGCGTAATTTGGTAGTTTAACATACCTGCCTACCCCATAACTATAGGATGCACACATCTATATTGTTATACATAACATACAGCTTAAAAATCGATTACGTATTTCAAAAATATTTTTCTCACCAATTAGGCCTATTCCTACATCGACACCAATAACTTGATAAGTCAGATAACTCATTATAAAATTGGTAATTTATCATCATTGTCATTAACAGCTTTTAACAATCCACTGTTGGTCATAGGCCTCGTTTCACAAGGAGGTTTCGGCCTACTACATCATGTTGGCCAGAAGGGTTGGTATGGTATCATATGTAGTGTCATACTGAATGCTTCTTATTCATTAAGGAGTTGTTATTAAAAAATCTTAATTTTTTATATCCACTTTCTAGTGCACTGAAGTTTCCTTTTAATAAAATTGCTAGCTACGTCTCACGTTGTTATCCGCGTTTAATCAAATATTACAATTCACTGTTCATCCCACGGGAATACTATGTACTAGACTTCCAGACTATCTGTTTATCTATCTACATGCTAAGTTTCATCTTGATCCGCTTCTCTGTTTTTGCATAGAAGAGTAATAAACATAAATAAAAATTTTAGCCTTAATAATTTTAATAAGATAAGATGTAAATACTTAAAAATGACAAAAACGTGCTTTTTATATAAACAGCTATATTTATTATAGATAAAACGTTAGAAATTATTAAAGCTTTTTGTATTTTTACATCTCTTTCGGGTCTTTCTATTAGACTTTAACTTTTGTAATATAATTTACTATTGGATGAAAAATCTTGAGAGTTAAAGCGAGGTTAATAAAAGTAGCGAGGTACTTGTTACATTATGAAAATAAACAAAAAGTAAGATATAAGCTTAATAATTCTGAGAACACTTATTATACACGATATATAACAAGTAACTTTCAGTTGTTTCTGTCAATCTAATCTAACTGAAAAACGTTTAATATCTAACTCTCAAACTATACTACTACTATTACTGTGCTAGCTAAATATTTGCTGCGTACTACATGATTCTTAAAATGAAATGATTATATTTATTTATTTATACTTAATGCACATATTGTACAAAGGCGGACTTAATGCCATGGGGCATACTCTCCCAGTCAATCTATAGGTGATGTAAAATAATGAAGTTGACATACATTACTAATAAAATTATTTTATATAAACAATACATACATGTATATAACATTAATACAATATTCTATATAAATACTCACTCGGGTGTTACCGTTAAGACCATTCTATACTTACAAATGATTCTTAATTTTTTTCTATTTTGGCCATACATAAAAATATTGAATGAATTCAAAGTCTTCGGCACAAAACAATGAATAGAAAACACAAAAATTAAGACAAGTGTACTGGTAAAGCATGTGAATTTGCAAACTAATCTAATCTCATTATCTCATATTGGATTGGTTGGCTACTAGAATGAAATAGATATGCACATACTGTAGACATGCGTCGAGATTTGGCGAAAACGTGTTTAAAAATGTTGTGAAAGGTTTTATTTCTACATATTAGATTTCAAACGAGGTGTACTAAATTAGAATCATTTTTATTCGAAATATTGTCAAAATAAGTTAGACTTAAACTATTTTAGTCGCAATATTTCTGTTTGAGATATAAGCTTGATAGCTTTTCATAAGTACCGATATATATTAAATTTTATTTAATCTAGATATATTATGAGTTTAATAGTTAGTAACGCTATGTATCTGTTGGCAAGCAGTAGGCATGGACAATTTATTTACCGAATTAGAAAGTGCTAAATATCCCCCAATTCATGCGCGGGTGAAATTTTAGAGACCTGGAGATCTGATGACATGCTGAAATTTTATTTATTTATTTACATTTTATGCACTTTGTACATCGGCGGACTTAATAAGCAAGGCATTCTCTTCCAGTCAACCTTAGGGTGGTATAGAGATATTGTAAGGGAGGTGCACAGAGGTTATATTGACAATGAAAATATACCATACATGAGTCCATATACATACATAAACACATACAATACAAACGTCATAAATACACATATAAATATACACATATATATATAAATATACACATATATGCATAAATATACACATACACACATTTAGAGAGAGTTGTGAGAGGGACCTAAGAGAAGCAGATTATTTTCTGAGCGAAGGTTTCTGTCGTGATTGGAGGATAGATAACGGAGGTATGGAGTGAGATATGTAGGAGAAAACGGTGGATTGAGAAATGAAAATAGGGCAGTTAGTGCTCGCAGATTGCGGCGCTGGCGAATAGGTAATCATTTTAATTGGGAAGGAATCATTTAACTGAAATTTTGGCTATGACAAGGTTGATTCTGGAAAATTATACAGCATGTTACAAATAAATTTATTAATATCCTACCTTTCTGCCGATAGGATGAAAACCTGAAGGTCCTATACTAAAATGTCTATGAGACCACACTTCACAATCATCTTGCGCGGTACAAAGGGAAGGGACCTGAACGTATTATGATAAACCTTCTTCTTAATTTATCTCAAATATAATATGTACATACTTCAAGTCGATCAATTTAAAAGGTGTTAACAGTAAATTGTTGTAATGTAGCACAGTGTCACTTACCTGTGTTTTTAAAATCGTTTTCAAAGTCGCACATTCATAAAAATTGTCGTGCTGTGTCTAGCAAGCCTATAAATTAATTTAATCATTTTAGTAACAACATTGTTTGAGATAATTATTTTGTTAATTTTATTCTTACCAATATTTTTCTTCGTAAATTAATTTTTATAAATGAGTATTCATCCGAGATTTTTTCCAAATATCTACAATTATATTAAAAGGATCAATATAATTAAACTAACTTTCTTTTTTCAGTAAAATAAATACGATCAAACATTACAAACAGGGTTTTTAGTACCTAAATATGGTTATTAGTTTGACTTCGTAGTTAAATATTTCAGACAGCCTGAGGCAAACGACCCGTCTGCGTATGAAAATTACCCAAATAAACAAAACGATGTATACCTGACGTCAAAGCGTACCGTTGTACGGACAAGTTGGGCATTCAATTAGATTTCTATACACATGTACGGTCCTCTCCTTTGCTTTCTGACTGCGGTTAAGGACAAAGGGCAATGTCCCTTTATTGCTTGGGTTCATCACAAAGGTGACAACAGCCTTTATTACGTCCAATGGCAATTATGAGGGCCGCCTTCATTAATGCATCAGCACAGCACTTTCATTTAAGGCAATTTAAGGCCTGGAGGTCGTTTCAAATCATTCTACACAAAATTACCAATTTTATTTAATGCTAAATGAACAAGTTCTTGTAAATTTGTGAAGATAAATTTTGTACTTGTGGTTTACGTAGTAATTTTGTAAAATATAACAGATTTTAGCATTAACTCAACATGTTTACATACATGACACAACATATTAATACTTTTAAATTAATTTTATAGCATACTAGCTTTTACCCATGGCTCTCTCCGAGTGTATGTTGATAATTGCGATAATAAATAGGCTTCTTTTCTTAATGATGTCCTTTCTCAAGAATCAAAGTATCTCCATGCCAAATTTCGTTTAAATCGGGTTAGCATCAAAGCGTAACAGAGACATTTACAGTTTATATTAGTAGTAGAAATAAAATATGACTGAAAAGGAAACTTATTGAATAGTCCTGAAATAAATATAAAACCCTAGCATAATTTTTGTGAAATGAATAGAATGAGCTTCGTTTCGCGCACATGGTGTGCTCAAGATCCGGTATATGGTGGTCAGCGGACAATGGCGAACAATGAGACATTCAATGCATAAAACCAGTTGTTGCACTCACACATCTACGTGCCGGCTGGTGCAGGCAGAACGGTCATTGAGTGACATTACAAAAGGTATTGTGTGCGACTAGTTTATCTCGTGGCCATTCGTTGGACTCGTTGCGCGCTGATAACGCTCGGAACGTCTGTCATTTGTTGCTGTCACATCGTAGCACTGATAAAATGGCGGTTAGTCTCGCTTGATTATCAATGTTAGGTTTATTTGTGATTAGTGATGGTTGAACACCATTTAATTTGAGATTGTGTTTAATTAGACACTTATAGATGATTTAGAATTTGATTCGGCACCTTTCTCTTTCATAATAGCTTAGGAACTAAGACTAATATCTTTTTACGTAATTTTTATAAAATTTTATTATTTTTGCTATATTTTTATTAAATTATTTAATCTAGGTTCTTTACTTATATAGGCATAGAAAAGTAATTCATATCTTTCAATCAATCTTCGAAGTCAAGTGGAACCTTTCTGATTTCATACTATAATCTTGATTGTTTGTCTAGTTTTCTAAACAATGCGGAACTTTATTTCAAGGACATAGAATAAAATTGATAAACGTGTAAAGAGTAAATCTGTAGTTGGTTGTTTTCTGATATCTGTTGCGTTAGATGATCGTATGTAATGTTGTTGATCGGCTATGTATGTGATGTACATGCATATCATTTTGTAATGTAAGATTTTATTCTCTTGTTTATTTTAAAATAAAATGAAATATCATCATTGCGTCAGATTCATACTTACCAGGTTTTGACACTACCGAAATTCAAGTGTACGACAAGCACTTTAGATAAGGTCGTCACCGTTGTGATCAAATATCAATGATTATATATCAGTATCTGTGCGGACAATGAACAATATGCCCGCGAGAAAAATATCACACTCTCATCCGGAGTTTATTAGTATCATATATAAATTAGCCGACAATTGTAATATAAATCTGACAGATTATGTGGTCGTGTACGGATGTGAGGATGTGGACAGCTTCGTTCGAGGTATTTACAGAGTACGTTTAACAGGAAGTAGAGATGGACAGAAAATTAAAATTGATATAGTGATGAAATGGCATCCTGATCCAAAAACACGCGAAAGCTTGAGGGAAGCCTATCGTCGAGAATTTGTCTTCTACCGACACATCATACCGCAACTGTTAGAAATTCAAAGCAATTTTAAAAATATTGAAGGATTAAAAATAAAGTTTCCAAACTGTGTTTTCACAAGTGTAGAATATGACAAAGAAGTTGTCGCCGTGCAGAAAATTGTTGAATTTTCTTTTTGTGACAGACTTTATAAAATGGACTTGCAACATGTCTCACTAGTGATGAAACACTTAGCTAAATTACATGGGCTATCGTTTGCACTTGCAAGGAGTAATCCGAAAAAGTTTAGAGAGATAAAAGAATTGTGTTCTAAAGATGTTCAATATGGTGATCCCGGTCCTGTGCCTTCAACAATGAAATACTTTTACGAAGCTTCAGTGAATGTAGTGTTAGATACTGCAATGAAAAAGAAATTGATAGACTTTGGGCCAAATATACTAACAGCTTTATATAAATGCACACAGTCTGATAACTACAGCGCTATTTGTCATGCAGATTGTTGGAATAACAATGTGGTATTTAAATATAAGGTGAGTGATTTTACGTACTTAAAATGCCTTTGTTATTACGTTGTTAATTTTTATACAAAAATATTAACTATTATTTCTATATTTTCTTGTTCTATTTGTAATGTACCCAAAACCATACCTTTAGGATTTGATATTTACTATAATTATAGGCAAAGATATTAATAGCGTTTCATTAAATATACGGTCCAGTATGCTTATTGTTTTCTAAGAAGTATTGTCTGGATATACACGAATATTGCTATACATATTTTTGGTGATTTGATTGATTTCAATTATAAATTTAACTTCATTTGATTAACCTATATGTAGCGTGCTTATACGTAAATGAAGTTATTTTCGTTATTACTTCTAAAAGTATTTCTAAAGTAAGTTACAAAAAATATAATAATATTTTATTTTGATCAGTCTAATCTAAATGGATGTATTTATGGATACAAATATTATTTCAACCGTTATCTAGCATACGACAATCTAATTAATGTATATAACTTGTTGTTTCTTGCAGGGTGAGAGACCAGTTGAAGTAATATTTATTGACTACCAAATGGCTCGTATTGCCTCCCCAGTCACTGATATATCCTACTTCCTATACATGTCTACGGGTTACGACTTTCTCAAGAAGCATTATTATCATGTCCTCGACGTATATTATGGGACATTAGCCGCGGTCTTACGACAATGTGACTTAGATGTGAATGAAATTTACCCACAAAGCGTTTTCCAAAAACATCTAAGAGAATACACGGTTCTCGGTCTAATAGAAGCTTTAGTATCCATGATGATAATAACAGCGGAGAATGAAGAGGCGCTCAGAATGACTGAAATGAAACATGAAGATTCGAATGATAATTTTTGTGAAAATGAAAAGCTGGTCCGTCCTTTATTCGTCGAGAGAGTAAACGGTATTGTTAGTGACTTCTTCGAAAAGAATTATTCCTTAGATGCAGTTTTATTAAGGTGAAAATAATATTTATTAGTTTTGAGAATAAATTTTTTCCGTAGAAATTGGTAACCAGTTTCTTGTTTGCAATGACTGGGACTGCGACTCTATGTTAATTAATCATTTTATATAACAATGAGGATAATCATCATCAAAGGAGTGTCTATCTTTTAAAGACTTACAATATTTATGTATGTAACATAACTGTTAAAATACGATAAATCTTTGTAGTCTATCTATTTAAAATGATCAACACTATATTTACCTCTTACTGTAAAATAAAATATTTTTACCTTTTGTGTTTACTGCGATGGAAATGGGTTTGAATATTTGCCTTGAAAATGTTAGGTAACTAGAAATGAGCCATAATGATTTGCAATAAAGTAATTAATATCTATAGGCTTTTTTTAATGGGGTCGCATAATCGTTAGTGAAGGTTACTTTTAGCAATTATATCTCTACATTTATAAGAACTGAACAGAAACTTAATGCCATACCTAGTTAGCGGGTATTTGTAGCTAATAAAACTATTTCGTATAAAAAAATATACAAGTAAGATCTAACCTTGGCGTTTTCTTATTTAATCTAGTTTTATAGTCTCACAAAAGAAGTATTAACAATCATCGGGCCCCAGAAAGAAATTAATTTCTCGTTGCTGAAGTTAATTGTGTGTAACAAAGGTTTTCTTTGAATCTCGGACGGAATGAACGAGAATCTTTGTAGGAGGGAAAATAATGGCTCCTAGAACAGATGGCGATATTAAACAGGCAATACACCTAATTTATTATACTTTTAAAGTAATGAAACTGTCGTTTTATATTAATTTAAAGACAGTAAAGAAGAAACTATTTTATTTAAACAGTAAGGAAGTCATAATATAAGCTAAATAAGAACAATAATAACAGAAATAAATATCCTAAATACGTTTTATTCTCGCACTATGGTTATACATTTAATTCTAACCTTTTTGCACCGTCATTAGACTTTAAGTAGAAACTCACCACTTTCGGGAGTATTATTAGACTTGTCCGGATATTATTAATTTATTAAAACCCACCTGTAATACAAATAACACTTTGAAAATTAAAGAAAGCTTAAAAAAAATTTAAACTTATGTTACTGGGTATTTTATATACTGTTTGATTTGGAGTAATGGTAAGAGTTGCATACCTCGTCCAAAAGTTACAATATGAACTCCAGGGATAACAAAACCAGAACTTTATTGCAGTACAATAAACTTTTAGGAATACTGTGCACGTACGATATTGTAATGGTATAACTAAAGTAATATAGTCTAATGGGAATCATGTTTTTGTTTCTACTATATTTGACGTCATTATGTAGCTGACTATAGCATTACTACTGATATTATTATTTCATTGCAATTTCATTATTTCATCATATTGGAATCAGGTTAAACCCTTTACAAAATCGGGCATTGTGGCGACTTGTAATCAAATGCACAAAGTATATGACTATATTATGTCGGGACGAGTTAATTCATATTTTAAATGTAAATGTCAAATATCTTAAAACTAAATCGTGAAACATATCGCGGTTAATTGCCATGATATCCAAAAATGTATCATTTTTAATTTTGCGTTATTTCATTAGGTTTTATTGCGTCCTTCTTATAAATAAATTTAGGTACATACAAAAGGAGAAGTCGGTTATAATATACGTTAGAATAACACTTCACTCAGTTCAGTCGATTTAATGCAAAAGGAATCGAGACCTTTTCCCTTTTCTGGCACAGCTTCACAAAAAAGGTTAATTAAAGTAAATATTAAGATTCATTATCAAATATTTTTTCAGTAAAATCTAATTTAGTTAATGATGACTACGAATTTATATTTAGGTAAAAAAATATTTTAAACGTTATTCTATTAAGTTTGTAGAAGCTGTTCTTAATTATGAAGCAAACTATAAATAACAACTAATATGACTTTAATGTAAGAACTAAGTGCATACCCATCTCTTTTTATTAATTTTTCGTTTTATTTCATGTTATAAATGTAATGAAACTGTTTAAACAGTCTTTAACCATTCCACTTAGATTCCAATAATTTCATCAACACCTTTTAACAGCCCACGGTTGGATATATGGCTCGGTTTAGGGTTTGTTTAAGATTTCTTTTTTTTGCAGTTATGTTGTCCTGTATAATTTGTTTCTTTAGTCGTCTATTACGACATACAATGAATAGGGTGGTGAGGTTTTGTATTCTTAGTCCGTTACTACACGGACAATGAGTTACTTTAGTAAACGTATAAATCCGTTGTGAATTGGAAACTAGTAGGCCTGTCCAATGGCACATCACTTAGTTCGATTCTTGGTTTCTCGTTGTGTTGCTAACTCTGTTTGTATTTCATCATTCCAATTACAATCCTTTTTATTATTTTTATTTTGAATAAAATGTAAAGCTTTACGTATTTTTAAAAACATACTAATACAGACAATGCAATATGTGACACACACTATGGTGCCCTAGTGACATGCATCGTCACGCTCCACTTGAGGACTTAAAAGGCATGACAGTCATCATGGTATTGTAATTCTCCCATACTTGCTAGAACAACTGTCACCCCTGTATCAATCGGCCTCCGATCTTGCACTCACCAACGAAACACGACAGCACGGATGCTGTCGCTTTGGGTTGATCTTCTGTGATAGGGTAGTACTTTCCTGGATGAACCGGCCCGTTCGTGCTGAAATCAGCCTGGCTCTACTATAGGTAATAGCGAAATCAGCTACTGTCACTACTTTCACAACTGTCAGAACATTATGCCAGTATTGTAGCCTACGACCTTTGACTATTCTATTATTTGTCTTTAATAATCTTCTAATTCAATTATCAAAAATGAGAAAAAAATGCATAAGCTATTATATCTCCGTATTGACTTCTCCCTTGAAAACATCAGGGGAATTTGGTAGGATTATTTGGGTCACATATTTTGTGCTAACCACACATGCCAGATGAACAAAATTTTTACCTACGCATAAATGATGTGAAGTGGTTCTCAAAATAATTACATGATTTAGCTGAATATAAGAACTTTATGTATATTTATGCAGTATTTATTCTCTTTTTTTAATTGTTTGTCTCTTTTCCTTTGAACTGGTCGCAAGGACTCGGACAGAGAAGATCACCGCTAGCAAGAACAAGTTACCCGCACCTCTGTGGTGTGATTTCTCTCGTTATTCTTACTACGTTCGTGAGATCTATTTATATTTATAGGTGTATTCTACTCATTTAATTCAATTTTCATAAGAGATTGACAACTGCTATACATATCCACCGTGAAACCTAGGACACACATGTGTTGGCCGTGCTCTTATAGGCAGGCGCTAGGAAGGATCCTAATGTTTTAATATAGCTGTTTCCGGACCGTCCGGAAAACCTCGATAGAGTGACAGCCCGAGGGAATAACTACACGTTTAAAAAAGCTACGTATCTAATTATATTATGGTACTTCAATAAAAAGTACCGAACCAGGGACACCTGGTAAATGCTGCATTTGTAATTCATTAATATGGAATAGTTAAATGAAATTACAAACGAAATTTCAACCAAATAACAACGCTCGTCGTCGAAATCGTCTTATCTTTCTACATATCCATGTGTTGTACATACGTTATGTTATGAATTCTTCTGATTGTTTTCTATTGTGGTTAAACACTATCTATGTACTATACAAGGTTATTTATTATCACGCTCACGTCAATATTGATACGTATATTACTATTTGTGAAGCTGCTTTTTTACTTCATAGAATTAGGAACACAAAGGTTTGAGTACGTTATCCATACATGAGCAAAAGAATAGTATTGTGGGCAATGGTATTTTTACTAAAACAGATAATAAATTTATGTGAAAATAATTGAGTTAAGTAGTGTATTCACGCGGGTACATTATACCAATAGCTGGCGGCAAAGGAACATTCTTAACGTTCACATCACCTGCCGTTCGGTTCCTCTACGGACTTATTCGCAACACAAATTATGACTTTTCTGTACGGAATTAGCTATACAAAATAGAGAAAGAGAAATTCTATTGAAGAAATATTTTATTTACTCTTTGTGGGCATGCAAGAGTTTTGTAACGAAAGATCAAAACTACATATAAGCTACCGTTTGCAAATATTGGAATGCATTTTACAGAAACGAGTACCTGCCGAGACATATTTGTCATTACCTATACATGAATTATTAACTCTCTTAGATCAATACTCTAACCTCCCTTTTTGTTATGTAAAAGCATCGGTATTACTCCTTTGAGAGTAAAAATAATTGAAAGCAAGCCAAGGCAATATAGGCCACGTTATCTTCCTCGGGGCTAGTATTTGAGGTCTATAGAATAATATACATAGTTTTTATGAAGTTTTAGTAACTCTCTAGGGTATGCTGAACACGGAGGTTTGATTAGGACTACGCAATACTTTTAGCTGGAGGCTTAAGGAGAGGCTGTACCACACTGAAGTAATTTGTTCTCTATTCACGCATGTTTGCGGCATGCGATATGTTAGACCAGTGTTTACGAATGAGCTTGCCAAGATGTGTACTTTGTGTGACGTACCTACAATCTGAAATCTAATAAGCTAGTGACGCTCTGCACACATACTAAACGTATGTATATATTCATTAGGGAAACAAAGAGCTGCTAAATTAGGTGACATTTGTATCCATGCTACTATTTCTAGCGGATAAAAGCGTTGTAATTCTTTACTATTTTGTACTCAATGCGTTTTGATTATTTTAAAACGTGGTCTCCGAGCATAAAAGCAAAAATTGCAGCTCTTCTCGCATTTTTCGCATTTACTATTTTGTTATTTTATCTTATAAAAGTTAAAGTATTGTGTCTCATCGATAGATACACAAACAAAATAAAATGTTTGAATTGAAATGGCAGTCGTGTCCAATATTTTAGTGAGGGTAACATTTAGGAGGTAATTTAACTTTAACCTAAGAAAGAAGGTAAGTTGTAGATGGACTAAAGGCAATAAACTCTCTCCCAGACTGATTTTATTGTGATTAATTTTTGTTTTACAACAGAGACAATTGTTTTGTTTCTATATTCCTAAAGCGTACACATACATTTTCATTGCATCTTTTTTGTAATCAAAGTATTTCAACTTTAATCTTTAATGAAAAATTGACCATAATACCTAGGTGTATTGTCTTATTGTTAATAAAAGTTTTGAATTGTTCATATCAAGTAGGTCAAATTTATCGTATAAATTGTAAATTGTAAATTTTACATCTTTTAATATCGCAATGCTAATCGATTCGATCTTGGGTATATTATGAAATAATATATTTCAATATATTTAAAACTGGTATATGATACTGAATTAAAAGTACCGTTATTTAATTTTCAAATTAATAAATTAATACAATACATTGATATACGTCTTTAAGTCACTTCGTGATCTTCTGGCACGAGCAGAATTGACTCTAGTTTATCTTGTCCTGTGCCAGTCCAGTCAGTATACAAGTGTGTATTACAATTAGAGAGGGCACAGAGAGCATTGTTAAAAGTATTGTTAAAAAATCCCTATAGATGCCTCACCGTAAACTTTATTTAGACTACAAAGTTCTCTCAGTCCGAAAATTGTTAATCCAGAAAGCCATTATTCGCAAACATCGAGATGTTCCTATTCCATATCCTAAAAAACATGATTCGTCATCGGTCTGTCCCCGTATAACGTGCATCATCTCCTTCGCGAGGAAACAGACACGTAGTATTAGCATTAAGTTCTATAATGACCTAAATAAAAAGATAAACATAGTCTAAGTCGACAGCAACACAGATGGTATTTGTTTTACCTAATACCTCCCTCTACACATACACCCATATAATCACGTCACACATCTAGATACCTTCCTTTACTTTTGCAATAACGCTAACAATCACTTGATGACCCCATTGGTGTAGCGGTTAACGTATGCAACTGCTAATCAAGAGGTCTCGGGTACGATTCCCGGGTTTGTTGTCGATTTGTTTCGGAATTTGGGTGTTTTCAATGTACAATACGTAGCTATTTACAAAAAAAAGATATATACGTATTCTATCAGTTAGTCTAGTTATAATAGTATAAGCTCTGCTTAGTTTGAAACTAGATGGCGTTGTGTATTAAATGTCCAAAATATTTATTTATTTATTTTCAATAAATAAATAAATATTTTGAACATTAAATGTCACACAACATATTAATCATACGTGTATTAGCATAATTAATATAAGTAACCTATCAATAAAATTTTAAAAGTGTATTAGTACAAACAGCAACCTCTTTGATCATCTTTAACATGACCGAACACTATTTCCCAAAATATAAGCTCTGGCCTATTTTGGGAATCAGTATTAGTACTTACATTATTATAATCATATAAACGATGTACCTGTAAACGATGTATGTATAATAATGTTGTAATTGTGGAATCAAATTAACATTTTTATTTTATTTTGTTAATACAAAGTACTTTTTTTCAAAAACCGCCTCCCTGAACTTGAAATATTTCTGTGTCGCGGGAGCTATACAAACATACATTAAATGAACACGAAGAACACTCAGACACAGAACAACAATTTGTGGATCACATAAAGTTTTAACCCATGTGGGGTTTGAACTTACAACACTCAGAACAGCAGAAAGCGGCGAGGTGACCGCTTAAATTATTACGCCATCTGTGCGTTACTTGTAATAAATTCCTGAAGTACTAGTTCGTTTCAGTCTGTAACTTAGGGTTGTCTGCTAATTTACGACTCGTACAACAAAGTTCGAATGTAATTTAACCTTCATAAACTAATCGTCCGTCTTGTCTCGATCGTGTTCACTGGCCCGTGAAATGAAGAGAGCGTCTAATCCCTTCCTTAGTCGTGCAAGGCGATAGGCTGTTTAATTCCGAACAATGAACTTCGAGCTTCATGTTTGTTACTTTAAGTGTACGACCAAGATTTTCGTGAATACTGATGTAGTGTAGTCCTTAGTACCTATGATGACTATATTGTTCAGATATAATTAAGTATAGATGCTTTACATATTTAATGTGTAACATGCGTTGAGGTCAGAATACATTCGGGTGTTCCAATAAGCTTACGAGGATTCTAATTACCTAGTATAAAAATATATGAAAATATATAATATTGTTATTAATGGTTTCCAAAAAAATGTAATATGAAGTTACTTTGTCGTTGTAACGTTATAGCTATCCAGACAGAAAAAATGAATAGAAAACAAAAGAAAGGCAAATACAGTAAGTTATAAATGCAAATAAAGTTACTGTTACATTATAGTTGCTTAAGCTGAACATTACAATACTAGTATAAAGATATTTGGTAAGTAAATATCGTTACGAAATTGTAACTGAATTTACTGAAACAAATAAGCTGTTACAGTGTTTGTTGTTGGTGTGGCAATGTCCTAAGTTTAATCGGGATGAAGGGCTTATCCAATCTCCGTAATCCTTATATATCGGTTTAATAACATATTAATGTGTAACGCATGTAAGTATAAATAAACATGCCATAATTATTTAGGTGTATTTAAAACAAATTAAGTATTCTCTTCGCAAAAAGTTAGTTCGTGTAGCAGACCGACAAAACTAAATACACAATGAATGATTGTATTTTAAGAGGTTCTCAGTATTTAGGACTGATGAGGAGTTAGAAAAAATTGTGGTATATGACTACTATGAGATCATTTTTCTCATGTAAGCACCATGGTTATAACTTAAACCAATTAAAACTACACTGTTTTGCCAAGTAGGTCTTATGTGATAGTGCCCTAGTCTGTTTAACCTACAACAGTCTCACTCAACTCTCCTCGAAACTTTATTTGATCGATATAGTACTCGGTACTTTGTGGACCTAAAAAGTAATAAAAATGTAGTTCGTTATTTTTTTTATTGTAGGTCTAGCAATTAACGCCTAATAATGCCTAACACAAACATGTTCTAAGATATAAATTATCTTAGTTTTATTTGAGTTTGATTTATTTTTCGTTTCTTCCAATTTTTTTTCCTTTTAAAATTACAAACTTATGTCGTGTGCAAATTGGAGCACGGATTTTTATAAGATAGGTATTTTAATTTTTAGTGATATCTTTTTTCAATTTAAAATAGTGTGCTACAAATTACGTGTATAAATTATAAATATTGCAGTGAATTTAATGATAAAACTACATTTAACATAAGTATTTACGTCTATAATTTACTCATTTAAACTTATGTAAATAATCCATTTGAGTGTTGATTTGTTAAACCAGTTCGAATATTTTAATTGCTTGAATTAAAAATATTCGAACATTGTAAAAATGCTTCAACAAGTGAAGTATTTTTATTATACTGACTACAGATCAAAATAAATATAGATAGGCATTTAATATCATACATTTTATTGTGTGTTATAGTAAATATTATTGCTTATCCGATAACTTTTTCTCTATTAATATTTAGCAAGCGCTGACGGAACTTCTATCGTCATTAGCATGATCTTTACTATCAATATCACTTCTAAACTCTAAATTGTACTCTCTTTTCATTACAGGTAATTTAACATTTAAAACTCAAGACGTTCAACAAGGAAAACCTATACTTCTTAACCAAGACGCAAGTGTTTCACGTTGATTCTCTTTCTACAATCGTCAACACCTCTAATATTTTATATTATTGGCAAATATTTTGTTTTGACCACGTGACTTGGAGTGACGGTTTGCGCAAGATGGATGGCAGGAGTCGGATACAACTGTCCCAAAATCAATCAGAGTCGTGTGTAAGGGCTTATGTATATCCAACAGTGGACTGCGATAGGCTCATGATAATGATGACATAACTTGGCGTTGAGAGATGTCATTTTCATATATTTGTTAAATTTACTATTATAAGTTTGTAGAATGTTTTCCACATATCCTAAGAGAGTTTTATCGCAAACATTTTTTCAAAAGAAGTATCTTTTAAATTGAGAGGTAAAAGTATTTACTTCTCAATGCCATAAATAAACAAGCTACAAAAAAAAAACAACACAAAGCAATGAACTACCACATTACAATGCATTGTTTTTATAATAAATAAACACGCGTAAAATGCTGAACAACGAAATACAATTTCCATATTCGTTATTTAATCTATGCTGCCGACCCCATGTCAACCGACAATACCATCATTTCCATATGAAAGTATCTCATTTATATATACATACATATATAGTAGCTAAACGTACCGTGTTAATGTTCTATAAAGAAAAACAAAACTTGTTTTATAAAGCGAGTGTCACCTCCATGGAAGGGAAAATATTTTCCGACAATACGTTTACACGTACTGTGAGTAGGCTCGAACAGGCTAGGGTTAAAGAGTTGCGACGTTTTTAACCCTTTTAGTTTGAGAACAAAAGGGTGGCTCGTAAACACCTCACTTCAACGAAACGTCAACCCTTTATTGCGTAAATGTTAATTTGCCTCCATAATTGTTTTCTTTACACCTACAAATTCAATTGTGCAGTCTAGTGTAATTTTTAGTTAAAACAAATTGCGTTGTATACAGGAGGATTTGTATGTGAGTTGGGGGTTACAACAGTTTTGGTATTAGCGACACTCGACACTCTTTAATAACAAAATCATTAAACACGAATATCCGGTGTTATGCTTGAAGTGTTTTTAATAGAAACATTTAAATGAAACGTGCTAAAAAATAAATTATGTTTACATAAATAAAACAATATAATACTTTTTGTAGAGTGTATTTTAAATGACTATTTATGAGATTGAATATTTTTGAACATTACATGATTGTATTATGTATGTATGTAAGCACTAGTTTGAAGAGTTCTTATTAAAACTATTACCAATCACTAGTTTGAACTAGCGACCTTATGATAGTAGCAGTGATTGACAATAGTTTTAATACGATAATAAATTAGTTATATAACTTGAAATATGGTAAAAAAACTGTCGTAAGATAAGAATGATAATCTCACAGGTAGTGGAGCCACGCTGATTTCAGCACCAACTGGCAGGCTCCCCCGGGACCATATTACCTGCTCACAGAAGAACAACCTAAAGTGACAGCATCCGTGTTATCGTCTTTCGTTGATGAGTGCGAGTTCAGACGCCCATTGACGCAGGGTGACAGTTATCGTGGTAAATGTTGTCGTCCTCAAGCGAGGCGTAACAAAATTTCTCGCTAGGCCGCAATAGTGTGTATCACCATACTGCATTTTCTGCACTCGCAATGAATATGGTGATCACAATTCTTGGATTCTATTCATGCTTTCCATCAGGCAGAATAGAGACACTTTGGTAGGCTCTTAAAATAAAAAGAAAGATAGAAAATTTGTAACAATGTTAGATTTAAAAGTGTTGATTTATATTAATTAATTGCAAAATGGTATACCAGTAGCCCCATCTATTAAAAATTATGTGCAATTTAAGTAACTCTCACTTGACTGTTGTTATCCGCTGTACGTCATGCTGCCACCGAATACAGTTTTTTAAGTGTGCACTTTTCTTGTTTTATTCCAATAATCCATTCACTCAATTATTAAAATAATACAGTTTTATATCAAAAAGAAATAAAACTATGAATGATGAATTTCAAATCTAGTACTATTCAGAACTGTGCCGTTTTTTAACAATTCCTTTTTTCTTACTTATTTTTTTAGAACCGTAAGAGAGTTGGTATCACAAGTGCGGCAGTAGGCCATAAAAGAAACAGGACAAAGTTCTTTGCACAAATTACGCTAACCCCAAATTTAATCGGGAAAAAGGACAAGAAGACAATTATCTATTTTACACATCAATCTCCATTATAACAACATCTCCCGGGTGCTACAAAACAAAACCACCCAAATAAAATATAATAACTTATTTGAGTACACTCCCTTTGTCTCAAATTAAGAAATATACCATCTTCATTTTTCACAGCAAAAAGAAAATATAAAATGGATAAACTGTTTGGAAGGGGCAGCCGAGTAGCTAAAAGGGACATAGATGTAGGTAAAACCTCTCGGGCGACGGTGTCGGGGTTAAATCTAATTTTTCCCCCACTAATGCCGCCTGCCCGCGGCCCGCTGCCCCGCTTACTCCGCCCAAGGTTGAGTGAGCGCGAAAATTGTAACTTTGAAAGGCTTCGCTCCGCTCTAGTCGGAATCCAATGCGCGAGACTTGGATGCTTGAAGTACCACATTCGAACAGTTAACTTTAGCAATTAGTTATCGATTTTTTTGATGAATAATATATATTTTTTTAATTAGTACCCACTAAAGTGGCTTAAAAAGAAGACTGGTAAGATAAACGCATAAAATCAAAAAATCGATTCAAACGAATTCCAAATTATAAAAAAAAAATACACAATATTTATAACAAAATTTACTATTTTAACCTGATTACAACAAATTATCATTCACAAGTTTTGCTTCTTCTAGCTTGAAGAGGTTGAAAAGTATAGTAGTTATAAGGCGCTGCTACATAGTTACTTCTGGTGGAATAGAACACTTTGAATTAGTAACATATGAATGTTGTTATGTTTTCACACTACCTGGTCTTACCTACGGTATATTCTTTCAATATATTATTAGTTAACTGCTTAATAGAGCACTAAATAAATACTATGAAAATAAAAACCCTATTTTTCTTGCCTTTTTTCATGATTATCTAAAATCTTTAATACTATCTGTAAAATGCTATCCGAAGTTCCATTTCAGAGCATTCACAACAACATTAGATCTACAATAAGCCATTACAGGGATAAAAAATAAGAACTCTTTGATAACAATTTCATTTTCATCCGAGCAGAGGAAATCCTAAAACGTTTTGTTCGGCTTTTCAAATAAAATATGTATGCTAAGGTCTGTCCCGGAACTTTTAGAAATTGTACATATATATTTAGGTATATGTATAAAAATGCTTGGTGATAATGTAACGTAGCTTTCGTTTCGAGTAGACGGAACCCCTTATGAAATTGCTGATATTTATACGATCACTGTAAAATATTATTAGTTGTTTCTTTTGGCTATGACATACAATAATTTAAATCACTTATACACTGCCAATTTTCTTAAGAGCTTAGAGTATTGTCTCAGGTATGGTCTTTAATATCACAACTAGAACACCGTTCTACCACATGTACGTACTACCATTGCATAGTTACTTCTGTTTCAATAACGTACGGGTTAGATAATATCCGTGAAAAGTATTCGCATTAGTCATGAGTGAGGTATACCAGATTTATTTTTGATGTACAAGCCACTTATCACACATCCAATGAGTCCCTGCCGGTGGTAAAGGACATGTTTCCGGAAAAGTTGATTTCCAGACGAGGCGACATTCCATGGCAACCCAGAAGTCCAGATCTGTCCCCAGCAAACTTCTTTTTATGGGGTTAATTAAAGAATCGTATCCACATCAATAAACCAAATACACTACGTTAACGAAAAGAAAAAATCAGCGAAGAGATGTCGGCGATCTCACGGTCTCTTTGACGACGAGTATTCGAAAATTTCGGTACTCGCTTAGAAGAGTTCAAACGTCGAAACGATGGTCATTAAGACGATGTAATTTTGGAAAATAAATTTCAGCTAATAAACTTTCTTCTAAATAAATCATTTTTATAATACTTCAAATAATTACTTTTATGTGATTTTTTCAAATGTTAACTAATTCGTGGCTCACCCTATAGATATAGAAATGATATAGAACTCAGATTTAGAGATAAAATCTTATGTTCTACGATCAGCAATATTGTGGTATGGCCGAAATTAGATATTGGGATATCGGTATTATATTTCGATCTAGAACAATCTCTATATTTTTTTGGTGTAGCTTTTAGGTAGTGTAGTTAAATTGTATTTCTTTTGCTATTATATCGGTTGATTATAGTCGTGTAGTAATTTGGCTTGCAGCCAAAACTTGTTGTATGAAACACGATACCAAGACTATTTCACTCAGTAGGTAGTTGTTTAATAACTAATAATAATCATGTAACGTTATAATTAATGCTATAGTAATTAACTCTCGGTCAAGCCAATATTGTCTAGCAAGAGAAGAATATTAAAAATTGTGCATGAATGGCAATGGCTACCAGAAGCCCCTGGGCACCAATATAACTGTTGGTGTGTAACCTTTCAGAAATCAACGGAAAGGAAATAAATTACAGTTGTAATCATTATAGTGATCACAAGTTTTAATAAATTGTGATCAATATTTTAATATCTATAAATGGAAACTTCTGCTTGCTATAAGTACAAACGCAGCGTTGGTAGGCCTCCCACAAGGTGGTCCGACGACCTGGTCAAGGTCGTGAGAAGCTGTTGGATGCGGGCGGCACGCGACCGGCTGTTGTCGGCCGCCGCCTTGGGGCGGGCCTATGTCCAGCAGTGGACGTCTTTTGGCTGAGATCATGCTGATGATGAAGTAGAAACTGTGGTTAACGTATAGTGATCTAAATATCTGGCAATTCAAATGTTTAAAATACTTATCACATAGTATTGCTGATTCCCATAAATAAATGTGCTTATCTGAACTTTGAATGCCTATTTCATACTTTAGTTTAATATTTCTATAGTTGAAGCTCCACTATGTTTTCTGTTGCCTTTTGTTGTTGTCTTGCTCTTATAGACAATTAATATCTGTGGGTCGAGTGTAAGTTTATTTCAGAACCAAAGGCCAAACGCGCACGTTGTAGAAAAGCAGTTGATGTAATGTAAATTCACACTAGGCTAGCTAATATTAATCGAAGTTTGACGTCGTACTAAATTTGTGATCAGAAAATTATTAATTCTGGTTGAAATGTACTATGAAAATTGTCAATTTGACAGTGATCGATAGTAATGGGCAATTAAACAGACAAGGTACGCTCGCGTTCACCTTCAAACAGTTTATATAAAAGTTGAATAAATATGTAGGTATTTCAATGGTTCCCAAATTAGATTTAATCTTTTATACTTTATATAGAAATATTGAATTGTTTCGTAAACCTTTCTAAAAGAACTTTTGCACCGATTAAGCACAAATTTCGACATAAAGTACAAATCGCTTCCAATACTGTTGCATGCTATTTTCACGTAAGTTTTGTCAGTCATTTCTCGTCAATGTAGCTCAATGTGAAACAGAAAACGTAAAATATGATTTTACAAACATATTGTTTTCAATAATGGCATTGTTGACTTACCATATCAAGAAACTAAGTTAGAAAAGTTTTTATACCATTGTGAATGGAAATTCAAGTTATGAATCGTGTAGTTATTATAAATGGTATCGATGTTATAATTAGACATGTCAAATACAAACACAAATAAGCTTTGAATGTCGAAATACATTTAGTATTACTGACTAAAAGCTTCGGGAACCATTCAAATTTCTTCATTGTCGTACTTAAGCCGATTAGCTCTGGTGTTGAGTTTGGGGTGTAGCATTTATTACATAGTAACGCTTTAATGTGTGTAAAACTTTTATTTTATTGCCCATTTATTTTAAATTTGAGAGGTTAAATAGAATTTGTAACGTTTCTGTAATATTGTTTCACGTGTAAGCAAGTCATATTTCGAAGTTTCTTTTGTGAGATACTCAATACTAAATACTTTGTTTCCATAATGTAAATTGTACAGTTGTACCTACCAACTAACTAACAATAGAAGAGAGAGGTAGCTGCGTATTATTTTTATTATATATATGTGTATGACATGTATATTAATTAATCCATACAAATAATCCATTTTTTTAAAGTGTTTAGTAATTATTTATTGCACTAACTATATATTGAGTTAGACTAAATATTTTTGTAAAGTCATTATTGTAGTATTTATTTATGAATTACATTGGGTTTACATTGAACTTGGCTATATTATTATTTATTTATTATTTGACAGAAATTATTATTTTAAATTTACTTTTATATTAAACTTAATTTTTTATTTTAGGCAGTTATTAGATTTTAGCTAGGCTTGATTATGTTGGTTTGATAAAATGATTTCTTCTTCCATATATTCTACATACATAATAAAATATTAGTACAAAGCATCAAATAAACCTACCCTCATCCGCTGCGAAGGTCTCCCCCAGGAAATGCCAACTATTCTGGACTTAGGGAGTCCGCATCCCGCAGCATCTGCTGTTAACCACTTTCTTCAAATCGTCAGTCCATTGTGTTGCAGGCGTCCTACATTAAATACGCCTAATCATGGTCTCTAGCACATTTCGGCTTTAGAGAATTGATTCTCTGTGCGACGTTACTCTTTCTTTTACCTCGGTTACTCTCTCTTCAAATTACTAAAACTTGTGGTGGAGCCTCAGAAATTAACTATACTTAAATCGGCGATTGACCTCCTTTTCAAATTTGGACGTAGTTAGGAAATTTTGTTACACTTATAGTCAGAGACAAACAAAAAGAAATGAAATTTGAAACATATTTCGTCAAAGGGACGTGACGCCACCGTGATCATATTGGTCGTAATAAATAATTTGCTTGTTTTATGTTTGGCGCCGACTCAAAGTTATTTAGGTATTGCCATTAGTGTTTACTTTACTCCGAACCTTTTTCCCAAACTACGTTGGGGTTGGCTTTAAGTCTACTATGATAGGGTAGAACTTTAACGTGGAGTGACTGCCATCAGGCTTACGCAATCCAAGTAATAGACGGTTTCGAAATTTTGTAGAAAGACTTTAGTCGGGCATTTTAGGGCCCAACTACCAATAATGATATTGCCGCAGATGTTAGTATGGCAATGGGAGCGACGGTTTAACGTGCACTCCAAAGCACTAAGGGGTCTCGATGTGTTAAGAACTGTCACCTATCTCAAGACTGACCTGGCTAAAATAACTTAACTTTACAAAACATAACCTACCTGTGATCACTTAGCTCAGAGCTTGTTTTTATAGTGAATTATAATGCTAATATGATTATTATTAACGTTTTTCATTTCATACTTTTTTCCTTTTTTGTCGGTTTAACAATACTGTTATAGACAATGTTTGCTTCTATTAAATATGAACATAGTTTCGTACTTGAGAAACTAATCATGTTTGAAATAAAGTTCTTATCGAAAAAATCACCCAACCTTAAGTACAGTGACGAAAAAAGCTTTTTTACGCGTAATAATATATTATGGGTTTTCCCAAATCCGATAAAAATATCCCATCGAAGAGGAAAGCAGTAATAATGTTTTTGTATATATCGAACCCAAGAGCCGGCCTGCCTTAAATAATTACGGTCAGCATCGAACCTTGCTGAAATATTTCATGTGATTATTTGATGGCAACCCAACTGTGGTCTGTTGAGAAAAGTAATTCCTTCCATCTCGACTGTGTTTATGCAGCTTTGTTACTGCAGTATGTAAAATATCCGGCCCAGTTTGACCAGTTAAAATATTCAGTTTCTAACGGATTTGCTAATGAACGACTAGGTTAATATAATAATTAACATAGTGATTGTAAACAAAATAAACTGACTGTAATGCAGTTGATTGCAGCAAAAAAGTTATATGTATAAATACCTAATATGTTGTACACTCAAGCCTTCCTGAATACATATGTAGAATATGATGTATTTTAAAGAGCAAACCAGTGCTATTCATTCATAACTGAAGTAAAAACGGACAAATGACACGTGTACATATCAATATCTACTTTTTGAATGCAGAACTCTGAGTTTTATGAATTCTTTTAAAATACAGACAATAATAATCATCGAGTGTTTAATAGAAACTCATTTTGATTGTTGTGAACTGACAATACTTAATTTACATATCGATTAATATTCGATTATGGGAATGTATTGTACAGACTTCGCTTGTTCAGTCCATTGAATTGTAGACCTTTGTGAGTAATCAACAGTTCCATTATTAAAATATCTGAATATAGAACGTAATCATTAGAATTCCTGACGTTTGTAGAGTGATTGCGGTGAGTCCGCATCGATCTGGTGGTTTAGTTATCGAGTTACTTAAATTATTAAATATAAATAAATTTATGTGTGTATTATTTTGCATGGATAGATTTTAAAAATGTACTTGTATATTTAAGATGGGTCCACATTGCTGTATATTTAAACAATATATGTGTATTTTTTTTATTAACTCCCTAATACGTACATAATCTTACTACAGTACATTATATAATACCTCAACTATATGTAATTTTTCTGCTAGCTACTTTACACACGTAATGATTCTTATATGCGTGATTCTATGTAATGATACTTGTATCTTATATGTCTCTATTTGTTTAGGCCAGTTTTGTTCAATAAATTTTAATGGACTTTTTAGTCTTATTTTGTATGTACCGGTCCTGCGGTCTGAACCCTGTCCGTGTGACGGACTAAGAATACGGATTAAGAATACAAAGTGCCATCACCCTTATTCAACCCGTGGATGTCGTAAGAGGTGACTGATGAGCAAAACAACGTAGAACAATAGGTTTGAGTAAAGATCGTCCTGCCGGACCTACTCCGCCGCTTTCTTCTACGAAATGGCGTCTTCACAGAAGGTTGTAACTGCGGTATTTTTATTAAAACTAGTCTTTAAATAAGAAAACAACATAATAACGAGTGATGGCGCATCGGTCATTCACCGTGCCAGAAAAGTTACTGGTGCGTTATAATCCACCAGCTCCTTACTTCTCTCGCCTTACTCTTTTATACTTTGCCTGCTAATATCTTCTAATATAATATATAAATAGGTCTTGTTACGGTGTTTGTGCTTGCACTACTCCGAAACGGGTCTACCGATTTTATTAGTTTTTTTTTGTATATTTGGTAGGAATTAGAACAGGTTCTGGCATATTGCTTACCCTGCGATCTCTATTTTAGTATTTTTTTATATGGCTTAATAACGTTTATCGGGACAGCTAGTTTTTTTAAACATCTTTTTTACTCTCTGGGAGCAAGAAGTAGTAATAAGATAGCAAGAAAATAACTTTCTTTGCGATTTCACCCTTAGAAAGTATATAGTAGGGATCAATTTTATTCTGCTGTAAATAAGAGTTCCATCGGAAAGCGTAAGAAGGTAATCGTTTTACTCCATTACAGAACGATATTTTATATAAACATGAATCGATCTTACGAGGAGGAACCAATTTGTTCGCAAGTCACATCGACTTTCCTCAATAAATTTTCATGCACGGGGGTAATAGGTACCATTACTTCGACAGCTATCCATCACTAGACATTAAATCGTAATAGGCAAAAGTATCCAACTTTCTAAATATTAGTGATGTTATTACCCTATTTCGATATATTATCTACACTAAGTAAAATCATTTTATCATATTTGATAAATACGACGCAAAATCTGTCTTCTTTTGTGCCGAATTCGTACATATAATATCACAAATAATATAACGTTATTATATAAAGATCTTTCGCTAACAATAGAAGACACACGGAACCCATATTTATCTATTTGGCTTTTTGGTAGATATCACAAAAAGAAACTGTTTTCAAGCTTACGTAGTTTTTGACGCATCTACTTTTCAAAAGGTACTATTTTTTATTAGTACTTTTGATAAATCACAATTTTCACGTAGTTTGGAATTATCCATGGATCTTAATCCCAATACGTCCAGTCATCATGTGCAATAAGCATATTATCTTACGTTACCTAAATTTATTCAGAGGGTTTACCTGAGACGAAGTAGCTAGCTCACTTCTGAGTATTATATGCTATGCAATCAATATCGAAACGAGTAATGTAAGGTAGGTACTATTTTATTTATCGTACTAACATTGAAAGTGTACTTCATCCGTAACCATATTTTCCACGTACTCAAGCATAAAATAATAATGAGATGTTGAAGAACCACCAGAACACTTAAAGCAGGGAATAATTAACAAAATTATTAGGTACGAGTACTTTCAGCCCTACCTTTGAGGCTGAGTATACGCTGCTGTGAAAGGCATCATGAACGAAAAAAGCTACCTCTTTTAAAGAGGAATTTCAATTTATGAGCGTTTGTAACACTATAATTTGATAAATTATTAAATATTTATTAATTTAATTTAGGACTCACTCACAGAACATTCTTCATTGGACGCGAAGCTTGAACAGTAAAGAGTACACTCTAATTAATAATACGGCACGGAGGGGTCGTTGCCTTTTATAAAAAAGGCTTTTAAAAATGGCTGTGATACATAGACTTGTTTGCGCCATTAGACTTATTAGCTTAAATCTACATCTACTCATTTAATATGCATAAGTTATTTTCTTTGTATTAATTTATTTATATTATGAAGTACATTATTATTAAAAAGTATGTTATTATTACAATGAAACGCCGTTTAGGAAAGCTTTGATTTTGTGTGTTTTTCAAAAACAAGTGATTAATATATTGTTAAAATTACTTAAAAGATTAGGATTTAAACATTTTAGAAATGTAAATTCAAATAATATTTATGTCTAAAAGAAAAATACGATTCAAAAGGGAAGAAATATTTACACAAATCAGTGTTTTGAATTTATTTCTACAAATTGATAAATATATCTGACAAATTTTAACGCGCTTAATGCTTTTGTCTGATTTTTTTCAATATAGTTATAGGTTAAACATAAACACAATACAATTAATAATTAGAACACATATAATACAAAAGACAAAAGAATTTTATGGTTGAACATTACAACTTGAAAGATATATCCTTCTGTAGCTAGCTAGCAACAGTGTCGTTTTTTATCTGAAGTCTTTATTAATTTAGCACATATTTTACTCGTACTATAAAATCTATTCGCTAAAAATAGTACTCGTAAATGTTCATTATAACAGATACAGAACAGATATAGAACATTCTTGAAAATATTTCGTTCTCCGCAATGACCAAATGCTGGCACAATGTTATTTATGCGTAAAATATTGTATGAAGTTGTAATGTAATATTAATTTTGTGATTGAATACATTTGAGTTTGAAATGTTAACATTTCTAGATATATACTTATAGAAAGAGACTAGATATATATTACTGTTTTATATAAAAATATACCAATTAAAAATAAGGTATATATCGAGTTTTATTTCCTTATTGATGTATAGTGACAATGAAAATAAAAATGGTATATGCCGTCGTTTATCCAATAGAAACTTATTCGCGACACCCATGGGATGAGTTGTGGTGGTGATTCTTAATCCATCACCAAACGGACGCTACATTTAGAAGCTAATTTTCTTTTAGGATGAACGATTTTCTATTATAATGTGGACTGATGACTTGAATAAAGTGACAGATAGTGAATGGATACAATATTAGTTATTCCTTTGTCTAAATATGTACATTTGTTTTTTTTTTAATCTTGCCATAGTGTGTGACAATGTAGTTAAGTTGGGCAAGGCATTCTTTTTAATTGCTCGATTTTTACCTGCTTCGGTGACGCAGCGAGATGCTGTGCTTGAGGTCTCGGATTGATTCCCGGGTCGGATCAAATTTTTGTATCATCTGCAAATATTTGTTTCAAAGTTTGGGTATTTTCTATGTATAATATGTACGTCTCTACAAATAAAAAAATATATATAAGTATTCAGTAATACAAACGTCATTTCGGATCGTCAATCGGATCAAATTTTTGTATCATCTGCAAATATTTGTTTCAAAGTTTGGGTATTTTCTATGTATAATATGTACGTCTTTACAAATAAAAAATATATAAAGTAATTATCGTATACCAGTCAGTCTAGTTAACATATCACAAGCTCTGCTTAGTTTGAAACTAGATGACGTTGAATGCCAAATGTCCGAAATATTTACTTCTCACAAAAAGGTTTAAGGTTAATTACTTTCTTGGATGACTCGTGAATTTCTGCGATTTTTATTGTTTTAGAAATAATTATTATCCTAAATGTTCTGACCTCGTTAAAAGGTTCGAGGAAAAAATTTAATTGCTTTGTGAAGCTTTCTCGTTTACCTCCAGGTCTTGACATTTAATATTTGATGCCAGATGTTACCTCTAAAATCTTAAAAGACAATTGTTTTTAAAAGTTTTTCTTTGGAAGTAGTTTCTTTAAGTAAATTTTACAAATTTGAGAAAAGATCATCACAAATTAAGAGCTATCTTTGGAGACTTTTCAGCTTTCAAACCTTAAAACCTGAAACGACAATTTGGAAGTTTTAAATAAAGGTAATTGATAAAAAAATTAAAGATAAAAAACAGTTTGAAGCTAATTCTAACTCATTCAAAATTTATCAACTGCACTCAAATTTAGTCTCTTATTCTAACCGATATTTACTTAAATAAGATTTAAAGAATTATGAAAATGAAGTAAGCTAGATACTTTTTACTGACCAGAGGGTTAGATCAGTGACCAATTTTACATTGAAAAAGCGATGTTACGCGAAACAATTAGTCAAATAATAAAAACAAGGATTTTTTTAAACAATTTTTTTAAACGAAAAATTATATTTTAAACTAATCTCGATAAAGCAGCGCTGTAGATCTACGCAATTCTTCTTTATTTAGAAACTATTTGAGTTATTTGTTTATTTCTTTGCTCCCGTTGGTACCGAGAATATATTTAATAAGTTGTGACATCCAACAGATAAAAACTACTACACATATGAAAACAGATTCAAATAACTGAAGCACTCCCAGTACAGAGTTAGACATGTCTTTTACTGCTACTCTCCCACTATAATCCCAGGTCCTTTATGCGGGGCGTGAAGAAGCGTCTTACTTGGCTGCCATATTATGGTTCGCCATACTGTATTTTGTCGGCATTCGCAATGAGTATGGCAACCACCACTCTTGGATTCTATTCATGCTTTCCATCAGGCAGAGTAGAGTCACTTCGGTGGGCTTCCATAAAAAAAAGAGATGTCGGTCAAAGCTAAACTATACAATACTTATAAAGCTAAACTAGGTATTTCATAAATATATTGATAATGTATCAACCCTATATACAACATACCATTATATTCAAATCTTTATATACACAATTTGAACATGCTGTTAGAAATCCCGGCACACGTACATCTGATATTTTAAAACATTAAAAGCATGTTAATTGAGAACTGTAACGAGTTTGTAGAATTTTAAATTGTAATTTTGTAAATTTTATATTCAGAATGTTCATTCTAGAATGTAAAAAGCAAACTTTTTAAGAACAAAACACGGTTGTATGGTTTATTTGTGTTTTTGTTTTATAGTACAAACCTGATGTCAAGTAAAGTCACATATGTCACACACGGCCCTCTCATCCCAAACTAGGTAAGACTATGATAATCAGGCTGCTGATAAACATACTATTTCATCTCTGTCGTGTAAATTTTGGCAGAGTGATCGTGGTACATATATAGATAGAGTATGCCTAAATATATATTGCAAGAAAGCTGAATAGTTTGAATTTTTTTTTAAAAAATTACAACGTCTAAATGACCATCGTTTTGACGTTTGCACTCTTCTAAGCGAGCGCCGAAATTTTCGAATACTCGTCGGTAAAAAGAGACCGCGAGATCACAGACATCTCTTCGTTGATTTTTTATTAGTTGACGTAGTGTATTTGGTTTATTAATGTAGACACGATTCTTCAAATAATCTCATAACAAGAAGTGTGCTGGGAATAGATTAAGACTTCTGGGTGGCCATGAAATATAGCCTCGTCTGGAAATCAGCTTTTCCGGCAACATGGTTTTGACCACCGGCAGGAACTTATTGGATGCGTAACAAGTGGCTCCATCTTGTTGAAACCATGTGTTACGATTGTAGCCAGCAAATTACAGTAGCATCGGTTCCAAGAACTTCCTTAACATGTTTGCGCGGGATATTTGATTCAAATGTTAACGAATTCTTGGTCAACCCCTGTATGTATAACATATAAGATACCATACACATACATATCAAATTATATCTCTAAGAATATTTAAAATAAAGAGGCCAATTTTATTTTATAATTTGACCTCAAAGCTATAAATTATACAATTTAACCACTTTATTTTGTGTTAGAGATTGGACACATCTAATGTGTAAAATAGGATATCATTTGTTAATGGAAAAGCGTGGACATTAAAGGATCAATCATAAAACTTGATAGTATGAGCTCTTTACAAGTTCCAGTGATGATGATGATTTCTTAACGATCTAATGTGTTTGTTATTTAGAAACGTCCAATGTTTCTTAATTTTTACCATAATTGGAACAAGAATTTAAGAATATATCGTAAAGTGTAGTGAGTATGTCATGTAATGAAAAAAAATGATATGTTACATTGTTAGTGTATGCAATTTGAATATAGCATAACAGAAAAAGCAATAAAAATGCGTAAGCCACTAAGTCTCTAAATATTTTTTTGTAAATATACGGCTGTATCATAAATTTTCATTTATTGAAGGAATTTGTTGAGAGCTGCATATTTGACGAGAAATATTGTCGTCGATAGTCACGCGCCCTCGCTTTGAAATTTAGGGGAATATTTTGATTCGTTTACATTGGGCTTTTGCTGTAATAGAATTTAAAGTGTATTTTGATATTTGAAGAAAAATATATACAGTGAAATTGTTGTAGTTATAAATAACTTTACAAGTTAGCGTTTCATAATGGCGTAATAGAGTTTTTCGTGTAAATTCGAAGTCCTTGAAGTAAAATTTTTGCTTTTAATGACAAAGAAATTCCCTTTGTTATAGAAGAATGCTTTATTTCGATTAAATACGATAATTAAGGCAATAAAATTAGCTCTTTATTGGAATGCTAGTTGTTGTTGGTCGTTTTTTAATAAACAAATTTCCAAACATAAATATCAATATAGAATTTGACATTACAATTGTCTTCAAATAAATTAAGAGTGTTTTTCAAACAAAGTGCGGAAAATGTTTTCTGCTTACCTGGTGGTAATATATGTCTAAGTGAAAATAAAAAAAAAATATAATTATTCAACAAAATTATATAGGTAATTTGTTCTTGCTACAAAGTTTCTGTTCATACATCTTAATCTTCACGTTTTAATTTACGGATGTCTCATGACGTTATGTAAAAGCTTTCAATTTCAACTCCGTCGCTTAGAATCACAGCGTTCAACGTTTTAAAACTTAACCTCGTTATAATGTCTTTTCTCAGTAGATGCAAGAATCTGTTCTTATTTGCAAGACCGCCCACGCCATTCCTGCTCTCACCCACCCTCCCGTCATGGTTAGTTACACATCACTCCCTATTATTCATATTGTCGAGTCTGACCTAAAAGAACAACAAAATTACTGTTAAGTGCTAGATGATGATGACTAAGGTGTTGCAAGCTTTGTTAGTCTTTTATTATTTGATCTCAGCTACTCCACTTTGGTAAAATAATTTAAACTCTATGTTGGATAGTAATTGATTACATACTTAATTATCGATGTTCTTTGTTTCTTATACTCTAACCTGCAAGTAGATATTCAATTGCTAATTGACTTTAAAATAATACTTTAAAACAACTCCAGTCCAGAATGTAATGAAGTTTGATAGTATTAGGCAAATTTCATCTGCTATTATACTGTTTTTTTTTTTTTTTTTTTAACGTGTAGAAACCCCCTCGGGCCGTCACCCCACCGGCGTTTACGGCAGGGTGGTGTGTCGGAATCGGATCGACTAAAACCACACGGTGTGCCACTCTGCGCCTGAGATAGGAGGGATCCGGGAACCGCTGCCATTACGACATCCAGATTCCTCCTAGCGCCTGCCCGCTACCTCGGGCACCATCTGCGGATAAACTCTCTATTTTAGGCGACGTACGGCACACGCGGACGCCGCCTCCTCGCGGCTGGCCATTATAGCGGGTGGAGGGGAAAACCCGTCCCGTCCACCAGCGGCCACACTCAAGGCGGCATGAGGCGCTGGAATGCGCGCCTCCGCCGCCCGGCTCGCCGGCGGCGAATTGGGTTCGAGTGGATATCGTCCTCCCGGGCCTTCTCCGCCGCCTCCTTGCGCGAAATTATGTCTTCGCAGAAGGTTGCGACCGCGGTAAAACAACTGTCGCTATCGGCCATGGAGCGTATGACTGCCGGTAGCGAGAGATCTCCTCCAATAACTGCAGTGAGGACCCCACGCTGCGCCGCCCAGGCAGAACAAACCGCTAGCGTGTGCTGAGCCGAGTCCTCACTGCAGTCGCAGTGGTAACAGGCGGGACTCAATTCCCTCCTGGCGACCGAGTGCAGATACTTCCCGAAGCAACCATGCCCGGAAAGGACCTGCGTCAGTCGGAAGGAAAGGGTCCCGTGCTGCCGCCCTGCCCACTCGGTGATGACCGGCTGGAGAGCCTCCACGAGAGCAAAGCCAGCACGTGGAGTCTCCAACCGGAACAACCAACGAGCCATCGTGGCTCGACGAGCGGCCTCACGCCACTCGTGTACCTCCTCGGGCGGGGGCCGTATGCCGCTACCCGCCCGGAAGTCAGCCGTCCGCCGATAAACTTCGGCGAGCACCTCCGCCTCCAAATCCCACGGGGGAGTTCCGGCCCGGGCGCACGCCGCATCCGTCGATACGGTGCGGTAACCGCGTATGGCTCTAACCGCCAATATCCTCTGAGGGCGCCAGAGGCGAGCCCTATTCTGGGCGGTCAGAGCCGCCGCCCACACCGGTGCACTATACAGCGCCATTGACCGAACAACCCCCGTGTATAGCCGTCTCGTCGCGACGCTGGCTCCACCCAAATTGGGCAAAAGTCGCCCAAGAGCAGAAGCAGCGCCGACCAGCTTTGGAGTAAGCTGTCGGAAGTGCTCGTCGAAGAGCCACCTGCCGTCAAGGATCAGGCCCAGATACTCCATCTGGGCCTTAATCGGTACGAGGACCGATTTGACAACGATAGAGGCACCGGGGGGTGGACCACTACGGGGCCCATGAAACAAAAGGGCTTCTGTCTTATCTAGGGCCACCCGTAAACCCAGCGCCTCAATGCGCCCGACCACCAAAGAGACTCCCACGGTGGCCAGGCGCGCCGCCTCTTGAAAGTTCGCCACCCGGGCTGTGACCAATGTGTCATCGGCGTAACAAATTACGCCCAGCCCGGGGAGAAGACGACCTCGAAGGGCCCAGTCGTATCCCATATTCCACAGGAGTGGTCCGAGGACGGACCCCTGTGGAACACCGCACGACATGGGCCGCCGCCTCAGAATACCATCTCGGTCCTCGTACACGACGGTACGCTCCTCAAGATAGTCTGCCACAAGCCGCCTCAGGTACTCGGGCACCCCGTGGTAGTGGAGTGCTTCCCTGATGCAGCTAAATGGCAGACTATTAAATGCGTTGGCGATGTCCAACGACACCGCCAACAGCACGCCGCCACACCTCACCGCCTCTTCGGGAACGGCCCTCAGGCGCAGCACAGCATCGACCGTCGAACGCCCCGCCCGAAAACCAAATTGGGCGTCCGACAGATTGGGGCCCACCTCGCAGAGGTGGCGGACGATGCGGGCAGAGAGTATCCTCTCAAACAGTTTACCCGCCTCGTCCAGCAACACAATGGGCCTATAGGCCGCCACCGAATCGGTAGGCCGTCCCGGCTTTCTTAATAGGACCAGCTTCCCGCTTTTCCAGCACTCAGGGAAGCGTCCGGACGACAAGCTAGCGTCCAAGACCTCCCTGAGGCGGTCCGACATGTGGTCGAGGGTTCGTGCCACTACTCGGGCAGGTATCCCATCTGGCCCAGGGGCGGTGTTCTTAGAGCGAATCCGTAGAACAACCGCCCCCACCTCCGATTTCCTAACGGGCGGAACATTGTCCTCGTTCCCCCCGTCGTCTCTGGACATGAAGACCATCGACGGGGGTGTGTGATCCACCCGCCGCGGGAAAAGGCCCTCGACCACATCCCGCAGGAAGCTGGGCTGGAGTGTCTCTGTAAGGGGGGGCCCGACGGGCGGAGCTTTTGTCGCGCCGCACGATAAGGGCGACCCCAGGGGTCACGATCCAGATCCTCCAGCATCTCCTTACGCTTAATTTCCTTGGCACGGCTGATGGCCAGCTTCAGAGTTTTCTGTGCCTCTCGGTACTCCTCATGAAGCTGGTCTTCCCCGCCTTCTTTGCGGTGTCGCCGCCGACCACGAGTGTAGGACCTCCGGGCACGATTACAGGCCGCGCGGAGGTCCGCCAACTCCTGGGACCACCAGTAAACTTTCTTCCGTGGAGGCCGACAACATCGGATGCGGGGCATGGCCGCATCGCAGATCTGCGTAATCGCATCGCGGAAAAGACCAGCCCCCATGTCGACCTCCTCGGTCGGAGCCTGCGGAGACAGCCAAGAGTGAATAATGGCTGCCTCCTCTAGTAGGTCCCTATTCAGTTTGGCTATAGCCCACCGCGGAAAGCGAGAAGAACGCCGCGCCACGTGACCCCTTCTGGGTTCCTGGGAGCGGGAGAGCTCAAATCGGATATAGAGATGATCTGAGAGCGTCTCAACCTCTTCCAGGACACGCCAGTTCCTTACTCGTGCGGCGAGGGTAGGGGTAGCGAACGAAAGATCCACTATCGACCCTCCCTACTGTCGCACACACGTGTCTGTGGAGCCCCTGTTTAGTAAACAGAGGCCCACCGAGGCCGCCCACTCCTCTACGGCCTCGACCCTAGCGTCCGTCCTGGGGGAACCCGACGCAACGGACTTTGCGTTGAAGTCCCCCAGTACAAGGACGTGCCCAGACATTAGTCGCCGCATCAATATCTCCAGGCTGTTGAGGAAGACCTCGAAGTCGCTCAAACTCCGGTTGGGGGAGAAATACACACCGTATACGGTGATCTCCCCCCACTCAGCAGCAACATATCCAGTGCCCTTGTCTCTTAGCGGCAAGGGCGGGGAATGAGCCGCTGTGGAGCCGACGACTGCCACGGAACCGTCCCGGTCACCCAACCAGTTTGGACGGGGAGGAACGTAGTAGGCTTCCGCGGCTACGGCAACACCGATCGACCACTGTGCCATGGTTTGCAGGAAAAGGTCCTGCGCCGTGGCACAGTGGTTCAGGTTAGTCTGGACAAGGAGGTTGGAGACTTGGGCCATTACTCGACCGTCTCTACAGCCTCCTCCATGGGCGACGGCATAGACGCACGAACGACGTCAGAAGCAGCCTGGGCCGACTGGCTAGCCCCTGACGCCTGCCGAGAACTGCGGGGAGGTTTGCAACCCCCCTGCCCGATCTGGTGATTGGCGGGTTTGTTACCCGCTGCACACGCGGGGCAGTGAGGGGCAGCAGAACAATCTGCCGCCTTGTGCCGCGGTCGACCGCAGCGGAAACAAAGTCCGCTGCAGTCAAAACAGCTGTCGCATTTGATGCGGGTGTGTCCCACGCCCAGGCATTTGAAACACCTCATCGGTCTCGCCGCCAGAACTGTGACTTTGGCGTTTATGAAACCGATGAGTATCTTGCCAGCGTCGCTCAAAACTTTGGCTGACGCTACGGGACAACTTAACCACACTGCACCAAGGGCCCCTGGGCCGGGGCGGATGGTGCCCACCCCGATGTTATCCGTGTTGCATCCAGTCCTCTCCCGAACTGCAACACGGACATCGTCGGCCGTTATTGAGTCGTCCAGGCCTGAAATGCGCAGTTCTGCGCACTTTGTAGGCCTGGCGATCTTGACACCATCCGTGGGTGCAAACATGTTTCGCAGTTTCTCGGCAATCGAATCTGCTGATTTTGCGCCTTCAGCCTCGGGGAACTCCAGGACTCGAGCTCCCGTTTGGGCGAGGCACAACCTGACCCCTACCGTCCCAAAATCAGTGGCGAGACTATCCCGAGCCTTCTTGAATAAAGTCGCATAGGACAGTCCGCCACTTGCCGCCTCCGGCGATACGGTAACCACTATAGCCGCGGTTTTTGGCGGCTTTAGCTTCCGTGGCTTCTTGGTGGCTATTGCCACCGATGGCGACTGCGGGGTAGGAGCTGCTTTCTGGGCAGCCTTTTTACCCCGCTTTCAGGACTTCTTCTTAGCCCCTCCGACCAATTGCCAACCGTCATTGAAGAGGGCAGATGTGGAGGGATCAGGTGTAGGTGTTGGAGTGGGGAGCGGAGGAAATTTTGCTCCACTCTTTACCGCCGTCTTATTCCCTGTAACTGGTGCAACCATCTTGGTTGCTGATTTGGCCGCCTGTTGTGTCCTCGTGGCAACAGCTGGTGCAGACACTGACACTGCTATCGCATACGATTTGCGACCACTCGCGACAGACAGCGGAGTCGAAACTGATGAGGCCTTTCGCCTGTCTGCAGCAAGTGATGGCCGCATAATAGGGGCAGGAGGCAGTCTCGCTTCCAGGCCTGCGAGACGTCCATCCAGCATATGCCACACTGCGTCCAAAATTTGACGCAAGTGTGCGTCACTGACGTCACTGGAACCAGTGGTGGAGGCAGGTTGCTTCGAAGCCATATCTTGCTGTTTTGGAATTTCCACCTGCGCCCGCAACTGCGCAAACTGGCCGCTCAACTCTGCCACCTGCCCCGTCAGACATTCGTTAGCAGCCTGAAGTCGAGCTACATCCCCAACGAGCGTCTCGACGACCCCAGCGATAGCAGAGGAAGAGTCCTTAAGAGCGCTCACGAAAGAACTCTTAAGGTTCCGAGATTTGGTAGCCACCTTTTGGATAATGGCCACCCCGGCATTTACTGACTCCTGCAAAGATATCGCTGTTTGGGGGATAGAACCCCCTTCCGCCGGCTCTCGAATTTTCTGCAGGAGATCTGCAATCTCCTCCTCTGCTGCACTTTCGCCCTCCGCTCTAACCCGCCTATAGGTTTCTGCCTTAGAAAAGACAGAACCAGACGGGACTGAGGTCGATATTCGCGACCTACCTCTACGGCTACTGCCCACTTTAGGAGGCAGCATTTCTACAGACGTGTCACTCGCCTCATCCTTGGAGCGTTCGCGTTTCCTGCTTTCGCAAGGTTTCTTCTCTGTCGACTCCAATACGTCCATATTCGTACTGGAGCCACCATCATCCAACGGAATAGCGGACTTGGAACATAATTGTTCCGATTTTCTTTGGCTGCCAGCAGCCGAAACGACTTCTGGGAGCCCCATCGAAGTTGGTGGCCCAAGTAGGACGTCCTCCTCGTTAGATGAAAAGTCTTCTGCTTTTCTAGACTGCCCTTTCCTTGTGCTCTCTTTCTGTCCTTTTTTGTTTTTCGTTAAATTAATGTTGATAGATTCCATTTCAGACCCACGAGTGGGGGAGAATTAAAGGTCGACCCGGGCAGAGATCCCCCAATACCCGGGCAAGCGTACATTTATGCCCAACCGAGGGGTCCGCAGGTGCCTCGGCTGGGGGTGCGCTTGCGACTGAACTACCCATCAGCCATGCATCCCTTGGTCACGTACCAGAACACGGGATTCGGGGTAATTTTTTATAGAGGTTTTCTTCCTCGTAGTCCAGGCGGCTAAGCCAAGACCCTCGCCCCCGATTGGTGTCGCGATACATAACCACGACACTCCTTTCGGGATTACGATGTGACAACGGTGGCAGGAAGATTAAATCTTCCAATGCCTGCTCGGTGGCAGTGTGAGTACACACCGAGCCCGTTCTCCTTTCTCCACCATTGACAGTGGAGAAACGTCGACCCATGAAAGGGTCCATCCATAATGATTTTTTATCGAGGTTTTCCTCCTCATTGCTCCGAAGAGCGAAGAGCCAACCAAGGAATCGACAAATATGCCCGCTCTGTTGGACCAAGCTTCAACCGAATGGCCGAAGAAAATGGCCTCCTCTTCTTTGTGCTAGAATATTAGCCGTTGGCAGTGATGAGCACCATCGCCAACGTTACCAGGGTGCACCACGTGGAGGTTTTCTAGCCCAGCACCCCAATCTTGAAATAAGCCTTATACCAACTCTCTAACCAGCGTGATATAGTAGGCCAAAACCTTTATCCAACAACAACGCAACAATTCATGAAAGTAAACCAACAGTAAAGAAGGATGTATGCAAAGAAGATCTATTGCATATTATATACATTGTGCTTGCATTTTCAAAAGTGATAAAATAGTCAGGAATTTTAATAATCCCTTCATTTATATCTAGAACACGTTCGTTCCGGTCTCTGATAACTTTGTTTATTTTGCTCGAAGTCTTTTCATCTGCTATTATACTGTTACATCAACCTCAAGTAGCTTCGGCAGTTTCAAATTATCATAGAGATTCAGGTAACGAGGAATCTGTGGATGCCAATCGCAAAACTAAATTTCATTTAGGGTGAAATATGTTCCTCTGTAGAATGGTGAAATTAAATTTCAATCCCTGGTACAGTTTACCCTCTGGTTATAATTTAATGTGCGGACAAGAGTGAAATCCATAAAATCTAATGGGAAAATTCCACGAAACAATGAAGTTTTTAAGATTTATATTAGTGTCTTAAACGAGTGCGATACTATCCGTTTCAGCATTATTACGGGACGTTATCGAATGTAATGAAATTATCGCATGCATATATGTATTTAGGGATGGATATTATACCAAACGTCTAGTCTTAATATTGTTATTGAAAATACCTTTTCGTAAGTTCAGATAGGTATGTGATTAATAGTATTTTCTTTCGACTTTTTAAAAGGTAACTGGTTCATGGATACGTTATATATTAATCTCAATTTGTACTGTGACTGTAAATACAAAAATCTTTACAAATATGTACCCGAATACACAATATACTTATAGGTTAAGTTAGAGACTGCTGATAAGCACATTTATATATTACTAACTATATATTTATTTATTTATTTACACTTTATGGCCACCACACACACACACACCTCGGGCACCATCTGCGGATAAACTCTCTATTTTAGGCGACGTACGGCACACGCGGACGCCGCCTCCTCGCGGCTGGCCATTGTAGCGGATGGAGGGGAAAACCCATCCCGTCCACCCGCGGCCACACTCAAGGCGGCATGAGGCGCTGGTATGCGCGCCTCCGCCGCCCGGCTCGACGGCGGCGAATTGGGTCCGAGTGGATGTCGTCCTCCCGGGCCTTCTCCGCCGCCTCCTTCCGCGAAATTACGTCTTCGCAGAAGGTTGCGACCGCGGTAAAACAACTGTCGCTACCGGCCATGGAGCGTATGACGGCCGGTAGCGAGAGATCTCCTCCAATAACTGCAGTGAGGACCCCACGCTGCGCCGCCCAGGCGGAACAAACCGCCAGCGTGTGCTGAGCCGAGTCCTCACTGCAGTCGCAGTGGTGACAGGCGGGACTCAATTCTCTCCTGGCGACCGAGTGCAGATACTTTCCGAAGCAACCGTGCCCGGAAAGGACCTGCGTCAGTCGGAAGGAAAGGGTCCCGTGCTGCCGCCCTGCCCACTCGGCGATGACTGGCTGGAGAGCCTCCACGGCGGCAAAGCCAGCACGTGGAGCCTCCAGCCGGGACGACCAACGAGCCATCGTGGCTCGACGAGCGGCCTCTCGCCACTCGCGTATCTCTTCGGGCGGGGGCCGCATGCCGCTACCCGCCCGGAAGTCAGCCGTCCGCCGATAAACTTCGGCGAGCACTTCCGCCTCCAAATCCCACGGGGGAGTTCCGGCCAAGGCGCACGCCGCCTCCGTCGATACGGTGCGGTAACCGCGTATGGCTCTAACCGCCAATATCCTCTGAGGGCGCCAGAGGCGAGCCCTATTCTGGGCGGTCAGAGCCGCCGCCCACACCGGCGCACCATACAGCGCCATTGACCGGACAACCCCCGTGTATAGCCGTCTCGTCGCGACGCTGGCTCCACCCAAATTCGGCAAAAGTCGCCCGAGGGCAGAGGCAGCGCCGACCAGCTTTGGAGAAAGCTGTCGGAAGTGCTCGTCGAAGAGCCACCTCCCGTCAAGGATCAGGCCCAGGTACTTCATCTGGGCCTGAACCGGTACGAGGACCGAATTGACTACGATAGAGGCGCCGGGTGGTGGACCACGACGGGGCCCATGGAACAAAAGGGCCTCCGTCTTATCTAGGGCCACCCGTAAACCCAGCGCCTCAATACGCCCGACCACCAAAGAGACTCCCGTGGTGGCCAAGCGCGCCGCCTCTTGAAAGTTCACTCCCCGGGCTGTGACCAATGTGTCATCTGCGTAACAAATTACGCCCAACCCGGGGGGAAGACGACCTCGGAGGGCCCAGTCGTATCCCATGTTCCACAGGAGTGGTCCGAGGACAGACCCCTGTGGAACACCGCACGACATGGGCCGCCGCCTCAGAACACCGTCACGGTCCTCGTACATGACGGTACGCTCCTCAAGATAGTCTGCCACAAGCCGCCTCAGGTACTCTGGCAACCCGTGGCAGTGGAGGGCTTCCCTGATGCAGCTAAATGGCAGACTATTAAAAGCGTTGGCGATGTCTAACGACACCGCCAACAGCACGCCGCCACAGCTCACCGCCTCTTCGGTAACGGCCCTCAGGCGCAGCACAGCATCGACCGTCGAACGCCCCGCCCGAAAACCAAATTGGGCGTCCGACAGATCGGGGCCCACCTCGCAGAGGTGCCGGACGATGCGGGCAGAGAGTATCCGCTCAAACAGTTTACCCGCCTCGTCCAGCAACACGATGGGCCTATAGGCCGCTACCGATTCGGCTGGCCGTCCCGGCTTCCTCAATAGGACCAGCTTCCCGCTTTTCCAGCACTCAGGAAAGCGTCCGGACGCCAAGCTAGCGTCCAGGACCTCCTTGAGGCGGCCCGACATGTGTTCGAGGGCTCGGGCTAGCACTCGGGCAGGTATCCCGTCCGGCCCGGGGGCGGTGTTCTTAGAGCGGATCCGTAGAACAACCGCCCCTACCTCCGATTCCCTGACGGGCGGAACATTGACTTCGTTCACCCCGTCGTCTTCGACTATGAAGGCCATCGACGGGGGCGTGTGCTCCGCCCGCTGCGGGAAAATTCCCTCGACCACTTCCCGCAGGAAGCTGGGCTGGAGTGTCTCTGTAAGGGGGGGGCCCGACGTGCGGAGCTTTTGTCGCGCCGCACGATAGGGGCGACCCCAGGGGTCACGATCGAGACCCTCCAGCATTTCCTTTCTCTTAATTTCTTTGGCGCGGCTGATGGCCAGCTTCAGAGTTTTCCGCGCCTCTCGGTACTCCTCATGAAGCTGGTCCTCCCCGCCTTCTTCGCGGTGTCGCCGCCGACTACGGGTGTAGGACCTCCGGGCACGAGTACAGGCCGCACGGAGGTCCGCCAACTCCTGGGACCACCAGTAAACCTCCTTCCGTGGAGGCCTGCAACCTCGGATGCGGGGCATGGCCGCATCACAGATTTGTGCAATCGCTTCGCAGAAGCGACCAGCCCCCATGTCGACCTCCTCGGTCGGGGCCTGCGGAGACAGCCAAGAGTGAATAATGGCCGCCTCCTCTAGTAGGTCCCTATTTAATTTGGCTACAGCCCACCGCGGAAAGCGAGAAGAACGCCGCGCCGCGTGACCCCTACTGGCGTCCTGGGACCGGGAGAGCTCAAATCGGACATAGAGATGGTCCGAGAGCGTCTCAACCTCTTCCAGGACACGCCAGTTCCTTACTCGTGCGGCGAGGGCAGGGGTAGCGAACGAAAGGTCCACTATCGACCCTCCCTGCTGTCGCACGCACGTGTTGGTGGAGCCCCTGTTTAGTAAACAGAGGCCCACCGAAGCCGCCCACTCCTCTACGGCCTCGCCCCTAGCGTCCGTCCTGGGGGAACCCCACGCAACGGACTTTGCGTTGAAGTCCCCCAGCACTAAGACGTGCCCAGACGTTAGACGCCGCATCGAGGTTTCCAAGTTGTTAAGGAAAACCTCGAAGTCGTTCAAACTCCGGTTGGGGGAGAAGTATACACCATATACAGTGATCCCCCCCCACTCGGCAGCAACATATCCAGTGCCCTTGTCTCTTAGCGACAAGGGCGGGGAATGAGCCGCCGTGGACCCAACGACTGCCACGGAACCGTCCCGGTCACCCAACCAGTTTGGACGGGGAGGAACATAATAGGGTTCCGCGGCTACGGCAACACCGATCGACCACTGTGTCATGGTTTGCAGGAAAAGGTCCTGCGCCGCGGCACAGTGGTTCAGGTTCGTCTGGACTAGGAGGTTGGAGACTTGAGCCATTACTCGACCGTCTCTACAACCTCCTCCATGGGCGACGATATCGACGCACAAACGACGTCAGAAGCAGCCTGGGCCGACTGGCTAGCCTCTGACGCCTGCCGAGAATTGCGGGAAGGTTTACAGCCTCCCTGCCCAATCTGGTGATTGGCAGGCTTATTGTCCGCCGCACACACCGGGCAGTGAGGGGCGGCAGAGCACTCTGCCGCCTTGTGCCCCGGTCGACCGCAGCGGAAACATAACCCGCTGCAGTCGAAACAACTGACGCACTTGGCGCGTGTGTGCCCCGATGCTAGGCATTTGTAACACCTCATCGGTCTCGCCGCCAGGACTGTGATCCTAGCACTCACGAAACCGATGAGCAGCCTGCCGGCGTCGCCTAACATTTTGGCCGACGCTACGGGACAGCTGACCCACACTGCGCCAAGCCCTCCTGGACCGGGGCGGATGGTGCCGACCCTAATGTTGTCCGCGTTGCAACCCGTCTTCTCTCTTATTGCAACGCGGACATCCTCGGTCGTTATGGAGTCGTCCAGGCCCGAAATGCGCAACTCTGCGCACTTAGTAGGCCTGGCGATCTTAACACCATCCGTGGCCGCAAACATACCCCGCAATTTCTCGGCAAACGTGTCTGCTGTCTTGGCACCTTCGGCTCCAGGGAACTCGAGAACTCGAGCTCCCGTCTGAGCTAGGCGCAGCCTGACACCTACCGTCCCGATGTCATTGGCGAGACCAGCCCGGGCCCTCTGAAAAATGGCAGCGTAAGACAGTCCGCCTTTAGCCGCCTCCGGTGAAACGGTGACCACCACCGCCGCAGTTTTGGGTACTTGAAGCTTGCGCGGCTTCTTCGTGGCGGTGACTACCACCGATGGCGACTGCGGGGCAGAGGCTGCCTTTTGAGCAGCCTTTTTACCCCGCTTTCGGGATTTCTTTGTCCCCTCGACTACCTGCCAACCATCCGTGGAAGGGGCAGATATGGAGGGAACAGACGTGGAGGTGCCAGGTACAGCGGCTGGAGTGGGGAGCGGAGGAAATTCCGCTCTAGACTTGGCCGCCGTTTTGGGCCCTGACCTCTGTGCACCCGTCTTAGCTACTACTTTAGCCGCCTGTAGTGTCCTCGACGCGGCCGCAGGAACAGCAGACACCGACGCCGCAGGAACAGCAGACACCGACACCGCAGGAACAGCAGACACCGACGCCGTCGCCGCATAGGACACACGACCGCCTACAACGGGAAGCGCCGATGTGGCCTTTGGTCTATGTGCCGCGAGCGGCGGTCGGACGACAGGGGCTGGAGGTAGTCTCGCCTCCAAGCCAGCGAGACGTCCGTCCATCATGCGCCACACTGCGTCTGTGATTTGGCGCAGGTGGGCATCAGCGATGGTACCGGGATTGACAAGGGCAAGCGACTGAGACGGGCTTTCTCGCTCAGGGCGATCCGCCCGAAATTGGGCAAACTGCGCGCTCAGTTCAGCCACCTCCCGTGTGAGATGGTCGTTGGCCGCTTGGAGACGAGCCACGTCCCCAATAAGGGTCTCAACGACCCCCGCAACTGCAGAAGAGGAGTCCTTAAGGGCCTTTACAAAAGCACCCTTAAGGTTACTCGACTTAGTGGCTACCTTGTGGATGATAGCCACCGCTGCTTTCGCTCTCTCTTGCATGGACGATGGCGTTTGGGGCACAGAATCCCCTGCCATCGGCTCCTTGATCTTAAGCAAGAGATCTGCGATCTCCTCCTCTGCAAGTAGTTCGCCGTCCGCCCTAACCCGCCTATAGGCTTCCGCCTTACAGAAGACGGAGCCTGACGGGATCGAGACCGAAGTTCGCGACCTTCCTCTACGGCTGCTGGCGACTTTAGGAGGCAACATCTCCTGGGACGTGTCGCTCTCCTCGTCCCTGGAGCGCCCGCGTTTTCGGGAATCGCACAGCTCCGCTTCCATCGGGTTACCTCCCGTGCCATCCGACGAACATGTCGATCTGGAACGCAATCGTTCCGATGTTCTGCGGCTCCCAGCAGTCATAATGACTTCTGGGAGCCTCATCGACATAGGCGTCCCAACCGATGCGTCCTTTAAATTGGACGAGAAGTCGTCCAATCTTATGCTTTTTTCCTTCTGCTCCTTTTTCTCCTTCTCTCCTTCTATATTTATTTTTTTGTTTTTATTTTGAGATTCCATGTTAGACCCACGAGTGGGGGAGAACTACAGGTCGACCCGGGCAGAGATCCCCCAATACCCGGGCAAGCGTACATTTATGCCCAACCGAGGGGTCCGCAGGTGCCCCGGCTGGGAGTGCGCTTACGACTGAACAACCCATCAGCCATGCATCCCCTGGTCACGCACCAGAACACGGGATTCGGGGTAATTTTTTATAGAGGTTTTCTTCCTCGCAGTCCGGGCGGCTAAGCCAAGACCCTCGCCCCCGCTTGGAGTCACAAGACTCCAACTCGGGACTACGATATGTCGACGGCGGCAGGGAGACTACGTCTCCTGATGCCTACTCGGTGGCAGTGTGAGTGCACGCCGAGCCCGTCCTACTTTTTCCACCGCTGAGCGGAGGAACTCCGACCCTAGCAAGGGTCCCACCATCGTGATTTTTTACCGAGGTTTTCCTCCTCAATGCTCCGAAGAGCGAAGAACCAACAGAGGATCCGACAGACACGCCCGCTCTGTTGGACCATCTCTCGGCCGAATTGCCGAAGAAAATGGCTTCCTCTTCGTGCTAGAATATTAGCCGCTGGCACTGATGAACAACACCATCGCCAACGTTTCCAGGGTGCACCACGTGGAGGTTTTCTAGCCCAGCACCCCTGCTGAACATAGGCCTCCCTCAAGGTTCGCCATAACAGCTGGTTCTATGTTGCAATAATAATAATCTGTCCTAATTATGAATCGATCCTGACGTGTAAACTTTCAATAAAATGGTAAAATAAAGGGACCACCTAGTTATTAGTAAATTTATCTAGTCTATAAGCTATAAAGAAAATAAAGGACATATCTTTCAAACTTTCCACGTAGTTTGAACTAGTTTGAACAAATGTGTAAATAAAAACAGGAAAATGCACTTTAGAATCAAGCAAGAATCTTTTGCCGTGAACTAATGTTTGTTATAATATTTTAGTGGTGTAATAAGTTATTCTATAATACTTTCTACAAGTTCCGCTTCTGTGCACGTTGGCGTTTGATGCGCTCGTTAAATCTAACGTGACTTCGGACTACACCCCAGCTTGCTATAGAACTGTTTGCAGTATATTTAACACAATAGACACGCCTTTTAAGGGTGTGCCAATATTATTAAATGAACACTGTTATAGTAGACCGCTTTCTTAAACGTTTTAAGATATCAGTAAGAATGGCGCAATAAGTAGGGGAAATATTTCCGAGGGAATTTCATAATTTATAGCGTTTGATACATTTACAAGATTCCAAACGAAAGATTATATATGACTATGCATATATTTAAACTTGAATAGAGAAAGGAATTTTGGATAACAAGCCTTGATTGAGAAACAGGATCACGTGTCGTAAGCTTGGTGTACAGTTAAGAAATAATTGTTATCTGTTGTAATTTAAAACAAGAATTTTAAATCTCATGTGAAGGTGCTATAATAAAATAATAAAACTCAATAAATACTTTAAAATGGTGAGGGTTTGAAAAATAAACAATAGAAAAAATAATATTTGTTAACTATTTTATCAGCGAAACCGAAGTACTGAAATTAAGGTAAACGGGGATTAAAGAAACAGCTTCAATGTATTTACTTATCTTGCAACAACAAGGTAAATAAACTCTAGAGTTAATATTTTAAATTTCTAGAGTGCTATATCTGAATTGAAACCGCTAAACTGCATTGTGTTCCGTCAACAGTGACCTATTGCAGAGCATCTTGTTTTTTTTTTTGCGGATATCCTCACAGATACCACCGAAAGGTGGTTATGTCGGGCTCGAACCGACTAAATACTGCACGCTGTCCTAGGTACCAGTAGCCGAGGAACCAGGTGCACCCTAGTAAAGAAATTCCTAGAATCCCGACGTGCCTCGGGCCACCTTCGGAAGATGTCGTCCGCGTGTGGGAACCTCTATCTTCCCTTTTCTTCCTGCCCCCAAAAAGACGAGCGCAGTCCATAGCGCCCTCCATAGATCCTAAGAATAATGCTTCCACGTGGAGACTCTTTGTATCAAAAGGTTTTTTGCGTGGTATAGGTACCCATATATTTATCGAAAATGTAATGTAGACACTCAAACATTTAATTTTTTTAGGGTACTGAACCTACACACAACGTAGGGATGGAATTTATTCACGTATTGGTTAAAGGTCTTATAAAAATATTACATTTTGTAATATGTAAATATAAGACGTTTTTTTCTTGGCATCAAGTGCCCTGCTTCTAGTGTGGGTAAAGCCTAAAAAAATCGTGAATATATACTAACTACCAGAGTAAGAAGCAAAAGCTATCTTTGTTAAATTAGTAGAAATAGTCGTTCACCTTTTAAAATGTGTCTACTTTGACAGTTTGGTACGTAATATAAAATACTTAAAAAGTTACTAAAACGTAGATAATTAATTTTTGCTACCCTTTTTTGTTTCGTGACTTGCTGTGGAAAAATGAATTGAAACTTGATTTAATTGATTTTTTCAAATTCATAATAGGCAATATTTTGGTCACCTCTAACCTAATTGGAAAAAAAATGAACAGGTTGTAACAGAACTTTGTTCAACGGATCATGTTTCTATTAAAAAACGATTGTCTACTTGGCTTTGACATGTTCCATTTTCTTTTTTTTTAATTTGACGTCTAGCTGAAGAATGCGAAGGTTAAAATGGTACTTGAAGTCTTGTTTTTCAGTTAATAACTTATTTATGCTTTAAAATTCCTTCTCAATTCAAAATTTCTACTATAAATAGATTTGAGTATAAAGAGTTTTCACAACGTCACATTACATGACTATATAACAGTAACCACAAGAGAATAGTTTACATACAGGTGTAGAATTGAACCTCGTACGTGACTATCGCGTCAACCAAGTCCTCACGGGAAAGTTCAAAGGCAAAGCACGATTTCTATCGCGCAACTCATTTTGCGTTTCAACATTTCCTATCTAACTTGATCTGATATTTGTCTTCAGCTATCGATTTTTCCGTCACTGAGCACTGATGGCTTAATTAATGGATGGTTTTGGTAATAAAAATACAAGACCATGTTGATATCTCGTGGGCTCTTTTGAGGATTAGGCGCCATTCAGATGGAGCGAATTAAAGGAGCAGATTTACTGTTCATTTCCACTTATCTAACATCTTTCGTAAGAGGACTATATCCAGCAGGACTCTACTCAAGACTGTTGACGATGATTGATAATTATCTTTTGTAATTTTTTCAATGTTATATTCTGACTTTTAATGAATATAAAATAATGGTTAAAAAAAAAATGGTTGAAATAATGGTATGAAATTTTATGTTTCTTTTTAAAGCATTTTTTATAGAATAACAGTAATAAATATCACTCGAAACGAAACTTGAAATTCACTCATTAAGTGCTACATTAAATTGAATTTGTCTAAGAAAGTAACGAAACATTTCTGTCTGATAAATTAGTCCTTATTACGAAAACAAACAACAATTCTGGTTAAAAAAACTTAATATAATACAATCAAGTACCCCTATTTGATAGAATGAAGTAAAGAAGCTGAGCATATATTTAGGTAATTAAAAAAACGCTAATTATTATTTAATTATCTTCACGACAGTAATCCTTTTAGGAACAATAAAAACTTTATAAAACTGATGCATGCATGCATGGATGCTGTCCGTCATTTAAAGTCTTTAAATAACGAAAATCATTTTAATTGAGCATGCTAACCTCATGTTTTTAGTCAGATTTTAAGTGCTTTTGTACATACTATCGCAATCTTCAAATTATGATATGTATGTATAATGTTATACGCTCTCTGAGCGTTTAAGGCTAAGTTTCTCTCAAATAAAACATAATTATTCAAGCAAAAACCAGTTGCGCTAAAAATAAATTTACCACGTAATCATGACTTTACTGTAAATAAAAAGGCAAAGTGTAAAAAATTATTAAATATAGGTTAACTTATCTGATTTTCAAAATATAGTAAGCTGATGAAAGCTGAGTTTAAAGTTTTGGATTTATTTGTATCTAATATCCCACGTAACTTATCTATCAATCTTAATATACTTCATAACTTCGATTAGCTCAAAATATTCAACAAAACTTTAAATGAAGAACCTCAACAACTTTCATTTGCAATGTGATAAGTTGAAGAATGAAGACATTCAAAGCATCGAGCTTTTAATTTAACTGAACAAGTCTTCCATCAGATACTTGTATAGATTTGATAATTTTCTTTAGCATCCTCACAAAAGTACCTTCATCTGAGTACGTACTTAAGAAACAATTAACTAAGTAGGCTAAAAGGAATTCTTAATTGAAAATTTTGAATTCATCTAATTTAAGCTCTGGTTCGAATTAATAAAGTATCTACTATCTACTTAAAAGTTTTATTATAACATTTTCGCCCTTCAGACTTTAGAGGCATTCCGCTGGACACCGCTCTTAATACTGAAATTTCGTTTAAAACAAGTTTGTTTTCAATTAGGCGTTCGGTGACTAACAAGCGTGGCCACAATAACAGTAATAATAGTATTATGTTCAGTACAGACTAGCTGTTGGTTTTCAATTATTATTTCACAAAACATTTCTTAAAGTTTATACTGTGAAACGAAAAGAAAATTACATTTCTAGTTGAGTTTATGGTTCGCGTTAAATCTGTCGGCAATATTGCTATATGCTATGTTCAATTCTCTCGAGTCCCTTGTAGATAGCTTAGGGGATATATTTTTTAAAAGAATTGTTATATAAATCGTCCATTGTTATTAGTATCATCTTTTTAGATGCTGAAAATTGACTAACATGTCATAGAACACGTGGTAAATAATATAACCATACTTTTCACGACTTTTTTAAACAATACGACGCAAGGAAATATGTATTTCATATTTGTTTTACCTAATCTTTGCATGTAAAATGGTTTTGTAAGACTTTACAGATTCGGTACATGTATTAACTAGTCGTGTTATAAAAGTTTATACATTAACAGGTTAGGTTATACTGGTAAAATAAATAAATTAATGAGTATGGCGATATAGAGTGGCAACTCTTGGATTCTATTCATGCTTTCTATCACGTAGAGTAGTCACTAGTAACTGGTAGGTTTCTATAAAAAAAAAGTTGAGATCTACGAGTAGCATTAGCATTGGTAGGGAAAATGTTGCAACATTCGGTTTGTTATACGTAAATTAAATTGCCAACAGCAGAATGAATGTGCTTTAACATTCTAGTTTAAAGAAAAACATTTAACACGTAGAAGCTATTACAGAGAATACTGAGTATTATTACGAAAACGAAAATGAATAATGAAATTTGTTTCAAGTCTACTCAGCCATAGTAATGTCCATATTTTATTTAAGGTAAATTAATTTCAGTAAATGGGGTCTTTGCTGACATTAGTAGCGTTTATACATTACTTAAGCAACCCTGAAATAATATCTTAAACGAGTTTGGTTACATAATTTGTCAGAAGTCATAGTTCCATTCGTAACTTTTCCCCTTACCTAAAGAAGTTTACGACCAAACAAACTATTGGAGTTCATTGTTTAATGTAAGACTCCTCCAGTGGACACTAAAACACCTAAAACTTCCACTACCATATGCTTCAATCTATTCCAGTTATCTTACTCAGATTGTAACCACAACTGGCTGCACAACTCCTACATTCTGTCACTTAAGCTTTCTGTTCCATTATTTCCTTGCCTGAGTGTCTCATTGCGAAATTATCACGTATGTACGTAAATTGTTTTGTTCAAGCTTTTAGAAAACTGTTTGTAATTACTTTTTTTATTCCTAATGGATGGTTATTTTCTATTTCTTTCTGTGTTTTTTTTGCTCTTTGCTATATTTAAGTCTGCATACTGGCTAAGTAAACTAAATTACGATAATAAATATAATCCTATTTAGACATGATGTCGATTCGAGGAGGATCTGAAATAATGTGGTCTGGTTTTTCCAAGAGTTGGGCACCTGATAAGAGTAATTTCCAGTGGAATCACCACTACTCTTGGCTCCTATATCCTAAGGAGACGGAGATCTAAAACTATTAGCCCCCTGTTAACAAAAGAAAATCATTTCTAATTAAATTTTAGCTAAATTATGCATCTTCTTTAAAAGTGAATCAAACATGAAATGAAATTCACAGTATTTGCTTTTTCTCAATAGGCAATCGCATGCATACACGTTAAACTAACATACTTAATTATAGATGTATTGCATAGTGGTCTAGACAGCCATTAAGTTTGACTAAACTAAAAAGAAAAGGTCGTTCTCAACATATCCTTTCGAAGCAAACAGTGAATATTATAAATCACAACCCTTACTTTTGAAGTTTTCAGTAAATGTTTTCAAATTTTTCAAATGTTTTCAAAGTGATTTTAAACCATACTTTTACAAATTATAAAATCCTGATGATAGGTTAAATATCTAAGAATGAATCTTATATAGATTTTCTTGAATTATGAACATAAACGTTCTAGATCAGCATTGTATCAAATTAGCAGTTGTACTTAATTAGAGTTGCTCTATCTTGTAACAGTTTTAAAGTAATTGATTAGAGAACACTCATGTAGAGGTTTCAATATATCTTCCTTCCTAATAACCATTATTTGTTACGTAATATATAAATAGATGTATGATCATCACACAACATAATAAATACCTACGGTTCTAATCATGATTCTGCTCCAGAAATTTGTTATAAGATTCAGACTCATCAAAGAATATCAAGAATACAACGAGTTCCTCATTGACCTTGTTGTATTTATATTGGGTAGAAAGGGACGATTGGATAGCCTAATACGTCAGTTTGGTGAAAAATGATGATGAGAATAAACGTTAACTTCTTGATTTATTTTTTAGCTTTCTGTTTTATATGACGTGAAAGACAGGGTCACGCGATTATTTCAGTGCCACTCGTGTGTTACGTTTTTTTTTGTTTCCAATTTAATAATTTATTGTTACATTTACTATTACCAAATTTTTTTCGAGGGATACTTACATACTCAATGATATAGAGCTACAGACATATAGCTTATAGTTAGTATTATTATAGTTACACAGTATTAGGGTAAAGATTGTGGAACTTCAAAGTGTTTTACCATCTGAAAATAATGGGTAACAAGCCCTGTGTACAACGTTTTAAGGTATTCTTATATCAATTTCGAGCTTCTTAGACGAATTCAATTCGAGCAACAATTTCCGGTACACCGAACTGTTGTCACAAAGTGTCTATACTTGATCAAAGTTTTGTGGGAACTTAATATTAATAACTCACGAATGGACTGCAGTAATGAGGTTATAATACATCAATTGATAAAAACATTACATTAAAAATATGCTTTTGCAGGCTATCGCCAGCTTTGGTAATGGCTATCATAATTTTTTTGTTTCATCACTTGGAGCAGCTCCAACAAACCAAGAAGAGAAACAGAACAGTAAACAGATTAGTAAATTATTAAGTTATTCTTTACTAGCTTAAACTAAAACGAGAATAACTGTTATACAGGACATCCTAGTACAGATATCCGTTTCTCACATAGATTTCCATATTTTATACATATGAATGTCACACCTAGCCTAAGTTTTAATCATTCTTTTGTAATTTTTACAATGAAAGTAAGATGTAAATGAAATAATTTCATTATTATTATTATAATGAATAAACGAGCATTTCCATTTTGCGTATAGTTACTTGCGTAGTTCACTATTTGACTAACTAAACGTAGCTAAGCATTCGTATATTTTTGAAGTTTCGTAACCAAAATGGCAAAAATGGAACCCTAATTGTCCGCCTGTTTGTCTGTGTGGATGTACAGTATCTCATGCCGACAAAGTGCTAAAATAAAATCGGGATATGTCATTGAATAGTTCTTTTAACAATAATACGGTTTACGAAAACAATATCTTGATTTGTAAAGTACTTCAAGCCATTGATTTTCTTTTAAGTAGAACATCCTCCCACCTCTCCTAGGCATACGATAGTTGTTAGGAATATGAAAAAATTGATAGTAGTAGCGTAACAAATTTAAAAGAACATCTATCACAGATAAGTATTTATATTACTTTACGAGTATTCGAAGTAGTAGTAGTTAAATAGTAGACCAACTAATTCGATGACAAAGAACGAAATATTTATAATATGAAATAATGAAAAGCCTTTACTAAAGAACCTTACATTGGGTGTAGCTTGACACACATTTAGCTAGTTATAAATTTGAAACAATAATTTTATTAAACTCTAATTCTAAACGAATTAATTGTCTTTGATGTAGAATGATTGTACCAACATATATTTGCTATAACAACACGAAACTCACACAATTGGGAAGCATGTAAACTCTATTTTTTTTCGATAGAGGTAAACTTTATTTAGTTATAAACATAAATAGTTTTTTTAATTTATTTGAAAAAGACAAAGTATACAATAAAAACATGAAACACATAAAACTCATATTGGTTTATCTTGGGTGCGAAGGTACATTCCTCATTCCATTCTGTTTCGTTTAACTTATCCACATGCACTACATAAACAGGTAATTATTCTACAAGAAATAAAAGGTAAAGGGTAGATAGGAGTATAAACCTTTTCTAGCGTTCGACCGAGTGTTGTTGTTTACGTTCGGTAAACATTTTATTTTTCTTCCTACTGTTATGGGTACCATTAGAATCGTTTTAAAGATGTGATCATCTGTCACATATTTATTAATAAACAAGAATTAATCGTTTAAACTAATTAAGTAAGAGGATTTTCTTACCTACTTTGCTTTAAATTGGCTCTCCGAGTAATTACCCAGACAGCAAATTAACCAGTTACACTGAACGCGATGCAGTTTGTCATGTCGTGAATCTAATGTAATTACATTAGATTAGATTTCGTGCTTGATATGAGTTACAACAATATTTACAGACTTTTAAAGCTTTGTCGTAAGAATATTGTATCTAAATCTACACTTCATTACTACATTAGTAGTAACATACATTAGTAATAAAGTGTATTTATAGATACAATATTCTTATGGCAACACTTTATGGAACTAAATGTTACGTGTTTGTAATCTATAATAGTTTTAAACTGCTAATAATAATAAAAACTTGTAATTTAAAATAATTTGAAATGTGTTTTAGCGGCTTACTTTCTTTTATCAGATATTATAACAGTATATTAAAATGTAAACATTCCAACCACGTTTGTACTTTTTTATAAATTAACTTCAGGGACCTACACGACGTAACTGTTTATATTGTCAGTTTATTTCATTTGTGACAAAAGTTTTCATAGATGTTCGCAAACAATGATATGTAACATACATAAGTGCAGTCTCAAAGTAATAGTAGTAAAGAAGATAAACAATGCAACTCTCATTTTATTTATATACATTTTAATAAAATAAATTATTTTTGTTGCAGGTCTATATCACAGTACTGCCGGTAATGCAGTGTTAATAAGGTACATGTAACAACATGAATGTCAAATTTAACATGGAAATAGCCTGACGATATTCAGACATATTTAATGTCATTATCTGTGTTGATTTTCAACAGATTTTGCTATTGTACCAATACGATAATATCGCACGGCTTGTGCACCAATTCTTACTTTTGGATGTAGTTTGTACCATCATTATTATTTCTAGGATCTAAATTCGAAAATGTCATAATAAAATCGTCACTTTAATTTAATTCAGCATCCATACAGAATAATGGACACTGAGAAGCATGTATAGGCTCACTAAGTTGTTGAAAAGTACCTCGGTATTTTATAAAATTCAGTATTTTTCTTAACTCTTGTCATTACTGTATCTTCCGTTTTATTGTGTATGGGGTTTTATTATATTTTGTAAACCTTTCGAATACAATACAAAAATATCTAATCATGAAAATTTGTCAATTGTGTCGTTAAGTTCTGGGTCGTCATTATATTAATCGTACTAAGCTCAAATGTCTCTCTGAAGTCTATAACATAATCTATAAATTTTGTTTAGAATATAATTTATTCGGGACAATGTGCTGCCTTCGCGAATACGTTTACTTAGTCATTAGCGAGAGATGAATGAAATAGCTGACGACTGAGTAAAGTGCAATCATGCATGAATTGCTCGTGACAATAACCCGCACATGAGTATGAATCTTTTACACTTTGCGAAAGCAAACTGTATGCAAGGTATTTGCTTCAAGTTAGTCGTATGATTTGATGGGTATGAGAGACACACAAAATGGAAGATGCAATGATGGAACTCAATGTACACACATAGTTTTTTTAGCTTAGAAATACAGTTTGCTTTAATACTTGTACATCTGATTGTTAATAAAGTATTTGTTTAATATATTACTTTATTAATTTAACTACAAGACAAGATTAACAGCACTGCTTCGCAGTTTAATATAAAGCTGTCCTTCAAATCCTTTTGTGTTCTTTTGTTTATTGTGACATGTATTTGAATCATATTCCTCATATATGAAAATTATGGAAAGAGAAAAATGTTTATAAATAGGATTATTAAAACCTTACCAAATAAGTTTTGTTACTATAGATATATTTTACCTATAATAGGGATGAACAAAGACGTGTGTAGGTATTTCTTTTATATGTTGTGAAGATAAGAAAGTAGAAGGCTTAGTTTGTCTTTGTGTTTACCTTTAAAAGAGGCCGAAAAACCTGAGTATGCCAATATATAGGGTGGGCCAAGAATTCCTTAACATTTGAATCTAACATCAAAAGCAATCATGTCACGGGATTTCTTGGAACCGATGCTAGTGGGATTTGCTGGCTACAATAGTAACACTTGGTTTCAATAAGATGGAGTCTCTTGTCACACATCCAATGAGGCCCTGCCGGTGGTCATAGATATATTTCAGGAAAAGCTAATGTCCAGACGAGACTATCTGTCTGGCTATCTATCCATAGCAGACTTCTTTTATGGGATTATTTGAAGAATCATGTCTACATTAATAAACCAAATACACTACGTTAACTAAAACAAAAAAATCAACGAAGAGATGTCGGCGATCTCGCGGTCTATTTGCCGACGACTATTCGAAAATTTCGGTACTCGCTTAGAAGAGTGCAAACGTCGAAACGATGGTCATTTAGACAATATAATTTTTAAAAAATAAATTTCAACTAATTAACTTTCTTCTAAATAAACATTTTTTATAATATATCAAATGGTTTTTATATACGATTCTTTCAAATTTTAACTAATTCATGGCCCACCCTATATTAGACACACACACACACACGATCAAACAATGTCCTGTGAATTGTTCTTGTAACTCTTCATATCTTTTTTTGTGTTTGTAAAAGACATCGCCCGCATTAGGAATAAATCCTATGTTACAGGGGATTTTACAAACTAACACAAAAAGCAAACACTCAGTGCAGTGGAAAGCGGTGCGGCGACCACTTAAACCACTACGCTACCCGTGCAGAAAACTTATTTTTCATATTTAAATGTTTTTACTTACTTTAACTCAGGTACTTCAAGGTACAATGTCGGCCGATACAAAGGCCACAGTCGTATACTTTTTTGAGTAGCTAGTACAAACAATTTTCTCAATAGAAATATCAGAGGGTGAGTGTATGTAAACAAGTCCTCAGATTCTGTTAGCGGCACGTTCTACCTCCAGTTCTCTCTAAGTTCAATTGTATATTTTTACTAAACTTTTAAAATGTTCTGCGAATACTGAAAATGTTGAGACATCCGTCTATTTGGGTACTCCATTTTTTGTGCGGCTATCGAGCAATGGGATGATACTCGATATTAGAAATAAAAGCATTCTCCGTCTATAGCTACCTAAGTTGTAAAGTAGTTAGGTGTTATTTCGTATTTTACATGATATTCTATGTACGTAAACCTCTAATGTCTTTTTGATTCCAATTTTTGCAAATAACAACCAGTAATCAGAGCCAGTATCAGGTCAAAAAACATTTTTTGATTATATTAGCTTTTGACTACAAATTTATGGTAACATTATCGTGGCCGGTGTTCCATTAATGCCATTAAGCAATTTGTTGTTTTTAATTTGGTAACATAACCCTTATTCAAAGCACTCTACGCAATTCTCAAATCATTATTAGTATAGCAACTTAGATCCCTAGATATAGGTTTCTATTTTATATCCTTTATTAAACCTTTTTGGTAATTCTACTCTTTATCTCCAAGTACTTAATACTATTCTTAAATTGTTGTTATCCATTAAGATCTCTAGATATTCTATTAAAATTTATTTCTTTTTTACCTTTTGTTAATTCTCTCATGTCATTCTACAATTGTACATTTTACATCGTAACGTTAAGAACAAGTGGCTTGTCTACACAAGTAAGCAGAACATTGCCTTGATTGTGTTACAAAGTTAGTAAAGCTGGCTTTGTGATCACAGTAAGTTGTAAGTTAGTAAACAGCTGCTTTCGTCTACCCATCTCGCTGATTTTAAGCCTCAAGGAATAGAGCTTAACTAGACTAAATGTAGAGTAATGACTATGAGTTAAATAATGAGAAACATAGCTGAGAAATTGTTCTGAAAAATATTGTTAGAAAGAAATTGCCTGTAAAATACAGATCGTTGGGTTTTAAACAAATAGATGCGTATAATGTCAACAATCAGATTAGGCCTTTTGGATTGTCATTTAATTCGAAGTTAGCAAAAAAGAACTAGTCTTACTTTCTTTTCGTAAATATGTCACAAGGAAAACTTCTTTCCCTTATGACATATTATAATTCTAAACAAACGTAATTCCAGTTCTTCAATTGGAATTATGTTTATTTAGAATTATAATTAATAACTCAACAGTTATAAGAAGTAATAGTGTAATAATACTGGTACTACATATATACCTATACACTTGTCTATGCCAGGAAAACCGCAGTTATAACAAGTTAGAGATGACTTGCCCGATTTCAAGATTAAAAAATATACTCTAAATAAATGAAGTTTGTCTGATATTCGCGTAAGTGAGTTTTTTGTTCGTTACGCTGTTATTTACCTACGTTTCCGATCATGAAATACTGTACACACATTGCCAAGGATAGGTACAAGAAAAACAGTTAGGGTAACCTTTATTGAAAAATGAATACCATCCCAAACTGCTGAGCAAAATATCTTTTATTCAAGTGTCAAAGTTAATTTCCTAAATATTTATTTCACTCGTAATGCTCCATATCATTTGCGATACTCAGCATCTTCTTACACATTATCAATTATTTCTTTCAGCTTATTTTATGCATAAAGCATAGACTTTACTAATTTTCTGTTTGTAAGTGTTTAGAAATTTCATATATATTATAAATTTCACGAATATACATGTTTGTAACCCTCAAGATATTACGTTTGTTTACAGTAACTCATCGATCGTGCTTACATTAAGAACCTAAACGTGAAGAACAAACAAGAAATGGTATTAATTAAAAACTTTTCTTCTATCGCAAAACAAACGAAAACAAAACAGAAGTTTGGTATTTCATTAAAATCGACATTCAACATTAAGCGAACTTGATCTCTTTTCAAAAATATAAGAGAGCGAAGGAAAGTTCTCTTTGTCGTGACGTTTTTTGAATTACATCTATTTGGAATAAGCATTAGAGGTACCTACAGAAACTTGAGTTCTCAGAATAGACGTTGTGAGCACAATGACTGAGAAATACTTATTTGTTTTAGAACTTTTGTAACTTTCATTTAGTAACTGATTTAAAAATGTCGGTAAAATTAATTAAAATTAGCTGGAAGTTTTTGTATTTGTGATATTTTTTAATTTTCTAAATATCTATTTCACTCGTAATGCTCCATATCATTTGCGATACTCAGCATCCACTTACATATAATCAATTACTTTATTCATAAAACATAGACTTTACTAATTTTCTGTTTGTGAGTGTTTTGAAATTTCATATCATAGTAAATTTCATAAATATAGACGTTTGTAACCTTCAAGATATTACGTTTGTTTACAGTAACTGATCGCTCGTGCTTACATCAAGAACCTAAACGTGAAGAACAAACAAAGAATGGTATCAATTAAAAACTTTTCTACTATCGCAAAACAAACGAAAACAAAACAGAAGTTCGGTATTTCATTAAAAACAACATTCGAATTCAAGCGAACTTGATCTCTATTCAAAAATATAAAAGAGCGAAGGAAATTTCTCTTTGCCGCGGTTTTTTTTTTTAATTAAATCTGTTTGAAATAAACATTAGAGGTATCTACAGAAATTTGAGTTCTCAGAACAGACATTGTTAGCACAATGACTGGTAAATACTTTTTGTTTTAGAATATTTATAACTTTCATTTAGTAATTGATTTATTAGTGTCAGTAAATTTAATTAAAAGTGGTTGACAGTTTTTGTCTGTGTGTTGTCTATGTGTGATAAAGACTATATAATAAATGCCTATAAGAGAGTTACTAAATCGCTATTATGTGTAATTTATAATATAAAGACTAGTATTTACTTAAGTTGTTACAGAAACATTTAATTTATGTAGGAGCTGTGCCGACCTGCAAATAAAGTAACGTGTTATTTTTGTCATTATATATATGTCATATTTTGTCATATTTATATGTATATATACATATATATACATAACTTTACAACCGAATAGTGAGAGCTCTAGAACCACATACTTTAAAAAATACAGTATTTTTTAGATTACAAGATTCAGATTCTGTCATCTATGTAATTTAGTAAATCACTAGACTTTATCACTGTCTTATTATTATTATTTTTAAGAACCTGCTAAAGTGACTACTCTGTCTTATGGAAAGCATGAATAGAATCCATGAGGAGGTCACTATACTCATTGCGGATGCAAGCATTACAGTATGGTGACTTACACTACGGCGGCCTAGTGAGATGCTTTTTTACGCCCCGCCTGGTGACGTAAAAGGCAGGACAGTCATAGTGGCAATGTAAGGCTCACACACTTACCATGATAACTATCATCCCTGCATCAATGGGTCTCCGGTTTTGCATTCACCACAGCGAAACACGACAGCACGGATGCTGTCGCTTTAGGTTGGCCTTCTATGAGAAGGTAGTGCTGCCCCAATTGAGCCGCCTCGTTTATGCTGAAATCAACGTGGCTCTACTACCTATAAAATACAAATTTAAAGATTTTTTTTTTCCGGTTATCTACAAATTATATGTACTGGTTTATTACTATAAATTATACAATACTCCTAAAGTCTTCAAGAAAATACAGTAAATGTGTGTATTAAATATCAGTGGTACATCCACTCGCTGTTAAATCAATTATAAATTCGCTTTGAATATTGCTCATGAAAATTTTATGAACTCTTTTTGAAGAGTTTGGTAATTCGATGTACTTGAACATATTGCGTTCATTTAAAATTGATGCGGAGTGTGTGAGCTTTCAGTGAACGTACATTGAATGAATACGTGAAAGACAATTCAATAAAGAATTTGCTTTCAGGTATTAGAAGTGCTACGGCGTGTTTTTTTTTATGTTTTTGAAATCAATATTATACAAATATACGTTTCTTAATTACATACTTCTGTATACCTCTCTTTATTACACATTTTCTATAAATATAAATATACTAATAAAAATAAATGCCTATCTATAAAAATTATGAAACACTGTTTGTGAAATTGAAATAAGATTTTAATTTAGATACTTAACGAATTTATGAGAAGGAAAACGCACAAATTTGTAATTTTTTATGTGTTATTATACTAACAGAGTGGAGCTTTTGTGGGTTCTGGTAGACGATAAACAAAATTTGCATCAAGCAGAAAGGGTTGTAAAGTGTAAAATTACCTGTAAAAGGAGGTATCGTATCGTATCGTATCGGTATCGTAATGAGGACTTTAACGTGAATAATGTTGTCTACGCGTTTAATGAGATTTACTCATTTGGAATTCTGGTAGCCTACTTTTAAAAATCCAGCCGAGATGGGGCACAGTTTGATAACGCGAAGTCTACTAAGTCTATATGGAATGTAATCAAAGAATTATCTAGAAACCTAAGTTTCGTCTTAGAAAGTAAGAACAACATCAGAGCTCTTTTATTATTTACTTTTAGTTTAATTAAAATAATGATTGTACTTTTTCTTTCACATTAAAAAAACTACCTGTGAATTCATCTTTCTACGATCAATAGCGATAAGGGCGCTATTTGTACATGATCATTAAATTCGCACAAAAAATATATTATACTCTATTCTACAATGTCTCAGTCATTCGTGACGCAAAGTCAACATATCTTTATTTTATAAAAAACATTGTTTTATAATTATTGGAAATCGTCTCTTACTTACATAATGACTCTAAGGTCATAGAAAACATGCATAGCAGCAACAATCCGATAATTCTCTATAAATATTTATATATAATCTGGATTATATGACATTACTTGCTAAAATCTATCTAGATTTTATACTCGTACATGCGGGACAATCTAGGTAAAACGTTAAAACTTTTGATGACTTTTAAATGAAAACAGCGCTACTACTTCAACTTAATTTTAAACCTGAAATATATCTACGTCTTATTTCAATTTCACAAAACAATTTACGAACGCATGTGCTTAAAAAGTTTTATCGAGTGTTGTCAAATCTCATTTAGACTCGAGATGGGAACATGAGTCTCTTAGACTGTGGATTATTGATGTCGTGAACCTCCTCCCTTGGTTTAATTCCAGTTAAATTATTTTGTTGAGAAAATGTTACCACAATAACCTTTTTATTGAATAGATACTGGTTTAATTCTCAATTGAAATAGGTAATACTAAGAATGGATTAAGGTTCATTCAGTCCACTAACTTTAAATGTTTTTTTGTTTTCTTTTTTGAAGATAAATTGGAATTCAGAAATAGTTTGTAAAGAATTTGCTGTCGTGCTTACCGTGTGCCTGGCATTTAATACTAAGTTATTTTACTTTAATACTAATACTGTTTCGTAAAATTAAAGCTATAAAACGTAGTAGTAAATTAGAAATGATAAATTCATCTCAGAGTTGTTTAGACTTATTATTAATTATAAACTTCGTAACTAAGAATAAATCTGACAGTAATCATTAAGTTTTAGTATTAATTTACTACAATATACATGAGAACTACTTGAGAAAGAAAGGACCGGAAAGAAGTTTTAATTTTATATCGATTTCAATAGCTTCATAGAGGGAACGGGTGTGATGTCCCTCCAACACAAAGGGACCTTACCTCCGACCAGGTGAAGTGATCATACCTGGCGGTTCGCGACCCTAACAGTTGATATTGAGCTACTGTATTTATGCTAATCGCCGCGAGAATTTCTATATCGTGACTCAGGATTAGTAGTTGCTACATAGTTCATTACTCCGATGTGTCTTCGCTAGATGGTGCTGTAGTATGTATTTTTTGTTTGCGCTGTATGTGGAAGTCGCCACAGTTACATAGCAATCGAACTCGCTATTCTTTTAAACGCTCTAAATTAAAGCAGTAAAAATGATATAATCAAAATAAATACTCAAAAGTATTCTGAAAATAAAATTGTGTAAAGTTGTTTAACAATCAGTAAGCAAATATTTTTAAAACAACACCTAATTTTTACATCAAAAACACCTAATTGTGTTTACGCATCAGAAAAGGGTGTGATGTTAAAATATTTCAAATACGAGAGATGTTCATTCGGCACACCAAATATTTATAACAAAACCCGACCCGCAAGTTAGATTGAATAATTTGTATGAGCAACATTCCTTCAATTTAAGTTTGTAAGTTATTTCATGAGGCTAGGATTAGACTGTAAATTGAGAAAATGCCGTAAAAATTAGGGTGTGTTTGGACTACAGTAGTCTTCGCCCGGCTTACCCACTTTACCATCTTAACCTAGGCTTTTAGATTCTTCAAAGAAAGTTAAAATATATCATATTATTCTTTTCGAAAGTAATACACAATACATTAATATCTTTAGAATAATTAATAGCATAAGTAGATTTCTGGTTTTTGTCATAACCATCAGATTCTCGTAAAGGATCTTAAAAGCTTACTGACTTTAAGGTAATACTTGAATCATTACAAATAAATTAAAACTAAGAAGGATCTCATTTTATTATAATATTTTTATGAATGTTACTCCAAGAGGGCTTTTATTTCAAATCCAAGCTAAGCTGGTCCTGTTGGTTAGAAAATCATTTCCATTCTCCATTTTAACCCCATGACAATGTTACCACCCAAAATTCGAGAAAAATTGCAACGCTCTTTGAAAATTGTTAATTGATTAATTTTAATCAGTTACACATATACCATTAGTATTTTCTACAGTAAAAATATCCAGTGAAGTGAAATTATTGATAATGACCGCATATAATTCATTAATTTTCATCACAAGACATTTTTATGAAGTATCAGGAGAAGTTTAAGTTGAATCAGAAAAAGTACTAAATTGTCAAGATGATAGATGGTGACGTATGCATATTGTGTCTAAGATGAACTCCATTCACAAAAATATAAAAATAAAAAGTTTAATGTTTCTCTCTGCATTATCTATCGCCAAAGTACTTTGAGTAATTCTTCAAACTTATGCCGTCCGCTACTTTGTGTTATCATTTAACTCACAATTATCATTTAATCACTTGGATTACTAGCACTTCTTTACTGTACGTTTTTCTAGAAACCTTTTTCCTCGCACAGTCTGTGGAACAAATTGCGTGAAATACCCTACGGCTCCCATCTAACCCTCTATACCTCAAAGGCCGTCAAGGTACTTGTGACTTTAAAATTATAGGTGTCCAAGAGCGGCGATATTCACCTACCATATGACAAACAATCTAATGTTAGTCCGTTTTCATTCTACGAGAAAAAAATGTTTATCGCTCTCGAGAATAACAGTATTTGAGACCTTTCATTGTACTACACTTCATATTAGCATTTTTAAAAGAATGAATTGCTTAATTATTTACCTTATGTCGAACTCATCAGATTGACGAATGTAGAATCTCGAAAACCTCTTCAAAGAGAAATCATTGAATTGTTACAAATTAATAAAAAAAAATTGATTGACTATTTCACTGTCGATGCATGCAGTGTAATGTATTTAATATTCAACGTCGTTCACTTCGTTCGTTGCATTAATTTCAATATCATTGTACGTCTCATTGTAGAATTTATGTTATTAGGGTGTTATAAATACTGTAATATATCTTAATATAAATACTAACATAGTATAAACAAAAAAACATCCGATGTTTAAAGGATTGTTTTCATTCAATAACAAATACTTATAAAATTAACCAATTCTTGTTAGTACTAGAAAAATTCTTATTGATTTTAAATTTTTGAAACAAAATTCACCTAAATTTTTTGAAAACTATTATCAGAAATAATATCACTTAAAAGTTTCTTAAATGAGTTATACGGTATTTATGGTTACAAGTTTCAAATAGATATCATTTTGTAAGAGCTTCATATTTTAATAATACTTTTGCGTTTATTCCTGCGGGAGTATTTGATTAAATGTAAATATTAATGCTTTATGTTATACAGGAAAAATATGTTTTCTTTGTAACAATACTTCGAGCCAGACTGTGTATATTTATTGAATATGACATCAGTGGCGCACGAGAAAAGAAAAATAGGGTGAAAAATGGAGCTACGCTACGCCACATAACAATATTAGGTTTAGTTACCAATTCTCAGTAATAATCACCAATTTTGTTTTATTTCAATAAATTATATAACGGAGCGTAATACCTAATACATGAAGTTTATGAATCGATAAAAATATTTAGGGGCTTCAAGCTGATTTCTGCTACGTCAGTCACTCTAATCAGAGACCTGCCCACTACGCAGAAGATATTATAGTGCACAAATGTATGTGCAAACATAGGTGCACTTTCTGTTCCCTCACAAGAGTGAGAAAAATCCAATAAAACGGTTATCCGACACAATCGAGGAGAGATCATGCGCAAGACCGAAGGCTTAACATGTTCTCCGAGACAAGGGGGTTAAGATCCCGACTTCTAAACTCCGGGCTACACATACGCTAACCGTTAGAACAAGGGGGCGGACGATCCAAACGAGGAAAAATAATACAAAATTGTGAAAATTGGTTTACTGTTATATACGTGGAGGAACGGGTTCCATGTCTCTCCAATAGAAAAGGATGTTCCTTTGAAAAGGTGACGTGGTCGTGCCGCCAAGTGGGCCGCGGCCCAAATATAAACTTTACACCACAACTAAAAAAACTATTCCAAAAATTTATAACTAAAAATTAATAAAAATATGATCTGAAATTTCAAACATATTTCTCTCTATCCAATCTTCACCTAATTCCATTAATAGGAGTACCTTAAAGTTACTCTAACATATTTTATTTGCTAATTGCAGTATTCGATGTTTCAATGTTAAGCAGCAAGAATGTAAAAAAATCTGTAAGATGAACAAAAGAATCTGTAAGATGAAATTTACGACTTCCTAAAAAATATCTCATAACTAAAACATGTGATTATTTTGCAAACGCTGCCCAACTCAACTGAATTCTTCTGTTAACCTCATTCTTAAAGTAGTTTCTACTCAACTGCAATATCTGTCAAAGGTTTGCATATTGTTGAATAACGTCCAGAACAGAACATGATCTTGATTTTATTGAAGTTCATTCGTAAACTGATACCGAGAAAGTTATCAGCCAGGTCATTCAGCTGTATGTCCTCCAGTGTTTCAACCGTGCTGCTCGTCTGCCAGTGACAGATGTATTCGTTATTGATGTTTATGCCACACCTTTTCTCGTGCAGTGTTTTGAATATATATGTACTCTATTACATTTAAGAATTTCGGGGAAATAAAGATTCCCTGTTTAACTACTCGATGTAACCGTATGGACCTTGTTTACTTATTCTGTACTTAATCAAACATAGTGATATGACACTTTATTATTTGTGTGTATCGCCACTGTACAGTGTCACAAGTGCAGCGATGGCAACAAAATTCTTTAACGTGGTTTTGTCACCTTTTTTTAAAGAACTAGTCTGCTACACTCGTACTCCACATCTCTAGACTTCACCCTTCAAATAGGACAGCTCTTCTCCAAGGGCTTTATAGCTGTTTAAGAACCATTGCGATTTCATTAGTGTTGACTTCTGGAAGATCTTTGTAGCGATGTTACTCTGGAGTCTTCATTTTCGTAATTAGATCGAGATGTAAGCGTAGCGCATGACCAGTCGTAGAAGCTTTCTGTTTCAAGAAGAACTACCGGTTGGGTAGCAATGACTTCTCACGGGCACGTTCAGCCTTAAAGTCGACATTCGGCGAACCTCATATAAGTCGGTGATCACTACAAGCCTATTGATCACTGACACATCTTAATCACAGAAACTTGACCTCGTTAAAAAGGTAAGGAAATAATACGCTAATTACTTTAATTTTTTTTTTCTACATCGCAAATTCTATAAATACGCTTTCTTATGTTTGGCGTTTACGCATTAGCGTCGGTTGCGCTACTGAAATATCGTGATTTGCGAAACACACTGAGATCATGAAAGCAGCGGTATGGCTAATGTGACGTGTTGGCCGCTGCATACAAAATAATACTCTATTCTTGCGATGTAAATATGAATTTCACCATTAGATTAGACGTTTGAAATGTGGTAACTATTCAATATACAGACGATATACATCTTAAAAAAATTGTTATACCTATTATACCATAAAATTTTACGACGAAAGAAATGGTGTATTTATCTCCTTAGCATGCCGTTCTTTTCGCTGGATATATTATCGTATCCATTGCCTTTAAAACTTATTTTATTTTCGCTGGTTACAGAATTTTTTTAAAATAAACATTTCGAAAATTCCTAAAAGATGAAGGTTGTATTTTTGTGTCGTAGACACGTGACATTTTTTCTCATAAATTCTATTTTGAAAAGTTATTTAGTTAAATTTTTATATCGCAATATAGGATTGATTAGCAGTTACTACATAGTTTAATGTGTCTTTTGTAGATGGCGTGGTAGTTTGGTTTGTTACGTATGTGGAAGACACTATGTACAGATACAAAAGATAAAACTTGTAGCACATAAGATTACTACTTTACTAAGCTTTGTAAGAAAATTACCAATTGGCAAATGAATACTTGAAAATAAATGAATCTAGATTTTATTGCGCTGTCATTTTATTTATACCCTATTTATACAAGTTTGTTCAAGAAAGGCATTGTTCTTGATTGACACAAGTTTCCTAAAGCTTTATTATTCTTTGGAACTTGATATAGGTGTAATATAACTTTTGGGACGCCGAATTTCGTCGTTGATTTCTCGTTGCAAAAGTTGTTTGGCCTCGTCAAACTACGTTGATTCAAATTTGTACTGACAAGTTCTACAAAAAGGCAGAATAAATAGAACATTTGGCTGTTTCCGAAATTTGTACACGTAGGTTACAACGTTTACTTTTTCCTTTCGTTTAATAATATCTTTAGGTAATACGTGATCTTTAAAAAAGGATCACACAAGTTTTTTGTAACCCTGAATATTTGATTAGGTTATGGGTGATAGAAATGAAAGAAAAATATGTAACAAATGTAGGGTGAAATTATCGGAGCATAGAATACTGCTGTACTAAAAATATTGAATATGAGTCTGCCAATAATAATAAACGTAAATAGTGTATATATTTGAATCTATCTTAATTAAATATTACTATAAACTTAAGGCTTTCCATCAGGCAGAGCAGTCACTTTGCCTATCTTAAAATAAAAAATAAAAAAGGAAAGATTGTTATAATCGAATAGCTGTGATACATCTTATCTTCACATCTTTGTGATAGTATTCTCCATTATTGATATTTGTTTTTAAAATGTTACTTCACACAATATAAACTTGTCTCAAAACCATATCCTAAAAGCAATCTTAACAGTGAAAGAATGGGAAGAAACACTGGTAATGGACGCACCACTCAAATGGAACCAACGAGCAATGTGGTCCCTTTTATTGGTTGTGATTAAACTGCAAGTCATCATAGAGATAGCACACAAATCATGACAGATAAAAAACATTTGAAATACGATATTACATATCAAATCATGCCTATTTCCCTGAAAGGGGAAAGACACATGAAACGCCTTTTCACCAGTGTTCTGGTATCACGTAACAAATGACGAGCGTGTTGCCGCCAATTGGGATGTTTTGTTTGTCAGAGCCTCGTCCATCGAAAAGCAGGTAAAGTTGGCTTGGATCCCCAAGTTCTTAATAGGAACCCTAGGCACCCTATGCATAAGTAACCAAATGTATAAATAAAATTACTAAAAGAGTTAGAACAAAGAGTTGTATAGTATGTATTTATCTAGTGATGTAATATTTATATTTGTATTCTTTATTTCTAAGTTCTCATTGGTGTCATATTACTCATAAAGTTAAATTAATGAGCCCTTTTGCGACAAAACGAAAATCATCTAGCACGTATAGGTTCTAGGGGCTATTCTAAGATTTTTTTTTCTATGAGATACTAGATCAGACTTGGTATTTGATGATAAATGACTGCCGGTGCCCTTAGATATCTACAATTCAAGAGTCAATAGTTTATTAAAATTCTTTGAATATCGTCCCCCTAACTTAGGGAGAGGGATTTGGTTTCGATAACCACACCAAACGAACCTCCTTGAAAAGCAACCGTAAAACTGTTGAACACTGGTTAATTTGCCATTATCAATAATTTTTCTACGAAATTATGATGTACACGAAACCTAGCAGTCGACGAATACATTTATTAAAAAAACACCTAATCATGGGGCATATGCCAAATCGTTATTTAGAGCTACCGTGAAGTTTATACAACATGAGCAATTACAACATTTAGATATTATAATCCATATTAATTTTTGATTGATTTGATTTGGTTGAGCCCGAATCAAAGCTATAACTCCAGCGTGGCACCAACTACAGGATTACTTCAAAACAGGGTTCGTAGTGAGTTTTATAAGCTCAGTATCGGATTTTATCTAACTTTATCAGTTAGTTTGTTTTGGCAGTACTCCCAATTCGCGCCAGATGGTGATAGAACTTTAACAGAAGTTCTCTTAAGTATCTACTTTTTCGTCTTCAAATTACATTAGAGCTTTTAGGAAATTCGAAGTGCCAACTTGTGAAAATTATGTGCGTACTTGTTAAAAAGGTTATACTTTAAAAAGTCTTTTTATATTGTGTACTTTGACCTTTGTAAGTGACCTTTTATATTCTTAAACAAAGAATATATTAAGGCTAAGTTTAATTTTTCTTGTATATTTCTAGAAATGAATTATATTTATAACATTTATGGTTAAGTTACTTTTTGTAACTAATACATCAAAAGGTTATATGTGTGCCTACGTTCTATTTATATTTTTGTTGAAAAGTATTAAAGTGTTACAGTTAGCCTTTGGTTAGCATTATTAAAGAACTTTTTAGAATTACCAGGAATTTTGTTAATTTACGTAACTTAAGGTAGGTTTTTTTAACTATTGTCTTTTCTGCTAACAACATTTGATATAGCAACATCGATATGTGCGTAAGTTAAACAATTTTTTTTGAGTAGTACTTTTAATACACAGTGACATTAATTTATTTACGTCATCATCAATTTTCTTCAATAATCCACTGCTGACCATGGAATTCTCCTTAAAAACGAATTTGCCTACTGAAGCATGCTAGCCGCGTTTTGGTATTGTGTGTCGAGTTTGCCTTCTTTTTCCACTACTGTTGTCCTGTAAACTTGACTCCGTCAGTCGGTTCTTAGGATACCTTCGAGTAAAGAAGACCGATGATGACGCATGATGGTGATGCTTATGAAGATTTTAGTGTTGTATAATAAATACCACAGAGTATTGCAGTTATCAATTATTACATAAACTTCAACCATATGCAGTTAAAACTGTAAGTCAACAACTTTAACATTAATTAAATAAATTTATAGTAATTGTCGGTGAAAATGTTTATTCCGTTTTTCACTCGCACCATTGATACAGCAAACACAGTAAAGTAAATACCAGAACTCGTAATTAACCTGTTAACTCAGTATTAAATCAGTTTATTGAGATTTTGAACAAATGTGTTAAGTGCCATAATTTATGGTTCATTTATATATTTACTACGAGCACACTACACTCGAATGATACGTAGAATGTGATTCAAATAAAAGTTATAGTTAATTTTTTATGTTTTTATAAAGAAAGTAATACAAAAACTGGGAAAATCAAGATAGGTAATACTGAAACATACAAACTTCTACACTGGTTAAATAGTTTGGAATAATTGTTACACCCAGATATTATTTACATTTCTGTTAGAGTTATTGGATTATGTAGAATTTATTTGAAATTAATGAAAAGTTTTATAGTACAACAACAGTCTTTTAATGATGCCCACAGAGTATAAAAAGGAATAGACAAACATTGAAAAAGGTGCGAATTTACACCACAGACTATATAACTATTACTAGTGTGTTACTTAGTATATTAGGCACAATATAGAAACTAATATTTTAACACTCCTACCAAATTCAAGCCTTTCATCGGTTTTATACAGTAACAAAAGTTCAACAGAAGTTTACTAGACTTCTAAATAATGTAATCTATCTAATACTCTACAACACACATACAAATTAATTTAGTTTTGACATTCCAATACTATTTCTCATGAATATAAATTTGTCTTTAGACAAGGCTTTAGTAAACATATCAGCATACTGATTATTAGTGTGTACATAGTTCAGACTGATTATATTATTATAATATTTTTCTTTTATAAAGTTATACTTAATATCTATGTGTTTACATCGCTTATGAAATTCACTGTTTTTAATCACGTTTATTGCACTCTGATTGTCAATGTTTATGCACACGGATTTTTGTCTGAATACACCTAAATCACTGAGTAACTGTCTAAGCCACATAGCCTCTTTAGTTGCAGCACAAGCAGCCATGAATTCGGCTTCTGTCGTGGATAAGGCCACAGTAGGCTGGCGTTGTGATGACCAAGTGACAGCTGCTCCACTTTTTAAAAAAACATAGCCAGTCGTTGAGCGTCTGTTTTCCAAGTCATTAGCAAAATCTGAATCGCTGTATCCAGTTAAATCCGTGCTGTCACAGTTAGATGTATAGCATAATCCATAACTTTTTGTCTCTTTCAGGTATTTTAGTATTTTCTTTACAGCGTTCCAGTGGGGTTCATCATGGGAATGTAAGTATCGACTCACCTGGTTTACAGCAAGCATTATATCAGGTCTGCTCACCGTTGCTGCATGTACAAGTGATCCTACAGCTTCTCGGTAAGGATAATCTTTCTTCAGTACATTCTCAGGCTTCTGCAACTTCACATTTGGATCAGCAGGTACACAGTTAGGGTTAGCATCCTGCATGTTGAATTTCTTTAGCAACTGATCAATGTATTTGGACTGATGAATAAAAATAAAATTATTGTGCTTTTCAATTTGCATCCCAACAAAGTTAGTTGGCACAGAGTATACTTTTATTTCAAAGTTCTTTTGCAACTCACTAATTGCTTCCATTATTGCAGATTTACTTTTACAGAACAGAAGTCCATCATCAACATACAGGCACAGGTAACATTTGAAGCCATTTATTGTTCCTATATAAACACACTGATCTGCACTGCTTTTCTCAAAACCAAACTTATTGAGAACTGAGCTGAATTTAGTGTTCCAGCACCTGGGTGCCTGTTTTAACCCATATAATGATTTTACAAGCTTACATACCATATTAGGATTGCAGTCTAGTCCCTCAGGTGCTGTCGTCAGGATGTTTTCCTTTAGCTCCCCATACAGAAAAGCAGTAGTAACATCAAATTGACTTATTTCTAACTTTTCTTGAGCTGCAATGGACAATAAAACTCTAATGGAGTCATACCTGACTGTTGGCGAAAAAGTATCATCATAATCAATGCCCTCTTTTTGTGCATACCCTTTTGCACACAGACGAGCTTTATAACGAGGGCCTGTTGGTTCATCTTTGACTCGAAAAACCCATTTGCATCCAATTGGCTTCGCATCTTTAGGCTTTTCTACCAATACCCAAGTTCCATTTTGCTTATGTGATTCTAGTTCCTTTTCTATTGAACATTTCCATTTTTCGGAATCAGGTGATGAGATCGCCTCACTATAGTTCAGCGGTACAGGAATATCTTCACTACAGCACAGGTAACCTTTTCCTTCATCATCTTTTTGTTTTGAAAATAATTCTTTATTTCTTGGTCTCAGTGTTATATTGGAGTGAGACGGTATTTCAACCTTTTGGTTTGGTGAGTAGTCACTGTCAGTACCTTGATCTTGATCAGAGTCAGCAGTGGCAGATTGTAATGTGTCATTAGAGCTCTCAAATGTGTCATCATCAGTTGATTCGGATGATGAGTGACACATTGTGCTGTCCTGTATCAAAACCTCTGAAACATAATTTCTCTCTACAGTTGTTTCAAGAAAAGCTGCATCTCTACTTTTGATTACTGTTTTGGTGCCAGGAATAATAAATCTGAATCCTTTAGTATTATCACAATAGCCAATAAATATTGCTTTTTGTGCTTTTGGGTCCCACTTTCTTCTTTTTTCTTTTGGAAGATGAATCATTGCTTCACACCCAAATATTCTTAAGTGACTGATATTTGGTTTGCTTCCGGACCACATTTCTTCTGGTGTCTTGAAGTTCAGTGACTTAATTGGAGATCTATTGATGAGATAAGCAGCATTGTGTATAGATTCAGCCCAGTATCCTTTAGATAATTTGGCGTCAATTAACAAGCACTTAGCTTTTTCAACCAATGTCCTGTTCATGCGTTCTGCAACTCCATTTTGCTCTGGAGTATATGGAGTGGTGGTTTGATGAACAATTCCGGCAGCTTTTAAGAACTCACAGAAATTTGCATTCATATATTCAAGACCGTTGTCAGAGCGAAGACACTTTATACTACATTCTAGTTGTTTCTCCACTTGGCTCTTGAATTCTTTAAATTTCTCAAATGCATCAGATTTCTTGTGTAGAAAATAAACAAAAACTTTCTTTGAGTAGTCATCAATTAGGGTCATAAAGTATCTTGCACCACTCAGCGAGCTAGTCTCCATCGGACCGCAGATGTCGGAGTGTACCAACTGAAGTACTTTAGTAGTGCTGGTTTCACTTTGTTTTAGAGGTAAGCGAGTTTGTTTTCCTTGCAGGCAGGTGACACATGTAATATTCTTATTTTTCTTAGACAACTGTACACCTTCAGTGTTATCTATTAATTTTTCCAGACTTTCAAAATTCAGATGGCCCATGCGTTGATGCCAGAGGTACATGTCTTGCTTGTCAACTTCAGATATGTATGCATGTTCACTTTTCATATCTAGCCTGTACATATTATTGATTAAGCTTGCCCTTGCAACAACAACATTGTTTTTATTAAATATTAAACAGCCTTTACTGTTGAATTTTACCTGACCTCCATTCTTTATAATCTGACTGACTGATAGTAGATTTGTTGCCAGTTCAGGTACATACAAAACATTTTGGAACAGAATTTTGTTGTACTGATTTTTATCATTACACACATCTAATGTCAACTGACCAGTACTGTGAACTGATAATAACTTGTCATTTGCTACCTTTATAGTCTTGATAAGTGGCTCCTTTTCCTGTTGTAATAGATTTCTATGTTTGGTCATATGTACAGAAGCGCCAGAGTCTATATACCAAGGATCTTGTTCCAGGCTATGTGTTGAAGCTATGAAAGCAGCGGCATAACTTGAACTCTCTTGATTCTTTTTAGAAGATTTCGACTTACACTCCGCAGAAAAATGGCCATATCTATTACAGTTGTAGCAGCGCGGGCCTCTTCTAGGTTGTTTCTTGTTACCCTTATTCTTGTAGTTATGGTTGGCGGCAAATGCAGATGAGTCATTTTCACATATTTTGACATCTTGTAGAATTTTTGACTTAACTAAGTCAGCAGTTATTTTCATACCAGAGCTTTCTATACCCATAATCATCGGCTTGTATGTTTCGGGTAGACCGGATAGTAGCAGTGTCCCGAGCCACTCGTCATCTACTTTAAAGCCGATGTTCCGGAGCTTGTGAGCCGTGGTCATAATTTTGCTCACGTATTCTTCGACATTTAGACATCCAGTAAGATTTGTTGTACACAGATCTCTAAGTAATCCCACACGGCGTGTTAGCCCCGAGTCGTCGAATGCACTTGCCAAGCAGTCCCACACTTCTTTTGCAGACTTTGCATCTTGAATGTGAACGTAGTTTACAGAGTCCACCAGTAAGATGATCTTAGATTTTGCTTTTATGTCGCGTTTTGAGTCGACAGAGTCACCGGGCGCGGGTTCAACACAGTCCCACAAGTCTTCGTGTTGGAGATATGTTTTGACTGCAAATCTCCATGTGGAATAGTTTTCCCGACCAGTAAGCTTTTCGATCATTACGAGAGGATTGCTTGACGACATTTTTGACACAATATTTGTAATGTTCAGTGTTTTCGATCCGTAAAACCAACAGTCACTTTGAGGTTATGTTTTACCGGCGTGCGATATTTTCACAATTTTCACTGTAATTTTATGTTCACTGACTTTCACTTCGATTATCAGGGCTATACTGGGCCCATAACCTGTTAGAGTTATTGGATTATGTAGAATTTATTTGAAATTAATGAAAAGTTTTATAGTACAACAACAGTCTTTTAATGATGCCCACAGAGTATAAAAAGGAATAGACAAACATTGAAAAAGGTGCGAATTTACACCACAGACTATATAACTATTACTAGTGTGTTACTTAGTATATTAGGCACAATATAGAAACTAATATTTTAACAATTTCAAACAGAAAAAAAAATTTTAAATTTGAACCCAAGTTTAAAAAAAGTAATACACTAAGCCACCATAGTGCAGGTTAATATACTGTATGGTACGCATTCGCAATGAGTATGGTGGACAAGACTCTTGAATCCTATTTGCTTTTTCTATTAGGTAGAGCCACTTTAGCAGGCTCCTAAAATAAAAAAAAAATATTTATTGTAATTTAAAACATGTTTTCTAGAATTAAAACTGTTATTGTAAAAGAAAATAAAGATGTCATACGTACAAAGCTAAACACTTGTAACACAATTCCAGTAATTCCATATGACAAATTGAAACACCACCTATTTAACTGTAGTGCTTCAAAAAACCGTATTTACATTAAAATATCAGAAACGAAGCGTTGTAAATGCTCGACGTTCTACAAATTCATTACTCGTTAATCCAACGGTGTATAAACATGTCGTCTGGTAAGACAATGTCGGCTACAGCGAATCGACAGTTATCGAGAGGGAAATTCAATTAACTTCTTGATTTTAATTTGCAGAATGTTGTTTAACATTATTGTAAGCCAAACCAGTTGTAAAACAATAAGAGTACTCTAAAAGATTCTATTAAAGATTTATTGTACAGTTTATAGTTCAAGTTTATGTACATAAATAGGGTCTCTTATTCATGATGTATGCGTGTACAAGACCATTAAATAATCATTTTCACATTAGAATAACTTTTCAACATAATGATAGTTAATTTAAGATGTCCTCTTGATGGAAGTTTATTTGTCGTCATTAGAATTAGATTCCTTGCTAAGGAGACGTCTTTGTCAGCTGTATACTATTATAGACTATTGATAATGTTATTTACATTATAAGAGAGAATCTGAAGAAATATTAATAATATATTATTAGAGTAACTCTCTTTTGATTACATAGGTAGGTTTATCAAACAGTTTTCTAGTTTTAACTGCCTCGCTGGCGCAACAGTAGTGAATATGACTGCTATGCTTGAGGTACCGGGTTCGATTCCAGGGTCGAATCAAATGTTTGTATGATCTGCAAATACTTGTTACAAAAAAAAGTATGTAAGTAGTCTATCAGTCAATTTATCATAGCACAAGCTCTGCTTAGTTTAAAACTAGAAAATGTTGTGTCAAATGTTGGAAATATATATATATATAGTTTTGCCACCTCATTAGACCAATAAAGTCCTCAATTATAGAACTAAAAAACGACAATTATAATACAAAATATATTATAATATTGTGATATATATCAAAAAAAACAGTAACTTAAAATAATATAGCACTAAGACAAGTATATAGTAATACAAATTTTATTTTACAATGTTTTAACTACTCAGTAAGTATTTTTGTAATATATTATGGAAGATATTGTTACTCAATCTCTACCGCACCACAGTGGTGTAACGGATTTTAATACTAAGTCCAGCTTTGCCGGCAATTTTACAGTAAGTGGGAGATTTATTGCACGTGGCTTCGTCCAATGAATTTTTGAAGTAAACGTTAAATAAATTAGATAAACTACCTAAGCTTACTTATATTTCTTTAACAGTATACCAGAGAAAAATAAATAAAAAAAGGGATCAGTGGAAAGAAAGCATTACGTTATGAGGCAACAAAAAAGTATATATTTATAGATAATTAAAAACATATCTTAGACTAATTCGGTAAAGTATCACGAGAACTTGGAATAAATCGGTGAAGTGGTACTAATTAGTGAAATAAGTACCCTGGATTAAATATGTCATGATTATCGGCCTAGGGAAGGTAGTGTTCTCTCGGTTTCTAGTGTCTTTAGATATAGCTGGGAAGTCTACTTGGGTGAATCAATTAGTACCTGCACCTCTCGTGATAGCACATCAAAATGCCTCATGCAAGTTTTTCGTTTTCTAATTCGTCTTTATTGACGTTAAATTAAATTTACATACATTTAATTAAATAAACTGTCATCTAGTTTGAAGCAGATAGTTTCTTGCAGCACTTATGTCTACGTTGCCTTACAAACGACAACAATAGATACGCTCACATTTATCAAAACAAAGTAACACACGAATACGAAATGTATGATAATTAATAACTAAAATTAAGTAAAACAAGCAGTATAGGCATTCAAAGTACTTTATTAGTGTACTTGTACACTAGTAGGCGAAACTCGAATACCAATGAATATTCTATTAGCCCCTAAAATGTGTAAACGCGAGATGTGTTATGGAGTAAACACGATGCTGGCCAAATTCAGGTTTGTCCTTTTCATATTTAACATTACTCTATTTGACTACAATAATAATAAGATTTTTTATAAAATTGAATTATTTTTCTTTACATTTATACATTTGTAGAAGGGTAGGTTTTAAACTTAACTCAGATCAGACCGATTCGCAGGTAAATAGTTGGCAAACTCATGTTTCTTAGTATGAATTATAACTGTAAATCCAGAAGAATATTATAAATTGGGTATTTAAATCTCCTTGCTTGAAAATGACATAACTAATAAACAGAAATAGTTATATATAATGATTATTATTAATATGAAGATTAATTCTCATAAGAAAATTCGTTCAAAATTCAGTTCTGATCTATTTTTTATGTCTTAAATGACGTAGAAGGTATACTCGTAGTTAAGTATTACTAATACTTTCAGAATATCGATTTTCAGAAATTTCAGTCACAACACGGTATAATTACGTTACAGTCAATACTCAATAAATTTTTATTACTAGTTTACTTTGAGCCAATTTGGACTTATTTTATTTATGATTAAAACCTACACCGTCCGTTTGACTGAGAGCGGTAAATGTAGTTTGCGAAAAAAATAACTTTACTTCATGAGTGGAAATGTCCGAATAGTTAGAAACTAATCGGACATACCCGAAGTACCGAAATGACAAAAACAATAACTAAACTAATACCGACAGAAGCGGCTTTTACGTCAGATAAGCTGACGCTGATAAACATTTATAAAAGCCTTTTCATCTTCAATAAATTAAGTGCTGTTAAGGAGCCAGTCTTACACTAATACCACTTACTGGCAACTTTCTTAGTTTAATATAAATTTGAAATATGATAAAATTATAGCGTAATAAGTCTTTTTTGTCGTCACTGTCTTATGTTAACGCTCAAGGCAAACGCATAAGATCTAAAACGCAAATGTTACATAAAAGTTATCTAACTAGTAAGTCTGCTACAAGTTTGTGTCTTTAAAGTTATTGAAATTATACATTTAAGAGATCAGAGTTGTTATCTAAGATTTTTATTGCGCAAATAATTTAAGGTTAAACTTCTAATCAATCTAATACTTTCTTTTAAACAGAAATAATGACTCTAATTAATTGTCATTACAAATTGTGATTTAGATTTTGAACATTTTCAAAGCACATTATCCGAGAAAAGTTATTGTTACATTTAAAGATAAAGTGGTATATTTAAAGAATTTTTATTTTAAATGTTAGTAACTTCTAAGTAAAGAAGTTAAAATCAGAAATGAACGATTAATCAGTTTCAGGCAATTCGATAACGGTTCACCTTTCGAAAAAACGGATAAGAAAAGTAGATTCGGAATTTTTAGTTTTCACAAGGCGTTATCAGTGGATGGAGTTAGGATTTGTGTGCATTTTACTTATGCAGTTATTAATATAATAATACATCAAATTGTAGATCCAAAATCCACAAGTATTTATAATTAAGACTTCATAGGAGTTCATAAGCAAATTATAGTATATTTTATAACATTGGTCTGTAATTATTTTTGATAATTGGCTGACACATATGAATGCTGAGACTTACGACACATGCCGATAAGACAAAAGCGTAATCCTTTCTCAAAAGCTGACAAAGCACTCTTGAAACCATTAAGTTGCAGTTGTCCACGAACGGAGCTACTTAGCTAATATCACGTCTGCTTTGTCTTCTATCTAACTTCCTCTGTATCATAAAAAAAATTTGTTATCTTTTACCATTGAGATTAATGTGTAACAAGTTGTCAACACAAAGTAACAGTTAACTTACCTTTCACATTAACATACTAACACACTATTCAAAACAAAATGGATCTCCATTAGAAGGAAAAAAACAAAACTGATTTATGGTTTACTTTTCTATTTATTAGTTACATTAATTCGTATAAGATGGTTGCTCTTTGTGGCAAACCCTGTCAACGGCCTCACGTTCCTTGTGAATTTTTTTCAAAAGCCGCAGGTGTACCGCTTCTTTTAATTTTTGTGCAACCTCCTTCAATTTTGTACAGCCGCAAGCGTACCAAGTGGAGAGGAACAACAAAGCTTTTTAAATGAAAGTGAATTTGAAAAATAAATGTGAAAATATTTTTATGAGTCACCATTCCTGCGTTGATGGCTATGTGGAGTGTTCTTTTAAGCGAGACTGTTTGTGTATGTATAGAAACATTTTCTTAGAAATAATTTAATTGTTTTTTACAAAACAATCAAAATAATTGAAAGTTTGTTTCTTTCACACTATTGCAAGAAAAGATTTATTCAATGTCACAATTTTATATATATTTTATAATTAAAATTAATGACTAATATCGGCAGAAAAAAAAATGGTCACTTAATAGAACATTGCTCCTCTTAGGGATTCGGTACTAGCTATACTGCACCAGTTAAAAATCAAATACTTTGCTTAAATTGAATTTATTAGTCGGGTCCATTCACAGCAGCTTTTAATTTAATCCGGAATGTTAATCTCGTTACATTTAAGGGTACATGCCTCATTAATATGTATCGTTTAAACAACATTCTATATTTAAGAATAACTTTTATTGAATAATATTATTTATACGTTATTAATGTTGCTTCTGGTAACGGTTCAGGGTTTTTTAATTTGATCAAACATTTTGCATTTGTGAGCGAGGGGTTTTTATTTTTTTTCAAAAGAACTATTAAGTGTGATTGTATTTTAGATAATAGGTTAGATGTAGTTTTTGTGATTTTGTCTTTATATTACTGTTGTCCCTTAATATACCAAGTGATTGATATACAAAAATAAACAAAGTTGTTAAGTCAAAATTTGCGAATTTCTCGTAGTATATTCAATCTGAAAATCAAAACACCTAGTGATAATATATTTCATTCTATGATGTAATGTGTACTCCTTATGTCTTTGTATGTCTCCTGCCTCCTTAGCCGAGTTGACATACTACATACGTAAACCTTGTTAGAAAACCAATAAATATGTGAAAATAACGTCTCTTAACCATAAGTTATGTGATTAAAACAAAATATTAGCCAATAACATAAGAGAAAAAGGCTTTAGCGATTACCGAAAGAGGATCGACACGAAACATACATCTTGCCTAAGGGGGTTGAGTTGAAAGCGTTCATAGACGATGGTACTTACTTTCCATTAGATGACACGGCTGTTTGTTAGCTTCTTCTTTCATAACAAATCCTTGACGTACGTTGTTACATAACCAACATTTTAACATTAAAAATAAACGGGAAAAGAAAAGTTGAATGATAAATATACACCGTTAGGCGAATACGACGGTACCCATGAGGCGCTTTCATCTTAATTCATCTGCTTGGCCGGGCGTTTCAAGCCTGCCGCTCGTCGTCGCCATGAATAGATCAAGTGTTTGTGCTTCTGGCCGCTTCGAGTTAACTCAATGAAGGTAAATAATATTCACACCGGTTATGTACTTTGTAGAAGGCTTCTGAGTATGTAAGAAGATGGATGCCTCAACGTACAAGCGTGTTAGTGCACGACATACTGTTAAATTAATTATTTATAAGTCCGATTAGTTTAAAAAGTAGATAATGAATGGGCTCCTTCAAATTCAAAAAGTAAATTAATTCCCAGTCCCAAAACGTATTGGAATCTAAGATTTTTATGACTATTTTAAGGGCAAGACCCAATGTGTTTGACTTTCAATTTTTGCTATATTTGCACAAAAAAACTATATAACATAATAAGCTTGGATTTGTTTAAGAATTAGTTTATTAAATTATGTATTTAAAAATATTATCAGTTTTTACATTACTGAATCCTGTTTTTAGTATTACAATTAAAATCTGTGTGTAAACGGATTTGTCATTAAGAATTGATATTTATCTAACTTTTACTCAATTTCGGTTCTGAAATACGATTTTCTTCTATATTTATTTTGTTAACATAGCTACTTTTCTCTATATCTTTATATACACGTAGTTCATCTTCAGAGGATCTCAGAGGATCCCTTGTCCATGTTTATGATGGATCTAATGACATTATTTTAATGATTAGATCTATTATTTACATTACTTAAAAAAATGGTCCAAGTAAAAAAACCTTTATGAAAAAAAATACTGTCTAAAAATATGAATTTCGCTAAAACAAGAGATTATATTGAGTTCCTGACACTAGTATAGATTAAAAAAAATTATAAAGGAAGAAAAGGTGAGACAATGGACAAGAAGATGTGAGAAAGGAGGCAAAGCGAAAGTATTTAATTATAAAAATAAGTATATTTCTAGAAATAATTACCACTTTAAAAAAACATGTTTCTCATTGGAAAATAAAAAATATCTTTTTTTTAATAAACAACCAGAAGAGCGATAACTGAGATAAAATATTTGCAAGCTGCATTTGAGTCAATGAAATGTCATTGCCATTTTGAATGGTAATTTTGTGACATTGCAGTTTTGAACTTAACTTTTTCTTAATGACCACACAGGTTGGAAAATAGTGCTAGTAAAAATTTTTACCTAGACAAATTTATAACTCACCGAATTTTATGATAGTAATTTAGTAAATTTTAATTTAGAAGTTTGATAATTTTTACAATTTCAGAGAATAGTGCCTTTTTATAAAATCTATACTATGCCTATATTTTGTACATTTCAACACTTCGTTCTCACTCACTCTTTCAAAAACAATAATAATACAAAAAACTAGAATGTCAATATGGTATAAATATGAATTTGTAACTCATACTTGTTCATAGTACAAAGATTCTCTACGAAGTTGAGTAGCAAATAAAACATTGTTTATTGATATTTACAGATCCAGTCAAAATGAGAGTTCTCAGTGGAACATTGAAAAAATGTATACATCTAATGAGCGGTACATGATTTTTTGAATAAAATGTCTCAGTTTATCATAATAATATTCTTACACATCTCACACACGGTAGCCAGACTGCTGATAAACATACTTATATATTTCTAAATACACGCGGTATAATAATATTCCAAAAATCTTTTTCACTGTAAGATAGGGTTTTAGGAAATCAAAAAAAATGTTTCATTTCATAAAATCTAGATATCCAGTGGAAGGCTGGTTAAGTATTCACAGGTGCGATGCAGACCTGAGCTATTTATACCGACCACAGAACATTAAACTTCAACATATTCATCCACTCGTACAGAGCCGCCCTTGATGTTTTATTCCGTGCAATCCGACCAAATATGTATTATACTCGGGACGCTCAGTAAATTGTAAAACCTAAAACATGTCCTATAGATCTAGTTTTTTCATAATACTTTGCCGAATAATTTGCTACTATTATTTACTTTACGCAGTATCTAGCTAGCGTAAAAAGCGTACGCGATTGCCTCTTGACATACGAGTACATAATAAAATAATATTTAACACAAAGATCAGCAACTAATGGTAGATTTAACTCAACACGTTTAATTTCCAGGCTACGTAGATTCTTTCAATAAAGTAAGTTGCCGTGCAATACAATGAATTTTTTTTTTTACCTACGTAGTTCTCTCTATCTACTACGTAGTTCAGGATTTTAAATATGCTTTCAAGTTAACGCAGTGACTACACAAATAAACAGTTGTTTACATAACACAACAGATTCCGGTTCATAGATTTGACATACAATTGTCTCCATTTAGTCACATCAGAAAGACAATTATCAAGCAATTTTTTTATAGAAAAAAAACTTCCATTTGACTATAAAAAACACCTAAAGTAGGTAACACAATTCAGTGATAAGACATCTTTACTTTTCTTCATAAATAATATTTTTCAAATTAAACATAAATTGTCAAAAGGTCTTGGAGAATCCTACACAATGTGTACCTATGTAAATTAACTATTGTTTTGAAGTAAAGTCAACATAAAGTGATCGAATAAAATCTATTCTTTGTTCCAGAGCCAAGAATTTTCACACAAAGCTTTTGACTGTACCAACTGGGACTAGTTGACATATTCTAAAGCTTTGACTGCAAAGTATATTACGATTGCCTTATTTGTTGTACTCTCATATTTCTCAACTATTTGTTTGCTACTGAGTGTGCTTTATAGTGCACGACATCGTCGTAAGTACGAAAATATTATGACAACATATCAATAATGAAATACCGAGTAAAACTCATTGCTGTTGGATGGTATTATTGCCAGATGCTTATCACAAGTAAGCTAAGCACTTCAAGTTAATTGATACAAACAGATTTGTTGAATGTTGAATTTCCCCGGCACAATTATTACCAATGTAAAATGTTTAGGAGCCTTAATTAAATCCAGGGAGGCGAAGGGCCCGCTGATTAAAAAGGAAATGTTCCCAGTGCCTTTGCGAAGTATTACAGAAATTACGTCACGCCTCTGTTTTTGTGACCAATTAACGTCTAGCTAATTAAAGTATCGCTCTTTTTTTATTACTTTCCGTAAGATTCAAGGAATAGTTGAGAAGAAGTAGTTGTAGATGTTGTAGTTAATAGTTGTAGAAGTTTTCTATTAGCCATTTTGTCCAAATGATACTTAAGCTGATTTTATTTAATGTTTTGTCCGATTTCTTCAATGATGAAACTGATTTGGAATTAACAATTTGATATTAAACAATGTATAAATATGTAATAAACTCTAATATTGTGTGCAAAAAGCGCTTTCACAGTTTCACTATTATCAGCAGCCTTTAACAGTCCACTGCTAGACATAAGCTTCTCCTTAGCAAAAAGATTTTGGCCTACCACACCACGCTGACCAGGCGGATTAATATAGGGTTTGCTTCAAGTTTTTCTTCGCTTTTTGCTGTGATGTTGTCTTGATAATTTTGTTCCCCAGATCGTCTCTTACAATACCTATGGGAATAACAGGGATGGTGACACGGAGAACTCTCGCAATATTTATACATTTTTTGTTATAAAAAGTAAATTTTTCTATTCGTTTTTAACACGTACCACATCATATTTCTACAAACATTCCAACTATCTCAACGACATAGTTTATACTTTGCTAGCATTCGCGCGCGTCTTTTCACGCGTTGAAGTAATTCCATTAATTTCCATTACTCGGGCACGCTTTTTATCTGCGTGAAAAGTATCCATTATACCCTACGCTACTAATCATAAAATGAACTTCCTTTTTTGTATTTGTTATACTTATAGATTAAATAAACACTTACCATTAGGATATGTTATACTTTTTTAAAAACTAGTCAAATTGATAATTTCTTTTATTTTTGGAAACTGAGTTACTAATCAATCATATCTTAAATAAAGCATTCTTTTCATAACGCATAATAATTTCACTAGTATTTTCAGCCTAAGCAAGATGCGCCTTCATAAACGATTTGCAATATGAAATCCGGTTCCAACAATTTTATCTGAACATAACTTCCGTAACATGTCAAGCATTCACACAATGCCTTTTTATGGTTACAAAGAATCTACGTATACAATTTTACTGTTGCGGCGCGCTAAAAGTGTTTTTGTGAGGAAAATTCTCTTAGCTGTACTTTCATTCAATTGAAAGATTAAACAGGATTCTCTTTTTTTTTCAATGTTAGCTACAGTACACTCCTACAGTCTATAGAAAATGTAAGAGCAAAAGCTCTGTTAACGAAAATATAGTTAAATACTACATTCACGTGATGTTTTTCGAAACATTGACAATATTTTCAGAAGGTCTTAATCATTTTAGACATATTTTACTTACTGGATAATTTGAATAACTACTATAATTTTGTTAGCAGGTGGACTCATTAACATATTCTTAACTTAGTAACATGTTTGCTTGAAACACTCAATGATACATAAATAAATATAACGTGTTCTAATGTGTATTATTTATTTTCATAGTTTTAATAAAACATGTATAAAAATTTACTAATTGATTACTGAAACAGGCTGAACATTAAACATCTCTTATACTTTAATTTCAATAGACATAAATAATGGACGGCATTGGTATTTCATTACGTTGTTACTTCGTATTACGCATTGCCCACCCTTTCGAGATTCCCCTCTAACAAAACAGTACCTTAGCGTTAGCAGGTACTTTTATCAAGTACCCGCGGGCATAGTGTACGGAACGGCAAGCAATGTAGTGATGCCCTATTACCGACCACTTCCATGCTCAGCTTTTTAATTAAAGCTGTGGGAAATGTGGTGCAATTGTTTGAGAATCTCACTTTTATAATTATTTACTTTCCTCCTTTTTTTTCGTATATTTTAAGTTTTGTATATAATCACTAATTCCTATATTTTTAATAAAGACTACCTTTTGTAATCATGTGATTATTTGTGACTGGGTGTGATTTGTCGGACCTCTGTAACCAAAAGGGTTAATTGAATTCGAAGATTGAACAAGTTGTCAACATATTTGAAGGCACTGACTTCCCAATAACGATTGCCATAGATGTTCGTGACAACCGGGGCTGATGGCTTAACGTGCTCTTCGAGGCACGGGTGTGAAACACTGTCAAACTTCCACACACTGTTATTAAGAATTTCTCGTAAGAAAAACCCAACAATACTTTTGGACCGACCCGGGCATCGAACTTAAGATCTTTTGATTGACAGTCGCATACGCTAACCGCTAGACTAACAAGGCAGTCCCAAGGTCCCAAATACTATGTCTCAGCTCATTTACTCTTAATAAAGTTTGTTCAAATTAGAAACTCATTGTATGTTGTAAACATTCATTCGTTGTTTTTAACGAGTAGAAACAATGTCTGCCGGCTTTTGCTGAATTATAGTGCAACAAGACATGATCAAAAAGATGTGCAGTTAAAGTTAAGTTATTAATATTTCGGTGTCGTGGGGTACTTCACAGACATATATTGAAACGAACACAAAAACACCCAGACTCTGTAAAATAATAGGCTTAGATACACACAACACTCAGCACAGTAGAAAACAGCGAGGTGACCGCTTAAACCACTGTGCAATCCGTGAAGTTTAGTCGGACAAACTAATTTTGATATTGTTTAATTATTTTTTAACGACAAGCCTTTTATTCTTTCTTTTTAACCTGTGGTAACCTCTTAGGGCCGTCACCCCACCAGGGTTTATGGTGGTGTCTCGGAATCGGACCGACTCAAACCATACGGTCTGTCACTCTGCGCCTGGGATAGGAGAGATTCGGTAACAGCTGTTAGTACGACATCCGGATTTAACAATTAGCCTATTATAAGAAGAGAAAAAGAGATCTTTCTTAGCCCACTGATGCACAGTGGTCTACTAAAGGCTGTTGCTGCAGGTTAAAACCACTTTTTTTATCAAAATAACACTAACTCACTAAACTATTTCTTATCTTTTAGTGTGTTGTACCCATGTTAAATTTGGAGTTTACGGTTTGTGTGTGTAATTAGTTGAAAATTAATTGTTTAGAAAATCTATATACCTACTTTCATTGTTAACCTGTTTCTTTCTCAGAAGAATAACTAACTTAATAAAATTACAGCCTCTTTTCCCTTTATACATGTTGAAAGCAGATAGGACGTCGTTCGAGTCACTGCTATGGCGGGCCCTAAAATAAGTAAATAAATTTTCAAGTATTTTTCAATCGTTGGCTTAGATTGTTATCATAAACGACAGCTTTCTCCAAAGCTGGTCGGCGCTGCCTCTGCCCTTGGGCGACTCTTGCCCAATTTAGGTGGAGCCAGTGTCGCGACGAGACGGCTATACACGGGGGTTGTCCGGTCAATGGCGCTGTATGGAGCGCCGGCGTGGGCGGCGGCTCTGACCGCCCAGAATAGGGCCCGCCTCTGGCGCCCTCAGAGGATATTGGCGGTTAGAGCCATACGCGGTTACCGCACCGTATCGACGGAGTCGGCGTGCGCCTTGGCCGGAACTCCGCCGTGGGATTTGGAGGCGGAAGTGCTCGCCGAAGTTTATCGGCAGACGGCTGACTTTCGGGCGGGTAGCGGCATACGGCCCCCGCCCGAAGAGATACACGAGTGGCGTGAGGCCGCTCGTCGAGCCACGATGGCTCGTTGGTCGTTCCGGTTGGAGACTCCTCGTGCTGGCTTTGCCCTCGTGGAGGCTCTCCAGACGGTCATCGCCGAGTGGGCGGGGCGGCAGCACGGGGCCCTTTTCTTCCGGCTGACGGAGGTTCTTTCCGTGCACGGTTGCTTCGGGAAGTATCTGTACTCGGTCGCGAGGAGAGCATTGAGTCCAGCCTGTCGTCACCACTGCGATTGCAGTGAGGACTCGGCTCAGCACACACTATCGGTTTGTTCCGCCTGGGCGGCGCAGCGTGGGGTCCTCACTGCAGTTATTAGAGGAGATCTCTCGCTATCAGCCGTTATACGCTCCATGGCCGGTAGCAACAGTTGTTTTACCGCGGTCGCCACCTTCTGCGAAGACGTAATTTCGCGAAAGGAGGCGGCGGAGAAGGCCCGGGAGGACGATATCTACTCGGATCCAATTCGCCGCCGGTGTGCCGGGCGGCAGAGGCGCGCATACCAGCGTCTCATGCCGCCTTAAGTGTGACCGCGGGTGGACGGGACGGGTTTTCCCCTATATCCGCTACAATGGCCAGCCACGAGGAGGCACACCACCCCGCCGTAAACCCCGGTGGGGTGACGGCCCGAGGGGGTTTCCACACGTTAAACCAAAAAAAAAAGATTGTTATCATAAAGCATATTCATTTAATATATAGTCGATTCATATATAAATCGACGTAAATTAGTAAAATATTGAATTTTAGGTTAAAAAATTCCATTTCGTTACATTTAAACGGTACATTTATGTAAACGATTTTATCAGGCATGGTTTTCTACGGTTTCGGTTACTTTGAACGAATAAGGTTTAGTCAATAGAATACATATAATGTACAGACGGTACAGACAAAAAGTAAAAATGATTCACACACGTATTTGAGGCTAATATATTTAAATACCGACAGTTATGTTTGCAACCAATACTCAAATATAGATAGTCTAATAAAGATATAGCTCAAATATAGATAGTTTAAATTTTATGTATATTTTTATTATTTTCGACTAATTTGTTCTGTTATTTGCGCTAGGCTACGTAACAACAAATTGTTATATGTTTTGCAAATTAAGTTAATAAAAGAAAAAAGTATTTAGTTTGAAATGTTCTCAACATTTTGCTGAACCTCAATATTTTTGTAAATGAAAATGTCGTATGTCGTAAACTCTCGCATTGAACTAAACATATTTTTCAGTTGACCGCTTTTACTTTCATCTCAAATGACTTTTCTCAACTCTTTCATATAGTCTTACGACTGTTCGCCCCATATTTTAAATGTACATTTTGTGACATTTGACATTTATCTCCATATGGTTTCTATTTTATAAGCCCTGGGTGTTTTAGCTGTTAGTGACACGTCCTGGCTACGTACGCGTGCAATAATACGAATGTGACTGATTTATTCTACCCAGCCGATTTCGACTATGGTGACCGCTACTAATCACTATTAGGTGAAATACTAGGTTGATCAGCTCTTGCATGTGCCCTCTGATGGCACAGTATCCAATTTTATAGGCAAACGTGCGCGAGCATTGGCGGCACACAAGGACACCACCGACACAGTTGTAGGATTGGGCTGTTGGTGGTTTAACTTTAAGAGTATCGTGTTTCACATTCAGGTCGGATTTTCTGCGCTCCTTAAATTATGTACTTTGGATTTTACGAAGCACCTTCACTTAGAACGGCAACTGGCCCTTTCCTTCCATTTTTGAGTATTGCATTTTTCTTGTGTCTTTTCTAAATATCCTTAAAACGTAAAAACTTGCCGCCTTGTTTCCACCTACCGTTCTGGAGTTCAGAAAAAAAGATGCATTTTGCCATGTCGATGAAAGGGGTCATTAGGAACGATCGTGACATCAATACATCATCAGGGACATTCGTGAGACATGTCCAAACCATTGAAGTTGTCTCCGTATTAGGTACACCTCAATGCCGTAAATAGTAGCGCGTCGGAGTACCTTCATATTTGTGACCTGATCCGATCATTTAATCTTGAGAATGTCTTGAAGGCACTTCAAGTGAAACCTGTCCAGGATCCATATGTGTTTGTAATAGGGAACCTATGTCTCTGAAGAGTACAAAAGATTAAGGATAACCATGGTTTTGTAAACGGAGATTTTCGTCGAAAGCTTCAAATCGTGTGAATGTAGGACCTTGGCTTGTAATTTACCGAAAGTAGCTGCTGCAGCGCTTATGCAATCGAAGGTCGAATTTGGATCTTGTTGTATTGTATTTTGAGACCGAAACGGCAACAGACTTCTTGTAGGTTCGTAATTAAATTCTAAAGCCCTTGAGAAGAGTTAGCTACAAAACACAGATCGTTCGCATACATGATCTCCTGTTATTAATGCGTCTGATACCTTAGTAGAAGCTCTTAATCTGGCCAAATTGAAGAGTCCTCTATTAATCCGACAAAGTATTTTGATGCCAGTAGAAGTCTGTTCAAGGGCCTTCCTGACATCTAGCGAAAACCTTTATTTGAATTATTTCCGAAGCTCGGTACTAACTGTAAGATCTACGTGGTACACGTAGGAGCAGTCTCAATTTAGTGACCAGAATTCTGTGGTCTATCCAACAATGTGCACTGTGCATGATGCGGGTGATGTGAAGCTGGTAGATATCTCTTCGTCGGATTATGACGTATTCGAGTAGATGCCAGTGCTTAGATCGTGGGTGCATCCAGGTAGTTTTGAACTTGTCACGAAGCCTTAACAGAGTGTTTGTGATGGTAAAATCGAATTGAGGACAGAGAGTAAGTAATAACTTTCCATTTCTATTTATATTACCGACACCATTATTTCCAATCATGCCCGGCCACGACTCAGCAGCTATGTCTACCCTTGCCTTAAAATCATCTAGCAACAGTATTTTCTCGTTCGGACGTATATTGCAAAGGCATTGGCAAAGCTCTTCGTAATATTGCTCTTTGACACTGTCCTCGTTATTCATGGTTGGAACATATACGCTTATCTCATTCAGGCAGTTCTTGTTTTAAAGGTAAAAGCGCAATGTGTAAATACGGTCTGAGATGTAATGCACGATTGGCCTAGTGGTTTAAGCGGTCGCCATGCCGCTCTCCAATTCGCTGAGTGTTGTGGGTTCAAATCCTACATGGGACAACACTTTGTGTGATCCATAAGTTGTTGTTCTGAGTCTGGCTGTTCTTTGTGTCCGTTTCTTGTATGTTTGTAAAGTCCCCCGCAACACAGGATTTATTCCTAATGCGGGCGTTGTCTTTGTAAAAGAAAAAAAAAGAAAAAAATGCGGACACTTCTGTAGCTTTCTTGCAATGGTAGATTTAATAGCAAAGGCTACGCCCCCCAACCTTCGTTCAGTCTGAGGCCTTCTCTTCCAGAAGAATTTATAGTCACCGCCAATTTCCTCGAGCTCGCCGTGGTCAGCTAGACGAGTTTCGCTTAACGCAGCTACATCTATATTGTAGCGACCAAGATCACGTGCTATGACAGTAGTTTTAGGCTACGGGCAAAGGTTTCTGTTACCGTTCATTGATGTGCGCACGTTCCATGCAGCAAATGTCATAGGTGGTGTTTTAATTTTGGTTTTCATTATTAGTGGAGTGCTTAAGTAGCCGCGGTTGCTACTACCCCAATTTGTTGGGACAAGCCTAGCCCCCTCCCCCGCTGAGCGGTGAAAGCAGTGCTTCCCTAAAAAGGGCTGCTTTGTCACCTATCCTCAAGCTACACCGTTGTCCCATTTGGAGAGTAGAAACAACCACTCTCCTTAGGCCGCTATACGTGCAGGCTTCAGACAAAGCTGGGTGCACTTTCCTGTAAACCATGGCACAGTGGTCGATACGTGTTGCCGTAGCCGCGGAGCCCCATTACATTCCTCCCCGTCCAAACTGGTTGGGTGACTGGGACGGTTCCGTGGCAGTCGTCGGCTCCACGGCGGCTTATTCCACGCCCTTGTCGCTAAGAGACAAGGGCACTGGATATGTTGCTGCTGAGTGGGGGGGGGGGGATCACCGTATATAGGGTTTACTTCTCCCCCAACCGGAGTCTGAGCGACTTCGAGGTTTTCCTTAACAACTTGGAAACCTCGATGCGGTGACTAACGTCTGGGCACGTCCTAATGCTGGGGAACTTCAACGCAAAGTCTATTGCGTGGGGTTCCCGTGGGGGTGTGCGACAGCATGGGAGGGTCCATAGCGGACCTTTCGTTCGCTACCCCTGCCCTCGCCGCACGAGTAAGGAACTGGCGTGTCCTGGAAGAGGTTGAGACGCTCTCGGACCATCTCTACATCCGATTTGAGCTCTCCCGGTCCCAGGACCCCAGAAGGGGTCACGCGGCGCGGCTCTCTTCTCGCTTTCCGCGGTGGGCTGTAGCTAAACTGGGCTGGTCGCTTTCGTGATGCGATTACGCAGATCTGCGATGCGGCCATGCCCCGCATCCGAGGTTGTCGGCCTCCACGGAAGGAGGTTTATTGGTGGTCCCAGGAGTTGGCAGACCTCCACGCGGCCTGTACTCGTGCCCGGAGGTCCTACACCCGTAGTCGGTGGCAACACTGGGAAGACAGCGGGGAAGATCAGCTTCATAAGGAGTACTGAGAGGCGCGGAAAACTCTGAAGCTGGCCATTAGCCGCGCCAAACAACCCAACCTCTCTTTTCTTTTTTTTTAACGTGTGGAAACCCCCTCGGGCCGTCACCCCACTCTGCGCCTGAGATAGGAGGGATCCGGGAACAGCTGCTATTACGACATCCAGGTCCCTCCAAGCGCCTGCCCGCTACTGCGGGCTCCACCTGCGGGTAAACTCTGTATTTATTATTTATATAAATACAGAGTATATTATTATATTTTTTGTCCGCGTGTGCCGTACGTCGCCTCCTCGCGGCTGGCCACAATGGCAGATGGACGGGAAAACCCGTCAGTCCATCCGTGGCAACACTCAAGGCGGCATGAGGCGCTGGCTCTAGCCGCCAATATCCTCTGAGGGCGCCAGAGGTGAGCCCTATTCTGGGCGGTCAGAGCTGTGGAACACCACACGACATGAGCCGCCGCCTCAGAATACCGTCTCGTCCACCACCGTCCTCGTACATGACGGTACGCTCCTGTAGAAAGTCTGCCACAAGCCGCCTCAGGTACTCTGGCACCCCGTGGTAGTGGAGTGCTTCCCTGATGCAGCTAAATGGCAGATTATTGAATGCGTTGGCGATGTCCAACGACACCGCCAACAGCACGCCACCACTGCTTACCGCCTCTTTGGTCACGGCCCTCAGGCGTAACACGGCATCGACCGTCGAACGCCGCGCTCGAAACCCGTATTGGGCGTCCGACAGATCGGGATCCACCTCGCGGAGGTGCCGGACGTTGCGGGCAGAGAGTATCCTCTCAAACAATTTACCCACCTCGTCCAGCAACACAATGGGCCTATAGGCCGCGACCGAATCGGCAGGCCGTCCCGGCTTCCGTAACAGGAGCAGCTTCCCGCTCTTCCAGCCCTTAGGAAAGCGTCTGGACACCAAGCTGGCGTCTAGGACCTCCCTGAGGCGATTAGAACAACCGTCCCTATTTTCGATTCCCTAACATGTGGCACATTATCCTCGTTCTCCACCCCGCTACGGGAAAAGCCCTTCGACCACTTCCCGCAGGAAGCTGGGCTGGAGGCCAGTACACTAACCTGCGGCAAGCCGCTTTTTTGAGATTTCAAAACTGCATTGAAATTCACTGCATCGTTTGAAAGATCTAAGCGTACAATAACAAAAAGCGACTTCATTAAATTAAACTTCTCTGGAAAATTTAATTTTCCTCGTTTAATATTCCTTCATAAATAGAATCCAGGTATATTTTAAATTTAGTACTAATACAGACAAAATAACAAGTATGAAGTTATTAGGTATACAATCAAATTAATGTAGAAGTTTGAGGTAACGACCACTTACTAGTGATAATGACGGTTTTGTGAGATTACTAACTAACCAATGACCAAAAAGAGGGCATGACTTTTTGCCATTTCCATATCTCACAAAAAGTGATTGAAGCATTATTAATAACTAATATATACTACAGTACAAACAGTACTCAAACACTGTGTGTTTCCGCTGGATGAAGATAATTGTTTTCCATGTACGATGTCATAGCTAGTCCTTAAAACTGATTCATATGTTATAAAGCTTAATATAATACTGTATATTAACCAACTATGTTATTAAAACTGTTTTTCATCTTTATTTTTTACAGGCTTTTATTACAAAATAATATGTTAGCCCCATCGTGGTTTGTTCTTAAATACTAAGGAGACAAAACCTTGTTTTTCTGTTAGGTAGTAGAGCCACGCTGATTTCAGCACGAATGGGCCGGCTCGACCGGGGCAGTACTACCCTCCCACAGAAGATCAATCTAAAGCGACAGCATCCATGCTGTCGTGTTTCGTTGGTGAGTGCGAGACCGGAGGCCCATTGATGCAGGGGTGGCAGTTGTCGCGGCAAGTGTGTACAATACAATGCCACGATGACTGTCATGCCTTTTACGTCCCCAAACGAGGAGTGAAAAAGCATCTTACTAGGCCGCCATAGTGTGGGTTATGATTCTGAATTGTCTGCATTCGCAATGAGTTTGATCACCACAGCTCTTGGATTCTATTCATGCTTTCCATCAGGCAAAGTAGAGTTACTTTGGCAGGCTCGTAAATAAACATAAAAAAGATAGAATTTTCGTTGAGTCAAATCGGGGTCGTCGTTGTGCAAATATTTCAAATGGATCTACCGCCGCATTTCAAGAAGAATTACCTAAAATAATAATGAAGAGTCCTACACATTAAAATTATAGTTGCATATCAACAAGTTCCTTCGTTATCAACATTTGACACAAGCAACTAGTAAATGTTGGGCATCATTAATATACTGATATTTATCAATTGTATTTCTTAGTTTTATAGGATACCAACATACTTAAGTAAATTTTAAGAAATTATCAGTGTAGACACGTTTTTAACTAGTTGAAAGTCGGAAAACAATCCCGACGATGACGTCGTCTTTTATGAAAAAGAAATCTTATGCCCAACAGGATTCATTTATATCCGTAGCTGTATGATGTTTAGCAATTTCCACGGTATTCTATTGTGTTCCGATCGAGCTTGTTAGGAGGACTATGTAGTAGCACTATCACTGTACTGTGTGTTTATTCCGCCCCTCAACACTTAACGAGCTCGAAGCACGTCAGAACAGATATGATTATACTGATATTTGATGCTTATAAGTTTTAGAATTATGTTTATATTCATGTAAAACTGAACTATAATATATACTATGTACTTCCCTATAACTGTCCTCTAAATTAGACAGTTTATTCAACTAATATACATATTACTATCTTTTACCTGCGGCTCAGCTCGCGTGTGTGACGGTTATTGCGGTAAATAGTAACCTATGTGATATTCTAATGTATAAGCTATATTACTGTTAAGTTTCTTCTAAATATGTACAGTAGCTTTTGCATAAAAGAGTAACAAACACCACAAATTTTCACATTTAAATTAAAAAATATATTACAAAGTCTGTCAAGAAATATTCTAGATACCTTATTAAATATAGCATCATCTATCAAGAACCGTGGGTATGTTTCCTGAAGTCTAATGACAAAGATTTTGTACCACTATCTACCGGCATTTATAAAATTTGGAATGATTCAAATACATATCAAAATGAATTTTCCCATGGAAATGATAGGTTTTACCGCGTTTAAAAGTAGACTATAACACTCAGTCTCGTAACTATTTCCAGATATAAAGATCATGTCATAAAATCGCTCTGTTGTGACGGGAAAGGTAGACGATCAATTAAACATATTTTTGCATTTATATTAGTAAGCATTTCTACGTTACTTCAACCTGTCCACCGAAAAATATAACGTTCGAAAAAATGTTATTTGATATATTTATTAACACACATATGTTTATCCATTGAACAGTGATTTAGTGCAAAAACAGGAGTTATCTAGAAAACGAGTGAATTTTGTAATTTGTTAATTTTGTAGATTTTGATGTGCCATTAGTGAATAACAACTTTGTCACTTTGTACCTTTGCCGTTCGCACCATGATATTGAAAAATGTAAATGTAGCACTTTTTCGGTGATATCTCCTTTCCGACTGATTTTACGATAAAAGTATTTATGTACAAAACTAAACTATAAACAAATTCCTATAACTTTATTATAAAATATAAAGTTTCGGTGTTTGAGCACCACAAGATGTAATACAACACGTTTGAGACGCTCAACAATCGCTCGACCCTAATCATCATAGAGAGCTCTAGCAAGTTCGGCAATACTATCTTTCATTATTTAAGTAAACTGTTCTGTAGTAAAGTTGAAATTCACAATATAAAGTTACCAACTTGTAAAACTCTCAATCAACTTTCGAAATAAGACTACCAGATGACTAGACTACTACAAGAACAATTAAAAAACAGTATTATGTGTACAGTAGGTAGGTATTAATTTTTAGGCATAATAGTCTTACTTAAAACTGTAATTGTATATCGACTTACTTATCTACAATACATGCTAGCTACCCTAGTTAATAGATAAGTTTTTTTTTATTAATTATTTTAGGAGCCTGCCAAAGTGACTCTACTCTGCCTAATGGAAATCATGAATAGAATTCAAGAGTTATAAGTTTTCAAGTTTATAGTTATAGCACAGAATAGGTAAAAATAAAACACAGAAATCTCTCACACTGAAATCACTTCAATAAAAAGCTTCGCAACCACGCAATAAATTCAAATTTTATACGTAAAAGTAATACGTAACAATAACATTATATTTGTCATGTGTAACCTGAGCCTGTGTTAAATTACATTTACAAGCACTTGACTCACTGACTTTTGTCGATCAATCTACCTCTGGCCTTGAAGACGTTGTTATACAGAGTGGGTCACGAATTAGTTAATATTTGAAAAAAAATGTGTAAAAAAACCATTTGTTATTACACAAATTGTTTATTTAAAGAAAAGCTAAATAGTGCGAATTTATTTTTTTAAAAATTATATTGTTTAAATAGCTATTGTTTCGACGTTTGCACTCTTTTAAGCGAGCACCAAAATTTTTGAATACTCGTCGGCAAAGAGACCGCGAGATCACCGACATCTCTTCGCTGATTTTTTCTTTTAGTTGACGTAATCTATTTAGTTTATTGATGAAGACACGATTCTTCAAATAATTCCATAAAAAGAAGTCTACTGGGGATAGATCCGGACTTCTGGGTGGCCATGGAATGTCACCTCATCTAGAAATTAACTTTTTCCGGAAACATGTCTTTGACCACCGGCAGGGACTCATTGGATGTGTGACAAGTAGCTCCATATAGTTGAAACCATGTGTAATGATTGTAGCCAGTAAATTCCAGTAGCATCAATCCCAAGAACTACCGTCACATGTTTGCGCAATACGTTCGATTCAAATGATAACGAGTTCTTGGCCCACCCTTTACAATAATATGTTCACCAAAAATAATATACACTTAATGCAGTTTATGATAGTTAGCAAATATACTTGTCGAGTGTATTTAAATCAGAAATAGTTTAACTTGACTAATAAGTTTACTTTTTTAAGGGTAGTTAGTAAAAGTTAACAATAGGCATTATTATATTCCTTTACGGTGTTATGTAAAAGAACTCCCCCCAAAAAATCAATAAGTATTTTATATCGTTACTATTACTATAACGTATACTGATACAAATTTTCTTTTTTTGCAGGTAATTCATTGATGATACTATCTCCATTCGCTTCAGAAGTAAAAAAAGGTGCTAAGAATAAAATTCGTACATTCGAGTATATTTATCTGTAAGTATAAAGTGTTTTCGGTAAGATTAAAGAAGAAAAGGATGCATTAAAATGGTCTTAGCCGATGAAAATGCTTGTACTAATCGGGATCTAATCATAAGTTAGAGAGAATGTTATTATTATTATTAGTATTTCAAATTAATTATTAATATAGATGTTTATTTAACGGCTTAGTAAGAAACTGAGAAATGAAGCTATATTACGTTTGAGATATTAATTAGGTTAATATATTGTCAAGCTTGACGATAAAGTTACTATTAGAAGTTCTATGTCTTTGATATTTTTTTTTAAAAAGACAACGCCCGCTCTATCAATTAATCCTGTGTCGCGGGGCACTTTACGAACATACAAGAAACGATCACACAGAACACCCAGACACAGAACAACAATTTGTGGGTCTCACAAAGTGTAGTTCCGTGTGTGTAGTTCCACAACACTCAGCGCAGTAGAGAACGGCGTGATGACCGCTTAAACCACTTTTTTTTTTTTTTTAACGTGTGGGGGCTTCCAACCCCCCTCGGGCCGTCACCCCACCGGGGTTTACGGCGGGGTGGTGTGTCGGAATCGGACCGACTAAAACCACACGGTGTGCCACTCTGCGCCTGAGATAGGAAGGATCTGGGAACCGCTGCTATTACGACATCCAGATCCCTCCTAGCGCCTGCCCGCTGCCTCGGGCACCATCTGCGGATAAACTCTCTATTTTAGGCGACGTACGGCACACGCGGACGTCGCCTTCTCGCGGCTGGCCATTGTAGCGGATGGAGGGGAAAACCCGTCCCGTCCACCCGCGGCCACACTCTAGGTGGCATGAGGCGCTGGTATGCGCGCCTCCGCTGCCCAGCTCGCCGGCGGCGAATTGCGTCCGAGTGGATATCGTCCTCTCGGGCCTTCTCCGCCGCCTCCTTCTGCGATATTACGTCTTCGCAGAAGGTTGCGACCGCGGTAAAACAACTGTCGCTACCGCCCATGGAGCGTGTGACGGCCGGTAGCGAGAGATCTCCTCCAATAACTGCAATAAGGACCCCACGCTGCGCCGCCCAGGCGGAATAAACCGCTAGCGTGTGCTGAGCCGAGTCCTCACCGCAGTCGCAGTGGTGACAGGTGGGACTCAATTCCCTCCTGGCGACCGAGTGCAGATACTTCCCGAAGCAACCGTGCCCGGAAAGGACCTGCGTCAGTCGGAAAGAAAGGGTCCCATGCTGCCGCCCTGCTCACTCGGCGATGACCGGCTGGAGAGCCTCCACGAGGGCAAAGCCAGCACGAGGAGTCTCCAACCGGAACGACCAACGAGCCATCGTGGCTCGACGAGCGGCCTCGCGCCACTCGCGTATCTCTTCGAGCGGGGGTCGTATGCCGCTATCCGCCCGGAAGTCAGCCGTCCGCCGATAAACTTCGGCGAGCACTTCCGCCTCCAAATCCCACGGCGGAGTTCCGGTCAAGGCGCACGCCGCCTCCGTCGATACGGTGCGGTAACCGCGTATGGCTTTAATCGCCAATATCCTCTGAGGGCGCCAGAGGCGAGCCCTATTCTGGGTGGTCAGAGCCGCCGCCCACACCGGCGCACTATACAGCGCCGTTGACCGGACAACCCCCGTGTAGCCGTCTCGTTGCGACGCTGGCTCCACCCAAATTCGGCAAAAGTCGCCCGAGGACAGAGACAGCGCCGACCAGCTTTGGAGAAAGCTGTCGGAAGTGCTCGTCGAAGAGCCACCTCCCGTCAAGGATCAGGCCCAGGTACTTCATCTGGGCCTGAACCGGTACGAGGACCGAATTGACTACGATAGAGGCGCCGAGTGGTGGACCACGACAGGGCCCATGGAACAAAAGGGCCTTCGTCTTATCTAGGGCCACCCGTAAACCGGGCGCCTCAATACGCCTGACCACCAAAGAGACTCCCGTGGTGGCCAGGCGCGCCGCCTCTTGAAAGTTCGCTCCCCGGGCTGTGACCAATGTGTCATCTGCGTAACAAATTACGCCCAGCCCGGGGGGAAGACGACCTCGAAAGGCCCAGTCGTATCCCATATTCCACAGGAGTGGTCCGAGGACAGACCCCTGTGGAACACCGCACGACATGGGCCGCCGCCTCAGACCGCTTAAACCACTAGACCAACCGTGCAATCATTTCAATTGATAAATTAAATAAATGGGGTTGCTAACATTTCTTTTTGAAATAACTAAGTTTTTTTAAGAGCCTGCCAAAGACTACTCTGCTTGATGCAAAGCATAAACATAATCGTTGTAGTCACCATTCCGAACGTGGTATAGTTACCCACATTATTGCGGTCTGGTGACCTAAAAGGAAAGTAGAGCCCAAATGTAAATGTTAACCAATAGAATCATAGAGTACAAATTAAAATGATAATATTATGTTTAACAATTATTATCTATTAGAGTAATATTAATTCAATAGAAATACAAGTAAACCCATTAGGCACAACTAGTTAAACGTTGAAAGGTAATACGATGACGTGATAATAATATATATTTAACGTTATGATGGAAAATATAATGGCATACATTTAATTTGTTGCCGACGTAAGCACCTATAAGCACACAATGTAGGTTTTTAAATTACAGGCTTGCTTCCCTCCCCAAGGAAATTAATGTTTTGAATCACAGTAAAACTTTATTGCGAGCTTGACAATGTATTTAAAATACATTAAATAACCGTTCCGGTAATTTTTTCGAAAATCATTTTATGTACTCGTATATTAAAAATTTTAGAATGGATTTTGATTGAGTCTTTGCTGTATGCTATTAAGTATATCGACGGCTGAAAACGGAACTGTCGTATCTCGAAATTTTCAACCTTACACTACAGTCAAAAAACTATTCCAAAGATTCATAACTCGTAGATTAGCAAAGATAGAAAGTTGGAATTTGAAACATATTTCTCTCTATCCAAACCTCATCTAAGGCTTTGAATTAAAATATCCTAAAGTTACTATAACATTTCTTTTACTAGCTATTACTGCAATCGATGTTTCATTGTGAAGCAGCAGAAATGTCTTTAAGATGAAATGTAGGTACTTGCTAAAATATATATACTTTGACGTGACATATATGAAGTATCTTAAAACTAGATAATGAATCATTTGATCATTTTTCAATCGCTACCCAACCCATATGAATTCTTTTATTATCCTCATCCTTGAAGTTGTTTCTACCTAACTACAATATTTGAATAAAGCATACGTATACAGAACTAACATACTTTTAGTTCACGGCTCTAGATTTCTTCTTTCGTTCAGTATAGCGTTGAGAAGTTTTTGGAGCTCCACTAATACAAATCTTCCAGTTTTTAACAGTGCTATTGTAATGCCACCCTGAAGAGAAGAAAGTTGAAGAGCCATCTTGATTACGTTAGTGCTGACTACTGACAAGTAGTCCGTGTCCTCATTTTCGAAATTAGATTGAGATGCGTACGAAGCGTAAAACCTTCCGTAGAAACTATCTGTTTCCGAAAGGACGGTCGGCTGAGAAACAACGACTTCCCACGGTCACATTTTGGCTTAAATTCGATGTTCAGAAAACTTCGGACAAGTCGGTGATCAATAGCAACGTTAAACCTATTGACCACTGAGACGTCTTATTACCACAAATTTAATTGCGTCAAACAGTTAGGGACACAATAACTTAACCTTAAATTATTTTTCTTTAATGCAAATACGTTTTCTCACTAACAGTGCACTGTGTTTGCTGTTAGTACTACTATTGTAAGTTTAGTGTGTAGAAGCACCGACAGTACAAATACTCATCGCAACCAAGTGAGGGCAGTCACACCTAGCGCGTCACGAAGGCTTCGCTAAATTCACACCAGTCTATCCATGACCATGAGCGGTAGGAGCCATTCGAAACGTCTGGAAATAGAAGATATCGTAACCTTTTTAAATAATGTTATTACGCATAAGTTCAAGTGCATGATAAAATGTAAATGAATTGTGTAAAGCTTTCATCAGGAAACTCTTTAATTAACTCAAATCGCACAAACCATAACAAACTTACGCTGAGCTTAAGCCTAACTTTGTTATTTAAACAGCGACCTAATTATTTATTAAGCTCACGGGAATGGTCATCTAACTCTTACTAAATTTAATTTATAAACAGATAAATAAAACTAGAGGGTCTGTTTATAATGCCAAATTAAGAACATTTTACTAAGTGTGAGTGACTGTTAATACAACACTTATAGCAATAATTCAATGTATATTTTTTATCTCTCTGTTTACTTTGACTAATCTCCAGAATGGTTGAGCCAATTTTGACGAGATTTGTACTGGCAGATAGCTAACATTATAATGCAAATTTGAAGTTAAATAGGTTTAATTACTTTACTGTATAAATTTTTTATGGTTCCTCGCAAAAATATAAAATCCTTGACGTAGTGTACTTTGGTTAAATTTCACAGGGACGAAACAGTTAACAATATATCATAAATGAAAAAGATTTGACTGAACCAATAGAAGTGTAGGTATTTGAATTTAGCTTTCTTAGACGAAACGCACAAATGTTATGTACCTAAATACTCAATTATACTACGGGTGTGCGGCTGTAGTGAACGACGATATCGCACTAACGATCTTCTCTAAGAAAGTAACAACTCCATTACTGGGAGATTATTTACTTTGTTGAATCACAACAGTGTTTATATCCACAGTTTATTCGGTAAGTAGTTCGCCAATCCGCTGCTAAACTGTTTGCCAGATTAACCGCAGGTCTAAAACAAATTAAAGTGTTTGGAACAAACAACGATTCATTTTAAACGTATTAACAAAGTAGTCCTAGTATCTTAAGTTAAATTTACAGAAAAAAAAACAAGATTTCTTAAATATTTGGCAATTTGCAAAAGTTATAGAATACTTTTATAGATTCACTGGATTATTATTGGAAAAGTCAGTTATGATTATTGCGTTCGTTTTATAATCAGATTTACCAATTGGCTGAGTAGACTGGAACCTAGGAAAGCAAATTATAAGGAGTGGTAGATTTGGGCATTTTTTTTATATAATAGAAAAAGCACATGAAAAAGGGTTTAAAATTAAGCAAAAATTTAATATTGGAGCTAGATCGCTACTATTGAGGGGACTAAATACTCCTTATCTTTACATGGAAAATTACTAAATGCTTTGCGATATAATACGAGTATACATTGGGAATACGAATTTTTTAAATAAGCCAACAGCGTTTTAATATTACAATTTCAATTGTTGTTCTAAGATTGGGTGTTTTTTTGTGGTCGTTTCATGTATATTTGTAAATTCGTTAATATTAGACATGTTCAAAATAAATATCAATTTTTACCCTTTAACTAATTATATTGCTGTAATCTTTATCTATGTATGTACTTACCATACCATACTATATTTCTATGTGCTCTACTACTCCAGGTACTATATTATTAGGATCAATCACAGAACAAGTATTATGCTCTACCACTTAAATACCACATACTTAAAGCTCGAAGGTTTAAACACACTAGGGCGGTGTTTTTAAAAGGCGACTAAAACAGATATACAAGAAACGAAAATAAAACATTTTCGTAATTTACACGACCCATATATTTTAAATGTCATAATGGCAGTGTACGAAAATAAATGTAAACATTTATGAGCTTTGCATTACCTTGTAAAATGTATAAATAATTTTAATATTTAAAATTTGTGAGACGCGGACGCGTCTGTGTATTTCTAAATCTCCCAAAACAAGTGATAGTTTTACGTTTGAAAATTAGGGGGTAGTTTAATTTATTACAGAGATTAGGTTTAAGAAGAAACACAGGGTCTTATTTGTGAAAAGTCAACACCTGCGTGCTAACAAACACTACTATGCCCGTAACATGCACACGACGCTTCATACATATGTTAGCAGAACACTCAGCATGCGTGAAGCAGAGATATGATGGTTATCGAAGTGAAGATTCTCTCGCTCTGTATCATTTTTGTGGTTATTGTACGAAGTGCAGAAAGAATTCCATGATCTCCTCCTATGAGCAATTCATTCTCACAAAAGAGAGGACAAAGTGGGAATAGAATAGATTTATAACTTCTGCTAGACCCCAGGAACAGGTCATGTATTCCAGGCGCCTCTTGTACCACAATGAGATGGTAAGACACGTTATGGAAGATTAGCTTGATAACATCAAGTGACCTTCTTGTACGGAGTAAATAGGTACCAACACTACGATGTTCAAAGCGTGTACACGGCACTTCATTTACGCTGTATAACATTATACGAGTACTACGACCAAACACGAGACGTAGACGAAGTTGCGCGCGCATAAGAATTAGAGTAATGTTCTGAAGAAAGCAGTAGCAGTGGTGAAACACTGTATTTAAGAGGCTGGGTTTTTAGAGAAACATTTTTTAATCAAAATAAGAAAGTTGTTACCATCGACTTTGATAGTAAATACTTGATTACAAAGAATGTGTCCTTAGAATTGTTTTAAGTCAAGAATATGTATACTTTCAAGGCCATTTTTCATCTGAAGGAATTTTAATAATCCTGTACTTCCCATACATACATCAGGTTCTCTTGTGCCTTTATTTTTTTTAAGCCACATTGATTAAGCCCTAAGTAGTTCTCATATTCTGTTTTGGACTATTTTGAGTAATATTTTTGGTGCTTGCAAAACAAAACAAGTGTTCGGTGTTCTTCACATTTAAGGTCGTTTTGTCTGTTTGATAGAACAACTATTCTATCTTGCGGTATGGTTTCGTATTTTTCTGAATTAGAGTTTTAGCAAATTTCTTCTTCAATATTATCTGACCTAATTTATCTCTTATTATCAATTCTCTTTTTCTACTATTTTATATATATTTATATTATACTATCTAATTTTATCCTTTTATCACTATACAAACCTGTTTACCTCGGTAGATAAAAATCTTTTACTGTACTCAATAGTCTGTAAAATAAAGATAACAACAATAAAAAAAAACAATAACCGACTTCCAACAGTGATATAATTACAAATGGAACACATAATACGAGTCTTAAAATATCCGCTTATAAATTTTTCAGATCAATTTAACCCCGCAGTTGCTTTTAATGAAACCCTTAACATAATAGTAAGAAATTAAAAGAACTATAAAATTAATACCAAGCACCTTACTAAGAAATAATTTCTCAATAATATCTCGATATAACCACTTGCCATGCAATGTTTTAATTAGGTTATAGCTCTGTACTCGTGGTAATGAAATGAATGAAAATTGCGAGTGAGGACATTTACTTTGTAACAATAAATGTACCAGTCTGTGCACGACTTTAAAAATCATACCTTTATGATGACATTGTCTATATAACTCACATGTTTTACTTAACATATCTCAATTTTGTTGAGAACGTAACAAATTAATAACTCAATTTGTGACTATGACCCACATTTTATTATATTTTAGGATCCTTTGTTCAGTCCAGTTTGTTACAGCAGAAGGGAGCATACATAATAGTTGGGCCTTAATTGTAAAATTAATAATAGGTCTCTTGTGTACCATTTTTGCCCTATGTACCCTTGGATAACTAGGACAGCAGTAAACAATAAGCAATGAATTACTCGTATTTTTCTGTTATGACATTTATTTTGACAGATGGCGATCGCGTTGGCATTTTTATTCCTTGTTATTCTGAAACTAATAATAAACTGACTACTGACGAAACTAGTTTTAACGAGATGACTAGTTGGTATGAGTTCGTTTTATATGTCGTCGACGGTCCTTTATGCGGTGTAAATAGAAGACGAATTGGTCAATATATTACAGTGATCTACTTTTAAAAGGATTGAATAACTATTGAAATTTTATGTACCTTTTCTTAGAATAAAAATAATCTTCAAAAGGCTTGTGTTCGATTCTTATAAGTTTATAAAAAGAGACAAAGCCAGAGAGAGGTATGTCACTCTCTCTGACCCATGAAGTATGTATGTTCAAAAAAGAAAATGAAGAAGTTAAATATCAAACCACTTACAGAAAGACTGTATCCTTATTTCTAATAATATATATCTTTACTAATACTAATATTATTTTATAAAAAGCAAAGATTTATATTTTTGTATACTTGTTTGTATTAAGTAAACTCAAAAACTACCGGACTGATGTAATCAAAAATTGTATCTTTATAATGCTACATTATCCTAACGTGGCATAGGCTATATTTATTGGGGATTCCTACTAAAAGCTAATAATATATAACCTATAGATAATTTTCTGAATTATCCAAATTGAACTTTTCATTCAAAAGATACTACACATTTAAAAAAAGACAATGTGTTCCAGCAACATTTAACGGCACCACGGCCGAATAGCTCACTCACATAGCGCGAAGATGAAAAGTGCTAACAGATTTGCCTATCTTTTTTTAAAGGTTACGGTTTTACTGTGAGAATATCATTTTCTCAATAGATAAATCCCAAGGAAAAACACTTTCGATGGTTGACATCGATCTAAGAAAGAGTAATTTTCTTGTGGGCAATTATGTGTCAGCGTATCTCGAGTAAGATTACCTTAAAATCAATATATTTTGTTGCCACCTACAAATAACAGTAAAAGTAAAAAGTTAAAAAAATATATGATTTTATATTCTTGGCCGATTTTGTCCACGGTGACCACTCTCAACGCAGGTCAGCCAACTATGCAGGAAATATTATAGTGCACAAGAGTTTCTTTACACGCATTCCCTATTCTGTTCCCTGTCTGTTCTTGCATTTTTATATTCCAATGGGATGGCTATTTGACACGACCAGGAAAAGATCAGGCGCAGTACCAACGGCTTTACGTGCTCTTTGAGGCATTAAAGTTACGACCCAACTTCGTTCGTTTCCATAATCGAAAAAAATTCAATAGCACCTTTTTTGTTATCGAAGGGCCAAAAATACTAAATCCACATCTTCATGATCCGTTATCGCAAACACTACCACTAGGCCAGAGAGGCAGTTATTCTAGTGGCTCTAAAAAATGAAATGAAGTCTTAAAACGAAAATGTATAAAAAATTAAAAACCCCTAAAAATAAAATACATAAAATAACAAAAAATAATAAATGAAGTGTAAAACTAAGGAAACTCAGTGTGTATTAATAGGTCTTTATACAGGTAAATATGTAGAATTGTAAACAATAAAACGTTATTCAAGTTTGAATATTTGAAAAATTAAATAACAAAAGTTTTAATTAATATACGAGTATATTTAAGTATTTTATTTATCCCAAAATGTTCAAAAAAAATTATTTAAACCTCATGGTTTACATTTCTGTAGTGTGATTTTATAATTAAACTATTATACTCATTTATTAATAAAAAATTAATAATATAAGACCAAGTAAAAAAAAATCGAAACCCCTTAAAAATAAAATACTTATGTGCATAAAAATAACAAAGAGCTTAAATAAAATGCAAAAATAAAACCTTCGAGAATAAAAATAGATTTAAAGATGAAAATACAAAATATTGTAAGCAAAATAAAAAAGTAATTTGAAAAAAGAAATTACTTATGTCCGATTCTGTGTTATATCAAAATGTTTTAAAAATTTGCGTCCACCCGTGCGAATACAGGGTGGGCTATCCAGTCTTCAATGTAGAAACTGAATACTTGAATATTGGATCATATGATTCTTTTCATGTATAACATTTCATGAATAAGATAGTGTTTTTACGTGACTAAACAATCATGGTAGATTCATAGTCAACTGTTGTTACTCGAGGCTCAAAAGGTTAAAGCTCCTGTATTTTGTGTTTGCACAATATTAGCGGAACGGAAAAAAACAAACCAATAGTTTGTAGCAAATATAGGAATACAGTTAAGTGAACTATTCGAGTGGCATCGTAACAACAAAATATTACAATCAATATCTAATATAGAAATTTATTTTCAGTGTACTTTCTATGAGAATGTTTTTCTTAACCTATTTTATAACACTATTTTCATTAAGAGACTTTGTTTATACTGTATATAAGCCGATGTGTTTTAAACTGGATCAACTTTAATAAAATAAAATTGATCTTTTACGTCAGTTAAAAATTAATCTGTTTTCTTATTAATTGTTCACTTCTTTAAACAAAATACTTCGTAGTGCGCATCGGTAGAAATATAAAGATTCCTTAGTAGAATCGTATAACCCTAAAACGCTACCTTTTTTCGTTTCGTAGCGACTCAAGTACAACAAATTTGCACCGTAAATCGCTGATGTAAAATTCGGGTACATTATACGTTGTGGCTAAACAATTTACGTAGTTTTAGCATCACATCACACACATTACATTGCAAAAGGTTTGAATCTAAAACCTTAGCTAGTTCCTGCGGTCAAGAACGTCGTGAAGGGATCGTTCTTAACGATAATGTGCTCTGTGTACACTGAACAGTATTCACTCTTGAGTCGACACTAATTTGCTATACATTCCTTCTACATAGCTAAACCAAATCTAATATTAAATATATTTTATTATTTGGCTCCTTTGTATATGTAAATCTGGCAATAAACAAAGATTGTCTTCGTTTTTACTCGCTCTGAAATGGAAATGAAGATGCTAATGTACTAAAAAACGCCTTGGAATCTCATTTAGTTACACAGGTAAGTGTTTTTTAGTTTTTTCTCTATGCTACTCCAAATTTCTATAATAAGTAAAGCAAAGTATCTGATTTCTAATTATAAATATAAAATCATCTTATATTTTTATTGTGGTTAGGTTAAGTTGTATGTTTTATTACATACTGTTCTGTTTAAAATACCAAAAGGGCTCACTATCTTTATTCGATAGCAAACATGTCAAACAAAGAGAACAGAGAGATACAATATGGTATGAGTAAGCTTGTATGAATAAACAATTTATAAATATTTCAGATATTTGATACACAACGCCATCTAGTTTCAAACTAAGCAGAACTTGTACTATGATAACTAGATTGACTGCTAGAATATTTATATATTTTTTTTTTGTAAATACATGCGTATTGTACATAGAAAACACTCAAACTCCAAAAAAAGTACTTGTAGATCATGTAAAACTTTAGTCCGACCCGGGAATCGAACCCGAGACCTTCAAGCTCAGCAGTCACATTCATTACTACTGCGCCCTCGAGGCAATTAAAATAAATAAATCAAATATGAATACTATAAATACTTAAATTATTCTATATATACTATTACAATCTAATATATAAAATTCTCGTGTCACAGTTTTCGTTGCCATACTCCTCCGAAACGGCTTAACCGATTTTGATGAAATTTTTTGTGCTTATCCAGTATCTATGAGAATCGGCCAACATCTATTTTTCATCCCCCTAAATGTTAGGGGTAGTACAACCCTAAATTTTTTTTTTAATTTTTTAGACAAAATTTTTAATTTCTATTTTTTTATGATACAACATACAAAAATACATACAATCCTCAATTTTCACCATTCTACGATCAACCCTTATCTTTTAATAGCCATTTTAGTAAAAATGGCAAAACAACGTTTGCCGGGTCAGCTAGTAATACTATATAAACAAATATTTAGCACATCTATTCACAATGTATAACTAGTTTAATTGAACGTACATACATATTATTGTGCGCAAAGAGATTGACGGGGAAGTTGCGATGCAATATCTACCGCCTGCAACTTCAGTCAAAGCACTTTTACTCAAGTTTACATAGGCAATTAACATCTTCATCTACTCCAATAGTATATCCATCTTATACTCGTATAGTTAAACTCCACAGTACACCACAAGTTTATAAAAGCGTGCTTATAAGAAGACCATTTTAAAAGAAACAAAGCAGTTTATTTTAACTGTCAATGCAAAAGAGGAGTATTAAAATTTTTAAGTTTATACATTGAGGCATAATAACTCTTAAATGGGTAATTTAAATTATTTTAACTGGATCGTGATTTGATCGAGAGTATTCTTAATTAAATTCAACAAAATATGTTTAGCTAGTTGATCGTCACCAACGATGTACTAAAATTGAAAGAGACTGTTGAATTGAGAATGCAAATTAATGGTTTATGTAGTGTAAATCGGTTCAAAATGCTATAATTTTGTTGCGTGCGTGTGCTCATTTGGAAGATTTAATATACACTACGCAAAATCTCATAATTTTTTCACGCTTAGGTTACAGCTGTTTAAACAATAAAATATGTGAAATATAATATTTACAAGTAATTTATATACAGGAGTCTATTCGACTACATGTTAGAACATCTGATCTAAACTTACTTCAAATCAATCTATAGCCGCACCGTCTACCGCTCGTTGAGGGTCTTCCACAAGGTCCAAGTCTTAACTTACTTGTTTAATTGAAACATGTACATGGCAATTGAATTATTAAAACACATTATAGAATATATTCTTTATTACCAAACTGTATATAAATATTGACTTATATTGCCAAAATATATGAATAACGTTAAAAAAAACATTAGTAAAAGTAATCGCTTTTTGTTGTTTATTATTTGGTAACCTATACCACAGTTTTCCTCAAATGACATCGTCATTTTTTCAACACAAAATATAAAAGGTGCAAAATATAATATTACATGTATTTTGATACGTTGTTTGACACGATATTTGGATGTTTAATTTTCACAGAGTTACACATAGAAAGGTGAAATATACTGTCCTAAAAATCAACTCTCTTTTTGCTCGCTTTCTTTCAACACAATGCTTTGAATGTTTCATATTTATCTGCTTTACGAAAGAAAAATAATACATTCAATTACCGTGAGAGAGTCATGCCTGCATATCAAATGGGAAGTGTAGCTGTTTACTCACTAAGTGAGATTATCAGAATCAAAACTCTTTCCCTTAATGACTCAAAAATCAATGCACTTGTCTCTCCCTGCTTGCACGTACTCGTATCTATAGGCGGCGGAAGTCGCTAACTATCGAGTGACATGTCAGCTCTTTTGTCCTAACTATCATACCCAATATACATTAAAGGAACGTAGATAAGTTGATGATTGTGTTTTCTAATAGAATGCTCTGTCGGACAATCATAATTTATTGTATCGAAGTTTCCTTACTCCCATGAGTAAGCTATCTTGTCTCTTAATTAAAATTTGTATCGAAGCGAATGCGATAGTATTAGGCTTGAATGTCTCATAATAATTCGATTTATTTTATTTATTTCACAAGAGTGCTTACAGTATTGATGCAATTATAATTTCATTCGAGATTTAGTGTGCATCAAGGTCATCGATTCACAATAAACAAGTAAAAAAATTATATTTCACTTCAACAATATTACTTAAACATATGTCAGGGTAGATTTTAAAGATTCGTATTGATTATATTTGCACAAACAACACTCGCTGTCCGCTCTATATTTTTGTTTTGTAAAATCATGACTCCATCGGCGTAAGTAGGAAAAAATACCGCTATACAGGCTGTTCTATGTTTTAAACAAGTTCGTAATTAACATTTTTATAACTTTTTATTCTGTATAATTTTCAACATTTTATCTTTTTATATATAAAAGACATATTTTAATTTATGTTTTTATATTCTTTTGATATTGGTAACTGATTGATAAGGTATGGGATAAATTGTAATGTCTTTTTACCATAAACATTGTTGTATGTTGGGAGTAATGTAATTCAATATATTTTGTATAAGACACTTTGTCCTTCAGTATCACTTAGATTGATACTTAATAAAGAACACAGAAATTATGATAACAACAGTTTTAGGATTAAGTTAAGGTGAGAGATAAATGAGAATAAGAAAAAAACAAGATTATATCCGTATATGCCCTTGACTATCAAAATAAGCATCCTACTACTATATCAGGTATCTATTACTAAACATTTAAATAAGTATAGAAAAATGACCTTGACTACACGGATGGCATAGCGTTTAAAGCGGTCGCCTCGTCGCTACTGCACTGAGTGTTGTGAGTTCAAACCCAACATGGGACGATACTTTGTGTGATCCGAAAGTTTATGTTCCGAGTCTGGATATTCATTGTGTCCGTTTCATGTATGTTTGTAAAGTTCTCCGCGACACAGGAATATTCCTAGTACGGGAATTGTCTTTGATAAAAATACATGTGTATTAAGTTGATCATCTAACAAATATCACAAAATTTAACCACCTTAGTGGTGTAGTAGTAACGTATGCAACTGTTGTGCTTGAAGTCTCGAATTCAATTTTCGGGTCGGACCATAATTTTGTACGAGTATAACCTGCAAATATTTATTTCAGAATTTGGATGATTCCTAAATATAATGCGGATGTTACGTTTACAAAAAACTAATATGAGTATTTTATCAATCAATCTAGCCTTCATAGTCCAAGTACCGCTTAGTATGAAACTATATAAGATGTCCGAAATATTATTACTACTTTTAGATACCATTACATTGCGTGACGTTTCGACCGGGTAGTACAGGCCACGGTAACGGGCTGATTCTTTATTTTCTTTATATTGTAACTCTCAGTCAAGTATAAAGCTATCATATGCGTGTATTTTTTTTCTTTAAAATGTGGAAGCATCATCCCACCACTTATTGAAGTACGTGGGTAATTGATGGTATTGTTTCAACTACTTGATATAGATAGATGATCAGAGTAGAATATATAAACATTAAACTTCACGTTCTTTGATGTGCAACCTACTTGATACGTCAGATTATTCAAAGTATATTATTAAATTTCCTTAATTTATTGTTAATATTATAATAACTGATAAATTTTAATGCCTTTTGCAAATTATCGACTACTGATACGAAAAATTCAGTAAATTTCAAATACGTGTTTGAGCTAAATTAAATTAGGCTACGTATTTCCATCGCTCAATTTAGTAACATAAAAATAGGTAGGGAATTCTGCACGTGATATGATCATGGCTGACTTTATTGGATTACGTTGAGTTCCACCTGACATTTCAATTATACGCACACCGCTACTGGAATTTATGGGACAATTATATTATACACTCATTGGTTAGATAAAATCCTTCAAAATTTAGCTTGTTAAGCATGTCTAGATATATTTTGAAGTGAGTTATAACTGAAATATAATATACTAGCGAATTTGCAAAGCTTTTGAGCAGCCGTGATACTTATAAGTACTTAATTGATAAGTTATAATGTGTAACTAAAACTAGTCACAGAAACCGTTAATAGTGTACAAGATTTCTAGAGAAGTATCTATATGCTTGTATTTCCAGCTGTTAATGTTTAATGGAGAAATCGATTCTGTCTTTTCATACGATGAAGTATTAATTGGCAATCTAGAGTAGTAGTGAACAGCTGTCATAAAGTGCAGAATATTACAGAATATTACAAAAAATAATACAGAAAGTACCAGCAAACTAAATAGCTTATAAAAACCTTATCATTGGTTTAATGCTCATACTGCGTACTCTATTGTCATTAAAGTATTGTCTACGTCTTGTTTTGTCATCTGTGTGAAGGAAAAAAATTTCTGACATTATAACCTAGACTCGCATTGGCATATACAGGATATTGAATAATAATAATATTTCGGCAGTCTGACACACAACGCCATCTAGTTTCAAACTAAGCAGAACTTGTACATACTATAAGACTATTGACTGATACATATGGTTGAATATTTAATGTTCGGCTACCGATTAACATTTCAGAAAAGGGACGCGTTTACTTATTTTATGTGCTGTGATGTTGCAAAACGGGTGTATGCCATTTATAGTTGTAACTTTTATGTCACATGTCTCCACATAAACCGGTAAATAAACCACTCTAATGAACGCAACTTAATAATCGTATATCGTAAACTTTATACCATTGTACTGTAGCAATATGATTGTTACACTAAATTACATCAAGGTTTAAAATTTTGTTTTATCTGTCAGCAGTGTGTGTCGAAAAATGAATGTAGATACTTTTTGGTGAGTCATTTATCATTTTTAATTTCTTGAGAAATGACAGTTTTTATATAAAAAATGTGTTAAAAAGTGAACTGGTTATCTAATCTAAATAAAATTTAAATATGTAGTGATATTAAACTTTTGACAATTTTTTTTTGATAGGATATTTATCTATTAAATCTTGGTAATATCTTGGATATTTCTTGCCAGAAATTAAATCCCTAATAAACTATATTAACTATTTGTACTCATTAAGAAACCGTATTCAACCTTTTATTATTTATAAGCTTTCATTCTGCCTAATATAAATAAAAGAAATTTTCCTCGTACAAACAGAAATTTACGTATGTATTTAATTTATTTATTAGCTACAAATATATGTGGAAAATGGTTGTAAATAACCAACTTAAGGTTAAATTTTATTAACATTCGACTTATATATTTATTTGAAACAATACCCATCTTTTCATCAAATTACAAAGCACCATAGCAATCTGTTATAATTTGGGCAATAAGGCGTTCGCTAATAGACATATTTATCGCACTAGATAATATCATAAGTTGTAACAGCCCGCGGAGATTCACAGTAGTTTAGAAGTAACATTATTATAATAATATAACATATTAAGATCATCGTTGCAGGGAAAAATGAAGTACGATTTTTTCCACAATTAAGCCTCTGTAGAACTTGTGTATTATGAATCCATGATAGCAGTGCATTGTTACAAAAAAAAAATTCTTTTTTCAATCGGAGTTTTGAGTTTGCTTCACAGGATTACTTGTAAAGTAAATTAAAAATTCGAAAAATATGTGGCTGTTAAAGTCTTTAATAGTACTATTTTTTTCTATAAACTACTTTTATGTACATATTACAAACCTCTAACGCTAAACATCGTGATTTTAACTATAATACATAGATTTTAACCAAAGATACCAGAAAATACTTCCATAAATGTCTACTATTCAAAGTGCTACCAAAATATGTAAAAACACAGAAACAACTTAATGAATAAAAAAAATTTGTTCATTAGAAAATTGCACTTAGCCCTTGCCCTTTTTTGAAACTCCAATCAATGAAAAAAGGTCACAAGAATAGAACGATTAATATTATATTTATTTATAATTAATTATGAAAACTTTTCGAGACAAGCCCCTATCTAGTTAGCGAGTTTGTGCGGAGAGCAACTTGCGTTGGTTGTCGACGTCGGCTCCTCAGGGAACTTGCGCTAACTTTTACCACTGAAGTGTCTTCGAACAGCGCATTATTTTAGGTGTACCTAGCGACACCCGTTGCTATACCACGCTGATACACTTTATAAATTCTTGCCGTCAAACTGTATAGAAAGTTTTTACAAAGATCGCCTTACCTAAAAACCTTCCAATTATAAAGTGAAATATTTTAACTACCAAAAATGTATTAAGGAATATATTGTATAAATACAGCTCAAGACATCTTATCATAGAAAATTCTTTTTGTTTCTTTTTTTTACATTTTTTATTTTAAAAGCCAGCCAACGTGACTCTACTCTACTTTGGCAAGCATGTAGAGAATCCAAGAGTTGTGGCCACCGTACCCTTTGTGAAAGCAGACAATGCAGTATGGTCAACCACACTATGACGACCTAGTGAGACGCTTTTTCACACCCCACTTGGGTCATGTAAGGTATGACAGTCATCATAGCAGTGTAAGGCTCACAAACTTACCACGATAAGTGTCACCCCTGCATCAATGGGCCTACGATCTCGTGATTACCAACAAAACACGACAGCACGGATGCTGTCACTTTTGATTAGTTTTCTGGGAGCGGGTAGGACCCCGGTCGTGTCGGCCCATTCATGCTAAAATCAGCGTGGCTCTACTACCTGTCGAACAAACTAATGTACGAATGGACAAAATAAATTACCGAAAAATTGTGAATAATTTCCATGTAAATGCTGACATCAAAATTAATTAAAGTTAACTTTTCCACTGCCACTCTTCCTTTAGTGGCGTGGAAGCGGAAAAGTGAAGGAAACTACACCAATGTCGCCTTTTATTAAAATGCTAAGCATACTATCTATCCTTCATTAATTTATGTTGAACAGGGACCAAATTTAATATATTTATACACATAAACGCGTCATGTATGTGACATGAATCTAACTTTTATTAGTTCTGTTCTACTAACCGCCTACGTTTTTACGTTACCATGTACGCTCTGTGAAATATGAATTTCATGGAGCGTCGATCCCACTATAACTTTGTAGGGAATATTTCCGAGCATCAAAGGAAATACTTTTGAATATTCTAACATAGTTATTGAGTTGTTTCTGTTTATCTCTTGTCCGCATTTTGGTACAGAATAAATTTGTAAATTAAATATATACTTACACAAAGCATGTTCGAAATATAAACTTATTGATAACGTATACAAAGTCATGTGTACTTTTCTACACTTTCAAATGTATATTATTACTTTAAAAACATAACTTCAAACTTTGAAGAAATAGACACAAAAACTTAACTTTTTCGAAGAGATTTTTTTTCCTTTTTTTATTTTATTAGGTATATTTATTATAAGTACAAGATTCCTCAAAAATTAAGTCCTTACAAATGTGTAATATATCCGCACATTTTCATAAAAAAGACTAACTATAAAAGAGGATTTCATTTTGTCTACACGTACTTAACTATTTCCACAGAATGAAGATAATATCTGTTTGTCAGTAGACATTACTTATTTATTGGAAGAGGTCCCATAGTTTATTCTAACTAGCACAATAAATTACAATGGTAGTATTAAGACAATTACAGCCCATTATTTAACATAACAAACTTAGGATGTTGCAGAGTCTATTTATTATATTATAAAATTAATGTACACAGTACATAACTTAAATATATAAAAAATATTACAGTTGATATTTTGTTCTACGTAAAGCGCCGTTTATAGATTATTTGCCAGATAAGATTATTTGGTAGCTCACTTTACTTGAATAAGTTATTTAACAGTGTCTTTTAAAATTTACAAATGACGTCGGCAACCAACTTTAAAAACGGTTTAACCGTCTTCAACCCACAAACGCCATTATTAACATTAAAAAGAACATTCACACTTTAATTTGCCATTTAAAATGTACATAAATTTCTAAATCGGTTCATTATATTCATAATAATCGAACACATCTCCTCTCGTTTTATCCTCAGGTTAAAATTGATTATCGAATAAAGATTTATTAAAGAAATAAACAGATAACCTAATCACCGAATGCTTGTGCATATTTAAAAACTTACACACCTATGCCAGATTTCAAATTTATCATATGCAATTTAATCAATTTCACGGTAAAAGTGTATTACCAGAAAATTGACTATTATTTCGAACACATGATATTCGTTTGTACAGTACAGTTCGTACAGTTATTTGAAGTTCCTGCAAAATAAAGAGTTTTGAAGTGGTAGACCTGTAAACTCGTGTATGACTAAAATATTCATCGGAATCCTAAATATTGCCCGAGCCTTCGCTACCAAAACTATTTGTTGAACTTTTGTCAATAATTTTTTTCCGGTATAAAAAGTACTGTATGTATGTCTCTTTGAGAGTTTTCCAGATTCGTTTAACATTTTGTGAACATGATTTACAAACCAAAATCTACCAATCCAAGTTTTTGCAATTATAGTAAGATTATTTTATGCATAAATTTAATACAAAATGGAACTACTAGTCTAACTTGCGACAACAACAACTACACTCTCATAGTCATAATGGTTACTTGGATTTCCACAGCACATCTAAAGCTACGAACCTCAGGTCGCCTGAGATACGTCCGATTAGCGATGGCCATACGGATTAGTTGCCGACGACTTTGGCTTTGCCCAGCTTAGGAATATGTACTACATAGTACCTGTGAAGTGTCTTTATGAAAGTTTTAAGTGATTATCTTTGAATCTCTGGCTTGTAGTTTAATGGCTTTATTAAATCAAGTCATGTTGTTAACAGCCAAAATGTAAAACAATTCATCGATTCTAATGTGATCCAATTTTAGGGAGAAATGTAAATCACGACAGCAAAACGTTACAACTGCAATTGCGATTATTTTACGATTTTTTACAACTTTATGCACTTGTAGAAAACAGGGGTATTATCTAAGTTGCTAACGTACATTACTCATGTGGGTGAGTAAGATAAAACAACACAACTACGTGAGAGTCACACAGTTTATTCTCTTTTGGCAATACAATAATCTCTATAGAACACAAGGCACTCAGGCACGATGTAAAATAAATAATGACAATCACTACATGCGTTTGGTAGTTTCACATCATCGACACATAAGATCCAAGTGCCCTGTTTCTCTACACCCATGTCAAATAAGCGAATAAAATATTTAAAAAGAGAACCATCTTTTAGAGTGGCAGTGTTTCGTATTACGTCAGAGTGAGCGTAATTCTCTCGAAATAGGTTTTATTTAACAGGAGCGTCACATATGTAAATGGTCTAATAACCGTTCTGATAACCAGATGAGATTTTTATTTATTAATGAATACTTCAGATAGCTTGTCTATCGTAAGCTGTCATAACATTTTTATTAGATTATAATTACTTTGTATAGCATTATATTTGTTATTAAATATTCTTTATTTTGATACCAACTTCAATTGGTTATCAGTTTCGTGTAATTAACCTATATTGATTTACCTATGACTGATTGATATGATGATCAATATTTGGAACAATATTTTATTGGTTAAGAATAGAATGAAGATGATAAAAAAAGTATTTAAAATAATAAAATTATAAAGAATCATGACAGTTTAGCGGTCGAAGCAAGCCATCATAGGTGTGTTAAATAAATAATAAAATTAAAAAAAATATATATTTCATCTGCTTGTCAGATGGGCATGAGTTTAATAATAAATTATTAGTTTCTCTAAGTAAATCTTTTACAGACACTTTTACACATCGGCTTTTGTCAATCTTTACTGACTCTTGTACTAACATCGGCGGATTTAAGGCTCTGGGCATAGTCTATCAGGCGGTTGACTGTAGTTGACTTTGGGGGTGTAGAAATCTAGTAGATATATCGGGGTTATAATTGTAATCAACAGTTATCATTTTTTGTATCCAGATACACATATATACAACTGACTTAAACCAACAAATACAATTACACACATACATACACAAGTATACGTAAAAATATGTAAGTACACATAAACATATATATTATATTCGTATACCATAAATAAATAAAAAATAAAGAATTCAGACTCCTTATTGTCTATTACTTATTGTACTATTGACTAGGTAACTCCATCATCCCAAGAAAGGAATCATGCATTTTATTGTGTTAATTTTCTCCATAATAAATCACGTTTAATTGTTTTTTTAGAAAGAAAATTTAATATATTTATAGGTAGAAATGGGTATTATTGTTCAGTGTCTTTTCGTTTTTTTTACATAATTTTAAGTGAGCATTATGTACATACCCATTAATACTTATAAATACTACTGATTACACAATATGTTTATCGTAATCAAATATTTCTAAATCTAATTCAAATAAGACCAGCAAAACTTTGAGATGTCGAAATATTTCTGATTTCAAAAAGTTGCTTTTAGCGAAAACTTTAAGATTCCATTTCCTGTGCAAATTATGTAAAACATGACTTCAAAACTGGTCTCAAACTCGTTGCCAAAGACTCTCTGAAACATTTTTAAACAACAAATTAACTTACGCCCACAATTTAATGTTGAACAAAGAAAATAAAATATAAATATATCTCATAAATAATGTACCTAATATTTTTAATTAACTGGGGTGGGCCAAGAATTCGTTAACATTTGAATCTAACGTCACGCCCAAACATGTTATGGAAATTCTTGGGACTGATGCTACTGGAATTTGCTGGCTACAATCAACACATGGTTATAACAAGAAGAAGCCACTTGTCACACATCCAATGAGTCCTTGCCAGTGGTCAAAGACATGTTTCCGGAAAACTGATTTCCAGACGAGGCGACATTCACCGCCATTGGCCACCCAGAAGTCCAGATCTATCCCCAGCAGAATTGTTTTTATAAGGTTATTTGAAGAATCGTGTCTACATCAATAAACCAAATACACTACGTCAACTAAAAGAAAAAAGAAAGAAAAAAGCGAAGAGATGTCGGCGATCTCCCAGTCTGCCGACGAGTATTCAAAAATTTCGGTGCCCACTTAGCAGAATGCAATCGTCGAAACGGTAGTCATTTAGACCATGTAATTTTAAAAAACAAATTCCTACTAATTAGCTTTCTTGTAGATAAATAAACAATTAGAAAAATTTACGATTTTTTTCAAATCTTATCTAATTCATGGCCCCCCTATAATATATAGTGTGTATATAATAGTAATATTGTGAAACCTTATATAATATCCTGATTAATAATAGATAAGCTTTCTAATGATTACACAAACTTCAATGATTATTACACTATTAAAATTATCAAATTTATTATCATAATACCTGCAATTATAATATTTGTTTTTAATATTTTTATGATATCTTAAATATAAGTGGTTGTAAAGCTTGTTTGTGATTAAATAAACAATTCATTTACGTAGGAAAATTAACCTTAAACTACATCAAAATTATTTCTACTTTTCCTATTTTTTCTTATTTTTGTAAATTTGTATTAATTACTATGATGAAAATCTTCTGATTTTAAGTACTGTAATTAATTAATTATGCGACTGCTGTGCTTGAAGTCTCGAGTTCGTATGATCTACAAACATTTATTTCGGAGTCTGAGTGTTTTCTATGTATAATATATATGTATTTACAAAAAACTGTATAAGTAGTCTATCAGTCAATTCAACTGTCAGTCTAAATGATGTTATGTGTCAGATGTCCGACTTATAATTTATTTGTTTAATAAAGTTTTGCTAGCTTCAAATACTAACACTAAATATTTATTGTAGCATTTTTTATAGCCGAAGAGGTGGACAAACGAGCAGAGAAATCGCTTGATGGCAAATTGTCGACTACCTTCCATAAAGACTTGTGACTGGAGAACACGCTCGAAAGTAACAAACGCGGTGCAAAATTTTGGGGTGGGAATAAGTTCTTAAAGGTTTGAAATACCTCGAATCGACTGTTATCCAAACTGCTTACACCAGGCAAGAACTTTTTTGATAAGTGCACGGTGGAGGACTGCCACTTAAGAGATGTGAATGAACGTGTTGCTCTATATTTTGTCGTGGTCGGATTCATTCTACTAATGAAATTATTAATTAAGATAACCCGACATGTAATCGTTAACAAATATATTTTGTATGATATTTAATGCCAAAATGATGGATATTTTTATTCTTCCTTTCCAGTTATAAGCGAACCTTGTTTATTATTTTCTATATTAACTAAGATATACCAAATATATTGCGTTCACAGCTGGAATATTTAGCTGAATTTTATATGAAAGAAAGACTGGCCACATAAATAATAAAAGAGAATATTATTAACTCAGTCTAGTGTCAAAGTGACCTCGTTTTCTAATATATACGGTAGAAAATCTAATATCTACAACTCGTAGAGGTCGTGTACGATTATTTTGTGTTTGAGATCGATAGATGAAAAAGGTTTGTATATTTTTTTCGAAGTGAAACGAATTAAAACTTTGTTGTTTTTTGTCCATAACTATGTGTCAATATTAGGATTACAAGAGTTTTATATGTTATCACGTGTGTATGCTTGATAAAGTAAATTCGTTTGAGAAGTTGAATATGTGTGTAAATTCGTTATTAAAATCTAAGTTATAAGTTGTAACTTCGTTTAAGCATACTAATGATGAAACTAGGTACCTTATAAACGTACTTAGATTTAAACTTTATCTATTTATGACGCTATTATACTGAAGCAGGAAAGGCACGTCGACCAAGTTTTGTCGTAAATATAGACTATGAACAGTTCTGGCAGCTTTGGATGATGCCCGTCACCTGTGCCCAAAGACCCGTTGGCCAAAAGAAATTAATATAGGTACGTAATTTTGTTTCATAATAAGATAAAGGTTAGGTTGAAAATGTAATCAAACATTTTGCCCAAACAAGAACATAAATTACAGAGCTTCAGATAAAATTAAACCCTTATGAATAAATTACTTTTAAGATTAGATTTAATAAATTATTATCTTCTAATATGTTACTGAATTTGCTGATAATAAAAAGCATTTTTTAGTTTTAATTGAAATTATTTTAAAATATTTTTTATAACTTTAAAAAAAGCCAGAAGAATCACGGCTTAGCAAAAATAATAGTAGCTATGTATCATGTGTCAATTAGTAAGGAGAAGGAACAATGTACAAATGTCATTTGAGCTGTCATTTGACAAGGCCATTATTTTGTGTCAGGTAATCATTTCCTATTTTAAAATAAAATATAAAATAAATGCTTATAGGGAAATAGCGAGTCTACTGTTCCTTGGTTCAAGTTTGTTAGCAATTTTTGAAATCTGAAAGCTCTTCTGTATACATTAAGAATGACAAAAATCGTTTTTGATAATATTCAGTTTTTAAACTACCCGAGTCAAAAAGTAAATTCATATTTTACCCTCAAAATCTTCAATGAGGTTTTCGAGAGTCAGCTTGATTTTTTTTAGATTGGATATAACATAGAAAGTAGTCTCAGTTTTTACCTCAAAATCCTACTTACGGACGGTTTTACAACTTTGAGGGTAAAATCAGAACTATAGAATCAACATTTGACCCTCAAAAACCTCAAACTATATAAAAATTATCCTATACGGCTTTGAACCTCAAAAACCTATTATGATGTAACCTCCCATTAAATTTACCCCCACTCCTTTTATGTAGAGGAGTATTGCATGCCAAATCGCACAGTTCAAAAAACATTTTTTTTTTAATTTAGTCTTGCGAATTATTGTTAAAAAAATCTCATAATAGATCGGTAAAAGTACTACAAAATGTCGCAGCAGAAAAAAGTCTTAAATAAAAACTAAAACTTACATTTTTTTTTCTGAACGATAAATTTTCTAAGTCCCAACTACAACTTGCCGATGTATGAGTGTTTTGAGGGTAAAGTTAAGATTCCAAATCTATGATTAATCCATATTTAAACCTCATAGCCTTCAATGAGGATTTTGAGTGTTAAAATAGAGTTACTTTTTGTGCGGCAAATAAAAGATCAAAGGAATTGAAGATTTTGAGGTCAAAAATGGAACTTGTTTTTTGACTCGGGTAGTTATAATAAAGTCAGACATTTCACACACAACACCATCTAGTTTCAAACTAAGCAGAGCTTACACTATGATAACGAAACTGATTGATAGAATACTTACATATATTTTTTTTACACAAATACATACATATTATACATAGAGAACAACCAAGCTCTGAAACAAATATTTGCAGATAATACAAACGTTTTGTCCGATCGTAGAACCGAACTCGAGACCTCAAGCCCAGCAGTTGCATTCGCTGCCATTTCGCCATAGAGATAATTAAATTGCCTTGTAAATGAAAATCAATTAACGTTACATTATTACAACCAAACCTGTAACCATTATTTCCACGTGATTATAATGACGTAACATGCATGTAAGATATACACCTAAGTCTCACACTACGTTCTAATTAAAGTATGAAGTATTCAAAGGCTGTAATGAGGAAGCTCAGTGCTCCACTCGCTTGAATTATAGCTAAGTCTGAACTTTAACTTGAATAACGGTAACGTGAATATGCTTTACCTCAGCAGCTCCACGGTTGTACACTTCCTGCAAGTTACGTTCCTCTCTCCAGTAGCTTTTATAGGCACTTTTATGAATATATGTAATTTATGTACGGAGTTAGTACTTTATATTTTAATCATAAAATACGTTCCATTTTTAAACAACTTCAAAAATGGCAGTGGTTTTCAATTTGGTTGTATTTTTGATGTTTGTTACTTTAGAACCCCGTCATTTGTGAACTGATTTGGAAATTATTATTACAAGCTTAAATTTACTTGTCCTGGTTTTTATAACGAAGTCTTACATGTTAAATTTAACTCTTTACCTTGTTTTCTATTGAGCTGAAATTTTATATGCATGTATAAATCGCGCAATCCTGCCATTTAACATACAGCTGAGCTGAAGATGGAATTGGAAAGTGACCACAGAAATTTCACAATAAAACGACACAACTCCATCGAGCTCGTTTGATTAGTTTTGACGAGTATTTCAATCCTATATAATAACTAGTCTCTGATGATGGAGCTGAAAGGTGGTCATAGGATCTCAGTTATTAAATGGCACAACTTTATCGAGGTTAGGACCGTCTGATTCGTTTTGACGAGTACTTTAGTTCCATTCGAGTTAGGTAACATCCATATGCAACCCCATGAAATTTAGCAAAATAAGTGCTCTTGAAAAGAATGACACAAAGCCATGGTGAGCATGTTCCAAGGGCTGAAACGCTATCGTATGTATCGCTACAATGAACCTCTAAGGTATAGACCGTTTCTGTCCTAGACTTGTGGGAACAACACGAGCAAATTATTGAAATATGAAATACATAACATTTGAAGTGAGCAAAACAACACATATGTATGCGTTCTACATATTATCACGAGTTACATAACGGAAAAATAGTGCTATGAACTACGCCGTAGTAATGCCCGCATGCCCGCGGAAAAAGTTTTTTAAAAACATGCTGTTATTGTTACTTGTTAATAAAATAATTAAAAAATAAAAAAAAATTCAACAATTATAATCTTAAAAATTATTTAAAATTAAGCGTGTTACAAATTGTCAGTTCGAAATAAAAACATCTTTACTTCTCCCGCCATCAAAATATAACTTTTAAATGTCTAACAGTCTTTATTTTTCTTTGAAATCTATCCATTTAACTACGATCCAGTCATAATTCAATCTGGCTTAGTTCAAGTAACCAACAAGAATGCTCATATGTAACTGACTCGTACGTTACATACACGAAACAAACTTTAAGGTATAGGAAATCCGCCACGTTATATCTAAAACAACAGACGAAAAGTGCGTTACATAACAACGTTGAAAGATTAGAATTACGTGTTTTCTTTCAACTTTTGTTTTACCGAAGTTCTTTGTGAAGCCCTTATCCTCTCCGAGAATTGTTTACGTTGAGTGTTGTTTATTTGATTTTATGTATATTACTCTTGGATGATGTGAATCACCTTTAAATCTCACCATGGTACTCATAATAATGATAGTTATGTAGGTATCACCTAGAATAATTACTTACTTTTGTGTGTGTATGTGATTTTTTGTTGAAACTACTTATAACATTGAACAAATGGCATAGTGGTATAAATGGTGCTTACTGAGTGTTGTGTTCAATTCTCATATAGGACAACACTTTGTGTGATTCTGTGTGTGAAAATTTCTCCGTGATCCGGAATATAATCCTAGTGTATCCATATTTTAGTATGGAAGTTGACATATATAAAGGAATGTAAAAAAAAAAAAAATGTAAAGGAAGACCAAACATCATAACATGGATGGACTGTGTGAATGAAAACATGTCTGGGAAGAGAGTAAGCAGTGAACTGACAAATAGCGAGGAACAGAAGAAGACACATACTGCATTAATCCCAAATAAAGCTGAGCAAAAGAGTAGGAAGATGTTGAAAAAAACCAAAACAATGTATATTCAACAAGATCTAAAAGCTAAAACTATTGAACCCGGTCCCCTACAGATTTCAGCTGTTAAAATTGGCCCACATAGGAAAAAGTGTACCCATCCCTGGCCTTAACTATTCTGTATTTTTATTAAATGTATCCTTGAAAACTAAAATCATTTGATATTAGAGATGAAAGAGAACTATAGGTAGGTATGTATATATAAACTTGGAAATGTAAATTTTCACAGAAATTAATTAGTATTATGGATTCTAAATTTACCATTAGAACATTCTTGTTCAGTCCTTCAATTTTAGCAATGAACCAACCATAATTATGACTTAAAAAGTTTTATTAGTATTTTTGTCTCTATGATTAATAACTTCAAGACATATCAATATGCCTTTATAGTATAGCAGTTCAAATAACGAATACCAGATAAATCAAATAGTATTGTATGTCACAGATCCACCACAAAGCAGAACAAAATAAAAACCTAAATTAAAATTAATGTTCGTAGTTTATCTAGGTTGCGAGAATAATTTTAATTATCGTTTAATTATGTAACTATAAAATTGTGACAGATTTTCGACGCAAACACAAAATTGAGGATTATATTATATTATATTGGAATAGTGAAATTTATAAGTTAACAAGCCATTTGCAAACCAAATCACAACCTTGCTCATACTAAAAAAGTACTATATAAATTCTTTTATCAACTCTTCATTTAGAGAATTTGTTCTTCAAACGTGACACTTTTAAGAAACAAGTGACATTTAATAATTGGTTTAATGTTAACTTGAGCGGAGGCCTTCTAGCGAAGCCTGGAGTCCTTTTTATGCAAATGTTAAAGGATGTGCCGGGAGTTTTAATGAAACAGAGCTATTACTTTGATGAATACTGCACTCGTGATGAGTTTACCCTCACGAAAATAGGGGGAGACGAAATCTAAATGAAATGCCAGGTATCTATATTGATTTAAATTAAGAAAACATCGACATGTTTGAGCTGAGTGTGTGTAAGAATAATTAAAAAAACATTTGACTAAGTCGCTGTTATTTTTGAATATAAAGAATTGTTTAATTGAAAAAAAGTTCATTAAAGAACTTAAAAAAATGTTACTTATACATATAATATTTAACTAAATTAATATGCAGAGTGTTTAATTTTAAAAAATCGGCTAAGTGTGTTCAAGCCACGTATAGCGTAAGATTCATTGGGTATGCCACGGAATCCGACGTCATCTCGACATATCCCGATGTGTCTATATATTTTTAATAAAAGAGATCTAAACTAGCTGTCAAAAATTTTGTCATAAATTTATTTTATTTTATCATGATTTTGGTTTCTGCTGAGCAAAATTTAAGTTAATATTTCGCTAATGATTTCAAGCATCGAAGAATAGTCTTCATGCAATAGTCAGTCGATATTCACCGACAGTGATTCTAATTTTATTGTTCAAAAACCCTCTGTAGTAAACTAAATATCGCTAAACATGAGTTTTATCCTGTTAAACGACGTTCTTAATATTAAAGAAAGATTAAAATTAGATATTTCACACTAAAATGTATTATGACAAATGTGCATAAATATCCTTTTGAAAATCACTTTACTATTATAAGAAAATAGAAGATAATTTTACATTTTTTTTTTAATATAGTGACATACGGGTATTATCACTGTAACTTTTGTAATTTTTTTATTCCAAGTTGTCGGTTTCATTACTCTTTACAAAGTATCATCTTACTAGCACGTAGAATACCTTACCTAAGCCACGAAATCACAGACAAACAGAAAAACATATTCAATCAAATCAACCTATCACCGTCCACTGCTGAACGAAGCTCTCCCTCAATGAGTGTCAACCATCCCGGTCTCGGGCAATTGGCATCCATCCGCTGCCAGCCACCTTTTTCAAGCCGTCGGTCCATCACACCGCAGGGTGCCCTACACTACATTTGCCTAACCGTGGTCTCCACTCTATCACACTTCGGCTGCTGTGACCATCGGTTCGTCAGGAGACATGGTCGGCCCACTTCCACTTCAGAGTACTGATTCTCCGTGTGATGTCAGTTACTTTCGTTCTCTGTCGAATAACCTCGTTACGAATTTTATCAGCCATAGAAACGCCCAGCATCGCACGCTCTACTACTACTACTACTTTAAACTTGTGGACCAGTCCAATGGTGAGTGTCCACGTCTCGGTTCCGTATAGCATTACGGGTGAATGATTGTGGAATCGGCGGCTTGAAGATATGATGCAGCTTCCCGTACGCTGCCCAACCCAGACGAATCCTCCTATCGACCTCCCGATCGAAATTGTGCCTGCCACGTTTAATAGGTTGCCCAAGGTAGATGTATTCTTGCACAATTCCGATAGCAGCGCCAAACAGATTGTATATTTTTGTATTATATTGTTTTTTTTTTTCTTCTCTTTAGTTATTAACTAGGGTTTAGTCATGAAGTGATTATACCGCACTCATAGAAAAATATAATTTAAAGTCTATTTTATATTATATTGTTGTGTAAATAATATTTAATATTAATATATTTAAGATTGTATGAATGTAATGTAACTGTGCTAGAGTTTATATTTACAACAAAGTTAACTCTAGCACAGTCTATACGAATATGGTATTTTGTACTAACAGAACTCTCTCAATATATTTGTTGTATTCAGATTGTTACTGCATTTCATAAACAAATTTTAATATATTTTTAATTATATCGTAATAAAAGAAGTAGAAAGATTAAGTAGTAAATTGCCCATTATATATTGTGTTTATTCCTATAACAAAATCTTACAACTAACCTACTGAGTATTTGACGCAATCAAACAGTCCACCGCAAAAAGAAACTTACTAAAACAGTCTCCAGTAAACGCAATCTAATAAAAAAGTAGCTAAGACTCCCTTACGCAGCTGGAATTTTAATCAATTTTGCGGCCAATAAGTGAAGCGGCCGGGCTCAACGAGGCACACTTCGCAAATTACCGACTTAAAACCTTTTGGCCGTATTCATCAGGATAAAGCTAAATTACAAAAATAGCTCACCATGACAGTAAACTTTTGCTTAAATGCATTAGATATCAGTAATGAAAACCAAATGTCTCGACGTTCAAAAAACAATATTTTTGATTGCACTCGCAAATTTTTTTTTCTTCAGACAATACATGAATGAACTGAATTCTTTTCGAGTTTCGTATACCACAAGAAAACTTTAACAAAAAGAATCAGATGGTAACGTCAAAGGCAAAAGCCGTTTGTACCGCAGAAGGCACCAGAGGCAACCTGAATAATGAGTTTCACAAGTATTTTGACAGAACTTTATTACGCTTTGTGCTTAACAGGCAATTAAGAGGTTTTTAGTATTTTTCTTGCTCGACGCAGTAATTAGTTCGCGCAATCATTCAAAGAACTGCCGCAATATGAAAATGTTTTACTTTAAATTACCTACTTAGCTTTAAAAAGAACCAGACTATACAAGTATATAGAGGCAACTGTGTAAAATGTATTTTATAAATAGTTATAATTTCAAGATATATTTGTCCCATGTTTTAAATGGTTCACAATTCATTTTTTTACATGAATGCAAATTTATTATAAATAAGAAATAATACACCCTACTAGTTTCTAAAGCAAAAATTTCTTTACAAAGAGAATCAATGCCTTGTCCACATGTCAAACAGCAATATGTTAATTTTATGTTTCCAATTGTTGACATCAGAACAAACATTATCTTTGTATGAATAAACTAAATTAAATTCTAACTTAGTACGAGTGTATGCTCTTTCATGAAGTTAACAATATAATATGTTTGTTTCAGACAATTCCGTGGGAGAGACGTCTTTATTCCGGGCTATCATTGGAATACTGAAGACAAAGGGTGACGCGCAAAGTGGAATAGTTTCATTTGTATTGAAAGTTTAGTGGTGAATAGGCGGTGTGAGGGGTGTGTGGCAGGTGTCACGGGACGGAGACAATGAGGCATAGAGGAGGTGGAGGATAGCATGAGAGCGCCTGCCACGGCGGCCTGATGGCGCTAGTGCGCCGGATACTAGGCGACGCCCAGGTATACAAAAACTCGGTTGAGATTTTTTTTATTATTACTAGTTGATAATTGATAATAGGACAATTAGCAAGTATAACTGAAAAGCATTTTTATACAGATATATACACCAATATGTCTCAATATAAATATGCAATCACAAAAATATACATATATGTATATCGTACAAATTCACTTAAAGTAACGTAAAGCGAAATTTACTCAATGCTTTAAAATTCACAAAGTATTTATATATCTATGCCTCAATTTGTGCATATTTATGAAGAACAGAACCATTACACTAAGCAAGAAAGAAAAAGTTCAATTTGTTGTAGAGATTTGTTAAGGGGCTATGGGGTATTGGCATAAGTTTATTTGCTGAAAATAATTAATTGCCGAATATACGATATTTTTAAAAGCATTGGTTATTATTGAGAGTAAAGTTTCAATAAGGGTACATGATGTACTTTGAATAAAAAAGACTTTAAAAATATTGAAGTTTGCTCTATCTTGTTGACACTTAAGGTGATTTATAACTTGATATAAGCGTACCATCTGATACATCAGAGTAATGAAAGCTTTAATTATTATTAATTATAAAGCTGCTGTGCCTCCGGCTGCCATGCCGTACCACCCTAAGCACGGCGATTAAACGAACAGACTTAAATGACTATTACATCAAACGGTAGCAGGTGAATTAACTAAACGGGTGGGGGTTCGCTTAGATTAATAGCTACAGATACGGCGTCGTCGGATGGCCAAAATATATCGCTGTTTTCCCAAAACCTTATGTTTATAATACGAGCTGGATTATGTAGACTTTATAACACATTTATTACTAAACTTCGAAATAATGTCTCCTTTATTTGAGAGATAGAGATTATCTCAACTCAATGAATAGAAATTTTGTTGATACACACGTTTTCAGTTTAATGGCCCAGTAGTAAATATGTTCTCATGGTTTACAAATCTGCTTGAAATGGTGCAATGGGTTATATGTTTTTCACATAAGATTAACATAATCTAGCATAAGTATAACATCATATATAAATATATGCTTCTTAACAATTACGGCACCTCCTCGTTGCGAGGATGGCGCTGCTCCATCTGTTCTCATGGGAGTCGTAAAAGTCGACTAAGGAATAATATGTCAGAGGTTAGGCAGCAGCATCTTATGTGTAAAACGCAGTACACATATGATGAACTTCTTCTTTCGGCAGCGTAAACACAGAAAATGTTACTGGTTGAGTTCCGATGATGTTATTAAAAATCATCGGAGAATGAGATTGATTTCATCATGACAATGAAGAAGCAAGTATTCAATGTTGTCTCAGTGATAAATATGGTTAAAATGGGAAGAGATCACCGACTAGTTAGAGGCACGTTAAATATCAATACCAAGCCTGAAAGATTACGAAAGTCCGTGCTCCGACCATCACCTTCAACGCCAGCACAACAGGCAGTCTTTGAGTATCAGAGAAAAGACTTACGATAAGTTTGTACCTTGCGTATTCAAGAGGCTTTAAATTGAAACCAAAGGGCTAAAATATTTGTAAGGGCTCTGTCTGTCGAGCTGAGCTAGATAACGAATCTAAAGACCAATGATATCAGAATTTTAACATCGAAACCCCAGCTTCTGAGTGAAGTGGAGAGATTCTTTGGGTAACACTGGATCCTGATACGGACTCACTGGCAAATTCAAGGGCTAAGTTAACCCGACACAAATCTGAAGACTACTGAATGAGATGAGAATACTGAAGACATACCACAAATCGAGAACAGCATTACTTTTACACAGCTTAAAAACATAAAGGTATCTGTTGAAGACGAAATTAAGGCTGAACCCTGAAAGCAGGTTGAAAGCGAGTTATGAAAATTCTTCAGAAAATATTTATTTCAGTCATACTCGAGCGGAAACCACCTCAGATATGGCTCCCTGGTGAGGGCCTATAGACCTATCTTTGTTCTGAGTCATGTGCACAAATCGTTCAAGGGAGTCATCATAAATCGTCTCGCACGCCAATTTGACCACTTTGAGCCTACCGAATAGTCTGGTTTCGAAAAGATTTTTACAATATACTTGTAGGTCAGACTGAAATGTTGACTTATTATAAATTCAGCGTGTATGATGTTTACTTCTTTTAATACATTTTTTTCACGTTTCAAAGTACACTATAACAAGGGATACTCAGTAAAGATAGTTTTTGAGTTTGAGTTTGTTTGTGTTATTATTATGTTCCGCATTTATTTTCTCCTTCTTTTCTTAGTTTTAGGCTAATGCCCAACTGAAGTAAACGGCCGAGTTGCCGATTCAAATAAAATGTATGTAATAAGAAATTTGTATCTAGGCGAAACTCCGCAAAATGGTCGACGAGCAAGTCTCAGTGGGGGCCAGAGTAGACGCTGACGCGGAGCCAGAACCAGCAGATCCTCTTATCACGCCAGCGAGCTCGGCACTCGACAGGCCCGAGTTAGACCGGCCTATCCCACCAGAAAGACGACTCCTTATTGGAACTCTAGATAAACCTAGAAATGGAGGGCTCGGAAGCCTCAGCGTTGATAAAGAAGCTACTCTCAATAGAAGCACCAGACTTTCAATCCGAAATGGAAAAGATAATCCTTTTATCGGTAAGCCTTTATTTTTAATTAAATATTAAAAGTCCAAGCTACAAGTCTAAAATTTTTTTTGTTTATTATTATTATAATAATAAACCAAAAAAAATTGTAAATAAAATAATATACATATGTTATTTAATTAATATCACCCACTCTAGATATATATTCCTGGTTGAGGAAGACTACAAACACACATGAACCAGACACAAAGAACTTTCAAATTTATGTTCAATACAGCTTTAAATACTAATTTAATATAATTTTAAAATTGACAGGTTCTGGGCCCCTAAAATATACTTATAATATATAATACTTTGAGCTTTAGTATATTCAAATAGTAATTTGTGGGAGACCACAAATTACTATTTCAGCTTAACTTTTTGTCAATTTATATGTTAAAATTTGTGTAATTCGTGGAGATAAATGAAAACATCTTACTCACAGTATTTACAGTATTTAATTATCTGAAATATTTTTTTTTAGCGCCATAACGTTAATCGTTTAACATTCAATAGGGATTATTTTCTGTTACTCAACTGACCTTTTATGATGACACTACACTAAATTAATACACTGGTTCCGATTTTTTAGTTAAACATAACTCTTAAATAAAAATGGAACCTTAAAATAATCACCTCTGTCATAATCATTATCCTCATTATCACGTAAGTACAGAAGGTTTAAATTTAAATAAAAATGTAGATCGAATTAAAGCTTTAAGGCTCTTCAGACATGAAAACGAAAAAATCAAACGTTTTTCAAATTTTTGTAATTTGAAAGTTGATTTGAAGAAATATAATAAAAACAAGGTCCTAAAGCGAAAGCCAACAAAAATAACCACAAAAAAGGTTTGTTTTTAAAAACGTAAATAAGCTTAGGACAGTGTCTTAATTTCACTTTGAAACCGTTGTCCTCACCAACCGCATTAAGTAAGCGAAAAACCTAAAACACAAAAATGTTACCCTAATCAGATGTCACGTCAAAGAAAATGTCACAATTTCAGTGGATAATATCCCTTTGTATACTATTTATAGTAATATCTACAATAAGGTTTACCTTATATATTAAAGTTATTCCCAAAATTATTACTACTACTTTCTGTCAAATTCTCTTTCTTTTCGAATAAGCAATTTTTCAATTAAATAATCTTAAAAAAAGCAAGAACCATGGTTCGTTGATGAATGAAAAAACTTAAAAGAACCTTCTATAAATGCAAATTAAGTATAATTATAACCAGGCAAAAACAACTATTGAAGGCACGATATTAAATTTCCTTTTCATATTTCGAGTTTTCTAAAAAATATAATACCTTTCTCTTTGTTGTTCATATTATTCTTTGACTTCTGATATCATTGTGTCCTTCACGAGCAATTAAACTTACGTCTATAAGATCTCAGATTCTCAAATTAACACTATACATCATGACATTTATGAATGACGGCTGGAATTGACGTTATTGAAAGTTCATCGTCTACGGTATATGGAAGATTCAGCGATTTTATAAATGAAATAATTATAAAAAAACGTAAAAATAGTACAGCTTACTGTTTATACAGAAATAAAGTACTTTTACTAAAATTTAAGCTACCTGTAAGCAAAATCTAGTAATAAATAATAGTAAAAATTAATGTCATTTTACTTTTTCAATAGATGATGACAATAAAGAAAATCAAGCAAACGGTAAATTGGAATCGCCAGTAAAATGGTCATTACAAAATGGTAGTGATAGCGGTACATATGCCGAGATTGGAAATGGAGCAAATAGCAACACTAGTGAAAGAAACATTCTAGACCCTGCCGACAGCTCTGAAGAAGAGGTGCCATTGCCTGATGCTACATCACCTGGAAGAAGTAGTGACGGACCTGAACCACGAGCTGATATCACAGCGACACTTGACGGAGGTATAATAAACACTACATTTAAGCATATTTTAAAGGAATTCATTAGAGAAAGAATTAAATAATCCTTAGGAAAGGTGCTTATTACAATAATATTTCCTAAAAAGCAGTGTTTGAATTGTTTGATATGTAAGACTATTGGTAAAACAACCATTCATCATCAACCGCCGTCAAATGGGTATTATAATTTTATCTACCTTTATAATAAACCAAAGTTGTAGTCTACGTTAAAGCATTTTTACCACTGCCATTAATTTTCATAATATGACATATGCGTCCATTGTTCTACCTAAGTTGCTTACCATCAACATTAAGATAGGACGCTAATTAATGTCATTCTATTATAACTCCATTTCGAGTTATGTATATACCTATCTTTAGACGAAATATTGGAAAAACTGTCCGGAGATACATAAGTCCGCATTATGTATGTTGTTGTTCGAAGCAAAGTTTATATCAAGAGTCTTTAATCCGGGTGATAATAGTTCGTAACTAGTCGGATGAAATGTTTGTTTTGCTGATGAAACAAGTTCGCTTAGTTTGAAATTCTTCATAGGTGTTGCTACAAGCTGAGAATGTTCCAAGTATTGTTCAACTACATGATACCTATATACTCGTACAAACGCTGAAAACATTAAAACTGCTCTGTGAAATCTGAAATACGAGATAGGTCGATGACTTAGTTCACGACTTGTTGAATTACTAATGCAATTTTGTATACATTATTAATATAAATTGACACTCGGATATACAGATTATTTTACTAGGTTATTTTAATAGTCATATTATATGGTATAGACAGTAGCAACAGACAGCAAAAAAATCTTTTGGTTGAGTTTTTTTTAAGTAAGTAGTGTGATATAATCTGTGTGTATTGAAAACATTATTTTATTGTGACTGTTCTCTATTGAATTCCCTCGTTGCTAATGAGCGTCCATCCTAGGAGAATAAGCTCATTAACCAACTAACTGCACTACTAGTCTGTTAACTCAGCACAAAAGAATTTTTTTTTTGACACACTTTGCTATTTAATTCACATCATTAAATTTTACTACGATTAATAAAGGAAGCATGGCTATGCTTTATTCCTTCACCTTAAGATGATGAACTAATGATAAACTAATGATTAGTGTAAAAAGTAATTTATATGTAAAAAAACGTATAAAAATCTTATTTATTATTGCTACATAGAAAAAGAAAACGATTTACACATTTTTTTATTGTAAGAGTATGTCAAAGTGACCCTACCCTGCCTGGTGGAAAGCATGAGTAACATCCTAGAGTTGTGGTCACCATACTCTTTGTGAACGCAGACAAAACAGTGTCGTGACAGACAAAACACCATGGCGACCTAGTCAGATGTTTTCATCCATTAGTATATTTGATGTCATCAACTAACTTGTTCTGAAGCTACCCTTAATTGCTAATTCATATTAATTTAATTTTTAATATCTATTATAATGCGACAACGAGGGTACTCATCCGTAGCTATTGTTGCTGGAGACATTTGTGCAATGAGCCACCATATTGGCTTATCAGCGCAAGCAGTATAACAGGATCATTGGGAAACTGTGCAGTGAAGCATAATTTATCTGCAATCCATCTATATGTGTACACGTTGCGATAGAGGTAGATAAGGCTCCCTACAACCAATTTGCCACTATTTCATTTGTTACTAATCCTCAGTGTATTTATTACCTACTACTTTTTGCCACATCTAACCCAGTGTTGGTTTATTAATGTTAACCAGTAGATTCCAAGTGGTTTCTCGCTTTATTTCCTTGACGTTCAACGTTATCTAAGAAAAGAATAAGAGAAGAATAATTACATGGCCTAGAGAAAGCGTTATTTTTTCGTTATCAATACGTCACCTCTGGAAGGGACGGGTGGTACAATAAAGTATGCGTCGGACACACCTGTCGCCGTTGGTAGGGGACGTGCCGTGATGTGTGGACATGAGAATGTGTTAGTAATCGATTCGTCTGGACCGACCAAAGTAGCGGTTGTCGTGACCACTGACCAGGGAAACTTAGACAGTATACGTGCACGTTGATATGAGCAATTTCATTTACATAAATGAGATAGTGTTATACTTTACTAAACTATTCTAATGATAGCTATTAATGCGGGTTACTGTGTGATCCTTTCAACGATAAACAAGGATGCAACTTTGTAGACGTTGTTAAAAAACTAATGTTAGGTAATAAAGGAGGCTACTATTTAATTATTTTCATTTTAAACCTATTCTACTTGGTCATTTACTACTTAATTACAGTTTATGAGCGACAAAAAGAAAGATTGGTAAAAGACTGTTACTTTGTTTTTGTATTTTCTTTTTGCAAAATATATTTTTATTTCATTTTTCTTAACTTTCATGATATTAAACAAAGTAGTACTATTTTACTCGTAATTAAAGAAGTACGTACTATTTCAATATTGCTTGTACGCATGTATTAAAATTCGTCAGTTAAAAAGTCTGAGAACTTTAATCACTCACATCCTAAAGAATTTTTCCCATAATCTGTGTAATACATCATTCAATATCACAAAGCCGTAAAAGTTGTATGGTTTCATAAATTTAACAAACCGACCCCAAACAATTCGGTGTGAGATTAATTAACACCCTTCCGGCTGTAAATCCGTAAATTGTAAATTATTATCAAGAATATTACAATATACTTTTAAAAGTAGACCTCATTTTCCGTATTTGTTATTATATGTTGTACTTTATCTTTTTAATAGGAGGCTTCAATTTAATATCGTGATATTACTGTTTAAAATGTGTAAACGTTGACTTTGACTATAAACAATTTTGAGATCAGTAGAGGAATGGGTTTTAAAAATTATAACATTTTTCTTAGTTTAGTAATTAGTTATCACTATTTGTACATGTTTGTGTAAATTCAAAATATAGTGATACAAAAGAGGAAAGGTGATTGGTTGTTTATTTTTAGATTCAGTTACGGTTTAGTCGTTATCCAGACCCCAATATGGTAAGAATACATATACCGTGTTTTGAGAAAATACAAACTGTTTTAAGATTATGGGAGAAATTAATGTTATTAAATCTACACCCTGAAAGATATATATTTAACAATTGGACAAAATGCAGTGGTCAAACGCTTGTCTTTTATTCTAATAATATTTATATTTTTAACAAAAGCAAGCTTCTTAATATAACAAAAAATCAATCATAATATTGGAAGCGCAGTGTATCTTTTTTGTTCAAAGAAAAAGAATAAAAGCGAGTCTCTTGTTACTTAAACAGCTAAATACAAGCTCAAATATTTCCTTAGTTAATCATAAAATGAGTTGAACTATACAAACATAATTAGAGTGTATGTTTTTGAGATTAACTATTTATCTTATATTTGCGACAAGACATTTTTCTAGAAGTAGAAAAATTTCAAATGAAATATATATGTGTAGTGATTAGTTTTTATTATAATTTTAACGGTAACTAGGTAATCAACAAAGAAAGTTATGAAGAAAAAAAATATTTACATAAGCAAAAAGATCAAAAAGGAAAGGAAGTCCTAGCGTCATAAGACTTTAGAAATATTATCAAGGATAAACAAACGTCAAGTAACTTAGCATTTAATTTAATTCAGGTAGATTTTTTGTAAGATAATTCAAATTTACTTACATACCACTGAATTCATGTGTACATTATATTCAGACACTTAATAAGCGAGTTTGCTCATAATGTAACTATAGTCGTATGTTCTGTCAAGAGTCAACATCGACTAGACCAACAACTGTATTATGTAAAAAGTTAAGGTTAAATGTGCGAGCTACTCTCACCAGTGTCTATATATACTTATATTAAAACTGATTAAATAGGCCAGCTGACCTGCGTAATATATGTAAGTGTGATTGTACGTATAGTTTAATATTCGTCTTCTGTATTAGATGCGGCTTCACCGGGTGGACGGTCGGACCGATCACGACAAGAGGAAGTGCCCGCGTCCCCTGGGATGCTCACCGCGGCTCAAGTGGCCAGAAGGCTTCGGATGGAAAACGAGCGATTACAGGTATGTACGAAACAAAATAAATTTACGTAAATTTGCTTTGCATATAAACAAAATTTTGTGTTACATTTGATATACATATGTATCTACATAAGTAAATAAAATTGTCGTTGACAAAGTAACTTATCAACCTCTGTAGTGGTTTTATGTTGTTGCGGTAATGAATGAAAATTGCACTTAATGTTGCCTACTTGTTTACTAACATATTCTCAAGTCTTATCACTGAGAAGTCTACAAAGTTTTCTGTTGTAAACAACAAGTAGTCCTATAAATACAAATGGAATAACTAACGCGTTAGTAATCCAACCAAACTGTGTTAACAAACGCGCCGGATCAACCTCATTTTCGTTACCATGCTAAGTGTAAATCAGAACGCTTATGAATGTGTAAGCAACTAATACCTATTGTAACAGAGAACTAACTGCAATAATTAACATACCAGTAAGCGAGAACAGATTGAAAGAGAAATTGAATTAAAAGAAGATCAACACCGACAATGATAATTCAAACCGTCGTAATTGAGGAACAAAGTTCAAAAATAACTGTTCATTACGGCCAATAGATGACACGCTTTAAAGTTATTATAAAAAAAAAAACTTAAAAGGCGTACGTAAATGATTCATCATAATTATTGTGTGATATTTCGACGAGCTCACACAAATATGCTTTCTAAAAGAACGAAATAGAAAACATAATGCATACATTCTCGTAGTGCTAATTTTTTCCTGTCTATTTTACCCTTTTGCGAGAAACTGTTAACCAATTCTGTATCGTTCGGAGTAAAGAAATAAAACTTTATGTCTTAAGTTACATTGTGCAGTGGTCAATATTTGGCAGTACTTAATCTTTTACTGGTAATTATAGCGGTTGTATTTCTATAACTGCTTTCCCCTAATTAAGTGTGTAAGCAAATATGGTAATATTTCTTTAAAATATTTCAAATAATAACAGTGTTTATACTGTGTCGCTTTAATGAGAATGCCTTCATAAGTAGCGGTATCGCATTACCAAAGGGTAACCATTTCTAATTAGTTTACAGTTTTTGAAAGGGCTATTCACTGCTACTACTGACGTTAAATTTTTTCAGTAAATGAAGTAAATATAATCGTAGATATGTTTTTTTTTTGAGATATGATTTTAATTAGCAGTGAAAAGTCAGTAACAAGTATTAAACAATCTACTACTATAAAGCATTGAAATAATTTAGAATTGTTTCCTTAACAGTATACATTCTTCAAGATACTGTCATTACTAATTCTTGGAGCGTTTCAGATTAAATTTTTACTTAACCTTTTTCCACTCGCCCGATCTCAGAACGATGTTAAATAAGATATTTTCAGTTTATTACTTTCTCAATGGACCTTTAGCGAAGTCAATTTCGTAAATATATTACAATTTCACGATATTTGATATCACAGGAGAAGCTTTTTTACGTTATTCTTTGCTATTTGGAACTCAACTTGAGTTCACGAGATACTTGAACTGGCATTTATAACTTATGTAGTATTATAATGTTATGTGTAAAATTGCCCAAAGACATTTGTTTGTGTATAATTTATAGCGACAGGAAAATGATATTATTGTTCACATTCTATAATAATAACTGATTGTACGGATGATGTCGTGGTTGAAGGGATCACCACGCCGCTACTCTGATTGTTGTAAGTTGTGGATCACACAACACTTTGTGTGATCCACAACTTGTTGTACCGAGTGTAGGTGTTTTTGTGTCCGTTACATGTACGTTTATAGAGTGCCCCACAACGCGAGAGACTTTTTAATACTTAAAAGCTTTTAAAAAGACAACATCCGCACAAAGTATTTACTTATTTTATGTCTATAAAAATCAAATAAAAAACTAGAAAAGCATTAGATTTATAAAAGGGACCGTTTTGGAGCAGGCCAAATAATTAGTTTCGAGGTTAATAAAAATAATTTATATCAAGCTCAGCTCATTACATGAAACTTAACGTGCTTTTTTATCGTTTAAGGGTAATGAACTGATAAGACATGAAAAATTGAGCATTAAATTAAATTACTTATCTCGTGATATTGATCTATATTTATTAACTTTTTAAGAAGTTTATATTGATAAATCGATGATTTTTACTTAAATTAAATTTGCATGGATGTACTCCATATTAAATACATTTTTAATTTATTTGAATGTATCATATTTCAGATTATTCATCATAATATAGTTTGAATTGAAATTGAGTTAGTTTTAATGAAGAAATTTTATATTTTCTGAATGAAATAAATAACTTCTACTTTTTCAGTTAAACAGGGTTACGCCCTATTAAACTGAACTTAGAAAACGCAGCCTTAAAATAATAAAAATATATTAAAAGTTGAAACTTTATCAAAAAGACTGAAAACATTTATTAAATACTAGCTTTTGCCTGCGGCTTCGCTCACGTGGAATTTGGTCTGCCACATTAAGTTTCGTAACAGATCATCTTAAATTAATTTTTAATTTTTTTGATAAAAAGTATCCTATGTTACTTCTAAAACCTCCAAGAAGATGTGTACAAAATTTCATGATGACCAGTTGAAGCATGAAACCGTAACAAACAAACTTACATTCGCATTTATAATATTAGTAGGGATGTACTAAATAGAATGTGCATATTATAAGGCTGGAAGTTGTCATAAAAAAGGCTAAAGAGAGAGAGTAAACTGCTTTATAAGCTTTTAATCAGACAGCGTCAAGAAAAGAAACGAGCCTTAAAAAGATCTAACGCTGGTGCACTGGTGTGTAATACCTTAATAATTATAATATACTAAACTGTACAAGGTGATTCAACGACCTGACGAAGGTCGTGAGAAGCCATTAAATACGTACAGCACAAGACTGGTTGTAGTGAGTCTTGGGGGAAGTCTATGGTCCAGCGATGGTCGTTACGGACTACTATACATTACATAGCTAGTCTATAGCTTAGTCTTAATGAGAATAGATACGTTTCCTACAATCGTTGACCTACTTACTCGTATGTGGTTTGTCAGAGGGCTTTTCATTTTCATGGTGGATGTCTGTTTGATGATGCCACCGGTTTTTCTAAATACTGAAAGCCCTTATATAGGATTACAGTTTTAATTTTATGTGATGTCAACATACCTAAATCTGAAATAGGGTGACGCATCTCCGAATTTTTTTCTACGATATTACTCAATCTACTCGTACCAAGGAATTCGTAAAACTGCTGTGAAGGAAATATCTTTAACGACCTGTCAAACTATTCCAATAAAAAGGTTACGTTATCAAATCTCAAAATAACGAACAGAGAACAAAGTCACGTGACTGTCTTGTCAACGTAATCGGTTTAGCGGTGCCGAAATACGACTGTACGGTCACGAAAGTAAAATTGGTTAAATCGAAACCAGAACATTTCGATAACGAGTTTCGTACTATTGTTATCGTTGTGTATTATTGGAGACGAAGCGCGTTATACACACATAATAATTTAGGAAAAATTGAATTTTAAAAGGACACCTATATGAATAATTAAAATGTAGTTATCGTAGCTAAAAATATTGCTTCGACTATTAAATAAATACATAAATATTTTTGACTTGCCTAATTATAAACCATTGTAGTTTCGAATAGTAGTAAAATTTTCTTATGAAACTTGAGTATTTTTCACAAAATTTACTACTAAATTTACATATGTACATACATAGTAATGAATAAATATCTTTTAAATGCATTATAACTAAAGATTTATTACTTCTACAGGCCGAGTTAACTCGAGTACGTCGTCTTTTAGTGGCGGCTGCTGAAAGAGGAGAGGCTGGTACAGCGTTGCTTGAGCGGTCAAAGACCGAAGGGGGCTCTGAATCTACACCTCTTGACCCACAACACCTTGAAAAGGAACTTCTTCTAGCTAGAGAAGCTGTTACCTGTAAGTACCAACATTGTATCTTATATTATAAAACTGAATAGTTTGTTTGGTCGAACTTCAGAAACTACTAGCGCGAATAAAAAATATTTTTTAGTATTGGATGGTTCGTTTATTGACAAAGATTATAATGTAATCTTAACCGATTTTGGCCACGGCGACCAGTGTCAACGAAGACCAACTATGCAGAAGATATTATAGTTCACAAGTATGTGCGCAAACATATGTGCACTCTCCGTTCCTTCAGCTCGGTTCAGCTCACAATCCGATGAGGTGGTTATCCAACACGACCGGAGAGAGATCAGGCGCAAGACCGACTAGTTTACGTGCTCATATAAAGAGTGCATAACTATCATCGCCAAAAATTGCAAGGCCCAGCTTGATTGGTTTCACAAATGTTTGATTTATAGATTTTTTAACGTCTTGAATTATTTTTGCACTAATAATTTGTGTCAAAATAGATTACTAAACATGTTCCCGATATCGATTAAATTGTATCATCACTTTTGTAACTTCTTTAGAAAATTAAACAACTCATTTTAACAGGCAGATAAAAACTTGTACTTGATGCTTACTATAGTTTATTGATCAATCTGGCTACAAATAATCATATTTTAAAGGAAATAACAGTTAATACACAAACTGTCTATAATATAATATAATAACTCTTATAAATCCACGAGACGGTTATGCGAAAAACACAATAACACTTTTTGACCTGACCCGGGAATCGAACCCGAGACCTCTTGAACGGTAGTCACATATGCTAACCGCTAGATCAAGCAGGCAGTCAAGGAGGAAAAAGATTATATAACATCATGATAAAGTCAATATAAGCCGAATACCAATACCGTTTTTAAAACGCTATCCACGTTGAAACAACGAAGAAAATTTGTTACTTTTGAGAGTTAAAGTTGCGCAGATCAGATAGTCTTTGAATGTAGATATTTAAATATTAAGTTGCTTTGCGTACGCTTCAAAAATTAAAAAAAAAAATTGCATCGATTGTGACACATTTTGACACGATAGAGCTTATTTTTAATTATTTTTCAGAGTAGTGATACAGACGATACAAAGAAGTGGTTACCTTTTTTTTTTTTTTTTTTTTTTTTTTTTTTTTTTTTTTTTTTTTTTTGTTGTCGGGGTGGAAAATCCCTTCGGATCTCCGACTCCTTGGGGACGCAGGAGCCAGGAGTATGTGGTGTTTCCACTAAAAACCACCCCGGCGGCCGGTCTCAGGCGTCCTTCTCTGAAGGGGACCCGGACCATGTTATTTCAGGTCCCCTCCAGAATCAACGCCGCGCCTAGTCAGACCCTATCCTGGGGACGCCATAAAGGCAACCCCCCCTATCAGTCCGGTTGTTATAATTTGTTGCGACCCGATCGCATTTTTGCTACCAGGCCGAAACAAATCATTCCATCGCAGACCGCAGCAACTAATCCGCCACCAGAGGACCCCACTCTCTGGCGACTCGCGGTCCCGTCGGCGGCTCATAACGCCGCCGGCGTCTTCTTCGTTCGGGATCGGCCCTCTCTCGATCCCGTTCAGCGGTCTCTTTCTGGAGCATAACAGTTTCGCAGAAAGAGACCACTGCGGCCCAGCTTTCCTCACCCGCCAGCATGGCAGCAACGATTGCTGGCGGCGATAGGTCTCGTCCTATTTTATCGACTAGGGCTCCGCGTTCAGATGCCCACGCGGGGCAGTCTTCCAGCGTATGCTGGGCGGAGTCCCAGTCGGCTGCGCAGTGGTGACAGTGTGCCGTCTCCTCGCGTCCGATCTTATTCAGATACTCACCGAAGCAACCATGCCCGGTGAATATCTGCGTCAGTCGGTAGGTGACGCGACCTCCCTCCCTACCTACCCAAGCTTCGAGGTTGGGCAGAACGGCACCGACAGCGCGTTGGCGCGCATTTTGTGGCTGTTCTAGCCGCGCGCGCCATTGTGTCAAAAGAAGTGGTTACCTAGAAAGTATTCCGGGCGTTTTTAAAAGTGGTAATTTTAAAGATTTTGATGTGATTTTTAGACATTATAATTTTGACACCTCGTATCTTTGCCGTTCGCGCTGCCATGTTGAAGAAATGCCTTCCTATATCAGTATTTTGGCAATATTACCCTTTCGGCTCATTCTACGACGAAATATAAATGTGAAAAGTTAAACTAAAGTAAATTTATGAATATTCCCACAACTTCTTCATAAAAATAATTATTTCGGTGTACGAACACCGCAAGGCGTATATCTACACGCTCGAGACGCTTAGCAATCACTCGACCCCAATCATTTTTACGAGCTCTAGCAAGTTCTGAGACACTATCTTTATAGTCTGTACACAAATTAGGATTGCATGAGCGCGTCTGTTTTTGTTTCGCTAGAAACTCTGCTATTTTCTCAGCAGCATGCAAAATAAACAGTGATTTTTAAATGCAAATGTTGGATACGTGGATCGCAAATGAGGTTGAGGAGGAGGGAATCATTATGTACAGGAAGCAATGTCCCCTACATTGCGTCCTATACACAATGACACAGTGACCAACCTCTCATTGTTAAATCTCGTTTTCAATATATTTGGTAAGCCACTATAATTCCTCCAAAAGTTTACACTTGGTTTACGAAGTCTCTAATTCTTTTTCTTGCATTTCAGTTACATTACTATCTTTAGGTAGATTTTGACAAATAAAACATAATTCTTTAATAGAAACGATGATTTTATAAATGCAAAATGCAGTGATAAACGTTACACATATACTGATTAGCTTCCGCTTTCTACTACGCTAAGTGTTGTGGGTACAAACCTCACATGGGACAATACGAGTACTTTGTGTGATCCGTAAATAGTTATTCTGAGTCCGGGTAATTTTGTGTCCGTTTCATATTTGTTTGTAAAGTTCCCCGCGACATAAGAATATTGCGGGAATTGTCAAACTAAACTCCTTATATTCATTAAATTCATAACTCGTTTTCACATCTCCTTAAGATTAGTATTAGTGTGAGTAGATTTAAAGTATTATACTACTACTCATATTCACTAGTACACGCTTTTCATTTATTAACGTTTAATAAATTATGCATTGTAGGTATCAAAGTTACTGGAATGGTGATAACGAAATATGTATGTCACTTTTGTGTTGCGTTACCCGATCTCCATTCTACAAAACATCTGCTGACAGAGTTCCATAGAATTTCAACTAATTTATTGTTTTTTTTAAAACACTAAACCGATGAGTAAAAGAGTCCTTATTATCTTGTCCTAATTGTATCTTGAAAGCTAGCAATACTATCGTTAAAGGAATTGTTTGTTTTACACCATCATTAAATGAATATAGATGTCGTTTTTTTCTACTTTAAACTTTATTGGAAGTCATTATCCAGTCGTTTCGAGCTTAATTATACTCACAAAGTAAAAATAGTGATTAAATTATTTGATTAATTTAATTAATTACTATCGATTAATTTACAATTTATTTCAATCAATATAAAAAATCTAAATTAAAGTGATAGATGGTTATATTGTATTAGGAGCTTTTTACTAAATGCATTTGAAAGTGAATACAGTACTTACATCAAAAAATATTTTTTCAATTTTTAGTCTGTTTCTCTGTCTGTTTGTTCCAGCTAATCTCGGTAACGGCTGAATCGATTTTAACGGGACATTTCCTGAAATGTAACTGATGTTACAAGTAATTTAGACTAATTTAATTTTACAATAAAATAGGATTATAGGAAAACAAAATTAAAACCAATGAAGTAGCTATCCTATTCAAAAGCAAACCAAATACCACGAGGTGCAGCTAGTACGAAATAAAAAGAAAACCACTTTCTTATTGAGGTTAGACATATGGATTGGTAAATAAACTTTAAACGATTTTCCTTTAAAATGATATTTAAATCTCGACTCTGTGAAAACGTAGGCTCAAAAGCACAAATTGGTCATTTTATTTTATATGATTTTCAAATACTCAGTCATTTTGACAATTATGACAAATCTAACTTCAACGTACATATTTACACTCGAAATACATAACTCTCCTTTTGGGGTCGAATAAAAAGGCAACCATTTTATGTAACCTTAAGAAATATTAATCACACTCAAAGTTAGACTTTCGTTAATCCAATTGGATCCCACAAAAATGGTCAATTTGTTGAGTGCCGTCATGGTACCGGATGCTCATAGCGAACCGACATTTTGATAAACTACACTAATAATATACCACAAGGTACAGTGCCTTAGAATCAAATCTGTAGGCGGGTCACGTGCCTCTCAGGGCGTGCTTCCAACGCCGACTGACATTTTCACTAATGTCATTATACTGACGAAACTTGTCAGTTAAGCTGTATCATTATTTATATTATTATGTTGGACAAACAAGTACCATATGCTCACTTTGAAATTAGTTCACTAATTTGCGAAATAAATGTAATGTTTTTACGTGACTAAAATAAGTAGTGAATTTAGTTTGACTATAATTTATTTTAGTTCTATTAACTGAAATTAAATGTAATATACATACGTTTCAAACCAGTATGAGTAAGTACAACCAACAAATTTTTCAATTTTGAAACTTTAAAAACATAAACCTTGCTTACATAAGCTTGTACTTCTATAGGAGGAACTATAATGTGTCAGTAGCATATAATAATTACTATTTGAACTTTTTACGAAAAAAATATGTTGGAATTATCACAGGTTACAAAAATATTGAAGCTACCTTAATTTCACCTAAACTCGACTACAAGCCATTCCTCTCAGTTATTATTGAAGCTAGAATTCTATTTAATTTGAGGATTTTAACATGCGCCATATCGGATTTCCATTATCCTCGATTTACGGTGGTCATAATGTAAAAGTAGGTCATAGTCCATTACGCTTTTCTTAAAGAATAATATCCTCTTGTTGACTATTAACCCGTATAATATCCGAGGCGATAAAGTAATACAATGTTATTACATCAGCATGTGATGGTAATATTTTAATATTTGAAACTCTCGGCTATTATTTTATTAATAAATAGCATTAAATTTTATTCTGAAATATGAAATTTCAGCTACAGAGGGAAATAAAGTGATATTTAAAAATTTGTTTTAAAACAATGCTTTTAATATCGTAAAACCCTTAGCAAAGATGTACTTTGTTTCGTGTTAATTCTCCTTCCACAATCCCTAACGCCTCTATTCTCTTGTATTATTGGCTAATATTTTACTACTGACTACATGAGTTTTATTCATTAAACAAAATTTTGTTACCAGAGAACATGAAATTTTTCTGTTGAAATCCAGGACTTAAATCTTCGATCTGGGTTTGTACGGTGCTTGTACCAAACGGGTATAATGATATAATATGGAATAATTAAGCCCAGCTTTAGATTTGCGGTGGCAATTGTAACATTACTACAACGACCGTGATAAAACTTAAAGTAATCATAAGTTTTAAAGTTCTTTATATTATTCACAATAATTTTAGCTGTAATTTTTGGTATTCAATTGTATTTCTGCAATCCTAACCTCTTAGTATAACAAACATATACCAAAACACACATAGTACTCTATTTCAGGTTTATGGCACAACGTATATCGTGCGTATATTTACCTTACATAACCGTTAAATACACCTAAACCATGTAACCAATCAAGGGTATCGGCTTGTACACCCACAAACCACACAAATTGAAATCGATCATAAATTGTGTATGCCTAGGAATGTATACATTAAGTAACTTGTTACGCAAACAAAACTTTTACGTTTGTTAGTATTAGTTCGATCAAAAAATACATGTATAACGCTATTTATGATTGCCAATAATTCCCATGCCGTCAAAATAATGTCAATCTGCACGGTTGGCCTTAATGGTTTAAGCGGTCACCACGACGCACTTTACTGCGCCGTGTTGTGGGTTCAAACCCCACATGGGACAACACTTTGTGTGATCCACAAATTGTTGTTCTGAGTCTGAGTGTTCTATGTGTCCGTTTCTTGTATGTTTGTAAAGGATGTCATCTTAATGCAGACGTTGACTTTTTAAAAAAGTCATGGAATCAATCGACAAAGCAACTAACTGAGAGTAGTAAAATATAAGTCAATCCCTCATGCCTTTATTCTGTAAGATTATTTTATTTATGACATGTAAATATCCGAAACGAGATAACATGTATAAACAGTAAAGTGATGACAGAAGCAGACTCTTCAAAGGTATTCAAAGAGTTTTAATCGCTTGGGATTTGTGTATGGTTCCCATTACCATGTTCAATATGCTTTTACTCACTTTTTATTCATCAAAAAATATTGAGATTGATTATATTTTACTTTGAACTTTGATTACAGTCAAAGCTGTCACTTAAATAAACAAACCCAACAACAACAACATGTAGTAACTTTGATATTGACTTACTTATATATTTATTTTGTTTTAGCTTTGAAAGCAGACAAAAAGAGGTTGAAGGCGGAAAAATTTGATCTACTAAACCAAATGAAACAACTCTATGCCACACTCGAAGATAAAGAGAAAGAGCTCCGAGATTTTATAAGAAATTACGAACAGGTAGGAGTCTAATTTTTCACGTTAAACCGCCTTAGTTGTATGTAACATTATAAAATCTTAAAAATATATATAAGATACTTGTATACCTGCACGATGAATTTAGCAATTGTTGGAAGACTAGTAAAGCTATCGGTTATGACACATTAGGCCGGAAGATATTATAGTAATATGTCATACACATGTCCAAAGTCAATCATAAAAAAAGTATGCGTACAGTTATCGTGCGCATGTGGAAAGAGTCACTAACGGTATAATCCCACTCCATCATTATTTTTTCTGATATGTTAAGCAGCATATTACAAACAGAAGTCCTAAATGAATAGTATTCAACAACACAACTTGTTTAATAGGTTTAATCCTTTTATTTGAGCACATTTAAACTTTTCAAATTACTCTGCAAACTAAGCAGTAAAAAACTAAATCAAACATTACATTAAAAACGATTGAAAACAAATTTAAACGAATGTAAAACAGTCGTAAGGTTTTTTAATTTAAATAAATTTTAATCTCTTTTAGTCTCTACTTTATAAAGACCATATGAGAACTATGTCTCACATTAAATATTTAGTTCACATTAATGTCAAAAAGTGACAAACACACAATTTCGCATTTACTCGTACGAATACAAAACTTCACAGACTTTGCTCACAAATTATTCCAGGGGCTTTTATAATAACTAGTGGTCGCCCATTGGTCGAAATTCGACCATAATCAATTTAAATTGTAAGTGACTTAATATACATTATTAAAATATAATATTCAAACATTATTAAGGTTCTACTGTCCAGAACTAAACTACTATAACCACAGATTTGACCAAGACTGTTATTTGCCAATTTCTTTTTTGAACAAATTATATGAAATTAAAAAGAAGTAAAATAAAGAATACCTATTTAAAAATGTTTATTAAAACAAAATATGCTATAAGAGGATGCAAAACAAAAAAAGATTTTTTATCGCATATTGTAATAATATAATTAATGATTTAAAACTTCTCTGAAAACAATGTTTTTTGTAAAAACTCTTGCATCGTTTGCTAAATGTCCTTGGCCATTATATTCGGATATATATGTAAAAACTTAAACCAGAGAATGAACGAACTCTATTTGCTGCGACATACAATTGCCCATGTGTAAAAACTGGCCGATTTAATAAAACTCCAATTTTTTGGACTGTTTTGTCCAATTTCAGTGAAATTTCACGCATTATGTTTTTGTTACATGTTTGACTAATACATTCTTGTAATCTATAATTAATAGCAGTGTCAACATCATAAAAATATAATTGTGCATAACATGGTGAGCGACCATTATGCAGCAGTCATTGGGCCTGATCTGTGATAAAAAACATCATATATTTTGAAATAATACACTCCACTTGTACCTACCTCAGCAACTTTGCCTTCTGAGCTAACCATAGCAAAACATGAATTATATTTCCTAATATATTCTAAATAATGTTTTGATTTACTTTTTATTGAAGGTTCATTTGAAGTAAGTCAATGAGTACAATGATTTAAAATATTCATTTTGACTTAAGGGTGGTAATATTGCTTTACCCTTGTGACAACATGAAATGAATGCAGTTCGGTCGCCTAAGGTCACTTCAGATTCAAAATGTTTCGCATTGCAAAACCTGCACTCTAAATCCAATCCACAATCATAACTTAAAAACACATTTGGAATGACATTTAGAGCACATTTAAATGTACGTATCTCTCAAAATCACTTATTTATCCTGAAGTATATACAATTACTGAAATCGTTTTTTTTTTTTTTATACCACGACGGTGGCAAACAAGCATACGGCCCGCCTGATGGTAAGCGGTTACCGCAGCCTATGAACGCCTGCGGCACCAGGGGCATCACGTGCGCGTTGCCGACCCTTTAAAAACCTATTTACCCCCTTCTTGAAGAGCCCCATACTGTAGTTTCCAGGGAAAACCTCGGCAGGGAGCTCATTCCATAACGGGATTGTTCGCGGGAGAAAATTTCTCTGAAACCGCACTGTGCGCGACCATTTAGGTTCCAATCGTAAACTGCATACTACAACTACTAATAATTGCTTTGAACCAGCAATGGCAAATTATATTTTTTTTGTACCTGAATGTTGTCATTGCAGATTGCTGCTACAGAACTTTCTTTATGCATATTATGAAAGTCCGTGTATATTTAAATGTATCTTACTGCTACACAACCTATTATATGTATATATTACATAAATTTGTATAAGCGCTCAGTATTTCACGTAGGATTCGTCAAATAAAACTTTTCTGTTTGACATTCAATTATGTCTATAATAAACAATAGAGACAATTTGACCACAGAGTATGTATACGTGTACAAATACTTGTGTATGCGTGTGTCAAATGCATGCTGGTTTGTATAATGTTTTATTTATTGATTTAATGTACTTTTTATGCATTATTATTAAAATCTTTTTTTATATTAAATGAGGCAAATAAAACTTTTTTTTTTGATATGTCTATGTCAGTACTCTATGTCTATGGACAAAATGGCGTGTACAAATACTTGTGTATGTATGTGTGTGTGTGAAATGCATGGTAGTGTGTGTAATGTTTTATTTATTGATTTGATGTACTTTATAAGCATTATTATTGAAAAATATTAGCGTTCTGCACTTCTTCTACACATAAACTATAAGTGTGCCAAATTTTATGCTCCTGCGTCCGCGCAATTTTCGTAAAAAGGGGTCCTAAGTTTTTGCATCACGTATTAATATATAGATTTCTCTCTCTTTTTTTTTTTAGTAAACTGGTATGGATGTGCTATGAATATTTTTTGTCAATAAACTCTTATGTCAGCAAGCTTTATAACTCGAAATATGCTTTTTAATTGTGTAAAAAGATGTTACGTATAGCTAAATTGACACAGGCGCCTTATGTAAGATAGATGAGTACCTACGTTATAAAACAGGGTTGCTTACCAAATGCTTCGGAATAGCCCATTCAGAATATTTCGGAATAGTCTGAGTTTACGAAAACAATTTAGTCTGTTATATCCACTTCAACAATTTTAACAACAAGAAATGTAAATATTTTTAAGATTTAGAATTCTTTAATTAGGCTGAAAAATTGACATTTATAGTACACGTACCTCAATTTTATGATTGATGATATGATTATGGTTAAAATTAGCTATGTTATGAATTTATTTTTATATATTTAACTTTAACAAATTACTAAGTACGTATAGAATCAAAATACTTCTTCGGATGGACATGGCGAACGAAAATATAAATATCTTTATTGAAAACACAATCTAAAAACATACACATTGTCCACTTGTCTGTCAAGTCACGTACGGTGTCAGGTTCCAAAGCCACAAAATAGCTTTAACCATAATAAACCGGTAATATTTTTGAACGACCCATCAGTGATATGATAAAACATTTCATATCAACGTAGAGTGGGGTATTTATTAACCTTAAACATGTATACCCAGGTAAATTTTCACGTTTTTATTACAAAAAGATTCCAACCTGAGCCATAGACAAAGAAGATGGAAAGCATAATAATCCTTATTGACTATGAAATCTTTAATATTAACAAATAATGATAGTATGTATCCCTATGATAACGTAATAACTCTCTTATATTATCCTACACAGATGCGATCCCGAGGCGGCGCTTCATCAGCGCTCGGAGCTGAGCGAGCTGAGCGAGAACGTGAGCGAGCTGCTTTACTGCGTCATGCACGCGATGAAGCGGAACGTTCGCTACAGTTAGCTGCTGCGTTGAGCGCAAGAGACACTCAACTTCGACATGCACGGGAACAATTATTTGAGGTATTTAATTCTCTACTTTTTTGTAAAATTATTCGTCATACTTACGTATATAAACATAAATATTATTAAGACTTTAATAAATCTATATATAACCATCACTTAAATACTTTATGAACGGAAATATTACAACAACTTCCTAGTTAATTTACTTTTGCATACCTACATACTTTCAATGAGAAATCCACTTAATTCATCATTCATCAATCACTACAATAATATTGTAAACAATATTGTTTCTTTAACATGACAGAAGTTCATAATTTTTAGATTTGCTCCTAACATGATTATGAGAGTTAGTAATAACAAAATGAATGACAATCAAAGTATGTAAAAACAATAATCAAATATAAATTAATCTTCTAGATTAAGATATGTTCCGTGAAATTTCGACCTCTTCAACTTAAAAAAAAAATTGCCCCTTACCTTACACTGGTATAAGGTGAGGGGCAAAACCAGTTTGTTTAATTAGTCCCAACATTGGACAAGCTACGTTTTCAATTCGCTACTTGTGTACGTAACTTAAATTAGTGACGTATGCAAAGTTGAATTATGCAAACTTCCACAATTATACAAAGTGTAACATATTGAAGTGGAAAAATAAATAAAAGCTGTAGCTATCGACAGGCTGAATTATGACAAATAGATGGCGTGATGGGCGCTCACCGACCATCCATCACCACTGTTCCGTCTTAATTACTATTTCAAATTGCTTCCTCTGTTCTAAATTGCTTCGAAAATTAAACACGATCGTTTACTTCAACTAACTATAAAATAAAACATATTACAAACTTGTTTCTTCTTCGACGAAATATTTTTATAAAAACTTAAAACTAATTCTAATAATTGTAGAGTAAATCAGAGGTTTTAATTGTATTTACACTTCAATTTAGCCTTTAATACCCAAGAGTATCAGCAGCAAACTGGACACTATCAGTAACAAATCCTTACCCAAAATTTTGAAGGGGCTAGACATCTTGAAACTCTTATCTATTAGTTCCATAAAACATAATATTTCTTAGTCCGAAAAGCTAAAATACACTTACCTATTTATCTATTGGCTTGTCATAAAATCTGAAGCTACTTGACCTATGCATATGAAATTTGGCAAGGACCTAGGTTATATTTCTTTAAGCAAGCGACGTCAGCTAATAAAATCTTTCGTGACAGACCCAGACGAAAGAGACCTACGAGTTCTTGGCAAATATTAATTAATATTATTTTGTGGCAGAAAACTAAAGTTTGACATGAATTTGTTTTTCAAAACCTTTTTTTTTACTAGAGGCCTGACACGTACACTCACGTATTTATCCTCAAAGTCTGACATTGTGCAGGAATTAAGTTTTTAACGTGGGACACATTAGATAAATTCATGTTCATATGATATGGTCGTGTCAAGAATGTCTAAGGACACCCTCAATTTTGTATGAAAGTCTTTGATTCTGTGTACCTACTAGGAACATGAACTTGGCAGGGAAATGATTTATAGGTAAGACACGTCTCAAGGTTTTCGCAACTTTTGTGAGAGTTCTTTTGTTACTACAGAAATAAAGTTGAATTATTCTCGTTTGTAACGCTAAATTGATATATGAAATTGTATTTTTTCATTTACTTAAAGAAGGTAGTTGAAAATGTTTGCTTCTAATCTACTTTCGACTTAATTTGTAATCAAGAATTAAAATCTTACTACCAGTTTGTAAGTAACATATGAATTCTCTTACTTACAAACTGCTTGAAAGAAAATAAATTTAGAAACGTTCGTTCCTTAGATCCTCCACAGCAATCTACTTTTTTGTTGTCATTATCAGTAAAAAAAAAGACATTAATTCCAATAAATAACAACTTTCTTTTTAAAATTCTATGACTTAAATAAAAATATTCTCCCAAAATTTTTACAACATTTGAGTCTCATTAAAGAAATTGGGTAAACTATCCTCTTGAAACTTTTTGTATCTTCATGTAATTCTACAACATAAAAATTATTGTATACAGCATATTAAAGCCCTATAAATATATGTGCAAAATAAACAAACGTAATAAGCAAAAATTCAGAGTATTCTTTTTTAGATACACCGATAAAACACTAAATAAATCTATATTTACTCGTCAGCTCACAAAATTCGTCATAACATTATAAGCTTTAAAACATAAGTTTACTCTAAAATATCCAAAACCATTTACGTATATAATCCGGATATTAACCTGTGCTCGCTGAACGTTCAATGTCATTACATTGATATGGGCTCGAAACGGAATGTCCCATTCTACCGGCCAAATCCTGTTCAAATTGAACCCTTAATCGAAATTAATTCGAGCATTAAACTGGAATGGAAATTATACACGAACAAAATTATCGGTTTCCTAAAATCCTTCCAAATAGCCCATCGTAAAAGTTGTGTCTGTATTAATATTCAAACTGTGTGAGTACCTAATATCCCTGTAAAGATTTTTATTATCAGTTACTCCTTTTTCATGATACCAGTTTTGTTACAATAAATAGTGTAAGTTAAAGTTTTATAATACAATGTACACATCCGCGCCATACCATCTTAATTAATTTATCATTATTTATTAACTTTGATGACTAAAGTAGTTGTAAACAAAAAGTAAATTCCTAATAAAAAGTAACTAACAATGAAGATTGTCTACTTAAGACATACAAGAACAATAAAACATAGGAAATGAATCACAGTGAATACCAAATGTTAACGACTCCTCAGAAGTTGCAGTCACCTTCTGTTAATGTATGAAATAAGAGATAAAATGGTTTATTTTCTTCGTAATTATTTTTTAATTAGGCAAGAAGACAACTGCAAGCAGCAGGATGCTTGTCGGAAGGCGAAAGTGTTGCGTCTCTTGGAATGGGACCGCCCATGATGCTTGGAGGACCTTCAGGGTTAATTGGAGATAGGGGTAGCTGTAGCGCCGACTCAGGAGTCAGAGGTAAATGAGAATTAGAAATAGCTTTTTTCCTTATTTTATCTTGAAGGAGTACAAAAATGTCTCCGAGTGTTGTCTACTGACCTTCTATTTCTCTAGTTTAGAAACAATAAAAAGGATCTTTAAGGGTATAATATTTACATATGTCACAAGATATGATGTTGTCATTACAGAAGTGAGAACTTCCGTCTGCTCTAGGCAACGACTAAGATTTGTGAATCGGTGTAAGACCCAGTCATCGTGACTCCACGTTGGATATTAGATTTGTAATCGTCTTGTATTCCAACAAACTTGTAACCGTATATTTAAATTCTTTTTCTGATCGTTAGAATTATAGTATAATAAATTTTAAATTCACGTGCTCAATTTTTCACTTGCATCAGCAAAAGATTGACACAGAAAAGACCTAATCCGTTTCTGTAAATTATGTTCTTAAAGAAAAACAAGTTAAAGATAACTAGAAAAAAATATGTCACTCAAAAAAAAAACTCAATTACGTTACTCGAAATCTAAATGATTCTTGGTAACGTAGAGTAAATTTAAATTAATCTTTGCGTTTAAATTCACAGAACTTTGTCCACTTTTGCTTTGTAAATATTTTCAGCAAACATTTTTTTCTTTTTAACAGTACATACTTCTAATATTTCTCTTATCAATATTGCAATACATTATAATTTATAGGACTGTAACACTAGTATAATGACTTAATTTAGATTTAATTCTCCGAGAACATAAATGAATAGAAGAGATCACGTGGTGCTCTCTGCTACATATCGCAACGATTAGTTTATTTTGACAAAGTGATTAATATAGTTGTGATCTTTAAAGTATATAATAGAGAATAGAATAGTGTCTATTGTTCTTTAACAATCTTTTGTTTTATGTTTTTTTACAAAAATAGATAATTCCAAATATTACACCTGTAGTATGAATTGTTGAGGTGGTATCCTACATATTTCAAATAATATTGCAGTGTCAGATCACGTTTAACATTAATTTGTAATTCTAATAATACACGCCTTTTTGGATCGGTCCGGTTAACAGGCAGCAGTGACGGAGGAGCGACGTCAGTTTGCGGCGGAAACTTGTCTGATTCCACGGCGGAAGGGGCCCCACCGACCATAGATGCTTATGATACAGATGCTGTTTCCTTAGTATCGTCTGCTCATCATATCTATCAATGTAAGTACCTATATAAAATTAAACTCTGCGTTTAATAAGAACCATAAACTTCACTATTATGACAAGTCTATTAAAAAAAGAAAAAGAAAAGAAAAAAAGAAAATAATAATAACTTGGCTAAACTGTTGGATATGGGAAGCACGGGACTAGTTGTTGTGGCGCCTATTTGCTTACGTCTAGTAGTCTAGTTAAGTATTTAACTGAGATAATGACTATGATGTATAATTTGTAATAATAAACGGCTGAACAGAATTAAGCGAACTTAAACAAAAATATATAAGATGAAGTCAATTTTAGATCAAAGCGTCTGTAAGTTGTGATTTTCGGTAAATATTCACACTTTTCATTAATTTAAGTAGTTATTTTATTTATATGTCTATATTACATTGTTAAAATAACTCTACTCTTCCTAATAGAAAACATGGGTAAAATCCAAAAGTGGTGGTCGCCATCTTCATTGTGAATGCGGACAACGCAGAATGGTAAGCGTAGTCGTATAGCGTGAGTATGGCGGCCTTGAGAGGCGCTTTCCACGCCCCGCTTAAAGGACCCTCGATCACAGTGGAAGAGAACCACATGCGCTGGTAGTATTACAGATTTCCTAGCACATGCTTTCATGTAGAGGAAGGGACAAGGGACTAGTTGGAAGAGCTCGTCAGAATACTTTCTTTCTTTCTTTGACAAACACGATAAAGGGCTGCCAAAGAGGCGGCGTCTCTTAGCAACTTCAGGAGCTTAAGGGACTCGGTGATTTCGAGACTGTTGATAATGCCGAGTGCTCACCGCTGCAACCGATTGAAAGCGTCCGACAAATACTGTATGGATCCATCCTAAACATGAAAACAGTACTCCAAGCAGAAGCGTACCTGTGTTTTATATAGAAGACACAGATATTTGGGCAAGAAGAACCGTCTCACTTTGTTTAGTACACCTAGCTTCCGTGAAACCACTTTAATAACGCTCTCAATGTAATCACATGATTTGAGATCTCAGCAAATAATCATAGGAATCCTGGCTTATCCTGTAGCAGTTGAATGTTCCGGAAAGAAGAAGTGGGAGAGAAAGAAACGAAGACTTTTGGTAGAAAAAGCGCACACCTATGTTTTTTTGACGTTGAACTCGACTAGATTCTCGTTATTCCTCTGATAAATGCGCTTAAAACTAGAAACAGCGACAAGTTCCTGTCGCGTTTCCTCAACGTCTGCTAAGTAAGGTGTCAAAAAAAACTTCCGTGAACTGTGCTATCGTCTGCATAGTAGTGAATGTTACCAAGGGCTAAGATGTCTTTGATATACATTTGGGCGATAGGATGGACCCCTGAAGTACACCAGCATTTACCAACTGAAAATTAGAAGCCACGCTATTGCAAAAGACTATGATGTGGCGCTTGTGCATAAAGCTGGCTACTCAGTTGCAGATTTTGGTGGGCAGGCCGAATGCTGGCAGTTTGGAGAGAAGCGAACTATGTTAAATACTATCGGAGGTCTTAACTATGGCGAGGCTGATGTCGTTGGACTCCCAATGTCTATCAATAGCCTCAACTCTAAGTGTGTAACATACACAACAAGATCACCCGTGAATCGGTCCGATCTAAAGCCATATTGTCAATCTTTTAAGGTAGCGGACTAATTGCTAATTGAATGACATTCACTGTGTCGCTATTACTTTTATCGCACCATTTATAATACGTTTCATTGTGCCAAAGAAACTTACTTACGTATATAAATACTAAAGCAATGTTTGAGAGTACCAGGTATATTTAATATTATTTAGAGTATGCACAGGCATCCATGACACTAACTGAAATATACAAAATATTGTGTATTTAATGTACAGCGCATTCAAATGTTCGTACATTATGAAATTAAATGCTATGAATCGCAGCACGTCTTGTGCACCGGATGTTTAGAAATTGTTCTGAATTGCTGGTAAAATAAATTCTACCTGTTTTGTTCCTAACCTTGAAAATAATCTGTTAGCTTAAATATCTTTTTAATTTTGCATTTACTGTTTTAGTTCGTGTATTAACTGTTATTTGCTTTTAAAATATTAATACGTGTAGTCAGATTGATCAATAAACTATAGTAGGCAATAAGTACAAGTTTTTATCTGTCTGTTAAAGTGAGTTTTTTAATTTGACATAGAATGTTACAGAAGTGATACTGAAATTTAATCGCTGAAGGGAAAATGTTTATGAACCTACTTTGACACTCATTTTTAGTACAAAAAATATTCAACACGTTTTTAAAATTGGGGATTGTAGATTTTGGCGACGATAGTTATGTACCAAAGTCGTAAAGCACGTAAAGCCGTCGGTCCTGCGCTTGATCTCTCCCCGGTCGTATCAGATAACCGTCCCATTGGATTGTGAGTTTGAGGAAACAGAGAACGTACCTGTGTTTGTGCACTGTAATATCTCCTGCGTAGTTGGCTGGTCTCCGTTAACACCTTAGCTGAGATCAACTATCACAAACCAGAGAACTATCAGAAATCGCTCATCATCACTCTTTGTGTAGAAACAAGATCATCCAGTTCAAACTTATGTTGTTGTTGTAGTGGTAACGAGCTATGCTATTGTAATTTGTTTACATAGAAGTAATAATCCTTAGTACTTCAGTAGTTTTCTTGTCTTTTAAAGAATCACAAATAAAATAAAAATAATTACTGCTTTCCTCTTAAATTTTGTAATATTTAACTATTGCTTTCCTTGAAAATGAATTTAAATTTCATATATGTTATGTAAGGGTACATCGTACACTTTAGAAGATTGATTCACAGATAAAACATTCATTTGGTTAATGGAGGGGAAAATTAGTTACGCATTATTTATAAAAGTAATAAAAATTGAGAAAGAAAACTTATTTTTCTTTGACGTTGACTAATACGATGTAAATTAAGTGATCTTAAGATTATATTTGAAACTAACATTTACAAATTTACACTTGTTTATGCCAAAACACGAAAGATGTTTTGGCATAAACAAGTGAAAATTTTCTTTTATTTAGCTCAAACACTTCAAAGAATGAGTTAATCTCAATTTCAAAACTGATTTCTATTGATTTGTCAAAAGAATCATCTTCGTTGATTTAGTCATAAATAATAGTTAAAAAACCTGAAAATCACGCTATTATAGAAAAATCAAACAAAAAGTAAAAAAATAATTTTCAAATTATTTAAATTAAGGGTTATAAGCAAAAAAACATTTTTTTATAAATATTTTATTAACAAACGTTGGCAGAAGTAATTAATCAATTTATTAATATTCTAACAAGTGCCCCACTTTTCTTCACAATTGAGTTATTTTTTTGTACTAATCACACTACCTTTTACTTTTATTTCCTATGAAAGCGTGATTTTTAATTTTTAAGCTATTATTTATTATCTATGTTTTAGTTTGGTTATCTGCAACAGAATGTATTATTTGAACTGTCATTTATTTTTCTTTTCTTCACTAATAATCAACGAATAAACACCTTTCTTGTGTTATCATACGTAAAAGTGCCTGCCAAGTAATTTCATGAATTATTTTGTTTTCTAACCATTTTTTTTTCATCTAATGCATCATCGCTACATTAGATTTTTCCTGTCAATCTCGAGTAATCACGTTTTTATAAGTGAATAGCGTCCAGAGACCTTCTGCGACTGACTTCTACATAAACTTGTCCAGCAGCAAACAGTTGAGAACCTTCATAAATGACTGCATGATCCAACTGCGCAGCCTTGCATTTTGCGAACAGTTGATGTCCAACTCAGGATCAATGACAACATTCGTCTTTCCGTGGTACCGTAGCGATATTTTGCAGGGAACTGTATTGACACTCGTTTAATTACCCACATACAATCTGTTACAAAAGTAAAAATCAAGTTAAATTAAGATTGCGTTACATAGATAAATACTAAGCTAATGTAAGAGTGTTTAAATCATTAATACTGAGGATCCTAGTAAGAATAATGAAACAAACTATACAAGTTATTGCATTGTAATTGGCCCTTGTTAAGCGTGCAAAGTTTTAAACCAATCTAAAAATTTTGAAAGGGGTAAAAATAACGTTTAAAGATTCTATTACATAGATGCGTAGTTAGCTAATAAAGGCATGTTATGAAACTATTAATCGTGAGAATCCTGCTAAAAATACCAGGACAAACTATATAAATTATTATATTGTTATTGGTCTTTGTTAAATTTTCAAATCAATCCATTGTCTTACAAGGGGTAAAAATCGCTAGTACACATAGTAAACTAATAAAAATATATTAAAAAAACTAAAAGTACTTTAGATGTTTAGTATTTTCAAACGACCTTAAAAAAAGATGAAGACTGTCAATTTCTTCGCCTTGTTCTATGTGTTAAATCAAAATTCTGTCAATTTTGACACAACAATTAAGTTTTTGTTCTATTTGAGACTTCCTGTTTGATTCTATTCAAATATGAGAAAAACCACACTTGGGCAAATTAAGAAATGAATAACTTAACATTATATAAGTGCATTAAACACGGTATTACTTTTTTAAAAGTTAATTATTACAATAGAAACAAATTCAAGCTTATAACTTATTCGTAAACTGGTAAGGAAGTTATAAGAAATACTATTTAAATATTCGAACAGTTTTAGTACACCGTTATTATTGCATGAACAATTCCAACATTGATCGTGTGTAGTTTTGAATAAAATTCGTTGATTCACTAATCATATTTCAAATTAGTCATCAAATCATATTTTATTTAATAAGGATTTTTAATTAGATGCCGAAAATTAAGCTCTGGGATATATCTCAGTTCAAAGAAAAATACTGTTCCAAGCTTGCAGTGCCTATGTACCAATTAAACTTCAGCTTGTAAGTCACGCGTCCAACAATATTTTTAAAGAAAATTTAGTTACCAAAGATTCTCTATGGATGAATATTCTCAAAGGAGCTCATTTATTTCATTATTAAAAAGTTCGACGACTGCTTTTACCCATGAAGTATTTTAGCGTAAAAACTGAAAGAGTAAAGTTGCCGTTCGAAGAAAGTTTTTTTTTCATTAGAGGAAAGTTTCTTGACAATAAAATCTGATTGTTTCGTGCAATGACAAGCGCAAATTGGTGACAGCTTAGATTAAACTATATAGCCATTACTCTGGAGAGACAATGTCCTCCTGGACGTGCAGTTTTAAATAGAAGAGGGTTGTGCAGGTAATGGTAGGTGAAAGATGTGAAAATTTTAGTAGTTTGGTACGGCTGACAGTCTGAAAACTGTATTTCACTAGCATGTGTGTATGGTGGATATTTAGATGGCTTAAGCTAAGCATTATATTTCTGTCATAATGATGATACTGACGTATCGGTAAACCTTAAAACCTTGTTTTTTTATTTTATTTAAATGTGTAATTGACACACAATTACTACTACTTGTATTTCATTTTTAATTTCACGTAATTTGAAGTCTGAGTGGGTCAGTAGAAGTCATCATCATCGACATCTCAGCCGAAAGACCTCTACTGCTGGACCTAAGTCTTCCCTTAAGCTTACCACAGCAACCGGTCCTGTACTGTTTGTATACAGTAGAATTACACCATTTCAAACATACTATTCTAATTGCATTGATAGTGCTAACCAAACAATTTATAAACACATCACATCAACAGCGTCTATCAGTCTACTGCTAGAGACAGGCCTCCCCTTAGCAAGGAGGTATTGTACATCCTCATAAACACATAAATTAGGTCTAACTAAAATACCTCATACCTTTATTTTCTTAGTGAGCACACCACGGGATTGCAGCCCTACTTTGTCGCCACATAACAGCGCATCGCCTTTTACACGCTCGATTGACGCTGGATCGCTTTCAAGGTAAGTGACTTTCTTTACATTTCATACAAGTAATATATTAATCCATAATTTAATTACTTGAACTGCGAATACAGGAAAGTCATGCAACAATGCAGTAATCAAGAAATATTTTTTCTAGGGCTTTTTTAACAGAACTCGTAATAATGTGATAAGCATCTCAAATTTTTTATGTATTTTATAACTCCATAACACTAACTAAGGTAAAAGGTTTTAATTTTGGTAAAATTTGTAAATGTCAATTTGTAAATAGTGCTTAACTAGAGAAGAGTTTCTTGGTAATATGCTTAATTTAAGAAAAACTCAGAAACTTTGGAAGAAGCAGCAAAAATTCAAAACCAATAAGATCGGAGACATCCTATTACTTTTACGGAGGCTACTTTATTACCATTCACGATATTATCGAATTTTGACGGCAAAATTTATCGCGTATTACGAGATCCAACCCGCGATTCAGCAATAGAAAATGCCAAATTTCATTTTTCCAGTTTAATTTTTTCATACTCCATTACTGTTCGTTTCTTACCTACAATATCTTTCATCTCGCAATATTTTACAGACGAAGTGGAAATGTTCTGGTGATATTGTAGATTAAGTAATTAAAATATTTCAAATGCAGAAACTTACAAAATAAATTATAAATCAGTATTTAATTTGTTGATAATAGTGATATAGGGATCCGTTTCCGCATTTACTCAAAGGAGGTTAGATAAGATAAAGTAGTTGTACAAGCTTTAATTCTTCTGCAAACACGAAAGCCTCAAGGGGCTCACAGACTTCTACGATTGTGCTCACATCTCCGAATATTTATCTGTAACATTGGTACTCCCTTACACTCCAGAGCAAGCTTATAATTACATTAAATTCTCTCTCTTCTCAAATGAGATTCAGTCACAAAATTGAAACACAACGAAAGGTCTTAAACATTATAGAATAAAAAAGTCTGAAAATACAAGCGGTCATTTAAATAGCCGATTAAGCTGAGTTCTATTTTATTCCTATAATAAATTAGGTAATTGGAGTAATTTAGCCTTACACCTGCATTATATTATCTCATATGACAACGATAAGAATAAAACAATTTATTTTTTGAATTTGAAACTTACTATCCATCTTATAGGTCAGTTGAACAACTGTCTAGTCCAGGTGAGTGCGAAGCTGCCCTTCTCGGTGGGGTACGTGGTCGTGCGGGAGGTCCCGGAGGCAAGGGCTCTCGTGGTCGGGGTTCCGCCTGGGGCTCAATTTCGCGAGTTTTCGCCCGCTCTAGACACCGCACTAAGTCTGGCAGTGCGGCTGCTAGTGGGCATGAGAGTGGTGAGTTGAACTAATTTCTCATTTATTGAAATTGGATTTGTTGTTCAATTATAACAATTAAGTTTTTTTAAATATTATAATGCCATTGGCTGTCTTTATTCATGGACCTTTTATGTTATTTCAAATAGTGCTATTGCTCAAGAATAAGAATCTTGTCTGGTATAGCTCAAAAATATGTACAGTCTTTTTATCCCTACACTTTGTACAAATTGACCTTGCGGATGAACAACGGTTTGTAAGAAATTACAAGAAATTGTAGTTATTAAACAGCTTTAAATTACAATAATAGGCTGACTTAACGGGCTTATGGATCTAGTGGTTAGGGATCCTGCCTGCTAAGCCAAAGGTCGGGGATTCGATTCTCACCCAGGGCAAATCTTTTTGTGATGATCCCAATCATTTGTTCTGTGTCTGGTGTAATTTATCTACAGTGTGTATATATTAAGAACTATTTAAGTATGTTTATCAGCAGTCTGGTTACCAAACTACAGGTTTTGCCTAATTTGGAATCAGAAGGCCGTGTGTGAGATGTCTGAGGATATTATTAAAAAAGAAAAAAAGTTATAAATTATGTATTAAAAACAATCTTAACATTCTAGACTTTGTATAGCTACAAAGGCTTGCAGATAACTTTTCCTTACAAAATTTTATACATATAAAAACAGAGTGTGTGTACTCATGTACGTACGTAAGAAGTTATACTTCTTTGGCGTAACAATCCAAAAATAGAAAAAAAAAATTAGCAACTAACTTCAAACTGTTGCTTTTTTCTGTCGGTGTGTGCACGCATCGTAAAAATTTATTCTCATCATTTTTTCCCAATTGCGCCAGAAGAAGTATAACTTCAAAATCTTCAGCCCGCCTATGATAGTAATAACAGTGTTTGGAAAGTAAGATCAAAAATTTTGACATGATGTAGTAGTATTTTTTGTAGTATTATCTACACAAACACATTAATGTGTCTGCTTTACGTACCCAATTAAAATGGTTACCTATTCGCCAGCGCCGCAATCTGCGAGCACTAACTACCCTATTTCCCTATTCTCATTTCTCAACTCACCGTTTTCACCTATATATCTTACTCCGTACCTCTGTTATCTATCCTCTAATCACGACAGAAATCTTCGCTCAGAAAATATTCTGTTTCTCTTATGTCCATCTCACAACTCTAATTTCGTGAACTTTCGTTCCTTGTTTAGGCAGTACTACTCTGGAATGCGCTCCCACTCGAAGTCAGGATGTCCACAAACCGTTTTACATTAAAAAAAGAATGTACTTAATCTCCTTCTTAACAAGATTGAAGAATCGTCTTATCGATAGTTGGTTCAGCTTATAGTCAAGTTGTCATAGTGTACGAATATAATCTAAATGTGTGTATATGTGTATATTTATATGTGTATTTATGATGTATGTATTGCATGTGTTCATGTATGTATATTTACTCTTGTATGATATATTTTCATTGTCAATGCAACCTCTGTGCACCTCCCTTACAATATTTCCATATCACCCTAAGGTGGACTGGAAGAAAATGCCTTGGGTATTAAGTTCGCCGATGTACAAAGTGCAAAAAGTATAAATAAATAAACAAATTAATGAAAAAAACCTAAACAACTGCTGTTATAAATTTTCACAATCAATCATAAAATAACTGTACACGACATCCTCAAACATCTAATAGAACACTCCTGTCCAGAACCAATTTACTCAGGCAGCGGGACTAGAGCTTGGTCACCGCTCGGCAGTGAGGCAGCCTTACGCGAAGCCGCCTCTCTGCCCCTTGCGAGATGGCGGGCTCCGGCCATCATTGCTTGGCTTGAACTGGCGCTAGGCATGCCCCAATACGCTGCTGCAGTTGCTGATAATGTCAAAAGTGGCAAGGTAAGTCATAGTAACAGAAATATCTCCAGCATAGTTGGTTGGCATTCGTTGAGAATGGCCGCCGTGACTGAAATTGGTAGTATAGTTTGATATTATTAAATATTGTAAGGTGATTGGGTTACGCAACAGATTTTATTTATCATATTTATTCATGAACATACTTCGCTTTCATTTACATTTTACTTTTATGAAGTCGGTAGTAATTGAAAGACATTTTTATTTTCCTCACAAAGTATTGAAGTTCAAACAGAGTGTTACATATAATTCAACTGTTAGATTGAAAACAAATTCCTTACTTTACTCATTTGTGTTTCTACACGTACGCATTCATCATGATTGCAATATAATTATAATGTGATTTGATATTAAAGGTCGAGTCTAGTACGTCTAGTAAGCCCCATAAATAACATAGACTTCAAAAATTAATGATTTTTGGAACAGAAAATTCTTTTTTTTTCGAGACCAACCAATGTGACTACTCTACCTGATGCCTTTGTTGGAAAGCATGAATAGAACCCAAGAGTGGTGATCATCTTATTTTACAACTAACAGGAACTAAAAACTTCTCTGATCAAGTGACTTCTAAAAAATAGTTGCCTTGAGTGTCAGTCCCATATACAAAGGTTTATATTTACTACCTAGATGGCAATATACACATACTACATCTATATGATTATTTAAAAAAAATGTTTATTACGATGCATTGTACTTCTGTAATTGTATTATACTGATTTATGACATTCTGTCTTAATCCTCATGTGCCTCTGATACCGTCACAAAAAATAGAAAAAAACAATAGGAAGAAAACTTTACACAGTAAACTGCACACGCCTATCATGTTATACAAAAAAAAACTAATTAACACCAAAACTTTAGTTCTACGGTTAGAACTAAACCGATCTGAAGATACGTTGACGTTTATACGCTATAAATAGAAAACAAACACATAATACAAAACTTAGAGTGATTTACATTCAGTATACACTTAGAGATTCTATAATTACTCAGAGACTCATAAGTTTTACTATTCATTTTATGTTTCACGTAAAATGATGATAACAAAATAAAAAATCATAAATGTACAGAAAAAATAATTATATTTTTCTACTACTTTCGTTGTATTCTTAAAAATTATGGAAATGTGATGTCTTTGATATCAGTCAAAGTGAAGTAATTTTAATGGTGAGGTAATTACTGACTTCTTTGAACTAAATCAAATGACTTTACATGACACATTAACAGCTTTTAATAGCCCACTTCTGAACATAGTCTCTTCTTCAAAACAAGTTTTTGGCCACGCTATCCAGACGGGTTGGCATTGGATTTGTTCAAGTTTTCCTTTTTTTGAAGTAATGTTGTCTTACGTAGTTTTCTTTTTCATGTAATCGATTCTTATGATACCCATGTGATGAAAAGGGTGATGATAGTGTGTATTTTTAAACCGTCACCAAAGCTTTTTATGAGTGAAGTCTGAAATACGAACTTTTTACACGGTCACTATGTGCCATTTATTCAAACCCTTTTCTATTGCTTAAACCAACTCAAACATAAATTTTATTAACTACTTAGAGCTCCATTAAAAATGAATAGCTGTGTTACATACTCGTACATGTTACCACACATATACGCAACCAGATGGGTCGTAATGGAAATTCATTTTAAAGTAAACCTTAAAATCAATATTTACATATCTGGCGCTCATAACTCAGGGTCAAAACGACGTGGATTTTTTTTCCTAAAAAACAAATGGAATAAAAAAATCATTTTCATTACCCAGAATCCATTCATTATTCAAAATGTGCTCATTTTATTAGATTTATATGGAAATCAGCCTAATATAGAACTCCAGATAAATTGGTAACAGAATATGTTTATTTCATATTTGAATTCCACTTCAGGGTTCTGAGTGCGTTTATATTTCAAATAATTTGAAACGAAAAAAAAAAAATATTGATATCGTAATCAACTTTTCAGATTATGAATACTAAAATTTTTAGGGAATACATGATATAGTAGAGCGAGAGACGCGCATTAAGCGTCAAATATTGTGTTCTGGTTGGTTCTAGATCCGTGCTTTGAATGGGCAGGTTCTGCTCGAGTTGTCAGACGCGGATCTGGAGGTGGGGTTAGGCATCTCGCAGCCGATGCACCGCAAGAAGCTGCGATTGGCGATTGAGGAGCGTAGGAGACCGGACCTCGTGCGAAACCCAACAATAGGACAACTGACTCATGCTTGGGTTGCTGCTGAATGGCTGCCTGATCTAGGACTATCACAGGTATTTGTAACAGTTGCTTGACTGTCAATTATGAAGTTTTTAATAACACATCTTCTTGCACAAAGATGTATTCGACACACTTAAATTTGGATTAGGTAATGTAAATAATTTATTGTATTCGTCAATTAAAATTTACGATTCATAAATATTCAGATAATGTAGATAGCATAACTTAATACACTAAGCTGGCAGCATTGTACAGAAAGTACAGTAAAAATCTTTTACGAATAAAAAGCCAACTTAACAACGAACCTTAAGTGTTTATTATTTACATATGTCAATATGAAAATAACTTTAATTCTTAGATTCTGCTGTGTTTGAATGTTAAACTTATATAAAACACTTATCACTTGTTACGTGAGGATGTGAATTAAATGAGTAGGCATATCAGGACGAAGAAAAGTAAGATTTTATCTTATGTATTTATTTAAATATTTGAAACTAGTACGTAGTACGTAGTAGTATTTGAAACTAGTACATAACATTTGGAAACAATAGATTAAAAAATAGCAATAATAGTAGTATCGTCTTATTTTGAGAAATTTATTATGTCTTGGTATGACAAACTACTTTGATTCACACTCGTAAGAAAGCCACAAAAATGGTAAAAACTCATTCATGAAATATTAGTTATGCTAATAAAATGTACTAATCTTAAGTTTAACCCAATAGTATGCTGAATCCTTCCTTGCAAATTTGGTGGATGCTCGAATGTTGGATACGATTAGCAAGAAAGAGTTGGAAAAGTACCTGGGCGTTACAAGAAAATTCCATCAGGCATCTATTGTGCATGGCATACATCTGCTTAGGATCATGAAATATGATAGACAGGTTTGTATAATTACTTTTTAAAATAGATAAGATAGCGTAGCACTATATAGTTCTTGACTTGTTTCGATTTGTAAATATTTTTTTGATACTTCCAAAATTATTGGAGAATAGTAAATTTTTACAAAAGTTACCTTGAATCTAAACAAAATGTGACTTTACTGTGGCTCACATATAACACTAAATACATATTAAATATGTAAGCACATAATAATTCGAAGTATTTTCAATCTAAGTGCAGAAATATGGATGACATTCATAACTGAAAAATAAAATCTTATTTACCAAAGTAACAGGAAAACCTTTCTACGTCCCCTTCGATGAGTGGCGTGAGAAAACGACTAAGCAAATGAGCGATTATCCAATGAGCTGAAACAAAATGTTCCGTCTCGTGCCCGTAATGTACACTCATTAATCATTGTGTACGAATTTTTTTTCGTTCGACTCTTCTGGGGAAACATGTTAAGTCACTTTTCATTATTTGCTTCACTTTGAATAAATCACCAATAGTATTTATTGTTTCATTTTTTATGTTAACGTCTATTAGAATTATAATAAATCACGAAAAAACAGAATTAGAATGAAAATTGCGATCCAACATAAATGTTTTGTTGAAATTTTTCACATAAGTATCTTCGATCCTAGGAATTTATTTTATCCCCTGGCTATATTTGTTACCTTCATATTTAATCGTTCGACTTGAAATTTTACAGACACCGTGTGAGATACAAAAAAAATTTTACTATTATTTCATCTCAATATTTTTTCTAGGGGTATTTTCACCTAGAATAAAATAATAACCCGAAGTATAGACAAAATTTACAATGATAACAAATCAAGCTTAAAAGCTCGTAGGCATTGAAGCTTGCCTAAACATGACCTCTAAATAAACATTAAGAAATGTCAAAACCTCACAGAAAGCGATAAAGAATAAAGAGTATAAATATTTTAGTTAAGTAGGTAATGTTAGTAGGTATCTAAAATCGTTTATATCACATGACATTCAAATATATGACTTCATTGTGTTGTGACCAATATTGCATAATCAATTGAAACAGAAGGTTTGTCCATTGATTGCTATTTGATTTGTTTGTTGTAGGCTTTGGCTGTGCGGCGACATCAGTGCGAGAACGTTGATGCCGATCCTCTAGTGTGGACCAATCAAAGATTTATGCGATGGGCCCACAATATTGATTTAGGTGAATTCGCAGAAAATCTCAAAGGTATGTGTATTTACTAAAAGTATAAAGGTCATTTTTAATTATTACAATTATTGCTTTGTGAAACAAACAAAGTGAAGAAAACAGTAATTTTGTCGACAGCGAAATAATGTGATTACATCAAACTTAATTATATTTGACTAATAAAAATTTTAAAGTTCAAAGTACAAATATGTTTTAAGATTGAATGAATATTAAAAAAATAATTAATTTCCTTGTTCAAAAGTTGTGGTGATTTTTAATACACTTCCAAAGTAACTTTATAAATGTTAAAATAACTTAGCTGTTTTAATTTGTCAAACTTTCGTCTAAAATACCTAAAAATCTAAAGTACCTTACATATTGTGAGTTTCTTCACTCTTGTGATAACTGAAAAATATTTGATTACAAAATTTAGAAAACAACTCTTATCTTCAATAAATAAACGAATGATGATCATTGTGAACGAGACTTATTGAAAATCAAGATATTTACGTGTTTTACCTGTTGTAGTTGTGACGTTATTTCTGATCTCTTTAGATAGTGGAGTTCACGGAGGTTTAGTTGTACTAGAACCGTCATTCACTGGCGAGACCATGGCAACAGCGCTTGGAATTCCACCTTCAAAAAGCATTATCCGACGGCATTTGGTCGCTGAGTTCGATGCACTCGTCATACCAGCCAGGTAAGTCAACACAAACACGAATTTGCATACCAATCGCTGGGAATATAGTATTTACCACAGACACCGCAATTTTGCGAATACTCATTGGTTTACGAACTTCACCGCATCAATCAAACCAGAGTCAATATATTTCAACTGATTGCATATGTATCTATGTAAATGTTATGTTTTCTTATTCTATGAGTTATATATTAACCAATGTCCTCAAATTATAAACAATATGTTTGGAAAAACGAGCACATTTAATCACATACAAGACTTATAACATGCCCTAAATACATAACATTTTCTTAGTAAAATAAAAGTTCATACGTAAGTGGCGACACTTGTGCTAGCCGGTGATCTAAGCTATGGTCGGCACAATGCATGAATCCAGCTGTGTGAGTTCTCGTAGATATCACAATTACTAGTGAGTGGGTCACACATCCCGTAGGTGAACAAGCTGTAGTTGATTATAATGTGAGGTGCAATCCTGCAGGTATACGATATTTTGCCAGGTGGAAGAACTGCAAGTGGAGGCTGCCCGAGCATCCATGTTGTCCACAAAACAAAGATAAACCCACAAAAATTAAAAAACTCTCATTTAAAAAATAAAATTATTCGCTTCGGTGCCCAAACCGGTATCTATGTAAAATTTCCTGTATCAAATTTTTGTAAAGCTATTTTTACACAAATATTTTCTTTGCAAAAGAAAATTTTGTATCTATCTACCGTCAAAACTAGCTCGAGTGTGAAACTTTTTGATGGAACTTTTACGAGCGGTGAAGACTGATAAGTTATCGTAGGGATCGTGGTTTGTAAACTGAAGAATATCGACAAGTTGGAACGATCGGACACATTCACAATAATATATTTTGTACCCTCGCCTTCGTCAATGTTAGATTCAATGTTGGACATTGTGACCCCCTAGAGTCCCGATCTTGCCGTAGATTAGATTCATATTAATGTTTATTCGAGATTGATCAATTTGGTAAATCTAGTAAATGTATACAACTTAGTTGATATTATAAAGATAAGCATGAAATGCTTACTATTATTGATAGGGGATGTCTTTCATCGCAATAACTGCATTCACTATTGAGGATCCGTTTCAATTTACTGACGATTTTTCAAGTAATTGTAATAATCTTAAAAACTCATTTTAAAACAATTAACAACATTCATAGTTATGAAACGGTACCATTCATTATAGCTTTAGGATTATAACAATAATAGCGTTTACTACTACTGTAAGATAAATATGTTTTTGACGTGTATACATTCGTATTGTAAAGTTAACAACATTGTATATTAGGCTCACCTATAATGATATCGAATAAAATATAAATGTGAATAAATCCTGATGAAAAAGATAAACCTAAGGGACATCGAGTCAGTTTCTTTTACTATCCATCAACCCTTAACTTGGCGATCCTTGCATCGAGACAGAACGGTAACAATCATTTTATCGATAAATCATGAATGCCTCTCTGTCATCATCATTATTAGATCGCACTACATAATACCAGAATCTGTCCACTTTTTTCCTTCCATGTAATATTACGTTTTGTTATCAATCATTTTGAACACGTTGACATTTCGTGCTTGATTGATTTACTTTTAATATTTTAATTATTATATTATTTGATTCGTGCGTGCAGAGAAGAGTACTGCTGACTTCATACAAACCTCTTTGGATGATCGCTGATATTTATTCACGTGTGTCCAGTACTATTTTCTGTCCTTAAACCCATAAATGTTTACTCGTGTGTTCTTTTTTCATTTATTATCATATTCGTACACAACAGCATGGTTCGTATGATTTTAAGCAAAGTGCATCATGCTTTTGATGTCTATGCAAAATATTAAATTAACATTCACTTTTTAATGTCTTTTTGTAGTTTACAGTGAATACGCGTCTGTGAATATGAATAAATTGATTTCTTCATAATAGGAATAAAACTAACCATCGACGTCCTTGAATCCAACTAAAAGAAAATTTGCATGACGGCTTTCTGTGTTAGAAAATAATAAGCACAACATAAAGTGCAAATTTGAGAATATAAAGCGACAATAATTAAAAGCAAATAATGTAAATGTTCTGCCTGGCTTAAATGTTATCTCAAATTTGTACGAATAGCTTTGTGTAGTGAAATCAAACTATAATTGGTTTTCAGAAACTTGTTTGGTCACCAAATCAGAATGTTGGGTAGACCGTTCTCAAGGTCCGTTGCGACTGGATTACCAGGGATCGATCTCAGCGGAGATTCCCGACGGCACAGTTTGAGGGTAAGCTACTTATTACTTGCTAATCACTATTGACTTTCTCTCTTCAACATACATTTACATAGTCTATTGCGAGTTTGTGAAGTTTAGATAGGTATGTTAAAAGCCACATTAGATTCTTGTACGCTCGGGAATTCATTGTTAAGTGAGTAATTTAAACAATATTGTATAACGATATTAATATACTGTTAGCCGTGCTTTTCTCAGTATTCATTTGATATTACATTGCAATATTATAATTTCACTAGATTCGAATTGTTAATATTTTTAAGTGTACAGCTTAGGTAACAAACCTTTCAAATAGAAAGGTCAAAATAAAGAAAAATCTTAATGCAACAACAATGTTGGAAGTTCAAATATATGAATTATAAAATTTAACCTTTTAAATGGGTTTCTCAACCTACTTATAAATATGCTCACATGCGATGTATTTTCATTCTGTATTATGAGTGATATACAACATGCAACTTTTAATTTTTCAGCAAGTTAATAACTATATAATATGTAAGAAATTATGTGTATGTATGCGTCTATATGCAGATATGTTTTTGAATGTGTGTACACAAAATGTTAGAAAATGAAAAATAGAATTTGGCGATTTTAACATCCCTGCCTCGGAGAGTACGTTAAGCCGTCGGTCCCGATAGTCATGAAAATCTATGGCAATCTTTATTGGCAAGTCAGTGCCCTGAAATGACCTTTGAAATCAGTTAACCCCAGGAAAAACTGACATTCAGATAAAATTGGTTAAACTAATAGCCAACTCCAAATAAACTTAGAAATGATAAAGGCTATGAAGATGATATGTTTACAAAATGTATATTATTGTATATTTATCAATTTGAAGTTGTTATACTTTGATCTTGATGATACTTGATACCTATTACTAAACAGTATTAATACTGATAGCCTGTCGAAATTCTACGATGAGATTGAATTGCTATTTAATATATTTTTAAATGACAAAACATTTTTGTGTATAATAAAGAATATCTGTGCACGTATTTTTCTAAGGAGCAAATTACAAAATTATGGATCCCTAACTAAATTATATCCTCTTGGATAAAACTTAAAATTCTCTCAGTAACAAGTAGTAAAAGCTAAATTTACATCGAAGACGGTTAAATAATTATTTCAACAGGGCTCTATAACTCGAGCTCTCGGCGTTCTCAAGCCGAAGCACGACCGGACTTCACCCTCCAGTTCGAGTGAGAGTTCAAGTGTCTTGAGTCTGACGCAACAGTACGCGTCATACTCACCTCCTATAGCGGTGCGTACACTGTCACAGTTGAGTATGACGTACGCGCCGCCACCAACACTGCAGGAATACGAGCCGATATACACACCGCTCAGCCTTTATTCACAGTCTAGTGTATCGACCAGAGATAGCTTGCAGCGTCTCAACGATATTAACGAAAATTCAAGTATCACTCATAGGTAAGTAACAATAAAAATAACTTCACATATCTTACAAATTTCCGTCTGATCTCAAACTACCTAGACAGTATCTGTACTGTAGTAACCAGATTGCTAGTAAAGAAATTTAAACCTTTCTAAATCTAAACATATACGTTATACGTACATAAATTACAAGCAGACAACAATATAATGATCGCGCTCTTCACACAATATTTATTCTGGATTTAAGTCGAACTCACGAGCCGATCTTAGCAGTCAGAGTCACTAACCACTAGACCAGCGGGCTCGTCAGTGAGCTTTCGATTAACGAGTATAACCATGTTGAGAGTTATTACTGAAAAGAACTGTTTGAACAACATTAGCGATATAATAATGTATCTACTTTCATCATATTTTGATATTATTGCTGTTTCAAACACATTAAACCGATGATGCAATAGTTTTTCCACAACCTAAACATAAAATTTTGAATCGAGCCTAAATTTTAGCAGTATAAATTTATTGACCATTAGGACCTTTTATATTGACTTTTGAGTGTTACTTTGATTAATAAAATATCCTTCACGCTTGAGCCATTGTAAATCAAACTTATGTTTTTTTATAGTTTGTTTATATTGTGTATTGTGTCATAGATAATTGATCACGTACAAGGATGACGTATATTTTGATACTGTCCTACTCTGCTATTAATGGTATAACCTAAGGTATAGCGGTGGACTAAATTGATACCAAGGAAGATTACGTTTTATAACAGTAAGACTTCTTTATTTTAAACACGACTTCTTAGTTGTAAATTGTTACTATTATATCTTACAATATCTATATCTTGCCTGTATAATGACAGACAAAAACGGTGTTACATCGACCCTATTCATCCTACGAACGAACCATATTTGAATAAGCCTCCTTTGTAAGGCGAGGCCTATGTTCAGTAGTGGACCATGAATAACTGTTGATGATGATGACGAGAACAATATCTAAACACTAAATTAAAATTAGAAGTGATTACTATGAACTAATCAAAAAATCATATCTCAGGTATGGAACTAAGGCAGATCATACTCATCGGGTGAGCTCCCCTCTACCAGCGAAGACCACAGACGACATAGTGAAGCAGAAACGGCACCGTCGCGTGAAAAGTATTGGCGATATTAATGCGTGTACTAAAGGTCCTGTTTAGAATTACGTTTAATAAGACCAATGTTACTTACTTATTCCTTAAAATAAAACCAAATAGATTTTACTTTTTGCTACTTACCTCCTTTTACATATCAGCTGCCACTTTTTATGTCTGTACCGTGTTCCAAATAACACTGGCTGTAAGCCCATAAATTATATTTTGAAAAGTTAACAAACGTCATGAGGTTACACTCAATTAAGTCATTTTACTTCCATTTAAGGTGCGTAACCCTCGAAAGCATTTACACGTTTAAATTTTAGGTTAAAATACACCCAAATCTTAAAAAACTAGATTAATCATTTAAAATAAATTAGTAGCATCAAAATGTATAACACTAAAAAGTGAATAGGAAATAATATGTGGTGGTTGGTTTAACAAAAGTATTTTAGTACAATTTGCAATAAATAAATTAATTTTCACAATTTGAAAAGTTTAAAAACATGCTTCAATGATAGTTTCTACATTTCAGTATGTGTTTATAAATTTCTGGAATACCTGTGAACTAAACTAAGCAAATAGCTTATTACAACAATCTACAATAGGTTCTAAAGTTTGATAAAAGTTTTTTAAGTATTCTTGTTTTTAAATTTAAAGATATAGGACTTTTCTTTCTCAGTATAAATTAAAATAATTTGAATTGTCCGTGAACCATAACGTAAAACAATCAATACTGGCAAAGATTAGATATAATAAAAAACGCTGATTACTAAAGAACAGTTGTAACCAAAGTTGGTGAAGAACAAGTTTGTATAATTTTGTACAAATTCACATATCACATCTTTCTAATAAATTCGTGAACGCAGAATAGACTGAGTTTAAATATAGTTAAACATTATGTCTTCTGATATTCTATACATTAGGCAGAATTATATATTAGTATACAATAATGTACGTTTATGTCATTTTGGATGTTTTCGCTAAGGCCATTTCCCTTATAAACATTTTCAAAACTACAATTCGTGAAGCGCATGTACAAAAATTTAAAAAATCCACACGCATCGAAACAATTTACCTTTATATTAATTTTACTCTGTATGCTAATTAATATACATATATACATAAAATTACGCATGTTTCCCCGGAGGGGTAGGGTATTAAACGCCCGCTTTTACCAGTGTTTTGGTCTCACGTAATAGGTCAATTTGTCAGAACCTAGTCCGTCGGTCAGCCAGTGCACCACTCACAGGTGAGGTTGACTTGGGGCCCTGAGTTCTTGATGGGAACCCGATGCACCGCATTGTTTATCAATAATATCTTAATTAATTAACTTGGAAATGGTAAACAGTTATAAATATAATAGTAACAAGTACTTAAAAGGTTTAGATGTTCGTCTTATATGCATTTTAACTTAAATATATGCACTAACTTTTACCACATTGTAAGAAGTAAACATCAGAAAGTTGTACTATCTGTTTCGTTTACTTAGATAATGGAATAATAAATGTTTATTAGCGAAATGGTAATAAGGTTCATTCACCCACGCTGTATTTACTTGCCGAACACTGTGATAACTAAATACTTACACGCATTTAATAAATTAGGAGCTTTTCACTTCGATGTTTCGTAAACAAGATATTTTACAATTTATACAACTACATCAATACATACTAAGTACATTTCAATCGAGCTTGAATACCAATACTTTGATATTAACGAATATTTTAATGTTTTTGTTATTTTTTTAATGTTTTTTAATATTTTTATTTCGTCTTTGATGTGAATTACTTTTTGTGATATTTTAGTTACCATTTAGTAAAATTTGTAATTTATGAAATAAAAATATGTGAAATAAAAATTGTTTTACTGTATACTACTTATCTTTTAATCATTATGAGTAATAGTCAATATGAGTAAGAGTAATACTTGATAGAGAATTTAGGTAATAAATAAAAATAATTTTAGTTATTTTTTTTACAGTAAGGGGTGGTAAATAAGCAGACGGGTCACCTGATGACAAGTGGTTACCACTACCCATGGACATATGTTAGGGGGTTCTTTGGTAACGTCACTCACTCGATATATAAGTAAAGCGAGATCGTTAAAAGGAGCGTACTACTGCCTGAGTGAACAACGCGCTTGTGATTCCTGGTTTGCTGGCGTTCATAGGCTATGGTAGTCACTTTCCATCAAGTGACCAGCTTGCTGGTTTGCTCCCTATATCACAAAACCGAATCGAATTGAAAAGATTTATTTGTAAAATAAAGGAATTGATGTGAGTCTCGGTCAAAAGTTCCGAATAAACATGTGTATGAATTCAAAGGTAACTCGACTTATTATTCAATTGCAAACGCTGTTCGCCTTAGGAGGAAGGTTGTGTTGTTTTATTCGATACGGCAGGGATCACTAGCTATTTATTGAATAACTTATTTTAAAGGATCTACAAAAAAAGGTTGATAAAAGAAACTGCTCAATTTTTTGAAAATACCAGTGCCGGAAACGAGTGGTTACCTTTTGATACTATCCGCTGTAAATATTTTATTCGTTCGGGTCACACATAGACAAATATTTAAAGCACTTCTTACTCAGCATATTCGAGAAAACGATATGAAAATACTCTTCATAGCTTCATAGTGTTGGCTACCGAAACGATTAACAAAACCTTTCACAAGTTTGGTAAATCGACAAACTCAACGATATAATTTTGTGCAACCACAATGAACCTCTACAATTTCCCATTATCTGTAAGACAATTACTACGCAGATGCAGTTTGTATAATTTAAACGCTCATAAAATACAGAAAAGTAATTTCCAGATGAAAGTTATGGTGGGACAGAAATTTTTAGGAGCACTTTAAGGATTTCTCTCTCGATAATACAGCACAAGTTGAGCTATCATCTAAAGTCGCCATTGGAATGTACTGTTCAATTATTTATAAACGACATCCGCTTTCAGTCTAGAAAAATTCGTTATAGCTTCATTCACTTCTGACGCGACGAGACGAATGAGTTTTTTATACATTTATTTATAGAAAGAATTCTATTAAAGAATTAAAGGTCAAACCTTTGCAATGAAGTAAATTTTTGATGCGATAAGGAAAATGTATTGTCTTATACTACCACAACATAACTTATTTGTCTTAAATTAACTAAAAACACTAGATATTTGACACATCGTTCTACTTCCTTTTGTTTTTGCCCTAATAAGGTAAAAATAGACTATTATGAATAATACTTTTTTATAGTGGAGAAAGGCAATATTGTAGGCGGCTCACTTCAACATCATTTTCAGCCTTTGATGATCTAATGTTGGATATAAGTCTCTCTTTAGCCCTCGGGTTTTGGCCTACTATACCACGCTTGTCCGATGCGTTATTATAGAGTTTGTTTCAAATTTTCCTACTCCTTGCAATGATGCTGTCTTGTGTAGTTTGTCTCTAAGTCGCCTCTTAGTCGTAAGAGGCGACACGGGTGTCGACTCGTGGGATGACTAGCTGTGATGGTGGTGACACTCCGTATTGTTAATCCAATCGCTACATGAATTGATAGGTCGTCTGATGGTAAGTGACTATTGTCACCTAACTATAGTTTGATACCGTCCTTTGAATATAACCCCCAGAACTAAGGAGGGTTTCGAGCTCCGTTAAACTCAGTCACTCGGTGAAAAGCAATGACAAAATTACCCATTAGCGTCGAAGCATGGACTGTTAAAAACCGTTGATGCGATAATGGGATGGAATGATGGGCGAACACGGACCAGCCTGCAAAAGCCTGTCTAGTATCACTATTAATCAGGCTGGTGCGCTCTGTTCGCCCTTTAACGAATAAATATGGTGTAAATAATAACAAATAATAGTGTAAAAACAAAAAAACACACCTACAAAAGGTGGTTACACACAAAAATACCAGTGAAACTTATAAAACCGTGTAGGTAAAATCAAACAAACATACAGATGAAGCTAAAACAAGCGTGTTACTAACTAAAACCACGCTTACAAACAGTACAAGTGAAGCTAAGAAAAGCGAGTGAATAACAGCGTCAGTTGGACCTCAGTACGACTATTTTTTCTCTCATATCAAATTATATACGGCGTCAGTTGTGTTAATACTGCTTCGTGTTTTGTTATAACAAAGTCAAGCTTCAAAGTTGGCATATATGTAAGTACTAGCCGATTAATGAATTTGATCTAAATTGGTTAGTTTTAGAGTTAAAAATGTTAACCGTAACAAACAGACAAAATGTCCGCACCGGTGTATGGCGCTGTACTTAAATATGCTTCAAAATTCACACGTTAGTAATACGTTAGTAAAACCATGAAAATAGGTGTTTAATTTTATTTAATTTTTGAAGACGAAGCGTAGGTAGGCCCCCCACTAGATGAACCGACGACATAGTCCGAGTCACGAGGAGTCGATGGATGCAGTTGGCGTCCAGCCGTACGGCGTGGCGTTCTAGGGGTGAGGCCTATGTTCAGCGGTGGACGTCTTCCAGCTGATGATGATGATGATGATGATGAGTTTTTGTTAATGAGAGATTAGAAGGATCGGAATATTTGTCAAAAGCATATTAAGTTAAAGGCTTGTAACCATACTTTATTTGAGTATTTGTTTGTATTCCTCAATCTATTTGTGTAATTAATATACCTTTCACACTATTATTTTCCTTCTTTCCTTATTTAATTCTTATTCATTTATTGATATTCTCAGTCTTGTCGGTTGGCTGACAATAAGGTAACTCTATCGCAAAAATTAGTTAAAAATTTTAAAATCGAAACATGGTCATTTAATGCGTTTCTGTTTTTCCCTTGCAGGATATAGGAGTAAGTATATTTTATCAAATATCTTAAAGTACTATCTATAGTACTTATATAGCATTTGATATAACAGGTTTATTTACGAAAACAATGGAATAGTGCATCCGACGCAGAACTAACACGATAGAACGTAATTCAACTAACTGAATTAGACTCGTCTTTGTGTTGTGCGAACGTGTGTCTAAAATAAGATTATGTGCTAATTGTGCTCTAAATTACCTACTGAGTGTAATTACGTGAACATGTACGTATATAAAGTATAACTGCCTTGTTGATCTAGCAGTTGGCGGACGCAACTGCAATCAAGAAGTTTCAGGTTTGATTCCCGGGTCGAGCCAGAAAAGTGTTATTGAGTTTTTCTGATCATAGAAATGCTTAACTTTAGACTACGAATTTCTAACTAAAATGTAATTTCTGTTGTATTTTAAATATTGTACCTAAGCTTTTATCTTACATGTTCCTCCTATTCTTGTTTTTCAGCTAGATATGGGAGTGCATACAGATGTGATTTGTTTTAAGTATTAAGACTCGAGGTTCCAGGAATTTCGGGGTTTCAGAGATTTCCTTACTAGGGTACACCTGGTCCCCTGGCTACTAATAACTGCGAAGTCGCGCGGTTTTTGGTCGATTCGAGTCCGACATAACCACCCTTTCGTGGCATCCGTGGGGATTGCCGCACAGTACAAAAAAAAATAAAAAAGATATTAAAGGACTTCTATCTCTTTCTAATCTATAAAAACACAGTCTCAAAATAAAACATTTGTAATAATTCTATGATATTAAATGAAACCACCACAGTATAAATATCAATATAGTTGGAGTAATGTAAAGCAGGGATAAGGGTGACAACACGTCCATTCTTACAATTCGCATCACGTTCGGTTGTCGCCTCGAAGAGTATCATTGTATCATTAAAATATAATTATTTGGAACTGAATTCTGATAGTCTTATACTGTTCAAAATTTATAGGTGTACGAAATGTATTTCGTACTTAACGAATGCTATACGTAGACAAACTTAGTTCGCCGTAAACAAGCATGCTCATCGTTCATCGTTAGTATATCAAGACTGCTTCGGTGGCACAGCGGTAGTGAATGCGACTGCTGTGCTTGAGGTCTCGGGTTAGATTCCCGGGTCGTACCAAATGTTTTATTGATCTGTAAATATTTGTTTCAGAGTTTTTGTGTTTTCTATGTATAATATGTATGTATTTAAGAAACAAAGTATAAAAGTATTCTATCAGTCAGTTTAGTGATCATAGTACAAGCTCTGCTTAGTTTGAAACTAAGCAGAGCTTGTACTATGGACGACATAAACGGACGCACAACGCAGATAGCGTTAATAACCGAAATATTTTTTTTTAGTATCAACCTACGACTCATACATTTTCAATATCCTATATACCAAATATTTGCTGTAAAGATTTCCTTGACGAAAACTTCACATTGACCACCTCTTATATTACTTTGGATATCTCCTAACCACCACACAACTTATCCAGAATCATTTTAATTTGTTTACGTTTATCATCCGTAAGGAAAATAAAACTTGTCTAATTTAATATATGTACCTACATATTATTACATATTCCATATATTTCATTAATATTTTTTTTTACAAAGGTAACGCCCGTACTATGAATAAATCCTGTGTCGCGGGGGACTTACAAACATATAAGAAACGGCCACAAAAAAATATCCAGACTCAGAATAACAATTTTTGGATCCCACAAAGTATCCCATGTGGGGTTTGAACCCACTATACTCAGCGCAGTAGAGAGCAACATGGCGACCGCTTAAACAGTTAAAATAATTCAAAACATAACAATACATTACACACACATAGAGAGCTTACATCTTACGTTAAAGAGAACAATCAACTAAGATGTTCAATGTACGTCAATTGTACATACGAATATAGTTCAGTAAATAATACTTCTATTATGCACATTTATAATAGTTTTCCTCTTCACTTTACATTATTTTTTTAATTAAACTGCAATTTAAACCAAGTAGCTCAACTAATATGAACCTTATCAACCAATAGAAGCTATCTGGACTACATAATGAAATTGCCAGAAACAAAGCATTCAACTAAAGCGACGCACCTCAACTTTTCCTCCCCCCAATTTCCAGACTCAAGGTTTGTTTAAGCCAGTTTATGTAGTTAGCAACTTTTATTTTCAATCCTGTACAACCAATTCCACTATCTGTATTACGGATACTGTTTACGTAGATTGTAGATTTAGATAAAACTGTCACAACTTCACCCTTTATCAAGTTCAAATTTTAATCTGAAACCGTGACTGTAACTTTTAATTATCAAACATAATAATGAGTTTAAAATATTTGATGAATATCGCTTTTGTTATAAGCTTTACATCACACATTTTATCTATAAATATATAGAAACATCTATAGTCATAACTACTGCTCATTTTTGTCAAAAGAGGTGAAATATTTACGTCAAGCACATTACTATTGTGAAATGGATCATTAAGTTTCAATATCGCTGAGGAAGCTCGGCTGCCGCACTCGAGTGGGCGAGACATGGTATTCACGCATTTTATACTGTCAGCGAAAATTCAATCTAGAAACTGGCGTGAATCGACGCTCCGTGAAAGCAGGAAATATGCAAAAATATTCCTATGGGCTTGAAAATGAAGTTGAACTACGGATATATGTACATTTGCCGACGAATAAAAATCTACTTGTTCAATTTGCAATGTAAATATACTGAAATTTGACCTAATGATAATGATTGAAGTTTCGTTTCTGGAACATAATGAATACGTCAAATTAATTCCATTTATCATTTGACAGTCAAACGGGCGAAATGTTAATTTTATTCCATTGTAGTTCCACTAATTGTGTAATTTCCAGTTATTAATAGCTACGGTTTGACATTTATTTTATATTTATTTCAATGTTCTATTTCAGAACTTATGTTAATATTAGACTCTAGAGTAAGTGACAAAAAATATGGTCAGTTGCGAAAAAGACCAAGAGATTATCGTTAAAATATCAGCTCATCTTATTATGACCTGATGATAGTGTGAATCATTATATATTTTTTTTTCTTCTAAGCACTACGTCATTTTTAGACTGTAAGGGTTACCAGATAAATCGGTTTATTGCTTTTTAGCACTGAATAATTATAATGGAAAACTTTCAAGTATTTTAAGCGCGGTTTTAAGACTTATATTCACAACGTGAGTTTTCAATGTCTTTTGAAACGTTTTTTAAATTAAATCTAACTTTTTGGTTGCTTGACTTTTAAATTTAAAAAAGCACTGTTAAAAACTGTGTAAAATACTAACATCTGCTAACTGTAAGAAATATTACAAAAACAGATTTATAAGCTAGTATATTTTAACGATTTATCCAATTATCCTTGCAGAGTCTTAATTATAAAATACTTTGAGTTGCTTAGAGTGCTTGGAAGAAACAGAAATAGATAGTGATTCACACATTATAGGGAAGGGGACTCTAAAGGCCGCAATACACTAGTGAGTCTTAAGGTGTAGGTGCGAATAGTATCTGGAGAGATGTCCGCACAGACAAAAAAGAAAAGTGTCTGCTAATATTATATAGATAGTCTCATTAACCATGAAGTGAAGCGTCTACTCGTTTGCCCTCTATCCTTAAAGGTTGCCATTATATGTGACTGCATCAGTGACGCAGTGGTAGCGCATGTGACTCTTGTGCTTGAGACTCGGTTACTATTCCCAAATGTTTGTATAATGTGCAGATATTAATTACGAAGTTTAGGTATTTTGAATGCATAACATGCATGTATTTACAAAAAAAAAGTATATAAATACTCTATTAGTTAATCAAACTGTCATAGCACAAGCACCACTTAGTTTGAAGCTAGATGAAGGCGTGTTTCAGATGTACGAAATATTCATTTATTTAATTTAGAAAAGAAATTAAAAGATTAAGATTAGATTTGCAAGAAACATTTTCCATTATCAAAGTACAATTTACAAAACTCTCATTTATTTACCAGCCTATATAATGACACATGCTTACATGACAACATTTTGTGTGACTTTTTTTGAAAAATAAAATTAAAATATGAAAATGTTAAAATCTAATATACATGACATTATTAAGGACTATGACAGAATTGTATGAGACTTTTGTACCGCCTTGCGTATCGTATGGTAGAGATTTTGTTTGTATTTATTGGGCTTATAACACCATCGACAATAAATTTACGATAAAAAGTTATTTCCGTTCGTAGTTTGCAATGCAATAAGTAGGACACTAAAGTCGACAGCCATGGTAGCTGGCTATCACAAATGATTTGTCATTGTTATCAACAAGATATTTTTAAATCAAAATCATTCGTTTACGATTTTCTTGATCTGTTAATAAAATGTTGCTCCGCTTTTAAGCCCACAAGCTCATTCAAAAATATCGATTTAAATATTTTATTGTTAGTCATGTAATTTACTCGTATATTTGTAATAACATAAAAATATTACATCGTACATCTAACACATAAAACCGTCTAGCTTTCAAACTAAACATATTTTAAGCATAGCAAGTTTAGAAAACGTAGAAATTCGTTTTGTTATTGCAGTTGTAACAACTTGTTGAGGAAAATTTAACTTATTTTAGCAATGTTCTAAAAATATAATAAGTACATGACAGTAGTTAGGATAATTTACTTTATAAACGATGCAAATATCATAACCATCCATTACATATACACAGCGATACAAGATCTGCTATTCTCCTTTGCAAAAGCTTTACTTGTTTCGGTAACAAATCTTTCGAAAAACTCATTGAATGAAATAATATCACATCACATCATTGGCTTTTTATAATCCACTGCTGGACATAAGCTTCTTCTTTGAAAAGATAAACACAAATGACGCATATAACAATAATATCATTTCATTTCATGTTTTGTTCTACGTGCATTCACAGAGATATATTCAATAATGAATTTGAAATACATTTTGCAAAGATTTTTTCGTCAAAAGATGACAGTATTGCTCGGAGCAAACTTAACATGATAAGATTCCGAATTCTCGCTATATCTCTCCCTAGCGACACTCAAGATAGAGTTGCTTTGTTATATACTAAGATCAAACAATACCTTAGTTAACTATTTCATGTTATTTGGAATAGGAAGAGCTTATTCAATCATGAGCAGAATTATTCACAATCTTACTAATTTTTAAATATAATATGCTTGAGGTCTCGAGTTCAGTTTCCAGGTTTGGGTTTGGGTGTTTTCTATGTATAATATGTATATATTTACAATTAAAAGGTATATGTGTTACACACCTATACAAGCACTGCTTAGTATAGGACTTGATGGACTTTGTAGCAGATGTCTGAAATATTATTATTATTACATTACTATTAAATGTTCGTATTCTGTGTTATGTAGTTTTTTATAACGACAATTTGAAGTTATTGTATGCCTTTGAATTATTTCAAGCAGGTTATGTTGGCCATTGACATTTTTCCTAAAACAAGAAATAAACACATTTTGTATAGAAATAAATTCAAATAATCAAAAAATTTACAGCTTTCAAATTATTACCTCTTTGATAGGGAGAAACCTATGTCTAACAGTGGACTGTTAAAGGCTGGTAATGATGAAGATAAGAGAGGCGTCAGAATCAATATTAATTACGCCCACAAATATGTAAGTGAAAATCAAATCAGCGACGATCGAGATCTTTGACAAGGTTCTTTTTACTTCTCGCTCCTTTATTATTGGGTTTCTTATTATTTCATTCTAGGTACTCGAGCTCAATGAAAAATCTATGGATATAAAAGTTGTCTATGGTTAAAGTTAAAATTCCATATTCTTACTCCTCCAAGAGTGCAAACACTCCAAAACTAATGTGCTGCGCCTATTGTATAATGTTCTTATCCTTTGTGCCTCTCTGTATAAAACAAATTGAGTAGCGTATGTTCATGACACTGTACTTACAATATAATAATACAATATAATAATAATATACTTATTTTGTGCAGATATTTGAATAAGATAAGGTATTTCTTGTCCCACAGGTAATACAGATACAACGTTTAAACGACAATTGTGCGACACCTATTCTCGAGAAAGGCTTCAACTTAACAGCAGGAAAACACGTTGCATGTGTCGGGATATTTCAACTGCATGAAATCCCCATCCAGTAACACGAACATTACGACATACTACTAGACGATAGTTTACATTTCAACTTGATATAAATAAGTAATAACATAAGGATGACGGAAATATTTTTGTCTCTTAAGCGAATGTTATTGATTATCGTACTAGGTTACGCTCTAAAAATCAAAAGACTTTCGATTAAACTGTTTCATTTTGGCAAGCTCTTAATATTAAAAAAACATTTCCACAAGCTGTTTTGAATAGTAAATAGTAATCAAAACATATTTATTTGTTACTAAACCTTTGTCTAGCCTGATTAACTTTATGAGTACTCATGACGATTTTATGTGTATGTTACAATACCAGCTTATTTGACAGCTACGATCGATACTAGTCACAGGTAACGATGCTAACATAACTATTATATGAACAATGATATACTTTCCTAATGTTTATCCAAAAACAACAAAACTCAACACTAACAAAAGTAAATTAAACAGCTACTTCATTTCCAAACTTTCACTTATTTCTCGTTGTAAAGGAGTGTTAATACTTATTTAAACATAAACTTCTACAAAAAGGATTATGCAAATTCCATGTTACAGTGCACTAGGGATCAAACCGCTTATTATTTGTACACAAGCTGTTACTAGAAAGTTTGACGGGTAACTAGGCAACTTGCATTTCACCGGTTTAAACCTGGACAACTTTGTGGAAAGTTTGCAATAGTTTATCTGTTAAAGTTTGACGCTACAGTTTGCATGTTTCATAGTTATCACAAACAACTATACGTTTATTTTGTATATTCATTATCCTGTGCGAACACTGTGTCTCGAGGTAGCTTTGACTAATTCGTTGTTCGTGGTTCAGCTTGTTGCAAAATAATTAGACACTGACGTGCACTATAATTGAAACAGTTTTAATTATCTTAAATATTAAATGTATACATATATTTACGACTTTTATAAAATGGAGGCGGTTCTAAATTTGGTTGTATTATATAGCATCTAACTGATTGACTTTACTTTGTTATTTGCATTTTTCGTGAGAACCGAACTAAGTACCAGATAATATTCGCAGAATTCATTCATCGATAACTTCTAAAAGATCAATCGCCGACAAATAAACACTGACGAGATCTCTCGACCTCTTTGAGCGAGTTCAACCTCCTCACCCAGTTATGTATACCCTCCAACATTTGCATGGCAATTAGAACTGAAGCGGAGTCGCATTACCATTTCAATTGTGGAGAATTAAGGAACGCTGCGTTCAGTAACACCTACCGCCTACGACCGAGTGAATGAAGGCGGTTGGTTGATTTTTGAGCTTTCCATGAAAACGAGCTCAAAGAGCTGGTTTGTCTGCTGATGTGCTTCTCTGTCCCTACTTTGTTAGTTCTTGTTGCGAGTCGACGAACAATGAACATTATTCTAAAAGGAACTTTATTAAGTAACATCTGTGTATGAAACGATGGATTAGCATATTTTACTCCGAAACTTAACTTTGTCTTACGTATAACGAAAGAAGTTCTAGTTTTATGTGTTTTTAAAGATGTGGATGTTTTTCATAAAATTTAGCAACTACAATATTTTAATGTAATCATCATTATCATCATCATATTTAATGTAATAATGTAGAAATATAAATAAATAAATATTGTATAACTTTTTGCTTCATTTTTTAAGAAATATAAATTCTAACATACCAAGCAATGACCTGAGGTTAATTCGAAGTTAGTAGGTTCGTGACAGTATTTTGTAGAACATTCATGTTTGTATAACTAGGACATCATAACTCCTAAAAGAATGAACAAGTTTTGATTAAGCTTTCGCTTGTTCGAAATATGACTTAAAGAAACAGATTTCTTACCATGATTAAGGATAATCTATACTTTTTTTTATATTTAACCTACCAAAGTCACTTTATTCTGGCTGATGGAAAGCATGAATAGAATCCAAGAGCGGTGGTCACCATACTCACTGCGAATGACGACAGTGCAATATGGCGACCCACGCTATGGCGGCCTAGTGAGATGCTTTATTACGCCCCGCTTAAAGGACCCCGGATCGTAGCGGGAGGGAAACACGTGCGCTGGTAATGAATTTCAGGCTTAACCAATCGGCACAGGAAGGAAGAGCCGAACCGTTTAGTTCGGGAGCGTATGTCTACCATTCTAAAACGATGACTTCCAAGGCCAGCACGAGTTGTCCTATAGAGGAACGGAGAGAATGGGATCAGTTGGAAGAGCTCATCAGAACACTCTCCATGATAAAGACGATAGAGGATTGCCATAGAGGCGATATCTCTTCGCAACTGCAGAGACTCAAGAGATTCAGTGACTTTCGGGTTATTGATAATCCGGACTGCTCGCCGCTGTAACCGATCCAAAGCGTCCAGCAAATACTGCGCGAATCCATCGTAAAGATGAGAATAGTGTTTTACGCAGGAGCGTACCTGGATCTTATAAAGAAGACACAGATGCTCATGCGCAAAGAACCGTCTCACTCTGTTCAGTATATGTTCAGCTTCCGTGAGGCCGCCTTAGTAACGCTTTCAATATATTTTCGCAGATTGAGGTCCCGGCCAACATTCATACCCAGGATACTGAGATCGTCATGCAGTGGCAGTTGAGTGTTCTGAAAAGTGGGGAGGGGAAGGAATGGAGAATGTTTGGCAGATAGCGCGCACACCTGTGTTTTCTTGGCGTTGAACTTGACCAGATTCTCATGACCCCATTGAGAAATGCGGCCTAGAACCCGGTCGAGCTCAGTGTCAAGCTTTTGTCGCGTTTCCTCAACGTCCGCTAATTTGGCTGTAGGGTGACCATAGTATCGTCCATGAACTGTGGTATCGGTCTGCATAGCAATGTATATCGTCAAGGGTCAACATGTTATTGATATGTAGAAGAAACAGTGTCGGTGACAGGATGGAACCTTGAGGTACACCAGCATTAACCTGCTGAAAATTGGAGGTGGTGTCGTCGCGGGGACTCTAATGCGGCGCTCGTGCAGAAATGCGCGAATGAAGGAAGTTTGGAGAGGAGCGAACGGTGCCGGACCCTATCGAAAGCCTTGGCCATATCGAGGCTGATAGCCAAGGACTCCCCATGCCTATCTACAGCCTCACAATAAAGGTGTGTGAAGAACGCAAGAAGATCATCCGTGGATCGGTTCGGTCTGAAGCCGTATTGCTGATCATTTAACAACTAGTGATTCTCTACGTGACGGACTTATTGTTTATTAATGACACATTCGAGCACCGTGCAGATAATGGAAGCGATTTCTATAGGTCGGTAATTGGCCGGGTTGGAGCGGTTGCCTTTTTTGGGGATGGGTTGGACATTCACCTCTCTCCAGATCTCCGGAACAATCCCGGAGGAATACGACAGGCGGTAGAGGCGCGTCAATGCTGGAGACAACTCTGGGGCGCAGTTCTTAGGAACTACCGCCGGAATACCGTCTGGTCCACTGGCTTTCTGGGCGTCGAGTGGCCGTAGCTCCGCGCGGACGTCACTTTGCCGAATACGAATATCCCGCATTGCAACGTCGCAGGTCAGAATGGTGGGCGGGTCCTCGATTCGGGAGTTGACCGCAAAAAGGTCAGCACGCAGATTCGCTTTCTCTTACGGTTGATGGGCGAGCGATCCGTCGGGATACTTCAGTGGTGGTAGCGAGGATTGGCAGTGATTGGACTGCACGGCTTTAGCCAATTGCCAGAACTTACGGCTACCCGTAGGGTGTGCGATGAGTTCTTGGCCAGTCCGTGCAATGCGCTGGGCATCCGCTCTAATGTAAACCCTCTAATGGTTTTTATCCCTGGTAAGTACAATGTTGTTTTAATTACTTTCAGTATTAATTATCTACATTCCAGCACTAGTGCATCGCAGTTCTCCTTACAAACATCAAAACTATCTATAAAATTGTACATAGTACATACACAGTGGTTTTAAAAATAGTTCTATATAAGCACATAAGGTCTAAAGCACATTGTGTTGTATGCAGTAAACTCAGAGAGGTATGTGAAACAGGTCCATAATCCAATTATTCCACATTCAGTGCGAGAAGCGCATCGTCAGAGCACGTAAAATTGTTGCATTTCAATTCTACCAGAATACTCAGTCTACAAACACCGATATAGGCACATATTCTGCAGCCGTGTGCCTGAGTTTTGATTGATTTTGGCTACTACCGTTATTCGGTTTAAAGCTACTTTTTAACTCCTAACCCAAAACTTACAGCTACCACATTTTTTTTTTTACCATATTTTGATTTGAAGATTGAACTGCACTGTTAGCCTAGTAGTTTAAGCGGTTGCCACGCCGCTCTCTACTGCGCTGAGTGTTGTGGGTTCAAACCCCATACAGGGCAACACTTTGTGTGATCCATAAATTGTTATTCTGAGTTTAGGTGTTCTTTGTGTCCATTTCTTGATGTTTGTAAAGTCCCCCACGACACAGAATTTATTCCTAGTGCAGGCGTTGTCTTAGAAAAAAGGAATAAGAAAAGAAAGAAAAGAAAATACAATGTGTACTAATCAATCCCAAGTCTCTTACAACCACCCCCTGTAGCTTAATCAAATGTTTGTCGCTAGGGTGTGTAGGATTCTATTAGCCGTCTAAGTGTTGTAGCTACATCTACTGGGTGTCAATATTCTGAAGTTCACACATTAGGTGGTAATAAGTTATGATTTTAATTTTTACAGGTGACTTATTTGATTTCACTTTTTTTTTATTTATTGAGGTTTATTTATGTTTTAATAATAAAATAGACCATATAATAAATGCAGAGGATACATGTTATATGTAGTTTGATACAAAAACTTTTATCCGTAGTGTGCTTACCGCAAGGCTAGCAGTTTGAGTGATCAATAAATTCGTTCGAAAATGACGTAAATGATATGCGGTCACTCCCAAAATTTATCACTCTAACAAGAAGCCCATTTACATGTAAAACATATGTGGTTACGTAATTCGTCGACCCCTTGCCATATTTTAAATAATATATTCATAAGATTCCAGTAAAAGCACAATTTCATCGTGGACACCGCGATGTACAAAGACCCTAGTGAATTCTCCTTATTATAATATTCATGACCTATAGGAACATGTTACTATTGCTGAATTATTATTTATTATAGTTATATATGCTAAAATTTTTGAAATGTAGTTATACATTTCAAAAATTTTAGCACGCGTCTAAATGTTAATAACTCAAAAACAAGGCCTTTTCAAACATCTTATTATTTCAAAGTGTGCTCATCAAGATAACAATATTATAACTTCAAACATCTCACACACGGCAATGTCATCCCAAACTTAGCAAAACCTATACCATGGTGAAGTACAATAATACTAAATCTGGCAGAATTATCAATGTATTTAATTAAATAAGATATTTAGGGTGGGTCAAGAATTCGTTAACATTTTAATCTAACATCCCGCGCAAACATGTTACGGAAGTTCTCAGGACCGATGCTACTGGAGTTTGCAGGCTACAATCGTAATAAATGATCGCAATAAGATGGTGATACTTGTCATACATCCAATAAGTCCCTGCTGGTGGTCAAAAACATGTTTCCGGAAAAGTTGATTTCCAGGCGGGGCGACATTCCATGGCCACCCAGTAGTCCAGACCTATCCCCAGCAGACTTCTTTTTATCGAGTTATTTGAAGAATCGTGCCTACATTAATATACTAAATACACTACGAGTACGTGCACAAAAAAAAAATCAGCGAAGAGATGTTGGCGATCTCGCGGTCTCTTTGCTGACGAGTATTCGAAAACTTAGGTACTCGTTTAGAAGAGTACAAACGTCGAAACGGTGATCATTTAGACGATGTAATTTTTAAAAATAAATTCTTACTAATTAACTTTCTTGTAAATAAACAATTTTTGAAATATATTAAATGGTTTTTTATACGATTTTTTCAAACGTTAACTAATTCGTGGTCCATAATATATATATATATATATATTATGGCCCACGAATATATGTAATATATATAGATGTATATATATGGTGGATCACAAATTATTTTATTATCGACGAAGATACCAGACAAACGTTTATAACAAAAGATACAGTGAGCTTGAATAACCAGTCTAGTTTTTCAACAGAAACGAAGCAAACGTCCGAGTCATATATTTATGCAACATCGTCTCTGTCTCACTGAAAACTGCACCCAAAAGTATTCCTATAGAGGTTCATAAAATATCTCTTTAATATACTAAGGTCAGCGCTGACATGGATCTTCGCTTCTCGACGCTACTTTAGTCGAAATATCTTAAAAGCTCTACTTTTACAACACTTATCTCTTAGGGAGTTTAGGCAAGGATTCGATCAATAGACACTTGAATAACTTTCGACAAACTTCTTTATAGTCACACAACTGGCTACCAAATAAAGTACAATGAAAGTAGCTATTAGTTACTGCGGTTGCTGTGTAGAACCATGTGGAGTGTTGTTTTCGAATAATCTTCAAGTATCTTGCAGTGTTTGAGTACGATTGCTTTACTAAAAATGTTTAATACGTAAATTTAATATCAAGGGAGTGGCTAATTTACAAATCAAAAGTATCGTAGTTAAAAAAAGAAATGTAAAAACATGGCATTGATTTTCTTCTAGTTTTTTCATGTTTAATCCTCCTTGCTAAGGAGAGATCTATGTCCAGCAGTGGACTGTTAAAGGTTGTTGAAAAACTGTATGATTTTGAATTTTTTAAATAGTTATTGGTGTGTAGTGTGAAAATTACGAGAGAGGAAAAATTACTATATATTAAATACGAAATGTTGATAACTTTATGCTGTCGATATTTAAACGACATACAAGATCTAAAATTTGTTTAGGCAGAAATCACATTATATATTTTTATACTACATTGTTGGCAAACAAGCACGTGAGTACTGTTTTTAGAGCTTTGAAATTCAATTAATACACTTATAATTACGTATAATTTTGTCACACAATTGGTAAATACGAGTATGCTACACTCTTTACATGATTGTGTTATTATCATCCTCAGCTAAAATAAAATTTTGAATTGGGAAGCCAATCTAAATAATGACTACAAAACCGTTGGAAACTGACAATCAAATGCTTGAACGAGGGTACAATTTAATCCCCGAATAACAGGATCATTTCATTACCTTCGTCACTCCCTTGCCCAGGATCGTTCGACCCAGTTACCGGCTCCCATATCAAAAGTCAGAAACTGCAGTTGTCGCTGTCATTTCTTCGAATTTACGGGTTCACAATCAGATTAAATGCGCCTGTATCTACAGGATAGAAATCTCGCCGTTCGAGTTCGTAATTTTAAAATTGGAACTGGACGTGATTATTTTGGTGCCAGTTTGATTCTGTAGGTTATATACATGACAGTTGATTTGTTAAATATATTAATAATTGTACTCGACCAAAAGTTAATTTCGTTCCGTAACTGAGTATACAAGAAAAAACATTAAATTAATTCATGTCATAAATTGCACCAGCTAGCTGTATTTAGTTAAATTTGAATTTTGGCATCTCCTTAACTCTTAATATAAACTTAATGCTCGTTACAGTTTCAACGAACTTTTATGACGAGTAGGTCGATTGGCCACTATGTTATTCCCCTCTGTGCTTGAGTGTATCACCTGCATATCAATGTCTACAGATGTGGTTAGAGCTCAAAAATGCAAAAATGAGAATTGGACTAAGGACGCACACAAGGACAACGATATTTATTTAACTGCTTCGGTTACGCAGACTGCTGTGCTTGAGGTCTCGCGATCCATTTCCGGGTCGGACCAAATGTTTGTATGATCCGTAAATATATATTTCGGAATTTAGGTGTTATCTATATATAATACGTAAGTACTTACAAAAAAAAACGTATATGTGTGTAAATGTATATCAGTGGTCTAGTACTCATGGTACAAGGTCTGCTTAGTTTGGGACTAGATGGCGTTATGTGTCTGATGTCCGAAATATTACAATCAAAAATTTAAAATGAACGAATACTGATTTTTAATCGACCGTTTTAATAAAAAACATAATTATTGTGTCCACAGAATCCAAAACATTATTATTATTTTGTTTATTTTAAATTGTCTATAAATGAAAAATTTTATCAACTCGTTCTCATTACATATACTTTGTATTGCTGACCTGATATGCGTGCGTCATTAAATTAACTCCGACGAGATTATAAATATGAGCATCCAATCTTACCCCGGGGTCTAATACGCACCATACTTAAGTAAGCGCCACATCGGCTCACCGTGGCAAAAATAATGTCACAGATGGCACAGACAACAGCTCATTCTTAATAAAAAAAGGTGATACATCAATCAAGCTCCGCTCAATGATCAATAAGTGTTCAAGAAATTATGATTTCGTATGAAACCTAGAACCCGGTTATTCGGGTATTGAACATGATCGACAAGTCATTATTTTTTTAACGAGAATAGAATATATCTTGCAAAATTATAAAAATATTTTTAAAACTTAAACCTCTCCTTGTTAAAATACTAATGCTATAATAAAAATTTATTTGAAACGCGTCAACTTGAACACCGTAAAAAGCCGTCTGTCCAGCGTAGTATAGTAGGCAAAAACTTCCTTTCTAAGGCCTATGTTCAGCAGTTGACTATTAAATACTGTTGATGTAACGTAATGTACAACTACTACCACAGTAGAATTTGAACGAAATTAATAATTTACAAGAAAATTTAATTTATAAGTAAACTCATAAATAAGCAAGAAAATCTTGTCTCAATTTAGAGCCTAAGATATATGTACAGTTGAAAAATAGTAAAAGCATTCTTCACAACAGAAGAAAAATACAAGGATAGAGAAATTTTATTACTTGACTCTACAATTCAAGCTATTTTTAATATAAATTAGATGATTTCATTCAACAATCATAAAAACTAGAAAATCATATAAAATCCTTCATTTTTATTACTTTATATTAAACCAAAGTTTTTCTCTCACTCATGTATACTAACCTTTTAACAACACAAAACCTTTCTGCTGCATTTCAATGCGAGCAGCACAATCTCGAACTCTTGCACCATTATTTTTTATTCCACCCAGCTGTAACTAATCTAAAGGTTTAATAGTCCGCGAAGCCCACAGATCGCTGAAGACATCTTTTTGCTCAATTGTTACAAACTCCACAAACCCTTTACAAGTTCACGGGAACTATCAGATCCACTTAAAATTATGACCTTTATAAGTTCGGTAATTGTCTAAGGTGAAATTATGGAGTCAACGGTGTGCCTTAAACAAAGTTACAAACTTACAACCCTATTCGATGAACTTGGGATTATCAAGTTATAACTCTTTTACCATGCTAATATTAGAATCTTTTGGCAACAACTTGAAAATTTTGTAAAAAGTATTCGCATTTTAATTGGGTGACGTAATCAAATTAGTATAAAGATCACATATAAAGTATCAAACCTCAAATTGCTATACAGAATAAAATTCTAACAACATAAATCAGTTCGATAATGATTGATTGCGAATATTCTATAAGCCAACGTTTTAACTACACAAAACTTATTGTATTTCTCTTAGTAAACAAATACATACGGCCATTGTTTCCAAAGTATACTGCACAAACTTACACATTTTGTGTAATGACGTACTAAGTAAGGTGATCCCAACTGCCGCCATTATTTTATAAGAATCATTAAATTATAACTTAATTTTGTAATTCAGCATAATAAAAGCATTGGAGCAAAACTTGAATACAACAAGTTGTACTCACAGGAAACAATCGAATAAATGTCATACTAATCAGAAAATTTGTGCACCTTCGAACCGAGTTGAAACCAGCGAACCCTGGATATTTACGGACCACTTACATTAGTGTACACGATACACATTATAGCTAAAAATAAAGTTCAAATGGATGACAAATACGAATATGCATAAGTAACAAAAGCACAATTTCTGTATAAACAATGTTTAACACAATTATTTACCGAATCACCAATCTGTTATTGAATATACATTTTATGCAAGAGAACAATAAACGTTTGATTGCAATTATGATCAACTATTAAATTCTGTATTTATTTGTATCATATTGCAAACATTGCCATATGAACTACTAAACTGAACGATATTGGTTAAAATATTAAACATATTGTTGAAATAGATATGTAAAATTAATATTCAGTACCTAATCGATGTTCTTTGTGTAATGTTTGTTGTATGTTTGTAAAGTCCCCCGCGACACAGGTGTATTCCTAGTGCAGGAATTGTCTTTTTAAAAAATATATATACGCCTAGAATGTATGTATTACTATCATTTGAATTGTGTTATAATTTTGTTTTTCCATGTTGTTTTTTTTCTTCTTGTCTAAGAAAGTAACAAACAAACTTGTAAAATAGGATTGCTCATATCAACTAACCGAATAGTGACCAACAAAGTAATAATTTTAAATATTTAAATACTTGTTAGAGATCAGTCAAAAAATGTTTGCATCGGCAGGATCCTTCCAAAGATTATGCAATTTTATTCTAACAACCACATAAAATGCACTTGCACAATCCCTCCTTCTTCCTAAACTCGACTATGCTGATGTCAGTTATCATGATATCACACAGGAGTAATGAGACAAACTTGAGCGCCTTCAAAATTTTAATATTACATTCATATTTGGACCACGCAAATATGATCATGTATCTGAATATCGCAGCTTGCTTAAGTGGCTTCCAATTTACCTTCTACGGAATGCTCTTATTCTTTCCATACTTTATGGTATCCTATTTCATCCAAGTACTTCACTTTATTTAAATGAACGCTTTGTTTCCTCAATGGCAAACATTCAAGACCCTTGAGCTCATCTGTACCTTTGAAACTGGCATACCAAATCACTGTACCAGTTTCAACGATAAGTCGTTCACTGAATAGGCTGTCCGTCTATAGAATGATTAGCCAATAGCTATAAAGAATATCAAATCTTAACCTATATTTACGAAAATGGTCAAAAAACATCACCTGTCATTTTAATTTACTATTTTCCTAAAACATAATCGATTTATTTTACTTATTTTTAATGAAAATGTATATATTATGTATTTATGTATGTATTAATTTGTTTATATTAATATGTATTCTATTCAATAATTCTTTTGTTATGTATTTTTATCTAAATTATTCAAATTCCTTTATAATTTTTCTTTTATTTTTGTTTTTCACACCAAAACTGTCCATGATTTCGTCTTTTATAGTTAATTTTTCCATCCATAGATTTTCTGGCAGTAAATGCTTTTTAGGGGTAAGGTTACCATTTCTACACGGTAAAAATTCAAGTGATATATTCTCACATACTTATAAACTGTATTAACTGGTGTACAATAAAGTTTATTCTATTCTATTCTCTCTAACTACCATTCTAATTTCTACTTGTCCATTTCTTTTTGTTCCTTTCTTTCCCAGAAAAATTGCTGCGTTAAATTATTCTTAGAATCTTTTTATTAGTTTTAGAGAAGATGGTCTACTCTCAATGCAAACATTTATCGCCTCCATATTTCTCCGTACACTTTATGTCCCAAATCAAAAACGTTTCCTAGCTCGAAAAATAACCGCTGGTATGAAATTAACGTTGTAATTACATGAAAAACAAATTGCATAAGTAGAGAGAGAAAACAAACTCTCCTTAAATTGTTTTAAAACTTACAAACACCATCAATTTGATATGAAGCTTTTTTAATGAAATTTATAAAATGTGAAACTATTAAAAAATAAATAATAGCTTCAAAGAGAATGATAGGATTATAAAATTTCATCATGTAACGGCGTCGAACGATAGTGGCGCGGGTTCGATACGCTTCAAAATCAATTTCGGCCTATTAACGCAGGAACCGCTCTTCAGACTGGTTAGGTATTGGCGCAGCAGTAGATAGAGATCGAATATTTTGTGTGGAACCACTGACTGGTGAATAACCACTTTGAACGTTAAAGTCGTATCATTTAACTCAACTCAACAAGTTTGATCTTAAATCGTTTGCTTTTGGTATCTCAATAATTCAAATTAAACCTAACTTACAAACGTCGGATATTTCAATTAGGTACACTTTAAAGTTTAATACCTAAGGCGTTAGGTGTTGAAAATAATTAAATGCGAGAAGTTTCTTGATTGTGTTTATGTAGTTATCATATTTTATCATCAATTGTAACCTTAAGAGTGAATTGTGTAAAAGTTTAAACCGATAGTGTACTTATACTTATCAAAGTTTCATGCCAGTAACCTCACTTAGACTGTATAAGTGTGTCTGTTGATGTACCTAATTAGTCTAGTTACTAAAGTCAGACTTACGAGGATATCACTATTGTGGAATTACGCTATATTATCGTGCTTCTCGAAAGTAACAATATAACAATAAACATTCGAAAAATTTCAACAGTACTTACGACATTGTAGTACATTTTATTAAAAAAATGAAAATTGTTCCACGTGTGCCTAGAACCCACGACACTCAGTGCAGTAAAAAACGGCATGGCGGCCACTTAAACCACCACGCTATCCGTGTAGTTATCAAATCGTTCTATTGCTATTTACATGTTATTGTCCTATTACTTGCATTACCGTCTTGAAATGTACTTACCTAGGTATTAGGTAGTCTAAATACATATAAAAAGATCCAACAGCAAAAAACCAATGTAATAAACGATTTATAATTCACATGGACAAAAGACTAAGTAGGCCCTTATTTATATTAAGGCGTCTTCTCACTTTGGAAATTTAAAAAAAAACGATTTTGATTTTTTTTTAATTAAAATTATTTTTTAGGAATCGGAAGGTCCATTGTGTGGAGCAGGCATCGCTGATTAACCTGAGGCAAGGTTTTTCATGATTTTTCTGCAACCAAAACTTTAAACGCGTTTATCTCAAAACAAGATTTTTCGGTGCCTTGTTGATGAAATTTCGTAAACTATCCGGCCGATTGTCATGAAATTTAAATGACATATTCTTCATAGTTATTTAATAATTTAATGATTTAATAAAAAATTAAATATAATTTGTAGCTATAGCGTATATCATTAGACTTTTGAAATTTCAATTTTAAGTATTTTTTTTATAAAATACTGCAAAAATCTTTTTTTTTACGCTCGAATTTTTTTTACTTTTTCGAAATACGTGCGTCATTTTGTTATTTTCGCGAATATCAAAAATTGATGATATTTTTTTGTTTCACATGACCCGTCTCGGACATACCATCAACAAGCCACGACCATAACATTTTAGACGGGTTTTTCGATGCTACTGTTGTATTATAATAATTGTTCAAAAAAATTAAAATTAAAATTTTTTATATACTTGAAAAATGTGTTTATTACATAGGATCCATTTTATTTCATAATTTTAAGCAAATGTCCTCGAAAAAAAATCGCGAAAATAGCCTATTTTCGAGTTGCCAAAAATGAGAAGTAGAGAAGAATGTGCGCATTTAGTATAACAGGCCTACAATAAAACAAATTTAAAAATAACTCCAATAATATAGTCCTGATTTAATCTCAGAAGGAGCACCAACACTTTAATAGAAAAGTAATCTTTTTAAAGAATTGAGAGATACAGAGGGGCTCCCAGGGAATATACTCGTATAAAGTGATGTAATAGCGCTCCGGGTTACTGCATATATACAAGCAATAAACTGGAACCGTTTTCGTTGGCGGTGTATGGCTCTTGGGGCTATCAACGTGCTGAATAAAAAAATATAATTATATAGTCAACCTTAAGTACGTACATAATAAATTATGCCATTAGCGTCCCTTTCTTACAATTCTTTACAATTTATTATTAATTTTGGTTAAAATAGTTACAGAAGAAAATTATGTAAACTGTTTGCAAGAATGTAAAAACAATTATTTTGAAAATGTTAGACCTTAAAAAATACTTATGTCTGTCCAATACAAAGGCAGGATCCTCTAACAAGGCGACTTGATCATATCGGACAGGCTGCAGCCCAACGGTTGATGTAGAACATGTAAACATGGTAATCGACACAAGAATTTCTTTACCGTAATACAAGATTAGCAGTTGCTCCGCAGCTTAGTGTGTCTTTGGTAGATGACGTGGTAGTATGTTTTTGATGGACAGTATGTGGCAGTCACTATAAGTTACAGCAATTATCAATTTAAATTTACAAAGTTTTCAAAAGTGATAATCAACGTGAAAATTAAATACAGTGCAACTACAATGCTTCTGATATGCTCCTTCTGATTTTACCAAAAATTTAACAAGTTAAAGAATCTTGCAAATTTAATGCATCAATGTTCTTAAACTAGACTGCGCTCGTATAATCTAAACGAAGAAAATGAAGTTGGAATAGATTTTACGTTTTCAGATTCTTCTACATCGGTGAACGATTTATTAAATCCAATCTGCTTTCTAAACTGACCGTAGTTAATTTACTTAGTGTCAGTATCTACCAAAAGCTTTTCTCCACAACACTACATGTATGTACTTAAAAGGAAAGTGTTATTATTATTAATTTAGAAATAAAATTAATTTATCATTAATTATCAAGTTTATTAATGTTGAATTTCAAATGGTGTCTTGACTATACTTATAAATTAATGATCGGATATTCCCCTTTATTTATATTTATTTAAATAACTAATACTACTACTTCAAATAACAAGAAATTTTAATTTAAACTGTTTGTTTATCGTGTCGAAATTCAGACAGATAATTATTTCAAGACAAACACAGATAATGAAAAGGCAAATTAGTATGTATTGTTAAAAAAACTTCTTCAATATTTATCTACAAGGAATTAAAGTAAACCTTCGTTCATATTTATTATTATTTTATTAATTGTCTATTTCTCACATTAATCCCCTAATGTGAGAAAAGAGTCATATCATACAAAACATTCAGGATGTTGTGCTCGTAAAAACGGCCAATTACATATATCATTGGAAATACAACAAATTGCCTCGGTGGTGTAGCGGTAGTGAATACGACTGCTGTGCTTGAGGTCTCGGGTTTGACAAATATTTGTGTCGAAGTTTAGGTGTTTTCTATGTATAATACGTATGTATTTACGAAAAAAAGTATAAAAGTATTCTATTAGTCACTCTAGTTATCATAGCACAAGCTCTACTTAGTTTGAAACTAGATGACGTTGTGTGTCAAATGTCCGAAATATTTATTTATTTTTAACAGTATTTCAATTTTTTTCCATCAAACTTGACCAAATGATATCAAAATAACGGATAACCAAACCTGTAACCAATTTTCTTAGTATCTTTAAGAAACTAGATTAAATTCAAGATTTGGTGCAACTTGACCACATTAATGACCTCTAAGTATAAAATTAACTTTCTTACATGGACTATATTGTTAAAAATTCATTAGCTTTTACGTAGAAATGGCAGGGAAAGTTGTTATGAGGCTTTAAACATTGATTAAGCATTATAGTGGGTAGGAGCGGTTACCTTCGACCACAAGACGTGCTTTATCGTATCATCTCTCCTTACAATGTGTAACAAACAACAGCTAAGCTAAGAAATAGTTTCCGTATGATATTGTTTGCCAAAAATGTCAGCCACGCACGCTTTTACGGGAAATTGTTATGAGATTAATGAAATTCGTTCGTGGAATTCATTTCTGCTCTCTTGTCATGCCTTACATATTTATACAACTTTATTACTACTATAGTGAGGCATTAAAAGTACCTGGTATTTGACAAGTAGGTACTCCAGCGAGATTGTTATCATACTATTTTTGTAGTATAGGAGGTATAGTATCTTTTTATTGTAAAATCCAACTTGATCTATTTAAGATCTAATATATTTGGATAAAATTAAAATTGGCAATTTTCAATGTTTGCTTGTAATTACTACCCTGTAAGATTTGTAACAGGTAATAAAGTATAATCAAGTATAAAGAGGTTTTGACCAATTTTTAAAGTTCAGGATTAGTCGGCTTAACCGTTCTACTTTCAATTATTTAATATACTCGTATATACCTTGGTTAGCGATTCATTCTGGTTTTGTACGATAATTTTTCGAATTATGCGTTTTTATTTACTTTAATATACATATATACTTTGACTGCCTCGGTGGCACAGTGGTAGCATATGCGACGGCTGTGCTTGAGGTCTCAGGTTCAATTCCCAAGTCGAACCAAATGTTTGCATGATCTGCAAATATTTATTTCGGAGTTTGGGTGTTTTCTATATATAATACTCGTATGCATGTATTTACAAAAAAAAATATGGGTATACATCAGTTGTCTAGTATCCATAGTACAATCTCTGCTTAGTTTGGGACTAGAAGGTGTTGTGTGTCAAATGTAGAAAACAAAAATAAATTTAATTAAGTATGTTCTGTAATTCTCTATATCATATATCTCTATTAGTTTAAGCCGTATTTAAATATGTTGAGTAGCTTAAAAGATCCAAACGTACACGAACGAAAAAAGACCATGTTTTATATAAAACATGGTCTTTTTTCGTTAAGTTAAGTTAACATAAAACTTTATTTAAATATTTGTTGTGTTGTGTTTTGTTTACTGACTTCAATTTTACTCCAAATATTCCTATCTAAGTCTTAAATTCTCCGATTGACGGCAATAAGCTTGTCCTTATTGCTTAATAGAGATTATAAATTGTAGTCACCTAAATGTGACTGTTTCACACAGCTTTTATTCCTTTGGGTAAGCATGAATATTTGTTTCTTAAAACTTGTTAGTAACAGAGAACTTAATAATAAATACACAAACGTAGTCACCACGAATGAGTCGCTCGTACAGTTACAATCCTTAACTGGAAACGGAGATCTTAATCCATAAAGCGCAGCGGTTCTGAGCCTCAATCAAAGTATTGATGAAATGATCCGCCGTTTAGCTCTTCAATAAGATTCCAATTATACTTAAGTGCTCAAGGATTTGCAAAATCACTTGGCAATTAAAAAGGAGTTAAGACAAAATTCTACGTGTTATTTAGTTCATCTTTGTGTGGAATAATCTTATTTTAAATCTTGTTTTTAACAATTTGCCAAACATAATCTTATATATAATGTATAACTTAGAGAAGAAATATTAGAAGAGCTAGATCCAAAAAGTTAAGTCCTTATTGGGATATGATAAGAGCATCATAGTTCATGTGTTCTTTGCTCAAAAATGACCAAGCAAAGCTAATAAGTTCCAATTCTAGCCGTTAGAACAAAAAGGTTCATAATGTAAAAAGAAAGATATTTTATTCAAAAATGTGATCAACAAGTTTTTTTTCACGAAATTCACGGTCGTTGTCATCGCTTTTGATTGGATCTGTGGTGATTTGTTTGCGAGAACGGAATTCATTTCGGTGCTGGTAAAAATCTACAACGTGACTGACATGAAAAATCCGACGACGATAGAAATTGTGTTTTCTTTGTGTAAGCCTCATTTCAAAGCCTACTCTCACTTTGGCATTCCCTTTTCACAGATACTGAATGCCGCGACGTCTTTGTCCGATATTCACGTTGATTTGCCAATAATATATTTTAATCTGCCAAAGTGTTTATTGGAGTAAGAGTGTTCACTTGTGAATGCTCAATTAAATTGCTATCACTTTGATTAAATAAACAATTATTTGTCCATGTTCAGACTTTACTTGAATAGCTCCGACAATACTTTAATTTAATTAAGTTGGCTGTTAACGCACAGGTATCCTTTTTAATTAATTAATTATCACATTTAAACACTATTATTTAATGACTGAATTCGCTAAAAACAATACATACAGACACAAATAAGAAAGTTATTTCGCATTGAAAGTGAAAATGTACCACAAACATAATTCTTCTATACCGTAATTATACTATAAGCATATTACGGGAACTTTACAGACATACATGAGACAGATACAAAGAATGTCCAGACTTAGAACAACAAAGAGTTGTCACATGTGAGGATCGAACAAACAACACCCAGTGCAGTGTGAAGTGGCGAGGTGACCGCTTGAACCACTACGCCATCTGTGTTGTCGCTTATATAACATATAGTTTAACTTTATTAAATTCGAACTGTCTAAAGTTCTGGGTATTCTTTATGTCCGTTTCCTGTAAGTTTGTAGAGCCCCCCGTGACAGAACATATATATTCTTAATGCGAAAGTTATCTTTTTTAAAAAAACAGAAGAAAAATAAATGTAATTCTTAAGTTGGTAACAAGTTATTCTTGAGTAAGCTTCCACAATAACTACATGACGCTGTATTAAACTCGAGTATTATATTAAGTTTTATTACAATTATAGTAGGGGGAGTCATTGGTCATAATAACATTTCATGTAGTTTCAACAGTGAACTACGATACCTGCAATAATTCTGCTTAATAGTAATAATCAAATATAAGAATCAAAGCTGCACAATACCCAAACATAATAGTAAAATGCTCCTAACTTAATCGTCAAAATTGATATTACCGCATGCTTGAGGCCAAAGTTAGTATGCATACTTCAATAGCCTATAATTTTATTGCAACTTGTTGCCAAGTATAAGCAAGGCATAACAGCATTCGTCCAGCAGTGAGACTAACACCAGTAGTAAAGTTGTGGCGCGAGCCGGCCATATCAAAAGCAATAAATGTCTCGGTTTACGACGCGCTACCAAGGGAGAGCGTCAGAGAAAAATATTTTACGTGGTCCTCAGACATCCACACCCAGACATTGGGGTAATAAAGTTAGCGAAAGCCAGGTGTTAGTCGCTCAATTTGTGCTTTTCTGCGTATCGTACCATCTCCCACAGTAACTATTGCACACAGCTTTCTCTTCATTTTGTAATTTGATTGTTTTGAACGGTTAAACTTTTATAAATAAGCTATCATTTCAGTCCGAATAAAGTAAGCACAGATGGAAAGTTTTTGTAATTTTGTTTTGTTTAAGTAAACTCTTTTTCGTTTTATTAAAATTTTGAAATTTTTATTGCCTAACTTATCTAATAAACTCATAAAGTAATGTTATAATAAAAGTATGTCTAAGAAACCTTAAAACTGATTGATGCGGGAGAACCGTACTACGTCACATCTGTGTTGTTGTTATGTAGTTGCTTTTAATCGAGCGAGAGAGAGAAAAATTGAAATCCTACCTTCCCTTTAATCTTAGAGAGGGAACCACTCACAAGACGGCAACGGCAATGTGCGTTTGCTGTCTGAAATATAAGAAGAAAAATTTTACTTTAATTCAGAGCTACTCATATGAGATTATCCGACCACTTTGTAGAATAACACATAATGCGCATATAACATATCCACATATGAAATCGCCATATTCTCAAGTAGTGTTTTATTTCATTCAACAGTGTTCATTGTAGGTACATTGTATTCAGTAGTGTAAAATAGCATTAGCTCTCGTAACTTCGCGTTTAAAAATTTCTATTTATCTAGTAAAATTACGCCAAGTTTAATAACAACTTTATAGACGTGAAGCGAACACAAAGAAAGCACAGGGTTAGCACGCTTATTTATTTGTAGATCACTAAAACTATGCTCCCATGTGAGGATCGAACCCACAGTATTTTGCTGAAACGACCACTTAAATCACTAAGCTATCCGTGACTAATCGGTTTAAACATTTATTATATTAAGTAGTTTTCTGAGTATTACCTAAACAATTTCTGTGTCATTTTCAAAGCTAAAAACATATATTATCTATAAATTATATTTAATGTATAAATAGGAATACTTAGAGAAGCGTTTTGGCGGAAATGAAAAAAAAGTTAAAGTAAAATAAATATATTCCTCATTTTAAGATGAAATTTAGAGGTTAAAGACATACTGCAATAAATACGCAAGAAATGAAAGACGCATAGAAGATATGGTAACAATATCGGTAACTTTATTATAAAATTTCATTTGTTGAAGTAAGTCGTATGTAAGCTGCTTATCATCCCACGCCGCTGAGTCAATTATTAAATATCAAGAGTATAATAATCAACATACGTACATATACATACGGTATTACTCATTTCTTTTTTATTTTAAACCTAATTCTGTGGGGCATATAGCACTAATTTGATCAGCCTGGCAATAAGAAAACCAATATTAATATTTCAGATAGCTGACATTTTAGCGTTTGACTTTGTTAGGGAGAGCTTTCCGATCTTTCATAAAATATCATTTATCCTATCATCTATCAACCTACCAGTATTTTATTCTAAGAAATAGATAAATTAAAGTATGAAATATTTTACATAAACTGAACACACATCGTAGACGTTACTTATTTACTAAGATTACACAGTTTACTAAGATCGGTAGTTTATCAAAGGCCGCTCATCGAGATAGCCTACTGTTGCATTGACGCTTAGTATTGTCACTGCGTATTATGAGTAGCACTAGGTTTTATTTATATAATATAGTGAAAAATTTTACCAAGTTATTATGGAACTATGGTTTGTTTGTTAGCAATAAGGCAAAAACGGCTGGATTAATTTTGATGTTTGTAACTTTAATGGTGGTTTACTCATATCACCCGATTACGATGAAAGGGTAGTACTATTTTTAAAATTGCAGGCCAGTACCGCGGCTACACTTTAGTTGTACAAAACATATCACATAACAACTGTGAAGTACATTCATTATTTAATAAACATAATTTATTAGGTACGATAGATTAACAAAATCGGTCCATAATTGACGGAGCAATTGCACAACATAAATACAAAAGAGTCTGTCAATCTGTAATTTCTTATTATCTTTTTACTTTAATTTCAATATAAGACACAATATTCTGACTAGACAAGATGTTAACGCCAGGAATTAAAGAAAATGAATATAAGAATTAAGTCATATTCATGACACATTTTAATTTGCAATCACAAAATTGTGGATTACCTTGGCGATGCAAAACTGCCCGCGTGGTCCGACATTACCAAAACCACGTTTTCTAGTAAAAGTGACAAACGAAGCCAATACGTTTTGATGTGATGACTTGAGGTAAGACGTGATGATGTGGTGTAGTGTGTTTTGATGCAAAGTCATGAGAAAAGACGTGCTGATGTGGTGTTGTATAATGCAAGTTGAAGTACCGATAAAAAATTAACGTAGGATGTTGACTAGGTATTTTCTCTCTTTATTTTGAATTTATAAGTGTTGTATGTAATTTTATCATGGGTTAAAATATTGTGCACCAAAATAAACAACATTTTTTAGCGTTATTTGTAATAAAATTAATATGAAATGTAAGTTTTTATTTTTCGAAAAAAATTATTTCAATAGGAAAACAAAAAAAAACGTATAAATCTGTTTAGTTCTAGTAAATGATACTTAATAATCAATGCGTTTAAATTTGTATTAAAATCAAGCGAAATATTATTTAAATATAATTAGCAGATATAACATAATACTATACGTATACCCAAACCGATGCAATAGTAGAATTTAAAGTATTAGAGAAATTTTCCAAACCGTTTTCATCTTTGAACGATCCATTTGACCCTATATGGATTTGCTACGGCCTGTCTCGTACCGTCACTTCTTACCATAATTTATACGACAAGAATTTATAACTAGGTGTAAGGAGAATGACTTCGCTTTAACAGAGTGAAGAATTTTATCATATGCAATAGGATATATACACGAGACTCTAAAATGGACTATTTGTAAACTTTCCTACTGAAAATATATCAATGTCATTATTTTTCAAATTTGTTACAATTTATCAGTGAAATTCAATAATCAAATAATCAAATAGTGGTAATTCTTTACTTAAATTAATTTCCTCGTAAATTTCTAAAACGCAACGTCAATTTACCCTCGGATCTTTTGGTAAAGCAGGTTATATTTACATCGAACTTTATAAACATAACAGTATGTGTAATTAACTATGTAATAAATATTTTTGTATATATTTTATCACTTTTTAATATCTTTACTTATATTGTTGTTACTTTTCCATGATAACAAATTGATTAGAAAAATTAACTCAGTGCGTTTGTGAACTAAATACTTCGTTGATGGCATGAGTGTAGTCCGTCGTCACAGAATAAGCGCCAAAATGGCCGCGTTTGAATCTTCCGAAAATTATAGACATTTTAATCTTTTTTTAGCTTGTTCATTTATATTTTGGATGGTTATATTTATTTTTGATATTTTAATATCCGGTAGAAATGTTTTTTTTTTAAAATTGCATATTATAATATGCGGGTCTGGATATTATTTTAATTTCAACGGACTAAATTAATGATAAGATTTCAGTATGCAATAAATAAAGATCATAAAAATTCTTACATATTTTTGAAAAGCCACGGATGCTTATCATGATGATCTAATGAACGTGCATGATACTGCCAATTATAATAATATATTGGTTCTTGTCGTCTTCATCTTCAAAATAAATGATTATGCGAAACTGATCATTCACCTTAACAAAATTTTCTTTATCTAATTCCTTTTTTGTCTTAAGACTAGCTTAACTTGATACATGAAGCTTATTATTACGTATTAAAAGAGTTGACCCAATTGTCTCAAGATTGCAACATTGGTTCATTGAATCTAAGCCAAATCTAAGTTTCATTGTCATTTGTAGAATATTTTCCTTTCTTACCGGAAACAATCTAAGTAGAAAAGTAGGCAATATTCTCTTGGCCTCATTAAGTTTAACTATTCGCTAAGGGTTCAGCTGCTTCCATGGAACAATTCCTTTCATGCCGACAAAGATCGCACAAAGGGCAAGAATCGTTCTAGATGAACTCTGATTTTAATTTAAATCCGACAGTAAACATTTTCTTCATCGATCCAAGCAGATATTTGCTTATTTTATAAATCTGACAATATTATTCAAGTTGTTTCGATATTTTTTCCAATTTGTGCATAAAATTTTAGATTTGTTTGTTTTTGTATTAATTTACAACAAAAAATATTCTTAAATCTAACGTTGGATGTAAGTATAATTATAATAAGATTTATAATTTTCAGTTTACTACCTTCTACTTTTTCCTTTTTTTCGATCTCGAATTTTGTAACAGTTTCCACAAAAAAATAGAACATACCTGATCGCCAAATTCAGACATTTTGTTTAGAATTAATTTATACGCTATTTAAAAACAAGAATCATCATAATCTGAGGACTCCGTAAAAAATTGTACTCGTACGTAGTCATATCACGGGTCGGACACGCAAGAGTGACATTACTGATGTTGCAAAACTTTATTGGCTCCGAAAAGCCCTTACCCAGGCGGGCGAGTCTATCAGTCTGCCATAATAATAACAACCCTTTCTTGTCTGCTTTCATTGAAAAGACAAGGTATCAAATTTTTTGAAATGTTAACATAGTTTTATTTTAAATGTGTGATATTTTCAACAATAAATAAAGTGCATTGGTAAAGTGCGGTAATATTATCTTATTCCACGAAAATTAACTGTTCTTGTGCAAGTGACGTCACGTATGAAAGCAAGTAGCAAGAGTCTGCTATTTACTATCACAAACTTTTTAGTGCTCTTCAGTTAAAAGTTATATCATTCATAAACTTAACTAAACTAGATGAACGTAAATATGAAATACACAAGACCATACTGTACTAAAATAAAACGCTTCCAGGTAACTTTATGTTCGGTGTCTCAAGTTTACGGTCAATTAAACGAAAGAACTTATCCCCAACTTTGATGTACCGCCGACCTGGAACTAATTAGAATTAGGCGAAAACAGCCCTCTTCGCCGCAAAGCGTCAGACTCTCCGAAGCTTCCGGTCGCCACTTATTGTGAAACTTATGCTCCAACAAGCTGAGAAAATTCTGAGAATATTCGAGCTAAAAATAATTAAAAAAAAAAGTTTTATTAATCATTAGACAAAGTTTTGCGTTTAGTTTATGCCTTCGAATTTCTTCTTTGTCATATTGATTTATAAATATGATTTTTCCCTATTATTTTTAATAAAAAACAGTGTAGACTCACTGTAAACTTCAGATATCTAACTTCTGATATGAAAAGATATAATATAACATCTTTATTAAACCCAAAGCATTTAAATATTGTAATATGACACTTTCATGGCTTTAAAATAAATGATTAATTGAATGTATATCAAATAACAATGTAAAAAGGCTTATAAATAACTTCTGACGATACTAAGCGGTAGAAACCACCTTACCACTTAGCTTCGATTGCACGAGTACACAAACGTACTAACATTTTAATCAAACCAACAAAACTAACACAGTACATCGTAATGTGTTACGACCCTAGTGCAAAGATTTCAGGTGCATGTGAGACCATTCCATTCAATAGGGATGATGACAGTAAATAAAAATCACTAAAGTCATGCATCTATGTAATGAAATGTAAATTATGGATTGCAAATAACGTATTTATTTTTTAACTATGAGTGAAATTATTTAATATTTTAATAAAATAAAACCACAAAATACGACAATCCGGTATGTTATGTTGAACACCAATCAGAGCGAATTACGTCACGTTCGACTACGATGACAGGTCTTCTTAGTTTCCCTCTATAATAATTTGGTTTGTTTTCTTAAATATTAAATAAAATATAAAGTGAAAATACAAAAATGGAACAAGGATTTACAAAGGCAACCAGCACAAATTTGCCAAGAGTCGACTTATTGATTCTAAGAACGTTTCTAGGGTCAAATAAAGACTTTTGTTCGTCAGAATTTAGAAATGTAAAAACATCCATGTAAGTATAAATCATGTAATAAAATCACTTAAAAATTAATAAACATAAGACAAAATGTTTCAAAATATAGTTTCTGTTTTTCAATATACCTTTTTTTTTTTAACGTGTGGAAACCCCCTCGGGCCGTCACCCCACCGGGGTTTACGGCGAGGTGGTGTGTCGGAATCGGACCGACTAAAACCACACACCACACGGCGTGCCACTCTACGCCTAATGTAGGAGGGATCCGGGAACAGCTGATATTACGACATCCAGATCCTTCCAAGCGCATGCCCGCTACCAGCCGGCACCATCTGCGGTTAAACTCTCTAATTAGGCGACGTACGGCATACGCGGACGTCGTCTCCTCGCGGCTGACCACTATAGCGGATGGAGGGGAAAACCCGTCCCGTCCATCCGTGGTCACACTCAAGGCGGCATGAGGCGCTGGTATGCGTCAGACGGAAGGAAAGGGTCCCGTGCTGTCGCCCTGCCCACTCGGCGATGACCGGCTGGCGAGCCTCCACGGCGGCAAAGCCAGCCGGGATGACCAACGAGCCATCGTGGCTCGACGAGCGGCCTCTCACCACTCGCGCATCTCTTCAGGCGGGGGCCGTATGCCGCTACCCGCCCTAAAGTCAACCGTCCGCCGATAAACTTCGGCGAGCACCTCCACCTCCAAATCCCACGAAGGAACCGGCCAAGGCGCACGACGCCTCCGTCGACACGGTGCGGTAACCACGTATGGCTCTAACTGCCAATATCCTCTGAGGGCGCCAGAGGCGAGCCCTATTCTGGGCGGTCAGAGCCGCCGCCCACACCGGTGCACCATACAGCGCCATTAACCGGACAACCCCCGTGTATAGCCGTCTCGTCAAATTAGGCAAAAGTCGCCCAAGGGCAGAAGCAGCGCCGACCAGCTTTAGAGTAAGCTGTCGGAAGTGCTCGTCGAAGAGCCACCTGCCGTCGAGAATCAGGCCCAGATACTTCATCTGGGCCTTAACCGGTACGAGGACCGAATTGACTACGATGGCGGCGCCGGAGGGTGGACCACGACGGGGCCCATGGAACAAAAGGGCCTCCGTCTTGTCCAGGGCCACCTGCAAACCCAGCGCCTCAATACGCCCGACCACCAGAGAGACACCCGTGGTGGCCAGGCGCGCCGCCTCTGCAAAGTTCATCCGCCGGGAATATACCTGCTTACCTGCTTCAATAAACCTTCTATTATTACGCTTGGAGGTTATATTGCAATTATTCTTTTAATATTTACGTACCAAATACATAGTTGTAATCTGAGTTGTAACATAGTTTAATATGAAAGGTGAAACCTAACCTCAAAGTGTAAATATTGAACAGCGTTATAATTATAATGGTTTGGAAACTATGTGGAATCTACAAATATAAGTAAATACTTACGTCAAAGTGATCTTCACAGAAATAAAGCTGAGTATTAGGCAATATTCCTTTTATATCACGTCTTGCAAGTTTAAGCCATTTATTTCGTATTGTTTTATCATAGGGAACGAATATAAATAACGTGTCCGGGCTTTTTATAGTTGTATTAGTACACAGAGGCACTGCACAACACCTATACAGTCTCGAACTCATATTTTAGAACTTTTAAAACACAAACAATGCAAAATTAATACTGTAGACGTCAATATTTACATCGAACGTAACGTTACAAGCGACGCCATTGCAGATTGAAGCGTTTTGGCGGAAATGAATAAAATTAAAGTAAAATATATTTTATATTATTATATATATATATGTATATATTAATAAATATATATATATATATATATATATATATTAATTCCTCATTTTTAAGTAGAAATTTGATATACATTGTATATAATATTTATTTCTGAACTTGAAAAACCAATTATTCAAAATTTGTCATCATGCCTATTGTGGAGTTTGGTAGATTGATGATCTTACTCGATTTCATCAGATTCAGTGTCAAATTTTTGGCCCTTCTGTTCCCATAATACGAAATTTAAAAGCCTTCCTTCAAACCGCAAAGTTTCGCTATATAACTGTTAAAGTTAAATAACTGTTGACCTTAGTAATCAATTGGCAAATGCCATTAACAGAAATAAACTAAGAGAAATATAAAAATATTTAAGATTATAAGAAATATAAAAATTTCTAGGTACGTAGACAATGACAATGGGAACAGCAGGTTGCAATCTGGAACACCGAACGTGCCACGGAGAAGTGACCTCGATTCCTCCCGCAACATGCCCATCATCTCTGACATTGTGTGCTGCCTTGTTTTGGTATAACCCTCCACAGCGAATACATTCCTCATATTACTGGATTAATTATTCTACACCGGAATATCTGTTGCACGCGGATAAACTATACGTACTATTACAATTGTATATATGTATATCTTGAAACTGGCATTATCGCAATATGTTTTATTTAATCGTTTTATAAACGAAAACATAAATAAGTGAAAGAATGTTGAATAGTTAGATAAGGGGAGGACTATACGAGACAAAAAACGCAGATCTATTTTATTGAATTAACGAATCTCATTCAATGATTTCATTTCACTTTGTATGCAGTTTAAGTGTCAAATTTAATTTAAATAAACAATTCGTAAATTGAGCTAATATTTTTTGTGTCAACTTATATTAAGGAACCTTTGAAGTAAAAAAGGATACTAATTTTGTACAGACTCCGTGTCTACCTACCAACAGACATCGTATACATGTTGATTTGTTCATTCCTGTGTAACAAAAGACAAAACAGCTAAGTTCGTTGTAAAATAAATAGGGTTTAAATATATTAAAAAGTCTTAAAACAAAGAAAGGTTATTTTTTATGCAAAAACTTCTTTTATAATTAGATTATAATCTCTTAACACTTACTATTGCAAAAATCACAAAAACATTATAAGTAAAAATACATTAGTAAATTAGCCAGTGTCGGTGAATCGCAAGTCTGCACTCTGTCACTTACATCTGCGCATGACCCACCTCGTTTCATCAAGATCGAAGCTGTTTTTATGACACCTACGTAAGCATCACAATAGTCATAATCATACGTACGTAGTAGAGTTAATTTATTCGCTTTTTACTACGTGCAAAATGAATAATAATTGTTTTTTTTCTTAAAACCTCGCTATTGTAAAATTTTCTCTATTTCACTAAACGTTACGAATAACACGTGATTTAAATCTATTGATGAGTGGGAACACTTTTAAGCAATGCCTTTTATTCTCAAAATGCAAAATTCAAATTTAATAATAATATTAAAGAAAAACTCTTCGTTATAAAAAGTGAAATTCAAATAAGCTTAATTCACTCATCGACGTACTTGAACAATGAGTTCAAAAAAAAATCAAAAGAAACGGTGCAAAACCGTGGCGGTAATTTATTCCCTTGAATGTTCCACAGTTACCTACGATTTCCGACTATTGGAACTGATAATTTTAAAATTTAAAACAAACAGATTTAAAAAAATGTGTAATTGTATTTCGAACAAATAGGTGACTACATAAAAACATATTTTCCATATAATCATTGAAAATGTATTTATCTGAACGAGAAAAAAAATCCGTCAAATGTTATTTTTTGAACTACATATTAATCATCTGAAGTATATTAAAAAAAATATCTTACCAGCTATATGACTGAACTCACCACTTTTTACAGTACTTATTTTTTTTACTTTTCTCAAATGCTTTGATTGTTTTAAAAACTTTATCATTCATCTTAACAAAGTTTTTTGATAATTTCAAATGCGTTTTCTGAGTTTTAAAACTCAATTTACAAAGTTAATTAATACAACATATAGAAAAAGATTGTTATAGATTTGAAAATGTATCAATTTTAAAACACAGCACTCATGAAAATCATCGCATCAAGAAAACTATTCGTTAAATATCTATTTATTTCGCCTTAAAACTCATTATTAAAGTTGAAGGGAATAATAGCTCATTTAACTTATTACCATCTAATAAAATTATCTACCCATTAATGATATTTGACGCAAAAAAACGCATGACTTTGAACGAAAAATTTCCACTTCTCTTACTTTCATCACAATAGATATAATCAGATTGCGATGACAAAAGAGCCTTCTTGGACCGGATCGTTTTCACAAAATGTATTTTCGAGTATAAACTTGGAGATTTAGATCCAGAGTATAAAGAAGTGTAAAGGACGGAAAAACCTTTACAGCTTTCACTTACTTTAAAAAATGAAATCTTCAGTAAAATATAATCTTTGTCAGCTAACTACCACGAGTTACACAGGTTAGGCTTTCTTTTTTTTGTAACGTGGGGAAACCCCCTTGGGCCGTCACGTGGGATGGTGTGTCGGAATCCGACCGACTAAAACCACACGGTGTGCTACTCTACGCCTGACATAGGAGGGATCCGAGAACAGCTGTTATTACGACATCCAGATCCCTCCTAGCGCCTGCCCGCTAGTGCGGGCACCATCTGCGGATAAACTCTCTATTTAGGCGACGTGCGGCACACGCGCACGTCACTTTCTCGCGGCTGGCCACTATAGTGGATGGAGGGAAAAACCCGTCCCGTCCAACCGCGGCCACACTCAAGGTGGCGTGAGGCGCTGGTACGCGCGCTGCCCAGTTCGCCGCCGGCGTTTTGGGTCCGAGTGGAGGTCGTCCTCCCGAGCCCTCTCCGCTGTCTCCTTCCGCGAAATTACGTCTTCGCAGAAGGTTGCGACCGCGGTAAAAGTTAGCTTAGAATTATGTTTTTCTCTTTGTAGTATTTATAATAATAAAGTAATAAGTAGTTCAGTTAATAAAGGGAGACCTTCGTTCAGCACTTGACGGCAATAGGATAATTGGAATATTTATAGGAATAAAAAGTCACATCATAATTTTATACCACACTAACTTAGAACATTAAAAAGTTTATGGAAACCTTAACCCCTCATTTTACCGCCATAAGTCTAATCCTTTTAAAAATTCCTCCTTAGTGGATGTTTATTACAAAAAAGATACCAAAATTTCAAGATTGTATTCCCAATGGTTTAAGCTCTACCTTGATAAATTAGGTAATTAAATCAAGGCAAGTCATTTTTTTTTAATTTGAAAGACAACGCCCGCACTAGGAATGAATCCTGTGTCGCGGGGCCTTTACAAACGTACAAGAAACGGACACAAAGAACACCCAGACTTTGAACAACAATTTGTGGATCACACAAAGTCCCTGCTGTCTCATGTCCCCACAGGGGACCCAAAACACTCAGCGTAGTAAAAAGTGGCGTGGCGACCGCTTAAACCAGTAGCCAACCGTGTCTTTATATATTTATAGATTAATTACGAAAATCTCATCTAGAATAACTCGCAATTTATGTTCAAATTTCCTTATCTTATCTTGTATTCTGTATTACGTTGTATTTTCACGTAATGAAACTCTACTTACTCGTATTATAAGCTCTGTTATTATTCAGAACACATGCGGAGGCTATTGCATATTCTATAGACATAATCCATCTGTCGCCTCTTACGTCACCACCTCTCACTGTATATAGTCCGTTCAACACTCTATTTAGACAAAATAATGATTGTAATGAAAATATTTTTCTGATTTTTGACGTTTCATTATTCATAAGAAAATTTCGATATTCTGATTAATGTTTTTTTACAGGTGACAATGCTGCTATAGTAGATTATTGAGGATTAGACTTAATGTTAAAAAGTATGTGTAAAACAGAAAAAAATGCTAAATAATTAACTTAATTAAGTAAACATATAGTAAAGCTCCATGTCATACATGAATTTTGAGAAATTTGTTAAAATAAATTGGATGATTTTTAATCATTAAGAAATCAAACATCTTGTTTTATCTATGGTAGAAACGATAAGATACTTTTTTCAATAAACAGACATTAATTCTAAAAGTGACCAAATGCGAGTCGAATTCGCCCATGACAGGTTCCGTAGCAGCGATTTATGACGTATTAAAAAAGCTACTTACTACACCTCGTTCGAACCAATATTCTGTGTAAGTTTATATTGTAATGCATCTCATCATCTAATTGTATCATGTATTTCTTTTTTTAGTTTTATCATTCTCTTATTTTAGAAGTTACAAGGCGGGGGGGACATTTTACCACTTTGCAAGTGTCTCTAGCCCAAACTAATCAGTATAGAAAAAATGAAATTAGAAACCTCAATATCATTTTTGAAGACCTATCCATAGATCTCTCACACGTAGGGATTTAATGAAAAAAAAACCAGTTTCAATTCTAAGTATAGGAGACGCCCAAAATCTATTTTTTTGTGAAAATCTTAATGCGATTTACAGAATACATCTACTTACCAAGTTTCAACAGTTTAGTTTTTATAGTTTCGAAAAAAAATGGCTGTGAAATACGGACGGATAGACAGATGGAACAGACAGACATACAGACAGACATGACAAATCGCTAAGGGTTCCATTTTTCGCCATATGGCTACGAATCCCTAAAAAATAAGCGTCTAAATAGTTTTTGGTTCAAGAGTCATTCAAGTGACACAACTTTTGAACCGGTATTTAATGATTATAATAGTGATATTGTTAGTGTTGGTATTCTGTACAACATAACATAAATACAAATTAATATATTCATTTGAGAAAATCAGTTAAAAGCATAACGCTAAGTACTAAAAGCCCTGTACCTGCCTACATGACCTGTATAGCAATAGGTTAAGCCGTAATTGACCGTAATGGTTTGTATGATCTGAGTTTTAAACACACGATTTAATTTAACTTCTGCACAAGTAACGTAATGTTTAAGCAGCTACCGCGCCGCTTCCTACTGTACAAGTGTGTTGGATTCAATCCCCACATGACCACAAAACACTTTGTGTGATACACAAGTGTTGTTCTGAGTCTGGTAGTTCTTTGTGCCAATTTTATAAATATTTAAGAAGTCCGCCGCGGTCCAGCATATAATCCTAGAGTGGGTGTTGTCTTTTAAAAAAAAAAGAAACTTACAATAAAATATTTCAGCTTTAGGTAAAAACTATTTATGGCTGTCTGTTAAGTCGGTCAGTAATAATCTCACAGATTTCACACACGACTCTCTGATTCTAAAGTAGGAAGACATGTACTATGGTAATGAAACTCCATCCATGTATGTACTACTATGACTGTAAACAAATACACATGCCGCGAGAAGCCGTTGGATGCGGACAGCACAGAACCGGGTGTTGTTGAGAACCTTGAAAGAGGACTATGTTCAGTCGTAGATGTCTTTGAGATGATGATGATGACATACAAATTGCAGTAAAATTACATTCAGACAACGAACAAATAATCATGCTAATCACAAATATTTATTTAACTGCCTGGTTGGCGCAGCGATAGTGAATGCGACTGCTGTGCTTGAGGTCTCGGGTTCGGTTCCCGGGTCGGACCAAATGTTTGTATGATCTGCAAATATTTGTTTCGAAGTTTAGGAGTTTTCGATACATAATATGTATGTATTCATAAAAAAAGTATATACGTACTCTATCAGTCTAGTTATCATAGCACAAACTCTGCTTAGTTTGAAACTAGATGACGTTGTGTATCAAATGTCCGAAATATTTATTTATTTATTTTATTATGACTAGAATTCGAACCAAAAACCTCTAGTTTAGTATCTGTCCATTGTAATATCCCCTGTTTTCTACTTAAGTGCCATCATAAGTGTAAAGATAGTTCAATATGAAATTTCTATTCGTATACAGCGACCATTACGAGGTGTGCTTTGCATTATTTTGTGAAGACACTTGACATATAATCGTTGACCCAGTACCTACCGCGCCCCGAGCTAGTTTAACCTATTTTTCCAGTTAACAATCTGTTTGCTAACACTAGAACTGTCGACTTAAAAATAAATATATACAGTTGTATCTGATATATTTATATATATACATTTTTTTTCTATTTTAGGAATCTGCCAAAGTGACACTACTCTGTCTAATGGAAGACATGAATAGAATCCAAGGATTGTGGTCACCATACTCATTACAAATGTCGGCAACACAATATAAGGACCCACACTATGGTGGCCTAGTGAAAGGCTTTTTCACACCCCGCTTGGAGACGTAAAAGGCAAAGCCAAGGCTCACACTCTTACCATGATAACTGTCACTCCTGCATCAATGGATCTTCCGTTTCAAAATCAAAGCAAATATACTGTGTATATATATATGCAAGGGCAAGTTATTTTATATGTATGGAAACTCAGTTCGTTTTTTCTGTTACAAACTATTTAAAGAAAAACGTAAAGCAATGACTTTAGTTTACGTAAGGGATGACCAGAGTCAACACGTTGAATCATAAATGGGGTTATTGGTGCCTAGCTGTACATTCCTATAAAGGTACGGTGGCCCAAGTTTTAACATTGAATAGAGGTGACAAACGGACAATCAGGGCCTTGGGCATGTTCCGGATTTGGAATTCCAATCTTGCCATTCAATAGTGTTATATAAACTGGAATGGACGTGTACTACCTGACGTTGTTATCGGTACCCTTGTGTACTATTTATGTTACTTTCTTATAGTAAACTAGCTAGCTTCTTTTGTTTACTTGCATAAATTTACTTGCATGTGTATTATGTTAACCCTTAAATGCATGGAAGTTTTTATTGTCATAAGAAAAATATATGTTATATATATAGGGGTAACAAATACGGGAAAAATAGTAAAATAAATATTTATGTAATACTATCATAAATATTTATCAAAAACGTATGGTATCATTTTTGATACAACATGCATTTAATACCTAATCAAGTATTCACGGCCCTTAGAGATTTTGGTTTTTTGATAAGGTGTTTTCTATTTTCAGGAATAATGAAAAATGTTTGCAAAGTAATGAATTATTTATTAGGTATAAGTAATTAAATGTGGAACTTGTTAAAACAGTCAGAATTTTTTTTTGAACACAGAAATACTTTGCATTTTTCACATTTGATGCTGCTTAGCAGCTTACACTCTGGCATCATACACCGCATGCGATTATCCGTGCGTATTTGTTTGTGGTCAGTACCATCGTGTATAATGTCTGTTGATGGCACTACCTGAAGGGTATTGCTCCGCTTAGGAGCTGGTTCCTCTATAGTACCGTTAAGAATACTACTACTACTACTTGGTCGACCTCTTGCAGGTTGGGTGTGGATTTTATATTTACATAGAACATCGGCAAGTTCTGTTCTAAACTCTGCTAAATTCAATATATCTTTCGCAGCTATCTTCTTTTTATAGCAAACCTGCTTATATAAGACCCACGAATTTATAACCGTCAAGTCAAGAAGATGATGGAATAGTCTAATGTACCACTTCCTACTTTTCATGCGGATTCTGTATCTGCCCAAGTACGGGTCCATTAAATCTACACCGCCCATATGGGCGTTGTATTCTTTCACAACCTTTGGACACTGTATAAATTTTTTCCGCTTCTCAACCTTATCGTAGCGCTCAATCGTGGATACAGGCTCAGCGCCCACATAAGTAGACAGCAAAGTCACTTGTCTATTATTCTTCCAACTCACTGAAGACATTTCAATTCCATCGTAGCTGGTCACGTATTCTTCATAAGATCCCCTCTCCACAGACTTTGCCATCACTTGTTGCTTTGTAGGCAATTTGCAAGATTTTCCAAGACGGTTTCTCTGCACAGTTCCTAAACACCAAATGCCTTGTTTTGCCATATATTACATGAGTGGCAAAGAAGTGTAGAAATTGTCAAAGTAGACAATGTGATTCATTCTTCTTGGAATGGCTCGAGCTAGTTTTATGACGACATTACCAACGGTTCCTACATCTGTTTCATTTTCTAACATGGACACATTGTCCTTTCCTGAGTATATAATGAATTTGTAGGCATATCCCATCAAGGAACAAAGCATGAACAATTTGAATCCCCACTTATGTGGTTTCAAAGGTAAATATTGTTTCATGAAATGATGTATTTTAGTAGCGCACATTTGCTCATCGATGGATAGACGTTGATCCAACGGTATGCTAAAAAATTTTTCGTTCAGATGATCTATGACTGGACGCAACTTGTGAAGTTTATCGTGATTGGGATCGTTTATAGGTTTGTGCTTATCGTTGTTATTAAAATGAATTATACGCCTTATTTTTTCAAACCTGTTTACAGGCATAGTTTCAGATATGGGCCGAAAGCCAAATTTAGTATGCCAATAGGATCGAACGTTTGGGTATTGGTACACAGACATGAAGATCAATACCCCCATATAAATCTAATGACTGTACTTAATTTCAGTAGACAGACAGTGATGAAAAACTAAATAAATCACACTATTACGATAATGAAGAGAAGGGGTGACGTAATACGTATTAACATAACTAGAACGCATTACTTACACACGCATTACCGTATACGTGCCTACATACATCTACTTCGGCAGAGTAGAGCAACGTGTGACACAATTTATGCTGATTTTATCACCCAACCATGTGCGAATGTAGTCCCGAGGAGAATATATCCACGCACTTGTCGACTCGTAAACTGTCTACCTCACTCTTACCTATTTTAATCTTTGTAACAAATACTCAAAGGAACTTCTGTTCTAAACAAAAAAAATACTTAAATATTCTTAGAGAGTATTATATAGGTAGATAAAAATTATTCTATCGTACATTTGCAATCGATGTCAAATTCGACTCTTCAAAAAAACTCATCTGTTTTAGCGTCAAAACACAGTTAAAATATACTACGAATTAATTTGACATTAATACATAATTTTACAGCAGTACAAATAAGATTCAATCATCTCTTTATCTTAGCCTTATTACACATGCAAAATACAAAGAGAGAAAGTTTTAAAAGGGAGCTCTGATGCGACAAATCCTTGAGATAAATTATCAGATGAAGGAGCATGTCCGGCCACGCGAATTAAATGAATCAAAGGCTGTCTTCATTTCTTCCACTTAAAGTTTGTACATCAGAAACTCGTAGTGGCAGCTGTGACATAACCCAAAAACCTCATGAATTATGTAAAGGGAATCGTCCTCTGTCAGACATTTGAATTATTTGGAGGCCCTTCTGCATAATTAGGTGTCCTCAATTTTAGCGTAACTCTTTTACACGTAGGTCACTAAAGTAATTGAGTGTTTTCTAATAATTTATTATATAAGATACATGGAATCACCACAATATAATTATAAAAGAAAAGTAATCCTATTGATCATCTCATAATACATTTTGTAATAGACATCTTGGACAAAATGTCAGTTATCGCCATGACTAGAAAAATCATAGGTATTTTATAACGAGAACTAACTTTGTATACAAATCTAGGCAGTCAATTTTATCTATTTCCAAAAAACGTGTCAAGACGATTTTTTTATAACTGTAATTTAGACTAGAATACAAATTGAAACCAATCCAATGATATACGACCTTCGGGAGTTAGAGGATAACTTTAAGTTTACAGAGATATATGCACAAAAAAGTAATAAATGAGATAACAAAACTGGTGACAAAAAAAAATTTACGACGCTATTATTTTCAATTTTATTATCTCATAACTCTTTTAGTTTTTAACCGACTTGAAAAATTCAACGCCAACAACGCCCTTTCACAAAAGATTTTTCAACAGCATGATTCCGTGGTCCCTTTAGGAGAGGTTTGGAGCCAAGTGGTAACCGAGAAGGTTAACACATTGCAACATTAAGTAATTCCATTACTTAATGTTGCAATGTGTGGCCAGTCAGGCCAGTCTATGGATGGACGACTATTCTTAGGGAACAGCTAAGCTTCCTGTCCTGGTTGCCACATAAATAATAAAAAATCATTACGGGTAGTAGAACTTCTATAGAACTTGGATTGGGGAGGTCTGATGGTAGTAGATTCGCACAAAAAGTTTGAAGTTGGCAACGACTTCAAACAGACTAAAAGGTATCTACAGCTGAAATAGTGTTATCTGTTATATTGAGTGTCATACTCGATTTAGTTTTCCATTAGATTTATTATTATGTATCAACAAAGAATCAATACCAAGAACTAGTCTTTGTTAATATTGATTGAAGTCAGATCAACATATTTTAAAAGGGATTTATTTGTGCAACACTGTGAAGCTGAGTTACTGAATTATCGAACGAGACGAACTTAGTCCTGGAAATCTGTTACCGGCTCACTGACCATTAACACTTTGTAGACTGAAACAAAGTTTCACTGGCTCTATTTAGGTTTTTAAATTTTTTTCATCATTATAAAATACTAATACCTACTGATGGACCAAATATTTTTATTTACTTTTTATTTTTCATTACTAGACTTAAACTTAACTACAGTTTTATAGGATTGTACTTATTAAACTCGATAATTTGGTATGATAAAACTAATGTTCACTGAACCAAAATCTTAGGTTCAGTAAACACAAGTAAACACGTTGACAAATGCAGACTATGTATTTTGTACAAAGTCAACTCATTTTGAGTTTATTAATGGTGATGTATTGACTAATAGAGCAAAAAATTTACGGATACTAGAAAAAAGCAAGGTGTTCAGCAAATGTATTTTACTTTCTTCTTTATCATGTCAATCATAATCCATCGTATTTTAAAAGTAGGCTTTAAAAGAAAAAGAGACCACTTTTAAAGGACTTGATGATGATGATCACTGATTCGATGATTCGAAGTCGATGACAAGTCAAACTTAATCAAAATAAAAATACAGCAGAACAATAAATTTCTTAACGTATAAGTAGATCATTATTTTTACTTTCACCTTTGTGATAATCTCTTCTTCTTGGCTTAGCTTTTAACGAACGTATTATAATATTTTCTTATCAATGTGCACTTTAGTATAAGCAAAAAAATATTGTTATACCAAATTAGTATTAATTAGGTTTAATAGTTTCAACTACACTTTTTTCTTTCTCGTAAATTTAATTTTTGTGTGCAATGGTTTTTAAAAAATTACAAGAACTTTTGTATATCATTTCAAGATTTTAAAACTAAATCTTATTGTAACATGTTTATAAAATAAGTGAAAATACATCACATCACAAGTAGGTACACATATACTTTCTCTCACCTATTCTCCAAACAACCTACAAAATTCAGATTACCGCAGGGTATTAACCTTCACGGACGAAGTCCCAGGAGGGTCACTAGTTAAGACATAAATCTCCCCTCTAAGCTGAAAGCTAAGACCGACTTAAAATAAATTGCTTGCAGAGCAGTTGTTCTACCGTCGACGGATCAGTTCCACGGTTTCCTTTGTCTCAATCAGCCACCTCACTTGGGAAATTAACCTTAGCATAATTGTGTTGTAGGAATTACCATAATTCAACCTCAACTTTATATGACCCTGATGAAATACAGGGCACCTTTAAGATAATTAGGTGATATTATGCGTTTTCTCTTACAAAAAGATGACAATTATTGTTCGATGCTTAAATACTCCGCCTAATTTTAAAGGATGTTTTTTTTTCACATTCATTTAATCGAAAATAATTGAAAAACGATGACAATAGTAAATACTACCTAAATTTCTTTATTAAACATTTTTTTGCATCTTTTATTTCTGATTCTTAATTTAATAGATGTAACGATATTGTATAAAAATATAATTAATGAAAAACGTTACTTTTAATTTCATTTTTTTTTTGTTTAAATTTTGTGAACTGGGTTTCGTTTCGTATCACCAATATTTTTATAAAACTAAAGTTTTACGTTCATAATAAGTAATTTTTGAAGAACATTTAAATTGTCTTTTATATCAGGTTAAAGTCTAAATGACTTGTGAACGTACAAATAATTTTTACAGAACCTCATTGCGTACCCACCTGAACCCAATAGGCTTTGTTAAAGGTATTATAAAAAGAATTTATTTCGTTCAATAATTAAATATTACACATACATTATAAAAATTAAAAAAATTAAGTACAGAACAAAATTAACCTCAATAAACATTATAAATATAAATAATAAAACTGGCTGCGTTGCAGGCGAGATAACGTTGAGAATGAAGCAAATTAAAAGAAAAGAGGAAAACGTAATGAAAGGTAAATATCCCCTTTACCCTGATAATATTAACCCTTTTAATAATAACTTACAATGTTATAACAATTATATTGCCACACTGTATATTCAAACCATTTTACCTTTTATAGTCAACGAGTGGGCTTTCTACAGATAACTCCTGAATTGTTTTATCTGGATTTATTGTTTCTGAAAAATAAGGCTACGTTAAAGCTTTGTATGTTCGAAGCTACAAAGCAATAGGAAATTAAAATATTCTCTATTATTCTGCTAGTGTATTCATAGCGATACATCAATACCAATTCAATGAAATGAATGTCAGGATGAAAATAACATGTATGAAGTAAAAATGCAAGAAATTCAGGTCTCAATTCTAAAAAACTGGTTTTTATTATACTGATTAATTGTAATAAATATATTTTCCTTTTCTTGAATATTTCTTTAGCGGAATTTGGACCAGCAATAATTAAAAATAATCAATTAACGCTAAATATTTTTGTTCCATTTTGATTTTTGTAACCTCTTCGTCGCGACATTCTCATTAGGCATAATGTGAACGTAGATTTGACGTTTGTAAAACGAAAAATTAAAACGATGTTATAAACTCAGAATTTAAAATCCGTTATATATTCTATTCCCTACAGATAAACATTCGTTTCAATTAAATATCGCGTGTGCGGTAGTTGCCGGAGCCAGCAGGAATGCCCAAAGGCTGTTGTTGAATGGGGAAACAAATCGATATGCATCGCCTAGCGAGGCCGTTTTAATTTCGCAGTTTGTCGTATCCGACCGCTGAATCTGACGTTATATAAACGTTAGATTACAATTTTACAAATACATACACGATGTAGGTCATAATTCTTATCTAGATTGTACATAAACGTTATTAACCTAATAATAACGACTTTATATTAAAGTATAGCTGTATTTACAATGTGACTGTCACTATTAAGAGTTCTGAGATTAATTGATGGTTTATTGACTATCTAACGTAATAGAGTGAGATTTTTTGGCAATTGTTTTTTGTGAATTACAAATACATAGTTTATTACTACAATTATGGTACCCGATTTTTTTTATTATTATATATGTTTCGTTGGTAAAAGCCCGTTGAGATTTTATATTTACTATTACATTTTTATAAAGGAAAACTCACATCACGTCAACAACCTTTAACACTCTACTAGATATAGTATAGTAGTTGGCCTCTATTTAAAAAGGTGGGTTTGGCCTACTACTACGCTGGCTACACGAAAAAAGTACAAAGATAGATTTATTTCTTTAGAGATTTAAGTCTGAAATACCAACACTATTTAGAAAGATATACCCAACCGACTGAGAGAGCGATAATATATCCATTGTAATTCTCTTGTCAATAATTTCATAGGAAAAGTGTGATTATGCTAGAATTACATAGGCAGAAAATACGAGCTATTTAAAATATTTAACAGCTTTCCGACATAAAATAAGAACTAGCACGTCAGCGAGTACGGTAAACCGACCCTTATCCCTTAACATAAAGGGTTTAGGGAGAAAACGTAATAACTCGTTTATCTTGGGGTAAATTATCCAGAAACGGGATAAACTTCACAATATCTATGTAGTTGCGAACTAAACCTAGGAAAAATACATATCAAAATCATTAAAATCTTCATTTTCTGTGTTAGTTCCAATAGAACTGTAATAGATAAGAGCAAAACTGCATGGATGGCATAGTGGATTAAGCGGTCACCACGCCGCTCTCTACTGCGCCAAGTGTTGTGGGTTCAAATCCCAGTAGGAACAACAGTTTGTGTGATCCACAAATTGTTGTTCAATGTCTGGGTGTTCTTTACAATACAGGATACATTCCTGATGTGGGCTTTGTGTTTATAAAAAAGAAATAAAATGACATGTCTCGATTATGTCACAACGAGGTCCTCCTTTGAAATTCCTTTAAATATCCATAAACATTATTTATACACTCTATCTTTAATCATCTGTGCACCCAAAATTCTTGAACAGTGTACTTACTATTCTCTGCACATGTTAACACAAGTCGTATAAAGTGAACCCTAACTTAAAGACGATAGCCGATTTATGTATACACGAACGAGAAATTCCACAAACGTGATTAAATATCTGCGGTATTATATATCTTATCAATTATAAGACTACCATTATATATATTGCTGCCTCATTGGTTTAGCGGTTAGCGTATTTGAACGAAAAAGTCTTGGGTTCTATTCCCGAGTTGAACCAAAAAGTGTAAGTGCTCTACAATTTACTGAAAACTAGTTTAAATTTTATGCCGCCTTGAGTGTGGCCGCGGGTAGACGGGACGGGTTTTCAGCTTCATCCGCTACAATAGGCTAGCCGCGAGGAGGCGACGTCCGCGTGTGCCGTTCGTCGCCTAAAATAGAGAGTTTATCCGTAGATGGTGCGACTAGGAGGGATCTGGATGTCGTAATAACAGCTGTTCCCGGATCCCTCGGATGTCAGGCGCAGAGTGGCACACTGTGTGGTTTTAGTCGGTCCGATTCGGACTCACCACCCCGCTGTAAAACCCGGTAGAGTGTCCGTCCGAGCTGGTTTCCACACGTTAATAAAAAACAAAAAAAAAGGAACAGACTTCAAATAATCTTGGCATTAATAAAAGCTAGAAATATAATAGATCTCATTATACTCCCGAAATGTTTAATAATGTACTAACTTTTCTCTTTACAGATTAAGGAAGTCATATAAAAGGGGATCCATAACTTGAAGATGATAGCAGATTTATCTAAACACGAATGAAAAGATCCACAAACACGATTAAATATCTGCGGTATTATACATACATGTATAACTGTTTATACACACATACAAATAGAGGTACTTAATCAACGAGACCATCAGAGGACGATGCAAACGATTGAAAGTGCATAAGCGAAACGAAAACATTATTGGAGCAAACGCAAAATGAAGTGGATAGCATTCAACCTATGATATAGAGATATTCTGATTATTCAATTTAATTTGCACGTAATTACTTACCGTCTGTTTTATTTTATTGGGCTATACAACTTGGAACTATCATTTTATAGACTTACTTTATATGAAATTAATCTTTAACTGGGCCTTGTTTCATATATTTTTAAATGTGTAACATTATCTGATGATAAGATATTCCGAATTCAAATTATGCACTTTGACTTAGTACAGAATAGCCCACGCGAACCAAAGGTCCATGTTTATTAAAATTGTTCATTAACAGCTCTCCATTCCCTTGGCTGTGTTCTATAAAATATGCCAAAATATACTCAACTATGCACAGAATGGCGCGCCGGCGATAAAAATGAAATTGCGGTTCATGTATTCATCCTCCTGAAGCCCAGGTATGCAGTATTTTGGCAACAAGAAATGTACTCTAAAAGTGTTATGTTAATATGTTATTCGTTGGGTTTTTCTATCTCTTACTAATTCCATCAAATCTGTACGCTATGTTGAACGTGCTAATCTCAGGAACTACTAGTCTGATTTTTGAAATTATTTCAGTATTAAATAGTCTACTTACCGAAGAAGGCTGTAGGTTATATATCATCACGCTGCGACCAATAGGAGCAGAGTATCGATTAAAATGTTGCAAAAATGGGAGAAAATTATATCTTTTTAAAGGTTCTTTTGCGGGTGTTACGTTAAAGTTTCCAAAAATAATGTACGAAATACTTATTTTCCTTTGAAAGATCTTAAAAAAAGTCCATAACGGAATACTTCTATTTAAAAACTAGTTTACACTGTATACCATCGTGCCACGGGCAAAAGGAGACGCAGACGATGTTGTGTGGGTTAGTTAGTTATATTTAAATGTGTGCTTCTAGTAAGACACCGCAGTCTCTAAATACCGGGTTAGTTGATTATGATTGTTATCAATCCAGTTAATTACCTACTAGATAATAAAATACTTTAAAAAATAAATCAGATTTCTAAAACACTATCTTACTAGATATATTATCACTTTAATTTGTTGAGCAATATTCTGTTTTCCTTACACATTTGTATTATTACGTATTTGCGTATATTTGAAGTTACTAGGGAAACCTTGCTTTCAAATGAAATTAAATCATTATGTTATTATTGTTTATCGAACTATTAAAAGGCATACACAGATTTTAAGTTTGAACTCCTTTTCTAATTCAATGTGTAAAAAGTATTAAAAATATTTGGGTAAATAATTTGGCATTTACCGCAGACAGACGTGCTTTCTTATTGTAGGCAATAAAAATAGTTGGAACACTTTTAACGCAACTGTTACGTACTTACAGACGCAAGAATAGCATGACATTGTACTTACACGCCCCATTTATACATAAACCCTGTAGAAGTGGGTACATATGGGGGTTAAATCTCTCCTGAGATTATTTTATAATATTACTTTTGCTGAATTTGAAGACTTTAACATTTCCAGCCAGATATACAAACTAAATCTCCATTAATGAAGAACCTTTGACTAAAAATAAAGTAATCGTCTACCTAACTTCTTCGGAAAAAAAAATCTTAATCAAAGAATAAACAAGTTTATACGTTTACATATGTTTTGCCGAGGTCTTGTTTTGACACGAATGGGCCAGGTTCAACCGGAGTAATACAACGATCTTACAAAAAAACGGACATGAACAGTTCTTTTACTGCTTTAGTCAGAGGGGTTACAGGAGTACAAACCCTCACTCCCCCTTTGATTCTGTCATCTTCCTAGCCTTTGGAACTGGAAGTCCTCGCCGAAAATTGTAGACGGACGGCCAACTTCCTAGCTGGTAGTGACATTCAGCCCCCGTCCGAAGGGGTACGCCCAAGGTGTATCTACACGTTAAAAAAAAATTGTCAGTCTATTTAAGGACACTGAGAGAGATTTTCATAGAGGTTCACCAGGATCGACTTCTTAACGTACTTTCCGCGGAACGGGTGTCTAACACGGCTAACTTCGATGCTACGGGCTATTATTAAGAATTTCTTGTAAGAAAAACTCCCGTCCCAGAAAAACCCGTTCCACAGTTTTAAACGAGATTCCAAGAATGATAAACAAAGTGAAATTAGTACACTTAGAGTACAGCGCCATCTACAAGATATAAAAGAAAGTCCATCGAAAGCTCCATCTAAGTGGAAACCATAAGAATTACTCGTTCTAAAATTAAAACCAGTTTTAGTACCATAAAGTTCTGAAAGATGCCGCTTCATGGTCGTTGTACTGATAGTGTTGTAATCAATGCGTTGTATAGCAACTTATTTCATTATTAACACTAATTACAAATGTCTAAAACACTATGTTCTTTACTAGATATTTATCATTTTAATTTGTTGTTCACTATTCTGTTTTCTTTACACCTTTGTCGAATACATTCTTATGTATGCTTGAAATTGCAATAAAAACCTTCCTGTAATGGAAATCAAGTCATTATTTTATTGTTGTTTATCGAATTATCAAAAGGCATACCTAGAGTTTAATAAGAAACTCCTTGTCTAATTGAATATATAGAAAGTATTAAATATATAGGGTAAATATTTTGACACTTGCCGCCGTCAGACGTCATTATTATTGTAGGTAAATTCTAAAACACAGAGGTAAAAAAAAATACTTTTATGTACTTTCTTGTTTTTTATTTTTTATTTTAAGAGCCTTCCAAAGTGACTCTACTCTACCTGATGGAAAGCATGAATAGAATCTAAAAGTTGTAGTTACCATACTCATTGTGAATGCTGACCCACACTATGGTGGTCTATTAAGATGCTTTTTTACGCCTCACTTCGGGACGTAGAAGGCATTACAGTCATCGTAGCATTGTATTGCACATACTTACCACGACAACTGTCATCCCTGCATCAATGGGCCACCGGTCTCGCACACACCAACGAAACTCCACAGCACGAATGCTATCGCTTTAGGTTGATTTTTTGTGGGAGGGTATTACTGCCTCGGTCAAGCCGGCCCGTTCATGCTGAAATCAGCGTAGCTCTGCTACCTGGTATAAATATCTACTAAAAAAGCTCCATTATGATATGAAATAATCTGAGTAGGAAGATCTGTTACTACCTATTGTTTCTACACAACCGTATAGTGGTATTATAATCTTAACATATAAAAATACAAAGTTGCTGTAACGTATAATTACTTTAATCTCATAACCGTAAACCAGATCCAAAGTACTCAATGTATACAAATGTTGGAAACATTGTTAAATTTATATTTAATGTAAATAATAACTTAAGTCAGGCAACAGACTCAATTTTTGACAGTTGCTTCAGCATATTATTTCACCAATATGAAATCATTGTATAAAATATTACGTAAGCATTTGCAATTTTTATCACAAGTGGTCGCTACAAACTTTTACTTTTGGGTCTGAACTCAAGGTATTTCCCCTGGATCTTTCTTTTTCGTTTTTTTTTTTTTTTTAAGACAACGCTTGCACTATGGAACGGGTTTGAGGGGGACTTTACAAGCATATAAGAAACGGACACAAAGAACTTCCAGACTCAGAACGACAATTTATGGATCACACAAAGTGTTTGATATGGGGTTTGAACTCACAAAACTCAGCGCAGCAGAGAGCGACGTGGCGGCCGCTGCTTAAACCCCTAGACCAACAGTGCAGTTAAAAGTTCTTTATGGCACTAATAAGAACGTTAATATGGAAGGTTGTTTATGGTGGATAATTGGCTTACCAACCATTACTATCGTCGTTAGTCAATTTAATAATAAACGTTATATTACTCATCCAGTCATGGGATGACCTGTAATAAACTGCGTAATAACAGTTAAAGTCATACTAGTCATACTAAAGTAGCCACTGACTATTCTGCGAATTTAGTTTCTGTAAAACATTGCTTGGTTAGTAAGGTAGATGTTAGTAAAAGTGATGACTGAACATATAATAGTAAGAATCATATCTGCCATGTCATTATTTTCTATAGTATGGAAATAGGTCTATAAAGAACGGCTTTAACACAAAAAAAGCATAAATACTCTTAATTGTCCAACATTAATGAATAAATCCATTATGATAGCGATTTTATTTTTTATTTTTAAATAAAATAACAAAATATAATTTACATCGATTTATCCTGAATTTTTAAAGTATATACTATTAGTACTAACAGTAGTCAGAGTAATTCTACCGCTTTTATTTTAATCAAGCCATGTTTGATTGACTCCGTTAAATCATTTTAAAATATCTTAAAGTTTATTAACAAAATACAAGAAATTAGCCTTTTCTATAAGTTATCACCTATAAGCTCGTCTAGAAGTTATCGGTGTGAACATACTGAATATATACAAAACTTATATACCGGCAACTTTTATGTAAAATTTGAAATAGGAATTCACTCGTCTCACTTGTGTAACATTAGAAAGGCAAGTGAATTTATGTTTCAAATTTTTAATCTAATATAGTCAGATATCCACTTTAATACTGTAACACAATAAAAATAACATCACCTACAAGTAAATATTTTATATAATATTATTATATTTTTATTCAACCGTTAATTTTTGCATCCAAATAGGAAGGAATACAGAAAAGGTTACGAAGTATCTTTAAATTAAAAAAAAAACCTTGTTCCCAAGAGGTTAAAAAAAATACTTAAACGCGATGGAAGCCCCGAGCTGTCACAATACTAGATATGTACATCTACGAAGCCATATCAAAAACAAGTTAAACATCAACCGCTAAAAAAAAGAAGTTAAAAACGAATACTCACAAACAAAAGCAATTATAAACACAATAAAGGACAGAATGGAGGATGCCAGACTGACACGATTTATGATAAGCGTGTGACATGAAGAAGACGAGTAAAAGTTATTGTAATACGAATTACAAATCAAGTTATGTGCCGTACCGGCGTTCGAGGTGAAGGTAATTGAGCTGTCAACTGAAATTAACACTATTGTCCGCCCAGCGTGGTCAGACGTGAATGATAACCACGTCTGAGTGCACGTCCGACACGTCAAATTAGCCGCACTCCTTAATAGCGTTAGTACCTATTCGAAAAAGACAATATGAACGAAATTTTGTTTTAATTTGATTTTGGAATCCATATATTATGTTGTGTTTAACACGTGCTAGCCAGCGGACCACATTAAATTTTTGAGGAAAGGTTAGAAATGTTTCTCTAAGCTGCTAGCTGTGATATATATAACTTAAAACCTCCTTGCTAAGGAGAGGCCTATGTCCAGCAGTGGACTGTAAAAGGTTGTTGATGATGATTTAAAATAACTACATATATGAATTAAATATTTGTTTATTGAATATTAGAGTCTGTGACATAACCTAAGATTTGTTGATATTATCGGAATCAAGATCGGTAGGTACCATATTACTATTGATAGAATTATATTTAGCACACGCTGTTCATCTTGCGATTAATAATGAAACTAGTTTCACTATAACTTGATAAATCCTAAAGTAATATCTGAAATTTCTAAATATTTAGTACTAGCTTTCAACCACGACTTCTTCGGCGTAGAATAGTTACTTTGGGCTGACGCTTACTTTAACCCACGACTTCGTTTATATAGGTGAGTAAGGGAACAATTCTGTCATACATGATTTATGCGAAACTTTAACCGTTTACGCAGCGCAAATAGCGGAAGCTCTCATTAGGAACAAAGTCTCCCGATTTTAAAACATTCTTCATTGGTACTCCGTTCCTATTGACCTTAGCGTGATGATATATAGCCTTCCTCAATAAATAGGCTATCCAATACAAAAAAAAATTCAAAACCGACTTGTAGTTCCTGAGATTAGCGCGTTCAAACAAACAAAACAAACAAACTCTTCAGCATTATAATATTAGTATAGATATTCAACTATCACAGCAATGTTATACATTTAAGCGTCATACAAATATCTTAAACCCTGATTATTTTTTTTAATAATAACAAAAGTCGTGTTGCTGAAGAATATTTTACTTCATCTAACTGTAATATCTAGACGTTAGTTTATCAGTCGTGAGGTAGATTACATCTAATGAGACAGTTTACGTATGGTGCTCTGACAATCTTAGCGCATAATGCCTGAATACGTTAGTCGACTAGACTATAATGAAGGTCATCACGACGCCAATGGCCCTTCTGTGAATATGGTATAACAGCCTCATTAACTGTCAGTGGCATTGGTAATAAATTACGTTTACAGTGTTCTACCGCTAAAGCGTTCAGATGTTATATTTTTTTTACCGGTAATAGCTGAATTAATGTATGTTGCGGTTATGCACGTTGGAGACTTCAACTTCTCCTTGTTTCAATGTATAAAAACAAATTACATAGTCATCAAAACAGTAATAGAAGTACCTATGTGTGTGGCACAGGGTCTCAATCATTCAGACCTCATCCGATGTTCTCCTGCCATCTCATTCTATATTTAATGTTTGCTCGTATAAAATTATCTGAAAATACTCTATCAGTTCTTATTAAAATGGTTCTGGGATTTCATATCAGCGTTTAAGGTTGATTAATAAATTTACTTAAATGAAAGTAATCATAAGTTAAAGAAAAATAAAAAATATATATATAAAAATAGATAAAAAGGATATATGTTGTATAAATTTTTGTACATATACAAACAGAAAGTTGAGTTGAGAAATTAATTAAAAAAAAGGAATTCAAACAGCACTAAAAAATATGAGGGTGTACTTACCATATGAATGTCACAATTAGTTATACAATTATTGTACATCTTTGGTTCAGTTGCTTATGTGCCTCGTGTTTACTTTGTTCCAGTATCTTATAAGTTCATAATCTTGTGCAAAATTAAGCAACCACTTTTGTTTTATGTTACGTTAAAACGCTCAATTGATTTGTATACATTAATAATTTATTTTTTTACAAGACCTGATTTACATTGATTTGTAAATCAAGCAGTCACAAATTACAGCTGACACTTCTGCTAAAATTACATTTTCCTTCTAGATCTTCTACTAATTAAGGTTTTCTACCTTGGACCTTATAATTCTTCTACATACATAAGTTAAAAACAAAATCATACGCACTTAACAAAATGCACAATTGATTTCTGAGCTAACACAATATTTCGAGTAAGGCAATAATTCTTCATTTTACTTCATAAATCTTAATTATATAACCGTACCCCACAACGAATACTTCGGTATCACGTATCATGAGACGATAAATCTTAAATATCTCGCGATCGCTTCATTGGTAAGGAGTGCCGGATTCGAAAATGACAATAAGTAGGCTTACTGATTTATTCTGAGGGTAGGAATTGAAAGATTAAGTCTACTCGTACAGTACAAACCCGTGGTCTTATATCAACCTTCACGTCAGAATATATTATTGTAAACCTCTGCTCATATTTCTTCGTGACAGTTTTAGGACGTGTACACACATGAATAACTGTTCCAAATCAAATTTATTTTTTGGAAGCCGTACTAAAATATAACATTTTTATTAGTATCGAGATAATTAAGTGACATCCGTTAATTCCCGGCTTTGTGTTAGTCCCAGTAATTATTAACAAACCTTAAAATGGTATACATTCCGACTGTTCATACTTTCTATTAATAATTTGATACAACAGTTTTTTCTGAATGAGCCAAAGCAACGTTGCAAGTTTACATTCAGTTCCTGCAAAAAGTTTAGACTATGATCAGTTTAATTAGGGAAGTGATGAATTTTACAATAGATCGTGGCCTCTGGAAGAGGGCACCAAGTTGAACATAATTATAAAGTAGCGAGTAGTGCATCAATATCAGATGCAATGTGTCTTTTTAAAATCGGTAAGATTCTCACAAAAAATGCAACTAAAAGTTCTTGACGCTTCTTAAATAATCAAAAGTATAGATTTCTTAGATATATGTAAGTGTAGAAAAGAGCTTCTGTCGTGTCTTGCTCTAAACACTAAGAGTTTACCCTCTTAATACAAAAGTAAGCAAGCACGCATTGTAATACGCATCGCATTATGTTAATGTGAATAAATTATTCGTGTGCTGTGCAGAAAACAACCAGTACAACAACTCATAGTACCTTCATGGGCACACAAGTATAATGGAGAAGGTACTCAAATATTTTTCTTTTTACCTGTCCAAGATTCCTTCAAAGAATAGCTCTAAAATTTATGTAAAACACACACTGAAAGAATTCTTATAAATCATTTGACTTCTTTGAAAGTCTATCACTTGATCGTATTATGTGTACTCATAGTCGTAAAAATTGACGTTGGTATAATCATATGGCTGCAACCATCCCACCATTTCAATTTACTTTTCAATAGTTTAAGTTTAATTCAATTCTACGTATTCATCAAATTAATTGACTGAAGAGATGAAAATTAAAGGTACCAGAAGGATTTATATTACGAGTATTATTGATATATGCTCAACCGTCTTGTGGAGGTCATTGAAGATTTTATGATTGGTAATATTTAATTCATGTGAATGCTTCCCAACATGTACACTTACCTTTATGTCTGGATGTCACGTCGTATTTAACCTTTATCACTCGAGTTAAATCTTTAACAAAACATTTGACGTTAGGTATCGTGAAAGGTACTTGACCTGCCATTTTGTTTATGTATTTATGTAGGGAAATATTTCATTTAGTTTTTTGATATAGATGTAATTACGAGTATATTACAAATTATTATAGCTGATAGAAAAGAACTAAAATGTTAATAACCTTACATGATATTCTCAGAAATTATAAACAATAACGTGTGCGCTGCCACTCTTTGATGTGGTACGCCATAGTTGCATTGATGAGAAATGAGGAACAACAGTGATGTGAAAAATAGTTAAAATCGTTTTAAAAAATATCGTACATCATGTTGATACTTGAGTTAAATCGGTGCAGAACTTTGAGGGCTTTTAAGCGCACACAAACCAACTTTACGTTTTAAAATACATAGATGTTCTAAAAGACAAAAATATCGATTGTATTTTATATTAAATGTACCTATAATTCTTCGTCTTCCAACTTCCAAGTTTAGAAAGCGCATCGTCTAAAGACGTTCGTTCATTCTTATTAAGTTACAAGTCTGGATCAAGGAAATTTGGTTTAAAAATATCATAACTAAAACAAAGACATGTTTTAATTGATGTTATTTATTTATTATTACAACTGTATACAATTTTGTACGCAGGTGGACTTAGTGCCCAGAGTACTTTCTACCAGTCTATCTCTCAATGTTGTAGAAATCTTATAAGGAATACATGTAATCTATGAGAATATATGCTTACTCCTATTTAAGCACTACATACATAAACTTATACATATAATAATACATATGTATATGTGTTTTTTTTTACTAGAATATAAAGTAGTATAATGACGATCAAATAATTTTGTCATCTCGTTAAAGATGGTGATCTGAACTTTCTTTTTAAATATGAAACAATGTGTGGACATCTACATTTCAGAGTAGAACTCTTTGTTCTTCTAGTAAAGAATTATTTACTGAATAACGATTTCTGCCATGATTAGAGGACAAGAAACAATAGGAAAGAATGAAACAAGTGGGGAACAATGAGGGTGTTAATATTTACCACACACACATTAATATTTTTTTTGATGTAATAGTCTTAAATCTAACAATTTAGTATCTCCTTTCACACTTGATATCAAAGTGATAAGTCCAATACAACATTCATTATCCGTGTACATATCGTTCGTGATAATGACAAAAACTCTGAACTAATCGTTAAATATAATTTACTACCATCTGCTCTCTTTTGATCAGGCGCTTTAATAGTGATTAATTGAAAAAAATCCGCATTACAGAACTATAGGTTATCTATGATTTTGGACTTCAAAGAGCTCACATACGGCCGACGACGACGACGACGGCCGAGCTCACTGATTCCATGCAGGCAGATCGTATACTATACTATTTTAACCATACTGTTGATAAACATACATTTTATGTATACGTTACATACAGATACAGTACAAATTATCGTGAACATCAAAAAAGTATTTTTAATTGGTGATAGTGAATTGGCATTTTGTCTTCTATAAGAAATCAGTTGATCTAATTTTGATATTTGAGTTAACTCGTTAAGTTAAAAAAAGTTATCCAGCATTTCATGAACTATTAAGACAATATCAGTAGCTATATATCAAAAATTTTAATAATCACACAAGATTTAGCACATATTATAATAATGCGTATATTTGAAAACTGAAAATATTTAAATAATTACGAGTACAATTTTTAAAATAAGTTTAGATGTAAAAGCATAAAAAAATAAATCTTACATTCGTATTTGTAATATTAGCTATCATAATAGAGTAATGTTCTGCGTGTATGATCTAGTATACTCGTATACTCCCTGTTAGCATAAGTAGACTGAAATATATTTGATCACAAAACACCATCAGTCAAGATATATACCATAGCATTTTATTTTATATATTAACATAGAATGAAAAACATCGAATCACATTTTTTTTATTTTATAAGATTCAGACAGTTTCTGCTAGCAGACAATGCTTCTAAAATAAAACGAACTCACAAGGTAAGAATATTACAAAAATCTATTCATATCGCATTCATACCTTGAAAATAAGTAACATTAATACGAGTACAGTCTACAAAGTTATTGTAAATTGAAAGGCAAATTGCTATCTGCAAACACAAATTGTGTGCTAGATATTGGTTCAGCACAAAAATTGCTGGCATCTACAGTCGTTGGTTGGGGATCATACTTAATTCTCTTAATTGCTGATAAAATTTCAAATTTTAAATGAAATTTCTGTTTGTCTGTCATCGACTTTATTTCTGGCAGTAACGACAAAAGAAAGCTCTTATCGGGATCTTCTTCTGCGCTTTCTTTCAAAGGAATGTTATTAGTCGATGTGTTTTGAAAAGCTGCCATTAATTCATCGCAAGTTTCAGTAGCAGTTGTCGTTTGCGACGGAGGTAGGAAAAACGAATCTACGTCGATCATTCCAATGTCATTGAAACAACTCAGATCATTTGACTTATCCATGTCAACTTTATCTTTCGCCCGATTGTCTGTTATGCCTTCCAAAAAATGTAATAATTCAAAGTATTGTGGTACTTTAGCCCTTACTCCAGAACTGGAATCGAAAGATGTATTTTTTCGTTTTTCCCTTAAGTAATAATCTTTTATATGCTTCCACCTGGTTTGTATATCGTTTACTGAAATAATAAATACATCGACATTATTTTTAACTTCTATATTGTGATATAACAAACATAAAGTCGTACTTTTTTCTTTTCTAAACATTTAGAATTTATGAATCATCTTATGTCATAACCTGATGACTTTTGCATCTTGAAATAAATTATTTTTATTTATTTCACAAGTAGCACTTTTACAGATTTTTAAACGTCGGACTTTACAGCTATAAACCGCCGGCATTACCTAAAACTGACACTGGGAAGAAATGCCGAAACAAAACACAAAGGTATCCTATTTTTGAAAATTGAGTAAATAAAAACTATGCGAGTACAGTATAGTTTGGGTTGACCTTTAAAAAAGGGACCATAGTTTTGATTCGGCCTGTTCCTTACACACGGTATATGAGCCCCAGCCATCGTGTCACCTAACCAGTATTAGTCAAGATTGACAACCCGAAACACTACCAAAAGCAGGACATTTAGGTAAGACGAGGCAATACTTAAAACCACCAGAAATGTACTAAATATAAACTAATCATCATCAACAGCCTGCTGGACATAGACCTCTACTTAGCAAAGAAGTTTTGGCCTACCTTATCACGCTGGCCAGACAGGTTGGAATAGGATTTGTTCCAAGTTTTCCTTCTCTTTGTAATGATGTTGTCTTGTGTACTTTGTTCCCTTAGTCGCCTTTTACGACACCCACGGGATGAATAGGGGTGGTAACACTATGTATTCTTAATCCGTCACCACACCAATATAAACTAATATTACAAGTTAATACATAAATCATATGATTTTTAATTTAATATATTTGATTTAAAATAAAAACACAATAGAAAATCTGAGTATTCGTAACCACAAAACCCTACGTTATATATTCTAAAATTTCTAGTGATATAATCGAGCTATGTGCACTCAATTTACAAATAAAATTATCGTTAAATATCAAGTTGAAAAAATTTGGACTAAATAGAATGATAAGTAATGTAGATAAACCTGATATAGGAAATCTTTTGAGAGCAATTGTTTTTACCAACTGTTGCTCTTTTTGTCTTCTGCACTTGGGGTGAAATATTTAACTAACAAATTTAGGTCAAGAGATTTAACGTTAGACATTATTAGCAGGATATGAGTGTCGTATACCTGCAATAATATTTGTTAGCTTAACATTATTTAACAGAAACTTACCAAATTCCTTTTGATTTGTGACTGAGGATGTACGCCAATCTGTTTTAATCACTTCGGCTATTTGATACCAAGCTACTTTTCTCACTGGACGGTTAGTGTAGTTGCTGTCTTTGCTATCCCACAAGCAGGGACGTGCTTCCACCTCACGAATTAATCTTCGTGGATCGAACATCTGTTGCTATTTATTGATCGACTTTAGTTCTATATTCAAAAATGTACAAATAATATGACAAAGGCTTAGCAGCTGAGTGACAAATACATAATATCTAAAATGTCTACTTCCTTTGTGCTTTGCCCCGTGTACGCATGCGCGCTTTTTGTCGCTACGCGCAGAATCTTTGACTGTCACTTCAAACACGTTTTGTTTATGAAATAAAAAAGCACGAATGACTTGTATAATATTAGTATTCAAAATTTAAAAACTCACTTTCGAAATAGTCCATTGAAATGTTACACGAGCTTTGAATTTTTTAGAGGACGCAATTTTATTTTTGAGACAAGTATGGGGGTCTATAGAAGCTTAACCTCAAGTTTGTGGGGTCACCACTCTTGTCCCCCGGCCGCCATCTAAACTTATGAAAAAACATTCACCAGCAAGAGTGAGCAAAGATAGATCGACTTTCTCACTCAGGAATAGCGCGGTACCACCAGCTGATTTGTTTTTCATTACTAAGAAATTTTTCTTGAGATATTGTTAGCATGGTACTTAAATGGAGCAACTGAAAAAAAGCAGAAAAAGCCTTGTAACTAATTATAACAGAATGGTCTTCTTACAAACAACATTTTCTTTAGGAATAATAGTCCTAAAATCCTGCACATGTGTTATGTGACGACTTACAATAACCAGTAAGAAATAGCAAGAGATGGTGATAAATAAGCTCAGATGATGATGATTATCATCAACATCATCATAGGTGCCAGCACTTCTGTAGGTAAGCAATCATTTTATAAAATACAAACATTTTACACAGTAGTAGAACCACGCTAATGCGGCGTTGCACGCTAAACCAGAGCACGGACGGCCGATTTAAGCAGGTATGGCAGTTATCGTGGTAATTGAGCCGGACCTATTTAAGCAGGAATGACAGTTATCGTCTTAATTTTTTCAGAGGTAGTAGAACCACGCTGATCTCAGCACGAGCGGGCTGGTTCGACCGGGGTGGTCGCACAGAACTACAACAGCACTACCCTCGCACATAAGATCAACCTAAAGCGACAGCATTCGTGCTGTCGTCTTTCGTTGGTGATTGTGAGACCAGAGACTCTCACATAATCCACGGAATGGCTCGTCGTGCCCGTTGGTGACCGGTGGGGACTGGCGACCACTTCCGGGAGGGTGCGGGAGCCCTTCCGTCAAACAGTTCGGTCACCGTCCTGCTTCACCGTAGCATGAAACCAGTATTCTAAATGTCAAATTACACTGCCACGACGACTGTCATACCTTTTTTACGTCCCCGTTTCTCCTTTCTCACTTCAGTAATATTCAATCACCACAGCACTAGAAAAAATAGATATCTACTGTTACAACAGAGGCACTCTCCTCTCGTTTTTTAGTTGGAGTTCATGAATACCCGTGCATGCCATGCAGCGCCGTCCGTCGGCACCTTGAGACGGTAAGGCCGGACATGCTCCTTTTAATGGAGATACAAATACGCCGCCCTGATGACACAGCTTATCTCCCCTATTCCGGCTACTTGAGGAGTACTTCCTCGCAACGGCTGGAATATGTCTATTCGTTAGGGCGGATGTTTGTTATCACCGTCTTGCTGCCTTGAGGACCCATCCTTCTCTATCCTCTGACTGCACGTAGATTTCAGATCTACGAGCCGAATCTACGTGTGCCTCTATCGATCTCATTCCAGGGACTCAAAGACAACTCGTATCTTCGACCATCTCAGACAAGCAGCAGATAAGGCACAGAAGCAGTTTCGGACCGCTAAACTGTGTTTTTGTGAGATTTTAACAACCACCATGAGTTCTGGTTGGGATCTTCCAGAACTGACCACGCGGGTCAAACCGCCCACGCATTCGCTCCCTGCCATGACCTCACCCAGCTGGTACTCCAGCCCACCAGTATACCAGATATAACAAGTCAAGCGCCCTCTTTGCTAGACCTGCTGACGAGTTATCCAGCGCAGTACACAGTATCGGTTTTCGCCTCTCTGGGATATTCCGGTCACTGCTTGGTGTCTACCACGGTGCCTCTTGTTGAATGTGAGATTACATTGCATCCAACATATAGGCTCAACGCTGCTTTAAAGATAGGGATCTGTCACAAAGTGCATCTGCTGTTGCTGGTGAAATCACTGTCGTTGTGAAAAATTATATTCCCTACAGTGAGGTCGCCAGCACGAAGGCTCAGCCCTGGTACAATCGAAAGTACAAAGTGAGAGTGAAAGTGCTCGCTGAATTTTTTGCGGCCAACTTCCAAATCGAGGACCGTGATGTGCACCCGCCCACCGTTCCGACCTGCGACGTTACAATGCGGGATATTGTTATCCGACAAAATGACGTCCGTGCGGAGTTACGGTCACTCGACGTCCGGAAAGCCAGTGGACCGGACGATATTCTAGCGGTGGTTCTTAAAAACTGGGCACCAGAGTTGTCTTCAGTACTGACGCGCCTATACCGCCTGTTGTATTCCTCAGAAATTGTTTCGGAGATCTGGCGAGAGGGGAATATACAACCCATCCCCAAAAAAGGCAACCGCTCCAACCCGGCCAATTACCGACCCATTGCCATCACTTCCATTCTCTGCAAGGCGTTCGAACGTTTCATCAATAAACAATTAGTCTGTTTCCTGGAGAATCACTCGTTGTTAAGTGATCAGCAATACGGCTTCAGACGGAACCGATCCACGGGTGATCTTCTAGCATTCTTCACACACGAGCGCATTTCAGAGTAGTACTACCGGAATAAAGAACGAAGAGTTCACGAAATTAGAATTGTGAAAGGAACATAAGAGAAGTAGATTATTTTCTGAGCGAAGATTTCTGTCGTGATTAGACTATAGATAACGGAGGTACGGAGTAAGATATGTAGGTGAAAACGGTGAGTTGAGAAATGAAAATAGAGCAGAAAACACGTGCGTTGGTAATGAGTTCCAGATTTTAACAGAATTGCACAGGAAAGATGAGCCATACCGTACCATTCAAATCCGTACATATAATCATACGTATCCGTACGGTCACAATGTATCCATACGAAGCAATACATGTATAGTATATGTATTACAAGGAAATAATCTTTGTACGCATTTTTTTTAAAATCCACTTATTAAAGGACATACAATCTGAAATACTAGTAATTTATGTATAAAAGCAGTTCAACTTAATCTTCTTTTGATTTTTAATCTGTTTTCTTAGTGCAGAGCAAACACTTTCCTCTCGCCCACGCACATCTCTCTGTCATATACGAGTTAAGACCAATCTATTCAGAAACCGTCTAAATCGCCACGGCGTCGTCACCTTGGCTTATCATATTGCCAATGGTCCGCTCCATTCTCTTTGAATTCGACGGAATTATGGGTGACATCTGACATTTACATAATAAAATACATTAACATATTACATTGACTTATCATGGCACATAAGTCTAGGTGAAGCCAGTTAAAGTTATATGCAACAAGTCAACGAACCAAATACGTTTAAATTTAATGACTAAAAACCAAACATCGATAACCACTCCTTACCCTAATTGGCATCATTATTACCGAGTCTGCTTGCGATATCTAGTTTTTTTTCAAATAGACCACATTTTTTAGTCTTTACTGATAATAAATGTGATTCCTAGTTTAAAAAACTAATCATCGGAATTACATGGCTGCAGCCGTATTCATACCCTTCTATTAAAATCTTTTTTGCTTACACTTTCAATTATTCAATAGTCAAGTTCTATAGGACAAGAAAAACTCGCTCAGTTGTTAATTTATTCTAACTGGTAGCTTTAGTGCAATATGATCACAAGCCAATGGAGTATGATATTACTATACAACTTAGTAATTTTTCGAAATGCTATGAACATAGCCTTAGAATATAAAGTGAACAGGTGATGTTTTTAGTTACTTCAGAGAAGAAGAAACAGGTCCAAGGAATATTGATTTTAACCACAGCTTAATGGGTGAATCTCTCGACTCAATAAAATATTTCTTTTAAATTGATTCTGGCGATATTTATTTTCTATACTTAAAAAAATATAAAAATACACATAGAAAATCCAACACTCCTACAAATTAAAAAAAAATCTAAAAAATAAACGTAATTTTAGTTTCATGTTATGATATTTACTGAAAACTATCAGTTTTTTATTAACAAAACTGCTAAAAATATAAGAGTTGCTAAAACATTACTGTACAATTTTTACCCTTGCACCCTATATTACATCTTTACACCTATTTCTTTGAAAAAACCAAAATATCCCAATTAGTTTACATAATAAAGTCACATTTGGTGCATGCTGGAAACGTAATTCTTTTGCCTGACACAAACCACGTACTGTATAAATATCTTGTGTGAATGCCCAAGTCAATTATAGACAGGATCGACTCTTTTTCTCGTAAAATATAGGTCTTCGAAAACTGTAACACTGGTTCTGAAGATAATTCTCCGAACCTTCATTAGAATAACTGGTGTAACTAAGTATTAACTTAAGTTTAGAATAATTGGTTTCCCTTGTTATAGTTATCCATAGCCAAATAACTGAAATTAACTCATTATTTTAAAAGCTTCGTGAACCAGTATAGACACAGACCATACTTTTTTTAATGACCCTCGTCTTACAAATTGTAAGTTAAATAAATTACACGTATATTTTCTTTCTTTTCTTGTGAAGCAGCATCGTCATTTGGAAAATTATGTAGTAAATACATTTGTAGGGTAATTGAAAGTTAACCATTGTACCAAACATCAACATTTAGCATAAATGTGAATGTTACTTTCTTGATCGTAAATTAAACAACAGTATATCTACTTTCTATTATAATCCATGTATATGTACATTATCAACTGTCTTCTCTCTGTGTGTTCTTAAATATGAAATGAAACTCTAAAACGAAATCTTAAAAATTACATGTCAATCCTAAGAATCCATAGAGAAGGTAATTGGATCCGCTTACCGTTGAAGAACAGCTGCCTTACAACTATTTCGGCTAGCGATACCCAATCAAAACCAAAATTAAATATCAAATAAATAACATAGATTAAGATAATTTAAAACATCAGCACTAACCACCACCACAACCTCCTTTTTTAAGAGAGGCCTATTTATGATATTGATGTCTTGTTATTTAGTCTTGCATTCTGCTTAATAACGCTATATTTGGTGTATGCTAGTAAAGCAGCAGCAGGTGGTAGGTATATGCTAGTAAAGCGTGACATAAACTATGTAGTATGTAAATATATCGTGAGCAAGCCCAAGTCAATTACAGACAGGATCAACAAATTGCCCAATACATGAATCGAAATCATGGATCAATCAATGTTCATGTTTTAGTAAATAAAGACTTATAAAGGCAACCACGTACACATACTTGCCAAAAATACATATTAATTCACCTTAAAAAAAGCTATAAGTTTAATTATTCTGCCAAAAAAAAAAACAAAATACACCATAAGAACATTTAATACGACTGATGTTTTCTTGAACAGATTTTATCGTTTTTTTGACATAATGTTAATATAACTTTACATATCTTATAGTTCCGTCCAGACCATTAATAAAGGATCAGATTTCTGTACAATGGGTCTACCACACAGATACTGGGACGTCAATCACACTCGTTTTTGCCTCGGCTCCCACTATAATTGCACGTCATAAATTCTCATTGTTGACACGACTTGATAAATGTAAATATGGATGAGGGCTAATGAACTAAAATATATAGTGACACATAACGTTCTTTAATAATAATAGAATAATATTAAATATTTCGGACATCTAACACACAACATTGTGTACGTTGTGTGTCAGGTGTCACGTTTATGTACATAATCATTGTGGATTATTACATGTTACAGTTATATCTGAGACATGTTGTGAGATAAAATTTGTTTGTAAGTTATAATTGTTCTTAGGAATCAAGTAACACTAACTAATTTAATAAATTCTAATAAATTAATTTGAGTTTTTATTTTTGGCTTTTATACTTTAACTACTCAATCGATTATTAAGAAACTTTATAAACCCGTTCTTCTCAATAACATTGATAACTTTTGTTAACTATTAACAATCACATAAATAATTTTTAAAACCAGAATCTACACGTTACAGTCTGTGTATCTAATCTCTATTTTATTATAGTAAATTCAAGTCAAATTGAAACCCACGATACATACTTCTTTACATTGTAGTAAAATAATTTATAGGTACTGTTCTTCCGTACCGTGTACATACAAAAAAAATTGCCAATGCCAAAACAATGCAATGCAAAAAAAATTGCATAGCCAATAAACGTTTGCCAAAAATAAACACAAAACTGAAATTGCAGCAGCAGAAAAAAAATACACAACTAACAAAGCTTGCTGGCCAATCAATAAATGATTATTTCGTGCATGTTGAAATAAAAATAATAAATATCAGTACGCGATGAGGTTCACCGATAAATTTAATTCTGCCCTTCAAGGATCAATCATGAATGTTCGGCTTTGTGTGAGCCGCCCTGGGTGGTACACTAACTTAAATATTTATTCAACCATCGCTTCACAATGGCAACGTATTTCAATGACGGACATCGGCGGCACTGAGCGGACTCCCAGCCTGAAGCGCTACGAGCACGCCCCCGCACTGCTCTTTAAGAAAGAAAGTACTATAAAAATTTGTTACTACAATAATATTATTTTCACCTATTTATATTTCTTTTTATTGAGATATAAATTAACTTTTCTTGAATATCGTCAAGCGAAGGAATATCGATACTAATCACGTATTCTACCTATAAAACAACTATAGCCCTAAGAAAATACTTCGAATTCTCATTAGCCCGATATTTGGCCCTTAAGAAATTCTAACTATCTTAGGACAACAACTTGACAATTCTTGGGATAATAAGTGATCATTCATAAATCATTAATGTTGTACATACTGTTTACATTGTAACATATACATTGATAGTGTATTTTCTACAGATTTTTTTAAGAAATCAAAAAAGAACATGCACTACGAATTCCAATTCAAGGGAAAAATGTATAACGCATTCCGAGCGCCACATAAATGTTAAAACATTTCAAAATTCTGACTAAGTAATTTTTTAATTAAATTTAAGACAAAAAAATGTGTTTGAGTAATTTTCATGAATAATTTCCGATGTAAAATATTAGGATAAATTCTTAACAGAAAAAAAATACGACCGCACCACAGCTTGAGGCTGTGTAATAGGTGTGCCAACGCATCAATTTTTTAAACTGTCGTCGGAGGCGATTGAGTTTACATGTTTTGAAATGGATTGGCGCCTTCGGCGTGTAACTACCTAGGTTGTAAAAGGGTTTATCGTGTTATCATATATGTATGTATGTGCATACTAGAATTAGGCAGTAAAGTATAACAATTAACGTGGTTGTCGTTGTCAGTATCGATTGAGGTATTATACTTATTGTAAGAACCAACTAATCAAGCAAAGTACGTAGGATAATCATACTGTGAAAAGACGGAAAACTTAATACAAATCCTATAACAAGCCATTTGGTCAGTGTGGTTTAGGAGGCCGTTAGCCAGAACTACCTTTCTAAAGAGAGACTACTCTGCCTGATGGAAAACATTAATGGATTCATGAGTTGTGATCACCACACTTATTGCGAATGCAGAAAATGGAGCGTGGTGACCCAACGCCAATACTCGTGCAAGTATCCCGTCGGACCCGGGGATGGTGTTCTTAGAGCGGATCCGTAGAACAACCGCCTCTAACTCCGATTCTCTAACAGGTGGAACATTATCTTCGTTCCTCCCGTCGCTGACTAAGATGGTAATCAACGGGGGTGTATGCTCTGCCCATTGCGTAAAAAGGCCCTCAACTACTTCTTGCAAGAAGCTGGGCTGGAGGGTCTCTGTAAGGGGGCACCCGCCGTGCAGAACTTTTTTCACGCCGCACGGTAAGGGTGACCTCAGCGGTCACGATTGAAACCCTCCAATAACTGTCACTCTTGCTTCAATGGACCTCCGGTCTCGTACTCACCAATGAAACACGAGAGTATGAATGCCGTCGCTTTAAGTTATTCTTCTGTGAGAAGGTAGTGCTGCTCCGGTCGAGGTGGCCCGTTCGTGCTAATACCAACGTGGTTCCACTACCTAGTAAGATCTACTTCTTTATACGTGGGTAAAGCAAAGGCTCCGTATAACATAACTCTTTCGACTTACATAACTATCAGCAACGTGACAGAAATCTTTGTTATTAATTATTACACTATAAGTGAACGATGTACACCATTAATAATTGTAATAATTCCACTAACCATACAATTCAATTAAGAAAAAATAAGTAACTGCTTATGTTACTAAGAATAAGGGCGATGTTCACAAGCGGTCCCCTTTTTACTATTAATGATATGTTAACATTGTCAACATTGTGTTTATTACAGTGACTAAATAAATGTTTGTTATTATTTATTTATTTTTCTATGAAACTAATGTTGTTTCTATGAGATACATTATAAAGTTGTGTACATCGTCAGTTTTTGTTACATTCTTTGTAAGAAGTAATGTAACGGTTGCATTTTACTGTAAGAAACAAGGCCACAACACTCCCCGTCTTTTTAAACAATCTTATTCAAACTACCTAAGAATCAATGTCGACTGTTACAACTGTAATTAATTATTTTGTGACTAGGAACCCGTTTTATTATGTATTAGGATAAAAAAGTTGTCATTTGCTAGCAAGTTACGCAAGAGCTCCGGGACTTTATAAAAACATTCACCTTTTCAATCAGATGCATGGTTCTATAATTTACAAAAATATAATTATTTATCAAAGTATTTCATACATACATTTACCCTTTGTAAGACATTCAGATATTCGGGTATATTTAAGACAACTGTTGCTGTCAAAATGCGAATCACTCTTTTATAGAAATTATAACAGATACCACATAAAAATGCTAAACGCATCAACACAATTCAATCCATCTACTTACTACTATTAGCAAAACAAAAATTATTGCAGCAATATATTGCAGTCTACTCTTTGCTTGTTTAATGCTTACCTATAAGCATTCTATTGATGCTAAGTAAGATTCCAATTCAACCTATTTCTAACAAATAAGTGTCCATTTACAGAAGTAATTTTAATGAACGTTACGCTTCACACAGATGTGTGTGAACTGACTTATACGGGTGGTTTGTATAACAATAGAAAGAATCGATGTACCATAAATGGCTTTAAGAACGAAGATCATAGAACCTGAACCGTAATTTCTTTTTCTCAGACTTTTATATGCAAATCGGTAGCAATTTATCAGTGCGAGACATTTGAATAGGCGAGTCTCCATACCACTTGGTAAATAATCGTAAATACTAGATGTCTGGAACGCCGTGTACGGTGCGTGTGTTACGATCACTCCAATTGATGAGTACCAATGTGATTCTAAGCTGACAAGCTACACAAAAACTCTCCAACTGAGTTCGTAAGAAACTGTATTCCAATTCATTTAAATACAAAACCTTTACGGCGTAAGATAGTGTTAAAAAAAAGCCTTAGGACACGTGCTACTGACACCTAACTTTTCATGTAAAACTGGTTTAAGCTCCTAGTGTAAATATTTTTTTAAGTAAAGAGTTTTGAACTTTGAAATTCTTGCCGACCGGGTAATTAAATGTTCAAAGTTTTATAAAGGTATTCAACAATAGCGACAGTAATAAATATTCAACATGCACGAGCACGCATTGTTATTGGCAAGATACTGCATGTGCCAGAAGCATTCAGATCAAAATTTTTTTTGATCGGCAAAAGCAATTTTACTGAAAAAATTAACGTATTCAATTAAAAAGCGTTGCGGATTGAAGTATTACTATTGAAAACAATGAAGAGTTTAATTAACTGACTTCTAAAACGAAGAATATGTTCAGTTTAAATGGTTCTCTTTGACTGAATGTTACGCAACATCTAGAATCTATTAAAATAATTATTTTAATAGATTGATCTGCAATTGATCAATTGTACATTTTTCTTTTAGCTTTAAATCAAAATAAGAAGTTTATTAACATACAAAGGGTAGATTGTAACATTAATTCTAATACTATCTACGTTGAAAGAACTTTTATGTTTTATGTAGTATTAAAAACATTTATTTCGTGTAATTTTTAACTGTGTTAAGATTTTTTAGATATACATAAATAAATGTTTTTTAGAGATGCCACGCATCTTTGACAACTATTCAGTTTTCGGCTATTCGAACTTGTTTCATCACTTATTCGGTATTTGGCCGAATAGTTCACAATGTTCGGTCGAATAATCAATGATGAAAATATAAAAAGAAGGCACAAAAAGAATTTCACAAAGAATTTTAAAGGTTTTGTAAGTAGGTATACTATCTGACCCAGTAAACGCTGTTTTGCCATATAAATTATTTCTACGGAATATTTTGGTGAAGATTCTGCCAATAACCTCATAAAAGGAAACCTAAGTGATAAATTTTGACTTCTGGGTGGCCATAGAATGTCGCCTCATCTGGGAATCAGTTTCTTCGGAAACATGTATTTGACCACTGGCATTCATTGGATGTGTGACAAGTGACTCCATCTTATTGAAACCATGTGTTACGTTTGTTGTCAGCAAATTCCAGTAGCAACGGTCAAAAAGAACTCCTGTCATATTTTCACATATTCAGCAAAATTAACAGTAACTGAACGTCTGCGAGAATCTTTGAATTTTTTAGGGTCCAATGGTCCAACATTGCTTCGGCATATGACTTCGGCAAATTTAAATCATTAGCTTTTAGTTCCTGCACTATCTGGATCTGATATGGATGTAATCTCAAAAGTAATTTCAAAATACGGTGTAATGATGTGCGGGATAACCATAATTCAGCCGAACGTTTGCGCGTCGATAAATCTGGATATCGTCAAGGAGAAGTGGAAACTTGCTGCACGTTCTTTTTGGTCCGAAAAGTCCGTGGGTCTCCAGTTTGCTTCACATTTAGCGTAGATTCCGTCTATTCGAACTTCTTCACCTATTTCTTTATTAAAGGAGCACTCGGACACTGACTTAAGTCCTATAAATCGTATTCAACACGAAATAAGCGTCTCACAGTAATAAGCGAACTCTTGTTTAAATAAAATTATTTCACACAGTAAGCGCGCTGCGGCCCCGTAAAACGATCCATTGTGACTAAATTTCTGAGAAACGAGCAAGTGCTCGGACCCGTCCCCGCGCCCCGTACGGCATTTGTTAGCACGGGATATTAGATTCAAATGCTAACGAATTCTTGGAATTCTCCCACCCTGTATTTATTTCAGAAATGTTTGCTGTGCACGCTACCACCTGAAGATGTGACAAATAAATCTTAAAAAAATCGACACAAAGTGTGCTGTGACACAACCCAATCACGAATGAAACAAAAGCCCACGGCGTGTCGTCATCACACCTTTCTGATCCAAGTTTAAATCTGCCATCCCCAAATAGTATTAAGTGACGCCGAATGTTTGGCTGCAAAATATTTTAGATTTTACCTCGTCTTTTTTTTTGGCCTGACTTGCTTTAAAATGAAATCTTAATTATTTAACCCTTATGTGTCTTTGAAGGTATTGGAATATTAAATGGAGTAATAATACTAATTATACTAATTATACGAATACTAATTATAGTATTTTGTTTATTATGTAAAGATAAAGACGTATTTATAATAATATAGAATTATTTAATACGAATATCACTTTCAAAAGATTTTATTTCATTGGAACAAAAACATAAATTCTGTAATCGATCCCTTTTTTTGTTGACAGTGTGAAAAATCTCTTCGGATCTCCGGACGCAGGTACCATGAAAAACCACCCTAACGACCGGTCTCAGGCGTCTTACTCCGTAGAGGATCCAAATTATATTATTTCAGGTCTCCTCCAGGATTAACGCCGCGCCTAGTCGGATCCTATCTTGGGGGAAAAGCCACACAGACTTCTCTTTCTACTGTAATCGGTTCCTGAACAATCTCATTAACAATGCATTCTATATCTTTAATTAAGTTTTAATTATTTACAGCCTTACTCTGACCAGTTAGACAATTATACATGTACCGGTATTAAATATAGTAATGTAACCGTATTGACGTCTATTTTAATTTATAACACATATTGTTTGAAAGGTTATTTTGCTTTTTCTATAAGTATGCTTTAAGTGTTTCAAATTTAACATTTCTTACTTCTATAAAATTCAGTTGAACCAATTCTTTTCACGTAATAATATAGAAATTAAAGACAATAAAATAGTCATTTTGAAATTGTTTCGACAAATAAGACCAAGGATTTGAAATAACAAATTAGTTCTACATATATAAAAGGGAAACAAAAAATAGTTATCTCGTATGCACTCCATTTGAACAGGCTTTCAGAAGTTATTTTAATAAAAACATTTTAGTGCAAGTACGCTAATAATAGAAACGAATCCATGTTACAGATATAGTTTCGTTTCCATCGCTGACCATTGGTTTAAAGTTATTAACATTCGTCAGCTAATGAGGTTGCTTGACTTTACGATTGTTTTACAACTATAATTTAAACGCACTACAATAAACATCGATCTTATTGGAAATGTGGTCACGAGCATAAGTATTTATTTATTTTTCATCTAATTGGCTTTGCAACTGGATTATTTCGTTCCCTTTTATTTATATATGGAGTAGTGTGAGTTACACTTGCTGTTTAATGCAAAACTCATTTTTAAATGTATAATTGAGTAGCAACACTAAAACCTCGATTAAAGGTGGAGATTTTAAATTCGATTGTATTTTTGTCTTCCGTTTTAATAAACTGAATGTGCTATGAGGTAACCCTCACAGCACACTCATAACACCACTTGCAGGCAACACATAAGAAGATTAATTGTGAAAATTGAATAATTTCGGGTGCATTGACAGGGAATAAAGATTACAATCTATCTAAAAACCGTTTTTGCTACTGGTAAGTGTAAACATATTTGTCTATTTGTTAAATTCTAAGTGAACCTCGTTTTGTCTAAGTGGTTTAGACAAATCCTGCATTTTAATCTTACTGGTTTTAGAAACTTGTCCACAAACCGCAATCTGACATATAATCGAGATGACGTAGCCTGTTACGTGCTCATGTTTGACATTGCACTAACAAACACGATTTTGCTTTTTAAATGTCCGCACGTGGGTGAAACTGGCGCGCAATGCCGTCGAAAATTTTAAGCTATAAAGAGATGTTAAAACCCACAAGCACTAAAATAAAATGTTGTGAACACTGCAAGTCACAATTTATTTCGCTTGCTTTGACACATTGAAACATTTACTAAAAACAGGGTTTCCTGTGTAAATATTGATAAATAAAAGTTTGTTATTGAAAAGAGCATAGCTGCAATAAGTTACTGCGGTATCTTTTTACTATTCTTATATTTATGTATTTATCTGTGTGTTAAGTCAAACTGGTGTTTAATGATCTTCTTGATACATGACGGGTAATTATCCGTTTGTTATTGAAAAGAGCATAGCTGCAATAAGTTACTGCGGTATCTTTTCACTATTCTTATATTTATGTATTTATCTGTGTGTTAAGTCAAACTGGTGTTTAATGATCTTCTTGATACATGACGGATAATTATCCGTCATATATCAAGAAGATCATGTCAAGATGATCATGTGTGTTATTCTCCAATTGGAGAAACATTTAATTAATTGTTTTCCTATATTTTGTTTAGCATGTAAAGAGTTTGCTGTGAGATCTGATTTGAAATATAATTGTTTGATTATTTATAGTAACCATCAACAGGCCAATATGTCCAGTCGTGGACTATTAAAGGCTGTTGATGATGATGATGATCTAAAGGTAAATATATTAAGAAGGGTAAGCTGATGTATGCTTCATAAACTCGAGAAGTTATGCACCGATTGAGTTTGAATTTTCCATTTTTCGTGTCAATTTAGCTCCTCATTTCTTGTCAATGCAATCACCAAGTGCCACAGCTAAATGTAGCAGGGCACAGCTAAGTGATGTTAACAATACTCGTTTCAAGGTAAATAAGATATTTAACAAAGTGATTTTACAAAAATTTCATTACTCTAAGTACAACATGTGTTTGTGATGACATGTTTTTAGTAATCACAGAAGTTACAATAAGGATCACTCCAGTATAAACTTGAACAATACTGCAATGGTAGAAGTATCATACCAGTCGCATAAAGAATGAAAACACCTTAGCTTCAGAGATATTGCAGTGATGTTTGGCAAAACTGGGAGCACGTGTTTGGAACTCACACGACATCAGGGTGCAGACTGAGGAACGAGTCTACGAAACCGTTGTCTTGCCTACACTGCTATATACTGTAGAGACATGGTTTTACTACAAAGTGGATATTAAGAAACTAGACAACGTCCATCTTAAATGTCTAAGATCGAATAGCCCACATATCACACATGAATAATAGCAGGTTACCAAAAGCAATCTTCTATTCTCAGTTAACTTGTGGATAACGCAGACAAGGCGGTCAATACCTTCGGTACAAGATGTTCCTAAGCATGAACTACTCGCCTGGTGCAAACGAGCGGCTGCGTGGGTACAACATGCTGGTCTCTGACCCGAGTGGCGAAAGATAATTAGCATAGGTATCGAAAGATTCGAGACTGTCCATGTGAAGGACCTTGTAGCGAAGTGAAGCATCAAATGCGCAACACCAGACCTAGGATCTTATACTCAAATACTTTCAGCTCGGACGATCAGCTCTACTGCGCGCGAAGTAACTGGACTTGAAGTAACTGAATTTTGGTTTTGCTGGTCATATCAGAGCCCATCAAAAGGGGAACTTAGGTTGAACAGGAGGAAATCGCCATCATCGGATACTGTGTGGATAGATGAATAAATGCTTTGTTTACATGCATTTAGTATGAATTGTTGAATATTTATAAGTTTACATTTATTATATTCACATTTTTATTGTAAGGTACCAAAATTTTTAACTTACCTAATATTTTAACAAAATGTCAAACACCATCACCAAAATTCGTGGTAAATTATTAATAAATTTTATCAACTGCGACAACTGTGAAAAGTGTTACAGAATTTACTGTATATACTACTTATCGAAGATGATCCAAGTACCTTATATGATTGATTTAAATATATCATCGTGTGAATGGAAAATAACGCGTATAAAAACGAGCAAAAAGGGCAACTTGAAATAAAAAACTGTAATATAATTAACCAAAAGCCACTCAAGTTATTATGACACGCCATAAAGTGAGATTCAAGGCTCTGATTAAGACCGGTAATTTGTTTTACTTGCTACTTAGACGTGAAAGCTTATTCTTTGCACTTGAAGTACAAATAAAATATTGATGTTACTAAGATTAACCTCATAAATGATCAGGACAGGGGTACCTATATCTGTCAGAGACTTAGTCTTATTTATTATTATTATTAAGTTCTGTTACAATTTCTAGGGTTCCGTACTTCGAAAGGAAAAAACGGGATCCTTATAGGATCACTTTGTTGTCCATCCACCAGTCTGTCAAAACCCTTTTTCTCAAGAACGCAAAGAGGTATCAAGCTGAAATTTATATCAAAAACTCAAGTTTACTGTCCCTTGGAGTTGTAAAAAATTCAAACTTCTAAGCCTACGCGATCGAAAGATACAGCCGTTTATGCTGCAAATTTCTGCAAATTTTCGAATCTCGCACGGGAACTAAAACCTCCCGAGAACTAAGAATCTTGAAATTTGGTACGAAGCAACGTCTATGGCACAGAAAGAGGAAAAATTGCGAAAATTGTAAATTTTTAGTTATATCATAAAATAAACACATTTTTAAAAATTTTAAACTTCCTACCCCTTTCCTCATGAACGCGTAGAGGTATTAAATTGAAATTCGTATCAAATACTCAGGTTTATATTTTTAGTTTATATGAGTGTAGCTAGAGATATATCAAGGTATCATATTATGTCATATACAGGCGAGGGAAACCTTTTGCTAAGTTTGGTGCCCTATTTTGAGAGATCATGAGAGAGGGGGCTAATGATCTCCCAACTCTAACGATGCCAACTGACAGTTTTAATGAGTACAAGCTACACCACAGCTACACCACGACAGATGGGGATATCTATAAAAGATCACTCTTACTAAGTACAAAAGTCAGAACACCTCGAACACATTATTAAGAGCACAATAAATAAAGCAAAAAAGAAATAAAAATGTTACTAAGCTATCAGCTAATTTAATTGCATTGTCCTCGTGGAAATATTGTCCCCCAATGTATCATATGACGTGACACACTTACAGCAGCGAGACTGCAATTAACGTGCTGTCAAACGATAAGTCCATATTTACAAGCGTAATTGCACAATAATACTCTAATATATATATATATATATTAGAGTAGTAGAGCCATGCTGATTTCAGCACGAACGGGCCGGCTCGTTGGGGGCAGTACTACCCTCCCACAGAAGATCAACCTAAAGCGCCAGCATTTAGTCGATTTTATTGATGATTTTGAACAAACTACTTTCTGGTTTCGTGTTAAGGAAGAGTGACGTTGTATATCCATAAATAAAAGTTTGTTACAACAGCGATTTCTTTATTGATCAGCTTCAAATTTCGTTTACAAAACTACCAATTACAACGTTTATAGACTACCTATATCAATAAGCAAGGACTATATGTTCTATTAAATGAAGATCCTGAGCTACAGAATCATCTAATGGTTAAAGCACAAACGCAGAATATTCTGTACGCTGATAACGTCTGCAAATACACGCAATTATGTTTCCAATTGTAATGATTTTTTTAATCACAATCTACTCAAATCAACGCAGTTAATGGTCGGTGGCAAACTGGCAGATCAATAACCCTAAAAGTATTTACCAATGCTAACATTTTTTGTCTTCCAGTAGTATATTATTTTCCCACACCACCTATCAAGATCACTTCAAATTGGTTTAGGCATTTGTTTCAAATTGTTTTTGTTTTAATCTATTATTTTTTATTATAATATAAATTTTGTATCATAACATAAATTATTGAACGAAAAAAATAAATAATTGAATGTAACGGTTCGAATATTGATCAAAGTATTTACAATATTTTTATACAGAAAGTGTTCTTGTTTCTTTTAAAACGCACTATAAACAAGACAGCTTTACTCAAGGAATAATAAATAAAAGTTTGTCCTTAATAAACCAAGTTTTTTGCAACTGTCTAAGAGACTAGACGTTTATTTAGTTTGATACTTTATGTACATATTAATTGTACAATGGCGGACTTAATACCACAGGCATTTTCGCTGAGCCTTTTTTTTTTTTTTTTTTTTTTTAACGTGTGGAAACCCCCTCGGGCCGTCACCCCACCGGGGTTTACGGCGGAGTGGTGTGTCGGAATCGGACCGACTAAAACCACATGGTGTGCCACTCTGCGCCTGACATAGGAGGGATCCGGGAACAGCTGTTATTACGACATCCAGATCCCTCCTAGCGCCTGCCCGCTACCGTGGGCACCATCTGCGGATAAACTCTCCTTTTAGGCGACGTACGGCACACGCGGACGTCGCCTCCTCGCGGCTGGCCATTATAGCGGATGGAGGGGAAAACCCGTCCCGTCCACCCGCGGCCACACTCAAGGCGGCATGAGGCGCTGGTACGCGCGCCTCCGCCGCCCGGTTCGCCGGCGGCGAATTGGGTCCGAGTGGAGGTTGTCCTCCCGGGCCTTCTCCGCCGCCTCCTTCCGCGAAATTACGTCTTCGCAGAAGGTTGCGACCGCGGTAAAACAACTGTCGCTACCGACCATGGAGCGTATGACGGCCGGTAGCGAGAGATCTCCTCCAATAACTGCAGTGAGGACCCCACGCTGCGCCGCCCAGGCGGAACAAACCGCCAGCGTGTGCTGAGCCGAGTCCTCACTGCAGTCGCAGTGGTGACAGGCGGGACTCAATCCCCTCCTGGCGACCGAGTGCAGATACTTCCCGAAGCAACCGTGCCCGGAAAGAATCTGCGTCAGTCGGAAGGAAAGGGTCCCATGCTGCCGCCCTGCCCACTCGGCGATGACCGGCTGGAGAGCCTCTACGGCGGCAAAGCCAGCACGTGGAGCCTCCAGCCGGGACGACCAACGAACCAACGTGGCTCGACGAGCGGCCTCTCGCCACTCGCGTATCTCTTCGGGTGGGGGCCGAATGCCGGTACCCACCCGGAAGTCTGCCGTTCGCCGATAAACTTCGGCGAGCACTTCCGCCTCCAAATCCCACGGGGGAGTTCCGGCTAAGGCGCACGCCGCCTCCGTCGATACAGTGCGGTAACCGCGTATGGCTCTAACCGCCAATATCCTCTGAGGACGCCAGAGGCGAGCCCTATTCTGGGCGGTCAGAGCCGCCGCCCACACCGGTGCACCATACAGCGCCATTGACCGGACAACCCCCGTGTATAGCCGTCTCGTCGCGACGCTGGCTCCACCCAAATTGGGCAAAAGTCGCCCAAGGGCAGAAGCAGCGACGACCAGCTTTGGAGAAAGCTGTCGGAAGTGCTTGTCGAAGAGCCACCTGCCGTCAAGGATCAGGCCCAGATACTTCATCTGGGCCTGAACCGGTACGAGGACCGAATTGACTACAATGGAGGCGCCAGAGGGTGGACCACGACGGGGCCCATGGAACAAAAGGGCCTCCGTCTTGTCCAGGGCCACCCGTAAACCCAGCGCCTCAATACGCCTGACCACCAGAGAAACTCCCACGGTGGCTAGGCGCGCCACCTCTTGAAAGTTCATTCCCCGGGCCGTGACCAATGTGTCATCGGCGTAACAAATTACGCCCAGCCCGGGGGGGAGGCGACCTCTAAGGGCCCAGTCGTATCCCATGTTCCACAGGAGTGGTCCGAGGACAGACCCCTGTGGAACACCGCACGACATGAGCCGCCGCCTCAGAACACCGTCTCGGTCCTCGTACATGACGGTACGCTCCTCAAGATAGTCTGCCACAAGCCGCCTCAGGTACTCTGGCACCCCGTGGTAGTGGAGTGCTTCCCTGATGCAGCTAAATGGCAGACTATTAAATGCGTTGGCGATGTCCAACGACACCGCCAACAGCACGCCGCCACAGCTCACCGCCTCTTCGGTAACGGCCCTCAGGCGCAGCACGGCATCGACCGTCGAACGCCCCGCCCGAAAACCAAATTGGGCGTCCGATAGATCGGGGCCCACCTCGCAGAGGTGCCGGACGATGCGGGCAGAGAGTATCCTCTCAAACAGTTTACCCGCCTCATACAGCAACACGATAGGCCTATAGGCCGCTACCGAATCGGCAGGCCGTCCCGGCTTCCGTAATAGGACCAGCTTCCCACTTTTCCAGCACTCAGGGAAGCGTCCTGACGCCAAGCTATCGTCCAGGACCTCTCTGAGGCGGTCCGACATGTGCTCGAGGGCTCGGGCCAGCACTCGGACAGGTATCCCGTCTGGCCCGGGGGCGGTGTTCTTAGAGCGGATCCGTAGAACAACCGCCCCTACCTCCGATTCCCTGACGGGTGGTACATTTTCCTCGTTGTTTCCCCCGTCGTCTCCGACCATGAAGGCCATCGACGGGGCTGTGTGTTCCACCCGCTGCGGGAAAAGGCCCTCGACCACTTCCCGCAGGAAGCTGGGCTGGAGAGTCTGTGTAAGGGGGGGCCCGACGTGCGGAGCTTTTGTCGCGCCGCACGATAAGGGCGACCCCAGGGGTCACGATCGAGACCCTCCAGCATCTCCTTACGCTTAATTTCTTTGGCGCGGCTGATGGCCAGCTTCAGAGTTTTCCGCGCCTCTCGGTACTCCTCATGAAGCTGGTCCTCCCCGCCTTCTTCGCGGTGTCGCCGCCGACTACGGGTGTAGGACCTCCGGGCACGAGTACAGGCCGCACGGAGGTCCGCCGACTCCTGGGACCACCAGTAAACCTCCTTCCGTGGAGGCCGACAACCTCGTATGCGGGGCATGGCCGCATCGCAGATCTGCGTAACCGCATCGCGGAAGCGACCAGCCCTCATGTCAACCTCCTCGGCCGGGGCCTGCGGAGACAGCCAAGAGTGAATAATGGCCGCCTCCTCTAGTAGGTCCCTATTTAGTTTGGCTACAGCCCACCGCGGAAAGCGAGAAGAACGCCGCGCCGCGTGACCCCTACTGGGGTCCTGGGTCCGGGAGAGCTCAAATCGGATGTAAAGGTGATCCGAGAGCGTCTCAACCTCTTCCAGGACGCGCCAGTTCCTTACTCGTGCGGCGAGGGCAGGGGTAGCGAATGAAAGGTCTACTATCGACCCTCCCTGCTGTCGCACGCACGTGTTGGTGGAGCCTCTGTTTAATAAGCAGAGGCCCACCGAGGCCGCCCACTCCTCTACGGCCTCGCCCCTGGCATCCGTCCTGGGGGAACCCCACGCAATGGATTCCGCGTTGAAGTCCCCCAGCACTAAGACGTGCCCAGACGTTAGTCGCCGCATCGAGGTTTCCAAGTTGTTAAGGAAAACCTCGAAGTCGCTCAAACTCCGGTTGGGGGAGAAGTATACACCGTATACGGTGATCCCCCCCCACTCAGCAGCAACATATCCAGTGCCCTTGTCTCTTAGCGACAAGGGCGGGGAATGAGCCGCCGTGGAGTCGACGACTGCCACAGAACCGTCCCGGTCACCCAACCAATTTGGACGGGGAGGAACATAATAAGGCTCCGCGGCTACGGCAACGTCGATCGACCACTGTGCCATGGTTTGCAGGAAGAGGTCCTGTGCCGCGGCACAGTGGTTCAGGTTCGTCTGGACAAGGAGGTTGGAGACTTGGTCCATTACTGAACCGTCTCTACAACCTCCTCCATGGGCGATGATGCTGACGTGCGAACAGTATCGGAGGCAGCCTGGGTCGACTGGCTAGCCCCCGACACTCGTCGAGAATCGCGGGGAGGTTTGCACCCCACCTGCCCCATCTGGTGATTGGCGGGGTTGTTACCCGCCGCACACACTGGGCAGTGAGGGGCGGCAGAACACACTGCCGCCTTATGCCCCGGTCGACCGCAGCGGAAGCATAGTCCGCTGCAGTCAAAACGACTTACGCACTTGGCGCGTGTGTGCCCCGATGTCAGACATTTATAGCATCTCATCGGTCTCGCCGCCAGGACTGTGATCCTAGCGCTCACGAAACCGATGAGCAGTCTACCGGCGTCGCCCAAAATTTTGGCCGACGCTACGGGATAGCTGACCCACACTGCGCCAAGCCCTCCTGGACCGGGGCGGATGGTGCCGACCCTAATGTTGTCCGCGTTGCACCCTGTCTTCTCTCTTACTGCAACGCGGACATCCTCGGCCGTTATGGAATCGTCCAGGCCCGAGATGCGCAACTCTGCACATTTGGTAGGCCTGGCGATCTTCACACCATCCGTGGCTGCAAACATGCCCCGCAACTTCTCGGCAAAGGCATCTGCCGTTTTTGCGCCTTCGGCTCCAGGGAACTCGAGCACTCGAGCCCCTGTCTGAGCAAGACGCAACCTGACTCCTACCGTCCCCGTGTCACCGGCGAGGCCAGCCCGGGCCCTCTGAAGTATGGCCGCGTAGGACAGGCCACCGCTAGCCGTCTCCGGTGACACCGTGACTACCACCGCCGCGGTTTTGGGCACCTGCAGCTTGCGCGGCTTCTTTGTAGGAGCCACTACCACCGATGACGACTGCGGGGTAGAGGCTGCTTTATGAGCTGCCTTTTTACCCCGCTTTCGGGACTTAGCCCCACCGACTATCTGCCAACCATCTTTGGATGGGGCAGATGCGGAGGGGGCAGGTGTAGTGGTGCCAGGTATACCTGTTGGAGTGGGGAGCGGAGGATATTCTGCTCCAGCCTTTACCACTTTTTTAGGCCCAGATTTCGATGCAGCCGTCTTGGTTATTAGCCCGAGCGCCTGTCGTGCCCTGGGAATGGCTACAGGAGCAGCCGACAGCGACGCCGCCGCCGCATAGGACACACGACCGCCCACAACTGGCAGCGATGTTGGCACTGATGTGACCTTTGGTCTATGGGCTCCGAGCGGCGGCCGGACAACAGGGGCCGGAGGCAGTCTTGCCTCTAGGCCAGCAAGACGGCCGTCCATCATGCGCCACACAGCGTCGGTAATATGGCGCAATTGGGCGTCAGCGATGCCACCAATATTGGGAGACGGAGCAGGCTGAGACGGGGACGAGGCCGGATCCTCTGCCGGACGATGCGCCCGGAATTGAGCGAACTGAGCGCTAAGCTCAGCCACTTGCCCGGTCAGGCGGTCGTTGGCTGCCTGGAGACGAGCTACGTCCCCCATGAGGTCTTCCACGACTCCAGCAATGGCAGAGGAGGAGTCCTTAAGAGCCCTTACGAAAGAACTCTTAAGGTTCCTGGATTTGGTGGCCACTTTTTGGATTATGGCCACCCCCATATTTACTCTCTCCTGCAAAGACACCGGTGCTTGGGAGACAGAATCCCTTTCCACCGGTCCTCGTATTTTTTGCAGGAGATCAGCTATCTCCTCCTCCGCCGCGCTTTCACCCTCCGCTCGGACCCTTCTATAAGCTTCCGCCTTGGAGAAGACAGAGTCTGATGGGGTCGAGATTGGAGTGCGTGACCGACCTCTGCGGCTGCTACCCACTTTAGGGGGCAGCATCTCCTGGGACGTATCACTCTCCTCGTCCCTGGAGTGTCCGCGCTTTCGACTTTCGCAGAGCTCCATCCTTGTCGACTCCAGTGCGTCTATAGTTACACTGGAGTTACCTCCGTCCGACGGAATTGCGGATTTGGAACGTAGCCGTTCCGAAGTTCTTCGGCTCCCAGCAGCCAAGATGACTTCTGGGAGCCGCTCCGAGATAGGCGTTCCCTCCAATACGTCCTCTTCGTTCGAAGAGCAGTTATCCGCTCTTATACTCTCCTTCATTTGACTTTTAGTCGCTTTCTTTCTTTCTTGCGTTTGGTTTTTTTTAATAAATTTTTCCATATCTAATCCCACGATTGGGGGAGAAATAGTGGTCGACCCGGGCAGAGATCCCCCAATACCCGGGCAAGCGTAAATTTATGCCCAACCGAGGGGTCCGCAGGTGCCTCGGCTGGGAGTGCGCTTGCGACTGAACTACCCATCAGCCATGCATCCCCTGGTCACGCACCAGAACACGGGATTCGGGGTAATTTTTTATAGAGGTTTTCTTCCTCGCAGTCCGGGCGGTTAAGCCAAGACCCTCGCCCCCGATTGGAGTCGCGAGACTCCAACTCGAGACTACGATATGTCGACGGCGGCAGGAAGACTACGTCTCCTGATACCTGCTCAGTGGCAGTGTAAGTGCACACCGAGCCCGTCCTACCTTTTCCACCGCTGAGCGGAGGAACTCCGACCCTGGAAAGGGTCCCACCATCGTGATTTTTTACCGAGGTTTTCATCCTCATTGCTCCGAAGAGCGCAGAACCAACAGAGGATCCGACAGACACGCCCGCTCTGTTGAACCAAGTCTCGGCCGAATTGCCGAAGAAAATGGCTTCCTCTTCGTGCTAGAATATTAGCCGTTGGCAGTGATGAACAACACCATCGCCAACGTTTCCAGGGTGCACCACGTGGAGGTTTTCTAGCCAAGCACCCCATTTTCGCTGAGCCTACTTTAAGGTCACGCAGAAAGATAGATTGAATTAAAAACGATAATTTTATCCACGTGAATGTATAAGACGAGATGTTGATTAATTTATTAACATTTAAAGATATATTTTACTTTATTTTTCTCTTGACATACCTTAATTTTCAACCGAACTTTTATAATTACATTTTTTGTTTTCATGAAAAAATGATTATTGATACTACAGAATTAAAAGTCACAGAAGTAAGTCTATGTCGGTTCCTAACATTTTACAAAAGCTGAAAGCATACAACTATGATGATAAGTTATTGCTAAACATAAACAGGTTCAACAAAATACGAAAAATTTATTGAAAATTTAATAAACAACATTTTTTTTTTTTATCGTGTGGAAACCTACTCGTAGGGTCACCCCACCGGGATTTGCAGTGGGGTGGTGTCTCGGAATCGGAACGACTAAAACCACATGGTATGCCACTCTGTCACTGAGTTAGGAGGGATCTGTGAACACCTGTTATTACGACATCCAGATCCCTCCTAGCGTCTACACCCTTGTGCGAGTACCATCTGCGGCTAAAACTCTCTATTTAGGCGACGTACAGCACACGCGGATGTTGCCTTCTCACGGCTGGCCTCTGTAGCGGATAAAGGCGAAAACCCGTCCCGTCCACACGCAGCACACTCAGGGTGGCATGAGGAGCTGATAAGTGCGTCTCTGCCCCCCAGTTTGCTGGCGGTGAATTGGGTCCGAGTGGAGATCGTCCTTCCGGGCCTTCACCGCTACCTCCTTCTGCGAAATGATGTATTCGCAGAAAGTTGTGACCGCGGTAAAACAACTGTCACTACCGACCATGGAGCGTATGACGGTCGGTAGAAAGAGATCTCCTCCAATAAATGCAGAGAGGAGCCCACGCTGCGCCGCCCAGTTGGAACAGACCGCTAGCGTGTATTGACCCGAGTCTTCATTGCAGTCGCGGTGGTGACAGGTGGGACTAAATTCCCTCCTGGCTGATGCTTCCCGAAGCAACTGTGCCCAGAAAGGTCCTGCGTCAGTCGAAAAGAAAGGGTCCCGTGCTGTTGCCTTGCCCACTTGGCGATGACCGGCTGGAGAGCCTCCAAGGCGGCCAAGCCAGCACATGCAGCCTCCAGCCGGGACGATCAACAAGCCATCGTGGCTTAACAAGCGGCCTCGCGCCCCTTGTGTATTTCTTCAGGCGGGGGCCTTATGCCACTACCCGCCCAGAAATCAGCCGTCTGCTGATAAACTTCGGCGAGCACTTCCGCCTTCAAATCCCACGGAGAGTTCCGGGGTGCCCTCCGTCAACACGGTGCGGTAACCGCTTATGGCTCTAACCACCGCGCAGACAGAGCCGCCATCCACAGCAGTGTACAATATAGCGCCAATGACCGGACAACGCCTGTGTACAGCCGTCTTGTCGCGACGCAGAAAGACAGAAGTAGCACCGACCAGCCTTAGAGCAAGCTGTCGAAAGTGGTCATCCAAGAGCCACCTGCCGTCGAGGATCAGGCCCAGATACTTCATCTGGACCTGAACCGGTACGAGGACTGAATTGACTACGATGGAGGCGCCAGAGGGTGAACCACGAGTACAGGCCATGCAGAGGTCCGCCAACTCCTGGGACCACCAGTAAACTGACTTCCACGGAGGTCGACGACCTCGGATGAGGAGCATGGCCACAGCGACCAGCCCTTATGACGACCTCCTTGGTCCCAGCAGATAGTGCCCGCGGTATAGGACAGGCGCTAGGAGAGATCTGTATGTCGTAATAATAGCTGTTCCCAGATCCCTCCTATCTCAGGCGCAGAGTGGCACACCGTGTGGTTTTAATCGGTCCGATTCCGACACACCACGCCGCTGTAAACCCCAGTGGGGTGACGGCCCGACGGGGTTTTCACATAATAAAAAAAGAAGAAGGTGTCTGCGACGACAGCCAAGAGTCAATGATAGCCGCCTCCTCTAGTAGGTCCCTACTCAGTTTGGGTGCTAGTCATAGACCTGCTTCCAAGTTATCCATAAGAGCCGGTCTTTGCTACCTGCATCTAACGGCTTTCCCCGACCTTCACTGTATCGCAAGACCCCCTTGTGATAGACCTACCAACGCTATATCTTCTAGTACGTTTTTTACAATTGGTTTCTCTTTAACCTAATTCCTCCAAACTTACTTAGCTAACTGTTACCACTTTTAATACTCACGTGGAAGTAATTTGTAGTGTAACCTAACCGGAACTCTCAGTATTTTTTTTATTAACAACATATTACACAATACACGAACATAACCGATTTATAAAGTCGAGAGTCAGCAGTAGTTACAGTATGTAATTGGAAACAAACTATTATCGTAGCCTGCTACACACAAGTGTAGTGCATTGAAAGTATAATAGTCTGCTGAGTAAACAGTTTAATGTTCACACATTACTTATGTAGACATTGTATAGACCTTTCCAGTTAACTGTGCGAGTAACCCACAATACGAGGAACAATAAGGCGACAGTTACGCTCTCATACATCTGTCCACACGCAAAACACTTATTTAAACTGTGCATTCTTCCTATTTAATTACCGGTTAGTTTTAAACAGGTCATTTATTAAAGAAAGTATTCATTGTTACTCAATGTCTACAATGTGTAAAACGTTTTAAAGCTTAGTTGTTATGAAGCCTCTTAGAAATCAAACTAAACTGGGGAGCTTTGAGTAGATTTTACTATACCAACATATATATAGTAGGTAGTAGAGCCACGCTGATTTCAGCACGAACGGGCCGGCTCGTTGGGGGCAGTACTACCCTTCCACAGAAGACCAACCTAAAGCGCCAGCATCTGTGCTGTCGTGTTTCGTTGGTGAGTGCGAGACCGGAGGCCCATTGATGAAGGGGTGACAGTTATCCTGATAACTATGTGAGGCTTACACTGCCACTATGACTGTTATGCCTTTTACGTCCCCAAGCATAGCGTGAAAAACCATCTCACTAGACCGACATAGTGTGGGTCACCACACTGCATTATCTGCATTTGCAATGAGTGTGGTGACTACAACTCTTTGGATTCTATTCATGCTTTCCATCAGACAGAGTAGTGTCACTTTGGCAGGCTCTTTATAAAAAAAAACACAGTATTGTATAACCACAATATGTTGCTTCAATATTTCGTCGAACAATGCTATTGTGGCAATTCTAACAAATATTTCACATAGTTTCAAATTTCTCGTATTCAAATAAATTTGAGCCTTTCATAACTTTAATCAATTCAAAATATTATTTGCTCACCCATAAGACGATTAGAATCATCGACACAAACAATTAATGGCAACTCTTCGATATCTTAAGGAAGAATCCTTGAGGTATCGAAGAACACAACAGGAATTAAAATGATCATAATATTTCAAAAATCACCACACTCCCTATCCGTAACTTTAACTTTAAAAGTGACTTTTGAGGCAGAAAGAAAATATCTGCTAAATGTATTCCAGTCACCCCATCTACTGACTTTTTAATTTATCAGCTTAAATAAACAAAGTTATTCACTCACGTTACGCTCTCGATTCTCAAATGAGTCATTTAGCGTACCTTCAAAATTAAATGCACTGCATTCAAAAGTAACAGCGAAGACCTGTCAAAGAGAGTAGAGTTACATTCAGATAGCGTGTAAATAAATGCCTAATCAAGAAGAATAATGATGTCCTTAACATCCCGTTAGCTTCGACTATAACTTCGTCATCATCATTTCCCTCAATATGGAACTTTCAACACTATTAAGTTAATTATAATTCTTTTGTATTTTCCACTCACGGTTGTCTAATAGATAACTATAACCGACAAGTTTCTACCTAGAATATAATGACTGATCATATAGATATAGATTTTATCATAATGATATGCTAATTTCATGGTGACATGTACATATATGCCTACATAGGCTTCCACAAGTATCAATACAAAATTAATATGGTCGCACGTTTATCTTTATGGCGTAAAAATACCGTGCACAAGACCATTTAGGCACACTTGACGGTGTAAAGTTGAAAATTTATGTTGACATTTTACCCATTCTATAAGTTTGTAAATTTATTCATTCATACTTAAACTTTTTAAAGAAATAAATAAAAACATACTAGCACTATGGTACAAAGAGGATTGTAAATATTCTCCTTTTGAGCATATTTTTATTCGATTAAATAATGTCCTCAACAATAATGCAAGGCTTAAGAGATTTCTGTAAATCTGTCCCCGAAATAAAAATCTTTAAAAGAAATTAAATTTAACCGGACCTATTTTGACCCTAAACCCTAGACAGTTAAATGGCTAGCAAAGTTATTAGCACATAAACATTTGTGTATGCTCTTGTGAGGCTATAAATATGGTCTACAGGGATAGATTAGGAATTAGCATGCTAAGGAACCGATGGTAGCGGATTCTGTTCCTCAAACAACATCGTGCATGCAAGAGAGAGCGAAAGCAGCGGTGGCTATCATCCACAAGGTAGCCACCAAGTCGAGTAACCTTAAGGGTGCTTTTGTAAAGGCCCTTAAGGACTCCTCTTCTGCAGTTGCGGGGGTTGTTGAGACCCTTATTGGGGACGTGGCTCGTCTCCAAGCAGCCAACGACCATCTCACACGGGAGGTGGCTGAGCTGAGAGCGCAGTTTGCCCAATTCCGGGCGGTTCGCCCTGAGCGAGAAGGCCCGTCTCCATCGCTTGCCCCTGTCAATCCCGGTGTCATCGCTGATGCTCACCTGCGCCAAATCACAGACGCAGTGTGGCGCATGATGGACGGACGTCTCGCTGGCCTGGAGGCGAGACTACCTCCAGCCCCTGTTGTCCGGCCGCCGCTCGCGGCACATAGACAAAAGGCCGCATCGGCGTTGACGTCGCTTCCCGTTGTGGGCGGTCGTGTGTCTTATGCGGCGGCGGCGTCGGTGTCTACTGTTCCTGCGGCGTCAGTGTCTGCTGTTCCTGCGGCCGCTCCCAGTACACGACAGGCAGCTAAAGCAGTAGCTAAGACGGGTGCACAGAGGTCAGGTCCCAAAATGGTGGCCAAGTCTAGAGCGGAATTCCCTCCGCTCCCCACTCCAGCCGCTGTACCTGGCACCTCCACAACTGCTCCCTCCACATCTGCTCCGCCCACGGATGGTTGGCAGGTAGTCGGGGGGGCTAAGAAGTCCCGAAAGCGGGGTAAAAAGGCTGCCCAAAAAGCAGCTTCTACCCCGCAGTCGCCATCGGTGGCAGTGGCCGCCACAAAGAAGCCGCGCAAACTGCAAGCGCCCAAAACTGCGGTGGTGGTGTTAAAATCGCCAGGCCCACCAAGTGCGCTAAACTGCGTATCTCAGGCCTGGACGATTCCGTAAGGGCTGAGGATGTCCGCGCTGCTGCAGTTATAGAGAGGACAGGCTGCAACGTGGAGAACATCAAGGTCGGCACCATCCGCCCCGGTCCAGGAGGACTTGGCGCAGTGTGGGCCAGCTGTCCCGTACCGTCGGCCAAATTTTTGGCCGACGTCGGCAGACTACCCCGAAAACCTGCCCGCAATTCTTGGCAGGCGTCAGAGGCTAGCCAGTCGGCCCAGGCTGCTTCTGACGTCGTTCGTGCGTCGATATCGTCGCCCATGGAGGAGGTTGTAGAGACGGTCGAGTAATGACCCAAGTCTCCAACCTCCTAGTCCAGACGAACCTGAACCACTGTGCCGTGGCGCAGGACCTTTTCCTGCAAACCATGACACAGTGGTCGATCGGTGTTGCCGTAGCCGCGGAACCCTATTATGTTCCTCCCCGTCCAAACTGGTTGGGTGACCGGGACGGTTCCGTGGCAGTCGTTGGCTCCACGGCGGCTCATTCCCCGCCCTTGTCGTTAAGAGACAAGGGCACTGGATATGTTGCTGCCGAGTGGGGGGGGATCACTGTATATGGTGTATACTTCTCCCCCAACCGGAGTTTGAACGACTTCGAGGTTTTCCTTAACAACTTGGAAACCTCGATGCGGCGTCTAACGTCTGGGCACGTCTTAGTGCTGGGGGACTTCAACGCAAAGTCCATTGCGTGGGGTTCCCCCAGGACGGACGCTAGGGGCGAGGCCGTAGAGGAGTGGGCGGCCTCGGTGGGCCTCTGTTTACTGAACAGGGGCTCCACCAACACGTGCGTGCGACAGCAGGGAGGGTCGATAGTGGACCTTTCGTTCGCTACCCCTGCCCTCGCCGCACGAGTAAGGAACTGGCGTGTCCTGGAAGAGGTTGAGACGCTCTCGGACCATCTCTATATCCGATTTGAGCTCTCCCGGTCCCAGGACGCCAGTAGGGGTCACGCGGCGCGGCGTTCTTCTCGCTTTCCACGGTGGGCTGTAGCCAAATTAAATAGGGACCTACTAGAGGAGGCGGCCATTATTCACTCTTGGCTGTCTTCGCAGGCCCCGACCGAGGAGGTCGACATGGGGGCTGGTCGCTTCTGCGAAGCGATTGCGCAAATCTGTGATGCGGCCATGCCCCGCATCCGAGGTTGCCGGCCTCCACGGAAGGAGGTTTACTGGTGATCCCAGGAGTTGGCGGACCTCCGTGTGGCCTGTACTCGTGCCCGGAGGTCCTACACCCGTAGTCGGCAGCGACACCGCGAAGAAGGCGAGGAGGACCAGCTTCATGAGGAGTACCGAGAGGCGCGGAAAACTCTGAAGCTGGCCATAAGCCGCGCCAAGGAAATTAAGAGAAAGGAGATGCTGGAGGGTCTCGATCGTGACCCCTGGGGCCGCCCTTATCGTGCGGCGCGACAAAAGCTCCGCACGTCGGGCCCCCCCCTTACAGAGACACTCCAGCCCAGCTTCCTGCGGGAAGTGGTCGAGGGCCTTTTCCCGCAGCGGGTGGAACACACACCCCCGTCGATGGCCTTCATGGTCGGAGACGACGGGGGGAACGAGGACGATGTTCCGCCCGTCAGGGAATCGGAGGTAGGGGCGGTTGTTCTACGGATCCGCTCTAAGAACACCGCCCCCGGGCCGGACGGGATACCTGCCCGAGTGCTGGCCCGAGCCCTTGAGCACATGTCGGACCGCCTCAGGAAGGTCCTGGACGGTAGCTTGGCGTCCGGACGCTTCCCTGAGTGCTGGAAAAGCGGGAAGCTGGTCCTATTGAGGAAGCCGGGACGGCCAGCCGAATCGGTAGCGGCCTATAGGCCCATCGTGTTGCTGGACGAGGCGGGTAAACTGTTTGAGAGGATACTCTCTGCCCGCATCGTCCGGCACCTCCGCGAGGTAGGCCCCGATCTGTCGGACGCCCAATTTGGTTTTCGGGCGGGGCGTTCGACGGTCGATGCCGTGCTGCGCCTGAGGGCCGTTACCGAAGAGGCGGTGAGCTGTGGCGGCGTGCTGTTGGCGGTGTCGTTGGACATCGCCAACGCATTTAATAGTCTGCCATTTAGCTGCATCAGGGAAGCACTCCACTACCACGGGGTGCCAAAGTACCTGAGGCGGCTTGTGGCAGACTATCTTGAGGAGCGTACCGTCATGTACGAGGACCGAGACGGTGTTCTAAGGCGGCGGCTCATGTCGTGCGGTGTTCCACAGGGGTCTGTCCTCGGTCCACTCCTGTGGAACATGGGATACGACTGGGCCCTTCGAGGTCGTCTTCCCCCCGGGCTGGGCGTACTTTGTTACGCAGATGACACATTGATCACGGCCCGGGGGATGAACTTTCAAGAGGCGGCGCGCCTGGCCACCACGGGTGTCTCTCTGGTGGTCGGGCGAATTGAGGCGCTGGGTTTGCGGGTGGCCCTGGACAAGACGGAGGCCCTTTTGTTCCATGGGCCCCGTCGTGGTCCACCCTCCGGCGCCTCCATCGTGGTCAATTCGGTCCTCGTACCGGTTCAGGCCCAGATGAAGTATCTGGGCCTGATTCTCGACGGCAGGTGGCTCTTCGACGAGCACTTCCGACAGCTTTCTCCAAAGCTGGTCGGCGCTGCTTCTGCCCTTGGGCGACTTTTGCCCAATCTGGGTGGAGCTAGCGTCGCGACGAGACGGCTATACACGGGGGTTGTCCGGTCAATGGCGCTGTATGGTACACCGGTGTGGGCGGCGACTCTGACCGCCCAGAATAGGGCTCGCCTCTGGCGCCCTCAGAGGATATTGGCGGTTAGAGCCATACGCGGTTACCGCACCGTATCGACGGAGGCGGCGTGCGCCTTGGCCGGAACTCCCCCGTGGGATTTGGAGGCGGAAGTGCTCGCCGAAGTTTATCGGCGGACGGCTGACTTCTGGGCGCGTAGCGGCATACGGCCCCCGCCTGAAGAGATACGTGAGTGGCGAGAGGCCGCTCGTCGAGCCACAATGGCTCGTTGGTCGTCCCGGCTGGAGGCTCCACGTGCTGGTTTTGCCGCCGTGGAGGCTCTCCAGCCGGTCATCGCCGAGTGGGCAGGGCGGTAGCACGGGACCCTTTCCTTCCGACTGACGCAGGTCCTTTCCGGGCACGGTTGCTTCGGGAAGTATCTGCACTTGGTCGCCAGGAGGGAATTGAGTCCCGCCTGTCACCACTGCGACTGCAGTGAGGACTCGGCTCAGCACACGCTAGTGGTTTGTTCCGCTTGAGCGGCGCAGCGTGGGGTCCTCACTGCAGTTATTGGAGGAGATCTCTCGCTACCGGCCGTCATACGCTCCATGGCCGGTAGCGACAGTTGTTTTACCGCGGTCGCAACCTTCTGCGAAGACGTAATTTCGCGGAAGGAGGCGGCGGAGAAGGCCCGAGAGGATGATATCCACTCGGACCCAATTCGCCGTCGGTGAGCCGGGCGGCGGAGCCGCGCATACCAGCGCCTCATGCCGCCTTGAGTGTGGCCGCGGATGGACGGGACGAGTTTTCCCCTCCATCCGCTATAGTGGCCAGCCGCGAGAAGGTGACGTGTGCGTGTGCCGGACGTCGCCTAAATGGAGAGTTTATCCGCAGATCGCGCCTGCGAAAGCGGGCAGGCGCTAGGAGGGATTAGGATGTCGTAATAACAGCTGTTCCCGGATCCCTCCTCTCTCAGGCGCAGAGTGGCACACCGTGTGGTTTTAGTCGGTCCGATTCCGACACACCGCCCCGCCGTAAACCCCGGTGGGGTGACGGCCCGTGGGGGTTTCCACACGTAAAAAAAAAAAAAAAAAAAAAGGAATTAGCATGCTGTCAGAGAAAGATCTGAGCAGAAGCAATTTCATTTAATTAACCAAAAAATACTATCATTAATAAGCGAATCTGTAAAATAGAACCATCCAATCATAGACTCCTAGAGGGAGCGTGCATGTCTGTTTGACACGTGTCAATTGGAATCAAAAAAAGTGATCCGGTCCCATTATCCACTTGTTACCGCATTTACAAAATAATCTTCAAGCGTGCCTGCTCATGATTATGATTTATTTTATTAGGTCCATCACCAACATCTCAGGTCTATAAGAATTGTAAGTGATGCTAGAAGAAAATTTTTGTTTAAAAACTATTATATGGTCTTCTTTTGCTATGTTACGTCTATTCCTAGATAGCTGTAACATTCCGTATAAGCAGCGTAAACATTTTACAACAAATGAGACAATTTATTTCACTCAAGTAGACATCAATACCATTCAGTAACAATAGTGACACTATAAGCGTACACTTGCTGGTAAAGGTTTTAAAATGAGTAAATAACAATATAAATCCTTTGCCTTAGATGGTTGCTACAAGCTCCTTTAGTCCACAGCATGTTGAGAGACATTCGCCAAAACAAAGGCCGATAAAGTACCGTCACAGAGGCGGGCTCCGTCGCAAATTGGTTTATAGAAATGGCAGCCGCGTTGCGCGCAAAAAGCAATATCCCACTTTAAACCTTAACTTACAACCTTTATTTCGTTCCAATATATGTACTGTAATCAACTCGTAATCACGTTTAAAAGTTGGAATTTTTATGGGATATTGCAACATACTTCGTAAATATTTTCTTTACTAATAGTGCATTAAGTTAAAAAATGTAACTCTGAGTCTAGAATGTAATAAAATTTGATGAAGATAAACCTTATGTGATCTAATTAGCAGTGCAAATTTATATCTTCTTAAAATATGTTGTGTTAGAACGTACATACTCGTAGTTATAAGTATAATTTTGAAGAGCAGTTAATATTTATGAACCTAACTAATAAAGATTCGTCAATATTTTCATGGGTGACTATGTACGTATAGTTTAGGCATTAAATTTGAAAAATTATATTTTTCCTTCCGAAATGTACTAGAGTGAATGAATACCACGATTGGACAAACGACTACGGCGCGATGGACCGATGACTTGAAGGTGGCTTGATGGCAGCGGATGGATGCGAATTGCCCAAGACTGGGATGGTTGGCGTTTCTTAGGGGAGACCTTCGTTCAGCAGTGGACGGCGATAGGTTGATTGATGTAATTTCAATGTGCTTACGGCAGAGACAAAACTAAAACAAATTTACGCTATATTTGTACGTTGATAAGTCAAAAATACCAACAGTACCGCACGTATACAGGGCAGGTATTATGACCAATAGTAGTTACTTTCATTGACATGGGTCACCTTATTATATAGATATCCCCTTAAAAATATCGACATACACTAATTAACATTACAGCTCGTACGGAGTACGAACGGGCTCATGGCAAAATCCTAACTTAGTGGAGACCCGATACTAGTGACTCCACTCCACGTCAAAGTCGAAGTTTAGCTGCATCAAAGTAGACCTAAAGACCAACCTAGATTAGACAAAAGTTGACAAGAAAAAAGTTAGATTATTTAAAAAAAACGAAGGTATTTTTCTTTAGTACAAATGGCATTGCGACAAAAAACATACTTAAATCAACGTGCCCCACATATTACTGTAATGACCACTCAATGCCGCATTGTGGGTTGAATTTATACTGACCACAGGGCATTATCTGTCTTAACGCCACCGACTTGGGCGTTTTATTCCGGGCACAATATCACAATACTATTTATTTTTGAATCACGTGAAATAAAGTATTCGATAGTTTTGGTTTGCAGTCGAACGGTTTAATTAAATCTTATGAAACTAATATTATCATCATCATTATTATAAACAAGATAATTTACACAAAATCTATAAAAATGCTGTGGCGTAAAAATTTAACTTCATTGAAGTCCAATATAGTCGTATATTGACTTAATTCTATGCATGACCTGGCATCAGACTGAACACAATAGTTAACTGTGACTAAATGACCTAAACGATTTTCGAAAAAGCTAGAACTCATTCTAAAATCAGATAGGTAAACATACGAAAATTTTTCAATAACAATGGTGTTGTAGTAAGTGCCATTCCTTCTAATACGGGCATATTTTGCTAAAAAGGAGAATCCAAATTCTATGGTATATTTGTTAACTCAAATAAACTAATTGTTTTTTTTAGAGTACATAAGGGTAAACCTACCTAAATATCTCTATGAAATATAGAATACGGCGGTAAACTAATAAAATATTGGTTTTGTGCGCTGTTTGCTAACGATTTAGTGGTTCTTATGTTTAAAGCCCACAATTTACCGTAGTTGTTTCCTTGTGGTAAAATATCTTCACTCGATCCTAACAGAATACTTCTCCTTTTTAGTGCTATAGTAACCAGACTGCTGTCAAACACAGTCATATATTTCTAAATGTAGAAATATAGCTGTTCTTGCACCTCTCTCATCTCATGGTAAAACTATATTTTTTGAAGTAAAAGGTCGCTTATATGTTATTAAATGCTATAATCTATCTCTGTGGCAAATTACACACAGATTCTTCGAGCCGCTTTTGCATAAAAGAATATCAAACAGCCATATATCCATTCAAACTATCGCCTTTACAGTAAGAAGTAAGATAAAACACGTATAGACACAGAATAAAAGGTTCGTGCCCATCAGGTAGCTATCTTCCTGGATAGGTATTGAATGGGACTAACAACTAGACCAACAGGTGAGTTGAGGTGTAAATAAAAATAATAAAAGCCTTTAAAATCACAACATATCCCAGCAGTATATTCTTGAAACAAGACAAAAAGAGTAAAAAGTACCCACTCGTGAAAAAAAATAAGTGCCAACCAATTAAAGCGTCCAAGAATACAATTTAAAGCGAAATACAGTGTAGTATTAGAAATGTGTCGTGAACGCCACCACATTCCCACCGCGTGCGAACAATTTGCTACACACGTCGCCAATTAAATGCACTTTTAACCCTTCAAATAAAGAATCCAGACGCTGACCTGTGCAGCTTTAATGCCTCCATCAAAAGCTTTAAACAAACATCTAATCTAAGATTAACTTGACCGTGCCATAAAACGTGCAATAGACTTCTAATGTGCCAGATAGTTACATTGTATGGACATTTTATTACTAAATTGTGATTCATGGCGTTGTTAAAACTTATACTAAAAAGTCAATTGAATTTTTTATCTAAATAAAAATAGTCAGTATAGAAAAATAAGCGCGCAGTCCCAAATTTAAATAACCAATTTAACTATTTGTTTAATGAATATTTGTAATAATTTACATTGATGCAAGAAGAAGTTAACGCTGCATTTAGCATTATAAGTTTTGGTTACAGTACAAAATTTATGTCAATTTGTCGTCGTTAAAGATACATTTAGCATTATAATTTTTGGTTATATTGCAAAATTTATGTCAATTTCAACAAGTTATCTCATTGCCACATACTTTGAGCTTTATTTTAAAATAAATATAAAATAACTCACATTTGCAACTTTTACATTAATGTTATCATAAAATATTTCAATAGATAGTTAATACATTTAAATATTATTTTAAGGACATTCACACCTGTTAAACATACGGCTTTAATGAGAAATTTAATTATAACTTGCACGTTAAAGTTCGAACATGTTCGTAATTTGCAAGTGAAATATAAGTGAGAATAGTACTGGTTATTGGCACTCTAATACCGATGCAAAGTTCAATAGACGTGGTTGGATGCAGCGCGGGCGTCTCCGCTCGCCTAACGAACGAGATGCACACGTTACGATAAACAGCGTATTTCAATAGAGCGCATGCGTTAAGCGCGATGCACTGCGCACTACGACACTTGCGCTAGCCGTTTTTATTGTAATTATATTAGACATTGCATATATGTTAGAAAACACTGCTTTACCAAATGATGTTCTTACAAAACGCAATCAGAATGAACTTTTAAATGGCCATATAATAAGTAAACAAATCTATTGTTGAGAGATAATTTAAAAACATCAACAGCTTTTTCCAGTCCACTGCTGGACATAGGCCTCTCCTTAGCAAGAAGTTTTTGGCCTACTATACCGCGCTGGCCAGACGAGTTGGAATAGGGTTTGTTACAAGTTTTCCTTCTCTTTGTAATGATCAACATCATTACAAAGAGAGGGAAAACTTGTAACTCTCTTGCATATTTGGTTCCCTTAGTCGCCTTTTACGATACCCATGGGATGAATAGGGGTGGTAACACTATGTATTCTTAATCCGTCACTACACGGACTCTGAGTGGAGAATAAGTTAAGAACAGTTAAAATAAAAATCGGATAGAAGCAAATTTACTTGTTATTCTTCGTGTGGAAATCCCTCGCATACCCCCACCAGGCAGCCGGTGGAATGCTTATGGTGGACACGAACCGACTAAAATCGCACACCGTCTCGAGTAACAGTAACCAGGTGCAACGATTAAGATGATATGTCATGATAAGGAGATTCTGGTAAACTTTATATCTTGTCTAAAGCTTACCACGGATACTATATAAGTTACAAAAAAAGTAATGTTCCGAAAAGATAGAAAAAGATTTTAAGCACATCTTTATTACTATATTATTATCTCTGACAAACATTGAACAAACCCTAATATCAAGTACGCATGATACGTATTATTACGAAATAGCAGTATTAGGCACGCTGCAGGCTATTATTACCCAGACAACCGTGACAAGATTATTGCATTATCTGAAGCCCTAACTACTATCTTAAGATTGACACGAATATGTAAACGTCAATCAAACACGATGCATTAACGAAAACAAAAAAAATAGTCGACAGCTTCGGAACTTATTTACTAAGCTAATAAAGATTTATATTACTGTAGATAATTATACATCCTCGATGAAGGGTGCATAAAGTATTATATTCACTATGACCGATATTTTTAAAATTTTGATAGGTAGGCTACATAAGATTATCAGAACAAGTAATATTATTATCATCTTAGATCTGATTTTATAACAATATTCAAGTACATTAATTTTACTGTTTATCAGTAACCATACTATTATAATATCATGGAACAGTACTTTACAAAATTTATATTTATACCAACTCCTCCGTACAATAAAGTCCAATCTGCAGAATTGATAGTTTTTAGTAGAGGTCAGAGAAGTCGTTAATTTGTTTAACTCAATGTAACTTTTAATCGGTGAGATTGTAGATTTGGGTTTTTTGGTATGTAGTTTGAACGTCTCAGTCTAGTTAAATGCTATATAATATAATAATATATAGTGATTTTCATCTTTTTGTTTCAAGAAATAGCAAGATATAAGATAGGAGATAGTTTTTAGTAAAGATCAGAGAAGTCATTGATTTGTTTGACTGAATGTAACTTTTAATCGGTGAGTTTGGAGATTTGGGTCTTTTGGTATGTATTTTGAACGTCCCAGTCTAGTTAAATGCTATAAGGTATAATAATATATAGTGATTTTCATCTTTATGTTTCAAGAAATAGCAAGATATAAGATAGGAGATAGTTTTTAGTAAAGGTCAGAGAAGTCATTGATTTATTTAACTGAATGTAACTTTTAATCGGTGAGTTTGTAGATTTGGGTTTTTTGGTATGTATTTTGAACGTCCCAGTCTAGTTAAATGCTATAAAGTATAATAATATATAGTGATTTTCATCTTTTTATTTCAAGAGATAGCAAGATATAAGATAGGAGATAGTTTTTTGTAGAGGTCAGAGAGGTCGTTGATTTGTTTAACTCAATGTAACTTATAATCGGTGAGATTGTAAATTTGGGTTTTTTGGTATGTAGTTTGAACGTCCCAGTCTAGTTAAATGCTATAAAGTATAATAATATATAGTGATTTTCATCTTTTTATTTCAAGAGATAGCAAGATATAAGATAGGAGATAGTTTTTTGTAGAGGTCAGAGAGGTCGTTGATTTGTTTAACTCAATGTAACTTATAATCGGTGAGATTGTAAATTTGGGTTTTTTGGTATGTAGTTTGAACGTCCCAGTCTAGTTAAATGCTATAAAGTATAATAATATATAGTGATTTTCATCTTTTTATTTCAAGAGATAGCAAGATATAAGATAGGAGATAGTTTTTTGTAGAGGTCAGAGAGGTCGTTGATTTGTTTAACTCAATGTAACTTATAATCGGTGAGATTGTAAATTTGGGTTTTTTGGTATGTAGTTTGAACGTCCCAGTCTAGTTAAATGCTATAAAGTATAATAATATATAGTGATTTTCATCTTTTTATTTCAAGAGATAGCAAGATATAAGATAGGAGATAGTTTTTTGTAGAGGTCAGAGAGGTCGTTGATTTGTTTAACTCAATGTAACTTATAATCGGTGAGATTGTAAATTTGGGTTTTTTGGTATGTAGTTTGAACATCCCAGTCTAGTTAAATGCTATATAGTATAATAATATATAATGATTTTTTTCTTTTTATTTCAAGAGATAGTAAGTCCTGTATCAACATAAGACATTGTGTGACGGTAAAACTGGGAGTCCGTAGTAAATATCATACGTTTTTTTACGGAAACGATAAAAATGCATTAAGGGACGTACTAAATTAACATGGGATGCTTTTGTCTTATTGACTCATTCCTTTTGAGTCCTCTGTATATAGATACTTTAAAAAATTTAAACATAATGTTAGCCATTTCATAACTACGCTTCCAAGTAACTAAATAACAAATAACATTATGATTTGAACCAGTATGTTAATTAAAGATTTTCAAAATGGTTTTGCAACTATTAGTTGGCATCACTTTGAACAGCAATAACGTCACATCACAGTTAGGTATGTCAAAAATAATATAGTCAAAATTTAAACGAACAGCAGCCGATGCGTCCATCGGATGGAACGCCCGCCCCTTCCTCATTCACAGCAAGCCGTCGCTTGCTAACATGCGAATATATTGTTGTTTTTTACAGATCTATGTACCTATTAGAATAACACAGATGATGGGATAAGGAATTTTAAACTTTGCCTTAGGTATCATATCGGAATACTTATATCAACAATAACTTTTTTTCAAATAACTTTTAATCTTTATAGTTTTACCAAGTATCGTGTACACGACTGTGGCATGAACTTAAATTAACAATCTGAAACTTATCAAAGTACGAAAATATTTATCATAAGAACTGAAAAAATGTATATGAAGATACTTAGGTTTCGCATAAGTTACTTATCCACTCTATGCCGGATTAAGAATATGGAGTGTCGTCACTCTTATTCATCCAGTGGGTGTTGTAAGAGTCAACTAAGGACGTAAACTCTGTAGAACAACGGCAGTGTAAAGCGAAAAAAATTGGAACAAATCCTATATCCACTCGTCTGGCCAGCATGATATAGTAGGCTAAAACCTCTTTTCTAAGAGGAGGTGTATATCCAGCAGCAGGCTGCTGAAGACTGTTGTTGATGACGTACTGAAATCTAGATCAGGTATCAAGCAGTCTATATAATATTATTAATTAGCCTTATACGTAAATTAGACGTTGGTACACGCATTTGCTTTAAAGCAATAATGACAAACTTAGTAGTAGTATGCAAAATGCGTAGTACTTATGATAACTTATGCTATTTCTTTAAATCCAAAAGTTGAATTCAATTCTAGGGAAAAGAAACATCAGGAAAACGTATGTTGGTAATAATTTTTCATTCGATAGGTTATCATTATCAGTGATATGATGTCACAGAGTGTCAAAGTATGGATAGTACTCTAATAAAATAACTGCTATACAACACATATGAAGTTACCCCGAGATCCCCTGAAAGGTGTCTACGAGAAGAACCACAGAAAAATCTTAAGATCCAGTAGCAGGAACTATGAACGAATTGAACCAATTAGCTCACGTTGCTACAAAGTTTTAAACTATTACGAGTATAATCTGGTTATGTCAGGTTACATTCAAAAAACAATTTAATGGGATCAGCATGAGCATTTAAAGTATAACTCTGGTTTATCTTCTTGTCCAGAATGACGTGATGTCTTTAAATGTATTAACAAGCCCTTTAAAGACAATACGTTACTCTGGGTTACATTGTGAGCATCATAGGATTTTGTTTCATTCTTAGATCATCTTACTTATAAAATGCCATTCATGAGACGTAAACATATAATAGGTTTGATTTTATTAAACAGAGTGGAATTGTTTTGGGTTGTTTGGAATTCATTTGAAATATTAAATACGTATTTTAAGTAATTACCGGTTTTAATGCTGATATTTAATCTGTTTTGCGTAAACGCAACGTACAATCTTTGCTTGTACAATTATCTGACTAAAAGCAAAAGTCTTTGGCCTCTTTTCAACATTAGCCTGGATATAATGTACAGGATACACTTATAACAAGTAGACATTGAAAGAAAATAGTTTCTCTATAGTAAAATATGATAATATATAGTACCACGAGGACACTACAATATTTTAGTAATAAGCTACTAATCAGACATAGTTTTGGTGAACTTGCAGTGCTAAATGTTGACTAAGATTTCACACATTCCATGTTTCCATGACAGTACATTAGTTAGCAGTCAGTAAATCGATAGTGAGAATCTTTTAGCTCTTTAATATGGATTAATGGTGAATGAATAAATGTTCGAAATCAAGAAGAATTGACCAGTAAACGTAACGGACGCCTTCGATTAACAATAGTATCGCCACCTTTAGAACCACCAATTTTACACAGTAGGGTTAGCGACCAGCTGCTCACGTCAGATATAATTATACTTAAATATTATATATATGTACATTAAATCATAATTATATTGTACGTGATAGTGAAAATTGGTCTTAAATATAGTGTAGTTTTGATATGGAACACAAAATATACCCTTTAATATACCTTTATCCAATTATTATTATAAAACCAGTGAGATTAAAATAATCAGTGTCCACCCATAAGCGTTAACTGAGACAAATACTTACCACCAATTAAATTTTTTTTCACATAAACAGCAGCAACCTTAACCTCTGTGTACCTTAATTACAATACTTCTAAACCACCCTAAGGTTGACTGGAAGAGAATGCCTTGGGCATTAAGTCCGCCAATGTACAAAGTACATAAAGTGTAAATAAATAAAATAAATAAATTTAAAAATGATAAACTAAACTCAAGCTCTTTTGTATCTTTTTGGGGCAAAAATCAAACAATTTCCATATCTTTCAATTTTTTTTTCCTGCAGGACACTCATTAATTATTTACCCATTAAACCGAAAATAAATTACGTATGATACAAAAATATCTACTACGAACAGCAGCCGATGCGTCCATCGGATGGAACGCCCGCCCCTTCCTCATTCACAGCAAGCCGTCGCTTGCTAACATGCGAATATATTGTCAAATAAACACACAGCTGAAATCTATTCCTAACTTTTTGTTAGGGTTTCGTACTTTGTATCAAAAACAGAACCCTTATAGGATCACTTCGTTATCCGACTGTTCGTCTGTTAAGACACTTTTTCTCAGGAACGCGTGGAGTTAAAATTAATATCAAATACTTACCTACTTGCCGCACATTTTGAAACTTGCCAGAAAATCGAATCATAAAATTTGGTATAAAGCAATGTCATGTAATACAAGTAAAGGATAAACCCGAAAACCGTAAATTGTTGTTGTAGTTGCGCCATAATTTGTTTTTGTGATTTCAAACTTATTTGCAGTTTTTACAATCTTTTTACATTGATTACAACATTTACAATATTGGCAAACTAAAAAATGTACCTTTTAAAACAAGATAGTTTTACACAGTTCGTAGTTTCACAGAATCTGCTTTACTTATTTGTTTATTTATACATTTCTATTCTACACCTATGTTCTGATAAATGTAGATTTTTGTTATCGAGGACGTACATTCGATCCCTAATTTTCTTTCAGGTAACCACAAAAAAGGCTGCTAGTCTCATTCAGGTCGATCACAAAATGTAATACCGCATACTCGTATAAAGCAACACACAATGTCTGCAGAGAGGCTCGATACTCACCATTCAAATTATTGAGGCCGGGCCACGATTTGAATTACCTCATTGCAACCGTACTTGTTTTGAGTCATAAATGTGTAACTGTGAAAACAATTTATTCAACACGTACATTTACACGGTTTTCATTTTTTCATTTCTTTTTTATATTTTTATGAATCTTTTACTTTTTACTATCTGGATCTCTAATACCAAACAATGCATGTATGATTTTTTTTTATATATATTTATTTAACCTACCAAAGTGACTCTATTCTGCCTGATGGAAAGCATGAATAGAATCCAAGAGCGGTGGTCGCCAAACTCACTGCGAATGACGAAAGTGTAATATGGCGACCCACGCTATGGTGGCCTATGAAAAGTAAATACTAGAAAAATATAACACTCAACACGTACTCTGTTTAGGTATGTAGTCATATAAAAAAATGTAATCGCTCGCTTATGTATATTGTAATAGTTCGGCTATTGTAATATTGTCAAAAACGTTTCTTGCTTGATTCACATGATTGCTAACGTAACGAAATCCTCAACCACCTTATAAAAAATTAAAATACTAGAACTGCATAAAAGACTATATTTATAAGTAGACAATTAGAAATCTAACTAATAATATATCTGACATTTATTGGTATAGAATTTTACACTTCAATTGTAACCACAAAATGCAAAATTAACTTTTTACAGAGATACAATAGAGCGCTTGTGGCGGGAACATAACTTGTTCGCCGTCTCACAGGAAATCGTTTTATGCTTCGCTTGATTACGCACAAAGGGTAACATCAGAGAAATCCTATAGTTCACAAGTGCCTTTGAATAACTACTAAGTCTATTTATAATTCTATCTGTTTGAGCTTAACTCACTGATTGCGTAAATTTTAACGCGTAAACATGAACTTTAATGAACGTTTCTGCCTTGAATAGACTATTCTGCGAACGAGACATAAGTGCATTTCATTGTTTCCTATTCCTTGTTTATTCCTCGTGTTTTTAATGTTTCTTTTTAATAACATTTATCACATTTAGCTATTGAGTTGTATTCTACTTACCTATTTTTAAAACAATAACATCTTTTTGACGTTTTGCCGAATTCCTTCTAAAAAGTTTTGACATTAATCATAAATGAAGATACAACACTTTTAAGATTGTGTGTACCTCTCAAGTAATTTCTCATACGTAAACATTATCTTCAAGTTTTTCAAAAAAGTGACAACTTAACGCCTAATTAACTTAACATATGAAAGGGCACCTCCAATGAGGTGCTATATTCAATTATAATAATAAACATGTATTCCATTAAACTGCTCGCTAGTCCATATCTACCACGACATGGAGACCATTCACTCTTGAACATATAAATTATTTAATTCAGTGCAATAACCGGTAGTAACCTACAATTATTGAAAGTAAAAACTTACCTATGAACATATTAAACTCATGTATAAACGATCCAAATAAAAAATATTCAACATTTATGATTTTTCAACGCTAACTAATTACTAGTTGCAGTAAACAACGTATATCGATGCATACCTAGTCACTTGCTGTTTCAATTACAATACGAGTCGATAGCGACATAATATCGTTAAATTACTACCAGTAAATATCATCAGAAGCTATTGAAAAAGTGTTTAAATTAAGCTGATGTGTTTATTAAGCTGTCGAAGTTATTTACGAGTTTCTCAAGCGCACATGAATGCTCGTGCCTCGTGTAATTGGTGGACGACAATTATTCTAACTTTGCTGAGACTAGATTGATATAATCCTTGAGTGTGTGCCTGTTTGTTTTAGTTTTAGAGACTTATGTGTGTAGGGATTTGTGCTTAATGTGTAGGGACTGATTCCTGATACTTCTATCCTATAATTTCCAGAGAGTATAATGATTTGAGAATGTTCTTTGTGTCCGTTTCTTTTATATTTGTAAAGTCCCCCTCGACACAGGATTTATTCCTAACGCGGGCGTTGTCTTTCTGTCTTTTTAAAAAGTTGTATATTTTCTGCGTGCTCGACCCTTAATAGCTTTCTTACTTATTTTACTGTGCTTGGAAACCTCCTAGCACAGTAAAATTTATTTCTTGAGAGACGATTTATTGAATATATTTCACTTTTAATAAAAAGTAAGATTGCACAGCAAAGGTAGAATTGTGAATACCCGCTTTACATATGTATATACATATATATTTCAAATATTTTCATTTCAAAATCTAGCTTTAAAACTACAAAGGTTAAATATTTCTTTATTCTGTAAACCTCAATTTTTAATTAAAATATCTTTGCACTCCCGAGTCAAAAAACAAGTTCCATTTTTGACCTCAAAATCTTCAATTCCTTGATCTTTTATTTGCCGCACAAAAAGTAACTCTATTTTAACACTTAAAACCCTCATTGAAGGCTATTAGGTTTAAATATGGATTACCCATAGATTTGAAATCTTAACTTTACCCTCAAAACACTCATCAAAAGAAAAAATAAAAATAAAAATTTTTTGAACTATCCGATTTGGTATGGAATACTCCTCTACATAAAAGGAGTGGGGGTAAATTTAATGGGAGGTTACATCATATGAGGTTTTTGAGGTTCAAAGCCGTATAGGATAATTTTTATATGGTTTGAGGTTTTTGAGGGTCAAATGTTGATTCTATAGTTCTGATTTAACCCTCAAAGTTGTAAAACCGTCCGTAAGTAGGATTTTGAGGTAAAAACTGAGACTACTTTCTATGTTAAATCCAATCTAAAAGAAATCAAGCTGACCCTCGAAAACCTCATTGAAGATTTTGAGGGTAAAATATGAATTTACTTTTTGACTCGTGCTTTATTAGAAAAATGTTCTGTTCAATTTATCTATCTTAGTATGGACGGTTTTATTAAAGTACAAGATGTCTGATTACCTGATGAAATGACACCAATACGTAGATGACAGAATCTTCATACATTTTTAATTTATTACCTCTCAGTTTTACCCATAATAAGCCAGGATTTAAGCATTTTCTACGTTAGAACTAATATAACAAATATTCTTTATACATATTAACAGTAACGTCAAACAATAACTTATAATAATATTGTCCAAATTGTGAATAATAAAGTGAGAATCGTATCGTGCCATGTTAAACCGTTAGTCCGGGTTGTTATACTTATAGCCCTAAAACGTCCAACAACAGTCTTTCCACAGGACTTCTTGGAGGAGAATATCTTAAATATAAAACGAAAAATCTTAGTCTTAGTCTAAAGATTGCATTTAGCTTGATAGCACGCTCTCCACTTCATCCGTAGTATTCCATCCCACGAACACTTACATAATTATTTACATAATCAGCGAAATAATTATTGATAAATGTGTATACTTGATCTATCGCAACTAAACTTATTCCCAGATAGACTAATCTAATCCGGTCTAAGAGTTACTCAAGTTTTTCTTGAAAAACTAGTCGCAAATTGTAGTGCATTCACGTCGCCGTGTTGCAAAAGAAAAACGTAGAATGTGAACTGGTATAGAAAACTAGATTTCCACGTTTGCTGGCGTTTAGAACGATTAGCCGCAAGGGACGCATTGTTGATACGCTATCAGCTGATCCAGCGCAGTCCGCCATGGTAGCGCGTCCGGAGCGCATGCGCGTCGCGTCGCCTCGCGACCCGCAAACCACGCGCACCCGATTGAGTACATCACTCACTACTTCCTGCTCTCTCAACTCTTATGATAGTATTTTATCAATTAATCTAATGCCATAATCAACAAAATGCCAGCGAAAGGGAGGACGTTTGTGCGTGTTGTGAAGTTTTTGCTCGCTGGTGTTACGATTTTCTGCTTCAGCTGGATAGCTAGTGTGAGCGAGTGGCATACAGGGGTACAGTGGACTATTAGAAGAGGTAACTTAGAAAGAAGTATGCCCACGATGAGGACTATAGTGGGCTACTCGGAGAAAAAACAAGAGGAAATGGATCGGCCAACGACGGTGTCTTGCGACAGGCTTCCAGTTTTTCCGAAAATTAAACATTTTGTTAGCAAATTTTTAAGTTATTTCTAAAATGCATGCCTCTGGTTCATAAATATTGTAAATGTTCTTATGTATATGCATTATTTTGTAACAATAAGTAGGTTACATACACATAACAAAAGAAATATTATCCTTCCTTGTGACAGACATTTTGTACAACATTACTTTAAAAGTAAGACCCGTTGTATTCGGTTGAATGAGGAAAGTCATAATGAGAATAAACAAATAGATAGGGTCGGTCTCTTCAAGGAGACACATCACATCTAAACTATACAGGATAAAATTAGCAACAAGCGACATCTCTACTTCACCAATTTTTTTAAATATTATATACAATAATAACACATTACTAGTGCTCTTATTAGGAGCCGACAGAAGGCCTATTAATGTTGGTTAAGCTACGCAAAATACTTGTTCTATAATAGAGTTTACATCGGTATTGTATTGGGTAGAGTTCAAGCCTTATCCAATAAACCACCGTTGATTTATGCGGCACAGTTTAAATAACGATCAGTTTAATAAATATAGTGATTGCTTGCAGCATAAGATTTACAATTTACTTACTTTATTATATTCAGCAATACCTACAGTAGCACAATAACAATAAACCGTGTAACAATGAGACACGACGATAAAAATAAAGTTAAATGTCTGACTCAGGAAGCGGTCACAGGTGGTGCAACGATCGGCGCAATTACGGAAACGTTGTTTAAACAAAAACGTAATGGTAGAGGTACCTCACATAGCATTTTATCACTATTAAGTCGAGTTGTACATCTAATATTTATGTTTAAAAGTTCGAAAACAGTAATATTCTTAGGCACTCATACACACATATAAACATGAACACAAAATACATTACATTTCTCAAGAAATAAATACAAGTATACGAATAATTAATTAAGTCACAAGTTTTCACTTATATTCACAAGCTTTCGCTTGTCACAATAAAAGTTATTATGTATTATTAGTCTTTTAAGTAAAACCAATAAAAGTTATGTCTTTAAGATATTCTAAAACGGACACGATCAGACATATTATGTAAATTAAATTATCGACAAGAATAGATAATGACACACAAGAAAATCCCTATAAAGCAATCAAATACAAATACATAACCTTTGATTCGTTGAGGTATATAGTTACCACATTATTTATGAATGCAAATAAAACTATTGATTCATTCTAAGTAAAGTAGTGTGGGTGTGGGCTCTAACCCGGTATATGCCAGGTACATTTTTCTTCTGTTTTAAGTTAGTTGTCAGGCGGAGCTTGTTAAGCCAGCCCACGTCTGAATGAAGTTCCGTATTCCATAATAGACCAATACTAATTTCAGCTTGTTTTATGTGCTCTTTCCAAATGTGGTTTGAAGATCGGGCACGCCGATAATCAATTAGATGATTACGTAATAGTATTGTAGGTTTTACTTAAATTATAAGCAACACATAATAAATGTATCTATATCGTACACTCGGCAAAAAAGCTTCAAATACCTTAAACATTGTATTTTATTCGCGTTTGTAGCCATTGTGCAAAGTTACTTGTCATGTAGAAGTTACTCAAGGCTTCAATATCACAGATCTATAACGACATTACTCATGTAATATCTTTCGCGACATCGCAAATCCAATGATTCGTCAAGCTACCGCCACCTGCAACACGGTCCCTCCGTGTGTTCCATTAAAACCACGTCGCGAATTGTATTGGGGAGGAAACGCAGAGATTTATTATATTCATTACTGCAGATATGTATCGAGGGGACAACGTCAATAGGATATTAAAAAAGATCGATTTTAATGGTGTTTAAATATGTATATACCCTGTAGATAGGTTACTTCAACACTTAAGACTATCTCAACATAAGAATCCTATCGGTTAAGTCAGTCCTGATTAATAACAGTTCAAAACAGTTAGTTTGTAGTCGTGATCTACGACACGACAGTTAATTTTGGAGTACCTTACCGTTCAAGTAAATGTAGAAGAATCACTTCAAAACAGATTATTTACTTAAATATGTATCTCTAGACACGAATTTTATTTCAACATTAGTTCCCACACGGCTCATTGCCCCAAGCTTAAAATGCAAATCGTAGCAATTAGGGTACGATATAATTTTCACACGCACTTATCATGTTTGCAAACTATTCTCGAGATAATGACTTTAATAACCCTCTATAAGAGCTTTTAGTTTTTAAATGCAACATTTTCACTTTATTCAATTTAAAATGCGCAGTTAAATGAGCGTCATAATGCCGTTCATATGCTAATATTGCAGGCAACGTGTGGAGAAATATCTGAGAAAATACTCTTGTATTGTCATATCTATTTAGTATGCAAAAATAATTCCAGTTGCACTGTTGCATCCTCTCTAACATTCCATTCGTACTTAGAGCTTACCGTACACCATGACCGATATCGACAACTATGAATTATTTGCAGTGGTGAAAGTTACACGGTTAAAGAAAATACTATAAAAATATAACACCAAAAAATAGATATATCAAAACTATTTTGACCTATGTTATTAAATTAAGTAAATTCTGAAATAAGGCCACCATAGCGTGGATCGCCATAGTGCATTGTCTGCATTTCCCATAAGTATGGCAACCATCACTCTTAGATTCTATTCATGCTTTCTATTAAGCAGAGTAAAGTTACTCTGGTAGATTTTTTTATACAGAAAAATAATAATAATTTTAATTACCGAAAAAAGTGGGATATACCAGCTGACAAACAAATCGATTTAGTTTTTGACTTTTAATTTTATTTTATCATCAATTTCATAATCCTCTTCGTTTTGTAGTTAAACTGTTCAATAGCACAACGCAAGTTCTGTGTGTAAATGTTGGAGGAATCCTGGCGGATGATAATATCCGGATTAGTATTACAGCACGAATAGTGTTGTGGTTTAAGCGATCGCCACGCTAGCGGATGATAATATCCGGATTAGAATTACAGCACGAATAGCATTGCGGGTTAAGCATGTCGGTGCATTGTCGGATGTGGTTTAAGCGGTCGCCACGCCGGCGTGGCGACCGCTTAAACCACATCCGACAACGCTATCCGCGAACCTATAACAATAGGTTCAAACCCCACATGGGACTTTATGCAACCCACAAGTTGTTGTTCTGAGTCTAGGTGTTCTTTGTGTCCATTTAATGATTTTCCCTGTGACTTAGAATTTATTTCTAATGCGAGACTTCTCTTTTTTAAAGAAAGTAGGAAAAGAAAAATATTCCGAACAACAAATCATCTTATATTTCGAATCATTGATCTAAGTTAAATTTTCTAAATAAAACTTCACCATTTAATACCTTGAAGTGACCTTTTAGGTAGATATTTATTAAATACACATATTTGCCTACACCCATTTTGTCAGAATATTCTTGTTAACCAGGTACTTTGTGATTGAAAGGAAAAGTTAGTTAAGAAAGAAAGACAATAGAAGATGGGGGAAATTATTATTACGGATGGAATAATGTTACCATTGATAAATATTATTTACCACCGGTTACATAGCGGCTCTAGGAGATAAAGGCCGTATTCTAGTAACTTCATCACGAGTCCACTTTTTTAGCATCTAAATATTATCTAACATTACCTGTTTGAACACGTTTGACAAATTTTTTTTTCCACATAATAATTCATTAAACAATAGAGCTCACGTTACGAGTATACCTATTATTCATTACAAAATGTATAATGATGTCACAAACGATTTGTCAACTATTGACTTAAGCGTATCCTCTAACACACTTGAGTATGTATAACAAACTGTTTTGTCGACAATCTGTAGAAGTGTCAGTAATTTTTTGAAATTTGTTATGCTAGTAATAACGCAAAAAGGAAATACATTAGTATGTAGATATATGCCGTCATTTAAACCTGCTTGGAGCTAATTAGCCTTCTAGTAATATATAATTTCAAAAACGTATTTCTTTAATCTGACAAGTACTTTCAGAGATTACTCCATTAAACATACTTCAGCTTTATTTGTCAATGTTTTTCATACTATATTATTACTTACTACTATATCCCCAGAACATCACGTGTAAGGGACTTATGTATCACTCGAGACAGTGAGTTCGCCTTTAATGCTCACGTGGAACTCCGTGTGGTGTGGGTGTCCGTGTGGTCATGGATTAAGAATAGGAAGTGTCTCTACTCCTAATTATCCCATTTGTGTCGTAAGCGGCGACTAAGGGAGCAAACTGCGCATAAAATCATCACTACCAAAAGAAAGCCAACTTGAAATAAACCCTACACCAATCCATCTAGCCAGCATGGCATTAGGCCAAATCCTCCTTTCTAAGAAGAGGCCTATGCCCCGCAATGTATTGTTAAAGACTGTTGGTGGTGATGAGAATGATGAAATGGAATTAAAATCAAAATGAACTATTGTTTTAACAATTTTTACGTAGCTAATACCAAGTGTGAAGGTTTGCGATAGTGAGAACAACAAAATATAAAACCATATTTTCAATTACTGTGTCTAGAAAGTCAGGAACTTGTGAAGGAGCCACGTTCATCAACTGTAGACAAAATATTTCTCAAGTACCTTACGAAAATAATTTATAATTTTAAATTCCTCTATTTGGTCAAGCCAAAATGCTCCTTATAAATTATAATGTACTCGTATCTCGGGCACGGCGGTCAATCTGAACGGAGACCAACCAACTACGCCGGTGATATTATAGTGTGCAAGTGTGTGTGCAAACACAGGGGCACTTTATGCTCTTTCACTCTCTCAATCCAATTGAGGTTGAGACCCTAACTTCCTAACTCCGGGTTGTTATTAAGAATTTCTATAATAAAAAACTCAAAAACATTTTTTACACCCGGTCTGGGAATCAAATCAAAGACCTCTTGATTGGTAGTTGCATACACTAACCGCTAGACCATATATAAATACCCTATGGAATAGAAAATAGAAATATGTAATATTCGACTTTATCGACGTTTTCGACTGCTTTTCGATTTTATCAAAGTAGATCATTAACACCAATGAGAATAGTGATACACCTCCTTATTCCCAATACTATAGAATTTTTTATTCAGTTGAGACATTTTCTGCGTATTCAGAGAATATATTGTACTACAAATTTTATTCTGAAATCTCTGATTCAAATTTTGTCCGTTACGAACATGAAGTGAAAACAAAAAACATTTATTTATATAAAAGTATGTTTGTAAGTAATATTTTCAATATCATCGTCACCAGCGTCTCCCAATCCACACTTAATTTGATTTTACACTTAAATTATTATCGTCCTACAATAATAAATATAATTATTATAACTGACCCTCGTAAGAAAATTTGTGAATAGTATGACAAGACGACGTGTATGACTTAAAAATGATCAGTTAAGTAGATAAGATAGAATCCACACACAAGCAAAACTGACTGACTGGTCTCTTGGTGTAGTGTTTAACGATTCTGACTGCCAAACCAAACGTTATCGAGTTTTAATTTCCACCCAGAACAAATATTGCGTGATGAACACTGTCCTTTTTTTATGTATGGGTGTACTGTTTCTATAATCTCATCCTCTCGGTGTTCACTGCTGAACGTAGGCGGGAGGCCTTCAACTAACCCTGTCTTGGGCTGTCCATATTCATTTAGAAATGTATAAATAAATAAATAAATATTTCTGACATTTGACACAACGTCATCTAGTTTCGAACTAAGCAGAGCTTGTGCTATGATAACTAGACTGACTGGTAGAATACTGATATACTTTTTTTTGTAAATACGTACATATTATACAAAGGAAACACCCAAACTTTGAAACAAATATTGGCAGATCATACAAACATTTGGTACGACCCGGGAATCGAATCTGAGACCTCAAGTAGACCGCTGCGCTACCGAGGCAGTTGCCTTATTAGTGACTTGTTAACTGCAATAGGCTTGCCCACTATTTGATCATTTAATTCGCTTGTGTCTATACCTTCGTGAATGGATGAATCTATAAAAAAAAACTTACAATTAAAACTACTTATGTAAACACGTAACTAGGAAAAATTTACATTCAAATATTGTAGTTGAGCGGAAGTTAATTCTAATAAAAAAAACTTTGAGAACACCCGAATGGTACACAAAAAAATCTATTACATTAATGGTCTTCACAAAAAACATAGAATTAAACACTTAACGTTATAAAATACTTCAATTCACTCACAGACAGATGACGATAAAACATATCGTTCCTTATTTCCCCATTATCTAAACAAAATGATAGCTATAAACAAATTGTCGAAGATAGGAATCAGGGGTATCGCACAAACGCGATTGCCTCCGCACAGTTCTAGCTTTCAATGGTTTTATTGCAACTTGCTTTGTGTAGCCATAATCTATTCCGATGCTGGTCACGAATGGAAAATAAATCGAAATCAATATCCTCTACAGGCATTTCTAATAGCACCAAGTTTACCGCCACAGGCTACTGCCAGATTCGTATTCTATACTAGCTGCACAGCCAAAAGGGCCTATTATAAAATATTACTTTAGTGAGTTGAAAAAAAGTTAATTTAGTTTTGAATAAGTCCTTTATTCACTAACGTTAAAAAGTTAATTTCAATGTCTAGGTTCCGATACTTATAAAAAGATTCAACTTCTTCAGGCATAATAATAATTGGTAAATTTTAATTAAAACGCTAACGTATTTAAGTCACAGGATTCTTTGATTAGCTGCCATTAAAGTTTCAGAAATTTGAAAGATCTCTTACTCCAAAAACAATCATATTAAGCATTTTTGTTAAACAAAGTATCAAAAACCACATTAGAAAATGTAATTTACTAATTACATTATTGAATACATTCTAATTTTACACGTCGATTCTCCGTGAAGATGCAAACTTACATATTCCTGTCAAATACTCTATGAATAGCATTGACTAGATCCGATACGATGACCAGGTTTGCATGTATAAATAGAAGCCTATTTCCGGTAAATTGCTCGAGGTCAGTTACTCCCCACACACTTCGTAGATATTATGTAAACGTGTTCAGATGAATGCGTGTGTTATTTATATATTTAGAATAACTTTATATTTCAAATAATGCATGAAATATGTTATCTGTTATTATCAAATTAACTTTAAAAATGCATCTTAATTGTTATTAAGGTTAACAAGACAATTCTAAAATTAACAAAATTTTTGAGATTCAAGAGAGACAGTATTTATTTTATGACTCTTTATATTCTTTATATATATGGAAATATAAGTAATATAATATATAACCTTCTAAATACAAACTCTGGAACCGGTCTTGGCCAAGTTACTTATTGACAAAGTTTACAAGCTGACCATGTTAATTTTCATGTAGGTATTTATCACGACACTAGATCTATAAATAATTTTAGGAAGTGGCATTTGAAAGTCTTTCTAGCACTCGAAACCTAGGCTGTAATATATATGACCTTGGGCTTCCCTTTATAATACTAGATTTTTTTTACTTTTTATGATTTCGATAATCCATAATTCATTGAAATAACATGGAATCATAAAACATCTTTATCTTTTATCTATAATCTCGTTGAAGTAATTATACATTAAGTAATTAATTTTTTTAGAAGTATTTGACATAAACATAAGTACTCTGCCGTCAAGTAATGACTAGTATAAATAATATAAATGTTCTTATCGTTTAAATTGCTCTATTAAATACAGACGTTCTAGTACATTTTTAATCTACACTAATCGTTTTAACATCGAAGCGAATCAACATTAAAATGAGCCATTAACAATTTTTGCTCTTTACGAGGGAAGCGTAAAAAACCCATAATAATTAGATTAATCTAAATTCAAGTGTATTTACAATTACGCAACCTGTTTAGTAACTCCACAATTATGGGGCCAATGCCATTTAGATTATGTTCCCTTGTAGTTTAAACTCTGCTTGATGTTAATCGTTACTACCACAAGTGTGTCTTCTAATAAATGACATCATAGTTCCCAAACAAATGAACCGTTATAATGTGTTCTTTTTTGTTAAAAAGTTAACGTGACCGAGGTGGTTCTCTGGTTTGGGAAGATCATCAGCTTACTTCTTTATTGATGAAATGATTTCACTAACTTACACAACTATTGGTTTGAAATTCGGTGTACTGTTACCTTCATGGTAATTTAATTATATGAAGACGTTAACCTGATGTTGCAGCCAAACATTGAATTGATGGGGTTGTTCCAAATTTTCAATTTGCCTTACTCAATTGAAACAATACATGGTACAACAATTTCACCATTATAAAACGGCAAGTTTTCTTAAATTATACCTAAATTTTATCCAAGGCCATGTCATCTACAATGTATTAAACGTTCTTAGAAATAGTCTCTCGGGAATCAATGGATCTCAATTTGTTTTAAATCCTAACCACAGCAATTTCGTGGCCACAAAAATTGAAGATTTACTATCGAACATCGCACAAGTCATCTTTTCTGTGGTATTGTGCAATCAACAGTGCTATACGATACCCGAATTAATTATATATTATTACAGTTATGGAATGAGATTATACAGATTTTCGTTCGTGTGAAATAAGGACACGTATTTCATGGACTATATTATTAGCTTGTGTTATGTTCATTGTCTTTTTACGTAGCTCCTTTGGTTTATATATCGCAATTTGCAGAAAAAATAATGCAAGCAGTAATATGGTACAAATGTAAATAGTCATGGTAAGAATAATATCAACGTAAGTCTTTAGGACGTAGGTATAGTAATATTTAAATATAAGTTAATATTTTTTACTTAATTTGCAGTTGCAACAAATAAATTACAAGTAATACTGCAATAGTAATGCTATAAAAAGTTAAAAAATATTTTTTATAAAATAGTGAAGAAACCATAATGTAAATTCGTCACAGCACGGTTGCAACAACGGCATCTATGCACGACAGGGCAAAAGTTTAATTTTACAACTTTGTTTTATATATTTATGTTCATTTGATAATATAAATTATTTTTTTAATGATAGGTTACATATTTTTCTTTTTTTATTATCTCTTTATTCTAGAAAGTGAGTGGTTTGAAATATACATATTTTCGGTGTTTTAAATTAAGTGAAACAAATAAATAAGAATAAAAACGTAAATTGAAAGATAATTTTTAAATTTAGGGTCACTATTTCACATCTTTATATGATAAGCAATATCACAAAGTGGTCTGCACACTTAACACAACCATTGAAATGGTGGGAGTTCGTTACACAAATATACTGCTACTTTATAAAAAACGTATATATGTGTTAAAACAATAATTATCTTCTTAAAACATGTCAAGAATTATGTGTTTCCAAATATAATTTCTTAAAACTTATGTTTAAATACAATATTAATGAATATTCATAAAATGTTCTGTAATTTACAAGACAAAACCGTTATGATGCAATAAAATAAAGCAGTTATACTTTACGTATCATATTTGAGTACTAAGTATTGAAACCATGTTAGCTCAAGCGATGAACTACAGTCATTACAGGAATACTGCGATTTTGCTAAAAAAATGACAACTTTCAAAATATGCATTTTCTTACAAATACTTGCGTATCTGACACATATTGGTGTGTAGTTGACTCGTGTGTAAAAGATTAAAATAGGATTAAGAAACGTAGAGGATGGATTCAAACTCTTAATATTATAAATTAATGCTGTGTAAGTAATATTCTTTCCATTACTTTCTTTGTGCGCGGTCGTTAACCGTCAAATAGACAATAGTATGTGGCATTTTTCGCGCGTTAAGACTTAAGCATCTCGCGGCCCTGTCTTCGAGTTACGCGCTATTACTTTGTTTGAAAAAAATGTGTGCGTGTACTAGCGTACACTCGTAAGAAGTGAAACTTCTTTATGACGTTATTTTTCAAAAAAATAATTTAAACCCGTCCGAAGTCGATGCAATCGCCACCTGGATTTCAAAAATGTAACTACTCAAAACGGGCCGCAAAATACATTGGAGACATTTACCAATCCCTACTCCGCTGGAGAAAGTATACTTCGAATCACGCGTGCTAGGGATAAGAAAAAGATGGCGCGTAACGAAAAAATGTGACGCGTAACGAAAAAATGTTACACTAAATTTTTTTCCAACCCCGATAAAGAAGTTTCACTTCAATAACTACTACAAAATTAATTATTTTTACTATTAAGCATAGTGTATCTTTAAAATTATTCTTTAATAATATAGTTTTGGTAGAATCATAATCAAGTTTGTAACTTTTTTATGCAAAAGGGGCAAAAGAACAAATGGAAAGTGAAAAGTCATTGTACTCAGGACCACAAGAAGTCACCATTGGTTTAAAACCTGTACGAAAGATAACAATTTCAAGTAAATTTCTAAATCAACAATAAGAAAATCACGAGAAGATTGCACAAATGCATCGTACTCGTTGCACAAGACAGCAACGTACATGCTAGGACTAATAAATAAACAAGTAAGTACAGGCAAACATGACGTGCAAGACAATCCACAGATAATTCTTGTATTACTTAGTCATGACGGAATGCAGGAATCTGATAGACATCTTCGCCATTGTACGTGACAGAACAATGTAGGATACCAATATGAAACAGCGTTATATGTACAATGAACAATATGTCATTTTTCAATATCCAACATTAAAGTCAAAAATTCCTTGCGAGTTTCGTTTATTTACAATAAGCTTAAACCCACAAGAGTGCCTCTGTTCAGGATGATGAACAAAGACTTGTTGATTAGGTTTATGATAGTCATTGAATACACACAGTTTAACCTTTGTGAATAATAAACTACTTTAAACTTACATTTATTAACATCTCACAGTATCTGAGTACAGTAAAGACACACTTCAATTACTGCAATATATATACGAGTATATATAGCAAACCACGGTGAAACTGTTAATTCTGCATCACGTAATAAAAGTAATTTCAGTATGATTATAACTACCTCATAGTAACTGCCAGGCTACAGTCAAGGAGACAAGGACCCGAAGCTTATTATTCATCACATTACATTAATGGAACTCATACTATTAACATGAGCTTTGTGAATTGAAATTGATCCACCATTCGATAGCAAAGGATTTTGAATACCTAATGCATTTCTAACGATAAGCGTATGATTAAGAGCAATTAGCATCGTTGCCTTTTGTTTATAAAAACCATAGTATTAATTTTTTATCTGACTAATAATTTTTAAAATAAGAACAAAGTAATCTATGTAAAAATAAAGTCAAAATAAATAAAAAGTTAGACTTAGTAAATTTAAGATTTGATAAGATAAGATTGCATTGTCATGTTTACGTAATAAATCAATTATCCACCTATATCTAACATATAATAAATGGGTAATTACGATATAACACCGCTCGCATGTAACTTATACTTGAAGGTTTCTCTATTGATTTACAGCCTATTTGAAGTACCATCAACTTTATATCTTTTGTTATTTATAGCCTCTAGTAACACTAACAATAAAGAAGAAAATACGTAAAAGGACCGATTAGAGTTTTAAAATATTTATTCTGAAGTGATTTTTATATAAGACCTATCATAAAAAAAATAAGTGATCATGTAATTCTAAATAAATCTATAATCAATGCCTCGTTACATAATATCTAATAAACATTTTGATGTGTGTTTTTAGTTCAAGATCGAAAAAAAAATTGAGTTTGTTAACTCAAACAAAACGATAATAGATTAGAATTTAAATTTTTGTTGGAATTTCAAATAGACTGCTATAACCACGACTATTTTGTTTTTGATTTTGCTTATATGGGTAAATATAGAAACGATGAGAAACATTTGTCTAAACCTTCTGATATTCAACGAAGGTGGTAATTTGTAACTTTTTCACCTATTCCGGGGTAGCGGTGAAGGAATCTGTCAGACTCTTGTCAACCAAAAATTACCTCATTGTTTCCCTGCTTAGCAATGGCTGGGGGAGCGATATTCGCAATTCCATTCTTTTGTATTAGGCCATTAAAAAGGAAAAAAAATCCAAGCTAAAATATATATAATATCTTTATTTTTAATGCCTAGGAGATACTAAAATATTGACAGATAAAGAAATAAACAAAAAATTTATGAAATAAAACAGTATATTTTTATTTTTTGAATTAATTATTAACCGTTTTTCATATTTATATTAATTTGCCACCAAAAATGAGAAACAGGCAGGGTCTGTTCATTATTTACCAAACAGTTACTTGTTCATAAAATAAGAGTTCACATCTTTTTAGTAATATTGGAAAAGTTCTGATTTTGAAACAGTTACTTTAAAGATACTGAGGAGGCAAAATTGAATGTGCTATGCGTTTACGAGTACGTACGATGTAATATTTGCTGTTATTGATATTTATTTGCTTTCTTGTTGCATTAGTGTGTTATGTATTTCTTAACTTCCCTAAAGAAATAAATAATTAATTATATCGGACACTTGATACACAACGTCATCTAGTTTCAAACTAAGCAGAACTGGTACTATCATAACTAGACTGACTGATAGAATACTTAAATACTTTTTTTTGTAAATCCATACATATTATACATAGAAAACACTGAAACTTCGAAATAAATATTTGTAGATCATACGAACACTTGGTCCGACTCGGGAATCAAATCCGAGACCTCAAGCACAGTAGTTGCATTCATTACCGCCGTGCAACCGAGGTAGTTAGGAAAAAAAATGAGTCACTTATAAATTTACTGTTGCACAATAGATGTTGTCTAGACTTAAATATCGTTATTTGCTTCATCACTAAAGTAAGGTTACTTTAAATTACAAACCACGTAAGATCGTTTCCTTTGACGACGAAAAGTTTAACATTCTTAAGAGAACTCTCACAACGTTAAAATATACTCGAAAGACGTGACTCACATTATTACCTCTATTTTTCAGTCACCATTAATCTAATACGAATATTACAGGATAGCTGTGAGGACTTTTCGCTATAGTACACAGCATACATATAGGCTGCTTACTAACTGACCAAGTACCATATACTAATAGAAAATTAAATATAATTAAGACTATCAAAGTTAATTTAAACGAATTCTTTTCGTTTTTATTTAAATTCTTTTTAACGTGTCTTTTCTTCTTCAAATTTGAGCGGAAGTCAAAATAAATTATCAACAACAGCAAATGGAATAAAGGTAATGATTTAATGGCACCGCGTGAGAACGAGAGAAACTTTCAAGCCAAAACTTATTTTTATGTCATGTTATAATATTTCGTAACTAATGGCACAATGACTTTGAAACACCTATGAATAATAATTCAATTATTCAACTTACAACAAAACGCAAAACATGTTCCAACAAAAAACTTACGTCACACCTTAAAATAATCGCTTATAAATGTGCAGAAAACCGTTCTGACACAAACGATGTAAACCTTTCACGTATCTACGATTTTGCGTGGAAAATGTATAACTCGTTATTAGTAATTACACAGCGATTATAATTAATGTCACGGTCCAGCTGCGTTGTTTACGAGAGATCTATGTATCCCTATTCGTTTCTAATAACATAGAGCTTCAATATAGCACAAGGTAACAGCGCTTGAATTTTATAAAATCATTTTGTTATGATATGGGAGCAAACGAGTAAGCCTAATGAAACGTGACTAGTGGCACCCTTGCTGATCTTTGAGCCGCCTCAACCCACCAACCACCTTTTTTTAAATCTTGCGGGGGCACTTGCGGAAGAATGTATACAGTTGCAAGTTGCAATACAAGTGGTCTCAAAGTGAGTTTTTGAAATTGAATATTTTTAGTTGGGAACTTAAAATGTTTAAAGTGTATAAATTTAAACACGAGCAGTGTGCACTCTTTTAATTTTCATAAAGTAGGACTTGTTGGCATAACCCCACACTGGGATCCAGTAGGTTATGATAGAAACACACGGAGCGGAATGTACCATAAGAAGTATTTCGGTGTCTGCAGAATGCCGGCAGTTTTTAAAGATATACATAAGGCGCATGACTCGGATGGTTAGAAATTAAAAAATTAAACAAAGAAGTTAAAAAATATTTAAACCGACATTTATGAAAGAGCTTACTAGTGTATTTAGTAGTCTAGAATTTTTTTATCGGAGGATCAAAAAAATTGTAAGCGTAAGCTTGATGATAACAATGACAGCTCAATTGTGATAGTGAGCTGTTATGAATCTCTTCTTACATTGCAAACCTGCCAGACCAGCCTACGTATTACATTGTATACTTCAAACTGAAATATTTTTTAATACAAAGTTCTAAAAATCTGGGTGGTAACATTTTTATTGCAAATGATATTGACAGTCAAATAGATACAAATAATATCTACCACGAGATACGCAAGACGATACAAAAGTCCCATATATTCCTCCCATTATCCTTTAAACTACAAACCTGAACCTTTTTATCTTTTGTAGGTTTTTTTTAATTAATTTCATATTTTGTAATTAGACCAAAGGTTAAAGAAAGTAAGGAATTCTTTAAGCAGTAGTAATATTGTGTTTCTAGAGAATATATTTATTATCAGTATAGATAATTAGTATTCTCGTCACAATTCCAAATGAGTACTTATGTGGAAATTATAATATGAAATGAATTTACGTTAAACAGACGCGTTTGGAAATGCCTTACGAATTATCCGACATAAACTTTTATAGTATATATCGATATTTTTAAATTCTTTTGAATGCTACGCTATTAAACATAAGATGTTTCATTCCACTTAAAACTGGTACTATTAAGTTTTACACGTATGTATCAATCGATATCAACGTGTAAAACTTACCTTATTAGTAAAAACATTACAGATACGAGGCTACACCGCACGCAATTCGATTTTATTGCTGTTCACACCATCGTCATTACTGAATGTTTTATTTTTACAAAAGATATAGCTGCGAAACATATTGTGCTACTGATAGCACTACGTGTATTAATTCACTGATATTAAGACGTTCTTGCCAATAATATAAGAGCAAAGTGTGCATTCGTGTGCTATATTCACTGACTGTTAAGAATTATGTTCCAGCACACATACTTTAAAGTACGACGGTAACTATGGCTTCCTAATTTAAGCTTATTTTTAACAAACCAACTTACTGTTACGATGGTATTTATTTTGTGATTTAAGCTACTAAGTTCTATTGTCACAACAAAATCGATTTTATACTCGAACATGAACCATTTTTTTAGGCTAAACGTTAAGAAAAATTGAAATAGGAGTAGATCTGAGCTTGCTTTAGTTAAATAGGAAAACATGGTAACGCTCCACTTTCTAAGTTACTTTTGAACAAAATCATTGTTTCGTTAATCCTACTAAATTCGAGCATGGCTAGACTGTTATAGTCGTTTAAACATTCAGAGAAAGTCTAAGCAGTGAGAAAATATGAAAAAAAGATACAACATTGTCATCGGTACAATAAACTCAGATCTCTTCAAAGACGCTGACGAAATTGCGGGGGTCAACAAGTATTATTTATTTATTTAATTTAATGCTTAGGTCCTTCACAGGTGATAATCATAAAGCTAACAATACTCGAACAATATACTAATTGTGAAGTACACATTAAATCAAAAATTAAAACAAAAAAAGCAAGAACAAACATTCTACATACAAAATATAAAGGCCTAAAGTAATTCTGTAGCAATATCTGTTTTTAAGACAAAATTCGACTAATATTATTTTTGTACGAGTTACGGGGAGTGTTAAATAGATCCAGTGATGAGATTCTATTTGGGGGGAATACGAATGAATGGTGACATCTTATGGTTGGTTATCGTAGATCGGGTTGCGAGTATGTATGTCAGGTACAGCATGTAAGCATATTAAAGTTAATTTGTTCTAAAAAAGGGTTAAAACAAAGTCAAATTTATTGTTGAGGACATGTACAGTAATATATGTCTATGATTTGAGGTCTATCTTCCAATGTGTTTACTTTATGATATTGACACGATTCTTCATATGTTAAGCTTTTTATATGTGCTTTATAGTTTAAATGTTTAATGAATAAAGACATTTATATTAAGACAATGTAGATCATTAAATAGTTTACTGCTGCGTATGAAAACCGTAGTGATTTATAGATCTTACTAATAATCTGTTCTAGGTAAGCTTTGAAGGCAAACTAGTCTAAGTCCTAAGTCTTGAGTCTAGACCTAAGTCCCTTATCTATGATATTCTGAGAATTAACTCAGTTCATGAGGTGCTTTTTCCGAGATAAGTTTATTACTTGGCATTTCTGGGTGTTAACACTTATTTATTACCTTGATAATAGTCCACTAATCGAGTTACACAAGGTTAGATTGAAGAAATAAACGATGGTAATTGTCATTAATTCTGCAAAAAATGTTTTCGTCTGCTTTTAAAGGATGTTTTGAGTAGTGTAGGCAAACTAGTAATTTATCTAGTAATCTGGTATACCCGGTAATTATATAAATACATGTTCATAATACAACAAAAAAGGTAAACATCTTGATTGCCTGGATGGTGTAGTGGTAGCGAAAGCGGCTGCTGGCTTGAGATCTCGGGTTCGATTCTCGGGTCGGACCAAATGTTTGTATGATCTGTAAATATTTATTTCGGAGTTTGGATGTTTTTTATGAATAATATATATGTATTTTAAAAAAAAAGTATATAAGTATTCTATCAGTCAGCAAGCTCTGCTTAATTTGATGCTAGATCGCGTTGTGTGTTAAATGTTCGAAATATTTGTTTATTTTATTTATCTCTAACTTATGGTATAACAGGCAACTGAAAAATGCATTAGTCCAGCTAATAAGTGGCAAGGCAGTGTGTATATTTACTACTTACACGTGTCTAAGAAAACAGTTATAAGTATGCCTTCTTGCTCACTATGATTAGTTGTTTTGCTTCGCACGACAGTCAGGTTAAACTTTCAAATTAAAATTTAAAAATAAATCTAAAAATTTGTCAATTTTATAATATATGTAAGATAAAGAGAAAACGGGTATAATTTTAGGCCATACGTGTGATAGGCCATATATTGTGAATGCCTTTGTCTGCTTCTAGTTAATAAAGGCAATGAATTGCGCATTTATATTTACTTTAATAAATTTTAATAACCATTGCCTTTTAATGACATTTCTTAAGTCTCAGATCTAATTATTTGTATTTAAACTTTATTTGAACTGGATTTTATTACAGTTTCTTTTTTTTTACTGATGAATGAATACACTGTCGCAAAGTTGTCATAGCTATTTTTAATTAAATTAATTTTAATCTCTTTTTTAACAAGCAAGTCTACAATTGTTAGTAAATAATCTGTATTTAATTGATATTGTAATCAATTTCAATTGGTTATTAGCTCGGTGTAGCTTATATTGATTTTTTGAGAGGATACTCTCTGCCCGCATCGTTCGGCACCTCTGCGAGGTGGGTCCCGATCTGTCGGCCGCCCAATTTGGTTTTCGGGCGGGGCGTTCGACGGTCGATGCCGTGCTACGCCTCAGGGCCGTTACCGAAGAGGTGGTGAGCTGTGGCGGCGTGCTGTTGGCGGTGTCGTTGGACATCGCCAACGCATTTAATAGTCTGCCATTCAGCTGCATCAGGGAAGCACTCCACTACCACGGGGTGCCAAAGTACCTGAAGCGGCTTGTGGCAGACTACCTTGAGGAGCGTACCGTCATGTACGAGGACCGAGATGGTGTTCTGCGGCGGCGGCTCATGTCGTACGGTGTTCCGCAGGGGTCTGTCCTCGGACCACTTCTGTAGAACATGGGATACGACTGGGCCCTTCGAGGTCGCCTCTTCCCGGGCTAGGCGTAATTTGTTACATCGATGACACATTGGTCACGGCCCGTGGAGCGAACTTTCAAGAGGTGGCGAGCCTAGCCACCGCGGGAGTCTCTCTGGTGGTCAGGCGTATTGAGGCACTGGGTTTACGGGTGGCCCTGTACAAGACGGAGGCCCTTTTGTTCCATGGCCACCGTCGTGGTCCACCCTCCGGCGCCTCCATTGTAGTCAATTCGGTCCTCGTACCGGTTCAGGCCCAGATGAAGTATCTGGGCCTGATCCTTGATGGCAGGTGGCTCTTCGACGAGTACTTCCGACAGCTTTCTCCAAAGCTGGTCGGCGCTGCTTCTGCCCTTGGGCGACTTTTGCCCAATTTGGGTGGAGCCAGCGTCGCGACGAGACGGCTATACACGGGGGTTGTCCGGTCGATGGCGCTGTATAGTGCACCGGTGTGGGCGGCGGCTCTGACCGTCCAGAATAGGGCTCGCCTCTGGCGTCCTCACAGGATATTGGCGGTTAGAGCCATACGTGGTTACCGCACTGTATCAAGGGAGGCGGCGTGCATCTTAGCCGGAACTCCCCCGTGAGATTTGGAGGCGGAAGTGCTCGCCGAAGTTTATCGGCGAACGGCAGACTGCCGGGTAGGTACCGGCATTCGGCCCCCACCCGAAGAGATACGCCAGTGGCGAGAGGCCGCTCGTCGAGCCACGATGGCTCGTTAGTCGTCCCGGCTGGAGGCTCTACGTGCTGGCTTTGCCGCCGTGGAGGCTCTCCAGCCGGTCAACGCCGAGTGGGCAGGGCGGCAGCATGGGACCCTTTCCTTCCGACTGACGCAGATTCTTTCCGGGCACGGTTGCTTCGGGAAGTATCTGCACTCGGTCGCCAGGAGGGAATTGAGTCCCGCCTGTCACCACTGCGACTGCAGTGAGGACTCGGTTCAGCACACGCTGGTGGTTTGTTCCGCCTGGGTAGCGCAGCGTGGGGTCCTCACTGCAGTTATTGGAGGAGATCTCTCGCTACCGGCCGTCATACGCTCGGTCGGTAGCGACAGTTGTTTTACCGCGGTCGCAACCTTCTGCTAAGACGTAATTTCGCGGAAGGGGGTGGCGGAGAAGGCCCGGGAGGACAACCTCCACTCGGACCCAATTCGCCGCCGGCGAACTGGGCGGCGGAGGCGCGCGTACCAGCGCCTCATGCCGCCTTGAGTGTGGCCGCGGGTGGACGGGACGGGTTTTCCCCTCCATCCGCTACAATAGCCAGCCTCGAGGAGGCGACGTCCGCGTGTGCCGTACGTTGCCTAAAAGGAGAGTTTATCCGCAGAAGGTGCCCGCGGTAGCGGGCAGGCGCTAGGAGGGATCTGGATGTCGTAATAACAGCTGTTCCCGGATCCCTCCTATGTCAGGCGCAGAGTGGCACACCGTGTGGTTTTAGTCGGTCCGATTCCGACACACCACCCCGCCGTAAACCCCGGTGGGGTGACGGCCCGAGGGGGTTTCCACACGTTAAAAAAAAAAAGTATATATTGACTTACCTGTTCGTACCTGCTTACCAGTTAGCAATGACCATAAATAAGTAAGGATAGATAATAGTAATTAATATTTGGAACTAAATTTCATTGGCTATCGATAGACTGAAGGTGAATAAAAAATGATTAAAATTAATTTAATTAAAAATGACTATGCTATACCAACCCGTCTGTCTAGCGTGGTATAGTAGGTCTAAACCTTCTTGTTAAGAAAAGACTTATATCCAGCAGTGATCTGTTAAAGACTATTAATGATGATGATGATGATGACAGTTTTGTGATAGATAAACCATCATAAATGTATTCTTTTATTATCACCAGACGCGTGTAAGTCGTAAAAAAGCGTAGTGCTTGATGTCAAATTGTCAGACAATAGTGAAAATAAAGTCTAGTCTAAAAGTTTTATTGTAAATCGCGTTTTTAAGATAGTTATAAAGCATCCCTATATACTTTAGTTTTTTTTGTTACCTTCGATCGTTAAGAAGTTTGCGAAGAATAAATTGAACGTTTTGAAGTGGGTGAAAATTACCTTCAAAGGTTTTGTTAGATATACGAGTATACATACATATGTATATATGTATATATACATATATATATATGCCGCTAAAAAGCATGTTACCTAATATGAGCACCATCAATTACTATCACTGTGCTTAGCGGTCCTGATAGTTAAACCAAAGGTAATGAGTTCGAATTCCACCAAGTACAAATATTGTGTGATGAGTATCATCATTTGTTCGAAATATAACTTGTATATTATTTTTTTTAGGATATTGGTTTAGTTTTTAGAAATATAATAAATATATAAAATATATAATAATTAAATATATATTATATAATGTGTTTGTTTAGTATGCGCTCGTAGTTAATACACCTCTGTCTATCACTTCTAAACGACTACATTCAATAGTCAATCAAATAAAGTATAAGTGACTTATTAGTGTCCTAATTATTGCACAATTAGCTACACCTTTGAACGTTTAGCCTACACAGGTTAGACTTCAACACGCACCGTAACGAAAACTTACTAAGAAAATAATTACGATTAGTTCCAATGCTATTACTCACACCATGAAAAATGCTTAATATCCGGTAACACGCCTACTTATCACATCATAAGTCATTGGTGTAGATGAGTTATAGATTATAAGGTAAAAACTTTAACGTCTCAATATAAGAACAGGCTACTTAACTTAGATTAGAGGTCTAATTTTGTGGGTCATATTCAACATTATCACCCAAAAACTGAAAGAAAACAACAGCAATTAAATTGTGTACTTTTTCATTAATCAATATTTTACATACATGTTGAAACATTCAGCCAGATTTAAGAAATAAGTAACAATTTGTACACAAAACAATCTACATATAACTCTGATTAAAAAAATATGATCTGTCAAAATCTGTTTCAAACAGTCAACCTCATAGTTTCTTATTATCTATTCCATTACTTCTGAATATTCATTGTTATTATCATAACATCCTACATCTATTTCATATAGTTTTACGGTATACCCACGTCACTAATATTCTCTACCAGTCTATAACAGTCTGCGGGACATAGGGACATTGAGTACAGAATTATTATGTATTATTATTATTTAGCAGTACTTGTTTAAAGTTTTGATATTACTAATAACACTTTCTTTTAATTGTTTGTATAGAATCGTACCTGGTCTCGCACTAATGATACGCAGACATGGCAGCACGTGGCCGGTACACAAGTATCGCTTTACTCTGCGTATTACGACGATCGTAAACCTCAACGGTACATTCGTATCCTCGCTATGTTCCCTGGTAAGAAACTTTAAAATTATTTATTTATATTTTAAGGTATATCAACAACATACATAAAGAGAATCGGTTCACATTAGAAACTGAGAATAAGAACTTATACGTATGTACATATATCAATTAAAGACATACACATTTTTTGTACAGAATATTTAAATCTACGATTTGAGCGTAAAACATGCTCAATGCCAATTCAGCAAAACATATCATAAAAAAAAGAAATAAAAGAAAAAAATAAACATAAAACTTGACAAGAGGCAACAAGATTTAGCACTAAATAAATAAAAAGTAGATAAAACCAGAACTATTACGCTTCTCAGAGACACACACTTCGTATACATATGGTAGAAATGAAAGAGAATACACAAGAGGGGGTCAACCTTAAAATTTTTAGTGTTTCATCTACCAGCAACGATTGTGAAAGATGTTCATTTACAAAGGCATGTCAAAGATGTTCATTTACAAAGGCATGCCAAAGATGTTCTTTGGCGGCTTAACGAGCTTTTCAAGGTACAGATGTGTTAAGAAATGATCACTCATTCGTTGAGTGATTTTTTTTTGTTAGTGTATTACATATCACCTTGGCTGGTTATTATATAAGACTTGAACTGACCAAAACCTGCACACATTCTTCAATAATATTAACCGGGGAACCAAGAAATAAAATACCCTCCTGTGTGGGCATCCCGATGTTACCTTTCCTACCCTTAAAAAGACGTGCGCGTTTCTTAGCTCTTGCACCATCAATCCATCCTGCTTGTGCTAGGAAGACAGATGACCTCACTTGTCACCCCAAGGTTTTCACTTATGGAAGACGGAGATCATAAAACGACCTCCAGTGCCTGACTTGTCTGCGGTATCAGGCCCGTTTCCGGTCCTGCTCCGTCACTTCCTTCACAAGCATAAACTGCTCGAGAAACGTGTGCTCTCACTCCATATCATGATCGCAATCATGTTACCGAGCGAGAGAATTTCCACTCCGAAGACCGCCACGAGGTCACACATCTGCTTTACCCGTACCGGACATTCTGTCAGCATGTGGAGCTCCGTGTTCACAGTCCGACCGCAGTAATGGCATATTGAATCCTTGCGGATCAGAGATAAGTGATATCTGAAGCATCTATTATAGTGATCACCTGCGTCAGCTGGTATGACAGGGTCCCGTGATGCCTCTTAAACCAAATTTCCATTAAGAATCACATGTGTGCACATCATTGACTGACCAGGGTTCAATTACATAACTTTGTAATTTTTAAATCTACTCGGTTATCATTAGGCTACGATACAAAATATATTAATTTTAGGAAATTAACTATTAGCTCAAATTTTTTTATAAGTCGCTAAACTATTAAAAAATTACAAAACTGCGATCTAAAACTTGATATCTAGCGTGATCTTGGCTATCGTAATGAACACATTTAATGTAGTCAAAACATTAGATGCTCAGACACGCAAGTACACAGACATATTTCAATTTAAAGCAAATCGCTTCAAAGAATATTTAATGGCATGGTTGCCTCACATACTTTAAAAACACCTAGAATTATACCTACTTCTAAATTCAAAAATCATTAATCTTAAAGATCTTGGTAAGGATAATGGCACAAATGATTGCATTGGTCCTTGATAAGTGTGCAAAGTTTCAAATCGATCCGTCGTTTTGAAAAGGGTGAAAATCACATTCAATTACATACCGTTACCTAGACACACTACGTACACTAAACAACTATTTACCATTATTGAAAATCCATTTATGATTTATTTCATATATTTACAAATTGAGTTTACATTTTGATCTCGGTAAGAAGATAGAATTCAAGGGATCATCATGATCTTGAAGAAATACCTACTACTATTAAGTCTTAATGGACTATATGTAGTGTTAGTTAATAGACTAGATGTATAATTACATCAAGACGTATACAAATAAAAATAATGAAAATCTTGCCACCACTTTGAAAACACGAGCTCAGAAACATTTTCAGTCATCAATCTCTATTGTCATCACAACCGATTACCTTTCTTATCGTACATTTCATAAATCTCATGCATATTTTATATTTTTATTATGTTTTAATAAGGTATGTACATATTTTTATCTGATCATATCTATGCAATTAATATCATTGCTCGATTAAATTTACGACATACTAAATTAAAAGATTAAACAATCCTATTTTTAGACACTAGATGCACAAGTTTCTTGACAGGGAAACGTACAGAAAATATATCTTACGTGTTCTTCATTTCTAAAGGTGGTTACCATGAAAAAATTGCCTCTACTTATCAATTACTTTATTCTGTCTAGTTCTCATCTTACACACAATTGGCCAACGTGGTATGGTAGGCGAAAACCAAACCTCTTTTGTAATGATTGAACTATTAATGGTTGTTGATAAAAATGATGTATCACCATGTCACATGTTTTACTGCAATACATTCTTAGTAGGCTATTAATACTTAAACACTTATATATTCATACAATAGCATGGATATATTATTGTATGAATATAATACAGATGGATCACGTACAGTTCAATTTAAACGTTATCCTTTTAAATCACAGCTGCCCATTAACACGATATTGTCTTTACGTGTGCCGAGCAAATAAATGACCTTGTTTTAAAAGTTTTGATTCTGTAAACAAACTTAATCAGCAATAATGTTACAGAGCCGCACGCGCGTCGCCCCGAGTATTTATACCATACAACTAGGTATTAGTACACTTATATTTTTTGCAATAAACTTTAGCTTATCAGACTATTAAATAAATTTCCTTTAAATACATATTAATATCAGTTTTTTAATACAATGTTTCGTAAAATTACAGGTCATATATACAGTCAATAATAATCTCACTACATTGTATTGTCCAATCTCATGTTTTATAAACTAAAGTTAATATTCATAAACCACAAGTCTCCTAAATAACTGTAAAAAATGAAAAATACTTTAAAATTCTGACTATTTAATAAAAAATCGTTGTAGACAAACTGCTTGCCAACAAATTATCGTCCCCACAACATTTCACAAAAAGTGAGTTTAACAAAATAATCTCAGTCAATAAAGACATCAAGAAAATATAAAGTACAGATAAACCAACGCCATAATTAGTGTCATCGGGATAACCGATCGCTAGTACGTATTTTTCTCTTTACAAAACAAAAAAGAACTATTCGCGATTTAACCAAGAGGACACGAGACATATCCTATTAAAATAATACTAGTATTCTATCACTTGCAACAATGGCAGGAAACCTCGAACTAGTTCAGTGAAAACTGGGCGAATAGCAACTAAGCTTAATCTCCAAATAGTCTACCTGTAGTCTTTTGCCTCTAACTCTAAACCTGAAGAAATTCGCATTAAATAGTGGATAGACAAAGCGTAATTGATCAATGTTTTTTAAATATAGAATTTATAATTAAAATAAATTTATAAGTTTGAATCTATAATCAAGTGGTTTATTCATGATACTTATGTGAGTGATTAAAGAGATTTATAAGTAAATCTATATGTGCTCTTGTTTATTGTCTGCAGTATCTATGGTACAAGCTGTACCATAAAATGTATATTTGTAACACTTAACAATCAAAGTAACAAAAGGAGCGGACGGAAAGTGGTCAGACGGCGACAACGCGCGAGCGCCGATAAGCTCACGCTCATTTGTCACTAGAGGCGAGCGTCCGCGTCGTGTAAATTCCTTCTCGGCAAAGATAAACCCACCCAACTCTCATGTTGAGGTGAAGAATGGGAGACGGATTAAACACAAGCCATTCTTGAGAGTATTACTTTTATGTTTTATATTTAGTCTGGTCTTCAGAGGCTAAGTAATACGGGTAAATATGTGCATTTATAAATTTTACGAGATGTACTTAATCTTATTGAAGTAACTTTATTATCTTGTAACCACAACCACAACCAACGAATAAATATACGAGTTTACTATCAAAGGATGTGTAAAATACTTTTCCTTATGAATTAATTCTTATTACAGTGGTATAAAATGTCTGAAACAGCACCCCAATGTTCATCAGAACAAAATCTTTAGCACTGATTATTTCAATAAAAAATAACAATCAAACAGAACCAAGTAGACTATAAAGTACGAAGTTTAGTACTTCAATTAAAACTGACTTGATAGTTTTTCGTCCTATGTTCAAAGCTCTTGCAACTAGCGACCACAAATTTATATTATGACATCATAATGAATAATATATTCAACACCTATCTCAGCGACAAAACAAATAGGTACTCAACAGTAAATAATTTATTGTAGATATACACGTATATAAGAACGCTGAAACAAAAAGGAAATTGATTCTACACAGCCACTACGAAAGCATCCCGTCTTGCTCAGGCGGGACTGTAATTGAAGCACCGTTTTAATGACGGTTCCTTGCAAAGTACCGCTGCAACCACCCGGGAAATGATGCCAACAAATTACTATTATATAAGTTCTAGTAATATAGTTTCTTTATATGAATTATATGTGGTGGCGAGGTAATACGAGCAACGTGTAGTTTTCCACTTAATCGCACACATTTACTACCAGGATACATTATATTTTTACCTTTAATTACTATAACAGTTAGTTTTAAGATATTTTTAATATTTTCTATTTGATTTATTAATGTCAGATATTATTTTTACAGGTCGAAATTTCTCATCACAATACACGTTCTTTTGCCAGACACGTTCTTCGAATCCTCTTATCAATTTTGTGGAAGTGGTTGCAGCAGAGCCCCTAGAAATTTGGTATCACACGTGGGATTTAGAAAGTAAAAAAATAGAAACACCATTACTTCTATCATGTCCTTTGACAGAAACTCTTCATGGGCCATCGGTTGTTGCAGTCGTAATGCAGCCTTGTGATGATCCCACCAACGTATTTGAGCTGATACCTACTAAAAACTATAAAGAAAAACGATTATTCACTATATGTGTTAAAGATATGGAATTTCACAAGGACATATCCCAAAACTTAATCGAATGGATTGAAATTAATAAAATACTTGGAGTAGATATGATAGACATATATGTAAATAAAGTTACAAAAGCAACAGAAAAAGTGCTTCTGCACTACCAAGAAGAAGGTTACGTTAGATTATTTGATGTTCCTATTAAAGATAACTCCAATAGAGCCTTATGGCAACGTCGAAGAGACCATGCAATAACATACAATGACTGTTTATATAGGAATTTAAAACAATCAGAATTCATTGTTCCATTAGATGTTGACGAAGTTATTTTACCCAAAGTTGTCGACACTTGGCCAGAACTTCTAATACGACTACAACGTCTTGGTTGGAATACATCGCATTATTCATCTATTTTAATAAGAAATGTTTTCTTTTTTGATTTTATGCAAGATGTAAGCAAATACAAAAGCATTAAGTCTCAGGACATAAATGATGACACGTATGATAAACGTGATGATGTTCGGATAAAAATATCACCTAATTTAGAAATAGGTAATATTAAGTTAGTATATGATTCAAATTCGAACATAGATACTATCGATAATGACTTAAATGAAAAAGACGAGGTCTTACATGCAAAGTACAAAAGTAAATGTGGGCGCAAACTACCTACACCTAAACTGGTAAGTTATGTGGTGAGCTCGGCAAAGATAAGCCCATTTGGCATGTATAGCAAGAGCTGGATGTCAACGAAAAAAGTTTTGACTGCATTTAACCATTACCCTCTGGCAAGCGTCGGCCTTGTCCAGTCACCACTAGGCTGGTCATCGCCTGTAAAAGAAGTTCAGCTTAATCATTATAAGGTATGACTTACTTCTCATAAGACGACGTGTAGTTTAATTTGTTTTGGATTTTTTGATACTCTTTGGTTTAGTGTGTTAAAAAATTTTAAAATTACGTAACTATGCATACTCTATTTTCAATGAATGTTATGTTTAATTAGACATTAATGACAAAACATTCTAACCAATACCCACAGATAAATTAATATTAGACTTACAAACGTCATCAGATATAAATTATAACAATTGTTTTCAAACTCAGTGTTTTAAAGGCGTATGATTCATAGCCAAGATTAGAATTCCATTAAGGTAGACAATCTAACTGCTCTCTTACTGATTTTAATGAGACCAACTAAACTGTACTGCATAATATCTAGCTGTAACATGGTCACGTTTTCAAATATTTCTCTAATAAATAAGGGTATCGTGTGACGTTATGATCACGTTGCAGGAATCGTGCAACACGACGGTTTTCGAGGAGTGCGCGCAGTATGGGCGACGCGCGCGCATCGACACCGCTGCGCTGCGCTTGAGCCGAAAGCTTACGAGAGCCATAGCACACGCCATCTGTATACCAATAAATAGTATTTAAGAACCACCTTTCTGTTTTTATTACTAATGAGAACTTTGATTATGAACCTTTTGTAAAAAATAAAATAGAAATTCACATCTCAACTTATTTTATCAAACGTTTTAAACATGTTACTACAGAAATTATGATTCAAAGATATACTATTAATACTATGCATTAAAATATCTAAGTTAAAATATAAATATAATAATGGAACACCCGGTCGGTTCTATTCTAGTTTTTTTATTTTTTTTTTTTGCCTCTCTCAATACTTTGCTCCATAAAGACTATCTATAAAAGTGGTAGAACTGCGCAATATGATGGTGTACAACAGCAAAAGCTGTTGGACAAAATACGAAACATTGCCGAACAGCAAGTGTTAAAATGTGTTTTACTAGTTTACAGTTTAATCAAGAAGTCAGCAAGCTTTAATAACAGTTTCTATAATTCACTAAGTTTAAAAAGTAAAGCCAAAGTTTTTACAATATTTAGAATTACATATAATATTATATTCGACAAATCGAAAACGTTTGAGAAGGTTTCATAGTGAAACACGAACATAATAAAAATATCGTTCAGATAAGGTAAGTCTTCACATGATAACGATTAACAGAAAAGTATGAGAAACTCATGCATAAGTAGGTACAGGCACTAAACGCGACACTGCTTAATGCACGTATTATGCAAAGTACTGTGTAGATTCCCAATATAAAAGGTGAAAGATATTTTTAGATATAGAATCGTATAGACACGTGGCCGTACGTGGATGCAGAAACACCTTTATAAATATTTAAAGAGTATATGGAGGCATTCATCCATCGTGGACAATTTATGGCACCTGCCATAGGAGATTCCCTTAACTGGGAGTGCACTTCCATTTCGAAAAATATTCTTTGAGCGGATGATTAATGAAATTCAAATGCTCAATACTATGAAAGTTATGAAACGTTCGATTGGGCGATGAACGTTACTAGTACTTTACATGTAAGTACATTTGTTTATGGTTTTAACAGCATTTCTTATAGAATATCTCTACTTCTTCTTCAATTAACACTATTAAAATGTAATTCCAACGTTATTAATAGCTTAACAAGTATTATGTGACAATCTAAATGTACATATATTCATTATCTGTATTCGCAATGCGTATAGTGACCGCCACTCTTGGATCCTACTCATACTATTCGTCAGACAGAGTAAAGTCGCTTTGACAGGCTTAATATTTAAAAAACTACTTTAAATTGCAAATGATTTTATATTTTCTGCAATAAGGAAACCATTACATAGAGTCGTTTTAACGTTAATATACTAAATAAAAGAGTAATTAAATACGCTTAAATTGGTTGAATCTTATAATTTCAATTGTAGAAATAATTTTAGCTTAAACTTTACAAAAAGTTGACTTTTTTACTTAATTATAATTTTATATCTAACTCAGTAGAAGCATAAAACACAACCATTAAGCTCTCAACCAAAGACAAATCGCTTTAGTAATCAAGGCTTAGAGTAAATTAATACTTTGACGGTGATGTTAAACAAATATTTATGCTGCACAAGTTTCGTGTTCACTTGGGAATTTGGTACAAAAGAAATATGCAAGAAAAATAGAGTGTAACGAAATAAATCGGTAATGTCGTTATAATAACATGTCCTCAGCATACTCCCACATTACCTGTTCGTGCACATAACACATCATATTGCAGTGTAAATTAATGTCTGAATGAAGAACAAAGTCACAAGCAAAACGCTTTATGCTTAAAATACCGCAGATATTTTTGACTATTTAAAAAGAGAACCATTTGTCATCCACGTTATTTAACATGTAGATATTCCCACACAAAGTAAACGAATTTCAACTGACTAAAACCGGACCCCGTGTACGATGTCCCGTCACGGAATGTTATTGCCAGCGCCAGAGACACTGAGAAGGGAAATCATTGTAAAATGTGAATTTTGTACTCCCCACCAAATTTTGCTGCTGGTAGGAAAAGTTTTAAGTTTCGTAGGGAAGTTAGCACCAACAGAATTTGGGGAATCGTATTAGTAACTTTAAACATTGATTTACCAAGAGAGCCTGCTGGTTTGTTTAGACTTGCAGATGATTGAAAGTCTAAATAAAAGAAATCTGTTTACAATTAAAAGCTCAATTCTGAAGGAAGGTAACTAAGTAGATGACTGTATCGTAAATAAATACCAACGTCCACTTCATTAAAACTAATATCACGAAACATCTCGGAAAATACAATTAACATAGCTTTATAAATTATTACGAATTCCAATCAAATATACAGTGAAATATATTGTTCCATTGAGTAGTCACAATTTGACGGTCACAAACAGTGTCGTCACAATGTTGTATTTAGTACATTTTCCATACAAAATTGTCGTTTTGACAGATGATAAAATGTGACTAATTTGACTAAGGTGTCATCTACTCTATTAGGCGCTGCAACCCCGTGCATTAAAAGAGCGACCACAAACGACGATAATGCATTATATTACTACTTAAGTTATCTCTTAAATCCGTGCAAAAAAGGTGTTATACTTCTAAATATGGATGTGACAGTCTGCGTGACATCCTGCGCAAAACGCACAAACCGCTTACACGCTCTCCTTGAACTCTCTAGTCTGACATATTTTGCATCAAAGCTCTATCGACAAATAAACTCCTTCATATTTTATTACAACACATAATGGTAATACTAGATATCATTTCAGTATTCCGCTTAAGAAACTGCGAATAAATACGCGTTTAAAAAACACTAAAGTTAGCGTTTAAAGAACATTTTATATCTCTACAATCTATGGAAAATATTTGTACAAATTTACATTCACGCTTTTTGTTCTTAATTTAAAATAATCTGCGAAAATACGATAAATAATTTATATAATGGCTCCCGATATATATCGAACTATCTTTTACTTGTCAAGGTGAAATTTGATACGAAATATATTTACACAAACGGTAACTCGTACCTTAAGGTAAGTAATCATTAACATTGAATACCATTTATGTCACTACTAAGAGCCATAGTAGTTATGTGCAAGTACAATCTGTGACTAGAGTACCAAAAAAGGACGGTACGCGAAGCCTGACATCATAATCTCATCACTCTTAATACTATATTTTCTCAATCTAATTACTGCACCAATAACGTAGATCATTTGTAATTGTATCCACTAATACATAAATTATTAGGTAAGCTGCTGTATAAAAGAAACATTATAACTAAAGAAACACTTAATTTAGCTGCTCGCCCGACGTCTCCTAGTTAGGATTATACAAATAGTTTGAACAGAAAATATGAGTTCCTTGAAGTTACACAGATACTCTTAATAAAAACATTTATAATGAATTAGCCCAATAATAATCAAAACTTATGTAATCTATCAAGAGTGCAAAGTTTTGAAAACTGTTTTATTTTATTTTTCTAACAGAGCGCTACAGTTAGAACTAACTGCATGTCTGAATCGAATAGTGAACAAAAACCTTGATAAAATACTTGATTACTAAAGTGATAATTATCTTACAATTTTATAATCGAATCATAAGTAAAAGTACTTGTTTTAACTAGTAATACAAAATGGTTGCTCGAAATGAAGCAAATTTATAAATACATTGTTTATTCTTTTCTCACGCTTCATTTGGTCTCAGTCTCTCATGATTATCTTGATGGCAAATGACAGTAAAGATTTAATATAATATATTTCGGACATTTGACACACAACGTCATCTAGTTTCAAACTAAGACTTTGTACTATGATAATTATGACTGACTGATAGAATATTTATATTGTTTTTTTGTAAATACATACATATTATACATAGAAAACACCCAAGCTTTGTTGGCTTGTATAGCCAAATATTTGCAGATCTTACAAAGATATGGTCCTAACCGGAATCGAACCCGAGACCTAAAGCACAGCAGTTGCATTCACTACCGCTGCGCCACCGAGGCAGTTAAATTTAAATGGCATGACAAGGGAAGTCTCAAGAGAAATGTCTAGTGTAGAATACTCTACTCCTTAACGCTCAAGGATTCTACTCTACTACTAGAGTATTCTACTCTAATCCTCAACGCACAAGGATTACAACTGGCTAGAAAAATAGAAGCATATCAATTCAGGTAAAGGTGACTCCAACACAAAAGGACCCGTCAAAACGTTTAACTCCTTCGAAGTCGAACAAGCAGGTGACTTAACACACGGACCGTTATTGAGGCCTATCTGCGCAACAGGACAGTGAAGTTTATCGGTCGGAACGATTCGAGGAGGTGCTTTGGCTCGCCGAGCAGGGTGTGGCTAGTGTCGTGGAAAAGATACGTGAGCTGGGCCTGAGGGTGTCGCCTGAGAAAACTGAGGCGATATGGTTCCGTGGCCTGCGTAAGCGCCAGGAGCCAGCCAGCTCATGTCTCCAGATAGGGGATGCTGAAGTCCAGGTAGGCCAGTACATGAAGTACCTAGACCTCATCCTGGACAGAAGATCGAGCTTCGAACAGCATTTCGGGCGATTGGTCCCCCGAGTGCGAGGGATAACAGGTGCACTGCATCGTTTGCTGCCCAATCTCGGGGGACCACGGGAAGAAGTTCGCCGTCTCTACATGGGGGTTGTTAGATCCATGGTCCTCTATGAGGCACCTGTCTGGTTTAATGATCTGGCGGGTGCCTCCCGCTGCCGGGCCCTACTCAGGAGCCTGCAGCAGTTGATGGCCATACGGATATGTCAGAAATAGTTAGTTAATAGTTAATCTCCTATGAGGCGGCGACGATCCTGGCGTGATCTCCGCCCTTCAACATTCTGGCCGACATAGACGCGTTGGTCTACGACTAAATTCGTTCTGTCGACCGGCACCCTGAAGAGGCCGCGCCAGATCATAAGCTCGGAATGCTACGGCAGAACGCGCATAAGCAAGCTCTGGTGGCTTGGCAGGCACGGCTCGAAACTCAGGGTTGTGCTAGCCAACGCCCCGTCGGAGCCGTTCTGCCGAACTTCGAAGCGTGGATAGAGAGGACCGACTGTGTCACCTATCGATTGACCCAGATACTCACCGGGCACGGCTGCTTCGGTGAGTATCTCAATCGAATAGGACGGGAGGCTACGGCACAATGCCACCACTGCAAGTCCGAACGGGACTGCGCCCAGCACACGATGGAGGACTGCCCTGCTTGGAAGTCTGAGCGTCGAGTCCTGGTCGGACAGATCGGATGAAACCTTTCACCGTCAGCATTGATCGCGGCAATGCTGGCGAATCGTGAAGGATGGGAAGGCGCGATCTCCTTCTGTGAGCAGGCTATGCTCCGGAAGGAGACCGCAGAGCGAGATTGGGAAAGGGCCGATCCCGCTCGAAGGAGGCGGCGAAGGGGATGCGGCAGAGGTCGCCAGCTCCCTAATCGCCACCTAAGGGTCACTGTGGTCACATCTTAGGGCGATGTGACTGCTGCAAGCGACCCGAGACAGGTGACACTCCGGTGCGGTAGTGGAGTGTCGTCTGGGGCGGGGCGCTGTTCTACCTCTTATTGCGCAGGGCGATGAGAGGTGCGATAGCGTCTTGCCCCTAGGGTATGAGGTGCCGGGGATGTACCTCACGTGTGAGGTACGGCAGGGAGGACTCTAGAAGCCGCTAATGCATTCCTGGAACTCCTCCCGACTGTCGAAGTAGGCCGCCGCGGGGTTTAGTGGGTAGATCGGTTTACCGGGAGTCCCACACACGCTCTTCATCCCTCCGGAGGGTAAGGTGCGAAAAGCATTCCCCGCGTAAAAAAAAAAAAGTGACTTAACACAATGATAATGTTTACGAAAAAGTATAGAGTTAAATTGTAATCGTAAGAACAGTCTTTTTTAAGATAACGAATTTTAATTTTTTGTTTTTTTATTATTATTTGCAGCATTATTAGTTTTTCAGACCACAGTTTTACGTTGTTATTTCAAACATTAATACATATAACCAATTAAATTAACCAAAAAACTTTGTAAACTTTTTCGAACACAAACACAATATGCAAATATGCCGGTTTTAAAAATAAATCGAAAATCGAACGAACATTTTCGATTCTCTCAAAACTGTCAAAGCGTCGCGCCTAGTATGATATCAGTAATATCAGCATACATAACGTAGCACCCGGTCCCCCGTGTATAGTTTCGATGCGAGTGGCCGACACTGATTCATTTACAGCGACAGATAACATCGGCTAGTTTATTGAACATTGTGCGTACGTTGAGATGTGCCGATAAACTGATATCGTGTTCGGCACGGTAATCAATTACCCACCGCCTACCAACCCGCTCCCATTCAATTCTGTAACATTTTTATTGCAGCACCTGACGCCTCGAAAATTAAATACTTGTTACTTTGCAGATAAGCGATAAATGTACCATTGAATTTAAAATATTGCATTTCATTTAGTATGTTTGTTGTTTCTAAGTTGCTGTTGCTCTATTAGCACAATGCATATTATATGACAAAAGTATTTGTAAAATCTTTTTTGTTACCATGGTAGAGATGTAACCATTTCACAACCTGATAGCTTTAGCAAGAGATTTTGAGTCAGTCACTGATAAAGAATTATAAAGCAATTGTTTTATGAGAGTAAAAACAATTGCTTAAGCAGGCAGCTACAGTCTGGGGCTAGAAAGCTTTCGTTTATACATTTTAAATAATAATCTAATTAATTCTACAAATTCTGTTTACAGTGTTGTATTTACTAAAGGTCTAACCTCCCTTTTAATTCATGACGGTTCGCTTCAATAGTGAGACAGTTTCTTGTGTAACATTATAAAAATATTTCGATTGATTAATTGTGATGAGCGGCGGCACATATACCAAAATGGTTATAGTAATTGCTTCCCTGGCTATGCTTTGAGTATACATCGATACACATACGAATAAAACAAAACTTTAAATGCCAATTAAGTATACGACTGATAAATATCAAATACAAATCAATAGTCCGCGCATACTGATAAGGATAGTTCAGGCTCATTGTGTGGCTGATATAATCTCACTCTTCGATCAGATTGTACGGTTTCAGTGGCGGCGTTACGTTATCACAACATATGACCTCTGTTGAGAATCTAGATTGTGAATTCTGAAACTGTCAATCTAAAACGTGTCACAGATAGTAGATGTCTGTCGTAGAATATTTTAAACATTCGTCTACGTGAAAGTGGTCACAAAAAGTTTTCATCTGTTGGTATTCTGTTCAATTTCGTGGCTCCCTCCCTGACTATCCAAGCTTTGTGGTTTGGCAGAACAGCACTGACAGACTGTTGTTGCGTATTCTGCGGTTGTTTCAGTAGCACACCCTCTGGACCAATGCCTATTGATGAGCGTTTCGCCGCACTTTGAGCTCGTCCTATTCTTCGCCGCTCTCGCCCCGGTAGATAGAGTGCGTCTGGTAATAGAGCCTCGCGCCATGAATCTCAACCCTGTACCTGCTTCCTCGCGCGGACGCCCTAAGTTAAGTAATTATCTCTGTAGGAAGCCCGCCACTCTCCAAACTCGGGGACCATTCACTCAAAATGCTCCTCAAAGCTCCAGTGACTGGCTGAAGTACTTGATGTGTTGACCGATCTGTACCTCCGCTCTTCCTACTCTAATAAGTGAGCAGGTGAGAACTGTATCAAGAGTACTTATAAACATACTAATGTAAAACACGCTTTGCGAACTATTTGGTCTGATAAACTCTCGTGTTAATAAAATACAGATGCTGCGCTGTACATAGTACTTGTAAACAACTGTCTTCTAAACAAACCTAAAGATTAAAAAGTATTAGGAATTTTGTATACTACTAAATACATTGCATATAATGGAAGAAACATTGAGTCATATATTTTCCTCCAAATGAAAAAATAAAACAGAGTTAATTTTGGGGCATGGAGATTATTTTTTACTTTTATGGTGGCTATCGCGTATTTGAGTATATATATATAGTAAACATATATATCCCCAAATAAAAAACAATTGGTTAATCAAATGTTGTCTAAATAATCTTACTTTTACGCGGGCGATGCCTTAGCCAAAAGACATCATTTTTAATTTTCTTAACAATTGTTAAGTTAATTGTTAATCTCATTTTTACACATACATTTTCAAATAAGTTTTTAAAATTCTAGTGCTTCTCTACCTATAACTCACGTTATGAATCCAATGAAGGTTCCTCTTGCTATTATTAATTGTTGTCTGTCAAAAATTACACTGTGCATGAAGTTATACGTTGCGGTGCTAGTGAAGATACTTAATCGACTGTCAGTCATATTGATGAATGCTTGTATCGTACACTCGTAATCGTATCGCACGAGTAGCGGTGTTTTGCGCCAGCAATATCGGTGGCCCATTACTAAACATGTTAAAATTTATTTTAAATCAAATTTGCTTATTCATTCATCACTAAATATCTTTTGTCAAATTAGTGTATAATTATATCGATGAGATAAAATAACAGTTGCATATATTGTTCTATTTTTTTTGATAACCAAAAACTTATGGCTAAATGTTCATCATCTTAGTCTCAAGTACACTATTGAACATTGCATACAATTGTGGTCGGGCAAACAAAGTAAAAAATATGTCTATGGTTTAAAACTTGCCGAAAACTCTATAAACAAATGAATGAATTAACTTACTCAATTACTTTCAAGCTATATACCATTATAGTTATGGATCTAGTTTGAATTCTAGTTCAAATGTTATAAGAGAAGTACTTCAAGCAATTGTTTTTAATATATACATATATAGACTGTACCAGTTTTGTCACATTGAATTGAATGATGGCGCTATTCTTGACGCACTGTATCCTGTTTCGTAAATACAAACTAACCTATTTAAATATGTCATATAGAAATGCATAATCAACATCATCCTTTTGGGACGTGAGTTATTATCGTTACTAAATACTAAACACAAGCATATACTTGCGTAATTATATTGTCAGACCGATTTATTCAGTCTAAAATTGTGATAGGTTATAGTTACGATAAGTACATTAATGGCCTTCTTTTGTTATTTTCATATAACAACATAAATTAAATATTTTTGTATCTTGTACATTGGTATGAAAAGTAATTAGCTACTTTGAAAGTGCTTTCAAAATAGCTTACCACATAGAAAAGAGTCGGACTTCGAAATAGTTGGAAAAAAGGTCATGACTTATTTTCACAAAAGGCAGAAAACTAATCTATTTAGAAATAGAAAGAGTAGAGTTAAGAGTGGTGAGAGTAGTTAAACGGCCTTTAATTACAGTAATATAAAATGCGCAAAAATATTAAACATTATATCATTAGATTATTACTTCCTTGTGTGTATAATGAAACTAAAGCTAAACTTATTTTTTTTTAAATTGGTCTGACTATATTTTTCTTTGTGACCATGTAATATAGGGTGGGCCATCAATTAGTTAACATTTGAAAAAATCTTATAATAAAAACCATTTGATATATTATAAAAAATATTTATTTACAATAAAACTAATTATTTATAATTAATTTTCTAAAAATTACATCGTCTAAATGACTACTGTTTCGACGTTTGCACTCTTCTAAGCGAACACCGAAATTTTCGAATACTCGTCGGCAGAGACCGCGAAATCACCGACATCTTTTGTGTTTTTTTCTTTTAGTTGACGTAGTGTATTTGGTTCATTGATGTAGACATGATTCTTCAAATAACCTCATAAAAAAGACTGTTGAGGATAGATTTGGGCTTCTGGGTGGCCATGGAATGTCGCCTCGTCAGGAAATCAGCTTTTCCGGAGACATGGCCTTGACTACCGGTAGGGACTCATTGGATGTGTGATAAGTGGCTCCATCTTGTTGAAAACATGTGTTACGACTGTAGCCAGCAAATTACAGTAGTATCGGTCCCAAGAATTCGCATAACATGTTTGCGCGGGATGTTAGATTCAAATGTTAACGAATTCTTGACCCAGCCCATATATGCGAGTTAATTAGTAATATTGTTTCTTCTTTATATTACTCTATGTTTCCTATTGAAAACAACCGTTAAAGTATTCGCACGTCAACTAAGCATACTGTATTCATTCATCGTAAATTTATGGTACACACATATGTTGACACTATAAACATTTACATATGCAACACTTTCTCCGTGCTCTATCTATTGACCGTCATAAAGTGGACACGATGTATGAAACGTCAAAATGAATTATAATATTCTTACCTACAAGCCTACCAGTAAATAAATCAATGCTGAGACGTGTAAATCCTGTAAGAAGAAGGGCAATAAGATATAGATGAATACAAGACTGTCCAAGTGAACATGTGATGAATACTGGACTGAATATTGAATTTCAAGTGTCGAACGACGATTCGAAACTATTCAATTATATTTATTATTAAATACAGTATCCTATTAATAACGTATTTATAAGTTAACTTGAATATTAAAAACATAACATCGTCAACGTAGTCTCAACATTTTAAAATCAAATTTACTTATCTCATTTCATAACTGATATTTACGTTTATTTACATAAGTGGCACCCAATTTGGTTAAGTGGAAACCACACGATATACATGATTGAAGCAAAAGCATTAATGAGAGCGCATCGTTGCATAGGCGATGCACGTGCGCAGGACCAACACGCGCTGTCAATTGTCAACTACTTATTATATGCGGAAAGTTCATCCTCATTCCATCCAGCAACTTCATATAATAACATAATTGCAAGAAACCTTTATAGTACATGCACATTTTTTCATAATAAGTATCTTTTGAAGATTTACGTTATAGATGCACAAGACATGGAGTGGATTAGCTAAGAAAAAAATTCAGAAATTAACAATAAGAGGGCCATTAATTTTTTTTTAAACCTAAAATCCTTTTTTGATGGAGTGAAAAGCTGTGAGATTCTTATTTTCCTCTAAAATAAAATTAGCCTCAGGTAATTTTCATAGTATGAACTATGTGTTACTGAAAGTTGCACCAAAATCGGTCAGATCTAGGAGATTAGCGGAAAGAAACAGATTGGCAAAAACTTCAATAAATATTTAATTCAATCGTATGCATTTTCAAACAAGTTGTTACTTCAACATCATAAACAAACACTTTATTTATTTTTTGGAACGAAGTTCCTTACGGCAGGCTTGGAGGGGATAGGGATTTCGCTGCGGGACCGAACTAAAAAAAATGTGATAGTAAAACCGTAAGTGGAAAAAGTGCGTGGAATAAATCTGTGGAAAAAAGTGCGTGGAATAAAACCGTTAAATGAGACGTGCGCAGGCGCGAAAGCGCGTCATGTGTGCTATTTTATTATTTTAAGAAATTTATTATTTTATTTCCTAAAATACTGAATTTCCTAAATACTTTCTTGTACTTAAATAAAAACTAATCAGCAAAATTTAAGAGAAAAATCAAGAAAACCTACATAAAATTGAGCACGATTTTTTTTGCAAATTGTGTCGATTCCACATTATCCGAAGGAACTTCGTTCCTACCTGGTGTCCCACGACACCTTTCTTTTTATTCATATATAGTAAAATACAATAGATATCATCTATCTGTTCATTATTTTATTTCGAAGCAATGAAAAAATGTATTACTAACGGTCAAATAATGTATTATAAACAGTTTTTAACTAATGAAGTCAACTAACAAAGACAAAAATATTAAGCCATTACAAGTGGAGTCCAGATAGCCTACAAACGGGGTGGGGCTACAAATGCGTCCATAAATGTAAATTCCTACAAAGAACACCATAGAAAACAACAAACATTTTCTCACATAAAAGATACACGGAATCGTCAAGTTATATTAACCCTCCGCATTCAAACGAACAGTAAACGTTAAATTTAATTTTATTTATAGAGATCAACTCGGTATAAACGTCGTTGTTAGACAACACTTTTAAATATGCGCTCAAAAACCGGCCCACTTTACACTAACACTAACAACACCTCTGACGCAAGATTTTAGTGTTGCCCACACAAGTTGCAGTATTTCCTCTTATGAGGTCTTATTAAATTTTTGGAAAAGCAAAACTTCTTTATTTTTAACTAATGTTTTTTTTTAAATAATTTTGTAATGCAATTATTTGTATTGGCAAAATCTTATTTCGAAATAAGAAAAAAATTGCTTTATTTTTCCTTTTATATAAAAAATCGAAAACGAAAAAAAATATTAAAAACTATCCAAGTTCAGACATCTGAATAAACATTGCTAAAGTAATAGTAATAGTAAATTATTTATTTATTTGCAGATTATAGGTTTTTGTGACTAATAAAATGTAATGTTGACGTGGTACTATACCATAAATATCTTATAACATCGAACAAATTGCAATAAGGTCTTTAATATAAAAAGAAAAAGTAAGGTAAAACAATTAATGGACTTGTCAAAAATAGGATTGGGTCACATGATATTAGTTAGCCTAGTATGGCTAGAGTTCTAATCCTAAAACTATGAATTTAACACAGTTGTCTCTGACATATTTTTTATTTATATAAACTTTGCATTTGAATGCCTTAAAAAACCTTTAGGTTTTTTTAAAAAACAGCGCTATGTTTTATAAATCTTGAATAACGTTTGTTTTCTTTTCACCTCATTTTAAAATAATCAAATAGGCCATTGACTCACACAATCGTAAATGTTTTCATGGAGCACATTACCTGTAGACATTCACAGATGGTAAGGTTAGCAATAACACTTCGAAATAATAATAAAACTGACCCGTAAGGCACGCTTAACACATAAATTTATGGCTGGAGGCACATACTATTTTCTCTTATTAAAATGACCTTCTTACGTGTACATTACTTGGTGTTTGAATAATAATTTTTGAGCATGCTAGTAGAGCAAGTAAAACACGTCTGTACGTTATATTGTCTAAATATCTTACTAAATTAAAAACAATACAAATTATACATCTATTCTTTCACACCACACATGTATCCTCTCTGTCACAAGAAAAAAGGTATGTACACACTATTTGTCATATCTATATATTCTATGCGAGGGTAGTACCACCCCGGTCGAGCCGGCCCGTTCGTGCTAAGATCAGCGTGGCTCTACTACCCTGTTACATCACGATGGCCAGACAGGTCGGTACAGGGATTGTTTTTAATTTTCCTTCTCCTTGCAGTGATGTTGTTCTGCGTGGTAGCCACTTTTTTTTTTTACGTTTGGAAACCCCTTCGGGCCGTCACCCCACCGGGGTTTACGAATAGGTGGTGTGTTGGAATCGGACCGACTAAAACCACATGGTGTGCCACTCTGCGCCCGACATAGGAGGGATCCGGGAACAGTTGTTATTACGACATCCAGATCCCTCCTAGCGCCTGCCAGCTAATGCGGGCACCATCTGCGGATAAACTCTCTATTTAGGCGACGTACGGCACACGTGCACGTCACCTCCTCGTGGCTGGCCACTATAGCGGATGGAGGGGAAAACCCGTCCCGTCCACCCGCGGCCACACTCAAGGCGGCATGAGACGCTGGTATGCGCGCCTCCGCCGCTCGGTTCGCCGGCAGCGAAATTGGGTCCGAGTGGAGGTCATCCTACCGGGCCCTCTCCGCCGCCTCCTGCGAAATTACGTCTTCGCAGAAGATTGCGACCGCGGTAAAACGCTGCGCCGCCCAGGCGGAACAAACCGCAAGCGTGTGCTGAGCCGAGTCCTCACTGCAGTCGCAGTGGTGATAGGCGGGACTCAATTCCCAATTTCGTGGAGCCTCCAGCCGGGACGACCAACGAGTCATCGTGGTTCGACGAGCGGCCTCTCACCACTCGCGTATCTCTTCAGGCGGGGGCCGTAAGCCGCTACCCGCCCTGAAATCAGCCATTCACTGATAAACTTCGGCGAGCACTTCCGCCGCCAAATCCCATGGGGGAGTTCCAGCCAAGACACACGCCGTCTCCGTCGATACGGTGCGGAAACCGCGTATGGCTCTAACCGCCAATATCCTCTGAGGGCGCCAGAGGCGAGCCCTATTCTGGGCGGTCAGAGCCGCCGCCCACACCGGCGCACCATACAGCGTCATTGACCGGACAACCCGTATATAGCCGTCTCGTCGCGACGCTGGCTCCACCCAAATTAGGCAAAAGTCGCCCAAGGATAGAGGCAGCGCCGACCAACTTTGGAGAAAGCTCTCGGAAGGGCTCGTCGAAGAGCCACCTCCCGTTGAAGATCAGGCCCAGGTACTTTATTTGGGCCTGAATCGGTACGAAAACCGAATTGACTACGATAGAGGTGCCGGGAGGTGGACCACGACGGGGCCCATGGAACAACAGAACCACCGTCTTATCTAGTACCACCCACCGTAAACCCAGCGCCTCAATACGCCCGACCACCAAAGAGACCCCCGTGGTGGCCAGGCGCGCCGCCTCTTGAAAGTTCGCTCCCCGGGCCGTGACCACCGTATCGCCGGCGTAACAAATTACACCTAGCCCGGGGGAGAGACGACCTCGAAGGACCCAGTCGTATGCCATGTTCCACAGAAGTGGTCCGAGGACAGACTCCTGTGGAACACCGCACGACATGAGCCGCCGGCACCCCGTGGTAGTGGAGTGCTTCCGTGATGCAGCGAAATGGCAGACTATTAAATGCGTTGACGATGTCCAATGATATCGCCAACAGCACGCCGTCGCAGCTCACCGCCTCTTCGGTAACTGCCCTGAGGCGTAGCACGGCATCGACCGTCGAACGCCCCGTTCGAAAACCGAATTGGGCGTCCGACAGATCGGGACCCATCTGACAGAGGTGCCGATCGATGCGGGCAGAGAGTATCCTCTCAAACAACTTACCCGCCTCGTCCAGCAACACGATGGGCCTATAGGCCGCTACTAATCTCTTTGACGCGGCTGATGGCCAGCTTCAGAGTTTTCCGCGCCTCTCGGTTCTCCTCATGAAGCTGGTCCTCCTCGCCTTCTTCGCGGTGGCGATCGCCGCCGCCGCCGCCGACTACGGGTGTAGCACTTCCGGGCACGTGTATAGGCCGCGCGGAGGTTCGCCAACTCCTGGAAGCGTAGTAGCCACTTACGACAACCTTTAGCTGAATAGGAGTGGTGTCTCTTCGTATTCTTAATCTGTCACCACACTGATTTGTCATTTAATATGTGTATATTAGAGACGCCAAAATCGTGTGATTAAATAATTAGGATCAATTTCAAAAGATCCAATAATCAAATATGTATATAAGCTATAATTGCTAATGAGCTATTATTTCTAATAATTGAAAAAAAAAAATTTGCATTGGCTCCTGATTTCCAGATGTGGAGAATTTATATTCAGAAGTTCTATTGGCCGGATCTGTAATGGATACTATTGTATCCATTACAGATCATAATTATCTGTCATTAGATAGGTATCTACATACTCTTTTAATGTTCTAGATCCAATAAAAACTGTCCTTCTTGTTGAATCGCTAAAAATGAATAAACAATGTTATAAAACATTGTTTATTCATTATGGTGTAAGTTGAATAGCCAATAATGGCTAACTTACACTGTGATTCTGTATAATATTATATGAACAAAATGAACTTTAAAATCATGTTATGTATTAGTACTGAAGCTTACAGTGTTGTATTTATTTTTGGTGTAATGATTTTAACCAAAAAAACTTCCTTGTTTTTGAAGCATTAATGTGGAGGAACGGGTGTCATGTCCCTCTGATACAGGCGAGGTGATCATACCTGGCGGGCCGCGGCTGCCTGTGTGCGGTTTTTCTGGTGCGACCGAAGTTGTTGGCCGGCTGAGACTTGGTTATCGGTCATCGTTGTGGGAGTGAATACGATGACGGATATTGGTGCTGCTACTGATGTGCTGCTTTGAAACCTGCTTCCAATCAGGTTGGGTTCACCATTGTGGGTAGCAGTAAATAGAAATAATGAGAAAAACATTATCATTACATACATCATGGATTTGGCCAACAAGAATTATCTTCTGAGATTGAACCCTAAATTATCTACAAAACAAGAAAGGATCTTTGATCATCAAATTTAAAAATTTTGTGGAAATTTTTTAACACTTTGGATATCCATTGGTATGAGTAATGTGAGAGCATATTTTTAGAATGAAAATATGTAACATTATTTAGATATTTCGACAAAATTTTGAAGAGATAAGTATAGTAAATTCTTACTAATATAACTTTAATCTGTTCCTTTTAATCTCTCAGAATTTGAGGTAAGTATTAAAGCTACCATCTAAGTAACTATATTTAGATTGTAACTACTATATACTATACAATCACTAGATTGTTTAACTTAAATAAATAATAAAAACAATATTTCGAATTAGTTTTGTTTCCATCTGATGATCACGTTTCAAGTCGACAGAATAAAATCAGGTTGACGAGCCTGTTGATCAAGTGGTTAGTGACCCTGACTGCTAAGCCAGAGGTCTTGAGTTTGATTCACACCTAGGGCAAATGTTTGTGCGATAAGCACGATTACGTGTTCTGTGCCTGGGTGTAACTTATCTATTTATAAATATATACGTATGTTTATCATCAGCCTTACTTAGAATCAGATAGCCGTGAGTGAGATGTGTGATTTATTTATTTATTTAAATTGAAAAAGATACATACGTTTAGTATAATTGTGACATAAATTACGTCAACATGTTACAATAAAAGTGGAGATTTAGATCTAGAAATAAGACTACGTTGCACTAATACGTTTGCAGGCCTAGCCAATGAAATTATCAACATAAATTTAACTCTAAATTTAACTCAGTGCTTGTTAGCCTAAGTCTTCTACAAGGCAAATGAGCTGACTAATTACGATGGCTCCAATTAAATTCATTAACCTCCTTTGTGTCCATACCTGTCACAGACAGAGTATTACAGAGTATTCCCTGTAATAACAGCGTATTCCCTTCCGGCTGGAAGGAAGCCAGGCTGGTACTCATCCAGAAACCTGGCAGGACTGCAGATTCTCCTTCGGCGTTTCGACCGATATGCCTGCTAGATGAGGCGGCGAAGCTCTTTGAAAAAGTTATCGCCGCCTGTATCGGCCGGCACCTGTCGCAGAGGGGCCTATCTTTGCGATAGGTCTATATCCTATATGGGTCGGAACGGTGAGGAGCATCAAAGGGAGGTCACATGCGGAGTTCCCCAGGAGTCGGTCTTAGGACCCCTTCTGTGGAATCTCGTGTATGGTGCGGTACTGACGACCAGTTTGCCCGTTGCAGATGGAGTGAGAGCGCACATTTCTCGAGCAGTTTATGCTTGTGAAGGAGGTGACGGAGCAGGACCGGAAACGAACCTAATACCGCAGACAAATCAAGCGCCGGAGGTCGTTTTGCGATGTCAGTCTTCCATAAGTGAAAGCCTTGAGAGGAAAAATGAGGTCATCTATATTCCTAGTAGAAGCAGGATGGATTGATGGTGCGAGAGCTAAGAAACGCGCGCGTCTTTTTAAGGGTAGAAAACGTAACATCGATATGCCTACACAGATGATTTCTTTCTAGGGTGCACCTGGTTGGGATCAGTCCTAGGGCCCCTTCTGTGGAACCTTGCATATAATGCGGTCCTGAGGACCAGTCTTCCCTCTGGAGTGAGTGTCGTCTGCTACGCGGACGATACTCTAGTACCAGCTAGGGGGCATGGCTTCTAAGCAGTCCTGGAGCTCGCCGAGTTAGGGGTGGCTTGTGTCGTTCAGAAGATCAGCGGTCTAGGTCTACGGGTTGCACCTCATAAGACGGAAGCCCTGTGGTTCCACATGAAACGTGGAGGTGCCGTGCCCACCATCTCGCTTATCAGAGTGGGTGGAACGGAGGTCGAGGTCAGTCGGCACATCAAGTACCTCAGCCCAACACAGTAACACCTGGACAGCCGCTGCAGCTTCGAGGAGCATTTCGAGTGGATGATCACACGAGTACGGGGGCTGGCGGGCTCCCTGCAGAGGCTTTTACCTAATTTAGGGGGTCCGCGAAAGAAAGTGCGCCGCCTCTACTGTGCGATGCTGCGATCCATTGCCCTCTACGGAGCGCCGATTTGGGCCAAACACCTATCGGCCTCCTCCCTCTGCCGAGCCAAGTTCAATCAAGCGCAGCGGGTAGCAGCCATTCGGATCGTACGAGGATACCGCACCATTTCGTCGGAGGTGGCAACAGTCCTAGCACGTTTCCCGCCTTTCGATATCCTGGTGGACATGGATGCAAGGGTTTATGGCCAAACTTGCGCTATCCGCCGAGGTAAAAACGGGGAAGACCAGGACGAGTTCGAAATGCGGCAGAACGCTCACCGACAAGCATTGGTACAGTGGCGTGCGCGGTTGGAACAGCCGCAAAATGCATGCCAACACGCTGTCGGTGTCGTTCTGCCCAACCTCGAAGCCTGGATAGGTAGGGTAGGTCGCGTCACCTACCGACTGACACAGATACTCACCGGGCATGGTTGCTTCGGTGAGTATCTGCATAAGATCGGACGCGAGGAGACGGCACAATGCCACCACTACGCAGCTGACTGGGACTCCACCCAGCATATGCTGAAGGACTGCCCCGCGTGGGCGTCTGAACGTGGAGTCTTAGTTGGACAAATCGAACGAGAACTGTGCCCGTCAGCCATCATTGCTGCCATGCTGGCGGGTGAGGAGGGATGGGGCGCAGTGATCTCTTTCTGTGAAGCTGTAATGCTCCAGAAAGAGACCACTGAACGGGATCGGGAGAGGTCTGATCCCTAACGGAGAAGACGTCGGCGGCATTAGCAGCCGCCGACAGGACCGCAAGCTGCCACAGAATAGGGACCTCTGGCGGTGAATAAATTGCTGTGGTCTGCGACAGCAATGCGGCCTGATCGCAAAAACGTGATCGGGCCGCAACTATAACTAGCAACCAGAGCAGCGGGAGTACCGCTGTAGCGTCCCTCAGGAGAGGGTCTGACCAGGTAAGGCGTTGATCCTGGAGGGGAACTGATATAACATGGCCCGGGTTCCCTTCAGAGTAGGACGCCTGAGACCGGCCACTGGGGTGGTTTTTAGTGGAAACACCACATACTCCTGTCGACTGCGTCCCTGAGGTGCCGGAGATCCGAAAGGATTTTCCACTCCTCCACCAAAAAAAAAGGGTTTTCATTAAACAATGATCTCAATTTGTAAATATGGTACGAATTTCCGCACACTTTGAACACTGTGTACCTAAAATAAAATATTTACGTGTTATAACATACACTTTCTTAGAGTGAGTATTTTCCTAGTCTCAACAAAAAACAGTAGGGTACTGTTTTTAAAATGATAACAAAATAAAGCTATTTTTGATAACTTACATAAGAACGTTTCAAACAAAACAGTAATAGTTCATAGCTATTAAGCTACTGTCTGTACACATATTTATCTATGGCTGGCTGGATAACTGAAAACTGAACCCTAACACCTAACTATATCATATAATAGCACCTGTCCATGTTTTTTCACAATTTTATTTTATAAGTGAATGATAACTGAAGGATTATAGTTTTTTCTACTAAATAAAAATTGTACATTGATTTGTTATTATATAGAGTGAGCCAAGAGTTCGTTACCATTTGAATCTAACATCCCACGCAAACATGTTACGGTAGTTCTTGGGACCGATGCTATTGGAATTGGCTGCCTACAATCGTAACACATGGTTTTTAACAAGATGGGCCACTTGTCACACATCCATGAGTCCCTGCCGGTGGACAAAGTCATGTTTCCGGAAAAGCTGATATAGAACATGATTATTCTGTATCATTAATCTGTTACACATTATTCAGTTTCAATCGATGAATGCATATTCGAGCCGAGAAGCAAAACAAGAAAAATATTTTTAAACAATTATCAAACAAAAACAAAGCTATAGAAACTGAATAAACACATCAAAGTTATAATGGCATGTGCTAATTGTAAAGTTATGGTTGATTACATTGAGATTGCAATCTTGATTTAATACCGCTGGCAGTTACAATGTCATTGAACTAAAGTTTCTACAGTCAAAGCAAGGAACAGAACACTGGATAGTTATTGATGAGACGATTAAAACAACCTACAGACTACTCTTCCTTATTGTTCACAAGTTAATGTTCATGTATCCTTAGTACGGATAAATATTTATATAAAATAATATATTTAAGCTTAGGGTACCAACTTTCTTCAGCAGCTCTCTTCCTTTTTGAATAATAACAAAGTATCAGTGGAATAGTAAATGACCTACCGTTCATGTTCGCGGACAAACGCTACTTTATGAGTCAGTATAGGCTTAGTATCATTGACTCACCTTACTACCATTACAGCTGTAAATATCTAAACTACTGGAATGCGACAATTATTTTTCTTTTCATTATAAAAGTTTGCATTTTTAATGAGACTTTAGATAAACGAACAGGTGATTATCGCCAACCAGAGACACTAAAAACTACAGTGCAACCAAGTGCTTTTGAATACCGGAAGAAACGCGGAAGGGGGGTTTTGGGCTTTATATTTCTGTATTTATCGTTGGTTAATAGAAGCGGCCTAAACGACCACTGTTATAAACGACGAGTAAGTTAGTACTTCTTCTTTAAGCAGCAGAGACACTGCACAGGAAGCAATCACCCAAGTAGGGGACAGAGTGCACTTCTAGTGAGTTGAGCAGTTTCATTATAATATTTAAGTGTTATATGTTATGATGAGTTTATTGTTCCAAAAACATGCACAGCACAGTTAAAAAAATATTCCTTTGAAAGCATTTTTATGTGTAATCTGCTTTTGCAAATTCCACTCAGGACGGCATTATGTTTTGTTTTTTTTTTAAAACCACCAATTTCAAATGATATACTACGAAATGAACCACGATTATAATTGTAATATGTTTATTTATAGTACGAAAGCAAATTAGATTAGCGCCTTCATTACTTTTTAAATTAGAAATATATAGTTTTACGCAGTAGGCTGCTGTCTATCCAGACTGGACCCGGTACATACAGTCAATGCACTATTGAAATTTATCGTATCCTGCAAATCTACCGCCTCCGAGGCAAGGAAGGGTCGGTGACCTAGGAACGACGTTAGGATACCTATGTTGGTAGGTACAGTTTAGGAGCGCCGGCTAGATAGGACGACGAACCCGGACGCTTTTTGCATTTATTACTACAACATACTGCTCAATCGAAGTTACTACTAACCCTAATAGTAGTATGATTTACTATCCACTAAGAGCGTAATTCAATATTATCTAACACATAATTTTAATTAGTAATACTTTTTACAAACATCGTTTTGCGAGAAGTATCCTCCGGAGTGGAACATAACTTGCTAATGTAAACCCTCCCCAATGGTCAACCAGACTTATAAGCGGAATACTATTTTCTGTTGGGATATTGGAATGTAGGTCAAGAGGATTGTAGAAGTGACATCATTCGTTTGCCAAACATTACTGTGTTCTTTTAGTAATCTCTGAAGGACTACTTAGATTTAGGTCATATGTGAGTAAAATGGTTTCTGTTAACTAATTTGTCTATACGTTCTATAGAAGAGCAGCAGAAAAGATTCTGATTTGATTAAGTAAATGCAGTCAATGATTTTATAACAACAAAGAAACTAATTATTTTCTAATAAATAGACACACTTATGCAGAAAGTCTTTTCACACACACACACACACACACACACACACACACACATGTGCATGCTCTCTCGCATGCATATACAGACATGTATTAACCATCCACATTAGGCTAACCACATTCCCTTTAGGTTTCACTCATATATTAAGGCTCTATTACCATGAAATATAAACATAAAGAATCAGTATAAGAGATGGGATGGAGGGATGGAACGGCAGTGGCAAAAAGGATATTCAGATACAGATGGATTCGGTAATGGAAGCAATAGTCTAAGTAGGTCAGCCCCTTAGCTCAATTGACTTTCTAAAGACGCAAGACGTTATAAAACTAATCAAATCTATTAAAATAACGTTATCTCAACGTTTAGTCACGTTGTCAACACAAATTAATGGAAGAGAATAGAGACGTTAGTGATTGAAGACAGAGATTCGATGCGAAACACTTGTGTCTTGGCTAGGACCCCAGGTTACATAAGTACCTGTAAGTTAAAGTTGCTTGTTAAATATTTAGCCCATTCGAAATTTAAAAATAAAAACGAATTAATGATACGTGACCACAAACCTAACAACTATCGGTGTTGTCATGTTTAAAGCCGCTTGTAGTAAACCCACATATTTATACCTGATTTCGGATTAAAGGTTACATGGCTGAATAGGTATTAGGTATAATAAAATTCTGGTATTGTGTTATTAATAACATAATGAATAAATCATTTTATTCTATATTTAAATTACTCACTTATAACACAATAGTCATTATGTTAAATCATTTAAATTTTTGAAAAAATAACATCACTAGTTAATGGAAAATAGTTTCGTATTTCCTAAGTTTTAAAGTATATTTATGTAAATTATCTATTTCTTTCATCTATCAGTAAAACTCAAAATGCCATTTTACCTATAGGCTTTTGAATTATGGAATTATGAAAAAACAAAATTCACTATAGCCGTTTTTATTTAGGTACGTTGTTGAAAAATATTAATTTTCTGCACTTATTCTACATAAAATCATGAAGTGTTTGTGTTTGCTTCCCGGTTCTACTATATCAATTGGAAAAGGGTCAAAAAAAGTATCTTAAAGTCTTAATATTTAGATTATGTTTATAATCTTGTCAGATATATAATTCGATCTATTCATCATAACCATAAACCATGGCCGGCTAGCCATTAAAGTAATGATGATTATTTTGCGTTAGAGCACAAAGTGGCGGACAATGTTAACTGAGAATCAATGAAATATTTTAAAGGCAATCCTATAGGTAAATAAGTTCTATCAATAACTATAATATCTAAAGAACATCGACTACTTTGTATGAGTTCCTGGCATGGACAATTTATAGTTGCAATAATAGTATTATTTTTAAGTGACCTATACCCAATAGAAAGCACAATGTTATGAAGTTTAGTATCAAGTCAATTGTAGGCAAGCCAGCGTCGTCGTTAGGTGAGTAATGGTATCCATTTTAAAAACAGATCGAAACAGAAAAGTAAACACAGTCACATGTGCAGTAAGAAAGAGCCTGCGCAAAGCGAATGACAGGTGATACAGGCGGGCAACACAGGTTAACATTAGCCAAGTGATGCAAGGACAGGAAAAAACGTATCATAGTTAAAAAATAAAGGATTTAAAAGAAAAATAGGTTATTGTAAACATTTTTATAAGTTGTTTCATGTTTTGCTCTTAAATAGTTTTCCCTACTACATTAAGTTACTTATTTACGTGCCGTCACGAACGATTTATACTGTAAAACAAAATCTTATTAAAAGTAATTTTATTATATGTTGCTTTGATACTCTTGGATTGTGACCATAATTTCCTAATATTCAGAAACAATTACTAATAATTTATACTGTTAATAAATCGACTATCTACGTTTAGGCCTACATTGGTTTTAAGGATCGACGCACCAGATCTTCTATTATTTATAAAAGGCGGTAGATATCTTATGACTGTGCTTTGGAAAACCCGTACGGTACTGATCAGTTTAATAAGACCATTAAGACCTCTATAAGGTAAAAGTCATAGATATAATTAAGAATAATATAATTAAAAATAATATGTTTAAGGTTTTAAAACACGAATAAATGTACAAAAATGTAGTAAGGTTCTGGATACTAAAGTACTGAAGTTTCTATAAATATTTAATTTGCTTTAATAAATAATTTTGTTATACTCGAGTCAAAATTACTAACCAATCCTTTGTAAATGTAGTATTAAATAACACCAATCGTGACCTAATGTAATAATAATATTTTTAGAACCACTGTTAGTGCTTGCTAAAATAGGCCCTGATACACAATTTTAAATTAATCTGCTAAATAACTACATATTTCAGTTTCACAAGTCTCGCATAGAGACAAATATGTCAAATAATCATATATATGTATATACCTAGTCTTGCCATAAATATTGTAATAAAGAAAAAAGAAAATTGTTAACTGCAAATAACATTTATTACTTTTACAGTGTGTCAGTTTAATACATAAATATAAAACAATTAAAAATATAAAAAGCTTATTCGAAGTGGTCTCCATTGGCTGCAATACAGTCCTTTAAACGATGAGGCCAGTTATCAATAGAAGCACGCACTCTTTCCATGGGAAAATTCTTCACTGCCAATCGTATAGATTGTTTTAGGGACTCCAAATTATCATGGCGTTTAGAGCAAGCTGTACTCTCTAAAACTGACCACAAATCATAATCCAGCGGATTAAGATCGGGACTAGACGACGGCCAGTCTTCAGCTCTGATGAAGTCCGAAACGTTCGATTCCAACCAAGACTGCGTGGACCGAGCTTTATGACCCGGCGCCGAGTCTTGCTGGAAGGACCATACTTGGTTATTGAACATGGTGATGTTAAGGGGCTTAACTACCTTCTCAAGAATGGTATCTTGATACACTTGTGCCGATGTTTTGATACCTTTTTCACAAAAATATGGCTCAGTCACTCCTTCATAGCTAACACCCCACCAAACCATCACTGAAGTCGGATAATGTCCACGTTGCACTCTGTCGACTAATTGGGAAGCTTCCTTAGAGCTTTGAGCATAAATACGGTCATTTTGTTTGTTAAAATGTTGCTCAATTGTAAAAATTTTCTCATCCGTAAACAAAATTTTTCTGTGACCTCCCTTTGCGTACCGCTTCAGTAGTTGTTTCGATTTTACCACCCTATTCTTCTTTAAATTATCAGTTAAGAAATGGCCAGTGCGTCTCTTATAGGCTGCAAGTCCTAAGTCATCTTTTAAAATACGCGACATGGTTCTAGGTGCTATCTTCATTTCCCGAGATAAAATCTTTTGCTTTCGGACAGGATTTCTTCGAATTCTTTCCCTTACTGCTTTGACCACCTTTTTCGTACGAACACTACGTGGACGGCCAGATCTTTTTCTGTCACAAACAGAGGAGGTCTCATTGTACCTATTAATAGCCCGGTACACAAACATTTTACTAATACCAAGTGTATGGAGAGTTTTAAAAATTGCATTTGGCTCCATACCTACTTTGTGTAATGCTATCACAGCGATTCGGTTCTCTTTATCACCCCACACCATTTTAATATCGCAAAATATTTTACAATGTATTGGCGCCAAAATGAGAAAACACAATGAACAATCGTATAAAAATGACAGATTCGAAATTCAAATGTAATATTTTTTTATAATTAAGTGTAACAGTATTTATGGCCAGACTAAGTATATCAGTAACGTTTATCTGCAAAATAGTGGTATATGTCAGACTACTCTCTGAAACTTTATCAGTAACTGGTGAAACTGGACCGTAGTAAACGTATACTGTAATAATAGTCAATGATTAAAGTTCTTAGTGTGTATCATTGAATTTATCAGTTTATGTTGTATATACAGAGAACATTTCCATAAGCGTCATTTATGATCTGGCTACAGTTTCACATAATAATAAGCAGGTTTTTTGTCTTGATAATGATACAAAATTGTTATATCATAAAAGCTGCAATACGTGTAGCAGGTTATGTTACAATGTAGTACATCCTAAATTTTATTCCCCTTATTACAAAACATGAGAAAAAATTAGTTTTAAACTGTAAAAGTCGAGTTTATTACATAAAATTTCATAAAAATTGTCGGCTTCGTATTTTTTTCTACTCAACACAAATCACCACAACATTAGATTGCTTTGTCAGAAGTAACATTATTATAACAATAACTTACTTTAACTTAATGTCTTTTTGTCTACAAGTGTTTAGAGTTACCTTTACGAACGATCTTGAGCTTTGCACTTGATTTCACAATATAGTGCTTAAGTTAATATACATTTTGAAGTAAGGTTATGTAAAAATAGGTTGTTTACTGAACAAAAAGATATGAAAAATATAATAATAATAAAATACACGTAAACATATGATTTAAACTTACAGAGCGACTTACTTTCATTTATAATCTCACAAAATATATGTGTATGCTTCTTTACCCTTAAACTGATTAATCTTAGATTTAAAAATGGTTTTGGATTATTCATGGTATAGAATCTATACTATAGATCATAATCTGGATACACGAGAAAATAAATATATGAAATTAAAATATTTTAAATTGTATTTTATATGATTACTATTATTACTCATCCTTCATAAAACCAATATTCTATTGTCTGTAATTAAAGAGTAGTCTAACTAAAACATGCTTAAAGCTTGAATATTCTTGTTATTTTTTTTTCTTTTTTTTTAAATAAGAAACCTACTAAAGTGACTCTATTCTGCCTGATAGAGAGCATGAATAGAATCCAAGAGCGGTGGTCGCCGTACTCACTGCGAATGAAGACAGTGCAGTATGGCGACCCACGCTATGGTGGCCTAGTGAGATGCTTTTTCACGCCCCGCTTAAAGGACCCGGGATCGTAGTGGGAGGGAAACACGTGCGATCGTAATGAATTCCAGGCTTTAACCGATTTGCACAGGAAGGAGGAGCCGAACCGTTGAGTTCGGGAGCGTATGTCTACCATTCTGAAACGGTGACTTCCAAGGTCAGCACGAGCTGTCCTGTAGAGAAACGGTGAGGATGGGATCAGTTCGAAGAGTTCGTCAGAACACTCTTCATGATAAAGGCGATAGAAGACTGCCATAGAGGCTACATCTCTTCGCAACTGCAGAGACTCAAGGGATTCAGTGACTTTCGGGTTATTGATAATCCGGACTGCTCGCCGCTGTAACCCATCCAAAGCGTCCAGCAAACACTGCGCGGATCCATCGTAAAGATGAGAACAGTACTCCACGCAGGAGCGTACCTGGGTCTTATAAAGAAGACGCAGATGCTCAGGCGCAAAGAACCGTCTCACTCTGTTCAGTATACCCAGCTTCCGCGAGGCCGCCTTAGTGACGCTTGCAATATATTCTCACAGATTGAGGTCCCGGCAAATATTCATACCCAGGATACTAAGATTGTCCTGCAGTGGCAGTTGATTGTTCTGGAAAGTGGGGAGAGGAAGGAATGGAGACTTTTTGGCAGAGAGCGCGCACACCTGTATTTTCTTGGCGTTGAACTCGACCAGATTCTCATGACCCCATTGAGAAATGCGGCCTAAGACCCGGTCGAGCTCAGTGACAAGCTTTTGTCGCTTTTCCTCAACGTTCGCTAATTTGGCTGTAGGGTGACCACAGTATGGTCCATGAACTGTGCTATCGTCTGCATAGCAGTGTATATTGCCAATGGTCAACATGCCATTGATATGCAGAAGAAACAGTGTGGGTTACAGGAGGGAACCTTGAGGTACACCAGCATTAATCTGCTGAAAATTGGAAGTTGCGCCGTCGCAGAGGACTGTAATGCGGTGCTCGTGCAAAAATGCGGCCACCCAGCTGAAGAGTTTGGGGGGCAGGCCGAAGAGTCCCCATGCCTATCTACAGCCTCACTCCAAAGGTGTGTGAAGAATGCTAGAAGATCACACGTGGATCGGTTCGGTCTGAAGCCGTATTGCTGACCATTTAACAACGAGTGATCCTCCAGGTGACGGACTAGTTGTTTATTCATGACACGTTCGAACACCTTGCAGGTAATAGAAATGATGACTATAGTTCGGTAATAGGCCGGGTTGGAGTGGTCGCCTTTTTTGGGTCGTCATTGCCACGTTTCTAATCATTTTGTGTTCATGAAACAAAGAGGCAATCTAATAAATTAATATCATTTTCATAACTTAAGATAAAGGTGCTAACAGCTTACATATACCACAATTTAAAGCAAAAGATATTCTAAATGAATGGCATTTCTCATAATACTGTTACTCTTCACCGCAGAAGTAATCGTAAGTGGTGTGTATTTCATAGTGCAATATCTCGTTGACAAATTGCATGAATTGTCATTATATTCGCAACTACTTTATTTGTTCATGAAAACAAATTGTTTTACTAGATATGTTAAAGACAAATTAGCGATACTGCTAACCATTCTCACTTTAAGTTGCATGTTGCACTTTAACTATTAGTGTATTTGTTTTTTCATGTGCGGATATGCAAATAACATCAAAATATTTTTTTTATTACGGCTTACGGGGCCAATCGTGTTGCTGGGTGAAGCGTGGTTTTGTTTTGCCTGAGGATCTTGATCCAAGAAAGTTTAAACTTTGGCGGCGCGGTCTACTGTTGGTGGTGTAATTCCCTGCCATTCTGCTGCATCAGAGAAGCGCTCTACTACCTACGTCACGAGGTCCAAGATGAATATCTGAAGTGTCGGACGATGTCGTTCTGTGTCTCAGATGGATCTGTTGATATCCTCCTGTGGAAGACAGCGTACGACCCAGGCCTACCAGGACACTTCCTCCCCGGAATGGGTGCAATTTGTTACGCCAATGAAAGTTTAGTTACAGACCGAGTAGAAACCTTTTAAAGGGCAGTGCGCTTGGCCATCAGAGATATCTCTTTGATGGACTTAAAAGGTAAGCCTTTCCATTTCACAGACCCCGTCGTGATTCGGTAGAAATCCAAGGGGTGGCCTGGTAAGGTGGCTCTATAACGAGCATTTCCGACAGCTTGCTTCAAAGCTGGTCGACAATGTGCCTGCTCTTGAGTGACTTTTAAGCAAATAGAATAAAAATGGAATGGCCTGGTTAATAACATTATACAGTACACCGATATGGAAGGTAACTCTAAATATCTAGAGTAGGATGCACCTCTAGCGCCCTTAGAGGGTATTGCCGATTAGAGCTATACACGGCTATATTGAAGAAAGTTACAGCCGATATTGGTCCGAACAACTCCTTGGAACACTCTCCATGATACATATGATGAAATCAAGCTACATCTTAACGTAACGTCAATGGATCGAGCCAATCGGAGATCTTAGAATTCTCGAAGATTCAAATCGCTTCCCGGTGAATGCAGTCCAGAGGGAGAATCTGCGCCTGCATAAAAATGAGAGCGAGCAGAATTATGCCGACGGACTTGCGTCTGAATTAGAGAAGGTGATCCGGAGGGAAGTACTATCTCCATCTGTTCAGGCCACTGAACTTTATCCAGGCTAATTTGAGTTTACCTTAAAAGTTACCTCAAAACTGCATTTCGCTCGATATGCCTATACCAAGATACCGATACCGGCCGTGATAGTAAGGGAGGTGTTCTTAAGATTAAGAAAATCTAGTTAGATTTGGTATTAAGATTAAAAACAATCAGTATAAATTAATACTACGTGAATATTAAAAAAAAGGCGTCCTAACTATTAAATAAGTAATTAGGTAACTACTTTTGCATAATGTATTAATTTAAGAAATAAATTATTGTTTTGCTTTGAATGGGTAAATGATTGTAGGAAGATTTTAAATTTATTTGTTAAGGGCAAAATGCCAAAATTTTGTTTTAATTTCAGTTAGCTAGTGGTGAGCACTTTATTTTTAATCAGTTTTAAGATAAAGGTATTTTATTTGATTAACATTAGTGTAAGTTGTATATTTATAAAAGGTTTTGATGAATGTAAAGTTTAATAGTTTAACAGTACTCTAGAATGTAAGCAATCGTTTGAGAAAATTTTGGCTGGCATAAATTATAACTTAGATTAAGATTAATGTACCTATGTAGTCTTAAAATTTAAGAAAAAAAATATTAAATAACTTAAGGAACTTTTAGGTTATAGAATCACGTTAATTTCAAGACGAACAGGCCACCTCGACCAGGGTTGTACTGCCCCAGTCGAGCTGGTCCTCTCACAGAAGACCAACGTTAAGCTATAGCATCCGTGCTGTCCTATTTTATAATTATATTACAAGGTTTCTTTTTGCTGTTTTTTTACAGTTCTTCCACTTAAGTCTGAATTACTAACACCGGCACAATAGTCGGCAGCATGCAGTGGATGGGAGTGGAATGCCAAAGACAGGGGCGGATGGCACTGTTTGGAAAAGGTCTTCGTTAAATTGTGAAATTAAATTACAAATCTAGTTGTTTATTTTTACACTTCCCAATTTCTTTTTTTTTTGTTTTGTAGCGACTCGTAGGTTCGATTCTTACCCAGGTCAAATAATTATATGTTGTACACAATCATTTCAGTATGTAAAGGAAGGTAATGATTTCTTCAGTCTCTTTACTATCAGTTATGGTTACCTAACTATTATGAGCTTAATTTGATTACATTGACTCTTTTTGAGATTTTGTTACGTTTTTCGAAAAACCTTGGTTTTTATTACATAATGGAAACAGTAAATGATATTTGATATTTGATAAACCTTAAAAAATTTCGAGTTAAAGCAGTACTGTACCGTGGTCCATACATTCATGGTAATTCCACTTTCACATAAAATTATAACGGACTGCAAAAAAAAGGGTTCTATGTTACATTGCTCTTTTTAGTTTTTTTTATGTTTATTCACCTATTACTCCGTCAATTGTAGACCGATTTAATCATTGTTTTCTTTATAGTTGTTGTCAAACTAGCTAACTGGTAATCTAAGTCATCACAATATTAAAATTACTGACCTGTTACACAATATCTGATTTATATTTATTTTTACCGGTTTGACGCACGGCAAAAGTAATGAAATAGACGGAAAATAATAGAACAGTCATCGCTATTGTACTAGCTGGTATTTTATTTATTGCATTTTCGCCTTGTGATCTGTGTTGCTCTTTGCTATCCAATGATTTATTATTTCTGTTTTGCATGCTACATACTTTAACCACCGACACATTGAGTTATGAAACTTTTGGAGCTGAATATAAAAGAGACATCTCTGGATAAAATATAAAAGTGGAATTGCATTGCCTCGAAACACAGCAGTGAATGCACGTAATTGAAAAAACAACTAATGTACTTTGTTGTGGATAAAACAAATAAATTTAAACACTGCAACCGTTTACTGCCAGAAAAAATAGTGATTAAAACCACGGACAGAAAAAAATCTGTTTAAATAATTATAATTAAGTAATTAAAGTGTTACAAATAAATAGTGAGATTTTCAATTGTATAGGGTGGGCCACAAATTAGTTATCATTTGAAATAATCGTATAAAAAACATTTGATATATTATAAAAAATATTTACCACCGTTTCGATGTTTGCACTCTTCTAAGTGAACACGGAAATTTTCGAACACTCGCCGGCAAAGAGACCGCGAGACCGCCAATATCTCCTCGCTGATTTTTTCTTTTTTTGTGAGTATATGATTTTTCCTTTTTTTTATAGTATGTTTGGTTTATTGATGTAGACACAATTCTTCAAATAACCCCATAAAAAGAAATCAGCTGAAGATAGATCTGGACTTCTGGGTGGCCATGGAATGTCGCCTCGTCTGGAAATCAGCTTTTGCGGAAACATGTCTTTGACCACCGGTAGGGACTCATTGGATGTGACAAGTGGCTCCATCCTGTAGAAACCATGTGTTACGATTATAGCGAGCAAATTCCAGTAGCATCGGTCTCAAGAACTTCCCCAAACGTTTGCGCGGGATGTTAAATTCAAATGTTAACGAATTCTTCACCCACCCTAAACTGCAATGACTGTGTCTCAAGCATACAAACTTTAAATCATGTTTTTAAGTGTGACTGTTATTATATAAAAAAAAACGTTTTATTTTGGTATTACATTAATCAAACTTTTTAAGGGCACATTAATTTAGATTTAAATAATTGGCATAAGTATAGAAGTGGTAAATAGGGACCAAATTATTATAGGAACTCTTCCGTGTAAACACAAGAACCTCACTGTTATTAAAAATTTATTAATTATAAAAATGAAAGTTTTTAAATGTTAGGCCACAACCAGTACATTTTTGACCTTGAACTTAAGAATTTTAATAAATTATATACCTATAAAATTTAAAAAAATGCACAAATTCTAATTAAAGTGCAGTATCGCCATCTATTAAGAAATAAAAGAATTAATATCGATGTGAATATATAACGTTTTTACAATATCACTGAATATTTTATTTAATTACATAACCAAATAAAATATATATCTATAGCATAAATAAATAGGCACAGAAAGTGTAGTGCGTGCGAAAAGTTTTTCATTAAACCGATTTTAAAATTTAAAGGATTAGCTCCATCTATCGGCAATTAGGAAGCTAATAAGGCATGTGCTCTTAATTTACCTTGAACTTACTACTGCCACCTCTTAGAAAATTACAAAAATACTATCGATTTTAATTTTTACTTATAAGATGATAGTATCCGTTTTATACGTTTTTTTTTTATTACTAAGGTTTTATTTATTTATTAAGTATAATCAATAAGTAAGTAATAAAATATGCGCCATATTTATATTTAATGACTATCATCTCCACAAAGATTTTTTTGACATCTGTCGTACAAAAAAGGATGACGTCTGTAGTCCAAATAATTTAAAAGGGTGAATTTGACAGTTGATGTTAAAGGTTTTTGTGTGTACAAAACTATGGTGGGAACAATTAATTTAGATTACAAACGAATGAACGATTATCACTGTATATGAAATATCAGTAATCGCTTCAAAATTGTAATAATTCAGTCTCTTTTTCATATTGTATACCACAAATAAGGCTTAGAATACAAATGATATATAAGGTGATTGGGGATATATTTCTCAGATTGCGCTAAATTTATTAGACACTATTGTGGCTACGAAATGGAACCGGGAATGGAAACTAGTAACTCTAACTTTATTTTACTTCTGTTGTGGACATTGACATAAAAATACATTTGTTTAATATATATAAAACCTTAGATTATCCAAATGTCTAGATAAAGCGTCGCGCTGCGATAGAACAAAAAGAAGTGAGCCGACTTTTGAATGTTAGTGTTGCAAATTTTAATTATGTAATGGATGGAAAGTTATGTTAAGATCTTGTTCGAATATTTTATGGATAGACAAAGGATTATTCAATGGAGCGTTAGGTTACGTAGAAGATATTATTTATGAAGACAACTATAGTTCTCCTGAGCAAATGCCACAAGCAATAATGGTTAGATTAGAAAATTATGCTCGCTCTACTAATGACAATAACTGATGTAATCGTGTACCACCAATAACGAAATATTAGAAAAGTGGTGACACTAATTTTTCTCGAAAATAATTACCACTGCAGTTACCTTTTGCAATTATGATTCATAAATCACAAAGTTAAATACTTCTATCTATTGATTTAACTTATGTTGCACTTTTACGAGTTAAAACAGTGGTCAGGGTAGCGTTAAACATAAAATTTCTAAACGGAGAGAGCTTAGTCCAGTGTGTGGGCGGGCCGCAATGAGTGAAAAAGAAGTTAACACCTCTTATAGCTGACTTTAACAATTTATTGCATAAAGGTTACATGTTTATGACCTCTTAAGTACTTTAATAGATAGAAGTATTTAATTCCCATGTGAATTTCCACTAGTAGTAGTGGAAATTCACATGGGAAGAGAATTTAACGATATCTGTAGTGTTGCAACTTAAAACAAAATGTTAAGATCCATATCTAGAATATACACGGATTGAAATAAACATATTTAGTCGAACCGTATGATAATTAATAATGACAAAACTTGACATATCTCACATACTACCGGCTGATCCCAAACGGTCTGCTTAGTTAATAATCTATGTTTCCCAGATTGCTGATAAATAGTTATTATATAGGTATATTTCTCAACACGTACGTATCGTTAACAAAATTACACTCTGACAAAACCTAACAATTAATAGTTTTCATCACAAAATTATTATTATCGTAGACGCTGTATGGTTTTCAACCAGTTCGAGACCGATAAAACCACCCCACCCATCCCCCGAGTATCCGAGGCAATTCTGCATGGAAGACAAAAAAGATAGGATGCTGGCCAGTTCAATAGACGGACGCTCTATGTAAATCTATTTTATTTTTAATATTCGTTCTAATCGAAAATAGAACCTATGTATGGATAAACAAAATCTACTTTTCTAATTACAGGATAATGATTGAGAACAAGCTAAAATAGAGGTTGACAATTTCAGTTATTTGCGAAAGGTTGTTAGCCCCACATCATACCTACCTGAAAATGATTTACTCAAATGTCCATAATAATTATAACTGCCAGCACGACTTTTCACAGACTACAATTATTTAAAGTTTACAGTTGCAGTTATTATAAATAAATAAATCGATCATTTAACACGCAACACCATCTAGTTTCAAACTAAGCAGAGCTCGCGCTCTTATAACTAAACTGATTGATGGATTACTGAAATACTTCTTTTTTGTAAACAACAACTGTTGGGCCGCGGCCCGTCAGGCATGATCACCTCGCCTGGTCAAAGGATCCTCCCTCGGAGGGACATTATGATACACGTTCCTCTACAAACTTATCTGATGTTACACCTAAAGTTACTAGTATACCAGTTAACACTAAAAATAATTCCACACAAAGATAATAATTTTTATTTCTAGCTAAGCTCTTTAGAACTCATATCGTCATTTGTAGATCGAGTTTTTTTTCTTTCCTCGCTACATTTATAGCCATAAAACCTTGGTCAAGGTTCTGATCTTACTCTAAGAATCTCTTACAGTACTTTTATCGCAGTTAATCATCAATCCCAAGCCACTTGGCTATCTCTATGAAGTATAGATTATATTATAGTACCGTTTTTTAATAAAGTAGCAAAACGTAAAAGAAGCGCAGCGTATTTAGTTTACAAGAAATGTGCAGGGAAGCGTTGAATTTATTATACGTTTGAATACTGGAAAATAATCACATTATTGCAATTAGGGAAATCCGATTGATAACAGCTAACCATTTAAACCTATAAATATCGTTACTAAAATGACAGCAACATGTTTAAACATAGAATGCATTATAACGGGAATGTACTTACGCAACAGGATTTGCTTTCACTGAATTGACGGCAAACCGCAAGGTCAGATACCGTTATGAAATAGAGTAAATAAATGGTTTGACAAAGTTAACACAGCGAGGATGAATGTTTGGCTTAACGCTTTTATCAAACTAAATGTCTCTCCAGTAGTTCGAACCGAGTTGAAACACTGTAGATTTCGGCTACAATTGATTTCTCTCTTTTGAAATATATGGGAAAAAGGAATTATTTATCAGGGTAGCTAATTCAAATGCCATTACGATGTTCGATTTGATTTAACACTAGTTTGACCTACTCGGTTATTCATAGGATAAGGTAAATAAGTTATTTCACCAAAGATAAATAACAATATACAATCAGAGCTGGTCCTGTGACTTCCGTCTACGTATTCAATAGTTTTATATGTGAAGAAATTTTATAATGGAATATTATTTAAAGTAATAATTATATCTCCTAGATTATAAGCATTCAGGAAAGATGTATAGGCATTATTCTAAATACGCAAAACAAATAATAATATGTACATTAGGCAACAAGTCACGCATATTGCATACAAGCGCCTGCTTTTAAACAAACCTTCATCTCGGCAATCTGTAAAATTCAGAATTAACTAGTATTTAGCAAGTAGGTGCTCCGCGAATTTAATCCATTTTCGCGTGTATAGTAGAAAAAGGTAATTAAAAATATTTTATCATCCATTCATAATCTTTTTATTATATTTTTAAACCTTTTTAATTCATTACGTCTAAAAAACCTTTAGTGTCACAAATACAACCTTTTAAGTAAATTGCTCGCGACTACAAAGTTTGCGCAACATAAATCTAAACATTCAGCTGTGAGGGGCAAATTTAGTCGGCAGAGATCGATTTGCACCATTTATGGCCCCTCGCAAAGTTTATGGTTAGTTGTTGCTATCTTAATTTTTAAAGACATTAGGGAAAGTAATAAACTATTCTTTGTAATAAGTTGTTGTGACTGTTTGCATTTTAAATGATAAAAACGTTATAATTGTTTCATAATCATTATTTACATTATATATTTGTTGATATACCGAATACACTCATATCGAGACAATTGAATATTCAAACCATTTGGTGTTTTTGTTTACACAAAAAGTATAATCGACAATTGCTAAAATTATTAGTAAGTATATTACTTATTAAATATGTAAAGAACTATACAATAGTACTTAAACTACTATTTCTTTTAAGTCTGATTATGTATTAACCAGGCTCGACTCACGACTCCTCCAAAATACTTGCCGTCAAGTTTACACATCGTACAAACGAATGACCTCTTGTTTAAATAGTTGACACAGTTAATTAAGTACTTAAGTAAATTATTCATTATTCAACGAATACGTGTGGAAAAGTTTGACAAAAAAGCAATTAGAGTAAGCGTTAATAGGTATGGTGACCTGTCTTAATACGTAAGTTTATGTATAACAGTTTAAAATATAATAATGAATAAAATAGGTCAATAAAATTACAAGCACAACAATATATTTTTTTTTTTTCCGGATATCTGGTGGTCGGATATTACACACCGGCATTTAACTTTAAACAAGTAGGGTTTGTACTGTAGCTAAATGGACTAGTAGAATTCCTGTACACTTTTTTTGTAATAACATATATATTATACACTGAAAACAAACAAATATTTGCAGATCGTACAAACATTTGGCCCGACTCGGCAATCAAACTCAGGACCTCAGCACAGCAGTCGTATACGCCACCACTGCACCACCAAGGCAGTAAAAAAACTAAACAAATAAATCTCTTTTCTAAAGAGAGCCCTAAGTCCAGCAGTGGACAGTTAAAGATTGTTCATGGAACTAATAAGTATTATAATAATAACATGAGAATTTATACTAATATAAAATCAATCTCTTAGTATTAATACAGTAATATTGTAGCGGTCCACGACTTATGATGAAAAACCGATACAAAATTATAAGTAAGTAAGTCATGTAATATTACTAAGAGGGTCTCGATCATTAGTAACAGTTATCACACCTGTCAAGCTGTGCTTACCGTTACCGTCCTCCCTATTCGTGTTTTTGTTGAAATTATCTTTCATCCTTGCTATTAGGTTTACTGTAAATAAAAAACAAATGTATAAAACGGCTATAAAACAGTATATTAAGAATTTACAATTCTTATAACACTTATAACAAAAAAGAAACTTTATAGAGAGAAACAATGTTCTAAAAATAAATTAAGTAACAGTTTACGTATTGTAAGCATAATTAATTAACGTTATAAAAAGTTACTTTACATTACCAAATAACCTTATTGTAAGTGAAAACAATTTGCTAAATGTATGTACATACATCATAATTTAGTTATAACATTAGTAAAGACTTGAAATATTAAACCTTAATGAAAATTACCTAAAATTAGATAATTTGAAGCTATATTGTTAATGGAATAATTGATGAATTCAAATCAATTCATTGTAGATATTATAGGTACATATTTGTGTTATGTACCTACTCACTTTTCTTTTTCTGTTTAACGGTAGAACCTTTTCGTAATTATGAGTTTGGATTGGTCAACCTCTTTTTTTTACCAGCTAAACCCAATCAAAGCTCTGCGATACCAAGAAAATATTTATTTTGATGCCAAGAGAATATTACGAGAACTAAAGACCTATTAGACGACTATTTAATAGTACTCTACTCTAGGGTTTGTTTCACGTTTTCCTTCTCTTTGCATTGATGTTGTTGCACATTTTGTTTCCTTAATCACCTCTTACAACAGCCATGGGCATTATAGGGGTGGTGACACTCTGTATTCTTAATTCGTCAAAACACGGAGGGATATCAAGCTGAATTGGATACAACATTGTCAGCCATAAAGCCATTTGCACGAGAGAGAGAATTAATCAATCCACAATCAGTATAAATTCTTCTACTAGAGTGTACTCCAAAACATGTCAACTACACACTTATGTAAGTACAAACTTTCGATGCATGTACAATATTTTAGATGTATGAGTAACATCCCATAGCGTAATCCTTTTCAGTGTTGTAGACTTTTTATGCAATCCAAATCGAATGATACGTGAATTTTTCAACCAATTATATTTTATGAAAATACTCATACTTGCAGTATAGAACTTTGAAAATAAGTAGACAAAAGCTTAATTTCCGAGTCATTAATTTCGACGTACGTAAAGTTGATTTTATAAGATAACATCTCTATTTCAGCAAAATTGTAGAATAAAATTTTTTTCGTTAGGAGACTAAAATTTTAGCTTCATTTGCAATGGTCCCATGGTGTAACGGTTAGCACTCTGGACTCTGAATCCAGCGATCCGAGTTCAAATCTCGGTGGGACCTACCTTTTGTCTCATCATGTTTAATGTTCATTTTTCAAAGTGCGATACAATTTTTTAATAATATTCCTGTATACGGATGTTCAAACGTGTTTTTATTGTTTATCAGACCATATACGATATAAACGACCATAACTATTTTGTCTAACTAGATAACAGTGTATGACATAATTTTTTTTAAAGTAAAATCTTTAAGACCATTTTATTCTCTTGCCTCTGTTTTTGTAAAAAGTTCAAAATAAATTACGTTGTTATACTTTTTACTTCGCGTATTAACTTATTATTTAAATTAAATTTATTTATTTATTGTTTTACCGATGCTTAGGTAGGTACCTACCTATTTCATTAACCATAAAGTGTAATAGAAAACAAGCAAAAGACCGCTAAATGATGTTGCTAGGTAATGCATAAACACAACATTCCAGTGTCTACGAGTTGAACGAACAGTGCTTCGACTACATAATCAGTATGTGTTAAACATTGAAGTGTTTCTGTAGGATTTTCTTTCAGTGTTTCATTCCTGTTTCAGGTACATCAACGTACGTAACTATAAGAAAAATGCAACCGAATAAGTTAAGAATATTGATGATCGGTCCTTCAGAGGTATTGCATAATGTTGTTACGTATGTATTTAAAAACATTCTGACCTATTTCAACTATGTAACAATAACTGTTTTAGAGTGGTAAAACACATATAGCTAACTTTATATCAGACTCGATAAACATCGAAGAAGCTGACACCCCTCGGCCAACACAAGGTGTAAGAATTGTCGAATTTGAACTTTCTAAACTGAACGTTAATGGTAAAACTACAAACATTGACATTGAACTTTGGGATTGTAGCGGAGATCACAGGTAATTTATTGATATAAACATCTGTTACGTAGCTATGCGGACAAAGAAAAGGTTTAACTTTAACATATGTAGTTGTTCAGAAATCGTGTTATTTATGCAAAGCGCCATCCATCGGCGGAATATTTCAATCGCTACCATAACAAATCTGGATGTATATCTACCTATCGATTGGTTCTACAGTGCAAGATGACTCAACCTGTCGTATTTTAAGCAATCTCCCTTTCAATAATTTCTGTTTAGTAACCATGTCATGTGAACATTTAACAGCAATTAACTGTTTACAGTAAATTGCATTGTGTCTAGAAAGTGTGTATTAATGCTTAATATGTACATTACAAAAATATTGCCTAAGCATCTTGCAATCCAAATGTAATAGTTTTGACTTATTTACTTAACCGTTTTAAATTCTTTTATAATAATTTGTAGATTTGAATCGTGCTGGCCTGCACTTAGACTTGGAGTACAAGGAGTTATTTTGGTATGTTCGCCTAACACTGCACAGACTGCAGCTAGGGAAATGGAACTCTTTTACAACTACTTTGTATCTCAGTTAAAACTGTCTGCAAAGCAATGCGTGCTCTTCTACAATTGTACCGAAGATCGTGATGATCAAGAAGAAACGGTCTCACTAAATCTTTGTAAGATTTTATTGTAGTTTATCATTCAACTTCAATTGTTCTTGATGTTTAATAATTTATAATTTCTTTCAGCTCACACATTCTCAAAGGTTTCTCAAGTAACCATAAATTTGAAAACTGGTGGATCTCGCTTAAAAATAGACTTCTCAAATTATATTACCTCCATTCTGCAATCAATCAATAAAGAGAACTGAAAAGTAAATACACGATGTCTGGTTTTCTTAATATACTTACATCTCCATCCGTCGAAACTAAAATACATTAATTCATCCATTGACGACACGAAGAATCACCTAGGTACATGAATTTGGCATAAGGAATAAAAGTGATAAGGCCGTCACAATACGATAAAAAAATCATACTCTTGCTGCTGATAAAAAGTGTTACTTTTATTTTATTACTTACGAAACTAAAACTCATCACCTAGTATCACGATAGTAATGTACGCGAATCCGTTAGACAATCATTATAAATCATCTAGTTATAGGCGTTCTGACTAACAACATTATTTTCGGAGTAAATCTACACACATTACATTACTGCCTCCGGAGTGATATTAACGATATCTAATCAGTAACTATGTATGTATATCGAATTTATTTTGTACAAAACCTCCCATTATTATTTTAATAAAATGATCTAAAATCTAGAGGATATTCTAAGTTATATTACCCAAATTTCAACAAGAAAAACGTTTTGATTTAGTAAATTGCTATTTTATATGGTACAAAAGAATTTCCAAGTAAACTAATCTGAGCCGTATGACCCCAAATACGCCAAAAATTTGAAAATCATGATTGTCAACAACTTGCAGTTATTAAAAAGGTTCTTTTTTAATCGTAAGCAAATCACAATTTTAGATAAAAATGTATAAAAATACGTCATTTTGCATATTACTTAACAAGATACTTACATTTTTTTTTTAATTTGTGAGTTTGTCACGTGAATTTTTACATGACTGAGCCACGTCATTTATAAAAGCTGCGTAAAATGAGGACATTTCAAGTATTTACTCCTTAACCTTTTCGCCACTTTGAAGCATATGCAAATTATATGTGTACAAGCACATAAAACAGGTACATAAATAGGTGTTAAAATTAAGACATAAGAAAATATAAACATGAATTTATTTTAAAGTTGAGTAGGCCCGTCTCAATGATTATAATATTACAATTTATAAAAATCAATACCTATAAATCACATTCCAACATCTAGGAGGTATTTATTCTTATTGCTTTTATTACTGCGCTGAACGCATAATATATCTACGCCATATTATTAATTACAAACTGAGAACTATTGATCTAACAGATGTCATAATTCAAGTTTTAAAACAATAATGCTGTCATGTTAAAAAAAAAACAAATTACAACGCACGCACTCAGTCTTAAAACATTTGGCTCTTATAATGAGTAATTTTTATTAAACTTATTTCAGTACTTAATTTAATTCATTTACAAAGACAAAATGATACTGAAACTGATCAAATACCTACTAAATAGAAAAATATTTACAGTGAATGGGGACGTTGTACATAAAACTGTATACATGTAACCTACACTTACACAATAAAATACAGCGCACCTAGCTCTCGTTAATATAATATTATAATAACCTTGATCACATTTTGCTGCATGTGGAAGGAGTTATCTACATACCTAAAATATAATTTATTACGTTAACTTCCTTATGTACGAAAATAATATACAAAATCTAATTTCTATCGTTCTTCCAACTACTTCGATCGTTGAAATTTTTTCGCTCTCTGTGACCTCTACCAGAATTACCACGATTCCAACGATCGTTGCCACGCCCGCGATGGTTTCCTCTGTTGGGGAATCTAGGATAATTTTGTTCGCCATCCATAAAGTTAAAATCATTACCTTGACCTGGACCATTAAATGGCATGTTTCCAAAATTATTAGGTCCGCCAAACTTATTACTAAAATTATGTGGGATGTTCGGAGCTATCCCTAATAAACCAGGTGTGGGACCACCACGAGGATCTGATATTGATTGATTAAATCCGTGCAAATTATTACCTAAATTCATATTATTCATACCTCCTATACCCATGGGCATATTCATCAAGTTCATGTTACCACCATCCATTGAATTTGGAGGTCCAGGCATATTACTATTCATACCAAATTGATTTTGATTGAAATTAATGGGTGTTTTAAGTAACGGTGCTTTGGGTTTTGGTAAATAAGAATACTCACCATTTTCTCCTAGCGAGATACCTAAATTTGTTAGTATACTACATAGAACACTATTACCTTGAATTACTCCTAAATCAAATATTTTACCAGATGACTTTTCTTGTTGATACTGCTTTATCATTTGTGTCACAGGGGCTAAATGCTGGTTGACAAATATTTTTTGAGTTGAACTTAAGTCTTTATACCAATTAGAGTTTTGCAAAATAGTTTGTAAATCTAAGGAACTGGATTTTTGTTCTTGACTCACAGATTCGACTGCATCCTTGGGCTTTCTCCGTGGATCGATTCTAGGACCCGAAGGAGCAGCAGGTGTTTTAGTTGACTTTTCACTATCACTGTTAGATTCTTCAACGGATAATCTAAAAACTTTCCTTAATCTAGGGTCAACCAAAGCTTGGGACTTTGCAGTACTATTTCTAATATCTGTGTAATCAGGTCGAGGTATGTCTATTGTTACTAATTTATATGGAATAGGCGGATGGCTATTAATTGACCCGTTAATTTCAGAAGCAGGAGTATAATTTGGAAGGGGTTTGAAAGGTAAACCTAAACGAAAGTCTATGTCACCACTAGTTTGTCGTAAATCTGTGTCACCAAAAGATGGAAGATTAAAGTCAGTCTTTCGCAAATCAACATCAGTTCTTCGTCGCCCATCTGTTGGCTCACCATCTACACACTCATAAATAGATACTTTAGGAGTTTTTTTAGTGGCAGGTTTAATAGGATCACTTACTTTTTCTGGAGACCGCCTAGACCGAGGATCCCTTGATCTCTGAGGCGATTCGGCTCCTTCAGTATTAGTGTCTACTTTGTTCTCTTGCAAATTATTTTTCATGGTATTCAATAATTTTGTGACTTCTTCACTAATATCTATTTTCGAGAGATCACCTAGTCTACTGAGTACTGCAGACGCTTCTATGACGTGAGGGGCAGGCAGTTGCAGAGAGGGGGGTGTTTGTTTTGGGGATGACGCTGGAGACTTCCTTTTCACACCCTTTTCTTCGTCACTAGAATACCATTTTTCATCAATCAGTAAGTTATTATCTTCATCATCTGTAGTCGAACGACGGTGTCTCTTTTCAGGATTCTTAAACAATTGTTCTGGATGAAGGAATCTTATATCAGTATCACATTCTTTTCCTAAGCTACTTTCTTTGATAACCGAATGTAATAGTCTAGGATCTTCATCCGAAAAAGGAAGGATTCTGTGGTCTACATCCTTAGATTCATTCGAAATTACATGCTTATCAGTTTCAAAGGCTTCATTAGAAATGTCAATATTTTCTTTATCTTTAGATGCAAATTTTAAGGCATCTTTTGTATATTGATCTATGTCAATCATATTATCTTTATTTGCTTGCAAATCTTGGTTTGCGTTATTGACAGAACAATCTTTAGTAGGTGGTAGTAATACAGATGGATGAAATCGCATATCTACGTCTTGACCTGGTAAATCAGTGGCGATAGTTACACTGTTAGATACTGGTGCCACCGGTGGCACTCGTAAATCCAAATCTTGCGTAACAGTTGTTTGACCTACATACTGTTGAGGTTCGTTGTTAGTTATAAGTCCTAACTTCTGTATATTCATTGTATTTAATTGGATTTCAGTTATCTGTTTAAGAGATAATCCAATGCTGTTAAGCTGTAACACCGTTAATTGACCGAGTTGATCTAAATTTTCTATTCCCATTTTTGTAAGATCGGCAATTTGTCGAGGACTTAAGACTCCATTTAGATTCTTAACGCTTAATATGTCAGTGGTGGTCATAGTACTACTTTGTGATACGTTATTAAAATTCTGATTAGAAGCATCATGTTGCCACCGTGACTGTCGTACTTTAGGTGATAATTTATTTTGTCTGTCGTTTAGAAATCGATTGTTTTGCAAGGAATCTAGAGTGTTTTGGGGATTTGGTATATTTAATTCAAAGAGCGATGGAATGGATTTTTCTTGTGGTTCTAAACTTTCAGAGTATTGTTGCACTAACTCATTTTGTGTTGTTTGTATCAACTTTAAAGCTCCTTCTCTGTTCAGCCTAGGAAAATCACCCAGAATTTCTTTAGGAGCGGACTCAATGTGTTTCAGTAGTATATTCTTTAAGTTATCCGTCAATGGTTTTCCATGTGCAAACTTACAATCTTCTTTGTATATACACGGAAGCCCAGTATGATAATATTTACATGGAAAATCAGCGTGCATGTACAGACACTTGTCTCTTTTAGCACAACAATCCATTAAATAAAATTTACATAACTCCATTTTTCGTGGAGGTTGTGCGTCATGCGAATAAATACAATCGTCACCCTTATGACATTTACCTTGCATATAATATAAACAGACGCCATCAGGATCTTGCAAAGGATGAGTACCTCTTCTTCTGTCATTTTTATTATTTTTATTACGATCACGTTGAGATCTATTGTGACGCTGTTGACGGTGATGTGGCTGCTCCCTAGACTCCTGGCTACTATCTGATACATACGAATCTCTGTCATCTTCTGGATACATTTCAACTGGTGATTGCCTATGCACGGGGGAGGCACCTCTAACACACATCATCTCACTTTCATCAACCTCATCTGAATACTCTTGTTTTTTACGCTTTTTACTTCCACCCTCCTTACTATCATGCTTCTTTCTTTTTTTATGTCTACGACGTTCATCAACATCGTCTTCATTAAAACTTTCAGAACAATCATTTTTGTTCATAGCTTTCCTAATTGCTTTTTCAATATTACCAGCAAAGTCATCTTCAGTGGGACTAGAATACTTTCGATTCTTTTTACTTTTTTCCTTTTTTTGTTCCCCTTTACTAGATTTTGATTTCTTTTTCTTACCTGATTTAGAATAATAAAAATCTTGGGATTCTGTTTTCTCTAGTGATAGTTTGTCATCAAGTGTCGGGACTATTTCTATGTTCTTCTCTTCAGTACGATTTTCTGGGGCATCTTCACCTTCACTCTCGATCTCTCCGTCTTCTAAATCTTCAACTTCTGGATTCGGTACAGAGTCCGTCATCATAAAAGAATCTCTGAAATTGAAGAAAGTTATAGATTTAACATTTGTTGTTTACCAATTTTCATGGTTTTTTGCGTCATATAGTCAACTATTATGAAGCGTACGATAAACAAATGATTCATACTTGTTTTTCAGTTGCCTAAGTAGAAATAAATTTAATAATCTCTTTGGTTTATTTAAGTTTAAGGTATCTTAGGTAGTTTTTGACGTAATTCTTTAAAGTCATTGAATGATAATCTATTAACATAAACTTTATCAGACTTATGTATTACAAGATAGACATCATATCACACATTAATCCAAAACAGGTATGAATGGAAAATATGAGTTTGTTAAAATTTAAAGACAAATATTTAACAAACTCATAAGTATTATTTCGACTGGATGCGTAGTTTAATAGATATTATAATTTTGACCGTATGGTTGTCCTTGAACCTTAGGAGGCCAATAACCTAAATAGAAAAATGTGCCATAAAATATGATCTGTTAGACCGGTGTTATAATAGTTTATGGAATAAGCGCACATTGTGTGGATCTTACATATCAGAACGAGTGTAAAAAATATTTGTCTACACCCAACTAGCTTGTACCTATACAAAATTAACTTGTTATCCCACTTTATCATATACAAAAGACCTATAATTCTTTTTATAACGAAATATGCCTGCATTATTGTCCGAATATACTATCCCTTTAAATTTAAGAAATTACGTCATCAATCCTTTGTTACAAATCAACATCGTATTTCCAAGCGCGTCAGAAAGAGATAGACATATTGGCTTGCTAACAATGCTATTTGAGATTGAGAATGGAACGGAACATACGTCACATAAAGCAATTTTATTCTTTATCATGCCATCGCCATTTTGGCATATTACACGGCTAAATTGAAAGATAGGTATGTAAATAAGTGAAACAAGAATCAAAGTATGAATCCTGACAATTAAGTACATACATATAAATATTTTACCACGATGTCAGTAAAAAATAACCATAAAATCTATTACAAATGCACAAAAACATCTTACAACATAATAACGTTTCACACGGCTCTTGTGACTGAGTAAAATTAAAAAAAAACAATTTTTACTATTATTAGACGATTGGTTGTGTACTAACAATATTCTAATCTCATTTTTTCTTAGATACTGTACCTAATGTTCGTCGAAACAATAAGCATTGGGAATGATCTCCAAGATTCACTATATTACTCAGGTGTTGCGCAAATAGAAATTCGACATGTATGGCAGAAGTCAGTATTATAACTGTTCATAGCCACTACTTTCAAGACTAATTTAGGTAGATACAGCCAGCCATGCAAGCAGTGGGTGGCCGTTCACATTTCACAATATCTTGCTGCGCGCTGCGCTCTCGCCACGATTTGAATGACGTCAGCCTTCTAGAACGGCAAGTTATCTATGTGTCCTTCCCTTCAATCGAGGTCACGAGACGTATTACGCTCACACACACTAACACAAATCGTAAGCATCTACGTGTAAAAAGGCATGTAAACCTACGTACGTAAACATCACGGCTTTTATATTTAGCAGCATTACACTAAAAATAAATGTAATGTTTTTAGTCTAGAATTTGAAGAAAAGTTACATTCTGATCTATGCAAATAACGAAATAATTATTAACCAACACCAAAAGATAATCCTACAAGGCAAAATATAAAAATAAATAGATAGCTAGGTACTTTTGTAACGGAACCGAAGAATATCATGCACAAATTTAAATTAATGTTATTATATAAATTTTAACAATAAAATTAGGTTTTCCAATGAATCAAACACGGCAGGTCACGGAGCAAGTTTCTAAATTGCTCATACTGCGTCCATTATAGCCGCCATTTTGGTCTAGGCTATGATAGACTATTCCAAGAATATCATACGATTACCGATTTGCAAATTCATCGCATATTTCCTTCAAAACGCGAATAAAAAACAAAGTGTAGCGTAGATGGATGTAGCACGTGTATGGTAGTTCCTTTAGCTGATCAAGCACTTATGTACAAAGGGGACACGCATTCATAAAATGGCCTAACCAGTAAATAAATTAATTGTTACCAATCTTACATTAATGAACGAATCACTATGTGCGACTACTATACGCCATATAAAATGTAAATCTTTCATAGCATTGCTGCATAAAGACGAAACAATTCGAGTATGTACGCTATATTGATTTCGAACGACGACTGCAGAAGAACAACAAAGCGATCGAAAAATATTTAGTTTCAAATATGAACACGATTGGATGGTGGCGTGTGTGTTGCGGAAATCCGTTTTCTGCATGATCAAATCGTCACTTCCAAACGCAATAAAATTTATAAACAATATTTGATGTACCAAACTCAAAATAAAATACATATTTGAAATAAAATTATTAATTTAATTGTAACAAAATGTATTTGATAAATATTTTTAATGATGTGAAGAGTTATAAGTAGTTCAAAAATTTTACTAATGTTGCTACAGTAGAATATCACTTCGTGCTTCAAGGAAAGAAAAATGAACTTGCACTGATAAAGATAAATTATGATATAAGATATTACTAACGTAGTTTATTTAGATTTTATTCAAATGATTTCTGTTTGTATCAAAATAAGATTTGGTAATGACTGAAATTGTCGTTAAGACTATGTAAAAAACTAACAAGTTAAACGTTTCTGAACAGAAACTGTCATCATGATAATTAAAATCGAGATGTCATTATTATCAATTTTGTGATAAGTCAGCAATTTACAAAATACGAGATTAATAAGCCGTTTATTTTCTAAACAGAAATTTAAGGGAAAGTATTATATGTTTCTATGTATACAAAATGTTAACTAATATCATTCGTGAAAGAGTATTACATCAAAATTAACAAATAATTTAAAATTGTAGTGCTTTTCAAGTTTCGAATAGTTTCTCATTATGTCTGAACCAAACAATCCCTTCGCGGGTCTTTTAGGAGATTCTGAAGTAGCAACTCCGGTTGATACAATCCCTGGTGATGAAAACATAACGACTCAAAATGTTCAAGAAAAAGTAACAGAAGATGAAGACATGGAAGCAATAAATAACATTGTGGAGAATGTATTCCACTTTACGATTAATCCTAATGCTTTAATGGGAGTTCGGCAGCTAGTTTTTTTGGAAGAACTTGCAGAAGCAACTAAGCCACGAATTTATATAGATTTAGAAACACTAGAACAAGGCTTATTTGAAAGATTACTTCTTACTGATATAGAATCTAGTGTAGTACCTAAATCTTGTAAGGTTTTTAAAGATCATGTGGTGCAAAAACAAGTCTTTCCCTACTTATTTAGTTCTCTTCAGAACATGCAAGGTTACGAACTATCAAAAAGTCCCAGTGTCATGGATGCTCTTCAAAAAATGAAAGAACTCATATTTAGAAATGCAGTAACTGCTTTAAAACAACCTGCCTTGTTTGAAGGGCAAATATTTTCAATACAGCTTACTGAGTTATTACAGCATGTAGATCCGCAGAGCCATAATTTCTTTTTGGACATTGTGAAATCATTTATGTCTGATGGTGAGTTAATTTTAAGCTTTCTAATATCTACATAAAATTTTGTAAATATGGTAATTTGTCAAATCTGAAGATAAAATCTACTATTTTTGTTATTTTTTAAAAGACAAAGCCTGCTTGAGGAATATATATCCTTTGTTGTAAGGGATTTGACAAACATACAAGAAACGGACTCAAAACACCCAGACTCAGAATAACAATTCGTGGATCACACAAAGTGTTGTCCCAAGTGAGGTTTGAACCCACAACACTCAGAACAATAGAGAGTGGTGTGGCAACAGCTTAAACCACTAAGCCATCTGTTTTAAGTCATATAGTTGCAAGTTAACATTTACACAGATTATAGTATGGTTCTTAAATTTTGTATGGCATATAGTATAGTATAATACCTTTCACATAATGTACATATGTCTTTCAAGTAAAACAATTTTTACTGGTAATTGTTTTATAAGCATCCATATTACATGTTGAATGTTATATATTTGGTATTAAATGATAAATAAACCAAAGAACTCACTAAATCTATCACAGTAAAATGTACCATCTCATACTTAACAGAAATAAATATGTAGAATTAGGTATTCTTCTGTTTCTGTGTGGCTTATTTATCCCGTGGCTGTCGTAAGAGGTGACTAAGGGAGCAAACTATGCAGAACAACATCACTGCAAAAAGAAGGAAAACTTGAAACAAACCCTGTACCAATCCATCTGGCCAGTGTGGTATTATAGACCAAATCCTATTATATATATTGCTAAGGAGAGGCCTATGTCCAGCAGTGGGCTATTGGAGACTGTTCATGATGAATTAATTATAACACAGACAACAGTAAGTACCCTTTAAAGTAGAAACTTTTGAAGAACTTCTTTAATCAATATTAAAATTTTCAGGTGAAGAAGGAACTCGTGAACAATTAAAAGAAATAATGTTGCCTGTATTAAAAATGATTTATGCTGATATAGAAAAATCTAATATAATTAACCTACCTATTTATATTCTTAAGTCTGTACACCTATTTGCAAGTAAGTGGTAATAGTTCTAAAAATATATATAACTGATGTAATGTCTAACTACCCTGCTATACCTTCCTGTGGCTTGATTGCATTGATGATAAGCGATAAATAAAAAAGTAAGCAGAGACAATCTTTAACGGCGTCAGCAGATAATCTAACATTTAGTTTCTGTCGGTTACAGGCAATTCACATTTAGCGCCAATTTTACTAGACAGCTGTGAAGTAAAACCAAATGAAAAGAATGGAAGGCTGTACCAAAATAATGTGATTGGAGGTTTACTGGCCCTTTCAGTGATGCCGAAGTCAAATTCCTCGTTACCTGAGTTTTTTGACAACCCAATTGATCAGGTAATGCAATCAATTAAAATTGACAATAGTAACCTGATATACCTCATACATGGGCGTTTGATTCCAAACCAGACAGAGTCTACACTATAGTAACCAGACAGCTGATAAACATCCATATACAGGCATTTATCGGAATCATATTTATTTATACTAGACATTCATTTATTTATTTTGAGATGATTTGCAAAATTTGAACGAAATATATTCAGTTGTTTAGCCACAGGACACATTCTTTTTCTGTTTACAACACTATGTATCATATAATGCTATATTACATAATGGTCAATAACCTTTCACACTAATAATTCATAAAATTTAGAAATAAAAATATTTTTAAAGCAAAATCAAACAATTTCAAAGAGCATACAGAAGATAATACTGTGTATGACAAAGTGGTTCATAGATTTATTTTATTTGCACTGTGTCGGCGAATATAAAGTAGAAGCTTGTGATTGGCTAATACGTCACAGACAGATGCCTGTGACGTATGCTACTGCTATTAACCTGCATCTAATCGTTTTATGCATCGTAATTGCGCTCCTTTTTATCTCTTGATTGTGAACAAAATATGTTAATAAATAAGAATTGCAATGTTATTTGGCTTCGTAAATTATTGGAACGAAGTTCGTTATCGCGCGGTACGCTGGCTAAGGGTAAGGCGAGCGTCACGAAAAACCTCACGACACTTTTGCTATAGTGCGTAGCGCTCGGAGAGGGGGTAGGAAAGAGACAATCAAAGTTTGGTACCTCGTAATGTTGAGTTGAACAGCGATCAATCCGTAAGAGTAGCGTGCAGTCAGTGGTTACGTTCCAAAGTAACAAATGACCTTGAATTCCTATCCAACATCATGTGGACGATGCATTGAAGTAAGCGGTATACACTTTGAAAATTTAAAAATTTAAATGAAATGAATTAAACAATTAAATTAAATTTTAAATAAATATACTGATATCTAATATCTAAAAGAAAAAAGTGAAACGAGTGAAAACTGATCAGTAATACGGATGTAACGCTGGCTTTACGCTTGGCTCGCATTTGAATTCGCCGCTATTTTGGTGCCGCTCACGCTGCCGCCATCTATAGGTGAGTGACCCGTGTAAAGATGGTGCTCTAATTCGGAATTGAAATAATTGTATGTATTTATTTTGTTCTAAATTAGCATTTCTGTATTTTATGAAAAATTTTTTTTTACTCATTTTAACGGAAATATGTTGGATCGTGTTACTTGTTAGTTACTGTTTTGTCATAAGCTGGGCGCAACTATGTGTATTTCTAAGCACATACATAATGCACATAAACCTAAACACAGAACAAATCATCATGTTCGTCCTAGTAGGATTCAAACCCAAGACCCATAAATTTGCAAACCACTATTCAAATATATACATAGGTACACTATGTACCTCCCGCTGCCAGGCCCTACTCAGGAGCCTGCAGCGGCTGATGGCCATACGGATCGTGCGGGGCTACCGCACAATCTCCTATGAAGCGGCGACGATCCTGGCGCGATCTCCGCCCTTCGATATTCTGGCCGACATGGACGCAATGGTGTACGACCAAATTCGTTCTGTCGGTCGGAATGCTGAAGAGGCCGCGCCAGATCATGAGCCCGAAATGCTACGGCAGAACGCGCATAAGCAAGCTCTGGTGGCTTGGCAGGCACGGCTCGAAACTCAGGGTTGTGCTAGCCAACGCGCCGTCGGCGCCGTTCTGCCGAACTTCGAAGCGTGGATAGAGAGGACCGACTGTGTCACCTATCGATTGACCCAGATACTCACCGGGCACGGCTGCTTCGGTGAGTATCTGAATCGAATAGGACGGGAGGCTACGGCACAATGCCACCACTGCGAGTCCGAACGGGACTCCGCCCAGCACACGCTGGAGGACTGCCCTGCTTGGGAGTCTGAGCGTCGAGTCCTGGTCGGACGGATCGGACGTAACCTTTCACCGTTAGCATTGATCGCGGCAATGCTGGCGAGTCGTGAAGGATGGGAAGCCGCGATCTCCTTCTGTGAGCAGGTTATGCTCCGGAAGGAGACTGCAGAGCGAGATCGGGAAAGGGCCGATCCCGCTCGAAGGAGGCGGCGAAGGGGACGCGGCAGAGGTCGCTAGCTCCCTAATCGCCGCCTAAGGGTCGCTGCGGTCACATCTTGGGGCGTTGTGACTGCTGCAAACGACCCGAGTCAGGTGACACTCCGGTGCGGCCGGGGAGTGTCGTCTGGGGCGGGGTGCTGTTCTGCCTCTTACTGCGCAGGGCGATGGGAGGTGCGATAACGTCTTGATCCTGGGGCATGAGGTGCCCGAGATGTACCTCACTTGTGAGGTACGGCAGGGAGGACTCTAGAAGCCGCTAATGCGTTCCTAGAGCACCTCCCAACTGCCGAGGTAGGCCGCCGCAGGGTTTAGTGGGTAGACCGGTTTTCCGGGAGTCTCACACACGCCCTTCGTCCCTCCGGAGGGTATGGTGCGAAAAGCATTCCCCGCGTTAAAAAAAAAGAGGTACACTATGTACAATATTAAGAAAATAAAATCTAAGCTTCAAATTACCGGCTTGAGACTATTTGCAGATTTTGATTTTGAACATGTGATGTATGAATCTTGCTATATTTACGAGTACTTAACGACAATGAAAAACATACAAAAATTAGTTAGTTAATTAAAGAGTTTATATATTTTTACAGACTGCCACTGCACTCATAGAGTCTTCTTTAAGAAATGCAATATCCCACCTCACTAATAATATGCACAAAATATTCCTCACACTCTTAAAGGCTGGACCTCGAATAAAAAATCAATTGCTAACATGGATTGGCAGGTGTTTAAAGTTAAATGCTGTAAGAGGAAAACTGTGGAATATACAGGTGAGTTATTTAATTTAGGAAATTTTATGATAGAAATACTTGGCAATTACATTTGGCATTTTTTTTACCATGGTAAGCAATTCATGAATCATGTACTTATTAGTTTGTAGCAAATACCTACACTTAAATATAAGTATTTTATTTCATTAAGTACCTTATAATGCTCGTTAGACATATTATATTGACTTGTCTAATATCTAAATTATAAATCTAGACTTACTTATAAAAATTTATTTCCTAATTTATCTTACGTTACGTTATCTTAGTTTTCGACATGTTAGCAAGTTAAAGCATTTAAACCTTCAAAAAATGAGCATACTTCCACCACAAAAACTGCTAATACGCATGAAACTCATTCATAGTAGGCATTCATGGACTATGGCAGTTACTTTCCTCCAGGTAACTCTACATTAAAAAAACTCATCTACCTGCTTGGTCCCAAAATAAAAATAAAATATTCATTAATTAATAATTAAAGTTTTTTTTTTATTTTATCATCATCGGCATCTCCTTAGAAAAGAGGTATCATTTGTTAAAACAAAATGAAGAAATTGATTATAAAGTATGAGACAATGTGCTGATTGCCACATCTAATTACGTAATTTTTTCCTGTTAATTACAATTTCATAATGTGTTTACTGAACGAACTAAACTTCCAGGTGGCTGAAATGACGGCAACTTCATCTTGCGTGTCGGATGGGTTTATGTTGAACTTGGGGGCAGTACTGCTGCACTTGTGTCAACCGTTCTGCACATCAGGAGATGACCCTAAGGCATTGAAAATCGATCCCACCTATTGTGCAGTTCCGGTAAATGATTAAAGATAAATATTTCCCTGGACACTTAATATCCACTATTACTTTATTTTAAGCAAGCTGCGTCCCCCGCGGTTTCTGTTCCTTTTTTATTTAAAATTAAAGTAGCTTGAATTATTCTTTATAACATACTGTTAATCTATCTGTGAGCGAAAGTCTGGTAAAAATTAGTCCAGCTGCTACAGAGATTAGCCAGAATAAACAGACAGACATAACAAAAAAGAAATGGTTCAACTTTATTTATTTGTATGTATAGATTGTCTTATGGCACTTCTCTAATTTATTTTCTTAGAATCACCATAAAATAATAAAAATATCACACGAACATAAACTAAAATAACAAACTTGTTATGTTATAGTCTGAAGAATGTGAAGCGAAATCGGTACACTTAGATTGTCTACACAGTGAGACCTGCCTTTTGCCGCCCCGGACCAATGAAAATGATCAAGCATTAAAGCGGGACACCGCAGAAACATTCAATTTTGTTACGGAATGCTTTTTTATGACACAAAAGTGTATAGACTTAGGTGAGTACATCCGTTTTTTACAATATTTATGGGTTATGTTAAACAAGTGTCGAAATCAGAAGTTTCAACACTTATTTTTTGTTATTTGAACCATGGCCATTCATTTTATTACGGGTAAAGACAGTATACAATGAACAGTCCTTATTATTTATTAATGCCGTATTTACTGTTACGCCAGAAATATCTATTTTAAAGATATTTTTTGCGTAATTTTCTTCTGGATTTTTCAGAAAAAACTATAAATGTAGCTAAACTGTAAATATGGATTTAATTTGATAAAATAAGGAACACTTGTTTATTAAAACTTCTGTCAGATTTGGTGTAGACCGTTTGGCCATTAGTCAATTATAAAGGAAAAATTCTAGTTATTATAATGTATATGAAACACTGTTAAAACTTTACGAAGCAGTCGACAATAAAAAAAAAAATATTTAAGATATTTGAGATCAATAGTTTGTTTTTCTATATATGTATATAAAATGAAATAGGTTTAACTTTAGAAAAAAAAATTGTAAAGTGTTTCCTATTTGTGAAACTAGATATTGCTTTTCTATTTCTTGTACTGAATTCTAGTATAAAACCTTACAATAGCGATATCTTAGAGTAGAAAATAGACTTATAAAACCTAACCCTTAAGCTTTATACAAATGCAGGTGTCCGTGTCTGCGCTGAAAAGTTATGGCGAACCGGTCAAGAGCTTGGCCAGGCGCAGCGAGCTCTAGCGGACGTGACATCGGCCGTTCACCACCTCCTAGATCCCATGAGACAGCGGAATCAACTACTCATGTCTAAGTGAGTAGCTCAAAATTGTCACTTAAAATCGTGGTACTGAATATAAAATATATTTATTTATTTACGTAAGCATACTTGCACTATCTTAACAAGTGTACCACAATACAATAATAGACTTTCTTATAAACATAAATATTAAACAAATCCTAATGAATAAAATAAACTTGAAGAGACAAAAATAACAAAAGGACTTAAAAGTAATTTAAAATTAATCATTATTACTTATTACATGTAATATTACCTTTACGTGTTTACTCAATTGACACGTTTATAATTCGTATGGACCGGTTCTGAGACTTTTTTAAAATAGGTTAGTCCTGACCACATTCATAGCCATATGTTATATTACTACTACCTCCACACTTAACGATCCTAAACACAGAGATTCAAGTGTCTCAGGGCCCCGGGTTCCATCCACTTTATCCTTTAGTAAATTTATTACATAAGCCGTAAAAAGGACCTCACGACACACTTTCAATTCATTGTACCCAACCAAACCGTGTACAAATAATGTGGAGTAAAGTGGTAAATCGGATATACTTAGTACAGCTTCAATTGCAGAAAAAATTGAATTGTACTAATAAGTTTGATTTCCTCCACAGGTTCTACAGCCTCCGCTGCGCTCTTCTCGAGAAAGACATGTTAACAAACCTGAACCGTTTACAAGCGACCACTTGCAATTGGTTGGTGCAAGTGGCAGTTCAGCCCAACGCTGAGCAACCATTGCCCAGCTACGCGCCCATGACCATCACTCCTATCGTCATGCCTGTTACTACTATACCACCTGATACACTTAGGTATGATAATAAACAATTATATTATTATTATTAATAACTTTACAAATCTTTGACACGACAGTCTCACACCAAAATCTGGAGAGCCTATGCTTAGATAACAATAAACTGATATATTTCTTAATACACACAGTAAATAATTAAGTTTGCACGACATTATTTTAACACGCTTTAATTATCTTCACCTATATGTTTGTTATTTGGCTCCGTATGATGACGAATTAAGAATACGGAGTGTCATCATCCCTACTCATCCCGTGGGTGTCGACTAAGGGACAAACTGCGCAGGACAACATCATTGCAAGGAGATGGAAAACTTGAAACAAACCCTATATCAACCTGTTTGGCCAGCGTGGAGGCCCAAGGAGAGACCTATCTCCAGAAGTGTACTGTTAAAAGCTGTTGTTGTAACTATAATACAATAAATCGATATGACAATGATTGAATGACGATTTTAATAAGAAGGCCAGAAAAAGTGAAAAAAAAAAGAAATATAACAGAAAACTAAAAACACGATTTAATGATAATCGATGTTGCTCGATAAATTAACTCTCGAAAATATTTGATCAGTGCAGTACGTCTAGAAATGGTACGAAACATGGCACAAAACACACCCCCACGATTTTTGCACAATTTAACTTATTATTAAAGCATTTTTTAGTTTTTCAAACTATATCTATTAAATATGTAACACCTCAAAACAAAACTTTCACTTTGACTCACAAAATATCTATAGGACACTGTTTGACCGGCCGACCCCATGAGCAGATACCATGATAAATACGTTACATTTTTATGCGTATATATGTATTTATTACAAGCATATAGGTGTCTTTATTTCAGCTTTTGTTTAATATACTTTATTTAATTTTATAATATAATTTACTCGATTTATTCAGATGTGTCCCCGAGTTTGTCCTGGAGAATATAGTGGTGTTGATAACCCTCGCGCGACGAACGGCTGGTGCTATCGACGAGGATGCCGACATAGCTGGACTACTGAGGCCCGCGCTCACACTAGTTCTCACTTTCATGGGAGATTCCTCAAGGACTTACAACCCGCATCTCAGGTATATAAGCATCATCATTATTAATTAACAGCTTTTAATACTTCACTGCTGGACATGGGCCTCTCCTAAAAAGGGAGGTTTTGGCTTACATACACACCGATATTACTGGAGTTATTTGACAAAATACTACTTCTTTCACACTACAAAAATCTTCATATATTTTTGGAGTGAATATAACTATATTTCTTAAGTTGAGGTGGTACGAAAAAAGTTTAACACGTTCCCGCCGGCGCATTTTTTCATTTGATGCACCACCCGGCGGCGCGTAAAAAATCAAGCAAAAGTTATATTTATAATACGTTATTAAATATAACTTTTATTCAAAACAAACGTTTTTATATATGTACGTTAAATTATTAGTGTCTAATAGCACAATCGAATGCGAAACACCTGTAGTACACGACGCCCGATGAGGCGGTCTAGCGCGAGCCACCGGTGGTACACGCCGCCCGATGGCACAATCAAGCGCGAGCCACCGGTGGTACACGCCAGCGTGAACGTGTTAAGATACAATTTAATATTGGTTCGACTGTTTCAGGGCGCGACTAGCTGAATGTCTCGAGGCGATGTTACCAAATCATCCTGATGATCGACAACCTTTGAGCAGTTTAGCTTCATTCTATCGCGAACAATTGTTTAAAGAACACCCACATAGATTACAGGTACAGTTGAATCCGTTTATAATGACATCGAAAGGAATTGACAAACACGTCATAATAAGCAGACGTCATACAAAGCGTTTTGTGAAAAAAAAACCTTTTTATGTAAATAGTATGTTTGTATTTAAGTACTGTAATAGAGAAGTAGTAACTTATAAAATAAAAATTTCACACATAAATACATACATCATACACATACAAGTGTATTTCTTAATGTAAGTAATCTGTAATTTTTGTCTGCTTTTGTTTTTTCATTTTAATGTAAAAACAGTCTCTAATACTATTATGTATAGAAGACATCGCTATGGTCAAATAATCATTTTCAATATTGCTATGAACAAATCGCGATAATAATTCTGCAGCTTTTAATGCGTCTTCTGTGGTAGGTAACGGTTCTTCCTCGACTTCCTCTTCCCTATCACTTTCGAGTTGTTCCTTAGCATTAATGTTCTATACGATATTTTCATCGGTGGGTTCTTCGGATGTGAGAAGAGCGCTATCGATACCAACATAATCTGCCCACATTTCCTTCCTTCCACGTGACCTTCAAGCGTCTATTACTCACTGAGGTTCAAAACACAACGAGCCACGTGCCGAACGTCGTCGGGAACCAACGAACATTACCAAAGGTGTAAAGAATCATTTCGGTCATTATAACCGGACATAATTTATTAAAAATGGGTCATAATAAGCGACATGTCACTGTAAGGGAAGTCATTATATCCGACTTTTTTATAAAGAATTTTGTATGAAAACCAAACTTCGTAGTGTAATTACGTCATAACAAGCGGTTGGTCAATATAGGCGGAGTCATAATAAACGGATTATACTGTATTAATTTTAAATTTAAAATTTTTAACCACTAGATTCTTAACAATAATAATTTAATTTAATAGAGAGAAAGTGAATTATTTTTCTTTTATAGAGTTATGCCATAAATTGTATAAGTAGTTTTTACTTAGAAACGACTAACATGTTAAGTAAAATACAAGATTAAATAATTATGACTTTAACATCACAGCTAGTGCCGTGTTTACTGGACGTATTCGTTGGCATTGAGATGACTGGCCAGAGTGTACAGTTCGAGCAGAAGTTCAACTATCGCCGCCCAATGTACCTTGTGATGGACTTCTTATGGGAGATGGAGGAACATAGACAAGCTTTTACGTAAGTACGAGAGTAGATAGAGACGTACTTAAATATATGTACATTATACATACATACAAACATTGTACTGAAAACTTTCCTACTGCTTGGTACTCTGCTAGCTCTCTATAGCTAGTTATGTTGACCTGTACTACACAGGTTCGAAGATTGCCCCGAGTCTTTGAGAATATTCTGGAGTCTCAAACTATATACAGTTTCATAATATTGTTACGATGTATTCTTTCGTTTAGCTTTCTGTTAGTTATAGTTTAAAATAAACTCAAAACTAAATAAAATGATTAACCTAATGATAAATCATACTCGATAACATAATTTAAAAAAAAAAGGAAATTGGCATTATGGTCTTTTTTTATCTTGGAATCATCCAATGTGTTTATGACAAAAATTTCTGTAACGAAAATCAATTTTGCAACAAAAATTGTTTCAATGATTAATTATAAATTATAGACGCCTAGCAAGAGAAGCTGAAGCCAACATGGAGGCAGTCCACCCACCGATATTCCTGCGATTCGTGAACCTCCTGATGAACGACGGCATTTTCTTACTAGACGAAGCTCTCGGCAATATGGCACAGATACGCACCCTGCAAACTGCACAGTACGTAGCTCTTTTTACACTCGTTTAAAATAAACAAAAAAAAATTGCCATATATTTAACACAGATCTCTTTGTTTGACAAATTCCAGTGAAATTTTACTGAATCAAATATACGGGAATCAATATAAAGTGGTTATGTTATATAATACTTCTTTTGGTACTGATCCTACTTCTAACCGTTATCAAAATGTTGTCTTTTCTTTGTAGTTGAGAAAGGGTTTTGAGTAATTTATGCTTTATAGTAAGAGTTTCCTTCTGAGTCAAGACGATGGAAGATGATCCATTAGGATGTTAACAGCGGATAGCGAATACCTTATAAGGGATATCTTACAAGTAAAACGGCTTTGAACCATAGTCACTCGAAGAGACCCTGTTCATACCAACAGTCGCACCTTAAGTTTAATTTTTCCAATAGGTTAAATACGTCGTTACAGATAGCGGAGTCTTCTTTAATCACATCATCATCTCAACAGTATTGTTTGACTGTACCACTGCTGGACATAGGCCTCTCCTTAACAAGGAGTTTTTTACCTACCATACCACGACACGGTTACCAGACAAGTTGGTGGAGGATTTCTTTCAAGTTTTCCTTCTCTTTGCAGTGATGTTGTCCTGCATAGTTCGCTGTCTTAGTCGCCTCTTACGACAACCACGGGGTCAATAGTAGTGGTGACACTCCATATTATTAGTCCGTCACCACACGGAGACTTCAATGATATCAGGCTAACTAGTCATTTAATACAAATAAATAATTAGTACCTGGAAACCGAGATTCGCTCGGTATTATTGTGTGATAGTCAATTCACAATTTACTAACTTCTTTTGTTCCCACCCTTAATTTTGTCGCATAGACAAGTGTCAAAACTGTCAAAATGGGCCTATTAGATAAACATTTCATTGCTGGCAAACACAGATTAAACAACGTTTTCTGAAAATGAAACCTAGCTAGATCGATTTATCGCTCCCGAAACCCCTTGCATACTAAATTTTATGAAAATGAGCCATTTCCGAGATTCAGATTATATATATACCCATATTATGTACATATATACAAGGATTACTCGTTTAAGGATATTAGAAAGATTATTACCATTATTGCCAAGCGTATGGTCCGCTACAGTTTTCAAGATGGGGATTATTTCTTGTATCTTTTCTCATTTATCTCTTGTTTACAATATTGTGCAGTGAGTCAGGCGCATGGGCTAACCTGCCAAGCCAAGAGCGCACACAGAACCTGTCGAACCTGTCACACATCGGTATGCTGGCGCGCTTCGACAACATCCTGGGCCGCGATACCATCCGCACGCTGGTGCGGCTCACGGCACACGCGCCCTACGTCTTCTGCCACCCCACGCTCGTCGAAAGGATCGCCTCCATGCTCAACTACTTCTTGCTGCATTTGGTCGGCCCCAATAAGAAGAACTTTAAGGTTTGTATTTTTACTAAAGTTGGCTTTTTAACAGACTCGAAAAAGGAGGAGGAACTGAGGTTTGACATAAGTCTGTCATATATGTTTATGTTACGGGATGTTATTATGGAACGTGATAATTTAACAGTTAATATTACTTCTCCTGTATATTTTTTTTTCTTAAAATATACAGGTAAAAGATATGAAAGAATACGAGTTCGATCCTGCCACTACTGTATTAGATATCTGTCGTATGTATGTGGAGCTTGGGACCAACGAACGATTCTGCGCCGCTGTTTCAGACGACGGTCGGTCGTACTCGCCGCAACTGTTCACCTTAGCAGAGGCGGTTCTTGGTAAGTTTATGAAATTTTCTTAAATACAACGTCTTAAAATAAAAATATATTTTAACAGATTTGTATATTCTCATAGTAGATACTCGAGACCGACTAGCGAATTTATATCCAACTTGTTTGAAAATATAGAAGATGTCTCGTGACTTAAATGAACTTTTATGTTAACTTCATGAAAACAGCAGTTATGACCATAAATTTCGGGTTAAAACCACTCGAATGCAAATTTTTTTTATCCTAAACTGTTGAAAAATCCCTTCTAATACAAACGGAACCTAAAGATATTGCCTAAACTTTCTAATCTAAAAAATTGGTTGGAAATGCCTTACTATAAATGACTATAATACGGCCTATTATCCTAAAATTATTTTTTTTAGTACGCATCGGAGGCGGTGGATTGATAGGTTCACTTCAAGAGGTGGCCAGCCGGGTTGAAACTCTAGCAGTACAACGTCAACGTGACGAGGAAATACTCGCCAATGCCCCTGAGGAATTCCTCGACCCCATCATGAGTACTATCATGATGGATCCAGTAACTCTACCCAGCTCCCGTACTACTGTAGACAGGACTACTATTGCTCGGTAAAATGCCTGCCACACACTTTTTATTTTTGAACCATTTCTCTCAAAAAAAAATCTTTAAATCACTTAAAACTTTACATAGAATGATTAATAAATAGTATTTTCATTATTACAGCCATCTTCTAAGCGATCAATCGGACCCATTCAATCGATCGCCGTTGTCTATGGACCAAGTGAAATCTAACATAGAACTTAAAGAACGGATTTACGCCTGGATTGCTGAACAAAAACGGAATATTGCTCAACAAAATACTTCAAGTACATGAGAACAACTTGTGTTTTGTGTATTATACCAGACACTAATATATTTTTATGTGCTATTGTTTTCCTTAAGAGATGTATTTCAAACAATCTTTATAATACTTGATTTCACAATTTCAGTTGTAATATACAGAGGCAGTCACAGTTACATAATATTATTTCTTTAGTTTATAAATTTTAGTATAACTTTTCGTACATATCATTTACACAGATGTGTGATACTGTTAAATAATTTATTTCTTTAACTTTACTATATTGCCACTATTTCTTTGGGTGCATTTTTCTTTAGATGGTATTTGTTTGTCTATGATAAGTACCAGACTACACTTTGTGATAAATTACTATGTTCATTATATAATTTAGGATAATGAAAACTAGATGTAATTAATATTAATAATATATTCCGTGAATTTTAGCGTTCATTTTATTTGCTTACACATTTGTACACAGGACTAATGAGTTAAATTTTCATTACTATCCATGTCTACCATTATAACAGAATTTATACACTGAAGACTCACTTTCCTCCCCCACTTAACTCGCATGACATACTACTTTAGAAACCAACAGTTGGACACAATTTCTTTCGACGTCGTTGAACGAATTTTTTTCACAGTCGGCACACGTAGGCAATTTGTCTAGACATATCATTGAATTCTAATTTTTATTCTAATCTTAAATCGCATGTTTTACTCGACTGAATAAGTTCGTTAGTAAGTTTATTTTATAGATAATTAGTATCGATGTTGACAATTTTTCTGCAAGAAAGTAAAACCTAACTGAAGGTTTTATAAATATTTAGACGTGCACACTAATTATTGCTATAGGCAAAAGCAATAAGATTAAAATAAAAAAAAAGACATTCAATCTAATATCCACTGTAATGCACGAAATAACTTAATTTTCTCAATTAGACATTCCGTTTTTGGAGACATAAAATTTTCAAACAATAATCTAAAAACAATAGGTACAAGGATGGTCACTCTAAACGAAAACATTTACTAAACAGTTAAGTATAAACAAAAATGGTAATTAGATTCCGCTTATTGATATCTGGATACTCTAAAAACAAATCAGCATTCATTTGCAAGTTTACAGAAATTTACGCTTACTTAAATCTCCGAAGCTAAAAACATATATATATATATAGCAGGATATATCATATCCGTTGAATTTAATCATCACAGGATATAAGTCAGACAGACCCTCAGAACAAGTACCTACTGAAGCAGGCACGCCTATTAGTACGATACTACGCCTCTTTTTAGCACAATATTTATCTGAAATAAGCGGTATATCATGGGTATTCGCATTGTTCATTGTAAAGATTAAACTAACCATATAATGTCTGTGTCAACACAGCATCAAATCACGTCAATAGTTTATTTTATGCATTCATGCTAGCTTCAAATAATCCAATCTAATGGTAGCACGAGATACTGTCGAAAATCGCAACGTTAAAAAATCTTAGGTTTTCATTTCTTAAGTTTAATATCAACGTACTCGTATTTTCTCCACCTAATAAGGTACACACCAACATGTACGAATAGTACCAAGTTTCATTTAAGTTTTTAGATTTCATTCTCATTTAGATGTAAATAAGTCTAGTCTTGTAAGATTTTTTTTGTCTAATTTACACTACTTGGGTAGTAAAATAGTGATTGAGGCAAAATATTTACATTTCGTGTAACAGGGAGTAAACCATAACAATCACAATCATCTACGAAAACCACAGACAAATAGTTATAGTTGACATGGCGGAGTAATCAGCTGTTAATTGCAATACAAACGAATAAGTGTTTTCATTTCTGTAGATATTAATTAGTTCGGCAGTATATACAATTTCTGTTATCTTTCCTTTTAAATGTGTAACCTGTATAAATTTATGTTAGCGTAATTTTAAATTTATTGTATGAAAAAAGGAATGGCGCGATGTCCCTTGTCATCTGTCAGCTTCATTCATTCATCCATTGTGCAGAAAAAATGTGACTTGTTCGCTTTGTAATTTTGTTTTTATGCATTAAGTGCTAGTTGAATATTAAATACTACCGTTATTACTTTCTAATACTGTTACAAAACCGTCGATTACCTTATTGCAATATTAAAACACTCTTAACAATACAGCAGGGCCTAGTTTATCCTAGTCCAATATATTCCCTCTACAAAGAGCTCGGCGCGGCGTCGGCGAATGAAATACTTATTTTTGTTGCGTAGTGATCTTTCGAAATCTCATTTGATGAAGACATAAGAGTGATTTTACAATTGTGAAGTGTTAAAGGAAGTCAGGATGTCAGGCCGTGTAAGAAAGCAGTCAGACTGCCCTGTGGGCAAGCAGGGGCCGATGAGAGCAACCCTGCCGGTGTCATCAGTAATGAAGCCTAAGAAGAACGCTAGCAATAGTCCAACTTTATCACCAACTATCGCATGGCGGCGAATATCACCCGATCACGCCCTTTCAGGACAACGAAGCCCAGGAGCAGTGAATTATAAAGGTAAACTATAATACAACAATAAACTACGTTAACAATACAGTTTTTAGTAAACACTAATCATATTTTTAAATTTATTTAATGCATGATAAAAAGAAACAGCATATCAGCAAAAAAAAGTATTGCAGTGTAACTTTTTAAATGTTAATAAATTATATATAAGTGTGTATAGGGTTCCAACCAAGAACTTAGGACCTGAAGCCAACCTCACCTGCGAGTGGTGAACCTGTCAATCGACGGATGAGGCTTTGGCAATCAAAATACTGATTAGTGGCAATAGGCTGGCCACCTATTACATGGGACTAAAATACTTTAGTTATAACACTATTTTAACACTCAGACCTCCTCGTAACTCTGCATGACTATGAAAAATAATTTTATTCAGAGAATAAATCATTGTGTTGTGTTTTTTATAGGCAAAGGCAGATTTGGGGCCAGTGTCATTAGGCGTACAGCTTCCTTAGACACTTTGTACCATAAAGGACAATGGTCCAGAGACTATTATCTGCATGCTGGCCAGTTGCAAGTAGATAAGTCTACCCAAGTATGTACCTTTTTTGGAGAATACCTTTTAGTTACTATAATTTTAATCAAATTATGTATAAATTGGTTTTTTGATTGTATGATAAATTAACAGTAAAAAAATGGCAACTAAATTATGTATATTATTAGTTGGTCAGAGATAATGATTATGGCTCTATACTAGGTAGGGAAAAATGTTAATTTTTATGAAACTTTAGCTATTAATGCAGCGCATGCAATGAAATATTCAAAATAAAAGGAAAAAATGAACATCCTTATTTATGTAACATTTACCATATACTGGTTCCTTAGGTGTTAGCATGATGATATATATATATAACTGAGTTATTTAAGACTAAAGAAGTTTTCAAGTCGGACCACTAGTTCCTGACATTAACACATTCATCCAAAAAGACTAGCTTTCTAATAATAGTATAAATAAAGTGATTGTAAGTAAATGCTACATTTCACTGTTGTAAATTCTATTATTTTAATATATCGAAGTTGAGATCCACTCATGATTAGATAGTTATATTTACGGCAAATCAAAATAGTCATACTACTCAAATGTGAAGATTCCTATGTTCACTCCTTGTAAAGAGAATAAATGTTAAACTGTTGTGGTACCAAATAAAAAAAGTGAATTTAATGTTTGACTTGAGGTGGTATGCATATATTATTATTATAAGTGTCTAATTAGAATAGATGACAATAGTATGTCTAAACAGTCTACTTAAATTTTTACTGCAATATGTACAAAACTATATTATTGCTGTTCAAACAAGACTAAGATCCATTTAAGCATTTTTACTCTCAGAGAGAAGACATGATTTAAAACTTCTTTTAGTTTCTTCTCTTTTTTAAGTAGAAAAATTTAGTTTCATGGTGAACTTTTTGTTTTTGTGCAGACTGATGATGGAGGTGGGACTTCTGGACGCTCGTCTAGGGGTTCAGATGATGATAAACTAGATCGTTTTCTTCGAATTCGCCTTCAAAGACCACATAAATCTAGTGGCTCTGGAGACAGTTCAACACATGCTATGAGTACAGCTCTATGTAAGTGTATTTTTATTAAGATCATCAAACATGCCACACACAATTCCCTTTGGAAATTTTCCAGCCTTCAATAATTGCCTTAACTAGTTAAAACAAAAAATTGTTTATACTTTGTTTATATATATACTTCTTTCGTTATTTTCAAAAATTCCTGCATAAATTAGCTCAGGTACTTCTATTCCGAAAATACCGGAATGAAATTTCTGTTTCTTCTTTTATTTTTTTTCCATGATTTCAACCGTTTTTGAGTTGAAGACATGGAGAATTATGTACATGGGCAAAAAGATCATAAGGCCAAGTAAAGTGTGATGTGAATAAAAACATTTTTTTTTTGCTATTTTTAGATAAATTTAAATAAATTATTGTATTTACAGGGTCACGTTTTGGAAGTGGTAGTGTCCCACTTAGAGCAGCACGGTCTTCAGTAGAAGGTCTTAACCAAGAAATAGAGAGACTAGTGCTGTACCCAGCTAGCGGCACTCAAACACCCCTTCATGATCGGCTAAGAGATAAAGTGAGTGTTGGTTTCTAAGTAATATTTTTTTCATATTTCAATAATACCAGAATGAAATCTTTTTTTTTTTTATATTTGAACATTGGAAACATTTTTTAAAGTTTGTTTTTGTTCTGTAATCTATACATGTAAATAAAAATTAGAGTGTCTGTTTGTAATATTGAAATAACCACTTTTTTCTACATGCATATTATTTCATATGATTATACATACATTACATACATCAAAAAAACATTTGTTACGATTTTTGTCTGTCTGTCTGTCTGTCTGTTTGTTCCGGCTAATCCCTGGAACAGCTGGACCGATTTCGACGGTACTTTCACTGACAGAAAGCTGATGTTATAGGAATAAACTTAGGCTACTTACAGTTTAGAATTTTGGCATTATAAAAAAAAATCCATGCGGACGAAGTCACGGTTGCAGCTAGTTTCAAATATATATAAACTATTACAAATATACCAATAACTTGGTGAATATGTTTTTTCGAAAAATAATAAATAAATATTTCACATCGCATCGCATACATCTGATAGAATAGTTATATACTTTTAGTTTATATAATACTTGTATATTATACACAGAAAATAGTGAAACTCCGAAACAAACATTTGCAGATTATACAAACAATTGGTCCAACCCCAAAATCAACCCAAGACCTCAGCACAGCAGTCGCACATGCTACCAGTGCGACTGCAGTCGCACTTGCTACCAGTGCGCCACTTAGACAGTCAATGTCAATATGATTTAAAATCCATTGAATATTGTTCCAGGTTACACCAGAGGGGCACCGTGCTCCTTTAGCTGAGCTGTTGCGGCGCTCAGTCAACACTCAAACCCCACATGATATAGCAAATGCAGCTCATTCATCAGGTAACATTAATATTTTTATTTAATTAACAAATAGGTCTTGTTTTAAGGGTTATATTGTAAATAATTAATAATTAATTATACAATTGTTTGTTTACCTAATGCTGAGTAGGTTGTCGTATTTAAAATGAAATAATTGGGTTAACTCCTACAATAAAATGTGAGCTAGCTTGAAAAAAATACAGTATTGTTTTAGATTATGTAATAATATTTATAACTAAGATAAATGAAAATCAACATTTTTGGAAAAAAATCTGTTAGTGAAATAAATATTGACTCGACGTATTGCTCTAATTTTACTATATTTTGTGATTAAACAATGTCTTAATTAAATATTATGGGTATAGATCCACCTTCCCGGGGCTCACTCTCCAGCGATTGCTCTGCAGAGCTCCTAGCAGCAGGTCTATACTACTACTTACAGCTTTTAGACAACCCTCTGCATTACAATAGTTGATTGACATGCACATAATCCTTATGTAGACTAAACATATAACAATGATAATTTGCTGTTAAAGATTTTGTTTAATTTTGAACCATAAAAGTATTCATTGAAGAGGACTTATTTACTTCTGAAACATGTTAAGTAGCAGTTTATATATTGATACATTTTTAATGAAATGAGGAGAATTAACCAAGTGTTATATGTATGAAAGTACAAAATTTTATTTTGCATAATTTTATAGAAAAAATCAACTCATCTTTAATTAACCCATGTTCTGTCTCAAGTTCTGGACTATATCTAAACTAAAATATATAACTAACTAACTATATCTAAAATAGTAAAATCATAAAATTATAAAAATTGATTTTTAATTAGTATGTTTAAAAATTAATCAATATTATTAAGGCTGGAGTGTAAAAGTGTTATTATACTTTAAATCCTGCAGTTAGTTGATTTACTGTTTTGCTAACTTAAACATTTTTTTTCTTAACTTATTAACAAATGAGTTAATATTACGTGTACATACTCTCCTTACGACTCCGAAGTTCGAGCACCGGCATTTTAGGGGGCTTATTGTGAGTTTATTTCAGAATAACTCTAGTGACGATGACTGATTACAGAGTTGCGGTAAGTCTGTACTGAAATACATTCACCAATCCAATCTTTTCTACGAACGAATTCGCATAAACTCACACTAGGCCCTCGGTGCGCATTATTACGTAAAAAAAAATATATGAACATTTCCAAAGCATGTTCTTTTTTTACTTAGGTTTAACGCTTTTTGAATAGGTAACATTATGTAGACAATTGTAGAAGTAGAGTTTGGATATTTTAATTTTTTTTAGTTTTGTTTCCTTTTGTTTATATTATTTCATGTACTCGTTATTATTCCAGGTGGCAGTGTGTGTTCTTCTCCTGACCTAGACGGCTCTAAGTTGGGCACATCACCGCAAATTAACCGCTTCTTAGCTCGCGAACCTCCAGACGGTTGTGAAAAGGTATGTACATGGTACAGCTTTAGTTAGTGAAAACACACAAAAAAAATTATTATTGTTGTGTTTGTATTATATTATCTAATTGTGTGAAATTATATTCTTACATCCATTTTTTTCGAAGTGGAATATTTCTTCTGATCTCTTGGTCCTTGGGGACTCAGGAGTGTGTGGCGTTTCCTTTAAAAACTACCTCGACAGCTTGTCTCTGGCCCTATATATCTGATTTCACAGTTCCTCCCCAAATTGATGCTATGTATATTTACACAAAATATATTTATGTTTGTAGAGCCTTGAGGGAGACATATCCAGCAGTCCTTCGGCTGAGATGGTGATGATGATGATAATGATAAATAAATAAATATAAATAATATAATTTATATATAATAGATTTGGGAACAAGGTCGAACATAGGCTGCACGTATTTTTCTGATGGCTCTGTCTATCTTCTGCCTCTTAGTTACTGTTAAGTATAGGTATGGGAAAGTTTTACCTTTGCCATACTTAAAATTCTGCCTAGCTACTTGTGTGTTCCATAAAGTGATAAAATCTTCAATGTGAGTCATCTACATCCCTAAAGAAAAGTTTACTGAGTTAGGTAAATATTCTTATTAAAATTATGAAATAACTTCATATGATATTTTTCATGTTTATATTTTTTCGAACAAACATGAATTCATTTTAAATCATTTAAGTTCAGCATATAGAATTCACATTCGAACAGTCAGATAAGATCTGATATTTTTAATTTTTATAAATTAATGTTTAATAGTCTACAAGTAAACGAAACTGTTAACAATAGAAACTTGTACTAGTATTTTCACACAAGACTAATCCCAAACATACATAAATATTTCAACACAAAACAAATGGTTGTGTTCGTTAGCCAAAGATTTAACCTGACTGGAAATCGAACTCACGACCACCACCTAATCTAACTACTAGACAACAGGCCACTCAAATGTATGTTTTATGATACTCATGTGTTTATTATAGGTGAACCTTAAAGCTGGCGAAGGTACGTCCACAGAGACTAGGAGTATGGTGAAGCCAACGATACCAGGGTTTACGCTACGGCCATCGCAGGGTTCAGCCTTCCAACCGCTCCAGCCCGCCCACCACGTGCACGCGCCCGTCCCTCCCGACCATCCTTCGTCGCACAACTCGCCTGACTCGCCGACCCCTAACTCGCACTGACTCACCCTGCCACACCGTGTGCCGAACACACTATGGACTAGAGAGTTCGTCCTCATCTGAAGAGCTACAGAATTGTTCAGAAAGCTCGCAATATAAGATCTTCTTTCTCTCTTTAAAAAACTATGGTGCTGTGCAGAAATGATTTCATTCCCAACCTTGTTTAATTTGACATCAAAGTAATCATTTACGTCATGTTTTGTTGACGCAAAAAGTACTTATGACAAAAAGTTTTAGAGAAATACTAAATTCCGATTAATTTAGACAGTTTATTATGAATATTTAAATTGTGGTTAGTTTGTGGACCATCATTTCTGGAAGCGGTTTGTTGTCAAAAATAAATTTAATAATACTTAAAATAGAGCTTTGCGTGTTTTACGGGATATAAATATTTACAAATTAGATACTGTACAGAAAATATTTATCTGAACCAAGATTAATAAAAACTTTTTGGTCTGATATGTACTCTAAAGACTTTCTGGACAATTCTAAAACATTACTAGCCTTATTTTCATTGTCAACTACATCGAGATTATTTCACCTCTCAATAAAAGTTGATGGATAAAATGTTTCTATTGTAGAAATATATGGAGGTCGCGAAATATTTCTTAGTAAGCATTATAATAACCCTTGGTTTATTTGTACGGAAACAAGATAGTGTGTTAGACCCCATGCACGGCGCAATCTCAATAATGGATAACAAAATATAATAGTGTGTTGTGGCAGTTAAAGTTTTATCGCTTTACACGTTTGTAATCTGTTATGACAATAATAACACTCTTTAAATTTATTATGACGAAAATGCGTCATTCGACAGAGAATGTTTGTCAATTGCCACCAAATAACGAGTGAGAGTATGAAATAGGAATGTCCCAATATACTTGTATCTCTTAAACTTGCAATTGATTTGCATAAATTATACACTTTGACAAACAAATAACCAAAGCAATTTAATCACTGCATTAGATTCACTAACTATACCAAACTGATGACAACAATAATTCTTATTAACTATAACTAATAAAATATTGACAGGTATTAGTTTGCCCCAATAAAATTATGTTTTACAGTAGTTAATATGGGAGCTATTTTTCTAAAAGCTCTAGATATTCTTAGCACTCATTGCTCCAGCTTAATTTGAATACATGACTGGATATATGTTTGATCTCATTTTATGTATTATTTAAAAATGATGTACATAACACTCCATGTTGCAAGCATAGAATTTAAAAGTGTTATAGTGTAAGTGGATTTTAATTTTCATAAGTTTTTTTTATTTTAAATCATTGAAGATAAATTCGGACCAAAATTCTGAAAGGGCCAGATCATCTTATTTGTGGTTATACATATATCTGTTGCAAGAACGATTTTCTAATGCAAAAGAGCTTTAACTTGCGGGATTTGATAAAAGAAAATGTAAGTAATAAAATAGACTGAATTTTTAAAATTTACTCATACTTTGATACAGGTAACTTGACTTTATTTGGTATGTAGTGTTAGTTAGTTTACTATAAAGTGCCTATTATGGACTTACGTGTTGGTTTAATCTTCGAATTTCAGTTGCTTTTAATTTGGTGATTGATAAGTTACGTCAGTATCTGTATCAGGTACTTGAGGTATTCGTTTGTATGACCATTCGTTTTGGGGAATAACCGAACTGGTTGGATTTCTCATTTTGGCCAAATGCATTTTTATCATCGAGACTGATAATGTAGTATGTTGACAACTTACACATAAACATAGTTAGATCTGCTTTTGGACATATGCAATTATTTTTTAAACCTTTTTTGAAATTCGACGGCAAATATAATATTTTGGATGGCTCACCTTTGGAATAATATAGTATTTTAAATGTTATCATTGCTCAAACAAAATTCTTTATAAGAGCCACACTTATGATATACGCCGAATTTGAAAATGTAAACTTAGTGTTTGTAATATCCAGTTGCTGATATAAATTAGTACCTATTAATTATATTGGTTATGCAATAAACAAAATGTGATAATGTAAGTGGATCGGTTGAATCTGAATAATGATCGTGACTTGGCAACTGTCGCTACTTGCACGGAATGTGCGAGTATCGATGAGTTGTGTGGATTTATCGAAGGTGCTGCCTAGTGACTATAAGTGTGTACAGACCAGCCGACTTGTGACTGTGACAAAGGAACTGTGTTTGGAGTGCGATAAAATTGAGTAGGCAATCGCACTGAGCAGACGTCATTTCTGAACGGAACTGAATGTGACAAACGAAACCAGATTCTGACACTATGAGAAAAAAATGTTTTGTTAATGTACAAAAAGTATTAATCGTTACTCATTATCACCTACATTACGATCGTGTGTACGTGCGTTTGGTATTATATGTTGTGTACATTCTACTCCAGTCGTTCATGATTTCACATCTTCAGTAGTGTTTATATTAAAATATATTGTGCAAAAACATGAAAGAAAAGCCGAGCCAATAAATTAAAATCCGGATTTCTGAATAAAATGTTTCTTATATAAGTGCAATATATAGCTGTAATTTCGTATAGAAACAAAACAATTTATGATATAAATCGAAATCTATACCTTGTCGTTTGTAATAATAATCTTCATGGAAACACTGAGTTGCTCGATTGATGTCGCGGAATCACGTTTCTGTAACGTAAAGCTTAACGATTATGTTCGCATTGCTTCCTAACAGCTTCCATGTCGCTTCTAGACTCCCCACACTTGAAATTCAAAACAATATTATGCTTTACTAATAATAGACTTATGTCACAGGTCCAGGTTGTAATTTAGGATTTATATAAGCATCTCCCAATGTCGTTACCTAATTTAAGGTTTTGTAAGTTTTAGTGAAGGACCCAAAAAAATATTAGCTGTTAATAAATGTGTGCTATAAAACGGTCCCCTTACAGTTTATTTTAAAGTAAACCACTAGGATGTGGACAAGAGTTCCTAAATAAAGATGTCTCTGCCATCGAATGCTTTGTCCCCCACTATTGTTCTGATCCGCGTACAAAGAAGAAAGGTATCTTTATTTAAGAGCTTAATGTGTTTAAAGTACATAAAGATATTTTTATATGTTCAGGGTAGGAAAGGTGAGTTGTATCATAAAAGTAACTTTGCTAGGACCTTAGATTTGATAGTTCTTTTATAGACGGTTAATATTATTTTAAAAGTTTGCTTTTAGACGAATAATAAGTTTGTAATTTTTATTAATACAATATTAGATTAAATACTAACATTTAAACTAAACCAAAAGTGCCCATTGAGATAAGTTTATAATTTAAGCAAGCCTTTTGTTTGGCATTTTGTTAATGAATGATATTTAGGCAAACAAAATTAGAAAATAAGAAAAATTATCAAAGGATTGTTGTGTTTTAAGTTATCTAAAATTGTTGAGGATTATTGATAAAAATTCCTTTAATTTTTTTACAAATGATGTTCAACAAAGGGCTTGTTTAGTTAGAGGCATTAATTAACATCAATATTAATAGAATCTACTTTAAGTAATAATAAGAATGGTTTTATTATAGTTTTGTTTCAGAGAAGAAATTCTAATTACTATTTTTGTTTCCAATATTTTATCACTTTTAACTGTTTTCACTTAATGTATCTTGCTGTATTGCAGACATATCCAATATACAGACTGATTTAACTAAGCCTTTTATTTTGTTACTTATTCCCCTTGTTTCTTGCTAGAGTTAAGTTTAGAAAAACTTAACATTCTATAATTACCAAGTTCTACAGATTCGGTTTAATATTGCATGTTAATACTGTTTATCCAACGCCAAAATAGTGGTATACTATGATATAGTAAAACTTATCATTCCTACTGTTCTAATCCAATCCGTTTGGAAGAGAACAAACAATTTCAAAAAGTGGTTGTTTCCTTTGAAATTATAAATATGGGCGGCCTTTGGGGATGGTCATAGCAACGACGGGGATTACTCATGTTTCAGTTCGCCTGTTATTACTATAGGGTTCTAGACACGACTTTCGTTTGCTTATGCTCATGATACAGTAGCTGCGTATTACGTTGAATCGTTTCAAGTATCATTATTAAAAGCGAGGAACTGCTTGGAGTTTCGCAATATACTACCTGCCCAGGGCTACGCAATATATATACTAAGGCGCTTCTAAATATAAATTTTACTAGTTTTTCGAAAAAACTCAACCTTCAGTCTCAATAAGGATTCATTATAAACAAGCGAAGCAAAATGTCTCTTGGCTGCTATAGCAACTGAAATTTTTATTCTTTGTTGGCAACTAGTTGTGATAAGATTTTTTTTTTTATACACAACCAGTTGCCAACAAGGAATTTGTCAAAAATGTTAGTTTCAATCGAAGAATTTCTTTTTTTACGCCACCATGTAGCAATATAGTCCTCATCTAACAAAATAAAATTATTTGTAATGCAAACACTGAGCCACAACTTTTTTCAATTTAATAGACCGTTCCGTCACGTTTTTCATAATTAGAGCCTTTAGGTACTATCCTTATTAACTATGTTAAAACAAATAAAGGTACTTAACAGTAGCACTGTTCATTTATCTTAAACTTATAAAAAGCTAACACAGTAAGTATATGTTTAGGCCCCTAATCCTACTAAATTACCACCACATCAAAATAGTCTAAATATGTAGGTCTTTCAATTGGGTCTCATTTGAATTTATTTGTCATTCAGTATTTTCTAAATTATCAAAATATTACGAAAGCTTCTATTTTGCAACTGGTTGTGAAACTTATTTACTAAAGTGGAAAGTATTCTTTGTTGTTAATTGGTTGGGTGTAAATAAAAAAAAGTCTTCTGTCGCAACTAATTGCCAAGAAAGCAGAAAAATTCCTTTTTCACATTTTGTCGTGAAATTCAGTTGCCATTGCGGCCGAAACGAAAGTGTCGAGTAGTTGAAAGCAATGTTCAGTTTGGTTTTTTATAGAACTTTGATAGTTTAATAAATAAAACAAAAATGTAGATGTAAAACTATTGTATCATATAATATTATAAATGCAGTCTTAATTCCTACAATAAAAGATCTAGAAATGCATTAATATTGTAAACTACGCTTAGTTTGTATGTCGTCTAATAATATTCGAAGTTCTTCATCTTCAAATCTACCTTCTAGAGATGGTATTAATGCCTTTGCTTCTTCAGGTGTCTCTGGACATAGATTCGCTAAACTTGCCACTTCAAATTTGTGCAGTTTCTTAGATTGAAGGAGGCTGAAATTATAGATAAATAGTAGTTCATCATCATCATCAGCATCATTCACCAACAGCCTTTTACAGTCCACAGCTGGACATAGGCTTCTCCTTAGCAAGGAGGTTTTGGCTTACTATACCACGCTGGCCAGGCGGGTTGGAATAGGATTTGCTTCAAGTTTTCCTTCTCTACTAGTTTGTGTGGTGACAGATTAAGAATATGGGTGTCGTAAAATGCTACTAAGGGAACCAAATATGCAAGACAACATCATTACAAAGAGAAGGTATAGTAGTTATAATATTCAAATGTAGCACAAAAGCTCCACCAGAAGTATCCTTATCTGTATTGAGGATAATATGCATTACTTTGGTTAAGAAGTTACATACTGCTAGTTCCTCAGTCCAACAACAATGCATCTGATATTATCGACCGGTAATACCAGTGATACCTGTGTGGTGGAGCCTTAAAGCCATACATAACCTACTGCACAGAGCTAAGAGTTTAGCACATTCATAATACAGATGGATCACTTGATAATAAGTAACCCGTGGACACCTGTAACTTAAGAGTCCCAAGTGCATTACCACCTTCTGATTCAGGGGGATCCTGAAGATTAGGGGATTTGGCCTATGGTAACAAAAACATGATAAACACCAAAAAATGGTTACATTCTTTGGTCCCAGTCGATGTAACCAGTGTCAAGCAATTCTTTTCTTAGTTTTCATCAAGTGTTCTGTGAGACTGTGGTATCATGATGGTCGAAGCATGGCTCTCTCACAGAAAGTGACTTAAAGTGTTTAGTCTAAATATTGAAGGGGTTTGGGCTACAATAATCACACGCCCTTGAAGAAAAACACCAAAGAATTGCTTAACCTGTAACTGAGAGGCTGTGAAAACTTTCCTGTCGAGTTAGTAATTGCAAATCATCAATTAATTATACATTTGTGCCGAAACATGATCTTACCATAGACAGTGACCTTAGCTTTTTTGTCCGAATATTGAACAAAGCTTACCACACCATACCTAGAGAACATCAATTAATACTACTTACTTCCTAACAGCAGCTATTGTTTCTTTATTTTTAAATTTTTTAAACATATTGGTGTATGTAAGAGTTTTCATAAAGACTTCTGAAAATTCTTGCTCTTCCTCTGCAGACTCATTTTGGGCTTTCCGATGTTCTAGTAACATGTCCACCTCAGATATTAATAAGGTTTCTGCATTTTCAAACTCTGAAACAAACAAAATAGAAAATTAATGATATGATCTAAAAGAATATAAATAAAAGACATGTGCAAGCTTGGTAATTTTCACTAATTATATTAAAAAAAACATTAAAACATTAATATATTTTTTCTATAAGTAATATTGTTAAACGATGGCATAACCTCCTAAGGAGAGTCCTATGTCAAATAGTGTACTACTAAAGATTGTTGATGATAACTGTAGAAATAAAGTAAGGGAAGGAGCATACTTTGCTAAACTTAAGACTACTTAGTATTGTATCAGATTAAAAATTTATTAATTTATTAGAAATTATATATTATTTGCTTAGTTAATGTGTCCATATGTCCTAGTTTCCGTTAAGAAAAATGGGAATTCAAAATTTACCTTTTGGAAATTGCAAATCTGCTGCGTCTTCTTCAACGACGTCTTGTATAGGTCCAGACATGATCTTTTAATATTTATATGATATATAATCGGAATGTAAAAAAAACTACAGATAATTCAACCTGAAAACAAAACCGTATTAAGATTTTTACATATTATATTTTTGCATAAATGTTTATGACTTATACTAAAACATTACCTAATAAATTAATTGATCCTGGAATGCGAGAAATAATTTAGAGTCACTTTTAAAACGAATTTTGAAGAGGCAAACCATAAAACAAAGCGCTGTGAACAAAATACACGATCCAGTAAATACTGTAATGTCATTACTGTCAATAGTAAGAACTATTGACAGTAATGACATTACCGAGTTAATTGCAAGTGTTATATTCCGTCTCACGAAAGAAGTCCCGCAGACGTGGTGTTGTAGTCATGCCACGGAATGCTACCAGCCTTTACTATTGGATTGACCAAAAAAATATTGTTTGCAGCTGGATAGCAGTAAGTTAAATCGAACAATTAGTTCATTTCTATGTGTTTATATATAGATTATTTTTATTAAAACAGCATTTTTGTTTTGTTTTTATATGTATTTTAATAACATAATCGTGATCATCGATTGGGTTTACTTCAAACATACTACTGTTACTACTTGAGTCTTTGTTATCCATATCACTATCGTCAGTAGACTGTTACACCATCACCTGATGAAGAAATTATAATGTAATCTATTTCTTCATTCAAAACCCCGCTGTTTCTAGATGCACGCTTTTATTAAGGTTGGTTTTAAAAAAAAAATTATTTCATCTTGTCATTTCAGTTTCCAAACAAACAAAGTAGCAACTTCGGAATTTGTAAAAATATCGAAAAACTTTAGTTTAATATTATATTCTTATACAATAACTAGCGGCCCGTCCCGGCTTCACACGGGTGGACAAAAACGGAGTTTCTGTGGCATAACTGTAATAGTTAGACATATGGGATCGCGGACATTTTTATAGGTATCACGATTGGTAGTACATCACTTTGCTCTATCATTAATAATTTCCACAGCATACGCGAAATAAGGATTCTTTTGATACTTTTTTCACACGTCGGGTTACATAGTCGAAATTTTCACGTGGTTCCTCATTTTTTTTTTGTATTAAATTTACCTGCCCGTCCGGCGTAGTACGGTTGGACATTTGTTAATTAAAAGAGTGTAAACTATCTTTACGCATCATTGAAAAATGTATTTCATCATCATCATGTCAGCCACGATGCGTTTACTGGACATAAGCCTTCTCCATTGACTTTCATGGACTTTGACGGAATATTGCCACCTTCAATCCCAAATAGTCCCCAAGTATTGTTTTGAACTTTTTGTGTAGTTCTAAAAAGAACTTACTTTTATATTTAGTTCCAAAAAAAACTTTAAATAATTGAAAAGTAATTTTTAAATTACGTGTAGTTATAACGAAATGTAAAAGTTAAAATGCAATATCGTTTACGGCCGAAATGCAGGGAGCCGACCGTGCGACTCTCAAATATCATCCTGTAAAAGACAAAGTATATCTGCATTAAACTTTATTTATGTTAAAGTAGCTTATACTTGTAAGAATCCATACACCTGTCTAGTATTAATACTCAAAGACTATGTTCGAATTTTAATTCTTTTATTTTACATAGAAAACCTTATACTAAGTTATTTATAATAGATAGATATAGTATCACTGAATTTTTTGTAGATTTTGATGAGCACATCAAAAGTATAGTATATTATATTTGTCTATAATCATCTATTTTAGTAGCGCACGTCGAATTATGTTTCTTTTGTGAAGTTTTTTTACACCTTGGCTTACAAACTTCGATTTATAATACGGATCTCAATTTTTTTTTAAAAAAATATAGCGTATGTTACTCCTTGGTAATGTAGCTTTCTATTAGTGAAAGAAGGGTCAAAATCGGTACAGTAGTTTTAGAGCCTTTATGGTACAAACAAACAAACAAAAAATTTTTCCCTCTTTATAATATTAGAATAGATATAGACTAGTATAGATAACCTGTGGTTTTCTAATCGTATATCTACTGACGCTACTTTTGCTTATTCTACTCTATTTTATGTAGACTAATGGTCAGACCAATGAGGAATGAATGAAAAAGGAGTTGCCGTTTTTATATATTACTAGCTTACCCCACGAACTCTGTTCCGCCTTAGAGGCAATAAATAAGCAGAATTTTGATTTGGACTGAAACACGGTCGAACGGGATAAAAATGTCCGGTATCCTATGTCCGTCTCCTGGTTCTAAGCTACGTCCCCACCAATTTTCACCTAAATGTGTTCAGCCGTTCTTGAGTTATAAGTGGTGTAACTAACACCACTTTCTTTTATATATATAGATAGATAACTAGCTTACCCCGCGAACTCTATTCCGCCTTAGAGGCAATAAGGCAGATTTTTGATTTTGGACTGAAACTCGGTAGAACGGGCTAAAAAGTATCCTATGTCCGTTTCCTGGTTCTAAGCGACCTCCCCACCAATTTTCAGCTAAATCCGTTCTTCTGTTCTTGAGTTATAAGTGGTGTAACTAACACCACTTTCTTTTATATATATAGATTATTTTCAACTGAATAGATACAACAACAAAAAAAGTCCCAAATAAAATGGTAAAAACTACCTAACTCATATACCCAAATTTGTACTTGTCGTGGTAGCTACTCTCTTACTGACATTTTTAATTGGTAAAATGCCTTGATTCTGCTATTCTGTTTCAAAAAACTATTGCACCTTCAAAATTATTTCTCACCGGCATTTTTACAACAAAAAGTATCGTAAATTTTTATATTTGTATATACATTTGTCGGTGTGGCGCGATTTTATTTAACTACTAGCTGCACCCGCAACTTCGTCTGCGTGGAATTTTTGTTATAATTCCAAAATTCTAAAATGTAAGTAGCTTAAGTTTTTCACTATAACATCAGCTACCTGTCAATGAAAGTACCGTCAAAATCGGTTCAGCCTTCCTAGAAATTAGCTGGAACAAACAGACAGACAGACAGACAAAAATTGTAAAAATGTTATTTTGGTGTATCTATCGTATGTATATTCAGTGCATGTAGTAAAAAGCGGTTATTTAAATCTTACAAATAGACATTCCAACTTTATTTATATGTATGTATAGATTAAACATAACAAGTTTTGCAGTACTTCAGAAGTTTAGAATGTTTCTAAATTTCTAATATATGAAGCCGGCTGGCTGCACTATCTCTTGGTCAGTGTTGCCAACTCTTATAAGACCGAACTGTTTCGATTTAAAAAAAGTAAAAAATGTATAGATCCATAATGCTATAAATAGAAATTAAATATTATATTAAATAATGCAGTTAAGAATTTTATTGAAACATGCAATAACACTATGGATGTCAATGGATGCATGGTAATAATAAAAGAGGCGGCATACTAAAATGAAATTGTATGTTCAGACAGCAGCATCTTGAGTACTTATATGTATTCTGTGGTTACCGGTATGGTTCGCCTGTCTACTAGAGACGACGATTCTTTTCTAAAAAAAATTAATTTTTAAATCGATTTGAATTGCGTCCCAGTGAATCGATTTTCAAAACATCGAAGTCTGAAAGATTGATTTCTAAAAAATCAATTCTTTTTCTAGTTTACGTTTATCATGTTTTTTTTTTATATTAAACCTACCAAAGTGACTCTATTCTGCCTGATGGAAAGCATGAATAGAATCCAAGAGCGGTGGTCGCCATACTCACTGCGAATGCCGACAGTGCAATATGGCGACCCACGCTATGGCGGCCTAATGAGATGCTTTTTCACGCCCCTCTTAAAGAACCCGAGATCGTAGTGGCAAGGAAACACGTGCGCCGGTAATGAATTCCAGGCTTTAACCGTTCTGCACAGGAAGGAAGAGCCGAACTGTTTAGTTCGGGAGCGTATGTCTACCATTCTGAAACGGTGACTTCCAAGGCCAGCACAAGTTGTCCTATAGAGGAACGGAGAGGATGGGATCAGTTGGAAGAGCTCATCAGAACACTCTCCATGATAAAGACGATAGAGGGCTGCCATAGAGGCGACATCTCTGCGTAACTGCAGAGACTCAAGGGATTCAGTGACTTTCGGATTATTGATAATCCGGACTGCTCGCCGCTGTAACCGATCCAAAGCGTCCAGCAAATACTGTGCGGATCCATCGTAAAGATGAGAACAGTACTCCACGCAGGAGCGTACCTGGGTCTTATAAAGAAGACACAAATGCTCAGGCGCAAAGAACCATCTCACTCTGTTAAGTATACCCAGCTTCCGTGAGGCCGCCTTAGTAACGATTTCAATATATTCTCGCGGATTGAAGTCCCGGTCAATATTCATACCCAGGATACTGAGATTGTCCTGCAGTGGCAGTTGAGTGTTCTAAAAAGTGGGGAGGGGAAGGAATGGAGACTTTTTGGCAGAGAGTGCGCACGCCTGTGTTTTCTTGGCGTTGAACTCGACCAGATTCTCATGACTCTATTGAGAAATACGGCCTAGGACCCGGTCCAGCTCAGTGACAAGCTTTTGTCGCTTTTCCTCAACGTCCGCTAGTTTCGCTGTAGGGTGACCGTAGTACCGTCCATGAACTGTACTGTCGTCTGCATAGCAATGTATATCGCCAAGGATCAACATGTCATTGAGATGCAGGCGCAGAAATGCGGCCACCCAGCTGCAGAGTTTGGGGGGCAGGCCGAATGATGGAAGTTTGGAGATGAGCGAACGGTGCCAGACCCTATCGAAAGCCTTGGCCATATCGAGACTGATAGCCAAGGACTCCCCATCCTATCTACAGCCTCACCCCAAAGGTGTGTAAAGAACGCAAGGAGATCACCCGTGGATCAGTTCGGTCTGAAACCGTATTGCTAAACATTTAACAACGAGTGATCCTCCAGGTGACAGACTAGTTGTTTATTAATGACACGTTCGAGCACCTTGCAGATAATGGAAGTGATGGCTATAGGTCGGTAATTGGCCGGGTTGGAGCGGTCGCCTTGTTTGGAGATGGGTTCGACATTCGCCTCTCTCCAGATCTCCGGAATAATCTCGGAGGAATAAGACAGGCGGTATAGGCGCGTCAATGCTGGAGGCAACTCTGAAGCGCAGTTCTTAAGAACCACCGCTGGAATACTGTCTGGTCCACTGGCTTTCCGGACGTCGAGTAACCGTAGTTCCGCGCCGACGTCACTTTGCCGAATACGAATATCCCGCATTGTAACGTCGCAGGTCGGAATGGTGGGCGGGTGTAGACCACGGTCCTCGATTCGGTAGTTGGCCGCGGCTTTGTTGTACGCTGCTTTTAGGCCATCTATGTCTGGATGGTCTTAAGCGCGGGCCCTGGCCCATGCGCGGTAGGCCGCTTGATTGTGAGTAACAGCGTGAGAGCACTCACGATTGAACCAGGGGCGGGCCTTCGTGCTGACGACCTCACTGTAGGGAATATATTATTCCATAGCAACAGTGATCTCGCCAGCAACGTCAGATGCACTTTGCGACAGATCCCTGTCTTTGAAGCAGCGTTGAGCCCAGGGGATGGATGCAATATAATCTAGCATTCCATCCCAGTCTGGTGACTAGTAGTGCCATAACCGTCGTCTCGCCGCCACAGGTCGTGGTGGGGCAACAAGGGTCACTGTGGTGGACACCAGGCAGTGATCGGAGGATCCCAGAGGGGAGAGAACCGATACTGTGTACTGCGCTGGGTGACTCGTCAGCAGTAGGTCTAGCAAAGAGGGCGCTTAACCTGTTATGTCTGGTATCCTGGTGGGCTTGAGTACCGGCTGGGTGAGGTCATCTGTGAGAGCGAATGCGTGGGCAGTTCGACCAGCGTGGTCAGTTCTGGCAGACCCCAACCAGGACTCATGGTGGGCGTTAAAGTCTCCTAGAAACACCAGCTCAGCGGTCGGAAATTGCTCCTGTGCCTTATCTGCTGCCTGACTGAGATGAGATGTAAGTATAAATATATTTTTGTAAAAACAAGATAAATAATATAATTAACGATCTCTTATCAGTAAAATCAGGGAATTCGATTTGTTGCCTTCGCAAACAAAACACAGACATCTTACGAGTTTTTGAATAGTTAACTGTTCAGCCGATAGCACTCTTATAATACGAGTACATTCAACTAATTGCAAATAATTGTATGGTTTCTACCGAAATGAAAAATCAAATGTTGATTTTCAAGTGTGATAAATCAATTCACTAAATCAATTCAGTACTTCATTTTGATTTAAAATATCAATCATTCGGCATTACAAATCGATTCTTCGATTAATTTATATCAAATCGCGTCCCTACTGTATTAATGTGGTATATTGATTGAATTGAGATTTTGTCATTAATGAAGTTAACAGAAAAGTAAATTATTAATTGCCTGGGATTTGTGACATTTTACGTTATGAATGTTATGTTATAAAAAATCATAATCATGTCGAAAACACCAATCAAATTCGAGTTCTCACAACTGTTTAAGCCTAGAGGTAAGGTTTATAAGTTATCTGATTTTATGTCAAGTAAATATTTGCATCAGTAACTAAAATAAATTGTATTCTCTTTTCAGAAATTAGTAGCACACCTAGTAAAGATCATCAAGAGGTAGAAAAGACTGTATATTCCCATGTTTCAAATCTCCACGGGCTTTTATGCGATTGGTTAAAAATGAAAGACAAGGGAAACCGTATATTTAAATCAATGGTTGTATTAAAATTACATGAATGTGTAGATGATTACTTTCCAAGTCAAATGATGCCATATATGCAATGTTTATTAGAGTTCTTGGAAAAGATGAAAACTGTTTTAGAGAGTAAGTACTTGAGTAATTTTTATAATCGTAGGCATGATGAAAATTATCAAATGTCCAAGTAATATTTGGATCTAAATGTTCTTTAATAGTCCACCTTGGCACATAGGCCTCTTTATAGAAAGGAGGCTCTTGCCTGTAGTAGACAGCCTATATCATCCTGGCCAGACGGGTTGCTATAGGCAACTCTTATTTATTATTAAAAGCTACATAGAAAGCTTACAATGCTTCAGCACAATTGGATTGCCTCAACTGGTGTGATTCAAGAGCCTTACAGAGAAATGGTCTTAAGACCCTCTTTGATTGCTTTTTACAATGTGAGTAAGGTTACCTGTCTACTTGCTCTCCTCCTAGATCATGAAAAAACATGGTTTATTAAATCTCTCCATTCAAAAATCTCTTATATCAACAACACTGCTTGTTTTGTATAACATGAATACATGGATGGTTTAGTGGTTTGAATGGTCATCTCGCAGCTTTCTACTGTGTGTCTAAATGCCACAGGGGACAACACTTTGTGTAATCAACAAATTGTTGTTCTGAGTGTGGATGTTCATTGTGTCCATTTCGTGAAGTGTGTAAAGTCATAAATATTTCTCGTACAAGAGTTATTTGTTAAACAAAATATGGTAATTACATGTTTACTTCTACATAATTACATATTGTTGCATTGCATTTTCTAATAATTGGATTACAATATATGAGCTTCATTTTAGGTATAAAAAAATATGGAGTACCTAATTCTAGGACTAATACATAAATACATGTAGGTAACATAAAGAAAGTTTGATAAATAAAAACAATTAAAAGCTGCATCTTTTTACAGGCTGTGTAATAATAAATGACCAGTTAAAAGCATTAGCTAAGTTACGGCCTGGCAATGAACCAGTTATTTCTACCTGGTCGGTCAGTGAAATTTCCAAAAATGTGATGGGAATAATTGAAGCACTGAAAAAGGAATATGAACTGAAGGAGGTCATCATTGGTATGTATTTAACTTAAGTATTGGTATAAAATAATTTAAAGAGTTTAGTCTCATCAGTTCAGAAGCAACTTAAAGTAAGAACTGTGTTCCACTATGTGTATTGTATATTTTTTCATTTGGTGTTTACATCCAATGTACACATTATTTATGTACATATGGGCAATCCCACATTCATGTACATATTACCTGTATGTTAAAAATTTGTAATTAAATTTATAAAAAGTCAAAACTTTAAAATTATGGTTAAAATTTTAATCATTTAATTTTAAAACTATTGTAAAAAAGCATTAAAAACAAGTGAAATTTAATTCTAAGCAAAAGTTTAATACTAAGTGGAGCATAGTATAGTGATGATGATGTACTCCTAGCCACCGTCGGCTAGGAGTATCTCAACCGACTACACAGGAGATATTATAGTGCACAAGTGTGGGCAAACACGGGGTTTCTGTTTCTTCACTCTCACAAGCCGATGGGACGGTTATCTGACACGACCGAGGCGAGATTAGGCGTAGAAGCGACGACTTTGCGTGCTCTCCGAGGCATGGGGGTTAGAGTTCCAACTTATAAACTGTGGGCTATTATTAAGCATTCCTGTATACATAGACGCGATAACACTATATGACCAGACTCGGGCATCGCGCTCGAGTCGTCTCGATCGGCAGTCACATGCGTTAACCGCTAGATAGTAATAGCCATAGAAAATAATATTTTAATGAAGTTATTTTACTTATTTCAGAGAACGTAGCGCATACCAGGGATGAGCAGTTGATCGACGTGTACGTTGTGGCGTGGGAACACGATGTTTATTTGCATATTGATTCATTCTCATACCTCTTCGCAGAAGTTGGCCTGGCAAGTCTCCCATAGCATTACCTACGGCAACAAATGACGTCACTCCCTCAGGAGAAGAAACCTCCAAAACGTACGTTTTTCAATTGTAGTTAAACTGAGGGAAGAACAATGTTGCCGTAAAATCACATGTTTATAAGCTATTAAGTCAAAGTATAATGTCAAACCTCCTTTTTAAGGAGAGGCCTATGACCAGCTGTGGACTATGGTTGTGAGCGATCATGATAATTTGAAGTGTAGTAGTTATAATAATAATATTCTACACAATTCTTAGCACCATCTATTAAGTAGAGCTTGTACTGTGGGTACTAGATTGATGTAAATACAATTATGCATACTTTTGTTTTAAAACATGCATATTGATAGTACTTTGGTAACATACTATCAACACTTTATTTTATTTATTATTTTAAAAAAGACAACGCCCGCACTAGGATTAAATCCTGTGTCGCGGGGGATTTTACAAACATACAAGAAACGGACACAAAGAACACCCAGACTCAGAACAACAATTTCTGGATCACACAAAGTGTTGTCCCATGTAGGATTTGAACCCACAACACTCAGCGCAGTAGAGAGCGGCGTGGCGACCGCTTAAACCACTAGGCCAACCGTGCAGTCAGTGCAACACTAAAAATATATTCTATTACATTATAAAAGTTTGATTAATTAAACATACTTTTAAAGGGAGTTTCTCTTAATTTTGATACTTAGTCGATTACAATAAAATTTACGCCCTGTCTATGTATGTATATAGGTACAAAATATCGTCGTTTATAACAACAATTGTCAGTTTATGAAGGTATAATATGTAATAAACTTTGCAGTAGAGCAGCCAAATGTTGACGAATGATTTTCTTTCCACTAAATTAGTCCAATGTAACTTGAATTAATAAGAAAAAGATTTTAGTATAACATCAATACTCATATAAACCTCGTTAACAGTTGCTGTTATTAATTATTAGTAGTCAATTCCCTTCTTTGGTATTAATATATTAATACCATTTCGTATTAAATATTTTACATTTTTACATGTATATATATATAATTTGAGTAGTAGAGTCACTCTGATCTCAGAACGAACGGGCCGGTTCGACCGCAGTGGTACTACTCTCAGACAGAAGATCAACCTAAAGCGACAGCATTCGTGCAGTCGTTTTTCGTTGGTGAGTGCGAGACCGGAGGCCCGATGTTGCAGGGGTGACAGTTGTCGTATGTGTCTGAGCAGTGGAGTGCTCGTGGGGTCATTGTGGTGGTGCCGTGGATCGAACCGTCGGTCAGGGAGACCATGGAGGTAGAAACGGTGGTACCGCTAGCCGCTCGTGGCCTAGACAGGCGCCCAACCACGGTTAACCACCCTTGGAGGCTGCCCCGTCAGGTCGCGCATAATCTGCGGAGTGGCTCGTCGTGCCAGTTGTTGACCGGACGGTGGGACCCGGCGGCCACTTCTAGGAGGGTACGGGGGTCCTTCCGTCCGACGGTTCGATCACCGTTTTGCTTCACCGTAATATGAAACCACAATATTCCGAGTCTCAGACTACACTGGCGCGTCGACTGTCATGCCTTTTTTGTCCCCATTTCCTCTTTCCTAACATACATTCATGGCAGCGCAAAGAAAAACGAATACAGGTACAACAGCGGCACTCTCCTCCTCTCCCACCAACTCGCTTTTTGAGGTGGAGTTCACGAATATCCGTAGACTCCATGCAAACCTCAGCGCCGTCCATCAGCACCTTGAGACGGTACGGCCGGCCATGCTATTGCTCATGGAGACACAAATACACCGCCCTGATGACACGGCTTATATCACTATCCCGGCTATATACTTGAACAGGTCAAACACCCTCTTTGATAGACCTACTGCTGACGAGTCACCCAGCGCAGTACACAGCATCGCTTCTTGTCCCTCTGGGATCCTCCGATCACTGCCTGGTGTCCACCACGGTGCCTCTTGTTGCCCCGCCACGACCTGTGGCGGCGAGACGATGGTTATGGCACTATTCGTCAGCAGACTGGAATGGAATGCGAGCTTATTTTGCATCCATCCCCTGGGCTCAACGCTGCTTCAAAGACGGATCTGTCGCAAAGTGCATCTGGCGTTGCTGGCGAGATCACTGTCGCTATGGAATATTATATCCCCTGCAGTGAGGTTGCTAGCACGAAGGCCTGCCCCTGGTTCAATCGTGAGCACACTCATGCTGTTGCTCACAAGCAAGCGTCCTACCGCGCATGGGCCAGGGCCCGCGCCCAAGACCATCCAGACGTAGATCGCCTAAAAGAAGCGTACAACAAAGCCACCAGGGAATGCAAGAGGGCTTACATTAGAGCGGATGCCCAGCGCATTGCACGGACTGGCCAAGAACTGATCGCATACCCTACGGGTAGCCGTAACTTCTGGTAATTGGCCAAAGCCGTGCGACGTTACAATGCGGGATATTCGTATTCGGCAAATGACGTCCGCGCGCAGCTACGGTCACTCGACGTCCGGAAAGCCAGTGGACAAGGACGGCATTCCATTCTTAAGAACTACGCTCCAGAGTTGTCTCCAGCATTGACGCGCCTGTACCACCTGTCGTATTCCTCAGGGATTGTTCCGGAGATCTGTAGAGAGGCGAATGTCCAACCCATCCCCAAAAATGGCGACCGTTCCAACCCAGGCAACTATCTGCATTATCCATTATCTGCAAGGTGCTCGAACATGTCATTAATAAACAACTAATTCGTCACCTGGAGGATCACTCGTTGTTAAATGTTTAGCAATACGGCTTCAGACCGAATCGATCCACGGGTGATCTTTTAGCATTCTTCACACACCTTTGGGGTGAGGCTGTAGATAGGCACGGGGAGTCCTTGGCTATCAGCTTCGATATGGCCAAGGCTTTCGATAGGGTCTGGCACCGTTCACTCATCTCCAAACTTCCGTCATTTGGCCTGCCCCCCAAACTCTGCAGCTGGGTGACCGCTTTTCTGCAAAAGCGCTCCATTAGAGTCCTCTGCGACGGCGCCACCTCCGATTTTCAGCAGGTTAATGCTGGTGTACCTCAAGGTTCCGTCCTGTCACCCACACTGTTTCTTCATATCAATGACATGTTGACCCTTGGCAATATACATTGCTATGCAGACGACAGCACAGTTCATGGACGATACTATGGTTACCCTACAGCCAAATTAGTGGACGTTGAGGAAAAGCGACAAAAGCTTGTCACCGAGCTCGACCAGGTTCTAGGCCGCATTGCTCAATGGGGTTATGAGAATCTGGTCGAGTTCAATGCCAAGAAAACACAGGTGTGCGCGCTCTCTGCCAAAAAGTCTCCATTCCTTCCCTTCCCTACTTTTCAGAACATTCAACTGCTACTGCAGGACAATCTCAGTATCCTGGGTATGAATATTTGCCGGGACCTCAATCCGCGAGAATATATTGAAAGCGTCACTAAGGCGGCCTCGCGGAAGCTGGGTATACTGAACAGAGTGAGACGATTCTTTGCTTTATAAGACCCAGGTACGCTGCTGCGTGGAGTATTGTTCTTATCTTTACGATGGATCCGCGCAGTATTTGCTGGACGCTTTGAATCGGCTACAGCGGCGAGCAGTTCGGATTATCAATAACCCGTCACTGACTCCTTTGAGTCTCTGCAGTTGCGAAGAGATGTCGCCTCTATGGCAGTCCTCTATCGCCTTAATCATGGAGAGTGTTCTGACGAACTCTTCCAACTGATCCCATCCTCTCCGTTCCTCTACAGTACAACTCGTGCTGGCCTTGAAAGTCACCGTTTCAGAATAGTAGACATACGATCCCGAACTAAACGGTTCGGCTCTTTCTTCCTGTGCAAATCAGTTAAAATCTGGCATTCATTACCAGTGCAAGTGTTTTCCTCCCATTACGATCCCGGGTCCTTTAAGCGGGGCGTGAAAAAGCATCTCATTAGGCCGCCATAGCGTGGGTCGCCATACTACACTGTCTTCATTCGCAGTGAGTACGGCGACCACCGCTCTTGGATTCTATTCATGCTTTCCATCAGGCAGAATAGAGTCAGGTTGGTAGGTTTCCATAAAAAAAAAATTAAATACATTGTGTCACGCTAAATGAAAGTCAGTAAGTAAGCGTTTCACTTATTTCGTCTGCTTTTTAAAATGATATTGATGTTGTGTTTTAGATAATATTTAATATAAGTAAAAATAATAATATGTAATATTATAAATAAAAATTATCAATGTTGTGGTTATTGTTGTTATTTTTTATTTTACACACACTAAACACAAATATAAAAGGCACAAGGAAATGTCATGTACAAAGACAAGTTTATCTCAAAATTAAGTTTTCTTTCAGCAAACCCTGAGTCAATGGAGGATAGCAGAGAAATGTAAGGACATATTCATGCGTGTTTAGGAATGGATAGAGAAAGGAATACAATGACAAAAAAGTAGTAATATAGTAATATAGACATTGAATTATACACTAAATTATATTGTAAATATTAGTGTATACATATATTATTTACACATAAGATACACGAACACGTAAAGCCGTCGGTCCTACATCTGATCTAACCCTGATCGTGTCGAACAGCCATCCCATCGGCTTGTGAGAGCGAGGGAACAGAGAGTGCACCTGCGTTTGCGTTCACGGTTGTGCACTGTAACATCTCTTGCGTAGTAGGTTAGTTTCCATTGAGACTGGCCGCCGTGGCCGAAATCGACACCATCATCATACATAAATATACATATATACATGTGATACATTAAAGATCTGAAATATTACAGGGACAGATAAAAGTCGCTGGTTCTCTTAGAACACACTCAAATAAGGACTGCTGCGCATTGCACGCGGTAAGTCATTCTATAGCTGAACAGTTGCAATACTAAAAAAATTGTAACAACTCGAAGTAATAGGAATTTGAAGAAGAGGAGGAGAGATAGAGCGACAGCGTTTGCTCCTAGAACTAAAGCAATCACGAATGTATAACGGATAATTGGGGTTGTATGAAGTTGAATAAGGAAGGTAATTTAGTTGTTTCCGAAACGTGGTAGAACTTTTTCTAGCCAAATATGAAACGGATCCAGAGATTTTGTAACCGTTCTAGCTTACAACATAATCATGAAGTGGTACTCTTGGAATGTTTTTCAATGTTTTTTTATATATTATTTTTTTTTAATCATATTTATCCATAATTGAAGATACATTTTTGAAAATTCGAATAAGATGGCTGCAAAAGTCGCGGCTCGGCCCACGTGAACGTGTATTAACTATATTAGACGAGCAAATCACTACGACGTTCGCTTGTAAGCTATGTTGCCATCATAATCAATAATCACGTTTATAATAGGACACAATTTTGTTAGATTGAAAATCTCTATATGTAATGTAAAAATCATATATAACTGCACGAATGACAGTGCTTTAAGCTGTCACCTCGCCGCTTTCTACTCTTTCTATTATTGCACTTAGTGTTGTGGGCTCGAAAATCGCATGGGACAACACTTTGTGTGATTCACAAAGTGGTATTATGACCTCTTTGTGTCCCTTTTATGTATTTTAGTAAAGTTGCCCGCGGCGCAGGATACCTATACCTATTACTAGAGTTGTAGTTGTTTTAAAAAATAATAAAAGTGAAAGTCTATAACACTGCCATTGTGTTCTAACATTGTCGATTAACTATTTAGCGCCCTGACATATACACTGCTGTTTATAGATACGAATGAGTAAACATTTTTTTTAAAAATTCACAAAAATTACTTTTCGAAATGAACTGAGCAAGTCTTCCATTATTTGGGTTGATGATGTATGGCCAAAATGATGTCGTGTACCCTGTTGACGACACAGATTGCGAAGTGCGACGTGGTTCAGAGCTACGTATACCTTGGGCTTTTAATCTCAAACAATCGTGGCTGCGTAGATGAAGTGAAATGACGTATAACCAAAACTAATTTGGAGAAGTTGTAAAAAATTTGGGGGACCACAACCTCACCAAAGTCACTAAAAACATGCTCGTGCAATCTCTCATATTCCTCATTTTTCCATACACTGCGATGACGAGAATAGTGCGGGAGTTGAAAAAAGGGTGGAGGAGTGCTGAAGGAAAATGCTCAGGGTATCGTGGGCGGAGTTTCGTACCAACGTGTCCATAGTCCAAGAACTCTGCATTACACTACAGTACAGCCGCACATACTTCAGTACTTTGGCCATATTTTACGATAGAATAGCGACTCCAGAGTACGATAGGTAGTGCAGGGAAAGGTGGAAAAGATTAAATTCCGCTGTAGGGCACCCATGTACTGGACCGACCAGGTGAAATCCACAATCGACAGCCGCGTGTCTGCCTAGCTAACAGCCTGCCAATAGGGAAAAATGGCGGGAGATCGTACGAATAGCTTTACACGTAGAGACGTGATATAGATGCCTATATGTGTGGTAGAGACCACACATATAGGCATCTCTAGGTGATCACGAGAACTCTACTAGAGCGAGACGACAGAGAAGAAGAAGCTGAACATTGCCCTCTTCTTTTATTTAGTTTACATTTTCTTCTTATCGACACCAAAAGTTGTTAAGGTAAGTCACTTATTGTACCTGGCAGAATAGCTTGTTCTACGGTGAGCACTGTTGTAACAAAACACATTATTAGACAAGCTATTAAATCACTCACGTAGGCATAGACAGCTAGTCGTGTCGTGACGGTCGTGACGAAGATGTCCGTATGGCAAATGGGACGACAACCGACGGGATTCAACGTGTCCAAAACGCCTGTCTACACTTTTGTTATAAAGTCTCAAAATGGTCGCACATCATGTGTCACACATAGATTATCACAAGCAAATAATTGTGTTGGTTTGCGAACGGGTACCACTTAAATATTAGGATTAAGGTAATTTTGAAATTAATTTTACCGAAACATAGAACACAGGGTTATAAAGACAGTTTCAAATACGCTGCTTCGAAAATTTGCAACAACATATCACCATTTCGATATATAAAAATACAGTCAGATTTAAAAATAAACACAAACAATTTCTAAGTGAAATCCAAAATCGTAACACTCAACTACTTTAGATATAAATGGACTGATTATGCAATTAACATAAATAATTATCAACAACCCTATATTATGTATTTTAATATTTGTATTTAACTAAATTACACTCCTTAAAACATTTTAAAGGTTTAATTGTCTTTTAGTTTTAACAGTTTCGGAGGCATGTACTAGATGCCCTTCCCCACTATCCATACTTGTTGTGTGCCACACACATACATATTATTAAATGCCTTGTAATGTGTATGTGTATTTAATGTAAAATAATTTGAAGTTAAAGTGAAATATATATATATATTTATATATTTTTGTAAACGGGAGTCAAATGCGAAATTTAAGCATAAACTTACACTTAGACCTTTTGCTTTCGGTATTATATTTTTTGTATGTAACTGTATATTTGTGTATTGTACAATATACAATATAGTAATTTGTACAGTATATAAGATAATTGTATATTTGTATATATTAATTATGATATATACTGTACAAATTGCTGTAATACTGAAATCAACAAACTAAATTCTATACTACTCTAAACGGCGGATAATGTGTTATGAAAATGCCATCGTGAAAATTATTATGAAAGGCCTTTAGTAAATTAAAAAATGATTGTATCGCATATACTCATACATTGTCTTTCGATAAATAAGCTGCATCTAAGATATAGTCGAAGTTATTTGACCAATTAAATTAAATATCTAAAACGGAAGTTAGAACAATTGACATGAAAGTGTACAATACGCACCTCGTTGAACTTAATGTCATTATTATATATATTACAGTAATGTGATATAGTAGTTAATGCGTTCTATTAGAATGATTGGCAGCCAGTAAAAATGAGGCAAACTTAACTTATTCATTAAAGAAAAAAAATATAAATTAAACACCTGACTGTGTAAAAAATAACTAATAACAACTAACTAACTAATGACCAAATAAAAACTGAAAAGGAAACAGCGAGTTCAGTGCAGAAGTGTTGAAAGCAATTTAATGGCTACAGTATTAAAATAATTTCATTATTTTCATTAAAACCTAAAATTTGGATTTAATATCGTATTTTATGATTTTATTTTATGAAGATGTAATCATATGCTATATATAAAACGTTAAAGATGGGATAATTTACCTAGTAACTATTTATATTCCATAATATAATACATTTGGGCAGATAACATGTATGTAGGGTGGATGTGACAGTTCTAAAGAAAATCCAGTTCAACTTTGCAAATTGTTATGCAATTTCAAATTGTAGTTTTGTACATCATACACAATGGATCTATTTTTAGTAGTATAATATTGTTTGTTCAACACTGTAGTTAGACATTTATCTTAAAACAACAAGGTGATCATGATAATGGAATATATCATAAATAAATATAGTTTAAAAAAAACACCGCTTACTAAAATTGCGTTACGCGTGTTAAAAATTCACCTACTAATAAATATACAAAGTCACAAGAATGTTATGTACCTTAAGCGTAGTATTTATCTGTCTGTCATTGTATATTGCTATTGAGGCACTAGATATTACTTTTTCTAAAGGTAAACTAGATTTCACAAATCAGTGATACACTTCGGTAACTTAAGTACTATACGTCAATAAAGCGGTAATCCTAGAAACGAGAGAGAAATAACGAGATCCTTACCCGAATATGATAAACGCATTTTATAAATAGAAATTCGTAACTGAAAATTTTCAAATATATCGTTTCGGAAATTCGAAAATGTGCTTAGCAGAAAGTAAATTGAGCGTGAAATGACAGCGGGGCAACACCTTCCTGTTCGAATTTAGGTCAATTTTCAACGGTAGCAGGGACACCTTGTACCAAAGCCCATCCTTCCGCGTTCTATTTATGTTTGTTAATGCCGTGAACCCAAAATAGCTGTTTATAATGATAAATGTATACATTAATATTCGTTGACAGGTTGTTGCGCAACAATTTTTTTATGACGCTCCGTCCATACTACATATCTTTAGAGGAGTACATAAACGCCCGTTTTACTTTTCACCGTAAGATTATTAATTTGTTAAGTATAGAACTACTCTAGGCTCAAGGCTCAATTTATTATTTGGTTTTACTCTAATAACTTTAGTTGTAAATAATTTATGTTATTATATTGTGCGTTTTACAAGGGATCATAAACGTTTTAATATTTATTAACACTATTAAATTACCAGGTTTGCTTATACGTGATTCTCACATCAATATTCGGTACTTAAACTGTGTAGACCTTTGATCACCAGTCACCAGACCATCAATAGATTTCCTAATTAAGTTTAATCGTTAGGAATCGGAACGCTTAATTGTTTGTACAAGATCCCTAAATATTAAGCTTATTTTCATAGAAAACATCAAGTATTTTGTTTAAATACAGAGAAAAAAATATGATTTACCGACGCACGAAGATACACCTCTCTTTTATCGCTCCGCTTTGCTTCGGTAAGGACACGCGCACTTACACTGAAACCAAAAGGTCTAACTGGCATATAACCCAAAAGTACTAGCGATTGGTTAGACTGTTACAAACAGGAATTATGGTACCAGACTAAGGAAAGATACAAAATTCCCGTTACCAATTTTTAACCAGTACCGGAATTATCGAGGAAAACAGGAAATTTTGGCACCTGCCGTAGCAGTATTACTCTCGTTTATGTTGTAAATCATAGAATGTTACTTATTCTAACCTCTATGTTAGATCTATTTACTCTCTTATGTTTCGTACATTGTTTCTCTGTTTCCGTTGATTCTCTAGATAGCAAGATCTATTAAATTTGCCAGTTATAGAATTAACAGGAACACTTGTCGATGACACTTTTAAGAGTCGAACTTAAACCACACATGCTATTAAGGTTTAAAAAACTCAACTTTACTACTATTTATACAAAAGTGGGAGGATCGGCCGAGGTGTTGCCATGAGCCATGCGGGCCAGATATCGACTTCATTTGTCGCCATACATACGTCCATTCTCCTTCCACTTTTGGAACTGTCGAAAGGTTACTAGTAAAAAACTCTTACTGGTTGCAACCGCATCTCTGAGCTTTATACCTGGAATAAATAATACCTTTTTCAAATATAGATCTTTCTTAATCAATTAATTATATTGAGACTCCTGTGTTTGAATATAGGTATACTAGTGAAAAATGGATCATTAGGTACTTTACACAATTTTGACGTTTACAATTCGTTGAAAAGTGCACCAAATTTTCATTGGTTATATTAAAAATATATAAATAATTAAAGCTTCAAAAAATATCTTTCTTTCTAGTTCCTCTTTAAAGCTTAAAACGTCTGTATTCATGGGCGCTGAGAGAGGGTGCAAGGGGGTGCACTTGTTAAAAAAGTAAGTAATTAGTAAAATATATACTTTTAACTTATTTCATGAAGAAATTGATTCCATAGGTAAAGACCAAGGTTAATAGTATGTGTGGATGTAGATCACCTCCTCGAAAATAATTCTAGTGACGCCCATGTCTCTTTTTATGACGTAACGTGATTTGAAATGTATCTGTTTTTACTTCCACTAGAGCTTTTAATTCATCGTCGTCGTCCGGTTCGCTACGGCTTATTGTTTAGATCTAAGTACAATTTTGGAACGGAAGCAATTAGACTAATTAGGTATGCATCATGCGGTCACTTCCTTAACTGGGTCCATGTGGTATCTTGATATTGAACGGGTAACCATCTAACGTTTGAAACGAAACGAGAATTAAAAAAAAAATCATTGTGCGTTACGAATAACATTATCACAGTATCAAAAACAGATACAAAAAAAGTGCTATTGGTGTTTAATAGGAATGTAATAGTTTTAAATGCAAAATTCTTGGTACACTTTCGCAACTTTGACATATGTAGGTATATTAGGTAGATAGGTAACTTATGTAAAACTGATAAATTCTTGTTTATTAATTGAGAATTCCTTGGAGAAGTATATAGGCCTAAAAATATCACGTTGCTAACATTGACTTATAATATGATACCCTGTACCAACTCGTCCGGCCAATATGGTATAGTAAGCGAAAACCCCCTTTCTAAGGAGAGGCCTATGTCCAGCAATAAATTATTAAATACTATTGACATAAAATATTTCATGTAATATAGGTGTACATAATTACAACAAAAAGTCGTGTACATATTTACCACGTATTTGTTTGGTAATAGTTGTTATGGAAACGAGTTTTATCGTCCTGCTACATCGCTTATAGCGACGCATGTTGTTAACACGGTAATCGAGTTCTATATTATTAATAGAGTAGACTTTGGGTATCCAAATTTTCCAATTACAGTTGTAACTTTCTAGTTGTTTTAAATGTCGAGTAATTTAGGCCGATTATATGCAAATGGTGGCCTTAATAACATTGATAGTAGCAGTTAAAAATTCAAACATTTGAGATATATCAGACGTTTTTCACATTAATTAAAAAAACTACTTTAATATTTTTTTGAAAATTTACCAATAGCTAATGCTATTATTTCAAAAAGGACTGACAAGAAGGAAGCTGTAGTTATTGTTAATATATACAAATATCCATAATCTAATTAGTAATAATTTAAAATTTAAAATGACACGCTTTTAATAAAAAAAACCGGTCAAGTGCGAGTCGGAGTCGTGCACAAATTGTGCTAACATAGAAATTTGATTTTGTTACAGCTTAAAGATAGGAATTTCAATTTAATACTTCTACACGTTCATGAGGATTAGGGTAGTAACTTTAAAATTATTACAAATTTTTTTATTATATGATGTACCTAAAAATTTACAGTTTTCACATTTTTACTTTTATATGTGCTATAGGACGTTACTTTGTTCCAAATTGCAAGATTCTGAGTTCACAAGAAGTACCCTGTGGATTTTCATTCCCATTCGAGTTTTGAAAATTTGAGAAAATTTGCGGCCTCAACGCTTTTATCTCAAAAGATGACGAAGGGACGGACAACAAATTGATCACATAAGCTTATAAAGTGCCCGTTTTTTCCTTTCGAAGTATGGAAACCTAAAAATGAAACTAAAAAGAAAAAGTAATTTTTAATATAATTTAAATTAAGGATAGTATAACCAAAAAAAGCAATTGTACTGTAAAAAAGCATGTAGTGCTTGATGTCAATTGTTATAAATATTTTATTGATAAATATTAGTATAAGTAGTTATTTTGTAAATATCTTTAAAAGTATCTCACAGTTTTTACAAGAAAATTCACTTTTTCTAATCACATTATCCTTAATGTACATTTATTGAAATTATTCTCTATCTTTTAATTTAATCTTCCATAAACGCGAATTTTTTTAGTTTTTTAAAATGATTATTTATGAAGAAACTTATTTCAGGAGTTATTACTGGCAGTACATAATGTAACGGTAGCAAATGGTATATGAAATTGTAAACAAACTACAAGCTTAACACTTTATATCATAACATATCAAGATCGCACCAAGTAACATAACATAACATACCAAAATAAAGCACTCATCTTTGATATGTATGGTGAGGAAATTTAGTATTTCATTACAAATAAAAAAATTAAGACTGTTGGAAGGTTGGCCTAGTGCAGCGGTTCTCAATCTTTTTTGGTGACGGAACCCTTTTGGAAAGCGAAATACTTGACGGAACCCTATAATAAAACAATAGTTTTTAAAAGTGTATTCTTTATTAATAAGCATAATAAAAGTACAATGTAACAGTTAGTTATTACTTACTTACATAACAAGTATAATAATAGAAGTTATTAAAAAAGAAAAAAAATCTAATGGGAGGTATGAAACTGTTTTTTATTTTTCATCAATTGGTTGATATCAGGTTTGATAGAGGACAGTTGAAGTCTCATATCAGGTTCGGCGTCCAGTCTATTGCGGTATTTTGTTTTCGTAGCTGCATAGGTTGAGAATCCTGTTTCGCACAAATATGTTGTTGGGAACGGGAGAAGAATATTCAGAGCCATTTTGGCAAGCATTGGAGATTCATCACGAATTCTGCACCAAAAATCGTTGAGAGGCGTCGTTTTGAACAGTACCTCCATACTTGTGTCTGATGACATATCTAAAAGAGATTCATATATCTCGTTTGACATACTTTCGGGCTTTTGTAAGTTGGGTAAAAAAGGATTATGAATCCATGAATTCAGTTTCATTTTTGTATTTTGTTCTTCGGGAAAATACTTCTCAAAAGATGCGCGCATCGAAGTGAGATATTTGACCAATTCCTCAAATACATCATCTTGAAACATTTCTGAATCGTTATCGCTAACAAACTCATTGAGTGAGGTAAAGCTTTCTATTTCTCTCTTTCCAACGCAAATAATCCAAAAATCTAATTTTCTTTTGAAGGCAGTTATTTTATCACAGGCCTGGAACACTGTTGTCTGTTTACCTTGCAATGATACATTTAATTCGTTCAGTTTTTGAAAGATATCCGCCATAAAAGACAGTCGGAACAACCAAGTTTTATCATACAAACGGTCTTTCAAATTAAAAGCAGTATCTGAAAGAAACATTTGTAACTCGGCTCTAAGTTCAAATAGCCTTGTTAAAGTTTTACCCCTAGACAGCCATCGCACTTCTGTATGGAGCAGCAGTGTTTTATGTTTGCTGCCATAATCTTCACACAATAATGAGAACAATCGGGATTGTAGTGGTCGTGTTTTGATAAAATTAATTATTTTTACCGCTTCTTCCATAACTAATTTTAGATTTGACGGCATTTGCTTCATCGCAAGTGCTTGTCTATGCAGGATACAATGGCTGGAACTACAATTAGGCGCTTTATTTTTTATTCGTGACACTAGTCCTGCTGTAATACCCGTCATCGCCTTGGCCCCATCTGTACAAATGTCAATGCAATTGTTCCAACTGAGATTATTTTCCCCAAAAAATATATTTATTTTATTAAAAATTTCTTCTCCGGTAGTTTTTGTGGGCAGCGGTGAACACATAAGCATATCTTCTTCCAAAGAACTTTCATATGGATATCTCACGATAACCAGCAAGATAGCCAGACCAGCGACATCAGTAGACTCATCTATTTGCAAGACGAATCGTGTTTCTTGTAGACGTGTAACTAATTCTTGTTTGACGTAGCTTGCCAGATCATGAATTCGCCGTGAAACAGTATCGTTTGATAGCGGCACAGTAGAAACATGCTTTGCAGATTTTTCATCGAGCATACATTTTGTTATGTCTAACACACATGGTTTTATTAAATTCTCAGCGATAGTGTGCGCTTCACCTGCTTGTGCAATGCGATAGCTAACTAAATATGATGCCTCTGTGGCCTTTTCATTGATAGTTTGGGTTACATGCATCATAGTTTTTTGACTTTCCAATAACTGTTCTTTTTTACGTACAAAAAATTCTTTATTTTTGTCTTTAGACTCGGGGTGTACAGTTTCTAAATGCCGGCGCAACTTGGCAGGTGCCATGGAACTATTAGGAAGCAGTTTACTACATAACATGCAGAGAGGTGAGCCGTTGGAATCAACAAATCCGAAATTGATATATGATTCATCATACTTCCTTTTTTTCGCCTTTGAAACCGTGGAACTTGACGTCGTTGCATAATCGTCTGGATCGGTAATTGCTGTATACTCCGCGCGATCTGATTTTGAACATTCGGCTTCGTTAGAAGATGTTGTTGCAACACGTTTAACGCCTGTAAGCCAACGTTCCATTCTTCTTTATTAATAATGTTACATGTCAGGATGGTGGGGTCAAAATAACGCACGATCGTTACTGCGTAAAAGAGTTTAGTCCAAAGAAGAAATGTACAATCAGAATACAGCAGTAGAACACTAAACACTTTGTTTCTAGCAAGTAGGTACTAATCACTCCGAACACTAATCGTCGACTAACTAAGCGTCGAGGCGCGATCGCCGCTTTTATAGTCCTAGCCAGATCTCGAACATTCTCAAAAATACTCGAGTCGGCGCCTTTGATAAATAACAAGCCGAAATAAAAATAGAAATACAAAAAATGCTGTGTAAACAATTTCGACTTTACGTTTTAAAATTAGAGCCGAAAGTAGCTTGTTTACAATTATTGTTAATCTCAGGGGCGGCTTTTATCAAAGGGACTCGCGCGCTTTTATCAAAGGGACTCGCGCTCACAAGTAGATATCCGCGGTGGCGGCATAGTAAAATTGTACGAGGTGACTAAGGTCGGCTGCGCCTCGTGAATCGTGATACGCCGCGTCAGAACGGTCGACCAGAGAGAGGTGTTTGGAATTTTTTCTAAATTCTTGCGGAACCCCTACAGGGATGTCGCGGAACCCTAGGGTTCCGCGGAACACACTTAGAGAATGGCGGGCCTAGTGGTTTAAACGGTCGTCGTGGTCCACCCTCCGGTGCCTCCATCGTAGTCAATTCGGTCCTCGTACCGGTGCCGTATCCTCGACGGCAGGTGGCTCTTTGACGAGAACTTCTGATAGCTTTCTTCAAAGCTGGTCGGCGTTGCTTCTGCCCTTGGGCGACTTTTGCCCAGTTTGGGTGGAGTCAGCGTTGCGACGAGACGGCTATACACGGGGGTTGTCCGGTCAATGGCGCTGTATGGTGCACCAGTGTGGGCGGCGGCTCTGACCGCCCAGAGCAGGGCTCGCCTCTGGCGCCCTCAGAGGATATTGGCGGTTAGAACCATACGCGGTCACCGCACCGTAACGACGAAGGCGGCGTGCGCCTTGGCCGGAACTCCCCCGTGGGATTTGGAGGCGGAAGTGCTCGCCGAAGTTTATCAGCGAACGGCTGACTTCCGGGCGGGTAGGGGCATGCGGTCCCCGCTCGAAGAGATACGCGAGTGGTGAGAGGCCGCTCGTTGAGCCAAGATGGCTCGTTGGTCCTCCCGGCTGGAGGCTCCACGTGTTGGCTTTGCCGCCGTGGAAGCTCTCCAGTCGGTCATCGCCGAGTGGGCAGGGCGACAGCACGGAACCGTTTCCTTCCGACTGACGTAGATTCTTTCCGGGCATGGTTGATTCGGGAAGTATCTGCACTCCGTCGCCAGGAGTTAATTGAGTCCCGCCTGTCACCATTGTGACTGCAGTGAGGACTCGGTTCAGCACACGCTCGCAGTTTGTTCCACCTGGGCGGCGCAGCGTGGCGCAGTGAGGACCACTGCAGTTATTGGAGGAGATCTCTCGCTACCGACCGTTATACGCTCCATGGTCGGTAGCAACAGTTGTTTTACCGCGGTCGCAACCTTCTGCGAAGACGTAATTCCTCCGAAGGAGGTGGCGGAGAAGGTCCGGGAGGACGATCTCCACTCGGACCCAATTCGCCACCGGCGAACCGGGCGGTGGAGGCGCGCGTACCAGCGCCTCATGCCGCCTTGAGTGTGGCCGCGGGTAGACGGGACGGGTTTTCCCCTTCATCCGCTATAGTGGCCAGCCGCGAGGAGGCGACGTCCGCGAGTGCCGTACGTCGCCTAAATGGAGAGTTTATCCGCAGATTGTGCCCGCGCTAGCAGGCAGGCGCTAGGAGGGATCTGGATGTCATAATAGCAGCGGTTCCCGGATCCCTCCTATCTCAGGCGCAGAGTGTGGTTTTAGTCAGTCTGATTCCGACACACCACCCCGCCGTAAACCCCGGTGGGGTGACGGCCCGAGGGGTTTCCAGAAGATAAAAAAAAAGTGGTTTAAGCGGTCGCTACGCCACTTGCTACAGCACTAAGTGTTGTGGGTTAAAACCCCACACGGGACAACTCTTTGCGTGATCTACAAATTGTTGTTCTAAGACTAAATGTTTTTTGCGTTCGTTTCAAGCATCTTTGTAAAGTCCCCTGCGACACAGGATATATTCCTTTTGCGGGCGTTGCTGTAAAAATTAGTGAGAAGTACTACCACTAATAAACATTTCTTAAAGAGAGAAATGAAACATTTCAAAATTTATTTGTTGTGACTTACATCATCTATTTGTCGGCTACATGTTGAAAAACGAACTTTTAGTTATTCATTGAAATACAACGAAGTTTGATACGTCAAATCAAATATTAAAAATGTAAATATATGTAAGTATTTACACTATTAATTTAACTTATATTAATGAGTCATGGTGACGATCATATGATTTTTTATACCATATGTCTGCATAGACAGTTGCCCCTCCAATTTGGTATAGTTAAATATTTGTATTTATAATAAATTCTTATCAAAATGTTTACGTTTACTTCTATCCCTAGGGCAAAAGGTGTAAACAATTGTTAATAATGTTATCTAAGTGTAGCAGAGGCCACTACTGTTTTACGTTATAAGTTTCCTTCGAGATGTTAACCTTGGGGGAGTACTCAGATAATAAATGTAATATTGTGAGCTATAAATTATGGAGATACTTTGTAAGTATCTCAATAACAGACTATGTATTTAAAGATGGAGTCTAAGTAGCAAACGTAGCGAAGTGAAGAATATATAAATATACATACATGTTTGGGAATACATACATAGAATTACGTCGGCAGTCTTACAGTTCATAGTTCACAGCAAAAAGAGTTACTGTTTTCTTGGTACTTTATAAGTTGCTAGGTAATTCTGTAATTTCACCAACTTATAGAAACTGACGTAACGAATAACCTGAGGGTAAATGGACTGCTTTCAGATTACTAAATTGTAAACGTAGCATTTGTGAGAATCAAATAAGGTGGAACAGTTTAAGAAAAGAATAATAGTTTATGAGGCCGTATTTATCTTTTTAAGGGATGCAGGAGACGAGTGTGGACTAAATGGAATTATCATCGTTTTATTTCTAGTCGTTCTTCATTTGGTATTGACGCAATGTGTGTTCTAACAAAGGATTTCATAGGTTTTGATTTTCAGGGAAAACGGGTAGGGTGAGTGTTCAAATCAGGCATCTATACTAAAAAAACCTACAGTAAATATTAATACCGCAAGTTTTGTATTTTAGAAACGGATAATATGAAAACAAGCTATCAAAAGTATGACATCAAACTATTATGTGAAGTCGTATTTTATCGAGATATCGAAGGAGCTTTGTTATTCAACATTTGGCGATTGCCGTACCCTACCTGTGCATCTATAATTTCGTTTGAATCCCTGGTATTTATAATACATTCACATTTATGGTATTTTTCCATTAGACGTGCGTGAATACTTGTTGTATGAAACACAAGGTCAATGAAAAATAGTTATTATATATATCTTTTTTAATTTACCCTTTTTTACTCCTCGTTTTCATAATTGAGAAATGTGTGTTACTGTTTCTGTAAATTTTTGTTAAATTCGTATATGTATAATATTTATTACCAATTGAATTACATGACAAATACATTATATGTTCGATTTTAATTACTAAACTGTCGTGTACAAAAAAGCAACTTCCGTTTTGCGTAACTATTATTTAATTCTGTAACTTTACAAAATGAACATCTTGAAGCTGTGCCGTGTTATTTAAAATAGAAATTGTTTTAGAGCGTTTCATTTCTTTTATATACTTAGTTTTATTTTGGTTTAGTAGTTTTATTTACTCTTAAGCAATTATGAGGCATAGATGACATGCACATATTAGCCATATACGTGTATTTAATTCTTTTTAACAGTTACCATATCACCTATGTTTATCATTTTCTCCATCCAATGATTACTTTGAGGCAGGTTATGGATTTATCTTGTAAGTTAACTTTAAATAGTGTATAACAAAGACTATTTCTCTTATAATAATATATAATAAAAAAATTTAAATAAACCGAAATCTATAAAATAAACTTTTACCGCTGTAACTTATCTCCTCGTAATCTATACAGAAGTATATTTGTTTATATGTGCGACTCAGGTGCGCATACGCAAGGCAGATAGCTTTATTGTTCTCTTGCTTATGTCAACATATTACGAAAGAACAATGTGACCATGGAATAGCTTCATGTTATTTTTTCTGCACGTTTTTGAAAAAGTAATATATTTATTGTTCTTTACTCTGTGTTACAACAACATTTTTAACACTTCATAGCATCTTTTTTCTTCGGCGCACCACGTCATGTAATTTAGATTCATCCAAATTATTTAAAATCTGCAATGAAAACAATATGACATTATTACTTTAAGACTTTTAAAACTGTTTTAAGTAGTATGCAAGGTCAAATTATATATTAGTTAATTAATAATTTAGGTAAGAAAACCTCATGTTACTGTTCTAAGAACAAAACAAAAGTCTTAACTAAATTAACTGTTCACAGTATCTTTTGTTTGGAAGTCACAAAAAATAGCACATACTTTTATAAATATTTTGTCATTATAAAAGAAAAAGAATGATAAAGATACTCAAAAGAAAAGAAAATCGAAAGTTGTTCATACTTCTTAATTGCATTAAAAAAAACAGATTAACATAGAACTTCCTTCTTTTTGGAAGTCCATTAAATCATATTACTTTAACAAAAAAATATTAAAAATATTATATAATTAAGTAAGGAAACATGATACGGAGAATCAACATTAAAAAATAATTCGAAAAGATACTAGGTACTGAAAAACAGTACAGCGCCACTCTTGAGTTTCCTCTGCGCGTTTTCTAAACGCTTGTTATAATTTCGGTGGGCGCTCAGTTTACATCATTTGTAGATCGGTTACGCTACTAACTACATTCAATAGTTTTCTCCTAACACACAGTGACTATCGCTTGTTTATCCATAGAGATGTAGCCCTTTTATTGTTTACACCGACTCGCGCGGTAACTTTTTACCTAGTTATAAATCAAATTATAAAAATTATCATTTAAAAGTATCTAAATATTATCCTTATATAATCGCGTATTCCTTATAATCCTTTTTTCGATGTAAAAATTTCTTCATATAAAGTACACTTAAATTTTGCACGACATCAGCATTGTGAGCTAAAATGGGCCACCTTATGAGGAGTGCGTTCGTGATCGGCAGCGGTGGAAAAGATTTTGATGAAGGTAAGATTTATACCTCATACTATGTTCAAACATGTATTAAAGTTTATCTGTTGTTTGTGGGTTTATATGGGCACAGCTTGTTTAACATACCATTGTTAATTTTATTAGAATCGTTTCTTAACACCTTACTTCGTTCTTGTTAGAATTCAGGATCTTGTTAGCGATGCAGTAGGTATTTTCAGTAACGATTTATCGCAATATGTTTTAATAATAAAATTATTGTAGAAACTAAATATCAAAATATCAAAGCTTGTTTCAAAAATATGAATTCATTTCTTGTTTAATTTATCATGATTTTCTATCTTTTGAGTCGTATATATTTACTTGAACTTAGGTATTATGTTCTTTTTATAAACATATTCTATTTGCCATTAAAAGAACAAAAACAAACTGGGATAAATCCAAGGCCTTGGACTGATTTTTTACTTATTGTAAATGGGATACATTACAGTTTGTTAAGATTTAAATAATACAATACAGATGGAATAAAAACGGTATACACAGCAGTGAGTGTTAATAAATAGCGGAAGATTATTGTTGCTAGTTGGTTGTAAAAATACTACGTTTAGAATTTTTTTTTATTAAATAAGGCAGTGACGTGTTGTTATTTTTAACTTCACTAAACAGAATCGATCGTGACGTGCGATTTACATTGGTTGTGCAATACTATTATGTGTGTATGCTATTTGAATTGTTAATATTAAATACATTTTATGGATATAGACTACTAACGTTCTGAATTGTGTGCATTTCAAGGTACCCTTTGACTCGCATGACCAATCTGTACAACGAAATATTACATTAAGCTAATCCCAGACCGAAACAAACCTTAAACCGTCAAGAACTTATCGTACCTGAAAGGTCGGGAACGCGTTCGTGTCTCCCTAAGTTTAAAGCGTTCATGGGCGGCGGTAGTCACTTTTCATCAGATGATCCGTCTACTCATTTGCCCCATGTGCAAAAACAATACTTTTTTTATGTGTTTACTACAAAGTAAATATTTTTTAAACTATGAAAAGGCTTTCTAAACCTAGACAAAACTTGTAGGTACTGGATTTTAGTTCAGAACAATTAAAAATTTACTTCACTGCACTCAATGCTCTGACTTTGCACATTCTACTTTCCTGGTAAATTTTTTGCTGTTATGGAACGCGCTACCTCTCGAGATAAGGATGAGAAAACTTGACAAAGTTTTAAATATCCGTTGCGAAAACATTTTATAAAGATATTTTCGGGTCCACCTCAATTTTAGTCCTTCTAAAATTTACGGTATGTTTATTTACGTGTATATAAATACATGTCTGTTACATACACACTATACTTGCGAGTATATATTATGTCCATTAGTATCATTATATTATACGGTATTCTGTATATATATATGTTATATTAAAAAAAACATTTTTGATTTCTGTGCATCTACCATGTTAGGCTCTAGATCGCCTTGAGGTCGACTGGCAGAAAATGCCTGCAGCATTTAATCCGCTTTTGTAACATTTGTGCGTGAAGTATAAATACAATAAATCAAATTTAAAATGTATACGGAAAATCTCCTCTATTCTATATTTTTTTATATTAAAAGCCTGCTAAAGTGTCTCTACTCTGACTGATGGAAAGCATGAATAGAATCCAAAGGTTATGGTCACCATGCTCATTGCAAATGCAGACAATGTAGCATGTTGACCCACACCTTGGTGGCCTTGTGAGATGCCTTTTCACATCCCGCCACGTAAAAGGCCTGACAGTCATCGTGACAGTGTAAGGCTTACACAGTTACCACGATAACTGGACTAACTATTCATCCCGTGGATATTGTAAAAGCCCTTTAAGGAAGCAAACTATGCACGACAACAGCGCCGCAAAGAAGGCAAACTTGAAACAAAAGTTTAACAGCTTAGAAGTGAATAAATAATGAGAATACGAAGCACTATATAAGATACCAAACAGCAGTACCCGATTATTCAGAAAGCTGTCTATTTCACAGGAATTATTGTAACACAATGACAAGACCTTACAATTTATTATGCAATATGTTAAAACGACCGTATACACGACTTGTTAAAACATTATAAGAAAATTGTTACCCATGTGACACGACTGTTATCCTGGAAATCAAAAATAATTATTGTTCATGTTACGGGAAGTAATTATAGAGATTGACTCCACCTATATAACATAGGCAATCTAATAAATAGTAGTAGTAGTAAGAGTAGTAATAAGAAAATGCTTGTCTTCGTAGGAGAATTCAAAACTGACATTTGTAAGTGTTACTCTATAATTTCTCAAATATGTTGACCACGTTCAAATACCTCATAAAACACTTATATTTGAAACAAATAATCTTTGTTCTTAAGTTAGAAGAAAAGTTAATATTGATTGTAAGAAACAAGGTGTTTAGTAATCCAGAAATTACGTGATGGCCATCGCAATCGGTATGTTCCGGACATGCAGACATACCTCTGTATAAAAGACCAGACATATCGATAAAATCGTTATCGCTGATACGTCTTGTCGTGTCACCGAATGCCGGAGCCTCGGCGGAGCCTCTTTAGTTTTATTACAACTAACGCTGCTTCCTACTGTAATCATTGTAAGTGCGTATTAGCTTAATTCAGCATGACTTTGTACTCGCATATATAGCGAAAGACTATGGCATATACTTTTTTTACCAAGTTGCTAGAAAGCGGTATCGTACCCTTGAAGCCTAGACTTGACGTGTTTGTTGTCAACGAGAATGGCAATATGCTGTATGTATAACATCACGCTATGACCAACGGGAACCAAACAAAATTTCAAATGTTGTAATAATGGAAAAAAATATTCCTTTTGAGAGACACGAACGATATTTCAGAGGTCAGCTAGTTCATACTAATATATACTGTATTTGCGAAAGTATTTATTAACTCTATCATTGAACCGATTTAGATGAACTTAGAACGAACTTACTCGAAATCATATCATAAGGGTGTAAAATGACATAAACGTGAAAGTAACTCAATCTGTGTATTTACTGTGCTCACGTTTAAGCTGTTAAACTAATTTCTATGAAATTTAGCACGGAGAAACTTTAATTTTTGAGGATGGACATAGGTTACTTTTTATCATGATAACCGACATACATGCTGAAGGAGCCGCAGGCAAAAGCAAGTAATATATAAATATTATCTTAAGCTCACCTAAGTAACATTTTTTAACAGTACCTCGAAGCCTAACTATCTCTATAATAATGTCATTTGTTTATGGTCACGTAACTCTAACTTTCACCTAATTACGAAAGTGTGTCACTACTTTATGGTGACAATAAACCAACGCTAATAAAATAGCCGAGAGACGTATCTTCATTTTAGTGCACATAAGTTATTTTAGGTTAGCATTAATTGACAGAAGTCCTTGACAGTATTTATTTTTACTCAGTAATATAACAGAGAAATATTAGGTCACTCTTAATAAGGGTTTTGCGCTAGACTATCAAAAAAGTATGGCGAGCCGCTCATATACATAGTATGAACAATGCAAACAGCAATAGAGTATAAACAATATGAACGATACGTATTAAATACTTTTTGAATTTATACTTGTAACTTTTTAAACTTGTCTTGTATAAAATTTATAATTTTTCTCTTAATTTATTCAAGTGGTAAGGGGTTAAATAATCTGCAACTCTGGTTCCGTATGGGTTGTTGGTTTTCGGCAGTATACACTTATTTTTATTAGGGGAACATCTCAAAAACCTAGCTCTAGTGGTCTGGTGATTTGGATTTTTTTTCCATTTAATTGATTACTGTTCTCGACGCAGACTCCCTGTGTATAGGGGTTATGTATGGTGGAGGTACTAAAAAGGGTGTAAGGTATTTATTTCTCCTTATGTTATTCTGCCGCGCTCGAGTGAAGCCGAAAATCCCTTTTTGGAAAAGATGTTTTAGGAATAGAGTCGATGATATAAAGTAAAAGCAAGCTGTGACAGCTGTAAGGAATCTTGTCTTTTTTAATTTTTCCAAGGCCCATAACACACTTTAAACAAATAAATCAAGATAAGATTGGTTTCATCATCATCAGTCTATCGTAATGCGTAATTTAAGTGGTGGTGATTTGAAAGTTATTGTTTTCAACTTTATTTTAATTAGGTATAACCGTGATAAATGCAAACGTGCTCGAAGTACTTTCTAATTAATTCTTCATTGAATTCGACAGAGTTAAAATGTCTCAAATAGGTTTATGGCGCAGTCGACAGCCTACTAACGCTTACAGGAATTTGGGACTTATCTGTAACAGAATCCGTAAGGCTTTCGTATTTCATACAGTTTCTCTTTAATATCTTGCGGAATATTAATTAAAGTATATATTTACTTTTGTTTATCTTGTAGTAGTATCAATAGACTTCCAGTGACATGTTTATTTAAAGTAAATGAGGTATCTTAATGTCAATAAATTCCGTATAACTTTATTGCCATAAAGAAAAACAAAGATAGTTAATAAAGGTATTAAGGAATTTGCGACTTTAGGTACATATTCTACTTGTTTAGTCTCTTCGTTGCATTTTTTTTTGTCATATAAGAGGCAGCCAAAGTAACAACACTTTAAATGCAACGGTTAATTAAAGTACCAACATAAAATTTAATTATTTTTTTTTTGTAGTGTTGATGCAAATTTTCATTGTCAAGTAATGAAATCCCACAGCAGTTAAAACCAAAGGTCACTGCGACAGCAAAGCAATAGCAGCAAAAACTCTAAAATGAAACAACTGAACTAACGAACTGTGAAACAAATGAAAAGTTTAACGATTGCATTAGAAGTTTTGAACTGCTGCTATATTTTATTTCTTGACAATGAAAAATTATAATGAACAAAAGAAACTAAGTATGTAATTTCAATGTGAAAATTTTGCCGAGACTATGCCGCCAACTACCATTAGTTTACTAAAAAGATAAATAAATACGATACTACTTTTAACAAGTGTCAAGTGTTAAGATCAAGTCCACAACTGGAAATAAGGCACTGTGATAAGAGGATATATCGATAGAAACATTGTTACTTTATTTTCAAATAATTTTAAAATCTATTCAAAGCTATGTACAAAACTTCAGTTGTGAACTATCTACCCACTAAAAGGTCTACCCACTAAACCGGCGGTAGCCTACCTTGGTAGTCGAGAGGAACTCCAGGAAGGCATTTCGGCGGCTTCTGGGGTCCTCATTGCCGTACCCCATGAATGAAACACATCTCAAGATGATCATAGTCACCTCCAGGGCGGAAAGTCACCGCGTCTCTTATTGTTCTACCATACAGCCTGTTTTTTTAGCCGTAACCTTCAGGCTCTTTTGGCAAACAGATCTTTTCCACAACACAAACCACCCCCTATTCGGCCAGTCGAAACACCTCGTCGAAATGTGATCCTCTAGCTAGTATTACTGTGTCGTCCGCATAGCAGATGACATTAAGGTCAGAGGGCAAACTGGTGCAAAAGACCACCTTGTATGCGAGGTTCTCCAACAAAGAGTCTAATACAGAGCCCTGAAGAACCCCGTAACACGCTTGTCTTCAATTTGCCGCCTCGTCCCATTGCGCAGATAAGACTCTATGACGATTGAATCGATCGTAATCTCGGGGATTAAACGCACCTGACAGAGTCCACATTCGAACTTGCCCGACGGAATCCAAAGTGGCAGTCCGCCAGACCAGAGTCCATCTACGTTTTGCAACATTAAAAACACGAATTAATTCTCTGAAAAAGTCACAAGATAACTTGTATTTATATTGTTTTATACTATTACTGTATTCTTACAACTAAAAAAATCATAATGACATTTGTAACCAAAAAATTGAATTATGTATTTAGCATAAACCTTATTTTTGGATAAGCATGATAACAACAATCAATAATATAGATAAAATGAGTAGATACAACAAATATTCGCAATAATTGGAAAATGTATTTGGAAATGGTATGAAACATCAGTAGAACTTAAGTAAAAACCTTTAATTATCTATGAAATAAATATTTTAAATATTTTCTGTCTTTTTAAAAGAAATGTCTTCTTGTTGGCTTTATTCACATTAAATGCAGACAATATGGATTCTAGAATAGGTTAAATAATAAACGTTTTTTTTTTATTTTGCGATGCAGGATGAGTAAGTATGTCGTAGTTCGTCTTTTAGTTGCTAGATGGCGCTGAATCAAATTTTTCTACATAGAGTCGTAGTAAAATAATAAATTAAAAGAAAAACCTAAACCCAAAATCAATTTATATTTCGTGTTATTTAGGAACGTGATACGGGTGGGCTTTAATTGACATCAAGAGTAACTCATGTTTTGACAGTTAATTAAAACTTCTCGTGTTTAGAACAAATAACATATTGATTGCCTCATCACGTCATCACCATGTTTGTGTAATTATCTTTTCAATATTTTTTTAAGAGTTAAGAATGGTCACCCATTTATAGACTGACCTGGTTAGTCTTGACGAACTTCATGTGTTAACCTAATCGGTCACTGCGAGCCCCTCATAACTTTTCAAAATAACATGTATTGTTACAAGTGTGTAAAGTATGTAATACTACTACAATACTACTATAAGATTCATGCAGCAAGTCTGGTAATATCTTATATTGTCATAGTTCATGCTAAGAAAAGTTCGTTCAGTGACAGTTTAAGTTATGCTGATTTTCAATATAATTGCTTTATATCGTTGAGCAACTAAAGTGAATGAATTGTGGGGGAAAAAGGAAAAAAAATAATGTTACAAAAACATTAGCTTCAATTCGTTAAATATCGTGTTATTAAGATATTCGCAGGCGTTATTTTTCTAGTAAGATAGTAAAGATTTGTATCGTTCATATTATGTTAATCTGTTACTATGAAATGTAGGCACAGATTATTTTTGGTACGCATACCTACTCGTATATCTAGTACTTGAAAACTATTAAGACTTTGCGTTGAATTTAAACGTAATTATTACATAACCAGAAGTTTGAAAGATAAGAACAAGAATAAGCATAATCATACCAGTTTGCCGGTTTCCTTATGAACAATAAAAATAGCAAATAAATGAAATACATATAAGTACCTACCATTCAATTGTTTCTTATCAAGGCGCATGGCACCAACATTGTTGATATTAAGATTAACTCTTTCATATAAATTAATAACACTTAGTTGTTTCTGTTACATACATATTTGCGATACTTAAGTACGTAAAGTGACGTAAAAAACAATTCCACTTCGTAGGCTTTACCTGATAAAATGTAAAGTAAATAATTAAATTACAATCTTTTGTTTGATTTGTCTTGGAAATAAAGAGAACATTTAAAACGGTTAACTAAATACTGTAAATACCTAGCTGTTGTAACCCAAAAGTTTAATTTTTTCCAGTTCTAATTAAACTTAGATTGTTTTTCTTAATCACTCATCTGGGAACGGAATATTTTGTTCTCTCTTTTCGAGAATTTGAATGTCACCGTTATAACCGTGTAAACCATATGATGTCGACTACTACGAGGGGGCGTTTTTAAGTTCGCGGAATGGAGGGTATTGAGTAATAATAAAAACACAAAATTATTTTTCTTTTTCTATATATTCCCCTGCAACACGAATACATTTTTCAGATCTTTCAATTAGTTTTTTATTTCCTCGTAAAAAAAAGTTTTATCTTTGTCTGAAAAATACGCCGAAACCGCCTCCTTAACCTCCTCATCAGTTGAAAATTTCTTACCACGTAATTCTTTTTTCATTTTTGGAAAGAGATAATAATCACTCGGAGCCAAATCTGGACTGTAGGGTGGGTGATTCAAAATATCGAAGCCCACCTTATGCAGGGCAGCCAGTGCGACTCGGCTCTTGTGAACGGGAGCATTGTCATGCAATAGCAGGACACCTTTCGTTAATTTTCCCCGTCTTTTTTCTTTGATGGCTTCTTTTAACTGTTCTAAGATTGAAGCGTAGTATTCCCCCGTTATAGAAATGCCTTTATCTTTATAATCTATCAATAATATTCCTTCTGAGTGCCAAAAAATCGTTGCCATGAGTTTCCCAGCCGACTGTGAAACCTTAAATTTCTTGGGTGGTGCTGTGCCCTTTTTGTGCCACTGCATGGAGTCTTGTTTGGACTCGGGTTCATAATGATGAACCCAAGTTTCATCCCCAGTAACAATTTGATTCAATACGCCATCCTTGTCTTCATTGCAGAGGTCCAAAAACGCACGTGAACATTCCACGCGCTGTTGTTTTTGCAATGGCGTGAGCATTCTCGGGACCCACCGTGCGCTAACCTTAGTCATGCCAAGATGATCGTGTAAAATTTTAAAAATTGTTGTATCCGATACTCCAACCATTTCTGCGAGTTGTTTCTTTTTTAGTCGAGCATCTTCCAATACAATTTTTTCTACTTTTGCAATAACTTCTGGCGTAGTCACCTCAACGGAGCGCCCCGGCCTCGGGTCGTCTTCAAGTGATTCCCTGCCTTGTTTAAATAAACTATGCCACTTGTAGACCATTGTTTTTCCTGGGCAAGAATCCCCGTAAACCGATGACATCTCATTGAGTATGGTTTGAACAGACTTTCCTTGCTTAGTAAGGAACTTTATCACCGCACGGAATTCAATTTTCTCCATTTTTTTCACTTCGTTCCCGATTAAAATACTTGGTCAACGATAGTTTAATAACTAATGATCCAATCACAACAAATTTTACTATGCAGACTAATTATGAGTCACTGAATACGGTAGGCATCAAAAGAGCGCGTTTACCCGCCTTTTTCACTGTCATTCCGCGAACTTAAAAACTTACCCTCGTATATTGGTAGATTTTTGATAAAGCAGATGGTCTTTAAAGATCTTTAAAAGATCGTTTGTCTAGATTCTGATGTTTCTACTCTGATACGAATTCCACTGTGTAATAATATTATGTTAAAGTTCCTAATTAAATCGAATGATATTCTACTAAATTAGGGGCTTTAGCAATTAAATATATCATAAAAGAACGACATATTTAATTGAGTTGAAAATTGAGTACATATGTACCTGGGTATACCTACACATTTCTTTCTGACATTTCTGTTTACATCTTCTATTATCTGTATCAAAACATGGACTTCAGTAACTAAGAACAAGTGAAATTAAAACAATGATTTATTTACCTTGTTGCTCAAAATCATACAGTGGTCAGAAAAAAATGTTTTCGCTTGATATGATGTTATAACAGGCCAAACTAAAAGTTTATTTGTAAATAAGCTTGTAATTAAACTTTTCGTAAGCTTACATTAGTACAGTAAATTGGACTAGTAGAAAACTGTTGTATTTTAGTAATTGTGCCTACAAAATTAATTTAAAAAAATTGATTGATCATTTGATTAGCTTAAAATTTTGCTTAAACGTAATCACGGCTACAGTAGACTACAATGTTCTATTCATGTTAAGTGTCAAAAAATGTATGTATGTATCAACAACCACATTTAATGGGTTACTGTCTTTTTTAACAATTAGGTAAAGACCTACTGTACCACTACCGTTTCATTTTACTGTATTTTTTAACTCAATATTTTAACCTTAGAGTTAAAAACTATACAGTAACCTGATATCACTTTTACAAAATACTGCTTTACCGGGACGGAGGATTTTACATAGAAAAGCCATGCTTCGGTACAAATTGGTCGTCTTGACTTCAGTAATAGTGAGATTTCACTGAAAACCAGAATAATTTCTTCGATGCATTTTAACAAGCATGTAAAGGACCGGAGGTCCAAATTGGAGTAAACCATTGATTTAAAAATAATTTTGGCTTTAAATATAAAATAGAAAAAAGAAACGAATACAAAAAATTAATAAAAAAGCTAACTTTCGTCTGCGGCTCCGCCTGCGTATATGTCGATTATCGTGGTAAAGGCTAGCCTATATTGTTTCACAAGAATCGAAGTTTCTTCGCACCAAATTTCTTTTAAATTGGGGCAGCAGTTTAGCCGCGAAAACGTTATAGACAGACAGACTAAGTTACTTTCGAATTTATAACATTAATATGGATATAGACCATTAAAATTATTATGGTGGAATCTTCATAGTTTCAAATTCCTAAAAACAGTTTCATAGTAGTTAACTGTGCCTAAATAAATTCACGTTTATAGCTGATATAAAGTCACATTTGCGAGTATGTATTATTATTAATAGTGCTAATAATGAGACCCGAGTTATAGTATTGCTATATACCTACATAAGATTTGTTTTTCAATTTACACAATTTGTACGTAACTATATTACGCTATTGTGACGGTTATTGGTCATGTGAAATCAACATTATACGCCACTTTAGTATATCCAGCTTAAAAATCCTTATTTGTACTTATTTCCAAAAATGACCGAATGAATTTTATTGTTGTATATTTTACAGGATTTCAATTTGAGTCTCGTAAAATATAAAACTTAACTATTTTCCTTATGCAGGTTTTTGTAATACTATGACATATTTATACATATATTAATTTTATGAAAATTTATATATGTATACATATTCGTTTTATTTTTGCTTTAAGAGCCTGCCATAGTAACTCTACTCTGTTTGACATAAAGCATGAATAGAATCCAAGAGTTGTGGTCATCATACTCATTGCGAATGCTGACAATGCAGTATGATGATCCAAGCTATGGTGGCACAGTGACATGCTTTTTCACGCCCAATTAAGGATGTAAAAGGCATGACAGTCATCGTAACAGTGTAACGCAATATTTAAAGCTTTACTGATGGCAGTACATAGTAGACATACTATTAGACTTTTGCAAATCCTTACAGTAATGAAATGGGGATACCCGAGGTACCTGTATGAACTTTTTTATGGTGATAGTTGAGTAATATTATTATATTATAAAGAAATGTTATTTCCATGCGGACTTTTGTAGTTTAAACAATAGCATTTTAAAATCATTCGCCATGTATTATATTAATTAAGTGTTTAGAAATATTAGATATATTTGCATTTTCTTGTAGTTTTTTGCTTAGATTATTAGCTTCATTTTATAACAAAAAATTAGTGGAATTTTAAAAATTATCTACTAACGCTACCTTAATTTAGCACCTTCTTAAATAAAGAGATGGTACTCCTTAACTTTACTGTTTACATATATAGGGAAGGTTCTTTTGTAAATAGTTAACTACGAAGTCAGTACCACCACTCCGCTAATATCTAGTCATTTATGAATCACTATAGTTATTTTATGTTAAGAGCTGTTTGATATACTTGGCTTTCAGTAGTCAATACAGTTGTTAAGACGCTCTGATCAAATACTAGCGTTTGCTGTGAGCTGCCAATCGCTGTGTATTTCGTGATGCGGTTTTTCTTGTGAAATAGCAACATGTCAGGCCACTTAAGAAGTGTGTTTGTGAGTATATTTTATTATACTTTTAAATCAATAGAACGACGTTTTTGGAAGGTACTTAATTATGCTACTTACTTCATTTTTATATTATTGTAAAATCATGTTTTTTCGGCTTTATTGAAGAAAATATTATATTACAATTCTTCTTTACCAACTATATTCCTGAATCTTTCCTGTCTCTCTCGCTCTCGACCCTCTTCATATAGTACCTTTTATATTTTTTAAACAAATATTTCTATGTATACATATATAAAATCACACCTGTTTCCCGAAAAGGAAAGACAGAGGTATTTTAAACACTCACTTTCGTGAGTGTTTTGGTCCCACATATAAAGATTTAACTACAGATGTTTATACTACTTTATACTAGTCTGTATATAAATATTTGTAACTTTAAATGACACAATATTTTTTATCATAACTAACAAAGTAATATTATTTAAAGTTTTAGATATTCAGATTCATGATAGTTAAGAAGAAAATATATAAAGTGTACTGTGCGCAGCGTACGAAAACGCGTAAACCTCGTGATATTGAATTTGGTCAATCGCTTTATGACATTCAGCTATTTCTCAGGTAATATTTGATTTTATATTTGTGATATAAAGTAGATTTATGTATTTTGATATTTGTATAGTTGAAGTGTTGTTGTAGTTTTGTGATATTTCTGTACTTAAAGTTAAAGGTAATTTTAGAATGTTTATTATTGTTAAAATATTATTATATAATAGATATTTTTTTAAGAATCCTTCAGCGAACATGTAATTGATAATTTATCTTTATGTATATTTCACTAATATTCACTAATAGTTTTAGCTTAGCCCTAAAGATGTACATAAGTTAATAAGACTGGCACTGATCGACTTACATATGCGTCTATTGAGGTTTATAGGACTGGCTGTCCTTAGCCAAGATTAAGGTGTTTGCAAAGTATTGGCCAAGTTATCAACATTAAGGACTGGTTTAGAATTCCGAATTGGTGTTGGCTAAAGGTGGCAACATGATTCTTTTATTTCTTCAGCTACTAATACTTGCAAACTTTTTGTTAATGCATGGTTCTGGTTTTGAGCCTATTTATTTTTTCACAAGTCTTTTTCTTTGGTAGGGGACGAATTTTACGGTACAGTTAAGTTTTACATATTTTGATCGTCTTCGACCAGTATTTGACTCTAAAGAGAACAGCGAGAAACAATGTCGGTAAGAAAAAATTAAAGATAATTATTATGGGCCACTATGGCTTCATAGTTATCAGTCAGTGTTAATAGTTAGTGTTAGGTAGTAAGTGACCTACCTATGATGATTTCCGTAACATATTTTGAACTATATAGGTTCTATTTAAAAAAACCGGTTTAAATAGATAATAAATAAAATAGGCTACGTTCGCGTGATCTGACTATTTCGTCCGATTGATAGGACGATGTAAGTTTTTTTCCTGTTTTTTCGAGGTATAAACATGACTATACTAATCTGTCGACCCGAACTGTTATTTTCTCTAAGACCATATGGTCCAACCGATCGGACGACACAACCTTTTGGTTACAGTATTTTTAACATGAGAATGTACAAGTAATATTTTAATTTATGAAAAAACTTTTGGATTATGAAAATTAGAATATTCGGTGTAGTCTTAGGGCACCAATTCAAAAAAACTGCATCGTCCAATTAGACGGACCAACACGACAAAAATAGCCGTGTCGTCTGATCTATCGAACCAACAGGAAAAAAAGTCGGCATCGACTGATCAGACGGATTAATATTAAAAAACAGTAGTAGCAAATACAGGTTAGCTTCCATTTTTTTGTTTTTTACGTCTGATACACGAAGTAGATAGAATCTAGGTATTGAGCTATGAGGTAAGAAGTGTACATATTAGGTTTTTAGTGCGGTATGTAGTAGGTAATTGACCTGATAGGAAGATAAATGGTATTTGTAATGAGCTAGCCTTATTATAAACAATTATGCAATGCACATATGTACCGCATGATCGATTCGGCTCACGTCACTTGAAAACTCTCACAACTGCACAAATTAACTACCTATTTTATTTTTATAAACATTTACATATTGAAGTTTGATAGTAACAGTTACTTATAATTCTTATAGGAGTTCTGTTACGTTATAGATCAGCATATATAATAGAGAATCGACGAAAAACTTTGAAGCGTTATCTTTTTGTGGCGGCGGTGGCGGCCAAGTCAGTTTTGACGTTTTGAATACTTGACACAGGCAGGAAGAGTCGAATCGCTTATTTCGAGAGCGTATGTCGTGACGTATGGCCAGCATGTGTTGTCGTGTAGTCTCTTAGCAAGAAGTTATTATCCCACAAATATTACACTTCAAACATACCAGACATTCTCTGCTAGATATAATTAGTAGTAAACTTCTAAGAGTGATGGATTCGTTGTTGCTTGTGTATAAAATCCCTGACCGACTTTCGTGAAAATTTATTTACTTTTCACATCAACGCTTTTAAGTAGTAAGCGATGTAGTTATGATAGATACATTAATTAATTTCTATAACAATAATTCTATAACCATCATCATCATTTTCATCAGCCTACTACAGTGCACTGCCGGATAAGAAATGTAAAATTATTGTGTTACATATTTTGAAATAATATAAATTGACAATTAGTAATTTCAATTTTTGTTTGTTCTTGTGTTAGTATGTTGGATGATAAAATAAGTATGTAATAAGCCAATAGCAAAGTGGCACATATGAAAACTGGCGATACTATGCAAAAACTAAGTAATTTTTAATCCCGTAATATACAATATTTGACTGGCAGGCACTAGGACAAATTTGGATGCCTTAAATAATTTTTCCCTGATAACTCTTATTTTACGGAACTTTATGTGATTTCAGTAAAAGAATAGTAGTATAAAGGAAATGGATTTTAGTCAGTTCGCTTCCAACAACTGAAAACTTGGGACTGCCCGTTGGTGTTACTACACGCATTAAAAACAAGTTTGACTCACGACGACCTTTTAAAGCAAAATCAGCTTTATATGTATCAAATGTTTTTTTTTATTGTTATCCTTGACAATCAACAATAACAACTATTATTAGGGTAAAAAAAATTGTTTCTTTGAACTAAGTTGAGAATGAGTTGCGAGTTTATTTCCTGATTTTTTTAAGTATCTTTTGCTACAATTTCGATTAAGATAGTATTCGAGTTATTCAAGTGCTTTGTTGTCCTTGTCATAGTTTAAGCTAATTACGTAATTTAATTTAATAAAATATACAACTTACATTTTACTTAAGCAAAAAACGATGTGAACGAAAAACACCGCTAAGTCTCTAAAGAAAACTTAATACAAGTCTGAATTAATGTGTGTGTGAATAACAACTTTGTAAATGTGTAAATCATTATAAAACGCTTATTTAAAAGATTTTAAATTAATAAAATTTAATAAATAAGTAAATAAGATAAGTTTCATGGAGTTGTTGAAGTCACTAGTTTAGACATATTTGCTCCTAGACTGTTCAGTTGAACGAACGGTGTAATAAACAAGAAGAGATATTTAGTGGCTTTTTGCAATAACGACCTATGTATACTGCAAGACAATCAGGATGGAGTTTAAATTTTGTTATAATGCCAGAAGAGATTTATCGAGGTTAGTAATGGTATAAATTTTATATAATTGACCTTGAGTTTATAGATAACACTTTATAACACGTAAACTACGTATTGTACTTTTACGTAACTACTGATATAGTTAATTCTGCCTCCTAGCCAAGTGGACATTCTATAAACATGAATATTATTAGAAAACTAACAAATAAATGGAAATGACATCTCTCATTGACACTAGGTCACGTAGCCAAAACACAATTGAAGCAATAATAGAAGAGAGTAGAGGCGTTAGCGATACTACCTCGTCGGTTTAGTGGTTAGCATATGCGACTGCCACTTGAGAATAGATCTTTCTTACAAGAAATTCTTAATAACAATCCGGACTATGGAAGTTTGGCGATGTTTCACACCCGTACTTCGGAGAGCACGTTAAGCCGTCGCTTCCGTCGATAAACTTTTTGGGAAGTCAGTGTACTTAAAACTATTGACATCTGGTTTTACCTTCGAATACAGTTCCCCCTAAGTGTTACGAACATATGTCTATCGCTCCGTGGAAAAACTGATATTCAGGTAAAATCGGTTGAACTAGTAGCCGACTCCAAATAATCTTGATAATAATAAAGACTAAAAAGATCATGAGAGGTGTTAGCTATTGTAGAAAGAGATTCGACGTGAAACACTTGCATCTTGGCTAAGGGGGCTGCCATAAGTACACATTTACGTATTTCACAGCTTTTTAAGATTGTATGATTGTGAAGTGACGCGTCAGAAATTCGTGCAACAGACAAACGTGTCATAAGAAAAATATTTATAATAAAGCATTAATACAATATAGTGAATCCGTGAGCTTTTTTACAACGGATCAAGAAACACATAAAACTCCAGAAATAATGTTACTAACCTGGTTTTAAATATATTTCTTTTTCGGTCAATAATTCTGTATACCCTACTTTCTATTTTTATACACTTACATTTGCGCCTATTTGGATTACGTTTAGATTATTTCAGATTAGAAACTACTAATATTATGATTCTGACATGACTTGAGATTTCTACAGAGTCCATTATCTGCCGTCTCACTCTTATTACATGTGTTTTCACCCCCTCGCCCCTCTCACACCCTTGTGAAAATCACACGGTGTGCTATTTTGCACCTGAGATAGGAGAGATCTGGAAATAGCTGTTCTTACGACAACCAGATCCCTCCTATCGCCTGCCCGATTGTGCGAGAATCACCTTCGGGTTAATTTTTCTATTAAGGTGACGTACAGTACACGTGGACGTACCCTTCTTGCGGCTGACTACTGTAGTAGATGGAGGGGAAAAGCCGTCCCTTCGACCCGTGTTCACACTCAGGGTGGTATGAGGCACTGGTAAGCGCACCTCTAGTACTCGGTTCACTGGCGGCGAATTACTTCTCAAAGCAGGCGCACTCAGAAAGTACCTGCATCAGCCGAAAGGAAAGGGCGCCATACTGCTGTTCTGCCCACTCGGCGATAACCAACTGGAGAGTTTCCACGGCGGCAAAGCCAGCACTTGGAACCTCCAGCCAGAGTGACTAACAAGTCAGTGGGGCTCGAGGAGCTCACTTCTCTCGCGTACTTCTTCGCTGAGTTCCACTAACCGCTTGGAACTTCCGTCGACAAACTTAGGTGAGCACTTCCACCTCTAAATTTTAAGGTGAAGTTTCAGCCAAAGGCGCATACGGTGCGGTAACCGTATATGGTGGCAACCGTCAATATCCTCTGTGGGCGTCAGAGGTGTGTCCTATTCTGGACGGTAAGAGTCGCCGCCCATACCGGTGCACCATACAGCGCCATTGTACATGGCGGTACACTCCTCTAAATAGTCTGCCGATAGCCGCTTTAGGTACTCTGCTTCCCTGTTGTAGCTAAATGGCAAACTGTTAAATGTGTTGGCGTGTTCAACGGTCTTCTCTTTGGTCACTCCCGAAAACCGTATTTGGGCGTTCGATAGCACCCCCACCTCACAGAAGTGCCGGACGATGCAAGAAGAGAGTATTCTCTCAAACAATTTACATGCTTCGTCTAGCAACACGATGGGCCTATAAACCCACAATTCTTCTATTTTAGCCATGTAATTTTATAAATAAAGTTACAAAGAAGAAAGTTTATGATTTCAAGAAAAATGTTTTTGTATGACGTATGACAATTAAAGCTGAAATAATACTGACTAAATTAATTTTTCAAAGTAATCGAGTTTTATTTTAAAGTGACCGATCCACTCATTTTGAAGCATATTTCGCGGAGTAACAATGAGTTAATTGTGTTTTAGATATGTATAAGGTAGCACTGACATTCTTTACGTATACCTACATATGTTAGTAAAATTGGAAATGTCAACTTATATCAATCCTACATGTGTAAACTACGTATCATGTACGTGTTTAAACATTTAACATGTTGATGCGAATGATACCGATATAGCCTAGTGTTAAGTAGAAGGTACCTACCGATACAATAACTTCCCAATAGGTTTTTTTCTATAATAGAATTATCAGTCATTTCAGAAAATGCATCAACATATTACACAAAAAATTGCAAAAAAGGCCGATGGCCGATGTATGTTATTACATAAGTATATTTTTGGACTTATTAGTAATACTTTACACACCACACCAATTATTGATTTATGATGAACCAAATGAAAATTTTCTTGACCACAATCTGGTGTACCTTTTATTTTTTGATGGCAATTTTATTATTCAAATATGGTTATTTTTATATATTATATATATATTCGTTATTTTTAAATATGAATCTAAAAACACACGCAAAGCATAGAGAGCCTTATAACATATAACATTTTAAACTAATCGTTCTTCTTTGAAGCCTGATATTAAGCGTCCTATGTTTTCTTAAATGTTTAATTATCAAAGGTTCTTGATAGTTGCAGTTGCACTTGCATTTTCAATATAGTTTGACTATTGAAATGGACACAAATAACGGTCAAAAATATCTTATATAGGGTGGGTCTAGAATTCGTTGACATTTGAATCTAACATCCCGCGCAAACATGTCACGGAAGTTCTCGGGACTGATGCCACTGCAATTTGCTGGCTACAATCGTAACACATGGTTTCAACAAGGTGGAGTCACTTGTCAGGTGGAGTCTCTGCCGATGGTCAGACATGTTTCCGGAAAAGTTGATTTCCAGACAAGGTGATTTTTCATAGCCACCCAGAAATCCGGATCTAGCCCCAGTAGACTTCTGTTTATGGAATTATTTGAAGAATCGTGTCTACATCAATAAACCAAATAGTCGGCGATCTCGCGGTCTCTTTACCGACGAGTATCCGAAAATTTCGATGCTCGCTTAGAAGAGTGCAAACGTAGGAACACTGGTCATTTAGATTTAGATGTAATTTTAAAAAAATAGATTCCAATTAATTAACTTTTCTGTAAATAAACAATTTTTATGATATGCCAAATAGTTTTTATACGATTTTTTCAAGTGTTAACTAATTCGAGGCCCACCTATATTTAGTTACGTATTAGAAACAAAAAAAATGTAAATTATCGCTCGTGTGTGGCAGACGTTAAATGACCTCATCGATGTCATTACCTTTTGTAGATGTTGAAATGGAATTTAGTATATACATATAAATGATTTGTATATGTGAGAGTTTACCGATACCGTTTCTCATGCTAGTAGAGTTATCCCTTTTGAGGTTCCGTAATCAACAGAGATTACGGATTACATGTGGTGACGGATTAAGAATACTGATTGTCACCAACTTTATTCATCTAATTGGGTATCGTAAGAGACGTCTAATTTATGCAGCAATGCAAAGCAAAGGAGCAAATTATACAGGCAACATTATTGTAAAGTGAAGGAAAACTTGATTCAAACCTTATATCGACCAGGATGACCAGAGTGTCATAGTAGGCCAAAACATTATTTTTTAAAATGCCTGTGTCCAGCAATGGACTGTTAAAAGCCGTTGATGATCAATCTATAAGGAAACCTTATAGTTGCCCATGTCTGTTTGTTTGTCCATCTGTGGTGTAGCTCAGAGACTCTTACTCCTAGAAGACTGTTATTTGACATAAATATAAATCACGCCAATTAAAGGATGAAATAAAATGTGGCGAAATTTTGATTGTCACCACCCCTATTCTTCCCGTGGGCGTTCTAAGAGCCGTCCAAGGAACTAAACCACGGTGGGCAACTGCATTGTAAAGAGAAGGACAATTTGCAATAAACCCTTTACCGACCCGTCTGACCAGTGGTGTAGTAGACCAAAATCTTCATTTTAACAAAGACAACAGTGATCTATTAAAGGCTGTTGATGATAAAGTTTTACGCTGTGTGTTTTTAACATTCTGGTACAATACTCGTTTATAAAATAATTACTCCAGAGGACACTTCAGACAATTCAAAAGTTTAGCATGTATCTAATACATGTTAATTGCGTGAATTTCTCAGTCAAAATACGATTATATTAAAGAAGTTTCTTCAGACAAATTTGCTTTTTCTTTTTTATATTCTTAAATGTTTCTTTGTGTTTTGTTGATAACCTTTTATAATCTAAATAAATTTAAGATAATATACTACAGCTTACTTCGCGTAAAGACTAGATATTGTATTCAAGCTACGCGATGCATTAACATTCTCTTTTATTAGTGCTCTTTATCGAGTATTGGTGATATTTAAAACTAGTTTTACTAATTATTATGTACGACACTACATACATTTCCGATGAACATTACATTACAAAAAAAATAATCATGTAAGAAATAAATATTTAAGAATAGAAATTAAGTCCGATTTAAAATCATCGAAGTCTATATAGATATATATTTTTAATGAATTATTAATACTCTACAAAGTAAGGAAGTTTTCTAGTTTCTTTTGTTTCTTATATTTAGGTATAGAGATTATAATCTCTATAGGCACTTGAGATTAATTACCGACAAACTTCTATCATGATAAATAAGTTTTTCTTTATTAAAAGCCTACGTAATAGTATTTCTGCTAATCATTTTTTTTGCCTATAAGATAGGGTAATATTTTTAGGAACCTTGGCCAGACTGCACTGATCTGACTAGTCAGGCTAGTTGTTTGTGTATTGAAAGTTTTATCGTTTGATGAGAGAAGAAGAGTATTGAATTGATATATTATTACATTCATTTCTTTTGTATTGATTCTTCATACTTTTATAACTGTTTACTTCTTGTTTGGTGGATTGTTGGATGGCATATTTATAATAGATTATTCGTGACAAAAAGGAATTAAATTATCTCAGCCGTTCTTTGTCTCTGTCACCGCACTGCGTATGCGGCTTTCTGCATATCAGTAAGCATATAGATATTAAACTTAAAATATGTAGTTTAAATAAACTATTTGCTAAAAACTTGTAATTAATTTCTTTGAAGACCGCTTTATCATTGTGACGTTTTTGTTTGACGACTAATTATTTAGTTCGCGTATCTCAAATTCGTCCACATTTGAGTTTACGTGTGCCAATTAAGTGGCTCGCTTATCTGAAACAAAAGCACCTAACTTATTCAGTCGCTTATGTTACTTCAAAGTATCAAGAACACATAGTCATAGTAAAATAAAATGTCGAATAAAGCGAATACGGAGACAGACAATCTCAAATCTACTTTCCTCGTATTTGTATAAGCATCGGATAGTATTTGCAGTCTGTTGTTCACACGTCAGATGCAAACATTTCAGGAACGAGGTTGTACTTCAGAAGGTGCGAGAACATTGGCAGTTGCAAACTTTATCACCACTTCTCGTAGTCGGCAAGCGAACGACTTGCTAATATTATCGTTGATTATAATGACCCTATATGTTATTAATTATATTCAACGTCATTCGTTTATCTCACTTTAGTCTGGTTGAGAATATTCAATAACAAAATAGTATCGCTTTAGCTTCAAAAGTGGAGTGGTGTAGGTGAAGTCTACCAGTGCTTGGTGTCGAGACATATTACTATTATCAAAGTGTAAAATATTATTTGTGGATATATTACGGCTTTACGATATACAATTCGAAGATGGAGTTTCAATACTATGGCAATTTCGACCGCGCACCGACACGACGAATTGTAGACCAACCTTGGTGGGATGAGGAAGATACACTGTCTGACAGGCGAATTAATGGTAAGAAGCGAATAAGTTAATTAAAGCTTATTCTTTCGTTTTGACCCTTATTTTATAATACAAGATACATATGTGTAGGTTAGTTATCATCTGTCATCCTGCAGTGCTCGACGACACGCAATAACAACACTTAAAATAATAATTCTACCTGGGTGTACGAGTGTTAGCTAGACGATTTTATAGGGATTCAGTGTAGGTGGGAAACCTTAGAAATGAGAATGTACTAAACCGTCTATGTCTTACATTGATATTTACTATTATATCTACTTTGATATAGTGCGGAATAAAGGTATGTCGTGTGTTTTGAATTTCAGGTCAAGACTTATAAGTATAAAATAGAGCGTAATTTTATTGCTTTCAATAGGTACTGGGCTCAGGACCGTCCAAGCAGTAAATCCTTAATATCAATATTAAAAAATGAGTTTTTATTCTTTCTAGAATATTACATGCTAGGTAGATTGAAACGAATACAATGTATCATATTGTACTCGTATGTATGTACTCATATGTATTGTGTAAAAGTAGATGAACGTTATTTAGAACAAGTACGACGTGAGTTTACCCACGCTTATCAACGAAAATTGTAACAATTAGGCTGTACATCATGTTATCACTAAAGAAAATATTATACGGTATTGTAAACATTTTACGGCTTGTGATATTTGCAATTCACCAGTGCGTACTGATATAAGCACGTAGGCTTAACGTGATGTGTTATAAATTAGCAAGCAATTTATTTTACATGCAATTTTTATTATTTAAGTTACAGCATATTTATCCTAAAAAAAGTACATAATTAAAATACAAAAAAGTAATTCAATTGCTACTTTTAAAATTAACATCAAAATTTGTAATGGCAAGAAACTCTTATTTTATGAGTAAGGTTTTATTTGCCGTTATCAATAGTAGAGGGTTTTAATTTCACTTGCCTACCATTACTACATTACTCTAGGCAACACAGGTAATTTATAAATAACTAGCGACCCGCCCCGGCTTCGCACGGGTAGACATTTATTTTTAAGCTCTCTGAAAAAAAAGTTTTGTTTTGTATGTATGTTTTTATAGGTTTTTTATTCGTGTTACATTTCTTTGTTTCGTACCTGTTTAACTCTTGTATTTTTGTTTTTCATTTTTAATTTTAACGACTCTTTACCTTAATGCTTCACTATACACTATGTTCGCAGTAGTATTTGTAGATGGCATTAAAACATATTGGTTTTCAGGAGATCCTACTCGAGAAAGTGCAACATATAATTGGCCATGAGAAAAGTACTCTTTTCTGAGATCAATACCTACCATTGAAAAAGTTTGACCCTGGGATTTATTTATTGTAAGGGCAAACGATACCTTGACGGGAAACTGTAATCTTTGAAAGGAAATAGGCAAATCTGTCGGTATCATCGGGATGCGCGAAATGTGAGCGAGCTGTCCAGCTGTCGCTACAATCACATTGGCTCGCAATTCTTTTATCAAAAGTCTTGTCCCATTGCACATATTAGGAGGGCTTAAATTTCTTAATAGCATAATGGGCGTACCTACTTTTAATTTCAGTTCGTGGGGTGGCAAGCCGGCAGGATTGAGTGAGTTTAAAAATTCTTGTGGATAGTGTACTGTATCTTCGGTGTTACACACGGTGTTGATGGATTTAAAACGTTTAAAATCACCGGGTACTTTTTCAATAATCATTTTGTTAATTTCATGATCATAGCTAAACACCGATCTATTACTATGGGCTAAAATTCTATTGCGCGTTCTAGTCGCTAAGGACTGTTGTCTAGCTCTCTGTGCCATAAGTCGCTGCGACCGCTCGGTGCTAGATTCTCGAGCACGCGTTCGCGAGGTTCTAACTCTATTTTCAGCAAGTCGCTGTGCGCGTTCGGCACTCGATTGGCGTTGGTGTACCTGTGATGTTCTCGCAGTCTGCTCCGCCAGGCGAAGTGAACGTTCATCGCTAGATTCCCTTGCGCGTGCTCGTGACAGTCTGTTTCTATTTCCAGCAAGGCACTGTGAACGTTCTGCGCTAGATTGTCGTTGGTGTACCTGTGACGATCTTACATCCTGCTCCGCAAGGCGACGTGAACGTTCATCGCTGGTTTCTCTAGTGCGTGCTCGTGACAGTCTATCTCTATTTTCAGCAAGGCGCTGCGAACGTTCAAGGCTAGATTCTCTTGCCCGCGACTGTGAAACGTTTTCAGAATTTTCTGAAGAAGATGCCCCATTGCGACGTATTTTTGCTAATCTCGCTTGGGAAGTACTTTCAGATAGCTGCGATCGTTTCTTTTTAGGCATATTGTTTATCTTGGGTTTATGTTAAAAAAACCCCACCTATCGTCAGACGAAAATAAATACCAGTTTTTCGAAAATAGTTCGAATTATTTTTTCTTTAATATTTGAGACGACTATAAAGCAAATATATTTAAGAAATATTGAATGAAATTATTTATAAGTATTTTTGAAAAGAACTTTTGATAATGAGTATCTAAATAGTTCCGAAATCAATTTTAATAAGTGCATTAATTCAGTAAATTTACTCGATTTGGCCGCGTCCGCTGCGTAGAGAGCCGATCGCGCGAGTGAGCCGCATTCCCTGCGGTTTCGCCGTGCGAGTCGTGCGACACATATCGGCCGGCGGCCATCATTCATTTTAATACCAATTACAATTTTAAATTCGTAATATCTTTTGAATGGATTGTCCGATTGGAATAAAATAAAAAGTAATTTATAGCTATTGAAACAATCTTGCTCAATAAATAGTTTATTTGGATAAGGATTAGTATTTGACGATAATATGATCAATAAATAGGCTAATAATTTTAATTACTTTTATTCTATGGAAAAGTGGTTATAGTGGCTAAAATATAAATGTTTGGTTTATACTATCGCGGACTTTTTTGTAGGCATTATTGAGTTCTACAACTTTTCTATAGAAGTCAACCATACATCTCTAACCATTTAGGCAGCGTTCGCGAGAATCGTTAACGTACGGCAGTTTTTTCGACGACTTACTCCACAATTTTCACTACCACGATAAATCCTATCTATTTTCCGGGATAAAATATAGCCTATACGGATTCGGAAGAATCCCTCTAAGTAACGGTAAAAGAAATTTTGAAATCGGTCCAGTAGTTTTTGAGCCTATTCAATACAAACATACAAAAATAGAAAAATACAAAGGTTTCCCTTTATAATATTAGTATAGATTATTAACTTAATTAAATAATAACGCCTTCAGGTTTAAACCTAATGTATAAAACAAGGACAGTCCCCGTAAAAACTCTATGTATACCTTAAGTGGGTATGTAGGAATATATGAATCTGTCTAGACGGTACAGGGAAGTGGGGTCATATCGATTGGATGCTGGGATAATTTTAGAAAAGGTCCTGTTTCGATACTCCAGTAAAACCGCAAAATGCTTGCAATTTAGCGTTGTTTGTCTATGTGTCGATATTATTTTTGACATTCCGCTGGTAAGCAGGATTTAGTACTGTATTCTGTGGCTTAACACTTATAACGGATACTTATCAAGGTCCACTGCTAGTATGCTTTTAGTGAATGAAAAACGAATTAGTGCTACGAAACAGTAGAGTAGCATTAACATTCAAGTGGTAGCAAGGAAGGTATGTTTTAAAATATTCTTTAAAGACAGATTTAAGCTATGGACTTTGTCTGTAGACAATTATGACTTTATGCAGCTTTTCCAAGCTTTAGTCAAACTCCACAAAAACATTATTGTAGGTATCATGATATTTCTAACTTTCAGAAATGGTTTATCATACAAACTTCTCTTACAAATTCATCCATATAAGTTTTATGTGCAACCCTTTAATTTTTATGGTAAGTTTCACTTGAAATGTTTAAGCAGTATAGTCGTTAAAACATAGATAAATAGTATAGTTTCAGTTTAATTATTTATAATATTGGTATATATTTATACATGATTCGTAAACATTTGTGTCATAATACCCATCTGAAGGTTGTCAGTAATAAATAGCGGCTAGAGATAAGTCAACAATTTATGCCATCATGTTTATTTCTTCTCAATATTGCATATAATGTTGTTTTTTATGTTATCTAATAAATAATGTTATGTAGTATCGTACTTTTTGTTTAATCGTTATTTAAGTAAGCAGTTTACTGTAAGTAGGTAGCTAGACAGAGCGTCCAGACACTTACCGTCGTAATAGTGTAAAGTTAAACTTAGTTATTGCTTTCTTTCGGTTCATTCTTCTAAAAGATTCGTCCCAGCATACTTTATCTTCTTTATCCATTTCAATACTATACTCATATGTGCCATTTGACTAATTGTTCCGTATCAAATTACTAATTTTTAAGTACCTACGTCATGATATTTTTGCGGATGATTCGCTGTATATGCAGCATATATTAAATAAAAGTGATAGCAGATTCATCTATCATATTAATCCCATTTAAACAATATATCGTTAGTTTGTGTCCATATAGATAATTTCTTTTGTCTTCTTGTCTTACAATAGTTAAGAAGGATTAGTATTATAATAATATGTTGACAATAATAATTTTAGAGGGGATTCACTTTAACTCACCTTGAATTTTGTCATGTTACGTACCTGATGATCAAATGTAATTGCATTTTGTCACATGACGAACAATCTTGATTTTACTCATTTATACTCATGAGATTTGTTTAAATGAAAAGGGCTTTTAATTGGTAGGTAATCCAGGTAATCAAACTTTTCACGAGTTGAAGCAGCTGAGCTGTAGATCTTGGGTGGCAAATTTTTTTTCCAAGATTTGAACTTCGGTTACATATGTTAAAATCTCTATTTTCCAAACTTTTAAGTCTTCCTCGGCAGTAAAAAAAGTCTTACAGCAGGCAGACTTCCTTTGTTGTCGATTCCTGTCCATCTGTTGGTTCGTGTGAAGATAGGAGTTTTATTTTTATTTATTTTTTATTTCTATAACTTTTAAAAGCCCACAACCAGTAAATATTTACTAACAGTATATTTTGAAATAAATATTGTCAAGAGACTTTTTTGGGTTTTATTTTTCAATGGACATAAAATGTCAATTTATCAGATTGTATCAAATTGTTAGAGTATTCAAACTACTTAATTGTCATATGTTGTCATTTATGTAACTAGAACTTGTTTTTTATTTCTTACTTAAGTTAGAAGTACCTCTTATCCAATACATATATTTATATTGAAAATAGACCTTTGGCTTTCATTGACTTCCGTGAGTCAGTCTTAATGGTGTGAGCGATAAGAAAAGATGTTATAAATAGTAAGTTACGACAATCCTTTAAGAAAATTCTTAGCTTAATTGTATTTATTTATTTATACAATCAAAATTTCTTTTAGGAGGTGGAAAATTACTTTTGGAATGAGAATTTAGTTAAAATAATAATTCAATATCAACTTCGATTTATTTAAGAATACCAAGTATCAAAGAGTAAAGGCCACCATTTTCATTAGTTCTTATAATTTTCTCATTTGGTCTCATTTTCTGTGAATACTTACATATTATATATAGAACACACTCAAACTTCGAAACAAATATTTGCTGATCATACAAACATTTGGTCCGACCCGGTCTCAAAATATGTTTTATACTTTGGCATCTATTATAAAAACATTTCCATTTTTAAAGGTCAGTTCAAGGTCATTTTTCAATATACTCCCACATTTCTTCGTTCTACGAATTTTGAGATTACTTTTATATAACACGTTGTTAGTGTATGATTTATTGACAGTTTTATAACAGCTTATATTCATATATTTAGTTTTAAAAACATGTTTATTTATACTGCCAAGTGGAGAACCAAAACAATGCCATCCATTTAACAAAAGTTAACATTTTGATAAGTATTTTTTTTTTATTAAACAGAAAACGATTATGTAATGTTGTTGATGGTAACAAATGGCGTTACTTTTATCATTTATTAAATTCCAAAAATGCTAAATGTAAGTGTTAAGAAATCATTTTTAAAATAATGAAATAATGAATCTATTTTTTGTAAGTTTTTACAGACATTTTCACACGTTCATACTACATACATCTTAGATATGTTCAGTCCTGTTTATGTTTTAATCGCTACTGGTAAAAGAAGAAGAGAGAAAAAAAGAAAAATAAATAAATAATTCGGACATTTGACACACAACATCATCTAGTTTCAAACTAAGCTAAACTTATGCCATAATAACTAGACTGCCTGATAGAATACTTATATACTTTTTTTTTCTGTAAATACTTACATATTATATATAGAACACACTCAAACTTCGAAACAAATATTTGCTGATCATACAAACATTTGGTCCGACCCGGGAATTGAACCCGAGACCTCACTGTACAGCAGTCGCATTCACTACCGCTGCACCACTGAGGCTGTAAAAAGTGCCTTATTTAATTGCACCTGATTACATCTTGATTATAAACATCATCAAGAAAAGTAGTCGTGATGGTATCAGCAGCCTGGTCACCACTTATACATTATTTACTCATAAAACCCGTGAACGGCGGTTAGATATTTTTCATTTCCTGTTCGCAAGCTTCATTTCCATTCTATTTGTAATAAAAAGTCTTGAAGTTTCCTCAATTTTATCAGTAAATGGAATTAAAGGTGTTTTTTTTGATAAAGCATTTGTTATAACGTGAGAACGAGCACACCGTCGTCTGCCTGTCGAGTTAAAAGTAACCGGGTCAGTACGTTACCCCCGTTCGACACGGCAACACACGAAAGGGTTGACACCAATCAAACCTTTTAACAACAAAAGAGCCCCTATTTCGGATACCCCTCCCACCTTTACTGTTCAGAAACAAAACAGATCATTTTTGTAAATGCGTTTTTCAATTCATGGTCTACTTAATATTTCATTTAAACACATCGCTACTTCTTTTAACAGTTTAGCAAGAAATAATGAATTTTATAAAACTTGAACAATCCATATTAATATTATAAACCTAAAGTAGTTGGTTTGTTAAATTGTTTGTTTGGTTGAACGCGCTGATTTCAGAAACTACTAGTCCGATTTCTATTTCTATTTCTAGTGTCCGCTAGCACATTTATTAAGGGAGATTTTTTTTTATTTCGAGAGCTTTCATTGTGTGTGCTGTATATACGGTGAAAATTTCGCAAAAATCATCTATGACAGAATTGTCTTCTTTCAAAAGTTCTACAAAAAGTTGGCGACACCATTTATTTATCTTTTAAGGTTTACTCACTATAACCTTTTTATGGTAATCAAATTTGTTTACATTTTATAAAATCACGCTACTACCAATAAGAGACACAGATGAAGTCATCCAGTATAGAATACAAATTAAAGAATGGAAAGTCTGTCGTGTTGGAAACTTTGATTGGTCTAGAACTAGTGATGATTGTTAGGTACACCAACCTTCTGCCCGATCTAGCTTTGTCAATATTAATGTACTAGTTTGTAACTATGACACTTCGAAGATATTTCAAAGTCGCTTGTAAGCTTGTGTGACATTAAATGTCCCTTGTTGTGAATACTCATAAACTTCTTTGAACTTAGATTGATTTAGATATTTGATTAGTGGCAGTCAAACAAACTGATAACATTCAAGTTAAAACTTCAAAACCCAAATAAAATATTTTATCAACATGCTCCGCAGCTAGAAATTATATCAGAAGGCTAATATTTATAAATAAATTCAAAAGGCAGTCGGGTAAAGGTCACCTCAGGTAAAAAATTAGCCTATTTGTAGAGAAAAAAAACTCGCCTAGTCTACCTTACCAAGGACTCGTAAAACTTGTTATGTGGCAATCGAATCTACGAATGATAGTCAATATTTTGAATAAAAATACTAATACTATATATCAATGAAGAAAGTACTATATCATGTATGCGTGAATCTGCCAAGTTCAGACAACTCTCGGGCACAACTTCAAAACCACGATCTATCTCGATACGAGTAAGCTGTCTTACTATAGCAACAATTCATTTAGGTAAATTAATATAAGCGTCCTTTATTAACTAGGATTTATAAACTAGAAGTTTTATAGTCAAATGATTGTCCTGTCACTATTCCACATGACCTAATCACTCTACTGTCGGTCTGCACTCTGTACTGTTACTGTTTCAAATAAACAGTCAACTATTTCCAATTAACCAAATAAAACATAAATATTTTTCATAAAACAACATCTTTCTCGCGCTTTTTAAACTCATAGCTTCTTGAACAAGTAGGTAAGATTAATTTACCGCATGAATATTGCCAATATTAAAGGTTATCCTCGTTTTCGATATTGATATTAACTGTTGACAGTTCCCTAGAAGAGCGATGTAATATATTCCTTTGTGAACGGCGATGGGAGCCATACCGGAGTATGCAATAGCTATTAGAACCTGCCAGGAGAGCAAGCTTTTTAATTGAAAAATGTTTGCTCCAACAAAGAGAAGTGAAATTCAATCAAACCAGTAACCAGCCCCATATATAAATTGTCGTCGTTTTTATTTATAAAAACATTCTGCAGTGATAGTGAAATTCATTTCGAACAGAGGTCTTTAATTTAATATACAAATTTACGCTCTTGCCAACCTTGACGCTTCTTACATTGTCATCTTTCTAAGATATTTTGCTAACATTACACAAACCAATCTGTTATGCACTTTGTTTAATCAGTGACTGGTAGTAAATAGCTATAGCAGTCTGCCACAGATTTGAGCATAATGAATAAAATAAATAAAATCAGATATATAAAACCTACAGTACATTTTTTTAACATCTGTTGTTTAATTACATTGATTTTTTTCAAAATATTTTTTTATTACTGGTGATAAAATGGTCCTTGACTAACTGTCTCTTCTTAGAATAATTACTAAATAATTTAAGAATGAGACTGGTCAAATAAAAAAGGATGTAAAAACCATTAAAAAAATTAAAATTAACCATTTCAAAAACTATAACAGTTAGAAGAAAACTGGCACGGTTACTGTGCTTGATATACTCACTAACGTAATATAGTAAACTTAGTGATAGTCAAAAACTTTCACTTATTATTTATAAAATTACATATAAGTAAACTGTACATTATTTGTAAAATTACATATAAAATGTATTGGCAGAATAGAACGTTTCAACACAGTAAAAACAAATTCAATATACGATTAAAACCAAAACAATAATCTGAGATTAGCAAAAAACAAATGTATAAACCTAATCGATTTCTCTGTATAGTCGCTAATATATTTTTTTAAACTGTTTAAAACTTAATTCTCTTAACTAAAATCCATTTATATACATGTTGGATTCTTGCTTTAGCTCACGACACAGACAGGAAAGATGCACTAACCAGTACAAGAAAATAAACAATAATAGTAAATTAAAAATTTCTAAACTCTTTTAAGTAAAACTAATCTTTACAAGTGATCTTACAGCATTATTACATATCGTGCAAAATAGTCGTTTTTATGGTATTGTCCTACCCCCGCTAATGAACAGATCGTTCATCTGGGGTACACTGGTAGTGAACCAGTCTACTCGGCTACATTCGTGCCATCTCCTCGCTGAACCACCGGCACGAGTGTGTACGTCACAGTATGCTCCCACTAGTCAAGCAGTCTAGTCTGTGATTGCTCAGTATCCGGATATTGACATAGTCTACACCAAATTAAGTCTTTTTTTAAATTCTTGCATACTTTTCCTAAGTGGAAGGTTTTAATATACCTATATGGACATAAGTATTTATTATTATTGTATCGTTAAAGCGTTGTATGGTTCGCTGTACGTATTGGGCAAACTGTAAGTGCAGTGAGCAGTTGGTTAAGTAAAAAATAAAATAAAATAAAATCTGATGGTAAGTAGCGACCGCCACTCGCAGACACCTGCAACTTGAGTCACAAGCGCGTTGTAGTCCCTCTTACAGAGGAAGGGCGGGTTTGACCTCCGGTAACCTCACTCACTCGTGAAAAGAAATGTAAGAATTTCTTGACACGAGTTTTCTGTGAGACAATATTACAACTATTGTATTTCTTGAGTACATCTGCAAAATCACCGAACGAGTCTTTTATAAAGTAATCAATGATGTTTAATTGAAAAGCTGAACTGAAAGAATAAGAAACTAATCACCATTCAATCTTCAAGTTTGTTTACATAGTAAGTATGTACCTTGTTATCAAATTTGACATTAATAGCTACCAGATACGCTCCTATGTAAGTTTATGAGTTCAATTATCTATTTAGGGACTGAGTCAAGGTTCTTGCTTTGCAATGGAGCAGTCGAATGGATCGCCTCTACCTCACTAATTTTATTACTAAGCTTTCCTTGTTTACAGTCGATTCAAAAACTGTTAAAAACTGTCAAAAATAATGGCAAAAGGCTTAAACCAAGCTTTAAAAAAGGTTGAAGTACAGAATATTTATTTATATGAAGGAATGAATGGCAGTTAGATGCTTACGTTCCTGTATATTTCTATTAAAACCAACGTAATGACTTTACACTCTTGTAATTCAACTATTAGAAAATGTGTTATTTCAGAGTTTTAATAGAATGATTTGTTGTGAAAATAGTTTTGTACTTACGTTTTTCTTCTTAGGTATTATTAATTTCGAAAGTAACCATCTAAATATAAATAAAGATTTCAGCTGATGGGGTCATTGACATGTGACGTAGTACTCCGGGGTATTGCTCTGAAATTGACACGATAATTACATTGTTTTTCAATCTCTACCTTTACATTAAGATCTAACACATTTCTCATGAACTAGCGACTTACGTGTGATATAAAAATCGATCGTTGCGACATCAATTTTGGCAGGGTTTTATTTCAGTGACCATAGATTTTCAAATGTTTCCCGTAGTTAACTAAAAATAACGTTCCTATTGACAAAAATGTGATAAAGTGTACGTACATTGTGGAAACCTAGTATTGGCGAATAATGTTGAACCTGATACATCTATCTGTCGATGAAAAACATATAATTCTTGAATATTAGACTTCATTTTCTAAATTAGATTGTTGTTACTCTAAACAGGTCAAAATACATGTTATCTCTTTAGCAATTCAGCGTTAACGAGACTTCATTTCATTTGAATAAAGTGATTCATTGACATACGTCGACAAAATAATTACAATTAATTTCATATTTAATGTGTTTGAGATCTATTACAGTTAATTTTTAATGAAAAAGATTTTCCTAGTTCAATTATGACAAGTAATCGAACGCACCTCGTGTCTTTCTTGTTTTCCTTGAAAAATTTAAAGTGCTGCTATGTACAGCAAGCAAATTTTTAGAAAACTATGGTTTTTGGTCTCAACAGTAAGTGAAGCTTGTTTTTTTCGATATAAATAATTTTTTTTAATGTATTTACTCAGAAAGATAAAGCTGTTTGTGCTCTAGAGTTACATATCAATCTCTAAGACTAAAGGTTATGTTATATAATGTTAATCAATAAGTATAGTTTACAATTTAAATTAAAATGATTAGATTAATAATTGCAGTTATTTGTGCACAGTTACAAAGTTAACAAATGAAGATCATAATTTTTTTACTGTTAGGAGATGAAATTTGACACATGATCCTTCCAATTTCAGACAATAAAAAGTAGATGCAGTTTTGTTATGCTAAAAATAACTTTGAAATAAATAAAGAAATGACATTCCTGTGAACTTGAGTTGAGTTTTTTCTTTAACTTCTTAAAACCATAAACAAATTAAAGGGCAAACAATTTAAATTCAAGGGCAAAGTTAACATATAAGTCACAAGAAACAGTACATTTTTTATTATTTAGTCTCTCTAAAGTAGTAGCCATGTTCGGGTTCTATGTTTACTAAATTTCAACTTGAACGGCCTAGTTAAGACCAACAAATGATCGTATTAAAGTACCGTTTTTCATTCTAACATAAGGAACTCCAAAAATGGTGCTATTCTACACTCAACAACGTCTAGACCAATTGTACTAATTCTATCATCACGTATAATAAAATTTGTGAGAATTGCTCAGGAAAGGTTAATTTTGGAGAAAACTAAATGATCCTTTTTTGATTGACAGAACCATGTCTGACAGTTTCGAAAGAAGAGCAATGAACCCACAGCAACTTCAGTTGCTCTTAATATATACATTTGCACTTCATGAGTTTTATTTTGACACGTTACTAAATTATATTATTAATCATTAATGCAAAATACATCAATAAGTTCTACAAATCTGATTATGGCCAACTAGGTTATACAATCTTCGACTAATTAGGCACTCACTGAAATTTACGGTTGGCAAGTTATAGTATAAATTAATTGCCAGCCAAAATATATTTTCATGTCGGATCAGAATGTCAGACTCGGGTATCGGTTATTAGTAGATGGAAAACCAAATGCCTCTTTTAACAAAAATTAAATAATTATCTTATTGTAATCTGATTTGTTCCAGGTAAGTGACGGCATTTGGAGAAATAGATTTGTTGAAGTACCCATTGACGCTGATGCCATTCCTGGTACACCACAGTTCCACATCTGCCAGTTAGGTATGTACATTGAAACTAATGAAAATTGAACTTGTGAAACAAAGAATTTCTTTACGTTTTAGAAGCACGATATGTTTTTGGTCACTGGGTCGATTGAATTGCGTAGATTGCTGTTTATTTATTTGACGAATCACTAAGGGTACTTCAAGATAATGGCCTTAAGAAAATAGAACTAGTTGTAGGGCGTTGCAATATCACTTCGGACATTTAAAACGAAACCTTTACATTTGTATTGAACTTTAAGGAACAAGGAGAGAGTGAAGGAGGCACTGTCTACGACGATTGTTGGACGATCATTAAGCATTTGTACTTATCCTATTGGACTATTTTCATAAGGAAACATGTTTTAAATTACCCTTCTAATGAATACTACTAATAAATATTGTATGGATTGAAATTTGCAAAATAATTAGTTATATTGAAATATATTCCCCATTTTTGGAGCGCTGGCTTTTTAAAATTCATTGCACGCTAGCAATTTCACTGTATGAGTGTAGGATTAGTATTTTTATGGCATAGGTGGACAAACAAGCCGTCGTCGCCGTAGCTGTGACGAATATGGACGAGAAGATGATGACGAATTAAGTATACGGAGTGTCACAGTCCCTAATCATCCTTTTTTTTACGCGGGACATACTTTTCGGACTATACCCTCCGGAGGTACGAAGGGTATGTGTGGGACTTCCGGAGAACCCATCTACCCACTAAACCCCGCGGCGGCCTACCTCGGCAGTCAGGAGGAGCTCCAGGAACACATTAGCGGCTTCTGGAGTCCTCCCTGCCGTACCTCACAACTGAGATACATACCGGGCACATCAACCTAGGCAAGACGCTATCACACCTCTCAATGCTCTACACAGTAAGAGGCAGAACAGCGCCCCGCCCCAGACAATACCCCCCGGCCTCACCGGAATGTCACCTGTCTCGAGTCGTTTGCAGCGGTCACATCGCCCCAAGATGTGGCCGCAGCGACTATTAGGCGGCGATTAGAGAGCTAGCGACCTGTACCGCGTCCCTTTTGCCGCCTTCTTCGCGCGGGATCGGCCCTTTCCCGATCTCGTTCTGCGGTCTCCTTCTTGAGCATGACATCCTCACAGAAAGAGACCGCGGCTTCCCATCCCTCACCACTCGCCAGCATTGCCGCGATCAATGCTGACGGTGACAAATTTCGTCCGATCCGTCCGACCAAGACTCGACGCGCAGACTCCCACGCAGGGCAGACCAGGCGTGTGCTGGGCGGAGTCCTATTCGTACCCGCAGTGGTAGCATTGTGCCGTAGCCTCCCGTCCTATTCGATTCAGATACTCACCGAAACAGACGAGCCTGTTGAGTATCTGAGTCAACCGATAAGTAACACAGTCAGGGCAGGGCAGAGAGGACTCTCTCTACCCACACTTCGAAGTTCGGCAGAACGGCTCCGACAGCGTGTTGGCTAGCACAGCTCCGAATTTCGAGCCGTGCCTGCCAACTCACCAGAGCTTGTTTATGCGCGTTCTGCCGTAGCATTCCAAGCTCATGATCTGGCGCGGCCTCTTCATCATTCATACCGACAGAACGAATTTGGTCGTAGACCATTGCGTCCATGTCGGCCTAAATGTCCAAGGGCGGAGATCGCGCCAGGATCGTCACCGCCTCATAGGAGATTGTGCGGTAGCCTCGCACGGTCCGTATGGCCATCAACCGCTGCAAGCTCCTGAGTAGAGCCCGGCAGCGGGAGGTACCCGCCAGGTCATTAAACTAGACGGGTGCAATCCCTAATCATCCTATGGGCGTAGTAAGAGGCGACTAACGGAGTAAACTACGCAGGACAACATCACTGTAAAGCGAAGGAAAACTTGAAACAAACCCTGTACAATACCGTCTGACCAACGTAGTATAATAGGAAAAAACCTCCTTTCTAAAATGAGGCCTGTATCCAACAGTGAAATATTAAAGACTGTTGACGTAACGTGGCTAATCAAGCATACGTGGCACCTGGCGGTGACTGCCATGGCCCATGGACACCAAATTTCTAGAATTAAGTATTAGCAAATTTAAGTCCTTAACAAAATAATGAATATGCGAAAAGTTTTACTATACAGTTTTAGATTATTGAAATGACAAATTTACTTGGGATTGATACTGCTCACTTCCTTATGTACATTTGTTGTGTTTGTATTTCGTCTTTTAAATTTGTTTATTTTATCTTTGCTTGTGTTACGAGAAAGTTAAAAAGGATAGTAATTTTTTTGTGTATGTTAATGTGATTATTTCATATTCATATTCAGTATTTTTCTTGTGGTTTTCAATATTTCCAATCGCCCTACCCAAATGTCCTCCTGACGATAGTTTTACGCTACGGGTCCTTGGTCTTGACTAATACCGGTTAAGTAGCACGCTGCCGTTTGTACGGACAGGCCGAGTCAAAACTATCATTCTTTCTTCAAAAGGGCAACCCAGACCCTACACATTACTAGCATAGCTTTATTTAATCAATGTCCATAAATAAAAAGAAAAAGACTCTTCTGTGCAGTCTAACTTAAAATAAAATTGATACTTATTAAGGCCAGATCTACCTATAAAGTCTAGCAATGCTAGAACTGACAGGATTCTAATCGACTACTTTTTTATTTACTTTTTATTAAAATTGAATGTTGTTTCTTTTTCTAGTGTCATGTTAATTCTGAAGGCTGGCAATAATCAAGGCCATTCTAGTTTTAGAGACTGCGAATTTAAAAAGTTAATTTGAACAGCAAATACTGTTTATTTTTTTTATGATTCTTTTATATTATTTTCATAGCGAACCAATCCATGGCTTTATCTATCCACAGACGCTTTGACCATCCAAAGATTGCCTGGGAAAAATTGCTTTGCTTTAAACATTTGTACACACAAATGACGGCCTTATTTACTCTTAAATGTACGATATGCTTACATTTTTGTTAAAATGTTTATTCTGCGTTATAAATAAGTATAACTTATCGGTACTGGTAAGCCTTAAGTGAAAAGTATCATGGACCCTAATGTGCGCTTGCATTCAATGGATTCAATGGAACATACAGTTCACTACTTACTATAGTATTTAAGAGAACTGTTTAATGGTTACCCAAATATCAAGTTCCAAGAAATAAAACATTGCGTCACCGTCAAAGAAACATATTTAATTAATTTAAAAGACTATCAAAGTGGAATAACAAGAAATGGTGTGTTATTCATAAAGTGTTTCTAATCCTTTATGAACATAATTTTAGTCATCACGCCATCATTTTTATAACATATTAAACTAGGAACTTCTACTTGATGACATCAATACAGATATTAATCACGAATTTGCTAAATGTGAAATATTTTATGTAAATTGTTTATTTTCCGGAAGCATATCTTGTTTGCCGTCACAAAAAAAAGTTTTTTTTAAATATCCAAATTATTAAATTGAAACCATTGTCTAAACTGTTTTAAGTTTATTATTCAAACTAGTAACTTAATATTCACTAATGACGTAAAATAAAGAAAAACAATATTAACAATAGGTACGAAACATCGTTCATACTCTACCGTCCGTTTTTACTAGCCCAAAAAAATACAATACATGATTTTTAAATTATCACAAACTTCCCTTTTTTAAATACTTTTTAGAATAGCGTCAATAAAGAATACACTCCACAATATTTATGTTGAAGAAAATTACTATAAGCGTTAACGTGGCCAACTGGCCAGCTAGCCCGTAACAATACATTTAAATAAATATTTTATATAATATATATTGTTTGTTCAAATACAATGCATATTATATAAAATAAACTTTACAAGATATGAGAGGAAAAACCCGTTTAATAAAAATAGAAAACATAAGTTATCAAATTGTGTTTTGTGGGGCTATGGCGGCGCGTACACTAATTCTCGATTTTTTTATACACGCTTTGAACTTACTTGACTTAGATATTACTTAGGTTGAGATTGTATGTCTGAAATGAAATAGATATGAATATTAATTTATTATTATCGTCGTTGTAATTGGCACAATACGTTCTCGAATGACTCAAAAATGTGTGTCGTGGCCGTTAACTCCATTATATATTTATTACGATAAACATTGCCAATAGCTTGTTTCACTTATATAGTATCACATAGAAAAAAATAAACTGTGACGTATGGGTTTCTGTTCTCATAAAGACTGACTTCAGCGTCGCGTCGACACTGTATGATGCTAGAGAATTAATTTGTACCTATTTTTACGTATCAAAGAAATTATGAATTAGTTATTCAAGAATCTTAATAACATCAACGATCAGAAAAATAATATTAAGTTTTCTTCGTTCATAGTTTATTGAAACTGTTTTGTTAGTAAAGAATAATAATAGGTAGTAGAGCCACGCTGATTTTCGCTGATTTTTTTTTTATACGTATACGTATACGAATACGAACCTCGTTACGAATTTTATTAGCCAGAGAAACACCCAGCATCGCGCGCTCCATCGCACGCCGAGCTACTTGTGGACCAGTCCAGTGGTGAGTGTTTCGGTTCCATATGTCATTACGGAACCAATTGTCACAGCGAATGGAGAGGAATTGCCCAAGACCGGGATAGTTGGCGCTCCTTGGGGGAGACCTTCGTTCAGCAGTGGACGGTGATAGGGTGATTTCATAAGCTCTAAACTCAGATAAGCGTGCTCTTAAGTAGGACAATTTAATAAATGCAACAGAGTAGCTACTTTTGTTGTAATTTTGTATAACATATTTTACTTAAATTAATTTAATAGCTTACAATTAACAAAGTCAAGTAACAGTGGCAATCTAATCGTGTAAAACTGGATTTAAAAAAAAGTTTGTTATTTAGAATAGAGCAAACCATAAAAAACATTATGCCATTATTTATAAATAAGCGTTAAAGTGAAGCATTCAGTAAGTTTAGTTAATCACCTAGACTATTTGCGGAGTTAAAGGTCACTATTCGGTTTATTATTTTTAGAACGCTAATTAAAATTCAACCAATCGGTAGTAAATAACGCTTTCTACCTTCCTCTTTTAGCATTTTTAGATTTCGCAATGTTTAATAAATAAGATGGCGAAAATAGATTTAAGTTTAAAACGAGGATCGACCCAAGACTGCGATAGGCTGATGATGATTAACAAAAATGTTAAATACAAATAACGAACGTATAAACAGTAAAGATCAGAATTCTGTAAATAAAAAAAGTTCTTTAAAAGTATACACTTAGATGTCGCTACCATATCTATAAGATTTATTTACAATAAATCAATCCCTTTTGTAATGGTGCACTTTCAAAAGTACACAATTAGTAAAACATCTATTTATATAAAAATTTTTTTAGAACATTCGAAATCATAAAAGCAAAATACGTAAATCTAGGAACTTTTGTTTTCATTTAATCGATTCTGACTGTAAAATTGCAATCTACAGATAGAACTTTCTACTTACCCAAGTCGACTAAAATTATGGATATACATTTATATGTACATATGGATTTTATACATATTTTCATTGACGTGTATAATGTTTATAAAATAGTTTTTATATTTTATATCAGACTATTTGTAGCATATGATAATGTTACTTTTAAGTATATACAGTCAATTAACCATGAAATTAGTTATGTCAAAGTCGTTACAGCTCGACGTGATGAATGGTTTTTTTTAAAGCGTTTATAATACTCACAACTTACATCTATTTACATGGTACTTTTTCTATTAAATTATTTTCAGTTTGTTGAGGCAAATTGGTCTTTTTAGAATTTACTTTGAATGAAATTGAAATAATTTGTTAAACTTGTATAGCTGTTTATCTTTTCAGTCACCTTTTATCTTCTGCAAAATTCTAAGCGCTCTCTACTTTATGACTTTAATTCTAAAGCGTGAAGTTAACGAAAATTTTGCAGAAATTTTCATTAGTTCTATAAATTTGTTATTATTGTATTTAATATAATAAAAAGATAAGACATATTTAGCAACTATTAATAATTTAGCAAATATTTAAATCATCGTATGACCTCACTATTTGTCAAATATGTACTCAAGTAAGTTAAGTGAGTTTTTATCAAAGCGCTAAATTTACTCGTTGAAGTTATCTTTTTTCTTTTCTTCTCAGTCTAACCCCCTTCAGATTATGCCATCATTGCATCTAATTCGTCCTTGCAACTTTCTTCACTACATGCACCAAATGCAATGGAAGACCTGCATTTGGTGTATTCTTTTGTATCTCTTCATATTTCATCTACATTATTTACTCTTCCAGTGTTAATGTCTTCTTGCTCGACGCCAATGATAATATATAATAAATCAGAGCGATTGCAAAACTTTTGATACGTTTTAAATTCGTTTTAAGGAAATGTGATCGGATTTCATAATTCTAAAAGTAACTGAAATATGCACGTAATCGGTAGTGTCTGATTGTAAACTTACTTTCCTTTTCTATTTTGTTTATTTCAATCTAATCTGATGTATCAGAGCAGTAAAGATAATAAATGGAATACCTTCGAAGGTAACCTTATGGTTCCCTTTCTTTTTATCTTTCTATGACTTTCACGAAGTTGTTTTGAAGTAGTTGCCCATTAGTAGTATCTTTAATTATTATGTATGTATTATCTAACAACAAAATTCAAGAGCAATACAATGTTCTAAAACTGTAAAAGAACACACGATTATTTTAGCAGTGTGTTCTTAGTTGTTCTTAGTTTTATCTCGATGCGCAGTTTGCAACAATTTAAAGTCACGCTGAATAATTAAGTTAATTTTTCTTACCATCTTGAAGTGTTCACGAGTTTTATCGTATTTAAAATTCATAATACAATGTTTGATTATATTGCTATGTATTCTGAATAATAAATATGCTTTTATAACACATTCAAATGCTACACAACGTCTATTTGTCTTGGTCCTGCGCTTTTAAGCCTTTTATTTTCGTATCTTTATTTATTGTTTTACACTGCTTTGTTTCGTGAAATTTGGTTTGAATTGCTAGTTAATCTTGTTTATTTTACCTTAATTTACTCTTAACTGTCGTAATCGAGGTAACTGTCCATTTAAAAATTACTTGACTTCTGTACCGAATGTACGTGCAACATCTTATGATTAAAACAATGCACACACTCGTCTTTATAATATGACTATATGTAGTTAAGTCTTTTTTGTAGTAGATTTGAACCTCGATTTTATAACATCTACAGAACATGAAACCGCCTGTTATGAAGCAGTCGTTAAACGCTATACGTCAGTTGAGAACACTTCCCGATTTCTATAAGAGGCCGATCGGCCTTCAAGTTGTCGTGCTACAACACACATACGCAAGCTTGTACATTTTGCATATTATTTAACTTGTTAGTAGGGCTTAAAATCACACATTCAGCATGTCAATGCTGGTTAAATAAAATATCATATTATTGTACGGCTGCAATATCAGAAGAGTTTTCCCGGTCTGCCAAGCCTGTATTCTATTAACTCGAACTATGTAAAATCTACGACAGTAACGAGATAATGTACCAAATATCAAATCAAATTCTCATATATATGGCAATAGGAAGAAATTATCTTGTTTTAACGCTATCAAACTTGTCAATTTTCAGGTTCTGTATCACATATGGCTCTGAAATACATATCTTAGTAACAACTATAAACTTTAAAAGTTCTAAAATAACAAAACGAACTTCATCTTCAACTTATCTTAATTTTATATGTATTATTTCGTAACAAGCCAACGTTTGGTAGAGGTATATAGCAATTGGTTTAGTTGTATTTGCATTGCATAGGTCAAATAAAAGGGCCTGCGAGTGGTATCCACTAATATTAATATTACTCACATATTGTGAGTATGTATATGTGTGTATTAATAACACACTCGCCATGTTTTCTTATTTACCGTTTTTCCATTTCACCACGTATACTGATCATTGAATTTAAACAATACGTGTTCGTAGTCACTAAACTAGGAGGTTTATTTTTAGTGATAGATGGCTAAAAACGAGTAAGTTACTAAACACACAACTTTATAAAGTAAACTTTGAAGCGTTTTGCTACTGTTCGTCCACTTAGACAAAAAATGACAATATCCGTAACAAATTAATCATAAAAACTCATCCAAGTAATACACATAATATGTACTTCTACTTTTAAATTATGAGACCTAATTTATTACTTAAATTGTAAAAGATATGCCCTTTTAATTTATATAATACGGTTTTAATTTCAACCACACATTAAATTGTTATACAGTTATTTAATTTAATATTGTTTTTTGAAAATTGAAAGAGTTACTTGTTTTGAAGGGGGGTATTTAAGGCAACAACCTTTATTAGATATTTTGTTCACGTTTCTAGGCCTCAAGTATGGTAAACATTCATGGAGCGTTGAACTCTTTTGTATGTCATTATTCAGGGAATATTGTAATTTCATTGAAGATATTGCACAAAATGTTCTATAATAAAGTACGGCATATAAAAATAAATATAATATATTAGTTGTATATATCGTAGGCACAAATATTTCATTAATATGTAAGTGTTATATGTAAGTGGACGTTTGCTAATTGACTAAAGATGGAGCGAAGATAAAATATACGGCAATATTATTGCAATTTATTTATCAACAATTTTACACAGTAATTAGTTTTGCAAACTAGTGACGCACTACATACGATAATATTCATATTTTGTCTTTTTACTACCTATTTTGAAGACTCCTAACGACCGGCAGTTCCTTCAATCAGTGCTAATAATTACGGCGAAATCTACAAATTTCCTCGGTTTTAGATCGGAATGGTGGCGTGGGGCTTCTGTTACACGGTTCTGTCGGGCGGCAGTCGCACGAGGGCGTCCAATCCGATTGCACGTCGCGCGCTTCTAGCTCCCACTTTGCTCCACACGCCAGTGCTCACGTACCTTGCAAAGTCGTGTACGATGACGACTGCTCTCCCGAGTTTGTGGACGCGCGTCCGCTTTCTATGCTCCAACGGTACAAAACCTACAACGATCTGAGCCGTTATATTGACATGTTTACGCTGCTACTGTTTACTATAAGATGAATAAAGTTTTTCATAGCTGTCGACATTAACGCGATCGTGTGAATGCGCACCGGCTGAAGGATTGCGAAACTATACAAGTGAAGTTTAAAAATACATTGGCACTAGTGCGAAGTGACGTACAGGCGAGATGTGTGCGTGCAGCAAGTTTTGCGACTTTTGGAAGAACTCATGCGGAGCAGGTGAGATATCCTCGAATCACTTTCTAACTACCTAACGTCGTACTGGCCTAACCTATCCTTTCTAAACTGAGTCTTCAATGGCAAAAGTTAACGAAACGTGTTTGGTAATCTGAAGTGAAATCGAATCGCCAAACGAGGTATATAAGGATTTCTGAGACGGACAGTTGATAATTGAATTTAAGAATCGGGTAAATTCATTGACGTCAATATCTTCGATGTACATCTACTAGTTTGTGTTTTCACTTTGTCACTACGCTTCATAGACACCAAAGTAGATAAGATACCACCTTACTATATGCCCTTCAAACACTATACAGAAAATATTGCTTTAGGACTTTGTCTTCACTATTTGAAGAGTCAAGCAATATCTAAAGGTTACATAACTGCAGGCTCAGATACGAGTGTGACACTTTAAATGAAGCCATAGAAGTTCTAAGTATATATAACGAGTACTTGCGTACTTACATCATACCACAAAGTATTTGATTATTTCAATATAATGAGAGAAACAAGAATAACAATTTAATTTTTATTGAAACATTTCTTAAATGACTATTATCGAGAAATATAAACAAGTGAAGGTGCCAAGGCAATAACGATGAGGGCATCGCTACAGCACACAGTGGACAAACTAGTCACTAAACAATAACATTGTTACTATGTCGGTATACAATGTGCCATAATAACCACTAACAATGGCTTCTTAATTCTTTTGAGTTTGAACATAAATCTGGAAGCATCTTAGCACAAGAACAAGATAGATCTCAACTGATTAAATTGCAGTAATTACAAATCACATACACGAGTAACTATAAATTTAAATGACATCCGGGTGTTCAGTTTGGAAGGATTTGGATAAGAGAATGTAAATTCAAGGTTGAAAACGTCACGAATGCCTTTAAGTTCTGGGTTTCGAACGGCCGGTGACGTTGTAAAGTTACCAACTGGTTTACTACACAACGTGTAACGAATCCTTATCCAATCCAACGCGTTACACCTTGACATTATTGCCCTTCAAACTGGTAAGCCAATAAATGTATGATTACAATATTTAATTTCTCACATAGATACGAGAATAATACATTCGGATTTCACAACGAGAACAATGATACAGACTAAAGAACATTATAGTGAAACAGATTTCGTAGTCTTTATTTGATATACGATAAGTTTTATTGTTTTGAAACTGAAAGCAAGCCTCAGGCATCAATGAATAAATGAGCCTAACTCAAGCGACTGATAAATAAACCAGTCTGGCCTTGATTATTTTAAATCATGTAGGTAGGTCCTTGTTTTGAAGCTTTAGTGACGTATACGGAAAGATATGTTTAAAATTTGCCGCCATCGCTCGAGGCGACGCGGCGATGACGACGGCTATGACTCGAATATTCAGCAACACTATCAACTAAAAAAAATATATTTGTTCTGTTTTTTAAATGCAGAATTAACGTTCGAAATTTAATTTAAAACAAAATTTAAACATATCTTTCTGTAAACGACAGTAAAGTTTCAAAACAAGTACCTACCCACCTACTTTTAAATCAATCAAATTGAATTAATTTTGAGATATTATAAAGGAGTATTTAAAAACAAAAAATAATAATTTATTGTCATGAACTTTTATAAAGTAAAAAAAAAAACTAAACTAATGCATCTCCTGGTCCTGCATTGAAGGTTTCTACTGTCCACACCATAGCTTCATGATCAAATGATCAGACATGCTTCAATATACCAAATGATATTATCATTCTAACTACATAAACTTGTACAAAATTTCATTAGGATAAAATTGACTTCAAAAATTTGTTAATAAAATCATTTACTAATATAATTACAAATAAAACTTATAAAATCGAACTAAAAATTTACAATAAGCTAGTCCTAAAATCTCGAGCTTACATCAGCAGAAAATAATGGACTATTTTAATAATTATGAAATAATTTTCATTTAATTATAAGTACTATATGTTTTACATATTTTGATTGAAAAATCTTATTGTGGCTTAAGTATTAATTGATTGGTTAATTTTTGTATCATATAAATTAAATATTTGGAAATATGAACAACAGTAATATTTTTAATCTACTGTTGAGTTAGATATTAGAGCATAATTTCTTTTTAACTAATTAAAATGGAATACACGTAATTATTTGGTAATAAAAGTAGTGTAAAATAAAAATAAAGAAATATAAATTTATTCCTTACTTTATATTAATTACTGTCTATAAAACAAGTGAGTAGTGCAAGCATGCGTGAAGGTTTTCTGAAAAAGGTAAAAGAAACAATGCTTGTACTTATGTAACTACTGCAGTTTGTAAAAATATAAGTAAAAACAAAAAAGGAGGTAGAAATACAATGGTATTTTGATCAAATTGTTTAAAATTGTTTTGATAAAGGTGACAAAAATCTCGTGAAATAACTTTCCTGTGAGACTACAATAAGCAATTCTTTAGACAAGCATTACAAGGTTTTTGAAGGTGAACTCTACCGTTAGTGCCGCCCATGTCAAGCTATGGATAATTTACTAACACTTTTAATAAAAAATAAACGATCACCTACAAACGATCAGCTAGAAGATTTAATTTAAATTTGTGACTGACGTATGTGGGATTATCGTGCACGTTAAATCCACTTAAGACATAATATCATTATAGATTAGAGTCTTAACCCCCGTGCCTCGGAGAGTACGTACAGCAGTCGGTCCTCTAACTGATCTCCCCCAGTCGTGTCGGATAGGAGTCTCATCGGATTGTGGAAGTAAGGGAAAAGAGAGTGCATCTGGGTTTGTGCACATAATTGTGCACTACAATATCTCCCGCGCTGTTGCCTGGTCTCCGTTGGGACTGATATGAATAGATACAGTCTCAGTGTCAAAAGCACACGTTAACAAAGAGGATATTGTTTTAAACTAAATAAGTAAATAAGTAGATACATTTTCAATCGTTTTTTGTCATGTATTTTAGTTAGGAAACCTAAAAGACACGATTTAGAACTAGATAAACATAATAACAAACGGTAACGGTAGTAAACATAAGTAGGTAAGTATTATTATCTGAACCAAATATACAGCTACAAGTTTCCCTCAAATACGAAAATTTAAAGAGGGGTAAGATTCAGTTTCAAGATCAGCTCATATTGGTAGCTTAGTTAGTTAGTCGCAATAAGCTAAGGTAATGAAATAAATTTGTAAAAGTACGTTCTATGTTATCAGGGAATCAATAAATGTAAGATTTGTAAATGACCGAAGTTAAACTAAAATGTACATCTAGACTGGTAACAATTTCCGAGTTTTCAACCCCGTACAAAGATTCGACTTCAAAGTCTAAGAAACCTTTCAAACAACAACTAACAGTGTTTGACTTAAAAAACAAAGAAAAACTAATATATAATAAAATATAGCATCCCCATCAGTCATCTTATGTATTATTATTAATTTAATGGCAAATATAATGTTAGTTAGTATTAATACAGATACTTAAATATAAAATACTATGAACAGTTCTTAATAATTATACCACTTGTAGTTTTAGAAAAACGTTACTTCGTGATACGAGTGAAAAAAGAACTATAATTAAATAACTTTGAATTAATATGTTTGGGATTTCGTTGCCATGGAAATATATGTTAAAATACTGATTTGTATTAAGAAAGTAAGGTCAAGATTATTTTTTAGCAATCGTTGTATACAGACTTCCTTCGTGGTCTCGCTTGGGTAGCCATTAGAATCGAAAACGAAATATAGCCGTCCCGACCTCAAGAATAAAGATTATTTACTGTTTTTTAACAAAATAAAATAGATTACCCGTTGCTGAGTAAATATTAACATGTTTAATGTACTTTTAAGACTTTAACGGACTTATTAAAGTACATAAATTAATTTTATGTGTTTTGACCGTTACAAGGTTTTTGTACTCATTTTATGGCCAGTTTTATCGAAAATCTTTAGATATAAAATATGTTTAATGTTTATGAATGATGTGAATAGCCACTGTTTTTTAAATTTAAGAACATTTACTACTCAACCTAAAGGTATTACGAAGTTATTTTTAATCTCTAACGCAAGGAGGTTTAAAGTCGTAGACGTTTTACAGCGCCTGTTGCGATAACAGTAGCAAACTAACATAAATATAACGTATCTACACAAACGTTCTTCGTACACCTTAACTACATATAAAGAGTAAAATGTGGTTCACTTGCTTATCTATTTTAAACAACGAACTACGAACAGATTAATCAATGAATGTTGAACAATCTTTTGTGGCGATAATACTTATAATTTGTATCACACATTACTAATTTTCATGTTACCCCTTTCCATTATTAAGGAAAATATTGAACTACACGTGGAAATATAAAATTATAATTGGCTAACTGATGCAAACCTCTATAATAAACATATTTGTCAAAGTTGCCGATCCTCCAAATTATAAATATATTAATAAACCTTTTTAATATTGTACGGTGATGAGCTGATGAGTGAGTAATTACCCGAACTTTATAGTCTATGTAGTTTATGATCCTTGAAAATTATACGAAACAGTTTCCAATTGCCATACTGACCATTATGAATAGTGTTCTAGTACGTTTAGTAATGAAGTCCGTTTCATTTTATTAAAACTGTTTAAATTGATGTGCGTTTTATTGACACAGATTGAAAAAATACTGGTCAAGTACGAGTGTACCGGGAACATACTCGTACATAATTCTACTAAACTTGCATTTACATATAGTGTACAATTAAATATACATATGTTGTGACAGAATATTGAGTTGTGAAGGTTTTAAAACATTTTATCATTAACATTAAAAAGTCTATTTCTACTATATAAAAACCGATAGTTAGGTATAATATACCTACACAAGTCTTCAGTTTGGAACAAGGACGTTTGCAGTAATTAAAAGTTTTAATATTGAGTAAATATTAAAATGTGTACAAAACATGTTTAGTATATAGGTGCATATAAACCGTTTGTGATATTGAACACGAGTTCAAGGTCACAAACGGTTTTATATTGACAAGGTGGCAATAATAAATTAATTATGACTTGTATCATAATGGATGATAGATAAGTCGAACATAACATCATTATAGGTAGAGCACCTAGAGGCTTCGATGACCATCACATCGGAATGTGAGAGTGAGGGTACAGAGAGTGCACCTGTGTTTACGCATACACTTGTGCACTATAATATCTCCTGCGTAGTTGGGTGTTCTCCGTTGAGACTGGCCACCGTGTGCGAAATCAGCGCGTAGTACGTCATTGCTAACTTTAAAAATCATTTTATCGAGGTAATATAGATCACTTAAGGCCTATTTAGACGAAGAGAGTTTCTCGTCTCGAAGATACGATTATCGAAGGAATATAAAACATTTTTTTCGTCTAAACATTCGCTCTCCTCACTCGTTGCTTTGGGCGACAATTGCCTTGCAATGGAATATTGTTATGTCCATGTAAACAGAATTTCAAAGCAATAATCTAGCCTAGCGCCTAGCGATAAGTCATATGCGAATCTCGTATGACATAATCGTAGACGAGATTTTAGTTCTTGCCTGTATGTAAACATTTTGATACGATTGTGTTATGGCGATTATTGCTTGTGATAGTAGCGTATAGTTTCTCGCACGAAACCGTACGAGAAACTCTCCCCGTCTAAATGGGCCTTTATGCCCTGAAAATATAAAGAACATAAAAAACCAAAATGAGTTAACAGGTAAACAACAAAAAACTGTTAATAGGTAAATATATTCTTCACTAGTTATTTTTCTATTATAATTATCAAAATATAACATATTTTTCTTTCTTGTTCACGCCCATAGTGAAGCCATGATCATTCAATGCATCAACGTCACATCTTTTGACCCACACCCATTGCGTGGAGGCTTTTTTTTAGCGGTCATTATACAATCGGTTTACTTGATCCACCTCATCTTATTTGACATTTGTAGCGTTCTTCCCTCGATCAAATATTCCCCGTCTTGGACAGTGGCGTGATATTCGAGACTCTAAAGGTTCTTTTTATACGAAGTATGGTGTGTGACACTGCTCGTTGGCGTTTCGATTATCATTACTGAAAACGATGAGATTTATAATTCATATCGGTCATTATCATTGGACGTAATTTTTGTTGTTCTAATAAACATCGCTTCGTTACACTGCTATGGTTAATTTTTTTAGTATTAATTCTAATACTTATATTGATCTAGTTCATTTGTACTAAAACTTGAATCAGTATCGATCAATAATCTAAAATAATTCCTAAAGTAGCCCATAATATATCTACAGCAAATTAAACAATAAGAGATATGTAAATGCAGATTTTAGCGGTAGATATGAATTTGCTCGCAGTGCTCAAATACCTTCAGAATCAAGACCGACATGATTTTTTTTTTAAAACGGTTCTTAAAAAATTGATCGTATTTAAGTTCAAAATCAAGTTTACACTGATCAAATAAATGCAAAGTCGATCTCGTTAAATAAATCTTAAGTACCTAATTATAATTTTTTTGCAGATAAAATATTGTTAATATATTATTTTCATGTTTGTTTATCAGTTTGTAGGATGTTAGCATAGTAAATCATAGTCTTTTTATCCGACTAAAGTGGAGCAAAAAGAAAGGGTAATGATTTTGGCATTTTATGTATGTTTGCTTGTGTGTTCAACCGTAGCACCTAGATTATTGAACTGATTCTTATGAATGAGGTGATAAGAGGTCCTTAATAATGGTCCAGGCGACATAGAATATGTAAATTTTATGACAATTTTATATGACAGTAGTTAAACCTCAGATTCTAACATCGAGAAAAAATTTACCGACATAATCGTTACTTTTTTTATCAAAAGAAAGTTCTTGATTAAATATGTATATTTTGAATATTAATCACATGATTGGGTAACTAAAACCTGATTATGTAAAAAAGAGGCCTGAAAGGACAAAATAAAAAAAATCAGATATAAATTCAAAAATGTATAGGTATAATAAAAAATGGTCAAGGTAGAGCCATGGTCACACCTAGAGAGGTTAGTACTGTTAATGTTGTCAATATATAAAGGCCTTTGACCGTTTTTAGGACTCTGTAGCCAAAATGCCAAAGAAGGAACATATACACCATATCTCACATATTATTAGTGTTAGGTTCCAACCTAAATTGGGGACGTTATTTTTAATATTTATTCTCCCCTGATGTGAGTTGTCTCTTTTAAAAAGATCATATAGGTTGCCGAGTCCCTCAATGTGAAATAACAAAACGCCCTTACCTCGGAACCTTACGCTTGGCTCGGCTCAACACGTATTTGCCGATTTTTAAATTTAGTTGTATATGGAAAAACGTTTTATTTCAAAGTATAATCACACGAGTTCTATCATTTCCAAGGTCTCAGATATATCTCAGGTAAGAAGTCCAGGAGAACTCTAACATACATAGGCGATTTAGGCCTTTTCTGTCTTCTTGTCCACAAATGAATAAAAATCACGTCGGCTGTCGACTACAGGTGGCGCGTACTTTTCGGACCGCCCCGTGTGCGATAGCAGTATAAGATTCCCTTCAAGATGAAATTATTGGAGCGCCTTAGCTGACAGTTTCATTGCTGGGATGAGTAATCCACTGTGCCATCCATAGAGTCTGAAGCGTAGTAACATTCCTTTGAATGATTTCACAACGGTATCGGATACCAGTACCGCTAGTGTGATTTTTACAGTTTAAGTTAACGATGCATGTCGCCGACTTCCACACGTATTTTTCGTACACAATACAACGACCACAATAAGCATCGTAAACATACTCATTACGATCATACTGATGAAGTCAGAAACTTTACATTCATGAAGATACTGGATAAAGTGAGAGATTCGAAAAGGGGAACAGGAGTGGTTCTGAAATGGTAAAAACTCGAAAAATCACGTGTGCGTACAGTAGAATAGGGATGCTAACTGGTCACAACAAACTACAAAGTATCGGTAATCTCTGATCGGTATCTCGCCTCATAGAACTTTTAATGGAGTAATATCTTTTTTTTTTTTTTTTTTTAACGTGTGGAAACCCCCTCGGGCCGTCACCCCACCGGGGTTTACGGCGGGGTGGTGTGTCGGAATCGGACCGACTAAAACCACACGGTGTGCCACTCTGCGCCTGAGATAGGAGGGATCCGGGAACCGCTGCTATTACGACATCCAGATCCCTCCTAGCGCCTGCCCGAAACTGCGGGCACCATCTATGGGTAAACTCTCTATTTTAGGCGACGTACGGCACACGCGGACGTCGCCTCCTCGCGGCTGGCCATTATAGCGGGTGGAGGGGAAAACCCGTCCCGTCCACCCGCGGCCACACTTAAGGCGGCATGAGGCGCTGGTATGCGCGCCTCCGCCGCCCGGTTCGCCGGCGGCGAATTGGGTCCGAGTGGATATCGTCCTCCCGGGCCTTCTCCGCCGCCTCCTTCCGCGAAATTACGTCTTCGCAGAAGGTTGCGACCGCGGTAAAACAACTGTCGCTACCGGCCATGGAGCGTATGACGGCCGGTAGCGAGAGATCTCCTCCAATAACTGCAGTGAGGACCCCACGCTGCGCCGCCCAGGCGGAACAAACCGCTAGCGTGTGCTGAGCCGAGTCCTCACTGCAGTCGCAGTGGTAACAGGCGGGACTCAATTCCCTCCTGGCGACCGAGTGCAGATACTTCCCGAAGCAACCATGCCCGGAAAGAACCTGCGTCAGTCGGAAGGAAAGGGTCCCGTGCTGCCACCCTGCCCACTCGGCGATGACCGGCCGGAGAGCCTCCACGAGGGCGAAGCCAGCACGTGGAGTCTCCAACCGGAACGACCAACGAGCCATCGTGGCTCGACGAGCGGCCTCACGCCAGTCGCGTATCTCCTCGGGCGGGGGCCGTATGCCGCTACCCGCCCGGAAGTCAGCCGTCCGCTGATAAACTTCGGCGAGCACTTCCGCCTCCAAATCCCACGGGGGAGTTCCGGCCAAGGCGCACGCCGCCTCCGTCGATACGGTGCGGTAGCCGCGTATGGCTCTAACCGCCAATATCCTCTGAGGGCGCCAGAGGCGAGCCCTATTCTGGGCGGTCAGAGCCGCCGCCCACACCGGTGCACCATATAGCGCCATTGATCGAACAACCCCCGTGTATAGCCGTCTCGTCGCGACGCTAGCTCCACCCAAATTGGGCAAAAGTCGCCCAAGAGCAGAGGCAGCGCCGACCAGCTTTGGAGTAAGCTGTCGGAAGTGCTCGTCGAAGAGCCACCTGCCGTCGAGGGTCAGGCCCAGATACTTCATCTGGGCCTTAATCGGTACGAGGACCGAATTGACTACGATGGAGGCGCCGGGGGGTGGACCACGACGGGGCCCATGAAACAAAAGGGCTTCCGTTTTGTCTAGGGCCACCCGTAAACCCAGCGCCTCAATGCGCCCGACCACCGAAGAGACTCCCACGGTGGCCAGGCGCGCCGCCTCTTGAAAGTTCACCCCCCGGGCCGTGACCAATGTGTCATCGGCGTAACAAATTACGCCCAGCCCGGGGGGAAGACGACCTCGAAGGGCCCAGTCGTATCCCATATTCCACAGGAGTGGTCCGAGGACGGACCCCTGCGGAACACCGCACGACATGGGCCGCCGCCTTAGAATACCATCTCGGTCCTCGTACACGACGGTACGCTCCTCAAGATAGTCTGCCACAAGCCACCTCAGGTACTCTGGCACCCCGTGGTAGTGGAGTGCTTCCCTGATGCAGCTAAATGGCAGACTATTAAATGCATTGGCGATGTCCAACGACACCGCCAACAGCACGCCGCCACAGCTCACCGCCTCTTCGGTAACGGCCCTCAGGCGCAACACAGCATCGACTGTCGAACGCCCCGCTCGAAAACCGAATTGGGCGTCCGACAGATCGGGGCCCACCTCGCAGAGGTGCCGGACGATGCGAGCAGAGAGTATCCTCTCAAAAAGTTTGCCCGCCTCGTCCAGCAACACGATGGGCCTATAGGCCGCCACCGATTCGGCTGGCCGTCCCGGCTTCCTCAATAGGACCAGCTTCCCGCTTTTCCAGCACTCAGGGAAGCGTCCGGACACCAAGCTAGCGTCCAGGACCTCCCTGAGACGGTCCGACATGTGTTCGAGGGCTCGGGCCAGCACTCGGGCAGGTATCCCGTCTGGCCCGGGGGCGGTGTTCTTAGAGCGGATCCGTAGAACAACCGCCCCTATCTCCGATTCCCTGACGGGCGGCACACCGCCTTCGTCGTCCCCGACCAAAAAGACCATTGATGGCGGCGTGTGCTCCACCCGCTGTGGGAAAAGGCCCTCGACCACTTCTTGCAGGAAGCTGGGCTGGAGGGTCTCTGTAAGGGGGGGCCCGACGTGCGGAGCTTTTGTCGCGCCGCACGATAAGGGCGACCCCAGGGGTCACGATCGAGACCCTCCAGCATCTCCTTACGCTTAATTTCTTTGGCGCGGCTAATGGCCAGCTTCAAAGTTTTCCGCGCCTCTCGGTACTCCTCATAAAGCTGGCCCTCCTCGCCGTCTACGCGGTGTCGCCGCCGACTACGGGTGTAGGACCTCCGGGCACGAGTACAGGCCGCACGGAGGTCCGCCAACTCCTGGGACCACCAGTAAACCTCCTTCCGTGGAGGCCGACAACCTCGGATGCGGGGCATGGCCGCATCACAGATCTGCGTAATCGCATCGAGGAAGCGACCAGCCCCCATGTCGACCTCCTGGGTCGGAGCCTGCGGAGACAGCCAGGAGTGAATAATGGCTGCCTCCTCTAGTAGGTCCCTATTCAGTTTGGCTACAGCCCACCGCGGAAAGCGAAAAGAAGGCCGCGCCGCGTGACCCCTACTGGGGTCCTGGGTCCGGGAGAGCTCAAATCGGATGTAAAGGTGATCCGAGAGCGTCTCAACCTCTTCCAGGACACGCCAGTTCCTTACTCGTACGGCGAGGGCAGGGGTAGCGAATGAAAGGTCCACTATCGACCCCCCCTGCTGTCACACGCACGTGTTGGTGGAGCCTCTGTTTAATAAACAGAGGCCCACTGAGGCCGCCCACTCCTCTACGGCCTCACCCCTTGCGTCCGTCCTGGGAGAACCCCAAGCAATGGACTTTGCGTTGAAGTCCCCCAGCACAAGGACGTGCCCAGACGTTAGTCGCCGCATCGAGGTCTCCAAGCTATTAAGGAAAACCTCGAAGTCGCTCAAACTCCGGTTGGGGGAGAAGTATACACCATATATGGTGATCCCCCCCCACTCAGCAGCAACATATCCAGTGCCCTTGTCTCTTAGCGACAAGGGCGGGGAATGAGCCGCCGTGGAGCCGACGACTGCCACGGAGCCGTCCCGGTCACCCAACCAGTTTGGACGGGGAGGAACATAATAGGGCTCCGCGGCTACGGCAACACCAATCGACCACTGTGCCATGGTTTGCAGGAAAAGGTCCTGCGCCGCAGCACAGTGGTTCAGGTTCGTCTGGACTAGGAGGCTGGAGATTCGATCCATTACTGGATCATTTCTACAGCCCCCTCCATAGGCGACGACGTTGACGCACGAACTACATCGGAGGCAGCCTGGGCCGACTGGCTAGCCTCCGACGTTTGCCGAAAACTGCGGAAAGACTTGCAGCTCCCCTGTCCCATCTGATGATTGGCAGGCCTATTGCCCGCCGCACACTTTGGGCAGTGAGGGACGGCAGAGCACTCTGCTGCGTTGTGTCCCGGTTGACCGCAGCGGAAACACAATCCACTGCAGTCAAAACAACTATCGCACTTGATGCGAGTGTGTCCCGTGGCCAGGCATTTGAAGCACCTCATCGGTCTCGCCGCCAGAACTGTGACTCTGGCGTTCACGAAACCGACGAGGATCTTGCCAGCATCGCCTATAATCTTAGCTGACGCCACAGGACAACTGATCCACGTCGCACCAAGGCCTCCCGGACCGGGACGGATGGTGCCAACTCTGATGTTGTCCGCGTTGCACCCAGTTTTCTCTTGAATCGCAACGCGGACATCCTCAACCGTCACGGAGTCGTCCAGACCTGAGATACGCAATTCCGCACATTTGGTAGGCCTGGCGATCTTTACACCATCCGTAACAGAAAAAATACTCCGCAGCTTTTCGGCAAAAGCATCCGCCGTCTTTGTACCTTCAGCCCCAGGGAACTCCAGTACTCTTGCTCCCGTTTGGGCGAGGCGCATTTTGACACCTACAGTCCCAAATTGATTGGCGAGACTATCCCGGGCCTTCTTGAATACGGCCGCATAGGATAGCCCGCCGTTTGCCGCCTCCGGTAATATAGTGATCACTACAGCCGCGGTCTTTGGCATCTGTAGCTTACGCGGCTTCTTTTGGGTGGCCACTGCCACTGACGGCGACTGAGGAGTAGAGGCTACTTGTTGGGTAGCCTTCTTACCCTTTCGAGACTTCTTGACCGACTCAACTACCTGCCACCCATCGTTTGAGGGAGCAGAAGTAGCGGGGTCAGATGTAGGTGTCGGAGTGGGAAGCGGAGGGAACTCAGCCCTCGTCTTTGCTATAACCTTAAGGGCAGGTTTGGAAGCAGCCGACTTTGCCACAGTTTTATTTACCGCCACCTTTGCTGCTCTAGGTGTTTTCGCAGCAGCCACAGGGGCGGACGTAAGTGTTGCCGCCGCATACGACACACGACCACCTGCAACGGGAAGCGGAGCCGGTGGCGTCGTCTTTGATCGGTTGATCTTCGCCCCATCCGCTGCGAGTGGCGGCCGAATTACGGGGGCTGGAGGTAGCCTCGCCTCAAGGCCCGCGAGACGTCCGTCCAACATACGCCCCACTACGTCAAGTATTTGGCGCAGATGGGCATCAGAGCATTTGGCCTTGGCAGAGTATTTGGCCTTGGTTTCCGCCCTGGTCCAGGAGGGCTTGGTTCTGTGTGGGTAAGCTGTCCCGTAGCGTTGGCTAAAATTTTGGGCGACGCTGGTAAGGTCCTCATCGGTTTTGTGAACGCCAAGGTCACAGTTTTGGCGTCAAGACCGATGAGGTGCTACAAATGCCTAGCGTCGGGACACACACGCGCCAAGTGCGCAAGTTGCTTTGACTGCAGCGGACTGTGCTTCCGTTGTGGTCAACCGGGGCATAAAGTTGCGGAATGTTCTGCCGCTCCTCATTGCCCACTTTGTGCGACGAGCAATAAACCTGCCAATCATCAGATGGGGCAAGGGAGTTGTAAACCACCCAGTCCTCATGGCACTTCGAGGGCTAGCCAATCGGCCCTGGCTGCCCCTGTTGTAATTCGTGCGTCATCGCCGTCGCCTATGGAGGAGGTTGTAGAGACAATCCGGTAATGGACCAAGTCTCCAACCTCCTTGTCCAGACGAACCTAAACCACTGTGCCGCAGCACAGGACCTCTTTCTACAGACCATGGCACAGTGGTCAATTGGGGTTGCCGTAGCCGCGGAACCTTATTATGTTCCTCCCCGACCAAATTGGCTGGGTGATTGGGACGGCACCGTGGCAGTCGTCGGCTCCACGGCGGCTCATTCCCCGCCCTTGTCGCTAAAAGACAAGGGTACTGGATATGTTGCTGCCGAGTGGGGGCGGATCATCATATATGGTGTATACTTTTCCCCCAATCGGAGTTTGAGCGACTTCGAGGATTTCCTTAATAACTTGGAAGCCTCGATGCGGCGATTAGCGTCTGGGCACGTCCTTGTTCTGGGGGACTTCAACGCAAAGTCCGTTGCGTGGGGTTCCCCCAGGACGGACGCAAGGGGTGAGGCCGTTGAGGAGTGGGCGGCCTCGGTGGGCCTCTGTTTATTAAACAGAGGCTCTACCAACACGTGCGTGCGACAGCAGGGGGGGTCGATAGTGGACCTTTCATTCGCTACCCCTGCCCTCGCCGCACGAGTAAGGAACTGGCGTGTCCTGGAAGAGGTTGAGACGCTCTCGGATCACCTATATATCCGATTTGAGCTCTCCCGGACCCAGGACCCCAGTAGGGGTCACGCGGCGCGGCGTTCTTCTCGCTTTCCGCGGTGGGCTATTTCGAAGCTGAATAGGGACCTCCTAGAGGAGGCAGCCATAATTTATTCTTGGCTGTCTCCGCAGGCCTCAGCCGAGGAGGTCGATATGGGGGCTGGTCGCTTTCGTGATGCGATTACGCAAGTCTGCGATGCGGCCATGCCCCGCATCCGAAGTCGTCGACCTCCACGGAAGGAGGTCTACTGGTGGTCCCAGGAGTTGGCGGACCTTCGCGCAGCCTGTACTCGTGCCCGGAGGTCTTATACCCGTAATCGGCGGCGTCACCGCGAAGATGGCGAGGGGGACCAGCTTCATGAGGAGTACCGAGAGGCGCGGAAAACTCTGAAGCTGGCCATTAGCCGCGCCAAAGAAGTGAAAAGAAAGGAGATGCTGGAGAGTCTCGATCGTGACCCCTGGGGTCGCCCTTATCGTGCGGCGCGACAAAAGCTGCGCACGTCGGGCCCCCCCCTTACAGAGACACTCCAGCCCAGCTTCCTGCAGGAAGTGGTCGAGGGGCTTTTCCCGCAGCGGATGGAACATACACCCCCGTCAATGGCCTCCTTGGTCAGAGACGACGGGGGACAGAACGAGGATAATGTTCCGCCCGTCAGGGAATCGGAGATAGGGGCGGTTGTTCTACGGATTCGCTGTAAAAACACCGCCCCTGGGCCAGATGGGATACCTGCCCGAGTGTTGGCGCGAACCCTCGACCACATGTCGGATCGCCTCGGGCAAGTCCTAGACGCCAGCTTGGCGTCCGGGCGCTTTCCTGAGAGCTGGAAGAGCGGGAAGCTGGTCCTACTACAGAAGCCAGGACGGCCTGCCGATTCGATTGCGGCCTATAGACCCATCGTGTTGCTGGACGAGGCGGGTAAATTGTTTGAAAGGATACTCTCTGCCCGCATCGTCCGGCACCTCTGCGAAGTGGGTCCCGATCTGTCGGATGCCCAATATGGGTTTCGAGCCGGGCGTTCGACAGTCGATGCTGTATTGCGCCTGAGGGCCGTGACCGAAGAGGCGGTGAGCTGTGGCGGCGTGCTATTGGCGGTGTCGTTGGACATCGCCAACGCATTCAATAGTCTGCCATTTAGCTGCATCAGAGAAGCACTCCACTACCATGGGGTGCCAAAGTACCTGAGGCGGCTTGTGGCAGACTATCTCGAGGAGCGTACCGTCATGTACGAGGACCGAGATGGTATTTTGAGGCGGCGGCCCATGTCGTGCGGTGTTCCGCAGGGGTCCGTCCTCGGACCACTCCTGTGGAACATGGGATACGACTGGGCCCTTCGAGGTCGTCTGCCCCCCGGGTTGGGCGTAATATGTTACGCGGATGACACATTGGTCACAGCCCGGGGGATGAACTTTCAAGAAGCAGCGCGCCTGGCTACCACGGGTGTCTCTCTGGTGGTCGGGCGTATTGAGGCGCTGGGTTTGCGGGTGGCCCTAGACAAAACGGAGGCCCTTTTGTTTCATGGGCCCCGTCGTGGTCCACCCCCCGGGGCCTCCATTGTGGTCAATTCGGTCCTCGTACCGGTTCAGGCCCAGATGAAGTATCTGGGCCTGACCCTCGACGGCAGGTGGCTCTTCGACGAGCACTTCCGACTGCTTTCTCCAAAGCTGGTCGGCGCTGCTTCTGCCCTTGGGCGACTTTTGCCCAATCTGGGTGGAGCTAGCGTCGCGACGAGAGGGCTATACACGGGGGTTGTCCGGTCAATGGCACTGTATGGTGCACCGGTGTGGGCGGCGGCTCTGACCGCCCAGAATAGGGCTCGCCTCTGGCGCCCTCAGAGGATATTGGCGGTTAGAGCCATACGCGGTTACCGCACCGTATCGACGGAGGCGGCGTGCGCCTTGGCCGGAACTCCCCCGTGGGATTTGGAGGCGGAAGTGCTCGCAGAAGTTTATCGGCGGACGGTTGAATTCCAGGCGGGTAGTGGCATACGGCCCCCGCCCGAAGAGATACGCGAGTGGCGAGAGGCCGCTCGTCGAGCCACGATGGCTCGTTGGTCGTCCCGGCTGGAGGCTCCACGTGCTGGCTTTGCCGCCGTGGAGGCTCTCCAGCCGGTCATCGCCGAGTGGGCAGGGCGGCAGCACGGGACCCTTTCCTTCCGACTGACGCAGGTCCTTTTCGGGCACGGTTGCTTCGGGAAGTATCTGCACTCGGTGGCCAGGAGGGAATTGAGTCCCGCCTGTCACCACTGCGACTGCAGTGAGGACTCGGCTCAGCACACGCTAGCGGTTTGTTCCGCCTGGGCGGCGCAGCGTGGGGTCCTTACTGCAGTTATTGGAGGAGATCTCTCGCTACCGGCCGTAATACGCTCCATGGCCGGTAGCGACAGTTGTTTTACCGCGGTCGCAACCTTCTGCGAAGACGTAATTTCGCGGAAGGAGGCGGCGGAGAAGGCCCGGGAGGACGATATCCACTCGGACCCAATTCGCCGCCGGCGAGCCGGGCGGCGGAGGCGCGCATACCAGCGCCTCATACCGCCTTGAGTGTGGCCGCGGGTGGACGGGACGGGTTTTCCCCTCCATCCGCTACAATGGCCAGCCGCGAGGAGGCGACGTCCGCGTGTGCCGTACGTCGCCTAAAATAGAGAGTTTATCCGCAGATGGTGCCCGAGGTAGGTGCCAGAGGGCAGGCGCTAGGAGGGATCTGGATGTCGTAATAGCAGCGGTTCCCGGATCCTTCCTATCTCAGGCGCAGAGTGGCACACCGTGTGGTTTTAGTCGGTCCGATTCCGACACACCACCCCGCCGTAAACCCCGGTGGGGTGACGGCCCGTGGGGGTTTCCACACGATAAAAAAAAAAAAAAAAAAGATGGGCATCAGAGACGTCGCCAGAACCGTGACTGGGGATAGACCGATCTTTAACCCGGCCCTGTTGTTCAGGGTGGTGGGCCCGAAAGTGAGCAAATTGATTGCTCAGCTCAGCCACCTGGCCCGTCAAACGGTCATTAGCCGTCTGCAGGCGAGCTACATCCCCAATGAGGGTGGTAACAACCTCTGCAATGGCAGAGGAGGAGTCCTTAAGGGCCCTAACAAACGGACCCTTAAGGTTTGTAGATTTTGTGGCCACCTTGTTAATGACGGCCACAGCTACATTCGCTCTCTCCTGTAGGGACACCGGTGCCTGGGTTGCCAAATTATCCACTGCTGGCGCTCGAATTTTTTGTAGGAGATCCGCAATTTCCTCCTCCACCACAGATTCGCCCTCCGCTCTAACGCGTCTGTAGGCTGCCGCTTTAGTGAACACGGAGCCTGAGGGAACCGAAACCCGAGTGCGTGACCTCCCTCTGTGGCTACTAGCCACTTTAGGAGGCAGCCACTCCTGTGAAGTTTCTCCTTCGTCGTCTGTGGAGCGTCCGCGTTTCCGATTGTCGCAAATCTCTACCTCCATTACTTCCAGCGCCTCAATTGATGCGCTAGAGTCACCTCTATCTGTTGGAATAACGGATTTCGAACGTAGTCGATCCGATCTTCTTCGGCTCCCTGAAGTAAGATTAGCTTCTGAGAGCGAGATAGGCGTCATACGTTCCTCCTCATTGGTTGAGAAGTCGTCCGTCTTCCTAGGCTTACCTTTCTGATTCTTGTCCTTCTTTTCTTCATCTTTTTTCTTGTAATTTTAGTTTGTTTCAATTTCCATAATTATTCCCACGCGTGGGGGAGAAATAAAAGTCGACCCGGGCAGAGATCCCCCAATACCCGGGCAAGCGTAAATTTGTGCCCAACCGAGGGGTCCGCAGGTGCCTCGGCTGGGAGTGCGCTTGCGACTGAACTACCCATCAGCCATGCATCCCCTGGCCACGCACCAGAACACGGGATTCGGGGTAATTTTTTTATAGAGGTTTTCTTCCTCGCAGTCCGGGCGGTTAAGCCAAGACCCTCGCCCCCGATTGGAGTCGCGAGACTCCAACTCGGGACTACGATATGTCGACGGCGGCAGGGAGACGATGTTCCCTGATGCCTGCTCGGTGGCAGTGTAAGTGCACACCGAGCCCGTCCTACTTTTTCCACCGCTGAGCGGAAGAACTCCGACCCTAGAAAGGGTCCCACCATCGTGATTTTTTACCGAGGTTTTCCTCCTCATTGCTCCGAAGAGCGAAGAGCCAACAGAGGAATCGACAAATATGCCCGCTCTGTTGGACCAAGTCTCGGCCGAATTGCCGAAGAAAATGGCTTCCTCTTCGTGCTAGAATATTAGCCGCTGGCAGTGATGAACACCATCGCCAACGTTACCAGGGTGCACCACGTGGAGGTTTTCTAGCCCAGCACCCCTAATGGAGTAATATCTGTTTTAACCTATTTTTAATCAAGGCGAATACAATATTATTTAAGTTTTCACTAAAATGATCCATTTGTTACCTATATTTTTAAAAATACATATTCAAATCATTTGCTTTCGTAGAGGTTTTTATTTGCCAAAACATTAACTATTTTATTGAATTTAAATCCGTAAAACTGCTTATTCTTAAGTTTAGATACTGATCATGGTGAAGATAACTGCTTTAACTATTTAAAATGATTTGAAAATTTGTTGGCTTACAATTACTGCGAACGATAAAGATAGTAAATTACAGTGAGTTGCCTGCCGGAATGTTTATTATTGACATTAGTATAGTATAGATATAATAATAGCTATTCACTATAACCTATAATAAACTATTTTCACTCTGCTCTAATAGGACTGCTCATATATAAACATGAAATCATACCAAAACTACAGAAATCGTTTGTTAATTTTTAAATTTGATCATTTCCATTTCATATATTTCATTGTATGGCATGACCTTTCGTAGATTTGATATAGGTTGTATAGATATACGATTTTAAGAACATTACAAAACTACGGTTAAGTACAACTTAGTTGTGTAAAACACATTAATTTTAGGAAGAACTATGAAAGTTCCCATTGTAGTACTACACGATAATTACTGTCACCGGGCAAATCTCATAAGGAAGGAATAGTAGGCCGGCGGGAATTGTGTTGTACGTGCTGTCTTTTGACCTTTGTTATAAATCTTTTGCTTTTCTTAAAAGATCGACTTACTTAGAATTGTTTGGCATTAAAAGGTAAGTGCAAAGCTTTTTTTTTTAAGAATTTCTGAAACGTTGATGATCTGTCCTACTTCAAACGATAGTGGTCATATTATTGATCTTACATAATTCATCAATGTGTTATGTAGATATATATTATATTAATTAGAAGTAGGTCGTCCACGTTACGCGTAAGGTGATTATTTTAGAGGCTTAGCTTTATACACCCGATGCGGTAACTTTAGGCATGTTTGGCATAAATACATATGCACCATGTCAGTCGTTAGGACATGCTTAGAATCAATTAACTTTGTTAGTTTCTCGTCAGATTATTCAATGTCTTCTAAACACTATTATGCGACCGAGCTATTGTCTAGTGCACGTAGCATTGCTATTTTTAATATTAATAGTTACATTGTAGATTTTATTCATAATTAAATTAATGCATTTTTAACGTCCATTTAAAATTTCAGACACTCAATAAATAGGTTAATTATAAATGCACAAATGCATCTACATCTTGATATAGGCCTCTCCTTAAAAAGGAGGTTTCGGCCTACTAAACCACGCTGGCCTGGGTTGATATAGAGTTTGTTTAAGTTTATCTTCTCTATTTAGTGATGTTGTCCTGCTTTGTTTGCTCCGTAAGGCCGCAGTCGCCAATTACGTTATCTTTATATGCTCTATATGCTATATGTTGTATCAATTTACTTGCTATTTACTTATAAACATACTTCAAAACTACAGTCGATGAAATGACATCATCGTCAAAATTATGTCTTCTTACAAAACTGGTATCAGACTTAATCGTGCCACGAATTATGTATACACAATATCTGCTAAATGCATCTTGTCACCAGAGCATTTTTCCAGTAGATTCTTAATAGTACAAACTAAAAAAAAATTTTTGAACAAAACTTGTGGCAATTCAATTGTCTGTCCCAGTCAGCCGATAAATAGGGCCAGTGCATCCTGGTCAAGACATCAAACAACTCTAAATCATATTATGCCTATTTTGTCATGCCGTTTACTCTAATATATGTACAAAATTTTAATACATATGTTTCTGAACCTGTAGGAAGGTCTTTTACAGATCATCTTTGCAATTTCTTTTTCAGTGTCTATTAATCATCAAAATATAGTTCAAAAAAGATAACTGAATCTTTTGGTGAGAATTTTGGGAACTGCTTTCTAAGCAAAGAGACTGCAAACTGCTGAATTAGATTAAGCAAGATTCCTAGTTAGCAAGATTCCTAGTAGATTTTTTTGTAGAGAATGGTGTTAAAACGACATCAACTTCTCTCAGTCAGTAAAAAGCAATAAAAGAATAACTTAATAGTATTTTAGCATATTGACTAGAAAATCGCTCGCATCAAACAACCCATCTTGTGAATGTAAAAATATTCCAAAACATATAATCATGAATATTTTTTTAAATATTAACACTACTTTAATGCACTGTTCTCAGTATTTGAAAGATGATGAGTATAAAGGAATCAAAGTAGCATCTTAGAACAAAGCATATCTGTCTCTCGAAATAGATGACACACTTCTGCTTTTAAAAATTAGAGACACGGTTATATTGTTCAAAAATTTTCGTTTTGACTCTGTCAAATAAGAAAGGCATATTTTGGTCTTATGGATAAATGGCAAAGAGAAGGTTATGCTTGTTAATGTTGTAATAATTGTACAATGATCTCCGCAATTTTTAAAAGACTTAAAATTAACAAGCAGGGAAGAATGTACAGTATATTGTTAATGCCTTTGTTAAAATACAATGTAAAATAAAACAAAGCAATTTGTACGTACTTATTTTCATTCCAATATTGATTTGGAGAGTTTTAAACGCTGATTTACGCTTCAGTCGCTCAATAATTATCGCTTTCAATGTTTAATCTGATGTCGTCATTGCTGTCATTGATTCTGATCAGGTGTTCAATCGGTCACAGTCGCTCAGCTCGTTTAAAATATAACCAAATGTCACCTTTGAAGGACTTTGATATCAGGACCCCCGTCTTATTATTTACTACACCACCTTTCCCCAACAAAAAGAGTGAATTGGGATTCTATTAAGAGAGTTAATATTTCTTTCTGTAAAAGTTCTTCGCAATCATATTAATCTCTTTTTATGATGTAGTTGGTGTAAATGGGTAGGTGGGTACCATTAAGAGGCTATCACCGTCCATGGACGACGGCCCTGCAACTCAAGTGTATCGTGCCTTTGGTATCGCAGGATGTTGTTTTCTTGTAGGTTCGCTCATTGCATTTCTTGTTGACTAACTTCTGCTATCGTGTTAGTATTTAGTCATACAAAAAAGTCACGTAACGTTGAAAAATCGATAAAAAACAAATGACACAGGTGTGTAATTCATTTGATCAAGAACTAGCAGTTGGTTTCTTTGTTATAAATTATCGGTTAATGCCTTAATGCGGCTTTTAGTAATGGACGAGCATGAATATCGAACACAATACGATTGATGTTAAATATTGTTGGCTATTATGTTAAAAGCCTTTTGATAAAAGTGTTTACCTTCAAATTCAGGATGGAACCAACTTTGAATCGAATTACAACAAAAATTTGTTTCTAGTCTGCTATAGACGGCATAATTTGTCATCTTCCTTAAGAAAATTAAAAAAGAAATAATATAAATCTGAATTCACCAGAAATCATCAGAACATACAAAAGTTTTTTTTGTTAAATAATTTACTAGGATACAGCAGAACCTGGATTCATGAAATTGCAGAGGTGGTATTTCAAGAATACCAAAAGCCCAGTTCATAGAGTTATTTCTTCTTTTAAGATAATTTAAAAGAAATCACTCTGTCTGATAATGTTTTGGCTCTTACTAATTTGGTAACTTCTACGGCGTCATCGTCATGGAAATGACATTGGGATATGTAGGGTTTATCCCTGAATCACTTGCAATTCCGTAAAAGGTATTAGAAATGTAATTACAGATAAGATATGACATCACTAGTATTGTTTGTATTTCTGTAAAACCTGCTTCGTGCAATACTAAAAAACTAGCTAACACGTACCGCAAAAATATGTTAATGATCAGGTAGTTATTTTTTCTCTAATAATTTGCCGCTGATCATGTACTGTATACGGTGCTTAGCGTATAAACTTATGTCTTTGGAATGTATTTTGAAAAAAGAATCCAGAGTCATACCAAATACAGAAGAACAAATAAATAATAAAAGAATACCATAAAGATGTTATGCTGCTTATCCATTGATATCATGAGCTTTACTTAGACACATATGAGCTGGTTCTACTGTGGTGGTACCATTGGCGGCCATTTTTCTAAGTTTTCATGTTTTCTGATTCTAGAGCTCTAAGAGATAGCCACGCACTTATGTCTATTATAATGTAATAATAGTAATATCTTCACACATTTCAAACATGGCCATCTAATACCAAACTAGGCAAAGACGTACAGTCTTTATTATGCTAACCAGCTTGCTGATAAACACAGTTACACATTTCTAAATACATACATATTATAGATAAATTATATGAAACACATAAGAAATGATCATGTTTATCAGGTAAAAGACTAGCTAGCTAGCTTAGCAGTTAGGATCACTAAATCCTAGGTCAGGTCAACTCAGTTCAGTTGAGGGTATCAATTTGCGGCGGTAGGCACGTACTATCAGGTATAAAATTAAAATAGAAGAATACATTGTGATTGGTCTTATAGATACTACTGATAAACTAGGTCTCGACAATACGAAATCATTCTGCGGTACGTGGTTAAATGGCGTAAATGTAATGTTTAAAGTAAAAAAACGTTTACGTTTATTCTATACCAGTACTTAAAAATATAAGAAAACTCCCACTGTATTTAAACTTAGGTTATACTTGTACACACACCTGTACATTTTTGTATTAATCTTTGTTTCATATTGAAGGATACTTTTGCAACTTATGATTGGTTGTTAGCGCGATGGAGCCTACAATCATGCTCTGTTAAATCAAAATGGAACCATGTAACTGAAAAAAATAGAAACTAATTATAAGATTTGATGTGTATTTACACACTTGTATACTTAAAACACGAATAAATCATTTAGTCTTTATAAGGTCTTAAAAAATTTTGAAAGTTTCAAATAATACCTTAAAAAACTTTATACTTTTCATAAGACTCAAATCAATTTTGGCAGAGTAAAATCACGGTAATATTATCTATACAGCATTGTAACTATAGCTTATTCTTGAAATAATAACCTACAGCCGCGTGGTACATAAACACATCATAGGGCTTCCCGCCTGCAGTATTTTAATTTTATCTACCTACTATCTAAGTTTCTTTATAGCTTTGAGATTGTAAATACAACGGATTTCATTTCAATACATGAAATGAAATCCGTTGTAAATGAAATACGAAGAATAATACATGTTATGTTTTTTTGATGAGTAGATTTAATAAAAAAATATAACGTTTTTACAATAGGACAATGAAAAATACTTGCGCCTCGACTGTTTTATGAATAAATTTAATATAATATTACATCCAAGTAATTAAAAAAATCGCATGACTGACGTTCTGACCGTTTGTATGAAGACAGAATACTATAAGATAATGTTACCGTGGTAAAATTATACTTGCCTACCTTATTTTGACATCTTAAATTGTTATTTGATACTTTGTACTTTATTGAATATTAAACTTACCAGGAAAATCTCCATGTTCGTCGTGACAATATTCTCTCATGTTTGAACAAAGTGAATCTTTCATCCTGTTCTGAGTACACATAAAAAAAGGCCTGCCAACAATTAACATACTCAGTTTTTAAGCATACGAATAAAAATGTGGTAAATAGCATAATTATTAGAATGAAATTGACTTGGAGTATTGTTGTATAGTAATTAAGTCCTCTTCTTTAGTATTTTGTGTTAGTGTTGTTAAGTGTTGTAAGTACTACTTATCATTTCTGTCATAGTAGTCTTATAACACATGGCTACCTATAATTATTTTATCACAGCAAGCAGCTCACGTTCTGGGTGAGTTTCAGAAAGTGTTACTTTGAGCTATGTTCATTTTAATATAAAGTTACCCAGAATTTCATTAAGTGTTTTGGCCACATTTCCTACACTAAACTAGAATATTTCAATGATACATAAATATATGTGCCCAGTTTGGATCCTCTCTATGTCTGTTGTTTTGATTGACCCCACGTCGTACGTTTTAAAATCTTCAGCTGAACCAGCGGTATACCTACCTGATAAGTTCCCAACAAGTAAGTAACTCCTCCAAACATTCGGAGACGTTAAATGCTCCTCGTACTGCATAGTCAAATTTTATTGGTACAAAATATCTATTCGGGTAATCTGGATTTTGAGCATCCGTAACATCATAAGCTAAAATGAAGTATTATTAAAGTTGAGTTAAATATTCCAGTAAAAAAAAATTTATATACTAGAAAGAACCAGGGAAATATTTATTTAAATTAGTTTTTTTACAATTCTTCAATACATAAAAATACTTTGTTTGTCACTCTTTTTTTTTAGTTATTTAAATTACATTTACAACAAATTAAATTTACAACAAACCAGTGAACAATATGAGACACAATAAATAAAAAAAATTACTCTACAAACCAGTACTGTTTTATTGCAATATTGCTTTGTACTTTTACTAACTACAACTTAAGTCTAAGTTTGTAAATATCGGGCATATTGAATCGCATGACACCGAATAAGGAAAATCTATATTCCTGATTCGATAGATTAAGAGTTGCCGAAAATTTCGACGTACTCGGTGATGTCCCACAAACAAAAACAATCAAGAAATCTAGACTTAATCTGTATCGATAACTTTAATATGTAGCACGATTATATTTACCACTTTTTGAAAAATTGGTTGCTTAGGCATGTTCGTTTACGTGTTAAAGCGATAATGTTGTCACGTAACAGCATGCAGTCAGCTCGGAGCATTATTACTTTATTTAACCTTTTTAATCAGTACAAACTAAAGATTATCAAATGATAAAAGTATTGTATAAAGAATTTATGAGGATACGTACCGTGGAAGTAATAAATTGCGACGATTAAGGAAGCAGTAGTTATAGACTTCATATTTAAAGACTTAAATCAAAGTGACTTCACGTGTTGAAAGTCTTACGATTTGCAAAATAATACAATTTGTTATCAGCAAAATAAGATGAACTTGACTTACAAAGTAACAATGGTAAAACGCCCATTAATTAAGTATAAAGACCAAATCATCGTTAAAGCAAATAGAACCATAAAGAGGTGTCTGATTACCTTTTTTATGGTTATGTTACGCTAATTGGCGATATGAGAATCTTAGTGAGCTGTACCACGACTGAGTGTCTCAGACGTTTACAATGAAAAAAAACGTTTTTAATATCTTGAAGACAAAGACTGATTAAAATTTATTCAAATTATTTCAAGCTAGATATTTTTTGTTTTGTTTTTGAAAATTTTCAGACAGTTTTCATGCATAAATTGTTTTTAAATTTAAAAAGAAAGATAAGAATAATACTGCAGTACAAATCAATGATATTCAGACAAATGGTAACGTATTAAATATTTTTTAGTACAAAAAATATGTTTCTAATCGTATACACGCACATACGAGTAAATAAAGATAACACAACAAGCTTATTTTTCTACTTACAAAATGTTAGGTCGGGAGCGAACAATTGTCGATGAAGTACCAACTTCATTAAAGAATGCATATTTAATGAGACACGCCATCGATTGACCTGAACGTCTCACATTTTCTCGACTTTACCACAGTCTTTTTATTATTAAACAGATAAACTGTTGATATTCTGAATAAGATTACCATTGTTACTGTTTTATTGTTATTCTAAACACTGAAGGCACAGTATGATGCTGATGTACTCATAGATGATTTTGGACACAGCAGCAAATCTAAACGCGTCTTGTCCTACGTAGTTTTGCAGTGTGCAGTGCAGTGCAAAACTACGTAGAACAGACTTTTCATATCTGTCTGCTTACCGAATTTATATAAGCATAGAATATTAGATTTAATTTAAAGCAACTTTAGCTTACTCAAAGAACGCATATATTTGGTTATTTGAAATGTACGTAAAATCTCTTTATATCAAAGGATAACCCGGACACTTAATATCAAAATGTAATCATATTATATAATGTCAATAATAAATAGATTATTAAATTTAACGTGATATTAATAAATAAAATATTTACAGTATCAGTATTAATTTGTATCTAGAGATCTCGTATTATGCAATAGAAGCTCTTACGTTGATTAGTATTTATAAATATACATTCTAATGTCTACTACATTCTACATTCTAATATTGTGTGCTTTAAGCACCTTACGGTGCTTAAACCTCACAATAAAAGCCGTTAAAATACATTAATATGAAAATTATTAAAAAATAATTGTTCGTACATAAGTACTTCCATGAAAGATTGTCATACCGAGACAGTGCACTTAGTTCTGTGCGCTTTCTTCGTCTCAATCGAATTTTAACGTGAATGATTAAAATTGATTAAGTACTATAAGAAATAACGGACTGCAAACAAATAAATTCTTCTTCTTTCACAGTATTAACTTTATTTCCATAGGTTATAAATCATTTTATTCTACAAGCTAAAAACAGAAAATAGCAAGGTCACAAACACGGAAACGTTAGTGATAATGTTTGTAAAACAAATAAGAAATAATATATTAAATTTTATTCTCCAAATAAGAAATAATATATTAAATTTTGTTCTCCAAATAAGAATACATATCTATACTGATATTATAAAGAGGAAAAATTTTTTTGTTTATTTGTTTGGTTGTACCCTAAAGGCTCTGAAACTACTGTACCGATTTTGACCGTTCTTTCACTAATAGAAAGCTACATTATCAAGGAGTAACATAGGCTGTATTTTATTTAAAAAAAATAGAAATCCGTATTTTAAATCACAGTTTGTAAACCAAGGTGTAAAAAAATTTCACAAAAGAAACATAATTCGACGTGCGCTACTAAAATAGATGATTATAGACAAATATAATATACTACACTTTTGATGTACTCATCAAAACCTACAAAAAATTCAGTGCTACTATATATCTATCTATTATGAATAACTTAGTATAAGGTTTTCTATGTAAAATCAAAGAATTAAAATGTAAACATGGTCTTTGAGTATTAATACTAGATAGGTGTATGAATTGTTAAAAGTATAAGCTACCTTAACATAAAGGAAGTTTAATGCAGATATACTTTGTCTTTTATAGCATGATATTTGAACGAATAATTTAAAAGTTATCGTTAAATTAAAATAATAAGACATTCTCAGGCACCTCACGCAAATGGGCGTTGCCAAAGCATGAGGTCCGGGGGATTCCGTCTATAAGTAAGGTAGCCACGCGGCTCAGTCGCGCGGTTGGCTCCCTGCGTTTCGGTTGTATACGATATTGCATTTTAATTTTTACATTTCTACACGTAATTTAAAAATTACTTTTCAATTATTTGAAGTTCTTTTTAGAACTAAATAAAAAAATATTTTTAAAAGTACATAAAAAGTTCTTTTTAGGACTACATCTAAAATAATAAAGATATCAGAACTAATGCTTTTTATTACCGCTACTATAGTTTTTTGTTTCTCATTGAACAACTATTTTTTTTTAATAAATTTAAAGTAAAGTAATATAAAGTACCAAAAGAATCCTTATATCGCGTATGCTGTGGAAATTATTGATGATAGAGCAAAGTGATGTACTACCAATCGTGATATCTACCTAGTCTTGCCATAAATATTGTAATAAAGAAAAAAGAAAATTGTTAACTGCAAATAACATTTATTACTTTTACAGTGTGTCAGTTTAATACATAAATATAAAACAATTAAAAATATAAAAAGCTTATTCGAAGTGGTCTCCATTGGCTGCAATACAGTCCTTTAAACGATGAGGCCAGTTATCAATAGAAGCACGCACTCTTTCCATGGGAAAATTCTTCACTGCCAATCGTATAGATTGTTTTAGGGACTCCAAATTATCATGGCGTTTAGAGCAAGCTGTACTCTCTAAAACTGACCACAAATCATAATCCAGCGGATTAAGATCGGGACTAGACGACGGCCAGTCTTCAGCTCTGATGAAGTCCGAAACGTTCGATTCCAACCAAGACTGCGTGGACCGAGCTTTATGACCCGGCGCCGAGTCTTGCTGGAAGGACCATACTTGGTTATTGAACATGGTGATGTTAAGGGGCTTAACTACCTTCTCAAGAATGGTATCTTGATACACTTGTGCCGATGTTTTGATACCTTTTTCACAAAAATATGGCTCAGTCACTCCTTCATAGCTAACACCCCACCAAACCATCACTGAAGTCGGATAATGTCCACGTTGCACTCTGTCGACTAATTGGGAAGCTTCCTTAGAGCTTTGAGCATAAATACGGTCATTTTGTTTGTTAAAATGTTGCTCAATTGTAAAAATTTTCTCATCCGTAAACAAAATTTTTCTGTGACCTCCCTTTGCGTACCGCTTCAGTAGTTGTTTCGATTTTACCACCCTATTCTTCTTTAAATTATCAGTTAAGAAATGGCCAGTGCGTCTCTTATAGGCTGCAAGTCCTAAGTCATCTTTTAAAATACGCGACATGGTTCTAGGTGCTATCTTCATTTCCCGAGATAAAATCTTTTGCTTTCGGACAGGATTTCTTCGAATTCTTTCCCTTACTGCTTTGACCACCTTTTTCGTACGAACACTACGTGGACGGCCAGATCTTTTTCTGTCACAAACAGAGGAGGTCTCATTGTACCTATTAATAGCCCGGTACACAAACATTTTACTAATACCAAGTGTATGGAGAGTTTTAAAAATTGCATTTGGCTCCATACCTACTTTGTGTAATGCTATCACAGCGATTCGGTTCTCTTTATCACCCCACACCATTTTAATATCGCAAAATATTTTACAATGTATTGGCGCCAAAATGAGAAAACACAATGAACAATCGTATAAAAATGACAGATTCGAAATTCAAATGTAATATTTTTTTATAATTAAGTGTAACAGTATTTATGGCCAGACTAAGTATAAAAATGTCCGCGATCCTATATGTCCAACTATTACAGTTATGCCACAGTAACTCCGTTTTTTGTCCACCCGTGCGAAGGCGGGACGGGCCCCTAGTTAGTAATATTATGAATATATAATAATATAATATATTTATAAAACCTTCTTTTGTGTCGAATAAGCTTATGACAATTTAATGACCACATGATTTAGTCGGAATTTATTCACGTGGGTCGAATTTTATGGAGCGTTAGTGTTCTAGCCTACTTTGGAATATTATTACCGGAACTCTCCAGTATTCTACAAGTTGTTCTTGTTATTTCACTAGATAAGAGCCTGGCGATGTTGAAAGAATTCTGTCTTGAAAGTTACAGAAAAGAAAGGATCATTACTAATAAATTAAATGTCTGTAGTAGAAATCTTCTTGTGTTTCTTGTAAAAATATGATATTTACATTAATTTTTGTGTAAGGTATATAGGAATTAACACAAAACTTCCACAGGATCAAGTCATTTATGACAATCTCGACTTGCTAGCACACGTAATATCCATATATATCCATAGTGTACCCATATTCATCGGGTGTCGTAAGAGGCGACTGAGGGAGCAACGTAGGACGATATCACTGCAAAAAGCAGGAAAATTGGAAACAAACCCAACACTCACCGGTCTGGCCAGCGTGGTATAGTAGGCCAAAACCTCTTTCCTGAGGAAAGGCCCAAATACAATAGTGTCCTCTATTTATTTACGAGGCTGTTGATGATGATGATATATGGTATCTATATACTATGTACAAGACGGTGTAGTATTCGATTGCAACACCAAGGGGTGCAACGTTGGTTAGAACTCAATATCCATGTTTATATGCATAAATAGTAGATAGGCCTTTTGTTTTAGTGGTTAGGTCTAGGTTCGAAATATCCAGGACAAATAATTATGTGTCTGCATATAATTTATCTTTAAGAATATATTTAGAGATATTTATGTGTGTGTTAACTTTGTCTAATTTTGATTGCGATCAGATCAGATTTGTAAAGTTGTTTAAAATAATAAATATAGTTTAAAAAACTAAAAAACACACCGAGAAAAGTAGATTACAAAAGCGTGTAAAATATCACAATGTTCTCAGTATTTCTATATCTACACTGTGTATGTTTTTACAATATAGTGCCTAGTTTTCAGAACACGTAGTCTATATATAATCTACTTAATAAAGTGTAATATGTCGCAGAATAGATTTTCTACGATAAACTGTACATTGTAGGTTGGCATCTAGGCCGGATAAATAAACTGAAAGTAAACTTCAAATATTAACTTTGTCTAATACCGACTCTAAAGATTAACTGTGAAAACTATTTCACTGAAGTATAAGAGGAAACAACAACGTTGCTCAATTACCTGATAAATATTTACCATATAATTATGTGCTTTACTCAAATAAAACTTTAAAACCATGTCTTGTATTTAAATTAATGACAGAACAAAATCTAACAATTTATGTACGGTACAATTATTCGATTTTATAAGTCTTAGAAACTTGGGCTCGCATGCTGTTTTCAAACAGTATAATATTTTCCATAAATTGAATTATAACTTCACATATCTCGCACAAGGTCGGCTGATCTGATGATCTGTTTGATTAAAGACATTTTGAGCTATCTTTTTTACTGTCAAGCCATTGTGTTTTATGTAAAGAATAAAATTTTATAAAATGACTATAGCAATTTAAACCTGTAAGGTTTGTGAAAGTGCAGCATTTAAATAAATTTAATTTTCTGCTATAATTAGCATGTTGGTACATAGTTCTGATTCACAATAATAGAAGATGATGTTGACTTTGACATAGGAGTAAAATACACTCGGTTTTAACTTCGGTGCAGTGATTTTTAAAAAGAAAAAACAACATTAGACCGTAATAGATTGACCTAAATGTCAACTGGCGACTATCTGTATGAAGTCATTAACATTGGTCAGAAATAGAGGCAAGCTGGACGCACATAGCGTGGTTCGTAGGTGTGTCTCACGTATTTATACCACATACAACTTAGTAGGGATATAATTTATATATACCTACGTACTTTAAAATTATTGAAACAGGTACTTCTTGTGTAGCATAATTATTTACGCAGTAAAATTTTATTTACAATATTATTACACGTAAACAACATATAAATATAATTGTCAGCTGACATCTTCATAAACAACACTTAACAGTCCACAGCTGGACATAGACCACTCCTTTGAAAAGAGGTTTATTATATCTTTAGTATCTCCTATCTGCTGTTCGCTCAGTCTTGATCACAGCCATATGATTCACTTTTTATTAAATCTAATCTAATCTGGATACATTTGAAAGACGTATGTTTGCTAAGAACAAGTAAAATACTTTAAGTCTTACATAGATCAAGTGTTGAAATCAGTTTGAATTGTTTGTAAGGAACTGAATCCACTTTTAAATATTTGAAAGTTACACTAGATAATAGATAAATAATACTAGTAAAATAAATACTAGTTAAACTAGTTTTCGATGCGCGCCTTTTGCAAGACTGAGTTATAATTCTGTTTTACCTAATAGATTTTACGTCGTCTTGTCTACGATAAGTCAGAAGCCATGCTTACTCTACTTATTTATCCGACTACTGTAAAGCACCTATTGCGCAATTTTTCTTGATATTACACATTACTTATGAGAAGATTTTTTATTAAGTATTTTTTGATGGTTTACCTAATAAAAATATGGAATACTGATATTGTACAAGCATGTATGGACGATTTTTTTTTCAAAACTTTAAATAAAAAGTTTTACTATTTTGAACAATTTTTCTCTAACTGTTTAAGAATTGAAATGTAACAGACATGAAAATAAATTAAGGGTCCCATAAATGACCTCTATTGATACATAGTGAAAGGACACAATACCAAGTGTGTTAACCCCCAACTTCGAACTTTGACTTATCATTACCCTTTCTTTGACTTATTAAATCTACATAGGTAGTAGTAGAAAATATGATTTTATTATATTAACTGTGTGTACCTTACAATGTTTTTAGAACAATTGATAAAATTATTTACCTATAGTATCTCTAGTTACACCACACAAGGTTAACTAAAAACAATTATAATTATTATGTTATTGTCGGAATTCTGTATCTTTGTCTCAGCTACCAGAGAGATTGAGAAGATTGCTTATTTGATTTTATTATCTATGGTTTTAAAAGATTCCCAAACGGCAAAACGAGGTGAAGAAGTTTTTAATCCAATTGTAACACCATGAATGCTTATTCTAATATATTATTTGAGTTTCAAACTCAAATTATATACATAGGATTTATTCTACGAGAAAACGTTGAAATATAAATATATCGTGGTTTTACAAGTATTCCCCCTCTACTAAGTAAAGGGCTAACTTGGCAAACACATATGAGAAGATTAGAAGTTAGAACATTAAGATTAACATTACGCTGTCTTTTAAGACATCTTGGGGAAACAGCGAGGATTGGCTAATTATAAAATATCGAAATCCAAAAATGTCTATTATATGTATCGCAAAAGTACAGTAACGTATAATTTAATAAAGTTGATGCAATGAATCAAAACGAGTAATCAAAATGAAATAGTTTATTTGAAGCAAGCGATCAAAAAGTAGGTCATTCAAAATACACTCTGTCCACTGCAGGCGTGATGCCCTCCGCGTTGTGAACTCATTCACCTCAATTAGAGAGGTTAACAAGTATATTAGTTGTATCGGACTATTTTCTAGTCTTCAGATTTTCATTATATTTTTTATGGAGTTAAAGGCAAAGGCATAACGTAAACGCATCTATTACTGCCAGTTTAAGGTAAGTACAGATTGACACCTAAAAACTAACTACATGTTTCATGACTTGCGTAATTTATAATTTTTTTATTTACTGGTATTCACTGCAAAAAGTTCAAAGTACTTAGTACCTAAATAAGATAATATATTTCTTTGCAGACTTTTTGTCCTGTTGGTCAATTAACGAAGTTGTTTCACTAAATCGTAACATATCGAAAACTATTCCATATCCATCGTAATAAATTGGTATCGTCAATTTCCAAATTACGTTCTTGGTCATCGACATTGCTTTTAAGGTTCTTCTTTAATTCAAGTAGTTACTAACTGATACTTCCTAGCTATACATAATATATTGCTAAAAAAGTTTTCATTTGTTTAGTAATGGGGCGTTGACTTTCGATACGAGGGTCGAACGGACATGGATTACTATACTAGGATTTTTGTTAATTACTTACGTCTCAAACCCTGCAAAAGTGTAGATATATTGGTAATAGGCTCTATTAAAGAAAATGATAATAATCTATTACCGACCTAATTAAATAAATATTTATTAAGTATAATTATTGTTTTTTTGATATGTTGTAGAATTTGTATATGTGCGATAGCCGTGAATATTTAACACTATTAAGATTTTAAGTGCAAAAGTACAATATTTGAGAATTATAAATCCTACATTCACTGAAATATTGTCATGCGAACAAAAATGTACACAGCTGCCGATGTTCGGCGCTAATAGCTCAAATAAAACTTGACAAATTAACTAATGGAATTAGTATTGCTAACTAAATATTAGTTCATGTATTACAACAAGAAAAATTAAAATTCAAATACTCGTCAAGAATCTAATAGCGACATGGGGTCGATATTAGTAAAAAAAACCTGATTATTGTTTCTATCACCGCCTCATTTTAATGTTGAATTCTAGGCAAATTAAAGCTGTATCTCGAGGAAGAAGAAGGAAAACATCAAATAATTAGAAGATTGATAAGAATGCTTTACTATCATATTTTTCCCTAAGAAAGAAATGAGCATTCTAACGTGGTCGGTATCAAGTCAGTAGGAAAAACATGTATTTTCCGGCATAAGACAACTTGAATTGTCTTATTATTCTTTAAACTGTTGGTTTACGTACAATTTAAGTGACGAATATTTACAAAACTATTTGTACTGCAAATATTTTATATATTTTCTAAAATAACAACTGTCTAAACTTTAATATAACACTTTTTAATGACCATTTTACAAATTAAAAAACTCGAGGTCGCAATTAGAGGTGTTCACGTTAATATATATTGCGCTTACAATTGGTCCTACGGAATGTGACGAGTTTCTTGCCTTGTAAAAAAAAGAAAATTCTTTTAAAAATAGACGAAATAAAAAGAACAGGTCATTCCATTAAACACAATCATACACATATATACATAATACTCATACGAAATCAACTTCAAGGAAAAAGGAGAATTCTCAATACGATATGGGACGCGGCATTTAAGTAGATTTTTTTTAATACGTTAAATATCCAGAATTATTCTATAAATAATTTAAAAAGAAGTACTAACCTCAAGTTACAATCTTGGTAGCAAAGGTTTTAAGTGAATAATTTAGACCATAGATATATGACATCATTTGTATACTTAAAAATGAAATTGTTGTGAGTTTTCTAATGATAACGAACAGGAAAGACCTCTCGAAATTAGTATACAAGACAATTAATATTATCGCAGTTGTGTTTAAAGGTAAAAACCCAAGATCAAATGTGGAATGATAACCTACATTATTTACATACCCGAATATGTAATGTATTCATTTATAAAAACATAGTAAAACAGTTAAGCCTTTGCAAACGAACAATGCGAACAGCAATACGACGTCACGCTGTTACAACGCAAGACATTATGTTATTTTATAACCACTAGTTTGAAGCCAACCCAAGCATTTCATTATGATGGAATACATTCTACAAAATTCAGAAATTCGAATTACATAAAAAGAAAAGCAATTATCTCACTCTTTTTAACCAAATCAACGCTGCCTTATCTTTCTTATATTTCACAGGGGGGATTGCTCTGTCATCCTAATATTGGACGGGGGGATTGACCTGTCATCCTAATATTGGGCAGGGTGGATTGCCCTGTCGCGAGAATGCCTTTAGAGGGTGACATTCTTGAAGTACAGGTATAAATGGGTGGCGATAGTCATTTACCTTCTATGACAAATACGCTCGTTTTATATTTGTTTTCTATATATTATAAAAAATATATAAACAAATATTGTGTATAAGGTTGTACCTACCTTGTATATGACTGATTGTTTACTACGTAGCACTAATAACCGGGTGCTTAGGTATATTGTGTTCTAAATATTGAAATATCCCAGTAATATACGTGACCAACTGCATGAATACAAGTTTAACAACAAGTCTCAGTAAACAGAGAGAAGCGTAGTGAGTCACAATCACAAACGATATCTCATAATCATTTTCATCAAATTAATAGTTTTACTTGAACAAAATTAAATGACGTAAAAAGGGTAACAGTTTGCTTTAAAACTTTCTACAAATTTCTTCAAATTACTATTTCCTATCGTCGTCCCCTGCTAAGCGAAGGTCTTTCCCGAAGAGTGCAAGCTATTCTGGCTTTGTGCAGTCCACAACCATCCACTGCTAGTACAAAAGTTACAAGTTTGTTATATGTATAAAATTTGAAAAATGTCATCCAATTGAAAAGAACAGTGTCCTTTTTATTCGTCAAGAATATACATAAAATAAAATATAGTCACAGCTTTAAATAAAATAAACAATTTAAAGAAATATTACCTACTTACTAACTCTTAATATCACAAATTTTAACCAATAATTCAATATTTTGCGATCATTTCTACAATAAAATGAGTAGTGTTTCTAATCTATTACCATGGACACAATATACGTAACAAATTAAGAATAATATAATTTTATACACAGCTAAGTAAATCGAATTCCTTTAAGATCATCAAGGTTGCTTAAATTCGTAGAACTCACTACATAAAAATGGGGGGAGTTCTAAAAATACTTATGACGTAATAATTTCTAAAGTTTAGGGTACTATGCGTCATGTGGTTCTCGACTACGTCACAACTCAGCGCCAGCTGTTAACGCGTCTGTCGTAGTTATATAGTCAACTTGTGGTGGATGCCACACACCTTCAAACGTAAACCGCGCTTCGTCACAACCGGTCGCTGTCAAAGTTATCACCTTTACTAGTATCAGAATATTTAGTGCTAGCTCAAGTAGTTATACTACTTAGTAATTTATTTTGTGTGCTATTTTATTCGTGGACTGACTTTACTGTGCTCGTGTTACTTGTGACTGTGAGAAACTCATTGCTGATTTTGGATATCCAAGTTATTTAAATAACAACAGGTAAATTTAAATTTCGAACGTTACTCTTTTTTTTCACAAACAAGTTTAATTTATTGTAGAATAACTTGTTTTTACGTCATATTTTTTCATTTAAATAGTAAATGTATTTATCTTATAACTTGTCATACATAAATTGTTACCATTTTACCGAATAACTTTAAGGTAAATTAAAAAAACTGGTTTTATCTACTACCACAAGGAATGTATTAGTTTATACCTTACGTAGATATATTAAATTACATACTGAGACGTTACCAATCATCAATGAAAAATAAAAGGAAATATCCCAGTTGTAACCGGCTAAAAGTAACTTAACAGATGAGTAGATATTTTCTCAGACAAGTGCAACAATCATCTAGGAATTGTAAGATTCAAGGGTAATTGCAGTGATTTTCTGAAGAATCCATTTAGATTACTACTTTTTTACACTTATCTTTACTCTATATCATACTTATTGTCATTTCAATACAACATTACCAATTTTAAAGCCTTTATTTTAGCTTTAAATGACAAAGTTTCATCAAATTTAGTTAAGCTAGAACGATAGATACGTAAAAATTAGGTATCCTTGGTAACGTAAACTTTTATACATATGTTTTTCTTTCCCTAAATTGTCCAGCTAGAAACCTAAAATATACTATTAATTAATTGGCTTAATTGGTTAATATCTAGAATTAATTGTGACTCCGGCACAGCTATATGCCACTAATCTTTTGGACACAGTACTTTATTATTAATCTAATCATGTACCTCATCTAATGATCAATAATCTAGATAAGATGATTTTTTGCAGTGTTATTTGGCTACTTTCGCCAATAGCCGGTCTCATACGCGTTGCCATCCATCCTTAGGTATGACGACAGGATAGGAGAACTAGGCAAATTGGATGAAGTAAACAGTCAGAGCGAGGAAAATAAAGCAAAAGTTACTCAATCTTAAATATCAACTTAAAGAGACACAACTCGAAGAAACTAGGGTTGCATACCTGTCGATATGCTTCATTTATGATTAAAGAGACCCCGAAAACAAAGATATCAATAGGCCATTTCTAAAGTGTTAGAGAGAGAGAGAAGATTTCGTTTAATTCATTTGTGAGTAACAAAAACAAGATTGTGAATGAACTATGCAATTATGGATAATGGTAATTCGTGGTTTCCAAAAATCCACTAAAATTCTTATCTCGTACACTACTGTGAACCTGTTCCTCAACTCAAGACAGTTCTCGAAGCATTCCTAATATGTGTGTATAATATAATTGGAAGCTAGATTTATATAGATGGGTGTGTTTGTATATGCGTAGTTAGCACTTTGTCTATAAATTGTCTAAACTAGGCACATCATGTTAATGTTTATATACACTGTGACAACAAATTATGACTATTCTGCACATTGTTTCTAGGAACAGAAATGAATCATTACTACTATAAGAAAAGTATTAGGTACATACGGATAGATAAAAGTAACGTTTGAATAACTGTTACTTTTGATATGTTTCATTTAAGATGTCATTGATACTGTGGAAACAAATTTAATTAACGTAACGGATACTATATAGAAGGAGTTTACAGCATCGTTATAAATGATAGCGGGATTTACACAAGGTGCTGTGAATTGAAACGTGCAAGAGTAATCTAGTTCCCTGTATACAAACTCTGATTTGAAAAACGTTTCACTGTGTTTATGAAGTGTATCTGTCCTAAAGAGTTTCTCTTCCATCTAACTCGGGCAGTACTGTGCTACAATGGTATTCGTTCCAATCCTTAAGGGCATTACATTTAATCTATTGAAGTAGCAGGTAGTAGTAGAATTCCTTTAATCTACAGGACCTAAACCTTCATCTGAAAGGAGCATTATTAATATTGGTTACTTATATTAAAAAAAAAGTCAAAACTATGCAAGCTTTAATGGCTAGGAACTTACGTTTTATAGTCAATGTACAATGTTCGAATGACATCCATGGTATTACAATGACGAATTCCTATAGTGATTTCAATATTACAAAGGTATTTTTATTTCTTGCGATGCTATTTATTACTGGCCAGAAACTTCCTAGTAATAAAAAAATTACGATGTTTCTGTCTAGCACAACTTTTGTTTTATATTAAATTATCATGTAAAGTAGTGAGTATGTGACTTTTCAGAGACCCATGTGACTTTATGTTGTCTTGTGTTAATTTGTGCTTGTGTTAATTTTTGAAAGATCCCAAAATAGTTATTCTTAATTTGAATGTTTGCATTCGCTTCATAGACATTGTGAACGTCACGTCAAGCAACCGCCGGCTCCGCCGCGAAAAACAACATCTTAGGTTACACAATAACATGCTTACACTTTATTGTTCTATGCTTATGGAACAAAACGAACACAGATTGTGTATGTATAACGATAAGGCACGAAGCCAAAGTTTTGAACTTTTTAAATAATAGCTTAAATTTTAAGTATTTGAAAGTTATTTTTTTACCATTATTGTTAATGTGAACTACTTTAAAAATTGTATTTCTATCAACTTTTTAAATTGATAAAATGTGGAGAAAAGAACGTTTACAGAAATATCTGCTGTCAGTGCTAAAGATTGGCAATACAAATATGTCACCACTTGTATAGCGAGTGTTTAAAGAACCGGTAACCAATTACCATATGATAGGTTGTATGTTCTCTTTATGACAGTACAGCTACGAGTATATCATGATTCTTAAATCATTTAACTATCATTTTTTAATGCATTGCTTGCAAAATCCTAACAAATACAAATCGGAGAATGCACATTAATCATTTATGAGTGCCAGTATTTAATTTCACAAAGAATTGAAGATCTTGATCTGTTGTCACACAATCAACTAGAATCGACGTATTTGATGGAAGGTCTTAATGCCCTTGTCCTAATGCAATAACTTCACGAAAACTGAAAGAAATAAATACAAACAGACCGTCTTTTTAACGAGTAATACGTATTGAACGGGATACAATAAGGAACTGGTCAGTTTTCTCTTTCTTCGCCTTAATATTTGACAGCCTCGTTGGTCTAGGGGTTAGCGTATCAAGAGGTCAAGTAAAAAATATAATTGAGTTTTTCTGATTATAGAAATGCTTAATAACAGCCCGGAGTTTGGAAATTGAGGTCTTAATCCCCGTGCGTTCAAGGAGCACGTAAACGTCATCGGTCATGCGCCTGATCTCTCCCCAGTCCCATCGGATTGTGAAAGTGAGGGAACAGAGAGTGCACCTGTGTTTTCGCACACAGTTGTGAACTAAAATATCTTCTGTGTAGTTGGCTGGTCTCCATCGAGACCGGCCGCCATGGCCGAAATCAGTTTAACATATATAAAATTAATTGCCATATTCGATTGTTTACGTACTTGTTTACTTTTTCATTTTGCAATAAACAGAACTAGCCCATTGTCCTCGCATAATATAAATAAGTATTAGATAGACATATAAAAGTCGTGGTCATAATATATCTAGAAAAAAAACACAGAATGTCACATAGCGAATTTTATGAAAAAAAACTTTCATTCATAATCTCGTCCGCAAAATGCACAACAACGTGTGACCAATTCCAAACTTGTGTTAACTTCGCAATGTTCTAAAATATTGTGAAATGTATTAGCTGTGCCTTGAAGCGTAAAAAAATATAAGTAATCGTTGAATATAGTTAGTATTTTTTGCCTTATGAGAGTTATTCAGGTGGAACAAAAGCGACAACAATAAAGGTCGCTTATTTATACAGTGTTCCCGCACGACAAAAGAATGAACATTCAAATATAAGTTTAAAATCGTCCTTTTGAGATACGTTTTGCAATGATAGTGTATATAATTGCAAATTGCGCTTACTACAATCTAGCTTCTCAATGATTGATGCCTTACTTACGGACAGCCTTAAGCGAAAGGCCCGTACACCATGCCCCTATTGCACGCAAGCAGTTCGGCTACAAGTTGTCTGCCAGCTAGCTGGCAAGCGGAACCGTGCGGAGGCGATGTTGTACATATGACCTCTAAGTTTGTCAAATGACGTAATCTAATGAGCTAAATGAATATTCGTCTATAAATTTACGAAACCTAGACCAAATAGTAACAATCAATATAACCAAATACGTTGCCGACGATGCTAGTACAATTAACTCCATATACCTATGTGTATATCAAAAATGTATAATAAAACAATACGTATTTTATGTGTTTTACGTAACTTTAATATCTTGATGTCAAAGACAGTTAGGGGGAAAACTAAATACAATAAATAGTCTTCGGTTTTTCTAAGCATTACATGAGTCACAATTAATTGACATCGTACATTTAAAATAAAGTCTTATTTTTCCTGTTCTTGAAAATTCTCTATATTCGTGAAAATAAGTAAGGTATTATAAAAGTGTAACTTAAGCTCAGAGGTGCTTCTCGAATGAAAGTTGGTTGTCCGCCAAATCTCTCTGTTAAGGTAATTTTATTCACCTTCAATCACCAACAATCATTGCCACACGGATGATTTAATCTATTTTTAAATTCGCAGAAGATTACTGCCTTTTAAGAAAATTAAGTTTTCACTTACGAAAGTTTTCTTTAACTACATCTGTCGTTTATAGTATTATATAATAGTTCTTAGTTAGGTTTATTTTTAGGTTAGACTTTCTATGTTCTTTTTATTAATACAGACACGAGTCTCCTTTCCGATCTTTACTAACAGATGTATCTCTCAGAGAGCCAAAGACTGTAATAAATGACGAAAGTGTGTTTATTAAGCTTTTGCATGTAGCATGCTGCCCGTTTATTTTGATAAGTAAGATTTACCTACACCTTGTATACGTTCTACTCTAATTGCCTACTGATCCGAAAAGCATAAAACGGCTTTTACACGTTTTGTTGAGAATATATAAAATTTATTCTTAATGAACTTCGGTCTAATGTATCCTTAAAATGAGGACGTCATAATTCAAGTGAAAGTGCGGCCCCATTTATGGGTACCTGAGACGCGTGCAGAAGACTTAATCCATTATGCTTATGGTGCCATTGATATTCTCTACGGACACTGAAACCGGAGTGCCCGTGGCCATTATAACTTGTAACGTAACGACAACACTTTAGTGCAAAGTTTCCCAACACCACTTCTAAGATAATATACACCTTACAAACGTTATACAGGAACAAAATAACTGTATAATATGAAAAACAGTGGACTAGGGCTATAAAGGTATTGTCATCGTGAATATTAATATTACTGTGCTACTGCTGCGATGTTAAGTTACACTTAAATTTAAATTAAACATGAGTAGTTCTGATATGATTTCACCATGCTCTTAATATGCAGTACAGTAAAAGGCTAATAGTTACTCTAGCGATCATAGTGAAGGTTAAGGCAGCATACGATTTCCGGGTCGAAAGGTCAACGGCTCAGCTCACGCCTTCCAACACGTCAGCAATAATTTTTGTAACATATTTACTACGTCGATATGTTGAGATTTGTCGTTCCGTGTTATACTTGCGTAGTTCCTATATTACGTACACTACTTCTGTTCGTACATTTAATGACTCGTCTAGAAAGTTACATAATACTTGATTGCTCATATGACATTCACAATACAAAATTTTATATATTTTTTTGCGTCGACAACACCAGGCCACCGAAGGTTTTCTAGAAAGGTTTTTAAATTTATTACCTTTTGTTAAAAGACAAAATGACTTGATCACCTTGAAGACGGGTAAAATGTTGATCATTGAACGCTTGGACAGATAAAATATCTCAACGAATAAGGAAAATAAAGCTGATAAATAGCCCAGAATACCCTATACCGTATTTTAATGTATATTTTTCTCAAAAGACAACATGACCCCTTTGATGGGATATGTCAGATATTTGTGTATTGGATGTAAGCTCAAACACTACTATTGATTATTGTTGTCTTCGTTTAATGTTTAAAACACAACTGAGGTCTTTATATTTCAAGTTATATTTTACATTTTTATTTATTGACAGACAGTAGTAGTAGCTCTTGATAAGTTATTAATGGGTAGTGAAAATAGATTTAATAAAAAATGTGTAGTGGACTAAAACTTACAGCTAGTTATGAAGATGTTGCTTATATTTACTAATGATTTCGTATAATGTGTATATTAGCTATGAAACAAATCTTTAACAAAAGGTAAAGTACTTTGCTTATGATACAATAAATTACTGAGACTTACAATAAGAATTACAGATAACATTTGTGAATTCCCAAAACATCTAGACTATACACACAAACTAGAATGCTTTATCTTAATTAGCTGTGATAGCATGAATCATTAGGTATCATAGGAGATAACGAAATGTTACTCAAGAACTCGTGACCACTGTTGTTACTTTACTGTAACACGAACAGCATTTTATAAACGAACAAATATTGTAGTTTTCTGAATAAACAACCAAGATATTAACAGAAATACTTAAAACTAACAGACAGAATGTTCTAGCCACCAAAACTCAAGTAAAAATATATTTCTCTAAAGACAACGACAATACTATACGTATTAAATAGATGAATAGAAATAGATGTAAGATACAATGTACCTACAACTGAATAAATAATGTCAAAAACAACGTGCGCATCAGGTTATTTTCTTTGATGCGCACAGCTGTATATTTCACAAGATATAATTTTACAATACCACGAACATGTTTCTGATAATCGAGGAAAGTTTACAATATAATTCAGATCTCAAAGATAGGAATAATGGTTTTACAACAACTGTCACAGAGGATGAGCATAGATGGGTACCGCTATATTTTCACGCCCTGTGCACTTGCACCGACCGCAAACAATCCCTTTTAAACAGCTGACCCTGCACAAATTACCCCACGCTATTGTATGAAACAAGATGGCGTGACAGGCGCCATTTTGTTTTATCACTTAGGAAATCTTATGCTACGACTTTAATAGGTGTATTCTTTTGTTTCAGGTAAGCATCTCCGTTCGATTCTACACTACATGGTAAAGGTGACGAAAAAATGAATAACTTGTCAATCGGTGTCGGTGAGCAAGAGAAAGCTCGATCTGAATGAGTCATATTTTATCTCGGTTGTCACAATTGGGTAATTGTGGCAATTAATAATAATGCAGAGTACATTTACTGATGCTGACAGTTGTGTAGACTTTAAATTTAATAATTTTCTTTATACAATCAAATACTTTAGATACTTACATTTATACTATACATACATACGATACATTTTAACGAATGAACATGACCCGTCTATTTGATTAATAGATTGAAACACAAAATTCTAATTTTGAATCAAGTAAAATTAACAATTAGTAGTCTAATTCCGTGACAAATTAGGAACACTTAGTGTCACCACGCCGATTCATCCCATAGGTGTCGTAAGAGGCGAATAAGGGAGCAAGTTACGCAGGACAGCATCACTGCAAAGAGAAAGAAAACTTGATACAAGCCCTATACCAACCCGTCTCGCTAGCATGATATAGTAGGCCTAAACCTCCTTTCTAAAGAGAATCCAGTAGTGGACTATTAGAGGCTGATAATGAGTAGTCTGATTAGATTTATTATATTTATTACTATTTTTCATTCTCGTTTCGCACTGAACCGCTGTCATGAGACCAAAATTAACGCAAAGTATAAACGCTACTTCCGTATGCGTAAGCCCATAGTGTTGATCTCATACATGCTCAACCACGTGTGTTTGAACAAGATCAACGCTATGCTAAAGTACATTATTATTTACGTGTGCAAATCATATTGTTTCTCATTACGTGTGTTATTTGTATGACAGAGTGTACAACTGCCAATAAAGTTAGAATAAGATTTAGATATCTTACTTTACTAGAAATTATGACAGTTGTCAATGAGCTCTAAATCTATTTTTAAATTTTTGAAACTCTTTGCTCCGTTTAGTAACAAATTGGTTTATTACATTCAATTGTACGTTTATTTTACCGTCATAAACCTTGGCCCAGAAGTAAAGAGATTCACAAATTCTATCAAATATAATATTTAATTAAAATTTATTAGAGTTGTAAACATGTCTAATTCATAATCTTCGCTTTAAAATAGGGTAGATATTATGCTCAGTCCACTAAGATCAAACCAAAGGGGGATTTGAAATCCGTTCAAGCGCATACTTCGGTATCAGGAACGACGAACGTGCGTCACGTTCCCTCAAATTCAGAACCTGTACCCGGCCCCTCCGCATCAGCACCGTCTAACGACGGCTGGCATAAAGTTAACGGAGGTAAAAAAAGACGTAGAAATCAGAAAATTAAAATGTCTAAGTCAAATCCGCCGCCGGTGACAGACACTGCCACAAAAAAGGTACGTAAATTGCAGCCGCCTAAAACAGCGGCTGTAGTGGTTACCGTGTCACCGGAAGCAGCACAAGGTGGGCTAACTTACGCAGATGTTTTTAAGAAGGCGCGAAATAGCCTAACCAGTGAATTCGGAGCCTCAGGAGTAAGAATACGCCTCGCCCAAACGGGAGCTCGAATCCTCGAGCTCCCCGGGGTCGAAGGTATTAAGGTTGCCGATACCTTTGCTGAGAAACTGCGAAGTATATTTCCAGTGACGGATGGTATCAAGATCGCCAGGCCCACTAAGTGTGCGGAACTACGCATTTCGGGTCTGGACGACTCTGTAACATCAGAGGATGTCCGCGTTGCTATTCAAGAGAAGACAGGAAGTAACGAGGACACCAATATCAGGGTTGGTATCATCCGCCCTGGTCCAGGAGGGCTTGGTTCTGTGTGGGTAAGCTGTCCCGTAGCGTTGGCTAAAATTTTGGGCGACGCTGGTAAGGTCCTCATCGGTTTTGTGAACGCCAAGGTCACAGTTTTGGCGTCAAGACCGATGAGGTGCTACAAATGCCTAGCGTCGGGACACACACGCGCCAAGTGAGCAAGTTGCTTTGACTGCAGCGGACTGTGCTTCCGTTGTGGTCAACCGGGGTATAAAGTTGCGGAATGTTCTGGCGCTCCTCATTGCCCACTTTGTGCGACGAGCAATAAACCTGCCAATCATCAGATGGGGCAAGGGGATTGTAAACCACCCAGTCCTCATGGCACTTCGAGGGCTAGCCAATCGGCCCTGGCTGCCCCTGTTGTAATTCGTGCGTCATCGCCGTCGCCTATGGAGGAGGTTGTAGAGACAATCCGGTAATGGACCAAGTCTCCAACCTCCTTGTCCAGACGAACCTAAACCACTGTGCTACGGCACAGGACCTCTTTCTACAAACCATGGCACAGTGGTCAATTGGGGTTGCCGTAGCCGCGGAGCCTTATTATGTTCCTCCCCGACCATATTGGCTGGGTGATCAGGACGGCACCGTGGCAGTCGTCGGCTCCACGGCGGCTCATTCCCCGCCCTTGTCGCTAAAAGACAAGGGTACTGGATATGTTGCTGCCGAGTGGGGGCGGATCATCATATATGGTGTGTACTTTTCCCCCAACCGGAGTTTGAGCGACTTCGAGGATTTCCTTAATAACTTGGAAGCCTCGATGCGGCGATTAACGTCTGGGCACGTCCTTGTTCTGGGGGACTTCAACGCAAAGTCCGTTGCGTGGGGTTCCCCCAGGACGGACGCAAGGGGTGAGGCCGTAGAGGAGTGGGCGGCCTCGGTGGGCCTCTATTTATTAAACAGAGGCTCTACCAACACGTGCATGCGACAGCAGGGGGGGTCGATAGTGGACCTTTCATTCGCTACCCCTGCCCTCGCCGCACGAGTAAGGAACTGGCGTGTCCTGGAAGAGGTTGAGACGCTCTCGGATCACCTATATATCCGATTTGAGCTCTCCCGGACCCAGGACCCCAGTAGGGGTCACGCGGCGCGGCGTTCTTCTCGCTTTCCGCAGTGGGCTATTTCGAAGCTGAATAGGGACCTCCTAGAGGAGGCGGCCATAATTTATTCTTGTCTGTCTCCGCAGGCCTCAGCCGAGGAGGTCGATATGGGGGCTGGTCGCTTTCGTGATGCGATTACGCAAGTCTGCGATGCGGCCATGCCCCGCATCCGAAGTCGTCGACCTCCACGGAAGGAGGTTTACTGGTGGTCCCAGGAGTTGGCGGACCTTCGCGCGGCCTGTACTCGTGCCCGGAGGTCTTATACCCGCAATCGGCGGCGTCACCGCGAAGATGGCGAGGAGGACCAGCTTCATGAGGAGTACCGAGAGGCGCGGAAAACTCTGAAGCTGGCCATTAGCCGCGCCAAAGAAGTGAAAAGAAAGGAGATGCTGGAGAGTCTCGATCGTGACCCCTGGGGTCGCCCTTATCGTGCGGCGCGACAAAAGCTCCGCACGTCGGGCCTCCCCCTTACAGAGACACTCCAGCCCAGCTTCCTGCAGGAAGTGGTCGAGGGGCTTTTCCCGCAGCGGATGGAACACACACCCCCGTCAATGGCCTCCTTGGTCAGAGACGACGGGGGACGGAACGAGGATAATGTTCCGCCCGTCAGGGAATCGGAGATAGGGGCGGTTGTTCTACGGATTCGCTGTAAAAACACCGCCCCCGGGCCAGATGGGATACCTGCCCGAGTGTTGGCGCGAACCCTCGACCACATGTCGGATCGCCTCGGGCAAGTCCTAGACACCAGCTTGGCGTCCGGGCGCTTTCCTGAGGGCTGGAAGAGCGGGAAGCTGGTCCTACTACAGAAGCCAGGACGGCCTGCCGATTCGATTGCGGCCTATAGGCCCATCGTGTTGCTAGACGAGGCGGGTAAATTGTTTGAAAGGATACTCTCTGCCCGCATCGTCCGGCACCTCTGCGAAGTGGGTCCCGATCCGTCGGATGTCCAATATGGGTTTCGAGCCGGGCGTTCGACAGTCGATGCTGTATTGCGCCTGAGGGCCGTGACCGAAGAGGCGGTGAGCTGTGGCGGCGTGCTATTGGCGGTGTCGTTGGACATCGCCAACGCATTCAATAGTCTGCCATTTAGCTGCATCAGAGAAGCACTCCACTACCATGGGGTGCCAAAGTACCTGAGGCGGCTTGTGGCAGACTATCTCGAGGAGCGTACCGTCATGTACGAGGACCGAGATGGTATTTTGAGGCGGCGGCCCATGTCGTGCGGTGTTCCGCAGGGGTCCGTCCTCGGACCACTCCTGTGGAACATGGGATACGACTGGGCACTTCGAGGTCGTCTGCCCCCCGGGTTGGGCGTAATTTGTTACGCGGATGACACATTGGTCACATTGGCCCGGGGGATGAACTTTCAAGAAGCAGCGCGCCTGGCTACCACGGGTGTCTCTCTGGTGGTCGGGCGTATTGAGGCGCTGGGTTTGCGGGTGGCCCTAGACAAAACGGAGGCCCTTTTGTTCCATGGGCCCCGTCGTGGTCCACCCCTCAGGGCCTCCATTGTGGTCAATTCGGTCCTCGTACCGGTTCAGGCCCAGATGAAGTATCTGGGCCTGACCCTCGACGGCAGGTGGCTCTTCGACGAGCACTTCCGACTGCTTTCTCCAAAGCTGGTCGGCGCTGCTTCTGCCCTTGGGCGACTTTTGCCCAATTTGGGTGGAGCCAGCGTTGCGACGAGACGGCTATATACGGGGGTTGTTCGGGCAATGGCGTTGTATGGTGTACCGGTGTGGGCGGCGGCTCTGACTGCCCAGAATAGAGCTCGCCTCTGGCGCCCTCAGAGGATATTGGCGGTTAGAGCTATACGTGGTTACCGCACCGTATCGACGGAGGCGGCATGCGCCTTGGCCGGAACTCCCCCGTGGGATCTGGAGGCGGAAGTGCTCGCCGAAGTTTATCGGGGCACGGCTGACTTCCGGGCGGGTAGCGGCATACGGCCCCCGCTCGAAGATATACGCGAGTGGCGAGAGGCCGCTCGTCGAGCCACGATGGCTCGTTGGTCGTCCCGGCTGGAGGCTCCACGTACTGGCTTTGCCACCGTGTAGGCTCTCTAGCCGGTCATCTCCGAGTGGGCAGGGCGACAGCACGGGACCCTTTCCTTCCGACTGACGCAGATCCTTTCCGGGCACGGTTGTTTCGGGAAGTATCTGCACTCGGTCGCCAGGAGGGAATTGAGTCCCGCCTGTCACCACTGCGACTGCAGTGAGGACTCGGCTCAGCACACGCTAGCGGTTTGTTCCGCCTGGGTGGCGCAGCGTGGGGTCCTTACTGCAGTTATTGGAGGAGATCTCTCGCTACCGGCCGTCATACGCTCCATGGTCGGTAGCGACAGTTGTTTTACCGCGGTCGCAACCTTCTGCGAAGATGTAATTTCGCAGAAGGAGGCGGCGGAGAGGGCACGGGAGAACGACCTTCACTCGGACCCAATTCGCCGCCAGCGAACCGGGCGGCGGAGGCGCGCGTACCAGCGCCTCATGCCGCCTTGAGTGTGGCCGCGGGTGGACAGGATGGGTTTTCCCCTCTACCCGCTATAGTGGCCAGCCGCGAGGAGGCGACGTCCACGTGTGCCGTACGTCGCCTAAATAGAGAGTTTATACGCAGATGGTGCCCGCTTTAGTGGGCACGCGCTAGGAGGGATCTGGATGTCGTAATAACAGCTGTCCCCGGATCCCTCCTATGTCAGGCGCAGAGTGGCACACCGTGTGGTTTTAGTCGGTCCGATTCCGACACACCACCACGCCGTAAACCCCGGTGGGGTGACGGCTCGAGGGGGTTTCCACACGATAAAAAAAAAAAAAAAAAAAGGGTAGATATTATACTGTAAGAAGACATTTAAATAAAAGCGATAGTCGCAAAAAAATAAGGAATTTCATTATTGATCGCTTGCCAATATGCTATAGTCTATACCTACCTATTTATTTTAATTGTCATCGATCGATAGTTCATGACTACACATTTATGTCATTAAGTCTATCAAGGAATAAAAAGCATAGCTGTTTCTTTTGATTCTACAAGCTGTTCGTTCCATTGCTATTATAGTGATACCTACCATAAATCTGATACATACGCTATAATTGTTGAATTTGGGAAAATATCTGAAGCATTGTGTATTATTAATCTCCATTTAGAGGCTCTAAATAACAAATTAATTTGCAAATTTATTTATCTATACAAGCTTATACTAGAATATTTGTATTTTTAAGTAATTAAAGAAGGCAGATACACTTAATTATGAGTGAAATAATAACAGTTAACCTACTTTGTACCTGATACAGAATAAAAAACTAATGTGGCAATATCATGAGCTGAACGGAAACATGACGATTATATACATTGTGAGTTAAACTCAGCAAATATCGAGTTTAAAAGAATTGCCCGCAAAACGCACACATTTCGTGAATCATCTCATCATCGTGTAATAATAATAAATAAATCGTCAAATTTCTAAACATCGGGTGTATTAAACACGCGACTTTCTTTGAGAAAATGACACATAATAATCAAAAGCATTATGAAGCGTTTCTAAAATAATTATAGTAAATCCTTCACAACAATACAAATATTTAAAAAGTTAAGAAGTCTTAAACAGAAATGTTACCTTAACAAGGCTAAATTTGAATTAACTTTAGTTTTGTTAACTAAAATATATGAAATAAAATGTTAAACAAGTTGAGTTCATATTTTCTAACAGTTATTGAGGAAGAGCCCCAAATTCGAAAACAAAGTACAGTTAGTTGGCACACCCTCAAGGGACCTAGAGACTGCTCCTATTCGCATTTATACTTGTGTCTCTACGAATAAAAGGTTATCAGATGCCCAGCAGTATTATAATAACAATGTCAAGTGCCAACAAACCAACATTTTTCCATTATCACCTCTTCTAAATTTATTGGGATTCTTTCCACGTTTCTAGGTAGGGATATTTATATCGCCAGTAAACAATTTATTCAGCAGTTTAATCAGTTTTTATTAATGGAGACATTTTACAAAATATTATAATATTACCGTATTTTTAAAGTACGCTTATACACTGATTTAACATAACACAACACATCACTATCACACACATCAATACATCAATAACACAACACGAGATCGCTGAGAGAGGAATAGACATTTTAAAATAGTAATAACCTAATACTATAAAAAAATATTATCAATATTTTGAATTGCCAAGAGTATAAATAATTTTCATAGTGTAAAAATGTGAATAAATTCATTTGCAACCTCAAAAGTATCGTTATGCACAGTAAGTAGCGAAGATTTACCAAATGTGTAGATTTGATAAAAACTTTGATTAAAGCCTAACTCCATTTATACATTCATATTCTGGGTAGAGAGTCTAAACAGATGATTGTTGAACTTATAATTGTATATTTTAGTTTGATTCTACAATCAATAAAATATTTTAATGGAAAGAAACGTGTAGCAATACATTAATATTAATTACTTAACCATTGAATTCAGCATTTCCTTTAAAATCGATTTCAACACAATTTTTATGTCTTATCGTCTAAGAAAATGAACTTGACTTAAGTTTGTTTAGTTAAAGCCGTGACTAAGATTCAGAGAATTACTATAAATTTACTACGTTTAATTATATACAGTGAATAAATCTATTCGAGAATTATTTGATTATAATATACATCAGAACATAATCATAGACTTTGATTGTTTATTAAGCTGTCCATGATGCATTTTAATAAATTAACGAGATAAAAAAAATACTTTTGAGAATTTATGCCGTACTAATGTGTCTACGTATTTCTATCTAGACTACTGCTCGTTATATTTTTCTTTTGATATTATTCCAAAGATATGGTTACAAAAATATTTAATTATATTTTCTTGTATCTATATTTTTATAGGGTTTTAAAATGAAAATATAATGCCGTACCGTACTCATTTCATAAGTATCAAGTGCTCAAAAATATTGTATTTATTTCTTGATTCATTTTCAACTTCATTTTTAAAGGATATCAACCATTTTATGGATTCCTGGCCGAGATATGGACAATTTATTATTGAAATAGTAATATAATTTTTTAGTGGCCCATACCCAATTAAAATATAATTTTATAAAGTTTAGTATTAAGTCAGTTATATAATAAAATAAAACACATTGTTAATAGTAATCATTTCTTTTTACATTTCAAATATGTTCGTAAATAATTAATGGGTGCTAGTTTCAACATGTGAAGTGAGTATTAGGTTCAAAGACAAACCTGAGTCGTCGATTTAGAAGAGTAATCCATTTTAGAAAGCAGATCGAAGCAGAAAAGTAAACAAAAGCACATCCATATTATGAACGAGTGCACGCAAAGCGAATGACAGAAAATTGCACTCTGTTTGATAAAATTATGACGTTAAACATTACAGGAAAATATAGTGTATGTATATATACATGAAATAAATATTTTTTATTACGAATTTTAACAGAAAAGTAATTTCTACTTAATCTAATTTCTAATGTAATATATATTTATATTACATTAGAAGTTAAAGGAAAATGGTAACATTATTTCTATACACTGTTTATAGGCATATTGAATATTTGCAAACAAGATCCAGCGTTCTTTATTGGAAAGCAGTTTCCAAATAGTTTTTTTTTCGTTTTTTTTTCAACCAGGTTTTCATAAAAGAAAGATAATTAATTCTGTTGTGAAAATTGATTTTCAACAATTGCTAAGTATATAATGTGTCCGAAAGGGAAAAGACTTGAAAAGTTGATATAAAACTTCATAAGAAACGAATTCTGATGTTGAACTACCAAACATTTTCACCAGAAAAAACACACATCTTAATATCTTCAATTCATTACGTTATGTTATATTATATACTTAGCAGTTATTAAAATGGAATATTTGTTATTTTTAACCAGTTTTGACAATGCGATTTCTTTGAAAATTGAAATTGCGTCGTTTGAATATTACTTGTAACATACAAAATGTAATACATATTATAATGTGTGTAAGTAGGTTGGCAAGGTAACTGCGGTATTCAGTGCTGTTGATATTAACTAGCAGCCGACCACACGTCGCCAGTAATGTGATATTGTGATGTTAAGCCGAAGTAGACACCTCGCGAACATACCAACACATCAATGTGTTGCATTATTTGTATATACCAATAGCAAGTAATACAAAGCTGTGCAATCACAACTAAAAGTGAGAATTTACAGAAATATTTAATGTATAAAGTCACTAACAAACTGTGGTAATTATAATATTGAGTTTTTACATATTCAGTTACAATTAAAGTCGACTAAGGGAGTTAACAAGGCTGGATAACTGTACTGCAAAGAGAAGGAAAACTTTAAACAAACCGCATACCAACCCGTCTGGCTAGCGTACACCAAAATCTCCTTCCTAAGTTTTATTTATTTATTTATTTATATGTTACACAGTGTTTACAACTTGTGGAGCAGTAAAAGAGGCCTTTATGCAGTTGTGAATTACTAGAAACGATTAAGAACGCTGTTTGACGAATTTTGAACGATGTTTCTAATATAGATCGACCCATGAAATAAAATCCTTGACTTTGATTGACCTAATGAAACTAAATAGTTATTTTTTGCTTTAACATTTATATCGATTATTTTACACTTCAAAGTACTAGAGGAGTTTATAGACTGTTGCAACTCCCACCAAAAAAAATATACGTTGTTGCATGTACTTATTTGATATCTAATGACTATTTAATCGAGTTGTTTTAACGCTTTTATTCTTGTTTGTAAAAATATGATGCATACTAACACTGTATTTACATGCGGGTCACTATTAATACAGTTGTCAATTGTACGAGAAAAAAAAAATAGTGCTTGTATATCAGTCTTTAGCCTTCAAATATCTATCACGTGATTGTAACAAAGTAATATTTATCTAAAAAGAATACTACACAAGTCACAATAAAAAAAAATCAAGTGCAATAAATTCAATTAAATTGACGATGACAATCATAAGTAAAGATGCAACTGAAAAATGCTCTAGGAAGCAGGTAGTAACTTTGAAAGATAAGGAGTTACTTAATGCGGCTAAAGCAAGTAATTTTAGTTGTATTGAGTGAATCTGTACAATTCGTTTCATTCGTAATCAACATGTCACTTTGAGCACATAATATTATATTCACCATTTATCATCGCGTTTTAAAAATGTCACGCGTGCATTCAGAAGACCATTAAAGACGTCATAAGGACGTTTACTTTGGCTTATAATCAGGAAATACGCGCTATATTTAAAGTCGTAAATGATAGACTCTAAATTTAGTCGAATATACAATTCATCTTCCTCAATACCAGTACAAAAATATTTGAGCCTCGATTAAATGTATAAAGATTAATAAAACCAAACAGTGATATGCAAAGACTTGTTATTGAAACTCTGAGCCAAAAGTTTGGTGACTACTCTTTTAGTAGGTTGCGTTTTAAAATAGTCGACTTTTTACATATTGGTTCAGTGAACTTTGCGGTCACTGTCGAGCACAGACAGATTTTCAATCCAACACCACGATGTCTTTACAGTTTAATAAAAAGTTTATGACTAATAGCCACTGTTCAATAGTATTGCATGATTTTATTATATTAATTGAAATAAACTTTTTTGAATATAACTTAGACCCGAACGGATTATTAGGCTTTGGTGGTGGCTTTAACGTCTGAAATCGGATAATTGTTCATTCTAAGAATTAAATTTAGATAGGATATGTTAATGTGTATGTCAACGTGCGTAGTTACAGTTAAATAGGAGAAAAAACGTACTTACCCCTCAGCTTGACAACTATAAAAGTGGCAATAGCTTAGAATAAAATTGCATGTGATAGGAATGTGCCTCTCACAACAAAGATCTTAACATGTATATCAGTTATATCCCGTAATGTACCTTATTCTACAAGACACTTAAAAAATATCTTATTCTAGCATATACTGACTTTTTCTTTCAAGGTAAAGCATGCACATGATAGACGTATTTCAGCCTTTAACATTTCGCTTACCTGTATCTGGCACCCCTAAGTTCCTGATAGTATAGAAGGCACCTTGCCTAGTACTAATTAGCAACGGTCAACAATAATGTACACTCCGAAGTCGGCAGTCGTTGCTAAGTTTAATAACTATGATACTATTTGATAAAAACAATATTGGCTGTTACTATCAGGTATGATATCTGTGCTAAAAACAGTCGTAAAAAATAACTAGCTACATGGAATATATTACTAAAGACCAATAATAATTCCATGTGTCTATGAAAACATAATCAATCAAAACTTTTTAAATCGAGCGGTTTAATTCTGAACTATAGGTAAAATTTTAATGGAAAATTTCAATCAATCAATTTGTAATATATTTTGTGTGACATGTCATGTTCGTTGTAAGGTATAATTGAGCTATATTACAAACTACACGCTACATGTAGATATATGGACTATAACAATCAATACTAATATTTTACTCATACATTACACACACTTATGCATTTTATTTCAAATTAGTGTACTTCTAGTAGTGTTCTTGTCTATATTTCAAAAAAACTTAAAACAACTTCACAATTTAAAAATCATTCTTGTCATTCGTTGAATAACAAATATTTCAGCAAGAATATTAATTCAAAAAACATTTTAGAAAATTAATAGTACAGTTGACTAAATTTTACCTCTTTTTTATCTTTATATACGAAGTTTAACTACAATTATGTCTACAGCTCTCAGCTTTCTGTTTTTTTATTCCCATTTGCCATAGATAATATTTGATTTTTAACTATACAATTATGTAAATCTACTGGTTGCACCATAGACAAATATGATTATAACTCGATCAAATAAATATCGAAACTTTAAAGGAACCTTAATTATCATTTTTATCTTAGCATTTTTAAAAAAAATAAAAAATGCCACAGAACCGTTTTGGTTTTATACGTCCAGAGTAAACCACAACATGCCGTTAAAAGTCTATTGATATTTCTGTGTAAAGTTGAAGTGTCGAGTGAAAGGCATACCTTACATAGGTACACTAGACATAACGAGTGATAGTGATAAACAGGAAAACTTTGTTATCTATCACCTAAGCCGGTCGATACTTAATTATGTCGAAATAATAATGATATGTAGTTGTCTATTTATATAGACAGATAGATTACATGTAGATATCTCTCGTAAACAGAGTGAGATTTAATATTATAATCTACTCAGAAAACGTATCAAAGAAACATTTTTACATTTCCATTCATACCATTGTTTATGTATATTAATATTTTAAAAATTATCTAAGAAGTATATTTTAATTTTATATATGGTTTAATACGTTAAAATTACTTAAATCATTAGGTGTGTAATATGTTAGCCCATTTAAAAAAAAAACTGGTTTGATTGACTTTAGAGGAAACGAAGCACCCATTCCGATTTCTCAAAATTTTTATTGAAAACTGAAACTGTATTATAATTTAATGATCGCTTTAATGTTAGAGTTTTTAAATCGTATTTAATCAAATAAAGTTTTCCTTATAAGAATTATTAACTGGTTACTCCTTTGTAATTGGTACAGTGTCTTATCATTTTATGTTCGAACTTTTAACAACCTTGGAATATCGCCTTGTCCATTCAGGATATAAATAAATACTACATATTTTTTCTACTTAGTTGAGGATAAGATAACATACTTATGAAATATACTATTTAGTAACTATTTAAACGATAATTTTAACTTTAGAAAAATTTGAATTTTCTATTTGAGATTATACTATTTAGTAACAAGGGATGTTACTATCATGCATAGTTTTTTTGCCTTAAAAACGTATAGAATGTAGCATGCCAGGAATGTATTGCTTTCATCGACTTCTTACGAAAATTTGCGTACAAACTACCAGGGATATAGCTATGGAAGCTCCTTTGACTACAAAAACTTTTTACTAAATCATAATCTGATATCTAATCATCATCTATCATAATTTCTAATCAGGCAGAAAAATTAACCGGAAGAAGGAAATTAATATTCTGTTCTCGAAACTCATTTAAATCTGTACAAACAATACAGATTATTGAGTTTTAAACTGTTAATAATAATAAGAATATAAATACTTAAAGTTATTATAAAGGTTTAATCCATTTAACTAATATTATCGCTTTAACGAAACCACTGTGACCGCGAGGAGAGGAAGCCTTATTTCAATGCGAGTGGGCGAAAAGACTGCTTACAAGTGTTCCCTTTCTGCAGTAGCGCGATCAATGCCTTAAATCTGTAATTATGATTATCGGAAAGCCATCTAAACGTAAATCCTCAGCGTAACAGAGTTATCCTCGTGTTGACATTGTCTTACATATTAGGAACGTTGCAACACCACCGTCTTGTCAATAAACATTCCGGCTTTTAGAAGTTTGGCCTCCAATCAGGGTTATCTCTTAAACAGTAATACAAAAGTACTTAATTATACTCCTATCGTATTTACAAACGTACTTCATCGTGTATATCGTTAATCTCGCAATGCTAGTTTTTATCAAAATTGGGTGGCCACACAATCTTTAACAAACCCAAGAAATGTGTAATACTTTCAGTTTGACTTGCTGGTTAAGTAACAAGTTGAACTTGTATAGATCCTAAATCCTAAATCTATAATAGCTTAAATTTACATTTAGTTTAAATTGACAAAATAGTTATTTTTGGAAGCAATTAGTACGTAATTCTTGACCGAATTGACCTGAGACGGCTACTAACTTCCAAAATCATATGCTACCTAATTACGATGACGATTGTTCAACAATTTTTTTTTTATATAAAATTCTGCCACATTCTTATTTTATTTTTATTTATTTATTTATTTTATTCTTTTTATTCATACAACCTTATTGCACACCATTGTAACATAAATTTTGTATAGAGGTAAATGGTCTACATTTGATGTTCCAATAGACGGTTTTATTGTTCACGGCGATCTCTTCCAGACAACCTTTGATACAAGAAATTTTTAGATATTAATCGATTAGAGGTCAAGGAATATTTTAATGTTACATTAGGTACTTTTGTCATGGTCCTTTATCGGATACGAGACCTGCCGCAGTGGAGTGATGTAACTGATAAGATTATGTTACTGCTTACGTATTCATCTATCTATAATATTATCATCAATGTACAATATATCTATAACATTCCATCTACAATACTTAGGCACCTGATAAATCGAGATGAACATAGACATAGCTCTGCTATCAAAATCTATAAGTAGAATTTTAGTCAGTAACATGATGTGTACAGTGAATGTTAGCATACAGGTTGTATTCAATCAATGAATTTTAGAATGATGAATCCGATAGTTTATGCTCAAATGTGGCCGTATTACGAATATGCGTACGGGCGACAGAGAACACGAAGTAAGTTTATTAAAAAAATATTTGTGTAGTAAATTGCCAGTATTACATTCATAGTTTTCTAAAACGTGTAAAGAAATATTTTTTACCAATGGTCACAATTAAAAAAATAAATGTATCTATAAGTGTCACACAATTAAGAGAATAGAATCAGACAATAAATAATTCACTATATACGTAATTATTAAAATATGTAGAAATACTAGTGTTTTTGGAAGACCCATTGCAGGGACCAGGCTATGACCCGACCACTCTGCCGGTCGACCTTAGGTCGGTAATGGGCAATGTTAAGAAGTTTTAAAAATGAAATGTATACTTACTTATCATCAGCTCATCTTCTTTAGATAAGGTTGATATATGTTTTTACTGAATGTAGGAGTAACCATATCTTTACTCTGGTCTAAGACGATATCTTGATAAGTCATCCTTGTCATTCTTTACTAATTTGTGGAGGAGCAGTGTGAATTGGCTATGTGTTTTGTTAGTCCCAGTGAGGCGGGGATGTTTGTGGTTGTGCGATACTACGGTTAAGTCTCCATTGAGTCGTGTCAGTACCGTACAGTAACTTGCTGATGTGGTGAGAAATATAAGGTGCATATCTATTCTTAATTACGTGGACCATAGGTACAGTGTGTTATGTCTAGATTCTGATGCTGATTCTAATCAGAATTCAGCGATCTGTACAGGCGTTCTTATATGACGCCAAAGATATTATTATCTTTAGCGTCATGTAAGGATGGTTGAAACTTAATTATTCTTTCTGTTGTTGAAATTTTAACAAAAATGTTATAATTGTTTTTTTTTAATTTTCAGATCTTTGTCTTTCTGTTAATCTAACTAGCACTGTAACAAGTGTCTATATAACTACGAAATAGGTACTTCAATAGATATTTTAAGATATCAATTTTCATAGTAAACATTTCAAATAACAATGCGCATTTAAATGTTCACCTAAATAAAATAAAAACACGTTCCTTGATAACATAAAACATAAAAATTCAAATGTTTGGTATTCAAAATAATACATTTTTAAAAAAGATCACAGTCCTTACTTTTATCTAATGACACCTGCGCCAGAATAACAACAATTTTTATATTAAACAAAATTATAATATACAATTGATATGTTTAAAGTATACCGGAACAAAAACAATTACTCGTGTAACGTTATAATAGCGTGTGTAACTGATCTCACGACTTTCCATTTGGTATTTTAAATCCGTTGTACTATATTAAAGACACGGTTCTGATAATTGGGAACGCAATAACATACCCGCAGCAATCGATCTTATCGTGTTTATATGTATTTTTAAACTAAAAGCACCATGTCCACACTATTGATTGGCTGACAACGACTGTAATCGATGAATGATTCTAACATCTGATGTTTTATCTAGGTGATTGACAATAAAAAATCATTTTCAAGTTTATTGATGTTACAGTTTATTGTTCTCTCTTTATATACGTTATGTATATTTTAGTTTCTATATTATTTTTAATTTTTTATCAATTACAATAAGTTGTACAAATTCATGACAACTACAGCGAAAAAGATTGTCTTACACAGAGAAGCAAAAAAAGTAAAAAGCGCAATAAAAGAAAATAAAATGGAATCAATTTTAAAACCCACCCAAACGTTCTCTATGCATATTTACCTATACACTCTCAAAATAGCGCTGCCAGAGCTCAAAAGATCCATCTAATCGCAAGACAATAGTATATAATGCCGAGTATTAGAGTATTACCTATATCAATATATGTAGATGGTATGCACAAGCATGAGGTTCAGTCTTATTATATGCACATCCTTAGTAATTGCCAGAAATAAACTCTTCAAAACAAAACGCTTACTGTAACACGCAGTATCACACATCTGCCAAAGAATTAAACTTATCAAACCTATGCTAAATTGAAATCATAAAGTTTCTAAAGTAACTCAACTTTCTAATAATAGAGAAAACTTGTAAATTTACTGTTATTTATGCTTGAGTAGAACTCAATTCATGCAATGAACTTCTCAATAGCCTTTAAAAATAAGCAGTTAGTGATTGGCGTGCGTACATGTCGCATCTTTAAAAATTACTTCTCATAATCTCGTAGATGTGATGTATGTAGATTACGTGCAACCAGGCCGCGGACGCCTGTCGCCGCTCGACCGCACGTTGTGAACTTGACCTACATCTCCTGCAAGACCATTGTCTTCGTATACAACCTCGATCAGCGAACCTCGCAATTATCTCTTATAAAGTATTCCTCACCGCCGCTTCAGAAAAACAATTGTTCGGTGACCTTTCCGTAATCACGGATCTGAACAACCTACTTACTTTACAAAACAATCTACCTTCATGTCATTTAAGTAGAACTTTCCCAACTTTCTTTTAGATCATCGGTTTGTGAATACGCAAACCCGTTATCACGCCGTGTCATTGTCCCAGTAAACTACATGACTTTACACTTTCCGCATTTGATGAAACCGCTACGAGCTCCCGGAACTGCTCACTTCCTATGACCGACAAACGCCACCACAAAACAGTAACTCACAGTGTGATCACAACAAATCCTATATCGATTACGGAATATACTTCTTACGGACGGCAGACTTTATAACTTTTACTTTTAAGAACGAACCATAAATAAACACAGTTGATTCGGGACGTGAAAGTTTGTTTGAAACTTTCATACAAAAACTACTGAAGGGGTTTCTGGCTGTATGAAACTTTGTAGGTCATAATTTCCAATGAAATTATACAATTTTTAAATTCACGCAAGCGGTAGCTAGGAAGTACCTAGACTATAAAAACCGCATAACCATAATTCATCAAAACAAGTAGTAGATACAGAATCCGAATGAAATAGTACGATTTATTTTTGTTCTACTATGTTTTTTGGACAGTGTAATAAAGTAGACAAGTGCTATATAAAGTGTTTTTTTTTGTATTGCAGGGATGTCTCTAGACGAAGGTAGACAATCACAGAGGCCGTACCGCTACGGTATGGTGTTGCTGTGCGCCGGCGCACTGATCAATTGGTTGGGTCTGGCAGAAGACTACGCGGAGCCTGTTCGCTACGTAGGCGTGGCGTGCATCGTCGCAGGGGCGCTACTTATATGCGCTGCTATGTGTTGCTGGTTGCAGTCGCCCGCGAGGCAACCCCAAACAGATCAGACATCACCTGACACACATCAGGTATGGTTTGAAAAATATCCTAATATCTTGCATCATCATCAAATATAAAATCTTTAATATCATGCCAAGTATAAATGTTATCTATCTCACACAATGATCTCGAGTTTAGTCTCAGTATGACAAATGTATTTTCTTGCAAAGCGTGTAAGACACATATTTTTAGTTTGAAATGTACAATATTAAAAAAATAAGTAATATTGATAACACTTGCATTCAAATAGACATACGATATTATTTTATTATAGTTATTGTGTACAATTAAGTATATTTTCAACATAACATTTCAACCCTGGACCCCAAGTTTCTGGGAAAAGTGGTAGATACTCTCCATTACCGTTGAAACCACTTTCCCGAGAAGAGTGCGCGCTTTGGTGATCTTAGGAGATAGGCTTAGGCGGCTGTTTACCAGCTGCTTCTGTAATAGCATACGAGTATTCCTCATCCAGAAACCGACATACAACATTTAATAGTTTACTAATGTGGAATTTTCTATAATTTCAGATTGATGATCCTATTCATGTAATATCTATGCCAGACGAAGAAACAATGCAACAAAAACCCCCTGACTATGACACAGTAGCGGGAGCGCCACCCACATACGACGATGCTATTAAGCTGAACCCAGCAAGATTGCTGCCCGCCACCAGCAGCGCTAGGCACGACTTGCACCTCTTCGGCGATGCGCCCATCATACCTGGCCAACCTGACGATGCACCACCTAGCCCATTGACGGCCATCGTTCCTGTCCATCGATCACAAGTCCCAAAGACCCCGCCGCCACCATATAACCCCACGCACACTATCAGATGAAAGCCCGGCGACCAATTTTTACACTTTAATTCGACTGCTGTTTCATGTGATGAGACTCATATATAGCAATTAGTCCACATTGTTGGCATTTCAGCAATGATATGGTATTATATTTATATTGTACGTACATATCCCAATATGAAACTATTGTTTTTATTTAAGTAGGTTGTATGAAGCGTTGCGTACTTATGTGATAATAGGAAAGTTATGATTAGTTACTTATTTCCTGCACTGTACATAATAATTAAATATTATAAAATAATATGTTAAAAATATGTACCTATAACTAGGTAGATAAGAAAAACCTTCCAATAATTTAATAAATTGTGTTCCAGGCAGAGCACCTCTGTTGTTCTAAAATAGGATTTGTAAGTCAACAGTCGCTGGCAATGTCGAACAGTCGACCCGAGACATTATACATATCGGTTTATATCTAATTACATGTATAAGTTATAACCAAGCAGTAATAAACTCCTATGTCACAGTGCCATTTATAAGGAATCCTCTCAATGTTCACGCCACTCTGTGTGAGTACTTAGTATATATCAGTGTTATCACCTAACCTCAACTGTTTCCTTAAAATATAATTTTGCTCACGAATCTGTTCTAAGGCACTACGTTGATAGATATAAAACACAATTGTACACGGTCACCCTTTTATAATTATGTATATTATTATGACTTTTGGTGAATTTCTCACCTGAACAATGTGAGAATGGTGTGAATTAGTAGGTTTGATACATAAAAATCAATATTAACTTATCGTTATGATAATAAGTATGTCCGTTGATATCGTTTAAGTTAACTATGGAGTTTGTATCATTATAAAAGTTGTTCCGATTTGTCTATTCTAGTCTTCAAAATATCACATATTTATCTACTCCGTCAGACCTTTAAGTCATGCATAATAACTTGTAATTTGTACATAATTCTGATGCACAACTTGACGAAATCTAACTATATATATATATACCTTACATTCGTGTACATTATGTGGTTAATCAAAATGAAAACATGCAGAACCAATGCTGCACTAGAAATATGTCCAGCATCTACAAGTCTACGTACTGAATGCAAAACATCAAAACAAGTCAAAACATTGTTATATTTTAAATAGGCATGTTTTTTGCAGTTGATTTGAAGTTAATAGCAATGAAAATATCACGTTAAATTCATTAGATCAGAAGACAAAAATTGTAACTATCGTATTCGACTACTAACGAGTTAATAGTCAATTAAGTATAGTATAAGACTTGAGAATCTTGTTCATTGTGGATCTCGCGGCCTAACCGTTAAGCAATATACTTGTAATTGTATCAAAAGCTATAATAATCATTAAAAATCATCTTAGTCAGGCGTGTGCTTTGTATGAGATAAAGTGGGACCAATAATTACGTTTAATTACTAAAATCGTGTGCTTATTATACTAACTGATTTAAATAGCGCGTGCCTGCAAGTCTTGGTAGAGAATTATAATGCTGAAGTTGTGCATTTATTATTTGTACATTGTACAAAGTTCAGAAGTTAAGAATGTGTATATAGAAAAAGAAAATAAATGTTGTTGCAAGCAAAATTTTGATTTATTTCGTCGTGTGTTTAGTTTAGTTTCTAGATTAGCTTACCTGCAAATATTACAAAATGGTAATCTCATAGTCTTAATATTGTGACTGTTATAAATTTATATATTTTACCGCACAAATACAGCAATATAACAAAAAGTATTTTAACTGGTTATTAACGATAATTTTCTAAAAATGTTGGACAACATAAAATGAGTTAAAAAGTTAATTAAATTCAGTAGGCAAATGTACTCGTAGTCAAATTATAGAAATACAATAATAAAAATTTTATCATCTCTTCTCAAGTTTGATGGTAGGTACGAGTAGTTGCTTTAATATTCGAGATACCTTTTCTTTTTTGTTGAATGTTTTCGTATTAAATCGTTCCACGTTTTGATACTCGTATGATTATCGACACTTCTAGTATGCCAGATTGTATTCTGTCAAGCAGGATGCCTATAAAACTAAATTTTACAAACATTCATCATTATCATCTCAGCCAAAAAAGGTCCACTGCTGGACATAAGTATTCCCCAAGGTTTTTCACAACAGCCGGTCCCATGCCGCTCACATCCAGCAGCTTCCCGCGACCCTCACCAGGTCGTCGGACCACCTTGTGGGGGCGTTGCGTTTTCCAGTATGCAGTCGCCACTCAATCAGTTCGATCACGCAGAAAAACTTCGAGAAGTACCCTCTCCGTTATTCGTTAGATGACTTTAAGCCTTCTTATAAGGCAGCATTAAACAGGTACAAACATTAAACCTGACAAATATTATGATAGCTATACTCGAAAAATTGACCAGTTATGAGCCTGTTTAGAAGCAGATCAAAGCATTAGATTACAAAAAGTAACTAGTCATTCAACTTTTATTACTGTAATGTATACTCGGGTAATAAATCCAAGATCTGGGGTAAAAAGTAAGTAAGTTAAGGCGTATTGCATTGCTCATAAGAAATTACTTACTGAACGGCTAGCATGACGAAACAAAGATTTAGTCGTAAACATAACATTTGGTTTGACAATAATGACTACAGCTATGAAATCTCTGGGTGCAGAGCACGCTCATCATATCATTATGGGCGATTTTAGTACTAATATTAAGTAGTAGAGCCACGTTGATTTTAGCACGAACGAGGCGGTTCGACCGAGTCAGTATTATCGTCTCACTGAAGCCAATCTAAAGCGACACCATTCGTACTGGCGTCTTTTATTGGTGAGTGTGAGACCATATCGTAGAAACTGTGTGAGATCACATCGTAGAAAGTGTGTGAGACCATATCGTAGTAAGTGTGTGAGCCTTGTACTGCCACAGTGGCTGTCACGGCTTTTACTTCCCCAACCGGAACGTGAAACAATATCTGACTATGGCGCCATACTGTGGATCACCATAATGCATTATCTACATTCGCAATGAGTGTGACCACAAATCTTGGATTCTATTCATGCTTTTCATCAGGCACAGTAGAGACACTGATGGCAGGCTCTTAAAATAAAAATTAAAATTCCTAACCTAAAACTCTAATCGTTCCTGTGAACTCCAATTCATTGCATCATTCATTCATCCATTTCCATTTTTAAATATTCTTCTATTCACCAGACTACAGCACATTATTGAAAGTTTTGATCTTGATTTTCAGCTTCTTATGAACGTTTTTTATTAGTTACTTTTGCTGACAACCGTATTCGAAACATTTTATCTATGTCAATGTACGTTTTTCTTTATCTAGTATACTGTAAGGCCGTGATCCGAATTACGCTCACAGCGCTCATAGCGTACCAACGTGCGGTCCGATTCGTGCTTTTCACGCTCACCGTTAGCGTTGTGGATGCTATGACGTCACATGTGACGTCACTACTTAGTGCTTACAGTACTGACGGGTCGGATCGTTAGCATCGTGAGCATTGACGTTATTTTGCGCCATTTATTTGAATTGACTTTCCTCGATTGCGGAAAATGCTTGAAATACAAGCATTTCACCATCTTAATCGGCTACACCACATACTCCACTCATGTTGATGTCAAAAAATACTCTGTTAGATTATGTTCAACTTTTTGAATTCGTAAGCACACTTACAAGTGGTCCGAATTATTAATACTGCTAACAGAAGTTGGTGCGCTCACTAAATCGGACCACACGTTAGCAGTTTAAACGTCCTAAGTGCTGTGAGCACAATTCGGACCTTAGCCTAAGATCAATCGACTCATTCTTGTCTTACACTTTTACGAAACAGTTTAGGTGTATAGTCTTTAATGCCTTTCATCTGTACTAACAATTCTACTACCCTTAGTAACACCAGTAATCTGATCACCCTTCTTACTACTGCGGTAATTATAAATCAAAGTACCGGACTCGGACTTAAACAGACCTTCTACAACTACGGTGTTCCTACGTTTATTAACGAGAGGCCCCCGGGTATGCCCTAAAAGAAGCGTAATGCTCAGGAAAAGAAGTAGATACTACACACATTTTTTTACTTATAATACCTAGACACAATCGAAGATTTCTGTGAATGTTATTTTTTATATTACGGTAGTGTAATAACACGGCCAACAAAGGATATCTCTCATCTTTTGTTAACGTGATCTCATTGGGCTTCGTACGGTAGAACAAAAAATTATATTTGTACTGCAGCAGGTCAAGGTAAGTCATATTAAAAAAAAGAAATTTTAGAGTTTCAATACTATTTTATTAAGAGTACTTTTAAGAATAATTTTTTTTTCTCAATTTTATTATTTACGGGAGGAAAAAGTTTTAACGTTGGCTACATTGAATAAGCTTCAAAGATGTCAATGAAAGAGTATCAATCAAAGTATTAAAATGCCTCTATTCCTATTATAATAATTAAGTATACTAACGTGAATGGATAAAGAACAGAGTTGAGCAGGTTGACACTATTGTAAACACTCTCTATGAAAAATATGCCAGTAGAACTGAACAGCCTGACTGAGGGATGGCTAGAGCTAGAGAGCGACCCGGGGCTATTTACATTATTGTTAGAAGACTTTGGAGTGAAAGGGGTACAGGTAGAAGAGATTTATGATCTCCATAAACCGTTAGAGAGTTCAGTTTATGGTTTTATATTTTTATTTCGATGGATAGAAGAAAGGAGGTCTAGAAGAAAATTTGTGGAACAAATAGAGAGCTTTGTACGCGATGAAGAAACTATAAATAACATATTTTTCGCTCAGCAGATGGTTCCAAACAGTTGTGCTACTCATGCCTTGTTATCAATACTATTGAATTATCCTAATTTACATTTGGGCGATACTCTAAGTAGATTAAAGGTAAATATCAGTAATAGGTTAAGATATGTTCCTTTCAAATAAGAATATTACTTTTGCATTATATCAAACAGTTTTCATGCAGTTTGACTACGTTCATGTTCAGGGAAATTAAAAGTGTCTACATCAAAAACTACAATGTACTATTTGTAATTCTTTATCACTTCTAGTAAAATGTTGTATGTGTTATATCAGGTACTTAATTTGTTTACCTATTCCTAAGAGGGGGGACCCAAAAGGCTGCAAAACACTGATTTTTTACTCATAAATTTCCATGAGTGTAGTGCCCTTTTACCATAGTTACTTAACTACTTGGTTCTGTCTGTTTTGAAAATTTATTATATATAAATAATAAATAGCTAATGTTGATTCTAATAAGAGGCCAATATCTAGCAGTCGACTATTAAAACTTGTTGATGTGATTTATGATGTAAACTGTCAACTGTCGGCCAACTGAACAAATGGCACTGCTATATTTTTAAACAACACTATTTTAAAAACAACTTTGATGTAGTTATGTATACACATAGAAATGTCTAATATTGATAGATTTTATAAGTAATTCTGGAATTATGCTATTGATAATTATAATTGACTATTCTCTGGTGGATCTAGACATCTCTTAATCTCAAATATTGACAATAATAGGCCTATTATTATTCTATAGCATCACACACTTGGCATGAACCCAGAGAATAAAGGTTGGGCCATTGGTAACACACCAGAACTCGCCTGTGCTCACAACTCTCATGCTATACCTCAAGCAAGAAAAAAGACAGACAAAAATGCTGGTGTTTCTACTGGACGTTTCACTGGTTTGTTGTTGATATAACTTGCTAAGGGAATTATCGTTTTTTAGCATTAATATTAAGAATATAAAGGAGATAAAATAATTGACTGCCACGGTGGTGCAGTGGTAGCGGTAGCATATGTAACTGCTGTATATAAGGTCTTGCATTCAATGTCTGGATCGGACCAAATGTTTGTATGATCTGCAGATATGCATTTCATAGTTTGGATATTACCTGTGTATAATACATATATGTTTATGAAAAAATATATATATGTATTACTATCAGTTGTCTTCTACCCATAGTACAAGCTCAGCTTGGTTTGGGACTAGATGACCTTATATGTCCAAAGTATTAAATTAAATTAAAAAATTATAATTCAACATATCATTTATTTATTTTTTTTTTTTAAAAATACACAATATCCAGTTTCAAACTAAGCAGAGCTTGTGCTATGATAACTAGACTGACTAATACAATATTTATATACTTTTTTTTGTAAATACATACATGTTCGAAACAAACATTTGCAGATGATACAAACATTTGGTCCGATCTGGGAAAAGAACCCGAGACCTCAAGCACAGCAGTCGCATTCACTACCTCTGCTCCACGGAGGTAGTTAAATTGTGGTCTTGTCACAATAAGATGTAAAAGGATTTAGTCAATATATCCATCTGATAATGGATAAAGAATAAGAATTAACACCACCCCTATCATCCCATGGGTGTTGTAAGAGGCGACTAAAGAACAAACTACTTATGACAACATCACTTGAATAGAAGAAAAACTTCAAAGAAATGCATGCACATAGTTTTACCAGTGTGACATAGTAGGCCAAAACCTTCTGGGTAAAGGCAGTGAGTCTTATGTCCAGCAGTGGACTATTAAAGGCTGTTGATGATGATGATGATGATAATCAATACTAGAGAAGGCCTCCTAGCAACTAATCTCCAGTAGTAAAATGAACTGAAGACTTGATAATGTGGCAAAGATATGCCTATAGGCAATGAAATCTAGAATTAATTTTAAGCTATAATGATATTAATTTAATTGGATTTTTAAATTAAGCAAATGATGTATCATGTGGCTAACCCACACAATATGTATTTATATTAATACTATATTAGGTACTATAATCAAATATCTAGTGGTGCTGTGTAAAAATTAACCCAATTTGAATACACTTATATAATGAGATAGATATTTCTTTCTTAGGTCAAGAATTTATTTTTTTAATTTAAATCAATCTAAACTTACAATTATATCTCAAATCCTAGGAAGTGGTGACAGGTTTTTAAAGGAATATCTTAATATCTTATGAAAACAACGCAACAGAATAAGTTAAATAGTAATTTATACTTATAAATATATAATTGTGTAAACAGGTGAAGCATATCACTTTGTAAGTTTTGTGCCCATCAATGGCCATCTGTTTGAGTTGGATGGACTGAAGCCGTATCCTACTGACCATGGCCCATGGGCAGCCGATGAGGACTGGACAGACAAGTTCAGGAGAGTTATGGCTGAGAGGCTGGGCAGAGATGCTGGGGAACAGGTGCATGATATCAGGTATATAAATTATATATACACATTATTTTTCATCATACATGAAATAGTATCATATGTGTAACACAATCTTAACTTTCTCAAAATCATCAGCCTAGGCATTGGTATTAAACGCCGATGTTTTTAGTTTATAAATATTCTGGAAAATACTTCATACTTAAAGACATAACATATTGTGTGTAGTGTGAGTGTACCCGATAATAATTCAGATTCACTTAAATTAATATCAGGTACCCTCAGTAGGTAGATCTACTACAAAGAAATAAAAATACTCTATCAGCTGCAGTTATACAAAATGGATATAATGCCATTTTATAGTTTTTTAATATTTCAGATTCAACTTGATGGCTGTAGTGCCAGATAGACGGTTAGCATTGACACAAAAACTCAGCGCTCTAGAACTGAACCAAAAAAGGATTAAGGAAGCAATCTCCAAAATTGGCAAACATTTAAGACATTTGTTATCAAAACGCAGAGAAATAAACGGTAAGTTGGAATTATTGTAAAGTAGAAAGAAAATGTTCTAGAGTTGTAGAGAAAAAAAATTACATCATTTGTTATCAAGCCAGCACACTGCCAGTAAATTTGCCAAAGGGTACTCTATTTGTTGAAAAAAGTTTTGTCTAATTATTAATAATAATAAAGATACTACGATTCCGAACACTTTTTAATACACATACTTTTTACTTTCTTTGTTTCCATAGTTGTAATGTCAGTTTTTTTTTACATCAAGAAGATTCCCAACTATGGCAAGTTGTTCCCGTTATCGTGTTAGGCCCCTAATCGACGTTACTGAATTGTATGGTGAAATTAAAAATTAAACCTGGATGCAACTGTAGTCAGTTATTTGGGTAATACATACGAGTATATGAATATTATATATTTGTAGAAAACGGTGATGCAATATCGGAATGTAGTGATGACAACTCACCAAATGATAGTATGGTGCAAATCAGTGAAGAAACAATACTTACTGCATTGGAGTCATCGCAGCTGCAGCTATACGATGTGGACTACACGCGACCAATTACTATTGAGATTGGTGCAAACGACCGTCCACATCAGGACAGTAGTATTATTTTAGGTAAATATAAAATAAGTTAAAATTATGCGAGACCTTAGATAAAGTCACCGGTCACGGCTCCAGTGTCAAAATAACCCAAACATACTCAAGGCTCCAGTGTCAAAATAACCCAAAGATCTCAAGGAATTTTCCATCCAGCCAATAAAAAAGGGTAATTTTAATTATAACAAGATCATGGTAAGTGTTGTTAGTGCCTTTGGGCTAAACAATATAAACAGAAATATTTTATGTAGATATGTAGGACTATCTTTGAAATCTTATTAGAATTATAAAATTCTATCATATACTCTGTTTGAAGACTTCTAATAGAGTATATGCACGAGACACCAGAATGGATAAAATATTTTTATTTGTAAACTTTCCTACTAAAAAAAAACAAATCTATATAATTATTTTTAGAATTTATCAAAATTTATTAGCGAAATTTAATAATCAAATAGTGGCTATTTTAAAATTCCCTCGTCAATTTCTAAAACGCAACGCTATTGGTGGAACAAAATTTGACGTCAATTTACCCTTCTTTTTTTCTGTGCGGAGATCCTCCCGGATACCACCTACTGGTGGTTATGTCTCTCGCCTCCAGGTCCCATGGTGGAGTTCCAGGAAGGAGACTCGCCGCCTCAAAGGAGATTGTGCGGTATCCTCTTATGACCCTGATGGCCAGTACTCGCTGCGGTCGTCGAAGCACGGCGACGTTGCTGGCCTTAAGGGTCTCCACCCACACTGGGGCCCCGTAAAGGGCCCTTGACCGCACAACTCCCGCGTAGAGTCTCCTGCAGGAGTCATCGGGTCCCCTCATGTTAGGCAGCAGCCGCGCCAATGTTCGCGCTGCTCTTACCAACTTTGGGACCTGGCTTCGGAAATGAGTGCCGAAGTCCCATCGGCTATCGAGTACGAGCCCTAGATACCTCATGGAGGCCTCAATGCCGATGCGAGTGTCTCCTACTATGAGGCTGGACCGATTTAATGGCTTGTTTCGAAACGCTTGTTTTCGCCCAGGAAAAAACAAGGCCTTGGACTTGTGCAGAGCCACCTCAAGACCCAGCCGCCGGATTCACTCCACGACTTGGGCAACCCCGGCCGTGGCCCTCAGGGTTGCCTCACGGTGTGTCTTGCCGCACGCCGTCACAAGTTTGTCGTCCGCATAACATGTGACGACGACGCCATCTAAGAAAACACCGCAAAGCACACAAGCGGAACTCCGCACGACATTTCACGTCTACCGAGACCGGTCTTACTTGGGTAGATGACGGCTCTATCCGACAAATATGCCTTGACTATTCCACGGAGGTAGAGAGGCACTCGGTGATATACGAGTGCCTCCCTGATGCAACTCCAGGGCAAACTATTGAACACATTGGCAATGTCCAAGGACACCGCCAATACTACTTTACCCCGGGAAACTGCTTCCTCCGTTAGAGTCTTCACGCGCATGATCGCATCCACGGTGGAGCGCCCCTGACGGAAACCATACTGGTTCTCCGCCAGATCCGGCCCGACCCTGAAGAGATGCTTGACGAGGCGTCGTGCAATTACTCTTTTAGAGTTTGCATACCTCGCCAAGCAACACTATGGACCGGTAGGCAGATGGTGAGTCTGCCGGGCGCCCCTCCTTCCGGATGAGTACCAGTTTCCCCGTCTTCCACAATTTCGGAAACTGGCCCTGCTCGAGGCATGCGGTGAAAAACTCTCTCAGTCGGGGACGTCAATTTACCCTCAGATCTATTCGTAAAGCAGGTTATATTTTCGTTACACTTTGTAAACAAAACAGTATGTGCAGTTAACTAAGTAAAAAATATTGTTATATTTATTTTATCACTTTTTAATATCCTTACTTATGTTACAATGATCTTCACAACTATTATATTATTAACTTATCATTGTATTTCTTTACTTTTCCATGATAATAAATTGATCCGAAAAAATAACTGCATTTGTGAATCAAATACTTTGTTGTTGACATGAGTGTAGTCCGTCGTTACAGATTGCGCGCCAAAATGGCCGCGCTCAAAATTATAGTGATTTTAATCTTTTTTTTAAGCTTGTTGGGTTATATTTTGGATATATTATATTTTAAGTATTATAATATCCAGTAGTAGTATTATAATATCGTTTTTAAAAATAAAAAAATATACGTGCACATTCCCTATGTGCTCGCTGATATTTTGCTCTAAAATATCTAATATGTATTTAACTTTTATTTAATTTAACAGTGGATCCTATTGAACCAGGAGCAGTAGTCAAGATTATTACAGTTAATAGAGACAATCAAATCATAGGAGATGTAAGTATGCTTTATATTTTAAAACAAATATTTTGTTTAAATCTAAGTAAAACTTACATCACAACTTGCAAAGAACGAAAAAATTCTATCTCAGTTTCATTATTGTTCTGCATTAATCTTTTTTCTTTCGCTTGCGTTGGTCTTGGTTTATGTACATGTGGTAAAACGTTAGATGCGGGTAGCATAGGACCGGTTGTTGTGGAGGGGCTTGAAGGAGGCCTATATCTGGCAATGGACGTCTTTCGGCTGACACGATGATGATGATGTATAAAAACATAATTTCGTGAACCATTTTATACAAATTTACAATTCTAGAAAGTTCAAAAAATGCTAAAACCCTAACCCTATACTAAACCTAATAATGAAATACTAATAGAATAATATCAGTGGGTTTTAAAATCCCAAAGAAATGCACCATAAATGCAGTAAGATGTTGTTCGGTCCTTTTGTAAAATTCAATATTTTAAATAAACCTCTTTCCTTCGAGGATAACCAATTTTTAACTACATTTTAGTTGTACCCAACATCTATAACCGCCCTAGTCAAGAGTAACGATGCCCCGGTACTAATGTGCAGCCAGTCAGACCCGGAACATCCCATCAAATTAAGGAAGCTGCTTCTCACCCACTCGGAACTGAATGTACTGATGAGCAGTATCGTTAACGAGGTGCAGTCGTGTCAACAGGCTTTGAACGACGAGAATGACAAAAGAGATATGTATAAGGTTAGCTACTATCGAAGATAGTTAATATATATATATATATATTTATACGAACGGACGAAGCGATGGCGTGCATGAGTAGCAAAGTAATGAGCGTCATCACATCAATCATCATCAATCATAACTTATAACTTTCAAATTATTTATTACTTACTAAGTGTACTTATATAAGTACTTAGGAGTTAGTGCTTTTCCAAGAGTTGCAATTTGAGTAAAATAATAAAATTAAGGGTGAAACATATTAAATTAATATTAATAATTAATTACAATTAAGCTCGTTTAAGGTTTCCAATTACAAGTAAAGGTGGAGTAGCTACCGTTAACAGGTCAGGGCCAAAGGTAATCACAAAATAAACGATGTATGCAACCCTAAATAAAATGCTGTCCGCCCCTCGTAGGGAGAGCGAGTGTACAGGAATAGTTACGAAAAATAAGTAACGCTCGTGTCAGGTGGACGAGTGCCGGCGGACGCACAACTACGACGAGTTCATCTGCACGTTCCTGTCGATGCTGGCGGAGCGCGGCGCGCTGGGCGAGCTGGTGGCGGCGCAGCTGGAGCGCGGGCGCAGCGCGCGCGCGCGCCGCCGCCGCCCCCGGCCCCGCGCGCGCGCGCGCCCCCGCCCCCGCCCTAGGACTCGCAAGTGACCCTTTGCACTCCTATCTTACTCCACAATTACGTTACGTTACACTATTCAAAGGCATATCGATTAATCCTTGTTTAATGGCGTTCAAAGGCCCGTTCGGTCTTCTGTACCACCTGTAGTAGAGAAAATCGAATAGGTATGCGGTAATACTACTGTTTGGAATATAGTACCTTACCTGGTCCAAATTATACCTTACCTGTTTCGAAATATACATCGACAAAAGTTAAGAATTTACCTACGAATAATTTTCTTTCATTAAGCCAGTTAAAAGTGGAATTTTTTGACCAAACACGACCCGACAAAGTAATTAGAAGAGGGGAAGAGGACATTTTAAATTATTAATACTATTAATATAATACTACATAATAAGCTCTTAAATTTAAACTATTTAACTATTGCGTTACTTATAACTTTAAATAAATAGCAATAGTAACATTTTGCAATTTTAATCACTAAAGGATATGAAACTAGTTGTTTATCGAGCGACTAGCGCCCCTTTCTCCCTCTAGAATATTACAATTTTATTTTGGTTCCCACTAATTATTGGTAATTGGTAAAATATTTCTTAAAACGATAATTACAAAGGTCGAATTTGCCCACATTTTTTTTTGTTTTAATTTTTCTATTTTTTCCATTTTGTAGTTTATTAAGCGGCAGCTATTCGGTGCAATATTTGTCAAGCAACATAGCGAGTGGTATGTACATAAGCAAAATCTTTTACGCAGTACTCTATTCATCCCGCCGCCCCCTTCTCCCAAGTCATTCAGTGTAAAAACAAACTAATTAGTTACATACCTCAAAGCGCCGCTACGCTTTTGTAACTCGAGTTCTAGGTGTCCATGAGCGGTGATAATCACTTACCACGAGTATATAACTTTTATGTTTTCTAAATGTATGTTGAGCAGTCTGAATAAAGCATTATACAATCTATGTTGAAATTATTTTATAAGTCACATGTTTTTTGGGATTATTAAATGAAAGAAGTTTATAAAAACGATTTTTTTATTATCATACTACGAACAGCGCCGTATTTACATGGTCATCATATTGTTAAAGAAATGTAACAACAACGTTTGATTATTGTTTGCTTAGGCACGTAATTCATTGAACAACATTCTTATATATTTAGCTAACTAGCATGGTGCGACTCGCCGATGTCGCCTCTACACGCTATAGGAAAGATGCTAACATAATATTCATGAAAATTGTAACATAAAAATGTTACAAAAATACATATGAAGGAGTCACTGCAACGTTTTTATTTTAGTTGAGGAACTAAACAATTAGTAAAGTTGTAAATATTAATTTTAATCACCGATATTATAGGTCGGTTCACCAAAGAAGTTTTCAATAATCAGCTAAAAGTTAGTGTTACCATTATTGTGAATTTCAGTATAGTACATGTTTCAAGTGTAGTAATGGAGGGGTCGGTATCTATAACTCATTTTAAACTTTATATTTAATAACCAGTGTAACAAGGTACTCATAGTTAACAAGATCAACGAAGTATAACTATTCAAGTTGAGTTCAAGTTTCGTTGGATAGTTTCACCAGTTACTTCTTGAAATATTATATGTATACTGATTATACTAACATTTACTAATTACATGAAAGTTATTCAGTTTTGTAGTTCGAGTTGCGTTTACTAGTAAGGCTCGAGCTTAGTGTCCTACTTATCGCAATATTCATGAACTTCAAGAAGTATCGTATTTTAAAATAAAGTTTAAAAACCCGCGTTCTTAAATATGTTTATCGTGCTTTAAGTACTAAATACAAAAACATTTCGACTTCGGTACTAACTATGAGGTACTCTTTATTAAGACAATGCAAGCCAAGTGTCATTTACCAGTAACATATGAAGGGGATGTCAGCGGAGTTTGAAAGCACATCTTTAGCAATAAATTAGTAAATGTATACATTCCTTTCTACTCGTCTATCATTTTCTTTATGCGTATAGTTACATATTTGTGATCTATTTGTAATGAAAGCAAAAATATAATAGGGCATGAAATATATATATATCCCTATGTACAGAAAGGTATGGTAACTATAAATCGGTTTTACAAAAAATTTAAATATTATTTAAAATAATCTCAATTAACATTAAAATTCATGATGTTTAAAAACGTACAAATGCACACTAGAATTATCTTTCCAAAGTAAAAAATGTTTTTTATTTTAAGTTAATGCAACTTTTTATATGTGTATAATTGTTCAAGTGTGACCAAACCTTTCGGTAACCCATATGAATGAAATATATAAAATAATTGTGGAAAGTATACAAGGTCATACTTCGTATCGACATGTCATAAAAAAGCAATATACCACTACCACCACCTATGTAATAAAATATAGGACGTGTTCTACATACAGTGAGATATATGAAACCTGCAAAGGCACTTGCCAACAGTTTATCCGATATAATGTTATATCTACAGTTCATCATGTAATGGAGACAACCGTGACTGATACGAGCGAACAATATTCCTACCAATTCGGATATGTGACAACACTGTTGACAATAATACCAATTATTGATTGATTTTGAAAGGCAACATACTCTTAAAATACATTTTTCTCAAAACTCACATTCAACATTCGTCAATTTGGCTTCACTGACACTATATCAATATCATTACAAGAATAGTAGATTTAAATAGAAGTATAACATGGATACATTATAGCTACACGTTCCTTTTACAAGGCTTTATATTACAATTATAGTAATCATTATTATATTACATTTCCTAATTTATGGTTTGTCAGTTTAGTAGGTCCTATCTTAATATCAAAGTTTTGGAAGCCGAAACGCAAGGCAAGCGACTCGATGATGAACATGCTATATCACAGACTAATGAAATAATTACACAAAACTTACTCTCACTACACACGTATGGCACTAACAACTAATATCTGAAAGTAATGTAATGTTAAAAGGCAGTGTTTGTTAAATATCAAACAGACATTCAGTTAAGTTCTTCATATTCTTTCAAACGTCGCATGAAGCAAATGAACCTTCACGTAGCTATATCTGTCACACATGGGCCATTCAAGTTATGTTACATTTCAATTACAATATAACTGAATTTCTACTACTACTACTGGTGTTTCAACAATATACTCCCGCACTATTTAAAAAAGTAATACTCGACAATAACAATTCATAAAACCATTATAATATATATATGAAGGACAAATTGGCAGTAGCACCAATCACCATAACGTAGCGACGCACACGGTCTCAGGTTCACAACCAAAACTTATTGATATTATCACTACTCTGAAATTGCACTACTTTGGGTTTCGATAAAATTGTGATCACGAAACGGAAGCATAAAATTATAACTAGATCTGCGCGATTTGAGCGAAACACACACATGCATCGACTATTAAACAATGCGAGAATTCATTCGAAATAACACTTAATAATTTGATCAAAATAATATTTTGAAAATTGACTAACAAAAATCTACATCAAACCTTAGCACACTATTCACTACCGCATACATTCATAGATAAGGAACAACATCATCAATCAATAATATTATATTAAAAGTAACAATGTGTATAATTAATCGTCCAGAAGTGGAACTATAAAATTGGGCGAACGGTGCAAGCGGCTTCAACTCTCGCCCTTGGCGTCCTCGGGCTTGTTGGGCTCCACCGGCCCGGCTTTCTCCTCGCCCACCTCGGGCAGGGACAAATCCTTTAACTGTCTCTTCTCGATTTCAGCCTTGAACTGTTCGATGTCTTGAGGACTGTTAAACAATATTAATGAAGTATAAAACTATCGAGTTACATACGTATAGAGCTTATGGAAAATGCTACTCGTGTAAATCATTGAGTGAGAATAAGTAAGGAATTAGCAACGTAGCCGGTAAGAAAAATGGAAATGTGTCGTTTCTTTTAACAATAATATTACACACGTACATAGATAAATTACAGCTAGACATAGAACACATGATCGCGTTCATCACACAAACATTTTTCTTGGACGGGCATCGAACCACTAAGCGAACGGGCCAGTCGAGGTGCGCGTTACCTGATCTGCACGAAGAGTATGCCGTTGATGAGGTTGAGCATGTCGATGACGGAGGCCATGCCGGGCGGCTGGATGTGCAGCGGCGGCGCGGCGGGCGGCTGGTGCGGCGCGCGCGCGTAGGCCTCGGCCAGGCGCTTCTGCAGCACCACCGCCTGCTGCGTCAGGTGGCGCAGGCACTCCGACGACTCGCGCGTCTTCTCGTGCTTCTCGCCCAGCTGCGGCCGACCGTCACGCGAGCGTTAAAACCTTATCCTTAACAGCCTTTAACGGACTGGACGCCTACGCCACCGGACGCGGCCCCCTCCATAGAAAGTAGGTTTCGGTTTACTATACCGCGCCGACCAGAGGGGTCCGTATAAAGTTAATCAGTCCTGTGTTTACTTAGAACGGTGGTGGAGGGCGATACTCCGTTTTCTTAATCCGTATAGTGTATAAGTGAACATATCATCATATCAAGAATGTCTCTACCCTCACTCGTCCTATAAGATTCGTAATAACGAAACGACGAAGCGAACTACGCAGGACGACAGCAGACAGAGCTACAGTGAGCGTGGTACGACAGGTCGAAATCTCTTTCCTCTGTCCGATAGGCTGTTACAAATGTACATGGCAGTGCGTACCAGTTGCTTGTAGATGGAGTAGGTCTCCTTCTCGTGCTGCAGCGCGGCGCGGAAGTCGCCGAGGCAGGAGAGCGTGCGCGCGAGCAGGTGGCGCGCCACGGCCGCCTTCAGCGAGCGCGCGCCGTGCGACGCGCTCGTCACGCCCAGCGCGCGCTCCGCGAACCGCAGCGACAGCTCGTACTCGCCCACCGCGTGCAGGATCAGCGCGATGTTGCTCTGTCACACGCAAACACGTACACACATACACACGTACACACGTACACATGTAGCACCACGAAAAAGAAAGTATATAAAATATAAAGAAGAAACCATCCTTAATTCAAATTGTAACTTACTACGAGGTTATTACCTAGCTATGACAAAAACTTGTAAAAAGGTCTCGAAAATTCTTGAAAATTACTTCTGGACCCAATGACATTGAAAACTGCCTGTGATGTTAGGTTACAGTGATGAATAAAACTTATTTTTGATTTAGGATTTAAAGATCATTGGAATAAATCATTTCATTGAGATGTTTTTAAAATAGTAAAATAATATTGGGCATTGGTGAAAATTTATCAAATACACATACATTATTTTCTACTTCAAACTAGAACACCTACTTCACCTGTAGCATGCTTAGTAAAAGAACTTCTAAAAAAATTCATTAAAATGAATTCTAAAACTGCTGTAAGATTAGTTGTAGTACTGAGTGAGACAAATACTATTTGTTTTGACCTAAAAACAATTACGGAAACTAATATTATTTTAAGATGCAGAAAATGTTTAATTCAATTTTAGTTTTAGACATCTGACATAACGTCATTTAGTTTCAAACTAAGCAGAGCTTGTACTATAAAAACTACATTGACTTCTAAAATACTTATATACTTTATAAACATATGCATATATAGAAAACACCCAAACTCCGAAACAAATATCTGCAGATCTTACGAATATATTTTGGTCTGACCCAGCATGGATCCGCAGACCTCAGCACAGCAGTTGCATACGCTACCACTGCACTATCGAGCAATATTTAATTCATTAGTTATTTATATATTTTTATGATTTACTTACATCAAGTAATGCCATTTCCGGATGATTTTCGCCACATACGAGCAATGCTAAGTAACGTGCGCGATACAACAGCTTTAGTGCGGTGCTTACTTGACCGTTAGCGAAACAATACAGCGCCAGGTGAGACTGAAAATATATAAAATGGGTAAATAATATATAGTAAATAATAGTACTACTACTTTTAAAGGTTTACAACGTTTCTATTCAATGTTTTTAACAGTTAATGGCAACTATTACATTTTGGTTCACATTTAAACACTACTGAATAGACAAATTATTTTATATCATACAACTTTACTACATCACAGTCTACTTCCTACACCAATTCTTACGTTTTATTGCCGAAAAGACATAACACAACGCAAATGTACTTACATATTCAGTAATAGTGTACGGGTGATCAATGCCGTTAACTCGTTCTGACATGAGCACAGCCTTCTGTTGATACGCCATAGCGTCCCTATGTTCCCCTGTAACATAACATAACCTGGCGACCATACGTAGACATTGAGCTATTTCTCCGTGCATAGCGCCATATACATTGTTGAGAAGATTGAGAGCCTCTGCGATCAGTTCATGACCTTCAGAGACCGCACCCGCCTGGATCTTGTTTTGACCAGTCGTGTAGAAGTTATAAGCATCTGAGGCCTGAAAGGAATTAAATCGTTTAGTAATTAACACAGTCTGATATTTAGGATGCTATATAAGCATAATGATGCTTTCTTTTAGTCAATGTATTCTTCTGTACGTAAATTATTTCACAGTACTTAGAATTCACTCATTGTTAAAAAATATGAAAAGAAAGAATTGCTGATTTGGTTAAAATTATTATGAAATAATTATATTTACACATATAGAGGACTTTTTATGAGGCTTAGGATTCATGCAACACCGTCTGCGTCTCCTATTGCCCGTTGCGTGTACATATTTATCTGCTGTGCAAATCTTTCAGAAACTCCTGTAGTTGCTACTAGTACTTACTCTTGGATTGATATGTTTCACGACAGGGAAAATATTCATAATGTCAGAAGCGGTGAACGGTGCCTTATTCTTGTTATCGAGATCGTATTCACGCAACATTAGTTGAAGACCGACTTTAAGGGCGAACGACCTGGAAATAATTAGTGGCTTCAAAATTGTTTATTTAAACGAAATTCACCTTAATTACAGGTTTGTTTCTGTAACGTTTATTCAGAATTATACGATACGACTTACCTGAGTAGTGATATTTTTTGTAAACCATGTTTCTCGATAACAGAATCCATGTTATCTGCATTAAGGTCGTAACCCCAGTAGGCCTGAAAAAAAAAATCTATGACCAACAAATTCGGAGAGGTTTTATTTCTTGTTAGGGTTTCCTTTCCTAATAATAGAATAAATACATTGTAATGTACGGCACTGACGTAATATTGAATGGCGAGCTATTATTAACTTCTTAGTACAATGAGTCTTATCATGGAGCGCGATCTCTCACAGATAACCTTAGGATGGACTGCATTGATGTGAAGTAACTGGTTGCTTGAGGTGTACTTATCTGTTGATTTTATGTTTGAATGTTTATTTTAAGCTATCTCTACAACTTCTATAACCTTTAACTATCCATACCCTTACACAAATAATAATGCACATCAATAGATAGACAGATTCATATTATCTAGATTCATATTATATAGAACACTGCTTCATATTATCTTAAATGTTTGTAGTTTTCAGTCTGTTTGTATTACTAAAGTTTCATAAATTGCAGTGAGGTATCAAAGAATTAATGTATATATTTGTTTGAGACATGAGCTCGTGCTGGCTTCAAACTTTCAAATTCCGTTAAATATTACCAAAATTCCTCATAAGTCGTAAGAAAATGTGTGAAAAAAATTAAAAGTGTTTTCAATAGACCTTAAGTTCTTGCTTTATCTGGGTGAAAAGTGATTTCGGTGTCAAGTTCTGCCAGTCGGGGTTCGGGCTAGGAGGCGTGGGTGTGTAGGCGTGCTTGCGCGACCTGCGGCCCCGGCCCCCGCGCGTGGCGCCCCTGGCAGCCACCGGGCCATCAGGTGCGCTTAACGCCGGGGCCGCACACCCTCCAACAAGGCAGTTGAGGAAATGAGCAACTGCAGCGCCGATGCACATTGCTTCGCAACCCTAAAAAGTCAAGTTATGATGATGAATTTTGTATCTTAGCAATTAAAAAAGTATTTCTTTTTATGAAATCCTTAAGCTTACAAACATTATAAATGCGAAAGTGTATTTGTTTGTCTGTATGTTTGTTTTTCTTTCATGTTGCAACGAAGTGATTTTATGGCATGATTTTTTGGCTGGAGACTGCTATAGACCAATTTTTACCGTAATAAAACATCTCATACGCATGGAATGATTCATTATGATGCGTATTTGAATCAATTCAATTTTTTCTAATTCGGATAGAATTTTTCGTTCGATTGCATACGGTACAAAGTCTTCATCATCAGACTTCGTAAATACCCACCTTCTGTGGTAGATGGCACTATATTGAATAAAGCACCTAGACTCTTTATAAACGAACTTTTAAATATTTTTTTTACTATAAATATTAAATATGTGAAAGTTTGTAAAGACGTATGGATGTTAGTTACTCTTTCACGCAAAAACTACTGTACGGATTTAGATGAAACTTTAGTTATATAGCTTATACATCAGAATAACGCACTGGCTACTATTTACAGTTATACTTGCCATACACGCGAGCGGAGCCGCGTGCAACAGCTAGTACTTAATAATTATAGATACTTAGAGAACAAATTATATCAAAAGAAAACGGTGAATCCTCCTCTTTCAAACATGGGATGTTGGTAAATTTTGTAAGAATAAAATGTCACTATTATCGATATACATTATTCACTACAGTTCACAATATTGAGCCTTAAAATGTTATCTCACTACCGTGTAATATAACAAACAAAATCAAGTAGTTTTTATCAATGGCCAACATGCTTCCTTCATAAGTTTTGGAACTTAGAATGGAGTTTCTATTCACTGGTGATATTTGAGTAAATTTTTAATTTGAGCTTACTCTACGTTAATACTGCACTTGGTGTTTAAAATGATTATAATCGAGGGTTTTACCTGTAGGTATGCTGTGTAAATGTGCTTAGCAGCTCTCAGTACAAGCTCTCCCACAGCAATGGCGTGCAGGTACGATAGGTGAGGGTGAGGTTTGAGTGCAGCTGCTACCCTGCCCAAGTACCGCACGTTGATACCTCGCGCGTGAAGGGCTTCTGTTAGGCCTGCACCGTCCATTGGGGCTGACGTGTGTTCCAGACACTCTCGAACCTAAGGAGAGGCCAGTTTTTTAATCAGTGGCGTAACTACCGTAGGGTAAGACGGTGCCGTGCACCCGGGCTCCCAAACTCGAACGAACTTGACCAGTAAACCTCAAATTAAACTGGCTATAAATTCGCCCACCTTTGGAAGGTAAATAAAATAGGTTGTCTCACGAGTTTAAGGTAGTACAGTACAGTACAGAACCGTACTATAGGTTAGCGAATTAACATTTCAAATTTTCAAAAACCTGACATATTAGCAGTTAACGGTAAAGTGTTTATATATAAGAGTATTCATATTTTTACTTAATAAATCCTTCTTTCCGCGAACCTTTTTCCCAAATTAGTTTGAACTCGGCTTTAAGTCAACAACGATACAACTGACTTTCGTTTTGAGTTCAGCTGAGCGACTGCCATCAGATCTCCACAACCAAAATACTAAGCGATTCCGAAGTTTTGTAGGTAGATTGTTGTTGGACTTTTTAGGGCTGCAACCATCCATAACGATTGTCACAGATGTTCGTATCCACCGAGATTGACGGCTTAAAGTGCTCTCCAAGGCACGTATGAATTTATTTTGTAAGTAAGTCTTTACAGACATTTTTACACGTTAGACTTTACAGCTAGAAGGCGTCGGCTTGCTAATGAATGGACCTAGCTAGGATTGCTTGACTTTGTTATTTGTGAACCTATGCGGTTACCACTGAACCACGAGCCCCTAAAAAGTTTAATTAAGGCTCCAGATTTTTTTTGCACCAGGGCCTTTAGTTACCTAGCTACGCCTCTATTCTTATTTGCGTTTTGATCTCATTACGAGTCAAGGAATCCAGTTTTGTTCCTTAAATCTAAAAATATAAAATGTTAAAAACATGTAAATATGGTATAACATCTCAAAGTCTAAAATAATATTTTTTTTTATCTATACTACATATAAAATTACATTTCTTTATCGTTAGTAAAGTATCAAGGAGTGCAAGTGCAAGACACTGAAGTGCAAGTGACTGTCATTTGTTAAAAGCTTAAAAATAGATTATAGAATTTGAATCTTATGTGCTTGCGATAAAATTCACTACTGAACTCAATTTATTATTAAGCGGGTTATCTTCATAACGATAAAAATGTCCATAAAAAAAATTTAAACAAGTGGTTTAAAAACTTACGAAGGCCGGTATTTGAGTTGTAAGTAAAAATGCTGCCGCTTCCTTGACTAGATGTCTTTGCTTTGAGAGTTGTTCGGGTGAGGCAGCATGCTTAATGCCGGCCGAGTAGACGTCGGGGTTGAAGCGCACGTCGAATTCAGACTCTTTAAGCGAAGCCACGGCTCGTGCAGCCGCCGCGACCACGGCACGAGATCGTTCGCCAGCTAAAGAAAATAATAATATCATTTGCACAATTACCTATTGTGTATAGAACCTTCTGCTATACGAAAATCAACCCGAGTATGGGGTAGGGTGTGAGCTACGGCCACACTAAAACCTTTATAGACCACAGTAATAAGACAAAAAAGATTTTTTTTTTTGCAAGAGAAACTTTGCAGTATGTTAGCGTCAGCCTAATAAACCACTTTACATTGTGTATATTTTATAAGGGGAAAATAATCGTACTTTCAGATCGAAACATTCATATATTCTTTAATTTTTCAATATTATCTCCTCATAACCATCGTTTCTTATTTAGTAAGTTAATATTTAGACGGTTTCATTAGACACGCCGCAAATTTTATCACAGTTCTATCGATAATCAGTATAATTAATTTCCGTCTCATATAATTAATTACAAATGTTTGTGATGCCTACAATGCTGTCCAATATCGTCGATATTATATTAAACGAACATTTCTTTTATGAACTCATCATAACCGATAAGAATCTGTGGCGTAGTACAAAGCAATTGACATTCATAGTCTACTTTGACCTGATCGCCAGGGTGTACAGTACAAACACACTAACTACAGATAAAATACTGGAGACCAAAGGTTATTATGTCAATTACAAGAACCTTGCCCCGTCTTCGCCATTTGTGTATTCTTTTCTTTATTTTGTTATCTATTTACTCTACGCTTTTTACTCTTTCAATAGTCATCTCTTAAAAATCGTCGGAGTCCTCAAAAGTCCAATATCGGTCTTATTCCAGAAGTTCGATATCGTCTGGTACTTAGGTTTTGAGAGATGATTGCAGTTCGACTTAAAAAAATCGAAGTTCAGCCTTATTAGACTAAACTTAAAGACGACTCCAACTTAGTTTAAAAAAAGGTTCGGTTGAAAATTACTCAATGTTTACTTTGTCCACAGATTAAATGATGAAATTGTAGTTTTGATTATCTAGAATACAACATCTGTACAACATGACACATCATGTTACGATGCTGTAAAATGATTAACACAAAGTCGTATCTCTGTTTATAATCTAACACAGACAGAATTTCAGGTCGATAAAGGGATTAAAAGTTTTATACTTACAATCACTCTCTTGCTTATCTCCACTGCAGATAGAGTCTGTTATACTTTCGACGATCTTTTTAGCTACATCAGTGTCTATTTCAGAATAGTTTTCATTCAGCAGCAATTCGTCATCTTTGCCTTTATCGTTCTTCACTTCTGCTTCTGCATCTACTTTATCTTCTTTTTTACCATCACTTTCCACTTCTTTCTTATCTTTTTTGCCTTTAAGTTCTTTTTCTTGGCTCTTAGTGTCACGACTTGCATCTTTACTAGTAGCTTCATTTGAAGATTCTTTGGCATCTGTTTCTTTGTTCGCTTCAATTGATTTTTGTTCATTGGTATCGCGTTGGCGTTTTGCACTCAATTGTTGTAAATGGAAGGCGGCGTAGCGAATGAACATAAAGTATCTTGCCCTGTCAGCCACATTAAAATATTATAAAACTGAATTATAATAAAAAATATAGTTGGTATAATTTAATATACAATACTTACTCAACAAAACTATCAACTAATTCTTGTCTTAGGCAGCAGAGTTTGTGCTTATGGATAATAGGGAAGCCCATTGACTTTATGTCTTCTCGTAACTCATCATCGTCCACTAAAAATAAAAAAAAATCACATCAATATTTTATAACAAAAGGCTTAAAATGTAGGGAATAAATAGTGGTAAAACATGCAGACACACAGCTGTTGAATAAAAAACCCATGTAAACGCATTTACTATTGCATAATGCAGGTACATGTTACCTATAACATTAAGTTTCAAATTTGTGTCTAAGTATATATTCTATGTTTTAACAGGTTTAACAACGATATCTACGTCATTATATGTTAAAAAAATTGCAGTAAGTATGACCAAAGATAATTATTTACGTGTACGTGTGTAACCTTATATTTATAGACAAGCAGACACGAAGTATAGGGTTGTTTTGCTAGTCTCTACCAGCTGTAAATCCTAGTGGGGAAAAGTGGATTTTTTTTCACTCTTCGCTTATTCACTATCACTGGTTCGGATAAGTGGAATTTATTTACATTTGCAGCTAGTAGGGACTAAAAGATCATTCCAAAATATACTTATTGTAAACTTTTTTTTAGTTTTTGTAATAAAAAGATTGGATCTTTAAGTAAGTTTTCTAAAGTTATGTGCTTTTTACGACCGTGTTGCTAAAACCAAATTAATATAATGTTATAATATTGAAATTAAGTTGTTAGATAAACTTACATTGTAGGAAATTAACATCCGGTGGGAAGGTCCTAAGCAGGTCTAGTATGTAATGTCGACCATCATTGCCAATGATGCCTTTACATTCAACACTGGAGCATAGCTCAACAGTGTCGCCATTGGCACTCGTCACCGAGTGTGGCATTATTTTTAACTGCTGACCAGCTTTGCTTAACTGTATAACACACGTTCGTTTTACATTAGCATTCATTTTTATGGTCTCATTACGCTTAAAATTATAGTTTCATCTACGACTTCCTCGGTGGCGCAGCGATAGTAAATGCGACTGCTGTGCTTGAGGTCTCGGGTTCGGTTCCCGGGTCGGGTCAAATGTTTATATGATGCAAATACCTGCAAATACCTGTTTTGGAGTTTAGGTGTTTTCTATATATAATATGTATGTATTTACAAAAAAAAAGTATATGAGTATTCTATCAGTCAGTCTAGTTATCATAGCACAAGCTCTGCTTAGTTTGAGACTAGATGACGTTGTTTGTCAAATGTCTAAATGTAATTATCTATGTGATTTAAAGCTAACTAAAAAGTAAAGTGTCAGATTAGAAATTGGATTAAAACACTTCTTTACCTGTATACATATACCTACATAATAATGTACAAAATGATCATACCTTCATCATAGTTTCTTAATAGTATAGTGAGTATTTGTTAAGGTTTAAGTGCATAAAAAATAATTAATTATTATGTAACTGTCGCCATTGCTTTTTGAGCATAGCGCGTGACCATATTATACATAGGAAAGACCCAAACTTCCAAGCAAATACTTGCAGATCATACAAACATTTTGGTCCGACCTGGGAATCGAACCCCAGATCTCAAGCACAGCAGTCGCAATCACTACTGCTACGCCACCGAGGTAGTTAAAGGAAAATATATAAGATAATATAATATAAAAGAAAATATTTTCTAATTTGACACTCCTTAAATTTGCTAGCCTGGCCTAGGCCTTTATAACAATAAATCGTGTCAAAAATTAGCACGTACAATAAAAAATACGCACTTTATATTAGAATAACTAGCGGCTTCGAGAATATAAGAATTCCCAATTAGTATTATATAATATGATATTTATAAAACATTCTATACATTATACATATATATTGAAATGTATAATATTTAAGGTTTTATGATTATATATGATTTCTACTCAAGATGTTACTTTTCTTATAATAATAATATAAAAATCCAATTATTAATTTCTCGACATTTTCTCTGTGTAACTTTCTATAATTTTGGTTTTAACGGCGTGCATAAAATCTTAATAGGTGTAAAAATTATTAGACTTAACATAAATAGTATATTTAATTATACAATTTCATATTCTCATAAAACTTCAATTTATGCATCACAATAAGTTAATTATAAGACTTTTGCCAGTCTACTAAACCAAGCAAATTACTAATCAGAGGCCCCAGTATTTTAGTACGCCACGCCAGCGGTCGCCAAAAAAATTAATACATACCAAAAGGATTAGTGCGTAGTGCCTAAAAAGCAGAGAGTATAAACTCTCTCTTCATAATATGCTTACTGTCCGTTGCGTGTTACTTTAGAAAAACAAAAAAAAAAACAGAACACAAATGGCATTCGTATTAGGTTGAAAAATGATCTTTCGAAAGAAACTTTACTAGCACAACTTAACCAGTAAAATTTTGTTTTAAATAGGTCTCACAAAAAAAGCTAACTCACCAACTCCATGTACTTAGGATGCGACAGGACTGTAGTTCCGAAATCAATGCTACCGTAAACAACGCTTTGTTCCTGCTCTTTCTCTAATATGCCTGGTATGATGGACTGGGCTGTGACTCGGTAACCCCGGTAGTCTACTACTACAGTGCCGAGTGTGTGTAACCCAGCCGTGTCTACTGCGCTGTACACCCGAACGCCTTGAAGATCGTTACGCTAAACAAAGTGCAAATAACTTATACTATTGTTGTAAAAAAAAAACAAATGAAATAACTATAATGAACCTATATTGGGTACTAATAAAATAATAGAAAAACATTTTTCTTGATATACCTACTCTATGATAAAAATTATGCCACTTCAGGTAGAGCTGTTCATTCTTATTTATTTTGAAACTGTCGGATTTACCCATATTTCGTGATCAAACATTTTTTGCATTCTTTTTGTGATTGTATTGATAAGATTTTGAAGTATAAACACTTTTGTGATCTATGTAAACAAAAACATAACAAAAATTAGTACTTACGGGTGCAACAAAAGCTGCAGCATCACCTCCTAAGTCTTTGTAATGATCGCGAACATCAAAGCCCAAAGAGAAGAATATATTGTTCCAAATAAACATTTGCATCTTGGGCTCCTCTCCAGGGTTAATTGCCATCACATTGCCATCGACAACAGCCATCGCACCGCGAGTAGCTGCCGCCACAAAATCACTATGGACCTATAGAATAAAAAAAAATTCAGACACTCATAGAAACAATTAATTCTGATTCTTTTTGTGAATTATTATTTAGCTTTAATTCGATTTCTAAACTTAACGTTTTCAAAAATGTCAACTTATTACAGTATTCCTTCTTCGGTGAAGAAATAAATGTGTGTCAATATAAAGTAATTAAAAAAAAAAGCAGAAAAAATAAGGAACATACGATGCTTTTATTATTATATAATAAATACTAAGGTTACCAAAAAAACGTTAAATTACTATAATTTAACAGTCTTTCGTACAGTTACTGTTTTTAATTTTTTACAGTATTTATTATTAAAATATAAAATAAGATTCACATACAGAAGTACATGTTATAATTTCAGAAAAACAAGAGGTCAGACTTAAAATTATCGTTCAACATTATACATTTAACCTTCCTTTTTGGGAGGCGAGATATCTAAAATTATGTTCATTTATTCGTACTTAAAATAATATGAGAATCGTTACCTACTTGAAAGTCTAGTAAAGTTTGAATTTTACTCAGATTTATAAAGGAAAAAATCTTTTTAAGTTTCGTTCTTCGATTCTACACTGTGCAACATCAGGGTTCACTGTCATTACTATACGTTACGGCTCTTGAAAACGGAGCAAAAACACCGAAAAAATTAAATGAAAATTTAACTACTTGGCCAAAAAGCTAAAACTTTATTTTATAATTATTTTTTTTTAAGTGTCACTTAGGCTGATGATGACTAACTAACGATTTACTTATCCAAATCTGTTTGAAGTTGGATTTTACTGTGTTCATTTAGAAGTTACTATAGAACAAATAGATTAAATTCTATTACATATCTCCCAACACTGCGTATTAAAACATTTCCAGACAATATACCTGCATTGTAATTGCCTTAATCGATCTATCAATAAAAGTTACTTAACGTCCGGTCATCCGTGTAATACACGCTACTCGCCCACATAATTACCCTATTAGCAAACGCTTCGTAACAAGTAACCTTGAGTTCATAGTGTAGTCAAAATACTAACTTATAGAAGCAATTTGAGCACAATTTAAAAAATAGAATACCAAACCATGAAAGGAGGTTGATTACTGTTTCAAAAAATACATTATAAGGACCGCTGTATATCTAGCAACTACTGAATAACATAACTTCAAGGCAAAATCCAAGATTGTTGTAACATAGAAAGTTTTATATGTTAGTAAACTAGTCATTTGCACATATTATGTGTGTCCAAAATAAAACACGAGATGAAAATAGCTAATAAGACAAATGATAAGGAAGAATGTAACATAAAAGCAGTAGACCGAGCTCTGTGGTGTGTCTTGGATGGACAATGGACTGCAAGGGGCATCAGTCTATCATCACAATATCATCTGATAGAAATGAAAAAGAAAATATGTTACTTAAATAAATGAAAACGGACAGTATCTAGTTCATACCTTGAAGATAGCTCGCTCACGAAGCAGTCGCTCCGGTAGTGTCGCACGGGGGAGCTCGCGAGTTGTTTGCAGCTCTTCATTCCAGTCGCGGGTTTGACCGGGAATATGCTCCTCATATCCCAATTTAGAGGAGAACGCTACAATAAATAATATAATAATAAAATTACCTACTTTGAAAAATTTAACGACCGCCTGACAAATAGCCTATTGCTTTATTCGAATTATTCGAACTTTCAAATATTACATTTACAAAATACATCATCAGTTAATACTAAGATATTAAGGTAAGGTAGAATATATTTTCAAACTGCGTAAAAATTTCATTATCTCTTCCAACACCGGCGAGGCTACCACTTTAACCATTGCGCCATCCATGCAATCATATAAAGTAGGCCTGTGGGATCCGGGCGTAGAATGATTGCCGTTCGTACAATTCAATCAATTATTTCAGTGTATAGTACAAGGCTAAAAGCACTTTTATTAATATGCATTTTGACATTCTCACTACTTTATAACCAAGGGATTTTCAAAAATATGTATGTATAAAGCACGACTGCACTGTTGTCCTACTGGTTTAGGTTCAAACTCCACTAAGCAAGCTCTGGTGGCTTGGCAGGCACGGCTCGAAACTGAGGGCTGTGCTAGCCAACGCGCCGTCGGAGCTGTTCTGCCGAACTTCGAAGCGTGGATAGAGAGGACCGACTGTGTCACCTATCGATTGACTCAGATACTCACCGGGCACGGCTGCTTTGGTGAGTATCTGAATCGAATAGGACAGGAGGCTACGGCACAATGCCACCACTGCGAGTCCGAACGGGACTCCGCCCAGCACACGCTGGAGGACTGCCCAGCTTGGGAGTCTGAGCGTCGAGTCCTGGTCGGACGGATCGGACGAAACCTTACGCCGTCAGCACTGATCACGGCAATGCTGGCGACTCGTGAGGGTTGGGAAGCCGCGGTCTCCTTCTGTGAGCATGTTATGCTCCGGAAGGAGACCGCAGAGCGAGATCGGGAAAGGGCCGATCCCGCTCGAAGGAGGCGGCGAAGGGGACGCGGCAGAGGTCGCTAGTTCCCTAATCGCCGCCTAAGGGTCGCTGCGGTCATATCTTGGGGCGATGTGACTGCTGCAAGTGACCCGAGACAGGTGACACTCCGGTGCGGCCGGGGAGTGTCGTCTGGGGCGGGGCGCTGTTCTGCCTCTTACTGTGCAGGGCGGAGAGAGGTGTGATAGCGTCCTGTCCTTGGGGCATGAGGTGCCCGGGATGTACCTCACTTGTGAGGTACGGCAGGGAGGACTCTAGAAGCCGCTAATGCGTTCCTGGAGCTCCTTCCGACTGCCGAGGTAGGCCGCCGCGGGGTTTAGTGGGTATATTTATTGCTCTGTATCTGGATGTTCTTTGTGACCGTTCATATGTGTTTCTAAAGCCCCCCATGACACAGAAATTATTCTTAATGCGCGAGTTGTCTTATTAAAAGAAAACAAAAAGAACAAAACAAACAAACAGTTGCCCAAGACATTGTACATAAAAATATCAAATAGTCTATAATTATTGAATTGACCCTAATCGAGAATCCGCCATTAACCTTCCTAGAGAATGCCCTTAAATTTACTACGTCATAATCTGTTTGTGTACTGCGTAACATAGCAGACAAGAGTCATTATGTTAATATTATTATTTGACACTCCATTAATTAAGCCTGGTTGCACTACGCATGGAATAATACTCGTTAACGGAACAAAGTTCACGTTACCACGATTCCTGATCCTAGTAACATTTTTATTAAGCAGATTAACTACATCCGGTTATAAACGAAATTTTATTCGGAACTCATATTACCATTACCTACAAAAACATCATTTTTACTTTTTTACTTAGAAAGTTATTTATACTTTTGCTAAATTTAACTGATACAGCTCAACATTTGTTTAACTCATACTGACAGCTTGACTAAACTGAAATGTTTATTCCGGAAGTTCATCGGTGCTTCTATTTTGATTCTGAATGAAAAAAGAAGCGTCTTCATTATAAAGTGTAAATAATGATTCTATCCAGTTACACCAGTTAGAGGCAGTTGCGACACCGACGCCGTTAACTGTCATTTTTCAATTGCGTTCAGAGAATTGAGAAAATCAGTTACATATTAGCCTATTATAACTAGTCAGTTGTGACTGAACAAATCAAGCTTATTGCGAAAATCATGTAAAATTAGCTAAACAGAAGTACTTAGTTTGTAATAAAATTTATTTGATGGTTTTGCGATTTGTACTGGTCTCACTTTCAAATAAATTTTTATTAATTTCATATAATAATTCAATTATTATAAACTAGATTTTCTATTTATAATAACTACATTATGCAGTTTAATATTCAAGTTTTATTGTAGTTTGATGCCAAAGCAACCCTTTATATACCTGGAAGAAGTAGCAAACCACCACCAAACAATTTATTAGTCGAGCATTCTGTCTAATTATCCTGTCCGCTGTTGATTCGAGGTCCGTAGTCTAGTAAGACATCTAAAGAACATATTTAGTTAGTTTGATTTTGAAGAAAAAAATACACATAAGAAAAACATGACTCTTTACTTAAATAATATAAGCACTTACTATCTTCAGCTCGGATAGCATCGACTGTATGGTCAAGAACTGGCGAAGCCCATTGGTACACTTGATAGGGGGTAGCTACCCTCTCGAACGGGTGTTTCTGCATGCGTTTCTTCTGAACCATGGCGAAGGTCCGTTTAAACGCTGGTGACACTATGCTCAACAACTCGATCAACGAGTGGCATAGTAAGGACGGGGTCGCCGGGCGAGGATTAAATACTTCTTCTGTAGACCTGGTTCAATGTTACAATGATTAATCATTCTTTCTAATAATAATCTTATCGAAAGAACTGCCTCAATCAATTCCCTATTTGCTGTAATATATTACATAGTGGACTTTTGAATGTATTTTTTAATATTTGAAAATGTTTAGCCGCTCAAAACATGTCAGTTATGTGTGCAGTTTCGATGATGTGAAACAAAATTGTTGGGAATACAAACGTAAGTGTTACATAGTACCACAAGATAAAAGTATAACTAAAATCACGAAAATTACCGTAAGTACGACACATTTGAGCTAATTCTAGAACGTGTACATGTAATAACGACGCTTGAAGATTTATTATTTTTTACTTTTACTGTTTACATGTTACCGCTATAAATCCTTTAGTAAGCGAGGTAATTTTCATCAAGATTCTAACATTCATAATATTCATTTTAACATTCGTTGCTTTGCAAAATTTATTATTCTTATATAATGTTATTATTATTACGAATACATTATTGATACTTAACCGTCAAGATAAAAGGGTAAATGGGTAGAGCCATTTACAATATGTATGAAAGAAATACTACTACAACAGATAAAGCTTTCGATAAGATAAAAATATATTAAAAGAACAAGGTAACTGGCAAATATTTCTTTTTTGCAAAATCTTACTAAAGCAAGGATACTTGCACAGGATAACAAGATTTTTTATAGACAGCCATAGTTTAATTAAATACTCTTTTAACTAGACTAATGTGATGTTACGTATCAGAATATTCATTCATGATTACACGCAAATAATTCTATTTTCAAACTTACAAAAAAATGGGAGAGATTCTCAATAAGACATTTTTTTTAATGCGATATCTTCGAAATTTGTGATTTTATATTTTTTTTATTTAATCGATGCCTCTTAATCAACGGTTTTTATTCAACTCAAGCAACAAGACAAATAATGCGACGGTTTAGGAAAACATAAAATTTGAGTGGTTAATGTTTCGAGAAATTGTTAACAAGCGTGGTTACCGTTCAGTGCGAGATCAGCATATCTACGGTCACTTGTTCAAAATAATTAAAAACATGATGATAAAAGGTATATTACTGGTTTAGGTAGAATCCTCTTGGGCATGCCGTGATGTGAAAATGACGGTCCTCGAGTGTAACGACATGCAGGTAGAGAAGATCACCACACATCTTGCGCGGCCCCGGTGGCGGGTTCCAGCCCGATGTGGTTAGTACCTGACAACGAACGTTACTATTTTAGGTTTATGAATAAATCACTGGCATGATTTTTATAACATTTCTATGCAGTAGTTTTTTCAGTGAGCTCAGTAAATTTAAGTTCTCAGTTTGATTTATGCTACCAAGTATATCAATGTATAAAAGTTCTGGTTTATATACTAAAGCGGAAATTGTAGGAGCTAAAACAACACAATAGTTGCGATTACTTTCAGTTACTACGACTTAATTATCTGAAAGTTTTAACAATCGTTAATGTTACCTAAAAAAAATTCATGTAACCTAAATTTCTGCATTTACCTTAAGACACTGGGGAGCCTTGTTTTCTTTGGCAAGGCCAGGATGAAGGGGCAACAATGGCCTCTCCACGCTTCCGGGCATAATGTGATCAGGTGGAGTACAATCAACACTTTCAGGACGGGATTTCTTCTTTTCTGTAGAACAATATTGAGCAGTGTGATTTATGTCTATTGATACTTGCCGATGTCCATTTTTGTAATGCTATTTAAAGGGCTACTCGTAACAAGTACAAAATTACCTAAAATATCTCCTTGTGTGATGACATTGAGAAAAGCTAGGGAACTGCATTCTTGACCAGCGTAGGCGTCTGTGTAATCAATTGACTTAAGAAGATCGCGCACATGACGAACATGGATACGAGCCTCGCGCATTGTATATGGTTCTTCGACAACCTACAAAAGTAAAATAAATAGTAAAAATGTCACTAGTAAAAACACTCACAAAAAATATAAGGCATACCTTTATAATTGATCCTTCTTTAAGTCCTTCGATGTTTTTAAGTTCTGCAAAATTGTCTAATGTGATCCCATCCAGTTGCAGCGAAAAACATGTCCTGTGACACGTATCTTCGCGGTCCATTAGCACTTGGTGAATTTCTTGTACCAATTCCATACTTGACACCTGTTAAAAGAATTTGAAATCATCTTCTAAGAGTATATAAATTGATAATAAATTAGTTAACAAGTATAATATATGATCATGGCCGTCGTTTCAAAAACTTGTTTAAGTATGTAGTGGTAGGGAATTCAGACTTTACCTGAATGTCCAAAGGTTCAGCACCGGGACTTACAATCTTGACGGTGAAACCCATATCTTGGATAAATACAACTTCAGCATCCCTTTTCTTTTCATCGCCATCTTCGCTGGGAGAAGATTCCCTGTCTCCATCACCATTTACAACTGTGGTATTGTCACTTTTGACTTTTTCTGCATTGTCAACATTATTTACATTTCCATCAAGCTTTTTCTCTTCTGTATTCTTTTCTTTAGCAGATTCATTTTTTTTATCTGAATCGTTTTTTTTGTCAGTCATTTTTGTTTTCTTATCCTTCTTTTTTTCTATCGGTTGCTTACTCTCAGCAGTCTTATTAGGATAAGTTGGTGGAATTTCAGGTTTACCCTCTGACTTATTTGATTTAGGATCATCAGAGTCACTGTTTATTCCATTAGAAACTAAGTTAGCATTATCACTACTACTAATATCACAATCTAATTCTTTTTTAGGTTCGCCGTTAACAATGGTATCAGAAAGATTTTCTGTGCCGTTCAGTACTGGCTCTTTGGTACCTATTTTATCTTTCAATATTGATCCTTCACCATTGATTTTTATTGTGCATAATCCGGATTTCGGTTGAGACAATTTTTCACCGTTAGTTTTGGATTTCAGGCATTCTGTAACCATACAGCAAATTCAACAGAAGAAGACACAATTAGTGAGAAGAATGTAAGTAAAGTAAAGTACTGTTAGGCTAGTAGACTACCATCAGAAATGAAGTAATGAAACTAAGCTAGAAGTGAGTATTAACCTGTATTAGGGGGGAAGGGTGAGGGGTTGCTGTTGCTCTGTGGCGAGGATGGTTTGCGCGCTGCCGCAGCGTACGATACGCGTGGTGCGGCCGCAATACCGCCACCGCCCTCATCATCTGCTCGCCCGTTTGGTGTACTCGAGAGCCCATTACTACATGCCACCGGCTTAACACATATTTCCCTGTTATTATTCTTCATTTTTGTCGATTGTTTATCTTGTTTTTCAGCTATAACAAGAAAATCGTTATCTTCGTTATTATTACCACATCATAATACTTTCTCAACGAAAATATTCTAAACTGTTTATGCCATGTTGTTTTTATCCCAAAAAAATAAACTTAAGTGAAAAATAACCTATTTACGACACATACTATAACAATACAGTAATATAATATTGGCTAATTTCTTTAAAGGTAGTCAGAATGGTGCTTCAAATAGTCAACGCGGCATCAAAAAAGGTTTTGAGGCTAAGAGTGTATGTGACGTGCACGGGTGTGAAAAGTGTGCGCAGGGGCGCGGTGGTTGGACTCAACCGCATGTCTCGTCCCGTGACAGACAAACACGTGGTCTGCATTGGCGCGCGGCCAACTATCTCCAGCGTCGAGTCAATAATAGATGGCAACGGGATGCCGCCAACAATAGACGCCATCGATGTTGTCCATACTCTACGCAACACAGCTTAAGTGCGTACACAAGATATTTCAACAATAAAAAATCAATCAAGTATGTAGTAGGTTCTCACACTCAAAAGTTACTCAGTCAGTCTAGAAATACCATTCCAAAGAAAATGCCAGATCCTTCAAATGAATAACTTTATTGTCATATTTCTAAAGAAATTTCTTTCCCTATATTAGTGCATATTTGTCTACGACATGCTAATTATAAAAAGAGAACCCAAACTTATATTTAACTATAGTCTCATTATACGTACCCAAGTAACACTACAAAATGTTATTCATATGAGAATAAAGAGATAAAAATTGTTACTATGAAACGTTTGATGTTATCTTCCTCACCCCATCAAACAAGATAACAACTAGCGCCTGGAACTCAAGATAAGCATTAAATCAAAATTTTTGATAAACTGCTGTTGACACAATTTCTTTCGTGTGGCTTCTATCGTACAATCTGTCCAAATTCTATGCGTACTACATTACGCAGCAAGTGCTGCGTTTTATAGTGTGAGTAGTGTGGTGAGGCATATCTTTGTAGATACGTATAGTTAGATATTTAACAGATAGTAGGTATAATGAAGTAATATATCAGTTTTGTTAACAATATTAGATCTAAAAAAGAAGAATTTTGTTAACACAAGTGATACATACTTTATTTTCTCAAAGCAATTTAGGTATAAATATAAAGAACTAATAATAATCTACATATATATAATAAAAGTGTTGTCGATGTTTGCACAAAAAGATATTGAAGAAAACCTAATAAAGTTTTCATTAAAGTAACAGAACTCGCAACACTAATTTTAGATTTTTGTGGCTCAGAAGTGGCTGAACCGGTTTGGACGCGATTTTCACTTATGTATTGTGATAAACTTCACTTAACATTTAGTGTTTGTTTTATTTCAATTAGTTGAAAAATGAAAGTTGCCAGATACCAGCTTAAAGAACCATACCAAAAAAGTGACTCGTTTATGTTTTTCGTTTTCGGTTATCTCAATTTCCGACGACTTAAACATTATTTTTATCCCGAAAATCGACATATACGCCGGCGAAGCCACGGGCAAAAGGTAGTACAACGTAAGTTACTCAGCTTTTACATAATATTCCGGTACTTAAAAAAATGAAATGATAACTACATCTACTTCGACCAAAGGATCCGTGACGGCTACCTACTTAATTATTCAAAATGTGTAGTGCACTCTAGCTGGACGGTTTTTGAGAAATAAAATTTTAAGCTGTTATTTGGGTTCAGTGTTTCAAAAAACAAAGTTCCAAGATCATAATCTCTTTTGGAATAGTTACAGGCCTTTTCCAAAGGGGTATCATCATGTGCATATACCTGGCGCTCTTGCCAGCGTGATATAATAGTGAGATGATAAATCAGACCTGTCGCTATCCAGGAAAGCAAAGGCTATGGCAACCAATACAACGCGATACATTGCGAATGAAGCAATGCACTCTCGAATGAAAAGTTAAGAATGGGAGCACCAACGCCAAGACTTTGTGATGATAGTTATAATTTTTCAAGACATTTAGACTGTAGTAGACAATATTCACTCTATGGTGCAGAGCGAGAACGAGAGATTTCGCGTCTAGGTTTCTGGGCAGTATCTGGAAAGATTCATACTTTGATTTTCGCAACAACCATAGCCTCTATTAGCGTTGACCTTAAATCTGTATGGTTATCATATGAATAAAATAAACAGATTTTTATGGCTATGCTAAATTTCTATGAAATCAATAAATTATACGTTTTACTGTAAACTGTGCTTTTGATCACATTGCAATACGCACTGCACAACAGATACACAAAACATTAGTTCAAGAAAGAATTATTCTACCAGGAACGAGGTTGATTATTTAAAATTGTACACAGATTGCTACGAAATAATCTAAAATAAACGGTGGAGCTGATACGAATAAAATTTTTAAACAACAATGAGGCCCGATTTCACTAAGAAAAAACTTAACTTATTACTAACTTTTTTACTGATTTTTTTACAACCATTTAATCAAATGAGTGCAACAGTGTACACAAAATCGAAATCATTAGAAAAATTGACCCCTTAAGTCAACTGATGATTTGAAGAAAACAACTGGCATTTAAATTATATGACGTCCTTATAATCCAGATCGTTACAGTGTGTGAAGAGCAATGACAAGATCGCTCTTGTATATTACATATTAATGACGTACCAATTGTGCAAAGATAAAAAGCTGTAGGTAGCTTAAAAAACCAAAAAGTTTTACGCGGTTAAATTCTGATAATAGCAGAAACGGAGGTATAGGTTCTATGCAATAGAATATATTGAGATATACGAGGGGGCGTTTTTAAGTTCGCGGAATGGAGGGTATTGAGTAATAATAAAAACACAAAATTATTTTTCTTTTTCTATATATTCCCCTGCAACACGAATACATTTTTCAGATCTTTCAATTAGTTTTTTTATTACCTCGTAAAAAAAAATTTTATCTTTGTCTGAAAAATACGCCGAAACCGCCTCCTTAACCTCCTCATCAGTTGAAAATTTCTTACCACGTAATTCTTTTTTCATTTTTGGGAAGAGATAATAATCACTCGGAGCCAAATCTGGACTGTAGGGTGGGTGATTCAAAATATCGAAGCCCACCTTATGCAGGGCAGCCAGTGCGACTCGGCTCTTGTGAACGGGAGCATTGTTATGCAATAGCAGGACACCTTTCGTTAATTTTCCCCGTCTTTTTTCTTTGATGGCTTCTTTTAACTGTTCTAAGATTGAAGCGTAGTATTCCCCCGTTATAGAAATGCCTTTATCTTTATAATCTATCAATAATATTCCTTCTGAGTCCCAAAAAATCGTTGCCATGAGTTTCCCAGCCGACTGTGAAACCTTAAATTTCTTGGGTGGTGCTGTGCCCTTTTTGTGCCACTGCATGGAGTCTTGTTTGGACTCGGGTTCATAATGATGAACCCAAGTTTCATCCCCAGTAACAATTTGATTCAATACGCCATCCTTGTCTTCATTGCAGAGGTCCAAAAACGCACGTGAACATTCCACGCGCTGTTGTTTTTGCAATGGCGCGGCGTGAGCATTCTCGGCACCCACCGTGCGCTAACCTTAGTCATGCCAAGATGATCGTGTAAAATTTTAAAAATTGTTGTATCCGATACTCCAACCATTTCTGCGAGTTGTTTCTTTTTTAGTCGAGCATCTTCCAATACAATTTTTTCTACTTTTGCAATAACTTCTGGCGTAGTCACCTCAACGGAGCGCCCCGGCCTCGGGTCGTCTTCAAGTGATTCCCTGCCTTGTTTAAATAAACTATGCCACTTGTAGACCATTGTTTTTCCTGGGCAAGAATCCCCGTAAACCGATGACATCTCATTGAGTATGGTTTGAACAGACTTTCCTTGCTTAGTAAGGAACTTTATCACCGCACGGAATTCAATTTTCTCCATTTTTTTCACTTCGTTCCCGATTAAAATACTTGGTCAACGATAGTTTAATAACTAATGATCCAATCACAACAAATTTTACTATGCAGACTAATTATGAGTCACTGAATACGGTAGGCATCAAAAGAGCGCGTTTACCCGCCTTTTTCACTGTCATTCCGCGAACTTAAAAACTTACCCTCGTATATATTACAACAAAAAAGACTAAAGGGGTCATTCTAAACCCTGAACATAGATCCTAGTTCTGAAATAGGTTGTTTCTTCTTAATAATCTTTATTATAGTAAAAGATACTGAAGTACTGAAAAATCCAACGCTGAACATTGTTCTACATACCTAGAAGTAGACAATACCGAAGAGCGAAGTAATAGCTCCCTAGCGCTCAGTTTATTAATTATGATGATTCAATTCACGTAGTAATGAAATATTACACGAAAGAGACATCATATTATCTACGTTTTATTGGTAGATTGACGTCAGGGCAACGCAAAGTCGTTATGTAGGTATTTCAAATTCAGATAAACATCGCGTTTGTTGCATACAGTTTAAGCGGGGACTGAATCGATCAATGAATTATGTAAACAGTAACAAGCCTGCCAGTGCTAGCGATGATCACTGAATATTTAACCTTAGAACACTTATTATTTATAATCTCAATCCTTGACCTTACCTTTCCGTATTTCCTTTGTAAAACACATCAACCCATACTACAACCATAACTAAAGAAATGTATGCGCGACAAATATGAATTTCATGTCAACTAATTCATTTTTGGCTACTGTAAATGATTTTGACATATTCATTTTGATTTTGACAAAATATGACACATAACAAGAAATTTAAAAACATCCCAGTTAGATTTTTCTACGAAGCAGGTATGACGTTACCTCAAGAAGAAATAGCTAACTAAATATTTCAAAAGGTTTTTATTAACATAAGTGGATTGTTATAAGGGTATTTAGTGTATTTTTTTATGAAGAGATGCAATGAGCGGGCGAATTTAATTCAAAGTGAATTCGTGAATTTTGCGGGTAATAAGCTTTCCCACGATACCAAATATGTTTACTTTGGGATAAGTATGATTACGACAACACATGCAACGATATATAACGTTAGCGGAGAGTGGTTCCCGGAGATTTTCATACCGAAAAATAACAAGAGTAGTACACGTAAAGAAGAATACATTTCTTTCGCTGGATTGGTTTAGTTTAAACGAAAACATTCTACTTGAATACATATTTAAATTTCGGTGTGGTGACGGACTAAGAATACAGAGTGGACTACCACTACGAGTATTTATCCTATTGGTGTCGTTAGAAGCGACTAAGAAAATAAATTATGCAGTACAACATCACTATAAAGAGAAGGCAAACTTAATATATATCTTTTTTTTTAACGTGTGGCAACTCCCTCGGGCCGTCACCCAACCGGGGTTTACGGCGGGGTGGTGTATTAGAATTGGACCGACTAAAACCACATGGTGTGTCACTCTGTGGCATGAGGCGCTGAACTTAATACATGCCCTATACCACCCCGACTAGCCAGCGTGGTATAGTAGGCCAAAATCTCTTTTCTAGGAGTGGCCTATATCCAGCTGTGGACTATTTAAAGTTGTTGATGTGATGAGCTTTTGTTCAGCAAAATTTATATGCTATACATTCCAGGGAATTTTTTTTACCGATATCTATGTTTCAATAATGTTAGTACACCATCACACAACTGTTTTGCATGGCTACATATTTTTGAAATATATTTTCAAAACTAATTTCTCCTTTACAATAAGGCCAAGAATGTTGGCTTTAAGTAGCATGGCCATTCAAATTAGTTTGTCACGACAACGTATTACTAACATATTTCGAAACCGGACACAAACGATTACTAAATAGCTACCGTTGATTATATTCAACATGTCTCAACTGAGCACATACAAATAAGTTTATAAGAAAACAATTTGATCTATTATTTAACAGTTTTCCGTTTGAAACGAATTAAAATTTCTCGTAAATACACCATTTTTCTATCAATTTCACCAGGTGAATTTATGGGTATCTATGCAACTTTAGGCTAAATTGATTTATTATCTTTTCATTGAAGAAAAAAGTAAAATATAAGCAGCTCGTTTGGTTCTATTTTTTCCTAATGCGCATTATCATCATCAGCCTATTGTAGTCTACTGCTGGATATAGGCGTATCGCATTGCAAGCCAATTTGATAGATTTTAGGCTTCTCGCAACACAAATATTATTCATTTTAAAAATGAAAGTGGTGGTAATCACAGAACATTACAAAAACTAATAGGCTGTGGCATCTCTAAGACAGAGTTAGTGTTAAATTTTGTGCCTATCTATGGTATATACCATTTTGGTGTGTGCGGAGATTGGTGATCTTAAAATTTGAATAAGCTCTTTCAGTCGTAACATACGCAGCAGTTAAAAAAAGTCGTGAGCCATACTTTTATAGTTTGTTTGTTTAAAAGCATTTGTATTGTATACATAATAGTAATGATCACAGTTATTTACATAAGTTACTTCATTATCGAGACAATTTTATAAATACCATTTGGATATCCTATGATGAAAATGAATTATCAACGCAAATTAAATACAATTATCCTGTGAAATTCACGACTATCTTTCTCGAATTTGTGAAGGGTTATCGGAATCGAATCGACTAAAACTATATAGTGATGTATTCCGTTGCAAAAAAGTAAACCGTCCCTAGTAAACAATAGACGGTAATATATATAAAATAGAAAGTAATGCCCACACTTCAGGTTTAGGACGCGTCCAGAGTATATTGCACCACCTTCTTAAGACTGTTTCTGTTAAGATAGCGACATGAAATTTTCTGATTCCTAACAAAGACCTCTATATACTTGTATATAACTCCATAATGATTTATTTGAGCTAATGGCAAAGCAGCAGTCAATAATGACTACTTCCTATCATTCGAATCTAAATCACATCCACATTTAACGTTATCGCAAAGTCCGTATATACGTGTAGATTATTGTAAATCAACCATAGACACACCACATACACTTTTTACGTCTAACTCACTCCAAGATTGATAACCTAAAGATAACATAACATTTTGAAACGTAAATAGATGCCATGTTTTACTCTACAGCAAAGCACACATAAGCAAATCAATTGGTTTCATGGCCTTTATAAACTCACAGACCGATTGATATATTCGTCTCTCATCAGTTGTGAGCTTGTGACTGCATGCCAGTATGAATGATAGATGTAGTGATAATTATACTTCAGACAGAAGTATAAATATGTCATACACATGTTGAACTTTCCGTTCCCCAAGAAACAACATTGTTCTCCATTTTGAAAAGAAAAAACTGACACGTGATTGATAGCTTTGAGGAGGTAATTTAAAACTTAGTTTTTAACGTAAAGAGGGAGTCTTTTCTTAAATTCTTATGGTGATTCACTTCTATATTGACACGATTCAGGCCCTACATAATGTTGTTAATTAACAGATAATATATAGATAGGTAGAAATTGCGTGAATCTGTGAAACAATTTTTTGTTTTGTAATTTTTTGATAGGGCTATTCAAAATATTTTATAATTCACTTTACAAACGATCGGGTAGGTAATTGCAACATCGAATGCAGAGTTAAATTCGTAACAAAAAGACTGTTGTAAATTGTCTGGTTCAATATACTGTCGATATGTGATATATTTATGACATGGATAGATTGGATAGTCATTAGGGATCCGTAACCAAATCGTGCTATTCTAATCCTGCACTGTGAGTGTCTATCAACGACCTACTCATGAACATCAAACGGGACGACAGTTAAGATTCCAACTGTGTTTTTCTATTGGCACTTTAAAAACGAATAATAAAAATAAAAAAACGGCCTTTAAGTATTCCGAAAAACTCAATTTTGATAGATTTTTCTTACGTTACAATAATAATGGCATGGCATTATTAAGTAAATGCTTTAAATTTACAGTGTTTATTACAATAAATTTAATAAGTTTATTAAAAAATATTTACAAAGTACTATATAGTCTTGTATATTGTGCAATCGCACAGCACTCTTCGTACGCAACTCCTCGCACTAGGCAGTTCTTTTAAATGTAGTGACGGTTACACATACACTATCTTTCCCCCACGCCGCGTACACATATTCAAAGATTATCATAATGACAACACCAACCACAACCATAACCACTTATCTTCAAAGATTATTTAAGCTTGGGCAATTTTTATAATCATCCTTAAATTATGTCACTCCAGAACTAGACGAGACTATGTGTTTTATAAGTTTGGCGTTATTCGAAGAAATATGTGAACGATATAGTTGTAAACTCACGTGGTTGGAAACCGAAATAAACGTCAACCTAGCATAATGTTACATCATATTGTCATAGCCTAATATATTGATAGGACAATCTGAGGGCCTACCTAGTGTATGTTTATTTCATTTGTACTCTGCTTACGGTAACCGCATTTGGCGTTGTGATTAGCCCTCGCTAAAATCTTCGCCAATCACAACGTCAAACGCGCTCACTGTCGAGAGCGAGCTGATGTGAATCAAACTAACTAGAGCCTCTAGAGTCTAGACCATGTTGGTCAACTCTGTAATCAACTAGTTATAGTAGATTACAAATACCTTGGATAACACTATTTAGAAAATGTACCCAAGGTCAACAAAAGCAAAGAATAAAATAAACTTAATGAAAATATTTCTTTATCATCAATTCCATGTGGTGATGCGTATATTTACTTATTTACTCATTTTGAGTACATGTAAGTGCTAGTCAGGGTATTGACCTTATAATATCATAGAACATGTAATATTATCTACATTCTTGTAAGATTATAGCAACATGTAGCCTAGTTCAAACGATAATTTGGACAGTGTAATATTTTTGTATATGTAATGTATTTTATTTTTGTTATAATTAATATTATGATTCTATTGCTACAGGTATCGAAAATTACTAAAGACTTAAAAGAATAGACAGGACAGCAGGGAATTTTAGATAGAATTGGCTATTTGAACATTCAGACTTTATTCTGGGATATTGATGTACAGCTGTAAGTAAATTACAGCACAATGTTAACACATTGAGGCATTCTTTAGATAACATTTTCAAAGATACTTATAACATGTTTGTTATATGACTGACTAATAGTCAAATGAAGTCATTACAAATGAATATAGCAGAGCAAAAAAGAAATAGAAATTATTGCTGATCTACTTAGACTAAATAATGTTCTTTTAAATTGCATTGTTTACATACTAAACATGTTATGTTGCCCTAGTTGTAGCTAGTGATAAACAGCAAATAGTATAGCTCATAAGTAAAATATTTTCTTTCCAGACCATTGTATATTTCAGGACTCTTTCAGTCATCAATTTAACGAACTTAACATAAAAAAAGTTAGAAAATAGTTGAGATAATTACTAGCACTATAAATGCTATGTAACAATGTGGACTTATTAAAAATGAGTACAATAAACTAAGATAATGGTAACCCAATCTACTTAGAGAACTAGGTGAGGTCAGTTAAGAAAATACAAAGCAATTAGCTAAATGTATATGTTTGAAAAATCATTATTTATTATTTTATTGCTACACAGACCAAGATACCACAATTGTGTTATGATGTACTCCTTGCTCATCTTGACCATGGCAGCCAGTTTCAACAGGGACCAGCTAACAATGCAGGAGGTATTAGAGTTCACAAGTGTGTACACAAATAAAAGTGCACTTTCTGTTGCCTCATTCTCACAATCAGATGGGACAGCTATTTGACATGACTGAAGAGAGACCAGGTGCAGGGCCCACGGCTTTACATGCTCAAAATTATTTAAACAGTAGCGTAACATGTAAGTTAAAGTAGATATTTTTCAGAAAAACTGGTTTTAAAATAACAATAGCATCTTTGAAAATAAGGTGTTTCTTGTCAGGTTCTTTCTGAAGTGAAAGTTATGGTATCTTGGGAAAGCATAGTAAAAAGACTGAATTGGTCTCTAAAATCATATTAACAGTTTTAACATTAGCCATATTAATAGATCATAGTAATTAGATTTTTCTGGGACAAGAGTTTATCAAGAAGACAGAAATCATTTTACAGTGAAGAAACATGGCAAGAAGGCTTAGGCCATGGGGGATTATTACCAATGAATTGACCAGATTGAATGATGTATTTCATTCATATAACTGCTGTGACGCAGAGTGATGATTATTAGAAGTGTATAATAAGAGATATATATGAGAACTACAATTGTGACCTTCAACAGACTTATTTATCTTCAATCTCAATTTTAATATATGTATAGTCAATTATTTTTTGAAAGCATAGATATATCATACCTTACATACATTTATCATACTTGTATTACTTTAAACTAAACTGAAGGTTGCATGTAGAAACAAAACGATTTGGGGTATGTTGAGGAGATATTTAAAAGGAGGCATTCCATTAAATTCTTATAAACAATTTAATGAGAAGTCAATCTATGATGAACAATTATGTTTCTAATTTTATTAGAAGTAGCATTAATTTTTTTAAGATGAATTTTGATCAAATTTTATAAAGAGTAATAGATTGTTTATGACTATGAGAGTAATAGACTTTCGAGATTTGTTTGAAAAATTATATATCCCATGTTTAATATATCATATGTAAGCATTCATTTTTAATATAATAAAGAAGTCAAGTGATGAATCTAGTGTATATCTTTTTTATTTCTAGATTAATCAATATTTAAACTGGCATGTAAATATATTTCTGCAAATACAATTAATAAGTACAATAAAAGGCTTTTACACGAAAGTATATGAAAGTAACAATATTGTTTTTTTTAATTTGCAAAAGTAGCATGCACTACAGTATACAATAGAATATAATTATTTTAATAGCATCAAACAAACTTCCCCTATTTATAGAATAACTACATAGAGCTTTCATATAGTTTTTCTTCATTAAAATGTCTAAAAATTGTATTATAATGAAATACAAATTAATAATCATTTATTTCTGGCTCAGTTACAAAATGGACTAACTAAACATATTTCTTTTATTAAAATATAGTTAAAACCACATTAACTTCTTTTCAGAACTTTAACTAAAAAAAAAGTATCATAAATTATACTAACTACAGTGCTTAGCAATTATAAGATAATGCACATTTTTAATTAACAATAAAAATAAGTGTGGCCGTCATGATCTTTAAATAATTAATATAATAATATGAATATGTAACATTGTGAGAAGTTGTGTAACAATTTATACTTTAAATTTTGTACACCAAGGTCTCGTGTTAGAAAAGCCTCACATTAGATTGATGTCGGATACGTTAACAGCGAGACCGTGTACCTGCTGCATCGAAATAATATTAACACGCGAGTACTGAAGTACAGTGCATGAGGTTTTCATACTTTTCATAAATACGTAATGATCACATGATTTACTGATGGCAGTCACATGATCTAAATGCACTTGTTGGTAACAAGTAATTATTCTAACGTGAAAAACTGATAGTAGCCTAAAAACCATTCTCAATGTTACATAACTGGAGGGCATGACCATTTAATACTTACTATTGTTAACATTGCCGCTGTTACTCTTGTCTGTCATCGTATTGTTTGCGGGGCATTTTTTCACTTTATGGGAAGTAGTTTTAGGAGGGTTATCATTCACTTCACTACCGAGAGCCATCACAACACGAGGAATCAATCCAGTTTAGATTGACCGCAACGAACACGGCTCCACTCAGCTGAAAGAACACATGCGGTAGACTTAAGGTTGAATTTGGACTAACAAAATCACGAAATTCAGTACAACCCTTCCAAATGTAATATCATCACTTTTTACCGACCCAACAAGTACATGCCAGCCTTTGCAATATAATGGTCTTCAATGCTTGTACTACGAAAAATCTACTTATTATCGAGTAACGTTAAATTAATAATTCGCTATCCATCGAAGGTTTACTTGCCAAAGTGTCTAACATGTGCTTATCAATACGGCATGTGATACGTAAAATTTAATATGTGTGCCCTATATGGTACCTTTTTCCGACAGCACTATGAAGAGACATCTAGCGGTGACAAACAGTATTTTTTTAATCAATGACGTCTGCTTGACACTAGAATGCGTTCAAAATTATTGTAGTTAGAAATGTTGAAACTAAATATTCATTCTATCAAAGAAAAATATTTTAACCCATTACTTTCCAACCATCGTAAAATTTAGAATTTTCTGCTCAAAACACAAAATAAATTTGTTAATACAGTAAGAAAATATAATACGAAGCAAAAAACAAAAATTGATTTATTCTAGGTTCTGAATCAGCCTGCCTTATATGTATAACATTGGGATCATATGTTAAGAAAGAAATATTATTACTTTATTAGCTATTTCAAGTTTAGTAAAGGTTTCCCAACAATTTCAGGTAATTTGAAATATATAACTACTTTTATTGATATAGCTATAATTAGCTATATAAAACAAACAACAAGCACTCTTAACGGCTGCGAAATATATAAACTTTGAAAGTATATATCTAAATAGTGACACTGTATTTTTTATCAAAATATTTTTTTAACGGAAAATTAATTAAAAATGTTTGCTATTTACAAAAGAAATTTAAAAATTAAAGCCAGTTTTAGGAAAAAATTGGTAATCTGGTGTCCTAAAAATATGACCATAGGAAGTAATGGGTTAACACGAAAGAAACACGATTGACCTTAAAAGGTAGTTTAATTTTTTAAGATAATTTTCAATTGTGTAGTTTACGTTTATTAGTTAGTCAGTATATGACAATATGCTAAGACCTAACAACACTTAGCACATGTAAGAAAACTACTCGACAACCATTATTATGATGGTTTTAATTGATTTAAGGGTTTTAAATGCATACAAGTGAAGTTGTAATATTTTAATATTATGATGCTACTTTAATGGCATGTGATGTCATGATTTTTGAAGGTGAAGCAACGTTGTGCACGCCGTTGTTTCGGGTGGTTAGTGTGTACGCCGTTGGTTAAGCGGTAATGTGGAGGATTGGCTAAAGAGGCATCAGTAGACCCTGTCATACCGACTGATTCAGGTGATTATTGGAAAAGGATGTTCCGGTGAACACCTGTGTTTGAACTGTAAGTTGACAATGCCTAAGTGCCATCCCTGCAATGGCTGGACCGTGGATACAGCGCTCCACACGCTAGTAGAATGTTTAGCATGGGTAGAGCATAGATGTGACCTCGTGGCGACCATCGCAGTGGGGATTCTCTTGCTTAATAACATGATAACGGCTATGATACTTAGCGAGAGCAGGTTGCATCCACTCCATCTCTTTCTGTGAACAGGTTATATTTGCATAGGAGAGTGCGGAGTGCGACTTGGAGAGGTTTAGAACTCTTCCGATCCGCCAGCCCCAGGAACAGGTCAGGTATCGCAAACGACTCAGGCGCCGGATATTTCTAAACGATCTTCATCCTCCGTCTGTCTGTGCGATGCGACTGCTACGAATTGTGGCTTTTTTGAGGGCAGAAAAGGATCTACAGTGTTTCCATACATCTATAAGCCGTAGGTGTCCCGAAGCACGTCGGGTTTCTAGGGATTTCCTTACTAGGGTATACCTGGTTCCCCAACTACTAGTACCTGAGACGGCTAGCGGTTTTCGTTCGGTCCGAGTCTATGATAACCACCAGGCGGTGGTATTCGTGGGGATTTCCGCACAGAAAAAACAAAGATGAGAAAGGTTTGTCTATGACATATTTGATCTGAGAACTGACGAATGAACTGAGCGTGTGAGGCACAAAATGAACGAATGAAATTTGAATTGTCAAAATGTGAACCAAACAGATTTGACCAAAACATAGTTCCCTACGAACAGTTTCTTAGCAAATTTCTTGCAATATTTTTTCCAGACTTAAGTAGCAGTTTTTATACTGGCGTCAGAAAATTATTCAAAGGTAATCTACTTAAATGCTTGTTTATCTCTTCTTCATAAGACAACATAGTGTAACCAGTTTTCCAATTTTGTAACTTATTCTAGTAGGTGTTAAAGATAAATACACAATTATTTGGTCTGTGTTTGAATGTAATTTATCTAAAATATTAAAGTATTTATTTATATAGTATTTAAAATATTTAAGCATGTTTACCAGCAGTCTGGTTGCCTTAGCACAGACTCTGCTTAATTTAAAATAAGACAGCCACATGTAAGGCTATTTATTTATATAATTACAGAAAATGCTAGACGGGTGGTACTGCCGGTCTATAGCAAACATGCAGGCCAACGAAGCGAGCGTTAGCAATAACGTATCTACGGAGCCCCCACAAAGTCACGATTCACCAAAGGATTATTCTAGTGACAGTAGCAGCGACCCTGAACCAGAGCCTAATTATAGGGCTCAGTACCTGTCTCTGAAAAAGAAACTCAAGTACCTGATATATGTAAGTGAATAAATCTACTGTAATTTTAATATGAAATTACAAGGGTTTACGAATTAGTTAATATTTGAAAAAATCATATAAAAAAGTGATTTGATATATTATAAAAACTGTTTATTTATAAGAAAGCTAATTACATAGTTGACATTTATTTTCTAAAAAATGCATCGTCTAAATGACCACCATTTCGACGTTTGCACTCTTCTAAGCGAACACCGAAATTTTTGAATACTTGTCGGTAAAGAGATTTCTTCGATGATTTTTCATTTAGTTGATCTAGTGTGTTTGGTTTATTGATGTAGATATGATTCTTCAAATAACCCCATAAAGAGAAGTGTACTGGGTATAGATCTGGACTTCTGGGTGGCTATGGAATGTCGCTTGGAAACCAGTTTTTCTGGCAACATGTCTTTGACCACTGGTAGAGACTCATTGGATGTCTGACAAGTTGCTGCATCTTGTTGAAACCATGTGTTAGTAGTAGTAAATTACAGTAGCATCTGTCCCAAGAACTCCTATAACATGTTTGCGTGGGATGTTAGATTCAAATGTTAATGAGTTCTTGGCACCAATCAGTCAGTGATTTTGTACAGAGAAAAAACATTGCTTAGGTTTTATTCATTTTGAATGCAATTATTATTGTAATGTAGTAATGTAATTAGATGCTATTCATTATACATTGGTTTTTGCCCATGGCTCTTTTTATGTGTTTTCCATTATTACTGTAAATAGTAGCCTATATGTTCTGATGTATAAGTTACTAAGTTAATTTATTTTATTATTAAGTTTCATTTCAATCCTTACAATAGTTTTGGTGTGAAAGACTAAAAAACATTCATATATCCTTTCAAACTTTCACATTTATTATATATAATATAATTTGTAGTATTAATTTAATATTAATATTAATTTATATAATTTAAGTCAAAAAAATATACTAAGTTTAATGAAAAAGAGTCTAGTTTCGTTAGTCAGTATAGCGCCATCTATCATAAAACGTGATTATTTTTATAAAGCCGTGAGTATTTTATATAATAATGACAGAGTTTTTTACCATGCAATCAAGTGAAATAACCCATAGACATCTTCCAGAATTAATAAAATTTGGAGTTATTCAAACATGCATTACAATGAATCTTCCCATGGGAATGAAATCTTTTACTGCAGTATAAAAATTTATATCACTCTCCAGCCTCCTAACTATCTCCAGACACGAAAATCATAGCATAAAAATGCTCCATTGCCACGTGAACGAAAGACAAAGACTCAAACAAACAAACACATTTTGACATTTATAATATTAGTAAGGAAATAAGAATTCATGTTATGGAAATATTAGAGCACTGGGAAATATTTTATACTGGTTTGGGAACTTGTTTTAATAAGAAACTAGAACTTATACTATTTTCTTGAGTATGTATATTGTTATTTGTTTTAATAATCGGTTCAAGGAAAATGAGTGTTTTCAAGATGCACTCAGATGCAGTCAAAAGAGATTACTGAAGGTGTCTAGAGATCGCAGTTTTCTCTTAGATAGATTATTGCAATATGAGAAACCTGAAAGCACAACATCCGAAAGTGAAGACACTGAATCATCAGATGATCCAGAATACTATCGCACTGATGTTAAAAGGTAAATAATATATTTTGTTTCAACTTAATAGCAGAAATAAAAAAAAAACATTTATTTTTTTACTTTTGAAAAGATAAGTCTATATAGCAACTAGCAAGTACTGTCATCTTTAAATTGATTATAATACAACATATTTGTCTTAAGGTAGAAACAATATTTTGTGTTAATCTATTGAAAACATGCTTTATTTCTGAAGATATCTATCTGTATGTAAAACATTGTTAGGTTGAGTGTAAATGTGGAAAGAGTTCTTAGTAGTAGTCCTTTTTGTAATGTGTGGAAACCCCCTTTAGGCTGTCACCCTTCTGGGGTTTACGGCGAGGTGGTGTGTCGGAATCGGACCGACTAAAGCCACACGGTGTAAAACTCTACTCCAGGGATAGGAATAGGAGGATTCCGGGAACAGCTGTTATTACGACATCCAGACCCCTCCTGGCGCTCTTGGTAATAGTCTAAACTAAACCTTTATCTCTGCAATAAAGTGTGCTTATGTTAATATTACAGAAAGAAAATGGAGCCTGGTACAGCAAATCCAAATATTTCAACAAGTTCTTTGGGCAAAGGTTCAAATGCAGTAAAACGAAAGAGAGCTATAGTTCCTAAGAAGCCACCAAACGCTAACCATCTTGTAAGGATTCATTATTTTTCATTCAATTTTGGTTATTGCCTATAAAATGTTATGTCATTTTATTGCACTCATGCTATGTTACATCGTGCACCGTTTGCTCAGTGCTGCAGTGACAACCAGTGGTCATGAGACTTGCAGCGGCCAGTCATCAGATAAGGATTGTGTGCTTTTGTAATTATTTTTATTGAAATTAAACAAATGCTGGAGACTTAATAGATATAACTCTCAATGAAAATTATCATCTAAAATAGCGAAAATATAAGATATCAGTTTGCAGATATCAAAAAATAATAGCTATATTACTATTTCAGCATCAAACACCTGGTTCAATGCTATCCAAGGTTTCACCAGCCCTAGGCTTTGGTTTGTCAGCTGGCGATGGTCATATGACACCTGAGGAAGTTGAGCGCCATCTACAGTCTCGCCAGACGTATATGGAACTATTGCCTGAGCGAGCTCCACCAACTGTACCTACTGAAATGTTCAGCAATGATCCATCACTTGACAGGTAATTTGTAAATATGTATTAGTGCATTAACAAACCACAATATTCTGTAGTGATCTGATATTCTCTAAATATAGCAACTTATGTAAAAAACATTTGTGTCGGGAAAGCCTAAGACATTCCTAGTATAGTCCTAGCTTTTTACTACGAGATACGTATCAATTGAATGTACCTATTTTTCATACGCAAACGATAAGCCTTGGCACATGTTAAGTTAAATTTATAGAGGGGCCATTATTCATTACCATATCTCAAATGTAGTCTTTGAACTGTAATGCCTCCTCTACACTACTCGCGAAATTGGACGAAGTTCCTTGGCGAAGTACTCTACAGAATCGACCGAGGCGAGGTAAAGTTAGACGAGGTAAACCGAATTGTCTCTACACTATTGTGTATTCTTCTAACATCGTCCAGCTTCGCGAATAGTGTAGAGACTTAACGACATTAGTTTGAAATCGTTAGACCTTTAAAAGTAAACATACGTACGAGTATGTCTAAGTTACACGCCTCACAAAAACAATACCGTCGTAATGATTAAACAAAATATAAACATTATGATAGCGGACCAGTGTGGATTACGATATAAAAAATTATCCATAAAAATCGAGAAAAAGAGGTCATAAATTCTGTAAAAAAATAATTAAACATTCTATTTATGATTGAATAGAATAAGCATGACCAATAAAATAGCTGGACAATATTTGTTAAAACAGTTTATATAAAAAATAAAATCGAATACCTTTGTTCACCGTTTTTAGACTCTTTATTGTAACTTTGAGTGAACAATGTATTTTCATGATAAAGTTTTATTTTTACGTACGTATAAGCAATGATATTAATTTGTATAAATTTAAAACGTTGTGGTATGTGGTCTAAAATTTCACGTACAGTCTGTTTAACAAGAACGTGACCGTCATTATTCAGAAAAAATAAATCAGATTTTTTACGAAATATTTTATTGAAGAACATAATGTTAGCTTTTGCGCAGTCACTCAATACTTTGTCCAATCACCGTCATTATTTCTTATTTTGCCATACTTTTGACAAGATTTTCCATGTACTCCGATGATAAAGACCGCCATATCTTCCTAATTTGATAACAGAGTTGCTTCTCCGTGAATACTAGCCTTCCTCTTAATTGCATTTTAATGTAGAACCACACATTTTCTACTGTCCAGAAGCTTGAAGGCGTCTTCCAGTGCTGTGGTGAACAGTTTCGGAGATTCTTACACCTCGCTGTAGTTTGATTGGCCCCGCTGGAGAGACTGTCGAAGCCACAGCCGAAGTTTCGATCGAATCAAAAGCTTTTTCATAGTTCACAAACACCAAGTATAGTGGAAGGTTATACTCTTCGGACCTCTGTGTAACTTGCCGCAGCGTATGAATGTGGTCTATGGTACTAAAGCCTTTTTGGAATCCGGCTTGTTCAGGAGGCTGGAAGTCGTCAAATCTGCGTGCGAGACGGTTCGTGATGACTCTGGAGAACAGTTTATAGACATGGCTCAGAAGAGAGATGGGTCTATAGTTCTTCAGCAGGGTATTGTCGCCCTTTTTGAAGAAAAACACAACCACAGCCCTGAGCCATGTCTGAGGTGATTTCCCATTGAGTATGACGAAATTAAATATTTTCTGAAGGATTTTTAAAACCGATTTTCCACCTGCCTTCAGGAGTTCAGTCGTAATTCCGTCTTCACCAGGTGCCTTGTTGTTTTGAAGCTGTCTGAGGGCCAAGCCAATCTCGCTCAGACTAACGTCCGGTATGTCTTCGGTATAGCGTCGGATTTTTAGCCCTTGGATCTTTCGGTAAGTGAGTAACAGGGTCCAGTGTTGCCGTGTATAACTGCCCATAGAATCTCTCCATCTCACTCAGAAGCTCGGATCTCGACGTTAAAATTCTGCCATCGTCGGTCCTCAGTTTTGTCAACTGGTTCTGCCCAACAGACAGTGCCCGCAACGTATTAAGTAGCCGTAGGTCTTTTCTCTGACACTTACATATCCGTCTGTTGTGCTGCCGGTATTTAGATGCATCGACTGAAGACTGCAGAGTCATGTTTCGCCTTTCTTGCATGAGCTTTAGCATGAGAGTCAGAGTATCTCTTCATTCTATTTGTGGGACGAGTTTTGAGTAACTGACACCCGACCGTACGGACAATTTCCAGTATCCTGTTACTGAGTTCATTCATATCAACGCAGGACTCGAGGGCTTCGAAGCGAATCTGAAGTTCGAGCTGAAAGCTTTCGGGGTTTTGCATATGAACAGGTGACGGTCGGAGCGTAGACTTCATCGACCTTTCAAGCTTGGTGTTGATATGCCATGTGCCTCTAACCAGTCGGTGATCGCTTTCGGTTTTAACCATATACCACAGAGGTATCATTGAATATTTGCTTCTTCGTCGACATAATGAAGTCGATCTGATTTTTGGTAAAACCATCTGGGCTCACCAAGTCCATTTTCTGTGTTCACGATTCTGGAAGAAGGAGTTCATCATACAGGGTGGGCTATATGAGTGTTGGCGATTTAATTCTTCAATTTCTCGGTAACGCGCGGCGCGGTGTGGCGGGGGGATATGTTGTTCGCTGCGCCGCTTCCTGGAAATTTTGTCGCCATGGAGCCGTACACGGGAGTGCAGAGTGCATTTTGTGTCTGAGCGTATTACGGAAACAATAAATCAGTGATTACTGCACGACGTTTGTATCGGCATGAACACGGTTTACACGATTTAAGTGAAGTTCCAAGCGCCAATGTGATACGAAAATGGATCAGAATGTTCGAAACAACCGGCTCAACAGTACCAATTACGGTTCGTGGTCGCCTAGGTTCTGCAAGATCAGCCGACATTGTGGAGCGTGTTCGTGTTTCAGTTCAGCGAAATCCGCAACAGTCAACACGTAAGAGAAGTCAGTCTTTGGACGTCAAAAGAACAACTTTATGACGAATTTTAAAACGTGATTTGCATTTGAAGGCTTATAAGGTTCAGATAGTCCAAGAATTAAAACCCGATGATGCCAATAACCGACTTAACTTTGTCAATTTGATGCTCGAGCGGTTCAACAATTTCAACAACGTGATTTTTAGTGATGAGGCCAATTTTCACCTTAATGGCCATGTGAACAAGCAAAATTGTCGGTTCTGGTCCGAGACTAATCCCCGACGCTTGTATGAACGTCCACTTCATAGCCCTAAGCTTGTCGTGTGGGCTGGGATAACGTCAACCGGTATTATTGGACCATACTTTTTTGAGGACGAAAGAGGGCATGCGATGACGGTAAGAGCGAACAATTATTGCAACATGCTAGCAGACTTTTCGGTGCCAGCTTTGCAAGAACTTCAAGGCAATACCTCGAGGATGTGGTTTCAACAGGATGGGGCCACATGTCATACGGCTAGAGTATCCATAGAGCTGCTGAAAAATGTTTTTCCTGGAAAACTCATTTCGAAAAGGGGGGATATTGAATGGCCCCCACGTAGCCCCGATCTCTCTCCATGCGATTATTATCTATGGGGCTACCTCAAATCGGTAGTCTACAAGAATAATCCGACCAATTCAAAAGTTGAAGGGGAACATTATTCAGGAAAGTAACAAAATACCGAGAACAACTTTTCAACGAGTTTTCCAAAATTTGCGACTTCGGTTCCAAGAGTGCCAAGCAGCCGAAGGAAGCCATTTGGACAACATTATTTTTAAGTCTTAAAAATTCCTATGCTTCTACTTTTTAAAAACACAAATATATTTTTGTTATGTTGCGTAGTTTTTTTTTAATTGAATACTTAAACCGCCAACACCCTTATGGCCCACCCTGTATAAAGACCCTCGCTCTCCATAAAATCGATCAGCAGATGGTCCCTGTGATTTCGTTAACCAACTCCGAATTGTCCAACCCGTAGCTCATCGCCGCTTCGTTTATCCAATCTTGCGTTAAAGTCCCCCATATTAATGGTGTAGTAAGTTTTACGCATATGTATGGCCCTACTAATGTCCTCATAAATAGTCTCTACCTCATTATTGGAGTGTGTCGCGGTCGGAATGTATACCTGTATAACTTTCAGCGAATACCTCTTGGTTATGCTGAGTATAAGGTACACAACCCTCGACGACACACTTTCGATCTTGACCACGTTATTTACGAGGGACCAAGAACCCGATACTGGGACTGATGATCGCCCTCCCGGAAATAAAGCAAGTTGCCGGATTGCAGTATTATCGAGTTCTCCCCCTGTCTACGGACTTCAGATAAACCCAAAATATCCCACCGCAGCCCGCTCAATCCCTCCCCAGTTCGAATAATTTCTCGTTGGTCCACAATGTGCGCGTTATATATTGCCAGGTCAAGTCATCATTTGTGGTAACCTGATCTTACCCGGGGAGTCTTCACACTCCCTGCCCTGCCACTTTCTAGACTGCTACCGTAGCCAGAAGAAGCAGGGCCTCAAGCCAAAATGACAATCTGCTATCGAATGTCATATTCATGATATTCATTATTCCGAGAACTTCATTTGATTCTAAAACCAAAGTTACGAAAAGACACATACAGATGAGCTTTGGACGCGCGTTTGTTTAGCTTTGTACTGGCGTTGGAATCGCTTTGTACCGACGTTGGAATGGAGACAAATGTGGCAATCAATTTGTTGGTGATCTATAGCGATGTTAACGCACGTTTAACCAACGCGCCAATCACACGCTTGTATCGAATCATAATAGCGACAATGTAACAGATGATTAAAATCATTTGGACTAAGATCATGAGTATAATAAGTGCCTATAATTCGAAAACCTGCTTGACATGATTGATGATTTTTCGATATAAAAATGAATCTACAACATGCATCATGTACCTCTATACATATATGATGTTATTACGTACATTTGTCACATATTATTAACTTAAATTTTATATTAGACTACAAATAATCTTTGCAAAAAACTGGTAAAAAATAACACAATTATACTATTTCAATTAGAATATTTTTCTTATTAAGCAGAGAGGAACTTCGGTCTAAAATGTATTTTCGTTTTCGAAAAAAAATATTAATATGATTACACCTCTTACCGAAAGAAAGTGGATGAAATTGAGGCCACTTTTTGACTAGAAAGTGTTAGTTTAAACATACTTTAGAAAAAAAATACAGTTATTAGGTACACATGAATCAGTACCATTGTCAGATATTTTACCACGTTCACAGTACACTGAAACTATTGTTCGGTTCATGTACCTATACGTACTGTATTTGTTGTCTTAAATAATGAGTACTATTTGAATAAATTATCAGTAAAACAATACAAGAATATAAATTTTAAAAGGCTCGAGCGTTTAGTAACATCAACAACATTAGTTTCCTTTTTACTAATAAACCTCATTTGTTAAATAGATATACTAAGCGTTAATATTACAAGGAAGTTGTTATTTAAACTTAGATGCGTCTGTGTCACCCCACTAAGCAAAACGTCGAAAATGTATTGATTGAAATTTAAGTTGAGCCATACGGATGGGATCTTAATACTAGCTAAAACTTGAAGTAAGGAATGGAATATCGTTCAGATCAAATATTATACCTTCTATAGAAACTTAATATTTTACCTTCGTGGCAAAAAAATTATTAGCGAGTGAGGCTGGTTATTGTCTACTGCTGAGGACACTGGATACTCTAGTCTCAATAGCTCGGTTTTCTGTTCGGGGCGTCAAACTGAACTGTTGATATAAAATGAATTTGTTGTAAATAAAGGAATAAAACGAAGTAATGGTTTAGTAATTATAAATTAAAAGGCAGACGAAAGACTACGAAGGGAGTTACCTAATTTAGTATGTACGCCGCATTGTTAATAGAGCAAGAGTCCGTGAGCGCCAGACCTTCGTCTTTTATAAAAGCTGAAAGTTCTTCTATGTGTGTCCTTAGTACAGGTAAGAATGATCCCCAAACATGAAGCTGAGGCAGCGGTGGCTTTGGCAGATAACAGGCAACAAAGGTGTGTAAAATTCCATCTCAAATTCGTCATGAAATAAAACTTGATTTTTTTATATTTGATTCATAATAATATCAAAACTCGCGTTGCTCATTGCCAGACAGTTAGTATGGTTACAACCCTCTGCCGGACACCCCTAAACTATTATAATTTATAATTATACTTACGTTATATTATAAAACCTAAGTTTTATGTATAATTTTTTGGGAGCCTATTAAACTATGTTTACATAGTAGCCGGACAGTTTCGAAGGTTCTATCATCTTGCCAGACGCATTCAAAGTGAGCAATAATCGGAAGAGCAAGGAGCGTATACAGTAACTAAAGGTTATATTATAAAACCTAAGTTTCATATATAATTTTTTGGGAGCCTATTAAACTATGTTTACATAGTAGCCGGACAGTTTTGAAGGTTCTATCATCTTGCCAGACGCATTCAAAATGAGCAATAATCGGGAGAGCAAGGAGCGTATACAGTAACTAAAGGTTATATTATAAAACCTAAATTTTATATATAATTTTTTGGTAGCCTATTAAACTATGTTTATATAGTAGCCGGACAGTTTCGAAGGTTCAATCATCTTGCCAGACGCATTCAAAGTGAGCAATAATCGGGAGAGCAAGGAGCGTATACAGTAACTAAAGGTTATATTATATAACCTAAGTTTCATATATAATTTTTTGGGAGCCTATTAAACTATGTTTACATAGTAGCCGGACAGTTTTGAAGGTTCTATCATCTTGCCAGACGCATTCAAAATGAGCAATAATCGGGAGAGCAAGGAGCGTATACAGTGACTAAACGTTATATTATAAAACCTAAATTTTATATATAATTTTTTGGTAGCCTATTAAACTATGTTTATATAGTAGCCGGACAGTTTCGAAGGTTCTATCATCTTGTCAGACGCATTCAAAGTCAGCAGTAATCAGGAGAGCAAGGAGCGTATACAGTAAATAAAGGTTATATTATAAAACCTAAGTTTCATATATAATTTTTTGGGAGCCTATTAAACTATGTTTACATAGTAGCCGGACAGTTTCGAAGGTTCTATCATCTTGCCAGACGCATTCAAATTCTATCATTCTTACCTGTACTAGAGACACACATAGAAGAACTTTCAGCTTTTATAAAAAGACGAAGGTCTGGCACTCACGAGCTCTTGGACTATAACGTTTGTTTTAAATGAAAAATGTTAGTTTTCAAGTTTTACTGTTTTAGAAGTCACTTTACACTTTTATATTTGAGCGTAGTGAGAAAATACCAATTTTAGTGTCAATTTGATTAATTTTCCTTTTTATTTGTTTCAGTGAGTCCAATGACGTGTTGGAAAACTCTCCAAATGTGGAAGAATGGTTCGATTAGCGTGTGAAGTATTAGAAGTTAGTTAAGTGTAATTTGTCAATTTCTGTTTATATTACGCATATTTTGTTACTTAACGTAGTTACAACATTTAATAGAAATAAAAGGCATATTATAAGTATTGGATAAATATTTTATTTAAGAGTTACAGTAATGGGTTTGAAGCACAAGAATAAACGTCTATATCTGGTACAGTCACCACCCACTTTATATTTTACAATATTTTGATAAACACGCATATATATGAAATACACATGTATGAAATAAGCATATATTTTCTTTTAAATTTCATAATATACATACATGTTATAGGTACCACAATCTTAACAAGATATAATAGAAACGTTTATAATGATATATTAATTTATTATTAATGTTCTCTTAACAAAACTACCATGCAACAAAACTTTAGCATGCTTGCTACCAATAAATTTATAACAACATTTTATGTCCATAATACTAAAATCCCTAAATCTAAATTCTACAATGTGGTACATACGAAAATATTTTTCTAAGTTTGTGAGATTCCTTCTACTGACTTAAGACACACCAACACATCTTAAATAATCTCTAACAAACAAATATAATGTATGTCATGAGTGTGAAGCTGATATACCAACATAAGTTTTACATTTCAACAGACAATAAGTGGCATACACTGTTTGGTCATTGGAATTTAGTTAAACATGTATATACTGATGCAATATGAGGTCTTTACTGGTATGAAGGGAAAAGGAATTGCAATAATTACTTTTCTAAAACCAATAAAAATAGGCCTATCATACAGGAATGTTTATGAAGATATTTTTGTTAATTAGAAGTACCTATTTTGTGTTTTATACTTATAACTTTTCTGGCAAAAGAATCATGATTTAGAGCATTTTATAAGTTATGATTGTGATGCTAAACACAGGTGACATATCCTTTGTAGGTCCTAAAATTATGCACAAAGTTGTTTATTAGTACTTTTCTCAGTACATACAATTTACTGTAGATATTTATATAAAAGCATCAAGACACATTTTGTGTATGACAACTTGATTTTCGAATTTTATACAAACTAAAAAATCAATAATACTGTATATCAGCTTTCAGTTGAGATGAGTTTTAATATAGAAGTTAATATATAATTTACTAGGATTTAACAGGAACATTACAAAGCTGAAAAGAAAATAACTATATGTATACTAGCTTGTTTGTACTAAGTCCAAAAGACTGAAGTAACAAGGCTATGGATAAAAACTAAATATTACATAAAAACTAAATATTCAGATAAAAAAGAACATGATACTCAACAGTATGGAAGTAATCAAATTTTTATGAACATTAGTATTTTAATAAATATGTACCTTTTTGAAATTACAGTAAAGTACAATTTCATTTACAATGAATACAAATTTTGATATATGATGACATTAACAGCCAAATATTTACTTTGGTATGAACAATAATTTTCTACATTTTACCATAAATACACTTGAATATAGCTATAAATATGCGAAACAACAGTATTTATATGACCCTAGGGAACTACCATTATTCGCCAACAAAATCTACCACCATGGTATGCATGCACACTGACATATGCTAACATAGTGAATCTCATTTATTGCCTATATATACAAACATATAAAGCATTATTTGGTATATGTTATACCATATACAATATTTTATAGACATTTAGTTATCAAGCATTGTAATAGTAACACAGCATCATGACGAGTTTACAAATGATGCAGACATAACAATTAGAATAAACTACTAATATCCAATTAGGTATTACAAAAGGATGTACATATATTGATATACATAGAATAATGAAATAATTTTATACATCCTAAAAACATTCAAGAAATGTTTTTGTCTTTTGAAGTGTTGTCTTACAAATCCCATTATATGTAAAAGTAAATTAAAATAAATTCTCTGTTTACAAAATACCTAACTCTATATTAGCAATAAAGTAAACCAAAAAGTTGTACATACGAGATTTCATTTCATACTACATTCAGTGCAAAGTTCACAAGTGTTTTGCTTTATAATTATATTCTCCAAATTGTACGCATTATTTTATTTTTTCTACAAAGTGATTGTGAACTTCTAGGCAACTTTAACACTGATTTTTATAATGTTGAACAATTTTGTTCAAATATACTGGTTCTTTTTAACCTAATTCCTTAAAATTGATCTGCAAGCAGATTACAGATTTCATGAGAGACTGTTTCCTTGCTTGATCTTACTGTCAGTCTATACATTTGAGCTTGTTTATTTGGTTCCAATCTCATGAGACACCCTACTTGCTGGACTCTAGTGTGTACAATGCCAGCACAAACAAAGTTATCAGGATTGGGATCAATACCATCAAGCAATTGCATACCAAAACCAGCTAATTTGGTATGAGTTGCAGGTAGATCAATAGAACCTTGAGCTTTAAATATTTTTTGTGCTCTTTGTTGTTCACCTCCTAAGTTTTTCCATCTCGCAAAGAATGACTCACCATTCATTTCAGTGGGTTCAAAGAATTTATTCAATGTTAATGGCAGTTTCATTGTAATTTTTTGAGGTACATTATTATACACAAATGAAACTGACATACTTGGGACATCAGTATAATCTTCAATGCATTCAGCAGTTAGCATTTGCTGAATCTGAGCACCTGCTTCTAGTACTGGCTCCATAGGTTTCATTTGAACATTCAGTTTATGTAAATCAGTCCAGTGTAATTCAGGGCGGACATTCTGAATAGGGAATTGTGTCTTGTTCCCATAAAATAAGCCAATTCTACCCAAGTTCTGCCTGAATTCACTTTTTACTCCTATTTGGATTAAATCATTTTCAAAGAGAACACCATTATTCTTAAATAAGAACTTTTTAATATTATTTTGTTGTACTGTGCTAGGACTTACTTTCGGGGCTGTATACAGGTCTCCAAGTACATCAAGCAGGCCATTACCTGTGGGTGGTGCATTTGTTCCAGGGGGTGTAGACAGGCCAAGTAAATCTGCACTTGAGCTATTTGTATTATTATTTGTGGTATTAATAACTGCTGCAGATATGCCTGTAGGCTGTGGACTTTTAGACTCTCTGACATCACCTGGGATGCGGCCAGGCTTTTTCTTTTTTAACACAGCCAAGATAGAAGACTCTCGTTCTGGGAATGCAGGCATTTCTTCCAAAACTGTAGCCAACACATCAGAACTTGCAACAATACTTAATTGTAGATATTCAGAGGCCCTCTGCTGTAACTCTACATCAGAAGACCTAAGGTTTGAATCGGCACGGAAAACTTCCTGCACACGATTTTTTATTTCTGGGAAAAGGTTAACAAGTTTAATGTATGTTGATAATAGGAGTGCCCGGGTAGCTGCTGAGCATAAATGGTATTTTGAATGTAGCAATTCAAATTGAACTTGTGGTGAAGATCTTGTATCTCCTGCTATCAAGTTACCAAATTCACCCAGAATGTATCCTCCAACTTTAACCATATTTTCATGACAGGTTGGTGCCTGTAGAGCCTCAAAAACAGTTTTCGCTGCATAACCTTGAACTTCCTCTCTATTGATTACAATTTGTATCACTCTATACCAAACTTCCTCAGACACATAATCTCCAGCAATTCTAATAAGATTCAGAATGACATCCACATACCAAGTAAAGTCTGTTGCATACTTTTCAGCTAATATAGCTACTTTCAAGACCATTTCTTCTCTGATAGAGTAATCAGCTGTTTCTAAGTAAGCCAACATTTCTTGAACAATTTCTTCAGCATTAGTTTTATCACACATAGCATAGAGCAAATCCACAGCCTGTTGTCGAACTGATACATCTTTTTCCATTTTCATAGAAAGAATAACAACTTCTTGGTGCTTTTTAACAGCCTCATGAGAAAATTCTGAAGTAGCGAGATGACACATTGACTCAAGTGCTAAATAACGAAGATTAGTTTCGCGATTGCTAAGAAACTGGCCAAGTTGGTTACAGGCTCTCACCAACAAATTAGGTTCACTGTCATTGTGTATGATCAAGCTTATTGCCTCGAACAACACTGCATTCTTAGCATTAGAATGCTGTACCTTCTTGGATTTTGGGGGTTCCTGAGCCTTATTAAAAATAGTTTCCAAACATTCTGATAGACGGCCTCTTACACCAGGCTCTTCAGAGGGTGGAGTGTAATTCTGCAGCAGTCTTAGCAGTTTGACAGAGAGCCAAGGGGCTGGTACAAAGTAGTAAGTATAATCTTGTAAATCTGTGTAACTAGCAGTCACAATCCTGCTAAGTCGTGCAACTGCTAAGGTTACACAACCTTTATACTCATCTGGATTTTTTTTTACAAGTGCATCAATTAGAGATGTAGCTGCGGTCACAACACCCATATGGGGATCATTCAAGAGATGTATGATACGAGAAGTCCATTCTCCTGTAGGAATAATTTCTGGTGACTTCCTAAAAAGTCGAAGGAGGCACAGAGCAGCAGATTGCTTGACTACGTCCATAGTATCACCAGACACAAGTAGCTTTGGAATTTCTGTTCCAAATGCTTCTGCCATGTCTTTGCTTCCAATATTAGCAATGCATTGCAGAGCCAAGTTGACATGTATAGGATTACGCGACTGCAGGTCATTTTTAATGCTTTGGATGATAAGCTTAATTAGATCACTATTAGTATTGACCAGCACTGATATGAATAGATAACCTATCTGTTTTTCAGAATATTTGTTAGATGAAAGTAAGTTGACTGCTTCCATATGACCAAAGTCGATATCATGACCCAATAAAAAGATAAATAGAAGTTTACATACATATTTTTTTTTCTGATAGCCATCGAGTGTTTTATCGCCTTTAAACTTGCTTCTTATATTCGCCAGTTCTTTATTAATCCTCTTTATTTCCGCTTCTTTACTTTTACAGTTTCTTATGTCTGATATGAAGACTGCAAGTCCTCGCATTCCATCTCCCCTGACGGCAGGCATATTGCCAAGTGATTTATCGAACACCAGTTTTATGCCTTTTCCTTACACTTTAAAAGAAACAAAGGTTCCGATGTATAATTTTTTATGAGAAACTCTTGAAGTGGCGTTGAATTACTAATAATCAATTAGCGGCCGTCATTACAACAATTTAGAAGGATTAGATTTTCTTCTGCTACTTCTACAACGCCTTCCTTTTCCATAGATCCGTTTGAAACATCAGACGTAACTTAGGTATTGTTTATGGATCAATATCATACGAACTGAAAAGAAACAGACTGTATCATCTCTAGTACAGATTGCACAACCATGCACAACTCTAATTAGAAATGAAAAGTTTAGAGTTCAATTTAAATAAGGTATTATTCACTTTTATTCAGTAATTGTAAATAAATTAGTAAATGATTATGTTCAATGCTTTAGTTAGGTTCATTCTTAATTTGAAGTAAAAAAACAGCTCCACAGCAACTCCAACTTCAAACCTATTACAGTGACTGTGCTACAAAGATTTACTTTCTTTTTAATTTTATTGTGTATTTCCACCGATACTTATCGGGTTACAATTTACTTATATTCTATTATATATCTGTCTATTCTGTATTCTATAAATAATGTAAATAAAATTATATTTTAAACGCCCACTTTTTCCCAGTGTTTTCCCCCAAATTCCACAATTTCAAAGTTCCATAACTTTTTTATTAATTTATCACCGTCGGCAAAGAGACTGCGAGATTGCTGACATCTCTTCGCTGATTTTTTCTCTTAGTTTATGTAGTATATTTGGTTTATTGATGTAGACACAATTCTTCAAACAACCCAATAAAAAGGAACCTGCTAGGGATAGATCTGGACTTCTGGGTGGCCATGAAATGTCACCTCGTCTGGAAATCAGCTTTTCCGGAAACACGTCTCTGACCACCGGCAAGGATTCGTTGGATGCGTGACATGTGGCTCTCTTGTTGAAACCATGTGTTATGATGGTAGCCAATAAATTCCAGAAGCATCAGTCCCAAGAACTCCCGTAACATTTTGATATATTCAGCACTATTAACAGTAAGTGATTCTGAGTCCAATGATTCCCTTTGCTGAAATTGTAGCCCATACAGTTGCCTTGGGAGAATGAAGTGACCTCTCGTGTTTAGCTTTGGGATTTTGAATCTTCAAATCAACCTATCGCTGTCTACTGCTGAACGAAGTTGTCCCCCAAGGAGTGAAAACCATCCCGGTCTTAGGCAATTCACATTCATCCGTTACCAGTTACCTTCTTCAAGATCTTATATGGATATAATTTCAAAGTACAGCGTAATGATGTACGGGATCACCCTAATTCAGCCGAACGTTTGCGCGTCAATAAATCTGGATTACGTTGAACAGAAATTGCAACTTCCTGCATGTTCTCTTCGATTCGAGAAGTCCTTGGGCCTCCAGTTTATTTCATATTTAGCGTAGATCTCATCTCTTCGAACTTCTTCACCTATTTTATTATTTAAGGAGCACTCATTTAAGTCGTGTTAATCGTATTCAACGCGAAATAAGCGTCTCATCAACCTGTATATACGATTTGTAACTGCATATGTAAAATAATGAATTGTTAAAGGTTGTTCATGACGGTGACGATACTACTGATTGCAATTTTGATGTAATGTTGTACTTAATAGTCTTGGTTATGGTCACTGACGAAAATTAAAAGCTAAAACTGTCAAAGTTCAACTTTATGGATCAATTCTGTCATCCTGTCTAACTTTGACAGTGCATGTTTTAGTAATCTATGGTTCCTTGTTCAATGTTCGCTTGTCTGGTTTATGAGCGCTTCAGTGGTCACGAGACAAATGTATATGAATCAAAAAGACGTCGCTACTATTATTCATTTATAATTGATGTATTAGCTTCATGTGACTACTGTGTGCTCTAGTTTGCTAAAAATGGTATCACAAGTATCTTTTGATCTCTTGTGAAAGGCTGGTGTCAAAGTACGTTGCTAATAAATGAATGATGCAGTCTATTTTTTGGACAGGGAGACTGCTATCACGTGCTTTACGAAATGGACTTTCGAGTTTCTCCAGTGCAGCAGAATTAAATGTTTCGAAAACAAATCAACCTTATCTAGTTTCAGTAGTATGTGGTTTTCCGAAAGACATTGCTAATGGAAGAACGCGTAAAGGACAATTCGGTGACGACGCATGGTTCTCCACCAATTCAAACAGCGCAGATGTTATTGGTAAGTTTAAACAATTTTCACTGAAGAGTTAAAAGCGTCCTGCTACCATAATGACATTAAATGTGTCTGTTACTTGCTAGACAGTATTAATGAAGCAAAACCATTATGGTGTGATTTTTTTTATTAGCAGATGTTATTGTTTACCTATTAACATAAAACATCAATAAAATTAGTAGTGAAGGTATTGGTGAGAGTTTAAACTTTAATTTTTGTAACATTAAATTAAATACTGGCTTTGACCATGTACTAAATTGTTATATTTCCTTTATATTCTTTTACCACTTAGTGGCAAACAAATAGATAGAGTTGTAAATGTTAATAGATACACACGGATCAGACACAGCTATTTATTATGTGTAGTAACTATGTGTGTATGTGTTGAGTCCATACTAATAAATAAGTTAATTTATTTTTAAATCTGATCTGTTGTACTATACTACTATTAAGGCTTCATTCATTCTTGTTAAACTAACAAGTATTTATTGAGGAACACTAAACAGTCTGTGGAAACACTAGTAAAACTGTAGGGAATGGTTAGTTAAACATAAAACTATATAGATGTACTAATCTTTACATAAGGAATTGGATAATAATTTTTAGTTTTAAGGTTGTATGAAGGTTTGAAAAATGATAGTTTTGCAATAAAGTATGTTGAATTTTATTTATTGATTTGCTTTTGATGATGTAATCTATTTGTAAGATATTTTAATACACTGTAGAACTAATTTATTAATTCTTTTATTAGAATCAAAATATTTAGTAGTCTATGGGCATTGTGACTAGGTACTCTATACAAATGTTTCCAATTGAGCATATAATTACACTTCTTTTTATGGAAATCATGAGTATTTTTTTATAGAATACGAAATTTCTTTAAAATCAAAATATTAATGAGATATATTTACTTGTTATTTAAGTGCAACCATATCAGTGGTTAAGGCATATGTCCAGCAGTGGCATGTTAACGAAATTAGTGGTAAATTACTTTCATTAAGAAACCTGTTTCTTTGTGTGTACTTTGACCTCCAGATAGTTAGTACAATGTACACAAGGTAGTACATATATGATATTTAAAAAAAGTTAACATGTAGGTGAGTATAAAACCACACTTTATATAAATGTTTGTTTAGTTTTAGCCAACTAAAACCTTGCCAAAGTTATACTCGGTTGATTTTTTAAAAAGTTTCTTTTAGTTGAACTTGACTTGTTTCATAAATAATTTTATACACATTATTTTATAAACCAAATTTAAAATAAATAAAAAGAATGCAGTAGAAATATTTTTCCTTTCACTACAAACACAATTAAAAGTATGTCTACAAATTTTAATGAATAGTAATTATATTTTTATGAAAAACTTAATTTGGATATTTTTAAATTGCCAATACTGGCAAACCTTTACGAAATATATCAGAATTCTTACACTACAGAATTGTATATCTTAACAATATTTACAAAAAGTTCACAATGATATGTCCATATCCTACAGATAATCCACAAAAACCATTTGTATGTTTTGAAATTTAATTATTGTTTGAGTTTTAATTTCTAAGTAATTATGACCAATAAAATGTTAATCTTTATCTAATTAAATACATTACATATGTTGTGCACTTAATATATACGAAAAATAGTCTCAAACTGCATATCAATGAAGTGAATTTGTAAAAGATATCAGAGGATTAAAGTGCATGGCCAATATGGTCAATACAGTATTTACACCTGCAAAATCTCTATAAATATTATAATAAATTATTATTTCCAGGTGTTGCGGATGGTGTAGGAGGATGGCGTGCTTATGGTATTGACCCAGGCGAGTTTTCCTCATACCTTATGAAGACCTGTGAAAGGCTTGTCCAGATGGGACACTTTAAGCTCACAGAGCCTGGAGATTTGTTGGCCAAGTCGTATTATGAATTATTGGAACACAAGAAACCAATATTAGGTTTGTATGAAAGGAAACTTTTGTTCTGAGTGTTATAAATGATAGATAAAAACTAATAAAAGTTGTTATTAATTGATTTAAAATAAGATAAAAGGATGAATTGCTTTGGATAAAGATTAAAGTCACAAACTACAATTTGATCACAAGTCCCCTACATTACACTAGTATTGTTTTCTTCATAATGCAAAGAAAAGTACAAGTATATAAATTACAACAAATTAGTACAAATAGATATTATCATCATCTCAGCCGAAAGACGTTCACTGCTGGACGCAGGTCTGCCCCAATTAATTTCCAATTAATGCAATTTATTTTCTTTACAAGCTACTATTTAACATACATATGATTAAGCTCAATCAATGGTAAAAGTAAATTGCAGCATTTCAATTGGTTGACATCAGAGTCAACAAATTTGATTATTAGCATAGATGTTCCACCCATCAGTGTGGCGAGTATACGGAGCCGCTGCGTCAACGCTATTGATAAACGTAATTTGAAGCTGAATACGTATATGTCGTACAATTCTTTTATTTCATTTGTATCTTGGTTTATTATTATGTTTTACTGTCATCCTCATGCTTAAGCTAACTCTAAAAAAAAAGTATTTTAAAATCACAAATAAAACGCCTCGTCGTAGAAAACGTGATAAATATTAATATATCAATCATGATACATTATGAGGACATTGTTACCTTACACTTGTTTGTGTAGACACTCAATAAATACTTTAATGCTTATATTTATCGTAGATTTTTTATTAGGTACATTATATTACAGGTAGTAGCACAGCATGTGTTATGATACTCGACCGCTCGGAGAGCGTAATGCGCGCTGCAAACATCGGCGACAGTGGGTACATGGTTGTACGTGGAGGCCGAGTAATACACCGCTCCCACGAACAACAGCACTATTTCAATACGCCCTATCAGCTCAGCCTACCACCACCGGGACATGACCGAAATGTGTTAAGTGACAGGTATACAACCTTTTATTTACAACTTTCTTGTCTTATCTCTATTTAAGTTGTTATGGGACAGCAAACGAGTAAACTGAAACGAATTGTACGCATTGTGTAGTATAAATATAATGGTTTTACCTGTTTTGTTAAGATTTACGTTTTTGTCCATTTCAATAAGGCATATTTTTAAGTTTTCATAGCATAAATTGCAGTTTATCCTCAACTTAAGAATGTAGAGTCGTCGACAATTTACCTGTTACTATTCGCTATAAATTTTTACATTTACCGACTACAACATTCTTACTAGGGTCAATGATAGTTGATAAGTTCGCTTTTGCTAAATTTGGGGTTGTGGAGACCCTAGATTTCAGTCACTTATATAAATATACAACCGTTGGCTAAATTGAATAAAAGTATATTTTATTATCTGGTTTTATATATCTATACGTGTTTCGTATTCGGCTTAATATTCACTTTTTAATGTTCAGCATATCACCTAAAAAATATTGAAAAAAAATTTCGAAGTCAAGGTAATTTTTAAATGACATTACTGTGTTCCTCAAGAGATCTGTTCATATAAATTTATATGTTTATATCGCATACATGTAAAGAAGTGTACTGCGTCATCATTTATTGGTGATAGTATCAACATAATTAGAGCAAAAGGTTACTTCAATAGAGATAATAACATATGCTATGGAGATTTTAATACTATTGATCACAAAAATATTATATTTCTGTTCATTTCAGGTTATTAAAACACTAATATTTTACTTTATCTAAAATTACAAACATTCCATGTTTTTTTTTTGGTATTGTGCCAAATATATAATTGAATCTCATTTGTTGTTTTATAAAAATATTTTTCTTTTTTTTATAATTCTTGTTTTTTAATAGTTTTAGCCGTTTAACAATCATACAGTTTTAATGTCGACTTTTCGGCACCAATTTAAATGTTAAAAATATAAAATAAGGATATATAATAATATTGTCTGCATTAAAATTTACTCAGAACCTCTTTACGTAAAAAGAAAATAAATACATCTAACAAGAATGTTAAGACAAGTAACTCTTTAGCTATCATTCTCTTTTACCATTTATTGCCATTGCACTCTTCCGCTCTTTTATTGATAATCTTTTCTACAAGTCCTAACACGAAAAAATATTTTAAGAAACACCATTATTGAAATTATACCTCTAACACTGAAAAAATAGTTATTTTTGATAATTGGTTTCACAAGCAGAAATGAAAGCATTAAAAAACATTGTAGTTTATCAAAATGTAAAAACGTGGGCAAGTTGTAAGTACACATCGCATCTCCTCTCAAATAAACATCTCAAAAAATTTCTACGTTTAAAATTTATTGCAATTTTATTTTTCACCATTCGTATTTTAGTTTAAAAATAACAAAATCATGTTCCTTTGTACCTCCGTGCGAGCTTTTTCTACTAACATCAAACGCTTTTTCATCAATAACTAAATTAAAATGCGAAAGTTTGTAAAGATGGATGTATGAATGTTTTTAACTCTCATTAAAAAGTATTGAACAGATTCCGGTGAAACTTTACAGTAATATAGCTTAAAAATCAGAATAACACGTAGGCTACTATTTACCACGATATCCGACATACACACTAGCGGGACCACGAGCAAAAACTGGACTATAATGATTACATTTTCAAACTTGTGAGGTGGTTTTTTTAAATCGTCACTATCATTATTAAATCAACTTTTTTAAGAATAGGCCCCATGTCCAGCAAAGGACTGTTAGAGATTGTTGTTGATGATGATAAGATCCAAAGATGTGGCAAATAAAAAAAATAACATGCTAGTCAAGGCTGAGATTGCTTCCATTTAATCATTTCTATCTAAATATATCTTGAGAGTAGAATAAATTCTTCTATTTTTATTATATAGTTTTGTTTCAATGGATAATTAACCCCGTTTTATTGAATATGACTACGATTTCAAATTCAAAGTATGGATAGACATTCGTCTAAATAACAATCAAACGTTTTATTTCGTCCTCATTTTAGCAGTAGTCATAAGATCTATGCTCAAACCACGAGACTAGTAGTCATGTGCTCATGCCACCAACGGCTGTTGTATTTCTGTATGCACTAATATTAGAATTTTTAGCTTATTGGATATTTGCCAAATCATTAAAACTCGTGTGTTCTCTTAAATTTATGGAATTATATGTATTTTTTATTATTGGTACAAAAGAATGTATTTTAATTGAGTTCACTAGTGACGTAACAGTATAAACAAGATTTAATGAAGTCTTGGTTTACTGGGGAGGTTATTGACGTGTTATTACTTTTTTAATTACATAATTTACATTGAATAATCTATTGTGTGTCAGCACATCTGTACTCTAATGTGTAACTCTTATCCTGCTCTAAAAATTGGGTTAACCGTTGTATTTTTTTGCATCGTCGATAGGTGATAAGTGGCAATACATATATTGGATGCGCACATTAATAATCGGGTGTAAAGGTCAAGTTTTTTCAAACGTGTGGATTCATATTGTAATGTTTATTTTGCTTATGTTTACTTCGTTTACAATTTGTTTTATTAATATACATCTTTTTGTAATGTTATGCTATATCCGTGTGGTGGCGGAATAAGAATACGGAGTGTCGCCACCTCTTCATCTTGTGGGTGTCGTAAGAGACGACTGAGGGAGCTAATTGCTGGACAACAAAATTCTAAAAAGAAAGGAAAACTTGAAACAAACTCTATATCAACCCGTCTGGCCAACGTAGTATAGTAGGCCAAAACCTTCTTTCTAAGGAGAGGCTTATGTCCAGGAATGGATTGTTATAGAGTTTTTGATGTAAAATTAATTTGTCTTTACTCAAACAAACTTTGAAAATAATAATTCAGATAAACTTCTATTAAACGGATATATTAGAAAAACTAGATCTGCAACTAGAACATGCGAACACAATAGACCATCCGTGAACAAAGAGGGCTCATTTGGCGGATGTTAGCGTAACTCTATTTATCACACATTTTAATTCTTGTACATAATAGATTATTTATATTTTCGTATCATATGTCATATTACTTATTCATATTTTATTTTCAATGATCAACAATGTCTTCAGTGACACAAGAAGTCTACTACTACATTAAATTGATAGACTTCAATTGTCCTCTATTTATTCATGGACAGATGCAAATAGCTGCCTAGAGTTCAGTCTGACAAATTCTATCTGAACAACTTCCAACTGAATTAATTATTTAGGTAAGGTTTTCGGAAGATTATTCTCCGGAATGAATTATCCTGATTAGAAAAATAACACAAATCACTACTAGATTAACGCCTGATTTCTACTTCGGTTTTCATGCAATTACGACTTATTTTCTTGAAGACGAACTAATAAACTTAGGTAACCTGTAGCTATTTATAGTTCGTATCTCATTCTGCATTGCTTATCATGTTCATTAATGACGTTGAAAAAACATGCCACATGTTCCGTCAAGTCCGATTGTATTGATATTAAAAATATGTACACTGCTAAAATTATAACACTCCTTTTGGCTTTGTCGTAGTCGGGCAATGCTCAAATCACTGACTAATTATTTAATGCAAGCCTCTATATTTCAGGCCAGAATCAGCAGAAACATCACACTTCTCAGTAGAGTGCGGTGACGTAATCCTTGTAGCGACGGACGGCGTCTTTGACAATGTACCGGAGCCCGTGCTAGTGGCGGAAATGCGCCGTGCACAGGACTCTGCGGGGAATACAGAGAGGCTCCAGGCTGTCGCCAATTCAATTGCTTGGATGGCACGCAACCTCTCCTTTGATGGTTGCTACATGTCGCCTTTCGCTAAAAGTGCGAGGCAAAATGGCATAGATGCTATAGGTAAGCTGAATGAATACATACTTTTTCAACATGTGAATACATATTGTTTTCAACACATTTTAGCTGGGTTCGTTACAAAAATAACTCTTTTAATAGGAATCATTGTCTTCGTTGATCCTAAAACAATTTATTCTGTGATTTCTACACTTAGAAGCAGATGTAAAAAAGTATGAATGATTCCACTAATATGAAGTACACCTAACCTAGATTTATAATGTCCGAAGATATACCACAATACACACAAAAAATCAAAATTAACACTTTTTACTTAACGTTTTTTGAATTTATTTTCTAGTACTTATTTATTTTTATATTTCTTTATAAACCAATACAAAGTTTGTAATTTGTCAAAATATTAATAAAGCCGATTGCAAAAATTAAATGACACAATGATATTAATATATTCCTCCTATACCTTTTTTTCCTTCTTTTTTTTTTGAAGTCGACTAACGATGATGCTTGTTCACAGGAGGAAAACCGGACGACATAACGGTGCTACTCGCTATTGTAGCGCTATGAAAATGTCCCACATGTGATTTATGTAGGTAGATTATAGATACATATTTGTTCAGATGCAAGAAGTTTGCTAAATGATAGTGATAACAACGAAGCCAAAAATGAAACTGAATAGTTTGGACCTTTATGATTGTATGTGGTCCGACAAGAAGAAAATCAGATGTTGAGTAAGGGAGGTGCCCGCTTCATATATTATTTGATTGATAGAGATTTATTGTGATTTTTACTATTTTGTAATTCTGTTTGTAATGTATAATACACTTAATTATTACAATGTTCATAGTGATGTGTAAATAAGTTTTGTACTATTACAACTATTTTGTTGAAATAAATGTTCTGTATGATCTCAACTTTGTTTGTGTTGTATAATATTTGCTTGACTTGGAGTCATTTATAAAAATATAAGGACACCTCCTAAGCTTAAATCAACGTCTTCTAACATAATTTTTAACGTACAAGGAATTGTTTATTCAGAGACATCACGCTGTGACATTATGATCTGATTGTAAATGTACTTCTGAATTCTTGTGACGAAACTACTTATATTTTAAATTTAGAAACTCGTGTCATTATGGTTAAAAAAAACGGTAAACAGCCGGCGTTGAGGGGCGGCGATACAGTGTAAACAAGTTGTTATGCACTACTTACTGGACATAGAACACAGCGGGTGTCGCCGTCCTTGATACCAGTAAGATACATTTCAAATGGTGCCGTGGGCCGTCTCAACCTTTCGACTGTTCACACGGTAGCCTGCTTTCTATCCGAAGTGGGAGAAGGTTCCCATAACCTAAATTAGAATAAACCTAATCTAAAAAGAACCGTTCTACTTTTATTATCTGTTAAGATTGTACACTATGATTGTATTTTGACAACTTGAGTTGCGATAAGAAGATAAGAACAAATGTTTATTTAGGAAAATTAGCAGACATGTAACATACATAACAAGTGTTACAAATATGGTCTGTTCAAAAGCAAGTACTACTAGTTGTTATTGAAACTATCTTAATGTAAGCTCGTACTATATATGCTATTTTTCAATGCAATATTCCAACTGAAATAATGATATACTTTCCTTGACGTGCTGTTTAACTATTTTCTTAAATTCCTTCAAAATTAGATTCTCAAATAAGCTTAGAAATCGATTAATACCTCTTGCAACATATACGGTGTTCGCAACACACTGCAACACATTTTTTTTACTATATATTTTAATTGTACATACTGTAACGACAGTATAAAATTGTACAAAAATAGAAGAACATGGCGTTCCAATAGATGTTTTTATCGCTTACTGCGATATTGTAACCTTAGATCATTGATATGTCCAGGTTAACTAAAAGTTTTGAGAACGTAGTGTCGAATTGTTTGTCAGTTTCTTATAATGTGCACGAGTTGTAATCGTAATCTGCATCGTGTTATTAGAGAACTAGGGCGAGAGGATACTTCAATATTTAAATTATTTGTATGTTAATTCTAATTACTTCGATTTAATCCTATTTGTGTGTAACTGCGACTTGGAATTGGTGGTATAAGTTTGTGTGAAGACTGAATACGAATAGGTGTACTACTTTGTTGTTATTAGTAGTTTAATAATGTTATGGAACTGTCAAGCACAGATACATATTTTACATTAAATGACTTTTTATAGTTTTTTATGTTAATATTACATGTATATTTTATACTTAAGCGAAATCAGTTCTTACATATTTCGTTGGACATTAATAGCTATGAAAGTAGTTATATTTAAACAAAATTGCAGCTAAAACGATTTTTTGTTTACATTGTAAAATAATATTTCAAACAATTAGAGTTTTGTAACTATAATAAATTATTTTCACCACCACGTCCAAAGAATCAAATTAGGTTAAAATGCTTTAACTTAAAATCATTGGGTTTACAGTTTCCTTTATCATCTCCACGATCGGATATTGTTGATAAAGTTGTCCTACTAAGCGAGTAATCATGGTTTCAAACAGGCTGTGTGTTGATCTGTGCTGTGACTTTCTGTAATCTATTTTATTGCCAAGCGCTTCTTTGTAAATTTAAATCTGCACATACTGTGTGAAAATAGAATAAACAATTCTGTTTACAATAAATTAATTTCATTAAAACCTAGTTAATAAACGTTTATTTTGTATACGTACACCCACTTGATCCACTGTCCAACCAATTTTCTCGACTGCTCCTATGAGGATAAAGGCGGTAGGTTTTCTTTGTTTAAAGACAATGTCTGCATTAGGAGTATCCTGTCGTATGGAACTTTACAAATATACAAGAAAGGTACACAAACAACAATTTGTGGATCACACAGTGTTATCCCGAGTGGGTTTTGAACCCATAACAGCACAGTAGAGAGCGGCGTGTGGACCACTTAAACCTTGTGGTTTGAGCGGTCCGTCCGTGCAGGCAAGCAGTTATAATTATACTCTTTATTTTTATACGATACTCAACTGCCACCAGATCTCCACAAGTACTCTTTTAGGCACAGTGTGGTTATAGTTGGTCCGAAGGTGTTTCCATATTGGAAATTTAATCATTGTTTCATTATGGAGTATTTTTCTATAAATGCCGATATCTCTTCTGCTTAATTACCTGTGGTTAAAAGTTCAGTTTTGTATCTATTATTCTATTTTTATCACTAATCATATGAATCAGTTTAGCAAATAAATGAAACTTTTTAACAGTTATGTAATAACAGAACCCGCGATCGCCCATTGAGCATGGTGTTATATTGACATCTTTTGGCATCGAAGCATAGGTCCAATTATTATTATTATTATTCAAAAGAACGAATCTAACACAAAGAGACAGAATTTCAATAAATAAAAATTATTCTGTTTTGAGAACTGGTTTCTAATAACTCTGGGGATAACTCAGGTTCCAAGCTCTCGCACACATAGTAGTTTTTTTTTTTCTTAACAATTAAACTGTTTTCATTACTTGACAAATAATTTGTCAATTTAACAATATTTAACATAAAAATAAATAAAAGGAAACTAACCCTAACTATTTTGGTTAATAATATGGTATTAAATAAATTAGTAAGAACAACAAATTTATATCTCAATCATTTATAATATTCACAAAAACAGACCCTTAACTATAAACTTTTTACATAAAAATACATTATTTTGATTCAAGCAGTAAAATTGCCCGCTTCCGTATTACACATTCATACAGTAGCTAACTGTACTCTTAGTATAAGTTTTCTTTTTCCACAGTAATATCTGTTACAGAATTATAAAAGTAGGTTCCTAAATAATATAGATACATACGCACACTACACCATTTTTTTCATAAAAACAAATATAAATATCTTTGAAAGTATTTAATATTTTTGTTTGAATTCGGAACAGAACAGAGAAATAAATATTAGAATAGCGATCAACGGAAAATTCCAAGAGATTTTCGGTCGAGAGTGATTCGTCGCCTAGACGCACACAACAACATAAACAATTAATTTATTCATAAAACAAAGCCTATGCTAATTTGTCCAAAGGATTTAATGAATATAAATCCTAAACGCCACTTATCATGTTACTAAAAATTTTGTCATTTAAATAAGGTAACGTTTCATTTGTGTATTTGAGTTCTACGGGCGGTACGGTAAAACTAAACAATTTTATGCAAGATGTTGCAAAATATTACACAAGGAAATGCATTATCATCATTGCGTGCTTTTGTAGTAACAATGTAGTTAGTACTCAAATTTAGTACGCAATGTATGATTGTTTTTATATATTAGATCATAACGGTTCAAGTACGATCGTTTTCAGACATGTACAGATGTACCAGAACTATGAGTGATCGCGCTCGAAGCGTGTTAAAAATTATGGCGCGCCTGTCACGCCTAAATTGCATTTTTACCTTCATTCTCTATTCCGAAATATTCACCACAAAATATGTATCTTTTATTTACATAAAGTTGGTTTGTGTACGCCTCAAAAACTCCTGCATCGATTGAGCTCAAATTTTGATATGACTTACAAATCGCTTCAAGTTTTGTTTTTATCTTTTCTTTTAATTTCAATTCTTACAACGAAGCTCGTTTATAATAAAAAGTAAATAACTTGTCATGATCCGAGGTCATAAAACTGAAACAATATTGGCTCGACAAGAAAGTTACAATCGCTTTGTACATTGTAAAATAAAATAGACAATTATTTTCTTGTTTTAAGAAATATAAAACAGGTTAAGAAGTGTCATTGAGGTCCTTTTTATTTACCCGGCATTTTTATTTCAGTAAGATAACGCCTTCGAAAGAATCTGACTTGAATCATATACTTAGTCTGGCCATAAATACTGTTACACTTAATTATAAAAAAATATTACATTTGAATTTCGAATCTGTCATTTTTATACGATTGTTCATTGTGTTTTCTCATTTTGGCGCCAATACATTGTAAAATATTTTGCGATATTAAAATGGTGTGGGGTGATAAAGAGAACCGAATCGCTGTGATAGCATTACACAAAGTAGGTATGGAGCCAAATGCAATTTTTAAAACTCTCCATACACTTGGTATTAGTAAAATGTTTGTGTACCGGGCTATTAATAGGTACAATGAGACCTCCTCTGTTTGTGACAGAAAAAGATCTGGCCGTCCACGTAGTGTTCGTACGAAAAAGGTGGTCAAAGCAGTAAGGGAAAGAATTCGAAGAAATCCTGTCCGAAAGCAAAAGATTTTATCTCGGGAAATGAAGATAGCACCTAGAACCATGTCGCGTATTTTAAAAGATGACTTAGGACTTGCAGCCTATAAGAGACGCACTGGCCATTTCTTAACTGATAATTTAAAGAAGAATAGGGTGGTAAAATCGAAACAACTACTGAAGCGGTACGCAAAGGGAGGTCACAGAAAAATTTTGTTTACGGATGAGAAAATTTTTACAATTGAGCAACATTTTAACAAACAAAATGACCGTATTTATGCTCAAAGCTCTAAGGAAGCTTCCCAATTAGTCGACAGAGTGCAACGTGGACATTATCCGACTTCAGTGATGGTTTGGTGGGGTGTTAGCTATGAAGGAGTGACTGAGCCATATTTTTGTGAAAAAGGTATCAAAACATCGGCACAAGTGTATCAAGATACCATTCTTGAGAAGGTAGTTAAGCCCCTTAACATCACCATGTTCAATAACCAAGTATGGTCCTTCCAGCAAGACTCGGCGCCGGGTCATAAAGCTCGGTCCACGCAGTCTTGGTTGGAATCGAACGTTTCGGACTTCATCAGAGCTGAAGACTGGCCGTCGTCTAGTCCCGATCTTAATCCGCTGGATTATGATTTGTGGTCAGTTTTAGAGAGTACAGCTTGCTCTAAACGCCATGATAATTTGGAGTCCCTAAAACAATCTATACGATTGGCAGTGAAGAATTTTCCCATGGAAAGAGTGCGTGCTTCTATTGATAACTGGCCTCATCGTTTAAAGGACTGTATTGCAGCCAATGGAGACCACTTCGAATAAGCTTTTTATATTTTTAATTGTTTTATATTTATGTATTAAACTGACACACTGTAAAAGTAATAAATGTTATTTGCAGTTAACAATTTTCTTTTTTCTTTATTACAATATTTATGGCAAGACTAGGTAGAATCTTATGGAATCAGCTTTATGAATAGGTACAAAAATCTTGTCCTACATCTCAGGAAAACTTGTGGTAAAAATTGTAATTAAAAAAAAGATAATTTAGTTAAGGCCAGGTTGCCAAATCCTCATAACTTAGTTCAAAAAAAGTATAAAAAAAGACAGAAAGGTTCACATTCAAATATCTGAAATTATCAAAGCCTTGTGTCGTTGTCGTCATTAAAATAAAACTGGACATAAAGACGATATAGACGAGTTTAAAATTTGAAGACATGGTTGTTATCATATATACATGTGAAATGGAGATAAACAAAAATTACTTTGAAGTCGCCAGCCATAATATTTTTGAATGAAAGTGGATCTATGAAAACTGAAAAAAAGACATACTTAGAGTACAGTATGAATGTATACCTTCTTTTTATCTTAAGAAATATTCTGACAAAAAATGTGTTGTAGAACTAAAAAAACCTATTTTAACGAAAATAAAATGTCTCACTTGTGTTTCAAAAAAGGTGACCTTCCACAACAGAAATAATAGTTGTATCTAGTTAAAAAACTATGTACAGTCAAGGGTCATGAGTGCAGTCCCACCATAACATTCACATTTGTATGTCAGCATGCTTATCTTTGTGTCTGGTGTTTCAATGCACATACACATGTACACTACACTATATGCACTATTATATAATCTTATTGTAAAAAAGGTCATCTTTTTCAATTAAAACTTTTTAAATATTATATACTTAAAATAATATTTTGGCTTCTGAATTGCGTTTCATGTCGTCCGTGTCATTATGAACTAACAAATTTATCTATCAGGAGCGTCATCATCAACATTGCGTCGTCCCCAATCAAAGCCTCCAGGTCGCAAGTTATTCAATTCTGGCAATGGAACATATTCAGGCTCATCTGGTAGACCATCTAAAAGTTTCCTTCTGAAATATAAACATTTTCTTTTAATCCAATAGCAATAAAGCACTTCTTGACAAGGCATATGTAATTACATCATTTAACTTTTTATGGATAAGTTATGTTGCTTTAGAATTGAATATACTGCTGAAAATCAAACATCTTAAAGTTAGATTACTAGTAGGTACACATAGTAGGTGGCTTTCTGTGTTTTTTGTTCCATCCAGTAGTTGTGCATCTTAAATTATCAGATAGGATAACATTTTATTGGTTTTTTCTATTCATCTCTTATTTGTGTAGCAGAACTGAGTTTATAGAAAAACAACTATTTTGTTATAATTTATTTAGCAGTAACAAGAAAGTTAATGCAATAAGGTTGTTGATACCATAAATCAGTCCAAAATGAATTGGAAACGGTCTATAAAGTATATACATGGAAAATAAAAGATCACTCACAAAAATCTGGGAGTCTTCAAGAGTTTCTGGCCTCCTCTTTGTCTAGGAAGTATATCTTCCATGAAGAAATATATATGTCCAATAGCCATACCCACTAAATCTACAGATATTGCATTGCCGAGTAAAACAGAGAAACCCAGCAGCACCCAGGGAAGGTAAGGTGCCTGAAATAAAAAGAAGTAAGTACCTTAATACATTTCTCATTGACAAGCATTTTAAGTGTAACTTATATAGGAGAAGAATATTGATACCTAATTTAGCAAAACAGCATCAGTATGGCATACATAAGCATTTGTTTAGTGTTCCATAATCAATCAAGTTAAGTTAAGTCAAGTAAAGTTTATTAAAATGTCCCACATTAAAAGAAACAGTATTAACTGAATACCTAGACTCAATTCTGTAAGCCTTTTCTTCATAGGTAGAAATTACAAGTTTAAATTTTAAAGAGAATGCTTTACCTGGAAATTCATTAAGCCAAAAAAGTTCATTCTAACGAAAACGTTCCGTCGAGACCACACATACACAATCATTATAGTAAATGCTTGACCTAAAAATAATAAATTAACAAAAAATGCACACAACTGAGATAAGTAGTTAAGAAAATTTTATGAAATTTATCAAGAACTGTAATTCTACTTTTGTAAATAACATGTATACTTAATTTTTCTTTTAGTACCTTCAATTTATTTTATTTTGATACATATATATTAATTGAGGTTCCTTAAATTTAGAATCACAATAAAGTTATTTAAGTGCAATAACTGTGTTAATTCTTTATGATTTCAATCCATATTTTATTTTTAATAAGAGTAAAAAATATTGCACAGCTATATAATCACATAAGAGTGATTAATTATTATCTAGTTTTAGTAAGCTTTTATTTGGTAACTCAATAAAGCACTGAAATTAGTTCTATTTAGATAGGGTTTTTTATTTAAATGCAAAGAATATCTAGCTCTTTCATATACAGAATTTTTAGTAGGTACCTTATTATTTTAAAAAGTAATTGTGACCAAGAGTAACTTGCTGTATTAATCTTTGACCAAAACTGATACTTTCCACATTGTTTGGACACCCTAGATATTCTATACACAGAGTTATCTAGATTGTCAGGTACATTTATATACTTAAATTTTTATACATGCACAACATTGATGGTGAAATAGCAACCCATTGAAGTACTTTATCACATATGATAGTACATTTGTAAAGGATACAATCATCAGAACACCTCCAAATACGAACATAACAACAAAATCTGCTGTCCTTCCTCTAAATGAGCCTTCTTCAAGCATTCTACAGTATCTGTATGTGAATATCATATTGAAGAAAAAGTTGAATCCTAGGTTTCCAAAGAATAGGAATGTAGTGATCAACCTCCATAGCTGATATTTCGTAAGAATTAGATTTGGATTGAAGTATAACTGAAAAGGTGAGACTAGGTCTAGTTGCTGGAATAAAAATTACAAAGTTAAGATTTTTGCATCCATTGTTTGTGTTGATTAAATAGAGCAATAAGACACGTCTACTATTTAAATAAGTAAACTTACGACAGCTAATGTGGTGACAACACAAGCGGTGGTGTAAACTCTTGTCACAGGAGGTATTAACATATATTCTTGAAGAAGCGTTTGATATGCCATTTTAAAGTTCAATGATTATTTCTTAAATTCACATTAACATTCCGAATGAAATAAGATTAGACAGCAAAGGAACAATTCGAAACGACATGATTGGGCCACATCAGAATAAAATTGATTACAATCCGATACATATGTCGATTACGAAAACATTTAGTAACTGTTTATTTGTATTATTTTTGTATTCTATGTTATATTGTTCTATTGCAGAAAATAGTTTTACTCCGATTTATTCATGTATTCCAATCAATCTTCCTACATACGTATTTCAACATCGGATAACAGAGATACAAATTAGAAAAATATCAAAAACGTAAACTCATAAGTAGGTAGCACAGACAGAGACAGATGATGGATGAATTCAGTATTGCCATGTTTTCATTTTTGTTTTGATTGTAATGCCTCCTCTACACTACTCGCGGAGTTGGACGAAGTTAGACGAATAGGATAGTGTAGTGCCTCCTCTACACTACTCGCGGAATTGAACGAAGTTTGACGATGCACTTCGGCTTACCTCGTCAAACTTTACTTCGCCTCGAGTGACTTCCATTTGTTGTCGGTTTTTGGTACCGAGTCAAAAGGCCCGAAGTTGCACGAGTGCGTTCACGAAGTACCTCTCTACACTACTCGGCCGACTTCGGTCAGTATTAATTTAGACGTTGTGCGTGCCGGTGCATGATTTAGGTCATAACTAATGCGCGTGACACAATTATGAGCAATATACAGTTACCCATAACACAAGTTAAATCTTATCATGGGTGCCAGAGTTCAAATACCAATTACTTGAATGTTTGCTGTTTATTATAAGTAAAATTGTATATAAAATGGTTTTTTTTTAATAAAGAATTTATTATTATATATATATTATTATTATAAATTATATTTTTCCTGCAAACTCTGCATATAAAGACAATTATTTGGGACCCCAATGATAAATGTCATACGTTCATTACATACGTCCGCAGGCTATCGACATCACAGAGCGAATGAGCTCATTGTGAAGTTGAACGCGTGTTTAGTGACGCACTTCGGACTTTAGCCAAAGTATCTCGAGTACTTCGCCAAGGTCGTGCGGAATAACCAAATCTAAAAGAGCGTTTCTCTAGCTTCCAATTACAAACTTCGTCCCTTTTAACAAAAACACTCCCACAGGGGCACGTGGCTAAGTGGCAACTGTGTAAACTAACACATAATGTTAAGAACGTCTATCTAGGTCAATCCTTGGATGGGTCATTATTATAAAACGAATTAAGACCCCTCCATGCCTCAAAAAGCAAATTAATATGTCGGTCTCAGTTGTCTTACGAATATCTCGACACCAACAATTTTTACACAAAGTTGCTTAAAATATCTGTATTTATATGTTAAAAAAAATAGTATAAAACATACACAAATAACGAAGTTACAAATTTACTAGCTAAGACGAGGTACTTTTTTAAAAATACAATTAAATTATACTAACTGTTGTTAGCGGTATGTACATGGGGAAAGGTCGGATAACAGTATGTGTAACACTACGCTTAACGCTTAGTTTACATAGTAAAGGGTGTTTTTTATAGATGTATAGAACTTTAAGTTGGCATTACTTTTCAAGATGGCGACCGATTTAACAGCTGTCAAGTGATTTATTCTTAGTTTGGTCTGGCAATTCATCATGAATAGACTCACGCCTGAACAACGCTTACAAATAGTGCAATTTTATTTCGAAAATACAGGTTCTGTGCGGCAAACGTATCGCGCACTACGTCCATTTTATCATCGACAAAATCGTCCATCAGAGCAGTTAATTCGATTAACCATGGAACGTTTTCGCACCACGTTTACTCTTATTGATAACTCGCATCTCCAGAGACGCCGTACGGTGCGTACAGAAGAAGCTATTGCTGCTGTGGAGCGTAGCATTGAGGAAGACCCGGAGGAGTCCATCCGCCATCGAGCACAGGAATTGGTTCTGTGTCCATCCACTTTATGAAAAATTTTGCGGAAGTATCTTGGTTTGCGTGCTTACAAAATCCAACTCATGCAAGAACTGAACCCAAACGATCATCAAGTAAGGCGTAGATTCATCGAATGGGCCCAAAACGAGATTACCGTTGTTCTCGATTTTCATAAGCGAATTTTGTTTAGCGATGAAACGCTCTTCTGGTTGAATGACTACGTCAACAAACAAAACTGCCGCATTTGGAGTGAAGGTAATCCTCAAGTGTATGTCGAAACACCGTTACATCCACAAAAACTGACTGTTTGGTGCGCTTTATGGGCTGGTGGAATCATTGGTCCGTACTTTTTCAAAAACGATGTTGGCCGGAACGTTTCAGTCAATGGTGATCGGTATAGAGCCATGATTACTAACTTTTTCATTCCTGAATTGAATAACCATGATGTCCAGGAGATGTGGTTTCAACAAGACGGCGCAACATGCCACACAGTTCGTGCCACAATAGATTTATTGAAAGACACGTTTGGTGACCGCCTAATTTCAGGTTTTGGACCTGTGAATTGGCCTCCAAGATCTTGTGATTTAACACCGCTAGACTACTTTCTGTGGGGCTATGTAAAGTCATTGGTCTATGCAGATAAGCCACAAACGCTTGATCATTTGGAAGACAACATTCGCCGTGTTATTGCCGATATACGGCCACAAATGTTGGAAAAAGTCATCGAAAATTGGACTTCCAGATTGGACTACATCCGCGCCAGCCGTGGCGGTCATATGCCAGAAATCATATTTAAATTGTAATACCACAAGATTATCTTTCGCATAAATAAAATTCATGTCAATCGAATAATCCATCGTTGTTTTATTGCAACTTAAAGTTCTATACCTCTATAAAAAACACTCTTTATAATGACATTGCGTTCGTGTACACTGGATCGTTAATAAAATACACTAGCGAACCAGTGTACACGAATAAATGGTTATGTAAAAATGTGTGTTAATTAGTATATTGATGTAGTATGAATATCTGGACTATTTTTAAGATATTTTCATGTTTTAAATAATTACATGATTTTAATTATGGATCGATATTGAGACTTGTGGACGCATTTTCCCAAGGAGCATAGGATATACAATGTTGGAGCGCCATTAATGTTAGCTACTAGTTTTATTTGTCCAATTAAGAACGATTACTTTTTAATTGTGTGCAAAGATGTAATTTGCATGTATTGATTCACCTGAGTGAACTTATGCGTATAAGTATCTGCTACCTTTCATATTAAATCATTTTAATTGCCACACATAGGGATAGGGCAGTATATTATATTTATTGTTACCGAATCGTACCTGCCGAAGTTGATAATCTTGAATTCGTGGCTCTTAATAATCACATCACAATTGATGAACCTATTCAAGAGCATGATTGTTCTAAATTCAGTCCTGCAAGTTGACGTATTGTCAGTCACGAAAATCATGTAGTATTACTTACAAGATATAAATTCAAAGAAATTAGGTGCTCTTGAATATGTCTTGTTTTCATTTGTTACTAATGATCCTTCTAATAACATTGATAAGAATAACCTAAGGTGGTTTTTTGCAATTTTTACAAAGTTAAAACGATATTTAAGGGCCGATTTCTTATCAAGTTACCGACTATGGTCTACCAATGAAAGCCTTCACGATTTCCGTAAAGATACCTGTCACCCTAAACAACACAGATCAGATTCAGTATCGGCATTTCTACTCCCTTTAATTGAAGTCCTTCGCCTGCAACGTTAAATGATAGCAATTATTCTACAGTATCGACACTAAGAAATAAAAAAAGAGTACATCTAAAAAAGACTTGATGCGGCTCTAAAACATTTTAAATTTGAAAGTAAGAAGAGAATCTTTTGTATAACATGGGTTTATAGTACACTATATGGAAAGGCAAAACTAAAGTAGCAACAAGTATCGAAGTCAGTTACATAAGTTGTCAAATCAATATATCGCCGTCCACTGCTATTAATTGTTGTCTACAAATTGTCTTTTGTAATAAAACAAACCTAGAAGTCGGTACAAATCTGTTTAACAAGTTCTAGTTTACCGATAGTCACACGAAACAATGGCAAATCGAAAAATAAAGAGACGAACATTAAAGTAGAAAACTATATTAATATGTAAACATTAACTTAAAAATAGACTTTACGTTACAAAAAAAATACCAATACCAAGGCCCGAACCACGGCCTCCGAATTACGCTCACAGCGCTCATAGCGTACCAACGTGCGGTCCGTTCGTGCTTTTCACACTCACCGTTAGCGTTGTGGATGCTATGACGTCACATGTAACGTCACTACTTAGTGCTTACAGTACTGACGGGTCGGATCGTTAGCATCGTGAGCATTGACGTTATTTTGCGCCATTTATTTGAATTGACTTTCCTCGATTGCGGAAAATGCTTGAAATACAAGCATTTCACCATCTTAATCGGCTACACCACATACTCCACTCATGTTGATGTCAAAAAATACTCTGTTAGATTATGTTCAACTTTTTGAATTCGTAAGCACACTTACAAGTGGTCCGAATTATTAATACTGCTACCAGATGTTGGCGCGCTCACTAAATTGGATCGCACGTTAGCAGTTTAAACGTCGTAAGAGCTGTGAGCACAATTCGGAACTTAGGCTGTCTGGTAATTTTAAATATATGACCAAACAATTTGAGTTATTTCATTTACTTGTTTGTCTATACAAGTAAATCTCCTAACAAGCTTTTATATCATATAAATTGCGTAATGACATTATAAGTGATAGTAAAAGTTTTAAGGAATATTTTTTTTTATTATTTCAGTGTATATTTCAATGAATACTTGTTTTTAAAGAAGTTTTTTGTTTAATTTATTTTTTACTTGTTAGTTACCGCTGAGCAAGTTTCTTAGTCTGTTTATCTCATTCTATACATCTTTGTTGCAAGGTCGTTTACTGGTGAATTTAGAACAGTAGCTCTTCAATAAGGAGACCGTCTGTGATTTTACTCTACTTAAGGTCGCGTGTGCTTGCCGCGAAGAGCTACGACTATAAGTACGCAACTGCATGATGCATGATTCTATCTTAACAAACATAGTTCGTACATGCAAGATAAATAAAAGCTTGCGAATTACATCTCGACCAATATATGTATTGAAAGAAAATTACACTATACGAGTACATCAAACAGGAAAGATAATTTGCCGTAAGTTAATACTGAAATGAAAATTATATGCTGGTTCAAATAGCAGAGTAGCGTACTAATAAGTATTTATTTTTTTCCAACGTGTCAAGGCCTTTTACGTCCCCATTTCTCTTTCCATTTTTTTAATCATTGCAACACAAATAAGGAACCGTATGATTTCAACAGCGGTACTCTCCTCTCCCAGACAACAACTTCGCCCTGGCATTTCTCCACTATCCCGGCTACTTGCTTGAGAAGTGCTTTTTACGAATGGGTAACTGGGATATGTCTTTTTGACAGGGCGGATGTTTGTTGTCGTCGTCTACACTGCCTTGAGGACCAACCCTTCTCCATCATCTGGCTCCACATGCAATTGCTCTTACGCATGACCTCACCACTGTCACGCATGAGATTACTGTCGGTATGGTAGTATATTTCCCTAGCCACCAGCACGAAGACCCGCCCCTAGTTCACTCACGAGTGCACCCATGCTGTTATGGGTTTACCGTGCATCGGTTAAGACCCGCGCTTAAGTCGACCCTGACTTTAATCGTCTAAAAACAGTGTATAACGAAGCCACCAAGGAATGCAAGAGGACTAACATTACAGCAGGTTTCTTGGATAGCCCAGCGCATTACGCGGACTGGCCAAGAACTCGTCGTATACCTAAGGGTAACCAAAAGTTCTAGTAATTGCTAAAACTTTTGGCTACCCGTAGCTAGCTAGCTGAAGTCGTGCAGCCTAATTACTGCCACTCCTCGTTTCCACCGTTGAAATATCCCGACGGATCACTTGCACGTCAGTCGCAGGAGAAAGCAAAACTGTTTATTGATCTTTTTGAGGCTAACTTCTGAAACGAGGACCATGGCGTATAACCGCTGATCATGCCGACCTGCTACTCTGCGACGTTAAATATTCGTATTCGGCAAAGTGTAGTCTGTGCGGAACTGCGGTCACTCGATGTCCAGAAAGTCAGTGGATCCGATGGTATTTACCTAGCCAATTACGGACCTCAAGCCGTCACTTCTATTCTCTGCAAGGTGTTAAAACGTATTATCAATAAATAACTAGTCCGCCACTACCTGGAGGATCACTCCTTATTGATATTATTGTCTGGCCATCGGTCTCGATATGGTCAAGGTCTTTAAACTCTGCAACTGGGTTGCTACTTTCCTGCACAGGTTGCGCATTAGGGTCCTCTGTGATGGCGTGGCCTTCGATTTTCAAGTACTATGCAGACGGTGCAGTCTATACTGATGCTGATTTACGAATACCAAAACCAATTACCAAGTTAGCAGACGTTGAGGAAAAATGACAGAAGCTTGTCGCTGGTTCTAGAACATATTTTTCAATGGTATTATGAGAACCTGATCGAGTTTAACGCCAATAAAACACAGGTGCCCTCTCTACAAAAAAAAGGTGTCACTAAGGTGGCTTCGTGGAAGCTAGGTGTACTGCACAAGGTGAAAAAGTTCTTCGCTCTCGCTTCAGCATTTGTGTTATCTTTATAAGCTCCAGGTTCGTTCTTGCGTGGAGTTTTGTTCTCATTTTTGCGAGAAATCCGTGTATTATTTCCTGCACGCTCTCCATAGGTTACAGCGTCGAGCACTCCGCGTTATAGACAATCCCGAAAACACCGAGTTCCTTAAGCCTCTGCTTTTGCAAAGAGATGGCAACTGTAGCAATCCTCTATCACTTTTATTATCGAATGTTTATGTATCAGTTGGAAGAGCTCCTCAGAAGTTCTTCCAACTGATCACAAGTTCTTCCTTCCACTACAGGGCAACACATGCAGGTTTTGGAAGTCACCGTTTTAGAATGGAAGACATGTGCTCTCAAATTAAATAGATCAACTCGTCTTTCCTGTGTCGTTAAGTTTAAGTCTTTAATAAAACAAATATTGTATGAAAGGGCTTACAACACAGTTTTACATTATTTAAATGATAAGTCTGCTTGGGATTGATCTCGCTCACTCCCACATTTGTTGTGTTTGAAAGTGGTGGACTTTTATTTACGTTTTTTTTGTATATCATTATTTTTTTTTCTTACTTGAAAGTATGGTTTCAAAAACTTATTTAATAAAATGACATAGGATACCAAGGGCAGAGGTAGCCTCTATTTTTTTTAAAGTAGGGTAAAAGACTAAAACTTTATTTGTTAAGATGGAAACTAGTTTATTCATGATTAAATACTATACGATTTATTCTTAAAATTCTTAAAATTATACAAGTTTCAATGAATATAAATAGATGCTACATCATCATAATCGTAAGTTCGTTTTAAAAATAAGTCTAGTAACGATACTCCTGATATATTACATAAACCTGTATTAATTGGTAAAGCGGTTAAGTTGACACAAAAAGATTTGCCAGGTTCCAGAGGACCCAACTTCTTATTCGAAGTACCACACCAAAGTAGACTAGAGTCTTGAAGAGAGCGTAATTTTAAAATTAAATCTAGAGTTCTTTCACTTGCATTTACTATTTTACATTGGAAATCAAAAGGCTCCTCAACAAATAACTTTTTCGGCAACCGTTCAAATGTAACTCGGATTTCTCCATAATCAGGTGTCATCCTTTGTAACTGACTAGTCTGTAGACGTCCCTTTTCACCCAAATTAGACCTCCACACTATATCTAATTTACCAATATTTTTAGCAGCAGCAAGTAATTTTATTTCTTTTGAAATATTTTCTCTGGGTGTCAAACAATACAGGTATTGACAACTTTCTTGTGGTTGAAGTAATGTGACATCTCCAAAGACAGAAATATTTTCATCAATTTCATTTAATGATTTTACATTAAACTGCTGAGAGCTTTCTAGTGAAACTTGTTCTAATATGATTGGGCCAGAGGTAATGTTTTGTACCTGAGCTTCCAGATAAACATCATCTGATTCAGCATTATAGAACTTTGTCTTTACATCTAAAGGTTTCATAACTTCAAATTTGAAAAACTTTCGGAATGAAGCAAGTGTGCTATAATTAGACATGTAGGTTACTTCACACACAAGAATATGAGTGCCTAAGTCTTTAACTTCATGATGAATGACATCACTCAATGTTTCATCCACATCCAACATAACAGGAGATTGTTGAGTTGTTAATAAGATTCTTTGAGAGTTGGTCTGCAAGTCAGCTTTAATAGTTACACTTTGCACAGGTTTATTGGTTTCATTGTGTACACAAACATAACAAGAGAACGTTTCTCCCAAATAAATATTGCCGAAACTTTGTGGGAGTAGCAAAAATTGACCAGCAGCAAGTGTTTCCATTTGAGATACTGAAGTGGCATCGTCCTTCAAATAATTGTTTAATATATTACCTGGTAAATCTTTCGAATCACAGGTAACAATTTTTGGGCTCACTAAGGCCGGTTTTGTTAACCTCATAACTTTTAAAGCGACCAAATGTTCTACGACATCTTTAGTCTCCATTTTGAACTTTTTTTAATAATTAATCCTGAAATTCGAAATTTTTGCGTATGATCGTACTAATTTCAACTATATCAACTTTACTCACTGCAAAATACAATTCTTTAAAATAATCATAATTAAATTCTCTTTTAATAAGAGTTTTTCTAGTACGGGTGGCAAGATAATCAATTTGTCAATGTCATGTCATTTGACGGACACTTGACAATTCAATTTTTTTTCTTGGTATTCAGAACCTTCAACAAATTGTCCATATTACTGCAATCGAATTCAATAAGAATTATCTCCAGTAAGCAATGTGGAAACTTACCGCAGAATCGAACACCTCTAACAATTACCAACTACTTTTCTTTTTGCTAAAAAAGAAAAATGTTCAAATCCAAACAAATCAAGGTAGAAGAGTTTTAACGAACTTACAATTTCTTTTTTGCCAATAAAAAAAATACTCATAACAAAAACATTAGATAATTGAACCATTCATGAAGACGCTGATATGTCAATTCTATCAATAACGGAATGTCTTTCAACTGACAGGTTTCAAGTTTGAGTTGATTTGTAGATAATTGAATCGAAAGGATCTTTGTGGTTTTGTCTCTTAATTAAAAACATAAAATCGGCTCTCAATTTAAATAAAACATTGCAAAATGGTTCTCACTAAAGAATACAGAATATGTATGCCAATGACTGTCGAAGAGGTAAGGATTATCTTTATATTTTATAACAAGAAACCTTTTTGTTTAGCATAATGCGTATAGCAGCATATATATTCTTTTATATTATTGTTAGTATAAGATTCCAATGAAAATTAACATAGATAAATGTACAGATATTTTTTAGTGACTGCCACGAAATATTTTTCATTTATTGAAATTACAAACCTTGCCAAATATTATAGTTCATACCATTTTGAAGGTAATGTATCCACATTATATGAGTATAGATTAACAATCGCGTTGCGCAGTATTGTTCCCAATAGCGTATTCCTCATAATATCATAAATAGCATAAGATAAATTGCCCAGTCAAGAAATAAAAAATATATTGATACACTTATGTGCAGTGTTAAACAATTTAATAAAAAATTGAGGAAAGCTTACAGTATTGATTCTTTTTAGTATCGGATCGGTCAACTATATATGATTGCCCGACACAGTTATGAACAATCCAGTGGTGGAGAAGGTGTGGAGGTAGTTGCTAATGAACAAGTCAATGATGAGGTTAATGGTGTAGGACAGTTTACTGAGAAAAGAATTCATTTATCTAGGTGAGTGTTACAGATAAAGTAGTAGCTAGATAATAATATTAAATCTAATATCAAGTATTTATTAGGTATCAGATAGTTATTTAGTTTATTTATATTCCCCTGTTTTTACTTTAATATTACTGGATGAATAAGCATTTACTTACATTTGGCAATGACTATTACGATTTATTCACTTATGTATGAAATTTTTTTTCCCTATAATCATGAAGCTGGGTGGGTGAGGATTGAACCAAGTGGCACACCATTAGAGATGCCTACTTTTAGCAGTAGACTGCCATAACCTGATGACGGTGAATCATGTTTTTAAAATTTTATTTACAAAAGTCTGATAATTGAAAAATACATATAGCAGTATAGCAGTAGTGCAATAGTACCTAAAATGATAATGGTATATAAAATCCCAGTTGATTTTGGGTATGACAGCCTGTCTCAATTGAGGCCAGCGAAACCAGGCAGGAGATTTTATAGTGCACATATGTGTATGCAAACACAGGTGTACTCCCTGTTCCCTTATTTTCACAATCCGATGGGATGGGTATCCAACATGATTGGGGCGAGATCAGGTACAGGACCGACAGCTTTACACACTCTCCAAGGCATTGGGGGATAAGACCCCAACTTTCAAACTCCGAGCTGTTATTAAATATTTCTGTAACCAGAAAAAGTGCATGATAGTTTTTGACCCAACACAGAAATTGAACCGGGAACCTCTTGACTCGCACACAATAACTACTAGACTAACGAGACAGTTAATATAATATAACATTAACTGTACAAATACATGGCTAGTTAATATTTTTCCTTGTTTGTTTACAGCCATCTGCCCTATTGGGTCCAGTCCTTGATACCAAAAATATTTTATATCACTGAAAAGGCATGGAATTATTATCCTTATACCATTACAGGTAGAGTTTAATTTGAATTATTTCTAAAGCACAAAGCACATTTCTTATTTCCACATTACTTAACATCTTTTTTCCTTTTTCATGTTGAATCTACACAGAGTATACAGTAAGTACAATTTTTATAATATCATTTTAATATTGTTCATGAAGGATTAATAAATAAATATATAATAAATAAATTAATTGACAAAGGTATTTTTATATTTCAGTGTTCCTTTATTCCAAAATTTTCTATATCTATTCAGACAAGATATGAAGATAATAATGGGACCACTGAAAATGTGAGTAAAAAAGTTTTTTTTTTTTTATACTTAACCTACCAAAGTGACTCTATTCTGCCTGATGGAAAGCATAAATAGAATCCAAGAGCGGTGGTCGCCATACATACTGCGAATGACGACAGTGTAATACGCGACCCACGCTATGGCGGCCTAGTGAGATGCTTTTTTACACCCCGCTTAAAGGACCCGGGATCGTAGTGGGAGGGAAACTCGTGTTAGAGTTACTTACAGTGTATCTAAAATCCATTAACTGATTTTCTTTTTCTATATTTAATTTGTAGCAAATATAATATGATTTAACTGATTATGTCCATGTAGTGACAGACTAAGAAGAAGAGAGTGTTACCAGCCCTATTCATAATGCAGGGTGTTGTAAAAGCCGACTAGGGGCACAAACTACGCATGACAACAGCACTGCAAAGAGAAGAAAAACTGGAAATAAACTCTATACTAACCCTTCTGATTAGCATTCTATAGTAGGTTAAAGCCTCTTTTCTAAGAGTGCTAAGTCCAACAGTGGACTGTAAAGGCTGTTGATGATGATCATGATGTTTATATAGGGAGAAGAAATAAGTAACAGATACACTAATTCACAAGAATGTTATGTTAGTCCATTTAGGACAGAATGCTAAATAGCATTAGTTTTACCAATTAAAAATGTTTTTATAAATATTTAATTATTATGAGGTTGAGTCTTAAGCTTAAAACACAAAAATAGCTAATCGTATGCTTATACGGGCAGCTATAACGGCACGATGCCTATCGCCTAACCGCGGAGTCTAAGTTCTAGAGCTTCTTGCCGCTGCATGTGGAGTGTGGAGTGGGCTAGGCTTGTTTTTGCCAGTATTACAGATATTTAATTAGCGTTACATATTATATTTTCACTATCAACTTTTTTAAAATAATAAAGTTGGCAAACCCTCTAATAAAGGTCTGGTGAAGTGAAATTTAGTATCTTACATCGATCACCGTTTAATTATTCCTTTTCCTTTCTTGTCTGTTTTTTAGTGTTTGGGTTTAACACAGGAAGAGCTGGAACAAAGAGAAGTTGACTTTTTGGACATAGCTTACGATGAGATTAAACCCCATCATTATAAAGAGGCAGAAGACCCAAAATTCTTCAAATCACAGAAGACAAATCGCGGACCATTGATAGAAGGTTGGAGAGAGACCCACCAGCCTATTATGTGCTGTTACAAAGCAGTTAGTGTCAAGTTTGAAGTATGGGGGTTTCAGACGAGGGTTGAAGAATACGTTCAGGGAGTATGTATTTTATTTTGTATTGAATAACTCTAGTAACTCTGATATCTCAAAAAAATAATGAGAAAACTTTATAAAAGTTGCGAGACACCAACAATTCTTAACAAGGTACTTCGTATGCTACATGATACGTACATACCACACTGTTTCGACTTATTTTGTGTTAGTAAACATTGCACAGTGTACTTGGAATCTAATCATGTAGACTATGTAATATTTTTAATGTGTGTATACCTTTTTTTTTACATTTTATTAGAAGTGAGACCTAACTATCTTCAATCACTTTTTTAAAATACTTTACGTAAGATGCTGTTGAAATACTTTGAAATGAAATATATTTAGTCACTCTCGAGTTATTCTTGCTATTATGTTTTAGGCGATACGCGAAATACTACTTCTTGGTCACCGTCAAGCATTTGCGTGGATGGACGAGTGGTACAACATGAGTATAGAAGATGTCAGGGATTATGAACGAGAGATGCAAGCAAAAACTAACATCAAGGTAAGTATTTTCAGAAAGCTATTAAGAAATAATGTAACATCAACACTTTAGGAATACTTTTTTGTCTAAACTTTAATATTGCTTTTTGTTGAGTAAAGTTAACTCATACGTATATTTTGAGAATATCCGGTTAGTTTCGGGTCTTTTAAGGTACTTTATTATGGACTTAAGAGGTCTGCTGCATCGTTATCGTTAAGCGCCACTAAATGTATTGTTTCATTGTTTTCTAGTTACAGTCAACGATAGAAAACGCCGTGACAAACGGGGACAACGATTCAAATTCGTCTAAACCTCAAACTCCAAAAACTCCGAAATCACCGAAAACTCCGAAAAGTACTAGCACAACACCTACAGGCGAAGGCAGGTCATGGTTTAACTGGAACTGAGTTCGGGAATCGGAGCATTTAGGAAATAAGGGTAGTTTTCATTAGTAATGTCTTGTTGGTATTAGGTTTTTTAGTCAATTATATTTATTTATGTAACACGTCGGTAATATTCGTTGTATCCAGGCCGAGCAAGCAGTGCGGACAAACTGCTTAGCATATTATTATGATATTCAATTTCGTCAGCGGGTGAACACCCTTAAGTATTGTTCGCTCAATATTCCAGCGCAGTCATGGCATTGTCCGTTATTTTCTACAACTTCTCTAGAATGTAGTTAGAGATGCATGATAGACAAGAAAGCAATTTGGCATAGTTTGCAATAGAGCGTCACTCTGATAACATGATATTCATCACCATGTATTCAATATAAATCCAATTGAATGTGTAAGTTTAAGGTATTAATTCTCATTATATTTATAGGATGTTTGAACCTGAAACTTGCTTGTAGCGTTTGGTACGAAACTGAGATTAGACGTCAAATTTAGGTCCCTACATTGTATTTTTCTCGAATTAAAAACCATTTTAAATAAAATAATAATAATTGAAACAAAACGTAAATGTGCAGGAATTTAAATAAAAAAAATGCTGTAATGTAATATTTAATTTTTCTAATTGATATTAATAGTTTGTCTGATAGTATGATGAAATCAGTTAAAAGGCGTGATGGAAAATGGGAACGTAACACAAATAATAACCAACGCTCATCCATCGTAATGAATAGGTGTAGAGTTTTTGGTTTCCTGAAAGCGTATTTTTTTATGATGTTAAAATATTCTTATAGTGTATTTTAACCAAATAAAAAATGTGATATATGATTTTATAAATAAATTTTATAACTGCTTAAACTGCCTCGTTAGCCCAGCGGTTCGCGTATGCGTCGGAGACAGATAAAGCCGTGGGGCCTGCACCTAATCTCTTCCCGGTCGTGTTAAATAGCCGTCTCATCCGATTGTGAGAGTGAGGAAACAGAAAGTGCACCTATATTATGTACTTGACAAGCATTATAATATCTTCTGCGTACTTGGGTGGTCTCCGTTGAGACCGACCGCCGTGGCTGAAATCGACTAGGAGTACATCATACATTATGAAATTGAATTCTAAGAGTCTGACGAATATTATTAGTATAATTATATTTTTATTTTTTACATTTTGGATCTTATGAGTAATGAACCTAAATAGTAATGAGCCTAATATTAGCAAACGGATATTACCGATGATTTGTTACGATACAGTCAGCAACAAAAGTCACTAACCAGACACAGATTTGCAGAAGGCTGTCTGCTCTCAAAAACCAACAAATTTATCTTCGAAATGTCTATCTAATATTTAAAAGACTGGATGAGTGCAAGACTATATTGTAAATCACAAAGATAACCGACTTTTGTTGCTGACCATGCATGTGATGTCCTATTTTGAAATTATGTTGTCACAATAATTCGTTGTAAAGTTTAGAACGTGTACACTAGGGTGTCCCTTAAATTTCAAGTTCGATATTTTTTTACGCATACCTTCTTAAAAGTTTCGTAATAACCCTATATTGTCTAGAAAAAAATATTAGTTCGATATATAAACGATAACCCGTGCCGACTTGCTATTTAAACTTGTCGATACAAGTTGCTTAAGTACTGCCCAGTGACCTGTTACGACATGTTTTATTTGCCATTTCGTACGTCATTTTTGAGACTATTAGTGCTTCATTGTTTAGTGCGTAAACATGTCGGTGGAATTACGGAGTGATAAACAAAATATTTTTCCTATCGGATTGACTAGCTACCAAATAAATGGTGCAAAATTACCATCTAATCGACAAGTTCTCTCAGTCCTATTTTACAATATTCGTGAGGTTAAATTGACTGTTAGTGAAAGTGCAAATCTTGTGATTAGGGAGTGCATCATATATTGGGAAAAAGCAAGAATTCCAACAAGGGCATTTCCTAACTGCGTGAAGAAACTTATTGATTTATATCATGTTTGGAGAGAGTTGCAAAAAAATTGTAAGAAAACTCAGATTACGTTTAAGAGTCGTGAGAACAATTTTATAATTAATCTTGATAATTTGTTTGATATTGCACATGCTGATGCTTTTGAGAGAATGAAAATAGAGGAAGATAAATTATTTTTAATGAAACAGAGAGAGCCAGGTCGACCGGGATGCTTAGGTGGTGTAGATAAAAAATTGGCGGAAAAAGAACAAAGATCTAGACAACGACGATTGGAAGAAGAGGAAAGGATTGTAAGACAAAGAGAATCACTAGCTGTTGCATCTACTTCCACCACAAATAACTTAGACAGTGTAGAAAATTCAGACGAAGAACAGATCTTGAATTCTGAACTCAGCTTGCCGGACGTTCCCTGCCATGAACAAAGTTCAAAAAGAGGTAGAAAGAATCTTATAACACCTAAACTAGTTGCAGCTTTAGATCGATGCCAGTTAAGCATTAGAGATACCGTTTACATTCTTAATGCGGTGGTAGAAGCGCTTGGTCTGAGCAGCGATGATTTCTGTATTAACAAATCCTCGATTCAGCGAATTCGTACTGAAACTAGAAAATCAAGGGCAGAAGCAATAAAATCTAACTTCCAAAACAATGTACCCGACATAGTCACAGTCCATTGGGATGGAAAACTATTACCGGGGTTGGATGTACGGAGTTCAAAAGAAGAACGCTTGCCAGTTATAGCTTCATTTGACGATAGAGAGCAGCTTCTTGCAGTGCCGAAACTAGAAAGTTCTTCTGGAAAACATCAAGCGAAGGCTGTATCAGCAGCTCTCTTTGACTGGAACCTTTATGATAAAGTGCAAATAATGTGCTGCGACACAACAGCTTCCAATATGGGCCGTTTAAATGGAGCTTGTGCTATTTTGGAGCAAACTTTAGGAAGAGAATTTGATGAAATAAGAGAATATTTAGATTCAAACTATAGAAATTAATTTATTTAGACTGAATTTTACATTAACACAACGCACTATATAATTTGACAATCGTAGAAGAGTGATAGTTTTTATTATTGCCGTGTGAGGTCGCTAGCAGCTCACAAGTCTGCGTTTCGTTTCTCAACATTCTCTCCTGAACGCAGACCCATTGCTCTGCTGAAAGCTTCATGTTTTGGTCTATGCAATCCTTTGGTCAAGATGTCCGCAGTCATGTCTTGACTTCTTTGGTATTTTACCAGGATTTGTTTGGCTGCAATCCTTTCTCTGATGAAGTGGTAGCGAACGTCAATATGTTTGCTGCGCTGATGAAAACTTTCATTTCCTGAAATGCGAATGGCACTTTGATCATCACAATGTACAATAATAGGGAGATCTGATGATTCAGGCCAAAACTCTTCATCTAGTTGTTTTAGCCAGATCGCTTCTTGCACAGCAGTGGCCAGAGACATGTACTCGGCCTCCGTACTTGATAGGGCTATAGTTAATTGTTTTTTCGAGCACCAGCTTATTGCAGCACCCTGAAAAACAAAAATATACCCAGTACAGGATCTACAGTCTTCAGAATGACTGGCCCAATCTGCATCACAATAGCCTGTAATGTTGCCTTCAGAGTTTCCATCATATGTCAACTTATAATCAATGGTGGCTTTTAGATATCTCAAGACTCTTTTGAGTGTAGTCCAATGCTCTGTAGTGGGTTGACCATTGTACCGACTTAATGCATTTACAATATATGTTATATCAGGTCTTGTCCCTTGTGACAAGTATAATAAGCAACCAATAGCTTCTTGATAAGGTATGTCTCTCAATATTTCTTCCTCACTTTCGGCTCTCTTCAACTGAATGTTTGGATCACATGGAGTCCAGACTGGCTTGCAATTGGCCATGCCAAAACGAGTGAGTATCTTTTTAATATAAATTGATTGATCCAGTGATATTTTATTTTCATCTTCATGTGTTATTCTAAAGCCAATACACTGTTTTGCATGTCCCATCTCTTTCATATTAAAGTTATCTTTAAGCTTTTTCTTTGTTTCTTAGCCAGTTTCAGAATTGTTGTAAAATAACAGCAAATCGTCAACATAAACTGAAATAAACAATATATCATTCTTGCTCAATATACGAAAATAAATGCAAGGATCAAGCTTTGATCGTTTCATGCCAATTTCTAATAAAACAGAGTTTAGCTTTTTATTCCATTGTCTACTGGCTTGCTTGAGACCGTAAATGGCTTTATTTAAATGCCATACTTTCTCTCCTCGATCAAACCTGGGTGGTTGAGACATATAAATATCTTCATCAACGTCTCCTTGTAGAAATGCAGTAATTGCATCCATTTGATGTATTTCCAGATTATATTTTGCAGCTATACCTATGAGATATCTTACCGACGTGTATCGTACAACAGGTGCGTATATCTCATTGTAATCTATTCCTTTTTTCTGCTTGTAACCCTTATGAATTGGTCCTAAAAGCTGTCTTTGAAACCAAGATTAAGCAAATTACTAGTAGCCCAGATATGTTCAAAAAGTTCCAAGAAAATTGGAAAAACATTGATTGTACTAAAATTGAACCATCTCTTAATTTCGTAAAAGCACGGGTTGCCGAGACAGACATTCAAGCGTTGTTACTATTTTATAAGGCAGAATTAGATAAAGATTTTGTAAGAGATGATTACCGCGAATTGGTCGAACTGTGCGTAATATTTTTAGGAGGAGACACAGAGGAAAAATTAAAACTAAGGCCCCCCGGAGCTATACATTAGGCACGCTGGATGGCGAGAGCGATCTATTCTTTAAAAATATGTTTACTTCAGTCACAATGCAGAGTAACTGCGAAGGACAAAAAGGCTCTACAAGATGTTTGCTTATTTCTCGTAATATTGTATGTTAAACCTTGGTTCGAATGTACAGTGGCGACCAAAGCACCTAATCAAGATTTGCGCTTCTTGAAGATGTTAAAAGAGTATGAAAAAGTTGACGCAACAATTTCTAAAGCTTCTATAATCAAGTTCAGCCATCACTTGTGGTATTTATGTGAAGAGACAGTCATTCTATCACTATTTGATGATGAAGTTGACAACCAAACTAAGAAGAAGATGATTGCCAACTTCAACAGGGACAAAATCTCAGATTTTAGCAAACGCTATGACCCGTCGAAGGAAGAACTGACTCAAAAGTTGTTTGGTAAGTTAAATTGACTTTTTGTTGGATTTCAATTTCAATGTCCAATACTTATTTATTTATTTTCAAAATTGTTGTTGGTTTTTATTTGTTATTTAACTTATTTTTCTTTTTTTTTAGACAAAGCACTGGATGATTTCATATCGGCAAAGAGTAAACAATTTTTATCACGACTACAGATCGACGACAGTTTTCTAAAGGAAGATGTATCTTCTTGGAATAACAATGCTGCTTTTCTGGAAGCTAAAAGAAGAATAAGTTATTTGAGAGTTGTAAATGATACTGCTGAAAGGGCTGTTAAATTAATGCAAGATTTTAACGGACTTATCACGGCTGAAGAAGAACAAAAACAGTTCTTGCTGCGCTGTGTCCAGGAACATCTAAAATTGTATCCAGACTGTAAAAAAACTACTCTAAAAAGAAGTTACCCTGAATGATTCTTATTTCTTTATGTTTTTAATTAAAGATTAATGTTCATCTAATTTATTATTTAATTTTATTCACTTAATTCATTGCATTTATAGTGAAATTATAGCAGACTGAAATTTTAGGACAAAACACGTTTTTTACTAAACTTTGAAGCTCGGTCGGCACTGGTTGCAATTATGCTAGATTGATAAAATTTTATATTTAAGTATCTTATAGCATTAGTAAAAATTATAGAGGGTATGCATTTCGAAATTCGAAAAAAAATTTTTTTTTGTCATATAAGGGACACCCTAGTGTACACCTTAGTTATAATTAGTTAAAGCGTTTTGTCCTCGTCTACCGTATATATATCAATGTAAGAGGGAAGGAGGAAAAACACTCAACAAAAATTGTTATTGTAGCTTCCTCAAATATCTAAATCGGTTTCAGTTACTTTTAAACTCCAATGTGTTCACACGTTGCCTTCGAAACTCGTTTTTAAAACTAATGTCCCGGTCTCCTTATGACATTAGATAGTTATGTTTCTAGTTCCTTTAAGCTTAAGTATCAATTTAAAAAAAAATATAATTCGAATGGTAGGCATTTCCTATGTGATTAAGACATAACAATTAAAACATTTAATTTATCTTTACGTTCAAGAACTTCCTTTCTATTCTTCTTAAGTAGCCCTTGAACGATCACATTCAGAATAAAGTACCTACTCCCAAAAGTGTATCTAATTCAAAACGGCGTCCATAATTAGTGCACGATCATTGTGCGTGTCATATACTAAATAGTCTACAATAGGTTATATATTGTATGGTAACACTTAAAACCTTTTTAAATATGTAAGAATATTGATTGCTGATTTGACTCGTACACCATATCCAATTGATATTAAGAAAAGTATGCATCAGTTTGTGGTATACTCAAGTAACTACTAGTATAGGGTGGGCCACGAATTAGTTCACATTTGAAAAAATCGTATAAAAAGCTATTTGATATATTATTAAAATTGTTTATTTACGAGAAAGCAAAATTTTTAAAAATTAAATCGTCTGAACGACCACCGTTTCGACGTTTGCATTCTTCTAAACGAGCACCGAAATTTTCGAATACTCGTCGGCAAAGAGACCGCGAGATCGCGGACATCTCGTCGCTAATTTTTCTTTTAGTTGACTTAATGTATTTAGTTTATTGATATAGACGCGACTCTTCAAATAACCCCATAAAAATAAGTCTGCTGGGGATAGATCTGCACTTCTGGGTGACCATGGAATGTCACCTCATCTGGAAATTAGCTTTTCCTGAAACATGTCTTTGACCACCGACAGGGACTCATTGGATGTGTGACAAGTGACTCCATCTTGTTGAAACCATGTGTTACGATTGTAGTCAGCAAATTCCAGTAGGATCGGTCCAAAGAACTCCCGTAACATGTTTGCACGGGATGTTAGATTCAAATGTTAACGATTTGTTGGCCCACCCTATATAATTCGAATAAGTTTTAATGTATAGTGCATATGTATGAAACCTGAATTCAGTTGATTTTTCCAACAATATCATTTTTTTAAAAAAGGACATCAGGTTTGACAGGGTTCTTAGTTAAACCTTACGTGAAATAATAGTTGTAATGAGTAAACAAATTAGCTGCTAGTGAAATCATAGTAAGTGAATTTAAATAGTGTGAGTATGAATAAATAATGATAATTCATATTACATAAATAAGATGTTGGAAACTGTGACTTACTTATACGTAAATGTCAACCTAAGTCTCAAATTGAATAACAGCCTACTTGAATTAACATATTGCTTTGGCGCAGTGGTAGCGTACGCGACTCCTGTGCTTGAGGTTGGACCAAATATTTGTGTGATCTGCAAATATTTGATTCCGAGTTTGGCTATTTTCGATGTGCGATGTACGACGTAATATGTATGTGTTTATAAAAAAATATACAAGTGTTCTATCAGTCAATCTAGCTGTTATAGTTTAAAGTCACAAGCTCTGTTTAGTTTGAAGCTAGTTGACGTTGTGTGTCAGATTTCCAAAATATTTATTTATAAAAAAAAAGCAATGCTAATCCTGTTCGTTTGTATGTCCGGTTTTATCTTAGATATTAAGTTTATAATGGATATTTATAGAGGAAAATAATAATTTAGTAAAGAATACCAAATGTTCCTAAAGTTTATACGCTCTTGTTCGAATTATGCTTCTTGCCATAGATTTCTTAAAAAAACAAGTTGTAAACTATTGTTTTTTAATTGGCAACAGTCGATTTTTACTATTTTAGTAACATGAATACACAAACGAATAATCACCTGACTCGTAACTTAATTCCTTTTCAGTTTGGTAATGAACTAGTTTTAGGAAGTTCCAAGTTTTTGGAAAACATTAATTTGGCTTAAATATGTTTTATAAAACAGATAAACTCGAATTTCATGTTTTATTTATATGTTTAATTTTTACTTTAGGAGTTCTATTATTGTGGATTCTGTACTCATTGTGTACTCTTTATTCATTGCGTATTTTGTATTCAGTAGGTACGTATTGCATCTTTTACAGAATATTTAAGAAAAAAGCACATTGACCAACGATATTTGTAAGACACTAAGAAATGCAAATTTAAAACAGTAAGCAAGTTAAATGTTACTTTGTAAGTAAATGTGTTGGTGTGTAAGCTTGTCTGTTTTAGATGTTTCATATATTGAACGTTGTAGATTGTAGTATTATTGTTGTGTTGCAATAGAAAAAATGTATTTATTTTATTTACTTAAATTTAATTATACTTTTGTGTACTAGTAATAATAAATGTTAATCAAATGTATATCAAATGCGAATATCTAGCGCTCTATTATTACGAGTATCTAACTTTCATAGCGCTTGTTTCACAATTTTGCAGTGACCACTATATGTAAATCTTTTTACATTATATTCTTATATAAAGTACCACTTTAGGGTGAACACCCGTAATCCAAGTTGAAGCTGAGAATTTATGTGCTACTCTCGAATTATTAAAATATTAAATACTCAAACTACGATTGAGTTGATCAATCAAATTCGAATAAAGTAAATTATCTAACGCTATGAATATAATATTACGAATTTCTGCTGCAGAGGATAGAGGTTCCAAATTTGAGAGTTGATTAAGGAGTAATAAGCATTAATTATATATATGGCCTATTTTTATTACTAATAATAATATATATATTTAATTTCTATTTATACTAGTTACTCGTAAGTTTTAGATAAAAAAAATATAGTTGAGACATGGGCGCCGGGAGGGAGTGTAAAGAGGTGCATTTCCACCCTCCTGTCAGAAAAAAAATACTATTTAAATTATTTCATAAAAAATAATTTTCATAGGTGAAAACCTAATATAATTTTATATTAGTTAATGTTATGCGCGCAAGTAGATGCACCCCCTGAAAATAATTCTGGCGACGCCCATGCTTAGACTTGTAGAACTTGTTATATTGAGTAATGAAATTGAAATTTTTAAAATAAAATATGCTTATGTTTGATATTTATTTTTTGACCTGGTTCGATCGTTACTTCTGCGTTTCGCCCTCTGCCCTCTTTCCAGGTTAAAAACTAAAAACCTGTTACTTGAATATAGTTGATACGAGTGTAAATGTGTGCAATAAATTAAATACATTTATGTGTGTTACCGTGCTTACCTAAAATATATGATCCATATATGAATCGTATCGCGCTTTAGCAGAAATTATATGTAATGTTATTTGGCGCAGAATTACGAATGATATATAGATATACATAAAGATATGTTGTAATGGTTAGATAAAAGATATACATAGATGTATGCCATTATTGTTGGAAGCTGTGCTTTAATGTAGTAAAAACTATTTGGTAAAGGTGTGACATATTATGTACTTATGATTTTTTAAAAAGGTGAAAAATACACAGTTAAAATATATTTGATTTTGTAACCCATGGCTGAGACCAGACTGTTAAACTTGACGCAAGTTAATCGGCCTATTCAAAACTCATTACGAATCCTGTATTTTTTGTATGTTTTTAATATTAACACAAGTTTCAATTGCATTCCGTCTTAAAAATTCTGTAATAATTGTTACAAAATCGCATTTTACTTTTATATTTATTCCTCGTATTTAAATTTTAGCTAGAAGAGATGACTCTGAATAGTATATTTTATACTCTGGTTGTCTGATGGTGTAGCGTCATTTTTGTGACTCAATACAGTATTGTACAAAAAATCTATGTCTACTATGTACTGCTTAACTGTTATATGAGTATAGTATTGATAAAGGTACCTTTCCCGGATATATTTCGCGGCTTTGTTCCTAGGAGTCTTACTTAAAGAATATTATTGATTACGATTAATGTTTAATAAAAAAGCATTTTGTTCGTCAAATTTCCTGTGGCTGAATTTTTTTTTTCTGTAAATTACAAGAGAGGGTAGTCTGTAGAGTATGGACATTTGACTGTATTACGTTTGAGGTACTAGACTCTTTCAATTATTGTTAGGAATAGGCGAGGGAAGTGTTGTTATATAAAATGTTCGAAATATTTTGTGTTACTTATTATCAAAAGTTTTTGTTAAATTTAATTGTCAACAAAAAATAGAAACAGTATTTTATATTAATAAAATTAATGTGTATCATGGTGTGTAAATGTTTAAAAATGATATTGTGTACAAAATCTGTGGTAAAAGCCGTGCAAAAGCATTTAAAGTGTTTAAAACTGAACTGAACATTTTACAATAATTACCATGTTGTCGAACAAATATAATTGGTTGTTTATCACAATATAAAAGTTTTTTTTTTTTTAAAAAATACAAATATTTGTACAAGGAGCCATGCGGCACTACAAATAGAGATTTGAAATTTATACCCGTTTCGTACCTATGTATGGATAGAGACAAAATGTTATTAACGACGACTACCTCAGTGGCGCCTTAATGGTAACGTATGCAACTGCTGTACTGAGGTCTCGGGTTCAAATCTCGGGCCGGGCCAAATGTTAGTATGATCTGCAAATATTTATTTCAAAGTTTGAATACTTTCTATGTATAAAATGTACCATTGTAGGTATCATATGTTGCCAAAAAAATAAATTCACTTGCATATTTTGTAATATTTATCGACTTTGTTACGGCTATCTTGTCGTCATCTTATTTCGCCAGAACTAATTAAAGTATAAAATTATTAATTTATAGATATGTTTATTAATTTATTTATATACCTTTTTTATGATACATGGGGAATACGAGCAGACGTGGTTACGTGATGAAAAGTGACCACCGCCGTCTATAAACGCCTGCAACTTCGGAATCACAAGCTAGTTGCTGACCTGGAGGATGTAGGAATCGTATCGGTCTAGAAATACTGCAGGCGACAATTTTTACCATAGATTGGCTAAAATGACGCAAAAAAACCCTTGAAAAGCGTATCGTATATAATAAATAGAACGTGAAAGTTTAAAAATTATAGGTATCACTCGTCAAAAGTTGTTCGTTTCACGTGTCGTAGGTATACCTGTCTAAGGTGCCGGAGACACATCGGGTTAAGACTTTCAATTGAGAGATTGAGGCCTTGGATCTCTTAAATACTCTTAAATAGCTTATTTTGAGGGTAAAATTATGCGCTAATAATAGATACACTCGTCACGTATGTAACTTGTACTTATAAAATAACTCCAAAGCTATCATGGTAAAACTTCAAAACACGTATATAAAGACTTCAATATTAACTCCATTCATCTTCTATCACGTTTTGAATCCAATCCAAATGAGCTCCCACGCTCGTGTACACTCCAGGAATACCAGGCACTGCGCAGCTCATTCCATAACTACTGATACCCTCTACTGTTCCTCCATCACAAATCAAGGGGCTGCCGGAGTCGCCCTAGAGTAAAAACACGCATTTAAAATTCATACTAAACGTTGTGTTCGTGTGTAACATCAATTTTTAGCTAGAAAAAAATATGAATTAGATTTTTTTTCAGTAGCGGGCACAATTTTGCAAACTTATATAGCCTTTACCACTACCACAATTTTGATGAATTCAACTACACCTCATTTATCAAACACCGACAAGCCGTTTGGGCAGTAGGGTATGCCAAAGAATTGGCAAACACACATTACCTCCTGATGCAGTCGGCTAATTACACAAATACTTAGGTAATACACGATACACACGTATACTCGCATATATATACATTATACATACATGAAACGGAATGTAAGAAAGTACTCCCAGACACAGGACACCTTATAAGTGTACCTATTAAGTACTACTAATAAAAGTGAGTGATTCCACGTATTTTAATCGTAACGACTTATTTATTTTTAAAAAAGCATTTAAGAATCTTCAGTATATTAATGAAAAAATCTTTTATTTGTCGAAACAGTGATTTGTGCTATAATCAATAGACACGCTCTGGTATCTATAGCGCGTTTATTTTGGTACACCGTTTATCCGTCGAAGTGGTAACCCGATAATACGTAATGTTAGTAAATAAGATAATTTTATTACCGCTTAAGCACCAATATAATTATAGTTAATGATATAGCCATCCCATCTTCTATTTTTTATTATTAAAGCTCGATCATGACGTAATATTTTTCTTTTAATCTAAACTACTAAAACTGACTAGCTAACTAAACTAGTAATGCAGGTTTTACTTTACACAAACAATTTTTGTTAACCGATCTAGTTAGGATTTGCCTTAGAACTGTAATGTACCGAGGTTTGAAGCCGCAATACTTTGATTGCACATCCAAACACAATAATTTTCATGTCGTGCTTCTTCACAGGGGCTGGACGGTCTAAAATCACGCGGTGTTCCGTCAAATGTGAGTCTATTGTAAGAAAAACAGTGTACCGAATATCTTAAGAAAGACGTAATCGAGAAAGGTACATATTAGCTATTTATTATGATAATTCCCGCATTGATAATTAAATTACCTAGTTAAAATTATAATGGATTTTCACCAAGATAACAATGATCTCAGCGTTTGTTGTGTATGTTACCTGGCAAGCGTCGATGCCGTCACCAGTAGCGCACAACATGCCGTGATCGTATTTTGGAGTCACGTATGGACCAAGTCTGCTCTCACATTCATCTAATGATATAATTCTCAAAGTGCCGGTGAACAATATCTCTGAAGTTTCCTTTGTTCTAATATCTCGATAGCCGTATCCATACACTGCACATTCACCTGAAATGTGGTCGTTGTACTATGTACTAAAAATATATTTGAACTAGACGATCTAAGTCTTAAAGTGACATTTTCTCAATTTAATAAATATAGATAGGTATGTACGACAATTGTGTAGGTAGGTTAATTATACTTAAATTGTGTTAATAGTGTTGACATGTTATTATGTATGACATTTTAATCAGCTATTTGAATAAACGGACAGATAGTTCTCATTTTATTCAAATGGAACATAAAGGAAAATGTAAGAAAAGTTGAGGTTAAGTCTGCTAAAAAAACCTTTTTAAAAATATATTTATCTATTCGGAAAGTTAAAATACTATAAAAATGAAGTTCGAAAATTCTAATTTACATGGCCAGGAGTCGCATCGTGAATCTAAGTACTGATTTGTGATTGTATATAGCATTTAAATAGCCAGTAATAAAAGAGTGTAAACAATTTGCTATTACTAGTTAATCTATTCACAGATAAACTAAGAAGATATGGTTCCTAAAATAGCTATTACAACGTAGCAACGGAATTTCCTTCAAACGTCCCGTAATGATCATTTAACACTCGGTATTTACGCCTGTTTCATATATCTACACTGATTACATCACAGCACAATTACCTGATAAACCGAAAGAGGATCTCGGTAATGTATGTCTAAACCAGGCTATGTCATGGAGAATAGCAGCTGCAAACCGCAAAATAGCTATGTCATGTGCTCTTGTGACTCTGCAATCAAATGTGTGAATTTAGTGTTGACGCGCATTATACAATCACAATCTCGTTCCATTTCATGTAAGTATTGTTGTTTGAAACTTTATACCAGTTGATTATGTGATATATGTATATAAATATGGATAATTAGATCTTTGTATTTTTACCAAAGAAATAGGGTATCCGAACAAGTTTTTATAATCTAGTAATGGAAAAACACTGTGAAATACTTGTTGTTGTTTACATTTGAGACAAGAATCTTGACCTCAGTTCGTAATCATGAACATAGGAATTAGTTTTACACTTACGGATCATATGATTCATTTATAATTATTTCTAAAATTATGGCTTCCGGGGTTAAGCCGGAGTTTTTAACACAAACGTTATTCAGCTTTAGTATGTATTCTTCTGCTTTGGATGTCACGCAATGGGCTGCAGTCAGGGCAAAACGCGGTGATATGAGAGTGGCTCCACATAAATGGTTTAAATTACTTGAATTTCGTAATGATGCTACATCAGGTTGTTCACCTTAAAATAGAACGGATAAAACTACATAAATTTATTAATGCGTTTAAGTGCTACTTAATTTCTTTTAAAATATTAAGAACTTTAATGTATACTTTCCTTGTTTTATTATTACAAATTTTGGTCAGTAATTTATTTATTTTTTTAATAAAGGACGTCAAGAAGAATGAAAAGAAATAGCTATAACATTTTCGACGCTAGTCTGTTGATCTCCACGTTTTCTTTAACTGAAACTTAAAATTAGAAGTTTTCAATGCTAATAATTTAATTTCACATTTTATTAAAAAAAATTGATTTGTAAAGAGATTTTTATGTCTTATTACTAACGAGTAGTGTATTTGTTTTGACGATAGACCGCCTAATGCCATAGGGTTATATGATACTGGAACATTATACCTATACGACGGTAATTTTTTATACAAAGTCACGATATCAAACGATGTAATAACGTATTATGTCACCCCTATTCAAGATGTGGAAATAATCTTTAAGCTTTAGCAATATCGTGAGCGTAAATTTCGTTTCTGTTATTTTCTTTGCTGAATAGAACCCTTGCCATCACATCACAGCTTTGGAATACTCACATTTTCTGATTTATTTAGTACGTATTGTAATTCATTTAGCTAGCTAATACTAGCATCTAAAACATTCGTGGCTTGGCGCTAAAATAGTTAAAATCTATTAAAATATTACTTGAGTTAAAGATCTGGCAGCTGATGCATTTTATGTTGTAAGCACTTAATTAGAAGAGACTATAGGAAACCTACCCTTAAGTAAAATAAGAGATGAATGGCTGTATAAGAGTTTGTCATTTTCAAAGTTAGAAAAATGATATGAGAAATAATCAAACGAGCGAAGCCGCGCCCAATGGGTAGTTGTTATTTTCAAAGACAATCTCACGTAGGTATACGTAATATGTAAGTTTCTTTTCGTCAAACATAACTTGATTTAGATGCACGAGGTACCTTCAGAATTCTTCTATGATCTCGATTGACTTTGGCTATAGATATTTAACTCTATTGTCTAAACGAAAACTTAATTTAATTGGAAGTCTCTTAACTAAAATACGACTTTAAGAGATTTTTTCTGTGAGATAAACAATACAATTGGCACTATTGCAACGTGTATTGTGTCAGGCGGTTGTGGTTTCACTTTGAGTTGCAGGTAAAGCAGTGTTCATATTTTTTAGACCATAAAGCACAGTCGGCATTACTGTGTAATCCTCTCAAGTGTGTTCTGTTGATGCAGCATAATATAAAAATACTTTCATGTGTTTATTTACTTATTATATTAGTTTTAGTTAACTTGTAGGCATAGTTATTACATTTAATTTTGATAAGATACATATTATATTAAGTATATTTACAATTAGTTAGACAACCTACTAATATTATAGGTAAATGCGAAAGTTTGTTTTACGCAAAAACTACTGAATGGATTTAAATAAAACTTTACAGTTATACAGCTTATACGTCAGAATAACACATAGGCTATATTTTTTTAAGATTTTGTGTAATTTACTAGCCATAGTTTAGCCACAAATCAACGATAAGTATTAAGTAAGTCGGCAAAAATACCAGCTATCTGAGAACTGTGGTACATAGCATATAGTATAATAATATTTTATTTAAATTAATAGGTAATAAGGTATAGATAGGAATTGTCACATGGTAATTTTATATTTCTGTTGTAACAACTTATAAGCGCAAATAACTTGATTGCTAGTAGGTAATGCTAGTAAAATAATTTTACATTTACATTAATTTAGAATTTTGTTGAGAATATCTAAATTATAATTACTAATTGAAATTGTGAATTAAGTAGTTAGAAAAAGTCGTGCATTTTTAAATTAACAAATAATTCAACTTATTTTTAGTTTTTTAGTGATTCTAGGTAAGCAGATTCTGTTCGGCTTGTTTTGATGTCACTTTGCATTAAAATACACATACACATAGTAAGGTGAACTATGTATGTCTTTTAAGTCGCGAGAGGCAGCAACGTACAAGAAACAAACTCCTTCAAATGTTACTCCTGCTGACGCGAATGACTGTGGTGGTTTGATTGGAAGCACGCCTTGAAACTGGGTATTGGCTACAGAATTATGTTGAGACACAATATTTATATTAGTGAGGGTCTACTAGGTTAACTAACGCGTACATGATCAAATAGAATCAGCCAAGTAGCCCGATTTAGTCTTTGAAAAATTGCAAAACATGAAAATATTTAAATTAAAACACCAAGACAAGCTAGGTGTATAGTTATAGTGTAGGTTCTAAAAGTAAATATGCTAAATCATTCATTCAACATCAAGATTTGTGCTCAAAATCAAACCAAACTGCTAAGCTCGCTAAGCGTCTCTGACATGTAAGAATAAGTTAGGATGCATATAATGTACAACAAATGAGATTTACGTACGTACGGCGCGCGTTGTAGTAGTGTACGTTGTAGCATATATGGAAGCTCCGTTATTTAGGAGAACCATAGATATGATTTAGAAGAAAGAAATAGTGCTATTGTACGTTCTCAACTCCATATGACATGATTATCATTTGAACAAAGTTTATCAAAATAGTTCAGTAGTTTCATCATATTTATTTCGATTGAGGACCGCCAGGATTGACTTATTTAACTGAATGTAAATACAATAACAAAAGAAGATGGATCTTGTAGTCAAGTTGTTAATCAGGTAGTGATAAGACTCACGTGTCCGTAAAAAGTAAGAATCAAATGCTAGGAGATTGTGTTTTCTTATTTCTAGTCATCTTTATGTTCTGTACGTTCTTGAAAGGTGAGCGGTTTTAAATCAGATAGAAATTTAGCGTTACCTATTGGATTTATGGTAATAGCATAATAGAATATTTCAATATGCTCCGTGTCATGGAATATGTATGGTAAAATAAAATATAAATGAAGACGTTATACCACATTGTACTGCAGCACCTCCGATCACTCTCTTTACCCTCCCACACTTTATCAATAAGCAAAGGTATAAAAACGCTGTTAAACATGATTTTTTATTTTTAAAACACATGCCAGCACTAGAAATTACTACGATGAATATAACGAGATACTTCAAGTACGTAAAGTATTCAAAATTATTGTGCTGAATAGTCTTTATGAGCAGCTTTACAACCCAGGGCTGTCTAAAGTCAAATAGTTTTATGTCAACGGGTCTTAGAAACTATAAGAAATGAAATCCTCTACTACATACAGAGTATGACCATGGAAAAAGGATTGATAGAAACGAATTATCTTTATCAAACAGTTATTCTGTTTATCATATACATATCATCGACTTCTTCATGTTTAGTTCTAAAAAAACTCTATAAATAAAAAGACACATTATAAATGTAAATAATATTTAAACTATTATATAATTACATTACTGTTGTGTACAGATTTTGTTTTGATTTGATGTATAATTTATCTAGGCAACCCTACTGTCATGTAATTGTCTATGAAAACAATTATAGAAAGTCGTGACGATTTTACGAAATTACAATATGTAAACAGGTGTTAAAACGAGCATTAATATTGTTAGCTCTGAATATTGAAATGTTTTGTTGAATGTTTGTTTCAAATTGTGAATAGCATGAATCACACATAAGGAGTAACTGCCTCGATGATTGGTTAATACTGTCGTTGAACGGTACCACTGCATTTAATGTGCAAACATTTACACCGCGATTTACTATGGATATTTTCTGCCATGCATATTTACTAACGGCCTCGCTTAAGAAATTTATAAATTGTTTAACACATACAATTATAGTAAAGACCTAAATTGAGGATATTATCTAAATATTATAAACATTAAAACTATTACTTCTTAGGAGTACCTTCACTTATGATTGATATACCTGACATTTGGAAAGCAAGTATGTATTACCTGTGGCGTAACGCCTTCTTTAACTTGGTGATTGCTTAAGCTAATTTTTTAAATAAACATTAAATAAATAAATAATTTTTATTATATCTTATAATTACAATATTTTGTTACAACATTAATTTAATGTTGTAGGTCTACCTACTGTTCTTTTTAATATTTGGTAAAAGTCTCTCTTCTTGAAGACCGGTCAGGTTATTGGAAATTGTTTTTTAGTATTTTAAGCAGAAGAAGGCTTTATTCAACAGATATATAAAACTAACTCTTCTTAGGAGTGAATTTAAATGACTCATTTTGGGCCCATGGACGGTCGCCTAAAAGAGCTCATGTCTGACACAACTGTGAGAACAACATTGTACATCACCATACTTATTGCTGGGTGACAGAGGTGACATTAGAATACTATATAAATATGCTAAATGTACGAAGTTTGTAATATATGCGTCACTATAAACTTTTTAATTTGTAGCCCTGTTCACAACTTTAAGTGAGACCTAGTTTTGCATACAATTATTATGTGCAACTTAAGTTACCCTTCACAGTTGTTGATTGTGTGATTATTTATGTTTCTAAAAATCAATTTAAAACAAAATGAAATAGTACCTATTTTACTATTGTATTCCTTGGCTTACGGTTACGATTTTGTCTAAAGAGAACGATAATCCATTTTACTTGCAAACGATTACTTACTTATTACTTTAGTTAAAGTTATCTTTAATAGACTGAAATAATGTTATTATATGTTTATTTACACATAACATATTTTAAAGGTAATTCGCTCATTTATGTGTACGCTATTTGCAAAGTGCATGATAAAGGTATACCTAGTAATGCAATCGTAGCGCAAACTGTAACAGTAATCTTCGAAAATTTTAAAGAGTGCTTTAAATAAATTTATTTTAAGATATTTCTACAATTTATTTGCGTTTTGTTTTACCTTTACGCACACGCACAAACGCTTTAATGTTCACGGTTGCTAATACACTCCTACTTGATATAGTCTCATTTCGTAACAAAATAACTCTGGTTGATAAAATTTATTACGGCAAGAAACGTGATGTACTGATCTCAAAATGTAGGAAGGGCTTATGAGTCTAATGATACCCTGGGTGCTAAGTCGGGCGTCGTGGGTTGCGACAAATACTTGTGACAACCACGATCGTTTGCTTTGTATCTGGGTAAAATTTATCTATGTATTAGTATGTATTAATAAATATTTAAGCATGTTTTTTAGCAGTCTGATTAAAACAAAATAGGCTCTGCCAGCTTAGGATTAGGCGGCCGTGTGTATGTTGTGTGAAGATTATTATGAGGATTAATTTCCCTTAAGAAAAGGTATTTTAATTTTAAAATCAACCTACAACTTCCTACACTAATTCAAAGGTATTACTTAGTTGGGCAAACATATGCAGAATTAATTAGAGAGATTTTCTAATTTTTATTTATGATCATAGAAAATGTCTTGTCATGTTCAGTATTTAGTGTCATTTGATGTAAATTTATTTGCAAGTGCATAAAAGTATTTATGAGACAAGGTGCCAGTTGTCCAAATACTTGTCTACTAAATGTCGTTTTTCAATGAATTTCTAATAAGTACACAAGTGCAATTTATATGATTGACTTATTAAAAAATAATAAAAATAGAACATATTTAATTACATAGTTACACAAGTGAAATACGTAATTCATTTCTATTTTATTTTGTGTATTTATAGTGAATACATCCATAGAAGCATCTATTTTTTTAAATTTCAACTTGAGATAATTCCTAATTAAATAAGTTGTAAACAACGACATACATACTAGGTTCTCGAACTTTTAATACAAATGTACGTTTTGATTGACTTTGAGTAGAATTTTCACATTGCTAAGATCGTTTATTTTATTCGTTGAATAATGGTGACTGTCATTTAGTAGCTATTTAAATAATATACAAGCATTCACCCTGAAACAAGGTTATCTTTAGAATCTCCAACTCTTTATAAGGCTCCATTTAAAGTTTAAAAATAGGATCAAGGAAGGACGGAAATGATATTGGTGATTGAATCATATCGATGCAGCAGTAATTTGTTTGTAATGAGACATATTCAGTCACTAATATTTGTAGGTGGTTGACTTGTAATTTGTTACAAGTACCCTTTGAGTAAGTTGTTTTCGAAATATTTATAACTCTGATTATTTAGTTAAGATTATCGTATTTAGAAGATGGACCGACTGGTGTTTTTAATTGAATTCAATGTTATATTATAAATTGTCTTGCGGTAGCAGTTACCTATATGTGTGCTAGTTTAACGCTGGGAAAGGAATTATCTAATGGTTCTTAAAAAGAAGATCAAAAGATGGATATAAAACGTAATACTGCTATGGCTGCCGTCTTAAACTAGATAATTTCAATCAGATTGCGCTGGTAGTATGTTCAGTCAGTCTATGATCAGACACGGTGTAACCTGAGCTTTTTAATCTATATTCGTTAACACTTCTTCTTTTTTTGACAAACGATTATTATTAAAAGGGCGCCGGCAGAAGAAATTAAAATTTTTGAAGCTTAACTCTTAAGTTTTTATAAACTGGTAAGCGAATACACAAACTACCAGTTTACCAAAAAACATTTAAACGTGCCGATTTATTAATGCTTACAACTCAGTATTTGTATTAAAAGGTCTTATAAAAATTATTTCATTCATTTATTTCACCTGTCGCAGTAGCATAATTACATTCTGTGCTTATTTATGTCCACTATTTTGTTTTTTTTTCTACGTAAAAGAGTTCAAAAGATTTTGAGCACACAAGTGTTTTAACTCGAGTCAACCGACCAATCAGGGTCCTTGCTAGAAAAGATAATCTGCATTGCAGCAAAGCTCAAAGTAAGCAGTATTCAAGTAGATAGATACAGAAGAGAAAGAAAGGTCACACAAATGAATTTAACATAAAAAAGAAATAAATTTATTTAGAACAACATTTACTTTATTTTAATGGTATTTTGTAAGTATTGTTCCTTTTCTTTTAAAATAATATATAATAACGCTTTGAAATTGAAGCTTATTCTATGTTAATTTCATATATTTGACAAAAATAATTAACAATTACGTTGGCCTAGTTTTTAGCGTATTATACTGCCAGTTAAGAGGTCTTGGGTTCGATACCCGGGTCGGGTCGGGTAACTCCGAAAGCATCTTAAGCAGTCGATCCCGTTGTCATAAACGTTTATGCAATCATTATTGGAAAGTTAGTGCCCTCAAATATACTGACAACTAGTATCAGTATATTTATTATATTATATTAGTATATTATTTTTACTTTCCCTTCAACTTTCGAATTCAGTTCGCCGTCAGGGTTGCGCAGGTCCGATGTCAGTCACTCCGTCAAAAAACTAATAATCAGATAAACACGGTTGAACTTGTAGCTAACCCAAGATAATCTTGGAATTAATGTGGGTTAGGAAAAAGTAACCAATAATTACATATTATTAATATAATATATAGAATTACTACTAGGTACTTAGTTCTCTTTACATAGTATAGAACATTGTTTACGTGTTTGTCTGTTCATTCACTCCTTCTTCCTAAGACCCCTCATGAATACCGAGTCTTTATTGCTAAGAAATTTTTTAAGAAAGGTTTTATTATTAGTAATGAAACGTAATTAAGTCTTTATATAAGTAAAAAAAATATATTTTGTAACCAATTCGTCGAAAATTTAATTTATAGGACTTACGATGAAGGAACCACAAGAGATCTTTATAAGTGGTGTACCTACTAACGAAATGTAATATTTCTAAGCAGAAACTGAACGCTGGTTTTTTAACATAATGAAAAGTAAAGACATCATGGAGAGAATTCCAAGAATAATCAATGAAATTTTACTTTGCCTCAGATAAATACGAGACGATAATATGTTCTACATTGTATTATATACATATATATTTATCTTATAAGAAGTAAAATTTTGTTTAACAGGAACCGAAAAAATGTTGGAAGGAAATTGTTATATCTAAACTAGATCTAGTTCATTGTGCAGAATAATAATGTTTTCCTGAAATCGCGTTAGCCGACAAAACACGCATTGTTTCGTTGAATTAATCTCATGAGTAATCATTTCACCATACACCTACACAATCGTGAATGTACACCACATACTATCAGTAATAATCAGTCCGTGATTAAGGGTTGAGATCGTCAGAAGCTAATGCAAGGTTGTGTTCTCCGTGAGCCCCTCACCCTGTACTGAGGGCCCCAGGTCACGTACCGCTAGAGACTACGGTGGAACTTATTATTTATTATCACTAAAGAGTTTTCCTTGAGTTTGTTCATGTACATATATTAAGAACCAAACCTCCTTTCCAAGGAGAGGCCTTTTAAAGACTATTGGTGATATATTGAGAAATGAAAAAGGCAATACTAAACCGGTGCTATCTATATATATACTACTAGTGTCATTATACAAAAAAAATTGAGTATGCTTAAGCTTTTTTACAACATTCATAATCATTATCCACTTCTATAACACGGGATATAATAATATATTGTTAGAAACCTCCACGACCCGATGAAATACAGTTCTTAGTTACTAATTATTGGAATCGAACAAGCTTAGTATATTTAGAAGGTCAGTAACGTGGTTTGTCCACGAAATGTTCGGTCGAGCAGTGCCTAAGGTCACCTTTAAGAACTCATAATGGCACACGAACCCTTAACAACCTTCACAGTCTTGAAAAGCTGGTGCTATTAGTTTATCGTTATTAAATATCAAAGACATCAAGTTTTTTTGGTGAAAATAAAAAAAATATTCGATCTTATAAAAGTTCGTACAGATGTCTGCTTAAAATCATAGAACTATGTTAAGATAAAGTGCTACAAATTAGTCAGAATCGGCGTTGAGTGGGCTTAAAATAGTATTTCTATAATTATTTAGTGTTATTGTTTTGGGTTGCATGTGATGCCAAAACGTAGCGACAACAGACAGGTGGGAGCGGGCAGCGGGTAAGCAACGAGGTTTATGTAACGCGAGGGCGCGAACGTGGCGCGGCGGCAGTGCTCCGCCGACCGCCGCGCACCGCCGGGCATAGCGCGCCATGGACCGCGCGAGCGGCAGCCCGCCGGCTAGCCCGCCTGCTGCACATACTGGCGGCTTCAGCGCCTTCTGCAGCGCGATCTCCGATACGCTTTCGGTACGTATCCGCCGCACCAGTTGCTCACCGTGCGTCCGACACTCACACCTACACACTGCCACAATTATACGTACTTTACGACACTACTACCCAAATTATATTTTGGCGCTGAAACGTTCAAATCCGTTCTTGATAAATAATGAGAATCTATGATAAGTGTCGCGTTGCAATCTATTTCGAAGCGCACGTGGTCTTCGAGGTCGACAGTGATGCTTTTGCGTTCGATGCCGGTCATCGACGAGAAATCGGAATAAAAGTTTTGGAGGGAATAAAAAATATAAACAAGTTTATTATTAGAGCGCTCGTTGAGGCCGGGTCGCACGGTCGCGATTTGTCCGATGGCTGTGATATACCGAAATACCCGCGCATTTAACGTCCGCTCGACTGTTGCGACGTACAAAGGCCAGCTGCGACACCGCACTCGTGCTACCTCAGCAACCTTGCCGCCATCACCGGCTCCGCTTGTGTCCCACAGTGTACTTGCTCCTCACCAGTCACGGCTGCTGCTCCAACGTGCTACGACTTCGCTCTCATTGACCAAGTCTACCGAGACACATACCCTTAGGTACAACTCAAGTTTTAACTAACATGCCTTTAATTCTAACAGAATGTCATTTCTCCACTCAATGCATCACAGATAACAAATGGATTAATCAAAGTGTTGTGTCTGCTGAAGTAATAGTGTTGTGATAGTGATACTGGAGATTCTTCAGAGTGAAACAGAATATTTTAAAAAATAACAAGTGAATATTTTGTTTGATAATATGTCAGTTGTAATGGGTGTACTTTTTGTTTATCAATTTGCAAGCGGCAAGCCGGAAAATTACCCGTTGATTGTAGTAGTTTTGTAAACTGCACATGATTTCGTGTTTAAACCAATTTTAAAATAAAAAATTACTTCGTATCACTACTCAATTTTTATTACGACAGACTGAAAAAATACAAGTTTGATAGTTGCTCTACAAATATTTTTAGTTCATTCGATAATAACATTTTGTAACATTATTTTCTGAAAAGTACAATAGTTCTATGACCATGCAATTATATGTCTGATTGTAGAAAAAATTATTGTTTAAATGGACGTCACCGTACACTAGAATGGTATGTTGATTCTCAAAATTTGATTACTTCACGGGTTTGCACTTAATCAGTCTGAATGCTCTTGAATACGGCGAACGCAAAGCTTTTGTGTGTCTGTAGTGAAAGAAGGTATCAAAGTATCAATGTATTTTAGTTTAGTGCAAGGTTGGGTCCATTTGTTTAACCGCATCGATCAGTGGCACGACCCTGGTCAGATGCTTTCTTCGATGAACATTAAATGCAGATAAAAGTCCACATCGTAGTTTCCCATTGTTGTTCTATCTTATATTGTTGCATAGATTTCAACAACAGATCCTTAGTTATTTATTCATTTTTTGACACATTTTAGAAAACCATAAGAAAATTTGCGTGGCTGTTAGTGAACTCAGGTGTTAGGAACAAAATAAAATGCATTTCATTTAATTTAGTTTAAGAACAGTTGAACTCATATTAAATATGTGTACTTTATCATTTTCATTGGCTTTTTTTTGCTTGTGTTGATGGTGGTGAGTGCAGAATGTAATTATACTAATACAACATTTTTATTCTCTTTAGAAGTCAATTATTTTTGATTGTTCAGTAAGTACACGTGGGTTTTTGTTACTGCTCAGAATGTTTATGAGCATCAAAGATGTTAGTCAGAAGAAAACAACAACTAGAATTTCCTAAAATATAGACTGAAATAAGTTTTATAATGTAAATATTTTACAAAACATGGATACATCCATTAGTAATAAGCTTTATATAAACATAATATTACTGTTTTGATTTAAAATTATCATCACATATAATGTGCCTATTTTTTATTTACTATCGGTAAATACGTAGTAGACCTTTTAAAAATTGCGTAGGTTTTGTAACGTTGAACCGAATCCAAATTGGTCGCAGAAAGAACAGACGAATGTTTGTAAAAGTGAAAAATAACATGTATTAGTAAGTCGTTACCACTTGTGCAGTGTCGAAGGATAGCATTTGAATAGTGTTTAGTAGCAAGCGTTACAGTTCGGAGATTATAAATAGAAAAAAGAGAACACAATCGAGGAACTCGGCCACTGCTCTTGCTATTTCTGGTCGTTACTTCTCTCGAAATCAAGAACACGGCCAGATTAACGGAAACTAGTCTATCAGCTCAAATAGCAGCATGAATCTACACTTTCATTGGGACCACATGGTTCAAAACATACGAAATGGATTAAGGCGTTTCGCGAATTACGTAAGTCTGTAACTCTATTCCGTTTTGATACCAAAGTTTCCAAATTACCAGATTGTCAATGTTTAAACGCTGTCACATATTTTTATATGAAAATATTGTGTTTACCGCTTATGCATATATATGGCATATACATTTAAATATTTATAAATTTTTCTAAGTTAAAAGTTAAAAATTGAAATTCTGAAAGATTACGAAATAACTTACCTGAGCGAGTGTTATAGTAGACAGATTTCTAGAATAACAATGAAATTTATAGTTTTGTTTTTGCGAACAGTAATTATTTTAAATTCAGTAACCTTGACCTACATGTAAGTGGAAGGTCATTGACACTGTGTATAGAATGCAGAGGACATATTGTAATGTATGAAGTAGGTATTTTTATAAATTAAGTACATAACTCAATACTTCATAATCGCTTTTTATGAGACCTTAACAATGCGGCCACGTACAATTACACTCAAACAATATACCATTTTTTTTGTACGAGAACTTCTATCAGTCGATGCACTAATAAGGACTTAGTAAATAAACAAGTAACTAAACTCTTTATAATTATGATATAAAACGTTTAATTATTTGATGCCGATTCGTACAGCTTCCAATATATGCAAGGATAAGTTGAGATTACCTTGTGCGTAAAAACCGGTATAGTACGACCTTCACATCAGCATATTGGATCTGAAAACCTTTACATTGTTTAATTTTATGAATACCGTTATAGGCTTTCACGAACATTGTAACAATTAATTCATATTACTTACTATCAGACTGTAGTAACACCATCCATTATTAAAGAAAATCTTTAAAATACATTGTTTAGAACATGACAAAATATTTTATTATCCCTTTATGTCTTAAAATATTAAAACAAGTCATCCCATTGTTGTGATGAACGCTTTGATATTCATCTCTTTTAATGTTGGTCTGCATATCAAGATATTTAAATATTTGTTTCTGTAAAAATAGTAATAATAAATAAGTGTAATATATTTCTTAAATTTTACCGATTATTTAAAAAAACGCCTAGTAATAATTTAAAAAATCGCTTTCATAAAATCATTATGTTTAAAAGTTTCTTGCTGGACATAATTATGTCTCTCCTTAGAAAGGAAGTTTATGGTTTGGAATTTGAACCTCTTTTAATAAAATAAATAATTGAAAACTAATACTAATTTATCTTATCTCCTTAAGATTTTTTTAGTAATTATTGTACACTTGGTACAATTTTCTTAATGTGGCCATTGTTTCTCTCTTCTTTATTGCCTTTTATGCCCTGAATGGGGTAGCCTCTATCTTGATTGCTTCTATTATACTTATTTTCAACCTCAATAGTTGAGGAGGCTTTCGCTTTGGAGGAGGAGGATTGCTTAACAAAAGAAACTAAGGAGTATAGGGTCCGCTTTGGGGTTGTGAAAAAAGCGAAAACATTTAATTTCTTTGAGGCACGCATAGACAACTTTTGAGATCTATTTGAATATCCACATACTGTAGTAGCTACTAGGTCACATAAAAATTATATATATATATCTACATAGCAGCACTAAATAAAACGCTTAAAAACACTAAGAACGCTGTCATGCTCAGGATAGCCATAATTTACACAAGTTTAGTTAAAGTTTGTTTTGGACAGTGGCCAATTTAAGAAGTAATGAGGGTACATACCTATAGATAGGTTGACATATTTTATTTTCATTTCATCATACATTTAAAAAAATATATAAATTACGCTTTGTAGTAAAAAGCCATTAATTTATCGGAACTGTGTGATGATATTTATTTAGATGTCTGAAATTCAAAGAAGATTTCGCGTTTAGTTGATTTCAGGCAAGGGAACTTTGTAGGGATTGATGATAAGAAAGTATATAGTAAATGTAATTAAAGTGCCTTTTACTCCAGGACGGGTGCCGAAAGCGAACATCTTCGATTTTAGGTTAATAAGAACCCTAACTTTGTACGGATCCTAAGTTCACGATTTAGACTCGCATTTTTCTGGTTTTTATTTCTATTACACATTATGGTACAGCTTTTTTCAATTGTTATCATTATGAGAGTGTTTCGTCAAATACGACTATGTAACTAATATTCACTACAAGTACCCAAGAGTTATATATACGTGTTTGTGATTATTTTACGATATAGGAAGTAAATAAGCCTAATGCTTAATAAGTACCACTACCCAAGGGCACTAGTAAATAATGAGACAAACGAACTTTGCTACCAAATGAGTGTACAGGAATTTGGAGACGATCGTTGGACCTTCAGTATCCTCTCTCGCTCGGTGAAAAGTAGCACAGTATTGTTTTACACTCGGTTTCTATAAGGCTGACGACCGGTCCGATATGGCTTGACTCACGATTCTCTTACAGAAATTGACTAATAGAAAATCATCGTATTCTACTATTGAACTTAACGTAAAATTATTTATTAGATTGTAGAATTAATTGACGACTGCGTGTGATTTTATGCAACTGTATCGAGGTCAATCGCACCCTGGTTTATACAGTGCTTGTACAGTGCTACAGGCGCTTCTTACTAAGGTTTCTTACATTCTAGCTAAAAATATATATTATATACTATAATATATGTTAATTTTTCAGATAATCATGATATTGATATCACGAAAGTATATTGAACCCATGTTTTCGGAGGCTTAGAAAGAAACAGTTCTTCTCTTTTATTCTGAAATTACTCTTTCTTCTTACATCTATGTGCAGTAATTTCTACTCTGGAGTACACTCCTAACCGAAATCAGGATGTTCACAAACCGCCTTACATTTAAGACAAAAGTGCGCTAACTTTTACCTTTTACCTTTTACCCGTCTGTGTATTTTTATATAAAGTTAAATATATGAATGTTTATACGTATTATGTATATATTAGTATATATAGTAGTGAATTTGTGTATATTATTTATATGTGATGTTTTATTTCTTATTTACTTAACTATTATGAGTTTTCTCGAATTCAATATTTTAATTTTGTACCTAACGCATGATATTTCTACATCGCCTGAAGGTTGACAAAGAAAAAATGCCTCGTGGCATTAAGTCTGCCGTAAATAAATAAAGGTACTTTTTCTAGAATGGATTTCTAGACAAAATATTTACGTTAGAAGCTAATGACATAAATGTTATAATATAAAGGAAAAAAGTGATTTTCTTGTAAATCTTGTTGCTCTATTAGTAAAATAATGTCGATATTTAGAGAAAAAATGTACGAATATGTTGTTAAGTAGGAATCACTCTTAAAACCTACTCGTATATTATTGCTTATACAATTTCAATTTGCGGAGAAATGACTCGATATGATCATATTGGTATAGAGTTTATTCAAATTTTACTGAGTATAAGACTGGTGATCCACGTCTCGTTTCATATTTTTATAAAAAGTATACCAGATAGACCACATAACTAGTTGCGTATTTGTTACGGGTGATCAGATATGACCAGCCTTCCAGGCAAGAAGTGATAAGAGAACAACTTGTAGAGAAGCTTTTTTCTCTTCCAGATCGGGAGGTGCCTCTACCTCGTAAAATATTTTTGGAAGTGGTATCTCTTGTGCATACTGACAAGAAATTTCACTTCCACTAGTCTAACTGACTGAAAAAAAAACAATAATAATAACAAAATGGAATTGACGAGATTTTAAACTTCTTTCCGAGTATTGCCATCAAGGTATAGAGTTACCATGTACGTAGTGTGTTCAAAAAGTATCGCAAATATTGTGTATTTTCAAATAATATTTATTTATTCGTGAATATCTATTTTATCCCCTTCCTGGGATATTATACACTTGTGCCAGCGTTTTTTCCAATCTTCGAAGCACTTCAAAAAATCATTCTTTGTATCTTGTTCAGCTCCTCCTTCGATGCCGTCTTTATCTCGTCAATCGTGGCGTAGCGTCGTCCTTTCATGGGCCTCTTCAGTTTCGGGAACAAGAAAAAGTCACAGGGGACCAGATCTGGGGAATACGTTGGCTGCGGTATATTAGTGTGTTGTTTTTGGCCAAAAAGTCGCGTACAAGCAGCGATGTGTGAGTAATTTTGGTACGAATTTTGCGACGACCCGTCTCATGCCCAAATTATCGATTAAAATCGAATGGCACGAGCCAATCGATATGCCTAGGTCCTCGGCAATTTCTCTAATGATGATTCAACGATTGGCCAATACCATTTTCTTCAATTCATCAATTTTTTCGTCTCTTGTTAAACTGCTCGGACGTTCGGCACGCTCTTCGTCGTTCACATCTTCTTGGCCTTCTGAAAACATTTTGTACCACCGATAAACGTTGCTATTGTCCAAAGTAGCTTCTCCGTATGCCACAGTCAACATTCGGAATTCATCCGCGCACTTAATTTCGTTTTTCACACAAAATTTGATTCAGGTTCTTTGTTCCACTTTTTTGAATAGGTAAAAATCGAAGACTAACCAAAACACGTGCAAGCAAAGCAGCTGTCAACAAATAACTGAACATTGAAAGTGGCTGAACTTGTTAGCATAAGTGAGAGACATATCTACCAATATAACGCCACAAAAAAATCAAAATTCGAATATACGTAACTTGCGAAAATTTCAAAATTCGCTATACTTTTTGAACATACCTTGTATTAGACAACTGGTATACTCACAGCCCTTCAGATCCACCAATCGATCGGTCATTAACGTCACATTGTTCAACGTCACCTCCCTTTACATAATAATTAGGAAAATATAATGGCAACTTGCTTAACACTTGTATATAATAGAAAGTACTTCTACTCTTTTTCGTTCAATCTATCAAAAACGGCTTAAACTTAAAACTCTTCGTATAACACGATATTATGATAAAAAATTGGATAATTATTACTATATATGTTTCTTATGACACTGTAATATAAGCAATAAATTCATAAATATTTCGCACATCGAACACACAACGACATCTATTATAGCTTCAAACTAAGCGGAGCTTGTAGTATGACAACCACTTTGACTAATAGAACACTTATTTACTTTTTTAAATACATACAAATTATAAATAGAACACACCCAAAATTTGATATGAAACATTACATTCTATTCTTTTTGTAGCGACAAATTGATTAGTATTCCATTACTGATACCATAACACATTAGAATTTTTTAAGAACATATTTGCATCGAATTAGAAAAAGGTATTAAAAATTTTTACTTTAAACTTTGTACTCCTATAGATCACATAAGAAGTACATTATTATTGAATAAATTTGCTCATTGTTGCATTGCTCTATGAACTGGAATGCCAATTTATCATTTGTTCTAAATGAAAATAATCAAAATAATGAGCAAAAAGTTTTTATATCGAATAAGAAAAATTTAATTTCAAATCATAAAATATGTGATAAGTAGAAAAAATTTGGTTTCACCAATACGCACACGTCACGCAGCCATTCTTATTAAGAATACATTATATACAACACCGTAATGGCTATAAAAGAGTATTAAGAGTAGTAATTATTGTAGAACAAGATAGATGCTAACATAACCTAATCCATTAATAAAAATAATATCTGTATTTAAGCGGATTTCTAATTTAAATTTTACGAATTGCCACAGTTATATTCTTAAGCTCTCTTTAAAAATAAAATAATGAAATAAACAGGTTATAAGAGATTTAGATTAAGATTCATAGATATCTAAGATAAAATAAGATAGAGATATAGAAGATATCTTTGGTAAGGCCATGTGTGGACTTAACCTCGTCTAAGCTTGTAGCCTAAAATATTGTATATTAAAAACAGCTTTAATCATCAATGAATATAGAAAAAAATCTATTAAAAAGGATGGTGAAAATTATAATATTTTTAAAAAAGATACAGCGGATATAACACCGTTAAAACCATTTTCAAACATTATTGATATGTAATCCTCAGGCTAACTTCATTATTTTGGAATAATCGACTGTATCTGTATCTGTACTCACCGTTTTTGTGTTTACCTGAATAAAATAACGGTTGAAAATACAGTTGTCATATAATTTATTATAAATTTTCGGGTATTTGTATAATTTTAGGAGAAATGACATTCGCTTTACCTAACATTAATTTAAAAACTTCTTGGTTTGTTTAATAAACTGTTGAAAGTGAAGTAATAAAATAATCGTGATATATAGTTACTTCGTGAAAATGTGGTTTCTGTGAGTAGTCTCTTTGTCAACAATTTATATTTGTAATGAAACTAAGTAACTAAAGGACTACTAAAAATTTGAGTGTGTCGACCTTAAGCTATTTTGCATTCTTCTACCTAATTACTTAAATCCATTACTAGTTACTCATAAACTCATTTTCTCTGATAAAGATATATGATGCAACCACTTTTACTAATTGTAAGTCCGTTTGGGACGTTTTAATAGTTCAGTGTGTGTTTATGCGTATAACCGACGCCTTTGTTTTAACGGTTTCGTGTAACTTGTGCCTACCAAAATAAGTTCGATAAATGACAATTCAATTTTGGTAAAAACATATATACATTATGTTTTTTAAAAGTTAATTGGAGGTTTAGGCGTTTGTAGTAACATATTTTTTCTTCTTTACAGGGAATGGCTACTACGTCAAGGAGTAGAAGAAAAGTAAGTTTTTATATGAATGGTAACAGACCAAACTTAAAGATGTAAAACATGTTCGGATAAATATGTAATACATTTTTATCGTTCAAACCTGAAGATAAAAAAAAAAGTTACGTCATCATCATCATTTTGCCCTTTTCCCTTTATAGTGACATTGATTTGGTTCAATGTATTTTCTTTTAGGCCTCTATCACTCATTACTTTAGTGCTAACTCCTTTCGAGCCTTTTGTCTTGTCTTTGGTCATCCTCTACTTTTAAATCTTCAACTTCCGCACATAAAACTTTTGTTACTTCATTTTATCCATCTCTACACATAGAACTAAAGTTTCATGAAGGTAGGATTTCAGACAAGGCATTCATTCTTTTTTTTATTACTTTATTACATCGCTTCTGGTGTACCTTCCAGCACGTTTTCAAGCTTATTAAAAATTCATTAAACTATAACAAAGAAACCTTATTCTGAATCAAATTATGTTTTGAATTAAAAAGTAATTATAAGCACGCCATTGTAATGTAATTTAAATACACCCAGTTACTGCTAACTTTACTTATGTTTGTACAAGCGTACCTACCAACTAGTTAGTAATTTTGTTACTTTTCTCAGCTGAGATAGTTGTTATAAAATTCTTAATGTGTTTACCAATTGAAACTTTTACGAAAGTTTCTCTGTGCCACATGACGAAAATAGGTACAAAATATAGTAAATCATATTTTATACACTTTGTGCGCTTGCCTGTAGAATTCTTAGAGGATATATTCCCATAGCCATGACATTTGTCAGCACAGTTGAAATGTTGGGAATCTTTCAAAGCGGTATTCGAGCTCGACGGACCGCCGAGGACCGTCAAGAATGTTGTGTGTGTTTGTGAACATTTCCCAACTATGTAATTTGAAACATTCCTTGTCAGTTTTGGTCATTTATTTAACTTTGAAGGCTTGCAGCGTTTATTTTCAAGACAATTACAAAAATATTCCGTTGTGCTGAAATTAGCTTAAAAATAATTAAAATATAATTAATTTTGTTTTTGAATATCATACTTATATGATAAAAAGAATGTTCTAAATTATATTCAGGATTATATTTAATTTTGTCATGCCACTGCCGCGTTCGCCAAATATTCCCTCGCTAGTCACAAAAAGTAATTTATTCTGATTCAAAATATGAATCGACTACGGGTAATTTAACATCGTCATCATTAGCAGTCCTTTCTTGTCTCTTTACTAAGCGTATGATTATAGTATACTATGTATGTTTCTTTATAGAGCTATTTTCTTACATATCTATTGATTGTTTTAAGTCAGGAACAGGGCGATAACGAGATTTGGTACGTGAACTAAGACGTATACTAAAAGCTTAGAACAGACAATTAGCAAAAAATATAGTGCCGAGAAAGCGTGAATTAGTTTCTCGTTGTTCCTGAATTTTCTACAGCAAGCAACATAGGGCGTTTATTAGAATTATTGTATTATAAAACGAGAACGAACTTTTCAAACTCGATTAACATTTAAAGTAATAACTGTTTCAAAAGTAACAACATATAAATATTTTCTTTTACAATCAGATTTCCATAAATTAGGAAATTCTATTTTAACTTTGCCAATGTTTGATGCGTGTGTATGTTTAACAATTAAACTCGTTGATTTAGTGTGTTCTTTGAAGGCGGGTGCTTAGAACTCATCTTTATGCCCGCCGATACATCACGACTCGGTTTATTTACCTACAGAGAGTATGGTATGTCACATTTTTTCACAAAGCTTGCGTTTACCGGCCATTGGGAATTGACGCTGTGCCAAACGCGACACCGGCTATTTCAATGCGAACGCTACTCGTCGACGCTCATAGTCCATACTTTTTGCTTTAATCTTTTTTTTAATTTTATTAGTCTGTCAAAGTAACTCTCCTCTGCCTGATGGAAAGCACAAATAGAATCCAAAAACTATGGTCACCAGACTCATTGCAAATGCAGACAATATAGTATGGTGACCCATTCTATGGCGGCCCAGTGACATGTATGAGGGACGTAAAAGACATGACAGTCATCGTGACAGTGTAAAATTCACAATTACCACGATAACTGTCACTTCTGTATCAATGGATCCCCATCAATGTCTCTATCAATATTTTTTTTGTTTTTATTCAATAAAGCTACGAATATTCACATAACCAATTGTTGAGGTGAATCTTAGTGACGTATTCCTTTAAGCCATAAAGTACTATTTCTATTCCTTACGGTAGTTTATTTTTGATATTATCTAGCAATAAGTTTTAAGATTGCACTGACAGAATCACTTGCATTACCAGAGTCAATGGTGTGAAGAGACTTTATACTGCAAACAGTGATAAACTTGTAATAATTCTATGCTTTTGGTCGTACCATTATTTCTCTAAAACTAAAATTTGATGCATCTACATATATCACAGGATAGAACATAGGGTGGCGGTCTCATCACATTATGATGTGTTCGCTCGCAACGTCGGTGTTGGTGATATTAGCGAGGAAAAATTTACAGTTTATAACAGATAGAACCTGCAGGCTTAGCCAAGTTGACATTCTACAAACGTCATATTGAAAAACTAATTTAATCACAGAATTAAAATAATAGAAGAGAATAGATGCGTAACATTTACATCTTGACTACATCTGCTGGCTAGGTCTGTTCGGGGGGATCTGAGATCACATGGTCCGGGTCCTCAGAGTAGGACGTTCAAGATCAGTGGAAATACTATTTAGTCCTAGCTTCTGCATTTCTAAGGAGTCGGATATCCGTAGGGATTACACACCCCGTCAAAACAGGTACTTTGAATTGACTCTTACAAAAGTATAATTGTACCCTTACAAAAGTATAATATATCGCTCCTTCATACGTACATGGAAAATATATTCATATGTCTTAATTTAAATGATTTGATATCTAATTGGGTCACAACTCACTAAGTACATTTGGCATGGTTATCAGCCAATATGAATTCATTGGCATGGATGCAGCGATCATGTGCTGCCTATGTCAAGGTTACATGGAATATATACATTTTACAATTCTATATAAAAAAATCTTCATTACTTAGAAGAAATTATGTTTTTTTTTCACTACTTATTTAAGTGAAAAAGTTCATCCCACTACGTGTATACACATTTTTTGAAAGATTTTATGTTTTCTATATTTATAAAACTTGCAGTAACAAGTAGCCTACGCTACTCGCTGATAATGTAGCTTCTATTGGTGAAAGAATTAAAATCGATGTAGTGGCTTAAGCGTGAAAGCGTAACCTAAAAAGAAACTCATATTCGCATTTACAATATTAGTTGGGATGTGAATAAACAAGGACAGGACAGATAATAGTATCTTTTTCTCTTGAGGTTTTAAATTAAGTCTCTTCTTAGTCTGGAGCCAAGTCGAACTTTATTGTTGTCAATAATTAAAAAACCAATAGGTAGAATTTACACCTCTGAAAGGCTACGCTCGAAACTAAATCTAAAATCTGTTACATTGCAGGGTAAGGTTTACATAAAAAAAATGTTTGTAGTTTTATCCTTAGCAGTTGTTACACTTGCACACGATTTTGGTAAACCTTAATTACATGTCTGTGAGTGTAGTACTTTTATTCGAGATAAAAATACTCAAATACTTTATTATCTTTCATTGTTATTCTTGAAAATAGACAATATTCAGAATACCACACATTTCAGAGAGCCACGTAAATCAACTTGTAAATATGTATTTATCGGTATGCAATCGGTTTTCAACCCGTCAATATTTATATAAATATATACATATATTTTATTATTTACATATATCTACTGAAGGTTGTGTTGAAAGACAACTTAAAAGGTTGTGCAAACTTTGCAATTTTGTGTATAAAATAGTCAACTACCGAAATATAACAGTTTCGCAGCAAGAATTTCCGGTATAATGAAGCAGGTAGGGAATGTTTAGACTTCATTTTTTGGTACATTTTGCTGCCAAAATTTAGTGATGAGACGTGACCGCGTCATGAATGTTTATTGCAGCTGAAAATTAGCTACTTATAGGAACAAGGTGCTATATTTAAAGACCGAATGCTGAATAGTAATGACAATCCGCTATATATATAAAGCACCGTGTTCGGGCTGAATCGCAGTCAATTTCTCTGTGTTCATTCTTCGTACAAGATTTGAGTACAACAAACTACCATATAAGTATGGACATTGTAGGTACCGTAAGTAGATGTCAGGATTGTTTTCTGAAATGTTGAGAGAAATTTACTATTATTTTACCAGATAAGCACGCTTTATTGATCACACAATAGTCCGATAAAACGAATGACAAGATTGATAACACTGGCAAATTGATAAAAAAAATGAACCTATCAGTTGGTATTATTTTCTTACATTACTTGTTGTTACAAACATCGAGTTGTTAGTGTAGCTGTGGACGATATTTATTGTGAAACACAGTTAATAATTGTGTGTATGTCTGATAATAGCGGTTGTCATGATTTACAGCAAGAAGATGAGAAAAAAAGCAAGAAGAAACAGTCTCCGGTGGACGACAGACCGGTGGTACCCGCGCCTAGCGACGCTATGCTCAACAGTAAGTGTTTTTTTTACTTTTGGTCGTAGATTAGCTAAATATATAACATGAATGCATAACTTCTAGCGGAGATACTTTCTAGACCTTTAATTAATAGGCATCCTCAGACAACGTCAAACTGAAGCGGGATTAAATTGCGAAGAATTTAAATTTTGTTGATGTATAGAATGATCAGATTTAAATTAAATTAATTAGCTGTAATAATTTTACTGCTGGTTGTTTAAGTCAACAAAATCCATATGCTATGTACATTTTGTGATAACTAATTAAAACTGCACTTACCATCGTTACTAAAAAAGCTATGAAAATATTATTATTCGCTAGTTTGTCATCTCGTATTTTTATTGTCGCTTCTTCTCTACTACTCTGTAACTTTCATCTAAACATACCATTCTGAACTCTTTGTTCGTACACGTCTTCTTACTTCCTTACTCTACATATTTATTTACCGCCAAAGCAGTGTATATTAATAGATAAACATAAAAATATTAACTAAATTTATGTTGTTTTCCGTAATGCAATATTTCAAGTACACTATGTAAAAGTTGCGAATTTTTATATATCCAGTGACTGACGAGTGGTCCTCATATTATTGCACATTTTATGAACTCTTAATTTTATTTTATGTCGTCATATTTTAATACGTTTGCTGTTTATGTTTTCGCCTTACGTGAAAGCTGTATGTTTCTAATTTTATGATTGACTCACCCACCTGACAGACCGGACGGTGTGATAGGGCACCCATTCCGTTTAATATCGGTGTACGGCGTCGGCTATTGTGTGTACATTTGTTTTGTTTGGTGTTTGTCAACACCATGGCCATTGTTTACGTGAATATCCATTACCTGCACTATAGCGTCGAAAGTTTTAGTATCGAAAATCTTTTCAATGACAACTTGTAAACGTTAGTAATTAATAAAGTAACTTGCCTTTGAATTGACAGAATTCTTTATTTACACTTATATAGGCAAACTAAAACTCACCAACGCTGATATATTGTTTTGTTTTGGATGGAAAAAATAGAAAATAGCTCAATAAAAGTTTAAGGATACAAACAGTTGCTGCGGAAATAATAAATATACCTATATTACTTATCTATGGTACTATCATTTTGCCACCAAACATTCCGTCATAAGTTTGTCGTTTAACTAAAAACAGTCGTGAAGTTTCATATTGTCTGTATTACTTCAATTGACGATTAGTTTCTATTTCCAAGTATCACCGCATAATTTTATGCCCTTTTCCTAAATTCATTTGGAATTGGTGAAATGTGTACACTTTTCCTGGTCTATGAATATTAAATTCAAATTATCTTTTACGTAATGCCCTTATCTATCTTTTTTTGGGCCTCTCTTTACTTTTGTATCAGTCAATATGCACAGATCAGACTGTCTTTTATGTTTTTTATCTACACTTCTACAATAATCCAGCTTAACGTTCATCCGCTGAGACGATTTCTACAAACAAACATGACATCATACTTTGATTAATGTTTCACTTTAGTATAGTACTAAAAAGTACCAGTTTGAAAATTAAAATAATTTACATTTGTTACGTTAAAGTGAGTAGCATTAAAAATCTCGGCCACAAATATTTTCTTATTACTTATTAATTAAAATTTAGAATCTATACCTAAAAATAAAAAAGGCTTGGCCAGACACATTCACGATATTGTTATTCAAAATTATGTATGACAAATTTATCGTCCATGGCTGCCCAAACATATTTGTCGTACGTACCTACAATGTTTGTTATAATGTTAAACTACTTCAAAGAATCATCTTATCAACAATGATAAAAGATAAACTTATCTTGACAGAGCCTTACTGCCGCAGAATTCTCATTATGGTGCCTGGTACAAGACATGTCTGAAAATTTATATGAAATAAAATTATTGCTGATGACACGAAGTTAATTAGCCATGTAAATTGTTTTTGGCTTCATGATCAGTTGAGGCCAGTCAACTACAGTCTAAACGATCTCACTATAAATGGTTTTTTGTAGAGAATCAATGTAGACAATCGTTGCCTACAATTTCATAACCTAGTTCTACTAATGAAGAATAAAATCAAATCACAAAAACAAACCTGACAGTAAAATAAATTAGTATCGGAATTCACTGAAATAAAGTACATTTTCATTGTTTTTATTAAGCCTCGTTAATGAATGTTACACGATGACTATTCTGAAAAAAAGACCTAAAATTTCTTAATAGTCCGGCTAGTATTTAGTTTAGGGCCCCTGAGGACGGCCAGAGAAACAACACATACCTACTGCTTCTTACCTCTTACATGCCTAAGGAGCTGGCGATCGGCGATGAGACCGTCAATATAAACATTTTTTTTTTAGTATAGGTCATAAAAGTTTAAAAGAAACGTTGTTTTGTCATAGAATTTATCTCTAGTATGTAAAAATTGGAGTTGGTTGTAGAAGGGTGAAAATTAAGGATTGTAAGTAGTTTTTGATTTCATATCATAAAAAAAGTTTTACCAAAATATTTCAAAAATATGGAGATGGCCACCCTTATCACTTAAGGACATAAAAAATAGCCTACGACCTATTCTCAGACCTATCAAATATATGTATGTACATAAAAAAACCCATAAAAATCTTTCGGTGGAAAAACAAAACAAACGGCGTACGGCTGAAAAACAATCAATATGTTGAAACGTTTAAGAAGTTAGGTTTTCTTGTACCTAAGAGTATAGGCTAGGAATTTAAGTCATTTAACCTGTGTATTCTAACATAATATAAAGGTACTTAGTAAAAACAGTGAACGGAATCTGTGTGTCAAGTGTAAAGGAAGTTCGAGACAAGGTCAACTATTATAATCGATAAATGGTATATTTACTTAAATAGATTAATAAACTTTCTGTTATCATTGCTGTTAGTCCCAAGAGTATTAATCATAGATTTATAGAACATTTATTAAACGGAAATAGCTAAGACGGCTAAATCGTTAGTAATGGCTCTTCTACATTTTGCAATGCCATTTAGTCGCTTTCTATGTAAATGTCGAGGTATAACTTTGAATAACTTCTATTCATTAGACGTTACTTGTAAATTAAACTTTCTTTTGCTGTAAAAAAGAATTTAAGATACAACCTCACTTAATTCTTCAACTTTAAACTTTTGTACAGATCTCTGCGTTATCCGCGTGGTTCTTCGATTTAAATAGACTAATAAATGATTTTCATCAATATAATATTGTGTGTATATTCTATGTCTTACCATTGACTGTATACATTTGATTCAATGAGAAAAAACACTAGAACGGAGAATATACTCTTTGGAATCGGCCAGTGACGTAACAGAGCAATGTAACATCCATGTTTTTTTTTAAATACCTTTTCTTTTTTTTTTTTTTCTAACGCGGGGAATGCTTTTCGCACCATACCCTCCGGAGGGACAAAGGGCGTGTCTACCCGTGGGCGGACTCCCGGAAAACCGGTCTACCCACTAAACCCCGCGGCGGCCTAACTCGGCAGTCGGGAAGAGCTCTAGGAACGCATTAGCGGCTTCTAGAGTCCTCCCTGCCGTACCTCACAATTGAGGTACATCCCGGGCACCCCATGCCCCAGGGCAAGACGCTATCGTACCCTTCACTGCTCTACACAGTAAGGAACAGCGCCCCGCCCCAGACGACATCCCCGGCCGCACCGGAGTGTCACCTGTCTCGGGTCGTTTGCAGGCGGCCACATCGCCCCAAGATATGGCCACAGCGACCCTTAGGCGGCGATTAGGGGACTAGCGGCTTCTACTGCGTCCCCTTCACCGCCTCCTTCCAGCGGGATCGGCCCTTTCGCGATCTCGCTCTGCGGTCTCCTTCTGGAGCATAACATGCTCACAAAAGGAGACCGCGGCTTCCCATCCCTCACCACTCGCTAGCATTGCCGCGATCAGTGCTGATGGTCCGACCAGGACTCGACGCTCAGACTCCCATGCAGGGCAATCCTGCAGCGTGTGCTGGGTGCAGTCCCGTTCGGACTCACTGTGGTGGCATTGTGCCGTAGCCTCCCGTCCTATTCGATTCAGATACTCACCGAAGCAGCCGTGCCCGGTGAGTATCTGAGTGAATCGATAGGTGACACAGTCGGTCCTCTCTACCCACGCTTCGAAGTTCGGCAGAACGGCTCCGACAGCGCGTTGGCTAGCACAGCCCTGAATTTCAAACCGTGCCTGCCAATTCACCAGAGCTTGCTTATGCGCATTCTGCCGTAGCATTCCGGGCTCATGATCTGGCGCAGCCTCTTCGTCATTCCGACCGACAGAACGAATTTGGTCGTAGACTATCGCGTCCATGTTGGCCAGAATGTCGAAGGGCGGAGATCGCGCCAATATCGTCGCCGCCTCATAGGAGATTGTGCGGTAGCCCCGCACGATCCGTATGGCCATCAAGCGCTGCAGGCTCCTGAGTAGGGCCTGGCAGCGGGAGGCACCCGCCAGGTCATTAAACCAGACGGGCGCCCCATAGAGGACCATGGATCTAACAACCCCCATGCAGAGGCGGCGAACTTCTTCCCGTGGTTTCCCAAGATTGTACAGCAAACGATGCACCTGCTACCCCTTGCACTTGGGGGACTAATCGCCTGAAATGCTCTTCAAAGCTCCAGCGACTGTCCAGGATGAGGCCTAGGTACTTCATGTACTGCCCCACCTGGACTTCCGTGTCACCTACCAGGAGGCATGAGCTGGGTGGTTCCTGGCGCTTGCGCAGACCATGGAACCATATCGCCTCAGTTTTCTGAGGTGCCACCCTCAGACCCAGCTCACGAATCTTTTCCACGACACTAGCCACACCCTGCTCGGCGAGCCAAAGCACCTCCTCGAAGTGTGACCCACTAGCCAGTATTAGTGTACTCATAGCAGACGACACTTAGGCGAGAGAGCAGACTGATGCGAAGGACAGTATCGTATGCGAGGTTCCATAATAATTGGCCCAATACAGAGCCCTGGGGAACTCCGCAATATACTTCCCTTCGATTCTTCGCTCCGTTCCGACCGATAAACTTCACCGTCCTGTCGCGCAGATAGGCCTCAATGACAGTCCGTAGATAGAACAGCACCTCATGATATTCGAAGGCCACCCCAATTGTATGCCAGGGGAGGGTGCCGAAAGCGTTGACTATGTCAAGGCTAACAGCCAACGCCACCCCCCCTGATCGGACTGTTGAATCCGACAGGGATCGAACGCACCTGACAGCATCTACTGTCGAACGTCCCCGCCGAAATCCAAATTGACAGTCCGACAGATCAGGGCCCACTCGCGACAGATGTCCGCTGATTCGGTCAGAGATTATCCTCTTAAAGAGTTTCCCCGACTCATTCAGCAGGCATATCGGTCGGAACGCGAATTGAGAATCTGCAGCTCTTCCTTCCTTTTTTAAGAGCACCAGTCTTGCTTCTTTCCAGCCGAGGGGGAAGACACCGAGGTGGAAACAATCTATAAAAATCCGCCTCAGTCTGTCCCCCAGTACCGACAGAGCTATCACTAACGCCCGGCCGGGAATGCCATTAGGTCCTAGGCCTGAAGCGAGCCGCTGCGTGGCTCGGTCCAGTTCCTCCTCCGTCACCTCACACTCGTCGGACCAGGTTTGGCGGTCCGATTAGGACGGAGGAATCGGGGGACTGTTTTTAAAATACCTGCGCTAAAGTTGAGTTTTTTCGAGGCATATCTTTTATGGCATTTGTGAAATCAAGAATAGATAAGATCTTAATTTTGAACGAATTTTTATTAAAAGAATTGGCTTTCTGGTGAACGAAGGATTATTAAAAGTACTTTCAAGTAATTAGCAACTCGAATTTAGCAGACATGTGAACTAGATAGACATTTGACTAGTAGGGACAGATGCAGCAGTTCCGTTTTCCTTTTGAAAACGGATTGATTATTTTATGACTGCGCAGATAGCGTTTAAGCACAAATCACTACGTTTAAGCGTTAACCTCACTTGATGACTTTTTATTTTGCTTTCTTTTTCTTTCTACTTTCTACTGCGATGAGTGTTGTGAGTTTAAACCCCACAAGGGACAACAATTTGTGTGATTCACAATTGGTCTTTTGAGTCTGACTGTTCTTTGTGTTTATTTTATGTATGTTTGTAAAGACACCTATGACACAGAAATATATAAAAGTGCTGTAAATGTTAATATATAAAAGTCAGTTAAGATACAAGTATAGTTCAGTATTATATATTTCGAAGCAACGATGAACAGATAACCTTATACAGTACTTGAACTAGGTTTAAAACACTCAGAGTGATGATACTAGGTCTATTCTTAGCTACTACACACATACTCGTATTACACTAGATATACGTATCCTCGATTTGATTTATACGAAGCCAATAGTCTATATCATGTAGGTGTATGGCACGTAAGTGTAGTCGATATTACATATACTTCACATATATGAGGTACATGCATACAATAATTTTCCACGGAGAACATTTATCAATCACAACATTATCTAACATAAATAGTCATCATATCGAATAGATAAATGGTCGTAATACTTTTCCGCTATACGGTTTTATGGACAGAGGAAATGTTAAGTTACTTTTTTACATACTAATAAACAGCGCCTTGCAAGTTAAGTATTTGTAACATTATTCTATAATACAATGTTCTTAAGATCCTGATCTTAAGATCAGGAATTGACCAGATTGAGCCAGATCAAAGCTGTAAATGTTTAAAAAAAGTAAATTAACGAAAATGTTATTTCGGAGAACGTAAAGTGTTATATAGGTGGCTGTTATTTCGGGAACGGTAGCGATATGCTGAGAATAATACCGCCATTTACACCGGCTATTATCACCAAACATTCCTCCTTTTTCATTTTCTCATTTGTTAGAGCAGGGCGTTCGCCTATTAATATAAGTTTTAATTTTTCTATGATAAATATTTATAATTTTTCTTCAACAAAAACTTTTTTGAACGTACTTATTTAAGTGCATAGAATGTATATTAATACTAAACAGGGTAATCTTTTAACCAAATAGAGTATTTTACACTAAAACAATATATTAGTGCTAAATTTTGAAAATCTATTCGTATTCAAATAAAATAGCTAAATATAAACGAAGAATTCGGAAATGACATCAGATGTCGCCGAGACGACCGACCTCTGGTAATAATCCACAAACATCTTATAGAAAAAGGCCGAAAATGAGGCTTAGTCACGCAAAAAGTTTCGTACAGAAATTTAGTAAAATTACGACTTAATTGAGGAGCTCGAAGCTAAATGGCTATTTGGTTCGTGCAGAGTTCCATCGATAAGAGATCGTAAGTTGTAAGTAATGTGCGTGTCGCTAGTCTGGAGATGGATTGCCTTTGTTTTCATTATATATCGCTACCCAGCCTTACAGGTCTAGAAAGGCGACGTCTTAACATGCACTTAACTTATTACTCGTTCTATGCACTTATGTAAGAGTGGATAAAAGAACATTTTGGTAGTACATACAAAGGGTGTAACATCACTTACCTTTATCTATTCGATACTCTATTTACAAATATTTATGATTAGAGAAAATCAAAGCTAAAGTAAGCTACGAACTAAACTGCAATGATTTAACCATTTCTTTGTAGACTAAAGCGAAGTAAGACAAAATTCACTTACCGGGGTAAGATTTTTCAGATTCCATTAGGTTACCAACGACCTCGGATTGCGCTAGTTATGGCTTACAAATAAAACCAAAGAAAATGCCACCCTCTTGTGTTACACGTATGCTATGTTCCACACGAATCGCTGTGACATTTGGGACATATTGAATGACTAATCATGCAATTATTTTTAAGTGTTTTAGAACATAGCATGTTGTTTGAAAATTTGCAATTTTAGTATCGTGATACAAGTTGAGGCATTACTTTTTGTTACTAACCTATTTCGTGACCGAAAATTTTATCCAAGAGTATAATCTGCATTTCCAAACCAAAGAAATCGTCAGAACCTTATTTACAATTCACAGATGCTATATACTTTTTTATTTCTTTTTGCCTAAATAAATGACTCGTGGAAAAATAGCCAGTACATAGTTGCCAAACAGATTTACGATGATTGTGATTCATGTTATATTCTATAAGAAACGTTTGTCACATATGATGTAGCAAGCTATATTTAATCTGTAGGAAACAGGATATAGCAGATTATTGTTCGTTTGTTTACTATTAAAAGATTTATATTAACTTTTACATGTTACATATCTGTCCATAATTAATAATACTTGTTCCAGGAGTGACCTATGTTTTCCTAGTCTTTATCATTCCCCTTAATTTTTGGGGGCGGCAATTAGTTTAACTGGTTTTATCAGAATGACAGTTTTTTACGAAGTGACTGACGTCGGACCCTCCACGGAAAGAGGTTAACTGGTGCCCTCAGGAGTTGGCTGACCTTCGCGCAGCCTGTACTCGTACCTGAAACTCCTAGACCCACAATCAGCGGCGTCACTATAGAAACGGCAAGGAGGCCCAGCTTCATGAGGAATATCAAGAGCTGTGGAAAACTCTGAAACTAACCATAAGCCGCGCTAAAGAAGCGAAGAGAAAGAAGATACTGGAAGGTCTCGATCGTAACCCCAGAGGACGTCCTTGTCGTGCGGAGTGTCAAAAGCTCTATACGTCGGCTCTGCTCCCCCCTTACAGAGACACTCCAACCCCGCAGGCAGCCTCCTTTTCCAGGTGGAACACACATTCCCATCAATGACCTTCTTGGACAGAGACAACGGAGGGAACGAGGATAATGATCTACCTGTCAGGGAATCGGAAGTAGAGGTAGCTATTCTACGGATCTGTTCCAAGAATACTGCCTCCGGGCCGGATGGAATACCTTCACGAGTGCTGGCCCGAGCCCTCGACTACATGCTAGACCGCTTTAGGAAGGTGTTGGACGCTAGCTTAGCGTCTGGAAGCTAACCTGAGCGATGGAAGAGCGGGCAGTTGGTCCTGTCAAGGAAGCCGGAACGGCCTGCCGGTTCTGTCGCAGCCTAAAGGCCTATCGTGTTGTTGGACGAGGCGGATAAATTATTTGAAAGAATACTCTCTGCCCGTATCGTCCGGCACTTTTGTGAGGTGGGCCCCGTTCTGTCGGATGTCCCATTCGATTTCCGAATGGAGCGTTCGATGTTCGACCCTGTGTTGCGCCTGAGGCCGTGACTGAAGTATATTCACGGATAGCTTAGTTCCGGGCGGGTAGTGGCATTCGACCACCGCTCGAAGAGGTATGTGAGTGGTGTGAGGCCACTTGTCGAAACAAATTTGCTAGCTGGTCATCCCGGCTGGAGGTTCCACGTGCTGGTTTTGCCACCGTGGCGAGCGCTCCAGCCGGCCATTGACGAGAGAGCAAGGCAGTAGGCAGTTTATTCGTTGTTTGTTTGATCAGATGATCCGTCGACGATCTCGACTTGTTGGGACTTAACATTTAACAATTATTATATGAATTCTCTAAATAATAATAATAAATGAGAAGCCTTAGTGGAGTAAAATAGCTATATTTATAAAATTTTCGGATCATAGTGTTTGTAACCAAACTCCTCCGAAACGTCTCGACCGATTTGTATGATTTTTTTGTGTATGTCTGAGAATTCTGAGAATATTTCGTAAGCTATTTTTTATGTAGTAAGTGCTAAGTGATATACATTAGACAGTTTTCTTGTCTTAAAATAGGTATCAAAAATATGATAAATAAATAAATATTTCGGTTATTTGAAGCAGAGCTTGTGTTATGATAACTAGACTGACTGATAGTTATATATATGTATATATACTATATATAGAATACTTATACAGTTTTTTTGTAAATATACGATAATATATAAGACACTAAAACAAGTAAACATAAATACGTATAACCCTTCATTTTTACTCTTCTAGAACCAACTTTTATCTTACATGACAAAATATTTGCCGAGTCAGCTCTTTTTTAAATAAAAATAAATTGTTGCTTATTATTTAACGTTTATTTATCAGTGTAAACTAAAGTACACTGATTACAGATATTACTTTAATAAACTTATTTTGGCATTAGCTTTGTGTACGTGTAAATTTTACTTAAATTCTAAATATATTTATGTTTATAAATCTGACATGTCAATAACTATCAGAACGCTAAATAATCCGCGAAACTTCGTCTGCGTGTACCAAAATAGATTTTCCCCATGTTTGCAACATTTTACATTGATGATCGGCTCTTATTCGTAGCAGTGTGATGTTATATGGCCTTCCTTTATAATAGGGCTACCCAACACTAAAATATTTGTCAATTTGTACCAGTAGATAGTTCCTGAACTTAGCGCATTCAACCGAACAAATAAATAAACGAATTAGTTTTATGATAATAGTAAATACTTAACAAATATAAAATGAAGGCAATTCTAAGATTGATGTAGATTTTATTTCTTGACTTTTGATTAACATATGATGACAAGATACCGATTTGACATAATACTTGTGTCAGTGACATATTGATGATATTTTAACTTTTGATTTATCTGCGATGCGATGAAATCTGCAATATCGCATACACATACGCATAATTCAATCAACATCACAATGACATTATGAAGGTAAGGGTTTACAAGTGTGTGTGTTTGTATGTTTGTTTTGTTTGTTCTATACTCTCAAACGGCTAGACTAATTTTGATAAAATTTGGTATGGACCTGGCATCCTAGATTTTCACTTAGGCTATTTTTATCGTGACACAATGTAGTGTTCTCGTGGGATGACTTACTCGTACTACTAGTGACATTCAAAAGCTCAGTACTTTACTTTTGTAAAAGTATTTTTACAACGACAATGTAAACAGTATTTATTATTGTACATTTTTAAACAAGTGTCATACTAAACTTAGCCAAAATATACAATTTACTCCGTCATATATGTAAACGTATAGAGATAAAATATAGGTACTCTTCATACAACAAAATGAATGCAGACAATGTCATGCCTATCAAAAACGAGTATTTTGTTATCGTGTTCTAGTTGTCACTTTTAAATATTACTATTATAAATAAAAGTTTAACTGAATTAATGTTTAATTAATGAACTGTCCGCAGATATCTTTTGTCAAGATCAGTTACGGATTAATGTCATAAACTCGTTTTTGGAATTAAACTTAATTCTAAACCTGAAAGAATGTACTTTTGCATTTGTTTCTTGAACTACAAAAGAGGATAATGCAACCTATTTGTATTTATTTCAGTTTATCGAGATTTTTTGAATAATGACATGAGCAGATTTTTACGTATGTGACAGTGACAGGCTTAGTCATTAGTCATGCCGCCCAACATTAAAAATAACACTTTTTATCCGTTTTGCAATCAATTTAAGATTTGACATGATCTGACACATCTGTAGGTGTCAGATTGAATGATTTATTAAAATTTTACGCATGACAATGCAAATATGCTAACATCTAGATTGTAGCGTCATGCATGTTTGCTGTAAGAAGGTTAATACTTCCAATTAAACCCGAATTGAACGTATAAAACATCAGAAAAATCTTAGGAAAACCATCACCACTCACCTTGGTGTAATGAAAAGGTTTTAGTCACCAGAACAATTAGTAAATTACATTAACACGGCTTCATCTTGCCTTATCTATTCCAACGTTCTTCAGTTTGAGTTATTGATGTTTTCATCCATCTTATCTACATAGCCAAGGCTCAGAATAATTTAGTGATGCGATAAAAGATGTGCTCATAAGGATGTAATCTTTTGTCAACATAACTGAACATGTATATAACGGCGAGAAGACAACATCAAATTAGTAAAAACATTTAGTATATATCAGTACGGTGTATCTCGATAAGTGCTAAGACGAGACACTAACGAGAAATACATATTAATTGTGCAATTAAAATATTATAATTATAATAACTGTGTGATTTATTATAACGATGCCTAAAGACAATGATTTCTGTAAGTACATACGATCTTTTAATATTAAGTATTTAGTTCTTATCATGAAATAGTCTGAAGCTATTACATAATAGTTGCTTAGTTCATGGTTAACACTTGAATTTCAGTATCAGTAAAAGCATAGTTACTAAAAACGTAAATGTTATGATTTTAAATATGGAAAAGTTATTTTAACTTTTCTAAACTGAAAAAAGACTCATCAAACCTGTCATCTGATTTTTATTCGTTAATTTTAGTAAGTATTTGCAAAAATAAGAAAAGGTGAAAAGATAACCAAATATAACCCAATAATATTAAAACTATAAAATTCATATAGCCTATGTCATCCGCGCCATTATTACGAATCTATGACAGCACATTCACTAAAATTATTTCAGTAGTTTCGATGCTGTGGTGAAAAATTCATAGACTACCAAAACTGTTACGCTTCCTTTTGATTTCACCATATAAATCGAGTATAAATATTAAACGAAGTTGCTAATCCGATTTATAGATTCTAAGTGTATTATTATTACATACTATTAACATTAGTTCTTTCAATGTGAATGAAGAATTTAAAATTAAAATGAGATTTTTTCATAACACTAGACATCGGTAAATCGATTGATTCATTAAATGTTTAATATTTAGGCAATTAAAAACTGTTTAATTGAAGGATAACTATAACATGAACTGAATAACTAGTTGTTCACTCCAAGTGTACTGTCAAGAATTGGGAATGATAATGGGCAGGTTCATTACCAAGCGCCTTGGTGATAACGCTCGTTCGCACATCGCACAACTAATCGTTTTCAAATGATCCAGGGACTCCACCTATCTATTATTTTTTATTCTTACATCCTCATCGCGATGGTGAACTGTACTGCAGTTAAAGTATTACAAGTGACACATAGATATGTAAAAGTGTAAAAGGATCCCAAAAGAAAAGAAAGGCTTGACGTTTGTAGGACGTTTGACTAATTGTTGAAATGTCAAAATTCGGAAATAATTAGAGACGGTCTTACCAATGCTCATTGATATTACTGTCATAGTAATCTTACCAATCGTAGGCCTTAGTCTAAATAGTTTTAACTACGCAATTAAAGTAATAAGATTAAGGGAATGTTAGTGTAGCCCCTACAGTAGTCCTTCTTTTGTCTCTTTAAATATAATTAGTATTCATAAAGGATTCTGTCACATGTAGGCAACCGGTACGGTAGTTCGGTATACCTCAAACGATCAGCAATGTTTAAATATGATCTTGATTTCTTGGCTAGAGCTATAGCATGTTAGAAATTCACGTCATTGGGCTAAATTTTACTCTGTAATTACATCGAATTCTTTTTTTAATTAGCTTGAGTATTGTGTTTTAATACCAAAGAAAACACATCAGGGTTACTCTACATTATATTTTGTAATAGGAATAAACGAGTGTGTTTCAAAAAAATCACTAATTTTGTCTTACCTAAATATTGCGGTAAAGAAATATATACAAAATAAAACATTTCTTTATTTATTATGTTGGCTAATATAATATTTGTCATATGATGTACATTGTGTTGAAGTATAATTACTTGACATATATATAATACTTTCATGACATATTTGAACACGGCACTGCAGCCACCAAGTGAAATAAAAAAAGCGCAAAGGCACAGAGCCATTCTTTTTTCAAAGCCATTTAGCACTTTTCTGTCTATGGCTCAGCTGGAAATCTGAGTTTTTAATGTCAAGTTTCGATTTAAACTATAGACAGAAGCTACCGAGTTTAATTTTAAAAACTGTTAAGTGAAAGTTTCTTAATTTCTCCCGCTCGTTGAAAGTGACTCACTTATTCGCAGATCATGAGAGTTACACGAACCAACAACATTCTATAAAGACAGTATAAAATTACAGAAAAAACTGATTACAATATCAGATTATATAAAAAATACAGACAGTTATCCACTTCAATTTAAAGAACTTAAAATTTTAATCTTCCCTGTGTCTATTTTTGAAACCTGTAAATTTGTAAGACAACGCTAAGAGTTCTACACCAAAAAGGAAGACATACAAACCAAAATGACATTCCGACACAGAGATAGATTTAAGCGATCGGCTTCCTGACTCACAATGAATTTATCAAGACCAATAATAATGTCTATAAAACTATAAAATACACAAAAAAAATAAAAACTCTTTCTTTTAAGTAAATTCAACTTTTATATTGGAACTGTTACGGATACTTAATATCTACAATAATTAATTATAATGTTTATACCTATATGTAGAATTGAAATATGAGTTAACCATAAAATAACTAGGATATATAGGATATAAAGCATTCAAAATATATGTGAAAAGAATACATTAATAACCAAATATTAAATTTGAAAAGATAGGTAAAATATGTAATAGATAATATTTATCAAAAAGACCTTTTCCTCTCTAATGCTAAGCTACGTTGCTGTGCCCGACAGGGTTTACAATTGTTACCATGTACTCATATATGCTTAACACCTGTAGTTATACATTTTGAAATGCAATAAAAAATGGCAAATTGAGTAAATTAATGACAATTACATCTATGTAAATTTAATAAAATGGCTGGGTGATCCGTTAGCAATATAATCACATAATAAAGTCTAAATAGTTAAATATATAAAGCACTCAGTGCGCTGTAATTAGGTAGATTTTGATGTAAGAGAAGCCACTTACCGTGTGCTATTTGAATTTGATTGATGCGAAACCATATTTGCAGTCATTCTTAAAGAAAAAAGTACAGCAAGTTTCTACAACTGGAAAGAGGTTATTTAAATTTCTCTACACAATTACAATATTCCGTTCAGAAATACTGTAAGTAGGTGTATCTAGTACCACGTTGTATACGTATAATACTACGCTGTACTAAGATTAATTTGATAGTCATTTTATTCATTTTCCTAACAGCAATGAATAAATAATTTGTCGTTCAAATATTTCTAAGAAAATTAATGCCTCCCAAAATCATTTTCAAAATATGTAATTAAATAAGTAAATAATGATAGGGCCCAGCAAAAAGTTATAATAGCACCTTATATGTGTTTGTATATGTGTTGTACACAATGTAACTGTTTCAGTACCTTTTCCAAGGTAGTCTCTACCGTAGAGAAAACCATATTGTTGTGTAAAGCAGTGATTGCTTTCAAATAGCATAACAAGTTAAAACTAGAGACATTCACCAATTATTTTCGGGGAACGTACTTACCTCCATACCTGTGTATACTTTTTCTCAATGAACCTTATCAAATAATTAACATTTTATTGTGTTTACCTCATTGTACTTTCTGTATGGATTATTAGTTCATTAATTTTATAATCTCAATTTCCTCAACTTACTGCGGGCAATTATGAACATTTCTAATAAATTCATATCTTATAAAAATCTTTTTTGTCGCATTACTATCGTTTTCATAAATCTTATATTAAAAGTAAATTATCTTATCTACCTATTATATCTTTTCCCAGTATTAAATATTAAATAAGATAATAATTTATCAATAAGTACCTTAATTAGTGCCTCTTATGTCATATTAATATTATTAATTAAAATTATTATATAACATATTTTTTAACTCTATGAATATAATTATAAGAAATGTAACAGATAGATTAATTCTTTTGAACACAAAAACAATAAAATCTACTTATTTCAATTTATTTCTAGGTAGGTAGATTTATTGTTTAACTGTACTTATCAATTCGTACAAAAACGAGATTCTTTTTATTTACATCAATATGTTAATTTATCGTTTCTTAATAAAAAAAATTGTTTGTTTTAGACCTCCGCACCGCATTCGGTCTTTTGGACCGCGACAGTGACGGACACGTAACGCCTGCGGAACTACAATTCATGCTGCGAAACCTGGGAATACAAGTCAGCGATGACCTGATAGCTGAACTTATTAAAGACGCCAGTAAAACTGGTAAGTTCTAAAGAGATCTATTCGTCATCCGAAAAGTTTTATTATAGTCTCTGTTAATTCCAAAAAAAGCTTTAATAAGCTTTTAAACTTGGCATTGTTGTAACTGATTTACAAACCGCATTTTAAATCACTAATTTCTAGGGCACGTTTCAAAGAAATTAATTATAAAAGAAGTAAAAATTAAACTAGTAAAAAATACACGTCAACAATAGAAGCAGAGAGTTTTGCGTTACTATGTATTACAACATCAGGGCAGTTTAATCATATTTTAATCCAATTGAATAGGAAACAAATCTGTTCCTTCAATGTTATCCTCGTTTTAATGATATACTCTACTATAAACATAAATATACAGTATTTTTAAATGTTCGTCATATTTCTACTACATCATTTGTGTATGTATAAAATACACAGTCGAGTTTCAGTATTCATAAGTTGATGACCGCACACACTTCATATAGCTTATAATATTTCCGTATCGTGGCGTAATATCTAAAATATTGCGGGACATTAAAGGTTTATGAACGACCGTTTTGTTACGACTTTGTAACGCTCAATATGTTCCTAATATAACCAAGAATATCTTTACAATTTGCGTCAAAAAGGTATAATAATAGAGGACATGAATATTCATACATATTTGACGTTAATTAAATTAGTGAACTATGATTAAAAAAGGAAATTAAAAAGAGTAAAAACATTGGCTAAAAACGATTAAAGTGATTTATTTTAGACTGCTTAATACTTACTTTGTAAAATTGCTTGTTAAAAGCTACAAAATACATTTAAACAAAACTGATAGTTATTCTCGTAATCAAAGAACATCAAATTTGAATAAAATTATTAAACAAATTAAATTTTATTTTTGACTTACGCATATACTCGTATTTCAAAAAGTCCAATTATTTTAATTAGAATTAAATAATTTCGCAAATATTTTAATATAATATTTTAATATATATATATATTTTAATATATATATAAATAATTTTGACAGATATATTAACAATAACGACAAATATTTAAAGACAGCGTTTCATTAATTACACAGCTTATTCAGTATTCTATATTAGATGAGATATTCTACAAACTCATTTAGAATTATTTAGAACTGATAAGGGATGTTCAAGATTAGATATATTGAAGTTTATTGAAAATAAAAAACACAACAGTAACCTAAGCTTTCGATCACGAGGCACTTGAAACTTAATATCTGTCTCACCTAATATTATTTGTCGAATTGTAGAGCTATGGAACGTTCTAAACATTCCAAAAGCTCTTTAAGGCAAATATGAGCAATTTGAATCAAGTAATCATACTTCTTATCAATCATTGACACGGCTCACGTTCTTAAAGGAATTAAAGAAACATGATAGATAAATATGTACGCACAATAATAAAAATTAAAAACATTTGAGCTGTTCATTATTTATTATTTGGTAAATACGTTATTCACGCTTTTTACTCTGAATTGAATTATTCCGTTAATAACTTAAATTTTATTATAATTTTATTTTGAGGCGATTCACTATAATTGATTGTTCGATCTTCTACTACTGTAATATTAGACTCTTTATCATTACAGATTATTTTTTAGTTTTTAGTTCGATTAGCAATAAAAGCCTGTTTTTTTAGTTTTTTAAACTATTATTTATTTTTCATTTTTTAGTCTGTGACAAACTCATAAAACTATTATCAAATTATCGCATTTTCATTGGTCCTTGAGAAGTGTGCAAAGTTTCAAATTGATCAGATTTTTAGAAACCGGTGAAAATTAAGCTCAAAGATTCCGTTACATACATAGATACAACCCAAGCTAATAAAAGCGTGTTAAAAATTATTGAGGAATACAGTAACCTATTGGCATTTTAAAGTTGTTTTAAAAATTCATAGAAATTTGTTTTGAAAATAGAATAGTATTCCTTTTTTTTAATTTAGTTGTCAGGTCAACGTACAAACGAAACTGGTGGAAAAAACTTTAACACTTGTATGCTACCAAAGATGTATATCTCAATCTCTAAACTTTGTAAGAATGAATTAATATCAAAATGTGCATTTAGTATGTATGTAATTGATTCGACGAACGTTACTACTTTTTGAATTAACGTAGCATACAACCATCTTGTACCAATGCCAACATAGTATCTTTTGACAGAAATAAATGTTGCTTCCGTTTTTATTTGTGGAAATCTAGAATTATGTGGAAAATTGCAAACTTGTTAAGCGGCTGAAACTAATAATGTTCGTAAAATATACACAGAGGGCTGCATAGTAATATATAATGTTAAGTTTATGGTAATAAACAACGTGTCATATACAGGAATTTACGACGGAAGGTTAGCTCGGAAATGTTTAGGTTTCATCAGAACTTTAGTAATTGCCTAGATACATTTCCTCATTTGAATAATATTTTCATATTGAATCTAATGATATATCATATATATATTTGAAGTGGTTTTAGACTACTTTCAGATAGTTTTTAATATAATACCATTTTTTCAAACATGTACTTAGATATACAAGATAAATAGTGCTTGAATTGAAGACTTTTTCTTTCTATTCAATACATTGAATATTTCTACGAAATTCTACTAGGATATTACTCAGTCGCAGTTGGCACCAACATTGTGTCTAGTAGCCACTAGGGCTTTTATCTCCATTATCTTATTTACTACCCGCGGTGACATTGCCAGAGGCCACTCCGAAATTATCACTTCTAGTAAATATTATATATATAATGTTAAAAAGGTGTATAGCAATTAATATTTGGTACAATCTTTTTTAATATATTGTTACCGCAGCTACGGTTGTAAGAAAAAAATATATTACAAACTATCAAAGCTGTTAAAAAATACTAACATCTTTTTCTCGTATTTCCTCTATTTGTTGTGTAACCTGTTATTTAATTTATATAACTTTCAAGTATCTCTGGAAGTGGATTTTATCTTTATTTCTCTCTCTTAGGTCTCTCTTTAGGTGGCGAGTGGTATGATAAGTTGTAGCCTTTTCATATAACGCATAACAAAAGGACACAAACAAAGACGGTATCGATATTAATTTTTATTTTATATATACTCGTACTTATAATTTCTATGAAATATGATTCAACATATGAATAAGGCTAAGCCGTGTCGTTCCTTATAACTAATGGATCAATTTTAAACAACTTTATATAATAAAACATGAATAAACAAAAAGTGATTAAATCGATGAGCCAGTTAATTTAGCAGGTTATTGTAAAATAGCGTGCTCGCCTTGGGCAGGGGGTTTCCGGCGACCCGCGCCTTTCCAAGGTTGATGGTACCTTGTACTTGCCTTACAACGTTATGCGGCGGCGTTTACGAAGCGTGTTGTGCTGCGTAATTGATAAACTTCCATTTTGATCACACTTCAAGTGAGTACCTACGAGATATTGCCTATGTAATTTTCTTCATTACTTTCTGCCATGTTTGCGTGGTAAAATTTCACAATGTTTACCGTAATCTCAAGCTAATTGAAGACTTCATACATTTTGACGCGTATTAAGACGCGTTGCTTTCATTTTAAAGTAAAAAGTGTAAGTATAGAATATCTCAATGTACATTGACCCGAAGAACCGCTATTAAACTTATAAAACATATTTATTTATTTTTTCTACAAAAAAGTTTTTGTATAACGAATGCCATCTATTTATATCATTCTAAAATCTTTGTCATTTGTAGCCAAAGATAACCTGCAGAGAATAGTTTTCAAACTGAATTATCTCAGATTTCGTAGGACAGAGTTGTGTACAAGACGTTTGAGATATGTTCAAACCTGTAATGTACAATCTGCCGTGAAGAACACGCCAAACACGTGATCAACTTGCACGACTTGTGAGCCAGTGTCTGGTCATAAATAACAAAACCATTAATTTAAAAATTGTGTGGTAATAAGTTCCTTACTTATTATTTACGTTGTTTCAGTATTTACACTGATAATTTTTTAACAGTTAGGATTATAACCTTTTTAAGAAAATGCACAACTACACTTATCTTGTTGGGTTATAGCTTGATGACACATATACCTTAATGGTCATGTAATTTCCGATGGGTATTCTTTGAATTATGTCTCGTATTTTTTAGTTTTTTTAGGATAGTTCTATGGATTGGATTTCCGTGATTTGTTGTAGAATATGAAACTGTTTTCGAGAGAAGCTCTGTTGAGAAAAAAAACTATCTATTTGCAAAATAGTTAGTAGTAATAAATAGCTATAGCACTTTGCAAAACAATTACAAACTAAAGTAATTTATGAAAGTTTTGAGTTTAATAGTAAACGTTAACTGTGGACATTTGTACCAGGGGGCACAGAATGCATCACCAAAATAATAATATGTGTTAAAGGTAGAAAAACCTAATGACCTATTTCAGAATTACTATAACTTTGGACTCAAGACGCCTCTATATCACACAATTCCTGTTTTACTTGCGGCTCGCCTTATTGCTATACTTTTCAATTAATTTATACATCCACTGATTTTTTTATTTTATTTAAAAGGCATCCTCCTTATTTTTGTCTATACAATGTTCTTTGTCTATATTAATAATGAGTTTGGTTCTTTGTTGCTTGTTAAACAGGCAGTGTGGTATATTATAGTTAATTACTACACGATTTAAACAAGTGACAAGTTGTGGCTATTTTTACGTGATGCCGTATTTACTCTACCCATTACCACAGATACTGCCAAGGACATAGGGTAACTTTGATCTAAAAAATAATGTATAATCTAGAGGATAGAAAAAAATACTTACACACAAGTAAAGTTGCAGAGGAAAACTAGGTACTAATAAAATCGGGTGAACTGGTTTTTATCGTAAACGTAAACCGCCCACCCTCCTGCTATCTACCATCGCACCCTGATAATCGTTTGATCCAATCAGACTGCGCCTGTTCTGGCTTACGGACGAGGTTAATATACTAACACGATACAAAAAGTAAGTAGCGCATAACACGACAGGTTTGATTTATACATTAGCTTTATAAATCCTATTAATTTAGAATTTCGACGCGACGTATCAGGGCACGCTTCATAAATGCTTGTGTCGTGAAGACTAAATACATTTATACACTTGTATACCTTAAGTAAGTTATAACTGGTATATAATTATATATTTAAAAATATAGAAAAACCAGTTTCTATCTTTCTAAATAAATTGACTGAAATTATTGCAATTTATTTAACGATTGAACACTCCAAAACATTGTTTATATTGGCTGTGATATTTTCGTAACAGAAGTTACTTTGAAGTTTTTAATAAAAATATAGATTTCTTGGCTAAATATAAATTATTGATTGATTGTTTATTGATGTTAATTATATAAATGTCTATTTAAGATATTGTTTTTGTTTTGTTTATACTGATCAGGTAATCGTAACTGTGCTGTTATATATTATTGTGTCGCCTTGTTCTTTTAATATTAATAATATTTTATATTTGTTTTTAATAATGTTTTGGACATTTCACACACAACACCCTTTAATCGCAAATTAAGCAGAGCTTGTACAATGGAAACTGACGAGAATGCATGCAGTGATTGATGAAAATGAACGAAGTAAAAAGGGTGTATCAGGACCGTAGTAAATGGAGATCAATTCTATTTGCCCACTCCTCTGGCAAATTGGCGTGATCTTATTTTATGTTAAAAATATATTCAACTAATGAAAGTGGACAAAGTACAATTCGTAATTTCGAAGAAATTGAAATAAAGATTTTCATAGCTTGACGAATTTTATAAGGAAGATTGATTCTATTAAGTTTTATCAGCATGACCCACGAACGGTATTTTAATAATTTCGAGCGACGATTTCATCCAAATATTATTTTGACAATGTCTATATCTAACCTCAGGTGGTGCAAAATTTGTCCGCGGCAAACCTTACCGTCGCAATATCCCTTACACATCTATAATCTATATTTAAGTGGAAAATGAAAGCGGCCCTAAAGTGAATAAATAAAAATAATTATATTTATTTAACAGAATAATGTTAGTATACACCATAAAATTATATTATGGGTATAAGACTGGCCTATAATAAAACTTTATGTATTATAAGTTAACGTTAAAACATTGATAATTATAATGAGTGTTATAATTAACCAAGCTAATGCTGTGCAGGGGGTGAACTGCTTACGTCATCACTAAAATGACTCTCCCTGCCGCCGTAATTAAGATTTAACGACTAAAGCCCTTTTCTTAATTGTCACATTATATTTTGTTGCGTTATATTTGGGAACGATTTAAGGTTCTCGCAATTACATTTTTAACGGTCACAACACTAGAGGACTCTTAAATATGTTTCTACGTTTGAAAATATTTTTAATTATTTTTTCAGAAAAATGCAATACATAAACACATATTTATTGAAAAAAAGGAAAAGGAACTGGAAATAAGATTATGTGTTACTCTTATTTGTTACTTAGAAGAAGAACGACACTTGAAATATCGCAGTAAAGATCTCTAAACTAAGAAACTAAGTCGTTTCAAAAAAAAAAGGTTAAAAAACATGGATATGATTGTTAAAGATTGCGTAACTCTTTAGTTCTAATTTGAATTTTTGATACCGAAACCAACCAGCTTGCGATTATTTCATCGATTATGTGTTTTACGAGTATTTATCTTAATATTTATTTCTGTATAATACACGCCTTTCTTTGATTTACATAAGTGTATTTTCTAGTATTGTTAAAGTCGTTTTCTCATATTTTTGTTAGTTATATGTAAATGAAATCTTAAATACGAAATTTTATAGGTGTGTGTATTTTTCTACACTAATTTTAATTTAAAATTTAAAAATAAATTGTATGTAAAATAACAATTTTTCAGTCATCAATTTAGGTTTTCGCAAATTTTTTTTCTTATACGTCGTAGCAGCGTAGCTATTACAAATTAGATTAAAATTAGAAATAAGCCACTTGAATATTCGATTTTTCTGTTACATACAAAGGATTGTGGTTTTTATTACTACTACTAACTCAAGTAAATGTTATGTTGTAGAAAAAAAATACAAGATATTTAACGTAAACGACTGCCATTATGCACTGATTTTCTAATCTACATATGTCGTGACATTGCTACGAAGCCTGACGTAGCAAGTTAACCTGAGTCTATCTATAAAATAAACTCTATTTTTAATTTCATGATGATGAATGAAAAAAAAGACAACAGACATTATATTTATTAAAATTAGAGTAAAAATAATTTATGACGGAATAAAGACTGCGTAAATCAAATGACCATATCTGGATGGAGTACTGACATTAAATGTCATGGCCGCAGCGCCCCGTCCAACAATTGCGCATTTCCCTAATAGTGGTAACCGTCATGTTACTCTGTACTACTACAAATACGTATATATCAAATAATAAAGAAACTCAGTTCGGTAAACAAAAATATCTTTGCGATAACTGTGGTTAAGGTCCTTAAAATATTTTTGAATAAACACTTTAACTATTAAAAATAACAATAACGTTAAATAAGGTTGAATGAAATACCCTATTAGGACTTTTTATAAGAAAATGCAGTTTCAAATATTAACGTATACACTTAAGCTGTGTTGATGTATATATGCACATGAAATAGCTATGTACAGCTGATGTACCTCAGTGGCCTTTTTACTTAAACTATTATAACAATGTTTCAAATCGTCTCAAGCAATTAATAGTAGTTCACTTAAAAGCAATTATAAAGAGAAAAAAAAAACATTTTTGAAACGAAATTGTATTAAAAATATTCTAGATAAAACTAGGTATATGGATTCAACATTTTGTAATATTATTACGCGATATTGTAATGTAAATGAAAGGTAGTTAAAATGATTTTTTTTTCAGGCAATGGGCTAATAGACGAGAACGATTTTATGCAGTGGGTGACGAAAATACAGGCATTACAAGGGTTAGACGTCACAACAAGCGGCGGGGACTCGGAGGAGGAGATCACAAGAGATCTGCTTGCTGCATTTAAGTAAGTAGTTTATCGAATCCTACGTCTAGTTCATAGTTTTATCATGTTTTTTCGTCCCTTTGTGTACACTATATCTCACAACCCATTAGTGACGGAAACCTTTAATTTCGCTTGGACATATTTTTCTATGAAGGCAACTGCACTAGTAGGTAATTTGTGGTGTGTCGCCGAGGAATTCACAAACGTACATGAAACGAACACAAAGATGACTCAGATCAAAAATTTGTGGATCACACAAAGTGTTGAACCATGTAGGGCTTGAAACAACATTAACGGAGTAGGAAGTATTGTGGTGACCACTTAAACAACTACGCCATCCGCACTTTCATGGCTGAAAGCGAAGTGTTTCTAAGTACATTACCGTTAAGACTTGGTTCTTTTCCTGACAGTTAAAGTTAGGTTTGTTCAACTTGTATGTAAGTTTGAATAGAACTGACTGACAAAGACAGACGAAGTGATCTAAAAATATTATTTCAAAATAAAACCATAAACGACATTGAAATATTTATAATTGAACAGCAAATTTATCACAATTTAGGTCAAAAACAAACAAAGTAAACTTTATTAATGTTAAACGACGGTTTAACACTGATTGTTTACTTTGTTTTTAATCACCTTTTCAAAAAAATGTAGTTTAAAAATTACTTTGATAAAGTAGAATAGCAAAAATCCCGCGCGTTTTCTTCTCGTTCAATTTTTTCTAGAAATTCAATAAATTATTATTTTAGGTATAGTCAGTACGATATAATTGTATATTTCTTAATTAATTTATTTATTGAATTTAATAGGATTCATTCTCACTATCTACAATATCTGTTTTTACAATATTATGGTAAAATCGTCGTCGTGTGCAAATTTAATATATGTGAAAGTTAACGAATTAATTTGATATAAAACGAAATGGTGGATCCATTTGTTAAAAAATAAGTTCCCTTTCAAAATAATTAGAAATAATATCAGGTTGGACATATATACAAGTGTATTTACCGTTCGTGATAGGGAACTATGATAATAAGATAAAAGAGGACTATCAAACAGATAAAAAATTTATTAGATAAACAGATTAACTGAATGAAATAAATGAGCACTATCTATTATCGAAGTCAGTAAGCGGGTGTTCATCGTATCCAGATTGATATCCCCTGTATTAGTATAGCGATTAATCAGATGATTGAATAAACTGAAGAGCAGAAGGTGAATAAGACCTAGATTAATAAGAGGCTTGGCTCATATAATAAAATCCTGGGACATTGATTACTCATTATTGAAATGTGCATTATTGCAGAGTATTCGACCGTGACGATAACGGGTATATAACGCGTGATGAACTGCGAGCGGCGTTGGAGATGATTGGTGAACCCGTCACCGACGCACAGCTGAACCAAGTGCTAGCGCTCGGAGACATTGATCACGACGGCAGGATCGACTATGAAGGTATGAACTATCATTTTAGTACCAAACAGTATAGTAGTAGGACTCCATCTTTAAAAAGTCCCTGAATAAAAAAAGAATCTGGAGGTGTTATGGCAGCCGCTCCACGTAATCGTAAACCGAAGTTCAGCCGTACCATCGTACGCCCAAAGCCGACCCCAATCTAGATTGGGAAAAGGCTCGACAGAAAAACTATCTTTAGAAAGTATAACGGACTTTAATCATACATATTTACTTAGTAACGTTGACTACTTTTTATTAAGCTATTGCATAGCTTTTATCGCGGGCTTCGAGCGCGGCGAACGAATCAAGAAATTCCGTAACGAAAATAAACCTAACCCCACTCTAACCGTCACAGTGGTGCGGCGTTGAAAGCCATGCATCGTCGAACGTCGTTTCAGTTCGGCTAACTTCGGCACGGTGTTTGTGTGCGTGCGACTAAACGTATGCGTGTAGACTGTACGAAGCTCGCACGGATCGAGACTAGCTCTCCGAAATATAATAATTGCAGAACTTGATAAAAATGCTATGCAATAGCTTTACCGCGGCAGCCCCGAGTGCCACATGTGTTTTTTTTTACAAGCAATATAACTTAATGTTCTACTGTTGACTCTAATTTCTTTTTACTTTCAGAATTCGTGAAAATGCTGTTGTAACGAGTACCTCGCCTGATGAGACCTCACTAGTTTTACTGCTAATGTTACAGATAGAAAGTCGACATGCATCCTTTGCGATCGGATCATTCTTAATGAATATGATAAATAGGAATTTGTGGCGTTGACTAACGCTAGATGTGATTTGACACCACCTATAAAATTCTAGGAAATAAGACTGTTTCATCACTACGTTTTACGTAAGCATGTGAATCTTTTAAGACGAAAAAAGAAAGCCACAATCTGAATTTGCGGTCACAATTCGCTTTAATCAAAACTTAACCGTAAAATAAAGTGACAATGGTCGACAAGAGCTGGTCGACAACTGTTGAGAATGTTGTAAATAGGAATATTATTGTAATTAATAAAAATAACATGTAACGTAGTTAACTAATTTAGGTTATAACATATGTAATTATTCGAGTCTATATTTTGCAGACACATGTACTATTTATGAAATACACAAGGGCCTTACTCGATCACTGATTTTATAGCTACAAAAGACATATGATAATCAATATTGTGAACAAATACAGGATTTGTCAGCATATTCTATTTTTTCTAAAGTACAGTCATTGTGGATCACACATGGCAACATTGCCAAATAAAATTTTTGTTTCCAATTTTAATTGTGTAAAAACTAAAAACTGGAAAAGTATTGCTTATTTACGAGATAAATATTGTTTTATAGTTTTAGTTATTTATTTTGAGCAAAAGACAATAAATGATTTCGTTATTATGAGTACTAAAGAATTTACTACTAATTAAGAATCTCGAAGTCAACTTGTCAAGAATAATATTTGAGACGAGACTATTTCAGTCTTATATCCTATTTATTAACTTTATATAATGCTTTATATTTTAATTCTTTTCAAACCTATTACAAAATTAATTTAGATTTTTGATAAAAGTGTTTGAAAATATTATTTTAGCAATAAACAAAATAAAATTTGATTTTGCGCATGTCATGAAACTTATATTTTATAGAGATTTATCTCTAATTAAAGATAATTCCATATAAATGTTGATGATGTATAGCTTTCAAACTTGTTTTATTTCTACTAAACCTGGGTGGATTATTTTCTCGACTTCGCGGGTACTAATTTTACTAAAGTAAAGTTACATTTGACATATCTATTATTTTGATTGCTTTTTTAACATTTCATATGGCACCATTTTTTCATTTATCATAAAAATCGAATAAAGTGGTTTCAAAAGGTATTAAAAATAATGATAACATCAACCATTTCTGTCATCATCAGAGATAATGTAAACTCAGAAACAAAGGGTAGTTGCCCTTTTATAGCCCTCTACGTTCTTTCATATCTCTTAACTAGCAATTTGTAATTTGTGGTTTATTAACAACATTTTACTCTGTACAAATTATCATAATACAATAACCATGGCAGGAAGTAAGCGGTCCAATGTCATCCAAAATGACTGTATTATTTTGTATGAGTGAGTAAGCAGACGATGCTATTTGAAAAGATCTCTGAATACCGACAGCGCTACGTATTATAACTTAAATCTGGGGTCATCTTTTTTTTATATGAAAGATTATCCAAATACAATAACGATAAATAATATTGTAATTTTGTGGTTGTGAATGGTAAATTACACCAGAAATGTTTAAAGATGTAATATGTTAATGATAAGAATTCCAAATATTATTTCCTTACACAAATGAAACTGCACTCTATCTATATTATGTAGATGGCTTTAATCTATTTATTTGTACTTATGTACGTTTCATCTGAATGTGTATTTGTTGTCTCAACATTGTATTAAACAAAATACTTACCTATTCATTAGTAATTTTTGCAACGTTTAAGTATTTTATTAAGTGTAAATAAATCTGATACCATTTATATGTATACAGATATACGAGTATATTTTTGAGATCAGTAACATTAGTGTCTAGTTCCACTTAAATTATTTTAATGGCGACACTAGAAATATACCAAAAGCCTTTGAAAGGTATGTGATGTGAAATGAAAGTGATTAATAAATCTTCAATTTTGTTATTGTTTGGTTTCTTTTATACCATGCCTTTGATGAATGACGTAAACCAATTTGCATATAGCCCGATACCTATTTATGAATCTGTATTAAGTATCCAAGTACCTAATTTATGTACCTATTTATTACGTAGGTACTCGTATAATTTAATATGGTGCATATATTCATACCAAATTTTCTCTTTCAATTATCTTCATCTCGTTGACTCCTACCCTCAGAATAACAAGAATCTTAACTCAATAAACAATAACTTTAAGTCACAAGTGATACAATTACCTCATATATAACTGATGCCTAAACTCTCTTATTCCCTCTGATTATTCTGCCCAAACTCTCTTATCCTTGGAGGGGAGGTTGACTAATTAAATTACTTTAATGGCTGTCATATAACTATATATGTAAAAAAAACATTGTTTGCATTTTTAAATATTATTATATTTGTTATTACTGTCACGCAACTACGATATTAATAATTTTAAAGATAAAATTAAAATCGGTATAAAATTGTATAATGGCTTATGACACCCTGCACAAAATACCCAAAAAATAATCAGTTGTTCTGTATTTACAATTTGAACAATAATTATGTTTATTTCGCATTAGAATGCTAATGAAAAATTAAAATTCTAGCATTTTTTTCATGAACAATCATCACACAAAGTCGATTTACATGATTTTTACGCAATGTTCATGGGACACTAGTGTACTATATCAATAATTTTATTTGGTAGATATTAAAATCAGTTCATTATTTCGCCATTTTTTCTATAATTTGAAATTTAAAATCTTTTGTAGGTGATTTATTTACATTTTTATAAATTTCGTAATCTCTATCTTTTCAATTTCCTTCGATAAACTTTGCTAGAAAAGAAGTACATTTTGGTTCTATACTTGGATTCCAATGTCTTATTACATGGTGCTTTGACTGCCAGTTGTGCGTCATTTCTTTTAGTTCTATGTAACCCTAAAACAGATGTAATATTTAGTAATTCGTATGGTATTTCGATGAAATACACCAGGTGCCATATAAGATGGTTAAAAGCAATTCATCAAAGAAATATTCCGGTCGTAATTGAATATTTTTTTCCAGTAAATACTGTAAAGAATAATTACGCCACCCATATTTTGAACTCATCATAATCGTCATCAGTCTGTAACGGTCCTCTACTGGAGATAGGTCTTTCCTTAGCAAGGAGGTTTTGACCTACTATACCACACTGGCTAGACGTGTTTTTCTTCTTCTCTTTGCAGTGATGTTATCTTGCATATTTTGTTCCCTTGGTCGCCTTTTACGATACCCATGAGAAGAGTGGTAAGACTTTGTATTCTTAATCCATCACCATACGGCCATTTGGACTAATAAATGATTATTGTTAGTTTTTAACACGCAAATACCGTCCTCCTATGTATGAAAACTTGACGATGATGGAAATATTGATTTCTAATGAAACAATTTTTACTAATAAATCTATGCTTGAATTATTATATATATTGAATACCTTAATAATAAGCACATCTATAACTCTGACATCAGTGATATTAGCATGTTTGTAAAAATATGATCTTAATATCCAGCGACATTGCTCTATATTTTTCGGGATATCGTAATGTTTTACTGGAAAATATAATAATATGAATATAGTAAATAAATGACGGGCAGACAGTCTGAAATTTAAAAGATTTCGACTGATTTCACAAAAGAAAGAATGACACAATGGACTTTCCTTGTCGCTTTACAATATGGATCTATTGACTATTTAAAATCTATTTATGGGGGTAAATACATCGTATATGTATCTACACTTTTAGTGTAAGAGTTGGAAGGCATCATTATGTCAATCGAATTTGTTTATACCTACTCAGTATAAATTATTAAATGTCCTTTGTATTTGTGACAAAATGATACATCGTATGTAAACGCTATACCATTTTCATTAATAATATTTGAAAAGCTATTATTTCGGGCCTGTTGGTCTAATAACTAGTGACCCTGACTACTACTACGCCGGCAGACGTGAGTTCGATGCCCACCCAGGGTAAATATTTGTGTGATGAGCATGATTATTTGTTCTATGTCTGGATGTAATTCATCTATAATATGTATGTATTTAGAAATATATAAGTATATTTATCAGCAGTCCGGTTACCATAGCACAGGTTCTGCTTAATTTGGAAACAGCCGTGTGTGTGAGATGTACGAGGTTATGTTGGTATTTATTTATTTTTTATAATTACAATACTAACGGAACGTAATTGTGTGCTACGTATTTTATACAGGCGACTAATGCATAATAAATACTTACCGATGTATGGAATATACCGATAAATAGCTCTATATAAACTCAAAGCTCTTCTTCGTGCTTCTCGTAAATCCGAAGACATCATAGGTCTTACACATTTATTACTCATTGCATAACTTTGAGATAATGTTACTAAGCTGTACGTTTTAAAAATCAACTTAACTTGATACATTGCGATATAAAATAATGATATCACAGTGTTATAAAAACAAATTTGTGAAAAATATTGACGTAAAAATGATAGTTATTAAACCAAAGACAACGTTAATTTACAAAGATATGAGTATTATTTTATAAATAACTTATATTTTGTAGTTTATGGTCATTTAGGCCTCGCCCGCACTACGGTTTTTTTCCCGTAAGCGGTAGACCACCAAACCGCAAAACTGCCTGAAATTAAAAGTCGCGGAACTTTCTACGACTTTCACATGGTAGAATGAGAATGGATTTCGAGAGAGTTGTATGTATTGTTGCTTCAACACTCATAAACAGAGTAAGAAAAGGTCGAACATTTTGTAAATTGTACGTCCAAACATTGGTCATTGGTCATTGGCCCTTTTATTATTAAATAAATTTATATTTACTTTTATTGAAGTTGATGATGATGATGAAGTTCATTAATGTCTATATGTTACAAAATTTCTGGATGATCAAGTTCTCGGATGGAGTTCATGGGTGCTTGCAATTGTGTGGAAGCTGAAGTATTAAGCGGTAAATAAATTATTTGTTTTGCAAACCCCGTTGCAAGCAGTCCTCCACTTTCTTACTTGGTCGATACTATCGGTTCACGAATGATCTGTGGTTTCCGAGTTGTTAAAGACTTAGCAGGCGCTAATGTTAAAACTGGTGAGAGACTGTTCTGGTATGGTTGGATATGGGTAATGAGCATAATACGAGTATGATTGCTGAGACAGGATTCAAGTAAATGACATACAAAACCATACCCTTGACTACGAATTTGTGGTTAGAATGGATAGAAAGATTTGGTTTTTTGCAAAATATTAACTATTTCTGCCTGAGCAAAATGCTTTTGATAAACATTCAATTTTCGTAATATTAGTAAAATCATTTGTTAAAAGTCGTCTCCACATGTGTTTTGAGTTTTTAGTCAAAAAATTTAACACTTGTTGTTCATAATCATCGAGGTTCGAATACTGGTGCACATTGGTTAAGATTTACAGTTATAACAATATCACAACAATGTTCTATAGAAGATTTGATATTGCTGCTAGAGTTCCTTTTTTGTAATGATGGTACTAAAAACAACAAAAACCCAAAATAAACGTACTTTATCTTTTTTATAGCACCTTGACACGATTCTTTAGCAAAACTGTCGCGTATATTCCTCCATTTCTTTTAATATATGTTGTACTGCTTGCAATAAAAATATAATAATTGTTTATTTTTTTTTGTATCTTGCCCGTGGAAACATTATGAAATCTTTGTGTTATAAACATTTGATTGGCACAACAGCTCTAAGTGAAATAGTTGAACACATGTACATGATCCTCCTGGAATTTGCTGGCTACAATCGTAACCAATGGTTTCATCAAGATAGAACCACTTGTCACACATTCAATGAGTCCCTGGCGGTGGTCAAAGACATATTGCCGGAACACCTGATTTCCAAACGATGCGACAGACCCCCAGCAGACTTTTTTATGAGGTTATTTCAAGAATCGTGTCTACATCAATAAACCAAATACACTACGTCAACTAAAAGGAAAAATCAGCGAAGAGGTGTCGGCGATCACGCGGTCTCTTTGCCGACAAGCATTCGAAAATTTCGGTGCTCGCTTAGATGAGGAAAATTTAGGTGAAGTAATTTTTTAAAAATAAATTATTTCACTCTCTCATTGGATTTATGTGTGACAAGTGGCTCCATCTTATTAAAACCATGTGTTACGATTGTAGCCAGCAAATTTTAGTAGCATCGGCCCCAAGAATTCCCGAAACATGTTTGAGTGGGATGTTAGATTCAAATGTTAACGAATTCTTGGCCCACCATATACATACATATCTTTTCATAGTATAAAATGAAGTCGCTTTTTGTTCTTGCAGTTTTCACCAACAGAGTGTTTTAAGAGGAAGGTTTATATGAATTATAATATGAAGCCGGAGTGAGTTGCTAGTTCTAGATAAATTACATCCAGACAAAGAACAAGTGACAGGGCTTACTACACAAAATTAATACTGGGTGAAAATCGAACCCACGATTTCGGGTTTAGCTTAATGTTCAGAACCAACAATCATTCACTAATTATTGATTATAAATATTAGATACACACATAAAAAAAACTGATGGCCTAGGTCGTTAAACCGCACTTATGCCTGAGTAAATACTACAAATTTTAGAGTAGGATTTAGTGTTCTTATCCACTACGAGATATAATAAGCAGTTCTTATAGCATATAGCAACAGTCTTTGGCAAAAAAATTGCCAATAGTCTATAATCTACTTTACAGCAGATATTACCTACTTTAATAACACTTACCAACTGATAACACCTGCTGTAGTAGTAATGGCGTGATCAGGTGAGATATATTGCATTTAGTAAACTTTACTAATATGGTGTTGCCACTCCTATTCATCCCATGGGACTTAACTGTCATACCTAATCCTTGAGTCAATTTAATTCTCCTTTATTGAGGAACAAAACACAACATAAAATAATTTAACACTATGTGATAAATTGTCATCATAATAAATACTTATCTTTCACAAGTGAGTGAGTTATCTAAGGCTTTATTCCGCCCCCTCTTAACAAGATAGGTAGGGAAGGGAACACCAAGTGTGGGTGGCAGCAATCAGAACAGGACATCATGTGAAATATTTGGTTCGATACCACTTTAAAAAAATCATCATCATAAACTTAGGAACAGACAGTGCTCTCATTGAAATACAATATAACCCACTTACGAAACTGTTACTGATCTACATAATTTTAAACTATAAAAATAAACAACCCAAAAATTGGAAACTGAAATCTATTACTGTTACAGTTTGCTATAACTTAGCATACAATCGGGTTTATTTACAAATGTTCTACATAAAGTGTTATTCATTTGAGTTGAAGAATTTTGAAAGGAAGTCTTTCGGCTTTGGCTCTTCAGTTGGTTTGAAGTAATCCATGATGTGCCCCTTTTGCTTCCACATATTTACACATTCTTTCAATTCCATTTGACCCTGGAAGGTACATTAGGGTAATATAGTTAATATGCAGTCTCACGAATAGGACAAGATATTGCAAAAACTATCAGGTTACTTTTACCATGAGCAAAATTTTTAACAGTGTATAACAAATAGATTCAAACAGAAAATTGCTTTGAGTAAGAACCTTAACTCATTTCCAGTTCAAATACTTTATTCCATTATGTAAAAAAATTACTGGCTGTCTACCACTAACAACAAATCACCACCATCATTGACAGCTATCATAGTCCTCAGCTGGACATAGATTTTTCCTACTTAGTACTATAACTTTTTATCCTTTAGAAAATAATTGAATAAATTAGTTATTCATTCTATAATAAACAAGAATATTAACAAACTAATAAGAATACAGAAATCCATCATCATCATCAACAGTCCTCTGCTGGATATAAACTTCTCCTTCGAAAGATTTAGAAATCCATATTTACAAGTAACTAATAAAATGCCGTGATAAAATTTTAAGTAACTTCTTATTCTGGTAATTCTTAGATCATTTTAGATTACTTTCTAAGTTACACTAATTAAACAGTTACATTAAGATAAAATTTATATGAATATTAGTACCTTGATGACAAGTAAATCAATAACTCTGATATCGGTCACATCCTTGTTTCTCATAAAATATTCCTTCAGTTTTTCACGGCACTGGTTTTCTGTCTTTGGGATGTCAAATTCCTTTACTTAAAAAAAAACAATCATTGGATAAAGGTGATTTACTAAACAAGAATTATTCTCTTAAAGTCTTAAGAGAACTTTAAAACGATTCCAAGAAATATTTATTGTTAATCTCATGTATTTTGCACCATACGACTGTTCCCAACAGAAGCCCGACAACCAAGCTATTTATACTAGGAACATATCCAATATACTTAAAAACTTTTAAACTTAAATAAAGAATTAACTTAAACTTTGAAGTATAAGCTGCTTAATTTATATAAGTCCTTGCAATCGACGCTAGCCACAAACGAATGTTTATAATCAAAATGTAGTGAACACTGATGACATAATAGCACACTTACAAATATAAGGGATTTGACGATACCAAGCCTTGTATAAGCTTAACACTCGTAATCTAGCTTCCCCATGATTTACAGATAGCACTGGTTTCACGATTTTTTTACCAACTTGAATAGCCTGCTTGGTGGCCATTATTTTATCTGTAGAACAGAAACCAGACAATATTATATATAACCAGTAGAATTGTGGCCAAGACAATATTTTTTGACATGAATGAATGACACTGACAGATCAGCTGCAACGAGTGAAGTCTTTTTGAATTCATTGACGGCAAGGCCGCCCCGCGTTTCATTAATTTATGGATTGTTTTTATTTTTACACATAAAACATTATTACTTTTGAAAACATCTCGTTGCGTCCGTATATTTTAAAAGTATTTAATTAATACACAATATAAATATTTATGCTCTTTAATAACTGACCTTTGCTTTTTGTATAATAGAAGCAATTGCTTTATTCACATTATGACGTATTTTATTTTGATTTTCATTTTAGATTATTTATTTTACACACATTAAGAATTTTTATTAATAACATCTACAGAAGCAAACGCACACGCAGTAACGTTTTTTTTTCATACGAGACATCAAATATCAACTCAAAGACCTTACTAGTTCCATTTCAAAAGCATGATATCCGAAAAAATAATTCTCCAAATGCATTGACCTCATGAAAGTGTATTAGAACATATTTTATAGGACAAACTTGTGACCAAAGTAAAATATTTCTGATTTTTTATATTTTTTATTTATTACATATCTGGTTTCACAAATATAGGAAAATCGACTAAATACAGGATAAACGATCAAAGTAATATGGCACAACGGCGTTTATGATACTGATTCCTTATGGTATGAATTTTCAAACGAATATTGACTTATGTTGTACGTATGTATGTTTTAATAATGAATTCAACAGACAAAAAGTCAATATTCTAAATCTTTTTTATAGCAAAAACCTGCAATAGATTTTAAAATTTTACGTTTCTAAAGTTTTCTCAGTTAAGTATCACAAAGGTCAGAACTTAATTGGACCATGGGTAGGGAATCTTTTAACATTGTTGTGTAACTCGATTGGTTAAGGGATAGGGCGCCACGTAGGAATGTACTCTCAAGTTCTATTCAATTCAATTAAGCTCTATTCAATTAAGTTCATTAGTATTTCATATTTTGCTATTTCGTATTTCTTAAAAATCGAATGTTAACCATCCGGTCTACAATCGCAGACACAAACCGTAAGCTTGGTTAAAGCGTTCTTTGTATTTGGTAAAAATAATACTAGTTCTTACTCTTGTAGGCAGAATCGTTAGGATAAATTACAATTAAAAAATGTTTAGTTAATGAATTTATTCACAGTTTCACAATATTTAGAACTTATTTCAATTATTTAGTATTTATATGATAATTATATCAAATATAAGAAATACAGTTATCAAAACGTCAAAAAAAAGTTTTCTGCACGTAACATATTCCGAAATTAAGGTAGTTGGTGTAAGTAATACTCTTACTACGTGCTAGTTACATATCAAAATACTACAAAAGGCCAATAGCATAATATAAACCAAGAAGACAAATTGAATTACTTTCCTGAAAAGACAATGTTATGAAAAAAAGTTACGTGCAAAAGTACAATCAAACGATTGTCTTATTTCCAACAAATCACGAAACTAAACTTACATATAATAAAACCTAATATATTAATCACCTAACATATTTTTTTTACTCGATTACGACTTTGGTTAACTAGAAAGTGTTCACAACAACACAGTAGCTACGTTAGCTGTAATCTAAATATTCAAAGGACACGTTTTAGCTCCATATTTTGGTGTGAGTTGAGGACTGTAAGGGTTAACGAAGTATACGTCTTGCATTCTGGGAGGAAGATACGTGAAAAATATGTCACTGAAAAATAAGATGAAAATATTAAATTAATTTTAATATCAAAATGTTTATTTACAACATCCTTAACGAGCACAAACATTTCGTAGATATTTCAAGACATTAGTTATTTTGTAATAGTAGAATATTACGAAAAATATCAGCTCGCGGCAATTGACCAACTCTGTTCTCGTCGCACATCACAAATCTTATGCTTCGTTTAAAGGCTTGCCGAGGCTTGGTAAACGTCGACAAGCTCCAAGTGTTTACAAATTATTCGATGCCATTTACATGCTTACGAGTATGGGTTGACAAGCAGACAGGCAGATGTGGATGTTGAAATTGTGTCAGCTATTTACTTATTTAAGAATCTCCAACAAATATGAACAAAATATTAAAAATACATTTCACACTGGTATATGCTATGTGTACTCCTTCAAATACAGAAGACCACGGTATGATATAGCGTTTGGCTTACCATGTTTTTATTTAAAATATAAACAACGACACTAAAGACGCATGAACCTGAAAACATGTTGTAAGTGCTTGCCGCAAACTTGTGTTTAACCACCAATACTAGTCCGGATTGAATACAAGTTCAGGCAAGCCAACCCAAACATTCCGTTTACACGCTTGAGTTTATCGACAACTGCCAAGCATGGGAACCGCAAGTTATATACTTTAGAAAATAAGTTGTGTCTTACGGCTCTGGGATCTTACTCTATTAATTTTTATATTAAGTTTATGTACTCTAAGCATTTTTACGATAATTAAACTAAAAAAGAATGCCTTTGGAAAATGTTCTATATAATAATGTTACATACAGGAATGGTTTGCCAGGATATTGATCATATTTCGTTGTTGGCCACCACATGCGAGTTTGCATTACTTGCTTTAGCCTGTTTCTGGTTACGAAATTGTCCAATAAAACTTGAAACTGCAACAAAAAATAAAGTTTATTATAAAAGAGAGAGAGCAAGAGAGAGAGAGAGAGAAAACGAGCCAAAAACTAATCAACACAAATTCTTACCAGTTCTTGTACCATACGTCGATGCTGCCAACTAAAATGCTCCAATTGCTTCATCGTAAATGGTATAGAATAAGCCCTGGCCCTATGGTCCACATGTTTTAAGTCTAGCCATCTCCGTAGTGAATTTAAGTACAAGAGTCCTGAATAGAAATAATGTGTTACTTTTTTAACTGAATATTCTGAAAAACTCAAATAACTTTTTTTCTTGAAAAGAACACCCCAGCAGGAATAAATCCTGTGTTGCGGGGGACTTTACAAACATACAAGAAACGGACACAAAGAACACTTAGACTCAGAACAATAATTTGTGGATTACATAATGTGTTGTCCCATGTGTGGTTTGAACCCATTCGGCGAGGTAGTGAGCGCAGTGGCGACCGCTTAAACCACTAGACCAATCGTGCAGCCACCATTAAAAATATTTTATTTTCAATGCAAGTGATTAATCGATAAGATCGTAACCAATCCATAGTAACACTAGTGTGAGGTAACCGATATAGACGTTATACGAGTAGTCCGTAACCACATTAGTGGGACTATGGATAATTTTATCGATCCCTAGTCACATTAATTTGCCCAATCCGCAGTCACAGCAATATAATTACGATCAAATTTTTACCTTTTATTTAAATTGAGCCACTGTACTTCTTTCAATTGTATACCTTTTATGCAGTTGCAAAAGATAGTAATTGATAAAATAATTATCTTTCTGAGTATTGAAAACTGATGCTATCAGTGTAGTAAATAAGTAATTAATTATGCATTTGTTTTTATTTTCGTCATTATGTATCTTGTTTAAGAATAGATATAGAGGCAGAGTACAAAATTTTAGATATAAAACGTAGTGTGACGGTTTTATTCAAATGTGACATTGACACTATATATAAGTATATAAATACATAATGTCACGTCTACTTCTCAGAGTGGTAGGTAGAGAATGGACCTTCTTTTATTACGATCCTGACACACCTCTATTGCTTCGTCTACATTCACTCACCATTCTGTAAATGCAGCTCGGTTTCTCGTGCATTTTACACGCCTCTTTTTATAATATTACAGATTTGGTATTATTTTATTTCAGTCTGCAACTTTCCTTTGTCACTACAATCCTAACTCTGACACTTATATTCACACCACACACTTCTTATTCCTACTTTCTTCTACTAAAGAAATATCGGATATTATTCGCCTTATTTCTCGCTTTTACTCTTCATTCTTTATAAACTGCATGAACTCCATTCTTTGTAAACATACAACATTATACAAATTGCCGCACTTGTTCTACTCTCTTAATTTCAGTAATAATATTCAAATCGGTCATGCTATTTTCCCTGTTAAAGATCACATAACTGTCTTTGTGAGAACGTTTATTTTCACCCCTTTATGAGCCCTCATTTAAGTGTTAAAGTCTTCAGCAACTCCTCCGCAGAGGACGCAAGTAGTACTTAGTGATTGCCGTGGAGAAGGCATTTGATTGGTAACTCGTCTATACTCAATATCAATGTCGAATTTTTCTGTACTACGGATCGGATGCAGACAAGATTCGTCTCATTCGATTCCTTACATCTAAAACATGTACTGTACATGTAATAAAAGTATAAGTGAGTTACTAGAAGTGAGGACTTGTAATTGGCTTACTGTTGCTCGACTACAAACCTTAAAATGTTAGCTGTAAGTCCTCTATGTTATAAATAAAAAAATACAGAATATATATACAAACTATGCTGCTTAGGAGTGAGAGGACCCTTCACTCGATTCCGGACCCACTCTTGAAGATTATTCAAGAGATTAGCTTCCGGCAAATGAGGAATTAGAAGATATGTATCCGAAAGATCAGCCAAAAATGCCTGTAATAAACAATAGTTCAATATAAATATACCTTATTTGACTCACCAGGATAGTTCTTATGAAACTGGGATTATAACTGAATGACTCAGAAAACAATTAACACTTCCTTAAACCCACAGACACCTTTTTAATAATAATTACCTTGAATTGTGATTTTTAACCAACGCAGATCTAAACCTCAGTAAACTACAATTACAATATATCTAATATGTGGTTCTGGTGTCATCTAAAATAATTTTTAATTACCGAAATCAACATATTAAAGGTTCAATCGATTCCGTTTATTACACCTTCTTGAAAAATATGGATAACATGGCCAAAGAAATTAAATTGAAGTCAAACTAAAAAAGCAAAAGCCATACCTACTATGCATCAACGTAAGGGATGCCTTATTTTAATCTGACGTGCTAAAGTAAATCTCAATTCCTGATAGCTGTTTTGTTTTCGATAGGAAGAGGAACAGTTTTTATCTAATATTTTAACAAAAACTTTTATACCATGTTAATTACGTCTACCAAATATGAGTCGGAATTAAACCTACATATAGAACCCAACATCAGGACTAGTCGATCAGATTATTAAAAGAAAAAAAATAGCAGAAATACATGAATGTAAAAGATGACGTTAGCTAGCTTACATGCTGAATAGCATAAATTTTAATCATCTGAAAAATTGTGAATATAATACACTGCAGTGGGATTAACTCTATAAATATATAAACTTATTACCGCTAAAAGCTCGCTTTCTTTTAATCCAGACGCCGATATGGAGGGTTCTGAAGTGGGAATCTGCAAAACACAATTAGAATTAGTAAGGTCAAACGAAATTTCTAACTGACATAAGGTCGGTTCTGTCGGTATACGTTCATGGATACTAGATATTATATCATTGTCATACGTGTTGGCTATTATTCTTCTGAGAATGTTATCTGATCGTGTATTTTTAAAAACTACAAAGCAGTTACAAATTCGAACAACTCGTCGGACATTATTCTATCAAAACAAAATTGACAGTACATAACATAGATTCTGTCGATCATGCTGTGAGAGCACATTTAGCCGTAGTTAATAGGCTATTCAATGTAATTGTCTTAAGAGTGTAGCTGTCTTAATAATTAAATAAAAGTAAACTGATATAACGTAAAATTTGACTGAAAATGTACTTACCGAAGAAGGAGCAGATTTTAACCCCTCCTTAAATGTATCCTTAATAAAGTCTTCCATAGGATCCTTTTGGAATATTTTCGCCTCATCTATCCAAAATGGTCCGTGCTTGTCCGGAGGGTAAAACAACTTCTCCGATGGCTTACCCACATTATAAAAATCGTAAAGATGACCGCATGTGCACTTTGAGCCTTTTAAATATTCCATTACAGGTTGTTCCCTAAAGAAAAGCGCAAATATACCTAATAATAATAACTTCACACATATCAGACACAAAAGTTTGTTCTCAATTAACTTAGTGCCTGTGCAATGATAACGAGACTGCTGATAAACATTCTTAACTAAAAGGAAAAAAAAAATTCAATCGTACACAAAAAGTGCAGACACAAAAAGAGCTCATTTACCCATGGGTAGACGAGCTCTGCGTCACAGTTTGTGTAAACCACTTACCACTTCATCAAACAATCACATTTCAAATCACACTTTTCGGTCTCCTTTTTTGGGTAAAGCCAGAAGCCTGCTATGCACGTAACATAATTTCCACGAACAAGAGCTATTCCAGCATTAATTAATATGTACCCCGAAGGCAAGAGAGCAACGTCTAAAATATTGTTAAGTTGTTAATAAAATGAAATATTCTTTATTGTTTTGGTTCTTTGCGTGTGTTTACGGCAAAGGAAGGAATGAAGGAGTCATTTACTTGACAACAGGCTATTAGATTTACTATCACTATATGTGCAAACCGTTTTGTCCAAGTACTGTAAAATTGGCACGTTACGTTTAACAATACAACAAACGCCGGATAATTGAAAATATATTTGTTTTCTAAAAATCAGGATGTATTAAATCAACAGACTAATAGTTTACTATGGAGGACTTTTAGATTAATTGTGTATATACACTACCGGTCAAAAGTCTTCGCCCTCCCTACAATTTGCGTGATACACAACAAATAAAAACAATACCATCGATTTTGATATTTTTATTTTATAGAACATATATAGATAAGAATATAGTAATAATAAAACCACAGTCTGTAATTGTTATATATTAAAATTTCTGTTTCATCAATGTAACCCCCTTTTGATTTAATTATTTAGGCGCACAATCTTGGCATTCTCTGTAACAATTTGGACAAATAATCGTCGTCTATTTGGTTCCATTCGTTTTTCAGGATATTCCAAAGATGTGAAGTGGAAGTAGGACACTGCTTTCTGACTTCCCTGTCCAATTTGTCCCACAACAACTCAATCGGGTTGAGGTCGGGCGACTGTGACGGCCAAATCATTACTTCCAGTACATTCTTCCTTTCCAATTCTTTCAAATACTCTTTGCACAGCTTCGAGAAATGCTTGGGATCGTTGTCATGCTGGAAGACAAATTTTCTTCCAATCAGGCGTTGACCAGAATGTACTACATTTTCCTTTAATATTTTTTTATAGCCTTCTTTCTTCAAAATCCCTTCAATTTTTACCAGGTCTCCAGTCGCCCGCCCTCCAAAACATCCCCAAACCATCACCGAGCCTCCGCCATGTTTTACAGTTGGGATTACACATAGATCTAACATCCGTTCTTCCTTTGACCTGCGCACAAAGACCTCTTAGACCCAAAAACCTCAAATCTTGACTCATCACTCCATAATACTCTCTCCCACTGTTCAGGCGTCCAATTTTCATGTTCTTTAGCCTACTGCAACCTCTTACCTTTATTTTGACGTCTTAAAAGAGGTTTCTTCACCGCCACCCTTCCAAAAAGGCCAGCTTCTCTTAATCTCCTTTTCACTGTAGAAGTACTCAAAGGCTGATCCCTAGACACATTGATCTGAGCTGCTATCTCTGGACCCGTGAGTCGTCGATCACGTTTACTGATCAATATAATACGTTGATCTTCAGCTGTTGTGGTTTTTCGAGGCCGCCCTGAACGTTTTCTATCGCCAAAGCTCCCAGTGGATTCATATTTTTTCACGTTGTAGTCCACGGTACGTCGAGGTATTTTTAGTTCGGCGGCAATGGCACGGTTACTTTTACCTAGATTATGAAGACTTGTAATTAAAGCACGAGTTTCAACCGATAGTTCCTTGGTTTTACCCATTTTAAAACTTAAAGGTCTGAATTTGCGAAAACGATAGCAATTCGTATTCGAACTTCACAAAAAGATCTCTTGGTACAAAAAATATAAATTACAGTACGTTATTGCGTCTCACAAGGCTAACTGGCACTAAACTGCAATTATAAACGCCGAAGAAATAATTCACAGTTAAAGAATAATAAACGAATCAGCGGGTACTCGCAAGTTGTAACTTGACGCACTCACCGACAAAATAGTCAAATATGAACACTTGTTGTTCACAAAAAAGATACTTTATTTAAGAATACAAGTTTTTAGCAGGACAGTATGTCACTGGCAAGATGGTACTAACAGAATGAACAGAATGACCAGAATGAATCATCTAATTCTTAAACTTAGCTTACATACTGGATTACAGTGTGTGTGTGTGCTGTCCGTGTGATGGGACCCACGGGTAGCTTCTTGGTACATGGTAATTAATTTAATGTGTTTGGTCTACATTAGTTTTATGATGATTATACTAAATCGGTGTAGGTGTCAAATTGCTAATCGACAGCGTTGGTGGCGTGATGCGCCCTTAGTGTACTAACACAGTTCTGAGTATTGGGTCGGAATGCATAACTAAATATAAAACATGCGCTCGTATGAAGTAAACAATTAATGGGCACTATTATTTTTGGTTTGTATAACATCGTTTAAACCTTCGCTTGACAACATGAAAGGGAAATTTGCTAAAAGTGTATTATTTTGAAATTTAATGAATGAAGTATGGGGTGGGCGAAGACTTTTGACCGGTAGTGTAGCTATGAGCGTCGCCAGCATTATATTCAGGGAGGTTCATCTGCATCTACATATACTAGACAGAAGACCAACCTAAAGCGTCAGCATCCGTGTTGTCGTGTTTCGTTGGTGACTGTGAGACCGGAGGCCCATTGATGCAGAGGTGACAGTTATCGTGGTAACTGTGTAAGCCTTACACTGACACGATGATTGTCATACCTTTTACATCCCCAAGCGTGGTGTAAAAAAGCATCTCACAAGGCCGCCATAGTGTGGGCCACCATACTGCATTGTCTGCATTTGCAATGAGTATGGTGACCACAACTCTTGGATTCTATTCATGCTTCCCATCAGGCAGATTAAAGTCACTTTGGCAGGTTCTTAATATAGAAAAAAATACTATTAACTAACATAAAATATAGAAATAAGCATGTACAGTGGATAAATGCAATGCTAAGTTAAAATCACGTTCAAAATTCTGTCTAAACACACAATGTTCTTAATATAGAAATATGCTTCGGTTTTTCTGTTTTGACCAATGAGACTGCTGATATTAGTGGCAAATAGTAATTAATTATCGATTGGTGTTCAGTATCTACGTTATGATAACTAATCAATAATTTATGAAGAACTCCTCGGATATGTACCCGGTACAAGAATTTAATGCAAAAAAATTGCAATCTTGTTTTAAATAATCATGTTGGCATACGACATGTGTGCTACAATGATAAGTGGTTACATAAGTGGTGTTCAGGAAATTATAAATGATAAATAACCTTTAGCCCTATTTCGACTTATTTGCAAGCCACGTTTGACATTAATGACCTGACCACTGTCAGTGAGGTGAGAAATACTATTGAAACTATAAAGGACATTCTAGTTTATTTTTAAAGAGAGTACATTGTGGCGGTTTAAAATTTCAAATATACCGCTATTTTGTGAAATGCTTTGCAAAACAAAATACAAAAGTATCAGAATATTTTCAGATTTTTTCCTAAAACATAAACCAAAGCGTACACTTTACACTGAGTATAACCTCTACACGACGGCAACTAATCCAACAGACTCGTACATTGTGACACATTCGTTAATCGCTGATTAGTCTGATAAACTTAAATCCGTGTGAAATTAATTACAAGACCTAAATATGAATATAAACGCAATACACTATATTGTAACAAAATTAACTTCACCCAGTTTCACTCATAAAATATACAAACCAGAATTTTTATCGATACCAAAAGATATACAGGCCTATACGTAAGTCTTCATCATAATTTTATTGCCTATTTTACATAATAAAAAGTAATAAAGTCAAACTAAGCCTATAATTCGGTTTTAAATTAATCTGTACTTTAAATAGCAGATGTAATTACATTACACAGAGTAATTACTGAAGACACACCATTTCAACCAGCGTGCGGTAATCAAAATTTCTTTAACTATTCCAGCAAACATGTAGCATTGAGCGTATATTTAGTACAATAACCCTCTATTGCATAGAAAGCCATTTATGGCTGTTGAAATTAATAATTTTTTTCTACACTTAATTTTAATAAAAAATTATAAATCTTGTCAGGGCTTTATCAATCACTTCTTCGTGGAATGGAACGTATTTTTTTTGTTTATGGATAGAGCCATTTGTCAATATAACCTGACGTTTCACCGGCGTGTACGCAGTAAATGGAAGTAGCGATTTTTCGTGAGACTTTGAAAATCAACAATTATTAGTTAAGGTAAGTAATTTGTGTGTAAAAAATATGAAATGTACTGTTCAAGGGTTCTATTTACTCTTAATTAATATGTTTTTTACTAATCTCAGATTTTTCTATTCCATTTCGTCAATTTATCACAGGAGCCATTTTTGGTTTTGTATACATTTACGGTGTAAAACGCTTGAGCCAGAAATGGCTTTGCACGCATTCACCGACGCTGATTGCTTTATGTTCTATCTTTTCAGAATGCTTCCTTCACACTTTTATGGCACGAATCGTTTCGCTAAATCTATTCCCGGTGATGGTTCTATTAGAGATGACTCTGCATCAGACTCCGACGATGACAACATTCCGCTTTCTATCCTTCGCTTACCAATTTCCCGCAAACAAGTAATCATTATACTTGAATCTGATATGGATTCTTCCGATGACGAGAACAATTTTGTTAATCCTAAGCAAATAAAAACGAAACAAAAAAAAATCTAAAATTAAGATTAGCTGGACATTGGTAAAATGCCTGCATATGATAGTAATAACCATAAATTTACTGGTAGCCTGGATTTACCAGAATGTATTCAAATCCTTGATTCCCCGGTTGATTTCTTTAAATTTTGTTTTACCGATGAATTGCTTGATTTCATAAGTGAGCAGTCTAATTTGAAATCTGTACAGGTCAATATCAACAAGCCAGCAAATATCACCAGATCCGAAATAGAACAGTTCATAGGAATTGTAATTTTCACTTCATTGGTCCATCTGCCAGCCTCAAAGAGATATTGGTCCACTACTATAGGCCAGAATCAAGTGCATGAGATAATGACTTGTAATGGGTTTGAAACTATCAAACGATTTCTACACCTGAATGACAACAATAATTTCAAACAACTAGGTACACCGGGTCATGATAAATTGTTCAAAGTCAGACCCCTGTTGGAAAAGATTCGGGAATGTTTGTTGTTGGTTCCAAAGGAAGAATTCTTAGCGGTGGACGAAGAAATAATTGCAACAAAATGCCTACATGAACTGAAACAGTTCAATCGCGCTAAACCTCATAAGTGGGGATATAAGAATCAGGTTTTGAGTGACGTCTCCGGATTCAGTTATGACTTTGACATTTTTGCCGGAGATCAAAGCAATGTTTATCCCAGTGATGCACCAGACCTTGGAGTTATTTCTAATGTTGTCACACCGCTAACAAGTACCGTACCGCGTAATGTCGGTCACAAGATTTTCTTTGTCAATTGGTTCAATAGCGTTAACTTACAAGTCTACTTGTTCAAAAATGGTTTACTACCATTGTTTACAGTAAGGCTAAATAGAGTGCCAAATGCAGGAATGCCTTTAGAGAAGGTTGCCATGGTCGAAAAAGTTGCCACTGTAGATGACGTGACTCTAAGTTTAGTTTAATGGTACGATAACAAACAGGTAAATCTACTTTCCGCTTTTGTAGGCAGTGAACCAATTTCTACTAAGAAGAGATACTTTAGGAAAGACAAGGAATACAGAGACATAGCATCACCCAAAGCAATCGATGTCTACAACCAACACATGGGTGGGGTTGATTTATTAGACTCTATGCTTGGCTTGTACAGAATTAAGATAAGATCTCGACAGTGGTATAAAAGAATATTTTTTCATTCTCTGCATTACAGAAAGGCAGGAAAGACTATCACGAAGAAACGTGGTCGACCGAGCACTATTGGTACTCCTGTCCAAGGTACGCTTACTACAAACAGAACTGCTATACCTACAGGTCATAACGACTCTCCAGCACCACCTGTCGAAAGAGCACGTAAAGTCAGAGTTCAAGATGTTCCATTGAATTCCGTGCGATCTGACAGAATTGACCACTTTCCATTGCACGATGGACGTCGTCAGTTGTGCCAAAATCATTGTATGTTTCGATCCTACATAAATTGTGAGAAATATAATGTTTACTTGTGTCTCAATGAGAAAAGAAACTGTTTAAATGACTTTCATGCTATCTAAAAATTGTATTTAATGTGCATAGAAAGCCAAAAATGGCATGACCATAGAAAGTGCTAAATGCATACAGAGCCATTTATGGCTTTTAATTTTATTTCTATAAGTAAAGTACCTATTTTTTTTTTTCGTTATTTAATTTCTTAATTCATCAAAATAAAACACAAATAAAGTAAATAAAAAATTTTTTTTTGTTTCATTTCTGGTAATTCATGCAATAGAGGGTTAAGACGTGTGAAGACGTAGAATCACTCAACGACGGTAGACGCGAGGCTTAACAACCTGTACATGCTCAGTGTTCATAAGAAAAGAGAGGAATAGGATACTGACAAGATGAACAAATTTGGACAGTGACCTATTTCGCTTTAGGTTTTTGTCTAAACTTTAACTAAATACATCAATTAATTTTTGCTAAATTAATTTCGTTGATGATTAGTCATGAAAATGATATAGCTTATGATAACCCCTCCCACAGTCTTCGCGATGATGACACAGGCTTTGCTGAAATCCTACAAGCCTTTTAGGCTGTAGCACGTGCTATATACTCGTACTTGACGAACATTGCGCACCCGCTAGTGTAGCCGGTAAAAAATGTGTAATTTTTTTCTACGTACTTTAATACCTGACAGGTGCACCCCCTCGCACACAGCTCCTGATGCCCGTGTTCATAGTTTTTCTCCAATGTACACAAAACATTATAATGGGGGGGTTACTCTTACTAAATAACGAGTAAGTACCACCTTTCATTAGGCTACGTTAAAAGTTAAAATAAAAAACTTACTGTTCACGCAATAGTTAGGTTTGCCACCCGTAAAACTAACGCCTCCAACCTGATATTGAGCAATTTTAAAAGGAGCCTTAAATTTTGCTTTGGCTTTTTTCTTTAACATTTTTAACTTGTTCACATAAGCAACCATCTTTGGGTCAGTATTACCTAAAAATTATAAATTAATATTAAGTTAAGTCCTTCATTAGTCTTTTCTGCATTAGTCTTTCTTGCAGCTCCGAGTAGAGCAACAATTTTATTATAAGGATATTTTTGCTCGGGTAACTGTCTAAATAGCGTAATTCTTCTCGTAAACCCAAGTTGACTCGTTGGTTATTCCGGCTAGTGGCAGGAGGCATGTACAACTTCATGTTCGCGCAGACTGTCCATCTGGCCATCGTTTATATAGACAGAGCAGCACTACAGAACCCTTTCCTTCCTACTATTGGCCATCATATATTCAACAGTATGATGTTGCGGTAGAATACGGCGGAGTGGGTTAGAGAGGAAACTCTCCGGAGAAGAGTATGGTTTTAGTTAGTTCAATTCCAAAACCTCAACCCTACCTAAAACACTTGGCTCGAAAGGATCAAATGCACAAAAAAGTACTACTCGATTAGACTAATACTGTTATTAAGAAAGATGGCAAGTATTGATAATCTTACGCAAAGTACTAGGTGGTTCCCAGAATTTATAACTACAAAGTCTTTCCTGTTCTTGTTCATGCTGATTTCTTAGTAAACGTTTTTCTAACTGTAAATGTTAAATATTACGTAAATTAATAAATAAGCATATGTAAAATATAATATACATATATTTGTATATGACTTACAAAGCTAGTATTCTTCCTTAAGTTTTCGTAGCTCTGAAAATAAATATGGCGTATAGTTGAAGTCCTTTATTTAATTTAGATTTCGTAATTTAGTAGTAAAGATTGTAAAAATTGTAGAAATTAGGATTAAATAAATCCAAACTTCTAAAATTAATTTTAAGTTACGAAATCATTCTTTATTCTTCATTAACTTAAAACTTTTAGTCTTAAGTTACATATAGTAAATAGTATCTACAGTTGTAAATACATAACCAAAAATTCTACATGGTTAAAATCAATTTCTACAGATTTTTAATAGCTTAGCAATATCAAAACATTTCATGTTGCTTTCATTTCATTTTCATACATTTATTAATATGATATTTACTTCTTCACTCCTAAGTCGGAATTTGTTTCCTAGAGGTAAAGGTTCTGGCTTCTTCTTCTTTTTAACATTAGTATATAGCGGAACGTACATACGTTGTAAGTACTGCCCGTACCTCACTTTCGGTTCAAAGTATGGGTGTTTCTCTGCAATACAATACAATAATTAAAAAAATAGTAGTTCGTGTTGGTAGCATCCGCGACGTCCTATACTTACTCTCGAAATAACAACATAGACTGAGAGCAGAGAAATCAGATGGCTATGTCTAAAGGTAATTTCTAATAAAAACGTAGAATATACCACCAAGATTAATAGATTTACAAGCTTCACTCATAGATGAAGCGGCTGGCAGGCGCATGTCTATTCTAGCTGTAATAGTAAGCAGAGAAACATACTCGGTTCTTTCTTTATCGGAGGCGCCTTTTTGTAATGTGTCAAATTCGCTAATTTTTGCACGCAATCCTCTAAATCAATAAACACCAGACATGACATTAAAATCCTTCCAGTTGTATCATATTCTGTTAACATCAATTAAATATTAAATAAGTCAATTATTGTACATTTTTTTATTAAGTGTTTCATTTTATCATTCTTGGAAAATGCTACATTCTCGAGGCATTAAGAAACGAAATATTAGGAATTTAAGTACTGTCTTCTATTAAAAATATCATTCGTTGCCATATCCTAGTTATCCCTTAGGATACAAATAGGCAAACACAGGTACTACGACTACTGCGGCAATCAGGGTAGCAGATAACTTTTTTAATGTAATAAAAAGATAATTACAACTTACTAGCTGACCCGCGCAATCTCGTCTTTATCGCTTATTGCCGTAGCGTGATGTTATATAGAGTGAAGAAATTTGTTTACTTTAAAAAAGGTTATACAAGGTGTCTAGAAAGGGTATCGGGTATTTGTAAGTTCAATGAAACAAAAGTTATTTGTACGCAATAAAAAAGTTTATTGTTTATTATTATCATATGAATGGGAGAATTATTTGGAAAAGATGATGTTATCCAAATGATGACCGTTACGTTGCTGCACTCTTCTAAACGGAAACGTCTCTATCGTGCGAAATATCGTACACGCCACGCGCCAAGTGACGATAGCCTTAGGAAATGGATCAGGATGTTTGAGAATACAGGTGCGACAGTTAAAATTCAAAACTCTGGTCGTCCTCGTTCAGTTCGCGATGAAGAAACAATTGAAGAAGTTGAGGCGTCGGTTCATCAAAATCCGTCTTTATCCATCCGAAAGCGAAGCCAAGCGTTGAACATCAAAAAATCGTCTTTACATTCGATTTTAAAGAAAGACTTACATTTAAAAGCCTATAAAATTCAATTGGTTCAAGAATTGAAGGATACGGACTATGCTAATCGACTGAATTTTGCGAACGAAATGCTGCAGCGATTTAACAACTTTAACAACATACTGTTCAGTGACGAAGCAAATTTTCACCTGAATGGTCATATGAATAAGCAGAATTGTCGGTACTGGTCAGTGGAGAATCCGAGACGAAAGCATGAACGACCCCTGCATAGCCCAAAGGTTTGGGCCGCTATGTCTGCTAAAGGCATAATTGGTCCTTATTTTCACGAAGATCTACGAGGCCGAGCAATTAATGTGAATAGTGACCGTCATTGCGATATGTTGCGAAATTTTTTGGTCCCAGAGTTGCAGGAGTTTGCAGGTTTCAACTCAAGAACGTGGTTCCAGCAAGATGGGGCCACTTGCCATACCTCAAATGACTCAATGGAAGTTGTTAATGAATTATTCCCTAATAAAGTCATTTCGCGAAGGGGTAACATCAACTGGCCTCCCAGAAGCCCCGACCTTAGCCCGCTTGACTAAAATAGTCATGCATGCATGCAACCTTAAAAGTAAGGTTTATCAAAACAATCCGACGAATCTAACCCAGTTAAAGCAAAACATCAAGTCAGAAATGGCAGCAATATCGATAGCAATGTGTCAACGTGTTATCGCCAATCTTCGTTTCCGTTTAGAAGAGTGCCAGCAACGTAACGGTCATCATTTGGATAACATCATCTTTTCCAAATAATTCTCTAATTCATATGCTAACAATAAACAATAAACTTTTTTATTGCATACAAATAATTTTTGTTTCATTGAACTTACAAATACCCGATACCCTTTCTGGACACCTTGTAGTAAGCCAACTCTTAGATAGACATATGCCGTGGTGGACTTTTCTTTAGAACTTTTAAGGGGGATTAATTATTTCATACATTATTCTTGCTAAACTTTAACCGTTTACGTTGCGTCATTTTCTACCATTTTTATAATATTTTTCATTGATACTCAGCTTTTTTCCTTCTTCCTTAATAGCTAGGCAATCTAACGCTGAAATAATTTTTCAAATCGGAGCCTACTGGTTCGATTTGAAAAATGCCTGAAATCAGCGTGTTCAATCTAACAACCAAACATACTCTTCATCCTTATAATATTATTATAAATAGAGATATAGTTAGTTTGTAGTACCTATTCTAAGAGTTACGGTTACAATTTAAAACTCACTGGATTGCAATTCACTAGGGGATTGGTTGAAAACTGCAGCATATAGATTCCATATAAACACTCCTGGATCTTCTTTAGACTCTGCAAGAGTCTTTAGTAATACACTTTTGGGAATTTTGTTAGCAAGTTGCGTTAGACCAAGATCGTATAAAGCTTTTCGCGTCCGTCGAGGAATATCCTCTAGTAAGTCCTGATGGATATAGGCTTTAAGTTGTGCCAAAATAGCCCTTTGGGCAGTAGAAAACTCGCAATACCAAGAAGGGCCAGCTTCTTTCAGTAATCTTTTCTCTTTTCGAACGCCTGTGAAAATTTTACAAAGAAGTAATGCATCCCTAGAGTCCTTTACCTTTATTTAAGTGCTAGTGTAGCTCGTGTTAGTCTGGAATCATGCCACCGTCACCAAAACAAAGAAGTCTAGTTGTTATTTCTTTTATTTAAATTATTTTATGCTTAGTAAACATTCAAATAGAAAATATATTGCTTACTTTCAGCATGGTAAAAATGTCGCAATTCCTTTAAATACTGGAGCCAATCATGAACTTTCTGATTATATGGTTTCTTGTCTTGATTTTGGCGCATTTCTTCTTCTAAATAAACCCATTCTAGATCTTTCTTTTTACTATATATCCTCTAAATTATAAAATAAATACTATTATTTGGTTTATTTGTTACTCTATCGGTTAATTTTATAACTTTATGCGCAAGTATGTGCATTGGCGGATTTAATGATTTTAGGCATTCTCTGCCAGTCGACCGATTGGGCGATGGCAACGCAGAGAAAGAATTAGGTAAGTGCACTTATGGATAATTAGTAATAAATGATAGAAATTTAAAGATCTATAAAGTATTTTGACATTGCAAAGACAATTATATAGAGCAACACATACACATACATACACATATATATCAAAACATATCTATATTATATTGAGACAAAATGCTACTAGGTTATAAGTGAAGAGCTCGCCACCAATCATCAGTGATAGTCTGTTAATTTGCTCAGCATAAGCTCCTTTACTTTCATCTTAAACGAATAACGACTCCTAGTCATCGTGACTCGTCGAGAGGAAACGCATCCCACAAGAGGATAGGCAGTACAATAAACGTACTAGCTTTTATTAGTACTAACATCTGTTGGATATGATTATCAAAACAATAAGTAAAATTTAAGATTTAAAATATATTAATAGCAACACTATCCTCTTCCTGGTTTGTCCTTGTCGTGTTCACAACCATTACAGTACAGGTTGTTGGTTGTTTTCACTAATGTGTTTCAGGATATAATAAATATAGAAGATAAAGGCTGCTTTATTTCCCAAAATAACCTCAACAGGTTATGGGGCCAGGTCACAAAATTGGCAGAGCATACGTGTTTCGAAAATTACAGTCTGTGTATAGATTTACAAAACTAAACCGCCATGGGTCGTGCGATAGTATTAGGCTCTGATTACAAATGGGATAACATGGCGGTTTCAGGCAATCATCATCATCATCATCATCATCAACAGCCTTTAATAAACCACTGCTGGACATTGTCCACTCCTAGGAAAGAAGATTTTGGCCTCTTCTACCGCCCTGGCCAGACGGGTTGATATAGGGTTTGTTTCGACTTTTCCTTCTCTTGGCTATGATGTTATTGTGCATAATTTGCTCCCTTAGTCAGTTCTTACGACACCCACGGAATCGAAAGGGGTGATGACGCTCTGATTCTTAGTCCGTCATCACACGGACTACGGTGACGGAAAAAAAACAATGGTGGTGTTAAAAGCAAGAAACTGACACGATGTTGTTACAAAAGCTCCACAGAAAAAAACCAGAAAGTACAAGAATAGATTGTCACGCGAGTCAAAAAAAAGTATTAAGTTAACTAATTACGTGCTCATCAGTTTTCAAATTTTGTAAAAAAATTATCAATATGTACGAAGCGAGATCAAAGACAGGACTCCATCTATTACAACGGAATATTTATAATTCAAAATACGAAAGACGTATGATGAAATTTATCACGAGAATTGAACTTCTAAACTGGCTTAATTGTCATGTCGAAGAAGTCTGAGAAAACGAATATCACAAAGATACTTATTAGCCTGCCAGAGGGGAATATTATGTTAGATATATTAAATTATGTATGTACAGATAGACAGCTCGCAGATATGTTTACCAAATGTTTAAGCAGAGAAAAATTTCAGATGTAGATTCGAATTTAATAAATTTTGTTCAAGTTTATTCATAATTGTTCCCGTTATTGTGTATCAGGATGTTAATATATTTACTTATAGAAGAAAAAGACTTTCTTTTAGCCAAACTAATTAAATTTTGTGTTTGTCGTGAATGTATGTTCCTCAAATCGATATTCATCGGTATGTAGATATTGCACCCTGGGCAGGCTGCGATTATTAAGCGCCATTCCCCAAATACCTACCTGACCTATAGTTTACAGTGCTTTTTAATCCTTATTTTAAGATGTTCAAATTGTATTATTAATAATATAGACGAGACTCTGCCAGTAACATCCTCATCAACAGCTTTTAATAGACCATTGCTGGGCACAGGCCTCTCTTCAAGGAAGGCCAGACTAAACTGGTACTCAATTTTAATGGTTTCACTTTTATAGCAAACTTATGTATAACTTATATATCTCGTTATAGAAGGCCATAAAATTTAACAGACTTGGTGCTCAAAAGTCTGTTGTTCAATACCATTACAATTACTTACGAAAATAGTTTTCTAATTCTCTAGCCTCTAGAAGCCTAGCTGTGAACTACTTTTCGTAATTTCAAAATTGTACCTTTTTATCCAGAAAATGTTGAACCGTAGGCATCTTAAACTTTTTCTTGCCCATTGTGAACTACCTACTATAAATTTGGTTAATAATAAGTAAGGAATAATTTAAAAAACAATAATTTAAAATTTTGAAATATGTATTGCCTACGTAAGAAAAATTTAAATGGATTACCTAATCAGTTCTCTATGATAGATAACAAGTGAGAAATTTTGATCTATGGAATTACAGAAACAAAGTCCTAAGCAGAGCAAATGGGAGAAGGTATAACTTTTTACACAAACTATTTACTTACTGTGTGCCATAATCCTAACCCGTATTGTTTACTACATTAATTTCTTTTAATGTAACTTCAAAATATTGTTTTTATAGATATTACTTTTAATTCATCGTGACTATACTTAGATTTATTCGATTTAAAAAAATAGTGAAGCATCCATCAAGTTCTGCCCCTTTATTATTTTTTCGTGCGCCAATCCCTACGGATACGACCGAAAGGTGTTTATGTCGGACTCGAACCGACCAAAAATCGCATACCGTCTCAGCTACCAGTAGCCGGGGCACTAGGTGCACCCTAGTAAGGAAATCGGACGGACTCCACCGTACTACAGACTGGAACTCCAACGTACCTCGGGCACCTACGGCTTGTAGATGGCCCTCCCGTATGGAAACCCTGATATTCCCTTTTCTTTTTGCTCTCAAAAGGGTGGGCTCGGTCCGTAGCGCTCGCATCACCACTCCGTTCTGTTTCTGCTAGGGTGGCAGATGGCCTCACCTGTCACCCTCAGGACTAAATTATGGAGGACGGAGATCGTTTAACGATTTCCGGTGCCTGAGTCTTCTGCGGTACCTAGCCTGTTCCCGGGCCTGGCGAACCGGGAGAGTTCTAAACCTCTTCCGGTCCCGCTCCACCATTCCCGTCGCAAGCATATCCTGCTCGCAGAAAGAGACGGCGGAGTTCCACGCGCTCTCGCGTATCATGGTCGCAATCATGTTACTGAGCGAGAGAATCCCCGCTCCGATGGCCACGACGAGATCACGCCTCTGTATCAGGCTCTGCCCCTTTTAGCTTCCAAATTGACTACTAAAAATCAATTGGTAATCAGATAAGAGTTAGGCCATAATGGTTATATCGCCTTCCGTAATTGGGCCTATTTAAGCATATTTTTAGGTATATATTTAGATATAATCAGACTATAAGCGTACCTATTCTCTACTGCGTTCAAAATGTCTATTACTAGCAGAATGCAAGACATTGCAGAAGTAGAGAATCCAAATTGATTTGAAAAGTTATTTATAAAGGACATAAATCAATAAATAAAATCAAGTAGGTTATGAATGTGTCAATGAATCTAATATCTCTGGCATCTAACCATAATGCCAACATAATGGTAAAAAGATTAATTATCATGATATTTAATCTATAGATTTAAGATTTAGGTAAATATTTAGAGTGTAATACTTAATATCATTTAAAAAAGGACATAAGTCTAAACACATTTTGTGGGTTTAGTGATTTAATTTTGAAATGGCATTTATTGAAGTTATCAAGAAAAACGTGGGAATAGCGGATATTCAATCGCCCCGAAGTTGTATATTAAGGTGATATTTGGCAGCAGATTATCCAGCCAAAACTATTGATCTCTTATAATGAACATTGTCGATTCTGTACGCCAACAGTAATTGGCTGCTTATAAATAGATAAATGAGACAATCACCAAGAACTGTTGTAATACAACTGAATTCGTTTTCACTGCTTAAGTGTTATTTATTTTTAACCAGAGATGTAGTAGTAGTGTATGTGTAGTGTTGTATACTATAGTTACCAAATTTATGATTATATTATTTATTTAAAAAATGCATATCCCTTTACACAATTAGTACATTAAAGTAGGAATTCTGAATCATAATTAATGCAGATTAACACATTGAGTTACATATAAATGTAAAATGTCTTTTTCAGTACAATTGAGTGAGTCTCCTTAGTTTACTTCGGGGTCATTGGGGGTAATACAAAAGTTCTTATATTTTATACATATTTGCAAGAAAGTAAGGCATTTAAAACACTAACACAATTGAGGGTGTTAGAACTCCCTGAGTTTTTGTCTTTTGGTTGTGTACTTAATCCAAGGCATTTTCTTTATTAATTATTCTTGTGTTAGATTCTGCAAACATGTAATTTTATAACTATTTTTGATATTTCAGTTCAAACACTCTAGAATAAGTATCTTAAGTGACAAAACTTTACTGAATAACTTATTTTAGTTTTAAACTGTTAGAATTTATCACAATAGCAATGGATGGAAATGAAAAACCAATTATGTCAACAGATGAAATATATAATATTACAACTTATTACAATAAACTTAAAGTTGAATATTTTTGCATTTTTCTAAAACTTCCTTATATGGTGGATTTATAGGCGACTGAACTGGCTCTTTATAGTTATATGATGTTTGTCCTTCTAATAATAGTGGATATGATGTATCAGAGTCATATGCGCTCAAATCTCCACATGCATTAAATGGTACTATAAATCTATTAGGCCCCGTAAATTCATTGAAATCACAATACTTGTGGTCTAGTAGAGGATTTACCATGTTTAATTCATATCCTTTAGGCAGTTGATAATCTTTGCACACTACAAAAGCTTCTATACTTGAATTTCTAGAACTTCTAGGCTTAGACACCGTCACATATGTAAAGAATTGTTTTAGCTGAGAATACAAAAGAGATACATCTTTTCCTCTAAATATTTTTGCAACAAAAATACCACCTGTTTTTAAAACATGTGTTGTTATATTAAGCGCAGCCAAAAGAAGCTGTGATTGTATATATTCATCTATATCATGTAGACCGGTGACATCTGGAGCTCCATCGCACACCACTAAATCAGCCTTATGTCCTCGAAACTGTTCAATTATAGAATTTGCAGTTGAAACCTCTGTAATATCGCCTTGTATTTGTATAACACCAGGCAAAGCAGCCATGGCTTGTAAGTCCACTGCGACGATTTTGACGTTGTCCGCGTTTTCTACGTTCTGACGCAATTTCTTTGTCAACACTTGACTCCAGCTACCAGGGGCAGCGCAAAGATCAACAGCTCGTGTTACACCATCAAATATATTATGTTCTTCGTTAATTTGTAGTAACTTAAATGCACTTCTGGCTCTCCAACCTTCTTCCTTTGCTAATCTATAATATATATCTCTTTTGTCTTTAGATGTTTTCCCCATGGTCCTCTAGTACTTAACAGTGGAAATTATTAAGTGATATTTTTCTTTGTAAGAGGACGTAGGTAGTAACCTACAATTAAATTTCTAGCAATATTATTCCTTCTTCTTTTACAAAGTCAAATACAAGTAAAACCAAATAATATACAGATACTTATTTTGTTATTTGTTCTATCTTTCTAAAATCTTGTACTATACATAGTATTGCCCAGTTCACCACAATACCACATTATAAAAATACATTCTGGCTAAGGTCCGAATTGTGCTTACAGCACTTACGACGTTCAAACTGCTAACGTGTGGTCCGATTTAGGCCATGGCCCGAATCACGCTCACAGCGCTAATAGCGTACCAACGTGCGGTCTGATTGAGTAATTGATTGAGTGAGCGTTGACGTTATTTTGCGCCATTTATTTGAATTGACTTTCCTCGATAGCGGAAGATTCTTGAAATACAAGTATTTTACCATCTTCATCGGCTACACCACATACTCCACTTATGCTTATGTCAAAAAATGCTCTGTTAGATTATGTTCAACTTTTTGAATTGGTAAGCACATTCACAAGTGGTCCGAATTATTAATATGGCTAACAGACGTTGGCGCGCTTACTAAGGCCGTGGTCCGAATTACGCTCACAGCACTTACGACGTTTAAACTGCTAACGTGTAGTCCGATTTAGTGAGCGCGCCGACGTCTGTTAGCAGTATTAATAATTTGGACCACTTGTGAGTTTGCTTACGAATTCAAAAAGTTGAACATAATATAACAGAGCATTTTTTGACATAAACATGAGTGGAGTATGTGGTGTAGCCGATGAAGATGGTAAAATGCTTGTATTTCAAGAATTATCCGCAATCGAGGCAATTCAATTCAAATAAATGGCGCAAAACAACTTCAACGCTCACGATGTTAACGATCCGACCCGTCAGTATTGTAAGCACTAGGTAGTGACGTTACATGTGACGTCATAGCATCCACAACGCTAATGGTGAGCGTGAAAAGCACTGAGTGAGTGCTGTGAGCGTGATTCGGATCACGGCCTATGTTAAGTGGCGTTTTTCGTGACGTGAGTGACATTTGGTACCAGTTAATAACTCGACAGCAGGCAGCGAGTTTCAACTCTAGCTCTAAAAATATCCTACTGAGTATATAATTTAAATTCAATTCAATCAATTTTTCGATTATTTTGAACACCTTTTGCTGTTCCATAATCGTTACTATTGTATTATTAATATGTAATCCAATTCAACAGTTTTTGAAAATTAAAGAATAGTCTAAAACAGAACTGTAGCCAGTTTCGATAGGCCGTGCTGAGCTGGGCTAAGCATTTAAATATTATTAAATATTTCCCCTCCAAAAATAAAGGTTAAAGGAAAATGTTGTCTAATTTTATATGAACTGTATGCACCTTGTGTGTGCCCGTTTTTTGCCGGTTGTAAACCAGGCTCTATTATACAATGTATTTTCTAGAAAAACTTTATTTTGAAAAGTAAAACACAATCGCAGTAATTTTTATTTTACGCAAACAATTCAAAAGAACCGAGAGGGGCTAAGAACAGCCAAACTTCAGTGCTATTCAGCACTCATAGTAATTTTATTAGAAACTCTTTCTTACTGGTGCCGTAACTGGTTAAATAGTAACACAATTTAAGAATAAATTCGTATTTTACAGAATAATTTGTTTTATAAAGTAATTATTTGGGTTTGCAATACTGCTCAATGTTAATTTGGTCAGGAAACCAGGGGTCTCGAACGTCATAGAGCGAGATCGGTAGACTTGCCTGCTAAAATCGGTATATTTCTACTTGGCTCCTCGTCAGACGACATTTTAACTTAATTATCTGGAAATCGTAGAAAAATCGTTATATTTCGGTATTTCGGTAGAACAGAGCCCATATCGGTAGAAATACCGAAAAATCGGTAGGTTCGAGACCACTGCAGGAAACGGGTTGTTTACTTTACTTTGAAACTAGGGATGGCGATTCTTTCCAAAAATAATCGATTTTTAAATCGATTCGAATCGAACTTTAATAAATCGATACACAAAAAATCGAGATAAAAAGAATCGATTTTGCAAAAATCGATCTCTTTCCGATTGGCTCATTGAGTTTATGTTTTCAATACAAATACAAACCCATTTATCGTATCGAAACAGAAATTTATCGAATCGAAACAGAAACTTATCGAATCGAAACAGAAATTTATCGAATCAAAACAGAAATTTATCGAATCGAAACAGAAATTTATCGAATCGAAACAGAAATTAATCGAATCGAAACAGAAATTTATCGAATCGAAACAGAAATTTATCGAATCGAAACAGAAATTTATCGTATCGAAACAGAAATTTACCGTATCGAAACAGAAAAAATCGAATCTCGATTTTATAGGGTGAAATATCGATTCAATGGATCGATTCAGTACAGAATATCGATTTAAGAAATCGATTTTCGTGGTCTACAAAATCGTTTCTTCGATTAATCGATTTCAGATCGCCATCCCTATTTGAAACAGATTCAGCAGTTAACTGTTAACAGCTCTCTTTAGTATATGTACGTGTTCTGTGGTCTGCAGTCCATACTTTAAAGTATTTGTGTTTAATACAGTCGCATACATACTGAAAGCATTTGTAATATAAATAAACCCAGAACTAAAATTAACGAAAGTAAATTAACAGCACTATTAAATTATTCGAATTGAAAAGAATATACTACATATTGCACTGAGATAATACTTAATATATTTATGTTTCATTTGTAATGTCAGGATTTTTTATAGTATAAATTAATTATTGTGTATCGTTTTACAGCGATTTTGAACTTAACCTGACCAGTGACCATGGAATACTTTAGTGGCTCCAAAACACTTCTAGAATTTGTTTTAAAAGATTGGAAACTCATTTTAATTCTGACTATATTATTCGGTCTATATTTCTATTATACAAATACGTTTGACTTTTTCGAAAAAAAGGGAATTCCTTATAAAAAACCTGTAATACTATTAGGTAATTTGGGTCCCAGACTAAACGGGACCAAATCTTTTCACGAATTTCAGCTAGAAGTGTATAATTACTTCAAAGGAAGCCCCTATGGTGGTATGTAAATCTTAATAGTTTCTTATATTTTTTTTATCACATAAGGTTAATTCCTTATTAAAAAATCTAACATAAAAAGTGTTGTACTATAATGCTCTTATATAAATCTGCTACTTAAAAAACATTTTTTTCAACAATTTGATTCTACTAATTTCCTAGACATGAACTACATTATGTTACACTATAATTTAGAAAGGGTCATCAACAGAATTTGTTCATTGTCCTTGACCTTGACTGAGTCAGAGCTATATACCTGTAAATGATGATAAGAGTAAACTTAAGAGTTATGGTGGGAAGTATCTGAGCTGACCACTGCCACAATGATTGTCATGGCATCCCCAAGCAAGGTGCGAAATAGCATTTGACTAGTCCGCCATAGTGTAAGTCACCATGCATTGTTTGGTATGGTGTGATATAAGTATGGTGACCACAATTTTTGGAAATTATGCATACTTTCAATCAGGCAGTCATCATTTAGACGGGCTTTTAAAATAAAAAAAGCATAGTTGTTGCTACAAAGTTTCTACCCTTTAACATTGCATAAATTAATATATTTTTCAGTGAGTTTTCAGTATAATTTATAAAACAGTTTTAAGTATTAAAAATTTTGTTTCTAGGAATTTTTGAAGGTAGAAGACCCGTGTTAAACTTACTGGATCCAGATTTAATTAAAGCTGTAACAATCCGGGATTTTGATCATTTTACTGACCGTGTTGCTCTAAGAAGCAAAACACCAAGGTTTTTGAGTCGATCTCTGCTTATCCTAAAGGTAAGTGTTATAATTCAGTTATATAGTGCATAGTAATTGAGATGGGGAGTTTTTTAATAAGCAGGATAATCAAAGGTTAGAAATAGTCTAGAATATGATCCAATAAATAATTAGTGTCATTAACATTCCTTACAATTTCTAAGTAATGCAAAATAGAAAATTTGACTAGTGAGAGATCATCATAATTTTAGTATTAGAAATGTCATTACATGATTATACATGATGGTCTCGGTAGCACACCAGTAATGTATGCTTGAATTGTCAGTTTGATGCCCAGATCGGACCAAATGTTTGTATTGTCTGCAGATATCTATATTGGAGTTAGGGTGTTTTCCGTCTATAGTATGAATGTATTTACAAAAAGTATAGAAGTATTCTATCTGTCAATTTAGCTGCACAGTACAAACTCTGCTTAGTTTAAGACTAGACAGTATTTGTGTCAGCTGTCTGAAATATTTATTTATTTATGTGTTATTCCATATATATTAAAAAGTCCTAAGTAAAGACAGGATATTGGCCATGGTTCATTCCATTTAAAACTTAGGAAAATCCATTCCAAAATATAATTTCCTAAGTTTCAAATATTTGATTTCCTATCGATCCAGTATGTCCCAAATCTCCATTGAAATCAATTGGAAATAAAGAAGTTTTAAAAACTTTCTTTATTTCTTTCCTTCCTCCTATACAAGGGCACACTTGTTATTTCAATTTATTATTTCTATTAGTTGAAATTTACATTACTAAATCTCAACTAATAGAAACAATTACAATTACTTGAATGACTATCATAGTGCACATTATTTGTGTGAAGCAATATGATTAGTTGTTAATCTGTATAAAATGATAACTAATATTATCCATGATATACATTATAATTAGTCACCAATTTTGTAAAAATATGCTTATTCATGTTATGGTGAGTAAGAAGATAGTCTATTTTATCTGTGCTCTTGATAATAATAGGATATATACACTTGACTCCAAAATGGGTAAAATGTTTTTATTTGTCAACTTTCCTATTAACAAAACATATCGATGTAATTATTTTTGGTAATTATTATGATTTATTGGTGACATTTTTGGACTCAACACCATCTAGTCCCAAACTAAGCAGAGTTTGTACTATGGGTACTAGACCACTGATATATATATATACATATATGTACATGTATACTGTTTTTTTGGTAAATACATATTATATATATAGAAAACACACCACACATGGGAATCGTACCCGAGACCTCAAGCACAGCAATCACATGTGCTACCATTGCACCACCGAGGCAGTCCTTGGTTTGTCACTTTACCCTCGGACATCTTCTGACCTGCCAACAAGTTGTTTGTATAGTTTATATTTCACATTGTTCACATTCTCATGATTACATTCTGCTATTGTTTCGCAGTTTTTTTTCATATAAAATTATCAGTTTTAAATTAGATTGGCCAAGAATTCGTTAACGTTTGAATCCAACATGCCGCATAAACAAATGCTGCGCGAGGCTTAGGCGGGGGTCTAACCACTAGCTTGTTTCTCGACAATTTTGTCGCAATGGATCACTTCACGGAACCGCTGCGCGTTTACTGTGTGGAACAATTTTATTCAAACAACAGTTCGCTTATTACTGTGACACTATTTCACGTTGAATACGATTTACACAACTTAAAGGGGTCCGAGTGCTCCATTAATAAAGAAATGGGTGAAGAAGTTCGAAGAGACGGGATCTACGCTAAATGTGAAAGAAACTGGAGACCCAGGACTTCTCGGACCGAAGAGAACGTGCAGCAACTTGCCGCTTCTGTTCGACATAATCCAGATTTATCGACACACAAATGAAAATGTCCGAAAATTTTATTGGTTTTAACTTGTTTTTTAACTTATTGGTTTATGTTTCGGATGTGTTATATTTTCTTTTTGGGAAAGTAATATCTAGTATTAACAATTAAAATAAAAAAGAAACATACATATTCCCTATTTTATGCGAAACCGTTGTTGAAGTTCTTTACTAATTTAAAATATTTGTTACTTCGTGACTTGTAATTTTGTATAGAATAAACCTGAATTTCTTCATTTTAACAGTTTTCTTTTCACGCTCCAGATATTTGTTTTTTTTTTATAACTTAATGTCTGGCTGCTCTGCTAAAATTGTGCATTTTGATTGACATGTAACTAACAGCATGGCATGCTCTGAAGCATTTAACATATTCAAGAAATCACATATTCAAAAACCAATCTTTTTGTAAACAAGTCCTTAGAAAAATATGTATATTTTGTACATTTTTACACCACAATTACTCATTAGTACAATTTATTACATTTCCTTCAGAAATGTATTATTGTAGAAATGTATTCTGCTTAATGAGTGACGATCAAATTACAGTTTTTCAGTTTATTTTTATCACGTGTGCAAATTTTTTAGATACTCATTGGTTGCATGAGAGTAATCAAAAGAAAAAAAACAGTAGCAGTCGTGGGACTGCCGATAGAAGTGAAAACGGAACTATTAAGTTGAGAGTAATTAAAACTATATGCAAAAATTATATGAAATTTTTTATGTTTTATATATAGCTATATATAATATATAATATCATATATAATATATAATAATAATAAATTTCATATATAATATATAATATCATATTCTCCATAGCTATAGATATACTATTATCATTAGCATGTCGGTGACGCGAACCGAGGATTTTACCCTCTACCAAAACGCTCAACGCGCCTAAAGAAGTTTTCACTTCAAAAAAACTCATCACGCATTTGTTATTTAGAAAATTAGGATTTAAACAATTAAAATTGATGACCGTCAAACCAATATTTACTACTTCCATGTACTTATTTATTTCCACTTCATACGCCACATGGACAAAACTTCGTATGACCTACAAGTTATTGTTCCGAGTCTGGGTGATCTTTGTGTTCGTTTCTCTATCCCCCGCGTTACAGGATATATTCCTAATGCGGGCGTTCTTTTTTTTAAATCCCCATTCCATCAGACTTTTTTTCTTCTTACGTTAAGCAATACTAGCCTTAAGTTTTAACTACATTATAACGGTTTACACTTATAATTTTAGATCATAAACATAAAATGATTGTAAATAATAGTCAATCTAGAGTTCATAGTACAAGCTCTGTTTAGTTTGAAGCTAGATAGCGTTGGGTGTCAGATGTCCGGTTATTTATTTATTTAAAACCTTATATTACATCAATTATATCTCTTTCAGAATAAATATAGATACTGTCAGTTGCAATTGTTAGAATTCCCGTTCCGCTTGACATGTACTTTAAAAATGTTCAATTACATTTCCATATGAATTACATAAACTTAAAAATCCGATGCAATTGGAATATTCGTTAGCAACCTTTATTATCAATTATACTCTGGTGTATAATGATGATGTACTCCTCGCCATTATTTCCGACACAGAGGCAATGAACACCAGGTAACTACACAAGAGATATGGTGCAAAAGTGTGTGCATAAACACAGGTGTACTCTCTTTTCCCTTATTCTCACACTCCGACGAAATGGCTATCCACAACGACCGTGAAGAGATCAGACACAGGACCGATGGCTTTACCTGCTCTCTGAGGCAGGGGTCAAGGTTCCAACTACAAAACTCTGAGCTGTTATTAATCAGAAAATTCAATAACACTTTTTTGACCCGACCCGGGATCCGAACTCAAGACCTCTTGATCCGTTGTCACATGTGCTAACCTCTTGACCGATGAGGCAATTGTATAATAAAAGGAATATGTACATAGGTACGGTACATGCATAGGGAAATTACCTAGTTAATTGATAGAATGTTTACGCTGTTAAAATACTAGCTCTTATAATGTGTATTTTATTACTAACAGGGACATGAGTGGAAAGGCGTAAGAAGTACACTGACACCTGTATTCAGTTCATCTCGTTTGAAAAACATGTTGCCGCTTATTCAGATGTGCTCCAGCGAATTGGTGGAATTCTTAAAAAAATATGGTATGTGCCATATTGAATATGGTTTTGACCAGTACAGATTAACAATAAAAAAATGACTTATTTTAACTGTATAAACATTTGTCTACACATTTGTGGACACATAATTTTTATGTATATTTTATATATTTTTTACCTCTGTACCTCATACTTAAACCAAGTACAGTACAGGATATTGTAAAGCAAAGTGTTCTGTTTAGTCTTTAAACCTGTAAATTTTAGAATGACACAATTTGTGTTTTACTTTTAGATAAGAAAGATGTTGAGATGAAGAAAACAATAGGACACTTCACTTTAGAAGTTATTGGAGCGTGTGCTTTTGGGATCAAAGGTGACTCTTTAAGTGATGAGAACGCGCACTTTTTTACTGTAAGTTACTTTATAATACGAGTTGTGACTAATTATTACAAGTTTATAACAATTGATTTCTAACTCATTCATTGATTGATTTCAACGTGATTTCTGACTTTGTTGTGATGAAATTTTAGATATGTAGCTCGGCTGCAAAGGAAAATAAGATATAAGACTTTACTTAAGTTACCGAGTCAAATTGTTAAGTTTGTTGATTTATGTGTTAATTACATCTAGTCAATTCATATTATTATTATACATTAAGTTTTACTTACACAATGATTACCTTTGTAATAATGCGTGGGGACGGTGCCGGTAAAGTTTAGTGTTGTAATAAACGATCCATGAATATCCGTTTAAAACATTTTATGTGTAGTATAAATAGGTATTTGGCATGGTAGATTCGTTGCAAACTTGCAACTATTTACAAATAAGAAAAAAAGAAAATATATAAATTAATTGGTGGGAGTGAATATAGGTACTTTTTAGTGTAGTCCGAGAAGACATAAATTTACAGTTGGTCATGTTGGAGACTATAATGCTTTATCAGGAGACCAAATGTTGATTTAACTTTGCTTTTATTTTAGGTGGCCGAAAAGTTTGACTATATGCCGATGCACAAGCGAATTTTCTTATTCTTCATTTTACTATTTATACCGTCTGTGATAAAATATACAAAATTTTCCTTCCTTGATCTGGAATCTACAGCCGAGCTAATGAGGATATTAAAAGCAGCTAAGGCAGAAAGAAGTAAATCTGGCGCGAAGTAAGTAACACACTTTATGTTTTGCCAACAATGCAATTGTAATGCCAAGTTTCATCCTGTTCAATTGTTTATTAAATGAAACTAATTTTGGCTTCAAGAAGTCGAAGAGCCAAAAATCCATGGCTAAGCCAAAACTAAATAATATTTAACTTTCTTACAGTCACAACGATTTCCTTCAGATCTTAATAGATGTTGCGAAAAGGGAAAGATCAGAATCTGATAACACGAAATCTGAAACGCGTAAGTAACACACACAACACACACCCTAATAAATATAATGCAATAACACAATTATGATAATAATTTCGAAGAAAAATATTGTGTTTCACGAACAGTCTTTAATAATCCACTGCTGGAAATAGGTCCCTCCTTAGAAAGCAGGTTTTGGCCTACTATAGCATGCTGGCCAGACTGGTTGGTGTAGGGTTTGTTTCAAGTTTTCCTTCTCTTTGCAGTTATGTTGTCTTGCATATTTTGTACCCTTAGTCGCCTCTTATGACACCCATGAGAAGAATAGAAAAGATGACACTGTATTCTTAATCCGTTACCACACGGAATATCTTATTACTAGGACTGAATCAAAACATATTTAATTATAAGGCTTTCTTAAACAATAGTATGCTTAACTCACAATTTTAAACTAGTACTAATTAGGATCGCAATCACACACTTGAAGACAGTGGTGTTATCTATCAGAATGACGTCATTGTGACTCATTAGACCTGTGAACTGTAAGCTATCTCTAATATTCGGGTTATTTATTATTTTTGAGATTTTACTTCTCAGGTTAGAAATTACTTATTATAGTATTTAGTCATTTGGGGACCTGTAATGAAAGTAGATTATTTTTATAATCTTAATACTTTCCAATTTCATGCCGTACATGCAAAGTACATTTAACATTTAATGTTCTATAGGCCAATTCAACAAATTATGTCATAATTTTATTACACTTTTTCATCAATAATGATAATGTAATGCGCTTATACTTAAACACAAAATAAAGGAAACGAAAAAAAAATTTTTTGTGCTCTTATACATACGTATTTCTACATACATCGTACATAATTATAACATGAATTGTACAAACGTATAAAAACAACAAAAATAGCTCAACATAATGTGTATTGTGTGCAGTTAACAGTATTTTTTAAAACAATAACTATTACTGTTATTCGCGAGAATCTTTCACGATCACAGATTCTCATTAGCGAAATAAAATCTGGCTACATACTACTACATAATTACTAGCAATTAATGCACTTTGTACGAGTTTTAACACTAGCTTACTAGCTTCAAATTTCTATAGCCATTTTGTAAAGCTCACGTTAATAGCTGCCGGTTAGTGTAGATATAGAGCAAGAGCCCGTGAGTGCCAGACCTTCGTCATTTTATAAAAGCTGAAAGTTCTTCTATGTGTGTCCCTAGTACAGGTAAGAATGATCCCCAAACATGAAGCTGAGGCAGCGGTGGCTTTGGCAGATAACAGGCAACAAAGGTATGTAAAATTCCATCTCAAATTCGTCATAATATAAAACTTGATTTTTTTATATTTGATTCATAATAATATCAAAACTCGCGTTGCTCATTGCCAGACAGTTAGTATGGTTCCAACCCTCTGCCGGACACCCCTAAACTATTATAATTTATAATTATCCTTACGTTATATTATAAAACCTAAATTTAATATATAATTTTTTGGGAGCCTATTAAACTATGTTTATATAGTAGCCGGACAGTTTCGAAGGTTCTATCATCTTGCCAGACGCATTCAAAGTAAGCAATAATCGGGAGAGCAAGGAGCGAATACAGTAACTAAGCGTTATATTATAAAACCTAAATTTTATATATAATTTTTTGGGAGCCTATTAAACTATGTTTATATAGTAGCCGGACAGTTTCGAAGGTTCTCTCATCTTGCCAGACGCATTCAAAGTGAGCAATAATCGGGAGAGCAAGGAGCGAATACAGTAACTAAACGTTATATTATAAAACCTAAGTTTTATATATAATTTTTGGGAGCCTATTAAACTATGTTTACATAGTAGCCGGACAGTTTCGAAGGTTCTATCATCTTGCCAGGCGCATTCAAAGTGAGCAGTAATCAGGAGAGCAAGGAGCGTATACAGTAACTAGTGCGAATGAAACAGAGCGCTTAGTCTATTGCGGGATTTCACTGCGCACCCATTGTTATTAATTTCAAATTTTGCAGTTTATTTTTTTCTTAATCCAGAAATTTCATTAATTAATTTTTACAATTTCAATAACAAATATTTAAAATAATACTGAGTAAAATGTTTCTCATACAATGTCAATCATATCGAAAATCTAATAATTTAATTGATATTATTTTTCATTTTTAAGAAGTTTATTATTGTCAATGCTATTAAAATTATAAAGCCAATGAAACAAAGTAAATCAAATATTAGTGTTTATTATACCAAAGGACACATTTTTTTAAGATAAGAAATTTACAGAGAAATTAATTTATTTTAATTGAATCTAAATATTTTCATCATTTTCATCGTTATCGCGCGCTCACTAAATCGGTCCACACGTTAGCAGTTTAAACGTCGTAAGTGCTGCGAGTACAATTCGGACCGCCTTTGAATGCGTCTGGCAAGATGATAGAACCTTCGAAACTGTCCGGCTACTATATAAACATAGTTTAATAGGCTCCCAAAAAATTATATATAAAATTTAGGTTTTATAATATAACGTTTAGTTACTGTATTCGCTCCTTGCTCTCCCGATTACTGCTCACTTTGAATGCGTCTGGCAAGATGATAGGACCTTCGAAACTGTCCGGCTACTATGTAAACATAGTTTAATAGGCTCCCAAAAAATTATATATGAAACTTAGGTTTTATAATATAACGTTTAGTTACTGTATTCGCTCCTTGCTCTCCCGATTACTGCTCACTTTGAATGCGTCTGGCAAGATGATAGAACCTTCGAAACTGTCCGGCTACTATGTAAACATAGTTTAATAGGCTCCCAAAAAATTATATATGAAACTTAGGTTTTATAATATAATGTTTAGTTACTGTATTCGCTCCTTGCTCTCCCGATTATTGCTCACTTTGAATGCGTCTGGCAAGATGATAGAACCTTCGAAACTGTCCGGCTACTATATAAACATAGTTTAATAGGCTCCCAAAAAATTATATATTAAATTTAGGTTTTATAATATAACGTAAGTATAATTATAAATTATAATAGTTTAGGGGTGTCCGGCAGAGGGTTGGAACCATACTAACTGTCTGGCAATGAGCAACGCGAGTTTTGATATTATTATGAATCAAATATAAAAAAATCAAGTTTTATATTATGACGAATTTGAGATGGAATTTTACATACCTTTGTTGCCTGTTATCTGCCAAAGCCACCGCTGCCTCAGCTTCATGTTTGGGGATCGTTCTTACCTGTACTAGGGACACACATAGAAGAACTTTCAGCTTTTATAAAATGACGAAGGTCTGGCACTCACGGGCTCTTGGACCAATATGTTATTTAAATAACGAATTTAATTTCAGTTTCCGCCAAAAAATTTAGTTTTGGCCACTTTAGCCTTGAATGTTCGTAAATTGGCGCGTTGTTCAGCGAACTTCATTATTAACTCATGCTCGCCTACTCGCACAACCGTCTTTTGTTAATCGCATTGAATGTACGTTATGTTTTGCATATATACGGTACGTGTACGCGGTAATATTACACTTTGGCTGTTGCTGCTTTTACATACTATACTCGAATCGAATGAAGTAGGTTGATAATTGCGTCATCCGAATGAAAGACACGCGTTTTAATTTAGTTTATATAGGCAGTCGGCCGTTGTCACTAAGCCTCCACAATACGTTAGTATGCTGAGTATGCTGGTATTGAATTCAGGCTTTTAACCGATTAGCACAAGAAAGAAGAGCCGAGCCATTTAATTCGAGAACGTATGTTTTCCGCTCTGAAATTGTGTCTTCCAAAACCAGCAGTTCATGTCGAATAGAGAAGGGAGCAGTTGGGATCAGTTGGAAGAGCTCGTCAGAATACTTTCTATAATAAACACGATAGAGGACTGCCATAGAGGCGACATCTCTGTTTAACTGCATAGGCTTAGTTTACGAGCATAATTTAACGTTTATTTGCGACGTTAAGTCTACGGGTAACGCTATCAAAACGTATCGTAAGCTTAACGAACATACCGAGATATGGACTAAATTGTATATGTCTTACAGACTGCCGAATTTTTGTTAAGGTAGTACAAAAGTAACGCGACAACCAAAGTACTTACTTGTTCAAAGAGTGATATATACTGCCGGATCCAAAGCTGATCGAACTGTCGAAATACACACGTGACTAAAACATATCTAATTCATTGATTTTAAAGAGCAAATGATTCTGATTAGTAATAAGAATGTAAAGTACATACGTCGAATGATCACGGCAGGCGACATTGCTGCCGTCTACAGTTGAGTAACTTATATAAACAATGGAATTCGGAATTATTTTGTTGTATTTATTTTGGTTTAAATTATGTTTGTATGTATATGCAAACAAAAGTATAAAAAATATACTAGATTTCAGCATAGAATAAATTTTAAAAATGTTTGAGTAAGTTTTCATTTCGATTTTGTCCGAAACTGAGAGAAAGGCTGAAAGTTCTCGGTTTCGGTTGAAAAACTTGTTTCCATCAGATATTAACCATAATTCAACAGTATAGCGTTTTAAGTATCAATGAAAAACGCAAATGGAATCGATGATGTTACTATATTTATAAAGATATTTCTTTCCGCAGATTTGGATGATGACACGATCGATGCTCAATGCTTGTTGTTCCTTATCGCTGGCTATGAAACCTCAAGTACTTTATTGTCTTTCGCCATTCATGTACTGGCTACAAAACCAGAGCTGCAGACGAAACTTCGAGAACATATCATAGAAAAAACCGATGGAAAAAAGATTGATTACGATCTCCTCGCGCAATTAAATTATCTCGATGGATTTTTGCTTGGTAAATATACGATACTTAATTAGGTAGTACCATGTAAACTTCTTTGATAAAGTGAAAGTCATAATGAGATAAAACGATAATGAAAACATTTAAACTGTTAACAGATAGTACTGGTACGGTAAAAATATTATTTATAATAGAACACATTTGCGAGTCGCCATACACCTGAACAGCGACCAGATAACAGAAGGTTGTAGGCCTACTATAAGTTTACTTCACATCAACTCGCTCTCGACGGCGAGAGCGTTTGGCATTAATATCAGAAAGATTTCAGTGCGGGCTAATCGTAACGTCGATTTGAAACAAGCTGACTCTAGGCAATCTGAGTGCACTATATTTTATATACCAGGACCGCACTAGGCATAGGCACAGCCAATATTATTTTTACCCACACACAAAATAAACCAATATAAAATACAGTATTATACCAGGTCTTTACCTATGAAATTGACTTTTTTTTTATGAAATGAATTAAGATATAATATATAAATACGTATTATTTGCATATGTACCTACAATATTTTTTTTTTATGCAAGTGTACCTTCCTCTGGATTCCTATGGTACCCCAGGCTTAAACGACTGATACACGAACATTAAATTTAGAATTTAATATGCTGGTCTTTTGGTTAGTACTGTTGATTGCTAAGCATGAGCCGTGTTCCATTCCCACCAGGACATATAATTATGTAACTAGTACAAAAAGACAATTATGTGCCTGGGTGTATTTATTTATAATACGTGTGCAACTAAAAATATACACACAACTATGTGTGTTTACTCGTATCTCTAATCTGATAACCGTTGAACAGGCTCTGCCTTGTTTATGATAAGACGGCCGTCTGTGTGTCATGTATCATGTTATTGTTATTATGACAGAATCGGCATTTTAAACTTAACATGAAATTAAAATGTACCCTTCATATCGAGTTAAATGTTTACATTTCACAAAATTTTTATACATTGTACGGTATACGAGAACGGTTCAATAAGTACCCGTGTTTGACGACAGAGGGCGTTTCTGAGGGAAGTTACTGTTATTATGTGTGTTGCCATCTATCAAATGACAGTAAAACAAATTTCAGACTGATAGGTTAGTTTGAATTTGGTATTTCGCTTTTTGTTTTTGTATGGGAAGAAATGCGAGGAGATAAAAACAAAGTTGGATGCTGTTTATGGGGACATTGCCATCTATGACCACAGTTAGACATTGGTACAACGAATTTAAATGTGGACGAACATCTGTTTTTGATGAGGAGCCACCAGAACGCTTGGCAGAGGTGGTTACCGAGGAAATCATTCAAAAAGTCATTCTCGCTGAACGAAGAACGAAAGTGCACGAAGTAGCAGAGGCTGTAGGTGTGGCAACCGGAACGGCAATTAATATATTGCGTGATAAGTTGGCGGTGAAAAAATTGTCGGCCCGGTGGGTGCCAGTATTGCTCACGGTGGATAACAACCGGATGCGGCTGGGAACTTCGAAGGAGTTTTTGGTTCGAGTTGTCACCGTTGATGAAACCTGGATTCATCATTTCACATCAAAAATTAAGCAGCGATCAAAACAATGGATTTGTCCCGGCGAATCTGCTCCAAAGAAGACTAAAACGCTGGTATCGGCCGGAAAGATCATGGCGACGATTTTTTGGGATGCGAACTGTTTATTCACTACTCATGGATTTTTTTAGAAAAAGGAAGAACGATAACTGGTCAATACTACAGTGAGTTATTGGACTGCTTTTACAAAAAACTGAAGGAGGCACGGTCACATTTGGCGAAAAAGAAGGTACTGTTTCACCACGATAACGCACCAGCACATTCATCCGGACTTGTCGCCGCCTAACTACATGAACTGCGTTATGAATTGCCTCCGCATCTCCCCTATTTACCTGATCTGGCTCCTTGCGATTTTTTAATTAAGCTCAAACAGGAAAGTCATTGTCGAGACAGAGGCGTATTTTGGAGAGTTCGACAAATCCTATTTTTTGGAGGAGTTAAAAAAATGGCAGGATCTTTGGCAGTAGTGTATTTTCCTAAAAGGAGAAACTTTTTTTGAAAAAAAATTGTGTGTTCTAACACGGGTATTTATTGAACCGCCTTCGTACATTATTGATCCCTTTTTTTACAAATCTATCTCATTCGTAGACACCATAGACATCGAGGTATACAATGCGAATCATACACAGCTAAATATAAAATTTAATATTTCAGAAACTTTACGTGTATATCCACCGGTGGCTAGAGTAGACAGAGTATGTACGAAGCCCTATATTTTACCTGGTACGTCTGTCCACGTAGCGGTTGATGACATAGTGGCGGTACCTTTATATGGAATTCACATGGACCCTGACTATTACCCGGAACCGCAGAAATTCAGACCAGAAAGATTTATGAACGAAGAGAAAAAGAACAGAGCTTCACATTTGTATTTAGCATTTGGAGCTGGTCCCAGAAATTGCATAGGTACTTGTTTTGTTTTTGTATTCTTACACAAAAAATAATAATTAGGAACACTCCTGGATGTACTGTATGATTTGTAACTTAGTATATGTAATTCTTTAATGTATTGAAACTTATAGTCCAAGAGCTCACGACGGTCAGACCTTCGTTATTTTATAAAAGATGTAAGTTTTCTGTGCATGTCCCCTATATAGGTAAGAACGGCCAACGACTGTAGAGTTACTAAAAGTAATAAAAGGTGTTTAAAATAGTACTTAAAATTTGTTAAAGTATAAAGCTTAATTTTTGTATATTTTCTTCGGTATAACTAGAAACCTCGTCATCCATTGCCGGACATTTATGACAGTTACTACTCCCTACCAGGCACCCCTAAACTTTAAAAAAAATATAATTATAATTTCGCTACAATATAAAAGCTTCATTTTATGTATGTTACTTAGGGACCTATAAAAATATTACCTCAAAAGCTGGACAGTTTTAATGATTTTTACAGCTTGCCAGACGTATTGAAAGCCCGCTGTAAGTGCGAGCGCGAATGCTTAGTCAATTACGATCTTTAAAGATATCCAAAAAAAAAGAATTTTATTAAGTCGATAGCCATGTTATATAAAAAATGTTATTTAAATAAAAGAAGTATGCTTATATTTTAAAAAAATCTCATTAATTTTACCATTGTCGTCGATATTTACATTTTCTTCGTCACTATTACTCCAGTCGATGCTATGATCGTCGTCAATACACCTTCTTCGTCAGTTTCTGAGAAAAAAAATAAGAAAGTTTATACAATAAGGAATAATAAAAAAAATATATACCATAACTTGTCACAATAATTACTTACCAGATTGAGTTTTGAGCGAATAACACTAACATAACTTGGTAGTTAATGCCCTTCAAACCATTTGAATTGGTATTTGTCATCTTTTAATATGCAGTCGTTATTGTCTGATTTATATGTGGTTGAATTTTTTAGATGAGAATTATTCCAAAAGGTACATATATAATTTGCTCACAGAAAAAGCTGCAATAGCTCGCTTTTGCAAGGTGGTAGATTGCTAGTGTCAAAATTTCACAACTTGTTTCGGTCAAAAGCCTCGTTTACATCGAAGATTGTATATGAATCGATGAATATTTGGAGTCTAGCGGCATCAATATCGATTACATTCTGGACATTGTAAATATTCCTTATAAATATCTTAATAATGTTAAATATCTAAATTTTAAATTAATTCGTTGTTGCCGAAGTTCTTGAAAGCTTTCTGGTACTCTATTTTTTAATATCTTGTATGGTCTTAATTTACCGTTTCTGAAGACCGCAGGATTAAAGTCACAACCTGTGATGGCATGACATAGGTAGGATCTAACAAATTAACAGTCCTAGCTCTGCATATATTTTGGTTAGGTCCGCATATCTTAAATTCTTACATCAACAAACAACAACACAACCGAACAACCGAATCATCTTTAAGGTGATGCGTATTACCAAGCATTATAGCCGTAATATCAGTATCAGCACTTCTCATTTCTATTTCTGCTGGATAGTTGATGTTACATGCATGTTAGTATAATTATAAGTTATTAAAGTTTAGAAGTGTCTGGCATGTGGTACTAAGTATCATAAGTATCCGGCAATGGATGACGAGATTTCTAAAGTGATTCCGAAAACGATATACAAAAATTGAGCTTTATACTTTAACAAATTTTAAGTACTATTTATCCACCTTTATTACTTGTTATCTGCCCAAGTTACAACAACCCAACTTTTGTTTTTAAACTATGGTCGTTGGTCGTTTTTATCTGTATAGGGATCATGCACAGCAAAATTTTCAACTTTTATAAAATAAGGAAGGTCTGGCTGTCTTAGGCTCTAGCTCTATTAGAAGTTAATAATTAGAATTTAATAGGCATGTTTTGGAAGAAAAAATTCTGGCTAACCTAGGTACTCTGAAAACAATATCTACTATGCTATGTAGCTTAGTAATCTCGTTTCAATTACCTCTCAATGTTAAATTGACCCAAATCCGTTGTATAACTTTAGATCCAATTGCCCCTTTTGCGATAGTAAATTTTTGGACAGTGTTTGTTTTTAGAAATAACTATGTAGTTATAATTGTATTATAAAATACAAAGATTTAAACATATTTTTAATTTTATTAACTTTTAAAAACTGGAGCTAAATGCCACTAGTTTTCGTAAAGTAAAGGCGCTGGTTAACTCATACCATTCATGATATTTTTCAAAATAAAACTTAAAGAATCTTCTACGTGGCTAAGAAAACGCTATAGATAGAGGAAAGGGGGGTAACCCTGGCCGGTGGGTAGCCTCGGCCAGAGCAAATAATCGTACTTCACGCGACGTGGTCTTGAAGTTCGTTTGATATCTGCGTGCATTTATGAGTTATTCTACATATGCCGACAGTTGAAGTCTTTTGACCGTTGTGTTCAGACGTAATTGAGTGTATTTCGTTTTTGGTGAACTGGGACCGCGTGAAGTTAATTATTGCCGAAACGATATTTATTGGTTAAAGGTACGTAATTGTTTATTTTATGTTGTTTACATAATGCAATACTATTCTATTTTGCATATTTCAGTTTCTGTGAATGTGTAATAATATGTTTTTTAAACAGTTTATTTTTTTTGGCAAAAGTGACGTCGGGTAACTCCGGCTATCACTTTTGGGGGTATTCCCGGCCACATTTTGATGTCTATTATTCTAAATCTGTTTAACCTCAAGTCTTTTGTTGCAGTGTTACAATGCCTAAATTTAAAAATAGAACTACAAATCGCGGAGACTGGAGTGAAGAAAACATGAAAAAAGCTATTCAAGCCGTCCTTGATAAAAAATGTTCGGAGAGAGCTGCCGCAGACCGATACGAAGTTGCACGTACTTCTTTGCAGGATCCTATTTACGACATTAGTGATGTGCTTAAGGTTTTGTCACCTCTACCAGATGCCTCACAGAAAACACTGACAGCTAGGAAAAGAAGAACACAAAAAAACGAGATTTTGACATCTTCGCCTTATAAAAAGGAATTAATGGAGAAAGCTAAAGACACTAAAGCTATTGTAAAGGTAAAAAGAAACATGGAAACGCAGGTGAAAGCGAAGAAAGTTGTACCTGAGCCATGTTCGCTACATCATGAGACGGAATGCATCATTTGTAGTGAAACATTTGATGAGGATTGGATCCAATGCAAAATATGTGAAGACTGGGCTCACGAAGTATGTGTATGCGAAGATATAAATCCATCCGATTTGTACTACAACTGTGATGTATGTGTCGCTAAAAAACGATTTGGTCACTAATAAGTAGGTGGCCGGAGCTACCCGCGACCTTAAAAAAATATTGAATTTGATTAGTATTTGAAGTGGCTTTAATTAGAATTTGATAATATGTTTGTTCAAGTTTTCAATATTTGTCGTAAATAAATATAATGTTGATTATTTTTTTTTAATTTAATAATAATATTCTCTGAATATATATAGTCTTAACATCATAAACAAAAAATTGGCCGGGGCTAACCCCCTTTCCCCTACCTGTATCCACTTAAACGTCTTAGCTTTATGAAATTGAGTGATTTTATTGTAATTTCAGGTTTACGATTCGCCATGTTATCTGCGAAGCTTGCAATGGTCTCACTTTTGAAGAACTTTAAATTTTCTACGTGCGAGAAGACTGTGGATCCTATACAATTTGATAAAAGAGCGATCTTGCTCAAATCAAAGGATGGCTTGTGGGTTAATATCGAACCGCTATAGAATTCAAAATGAAAGCGTTGAAATCTTTTACTGCCTCTTTAACAAAACTGTTTAAACTACCCATCCAAAAATTCTTGCCCGAGTGGCTTGAGACAGAACCTGAAAGGCTTCCGTAACCTTGCTTCTGTATCTTCATTTTTGGTACACATTACATTTGTTTGTCTAGGAAATTATATTTAATACTCTGTCACTAACATTCTAATACGGAGAGTATAATTTCATCTTTCCAGATAGTTTTAATTAGTATTAGTGAAGAATTTTAACAATAGTAGTTATTTTACAAGTAGTTACAAAGATTGCAGTACAAATGAGAGTTCCCATTTTTACATTAGACTACATTACATTAGATTACTGTTTTTTTTCTGATAGAAGCAAAGTGATTTGATTTTAAAAAATGTTCAAATATATTTGTGATTCTAATTTAAGCAATTCAATTATAAATAGACAATCAGATTTATTACAAAACATACTCGTATATATGCCTAGTACAGTAAGAACAAAACATTTATAATATGATTGGGTTTGTGATCATAGTTTTTTGGTGATGCGAGTTCAAATAGTATTAAAATATTAAATGAAGGTGAATGGGTATTTATTAGTTCTATATTTTTTCGTTTATAGTATTAATTATGAAAATATAGGTATGTGGCATAATGCAAAATATGTGATATGGCAACTTATACATGTGTACATGTTTGATAAGAACTTTTTGCAAATACAGTTAGGTGCAGAACTAAGTCAGTACCTTACAATTTTTTAAAAATATCTGTGTGAAATTGGTATTAATTACTAAATAAAAAATGTATTGTAATATTTAAAAACTTTATTTCTTGAATGTTTAATTAAAGAAATCTTATAAGTTTAAATCTTATTTTGGTGAATAATCATCACAATTACAATTGGTTCACTTTTGCACCAGTTATAAAATATAATGAACACATATCTTTAATATTTGGTCCAAAGACCTTTTGCTTTTTCAACCACATGCAACCTATTTAACAAACTTTTTACAAGTTTTTCACAGTACTCGGGTGGAATTTTGTACCACTGTTCTTGTACTCGTTCCCACAGAATGTTCAAGTTCGATGGTGGTGCGCTATATTCATTTAAAAGCATACTTTTCAAATATGCCCACAAATTCTCTATAGGGTTGATATCAGGACTCTGAGAAGGCCATGGAAGGACTTGAAACACTTGCTTATCAAGCCATTTTTTTACTATTTTTGACGTGTGCTTGGGGTCGTTATCCTGTTGAAATATTACTTTATTTACATCCTGTATGGCATATTTTCTACAGCATCCATCAGATGTGTCTTAAGAATGCTGAGATACATTCTACCATCCATATTTCCATCGATTTTGTGAATTGGTCCCACACCAAAAGCTGTCAGACATCCCCAAAGTTTGATATTACCTCCACCATGTTTCACCGTTTGTATAAAATCCTTTGCTTGTAATGGTCCCCCTTCTTTCTTCCAAGACCATTTTCGCCCGTCTGTGCTGTAGGGGAGAGTAGGTAGGATTCGTACACTTTTTACATTAAGTCTTATAAAACAAAAACTATTAGCTGTATATAAATAATTTTTATGCTGGGATATAGCCTAAGTATCCAGCTTTGATAATTAAGTATTTCAAATTGATACTAGTAAACGCTACCAAGCTATAACGTTCCGCTTAAAAAGTGGAAAATGTACGAATGCACCCTACACATGGGGTAGCTTCATACGCACCATGGGGTACGTTCGTACATAATGGGGAGCATTCATTCGTTGGGGTAGAAACTGTTGTAAATGCAAAAGAAACTGCACTATGCGTATTAAAATTATATTTATTAAAATCAAAGTTACAAATAACACAGAATTACTAGAATTACTAAACTAGTAGTTACTTAACATTTCAATTTTCAATATAGTTTATCAACTAATCAACAATTTAATAAACTATTAGTAATAACACGTCATTTTTATGAATCATTGCACATTGTACATAGACAGATCTTTCGAAAAGCTAAAAATATCAGCCGTTCGTACAGTAGCAGCAGTTTTGGATGGTATCAGTATACAGACTACATCTGATACTTCTACTGTTCCCTCGTCTTTAGTATTGGGGAAAACGAATTTCCAAGTCCCCGGCTTCTTAAAAACGAAATATTGTATTCAGTAGCGCTGTACTTTGTAACAATTTGTCCAACATAGTGTAAAACAGTCTTTTTCTTCTCAAATTTGACAAGTACAAAACATTTTTCTTTTATATCTTCTGTCAAAATTGGCGCTTCGTTTTCAATATCAGATTCTTCTGTGACGGGAGAAGCTGAACTCTCTCTTAAACTTATATTAGTCTCATCATCACTATCTGTCTCCACAAATTTCTCCACAGATTTCTTAAGTCTCTTTGGCTTTATTTTGGTTTTATTTGTTTCCCCTAGTAAATTTAATGCACGCTTCATCTCCTTAGCCCTCTGCTTTCTTTCTTTTTCTTGCTTTTTTAATTCCTTTGTTTTTTCCAGTTCTTCTAGTCTAATTTTCTCTGGGGTATCTGTGTATATTCGTGACTTGCCGAGTAGCTTTCCTTTCTTTGGTTTTTGTGTAGTTTTCCTATCCAATTTAGGGTAGGGTCGGACCATTTCTGGTGATACTAAAGATACTGTAGCTGATGTTGATGGTGCACCGATTTGCAGCGGCTGAGAGAGGATTGAAGGTGATGTAGTCGCTGATCTTTGAATATCCTGCTGAGTAGAATCCAGCAGATCTTGGTCTTCTGGATGTTCAGAAACATATTGTTGCACAAAACTTGTGTTGACATCCGAGCTTGGTACAGCATCTGACTGGTAAACTTGCAAGGGAGCAAAATCATCGTCACTGAAAATCAGTTTATTGAAGGGCCATATTCCGGTAGTTTCAAACGCTTTTGTAATGTTCTTATTATTAAATGACTCAAAATAGGCAATTTTTTTATATTGTAAATATTTAAAGTTTTTTCTGCATTATTTACATGCCAATCGTTAAAAGCAGTCTTTAACTTGGCCTTAAAAGGTCCAAATATTCCCACATCTAAAGGTTGAAGACGGTGTGTTGTATGTGGTGGGAATGAAAGATAAACAATACCGTTTTCACGAGCGTAGTCTACTGCTTCAATAGAAACGTGACTCTCGTGGTTGTCAACTAAAAGCAAAATGGGGTTTTCTTTGGTGCATGATGTCTTTTTTTGTATATGTTTCAATACCTCTAAAAATATTACAGAATTGATACAACCACTCTTTGTTGCAACTCCTAAACTTCCTTCAGGAGCACCCTGCATAAAGTGATTTGTAAAATGCACTCTAGGGAAAACAAACAGTGGGGCGATCGTGTTACCACTGGCTGAAATAATCCCACCAAAGGTGACAAGTTCACCTCTTTCTGCTAACACAAGCTGGCCTATTTGTTTTTGGTTTTTCTCAGCCAATACCCTAGGCGTACTCAAAACTGTGGATATCCCCGTCTCGTCGAAATTATAAATACGATCTGCAGTAAATCCATGCTTCCTCAGAACTTTTTCTAGGTTTTCAAAAAATTGAGTCACCGCCGTCTTGTTAAATCCAAAAGATCTCGCAGCACTCGTATTTTCGGGCTTTCTTAAGCTCAAGTTTACATTCCTCCTGCGGAAACTGTCGACCCAATCTTTCCTAGCCATCTTGTTGTGATCCCAAGAAGACGGATATTTTATTATATTAGCTTTCGCAAATTCGTATGCTAGTTTTCTTAGTTGGACCAACGTTAAACCGTAGTGCATTTTACAACAGTCTGTTATGTACTTGTTTAAAAGAGACTCTTCGTCGACCGTGAACACTTGATTTGATGTGAACTTTGAAGTGAAAATACGCGCTGGAATTGTTTCGTTTTGAATGGATACATTTTTTTTACGTAAATTAATTAAACGTGTTGAAAGTGTTGTCGGTTTAACGCCATATGTTATTGCAGATTTTCTTATTGATAGTTTTTTGTCTAATACATCCTTTATTGCTGTTCTCATCGCGTCCTCGTCTACCTCTCCCGTTCTTGTCCCCTTCTTTACGTTTATTCGCGGCATAATTCTGTAATAAAAATAGTAACTTTTTAAATAATGAATTTCGTATGCATATGGGGTGCATTCGTACAGTACGAATTATCCCCACCTACAAAAGTACGAAGGCTCCCAAACCGAAATAATAATAACAAAAAATTCAAAACAAAAATAATACTTTAACTTAATCGAAAATTAACGTTGACATTACATTCTCAAGCATATATGGACACATTATAGCAAATTAGTTGTTTGATTTAACAAAAACTTAACACAGATAAGCATTTTTAAAGATGAATCGAAAAATTACTTACGCTGCGTGAAAACAAGAAACCACTCGTCACGGCTAAGATGGCGGCCAGACTGGCGCGCCGTTTCGTGGCTTACTTGTATGTACGTGTGCGATCACTCACACAAGGAAGAACTAGTCATCGTGTTTGGTTGTGTATATGAAATGACTACTGCACGAATGCTCCCTCTGCACGAATCCTACCTACTCTCCCCTATCTATTAATTTTGGTCTCATCGGACCAAATAACCCTCATCCAGTCACTTTCAGTCCAATGTATTGTTTTGCAAATTCTTTTCTTGCTCTAATATTCTTTTTAGTAAGGAGAGGTTTCTTTTTCTTCTCTACAGCTCGCATACCTACATTGTGTAATGCCCGACGAACAGTCCACTTACTCACTGACGTGCCAGTGTCTTGTCGTAAAATTGCCGCCGCTTCTGATGCTGAAGACGCTTCACTAGATCTTAAGTAGTAAATAAGTTTTCTTATGTCTCTGTCAGATAACTTTTTAACACGACCACCAACGTTACTTGGCAAAGGAAATTTACACTTTGCTCTTCTTCTCTGTACTGTTGATTGACTCACGTTTAACTCTTGAGCGATAAATCTTGTCGATTTTCCACTTTGAGTAACTCTTTAGCAGATTCTATAATGGACTTCGATGTCGGTTTCAGGATTTCAATAAAGCGTACGAAACGTTCCCTTTGCGATATAAAATTACACTGAGTAATAAACAAAGCGAAATTATCTTTCTCTACTAATCCTGACAAGTTTAAACATGTTCATACTTGAGCACAGAGTCAGTAACAAACACGATGCAAAAGTGAGTCTATCACATTCAAATACCTCAACGTTTTAAAACGCAGTAACTGGATAATATCCATTTGAACTATTAACTTGAGGAATATAGATTTAACTTATGGGATAAAATTCTTTAAACTTTTTTATTAAATATGACTTATTTCATGTAATCAAATAATCGCGAAACATTGACTCAGTTCTGCACCAAACTGTATATGCACAAAGTAAAAAAAAAACTGATATGTTGATTTTTATTCTGCTGGTATCCTAAAATATAGAGTGGTTAAATTTCAAGGGCAGATGTTGACTTTGAATAAAACACAAATTATTAAGGAAATTATTGTCATTTCTTATTATTATGATATCATGGTATGTTTCAATTATGTATGGAACAAAATATCCGATCCGATGGTCCAAATTTTCGATGATACTGAGGCATAATTGAGGTTCTATGCCATTAATGTGCCGAATTATCTCACCTTTAGCTCTTGAATTGTTGCTGGCTTATCGACGTACACCTTTTCTTTCAAAGAACCCCAAAGAAAGAAAGTCCAACGAGTCCAACGATGTCGAATCACATGATCTTGGCGACCAATTGACATCGCCACTACGTGAGATAACACGCCCATTGAGTTTGTTGCGCAAAAGAGCCATTGTTTCGTTAGCTGTGTGGCAAATGGCACCATCCTGTTGGAATCACGTATCGTCCACATCCATATCTTCCAATTCGGGCCATAAAAAGTTCGTTATCATTTTACGATAGCGGACATCATTCAGAGTAACTGCCTGACCGGCCTCATTTTGGAAAAAATACGGCCCGATGATGTCGCCAGCCCATAAACCGCACCAAACAGTCACTCTTTGTGGTTGCATTGGTTTTTCGACAATTACTCTTGCGAATTATTTTTCTACGTGCGAGAAGACTGTGGGTCCTATACAATTTGATAAAAGAGCGATCTTGCTCAAAGCAAAGGATGGCTTGTGGGTTAATATCGAACCGCTACATATAGAATTCAAAATGAAAGCATTGAAATCTTTTACTGCCTCTTTAATAAAACTGTTTAAACTACCCATTCAAAAATTCTTGCCCGAGTGGCTTGAGACAGAACCTGAAAGGCTTCCGTAGCCTTGCTTCTGTATCTTCATTTTTGGTACACATTGCATTTGATTGTCTAGGAAATTATATTTAATACTCTGTCACTAACATTCTAATACGGAGAGTATAATTTCACCTTTCCAGATAGTTTTAATTAGTATTAGTGAAGAATTTTAACAATAGTAGTTATTTTACAAGTAGTTACAAAGATTGCAGTACAAATGAGAGTTCCCATTTTTACATTAGACTACATTACATTAGATTACTGTTTTTTTTCTGATAGAAGCAAAGTGATTTGATTTTAAAAAATGTTCAAGTATATTTGTGATTCTAATTTAAGCAATTCAATTATAAATAGACAATCGGATTTATTACAAAACATATATATGCCTAGTACAGTAAGAACAAAACATTTATAATATGATTGGGTTTGTGATCATAGTTTTTTGGTGATGCGAGTTCAAATAGTAATAAAATATTAAATGAAGGTGAATGGGTATTTATTAGTTCTATATTTTTTCGTTTATAGTATTAATTATGAAAATATAGGTATATGGCATAATGCAAAATATGTGATATGGCAACTTATACATGTGTACATAATAATGTTTGATAAGAACTTTTTGCAAATACAGTTAGGTGCAGAACTAAGTCAGTAGTTAAGTGATTTACAATATAAAAAAAAAAACAATATTAGATATATAGGTATGACTATATTTCGTCAGATTATTATAATTAAAATATGATTAATTATAAGGTTAATGGTTATAAGGATACTTTTACAAATGCAGCTATGAAAAAGCCTATCGAATTCTTGCATAGGTTCTGTACTGGTCTAATTTCATCATCTTCTGGGCCAAACCGTTGTACCATTAATCTGAAAAATAAATGCACATTGTGATTATAAGTGAAAGTAGAGATCTCAAATTGGCATCTAGTTAACGTTGCTACTATTTAAAAATAGCGATTTTATATATTATTGAGTATTCTTATTGAGCCATAGATAATAGAAAAATATTCCTAGAATATGTAAAGTTCCTGTTAAAGTTTCATACAAATAAATTCTATAATTTATTTAAAAATATAAAGATTTTGTGCCTTTATATAACATTATACTAGCAGTACTCCAGTTTTAAATAATTCTTGCCAACACAGTAATGTATTTTTTTAAATAAAGTATTATAAAACCTTTATTTTACCTTTGTTCTTCATTCAATCGTTTATTTTTCAATCCTGGCCCACCAAAAAGTGGTTCTGCAGGTATTAATTTTAAGGATGGGAATTTATCTAACGCCCATGCTATCATACATTCATTCTCATCCTCTGTTATAGTGCAAGTACTGTAAACTAATTTGCCTCCTTCTTTTAACAATTTCACTGCCTAAAAATGAAATTTGTATTAGGAATATGGTCAATTGTTAATTACACAGATGTATTTAGAATAGTATTTACTTGTGAAAGTAATTTTCTTTGAACAAACTTATATGAATTTATCATATTGGGAGTCATTTTGTTCATAAGTTGTGGTCTTTGGCCTAATCCACTGCAAGGTGCATCTAGCAGTACTTTATCAAAACTGTTGGGTGGAAATGGAGGTCCATGGTCAATATCCACACTTTCTTCTGAACAGGATTTAGTTGAGTCATAAACATATGCTTTAACACAAGTGACACCTTGTATTTCACAGTTTTCTTTTATTTTTGTTGCCTTTTTAGAAGTCTTGTCTATGGCCACTATAATTGCCTGCAATAATTTAAAAACACATTGGTCAACAAAGTAATATTGTAATGATTGTTGAAATAAATTGAATTTAAAAGGTAACTTACTTTATCATTTGACATTTCAGCTAAATGTGTAGTCTTATTACCAGGTGCAGCACACATATCCAGAATATATTCATTTGCTTGAGCATCTACAACCCATCCACATATTATAGAAGGTAAATTTTGCAACAGTACTACCCCCTTAGGATAAATACTCTCATTTATAACTGGTAGCCTTGATGCTGGCAATATTGTGTGAACAGCAATACCACTAAAAACAACATAACAGTAAGTTAATAGTTCTTTATCCATATTTAATGTTTTTGTATAAATGCTCAAGACATATATACCTTGGTTGAACACCATTGTCAAATAAACCTGCTCTTAACATTTTCAGGTAACCCATGCCCACATATTGTTTTTTACCTTCATAAGGTACTTTGAGACCTCTTTTGCAATGACCTTCTAAGTCACCATAGATATCCACCCTCTCTCCAATCTGGCAATCTGAAAATATGTGTATATTGAGAACATGAGGCCCATAGAAATTGAGAAATAATTATACATTTAAAAAAATTAATAAAGATTAACAATTTTCATAACTTGTCAAACGCTACAAATAAACACATGTGTATATACTTAGTTAAGGGTTTTAAGTAACATTAAACTTTAAATAGCATTACTTACTAACAGAAAGACCCAGCACTCCAGGTGCAAATATATGTGCTCCTCTTAACACAGCTGCGGCACATACCGCATCCACTATCACTTCTTTTCCTGTTTTCTCCACTATAATATCATCTAGCCATTGCTCAATTATGAGGCAGTCTGGTCTTAGATTATAAGATTTTGGTAACTGGTCTAACTTTAGATCCACGCTTTGCTAATAAATGAAAATAAGTCTGAATTGCAATTTGCAACAATAAATATTTAAGATAAACACAATTAATCTTAATATCAAGATTTTTATTTCTTTAGTTAACACTAATTTTAAGGAATTTGTTTTAGGTTAACAACTAATCTAAGACTAATTCCTTAAATACTAGTAATACTAGCGAAGAGAATATAATTTAGTCAGTTAACAATAGAAATATTTTGTTAAAATGAGAATATAGGGATGCAAATAAGATATTAATTACCTACTTTTGCAAGGAAGTCATGAAGAATAGAAGGATCAAATGCTTTTAACTTATTTATCCTGAATGTTGTATGATTTGGAGTTTGTGTTAACCAAAGTTTCAGATTAACTTCTTGAATTTCCATACTTAAAGTTTAGTGAATGGAATTTAATTAAAAATACATAACACAACTAAATATTTCTTATAAGCTCAGTCTTGCTTTTTTTGTTTACAGTTCACATTCGCTATAGTTGACAATATTTCAAGTGTCAAGTTTAAAGTTTCACTAAAGTAAACAAAATTGTAAATAACAAATTTTATTTTCTGGTGTGGCAATAACAAAGCAAAAAATGCTTGAGCTTTGAAAAAATACAATAAAATTACCCTCAGCCCTCAGCTTACTTTAATTTAAGGTGCAGTAAGACTCATTTAAATGACTTGTCTCACTCCAATAAACGCAGTTGGAAAATTCGAGAAAGATACAGATTTGAATTCAACTCTGATTGACGTCACCTTCATAATATTTTGAGTGATTTTTCATGTGAAAAATCTAATTCGAAGAGTCAGACTGACTATAGGCAGAACGTATTACGTAAATGTCTGCAACACTCTTTTGCTGATTATTCCAGTATTTTATACTAATAATTTTTAAATTAAAATTTCCGTGTTTCATCTCACAAATTAGGTAAATTATATCTAGTCTTTCAGAAGGAATACTAAATCTATACATTAAATCTCAAGTCATATACGACTTAAGGTCGGGTACAAAATTTTCTTAAATTATAATTCATTCATTTGAGTTAGTTCTAAGGTTATACCTTTTTTATTTGTGTTTACCAACGTGGTTACTTACAAAATTCATTAAATACGTCTACAGTTTCAACGTGGCTACCAATGAGTAATTAGTTATTATATATTGAGCAATTCCTGACTCAGAATTGAAAAAACTGGGGTGTTTTCCAGATATGTATACGCACTTGCTTGTTTGCCTCCATATAAATTGTATTTAAGTTTGATTTCAAACTATTGTGTTAGAGTCTTATTGAGAAGTGTTGGTGTCTCTTTTATTTCGACTAACTTAGAAAATACTGGCTTCATATAAAAGTGTGCTTAGAGGTAAATGGTTCCTTTAACAATAGGAAAGGCGTTTAAGATGTAAAGTAAAACTTAATATACTTCTATTAGCAAATGAAATAATAGGGTCGTAGGTATTTACACATTAGTATTAATTTAAGTATTAATCTTTTATTATCACTGGCCACTTTTTTCCAATACGTGGCATAGGCACGAACAACTTCCACGTTCGCCGCCATTTTGACATCGAGTGAATTGTAAAGAATCCGCTGAAATAAAGCTTTTTTTCTTGATTGTGTTGAAATTTGCTTCTGAAAATGTAAGTTTATTGTTCATACACTGTTGTAATAAGTTATTATTGTTAGAGATTCCTGGATATGTAGTAAGTTATGTTTTGTGTACTTTACAAACGGAGGGTGGTGACCGCAGTAAGACCAACAGCGGTGTTGGTAATTTATTATTGTAGTTTATTCCTGCAAAGAAATACAAGTACCTGTATGTGTAAGCTAACGGTCCCTCATCTTTCTGCTGTCTGTATATATTTATTAATTTGTAATTTATTACTAACTTTGTTGTAAAACATTCTACGTCAAATTTTTGTAAGGACCTGCCATGTCATTATCATTGATTGAAATAACGTGCTGAGTTGACGGATGACTCAGTAGGAGTAAGCTATAATTTTTAATGGTTTTTCACTTTTTCAGACTATTCAAAAAAGCTTCAAAATGGGGAATATGTTTGCAAATTTATTTAAAGGCCTATTTGGCAAAAAGGAAATGAGAATATTGATGGTTGGATTGGATGCGGCTGGTAAAACCACTATCCTATACAAACTCAAATTAGGTGAAATTGTTACAACTATTCCTACGATTGGTGAGTTTATTTAACATTTCATACACGACTTTGTCCATTAAATCTACCACTGTTACTTTTCATCAAACAATCTAATCATGGATGATAATGATAAATTTCTAAACTGATTTTCAATATAGATTATTAATGTTCATGTTTAATTCTCCCCAAGTTTAAATTTTAAACCCCCGTCAATGTGGTTATTAATTTCCTTGTTGTGTTCATTGGTTGTTCCTTGGCAATAGACTGACCCTTTCATGAAATAACAGCCATATGTTTTAAATATATTGCCACTTACCTATTTATTCAATATTGTACTTAAAAAAAATTAAATATTTTTTAAGTATAAATAAATTATAGCTGTAGTGATGTTATCTTGAGAATAATCTATGAAGGATCTATTAAATATTAAGACTTAATTTCAAGGTTAATATATTCAAGAATTATCTTTACAACAAATTTAAGTTATAAAACATTTATGCCAAGATAAATTAGACACTGTAAGAATAGAAGTTTATATAAAAAAAATATATACATAAAAAATTCTAATTAGAAAGACATAGATAAGTCTTTGGAAAGGGTGAAAAAATTTCTGAAATATCAGCTAATAATAATATCATTTCTCATACATAAAAAACATTGTATCAAATTAAAAAGTAGTTATGATGTAACTTTTAAATGTAAATTTATAACATTTCTTTTTGTCTATTTGAGTTGGTTCCACTTTTTCTCATCATCAACTTAGTAAAGACAAGCTATGAAAAATAAAATAATAATTTAAAGACATTACAAAATACTAAACCACTATTATTAACAGATTACTGTAATGCAATCAAAAACATTTTATAACAAAAGTGGAATCTGATTTTACTTTGTAATCAATGTTATATAATGTATAACTTACCACATAATATATGTACATATACATATATTTTATCACCAATATATATTCTAGTATAGATCCTAATTGAAAAAAAATCATTTCTGTGTATTTATTTTCAGGATTCAATGTGGAGACTGTAGAATACAAAAACATCAGTTTCACTGTATGGGATGTCGGCGGCCAAGACAAAATTAGGCCACTGTGGAGGCATTACTTCCAGAACACACAGGTCAGTAAAAACTTCTCAATAAATGTTAATATTCACAATCAAAAAAGTTCTGAGCAGGATCTAAAGTAGCCCTAATAACTTTGCAATTATTCAGAAACTGAAACTTTAAGAATAACTTTTGAATATTTTAGTGGACTAAACTGTAAATATTTTTCTCTGAAACGGCTTAACTGATTTTAATGATAAAAGGGAGATGAGAAAATGGTATCAATATTATTTGCCCTTCTTACCAACCCCCTACACTCCAATTTTTTGCTCTGATTTATTTTCTTTGATAATTTATATGGCAAAACAATGTTTGCCAGCTCTAATAGTAATTTAATAATGACGATAAAGATATACTTCTAGCCAGTTTTGGGTATGGTGGTAAATCTCAATGGAGACTAGCCAGTTCATTAGGAGATATTATACTGCACCTGAGTATTTGAGTACACAGGTGCGCTCTTTTCCCTCACTCTCACAATCTGATGAGACAGTTGCCTGACAAGACCAGGGTGAGATCAGGCGCAGGACTGATGGCCTAACATATTCTGAATTTAATAATATTACTCTTGAAAAGTTTCCTATATGTTATCTTATGCATAATATGAGGTACACCGGTGCTAAATTTAGGTATATAAAATCAAAGGGTGAATAACTACCAAATTTTTCTCAAACAAGACAATACTCACTCTTGGAATTATATCTTACTTAGAATGAGTCATTCTAAAGAGTATAATATGTATAAAATGATAATTATGTCATTTTTATGTCAGTTTTGTTACAAATTCTTACACAAACCTACTATGAGAAGTTCCTGTGTTTTTGGTTGACATTATAAAACAACTATAGCATCAGTAGATCAAACTGAAGACTATGAATTCATAAAACTACAAAACTATGCAAAAAGTTTTTAGCAATTTTATTTCTGTACTTTAAATCTATAGCTTTTCAGTATTAATATACAAAATATATATTTCAAAAGGTATGGAAAGTGAATAATCATATTGTTTTGACTGATTTTTAATGTCTATGATAACTAAATTATCATGATAATTATAATATCCTCAGTTTTATTTTAGTTTTAGACACGACATTAAAAACATAAACTTAGTTTGCACATTGTTTTTGATCTTTCATCATCTTTTTCAAAACAGTATTAAAAGCACTTCCTTAGACTTGTTTCATAGTCTTTGCAAGTCATTACACATACTTTGTGAAAGTAGAGCATTGTAAAGTTAAGACTTATTTAAAAATGATTTTAGTTCTTTATGTTTCTGTTCAAAAGTGAATCATTGCATAGTTGTGTTTTTTAACAATTAAAATTAAAAAAATAATAATTTGAGATTGTATGTTAGGTTTTGAGAATATTTAGCCACTTGAAACATTTTAGTTCATCTCAATTTCGTCTTTGATAATTATTCTGTTGGTATGATAACATCTACCACCATAATTAATTGCTTCTTACAAAAACCACATATAACCTGCAAGAAATATATATATAAATATATATATATATAGTAAGTCTGTGTGGTGACGGATTAAGAATACATAGTGTTACCACCCTTATTCATCCTATGGGTGTCCTAAAAGGCGACTAAGGGAACAAAATATGCAAGACAACATCATTACATAGAGAAGTAAACTTGAAACAAACCCTATTCCAACCCATCTGGCCAGCGTGGTATAGTAGCCCAAAACCTCCTTACTAAGGAGAGGCCTATGTCCAGCAGTGGACTGTTAAAAGCTGTTGATGATGATGATGATGATATAGAGGAAGTAATAATAGTAATAGTAAGGAAATATACTGTAAAAGATCTATTAAAGAATAACATTTAGTCTCAATGAATTTAACTTATAATACTTAGCCTCACTGCCAGATCATTGTCATTAAGATTAATATGTTGAACTTAACAGAACTAATTCTATGAGATTTCATTACGAAGCTCGTAAGCTTTGTCTATCTGTTATTAAATTTTTTTGACCTGATTATGGTGTAAATCATCAATATAGCATTTTAAACTTAAAATATATTAATATGCTATGTATGTAATGTGCAATTATAATATGTTAAGTATGGGAACAAAATGAGCTACATAATACTAAAGTGTGTGCTTTTAGTGGTACACCTTTTAGCGGTTAGATATCGCTTTATCGTTGAACACATATAAACGGCGATAGACTGATTGATATATAGATAATTTTGAAGAACTAATTAATTGTCTTTATTAATTTCATTACTTTTTGCATTCGTCACAACCCTTTCACCTTGAATGCATATTCACATGCGGGTAGACACTTTCGTGGCGTGGGTGAAATAAATGATTTAAATATGTAGTATTTTTCCACCATTCTAATGTTTTATATTAGTTTGCGTCAATATATTAACAAAACGTTGTTACTATGTAAGCTATCATTGTTACTTTGTAACTTCTCAGTGGGGCGCCGGGTCCCGCAAGGAAGTTAAAAACATTTTTTTTTAGTTTCATGTTGATATTAAGGAGTCTTTGCGGCAGAGAAATAAACAATTATTATTCTGTCACGGGACACTTGGGGGCACGGCCTATCTTCTAAAGTAGAAATAGTAAATAGTAAGCTCGCTAAGCTCAAGCTAAGCAAGTTACAATTGTTCGCATGTTGGCTTGATTGTTGTAAATCACCAGTATTAATACTTCTAAACAGATTTATTATTCTTCCTACAATATCTCTGGGATTTACAAAAACTTAACGCCTAGTGTTAACACTTATTTTATATATATCTTATTCGTATATAATTGTACAAAAGGCAAGTCTTTTCATGGTACATAGGTGAGACTCGGAGGGTGAGAATATTACTTTACCCGAGAGTCAATTTCTTGAAATTATTGAATGTAACTTTTATGATAATTTATAACCATTTTAGTAGTTGAGCTATCTTCGTTAATCTTTATCATAATGGGCGCGTTACAAATTTTTACAACAATATCGTATTTTTAAATTATCGGCTGATATACTGAGTCATGTAGCTAAGTCCGAACAAAAGTTTAAAATATGTGATTCAAACATTTTTATATTATAATAGTAAAAAAGTTATTAGCTCGTACAGTGCGGCTGTTTAGCGAATTTTTTTCAATCCTTACTATGCGTCAACTTTATGAGGTGTCCTGAAACGTGTAGTTATTCAAATGTTCAAAAACGTGCTCAATATAACAGGCAAAAGAAAATTTAATAATTAAATGAAATATTCGGTGACCCCGAGACATTCAAGTTATGTTAATGAACAATGAAGTATTGGTTATAGGTTTAAACTTAGCGTGCTCTACCGAAAATGATAAAGTGCTAATCTAAATAATGACGTTTATTGAATATAGTCAGTCGCTAATATTATAACTATAGGGTTCTTGTCATCAACAGCCTTTAACGGTCCACTACTGGACATAGGCCTCTCTATAGCAAGGAAGTTTTGGCCTATGGCTAGGTTCGTTTCAAGTTTTCCTTCTCTTGGCAGTGATGTTGTCCTGCATGTTTTTACCTTAGTCGCCTCTTACGACACCCATAGGAACAATAGTGGTGATGACATTCTGTATTTTTCGTCCGTCACCACACGGAAAAAAGGGTTTGAATAGAAACGTTTAATTGATAAGGCTAATGTAATATTTTATCTTTAGATAGTAATATAAATGTAGGTAACTATTCTAGTAGTACTAGCTTGATGTCAATTTGAGAAACCCAAGAAAGCGATCATATACCATTACTAAAAAACACTACTTATTATAACATCCTTACTTTTTATTACATACTACTAACATATTTTATAAATGAATAGAACATTTGATTATAACTATCGACAACTTTACTGTCTAATTGCTTACTCACAATCCCACTGAGAAACAAATACTTATTTTCATTTACTATAGTAGCGCAGTCGTACATACGACTAGTTTGATTGTAGTAAGACATTGTCCGAATCTATTTCCTTTTCGGTATAGATTATAAAAATATAACAAACACAAGAAATTGCTTTAATTCTGAATGACTTAACACCAATAAATTATTCTAAAAGTGTCTTGAATTTTATAATATTAAGATTATATTATACAATATACAATATCAATTGTTACAGGGTCTCATCTTCGTAGTAGACAGTAATGACCGAGAGCGTATTGGTGAAGCGCGTGAAGAGCTTATGCGAATGTTGAGTGAAGACGAACTACGGGATGCAGTACTTTTGATCTTTGCAAACAAACAGGTAACATACGCCAGAGCGTACGCCAATCGTATATGTGGCGATGAAATATGTGAAAGCAACACCGAATACGTTTTTTTCCTTGGAATAATATATTATCAGATTCATTTGCTAAATTTTTGTACTACTTTGATACAAAATGCTTTTTGTAAATTAAACCACATTTTCCAGTTCACAAAATAAACAAATGTATCAATAGCATATTAAAATGTATTAACTATTATAATATTTTGTTATTAGGATCTACCAAATGCAATGAACGCAGCTGAAATAACAGACAAGCTGGGCCTGCACTCATTGCGCAACCGCAACTGGTACATCCAGGCGACGTGCGCTACCTCCGGCGACGGACTGTACGAGGGCCTCGATTGGCTTTCCAACCAGCTGAAGAACGCAAACCGCTAATCGCATGTGCGCGTTACCAACTCACAGACAAATCTGATTACTGAAAGAGACTATGGTTTAAGATATGTTAACTTTATTTGCTATTGAATATTGAATACAATGTATTATGTGAGTTAATCTGCGAATGCATTACTGATATGCGTCACCCGGCGACCGGTCGAGCATCGCATTCACACCTAACCACTGACGTTCACACGTTTTCAAACCTTTAGATTAATTTTAGTACACGGGTGGTTAGTGTACAAATAAGCCGTGCTACTTAACGATGTGTGGTATAAGGGTCCACGACATTCGAATGCGCTGTTCGTTCGATCCCTGAGGACGTCGAACAAAAAAATAGTGTATAAAGGCGATACAAAATTATTGCAGATTTGTTTTCAATATAAATATACGGAGGAGCAAAACTGTGGTACCTAGACTCGCTGAACGATCGTGCATTGTGATGTGGATAGGTTCGTAGCTGACTCGTGATAAAGTGAATCACATCATAACATGTTTTATGTGTATACTATGTGGAATAAGTTGTCGCAATAAAGTATTTAAAGTTAATTCACAATTAATGACTTTAATTATTTAGTTATTATAGTAGTGACCTAAAGTATATGATGGGTAGGTAGGTGCAGTAGCAGTGATCAGTTGAAGCGGAGTTCTATCGGTTGGGGCGGGCTGGCCCGGGCCGACCCTACGGCGGCCGCAGCCTATTCACATCGCTTTGTGGCTGTCCGTTGTCGATAACTATTTTTTTTCTGTTCGATTGATCGTCACCAACTTGTGCATAGATATCAGCTGACTTATAATTACTATGGTAGTTTATTTTTATGGAAGTTATCTAGGTAGATTAAGCTGTTATGTATTTACATCCAAACCATTTCGTACAATTCTTGCTTATTCGAACGGCTCGTTGTGATCGACCTGCATTTAAAGTCAACAGCTTCTCATGACGAACCGAGATTAATTTGTAATTTAGGTATAAATATGTATTAGATAAACGGTGTCATTTTGAGAAGTGTTTCCGCTCACAGGGAACAGTGCTCAGAATTCTCAGTGGTACATGCTCTACACGATTAATTGTAACTTAGCATTTTTATAATAATTTAGAAAAAATGTTGAAACAATAACTTGTGGCAAGTGTGATGAAAGGAGGTTCTTTTTTATTTTTATGAAAAACAATGAAAATGCGATTGTGACATTCCGGTTTATCTTAATGCTGTATTATGGAATAAAAATTATCCTCACCCATGTTTCATTTTTGATTTATAACACTGACAAGTTTTGGACGTATTTGTAATCCTAATAAGATAGTCCAGAACTGATTGATACCTACTTTTTATTAATTTATGTTAGTATAATTATGTACGTAATAAATAAATAATTTGAGACTATAAATACGTACGTTTTCGTAAACATATATTATTGATTAGTAAAGGATACACAAAGCGTAGGACCTAATATTTTTGCCAGACAGATATGCTAAAAATGGCTACTCAAATGTTTTTCTTTCTAATAACAATTGCCCCTAACCAGAAACCAATGGTCAGCTTTAGGGTCTGACTTGTGATGAGTAGCTATGTTACACAAATCTAACAATTTTGTAATTCTTCAGTTTTTAAATTAGTAGTAAGCATTTCTGCAAAACCCTTCCGTCGAAGCCTCCTAATTCACATCCCTATACTATATTTTATTACATATATACAATATACGCGTAATAGAATTATTTCATAATCGGACCTATTAGTCATGTAATATTCAAGTGCGATGCACTTGATTATTTGAGACACTCGTCTTTTTACGGCCTATTCCACTCTGATCCACTGGACAGATCCCTTAATGGATCTGTCTCTACTTTTCGTTCCACTCTGAACCATCAATGGATCTGTTTCTACTTTTCGTTCCACTCTGAACCATCAATGAATCTGTTTCTACTTTTCGTTCCACTCTGATACAATAAAATAGCATTGAATAGATAATGCACTTCTTTCTTTCTCTTTTTTTCTTTCTTTCTTTCTTTTTTTTTTCTTTCTTCTTTCTTTCTTTCTTTTCTCTTTTCGCCATCTTCTGTTTTGAAGAACAATCCAAATATAATTCAACTTATTAAACAACTAAAAGAAGATGCAACATTCTTTGGCGTTAAAAAACAAAAAAAAACACGAGCTTTGTCTAGCACTTCCTCGTCAACATTGTTAAAAAAGAAAAATAAAAACCAAATAATGGTTGAGAACTGATACAAGAAGCTCAGATGGAAGTTACAACTGGCAGCGTCACAGTTGCTCACTTTCTAGAAGAAGTGAAATAATTTTCTAAAACAATAGTTCTAGAAAATTATTTCACTTCATTTTCACAAAAGAAAAGAAGGAAACAAATATGTGGCCTTCATTTCTTTTATATAGTTTAAGTGATTAAGACATTGTGTTGTTTTAATATATACTAATAAAAATAAGAGTAAATAATTTTAAAAGTAAGCGGTATGTTGATTTTTAGGGCAATGCCTTAAACCTTTTCTATTTTAGATAATTATATTTCTGTTTCTCTAATACATTTGGAATCACAGTATTCAGAACCTGCTACTATTTAAAAAAAATAAATAAAAGCTAGTGGAAAATACTCCATCGCAGCGATGGCTTAGAGTGGAATATTAAACCTAGTGGAAAAGAATCCACCGCAGCAATGGTTCAGACTGGAACAAAAAGTAGAAACAAATCCATCAAGGGATCTGTCCTAGGGATCAGAGTGGAATAGAGCCTTTTTACGGACATAGCTAAAAATTACAAACTTGTTAATTTTGACTTCAGTTAAGGTTTCTTTCTAAACAGTGCGAACTGATCTACTAGTGGAAAATGGACATGTTGCTATTTTACCGTTAACAATCTAAATGATACACTATAAAGAGAAAAAGTTTTTCAACGGTGATCGCGGAACTTGAATTGTTGCCTGACATATTTGTACAATCTTTCCTCAGTTGTCTTGTGTTGTTAAAGAAGAAAGAAAATTAAATAATTGCTACTGCTAAAGCTACCTAAGTTCAAGTGTACACGATCAAAAAAGCAAATACACTATTTTGTTTGTCACATGTTGCAGTGGCATGTCGGTAGGCGCTAAAATTAATTGTTAAACAAAACATGCAATGGCTTGATCGAGCTCGTTTCATGCTTATGCCTTCAAAGCTTTTTTTCGTTTTATCAATTCATCGGAATCATTTGATGTGTCTTGATAGTCATAGCTTTACTTGCAAGGTAACACCGTCTATTGATACTTGCAACTCCAGATTCAAGTGCGTTGCCATCATTTAATTTTCTTTGATTGCCTTATGGTCAGAAGTGGGAGGTTTAATAGTTTAATAGTAATAGAAAGTTTATTTTCTTTTATAGAGACAACTCTCGCATTAGGAGTATATTCTGTGTCGCAGCGGACTTTACAATCATACAAGAAACGTACACAAAGGCTACCCAGACTCATTCTAACAGTTTGTGGATTACACAGTGTTTTTTCATGTCGGGTTTGAACCCACAACACAGCGCAGTAGAGTGATGTGGCGACCGCTTAAACTACTACGCCATCCGTGTAGTCATATTGGATGTAGCTCTGTAAACTTGCATGTATTCATACGAATTTATAACACATAGAACAGCAAAATATTACAGGACGCTTTGGTCATAACTCGTACTAAAAGTCCATAATAAATTTACACCTTCAAAACCTATTCATCAGTTACGATAAGGTGTATTTACAAATATACTAAAGTTATTATTTCAACAATTCGCGTTTATAAACTTGGGAATCAGAATAAACATGTCAGCTCCAATATGATTTGTGATTTAAGTTCATAGGTAAACACTACTTAGTGTGATCCGAATACAAGTGAACTCAATTTATTACTTTACTCGATACGACTAACAAAAAAATTAAATTTAAAAAACAAGCAGAGTCGTAGTCGTGTCCACTATTCTTAAACTTTATTTTTTTTACTCGGATCGACTCCGACATCACTATCTCAATGATCGTCGTTTGGGTGTATCCATAGGGATTTCCGCACGTAAAAAAATGGCTTTTAGCATCTATGGTTAACCTTGTATTTCAAGCGGGTTGGGGTAATATATATGTAGTTTTCATATGGATTTTAGAGACACACTTTTTAAAAATGTCCGTAATGTGGGGGGAATTTCAAAGAAATTTGCAAAGCTTATCTCCCTCATTAGTCGTAATTACATTTTGTCAGGCTTTACAAAATTTGTTAAACTTTCTAAGACCGGATAATTTTTTTTTTGTTATAAAGCAGCTGCCATTTATTAGAATATCTTTTTGATTGGAAAACCCGGACTAATCCTGAAGGGTTTGAGCTATAGCTAGCATTTCACAATCCATCTGTACAAGCAATATTCCTTTCCTACAATTACCTGTTTGAAAGGTTTGATTCTATTATGTAAATGGGACTGTCATTGGGTTTGACTATGGCTCTACCTTGATTATTTTTGTTAGTGTCCGACTGAAAGTGATTTTTGAGCCGAAACCGACACCGAACTTTTGGTCTTGCTCTCAATTTGACCGAAACCGAAACTCAGTAAAACAATTAAAAATTGCTGTTAAATACTGAAATCTTGTGTATTTTTATACATTTATTTTGCATATACATACAGACAGTTGAATACTGTAATAAAAAAAAATTATTGTACGTAAGAAATATAATTTTAATGTTTTTTATGTCACAATAAACTTACTTTTACTCGATGAATTGGTGACGTCATAGTTTATCTCCTGGTATTATTATATCTTACTGTGGTAATATATATGCACGGATATGTGGGTGTTATACATATATATGTGTATTATATATGTATGTGTTCATGTACGTATATTTGCTTATTTACGGTCAAACTAGCCTATATATACTGTATCCTCTGTCAATTACTACTTATCCTTAAGGGGACCCGATGGTTTAGAAATTTAAAAATATCAATTTTTTTTCAATATTTCGAAAGTATTGTATCCTAAGAATATCCGGTGCAGTTTTCATGTGGAAATGCCCAATATTATAGCTTCTGCAGCCCATTAACCTGGTAGAGAGGGGTCCGTGCGCTCCTCGTGGGTCTAGCGCTCAGAGCGCTCCAGGTGTCCCGACCCTTCTCCGAAAATTTAAACCCGTTTATAGACGCACAACAAATATTGAAACCCATTTATGAAGAATTGATAGTCGAAAATTTATTGGAAAGGTGTATTGCCTGTAATACGCAGAACAGCAACGAAAGTTTCAACGCTTGTGTGTGGCACCTTGCACCGAAACATCTGTTTGCCGGCAAAAAATCGTCGATATTGCTACCTATATTTCCGCTTGTATATTCAAGAAAGATTTACATCATTATTAAAAATAATGGAGACTATGGGCATTACAGTCGGGCCACAAGCGGAGCAACTCGCGCGAAACCGAGACGAGCGGCGAGTATCGAGCGCCAACCGTAGGAGTGCCGACAACTCTAACAGGCCCGTACAGCTCGACAAAATGAAAGGAGTGAACAAATCGAGGAATACGAACGTTCCGAAGGGATCTTATATGGTGCCGGAATCGTGGATTAACTGTAAGTATTCCAAATTTGCTCAATTTTTGAAAATATCTGTACCTCAAGCTTTAAACTCATTATCTCGAAATGACTTTTTCGTCACGGCGGGGATGAAAACAAAAAAACAATTCAACCGAATCACTTGAAATTTGGATATATTGTTCACAGCATTTAAATAATTTCCTACTGTTTAAACTAAAAAACTAGTGAAAAAAAACGATTTTACGAACTTTTTTTTCAAAAAGCACCATTTTGTAAATTTTTAATTTTTTTGATTTGTTTTAGTTCCGACCATAACTGCACTCTTTCTGATTGAGAATCTTCTTGAATTTTGTGTTTCAGACGAGTAAAAGTCTCGAAATCATCTACGCCGTCCGGGTTCGATTTTTCGAGAGGGTCATCTTCAGCGACATTTTTATAATATTAAATATTGTTTGAAAAGTAAAAAAAAAATGTGTGCGTGTACTAGTGTACACTCGTAAGAAGTGAAACTTCTTTATGACGTTATTTTTCAAAAAAATAATTTAAACCCGTCCGAAGTCGATGCAATCGCCACCTGGATTTCAAAAATGTAACTACTCAAAACGGGCCGCAAAATACATTGGAGACATTTACCAATCCCTACTCCGCTGGAGAAAGTATACTTCGAATCACGCGTGGTAGGGATAAGAAAAAGATGGCGCGTAACGAAAAAATGTGACGCGTAACGAAAAAATGTTACACTAAATTTTTTTCCAACCCCGATAAAGAAGTTTCACTTCAAAAATTTCTTGTATGTTTAATAAACGTACTAATAAGCTCGCAAAGTTGAAACATCGTTTTTTTAATTTTTAATGACAAAAAAAAATCGTAAAAATAGGTGAAATTTTCGTGCTCTAGACCACCGGGTTCCCTTAAGTGCACCTTCCTCATCTTCTTTTTGTATCGCCCAATCGGTTGATTGGCAAAAAATGCCTTAGGTATTAAATCTGCCGATGCATGTATTTGTGCATGTAGTTGTAAATAAATAAATAAAAATCTTATATTATGTAAGTGCTATCATACTTACAAGAAAAAAATAAGTAGAATAAAACCATTAAATATAAGCCGCTTAAATATATATATATATATTATAAACAGGACAAATATACTAAAAAGTGAATTTAAATCATATTAAATACAATAATATTATTTCGAATGTTTACGTCGCTCAACTGGAAATGGCAGCGTCGTAATATCGGCGACATCAAAGTGACGCCGCCGCGACGAGCCGGTGAATTTTATAATTTTATTACTCATCAGTGCTACTTGCTCTTTAAAATCAATCAATTAGGTATGGTTTTTATATTCACGTGTTTATTTTGGAAATACTCGACTAGATCTGTCTAAAATTATTGTTATTTTTGGTATCGGTGACATATGTCACCTGGGTCATTATTACACATCTATTGACACCTCATTCCTTAAAATCGGTTTAGTAGTTTAGTCGTTATTAGTCCAGTAGCTGGGAAACCGGGTGTAACTTAGAAAAGAAATCCCTGGCATAGAAGCCTAATAAAATTATTAAAGCAAGTAGAAAAGTGTTTCGTCAACATGTGACATTGAGGCAAGTTTAGGTATATTATTGCGGTTTTATCATCTCACAGATAACTGATACCCGTTTAAAATACTCTAGACAATGTAAGCATACATATTGTGGTTTTCCTTACTCTTGATACACTCGCTGTATAGACTGGTCAACAATGCGAAATTCATTGCTTTTTTCATTTATTTGCGGCAACCAAAAAGAAGTTGTCAGATATCTATATATTTAACCTAATGAATATATCTACAAATGAAGAATGAATGAAATCACCATTTAAAACTAAATTGCTTTAATTCCTTTACCTTTGGTCAAAGTAAAAATAATAAGTTTTTTGTTAAACTTAAAATATGTATAAGTACTCTGAAACTAGCTACTGGCAATTGCCTAATTTATTATAGGTGAATATAGCATGCAATTCAGTATGGTTAAAGTGGAGAGAGTTCCATATTTATGCGTAAAGTAATATCAAAAAACAAGATACAATATTGAACATTATAAAATTAAATCACACTAAATCATATCACGTTAAGTTTTCTTTCTCATAAAAGACAGATTAACAACAAATCAATCAAATTAACAAACTTATAAACTAAAATAGGAAGAATGAAATTAGATGAAAAATGCAACGCAGCCTGGTATCCGTTCTAAGACAGATAAAAATATCTGTCTTAGAACACGGCTAAAAAGCTATCCTAAGTTTGTGCGATGCCGAGGAGTGATAAAGAGAGAACAGAGATAGCGTGACCCTGTAGATGGAACTTGTATCTAAAACTTGCTGAGAAAGTTAAGGCAATCAATTTTGTTATTACAAAGTTTATGTAAGAAAGTACGATAAGTGTTGATATCGACATTTATGCGACGAGATTCGAAAGATAAAAGTTTAAAGTGCTTTGGTTTGCCTCATATGATGTAATTAAGCCACTGATATTTAATCTGAAAGCTAAGATTCGAATGAATCTCTTTTGTATGCCTTCATCCGAATCTTATTTACTTGATATGTTGAAACTACGTTTTTGATTGGTAACTATAATAGTGCTATCATTTTGTTTTCAAATAATGAAAATTTTAAAAGGCGAGAGAGCTTTGCTTTTGCGCGATGCGAAGCGATCCCACGACACCTCTAAAGACCAGTATAGTCATTCTATGACAACATTTTACCGTTCTCCCCCTTCAAGTTCTTGCATTCAAAGAACAGAAATGTACATGTTAGTCTTGAGTTGTAAATGTTTATATGTGATGGTCGTCACTTACCAACAAATGATCTGTTTGACGGCTCGTTCACATAAGAAATCAAATATTAAAGATTATTTCAAAGCAAGCAGCTAATAGGTATATATAGTTAAATTCTGTTTTTTTGTATTAGACAAAAATCTACGGAAACTGCAAAAAATAATGGTGGAATAAATATTAGCCTTACAAAAAAAATTATCAGCCGCCATCTGTGTTTTATGCAATTTCTTGTGGAAACTCTTGTACCACAAAAAATCAAGTAGCCGACCTTTTAATATTGAGACACTAATATAGCAATGAATGCAATGAATAAAGTCAAAATTAAGTGTCTCTCCGAAAGGTGCCTCCGGACAAAAATGTTTATAATATTTCCTTCCCTTTGAAGGAAAAATACTTTAATTGAATACTAAATACACGAACTGAAGGAAGGAAGATAATTTTATTACTTTACAAAAATAAAATTGAGTAGCATTAAAACCGCTGTCATTAATTTAACGTTTTACATAACTCATTTGTATGTTTGGCGCTTACTCAAAAATAGTTTAGTAGTTTGTGAGCGTAGTTATTAAAAATGATCTATTTTTAGTTTTTACCAAAAATATTAATGTAAGTTTTCGCTTCCCTATTTACATACTAAGGAGAAAATTAAGTGTAATAATAATATATCGTTATTGTAAGAAAATAATGAAATGTAAGGAAAATGGATAAAGGTTGAACTAAAATAAATGTTTAAAAAAATGTTTTTTTTAAAAGTCGTCGGCACTAGGAATAAATCCTGTATCGCGGGGGACTTTTTAAACATACAAGAAATGGACACAAAGAACACCCAGACTCAGAACAACAATTTGTGGATCACCCAAATAGTGTTGTTCCATATGGGGTTTGAACCCACAATACTCGGTGCAGTAGAGAGCAGCGTGACAACTGCTTAAACTACAAGGCCAACCGTGCAGTCATCATGTAGTATCATGTTATATAGTAAATTAATATTTTTTTTGTTGTGGAGAGCTTTGGGGCAGATCTATGTTCAGCAGTGGACGTCCTACGTCTGAGAAAATGAAATGCTATAACAAATATATGAAGTAGCAATATAAATATTTAATGTACTTGACAACGCTGCCTTGGAAGTCATCGTTTTGGAGTGGTAGAGATACACTCTCGAACTAAACGGTTTGGTTCTTTCTTTCTGTTCCAATCGTCAAAACCTGGAATTCACTATCAGCGTACGTCTATCTCTTCCGCTATAATCCCGGATCCTTTATACAGGCCGTGAAAAAGCATTTATTGTGTGAGTCACGATGCTACATTGTCTACATTCGCAATGAATGTGGTGACCACCACTCTTGGATTAGACTTATGCTTTCCATCTTACAGAGTAGTCCCTTTTGCAGACAATCATATCTAGTTTCAGTCTATCCCTAATATATAGGGTGAGCCACGCATAAGTTAAAATTTTAAAATATCAATTAAAAAAATCATTTGGTACTAATGTACCAAATGATTTTTTTAATTGATATTTTAATTATGCAAATCACATTATCTAAATGACTACCATTTCGACGTTTGCACTCTTCTGAGCGAAAATCGAATACTTGTAGGCAAAGAGACCGTGAGATCACTGACATCTCTTCACTGATATTTTTTAGTTGACGTAATGTATTTGGTTCATTGATATAGATACGTTTCTTCAAATAACCCCATAAAAAAAGTCCGTCTTGTTAAAACCATGTGTTACGATTGTAGCCAGCAAATTCCAGTAGCATTCAAATGTTAACGAATTCTTAGCCCACCTTAAATAACTAAATCTGACATAGACCTCGATCCGAGATAGGTCCGGTATAAACTTGAAGTTTGAACGGGTATAAAAAGTCCGAAGGCAATCATTTATACTTCGAAATCCAGAATTTAAGTCGCTCTTTAAAATATACGAGTAGGTATTAGGCAGTAAAAGAATTCTACAATGTTCAGTCTGTAAAACTTATCTTGTTTTGTGTTGTTCGGTTGCTTTTTTGTTGTCAACTACGAAAACTAACTAGTGTTCAAACCGTCTTACACTAAAATACATTTTAATAAACATGTTAAAATTATAGTAAAGTAAAGAGTAAAGAACTGATAAAAAGTAGGTCCTTGGTGTTAAGGCTTGGGTTCGGAGGGTGAAATTGCAAATTAAATTTGCATTGGTTAAAAAGACTATATTCTTTGATGGATGCAAGTAATTTTAAATTCATTCTACAAGTATCCCTTAAATATCTCGTTACATATTTACACTGTTTCCTATTTTGAAAAACATCGCTAATAAATAAGTACAGTTAGGTCGTCATTAATATTATTGATGCTGTACGGATACAAAATTAGTTACATTAAAGTGATGCATTTATTTAAGGTATTCTTTTTAAGATATCGTCTTGTAAAAACATACATACATTAAAATAAGTTATTATAATAAACGTGTGCACAAACTTACTACACATAAAGTTCAAAAATAACAATTTGTTTTCTTTTATGAATTCACAACAAAATTGAGTTATCCGAGAATTCACGAGTCTGCATCTGCAAAATTGAACGACTAGCATATAAAAATACAATTTTTTATTACTCTGTCTCGACATGCTGAACGTATATACGAATTTACAAAGTCACTTACATATATTTGGTGCAGAACCGAATTTGGCAGAAGGCCCAGCTAGTCATATAATAAATATTTCATATCTTTCGAGATTATAAACAGAAATATCAATGCCTACTATAATGCTAGTGAATGTGGTAAAAACCGTTAACGCAATGAATGATGAACAAGTTTATAAATAATCATTATGGATATTATGGCCTCTAGCAAAAAAACATCTTATTATAAATATGCTTCTGATCAGGTATTGCTTAATTTTAAAGCATTTGGAAAATAACAATCAGCAATCACACGATTTTATAGAGTTCGTTTAAAATTTCTCAACCAGCCAGTAAGAGTTAAGTAACCAGTTCTTTAAGTAACCTCGTACAATCTCGCTATTAAACAACACAAGTAAAACAGTATAAGAGTATATAAATATTAAAAAACTAATAGCAGATTTTATAGTTTTAGCTACTTCTTGCGTCCGAAATTCATAATGTTTTTGATACTACTGTGGTGATTCGTTGTAGATATCATACTTTGATAGGACATGAAAATCAAGTCAAAAAACTAAAAAAAGTAGTGCGTGCAAAACGCAGAAGTAACGTGTGCTAAAGAGTAACAGTACGTGTAAGTATCGCAAAAGCTTTTTTGGTGGTTAGTCTGTAAAGATAGGTTTAACAGTAAGCTGTAAGGTGTAACTGTTAACTGTAGCCTTTTATCAGCAAAGGAGTGCGATGACACAGTGAATGGAAGACCTAAGGGACGGTAGATATATGTTAAGATATGTACATTGTACCTACATGAATAAATCGTTCGAAGTATCTTAAATGTATGTATAACTTTAAATGCATAGACATGTGTTTAATTTGCAGTATTAAATATGATCTCAGCTTTTTAATAGAATAAATGTATTTGTTTGACCTTTTCTTGACTCCAGAATTAAAGACAACGTTTTTTTAACAGACAATTCCCGCACTAAGCATATCCCTGTGGGGGATTTTACAAACGTAGATTACACAAAGTATTGTCTTAAGTAGAGTTTGAACTCACGACGCTCGACGTAGTAGAGAGCGGTAAAATGACCACTTTAACCACTTCCGAGACCATCATGCCGTCAAGGAATGTTAGATGTTGTAAAAAGTTTAACAAAAAGTCACACTGTTCTTATATGGAGTATGTTTGCGAATCGTGATTTCTATATTCATATTGCAGATCTTATATATAGTAAACGTTTAGCACGGAGGAATAATCAATTACCCATAACTTATGTAAGTAGGCCTTTAATGTTTTTATGATCTTTCTTAAGTATAAGTAGGTGCAATAGTTACTAGGGTATGAGAGGGTGTGACTGTGCCGGGCGGCGTGACTCTATAGGCAGGGCGGGCGGATGAGAGCGCTGCAATTTTCCCCGCCCGCACCGCGCTATTGCCGCGTTTTCCACGAGGGGCGCGCCGGCCCCCTCGCCCGCATCAGCCGGGAAATCGCGCGTCGTTCGTCTCAGTCCGGCTCAGCCGTCGCGCTACGACGACGCCTGCGAGTCGCGCGCTACGATCGTGAACCTGCGCTCGTTGCACCAAACGTACGAACTGAGCACGCGCGGCGAAAATAGTGAGCTCGTGGCCGGGAGCGGTTGTACTCCGGTGAGAATATTAGTGTAGAGCAGCGCAATGCTGCCCGCGCTGCTACTGCTGGTGCTGGCGGTGCTTGGCCCGGCTGGGGCGCGCAGGCACGCGCCTGACTTACGCGAGGATGAGCCCGCGCGACGCACCACACGACCTGCCGGTGAGTGCTGCACACATCGCACATACGAGCATGCTGTATTAGTGCCAATGATATCGGCCGACGTAATTAAATGTACATCGATCATTCTCATGTACAAAGCGTCACCAAACCGCCGGCACCGCACACTCTAGCTCTAGAATAGTGAACGATTATAGGCACGTTTGTTTATGTAAATAATTACATTCCGACGTTGCCGCATCACCCGGTGGCTATTAGGTCAATTAAAACACACACCCACATAAGTTGCAGAGAGGTATCCAGTTAGTAATGACGTCGGTTCAACTCAAAACCTTTTATCATCTGACGTGTTGTTATCAGCAGAACCGATATGACTCTTAGATGTAGGGATAATAAAAACAATACCACGTGAGAACAGTGATAATTCGTTTTGACAATATCAACAAATGTATAGAAATCTCGAGAGATTCTACTTTCGGAGAATTATGCAGTAACTGATCTGTTATCGGACAAAGACTCTTTTTGAGGTAATCTTGTAAACATTTTTAGAATAATCTCTTTTTTTTTGTTGTGATTACTTCGAAACGTTTCTCCATTTTGTAAATAAATAAATTCAATTTAAATATCAGTGTATTTTTTTAAATTGAATATCTGATAAAATTATTTTTAATTTATTCTTTTAAAGCTGAACCTATCGCCATTAAAGGCAAATAGTTTAATTGAGTCTAATTTCAGATTTGTTGTAATGATCTTTTAGCTTTTTAGTTTCTTCTGCGTCACATCATTGTAAAAGTTATACATGTAATATTAACTACCGATGCTTTAATAGAGAGAGAATAAGTGTGCGGATATATTTATTAGGTTAAAGAAATTCAGCCGTCACTAAAATTCTTAAAACATGAAAAATATATAAAACTTAGATATTTTTTATTCTTCGAAAATTTTATGATGCCGATTAATTATTATATTATCTTGCCATTGCATATTTTTTTAATTAAAACTTTTGTTCGAAATGAAATCGAAATACGCAATTTTGGAATATTATCGTCGTGCCTTTTTTTTCCATGTTAAAATCTTCTGCTCTTTAACATTGAGATATTTCTTTCTGCAGTCACAAACAGAGTAATAAATAAAAATCAAACAACATTGCACCTACACCACGCCGTAAAACATAATCCTTATTATACATTTTATTTTGAGCTGTTACCACACAACATTTTCAAAAGGTCTATTTTCCGGCCCATTACTCGCAAACAACTCAGACTTAAATTGGCTTGAAAATATTACTTCGAAGAAACCATTGTATAAATGCATTTTTATAAAGTTGTGTTATATTGGGAGTGTTATATCATCAGCAGATAGCCAGAACACATGGACGTGAATATCAATGTCGAACGATTTTGCAATCTTATCTCTTTTGTACATATTATGATGCTTAACCCGTATGTTTTATTCATATTGTATGCTTCGTTTAATTAGGACTTATATATATTTGCAATCAAATTTCTGGTGTTTTCTACAAAACTGAAAGTTACTAATATTTATTAATCTGCTTCAGAAAATATTATTTCTAAGATAGTTTTATTTCAGATACAAGATACGATTAAAAAAACTGGACAGTGTTGACTACATATTAGGTTCACAAATGATTTCATCATTCATTAGTATCCGAAATAGAGAGCAAGGACTTTCTAAGTATCTATCTCTCCAGATGCCGTGAGCACAGTGACTCATGGCCGACAGCTTTCATTCATTTTTCGGACGTGATAAAAGTAGCAAATGTTTGCCAAGATTGTATTAAGAAGTCTGCCAAAAATTGTATTACTGAGAAGAGAAAAAGTTGTCTTCGTCTGTGATGTCTAGACAGTTGACCGAGACAAGACGTGACGTGACGAGCAATTGTGGGCATCTTGACATACCGTTTGGCGTGTTTTATATAATTTTACATAGTTCCGGGTTTACGTAAAATCGTCTATTGTCATTAAGCTGTGTAGGCACCATATTTTGTCTACTTTATTAAAATATGCACGATTTAAATACCATAACTATATAAATGAAACGTGGGATAACTCATAGAAATTCAATAGTCCTATAGACGTTACGTTTAGGTTTTCAAAATCTGTATTGTGTGGAATAATAGTAGTGCTCGTGGACCATCTCTAAATGTCATATTTCTGATTGATTGTGACATGATTTATGGATTTTGTTATTATTGATTTATAGAAGCCTTAGATATGTACATGCACACAGTGATTATAGATCTTTTCTTTTGCAAGTATGTGGTTGTTTACTTGTTACATGTTGCCCTAGAGTGCAATGTATTTAATTAATAAACACGTATTTTAAGATATAGAAATAAACTTTTTATACACAAAACCAGGTTGAAGTTGCAATGGGCTGGTCACATATGTCGAAGAAGTGATAACCGCTTGATTAAGCGTGTTCTGGAATGGAGACCGCTTTATGCCAAACGTAGTGTGGGGCGTCCTCTGGTTAGATGGCGGGACGACTTGTGTAAGTGGCGACTGGATGCAAAAAGCATCACAGGGCTCTGACAGGGATCAGATGATGATGATGATGATGATGATGACGATGATGATGATGATGATACATCAATTACTAATTAAATTATAAGGAAATAGATTAAAATTTATCATAGATTGCGATTAAAATAATACACGTTGTGGCCAGATTTTACAATTAATCACTTTATGATTTGTCATGCGATCGGCTACACGCTGATATATATAAATAATCAAAGTATAATGATATGATCAGCTCAACACTGGATTACTTCATGATTTGATCAACCATTCGTGATGATAATATGCAAATAGAAGATAAAAGTGCAGTGTAATGCTTTTAAGACAATTTAAAAGTGTATTTTTTTTATTGTAGTTTGTAATGTTTAGTCTATAATTTGTATTATGGTAATTCTATATACATGACATGACCAAAAGGGGAAAAATCGACGTATAAACGTCAAGTATTTCTGATTTTCATAATAAATTAGTAACTAACTACACTACTCGTATGCACATGCAAAACTAACTTCAAACCGTGATTCTAAAAGCGACGCGACGAAATAAGCTAATCACCGAAGGAAAATCTGTGATCTTTGACACATCTAAAAAAAATTACGCCACATGTACACACGCTTAATTTTCAGACTTAGAAAGGTTTTCTGTAAGTGTAAAATTCAAACTAGCCTATTAAAATAGATTTACTATAAAACATTATAAGTATTTGGTGTTAATATAAAGACGTTAGTCCGAATTGTCTACATTATTGTAATTGACAACTGTTAACCTTAAATTGTTCGTGCACAACAGACAAGAGTTCATTTTTAAAAAGTCTTTGTTACTACTTATTTACCTTAAATTTAATACTTGGGTCCTGCATTGTCTATAAATCTGTGAGTGGCTGTGTTATATCTACAATCTACATTTGCAAAATTCCATTGTCTCATTGCATATGATTAAAAAAAACTCAAGTGATTTTATAATATGCACGGATAATAAATGCATTAATTACTACATCATTATATTACCAAGACGTATTAGACAAATAAATGAAATCTGCATAATGGCTGTAATCAAAATCTTTAAACAATTTAAGTAGGAGCTATTTGTATTGAATTATTTGAACAGTTTACCACACATGTTTACATAATGTTGATCGAAATACAGATAAGAAAAACTCATGCAATGTAAATATTTACTTCATATATCGTTATCCGAATGTGTTTATTTATTGCAAATCTTGATATATTTGTTGGTGGCTCTTCGTTGACAAATATATCAATAATGAAAATTATGCTCTATCTGATAAGAGATGTTTTAGAGTTTGGATTGAGATGATCGGATGAGCTATCATTTTTTTAGTTTTCGATCACAAAATTCAGCTATAAATGAAAGGTTTACATAAAATTATCAAAAATTCTGTTATATGTATTTAATAACTAGCTTTTGTTGGCGGGTTCCCTTGCGCCTATGTTATCATATTCAGTATTTTATTGAAATCGATGCAGCGATTTAGTTATCACGTAGGCGACGACTGCGACATTATTTTAATACGATAATCGACACAAGCGGGCGGAGTCGCGGGCAGAAGCTAATTTATGACATTAAAGAATGATTTTCCAATGTCCATACCAAATTTCATCTAAATCGGTTTAGTGTTATTGAATTTTCATGCAAATGTCCACCTTCCTTTTTACCCCCTTAAAGGTTGGTTTCTAAGATAAAACCTATCCTGTGTCTACTCGGGGGATTCAAATTTTTCCCTCAAAAAGCACATTTAAACCAGTTTATCGGTTTAAGCTTGAAGAAGTCACAGACAGACAGAAACTTATCCATTTGTATTTTTATTTTAGTATGAATAAACAACACTTTGTCTTCGATCGGTATTGCTGTGCGCCTCTGGCACACGTGCTTCCGTCACGAATAACTGAGTGCTGTATATCTGTTAAAAGTTATTTCAGCAATACAAAATTAAACTCTATCTAAGTGACAGTCGACTGCACGGTTGGCCTAGCGGTTTAAGCGGTGGCCACGCCGCTCTCTACTTCGTTGAGTATTGTGGGTTCAAACCCCACATGGGACAACACTTTGTGTTATCCACAAATTGTTGGTCTGAGTCTTGGTCTTCTTTGTGTATGCTCGTAAAGTCCCCTGCGATTCAGGATTTATTATTTTGTTTTTTAAAAAATGTCACAGTTAATTATTATAAATAATGTACTTGGTTGTTAAATATCCACATATGTAAACCAAGACGGAGAAAAATTGACCTGTTGCACGGTTTAGCGAAGTGCGCTGGGCAAACGATTCCAATTTAAGGAATATAATGTATTATAAAAATATTAAGCTTCAGTAGATTTGCAGTAGGTAAAGTCCACGGCACCATCTATCTAACGCTTATATATAAGACAGAATAATAATTTTTTTGTTAAAAGAAAAATACAAATTATAAAGTAATGTGTAAGTGAATTTACACCGTACATTATATGTGTGTATAAAAATACAGAGTTCCATTATCTTGGCAATTTGATAAACATAATATTTGCCTTTCACTGTATTTTCATTGCATTTGAGACACAGATGAGATGATAATTTAAGATAAACAATAATGAAAGACGTAGACGACAGCCATTTTTTGACGCTTGACTTTTTTAAGCTGATATAACTTTTTTTATTTATAAATTGATTGAAATAAAATAAATATTACATATTAAGTATAAAGCTTACTATCATACGTAAGTGAAAACCGCATCCGAAACGATTAAGTCACTTTTGAGATTAACGCACAGAAACACAGGCACACTAATAAAAATTCTAAAAACTATTGTTTGAGTTCTGTTACTTTAAACAAAAACTCCGTGTATTAGTTTTTCTTCAGTATATTAAATGTACAGACATCGATTTGTTACAATTTTGTTATATGTTTAGATATACATTTTACAATGAATAGTAACCAAACGTGTGTCAACATTTATTAAAACAAAATTAAAAATATGTACAGCTAAATAATTTTGAAAATAATTAATGATTTAATTTTATGCCAAAATCAGGCACAAATTTTTGAACTCCAATCGTCATTTGCAATATTTTTATAATACCAAAATATATAAGTTATCTCTGAAAGTACAGGCCAGCCAGTCAGTAGATGGATCCAGTATTTCAATGTCATAGATAAGGTTGGTTAGAAAGCATAGCAATGGTGTTCAATGTAGTATAATGGTGTCCATTTCTGATATTTAAGTCTCTGGTCAGAATTCTGTTATTGGTAGTATTAAAATAATAGCATTAGTGTCCAACAATAAAACAATTTAAATGACATGAAGTAATAAGCTTAGAATAATAATAGATTAAGCATGAACTAAGACATTAATGCTTTTAATCATTTTATTTATTAAAATATAAGTGTATTGTTAGTTGTCGTGAGACACTTCTTTGTTTTAAGATTTCTTATATTATTTCATGACATTATTATTTTGAAAAATATTATTTAACTTACAACATACGTATGTATGTAAATGAGTTTGTTTGGGTGGAATCTTGCAAATCAATTTTGAAGCACCTATCTTCATCCTATTGGCTGATAATTTGCATGCTTACATATAGTATGTATACTGGATGACAACGCAATGAAGCTTATCTGATGAAGGAACTGAAAGGTGGTCACAGAATCTCCGTTATAAAATGACATAACCTCAACGAGTTTGGTTTCGTATGATTCGTCTTAACGTGTAATTTGTTTTTAAATGGTATCCAGGGTCTAATAATGGAGCTGAAAGTGAAACGACACAATCCCATCGAATTACGACGTGGTTTAGGATAAAAGTAGTCATCAAGAAATCTCTTACCGATTACCATCATGTAATAGTGTGGTAATCAGTTTTTTAATGACGAAGCTTGAAAATGGTGATGGAAACTCTGAAATGAAACGACGTAACCGCCTCGAGATTAGAAATTTTTTATTTGTCTTGATAAGAACTTTAGTCCTAGATAATATCCACATGCAACTCTATCAGATTTGGGTAATTAAATTTATTTCATTTATTATGAATGTCAATTTCGTGATAAACAGGCGGAGAAACCTGTCCCGTCATAGTTTTTATCTATTATATTCGTCAAGTTTTTATTTAAACGTGCTACAAAAATAAAATAGGCTTTTCCTTGAAAACTTTTACTGCTTATTACGAGATTTACCTGTGTTGTCTATACAGGTAAATTAAAGAATTAGATCAGATTCATTTTAATTTTTTTAAATTTTCAAACAAAGTAAACGAGTGCTTAAATTTCGCGAAAGCTTTTTTATAAGTTATAATATGGGAAAGTTTGTTTTGATTTTTTTTTACTTTTATTTTGTTGTCTCTGGTCATTCCAATTATTTGCTATCAAATTGATGCGTTAACCTTAGCGGTGTAATATCAAAAATGCTATTTATATTTTTAGGTTGATAACCGACAGTTGACAAAACTTTGTTTATGTTTAACTGAAGTAATTACTACAAAGATTACTAAGTATGTGGGTCACAGGTAACATTATGACTTTTCTTATTAGTGCAGTAGGTACTAAGATAAATGTTGTGGTTTGTAGTTCAGACTGCTATAGATAGGTAAATTAGGTGCGACTTATTTTTACAATCTTCTGGTAGGTATTGGTTGAACAACCATATATCACGATGATATAAATATTCATAAAAAAGGGTAGGCCAAGAATTCGTTAACATTTGAATCTAACATCCCGCACAAACATGTTATGGGAGTTCTTGGGACCGATGCTACTGGGATTTGTTAGCTACAATCGTAACACGTGGTTTCAACATGATGGAGCCACTTGTCACACATCCAGTGAATCCCTGTCAGTGGTCAAGATATGTTTCCGGAAAAGCTGATTGCCGGACGAGGCGACATTCCAAGGCCACCCAGAAGTCCAGATCTGTCCCCAGCCGACTTCTTTTTATAGGACTATTTGAAGAATCGTGTCTACCTCAATAAACCAAGTACACTACGTCAACTAAAAGAAAAAATAGTGATAAGCTATCGGCGATCTCGCGGTTTCTTTGCCGACGAGTATTCGAAAATTTCGGTGTTCGCTTAGAAGAGTGCAAACGTCGAAACGGTGGTCATTAAGACGACGTAATTTTTAAAAATAAATTCATACTAATTAGCTTTCTTGTATAAACAAGAACAAGAATAAATAATTTTTATAATAAATCATATGGTTTTTTTTATGTTTTTTTTTCATATTTTAATTAATTCGTTTATGTGGCAAAATATTGAGTAATGATCACTTTCGAAAAATATCGTTGCACCTAGAGATTATTTTTTCTAAGTGCTGACTACGTATAAGTAAGATGTCTCAAATAAAGCATAGCAGTTCAAGTAATTGCTACTGGATCTTTTCTAATAAAATAAAATGGTTCTAGAGCCCAACATCCTGATTTTCCTATTTAGTTACTAACTGTATTAAATGACTAACTATTAAATATATTAAATAATTTCTGTTATTCAGAATAATCTCAGATTTAGTTGCTTGTGTTTTGAATTGTAAACACTCTACTTAAGGAATCTCATAATCTCCTTGATGTGTATTAATGCTGTTGTGATTACGTATTGACATTAGAGGTTATATACGTAAGCGCAAATGTTGCGCTAGATAACAATCTCATTGAGCTAGCAAAGGAACGAAGTTATAAAGTATGCATTTTATTAACGGATACCCAACCCTTATTTGTGGAATGTTTTAAATGTGCATTTATACGCAAATATTATATAAGATTGTTTGCACGCTTGGAATCGCATCGCGCGCGGAATTGAAATGTAGATGGACTTGATTGCGCGTCATTGTAACACGGTTACGAAATGATTGTGCTGGTTGTGTTCAGATTCAATAAGTTTTGTAAAACACTAAGTACTTATCTTGTACTTTGGTACAAATCAAACATTTGTATGTTTAATTTCAATATATATCTTGAACGCCAATAATAACATATGCTTGAAAAAAAGAGCAACGTCAGCAAATAAGATTCCTGGATTCCAAGCTCGTGGTCGCCGCAGTAATATGTATCAGGTTATTTTGATTCTGTGCTGTTGAGTATGTGCTATGTTGATAATATTAGCATAGAAGTTCTCTCCAATGAAAATACAGCTTTATCCTACTTTGTGTTTTCAATGACCGTTTATGGAACTTCCAAAAGAGGTAATTCTAACTGTTAAATTTTATAGCTTTTTACGATTTAATTATAACTGTTTACTTGGTGATCTATATTAATGATATAAAGCTAAAGAGTTTGGTTGTTTGGTTAAATGCACTAATCTTGGGTAATACGGATCTGATTTAAAAAAATATTTCTGTGTTAGTTAGCTCAGTTATCGAAGAAGGCTGAGGGCTATTTATCATCACTATAAAAATATAATATATAGTAACAAGAATAATTATTTTTCTATTAACAAGTTACGTTTGTTTTATTCTAGTAACAAGTAGAGTTATTATAGTTGACGCAGGGGTAACAGTTAACGTCCCGTTAGGGAATCGGAGGTGGGGGCGGTTGTTCTACGGATTCGCTCTAAGAACACCGCCCCTGGGCCAGATGGGATACCTGCCCGAGTATTGGCACGATCCCTCGACCACATGTCGGACCGCCTCAGGGAGGTCTTGGACGCTAGCTTGTCGTCCGGACGCTTCCCTGAGTGCTGGAAAAGCGGGAAGCTGGTCCTATTAAGGAAGCCGGGACGGCCTACCGATTCGGTGGCGGCCTATAGGCCCATTGTGTTGCTGGACGAGGCGGGTAAACTGTTTGAGAGGATAATCTCTGCCCGCATCGTCCGGCACCTCTGCGAGGTGGGCCCCGATCTGTCGGACGCCCAATTTGGTTTTCGGGCGGGGCGTTCGACGGTCGATGCTGTGCTGCGCCTGAGGGCCGTTACCGAAGAGGCGGTGAGCTGTGGCGGCGTGCTGTTGGCGGTGTCGTTGGACATCGCCAACAGCATGCCACATTAATAGTCTGCCATTTAGCTGCATCAGGGAAGCACTCCACTACCACGGGGTGCCAGAGTACCTGAGGCGGCTTGTGGCAGACTATCTTGAGGAGCGTACCGTCGTGTACGAGGACCGAGATGGTATTCTGAGGCGGCGGCCCATGTCGTGCGGTGTTCCACAGGGGTCCGTCCTCGGACCACTCCTGTGGAATATGGGATACGACTGGGCCCTTCGAGGTCGTCTTCCCCCCGGGCTGGGCGTAATTTGTTACGCCGATGACACATTGGTCACGGCCCGGGGGGCGAACTTTCAAGAGGCGGCGCGTCTGGCCACCGTGGGAGTCTCTTTGGTGGTCGGGCGCATTGAGGCGCTGGGTTTACGGGTGGCCCTAGATAAGACGGAAGCCCTTTTGTTTCATGGGCCCCGTCGTGGTCCACCCCCCGGTGCCTCTATCGTTGTAAATTCGGTCCTCGTACCGATTAAGGCCCAGATGAAGTATCTGGGCCTAATCCTCGACGGCAGGTGGCTCTTCGACGAGCACTTCCGACAGCTTACTCCAAAGCTGGTCGGCGCTGCTTCTGCTCTTGGGCGACTTTTGCCCAATTTGGGTGGAGCCAGCGTCGCGACGAGACGGTTATACACGGGGGTTGTTCGGTCAATGGCGCTGTATGGTGCACCGGTGTGGGCGGCGGCTCTGACCGCCCAGAATAAGGCTCGCCTCTGGCGCCCTCAGAGGATATTGGCGGTTAAAGCCATACGCGGTTACCGCACCGTATCGACGGAGGCGGCGTGCGCCCTGGCCGGAACTCCCCCGTGGGATTTGGAGGTGGAAGTGCTCGCCGAAGTTTATCGGCGGACGGCTGACTTTCGGGCGGGTAGCGGCATACGGCCCCCGCCCGAGGAGATACGCGAGTGGCGTGAGGCCGCTCGTCGAGCCACGATGGCTCGTTGGTCGTTCCGGTTGGAGACTCCACGTGCTGGCTTTGCCCTCGTGGAGGCTCTCCAGCCGGTCATCGCCGAGTGGGCAGGGCGGCAGCACGGGACCCTTTCCTTCCGGCTGACGCAGGTCCTTTCCGGGCATGGTTGCTTCGGGAAGTATCTGCACTCGGTCGCCAGGAGGGAATTGAGTCCCGCCTGTTACCACTGCGACTGCAGTGAGGAGTCGGCTCAGCACACGCTAGCGTTTTGTTCCGCCTGGGCGGCGCAGCGTGGGGTCCTCACTGCAGTTATTGGAGGAGATCTCTCGCTACCGGCCGTCATACGCTCCATGGCTGGTAGCGACAGTTGTTTTACCGCGGTCGCAACCTTCTGCGAAGACGTAATTTCGCGGAAGGAGGCGGCGGAGAAGGCCCGGGAGGACGATATCCACTCGGACCCAATTCGCCGCCGGCGAGCCGGGCGGCGGAGGCGCGCATACCAGCACCTCATGCCGCCTTGAGTGTGGCCGCGGGTGGACGGGACGGGTTTTCCCCTCCACCCGCTATAATGGCCAGCCGCGAGGAGGCGACGTCCGCGTGTGCCGTACGTCGCCTATATAGAGAGTTTATCCGCAGATGGCGCCCGCTTTGGCGGGCAGGCGCTAGGAGGGATCTGGATGTCGTAATAGCAGCGGTTCCCGGATCCCTCCTGTCTCAGGCGCAGAGTGGCACACCGTGTGGTTTTAGTCGGTCCGATTCCGACACACCACCCCGCCGTAAACCCCGGTGGGGTGACGGCCCGAGGGGGTTTCCACACGTTAAAAAAAAAAAAAAAAAAAAAAAGGGGTAACAGTTAACGTGGTAAGTGTGTGAGTCGTACACTGCCACGATGACTGTCTTGCCTTTTACGGCTCCAAACGAGGCGTGAAAAAGCGTCACACTAGGTCGCCATAGCACCATACTGCATTGCCTGCATTCACAATGGGTATGGTTACCATAACTTTTGGATTCCATTCATGCTTGCCATCAGGCAGAGTAGAGTCACTTTGGTAGGCTTTTAAAAACAATGTTTAATGTGGGCAGAACTGAAGGCAGTTTCAGTTTCTTAATAAGTTGTTGATCGTTGTCTGTTATTACTAGTATGCTTGCCTAAACGAATCTATAAAAAGTGTATTTAAAATAGCCACATCATTTAATGAGAGGAAAACCTGTTTTATTCACATATATTTCCTCTAAGAACGCAAATACTTATATATCTGTCTAGCTGTCATCAAATAACATTGCTTTAACTTTAATACGCGTTTGTTTTTAAACGAGTGTTGAGCTTGCGATGCTATCGTTTTGCCATTCCGGTGGTTGTTAGACATGAAAGCTTTAAGAAATTATTATAAATACTATATTAACGATTTAAGAGGTCATAAGTTTCAGCCTTGGAGGGACATCGCCGTTGACATGATTTAAAAACTCTACAGATCAGTTTATCTACCGCTCATTATGTAAACGTAGTGTTTTGGAAAATGTATTTTAAATTATTTGTTTGCGTATATATTTCTGTAACTGTATTTAAAATGTTAACGTAAGAATGTTTGGTGTACCTAAGTGATAAGACAAAAATATTTTCTCTACCTGCCTTAGGTTTAAGTTATTTAGCGATTTTTTCATAAAAGACTACGGTTTCACTCTCACATGAATTTTAGGGATGCATGATTAGTTTCAGAACGAACAGAGGTCCTTTTCTAAGGAGTAAAGCATCCTCGGTGGTGTCTTTTCATCCTTTTTTTTAACTATTTCTTTATCTAAAACCAATGGTACAAAACTTCAAGTCGATTGCAACTCGACTTTTAATTGCCGGCGTATTAAAGCCTGTAACTTTCAATAGTAACACATTGCTAAAATGAATGTTTAATAAGCTTTATTTGAACATAATAGTTGATATTAAATTATTTATTGGTTGGAGATCGATGCCAGTCGCGCACCTTAGACTTTGCAAGTTAAATGAAATATCACTTCCTTACTGTGTTGGTTGAAATCGTGAGAAAAATTATGCATTTGAGAATTTTCCACTATATTATGTCTAAGAGTTGTGATGTACAGGAGTTTCTTTTTTTAGGTTCTATATTTACAATGAATGGAGTACATGAAGATGATCCAAAAACGAGAGCGAAAGCGGGTTATGAGGTGAATGTTGCTCTACACTCTTCTGCGGCTAGCAAAAACGTGTCCAAAAAGGCGCGTTTAGCTATGCACAATGGTGTGCTGATCCCAACCCATACCATACATATGGTAGTGAATCTTGGCAGTAGAGAAGCGTTATCTAAGAAGTATGTGTGGTGTGCCTGTCTCCTCGGTTTAGTGGTTAGCGTATACAACTGCTGATCAAAAGGTCTCGGATTCGATTGCCGGGTTGGACCAGAAAAATGTTATTGAGATTTTCTGATTATTGAAAGACTTAATAACAGCCCAGAGTTTGGGTGTCGGAGTCTTAATCGCCGTGCTTCGGAGGGCACGTAAAGCCAGCGGTTCTGCGCATGGTCTCTCCCCAGTCGTGTCGGATAGCCGACTCCTCGGATTGTGAAATGAGAATGGAGCGTGCAGACGTGTTTGCGCACACACTAGTGCGCTATAATATCTCCTACGTAGTTGGCTGGTATCCGTTGAGATTGGCCGCCGTGGCCGAAATCAGCAAGGAGAACATCATCATCATCATCATCATACGTGGTGTGAATGTTAGTGACAAAGTCAGGAATTTACAGGAAGGAGCACGTTACAGACATAAAAAAGATGTAGTTCCAAAGATTGAAAAGGGTATGTTTCGATGGATTGGTCGCTTAGAGAGGATAGATAATAGGAGACTCACGAAAGGAATTTATAGAGTGAATATGTGTGGCAGTATCGGAAGAGGATGGCGAATATTGACCGACTAAATTGGTGATGATCTGAAGAAGGGCCCTGTAAAAGGCACTAGAAACCGACGAGCCTGCACGCTGCGATTGATGAATGTGGATGAATCAAACAAAGTGTCAGTGTCAGAACCGTAGTAAGTGGAGATTAATTGTTTCTACTTATCCTTCTGGAAAATAGGCGTGATATTATGTATGTATGTAGAATTGACATATTTTTAATACGGAAATATTTATGTCATCAAAAAATCCCATATCAAAAATCTAAGTCTCGTAAGGTTGTTCTTTATCTCAAAAACTTGTGGGATCTAATTGTTAACTCACGACAATTTAAAGTAACTTGCGTTCAATCATGTCTATAGGCACAAATAATTACTACAGTTATTAGACAAATTAATATTTCTTTAATAAATAGGTCAACAAAGTTAAGGGATTTTAATTTGCAATATACATTAATTCACACTGAATATTATATACCTGTTACAATGTGCCCTTTCAGTGACTAAAATTAGGGTTCTAGTTTTAGACACAACGAAGTCACACACAGGTATGGCTGTGCCTTTTTTTCTTTGATTTTGCGGTGGCACTACCGTGCCCTTTCATAGTGTATAACTTTTTTATTTAGGTAAAATACATTGGAGAGATAATTCATATACCCAGAGGACCAAGATAGTCAACCTGGTTTTAGTATGCTGACATAGTATTAAGTTTATTATACTCATAATAATACGTTATTGGAAAATTTGAATTACACTTCACTTGACAAAAAAATAATTGTTGCCCTCCTCCCACTCCTGGATCGACAAAAATAAATATCTTGCCTTTCTTAATACCAAAAGGTATTTCTAATGATCATGTCTAGTTGGCTATGTAACCCCTTTTTTCCTGATGTCGGGACATAGTATGATAATTATTCTGTTAGTCCAAAATCGCTAGTAGACAGTAAATATGTCATTAAAATAAACGCTAGGAAACACTTAGGTAGACAGCCCTCAATTATAACTACTCCCGTAATTGTTATTATAGCTGACTATATTTCATGTGATGATAAACTTTGCAATTAAAAAGTATACACATTTTAACAAAGTTATGGCTTCAATTTAAGAACTGGGCATTTTACAGTTGTGTCCATTGACGAGGTGGAGTTAATTTAGCAAGTAATAATGTTATTGTATGGTGTTACTCGCAATGTCATAAATCGTGGTTGGGTTGCGTTTTGTTCCATGGCGCACAACGTCGCAGGACACTTATGTCCAATTCAGTCGGTGGTTCATTGCCCTGCGCCTGCGCCGTAACAAACGATCCGCTGACTGACGTCATGTCATTACCAATGCACTTAAATTGCATTACCGGAGGGCATACTACATAATATGTGCTTACTATACACCAATGTGGGTACGCTCTTTAATTACTACGATGTCTCACCATTTCTTCTAGGCAAAGTCGCCCTAGGTTATTGGCTAGACAATCATTTGTTTTTTGTTATTAAATAACCATATTATGATTAATCATTTTTACTACACAAATTTTGCAAAAGAATATCTGGAGGACGGAAAGGGAAGCACTTAAAGAGCAGCAACACATTGGTGACTCTTGAGGTTCAGGTGTCTATGCGCGCTAACTAACCACGAGATAGTCATAGAAAAAAGAAATTCTTTACACTTCTCTTTTTGTATTTCAAGTAAAGTATTATATATTTTTTTATATTCATTTGAAATACGAGTAGATAACCATACAGATCGCAATCGATGAACATGAACACGCATACCTGCGAGATTTCGGTACTTTAAAATTCCGTGAAACTATTCAGGATTTTAAAATTCATTATATGGATTACAAGATGTGTATCAATTTGATCAAAATATCTACTATGTCACTCGGGCACAACTGCCTAGTATTGCCTACTTACTATAAAAAGTCTATAGTGACGTATAGACTTTAATAACTAATTACAGTATAGGTCAGATATTTAACTGATTGTTGCAATGGCTACTTATATCCCAGGTTGTTGTTTATCACAGCTAATGGGTGTGCTAAATGTGATGAGAGCGCAGCAGCTTATAGTACTCATGTTTTGATGTGTTTTTGTAAATGAGACTTTATCTAAACTTATAAACAAACTTCGTAAACTGTAGAGCTTACAAACTCTACTTGGTGAGACCAAGTTTGATTAAAACAAAATGAAAACTCATGTTTTTTTTAACCTTATTTTTATCGTTATACTATATATATCGTTTTATTATAAACGATATGGCTTATGATACTTATCCGTTAGGCTCTTCCCCACAGAAATATTAGCGCACTTAATTAACGCACGACGAACTCACTTCCACGAAATTAATTGGGGTCAAAGAATTTGAGTGCATACATCTCAATTAAAATCAACAGTACACCAAAAGTCATTGCCATATATGAAAGTAAAATAAATGAATATTGAGTATCAACTACATTTAATCGAGAATTAGTCATGAACCTAGATGCCTTTTGGAAGTAAATAACTTCATGTCATCCTAATCCTTGACACATCTCGCATTTACACAAACAATAGACTTTAATTTTCAAAGGCGCGAGGTAGGAATGTGTTCACAGGTAAAAATTTTGGCACCTTTATGATCTGGTCCTGACATGTCATAAGCCACCCACGGGCCCTCATTAGGCCGGTAGTCTACAAAGGCGCCGGGTCGACCATAATGCTGTCGGATTATACGGAGCGAGGGACGGGCGCGGGCGGGTCGTCGGCCCGAAGTGCCTTCGCGTGCTACAATTGCACACATATGCCCGCACAACCCACCAAACCAAAAAGTTAGAAAAGTAACGCACAGTGCCTGTACTGCTGGTGGGACGTTGTGATTACATCTCGGCGCCACACCGACGCCGTTTGCTGTTTCTAAAGCCGCCGCAACCACCTACACCTCGTCTCGATCCTTAAATTCGGTCATTTTGTGACTGTCCCGGCTTCTAAGGAGTACGTCCGGTGTCAAAGATGCCACCGCTGACATTTAATTAAAAGTTAGGCCTTAAGATTCAGTGAAATATTGCACACCTTGGAGAATTTAAAACATCCAAGAGTTAATACGGAGAAACGATAAATGCGAATCGGAACTTTGAGCGATCCGATTTATTTTATGAACATTCTCGGCATTTAATTTTTGGAACCCGCAAAAAGGCAATATTTATCTTTGCCGATAATAAAAATTTTGGATAATGTTCGGCGTCGCCGAGCGGGTGTGTCGGCCGAGTTACGGAGCTCCTCCCACGTACGGGTCTTGTTATGAACTTGAATTAAATGAATGACGCAGTTGTATGAATGGCGCGGGAATGAATGTGAGTCGGAAGTGCAAGCCGCGCTTCAGCACGCTAGCCCATTGCGCCGGCGCACGTGCATCCGCCGCGCCTCATGGTGCGCCCGTGCCTCATCCGACGTTACGAGTGGCAATCTATGTTTTTTGTTCTACTGCAATATTGATAAACGGTACTTACGTTTAAAGTTTATTAGGTATTGGCAAATTAAAGGTGGATATACTCGTAAACGTATAATAATAACCTCACATTTCACATATAGTTGTCCTCATAATGTTCATCGGCTGTTTGAATCCAAATTAGGCAGAACCTGTGCGGTGGGTACCAGACAGCTGACAAATATATCTAAACATTTAGAATATTGTCGGTAAATTACACCATATTTTATATATACGTGTTGTATGTATGTAACAAGACTAATTATATCAATGGATTTAGGTCTTTAAATTCGTGACGGGGTTACATAGTTTTGTCAGGGAGAGATAAGAAAAATTGTAATAATTAACACGATACAAATTGTATATAACACTCGCGTACGAGTAAGTAATTTGCATGCGATTGTCTCGTAAACATCGGAGTTCACTGCGCAATATGTTATTTATTCATACTGGGGAATGAATAACGATACTCTGAGTGTTTGACTTACTATTAACAATCGAAATAATTATGTAGGTGCATGTATAATTGTGTTTTAATTAGGATAAAGCAAATGAGTCACTTAAATATTTTCTATTCTGACAACACGTACCTAACACTGTGTCACGTAAAAATGTACGACCCATTCGTCACTGGCAATGGGTCACGATTCTCTTCTCTGAGATGCAATCCTAAATCTGTTTTAGGGATTCATTTTAAGGTCTAGAAACCAACTAAAATATCTTACTAGCTCTTGTAAACAATTCAGAAATTCTGATCAGTAGAAGAATGTTTAACAGTGGTTTAACAATTATGGCTGACAAATATCCACTTATAATATGTAAGACAGTGCAGGTGTGACGAAGTGCCGTCATAGTTTTTTACTTCACATAAGTATAAATTAGCAATTAATTTATTCCAACAATTCCTTCGACTCTAGACATTCCAATACAAGGTTTACGCATGTATATATTTAATTAAATAGTTTCACAGTATAATATAATTATTTTCAGATAACTATAAATTTGATAAAGGAGGTGAAAATGTAACAATTAATCATCGAAATTTAAAGTATATATAAAAGGCTTAATCTACTTTTTACTGGCATTAAAATAAAACACACAATAGAGAACCATATCTCGCTTTGAGTACTACGACTCTCGTTAACAGTTTTTAACAGTCCACTGCTGGACACAGGCTTCTCCTTAGCAAGGAAGTTTTGACCTACTATCTATCTGGCCACACTGGCCAGACAGGTTGGTATAGTCAAAGTCAAAGTCAAAGTCAAATTCATTTATTCATTTAGGTCACAAAAGACACTTATGAACGTCATAAAAAAACAATAAAAGATGAAAGATGAACAATCTGTCGATTAAAAATACAGCTAGCTGGGTTCGCAGATTGTTCATGGTAGAGTGGTGAGAAAAGAACCCAGGAAAGAAACTCACCACCACTCTTTTAACTCAAAATCTTTTAAATATTAAAGCAGCAGTTATATTCACAATCATAGGTCTTAAAAAAAGAGCAATTCATTTCCAAACATCTAAATCTGTGACATAGTCTGAAACTGAGTAATAAGCCTTTTTGGACAACCTCAGCTTAACAAATTTCTTAAATTTACTAATAGATAATAATACTATGTTGTTTGGTAATTTGTTATAAAATTGTATACATTGACCCACAAACGAATTCGATATTTTATGGAGCCTAGTAGTGTGCAAGGCAAGTTTATTTTTATTTCTTAAATTAAATTGATGGAGATCACTATTTTTCTTAAATTTACACAGATTTTTGTGAACATACAAAAGATTCTCGTAAATGTATTGTGAGTGTAGTATAGGGTTTGTTGCAAGATCTGGATGCCATAATAACAGCTGTTCCGGATCCCTCTTATCTCAAGCGCAGAGTGGCACACCGTGTGGTTTTAGTCGGTTCGATTCCGACACACCACCCTACCGTAAGCCCCGGTGGGGTGACGGGCGTGAGGAGGTTTCCACACGTTAAAAAAAAAGGGTTATTGCAAGTTTTCCTTTCTCTTTGGAATGATGTTGTCCTGTAATTTGCTCTCTTAGTCGCATCTTACGATACCCAAGAAAAGAATAGGGTGGTGACACTCTGTATTCTTAATTCATCATCTCACGGAGGCTATACTACGATTCTCACACATGGGAATTTTTGTAATAATATCGGGCAATTTACAAACATAAATAAGGCAAAATAGTCTTTACGATTTGCACATTCTAAGTTGATCAAAGCGGGTATCATCTTTCTCGCATTAATATGAAACCTATGGATATAGAAATATTATGGAGAGCTACCATCCTATTATCAATCTTAAACCAAACAACCATTTCCCATTATATTTATATACAGAGAAAAGAAATGACACATCTACTTCTATTGGCATATCCTAAAGGATACACAAGCCTGTCATGCTCAATAAAAAGCAGCCGTGTCCTTCTCTACAAAATTAACTATGCTTGAAAACCGGATTTTAAAGTTCTTTATTTTTCCAAGTCTTGAAATTAATGACTGAAATATTTATAACTCGACCAGCTGACCCGGCAAACGTTGTTTCTGCATGTAAATTATTACTAAAATACACCGGGGTTAATTACACCAGTAATGAAAAAAAAAAAAATGTATGTGGGCCACTCTTATCATTTAGGGATATTAAAAATAGTTTAAGAGAATAGACGGAAAAAATTCGTAAAATCAGTCAAGCTGTTTCGGAATAGGACTAATTATTGTTTGTTCTAGTTTTGCCAACATTTTGATTACTACTGAAAATTGTTTTCCAGATCAAAATAATTATTTTTAGGCACACTGCCAAAATGAAAAATATACATACATCTATTTCCTCTTATGATATGGGAGGAAAACGGACAGACGGGTTTCCTGATAATATGTGATTAGCACCGTCCATGCATGGATCCATGCAACTCCAGAGAGAAATAACAAACAAAATGAGATAAATTCTTTATGTGTCCCTTCTCTTTACAATGTGAAGGGTTACTCACTCAGTGAAAAGCCAATATAGAAATGTTTTTTGCTAGGCCACTCCAGCCAATCGTAAGACCGGTCCGTATGTACCCTAGCATAGTTTACATTCGGTTGAAAAAGAGAATCTGCTTGATAAGAATTGTTAATATGTTTAACAAATTATACATGTACATAAAGGAGGACAAATTATTACCTATTATGGTACTGATAAAAACAAGGGTACCATGTGCTCAATGAAAATAAACTCTTCATGAATCTATTAAAGTTAAGAAAACGATAATTTAAATATACTACTATAATAGTATAAGGATAATATAATAGTATAAATTAATAGTAGGTAGTACTTGGGATGCCGTGGACGATAACCAAGCGGCCTGGCTGCAACATCTTGAACAACCAGATTGGAGGGATGAACCTCTGTGGACTCCCCCAGGGATAGGGATAGGTTTGACCAGGCACGGAATTGATCCTAGAATAATATATCATTCCTGAGTAGCCGGAGATCCGCAGGATTTTCCACCATGTCAACAAAAAAAAGGTAGTATTTCTGATGACATTATTTTAACATGTCTGGAGTGAAGTTGACGACACTACAATAACTTGCAAACATAGCACTTTATAACACAGGACTCACTAAGTAGTCGGAGCAGGTAATCCACACGATGTAAACATACATACCTATAGAACACAATATAAGTTGCTAATAATGCTGTATAAGTTTATGTTACGCTTCGCTTGACTTGAATTAAATTAAACCATACTAATTAAGTTGACAGACATGTGCCTCCAATGTAGGTACATACACTCATAAATAGTACAACTGTCATTTAATAAATTATGTTTTAATTGTATCTGTACTTGGTGTGTGCTTAAACTAAAATATAATATGTTGTATAGTATGTATACAATGTTTGTATAATTGCAATTGCAATTATATAAACTCAAGCGCGATCACTAAAATAAAGTTAAAACATAGATCCATTTATGAATCCAGACTTGATAAATATTAAACCTCCTTCAGTTCGCACCAAATGGTGCGCTTACAATCATTCACAGAGCTCCTTTTGGCGCCGAATGTCAATTTCTTAGAGATTGCCCGTCACGTCGTCAGAGCTGTTCGAACGTCCACAATAAACACGGCTGTGTGCCTGTGGCCTTATTTACGAACTTCATACTTAATACATACGAGTTAATGGCGATAATCGAGGCACGAGGATTTGTTTATTCACGCAATACGAAATGGACACGAGCACTCTTCTCAATCGGCCGCGAAACGTGTTTGGATAAATGCTAGTGTGACTTTCATATCTAAGCTCTTGAGCGTGGAGTCCGAATTGTCTATGTGTGTAAACTATGTCCTTATGCGAGAATATTTTAAGGTATGTTGTCAAACGACTTACTAGTTGTTACACAAAGTACGCATTACATTATTATCTTTCATGACAGCAGTGACACTTGAGTGCGTTTTCCCTTTAATACAATGTATTACCCTGTTTCTATTTCTAGTCTAGCTTTTACAGGAAAACATTAGGCCTGTGTCTTTGCTGCATATTATTCATTTGGTAATCACAATATTTTATGTATTTTCCGAGTTACCCTATTGTTGCATTATAATTATAGTACTTATTTAGTTTTAAGAGAATTTATTATCAGATAATATAATTTTCTTACTTCCAGAAAATACGTTATGCAGAGAAATATTTAGAATCGATATTCAGAGAACAATAAACGTTAATTTAAAGAAATTATAATATTTTTCTTTTCTTTACGGTTAATAATACTCTTTAAAATCACTAAAAAAGGAACAGGTAGTTAACTTGTTACTTTACTTGTCTTGACACAAGACCTACTCCAGAATTCATTTGGTAATTTAGACCAAAATACTTGATATATTATCAAAGAACATTTCTAACTATAGTAATAACATACAATAAATTTTAACAATTTCTGTTCGAAGAAAATACTGTTCACACGGGTTGAATTGTTGATTTAATTTTAACTCTACAATGAAAACGGTTGGGTACGTATAAAATACGAGGAGATTTTGTATCTCTACAGCATGTTATAGATGTTTCTGTATTTATTTGCACAACATCTTCGTTTCTAAAATAAATGTCGTTAGGTGCGTATTTACTTTCTCTTAGGTAACGTTTGTCTGAAAACACACGCAATCGATAGCTATAGCTAAGTGATTCTAATACTGACAATAGTTCTAATTGCACGCGAGTACGTAATGTGTAACATACGCGCACGTGTGGGTAGTTAGAAACAGGAGCGATTGATTGCGGTGTAGAGTGTCAACGGTCGTCTCGCTGTCTGCGGATTGCAGCTAGACCGAGGGCATTCTTTACTAATCCTGTATTGTGAAGATAATTAAATGCCGTGAGTTAAACACATTGATGACCGGCACAACTATGGTGCGGTTTCGAATGTGCGATATGTGCGTAATGACAGTACGATGACCTCGCAACAGGGGCGCATTAAACATAGCCTCGTATTTGACGAATGTTTTCCTGCTATAAGCCATTGTTTTACAGTGTTCGTGTTCAATGTTCCAGAAAGAATACAATGTAGACATTTTTCCATGGGTACTGAAAACAAATCATCGAGCGTGAAGTTCTTGTGTTCGGATTACGCCGCTGCGTCGTACGAGACGAGTTTTACTATTGTAAAATCAGCAAATCATATTCTCAATATCTTACGACTCAACAAGTAAGTAGTAGCCAACGGCAAAACATTAAAGCAGCATATTTATGTAAATCAAGTACATACAAAGTTTTAACTGAACACGGTTTAAATATCGTAGCTTTATAAACAGTGTTGTTGTTGATGATATCGATAATATCTCGCTTCGTTTCTCTTAAATATATTACTTCTTTAACATAATTTATTTAACTAGTTATGTTTGCATTTAATGGTATCTCATTTTAAACGAAGTCGGTGCTAATATGAAACACTGAGCTAAAATGTCAAGTCAAAATTACGGGCTGATCAGTCTAAATAGGGGGCAGTCGTGCCGGTTGTACAGTTGCGCTCCTTAGATGGCCACTGGCGGCGGCGACCGTTTCTCTTGCAGACGGCGCTCGTTCCTCGACACCACTGGCGAGTTGTAAGCCGCATATTGTAACCGCCATTCACACACAAATAAAGGGTGCGCCTACTCTGACAACTTACAAATACATTCGTCCACCCTATCTTACGAAAGCACACACACATTCTTTCAAATCTATTCTAACGCAACACTATTCTCGTGTGCCTAAAATAACAAAATTTGTTCACATTAATAGTAACATCAAAATAGATCCTTAAGCAGTCTCAGATGAATCACGATTACAAAACGCAGAGAAAATAAAAAAATATTGAAAAGTCTCGGGCGTTTCGTCGCCGCCGCCGATTCTAAACTAAAGCTCGCGGACCGCACACTGTCAAAATATTGTCAAAGTGAATTCCGCGCGTCCAATATATTATAATGATTTTCCACTTGGCAATAATCCTAGCGATTTATTTCGATCTTGGTAGATATTAACCGCATACCGCATATATCTAGACGAGGCGTCATTCTCGTTCTCAGCTAGGTTGTTGAACCTCCTTTTATTAAGGCTGACAAAGGCTAACGAATAGAGAAGTTTAGCACGTTAAGTTTTAGGCAATTATGAAGCGTCGTCGGCGGCAATGTGTCTCATTGTCATCGCGGTATATATATAGTGGTGATAGGTCGTCACGCGACGGCTGCGGATGCGTCTGTCGGCGGCGTCTGCGCCACACCGTAACGTCGTCTCGACGTCGTTTCTCTCAGTCAACCGGCTGCTGCAGCTCCAACCACCGTTTGCACTATTCTATTTCTCTATTGGCAAGGTCTTAATGCTTAATGAATACTTGATGCGTTTTCAGCGAGTCTTCTAAAATATAATGGATATTTTAGCTGCCTCGGTGGCGAAGTGATAACGAATGTGACTGCTGGATTTGAGATCTTAGGTTGAATTCCCGCATCGGAATAATTGTTTGTATTTGCAAATCTTTAAATAGGAATTTGGATATTTATTTATGTATATATAAAAGTGTTCTATCAGTCAGTCTAGCTGGCATAGGACAAACTATACTTAGTTTGGTGTCAGATGGCGTTGTGTGTCAGTTGACTAAAATATTTATATTTATTTATTTTTCATTACTCTTTATTCTTTTTTATTTGTTTGTTTGTTGACGACACTCAAGCCGGAAAATGTATAATTAAATTACGAATACTGTCAGTCGTGACTTCGATGTGTGCAGTGTGATTTATATCTTGTTACATCTCATGTACTTTAGGTATCGATAACAGTTTGTCTTTACTATTTGTGACGGTTTTGTATAGCGATAAGTTTTCAAGTGAAGAGATAAGTACATTTCCATTTGAAAAATATTGTTTTCTCATTGCATAACTGCGATAAAGATAGATTTTGAAAGTTATTGACCTTTAGCTATTATTTTATTCCAGAAGATTATTTCTGTCCTAAGGAAACTCATACAACAAACTGCCTTCCTTACATACATATGTTTATCGTTTATATTCTCTATCATAACATATGTTTATACCTATTTATGTTATGGTAAAGTTAGTTATAGATAATATGCATATATACAAATTAAATGGTGATTTATTCTGTGGGACTATTTGACAGATCATCTGTCAATCTAATCAAGTCTGAAAAACAACAGAGTTGATTGTGCCCAGTATAGGTACAAAATTATCTTTAGCCATGACAAGATTCGTTTAGTAAAATGTATTAGCGATACAAATTACAATCCAGTTAAACAATATAGAGATAATGTTCGTTATTAAACTGTGATGCGTCTTGTAAAGGTATGTTTTGCGTAACAAAATGATGCAAGATGTAAATATAAGAGTTTTATATCATTTCGTCTTTTGTTTCCCAAATAACTATTCTAAAGATGAACACATTGTTGTTCTAAGTCTGGATGTTCTTTGTTTTAATTGCTTTACTAACTTCGCGACACATAGTTTATTTATTTATTAATAGTTTATATATGTTTAATGCGGGAATGCCTTTGAAAAATAACAAAAACCGGGTAAGTATTTTGAATTGGTTTAGTTTAGACGTTTACCAGTCCAAGAAACAATTTGAAATGTAAAAATATATATCTGAAAATAAAGAATTTTTTTTTTTTATTTTATTAGTTTCGGTTGATGCACACGGTCACTGAGAAAGGTGGTTATTTATTGTCATATAGATAAAGAACTTAGTGATAAAATCTGTGCAAAAATTTTAGGTGTCTCATATATTATATAACTTTTGATACCGACAACTTTTTGTCACACTTCTTCCATTATTATTATAATTATTTATTTATTGTCAACATTTTTAATTCGTAAAAATAGCGAAGGCGGTGCTTTACTATGTTATACTCGTAGAATGTGGGCGCGTAAGTGCCACTACAAACATTTTTGTAATTCAATCATAAACCTAATGATACTTTTACGCATCTTCAACACAAAAATGTCCTATTGATATGATTTATTATATTGTTTGATAGTTATTTTTGTGTGTTTTAGCAACGCAAATATTATTATTTATAAAATTTTATATAGGTTTATTACACGCTAGCAAATCCATAATTTTGACATAAAGGTACGTTACACAGACGTTTTTTGTAAACAAATCTTTAGTGAAAAGAAAATTATAAGTTTTGATTTTAAATGTTATTTTACTTTACATATCGTAAAGAAAGTTTTTTGCCTTCAAATTCCAACATAAAACGAATAAACATAACTTGTACACCTGTTAAACGAAATCTAATCATCTGAAAAGTACCTATTGCTTTGAGTAGTAGGTAGTCAAAATTTTCTAAAATTTGCGTTATTCTTATAAAAAAAAGTATTTTGTTCAGATAAATGAAGTTTATAAAATGTCGCATGCGTAGGTCATCCCCTTGTATGCATTTAAATCGTTTCACTATCTTAATTAAAGTTATTAAGTGTATGTGAGTATGAGACATAGCATCCTGTGTTAGAGCTCGATTCATATGGTGAGAGAACAGCCGGACGGTTGCATGTGATCGGGTCTCGATATCGGGCGTATAAGTGTGCGAGGGCGCATGTTGGGTTTGCTCTGGCGGTACGACGCAGCGGTGGCTCGGTGCGGCGGCGGCGCGGGCGGTGGCCCAGCATTATTTTTATTTGTCGATATCGGTGATCGGCGCCTGCTCCATTAGTCATGTGACACTATCGACACGAGATCGGCTCTCTCGACCCCCTTAATTCCAGTCGACGCCCGCAATATTCGACTCGTGGTCGCATGCAAATTTACATGTTTGCAGGCCAGCTGATGAATGATGTACTGACGCGATCGTGTCTGTCTTTTGTACAATAAGGCTCTGATATCCTGACGTGTATCTTAAGAATTCGATGCATTATTTTTTATATAACTTACAAGCTTTTCTAGAACGCTCTTCTTTTTAAATAGGTTCTCCTATTTTAGATTTGTTAAAGATCAACAAGTTTAATTTTTTCTCCTATTTGTTCTTTGAATACATAGGCCTTGAAGAAACTCTTTATGAAGTACATAGAAGCTTATCGAAGGTGGGGCGAACGAAGGCGGTTGAGTGCGTAGTGATCCGCACCGTTGCACTGGTTGCTGCACGGGCAGATCAAGGAAGAAGCGATTGTTTTGATTATGATTGACGTTCAATGTGATTTTGGAAAATGTTAACTTATGTTTTAAAATTAATCAATGTAGTGCATGGTAGCACAGGAATAGTATGCGTCGGCGGGTAAGCGCGGGTCATTGAGCTCGCCTCTGAGTCACTGCATGCGACGTACGTAGTCTCTATCACATTAATATTTTCTTATAAGGTTGTCGCGTTTAAATAATGCATGTTATGCAACTGGTTGCAAGTATGCTATCTTACAGTACTGCTAAATTGTACCAGGGTTTCACCCGCCCGCTGTGCATCGAATGCATTTGTATTTAAATACCTATGAAATGATCTCACTTGGATGGTTATCATTTTATAATTCGAAAGAATTGCACAGGATTAAAATTCAGATTGAATACAATTAAAAGAATGAGATGCAAAAGTATATTTATTTAAGCCAAGCTTCTTAAATAAAATTTTACATCTCATTTATTGCAGAAACCTAGTATCCTTGGTAAAATATTTTTTTCACATGTATCTGTAACCAAATTATCTTTAAATTACTATATTTTTTCCAAGAAGTACGTGTATATTTATTTTCCGTAGTTTTTTGCCGACAAACATGCATCCAAGTAAGCCCGGAGACTGGTTGTTTTTGTCTCGGCTGCATTTTTCCTTCTTTCTTTTAAATTATTCTGTGGGGCATTAATGTTGGAATGTAGTTTTGTATGTAGATACATATAACAGATTCGTACTTGCAAATACGTAGAAAAATCCATGTTTGAGGTTGCCGTAATACGAAAGGGCGTGAAGGCACGCGGCACCTTGCGCCTTGCTCATATCAATTCCATCTAAAACGAGCGGCATGTCACATACCGAGGGAGGGATCTTAGGATTTATGTGCCGACACACCTAACAAATCTAATGAGCCGACCAATGTATGATGTTATTTCGAGTAAATTCACCTTTATTGGGCCCCATGCCGTTCTCTTATGAATTACGGTATTATGTGTGGAGCAATAAGTATTTTTTGGTTGACAAGGCACTATATTGTGAGTTGGCACAAGATTCACATTAACAATATTATCGTGTTATCGATCAGGGTCCTTAAAACGGTTTGCAATTAGTGTTACTTTGAGCGAAGCAAGTGCAGACCTCCCGCGAGACGGCTGCGTCACCGCCTCTTTCTCTTTATGAAATTATCACTAAATTGAGAGATAAAACTCGCGTTTCTGACACGATAATAGCCGCCTCTGGCACCTGTATTTTCCTATTTAAGTCTTGTTTAATGTGCATTCTGATCAACCTTTTGATTGAATCATAACCTTAACGCAAAAAGCGATTTATAACTACCTCTACTTTCGTTCTACAGGTATTTTTTATTATGTTACGAGATTTTATTACAAGATGATGTATGCCAGTTTGCCACTACGGAGCTGTAAATAGTCTACATAAATTGTTATTTCTTTAAAATAGTTTGCTTGGAAAAATATAAGAGAACATTATTATTATCACAAGCCGGTGTATTTTATAAATATAACATTTTTTTTGTCGATTGATAAAATATAGAAATAAAAACCCATATCTTCAGAGACTTTAACCGTATTTGATATTTTTTTTAAACAACGCTCACACTAGGAATAAATCCTTTGTCACGGGGGACTTTACAAATATACGAGAAACGGACGCAAAGAATATCCAGACCTAGAACAACAATTTATGAATCACACACAGTGTTGTCCCGTGTGGAATTTGAACCCACAACACTCAGCTTAGTAGAGAGCGGCTTGGCGACCACTTAAACTACTAGGCTAACTGTGCAGTCGATTCTTTTGTTTTAAAGTCTAATAGTAATCACTGCTATTATAATCAGAATAATAAAGCTTTGATTATACTTACAAACTATTTTCGTTGCTTGAGGTATTTTAGACAAAAGTAAATTACTGATCTGTAGGATGTTGCGCGAATTACCGATGCTGCATTAATTTTGGATATATCCACAAATATGTTTTACCTAGGTGAATGAATTAGTCATTTATTTTTTTTAGTTAAACTCTGTTATTCTGTAGAGGAATATGTTTGTATGTTCCTCGAACATAAATAGAGGATCTTCTGACCAGGTTAGGTGATCATGCTTGGCGGACCAAAACCTAACGGTTGACCTGAAGTTATACATGTGCTAATCGGCGTGAGGATTTTTCATATCGCGACACAGGATTAACAGATTTTCAGTAGTTCAAAGTAGCTTCGTTAGGTGGCACGTTAAAGTCTGTTTTTTATTTCACTGTGCAATTCGCTACATTTCAATATCTAATGTGATGGCGTGATCAGAATTACGAAATTTCCTGCATAATATAAATACATCAAATATAACCAAGTCCTAGATACAATTTGTTTTTTTTTTTATTTTGACTTGGTTTTTTGCTCTCCAAAACGGTAAAGTAGGCGTGACAGACTTTATACAACTGACACGTACAAGACAACAAGTTAAACACAATGCAAAGGAAACTTGTGCGAATTCCGTCTATTGTGAACAAGTTAATAATGTTACTGCATCGTGACTAGCATAGGATTGATTCAAAATTTATTTCACAAAGGCCATTTTCAGAGAACTAAATGTTTAGATCATTAATCTTAATCACACTAAAACCTACACTTAAATGCTTTGGTTTACTTTGGTACTAAGTTTAAGTAGAAACTTCACAAGAATTATTAATTTCCATTGTTTTAGGAAAACGAAATAGAAACTTATTTGAGTACATTTAAGAAGTTCTTTTATGACTTTATCACTTTGTGAGTTGTTGTGCAAGAGCGATACTTCAATATAAATGGGTAGCGTGATCAGCTTGATGCCTCGCTAATTCAGGCTGCCCAGGAATCCGATATTAAGTAATTCTTTCGTAGTTTTCACCGAGTGAGTGAGGTTACGAACCCCAGATCCTTCGAGTCGGAGACTCTAAGGGTGGCAATACTCTTGTGGCTTTCGAGTTGCGTGGCTCCATGGGCACTGAAGTCGCTTACAATCAGGCGACCCGTTTGTTCGATAGCTGCCTTATACCATAAAAAACATCAAATGGCCTATATTTATATCATGTCTATTATTCATCAAGCGTAATTGTGGTGCTTGAGATATAACCGATGAGTATTAGGGCACTATTGAGAAGATCTATTCACTGTTATTAATGCATAAGTGGATTGTGTTTCTACACGAAGAAAATTAAGACATATTTGAAGAAATTAATGTTTTAGTGCGAATTTTAGACGACTGTTAAAAAATTTGGATTGTGTTATTTGTATAATAATTTTTTGTTGTACAATCGTACAACTTTTCATTTTCACTCGCATTTTTTAATTTTATAACCAAACTTGCGTGATCACGCCGAAAACGTTTAACCTTTGGAACGATAAAAGAACGCACATAATAAAGTATAAAGAATGGTGCAGCGGTATCGCATAGGGCTTTTCGGTCCCCTTAAAAGGCAATGTCACTTACGGGCGGCATTTCATAACACTTAATAAGATGCAATGCGAGTGTAAAATTTCGTGATGGATCCGTGAGAGCAGTCACGAGGAGATCGAGGTCGTGGGATACGGCGACATTTTTGTTTTTCATTTAAAAGGGCACTTTGTTATTGGACCAACAGTTCGTTTGTTTAATGAAATATACTTGAAGTTCCTATTGTAGTGAATTTTCCAATCAATTGACATACGTATACGCGACCGCGGTATGTTTAAGTTATCGCAATTTTTTTCAATTTTGTTTTTCATCCATAATTTTGGTATCATCGATTCCTGTACCTTGTCTTTTGTCCTAAGCTCAGTTTACTTTCTATGTCCCATCTGAAAATGATTTCAATTTCAAGGCGGATTAGCTTCCAGCAGGCAATCGGCTATTAGGAAAATCAATTAAAACTATTCACAATGTAACACATTCCATCTACCTCAAATAAAATCAAGAGTTGGCATACAAATGTACATTATAATGATAAATATATATAAATATGTAATTTTTTATGCTTAATCACAATGATTATTGTAATAAATTCACAATTGTAATTTTGTGGTTACGATATTAAAGTCAAAAACTCTTAAAACTACAAAAAAAAGTACAGACAAAAGGTGTGCATTTTATTAGCTACAAATCAATTGCCTGCCTATTGAGAACGTGCTCTTATGTTGTGGCCGGTGCTAATTACACGGCGGGTTGGTTTTTAACGAGCACTCATTCAGCTTAACGGCACGCGCACGCGCGCTCTGCTCACACCGAGTCGCCATCACCAACCGTGTTTTCACGTCACGTTATAAATATGACCATACTTTTTAATACCCATTCGCATTAGCGAAATTTGCTTTGCGGCTGCCGACCGAAGTACGGTACGCATAAATTTACACACGCATTTATAGTCGCGGCATCGGCCATTCATGTTTGCTTGACGTTTTGTTTCTGCTGTTTAATGTTACGACTAAACCTTTATGTAGCTAATAAAAATCATGTATGTCAACAGAAACTTCATAGTAATTAACTAAGGTAAGTATCAATACTACTCGATTTCTAAATTTTCTATAGCTTTTTGTTACCCGTTTCCTTATTGAGGTAAATAAGAGAAAAATATTGTATTGGTTAAAATACATTCTCACTTGGAAACGTAATACTTACATAGCTAAACTGCAGACATTCAAGGTGAAACGAAAACTAGAAGTAAACAAGCAGCAAGTTTGTTAACTAACTTTTATTTCAACACCGAAATAAATTGTCTTGAAATTTGTGTGATTTTTAAAGACTTAATGTATGTTGGTCCATAAATTTATTAGCACATTTTACGTGAATGCTCAGACATTTTATGAGGTATTTGATAATAGAACAGAATGCGATGAAAACTGTTTGGTGTAATTCTGTCACAGAGATATATCGTTGATACGCATGTATGAGTGAATAATAGTTAATATAGGAAATTATCGCTATCTCTACCCACGTGATAAACCTTAAAGTAACTGAAATTTACTATGTTACAATTTCAACTAAAAATATTCCATTCTCTGTGTTCACTGCTCATAAAATAATTACAGGTGGTAATTCAAAACTGACTCATTCACCATGACATAATGGACCTAAAACGCGATAAGATTGCACTGATATATTTGATAACATCTGAGTCTTGATTGTTTTATTTATATTGGTTGGAACTTATCATCGGGAAAACGGCTCTTATTTATATTCTTAGTATGGTAAACTACTTACGGTATGAGGTATCATTTGGTAGGTCGCCTGAGGTGGGTGGATTTTACATTTCAAGTATCTTAGGTTTTTCTTGGATTTTACGGTTTTAAAATAAGATTGAAAATAATTGCATGTAGAAATATAATATCATTTTAAAAACATATAAATCTAAGTAGAATATGTTTTTATACTAAATAACAACTTGTTTGCAATGTAAAATTATCTGACAAAGTTTGCTAGGATAGTCGTGATTGGATAGTTACCTCCTGAGATCATTCGCTCTCGTAAATCTCTATCTTTACCAACATGTTTAACATAAATGATATGAATTATGTGTTTATGTAAGTATAAGTTACGACATACAGCACATTTTATATTTATAAATACGGTTTGTCTTAATGTTTTAAAATAATAACGGCTTGAATACATCTGCTGCGTCCTTAATTTCGGTCATTCTTATAAATGGCTGTTGTTTCAGATACATTTTAATCAACGTAACAATGTTCCACTTCTCTTAATTCATTTCACTGTATTTTCTTCTATTGATAGAAGTTTAGTCTAGATAGGCTAAAACTATAACATCATAGATGTTTTACTTATAATATTTTCCATTTTTGTTTGGATTTATTAATCTTGACTATTATTTCATTAACAATTCTCCTTTTGGGTACTTAGTTTAATGAAGTCGAGTGCCGATAATCACAGTTTTATGATAAATAATATTTTAATTAATAATTAGTATGCAATTCAGTTTTAATAGATGCTATGTATAACATGATAGGTCAAACCCTCCTTTCTAAGGAGAGGAATATGACCACTAATGGACAATTACTGACTGTTGATGATGTATAACACTTGCTCTTATGTTCTTGAGACACCAGAGATTTTTAGCGTTCAAATTTCTCATAAATCATAATCGCCATCAATTTAAATAGTATTTTTTTAATAATACAATGTAACGTAAATGTATGTACCTATTAAGGAGATTGCGCGAGAGTGACAGCTCGTTGACTGGCAGGCCTCGCCGGGTCGCATCGTTGCGTCGCGTGTCGTCGGCTCAATATTGATCTCGACTCGAAATGCAGCCTTCCAAATAGGGAACCTTCTGCTCCTAAATAGGCAGTGGTCGCGTCGATGCTGGGTGCTACCGCGCCACTGCTATCGAGGACGCAACTGGGCCCAGACTCACTTGCCTCTTTCCATTGTCTGCGTTATTTTTGCACGCGTCATACTCGATACTGTCACATGATCGATAGTCATAGAACTATTCTCAACTCCAAACATCGAGGTGCAGAGTCGTCTTACGTCACTAAAGATAATTGTCCAAGCTAAAGGTCGATTGGTCATCAGTTCCTTTGTTATTCACGTCTATTGTCGAAATAAATACTGAAGTATGTTCATTTATAATGCAGTCAACAAGAGTCAAAGACCAAATAGTGTCGAGGTTAGTATACAAGAATTTGTTTACTAAAAATTTTCAAGATGGGTTTACACACACGATAAATGATAGTAAGTTTAAATGAATAAGTGGAAATATCGTAGCTGCCGTTCAGAATGTCATCCATATGACATCGACAGCTACCTCCCGGACGTGCCTAATATTTCAAATTATTCAACAGCTGGTTTATCGTTATTTCAGACAGGTTTAGGTGGGCATTTCTTTTAACGAGGATGTTAGTGCAGTTTTCAAGAAACTTTATCGTCGCGTTCAGGTCCTGCCAGGCAAGTTTATACCATCTTAGTTCAACCGTATAATGCAGAATTAGTATTGACTCGAAGCCTCAATAAAATTTTTAGTCAATAATACTAAGTTGTAGGCGACGGACGACTGTCATTATTAATTGCAAATGGACTACAAATGGAGGTCAATTGGGATAAGAATCATTCGTTTGGTGGGCGTATGTCGGCGTATTGTTCACAGATTCATAGATGTAGCCATCAGACTTGTAGAGAATGTGGCAGATTTTAAATAAACTGCAAGGGATTATGCATGCGTGCACGAGGGCGGCCCTGAGCTATCGCGGCATTGTATTCAAATCGGAGCGCGTCACCATGGGGCGAGCGCGACGCTCAGCGCCCGTGTCGGTCATTACTCAACTTGTCTGACACGCCTTTCGCCCTTCATTTGTTATGAGATCTTTTCAAATATTGAGCAGCATACACATGAACGAAACGTGTATTACATTCCTAACGTTAAGGTTTTATTGGCAGTCAAAGTTAAATTCTATAATTTCATCTAAACTCAAGAAGACTTGCTGAAAAGCGTCCTCAGTACTCCATTCATTTATTTTAAAAAAGTCTTCTGTCTATAGTAAATTACATTATGAATTGGGTAATTACAACAGTGTTTTTCACAATTTATAATTAACATTAATTTGAGGTAGCAATGACATCCTCATTTAATAAACGTATAAATCTTATTGATTTGTCTTACCATAAAAAACCTAAATTTCGAATCTGTTTAATCTAACGGGTGTGTTTAACTTGATTCAGGATCTCACCAAGATCTGTGTAGGACTTGTTGTTGCTGTGTAGGACAAAACTTTTGAGTGGGACTATGATCAGAAAAGCTGACACTAAGATCTTTAAATTACCGATAAAGAGATTAATTGTCATAATAAAATAGCGGCGGTTATAAAATTCTATTTAACAAGTCTCAGGTATATATATTTGTTTTAATTTCTTCTGGTTTATATTATAGCTAAGATTGTACGAACTAAACTTCATAATGCGTAATATCCATTTACTATCTAAATGCTGTTGTTATATCGGCATTTTTAAATTAGTTATGTTTCCTGTTTCATCACATCTTTATATAATTGTTTGTTTGTAACAAATACAGAATTGGTGTGGTGTTATTCCAGTATTATTTATAGACTATAGGTGGATACCTAAATAAATCCTAAAGTCGGGTTCCAAATTTAAATTTTAATTAGGCTGGCGGGAGGAGCAGAGAGGCGCCTTGTCACCAAACACGTATAAATAACCCTTTTAGCTCATCATCTCCGTGTATCTTTCGCCACGTTTAAATTCAAAATAATAACTTTCATAATTGTGATAAAAGGAAAACGTTTTCGAGAGATAATAACATAAATTTAATGCGCTCCTTCTCAACATCAAATGGCCCCAAAGCATTTCACGGAGAATATTTCGATCTGGTGAGATTATAACAAAGTATGTACGATATTTGAAGCAAATTATGGATGTAAATAGTATAGCCTAATCTAAAAATAAAATAGTCGTTTTAAAAAAATAAGTCCACCCATCTCTCTAAAAGTAAAAGTACAAGCAAAGGGATACTAAGCAACTACATTTCGACAACTATAGTTCGGTCATAAGCATAATTGTTTCTTAATTAATACTGTCTCTTATTTTGTAAAAAGCATTGGTGTGTATATTAATTATTTTGATAATAATAAGTCCCCAGTACTCGTGATCATAAACTCTGATTTGAAAAATATAAGACCTTTTTGTAACATAGCAGGCAAACGAGTAAAATTCGTAATACCTGAGGGCCACTTGATGACGTAACGTTCGCGCGTCCCCTGACAACTGCAAAGTAAGAGACCTAAGTATGGTTGCTGTTACCGGCTGTTGAATTGCTTACAACACCCCTAAATAGAGGAAAAATGTTTGGTTTCCTACGGTAACCTCCTTCGGTAAAAACAACAAAAGTATTATTTGATCCAATCAAAGTAAAAGAAATGGAACTACTACTATATCTACTATTTTTTTTTATTAATAACTTTTCAATTTTTTAGATTGGTTCTTATTAATTTGGTTTTTATTTGGTAGTACGTCTTTTTGGTCAGTCATACCTTAAAATTTTAGATTTAGATACACTCGAAAAGAGGGGAAATGGCTTCACATTGACCCCAAAGAAAGAATTTGCTGTGGCAATATTTATTTAAATTTTATTTGTCTTTTGTAAAAAAAATGTAATTAATTCTAATTAAAGTTGTGAGAATAAGACAAGACAATTAAAAGCCAGCCCAGAGACAAAGGCGCGACATTTTAACCTCGTGAATTTGTCTCAGCAAGTCTAAACACTTAAAAAGAAAAGTAAAAATAATAATGTAAAACTACACCCAAGCTCAGTCATCAACTTGTTAATTTTTTGACATAGAAACACCAAAAAATAACTATCTACTTAAGATAGAACATCGCGACGTCATTGTTCTATTATATAGAAAAAACTGTCCGTTCAAATAATAAACAAATGACGTCACATACAGCTGAGGATAATTGCTTTAAAAATGGAAAATTTGCAAAATTTTTAGCATTACGTTTTATTTAAAAAGATGATCATACACTTATTATTACTCTCTTTTAAGAGAAAGAGATTCAGGGTCTTTTTCATACAGAAGTAACACACAGAGGGACACTATATTATAAGAAATACTACTAAAATATTTTCTCATCTGTTAATTTTTTTTCATTACTGAATTGAAATAAATGTGACCATGGTTTAATCTCTAATTGATCTAACAATCTCTCAAACAGTAATAATTACAGAACAAATAGTATTACACACAGTGATTATATTGTTGTCCTAAATTATTAAATTAGTATGACGTTTTACACAAGTGCTATTATCTCAATACTACGGCGATAAGAATGATAGTGTTTTGCGAAAAGTAGGAAAACTGATAACGGTATCTTCACGAGATTATCGTGCCTGATTATTAGTAACAGGTATACGTAATGTTGCTAGTAATCACTTGTAGGTTATTTGAATTTAACACGTTCTTTAATTAACATATAGGCAAGGATACGCTTAATAGTTTTAACATTAATAATATAATGTATAACTATTTTATACTATTATATATTTATACTATAATCATATTTCACTCATGTAGTTTTGTCATAAGTTTTTTTTATTTGACATTTTGGCGTTTCTTGCTTCTTAGCGCCTAAAGCGACTATTACACTCGTCCTACTCATGGGCCCGCAGTGAATATGATGAAAATAAATGCAAGTATTACTAGATAGTGATAACTGAATGAGAGTAAGGACTGAATGACGATATTGTAAATACATTAAAAGAATATCGTTTTGTAATAACCAAGCTTTTGAAATAGAACGGAGAGAACAAGACGGTAGTTGATACAAGAAATCTTTCTTCTAACACATATTCGGAAATCGAGTGTTCTTTTAATAGATGTCTTCCAGTTGAGTGCATATACAGTATCACAATAGTGTAACTTGATATATCATATCAAAATTGCAATCTGTGGTCATGTCCGTGTCAAAGTCTCACTTAATCAAGTGTTAGCTACAGATTTCTATACCAATCCATATTAAAATGAAGATATAGTGTGAATACAAGTGGCCGTTAGACCTGGAGAAAGTAAGCCTACTGCTAGCTATTATTGACATCAAATGTGAATACCGCATAAACTGTGATTTCTACGCGTTTTTACAAAGCGCCTATGATTGTCTTATTGCCTTTCATACAGCTAATACCTTTAATTTTATGCTGCTTTAGTTGGAGTATGAAAACAAAGACGATAAGATAATTGAATTAGGCCGTTCGGGCCAACGACATGATTACTTTAGATGTAAATGATACGGTTTGCAACTATCCACTGAGTATGTGAATACGGCAGCCCACCCGCGGAGCTTAGGTACAGTCGACGCCTCTATTATATAATCTTTCAACTGATATTTAAATGTAACTCTTAGCTAATAATGTAATTATTTCATATTTGCTTTAGATCGCCAATTGAACATTTTAGCATTGTGGATTTTAACGTAAATCCATTGAATAATCGAGAAATAAAATTTTATTACTTTGCGCTTGCTAATTTATTTGTATACCTTACTTTTTATTTATGTGACTTTTATTGCAGCAAATTAAAGCCAACTAATGTAGTCTAATCATCAATGTCACTTGATTTGATGTGTTCTTAGAATTGTAGGTTTCTGGTTAAAGATTAATCAAGTTGTTTGTTTCACGTCCTACCGAACTATGCAACTGCGGAGTTGGATCATGGACATAATTATAATTTGTTTTTTTTTTTCTATAACGTTGGCTTTAAACTTAGGGAATTGAGTAGCGAATAATTTAAGTTGTGTAGTGTCCTGAACCGTAGTAGTAGTTATTAACGTGAATGCTGGCGTTCCCGCCCGCCTATTAATCTTCACATTAATTAAATGATCAAGTAAACTTATATTTAACCCAGGAAATGAGGACAAGCCCACGCTACACGACGCTTCGTCTCGCACACCGGGCTATATTGAAAACCTCGTAAAAGTTCAAAGTATCCCAGCTGTGTCGTGATTCTGTAAGAGCATCTTATTGTACTCATTAAAGAAGCCTTAAAGGCTTATTGATATATACAATTCCCTTACTTACAGCATAGATACTATACTTTATATACCTCTACTTATAATAATTCACGAAATAAGTTTGAATGTAAATTGTATGAAATTCAATGAACTTTTATGTATGAAATAAAGGCTAATGCCATCTTGCCACGAAATAGTGATAAGTGTTGTGGATTTCATTTCTTAGTGGGATAAAAATTTATGAGATCTATGAGTAGTTGTTCCGAGTCTAGGTGAATGTATAGAGCTACAATCTGTCAAAGAAAAAACTTAAATTACACTACGGTCAACGAGATCCTCGGGAGTAATTGCTAGTTTGTTACTCTCGTTTGTTAAATTCTACAGGTTCTTATTTAATAACTGACATAAATTTTCATGTTTCATCGTCTTACGGACATGTTTGTATTCAATGTTTGTTTACCAATGATTACTGTAAGTTAAGCTTAAAAGCTTGAAGCAAGTGCATTGGAAACATGCATAATTAGCCGTAAATTATTGTGAAGCTTTCTACTAGGTCTGATAACGGTGCCACAAAACCATTAATGAGTGTACTCGGCTGGTGAAATCGCTGAGGAAAAATCTCAAGTCTTATTAACATAGTAGTAGAGCTAGTTTATTCATAATTGTCGGTTATCTCCTTCCCAAGCACTGTGTGGCTTGAAGTGCGCGCGCACACCGTGCGTGCGGCGTGCAAGTCCCGCCCCGCGCCGCATGCACACTACTCGCACAGCCATCGTGCAAATAAATCGCGATCATAATATCGCGCGACACTGACTCAGCCCCGAGAACAATTAAAATTTGAATTCTTATAGCCTGATTGATAGCTCTGTTGGTTAAGTGAGGCGGTATTTCGTTAGCGTAGGCGAAAACTTGACTCTGGATGTCGTAATAGCAGCTGTTCCCGGATCCCTTCTATGTCAGGCGCAGAGTGGCACACCGTGTGGTTTTAGTCGGTCCGCTTCCGACACACCACCCCGCCACAGGATAAAAAAAAAAAAAGGCGAAAACTTGACTAGAGTAGTGACAAGTATTTTCTAACGTAATTTTTGTATTAATTATCTGATATTCATATTTGTCTTCTTGTTTTAAATCAAAATTCAGAAAAAAATTACTTTTAAAAAGAAATATCTGAAATTTGTCACTTTCTATGATAATTTTTTTAACCTCTTTTAGGTTTCTATGTCACCAAAAAAACGATATAATAGAATCACCTTCTTGTCAATCTGTCTATCGTTCAAATCAAGTAAGTCCATTTATTCAATACATAATCACAAATCCTTGAAGTATGGTGACCCTTGAGGTATGAGACTATCCCGTATTTCAGTTATCAGTTCCAGTGTCACAGGAGTCGGGACGTTAAACTGTCTCTTGCCTAAATATTCTAGTCAATTATTGAAAACTGACAGGCATTCGGTTTGTGAATGCGTTGTATTTTAATTGAATATAATACTTTATGCCTACCTGGTACAAATACACCAGTAGAAAGAGTTTTCATTAAAAGATCTGTTAAAAAATTAATTCTTACGTAATATCTTCACCCACCATATGACATCACCCAATAATTGATTATTTTTGTCTCTTAGCTTTTTTATTTTAATGTCATATTTTCAGTAAACTTAAAAAAAGTTACAATTATCTATTTGTCTGTACTATATTTTTTGACATTTAAACTTAAAAAAAAATCACCTTTTGCGAAAGTTATTTTTTATGTTTTAAGGTATAAAATGCAAGCAGATAGGATATAGAACTGTACATATTCTGTTTACAAATTTTATGGAGCGCACTCAATTTTTCAACTGTCAACGACAACATATACACAACATATTATATTATATATATATACATTATTTCAACACTAAGTTTCACTAATAATATAATGAAGAAGTATTGTAAATAATATGTAAAACTACATTAGATATCTTATTTCAATTGCAAGTAGTGAGAACTAACGCTAAGTGGAAAATTGAATACCCATTAAAAATACATTGCTCCCGAGTAATAAAATTTGTAATTATTACTCGGGAACTTCATCAATTATTTTACCCAGTGTTGAAATTAATAATTTACAGGTTATCCAGGGCAGCTAACAATCGCTACACATATTTCGTAAGCATGGATGAAAAAATCCGTCAAATCTTGATATTGGTTCAAATATTCTATGACAATGTTGACCTTTTCTTTGTTTATGTTTACGTTTTTACTATGTACGTCAAGAATAGCGTGTGTTGGTCATTTGTCGCCGTCATGTTTTTCTCTCTTGACTTGCTTTTCGTCTGATCAAAACTTTTTACTGCCTAGTCTACCGATTTTTCAAAACGTAAGGTCGTCTCATTCGAATGACATACTTTGACAGAAAGTAATGTTCACTCATTTGTATCTTCTGTGAAAATTACACCGGAACGACAGATATACCTTTTATTTTCTGTAAAAACAATATGCATCGCCTGCTAAATCCGCAACGAATGTTCGCAAAATATTTTTTAATCGTGTTTTTATGATGTCCAACTGTAGATTACGCTCACTACACAATCATGCGTAGACTGATAACTAATAAATTATTTACGGTATTTTTGTGGAATAAATTGGCTCGCGTCCACTGCTCGTTCCTGGATATTCTGTTATCATACTCAATAATAAGTCATTGAGTGTCCGAGGCGCTTTACGAGTCGCACTCACAATTTATCTACGAAAGCGTACAACTACACTGCCACTCGAATTTGCGGACATGGCTCCCGATATGGCGTTGAGCATCACTTTAGTGTAGGTTACTTAAACTGTCTACACGTCGTAAAACTGTCTCAATATAATAGTCTACCGAAAATCATAAGAATACAAAGATCACGCCGCCAGTCAATTTAAACGATCAATAAGGAAGAAGAATGATTTGTATGATTTTTATGGTTTATACTAATTGGTTCGACAGTGTAAGCGGTCTTTACCTTGCCTTCTTGCATTTTAATCAGGATACACTGGAAATAAACATATATAAGTTGAATTATGGACATATAGAACGAGAAGAACCAGTCACAATTGCGACAAGCAGGCGCCAGACCCAGTCAATGAAGTCTACAATAATAAATAAAAGTTGAGGGAAACGAGACTCTATTAATATATAGAGAATTTATGCTTGTAGATACCGTACTGACGAATGTCCACAATCGTACTGGTTTCTTAATACATTAATTATAATCTTCTATATGGTACATGTCTGTAAATGATAAGTCTGTCTAAATTATCTGCATGGAACATGTTAATTTGTTTATTTTATCACATGCAGCTAACTATCAGTTGAGAAATGTTTATTTTGACATTTGACGTAAGCCGCTCTACTACTACAACTATTTAAAAATATCGGCTGCTACTTATGACAGATATGAAATTAAATATTAATATTTATGTGCCCTTTAATTTAAATAGCACAAAGCTAGATATATTTCATTAAGGACCACCGCCGAGTGAAGTTAAGCAGACCTGTCCATAAAGCGAATGGATATGTCTGTAGGAGCCGGAAGGCGCACTTGGCGCCAATGCCGTCAACCTTGCTATGCATATTCCGTGTATATAATGTAAGCGAGGACGATTACACTAGCGAACAACTATAAAACGGCCTATTGCCTCGATAACATCTCTCGCAGATTTTACGAGGAGCGGTCGTGTCTGTGTCATTGCAGATTCGCACAAGTAGTTATAGAATTTTTAAAAACTTTAATGAGAAAGTTACGTTTGTAGTCTATCGTTATGAAATGTAAGGACAAATCGTGTCTCCGTGTCTCCTCTCGTGTCCCCTTATAGCGTGTGGCTACTGCAGCATATCAACCTGCGAATCGAGACGCAATTGAAATTGACTTATCTTTAATTGTGGCCGTGACTTAAAAGACTACTTGCGATTACGACTTTTGAGTAGCAAGTGTGTCCTTGAGCGCTGGTACTTACTTACCAATACCCTTTTTTCTTTATGGGATAATGAATAGATAACTAGTCACTTTTTAAAATATTTATTCATCACTCAAAGGTCTGGAGATTTGAATAAATAATAATAATAAATCCACACAACTCACAAATTACGCAGAGCCTGTGCCATGGTTACCATGGTAAACAGACTGCAGATAAAGGATACTTATATATTTCTAAGTACGTAAATATTATATATAAATTACACAATTATATTAATTACATCGTGCTCATCACACAATTATTTGTGCTGGGTGGGAATCAAACTTCTGGCTTAGCAGTCTGGGTCACTAACGGATATAATCGGGTCGTCACGCCGCGAGTGACGGAGGAAGTCTTTTCCCTTGGAATGAGTCTGATTAGGTGTGGGGTTTATTTGGAGAGGATCTGAAATGACATGTTCCGAGTCTTTCCACAGTGCCTGGTGCGGCGGGTGCCTGAGGTCAACCGTCGGGGTTGTTTTTAATGGAATCATCATATACTAATAATATAATAATAATAATAAAATAGTTTATTTCTCACCAAAAACCGAAGTACAATAACTATAAAAGTTACGTAACAACATTTAAGAAATTTGATAAATTCGGTTTGTGGATCGCTGAGACCATATTTTGTGAAGTCTTTTGTACAAATAGGGTCCCAAGAAAATAAAAAATCTACGACCAAATGAAGTTTTAACTGGTAACGATACGACCACAAGATGATTACGACGAGTAATTTCAGGGATGCAGAAGGTTTGGGAGTGTTGTCTGAGTACAGTAGCTTTCACAAACAGTTGCCTTACAGTGAGGACTTGACACAATTCATAGAATGCTTTAGTGGGGTACAGTTGAGGCCTGAAATAGCAAACCTTTAACACGGCTCTCTGAGCACGCTCAATCTGCAAGATGTGAGATTTAGCGGCACTACCCCATGTGGTAATGCAATAATTTAGAATGGATTGACATAGATCCATTTAGGCCATTTTTAATGCGTGGGCATCGGCAGAGTGTCTGAGTTCTCTAAACATATAGATAAGTTTGCGTATTCTACCCGATATGTATCCAATATAATTTTTGAAAGTCAGGTTATTATCAATAATGATACATAGATATTTAATAGAAGTTACTTTTTCTATAGAATAGGATTCCTTACCAGGTAAACCAAAAGTTATTTGTAAGGAACTGTGCAACAGATATGAGGAGCGGATAGAGAAGAGATAGAGAAGCCAAGCACTTTTGTTTTCGTCACATTTAATGTGAGTAGGTTATCTCTCAGCCAACCATTAACCTCATCGAAGCCCCTCTGAGCGAAACGGTAGGTCTCCTTCCAATCGTCCGATGAGAAAACCAATGCTGTATCATCAGCATAAGAGTAAATTGCTCCATGATCGATTTCAATGTTGGACAGATCATTCACATACACGAGAAATAGACTTGGGCCCAAAATGCTTCCTTGGGGTACATCGTAAGTAGTACAGATTTCAGCACTTGTATAAGAACCGATTTTCACCAACTGTGATCTGCCCGTCAGAAAACTACGTAATAGAGAAAGTTGTGTACCTCTAATACCCATGGATTCCAGCTTTTTCACAAGTATTTTTGTCGAGACCGTATCGAAAGCTTTAGCAAGATCCAAGAATAATGCAACACATTTCCGACCATTGTCAAGTTTACTGACTATAGAGTCCACTAGATTGTGCACAGCATCTTCAGAAGAAAGATTTTTTCTAAAGCAAAATTGTTTAATAGAGAGTAGTTTACGATTTTCAAGATAATTCATAAGCCTACGGTTAATAATTTTTCTAAAATTTTTGACATTGCTGGTAGTATAGATATGGGTCTATAGTTTTGTACACAGTTCCGATCGCCCGATTTGTGTATTGGATGAGGAAGCGCTCTCTTAAACAGTGTAGGAAATTTCCCTGTTACAATGCTAAGGTTACAAATATATGTAAGGGGAGCTACAACAATAGTCTTATATCTCCTCAAAAATCCGGATGACACACCGTCCCACCCAACTGCGCAGTTACTTTTCAAAGACGTATTCAGACGCTCCACTTCACACTCATTAGTTTCAAGCAAGACAAAAGAATCCACAGACTCAAGTTGGTCCTTAGTGGAAGAATGGGGGCAGCCCTGCATATGCTCTCAGTAAGTTGCCCACCTATACCTGCGAAATACATGTTAATGCTGTCTATGGACTCCTGGCTATCCTTGTTAGACCCAAGCAGGTTCGTCGCAGTCGATTTGGGTATACTCCTACTCGTGACCGATTTAATTACTTGCCACATCTGCTTAGAGTTGTTGCCAGCTTTCTTAAATTCTAACCTTTCATAATCTCTTTTAGCTTTTCTTAATGTATTTGTGCAGTAATTGCGGTAACATTTGTAACTAATGGACAATATTTCACTCGAGAATTGTTTTTTGAGTTTTTTGTACAAGTTGTTCCTATGCCGGATGCACTTGAGAAGTCCCTGAGTATTCCACGACTTAATAGGGCGCCGCCTACGAGCCAATTTGATAATTTTTGTATTTCTCGTTATTGCAGAGAGAATAGACTCAATAAAATGTTTCACTGCTACGTCGGGATCTTTAGCTTTGTAGACTGTTGCAAAGTCAATATTATGAAGACTATCGGAAAGATTGCTGTCGTCAGTTCTGGCGAACGTGGAACATATTTCACTAATGGCTACTATATTCCCAAGGAACAGGAGATCTGAAAGTATTTTAGACACCATCAACAAACAAAAGGTAGTTCGGTGCCAAAAGTTACTCTTCATAATACAAGTGATAGAAAATGTAGAGTGAAAATTTGAAAAATTGTGATCCACGTCGTCTCATGCCATTTAGGGATGCACACAAACAAAAATAAAATGAGGCCAGTGGCTTAGGTAGAGTTCAGTGACTTAAGAATTATACACACATATATGAAGGTGGCACACAATCTATTGGTGAAATTAGTGTCATCTTAATCTACAAAGCTATTTCATAGAAAAAACGATATAAAAACACACAGCAACTCGTTCATAAACTTTCGCATTTATAATAATAATAGAATAAAAGTAGGAACATCTATCTCACGGTTAATGATAATTCATTTCTGGAAAGTGAAAAGGTATTTCAATTTTTTATCACCGTGCAAGATCCAGTGTTTTAATAAACATAATTTATTGTTCTCTGTGGTCTATATCGACGACTTATGAAGAGTCGAATACTCTTCTTCTCAAGAGTATTCGTATTTAGGCAAGTGAATCTATGGTATTTTTACTCAAGCATTCATTAAACCTTTATCATTTGCTAGTGACAAGTTTTTATATAATTTTGTGTAGCGTCTAAATTTAGATAAAAGTTTTGCCGTGGTAGGGGACACCGCAGTAAAATTTAGGGGAGCGTAGTAAGATATTTTCCTGTGTGCTAGAGATGAAGTAAAATTATAATAACACATGTAGTTGCCTCAGTACTCTTGTGAAATTAAGGTATATTTTTAAAAAAGTTGAAAATAAATGTCCTAAGTTTTTAGATATTGACTGCCTTTACCACTGACACCGAAGTTCGTTTTCTATATAAATAAAGCCTTGTACCTATACGTTTGGATGGTGCCACAACTGCTTCCTTCATCGAATGTATTGACTGAAACTGAACTCGACATTTATTTTATAAATAATAAGACTCATAGACACTAGGATTATATAATATATGCATAAGTCCAGTTTTTTATATATCTACCAACTCATCTTTACGTTTATACGTAAAGAATGATACCATAACCAATTAAATATATAACGAATTTTATCAGGAAACTGAAGGTTATAAGGATATAAAATTGAAGGCAATCATAAAAAATCTTGTTTTGATTTAATAATTTTGTGTAGCTTATACTAGAAATTTATGGGCTACTTCAACAGGATTTCTAAATTTTAAAATTTACACAGTTTTCGCTTTTAGTGTGAATGGTTGGTTCTCGGTTGGCTTAGTGGTATAAGTGCGATACTACGCTAATTGTTGTGGGTTCAAACCTCACATGGGACAACACTTTATGTGATTCACAAATTGTTGTTCTGAGTCTGATTGTTCTTTGTGTCAGTTTCTTGTATGTTTGTAAAGTCCCCCGCGACACAGGATTTATTCTGAGTGCGGGCTACGTCTTGTTAATAAAAAAATATACTTAGCTAGTATACGGTTCAAAAGTGTAATAAAATCAACATATATATTTTATATAGCATTGTATATATAGCTACAAAAGTCACAAAGCGAATACAAAGAGCTATGCTAACTATGCAGAAGATGACATTAAGTATTCTTATTGTGCCAATTATTTCCACTCGCTTTTAAACGATGCTAATTAATTCGGTTCACACGTTCAATATAATTTAAAAATATGTATTTTATTGGTTTCTTTGCCGCGATGCACGGGAGATAATTCTATAGTTTTCTTAGAAATACGGACTCGTTTTACTACTTGATATAAGCTTACCAAAAGCGGTTGTTGGATGTTTAGGCAATGTTATCAATTTATATACCTAGTTTTAAGAATGAATGAATGAATTGACTAGATAAAAAACAGAACGTAATAAAATTCGTAGACATGTTACGTACTAATTTCCTTAAGAAGATTTTGATTGCTTTATTGATGTATAAGTAGTTTTAGTGCAATAATAACATTCGTGGATTTGTTTGGATATACCAGACAAACCCATGAATGTAATACATACTAGATACTTTGGCGTTACTTTTTACGGACGGAGTTCTAGTGTCCATTTACCACTACGCTAGTTGTATGCTTGTTTATCACCTTAGTGGTATAAATAACTAGTTTACATCTGGTGGTTTCACTATAACACTTAAAATATAGTTTAATCTCTGTGACAGTTGTTACAGGTTATATTTCAGAACTAACGAGGGACATTTTACGAGTATATGTGAGTTTATAATGTGTTGCACTTCACTTGTGGTAAAACTGGCACGTAAAGAATTAAAATATAGGTGAGACATGATAAAATCGCTTGTTCTGTTACTTCATCGATTTCGTAACTATCTATCTCAGGAATCAAGTTATATTTTAGTGACTCTCATTACTACATCTCAATGAAATTTAAAGTTGAAAAGGTTAATGATTAAAAAAATTTAGTTGATTTTAGAATAATAGTTTTACCATCTTAATGAGGACCATTATCCCCAACAGAGATCGATGCAGAAGTGATGGTTATCGAGGTGTGTGTACTTGCCAAGATGACTGTATCGCCTTTTATGTCCCCAAGCGGGACGTGGAAAAGCATCTTACTAGGCCGCCATAGTGTGGGTCACCATACTGCATTGTCAGCATTCGCAACGAGTGGTGGTGACTACAACTATTAGATTCTATTAATGTTTTCCATGAAGCAGAGCTTCTTCAAACATTGAAAATAGTTCACGTAAATGTATGTATCACTGACTGCCTGCTTCACACTATAGTTTAATATTTTATGTTAGGTAGACATTTTTGAGTAAAGTAAGTAAATATGAGTAAAATAAGTCACTATATTTCGCAGCGTTTTGTATTAAAATACATTAATTAGTAGCCGTTTATAGAAAACCTTAATTTTTTTTATATTTAAAAACATAACGCCCGCACTAGACATAAATCCTGTATCACGAGGGACTTTACAAACATACAAGAAACGAACACAACGAACACCCAGACTTAAAACAACAATTGGTGGATCACACAAAGTGTTGTCCTATGTTGGGTTTGCACCCACAACATTCAGCGAGCGAACGGCGTGGCGATCGCTCGCTGAATGTTGGCGAACCACTAGGCCATCCGTGCAGTCAGTTCGCAGTTCGCAGTTCGTAAAACAATTCATTTGACAAAATCGTAGTTCCTTTGACATATTTGCGAAAACTAAACTACTAATAAACACGTATTGTGTCATTTCTTTAATTAAATCTTGGTGACCATGTGACGTAGTATTTTGTCTACTTATAAATATTTATGTGTGTTACATTATGTAATTTGAGAAGTCTCCAGGTGTCGGAGAGACTTGGCGCAAAAACGGAATTATACTCGCCGGTCAGTCTAGCGGTTTTACTAAATTAATATTAATTATCATATAAGAATGATGTCATTCTAATGTTAATATACAATACTTTACATATTTTAATTTTATTCAAAAAACACTTTTTTGTTACGACTTATATTGTATTGTTTGTGACAACTGTCTTAAACTTGTGGGCAAACTTAGCGAGGATTATTACTACTAATTATGTAAATTAATGTCTGCTACTATTTTATTATATTTCATAATTAAAGCACTGGTAGATTAAATTTACGCCGATTTTCCGTTAAACATAAGTATACCAGGATTTTACGTAACAATTGGCTGATATAAAGTTTAGAAAAATGTTTACTTTTTCCATAAAATATTAAGGTTATCAGCCGAGTGTTTGTTATCTTCAATAATTTATAATAGTTAGCTTAAAGAAAACAACGACATCCTAAACATAAACGTGTCTCTTCGTCCTATTTTTCCTATTACGGTCAATGATCACAGAAAATAAAAAACATGGTCTATAGTTACGCAATTAAACAAAGAGACCTTCGTATTAATATTGCTATATTATTATAATATATCGATTAACACACATTCAATAATACGACGTTTAACGATTGAGTTGTAATATCATTTACTATCTTTTTTTCGTGGTTTCGCTCGCGTTCTTGTAGGTTTTATCAAACTACTCAGATACTTCACTAGGAGGGTAACACTACCTAAACGAAAAGCGTCCTATATCCTTTTCTTTGCCCCATAGGTATATGGACCAGCCAATATGGAATATATTTATTGAGCTACAAGACTTAACAACACATTGGTAACCAAGGTTAATATAATTAATATACACAGAATTTTTTGAAGTAGACAACATAATATGCATTAGGTACATTCCAAAACGACAATCTTCAAATGATATGGGAAGGATTACATATATATGTACATAATATACTTACATAAAGTCCTGCCTACTTTCCAGTGGTATAGGCAGTCAATTGATCTCCAATTACTATGGTGCTGGTGCTGTGCTCTTTCGCTTTGTCCACTTTCATCAATCTCTGCATGCATGCTCGTCGGTTCTTGGTACTTTTCACATGGCCCTTCTTCAGAACATCACCAATTTTGTCGGTAAATCTTCGCCGCGGACGACCTCTTTCACACACTTTCGTTTGATAAATTCCTTTTGTGAATCTTCTATCATCCATCCTCTATACGTAACTAAACCAGGAAAGGATTACAAATCGACATAAACTTTAAAAGCTAAGAAAATATTTTTTGTTAGAATTTTCTAGCACAGAATTTATTTTGTATAAAAAATACGGTAGTTTATAGTTTTGTAAATAACGGAGCCATCATAATACTATAAACCTACTTCTTGCGACCATAGGGATTCAAGCCCCTTTAAGAATGCACGCGTGAGCGCTATTGCTTCATAGAGATTACTGACGTGATTAGGTATTAAACGGGTAATGGCAATGTTACCGTTGATTCATTGGAGCGACTGAACAAATCGATGCGCTACAGTAATTCTTATTAGCGACGATGGACACCTGCCGGCGACACTCGATACTCCGCGCTTTACATAATACGTTGGCTCACCACAGCTGGTTGCCTCGCGCCTACGATCACACCTTAGACCTACCACTGACTCAGAAATATACAGAAAATTGAGGGACATACACCATTTTTACATTGAATCCATACAACTAAACAGGCCTAATTTATATATTAAACTAATATAGAAGACTATTAGAGTGTCTATTTTGGTTATAAACAAATTTATTACATCTACACAAGGCATTATAGCAACTGACTGGGTATTACAGCGCCACTAACCAATGTAGACGAAATACAATGTGCACCCAAGGAGCGGCACAATGAGCAAACATTCAGCGTGTGGGTGTGTATACAGTGATACAGTGATCAAAGCAAATTGACTGATCTGCGGTGAGCGTCGCCCACGCGATCTAGACGGCCGCAGACCGAGTCGCTACTGTAACAATGTCGTACGAGACTGACTCACTCCTACATATCCGATATGATGCCTTGAACCGTGCCTACTACACTATTTTGTACACGACTATAAAAAAAGTATAATATTATATGCTTTGATAAATATTCCTATAAAAAGTGCTGTGGCATTAAGTGCATATGATAAATGATAATCTCTGCAGTAGATCGTGTAGTATCTCCACACTTGGGGGCGAATGTAAACTAGTCAGCGTGTCGGCAGAGCAAACGTCAAAATATTCTGCTTAAGGCTAATAATTAATATTGTTTGGCTAATTCAGAACAAACAATTTATGTGCAACCCACGCCCGCTGAAATACGACGTACGCGTCTTTCAACCCTTTTATGTAGACGATTTATTATAGTGATTTGTTCACACTTCAATGAGGTGATCGTATACTTCTGGTTTCACATGTAACTCATATGCATCAAAATCTATGCTGTGGTCCAATGCTCTAACTCTCGAGGCCCTTTTTCTTTTTGTTGACGGAGTGGAAATCCCTGTGGATCTCCAGCTCCTGCGTCCTGTGGGTGGTTTTGGTTGGTGACGCGTTGTTAGTGGAAGCACTATTTAGTTTTTAAACTAACAACGGACAGCCGAACTATGGCGTCCTGCTCTGTGAGGAACTGGACCATATGATATCAGGCCTTATCCCGGAGTAAAATATTCTCCACCTCAATTCACGTTGTGGTAGCTCGATTGCACCTTTATGCAATCAGACCGCTATCTCATCTTCTACCGCATCAATTAATCTACCACCAGAGCTTCCAACTCTCTATTGACCCGCGCCCGTTTTCTTCGCTCGGGATCAGTTCTCTCCCGATTCCGTTTGGCGGTCTCTTTCTGGAGCACAAAACTTGGAGCTTCCATAGCCGGTGAGAATCTGCGTTAATCGATATGTGAACTCTGAGGCCCTATAAACAATGTTGTAGAGTATTGAGTTTATAAGCTATGCGACGAGAGTCAATTGTCTGTTCGCCAATCAGAGTGATAGCTTCAACATATATTTTTACAGAAATGGACATTAAACCTAATATAAAATGACATGTACAAATATACATAAAATTTTCTTATGCGGCTGTGATCAATTCAAAATAAACAGCGGTTCGTATCGGGTACATTCCATAAACAGATCGTGAAAGAAGCATAAGACGGGCGTCGCCAATACTTCATTTTCCTGGCGAAGCGCTTCTGGCTCGTTGCCAACGTTTCCGAGAAAACGAAAGGAAGGTTACGCGATGTCTCGCCTCGCTTTATATGCCTAAATCATGTCAGAGATAATATTTTTATATATGAAAGTAAAGAATATCCGCTTCTTACAAAATAGGTTGGCATGTAGAAACAGACGAGTAGTCACAGCAACTTCTCATCGTGTCTCGTAACGATCTGCTACACTTGGTGATAAATTTTAGCAGACATGAACGCCGAAAAAATAATAAGTACTTTCAGTTAGCTGCATTCATAATTTTCCTTTTTAATGAATTTGATGTATTCTCGTCAATTTTTGCAATAAAACGCAGAGATAATGCTGGTCGCTTAGTGTCAGTAATGCCGTTTTGTTTTGTAGGCTTAAATTTCTAGATTGTTACATCCTGAATGCGGGTTCATATCGCATCATTGGCGTCACCCTTCTTCCTTATTATAGGTGACGTCGCGCGTTGTTGAGTGGCAGTAGATTTACCTACATTATTTAGTTACATTAGATTGTCTAGCTCAAACAAGTAATGGTTTTGAAGAGCCAAGGTGGCATCTGTCAGGTTGTCTCCGGATGTCAAATAATATAATATTTTAAAAGCGTTGTTTTAGCTTTAATTTTAGTTTTAGATTAAAAACAATGTCAAATATACCTAGTCTTGCCATAAATATTGTAATAAAGAAAAAAGAAAATTGTTAACTGCAAATAACATTTATTACTTTTACAGTGTGTCAGTTTAATACATAAATATAAAACAATTAAAAATATAAAAAGCTTATTCGAAGTGGTCTCCATTGGCTGCAATACAGTCCTTTAAACGATGAGGCCAGTTATCAATAGAAGCACGCACTCTTTCCATGGGAAAATTCTTCACTGCCAATCGTATAGATTGTTTTAGGGACTCCAAATTATCATGGCGTTTAGAGCAAGCTGTACTCTCTAAAACTGACCACAAATCATAATCCAGCGGATTAAGATCGGGACTAGACGACGGCCAGTCTTCAGCTCTGATGAAGTCCGAAACGTTCGATTCCAACCAAGACTGCGTGGACCGAGCTTTATGACCCGGCGCCGAGTCTTGCTGGAAGGACCATACTTGGTTATTGAACATGGTGATGTTAAGGGGCTTAACTACCTTCTCAAGAATGGTATCTTGATACACTTGTGCCGATGTTTTGATACCTTTTTCACAAAAATATGGCTCAGTCACTCCTTCATAGCTAACACCCCACCAAACCATCACTGAAGTCGGATAATGTCCACGTTGCACTCTGTCGACTAATTGGGAAGCTTCCTTAGAGCTTTGAGCATAAATACGGTCATTTTGTTTGTTAAAATGTTGCTCAATTGTAAAAATTTTCTCATCCGTAAACAAAATTTTTCTGTGACCTCCCTTTGCGTACCGCTTCAGTAGTTGTTTCGATTTTACCACCCTATTCTTCTTTAAATTATCAGTTAAGAAATGGCCAGTGCGTCTCTTATAGGCTGCAAGTCCTAAGTCATCTTTTAAAATACGCGACATGGTTCTAGGTGCTATCTTCATTTCCCGAGATAAAATCTTTTGCTTTCGGACAGGATTTCTTCGAATTCTTTCCCTTACTGCTTTGACCACCTTTTTCGTACGAACACTACGTGGACGGCCAGATCTTTTTCTGTCACAAACAGAGGAGGTCTCATTGTACCTATTAATAGCCCGGTACACAAACATTTTACTAATACCAAGTGTATGGAGAGTTTTAAAAATTGCATTTGGCTCCATACCTACTTTGTGTAATGCTATCACAGCGATTCGGTTCTCTTTATCACCCCACACCATTTTAATATCGCAAAATATTTTACAATGTATTGGCGCCAAAATGAGAAAACACAATGAACAATCGTATAAAAATGACAGATTCGAAATTCAAATGTAATATTTTTTTATAATTAAGTGTAACAGTATTTATGGCCAGACTAAGTATATTCACATGAGTAGGTACATGTTCTCACGCAACAAGACTCAATCGTTATCAGTGCACTTGCCTGTGAGGTTAATTAAACAGTTAAGAGAGGAAGATAAGAGTGACGCCTATACGTAGAGGCCGAGCACCTTATCGACCCGACGCATCTGATAGTGAATCTAGCTACGATACATAATCGCACGATGTTTGTTTTGTATCAATTAAATTAATAAAATCTCCTTCGACAATTACATAAACTTAGCTTATCTACTATGTGGCTTATACGAAATACTGTTCAATGTTTCTTGAATTAATAAATGTCAATTATACGATAAGTGTTTTGATAAGACTAAGATATTTTAGAGGTTTTGATAAAATTGCCTATTTTAGGTATTGAAGAAAAGATGTATTTGTTTTTAAATAATAATTGTAAATATCACTCATTACTTCCGTTCAAAAAATTGTTAAAGAGGACTTACCTGTGTTATTTCTCACCTGATCTTCTTTTATTTTTAATGAATATTGTGAAGTATCAATTTCTACTTCTTCTCGTTAGTTTGAAAAAAAAAATGTTGTATTCATACAGTTTAGTTTTACTTTTTTTGCAGAATGTAAACATTCTGTTTTGTATATTTTACATCTCACCTGAAAATTAACCTAATCTATGAATATATAAATCTTATTAACGGTAAGTGCAAAAGGATTCATAGACTAAATGAAATTAAATAACCAAGGTAAATTCGAAATTTGAAATATTTATATTTAGTTAAATGGCTGTTGGTGGTGGGAATAAAAATTTAAAATTGAGAACCTGCTTTTTCTTCAAAGCTGTTTACAAGAAACAGTAATAATCTCAGAAGGTCTTGAACTAATAAAAAATACCTACCTTTGGTATCTTCACGGCCATCGCATAGAAACCAGTGTCATTTTAAACATGCATGTATTTTCTACATACATTTATTTTAACTCTACGATGCACCTTTTATTTTTAGATGTTCGCTCACAAGTTTGGTATGTAAATGCAACTTGTTAACCTGTACCTGCGCAGGCTCTGTAGCTGCTAACTTATAAATCAAATAAAATGGAGTACTATAATATACACATGCTTATTGACACATGAGTAGGTACGTGAATTTTTAATTCTTCATAAGATAGACTTACATTTGATCATATCATGCGTGACCGAAATGAAAGAAAAGTCAGTCAAAAAGAAAAGTAACTAATAAGAGTCGTCGACCATTTTGTATTGACTCCTGGCCTAGACATCCTAGACATAGACAATTTATTAATTTTATAATCATATGATTTTTCAGTGACCTATGCTCAATAGAAAATATAACATTATGAAGTTAAGTATCAAGTAAGTTATGTAATAAAATAGATCAAAACAGAAAAGGAAACACAAAGTCACATCTATGGTACGAGCAGACATGCACAAAGTGAATAACAAGTGACACAGGTGGCAAACATAGATTCACATTAGTCAAGTATTGCTAGGATAGGAAAATAAAAGCTTTTTACGTTTTTCAGGTAAAGTAAATAAAGAATTTTAATGATTATTACTACCATAAATCAAATAAAGATCTTATGAAAATCATTTTAACATATTTTATTTTAATACTATTAAATTGTGACCTTAATTTATTAAATATTTTAAAATAACCATTTGTAATGTGTAATGTATTATTAAAAAAGTTGGCTGTCTACGTTCAGGCCGAGATTGGCCGGTGTCCTTTGCTCTGCATTGCAACAATTCGCCGTTGATGATCAAGCTTATGCCTTCCATTTTACATCTATCCAACGAAGCATGTGTGAAAATACCCTCAGGTCATCAACCGCTCCATGAATATAGATTCATATTAAAAGTAAATTTAACACATCATCAGCCCGTTCGTATGAAACGAGAGGTTTCCAGTTTGATTATGCATTCTTTTATGAAAAACCCTTTGTCAATTTTATATTTTCCGCCCTCTTGTTTTGCTAACAATATTTAATTTTATATTTTTTGCATGTTTTTTTAGGTCATTTATTTATTAAAAGTTGACGTCACAACGAATATTGAATATTTTAAGTTTATTTTCTAAACGTTGTTATTGCCGTTTTTGTGTTTTTGTCCATAATGACGTGAGTTTATGTAAAGAGATTTAGATTGACCTCTTATAGAACTTTTTAATAGTAAATTATTCAAATGCAGAAATATGTTCATAAGTTAGGATTTTCTAATTGTGTTTACGAAACAAGCGTTTAGTTAAGAGGTACAATAGCGATTATGAAATAGCCTGCGCATTAACTTATGTCTCTAAATATATTATATAAAATTACTTTTTTGATAGAAGTTTGTAAATTAATAACAAAATAAATACTTTGAAAACTTTAAAAGAAGGATTTAAGTGTCGTTTCCACAACTACATATTAGCAATCGATCATGAATCGTTGTAAGAAATATCTACAACATGGATATATTTTGATGCTGTTTTTTTATCGTAAGGTTTATTGCTACTAGTCCTTTCGTAAATACTTCCTTTAAGACAGGTCTTTCTCAATCTAGTAGCTCCTTGCTACTTTAACATTCTACTTTCAAGTGTGTCAACAAGTCACAGTACTGGTAGTGACATGCATACAATAGTAATCTTTACAAAGAAGAACGCGAACCAATCTTCAAAATTGGTGATTAGTCAAACTTTTGATATAACAACTTATCCAATATGAGGAATTAAATTTATACGTAATAGTTTATGGGAATGCCGGCTTTATCAGTTGGTGCAACTGCCTGCCTGTCTATGTAATATAATAATAATAAATAAGTCATAATTTTTCTTAACTGATGACCTGAGACTGTTTTTCTTAATTTTACTACTTTTGAAAAAATTTGATTGTTTTTATGACTATCAAAACATTACCAATAATTATTAATCTTTTAATCTTTTGTTATACTTATCTAAATTTTACATTACATTACATTCTGTAAAAAATTGTGTTTATTACATTTATGTAAAAATTTGGGTTGCCTTTAAAACATTACTATTTTTAAATAAAAGATGGCCAAAATACTTTTCTATTTCTTGTCAATGTTAAAGCCAAATCAAAGAAAATTTCAGTAGTAAAATGCTTGCCTTTGTCCTATCCCTTTGAACGTGAAATACTCGTATGTGAGTGTATATAATTTATAATAGATGTATGACAATCTAAAACAACTTCTCTTAATACATTGTTTCAGAATGTTTGTTCGGCAAACAAGCTATGGAACTTGGTTCGAAGTGGTTTGCGGATCTTGGCCCACCCTTCGGCGTGATGTACTGCATCAAATGTGAGTGTGTTGCGGTACGTATTGACAATACTATGAATAATAAACTATAGTAATAAATGATTAAGTAGCTTTTACATACTTGTACATACTCGTAAAATATGACTAAAAAGAAACCCTTGAATTATATCATGCTCTTGTGAAATAGCAGAAAAGATATAGTTCCTAATGATCTCCGGTGATGGTTTATAAACGCGATGTCGATTGATACTATTTACGTAGAGTCTAAACATACCCATCATTAAAACTCTTAAATGGTCATACCTGTCACAAGGTCAAGGTAAATTATTGCCCAAAATGGACGGTCCATTTCCTCAAGTTAATTTATAAAACAAAAGAACAATAGTTTTTGATTTACATTTTATGAAACAATTAAAATAAACTAACATTTTCCTGTAATCAGCAAAATGTCAAACAAATAGTGTTTTTAAAACCGTAATATATATTAGAGGAGACCCCGTTTTTATTACGTCATAGTAAAACTTAGAATTATTGTCATCGTAAGAGTTATCAGTAAAAATCGAACAAAGCTGAAAACTGAAGACCAATTCACAATACGATATAATCACATTACAGTTAACATTTTCAAAATTCTTTTTCGCATTTAGGTAATCAAGAGCATATCAGAACGATGATTTGATCGAACCTTTAACTTACGCGAATTGGCCTTCTGATGTAATTTTCTGTAAAGTAATCGTTCAATGTCATTTCTATTTAGAATAATTTATAATATACAGTTCATGTTAGAGATATTTTGAAGCCACCTATAATCAGCTTTAACGTTATACGAAGATATCATTAGAAAATGAACCTGAAAATTCCCGTAATCAATTGTTAAATCCACCATTTTGCTATGTAAAATAAGAGGCTAATTAAACTTTCAATCAACTATCATTTTATAGTAGTGATATAAACTTTAGGGATAATTTATTTTCCCTCAATACATTCTCTTCGTCTCTATTTCATGTCAGCGTTAAGATGGATTGATTCATAAAGAAGACCATTATAAATCAATCGCGCTGCATTAGAGTCCTCTGCGACGGCACCACCTCCAATTTTCAGCAGGTTAATGCTGGTATACCTCAAGGTTCCATCCTGTCACCTACACTGTTTTTTCTGCATATCAATGACATGTTGACCCTTGGTGATATACATTGCTATGCAGACGACAGTACGGTTCATGGACGTTACTATGGTCACCCTATAGCCAAATCAGCGGACGTTGAAGAAAAGCGACAAAAGCTTGTCACTGAGCTCGACCGGGTCTTGGGCCGCGTTTCTCAATGGGGTCATGAGAATCTGGTCGAGTTCAACGCCAAGAAAACACAGGTGTGCGCGTTCTCTGCCAAAAAGTCTCCATTCTTTCCCCTCGCCATCTTTCAGAACACTCAACTGCCACTGCAGGACAATCTCAGTATCCTGGGTATGAATATTGGCCGGGACCTCAATCCGCGAGAATATGCTGAAAGTTACTAAGGCGGCCTCGCAGAAGCTGGGTATACTGAACAGAGTGAGACGTTTCTTTGCACCTGAGCATCTATGTTTTCTGTATAAGACCCAGGTACGCTCCTGCGTGGAGTACTGTTCTCATCTTTATGATGGATCCGCGCAGTATTTGCTGGACGCTTTGGATCGGTTACAGCGGCGAGCAGTCCGGATCATCAATAACCCGAAAGTCACTGAATCCCTTGAGTCTCTGCAGTTGCGAAGAGATGTCGCCTCTATGGCAGTCCTCTGTCGTCTTTATCATGGAGAGTGTTCTGATGAGCTCTTCCAACTGATCCCATCCTCTCCGTTCCTCTATAGGACAACTCGTGCTGGCCTTGGAAGTCACCGTTTCAGAATGGTAGACATACGCTCCCGAACTAAACGATTCGGCTCTTCCTTCCTGTGCAGATCAGTTAAAGTCTGGAAATCATTACCAGCGCACATGTTTCCCTCCCACTACGATCCCGGGTCCTTTAAGCGGGGCGTAAAAAAGCATCTCACTAGGCCGCCATAGCGTGGGTCGCCATACTGCACTGTCTCGTCATTCGCAGTGAGTATGGCGATCACTGCTCTTGGATTCTATTTATGCTTTCCATCAGGCAGAATAGAGTCATTTTGGTAGGTTAAATATAGAAAAAAAAAAAAATCATGTGTGATAAGACCTTGTGAAAAAAATAAACTTATTTCGACTTATCTAGGACTATAGTTTGATAAAGTTTTTAAAGTGACGTTCTAAGTGGCGTTTTAAGTGTTACTCGATATTTTTTTACTAGATTTAAAAATTTTTATACGCGAATGAAGTCACGGACATCAGTTAGTGAAAACTGAATTTATTTTACGGAACAAATAACATTAAAGAATTTGACATAATAATTGGCTAACGTATTACCAGATGCTACCGATGTTACACTAACATTGTGAATTATTCATCAGAATAAATCAACGAGCCGAGTCTTTATAACTTTAAAATGTGCAAGTGTCATGTAACTGTCCAGGGTGATCTTTAAATAAAAGGGAAAAAATTTTGATTCGATGGAAATCAAAGCAGTTCAACCACATCTTAGGTGTATCTACCAGGTTTTGCCATTAGATAAAACTACTAAAGATATCGTTAAAAGAGAGAGTTGGTAGTAATTTTTACGCCAGCAGGATCATGGGCTTACTCCAGGATAACCTTTAGGATACAAGGAGACAATTAAATATTATTATTAATTAGTAATTATTAATACTAGTATTATTAATACTTCTAAAATTATTTAAAATTAATCTTATTATTTACACTAATTTCTTCTAGAGATAGAAGAGGAGATTACATGAAATGAAAGTTAGTGTATTATTTTCAAAATCAAAAGAGTTTAGAACCCTTTCTGCGTTTGCAATATTTAAACACGTTTTATCTTTTTTAACTTAATTGAAGAAATATTAAAATTTTCTCAGTATATGAACTGGGATAGTTGCGAATGCAACTTTCTTGTGTCTACACTCGAACCAACAAGGCACTGAATTACAACGATTTTGTGTAGTGTTGTGTTTTTTTAGTGGCAAAATTTATGTTTATTTTAGTTTAAAGACATCCTTGCAGATTGGCATTAGTAATGCAAGCTATAAACATTACATAGATATATGCAATTATAATTTTGAAAGTTAACCCTGACGTAGTTCTTTGAACTTGTCGACTAGCAAGAATGTTATTTTTTCCATAATGACTGAATATTTTAACTCACTCTCAAGACTAACTAGAATATGTAAGTATAGTTTAGTGAATGGAGCATTTGTTTCATGTAAGTGATGTTTTATTTGCAGGTACAAAAGAAGAGACGAGTTGTAGCAAAGGTTCACTGTCGGAACATCAAGAATGAATGTCCGGAGCCCTCATGTGACACGCCAGTGCTTTTGCCTGGTAGATGTTGTAAAACTTGCCCGGGAGATCTTAACTGTAAGTGAATATTTTGTACAACATTACACTATTTATTTATTTATTAATAATTCCTGCAAATCACTTACATTGCAAAGGGCGGACTTAATGCCGCAGGCATTTACTTCCAGGCGACCTTTGGGTGATGCTGAGATGCCTTTGAATAACACTATTGTTTCTGTGATTTACGATATATGAAAGTTTCTTCGATTTCATGCCAAAGGTCGGTAACTTTTACTTTTAAAAATATTTTGTCTTTGGCGTTTATTTGGATAAAAATTTTTTCTAGTTATTAGAGAGACAGTTTTTGATAGCTTTAAGTTTAATATTTTTTTCTTTTCGACTACTTTCCGAAATAAGAGAATACAATACAGTGCGATATAGTTGTTTTCACTGATTAAAAATAATAGCGTATACACTTTCTAAAATTATTGCTAGTTGACTCCAGATATTACGAATGTGTTAATTTTCGCTTTTTGGTTATTTTGATTTTGCTATTAAGTTACGGCACGGATTTTAATTACGTATTGTATAAATGAGCAACACGTAAAAATAGCTTTGCAGTTGTGAAATGTAATAAAAACAAACAGTCTACCCGAACGAGTTTTTAAACCAGACATGTCGCTAAATTATTCCTTAATTACTTAACTTTTAATAACAACTTATTTATTTATTTGAAGCATAATTACATATTTTAATAAATTCGAGTTTTTTTATCTACAGTTTTGTGTATGATGAATGATAAATTGTAGGTAATATAAAACGTCACATATTTTTACCACTAAATGCGTCAGTTGATTTAATTACTGTGACTTTGTGTTTCGGCAAGGTTATAGAATCATTTTTATAAGTTTACACGTAAGCGGGCACTGAGAACCGCAATTGAGATGACAAATTACATATTACTAATAAACTGGCACTGTTTAAACACCAAGAGGCAATGTATCTTTTCATAAACATGGTATAGTCTAATCCCATACCAACATCATAACTTCATAATATTAAAACAAAAATTGAATATCGGTTTACAATTGACGGAGTAACCTGTTAGCATGCATAAAAAATAGAACCTCCTCTTTTGTGAAGTCGGTTAAAAATAAAATTGGTTCCAACAACGGTTTAATCTATTCGCCTATCGTAACAATGTTTTAAAGTGTTATAGACACATTAAGGTATAGTACATAGTAAGCTAAATACTGACGGAAGGACAGCGTGAGATAAAATCTCACGCTGTCCTTCCGTCAGTATTTATACCTTAGTATTAATGTTGATTTCCATTAACGTGTGTCTTAAGAGTATTTTACTATGATCTTAGTTTGTCTGTGTACCTAGTCGTTAGAAGCGTATTGAACTGTACATTATTCTAATTCAGATAGTATTCTTCCTAGCTTAGTGAAAACCGAGCTTTGCTCGATGTTACTGTATGATGTCGATTCACAAAATTAACCAACTTCTTTTGCTCCCATCCCTAATTTTTTCTCATAGATAAGTGTCAAAACGGACCTATTAGCCAAACATTTCATTGCTTGAAAACATGGATAAAACAACGTTTTCTAAAAATGAAATCTAGCTAGATCAATTTGTCGCCCCTGAAACCCATTGTATACTAAATTTCATTAAAATCGTTCGAGCCGTTTCCGAGATTCAGATAATATATATATATATATGTACAAGAATTACCCGTTTTAATTTATTAGATTTATTTATAGTTGACTATAACCTAATAAAAAGTTAAGGTGTCCGCTTTCAACTAAAATTTACTCTGTTTAGGGAGCTATATTTTAATAAGTAAATAAATGTGAGATACAGGATTATTGCATTTGAGATCATTGCACAGGTATCGCAACTTATTTCATTATTAAATACACACTTTTACTACTAAGAAATTATTATCATTTAACTTGACCATAAGTGGAAATCGGGCCTAAGATCCCAATATCATTTAGCATTCCAATCAAACAAGACCAACAAGCCCATCACGAAATATTATATGATTATTCCACCTTTATGCTATTAATTTTATTTAAGATCTAAATTTGTATTATATTTGGCCTATATAATTATTATTTACTTTCTTGTGATTGATAATTTACTTATATGATTGTCTGTAATCAGAGCTTAACACTGACCGCCTTAAACATAAACAGAGAGATAGAGATTATCATATATATAATTCTTATATGAATCTTTTAAGATACAAGTGGTACAAGCTTGAAAGATTTATCAATAAGTTATGGACGCCTCCCATTTCTCGATTCTAGAATGTGTTTTTTCTTTATCGCACTCACTCTTTCTCTCTTAGAATATATGCATATTTTTTATAAGCTTGAGTAAAGAATATTCCATTTATTTCACAAGTGATGTTTGTTCTTGCTGCTATATCTTCAGATCTTTAATGATCCAAAAGGCGTGCGTGCTCATTGCGATGTATTTCACGACAAGACTTATGCAAAAAAGAAACACGTATATGAGTATGCCTGGAAAGGTTAAGATATTTTATTACAGTATAATTAGATTTTGCATGACGTGATCTTGGTGATTTGGTCAATTTCATTTCCTCGTTAATGATGTCATTTTTACAACCATGCTTATGATAACAGTGCTGATGTCATTCGTTTTTTAAGCTAGACATTTGATATTTTGAAATTTTGCAAACAGGAGCTAGCGACAAATAGTTTCTACTAGTAATTTCGCCGCATAATATGTATTAAGTTTGCATTTTTTACCTAAATTTATCGTAAAATGATTAATAAATATTGTCATATTGATTACACTGGAAACGTTTACCGCTGGCAACAGGTTCGTGAGTCACTGGCCATCTGTCGCGAAAACTATCCACACATGTGGAAATCGACTGAACGACATATAACTTTATGGACTTTTTACAATTATAGTCACTTTGATGACCATTATTAATGGACCATTTTCGTGTGACTTGCTTTGCTTGTGTAATGTGACACTTCTACAGTTTTTGGGCATTTAAGTTACCCATGGATACTTATTATTATACACATGATATTTGAGCATATTAATTGACAAGTTATATCAATAGTTTAACAGTATTTTAAAACATAATTCTTGCAAATAGATGACAAGTCGACAAGTCTATTGCATGGTAGTCGTTTTCGGTTTCACTTCACAGTGTGCTTGTGAGCAATTATTTAGTAGTCTCTGCTTCTCATCCTATGGAGTACATTTTTAAAAAGGAATTGACAAGATTGCCTTTTAAAGTAATTACAGGGTATAAAAAAGTATGCGTATGTGATGTGACAGGAGCCGGCCATGACAAATGACATCGCAGTGGCATGTGGTTGTTCTCGAGAGTGGTATAAGTACAATAAGTATATTGGAATGAATTGCAGATCAAGCCTGACTTTATCATCAGCTTCTAGTCAATTTTAATCAATTCAATTCATCCGTCACGAAATTGAAGTGGCTTTATTTTGAATCTTGGTTGTTTGTGACGACAGATAGTAATTTATGATGATTTTGAGTTATGTTCACGGAGGTATCTCGGGCGCAGCGGAACGTGGTAAGAAAGTAGTAGCTCGCGAGTGTCAGCCACTGCGGCGACAACGCCGACGCAGCGTCTGCCTGTTCGCATCCACTCAGTAGAACTATATCCAGAGCATTACAATGGCATTACTCAGATGCACTGGCTAGTGGGTGCAGAAATGGCACGCGCTGGTACGCCTCGTCCCCCTGCGCCCGCGTCACTGCTGCAAATATAGCTGCTGCTGCTGGTTATTCTGAGCGCGGCCGTCGACCCGTCGCCGCGACGCCGTCTGCTCGCCTTTTTAGCGAAAACTTACAGCACACATTTTTTGCGAATAAATAATGTGGATGTCAACGTACGCGCTCTTTTACTATATATACTAAGTCTTATTATTCTTAGAAAAAAATCCTGATATATTCGCTCCAATAAATGTTCTCGCAATATTTTTGTCGTTAAAGATTTTCCCCTTGGTCCAGATTTATTTAGGTCTATAGCTTCTGGCATGTAAACACAAATATTTTATGTCAGACAAATAAGGCTGTAATGAAATTGTCTCGACTTAAGTTTCAGTTCTAGGTACCATTAGTGTCCTATGAGTTAGTCGTGCCGCTACAATGAATTAATTGAAATTCCAATATGGTTCATAAACAGTTAAAGCACGGCATCACGGAACTCTAAGCCGGCCGTAAACTCTATCTGAGGCTCGTAACTATAAAACGCATCAAATCTGATTCACAGTTGCCTTTGTGAGAACTCCAGTTGGCTGTCTGCCGCTGTAATAACGTAGTTTATCGTGCTTTTAATAAATCTCCAATGCCATACGAAGACACTAAAACGGGTAATTTTTAATTGAATCCCAGCCAGGTGTTGCTGTAATAAAGTAAGGAAATTTCATGCCTTTAGACAAGGAGTCGTCCGCGATAATTCTGTAAATTGATTTATTTCAATACATAATAAATGTAGAAGGCAATAGAAAACGCTCACACTCAAATTTATGTAACCACGTTGACTGTGTGTTTGTGGTTGTAATTTTGTCCCACTAACTATTTGTGTAAAGTTTATTATGATAAGTAATTACCATGTTAACGTTTACTCTATTCTAGCACTCCCATGTATTCACTAAGAAACGATGACGAAGACATTTGTGTCCCTTAGTTTAAATTTCACAGTTTATCATTGGGACGAGATTTTTACAAAGAATTATTATATCCACTCATTTTTATAGTATCTTCTGATTTCGGCCTCTCCGAACAAACGAGTTGTATTTTTTTCAATAGAACATAATATTGCGATAGTAGCTAGCTGTAATTATACATTAGGTGGTGTGTTGGTCATATGACGTCACTGAAAGTAGCAGTCTCTGTAATTTATTTGCAAGGCGATGTGGTGCGTCTGATGGTGCCTACGTTCATGGATCATCGAGCATATCACCGCTCTGTGCCGCGCCGCACAACAACACTTAGGTGCAGCGCCGCTATAGCAGTGACCACTCGATCACGAGTGTGTCTAATTCAGAGTGCAGCAAGTGCCTTCGAGGAATTTGTTTTGTGCACGCCGATGCCGAGCACAATCGACGTTTTATTTTTGTGAAATCGGTGTCTCTCGCTGTAATGCATTCCTTAGCGCATACTTTTGTTTCAGCCTTTTTCACCGTTTACTGGATATAGTGCTTTGATGTTGAAAGCTTTCATTTTTATTAACACCACTACTGACATCTCGTAAATGGACACGGATGATCATTGACACAAAATATCTCGCTATATGTTGAACGACCTCATTAGATGTTATTATTTTTGTTGTACAGCAGACTTTGAGGTCCAAATAACTCGAACGATTTGAATGGGGGTGTTTGTTAACCGCGAGGATTTTAATGTTGGCTAATGAGGTAGTTTTAGTGGTATGCGGCTGATAGCAGGGCCCATCACGAAGTAATCATTAATAGTGGAGTGGTTTGTGATGCGATTTTTGTGTGACTCACCGACACTCCGACCAACATGCAGTGTAAGCGCTAGATCCTTTCTCTATTAGTATACTATCAATTAAGTATTAGTTAACTAGTTACTTACTATTACTTACAGTTAACTAAGAAAAACACGTTTCATCTGTATTTAGTATATGTACATTCAAGTACAGAAATATCTTAGAAGACCTTAAAGATCTTACAAATCAAAAGTCTTAAGTAAAATACATTTTTTTTTATTTAAGATCTCATTGGCTGTTAATATCTTAAGTATTTATAAATTCGTGCCTACCTATTATGTCTCGTAGAAAAATGTTAAAGAGCCGAATAATTAGCTATTCTTCAGGCATAGTAAAACATACCAATGGTAAATTACTCGCTCATTATTTACACAAAAATACTATGTTAAGTACATAGTGATATGCGCTTTGATACTAATAGAATATTTTATAGTAATAGAGGCTGTAGGGTATCGTCTTTTGTATTCTTTAGTTGTGGTCTAAATCTCATGTTGGCATGAGATTTGAACATAATGTTAGCTACCCAATCATGCGTCATATGTTTAGTATCTAGTTGTCATTCAATGGTATTCAAAACTATTTACGCAGTAAAACCGCTCTCACCTCGCATTGCTAAAAGGATCCTATAAGGTCGAAGTCATAAAAACAGAAACTCAAGTAGTATCAGATATTCGCAAGTGCTGACGTCATTATCACCGTAATTTTGTACGTGTTTATTGGAATTATGCGAAAACGTACATGCGTAAATAGTGAACATACGCGATGTGCAAACAAGGCGGGCGGCGCGTCGCGACGTTCGGCGCCAGCGCATAGACAGGCGCCGCCGCCGTCCCGAGGACACCCGATCTACTCACCGAATATTTATTTCATTATACTAATTACAATATGTTGAGTGGCCTTCCGACCTTAGGTAGCAATCAGCTTCATTCATATTAGGTATCTACATTTAGAGTAAATAATCGATTTAGTTCTAATTATAGATATCTTTACAGAGATAACACTTGATTGAACCTAATTAATTTTTTCTTTAAAATACATACTATACTTAGTTCTTATTTTAAAAAAATACAATAAAATTCACAACTATTTGAAAGCTAAAGTGTAAAAAAATAATGGAGTATTCCCAAATAGTTTAGAGATCTATTTTTTCGAGGAGGTGTGAACCCCTCTGCGACGTCTTTGCTGCCAGATTCCTCATACTCGTATATATTCCTCATATACAAATGAACTTACTAATGTACCTTCAAATATATATCTTTAGTACATACTTATTTTCAATTATCAATTATCATCTATAACAATCATTATAATAATAGACATAGAAATTCCAATAATACAGAAGTAGAATGCACTAAAGTAATACGAGAATAACATAGTGCAACTCGTATTAATAAATTGCTGTTAATTACTTATTACAACGTAATTTAAGAGCATTAATAATTTTGTCAAGAGGCTACATTAAAGATGCGTCGTCGTGATGTCAACGTTGTGTGCGATAAATTCTGTTATCTAATCATTATTGTTATTGTTATTACTAAGTAGATAGGTACAATGGAAACGAGCGTCAGAAACTGGCGCCACCAATATACGGGTTAATGTGAGCACGACTGTTGATTTTATTTCGCAGAGTACGACGAGTGACACACTACAGATATAGGCAGTAAATCAACTTGATAGAATATTAGAATTCCAGACACGTGGACCGGCTCTTTTACATTAACTTACTGTCATTGTGTTTGGACGTTCAGCTGCCAGTTTTAAGTGTTTAATTTGTTTGTGTCATGAGTCGTTGTATTGAATACCAACTACAAATCTCTTTTAAACATTTCGTAAATACCGGTATTTCTACAAAAAAGCATCGGAGATTGTATTTATCTACGTCTTCATACACTTATTGTCTCGGGAGATCAACACATTGATGATATTCATTAAAAGACTCGCTACCCTGTGTAGATTGCAGTAGTATGAAAGCACAGTACGACTTTTAGAGTCTTATAAGAAGTGTTTATGCACTTGTACATACATGAAGGGGAGAGTATATATGCTGGGATATAACTTTTTTGGTACTTGAATTTTTGGTTATGGTACATTCGACGCCCTACTAACAGTAGCGCATTACACAATCTTCGGTTCAGACGATATTTCTTATCCCCACGGTACCCTGCCCTGAATGAGGACTTCACATCTTCGCAAAGGTGGCCACAATCTCGCACGTTACAACAGATTTAGTGTCTGCCATAGATGATAGACAAGCCTACAATTGATTTATATCTTATATTTATATCTGCTTACGTATCCACCAAATATGCGCAGCAATGTCCCCTCTAATCATATTGGCTTTTACTCTAATGTTTACATTCTACAACTTAAACGGTAGATGTAGATTTCATTTTGCATACTTGACTTTAACGAAACTTAAAAAGAAGGTGTTAAATTTCCTAATTTTGATCACATAGGGACATAACAGCAAATAAAACTAATGAATTTGTTCTAAGCGTCAACAGTGTAATACTCGTACTAGCGATAATTTTACGTGGCAACGTAAGATTACATATCATTTAAATGTGTTAATAGTACGAAAAGATACGTTTGCTCTACATTTTTTGTTATTATTTTATAATAATAAATGTTCATACTGTCATGAATGGATAATGTTATCTATATCGGTATCGCTCACTGTGTGTAAAAATAGACTTCGCAAAGCAAAGTTTATCAACACGTGATTGTTGTTAAATTAATTATTTGCAGGGAAAATTGTAATCTTATCTTACAATTAATATCTTGCAAACTGAGAAACATGGCACATCATTTGTACCTAACTAACGTTTTCTAACGTTGAACACAGAATATTTCTGACAGAGTAGTTGTTAGTGCTTAAAAGCAACAGACTTTATTACTCTAACTAGGACAATACTATATTAGCAGTATCGTCTACCTATTGATAGCTGTAAACATTTCTAGAATATACGTTGTATCCCCTTCAATGTAGTATGTGACTTACACTGTATAACCGGGTTTGTATCAATGTAATATTTTACCTTAAATAAAATTCATGTCACTGTCATGCGTATAACCTAAACCTAAACCTCCTTTCTAAGAAGAGGTCTACATATGTCCAGTAGTGCATAGTCCATAGTTCGATATAAAAGCTGTTTATGAAGATATCATGCAATTGCTTATGTTATCGTAAATAAAGTCCTCGAGCACGCTGAATCGTTCAGCTTTAATAATTATAACTTAGCGGCATACAACACAAGAACTAAGTAAAAATGTGGAAGTAACCTAATTTTGTGTCACAACGAAAGGGAATCGAAAATCATCGAGGCCGTTAATAAATTCTATAGATCTGATTTTTTTAAGATATAGTTATAAAGGATATTGAAACTGGACTGTATTTATGCTGTCGGTACCGAACTCAACATGACACTAACTTGGATGGATTTATGCAACGATTACAAAAGCTATTGCTTGTTCGTTTAACAAGAAATGTATCATATGTAGCGATTACAATATTGATGTGTTAAAAGCAGTAAAAAGTTGGTAAAAATTATCTGTTAATTAATTTTATAATTTGAGGCATCCGATTGATAAAACCACATTTATAAGAGGCGATAAGTTTTCATGCATGGACAATTTTTAACGAACATACCTGATGACTGCAGATTGTAATGCACTATAGATCACAATGGCCTTACGGATGGATATGGTAAATTGTTTTGGGATACAATACTCGTGTCACCTATAAAACCAAATAATTAGAATTTAATAAATTATATATGCAACATATAGAATTTACAATTAGAATCTTCAATCTTGCTAAATCCCAGATGGAATAATCTAGACATAGACGTTCTTATCTGGTAGTTTTTGGTACAATCTTTCAATAGTGTTATAGGAAGAGAGTAATAATGGATCATAAAAGGCATTAAAGTTTCAAGTAATATGAAAAGAGTTCTTTCCGTGTACTCTCACAGTGAACCTGGTGTAATAAAATACAGAGCCATCTACACAGGAATTTATAGAGAGGAAAACACCTGAACACAACTAATAACGTTAGTAAGGGAACTTGCATACTAGTAAATCGATATAATAAAAAAAAGAAGCAACTCCATAGAAATATAAGTTTGAATATTAGCAATAATACTGTAAGTACTCCACTGAAGGTTGCAAATCTGTTGGCTGAAAGCTTTGTGTTACAAACACAATCAATACATAAGATAAAGAGAAAACATTGAATTATCTAGCGAACTCAACTGCCAAGGTAGACCATGCCTTAAACTTTAGTCCTACTAATACTATGAAACCACAAAGATAGTGCGGCAAAAACACTGATGCGGCTATTATGAAATATCGATCATAATTATTAAAGAGAATATCACTATACTTACTTTTCCGTTGCCATTGGTCTTTAACCAATGTATAGTTGAATCAGTTTTTCTGGAGTGGATAAAAATAGCAAAAGTTGTTCCAATTTATATAGCGGGGTTTTAAAATTAGTGCTAAAAAATATAGACCAATCTCTCTGTTACCTAGATAGTCAAAAATTTTCTATAAAGTCATTAAAATCATTTTCGTGTTCCAACCTAATTTGAAAGAAGTATTTAGCCACAGTCAGGTTGAGTATCAGAATGCTTTATGTGCGACAGATTCTGTAAATACCCTGGTAGATGATGTGGTTCGCAAAATGAACGACAATAATAAAGTTATGGGTCTGTTCATTCATATAAGTTCCGCTTTAGATGCCATTAAACATAATCTACTTCTGTCAAAATTAGAACACTGCTACATTGGAACACGGTATTAGAGGTTCGGCCTTAAAACTAAAGACTTCTTACTTACAGTAGCGACGAATGAATGTGTAAATAAAAAAACAATGAAAAAAATCAAGAAATCAGTTACTGATCTAAAATAGTTAGCATCAAGTGTGAAGTGTTTTAGAGATCGACATCGGGAGCTATATTATTCACCTTAGTTACCCACGATTTACTTAATTACATTGAAGAGAAACTACCAGACGTTAAGATTACCGCTTTTGAGATGACACTAGTACAGTCATAGGGACTAATAATTTATAAAACTTGACTAAATACGTAAATTGAATTTCATTGATTATTTGATTGATAATTTATTAACTCTAATAAAACAAATATAATATTATTTAATTCGAAATAATATAAAACGGAATCTCAGAGATGAAATTGGAATTGACCAGCTGAAAGTAGTTTGCTATACGTTGGTTGAAATGAAACTTAAGTACAGCATCATGTGTTGAGGAAACTTTTATTAGAATAACGTACGGAGGGTTTTTGTTTTTCAGAAACGTACCATTTGCATTATTGCACGAGTATCACAACTTGAATCTCGTAAGGATCATTTCAAAAGGTTAGATATTCTAACCGTTCCCAGTCTGTACGTGTTAACCGTTTTGAGCAATTTTAGTAGTAAGTGCATACATGAATATGAAACAGAAAGCGAAAAGGCAGTAAGAGAGAGACAAAATTATGAAGAATAAAGTAACACTCAAGTTAAATAAAACGAAGAATTGTGTAAGATATTAATCAGTGGAGATATTTAACGTACTGCCTAATATTTGATAGAGTGACCTAAAGAAGATTGTTTATGACACGGCAATGTTTAAATCAAGGTTAAAGCGTTCTTGTTTGACATATGTCTATATTGTATGGCTATACGAGAAAGCGAGTGAAGAATTTTTGATAAAACGATAGTATTTTACTAACACATTTTCTGTTCTTTTTTTTTATTTTAATTCAATACAAAAATTTTTCTGATACATACTTTAAGTTTTTTTAATTTATATTTTGTAGGATTGATTTTGTGGAATTAAGTTTAATGTAGGCTAATCTGTTTTTATATAGAATTTTAAATGTTTATCTGTTTGTTACTATAGTTTTTAGGGCAATTTTAAGTGTTCTGATATAAATAAAATCAAAATTAAATCAATAAAATCAAAATATAATTTGAGATATCCTTTAGCCTTTGCGTGATTTATCAAAATGAAAAGAATTCAACACTCAGCCATAATGTAAACGGTATTTATTACGTAGAGATATTTAAATTTCACCTACATTAAATTATTCTTGTTATAAATTTCTAATTTTTGTAGAAATTAAATACAACAGTCAAATAAATGTCCTTATATAAATCATTGTTTTTCCTCGTGTACACAGCTTGTTATAAGGGGGGCAATGAAATAACTTTCCGCGGGCATTCCACTCTTAGTTGTAATTTCGCAATAGGTTCATGTAAAATACAGTAGGCTGCGTTAACCTTTCACGATGTTTTTCTATATGGTTTGGTAAACCGCTAGGTGAGGTAAATGTATTAGGAATAAATGTAATCTACACTTTCTATACACCCGTCAGTATACCCATAAGAGTCAGTTTGGCTCTCTTGCTTAAATTGGAGTGAAGGCTAGATCATTTAAACATTAATATTGCTCTTAAAGATTTCTGTTTTGGAGCAAGTTATATACCTATACAGATTTGTGATTCTCTTATTCTGATCTGAAATAAATGTATATTCAATTTTAAAACTAACGAGCAATTAGCGTATAAAATGGCAAAGTTTAAATATATGTTACCAGACAGCTTTGTTTACAACATTTCCTAGTTTACTAAATGATTTTATATTTGAATGCCCTATTATCTTGGGGTGTCCATACGAAATGCTTTCGTACGTTATTCGTACGAAATCTGTAACGTTCTCGACTTAATATTTAAACTCCGAATGTGACTTTGTTTTAATTCTCGCCTTAAAATTTTTCAGAGGTTCAAAAATAGATATAGGATTTAATACTCTTGATCCAGAAAAAAGTAAAGTTAGTAGAAAATATTGCTGAACGGAAATGTCATCAGTATAGGTACAATTTTCGTAATGTGTACATCTTAAATATACGAGTATTACAGGATGTCATATCTTAATACTAAATTATTTGCATTTCATAAAATTCAACTGAGATCAAAAAACTGTCTATTTTCATCTTAAATCACTTTATTTTATTTCTCATGAAGTATACAAATGCATGCTTTAATGTGCATTTTTTATACCCGTAATGTCATAATGTCACTTTTCCACTAAATCACTTAAAATTTGTGGAAGCCAAAACAGATTCACCACTTAATATTGATAACTCAATATTAATTTGATTGAGGTTATTTAAATTTATTCGCTACAAATACTGTAGTTATGCTGCTTTTAAGGCCTGACATTTACACAGACCGGAGTCGACGAACTAATGTCATTATCATTTCAAATGTCAGTGTTTAAATTGTAATGTAGTAAGGTATAAAGGCCCCTTGTAATGACAACTGGAGTATAATTATGATTTTTTACACCAATAAGGCAAACGAGCTACCGACTGCTTGAAGTAAAATACAAGAATAACAATAATTACATTCGCGTAATATATATATATTATTATATTTCTCTGTCCCTGTGTCGATGGAATAAGGATCCGTATGTTTGACACTCCGTAGTGCCACCACAACTATTCATGATCATCATCATCAACACGATCAACAGCCTTTAACAGTCCACTGCTGGATATGGGCCTCTCCTTAGAAAAGAGGTTTTGGCTTACTATACCACGCTGGCCAGACTAGTATAGGGTTTGTGTAAATTTTCCTTCTCTTTGTAGAGTTATCCTGTGTAGTTTGCTCTCTAAGTCGCAATGCCATTGCCATCACGCCAGCGGTATGCCAATCCGTTTGTTCAGCAAGATATAGTAGGTTAAAATCTTTTTTTTTCTGGGAGTTCCAGCCAAGGCACACGCCGCCTCCGTCGACACGGTGCGGTAACTGCGTATAGCTCTAACTGCCAATACCCTCTGAGGGCGCCAGAGGCGAGCCCTATTCTGGTCAGTCTGAGCCGTCGCCCACACCGGTGCATTATACAGCACCATTGACCGAACAACTACTGCGTACAGTTGTCTCGTCGCGAAGCTAGCTTCACTCAAATCGGGCAAGAGTCGGCCAAGGACAGAAGCAGCGCCGACCAGTTTTGGAGTAAGAGTAGGTTAAAACCTCCATTGGCCTATGCGCAGCATTGAACTACTGAAGGCTATTGATAATGATGAATTAAAAGAGATTCTGTACACTTGAGCAACAAGAAGAGTTGAACTTTTTACTAAAACTTTTTATTAAAATTAGTAATGTGTAAATAGAAAAATCGACACACACATAGATAACCTACAGATATTAGGTGTTTAAAATTTTCAGGGTAGTTTACACACAAGTAACACATTATAACGAGAATATTTAAAAAATATGAATAGAAATTCATACACAAATACACACCTATATATTATACATATATTCATGTACACATATAAATACATAAAACAATATATATATATATAATGAAACCAGGAGTGCTCCCAACGACAAATAGTAATCCTTAATCAGTTAAAAACATGCAAGGATTTTGCTTGCAGTGTAAAAATTTGCAAACTGAGTGAACTATTTAAATTATCCGATGACTTTAGGCCCCTGCAATGTATACTTCTTAAGAACTGAAATGTTCTTTATGATAAGGGGATATATGAGGCTGAAACAGAACATTCTATAAAACAGAAAATTATGCAGATTCCAGCCCAAGCGCCAAGTTGGTTGTCACTTGAGTTTGGAATGATACTCCGGGATATGATCTTATTTGCGTAATCTAAATATAAGTTTGTTCAGGTAGTCTTCGGTGAGATACAGATAGGCGTCATCGCCGTTCTCAAACATGGAAAACAGAAGCGATTGTAAGAGCGAAACTTGGAAGTTGGAAGAAAGTTACGTCGCTTTCGCAGAGATCCTGCTGTTGCAAATAGCTTGCGGATAACTTCCCCTTGACTTTGTCACTACATGGAACAATCGAATTGCTACGACAAACAACTAGTATCTGCTTAAAGTTTATTTTACAGTGCAGTCCAGAACTAAGAATAAATACTACTTATAAAAATATTCTTTCTATGAGCCATGTGTCAGCGTAATTATAATGACATCTATCTACAAACTGCCTGATCATGTGCAAGCCGTATTCTAAACGAAATCAAAAAATATATTTTAAAATAAAAATATCGACGTGAAAGTTTTCATAGGTCATTCTTAACCTAATTTATTTGAAATTATAATAATATTAAAATGGAGAAAATAAGTGTTGTAAATATTATCTTTCACACTTGTGAAAATATTTATAATAAAGTGCTGAAAGTTAAAGATTTATCAACAGTGAATACTACGTCAATGGCGCATTGCTGAGAATTGCCAATCATCAATAATATCTCGTACTTCAATTACGTATATATTGTTTGATCAGTTATTAGTCCATATTCATCTCAACAGAGCACTTCGAATTACTCTATAACAGATACTAGCGTACGTCAATGCTATTTCTAAAATAACAGTCCACAGAGGAAATATATTATTCTTATGATAACATTCCATGGTTGAAGTCTATTATAGTATTTATGTACTTCCAATAATATTTGCCAAATGCTTTAATTGAAGTTATTTAATAATTGAAAAATAATTTAATATTTAAAAAAAATCCTAATAGTCGACCACGGTCCATTTTTATGGACCGTGGTCGACTATTAGGATTTTAGGATTTTATTAAGACTTTTGTCTTCGGTTAAGTTTCGACGGCAATTCCATTATTATTGTGTTAGCAATAACATTGGCGCTGGGACATATCTAAACTTTTAATTTTTCTAGTTAAAACATTTTGTTCATAACGCCATATTCAAGAAAAAACAAGCAAGAAAAGCAATGCGTCATGCGCAATTTTCTGTATTTTATGAACTTTATCCATATCAGCTATCAGCGGAAGGATAAAAGTGATTTATCTGCATGATTTCCTACTTTTTAATATTCTTTTTGACTTAATCTCTCATATGACCAGTTCAGAGGGCTAGTCATAAATATAGTAATAAACAAACAGCCACTTTCACGTTTATTAGATAAGTCCGCAAACACATTTGACGTTTTCTTTGCAGTTTTCTATGCAAATATCCTACCTTTAGTTAGTTTGCTATTATAGAATGGGTTTTAGATTCTCAATATAGCTAAGTGTATAAAGTCGTGATTATTTTATGAGCTAGGAGTGGAGCATAGACTCGTAAGCTGTGTATTACGTGCGTAAAAGGTCACCAGCGAGACGCGAAGGTTATTCGGAAAGTAGACTGGCGCCTGGCGGCCGCTCTAAGCAAATTCGGTAGTTTGCACGTGCGCGTGCCAATACCGGCGCGGACGCAACGCAGCACTCTAAAAGGAAAGTGTGAATGGTCAGTTTCTTCACATTCGAAATATATATGCAATTCTATCACTATTAAAAATATTGGAGTTGGAGTATAAACAGTTGGTATCGAGTTTCTACCCATTTTGAATTCTTGTTTACCACATTGGTAGCCAGAATGTAACTTTTTACGCATACATCCACCGCCATTTGTCTTAGAATCCTATCTGAGTCTGCCTAAAAAATGCAAAACTTAAAGCTGTATGCAAAAGTGGTTATAAAAATGAAGTAATTTTGTTTTTAAAATAAGCCTTATTTATTTATAACTTACATACTGCTAGTATAATTCAACAACACTACTGTCGTCTACTTGATATTTCTTATTAATAATATGCAGAATTTAATTGTTAACAAGCACACGCACTGTGCATATATAATTTTATACTACCTTTGATAAGACATGGTCCTATGATCTGGGGCAATACTGCAGAAAACAAAACTTTTTAAATGGACATCGTTCATAATTTTGAATTAAGTTACAGCTGACATTCACGATAGACCACATTTATCACCAGCTTATTGCAGTCTCTCCAATAGCACGTTACTTGGTTAAAACACGTTAAGTATTTGTAAGTGCATTTTAAAGTTATAGTACCCATATCCCTGAATAACAATTCTGAGAAATAATTAAATAATTTTGTGAAAATTTGATTTAATGTCAAATTCACGTAAATTAAGTTTCAATTTTTGTATTTACTTTGTTTTGGCGAACTGTGTCGCTACACAAGGCCACACAAATTCTTTATTAACGAGGTTTTTGGTATACTGTTTATTATTATTCTACAAAAAATTGTTTGAAAATAATGTTGTATTTTTTCTTATACTAGTGGTCGCCCATTGGTCGAAATTCGACCATAATAAATTTAAATTGTAGGTAACTTAATATACATTATTAAAATATAGTATTCAAACATTATTAATGTTCTACTGTCCAAAACTAAACTACACAGATTTGACCAAGACTGTTATTTGCCAATTTCTTTTTTGAACAAATTAAGTATATGAAATTAAAAAGAAGTAAAATAAAGAATACCTATTTAAAAAATGTTTATTAAAACAAAACATGCTATGCAAAACAAAAAAACATTTTTTATCGCATATTGTAATAATATAATTAATGATTTAAAACTTCTCTGAAAACAATGTTTTTTGTAAAAACTCTTTCATCGTTTGCTAAATGTCCTTGGCCATTATATTTGGATATAAAAAACCTTAAACCAGCGAATGAACGAACTCTACTTGCTGCGACATACAATTGCCCATGTGTAAAAACTGGCCGATTAAATAAAACACCAATTTTTTGGACTGTTTTGTCCAATTCCAGTGAAATTTCACGCATTATGTTGTTGTTACATGTTTGACTAATACGTTCTTGTAAACTATAATTAATAGCAGTGTCAACATCATAAAAATATAATTGTGCATAACATGGTGAGCGACCATATGCAGAAGTCATTGGGGCTGATCTGTGATAAAAAACATCATATATTTTGAAATAATACACTCCAGTTGTACCTACCTCAGCAACTTTGGCTTATGAGCTAACCATAGCAAAACATGAATTATATTTCCTAATTTATTCTAAATAATTTTTTGATTTACTTTTTATTGAAGGTTCATTTGAAGTAAGTCAATAAGTACAATGATTTAAAATATTCATTTTGACTTAAGTTGGAATGACATTTAGAGCACATTTAAATGTACGTATCTCTCAAAATCACTTATTTATCCTGAAGTATATACAATTACTGGAATCGTAAACTAAATACTACAACTACTAATAATTGCTATAAACCAGCAATAGCAAATTATATTTTTTTTGTACCTGAATGTTGTCATTGCAGATTGCTGCTACAGAACTTTCTTTATGCATATAATGAAAGTCCGTGTACATTTAAATGTATCTTACTGCTACACAACTTATATATATGTATATATTACATAAATTTGTATAAGCGCTCAGTATTTCACGTAGGATTCGTCAAATAAAACTTTTCTGTTTGACATTCAACTATGTCTGTAATAAACAAAAGAGACAATTTGACCACAGAGTATGTATACGTGTACAAATACTTGTGTATGCGTGTGTCAAATGCATGCTGGTTTGTGTAATGTTTTATTTATTGATTTAATGTACTTTTTATGCATTATTATTAAAATCTTTTTTTATATTAAATGAGGCAAATAAAACTTTTTTTTTGATATGTCTATGTCAGTACTCTACGAGTATGTCTATGGACAAAATGGCGTGTACAAATACATGTGTATGTATATGTGTGTGTGAAATGCATGGTAGAGTGTGTAATGTTTTATTTATTGATTTAATGTACTTTATAAGCATTATTATTGAAAAATATTAGCGTTCTGCACTTCTCCTACACATAAACTATAAGTGTGCCAAATTTTATGCTCCTGCGTCCGCGCAATTTTCGTAAAAACTGCTCCAAAGTTTTTGGATCGCGTATTAATATATAGATACCCTTTTTAAATCCGAATAGATTAGTAATACAGGAAATCCAACAATTTTGTTGGATTCTATAGCTTGGTGTCCAGTCATTTAAGTGGTTTTGCTTGCATATTATGATTGCGTCGTTGAGTGTTCCGAATGCAATTCCTACATAGGATAAATTGTTTTACGTGAGTCATGTAATAGTTGTTCTCAGTTAACATATGTGTTTTGGTCGATATTTGTCCCGCACAGAGGCAATCATCGACGTTTCGAATGTAGTATATCCGTAGAACGCGTAATATAGGTAATGTTAGAAAGGTATAATAACATGACAACACATATACATGTTTATAACGTTAGCATTTTTGTATTCTTCGAAGGGCATCACATTTCCCTATAGTAATATATATACATATATCCACGATTAATAAGGTGTCCAAAATCCTTATTTATGCGTTTCACTAAGGCATTTCCCACATATTTTCATAATTTACCATTCAGGCTTGAAATAAATATTCCAAGTAGTATGATATATAAAAAGTTCGATAAATTGTTATATCGATCGCTCAGATATTCTCATGTTGTTGATAAATCTTTTTTAAATCAAACATATTTAAAAACATAAATTAGCAGTTGCTTATGAAACTTACAACAGTGAAATAGGTGCGCTAAATACTTAAGGATAAGGCATGCTTTAGTGATAAATGTTAATAAGCACTGTTTAGCGCTTACTATATGTTCGTGAGACTATTTATTCACGAACTTTAATGTTTAAAAATCAACATAAACGTTCAGGTAATCAATGTCATTAAAAGTATTCTCTATTGTACTGTGGTATTTGACACGATTGTACAAAAGCCGCTCAACAATTTTTATTTCAATAACAGAGAGCGCAAATTATTCAAGCTCTGAAGTTTTGTAACACAAAAAGGTAAGAACAATAAAATATCCTTCATCTTCATCCAAGGACGTGACACAATCGGGTCAACTCGTAAACGGTGAGGCTAAACGTTAATACATGCAGTTTTATGGCATACGCGTGCGACGCGTATGATGAAGGGTTTGGCGCCATTTCCATACCATTTCATTGTTCATAGAAATGTGGCGCCGCCGCACACCTTCGTACCGCGGTATGTGCCCGCGCGGTCACTTGTTCGCATGTAATTTTATGATCCGTCATTTGCAAACATTCTTCTATCTGCATCTTAAAGTCCTTACTTGAATATGAATGGTACATTCTCAGCTGCTTAGAATTTTAAAATTTCATAAGTATGTGTTTACGTGTTCCGAATTTCTAAATGAATATTCTTAAATACGACAGGACTTTGGTTTATTCTTTATAGTAAGCATATTGACAGAATCAATAAACATTGCATTACTCGATCGTATTTACGGTAAGTGCATGATCAGGAAGAACTGACTCATGAGCCATTTTTGAAACTGAAATAGGTCACAATTGGATTTAAGTAGAAGCGATAACGCGCTATAAAATGATCCAGATCTACCTGTAATATAAACATATTGCGATCAGTCTGCTATCTGTCAAATACCGTATCTAATAAAGGCTAATATGTTAATTAATGTTGTATACATGGAAGTCATAGCATCTGTGTTTATTGAACTATGTTAGTTGTGGAACTTATAAACATTCAAACATTGTGCCTTGAATACTATACGAGGCGTTCTAATAGCCGCCCGTTGACGACAGATTTATTCTTAAGTGTTTTTTATTTTATCTCGAGCAACGATTGACTAGTTGATTCTGTAAACCAACTCTACACTTCTTTATTATGTCCATGGAGGTTACGAAATAACATTTTGTGAATGAGCTTTTGTATTATGTACAGATTTGAAAGTTTTATACTGATATAAGAGAAGAATTAATACTCGAACGTTCCCTAAGAAATTGTGAACTGTATTATATTATAATGTTGACTGTATCCGAATAAATCTAATAATGTTTTTCACCCACAAATGAAAGTAAAAGAAAGTTATCACTTACCTAATTGGCATTGTATTATATTGCTATAAACTTACCTCAAAAGTTTTACTTTCATTGTCTTAACGTTTGGTTATTTATCAACGCCATCTCTATGAATTCGTCATGCTCTTTTTGAATTATTCTTGAACTAATATTATTTAAAAGAATTTATAATTTGTTATTGCATTTTTTTCCTCCAAATTCATGAATATTTAAAATGGATTTTGTATTCTAGTCTTTACATCACAACAGTGTTCTAAAATTGAAAAAGGATTAAATACAAGCGTGACTTTTAAGAGTAACAAATAGGTCACACTGTCCAACAGATTTATAGCTTCAAAGAGCTGCGAGAATGGCTTCTCACGATCAGATTCCAATACCTAACGACTATAATAGGATTACTATATGACAGTAACTGTAGCATAATATAAATTCACGACCGTAATCCTCCCAGAGAAGATCGATTTAATGTCCTGCGGAACTCTAATAATATTCTTGAGAATGGTTACGCATTTTGATATGAATGTATTAAAAATAGGAGAGATACAAATCACAATTTATTATATAAAGTAGCTTTACAGCTTAAGAATAGTGTTGTGGTCGACAACAACTTACTTTAGAACTAGAAAATGTGTTACTTTGGGTGCTATTTATTTTGCGTGTCCTCGAACATTTTTTTCTTCACATTTTTTTCTAGTGAAAGGAAAAAGGTTTTCAGTCACAATTGAAAGTATTTTTTCTTTCTTTAACAAATACTTTTCGAAAACTTTTAGTTGTTGTTAAATTTATGTTATGTTATGTTTAAAATTTCCAATGCATATAAACGTCATTATAGAATGACATTTTGAGTGTTGTAAATAATATTTACATTTTATTCAATTCATAATGCATCCAATAAATAAGGTTAATAATCAATTAATTTTAATAGGCATAAAAACAATTAAATTCAATATAACATTACAGTCTAAGCATTAATTCCATTAAGAGCGAGCTATTCATTTTAATTTCATAGGCGCCTAAAATGTAATCGAAACATTAGTAGAAGTCCAGGCGATTAAGATATGTATTACTAAACATTTAGGTAAATATTCAGTTGCAGACGCCACTTTAGCGACAATTGTCTATGCGTTTGTTTGAAAATTTTCACAACTCTGTTGCAATAAGTTTCAAGGAATTGACGGATCGATGTCATAAACATATTTCGTAATATTTACTGTGAGGGATATTTGTACAATATTATGATTTAGTTATTTTCGTAATAAACTGTAGCTGCCTATCACATTTGTGTGTCAATTATATTAGTATTTTTTATAACACTACTACTCAAGTGCTTTCTAGTGTTATTATGTTCTGTAATCTTAATCGACTTGTAGCAACATAAATATTTAATCAAGCCTGGCCATTAGTATATTAAACAAGAGCCGTTAGACTTCTAACAAAGATTCAAAAATAAAAATAAATGTTTCAGGGTTATGTAATTATATTTCTCTATTCAATCGTCATCTGTCTATCTTCATTCCAATTTTATATAGGTTACTCTTTCATTCGTCATTTCACTGATAATTCTTTTCTATGACTGTGTTACCCGTGTGAATCCATCCACCTTCTCCTTTGTATTTCTTTCAATTTCCATACTTAATACTTTCTGTGCCTCGTTCTCCTCATCCCTCCTTTCTTGATTCAATCAGAACTTCAAAATGCATGTACAGTGTTTAATGTTTGGAGTCTCATCAATCCGAACCACAGTCATGGTGACTGTAACTGTGTAGTGTATAAAAAAATATTTAATCAATTTTGTTCAATAAAATCTTTTTAAGAAGAGGCCTGAGTCTAGTAATGATGCATGATGGTAAGTATCAAAAAACCCCTTCAAATATCTGAAATCCGTATCGGGTAATGCGTAGTATAGTAAATGAATTATAACTAAATCCATTACTTTGTGTGTATCGTAAAAATAAACAGGCTGGACTAATAATTGTCACGTTGCAATGAAATTTAATCCTACAGTTTAAATCCTGACTTATGATCTCCGAAATTTATAGATCCTCTTGAAATAGGTGTGCTCACTACAAAAATGTTTAAATTTATCTTTCCAACAGAATTGATTAATAATAATTTCTGAATTAGATATCACCAATAGCATTTATATCAACACTGACTTAATTACTAAAAGGAATTATTATTACAAACATGTAATAAACTCTATGATGTATTTTCTAACATGTCAACAACAATAAAACGACAATGGAATTAAATTATCTGTGTGCACGTTTTAGGTATAAATGATCAATAATGATTATATTTGAGTCACAATCACAGTGTTTCTGTAAAGTCGAGTGAATTCACACACGAGAATGAGTAGAATTAATACAATGCCACGATGACTGTCATGCCTTTTACATCCCCAAGCGTGGCGTGAAAAAGCATCTAAGCATCTCACCGGGCCGCCATAGTGTGGGTCACCACACTGCATTGTTTACATTTTCAATGAGTATGGTGACCACAAGTCTTTCCATCGGGCAGAATAGAGTCACTTTGGCAGGCTCTTAATGTAGAAAAAAAAAGATTGTAATGAACTTAAAGTTTTATACTTTTGTGGACCGGTGTCACCGTGCCGGTAAAGTAATACTATATGTCCTTATTAAAAGTCAGCTATTTGACTTTCACTCTAATTATAAACAGTCCTAGAAATTAAGTTTATTAGATAGTTAGTCTACTGTCTATATTTTATGTCAAGCAGTGGACATATAAGTATAGATACCGTTAGATGGTTAGGGGACGGAGATCAGGTGTGGCTTATACATTACCAAGCTTATAATCATCCTCTGGATCAATATTTATATTCGAAAGCAAAAAAACAAAGTACATAAAAGGTTCGAAAATATCTCCATATCTTTGACTTGAAGCCTCGGACTCTTTTCTTTTAAGAATAAATCATAATGTTAGACTATTGTTACGAATTAAATACTCAGAAGTATACCTACCGTTAACTCCACTTACTCGTACTTTGTATGTATTGTATAGTAGTATACCATAATGTTACACATGTTATACTTACAACATTTTCGAATTACGCCAGTGTTCAGCACTTGAGAGTAGTACTCTGTAAAGCTAAACAATCGTAAAGCGTATAAAGTGAGAATGGTGCTGTACTATCTTGACTTGATTATAGTTGAGAAGAGAATGATCAATTGTTGCAGACGTGACGTATAAAAATATTTTAGTTACTGTGTTCGAATAAAATATTAGTAAGGTACCTAGTATTCAATAGTTATACTATCCGTAGAATAAACATGAGGAGATTTTAAAAATAATGGCTCAATAATTTATAAATTATGAGCCGCATTCAATTGTTTTAATCACGAAGAGTTCTAGACGTACATACGGTTAGTTATGTTCAAGATTGAAAGCTGCAGCTTAAAATTATCATTAATAATTCACGATAGTACTTACCTTGGTTTAATGAAAGTATAATTATCGCTTATATAGCTATATTTTATGTCTAAAGACATTAAAATGTTTTCTCTCGGTCAATTACGAAGTGATATTACCGTGAGACATACATATGTACGTGTGGGGGCCAAATACGATTATTTTTCGCTTTAGTTTTGAGCAATATTATTTACCCTTTTTTTGTGCGGATATCCCCACGGATACCACCCGCAAGGTGGTTATGTCGGACTCGAACCGACCAAAAACCGCACGCCGTCTCAGGTACCAGTAGCGGAGGAACCAAGTGTACCCTCCCTAAGGAAGTGTAAGGAAATCCCTGGATTGTTATTTACCCTCTAATTAAACTAAACAGAATTTTAGTATTAAAATCTACCGGATAGGTTAATCCTATACTAACTCTATCCAAAAAGAAATATTAATATTTTTAACTAATTAATACTTTGAAGTCTTTAGATACTTTTTTTCTTCTGATTTTTTTTTCCCAAATGAAACGACGCCTTTAAGTCTTTAGCAAAAGAGCTGAATTTATTTTTTTTTACACAGAATGCGTACCATCAGACCTCCATAACCCAGGCGATATTGAATTCATGCAAAAAGACTTCTCTTTAATTTCTTTGGGTTCCAACAAACCATCTAATAATTACTGAATTGACATTTATTTAATGTTGCTTCTAGCGTATTCTAAAAAGTACAATACCTAGCATAAGTGCAGTGGTAGTTAAGAATGGAGGACACCATTTATTCTCTATTCTGTGGGTACATCCATGTCGATATTAAGATTAATGCTGTATATTAGTAGCTATTTAAATCGGTTCTATCAACATAAAATGATTATTCATAAATGAAACAGTAGACAGATTAGGTATCGATTTATATTTAATTGCCAAAATTAATTAATTTAGATACTCTAAAATTATTCTTTATCTGATTCAAAACGGCTGTCAGCGGGTAGCTGATTAATTTGTATCTTTTATACCGAAGAGCTAAGATTTTGTTTGTTGTATTTAATTTTGATCAGTTTTCTCAATTGTTTGATAAAAAATAATCAAATTGATGACAAAAAACAGACTTGGTACTCTATGTCGATTTGACTTTTTGACAATGCTTACATTTTACATATTGCAAATAAAGATAAAAGTGTGAAGGCTTCACTGTTACAGAACGATATCTCTTATTTGTAATTAGGTTGTGAATGAACAACATATTACCGAGTCATCTGACGACCCACAACAAAGTCTATTGTATTTGTTTTGTAATCATTGTTTAGTCGACATGACCGAGCGGTGTTTTTTGAAATTATTTTATCTTTGTATTAACGTGACATTGCCCGTCTGTCTGTCAAGACTATGTTCAAGTAAAATCAAAATTCTAAATAAAAGTAATAAGAAATACAATTTGGTAAAGAAATTTAACAATAGTAGATTAATGGAAACATTATGAGGTACTTTCTATAACCTTTAAATTTACACTAGTAAAGGTTATGTATATTGTCAGCAATGAACTGTTGTAGTTAGCAATATACGAGTACTTGGCAAACTTATATTTTTGAAAATTTTAATTTAACGTTTTAAAAATACAAGAAACATTTGTGTTTTAAATCGAATTCTTTTCCATTTTTTCATAGTTTATGAATTTGAATAACGTTTGGTAAAACCTTTATGCATAAGTAAGACCCATTGTTATCCTCTTTGTTCCTTTTTGAGTAATTTTGATTTCTTACTGATGATTTTGCATTAAAGTTTTTAATGTCAAAACAAAACTGTACCATCTATTTACTTTGAAGGAACTATGCCGCCTGCCATTGTGCTTACGATACTTAATTTTTAAGCTCAGCTGAACTTTGTCTAGCGGGTCGTGTATGTCTTACGTTTGTGTACCTACACACACAATGATGCAGTGATTTATTAAATCGGTTTGCATGGGCGTATGACCGCGTATGTGACTGGGTTATCGACATACATATTTGTATGGGATTCCTTGTAAGTCGCTTTGATTTTGACATCGTTCATATTTCGAAACTCCTTGTCGGTTGTGTCTACGTTTCAATGACTTCTTTTTTAGACATTGTAGGCGTTTATTGAAAATTTGAATGAACCGATAAAATGTCAGTTTGGTTATGCTTTTAAGATTTGTCCTGCTTTCTCTAAGACAAATTTTGCAAAATGACGTCTGTGTGTCTTGTTAGATGACTATGTCAAGTTGTCTAAATATTTTTTCTAAAATTTTAGTTTAATATGAAATAATGAGAACTATCGTTGGTTTAGTAGTCATGGTAATTGATCGCGTCTTATAGATGTTAATTAGTTAAGTTAAATATGATTTTTAAAATGATTAAACTAAGCATATTATGGAAAGTACAGTAATGATGAAATCCATAAGCTCTATAAGAATACTAAAAATCTAATGCATAATACTTAACGATTATGTCAATTTGTTACCGTTTCTGATTTTGTGGTAGTCAACAATATCTTACAAATCTAGTCTAGTCTAGTCTTGATTAAATTATATCAAAAAATTAAATTATGAAATTTCTTTTTTCTCTTCGCTTTGGAGTTATTAGATTGATTGTGGTATGTTGATTACTGTGATTTCACACCATGTTACTCGCAGGCATTTGCATGCAAGCCAGCTTTATTATATTTATGGATATGACCATGTTGATCGCGAATATACTTTAATGGTAAAAACCACTAGATCCAAAAACATTGCAAAACTTCACATTTCCTGAGGGTTCTTATCTTAGCTTGATTCTATTCCTACTGTTTATAAATGTTAAGTCTATAGGTATAACATTGTGATTGTTCAGTCTATGCTGACGATATTAAAATATCACGTCAGATTGACTCTGTGGTTTATGCCCTATAATAACCCCTTTATTACAGGATCTTACGTAGCCTAAATAGAGAGTTTATCAGCAGATGGTGCTCGCACTAGTGGGCAGGCGCTAGGAGGGGTCTGGTGGTAGTAAAAAAAGTTGTTCTACGGTCCCTCCTAACTTAGTCGCAGGTGGCACACCGTGTGGTTTTAGTCGGTCCGATTCTGACCCATCTTCCCGCCGTAAACCTCGGTGGGGTGAGGGGCCGAGGGGGTATCCGCACGTCAAAAAGAAAAGATTATTACAGAAGGACCTTGATCGATTTTATATATAGTGTTGTGATACTAGAATGGTAGTAAACGCTACCAAATGCCATCATATTCGGTTTACTGAAAAAAGGTACAAAATCCAAACTAGTTTTCGCATAAATAATAGTCTCATTACCACAACCCATCAAGTGCGAGACTTAGGTGTTATCGTTGACTCAAAAATATCATTTATTTCTCAATATGAAAATGTTGACAACAGAGCTAACAAAATGTTAGGTTTCATAAAACAAAATGCTGAGGATTTCAAACGTACTGCGTTAAAAAGGATTCCTTTGCAAAATACGTGTGAGAAGTATTTTAAAGTTTAGTAGCGTCATTTGGAATCCTCAGAATACACTTCATGCACGACGCATAGCGTTAAGCCAAAGAGCAATCACAAGATATCTGACATTTGTACACGACTCTTACAATAATCGCTTGGTTTATTTTAGATTGAACTCTCTGCAAAAAAGGAGAATGATCTCTTATTCTTACGAAGTATGGTAAAGAGATTGTTATATAAGATATCCACCGGGACAAGGGTTGTTTGAGCGTGTATGAATCTGCGATCTGTAGGTTAGACGCTAGAATTAGAAATAATTTTTCGTTCCTCAGCGTACAACAAACAAGACAAACTGCAACGTACAATCACTGCTAGAGGAGACTTAGCCTTGATATCCTACACGGTCATTCCATAAAATTTAAATGCAAGATTATCATTGGCATTTATTTATTATAAGTTGCATTATGTAGTAGGTATATTTTTTTCTGTTTTGTTGTTTTATTTTGTTTTAAGAGTCTGTCATAGTGACCCTACTCTGCCTGATGTATTAGTAAAATCCAAGAGTTGTGATCACGATTTTCATATTTTAAGAAGTTTCTCTTTTAAATTTAATTACTATTGTTATATAATTGTGTGAAAGTTATTTTTTCTTACTTGATAAAGTAAATAGCTGATTTTTACTTTTTATTGTAAGTTATGTTGTCCTATGTGAATGGTGTGTATATTTTTAAATAGCACGTGTACTAAGTCGCAAGTAATTAATGTATATGATGTTGACTGCTGATACATGTTTTAATAAATAAATAAATAATGATGCGCATTTTGATGAAATTTGATGTAAAGATACAAAGTGAAACTAAATAAATTTTAGTCACATGTGTCTAAATCAGCACCATTATCGTTGGTCCACTCTAAAATAAATGCGCTAATGAAGATGAATGTGTTGTAAACATCACGTGCAGTCATTAGGCTTTATTTGAAACGGAGGAGTTTGTCATACGAGATATTTACCCTTTATTAATTATTCAAGCCAAGAGTCACTTAATTTCAGTGGTTTAACACAGCAGTCTTAGTATGCTAAACACGATTTTATGACTTCAACAACTCATATTATTGCACAAGTATTTATACATCACAAATATCACGATACTTACTCAGTTTTCTAAGAAATACCGTGTTAAAATTAACTGTAGATTTCGAATCACAAAATTTTATGGCACCCTCATTATTTGTTCAGATATTTGATTCCACCATTGTTTGCTTTACTATATGATTTATAAAATTAAGCCTATTCAATTTTTTGATGTACGTTGGCGGTATACTAATTGATGATGAATTGAGTTTTGTATGAACAAGACATGTCTTGACTAATTAAGTTTATACTGTTCTAACATTTAAGTGATGTGCAATCAATTCTGCATTAAAATTAAAACAGACTCATACTTTTCATCCCATTTTTCACCGTTTGTTACAAAAACACATTTCTGGTACGTATGTAATACGAGAGGTTTTTACTTGTTTTTTTATGACACATCAGGATAGCCCAAAAGCCTGTCTCACATATGACGTGACATATGTTATTTTTGAATAATTAGGATCCTGATTAAATTAAGTGCTGTTGCAAAGTTGTTTCTGTTTTTGAATGGGTTTCTGCTTACTTATGCTATAAATTTTTCTCTTTTGACCATACAACACTTTACTACACGCAGAGATTTATTTATCATTACAAGTTGTAGTACCCATATTAATAGAAAATTAATTAAATTTGCAAAGAGACACAATATCACAAAGTGAAGGTTGGACGTAATATTTTGTTCGCTATGTTTTATAATGTCGTAAATACTAAGTACTGGCGCGTTTGTAATCTGTTGTTGCTTACCATAAAACACTTACCTTACAACTTGATTTTACTAGGTAAAACATCAGTAGATTCGCTTACACATAAACATTTAACCATTTACTATTAATGAACCATCAATGTTTTATAACGTAATCTTATAATAGTGATACTAAATATATGTCCTTACCGCCATAAAATAATTTTCAAGTGACACTATTAGTCGGTTATAAATAATAAAAGATGATTCTCAAATGGTGGTTTGATCGGCAATTATAAATTAATTACTGTCAGTATAAATTTATCATCGTTTATTACCTTTATCGGGATTACGGTAAGGAATTGTCTATATTGAATATAGACAAACATTTGAGTAGGTCATGGACAAAAATTTAAAGATTAAATTAATTTTAAATAAACGTATAAATAAATGTTGTGCTAATCAAGTACAAATCATAAGGTATTTAAGAAATAAGAGAACATATTTTTGGCACACCGTTATTGCGACGGTAAGACTCGTTATGCAGGAATGTCACGAGAAGAATCACGGGACCCACTCATACCGCTTGACGAAGGTGATGACTGGGAAAGGATGCTTTGGTGACCACCTGTGTCTGATCTGCAGGGAGTCAAAGTCTGAGTGCCTCCACTGCAATGACCGGACCGTGAATACGGCGCTGTGGAGTAACACGGGGAGGATTCTCCGACTAGGCGTGGTGATCATGTCTAGTGGGCCGCAACCCAACGTTTGATGTTGGGATATTGTGTGTATGCTAATCGTCGCGAGAATTTCAATATCGTGATTCAAGATTAGTAGTAGTTCATTACTCTGTAGTTCGATGTGTTTTCGCTCGATGGCATTGTAGTATGTATTTTTGTTTGCACTGCATGTGGAAGTCACCACAGGACTTTGAACGCTGGGAGAGTGTTTCCGTGGGCGGAGCAGAGGCGTAACCTTGTAGTGGCCCTTGGAGAGGGAGTTCTCTCGCTTGGTAACATGATTATGGCCATGGTACGGAGCGAGAGCGCCTGGATTTGTGCCGTTTTCTTCTGTAAGCTAGTTATATGTACAAAAAAGATGGTGGAGACCAGAAGAGGCTTAGAAATCACCTGGTCCACCAGACCTGGGAACGTCTCCTATACCGCAGACGACTCAGGTACCAGAGATCGTAGAACAATCTTCGTCCTTTATGAGCGCAAGGCTGCAGGTTGACAGGTAAGGGTACAAAAAGGCAACATCAAAGTTCTCACTCGAGAGGAGGTCATATGCAAGCCGTAGGTAGGTTTCCCAAGGTACTTCGGTACCCTTCCCAAGGTACTTGTTCCAGGAATTACTGTTCTAGGGTACACTTGGTTCCCCAGGAACGGGAAAAATGGACGACATATATTCGAAGACTTAACGACGAACATTGCTTTTAAAAAAAATTAAAAGCAATACTCTTATAAATAACCCTCTCTAATGCAGATTAGGGAGAGTACTGGCTTTAATAAAACTAATAATTAAGTAGGATATGGTGACAATTTATGATAAGTTAATTGTAATTACTACTAAGATTATTATGTTCTTTTAATGGATAAGTAAGCTCATCATTAGTGACGTGAAAATTTGTAATATATTACATAGCTTAAAACTGTACATAAAGTTTTTTTTAATTCGTTGCCTGCCAAAGCGACTCTACACTGCTTGAATCCAACAGGGACCTTTCTTCAAGAAATCAAGCTCCCTATTAAAGGGTTTCAGATATAATTAAAAGAGTTATGCTTTACATGAAAGTAAAAGGGCTCCTTTCAGCTGGAAATTGGAGATTAAAATAAATGATACAGTAATTAATTAGAACCGCAACAATTAGTCATGTCTATAAGTATATATGTACATTAGGGTGTCCCTTATATGACAAAAAAAAATTTTTTTTCGAATTTCGAAATGCATACCCTCTATAATTTTTATTAATGCTATAAGATACTTAAATATAAAATTTTATCAATCTAGCATAATTGCAACCAGTGCCGACCGAGCTTCAAAGTTTAGTAAAAAACGTGTTTTGTCCTAAAATTTCAGTCTGCTATAATTTCACTATAAATGCAATGAATTAAGTGAATAAAATTAAATAATAAATTAGATGAACATTAATCTTTAATTAAAAACATAAAGAAATAAGAATCATTCAGGGTAACTTCTTTTTAGAGTAGTTTTTTTACAGTCTGGATACAATTTTAGATGTTCCTGGACACAGCGCAGCAAGAACTGTTTTTGTTCTTCTTCAGCCGTGATAAGTCCGTTAAAATCTTGCATTAATTTAACAGCCCTTTCAGCAGTATCATTTACAACTCTCAAATAACTTATTCTTCTTTTAGCCTCCAGAAAAGCAGCATTGTTATTCCAAGAAGATACATCTTCCTTTAGAAAACTGTCGTCGATCTGCAGTCGTGATAAAAATTGTTTGCTCTTTTCCGATACGAAATCATCCAGTGCTTTGTCTAAAAAAAAAGAAAAATAAGTTAAATAACAAATAAAAATCAACAACAATTTTGAAAATAAATAAATAAGTATTGGACATTGAAATTGAAATCCAACAAAAAGTCAATTTAACTTACCAAACAACTTTTGAGTCAGTTCTTCCTTCGACGGGTCATAGCGTTTGCTAAAATCCGAGATTTTGTCCCTGTTGAAGTTGGCAACCATCTTCTTCTTAGTTTGGTTGTCAACTTCATCATCAAATAGTGATAGAATGACTGTCTCTTCACATAAATACCACAAGTGATGGCTGAACTTGCTGATAGAAGCTTTAGAAATTGTTGCGTCAACTTTTTCATACTCTTTTAACATCTTGAAGAAGCGCAAATCTTGATTAGGTGCTTTGGTCGCCACTGTACATTCGAGCCAAGGTTTAACATACAATGTTACGAGAAATAAGCAAACATCTTGTAGAGCCTTTTTGTCCTTTGCAGTTACTCTGCATTGTGACTGAAGTAAACATATTTTTAAAGAATAGATCGCTCTCGCCATCCAGCGTGCCTGATGTATAGCTCCGGGGGGCCTTAGTTTTAATTTTTCCTCTGTGTCTCCTCCTAAAAATATTACGCACAGTTCGACCAATTCGCGGTAATCATCTCTTACAAAACCTTTATCTAATTCTGCCTTATAAAATAGTAACAACGCTTGAATGTCTGTCTCGGCAACCCGTGCTTTTACGAAATTAAGAGATGGTTCAATTTTAGTACAATCAATGTTTTTCCAATTTTCGTGGAACTTTTTGAACATCGAAATATCTGGGCTACTAGTAATTTGCTTAATCTTGGTTTCAAAGACAGCTTTTAGGACCAATTCATAAACATGATGACGACAGGTGAAAAGCAACAATTCTCTTCCTAAAGTTTGCTCCAAAATAGCACAAGCTCCATTGAAACGGCCCATATTGGAAGCTGTTGTGTCGCAGCACATTATTTACACTTTATCATAAAGGTTCCAGTCAAAGAGAGCTGCTGATACAGCCTTCGCTTGATGTTTTCCAGAAGAACTTTCTAGTTTCGGCACTGCAAGAAGCTGCTCTCTATCGTCAAATGAAGCTATAACTGGCAAGCGTTCTTCTTTTGAACTCCGTACATACAACCCCGGTAATAGTTTTCCATCCCAATGGACTGTGACTATGTCGGTTACATTGTTTTGGAAGTTAGATTTTATTGCTTCTACCCTTGATTTTCTAGTTTCAGTACGAATTCGCTGAATCGAGGATTTGTTAATACAGAAATCATCGCTGCTCAGACCAAGCGCTTCTACCACCGCATTAAGAATGTAAACGGTATCTCTAATGCTTAACTGGCATCGATCTAAAGCTGCAACTAGTTTAGGTGTTATAAGATTCTTTCTACCTCTTTTTGAACTTTGTTCAGGGCAGGGAACGTCCGGCAAGCTGAGTTCAGAATTCAAGATCTGTTCTTCGTCTGAATCTTCTACACTGTCTAAGTTATTTGTGGTGGAAGTAGATGCAACAGCTAGTGATTCTCTTTGTCTTACAATCCTTTCCTCTTCTTCCAATCGTCGTTGTCTAGATCTTTTTTCTTTTTCCGCCAATTTTTTATCTACACCACCTAAGCATCCCGGTCGACCTGGCTCTCTCTGTTTCATTAAAAATAATTTATCTTCCTCTATTTTCATTCTCTCAAAAGCATCAGCATGTGCAATATCAAACAAATTATCAAGATTAATTATAAAATTGTTCTCACGACTCTTAAACGTAATCTGAGTTTTCTTACAATTTTTTTGCAACTCTCTCCAAACATGATATAAATCAATAAGTTTCTTCACGCAGTTAGGAAATGCCCTTGTTGGAATTCTTGCTTTTTCCCAATATATGATGCACTCCCTAATCACAAGATTTGCACTTTCACTAACAGTCAATTTAACCTCACGAATATTGTAAAATAGGACTGAGAGAACTTGTCGATTAGATGGTAATTTTGCACCATTTATTTGGTAGCTAGTCAATCCGATAAGAAAAATATTTTGTTTATCACTCCGTAATTCCACTGACATGTTTACGCACTAAACAATGAAGCACTAATAGTCTCAAAAATCACGTACGAAATGGCAAATAAAACATGTCGTAACAGGTCACTGGGCAGTACTTAAGCAACTTGTATCGACAAGTTTAAATAGCAAGTCGGCACGGGTTATCGTTTATATATCGAACTAATATTTTTTTCTAGACAATATAGGGTTATTACGAAACTTTTAAGAAGGTATGCGTAAAAAAATATCGAACTTGAAATTTAAGGACACCCTAATGTACATACATACATACGTATTTGGACATTTCTAATTATTGATTACTGTGATTAAATAATTACTTATATATTGCTCCTAGCCAATTTCGGACTGTAAACAACAACTGCAGAAAATACTATTATACGCTGGCGTGTGTGTCTCTATTCCCTCACTTTCACAATTCGCTGTGACGACTATCCGACACGACCGGGAAGAGAGCAGGCGCAGGACCGATGAATTTATGTGCTCGCCGAGGTGCGAGTATACATACATAAATAATTCAGTATCAAATTCAGTAAGGGAATGGAAGGGAAGACAATTTAGGTATAACTCCTCCAAGTAAAGTCAGTCAAAAAAATTGCTTTATAATAATAGATCGTGAAATACTCGTTAGGGCCTCTGAGAAGCTACAACTAGGAAATCATAATAAACCAGTGACCGGTGGTAGTTAATGGAGAGACAGTTCAACTGCTTTAATTCAATATTTGATATCTTGGCGACTTCTAGTTTCTAACCATATACGTGATGTACGAACCGGAGGTAAATAGCGGCTTTGCGTACCGATGTGCAAGTTCTCACGTATTATTTACTTTATCTGCTCATCGCACTATACTCATAATTGTTGGCTATTTTGATAATGTAAGCGATTTATAATGTATAACCATATTTGTCCTTTCGACATTCTTTTAATTAATGTGTACTAAATGTTATAAACACTTTTATTAGTTGGTGCAGTAACAAGAAGTTCATAAAGATACTGAATAGAAATAAAATAATCAACACAAAGAGACGATTTGCGGTTTATTAACTTTTAGTACTTATATGATTTTTTTTTTCTGTTGATCAATGAATACTAATTTTGTATTGCTGTTGTGGTGCTGTTACAACTATGCTTTAAAAAGTCTAGTGAGGATTTAATTTTAAGACTCCATAGTATATAATTAATATGGATTGCAAGATTTCTATTTTGAATCGATAACTAACGTATATTTACTTCTTGTTTGATGAACATGGTTATGATGATTTCAAGACATATTGGGATTTATTAATGGTACAATAATATGAATACTAATACAGTACATTCATACGGGGACATTTGTGCAAATATAATGGTTGTAATTGATCGCGGCTACGCCCACGGGAACGGAATCGGTGAATCTATTCTTGATCGCAATACGTCCGCCAAGTGCTATAATTACTGTATATTCTTCCTTGGTAACGATGAAATACTATGATTAACTACAGTATAATTTTTTTGCTTTATTTGAGCCATCTCAAACAAAGTTTGTTTTGTTTGCCGTTTATTCTTGTATTTCTATGGAGGAATAAGCACTGTAACACACATTTTTGAAACTACGTATAGAAACAATTTCATTGTAGACTATTAGAAGTTGCCAAAATCCAATTAATATTGAGAAATTGCAAATATAAGACCGCTTTTATATATTACCGGGCTCGGTAATCTTTCGTAAAGAATTTAGTCCAAGTTTTTTAGAGCCGATGGAACCTTAGTTATTCTTATCACAACCAACCAGGAGAAAATTGTTTTACCTCTACTCTCTGTCTTTTGCACTATACCTTGTTTTCAAACTTTGTATAAAGAAAGCAACCTCTAGCCAACCTTAGAAGCCAAGGAGACGCATTGTTGCCCGATCTGGTGTCTACTGTACATTATGGCGGCTTAGGTATCAAAAGTAATCTATCACATCATTAATCCTTAATAGATCTTGAAATAAATTCAGTCCTGACACTTAAATTAATACTATTGATTATAATTCTGGCCGTTTCCATATATTGTACACGTCCAGTAGATATGCACGTTGTACAGGAAAAATCTCACACGAATTCCTTTGTTCAGTAATGTAGGACTGTCTTTATATGAATGGGGATCACGATTTTGACAGATGGTATCAAATATTCGTTAGCATATACTTCACACCGTTACTGGTTCACTATAAGTGTATTTTTAGGGGCCCATGGCATAAAGTACGAATCTTATTTTTAAGTAGAGGAGGAATCAGTCAATAGCAAAGTATATAATTGTACGAACTGTTATAATAGCAATACTTGATATTGAAAAGTTCTAAAATTGTTTTATCACATCTGCCTTTTGAAATGCTTCAGAAACTCTGTCACAATATGCGATTAATCAGGTAGCCCGTCTACTTGTTGCTCATCTATATCACATCTTATATTCATGCGGCTAAACTTACATTAATTTTTTTTTTTACAAGACGAAGTTTGGTTTTTTCATCATATATAGATAAAACACGGTGGTCGGTAATCGAAGTGTTAATTTACCAAAAACGTAGGATGGCGACCACATGATTGCGAATCAGACGAAATAAGGACCAGCTAAATTTTGTTAAGTTTTTAAAAACTAATCTAGTATTTCGTGTTATTGTAATTAAAGTAATTTAAAATTGATTATTTTTAGTTAAATTAATTAGAAATTAAGTTTAATAGACAACCATTCCTTTCATAAACTCAATTTAAATATTTAATGCCAATTTTAAGGAAATAACATTCTTCAAAGAGCTGGCATATTTTCTTAAGTAACGAGTTGAAGCCAAATTTTTTTTATTTAATATCGAATATGGCTTCCTCTTTATATAATGCTTGCCTTTGTCCTTGAAAGCTTGCTCGTAATCAAACTGTTGACGTTAACTTCTGGAATACTCTACTAGCACATTATCAAAGCAATTGCTTTGATAATATGCATACAATTTTCATAAATATGAGATCCTGCTACGAAGTTATGGGGATGTCACTTTTTCTGACACTACTTTTTCAGTTTTTAACATAAGCGCTCGATGGGATTCAGATCTGGACTTCTGGCTTTTCACTGTAACATTTGAATTTCAGCTTCAGCTAATGTGTAGATTCTTAATAGCGCCGTATATAGTCGAGTATAACCTAAACGAATTCACTGTGCAAATGCAATTATATGGTACTGTTTCATATTATTCACGTAATTTGGAGCAGATACAGTATCCTCGTTGAGGATTATTTAAGTAGTTTAACTGTGATACATACAAAACTGTTATGATATTTGGTTGATAATTTACGTGAAATGTTACAGGATTACAAATAAACAATAAATTAACTAACAAACCAATGAAGAGTCTCTTATTACAATAAGTAAAGCTTGTAGACTCATAATACAATTTGTAACAAATTTCATGTTGAAAATTATAATGTATTCCAATATATATGCTTTAAACTTCATCTAATCATATCAATTACTTCATACTAAAACAAAATTTAAAAAATTAGATACTAACAATGTTAGAATGTTAATGTTATACGGAACCTTCAAAGAGTTAATTAAACTCACAATTTATCGGTATTTTTATGAGTTGTATATTCGCAGCAGATAGAGTCGGTGGCCTTGCCGGTATTCTGATGATAGACGCGGCGTCATTCACCAATCAGCTCTCGTACGCCTCATTTCTAATTAATTCCATCAACGAGGCTCATGGGTTGGAATACAATGCACGTTTATTTGATGTACTAAAAGAAGTATTAATTACTTATCAAAAACAAATGCCTATCATTTAAAATAGTAGAACAGAATTGTAGCAAAAAACTGAATATTACTTACAGTACATAAATAAATATTTCCAACAACTGAAACTCAACGCCATCTAGCCTCTAATTAATTAAATCTTGTACTATACTACTACTACTACTGTAAGCTAGATTGACTGATATAACACTGACTTTTTTTGGTAAATCCATACATACATACATACATAAAATATAATATAATATACATAAAATCACATCTGTTTCCCTGGTGGGCTGGTAGAAGCATATTAAACGACCACTTTTCGTCATTTTATTTGGGAAATACGTAAATATTATACTAAGAAAAGACCCAAAATCTGAAACAAATATTTTCAAATCATACAAACATTACTACGCGCGACAACGTCACTTTGAAAAGATGGAAAACTTGAAACAAACCCTATAGAAACTCACTTTACCAGTGTGGTGTGTACCTAGGCCTAGGTAAAGACACTACAGTAGGCCTACTATAGTAGGCCTAAGTGTCTTTTCTACGGAGACACCTATGTCCAGCAATAGACTGTTAAAGGCTGTTGAGGATACAAGTATTTGGTCCGATTTGGGAATCAAACCTGAGACTTCGACACAGCAGTTGCATGCACTACCACTGCTACATCGAGACAGTCTAAGTTGGTGTGTCTAAATCGAACGCGTATAAAAATTAGTTTTGGTGTTTTCGGAAGTTATTACTTTTGGACGACGTATGAAACATAGAGCTAATCATTTCCCGTAAAAGCTGAAATAGCATTGTATTGTCTGACGGTATCACAAAATTTCAATATTTATACTGCTCTCGTGTAGTTTTTTGTAACCAATTTGTATTAATTTCTATATTTGGAAGATTTATTATTTAAATCTAAATTTAACATAAAAAAGCATACAGACAGTTTTATTTTGGAATTAATATTTGAAAGATTTTACATTTGTGCACTGCCGTATATAAAAATAATACTCAACGAAAACCTTTGTTTGTATATGTTACGTTCAAAGACTGCACATGCTCATTATGCAAAAAAGCAACTCGCAATAGGTACATAAAAAGTACTTAAATATTCAGACAGTTGTAATTTGCAACTTTGTTTTACTAGTAAAACCAGACAAGTTGTAATTGACATCGCGGAACGTTTGTCATTGATACTATTGTACTCGTTTCCTTAATTTAGCTGGCAATAATGTATAAGTTAATTCATTATTATGCGCTGTATGTGTAAGTACAGACACAGAGAAATGCAAAACATGCATCTATCTGTAGTGCCGGTTGCGTGGTGGCAGTTGAGGTGCGGCGCAAAACTGTAGGCGTAAAATGCAAATCACCATCGTTTCACCGCAGGACAATGCGGGCGAGGTGTTGCGTGTCTTGTAAACAGCACGGACGTGGTTTGTTGTTCTACTTTTTTGGGTAAACGGTGTCCGTAAACGGCGGTGCACAGGCTGCCGCAGAAATACCACGGTTCGTACAATGGCTCGTTCGCTGCTACCGTACATGGAGTCACGGGCGTAAACGTACTGATTCTCCTTGTTTGATGTTCACCAACAATGTACCTACACCCATTTTAGATTAACTTTGAAGATCAAGCAGTTTAAGCGTGGCGCAAAACATGGTAATCGTCAGATATAAATATGTGTATTGGCACATGGCAAGCTTTACGTCAATAGCATTAACTTTCGCAATTTGATCGTCTTACATTAGGTACGCAGTAACGAAATATAAACGTCGAGATGCATCCAGGGCATCGAGGTGAAATTATATTTTATGGAAATGGCTGTTGAATCGCAGCCAACGATCGTTGCATTCTTACAGCACGACAGTTATGCCGGCGTGTGTGCGGGCACGAACACCAAACCGCGTGCCTACCGACAACAATAAGTCCGCGCCTTGTACCATAAACATTATTTGCTATAATCATTATGAACATAAGCTATAAATTAGCGTGGAGCTGGATTGGAACAAGATGGCTGCTGACGTGGGAAATTGCACTCAGTGTATAGTGTTGTTAGTTTTGTGGAATATGCGCTGTAGTCAATACGATGTCACTACAAATACTTGTTCAAACAGTCCATGCAATATCATTGACTTATACGAGATCCGACCACCTATCTACAGTGTTGTCAAAGATTATAATTATTATATAAGAGCGAAGCCGTTTTTATGATTATATTTTTTGAAATATGTAAAAGGTTTAATAAATAATGCAATCTGGCATCAAAAGTGTTCAGTTCCTTTTTGTCAAATATTTCAATTCCATTCACAATACTTACATATATATGTGTAGAATTATATGGGTAAAACACCTCGCTTGGACTAACTCCTTAGCTACATTTTATTTTGCATAAAATTGGCTTAAATTTATACTCACTGAAAATATGAATAAGTTAAAAAAACGATACTATTATGTTATTTATCTGATAAGAAAATGCGCTCGTAAAAGTAAAAACAATGGCCTAGGTATGATATGTATATCATTGTTATCAAGGTATGACCAACATTTAATTAATCAGGTCGAGTTTTCACAAGCAATAATATTTCTTAGTATAAGTAAATACTATAGATTATAGTAAGTTAATACGTACCCATATTAGCGGAAAATTGTAAAAAATAGTGGAAATATGGAGTTTAATAGTGTTTCTGGCATAGTTACAAGTAGTGACAGGTACGGCGAGGTGATGAGTGACGGTGTGGTGCTTTCAGTTTAGCGTGTGTTGTGTCACGTCACTAGACGCGTCGTCATTTGTTCAGAATAGTTTCGTCGGCGTGAGCGCACCGCGACACATGAATTTTTTTCAGACTGGTCGAGGTCAAGGTATAATTACTTGATGCGCTTGAGAGGCCGTTGTATAAGAGCGTTAATAAATAATAAACACTTGTTTTCAGATTATTGCTACAAGGGAATTTTAATAGCTAGATAGCTTGATACATGTTCAATATAAACTGAATTACATTTACGTTTAGAGAATTCTTATTTTAAATAAATCTACTTATTTACCGATCTATCCAATCACTTCTTAAAAGTCAAATAAATATGCACAGCGAAGACACACAGGAAGTACGAAATAAGGAGGTGCATTAAGAAATCTAGCAAAATTGCGATGCGTTTTGCAACTGTTCTAGCTTACCTTCGAGAATGGAATATTCGACCGACACGTCGTCAATAGAGAGTGCTTCTTACAACATTGTCAACATAAAACTAGCTGCGATGATCAAACTATATTTTTATCTCATGCATTTCGTTTCTAGACATAATAAAATATTTTAAACACAATCTGGTGAGAGTACTTACTTAAAATTTAAAAATGTAAAAGACATTTGCCTACGTTTTCCTCTAATTCATGTTAAAATCCGTCTTTATTAATGACAGATAGCTAGATAGAAGTATTAATCTTTGTGCCGGCTGGTCACTGAGATCTGGCAGCCGTCGTATAATTTCCATCATTTGTGTGATATGACATCGACTGAGTTTTATATCTGGTCCATTTGAACCGATTTATTGGTGTCGTGAGCTGTACACAGTTTGTTCACGTTAGTGTGAGGCTCGTCTATACGGCGCCTGGTTACATAACACTATTGGAAAACTCGTCGCGACGGACAGGGCTAAATACATAAAGCCGCGACTAGACTTAGAATGAAGCGATCAAATGTTAAGTCCCGTCACGTCCGTCTCTAACTTGCTTTTAAAAATTTAGATTTGCGCTAAACAACATTAATGAGTGGTATTGGTTGAAAAGTAATGTATCTGACAATGAGTGTTCGCAGTCGCACTGCGAGTGTGTTCTATGCAAGTGCATAAATATTCATGCCCGTACAGGCGCGACGAGTGAGCCAAGCTTGGCCAAGTCAAAGGTGTCCGACGACGTGAGCGCACTCTCTTCTAGGGTTGTCATTTACTCGCATTCTTCTTTTCAAAACCACTATTGGATTTGATCATCGTTTGAAAGATTCGTAGAATTAAAAATGAGAATAACTTGGAATTAAAAGTTATGTTTGCTATCGCTTATGTAAAAACTTAATTTGATCCATCGAATCGTAAATTAGTATATTCAATATTCTACAATATTTTGTTGAATGAGTGTAACTTCGGTATTTATTACCGCATTACTAACTATAATAGTTGGTACTGTAGGAATATACAGGTCAACTGTAGTTATAAATAAACCTGGCAATTAATTAGATGGTAATAATAAAATTTATAATTCAAGCATAGTGTCAACATAACCGTTGTCAGCCCTGCTTATTGACGGCGCATTCTCTCGTCAGTTCATCTCTTTGAGCGCTACTTTTTGTTGTGCTTGAAAATATCCTAGAACTACTCATCGCTGCGTTGGCGCCATTTGCAAATAAATTTAGGGCTGGCTCAAATATGTAATGAATTCACAGAGTGAGTTATGAACGGTGGCGCCGGAGCGTGCCAGATCACGATCTGTTTCGGTATATGTGTATTGGCGAGTACGGCGACGTAAAAATTTTCATCATAGCCTTTATCGGAACAATGTAACTGCAATGGTATGCTATAGAATGATATGATAAACATTAACATGCCATTCCTCTGTTCATTCCCGTTATTCATATTTAAGTTTATTATATTTCGTTTGATTTTGTTTTATGCGTACCTGAGTTAGCAGACTTCAATTCTGGATTGTGCCGTGACAAATTCATGTATAATTTTTCTACTTTTTATTTAGTTATAAATTTGTTCATTATAAAACAATCAATTTTGATGTACCTGAAAATATTTACTTATTAGTATGTCCAATATCAATAAAATATTTCCAGATAAATTGTAAAATTTTTGACTAGGTAAATGTTATATAAAAACAGATTAAAGATATTGGACATTAGTTGTTTTTAATATAAAAAAGGAAATTATAATTATTAACTCCTTATCATGTCTACCTTTAGCTCGCGGGTTTTCTGCACACGAGTATTAAGAATTATTTTTTTCTATTAACATGATTATGTACTCGAAGCCGATTCCGACTACGGCGTCTAGTCTCGACGTAGATCAGCCAATCACGCAAGACATATTACACTGTACATGTGTGTGCACAAACACGGTTGCACTCTCTGTTCCCTCACTCTCAAAATCCGATGAGGCGACTTTCCGACACAACCAGATAGGAATTGGAGAAATAAGGTATTGTGTGCTTTCCGAGGCACTTTTCAGACTCCGGGCTGTTATTAAACATTTCTTTGATCAGAAAAGTCAATAATATTCTTTTTGACATGACTCAGAAATCGAACCTAAACCAGCAGTTGCATACCATTACCGCTAAATCAACGAGTATATAGTCCTGAGACATCAAATTACTAATTTATCAAGTTCAAAATATCTAGCCACTGAATTACAGGACGTTGTTACATTTTAGTAAAAAAATTGGTATCATCAATATCGAAAAACATCGTCATTTTGTAAAATGTAGCGTAATGCAGGTCAAATTGGAGTCTACATCGATTTTACAAAGTAATCGTTTTACGCCACATCCATAAAATAATCGATTCAGATCTGCATTTGCTTTAGCTAGTTTCTTTGGTGATTATATAATAGTTTTGCAACTATATGTATATAAATCCATCAAATAGTACCTTTAGAAGTACAATAAATAAAAATAAAAAATTAGCATTGTTTACGTATGTGGCGTAATCCGGAAGATTTGGAACACAATAGGCTGCTTACTTGCGTGAAGCTGCATATATGTATGATAAATATTATCGTTGCCATCTTCAGAAATCTATTAAACCTACATTAAAAGACAGTCATAGAAATGTGATAGTGTATAAACAAGGTTTTCTCTCAATACTTACTGAATTAAATGTGACTTGATAATAAAGCAGGAATGTTATTAGTTCCGGAAATACATTAAATATTATGCACAACTGTGATACATTGGGGTTTATGAGCGTTTAACGAATGCACATCGACAAATCGGGTACCAATCAAACTGTCGCGCGAAATGTCAGTGCTCTCTCTATTTCTGTCCTTAGCAGACCCAACAAGAAAGCTATGCAAAACGCAAATTCTACCGTCGCCGTCTAGACGCCCGCGCCGATCCTGTTACGATTGAATAACATTTGATCCAATCAACCCGAATGAAGGGGTCGGGGAGGTCTTGCGAACTGGCCGTCCGACAACGCCAACGCTACCAATCAATTGATCCAACTACGGCTTCTTATAAAACGCAGCGTCGCAAAGAGAAAGTATCCTCATCTAAATAAGGAAATATTAACTTCTACTTACATTATAATTCCCTCCTTATAATTGCACCAGATTATAAATATGGCTTTTTGTAAATATGTCGCTTTGTATATCAATTATGGATATCAATAGCACTTAGTATGGTATTGATTTAATGACTATTAGTTGAATCTATTATGTATTTAACCAATTTTTTCCACCATTCAATTGTCAATTGCTTAAATCTTCAGCATCATCCTGTCTTAGAATCACTAACTATTGGTGAACAAGCTATTAAAAACTTGAAGTTTTGGCAACAAAGTCACCCCGTTGACCTTTATATTATTTCTATTCTATTATGTTTATAAACAATCGTCAGTACTTTTAAAATGCTAATGTTGTTGTTTCAGCTCCAGATATCGTACAAGAAGATAGTCCAGTCGTCATAACGACTGAAGAAGATGAACGCAACATGAAATGTAAGTAACTAAAAATAAATAAGTAATCAATTTTGCTACGAGAAAATCCTTATCACTATTAAATTAATTAAAATTTATTAAAATTCTTTATATTTCAGATTTTGCATCATTTCTGACTGGACGATCTCCACTGTGTGTGAGGCGTGATGATATGTCCGGGGTGCCAGTTGCACCGGGCGTAGCAACAGCGCGCCTTACATTTCGACGACGTCATCTTTATTGGTCTGTCCTCCTAAGTCCTTCAATGCAAAACCAACCTCGAGCATTAGCTTTCCTTGATCGAGAAGGACGAGTTCTCTTAGAACAATCTTTGAAGAAAATACCTGGGATTCATGCCACTTACGAAGAAAAAACAGATAAGGTATTTTAAAGCAATGCCACTTTAATATAATTATGCAGATTATTTCTGAGAAGTACGAAGTAGGCATTTGTTATTGGTTGTAAATCTAAGGACTCGTTTAATCTACAGCTTTGCGGTGTTTGGCGCCGAGTACCACGACAGTACAAAATGTTGCTAAGAGATGGCGATTTGCATATAGCATTACTTTGGGGTGATACTAGAAACAATTCCATTGACAGCGCGCTTAGCGGCAGAATCGACAGGTAGGTACGAAATTTTATATGAGCATCTACTCTGTAAAAATTGACATTCTGGTTACTAATTGTTTCCAGAAATCTACTACTCTTCGCAAAAGTTGAAGATAGCGTGTACTTAATGACGGAAAACTTTAGGTTTAATGTTATCCTACTAATAAATCCTATATGTACATAATTTATAGTAATAATAATTTTTTTATACACTGTTAATGCAAACGCAATTGATTTGTAGTACATATTAATTGCTTTAGGTACCGTTAATATACAATGATACAGCATATCGTAATGTGTTGACCACGTTAAAAATATAGTAAATAAAATTTAAATTAACTTCTTGAATTTTTTATTCACCTAAAGACTCGACTGGTTCGACGTTCTTTTTATGTGTTATCCATACGATGTTGCGGAAAATTATTATTTTATAGGTGCCTTTTGTTTATTCCTAGAAATACTTGTATCAAGCGTAATTAATATTTTCACAACAAATCTCTATTAAAAGATTTTGTATTAGAACGGATTGCAGTAAGTACTAATTATATCGTAACGCAAACATTATGTGATTTATGCAGTCCTATCTTTTAGAATAATCTACATAAATATATTGCTTGTATTCAACAGGAAACTAGTCCGAACTGAATTATTGTATAAATGTTGCCCACAATGCTTTTCAGATATTGAATATTATCTGAAATGTGTTGCCAGACTTCAAGTGGAAATCTTCGCTTCAGAAGTTATGAATCCATTTGGACATTAACAGTCATGCACATTCATGGCTTAGAGATTAAACAAGTTCATGTCCTTACACAGATAAACTGTATTCATGATAATTGTAATATTTTTAGGTATCCGGCTCTTTCATCAGAGATGTTTACGACTTTATTGGAACCAGAACACCCACCTGCTTCCATCGGCCAAGGAGCATGTGTGGATTATCCAACAATGGAATATGAAGATGGTTGGTGGGGTGGTACTGCAGTTATAACAGCGGTTGCTGGAGCTACTCCAAGTTTATACTTAGCAATTGTTTTCAATGGAGTCTTTCCCAAGACATCTGTCGCTCCACATTTAGTTAGAGTCGTTCTAACGTTGCCCGAAAAGAACCAAACTATAATTGATCAGGTATATTCATAGCTTTATTTTCTTCAGGTTTTGGTTTTAAGTTTAATTCTATATATTTATGCAAAAAGTAACTACCATAATTGTGGAGACAAGATTCATTTTAAAAGTTTTTTAAAAGCAATAAATATGACACATTTTATTAGTTTTGTTGATGTATGTTTGTATGGGTCAAACGATCATTTAACGGTGAGTGAGTATCGTAGTCTAAGGACACCTACACCTGAAGAGTCGAAACTGAGTTGCTACCTTGTTAATACTCATCAGTGAAGTGAGCGTATATAAGTAGGCAATCTTGACTGCTAAATATTATGTATGTATTTATACTTATATATGTATGCCCCGTTTACGTCGGTGGGCAATAGGCTGAGTGCCTATCACGTAAGTGACACTAAAATCATAGGTTACAATATATTGACGTTTAATACATTTTTCGTTTCTCTTCCCCTCGGGAACTACAGGCATGAGTGTATGTATATTTAGCACGATAAAGTCCGACGGATACACCTTTAAATCCTACCTACAGAATATATTAACAAAGCTGCTAGATTATTACAATATTCTTCCTTTTCGGTTTGCTGTTGTAAAAGTTATCGTTATTTACACTAGTTTGAATAGAGGTTAAATATACGAGTACAGATCTTAGACGATGCATGTTGCTTTCAGGTGCAGAAGGTCAACAAACCCCATTATGATTTCAATGTTCTCGAAGTTTCTACACCTGTATCCGCAGCAGAACTACGTTCTTTAGCAAGGGGGAGATTGTCTTTGTCAGTAGAAGCTGTCAATTCTCCTGAAAGACGTATTGTAGGGAGCGTGCGACAAAAAGCTGCTTGCGAATTGTACAATGCTCCGCTCGTAGCGGAGAGGCTACCGGCTACACCCGCTCCTGAAGGACTTGCCTTGCTTTACATCGACAAAGAAGGCTCTCTTGTCTATGACATTCAGGTAATTATATCATGTTTTGTTTATTCTATTCATTAGCCACAGAACCAAGAACTGTTGGAGTAAACAAGTTCTAGAATGGAGACCGCGTCTCGGCAAACGTAGTGTAGATCACCCACAGGTCAGGTGGAGTGATGATTTGCGCAAGATGGCTGGCAGGAGTTGGATGCGACTAGCCCTAAATCAATCAGAGGAGCGTGCAATGGGTCTATGTATAGAAACCTATGCAGTCCAGCAGTGGACTGCGATAGGCTTATGATGATGATGAAGATGATATTTATTCTTATTTATGCTATAAATTTTTTTCTTAATACAATTTAATAGTGTTTGATAAAACCGTTAACATATTCGGATAAGAGTGTTTACAAAGTATTGAATATATTAATAATCACTAAAATTAGGTATCATAATTTTAAATTTATTTTAAAAATATCGGATGATATGCATAACTCAAACTTAATAATAATTATTACGTGTTATACTTGGATATGGAGTCAAAACAATGAGATCATGAATTTTTAAAGTCAGTTTTATTCGGAGCTGGGTTATCTGTTGCATAGTGAATTGGTGAATGTCAGTCGTAAAAAAATATACACACAATAACACAAAATATTTTAATATAAATATTTTAATTAATAGGTAAAAAAATACTCAAAAGCTTTTTGCTGCTCGTATTAATTATTGTAGGAGATTTTTTATGTAACAAGAACAAAATGTAATGGAATTGCTTAATTTTACTAAAATCAAATGATTCAAACTATATTAAACATAAACCAAGTACTTTAAAGCCCCTTAAGCAGGTTATATGATGTCGTTAGGATGAGCAATTTATTACGTTTGTATAAGGAACAAGTAGTGGTAATAGCTCTCATAATGTCATTTAGATTAAGTTACTGATCATTAAAATCGGATTAGAATATTGACTTCACTTGGAAATATAATCCATTAGATGTATTTTACAACTTTTTTATACAAGAAACGGAGAATATTGTTAGTGCAAGAAGATGATGATCCTGTATCTACACAAGGTAGAACACGACCTACATATATATATAATCGTATATGAACAATATCGTCAATGTCCTACTAATATTATAAATGTGAAAGTTTGTGAATATGGATGTTTGTTACTCTTTCACGAAAAAACTACTGGACAGATTTGGATGAAACTTTACGGTAATATAGGTTATACATTGGAATAATATAATATGTAATGATTTTATGTCATTTTAGACGTAATATAACGATATTACGACCAAAATTACATCAAAATACATCATACATGTAAATTAAATCGGAAATTTTAGATAGTTATGACTATATTGGCGTACGCTGCCTAAACCATTGAAGTTACACAAAGATGATGTACCGTAGGATTGTTTGTATATTAAAAAAAATATTTGGAACGGCCTGTTGCGAAACTTTATGTGGCAAATCAAATTCTACGCGAGCGAAATCGCGGACAAAAGCTAGTAATGAATAATGATAATGATAATAAGCACGATTATAATGATAATAATAAAAAATAACGATAATAATAATAATGATAACCTCTTCGGAGAAACCGAACGTTTTGTTTGTACAATTATGGACGAAGTTATCATGACGAATAACTACCGGCAATATATCCTGAAAGATAGTACGGTTGACATTTGTCGGGCGTGCCACCGTCCTGGAGAATCTATTAGGCATATTATTTCTGGTTGTTCTCATCTTGTTAACGGTGAATTATGCACAGGCACAAGTAAGTAGCCAGGATCATACACCAATAACTTGCCCTTAAATACCAACTTGTCAATTTCGAAGTACCTGACTACAGGTACATGCTCGACCCAGTTCTCGAGAACGGTCGTACTACATTATATTGGGATCGATCTATTATCACAGATAGGACTACTGTTGCCAATAAGCCTGATATTGTGGTGATAGATCGATTAGAACGCCGCGCAATGATTGTTGATATCACCGTTCCTCATGACGAGATTCTCGTAAAAGTTGAAAAAGAAAAACAATTGAAGTATTTGGATCTGTCTCACGAGATTGCCGATATGTGGAATGTGGATTCGGTGATCATTTTTCTGATAATCATATCTGTTCACGGGTTGATAGCCAAGAGCCTCGACCAACACCTTAAGAGGCTCACGTTTGAAGGTTGGATCAAGGGTCTGATGCAGAAGGCAGTCCTCCTTGACACGGCCTGTATTGTGTGGCAGTTCCTGTCTCTGGAGCCCTAACCACCGGTATCTTGATCCCTGTACCCGATGTCGGTGGTCTACTAGTTTTTATATTTATAATTTGTACTTTTTATTTTTTATATAATTAAAAATGTAATGAATATGTGTATATAATAGAATAATAATAATAGCAATAATAATGATCAGGCTATTTAAGTTTAATTTCTGCAATAAATACATTTGTGGGTTAATATTTCCATTCGTCTATCAGAAAACTACACAAACTAAGGTAATACGTGCCTATTCACCGTCAAGCCAAAATAATTCGCGAAGAATTTTATTTATGTGTTATTTTTCAAACTTCGTTAAATAATTTTTAGTTAAGTTTTGTTCACGCGCACAAGTATGTACGTACGGTATAAAGTGAAAGATATCCCCTAGAAATAGTAACTTCTATCATTTTGTAGGGTATTCGAACTTGATTTTAAAATCATTTTTTGTTATTTCTAGGTAGACAATTTAGGGATTACAGATCCAAAAATAACTTTAGTGGAGGAACAAGGCAAGCGCCACTCTCAGGTGGAAATTTTAGACACACGTATTGGAGTTTTGGCCAGACCAAGTGCAAGAATCTTCCAGCCATTGTATGAAGAGCAGTTGGCTGTTCATATTAGCGGTGATACTGGTAAGCAAATTATGTATTGTAAGTCCATTGAAATTTTATTTCGTACAGAGAGAAAATTATGCCTGACGTACCTTACAAGCTGTAACATGATACTGAATGAGCTATGTACAATGCAGTCGCAAGGCCGAAGGTTGGTATTTGATAAACATTCATGTTGCAATGCAGGATTAGTGGTGAGTGTGGTTTTCAGACAACACTAAAATATTTTCATGACATACCACGAAATTTCTTATTAATTTGTAAATAAAAACATAGTTTACAAATGTGCTATAATATCAATACAATATAAGAACTGTTTTGTTACAAAGTATAGTTTGTACGCACAGGATCGAAAAATAAGGATAAAAGTATTGTAGTTTATTTTAAAACTCGTTTAACACATATCTCATAAGATAATATCATCAGTCTGCCTTTCAAGGCGTGTTGTGATAAAATAGTGAACAATCATCATTTTTCACTTAATCAAATCTCTTAAAGATATCAGACCAGACTAACGGCTTAACGAGCTGGCAGAGGCAAGAATAAAGTCGAACAACCATTCATTTCAATTGAGTGCTAGATCAACAATTGCAAAACATTAATTTATATTGTTACTTCTTTTACTCGTTTATCTTTTAAATTGGCTACTAGGTAAGCGGTTTCGTCTCGTAATGTAACAATTTAAAATTCCACAAACGTGATTAATTTGATTGAGAAATACCAACCAAAGAAATAGGAAATAAATCGAACCTCGACAGATATGCTTCTTGTTGATACTAGATAATCATTTGTGTCGTGAATTTAGTAGGTTGGTAACAAATTAATAGTAATGTGCATTTGATATAATTTCTAGTTAATCGACTTCAAAACTAGAAGGAGGTTTTCGATTCCATAGTTTTTCTTTTCATTTTTGTCACTGTTACTTATGAACCCATTTAGAAAATTCTTTTTTTATTGGAAAGCGTTTACATTTTTCCAATTCGAATGAAAATTGCTAGTCTCAAATGTGTAATATTAAAAAATAGAGAATACTGTTTATTACAGGACTTCATACTGCATTTTTTTTTATATTAAGAGCCTGCCAAAGTGACTCTACTCTGCCTGATGGAAAGCATGAATAGAATCCAAGTGTGGTCACCATACTCATTACAAATGCAGATAATGCAGTATGGTGACCCACACTATGGCGGCCTTTTGAGATGCTTTTTCACACCCTGCTTGGGGACGTAAAAGGCATGACAGTCACCGTGACAGTGTAAGGCTTACACAGTTACCACGATAACTGTCACCCCTGCATCAATGGGCCTCCAGTGTCACACTCACCAACGAAATACGACAACACGGATGCTGGCGCTTTAGGTTGGTCTTCTGTGGGAGGATAGTACTGCCGCGGTCGAGCCGGCCCGCTCGTGCTGAAATCAGCGTGGCTCTACTACCTAGTAAATATACTTATATTAAAATAACCAAAACGCCAAGAAGTACGCTTCATACGCCTTTCGGAAATGATCCCTACTTCAAGTTAGTTTTGTATTTTCAGGACCACCACTGCTTCGTGGACGTCTTACGTCTAGAATGCTGCCAGATGCCGCAGGATCCGGTCCTGCTTTACTGCGTCGCACAGGACAAGTTCGCTTACCTGCGAATATGGCCGGCCTAGCTTGGTTGTCCGTTGACTCCTTGTGTGGATTGTATTATGAGGTGAATATAATGTCCCTTATTATATAGCACATTAGCTTAAAATTATATTGTTTATTTTTTAAAGATTTCTCTTATAATTTTCTCGTTTTAATTGCAGTGACAAAAATATATAAACGATAAATAAAATAAGTGTACCATCATAGATATATTTAACTGAAACTTTTAAACTTTTCATAATCCAACTACAGTTATAAACGATGCAATTAACTTATTGTTGTGTAGGTATTCAAAACGGAATAAAATAATATATCTTTAATATATAAATGTAGCGCGTTGAAAATGGTTTTTTTTCCTTCTCACAAAAGGTACTTAGCTGACAAACTACTTTTTACTTGGTTTCCACAGCTTACATTATAACTTCGGTGGGTCACTTAAGTGTTATTTTTTATTAAGCCTGAATTATTTTTTCCAGACAGTCGTAACTGGAAGCAATGCCCGTTCATGGTCAAGCTGGTGGCTGGTGACGCATACAGCTGAAGATGGGGGAGCTAGAGAGCTGGGTGGTGAGGAGGGCTGGGTGCTAGAGCCCACTGCGGCTGAACTAGTAGCTTTACACGTTGGCGTGGCACACCTGGAGCTGAGACATGATAATGTCACCGTTCTACTGCGTACTAGAGTACCTCAAGTATGTAATCATTAATTAATCATATTTTTATTGGAACATTGGTTTCATTTTTGTTTTTGTAGATGAATGACTAAACTGACACCAACATGTCATCATATATATGCTTGGACTACGTTTAGTTTGCAGCTGTTTTCGAGTAATTTTAAATTTGGAGCTTTTATTTTTCTTCTACTTATTAACTATCAATTATCAGTATTTTGTAATTGAACGTCATAAAATATTAGATAATTTTCTTTAAATGTCTTTAAGGTTATGGTTCCATGTAATTTATTTATGGTTAAATGATGGATTATGGTAAACTATTTCAGTCAGTACTAATTAAAAGGTTAAAAAACAACGAAAGATAATTTATTATACAAAAATCTATTTATATTTGATTTGACCTTTAATGTTTGTTCTCCATTACATTATTAACAGTCCTATTGAAGAATCAATGGTTTGTATTAACACAAATAGTTCGTTCAATGGTATCATATAATACAATAAGAAATATGTTTTAAGTGAACTAAGGGTAAAGTCAACTGGTTTTAAATATCAATGTTTGTGACCTACATTTATAACGTAGTGTACGTTTACTTCATCTTTGTACCAATTTTTTTTGGTCAGTGAAAATATTCTGACCTAAGTAATAATTCTTTAATAAATTGAACGAAAACGTTTTTCTTTTTTCCGTTAATATTCGATGCGTACAACCAAAGTTACTCAGTTAGTCCGAAGACTATGTATCTGAGTCGTGCAAACTAAAATCACAATTGATTTCCGAAATTCGATCCATTGCCGTTACGGCATTTACTCAATTATAGAATGCTAAACTAAAAGTGTTATTGTTATATGAAAACACACTGTTATGAGAGTAACCTGAGGTTGTTGAATTTAGTAAGCTTTACCAAGTAGGTATTTGGTTTCACATCCAGATGAAACACTAATTTAATGTGATGTATGTATGTATTTCTTTACTTATTGTAAGATATCTTTTATTGAACTAAAGAAGTGATGCAGTCATATTTGATATAACTTAAAACAACATGTTTGATAAAAAACATTCTTATAAATCTTATTATTACTAAGTATAATGTAATGTTTATAACAACAAAGATAAGTAGAGTCTAAACTATATTTAATTAATGTATCAATTTGTTTGTGCCTCTGTAAATTGGATCATTAAACGGTAAGTGTGCTAATAAAGTATAATTAATTAATGAGTTTGAAGAAAAATGGGTATGATTTATTTATCAAGATTTTTCCAGATGAAGGGTATGGATATATTCTTTGGGGATTTGTTGTATAAATCTATTTGTTCTATGAAATGTGTTAGAAAGACTTTTTATTTTTAGTGTTTAACCTTGATTTTGTGTTGTGTTCAACCCTGACGCAAGTTATTGTTTAGTTGGGGTGCTTGGCTAGAAAACCTCCACGTGGTGCACCCTGGTAACGTTGGCGATGGTGTTCATCACTGCCAACGGCTAATGTTCTAGCACGAAGAGGAAGCCATTTTCTTCGGCAATTCGGCCGAGACTTGGTCAAACAGAGCGGGCGTATCTGTCGGATCCTCTGTTGGTTCTTCGCCCTTCGGGGCAATGAGGAGAAAAACCTCAGTAAAAAATCACGATGACGGGATCCTTTGTAGGGTTGGAGTCCCTCCGCTCAGCGGTGGAAAAGGTAGGACGGGCTCGGTGTGCACTTACACTGTCACCGAGCAGGCATCAGGAGACGTAGTCTCCCTGCCGCCGTCGACATATCGTAGTCCCGAGTTGGAGTCTCACGACTCCAATCGGGGGCGAGGGTCTTGGCTTAGCCGCCCGGACTGCGAGGAAGAAAACCTCTATAAAAATTACCCCGAATCCCGTGTTCTGGTGCGTGGCCAGGGGATGCATGGCTGATGGGTTGTTCAGTCGCAAGCGCACTCCCAGCCGAGGCACCTGCGGACCCCTCGGTTGGGCATAAATTTACGCTTGCCCGGGTATTGGGGGATCTCAGCCCGGGTCGACTTTTAATTCTCCCCCACTCGTGGGTTTTATTATGGAAACAAATACTCAAATGAACAAAATTAATAATAGGAAAGAACAAAAGAAGGAGGATAAAACAAAAGCAAATACCCCAGAAGTCAATATGACTCCTGGGAGCGTAAGGAGATCGGAACGCAAGCGTTCCAGGTCTGTCATACCGTCAGATGGTAATACCGGTCCAACGACTGACACATTAGAGCAAATGTACATGGAGCTCCGCGATAGTCGTAAACGCGGACGCTTCATGGACGAAGATAGCGATGTATCCCAGGAGTGGATTCCTACCAAAGTGACCAGTAGCCGCAGAGGGAGGTCGCGTACTCCAGTCTCTACTCCGTCAGGCTCCGTCTTTTCTAAGGCGGAAGCCTATAGACGGATCAGGGTTGAGGGTGAAAATGTAGTGGAGGAGGAGATCGGCGATCTCCTGCTAAAACTTCAGGAGCCGAACCTGGAAAGTTCTGCCTGCCAAACACCAGTGTCTATGCAGGAGAGGGCGAACGTGGCTGTAGCCATCATAAACAAGGTGGCTACAAAATCTACGAACCTTAAGGGCCAATTCGTAAAAGCCCTTAAGGACTCCTCCTCCACTATTGCTGGAGTAGTTGAGACCCTGATTGGAGATGTAGCTCGCCTCCAAGCTGCCAATGAACGCCTAACAGGACAGGTAGCTGAACTGAGTGCCCAGTTCGCCTAGTTTCGGGCGCAGGCGGATGGATCTGAACCTGGCCCAGCTCCGCGGCGGCCTTCGCCCTCTGTCGACTCAAGTGATGCCCACCTTCGCCAAATTCTGGAGGCAGTGGGACGTATGCTGGATGGGCGTCTTGCGGGCCTTGAGGCGAGACTGCCTCCAGCCCCCGTTGTTAGGCCGCCGCTCGCTGCGGATAGATCACGGACCGCATCAACGTCGACTCTGTCTCCCATTGCGGCTGGTCGCAGATCGTATGCAGCGGCGGTATCGGTATCTGCACCTGTGATCACTCGCAAGTCTGTACGAGCGGTCCATACAGCAACATCGAAGGCTGGGCCTACAGCGAAGGAAACCATGCCAAGGGTATATCCTCGCCTCCCCACTCCAAACCCTGGCGTTTCCGCAACAACTCCCTCTGCGATTGCTCCCTCGAATTGTGAGTGGCAGGTAGTCGGAGGAAGTAAAAAATCCCAAAAGCGCGGTAGGAGGGCTGCCAAGAAGGCAGTCTCGACTCCGCAGTCGCCACCGGCAGCAGTGATCGAAAAGACGAAGCCACGGAAACTACAGCCGCCTAAAACTGCGGCTGTAGTAATTACAGTATCGCCGGAGGCGGCAAATAGGGGGCTGTCTTATGCGGCCGTTTTCAAGAGGGCCCGGGACAGTCTCGCCACAAATAACTTTGGGACAGTAGGAGTCAGAATGCGCCTCGCCCAGACGGGAGCTCGAGTCCTCGAGTTCCCTGGGGCTGAAGGCGCAAAGACGGCAGACACGTTTGCCGAGAAGCTGCGGGGCATATTCGAGGCCACGGATGGTGTGAAGATCGCCAGGCCTACCAAGTGCGTAGAACTGCGTATTTCGGGCCTGGACGACTCGGTGACGTCCGAGGATGTCCATGCTGCAATTGTAGAGAAGACGGGATGCAGCGCGGATAGCATCCGGGTCGGCACCATCCGCCCCAGTCCGGGTGGGCTTGGCGCTGTGTGGGTCAAATGTCCAGTAGTATCGGGCAAAGTCCTGGGCGACGCCGGAAAGCTGCTCATCGGTTTCGTGAACGCTAGGATCACAGTCCTGGCGCCGAGACCGATGAGGTGTTATAAATGTCTGGCGTCGGGACACACACGCGCCAAGTGTGTTAGTTGTTTTGACTGCAGCGGACTATGCTTCCGCTGCGGTCGACCGGGGCACAAGGCGGCAGATTGTTCTGCTGCCCCTCACTGCCCCGCGTGTGCGGCGGGTAACAAACCCGCCAATCACCAGATTGGGCAGGGGGGTTGCAAACCTCCCCGCAGTTCTCGGCAGGCGTCAGGGGCTAGCCAGTCGGCCCAGGCTGCTTCTGACGTCGTTCGTGCGTCTATACCGTCGCCCATGGAGGAGGCTGTAGAGACGGTCGAGTAATGGCCCAGGTCTCCAGCCTCCTTGTCCAGACTAACCTGAACCACTGTGCCGCGGCGCAGGACCTTTTCCTGCAAACCATGGCACAGTGGTCGATCGGTGTTGCCGTAGCCGCGGAACCCTACTACGTTCCTCCCCGTCCAAACTGGTTGGGTGACCGGGACGGTTCCGTGGCAGTCGTCGGCTCCACGGTGGCTCATTCCCCGCCCTTGTCGCTAAGAGACAAGGGTACTGGATATGTTGCTGCCGAGTGGGGGGGGATCACTGTATATGGTGTATACTTCTCCCCCAACCGGAGTTTGAACGACTTCGAGGTTTTCCTTAACAACTTGGAAACCTCGGTGCGGCGTCTAACGTCTGGGCACGTCTTAGTGCTGGGGGACTTCCACGCAAAGTCCATTGCGTGGGGTTCCCCCAGGACGGACGCTAGGGGCGAGGCTGTAGAGGAGTGGGCGGCCTCGGTGGGCCTCTGTTTACTAAACAGGGGCTCCACCAACACGTGCGTGCGACAGCAGGGAGGGTCGATAGTGGACCTTTCGTTCGCTACCCCTGCCCTCGCCGCACGAGTAAGGAACTGGCGTGTCCTGGAAGAGGTTGAGACGCTCTCGGATCATCTCTATATTCGATTTGAGCTCTCCCGCTCCCAGGAACCCAGAAGGGGTCACGTGGCGCGGCGTTCTTCTAGCTTTCCGCGCTGGGTTATAGCCAAACTGAATAGGGACCTACTAGAGGAGGCAGCCATTATTCACTCTTGGCTGTCTCCGCAGGCTCCGACCGAGGAGGTCGACATGGGGGCTGGTCGTTTCCGCGATGCGATTACGCAGATCTGCGATGCGGCCATGCCCCGCATCCGAGGTTGTCGGCCTCCACGGAAGGAAGTTTACTGGTGGTCCCAGGAGTTGGCGGACCTCCGCGCGGCCTGTACTCGTGCCCGGAGGTCCTACACCCGTGGTCGGCGGCGACACCGCGAAGAAGGCGGGGAAGACCAGCTTCATAAGGAGTACCGAGAGGCGCGGAAAACTCTGAAGCTGGCCATCAGCCGCGCCAAGGAAATTAAGCGTAAGGAGATGCTGGAGGGTCTCGATCGTGACCCCTGGGGTCGCCCTTATCGTGCGGCGCGACAAAAGCTCCGCACGTCGGGCCCCCCCCTTACAGAGACACTCCAGCCCAGCTTCCTGCGGGATGTGGTCGAGGGCCTTTTCCCGCAGCGGGTGGATCACACACCCCCGTCGATGGTCTTCATGGCCGGAGACGACGGGGGGAACGTGGACAATGTTCCGCCCGTTAGGGAATCGGAGGTGGGGGCGGTTGTTCTACGGATTCGCTCTAAGAACACCGCCCCTGGGCCAGATGGGATACCTGCCCGAGTATTGGCACGAACCCTCGACCACATGTCGGACCGCCTCAGGGAGGTCTTGGACGCTAGCTTGTCGTCCGGACGCTTCCCTGAGTGCTGGAAAAGCGGGAAGCTGGTCCTATTAAGGAAGCCGGGACGGCCTACCGATTCGGTGGCGGCCTATAGGCCCATTGTGTTGCTGGACGAGGCGGGTAAACTGTTTGAGAGGATACTCTCTGCCCGCATCGTCCGGCACCTCTGCGAGGTGGGCCCCGATCTGTCGGACGCCCAATTTGGTTTTCGGGCGGGGCGTTCGACGGTCGATGCTGTGCTGCGCTTGAGGGCCGTTACCGAAGAGGCGGTGAGCTGTGGCGGCGTGCTGTTGGCGGTGTCGTTGGACATCGCCAACGCATTTAATAGTCTGCCATTTAGCTGCATCAGGGAAGCACTCACCACGGGGTGCCCGAGTACCTGAGGCGGCTTGTGGCAGACTATCTTGAGGAGCGTACCGTCGTGTACGAGGACCGAGATGGTATTCTGAGGCGGCGGCCCATGTCGTGCGGTGTTCCACAGGGGTCCGTCCTCGGACCACTCCTGTGGAATATGGGATACGACTGGGCCCTTCGAGGTCGTCTTCCCCCCGGGCTGGGCGTAATTTGTTACGCCGATGACACATTGGTCACGGCCCGGGGGATGAACTTTCAAGAGGCGGCGCGCCTGGCCACCGTGGGAGTCTCTTTAGTGGTCGGGCGCATAGAGGCGCTGGGTCTACGGGTGGCCCTAGATAAGACGGAAGCCCTTTTGTTTCATGGGCCCCGTCGTGGTCCACCCCCCGGTGCCTCTATCGTTGTCAATTCGGTCCTCGTACCGATTAAGGCCCAGATGAAGTATCTGGGCCTGATCCTCGACGGCAGGTGGCTCTTCGACGAGCACTTCCGACAGCTTACTCCAAAGCTGGTCGGCGCTGCTTCTGCTCTTGGGCGACTTTTGCCCAATTTGGGTGGAGCCAGCGTCGCGACGAGACGATTATACACGGGGGTTGTTCGGTCAATGGCGCTGTATGGTGCACCGGTGTGAGCGGCGGCTCTGACCGCCCAGAATAGGGCTCGCCTCTGGCGCCCTCAGAGGATATTGGCGATTAGAGCCATACGCGGTTACCGCACCGTATCGACGGAGGCGGCGTGCGCCCTGGCCGGAACTCCCCCGTGGGATTTGGAGGCGGAAGTGCTCGCCGAAGTTTATCGGCGGACGGCTGACTTCCGGGCGGGTAGCGGCATACGGCCCCCGCCCGAGGAGATACGCGAGTGGCGTGAGGCCGCTCGTCGAGCCACGATGGCTCGTTGGTCGTTCCGGTTGGAGACTCCACGTGCTGGCTTTGCCCTCGTGGAGGCTCTCCAGCCGGTCATCACCGAGTGGGCAGGGCGGCAGCACGGGACCCTTTCCTTCCGACTGACGCAGGTCCTTTCCGGGCATGGTTGCTTCGGGAAGTATCTGCACTCGGTCGCCAGGAGGGAATTTGAGGAGGAGGAGGAGATCTCTCGCTACCGGCCGTCATACGCTCCATGGCCGGTAGTGACAGTTGTTTTACCGCGGTCGCAACCTTCTGCGAAGACGTAATTTCGCGGAAGGAGGCGGCGGAGAAGGCCCGGGAGGACGATATCCACTCGGACTCAATTCGCCGCCGGCGAGCCGGGCGGCGGAGGCGCGCATACCAGCGCCTCATGCCGCCTTGAGTGTGGCCGCGGGTGGACGGGACGGGTTTTCCCCTCCACCCGCTATAATGGTCAGCCGCGAGGAGGCGACGTCCGCGTGTGCCGTACGTCGCCTAAAATAGAGAGTTTATCCGCAGATGGTACCCGAGGTAGCGGGCAGGCGCTAGGAGGAATCTGGATGTCGTAATAGCAGCGGTTCCCGGATCCCTCCCATCTCAGGCGCAGAGTGGCACACCGTGTGGTTTTAGTCGGTCCGATTCCGACACACCACCCTGCCGTAAACCCCGGTGGGGTGACGGCCCGAGGGGGTTTCCACACGTTATTGTTTAGTTGCTAAGATAGAATTTTAATTCGAACCTATAGTGCATTACTGTTCTTTTAATTTAAAAAAAAATGACACCTGTAATATATATAGAATAATAATATCACGTTTCTAAGTAGTATTACTATTTAATATGTGATAGCGTTCAGAAATATATATATACAAACTATTATTATTAAAAGTAAGTATAATTCACAGATAAACGTACCACCATCGTGTCTGCCAGCAGTTCCTGGGACAGCAGACAACGAGTTAAGTGCAAAGTATACGCCAGGGCCGGCGGAAGATCAGATTTCTGATTACTCCTTGTTCAGGCTGAATGTTAACTATTGTACGCAGCGTGACAAGTTCTATAAGTTGGGGGAGATTTGGACAGATACTGAGGTTCGTATTAACGTTTCTTCTCATTCAAAAAAGTGATGAAAATGTAGTTTACAGAACTAAAAAACACACTTACAAAAGCCGGTTACAAATATACAGGTGAAGCTAATAAAAGCGTGTTAAAAATAAAGATCTTCTAAACGAATCGTCAAAGGCCCAGTTTCATACGTTCCCTTTTTATACTACGTATCGATAGAATTAAAGCTTTAAGATATAATAGCGACATCTACCGTTCACGATAGAACTTGAGTAGCAGTAACTCTGGCCGTGGTTATATTTGTGAGTCTTTACTTGCAAAAGTTATTAGAATAACCGTTAGAGGTCACACAGACTTTAAGCGTTGGACGTGCTAATTTTTATTTTTCAATAAGTGAACATAACTGTGTAGATCGTGTAGTAAGCTTTGAGCTTTACTTATGTGTGCACTTTACATTGTGCAATTATTTAAAAAGTTATAGTATATCTAAAAACTTGTTACCTAAAACTTAAGAAATAAGTCATATCAAAAATTTTAGTTTTTAATTAAAGAATTTTGTAAACACACTTTTTTAAATTCCATTATCTATATTCAAAGCTACCATTGAAATTGAACATTAAAAAATTAAGAGACAAGAATTGCAATATAATATAATTTTTAACTGATTTTTTAGACATGTTCGAAATGTTGGTGTGTGCTGGGTATGCCACGATGTGAGCCGATCCAGTGCCCGCCAGTTAACTGTTTGGTACCCACAATCAAGCCACCTGGACAATGTTGCCCAATATGCACTAGTAAGTCCGTGTGAATATTTGAAATTGACTACAATCAGTAAGTAACCGGATGTAAGTTCTTCAAAATAATATTGCCGTATCTTTCAGACTCAACAACAGCCGTCTGGTCAGAAAACGGTAGCTGTTCTCTAGCAGATCAAACTTACGCACCAGGCTCATCTTGGCATCCTTACCTTGTACCCGGAGGATATGACACATGCGCTATCTGCACATGCAACTTTCATACGAGACAAATACAATGTCCTCGTGTCCGATGTCCACCATTGAAGTGCAGTGAGAAGGATGCGTATAGACCTGACAAAAAGGCTTGCTGTAGAGTTTGTACAGAGGTAAATACGAAACCATTTAATTTTATTTGTTCGTTTTGAAGTTTCCATTGACCTTTACAAATGATTGATGTACTTGCACCTCCTACTAACAAGATTTTTAAATGTAATGTAAACCACAATATTGTGGCCAATTAGTATCATATCGCTAAACAGTTCCGTAGGTGTCGAAAAACGTTTTTCTATCGTTGATTTCGACGTTGATCGATATCATTTTTTAGTTGAAGGCAAAAAAACCAGATGAAGAGACTCCGAAAGATCAAGGAACACCACGGACAGCCGAAGAAATACTTGCCGAAGGCGGCTGCAAGTTCCCTGATGGACCCCTGCCGAATGGCAAGGAAGTACATCCGTCAATACACTCTCATGGAGAACAGCGATGCGTCACATGCCGTTGCAAGGTCTGATTTTTTGACTTTCGTTTTATTTAATATATTTAGTTCATGATCTTCATGCAAACCTAGTTTAAAATTTAGCTGGTTCCAGTGAACTTCATTCAGCTACATTATTACCATATTCCCAAAACTCGACAAAAAATTTGCGTCATGGCTAAAAGTTTTGGCTACTGGTTTTCGCAACAACATAGTTGGTGCATGACACAGTGAATTACAGTTACTTCTAGTAGAATTTCTTACAACATTTTTTACCCTCAACGCACATCTGGTCTACTTTTTGAATCAATAACCTAGACTGTAAAGAAATATATCTAGTGGCAAATTGTTTATAATCATGAGTGTCTACTGCACTGCTACTGTAGTCTCGTACTTAGATATGTTCCTTACCAATTTAATGTTTAAACTTCGAAAATAACCACTGAAAATTTGTCTTGATTTGTTTTACTTACTGATTAGTTGATATTTGATTAATAGTTATGCCATTAAGCTTACTGTTTCCTGCAACAATGATCTTTGTCTGAAACATTCTGTGTCAGTGATACACTGTTACCTGAGAAATTCACATATTTTTATTTATATTGTTTGTTTTAGGATGGTGAAGTGACGTGTGTCCGCAAGAGATGCGGTCGCTCGGCGTGCCAACGTCGGCGACGCGTGGACGCGTGCTGTGCGTGCGCACGGCACCGCCGCCAGCGTCGTACGGAGCGCCCCATGCACTCGACGCACTCCCTCACTGTACCCGCGGCGCGCTCGCCCAGCTGAGCGCGATCAGCACCTCCGCGCAGACCGGGACTATACTAGAGTAACGCGCCTCATATATTTTGTGTGGATACAACTTTCTTTTTGACCTGATTAAATTCTCAAACTTAGTATGAGGTTGAGAAGCGTTTGATCTATGCCTAGCTCAACAATTCATCTTATGTTTTCCGTTTTGAGCTCGTTGTCGAATCAAAACTCTCATTTTCAATTTTCGTTAAGGGAAAGATCTTGTAAATCCATACAAACATATGACAGTTTGGCGCTGCGGTCGATAGTGTGTGATGGGTATATTGCAGTGCGTTGCGATTCGCCCACCTGGTGTGCGCCTGGCTTTACTGCGCCCGTCCCGTCTATATCCCAGACTGTTAGGCTAAGTGAATAGACTGACATATCTTTATGTACTCGTGCGATTCGAATGTGTCTCTAGGTTTAGATTGAACAGCGCACTGGACGAGCTGCTTTTTCGATCGAGGGGAGAAGTGCTTTGAGATTTGATCGAAAATATGAGGCTGGGCCATTTAGAGGTTAACTGTCTTAGGACTGATTATTTAGACTGGTTCTCTGAGTGTAAGGCTCGGTTCTCCAGCGCGTGCACCTTAAAAAGGGACGGTCGGCCGCGCGAAACAGTCGATTGACGACGGAGGTAGCTTTACTGTATTATACGGCTTTGAATATTGACTTACCCACCGGTATTTTAATTGGTATTATGGTAACACGAAATTTAGGCGCATTACATCATCCGATACTGATTCGTATTATTGTTAGTGGTAGGGCTCGATCGCTCGGATAAGATTGAGCGCGGTCGATAAAACGATGTGCCATATTTTCTTAATTGTAAATATAAATTATAATACTTATGAGCATATTTATTTACGTTTCTAATGTATATGATACACGATAACCGCACTTTTAGGTGGTCTTGTATGAACATCACAAATGTTATTATTGGTCGCCTACTTTGTGCATTTGCTTTTAGTTTTATATTATCTATATGACTACATGTGTAGTGATCGGTAACTCTAACACCTGAATTTTAATACAAAATGTAACCTAAGTTCTTAAAGTATTTGTTAAGACGTCAATACTAGAATTCGTATCCAAAGCTATTAACAAAATTTCAGTTCAAATTCTGTCTAGCAATAACAATTGAAATTAATGTTGATGGAACGTGGCAGTAGAGACAGTTACAGTCAATAATACATACTTTACCTGTATGCTTTTAGATTAATAGTATGGTTATCTTTAGTAACTTACTTGGTGGTTTAGGTGTTCTAATCTTTCAGCAATTTATGTATCAAAGATACTTTGTAAATATTTTAGTCTACTTTTAATACTTCATATACAGATGCCTATAACGTATTGTACCGATATAAAAGAATATATGTAGATAGGGTTATAGTTTACGCAAATTTCGTGACTAGTTTTGTTTAATTACTAGGATAACGTATTAGTTACGTAATTAAGGAAGCTAGTCCAAATGTTTTGATGTGATGGAAACGAATGCCATGTAGCTAGCGATACGTCTGTTTTGAATACTAATTATGATAGGGATTTATTGCTATGAGTAATGTGTAAGGTCTTATAGTCACTAGGTATAAAAACGTAGCGTTACAAACAGTTATAAATATGTTAACTGGAAATGAAGCCTTGATAATGGTTGCGCGGGCGCGACAGGCGACTTTCTAATTTATAATTTGAATTACTTGATAGGTTTTTATATGGAGTGAAAATAAGACCTTTTGTTTTTTTTTGTGCACGAATAGCACTTTTTAAATATAGAATTTTTCGAAAGAGTCCATTTGCCAAAAAATAACTTAAATTTAATTCACTTCACATTTCGTGGTTGGTTCTAGTCCGAACAAAATTATGCGGAGTTTGTATTATATAATTTTAAATTGGCTATTATTTTTATTTGATATTAAGAGAATATCACTCGATTGAGTGCAAGAGTTTATCTTGGTTCTAATATATTTTTTGTATTCTAACAATAGGAAAGTAATTACCTATGGCTTGCGAATAACCTAACTAATAGCCATGAAGAATACTATAAAGTCGCTTCTATTGCATTGTTTTCTACTTAATAAATCATTGCATTCATCACCGATGTACTATAATTTAAAGGGATGATATTCATTTTATCAAAAAGTTTAATAAAATTGAATGTTAAATTATAATTTGTGAAGTCAATAGCTTGTAAACTGTCATACATTGATATGAAATAAATGACCTGTGAACAATGTAAATCTTTTTTTTTGTGTGGTCAGTTCAGGAGTATAAATGTGTGTGGTTGCGTTGTAGCTGATCGACTGAAACCGCTCTAAATTAAAACGGTTTTCACCACAGTATAAACAGCTGAAACACGGTACACTATCTCTTCTCATCGCCTTGTACCACTTATTCCTTATATTTGCATCTTCAGCATAAATAAATATATCTCATCAGGTGTAGATTGCATGTCATTTCATTCCTGGTTCGATCACGCAAAGAAACTCCGAACATTGCCCTCTCCATTGCTCTTTGGGTGACTTTGAGCCTTCTTATAAAGTTCATAGTGAGTGACCACGTCTCCGTGCCGTAAGTCGTCACTGCCAACACAAATTGATTAAAGACTTGTGTCTTGAGACACTGTGGTAATTGCGACGAGAATACTTTACGTAGCTTCCCGAACGCTGCCCAACCTAGCCGGATTCGACGATTGACCTTTTTTTCGAAGTCAGACCTGCCTAACTCGATAGTTTGTCCTAAATACACGTAGTCGTCAACCACATCGAGGGTAGATTCTAAAATTTTCACTTGAGTGGGTGTGACATGGACATTTAACATAATTTTTGTCATATCCATAATCAAACCCGCTCGTTTAGAGACTCTAGTGTGGTCATCAAGCATTGTGCTAAGATCTGCCACGGTTTCAGCCATAACAACTATATCATCAGTAAATCGAAGACGTACTGGCGTTTTCATATAAAAACTTTAATACTTCAATGTACCGATAGTCAGTTTGGCATCGCTGGAGAAATTGTAACACAGCCCAGCCATTGTAGGTTCGTGATGACTCTCAAGAACAGTCTATAGACGTGGGTCACAAGAGAGGTGAGTCTATAGTTCTTCAGCAGGATATTGTCGTCCTTTTCGAAGAAAAGCACAACCACAGCGCTAAACCATGCTTTCGGTAGTTGCCCATTGAGTATGACGACATTAAATATTTTCTGAAGGATTTTCAAAACCAGTTTTTCGCTTACCTTCAGGAGTTCAGTCGTAATTCCGTCTTCACCAGATGTCATGTTGTTTTTAAGCGTATATATGTAGCTCAGTCAGGTTAACTTAGCCCTTGGATCTTTACCGTATCGACGGAGGCGGCGTGCGCCTTGGCAGAAACACCCCCGTGGGATTTGGAGGCGGAAGTGCTCGCCGAAGTTTATCGGCGAACGGCTGACTTCCGGGCGGGTAGCGGCATACGGCCCCCGCCCGAAGAGATACGCGAGTGGCGAGAGGCCGCTCGTCTAGCCACGATGGCTCGTTGGTCGTCCCGGCTGGAGACTCCACGTGCTGGCTTTGCCGCCGTGGAGGCTCTCCAGCCGGTCATCGCCGAGTGGGCGGGGCGAAAGCACGGGACCCTTTCCTTCCGACTGACGCAGGTCCTTTCCGGGCACGGTTGCTTCGGGAAGTATCTGCACTCGGTCGCCAGGAGGGAATTGAGTCCCGCCTGTCACCACTGCGACTGCAGTGAGGACTCGGCTCAGGACACGCTGGCGGTTTGTTCCGCTTGGGCGGCGCAGCGTGGGGTCCTTACTGCAGTTATTGGAGGAGATCTCTCGCTACCGGCCGTCATACGCTCCATGGCCGGTAGCGACAGTTGTTTTACCGCGGTCACAACCTTCTGCGAAGACGTAATTTCGCGGAAGGAGGCGGCGGAGAAGGCCCGGGAGGACGACCTCCACTCGGACTCAATTCGCCGCCGGCGTACTGGGCGGCGGAGACGCGCGTACCAGCGTCTCATGCCGCCTTGAGTGTGGCCGCGGATGGACGGGTCGGGTTTTCCCCTCCATCCGCTATAGTGGCCAGCCGCGAGGAGGTGACGTCCGCGTGTGCCGTACGTCGCCTAAAAGGAGAGTTTTATCCGCAGATGGTGCCCGTGTGAGCGGGCAGGCGCTAGGAGGGATTTGGATGTCGTAATAACAGCTGTTCCCGGTCCCTCCTATGTCAGGCGCAGAGTGGCACACCGTGTGGTTTTAGTCGGTCCGATTCCGACACACCACCCCGCCGTAAACCCCGGTGGGGTGACGGCCCGAGGGGGTTTCCACACGTTAAAAAAAAAAAAAAAAAAAAAGCCCTTGGATCTTTCGGTAAGTCAGTCACAGGATTCAGTGTTGCTATGTATAACTGCCCATAGAATCTCTCCACCACACTCAGAAACACTTAGAAATATTTTAGTCGCTTGATTTCGCTCTATAGCCTCTTGAATAGCCTAAGTCTTTTCTCTGACGCTTAGATATCTGTCTGTTAAGCTGCCGGTATAAAGATGCATCGACTGAAGTTGCAGAGTCATGTTTCGCCTTTCTTGTATGAGCTTGAGAGTGCAGTCAGAGAACCTCTTCATTCTATTTGTGTGACGGGTTTTGAGTAACTGATACCCGACCGTACGGACAGTTTCCACTAACCGGTTACTAAGTTTGTTCGTATCAACGCAGGTCTCGAGGGCTTCGAAGCGATTCTGAAGTTCGAGCTGAAAGTTTACGGGGTTTTGCATTTGAACAGGTGTGGATCAGAACCTAGACTTCACCAGCCGCGATCTTTCAAGTTTGGTATTCAATGTACCTCTAGCCAGTCGGTGATTGCTGCCGGTTTTTACCATATTGACCACAGAGACATCAGTGGACATTTGCTTCTTCGTCGATATGATGAAGTCGACCTCATTTTTGGTAAAACCATCATACTCTTTCAAGTCCTTTTTCTATGTTCACGCTTCTGGAAGAAGGAGTTCATCCAGTAACAGCCCTCCTTCTCCGTGAAATCGATCAGTAGTTGGCCCCTGTGATTTCGTTGACCAATTCCAAATTGTCCCACCCGTAGCGCATCGCCGATTTGTTTACCCAACCTGGCGTAGAAATTTTACACATATGTATGGCCTTACTAACGTCTTCATACACAGTCTCTACCTCATTATCGGGATATGTCACGGACGGAGCGTATGCCTGTGTAACCTTCAGCGAATATCTCTTGGTTATTTTGAGTACTCATATAAGGTACGCAACCCTCGACGACACGATCTCGATCTTGACTACGTTATTTACGAGGGATTTACGTACCAAGAACCCAACACCGCCTTGGAACTTATGATCACCCTCCCGGAAATAAAGCAAGTTGCTAGATTGACGTATTATTGAGTCCTTCCCCTGTCTACGGACTTCAAATAAACCCAAAATATCCCACCACAACCCGCTCAATTCCTCCTCCTTCCTCCAGTTTCAATATTTTTTCGTTGGTTCGCAATGTGCGCGTGTTATATGTTGTCAGGTCAAATCATCGTTTGTGGTAGCCCGATCTTACCCGGGGATTCTTCGCACCCCCTGCCCTGCCATTTCCTAGATCACTACCGTAGCCACGAGTAGTAGAGCCGCCGGAGACTAGGGGCTGTTTTTTTCTTGCGCCTGTCACAAGGGGGGGGGGGGGGGTTGTTGCTTTTGCCATAATCACCACGCTTAGCATGCAGGTTGGCGATCACAGTGAGATGGTGTACTCATTAGGACACTGTTGCTCATCCTCTGGTGTACTATCCCTTAGTGGACTTTTCCGTCACCCACGGGAGGAGATGGGGTGATACTATTCTTAGCCGGTACCACACAGCTCAATAAATTATTACGGAGATACAGTTATAATGTCTTGTACCATAAATTAAATTTCTTTCTGCTCATAATTATGAACGATATAAACTAAAAACGTAACAATCAAAATAGACTACTTTACAAATACATTAAAACAAAAGTGACATATTTTGAATAATCTAAAAATTTTTATCTTAACTGTAACTGCGCTTTATATATTCCACTGTATGTTAATTGCAGACTCCTTAGAAGGATGCAATTAAACAGTTTTCAACTCCAAAGTATTCAGGGAGACCTAGATATAAGTAAAAAGCTAAAGTCAAGAATGAAGGAGACAGCAAATGTAATTAAATTGTTCGGTTTTTGTGCCCCGTCACAGTTCTTCGAGCTATCAAATACTTTTTCTGCTAAAGTACACTGCTTTTTTCATTTGAAAGTAAGAAAGAAAAAGTAGGAGATATAGTTCAACGGACGTTGGATGACTCTCGGGTTTTTGGTACTTTAAGTATCTATATCGATAGAAGATGCCACTAATACGGCCTGGTAGTAGTAGAATATGCAATATGTTTAGTTTATTGAACTTTTATAGTTTTAGTGTAATTTTCTACGATAAAATGATTTATAACCAAAACTACTTTTTGTTTTTTTTTCTAAGGAGACTTCTTTCTTCTTTTCTAAGGAGACGGCTATGTGACCGCTTGACCGCTTTTTATGTAATTTTTGACCCATATTCAGTATGACTCGGTATGATTGTTTCGTTAGCCTATCGATTTGCGTATGTGACTGCCGATCAACAGGTCTTGGGTTCAATTTTTGGGTCGAGGCAAAAAGTGTTATGGAGTTTTATGAATTAAGAGGAAATGCTTAATAACATCTATATCTAGATATACATAGATATACATCTATAACTAGAATTTGGCAGTTGGGGTCTTAACCTCCGTGCCTCCCATCGAATTACGAGAGTGAGGGAACAGGGAGGGCACTTGTATTGGCGCACACGTTTGTGCACTATAATATTTCCTGTGGTTCAACGGAGATCCCGTTGAGACTGGCCGACATGGCTGTAATCGGCTAGTAGTAAGAAAGAAAGAAAAGAAAGAAAAAAGATTTATTTTCGCACATTATAATAATAGCAACAATAAAATAAACAATAAACAATATATAAACAATAATAATAATAAAATAGGTGATATAAAAACGATCATGCAGTGTCAACAACGGATCCAATTCAGCATTGTAGCAGATGAATGCCTGACACGGGTGGGCATTTGTTAATTAAAAGAGTGTAAACTATCTTTACGCATCATTGAATATGTATTTCATCATCATCATGTCAGCCACGATGCGTTCACTGCTGGACATAAGCCTTCTCCATTGACTTTCATGGACTTCGACGGAATATTCAATTCCAAATAGTCCCGAAGTATTGTTTTGAACTTTTTATGAATAGTAGTAATAGTAGTAATTGAAGAGTAATTTTTAAATTACGTGTAGTTATAATGAAATGTAAAAATTAAAATATAATATCGCTTATGACCGAAACGCAGGAAGCCGACCGCACGACTGAGCCGCGCGACTACCTTACTTATAGACGAAACCCCCCCCCCCCTGCACCTCATGCTTTGGCAACGCACATACTATGCGTGAGGCGTCTGAGAATGTTGCTTATTATTTTAATTTAACGATAACTTTTAAATTATTCGTTCAAATATCATGCTGTAAAAGATAAAATATATCTGCATTAAACTTCCTTTATGATAAAATAGCTTATACTTGTATGAATCCATACACCTGTCTAGTATTAATACTCAAAGACTATGTTTAAATTTTAATTCTTTTATTACACATAGAAAACCTTATACTAAGTTATTTATAATAGATAGATATATAGTATCAATGAATTTTTTTATAGGTTTTGATGAGTACATCAAAAGTGTAGTACATTATATTTGTCTGTAATCATCTATTTTAGTAGCGCACGTCGAATTATGTTTCTTTTGTGAAGTTTTTTACACCTTGGCTTACAAACTTCGATTTATAATACGGATTTCTAATTTTTTTTTAATTAAATTATAGTCTATGTTACTTCTTGATAATGTAGCTTTCTATTAGTCAAAGAACGGTCAAAATCGGTACAGAAGTTTCAGAGCCTTTAGGGTACAAACAAACAAAAAAATTTTTCCTCCTTATAATATTAGTATAGATGACAGCTTTATTTTTGCTGATGAGTCGTAGACACTAAATATTCATTAATTGTACCCTTTAAATTAACTAGATATTATTGTTTGTAACTACTACAATAACTTAGTATTGTTTGCTATACTTTAGTGGACTAAATAATCACATAACTCCAGTGATACCTACAGTAGACATAGAAGAGGTCATCTAAAAGATTAACGGCACTTGTTCACACAATATTTATTTTTACTTATCTACTGCTTACAATTCTCTAATTGTATCAAACGATATTATTTTTGGCTTCAAAGCGTTTAAAATGACATCGTAATAAAATACATTGCATAGAAATGTGATAAAATATAATATACTCATAAATATAAACATACACAAGGTAAAGAAAATTTATGTTTACACCCAAAGATTGTCGTCAATGTAAACAAAAAGTTAGCAGTCATGAATCACGTCATATTATTTATAGTACATACTTTACAGTTAGCAGCTTAAAATTATGATAATTAGTTTGCAACTAGTGACTGACTGAAAGTTTCGGTTTAGATTTCGACTAGTTTTAGCCAAAAAATGTAGTTTCGGCTATAGTTTCGGTTTTAGTCAAAAATGGCTGAAACTCAAATATTCGTAAAATATCGTGCACGGTTCGATGAACTTAGGCTTGCTTGCTCGCACTGCCATTCGTTGTTAATTGTATTGATTAGATTATGTTTTGTATATAAACGATTAACATAAAACTGTGTTCTAGGGTAGAACCGAAAAATATCCAGTCGTTTAGAAACAGGACAACTTTCAAAGTTTCATAATTTGCCTCATTAGTTGTAAATACATACATCATATTAACCTCAAGCAGCAATTATTTGCATGCACTATGCGGCAGCATTACATGTTACAGCTTTTATTAGAGATAAATCTAATGGAATGGATTGATTATTGCGTCATTCTGCTGAAAGACACGCGTTTTTAATTATTCCATTTAGTCAGTATGCTCTTAGCTACTGCAAATCATTGTATGCTGTTTTGTGTCCTTGTAGATGCGATTACGACAGATTTTTATAATAATAATATTTTTGTTAATCGTGAGGTATTCGTCTAGACATGGTTTAAATAAATGTTATAGTGGGCACAAGACTTCATGCTGTAAGGGGTCCTGCTTATTTTATTTTGATACTTGCTTGTGTTGTGTAATGTGCCTGAAACTGAGTGTGTTATCAATCACTTATTGGGTCATCGGTACCAACGTGATGAATGACGTTTACAGCCCTGGAGTATCCTGAAGTGATAATATTTTTTATTATTTTTATTTTATTTTTATTTATTTTTTTATACTTAAACTCAAAAACAAATTACAAGTTAAATTTAACGACGGTTGCCGCACTTAGCAATAATCGTCTGCCAAATTGGATACTCTGCCTGATGCCAAGAGTGGTGTCACCATCCTCGTTATGATGCAGACAATGCAGCATGGTGCCCCTCACTATGCTGACCTAGTGTGGTGCTTTTTCAAGCTTCACTTTTAAAACCCATAATTTCAAAATGGGAAGGCAACGCGTATGCTGGTAATGAACTCTAGGTTCTAATCGATTGGCACGGGAAGGAAGACTCGACATGTTTTGTTTAAGAGCGTATATTTTTAACTCTAAAATAGTAATTTCCAAGGCCAAGGACAAAGGGAGATAATGTAACTAGTTTGGAGATCTCGTCAGCACAATCTTAATGATAAAGGTGGCAATTGCAGAAGCCGATTCTACGAGCGTAACTTTACGATTTAAAGATATTATTTATTACGAACCCTGTCAAAACGCATCATTAGCTTTACGAATATAGCGAGGTGTAGATTAAATAGGATTATGAGGCAACAAAAGTGCTTATTTTATTATAAGAGTGATGCATACTGTCAGGTTCAAAGCTAGTCGAGCATTTATGAAATAGACACGTAAATAAAATCATATGTAATTGATTGATTTTAAAAAGTAAGTAGTGCTGATGAGTAATTAAAATGTAAAGTTCACCAACTCGTTTTGGCGACGTCACTTTGATGTCTCCGATATCACAACGCTGCCATTTACAATTAAGCGATTCATGTAAACAATGGTGTTCTAATTCGAATTTATATTTTTGTATTTTATTTGGTTTAAATTCGTGTTTCTGTATTTATGTCCTATTATTTTTTCACCGACTTATATTAAACCGTAATATGTGTTATTTAAATTTTCCTTAAAAGTATTGTTACACTTAAACGTTATAATATGTATATTTATCATGACGTAAAAAAATACAAAATACATATTTGTTACGTACTTTAATGATTGTCTTTATTTAACTTTCGGTAGGTTTTACTTTTATATGCAAATAAATATATAAAAATACACAAGATTTCAGTATATAATATTAATTTGAAATACGTTTAAGTAAGTTTCAGTTTCGGTCAAAACAGAGAGCAAGGCCGAAAGGTCGCTGTCGGTTTCAACTGAAAAAAATTTGGTCAGACACTATTGATAACAGGCCTCTCTTTAGAAATGAGGTTTTAACATACAATACGACACTGGCCGGACAGGTTGGTATAGGGTTCGCTTCAAGTTTAACTTTTCTTTCCAGTAGTTTTATCCTGTGTAATTTGCTCCTTAAATCTTTTCTTACGACATCTGTATGATGCATAGGTATAGAGATACTCTGTCACCATACGGACAACATTATTAAATACAATTTTATGTATTATTAAAAACATCATAGTTTCGGCAAGAGCTTACATGTGTTTCTGCATTAAAATTTTCTTCTATTTAGTGACCAATGTTTCACGCAAGTATTCGTTAAGTTTGGTTACCGAAATCAGGTTAATGTTTAGATTTAGTGCTAATAGAGTGGTTATAAATTTCGTACAATGTTCTGGCACTATCGGATGGCACATTTGGCAAGTGCCTCTCGCCTCCGGCGCGCGGTGCTTGCCAGCCTCATATTTGTTCCACATGCTATCATTGGTATGCTGTGGTTTAACAATTGTTTTTATATCACAATTTGTTTTTTCTGTAAACTGAATTTCAAATTATAAGCGCCTATAACTCAAACGTTGCGATAATTGTGACCGGGTGTTCTGATTTTGGAATTCTAATTGACAATTGACATTATCTAGGCAAAGTACCTTCTAATATTTTAGAGTTAGACATATTCGTTAAAACTTCTTTGAGTAAGTTAACAATAAGGTTAGAAGCAATCCAAAGACTGTGTATCGTACACGATATGAAAATATGGACTTGGTATATGAAACAAAGTAAAATATTCATTTTCACTACTTAAAAGAACTGGTTTTTTTATTGGCTTTATTTTATTTATACTAAAAACCTAGGTTGGTTAAGAAGTCATTTAAATAGTTAAGGCACGTCTTATTATTCAAATGTTATGAATGTTTTTGCTCATAAAATAATTAACTAAAGTGATGATTTCCTGAGAGCTTTCAATGTATCTGATATAGCATCAGCAAGTATGTCTGCCATTTCAATGGTTGCGTTCATGCCCATAGTTCCAATCCGTAATATCTTGCCCGCAGTCGGTCCGACACCGCCATATATTAAGATGTTATGTCTGTAAATACATAAAACGTACATTAATATATCTATGTAATGTTAGGACAGTTTTATAGTAAAAATAATGTAGCTTTGTCTATATGCACTAACACAAAAAAATTAAATTTCAGTGTAGTCATTCGAAAGACAAAAATATTTTTATAAGTTACAATTCCTCACCAGACAAAACCCAAGTTATATAAGTATTACTAGAAAAGGACTACTTGTATCATAAACATCCAAAGATGAAAGCTCTTTGGTACTCAGCGGTATAAATATTTAAAAAAAATATATATTAACATTTAATAATAATAATAATAACCCCCCCCAGGGGGACCACCTTGTCGTGGTGGGGGTCTTACGGAAAGGCATGAACTTAACATATGATCACTAAGAACTCGACTATACCCTGTTACAGGAGGCACAAAAACTAAAAAATTATTACGAATAGCTAAAAACGTCTTGGCTTAAACACTTCCTTAATAGATTCTAGTACACCCATGGATTTTGAACAAATTCCTATAGAAACATTTGTAAATATATTGAAAAAACTGAACAACTGGAAGGCACCAGGTACTTTACTTTTACCTTTACTTTACAGATCGTATTCATAACTACTGGTATAAAAAATTCACGTCTTTCCACCCTTTGCTACACAAACACATTAACATTTTCATTCAGACATCAGATATAATACCAAAGATAACTGAACGTCTCACCTACATGATACCAAAAGATACAGATTTCCAGAATCCAGCTAAATACCACCCTATCATATGCTTGCAAACGATTTACAAAATACTTACAGCATGCATTGCAGAAATAATTCATCAACATGTCGCCGAAAGTAACATACTTGCAGAAGAACAGAATGGATGCCGTAAGAGAAGCCAAGGTTGTAAAGAACAGTTAGTAATAGACTCAGTGGCTATGAAACTAGCAATTTCGAAAAAGAAAAATATAAGCACCATGTACATGGACTAGAAAGCCTTTGATTTCATTCCACACAGCTGGTTACTTCACGTCTTACAATTCTATAAAATCCATCCAAAATTAATTGACTTTTTACAAAACTCAATGCAACACTGGACTACGAAATTAAATATCAAAGGATACATAAGGGTACGGCGAGGAATTTTCCAAGGGGATGCACTAAGCCCGTTATGGTTTTGCCTAGCTCTCAATCCTTTCTCTCATATGTTGAATCTGTCTCGTCTAGGTTACACTATCACTATATCAGGCAAACAAACAAACTCCACACATTTCATGTATATGGATGACATAAAATTATACGGAAACAACACAGAGTCATTACACCGTCTAGCAGACATTACACAAACTTTTACAAGCGACATGCATATGGAGTTTGGAATCGATAAGTGCAAAACTTCTACAGTAATCAATGTGGAAATTACTTCAAGTGCCTTCCCGTTACAGACTTACAGACAGGTGAAACGATTGAACTTCTAGAACTTCACAACTCATACAAATATCTAGGATTCCAGCAAAGTAGACAAATTCATCAAAAAGAAATAAAAGATACACTTAAACAGAGATACAAACATAGGCTCAATATAATGCTCCGTTCACAACTCACTTCCCCAAATTTAGTTAAAGCAATTAATAGCTACGCAATCCCGGTTCTAATCTACTCTTTCGGCATAATAAAATGGTCCAAAACTGAACTCACTACCCTACAACGCACAATAAATACAACCTTAACAGCTCACAGAAAACATCATCCTAGATCCTGCGTGTAACGTTTGATACTTCCACGGGAAGAAGGTGGACGAGGCATAATAGATGTCTCTAATCTACATAACAAACAAATCACATCACTCAAACATTTCTTTCAGCAACGATAATTATCATAACATTCTTATAATCTTCTATGCAGAATTGCTAAACAATGCTGAAATTAAAAAATCTGTCCAGTAATATAACTACTGAACCAATACGTATTATGCGAAGTATATCCCTCGCATAATACGTATACCTATACCAGGTTTTACCTCGCACTTAATCCTCTCTCTAGTCTTCTTAATAACAGCAATGCTGGATACAATTTAGTATCTACTGGTACCCAGGTTTCACTAACACATCTATTTTACGTGGATGTTATAAAACTCTTTTCCCACTAACAAGGATGACATTTTCCTTCAAGCCAATATTACTCAACAGTTTTCCAAAGATACAGTAGCGCTCAAAAGTATTTTGACAACTCAATTTTATTCCATATCACAAAAAATGATAACAAAATTGTTTCCAATCAAAGATTATATTTGAAGTAATGATACGTTTCACAAATTAAGACACTTAAATGTAATGTATTTCTACACAAAAAGAAAACATAAAGTAAAAATATTTACGACACGGCTCAAAAGTATTTTGACAAGGAAAGTTTTTTATTTTATAAAATAAAAAAATATTAGTTTTGATATTAACTATTAGTATTTTGTGGCATATCCATTAGCCTTCAAAACCGCTTAACAACACGCCGCCATCGAGTCAACTAGTTTCTGCAAACGATCAATGGGTATTCGGCTCCATTCGTTACTTAGTGCTTCATATAAAGCTTATTTGAATAGTTTTGACATCTTACGCGGCGATTCAGTTCTTCCCAAAGATGCTCTATTGGGTTTAAATCGGCACTTTGACTTGGCCAGTCGAGAATTTGGATTTTAGTGAGTTTTATGAAGTCGTTGACATGTTTCGATTTGTGCTTTGGGTCATGGTCTTGTTGAAAATACCAACCAGGTGCCATATTTGCTTTAGCATAGGGTAGCATTTGTTGCTTTAATATATCTGCGTACATAAAGCGATCCATAGTACCTTCTATCCTAACTAAAGACTCTGCGGCGAGAAAAGCATCCCTAGACCATAATATTGCCACTTCCATGCTTCACTGTGGGTATTTGGTATCGAACATCAAATCTTTTGTTTACAGGACGTCGCACGTACCGTATACCATCAGATGACACTAAATTAAATTTGCTTTCGTCACTCCATAACACCTTAGACCATTCTGAAGTCGTCCATAATCTGAACCGTTTCGCAAACGCAAGGCGCAGCTTCCTATTCCTTGCAGAAATTAGAGGTTTCTTAGTTGGACGTCGTCCATGTAATCCGAAGTCCTTTAGTCTGCGTTTTACAATTGAAACGTGTAAATTCACGTCGTAATTTTCCTGTAACTCGTTTTTCATTTGCACAGCCGTTTTTCGGACATCACTTGTCGATAACCTTTTTATCAAATGGTCTTCCTTAGCGGATGTTTTTTCGGACGGCCACTTCGAGGCTTATTTTCAATAGTTTTACGTTTATTATAAGCTTTGTTCTACGAAGTAACAAGTTTTCGTGACACTTTAAAACTTCGAGCAACTTCTGCTTGCGTCATTCCACTTTGTAGGGCAGTTATCACGGCATTTTTAATATCATTTGAATATTCTTTAGTCTTAGGCATGTTGATAAATGCGGAGTAATTATACCTTATAGACAAAAATATATGCAGTGTGAGTAGAACCGCTGCCAGCAAGGAACTGAATGGTTATCAAAATACTTTTGAGCGCATGTATAGACGTGTTTTGTTTTTAACAAAGAAAGAAAACAAACAAGTTCCAACTTGTAACTCACAGAGGATACATCATAAATAATAATATAAAAATACTAAAATTATTTTGAAGTACTAAGTAAAAAGATAACTGCTGATAATTCAAAAGTAGTCTTGTCAAAATACTTTTGAGCGCTACTGTATATATATGGAATTTGGAGTCGATAAGTGCAAAATTTTGTCAATAAATAAAGGTATAATGGAAAATAATAGATATGCTTTAGAATCTGGTGAGGATATTGAATCAATGGATAGTTATAGCGTATATAAATATTTAGGTTTTAAGCAGTCTAGAAGAATTCTCCAAAAAGAAACCAAAGAAGATCTAGTAAATAAATTTATATACAGGCTGAAGCTTATTTTGAAAACTCACCTTAACTCAAAACATATAATTAAAGCGATTAACACGTTTGCTATTCCTATATTGACTTATTCATTTGGTATTATTAACTGGTCACAAACAGATCTCAAAAACTTACAACGAACAATTAATACACATATGACTAAATACCGGAAACATCATCCAATATCGTCAGTAGTCATCGACTTATTTTACCACGAAATGAAGGAGGCAGAGGTCTAATAGATATTCAAAATTTACACAATAAAACAAATTACAACGCTTAGAAATTACTTTCATACCAAATCACTGACATCTCTTCTCTATAAAAAAATCGCAGACATTGATAAAAAACTCACTCCTTTAAATTTACAAGATCAGCATACCCAACATAACGAAGTTTTAACCACTATCGATCAGAAAATAACAAACTGGGCTGGTAAGTCCCTCCATGGAAGGCACCGAACCGACCTTAGCCAAAATTACGTCGATAAAGAAAAGTCAAACGAATGGCTTAAGAAAGGGGAACTTTTTCCGGAAACGGAAGGATTTATGCTTGCTATTCAAGACCAGGTAATAACAACCAGAAATTATAGAAAAATTATCATTAGAGATCCAAATCAGACAACAGACCTATGCAGACATTGCACTTCCGCTCCATAGACCATTCAACATATAATCGGCACCTGTAAAGCCTTAGCACAAACTGATTACAAACATTGACATGACCAAGTGGCTGCAATAGTTCATCAACATTTAGTACACAATTATAATTTCATCAGTCAAAAGACTCCATACTATAAGTATAAACCTGACACAATACTAGAAAACAGAGTTTGTAAAATATATTGGGATAGAACAATTATAACAGATAAAACCATACATACAAGCATCCAGATATAACCGTTCACGATAAAATCAGCAACATTGTTTACATTATAGATATAGCGATCTCGAACACACATAATCTTTAGTCAACAATTTCAGAAAAACTTTCAAAATACCAAGACCTTGCAATAGAATTAAAAACACAATGGAAAGCTCACATAGTACACATAGTTCCAATAGTTCTATCATCAACAGGCATAGTACCTAAAACTCTCACTCAAAATCTTGAATTACTTCACATGCCTTCACATTACTTTTATCTGCTCCAAAAAGCCACCATACTCAATACCGTAAATTTCTGCCGAATTACTCGTAAATTTCTAACATCTTCATCTATATCATCTATCTACTCTATCTAACGTATCATGCTTGGTTTAGGCCCGCATGACTTGTATATTACCCCTTTAAACAGGGAGACAAATCAAAGTTGAAAAATAATAATAATATATCTTTTTATTGTATAACTTGTACACCAATTCAAAAGTAACTTAAAGCTAACGAAGTTCAAGTGGCGGCCTTATCACCCTTTGGCAATCTCTTACAGGATACCATGGGATGGAAAGAAAAGCATGAGATGGAAAGTATAAGGTAGTGCCTGGTGTATTGGAAGTGCATAGGAAAAGGAATTGAAAGTAGTACATATAAGTTATATAAAGTAATAGTACCACGTAGTGTGAATTTTTAAATAGATATATACAAGAAAAGCTACTGAAACTGATAGATATTCCATACATATCTAAGGGTAACATCTTTACTTGATCGAGTGCAGCAAAGTTAACACTATGTAACATTGATATCTCCCAGATAATGTTCCTTTATCAATCTCTTAAAGGCTGTCAGTGTTTGCGCACATCTAATTCCAACTGGTAGAGAGTTCCACAGTCGAACCGCTTGGGCAGAAAAGGAGTGGTCGAGGAATTTAGTAGCGTGCCCTGGCATTTTTAATTTTCAGTTCTCTGACGATCTCAACACTTTGGGATGCGTGTCATGAAGGAAGTTAAACCGTGATTTAAGGTAATATGGAGTAAGAGGATTGAAAATAATGTTATATAAAAGAGAAAGAATATGTGTGTTCCGGCGAAGGCGAATAGGTAACCACTTAAGTTGTTTACGACAGTCGGATATATGATCATATTTACATAATCCAAATATGAATCGTATACAACGATTTTGGAGTCTCTCAAGCTTATTTAATTGGTTTTCTGTGAGATCAAGATAAGTGGCATCAGTAAAATCAAGGATAGGAAAAAGGAGGGACGGTGTAAGTGCAACCTTAGTAGGTGTAGGTAGAAAATTTCGTTGTATGTGTAAAGATCTTGCAGCAGCAAACATTTTACGATTCACACAAATTTAATACCTAATTTAAATACATACTTAGCTCCCATGTAGTCCATAAACTTCTTGTAATCATATCCTTTTGGCAATAAAAGAGTTGTGACGGTAGAGAGACGTTCTTCCGGTATCGGGACGTAAAACGTAACAGGCAGCTCTTGAAGTCTTTTGTGAAAATGCACTTGAGTAGCGGTATGTCGAGCCCAAGATTTTTCCATGGTTTGCGACACTAATTCCATGAGACAAGCTCTTAGTGCATGTAATAAGGGAGGAGACATTGTATGATGGTAGCTGGGTACAGAAAATAATGTGTGTGTTATAAATGGTGACTAACGGGAGTAGATGAAAACGTATTGACTTTTTATTAAAACATATTTGAGTTTAATTTTGTTTGTAATTAATATAACCCAAATTTTTTTATAAAGTATATACTTTTTTTATATAAATGTCTTTATTAACTATTTATATCTTCGTCCTAAAATGCTTAAATATTAGACATTAATCTGTCCCTTATGACCGGTACAAGGAATAAATTGAAATATTTTCTAACACATTTCATCTCAGTGCTACAAGAATTAACTTGTAATTAAAAATATCACACCAAATTTAACCTATTATTTTTATAGAAAGTAAATAGAAGAATATTAAATAAGATATTTATCGTTGGAATCGAGAAATATATTATAAATAATAGTAAATAGCAGGTGATTATTAGGAAACTCCGAATAATACTTACAATCTCGTGTTTCCGTAGCAATTCCATTGCTGCGCTAACATTTTAATGTCGAAATAAAAAGACGGTTTATGCTTCCTCTTATTGATTTTTTCTCTGAAACATAAAAATGTTTTGGCACATCAGTTTTATATAGTTTCCACTTAACTTTATGAATGCTTATTTATAATAATGCTGAAAACTTTTGAGGGATTCACGTTTGCAAGTTGAGATGAATGTTGTGATGACAAAATTATGTGAGAATTAAATAGATGGAAGGTAAAAGCGTGACGATATTTAACAGTCTATTGTTTGCTACTAGTACTTTTTCTATATAATTTTTCTTAATATGTGTTAATTTATTTAGTGTAGATGGGCAGTTAAAAAAAGTAAGCAGAGAAGTTAGTGCAAATTTATATAAGAAGACATAAGAAGAATGGTAAACATATTCAGCGAAAATTTTTTTTTCATTATCTTTTACAAAGATGTTGAAGTATTGTTAACACTTTTCCTAAAAGTAATTGCTCAAGATTATGTAATACTATTACGTTGAACGTTTCTTTGTTCGTTATAGTTTGATGACTTTCCAAAAATATCATGAAAAAAATACCTGGTTTTTTGACTAAAGGCACAGGCAAAAGTTAAAAATGTACCATGTAATATAATTTATAATTATCATTAATATAATATGTCGGACATCTGACACACAACGCCATCCAGTCCAAAATTAAGCAAAGTTTACACTATGAATACTAGACAATTAAATACATAAACACCCAAACTCCGAAACAAATATTTGCATATCATGCAAACATTTGGGTCGGCTCGGAAATCGAATCCTAGATCTCAAGCAGAGCAGTCATATACGCAACTACTGCATCATCGAGGCAACCAAATGTGCTATGTCTACTATCTTTATATATATATAAGGTATGTTATCGAGGATTATCAAAATAAACCATAAATTGTTTCTCTGCAAATACAAAGAAAAAAGAAATACAAAGAAAAAGAAAATACAAGAAGACATTCAAAGTTTACTAATATCGATTCCTTAACTATATCCTTTCGTTTATCACTCTATAAGTTTTTATAACAACCAATGTTCACGAAACAATCTAAAATATTATCCAACACTAAAAATGACGTGTCAATCTCTCTATGCGCCACAGACAACCCAAAAACGCGCGGAGCGCGGCCAATGAATGAACTAATAAAACAACGTTTCATTACATATATAATTCTACCGTACGTGTGTACGTCGCTGAACTTATCCTAAACGGCTGGACCGATTTGAATGAATTTCTTTGTACGCATTTGGGTGGCGCCCTGGATGGTTCAGATTCAAAAATGCAGAAAGGTAGAAACGGTAAAAAAAATGGTCTTGCGGCCCGAAGTTTGTCGTGTCAGCTAGTGTTGTATAATATTTTACTTTAAATAACATTCATTATTATCGTGTCACAATTAGAACCCAATTAATTTAGAAAAAATACTTACTCAGCGCGTGCAGAAAATGCTACAGGGGAAATACCAGCCGGTCCACTTAATGCTTTCTGTGTTGAAGAGTAAACTGCGTCAATTCCCCACTCGTCAGTTAAGAAGGGTACTCCACCCAACGATACAACGGTGTCTACAATCAGTAGCGTTCCATATCTAAAAATATAGTTTTATTAGTTGTATTTTTTAATATTTTTACAAACAACGATGTGTTAAACGCGACAATTAACGATGATTAACATAACTAATACCAACATATATTTCTCATAACAATTATGCATTATATTTACTAACACAAAAGGACTAATACACAGAGACAATATTTAAAATAGATAATATATAGATATAGATAATATATAGCTATACAAAATAACTCACTTATGACAAATATCACCCAAACCTGGCATCTTTTGTACAGTGCCTGTTGAGGAATCGCCATGTGTGATGCTCAATGCGGTCGGACGTAACCTCCTCAGTTCGTTCTCTAAATGTGCATGTGAGAAAGTTGTGTACAATGGTACACGGGTCACTTCTACATTGATGCCTAAGACACAAAAAAAATGTTATGTCATTTTTGTAAATTATAAAGTTTATATGACATATTATTCATTTGTTCTAATTATAAATGAAAGAGGCTACGGCCTTGAATGTAAGCAATCGTAAAATCTAACAAATGTATCATTTAAAATGATCTATATTTTTGTACTGTATTAGTCAGAATAAGTTCGGCGTTTATGATATAAGAGGTGTAAAATAATAATAAGTGTAGAGGAACCTCGAAAGCTATGTTCTTCTGATGATAGCCTCGTATTGATGATAACCTCGAGTAGTGGCCTATTGTTTCTACTTATTCTAGAGCGGGCATATATTAAGCGCCTCATGTCGCTCTGAGTGTGACTGTGGGTGGACGGGACGGGAATGTCCTTTCATCCGCTACAATGGCCAGCCACGAGGAGGCGACGTTCGCGTGTGCCTTCGTGAAGGTGGCTACGTCAGTGCTGGCGGACGCTGGACTGGTCCAAATGACTTAATAGCAGCAGTTCCCAGATCCCTCCCATTCCAGGCGCAGAGTGACACATTGTGTGTTTTTAGTCGGTTCAATTGCGACACACTATCGAACCCTGGTACGGTGACAGCACGAGGGGGTTTCCAAACGTAAAAAAAAGAGTTTATTTTAAGTTTTCCTTCCCTTTGCAGTGAATTTGTTTTACTTAATTAGATCCCTTCTTAGCCACTTACGACACGGACAGGATCCGTAGGGGCAGTGACCGTAAAAATGTTCAATATTTTTCTACTGTACTTAATCTGTCATCAAACTTAGGTTATCGATCTTACCGAACCGCTTTGCAACTTCAATAGCGCGTTCATCCCACATGCCCCTACAAGCAACGAGTAACGTTTCTCCTGGGGCTACCAAGTTAGTGATCGCAGCTTCCATAGCCCCATGACCAGCTCCGCTAATAGCTAATACTAACTTGCTTTTAGTTTGGAATACGTATTGAAGTCCGTTGCGGATATCGTCCAAAACCTGTAACATACAGAAATAAATAGAAGTGATTGCTCGTATTCCTGTACTTTAATTTACTGTGACATATTGCTCTTAAAGGAGACTACTCTTTTGCAGCAGTTACTATGTTATTCCCATGACTGTAGGTTCTAATATTTTTATCTTTTCTTTTATTTTACTATTTAACAGTACATTAATGTATGGTGTTATATATTCGTCGGCGTTCCGCGAGCCGCCAGAGAGCTGGGACCTCTGGTGGCAGATCACCTATATGTCGACGATCTGCAAGTGTATTCACATGTGCAAGGTGAAAGACATAATACAAACTATTAACGTGGTCAACAGAGACTTGGAGATAATAAGCTCGTGATCAATGAAATTTGGATTGACGGTTAATGTAACCGAATGTCGGCGATCATAGTGGGCAGCAAACGCACTATGAGCAGACTCGATACTACCTCAATCTCACCAATCATCTTCAACGGATCAGTTGAAGCGTTCAGCCCCGTAGTCAAAGATCTAGGCTTATTCGTCGACTCTACCCTTGATTGGCGAGCTCAAGTTACTCATGTCAGCTAGAAAGTAACGAGAAACCTGCGAATATTATATAGTCTGAAGAACTTCCTGCCCCCTTATACTAAAACTACTCTCATGCAGTCCTTAATAATCCCAATAATCGACAATGGTGATGTGTGTTATTTCGACCTGAATGCAGACCTTCTTAACAAACTATATTGACTTGTCAATAACTGCATTCAATACATTTTTAATCTTCGAAAGTAGGACCTCGTGTCTACTTTACGTTCGCAATTAAAATTGTTATCTATTCGCCAGCGCCGCAATCAGCGAGCACTAACTGCCCTATTTTCATTTCTTAACTCACCATTTTCACCTATATATCTTACCCCATATCTCCATTATCTATCTTCTAATCATGACAGAAACCTTCGCTCAAAAGATAATCTGCTTCTTTTAAGTCCCTCTCACAACTCTGGTTTGGTGAACTCTTCGTTCTTTCTTCAGATAATATTGCTCTGGATTGCGCGCCTGCTCGAAGTCAGAATGTCCACAAACCATTTTACATTCAAAAAGTATGTACATAATCTCCTCCTTAACGAAATTGAGAATCAAAAAATTGAGAAAGAAATTGTGTGAAATTGAGAATCAAGAAATTGAGAAAGAAAGAATCGTCTAATCGATAGTTGGCTTAGCTTATAGTCAAGTTGTTACCGTGTGCAAATGTGATCTGGATGTTTGATATTTGATTACATGAAATAAGTCCATATTTAATAAAAATGTTTAAAGAATTTTATCCCATAAGTTAAATCTATATTCCTCAAGTTAATAGTTCAAATGGATATTATCCAGTTACTGCGTTTTAAAACGTTGAGGTATTTGAATGTGATAGACTCACTTTTGCATCGTGTTTGTTACTGACTCTGCGCTCAAGTATGAACATGTTTAAACTTGTCAGGATTAGTAGAGAAAGACAATTTCGCTTTGTTTATTACTCAGTGTAATTTTATATCGCAAAGGGAACGTTTCGTACTCTTTATTGAAATTATGAAACCGACATCGAAGTCCATTATACAAGGGTCTGCAATCTGCTAAAGAGTTACTCAAAAGTGGAAAATCGACAAGATTTATCGCTCAAGAGTTAAACGTGAGTCAATCAACAGTACAGAGAATAAGAGCAAAGTGTAAATTTCCTGTGCCAAGTAACGTTGGTGGTCGTGTTAAAAAGTTATCTAGTCTATCTAGTAAAGAGACGTAAGAAAACTTATTCACTACTTAAGATCTAGTGAAGCGTCTTCAGCATCAGAAGCGGCGGTAATTTTAAGGCAAGACACTGGCACGTCAGTGAGTAAGTGGACTGTTCGTCGGGCATTACATAATGTAGGTATGCGAGCTGTAGAGAAGAAAAAGAAACCTCTCCTTACTAAAAAGAATATTAGAGCAAGAAAAGAATTTGCAAAACAATACATTTACTGGACTGAAAGTGACTGGATGAGGATTATTTGGTCCGATGAGACCAAAATTAATAGATACAGCACAGATGGGCGAAAATGGTCTTGGAAGAAAGAAGGGAACCATTACAAGCAAAGGATTTTATACAAACGGTGAAACATGGTGGAGGTAATATCAAACTTTGGGGATGTCTGACAGCTTTTGGACTGGGACCAATTCACAAAATCGATGAAAATGTGGATGGTAGAATGTATCTCAGCATTCTTAAGACACATCTGATGGACGCTGTAGAAAATATACCATATCCTGTAAATAAAGTAATATTTCAACCGGATAACGACCCCAAGCACACGTCAAAAATAGTAAAAAAATGGCTTGATAAGCAAGTGTTTCAAGTCCTTCCATGGCCTTCTCAGAGTCCTTATATCAACCCTATAGAGAATTTGTGGGCATATTTGAAAAGCATGCTTTTAAATGAATATAGCGCACCACCATCGAACTTGAACATTCTGTGGGAACGAGTACAAGAACAGTGGTACAAAATTCCACCCGAGTACTGTGAAAAACTTGTAAAAAGTTTGGTAAATAGGTTGCATGCGGTTAAAAAAGCAAAAGGTCTTTGGACCAAATATTAAAGATATGTTTTCATTATATTTTATAACTGGTGCAAAAGTGAACCAATTATTGTAATTGTGATGATTATTCACCAAAATAAGATTTACACTTATAAGATTTCTTTAATTAAACATTCAAGAAATAAAGTTTTTAAATATTACAATACATTTTTTATTTAGTAATTAATACCAATTTCATACAGATATTTATAAAAAATTGTAAGGTACTGACTCAGTTCTGCACCTAACTGTATATGTATTTTTGTATGTGTATTTATGACGTATGTATTGTATGTGGTCATGTATGTATATGTACTCATATATGATATATTTTCATTGTCAATGTAATCTCTGTGCACCTCCCTTATAATATTTCTATACCACCTTAAGGTTGACTGGAAGAGAATGCCTTGGGCATTAAGTCCACCGATGTACAAAGTGTATAAAGTGCATAAAGTGTAAATAAAAAACTAAAATTAGTTGCTGCGGTCGGCGACTGGATTATTTGTTGCCAGACCGCAAGAATGCGATTGGGCCGCAACAAATTGTGACAACCGGACTGATAAGCGCGAAAGCCTTTGTAGTCTCCCTAAGATAAGGTCTGAGTAGGTGCGGCGTTGATTCTGAACGGAACCTGAAATAATATGGTTCGGGTCTCCATCAGAGAAAGACCCCTGAGACTGGCCGTCGGGGTGGTTTCTAGTGGAAACACCACATACTCCTGGCTCCTGTGTCCCCGAGGAGCCATATTATATATTAGGTATCATATTCATTATATTAGGTGTTTATATGTGCATGATGGAAATCGGAAAACGCAGTGTAGGTAGGCCCCCCATAAGGTGGTCCAACGACCTGGTAAAGATCGCGTGAAGATGCTGGATGCAGGCGGCACGGGACCAGCTGTTGTGGAGAACCTTGGGGGAGGCCTATGTCCAGCAGTGGACGTCTTTTGGCTGAGATGATGATGATGATGATGATAATGTGCATAATGCGTATATAATTTACTGATGGTGTGGATACTAATCTTGAGGTGACAGATTAAGAATACAGAGTGTCACCACCCCTATTCTTCTCATGGGTGCCGCAAGAGGTAACTAAGAGAAAAAAATATTCAAGACAACATCAAATCAGTAACCGTATACAAATCCATCAGCCCAGTTTGGTATAGTAGGCTAAAACCTATTTGTTAAGGAGAGGCCTAGGAGTGTGGAGGAGGAGTCGACTGTTAAAAGTAGTTGATAATTGATGAGGATGATATAGAAAATAACTTTACGAAAATAAGCATTAAAATCTATATTGCATTGCTGTATATAATCAGGATTAGCACAACTAGAAATGTGCAGTCTCAGAAAAAAATAAGATTTAGTAGAATCAACTTACTTGATAATGCTCTTCACACATAGGCGTGGTGACTTTCCTGGCGTAGGCCTCATAGACGGAAGGCCAGATGTCAGCAGGCCCAGATCCACAAAGATGTGGCTTTACGTACTCCCTGTCTACGATTTTTGGTGGTGGAACCATCAAGTTCAGTGCCATCATGGAATCTGAAATGTACAGAATGGTAATAACTTCACACATCTCACACACGTAAGTCGATCGTGATCTCAATTTAGACAGTAGTAACCAGTCTGCTGATAAACGTACTTACACATTTTTAAACACATACGTATTATAGATATAGTAGATCCAGGTACAGGTCAAAGGATCATGCTCATCGTACAACAATTGTCTTAATTGGAAATTGAACTCATGACCCCCAGCTTAGCAGTCAGGGCCACTAAGCGCTACTCCAACGGGCCCTTCACAATTATGTACTATTTCAAACTGTATTATGGTGACGCGGCTTATCACGACTTTTTGGAGCTAATGATAAAAAATTCTAGTACACATTACCGAAAAGCTTTTGAAACAACTAATTCAACAATGCTTAACAGGTTAATTCCGTAACTTAAAGTTTGACAGGAAAACGTCGCAATAGGTTGTTTGACTGACGTAGTGCCATTAAATTTATCTCTCACTTATCGTTTACTCTTATCTTTGTATTCTAAAAATTTACTTTGTCATTGTGAATGTGCTGTTATTTGTTAAGATATTTTTAGTGCTGATTGTGGTGTAAATACTCACAGAAAAGTTTCATATGAATGTTTTTACTCATAAGGAGAGTACAAATTGGATTACTTTGTGTATTGTGATAGAAATTTCGTTGTAGGCATTGAAGGCATTGTCATACTTAACTTGGCTCTTCGATATTAAATACAAAACATTGAAGAAGTTTACATTTTTAATTTACTCATTTCTAACGCAAAAATACAACTCGTAAATAATAAACTCCTCTGTCACTCACCACAAAAATAAAACAAATGGTTGTGAAATGAAGTATTACATATTTAATCGCCTTATCTTATCCCAAAACCTTTCCATGTTATAGTTCTAAATGTATATTACTAGTAACGATACAGATGCATAAATTTTCCTATTGTTATTATCCATATGTAATATAATGCATCCGGGTCATATAAAGATATCTGAATTGGAGATTTTTATCCAGAAGTTGAAACAAATTGTTTGTTAACGACATTTATGACGAAATAAATAAAAACAATTTGTCTCTTTCTTATTTATTTATAAAAAACTCGATTCGATCGTGATTTGGATCCTAATACTTATATAAATAAGATTCAGAAAATCGTTATATTATGGTCAGTGCTGTATTTGGAATTCTGTGAAAAGTGATTGCAATGGATGGTGTTGATCATGATAATCGTTTTTTCTTGTTATATTTAGTCACAGTAAGCCTTGACAATTCATTGCGAGGCCTACACTCAAACATTTTCAGCGATAGAGGGTCACTTATTTTTAAATCACTTGTACTGTAACGATTTGCATTTATAATTTTAAATAAAACAAGTTTACTTTTAACTCTAGATAGTCCCCTTTTATTTGTTCCACATGCTATTTATAAAAATGCTATAAGTGGGCTGCAGTTTAAAAATTGTGTATCTATATATCCCAATGCTATATTTAACAAGAGAATATTAGAACTAAGATAAGGGCGTCCCTAGTGAAATTATGATTTGTCATAAAGTGAGCGTTGGCTGACGTGATATATCATTCCTGTCCTACATCAGGGGCGATATAAAATTATAATGTGGGATCGAACGAGCGCAAGCTGCCCCGACAAATTAATTCAATTCTCTTTCCAACTATACCTCTTTCCGGAGCACAGTGGGCTGAATGTCACATATTACATTTACTTAGAAGTCGGAAAAATTAGAAAAAAGATTTTTACCTTTGAACCTACACTTTAGGTAACATTAACCTATAATTTTAAGTTAAAAGAGTATTTTGGATTTAAAAAGGTTTGATATTATTGTAGGTTATTTTAAACTTTATATTTAGCAAAATGTTTGGGTATAGTTATTGCATCTCTTATGTAATATTTTATAAATTATGTCAGTCAAAAATATTACAAAAGCAATAACAACATATTTATGTGCCTCTTTTGTCATTAAATATTGCAATACGATTAAGAAGGTAGTTCAGTTTATAGAAATACATTAGGACCAGGAGAAACAAATCTTTTTACATGTAAAACGTTTGTTATTTCAGATTAAAATTAGAGTTTTATGATATGGCCGAGGATGAAATCGGAATCTAAGTAAACAATGATTTTACGATAATAATAAGCTCATACCATGTCAGTCATTTCGATTTAAATTGACTTTTTTATTGACAGATGATTGAATACACGTTTGAGATAAAGTCTACGTTTACTTTTTGAATTAGAGGTTCTGCCAGAAAGATCACCTCTGGAAATCATTTATGAAATGCAAGTAAAAATTGAAGTCTATTTGGATCGATGATTATTTATATCTTTAAGCATTACAGAAACACTAGTTTTAGATTTAACGGCAACATTTTTTTATCACAAAAATAATAAAACTTACTTAATAATATGTATAATGTTATAATTCACGTGGTAGAATAACACTTGTTACTGAAGTGTCTCTGACAGTGGTACACCGGTAACTGAGAGCTTATGTTCTTTCGTTTATTTCGTTACATACATTAATTGAGTGGCAGTGATAGGGAAAAAAATTGATAACCTTACTTAAATTATTCTACGATAATGAAGTTATTTAACAATAATTTCTTAAATAAAACAAGAGACATAAATTTCAACAGTACTTTATTTTTGTTGACAATTGTTCCTAATGAACGTACAACACTTGAACAACCTTATTGATTATTAAAGGTGTTCGTTTCCAACAACAACTAATAATTGTATTCAGTTTTATTAGCAGGTTACATTCTTAACATCCATTATCTTTAAATGGGGTAAAAAGAACTACGCTATGGACAACGAACTAAAATAACCATTCGTAAATTATTTTGTTACTAAATTCGTTATTTTCTAAATGTCTACATAAAAGTGTGAATTGCAGATAATGTAATGAGTAGGATTAGTAAAGAGTTGAGTTATGTTGTGTTTGAAATGTCCAAACTTTGTTCATACACTAGCTTCTGTTAGCGGCTTTCAGCTCCGAGTTAGGATTAAAAGTTTCTTCATTTAGACGGCGGTTTATTATATGCTAGTAAAATAATGTAAACTTTTGAGAGTCTCTGATTTGTTGTTACATATAAGTTTTGCAACGAATAAAAATAACCAATATAATTAGTTTGTATACAACATTTAACCTACAAATGAATTAAATATTCTTAACTATATTGAAACAATAAACCTTACGTAGGAGTAAACATCTAATGTAAATTCTTGTGTAACTACGCATTGAAGAATATGAAATGGTATCAATACAAATATGTACGTCCGAATACGTAATGGCACGTAATACTCTGTAAAATTACACAAAAATTCTAACTAAGAAATTGCAAAAAATATATGTATAACTTTTTATTACGCGCCTATGATTAACACTTTATCCAGACAAATAACTTTGAGAAGGAATTCCTATAAATTATTTAACTTCAGCGCAGCCTTTCATTTTAAAACCTTTTAAGCGAGAAATATTTAAAACAACCATCACTGAAAACATTTTAGGTCGAGCCCTGGAAAGTACCAGCACTTATTCATTTTCCGCAAACAAATATAAGCCACGGAACAAATTTAAAATTAAATCCCTTTCTCTCGAAGAGTTAATGTCCCGCGAGACTTTTCTACAGTTTTAATTTCCGGAGTATTTTCACCGAGGAAATAGTTTGTTGGGCTCGCACTGGCCATCAACAACGAGAAGGTATGACAAAAACCAGAGATAAGCGACACGTAGTTTCAACTCACAAGATGAGACCAGAAAGTAGTGAAATAATATAATATAGTAAAAGAGTAAAAAGTACAGTTCAGAATATTTATCTTTTTAATTTTAAATGCCTCATGAAATGATATTAGTAGATTCAATATTTAATTTTTCCTATTATTTCTCATGTCCTTCTTAATTAGGCAAACGTGTTATTTTTCTTTTACAAGATGTTTCATTTATGTATATATACAAAACACACAAGCATATAGTAGAGTTCTCCTGTTTACAAGATAAATGAGCCGTTTCGACAACAACCCTAATTAAACGGATTGTGCTTGTCGTTTGTTTTCTCGTATAAGTGTGACTCGTGACTTTTTGACACGTCGATGAGACCATAATGATTACTCTTTAGTTAAGAGAATTAGTCACCGCATTACACTCGTACGAAATGACTTAATCGAGTGATTTGTGTATATAAAAAGCCTTTAAAAAGTTCATTACGTTCCATATTAATTGTGCATAGTTCCATAGTTGACCAGATGGAGTTACTAAGTACGTTTTTTTTAAGTTTTTTAAATTTTTATGTCAGTTTAAATGTAATGTAGCTTAACTTGACTGTTCTCTGTAGATACTTAGAGGATAAATGCAAGCTATAACTGATAAGAGGATTGCTGGTGAAACATAAATTACGATATACATACCTACGTCTACGTCTTATGGCCTATGTTTAGAAGTGTTAAAGACTGTTCGAATCAAAATGAATGTTTAATATTGTCTTCACCATATTTTAATTGACGTCTCAAGTATTGGTTGAACTCTGGTTACGTGAAATCGGTTTTAAGTTTACATCAAAACTTTGCGTCATGCTTACTACGGAATGCGTTTTAAGTTTATGCAAACTATACTTAAAACAAATATTTTACAAACATAGTTTCTATGAATTTATATATTATACACTATTGGCTACTATAGCAGTGGAAGCATATCAGTGTAAAGTAGCTTATCCAAACTTAAAAAAATAATAAATAATAAAATAAAAATGACAAGGTGTTAGCTGTAATGAAAAGTTAAATTTTCCATCAGCATTGTCATGTTGAATTGTCAAGTTATGTATTTGTTTTAATATTATTATAAAAATGTTATACTTTTGTTATAAACTAAAAGGTATAGTTATTTTAATTTAAACAAATAATTGAATGTATATTTAAACGAAATGTGTATCAATTAAAGTGCCCTACAAATCGTCACTTGAGACTAGTCTCAGCTAGTCTCACGTAAATAAAAACCACTTCTGTCAAAATCTATACTCGAGTAAAGATTTTAACATAGACATTGTTCTAACATAAGCTTATCACTTGAGTATGGATTATGGTTAAGATTTGTTTTAAGATTAGATTCATGACTGAGACACCTTATAAGATATGGGACTAAGAATGCATTAGACACATTTAATGCTATTCATTGGTGAAGATAAAGCGCAAACAATTGGTATCGAATAAAAGATAGAGATTATTGCGCGCTACTTAGAGTGAATTTATTTCAAACGTTGTTGGCAGACCATCGACCGTGGCTAGAACTCAAGAACACTTCATCACATTTCTTGAGTTGTTTGACTTTAGAAGGTTTTCTTTAAGAAGCTTATGGAGTACCTACTCCAGATCGTAATTAAATAAGAATTTGGGATCTAACCGATCTAAAATTAATAATTGAAAGTTTTATCTTAAATACATGTTATATTGTAAAACTTACGAGAATACAAACATAAGTAGAGGTCACTCTGACATTTCTGACAACGTATTAATTACTACAGTAGTTCGGCAAGTTGGAGCTGTTCCATTTGTAGTTGCTAATTGTCTTCCATCAATATAAAATACAGGATACAAAGAAAAGTGCTGCTGATTCGACTGTGATCAGCTAAAAAACTTACGCTATTTGCGTAAGTCGCGTAAATTATCGAGCGCTGGTTGCAACCGAAAAAAAAGAGGTCAGGTGCAGCCGTTGCTCTAGACCCTTTACGTGCCCTTCAAACAGTCGTTACATGAAATTTAAGAAGTAGCTTATTAGCAAGGATGTTGGAAATATAATTAGCGTTGAACTGAGACCTTGAACTAATTTACTCAGGATTTTATTTTGCTTGATCAATGCTGGCATCAACGGTATTGTTACGACTTATTGACTAGATGACATATTTTAACATTAACTTTTATTCTATGATTTCAGTTACTACATATATCTATAGTAATACTATTATTTTAAAACTAAATTGTCCGTGCGTTTGCCGAAGTCAAAAGAAAGCTGCTCAATTAGATTTATGATGAGAACTTATGTAACGAGTTTATTTATTGAATTACGAGGTTTAAAAGTCAACAACAACAAAAAACATAACAAATTACAGTTTATTAATTGGTTCCTTGTTTACCATTTTACTCCGTCTGTAACATGGTTGCACAATACAATTTTTACCCTCTACAAATATCATAAACAAAATGTTCAAAAAGGCTATAGCTAGATAGGAACAAACGTTGTTATTTGTGTTGTGTAATGTTTATGAATACTTCATCGCTTTTCATTTAGTGATAGCTACAGACGTTCGTAACTACATGTGTCGCCGATATAATATACTTAGTCATTAACATTAAAAACGTCAGGAAATTGATCAACCGAAGAAGATTGCAATACTGGAGGCATACTTGTATTTCCCTACACTTGAACAATACAATAGGTTTAAAATAATTAGAAAGTGTCCCTCCCACTATAATCCCGGGTCTTTTCAGACGTGAAGAAGCATCTCACTAGGCTGTCATAGCCTGAGTCGAATTATTGCATTGTCGGCATTTGCAATGAGTGTCGCGACCACCACTCTTAGATTCTATTTCTGCTTTCCGTCAGGCAGAGTCACTTTAAAAGGCTTATATAAACAAAAATTGTTTTCGTTTTTATTATAATGCACTTGGTCGATTTTTATATCAGCTGACATGTGACTACTTGATGATAAATAACGTACCGATTACCAAAACCGTCTATTTTAGCCCCATCAGAGCGCAGGCAACATTAATCAGCATGAGAAATACAATAGTTAACTACTCAATTTTTCCTACTCGTGTGTAAAATTGAAGTAATTAATTATTTATTTCTGCAAATTAAGTCCAACTAACGTCTGCTCTAGCTCCTAAAGGTTGTTTTAAAACAACTTTCATACTAAGAACAAATTCTGTATCACGGGCACTTTAAAACTAATATAATTAACACAAAAAAATTCTCAGACTTTAAATAAAAATTTGTAAATCGCACAAAATGTTTGCCTATATGGGAATAGAATCCACAATACTTAGTGCAGTAGTAAGCGGCAAGGTGATCGCTTATATCATTACATCATCCCTGCAGTCAGTTGAACTACAATATCATTATAATAACAACAATCATGCTAAAATTTTCCTACTAACAAATTTTATAAAAGTACCAGCAAACCATTGTTTAGCAAAACAACTCTACCGAACATAAAAACCTGCTGTGAACTATTAGCCAGTACATTAGCAGTGCTACGACACGGCCACGAGTCAGTCGACTAACTGAAAATTGCGGCAACAGCAGGCCACGTCACTGGCTGCCAAACGAACTGTGAAAATAATGGGCACACTGTAATGCGCGTCTTAAATCGACTAATGCACTCGCCGCAACGTCAATGTTGAACTATAATTTACCAGTAAACCGTACACACGTTGAATAACAAACTTTGAGCCTGTTTTTCGTTTTAGCTATAGTTTTTTTTTTAATTTTGTTTATAGTATTTGTAGAGTGCAAAAATTACATTGTAAAACTATGTCCAGTGGATTTCTTTTAGGCACTAAAAGAAATGCGATAAAGTTTAATATTTTAGGGTACAGTTAAGTACCAACGACTCTAATGTAATCAAATTACTAATTGCTTTGTTTTGTGTAAGCTGAAATATAGCTTAAAATATTTGCTAAGTTACGTGATTTAAGATTATGATCATAAATTTAAAAAGTATTTCTTATAGAATATTTTTTACTGAAATCTAAGTCACTAAATATTCACAAATTGCGAATTATTTACTTCGTGGTTTTAGTTGTAAACCTTTTGCAAGATATACATATGCATAACCTACCTTCTCTTAGTATGTAATAGTACTCATTGGGTCTCCCCCTAGGAGCACCAACTATCTCGAACTTCATTCAGCAGTAGACGGCGATAGGTTGATTTGAAATTGTACATGTGCAACTTTTGTCGTGTTTTGATGTGTTTACTATCTTTCAACTTTTATAGTGCTTTCTAACTATAAACTCCGTGTCCTGTATGTGGTGAACATTACAGTGTTACTATAAGCAAAGAATTATTTACTTTCTTACAATCGTAAGTAAAACTATACAATAAAGACCTAAATACAGTATGAAATAATCTGAATTGCATATTGTAATTTTACAAGTCACTAATAGTTATATACTTAACAGTATACACATCGATAGAATCCTCTTTAGGTGTGTTTTTCAAAAAATGTTTCACTAGATTATATTAATAATTAACCTGAGTGATAATGAGACAGTGTTATTTAAACACAATATTCAATAAATGAATATATGTATGTACTATGAGTCCATACTTATTTTTGTAAATACACATATGTGCATAGAAATAGTTTCGATCATAGTGATAGTAATCTTAGAGTATGCATTGATAAAACTTTTGATTCTAGTTTAAAGTGCAATAGTTATCTATTGAACTTCAAAAAAACAGTGAACTATTCAAATATTTAAACCAATTCTATTTACATACAGGGCATTGTAAATATAAAAGCCTCGGAATAATCGCGTGAAGTGTAGTTAAAACTTTTACACTTGTTAGTTAACGGATGTAGGTACAAGTTGGAGGCAAGTATGTATATTATGTTGGTGATAATGATTCGCGAAAAAATTTATAATATGACTTGTAAAAACAAGCTTTACCTGACAATGTAGGCAGATAGAATTACTAAAAGGAATCAAATTATTCAACAATTTAAGTTGCTACTGTTAAGCTCAAGTGAATGAAAAACCTTATTAGAATCCCATTTTTTATAAAATAACTTTTGCTGAGTTAAATTTATACCAACTTGTTAAAAAAGAAAACGGATCTAGCCTTGGTCATTAGTCAACACAAATGATACGCGTTTCCTCGGCAGCACTTGTTACACACTAGCTGAATTACGTACAGTGTCTACCTAAATGAAAATGATTTCCAAGTTCTCTAAAAATCTTTGTCAGTTTGATGAATTTTGGCCTAAAAGACGTGATTATATCCGTCTGAATTGTGAGATTGACACTGGATATAAGAAAATCAGAAATAATCAATGAAAACCAGAGAATTGATAATTAATTCACCTGAGTCGTTTGTAGCTTTTCTTTTGAGAATCAAGTTTGATAAGGTATGAAATTAAATAGTAATTGAGTTAACAGTTTATTTTCCAATCAGTCTCTATTTATAAATTATTCATCTCAGCCACAAGACTTCCACTGCTGCACATAGGCCTCCCTTAAGGTTCTCCACACATGCCAATCCCGTACCGTCCGCATCCAGCAGCTTCCCGCTACCTTCACCAGGTCGTTGGATCACCTTGTGGAGGGCCTACCCAACTCTGCGTTTCCTCGTGCCCCGCCCACTGCCACTTAAGTTTAGCAATTTTACTGGAAATATCGGTGACCTTGGTTCGTCTGTGGATCTCCTCATTCTTGGTTTGATCACGGAAAGAAACTCCGAACATTACCCTCTCCATTGCTCTTTGGGTGACTTTGAGCCTTCTTATAAAGCTCATAGTGAGCGACCACGTCTCTATGCCGTAAGTCAACACACATGGCTGGCAACACAAATTGGTTAAAGACTTTTGTCTTGAGACACTATGGTATTGGTGACAAGAATACTTTACGTAGCTACCCGAATGCTGTCCAACCTAGCTGGATTCGACGATTGACCATTTTTTCGAAGTTGGACCTGCCTAACTGGATAGTTTGTCCTAGATACACGTAGTCGTCAAGCACATCGAGGGTAGATTCTCCAATTTTCACTGAAGTGACATGGGCATTTAACATGATTTTTGTCTTATCCATATTCATTTTTAAACCCATTCGTTTATAGAGTCTACTCAGGTCATCAAGCATTGTGCTAAGATCTGCCACGGTTTCAGCCATAACAACTATATCATCAACAAATTGAAGACATACTGGCGTTTTCATATAAAAACTTTAATACTTCGATGTACCGACAGTCAATATGGCACCGTTGGAGAGATTGTAGCACAGCCCAGCCATTGTAAGACTCTCGAAAACAGTTTATGGACATGGCTCAAAAGAGAGGTGAGTCTATAGTTCTTCAGCAGGGTATTGTCGTCCTTTTTGAAGAAAAGCACAACCACAGCCCTGAGCCATGCCTTAGGTAGTTGCCCATTGAGTATGACGGCATTAAATATTTTCTGAAGGATTTTCAAAACCAGTTTACCGCTTACCTTCAGGGGTTCAGTCGTAATTCCGTCTTCACCAGGTGCCTTGTTGTTTTTAAGCTGTCTGAGAACCAAGCCAATCTGGCACAGACTAATGTCCACTATGTCTTTAATATATCGTCGGGTTAACTTAGCCCTTAAATCTTTCAGTAAGTCAGTAACAGGATCCAGTGTTGCCATGTATAACTGCCCATAGAATCTCTCCACCACACTCAGAAGCTCGGATCTCAACGTTAAAATTCTGCCATCATCGATCCTCAGTCTTGTTAACTGGCTCTGCCCAACACACAGTGCCCGAGCGAATATTTTAGTCTCCTGATTTCGCTCTCTAGCCTCTTAAATACGCAAGGTCTTTTCTCTGACACTTAGATATCTGTCTGTTGAGCTGCCTGTATTTAGATGCATCGACTGAAGACTGCAGAGTCATGTTTCGCCTTTCTTGTATGAGTTTGAGAGTGCAGTCAGAGAACCTCTTTATTCTATTTGTGTGACGGGTTTTGAGTAACTGACACCCGACCGTACGGACAATTTCCACTAACCGGTTACTAAGTTTGTTCGTATCAACACAGGTCTCGAGGGTTTCGAAGCGATTCTGAAGTTCGAGTTGATAGTTTACGGGGTTTTGCATTTAAACAGGTGTGGGTCGGAGCGTAAACTTCACCAGCCGTGATCTTTCAAGCTTGGTATTCAATGTGCCTCTAACCAGTCGGAGATCGCTTCCGCTTTTAACCATATTGACCATAGATACATCATTGGATATTTACTACGTTATTTACAAGGGATTTATGTACCAAGAGCCCGACACCGCCTTGGAACTGATGATCACCCTCCCGGAAATAAAGTAAGTTGCTGGATTGAAGTATTATTGAGTCCTCCCCCTGTCTACGGACTTCAAATAAGCCTAAAATATCTCACCGCAACCCGCTCAATTCCTCCCTCCTCCTCCAGTTTGAATATTTTTTCGTTGGTTCGCAATGTGCGCGTATTATATGTTGTCAGGTCAAATCGTCGTTTGTAGTAGCCCGATCTTATGCGGGGATTGTTCACACCCCCTGCCCTGCCATTTCCTAGACTACTACCGTAGCCATGAGCAGCGAGCCGCCGGAGACTAGGGGCTGTTTTTTCTTGCGCCTGTCACAGCTAGCCTAGCTAGTGCCATAATCACCACGCTTGGCATGCAGGTTGGCGATCACAGTGAGATGGTGTACTCATTAGGACACTGTTGCTCATCCTCTGGTGTACTATCTCTTAGTGGACTTTTCCGTCACCCACGGGAGGAGATGGGGTGATACTATTCTTAGCCAGTACCACACAGCTCAATAAATTATTACGGAGATACAGTTATAATGTCTTGTACCATAAATTAAATTTCTTTCTGCTCATAATTATGAACGATATAAACTAAAAACGTAACAATCAAAATAGACTGCTTTACAAATACATTAAAACAAAAGTGACATATTTTGAATAATCTGAAAACTTTTTATCTTAACTGTAACTGCGCTTTATATATTCCACTGTATGTTAATTGCAGACTCCTTAGAAGGATGCAATTAAACAGTTTTCAACTCCAAAGTATTCAGGGAGACCTAGATATAAGTAAAAAGCTAAAGTCAAGAATGAAGGAGACAGCAAATGTAATTAAATTGTTCGGTTTTTGTGCCCCGTCACAGTTCTTCGAGCTATCAAATACTTTTTCTGCTAAAGCACACTGCTTTTTTCATTTGAAAGTAAGAAAGAAAAAGTAGGAGATATAGTTCAACGGACGTTGGATGACTCTCGGGTTTTTGGTACTTTAAGTATCTATATCGATAGAAGATGCTACTAATACGGCCTGGTAGTAGTAGAATATGCAATATGTTTAGCTTTATTGAACTTTTATAGTTTTAGTGTAATTTTCTACGATAAAATGATTTTTAACCAAAACCACTTTTTGTTTTTTTTCCTAAGGAGACTTCTTTCTTCTTTTCTAAGGAGACGGCTATGTGACCACTTGACCGTTTTTTATGTAATTTTTGATCCATATTCAATATGACTCGGTATGATTGTTTCGTTAGCCTATCGATTTGCGTATGTGACTGCCGATCAACAGGTCTTGGGTTCAATTTTTGGGTCGAGGCAAAAAGTGTTATGGAGTTTTATGAATTAAGAGGAAATGCTTAATAACATCTATATCTAGATATACATAGATATACATCTATAACTAGAATTTGGAAGTTGGGGTCTTAACCTCCGTGCCTCCCATCGAATTACGAGAGTGAGGGAACAGGGAGGGCACTTGTATTGGCGCACACGTTTGTGCACTATAATATTTCCTGTGGTTCAACGGAGATCCCGTTGAGACTGGCCGACATAGCTGTAATAAGTAAGCCACAGTAAGAAAGAAAGAAAAGAAAGAAAAAGATTTATTTTCGCACATTATAATAATAGCAACAATAATAATAATAAAATAGGTGACATAAAAACGATCATGCAGTGTCAACAACGGATCCTATTCAGCATTGTGGCAGATGAATGCCTAACGCTGGTTTTCAATTGGGCCCAAATGATGTTATATATTTATCTATAGTTCGACTCTAGAACTATGTGGGGTTGTAAAATGCGACACACATAATGCTAATGTCGATCACATTTACTGAAACCAAGTTAAAAGCGTGAAAGGTATTTAAAAATTCTTTAAGAGTTTATTTACTTGCTATTAGAAATTTGAAAGACTTTAATTTGTTTTTAAATTTGGATATCGCCCACTTTTGTAAATGTTATCGTAGGTTTGTATGAACATCATAAATAAATATTGATATACTCTATGTAAATAATAAGAATAATAATGATATGTGAATGTTTCTCTTTTAATATAGGTTAGTGTTAATATACTTTTCGCGATTTTTTTGTGTCTCTATCTTCTGTTACACACATAAATAGTCTTTATTATCGGTTTACAACTATGTTTTACATGTTAGTCGATAACCTTACTTTGTAGGCTATCTAGAAAAGCAGAAATGTCCAAAATTGACTTTAATGACAGAATAAAGTAAATAAAACTAGTTATACACTCTTAGGATTAATCTGCGTTGTAATGGCTTGGTCACTTGTTAAATTAGTTATCAAAAATATGCAGAACTATACATTGTAGATAAATAGTTTATTTTTATTTATTTATTTAAATTTATTGCACTTGTTCTGTAAAGGTGAACTTAATGCATGAGGCATGCTCTCACAGTCGACCGTTAGGTTATGTAGAAATAAGATACGATAGATGCGATATGACTATGAGTATTTTTAGTTTAACGATATTTTCTACATATGTAATTACGTGTTATTTCTGACAGCGTTAGCAAATAATACATCAATGTTTAAAAAGTTAAAGTTCTAAAATATTTTTAACTTCGCTATAAAAGAGAGTTAATTTAAACATTCGTGTCAACTAATAAAACGTCAACTTTGTCGTTTAACGTTCTCGTAAATGCGTGTTTGTCAGTCTTTGTTTCACATATTTTCTTTCCTGGCATTTCATAACTTAACTTTTTTACTACTGCAGCCCTCCTTTTTTACTACTTTTACTGGAGGTGTTTTGTTTCACATTATTTAAAGTTATTTTGTAAAGCAAAACATATTTCCTAGAAAACGAATATCTATAATGACGGTAGGTAGGTATTTACATAAGTTTATTACTGACCATGGGAACTTTATTTTTGCTGATGAGTCGTAAACACTAAATATTTCATTAATTGTACTCTTTAAATTAACTAAATATTATTGTTTGTAACTACTACAATAACTTAGTATTGTTTGCTATACTTTAGTTGACTAAATAATTACATAACTTCATTGATACCTACAGTAGACATAGAAGAGGTCATCTAAAAGATTAACGACACTCGTTCACACAATATTTATTTTTACTTATCTACTGCTTACAATTCTCTAATTGTATCATATGATATTATTTTTGGCTTTAAAGCATTTAAAATAATATCGTTATAAAATACATTGCACAGAAATATGATAAAGTATAATATAGTAAACATTTAATAATAAGTAAAGAACTTTTTGTTTACACCCAAAGATTCCCGTCAATGTAAACAAAAAGTTAACAGTCATAAATCACGTCGTTAAATTTAGTGCACATACTTTGCAGTTAGCAGTGTAAAATTATGATAATTAGTTTGCAAATAGTGACCGGCTGAGAGTTTCGGTTTCAGTTTCGACCAGTTTTAGCCAAAAAATGTAGTTTCGGCTATAGTTTCGGTTTCAGTTAAAAATACTTAAAACTCGAATAATCGTAAATTATCCTGCATCATTCGACGAACTTTCCGGCTAGCTTAGGCTCGCCTTCCCACACCGCCAAGCGTTGTTACTCGTATTGATTAGATTATTTTTTGTTCGTAAACGATTAACAAAAAACTGTTGGAACTTCTAGGGTAGGAACGAAAAATATCCAGTGGCTTAGAAATAGGACAACTTTTATTATGTTTTCACAATTTGAAACATCATGTGACACAACACATATCATATTGACCTCAAGCAATAATCATATGCATGCACTATGCGGAAACTATGCACATTACAGTTTTTATTAAAGATGGATCGAATGGAATGGGTTGATTCAGTTAGTCTGCACTTGGGGTGCTTGGCTAGAAAACCTCCACGTGGTGCACCCTGGTAACGTTGGCGATGGTGTTCATCACTGACAACGGCTAATATTCTAGCACGAAGAGGAAGCCATTTTCTTCGGCAATTCAGCTGAGACTTGGTTCAACAGAGCGGGCGTGTCTGTCGGATCCTCTATTGGTTCTTCGCTCTTCGGAGCAATGAGGAGGAAAACCTCGGTAAAAAATCACGATGGTGGGATCCTTTCCAGGGTCAGAGTTCCTCCGCTCTGCGGTGGAAAAGGTGGGACGGGCTCGGTGTGTACTTACACTGCCACCGTGCAGGCATCAGGTGACATAGTCTCCCTGCCGCCGTCGACATATCGTAGTCCCGAGTTGGAGTCTCGCGAGTCCAATCGGGGGTGAGGGTCTTGGCTTAGCCGCCCAGACTGCGAGGAAGAAAACCTCTCTAAAAAATTACCCCGAATCCCGTGTTCTGGTGCGTGACCAGGGGATGCATGGCTGATGGGTAGTTCAGTCGCAAGCGCACTCCCAGCCGCGGCACCTGCAGACCCCTCGGTTGGGCACAAATTTACGCTTGCCCGGGTATTGGGGATCTCTGCCCGGGTCGATATTTAGTTCTCCCCATCTCGTGGGCTTAAAAATGGAAAACTTTACAAACACAAACAAAAATATTATAGAAAATAAGGAGAAGAAAAACAGAAAGGGAACAAGTACAAGAGCGGACGACTTCTCTTCCAACGAGGAGGAAGTATTGGTTAGAGCGCCTATCTCGGTGGGGCTCCCAGAAGTCATTATGGCTGCTGGGAGCCGAAGAACATCGGAACGGTTGCGTTCCAAATCCACCGCGGGCGGTAACTCCAGTATGAGGACAGATGCACTAAACATAATGGAGACGGAGCTGTGTGACAGCAGGAAACGCGGACGCTCCAGGGACGAGGAGAGTGACATGTCTCAGGAGATGTTGCCTCCCAAAATCACCAGCAGCCGTAGAGGGAGATCACGAGCCCCGATCTCGATCCCGTCAGGCTCCGTCTTTTGTAAGGCGGAAGCCTGTAGGCGAGTTATGACGGACAGTGAAGCACTAGCGGAGGAGGAGATTGCTGGTCTCCTGCTGAAAGCCAGGGAGCCGATGGTGGAGGACTCAGTTCCCCAGACACCATCCTCTATGTAGGAGATAGCAAACGCGGCGGTGGCCATTATTCACAAAGTGGCCACCAAGTCGAGTAATCTCAAGGGCTCCTTTGTGAGAGCCCTTAAGGACTCCTCTTCCGCAATTGCGGGGGTCGTGGAGACACTCATCGGTGACGTGGCTCGTCTCCAGGCAGCCAACGATCGCCTAATGGGGAAAGTGGCTGAGCTGAGCGCTCAGTTCACTCAATTCCGGGTGCATCGTCCGGCAGATAATCTGGCCCCGTCCCCGTCTCAGCCTGCTCCGTCTCCGTCTCCGTCCCTGCCGTCTCCGTCTCCCAACCTCGGTACCATCTCTGATGTCCGTCTGCACCGAATTACAGACGCAGTGTGGCATATGATGGACGGGTGTCTCGCCGGCCTGGAGGCGAGGTTGCCTCCAGCCCCCGTTGTCCGGCCGCCGCTCGCGGCGCATAAGCCGAAGGTCGCATTGGCACCATCAGCGCTGCCCGTTGTGGGCGGTCGCGTGACCTATGCGGCGGCGGCGTCGTTGCCTGCTGCTCCCGCAACAGCTCCGAGGGCTCGACGAGCGACGAAGGCAGCAGCCAAGATGGCTAGACCGAGGTCAGGGTCTACGGCGGTAGCAAAGGCTGGAGCGGAGTTCCCTCCGCTCCCCACTCCAACCGCTGTACCCGGCACCTCCACCTGTGCTCCCTCAACGTCTGCCACTTGCACCGATGGTTGGCAGGTAGTCGGGGGAGCTAAGAAGTCCCGGAAGCGGGGTAAAAAGGCTGCAAATAAAGCAGCCTCTACCCCGCAGGCGCCGTCGGTTGCGGTGGCTACCGCGAAAAAGCCGCGCAAACTGCAGGTGCCTAAAAGCGCGGCTGTAGTAGTCACCGTAACACCGGAGGCGGTTAGTAGCGGGCTGTCCTATGCGGCCTTATTTAAGAAGGCCCGGGATAGTCTCGCCACTGATTTCGGGACTGAAGGGGTCAGGTTGCGCCTTGCCCAGACGGGAGCTCGAGTCCTCGAGTTCCCCGGGACTGAATGTGCAAAGACGGCGGACAGGTTCGCCGAGAAACTGAGAGGAATCTTTGCAGCCACGGATGGTGTGAAGATCACCAGGCCTGTCAAGTGCGCAGAGTTGCGCATTTCGGGCCTGGATGACTCCATAACGACCGAGGATGTCCGCGTTGCAATTAGCGAGAAGATGGGCTGCAACGCGGACAACATCAGGGTCGGCACCATCCGTCCCGGTCCTGGAGGGCTTGGCGCAGTGTGGATCAGCTATCCAGTAGCGTCGGCCAAAGTTTTGGGCGACGCAGGCAGGATCCTCGTCGGTTTTGTGAATGCCAGAGTCACTGTTCTGGCGGCAAGACCGATGAGGTGCTTCAAATGCCTAGCATCCGGACACACACCCGCCAAGTGCGTGAGTTGTTTTGACTGCAGTGGACTATGCCTCCGTTGCGGTCGACCCCTCACTGCCCGGCTTGTGCGGCGGGTAACAAACCCGCCAATCATCAGATTAGGCAGGGGGGCTGCAAACCTCCTCGCGATTCTCCACGAACGTTGGGGGCTAGCCAGTCGGCCCAGGCTGCCTCCGATGCCGTTCGCACGTCGACATCGTCGCCCATGGAGGAGGCTGTAGAGACAGTCCAGTAATGGACCAAGTCTCCAGCCTCCTAGTCCAGACGAACTTGAACCACTGTGCTGCGGCGCAGGACCTTTTCCTGCAAACCATGGCACAGTGGTCGATCGGTGTTGCCGTAGCCGCGGAGCCCTATTATGTTCCTCCCCGTCCAAACTGGTTGGGTGACCGGGACAGTTCCGTAGCAGTCGTCGGCTCCACGTCGGCTCATTCCCCGCCCTTGTCGCTAAGAGACAAGGGCACTAGATATGTTGCTGCCGAGTGGGGGGGATCACTGTATATGGTATATACTTCTCCGCCAACCGGAGTTTGAACGACTTCGAGGTTTTCCTTAACAACTTGGAAACCTCGATGCGGCGTCTAACGTCTGGGTACGTCTTAGTGCTGGGGGACTTCAACGCAAAGTCCATTGCGTGGGGTTCCCCCAGGACGGACGCTAGGGGCGAGGCCGTAGAGGAGTAGGCGGCCTCAGTGGGCCTCTGTTTACTGAACAGAGGATCCACCAACAAGTGCGTGCGACAGCAGGGAGGGTCGATAGTGGACCTTTCGTTCGCTACCCCTGCCCTCGCCGCACGAGTAAGGAACTGGCGCGTCCTGGAAGAGGTTGAGACGCTCTTGGATCACCTCTACATCCGATTTGAGCTCTCCCGGGCCCAGGACCCCAGTAGGGGTCACGCGGCGCGGCGTTCTTCTTGCTTTCCGCGGTGGGCTGTTTCGAAGCTGAATAGGGACCTGCTAGTGGAGGCAGCCATAATTCACTCTTGGCTGTCTCCGCAGGCTCCGACCGAGGAGGTCGATATGGGGGCTGGCCGCTTTCGTGATGCGATTACGCTGATCTGCGATGCGGCCACGCCCCGCATACGAGGTCGTCGACCTCCACGGAAGGAGGTTTACTGGTGGTCACAAGAGCTGGCTGACCTCCGTGCGGCCTGTACTCGTGCCCGGAGGTCCTACACCCGCAGTCGGCGGCTTCACCGCGAAGCAGGCGAGGAGGACCAGCTTCATGAGGAGTACCGAGAGGCGCGGCAAACTCTGAAGCTGACCATCAGCCACGCCAAAGAAATTAAGAAAAAGGAAATGCTGGAGGGTCTCGATCGTGACCCCTGGGGTCGCCCTTATCGTGCGGCGCGACAAAAGCTCCGCGCGTCGGGCCCCCCCCTTACAGAGACCCTCCAGCCCAGCTTCCTGCGGGAAGTGGTCGAGGGCCTTTACCCGCAGCGGGTGGATCACACACCCCCGTCGATGGTCTTCATGGCCGGAGACGACGGGGGAAACGAGGACAATGTTCCGCCCGTCAGGGAATCGGAGGTGGGGGTGGTTGTTCTACGGATCCGCTCTAAGAACACCGCCCCTGGGCCAGACGGGATACCTGCCCGTGTGCTGGCCCGTGCCCTCGAACACATGACGGACCGCCTCAGGGAGGTCTTGGACGCTAGCTTGTCGTCCGGACGCTTCCCTGAGTGCTGGAAAAGCGGGAAGCTGGTGCTATTAAGGAAACCGGGACGGCCTGCCGATTCGGTGGCGGTCTATAGGCCCATTGTGTTGCTTGACGAGGCAGGTAAACTGGTTTTGGGGATACTCTCTGCCCGCATCGTCCGACACCTCTGCGAGGTGGGCCCCGATCTGTCGGACGCCCAATTTGGTTTTCGGGGCGTTCGACGGTCGATGCTGTGCTGCGCCTGAGGGCCGTTACCGAAGAGTTGGACAGTGGAGTTGGCGGTGTCGTCGGACATCGCCAACGCATTTAATAGTCTGCCATTTAGCTGCATCAGGGAAGCACTCCACTACCACGGGCTACCAGAGTACCTGAGGCGGCTTGTGGCAGACTATCTTGAGGAGCGTACCGTCGTGTACGAGGACCGAGATGGTATTGTGAGGCGGCGGCCCATGTCGTGCGGTGTTTCACAGGGGCCCGTCCTCGGACCACTCCTGTGGAATATGGGATACGACTGGGCCCTTCGAGGTCGTCTTCCCCCCGGGCTGGGCGTAATTTGTTACGCCGATGACACATTGGTCACGGCCCGGGGGGCGAAATTTCAAGAGGCGGCGCGCCTGGCCACCGTGGGAGTCTCTTTGGTGGTCGGGCGCATTGAGGCGCTGGGTTTACGGGTGGCCCTAGATAAGACGGAAGCCCTTTTGTTTCATGGGCCCCGTCGTGGTCTACCCCCCGGCGCCTCTATCGTAGTCAATTCGGTCCTCGTACCGATTAAGGCCCAGATGAAGTATCTGGGCCTGATCCTCGACGGCAGGTGGCTCTTCGACGAGCACTTCCGACAGCTTACTCCAAAGCTGGTCGGCGCTGCTTCTGCTCTTGGGCGACTTTTGCCCAATTTGGGTGGAGCCAGCGTTGCGAAGAGACGGCTATACACGGGGGTTGTTCGGTCAATGGCACTGTATGGTGCACCGGTGTGGGCGGCGGCTCTGACCGCCCTCAAAGGATATTGGCGGTTAGAGCCATACGCGGTTACCGCACCGTATCGACGGAGGCGGCGTGCGCGTTAGCCGGAACTCCCCCGTAGGAAGAGCTCGCTAAAGTTTATCGGCGAACGGCAGACTTTCGGGTGGGTAGCGGCATTCGGCCCCCGCCCGAAGAGATACGCGAGTGGCGAGAGGCCGCTCGTCGAGCCACGATGGCTTGTTGGTCGTCCCGGCTGGAGGCTCCACGTGCTGGCTTTGCCGCCGTGGAGGCTCTCCAGCCGGTCATCGCCGAGTGGGCAGGGCGGCAGCACAGGACCCTTTCCTTCCGACTGACGCAGATTCTTTCCGGGCACGGTTGCTTCGGGAAGTATCTGCACTCCGTCGCCCGGAGGGAATTGAGTCCCGCCTGTCACCACTGCGACTGCAGTGAGGACTCGGCTCAGTACACGCTGGCGGTTTGTTCCGCCTGGGCGGCGCAGCGTGGGGTCCTCACTGCAGTTATTGGAGGAGATCTCTGGCTACTACTTATATTTTTAGAAAAAAATAATTCGCCGCCGGCGAATTGGGCGGCGGAGGCGCGCGTTCCAGCGCCTCATGTCGCCTGGAGTGGACGGTACGGGCTTTCCCATCCATCCGCTAAAGTGGCCAGCCGCGAGGAGGCGACGTCCGCGTGTGCCGTACGTCGCTTAAATGGAGAGTTTATCCGCAGATGGTGCCCGCGTTAGCAGGCAGGCGCTAGGAGAGATCTGGATGTCGTAATAACAGCTGTTTCCGTATCCCTCCTATGTCAGGCGCAGAGTGGCACACCGTGTGGTTTTAGTCGGTCCGATTCCGACACACCACCCTGCCGTAAACCCCAGTGGGGTGACGGCCTAAGGGGGTTTCCACACGTTAAAAAAAAAACTGTCCGCTTCAAGTTTACCATCTCTTTCCGGTGGTTTTATCTTGTGTAATTTGCTCCTTAAATCGTCTCTTACGACATCTGTACGATGCATGGGTTTAGAGATACTCTGTCACCGTACGGACAACTTTATTAAATACAATTTTATATATTATTAAAAACACCATAATTTCTGCAAGAGCTTACATGTGTTTATGCATTAAAAATTTTTCCTATTTAGTGACCAATGTTTCACGCAAGTATTCGTTAAGTTTGGTTACCGAAATCGGGTTAATGTTTAGATTTAGTGCTAATAGAGTAGTTATAAATTTCGTGCAATGTTCTGACACTATCGGATGGCACATTTGGCAAGTGGCTCTCGCCTCCGGCGCGCGGTGCCTGCCAGCCTCATATTTGTTCCATATGCTGTGATTGGTATGCTGCGGTTTAATAATAGTTTTTATATCACAATTTTATGTTTTTTTCTGCAGAGTGAATTTTAAATTATAAGCGCATGTAACGCAACCGTTACGACAATTGTAATCTGAAGTTTTGATTCTGTAATTCTAATTGATAATTGACATCATATGGGCAAAGTACCTTCTAATGTTTTAGGAGTTAGACATGTTCGCTTAAACTTGTTTGAGTAATTTAACAATAAGGTTAGAAGCAATCCAGGAAATGTACAAGATCTGAAAATATGGACTAGGTACATGAAACAAAATAAAAGATTCATTTTCATTGCTTAAAAGAACTGGTTTTTGTATTGGCACCACTATTTCATACCATTAATATTGATGTATAATTTATTATTATACAAGGTGCTAAAAAAGGTAGTTAAGAAGCAATTTGAATAGTTAAGGCACGTCATACTATTCAAATATTATGAGTGGTTTTGCTCATAACATAATTAACTAAAGTGACGATTTCCTGAGAGCTTTTAATGTATCTGATATAGCATCAGCAAGTATGTCTGCCATTTCGATGGTTGCGTTCATGCCCATAGTACCAATCCGCAAAATCTTGCCCGCAGTCGGTCCGATTCCACCAAATATTAAAATGTTGTGTCTGTAAATATATAAAACATACACATCAAAAAATAATTGGAGTCCTTTGCCAAAAAGTTAACTTTTAATATACCTATGTAATGTTAGGGCAGTTTTGTAGCGAAAGTAATGTAGCTTTGCTTATACATATTAACACTGAAAAAAAGTCGTGTACTCATTCGAAAGGTAAAAATATTTTTTTACAAATCTGTTAGTTTCAACGTTTCTAAAAAAATTCATTTTGTTATCAGATATAATAATTAATTAATTATTAAAAAAAAGTGTTACTATAACAGATGGAATGTGCCTATAAATTGAGAAGATACTTTTGAAGTTTGTTAGAAACATTCAAAAGCCGATTTGTAAGATTTTTCTCAGAATAAAGTAGAATAGAATAGAAAATAAAATAATATTAACATTTAATACTTAAATCAAAGACATACTTAGCTCCCATGTAGGCTACAAATTTCTTGTAATCATATCCTTTTGGCAATAAAAGAGTTGTGACGGTAGATAGACGGTCTTCTGGTATCGGGACGTAAAACGTAACAGGCAGCTCTTGAAGTCTTTTGTGAAAATGCACTTGAGTAGCGGTGTGGCGAGCCCAAGATTTTTCCATGGTTTGCGACACTAATTCCATGAGACAAGCTCTTAGTGCATGTAATAAGGGAGGAGACATTGTATGATGGTAGCTGGGTACAGAAAATAATGTGTGTGTTATTAATGGTGAGTAACGGGAGTAGATGAAAACGTATTGACTTTTTATTAAAACATATTTGAGTTTAATTTTGTTTGTAATTAATAATATAATTCAAATTTTTTTATAAAGTGTATACTTTTTTTACATAAATGTCTTTATTAACTATTTATATCTTGGTCCTAAAATGCTTAAATATTGGACATTAAACGTCTGTCCCTTATGACCGGTACAAGGAATAAATTGAAATATTTTCATCTCAGTGCTACAAGAATTAACTTGTAATTAAAAATATCACACTAAATTTAACCTATTATTTTTATAGAAAGTAAATAGAAGAATATTAAATAAGATATTTATCGTTGGAATCGAGAAATATATTATAAATTATAGTAAATAACAGGTGATCATTAGGAAACTCCGAATAATACTTACAATCTCGTGTTTCCGTAGCAATTCCATTGCTGCGCTAACATTTTAATGTCGAAATAAAAAGACGGTTTATGCTTCCTGTTATTTATTTTTTCTCTGAAATATTAAAAATTTTCGCATCAGTTTTATATAGTTTCCACTTAACTTTATGAATGCTGATTTATAATAATGGTAAATACTTTTGAGGAACTGACGTTTGCAAGTTGAGATTAATGTCGTGATGACAAAATTATGTGAGAATTAAACAGATGGAAGGTAAAAGCGTGACGATATTTAACAGTCTATTGTTTGCTACTAGTACTTTTCCTACACGAATTTTCTAAATACGTGTTAATTTATTTAGTGGAGATGGGCAGTTAAAAAAAGTAAGCAGAGAAGTTAGTGCCGATTTATATAAGAAGACATAAGGAGAATGGTAAAAATATTCAGTGATAATTTTTTTAAATTATCTTTTACAAAAATATTGAAGTATTGTTAGCACAATACTATTACGTTGAACGTTTCTTTGTTCGTTATAGTTTGATGACTTTCCAAAAATATCATGAAAAAAATACCTGGTTTTTTGACTTAAGGAGCAGGCAAAAGTTAGAAATGTACCATGTAATATATTAATAAAACATTTCAGACATCTGACACACAACGCCATCTAGTCCAAAATTAAGCTAAGTTTGCATTATGGATACTAGACAATAAAGTACATGAACACTCAAACTCCGAAACAAATATTTGCATATCACGCATGCATGCATGGATCGGGAATCGAATCCTAGACCTCAAGCAGAGCAGTCGTATACGCAACCACTGTATCCCCGAGGCAACCAAATGTGCTATGTCTAGTATCTTTATATATATAATTCTACCGTACGTGTGTACGTCGCTAAAGTTATCCTAAACGACTGGACCGATTTGAGTGAACTTTTTTGTACGCATTTGGGTGGCGCCCTCTATGGCTTAGATTCAAAAATGCAGAAAGGTAGCAACGTTCAAAAATGATCAGCTAGTGTTGTATAATATTTTTCTTTAAATAACTTATTATAGATGGATTATCGTGTCGCAATTAGAACCCAATCAATTTAGAAAAAAATACTTACTCAGCGCGTGTAGAAAATGCTACAGGGGAAATACAAGCCGGTCCACTTAATGCTTTCTGTGTTGAAGAGTAAACTGCGTCAATTCCCCACTCGTCAGTTAAGAAGGGTACTCCACCCAATGATACAACGGTGTCTACAATCAGTAGCGTTCCATATCTAAAAACATAGTTTTATTAGTTGTATTATTTATTTATATTTTTACAAAGAGACAATATTTAAAGCTATAGAAAATAACTCACTTATGACAAATATCACCCAAACCCGGCATCTTTTGTACAGTGCCTGTTGAGGAATCGCCATGTGTGATGCACAATGCGGTCGGACGTAACCTCCTCAGTTCATTCTCTAAATGTGCATGTGAGAAAGTTGTGTACAATGGTACACGTGTCACTTCTACATTGATGCCTAGACATAAAAAAAGTTATGTCATTTTTGTATATTATAAAGTTTATATGAAATATTATTCATTTGTTCTAATTATAAATGAAAGAGGCTGCTTGCTACTGCCTTGAACGTAAACAATCGTAAAATCTAACAAATGTGTCATTTAAAATGGTCTATATTTTTGTACTGTATTAGTCAGAATAAGTTCGGCGTTTATGATATAAAAGGTGTAAAATAATAATAAGTGTAGAGGAACCTCGAAAGCTATGTTCTTCTGATGATAGCCTCGAGTTGTGGCCCTATTGTTTCTACTTATTCTAGAGCGGGCATATACATATTAAGCGCCTCATGTAGTCGCCTGAGTGTGGCTGTGGGTGGACGGGACCGGAATGCCCTTCCATCCGCTACAATGGTTAACCACGAGGAGGCGACGTCTACGTGTGCCTTCGTGAAGGTGGCTACGTCAGTGCTGGCGGACGCTGGGCTGGTCCAAATGGGTTAATAGCAGCAGTTCCCAGATTCCTCCCATTCCAGGCGCAGAGTGACTGTATGTTTTTAGTCGGTCTGATTGCGACACACTACCGAACCCTAGGACAGTGACAGCACGAGGGGGTTTCCAAACGTAAAGAAAGAGTTTATTTTAAGTTTTCCTTCTCTTTACAGTGAATTTGTTTTACTTAATTAGATTCCTTCTTAGCCACTTACGACACGCATAGGATCCGTAGGGACAGTGACCTTAAAAATGGTCAATATTTTTTTACTGTACTTAATCTGTCATCAAACTTAGGTTATCGATCTTACCGAACCGCTTTGCAACTTCAATAGCGCGTTCATCCCACATGCCCCTACAAGCAACGAGTAACGTTTCTCCTGGGGCTACCAAGTTAGTGATCGCAGCTTCCATAGCCCCATGACCAGCTCCGCTAATAGCTAATACTAACTTGCTTTTAGTTTGGAATACGTATTGAAGTCCGTTGCGGATATCGTCCAAAACCTGTAACATTAAAAATTAATAGAAATTATTGCTCGTATTCCTGTACTTTGGTTTACTGTCACATATTACTCTTAAAGGAGACTACTTTTTTGCAGCAGTTACTATGTTATTCCCATGACTGTGTGTTCTAATATTTTTATCTTTTCATTTATTTTACTATTTAATAGTACAGTAATGTTAGGTGTTATATATTCGTCGGCATTATGAATTGTCGACAGGACCGCGAGCCGCCAGAGAGTGGGGACCTCTGATGGCAGATCACCTATATGCCGACGATCCGCAAGTGTATTCACAGGCAAGAGTGGAAGACATAACACAAGCTATTAACGTGGTCAACAGAGACTTGGAGATCATAAACTCGTGGTTAATGAAATTTGGATTGACGGTTAATGTAACCAAATGTCGGCGATCATAGTGTGCAGCAAACGCATTATGAGCAGACTCAATACTACGCCAATCTCACCAATCATCTTCAACGGATCAGTTGTACCGTTCAGCCCCGTAGTCAAAGATCTGGGCTTATTCACCGACTCTACCGTTGATTGGCGAGCTCAAGTTACTCATGTCAGCCAGAAAGTAATGAGAAACCTGCGAATATTATATCGTCTGAAGAACTTCCTGCCTCCTTATACCAAAACTACTCTCATGCAGTCCTTAATAACTCCAATAATCGACTATGGTAATGTTTGTTATTCCGATCTGAATGCAGACCTTTTTAACAAACTAGATCAACTTTTCAATAACTGCATTCAATACATTTTTAATCTTCGAAAGTATGATAACGTGTCTGCTCTACGTTCCCAATTAAAATTGTTACCTATTCGCCAGCGCCGCAATCAGCGAGCACTAACTGCCCTATTTTGATTTCTTAACTCACCATTTTCACTTATATATCTTACTCCGTACTTCCGTTATCTATCCTCTAATCAAAACAGAAACCTTCGCTCAGAAGATAATCTACTTTTCTTATGTCCCTCTCACAACTCTGATTTCGTGAACTCTTCGTTCTTTGTTCAGGCAGTATTGCTCTGAATTGCGCTCCTTTTACAACAACCGTTTTACATACAAAAAGAATGTATATAATCTTCTTCTTAATGAAATTGAAGAATCATCTAATCGATAGTTGGCTCAGCTTATAGTCAAGTTGTTATAGTGTGCGAATGTGATCTGGATGTGTGTGTATGTGTATATTTATGTATATATATGTATATTTATATGTGTATTTATGACGTATGTATTGTATGTCTTCATGTAGGTATATGTACTCATGTATGGTATATTTTCATTGTCAATGTTATCTCTGTGCACCTCCCTTACAATATTTTTATATTACCTTAAGGCTAACTGGAAGAGAATGCCTTGGACATTATGTCCGCCGATGTACAAAGTGCACAAAGTGTAAATAAATAAATAAAATTAGTTGCTGCGGTCGGCGACAGGACAATTTTGGTGCCAGGCCGCAAAAATTCGATCGGGCCGCAACAAATTGTGACAACCGGACTGGCCCTGGACTTTGTGGCCTCCCTCGGGATAGGGTCTGACTAGGCGTGGCGTTGATTCTGGAGGGGACCTGAAATAATATGGTCTGGGTCCCCATCAGAGAAAGACGCCTGAGACCATTATATTAGGTGTTTATATGTGCATGATGGAAATCGGAAAACGCAGTGTTGATAGGCCCCCCATAAGGTGGTCCGACGACCTGTTGAAGAGAAGATGCTGGATGCAGGCAGCACGGGACCGGCTGTTGTGGAGAACCTTGGGGGAGGCCTATGTCCAGCAATGGACGTCTTTTGGCTGAGATGATGATGATGATGATAATGTGAATGATGTGTATATAATTTACTGATGGTGTGGATACTAATCTTGTGGTGACAAGTTAAGAATACAGAATGTCACCACCCCTGTTCTTCTCATGGGTGCCGTAAGAGGTGAATAAGAGAATAAAATATGCAAGATAGCATCACATCAGTAACCGTATACCAACCGACGTTTCCAGCATGGTATAGTAGGCCAAAACCTATTTGTTAAGGAGAGGCCTAGGAGTGTGGAGGCGTGGACTGTTAAAAGTTGTTGATGATTGATAATGATGATTTGTATCATCATTATGAATCATCAACAACTAGTTCTAGTTGTCTAGAAGATAATTTTACGAAAATAAGAATTAAAATGTGTGTAATCAGGATTAGCACAACTAGAAATGTTCAGTCCACAGAAAGAGTTAAGATTTACTAGAATCAACTTACTTGAAAATGCTCTTCACACATAGGCGTGGTGACTTTCCTGGCGTAGGCCTCATAGACAGAAGGCCAGATGTCAGCAGGCCCAGATCCACAAAGATGTGGCTTTACGTACTCCCTGTCTACAATCTTTGGTGGTGGCACCACCAAGTTCAGAGCCATCTTGGAATCTAAAATGTACAGAATGGTCATAACTTCACACATCTTACACACGTAAGTCGATCGTGATCTCAATCTAGACAGTAGTAACCAGTCTGCTGATAAACGTACTTACACATTTTTAAATGCATGCATGTTATAGATATAGTAGATCCAGCTACAGACCACATGATCATACTCATCGTACAACAATTGTCTTAATTGGGAATTGAACCCATGACCTCTAGCGTAGCAGTCAGGGCCACTAACCGCTAACTCTAACTAGTCCAACGAGCCCTTACAAATTATATATTATTTCAAACTGTACTTATCGGCTGTACGCGGTTTATCGTGACTTTTTGGAGCTAATGATAGAAAATTCTAGTACACATTACCGACAAGCAACAGCTAATTCAACAATTCTTAATAGGTTAATGCCGTAAATTAAGGTTTGACAGGAAAACGTCACAATAGGTTGTTTGACTGACGTAGGGCCATTAAATTTATCCCTCACTTATCGTGTACTCTTATCTTTGTATTCTACATTTCTTTTTTGGGACAGTTATATTCTAAATTTAAACTGATATACGTATGTTTTTGAGTCGCGTAATCATTAACGATGAAAGGCGACAATAGACTTTAACAGTTTTTAAAAATTACTTTGTCATTGTGAATGTGCTGTTATTTGTTAAGCTATTTTTAGTGCTGATTGTGGTGTAAATACTCACAGAAAAGTTTCATATGAATGTTTTTACTCATAAAGAGAGTACAAATTGGATTACTTTGTGTATTGTGATAGAAATTTCGTTGTAGGCACTGAAGGCATTGGTCTTACTTAACTTGGCTCCTCGATATTAAATACAAAACACAGAAGAAGTTTACATTTTTAATTTACTCATTTCTAACGTAAAAATAGAACTCGTAAATAATAAACTCCTCTGTCACTCACCCAAAAAATAAAACAAATGGTTGTGAAATGAAGTATTACATATTTAATTGCTCTTATCTTATCCCAAAACCTTTCCATGTTATAGTTCTAAATGTATATTACTAGTAACGATATATATGCATAAATTTTCCTTTTGTTGTTATCCAAATGTAATATAATGCATCCGGGTCATATAAAGATATCTAAATTTGAGATTTTCCTCCAGAAGTCGAAACAAATTGTTTGTTAACGATATTAATGACGAAATAAATATAAATTCGATCGTGATTCGAATCGTAATACTTACATAAATCAGATTTAGAAAATCATTATACTATGGTCAGTGCTATATTTGGAATTCTGTGTAAAAGTGATTGCAATGGATGGTGTTGAACATTATAATCGTTTTTTCTTATTATATTTAGTCACAGTGAGCCTTGACAGTTCATTGTGGGCCTTCACTCAAACCTACTCAACGATAGAGTGTCACAATTTTTTTTACTTTTAACTCTAGATAGTCTCTTTTTATTTGTTCCACATGCTATTTATACGTATGCTATAAGTGGGCTGTAGTTTAAAAATTGTGTATATATCCCAATTCTATATTTAACAAGAGGATATTAGAACTAAGGCGTCTCTAGTGAAATTATGATTTGACATAAAGTGAGCGTTGGCTATATCATTCTTGTCCTACATCAGGGGCGATATAAAATTATAATGCGGGATCGAACGAGCGCAAGCTGTTCCGACAAATTAATTCAATTCCCTTTCTACCTATACCTCTTGCCGGAGCATAGTGGGCTGAATGTCACATATTACATTTACTTAGAAATCGGAAAAATTGGAAAAAAAATTTTTACCTTTGACCCTACACTTTAGGTAGCATTAACCTATAATTTTAAGTTACAAGTTGAGTATTTTGGATTTAAAAAGGTTTAATATTATTGTAGGTTATTCTAAACTTTATATTTAGCAAAATGTTTGGGTATAGTTATTGCATCTCTTATGTAATATTTTATAAATTATGTCAGTCAAAAATATTACAAAAGCAATAACAACATATTTATGTGCCTCTTTTGTCCTTAAATATTGCAATAAGATTAAGAAGGTAGTTCAGTTTATAGAAATACATTAGGACCAGGAGAAACAAATCTTTTTACATGTAAAACGTTTGTTATTTCAGATTAAAATTAGAGTTTTATGATATGGCCGAGGATGAAATCGGAATCTAAGTAAACAATGATTTTACGATAACAATAAGCCCATACCATGTCAGTCATTTCGATTTAAATTGACTTTTTATTGACAGATGATTGAATACACGTTTGAGATAAAGTCTACGTTTACTTTGTGAATTAGAGGTTTTGACAGAAAGATCACCTCTGGAAATCATTTATGAAATGCAAGTGAAAGTTGAAGTCTATTTGGATCGATGATTATTTATATCTTTAAGCATTACAGACACACGTTTTAGATTTTACGGCATCATTTTTTTATCACAAAAATAATAAAACTTACTTAATAATATGTATAAAATTCACGTGGTAGAATAACACTTGTTACTGAAGTGTCTCTGACAGTGGTACACCGGTAACTGAGAGCTTATGTTCTTTCGTTTATTTCGTCACATACATTAATTGAGTGGCAGTGATAGGGAAAAAATTGATAACCTTACTTAAATTATTCTACGATAATGAAGTGATTTAAGAATAATTTCTTAAATAAATTAAGAGACATAAATTACAACAGTACTTTATTTTTGTTGACAATTGTTCCTAATGAACGTACAACACTTGAACAACCTTTTTGATTATTAAAGGTGTTCGTTTCCAACAACTGCCTGCCAACTAATAATTGTATTCAGTTTTATTAGCAGGTTACATTCTTAACATCTATTATCTTTAAATGGGGTAAAAAGAACTACGCTATGAACAACGAACTAAAATAACCATTCGTAGATTATTTTGTTACTAAATTCGTTATTTTCTAAATGTCTACATAAAAGTGTGAATTGCAGATAATGTAATGAGTAGGATTAGTAAAGAGTTGAGTTATGTTGTGTTTGAAATGTCCAAACTTTGTTCATACATTAGCTTCTGTAAGCGGCTTTCATCTCAGAGTTAGGATTAAAAGTTTCTTAATTTAGACGGTGGTTTACTATATGCTAGTAAAATAAAGTAAACTTTTGAGAGTCTCTGATCTGTTGTTACATATAAATTTTGCAACGAATAAAAATAACCAATAAAATTAGTTTGTATACAACATTTAACCTACAAATGAATTAAATATTCTTAACTATATTGAAACAATAAATCTTACGTAGGAGTAAACATCTAATGTAAATTCTTGTGTAACTACGCATTGAAGAATATGAAATTGTATCAATACAAGTATGTACGTCCGAATACGTAATGGCACGTAATATTCTGTAAAATTACACAAAATACCTAACTGATAAATTGCAAAAAATATATGTATAACTTTTTATTACGCGCCTATGATTAACACTTTATCCAGACAAATAACTTTGAGAAGGAATTCCTATAAATTATTTAACTTCAGCGCAGCCTTTCATTTTAAAACCTTTTAAGCGAGAAATATTTAAAACAACCATCACTGAAAACATTTTAGGTCGAGCCCTGGAAAGTACCAGCACTTATTCATTTTCCGCAAACAAATATAAGCCACGGAACAAATTTTAAATTAAATCCCTTTCTCTCGAAGAGTTAATGTCCCACGAGACTTTTCTACAGTTTTAATTTCCGAAATATTTTCACCGAGGAAATAGTTTGTTGGGCTCGCACTGACCATCAACAGCGAGAAGGTATGACAAAAACCAGAGATAAGCGACACGTAGTTTCAACTCACAAGATGAGACCAGAAAGTAGTAAAATAATATAAAATAGCAAAAGAGTGAAAAATACAGTTCAGAATATTTATCTTTTTAATTTTAAATTTCTCAAGAAATGATATTAGTATTTTGAATATTTATTTTTTTCTTTTATTTCTCTTGTCCTTTTTAACTAGGCAAACGTTTTGTTTTTTTCGATGTTTCATTTATATATATATACAAAACACACAAGCCTATAGTAGAGTTTGCCTGTTTTTAAGATAAATGAGCCGTTTCGACAACAACCCTAATTAAAGGGATTGTGCTTGTCGTTTGTTCTCTCGGATAAGTGTGACTCGTGACTTTTTGACACGTCGATGAGACCATAATGATTACTCTTTAGTTAAGAGTGTTAGTCACCACATTACACTCTTACGAAATGAGTTAATCGAGTTACTTGTGTACATAAAAGCCTTTAAAAAGTTCATCACGTTCCATATTAATTGTACGTAGTTCCATAGTTGACCAGACGGAGTACGAACTTAGTACGTTTTTTTAAAGTTTTTTATACTTTTTATGTTAGTTTGAATATAATGTAGCCTAACTTGATTGTTGTCTGTAGACACTTAGAAGATAAATGCAGGCTATAGGTGATAAGAGGATTGCTGGCGAAACATAAATTACGATATACATACCTACGTCTACGTCTTATGGCCTATGTTTAGAAGTGTCAAAGACTGTTCCAATCGAATTGAATGTTTAATATTTTCTTCACCATATTTTTATTGACATCTCAAGTACTGGTTGAACTCTGGTTACCTGAAATCAATTTTAAGTTTACATCATAACTTTGCGTCATGCTTACTATGGAATGTGTTTTAAGTTTATGTAAACTATACCTAAAACAAATATTTGACAAATATAGTTTCTATGAATTTTCATATTATAGACTATTGGCTAGTATAGCAGTGAAAGCATATCAGTAGAAACCAGCTTACCCAAAATTAAATATAATTAGTATTAAAATAAAAATGACTAGCTGTTTTAGCTGTAATGAAAGGTTAAAATTTCTATCAACATTGTCATGTTGATTTGTCAAGTTATGTATTTATTTTAATATTATTATAACGATGTTATACTTTTGTTATAAACTAAAAGGTATAGTGATTTTAATTTAAACAAATAATTGAATGAATATTTAAGCGAAATATGTATCAATTTAAAGTGCCCTACAAATCGTCACTTGAGACTAGTCTCAGCTAGTCTCACTTAAATAAAGATCACTTCTGTCAAAATCTATACTCGAGTAAAGTTTTTAACATAAATATCGTTATAACTTGAGCTATCACTCACTTGAGTATGGATTGGTAATTCTTGTTTTGAGTATCATTTAATAATAAAATTTCTTCTTAAGATCTATTTTAAGATTAGATTCATGACTGACACCTTGTAAAATATTGGGCTAAGAGTGGATCGGACACATTTAATGCTATTCATTGTTGAAGATAAAGCGCAAACAATTGGTATCGAATAAAAGATAGAGGTTATTGTGCGCTACTTAGAGTAAATTTATTTCAAACGTTGTTGGCAGACCATCGATCGTGGCTAGAACTTAAGAACACTTCATCACATTTCTTGGGTTGTTTGACTTTAGAAGGCTTTCTTTAAGAAGCTTGTTGAGTGCCTACTCCAGATCGTAATTAATTAAGAATTTGAGATCTAACTGATCTGAAATTGTTAATTGAAAGTTTGAACTTAAACACATATTATATTGTAAAATATACGAGAATACAAACATAAGTAGAGGTCACTCTCTGACATTGCCGACAACGTAGTAATTACTACAGTAGTTTGGACAGTTGGAGGTGTTCCATTTGTAGTTGCTAATTGCCTTTTTTTTTAACGTGTGGAAACCTCCTCGGGCCGTCACCCCACCGGAGTTTACGGCGGGGTGGTGTGTCGGAATCGGACCGACTAAAATCACACGGTGTGCCACTCTGCGCCTGACATAGGAGGGATCCGGGGACAGCTGCTATTACGACATCCAGATCCCTCCTAGCGCCTGCTCGCTACCACGGGCACCATCTGCGGATGAACTCTCTACTTTTAGGCGACGTACGGCACACGCGGACGTCGCCTCCTCGCGGCTGGCCATTGTAGCGGATGGAGGAGAAAACCCGTCCCGTCCACCCGCGGCCACATTCAAGGCGGCATGAGGCGCTGGTACGCGCGCCTCCGCCGCCCGGTTCGCCGGCGGCGACTTGGGTCCGAGTGGAGATCGTTCTCCCGGGCCCTCTCCGCCGCCTCCTTCCGCGAAATTACGTCTTCGCAGAAGGTTGCGACCGCGGTAAAACAACTGTCGCTACCGACGATGGAGCGTATGACGGCCGGTAGCGAAAGATCTCCTCCAATAACTGCAGTGAGGACCCCACGCTGCGCCGTCCAGGCGGAACAAATCGCTAGCGTGTGCTGAGCCGAGTCCTCACTGCAGTCGCAGTGGTGACAGGCGGGACTCAATTCTCTCCTGGCGACCGAGTGCAGATACTTCCCGAAGCAACCGTGCCCGGAAAGAATCTGCGTCAGCCGGAAGGAAAGGGTGCCATGCTGTCGCCCCGCCCACTCAGCGATGACCGGCTGGAGAGCCTCCACGGTGGCAAAACCAGCACGTGGAGCCTCCAGCCGGGACGACCAACGAGTCATCGTGGCTCGACGAGCGGCCTCTCGCCACTCGCGTATCTCTTCGGGCGGGGGCCGTATGCCACTACCTGCCCGGAAGTCAGCCGTTCGCCGATAAACTTCAGCGAGCACTTCCGCCTCCAAATCCCACGGGGGAGTTCCGGCTAAGGCGCACGCCGCCTCCGTCGATATGGTGCGGTAACCGCGTATAGCTCTAACCGCCAATATCCTCTGAGGGCGAAAGAGGCGAGCCCTATTCTGGGCGGTCAGAGCCGGCGCCCACACTGGTGCACCATACAGTGCCATTGACCGGACAACCCCCGTGTATAGCCGTCTCGTCGCAACGCTGGCTCCACCCAAATTGGGCAAAAGTCGCCCAAGGGCAGAAGCAGCGCCGACCAGCTTTGGAGAAAGCTGTCGGAAGTGCTCGTCGAAGAGCCACCTGCCGTCGAGGATCAGGCCCAGATACTTCATCTGGGCCTGAACCGGTACGAGGACCGAATTGACTACTATGGAGGCGCCAGAGGGTGGACCACGACGGGGCCCATGGAACAAAAGGGCCTCCGTCTTGTCTAGGGCCACCCGTAAACCCAACGCCTCAATACGCCCCACTACCAGAGAGACACCCGTGGTGGCCAGGCGCGCCGCCTCTTGAAAGTTCATCCCCCGGGCTGTAACCAATGTGTCATCTACGTAGCAAATTACGCCCAGCCCGGGGGGAAGACGACCTCGAAGGGCCCAGTCGTATCCCATATTCCACAGGAGTGGTCCGAGGACAGACCCCTGTGGAACACCGCACGACATGGGCCCCCGCCTCAGAATACCATCTCGGTCCTCGTACATGACGGTACGCTCCTCAAGGTAGTCTGCCACAAGCCGCCTCAGGTACTCTGGCACCCCGTGGTAGTGTAGTGCTTCCCTGATGCAGCTAAATGGCAGACTATTAAATGCGTTGGCGATGTCCAACGACACCGCCAACAACACGCCACCACAGCTCACCGCCTCTTCGGTAACGGCCCTCAGGCGCAACAAAGCATCGACCGTCGAACGCCCCGCTCGAAAACCGAATTGGGCGTCCGACAGATCGGGGCCCACCTCGCAGAGGTGCTGGACGATGCGAGCAGAGAGTATCCTCTCAAAAAGTTTACCCGCCTCGTCCAGCAACACGATGGGCCTATAGGCCGCCACCGAATCGGCAGGCCGTCCCGGCTTCCTTAACAGGACTAGCTTCCCGCTTTTCCAGCACTCAGGGAAGCGTCCGGACGCCAAGCTAGAATCCAGGACTTCCCTGAGGCGGTCCGACATGTGCTCGAGGGCTCGGGCCAGTGCTCGGGCAGGTATCCCGTCTGGCCCAGGGGCGGTGTTCTTAGAGCGGATACGTAGAACAACCGCCCCTACCTCCGATTCCCTAACGGGTGGCACATTGCCTTCGTTCTCCCCGTCGTCTCCGACCAAGAAGGCCATCGATGGAGGTGTGTGCTCCGCCCGCTTAAGGAATAGGCCCTCGACCACTTCCTGCAGGAAGCTGGGCTGGAGGGTCTCTGTAAAGGGGGGGCCCGACGTGCGGAGCTTTTGTCGCGCCGCACGATAAGGGCGACCCCAGGGGTCACGATCGAGACCCTCCAGCATCTCCTTACGCTTAATTTCTTTGGCGCGGCCGATGGCCAGCTTCAGAGTTTTCCGCGCCTCTCGGTACTCCTCATGAAGCTGGTCCCCCTCGCCATCTACGCGGTGTCGCCGCCGACTACGGGTATAGGACCTCCGGGCACGAGTACAGGCCGCGCGGAGGTCCGCCAACTCCTGAGACCACCAGTAAACCTCCTTCCGTGGAGGCCGACAGCCTCGGATGCGGGGCATGGCCGCATCACTGATCTGCGTAATCGCATCGAGGAAGCGACCAGCCCCCATGTCGACCTCCTCGGTCGGAGCCTGCGGAGACAGCCAGGAGTGAATAATGGCTGCCTCTTCTAGTAGGTTCCTTTTCAGTTTGGCTACAGCCCACCGCGGAAAGCGAGAAGAACGCCGCGCCGCGTGACCTCTTCTGGGGTCCTGGGTCCGGGAGAGCTCAAATCGGATGTAAAGGTGATCCGAGAGCGTCTCAACCTCTTCCAGGACACGCCAGTTCCTTACCCGCGCGGCGAGAGCAGGGGTAGCAAATGAAAGGTCCACTATCGATCCCCCCCGCTGTCGCACGCACGTGTTGGTGGAGCCTCTGTTTAATAAGCAGAGGCCCACTGAGGCCGCCCACTCCTCTACGGCCTCACCCCTTGCGTCCGTTCTGGGGGAACCCCAAGCAATGGACTTTGCGTTGAAGTCCCCCAGCACAAGGACGTGCCCAGACGTTAGTCGCCGCATCGAGGTCTCCAAGCTGTTGAGGAAAACCTCGAAGTCGCTCAAACTCCGGTTGGGGGAGAAGTATATACCGTATATGGTGATCCCCCCCCACTCAGCAGCAACATATCCAGTGCCCTTGTCTGATGGTGCCAACCCTGATGTTGTCCACGTTGCACCCGGTGTTCTCCTGAATCGCAACGCGGACATCCTCAACCGTCACGGAATCGTCCAGGCCTGAGATTCACAATTCTGCACATTTGGTAGGCCTGGCGATCTTTACACCATCCGTAACAGAAAATATATTCCGCAGCTTTTCGGCAAAAGTATCCGCCGTCTTTGTGCCATTAGCCCCAGGGAACTCCAGTACTCTAGCTCCCGTTTGGGCGAGGCGCATCTTGACACCTACATTCCCAAATTGATTTGCGAGACTATCCCGGGCCGTTTTGAATACGGCCGCATAGGATAGCCCGCCGTTTGCCGCCTCCGCTGATACAGTGATCACTACAGCCGCAGTCTTTGGCGTCTGTAGTTTACGCGGCTTCTTCTGGATGGCCACTGTCACCGATGGCGACTGCGGGGTAGAGGCTACGTTTTGGGTAGCCTTCTTACCCCACTTTCAGGACTTCTTGGCCGACCCGACTACCTGCCACCCATCTTTTGATGGAGCAGAAATAGAAGGGCCAGATATAGGTGCCGGAGTGGGAAGCGGAGGGAACTCAGCCCTCGCCTTTGCCGTAATCCTTAGGCCAGCTTTAGGAGCCGCCGTCTTTGCTACAGTTGTATTTGAGGCCACTTTTGCTGCTCTAGCCGTCTTCGCAGCAGCCACAGGGGCGGACGTAACTGTTGCCGCCGCATACGACACACGACCATCTGAACTGGGAACCGAAGCCGGCGGCGACGTCTTCGATCTGCTGATCTTCGCCCTATCCGCTGCAAGTGGCGGCCGAGTTACGGGGGCTGGAGGTAGCCTCGCCTCGAGGCCCGCGAGACGTCCTTCCAACAGACGCCCCACTGCGTCAAGTACTTGGCGGAGATGGGCATCAAAAACGTCCTCAGAACCGTGACTGGGGGTAGACCGTTCTGACACCTGGCCTTGTCGTTCAGGGTTTTCCGTCTGCGCCCGAAACTGAGCAAATTGGGTGCTCAGCTCAGCCACCTGCCTCGTCAGGCGGTCATTAGCCGCCTCCAGGCGAGCTACGTCCCCGATGAGGGTAGTAACCACTCCTGCAATGGCAGAGGAGGAGCCCTTAAGGGCCCTGACAAATGGACCCTTAAGGTTTGTAGATTTCGTGGCCACCTTGTTAATGATGACCACAGCTACATTCGCCCTCTCCTGCAGGGACACCGGTGCCTGGGCTGCCAAATCCTCCACTGCCGGTGCCCGAATTTTTTGCAGGAGATCCACAATTTCCTCCTCCACTATAGATTCGCCTTCCACTCTGACGCGCCTTAGAGAACACGGAGCCTGAGGGAACCGAAACTGGAGTGCGTGACCTCCCTCTGCGGCTACTAGCCACTTTGGGAGGCAACCACTCCTGAGAAATTTCCTCTTCTTCGTCTGTGGGGCGTCCGCGTTTTCGGTTACGCGAACCTCCACCTCCATTACATCTAGCGCCTCAGTTACTACACTAGAGTCACCCCTATCTGACGGCATAGCGGATTTTGAACGTAGCGGATCTGATCTTCTTCGGCTCCCTGAAGCAAGATTAGCTTCTGAGAGCGATATAGGCGTCACACGTTCCTTCTCATTAGTCGAGAAGTCCTCCGTCTTCCTAGGCTTTCCCTTCCGATTCTTCTCCTCCTTTTCGTCGTCTTTTTTATTATAATTTTTTTGTTAACATATCCATAATTATTCCCACACGTGGGGTAGAAATAAAAGTCGACCCGGGCAGAGATCCCCCAATACCCGGGCAAGCGTAAATTTGTGCCCAACCGAGGGGCCCGCAGGTGCCTCGGCTGGGAGTGCGCTTGCGACTGAACTACCCATCAGCCATGCATCCCCAGGTCACGCACCAGAACACGGGATTCGGGGTAATTTTTTATAGAGGTGTTCTACCTCGCAGTCCGGGCGGCTAAGCCAAGATCCTCGCCCCCGATCGGAGTTGTGAGACATAACCACGACACTCCTCTCGAGATTACGATATGATAACGGTGGCAGGAAGATTAAATCTACCAATGCCTGCTCGGCGGCAGTGTGAGTACACACCGAGCCCGTTCTCCTTTCTCCACCATTGACAGTGGAGAAACTCCGACCCATGAAAGGGTCCCATCTTCATGATTTTTTATCGAGGTTTTCCTCCTCATTGCTCCGAAGAGCGAAGAGCCAACAGAGGAATCGATAGACACGCCCGCTCTGTTGGACCAAACCTCAACCGAATGGCCGAAAAGATTGGCTTCCTCTTCGTGCTAGAAAATTAGCCGTCGGCGGTGATGAACAGCGCCATCGCCAACGTTACCAGGGTGCACCACGTGGAGGTTTTCTAGCTAAGCACCCCTGCTAATTGTCTTCCTTCAACCTAAAATACACGATACAAAGAAAACTGCTGCTGATTTGATTGTGATCAGCTAAAAAACTTACGCTACTTGCATAAGTCGTGTAAGTTATCGAGCGCTGGTTGCAACCGAAAAAAAGAGGGCAGATGCAACCGTTGCTCTAGACCCTTTACGTGGTCATCAAACAGTCATTACATGGAATTTAAGACGTAGCTTATTAGGAAGGGTGTTGAGAAGATAATTAGCGTCGAGCTGAGTTACTACCTTGGGTTAATCTACTCAGGACTTTATTTTGCTTGATCAATGCTGGCATCAACAGTATTGTTACGACTTATTGACGAGTTGACATATTTTAGTATTAACTTTTATTGTAAGATTTCAGTTACTATATCTATAGTAATAGTATTATTTTAAAACTGAATTGCCCGTGCGTTTGCCGAAGTCAAAAGAAAGGTGCTCAAACAGATTTATGATGAGTTCTTATGTAACGAGTTTATTTATTGAATTACGAAGTTTAAAGGTCAACAAAAACAAAAAACATAACAAATTAAAGTTTATTAATTGGTTCCTTGTTTACCATTTTACTCCGTCTGTAACATGCACAATACAATTTTTACCCTCTACAAATATTATAAACAAAATGTTCAAAAAGGCTATAACTAGATAGGGTCAAACTTTGACACAAAAATACTTAGACTTTAAATAAACATTTGTAATTGGCACAAAATGTTTGCCAATATGGGAATAGAATCCACAATACTTAGTACAGTAGGAAGCGGCAAGGTGATCGCTCATATCATTACATCATCCCTGCAGTCAGTTGAACTACAATATCATTATAATAACAACAATCATGCTAAAATTTTCCTACTAACAAATTTTATAAAAGTACCAGCAAACCACTGTTTAGCAAAACAACTCTACCGAACATAAAAACCTGCTGTGAACTATTAGCCAGTACATTAGCAGTGCTACGACACGGCCACGAGTCAGTCGACTAACTGAAAATTGCGGCAACAGCAGGCCACGTCGCTGGCTGCCAAACGAACTGTGAAAATAATGGGCACACAGTAATGCGCGTCTTAAATCGACTAATGCACTCGCCGCAGCGTCAATGTTGAACTATAATTTACCAGTAAACCGTACACACGTTGAATAACAAACTTTGACCCTGTTTTTCGTTTTAGCTATAGTTTTTTTTTATTTTGTTTATAGTATTTATAGAGTGCAAAAATTATATTGTAAAACTATGTCCAGTGGATTTCTTTTAGGCACTAAAAGAAATGCGATAAAATTTAATATTTTAGGGTACAGTTAAGTACAAACGACTCTACTGTAATCAAATTACTAAATGTTTTGTTTTTCGTAGGCTGAAATTTAACTTAAAATATTTGCTAAATTATGTGATTTACGATTATGATTATAAATTTCAAAAGTATTTTTATAGAATATTTTTTACTGAAATCTAAGTCACGAAATATTCACAAATAGCGAATTATTTACTTCGTGGTTTTAGTTGTATAACTTTTTGTAATATATATGCATAACCTAGCTTCCGTTCTCAAAATATACTGTCTGAATGGTACTCATGAGTCGAAACTACCAGATAAACAAATAATAAAACATCTATACAAGTTCTTACTGTGTAACGCTATAAGTAGTTACTTTTTATGTAATTAGATTACCGGCTGTATCAACCCCAGCCACCTGCAAATAACACGGCCACATTACACGCATGTCGCGTATCTTAAGTGACACAATTAACCCACGATGCATTTTTATATAATATTTAGATTCACAGAATTGGTGACGGCACTCTAACAAACAATTAACCTTAAGAACTCTGAATGAGGAGAGACTTGTATGGTCAGGTCTACACTTTTGAGTTTTGAGACCATTTAAATACTGTTTATGATTGGTATAACATAATGCAATGCAATAGCAGCAGTTCCCGGATCCCTTATGTTGCAGGTGCAAAGTAACACACCGTGTAGTTTTAGTCGGTCTGATTTGGGCACCACCCCGTCGCAAACTCCGGTGGGGTGACGGTCCGTGGGGCAACGTTAAAAAAAATACAGTATAGGTGACATACACACATATACTTAATAAATTTATCATAAATAATATTTATGCACGCATTTAAAAATTATAAATAATATATTATTTAATAATATTTGAAAAAACACACAATATCATAGTAAATATAATAGTATTTATCTATTAATATTTTCTAAACATCCGATAAAAATATAAAATATGGCTAGACAATAAAACAATTTTTTTTCAACGCCTCACACTAGTCACAACTGACTACCGCGACTTTCGGGGCCGTACGTTAATTAAATGCGAATAAAAGTATACGTACAAGCAATCAAATACATTTGAGTAGTGAGAATTGTAGCGTGCGATGCTAGGCGTTTCTCTATCTGATAAAATTTGTAATAGGGTTATTCGACAGAGAACGCGAGTAACTGACTGACATCGTACGGAGAATCAATTTGCTGAAGTGGAAGTGGGCCTGTCATGTCTCCAGACGAACCGATGGTCGCTGCAACTGAAGTGTGTTAAAGCGGAGATCATGATTGAACAAATGTAGTGTAGGGCGCCCTGCAACGCGATGGACCGACGACTTGAGGAATGTGGCTGACAGCGGATGGATGCGAATTGCCCAAGACCGGGATAGTTGGCGTTCTTCGGGAGACCAGTCCAGTGGGCTTTAGTTCAGCGGTGGACGGCGATAGGTTGATATAAGCAAAGGATTGTTCACTTTTCTTACAACCATAAGTAAAACTATACCTAAAAGACCTAAATACAGTATGAATTTGATATTGTAATTTTACAAGTCTCTAATAGGTATGTACTTGACAGTATAAACATCGATAGAATCCAAATCGATTGGAAAATATCAACAATTGATTTTTAGATTGGTTAAAATTACGTATCGAGTAACTCCATCCAACATAGAATCGAGGGCTAAACATTGTGGTTTGTACACAATTTAATCTAGATAGGTATGCCATTGTTGGGTGATCAAAGTTGCATATAGAAGTTTAGTTTAATTTTGTGTAAATTGTACTTTTCAGAGCTTTTACTTGATTGTAACTAATCAACTACTAACTAAATGATTTGACCAATCTATCAAAAAGTTATTTAGATACTTTTAAGTAATATACTAATAAGTAATATGTTCGTCTGTTAATTTTACTCCATCTAAGAGTAAAAACTAGATGCCAATAAACTTTGAACATGTTTAAAATTTATGTAATTTCTTTAGTTATTCTATTGCAAATATGTTTAAATTTATGTAATTAGTAGATCTCATCAAGGCGTTACGACTCCAATCACATCCAAAAAAACCACATCCCTAGTTAATTTTACATTAGTAGTAACCATATTGCAGTCCTTTTCATCTAATGTTGAATTATTGTCAGCTGACAAATACAGTCTTTTTATTGTTATGAAATGTAAGGTAAAAAGTTAAGTTTCAAGTTCACAGAAAGTGCTTGAAATAAAAATTGTAATTTAAAATACAGATGAAAAGAGATTTTCTTCAAACAATCTAAAATAAGTTAAAAAGTTCATATTCCCACACTTCAGGAACAGCTTACATTTTAACAACATGCGTGCAAGTTTTGCTGTAGTCGAGATTGAAAATAAAAATATTAGATGAGATTTCGTAACAGCATTACGGGAGCAAATCATATATACTAAGTTAGTACAGTATTATTCTACCGTAAATATTTAGTCCTTTTAACTCTCTTTAGGTGTGTTTTTCAAAACATGTTTCACTAGATTATATTAATATTAAACCTGAGTGATAATGAGACAGCGTTATTTAAACACGATATTCAATAAATAAATAACTAAATATATGTACTATGAGTCCATACTTACTTTTGTAAATCCACATATATGCATAGAAATAGCTTCGATCATAGTGATAGTAATCTTAGAGTATGCATTGATAAAACTTTTGGTTCTATTTTGAATTGCAATAAATAACTAGAAAAAAAACAGTGAAGTATTCAAACATTTAAGCCAATTCTATTTACATACAGGGCATTGTAAACATAAAAGCCTCGGAATAATCGCGTGAAGTGTAGTTAAAACTTTTACACTTGTTAGTTAACGGATGTAGGTACAAGTTGGAGGCAAGTTCTCAAGCAATTTCGGAAGAGCGCGCACGACAAAGATTCAGGCTTAGTTTTATGACTTGCGTCAAACAGTTTTAATTAAATAAGTCTCGTGATTACTAATGAAACAATTTACTGTAACACTGTTAAACCTTGACTCGATCTGGTAATTTGTATAAATAAGATTTACACTCATGTAAATAAGAAACAAATATTCCTAGCGTCCAATCCTTCTGTAACAGTCAAACTTGTTACACGAATAATAATGTATTTGGATGATACGTTATCAAATTTCTCACGAAGATGTCTTCTATTTCAAGCGCTGTCAGTTTTTTTCCGTGAAATCGAGGAATGTTAGACAATAAACTGGCGATCGGCCCCCAGGGCGCTTGAGTACAAATCCAATTATTTCCCGTGGCGCCGCCTGGTGGTGTGTAATTGATTTATTTGCTCATTTCTTGTACATACAAGCTATCTTCAGAATACAGACAGCGTGTTCTTGACTCTGCTTCGGGTAATATTAATAACATTTTAGATCCGAACTATATACTTCGTATATATATATATTTCCTGTTTACACATGTAGTTTTATTTATTTATTACATTGCTAATGTCAAAATGTTTGTTCAATACACACTATTTTAAATATTTAACTAAAGTATGAGGTCTTAAGATGACTTCTGCCAATAAACTTATATTTTTCTATTATTGCCATATATTCTTCTTTCGTCGTATACAATCAATTTTAGACTTAAATGAAATGTCATTTTTCTTTACACATTTACACTTAGTTTAAAAAATACTTCAAAATCGATATGAAAATATGCAATAGGAGTTTTCGATATACAATAACTCAGTGTGGCTCCGTGTGGTAAAGTTTACAAAAATTTTGAGTGTTTTGGTTTCAAAAGTGATATTACTTGATACAAATTACATATGACCCAAGGCAAATATAATATCCTAGTTTCCTAATATTTATTCCTGTTACCTTTTAGTTACAGGAAATGAAATGGAACTAGGCTTCAAGTGGGTCTTACGTGAAGGTCATATCAAGTAATATATTACACTCATCTCATATTCAAGGGCTACCATAATATAGGGAACCAATATATCCAGAGAGCTGTTATATCGATTATGTTGCAAACAAGATTACAGGCTTTTTTTTTCTATTGAATGCGTGAATAGAATACAAGAGCGATGGTCACCATACTCGTTGCGAAGGTAGACAAAGCTGTATGGCGACCAACGCTTTTGTGGCCTAGTGAGATGCTTTTTCACACTCCGCTTAAAGGATCCAAGATAAGAGGGAAATACGAGCGCTGCCAGTAAGTTCCAAGTTTTAACTGATTTGCACAAGAAGAAAGAGTCGAACAGCTTTGTTTGAGAACTTATAGTACCATTATATATATATGTATTCTTATAACAGTCAGTTATAAGAATATATATGTAAACCGTAGCTTCCATGGCCAGCACGAGCTGTCCGGTAGCGGAAGGGAGAAGGTGGGACCAGTTGCAAGAGCTCATTAGAACACTCTTCGTGATAAAGGCGATCTATCGCTTTTATTATGAAGAAAGTTGGCTTTACGGAGACTTTTTGGTAGAGAGCGTGCACACCTGTGCTTTCTTGGTGTTGAACTCGACCAGATTCTTTAAATTTCATTGAGAGATCGGTCCAGAACCAGGTCGAGCTCAGCGACAAACTCCTGTGGTTTTTTCTCAACAGCTGCTAGTTTGGTTGTAGGATATACAAAAAATTGCCCGTGAGCTGTGCTGTCGTCTACATAGCAATGGGCTAAGGACCAAATGTTGCCAAGGGTTAACATGTCATTGTTTTGCAGCAGAAACAGTGTGGGCGACATGACGGAACCCCGAGATACACCAGCATTTACCTGCTGAAAATTAGAAGCCACGCCGTCGCAAAGAACTCTGATGCAGTGCTGGTGTAGAATTGCCGTAACCCGGTTGCAGAGTTTAGAGGTAGATTGAATGCCGGAAGTTTGGAAACGAGCGGACGGTGCCAAATCCTATGGAAGACTTTGGTCATGTTGAGGTTGATGGCCAAGGACTCCTCATGCTTATCAATAGCCTCACCCCTAAGATGTGTGCCGTATGGTAGAAGATCCCCCGTGGATTGATATGCTCAAAAGCCATATTACCGATCACTTAACAAGGAGTGATTGAAATTTGTTAATGCACAATCTTTTCACCAACATTATTATTTATTTACTGACCTATCTGTGTAGTACTTAGTGACATTGAGTGCTAAACCGTAGATCGTGGAATCGCTTCCTGCCCAGGACATACATATATTGTGTAATGAGCACGATCATTTTTTCTGTGTCTGAATGTAATTTATCTATAGTATGTATGTATTTAGAAATATATCAGTATGTTTATAAGTAGTTTGGTTACCCTAGTATAGGCTGTAACTAGTTTTTCTCGTTTTCCGCGGTGGGCTGTAGCCAAACTAAATAAGGACCTACTAGAGGAGGCGGCCATCATTCACTCTTGGCTGCCTCCGCAGGCCCCAACCGAGGAGGTTGACATGGGGGCTGGTCGCTTCTGCGATGCGATTACGCAGATCTGCGATACAGCCATGCCCCGCATCCGAGGTTATCGGCTTCCACGGAAGGAGATTTACTGGTGGTCCCAGGAGTTGGCGGACTTCCGTGCGGCCTGTACACGTGCCCGGAGGTCCTACACTCGTAGTCGGTGGCGACACCGCAAGGAAGGCGAGGAGGACTAGCTTCATGAGGAGTACCGAGAGGCGCGGAAAACTCTCAAGCTGGCCATAAGCCGCGCATTTCTCTTAGAAAGGAGGATACTGGAGGGTCTCGATCGTCAGCCCTGGGGTCACCCTTATCGTGCGGCGCGACAAAAGTTCTGCACGTCGCTTCCCAATTACAGAGACACTCCAGCTCAGCTTCCTGCAGGCAGTGGTCGAGGGGCTTTTCCTGCATTGGGCGGCACACACACCCCTGTCGATGGCCTCCTTGGTCAGAGACGACGGGGGATAGAATGAGGATAATGTTCCGCCCGTCAGGGAATGGGAGATAGGGGCGGTTGTTCTACGGATTCGCTCTAAGAACACCGCCCCTGGGCCAGATGGGATACCTGCCCGAGTGTTGGCGCGAACCTTCAACCACATGTCGGATCGCCTCGCGGAAGTCCTAAACGCCAGCTTGGCGTCCGGGCGTTGTCTTGAGGGCTGGAAGAGTGAGAAGCTGGTCCTACTACGGAAGCCGGGCCTATAGGCCCATCGTGTTGCTGGACGAGGCGGGTAAACTGTTTGAGAGGATACTCTCTGCCCGTCTCGTCACGACACTGGCTCCATCCAAATTGGGCAAGAGTCGCCCAAGGGCAGAAGCAGCGCCGACCAGCTTTGGAGAAAGCTGTCAGAAGTGCTCGTCGAAGAGCCACCTGCCGTCGAGGATTAGGCCCAGATACTTCATCAGGACCTGAACCAGTACGAGGACGACTATACACGGGGGTTGTCCGGTCAATGGCGCTGTATGGTGCACCGGTGTGGGCGGCGGCTCTGACCGCCCAGAATAGGGCTCGCCTCTGGCGCCCTCAGGGGATATTGGCGGTTAGAGCCATAGGCGGATACCGCACCGTATCGACGGAGGCGGCGTGCGCCTTTGCCGGAACTCCCCCGTGGGATTTGGAGGCGTAAGTGCTCGCCGAAGTTTATCGGCGAACTTCTGACTTCCGGGCGGGAATTGGCATACGGCTCCTGCCCGAAGAGATGCGCGAGTGGCGTAAGGCCGCTCGTCGAGTCACGATGGCTCGTTGGTCGTCCCGGCTGGAGGCTCCACGTGCTGGTTTTGCCGCCGTGGAGGCTCTCCAGCCGGTCATCGGCGAGTAGTCAGGGTGACAGCACGGGACCCTTTTCTTCCGACTGACGCAGGTTCTTTCCGGGCACGGCTGCTTCGGGAAGTATCTGCATTCGGATGTCAGGAGGGAATTGAGTCCCATCTGTCACCTCTGCGACTGTAGTGAGGACTTAGCTCAGTACACGCTAGCGGTTTGTCCCGCCTAGGTGGCGCAGCGTGGGATCCTCACTGCAGTTATTGGAGGAGATCTCTCGCTACCGACCGTCATACGCTCCATGGTCGGTAGCGAAAGTTGTTTTACCGCGGTTGCAACCTTCTGCGAAGTCGTAATTTTGCGGAAGGAGGCGGCAGAGAGGGCCCGGGAGAACGACCTCCATTCGGACCCCATTCGCCGCCGGCGTACCGGGCGGCGGAGGCGCGCATACCAGTGCCTCATGCCGCCTTGAGTGTGGCCGCGGGTGGACGGTACGGGTGTTTCCCTCCATCTGCTATAGTGGCCAGCCGCGAGGAGGTGACGTACGCGTGTGCCGTACGTCGCCTAAATGGAGAGTTTATCCGCAGATGGTGCCCGATTTAGTGGGCAGGCGCTAGGAGGGATCTTGATGTCGTAATAACAGCTGTTCCCGGATCCCTCCTATGACAGGCGCAGAGTGGCACACCGTGTGGTTTTAGTTGGTCTGATTTCGACACACCACCCCGCCGTAAACCCCGGTGGGCTGACGATCCAAGGGGGTTTCCACAGGTTAAAAAAAAAAGAAGGCTGTGACTAGTTTGAGATTAGACAGCCGTATATGAAAAAACTTGTCCAGTTATTATTTTTCTTATTTATTTTGTCCTGCGTTATAATTAACATTTACTTTTACCGGTCTAATGTCTTCATAGTTCCTTGCTTTATTTCTCCGGTTTTAATTGAAGTCTAAGTAGACAACTGAAATGAGTACTTCTGTTAGAGTTATTGTCCGCTTTACTCAATAACAACTAAAACTTAACGTTAGTTATTTCATAATTTACTTCTTTAAAAAATTGAATGAAGTGTTGGTTGCTATAAAAGTTACAAAAGTAAATGATACTGCTTTCAATTTTTCTTCTCATGTGCTTAGGTAATTAGACACGGTACTTAGACCTTTAGACTGAGAATCTCATCGTGTGGTTAAGGTCAACCAAAAGATATTGTAAACCAGAATTACCATGTTCTAGCGATTCGAACAAGAAAACACGAGAAATGTAGGTTTATATCAGAGGATGTTATCGATCGTGGTGAACATCAGAGTGGACAACGGCCCGTAGGAAGGCGAACGCTGTGGCGTATTTAAGAACGCATTTAAGGGGCTTTACTTTGGACAGTGACGAATGGCCGCCACTCGAGCTTAGGTCACATGGCCGTACCGCACTGTCCAATTGACGTTATTAATTGATTCCTGTCTAGTATACATTTTTTTAAAAGCTAAGGGTATTTTCACTTATGCGATCCTTTTAGTGCGATGGTTTTTAGTGATGTCGATGATCAACAATCATTGATACAGATGGCTACGTCGAAACGATTTTGTGTCTATGTTGTGTATTCTTATCCTTGGTTGTTATAATGCTTAATTTTACTAAGGAAACACAAATATTCTGTAAATTAATGAATTATTTTTATCAAATAATATGTAATAAAAATCAGTTGTTTAATCAAAATGATTTTACGATAGTTTAAACTTTGTTCTGTGGATGCGTTTTGACATGAGTTATTTCAGTTTAAATTAGACTCTAATAAAACATTCTACATATGTATGATAAGAAATATCACATATATATGTGTATTTTTACGTCATTTGACATGTTATAAAGATAGTTTATTTAAAAGAAAGTTAATTAGTTGGAATCTATTTTTTATAAGTTACATCGTCTAAATGAACACCGTTTTGACGTTTGCACTCTTCTAAGCGAGCACCGAAATTTTCAAATAGTCGTCGGCAGAAACCGTGAGATCCCCGACATCTCTTCGCCGATTTTTTCTTTTACTTGACGTAGTGTACTTGGTTTATTGATGTAGACACCCATTGATGTGAACCCCATAAAAAGAAGTCTACTGGGCCATATAGTGTCGCATTGTCAGCAAATTCCAGTAGCATCGGTCCCAAGGACTCCCGTAATATGTTTGCGCCAAATGTTAGATTCAAATGTTAACGAATTTTTGGCCCACCCTGTAGAAGATGAATAAATTTATTAGCCGATATTAGATTAAAACTTATAGTACCTAACCTCCTCATGTTATTGCTAGTCTTTTATAAATAGTCTGCAATAAAGTGAACCTTGGCACACTGTGATTTTCTGAACTTTTACATTTTAAAATAATCAATTTATAATATTATAATTTATACTTATTTATTTATAAACTTATAATTTATATTTTTTTCCAATTACCAGGTTTTTACTTAAAAATATTAGTTAACCAAGTTTTTTTTTTAAGTATTTAACAGCTTTTTACTTGTTTTGTATGTTATTTTACATTATTTTTTAATGGCTAGAGCCATTTAGTGTGCTTCCTTGTTACGTTAATGCCGAAAAAAAAATTTTAACAACTGTACACACATTACGGTCCATTTAAGATTATTTTTAAAACCAACTATGTAGTTATAACTGCATAGTATTATTTTTACAATTTAAAAGGTATTATTGTCACTTGGTTGTAGACAAATGTAAAAATGATAACCTACTTTAAAATCGGTAAAGAACGTAAAGGTCAGCTGTTAACGTTTTATAAATAAGTACGAAAATTTAAAATTCTTCGTGTGTCACATGAACAAAATTCATTTCGCAAAAACCATTTTGTTATATCTATTTAACTTGACACGTGTAAGTTTCGGTAATAACATTCCTGTTCAAACCTCGTTTTCTAATTTCGGATATGGCATCACGATTTCATGTCATATCGTCTATGAATGAATACAAAATTGTGAAAGCCTACATACATATATAAATTTTAATATATATAACGTAACAATACGCATGTGAGAGGCTTCTGCTATATCTTTGAATGAGTCTACGCGATTGTACATTTATTTGTGACATTAAGAATGATTGGATGAGTTTAACTATAATATTATTTTCATAGTTTTTCCTTTGATATACAATAATATTTCAACGAGTAAGCATTTTTGTAATGTAGAAGAAGAGTCTAATACATACGTCACAGCATTGACTTAAGAACTTCACGTGAAAAATAGCGATTGTAAAGCTATTTGAATCACTCTGAGCTTGTAATAACAGACCAGAAATAGATCGTGCTATAATTTAAACGTTTATATATTTTACCGACGAGTCTGGTCCAGTCCGGCGTAATCGATGTCAATAAAATAGAAAAAAGAATAATGATAGTCTCTTAGCGTTTTGAGAAACTTTTTTAAAGTTATTTTGTTTACAGATAGAGAACAGTAACCTTATAGTAAAATATTTTTTAAATTCAGGTGACGTGAATCTCTTTACAGTAACTGATTAGAAATATAGGATATCACTACCTCTATTCATCCGTATCATAAGAGGCGGCTAAAGGATCAAACTACGTTAGACAAATCACTGCTAAGAGCTGGAAAACATAAAACAAACCAATAGTGCAATGTGGTATGGTAGGACAGCCTTCTTTCTACGACGAGGGCTATGTTCAGCAGTGGACTATAGAAGGTTGTTGATGATGACGAAACACGTTATAAAGTATGTATTTTTTGATTGTGAATTTGAACAGGTATTGATTAAAAATTCATCAATTCACCTAATGTAGAAACAGGTAGACTAGGATATTTTAGTTATTGTCATGGTATAATGTCGTGTGGTACTTTATTGTGGGAAATAAATGTGGAAAATACCTTTGTTCATTTATTCATAACATTTAGCGACATTCATGATATCAATACTGGAAATAAAGATAAACTTGTGTTGTTACAGCAAGACTACAAAAGTAAGCAAGTCTTTTCTTTCTGTTTCTCTTGTTATAATTAAATACCAAGGAAATCTCAAAAATTAAGCGTTGACAAATTTTAGCTCTTAGTGAAACAAAAACTATATGATAAAGCTTACTACACTGCTGTAGATTATTTAGATGATAATTTTTTTTGAGATTGTTGCTGCTAATTAGCAATGACAGCCATGATAGGAACGTATTGCAGCAATTGCTGTACTTACGCCCTATCATTGCTGTTCTGTTTGTAAGTGATGTACATTTGCCCTCTGTCTAGATGAAAATGATAATGACATAACCAATTGAGGTGATCCTGTGTCCGTACTCGTTCACGATTCCTTAAATTTGATCTTGCAGGTCATGATCATGATAAAGCTTACTACACTGCTGTAGATTATTTAGATGATAAATTTGTTTGAGATTGTTGCTGCAATACGTTCATATATATGATCTTCTCTATCTATCTTATCTATTCTTAGATATATACATATCTTCTATAGTTTCCACGTCGATCCTATCAATTCCATCACTCGAACTCATTTTTATTTGTATATTCGATCACCTAATTTCTGAATTTCTAAAAAAATGCTATCAAAATCTAACAGTTTTTTAAGACGCTGTATAGTTCATTACACTTAATATAAACTCGTGACCTCGCTATCATTTGGACCGTGGAGTCATCGCTTCCCTCCACACAATAACTAAATATCGGGATCACCTACGTAGAGGGTATGGTCACCAATATAGTGATGTATAGTCCTCTTATTAATATATGTACGTGTTCGTGTCACTCTATGCGAAGAGAAATGATTATACAACGGATACAGTATATTAGGCTCATTTGCCGAGATTTTACAAACTCACATGTACAACAAACTATCGTAACCACGACTTCACGGGAACTAAGTTAAGTTCGAGGGGCCGAGTACAATGTGACGTTCGGTTATACCTTCTTCGAAATCTGCGTGAGCAGTACCACGATAAATCTCAAGTCAATTGTACTTCTCACTTTAATTGTATCGTAAGCTTCTGGTGGTTTTAAATGTTTGTCTGACCTACACAAATTTCCTGCTGGCGATAGTGTCGCGCTTTCCGTTGTTAATCTTGACCTATATCGATTTGAATTGAAGATGACTGGGGTTGTTTGCCGTCTATATGGATAGGCCGACTCAAAAAAGTGGTCTGTCTTTGAATCCGGACTCTTTATTGTATATACTTGCATATTTTTAATAAGCATTGTTCACGGACTAAAAAAAGATACCCCTGTGGTTAGTTTCAGCGTTTTTTCCCCACATTGAGTCTTAGGAAATGTCTGCATATTTTAGCTACAAAGTCCGACTTGTAAAAATGTCTGTAAAGGTTTACTTTCAAAAATAAATTCATGTATCATTTAAAGTTTAAATTAATCTTGTACCCGATGTCAATCAGACTATTTAAACGTGACACTAAACTTATTTACTTAACATTCAGTATATGAAAATAGTAGTCCAGAATGCAAAACGACACCTTTTAAGATCGTCACCCTTGTTGTAAATCTAAGTGAAACAATTTTTCCTGTTGCTCAAAGGGGACTTGGACATAAAATGGAGTATGTTCTACGTGTTGTAAGACTCGGTCGTGGGAAACGTTACGGGTTATGAGGATACATGTTACAGGCTTGGGATTTGTAAACAGTTGCCGTATGACTTGTGGAGTCCTACGAAGCGTGTTTGATATATTTTATTATGGTATGAATCACATACAATCTTAAATCACTGAGAGTGATGTAGGTACGGAGGTATATGTTATACAATTGTTTTAATTGTAGATATTATAACAAGCAAGATTTATGTAAGCATGATACAACTTGTGAAGTAAGATGACGACATTATAGAAGTAAAAGCTACTCGAACTTTTCTTCGTTATATCGACTAATCAACCTTGAATATCGGTTTTAACTAACAATTAGTGCAAAAAGTAAACGTTCCACACTTTTCAATTAAAATGTAACACTAAAATAATCTAAAAAGGTGATATATCTTGCTAAATATCTAACACACAAGCTTAAAGTCGCGGTACAACACAAATGCAAGCTAGTTATTTGGTGTGCCAACAAGCTGAAGTGAGCCTAAGTCTCACTTTGTACGTAAATATTACAGCATGTAGGAGAATAAATCATTACCTACATTTCCTCTCGGGATCTATGAGACTTCATAGCAACGGAAAATTGCATCCCTGTCCCTTACAGCGATATAATTTATGAATTTGTCCGCCATAAGGGGTTGTGTGTCGCCGCTGATGAATTATTTACTCGGTAGTGTCTGACACGGTGTCTGGAAAGTTCAGCGATTATTGAAAATGTATTCTTTACGGTATTGCTGAATAGAAACTACCGTCAATTTGTATGTATTTTCAATGGATTCAGATTGATATGTGGCATTCGATACAATATTGTTTTTGTAGGGAGTAAATGAGTAGACCATGCAACCACCCATTGGTACCTGCAACTCAAGTCATGAGCATATTACCTCCCTTTTAAGTTAATTATTAATTAATGAAAAAAGATGTACTGATGTACGATAACATTACAAATAATTTTTATTACTACTACTATCATATAGTTTAATGTTATAAATCATAAATCTTAAATCACTTGACACATTCCGATAAATATTTGCATGAAAATCTTATCTTATATTGTTGACATTTTGCTTTATACTAAAGTTATACATTCAGAAATAATCTCGTGCTATGTTTTGAGAAGTGGCTTATAAACACATTGCAATTGCGATCGATAATAACGTAACTTTGACCTGACTTTGTAACTTCGTTTTGTAATAGGTTTGATAAAAATATGTATAATAAATACTGGATAACTGAGAATACTGTTGTTTTCATTTTTCTGGTTTTTCAAAAGCCACCCGAATTTTTTCCCAAATATTGCGAAGTCGTAAGACTGTCTTTATGTAAATGATGGTGTGAAAAAAGTGCTGTTACTAAGTTTAGTTTGAATAAGTAACTTTAATTTTTGATTTCAATTTTGATTCTTTTATACATACCTTTTTAGCTATGGCTTATGAAAAACAACATTTTTCATAAGCCATAGCTTTTGGTAACAAATTTTATGAGTGTTAGCGTTTGATATGTTGATATTCATGTTACATTGGAAGTACATACTTCATTTATAGTAAGTGTTATAGTTATATTTTCTTCTTTATTGATAACCTTTAAAATAGATAACTGAATAAATGGTAGAATCTATGCAGAAATGTAGTGACATTCTATATCAATGAAAAGGTATAGGGTAATGATAACAGGTATAGAATGTACTATAACTATGTATAAGTATTGTCGTTCGAGCACAATTGTCTCTGACTAGGGTGTTACGTTGATAAAATTTACAATGCATCATTACAGATACAAAATGAAATAGATGAATGATAGAAAAATGAAAGAAATTATTTTTTTAATTTAATTCAAAATAATTTTATGTTGCTTAAGCAAGATCAGTGCAATAATATTGTAATTTAGGCTTGAACAACCTGTTTGTTTAAAGGGACTTTTTTTAATATAATATAATCGTAAAAATATTAAAAGTTTATATTTAGTTGTTATTTGAAATTGCCGAACAAAAAGTAACAATGATGATTAACTGGATCTAGCCCGGTTCCGATTAATCAACAAAACACATTAGAAAGTTCTTCTCGATATATCACAATGAAAAAGTACTAACACCAAATGGTTTATTGGCGAAATTAACTAAGCAGGTGATTGTAAATGTATAAGTAGAATTAGATATATCACAACATCGGATATTGATGGCTTTGAGATACAGACGTTTGCGAAGCTATTACTATACGGAAATGATTTCTGAACTGCAGTCATAACTAGAGCATAATGAACACATATCTAAATATGCATTATAAGATGCAGTGTGTCTTGGAAGGACGAAAGAATGAAAGATGTGTGTGTGTGTGATTCTATTGAGTACTATTGAGTATCCAAACATGTAAGCTCAGAAAAAAAGGATTCTAAATAGAATGTAACCAAGGGAATATTTTAGGTTAGAAATATTTGATTTAATTATAACAAAAAAGGAAATTTTAGCTGAATTATTGTAGAAACGCATTAATCGCAATTACTTTTTTTTATACACTGAAAGGTAAAATTTCATTAATCCTACTCACTGTTATTATCTTGGCTGCACCATAATACTTTCTAGACTAGTTACAATTTCATAAAAGCCTATTTAACTTACTGCTATGTAACTTGATAATTTTTTAAAAACTTTAACAGTCCCTTTTTTCTGCTGTTTTCATTTTTATCAAGAGAATAAAATAAAGTCACATGTCGTATATAAATGATCATACTCATTATGAATAAATAATAATTTTATTGTATTCTATTATGTATATAATTGTTAAACAGTACAGTCATTGTCAGTCCTAAACAGTGAAAAGTTAGAAAACATATTGCTTGCTATCAGATGATTTGCGATACGTACGTATGCACGCATATATGTGCTTACTGTATGGAATGGTTATACAACTTCCTCTGCCTCGGAAAGAACGTTAAACCGTTGGTTCCAGTTAACATGAACATCTATGATACTTGTTATTGGTAAGTCCGTGCCCTCAAATATACTGATGAGATTGTGCTACAACTTTTGAATTCCATTCGCCCTTCGGATTGTGGAGGTTCAATGCCAGTCAGATATTCAGATAAAGTCGTTTGAACCGGTAGCCAACCTCAAATAATCCTGGGAAGGATAAGAGCTAGAAAGAAGTGAGGTCGTACAAACCTTTACCATTAACAGTGTTGTCATCATAGAGTTGTTATGTAGTTATAAAAGGTATTTAGGTAACTCGTTAACTTCAGATCACAAAGATACGTGCCTGACGCACTCTCAACAATAGATATTAGCTGATCGGTCACTGCCCTCGTAGCGCCATTGATAACAAACAACGTCTTCGCGACTGAATTGTTTGTGTGTTATTACTTATCTTTAGAATTTTCCCTATTTTATTCCTTTTTTTAATAGGTAAAATAAATTCATTTTTTTTATTTGCTGTTGTGTTATATCGTCTTTAAGCTGCAATAAATTCGACTAAGGATGAATATTATAATTGTGCAATATTACGAAATATATTGTAGTACACTCCTAAGTGTTTAGTGGCGTAAAAGCTAACTGGGTAACAAATATAATAATACTTTTATGCGATGCACCGCTCACTCGCGGTTTGTTATCAGAACGTCTGAAGCGGTGTATAACGAAGCAGTAGAGACAATGTTCCCCTTTGTATTCCACTCCACATCTACTCGAAATAACAAGGGCTCTATTTTCAATTCCTCCATCGCGTTCTGCGGTTTATAAGCATAGGGTGAACCCTTGAAATGCATAAAGAGTTTTTGCATATCCGAGCAGTTTTTCTTTCCTCTGTGGTCTCACGTAAATACACGCTTAAACGAAATGAATTTGAAATTGAATATTGAGATTTTATTGGAAATTTAAACACGTAATGCGATTTGTACATGTGCATCTCACACAAATCCATTCTGTGATTGTATCAATTACATTTTATGGCCTTTAGTAATCGAAAGTCTACGTTACTTCTTATTTTTACGTATTATAAAAAACGTAGTATTTTTATATTCTTTATACATAAATTGAATACTCTAGCCAATGAGTAGCTTTGTTACATTTAAATACAATTGTGTATTAGAGAAAATTCAAAGAATTTTTAATAAATATAATTGAACATAAGTTCTAGAAAGTTATGTACTTAAAGGAATGAAGTATAACACAGATCTGCTTGAATATCGTTTTATATAAAAGTACTGGATAAACGTTTAGTTGAATCTTTTAACAAATAGCTAAAGCGACAGTAGCGTCGTAAAACAAAGCTCCATAGAATAGCTAGCGCTTACAACAATCGTCAACTTAACGACTGGATGTAATACCGACTGCTGACAAGGAGTAGGTCTGTGACAAATTCATTATGTATTCTACTGCAGCCGCCCTGTTAATACGTTCAGTTTGATGTATTATATTAGAGTAATAAAAGGTAGTACCTCACATTACGTAATTTTAATGTGAAGAAGATTGAAGGAACGGGAAAACGACGAAAGAGGTATTTAAAATTATAAATACATTGTCATCGTCTTTGTAACATAAACTTATATTCCATTTATTTCAGCTTGTTCTTTTACTCAAAAACTGACTTGTTTGTTTCTTGTAAAATTATTATTGTAAACTAAAATTTATTTTCAAAATATCACAATTATCATAAATATATAAATTACAATGTAATTTTAAGTGGGTTATAGCATACATATTACGATTTTTTGTGCTTTTGATGTACCAAATATTTATGTTATTCATATCGTACAGTTATTATGACGATGTTATTAAAAATAGCGAAGGCAACATAATTGACATAATCCTTCTTTAATTAAAAGACGGATAATAACCATAGGCAGCCTAACCATCCTCCATAAACCTTTAAGAACTCAAACAGATTTCCCCATCATATTTCGTTTTCAAGCTAAACCCTTAATTAATTCCTCCTTATTAAGTACTCCAATTATGTACACGGAACAAATAAAGGGTTTCTTGTGAAAATATACTTTAAAATGTATCTCAAACGTTTTCCATTAGTTTCATAAAACAAATGTTATTAACACGTACTGTTTATTCGTATCTCAAACAGAATAAGTATTCCTCTTCGTACAATGGTTTTCATTACATTACATTCAATTATAATGTGTTCAGAAATTTATACCGTGGATACATACGAGTCGCGATGGAGTTTGAGTGTTTCCTACCTATGATATGAGTATATACTCATATCTATATATATATATATATATATATATATATTTGCAAAAAAGAAGCATATAAGTATAATATCATAAGCTCACGTAGTACAAGCCTACGTAGCACAAAAACTGCTTATTTTGAAACAAGATGGTGATGTGAAACATTTACATTATCCGTGTAGTTTTCTCACAATTTTATTGTGAAAACTGGACTGGAGTGATACTAGAGCTTACACAAAACCACTGTTAAGCAATTTCTTCATAGTTTTTAATTAGGCAAAGTAACTGAAGCTCAACGACCTATCTAACTATCTTAAATTAAAACGAAACTAACAAACTAAAGAAAACCTAACGGACTACTTTAAATTCTGGGGTTGAAGGACTCAAATAGTAGGCAGTACATTTCTATCTGGGATTGAAGGCGTCTACGAACGGCGGTAATCACTTATCCACCACTCAGCTTGTTACCCCTATTCCAATATGATCACATAAGCAACATATAACTATATTCGGCTACTAATTATTAACTTTCGTCTTAATATTCTTATTCCTGAAAACGAGTAATTTTGTTAAACTGTGGCTTCACTTGCCAGTAATCAGGATTACGCTTCATGAATTTCCTTTTAGTCTACCAAATTGTTGGTATAAAAGTTGGTTAGGAAAAAGACTAATATGAGAAAGGTATTTTTTTCCGAACGTCATTCTAGAATAGTTTTTAAGAAAAAAAAAATGTAATAGATGCTAAAAATGTATTTCTACTTGTCAAAAAAGTTATTACTGTTTACAAATACAAAAAAAAATTAAGTAAATTAATATACTGTATTGTTTTCGTTACTAAATTATCCATTCTTATTCGAACTCGTAAAACATTCCTAACATTTTACGAGTAGGTATACTATTGCCACTACTGCGGAGCCGAACGGAACTCCACCCAGCAGAAGCTGGAGGACTACCCTCCTGGATTTTGAGCGTTGACTCCTGGTCGGATGGATCGAATGAAACCTGTCACCGTTAGCATTGATCGTGGCAATGCTGGCGAGTGGTGAGGGATGGGAAGCCGTGGTCTCCTTCTGTGAGAATGTTATACTCCAGAAGGAGACCGCAGAGCGAGATTGGAAAAAGGCCAATCCTGCTCGAAGGTGGTGGCAAAGGGGACGCGGTAGAGGTCACTAGCTCCCTAATCACCACCTAAGGGTTGCTGCGGCCACATCTTGGGGCGATGTGACCACTGCAAACGACCCGAGCCAGGTAACACACAATTGAATCGATGTTTTAGACAGTGAATAAGATAAATATAGGCCGTATAGCTAAAATTGTCCAGTTATATAGATCATAATAAATCCATGGATTTTACAAATATTTCCATCATGGAAGGATCCAATTTAATTGTTTTTGAAACAGTTTAATCGTATTTCTTTTACTTAAAAAGGAATTACTGGATATTTTACAGTTATAGAATAAATTGAAGCGCTTATAATTACTTAGGTCTCTTACGTCCAATTTACAACATTCATCATATTAGATGCATGCAGTTAGCGTTCATACCATTCTCTCATAAATTACTCGAGCTAATAATGTTTCTAGCATTAAGAATTTAACTAATATTTGGAATTCTGTAGAACTGAATTAACTGTCGAAAAACGATGAAAACTGATGAAATTTGCCAAATCTTAACGATTTCTGTAATTGGGCCCATTGTGCGAGTGAATTTCAACGACCTTCTCGTATTGAACGGGAAACTTCAAAGTAATAAACTTGTTCTTTCGATGAATTGCCTTATTTCGAAGTTAATCACGAAAGTGCGAGGAGAAGTGAGTTAGGCAGGCAGGCATAAGACGACGCGCCTTGCCTGAGAAACGATGAAACTGCTAGTATTTTGATATTATTATTGGATATGTGAAATTGTTATCCAGCTAAATTATATGTACTTTATAAATATACACAAACAGTACCAAATTTAAAAATAATATTGATTATCTAATACCAAGAAAGGGAACTGTAAGTGTGATTTGTATATGGTAATTATATTTGTCTAATTAGAATTCTATTGACTTGCATCGTAGAATGGTTTCATGAAGTACCTAAGCGTTTTATAATTTGCATTTTAAGCGTGGAACTGTATACTTATGGAATACTAATGAAACACATTCGTACTTTAGCTGTTATTTGTATGTTGTAACGATAAAGTAAATCATATTAAGAGGTTGTTTTAATTTCTTCTTTAGGGTACTGAAGTAATATTGAGAAGGTTCGTTTCAAAATGATCAACAATCTCTTATTTCAAAAATATTGTTTGTTTCAGTTAATCTCTAGGTCCACTTAGAGATATCATTGTGCATATAACTTAAGCATATGAAAGTTTTTAGTGTTTAAGTTTCGTATACTTTTCTGGAAAGAAAAGTTACTGGCAGTGGACGTGTGTGGACTGCTCAAGACTTGGATAGTTGGTGGTCTTTTGGTGTGGCTTTCATTCAGCAGTAGAAAAGTATAAGCTGATAATGATTCTTTTCTGGAATAGCTTATTCAATTTTAATATAATATTTGTTATATAAATTCAATTAATCCCGCTATGTCTATAGTAATGTACATCAACAGTCTGTAACAATCCACCGCTGGACATGGGGCTCTCCTTAGTACGGAGGCATGTTTAGTATATAGTAGTTTAGTTATGTATAACATGTGCTATTCAGTATTATTCAGTGTTGTTTAGTACATTTCTGTATATTTGGACTTAATCATAACTTTTTATAAATATTTTTCACACCAGTGAAGGCGTTAATAATATTTATAAAAAGTATAACAAAAGTATTTTAAATGTTTTCAATGTCAAACGAGTTTCACGAAAATTGTGTGGGGCTACATCTTACTTTGAAATAGGATAATAAAACCAATATTATTGCCTTATATAGATAAAGGACAAATATAAAGTGGGCATCCTTTGAAGTCAATCAAAAATGTATGCAAACGTAGATGTGTCTTAAGTTAGCTGATAATAATATAACACAAATTCTTTTTGAGCATTGTAAATATTAGATAGACATTCTATCCTAACTGATATACCTATTTCGCTTACTGCTATGATAAATAAAAGGGAATTTCATACAGTTATGTTTGGTAACCAAACATTCTCCCGACTGTTTCTACAAACAACATAACTCGGAGGATCTATCGGTTTTATCGTAGAAAAATACTGTATTCTATTATTATTTTCTCATATTAATGTTTGTTTGTCGTTGTATCTATGTATATTAAACATACATCACTTATTTTCTTTGAGAAATAAGGTTACTCTTGGAACGTTTCATTCTGACATAAACTGTTCCTCATTAAATAACAGTAAAATGTGAATAAACCTTTTCATATCACTGTATAATTTTTAATAGATATAGTAAATCGAACAGAATTATCAGACTGTTAGTTTCAATGTCTGTCAGCTAGGATTGTCTTATCGATCGAAAGAATTCTACCCGGTGAAGCTTTCAACTTCTGTTATTTCCATGACGAGAATGAAAATTGTTTAAGATATCAATGTTTTGATGCATTAATATTATTTTAAAGTATAAAGTATATATTTATGTATACAATCGGTTTGAAGTTTTTTAAATTATGGTGTATATTCAGATACTATAAAAATAAAATAATGATTGTATTTATGAATAAAATCTGTAAATGTGATCCCGTTCCCGGCAGTCCGGCAACCGGCTTTGGTCAGTTATCATCATCATGTTTTGCTTAGTAATGACTTTTTAAAATAATTGATAATTCTTGATACATATACTTAAGGTAATACAAGTAATGAAATATAAATATTCAATCAATCAACCTATCACCGTCTACTGCTGAACGAAGGTCTTTTTTTTTTTTTTTTTTAACGTGTGGAAACCTCCTCGGGCCGTCACCCCACCGGGGTTTACGGCGGGGTGGTGTGTCGGAATCGGACCGACTAAAACCACACGGTGTGCCACTCTGCGCTTGAGATAGGAGGGATCCGGGAACCGCTGCTATTACGACATCCAGATCCCTCCTAGCGCCTGCCCGCTACCTCGGGCACCATCTGCGGATAAACTCTCTATTTCAGGCGACGCACGGCACACGCGGACGTCGCCTCCTCGCGGCTGGCCATTGTAGCGGATGGAGGGGAAAACCCGTCCCGTCCACCCGCAGCCACACTCAAGGCGGCATGAGGCGCTGGTATGCGCGCCTCCGCCGTCCGGCTCGCCGGCGGCGAATTGGGTCCGAGTGGATATCGTCCTCCCGGGCCTTCTCCGCCGCCTCCTTCCGCGAAATTACGTCTTCGCAGAAGGTTGCGACCGCGGTAAAACAACTGTCGCTACCGGCCATGGAGCGTATGACGGCCGGTAGCGAGAGATCTCCTCCAATAACTGCAGTGAGGGCCCCACGCTGCGCCGCCCAGGCGGAACAAACCGCTAGCGTGTGTTGAGCCGAGTCCTCACTGCAGTCGCAGTGGTGACAGGCGGGACTCAATTCCCTCCTGGCGACCGAGTGCAGATACTTCCCGAAGCAACCGTGCCCGGAAAGGACCCGCGTCAGTCGGAAGGAAAGGGTCCCGTGCTGCCGCCCTGCCCACTCGGCGATGACCGGCTGGAGAGCCTCCACGGCGGCAAAGCCAGCACGTGGAGCCTCCAGCCGGGACGACCAACGAGCCATCGTGGCTCGACGAGCGGCCTCTTGCCACTCGCGTATCTCTTCGGGCGGGGGCCGTATGCCGCTACCCGTCCGGAAGTCAGCCGTCCGCCGATAAACTTCGGCGAGCACTTCCGCCTCCAAATCCCACGTGGGAGTTCCAGCCAGGGCGCACGCCGCCTCCGTCGATACGGTGCGGTAACCGCGTATGGCTCTAACCGCCAATATCCTCTGAGGGCGCCAGAGGCGAGCCCTATTCTGGGCGGTCAGAGCCGCCGCCCACACCGGTGCACCATACAGCGCCATTGACCGAACAACCCCCGTGTATAGCCGTCTCGTCGCGACGCTGGCTCCACCCAAATTGGGCAAAAGTCGCCCAAGAGCAGAAGCAGCGCCGACCAGCTTTGGAGTAAGCTGTCGGAAGTGCTCGTCGAAGAGCCACCTGCCGTCGAGGATCAGGCCCAGATACTTCATCTGGGCCTTAATCGGTACGAGGACCGAATTGACAACGATAGAGGCACCGAGGGGTGGACCACGACGGGGCCCATGAAACAAAAGGGCTTCCGTCTTATCTAGGGCCACCCGTAAACCCAGCGCCTCAATGTGCCCGACCACCAAAGAGACTCCCACGGTGGCCAGGCGCGCCGCCTCTTGAAAGTTCGCCCCCCGGGCTGTGACCAATGTGTCATCGGCGTAACAAATTACGCCCAGCCCGGGGGAAAGACGACCTCGAAGGGTCCAGTCGTATCCCATATTCCACAGGAGTGGTCCGAGGACGGACCCCTGTGGAACACCGCACGACATGGGCCGCCGCCTCAGAATACCATCTCGGTCCTCGTACACGACGGTACGCTCCTCAAGATAGTCTGCCACAAGCCGCCTCAAGTACTCTGGCACCCCGTGGTAGTGGAGTGCTTCCCTGATGCAGCTAAATGGCAGACTATTAAATGCGTTGGCGATGTCCAACGACACCGCCAACAGCACGCCGCCACAGCACACCGCCTCCTCGGTAACGGCCCTCAGGCGCAGCACAGCATCGACCGTCGAACGCCCCGCCCGAAAACCAAATTGTGCATCCGACAGATCGGGGCCCACCTCGCAGAGGTGCCGGACGATGCGGGCAGAGAGTATCCTCTCAAACAGTTTACCCGCCTCGTCCAGCAACACAATGGGCCTATAGGCCGCCACCGAATCGGTAGGCCGTCCCGGCTTCCTTAATAGGACCAGCTTCCCGCTTTTCCAGCACTCAGGGAAGTGTCTGGACCACAAGCTAGCGTCCAAGACCTCCCTGAGGCGGTCCGACATGTGGTCGAGGGTTCGTGCCAATACTCGGGCAGGTATCCCGTCTGGCCCGGGGGCGGTGTTCTTAGAGCGGATCCGTAGAACAACCGCCCCTACCTCCGATTCCCTGACGGGCGGAACACTGTCCTCGTTCGCCCCGTCGTCTCCGACCGTGAAGGCCATCGACGGGGGTGTGTGCTCCACCCGTTGCGGGAAAAGGCCCTCGACCACTTCCCGCAGGAAGCTGGGCTGGAGGGTCTCTGTAAGGGGGGGGCCCGATGTGCGGAGCTTTTGTCGCGCCGCACGATAAGGGCGACCCCAGGGGTCACGATCGAGACCCTCCAGCATTTCCTTTCGCCTAATTTCTTTGGCGCGGCTGATGGCCAGCTTCAGAGTTTTCCGCGCCTCTCGGCACTCCTCATGAAGCTGGTCCTCCTCACCATCTTCACGGTGTCGCCGCCAACTACGGGTGTAGGACCTCCGGGCACGAGTACAGGCCGCGCGCAGGTCCGCCAACTCCTGGGACCACCAGTAAACTTCCTTCCGTGGAGGCCGACAACCTCGGATGCGGGGCATGGCCGCATCGAAGATCTGCGTAATCGCATCGCGGAAACGACCAGCCCCCATGTTGACCTCCTCGGCCGGAGCCTGCGGAGACAGCCAAGAGTGAATAATGGCTGCCTCCTCTAGTAGGTCCCTATTCAGTTTGGCTACAGCCCACCGCGGAAAGTGAGAAGAACGCCGCGCCGTGTGACCCCTACTTGGGTCCTGGGTCCGGGAGAGCTCGAATCGAATGTAGAGGTGATCCGAGAGCGTCTCAACCTCTTCCAGGACACACCAGTTCCTTACTCGTGCGGCGAGGGCAGGGGTAGCGAACGAAAGGTCCACTATCGACCCTCCCTGCTGTCGCACGCACGTGTTGGTGGAGCCCCTGTTCTATAAACAGAGGCCCACCGAGGCCGCCCACTCCTCTACGGCCTCGCCCCTGGCGTCCGTCCTGGGGGAGCCCCACGCAATGGACTTCGCGTTGAAGTCCCCCAGCACTAAGACGTGCCCAGACGTTAGACGCCGCATCGAGGTTTCCAAGTTGTTAAGGAAAACCTCGAAGTCGCTCAAACTCCGGTTGGGGGAGAAGTAAACACCATATACGGTGATCCCCCCCCACTCGGCAGCAACATATCCAGTACCCTTGTCCCTTAGCGACAAGGGCGGGGAATGAGCCGCCGTGGAGCCGACGACTGCCACGGAACCGTCCCGGTCACCCAACCAGTTTGGACGGGGAGGAACGTAATAGGGTTCCGCGGCTACGGCAACACCGATAGACCACTGTGCCATGGTTTGCAGGAAAAGGTCCTGCGCCGCAGCACAGTGGTTGAGGTTCGTCTGGACAAGGAGGTTGGAGACTTGGTCCATTACTGAACCATCTCTACAACCTCCTCCATGGGCGATGATGTCGACGCAGAAACGACGTCAGAGGCAGCCTGGGTCGACTGGCTAGCCCCCGACACTTGCCGAGATGTGCGTGAAGGCTTGCAGCCCCCCTGTCCAATCTGATGATCGGCGGGCTTGTTACCCGCCGCACACGCTGGGCAGTGTGGGGCGGCAGAGCACTCTGCCGCCTTGTGCCCCGGTCGACCGCAGCGGAAACAGTCCGCTACAGTCGAAACAGCTAACACACTTGGCGCGTGTGTGTCCCGATGCCAGACACTTAAAACACCTCATCGGTCTCGCCGCCAGGACTGTGATTCTAGCGCTGACGAGACCGATGAGCAGCCTACCGGCGTTGCCTAAAATTTTGGCTGCCGCTACGGGACAGCTGACCCACACCGCGCCAAGCCCTCCTGGACCGGGGCGGATGGTGCCGACCCTAATGTTGTCCACGTTGCACCCTGTCTTCTCTCTAACTGCAACGCGGACATCTTCGGCCGTTATAGAATCGTCCAGGCCCGAAATGCGCAACTCTGCACACTTAGTAGGCCTGGCGATCCTAACACCATCCGTGGCCGCAAACATGCCCCGCAACTTCTCGGCAAAGGCATCTGCAGTCTTTGCGCCTTCGGCTCCCGGGAACTCGAGGACTCGAGCTCCCGTCTGAGCGAGGCGCAACCTGACTCCATCCGTCCCGATGTCATTGGCGAGACTAGCCCGGGCCCTCTGGAAGATGGCCGCGTAAGACAGTCCGCCGTTAACCGCTTCCGGTGACACGGTGACCACTACCGCCGCGGTTTTGGGTACCTGCAGCTTGCGCGGCCTCTTCGTAGTGGCCACTGCCACCGACAGCGACTGCGGGGTAGAGGCTGCTTTTTGAGCAGCCTTTTTACCCCGCTTTCGGGACTTCTTAGTACCCCCGACTACCTGCCAACCATCCGTGGAAGGGGCAGATATGGGGGGAGCAGACGTGGAGGTGCCAGGTACAGCGGCTGGAGTGGAGAGCGGAGGGAATTCCGCTCTAGACTTAGCCACCGTTTTGGGCCCTGACCTCGGTGACCCTGTCTTGGCTGTTGCTTTAGCCGCCTGTTGTGCCCTCGGAGCAACCGCAGGAGCGGCAGACACAGACGCCACCGCCGCATAAGAGACACGACCGCCCGCAACGGGAGGCGTTGATGGCACCGATACGGTCTTAAGTCTATTTGCCGCAAGCGGCGGTCGGACAACTGGGGCCGGAGGCAGCCTCGCCTCCAGGCCAGCGAGACGCCCGTCCATCATGCGCCACACTGCGTCCGTGATTTGGCGCAGGTGGGCATCAGGAATACCCCCGAGGTTGGAAGAGGGGGTAAGTTGTGACGGAGTCGAGCCGTCTCTTTCGGGGCGATCTGCCCGGAATTGAGCAAACTGAGCACTAAGCTCAGTCACCTGCCCCGTCAGATGCTCGTTGGCTGCCTGGAGACGAGCCATGTCTCCGATAAGGCTCTTCACGACCCCCGCAATAGCGGCAGAGGAGTCCTTAAGGGCTTTCACTAAACAGCCCTTAAGGTTACTAGACTTGGTGGCCACTTTGTGGATGATGGCCACCGCCGCGTTTGCTCTCTCCTGCATGGACGATGGTGTTTGGAGAACAGAACTCTCTACCATCGGCTCCTTGATTTTAAGCAGGAGATCTGCGACCTCCTCCTCCGCTAATGCTTCGCCGTCCGCCCTGACTCTTCTGTAGGCTCCTGCCTTGCAGAAAACAGAGCCTGACGGGATCGAGGCCAGAGTTCGTGACCTCCCTCTACGGCTGCTTGCGACCTTGGGAGGTAACATCTCCTGAGACGTATCGCTGCCGTCATCCCTGGAGCGTCCGCGTTTCCGACTGTCACAAAGCTCCGTTTCCATAAGCTCCAGTGTGTCCTCCTTCGCACTGGAGTTACTACCCGCGACAGATTTGGAGCGTAATCGCTCCGATGTTCTTCGGCTCCCAGCAGTCATAATAACTTCTGGGAGCCCCACCGAGGCAGGCATCCCAACGAATGCTTCCTCGTCGTTGGCAGAGAAATTGTTGCCCGCTCTTGTACTTTTCTGCTTCCTACTATCCATCTCCTTCTTTCCTTCGTTCGTTTTTATATTTTTGTTTAATTGAATATCCATAGTTGAACCCACGAGATGGGGAGAATAAAGGTCAACCCGGGCAGAGATCCCCAATACCCGGGCAAGCGTACATTTATGCCCAACCGAGGGGTCCGCAGGTGCCTCGGCTGGGGGTGCGCTTGCGACTGAACAACCCATCAGCCATGCATCCCCTGGTCACGCACCAGAACACGGGATTCGGGGTAATTTTTTAAAGAGGTTTTCTTCCTTGCAGTCCGGGCGGCTAAGCCAAGACCCTCGCCCTCGATTAGTGTCGCGAGACAAAATCACGACACTCCCTTCGGGATTACGATGTGACAACGGTGGCAGGAAGATTAAATCTTCCAATGCCTGCTCGGCGGCAGTGTGAGTACACACCGAGCCCGTTCTCCTTTCTCCACTATTGACAGTGGAGAAACGCCGACCCATGAAAGGGTCCCACTTCCGTGATTTTTTAATGAGGTTTTCCTCCTCATTGCTCCGAAGAGCGAAGAGCCAACAGAGGAATCGACAAAAATGCCCGCTCTGTTGGACCAAGTCTCAACCGAATGGCCGAAGAAAATGGCCTCCTCTTCTTTGTGCTATAGTATCAGCCGTTGGCGGTGATGTCCTCTTCTAAATGGTACAGGAAGAAACTGTGCCATCGCCAACGTTACCAGGGTGCACCACGTGGAGGTTTTCTAGCTCAGCACCCCGAACGAAGGTCTCCCCCAAGGAACGCCAACCATCCCGGTCTTGGGCAATTCGTATCCAAGCGCTGCCAGCCACCTTCTTCAAGTCGTCGGTCCATCGCGTACGTTTGCCTAATCGTGGTATCCACTCTAGTACACTTCGACTCCAGCGACCATAGGTGCGTCTGTCATGGCCGGCTTACTTCCACTTCAGCCTGCTGATTCTTCGGAGAATATAAATATATGAGTAGCAAAATTTGACAATGTATGGACGAACTCGGTGCGTTCACTATCGCTTTTTAAAACCATTGATTCTTTATGATAATTCATCGAATAACTCTGGTACTATTTTGTGATAAACCCGATCTAGCAAACAACAGTATCAAAGTCTAAAATAAATGAAATATACGGTTTGATTAAAGAAACACCCCCGTCTTTTCATCAGTTAAAAAACAGATCATGTTTTCATATGTGCCGACAGTGACTACGCCTACGTAAATTGAATGAATGACCTTTCGTAACCCACCCACAAATTGTTTTGGATTTTGACCTTTCATTATTAACCCCATTAAAAGATATAATTATATACATACTTATATGTATTATTATGTATGTATAAAATAATTAATATCTTCAGACATTAGAAATCGTTTAGATTTCGTCAAGGCAAGTCCAACAGTGTTCCTGAAATTGCTCAGGTATTACAAATAAATTAACTTTTATTTAACTTTATTTATAGTAGGTTATATATTAAATTTTATTGATTAAATTTGATAAAAGCCAAAGTGATACTGGGTAAAGTGTAATTGAGTACTTTCTTTTACTCAGGCCAAGTCATATTTTTTTTAATGTCATAATCATTAGAAGATAATACATTTCAAAACAAGCAACCATTCAAAGTTCTTCACGTGTGAAATTTGCAATCGACTAAATCTTTAAAACAAGAAAAAACCTAAAACATTGATTTTCAATGAGGATTTTTAAAACCTTTCATGTCGTTTTTTAATAGTATACAATTAGATAAATAATTCACGCAACAAGATACCTATTAGCTTAACGTAGTTCAAGAACCCTCTCAATGTACTTCTTTACGGAACCAGTCAACCAAAGTAAATATTGATGTTTAAACGCCTCATCTTGTCTCAAAGTTTATTTAAGCGTAGAAAAAGAAAAAGAAGGAAAGGCTGGTTCTATAAGTCATTAAGGATATTATTTAGTTACAAAAAATTGACGATAGTGAATATTGATATGACTTTTTTTTAGAGTGGTATACAGTTGAGTTATTTAAATAAATAGGTACTAAATAGACAAAGACTATTGTTTATTTTTAAAAGTTAAAGTTTCTAAAATGGGTAAGCCTAGCTAAGAAATAACATATTTGTTTTGTGTAGGGATATTGTTCTAGTAATTAATGATCCTCACTACTAATCTGGTCGTGGGTTCGATTTCCACCCATGGCAAATAGTTGTGTGATGAGCACAGTTATTCGTTCTGTGCCTGTTCTGTAATTTATCTATAATATGTATATATTGAGTGAGATGTATGTATGTATGTATTGAGAAATATATCATATATATAATATATAATATACAGTCTGGTTACTATACACAGTACACGTTTTGCCTAGTTTGGGTTCATGCTGCCGTGTATAAAATGTGTGAAGTTATTTATTTTGTAGATTATGTGGTGACTCTACATAGTATATTTAGTTTGCCTTTAAATTTTTATTAAATGTAGAAAAAAGCTTTATTAAAATCAGGTACTTATTCTACCTGATATTTTTTGAGGTGTGCTGAAAATAAATATCTTTTGTGTCTGTAAAAAATATTTACAAATAAAATAATTTTATTTGAGTTGTATACACAGAATCACATGTCAAAATTCTAACTAATTCTACTATCGAAGTTAGATAATTACCTTAGCAGAGTTTCTATTAGCCTTTGGGAGCACTGAACTTAAAATATTCTAATACATATAACGTAAAAGTGATAGACACAAAATGAGCTTTTAACATGGGTTTAGATTTTGGATAAACATACTTGGATACTTTGTTTTATAAATACACACGTCCTATAAATTATAAAATGAATAATGTTTAAAAAGAAACACGTTTTTATAGAAAATTGAACTAAAAAGTGTGTTTTAGTTTTTTCTTAACTAATACTTATATGTTACCTTTTTGTTTGGTTATCTGCAAAAGCTTGTATTATTTATACTGTAATTTATCTTTATTAGTTTACTAGTAATCATTGAATAATAGTCTTTGTGGTGTTATCATACGTAAAAACTGGCTACAAAGTCGTATTATGAATTATTGCCTTTTTTTTTTAACGTGTGGCAACCCCCTCGGGCCGTCACCCCACCGGGGTTTACGGCGGGGTGGTGTGTCGGAATCGGACCGACTAAAACCACACGGTGTGCCACTCTGCGCCTGACATAGGAGGGATCCGGGAACAGCTGTTATTACGACATCCAGATCCCTCCCAGCGCCTGCCCGCTAATGCGGGCACCATCTATGGGTAAACTCTCTATTTTAGACGACGAACGGCACACGCGGACGTCACCTCCTCGCGGCTGGCCATTGTAGCGGATGGAGGGGAAAACCCGTCCGGTCCACCCGCGGCCACACTCAAGGCGGGATGAGGCGCTGGTATGCACGCCTCCGCCGCCCGGCTTGCCGGTGGCGAATTGGGTCCGAGTGGATATCGTCCTCCCGGTCCTTCTCCGCCACCTCCTTCCGCGAAATTACTTCTTCGCAGAAGGTTGCGACCGCGGTAAAACAACTGTCGCTACCGACCATGGAGCGTATGACGACCGGTAGCGAGAGATCTCCTCCAATAACTGCAGTGAGGACCCCACGCTGCGCCGCCCAGGCGGAACAAACCGCCAGCGTGTGCTGAGCCGAGTCCTCACCGCAGTCGCAGTGGTGACAGGCGTGACTCAATTCCCTCCTGGCGACCGAGTACAGATACTTCCCGAAGCAACCGTGCCCGGAAAGGATCTGCGTCAGTCGGAAGAAAAGGTTCCCGTGCTGTCGCCCTGCCCACTCGGTGATGACCGGCTGGAGAGCCTCCACGGCGGTAAAGCCAGCACGTGGAGCCTCCAGCCGGGACGACCAACGAGCCATCGTGGCTCGACGAGCAGCCTCTTGCCACTCGCACATCTCTTCGGGCGGGAGCTGTATGCCGCTACCCGCCCAGAAGTCAGCCGTTCGCCGATGCCGATAAACTTCGGCGAGCACCTCCGCCTCCAAATCCCACGGAGGAGTTCCGGCCAAGGCGCACGCTGCCTCCGTCGATACGGTGCGGTAACCGCGTATGGCTCTAACCGCCAATATCCTCTGATGGCGCCAGAGGCGGGCCCTATTCTGGGCAGTCAGAGCCGCTGCCCACACCGGTGCACCATACAGCGCCATTGACCGGACAACCCCCGTGTATAGTCGTCTCGTTGCGATGCTGGCTCCACCCAAATTGGGCAAAAGTCGCCCAAGGGCGGCATCTAACTGTACCGACCACGTCCGCCACAAAATCAATGCCAAAGGCGGTGAGTCGTGCGCCTCACTACCTGCGTGTCCCATTACCACCACACTATAAGCGTGTAAAGTTTCAAATCAAGCTGTAGTTTTGAAAGGGGTAAAAATCACGTTAAAGATTCCACGTACATAGATATGTATCTATACTAATACACATTTATTAGGTTCTGCTATTCCTATGTCGTGTGGAGGTATGTAAAAGGTTTTTACGTTCTTCAAAAAGAAATAGACGATAATTATAGCAGTAACCACTTGTTTATAACCACTGTTGACACCAATGCTTGATAAATATGTACCGGTTTTTGATATGTTCCTCCTGTTAAGACCTCTTATGATATCAATTGCTAAACCAATTATGTGGTTTGACCGGAGCTGTAGTAGTAAGTAAAGCGATAGCATCCCTGCTGTAGTGTTTCGTTGGTAAGTGATAGACTGGAGGCCCATTAATGCAGGGGTGACTGTTATTATGGCTATTATTGTCAACTACCTCGGTGGCGCAGCGGCAGTGAACGCGACTGCTGTGCTTGAGGTCTCGGGTTCGATTCCCGGGTCAGACCAAATGTTTGTATGATCTGCAAATATTTGTTTCGAAGTTTGGGTGTTTTCTATGTATAATATGTATGTATTTACAAAAAAAAAGTATAAAAGTATTCTATCAGTCAGTCTAGTAGTTATCATAGCACAAGCTCTGCTTAGTTTGAAACTAGATGATGTTGTGTGTCGAATGTCCGAAATATTTATTATTAGAAAAATTCAATAACACTTTTTGGCTCAACCTGGTAATCGCACCCAGTACCTTTTGATTGGCAGTTGCATACATAACGGCTAGAGTCTAGTCGTAAATGCAGAAGTGCCTCATTCTTGCCTCATTCAGTGAGGCACTTCTACATTTATAACGTTAATTAGAATGTTGGGCTGATTTTTTATTACAATTATACACATTAACTACTCAACAAGAAATATATAGAAATAAAATATTTTCAACAAAAGTTAGTAGAATAGATTTCCTTCTCTCAAAATCTTTTGCCGTTAAGCAATCGGAACACTAGGCACGCTAGTCTCTGGAAAATCCTAACTAAATAGGACATAAGCTTATTTCCAGGTTAGTAGTAGGTTCCATTTAGGTTGCCAGATCAAGTCGTCGCTCCACAAGCGACGACTGGATCTAGCCCGATCTTACCCGGGGATTCTTCGCACCCCCTGCTCTACCATTGTCAGACCGCTAGTGTTGCTAGGAACAGCAGGGCCACCATGGCTTAACAGCACTTTTTTTCCTGTGCTTACCGTAATGGAGGGGCTTTGCCATAATAGCCACGCTTGCCATACGTGTTAGCAAGTTCAGTGTGATGGTGGGGCTCAGAAGGAGGCTACTGCCCATCCACTAATCTATCTGTCTGTAGTCAGCTATTACAACACCCGTGAAAAGAGATGGAGTGATACTATTCTTAGCTGTCACCACTTAGCTATTAATAATATTTGTTTAATTTACTTCTATGTTAATTAAAATTTTATTGTTTCATGCTTCGAGAGAAAACTAAAGGTAAATCACCTTTCTCCCCTGTTATGGTTTTAGTGTTTTAATTTTATGGAATGTTATCATGCTAATAGATTTAACTAAAAATAGCGGTGTGGTGAAATTTTTAACAAGTGCCACTGAACGAAACTCATGTTTAAAAGTATACAGGGCATTCGCACGCTTGTGCGATCAAGTACAATTAATGATGCTTCAAAATCTATAATTGGAAAGTATTAATCCCATTCAATTTTAATGTAGGATTTAATCAGGATACAATTACTAAGGTGTGGAATTAAAAAGATACAACAATAACTAAAAAAGAATTTGACAGCAAAGTGTTTGTCCTATTTTTATGAAGTTGGTTGAGGTCTAAGGTATGAGTGAGGAAAAATTATAAAAAAATGTTACTTATTATGTTTTATAGTCACCTGGTGAGACAGAATCACTAGAAACCCGAGAAACTAAGAGAAAATCTAGTCTAAGTTTCTGTATTTTTTTTTTAGTAGGAACACTTAACACTAAATTTATTGAACCTATTTATCGGCTAGTAAATTCACTGTAAAACAACGGAGGCTCTTAATAGCTACATTTTATTTTGCTTCATTTATTGCTCAAAATACAACATGACATGATATGTCATATTATATGATGATATACACATATTATTTTAGCTTACACACTTTCAAATTCAGACAGATACTGCTTTTTGCAATGCAAAAAATGCCGTAGGATGTTAATATACTAATAACTTATTGTTGACTTTTCTAACCAGCAATGGTTTGTCATAAATTCAAACAAACACTAATTATTTAGCTGTAGTGAATAAAAGAGCAATAGAGGACAATGTGTAAATATTTCCGTCCGGCTCGTATCTTTGCTTGTTATCTTGATTTGTAGTCCACTTGGGGTTCTTGCCATAAAAATAACAGCCAGGGTCCCTTATAATATGTTGTCCTAGCGAGTATAATGGCCTGCAGGTTGGTTTATAATGACATGTGAATGTTTTGTTGAGAATAAAATGTCTGTAGAATTTTTAAGCTCGAATATAACAATCTCTGTATTAGTAAAATTATGACTGCTTTTACTCAGTGCGTAAGGATTCGTTTGGCTGGGCTCGTTTATGTTTTAGTTTTACTGCATGGTTACATGTTATGGTAGAAAGTGCTTTATATGGGATGAAGAAACTCTTAGGGACCACTGAGCTTAGGATAGTTTTGCCCATTCGAACTTACCTTTTATATTAATTAAAGTAAAATTTTTGGTTAGCAGGATTAATCTCACATTAGGGCTTCTGTCAAATGGTTGTCAAACAACAAACATTACCTGGAAATCAGTCCGTCGAAAATAATTGCGAATCAATAGTTTATTGGTGTTGCTGTGAAAACTGCTGCAGTGAACGAAAATATCAAGTGGTCTAGTATATTTTCGAAATAAAACAGTGAATAAATATCGTGGAAATAACGTACAATTGATCATTTGTGTAGTCGTCATTAATTCGATATTGTGAGGGTAGAAGAAACGTCGACTATTAGTGACACACAGTAACGTTCCATTTCATTCAATTGATATTGAACGTCAACATTAACCACCTACGTCATACTCGTCAGTGTTACCAGTACAAGAACACAAAAATGGAGGGACAATTCAAAATGCTTTTCGACCAAATGAAAATAGAAATGGAAAAACAAACAAATATTATATTCGAAAAAATGAATGAGAAGCTGGAACTACTAATAGAAGATAACAAAATGATGAAAATTAAAATAGAAACACTGGAAAAGAAAATCGAAAATTTAGAAAAAGAAACAAGGAAAAATAATATTTTATATTTTGGTCTGGAAGAGAAAGACAGTTCTCCGTTACAGTTGCTGCAGTGCGTACAGGCAATTTTTAAAGAAGATCTGATGAAAATCAACTTGGAAGTAAACGATGTATCAAAGATTCACCGTATCGGCTTAAACAAAGACAACAAAGTGAGGCCGATTCTTATTACTTTTGCAAATAGTTGGAAGAGGAGTGAGATATTAAAACAGAAAAAAAACTTAAAGAATGTCTACGTTACTGAAGATTTTCCTAAAGAAGTATTAGAAAAAAGGAGAGAACTAAAAACGAAACTAATAGAAGAACGTTCAAAAGGAAACACTGCATACATAAAGTATGATCAATTGGTAGTAAAAGAAGGAAACCAAAACAAAGAAAAAAGGAAAAGAGATCAATTAACTTCACCTGAAAACCAAAATCAAGCCAAGAAACCAGTGAGCAACAATACAGCTATAAAGGGAAACAGAAGAGACGCATTCGAATTGATGAGACTGAAATTGAATTCATCAACTAACACATCAAATCAATCTAAATAGCAACTGAATAATAGCAACCAGAGGCAGGACAACCCCAATCCGGCTGGTCTCCGTGGGGTTGCTAGACCGCCACCCCCCCGACGAAACACATCCTTACACCAAAACAGATATTTGAATAAAATATATATAGCAACGTTAAACGTCAGAACGCTAATGACAAATAGTAAATTAGAAGAATTGGAAGAGGCCATAAGATCTATAAAGTGGGATGTCATTGGTATATGTGAAGTAAGGAGAATAGGAGAAGAGATAAGAGAATACAACGAGTACATTTTTTATTTCTATGGTGAAACTCAAGGACTGTATGGAATGGGATTCTTAGTGAAAAAATATCTGAAAGATAAAATAATTAACTTCCAAGGAATATCAGATAGAATCGCGGTGCTTAATATACAGTTACCAAAATTCAAACAACCAATGACAATTATACAAGTTCATGCACCCAGAGAACAAGACACAAAATTAGCAAACAATAAATTTTATAAAGATCTAGCAGAGTTAATGCAAAAGAACAAAAATGTAATCGTAATGGGAGATTTTAATGCAAAGGTGGGCGGACAATCAAGTAAAGACGAATTCGTCTTAGGCGAGTACAGTAGTGGTGTCAGAAACGACAACGGACACAGACTCTTGGATTTCGCTTTTGCAAATAATCTCAAAATAATTAATAGTTTCTTCAAAAAAAGAAATTCTAGAAAGTGGACGTGGATGTCTCCAAGTGGTAGAGATAAAAATGAAATTGATTTCATACTCACAAGAAAAAAACAGATATTCATGGACGTAGATGTAGTGAATAAGTTAAATTTTAACACCGATCATAGAATGGTAAGAGGAGTTATACAATACAGGAACGTAAAATCAAGAAAACATATTATCCACGCAACAAAAAATATTACAATCTCATCGCCTATACCACAAAATGTCCTAAACGATTTGGGAAACAGATTAGAAAAATTGAAAAAACCAAAACACTGCAGACAAAGTATGATATTCTAGAAAAAGAGCTATAGATCTTAATAAATTGAGATATAGGAAAGAGAAGAGTAACAAATTAGGAAAAGAAGCTCTAAATCTAATGGAAGAAAGAAATAAAATGTTAGATAAACGAAAAGACAACAAACAAAACATCTCAAGTATTAGTAAAAAAATACAAACATCAATAAAGAAACACAGGAAAACAGAGAAACTGAGAGTATTGAGAGAACAAATAGAGAAAACAGGTGGAGTCAAGAAAGGTTTAAAACAACTAAGAGAATACACACAATGGATACACAACATGAAAACCAAAAACAAAAAGAAAAATGAAAAATTAACGATGAAGAGATCAGCAATAGTCAAAGTAGCAACAGAATTCTATAAAAAGTTATACACTAAGATAAATGATACAACTCCAGCAGAGACAGAAAGTGAGGCCTATGAAAAAGGAATACCTGTTATTTTAGAATCTGAAGTTATAAAAGCTATAAAAACACAGAAAAGTGGGACATCACCTGGAGACGATAAAATCTCGAACGAAGTACTAAAAGACTCTTTAACTACGACATCCAAGTATATAACGTATATATTTAATGAAATAATGGTTAAAGAACAAATACCTAGGCAATGGACGAAGTCTACAATTGTCCTATTACACAAAAAAGGAAACAAAAATGAAATAAATAACTACAGACCAATTTCTTTAATGTCCAATATATACAAAGTGTTTTCAAAAATAATACTTGGGCGAATAACAAAACAACTAGATGAAAACCAACCAAGAGAACAAGCTGGATTTCGTGCCGACTATTCTACTATCGATCACATTTACGTCGTAAAGCAAATCATAGAAAAACACAATGAATACGGGCAGCTATATTATATGGCATTTGTCGACTACAACAAGGCCTTCGATTCTCTAAGTCATGAATATATATGGAAAACGCTAGATAATCAGGCTATAGAAAGAAAATATACACAAATCATAAAAGAATTATATAAAAGCACAACAGCAACGGTCCGACTTGAAAAACAAGGCGAAGAATTCAGTGTGCAAAGAGGCGTTAGACAAGGAGATCCACTTTCCCCAAAACTTTTTACAGCAGTGTTAGAAAATATATTCAGATGCCTAAACTGGGAAAATCTCGGTATTAATATTAACGGATCAAATTTAAATCACCTAAGATTTGCTGACGACATTGTGATATTCGCAGAGACACCAGATATATTACAAATTATGCTACAACAACTAGACGACGAAAGCAGGAAAGCAGGTCTAACTATGAACCCAACAAAGACAAAAATAATGACGAACGGACCGAGAGAAAATATAAGAATGGGACAAGAAGTGATAGATTATGTAGACGAATATATTTATTTAGGACAAATTATATCAACTAAGGACCAACATTCAAAAGAAGTAAATAGAAGAATAAGCAATTCTTGGAAGAGGTACTGGTCACTAAAAGATATATTTAAAGACGAAACATTACCAATGGCTGTAAAAAGAAAATTATACAACGTTTGTATCCTCCCATGTCTTACTTATAGATGTCAATCTTGGCCTGCTACGAGTAAAAACAACAAAAAACTTTTAGTTTGTCAACGCAGTATGGAGCGAAGCATGCTTAACCTAAGATTACGAGACCGTAGGGAAACTTTAAAAATAAGAGAAAGAACAAGGGTGACTTATATATTACAAAAAATCAGAAGACTTAAATGGAACTGGACTGGTCATATAATGAGGACAGCTCATGGGAAAAAATGGACGAAGGAGGTTATGGACTGGTACCCTAGAAATGGGAAAAGACGAAAAGGACGTCAAATCAAAAGATGGGAGGATGATCTGCCGAAAGGGTGGAGAAGGATAGCTCGAGATAGAGATAAATGGAAGGAACTGGGGGAGGCCTATGTCGGAAGACAACCTGACTAAGTGGTTGCTAAAAGAAACAAAAAATGTATATATATACTTGTATAATTAAGAAGTGAGATTTAAGTGTAATATTTTATAAGTAGTATGTAAGTTGAAATGTGTAATACGGTCAGCGAATAAAGGCTTTTATTATTATTATTTTCTTTATTTCATTATATACACTTATTTATTACATTTTTAAATATATAAAAAGTAGAAAATACATATTTAAAAATATAAAAAATAGTAGACCACCGACATCGGGTACAGGGACCAAGATACCGGTGGTTAGGGCTCCAGAGACAGGAACCTCCTCACAATACGGACCGTGTCAAGGAGGACTACCTTCTGCATCAGACCCTTGATCCAACCTTCTAACGTGAGCCTCTTAAGGTGTTGGTCGAGGCTCTTGGCTATCAATCCGTGAATAGATATGATTATCAGAACAATGATCACCAAATCTACATTCCACATATCGGCAATCTCGTGAGACAGATCCAAGTACTTCAATTGTTTTTCTTTTTCAACTTTCACGAGATTCTCGTCATGAGGAATGGCGATATCGACAATCATTGCGCGGCGCTCTAATCGAGCTATCACCACAATATCAGGCTTATTGGCAACAATAGTCCTATCTGTGATAATAGATCGATCCCAATATAACGTAGCACGACCGTTTTCGAGAACTGGGTCGGGCACATACCTGTAGTAAGGTACTTCGAAATTGACAAGTTGGTATTTAAGGGCAAGTTGTTGGTGTACGATCCTGGCTACTTGGTTGTGCCTGTGCAAATACTCACCGTTAGCAAGACGAGAATAACCGGAAATAATATGCCTAATAGATTCTCCAGGACGGTGGCAAGCCCGACAGATGTCAACCGTACTATCTTTCAGGATATATTTCCGGTAGTTATTCGTCATGATAACTTCGTCCATAATTGCACAAACAAAACCTTCAGTTTCTCCAAAGAGATCACCATACCGTAGCCAAGACGTTGACGCTTTAAAGTCTATATCAGACCCGTGTAGGGCCCGATAAAATCGGCCATGAAGTTCTTTACCCTTCCATACTTCCTTGCGATCAGTAGTACTAAGTACTACAGGTTTGCCAATTCTCTTTAGCCAGAGCGAGCGGGGTAAAACCAGTATCCACTGCAATTACATTGCGATGCACTCCCGCATTCGTCTGTAGAAAATATTCTCTGAGATTGTATATCTCGCGATTGTGTAGAGTCTTGATATTTAATAGACCACGACCTCCAAACTTTCGCGGAATATACAATCTCATAACCGATGAACGTGGGTGGTGCATGCGGAATGCAGTCAGCAATGTACGGACTCTCCTGTCAAGGGCATCCAATTCGGTCTGAGTCCATCTAAGTACACCAAAGGAATACATCAGAACCGGCATGACCCAACTGTTACAGGCTCGCACCTTGTTACCGCCTGATAAAAGACTTTTAAGTACTTTTTTTAGGCGTAAAAGAAGCGTTCCTGTAACATTTGTTTCACGCCAGATTCTGGTATTCCCAAGGACTGTGAAAAACCTAGATACTTGTAGGTTTCGGTGGCAGACAGAGATCTGAGTTTTGTTGAATCTGAAAGTTCTATTCCTTCAGATGCTACAATCACGCCCTTCTTTACATACATGACTGCACACTTGTATACACCAAATTCCATTTTGATAGAATTACTAAAGTTTACAGTGACCCTTAATAACGCCATCAATTGTAATTTTGTGGAGGCTAGTAATTTCAAATCATCCATATAAAGAAGGTGAGATATAACTTGATCATCTTTCTGCAACCGATAGCCTAATCCTGAACCTTCTAACAGAGTGCTGAGAGGGTTCAAAGCTAGACAAAACCACAAGGGACTCACACTGTCACCTTGAAATATACCTCGCTCGATCTTTATAAGTATGTCATTTATCGCAGTCTGCCGACATCCTGGATAGCGAAGTGTTGTTTTCCATTGACTCATACATGACCTTAAGAAAGTGCACAGAGTTGCATCAATTTTATACAACTCTAGCACTTTCAAAAGCCAGGTATGTGGAACTGAATCGTAAGCCTTCTTATAATCTATCCAACATGTCGCCAGACTCTTACGATTACGACGTACCTGTTGACTAATGGTCCTGTCTATGATAAGGGGCTCTATAGTGCCACGGGCCCCACTTCTACATCCATTTTGAGAAATAGAGAGTACCGAATTATTATTTATGTGTGTAGTAATTTTAAGTCTCAAAATAGATGTTAGAAGTTTATATGTAGTTGGTAAACAAGTAATAGGTCTAAAATTTTTGGGATCCATGGCACTACCAGATTTATAGAGTAAATGGGTTACACCGGTGGTTAAAAATTGTGGTAATGAACCAGAATCCAAAGCTGCTTGGAATTGTGATGCCAAACACGCATGTGAGCTTCGAAACCACTTAAGCCAAAAGTTGTGCAGTCCGTCTGGACCAGGTGATTTCCAATTCGGTAATGAACGGACTGCACAACTTACATCATCTTTATTAATAACAATGGGTTCCATAGCTGTTATAGACTCACACGAACGTTTGACATCCTCCAACCAATCACCCTCTGTATGAGTGACAGGCACTGACCAGATGTTACGCCAAAATGAATTAGTGGTATTTTCATCTGGAAAATGCCCATCACTCACACATGAATTCGGGTCCTCCCATTTCCGGTAAACCCATTTCTCATTCCTTTGAAACATTCGATTCTGATTATACCGATCAACTCGTTTTCTATAACGTCTTATTCTATTTGCTCATGCATAAACTTTCTGCTTTAGAAAGTCTATGCGCTCTGTGACACAGGACATGTACTGTTGAGGACTAATGGTAGTCCCCAAGAATGCCTGTTTCACAAAGCGCATGACTCTTGGCCGTGTATTACCACTTTTAAAACTAATTAATTTACCGATGAGTGTCCTAGTCTCAGCAATACGACGTTCAATTCTATACTGCCAAGCTGGTACGCCATTTTCGGGTCGAGTAGCACTTACACGTTCAATATATTTAACACCAGCTACTCGACAAACTGCAATGGCCGCACAGTATAGAATTGAATGTGTATCACTAAGATCTTCGCTATTATCAAAATAGTCTGATAATAGCGAATGCAGGGCACTCACAAGCGCTAAATTACGTTTATGAATGGGCAAACGGCATAACCGTTTTCTAATATTATCATTTATAAATCGGTACTTTTGAATCGCATCCTCCAAAGCACTCCTTATCTTATCGTTACATTGGGTACTTACGGATATAACTTCACTCTCCACTAGTTCATCAACATCTTTAATACCTGACGGCAGCTGAGGTGTGCTATTGGCCACTGCAGTGTGTGACGAGGAGTGGATAGTAAAGCTTTTCCGTATGTCAGAGCGTATCCTCTCAAGTACTGTATCATCCAGCAGGTGACAGCGCTGTATAGCTCGTACTTGATCCGATAATCGTTGTGCTGAAGCGTTGATGGCTGGTTCAAGCTCCTGAAACAGAGAGACTAACCTAACACGGTACGCAGTAAGGTTCGTTCACAACTCTGTAGCCCGAAAATATGCCCGCATGACACTCTCATTTATTGATTTTGTCCACTTCATGCGGCGCACATCACCACCGGTAGCGGGGACCCTGTTTGAGGTCAGTGGTCCTCGTGATCCCAAGCTGGTCGGTGGCCGGGTACTCTCCTGCCGACGTACAGGTCTTGGCAACGTGGGTGGAGAGAAAAACTCGTCGCTGGAGCTAGAGCTCGACACCTCTGCAACGGCTGGAACATCCAATGTTGCTTCCGGGGACGGCAAGGCGGAGCGGAGCGACGAGTCCAGGGATGTTGTTTGTGCTTTTAGTGTTCTAGATTTGGCTCTCGTCAGCATTGTGCTAGAATTCCTCGGTTAAATATTTCCACATGACATTTAAATGTCATGTCTCACACAGATATTGCTTTTATGTAATTATATGGTTTTTCTTGGTAAAAAAGTCTTGTTTTTATATTATTGTGCATTGTAGTTCGCTTGAAAATTGTCCCAGTTGTTTTTTTTTTGTATAATACAAAAAGAAAATGAAATATTTTTACAAAATACGTTTGAGAAATTCTAGCTGCTTTCAGTGTTGCTAGTGTTTTTTTTATTATTATTATTATAGTTATGTGATAATGCTATCAACCTGAATTAATTTAATAATCCACGCTATCTCCAAACGTCCGTCAAAAACAAGTAAATTTTTAAGAACAGAATGCAAACCTCCTTAATAATTATGTATAGTTAAAATAAATATGTATCCTCGAGATGTTCAAGAGACTAGTGCGCTTAATGTCCGGATTGATTCGATCGAGATTGTATATCGGCAAAAAAATTTGAGAGAAAGAAATCTGTACCACTAATTATTGCTGAAATTAATGTTTCTGTGTATTTTTGTTGTGTAACAAAAAAATCAGATCAACCTTTTAACTAATATTGCAAATGAAGAAGTATTTCGTTGATTTAGTGGCTAGCGTATGCGACTGCCGATCAAGAGGTCTCTGATTCGATTTCCGGGTCGGACTGAACACTTGCTGGGTATTTCTTACAAGAAATGCCTAATAGTAGCCGGAGTATAGAAGCTTGCAGTGTTTTACGCCTGTACCTCGAAGAACGTGTTAAAATCCTGGTTGTCAGAAACATCTATGGCAATCGTTATTGGGAAGTCAATACCCTCAGTATACTGACAACTAGTTTAACCTTTAAATCTAAAAAGAATCTATTCATGCGTATAATATTAACGAAAAGTATAATAAATAGTGTTAGAGTAAGTCCGTTGTAAACTCAGTAGTTTAGTCACTTGAGTATGTAGTCAGAGTTAGGTTTGTGCAGAAACAGCTCTGGAATATGCAAAGTTTAATCCAGTGAATGCGTGTTAGAGCCTTACATACAATGACGAATAGCTAAGATAAATGTTCCAGCAGAAATCGTCTTGTGGCGCATACTCCCTATAACATATAAACACTCGTTATCATCCTAAAGTCAGTGTAATTCCAAGTCCTTATTTAGTAATCCTTACCGCCTAACCAGAGGTCGTGGGTTCTAATCCTGCTGAAAGCAAGTAATGTGTAACGAGAAGGTATACCCATTCGTTTCCTATCTGAGTGTCATATATATAGTAATGTTATGAGGTAGGTTATGTTATAAGTAACTGTGTTATTCAGCGGTCTGACAATACAGGCTCTGCCTGGTTTGAGTTCAGACAGACTGTGAAGTTTCATAAATAACAAAGGAAAACACAATACAACATGTGAACTGTGCCTTAAACACTGGTACATAGTTGAAAAGATTTACAGAAATTCAGAGTTCAGATGGATAAATACTTAAATAACAGTTTTATTACATTTGGCATTTACTTTTTGAAATCATGAGGAGCAATAACCGAAATATTAACAGTAAAATATGTAGTCTAGCCATTTTTGTGATCATTTTTGATAACATTGTCTCTGTCCACACTATTTCTCTGTCTACATTATTTTTCTATCTACACTATATCTCACAGACTAAACTTAATTAGGTATGCACAAAATAGTAATGATGCCAACCAAGCAGAAAAATTAAATCTTAAAACAAATAATATCGTATCTCTAACAGCTTTAAAGTAGGGGCATTATTTTTTGTTCAATTACCCTATGATAATTGGTGTCATTGGATAGGTATTTCAAAATTAATAAAGGTTTAGGAATACAACATTTTGATAGAGGCATCCATTTGTGAGATATTAAGCCTTTACAGGATTTTCGTATCCACTTCTTGCAAATTAAATACCTAATTACACAGTCGTCAGTCGACGCTGATAACGTAAGAACAGTTAATTTGGACAACTGTTCGGGAATCATATTTTTCTTTTATTACTATCCATGTTTCTTACGTATTTCTTGAAATTTATATTACTTCTAATATTCCCTTCTTTATTTCCCAAAGTGTCTGAGGTAGAAAGACAAAAAATCGGTTGTTTATTTAGGGACAAGACTAATTATACTGTCCATATATTAATAAAGTTATAATGAAAGCTATGTCTTCCAAAAATACTGGTATCGAATGTAGTATTAGATGTTAGGGACGACGTTTTATATTAGTTAACAGGTTTTTTATCAATCTTACTGCTAATATTTGCTTTAAATAATAATCCTATCGTCATCATCATCAACAGTTATTCACGTTCCACAGCTAGATATAAGCCTCTCCTAAGCAAGGCGGGTTGGTACAGGGTTTGGTTTAGTTTTTTCTTCACGTTACAATGATGTTGTCTTGCATATTTTGTTCCCTTAGTCGTCTCTTGCGACACTCATGAGAAGAATAGGAGTGGTGACACTTAATCCGTCACCATACGGAGCCCTATAACTCTATTATTATTATTTTCCCACTCGAGAGCTATATAGTTTCCATGCATACCAATTTTACTATTGTGAAAGTTTATGATAAGTAACAACTTACCAAACACCCGCACTACATTCAGTATCAAGTATTTAGGTATCATTAAAGTCTTGGCAAGCTGTTAGGTGCACTATGTAGCATATTGCACCACGTAGAAAACCTTAACAACAATAAAAACAATATGTTACATGTGATAAAAATTAATAGTTCGTTCCGAATGTTATTGAATAAATTGATGAACCCTTGTAATCTTACTGCTATCAAGAATATTATGTGAATTATCTGCAATTAAGAATCATAGCAACAACTGTCCAGTGTATCATAATGACGTCATCTCTCTTTTAGCATAACAACGTACATTTTATTCTGTTTTACTGTAATTTTTGTCCTGCAAAATTTTATATCACTTAAGAGATTAAAAAAGGTGTTGAAATGAGGTGATTGTTGCCTATCGCAAAATGGTCGATAAAAGAATCCATTAAAGTTTTTGTGGTCAGTGTGGCTTGACCACAATGTCGCGCAGGCTGTACACCCACTATCCCGTTTTTGTAGCGAGTAATATAACAATTTTATGACATCTAAGTACTAGTAAAACTTAAACCATAACTTGAAATTAATATTTATATGAAAGCACAATTAGAGATTTTAAGTCTTAAGCAAAGTTTGCTTAGAATTGAAATTGCCGCAAGAATTGTGCTATAAAATTGTATAATGTATTTGACCCGGACTATTTACTGCCTCAATAGTGTAGCGGTTGGCGTATGCGACTGCCAGCCAAGAGATCTTGGGTTCGATTCCCAGGTCGGGCCGAAAAGTATTATTGAGTTTTTCTATTATAGAAATGCTTAATAACAGCCTGAAGTTAGGAAGTTGGGATCTTAGCCCCCGTGCATCGGAGATCACGTAAAGTCGTTGGTCCTGCGCCTAATCTATGCCCTATTCCATCGGGTTCCTCTGTCGGTTAACTGTCCCATCGGATGGTGAAAATGAGGAAACAAAAAGTGCACCTGTGTTTGTGCATACACTTGTGCACCATAGAATAGGTGTGTGAGTACATCATCATTTGACCCATGTGACTACGATATGTATGTATGTATGTACATAAGTAAGTGCTCTTGGCAAAACAGTTTCTCACCTTAGTATTTAAGAACGCGTTTAATAACAAAGAATATTTACGATAATTTACGATAATTATATGTATGTAAAAGTATTATAGTCCTTTTTTTTTGTTTAACGTGTGATAACCCCCTCGGGCCGTCACCCCACCAGGGTTTGCGGCGAGGTAGTGTGTCGGGATCGGACCGATTATAACCACACGGTGTGCCACTATGCGTCTGAGATAGGAGGAATCTGGGAACAGCTGCTATTACGACTTCCAGAACTATTATAGTCCCACGTAATACTTATGTTTTTACATTCATGCAGATGTTAGTTTGAAAACAAAGTTTGAATGTATAACCAAGACCCAAATAAGTAATTTAGTTACTATAACCCACGTAATGTGTCCTCTGGAGCAGAGCGTATGCTCAGTTATACCACTGGGAAAATGTGCTTTATGTCTTGGCTCGTCTCATCTTGCGACAAGACATGAAGTCAGGCAAGAAAGCAAGTGACTCATTGGTATTATTCAAATACAAAGTAAAAATAAGGCACAAGTTTCCCTTGTTTTCTTCTTTACATTTTTGTTTCCAAATCTTACAATTGTTGCTGGAAATATTAGTTTTATTCAGTACTTGTGCCATCGAACAAGATAAAGTAACAGGCCGTTATAATTGAATGCAAACTTTAAGTTAAAAGCGAGAAATCATCATAGTTACTTTTACAAGCTGCACAAGTTTTGTTACTGTTTGTACTACTTGTTCTGTACTTTCAAAATTATTAAACTTGTGCGATTAATCCTTTTTTTTGTACTGTGTGGTTATCCCCATGGATACCACCGAAGGGTGGTTATGTCGGACTCGAACCGACCAAAAACCGCACGCTGTCTCAGATACTAGTAGCTAGGAGACCAGGTGCACCCTAGTAAGGAAATTCCTGTGTGTGGTTAACCCTGAACTCCGATTGATGAAACAGTATTTCACAACGAAATTCCTATGCTACGCCAAAAGAAATTAAAATTGTCATATAAGTGATGTAGTATCAGTCCTTTGATTTTTACTAATTTTAATCGATTTTGTACACATTTTGCAACTCAGAAATATAATCTAAAAAAACAGTAGATGTCTCAAATAAAAGGGAGTTCATTATTAAAGCAATCTCTAACTCAGTTGAATCTATTTCTTCACAAGAATAGACCTGATTTCGTTGCTGGTCTATTTTTATAGAACCTGTGTAAATCACTTAGTGTGACAAAACCCAGATTGAGTGCAATATCAAACCTTAAATGGTGTGATCAGTGTGACAGCAGTCTGTCTTCACACCCCTGGGAGTAGTGAAACTGCAACCTAACTGAGATTTTCTCTCAACTTTTATGTAGAAATTTGACTCGACTGCATGGCGCCCTCTTAAAAATGGATGAAAATGCAGCGTCATCACCCACGTTCGCAATGTGTTCCATAAGTTTTACTAGCTAACGCCTCATTGTTAGTAACTTTAACATCCAAGGCGTAATAAAAAAGATAAGCTCCTACTTTATGGCATGATTAAAAACGCTATTAACTACCACTCTTCAGTTAGTATCTCATTACCCGTCTAAAAAAACCTTAATGCGTACTACAGCTAGTTATTACACAACTGTCTGGGACCTTACTCACTGCTATTTTATATAGCTTAAAAACGTTCTAAAGTAACAAAGTTTCGATGATAATAAACAAGTATATTTTCTCGTTTGGTTCAGAGTTTTCAAGAAAAAGTATCCATAAAATCTTTAGGGAGTAAACAAACTGACTTTGCATAAAGAGTTGCAGTTCGCGAACTATTATTTCTCATATAAGTTTTTTATAAAATGCAAAGTAACATGAATATTATTTCCATTGTAAGTGGCTATGTATAGTGTGTTAGTCTGTAGTCAAGTTTATCACGAAATCACTTAAAAGTGTTTCGAAGCTCCCGGTAAGAGCGCTCAACTTAATTAAAAGTAGTTCTATCGGGATTCGAACTCAGAAATGGTTTCATTTCTAGGTTTGCAGTTACAAAGAGGTAAACATTTAAGATTATTTTTATTTAACCTGAACATTTCTATTTATTTGTGTCTTCATTGTTATGTTAATTTCAATGTATTTAAAAATAAATTATATTTAGTATTCTAAATTTTTGTTTAAGAAGTTACTACCTAAGGTAATAGAATTTGAATCATTAGACTAAGAAAACATCTCGAAGTTATTGAAGATCTTATATTAGTAATATCAGTGTAAAGTTATATTGGGAGCACTTTGTTTTCCACCAATAGTTTTAATGATATGAATATGATAAATTTTATGTCCTTGACATATTTTAATTATACACACTACATTTAATTTACAATAATCACCTTAAAAGCTGGCTATTAATGCATAGCATGTAGCAGAGTTTAGTAATACATAGGTCTATGCATATGAAACCCGTATTATTTTTAAAAAAAAAAACGTTTATTTCAAGAGAATGGTAATAAATATTTTATTCAAAGTAAGCGCCCTCGCTAGCTACACATTTTGACCACCTCTCAGGCAATTTATGGATACCTCGCCAAAAAAAGTCTTCGTTTTTTGAAGCAAACCACTTATCGAGCTATTGTTCAACATTTTCGTAAGAAGTAAAGCGCTGTGGGCTAAGTGCGTGGCCCATCGATGCAAATAAGTGAAAGTCGGATGGAGCCAAGTCTGGTGAGTAAGCGGGGTGGGGTAGCGGTTGCCAGCGGTACGACTCAACTAATTCCCGAGTCTGCTTTGTTCGGTGTGATGGTGCATTGTCATCGAAAAAAATCAATTTGTCATGCCTATTTTCATATTCTGGGCGTTTTTGGCCCAGGGCAAATTCTCCAATTGTTGTTGGTAGCGTTGACCATTAACTGTTTGGCCCGGTTTCAGAAGCTCATACCAGATTACACCACGCTGATCCCAGAAAACACAGAGCATTGTCTTTTTTCCGAAGCGATTTGGCCTTGGGGTCGATTGTGCTGGTTGGCCAGGGTCTACATGCGATCTCTTGCGTTTAGGATTAACAAAATAAATCCACTTTTCATCGCCAGTAACGATCCGATGCAAAAACGACTTCCTTTTTTGTCTGGCGAGCAGCATTTCACATGTTGTTTCTCGGTTTCCCTGCTGTCTGTCGTTCAGCTCATGTGGCACCCATCTTCCGGTTTTCATAATCTTTCCCATGGCTTTCAAACGTCTAGAACTGGTTGCCTGGTTCACATTTACTTTTTCTGCGAGCTGTTTTTGCGTCTGACTATCGTCCTCATCCAGCAAAGCCTGCAATTCGACGTACTCAAATATTTTCGGTGGTTTGCCGCGGTCAGCGTTTTTCACATCAAAATTACCACTTTTGAACTTGTTGAACCACTCATTGCACTGTGTACGACCAAGAGCGTGCTCTCCGTAAGCTTCGACAAGCATTCGATGAGATTCTATAGCCGATTTACCCAAATGGAAGCAGAAAATGAGTGCTCCCCGCAAATCGTTGTTTGAAGGCACGTAGTTCGACATTTCCGAGAGCGAAAAAAAACACGATGTTGTATAAAACTTCAAGTGTTAGGTATTGGATATTGTTGACAGATCATATTACGCCATTTAGCACCAATGGTAAGTTTTAACTGTTCCTACAATTGTGTCTGCTGACCGCTAGATGACAATACCGGTTTCATATGCATACACCTGGTAAGACATAAAAATACACAAACTAAACAAAATTAATGTCAAAATACATATTATCAAAAACATTCTGCGAACAATGATGATTACATACCGCAGTCTATCAGAAATCTCTATCTCACTTAACTCTGTAGATGTTCCAAAGTAACATTTCCTTACACTACATTAAGCAGGTAACCACTTTGCTTGATGAAAACTTCGCCCTCAAAATGATTCTCATTAATTTTAAACCGACCAATCCACTTTGCCTCATTGTTCTGCTGAGGGATGAACGTGTTTGAGACGTTTGTAATAACACGTTCTAATTAACGAGTTATAATAGTGGACTTTATGAAGCGTCACTGATAACTCTTTCGTATAATGTTGACAGTCAAATATCTAGCTTGATTAAAAACAGGTTTTCAAGGTTAATCAAACGATCAAGACTACTTATTGAAAGATTAAGCAATATGTCACTTTCGTAGATTTTTTTATAAATAGTTTCATTAATTATAAAAATTTTACTGTTATCTAAGCCAATTTGTAAACCTCAGCTGAATATTGCAGTGACCTTATGCGGCTACATGACACTGACATTTAGTCAATCTCGTATCTTTTCCCTTCCTTTGTGCTATTCTTTTCTCTGATTCTAATTTACCTTCTTCCTAAAAAACGAAAGATGTTTAAAATATGCCGTGCTGGCAATACAAGAAACTGTACGAAACCTTTTGCAATATTAAATACACATTGTCTCAAAATAAATAAGTAAACACAGTGGATAAAGATTGTGATCAATATTTTCTTTTGACAACAGTATTTTTTTTTTAAATGTTAGCAGTGGTAAGCATAAACTATTATTATAAATACTTGTTAAGTGTTTCGTTACACTTAGTTTGCAATGCATATTTCGCACCTACATTATTATCTTGCTTTGAGATGTGTAGTGTGGTAAGTATTGAAATCGTGGCTATATGGTTAGTGTATGTGATGTTAGTATATTGAACGCTTTTCTGAACAAATGCTGCTCGTTGTTGAGGTTAATAGTTTAATAATAACATGTATTCATTAAGTATATTTTTCCTTTTTTTTTTAATAAAAGCCTAAAGAAGTGACTCTATTCTGTCTGATGAAAAGCATGAATAGAATCCAAGGTCACAATACTCACTGCGAATGAAGATAATGCAGTATGGGGACCTTCGCTTTGGCGGCCTTTTTTTTTCCTGTCGGGGTGGAAAATCCCTTCGGATCTCCGGTTCCTTGGGGACGCAGGAGCCAGGAGTATGTAGTGTTTCCTTCTCCTTCTGCGTCCTTCTCTGAAGGGGACCCAGACCATATTATTTCAGGTCCCCTCCAGAATCAACGCCGTGCCTAGTCAGACCCTATCCTGGGGAGGCCACAAAGGCTTCCCCATCTATCAGTCCGGTTGTTATCATTTGTTGCGACCAGATCGCTTTTTTGCGACCAGGCCCCAACAAATTATCCTATCGCCGACCGCAACAACTAATCCGCCACCAGAGATCCCCACTCTCTGGCGGCTCGCGGTCCGTCAACGGCTTATGACGCCGCCGACGTCTTCTTCGCTCGGGATCGGCCCTTTCTCGATCCCGTTCAGCGGTCTCTTTCTGAAACATAACAGCTTTGCAGAAAGAGACCACTGCGGCCCAGCTTTCTTCACCTGCGAGCATGGCAGCAAAGATTGCTGGTGGTGACAGATCTCGTCCTATTTTATTGACTAGGACTCCGCGTTCAGATGCCCATGCGGGGCAGTCCTCCAGCGTATGCTGGGCGGAGTCCCAGTCGGCTGCGCAGTGGTGACTGTGTGCCGTCTCCTCGCGTCCAAATTTTATTCAGCTACTCACCGAAGCAACCATGCCCGGTGAGTATCTACGTCAGTCAGTAGGTGACGCGACCTCCCTTCTTACCTACCCAAGCTTCGAGATTGGGCAGAACGGCATCGACAGCGCGTTGGCGCGTATTTTGTGGCTATTCCAGCCGCGCGCGCCATTGTGCCAATGCCTATCGGTGAGCACTCCGCCGCATTTCGAGCTCGTCCTGGTCTTCCCCGCTCTCACCCCGGCCGATAGCGCGAATACGGTCATAGGTCGCGTCCATATCCGCCAGGACATCAAAAGGTGGGCAACGTGCCAGGACTGTTACCGCCTCAGACGAGATGATGCGGTATCCTTGTACGATCCGAATGGCCGCTACCCAATACGCTCGATCGAGCTTAGCTCGGCAGCGGGAGGAGGCCGATAGGCGTTTGGCCCATATCGGCGCTCCATAGAGAGCCATGGATCGTAGCACTGCACAGTAGAGGCGGCGCACTTGTTTTCGCGGGTCCCCTATATTAGGCAACAGCCTCTGTAGGGAGCCCGCCACCCCCTGAACTCGTGGGATCATCCGCTCGAAATGCTCCTCAAAGCTCCACCGACTGTCCAGGGTGAGGCCGAGGTACTTGACGTGGCGACCGACCTCGACTTCCATTCCTTCCACTCTTATAAGCAAGCTGGTAGGAGCGGCACCTCCGCGTTTCCTGTGAAACCACAGGGCTTCCATCTTATGAGGTGCAACCCGTAGACATAGGTCACCCTTAACTCAGCGAGATCCAGGACTTCTTGGAAGCCATACCCTCAAGCCAGTACTAGAGTGTCGTCCGCGTAGCAGACGACACTCACTCAAAGGGGCAGACTGGTCCTCAGGACCGCATCATACGCGAGGTTCTACAAAAGGGGTCCTAAGACCGAATCCTGGGAAACCCCACATGTGACCTCCCTTTGAAATTCGTCGTCGTCGCGACCCACATAGGATATAGACCTATCACGAAGATAGGCCCCAACGATGTGCTGCAGGTAGAGAGGCGACTGGTGATAAACCAGTGCTTCTCTAATTACACAGACAATCTCTTCCGATAAGGAACGGACGCGTTCGATCACGTCGAGTGTTGAACGTTCCTGTAAGGAAGCCAAATTGGTTGTCTGATAAGTCATGGCCCACTTGCGACAGGTGTCGGCTGATACGGGCGGCGATAGCTCTTTCAAAGAGTTTCGCCGCCTCGTTCAACAGGCATATAGGTCAGAACGCCGAGGGAGTATCTGCAGCCCTGCCAGGTTTCTGGATGAGTATCAGTCTGGCTTCTTTCCAACGGGAAGGGAATATGTTGTTACGGAGGCAGCTGGTAAACAGCTGCCTCAACTTATTCCCTAGGATCACCGAAGCGCACACCCATGCTCGACCCGGAATCCCATCCGGGCCAGGAGCAGTGTTGCGGGCGGCGAGTCGCTTCACGGCTCATTCCAGCTCGTCCTCCGTCACTTCAAAGTCGTCGTACCATATAGTGGGATCCGACGGTAATGGAGGGTATGAGGGACTACCCTGGTCCCTGGGGAAGAGTATATCTACAACTCTTCCCACAAAAACAGGATCCAGGGTCTGAGTCAGTGGTGGGACTTACGGTCTGAGCTTGCCCAGTACAAGTTTGTAAGGGCGCCCCCATGGGTCCCTGTCCAGTCCTTGCATGAGCTCCTTCCAAGACCGAGGTTTGGCTTCCGCGATCGCAAGGCTTGCAGCTTTTGCTGCGGCGCGATACTCCCGCCTTACTTCGGCAATCTCCTCGTCTGTGGCTCGCCGTCTTCTTCGGGTTCTTTGAAATCGGCGACGGGCTCTCGAGCACGCTGTGCGAAGTTGCTCGAGTTTTGCTGTCCACTAGTACACAGAACCCCTCCTGCCTCCCGGTCTGACCCGTGGCATCGACGTGTCACAGACGTCAGTCATAACGCCACGGAACCAGGCCGCCTGCGCTTCTGGATCAGACGAGACCCGTTCTTCTTTCCCTGGCTAATCCACGACGATGGTTGCGGCTACGAGCATATCTCGGTTCATCCGCTTGAGGGACCATCGTCGCAGAGGGTAACTACAGCGGTGGTCTAGGTCTTTTAGTTCGGGAACGTATGTCCACCATTCTGAAACGGTGACTTCCAAAGCCAGCACGAGTTGTCCTGTAGCGGAACAGAGAGTATGGGATCAGGTAGAAGAGTTCGTCAGAACACTCTCCATGATAAAGACGATAGAGGACTACCATAGAGGCGACATCTCTTCGCATCTGCAGAGATTCAAGGGATTCAGTGACTTTGGAGTTGTTGATAATTCGAACTACTCGACGCTGTAACCGATCCAAAGCGTCCAGCAAATACTGCGCGGATCTATCGTAAAGATGAGAACCACGTATTTAAACATGAGTAAATTAGACTTTGTTACCTATATTTAATACGTTGTTTTGTCGTGTCTCCAAGGATTTGATAGTTAAAACATGCTCATAACTTTTACAGTTTATTAAGTTGGATTTAATTAAACTTTAATGTCTACCAAAATAAGTTCTACAAAATACACACAAGGATATATGGTTATTAATTTTTACCTAATAACAGCATTTTAAACCAACCAACAAAATTGCGCTTAGCAACGGAAATGTAATTTCTTGTAGCCTTTTCTGTTAGTTTTCACATCACGTTATCGCTACGAAATGCACGATGGTTATATATATAACATACTTCATATTAATCTATCATCGTCCATTACTGAACGAATATCTTCCCGAAAAGAGTGCCTATTATCCTGTTGTTGGGCAGTCCATCCGCTGCCAGCCACTTTCGTCAAATCGTCGGCCATTAATGGGTAAATTTTCTATTTTGTAACATTAGGTTATTACTATTATCCATAAAGCAAAAACCAAATACGATTGTATCAAATACGGGTGGTAAGGAAATTATTTACGTCTTTGTTTATAGTTCTTAATTTTTCGAATCTTTTAACGATTACATTTGTAGTATACATTTTGGCACTTCGATTATAGACAGAACACCGTAAGGGTATCAAAGGTTTTTAGTTTGAAAACACATGGAACCACGTGTGTGGGTTGTGTATCATTTCATGACACATTTTTGATATGTAAAAAATTATAAGCCAAATAGCTTTTATATTCCCACCATTTGATAAAGAAAAAAATATTTTGTAAATGTGTAACTTATTTCCTTAACACCTGACTGCGGAGAGAACGCACGCGACGTCGGAAATCAATCACAAATTGTGTTACTACCCACATATTTGACGGAAACAAAATTTGTTAGCTGCCAATATTTTTTGACGACTTTTGCTTCGGTAATTTGTTCGGTCACCATCTATGAATATATACACAGTGGATAAACGATTTGAAGTTTGAAAAATTTTGGTACATTTGTCAAATTTACTACAAAGTAATGTAAATACGAAAAAAAAATAACTCATGTTTATCTTCTTTGCAAAAATGATCATTCTGTTTTAGGAATAATTAAGCCTGAAATCGTTATTACTAATTGTTGCATGATGTCATCTCGAACGTTAACTAAAACCATTAAAAATCTGCACCTAGAAATGTAATTTAAGTAATACATTTCTGTTGTCACCCCCGATTTTCAGTAGGGGATTTCATATCAAAGAGATAGTAAATTAATTGTATTAGCAATGAGTTTGACAAGTGATTATTCGAAAGGTAATAAAAACAAACTGACAAGAGACACATAAAACTGAACCGAGGTTTCCAATAGCCCATAAAAAGACATTAAACGATTTGCGGTATCCCTGCTTTGTCGTTGAAACAACAATGTTATAGCACCTACTATTGCTTACTACTTTTGTACTTTGTTTGATAAACACAGATATCCTTCGAGTAGAATAGGAAAATGTATTTGTGGAATTGTAACTTACATATTTAATATCTTATATCATTTATTTAAGCAATAACTTCTGCCGGCAGAATTTGTAAAATATGTACTATATTATTAAAAATAAAAAAGAATTACAGATTAATAAGAAAACAGTTACTCTAAAAATATTTATTATTTACTACATTTTGTTACTGCATTGTTAACATAAAAATTAACCAAAATAAGAATAACATATCAGAAATTCCTTTACTTTAATTAACTGGTTCTAGGATATATGATAGCAAAGATGAGGCTTTTTTTTAGACAAAAAATCTTCTATTTGCATAGTTTATACTTGTGTATAATATATAGTCACATTGCAACCAAGTTACCTCAACATTTACATGGACCTGCAAATCCCAAATAAGTAAACTGAATCATCGTTTAATATTTTTTACTTTGTCATATTGTTGTGATAGCAATCACCCATTACATACATACACGTAAGTGTCCATAAAACTATTTTTTACATTAACAGCCGAGGAAATACTGCCTTAAGAGATAAAATTCCTAATCCCCTTCGTAACTTGTCTGCCATAAGTAGTGTATAATCCAGACTTATTGCTGCGGGATTTTCTGCTCTATGAAAAAGCTATCTTAGCAAGAATAAGGCTTACGTACCTTCTGTATAAAATTATCTAAATTTATATATATATTAAAGATTCAGCAGTATATTACATTTATAAGTAATAATTCATTAAGGCGTAAACAAAACAGCTTATAAGAAAATGAGAATAAATAAGTAGAATGTGTACCTTTTGCAGCCTTTAAGGCCCACTGCTAGACATAGCTCTCTCTGTAGAAAGAAGGATTTGACCACGCATTGCGTAAAGAACTGTATATCCAGCAGTGGACTGTTAAAGATTGATGAGTCAGTAGCAGGAGGTACATGTTCTACTTGATTTATATCTGAGTCCTGCCAGTTGATTTGCATAGTTTGTTAAGCCACCTCCTAAAAAACCCATGGGAAGAATAGAGGTGGCGAAATTCTAAATCCTTAATTCGTCACACACAGACAAGCTGCTGAGTAAAGGTACAAAATATATGTTGACTAAACACTAACATTTTTTATATTTAAGTCAGCAGTAGGTATTCAGATCCATGTAAAATCTTGGCAGTCACTTATAGTTACGAACATTACAAATGCAAAAAGAGACTTTTCTGTGATTGTTATACTTTTACCGTGTTTCTATTCGTGTTCATACGCGTATACAAACATGGTACGCTTATCGTCATGAAATTTGGATACAAAATGACTGGATACAAAATAGGTCATAGTTTATATTTTATCTTGAAAATAAGTACAAAACTATTCTTAAGATATAGAAAAACAAAATGTGTGTGGGACTGCTTTCAAAGATAGCTTGTCAATCTTGCATTTACATGAAAATTCGAAGTTTAATTATGTACTCGTGATAAATAATATACGGAGCCATAGGTATAATGCGATTTGATGAAAGTGTGTTAGTAGTTTTAGGGATTCTTCGGTTTACTCAATTAATTACTTTGTTATTATACCAATTTGGAATAGAGGGCTTATTAAAATAGCAGCGATATTGATTTTAACAATCTTCAATAGCTCCTATTGAACGATGAGTGTTTATTCATTTAAATCATTTTGATAGGACATTAATTTTTGGTGACAAGGATCTAATAATACAATGAAGAACCAAGGTGCAAACATTTTAATGTATTCTGTTTAAACAATATGAAAACAAAATAAATCTAGGTATTTATAGTTTCTTTACATAGATTATTCAAGGTCGGCTACTAGTTGACAAATTTTAACTGAACATTTTACACGTAGCGACTGGCGCTGGACCTTTGCAACCCAAAGTGTAAACTAAATTCGAAGATTGAATTCGTTGTCAGTATATTTAAGGGCATTGACTTTTTAATAACGATTGCCTTAGATGGTTGTTACAAGCGGGACCCGTTGGCTTAACGTGCTCTTCGAGGCACGGGTGTGAAACATCGTCAAACTCCGCTGCCTATTAAGTACAGAACCTCCTTACACCGTAACCTGCTGGGGTTTAAGGTAAGATGGTATGAAGGAATCGAATTGACGTACACCACATGGAGTACCACAATGCTTCTAAAATAGGAAAAATCCGGGCACAGTTTTGACTAAGAAATCCGGGCCCCTCTTAACGCCTGACGTACACAATGGTAATCTATACAAGTAAAGCATGAAGTAAGTACTTCATTACATCTGTTCACAGTTATCTTCATACAAAATTAAAATACATATTCAAGCAATATTCGTTGACTTCATTTTCATATGTTATGTAAAAAATCAAAAGTAAAACTATAAAAAATGATGGTTTGTTACTTAAGGCGTCTTCTCACTTTGGAAATTTAAAAAAATCGATTTTTATTTTTTTTTAATTAAATTTTAATTAATTTTAATTTTTATGAATCGGGAGGTTCATTGTATGGAGCAGGTATCGTTGATTAATCCGAGGTAAAGTTTTTTCTTGATTTTTCTGCAACCAAAACTTTAAGCGCGTTTATTTCAGAACAAGATTTTTCGGTGCCTTGTTGATGAAATTTGGCAACTATCCGGCCGATTGTCATGAAATTTAAATGACATATTCTTCATAGTTATGGCTATAGCACATATCATCAGATTTTTGAAATTTCGATTTTAAGATTTTTTTTAAAAAAAAACTGAAAATAGTCTGTTTTACGTTTTCGATAAACGAGCGCCATTTTCTTATATATATATATATATATTTTATTTTTTTATTTCCGATGACCCGTCTCGGAGATACCATCAATAAGCCACGACGAACATTTTTAGACGGGTTTTTCGTTGCTACTGTTGTATTATAATAATTATTAAAAAAAAAAATATTTTTCATGTACTTGAAAGATGTGTTTATTACATAGGATTTATTTTATCCCATAATTTTAAGCAAAAGTCCTCGAAAAAAATCGCAAAAATAGCCGATTTTCGAGGTGCCTAAAGTGAGAAGACGCCTTAATCATTTTTGACAGTTTTACTTTTGATTTTTTACAGTTTTTTTGTGAAAAATGATTAAAAAAACCTCAAGACCTTTAATGTCTTAAATGAAGAAAGTTCTTCATGTACAGAGATAGTCGTTTATATAACGCCCTAGCAAAACAATTTTATTGTGGCTTTTCTAATATTTAAATGGTCATGTTGTGGATTAGAAGCGGTTTGTCATTAATACTTGATTTTAATGTTAAAATCTAACTTATTACACCCTTAAAAATAATTCGATCTCGTAAATGTAAAAAAGTACAAAACATGTTGAAGAAAAATAAACCTTTAATCCATCCAACATACTCTGAAAAATTAGAAAACAAAACACTGTCTTTGTTGCAAGGTTTATTATAGTAGGCTATGTATAGATTAAGTGTTTTTATATTTCTGTTTAATTCATCATCTAGGTGCCGATAAAACACTCGGAATTTAGGGTCCACACATCGTGCGTGAGGCTATTTCTTTAGTTCTCTTGTGTTTACGATATAAATGCCAGTGGTGGAATGCCATACTTGCTGAATCCGGAAACTGACAGAGCGCCGAGTTTCCGGTACGAGTATGTTAGTAGTTTGTTACCGCCTTATCTCTGACGCAAACTTTATGTGTTTATTTGCCTTTCTAATCACGTTCGTTTTATGTTGCATAGAATTTTGAACTAATACTACCATACATATTATAGGTTTTGTCGAAGTTAAGCACCGTAAAAGGTATGATTAAATTTTGAGAGCACTCAGTGCATATGTGTACGTTATTCCTTCATTAATGGAATTTTTATTAGTCTGTCGACTAAGAAGTTTAGTAGTAAAAACGACGTTTTATATCTAAGCTTTTTAACAAACCAAGTCAGATAAAAATTTTGTATCGCAGTGAGAACTGTCAAACAGTTACTTTGATAATAAAGCAACTTAGCAGCTTGATAAACTAAAAGTAGTAATAAAGTAAAGCTCAGTTTAATTTAAACAAAACTGATAGCATTATTAAACATTAAAATGATAATTTTAAAGCTTAACTGATTATGATCGTTAAACCTACATTATAAGCGGCTAGTTAGCCAACTAAGCCAACTAGCTAATCATTTTATATTTTTATTTTCATTCAGTCGTTGTACTGCACACAGAAAGGTGAGATTGAAAAGATTGGCCTTAATATTCTCCAATAACAGTACTGAAATGGCATCAGTATTTTAAAATATTGCAAAAAAATTATATCTACAAATAATAATTAAATCTTCATGGCTTAAAGTTGGACTTGGGTAAATCCAGACTAAAAAGTTGGGTTTTCGTAAAAAAAGTATCGTCTATCGCTAAATATTGTTCCATTGAATTATTAAATACTAGCTGGTTTCTCAACTAAGTTGCGTTAATAAGTTGGTATATTAAAAATTCCGTTGTCGAATCCTGTCTCTACTTTCCTTCTTTTACGAAAGCCACTGGACTCCTACGACATTCACATACAGCATTCATCACGTAAGTTAATAAATCAACTCTGTTTAGAGTTCTTCATAAAAAAAGTTTGCACTCGACGATTTCCTCTTCAGGATGTAGTTCTCTTCAAAACTTATTATGCGCATAACCTAGATGCTTGTATGTCCGATATTCATGTAACTTTTTCCTCTTATAACTATCAAATCTAAAACTTACTGTCAAAGTTTATGAAGCAGCAAAAATCTCACATTCACGACAAACATTGGAAGGAGATCAACGGTCGCGACACAACGGTCAATACTGCAATATCGTAACTCAGAACATTTCCCAACTCATGTAATAAAACTGACAAATTTACACAAGTAGACACCTAATATAAGGTGATAGATGATGAGCGTATTCAATAAATAAAACTGTTGATATTGAGAAGATCGTAATAAGTAATGTAGGAGTATGTCATTGACACGGATTCCCGCTCCGCGAGCTAACATCACGTATCTGCGATAAATTGATTTGGTACCAGATGTGCACACTGCCTGTACACGACCACATACCCTCGTTTTTGACATTATTATTTCTAAGCTCTATCTTGTACGCGTAAAAAAGAGACGTGACAAAATAGAATGACAAGGCGAAGTCGCCAGGGACTGTTTAAGACTGAGGAATTTTAAACAGATATATTGTTATACGAGTATATCTGTTAAAAACTTTTTTTCTGTTCTGTTTCATTTATTTAGAACAATTATATAATGATAGTGAGGTACTAGTCCTGTTTTTAATTTTATTTCATGTTTCGTCTTACATCGAATCACAGCAATAGTATAATAAAAAAAAAAATATGCTAATGTACTCAACAGTCAAAGACCATCTGATCTATTCCATGGACTTTACTTTACATTAGATGGAGGAGGATGTCATTCACAGTACTTTGTAGTAATACTCTCTGTTATATCATGAAACTATTCCTGAGCAGCAGTTTAGGTAAAGTCATCTATTGGTATTAAGATATTCTCATATCAATGACAGTTAAAAGATTATCAAAGTAGGAAAAACTGAACCCTAATTTATTATACTTGAAGTTTTTTAGAACAACTTAATAGTTTCTATGCGATGACTTGGCGAATCGTTGTGGGTTTAGCGGGCAGCAACTACTCTAGGTGATGGATGACACAACATCCCTCTAGCCCGGCTTAGAACTCATTGAGGGGGGATTATATTGGGACGTTGACGAATTGCTACCACTTCACACACAGATACCACAATTCAATCGATTTAAAACTTCAACGTTGACCAGTGGCAGACATTTATTTGGATTAAATGGATCTGCCTAAGTTTGGATCATGACTCTCTCGAATAGTCCAAGATGAATCTGCCATACCTGTACAATGGCGTGGTTTCTAGTGACTTACAATTTCAACCTTTACTTTAAAAATATATATACAAAAACAAGTAAGCACGTGTATAGTAAATAATATAGTGTAGAAATTTGTGTCCATAATAGAAGAGTTAAAAATAAAATAGTGTTTCTAAATAACATAATTCTATAATCCAATCTTAAAATCAGTTACTTTTAAAATAATATCAAAATTTGCATCATTTTCCAAAATATTTGATAATATTATAGTGCTATAGTTATTTAATTATTATATGATTTCGAATTTTTACTAACTAACAAATGTTTCTAACATTTGTTTTAAAGTAGTAGCCAGTAAGACTGATGACAAAACTTATTTTATGATCAGATATTGGATATTTTAACGAATCATGGAAATGACTAGTATTATCTTCCTCTAAAATATAGTTTATGGAAATACCTAGTCTTGCCATAAATATTGTAATAAAGAAAAAAGAAAATTGTTAACTGCAAATAACATTTATTACTTTTACAGTGTGTCAGTTTAATACATAAATATAAAACAATTAAAAATATAAAAAGCTTATTCGAAGTGGTCTCCATTGGCTGCAATACAGTCCTTTAAACGATGAGGCCAGTTATCAATAGAAGCACGCACTCTTTCCATGGGAAAATTCTTCACTGCCAATCGCATAGATTGTTTTAGGGACTCCAAATTATCATGGCGTTTAGAGCAAGCTGTACTCTCTAAAACTGACCACAAATCATAATCCAGCGGATTAAGATCGGGACTAGACGACGGCCAGTCTTCAGCTCTGATGAAGTCCGAAACGTTCGATTCCAACCAAGACTGCGTGGACCGAGCTTTATGACCCGGCGCCGAGTCTTGCTGGAAGGACCATACTTGGTTATTGAACATGGTGATGTTAAGGGGCTTAACTACCTTCTCAAGAATGGTATCTTGATACACTTGTGCCGATGTTTTGATACCTTTTTCACAAAAATATGGCTCAGTCACTCCTTCATAGCTAACACCCCACCAAACCATCACTGAAGTCGGATAATGTCCACGTTGCACTCTGTCGACTAATTGGGAAGCTTCCTTAGAGCTTTGAGCATAAATACGGTCATTTTGTTTGTTAAAATGTTGCTCAATTGTAAAAATTTTCTCATCCGTAAACAAAATTTTTCTGTGACCTCCCTTTGCGTACCGCTTCAGTAGTTGTTTCGATTTTACCACCCTATTCTTCTTTAAATTATCAGTTAAGAAATGGCCAGTGCGTCTCTTATAGGCTGCAAGTCCTAAGTCATCTTTTAAAATACGCGACATGGTTCTAGGTGCTATCTTCATTTCCCGAGATAAAATCTTTTGCTTTCGGACAGGATTTCTTCGAATTCTTTCCCTTACTGCTTTGACCACCTTTTTCGTACGAACACTACGTGGACGGCCAGATCTTTTTCTGTCACAAACAGAGGAGGTCTCATTGTACCTATTAATAGCCCGGTACACAAACATTTTACTAATACCAAGTGTATGGAGAGTTTTAAAAATTGCATTTGGCTCCATACCTACTTTGTGTAATGCTATCACAGCGATTCGGTTCTCTTTATCACCCCACACCATTTTAATATCGCAAAATATTTTACAATGTATTGGCGCCAAAATGAGAAAACACAATGAACAATCGTATAAAAATGACAGATTCGAAATTCAAATGTAATATTTTTTTATAATTAAGTGTAACAGTATTTATGGCCAGACTAAGTAGAAAGGTGGCGGTATGACATAATTACCTTTTCAAGTGTCACCGATTTCAATGTGCCTACATCATGGCGAATTGTAAGAAACTGTATTCTTCATTTCTCATGTTTCCAGGTTTTTAGGTGCTATTTCTTCCTCAATTTTTAAATTGTTCGGAATCGATCGGAAAGTACTAAGCGTCCAAAATGTCTAAATCAATTCATATATGGAGTATATCTAAGTAATGGAGCTCTGAGCTAATACACAAAAAAGAATAATCAAAAATCAGTTTGAGAATCTCTTTCTTGAAGTCATTTAATTAAAGACAGCTCAAGAGATATCAAGATCTTACATAATCAAAGGTATTTTGTTAGTGTTCAAGTCATTCAAATTATAACGAGCTAACGATATGACATTAACAATTAAATTTCATTTTGAGGTTTATGAATTAATGTGAATTGTTGGTAGTCTAGCAAATGTTCTAACTTTCCTTTCGAGTCGACCCAAAGGCGGTAACTTTGTTACAAAACAAAATTATTTTAGAAGTAAGTTTATGATTACGGTTCCACGTCGGGACTGTGCACCGATCAAAATATAAACGGAATTTCAGTTTGCTTTCCCAAATTCTGAAAGTTTAACAAAATCTAAACGATTATTGATAATTTATTGCAGAGCCACCCTTTCGCTAAGGCGATATGGAAAACAATGTTAAGGTCATTCGGTAGCTGGGAAATGAGGCACGGATGGGCGTAGAACGTGACTTTTTGCTTGTACCGCTCATTTATTCCGATGTTACTCTTGTAATTCTGTTGGCCGTTTACTTAAGAGCCTTCTGATCAAGGATAAATATTTGTGTAATGCTATTCCCTTTTAAAATTTCTTTTGTAAAAATGTTTAGAAAATCAGTTTCGTAATAACAAGATCTTTTATTCAGGGAAAGCGAAGGAACTTTTTTTAAAAGGTTTAATATGATAATATCTGAACATATATCAAATATTTTTGTTTAGGATATTTTTTTTTCATTTGTGTATTTTATAAATCATGAAATAAAGAAAACCTTTGGAAAAGCTTCTTAATTTTTTTAAGTATTCAATCAAAAGTATTGTGAAAAAAAAATTCACATTTTATTATTTTATTTACTCATATCTTGGCTTGTTTTTGCGTATACAATGAAATGACGATATTTTGTTTTAGAAAAAAACGTAATAGTCATGCAAACACAACAATTAATTAAAAATACTATACATATACTACATCGTTGTGTAGTATAAGTGTCGCTAAACTAACGTTTAAAACGGGTGACACGCAATGCCGCGGTCACAGTCTTGTAACTTGCAACATTTTAAATTAAATGGCAAATAAGATTACAAATTCACTTTCTTACAGTTACATTATTTTCTGTCGAGTAAGCTCTGTAACTTTACTGGTTTGTATGCTAAATGATCTTTTGCAAAGTGTAAGTCAAGGTTAAATATGTATCTTTAAGATTTAGATTATTAAACAGTCGGATAAATCTTAATACATGACTTTATCAGCAGTATTTGGTTAAAAAAGTAAAAAAATCTATTAGTCTCTACTAAAATTCCCCTGTATGTTATTTTATAGAAATGTTCTATATGGTGTCCTCGAAGGTTTTTCCTTTTTATCAGATCCTGTTTGGTGTTATTGACAACACAAGTAAAAAGTCTTGATGTAATTGTACTACTCGTGACTAAACATATAATTTAAAACAGTTTTGTCACCTTCAAAGGGTTAAGACTGTAGTCCACGAGCGTGGGAACTCGTGATTGTACATCCAGAATAATATTTTACATACGCACATTTGCATCGCGTGTTGTTGCTAAATTTGCCCGGAAGATAATCAATCTACTTCAGGTTATTCATATAAGGTAGATATTCATCAACGTTTCATCTTTGTAGGATGGTTATGAATGTTACTAAAAACACAATGTATCAGAATTTATTTGTAGTGCGGAGTTGTCTTTTTAAATAAAAAAAAAACAAAAAAGAAAACTTAGTACTCGATTTCCATGCATGAAAAAATACAAATAATACATACACAACAAACGTAAATGCGCCAGTGAATTGTTTAAATTTCAAGAAAATGTGCCATTTAAATGATCTAAATCTGTGGAGCAATCCCTGTTACATAGTTTTTGTTTTATTAAGGACTTAAGTTTGTTAATACTTAATTCTTGAAAATCTATTCCATTTAGTCTATTAGTCCGAAGAATCCTAATTGGCAATAGTAACCGCCGACATTCGCAAGTCATCCTTATGTTTGTTGCTACGAACGGACATGTGTCCACCTTAAAATAATCGGATTACACTAAATTTTGAGTGCGTAAACTCTAATTTATAGCAATATTATTGGATGCAATTCTTCATACTAAAATGTGTTGTACTTTTGCCATTAAAAATGTATTATGTTTAAGCTTGGACTATGGTTTTTTGATTATAATTAATGAAACACTCTACGTTTTAAATAAAATAAAAAATCAAATAAAACAAAAAAATGAAAAATCAAATAGTGCAACGAAATATCTAAAAGACTAAAAATAGGCAAGGTGGACTTCAATGATTTTGGTGATGTTTTGGATTTTTTTCTCCAAAACAAAAAAATATATTTTATAAACATCACTCGGTAAAATTATAGACTTATCTATTAAGCAACTGAGGTTTTGTTTAGTGTTATTTAATTAAATTAGTTCTTAGATTTCTTTAAAATTTTGAGCGCTTATTCGTGTGTTTTAGGGACACGTTGCTTAACGATTCATTACATAATATACAAAAATACGCACTTAGGTTATGTATATGTAACAATAATAACTACAATAGTTATTTCATCAATAGACTTTAACAGTCCACTGCTAGAGATAGGTCTCTCCTTGGGAAGGAGGTTTTGGCCTACTATACCACGCTGGCCAGACGGATTGGGATAGGGTTCTTTTCAAAGTTTTCCTTCTTTTTGCAGTGATATTTTCCTGAATAGTTTGTTCCCTTAATCACCACGATCACGATACTCATGGGATTAATAGGGGTGGTGACATTACATATACCTAATTTTGTCACCACACGGACGGACGGATAGAAAACGTATTTATATAATATATAAGTAAGTATTATGTCTAATGTCAGATTAAAATTTTAAAGATCTCTGGGATCAAACACTTTCATAAGTATGATTTATAAGAATAAATAGATTAACAATGTTTAAAAAGTCATTTAAGATTAAGACTTGAAAGATTTCTTGCATTTAATATACTTAACAGGTACGTAGGTTTAGTATATTACTAAAGTCTATAGACTAATAAAATGTCCCTGGAATGTAATTAATGCCTGGTAAATAAACTTTATAATATTTTAATACCAATAACATCTAAACTTATTTGAGAATTATTCCGGTCACAGGTACTACTAACCTCGTAGCTAGATTTTATTTCTTACGGCGTCATAACGCCTTATTGCCGACAGTTTACGATGTAATACGCACGGCTGCCGCACTTTGCTAGTAATTGAATTGCAGGCGCTTGCTATAAATGTGGAGTTCTAACACCAACAAACAATGCCCGAGCTCGGTTTACAAAGTTCAGAAACAAACTGAACATTTTTCTAGTAGTTTTCTAGTGGAATCTATATAGATTATTTTTAATATAAGTACTTCTGTTGTTTCGAACATACAACAATTTAAACAGTTCCCGAGTCAGTGTACAGAGCACAGAGTCATAAATCATTGATGAAACGTTATGTGACCATAAAACAAGTAAGTGCTTGCACACACTTTTAGGATTTGCTGGTACATGACCATCATAAGATATCATTAAATTTTGCAAAACAAAATAAATTAGAAATTAACACTGTAAACTTGTGCAATTGGTGAACGATGGTAAAGTTTAAAGACAAAGCACAAATTATTGAAACAATTATGATTACATTTTCTAACAAATACTATGGTAGCTTATGACTCAGAAGTAAGCTGTGAGTATATACGTAATTACAACATAGAATAGTTTTTGAAACAAAACACAAAGCTCCGTTCCACTAAAACTATAGAAGAAGGTTATTGCGTTCACGAGCGTCGCCAGCATTATTTTCAGGGGGGTGCATCTACATCCATACCATACAACATAAAATTATACTAGGTTTTTACCTATGAAATTGGTCTTTTTATGAAACTAGTTAAAAATGTGTGTTTTCTTTGTATTTTCTTTTCCTCCCGCTTACAACCTCCTCCCCTCCACGCTTGTCTATATTGTGAATCATACACGCTCAAACACGCACAGCTTTTGATGAATGCCTAAATTGTGTTGAGCATTGTGCTCAAGCTATGCCGCAATTTTTTCCTACCGATTGGTACAATGGATTTTGGTCTAATCTTAAAATTTAGTCAAAAATATGTTACAGCCTATTAAATGGAGGTAAAAAATACGGCATCGCCTGAACACCCATTGTTCAATATAATTATTTATTTATTTATTTATTTATTTATTTATACATCATGCACTTTATGTACATAGGCGGACTTAATGCCTAAGGCATTCTCTACCAGTCAACCTTTGGGTGATGCAGAGAAAATAGGAAGTAGGTGCGTTTCAGGTGTTGAAAAGAAGAAGTAGACATAACAAACTTTCATATACTAAAATTAATACAAATACATAAATACATACATATACATACTTAAGTTGATGTAAGTCTATATACATGGGGTGCTGGGCTAGAAAACCTCCACGTGGTGCACCCTGGTAACGTTGGCAGCACCGCCAACGGCTAATATTCTAGCACGAAGAGGAAACCATTGTCTTCGGCAAATCGGCCGAGACTTGGTCCAACAGAGCGGGCGTGTCTGTCGGATCCTCTGTTGGCTCTTCGCTCTTCGGAGCATTGAGGAGGAAAACCTCGGTAAAAAATCACGATGGTGGGACCCTCTCTAGGGTCGGAGTTCCTCCGTTCAGCGGTTGGAAAGGTAGGACGGGCTCGGTGTGCACTTACACTGCCACCGAGCAGGCATCAGGAGACGCAGTCTCCCTGCCGCCGTCGGCATATCGTAGTCCCGAGTTGGAGTCTCGCGACTCCAATCGGGGGCGAGGGTCTTGGCTTAACCGCCCGGACTGCGAGGAAGAAAACCTCTCTAAAAAATTACCCCGAATCCCGTGTTCTGGTGCATGACCAGGGGATGCATGGCTGATGGGTAGTTCAGTCGTAAGCGCACTCCCAGCCGGGGCACCTGCGGACCCCTCGGTTGGGCACAAATTTACGCTTGCCCGGGTATTGGGGATCTCTGCCCGGGTCGACCTTTATTCTCCCCATCTCGTGGGTTCAATTATGGAATACATCTCAAACAAAAACTTAAAAACTATGGAAGGAAAGCAGGAGATAGATGGTAGGAAGCAGAAAAGGTCGAACGACTTCTCTTCCAACGACGAGGAAGCATTGGTTGGGATGCCTACCTCGGTGGGGCTCCCAGAAGTTATTATGACTGCTGGGAGCCGAAGAACATCGGAGCGATTACGCTCCAGATCTACCGCGGGCGGAAGCTCCAATGCGAGAACGGACATGCTGGACTGCATGGAGACGGAGCTGTGTGACAGCCGAAAACGCGGCCGCTCCAGGGATGAGGAGAGCGATACATCCCAGGAGATGCTACCTCCTAGCCTGACGGGGCAAGTGGCTGAGCTCAGCGCTCAGTTCGCCCAATTCCGGGCGCATCGCCCGGCAGAGGATCCGGTCACGTCCCCGTCTCAGCTTGCCCCCTCTTCCAACCTCGGTGGCATTGCTGATTCCCATCTGCGCCAAATAACGGATGCAGTATGGCGCATGATGGACGGGCGTCTGGCTGGCCTGGAGGCAAGGCTGCCACCGGCTCCTGTTGTCCGGCCGCCGCTCGCGGCGCATAAAGCGAGTATTGCGTCGATGTCAGCATCGACGCAATCGCTTCCCGTTGCGACCGGTCGCGTGTCCTATGCGGCGGCGGCAGCGGTCTCTGCTGCTCCTGCAACTGCTCCGAGGACACGGCAAGCGGCCAAGGCGACAGCCCGGACGCCTGCACTGAGGTTGGGGTCCAAAACAGCGGCAAAGGCTGGAGCGGAGTTCCCTCCGCTCCCCACTCCAACCGCTGTATCTGGCACCTCCACAAGTGCTCCCTCCACATCTGCCCCTTCCACGGATGGTTGGCAGGTAGTCGGGGGAGCTAAGAAGTCCCGAAAGCGGGGTAAGAAGGCTGCACAAAAAGCAGCCTCTACCCCGCAGGCGCCATCGGCTGCAGTGACTACCACAAAGACGCCGCGCAAACTACAGGCGCCTAAAAGTGCGGCTGTGGTAGTCACCGTGTCACCGGAGGCAGCTAGCGGCGGGTTGTCCTACGCGGCCATTTTCAAAAGGGCCCGGGACAGTCTCGCACGCGATTTCGGGACAGTAGGTGTCAGAATGCGCCTCGCCCAAACGGGAGCTCGAGTCCTCGAGTTCCCTGGGGCTGAAGGCGCAAAGACGGCGGACGTGTTTGCCGAGAAGTTGCGGGGTATGTTCGAGGCCACGGATGGTGTAAAAATCGCCAGGCCAACTAAGTGCGTAGAACTGCGCATTTCGGGCCTGGACGACTCGGTGACATCTGAGGATGTCTGTACTGCAATTGCGGAGAAGACGGGCTGCAGTGCGAATAGCATCCGGGTCGGCACCATCCGCCCCGGTCCAGGTGGGCTTGGCGCTGTGTGGATCAAATGTCCAGTAGTGTCGGGCAAAGTCCTGGTCGACGCCGGAAAGTTGCTCATCGGTTTCGTGAACGCTAGGATCACAGTCCTGGCACCGAGACCGATGAGGTGTTATAAATGTCTGGCGTCGGGACACACACGCGCCAAGTGTGTTAGTTGTTTTGACTGCAGCGGACTATGTTTCCGCTGCGGTCGACCGGGGCACAAGGCGGCAGAGTGCTCTGCCGCCCCTCACTGCCCGGCGTGTGCGGCGGGTAACAAGCCCGCCAATCACCAGATTGGGCAGGGAGGCTGCAACCCTGCCCGTAATTCTCGGCAAGCGTCGGGGGCTAGCCAGTCGACCCAGGCTGCCTCTGACGTCGTTTCTGCTTCGATATCGTCGCCCATGGAGGAGGTTGTAGAGACGGTCGAGTAATGGCCCAAGTCTCCAACCTCCTAGTCCAGACGAACCTGAACCACTGTGCTGCGGCGCAGGACCTTTTCCTGCAAACCATGGCACAGTGGTCGATCGGTGTTGCCGTAGCCGCGGAACCCTATTACGTTCCTCCCCGTCCAAACTGGTTGGGTGACCGGGACGGTTCCGTGGCAGTCGTCGGCTCCACGGCGGCTCATTCCCCGCCCTTGTCGCTAAGGGACAAGGGTACTGGATATGTTGCTGCCGAGTGGGGGGGGATCACCATATATGGTGTTTACTTCTCCCCCAACCGGAGTTTGAGCGACTTCGAGGTTTTCCTTAACAACTTGGAAACCTCGATGCGGCGTCTAACGTCTGGGCACGTCTTAGTGCTGGGGGACTTCAACGCAAAGTCCATTGCGTGGGGCTCCCCCAGGACGGACGCTAGGGGCGAGGCCGTAGAGGAGTGGGCGGCCTCGGTGGGCCTCTGTTTACTAAACAGGGGCTCTACCAATACGTGCGTGCGACAGCAGGGAGGGTCGATAGTGGACCTTTCGTTCGCTACCCCTGCCCTCGCCGCACGAGTAAGGAACTGGCGCGTCCTGGAAGAGGTTGAGACGCTCTCGGATCACCTCTACATCCGATTTGAGCTCTCCCGGACCCAGGACCCCAGTAGGGGTCACGTGGCGCGGCGTTCTTCTCGCTTTCCGCGGTGGGCTTTAGCCAAATTAAATAGGGACCTACTAGAGGAGGCAGCCATCGTTCACTCTTGGCTGTCTCCGCAGGCCCCGACCGAGGAGGTCGACATGGGGGCTGGTCGCTTCCGCGATGCCATTGCGCAGATCTGTGATGCGGCCATGCCCCGCATCCGAGGTTGCCGGCCTCCACGGAAGGAGGTTTACTGGTGGTCCCAGGAGTTGGCGGACCTCCGCGCGGCCTGTACTCGTGCCCGGAGGTCCTACACCCGTAGTCGGCGGCGACACCGCGAAGAAGGCGGGGAGGACCAGCTTCATGAAGAGTACCGAGAGGCGCGGAAAACTTTGAAGCTGGCCATAAGCCGCGCCAAAGAAATTAAGAGAAAGGAGATGCTGGAGGGTCTCGATCGTGACCCCTGGGGTCGCCCTTATCGTGCGGCGCGGCAAAAGCTCCGCACGTCGGGCCCCCCCCTTACAGAGATACTCCAGCCCAGCTTCCTGCGGGAAGTGGTCGAGGGCCTTTTCCCGCAGCGGGTGGAACACACACCCCCGTCAATGACCTTCATGGTCGGAGACGACGGGGGAAACGAGGACGATGTTCCGCCCGTTAGGGAATCGGAGGTAGGGGCGGTTGTTCTACGGATCCGCTCTAAGAACACCGCCCCCGGGCCGGACGGGATACCTGCCCGAGTGCTGGCCCGAGCCCTCGAACACATGTCGGACCGCCTCAGGGAGGTCCTGGACGCTAGTTTGGCGTCCGGACGCTTCCCTGAGTGCTGGAAAAGCGGGAAGCTGGTCCTATTGAGGAAGCCGGGACGGCCAGCCGAATCGGTAGCGGCCTATAGGCCCATCGTGTTGCTGGACGAGGCGGGTAAACTGTTTGAGAGGATACTCTCTGCCCGCATCGTCCGGCACCTCTGCGAGGTGGGCCCCGATCTGTCGGACGCCCAATTTGGTTTTCGGGCGGGGCGTTCGACGGTCGATGCCGTGTTGCGCCTGAGGGCCGTTACCGAAGAGGCGGTGAGCTGTGGCGGCGTGCTGTTGGCGGTGTCGTTGGACATCGCCAACGCATTTAATAGTCTGCCATTTAGCTGCATCAGGGAAGCACTCCACTACCATGGGGTGCCAAAGTACCTGAGGCGGCTTGTGGCAGACTATCTTGAGGAGCGTACCGTCATGTACGAGGACCGAGACGGTGTTCTAAGGCGGCGGCTCATGTCGTGCGGTGTTCCACAGGGGTCTGTCCTCGGACCACTCCTGTGGAACATGGGATACGACTGGGCCCTTCGAGGTCGTCTTCCCCCCGGGCTGGGCGTAATTTGTTACGCAGATGACACATTGGTCACGGCCCGGGGCATGAACTTTCAAGAGGCGGCGCGCCTGGCCACCACGGGTGTCTCTCTGGTGGTCGGGCGAATTGAGGCGCTGGGTTTGCGGGTGGCCCTGGACAAGACGGAGGCCCTTTTGTTCCATGGGCCCCGTCGTGGTCCACCCTCCGGCGCCTCCATCGTGGTCAATTCGGTCCTCGTACCGGTTCAGGCCCAGATGAAGTATCTGGGCCTGATCCTCGACGGCAGGTGGCTCTTCGACGAGCACTTCCGACAGCTTTCTCCAAAGCTGGTCGGCGCTGCTTCTGCCCTTGGGCGACTTTTGCCCAATCTGGGTGGAGCTAGCGTCGCGACGAGACGGCTATACACGGGGGTTGTCCGGTCAATGGCGCTGTATGGTGCACCGGCGTGGGCGGCGGCTCTGACCGCCCAGAATAGGGCTCGCCTCTGGCGCCCTCAGAGGATATTGGCGGTTAGAGCCATACGCGGTTACCGCACCGTATCGACGGAGGCGGCGTGCGCCTTGGCCGGAACTCCCCCGTGGGATTTGGAGGCGGAAGTGCTCGCCGAAGTTTATAGGCGGACGGTTGACTTCCGGGCGGGTAGCGGCATACGGCCCCCGCCCGAAGAGATACGCGAGTGGCGAGAAGCCGCTCGTCGAGCCACAATGGCTCGTTGGTCGTCCCGGCTGGAGGCTCCACGTGCTGGCTTTGCCGCCGTGGAGGCTCTCCAGCCGGTCATCGCCGAGTGGGCAGGGCGGCAGCACGGGACCCTTTCCTTCCGACTGACGCAGGTCCTTTCCGGGCACGGTTGCTTCGGGAAATATCTGCACTCGGTCGCCAGGAGGGAATTGAGTCCCGCCTGTCACCAGTGCGACTGCAGTGAGGACTCGGCTCAGCACACGCTGGCGGTTTGTTCCGCCTGGGCGGCGCAGCGTGGGGTCCTCACTGCAGTTATTGGAGGAGATCTCTCGCTACCGGCCGTCATACGCTCCATGGCCGGTAGCGACAATTGTTTTACCGCGGTCGCAACCTTCTGCGAAGACGTAATTTCGCGGAAGGAGGCGGCGGAAAGGGCCCGGGAGGACGATTTCCATTCGGACCCAATTCGCCGCCGGCGAACCGGGCGGCGGAGGCGCGCATATCAGGGCCTCATGCCGCCTTGAGTGTGGCCGCGGGTGGACGGGATGGGTTTTCCCCTCCATCCGCTACAATGGCCAGCCGCGAGGAGGCGACGTGCGTGTGTGCCGTACGTCGCCTGAATAGAGAGTTTGTCCGCAGATGGTGCCCGCGTTGGCGGGCAGGCCCTAGGAGGGATCTGGATGTCGTAATAGCAGCGGTTCCCGGATCCCTCCTATCTCAGGGGCAGAGTGGCACACCGTGTGGTTTTAGTCGGTCCGATTCCGACACACCACCTCGCCGTAAACCCCGGTGGGGTGACGGCTCGAGGGGGTTTCCACACGTTAAAAAAAAAAAAAAAAAAAAAGTCTATATACATACATACACAAATAAATATCATAACAAGTATAAGATGATAATCATGTATTGGTTGATTCTACCAGCTGTTTCAGTAAATACTGCTTCACTTTTTTCTTAAAAGTAAAAGTGTTTCAGTAATTAATGTGTATCAATCAATTCTTTAAGTAACCTACTTACGCATTGAATTCGTTAACATCAAATACCTTATGTATACAAGGAAGTCCATGCAACTTTTGCGGTTTCACTTTGATTTTTTACGAGCCATTTAATTGACGATAAACAGAGATTGATTAAAGAATGTGGTGATCAATAAATAAATATTTAACATTTAATCTTCTATATTGGATTGTAATGACTAGGTCTGCAACTACCAAATGAATTATAGTCAATCGTAAAGCCTGTTACACGCAAATACTCATATTCACAAACGAATAGTGCGATGCTCCACGTTGGCAATTTCAATTAGAAAGTAATACTTGAGCGATAGGAAACCCCAATGCGTTCATTACAAGTGACCCTCAGGTAAAGTAGGCCAATAGCGATTTTATGCAACCAATTACATTAGCGATAGTTGATGTATATTACCTTTTTGTTTGGTACTTGCCATTGTTTTTACAAATAGTTGCATATTTTCAAATTGCATATTTTCAAAAGTTTTAGTTTATATAATATTTTGACTTAAAGTACCTACTTATCAATTTATTGTGGTTCCAAACGATTCTTCCTATGACAACGTGTTTTTTTTAGGTATTCCAAAATATCTGAGGACATAATTCTCATCCCATCCCTATCTTTACGAATGTTTTCGCACTCTGCACCCTTAATTTATGCAATGCATCATCATGTTAAATGTTCATGCAACATCGTTTGTTTCTATCACAGTCTTACACTAACATTTCCATAGTAATGATCATGTTATATTTATGTTATACACAAAATTGTTATGGGTAAAGACAAATATCGACGCGAACTAAGGAACAATAAAATACAACATGGGATATATCCACGTCCTTGACTTAAGACTAGTATATCAATCCAATATTAAGTAACGTTTATTTGACATTAATCACGAAAATTAGGTACCGTTAAGTGCAACAAACTAATATAATTACAGGTGAACGTCAGACTAATAAGTATTACTTTCTGAGAGCTTTTGTGCAAAGTTGCCTTAAAATGCAAGCTTAAGTAGAGACCATAGCATTTACTAAACTGGGTAAAGCATTTAGAAGTTTTTAGAAATGCACTGCATATTAAGTTAGGATGGTATGTAGTTTGTGTTAGATAATAAAATTTGCCTTTTGTGGATAAGTGCAAAACTCAGACAACAACTTTATTTAATAATGGCCAAAGTCCTCTCGGAAAGGTCCGAGATTGTATTGAAAGTTTTGAAGAAAATTGTAATGAAAACTAAAACGAAACTTTATAGTAAGAGCTTAGGCCGTAGAAAAATAGGCAGGCTCGACAGCAGTGATATCATGGCCTCACAGAAAACCGGTCTAAAGCAATTTCGCTATCCTTCTTTATAAGGTAGGCCATAAAAGAAAAAAAATCTTTTTTTGGATTATTTAGGATTTTCTATAAAATTGGTGTAAATGTTTCTTAAAATACGCAACGGTAACACGTAAGAAAACATAATCATCTATTTAACTTAATCGTTTTTAATTGTTTTAAAACATTAAAGTATCGTTATTTGTTCGAATTGAAAAAAAAACTACATTTCAACGATTTAAAAAGTACGAACACATAGACCCGCATTCATCTATACTATATAAAACTGAAATACATCCAGAAGAGTTCGCGAAGGTAGGAGCACATTAACGATGTGTATTGGGACACAAACTCTTGTTCACCCTCCCTTTTGTACGCTGTCAAACGGAGGGCGTATCAGTGCAGGCACAAAACATCCGATAGTGTTTTTTGCCTCACAGAAGAAGCTAATTTTGCTTAAGTGGGCTACTCTCTGAGCGCCGTACCGCTACAGGGGCCGCCCTCCTCAACGAGGCCTATGTTTGACTCGGTGTGAGGCTAAAATGGTACCTTTAGTAATTAATCACGGCTTTCAGTTTGAACGTAAAAAGTATGAAAATTTATCATACTCAGAATTTGTCCCTGTTTATTAAAGGGATAATATGAAATGATTGATTTTAGCAAACCTCCTTGTTTAATAAGAATATATACTATATTTCAAAGTTTTTAGAGTGCCGTACTATATTAATTATATTCAAATATTCAAGAGTAGAATAAATAAATATTTCCACTAAGGGTGTCATCTCCGTCTACGTCGTCATTTTTCATTTCATTTTATTACCAGTCTGTAGTTCCAGAGATGGAAGAAAAATGCCTAATCTAATATCAATTAAAGAAGTGTTTGTCTGTCATTTACAGTTAATTTTCTTCAAATTTTGTCCCAAATTAATTTATCTACTCTAAAAAACAATACAACGTAAATTGATAAATTCCAATGTTACGACATACTAAAAAAAAGGAATTGTACTATGTGATATGAGAAATGAACGCATGTGATGGACAAAGAGCAAACTTAAGAGATTGTAAGACGTCTAAACAAAATTTCAATTTCAGAGCATTTGGTCAGAAATGGATTTACCTACGATTCAAATTAAGAAAAATTATTACGACCTCAGTTAAATTTGGTAAAAAGGTTAGAAAATGATATTTATGAAAGTATTGAAAAAAGCGAATCATCTATTTCTTACTTTTACATAAACGTCGCAATAATATTAATATCAGCTGAATATAAGTTTTATTGTAAAAATAAATACGCCTATTTACTATAAATACTCTTTACATGCTACTGGTCTAGGAATAACTAATTATTATGTGGTTTTATAGGTATAGGTCGGTACGAAATAATGAATAAATGAATAATGAATAAAAAAGTTTATTGTTCTATAGTTAGTAAGACACTTTTCCATTAATTATTCCAACATTAATAAGAATCATCGATGTCAAAATTTGTATGGAATTACGTAAATACTAAAAATAATAAAACCAAGTGACAAAATTTTTATTCACAAGAAAGGTTCGAAATTCGCTTTGATCAGTTAACAACGAAAATGAAATATTAGAAATTATAGATATGTTTAGATAGTTATGCGACTTGAATACATTTTAAAAAAGGGAAATAAAATAAAAGACAAGTCTAGGTGTTAGATATTTTGCTATGACCAATAAAGTGGTTACATTGCACCGCCGGTAGTAGAAGAATATTATGGGTTGCGGGGACCTTACAAATACGTATAAATGTCTTACTTACTACTTTGCGTCTATAAATATATATATAAGAGATAGACACAAAGTCAAAAACATCCAAACAAAAACAAAACAACAACTTGAGGATCACACAGAGTGTTCACGAATACACAACACTCAGCACAATAGGAAGCAGTGTGATGACCACTTAAACTGCTACACCATCGAGCAGTTATGTGCATCTAGATGTAGACTGTGTATGACGTAAGAAGTTCGTTACTCAGCAGCATATTATCGGCGTTAACACTTGAGCTGGTAGCAATGACGTGCATTGTTTAGATGTAAGCACGCATGTACTCTTTGTTCGCGTGTGCAATACTTATGAATTTCCTAGGGGAAGTTTTTATTGTACTGCACTACGATAACAGCTTAACTATATAGTTTTAATATAGTCATAACTACAAGCATATATAACCAGGAAGGGTGAGGGGAAAAATACTTTGAACCAGAACGATATGGATGCCATTTACATAATAAAATAATTTATTAATAAATTAACTAAACCTAATAAACGTAACGTAAGGTTCTTTTTTTGTTTAAAATTAGACATTCAACTAAATATCGTTTCATTAAGGGTGTGCATTTTTGTATAAATATTGTCTATCTACACGTGTGTAATTACAATAACATCTCATTGTAAAGACCTGTTACAATCAACACATGTTCCATAGTTCGATGATTCTACACACCAATAATGTGCTCTACACAAAATCCAACAGTAATTGCTAACGAATTAACCCAGTTAGCGTAAACTAGTGCTCGGTTCGCATTGAAAAACACGTGCACTACTTAGACTACTTAGAAATAGGCCTTCCTGAAAGTTCTCCGTAGCAGATGGTCCCGTCCATCATCGTCCGCCTACATTCAACGCACGTGTGTGTTTGTGTGTGTATGTGTGTGTTTGTATGTGTGTTTGTGTGTGCGTGTGTGCGTGCGTGTGTGCGTGCGTGTGTGCGTGCGTGTGTGTGTGTGTGTGTGTGTGGTGTGTGTGTGTGTGTGTGGTGTGTGTGTGTGTGTGTGTGTGTGTGTGTGTGTATGCACGTGTGTGAGAGTGTGGTTACGCATATACATGTGCTATGCGACTAGGTGGCTAGGTTACTTGTCAGTCTAGCGTTAGAATTAGAAGTTCCTCTAGTATTTTGAAATAGCTGAGAGGACAGTAATTGGTCTGTAGTTGCTAATATCGTTTCTGTTACCACCCTTACAATCTTACATAGGAGTAACAATTGCTTACGTTAATGAGCGTAAAAATATGTACCTCATCGAACATAAATTTCTAAAATGTGTGTAAATATTGCAATTAATTAATTCCTCGCAATTTAAGAAAACTGACTGGCATATTGGCTCCATCAGGAGCGCTACTTGATCCTTAACCCTCGTTTAACTTTATTAGTATCCGTTTCTAGAAGGACGAACAAATTAACCTGCGACACCATATTGTGTGTTTGGTTATTTAAATAAATAGTACGACTGGCTTGTATATTATAGGCTAGATGATTCCTTATATTCTATATTCGCAAAGTAGGTATTAACAGCATGTATGCTTAAATAAATACATAAAGAAATAAATAAATATATGTAAAAAAATACATAAAGAAATTCATAGAGAAGTACATAAAAAATACATAAGGAAATACATAAGTAAATGTATAAATACATAGAGAAATACAGAATTAGGCACAGGGTATCATTTTAAGTCTATGAGAGAATGCCTTATCAGCAATCATACTTTTGAGAGGTTAAATATTAACTGAGATAAAGTTTAACGTTTAACATAAATATCTTAAAAGCTCATTAAAATAATGTCTCCTGATCAACTTTTGTGACAGTGACTTAAAAACTGTGAATAAAAACTTTTTTGTTGTATTATTATAAAATAAGTTTTTAATAAATGCTGCAACTGCGACACATATTACGCATAGAGATTTTATTGCTTCCAAACGAAGACACAAAGTAGCAATAGTAGTAAAGACAAAGCTCTTAAAACAGTGCTCGAGACTGTCCACAGCCCCTTTGGGATACACGTAATGCAGAGATTATTGCACCTAAGGTGTGCAGAATTGTGAAGAAGCTACTTTACTCTACTCCACACCTAACAGCTATACTGGAAGTAACGAATATCCGTTCAGGGTGCATCTTTTTTTTAAGAATGACTAGATTCTTTGTACTACCCGTCTAGAATTAACCTTTCTCCATGTTATCGTTCTTTTTTTTTAACGTGAACAATACTTTTCGCACTATACCTTTCGACAAAGGGCATGTGTGGCTCTGCTGGAGAACCGGCCCATCTACTAAAACCTGCGGCGGCCTACCTCGACAGTCGGGAAGTGCTCTTGGAACGTATCGATGGTTTCTGGAGTTCTCTCTGCCGTATCCTATGACTGAGATATATTCGGAGATAGCCAGAGTTCTACATAGAGTTCTTCACAGTGAAAGATGGAACAGTGCCCCACCGTAGAAGACACCCCCCGCTGCACCGGGGCGTTACCTGTCTTGGGCTGTTTACAGCGATCACATCACCTCAAGATGTATCCACAGCGACCCGTAGGCAGCGATTAGGATCAGCCCTTGCTCGATTCCACTCTATGGACTTCTTCTCGAGCATAACATCCTCACAGAAGGAGACTGCGGCTTCCCATCCCTCACCACTCGCCAGCATTGCCGCGATCAATGCTGACCATGACATATTTTGTATGTTTTATATACTCTCGCCGACCGAAGGGCAGTATTTGAAAAATTCTTAACATTTCTTGACAAAAATTAACCATTGTATTTTAAATACAAGATATTAAATGTACAGCTTATTTAAGTTATTAGGTTTAAAAGGCTTCCGAAAAATGCATTTCTGTCATTAGACTACGATGTGACACCTGCATAGTTTTATTTAATCATTTCATTGTTACTGGCGTCAAGCTAAATTAAACACATATTTATAATACACTACGTACCTTAATATATATATATATAAGTAATAAATATATATATATATACATGTATATATGTAATACCATGGTCTTAAACAATATTTTTTCTTTCAAAATATGTAACATGTGTAACTGGTTCCTTTAGTTATACTAATATATATAATGTTTTTATATTAACATATATAACTAAAATAAACTATAATAAACTATAATGTATAAAAAAACTTAAATATAAATATATATATATATGTATGTTAGCTTTTTTTTACATACAACTTCCGCACTTGGAATGTGTGATATGTTTACGAGTATGTGTGTGACCCCTATTCATCCGATGCGTGTTCTAAGAGGCGAGTAAGTGAGTAAACTAAGCAGAATAACATCACTGCAAACAGAATGAAAACTTGAAGAAAACCTTATACAACTCCGTCTGGCTAGCATGGTATATAGTAGGCCAAAACTTCCTTTCTAAGGAGTGGCTGACTGTTAAAGGCTGTTAATTAAGAGTTGAAATATTTCTTTGTCTTGGGCAACTTTACAAACCTATAAGAAACAAATATGATGTAAAGAACACCCAGACTCAGATCAACATTTTCTGGATCACACAAATTGTTGTCCAATATGGGGTTTAAGCCCACGACACTCAGTATTGTGGAAAGCGGTGAAGTGACCGTTCAAGCCACTATGCCGTCCATGTAGTCAATGTTCACTTTAGCTTAGCTTTAGCGTAGGCGTTAATTTCAATTTTTCTACTATAGATCTGGTCAGTTTTGACTTCATAATTCGTGTGGTGATGGATTAACAGTACATAGTGTCGTTACTCCTATTTATCAGATAGGTATCTTAAAAACCAATAAAGGGAGCAAGCTAGGCAGGACAAGAGCACTCCAAAGGGAAGGCAAATTAGTAACAGACCCTACTGGCCAGCGTGTTATAGTGCCTCAAAATCTCCTTTCTAGAGAGGCCTATGCCCAGACAGTGGACTACTTAGTGGCGGTTGATAATATTTATATATAACATATTTTCTATTCAGAATAAAATACATTTCGGTCTAGTGCAAGCCATTAGGTAGATACCAAATATTTTCTGATTAACTAAAGAACGTTTACATTAGCCGAGATAGTAGCATTATTTAGAATTTATTACCCTGTTATAGTGGAGAGTGCATGCCGACAACGGAATATCTATAGGGCGATATTCTCGGTAACAATCTAATTAATTATTGGAAAGTATTATTTATTGTTTTATTTATTTATTTTTGTATAACAAATGTGCTTCCTAGCTTTAATAGTTTACCCACGTGATGTTAACCGTCATAGTTACTAATTCAACATCAATTTAAGCTGTGGAATGCCGTTTAATTCTATGATAATTAAAAAAAAAGGAAATCATTGTGACAGACGAACAACACCTCGAAAATTTGTGTAAAACTAACGGTAGGTACTAACAGACTATATTTAAAAGAAAATGAGCACAAACTCTCCTTCATAGTTGATATATAACAAGGTGAAAAAAAAATTCAGCCAATAAACTATCGTATAGTATGATTTTCTTTGATTTCTCGTAGCAAGTACACAATAATTTAATCTCTTGATAAGTACATAAAAGTGGAGAAAATACGAGTATCGTCAAGAGCACACTCGATCACGTAATTGAAACAATTGTATTCCATTTATTTCATTACTTTATTTCTTTGTAGCGTCAAATACGGTGACATTATGTGAACTAGTCGACATACTGTCGGAGGGAGCTCTGGCTGACGCGAAATTGATTCAGTGTACGACGTGCACAGACTTTCTAACGCTGCGATTCAAATGTAACTCAACGGACGCCGCCAGACGAAACGAAACTTTATGTTGACATCTAACAAATTTAATTAGACACTTCGCTTTAATGCCTCGCAGTGTACGTGCCAGAAAATGTTACCAAATACTTATTTGGACCAATGCTTTAAATACCAACATAAACGCTTAGTAATATTAAGAAAATGGGACAAATGATCAACATTTATGACAACAGTTGTTGTGTAAGGACAGTATTAAACTAAGATTTACGAATGCCGTATATGTCAGTCTATTGACATAGTTTAGAGACTTAATACGACATACTCGTACGTAGCTTACACAAATCTCAAATTTTTTGAAGAGTTTATTGAATTCACAGTGTATCATACCATTAATTCTTTACAACAGTTGAAAATAGCTAATGGAGTAAGTAATAAGATCCAAATAAAACATAATTCTTTTTCATTTTACATATTTAAGAGAACGAAGTCAATCAACAAGTACGGGGTCTTAGTTATAAACTACACGGATGGCGGTAGCAATAAACCTTTGTGATAATTTATAATTTTCTAATTGTTTTATTTACTGTTTGTGCTTGATATCCCTATTCAGTAGCCTTATTAATTACTAGGAAGACATATTAGGATACTGGCATTTTCACATTCTCCGTCCCATTTACTGTCTTAAAATTTGCCTTTAAGTTTTTCTTACCACAATTTTATTTCTATCTTAATTTCTTTTTTCTGCTAACTCATTATATTCCCAACAGTTCAAATAGTAAATAAGGAATATAACTTTATTGCAACAGCTGGTGGCAGAAGGAAAACATTATTGAAGAGGCCTAAAACATTACAACTTTAGATATTCTTACTTCACCGATACCAAGATCGGATAGCTGACAGTAGCATTTGAGAATCACCACTCTGTAGTTTTACTATTTAATGCAATGTTTAGATTTTTTACATAATGTAAAATTTTCTGTGATAATTTTATGTTTAAAATTGAAAATTATTCATATTTATCAACTAACCGACCGAAGTGTATCAGCGACTGCGTGGCATACTTTAACTATTAATAACTTAATCTAAGTAATTATTTCTTAAGAAGTATGTAAGATTTCTCAAGCAGGCATATTTTATACTAGTTTTTGTCCGCAGCTACGCCTACGTATGAGTTATTCTGATGTATAAGTTATATTTCTGTAAAGTTTCATATAAATCCGTTGAGTAGTTTTTGCCTGAAAGAGTAACAAATATCCACAGAAATATCCATCCTCAAGGATTTTCGCATTCACAATATTAATAATTAGGTAGTAGGAAGTTTGGTAGGTAAGTATTATTCTTAAACTAATAGAGCTGACTGAGACATGCTACAATTAAAAAATTAGCATGTAGGATGGGAGAATACAGGATACTTGTCTTTACATAGTTTCTATTTTATAATTTTGTTTGTGCAACTGATATTTATATTCATGAACAATAGCAGCTTTTTAGTACAAACAGTCTCCAAGGAAATTGGATGTATTCCATTCAGAAATAATATTCGTGAAGATTGACAGAACTGTATTTAATAGCGAGTAAAATCATGGCTAAATGAAAAATATAACTTTGTTTTAGTGTGTATGATCTCTAACAGGGAACTAACTGAGTCATCGCGTCGAGAAACTGATACATATAAACATCATTATCGGAAAAATATTGGACGGAAAACCATCGTCAGCTTTATATTGTTTTCTAAATCGGAACCAGTAGTGCCTGTCGCTTCCGGCGATTCAGCTTGTTTTGCGAGAAAATCCACTTTTTCTTCTCTCTTCGATTCTTTGATTCCTTTTTTTATGCCACCATTGTTCCGCTCTTGGGGTGAAACGTTCTCATTTATATTTTTAGCGGTAATAGCGTGAATCTGATGTGTATTTCATTGGTTTTGGTTCAGTGAACGGTCTGTTTCGCGTTTAAATTATATTATTTGTTATATTCATTTATCAATGTTAGGTGGGTTATTACGGCATATTCAAGAGAAATAGAATGGGCCACGATTAAAAGTCAAATGATTAGCATAAAGTTATAAATTCGTGTATTTTGTTAAGGATACTGATAAAGCAGTGTGATAACCCAGACTATGGCGGTCTAGTGAGATGCTTTTCAGGATAGTAATTATGGCAAACTAAGGCTCACACACTTACCATGACAACTGTCACATATGCATCAATGAGCCTCTGGGCTCACACAGTCGGGCATAATTTATAATAACTAGGTATGTTTTTGAATTTCATAAAAACTGTCCTCAACAGTTGTTTAGAAAACACCATCATTCCACCATGTTACAGGGGCTTTAAGTGGGAAGGGCGTAAAGCTCTTTCTTTAATCTTAATAAACTTATAAATCTGTCCAGCAGTGGTCTGTTAAAGGCCTTTAATGATATGTACGTATAAGACTATTTTGCCCCACTTAAAAATGAAAATTAATAATGAAAATTTTCATAAACTTGAAGAAAAATATATCTTTTTTACAGCATTCTAGGTTTTTTCCATAAGCAAGCTTAAATTCATGATTCATATAAAAACTTTAATGTTTCTTAAAAAAAGTAATTCTCCACTGCCGAATAAAAACGTGAGCTTATTTCATTATAAAATCAAGATAAAACTTAAACTAGTTAAATAAGGTTCACTTAAGTTCACAGATTTAAAAATATTTACCTTTATTTAAAAGTAACTGGACTTAATCGAACATTAATATGGTACTTTAGTACCTACCAAGTTTAATCGGTAACTCCGAGTTGCGTTATTAACTGTGGAAAATACAACTAATTACATTTATAATCAAATTCATTTTGTACGAATTTTTAACATCTATCTGAATATAGGGTTTTTTTTGAAGTGGTATAAAAACTTTCCAAACATACGCTTGTGTACATAAATATAATACGCAGAGTATAAATAATATAACGACAACAGATAACATTGAAAGTCTAGACAGAAAAAAATATATTTTCGATTAGAATCGTATTAAAATAATCGACAAAAGAGCAAAAGGAGTTTATGCCACTGCTATTTAAGATATTTTTCAAGCGATGTCTATGATGCCATTGCGTTCATAAACACTTTTAACTATTTCAAATAAATTCTGCTAGACATTTTGACCTTAAATCATATACGTATAAACTACTTGTAAACTATACTGACATATTACTGTTTAAAAAATATCCTATGAATTGAAAACCTTCTCTATTATTTTAAATCGGTTAAAAATAAATAAGCTCTCTTTCGACGCGTCGGGCCTACGTAACCCCACGTAGACGATACCATGAATCTCGAAGTGTTTATATGTAGGTTCTAATGTTATTTTTGAGGCAGACTTAGGGGAGGGATGTAGCACACACTTATCTTGTGATTGATTTCGCGTTGGGGCTCGCGACTGCGAGTGCCCTACTTGAGGGAAATTACAGTCTACTGTGCGCACCATCGACTGTTTTGTGTGTGTCCTGAATCAAAGCACATCACACGAAGGCAATCCGTCTCACGAATACATGAAAGAGTCGAGACAAATTTCGAAGGATTTCAATAGTTTTAAAGGACTACTTTGGCGGAGAGGGATTGAAAGATATGAGTTTGAACTTATGAATGTACATACTTATAGATAAATTTTCACACCTATATTGCTTTTTCGATGTTTCATGTCGATTTTGTCCTTTATCTGTTTCTAGTGTGTTTATTCCTTTTTTGTGAACTTTCATGGATTGCAAAAAATCATGTGGCAATTATATTACATTACAAAAATGTTATAAAACTTCTGAAAATAAGATATTTAGAGCTATCTTTTTATACCAAGTACGGTTACGAACAAATAATGAGCTCAGTGACGCCCACAGAGTGATTTTTTTGAGAGTAAAAAGAAGATATGACGTATTACAAGGAAAATATTAATAATATTAATAATACGCGTAACATACACCACCATCTAGCCTCAAACTAGGCAGGGCTCGTATTATGGGTACTAGAAAACTGATATGAATACATTTTTTTTGTAAAAATACATCTCATGAACAGAAACCCCCAAACTCTGGAACAAAAATTTTCAAATCATACAAATATTTAGTCCAACCCGAGAATCCAACCTGAGACCTCAAGCGCAGTAATCGCATACGCTGCCACTGCGCCACCAAGGCAGTCGACATTTTATAAAACTTTAAGTCTTCAATTACAGTACTTGTGTACTACTAACGAGAACTGTTATATTGTAAAAACTCTAGTATCGATCTCTAAATGTTAATTAAAATATTTTCCACCTGTATTTTTTTGTCCGATCGACGAACGAGGCACTGGCAAACAAAATATCCCGAGTCGTTACGTGGAACCAATACACTGGCAAAGAGTGGACGTTTAATATGCCTCTGCCTACCCATCCGGGGAAACAGGTGTGATTTTATGTATGTGTTATATATTTTTTATATCAGAGAATCAGCTTTAATGAAAGTTTTTCATTTGATTGGATATGCCTCAAAAGTGATTAAAATTGACTTAGTTTAGAAAATTTGTTTAAAAGTATGAATTTAAATTATGGCTCTTTTATTCTCTATTTTCGACTACACTTATACACCGTTTTCTTTTCTACAAACACATGTCATTATCCAGTTGAACTAGAGTTATAGTAAATTCAAACAATATATATGTGCTCAGAAATTTTAAATATTTTTCTCAACGGATTGGTACCATACACAGACTCAGTTTAGTTTGGGATAAGATTGACTTGTGTGAAATGTATTATTTTAATATACATTTATAAAAATGTTTAAACATTGGAGCAATAATTTATAATGGTACTAATTACAGGGCCAGACTCAAGTTTCACATAATTATAAACTATGTTTAACCAATTACTGTTGGTTTATAAAGAATGCAGACCTCAGCATATACTGCAACTCATAACTATTCTCAAATTTCGAACAACCTTAACAGAGTTCAGGTAGAGATTTCCTAAACAATATATGTATACATATAATGATAGTGTAGTGTGTTTATAATCATTGTTTATAATCATACTGTCTCATCATTATTTTTATTATTTTTTTTGCTTTTCTCTCATAATATTCTATTTATTTTAATTTTTTCTTGGTTGACTTCATACAAGCACTTCACACCTTAAAACATTGCAAGAGATCATATTTCATGTATTCTAATAATTCATACTCCCAATAACAATGTCAGTTTCGCTACTCGGTTAGGCACAACAACCATTCCTATGCTGCTCGCATCCAACGAATACATCATAAAAGCAGTGGCACTTTTTTTTACCACTAAAATAAAAAGAAAACAGTGGAGACAACTTTTGCTTTTATTATACGAATGTGTTTATCTTAAAGTGATTAATTCATTTTTTCCATAAAATAATCCATAAACGGAATCTTACAAGAATTTAAAATAACAACGGCTCTGCCGACGAGAAAAGCGACGAGAAAATCACATGAGCCGAGTCGCTTCACACCCCTGCACCCATGGGCGATACAGAAATATTTTCCATTTAACTAACGCCGTTCGTGTCACACGGCGTACTAACATGATTTGAAATTTATTTCCCGAACCGGGAGTGGAGTTGAAACGTAATTGCACCTATACTAGAAATCCGAGCGAAATAAAATGGTAACTATCTAATAATAGGTTTTACTGCTTGTAAATGCATTCGTAAATCGGGAATATTTAGTGACTTTGAATAATTTTGTTATGTTCGTAAAGTTACCGTAAAACGACTTAGTACTTCCCGCTTACAATTTTGTGAGCGCAACTTACTGGCAGTCATTTAAAGTTTAATTACTGCATGTTCTAACAATTGGTGCTCGGCGAAAATTGCTGACGCAGCACTGTGTGTATGCAATAGTGTTCTCATAAGTAAACAATACATTTAGGTAAATGTTTGTTATTCTTTTACAATATTCATATCGTTATTAACTTAATCTAACTGGAAAAAAATGTATTAGGAAAGTACAAAACAAAGCCTGTGAATAAATGACAAGCTTGTTCCACGCTTTGTATTATCAAGTTGTCTAGAATTTCTTGCATACTTATTTTAGTTGGATGTACTTCGTCAGTTAGAAGCCTTACGTGGAAACAGTGGCAGCCTCGCTGCCAGCTGCATACAGATGTACGTATGAATATGTAAACAAGTAGTTACGTTGAAAATGTGCATCTCGAAGGATATTTTAGTGCTCGATTGATAAACTCAATTTAAATGGTTAAATTATTGGCGAGGCAAGTGCTTTAGTGCATTACCATGTTCGTACACACGAGGCAAACTTCAAAAGCAAATTGCACTAGTACGGTACATTTATCTGTGCTGCTAGAACGATGAAAGCTTCCATTACGAACGGTATCGGAATGGATATGTGCACTTAAGGTAGTCTTTGGTTCGTCACCGTGCCTGTGTTACACCATCTATTCTGTGTTTGACGCCGGCAAGATCTGCTCGTATTCTCTTGCAGGTGGGTATCTAGTGATAGGTTTTAAGAATAAAATGTACTTTGAAAGCGATACATGATCGAATTTCACGATATTAGTAAATATAAAAGTTTTACTCACACATATTTAGATGTTATCTTTGTACGAACTGTTTAGTGATCTAATCGGTCTCCACGTCGCTTCTTGGTGCTCAAGTGTTGTGAATACATTACCCACATAGAACAATGCTTTGTGTGATTCACAAATTGCGGTTCACATAGCAAGTAAGCTTTACAAAAGTACGATTGCCATGTTTGAATCTATAACGAGATTAATAGTCACACAATAGTGCTTTTTAGTAGTTAGTATCGTGTTTTAGGGTGAAAAATTATTAAATATAGTTTATATACACAACGTAAACTTTCGACTGCACGATTGGCCTAGTGGTTTAAGCGATCGCCATGCCACTTTCCACTTCGCTGAGTGTTGTGGGTCCAAATTCTACATGGCACAACACTTTGTGTGATCCATAAATTGTTGTTCTGAGTCTGGGTGTTCTTTGTGTCCGTTTCTTATATGTTTGTAAAGTCCCCCGTGACACAGGATTTATTCCTAATGCGAGCGTTGTCTTTTTATAGAAAAAAAAAAAAAAAAAAGGCAGTTATACGGTAATTAATACCTAAAATTTAGTGGCCCGTCACTCTGCACTATTTTTATTCTTGTCTCCACATCATGAGGGTTCATGAATATTTAATATATTAAGATCCCTTAAATAACATGTCTGTGTTGAAAAAACGTGATCATATAAGACATATGACGTTGGTAAATGTATGATTTAAAACTATTTACACAATATGAAAACAGTTTACACAAAATAATGTGTATTTGACGATTGTTGTTTAATATTTTCCGTTACACTTACACTTAAAAAAAATAATGCAAATAATATCCCTTAAATTATTGTTGCTAGTGCTGTACCATGTGAAGTACAATATTGATAAGTATAACTACAACTATGTATATATATATATATATATATATACATATATTATTTTAACTCTATTTAATATACATCTTCTGACACACCAGACACTACCCTATACATTTGAAATCATACTTTTCTATACATCTGATGGCAGAGGCAATCGCTTATATGCATAAGCGATTGCCTCTGAGCGATAAGGCCTCCACTTGTACTTCCTTATTACTAATTATTATGATTCAGGTTTAAATAAGTGTGCCACAAATTCTGAGTTAAAAGAACGATGATTAATTTATAACCTTTCTAGTTATTACACTAGTTAACAAAATTCTTTCAGACGAAAAATGGTTTCGTAGGTGTACTTATTGCTGAATTAAATCAGTTTCGAAATCTCAAGGATACATTCTTTTTAGAAAATTTCCATCAGGTTCCATGGTAAAAACTTTCTCATCTTGGTTAGAAACGGAACCTTCTCGTGAAAATGAGACAGTTTCATTGAGACCTTCTGCTGTTTGCCTATCTCGGACAGGAGATATTAGAAAGAGAAATGTACTACCTCTGAAAGTTCATAGACAATCATCTTCAACCAGTGTATGATCAAATTTCTTTATTTTTCGGTTGTCTTTTTTGATGACTTTGATTTTCAGAACAACTATCCGTATTTAATTTCAAAATTTTAAGAACTTCGTGCCAAGAATCTCTTATGCTCTAACATTCATATCTCATCGTCTAATTTAAGACTTTAGGAGCCATTAAGGAAATGCTTGTACAGGGTTATTTTTTTTCTTTAAAATTAAGAATCCCACATTTATAATGCTCGGTACGTTGTTTTGAATTTTTCTTGTCTTTTAAATCTTCGTTCTCGAATTGACAAATATATTCCAATGGCTTGAATGCCAGACTGATATACAGATATTTTACTCTCAGAATAAACTATGCAACAGGTTTTTATTATTTTTATTTTTCTTTAAAAGAAAACAAGCTGGCAAGAAGTTACACTGGTCAATATATATTTTCTTATTTTCAGAGAAACCATAACAATTAGTTTGTACGAATCCGATATAATTTCTCTTTAGATATCTTTCACTTTGAAAACTTTACTTTTATTTGCACTATGTCCTTACTTGTACTTGAAGTCTAATTCAAAGTTCTATTGTCTAGCGTGCGATTTACATAGATTGTGTTATAAATTACAATTTACAGAAAAATATTAGGTATACCTAAAAATGAAATCCATGGCACAGGTATTAACGAAATACTACGGGCCATCCACAACCTGTAGATGACCCCCTTGTATATAGGAAGCACAATATTTCCATTCTTCGCACAGTACGGCACGCCGCTAACCCTGCCTAGGGTGACAGATAGTCTCACCTATCATCCCCAGGAGCAAGCTTGAGAACGGCCTCCGGTGCCTAAGTCGTCTGCAGTAGCTAGTTCTAGAATTCTGCTGGTCCCACCCCCCTCGTTTTTTTCTCAAACATAACTTGTTTATAGGAAGAGACGGCAGAGTTCTACATGCTCTCGCTCCATACCTTGACAGTAATAATACTAAACGAGTGAATTTTTACTCCGATGTCACTCGTGCCTATCCCTCACTACGAGTCTTACCACCGCAATAACAGTGTGTAGTTGCCTACTATTTCCTATCATTTCCCTACGGTACCTTTGGTGCACCAAAGGTGCAGTAGGGAAATAGTACTAGTAGTAGTACAGTAGGGAGATACACATTGCCAACTCTTGCACGAGAAAGACTTGCTCGCAGAAGTCGAGGAGTTCGTTCCACGCTCCGAATCCTGACCTCAATCACGGTACAGAACGAAAGAGTCCCCTCCAAATGACCGTCACAAAGTCATGTCTTTGATCAAGTTTGGGAAGTAAAAATTGTGAGAATATTTCGTATTTGTTTCTTATATATCTGTTTTTACTACCCCTTTAAAAATGCTACCCTTGTGTGATGTACACCTGTATCTTTGCACATTTGTGTTTAAAGTATACAGTTTTAGAAGGTGGAGCATATTACACGTAGATTGTGTATTGGGACTTAATAAAGTACGCGTAGAAAAACTAAAATTATTATTGATTTTAGTTAAAAATGAAAATGCCCACGTCAGGAATATATCTGTGTCGCGGAGGACAAACATGCATGAATGAAACGGACACAAAGAGCACTCGGAGCAAAGAGCTCTTAGAACATCAATTGAAATTGTAATATTGAACTCGTATTTTAAAGTTTATATCCATAAAGTATATATTACAACGTGTCCAGTAATTCTTCACATAAAGACGATGGAGTGTTCGGTAGACGCAGCGGTTTTTTTAAATTTTTTCCTGCGCTAGATTTCTGTGTTATATAAAAAAGTTTTTGGCATAATCTACAGTCCGCTAAAATTGGACTTTAGCCTACTAAGTCTATTGGTAAATCCGCCACTGATGTTTAAGAAAATAACTGCCAAAAAGAGAGATTTAGTTTAGCTCTAAGAATGTAATGTAATAATGTTATTTTTATCAACGTAACATGTTATTCCTCAAACGGAAAACATTAACTCACGGGTCACAAGATCTTATGATTAGTTATCTTATGTTTGAGTTCCACGAGTTTTAGTACGATCAATATAATTAGTTACTCATGTGTTACTCATATGATATACCCACGTATATTCTGATTACTCACATAAAATGCCGTTAACGTAATTGATAAGGCATCGACTCCAATGAGTTATGATTTTAACATAAGGGCTTGCCGCACAAAGACTAGATTAATATGTGAAGTGGACCGTGGTTTTCTTGCTGCGAATGACAAAGCAACGACTGAAAGTAAATAGTTGATGTCTATAAAAATAAATAAATATGAAGTGTCTGTTTGTAATTTCAAATTAGGAACTTTTTGCTAAATCCATATGACATCATATAGGTACTTATATGAAAAAATCAATTCTAAAATATTTGTCGGTCTGACTTTTCGTGTGTCAGTTTGTTTCGACAAATCTGTGTAACGACTAGGCCGATTTTGACGTGATTTTCACTGGCAATAGATGTGTTAAGATAAACTTAGGCTAGGTAGCTAGGCTAGGTAACTTAGGCTGGGGTGCTGGGCTAGAAAACCTCCACGTGGTGCACCCTGGAAACGTTGGCGATGGTATCGTTCATCACTGCCAACGGCTAATATTCTAGCACAAAGAGGAAGCCATTTTCTTCGGCAATTCGGCCGAGACTTGGTCCAACAGAGCGGGCGTGTCTGTCGGATCCTCTGTTGGTTCTTCGCTCTTCGGAGCATTGAGGAGGAAAACCTCGGTAAAAAATCACTATGGTGGGACCCTTTCATGGGTCGGCGTTTCTCCACTGTCAATGGTGGAGAAAGGAGAACGGGCTCGGTGTGTACTCACACTGCCGCCGAGCAGGCATTGGAAGATATAATCTTCCTGCCACCGTTGTCACATCGTAATCCCGAAAGGAGTGTCGTGGTTATGTCTCGCGACACCAATCGGGGGCGAGGGTCTTGGCTTAGCCGCCCGGACTGCGAGGAAGAAAACCTCTTTAAAAATTACCCCGAATCCCGTGTTCTGGTGCGTGACCAGGGGATGCATGGCTGATGGGTAGTTCAGTCGTAAGCGCACTCCCAGCCGAGGCACCTGCGGACCCCTCGGTTGGGCATAAATTTACGCTTGCCCGGGTATTGGGGGATCTCTGCCCGGGTCGACCTTTAGTTCTCCCCCTCTCGTGGGTCTAATATGGAATCTGATCAAATTAAAACTAAATATTTAAATGTAGAAGGAGAGAAAGAGAAGAAGAAGGAGAAAAGCGGAGTGGACGACTTCTCGTCCAATTCAAAGGACGCATCGGTTGGGACACCTATGTCGATGAGGCTCCCAGAAGTCATTATGACTGCTGGGAGCCGCAGAACATCGGAACGACTGCGTTCCAGGTCTACGTGTTCGTCGGATGGCACGGGAGGTGGCCTGATGGAAACGGAGCTGTGCGACTCCCGAAAACGCGGGCGCTCCAGGGACGAGGAGAGCGACACGTCCCAGGAGATGTTACCTCCTAAAGTCGCCAGCAACCGTAGAGGCAGGTCGCGAACTTCGATCTCGATCCCGTCAGGCTCCGTCTTCTGTAAGGCGGAAGCCTATAGGCGGGTTAGGGCGGACGGCGAAGCACTTGCAGAGGAGGAGATCGCAGATCTCTTGCATAAGATTAAGGAGCCGATGGTAGGGGATTCTGTTCCCCAAACGCCATCGTCCATGCAAGAGAGAGCGAAAGCAGCGGTGGCTATCATCCACAAGGTAGCCACCAAGTCGAGTAACCTTAAGGGTGCTTTTGTAAAAGCCCTTAAGGACTCCTCTTCTGCAGTTGCGGGGGTTGTTGAGAGCCTTATTGGGGACGTGGCTCGTCTCCAAGCGGCCAACGACCATCTTACACGAGAAGTAGCTGAACTGAGCGCACAGTTTGCCCAATTCCGGGCGGTTCGCCCTGAGCAAGAAGGCTCGTCTCAATCGCTTGCCTCTGTCACTCCCGGTACCATCGCTGATGCCCAATTGCGGCAAATCACTGACGCAGTGTGGCGTATGATGGACGGACGTCTCGCTGGCCTGGAGGCGAGACTACCTCCAGCCGCTGTCGTCCGGCCACCACTCGCGTCACATAGACCAAAGGCCGCATCGGCGCTGACGTCGCTTCCCGTTGTAGACGGTCGTGTGTCTTATGCAGCGGCGGCGTCAGTGTCTGCTGTTCCTGCGGCGTCAGTATCTCCTGTTCCTGCGGCCACTCCGAGGACACGACAGGCGGCTAAAGCAGTAGCTAAGACGGGTGCACAGAGGTCAGGGCCCAAAGCGGCGGCTAAGTCTAGAGCGGAATTCCCTCCGCTCTCCACTCCAGCCGCTGTACCTGGCACCTCCACATCTGCTCCCTCTACATCTGCCCCGTCCACGGATGGTTGACAGGTAGTCGGGGGGGCTAAGAAATCCCGAAAGCGGGGTAAAAAGGCTGCCCAAAAAGCAGCTTCTACCCCGCACTCGCCATCGGTGGCGGTGACTACCGCGAAGAAGCCGCGCAGATTGCAGGTGCCTAAAAGCGCGGCTGTGGTGGTCACCGTAACCCCAGAGGCGGCTAGTGGCGGACTATCCTATGCGGCCTTATTTAAAAAGGCCCGTGATAGTCTCGCCACCGATTTCGGGACTGAAGGGGTCAGGTTGCGCCTTGCCCAGACGGGAGCTCGAGTCCTCGAGTTCCCTGGGGCTGAAGGTGCAAAGACGGCGGACAGATTCGCCGAGAAACTGAGGGGAATCTTCGCGGCCACGGATGGTGTGAAGATCGCCAGGCCTACCAAATGCGCAGAGTTGCGCATTTCGGGCCTGGATGACTCCGTAACGACAGAGGATGTCCGCGTTGCAATCAGCGAGAAGACGGGCTGCAACGCGGACAACATTAGGGTCGGCACCATCCGCCCCGGTCCGGGAGGGCTTGGCGCAGTGTGGATCAGCTGTCCGGTAGCGTCGGCCAAAGCTTTGGGCGATGCAGGCAGAATCCTCGTCGGTTTTGTGAACGCCAGAGTCACTGTTCTGGCGGCAAGACCGATGAGGTGCTTTAAATGCCTAGCATCCGGACACACACGCGCCAAGTGCGTGAGTTGTTTTGACTGCAGCGGACTATGCTTCCGCTGCGGTCGACCGGGGCACAAGGCGGCAGAGTGCTCTGCCGCCCCTCACTGTCCGGTTTGTGCGACGGGTAACAAGCCCGCCAATCATCAGATTGGGCAGGGGGGCTGCAAACCTCCCCGTGATTCTCGGCAAGCGTTGGGGGCTAGCCAGTCGACCCAGGCTGCCTCCGATGCCGTTCGCACGTCGACATCGTCGCCCATGGAGGAGGCTGTAGAGACGGTCCAGTAATGGCCCAAGTCTCCAGCCTCCTAGTCCAGACGAATCTGAACCACTGTGCTGCGGCGCAGGACCTCTTCCTGCAAACCATGGCACAGTGGTCGATCGGTGTTGCCGTAGCCGCGGAGCCCTATTACGTTCCTCCCCGTCCAAACTGGTTGGGTGACCGGGACGGTTCCGTGGCAGTCGTCGGCTCCACGGCGGCTCATTCCCCGCCCTTGTCGCTAAGAGACAAGGGCACTGGATATGTTGCTGCCGAGTGGGGGGGGATCACTGTATATGGTGTATACTTCTCCCCCAACCGGAGTTTGAATGACTTCGAGGTTTTCCTTAACACCTTGGAAACCTCGATGCGGCGTCTAACGTCTGGGCACGTCTTAGTGCTGGGGGACTTCAACGCAAAGTCCATTGCGTGGGGTTCCCCCAGGACGGACGCTAGGGGCGAGGCCGTAGAGGAGTGGGCGGCCTCGGTGGGCCTCTGTTTACTGAACAGAGGCTCCACCAACACGTGTGTGCGACAGCAGGGAGGGTCGATAGTGGACCTTTCGTTCGCTACCCCTGCCCTCGCCGCACGAGTAAGGAACTGGTGTGTCCTGGAAGAGGTTGAGACGCTCTCGGATCACCTCTACATTCGATTTGAGCTCTCCCGGACCCAGGACCCCAGTAGGGGTCACGCGGCGCGGCGTTCTTTTCGCTTGCCGCGGTGGGCTGTAGCCAAACTGAATAGGGACCTACTAGAGGAGGCAGCCATTATTTTCTCCTGGCTGTCTCCGCAGGCCCCGACCGAGGAGGTCGACATGGGGGCTGGTCGTTTCCGCGATGCGATTACGCAGATCTGCGATGCGGCCATGCCCCGCATCCGAGGTAGTCGGCCTCCACGGAAGGAGGTTTACTGGTGGTCCCAGGAGTTGGCGGACCTCCGCGCGGCCTGTACTCGTGCCCGGAGGTCCTACACCCGTAGTCGGCGGCGACACCGCGTAGACGGCGGGGAGGACCAGCTTCATGAGGAGTACCGAGAGGCGCGGAAAACTCTGAAGCTGGCCATTAGCCGCGCCAAAGAAGTGAAGAGGAAGGAGATGCTGGAGGGTCTCGATCGTGACCCCTGGGGTCGCCCTTATCGTGCGCTGCGACAAAAACTCCGCACGTCGGGCCCCCCCCTTACAGAGACACTCCAGCCCAGCTTCCTGCAGGAAGTGGTCGAGGGTCTTTTCCCGCAGCGGGCGGAGCACACACCCCCGTCGATGGCCTTCATGGTCGAAGACGACGGGGGACGGAACGAGGATAATGTTCCGCCCGTCAGGGAATCGGAGATAGGGGCGGTCGTTCTGCGGATTCGCTCTAAGAACACCGCCCCTGGGCCAGATGGGATACCTGCCCGAGTGCTGGCGCGAACTCTCGACCACATGTCGGATCGCCTCGGGGAAGTCCTAAACGCCAGCTTGGCGTCCGGGCGCTTTCCTGAGGGTTGGAAGAGCGGGAAGCTGGTCCTACTACAGAAGCCGGGACGGCCGGCCGATTCGGTCGCGGCCTATAGGCCCATCGTGTTGCTGGACGAGGCGGGTAAATTGTTTGAGAGGATACTCTCTGCCCGCATCGTCCGGCACCTCTGCGAGGTGGGCCCCGATCTGTCGGACGCCCAATACGGGTTTCGAGCCGGGCGTTCGACAGTCGATGCTGTGTTACGCCTGAGGGCCGTGACTGAAGAGGCGGTGAGCTGTGGCGGCGTGCTGTTGGCGGTGTCGTTAGACATCGCCAACGCATTTAATAGTCTGCCATTTAGCTGCATCAGGGAAGCACTCCACTACCACGGGGTGCCAGAGTACCTGAGGCGGCTTGTGGCGGACTACCTTGAGGAGCGTACCGTCATGTACGAGGACCGAGATGGCATTCTGAGACGGCGGCTCATGTCGTGCGGTGTTCCACAGGGGTCTGTCCTCGGACCACTCCTGTGGAATATGGGATACGACTGGGCCCTTCGAGGTCGTCTTCCCCCCGGGCTGGGCGTAATTTGTTACGCCGATGACACATTGGTCACGGCCCGGGGGGCGAACTTTCAAGAGGCGGCGCGCCTGGCCACCGTGGGAGTCTCTTTGGTGGTCGGGCGCATTGAGGCGCTGGGTTTACGAGTGGCCCTAGACAAGACGGAGGCCCTTTTGTTCCATGGGCCCCGTCGTGGTCCACCACCCGGCGCCTCTATCGTAGTCAATTCGGTCCTCGTACCGGTTCAGGCCCAAATGAAATATCTGGGCCTGATCCTCGACGGCAGGTGGCTCTTCGACGAGCACTTCCGACAGCTTTCTCCAAAGCTGGTCGGCGCTGCTTCTGCCCTTGGGCGACTTTTGCCGAATTTGGGTGGAGCCAGCGTCGCGACGAGACGGCTATACACGGGGGTTGTCCGGTCAATGGCGCTGTATGGTGCACCGGTGTGGGCGGCGGCTCTGACCGCCCAGAATAGGGCTCGCCTCTGGCGCCCTCAGAGGATATTGGCGGTTAGAGCCATACGCGGCTACCGCACCGTATCGACGGAAGCGGCGTGCGCCTTGGCCGGAACTCCCCCGTGGGATTTGGAGGCGGAAGTGCTCGCTGAAGTTTATCGGCGGACAGCCGACTTCCGGGCGGGTAGCGGCATACGGCCCCCGCCCGAAGAGGTACGCGAGTGGCGTGAGGCCGCTCGTCGAGCCACAATGGCTCGTTGGTCGTCCCGGCTGGAGGCTCCACGTGCTGGCTTTGCCGCCGTGGAGGCTCTCCAGCCGGTCATCGCCGAGTGGGCAGGGCGGCAGCACGGGACCCTTTCCTTCCGACTGACGCAGATTCTTTCCGGGCACGGTTGCTTCGGGAAGTATCTGCACTCGGTCGCCAGGAGGGAATTGAGTCCCGCCTGTCACCACTGCGACTGCAGTGTGGACTCGGCTCAGCACACGCTGGCGGTTTGTTCCGCCTGGGCGGCGCAGCGTGGGGTCCTCACTGCAGTTATTGGAGGAGATCTCTCGCTACCGGCCGTAATACGCTCCATGGTCGGTAGCGACAGTTGTTTTACCGCGGTCGCAACCTTCTGCGAAGACGTAATTTCGCGGAAGGAGGCGGCGGAGAAGGCCCGGGAGGACAATATCCACTCGGACCCAATTCGCCGCCGGCGAGCCGGGCGGCGGAGGCGCGCATACCAGCGCCTCATGCCGCCTTGAGTGTGGCCGCGGGTGGACGGGACGGGTTTTCCCCTCCATCCGCTATAGTGGCCAGCCGCGAGGAGGCGACGTCCGCGTGTGCCGTACGCCGCCTAAAAGGAGAGTTTATCCGCAGATGGTGCCCGCATGAGCGGGCAGGCGCTAGGAGGGATCTGGATGTCGTAATAACAGCTGTTCCCGGATCCCTCCTATGTCAGGCGCAGAGTGGCACACCGTGTGGTTTTAGTCGGTCCGATTCCGACACACCACCCCGCCGTAAACCCCGTTGGGGTGACGGCCCGAGGGGGTTTCCACACGTTAAAAAAAAAAAAAAAAAAAAAAGGTAACTTAGGCTACATTAATTTTAGCAAAATAAAAAAAAACAACAAACATCGCAGGTAATATCGCGGGACGCAACTAATTTTTAACAAATATATTTGAATGCACTAAAAAATAAAAATAAAATTGCACCGTTTGTAACGTTCTGTTAAGTACATACATTTAGGAGTTATAAGTATATGTAAAAGTTACTGATTTCACTAAATTTATTTATTGCTTCATGATCTAACATGCAATCTTATTGATATGAATGATAGTTCGTTTCATTAGTGCAGGGTTGAAAAACAAATATTAGGTTTGGACCCCTAAAATAGCAACAGTCGCCCCTTTACCTTTTGGAAGTTTACCTTTACGCTTGTTGGTAGAGGAAGGGTGTACGATAGTGAAGATACGTTTAGTTACACCTTAGGGAATATTCTATGTTAGGGATTAAACGAATGAACGATATTAAACGACAATATTCGCGCATTTGTGATGACTTCAATATGAATTCCCTAAACTACATTTTACAAGGATGATAAAGAAACTGAACTGATTGTTTAACTGTTGACCTGGAAAGTTCAGGCTTAACAGCTTCAATGATGGCAGTAGAAATAAACCTAAGAGACATTGACTCTAAAAAAGTATCATGAACAAGAGGAATAAGGGAAGTTAAAAGGAAAAAATGGTCGATAGGTCACATGAATTTCACGTCCCTTTATTTCTAAAACGTTCTAAGATTTTCATGTTAACAATATTCTTAGTCACTACATATTCAAACTTCCTTCAAGGTTTCCTCTAAGTGGAAACATTTGTTTTTCACCGTGATGGACCGGTACACATGTGGGCAAATGTCGCTCATAAATATTGTTGTTACAATTTATACCATAACCTCTTCGTGACACAGACCGGTATTGTAGCTGATTATCAAGAAAGTTAGATAAATATTTTTTATATTTATTATCAATTAGTTTTGTCATAGATTCCATACAATTTAACATTCCATAAATTTTTTTGGATCCTTACCCTTGAGACTATCTTTGAATAACTGACGTCTATAAATTAATTAATTGCTTTGTGAGGATTTTAAAGCCATGAATTTGCATATTTGTAATGCACTATGCTATTTAATAATGAGTTAGTAACACATAGGGTGGGTCATGAATTAGTTAACATTTTTAAAAAATCATATTATAAACCATTTGATATATTAAAAAAAATATTTATTTACAAGAAAGCTAATTAGATGGAACTTATTGTTTAAAAATTTTATCTAAATGACCACCGTTGCGACTCTTCTAAGCAAGCACCGAAATTTTAGAATACTTGTCGGCAAAGAACCCACGAGATCGCCAACATCTCTTTGTTGATTTTTTTCTTTTAGTTGACGTAGTATATTTAGTTTATTGATGCAGACACGATTCGTCAAATAATCGCATGAAAAAAAGTATGTTGGGAATAGATCTGGACTTCTGGTTGGCCATGGAAGGTCAACTCGTCTGGAAATCAGCTTTTCCGGAAACATGTCTTTGAGCACCGGCAGGGACTCATTGGATATGTGACAAGTTATTCCATCTTGTTGAAACTATGTGTTACGATTGTAGATGATGAGATACCGTAGCAGGTTTGCACGGGATGTTAGATTCAAATGTTAACGAATTCTTGGCCCACCCTATATAATAAGTATTTCGTACATCTGTCACACAATGCCATTTAGTTTCAAACTGAGTAAAACTTATACTATGCAAGCTAGACGGATTGATGGAACCCTTTTTGTTTTAAAATATATACATAATATAAATAGAAAATATTTAAACTCCAAAACAAATATTAGCAGGTCCGTTTGGTCTAACCCGAAATTCGAATCCGAGGCAATCACATGGTATTAAAGTACAAGTCAGTACATCGTAATAAACATTTTTCAGCATGTTGTCACAATTGATTGTCTTTCTATCAAAATGTACAATTTCAAGAATTGCAAAACTATCAATAATAAACTGTACCCATTACCAAGCCACAATTATACTCGTAACTCGCCCAACGTACAACGAAGCAGGTATGTACATAAAGCGTCAACGTTGTGTTGGCTAGCATGAAGCTAATGAAAGTACTTCCAGCGCATATAAGGCGTTAGTTATGAAAGTTAATTTTCCAGTTTGAAGACTTACTTGTAGTTTACTTAGTAAATCGAGGTTCAGAATTCTAAACCACAGTGTTAAGATGACATCGTATTGGAAATTTAAAGTGGATATTATTCGAAAATTGATCTTAAGGCGGGTTCCACTTGTTATCAAACTTAACCCAATTTCTCTTTGCTACAAATTGAATTACTTAACTTATTATAATTTTATTAAAGGTAACTTCGAGCCTTGTTCGGCCCGTTGAGAAACTGGATTCTAAATGTTACGAATGATCAATTTATTTGAGGTAATAAGTTTTGTGTTTACACAAAATACCTGTAATCTTTAGGTTTTAACAAATTATTGGTTCGTTTCTCCGACGCAATGGATTTTCAAGTTTAAAAATCTCCGCTTTATGTATCGATTTTCTAATAAAATTATCATCCAAGTTACTTATTTTTTTAAGATGGAGCAAGGTGCTTAAAAATATTGGCTGGTCGAGTATTACATTTTTTTTTCTTGCTTAAAACTGTTAACCATATATCTAGTTAATATTAACTACCTAAATTAAAGTAGGTTTATCAGAATTCAGAGTGACACTTTTTGCAAACAAACCCTCATTACTTCAAATATAAAGCTTTTTTTATAATGATAAAATAAAATTATATTCAACTGCGTGTTTTGTATGTATTACATGATAGAATCCCAAATTCAGAAAGTATATGCAATTGCTGAACTCAGGATTCATGACAAGAGATTTGAATGGTTAATCTTTACGTTATTCTAGCTTGGTTATATAAGTGTTTACATAATATAGGTGTCACTAAATTTGTTATTTAAATTCAGATATCCATCGGTTGGTACCATTCTCTGTAGTATTGTTTCAACTACTACCAACTTATGTTGATTTTTATCATAATCTCAATTCTCTGTTCCATTTCTCTTAATAGTTTGTTATTTCATAATAGCCTTTAGATTTTTTTTTTGACGTGAATGTGACAAAAGATTTATTAGGTTTATGCTTATACTACCTAGGTCGGTCTAACAGTAGGATTTTTCTTAAAAATTTCCAATACTCGACAAAAGTACCACAAAGAGCATACGGAAATTGAAAACACACACAAAGTAGTCCTGAGAACTGGCGATAGAAGAGAACTTAAAATTATAAACAAGCAGTTGTTATTTTTGGATATTCAAATTAAATGTTTGATCTTATATTAAAATGTCAACCTGTGCTATGTGTGCTTACTGCGCGCGCACCATTGCGTAGATATATGTATATCCATACATTTACAACTGGCTCAAGCGTTAACATGTCACGTGACCATGTCGATGACGACTTACATGAATTCACTCAACCAAACCTGTCTGCAGAAGTTATCATTGTAATAATTTTACTTACTTTAAAAAAATATTTTTCATGAAAAGCCACAACGGTGTGATAATACGTATTGGAAAAATTTGTCCATTAAGGCGAAGAGTTAATGTAATAGAAACGAAGAGACAATAAGATCTCTCTGTTTACATTATGGGTTTTAGATACGATTTTTCTTAATTTTCATATAATTTGTGTGATACGTATGATATTTCATCAAATTAAAAAAGGCTGTATTGTAATCATATTTTTGATTTCTAAGAGACAAATGAACGTACAAGTGGCAATATCCTACAAAATTAACTGTTTATTATTTTGCCTTTGTATAAAGAATTTTCTTTTCAAATTCTTGTCTAATAAACGCCTCAGGGCACGTTATAACTGTGTTGTGTACACGTTAAGAATTGAAGAAAGAAGAAACCTTCAGGGAAATTAAATCTCAGCGATCCTTTTTATAGCAATATTCTGTTTCAATACAAATGAGAAAAAATATAATTTTTGTCTTTTATAATAAAAATGAAATATTAAAAGATGATTTGACATAGAATGAAATATTAAAAAATAATTTGACACAAACTCATAAACATTTTATTCAATGTATAGAAATGTTAATTGAATGTTCATTTATAGTCACAAACAAATGCATTTAATAGCTTAAATATCGATGATACGTTTTTGACTCAAAGTTCGATAGGTTGCAATCTGGCTTGCAGGACCACAAAGGGCCAACCTTGGCCCCACCACTGGCCTCATGAAGTATGTTTGGAAGTTAATAATGATGCAGTATATTGCCCAATATTCAAATTTGCATTCCATTGTACGTTACAAAATACATATTACTTAACTGTATAGTACATCTAAAGATTGTCTGCAAGAGATAGTACAGCGCTAAAGGACGATCCGGGTCGGACCAAATGTTTGTGTGATCTGTAAATATTAGTTTTAGAATTTTCTATGTGCAATAAAGGTATATAAGTACATAAGTATCCATCTGATTTTAAACAAGCTGTGTTTAGTTTAAAATTAGATGACATTTTGTGTCAGATGGTCGAAAACTATTATTATTATTACAAACGTCTTTTTCTTGTAAATTCTCTTTATCGTGTGTGATTAAAGGTATTTATTTCACCGGCTATAATTTAAAAACTGAGATGTATTTGTCTATTGGTACAAATTTCAAGCAACAGTTGCTATTGAAACTTTTCTAAAGAATAGTTCATTCCTTCCTATTCTACAGTTAGACAATGTTATCTTGAGACTTAACAAATTTCTAAGGGCGAGCAAGAGCGTTTCTATTTAATTAAAAGTTGTACCGTCGGGATCCAATCGCGTCGTCTCGTGCTTTGTACCAGATGATGAATGGAAACCCTCATTGCAACGTTTTGTTTCTTTGTAAACGAAATGTTCAAGTATTTCGTTCTCTAACAAATTACGAACGTACAGAACATATTTGAAACTTTCCATTTGACAGTGTTGCAAACTTCAATTAAAAGTTTACTTATTTTACTTGCCAAAGTCTTTACATACTTTATGCCTATATTCCTCATTAGTAATATTAGTTGTACACCATGCCTTCTGAATAGTCAAGTTTTGTGAATGTATTCAGATAGTTAACATTGTTATAATACTATTAAAATGTTTGAAAATCAGTTCATAATATAAGCTATATAATTATAATTGTCGATAGTAACTTTGCCGCTAATAAAATGAAACGATTCGCAAAAGAGGGCAAAAGGTGTTACACTCATGCAATTTTATTCAATACCTAAAACACTCCGTACAAATCTCATTCGTTTTAATATAAGATCTTTACAACATACGAACGTTATGGCATGTAGACACTATTAAACTATATGCTAAGTCGTCTATAGTGACCATAAAGTGATGTGTTCCGGAAAGTATTGTGTTGCGAGCGGCAGGCTATCGGGAGACAGTATTCATTTTCAATATATTTACATATATACATATATAGATTACGCTTGTATATAGATATTTGTACATTGTTCACAGGATGTATGTACATATGATTTTTTTAAATGTAACTTGTATTCAATTATGAATAGAAATTAAAATTAATCCAATCGGCCATTTGTTTAACGCGTTGAAACCACCTCGGATATCATCACTCCGAAGTGTGTCGGAATCGAACCAAATAAGCCACGCGGTGTGTCACTCTGTACCTAAGATAGGAAGTATCCGAGAACAGCTATTATTACGATGTCCGAAACCTTCTAGCCTATGTCCTACTGAGGGTACCACTTTCGGTTTAGGATAGGCGGGACTTAATTCTCTCCTAGTGATCGCGTGCTGGTACTTCCTAAAGCAGCAGTACCGAACTGGAAGCAAGAACAAGCAAAGGAACTGCGTCAGTCGGAAGGAAAGGGTCCCGTTCATTGAACATGCTCACTCGACAATGACCGGCTGGACTGCCTCCTAGCAGCAAAGCCAGCCGTAACGGCCAAGGAACCATAGTATCGCTAGGAGTGGCCTTACACCACTCGCGTACCTTTTCGGGCGGAATGAATGAATGCCACTACCTGCCCGGAACTCCGCCATCTGCTGATAAACTTCGGCAAGTACTTCTGCCTCCAAATCTCACAAAGTAATTCCGGCCAAGACGCAAGCCACCTCCAGCGACACGGTGCGGTAACTGCATGTGGCTCTAACCGCCAATACCCTGTGAAGGTGCCAGGGGAGTACCCTATTCTAGGCGATCAGAATGACGATTCTGACCGCCCAAAATAGGGCACGCCTCTGGTGCACCATACAGTGCCATTGATTAGACAACCTCCAAGTAAACATGTCTTGTCTCAATCCTGGCTCCACCCAAGTTGAGCAATAGGTACCCAAGGGCAGAAGCAGCGCCGACCAGCTTTGAAGTAAGTTGTCGGGAGTGCTCGTCGAAGAGCCACCTAATTTACCACGATGAAGACGCCAGAGGGCGGATCACGACGCGTGCTGGACATAGGCTTCGGCTTACGTCCAATGGCTTCTCGTAACCTTCACCAGGCTGTCGGACTACCTTGGCAAGTAGATTAATATACAAGGATTTTAAAATTATACTGTTGATAATCTTATGGTGTTCAACCCTTAGAAGGAAGGTGTAGCTCTTTCCACCTACAAACTAAATAATTTTTTTTTATTGTTTGCTTATAAATGTTGTGCTAATTTAAGGAACGAAAAAGTAAAAGGCGGAATTGTTAAAGTTCAAATGCGTTCAATTTTTCTTTGACACAAGAGTCTTTATAGTGTCCTATTTAACAAGTTGGAGCATTGATTAAATCTAACTTTATATTGGTCGGGAAAGTTGGATGTATTTTATACTATTTGGTGCTTGTTCTGCGTTGAACTAGTTCCAGAAAAACAAAAGTTCAATCGTAAATAGGTTTTAAAACGCTCGGCATGGTGCACAAACTTCATTTTTTTTCTATTCATCCTTAAGATAGATTTGCACTGTGTAAACTACATGGTTTGTTTTGTAATAGCCTAGTTGGGATTCAAAAACTACTATTCAACCTGTGACAGTTAGAAAGCTATAATGAACAAGTGTTATTACTACCTCAATATTATAGTGGTAGCGTATCTGGCTGCTGCACTTAAGACCTAGGGTTCGAATTCTGGGTCAGATCAAATTTTTACATAGTCTGCAAATATATGTTTCGGAGTGGAGACAGTTGTATAATACGTATAGTACTAGCACTGCTTAGCTTAGGACTAAATGGTGTTGTGTGAATGTTTTATGTTAATTTAGAACACCAAATTTTGATTTGCCGCTATTACAACTTGGTTGACAGTATAAATAAAGGAGCGGTACAAAAAAAATATATAAGTCTAATGTCTCAACAAGTCTTAACAGAAAAGGCCTGTAAAAATATAAAAATACTCATTCAGAATAAAATCTTTAGCAAATGACACAATTTGAATAGGTGAACGCAAACATGAAAAGGTGAATAATTTTATCGGTGTATGTATGTGCGAGAGTACAATAACAAATTGTTTATAGTATATTATCTGTCGGTTAGTGGCAGTTCGAAGAGACGGGAAGGCCCAAATGTCTCCATTTATAGCTCAATAGCGTATCAAATGTCCTGGAAGTGATACACCCAGTGATCGTTTAGCTTTTATTACACTATTCTACAAATACATGTAGATGCTTAGATCTGTCTTGTAATTTTTTTAATTTAGAATCAAATGGTAATCGGATACACTTACATTAGATTGTTGGCAAAGCCAGGGCGAACAGTTCTTATATGTATACTTGATAAAGAACGAATAATCGTACTACACTGAACTAAGTATTTCTGTTATCTCGGTCTTTTTGAAAGTAATATAAAAAATCCAGAATTATTCATACCCCTATAGCCCTTGTTCAGTATAATTTTTTTTTTGTTTGCATCATCCCAACAAATAATCAATAACAATTATCTTGTGTAAGTTGAAAAAGAAAAGCAAATAAAAATATCAGAATTTTTCTCACGAAGTTTTCGATATGTGGAATATGGATTCGGTAATCATTGCTTCGATAGTCGTATCTGCTCAGAAATTGATACCTAAGAGCCTCTCCCAACACCATAAGAAGCTCCCGTTAGAAGACTGATCAAGGATCTAATGCAGAAGGCAGTCCTGCTTGACACGGTCCGCATAATGAGGAAGTTACTGTCCCTGTACCTAACTAACGGTGACTTGTTCCCTGTATCTGATATCGATAACCTACTACTTTTATATTTTCAATTATGTTTAACATTTTTGTTTTCCTTTTTTACATATTATTTTTATTATTTATCAAGTCAACTATCAATCTGTGAAATATTGCGCTTCAAAATGTCAATTTTCAACTATCAAAAGCCATGTACATAGTGTAATTCATATGTAAATTATCACTATAAAAGACACTCAGTTTGCTAAAATTTGTAATCATAGTTATACACAAGGTTGATTCTAGTTTAGTTTGAAAAAGTATTCTGCTTTTAAGGGTACAAAATCATAAACAATAATTTTAGTATAAAAGAACTCATTTTAAAGATTTTCTTTGTGTTTTAATAAGAATAACTATATCCGTATATCTTTCTAAGTTCTGTAGAAATATGCATTTTATTCACTCGTAATATCATAATATTCAAATTTATTCAAGACAACCAATATCACGCTTGATCAAGTTTCACTTCCTACATTGAACGAGCTTCGTTTCCTTCAAGTAAGAGTCACATCACTTTACATCCACAAGAATAGCCACTATTCTGAATGAGGGCTCTTCAAAAACCAGTAAAGTATATTATTATTAGCACTGTGTTCCGAGATTGTTGAATTGCCTTCAATTTCCATTCACAAGTACTTTTATACTGCCTCCATAATATGGTCATGGAAAAACACTTTTCGAATTGATAATGTATAGATTTTTTACTTTATGCTCAATCTACTTAAATACCAAAATATTTGAAATAAATCACTAAAATATTAGCCTACCAATCATGTTATTAATTTAAGAGTTAAAATGATTACTATAAATATTTTAAACGCTTAAAAAATTAGAGACCGCAACATGAAATTGTGCAACTAAACACATACCAAATACAACAGAAAAGATTAGGATAGACATGTGAAAAACACATATATAAGTCTGGAACAGTTGCGTTACAGTTACAGTTCGTTGCCAAAGCCAACAAAAATTAAAAGTAACGTACCACTATGATGTCTTCCATACAATTTGGAAAAAGCAAGATAGAAAAAATAGATAAGAAAATTATTCGTCTGACGCGAACAGTTTCCGGCGGCTGGCCGCAATTTATTCCTCTCACAAACACGAACCGTGCTGATTCAATATTGACACTGGCTGGAGTCGCGTACCTAGCCTATTCCCCTGTGCTTCAGATAGAATCTAACTTCGAAGATACGACTTTGTAGCTGCTTTTTAAGTTGCAAGCATAGAGGGGTGTCCCTCCGTATACAGTTTCTCTCCCTATTTGTTTATTTTGTGATAGCGCTAATATCTTTCCGTTCGTGCTATGCTTGTTTTTTTCATGTTATATTACATATTTTTACATTACATGAAGAGATATCTTTTTATATACTAACAAAAACACTCCATAATTTGTATGTAAAGTAAATCAAAGAACTTTGGAGTACGATGAAAGCGTTTGTAAAATTGTTCGTGTTGTGTAAATTGTAAGTTTGAAATTTTTGTTGAAATTTTCATCAGACGTCAAAACACATTTTTTAAAACCAATAAATATATTTTCCATTCAAATTTATTTTTAAATTAAATAACACAATTAAAGCTATCTTTTTTACATAATTAAGGAGGGCTTGGACCAAGCCCTCAAACTTATTTGTTTACTAGCCTTGTAAAAAGCAAAAATACGTAATTACTTACCACGAGTACAATAGTGTAATTTAAATTCGATTTTTGTAAGAAGAAGAAACACTAACACTCAAATGACGTTGTTTCTTAGAGAAATGGGGTGTGCTACCGTTTATATCAGTATACTGCTTGGTCACCGTTATTAATTATATGGTGTTAAAGAAGACTGAACGAAAAGGAATTGATTAGCAGCCTGTTCTATCAGATCGTCGCCTCTCTAAAATAGATACGATCAGTCAAAGTCAACGTTAATCCTCCCTTAATGAGTTCAAAAGCAGCAATTGTTGTGAGCGGCTTACGTTCTGTAACCAACCCTCGCTTGGATCATTGCTACGACCATCTTTATTCAAATTGAAGGGAATTACCATCAAATCCTGGAATATACGTCGGCAATAAAATTCTATAGATAAGTGTTATTCGTATTTCTATTTGTATTTTCAGAAATCGAACGAGAGTACAAGAAAAGCTATAAATCAGCGTATAACATTAATTATTATATTTGTAACAAGTAACACTTTATTCAAAATAACAACTGTTATGATGTCAGAATAAATTCTCAAGTGTCACGTCAATTCAAACATAACGTACGTATAAATGGTCAAGTCACACATTCCAGTCTATGCGAACGGCTTAACACCCGATGAACATAGTAGGGAGTAACCAGAAATAGAGGTCTTTGTAACCATATGATGTCTATTTACCGAGCGTAGGCCTATCCTAAAGACTTTCGCAAATAGTAGATTTGACCTTTACTTTTATTCAATATTTTATAGGTTGAATATTTCATATTTTTTATATGTCCACCGTATCATATTGCAATGAATGTGTCCTTTATATCTGGGTCTGAAAGATTTATATAAAAAGTTTAAAATCATGATGAATGAACCAGAACTCTGATCGGCTTGGGTTCTACAGAATACACTACTTGTTTACTTGTCATGAAGTAAACAAATAGTGTAACAATGTATATTTTTTTATAATTTAAATATGCAAGGCTTATGACATACTCAGTACAGTTTTAGCGTAAAAGGGTGATCGTGCATTTGCACACATTCGTGTGTACGTGTAGAGATACAATTGTGCCGAGAGTTCGGGTGCGAGTCGTGTCAACGACACGCTAACATTACATCAATCATAAAGAGGGCAGGACAATGGAGGGTTTTTTATTAGAAATTCCTATACTAGAGGGATATGCCCGTGATTTTAGATCACATTTGTCACATTACCTACTTACGAAACTTGATAAATGACACGACTGTCAAAATTGTCAGCAAAACTCTTTCTAATTACATTATTTTTCATTTTAACTTTTCCTTGTTTTTACTATGTTATATAAAACTGAAACACTTTCACTTTTTGAACTGAGACAAAAACATTAGTCATCAGATACTGCTTTATGATTTGTAAATAATTTTTGTTAATTTTTTTTCATGAGTCCTAGGGGACAGTTAAACAAGAAGAAGGCAATCCCGAAGTTAGACCTCTGTGATTTAATCACCCACGTTATACTTATACTACTTTGCACACATCGCTTACTTTACTCGACTTTTTACTGTGTCACATAAAACGGGACTTATCGGATCTCATGCGTGGAGATACGTTTACGAAATACATGCCTTTATATTTTATTCGTAGATCGTTTCACTTGCAAACATGTTATGTATTACATGCTTCGTTATTTGATACTTGAAATAATAAAAATAATTTTATTGTACATCAGCTAATTATCTGATGTACAACATAAAAAAGAAATATTACAAAAGGGTCTTAAAACTAATCATGCGGGTACAAAGAGTTATATAGCAAAAAGACAATGTTCTGTGACATAAGTTACCTTTTTTACATAACCGAAAAGCAATAAACAGACAAATTTTATTATGATTAAATTTCCAAATTCACATCTATAAATAAATAACAAATAATTATTATTAACAAAGAGGAATTAACGCGCTTCATAGGTATCCACATAGCTTTGAATTGCGTGTAGTTTCGATTGAGTTGCACTGGCCGTGGGCAAGCAACCAAAGAAACGTCGAGAGGTCGAAGAGTAAAAGAAATGTAATAATATCTACACTACTGGAAAAAATTAAAGGATCAAAAAAAAATTCCAAATTTTTGGGCAGTTTTCAACAGGCCGTAACTTCGAGAGAAATAGTCTTACAGAAAATAAAAAAAAATAAAATTGTAGCTCCAAGTGTCTAGTTTTTGGATTTGAATTTTAAAATTTTATAGCCTCCGCGGTTTTCGAATAATCGTAGAAAAACCAGCAACAAAAAAATTTTTTAAATTTTTTTAGTTTTGTTTTTTGGTCTACGGACGTGGAAAAAATTTTTTTAGCTTAACCACTATAAAGATCGGATACCTTGTTTACTTAGCTTTAATTTGTTTTTTTATACACTCTGATACGCCCACTTCTCGCCCAGATATCGGTTTTCAAATGGAAAAAGATCCTTTTGTCTTTGATTATCGATATCTCAGCAACCAATGATTGCACAGAAATTTAAAGGTAGGTTTCAAGAACATGAATAAATGTTGCTTAACAACTGGCCATTGTTTTTTCGAAAAAAAATTTTTTCATTTTGTCGCATGAATTTGAAAATGCAACAAAAAAAGGGCTTTTGGTGGTTTTTTGGAAAATCAAGCGCTGGATCGAAAATATTGAGGAAACCACTAATGTTAAGTGTGCCTTTTACAGTTCAATATATCCACAAAAACCCCACAGAAAACCAAATTAATCTAGCTAGCTGTGTTTTTGTTTCACTCGATTGAATTTTTGAAAAAATGAAAGGATCACGTTTTTTGCTCTGAATGCTCATAATTTTTAAAATGAGAGAAAAATTTTTTTTTTTCCGAGCTTTCCCCACATTTTTGTTCCAGAAAGTGCTTAAATTGAAAAAAAAGGAAATTCAATTCAATTCCGTCTGCATTAACATGGCTGAACGTTTGAAAGCCGTTATTGAAAACAGAGGTGGTAACATCCCGTATTAAATAAACAAAAATCTTCGGAACATGAGTTTGGAGTCATTAAATACGGTGGAACTGACGAGCCACCGGTTCTCAATTCTCCTGAAATACTACACACACACACACACACACACACACACACACACACACACACACACATACATACACACACACACACACACACACAGAAGCGTAAATTCTTCGACCGCGCTACCTCCACGTGGTACGTTTTGGATAGCGCTAATACCGGCGATAATTATAATTATTTTATTAAACTTCTCAAAAGAATTTTTTTTTTATTTGAATTTCCTTTTTTTTCAATTTAAGCACTTTCTGGAACAAAAATGTGGGGAAAGCTCGGAAAAAAATTTTTTTTTCTCTCATTTTAAAAATTATGAGCATTCAGAGCAAAAAACGTGATCCTTTCATTTTTTCAAAAATTCAATCGAGTGAAACAAAAACACAGCTAGCTAGATTAATTTGGTTTTCTGTGGGGTTTTTGTGGACATATTGAACTGTAAAAGGCATACTTAACATTAGTGGTTTCCTCAATATTTTCGATCCAGCGCTTGATTTTCCAAAAAACCACCAAAAGCCCTTTTTTTGTTGCATTTTCAAATTCATGTGGCAAAATGAAAAAATTTTTTTTCGAAAAAACAATGGCCAGTTGTTAAGCAACATTTATTCATGTTCTTGAAACCTACCTTTAAATTTCTGTGCAATCATTGGTTGCTGAGATATCAATAATCAAAGACAAAAGGATCTTTTTCCATTTGAAAACCGATATCTGGGCGAGAAATGGGCGTATCAGAGTGTATAAAAAAACAAATTAAAGCTAAGTAAACAAGGTATCCGATCTTTATAGTGGTTAAGCTAAAAAAATTTTTTCCACGTCCGTAGACCAAAAAAAGAAACTAAAAAAATTTAAAAAATTTTTTTGTTGCTGGTTTTTCTACGATTATTCAAAAACCGCGGAGGCTATAAAATTTTAAAATTCAAATCCAAAAACTAGACACTTGGAGCTACAATTTTATTTTTTTTTATTTTCTGTAAGACTATTTCTCTCGAAGTTACGGCCTGTTGAAAACTGCCCAAAAATTTGGAATTTTTTTTGATCCTTTAATTTTTTCCAGTAGTGTATTAGACACCTTAATTCGAATCATTCAGTTTATTAGACATTCTAACTTAGTATCCGATTCCACATAAAATATCTCACAGTGTGTTTAGGACTTTTTTTTTGTAAAAGGAACAATGCTATTCCATATTTTTAACAAAACTAATATCATATTTTGTTCTCGCATCGTACAATAGACTTATATTATGCAAAATATCTTCAAAACCTTTAGTAGAAAATATTTTATAAAAGTCGCTGAAAAGTTTACATTTCATTAAAAATTGAAAAGATCTAATTTAAACATTTTTGACCTCGACGATGATTTAATTTGAGAAAATAAACAATATTTTCAATAAGATTACCCAGAGCCCGGTAACCACTGAGTTTTCTATTTTTATCGTTCAAATATTTGTAAGTTATCTTATTGCCCAAAAACTCGGTAGCTAGAGAATTACGTTTATTCATAAAAAACATAATGACTACATGATTCATTCACGCTATAACTGGATTAACGGTTTAAATTTGATCGTAATAGTTTGTTTATTCGAAAATGGAATTGACTGTTTTAAATAGTTAAGTATAATATTTAAAAGTTACAACAACACTGTCCTATAAACAGATTACTTAAAATCTGAACGATTTATTTTTACTTAGAAAGCAGGTCGTACATAATTTAGAAAGACTAATTTACGCATTACTTCTTAAGTCAATTATCTGTATATCAATACCTTCAACAATAACACTATGCAACAAATTTGAAAAAAAAAAATTTCACTCGACTTACAGTATGTAATTATGACTTATCACATTAAAACTATTCGGAGTGTATAAATAAAAATATTATATCACGTCACATTTAGTAGTGATAGGCATTTATTGATTTTGACAAAATTTGTATGAAGGAGAGACATAAATTTTTATTCTACATTAAAAAAACATTTTTTTTTTGAACGATTGGCTTTCCTCTTGTAACCAGTAGATACAGTATCTCTCTGGAGGCTCCAACAGTAGTCTGCAAGCATAGCTGGTTCCCATCTACCCTGATACCAGTTCTCATACTCTGTAATTTCTTGATGAAATCTTTTGCCATGTTCATCACTTACTGAACCCATGTTTTCTGGAAAAAAACTTAAATGGGAGTGTAGAAAATGGATTTTAAGTGACATATTGCATCCTAGTTTGTGATAAGCATCCAGCATTATTTTTATTTTTTCATGGAAATCGGGTGATTTGTGATTGCCGAGAAAATTTTTTGTGACTTCAACAAAAGCCAACCATGCCTGTTTTTCAATGGGTCTGAGGCTGGATAAAAAATCGGGATCATTGATTAATTTTCGTATGTCAGGTCCTATAAAAATTCCTTCTTTAATTTTCGCCTCACTTAGCGTAGGAAATTTGTTTTCGAGGAATGAAAATCCAGGTCCGTCTCTGGGAAGTGCTTTCACAAAATTCTTTATCGAACCAAGCTTGATGTGTAGCAGAGGTAAAATGATTTTGTCAGGTGATACTAATGGTCCAAGCACGAACCCTGTTCTTAGAGGCCAGTTTTGTTTTGTGTAGTGATCGGAACGCGCTCTGGTATCCCATTCACAGAGAAAACAACAATATTTCGTATAACCAGTTTGCAATCCTATTATAAAATTAACGCTACTACCTTTAAATCTGCACATATTTGCCATTTGTATTTTACATAATCAACTTTTTCCAGAATTAGTTTTAAAATATTCTATGTTTGTTGTGTGGGTATGTTTCTTTAAAGTGAGCGCCGTACGCAACAGGCAAAGATGGCAGTATGTTACCGTTATGAAGTAAAACTCTCTGACAAGATCATTTAATTCATATTGGCTAATCAAAGTTCTGTAGTTATTTGACCTTGAAATACGTCTCCACTACTAGATGGGTCTGCTTCTTCGTCTTCTTCCGTACTTGAACTCGATGAACTATGAAATCTTACCGGTACTGGAATGTCTGAAGAATGTGGTAGTGGCATCGACACTGATGTCACGTTAGCATATTTAATCGACTGTCTTGATTTTTTTGAAAAACCTTTCAATGTTGTCAAACAGAAGTAACAGTCGTCTACGTGATTTTTGGGTTCACGCCACTGCATTGGTACACCAAAAGGCATTTGTTTTATACTTCTCAAACAACGGGGAAATGGGCTTTTTTTCACTTTTAGGAGTGAATTCACCACAAGCATAACAAAATAAGTCAGGTGAATTAACACAAACAAGCGGCATTTTGTACAATAATGAGTAATCTAAAAGTTTTGATGACTGGTGTACCAAGAAAAGATATATTTTTATGACTACCCTCAAAAAAGTGAAGCAGACAGTAAACAAATCAAGATTCTCCTTATCTCTTTTTTGTGACGTGATATATAAATATAAATGTGTTTTCTGTATTACACTAAGTATGCTTAATACGAATTACCATTCGGGGTCCCAGTGAATTTTTTGGTGTTGCATAGTGTAATTAATCAATATGACTGCCCATATAGGTGTTATGAATGCTTACGTATATTTTAGAAGGAATAATGAAAATACTCGTATTAGTTAAGCATTGTGATGCATCAGACAATGTGCTTTTTCTTTTTAGAGCAGTCCTGGCAAATTTCCAGAAACAATTTCCGAACGGGTCTTCTCTACTTTGTGCGAATTCCATAATACCAAATAAATCTTGCAAACGTACTATAGACTTGACTTAGCACACATTTTTGTCGATTTTCGATTTATTTTTCTGTCACTAATAACGTTATAAAAAGAACACAATACGAGAACATAATCACTAGAATACAACACCGTGGCTAGGCTGCCATAGCGTGGGTCGCCACACTGCATTGTCTTTATTCACAGTAAGTATGGCGACCACCACACTTGGATTGTATTCATGCTTTCTATCGGGCAGAGTAGAGTCACTTTGGTAGGCTTCCATAAAAAAAACAATATACTGAAACACTTCTCAGTTTGAAATAACTCTTGAATAATAAGCTCTCTTCTAATGTCACTTACTAGTTAGACTCTTTAAGAAGCTTTTGTAAATTACTTGAATACGTAAACACATGCATTTATATTTTAGTTATATGTAACTCTAAAAAAGGTTCTAACCATTTAAATAACTTTTGCATTTCTTTCATGTCTCACCTTCCAGCTTTATCTAGAGACGTGTCATCCCGCAGAAACTTATCAGTTTTAAGAGCTGAAAAAGGATAAATATATCTGGTCACCATTATCCGACCACCACGACAAAGGTAAGTTAAGTTTTTCCTAGTTGATATGAGTTATATATTCTTAGTTTTATTTGTATATAAAGGTCGTATTTATCAAGCTGTTAAAGCAAGGCTGCGGTTCACAGGACTAGTAGCGGTGCCTAATATTTACGAGTCGAGATTAGATTCTACCCACAAGCGGGAACAATTACTTTTACACTGTGATCATTTGGGTTCGCAATTTGTTATATTATTTGTGACTTATCTATAAATATAAGCATAATATTATGATTATTAAGTAGTAGTTCTCTTCGTTAATAGTAAGTTATTCCTCTTTTTAGTTCCTTTATAATTTGTCTTTTACTTTTAAGTGTTAATTACATTGTTATGGAAATTCACAGCGTGCTTTGAATACAAAATCATATTATTATAAGTGAAGATTTTTTGTTAAGATAAAAATAAAACTAATATACAATACAGTAGTCAAAAGTGTTTCTGTCAACTATCGAATAAAGATGAGAAACAGTTATTGTAAACCTATATTTTGTAATTTATTAAAAAATCTGCGTAACGGTGGTAATAATTTTATTTATTCTTTATTGATAACCAAAAAGTAAGCCAAAAAGTAATATTTGCCATTCTTTTCTGCATCAAACACATGAAACTAACAAGTGGTGGACATCTTCAATAAATCCACATTGTTCACAGTTAGGACTATTGACTTTCTTCATCAAAAAGCCAAACTTGTTGAGCGGAACATGGCCACACCTTAACCTATGTGTAATTATAAAGACTATGAAATAATTAGTTTTCTTTAAGCAGTTGATATATGCTAAAAGTAAACCAGTAATTATTTAAGTCAAACATTCCAAAACTGTCTGGATTTTAATCCAATAGTGGTTTTCGGTTGGTATGTTTCTGTTGGCGTGTCTCACGCTGCCGCGACTGCAATGTTTACAATGTAACAACATTTGCCATGCAAATCTAAGTGGTGTTCAAGCTGCGGCCGTGCCGCGTGCCAAGAGGATCGCGTGAGATTCGGCTGTCTTCCGCACGACCCCTGAATAGTTAGAATAATCTATTAGGAAAAAAAAACATTATAGATTTTCTTACTTCTGTTATTTTCTTATTTAATACCAGAAATACCAATAAAAATCATTAATTTTCTAGTAATTCATTTTAAGCTACTGTTCTTGCACTCTTAGTGAAGTTTGATGGTTGAAGATTTTACAGTTTTTTTATTTTATTTCTATTTAAAGGGCCTGTCAAAGTGACTCTTCTCTGCTTGATAAAAAGCATAAGTATAATCCAAGACTTATGGTCACCATACTCATTGCGGATGCAGACAATGCAGTATGGTGACCTATGATGGCTTAGTGAACTGCTTTTTCACCCCTCGCTTGGGGTGTAAGTGAGGCCACCTACTATGCCCAGGTCTTGTGAAGCCAACCTCACCTGCACGCGGTACAATCTGTTAAACAATGGACGAGGCTCTGGTAACCGACTTCTGGTGGTATAACTACACCACTGCGAGAATCGCTAAAATTCAATCCTGGTGATAGGCCGCCTGCCAAGTCCACGGCCCCTAGTTCCCGGCAGTCGCACTATTCCTGGCCATATACTGGCCATGGTAACGGTGCGACGGGGGTGCGAAAAATCCCTGGAATATAGCAGCGTGCCACCGACTACTATACATGGTGATGTATAATGGATGCACGTTGTGCCTAGACGATCGCCTTTCTGAATTGGAAGCGGATTTAAACCATATAAATTGGCATATTTTGGAGCTATCAGAAGTCTGAAGACAGGATGAAGATATGATAGCCCTAGATTCCAGTCACTTCCTTTACTTCCGACAGAGAGACCAACCATTCCAAGGTGGTGTCGGATTTATTATCCATAAGTCATTCAAGGGCAACGTGAAGGAAGTTGGCAGTGTATCGTCAAGGGTAGCGTACCTCGTCTTAAAAGTAACGAAAATTTATTCCCTGAAGGTTATACAAGTTTACGCATCCACTTCCACACATCCTGTCGATGAGGTTGAAGCCATGTATGAAGACATAACTAAGGCTCTGTCTCGTACCAACACTTCTTTCACAGTTGTCATGAGCGATTTCAATGCGAAAACGGGAGTACATGATTATGGCGAAACCGGGTAGGGGGTCAAATGCTGATAAACTTTCTCGAGGCCCAGGGGTTCTATCTGATGAATTTCTTTTTCCAGAAGAAGCCTCAAAGGAAGTGGACTTAGTTAAGCCCCGATGAAGCTACAAAGAACGAGATCGACTTCATCATCACAAACAAGCGCCATAGATTAAAGGATGTCTCTATGATCAACAACTTTAATACAGGAAGTGATCACCGACTCGTGAGAGGTACCGTAAATCTATGCATTAAAATGGAACGGGTGTGCCTGATGAAGTCGACTCTTAGACCAGCTCTGCAGCAGGTCGAAGCTTGAGCTTCAGAACCGGTTCGCCATGTTGGAAATTGTGCAGGACGTAAACGACGCCGCCAACAGCCTGGTACGTGTCATAAGAACATTGGACGCAAGTCGAAGCTCACAAGGGAGACCTTAGATCTTACATATGAGGAAAAGACGAAAGACAACCAACACCACCTGAGCGTCCTTCATCTGAGCGTCGTGAACTAAATAAGCAGGTAAAGAGGTTGGTAAGACGAGACATTCGCCAAACAAACACTCGAGCAATTGAGGACACAATTGTCCGAAATTTGGACATAAAAGTCTTTACCAAGCCAAAAACATCATGTTGTCACCTGACTTAACTGAAAACAGCACAGTACACCACCGTCACCTCTAAATCAGAGGTTCTCGCTGAAGTCGTAAAGTTTATGAGGATCTACAGAGACCCATAGCGTGGAAGACCCGCGTGCTAGACTGACTCACCACGTCACAGATGAGCTTCGCAATATCGATCTGGGCGAGATTACAATGGCACTCGGACAACTTAACAACAACAAAGCTCCTGGTGAAGCCTGAATTACAACAGAGCTCCTAAAAGTCGGTGGAATGTTCATATTAGTAGAGCTCTCGTCATTCATACTGGCACTACACCAGAGGTATGGAGCAGGAGCGTGGTAGTGCTATTCTTCAAGAAAAGAAACAAAAGTCTACTGAAGTACTACCTCTTAATTGCACTTCTGAGCCTTGTATATAAGTTGTTTTCGAGGGTTATTGCGAATCGCCTTGCCCAAAAATTCCATGACTTCCAGACTTCCAGCAGGCTAGGTTCAAAAAGGTTATAGTACCGTGGGTCACATACACACTCTAAGGCAAATAATCGAAAAGACAGAGGAATATAACCAGCCACTCTGTCTAGCGTATGTGGACTACGAGAAAGCCTTCGATACCGGTGAGACCTGGGCTGTCCTGGAATCCATGCAGATATGCCTGGTCGCCTGCCGATATATTCAGGTGATGAGATGCCTTTATGAAGATGCAATAATTACCGTTCAAGTACAGGAAAAGAGCACAAGACCAATCTAATTACATCAGGCTAAGACAGAAAGATGTTATATCTCCGAAACCATATTTACCAATGCATTGGAAGACGTCTTCAATACGCTCGATTGGAACAGACGGGTTATCAATATCAATGGCCGATACCTCTCACATCTGCGGTTTGCAGACGACATAGTCATCCTGGCGGAACCTCTGCATAATCTGGAGGAAATGCTGAAAGTCTGGATGATTCTTCAAAACGAGTGGGACTGGGGATGAACATCGAAAAAACGAAAATCATGCATAATAGGCATATATCTCCGAGTCCTGTAGCTGTAAACGGCAATGCTATCGGGTTTGTGTAAGAATATCTTGGGCAAACTGCTAAACTTGGGCGGTACAACTTCGATCGGGAGGCCGATAGGAGGATTCATCTGGGCTGGGCAGCATACGGAAAGTTGCGTCACATTTTCGTTGATCCCACAATCATTAAACATTAAAGTATTTGACCAGTGCGTCCTACCCGTAATGCCATACGGAGCCGGGACGTGGACACTCACAATTGGACTGGTCCATAAATTTAAAGTAGCTCAGTGTGCGATGGAGCGTGCGATTCTGGGCGTTTTTCTGGTTGATAAAATTCGTAACGAGGTTATTTAAACAGAGAACTGGAGTACCTGACATCGCACAGAAAATTAGTATGCTAAAGTGGAAGTGGGTCCGCCATGTCTCCAGACGAACCGATGGTCGCTGGAGAAGAAGTGTACCAGAGCGGAGACCACGATTGGGCAAGCGTAGTGTAGGGCGTTCTGCGGCACCATGGACCGGACTGACGACTTGGGAAGGTGGCTGGCAGCGGATGGATGTGAATTGCCCAAGAACGGGATGGTTGGTGCTCCTTGGGGGGTGACCTTCGTTCAACAGTGGACGGCGTTAGGCTTACACACTTACAAAGATAACGGTCACACCGCCATCAACGGGCACAGATGCTATTGCTTTAGGTTGGTATTCTGTGAGAGGGTAATACAGGCCCGGTCAAGCCGGCCCAGTCGTGCTGTATATTTAATTAAACGTACGATTATTAAAACCAAAACCTCATGGTGTTTTCGGTTGCTTTTAAATATGATAGAGAAAAGTTAGTCTATGAACAAATAACTATATAGAAGAGAGTTGCATTATTACAATAGCTGCAATTGTTAAGTAAAGGTTCCTGAATATAAATAAAACAACATACGTAGCTTGGTACTGTGGCGTAAAATTGTTTTGTCTCATCAACCTAAGAGCCGCTTTCGAAACGTCCAATTCGCAACCACCTCAGTTCTCTAACTTGAAAATCCGTCGTCAAAAATTCAGTTTTGTTACACATCACAACACACACACAACAACAACACACAACAAACGAAACAACCCAAAGGTTTTCAAGTATCTTAAGGCTCTCAGACTATCAAAGGATTTCCCAGGAGAGTGTTTAAAGAACAAAATATGGAGTGTACTAGTAAACAAAACAAAAAATAAGGGCGATCGTTTTAAAATCACGGCTTAATGATACTCACAACAACAGAGAGAGAGCGGGCTACTCGACAAACTCAATGTAACGGAAAACAGGCGACGAGCGAAGTTTTTAGGAGAAAATTTTAGAAATAAATTACGTCACATACGTTCTCATCCGCCATTACTTGGTCTCAATGAAATTTACGTTTTTAAGTTTTAAATGAACAGTGTGATTTTTATTGTATATTTATTTTCTTATAAATTAAATAAGAAAAAAAAAACACAGAAGACTGAATTGTATTTTGTACATTTATCTCTTATTTGTTGACGACTAAACGTTTTACATATAAAAGTAGCTGAAACATTTGTCAATCAATTGATGATCGATAGAAGGAAAGGTAGAAATTCTCAAGTTTACATACCAAACGATAGAGACGCCCATCTCTGTTATTTTTCTACTAGGCATGATGGGCAAACAAGATTGCTCTTTATGAAATTGTATAAAAAGGTCTCTGTTTAAAAATCTTTCCTGGTCAATCTTTAAATATGATACATTAGGTGAGTGGAATATGGAGTTTGACATAGTAGATAAAATATATCTTTTAGATAAAGTTTTATCTTTATATGTCTTTTAGTAAATTGACCGAGGGTTTTGATCATGATTGGAGTACGTAAGAGATGGAAATGGAGTATGAGATACTCAGGTAACGATGGGGAATTGAAGAAAAAAGGAGAAGTGAATGCACGCAAATCACGATGCTGTCGAGGTGGGAACAAATGCTTTGCAGCTGGAAACGTAAAGTAGATAGATGGTAACACTTGCGAAGATTGAGTCAAATACAGTCATTTAGAAAGCGATCTAATTTATAAAGAAGGTCTGTGTATAAGCGTAGCCTTTGTTTTAATGGGAAGGAAATCCTTTAGATGATATAAAGCACGGAGACCTGAAGTGACTCTCTGGCTGACATGTATAATTTGTGCCTGCCACTAAATAATTGAGTCGATGTATAGCTCAAGGTTCTTTATTACTATACTCAAAGGTATGGTAAGTTTGATGTAGATAACTAATGGAATGATCGCCAAAAACCTACTTAGCGTTAGCTTACTCTTCACGACGATCCCTTAGCTTTTGTCAGATTTACCAACAGTCCAAACCTCGTTGAGTTCTCCAAGTCTTTCTTAACTTCCAAGATGGCATATAATATATACATCTTGACTGTGTATACACTTGTAAGTCGTACGAGAGATAATATCGCCTTAAGGAACGCCAGTGGGAAGATCATACCTACTCGACGATAAGTTATCAACACGAACTAACTAATGATGTCCTTGAAGGTAGGAGGAGAACCACTCTAAAGCTTATGAGGAGAATATACGATAGAAGAGAATGGCCAGTAGCACTTCATGACAAACAGTATTAAAGGCATTCGACAATTTAATTAAACCCGACACTGTGACTTTGGCGTCCTCGATACCCTTCCTTATATCGTTAGTCACTTTGAGGTGAGTGGTGGTTGTGCTATGACCAGATTTAAATCCAAATTGTAGAAACTAATTATATATATAAATTAATCGATTTTAATATTTTCGTGACTGATAAAATGAGTACTATTGCCTCACATTTAGCAAATTATCTGTAAGATTGATACCGTTTCAAGATATTATTTTATAGGCTTCTGAATTCAAAAGTATAATAAGTTCCATTCTCTACTACCACTGGTATGCCTTAAATTCATTGAAAGTGGCACATGAATGCTTAATAAGGAAATACCAGCAATCGATGAGTCGTTTGAACTGATTTCGTCACTACTTTTAAGTGGCGTTCTAAAGAAGATATTAATCAGATTGTTGGTATGCGTATCTTTACTACAATAATAATTATGATAGATAATAGAATCTAAATGTCTTAGAATTTTATATCAACTTGATAATGAATGTCTTAAAAATAAATCAAAAAATTTTAACACTGGGATTTAAGAGCACAGAACGTTCCCAAAAAGTAAAATTGAGAACTTATAAACGAACATTGTTGTATACAGATCTATCTATTTGTCGGTCAATAACTTTTACTTGACATTAAAGATCAAAAGAAAGAATGTTTCAAACACTCAACTTTCTAAGCCAATGCATTAAAAAAATTTGATTATATTCAATATATATGGTTTTAACATTTGACAGCTCTACTTAGAAAAATTATAGTTGGCTAGCAATGTCTCAAGGCACACAGAAAAAATCAAACGTTCTTATTTTTTCATCTTGTTCCCTAAAACATAATGAGCTTCTATTTTGCAGCTGGAAAATGGACTAAGATAATATGCGTCCAAAAAATCGTTTTCCAATGGCAAAGTTAAATTCGTCGGAATCCATTCTCTTGTTTGGACAAACTATCCCCAAACGAGTTTGTATGAAACTCTCGGTGCGAGGGTTAAACTCACACTTGTACAGATTTATGAATTTTATTTTTTGAAAATAAAAATAACATTCACGTGGTACGGGTGGCAAAGTAAACTATTTTAGAAAATAAACAATGAGACCTAATTAGTCAATAAGTAAATTAAATTAACGAACATAAAAATAGAGTATTATTTAGATTGTATATAAAAGTACCATATATTAATATTTGAACACTGTAACTATAAGCTGAAAGTTACAGTAGATTTTGATCTTTGTGACGGACCTTATGGCCTAGTGGTTAGTGATCCTGACAGCTAACCTAGAGATCGTGGGTTCTATTCCTATCCAGAACAAATCTTTAGGTAATAAACACAATCATTTGTTCTGTGTCTATATCAGCAGTCTGGTTGCCATAGTACAGACTTTGCATAGTATGAGAACAGACTGCCATGTGTGTTTATTTATTAATTTTGTATCACCAACAAATAATACACATATCTTATATAAATACAAAATACATATTTTGTGCTCATCTAGTTAAAGGCAATCCCAGCTAACATACATGTAACTTGAATCATGTATATTAAAAAGTCAAGATGAGAATAAAAATAAAACTATTAGATAAAAAATTATGTGTTCCCTAATGAGTTTGTGTAAGTTATCTAACGAAACCTATTATTGGCTCTTTTAAACTGTTGTACATTTATATCATTAAACAAATTGTTATGCTGTTAGTTTTCTAAATGAATAAATAAAAAAAAATATCATAAACAGACGAAATAAGATTATGTTAAACAAAATTACTCTTCTCAATTTTGAAACATACAGCGACTGAATTGAGAATCATCTGGTACCCAGTTTAGGTTCATTTAGAGTTTTCGAGTGGAGGGAGCATTTCCAGAGATATTGTCAGGTTTTACGAGAAATTCCGGGGAAATTTGTGATTCAATCTACGTTCTTATTGTCTTTTTTTTTGAAGTTATACTTCTTTTGGCGCATTAGAGATGAAATGATGAGAGTAACTTTTTAAGTGCACCCGTACACCGTCACGAAAAACCGACACCATGAAAATAGCTAGTTAACATTTGATTTGATTTTTTACTAATTATGTACAAATAATTCTTGCATGATGTTAAATAAAATTCATTTAACTAGATAGTAACAAAACTTCTTTTAATATATTAAATACTTTTTTTTTCTATTATACTTGTTGTTTTCTCTACAAACATAGGATTTTTAAAAAGATTTTTAACTTGTTACACCAAAGAAATATAACTTCTTACGTGCATACATTAGTACACATTCACGTTTTGTTTTCAAAGTAGACCTTTTACTATCGTCAGGATTTAACACCTTATTTAAATATCTCGTACGTCACCATTACTGAAAATAATTTTCCTATGTGACAAAGTCTCTCAATAAAAATAAAACTGTATATTTTATTGCCAAGTTTAGTCAGTTCTTGTTAGCCAAAGTTTTATGCTCAGGGCAGTTTCAAAGCTCTATTTCTGGGGTCCAAATTTTCTTATACAAGATTTTACTGAACCAATTTTATGAAAGTGAAAGTAGCTCTGCGAAGTGTTATCTTGAATTAAAGTCCAAACTGATTTTTATAGAATTATACTCATGTGATAACCAGAATCACAAAATTAACAACTAAAACGTATATTTATCGTATACCTTATGTTTTCCACGTCCATAGTAATGTTAACTTACTTCCATATATCTTATATTTGTTTCAAATCTATGATGAGTTTTTTAATCTTAAAAATAGGTTGGTAGTTATAATTTAGTGTTACAATAATAACAAAATTCTCTTATTTATAGTACATTTCGTTAATTTCAGGAAACAGTAGTGCACATTACAATTGACGACTATTGTGTCTTAGATCCCCGTACAGGATTTTATTTTATATTTTTTGTTGTTTTGTTAATTTCTTCTCAGATAATTTTTGAATTTCAGTTAGTATAGGTGTTGAAAATACTTACTTATAAAACCTCACAAAAAGCATAGCATATTCACTACGGTAGTCGATTGCTTTCACTATTATGGTACAGGTACTTTTTAATCACGTGCACTTTTGCAGCACGTTTGCACAGGCATAACTCTAAAAAAATACGAGTTTTAAATGTAATCAAAAAGGTATACAGTATAATTCAAAAGAATAATTCAATATTCGTATCCACTTCACGCAACTTAAACAAAGTGAGTAAGATATTCCATTAGTAATTGAAACTAAATTGTCTTTAGGATAAAACCTCGAGCACACACCTCGAGGGCCGAGACTTAACGAGGAAATAGTGGTAGTAAATTAGAGGAAATTCGTTCTTATTGAATTTCCTTTTGTCGGCGAACGGAAGCTCCGCCTAGGTTTTTGTTCTAAATAGACGCCTCCAGACAAGTAAGTTTTTTTTTGTGATTGCTTGATTACACGGTCATATTTATTATAATGTTTGATATAATAAATTGTATATTAGATATAATAAATTATGTAATAAGTAACATCAACATATAACTTTTATGACAGCAGATAAATGTTTAATTTAAAAGTCAAAAGACAGTGAAAGACAATAAATCAAGAGAATAACATTTCTATATGAACATTTACTTTTTGACTACGAACCAATAATATCGTTCTGAAAGGTGCACTTAGTGTAAGAATTTTTTTATACAGCAAATTTTTTTAATAAAAAGGAAACCTAACGACGAAACTATTAAAATTATTCTATTTGTTTAGGAATTTGATAACTTGAACGAATAATACGAAGTAAATAAAATTTTTCGGTGGTGTATTATAAAGTCTCATGGTCTGAAAACTTTACAGCGCTGAAAAATTAGGTCATCTGTGCTAAAGCGAAGATCTTTATTCGAAAAGTTTTCAAGTTTTATCGACTTTTATTCGTATCTGCGATCTAACTTTAAAGCAGTTCGCTTCATAAAACAAGTAAAGAAGCAAATTCTTTTATCTCAGCAAATAATAATACTTACGATGGTCTCCCATAGGTAGTTTATGTTTGTTGAAGTTAGAACTTATAAATCTACACAACTCTAACAGAAGCCACTGTATCCAATCAAGTTTATCAAAGTTGTGAAATCGCAGAACTTTATACAAAGAAAAACTAATTACTATTCTAAAAAGTTTCTGTCTCAATCAGGCTCTTTTTAGGAGTTTCATAACAGTGGTGAATCCTGCAAACTTGGCCTGTTTAATGTTCGGTTCGCATAGGAATAGCTTTTAATTTAATACTTCAGGTACAGGAAAGTCATATCGTTACCTGCCGGCTTTGTTTCAGAGAAGGATATTTTGTTTTGTTTCTAAAACAAATAAAGACAACTGAAATTGAGCACGTTTCTTGTACAAATAAACTTAAGGATTTTGGTTATATGGAGGATATATTGGTAAAAGTTTTTTTTTCTTACAAAACTCTGATATTCTTTAACAAACTACATGATTTACGCGATTGATGTTTGGAATTTGGAATATTAATCGATCAATCATTATTAAAATTGATTGATTAAAAGTTAAAATATTTCCATTGTATAGACTAAATCTTAAAAACATTTATAATTGTGGGCAATATTTTTAAGCTTTACGATATAAAACTTATTTCAGCTGAGTGACATATTGTATTATATTCGCTCAATAAATTCTTGTTGAATATTATAAGATTAATAAATATATATATGTATACATAAAGAACTTGAAATGTAACATACGTTCAAATCTTAATTGCACGCGCAAGCACCTAGCCCAACGAAATATTTACAGTTGACGTTTAAAAATATTACTCTTGCATTTTAATAACATTTATTTAGATCGCTACGGTCTCGAAGTGAAATAATGAGGCGACGCGTGAATTTACCGAGGGAGTGGTAAGTTGTGGAATAGTTGAATCGGCGCTCGCTTTTTGTGCTCGCTCGACCATACTGCGGTTGGAGTTGAGCAGAAAATGTTTTGAATCCGTCACCTTCATGCACACGTGCAAAGCGTTGCTCAGCGCTCGGTACTTGCGTGACTTCTGTGCTCATACCAACCAACAAATTAAAAGTTTTCCAAATTTAATGCTACACTAACTTTGCGTGTGCATATAAGTACTTGTGATTAATAACACCGTCCTTGCACTTTTACGCGTTTTAAAACTATTTGAGCATTCTGCTATGTGTACACTTGATATGAGTTTTATACTTGAAAGTTATAGAGTATTAAGGTTCAGATTATATTAACAAATTTCTCTTAGTCATTATCATGATCATCAACAGTCTTTAATAGTCCACTGCTGGACAAAATGTAATGTGTATACATATCTAGTGCAGAACCAGTTCTATATATATATGAACATATAGTGACGGTTCACTGAATAAATAACTGTCACTGAAACATAATAAACTTTATCTTACAATAATGTAGGTTTACAATTCAAATATATTAATATTCTTTAAACGTAAAATGTTGTACAAAAGCAACAAAACCAATTCCAAAACCGTACATTTGTTGCTAAGTTCTTTAAAATTTTAAAAATAAATCAGTGAACTTCACAAACTGGTGTATTGAAGACTAAGTTTGTGTAAAGTGTGTATGGGACGCGTCGGGAAGAGAGTGTGACAGAATTTCAGTAGTAAATCTTTGGTAGAACGCGGGGCAGTAGCGCTCCGCGATGGCACGCTATCTGTTGCGACATATTTGGCAAGCGCGCCGGACTCTCAGCCAACTGTGACAATGCCTCCTCAAACGTATAGTCAGCACCGAAATTCATTGACACTTTGTAAAATACAATAATGCAGTAGTATGATTTACGATGTGTGGATTACTTTTGCAGTTAAAGAATTGTTATATGTGATTTACTTGTACTGGTTTAACTAAAGTTAAGCTTTTCTCAAAACTTGCTTATTTGTTTTCATTTTATGATTTAAAAGAAAATCGGTTGTTGTGAAAGAAATAGTTTTATGTATAAAGATCAGACATATTAGCTTTAAAACTTTCATCTTCCACAGCGTGTTTGCAACAAAACAATAACAGAAATAAATTTGATGATTTGAACATTTTAATTTGCTAAAAATGAGATACAATTCAAAGGTACTTCCACTACGGAAGGTCAAAATTCAGAAATATATATAAGTAAATTCATTGAATTTGGAATCAATGTGACGTGTTCAATATAATAGTATAAAAGTAATAACCCCATACAACTCACATTCGGTTGTCTGATTCCAAATTACGCGTAACCTATGCTATGATAAGCAGACTGCTTATAAACATATATATTTCTAAATACATGCATACTATAAATAAATTACACCCAAACACAGAACAGATCATCGTGCTCATCACACAATAATTTGTTATGTGTGGTTGAATCGAACCCACGACCTCCGGCTTAGATCTTACAAATATAAAACTATATATGGTTAAAAATTATTAAACTATTGCCGCCATAGCGTGTGTCGCCATATTGCACTGTCTTCATTCGCAGTCAGTACGGCGACCACTGCTATTGGATTCTATTCATGCTTTCCATCAGGCAGAGTAGAGTCACTTTGGTTTTACTGCATTTACTACATACAAGAATATATGTAAATAAATTAAATTTTACATAAAGCTCTATGTTAAATACGCGGATTTACTTTTAATCATTATTTGCATGAATCAAATCAATTATACAGCGTGATTTCCTGAACAAAGGATATAATTAAGGATGCGATAGAACTTGGTTATATGTTATATTCAAGAGCATATGTACATAGGACTTATAACAGACAATAGATTTAACTGTCTGTACAAAACTAGCTTTACTAAGATATCTGTATATAATAAGGTACATTAGTAGCCTTACTTCTATTATATCTGGCACTTGTGGACTTAACTATCAGTTACAGAATGTGTTGTTATGACCGCAATTACAAAACTTGTATTGAAAATATATAAAATACGCAATTAAAGTTGTTAAAAGCTCTTGTGCTACTAAAAGTAAAGTCAAAATACCGAGAAAATTATTATATTATCAATGAAATGTAAAATTAAAATTGCTATTATGAAGCGATAAATTGCAAAAATTAACCAGCTTAGTGTACGTACATGGTAATATAACTTAGGACAGCTACCTAATCTAAAGATATTTATATCTTACCAAAATTTAATAATTGATATTGAACCAGACTACGCTGTTACATGTTATCTAATATGTTAAATAGTATATCAGAACATATATTATATAGATATATAATAAAAAATATTTTGTACAAATACTGTAAATACTACAAAATTATTTAATGCACAGCTAGCATTGAAGTACGTCAGTATGTGCTGTTGTGTTGGGTTATATATGTATATGTATTAAATACTGTCTATGTGCTTGTTTTTTCTCTGATTTTTTAATTGATTAATTTTTAATCGTTGTATAAGTACTAATAGGTCAACATAAGCGAGAAACTTGGGCCTGTGAACTTGGGCCAGATCGACGAAATGCTCGTATATATATATATATACACATACGAGTACAAGCAGGAATCGAATCCAAGACCTCAAGCACAGCAGTCGCATTCACTAATGCTGCACCACCGAGTCAGTAACGTCCTGTTATCATCGTGGGCATTTATCACAATGTGAACGCAATCGATAGAGATAGGTATATAGAGATAAGTAAATGACCTTTGACCTCGTTTGCACCGAATTGTTTGTCGGTTAATTCAAAGAAAACAATGAGATCGCCACTAGCGTGGCGAGGCGTGGCTTGTCACGTGTACTTATTTAATGTCTTCATTAACTGGATTTTGAAGGATAGTTTTGAAAAACATTAAAACACCCCTATGATAATTGATCAAGTCTTTCCTTGACTTCGGCACACCGTATATATTAACCATACAAGAACCATGTTATATACACAATACAGTATGAGTAATCATCGCGTAAATTATCATGACTAAATTAGCCATTTACGAGACACGATATAGTCTATGTATGTATGGCATAAACTATGGCAAAATATTTGTTACAACATTCCTTGACATTATCAATTGGCAAAAAAGGTAACAAATTTCTTATATTTTTTATGCGGGTTCTTCCTAAGTGGGCCCGACAACTTTCTGCTTAATTATTCAGTTTGTTGAAAGGTTTCATTCCCCAGGTGCTTACTAATTTTCTAAGCGTTCAGAGACGGTCGTTGCTATCCGTACAAGTCAATGTACAACAGGGGAACTTATCTGATCGGCTGGCTTTTCAGATTAATACCTACTTACAATTCTGCATTTATTGCTGTAAAAGTATGTTCCGAGTTACCAGATTAATGTAGAACTGATTTGAGATATTCGCGATTGCTTTTTTATCATTTACTAGAAATATTTTTAGGAGATATATTTTTTGTAGTTTTTGTTATCATAACAATCTATTCTTATTCGTCAGAATTGTATCCTTTCTATATATTATATAATCAACAATAGGAGCGAGCACGTAAAGTCATGTCAACCCTCGGTCGTGTTGGATAACCGTCCCATCGGATTGTCAGAGTGAGGGAACAGAGAGTGCGCCTATGTTTGCGCAAATACTTGTGCACTGTCATATCTTTTTTTTAATTTTTTTTTTATGATCTACAAACGTTACGTGGTAACTTATTTATTACTTATTTATTTATTTATATGTTACACAGTGTTTATAACTTGTGGAGCAGTGTGTTTCGTATACTAAATGGTTAAAACAATGTTTTTGTTCAGCTAGTACTTACAATAGGAAGACCTGTGCTATAAATACCATACCTCCTGAGTAGTTGACTGGCCTCTCACTTAAAATTGGCTAGTAGTCATCAGTATCAATGAAACATTTTATATTTTTGCCACAAGTTGAAAAACCACTGTTCCAATATAGTACACTACATATTTCTTTCCAATATATCTACTGCATAGTACTAACATTCACAGCTTTTTAAAGTAATTTCCTCCCAAACAAATATCAAAGAAACAGTTACCAATTTCGATTTCTTTCAGTTTTTGATTGAAACCCGACTAAACAACAGTTTAATCAAAATGATTTAAAGATTTTTTTTCTAAAGCAAGTACGTGGTTTGGTAAATCGGTAAATTTAGGCAAATTGTTAAGAAATATTTAAAATATTTTAAGTTACACAGTCGTTAATGACAGCGTTCTCAGAGACATATAAAGCACAACATTAAATATTCTAAGTTACAACAAATTCTAAGCAAGGCCCCTTACGAAACGGTAAATTATGTAGGGACTTATTGGCACAAAATGTGTAGTGAAGTCAGATACAGCGCTTTTACTTCAAATATTGTTGCAACTTTCACGTAGCTTTCAAGTCAGTACTTGACACTTTTAAGGACAGGTTTAATATATATTGTACATGTTAAATGATAATTATAGCCTACTAGGATACTTGTAATGAAAACTTTTGTTGGACAGTGGGACAGATATATTAATTAGGCCATCAATATTGAGAAAATACATATACAAAGTAATCGTAAGAATTACTGTTTCATCACAGCAATATTGAGTAAAATTTAACACTTTTGTAGAATTGTGCTACCGAAGTAGTAATTTAAAATTATGACTAACCAATATCACAATATGAACTCCAAAAAAAAGTTATTCCTAAGGATATGAGAAAAACAGAGATATTCGTTTTTAATTTCATAAAATTTATTTTCGGACATTTCTTTCGGACATCTGATACACAACACCATTGAAGTACCAAACTAAGGAGAACGTGTACTATGGGTATTAGAAAACTGATAAAAATACATATATACTTTCATTTAATACATATATTACATATACATAGAAAACACCTAGCAGTCGCATACGCTACTACTGCACCACCGAGGCATTTAGTACTTTTTTCTGCATTATAAAAGTTAATGTGATAAATCTTCTTCAGTTGTTTACTATATTCATATTTTAAACCGAGCATTTCATTTATGTTCATTGTAGAACTAGCAATCTTTATTAAAAATGATTTCCTTTTTAAATCTGTACTATCTCGGTTCTTTTGTCGCATCTCATTGTCTAATTCGATAACAAAATCCCCATACATCACTAACAATGTAACTAGTTGAAAAGAATAGACGAACCAGTCACGAATACCATTACTTAATATTGTAAGCATCATAACGCTGTATTATTTATGGTGGCGATCGTTCATTTGTTACACAAGTAGATAACCAATGTAGTTTTTATTTTACCGAGCACAGAACTATCAAGAGGCTCACGCGAACAAGTAATCACGCGCGCTCATGATTCTCAATGAATGCAACAAACCGAAATGGTTTGGGTATTTAGCTTTGAAAACAAGCTTTTTGAGGATTGACTGTGAAATAAATGTTTCTATGAACAATTTTGTTGTTTATCTACGTCGTTTTTGTTGTAGGTGTAAATGTTGCGCTTTAGTATAAAAGTAATTTGCTCTCATTCGTGACTATTATTTAAAATATTAATATTAACATATTTAATATGAACTTCAAACCGTTTTTGTGTATGGTAAACTTATAACATACTTACATAAAATTACGCTTGTTTCCCAGGAGGGGTAGACAGAGACTTATTAAACGCCCACCTTTCGCCAGTGTTTTGATTCCACGTGGTGGCGAGTTTATTGACGCTAATCGGCTTGTTTTGTTTGCCAGAGCCTCGTCCATCGACCAGTAGGTGCAACATTTGCACTTGACTAGGGGCCCTAAGTTCTTGGTCGCAAACCTATGCAATACTTATTACAAAAACAATTTCTAGTAAAGATTTAAAAGACTGAATTTTGTAAAGCTTCAAAAAGTTTGTTGAAATATAAATCTATTTTCAAATAATTATAAGAACGTTATTTGGATTGAAGCCAATTAGTTTAGATTTGTTGCTTCTTATTTCATTCTCCAGTTAACAAAGAAATGTATATTTAGAATCATCCATCGTATTCGTAACACGTTGAATGGGCGTCACAGTGTTTTCACAATTTGTTTTGCTTCGCGCTATTCTAATTTTCATTTATAGAGGTCAACCAAAACAATAAGTAACGCGCCACCAAAACTTTCCTTTTTTTGTTTCTTTATTAAAACTGTGAACGAAGCACTAAACTTTGTACAACGTGACGTCTCCCTTTATTTCCAATTTAATTTAGTGCCGTCCAAAATATCTTGTTTATATTTCATTTTTATTATAACTTTGACGAAAATGTTATTCGATTACTAAACCTACCCACTTTGAAAAATGAGTTTGAAGATGAATAAGTTAGACAGTATATTTCGTTATAGGTCGACAACTAGTAAATATTAGTCTATAATGTAAACATATTTATATTAAAACTGTTGGTTGCACATTTTATAAGAAAAATAAATTATACCGATAGCTAGTAGGCATCACATAAAAATTATACTACTTGTTATTTGTTGCAGAATCAATGTCATTATTATACGTACTAATGTACGTCATTATTACAAAGGTCAAAATTTACGAGTGCTATATTTGTTAATTCTTTACACTGAAATGGTTAAACAAATTTTGACTATATGAAGTACATTTATTTAAAATTTGTTGGACGTAACTGCTACCATAGATCAACACATAGAGTACTTGTTATTCTGAAAAATTTAATGTTCTCGTGGGATGAGTAAGGTCTTGAAAATCAGTAGTTAATAATGTTTAAAAACAACGAAGACATCTTTTCATCTCATTTATATTGGTACAAAATTTCAGTGTATATATAGGAATCAATTTCATTTCATTTCCATTTCAGAGTATACCTATTCAGGGGTCTGTCGATATAAATAGACTGTCTATCTGTTGTACCTGGCATATAAAACTTGAGATTGTAAAATTAAATGAAGTATCGTAGACGAATACATAAAAAACATATCTTTGTCCATCTTTCCCCAGCTACGGTTTTCATTACGCATTCTTATGATTCCCTTGCTTACATGATTCGTCCATTTGGTGTCTTTTATTCATGTATCATGTTCCTTCATTTACATTTATACAGTTGGTAGATGACGAGAAGATTGTCTCATTTGTGTCACAAAGAGTATATTTTATACATATGAATTTGTCACTTATCTTTTATGTTTAGTTAAAAATAAGAGATAAGATTGATTAAATTAGTGACTACTATTGAAGTAATTATACCAATTACCGCCTGACACAATACATATTAGTAAAATTCACAGTTAATCTTATTCTAAGTATCCGCGGTATCGGCATATATGTACTTGTAAATTTTTTCATGAATGTTATTATCAATTTATAACTGTACTATATGTAGTGTAGATTAGTAAACAACGATGTGTCATTAATTTCTTAAAGCGAATGGGCACAAGTAAGTTTTCTCGCACGTGTTAAAATTGTTTACAAACATACACAACGCGGGATTACACCTTTTGTTCGGTGAAGGTCGGAATGTTGATCGGGCACTGTGGTCGCAGACACCTGGGACGTGGTCGGTACAGTATAGTGCAGTACAGTTCCTATGTTGATTCAACCGCGCGCGTGTTTTTAACTTTGTACCTTCGATATTAGCGGCTGCCTGTTGCCGGAGTCGGTTAGTATCCACATTGGAATCAGTACAGTACAATACCACTACTATATATCACTATATTCTCTGCGTACGTGGATATCGAAATTCTTCGTGTGTCGTGATAAGGTCACTGCGTCGGTATTGATGACTTGTGTGTGAAGTTGTTACCAGAAAGTTTTGAACTGCTTCAGTGAGATCAGGGGCTGGAAGATCACCCTGGCTCAATCATCGTGTACTCATCCCTCCACACACTAATATACATTCAAATAGCATCAACACCTTACAACTGCCGTTCTTCGACAAGTCTGAACAGGTATGTAGTTATGTGCCCAGTTTTAATTTAATCCTAAAACAACAGTTTAACCCCCGTATTTTTACTTAAATTTGATTAAATTGATAGTTTTAAAGTGTATTTTAATTTTTACAGCGTATTTCCATTTGAAAGGCCGGAAACACACGTGTGACCCTTGAAGTGCAGGTGTCCATCGGCGGTGTTAGACACGTCTGCTCATTTCCCTTTGTAACATTTTACATCAACACATTCACATCAGTGCACTGCTAGACATAACCTTTCCTTAGCAATGACGTTTTGGTCTACTATACCAGGCTGGCCAGATGGATTGGTGTGACGGCAGTGAAGTTGTGCTGTGTAGTAAGCTGGCATGAATAGAGGCGGTGACACTCCGTATTCTTTATCCGTCACCACAAGGACTATATTTTTTATATAATACTTTGTATATTTATATTGTTTAATATTTGTAATATTTAAGTTAAACAAAATATTAATTGTGTTTATACTAACTCAAGCTAGCTTAATCTGGAGTTTATTTCTGTAATAATGTACTATTAGTGCGGTCAAAATAGACATTGAAGGTTATATTAATTCGCACAATGCTAAAAATTGTCATGAATGTTGGGCACCCTATTATACATAATTTGTCAATTATCCACATCAATCCGAAGTGTGGGAAAAAATTTATTCAAGGTCAAATGTTGCAAAAATCATTTTTTTGAGTTTTCCAGTTAAACGGTAAGTTTTATATTAAAAATAGGTGGGACAAAAATGTATGCAATTATCTATAAAAATTGTTCTTACACTTTTTGCCTAAGAGTCACCATTTCGGCAATACAGCGATACAAAATGTTGAAAAAGTTGTATTCTTCTCATCTCTTCTTCATCGCATCCTTCACCAATGCTAAGAATTTTTACCGCTTCTTTAATTTCTTCAAAACAATCTTCTTGCGGTTCCATGGCAGGATTAGCAGAAGGACTTCATTTTAATAATTTATTCCATGCCCGTTTCAGTGTTTGCGATTCTACCGCGTTCCACGCTTCTACCAGCATATAACAACAATCTTTTAAATTCATTTGATTTAAATGCATTGTCTAACAATAGCGATACGTCGCCCTCTTCTCCCATGTCTTTTTGAAATTTCTTCACCATAGGAATGTAGGAATAAATATATTCTCATACCAAGTAAGAAACATATCTGTGTTCATCCATGGTTTTGGTTAATTAGCATAGGTCAAGGGAATTTTCACATTTTTAAAGCAGCGTGGATTTTTTGATTTGCCAATAAGTAGCAGTGGTAGTTGATGTGTTCCTTTAGCATTCGCACAAACCATAACTGTAACTCTTTCCTTACTTACTTTATGTCCCGGTGCCACATTCTCACGATGCGATGCTAATGATCTGCTTGGTAGAGCTTTCCAATTAAGACCTGTTTCATCCGCATTGTATACAAAATCCAAATCATATTCTTTTTCATCTAAAAATGACTTTAACTCATCTACGAAAGAGTCGGCTGAAGCGACGTTAGCAGACAGTTTTTCTCCTTGAACCTCTAGTTCTCGAATACCATGTCTTGGTTTAAACCTTGCTAACCATCCATAGCTTTGAAAGAAGTATCACCACCAAGCATTGTATTAAAATCCAATGCTTTTTCACATAATAGAGGTCCAGATATGGGCTGGCCGCATGCACGCTTTTGCAAAAATCAAGTGAAAACTGCGTTCTCCAGAATCTCATTATTAGGTTTTTCCATGATTTACGTTGCGAGCTGCCATCTTCTTTCTCAAGCGCACAAGTAAATTTCATTAGGGAGGAGGATTTTTTTTAATGCCTGATATCGTAGATACTCCAACACCATATATTTGCGCCAATTTACTGCCAAATTCAACATTTTTTATACCTTCGATTATCTTCATTTTGTCTCCAAGAGACAACACTACTCTTTTACGCTTAGATATTTTATATTTCCAACACAAGATGTTAACAAAAATAAAAGACAACCTATCGGTTAAACCACAGTTAAACGTTATAAGACAATATGAAACAATAACAAACACAATTATGCAACACCATTATGTAAACGAAAGAGAGCGGGAGTAAATATTCGGAGGCGCGTTTAAACTTGTCGTTCCGTGTCTAGTTGCGCGGTATAAAATTTTTCAAGCAGCAGCTAGAGCCGTGACGCGAGTCCGGATAATCGGATGTTTGGATAATCAGGATTCGGATAATCGGGATTCTACTGTATATTATTTGTTTCTTAAGAATCACTTGTCCAATAATTAGTGTATTAAAATATCACGTGAAATTTGGAGTACAAATATTTTTTTTTGTTGCAATGATTACTAATTCTAAAAAGTTTATTAATATACAATGATAATTTAGTCAAATAGTGTTGTGGCTAACAACTGCGAAAATTGCACTGGGGTGCGACAGCAAAAGGTTCAGTAGCTAAAGTTACTTACTATGTTAGTTAGAACTCTACTAGTTCTGATCCGAAAAAAACCATATGGGTTTCAATGAAAAAGAGACAACATGAGCTCAATGTTCGAGACATTTTATTGATCTCGGAACACCTCAAACATATCTTTTAAAAAAGACAATTTTTGCTCCAGGAAAATATGGTTTTCTCTATCGCGGGCAACTTAAGAAACGTTTAAGAAATGAATACAAAAAACACCTAGACTTACAACAATAATTTGTGGATCGCACAAAGTGTTTGCCCATGTGAGTAGCGAATCCACAACACTCAGTGCAGTAAAAAGCGACCAGGTGATCCCTTAACCACTACATCATCCCTGCAGTCGTTAAATATGTTTTTTTCCCAAATCTGAAAGTTTGTTAATGATGAATAAAGCACAAAAACTAATATCATTTAATTCATGAATCAAAATAAATATAAATTATAACTATTTGATAGTAAATAGGTACTATATTAATTTATTCGAATAGATGTTATTTTATATGCTATTTTTGGCTAAATGAACCTGTTTTAACAGCAAAAACATTACGCGTATAAGAATTTAAACAATATACTCGTAACGACATATTACTAAGTAGTTTAGGCAGACACCTTTGTTTATTGTCACTGTAGGGTATAAGCTTTATATAAAGGTGAGTGAATCAATTTATAAAGACTAGAGGAAAGTTTATTTAGTTTAGTGTTCATAATTTAACCTTTCAGAGATTTAAAAACAAATATGATTTGGTGTTAGAGCTTCTTAGTTTTCATATGAATGGTAATTCTCAACTGAATCGCAAATCGCTTTGGTAACTGTTCTATACAGAATAAATAAATAATTTATATTGCTTTCTATACATTTATTTGATATAGAATATATTTAATAAAATATGTATCTCGATCGTTTCAGTTTAAAGGCTTTGCAATACCTACATATAACTAAATTTGACTGAAACACTTTAACGCTTTGAAATCTTTACAAAATTAGTAAGCATACAACATATTCTGACACCCAAAGTGGCTCGTTGTATTGTAGCTATTTACCTATAGAAAGCGGTAATAAAGTAATTTAGCTGACACGGCTCGCGCTGAGTGGCGCGCGTCCGCGAACCTCCGTCATGAATATCAACAAGGGAGTTCGTCATCGTCGCTTTTATGGCTCGAAGTTGAGCGAAGCGAGCAAAGCACCCCATTCACACAGCCACTGATAAACAAAAACATTGTAATTGCAGGTAAATATTAGGTGTTTTCTTTCATGCTTGATGTGGGTCGCGATCAATTAAGGAATTGTGTTGTTTTGCCTTTGCATGTTATGTTAAAATAAACACTTTATTTCATTTACCTTTATAATTTGAGTTTAAATGTAATATTTTTTGTGTAAATTTCATAGGTTTTGTTATTGTGTAACACTTTTAGAGTATACGCAGTTTTTGTTTGTTTTTTTTGCTGTTATATTTATGGCAAGGGTTTTTTCCTACGACCATAATAGATTAATTCTAATTGTAGAAATAATCACATCTTTACCTCAGGCCTTTGTTATAGCTCGCGGCTGATAAAAGATGGAAATAACCAGAGAGGCAATGAGACGCTAATTTCTAACTGGGATAAATAATTAAACATTATCGGTTAACATAAGTGAAGTATAACCTTGTGAAACATCAAAACTATTGTTCAACTCAATATAGTTTATTTAACTGGACAAATGTTGTTTAGAGTAGTTACAAAACAGTCTCATTTAGGTTGTGTTTTGATTTCCTAATGAGGGCCTAATGCAAAGGGAGGATTCCTTCGACCAGGCGCGGTAACCATGCCTGGCAAGCCGCGTGCCACCCGTTGCTGTTTGAAAGCTTTTTTTTATATATGCAAATCAGCGTGAGTGATTTTCATATCGTGATACAGTAGTTACTCTGTAGTTCGATGTATCTTCGTTAGATGGCATTGAAAAATGTGTTTATTAATATTGAATGTGGAAGTCGTTACTAGGTGATTGTTTATGTAAAAGAACTTAAATTATCAACTCATTTCTTTAGAACATTATTAATACCTTTTTAGTGATATTTATTCATAGTAAATATGCATACTACTACTACTACCTATTACAATAATAATTAACATAGATATTGTACTCAGTCGTGTTGGAATCCACAACTCGATGCGGCTTAAATAAAAGAATGCAAGTTTCTTTTCGACGTTTTCTTTTAAACCAAGTTATAATCAAATTCTGTTAGATTCATGTGCTTCGAACAGTCGTAACTGCGTGACCGTGGATCGGCTATCGGGTCGGATTATTGGCTTAATAATGATCAATTTATAGCGTTGTTATTGATATCTACCAGTTAGGGTAAATAATCAACCGATAATAAGACCGTTAATACACGTAAAGCATCCTTTTATAGTCTTTTTACGACTAATAGACGTAAGATTTATACACTGATGTTACTTGATTCAACAGAAAGTGCGACTAGAAACATTGCAGTTGGAACCTGAGTATTTTTATAAGCAAATGTTATTAATTGTAACTCTAGTGTCACCATTTGCTTATAATCAAAATATCAAAGATATATTCTCTCCTATGCAGCCTTCGTAATCTATCTGCAGAAATACCATACCAGGAAATAGTTTACTTCCACATAGAGCAGTCAATCAGTTATTGCTAATTTCTGCTACTGCAGAAAACAGGCTTAATAAACTTTAGAATAAATTGGATTTGAAGAATGAGGGGAAAAATCAAGAGATAAGGACGTTAACAATAAACGGTATAATTTGTATTTCATTTACATTTAATGTCCTACTATCCAGTTGTTTCAATTTCCATTAAGTAAAAGTGGAACGGAAGTTAATTAACAAATGTGTATATAAAAACTGTTCACAATACACGAGGTGGATTACTTATTGTATTTGCATGTCAAATGACTTGTATAGCCTTGCTCTCTTTATGGCTCAAAGAGAATTCATCAGTTAAATGGAACAAGATAACTTCAGGTGCCATGCCAGGGATACAGGGATTACTTAAACGTTTTAACAAAGATCCCTTACACAAATAGAAATCATGAGTAATAACCTAAAGTCTATAGTTATATTAACGGTAGAGGAACTATTGAAATGTATACATTAAACAGACATATGGTAAAATATTTATATTAGTAGATGTCATCATGAATTTTTTTTTGTTTAAAGTCAACGCCCGCCCTAGGAATAAATTCAGTGTCACGTGACTTTACGAACATACAAGAAACAGACACAAAGAACACCCATACTCCGAACATCAATTTATGGATCGCACAAAGTGTTGTCCCATGTGAGGTTTGAACCAACAACACTCAGTGCAGTAGAGAGCGGCGTGGCAACCGTTTTAACCACTAAGCCAACCGTGCAGTCAAGTTTGCAGTTTGCAGTTTGTTTACGAAATAATATCGGCAATTGATCGCTTTTGGTGATTAAAATGTATGAGAGATGAGAGTCATGAATGAAACTATGGATTTTAACATCAGTGATGTTGATAGTATTTATAAATCTAGAAGCATTCATTACTCAAAAAAAATACATATAGCTTAAAATAAAAGTTGTTGAGTATAAAAATTTCAACGTGATGCATATATTAAACGATGGTAACGATGTCCAACACGTTAAGTACAATCTAGCCTACGAGAAAATTGCAGTACTCAAATGTTTATTCAATTACGTAAATGGATATACATTTATTTTCAGAGTAATACCCTTGGTATGAATTAATGAGGGTTTAAATGCCAGTCTCTACTATTTTATTTTTGGTTTATTGTTTATAGAACCGTCTGCAGGCGGTTTTATCTGCAAAGTCGTACCACTTGTTCAATTGATCTTAGAAAAGAAAAATTGCTTTAAGAATTATACTATTATTACAATTACTATTAATAGCCATGATACTGAAGCTAAAACTTTTAAACAATGTGTTTTATATACAAAATATTATTTAAAAGGATTGCTAATCGTTTTTATATAGGAATCCAGTGTTTATTCGGATCTGTCATGATATAAATATATAATAAAAATAGAAATGGCGGTAAAAGTTAAGTCAGAAATTGAAAAGAATACGACATTAAAAATGGCGGCAAGTTGACCCTCCGGCTAGATGTGGTAATACAATAGAAACAGTGTAATACAGATAATACGATTATTTTTGTTATGAAATATGCGCAAATCTTTAGATTCGCTTAAATATTTTCTTAATTCGATAACAAAATAATAACTAATTGGTTAATTTATTAAAAAAATCTGAAAGTATTAGGATGTTTTGTTCTTTAAGCAGACTTTAATATTAAAATCATAGAACGAAGATTACAAAGGATATGTAGTGTAGAGTACCCTGTGATACGATAGGCCGACGATTTAAAGAAAGTGGCAGACAGCGGATGGATGCAGACTGCCCATGGCCGGGATAATTGGCGCTCCTTGAGGGAGGTTTTCGTTCAGCAGTGGAAGGCGACAGGGTGATTTGAAAAACCTGCTTTGTATATTTATTGTAAAACAAAAACGATCCAAGTATAATATGTACGGAAACCCTTTTACGTCCCTAAGCGGGGCGTGAAAAAGCATCTCACTATACCGCTATAGCGTGGGTCACATTACTGCATTGTCTGAATTCGCAATGAATATGGTAACCACAACTGATTTCTCTTCACAATTTCCATTAGTAGAGCCACGCTGATTTGACCATTAAAAGGCCGGTCCGACCGGGTCAGTACTACCCTCCCACAGAAGGTTAATTTTGCTGTCGTATTTCGTTGGTGAATGCAAGACCGGAGGCCCATTCATGCAGGGGTGACAGTTATCATGGTAAATGTGTGCAATATAATGCCACGATGACTGTCATGTCTGTTACAACCCCAAGCGACTGGCCACAACTCTTGGATTTTATTCATGCTTTCCATCAGGTAGAGTCGAATCACTTTGGCAGGCTCTCAAAAAAAATAGTAGAGTGCATACAGCATGTAATTCACATAATTTATTAAGTAACATTCTAGTTCAAATATGTGCATATATGTACATTTACGTAAAACAATATGTTCAATTTATTATTTCAACTGCTATCATATCGGTTATATCAAAGTAAATTTATTCTCTCAATATTAATATCTGCTAGTAAAGCTAAGCGATAAAATAAAGGCTATAAAATTCAATAGTGGGCAATTTTGATTGACTTTTATTTATGTACTTAATGGAAATATAATCTTTAACATAATTTTAAGCTTCGTTATATGAAAAGGTAATTTTAATGGCTAAATCATTCGATTTTTTGGTAGATAAAAATAATGATATTTTTAAATATAGTTATATTTAGTTATTTTTGGTTATCAACATTCACAAATTATGTAATTATCAGGTCAGAATAGGTAAAATTTTAGAGGGCATCTTGATTTTAGAATGTATGGGTTCAGTTTTGGTTCGATATGAACGCGATTAATTATTGGCCACAAGTGGCCATACGGCCCGCAAAATTCGCCTCGTATTAGATTTTAGTATCTATAATATTCGTGACAAGGTTTTAAATTTAAAATTGTTTTCTCATTTAAAAGTGCTATTGATCTGATTAAAAAGGGTTGCTTTAACCATACCTTATGAAGTGATAAATAATTTAAACTTGTCTCGCGGAATGATTATGTTTTGAGTATTTGGACTTCTGCAGTCTGCAATAAATATTACAGATTCTTAAATTTCAAATAATTGTATCACGTGTGAAATGATACAGCAGTAGTAATGACCAAGTAACTATATTTACTACCATACTTTTTTGAACTTTGTGAGATAATAACTCTGTAATAACTTTCCAAAAAGTCGTTTTGTACAACAAATCAGGGTAATAAGTAATAACAAAAAAATATAAGACATATTTTCTAAGAATAATCGTAATGAACATACCATAAATTGGTAATGCAGATTTAATTCAAACTGGTATAATTTCAGTCAACCACACTGAAGGCTTTGATGTGAACTTTATTTGAAGAAATTGCCTGCCATACTGATTCTCATTTAGTGAGGAAACGGTTTTTGTTTAATGTAAGCCTCTTTGTCGATTACAACGAGTCTTATCATGAATAGATGTTTTACCGTTTATCTTTCAATATTCTTCAACAAGATAGATATATATGAGACATAGGCAATAAGAATAAGAAGAGCCTTTTTATATTTAATCATTTTTTTAAATATTTTAGTAATATATCGTACTAATTACTATATCTAACTAATTATGTAATCGCAAATTAGTATAAATATATTGTTTTCAACAGCCTTGTTGGTCTAACGGTTAGCGTACGTGACTGCCGATAAAGAGGTCTCGAATTCGATTCCCGGGTCGGGTCAAAATTGTTATTGAGTTTTTCTGGTTACAGAAACACTTAAAAACAGTCCAAATTTTGTAACTGATTTTATTTATAGATGTAAGAGATAGGTATTTCTATTCACATGTCATAAATAAATATAGAAAATTATTTTTTTGCTACTTCCCTTACTTGGGTCCACTTTCAGGGTAAAAAGATATGTCCCTAAGTATATGCTATAGAGTTACAAGTAGTTAGCAAAAGTAACATAATTAAAGGTGTGTGAATTCTTTTTAGACGCCCTTAACATTTTTTTCTCAAAAAGTAGCTAAGGACCATACAATGTCGCGGGGACTTTATAATTAATATAACAAAATAACACCTAGGGTCAATTGCAAAACAATTTGCAACAATTTGTAAATCGCGCGAAGTGTTGGCCCACGTGGGGATCAAACGTACAAAACTCACCGCAGTAAGAAACAGCGATGTATCCGCTGAATGCATTACGACATCTGTGCAGTATATAGCACTATAATTGCCTTTATTTAATTCTATTTTCATTTTTTTTTATGTTAATCATACAGCCTCATATTGTGAAAAAATAAGTATACACTGTCTGATTTGTTATTTTGGGTGCCGTAAATCGATCGTAGGTTCGCAAAGGACTATTGTCTTATATTTAAAAAGTTACATACATAACACAATGGTGTCTTACGTGTACTTTAAAATCACTTTCTGTTATAATTGTTGATAACCAATTCAACTGTTGCAATTTTAAATGGAAATTACCCGAGAAATAGAGGTTTTCGTACGTGAACTTACTACAATATTTAACATTTCCAAGAAGCAATTTAAATATGGATTCCGAGTACCATCTGACAACATTCTATTCTCCATATTATGAACAACAAACTCGGAGCGAATAGCAAGTACTTTCATTAATAAGCATTTGATAGAATATGGTAAAACAGAGGTTATAAATGTGTCTCGCCGCTTAGTCAGTTGTTAACGGCATTTGTGACTACAAAGACGTGTAGGTATGGCTGTGTCGACTACTTGGAAATATTGCCGAAAGGTTAAGTTGGATACGTAGTCGTATTTAAAAATAGTATTCAGTATTCAGACAACGTTAACATAAATAGGAAAGGTACCAGGCACAGAATATAAAAGCCTATTAAAAAGATAAATTTGTGTATAAAGTCGTTTATACCAAAGCCAAAATAGAATTTTGTTTTAATATTTCAAATGTTTTTAAGTGATTTAAGTACCTATGTAAAAAGAACCAGTAATGATAAAATACCATTTAAATAGGAGTAAGAAATTACTAGTCTTCACATTCACGTCACTTCATAAAAACTGTTTACTAACGTTATAATTCAATAAACAGAATAATTATCACTGGACTTGTAATCAGACAATTCTCGCTGGCAGAAACAACAGATGCCTGTGTAATCGTTATATTTACTGAATAAAAGAAGTCTAAACAGAAAAGAAAAAACTAATAGCAAGTCTAATTTGATTAAACACTCTCTGCTTACTCGACGAAAGGATATAAAAGTAATACATAACGTTAATAAGCCATAAATTTCCAGCCGTTTTTTTTTCCAGATAAATTAGAGAAGAAATATTACTGGTGTAAGGAATATCCATATTTTACGAACACAGTGCGCTTTTAGCTTAGTTATCAAGTCGAGACACGCAATCCTACAATCAGACTTGGGGCGCTATGAATGCATATCGAAACTACCTACATTTTAGCACCTCGACAATACAATATACCTTTTGGTTTTGGTTGATATGACCAAACTTCTAAAAAAAATACTATTATTGTTCTTTCTCATTTAAGGTAGAATTTAGGTCAGAAAGTATTTCATTTATAAACAACGTAGGTTTTTGCGTGTTTGTGTCGTGATCTCTTGTTTTTTGATGTTTATTATTTGCTATCTAGACATCAATAAATTTATGTATTGCTTGATTACAAAATAATGTTTAATTTTATTGTGATACTATTAAGATAAAGGTACCTATGATAGATCACAGAGAAAGTCGATCTAAGTGGCGTTATAATATTTAAATTCAGATCGAAGTACGTTGAAATTTTTCACGCACGCAGTACTTGAATTAAAGCCTACCACGGATAATAAGCTGTACTTTATTTTTCCTCCAAGTCTCTTTCAAAATTAAGTTAAGGTCGACTTTAAGTCTACTGTGATAACGCTGAACTTCGATTTTTTGTACGGAGCGACTGTCATCAGACCTTTACAACCTAAATGTCTAGGCGATATTGAAATTCTGTAGCATTTTTTTTTTCAGACTTTTTAAAGTTCCAACTACGGAGGAACAAAAGCACAGAGGTATCTCAATATTTAAAGAATAGTCTAAATTAAAATACTCTATAATAAACTAGCCTAGATTGTTCAGCATTTGCAATGTTACCCGGTTACCATTAAGGAACGAGCCCTTCGGATAATTAGTTCTTCTAAGCGTAGTATTTTATATCAGTAAATAGATTTCCCAAAAAAAGGAAGAGAAGAATGTAAGGATCGCAATGCGATAATGATGTAATTGCTAATTACATTGGTAACTGAATCTTATAAGGTTAATTACGCTATTGTTCCCCTACATACTTAAGGAAAAATATTATGCTCTAAGTAATTACGAGCACTAGGCTTAAAAATGAGTTTATATCTGACGATTGCTATTGTGAGCAGTCACGTTACAAAATTACCTCCATAATCAGAACATCACTATAACGATGCAAGATAAAAAACTTCCAAAAGGCAAGCCCACTCACATAATACTTTAAATATATATACAGTTAATAAGAATATTTTAAGCTAACACTATCAGCAAAAAGTACCTCAGTTTGCTGCGCAGCTGACAAAGACAGATAAGTTAGAAACAAGGAACTAAAAGAAACTAATTAGTTTCTTTAATCATTAAACGATACTGGTGTGTAAGTAACTGGTAATAAGTATGTAACTATGTGTGACGTGAGCGCTAGTGACAGAGCCAGGAATGTGGTGATAAGTAAACGTTGCGGGTTTTAAGAAGATGTAACACCAAGGATTGAAAAGAATATACCACGACGAGAGCATACAGAGCGGATGAGTGATAGAATACTCACGAAAGGAATTTATAGGGTAAATGTGTGTGTAAGTGGTGAAAGAGGTCGTCCACGGTGAACATTTACCGACCAAATTGGTGGTGTCCTGAAGTAGAGACGAAGAAGACGAGCATACGTGCAGTGGTGGGTGAATGTGAACGAAGCAAAAGAGTTGTGTCAGAACCGCAGTAATGAAGATCAATTGCCTCTACTATTCTTCTGGGAAATAGATGTGACTTTATGTATGTATGAAAGATACTGGTAACTTTGGGAGCATTTCGCCGTCCACTTTTGAACTAAAACCTTTCTAATACAATTTAAACATTAGTAGTGATGCCAGGATTTCTATATTTACGTATCTTGGTGAAGTCTATAGCTATAACATTGTGCTGTATGATCAAAATAAAATAAAAGGTATCAAAATAAAAGATATTACAATTGGATTACACGTGAAAAATAGTGTAAATTCAGCATTCAGACACACGTTGAAAACTAACAAAAACCACTAATGACTTCATTATTCACTTAGTACTTAGTTTTATTCTGTGCATGTCATTTTTACGCACGGCGTTTTACTGAAAGCTTAATTCTGATGACATAAAACATCAAAGCGTGGAGTTGTAGTGCTCTGAAATAGCGAACGCGGACGATTGACGGCTCACATGGGAACTGTATGCTAATTCACCCGGTGTATTTCGGGCACTGTCAACGAGCTACACAACACCCGTACCTGTCTAGTGTATAGTAAACTGTGTACATTGTACTCATATGGAGGTTGGGCGTGAGCGAAATGCAAAAACTTCCAATAATCGGGTGTTTGCTCATCGAAAACAAATTTTACTATTTTACTTTCGAAAATCGTTTACGCGTGATATATAGGTTCGACGGATGCAACGTATTTTTTAAATAGCCTTTTCTTTGAAATTTAAGTTTATTATATATTATTATGCAGCTATGCAGATGACAGCACAGTTCATGGACGATACTATGGTCACCCTACAACCAAATTAGCGGACGTTGAGGAAAAGCGACAAAAGTTTGTCACTGAGCTCGACCGGGTCCTAGGCCGCATTTCTCAATGGAGTTATGAGAATCTGGTCGAGTTCAATGCTAAGAAAACACAGACTTGCGCGCTCTCTGCCAAAAAGTCTCCATTCCTTCCCCTCCCCAATTTTCAGAACACTCAACTGCCACTGCAGGACAATCTCAGTATCCTGGGTATGAATATTTGCCGGGACCTCAATCCCCGAGAATATATTGAAAGCGTCACTAAGGCGGCCTCGCGGAAGCTGGTTATACTGAACAGAGTGGGACGGTTCTTTGCTCCTGAGCATCTGTGTCTTCTTTATTAGACCCAAGTACGCTCCTGCGTGGAGTACTGTTCTCATCTTTACGATGGATCCGCGCAGTATTTGCTGGACGCTTTGAATCGGTTACAACGGAGAGCAGTCCGTATTATCAATAACCCGAAAGTCACTGAATCCCTTGAGTCTCTGCAGTTGCGAGGAGATATCGCCTCTCTGGCTGTCCTCTATCGGCTTTATCATAGAGAGTATTCTGATGAACTCTTTCAACAGATCCCATCCTCTCCATTCCTCTACAGGACAACTCGTGCTGGCCTTGGAAGTCACCGTTTCAGAATGGTAGACATATGCTCCGGAACTAAACAGTTTAGCTCTTCCTTCCTGTACAAATCAGTTAAAGCCTGGAAGTCGTTACCAGCGCACGTGTTTCCCTCCTACTACGAGCCTGGGTCCTTTAAGCGGGGCGTGAAAAAGCATCTCACTACGCCGCCATAGCGTGTGTCGCCCTACTGCACTGTTTTCATTCGCAGTGAGTACGGCAACCATCGCTCTTGGATTCTATTCATGCTTTCCATCAGGCAGAATAGAGTTACTTTGGTAGGTTGCTATAAAAAAAAACACAGCTGGAGTTTATTATAATAACATTCCTATAATTTTTAATAAAGGATGAGGTGATGACGTAAAACAAATAGTAAAGTATTTTTGTAACAAAATCGTTAAACTATATTTAAATTTAAATACACTTACTTACCTGTGAAATTATTGATATTCTACCTGACAATTTATCCAAAAATGATTTTTACTTTTGCTGTCGCATTCCATTGTATAGTAAAAGTCATTTTTTTCATAAGGGTTATAAATTAGCATTTTACAAAATTATATTTTCTGTAACAATGATCCAAGTATATACAACTGTCTTAAACTCTTACGGAAATGGTATATCAGATACCTTAATCCATATTTGATAACCAGCACTTTAAGTCGGTTTTTATTGAAATCAAATAAATAAATAAATAACCTCACACATCTCACTCACCGCTGTCTGATTCCAAATTAGGCTGAGCCTAAGCTATGGTAACTACACTGCTGATAAACATACTTAAATATTTCTAAATACATACATATAACAGATAAATTACACCTAGACAAAGAATAAATAATCATGCTGATCACACAAATATTTGTCCTGGGTGGGAATAGGACCCATAACCTACGGTTTAGCAGTTAGGGTCTCTAACCACTAGACCAACAGGCTCGACGTCGACAATTTCACTATTTAAGTCTTTCAACTTATGAGAAGAATTAAATGAAAAAACATAATTTAATTTTAAGCTGTAACATTGTTAAACAAATTTAAGAGTGGACAGGCAAACATAACATAATAAGTATACGATAATTTGTACATTATCATCATCACCTACAGCTTTTAAAAGTCCATTGCTAGTATAAACTATAATTTATGTAAACTATAATATATTTTCAATGTTCTATCAAATTTCACTCAGTGTCAAAATTCATAGCTAGATTTGAAACGTGCAGCAAGAGACACGGTGAAAGCGCTCCAAGGATTTCTATGACAACAAAAATAATTTAAAAAATGAATGGTGTCGTGGGACACCAGGTAGGAACGAAGTTCCTTCGGATAATGTGGAATCGACACAATTTGCAAAAAAAATCGTGCTCAATTTTATGTAGGTTTTCTTGATTTTTCTCTTAAATTTTGCTAATTAGTTTTTATTTAAGTACAAGAAAGTATTTAGGAAATTCAGTATTTTAGGAAATAAAATAATAAATTCCTTAAAATAATAAAATAATAAATGCCTTAAAATAAAAAAAACATCGTAATTCAAATTTCAACTGAAATAACAAAAAAATATGTATCTTTATTTTTTTTTGTCAACATTATTATTAATTAAAAATTACATAGAAATAGAAAAATAGAAAAAAATAATAAAAATAATAATAATACGTGATAGATAGTATGAAACGTAGCACACATGACGCGCTTTCGTGCCTGCGCACGTCTCATTTAACGGTTTTATTCCACGCACTTTTTTCCACAGATTTATTCCACAGATTTATTCCACGCACTTTTTCCACGGATTTTTTCTTACGGTTTTACTATCACATTTTTTTCAGTTCGGTCCCGCAGCGAAATCCCTATCCCCTCCAAGCCTGCCGTAAGGAACTTCGTTCCAATAACAATTTTTAGCTTTACAAAATAACTATTACGTATAAAAATACTAATACAGGATTAAGACTAAGGTTTTACAAAATTTGAAAGTGAATATTTTTTTTTAAAACGTAGTCAATTTTATTTAAACTAATGCGTAGTTTTGCTGAAAGAAATAAGAAGCACTATTAACAGTGCTTAAGAACAAGTAGTTCTTAAGAACGAGATCGTCAATTTTAAGTTGGAACAAAAATATAATATATACTTCCTACCGACGTGCTAATGGTGTCCAAGTGCTTAGCTGTAAATAATTTATATAGACTTCATTTTCTCGTTCATTTTTTATTAATCCACTAAAAGCTCGAAGTAAATCGACAAAGAACAAACTCTTTCAAGTCTTTTTTGTTTTTAAACTTGCACGATTTTTACGTGTATACATAGTTTTGTTGCACAGTCGGACCTATTAGAGATAAAATTACTTAAAAAGTTTACTCCTATTTCCCGACGTTTCGAACGGGTTACACTAGTCGTGGACACGGATAAACTGATGTAAGCTTGTCGACGCCTTCATAATGCGCAAGGTGTGACTACCCGCACTTGTCAATGTCAATGTCACAATGTCTGCATACTTTGTTTCGTTTCAACGGTGAAGATTCAATCTGCTGATGAGAGAATTCCATGGTGTTGATAGTCGATATCCGTTTTACGGGTCGAATTTTTTAAATTTTATATTTTAAGCGCTTCACGTACTATTCTACAAACATTGTTACGATCTGTGGATAGTACCGGTAAATGGATCCATGTAGCTCAATTCAATTGTTTGGTCATGACTCCAGCAAGTGCCTGCGATCGCAGACATGTTTACTTGACGGTTTTTTACATTTTGCAACAGAATTCTGGTTTAATTTAAAGCAGTTTATTGAAATGTAGTTTAAATTCTTTTCTCAAAAATAATCTGCTTCTAGGTGGACTAACATATTTAAAAGTATAGTTCTTTTATCTAATAATATACAAGCGTATTATAAAAGTTTCATATAACTGTAGCTTTTTGAATAAATCATCAATAGTTGTAAAACTAACTTCTCTATTTAGTTTACACACCCACCGGTTAAGTCGAAGTTTACATACTACGCAATCTATTATATTAAGATTGATGAACAGTTTCTCTCACATTAAGAGATTTTGAACGAGGATTAATATTCTCTTAGTTCATACACGAACATAGAGGAAGCTACGTACAAAACCGACATGGAAAGGGTATTAAACAGTGGCTTCAATAAACGGCCCAATAAGTTATGTAAAGTACGGGTGCATCGCGTTACATTACAACCCCTACATGGACCGTCGGGGTTGGGACGCATGCGCCCGCACCGCCGGCCGCGCACGGCATATGCGAAATATTAAAGGAGGAAAGAGAAAAAAATTAACTTGTGAAGCCATTTTCGTCTATCGGCGGCGGCCCCCGCGCGCCGCCCGTAGGGTTTCTCTGATGCAGGCAGAAAGCCTCGTGCGGCCGCCGTGAACGAACGTCGCCGCTAACGTCTCGCGATCTGATTTTCCACGACCGGTTTGCCATTCGTCCGCTCTTGTGATTACACGTTGTGCGACACATCATAATTGTGCAGTGTTATTTAAACATTAAAGAAATATCCGTTCCATAAACTTAGTGAATACTATTTTATTCAGTCAGAACCTAGCTTTTGAGTGTAGTTTAAATATACTTTACTGTGTGGTGTAAGTTTTTCAGAAGTTTAATTTTGCTACCAAGTGTTTCGTCTTTGCATAGTGAACTAAAATAAGATCTTGAAGTAGTGTTTTTGTGTCCCAATTATTATCATTTGACAAAATTGTTGTCTTAAAGGTATATTGTATTATTGAAACATTTAAAAATAGCTAAATTTTTCGACGTTCGTCTGATTCCAATTCAACATCATATGATCGCAACCTTACAGGTACAGTTTATTTTTTTCATAGCTTTATAAAATTGTTTGTATTAATCGTCTTTTGCAAATTCTTCTTCATTTATTGTTTGTTTTTAAGCTAAACTTTTTATGCTATGTTTATTTTGTCAACGCTTTTAACATTCTTGTTTGTTTGCTATTTTTTTAATTATCAAAAGTGCATTTACTCATGAAAACCCTTTTATAGCATGGTTTTAAATATTCAGGATAAATATTTTTATCTATTCACTATATTAGCAGACCTGTAACAGCTGCTTCAGTAAATAAAGTTGAGATGTTTAAACACTTCAATAAAACTACAATCTAAATAAGGACTTTCTTAAAGGATAAACCGTCCTAACACGAGAAAGACCGTCGGTTTCAAAAAGTTTTAATGGCATTCTAAGGATATAGTAAATCAAAACTTTTATTTATGAAGTAGTAACAACACGTCAGAGTGCACTCTAAAATAGATGCTTGTAATAAAAAATCCATATACCTACCTCCCAATAAATTATTGGAAGACGTTCTTTTATTGGAGTAACGAATGGTAAGATGAGTAATGGCATAAGTTTTGCCAATAAATCATGCTTTTCGTAAATGTAAGAAGCTTCGAATGCGAGGGTAGTATTTGGCAAGCCACCCCTTGTTAGTTTAGTATCACATATTTATCATAAATACAGCTCAGACGTAAATGTAATACTTTTATCACTACATTAACATCTAGGAAATACTTAAGAAATAATGATAATTGACAGTTTACTTCTGATTAGTCAAAATATTTATAAGTTTAATGAGTACTTATTAAATCGACAGAAACTATGAAATCAATGGAGAGCTAGTGCTGTCTTCGTCATAATTGTCGAACATGTATATGGTAGGATCAATATTTATAAAGTATATGATTGTGCTAAATGTAATACTGTAAGGGTTGTAAAAGGCATATCGTCAAGAAAATGGGAGTGCTAAATAGTGGTTTGATGGATGGAGCGTGAAATGGCCTCTCAAATGAGTTTTGACGAACTATTGTTCAAGCCAGATACGACTAGAACTGTGAAATCTATCAACAAAACTTTTGCCTAGGCTGCACTTGAAATCTCCACGTTATTTTTATAGAAACTTTTATGACTTGGAACCTATATATTTCTTGGTTGTTATTAATCACAATCATGTTCATATCAAATCAATAACATTCAATTTATTGTTACTGGAAAATTTCTCAATATATTTTTTAAAATTTTTCAGTGTATAATGTATACATATAAATACAATACTAACGTTAAGTCATGTTTTTTAAAAATTTCTTCAAAGACAGTATAACAGACAAGTAGTCTTCCAAAAAAAAACTATCTTTAATCATAACATTCTATTGATTCTTCTTCACCTAAAAAAAAGTATAGAAATATTTACCACACATTTTTCAATCTCGGTTAATTCTTTTCAAACTTGATTGGATCCGAACTCTGTGAAAGAGCCTCATCGGATTATGAATATCGAATATCAGAAAAGAAATTATCGATAGAAATAAAAAGGCGTTCCCACGTTGCCGGAAGCAAGCACTGGATCGCCACGCTTCGGTACTTTGCTCTTTTACTATTGTCCCTTTGTCTGTATTTGGCTCCGTCAGCCTGTCAAAAGAGCACCTCTTTATTTTACCGATCTAGTTTGCCGTACTTAATTTGTGTTGCATCATTCGTTCCACACCATTTTCTTTTTTTATCATCGATCGTACCGATAACTCCCCCAATGTCGTGCCGTGCATTTGTAACTAAATTCACTACACGACTTATACTATCGTTGTTACCAATCAGCTATTTGCTAGGTAATAGCTACGTGCTATGCTACAATGGCCGGTACTATGTAATTTTGAACCTCATAATAAGACTCTTAATTAGTAATATTCTACTCTAACTAGTGGTTAACAGTATTCATTTAGTCGCAACAGAGTTCACGAACATACCAACTAGAAACACTAGTGAAATTTGCATTCTTGCCTCGCTTAAGCCAACATAGGCCAAGGACCACCCGCGTCGAGGTACCTTCTATTCAATAAGAGCTTTATAACATTGAGATAGAATTTCAAATCAAGATTCTTGTTCTCTATAATATCTATTGCTTGCAGTGAGGCAGTCTACAATCTACTTGCGTCTGCTCTGGCAAATTTCAATAAACGTTCGGTGAAAATATTTTACATCTCTATGCAATGCAATTGTGTATAAAACAAAATCTGTTTACACAAACAGAAGGTACAATGAAGGGATTTAATTTGCGCAGAATATATTTTTTCTTGCATTACCGTACTAAATAGACACTCTCAACGAGAATTTTCTAATCTTCGCTCGGCATCTCGAATAATACAGCTGCAGCATTCGAATCTCATTAGCAAGTAAAACAAGAGAAAAAACTCCAAGCAATAAATTTTAGCAAGGCTCAAGTGGAAACGTTTACGGTTCCTTTTAATTTGGTTGCCATTGTTGAGGCGTCCCGCGGCGTACCGTCCTGAGCCCGGTGCCCGCTCGAGTTCTTGCTAGAAGTCCAGCTGTTTCAACCATTAAGTAACTTCTTATTAGTTGATTAGAAAAGAAATTAAATGTAACGTTTACTTTATGGAGGTTCCTACACTAAATTGTTATTTATTACACATAAATTGAATAATGTAAATAAGTTGAATTAAATCTTAATTATATTAGTTTTAATATGGCGGCGTTGTTAAATTTTATTAAGTTTAATGTTGAACAATAATCACTTTTTTGATAGTAATTTATATTTGTTTACATTCAGTTAGAGATTGTGGATACTCGATCATTTAAATAGATAGGTAAAGTACGTTTTAATGTTTCCATAAAATTTAACCATGAAAGAAAGTAAAAGCCACCGATTAAAAAGATAAAAACTTGTGATTTGTTTATTTTTCAAAGTTATATCTTAACGTTTGTGTATATAGCATTGTAATACATATTATATAATAACAGTGAACGTATCTCTAGCTACTATGCCTGCCTACCACATGAAGGAATTTAGGATCATACTGGCATAGCGCCATGTTTTAATTACAAATATTTCTCTTTTACTAGTTATTAAATTTTAGTAATAAGTTAGTGGTGTTTTTATAAATTAATATTTATACAAATAAAGTAAATGATAAAGATATTCTGTATTTACTGATTAGCATTATATAATAAGTTTCTCAACAAAAGAGACAAGTTTGGCAAAACTCTGGGCAGGCCTGTTTGCAATGTCAGTGGCATAAAAAGAATCTAAATAGTTAACTTAACGTCACTAATTTTCAATGTTAAAGCTTAACAGCGGTATATAGAGACTCCGTGCGATAGGGCCACCACTTGTACTCCTTTAGTATTAAGTTAGCTTTATAATTAATCTCGTGTACAATAAAGTGATTTATTATTATTATAGTTATCTGTTTTTCATTATTATAGGTACATGTAAATTACATTTTAAAATACACTAAAATACATATAAAAAATATATAAAAATGTAAAATATCAATGTAATATCGGGGACCAAGAAATCGGTGGTTAGGGCTCCAAAAACAGGAATCTTCTCACTATACGGGCTATGTCAAGGAGGAGTGCTTTTTGTATCAGACCCTTGCTCCAGCCCTCTAACGTGTGTTTCTTAAGGTGCTGGGTGAAGCTCTTGGCTATCAGTCCGTGAACAGAAATGACTATCGGGACAGTGATCACCGAATCCATATTCCACGTATCATATTATAGCAAATATCAACTTCATCATATCATCTTCTTTATTGTATCATATTATTACTATTGTTGTATATAGCAGACGTTAAGTATCCACGCGGTCCATATCATAAATCAAAGTGAATTTTATGACGGTCCGATGAGACCCATAGCTATTTCTTCAACACATTTCGAGGAATAATGTTTATTTCAAATTATTGAAGTAATTCCAAGGGTACAGCTGAGAAGCTGCGGTGTGTGAGATACATGACGTTGCATTTTCTAGCGCGTCGAAGCCGGCTGCGTACAATCCATAATATATTAAACTATCTGGGCTATCGATGACCGCGATAAACTTGTTTGAAAGAAGAAAGATACACACTACTACATTAATCATCCGGTAGTAATAGAAAACATGCAGCTGCAGTTTCACCATAAAACAATAAACAATCTTTATAAGTACTAATAAAATATTCGTTTCTGAAAAATCTATTCTTTATTCTGGCATTTGAAATAGGTGTTACTCAACATTTTATTACCGGAGACATGTGTTTTGCGAAGTCTTCCACAACTGCGGCCCAGCTGTAAGCAGTAGAACGTGCCGTTCTGACTGCACATTAAAATTCCCACACATAAAAGTAAATGACAAAAAAATGTTCACCCGATGGCCCCTTTCCTACTCACAACAAACAAGCAGGTAAGCGAATCTTTTCGAACCCAGCAAAGTGAAATATTCTCAATTTTGTAAAGTATTTTAGATCTTACTACAGCTGATTACAGTTACAGTTTAAAAGTAACGACATTGCACCATGATCTTTAGCAACATGTGCTATCAATTGAAAAAAAAATTTTCTATTCTTCCATAAATAAGGATTAAAAATACTTTAGTTTTGATAGGACTTTTGAAGTTCTTTGGTTTAGCACCTCTATGCTGCGGTTAACTGTATCTTACACGTTTGTTTTCTGAATGCATTTGATACATTTAGTATTTTGATTACATGATGAGAACTAATGAAAATGGATGTTTTGAGACGCGCATCCGTTCTAAAATCAAAACAGAATAATGCATTATTAGATCTACGAATGCATAAATCACTGATTCTGAGAACCGTTTTGTTTACACTAAAGTATAACATAGAGGCTATTGACAAAACATAAGTCAACGGATGATCTTTTGGTACACATTTGGTATCCCATCAGACTCATCTAAATTGATTCTCCTCAACAATAGTCCGTGACTGAGTCTCGACTAATCATTATAAGACCCGAAACCGCCTATGACATTGTACTTGTAATACATTCCATTGTCGCCCGCGCCGGCTTCGATCACATATACGGTGAGGTGGTCGGGGCAATCAAAACATGGCGATGTGAGAATGTATACACACTGTGCATAGACTTTTTAACCTCGAGAGAGGTAACATGAAGGATATTTCAAAGGTTACGAATGTAATTTTAAAAGAAATAATATTTCTACTTATTTCTTGGCTACTACAAGATTTTCGAAGAAAAAGTAATGTTAGACAATATTATAAATGAAAATTAATAATTTGAACAGTTTTAAACTGATTCAATGAGTTAAGAAGGGATTGTTTTTCTCTCTGAGTTTAAATAGGTTCTTATGTAAACTATTAAGATGCACCTCAGTAAACAGAAATTTTAAACTAGTTCATGTGTTTGCTTAAAAAATATTTATTGCAATATCAAATGAGACTAGTTTATTAATGCCGGGGATTCAATAAAGAACTAGGATCAGCTTTATTTCCTAAGTCATATTTGCTGGGTCTGTTTTTCTTTTTAGCTAAGTTTAATGGATTTATACCTTTGTGAGGCCTCGTCGGCATGTAACTGGTTTTGAGAACCCTCGAACGGCACTGGACGAACAATCAAAACAATAATGTTATGATAGGAAGCGGCCGCGAGAATCATTGTTTATTTTAAACATTCGCCGCCAGCCGCGATTATATTCCTTGTAAGGCTACACCGAAGGGCTGTTAGCTTTACCTCCATACCATTGTTTAACGATCCTGCTTGATGTTTACACAAATTACTTTAAACAATTTGGTAAACACCAGATTTTCATAACAGAGTATTGCAACAAGATATAACATATCTTCCGTTCTTGCGGCGTAACATTCTTGCTTTACTAACAACGCCACTTGTGTGGTTATAAATATCTGATATGTAATTTATATCTCTTAATACCAAATGATAGAGGCAATGAGCTATCATTAATATTTAACGATGAAATGATATAGTAACTTTACTGTAAGTAATATTCTTGTTAACCGAATCGTTTGACGACTGGTTTGAAATAATTTTAGATGAGCTGTATTCCAAGTTTGAAAGGCAAATAATTAATAGTAAGGCAGTAATCATAATTTTAAAAACAAACCCAACTTAAAACCTCCTTTGAACCATATAAGTAATTATTGAGATGTTTAAAAACAAACATCGTAAGTAGTAATTCTAGAAGTATCTTTATTACCTTCTGGAGCAAGATTACAACAGAGTCAAACTCAATCAAGTTGTAAAGTGTACGTGTAAATGTTATATTCAGTGTTTCCAAGTAATCGCTCAGTGAAAGATACACCCGGGAGTAATTAAATTGTTTACATTTGAAGTTGATTATTGAGTTGTGGGTGTGTACGGTGAACAGTGGCTATAAGTCTAAATTTCATGCAGTTGACTTCCGCGCTCCAACGTGCGAGCGAATCGAACTTTACTACTGCCTATAAACTCTTTATAGCCCATTGTCGGCGATTATTACCTAACCCTCATGACTTATGAACTAATAAATTTGATCTTTTCATGCCGATCGTGCTTTCGATTTCACTCACACGATCTTATGAAGTAAACATAAAGTGTAATTTAAAAGTTTTCGCTCTTGTTAACAAATATATTTTATAAAACAATGATAAGTTCTACCCTGTCTTGGTAGTATCCAGTCTGAGTGAGCTAAATAAGAACATTTAAAACAAGCTGTGCTGCGTGCGTGAATCAATAGATTAGATGGAAATAACCTTAAAATATCTCCGTATGGTTGGGCTGTAAATAACTTGTTTGTAATTGCGGAGCCGCGATTGTCTGCTGGTATAAGGCGGGCCGTTTGATAGCAATCTTACTTGTGCCAGTCTCGGTCCCCTTCCTACCTTTTGCGTAGTGAATTGCTATTTGCGTGTTACCGTTTTCGGTCACTGTTTAAGTAACACACCGTCACTGAGTAAAATATATCATTATAGTCGATAACATAAATATTCCACTGTTAAGCCTTTTAAGCGAAGTAATATTATCATAAGAGTACAATAACATTGCATTATTGTACAAAGGATATGAACAAGAGAATATAACATCTAAGAAGGACCATTGCCTTTATTGAAAGCCGTGCTTGCTTTATACTGTCCCCCGCCTTCTCAGGCATAAAGTTATTTTCACAACAAAGCACGCGAAGCCTCTGAGCTGCTTATATTGGTCCGCTCTTGAGCCGACCCATTGTAATCTTAATGCCGTATTATATTAATGCGATAAACATCTCCCAGATCTTCAGACTCATTTTTTTCTGTGAATTATCTTGAGTTTAATATTGGCAGTTTCATAGAGAAGAGGTTTCTCTGGTTACCGAGTCTTATCTTAAATCGATGCGAGAGGGTCCAATTCTATCGAGACACTTTACAATTTAGTCGGTCTATTATATCTTTTTATTTGAGTTTTTATCGAAATAGAATTTGTTTTATACGTCATCGGATGGTGATGTTCTGAATGGCATAAATAATGGACGCACAACGTCATCTCATCAATGTCACGTGGTATTAAATATGCATAATATAGGCCGTATTAAAACACTTATGTCGGATGACAAGGCATGAAAATCCAAATTTACTGAGCATATTATTGTGGAGTGAGAGAACAAGCCGAGCCACGCACAATGAAACTTTGTGCCTTCCCTGAATAATTGCCGCATTTAACGGTAGAGATTTAGAGCCCAAGCTTGTACCACAATGAAGTATTTAAATCGTAAAAAGAAACTAAATTAATGTTTGTCACACCTTACTCAAAATAATTAAATAGATTAATTTTATGGTTTCCCATAAAGGGCTAGTTACCATAACCACAGTTAACATAACCACACTCATTAAAATTATCCTAATTTTATTGCGATTGTAAATAAATGTATCGTAGAAGATATTTTACTACTGCTATTAGTAAAAAAAAGGGAAGGCGTAGGTTTGACCCTGTATTACAAAAAAAGAAATGGCGATGGAGGTAACTAAACTCAAGCTCTAAATTTTGAGGTGTCGCTGAAGGAACCTATATTCTGGTTATTAACTACTTTAAGTGCAGCACACCGATCTATACCTATTATGTTTACGTTATCTAAGGTCCGCAATTAAATTAAAAACGAAGATGAGTCTGTAATTTTAAAAAGTTTTTAAATCAAAACATGATGCTTTTTACGCTACTATCAGCTGTTTTTTAATCGCTAAGTGAGTTGAGCCCTTAGTGTTTTGTCGTCAAACTTTTATGAAAATTTAATACTATGTATGTATACGAATAATTTTGCTTGCTCTTAAATAATGATTAAGTATAAATTATGTGTCCTTTATAAAGGTGTACTTATTTTAATTAAGCCTTAATAATATTGATCAACAGATGATTTGGATTGCCAAAAATAACAGTATGATTTTACTTGATAACTTGGATAGTTTTCATAGAATTGTTTATTTTTCTCTCTCATTCTCCCTAAAGGGACCTCGGTTACTGACATGCCAGATACAATTCAAAGCAAACACATTATTTTAGTATATTTATATGACACGCAAAAAATATGAATAGGTAATACCGTTTCTCCTAAGACTTGGTTCCCAGCCAAGGAAGAATATTTTCATACCGTTCCACTTAACAATAATGGTAAAATGAAATCATGACGGTATGGTGTCACACCATATTTGCTTTAATGGTAAAAGTCATTACTTTATGTAGTTTGGAGTGGACGTTCATAGGGTTGTCGAAAATATTTTATTTTGACAAAATAATACAACTAAACATGTTTGTTACTTAATGTTAAATAACGCATCATTGTGTACGTTAAATTATTGTATTATCAAGCGTTCAAATATCGCAACTATTCCTGAACCGTTTTCAAAAGTAATTACATTTTTTTTTTATTATTAATTGTCTACAGATTTAAACGAAATAGTGGAACGCTCGAGAATGAATGGCTCTTTGTTAAAATGTGTCATCGGTTCACGGTTTAACTCAGTAGTGTAACTAAACGAGTGTATTGTTCCTTTTTTGACATAACTTTTACACGAGTAAAATGATCAGAAGCTAAAATAGCCTCAGTAATATTGAAGATTAAACTTATTTTTTAAAAAGTCTACCAAACTAACTCTATTCTGTCATACATAAGCATGAATAGAATCTAAGAGTGGTGGTCATACTCATTTCCAATGCAGACAATGCATTATTACAGACAAAGGACCCAGGATCATAGTAGGAGGAAACCCTGTGCGCTGGTAGTGACTTCCAGGTTTTGACTGCTCGGCACAGGGAAGAAGAGTTGAACCCATTACTTTGAGGGCGTTTCTCTACCACACTGAAATGTTGACATTCAAAGTCAGGACGTATTGTCATGTAGAAAAACGGAGAATGTGGGTCGAGTTGGAAGGGCTCGTCAGAACACTCTCCATGATAAAGGCGATAGAGTACTGCTATAGAGGTTCAAGAGACTCGGTGACTACGGAACTGTTGATGATGCGGACTGCTCGCCGTTCTGACCGATCTAGATCAAGCAAATACTGCGCTGATTCATCGCAAAGTTGAGAACCGCGAACCTGGTCTTATAAAGAAGATGTAAATGCTCAGGTGAGAAAAACACAATACAATTAGTTTCTACGAGGACGCCTTAGTGACACTCAACAATGTACTCACACGGATTGAGATCCCGGCAAATATCCACTTTCTGTGACAGTTCAGTGCTCTTAAAAATGGGGAATGGAAGAAACGGAGACTTATTTTAGAGAACGCGCACCTGTATTTTTTTGGCGTTTAACTTGACCGAATTCTCATAACCTCAGTAAGAAATGCGACTAAGGTCCAGGTCGAGCTCAGTGACAAGCTTCTGTCGTTTATCTTTGGCGTCTGTTAGCTTGACTGTAGGGTATCAGAAATATCGTCCGTGAACTGTGCTATCATCTGCATGGCAGTGTATGTTGCCAAGGGCTAATATGTCATTAATATGCAGAAGAAACAGTATGAGCGACAGAACGGAACCCTGAGTTACACCAGCGTTTACATTTTACAGTGTTTCTTTTTAATCTTAATAATCTTAATTTACTTTAACTTGCCTATTATGCAAATTTGGTAGTGGCTCGAGTTCTCGACAAAATGGAGCCAAATCCAAAAAAATGCATATTGATGGCAGCCCTTAACCAGTACAATGTCGCTTTGTGTCCCGCTGAGTAATCGTCGCAACTTAGCTTCTCGAATTTATGTCCCATATATACTTCAACCATAATGGAATATTTAGGGGTGCACGAAAACTTTTACATTGTACAAAACCATATTTTATTTACACGGTGACATATGAATGCTATATTTTTTGTGTCCTTTGCATCGATGAAATGTTTATTCTGTGATTTAATACAGTGAAAAATTTTATATGACTGTAATTGTAAAATTATGGAAACGGTAGAAAATTTTACTTGTGATGAGTTAAAGATCAGCTCTTGTTAAGTACGAGCAACACTTGCACAGTTTGACGTCGCTGAAATCAGAACAAATAATTTATAATGTGTAACCGTGTTGCCAACTTATAAGCAGGCTGGCTCTGGAAGATCCGCCCTCACTGTAACTTTAATAATTAAGTATGAACGACCACTCAATCGAAGTGGAGCCGAAGTGTACTAGAGTGGATACCACAATTGGGCAAACATAGTGTAGGGTGCCCTGCGGTGCGATGGACCGACGACTTGAAGAAGGTGGCTGGCAGCGGATGGATGCGAATCGCCCAAGACCGGGATGGTTGGCGTTCCTTGGGAGAGACCTTCGTTCAGCAGTGGCCGGCGATAGGTTGATTGATTGATTGATCACTCAATCAAAGAACATCATCCTTCTAGCGTTTATTATTTTCCCAATGTTATTTAGGGTCAGCTAGTAGTTCAGCCGATTTTATCTCAATATCAGTTTTTCACGGGGTGACTCGCATCGGATCTCCGCAACCTTGGGAGCGAACTGAATTTGAAGGTAGAACTAGTTGGCAGTACATTTGAGAGCACTGACTTCCCAATAACGATTGCCATTGATGTTCATGTCAGTCGATCGACGGCGTAACGTGCTCTCTAAGGCACGAGCGTGAAACACTGCTGACTTCCATACTCCGGGCTGCTATTAGAGATTTCTTGTAAGAAAAACCCGATAACACTTTTTAAGGCGTCCCGGAAATCGAATGTGAAACCTCTTGAACGACAGTCTCACATGTTAACCGCAAGACAAGAAAACCTGATTCATTTTAAATTAAAAAAAATCTTCTCTTTGGAAGTTTACTTCAAAATTAATTTTAGAAATTATTTAGTATTAGGTATCAAATAGAAGATGATTTAATAAGTTTCGTGTACAATATAAACATTGAATTATCACGGATAATTTGTATTGTCATAATAGTCGTTAGACTCGAAGGAAGAAATTGTGCCGGCAATACACTATGTTTTAATTAGTTATACTGTAACTAATTTGATTGACTTGCTAAAACAGGATCCTGAAATGGTTCATATGGACTTACAGTCAGAATTTTTATTAGATGAAGTCTATCATTTGTATTGATAGAAAAACATGTTTATGAATAAGTTAAGAGTTATATATTTATAGCTTTATGTACAGATAGATGTATGCAACATTTAAGGATTAAATATAAGGAACTTGAAAAGTAGAGGCAGATAATAAAACAAAAACGTTTTGAACTTGCAAATTCACAATCAAAATTAACTTAGCGTTAAGAAAAACAAGAGTGCAAAATTAAATATAACACAGAATAAAACTACTAATACTTTAGTAAATGTCATACTACCGAGTTTATTAGTAAGTAAACAAATATGAATTTTATTTAGCCAAAAATAAATTAACCAACTGTTATGGCAACACAATGTTAGGTGGACTGCAATAAGCTGTTGATTATGACGGTAATGGTGATTATAGCAACAAAAACAATGTTACATTTCCATGTAGGAACTTGAAAATTATTGCCGACTTGAATTATTACTAAAATCGCTGCCGTTTTCCTTGCCAAGTTGACCAATAACAATTAAGATCGCAGGCAGTTCTCCCTTCTATTGTGTCAGTCTCACAATCAGTTTGTTTGAGTAAAACACTATTTTCACAATATAAGGGATATTAGGTTGTCATAATTTGATATCTTAGATCTGCAGTTTTAAATAAGTACAGTATATTTCATATGTAATATCTTAGCACTTTTCCTACAAAGTGTAAAACAGGGTAAAAGAAATCGAATGAGAATGTTAATTCATCACACTATTTCTTAAGATACAATATATTGAATTGATACAGTACAGCACTCGCTTAAAGATCGTTATGTGATTATAACAGTTTTCTTTTTAAACACTTTATTCACATAAAATACAAAATCATCGTTTAGACGAAGTCTTCATAAACTTGTCAGACATTTCCAAATTTAAAAAATTGAAATAAAAAAATGAAACCCATATTTTTCTAACGTTTTTTCATAATATATAAAACATTAATGCAAAATATGTAGAGCTTCTCAAAGGAAAATTTTATTTGTACTTTAAGTAGTTCTTAATCTACAGACAACGTTATAAATATGTTAATTCTTAATTTCGTTTGAGAAGATAAGATTCTATAGATTAACATTTATAAGACGGACTTATGCATAAGCTTTAATGTTAGACTGTTGTGGTAAAGTTTACGATTACTTTTATTGGTAACGTAAATAATCTTACAAACGCTTTGTCCATATCATTTATCAAAAGTATTGCCACTAGGTTATGTTTGTGTCTGAAAAAAATCATATATGCACGCTTGGAAATATATTACGTGTTGGACACAAACGATAAATGTTTTATTTTTTTTTATTAAAATGAACGAATCAAAATACGTTTACATGTACATGTGTGTACATTAAATGTATGCACACACATTTATTCCATACCATTACAATTTTTTTCCTACTCCGAGCCCTTTTTCCAAATTAGGTTGGGTCGGCTTTAAGTCTGTTACGATACGATCAAACTTAGATTTTTTACATGAAGTGACTGCCATCAGACTGCCCAGACCTAAATACTAGGCGATATTGAAATTCTGACTGTTTTTCGACCTTTTACGACGTTTCAAAATGTTAACAATGGTCACCAATCAAAGACTGACGTGGCTAGGGTTATCAGGATATATAGCTTTGCAATGTGTTGAGCCAAGAGCCAAGAGCCCTTTTTTACGAAAAAAAATACTGTCAGTTGGATATACAACCAAATAAACTAGAAAAGAAAAAGGCGATTGCACACATTCAGCACGATTTATAACATACTCAACAATGCTTTATGAACTTGAAGACTTTTGAATAAGTAGAAGTGTTATACGTTTAGAATACCTACAATAAAAGTGGTAAGTTGGGAAGGTCGAACTAAATGTAACTTTTGCCTTTGACTTGTGCCTTTTGTTAAGTGTATTCGTATTTTTTGTGTAAGCGCCTACTACTTACGCAATCAACATATGTATGTATATTATATACTCTTGAGAACTACAATATATTTATTTTTGACGTAAGAACAGCAGATTATGTATCGGTAGAAAACATTAAACGAATAAATCATTTGAAGGGTAAACATGACAAGGCATATTAATTCAATTGTAATATAAAATGCAGGCTTTCATATAAACTTGCAACATTTATTATTCGTATTGGTATTGTGTTCTTGGGAATCGTTGCAACAAGTTTAATCAAATTTACGATGTATGTTTACGGGAGCGAAAACCAAAGCTATCCCTGGGAATCCGTGTTTTATGCTAGTTTTGAAACTGAAATAAATCGAAGCTCGGTCGGGCTCCGGCGGTGAAGAGTTTGGTTTGTTATTGGCATTCTGAAAGCATAAAATTTTCGTAAAATTTTGAAGACAAATATTTGTTAAAAGATTTTTAGCGAGTGAACTAAAATCAAACTTTCTTAACGAATATGAATATGTATTCTTGAACATAAGTTGTAACTTTATATGTATGGACATAATTATAAGAACATTTATTTTCGTCAAGTATGTTAGGTAACATTACTTGCGGTAGTGTAAAGACAGGTGTTGGTTTATCGATCGAATAACTGTCGAGTTTAGTAGAAAACATTTACCTAAAGACTAGTAATGTGTGACTGACGTTATTAACGGTCTGTTTTATTATCGTCTTATGCAGAAAAAAAAAAATTTTAATATGTTCTTTTAAATTCGTTTTTTTTCCATAGTAGGAACTAAAGACGTGTTTATAACGAAAAACTCTACGGTTATATACTAAATATGATTTTAAATGCTCAATAACTCATTTAAGGCTGCTTCTTACTTCATAGTTTATTTAAAGATGTCACAGATAATTTAATTTACATCATTAACGTCTAGATATGTAGCCAGTTCGGTGTACTGCGTTTATTAAATCATAGTGTGAAGTTTCTCCACTTAAGGTACCTGACCGTGGACCACAATGCGTTGAGGTTTCTCCTTGAATAAATAATGAATGGAGCGATGTTAAACCCCACGTCTACTAGTCAACACTTGACAAACACGTCTTTAACATATCTAATGTTGCGGTTTGAACTTTGACTACTACTACGAGTTTGTTTGTTGAAAATCACGGTAGGAAAATTAGGAATTTGAATTTTAAAATTCTGTTGACCTAAATACCTATGGTATAGCTACATACTTTTGTTGAAGGTAACGGTACAAAGTGTAAGACAGCATACATATTATATAGAACTATTGTAGAATGCTGAGACATTAGTAAAAACTAAGAACACAGCAGCCGCAATAACAGATGTATTCAACATCGTGATCTTAAAGAACGTTTATATTATAGTTTTGTTTTCGAGACATTAAAGTTTTGTGAGTTTATTCTGGCTTGAACTTTGCTTATACAATGTTTCTAGAAAACTTCTATTTTTGGTACTTTTAAAACTCGTAAAAATAACATTTTTTAATGTTAAGAAGATTGTATTAAAAATCGATTACAAAAAAGTATTTCAAGCCCCTGAAGTTATTATCTTTTACATTAATCATTTCTGGTGAGTATAATGTTGCAAACCTCAGCTAAACCTAGTAAATATAAAAACATTATACTGTAATTTTTTTCAATTATAACCTGTCAACACTCAACGTCTTTTATGTACACGCAACACCTCTTATTTTCGGATTCATTGTGTTCTTATTTTAAAAATGATTAAATATAGTAACTCTTTTTTCATTATACATCACAGAAACATTATGGAAACCCAATTTTGTATGTGTGTCTGTGTGTATGTGTGTGTGCGTATGTGTGTGTGTGTGTGAGTGTGTATGAGTAAATATAATTATATGTATATATGCACGTCTGATACTTCTTTACGGTCAAACCAATGTACCAAGTTTGATAAAATTAGGAATGGAAGTAGCTGATAATCTGGCTACTTTTTATAGCGGAAAATGTAGACTTCTCATAGGATGAGCAAGGAGTGTTAATAGTTATCTAATGGTATTTTTTTGTACAATACTTGCTTACAGGACTGTCAAAAGATACATGTACAGAAACATAATTAACTAAATCCTATTTCATAAGATTATCGTTTACATAATACATTATAATATTATTGTGAACATAATTTTAACGTAATTAATAGCTTTAGTTAAATAGTACCTAATTAAAAACATTGTGATAGGAATCAATAATGTTTTAAAAATTAATTATACCTAACATTTAACGATTAGGTTCACAAATGAATTAAATATTGAAAAATCATGACAAAATCCATTAATTTTGTTTATTTTTGTTTAAATAACCATAATTACGTCTAGAATAAGCTATTAAAGGAAGACAAGTTTCTTCATGTTTAAACATTCGTAACATGCCTATAAAATATCCACTTGCAACACGTTTATGTCCAGTCTAATAAAATGTCCAGAGCACTTTAATATTCTATATGGCTTTAAGTAAATTAAAAGAAACGAAAATCAATTAAATATAGGTATAAAGTAAAATTTAAGAGACAAGAATTCTTTGTACAAAAATTTAACCAAAACAAAACAAATTTGTAATTTGAAATAAGAACACTATCGTTATACATACTTCATGTATGTATGTTCGTAAAGAAAATTTTAATTGGATACATTTCAATAAATGATGAAGCGTGTGCGCAAACCACACGACCAGCACCTAAATGAAAAAAATATGGCATATTGCTAACATGTTACCTATATTATATTTGGGATTACAAATTTTTACAAATATGTAGAAGTGCACAAGTTTAAAATTTTGAAATTCAATAGTGTATAAAGCTAAAGATTTTACAATAATGGCTATTATAAAACTATAGGAGTCCAGTATGTGCAAGGCCGGTTTCCTAAATTGTAGAAGACGGGGAAACTGATTTTCGTCCAAAAAGAGGACCGTCCGGCGGACTTATAATATGCCTACCGGCCCATAGTGTTTGAAAGAGTGATCACAAAACGATCTTCATTCTCCATAAGCGCTAACCTGGGGGTCAGGTGAAACTATCTGTCACCCTCGCAGAAGCAGACCGGGGTAACGTTGCGAGAGCTGCAGAACACTCTTTTGGGGGCAGAAAATGTAACACCGAGGTCCCCACACAGGCAGAGGCCTTCTACAATGGATACCTGAGGTACTCGGGGTTCCAGGGCTTTATTCTCTATGGTGCACCTGGTTTCCCCGCTAATACTACCCAAGACGGCGTGCGGTTTTGTCGGTTCAAGTTTGATATAACCATCAACCAGTAATATCCAGAGGGATTACCACAGTACATATTTGGATATGCCATGGTGCAAAACTCTGCACAATGATAGTTGAAGTTAAACTGGTCTTGAAATATAATATTCAAAATGATCGAAATTCAACTGCCATCTCAACTTCATTGTAATTATTTTATTGAGACCGCTTTAATTTTTATTAAAGTGACTCATCTCCAACGGTGCAATTTAAACCATCTCAAATTTCATAATAAGTAAAAAATGAGATACGTTACGTTTGCTCTAGGGCTTGAGTAAATTTGTCTGTTCATCTTTGAGTATAAGATTACAATTTTTTGTAGTATATACCATCTGGACCTAATCTATGCTACTAGGCAAAAGTCTCTGGAATATGCAGTATAGTTTTTTTTTTTTGCGCATACGTCCCATTAATACAATTTTCATACAATTTCACCTACATAATGTTATTCCGTAATGACATACAGTAGCTTATGCAAACAAAACTATTCTCTAATTGTGCCCGTTTTATTTTTCTAGGAAGCGAAGCCGCAAGCGTTACCATTTTAAAAAACAAAGACTCCACCTGTTTGTTTTGCTAAGATTAACTTTAAATTCGTACTTTCCTTTTAAAATGATAATATAGGAGTACATGATGTCTGGGGAACGGAAACGCAGCAGCGAGTGTTTAACTTGACTTGATAGATTTATAGAGAGGGGCGGAACACGACAAGGGACTTATACCGCCACGCCACGGGTACAGTTTTGTTGCATGATTCGATAATGCTACCGAACAAAATATATGTCTCTTGCGGTTGAGTTGACAGTAGACATATCATTATACTGTTTTTTAATGCAAGCTTGTTTATATGTTTTCCGTTTAAGTGTTAACACTTAGAAGAAGAAAAAAAATTGTGTTTTAAGTTATGACAAGCAAATAAAAATATACATAAAATTATGCCGGTTGCCCTGAAGGGGTAGGTAGAAATATATTAAACGTCTACTTTTCGTTAGTATTTTGGTCTCACGTAATAGGTAACGAGTCTATTGGCGTAGCAAAATATATCTGTTTTATGTTATTAAATAAACGGTTTAGGCATTATTAATCGTGGAAACTGTATTAAAATTGTTTGAGTAGTTTAAGATAAGTTAGCACATTTTGTTAGCAAAGACAGACGAGTTAATACGCTGTGTTAATTCTGATGAGGTTTGTTTGAAAACTTAGTAGTAGTATGGAAGAAAGAAATGTAACTTGTGCCTTACTATTCGTACACAAGTCTTACAAATTCTCTTCTTTCACTTTATTTTACTTCTAATTTTATTAGAACTACAGAGCATGAATTTCGATACGCAGCATACTGCAAAACATTTTCCTTTTAGCTTTTAACGATAAACCACGTGACAGCTACTCTTTCTTTTACGATTACCTCACTAAGTCCATTTAATTGGCTCGGTACCGCACGTACCGGCTAGCGTGCAAGATAACACTTCTAAAGTATGTGCACTATGTTCACTGCACTTGACTAAATGAGAGGGTTATTTTTAACTCTACAGGGTTATAAACTCGCTTCTAAAACCCGAAACGACAAATATTAAACGATAACACTTCGGATATGGCTTTCCTGTACTGTGATTATTGTGGATACTAAAAGTCGCGGTTTGAATGACAATTGGTCGGTTATTCACATCTGATAATTATGATAATATTATAGATAAGTAAAGACGATTGAGAGTGTAGTATTTCCTGTAGTATTAATAAATAAAAAGTAGTTACTCAAAACTAGCTATACCATGCCGTGCTTCACTGTACTCGACATATTTTTAATATGTTTCAATTTTAACTGTACACTTAGTTTATGTTAAATATGGGTCAGAGACAGTGAGGTAGATTAGATTAGAGAAAAAGAAACTAAAAAAGTGACTCTATCTTCATATTTTTTTAAGAAGTGACTTCTTTCCTTAAGATGTTAACAGAAAGTAATATCAAATTGGACGCCAACTTCCAAAGTTTAAAAAAGTCTCATGTAATCTATCGTCTTAAAATCTACAGACCAATAAAACAAGAAGTTATATATTAAAATTTAACCAAGAAATTCCAGAAATACAGTACTGTCAAGGTAATTGTAGAGAAATAGTAAAAACAGTGCTTGAAGACAGCTGTCTGTATAATTGCAATTTGCATAAGTCTGAATCAAACATTAATAATGTTGAACTATTATTCAAATAGTCTAGTCGAAACAGACTGGGATTGAAGTTTGGTTTAAGTTTTACTTTGGCTTCATGTATTCAGTTCACGATATATTATCTACTGGCTCTCGGAGAGTTCAGAAACATCAATATCGACACTTGAAGAACTTAAATGAAGTTGTTGGAATATACGAATTCTCGTTAAATATTGTATATTTAAATTAATTTTAAGAAATACCTAAGACATTGAGTGAAGAAGCCAAAACAATAGAAGATGTATGACAATTACAAATAAAAACTCAAATTTCTTGACCATAATTCTTTAAATTGTATTTGATTCTATTTCAATTACCAGTATATCTTGAACTGTCCTTCTATGGACTTCTCTTTTTTGTAGCCATTTTTATTTGATATATTTTAAATCATATTCATTAAATCTGTTAGCTTTTTAGTCTAAATAAATATTTTAAAGCCTAAGGTACACCAAAACGCAATATCTACTAGCCATACAATAGCTTAAGTTGCTTAAAAGAGTAATTTGAACCGCTACTCGATACCACAAAAAAAAGAACAATTCCTTCCTATTAAGTGTCAAACAAAGAAAGTTGACGAGTCGAACAAAAATAAGGCAACGTAATATAGTTACATGACAGAGCGTTATATGACAAAGCGGTTTTTGTTCTTTTCGAGCAAGTCGTGGAGGATAAACCCCGGTTCAGTGAGTGGCATGGTGTAGACGGTCTGGTCGCGTGTCGAGAACAGATCCATTAATGTAGTCAGCCATGTGCTGCCGCCAGCAAACAAATTATGGATACAAACACGTCACAACACGCGAGCTTGCCTTGAAAGCCTTCTGCTTGCTTTGTCAATTTTGTTCCGTAGATACCCATCCTTGTTGTATCGCCTTCGAGGTACTCGCCCAAGTAATTTGATAAATTTTATTGTTATTGGCAGTGCCAACAACGGTAATTGTTTTAGAGTTTGCTCACGCTATTGTGTGTACATATTCGGGGAATAATTTTCTAGATAATGTTTGTTTATTTTACCCTACGTTGCTTTTATAAAAATTTTATTAATACACAGTATTGTGTGAAACACAAACACCTAGATATTGTAAATTTTCAAATGATTAATGAATTATTGTAATATTGTTCGTACCAATATGCTCTCAAACCGTCTGAGCACTCTACAACTTTAATACAGTTAGGATAGTTATGGTCTTTTCTAATATTTCATTTGGGAATTAAATACGCTGTATATGTCTGATTCCTCGTGATATCTTGCAGCTTGTCACTCGTACAAGAGTTTCAAATAGAGGGTGAGAAGGGAGGCTTAGGGTGGCGTAACATGGATTCACTAATTTCACAGTCTCAGACTTAGGTAACGTCGGGCATTTGCCGCTTGTTGCCACAATTCCGTCTTAAGAGAATAAGCGCTTCTAACTAAATAAAGAAATAAAATATTCAAATGTAGTGTTTTTCTATTTTATAGCTTGTTATTACAATCTTATTTTGTAATATTGTATCTTGGTTTAAAGTGTTTAAGCCCAGTTTGTCTTTCGCAGAAGACTCAGAAAATCATTTTGAAACTTTTAGGAATTGATTTTAGTGCTTGATGTAACCATCACATATTAGTTTATTCTAGTGGTCGCCCATTGGTCGAAATTCGACCATAATCAATTTAAATTGTAAATGACTTAATATACATTATTAAAATATAATATTCAAACATTATTAAGGTTCTACTGTCCAAAACTAAACTACTATAACCACAGATTTGACCAAGACTGTTATTTGCCAATTTCTTTTTTGAACAAATTATATGAAATTAAAAAGAAGTAAAATAAAGAATACCTATTTAAAAAATGTTTATTAAAACAAAACATGCTATAAGAGGATGCAAAACAAAAAAACATTTTTTATCACATATTGCAATAATTTAATTAATGATTTAAAACTTCTCTAAAAACAATGTTTTTTGTAAAAACTCTTTCATCGTTTGCTAAATGTCCTTGGCCATTATATTTGGATATATAAAACCTTAAACCAGCGAATGAACGAACTCTACTTGCTGCGACATACAATTGCCCATGTGTAAAAACTGGCCGATTTAATAAAACTCCAATTTTTTGGACTGTTTTGTCCAATTCCAGTGAAATTTCACGCATTATGTTGTTGTTACATGTTTGAATAATACGTTCTTGTAATCTGTAATTAATAGCAGTGTCAACATCATAAAAATATAATTGTGCATAACATGGTGAGCGACCATATGCAGCAGTCATTGGGCCTGATCTGTGATAAAAAACATCATATATTTTGAAATAATACGCTCCACTTGTACCTACCTCAGCAACTTTGGCTTCTGAGCTAACCATAGCAAAACATGAATTATATTTCCTAATATATTCTGAATAATTTTTTGATTTACTTTTTATTGAAGGTTCATTTGAAGTAAGTCAATTAGTATAATGATTTAAAATATTCATTTTGGCTTAAGGGTGGTAATATTGTTTTACCCTTATGACAACAAGAAGTGAATGCGGTTCGGTCGCCTAAAGTCACTTCAGATTTAAAATGTTTCGCATTGCAAAACCTGCACTCTAAATCCATTAATCCACAATCATAACTTAAAAACACATTTGGAATGACATTTAGAGCACATTCAAATGTACGTATCTCTCAAAATCACTTATTTATCCTGAAGTATATACAATTACTGAAATCGTAAACTACATACTACAACTACTAATAATTGCTTTGAACCGGCAATAGCAAATTATATTTTTTTTATACCTGAATGTTATCATTGCAGATTGCTGCTACAGAACTTTCTTTATGCATATAATGAAAGTCCGTGTACATTTAAATGTATCTTACTGCTACACAACTTATATGGGCGAATCCATGTAAACTCGATTACGGTCCATACAAAGCTGTCCAAGCATATTTTTAAGTACATTTTAGTAAGTAATCTTATCAAATGTTGGCAAAGTTACTATTCTATCTGAAACATAAGAGGGCCCATTTAATAAATGATTACTTTTCAAGATATTAGCCATTTTATAAAAATCGTGCCAGGGGACTGAAGGGTGTGGCAGAGGACTGTTTTTAAGGTGGCAAGGGACTGTCAAATGTAACAGAGGACTGTGTTATATTGAATAAAATCACACTCAATGCATAATAAACATTTATTATTTATGCCATCTTCGGACATCAACATTATCATAATATTTTAATCAAAATAAAAGCTCTCAAAGAAAAATATTCTTCCACTTAAAAACTTAAACGAAAACTATTTCTTAACAAAAAATAATTCTTATTATAATTCGTACTTTACTTGAGATCAAATAACTTGAGATCAAAAATAGGAATCTTCTTTATAGGAGTCTTTTTTTAACATAAACTTAATAATAATTGACTTATTAATTATGCTTTGAACACTTTCAACTTTAATTAAACTATACAGATTAATACTTAGAGGTCAGAGGACACAAAACTTATGGCTACATTCTTAATCAAATAATAAGGCACGGATAATCACAGCTAGATATTTTTTTTAAAAAAGGAAAAAGAACCTGATAAAGAACAACAAAATTATCTCTCAAAAACGTCTACTTGAGGCGAGAATTTATAAAATATTCTCTTTCCTTTAAGAATCAAATCAGGATTCTCTAACTTTTGAATAATCTGTTCAAAGGTTACGTCTGAGATGTCGTTATCATCAATTTTAAAGGCTTGTTCTTTGTGGTCACATACCTTTAAAAAAGTAACCCTCAAATCACCTTCTTCTTCATCAATGTCATTAATTACAGCGGCATATCGATATTCCAAGTTTTTAGCTGAAAACCTCACTAGAATATAGTCGCCAATATTATAAGTTCGTTTCCTACTGCCACTGGTTCCAGCTTTTTCGTCTTCTAACGTTTCAGTTGGTGTATGGTTGGTGCGTGGGATGTTTGGTATCGGTTCAGCAGCATTAAATTCGCTTTCCGATTCAGACTCTGTAAATACATCTTCAACAGACCATCTAGGTTCTAGGTCAAAGTTGATGTTACCTATCTTGAAGTGTTCACAAGAACCATTGTTGCAAAAGCAGCTGAGACTTTTCATTGTCAGAGTTTTACATTTAGAGGGTATATCAAGGATGAAGCTGTCAAAAACACCTGCGACTTGATGGACATTCAAGGTGCCTTTGAAGCTTTTTTGTTTCGACGCTTCCTTGTCAATTTTATCGATCATTGACCGGATGTCTTCGCTATCAATTGTGATGCATGTAATGCTGGGGCAACTTTTTTCTACAGCCTGTACAAAACTTTCGATATCATTGACATCAACCCCGGAGTTGACAACAAAATCTGCAGTTCTTTTACAAGTTGCCCCGATGCCGTCAGGTGCACCTTTCCCATGTCCACTCTCCGTATAGTTCCACGTAAATTGTTCTACACCAGAAATTGCATCAGACAGTTTAGACGCCATGATAAAAAACATAGTTTTATTACGATATTGCGTTACAGGGCCATCACTTAAGAAATGTACGCGTTTGATGCAATTTGAAAGAGTTTTGAAAATTGGTTGCAGATGTGCCCAAATGGCACCTGGTGAATGAGCTAAATTTTCGGAGGCTGTGCAATAACAACGAATTGAATTCTTCAGGTATACTACCACAGTATGTAAACTCAGTTGAGCTCGAGATCCACCGAAATGAATCGTCTGTATTTCATCTGCATATTTTGTGTCATAATTCTCGCTGAAATCAACGTGAATTAAGACGTCTTCGTCTTGTAGATTTTGTTTCAAATCAGTCATGGCATTGTACTGCTGAACGATGTTTCTTTGATGGGCCACAAATTTTACTAAGTCTTCTTGTAACTGTGTTATAAGTTGACGAGGATGAATTTCAAACTTTTTTTTGCAGTACTTCGTCACTGTCCGCTTCTTTTTGGTTTTTAAATCTTCGATCTCTTGCCTCTCAGTAACCCACTTTTTATATTTCAATACTTTATTGTCATCAAACTCTTTATATGCAGGATTTGTATTAGTGCAATTCAGACAATTTCTCGATAAGCAGTCTACGCTGTATCGATCGCAACACAAGTCTTCGAGTAACTTCTGGTAATTGTTGTAAGGTAGTATTTTTGCTTCATATAAAGCTTGCAGTTTCAGGTCAACATTACTGTGTATAATACACAAGCACGTATCCCGACATTGCGCATTTGGTTTGACTACCCAGAACGGACGCAATTTACAGAATGTTTGATAACACAGTTTACTCGTACGGTTTTCAGCCAGAAATTTTTTGTACAAGTTGATAATAGTATCAATCAGATATCTTTTTTGCTTTTTTACACCTTTTCGGGTAATAAATTCCTTTTTCCCAGCTCCCATACGGCTATTGCTATCGTCTTCATAAAAGATCTGAACAGCTTGCATAATATTATCAGATATTCTCATCCGCCGTATGTTAGGCACCTCTAAGCCATCGAATCTGAATTGTTTGACGTCTCTATAAATAGCAGCGCTATTTTTAGGTATCCAATGCCTATATTTTTGGATCAAGCACCAAGACCACCTGACACGACTTTATTAAATATTCGTTTGTCTTTGATTCGTTTTAACTTCGAATAATTCTCTTTCAGTTGTTTATTTAGAACATCACCAAATAATGCTTTCTTGACCACCTCTTGTCTACTATCAGGCTTACGTAACATTTTCTGCATTTTTGTTTTCGGTGTATCTTCGATTTTGTACTTAAGTTCAAGTCTCGCTAATCTTTTTTTATACTTCTCAACCTTTTTTTGTAGATTTGCTATCTTATCGTTTCTTTCTTTGTTATGTTTTTCCCTTTGTTTTTTAGCTTGTCTTCTTCTTCGTTGTGCCCTAGCACTGAGTGAAGCCGGGCTTGGATCTGGAGAATACGGTGCGTGAACTGGAGTAAGATGTCCAGAGCGAGCAATATCGTGACCATTATCTGATAAAGGAGTGTTTTCACGTATATACGTATTAGTAATACTGTTAAGTCGCTTGCGTTTGTGCCGATAAACAGCGCAGTGTTCTTTCCACTTTTTTTGAGCAGCTCTGTGTTCACGTGGAGTCATATCCTTCACAAGTTTTCTCAACCCTTTTTCTTTCTTTTTCTGGTATTTTAATCTCTCCTTTTCTTTCATTTCTTCCCTCTTTTGAGGATCATTTTTTTTGCGTTCATATCGTAATCGCTCTGCTACTCTTTTTTTTAGTAACAATTCCTCTCTGGTGAGTTTTTTCTTTTTGGGAGGCATTTTAAAATACAAGTATTCAATCCTGCAACAAATTATTACGCTTAATAAGGTATATGAATTTAAAAAATATCTTAAATGTATGAGCAATGTCTAAAAAGCACAGTCCCCTGACATTTGCTACAGTCCCCTGCCATATTTTCGGCCAGAGGACTGTTGCCAGGGGACTGTGTATTTTAGGTTAATCACAGGATAACAACAACACTATTCATATTCATTGTCATAATTGTTTATCGTTGTGTTTGTACACATCTTTTAAGTGGTATATTATAATAGATTTGTAATTCATTGAATTAGCAGTAATTAAATTACTTAGCAGAGGACTGTATTTCGTAACGGCCCAGACGCGAGATCGCACTATCAAAGATGTACTGACACTAAACAAAATGCGCGTGACCGCCGTTCGCGACACTGAAGTTAACTTTACACTGGTTACGTTCCTTTTCACGCAAAACATTGTCTATAACGAAATGCATTAACTTTTATTGTAGTTTCAAAATTTCAGCAGGGGACTGATTGTAAAAACTCAGGACAACATTCACATACATTAATAAAATCCAAAATATATGTGGCGAAGTTCTATTTTATGATTAAACCATGATTTATTTATTCTATTTTAAGATTTTAATTGTCAACATTTCGTAGTATTTTTAATTTATCTCAAATCTTACTTTAAAGCCCAGTTTTTGGAAATGGGACAGCTCAGGGGACTGTTTTTTTGGAGGTTTGAGAACGTCTAGTAAAAAATGCCTAATTATTATTGCCATTAATACAATTGGGCTAATAAATTGTGTTGTTTTTCTTTAATTGTGACTTATTTTAATTTAGTTTAGTGTGTTATTTTTCAAAAAAAATGGTCAGGACAGACATTTACGAGTTTACATGGAATCGCCCATATATATGTATATATTACATAAATTTGTATAAGCGCTCAGTATTTCACGTAGGATTCATCAAATAAAACTTTTCTGTTTGACATTCAACTATGTCTATAATGAACAAAAGAGACAATTTTACCACAGAGTATATATACGTGTACAAATACTTGTGCATGCGTGTGTCAAATGCATGCTGGTTTGTGTAATGTTTTATTTATTGATTTAATGTACTTTATAAGCATTATTATTAAAAAATATTAGCGTTCTGCACTTCTCCTACACATAAACTATAAGTGTGCCAAATTTTATGCTCCTGCGTCCACGCAATTTTCGTAAGAAGGGGTCCTAAGTTTTTGCATCATGTATTAATATATAAATATAATATAACCTTCGCCACAGAAATTTAATTTAAAGAAATTATTATAGGGAAAAAATATTAATAAGCATTTTTATCAAATCCGCATTGAGTTTGAATAAAGTTGTTTGGTTTAATAGATTTAAGCCAAACGGTTTTAGTCAAACCCAATGCATTTGAGACCAAATCGAGTACCAGTCACAAAGCTCAATATAAAACCGTCAATCTATTTGTAAAAGCTGAAATAGTCACAGAGAATTGTTAGGTTCCGTGTGCCTGCCAATTAGTTGGTCGCACGCCTCGCCCATCTCCTGTCAACGGCGAGCAGAAACATGTACCTACGTGAAATTTAGTTTACACTACCCCTAGTATATATTAGAATTTCTATTTGTAATTTATTATATAATTTGGAATTACTAAAATTAATCGTTAAAAACTCATTAAAACATGATGGAAGGAAACCTTTCAATTTATTCACTGAATACTGGCAACGTACCTCATTATGGAAATTAACTATTTAGTATTTAAGTAGAGAAGTTATGTCCTTACTTATTATATTGATACTATTTCCAAGAGTTCTAAATTTATATACATAAGAAAGATTCGTAAGAAAAGTACCATTACCATCGCTGTAATAACCATCAAAAAGTCGCATTGTGGATTGATTTTTCAGAATAAATGTTTGCTGTCGTCTGCCCATGCTGTCGTGTTTCGTTAGTGATTGCGAGACCGGAGGCCCGTTTATGCAGGGGTGACAGCTGTCGTAGTAAGTGTATAAACCTTACATTGCTACAATAACTGTCATGCCTTTTACATCTACAAGCGGGGCGTGAAAAAGCATCTCACTAGGCTGCCATAGTGTGGGTCACCATACGGCATTGTTTGAATTTGCAATGAGTATGGTGAGTTTAACTGACGGATTCTAATCATGCTTTCTATCGGACAGAGTAGTTAGTCACTTTGGCAAACCCTTGAAATAAAATAAAGTATATTAATCAAAATAGTTGATAGAAAATTAGAAATTTAAGTCTTCATGGACTCTTAATGTAAAGTTTATATGTGTTAAAACTTACATGTGTATGTACACATATATGAACATTCCTGTTGTAAAATTTGTAAGTTTTGAACACATAAACTTCAAGAGACACATATGAGAATGCACTTCTTTAGAAGTTGTTGTTGCTAACAGTTTTCACGTTTAAGTATAACATCTTATTAAAAAAAAACATTTAAAAAAATGTTAAGAAACGATATTTTTAAGTCCTATATTTACAGAAAGTATTCAGAAAACAGTTACAACTTTCTAAGGCAACAATATAATCACCAATTGATCCATACATCCGTACCCTATTGTTCCATTTGTTGCTCACTTAATGTAGTTTTGAACACCTCACAACTTGTAAGCGGATGCGCCTAATTTCAAGCCATCCATTTTACGATAAAGTGTACAATACCCTCATATACATATAATCACTGTAATAGCATTATAAGTGGAGTTTAGTGTCACTTGCTCACTTCTCAAGCGCAACCATTTAAAATCCATTAAATGAAATCGACCTTCTATTTTCACTCTAAACTTAGATGGTTAATATTCATTGATTTGACAGTTTCACCCATCAGCGCTCTTCCCTTACCATGTCAATCATTTACGAGTGTGTATTGATGCAATATATTTTGAAATGTCTATAACTATACGTTATCGTTTAGCAGAAGAATTACGTAATACCTTTGAACTGCCGGTCATATTCTTTAACATATTTCACGCTTTAATATATTCAGCAGACGTTTCCTACATATTCTAGATTGTGACATTTCATTACTTCGCCGACGCGGCGACGAGGGAATAGTATACATGCTAACGAACTTTTCTTGTACAACTTTCGGAAATTTGATCATTTTTTGCGCTTCACATATAATAAATATTCCTTTGCTTTTCTCACAGTATGTTACAAAGTATACTTAGATTTCTAGAACTTACTTGAAACATATTAGATTGAACCAAATTTTCTTCTTGTATGAAGTGAAAAACATGTTTTGTTTTGTCAACATAAAATATATCTAGGTATTTTATTTTTAAGGTCCTATGAATATATTTACTGCATAAATTTAATTCGTCCGTACGACAATAGAATGTATTAAAATACTTTATATTTGTAATAGTAACAAAAACAATCCAAATCGGGTAGCCGGAAAAGGAAAGGCAAACGATTTTACCATACTAGAAATAACAGACGTTTACGTTAGTTAAAAATACTTGGTAACTAGTAAAACCAAGATATATGTCTCTTTAAAAATGCAATCAAGATTGCATCTCGCTATTTGCGTAACAAAGGTTCTTAAGAATTTTGATTTTTAAGTGGTACCTTTTCTTTGACTTGTATTTGAATCCATATGCGTTGTATAAATAGATAAAAAGCAGCAAACCATAGAATAATACGTCTGTCAACACATTTGATAGTATAATTGATAACGAAACAAGTGTTAAGTGCGTAAGCAGACTTATACTTGTTTGGTTAAATTCACCTTCTTGAGGTATCTTTATAATGTAACAGTCTTTCTATCGCTCATACTACCACAAGCTACTGTCAGCGCTAAATGGATCGCATATTTACGCAACTTACTAAAAAAGAAAAAAGATACTTAAATTACAACACGATCTGTAGCTTGTTAAATCGTCAGACTAAATGAAATGTTAATCCTAACATTCAACCCGCTTCGGCTTTATTAATAACTTGTGATAACTTTCCTAATTACGTTTATTTTCTTCGTGATGAACCCCATTTGTTCCTAATAAACAAGAAACCGTGAGCTAACGGCTACATATACCCACTTTGAAAGCAGAGTAAGCTATTATTTGTGAAATAAAAGTGACCATTTATTTTTAATTAAAAGTAATATGTCACTTTTTTAGCAAAAAAAAATATACCCAAGACTGCCAGACAAAGTAACAGTAAAGTTTAGTAGAAAAATAGCGCGTGAGCCAAGCGAGTAAGTAGTTCAGTTAAGCCTTTAGGGTCTATGTATGTTTTATTAGCCGTTAAGAGGTTGTATTTTGTAGCAGATCGCTGTAACTACCAGATAAATAGTAATCACCGTACTGAGTGCCATAGGCAAAATGTGTAAAGAAAACTACGATGTTACTACGTTAAATTACATTCGGGTCAAGAATTTCGACACAATACAAATGAAACGAGCGTATTTAAGTTTTTAAAATTATTTAATAATAACCACAACCTATCGGTATAATGGATCTCGTGCCAATAAAGAATCATCAAACGGTAAGTTAAAATGGCGTAATGCTCAACCGCAAATACTTGTCATTCCAATCAACCGCGAGACGTCAAGCGTCCTCGAAAGTGCACCCGCGCCATTGAATAAAGAAGTCTACTGCAATCCACTCACGTAAAAGTACGTACAAATGGACAGACGGTGTGATACGTCACGTGCATCAGGGTGTACTCTTTGCCCGCAACTTCAATTTAGTTAAAAGTAGTAGCTGAATGCAAGCGTGATCTAACTTCTCTTCGCGGATGGAATTTGGTCTTGCTTTTTCAAAGTCTGAAAAATTTTATACCACAGAAATGCCATGTCTAGATACGGTGCCTGTCCTGCATACGAAACACTGCGTTAGTAGCCTGATTTATTAAAAATAACGTTTTGAGCGTTCGTGATTTTTATATAAGTTGAACACAAACAGAATATCATTAGATATGTAATTTTTCTAACAAATATTTGAGATATATGAAACTCTCAAATGGAATTCTTTAAAGTATTTTACTAAAAAAATAAAATTGAAAATCCTACTTAAAAGAATTAGTATATTGCAAGAATTATCTTGCTCCAATTGTATTAAAGAAATATAATTTTTAGAAGAAATATGTACGTCTTCAGCTGCGATCGCTGCTTGTTTTATTTTCGGAGACAATGTTAGTCTGCCGAGAAAGTTTGCCACGGTGTATATCAAAATGTCTTTTGGTAAAGCCAGCTAAGCAGAGCAGACTGCTTTCATTTATAATTAATTTTGCTACAAACTTTATGCCACAAATATCTTCGTAACTCCAAGTTAGTATTTTAGGAATTTTAATACGTTCTTGTTTTAGGGAAAGTTTTCATTTCTTAGTCTTGACTTTTTATTCGAAACAAACTGGAACCTTTATCTTTCTTAGAAAGAATTTTAAACGAAAGTATTAAAACTAAACAATTTATGATCGTTCTATATTATACTAAGACAAGTTTTGTAGATGTTATCACTAAACTATTCATGTATACCATCGACTTCAACTTTTTATAACAATAGTTAAATGATAGACATGTGTTTTGTTACCCGGAACCGCCCTACTTTATTAACATACAGTGGAAGCTCAACTAAAAACCTTTTTAAAACTGTGACATAACAATGAAGCGTTAACATTCTGTCAATACCCCGTTAGAGGGAAAAGGGGAAGTCGATTTCATTTAAGTAAGCATTCACGTTCGAGGTGTGTTGGAAACGCCTATATTGTACAGGCTATTCGACCTCGGTAATGCTTAGTCACAACGGACAACGGAACTTGTTGCTTTAACGAAATTTTTATTAATGATCTTCTGGACACACTAAGGACGGCTGATGCCCGTGTAATTCAACTGCGGTCTATTTGGTACACATTTGTTTTCTGTTTAACGAAGCGAGGGCTTACTAATATTTCACTTAGTGCTATCAATCACAAGTTGACGCCGTAAATATGCTTGATAAATATTCATGTCGGAGTTCGATAACGAGTCGTATATTATCGGTACATAGCACTCTTAGGGATTATGCGCCAAGAATCGCTGATATCTCAATAAATATCGTCATTAAATATTTTGTCACGACGGGATTTATAAGGAGAAAAGCTTAAACCCATTGTATACTAAATTAATTCCTACTTTACGAGTGTCACTCCTACGCGTTCGGGACTATTATGCTGGTATGTGACTTATAATGATTTAATGTATGGCCGTCCCATTAAAATCCATTGAGCGTCGGCACGGAGTATCAGAAAGCATTCAATCGAACAGAAGGTAACCACAAATAATATAAAAGTTTACTGTCGTTTTATACGCAGAATATTAACTTACCGCGTATTGAATGTCATGCTTCTCACGCTCTGTTAATTTATTGTGGACGTATGGTACACGACAGAATAATAAGGTCTTGCGAACTATTTATAAAATGATCTAATAGTAATCGTTACATTGCGGATTTCTGATTTTAAAATAAGTACAACATTGTAAACATTTATTTCGTGGCTCTTTCACTTACTAAAATACGAAAAGATTAGTGGAAACATAGGATGTACATATATATGTCTAGCAGTGAACCGTTAAAGGCTGTTGATGATGATAATAATGCAAGAATTTCAGTTAAAAGTTATAAAACATTTTTTAGACGTTTTTTGTCATTGATTATTGATTTTTTTAAGACAACGCCCGTTTTAGGAATATATTTTGTGTAGCAGGGGACTTTACAAACATACAACAAATGAACACAAAGAACAGACTCAGAACAACAATTTATGAATCACACAAAGTGTTGTCCCACGTGGGGTTTGAACCCACAACATTCATTGCAGTAGAGAGCGGCGTGGCGACCGCTTTAAACCGTTAGGGCAACAGTGCAGTCGCATTTTCTTTTTTTACGTTTGAAATAGCATTTACTTCTATTTTCTTAGTGTATGAAATACCTACAATTTAGGAAAACGTACGATGACGTCACAGAATTAGTCCCAGTTAAAAGCCGGTAGTTAATTAACACCGAAAGATTTATCTCGGGTCAATCTTCTACCATTTATTTAATCCGGGTTTTGCCATTCGAATGCTTACTAAGTATTTGCAAGTATAAAATGCGGTTAGAAAAATCTTATTTCCTGTGATTCATTAAACGCTTTAGCGAAGCTGATCTTTAGGTCAGATTCAATTAATAATATTTATGATTCTTCAAATTTCTGAGAAGACTCGATATGTCGTTATTGTTAATTATTTGGAATCATATTAACAGTAGCCTACTATGAATAAAAAGAAGATTATTTTAAAATATTTTTCAGACGACTTTATTCTGAAAATAGTACTTTCAAAAAGAAATCTGCTTAAATTACCTCAACACTCTTTAAAAATTGATTTATTAGTTTTGTAGAAATTAGATTGAATAATTTGTAACTATTTAGTGTTAGTTTTTAGAGAATTCAGAAATATTTTGTTATACGTAAAACAATGGATTATCGGGTGTCCGAAAAACTGTGATCAGAAATACCTAATGTAATGCATGGTTGCTATTGTTATAAAGACACTATTTCAACCTACACAATGAAATAATAAAATATAATATATCCCACTATGTAACGTGACTATCTCATACAAGACTAACGACATTTCTTGGTCAGTTTGCAGAGGAACTTCGACACTTGGCGCACCGCCAAGTGGTTTTTTCTCGGCACCCAGTTGACGGTAAGTCGACTCACTGATCTCGCACAGGCAAAATGGAATTTCTCCTGACATCCTTCGCATTCTACAAAATCACTGGCTAGTGCCTTACACTCGTTGCATTTGGACATTCCGATAAGTTAGTAGAAAAGAATTTTGTGATTTCGTATAAAATATCGGACATACAGACAACATAAAATTATTACAACAGTACACTATCCACGGGAAAACTCAAAGTTTTGCGGCTGTATTATATCATGTAATAAAATTTCAATTCGCTATTGTTTACTAATTCAATATTTTCTTTAATAGGTCGTCCGAAGGAAATATTGGATGTAAAACAAAGCGTTACCAAACGAATGATAAACAAAACAAATTAAGGAAATTTCAAGGACAACGCTTACTGAAAATTCCTCATCAAGTTCTTGACCCTTGTTAACGACTTGATGTGAACCCGCTTGTATTACAGGAATTTCGCTTGTTAATCTTAACAAGGATAACGCATAGTTATGTCTTATCCGCGTCAAAAGTTATCTTCAATTGCAAGTATACGATATGTGTCGTCACATACCGTATACTTTCAAATGCTACGGCAAAAAAAATTGTAGTCTGTGGTCTTTACTCTCAAGAGGACCAGTCAGCTCAAGTGAGAACATATTATATAATGTTTATTAAATATTTTTACAGTACCTTAACTATTTTTTTTGATGGAACTCCCGTAGCCCAAACAGCAATCACCCTCATTTGGAGAAATGGAGTCTTTGCGACTTTTAGTTACAGGTAACCACGGGCAGTTGTTACCTATAACAACAACAGGTGACTCAACCCTTCGTCTGGCCTCTTATATCTTAAAAAATAGTTTTATCTTTTTGCATTCAAAGAATGCATATTGTGATTGATTGTGGTAGCGTAATATTTTAACAGATTTTTCACATAACACATAGAAATGAAGCCGTTGTAACAGTAGAAGGAAAAGTGTAATTTAGGCAAAGTTATACAATATAAAGCTATTATTTTTTAATAAAATGGAATTAAATTCATGATATAAGTTTCTTCCCTTCTCAATGAACTGGTAGAAGTATCTAACCTATAGTATACCTTATATTTCGGTATTCATAGTATATACGAGTATATATGTATGCGTATCTGTATACTTATATTCCATAATGTACGTTTATGTTTGAATTTATGAAGTGTTCTATTGTATTTATAAGTATACATGACATGTACCTAATCTCGGTACATTTACTACTTTATAACATTTCTACACCACCTGAAGGTTGACCGGAAGAGAATGCCCTGGGCATTAAGTCCGTCGATATACTCGTACAAACAAAATAGCTTCAGGCCATGATAATATTCAGTTACATGGTTTTAGCAAGTATACAAACAGTAGACGTCTAACGGGGTAGGCATACTCGTATCGCCCTAATTCATAGTTCATTATTACACACGTATCACAACACACGTTCATTATTACTTACAAAAACATATAATAGGATGGGTACGTTACAAAAGTAATTCAATTTAAACACGGCGAAATTATAAAGTTTAAAAATTCCACAAAAAAAAAAACAAATTATTATTTCTAAAATAATTTGAAATTATATCAAGCTAGATACACACCTGCTTGATAAAAGCCATGATCAGAAATCAATTTTCGGATCAGCTTAAAGAACAAACTCTTGATTTACGGCAGTTTGTGCACCAAGGTTATCATTAACGAGGGATAATGATATAGATTGTTATCACAACAAGTTGGTTTGTTAGAAAGTACTTATTCATTATTTCATATTGACGAAGCAATAAAATAGGTTGCTACCCATTTCAATACTTTTTCTTGTTTCAAACTTAAGTATCTCACTTCATTTTGAAATTTTATTATTTTTAAAACTGGTTAGTAAAGACTACTTATTCACAAAAGACGCCTCTATTTTTCTCTAGAGTGTATATCTACCGCACAGCAATTTAAGCACTGCATCGCTATTTATACACAGAGCTACCAAAGAGCATATGGTAAAGTGAATTTAAAATACTTTTAAGATTAGTAAACAGTATGTCAAATAAAAATCTCGTACAAAAGCATGTGAAATTCAACTTGAAGCATGTCTTTAGAAATCAGTTTAAATAAAATATTTTGACATTTGTTCTATAGTAATATGATAGTTATATATAATGCATCGTCATAGTAATATACTTTCTCGTTTATACATACAGACCGAAACAGCAAACATACTTACAGTATGTGATCATACAAATATACTTATACTGCCTCGTCGGTTAAGTGGTTAGCGTATGCGGGCTTGTTTTTGAATTTTTCTGATTATAGAAACGAATAATAACAACTCGGAGTTTGGAAGTTCGGATCTTAAACCCCGTGCCGCGGTGATTACGTAAAACCGTGGGTACTGCGGCTGATCATTGCCCGGTCGTGTTAGATAGCCGTTTTATCAGATTGTGACATTGAGGGAACAGAGTGTACTACTGTGTTTGCGCGCACATACTTGTGTACTATAGTATCTGCTGCGTAATTGCCAGGTGACTGTTGGGAGTGGCCACCGTGGCCGTTATCGGCTTGGAGTACATCATCATGTGATCATTGTAATTTTAAGTTAATGAAATGTGATTTTTATACTTCATCTGTCTTGTTTGTATAAGTTACAATAGTGAAAATTACATGGTACATTTGGTAAAACAATATTGTGACACTTGGACCCTTCTATTGGTGCTTTAAAATATAAATACTAATAAATGATATGCCACATATTGGATCTCTGTATAAACGAAAAAAGTATCCGTGAAACTCATTCAGTGTCGATAATAGAATGTTAGATTAATTTAGAAATTACCGCGTATCTAGTCTAAAATACCGTCACTATAATCAAAGTAAATTCATTTAAACTAATTTTATTAAAATTCTTCTGATTAAGCAATAGAAATAATGTTATATCACATCTAACTTAAACGGGCTTCATATTCACTCAATAAAATCTAAATGAGTAAAGAATTCAGATTTTTGTTGAATTCTTCGAGGGAAAATACGGTTCGGTTGAAACACATTAGAATAATATGATTACATTATATTCATCCGAGACTCGGTTGGAGCAAATGGACCACAAAATTAAATACCACCTGTAGTTTAGTAGACTGACTCGCCCAATGATTACGGTAGATCTGACTCTAATGGTTTAACTATCATTACAATTTATCGTTCAAACTATTTATTTGAATTTAATGCGTACGATGGAACAAGTTTCGAATTGCGTCGTTCAAGTATTTAAATTTTATAGAGTTTGTTTACTTAAATTGTGTAATTAAAAGTTCAATATGTAAGTTATATGTCGTATTTGACGAAAAGAGTAACACTTAGACTTGAGTAAATGATTTTGAACGTCGGATCGTGTGCAGTGGGCGTCGTGCGAGACTATAAACCAAAGGTGCCTATTATTGTATCAGCGAGACGTATTAAAAGTTAATAGCTGCTTGTCAGTCAGTTAATTTCTTATTGAAATTAATTTTAAGTGCTTGGGTAATGATGGCAAGTAGCCCCTTTAAGAATAAACCGATGAATCACTTAACAAAGTAACAATGAGCGTGCCAATACTTACGATCAATTATTTTGTATGTTTTGAAAGTAATCGACAATCTTTTTGTACGCTACAAGTATCCAAAAGAGGTAGAGGTAGAAGAATTGTTAATGCATAATTTTTTATTATTAACGAATCGGTCAACTTCCTAAAAGAGCAACAGTTTCGTTGGAACTTTCTACAGCCACAAGGAGAGGCAATGTTTATTACATATGTACATTATTGTACATGTTGTTGAAGATTTCAAACAGTACGCAAAACTAAAAACATCCAGAAATTTTTTGTGATATTTTTTTATTAGTAGGTTTTTAAAGTAAAATTTTATAAAAGTAGGTCATGTTTTTATATGTCTGTGTTAAACCTTAACCGTCTCAGTGTAAGTGCACAATAAACATGCTTTCTCTGCTTATTTTCTTTCTGTAAGTTTACTTACTTACATACATATCTACATACGTACAAGTGGAGTACATACTGTTGTTATAAAAATTGGGATGCAAGCAACTCAAATTTCTTTTCATCAATCTGAGGGTTCTTTAGAAAAGTGAACTCGAGTCTTGCACTCAATCCGTTAATTATTTTTCATTCCTTTGCGAATTGTACGAGCGCGGCTTTGTTAACAGCGTGTAAAGATTGAGATTGGCCACGCCCAATGCTGATTGTTGGCGGTGATTGGTCGAGCGAGTTCTTTGTAATATACCGCTTTGTTTAACATTTCAAATTAGCGATTACCGCCATTAGAAAGTGGGTAGTAAGCTGCGTAGGCGACAGAAATATAGCAGCTGCTAGCAACGAATCAGTCGCTACTCCTATATTTGTTACCTACATCCCAATCTTGGTCTCTGACGCTTCAATTTATTTTATTATAGATGCTAAATTGTACAAAGATTTTTATGATTAGACAAATCAGCTGTAAGTAAACGATTGATATTGACCTTGAAAAGTCCTGAATAATGATTGCAATAAAATGGACAAATCAGTTCTATCCAATCCAGTAAATGACCCTTGGTGAAATAGGACTCTATCATAATCCCTGCATATTAATTAGAAAACACATGTCATTGTCTTAAAACGTTTTTAATATAAAAACTATGCAAATTTAACTATTATCATACTTTTAGCTTGAATATCAATTTTAAGAGTTGTATAAAAATTACTTTTAGAAATGTTTAAATTTTTAACAAATTTCAATCAAAATATCAAATATGAAAATAAATATAGTATACGACTGTTCTGTGATTTCAAAATTCGAATTGTTGAATGTTGAATCATCCTGTCGCATCTGCCTATCGCGGTCCAATGCTGGACATAGGTCTCGTCCGGTTTCTCGCATCATGATTTTGACAATCATCTTGCGAAAATAATCACTCCGTCAGGTGGAGTCTACACTAACTTTTCTTTTCCATACATAAAGTGTTAATTACTGTACTTATAGGTATATGTATATTAAATGCCTAAAAGTCCGAAGTCTGACCATAAGTAAGTACACAGAACAACATATCCGTTCACCGAACTTGTCTTTACCATACGTAGAAATACCTTTCATATAATAACATTCTTTCAAACTTAATTAGGTACTTTATTAAGCGCTTAACTTTTATTAGTGGGCTCTATTAAATAAACTTTTAATTTTATACCCGGCAATGTTGTGTTAAAATAATAAACTCTCTGATTTATAGTCATAACTTTGTTGATTACAGTATCGTTAATATTTATAAATCGTTTGCAAATTTCACTGCGATTAATTTGTGTTTCATAATTAATTTGTTTTACGTGTTTGTAAATATGAAAAATCAATTTGTTTGTTTGTTGAAGTACATAACTTTGAGGTTTTTCGTTTGGTCTGGTTATATCAGAGTTTTGCCATTTTCATCGACAGCATACTCGTATATAGCGACGACAAATAGATTTTGTCTTACCATTCTACATGCTTACACAACAGCTTAAGTAGGTATATTAATTTTTTTTTTTGTTACGCTTTAAAGGCTTCTGTCCCTTAAGAATTAAAATAGGCTATAATCATCTCACAGCTATTATTTCAATCTAACATTATTTATAAGTAAAGAACAGTAACGATATTTTTAAGATCTCATGCCCGTTGGTCAGATAAACAGCAAAAAATCCGCAAGGTCAAAGGTCAAAAAAATCCCTGCTCAATAAAATACTCATATCGAGTCACAAGATCTTCAATGTTAAAAAGACGTACATGCAGACCCACAAGTCCTTGTAATCTGAAACAGATTATTACACAAAACAGATATAGCTGTAGGTAATTATAGTTAAATGATTCGTGGGTGATCTCATCGCGTGAGCCATGAGGCCCCAGACTAATTGTTATGGACCACTTAGAAGATTGTAGGTATTTATATTTTTGATTTACATGACTAAAGTTGTTCGCAAACTTGATAAAGAAAACAAATATATAAGACCACCCAAGGTTTCGTGATCAGGTTATTAATATTTAGTTTTTTTCTCAATTAAAAACATGTTTATTGATATAACTGTGTGAGGAAGGGAAACTAACAGAAACCTTAAAAATATAGTGTTAAAAATGTTTATGTAATAAATGCTTTACATAATAATTAAAAATATCAAAGTCAACATCATTATGATCATCAACAGCCTTTAACAGCCCACTGCTGGACATAGACCTCTCCTTAGCAAGGAGGTTTTGACCTACTATATCACGCTGGCCAGACGGGTTGAATTGGTTATCAAAGTCATCAATGATATAACAAAACGAAAAGGGAATTCAAAACACAAGTTACACATATGTAGTAGTGTCTTAAAAGATTTTTAATATAAAACTGTGTAGAATTTAACTATTATCATACTTTTAGATTAAACATCAATTTTAAGAGTGGTATAAAAATTACTTTTAGAAATGTTTAAATTTTTAGCAAATTCCAATCAAAATATCAAATATAAAAATAAATATAGTCTTACTTAAACTTATGCAATTACCTACCTACTTTTATGTAGGTACATTGTGCTATTGTGTTGTGGTGTAGACTTGGGTGCATATTGTAACTAAATGTCAATTGTAAACTAATACAAGGTATGAGTAATTGCTTTTCGTTATTCATACATATATATAAATATACATCTTATGACTACATTTGTATATAACTAAAAAAACTTTCAAAATCTTAAGCTAAAATAGATAACACGAGACCTCACTGGTAAAAGTTAGCTGCTAATAAAATATAAATAAATATTTCGACTATTTCGGACGTTTAACACAACGCCATCTAGTTTCAAACTAAGCGAAGCTTGTACTATGGTAGCTAGATTGACTAGTAGAATACTTATATACTTTTTTTTTGTAATTACATACATATTATACATAGAATATACCCAAACTCTGAAACAAGTATTAACAGATCATTTAAGTATTTGGTCCGATCCAGGAATCGAAGCATAGATCTCAAGCACAGCAGATGCATGCGCTACCGCTACGCCATCAAGGCATGTGTGTGTTGTCAAACATAAGACAATTTATTTTAAAGAAATTTGTTTATACATAGTCTTTTATCAATACCTGAAAGTTAAGATATAACCAGATTTAACAAAAAGTACTATTCTTCAGGTTTACTCCTTCTTAAGTTTTTTTAAGAACATAACAGAAAATTAATTCAATGCTAAGATTAAATCATCTTTGTACAACATTGAATTAATGTTCTGTATTCTTCTTTCTGTAGGTATTTACTTAGTTAAAACATAAACTGCTTGGTAAGTTACGATCATTGTTAATTTTTTGTTTTATTTTGTGACCTGAACTTTCTTCGTTAACTTTCTGTACCGACAGGTCATCGTGAAAATGTGTTGCTTTTTAAGATTTTTTTTAAATCTTATAAGAAAGTTATTATTTTGCAATGTTAATAGCGATCTTTTAGTACACCGTAAAATAAATTAAACAATTAGTACAACATATTATTTGATATGTTCGTGTCGTAACGTACTAAGAATACGGAGTATCACCACCCTTATTCATCCCATGGGTGTCGTAAGAGGCGACTCAAGGAGTAAAATATGCAAAACAATATCACTGCAAAGAGAAGGAAAATTTGAAAAAAAAAACCATACCAAAGCGTCTCGTCAGCGTGGTATAGTGAGCCAAAAACTTCTTTCTAAGGAGAAACCTATGTCCAGCAGTGAACTATAAAGGCTGTTGATGATGATTATTTAATTGTAAGGGACATCTAGAATTTAAGTATTCACATTCATGATCCAGGTTAGTTCAGAAGATTATAAGTAACAATTTGTGATCGAGTACCTAAGCCTGAAAGATAAAGAGAATACTTACATATAATTTTCTTTCAAGTAATAAATTGCGTTAACTTGGTTTCTTCGAAAATAACATTTACTTAAATAATATTATACACCAGTAATAAATTAATCAGTAATAGGCACCTTACTTAAAAAAATACTACTTAAAATAAACTCAATTGACATAAGATGTTTTAGAATTAATCAAACGTCTACTTGAAAACAAGAAATGTTCTTAATTCAAAAATTACTTGTAATTTCTTTTTCCTGTCTTATTTACGAATTATTTGAGACTTCGTGACAAAACGAATGAACCGAATGCAACGCACATTAAATTTGATCAAATCACGCAAGAACAATTGTCATGTGAAGAATTAAGGCTTGTCATTAGGTTGATTTTGGTACTAAATTAAGACGGTATATATATCAGTGTTTAGCCTCCTCATTTTTCTTTATGGATTTAAGTTATACTCTGAGTATTGAAACAATCCGTAGATTATCAAACGTTAACAAAACTCTTCAATTTTGATACCGTTTGAGGATATTATTACCGTTTGGTGACAGATAGTACAGGTAACATGTACTTGGTTTACAGATTTTGAATCGTTACTGTTGATTTTGTAATATCTGTACAAAATTATGGAATTTCATTTTCTTTCAATGTATCTTAGATATAATTTCCTTTTATGTTTAATTAGAGTTTACAAATAGTAATGTAAACACATAAGGTGCTTGGCTTATAAAAATTTGTTTTTGGTTGTGTATGTTTAAGACGTATGTCAGTTTTGAGTGTTCCTTGAATACAAAATTAAAATACAATTAGAAATTAATACTAAACTAAAATTTTTTTTTACGTTTTAATATATGTATTTGTTTAAATTTAAATTACAATTATTAGTATTCAAATATTTAGAAAGTTTACGAAAATTTTTACTCATTGAATTAAAAAACTTTAATAGTATCATGTGGCAACTTTGGCGCACAAAAACTACATTAAAACCCGTCTTAGGTTCCAACAGTTGACGACGTCACGGACACGGTTCATCATCCACGTCAAGTTTAATAGTTGTAATTCTTGTTATTATGGTTGTAAAACGATTCTCAAATGAACAGACAACATTTGGTACTTTTAGTGAGCTTCACGCCTTCACATCTTTGTGTAATGGGACATAATGAATGTCGCAACATTCCTCAAATTACGTGGCTCGATTGTATATTCAGAACGTCATTGACATCATGGAGGGACGGGCACTGCTCCAATTTCGTATCATTGTTAATATACGAATCAACATACAAAGGTTCTACAAACGTCGAAAGTTAAATTACTACTAAGAAACTCTTCAGTTTTAATAGCACATGTAGCAACTCGATAACCTCTTCGTCTGTTTCTTTGTAAGTAATTTTGAATTAAAATTTTATAGAAGTAACAAATATAATTTTATATATTTTTTTTTAAATATCCAGCTAGGTTTGCATGGCATACGGCTAGTTTGTTATAAACAATTTACCATTAGAAGATTCGTGATATAAATATAAGAACTCTAAAATCATTATCTTTGGTTTATGATTGTAATACTAGACTTGGTGTTAAACTCTATATAAATATTCCTAGAGCAAGAATTTTTTTCCCCAAATAAATGTCATCTGTCTATTTCGTACTTGGGAGACCATTAATAAATGAATACTATGTAACTATGTAGGTACTTTTTAAATAATTCATACGTGGTATCGTTATTTGGTGGGGCACAAACCGGCGACTAATGCATATTTAACAAACATTTGCTTTCCAATAATAGAGTCACAATGAAGCTCTTTCGTGGTAGGACAAAATAGGTTTGAAGTCCTGAACGAAATATTGCAATTATTCGATTCAATGAACTTAAATCGATTCAGACGATGCTTTACGACCTAGTCAATTTTCATTTTAGAAAATTCAAGTGTAAACCTCAATATTTTGTACCAAAGTTGAGCGACAGTCCCAAAAAGGACTTGTTTGTCCTCTGATAATTACATCGACCACTCTTCACAATAATAGATAATTTGTTTAGAGTAAAAAAACCTGCAAATGGGTTTAAGGCCTATAATAAAAACAGAGATATGGCGCTGTGGATAGGATCGAGAAATGAATTTAGATTACAGGTTAACGCCGCCTAAGTGTGGGTTGCCCGTTCACCTGTGCTTGAAAAAACATTGGGTAAAAAACACCGAGCGGATGTCTACAATCCTCAGTCCGTCACGTGAACCAGGCACGGCCATTTTCGGCCGACGCTGTCAATCTGCCGACTTATTACAAGTATTTTCTTATTATAAAAACATTTTTGAGTTCCTAACTGTTTACTTTTTATGAGACTCAAGTATGAGAAAACTTTAAGATAAGAATGAACATTTTTTGTTACCTAGTTCGTTCGATATTGATAGGCACTCAAAGACCTCTCCCCAATTTTATTCAGTTGAAAAAATTGTTTGCGTTTCCGTTAAATACAATCACACGTGTAAGCCCAATATCACTGAATGTTATTTTCCAATAGCATGTTGTAAAATAAAAATTGTGTTCGCTCTGTGCAGCGGAGCGAGCCGGTTGCCTCGTAATTAACTAACAGTAAAAATAAAGCCTTTAGACTGAAATTAATAAATTTTCAATTGCATTAAAGTACAGGCTGCCTCTGGATTTAAGTGTTCACAATATCTACCATTCACGTCTCTATAGCTCGGCAACATGACAGTATTAAATGGGTATTCTGATACAAATAGACTATGATGGATGTGAGCCTATTACTTGTGCGTCTTATACTAAATCATAGCGTAGAATAATAACTACTCAACCGGCTAAACGTATTAAGAGTTTTGATTCCAAATAATAATTGATACGCTAGCAGCGTTAAAAAGTTATGTACAAACTTACAAAGAAACTCGGACTCATTAAAAAACGAATAAGAAAGCTACAGTCCCACGGTGAGAACTGTTTATGACAAGTGACTTTTAAATCGAATTTAACACCGCTCAGACGTGTACAAAAATCAAGTCACCAGTGGTGTCTGACAGTCAATAACACTGACATCGACTCCTAACAGAAATAAAGGCATGTCCTTACTAAGCGTTTATGTCGTTGTGGTCCCTTGGTTCAACAGAACCGGTTCTACGAGAGGAATAGTTTCGACGTGAACACGCCATAAGCACCTTTATTAAGCAGCTATACTTATTGTAGGACGTACCCAGCCCGTGACTAAATATGCCCACGCGTATTACGACTTATGATGCCTCGTATAATTCCCTTGGCTTCGCCCGCCGCGCCGCTGCCTCACACCGACAAATTTCTTTTGGAAGCCACGTTTTGTAATTAAATTTAACGCACAATTTACGTAGACGCCATATAATGTAATTATAATTGACTTATGATCGAGTTTCACACCTGAAATACGTTTGTATATTTGTTGAAAGGTGCTTCGTCATACGAATAAGTAAGCAGCTCTTACTGAGTTATTATACGTTTTCAAATTCAGCTTAAATATTTTACGATTCGTTGGGTTAAGCAATGCTTTAGTTTCACGAATCGTTGGCTTAAGCAATAACCTTGTGCTCAAATACAATCGCCAGCGTTTCTATTCGATATCAGTGAGCTAAAAGACGTAGCTCTAATCCCAGACGAAAGTAAATTAAGTTCTCTTTGATATTCATTAGTTTCATAAAAATACCTCTCTAACTGAGAATAAAAGCTCGTCAAAATTACTCGGTTTTCGACCCTGAATAAGGGTTTCAAACGTTAGCTTTATCTACGTCAAAAAAAAGCAGAGGATGGGAAGCATATTTAATCATTACAAGCGCGCGAGTCATTTTTTCATTGCCCGAATTAATTTTAAATTTGATTCTATTAACATAATAAAATAAAGCACTGAGTGCCCCTCCGGAAAGAGTGAAGAAGTAATCTTGAGTAGAGATCTCCGAGATTCGAGGTCAAGAGGTTAATGTTGATTTGTTTTTACAAATGTGTATATGTTTTGATACCTCTCGTTATATTACTTACCGAAGACGTCTGACGGTTGTATGTAGCGATGTGCTGGCTCTTTGAGACCGTTAACGTTCTTGTAACAAAAACTAATACTATGTTGTACGAACAAAGGCGGTTGTGATAAAAGGCGATGCGAGAACATCCGAAAACAATATCTTACCCGCTGAACAAGATTGATCATAAGAACAAGAAGACACTTATTATGGAAATAAAATTGAAAATCGATAAAGTTTTAGATTACTGTTTTTTGGACCTAATAATCGTATAAAACATATTGCCATTTTTGTAAAAACTCTTATCAGAGGAATTTAGTTTTTTAATTTTCAGAGTTGTTTAAATTTGTTTTAGGACTTTATTTATTTGTATGGTATACTAACAGCATACATATAACACACTTAAACAATAATGCCAAAATATGTAATACCTTCTATGTACGAGTATGCCCATTAGCCATACAACATTTAATTGGTCTTAGGGAATTATCAGTCCGCGCATTTACTTACCTAAAAGTATAATGTTATATTGCTATTCTATTTCATAGAGATACCTACTACGCTTAGACGTATAGTAAAATGTACAATAAATCATGAAATTATTAGTTTCATGTACAATTGTGTTTCGAGCGAGAACACATATCATTTTAAGCGGTACATTGGTTACACAATACACCTAGTTAAGAGCTGAACATTGAGAATTATTTGACACAAATGCGTTATAACAGACACAAACTCGTAGCAAAATAGACTATAAGATTTATTGTTGTGTAAATACCTAGTTACATTTGCATAGACAAATTAAACATTATCATCATCATCTGTAACAGATCACTGCTGGACATGTGGGCGCCTTAAAAACCAAGGTTTAGCATATTACACCATGCTGGCCATATAAGTTGGCAGGTTAATAGTAAGTTTCTGTCAAGTTTTTCTCCCTTAGTCAGCCCTTACGACACCCATGGGATAAATAGGGGTGGTGACATTTCTTATTCTTAGTATATAACAGACAATAAATATAATTGATACATTGGTGCAGGGGTGACAGTTGTCATGGTGAGCGTGTAAGCATTACAATAGCACGATGACTGTCATGCTTTTTACGTCCCCAAGCGAGGTGTAAAAAGTATCTTGCTAGGCCACTATAGTATGGGTCACCATACTGCATCATCTACATTCTATTCATGCTTTCCATCAGGCAGCGTAGAGTCACTTTAGCATTCTCTTAAGATATGTAAATAAAAAAAAGAATTCATATCATACATCACTTTTAATGTATTACCAGATAGATCTCATTCTTGTACGAGTATTTTTGTAAACATGTTAAAGATGAAGAACCGGCATTTGATTGAACTCTAAAAAACCTGTATTACTTTTATTATTTTTAGACAATTGACGTGTAAACAGTTCTTTGTATTCATTTTAGTAGGTACTTCATTTGTGTATGTTGGAAGTGGATTGTAACACAAATGGTTGTGTAAAGTGTATCATCTAAACCTATGTAGTGGTTTTCCTCATTAGCTGTAATTAAATCTGAATTAGTAATCCTTTGTCACAATTTAGTTGAATTTGTTAATACCAAACTAATATTTAAGCTAACTAATTATTCATGTAACATCACATTTTTGATGGACATTTGGTTCCGTTGTAAATCATGGGACAACAAATGTCGTTTCACGTTCAGTATGTTTGTAGATATCAATATTGCACTGGTATTAGTCATAACTTTAATTTAAACAAATTTTTCACATGATAACACTTTGTATTTGGATTATTTATTGTTTATATATATATGTCAAAAGCGAAGATAGCTTATATTTTAAAACCATATGTACTTTAAAATAAAAAGTATCTAAAAGGCTACTTAAAGCTTATATAAGCTATACATTTATGTGTTTTGATCTACCATTAAAAATATTTATGTCATTTTAAGTTATACTTGTCAAATAAACAAAACCTAACAACCTAAAATGGTTAAATTCGACCCATAGATCACTATAGTCTACCTAAATACACATAAAATACGAGCATTGAAATAAAAAAAGCATTTAATAACGTAGTGATAATTTAAACACGCCACCGCCTTAACAGAGAAACCACATTTCAATGAAGAAAATACCTCTTTTTACCATATTACTCATGGCATTTTATTTATCGCACACGGTTTTAAGCTCCGGCAAATAACTGCGGCATTGCTAGCAAAGATGACGATAAAACTTTTATGTCCCCACTTCTATCGAAGGCTTTTTATAACTTACGAGTTATTGGATATTTTCTATATTAAAGTTAAGTGTGCATTTTATAAATATAATGTGGATTTTATTGTAACAAAGCGAATCTAATCAGTCTACATTATATTACACACATAGTTACTTTATAGTGTACGTCACGTTATAGAAACTTGGAAATATATTTTTTATTTCAAGTTTTTATTGTATTTATATATTTTATACAGTGAAGCTACAAATAAGTTATATTTTAAAGGTAAGTAAATTTTTTAAAACTGAATGACGTAGAATGTACAATTATCATTTATCGAAAAAAAATAATCTATATTACGATTACTCTATATTACGATTTACAATTATTACCTTTAAAGTATTGAGTGTTTACGCAACATAGGTATGTAGCTTTTCAGTCACCGTTTTACACAATCGAAATAACACTATGAAGAATAATTTCTTACGTAACAAAATAAATAGCATATCTTCCATTTTTTACATAGTCATAATATTTTTGCAACAATATGCTAACTATATAGCGAAACTTAAACACTAAGTATACTTGCCTTACAGTTTTTTATGTAAGTACTAGAAAGCCCCATTAATAATTTCAACACTACCGAGGAGAACATTTCTCATGCTCATAAATATCTCCTTAATGGCAAACCCTGTAATATTTCTTCCCTCATCTACATTACTTCTGCAAAAATAACAAAATAGTGTTTGCAGATTGCCACAGCTCGATAAACCTTGGCTTGACTGCATTGAATGAGGCACTTCAACCTTTGTTATCAGCTTAAACAAATATCAATCGTAACACGCTGTACTAAGATTGGTTTTTTCTTTTTTATCTTGTAGTTCTACAGAGGTACTGATTTGTAGTCGAGATAGGCACGCGAATGATGCTCTCGGTGGCCAAAACAAGGACAAAACTAAAAGAAAATTACATATTATTACGCGAGGATAAGATGCGTCCACCTTATACGGTACTAGTTATTTTTACAACTAGTTATAGTTGGACACAATTTCATAACTTTGCCGTCCATCTTATGAATAGCCGAAGGCAAATATTAGTTCGAATATTTATATAGGACATTCAAGAACATAAATTTCCACGTATGAGTCAGGACTCCGTATAAATTATAATAGGAAGATTTCTAATGTTACTCTTTTATATAATATAGATAGGAATAGTCATATTTGATTTATTACACTTTGTAAAAAATAAAGTATTTTATGCTGTATAATAATTGTATTAATAATGCACACAGACCGTGTGAAATTACATCATGTAACCGTAGCTACATACATATATTAATATGCAGATGTACCAACTCGACCCCTTTTGTTCCAGAGTTAGTCATTGTGGTTTCAAAACGCGGAGTGCATACCGTTTAGTAGGTACACAAATGATTACAACCACGTTTTGCAGTCAGAACGCAAATAAACATAGCAATGTGCGGTTTTAGCCTGTGTCCCGCCACGTCGCGAACTCGCTTTACTACATATTTATAACATCTTATAAGGACTTAAATCGATGTAATATTTTGATATTCAGACAGATAATAGAGGCTATCGTACCAAAAATGCTGTCACTTGAAGAAAATGAGACAAGTTTTAAATGAATTTTAATGTATCGAACGCCTGTGCTGTTGAATTATAGGCACTGACAGTTGTCAAGATCTGCTATCGATAAAATGCACATGCTGTTTTACCGAACTACTTCCGCCCATTAAAATATTGTAATCAAATGATTAGGAGATGCCTTAAAAAGTTTCATCCTAGATTTGACGCCAAAAATGAACTACACATGTAAGTGTCAGCAATAGCTGTCTTTGACAGAGATATAGTTATAGTGTCCAATAAATATAATCACGATGATGACATAAAACTCACTTTATGACTTTACATAATGGTAATTTATGAATAAATTATGTAGGTGTTAACATAGGTTCTGCCGCACGCCGTTGACGGCTACAACAACACTTTACTATTAGGAAGCATTTGGTTAAATCTAACTTAACAACTTCTTCTTTAGTTTACTTTTAATTAGAGTAAGATGAAAAACGAGTGAGCTTTATAGGAGCCGAATAGACACGTAACATCTTTTTTTTTATTTTACTTTTTTAAGTATAGTGACTACTCTGCCTGATGGAAAGTATGAGTAGAATCCAAGAGTTACGGTCAACGTACTCGTTTTGAGTGCAGACTATGAAGTATGTACTGTACACTATGTCCTAGTGAAATGTATTATCACGCCCCGGTTAAAAAACCCGGGATCACAGTGGGAAGCAAACACGTGCGTTGGTAGTGACTTTCAGGATTTCACTGATTGACACAGAAGGGAAGTACTGAACCATTTAATTCAAGTGTTAATATTTACCATCCTAAAACAGCAATTGCCGGTTCCAGCACATGTTGTCCTGTAGAGGGAGGGAGAAGGTGGAACCAGTTGGAATCTTTTTTTGCCATATGCCAACTCCACCGCACGCACTCGTTTGTGAAATCAATGAATAGATCATTCTTTCCACGTTTCTGTTACACACTTTCGTCTCTTTGCAAAAAACCACTCTTAGTAATTCCAGGAAAGCGAAAGGAAAGTTTTACATTAAAAAAATTATACTGATTCGTACTGTTCTTCCGAAAACATTATTATTCGGTTCGATCGAAAATTTATAACTACTTCTACTTGGAATATATAAAAGTATCAAATCCTTACAAAACTCAAAAATAATAAGACGTTGCTTTAAAACTCAATAACACAATCGCGTTATGATACCACAAGTAATATAATTTTTATTTCAAGTCACTGTGCGGTTTCAGTTCCATCAAGGCTAGTGGTTCCTTTCCTTTCCTTTAGCTGTATTGTGATAATGTATGACCTCTTAGTAACTACTATAGGGGTGACCATCAAACGTAAGAAGGATTTCTAAAAATAGCCTCATTTCCAAATCTTTCTGTAAATTGTAAAACTAATTTATGCTATTAAAATATTTTTCTTCTTGTCAATATCATAACAAATTAAAAGTATTCTGAACTTAATTGTTACCAACCTATAAATTCATCTTTTACTGTCGTGGTTTTCATTACAAATTCATAAAAAAACCCTTATTTAATTTAGGCGTGTGTTCATTTTTACCGGAATTCATTCCATCGGTATCCAATTTCAGGATTCGGGACAGGCTATTCATGGATTTAATTAAAAGTGAGAAAGTCAAATTGACCTGGGTCATTTGTGATTTAGAATGTTTGAAATACGATTTATTTGTAAATTTTACATTGTAAATAAACTGTAAATGCAGTTAATTGATTTTATTTTTTTAATGGCAATTTTTATACCTGAATAACATATTGTTGCAGAAGATAACATGGAACAACGTTTTCTTACTATACAATAATATGGTTCAAGAAAAAGAATTGTTATTTCATTTAAATATATTTTAAATTAACCTGCATGTGAAGCTACATGAAATGCATTTAATATTTTCTGCAACAGTTAACATTTACTGTTTGCCTTTTAGAAAACAAAAAATGCTAAATAATCTATAAAAAAGGCAATGCCTTTAAATTTGATATAACATCTGTGTACGAGCCTTCATTATCTTTGTATTTAACCGCATTTATACTCGTATTTACCATTATTATTGTAAAGTCTTTTGTACTGTTCATGTCTACAGAAGGTGACGATTTAAGAACATGATGTGTGACAAAACTATATTACAGGCACAAAATAATCACATCATTCGAACAGAATGCTTTGTTTACGTATATTTTATAGTTTAATAACTATTTTACAACTGGAAACAATAAGCAGTTGTACAATAAAATATTGTGAATGTCTTAACAAAATCTATTTATGTTACTGTCATATTGTTCTTAATATGGCCTATTGTTTGACGTTGTAAATATGCCAGTGTGTGGACCTGTAGGGTTAGCAAACCTTACTGCTTGCGTTTTGTAAATATTCATGAGGATTATAAATGTACTGTATGCCAAGTGTTGCCATTAACGCAACCGCTGCTATGCTATCAAGATAGAGCAGCAATATACTTTATAAAATTACGTATACATTTGCTTTCATATAAAAATAATTTTAAGTGTCTAAATCATAAAAACTTTATTTTAGGATTGCATAAAATGAAAAAACATCCAATTTTTTTTTATGTAGGTATAAACAGTAGAGAATGTTGACACGTGCGCCTAATACATTTCAAGTGATCCTTATGAGACAACCCTATTTTTCCATGTGTGAGTGAGTCGTGTACATGCAGATACTGATTTCGCTTTCGGCGACGTCGGCGTTTAACATTTCGAACGCGCCGCGAGTTTTAATTTGTGATCAATTATGCGAGGGCACTGTTATTTATCGTTGTTTTATTTCATTTGCCTTCTCACAGCGACTGTGGGTGGTCCGATCACGATTTTCGGGTTGCGATGTTCACCAATAAGTTCCACTGATTGCGCCATAGAGTTAACAATCTGACAACAAAGTCGTACCCAATATTCGAAACAATTAATTTAAATAATTGTTCTATAATAATCTAAATGTGACTGAATTCTTCAACGATCTGTATATACTTACAACAATGGTAACAGGTCGATGTTTATACATTAAAGATAGAATCAGATCGATGGATTCAAAGATTCGTATGATTGGATACTAGTATGTGCGTATATTCATCAGTTAAGAGGCAGCAATCAGTTCAGCGGTTTAATTATGAAGAGGCAACAGACAAACAGATGGAAATATTTATGAATTTATAATATTCACATAGATGCGTAGTAGTAGTAGATCTGTCTGTTATTTTTAGTGCCTGTTAGTGAATTAGGAATCAAGATACCTACTTTGATTCTGGACACATGCTCCTATTTACTGCGATAACCGCTAACACGCAGGCGAAACTGCCAGCAAATGCTAGTTGTATATAAAATTAAACATCTGTTATCTGGCAGATTTCTAATACTCAGCGTACCTAATTAACTAAAACATAAAAGGTGAGTCGAAAATGTTATTTATGAGGCAAATTTTGTATTAACTTTTCGCGGTTTGTGCAAATTTCATCGTGAACCATTATAATAACATGAGAAAATATAATTTTCTAAATTATTGCTCTTTCGCTTACACATATTTCATTTAAAAACTAAATAATAAAAGTATCTGATTTTTAGTAGAACCTAAACGGCTTTCTTAGTGATGTTAAAACCATAAAAATGTAATATATTTTTGTATTTGTGTAATTATTAACATAATAAATTGATTATTATAAAGACTATAAATCTATAACTCATTTATGCTTTAATTACAATTACACTGCAAGAAATTGAGAGAAACAAGTTCATGTAATAACACCTTACGGCTTGACTACCGACTAATAATACGGCATTAAATGCAGTTTTTAACGATTTGTGCAGTTTAAGCAAAAGACGCAGATAAGTATCACCTAGAGGAATATGAACGTGAACAACGTATTGTTGAACGACAAAATATTTTATAATGAGGTGCTTTAAAGTTTCATCTTAATTTTTTGAAATATCTTGTTTTTTTACTAAAACCGTGAACGTTAACTTTTAATAATTTGCATACTTTTTAACATTTATATTAATAACGTCGTTTTGATATCCTTATTGATATTGATAGCTGTGTTATAATTGATTTTATTTTGTACTTATAATTGTAGTTACGAATTTCAACATTTGCATTGTTCATGATATTTTTGTACTTAATAAAGGAACATTTTATCAAACTTGCATCAGTCTAGATTTTGTTGTACAGTAAAAAAAAAAACATGCCAACTCTAAAACATTCTATATCATGCGTACAAGTTGACCGGCCATTTTGTTATTCCGAGCGCATCGGGTGCCCCACGACCGGTTAGCGGTAAATTGTTCTACGTAATGTGATTCTAATTGACCAGCTAATTCCTACTAACCATGCACTCAGTAACTCCTACGGGTATATATTGTATATACTGAGTTAATTAAGCATTTCTGCGACCGCTTCCCGCATTGTAGGTCTGGAGTAAGCCTTTTTGTCCGTAAGTCGGCAGGTATTACAGGAACGGTTTGCAATAGAGATGAGATACAAAACCGTAACAAAAAGCTTATGTCGCTTGTTGTTTCGTAAAATAAGGATTTTGGTACGGGTAACGCGCTTAGCGTAGGTACCTATGTTTTAATTCTATTTGTTTTTGGAATATTAATTATATTATGATTTAATTAAATTTTAAGCACAGTGATGACGATTTAGACTGATTCATCAGCGGTACTTTCTTGGATCATACAGTCGTATACCTCTACACACACACATACTTCTTTTCTTAGAAGATTTAGTAGATTATAGGAAGAAATAAGATGCTTTAAAAATTCGCCTTTACTTTAAATTCTTACCGTTAAATAACATCCTATTAAGAGTAAGTTAAAGTACCAAACAGTCTAATCGTAGTATATAACAAACATTATCATTAAGTACCTAATGTTTTACATCTCCTGAATTTATAGAATACAGAGTCAATACGAGTCAAAGCATTCAAAATTCATTTATCATTTCTTAGAACGGATACGGTGATTAAATATAAAAATGGAAATCAATTACAGCGGTACATCGTCCTTTACGAGATATTATAAACTATTTTAATAGCTTCGATAAAATTTTGTTTCTTTTAGTAAATTAAACAATAAAAGTATGTAATATGATCATGTTCATTATATTGATGTGTTGTAGGTATTAATAAACAAATGTAATGCAATAAAATAAGTTAAGATGATTGCCTCTACAACTTTATTCGTCATTATGAGGTATCGTTGTTAAAACATACTGTTCGGGTTTTTTCAATTACGTTACAACACTGCTGTGGTGGTAACAAATGCTTGTGTGAATGTTTGTATGGTGTGTAATAGTGTTTACAAGCTTTATCTGACATTAATATACGTTTAAATGTGTGAACGTCTCTAAACTTGTGTGAAATAAATCGTATATGATTATAATATAAAAATAACATTTTAGTAACTGCTTTTTATATACATTTCCGTGTACCTTAGTTTGATCGATATTTTGTATTGATTAGTGTTGTGCAGATATATATTTTATTCGGTATTGTATTGACTAGATGTTATTCTTTCTTTCTAAAATTACATAGAATTAGGTATTCTTTTCAAATCTGATAACTGTACATATGTAGCAGAATACATTTACAATGTTGCGATTGTTTAACATTATTATTAGCAATTTAATTTGGTTTAATAAGTCTGTAACATAATATCTAATAATAAATACATGAGGAAGTCAAGCGAAGGGTGTACGTACCGACATAATTGGCCTAACGAACGTAAATTACTCTTTGTTCCCTAGATAGTTATGTAGTGTATCGAGAGTCAACTTTTGCGCTTACACGAAATCACGATGTTTTCACTGCTGTAATTAATCTTGTATTTTGTTTCTATATTTATATTGTCACATGCGGTATAGTGAAAAACTTATACGGTATAAAGTTTTTTGTCGTCTGATTTAATTTTATTATTGATTACGATTCATGCTGTCTTAGTAACTAATTATTGTACCTACTTTTACTCTAATTGCTTGGGTTACAGACTCCCAATTGATGAGTGTAATTTTGATCGTTTTTTTCAACATCCTAACTTTCCTTTACACACTCCTCTTGTTTTATTTTTGTGGACAACATAAATTAGCACTAAATTAGTAATTAATATTCTGTATATTGAGAAGACTCAATAAAGGTACATAAAAAAATCTTTTCATCTTTTCCCATACCTTGCCATTATAAATTAATGAATATTTTATGATAGTTAAACCTTGGCTCCCGCAGTTAATTTAATTAGAATTCTAATTATATTTTGAAATATTTTATCGTACGCTACTGGCATATATCATTCCATACTGCGATGAGTTGTAAACATAAAAATATATGATATACGATGTAACATATATTCGTGTTATTTGTAATTGGCCCACTACTGGTGTGGCAGAATAATCAGATTAGGTGCGTTCAAAAGACATAAAAGACAGTAATAAATTTGTGTTGCTCTAAGTAATAGCAATAAAGATACGGCTTATTTGCCTGCATTCTAGTTAATTTGCATGTAAAATAGTAATAAAAGTCAATAAAAAGTTACACGTTAAAAGCAAATTTTATAACCAATAACCTTAAATTACATACAAAGTATGAGTCCTTTAAGAAATTTACTTATACCACACGATTTTTTTTTCTCGATGAAAGATGGTAACATCTACCTTTCATTCAGATAAAAAGTTAGTAAGATAAATATATATCTAGATATGTACGACTTTAATAACTACGAGTAGAATTACTTGGCAATCGTGCAAAACAATGTTTGTGCCGCCACAAAGATCGGATAATGTTTTGTTCAATTAGATCTTTTGAAAATATTAGGTTTCTTTATTAGAGACAGTTATATAATTTATTAGAAAAATAAAAATATGTAGTATTGGTATTTTAAATGTAAAAGATTCTTGGTAACAAATGCTTTTATAAATTAAAAGTCAAATATATTATCGTACGAATTAACTAAGCTGAGGTTTACTCGTAACTACATAGTGATGTGTAGTTTGTCTCCGTTTCAATATAAAAATAAACAAACAATAAAGATTAACTTTTACTTTAAAAAACTAGTGATGATAAAGAATGCGCCAGTTTGTTAAACTTAGGGTGAGCCGAAATAGGGCTCCAATTTTTACAGATCAGATAAAAAGTGTGTGGGAACTAGAAAGAAAGGTGAACCGGTTGTCGTCTTTGATATTAAAAAAATTAACTCCAGCTACCCGCAGGAAGGCGGTTAAAACCCGTAGCAAATTTATTTAGGACGCTGTAATGAGTTATTAGGATTAACTAACCCTCAAATGCATGCATTTGAAATAAATTCCGTTTCTTTTTAAGCTCAACTATTTCTGTCTTCAATCCCTCGCGTGACATATGTATATCTAAATAGTAACAAGTGACGAAAATTCTTTGGATGAATCATTTTTAGGATAATATTATTGTGTAAGAAGTGGCGAAAGTTATACTTTTAAACAACGTGTGCTACAAATAAATAAACGCCTACACAAAATTATACGGATCACTGTAATGATCTCTGATATGTATCACATGAGAATATATTTTATTTTGATATTTTTTTTAATAAAGTTGTTTTATGTGAAAATGAAGATTGTAAAAAACATTATTACTGATAAAACTGTTTCATGGACTATTATTAAGAAGTTGAAGAATTTTGTTTTTGTTCAAAACCGTAACAGTAAAAATTGTTGAGAATAGTGTTTACATGTTTTTGTAGACTCTTGGCAATGAGACATAATGAAATAAGATTTGTAGACTGTTATCATTTTCTCTAAAATGCTGATCAAATCTATTCCCATGTACAGTGTATTATTTCACTTCAACATCCTCCTTTAATCAGTGAAATGGATGGATATAATCGTAATACACCTAAATATGAAATGCCATTTTCAATTTATTTTATATGTAATTTTGAAACTATAGCGTATTTATCATAACGTCAAGGAACTTTGTCTTAAAGATTTTTAAGACATTTTACTAAATAATCAACACTCGCTTTGATTAAAATTACAAATAAATTTAAGAACAAAGACATACTCGTAATTGCTTGTATAAGTAACAAATATTAATGTGTCCCAAAAAAACGCGATAAGAAATATTTCATAAATTTCAGAAAGAAAAGGTTAAATTTTTCCATGGGACGGTCGCATTTTTTTTCACCAATAAAATACATTACAGTCACATAACTTTTTACTGAGAAAAAAAATAATTTCTATCATGCAAGACGACAAAGTTATAATGTTTCTTAGTTTTTTTATATATTTCTATAGAAATAGGGTTATCAAAAAATGTATAAGTATAAGGTACTTTAGATACCATATATCTACTGAGTTAGTTAAATAGGCTACTTTACTGACTGTTTCTGAGTTATTTAGGTATGTTAACGAAATACCTTAAAGTACTAAAAACATCGTGTAAAAACTAATTGCATAAAAAGTAAATCTACATAATTATATGTTTATAAACAAATTTTAAACTCTGGAAATGTATTTACTTCACCAACTAGAAAACTCTATTGCTGTTTCATTTACCGACAAAGTTTAAATTATAATTTCATAGGAATGATTTTATTCAGGCGAATATGTACCAACCATCCACATAAAAATCCATCTACTTAATTTAGTTTCGAAGTGGAAGCTTATGGATCATCATCACTATCTGAAATCATAAGAACTTCTTATGTAGATATATTGGTCTCTAATGAATAATAATGGACGTTCTCTGGTATCACCAAGAGCAAGAACTTTCGCGGGCAAAGAATTTCTGGTTTGCAACGTTCACCTTGGGATACTTTCATTGAATTAAATGATTCTAGTATCAGCTGAAATAAATCTGTGATTTTTGTTTTTCTTACCAACTTACGTGTGCGATACTCGCGATCCTAACGCTAGAATTTGTTTCTGGACTCTCCTGCTCGCTCTGGCAGCATACTTACTGGTAAAGTGCTACATTCTCGTGCATTAATAATTTGTGTAACGTACGTAACGTAACAGCTGTATCAGATACGTTTGCACATATTTTGTAGCAACAATTGACAAAGTTCTTCAAATTTTTAAATTCTTTAAATTCTTAGTCAACCACTAATAATGTTTTTTGAATTAATCATCAATCCACAAGATGACACTACTAAAATTGTGTGTAGTCTTTCCGCTAACCACGGTTCCAGACCCAAAATTTCTGAGAAAGTGGCACGATGTCGATCTGTATAGTGCTTCCACCGTTTGTGGTACGGTCAATATCCGCTGAGAGACCTTTCATTTCTGACATTTCTTCTCTGGTCTTAGTCCTAGTTTCGATTGTAGTTCAATAGAATTTTTCGTCGATCATTTTTATATACCAAATGGAGTAGAGTATCTAAACTTTTATTCCATCTATATTGGGAGATTTTATAGATTTTTCTTTCCTTTACAAATAAAACTTATAAAATTTGGATTACTGCTGTTGAAGTAAAACTACAGGCCTTAGTGCCAACCCTAACTCAAAATTTTAAAATTTTAAATCCTGTGTTTGAAGCACCTACTTTTTTTTTACGGTAGTAATGGTCACTACAAATAACAATCTGACATTAACATGTGCAAAAAAACACCGGAAATATTTGTTTTAACCTTTTTTAAACAAATTAATGCTTGAAAGAAAATGAAAATGTTTCTATGATTTCTAAGGAATTTTTCGATTTTCAAATACCAAAAAGAGTATTTTGGAAATTTTGTAGAAATTTTCGTTTGCCTATTACCTCTCTAAAATATGTAAAAATAAGATATCTGCCATTACATTGACATAATTTATTGTGCCACATAATGAATAAATAAGTACTAATTATTGATCATTGTTTTTGTTTTTTAAAAAAAGACAACGTCCACACTAGGAATAAATCCTGTGTCGCGGGGGAAAAATTTAAATTAACATACGACAATAAATAAGAATAAAAGGTTGATAGCATAATGAGTTAATGAATGTATGTTGATTTCATTTAAAATTGAAACGTTTTTGTGAATATAAATTTTAAATGCTGCCGATTCGCTGACTGGTTGACATGGCCTGCCGTCTGTGCAATACACGTACATAATTGTTAATGAATTATAGGCAGTTAATTGATATAGATAAAAGTATTATTATTTATTATGTGTTTAAATATATTGCAGCTGCTTTATTTTTAGTTAATTGTAAACATTTGTAACCAAAGAAATAGATCTTTTATTCTTTCGTGCTAATAGAACTTTTTTAAATACGAGGCAAACGAGTATACTGTTCACCTGATTGTAAGTGACCACCAGCATGAAGATTTACAATTCAAGAGGCATACGTACATTTTCGTAAATTGTTGGCTTCCCCGAAGATATAGAGTCCATGGATTCAGCCTTCTTTTTCCCTCTGAAATTTGTGATATTATATGCTTATGTGAAGTCCAACAAAATACTATAAATGAAAGTAATTCTGTTATACCAAAATTAATAATCACTGTTATCTTCTACTAAATTATACAACACGTGAGATATTTTTTTTTATTTAATCAGCTAAAACCTTAAAACTTTGAATAGCTAAACATCAGAAACTGCAGTTGTATTTTTATATCTGCAATAAGAAGATATCACACTATTACCATAAAGCTATATTTTTATTTTGTTCCTTTACTTTGATGGGCCAAGTACAAATACAATCAATCGACGAAACCGCTGACTGTAAACTGACTTCAATGAGATTAATAAATACATAATTATTTTGTTTCAGATCATTAATTATCAGAGTTTCTGTCTCTTACACACGAGGTAAGAAAACACATACGTATTATATGTTCAACAATCACCTTTAAAACATTCTTAGTCAACCACTAATTATGTAGCTAACAAGACAAGTATACAATATTAATATTGTACTTTATAACATTGATTTTATCATTGAAACGGACGATATCTAAAATTCCATTTCATAACAACACGTCAATTCCATTAGGAAATTTAAATGATGATTATCTCAATAAATACTCAACGTATGTTTCCATTATTATTTTAGTGTACGTGACAAGTTCGACGAATGTGTGTGTTAAACAAACTACACTTTTTAGAGTATGCCGGCGGTCAGGGGTGATAAAGAAAATGTATTTATTCTTGTGAGTCGCTTGTACGTGTCTCAATGTTCGTTTGTCACATCGGGTGACTTCGGTTGACGTCGCTCACGCCCCCGCCCCTAATTAGTACAGAAATAACGTCAAGAGATTTGTCAACTTCTGAACTTTTATGGCATTCCTTTGAGGTTAACTCCCACCGACGAAGTCTTTCTAAACATATACAGCGTCTTACAGGTACCTAAATAGACCGCTAACTGGTTGTGAGATATAGTTCTAAACTTTCGGGTGGTCTCTTTTAATACTGACTATATATTATTATGTTACATTGCTAGAGCAAATTAATCTTGATTGCCAAATCAAGTTCTCGTCTACGAAGTTTCATTTTGATTCGTGCAAACTTTGATGATGAAAAAAGTTTAGATAAATTGCCGCGCTTTTTTGTTTGTTGTTGTAAATGGTTTATGTTACTTGTTTTTTAATAATCTGATTTTTGTCCTTAAATCTTGCTTAACAACGTTCATGAACATGTAAGAGAATTGATTTTTCTTCTTTTTATATTTTATTATATCAACTCTCAAAACTTCTTTAGAACAATATTTTAAAATGTTTATTGTGATTACTCATTAAAATATTATTAATTAAAATACCCATATTATCCAGTTTATCCCATTGGGTGTCGTAAGAGGCGATTAATGGAGTAAACTACACAGGACAACATCAAGACACATCATGCAAAGATTTCTTTTTCAAAGGAGAGACCTATGTCCACCGGTTGGTTGTAAAAGGCTGTTGATGCAATGTGATCGCGATTTAAAACTTTTATAAAAATAAAGTAAACAAAAATGATAAAACCAATTGCACTAACATCAATATCATGAAAAGAAATTAATCTCAGCTGAAAGGGGCGGTTATCAAAACTTAACTGCGAGGAAACCGGAGCGTGGCATGACCTCACAATCAAACGTCAAACAAAGTTTTATCAGCGCAAAGTTGACAAATAAATCCCCGTCTTGCACACTAACTTATCCTACTGTATCGAATTCTCTCTTGATTTGTACAGCTTTCGTATTTTTCACTTGATTTAAATCCTGTCTAAACACCGACTGTAGGATACAGCATTGTTCAGACTTTTATGTCATGACATAGTCACTCAGAAAGTTTTTGTGTCACAAACATTACAACAACATTATATTTATATTAAAACGAGGTAAGCGCCATATGTTAGTCTTAATCGTTCTTTTTTTAAGATCAGAAGGAACAGCATTAATTTTGTAGTTTAGATTAAGTTTCGTAGAAATAATAATGTTTGAAAGCAAACAAAAAACAATATATAGAAGAGGAACAGGAAATCTTTTACCGTGCTATAGGATAGGAACAAAACTTAAAGTATTCAATTAATAAGAAATGAAACCCGTAAGCGATGTAAAGCATTCAAACTTGTAAAATCTTTACTGACTTATAGCACCCCTTCCCAACGTCTCTTTAACGAGGCAATGAATTACTCGGGCTTGCCAACAAAAATTCAGTAAACCAACTTGCCAGCTTCATGTTACATTTTTGAAGAGTTCATTACATTGTATTGTTTAAACGTCAGTTGAGTATGCTTAAACAGCTGTCATTTGTCAAGTGCTGGCCAAAAGTGATGGATGGCACGAGCGTTTCCGTTCGAAATTTGAACTTTTAAGACCGGGACCGTTATAATGGGCCGGTATTGTTATTTCAGTCGTCAGGAAACGTAATGAACTAACGAATAGGAATGTTTAAAGTGACAGGGTACGTGTAGTTTATATGCATCCATTTATTCGGTGGCACAAATGTGTTCGCCTGGTGCGCTGAAATATTTACGAGCTATTAGTGCAAAAAGTACAAATAAGTAAAACGTTGGAAGTTGGATCAGAAGCATCTTTTGCCACATTATATATAACTTAACACCGCTACAGAATTGAGGCACTGTAATTAATATCGTCTCGTCTGTTATTTCAGTCGCGTTTGATGTTAAAAAATTAAATCGTCAAATATTTTATACAAAACGGTGCGTCATTGATCTCTAAATTGAAACAGTGTTCAAGCTCTCAAAGAAAACATGGTTGGAACTATTAGTAAACATAAAAAAAATATTATACCAGTATTAAAATATTTATGTTTAGATTATCAAATCATAAAATACATCTGTAAAATTTCTTCACAGACAGAAACTGTAGGTATTCTGCTTTTATTTTTTGAACAAATGGTGGAATGAATTAATCCCAAACGTCTTATTAAGCGTGATATATGGCCAGTATTAATGTATTAAGTAATTCAATTCCACGATGAAAATCTGTTTAATGAGCCAAGTTAACGATGTCTCCACCCTTAACAAATAAAGGCGCTGTCCATTGACAAATTGCTTAATTTTATTAAGTGCCTACATACATAGGTTCACTGCAGTGTTTGTTCACCAAATGTATTAAGTGCGGTAGCAACCCCGCTATTCGCAGTTCATAATGTACAGATTCACTGAACTGCTATATTAACCGACTGCGACAAAGAAACGTTAATGGACCCTCATATATATGCTAATAAACTTTCCAAATGCGTTTTAAATTAAAATAATCCCGAATTTATATGTAAATTTGTGACCGCACTTTGTCCTTCGCGGCTTCTCGTTCCGAAATCGATTATGTTACACGGATTCCGGCTTAGATCCCAGTCAGATAAGTTTAATGAAGGGTTTTAGTTAAACGAAGATCCTCTAGTCCAATTCACTCTATTGGTGATTCTATTTCTCTCCATTTTGTCCCTAAATGGTACAAAGAAGAAAATATAATTGTAGGAACGGCCAAAATATTTTCTTTATCATTTTATTCTCCGTCGTCGGCTCGAATAAAATTCTATTACAGATAGCATTAACGATGCTTTTATTTAGTTTTCCATTAGGAATACCAGTACTATCTTAATTTTTATGTGGTTACCCTTTTAGTCGTGTATTATCTTATAATATAAAAGTTGAAAGCTATTTATGGGACCACCCGGTCGTTGGGCTACTTTGATCTAGATGTGTTATGTTCCCCTATGTTATTCCAATTAGTCATGATTAACTTAAATTTATGTAACTGTTTAATGGTCCATTAACGAACTCACTATAAGGACTCCTTACTGTGTCCCTGCAATTCTATAAAACACTTTCATCCAATTAAACTAGACGTTGATATTTAATCTTAATATGTTCATTGTCACTCTCTATTAGACTTTATTGCTTAAGAGTAGTTGTAGAAAGAGCTATATTGTAAATTATTGAAGACGTAACAAACATTAAACGAGTAAAGGTATGTTTTACACTTTTCTGTGAGAGAAAATGTTCATATTTTATTTTAACAGACATTCAACCAAGATTTTTATATTACGGTTTTGATATTGTGTTATTGGATACAGAACTATAGACGAAGATGTGAAATATTATTTACAAAATAAAATACTTAAAAATAAAAACTTTCTTATTTCACCTGAGTTCTCCAGTTGTTTAACGTGTTAACAAACTTATATTAACTTTATTTGTAAATTATTGTGAAAAAACCTTAGAGGTTTATGTCTAAATGTATTCATTTAGAAATAAGCTCGTAACAACTAACGATACGCGTGCAGACTCGAGGACTTTACTTTCCTTTTCGAAACGGAGACCCGAAACAATCAATATTTAATTTATCAGATACAAATTGACAAATTATAGTTTTACCCAAACTACACATATCCTTAAAGATTGATTTCAATTGACCTCAATCTGTAACTGATCCGATAAGAAAGTTAAACGGTGATTCTTTCGTGTCTTCTTTTCAAAACCTTTAGTGGTTACAAGTCCTCGAGTCTGCACTCGTATCGTTAGTTGTTACGAATTGTCATGATATCATCCGAAGAGGAAAGGAGACTGACCTAAATTAGAAAAAAAATATCTGTAGATAGACATCGAAAAATAATTTAATAAGGCAATTTTGAACATTTTGTCTCTTTAATCACTAGTGTCGGTTTTGAGTTTTATCTCTCTCTTCAGTCTACTGTCGTCTAGTGCTGAACGACGGCCTCCCCCAAAAGAGCGCCAACCGTCTTAGTCTTGGGCAGTCCGCTTCCATGCGAATAATATAGTGACTCAAATTGTATCTGTTTGATGTAATGTTTCACTTATACAGGTACTACTTTACATTTTCTTAACATATTCGTTACTCGATTAAGATGTAGTCACATAATATACGAAAACTGTCGCCATTAATTTTCCACACTAATTTGCATATTTATTCGTTTATTTTGTTAAGTGATTTATGTTCTTTCTACAACTCTGTGCCACTACTGTGATTTTTATTCGAAAAACTTGTTTATGACAAATTATTTTATGTTGTTCCCATATGTTTGGAATGTGTGTAATACAGATTAAGTTTTACGTGGGTTTATCGCTTAGTACATGTCTAAAATTTTATGACCGATAATGTTCTTAGTATTTTATTATCACACGGCATTTTAAAAGAAGAGCTTGTTATTTTAGGACTCATAGATGGGTGAGGTATAATAACGACCTGGTTTTGTCTTTGTTACTCATATACATACATTTTTAACATTGAAAATGTTAATAATTCTTCTGTAAAATAAATATAAGGTGTATTTGGCTTCATACTGTATGAAAAATATATTTTATTGAAGTGGAAATTCGATTTACAGTTAAAGAAGAAGTTATCGTTGAAGGTGAAGAATAAATAATTAGAGATATTTATTGCATGAGCGTAAGAATAATAAATTCTATTACATAAGTTAAAAAATCACCAACCACAAAAATCTGTAAAATGTACGTACATACATAAAATCATGCCTACTTTTCGCTAGTGTTTTTTTCCTACATAAAAGGCCTATTGTTTGACGTTTTGTTAACCAGGTTGACCACTTACAGGTGATGTTAACTTGGAGTCCTAAGTTCTTTTTGGGAACTCTGTGCACCCCTATGTATTGATTAAAATGTTCCTCAAGTTAACGAGTTAACGCTTGTTTTCTTATAAGAAAAGTCAACTAGTCTTACTAGATTACAAGGTGTTGCGTACGCTAAAAGTAATTACCATAACTTATAACAAGAAAAGATTCGATTTAGAGTTTACTTATCAATGAATTGAACTTATCACAGTAATTTCGAATAAAAAGTATGCTATCTTAGTTAAAGAAAAAACAAACAAAATTGCAAAAAAACAATAATTTAATAAGTGTTTAGCGCAACATTTGACAACGACATGAAGGGTTATTTTACTCCTTTATAAAAACGCAAAAACTGTTTATTTCTTACAAACAAGAAAATACAAATAGTTAAAGAAAACATTAATTCTTGTTATTTCTACCCTTTGAGGAGCCTTCTTCTTGAAAATGTTGTGTAAGACAAATAAATAGCTAATACAGAATAATCTCAATATTTGGCGAGTTTTATTTTGGATGTCAAATAAACTTTGTTTTTGTTAGATTTCTGAGAAGAACACAAAAACAAATTGAATTGCTTATGTATGTGTAAATATTGATGTATGAAAATATGATGGCAAGCTCTTTGTATTCTCTGATAAATGGTTTTCAATCTATCCGGTGACAGCCAGTGAGGAAGCTTTCAGTAACAAAGTGCATGCGATATATAGAAGAACTCTTTTATTTGTCATTTTTCATACCTAATGCCTGTACAAGAAAAAATTTGACATGCGAACAAAGGTATATTAAGAAATTATCGCGCAGAGAGTCGCCCTTTTGTTTGTATTAAAATTTGGAATAATTGTTATTTTTGAATAATTGTGAATATCAAAAATGAAGTTTAATATCCCCCGTAGATATCTTTGGCAACCAATCAAGTTCCTATACCCCTATCATGCAATACAATGCTTGATTTCAACTCTGCAATCCCTAGACTTAGCAGATTGTACAACAATTTTGACAACCGTCTAGATATTTTCAGCCATTTGATTTCAAATTTAAGAAACAAGTCCACCGCAGAAGTTTTTCTCTTAAATTGAAAAGGAGAAATGAACAAATTTTTTTATTTAATTTGTTTCCTTTTTTCATTTGTTCATTACAAGATTAATTTTTGATTATTTTTATTTGATCTTTTTTTCTCTTTCAGTGTAGTCTAACGTAGTATTTTGGAGCATTTTTATAAGAAAAACCTGTGTTTGCCACTTTATATTGTACACTTAACAATTTGTAACAGTTGTTAATGAACCAATTTTAAAATAAATTAATATGAAATCGCCTGTAAGTTAACCTCTTAGGAATACTCCAATTATACAACGTTATGCTAGAAAATCTAAGCCGTTAGTATAACTCCCACTTTAACTGTCGCTTATTTATATTCGAGAAATGAGGAGGGCAAACCACCTTTAAGAAATGCTTCATTAATCATCACCCCTACTAACACCATCGGCTAAACGAATGTGTTTTGCCGGAAGACGGCTGAGAAGTCAGCGACTTTCACGTTTTCAAAACACTGATATAATCCTGACTCAGTGGTACGTCACGAGACGCACATAAATTATCCCCAGTCTCTGTCGTTTACAAATTGTCTGGGTTATACTGAAAGCCTCGAAGGTCATCTGCGAGACGACTATGAATGATGGCGAAATGCGTCTATTTAAATAAAAGGGGAAGTTCTCATTTCTTTATCTGTTGATCTTAATTATGAATACATTATTCATATAAAATATTTTTAATTTCCAGCAGTGTTTTTTATAAAAATACAATAAAATAAATTGAAATTGTCCTCTTGGTGTTATTATACAAAGATGGTTTTTAACATTAAAACAAAATGCAGCTTTTAAATTCATTTGTAAATAGTAATAATATTCACAGTCCAGTAAATACATAATTGTGTATCGACATTAGCGACACTAGGCTTAACCTGTATCACTGCTAGCTGTTCTATGAATTACAGTCGGACTTTATGTATGGGGACTAATAATAACAAAGGCTTAAACAAAATTTAATACAATTGACTACTGTAAAATAAAAGGTTATATGTTTGGAGTAAATGAACGTTGTGTGTGATTGTTGTGCGTTGAGTGTACATGTGGTGTGTGTATGTGGTGTGAAATATCCAATACATTAAGTATGTAAGTTAACCTGTAAGTTAACCTCTTAGGAATACTCCAATTATACAACGATATGCTAGAAAATCTAAGCCGTTAGTATAACTCCCACTTTAACTGTCGCTTATTTATATTCGAGAAATGAGGACGACAAACCACCTTTAAGAAATGCTTCATTAATCATCACCCCTACTAACACCATCGGCTAAACGAATGTGTTTTGCCGGAAGACGGCTGAGAAGTCAGCGACTTTCACGTTTTCAAAACACTGATATAATCCTGACTCAGTGGTACGTCACGAGACGCACATAAATTATCCCCAGTCTCTGTCGTTTACAAATTGTCTGGGTTATACTGAAAGCCTCGAAGGTCATCTGCGACACGACTATGAATGATGGCGAAATGCGTCTATTTAAATAAAAGGGGAAGTTCTCATTTCTTTATCTGTTGATCTTAATTATGAATACATTATTCATATAAAATATTTTTAATTTCCAGCAGTGTTTTTTATAAAAATACAATAAAATAAATTGAAATTGTCCTCTTGGTGTTATTATACAAAGATGGTTTTTAACATTAAAACAAAATGCAGCTTTTAAATTCATTTGTAAATAGTAATAATATTCACAGTCCAGTAAATACATAATTGTGTATCGACATTAGCGACACTAGGCTTAACCTGTACCACTGCTAGCTGTTCTATGAATTACAGTCGGACTTTATGTATGGGGACTAATAATAACAAAGGCTTAAACAAAATTTAATACAATTGACTACTGTAAAATAAAAGGTTATATGTTTGGAGTAAATGAACGTTGTGTGTGATTGTTGTGCGTTGAGTGTACATGTGGTGTGTGTATGTGGTGTGAAATATCCAATACATTTAGACAACTGGTTTCAAAAATAGTGCCAAAAAATAGTGGTAATTCAAACTGGTTATAAATTCGGTATCTTATCTGTGTTTCACGGACGGTTTTATGTCTAATGTCTAATATGTTGGCAATTGAGTGATAAAGGTTCGGGAACATAGATTTTTGAGACCTTCTCGCAAATAAAATTTTGGTTTTAATTGTGTTGACTGTAAATACTCGTTGTGTTAACATATCTTTGTATTCAGGTAAGTTGAGGACCATCCTATTCGTGAAGATAATATTTATACTGATTCTATATATTCTATGTAACTTCTTAAATAGCAAACTAGAATTGAGAACTTGAATTTCAAATATATAGTTAAAAAACTTAATGCATACTCTTACCAGGCACTGTACTTGCACAGTCCTTTAAGTTCAGGCAGAGAAAGCGTCGTGTATTTTTACTAGCTCGTCACTCTCCAACTATAATATTGTCTTGACACAAAAACCACGTTGAATTTCCACTTCAACTGTAAAAGAAAACAAACGAAGGTGAATCAAACAAATTGCATTGCTTGAGTTTATACTGCACTTTGCTTTCGACTACACGGTTGGCCTAGTGGTTTAAGCGGTTGGGGTGCTGGGCTAGAAAACCTCCACGTGGTGCACCCTGGAAACGTTGGCGGTGGTGGTGTTCATCACTGCCAACGGCTAATATTCTAGCACGAAGAGGAAGCCATTTTCTTCGGCAATTCGCCCGAAACTTGGTCCAACAGAGCGGGCGCTTCTGTCGGATCCTCTGTTGGTTCTTCGCTCTTCGGAGCAATGAGGAGGAAAACCTCGGTAAAAAATCACGATGGTGGGACCCTTTCTAGGGTCGGAGTTCCTCCGCTTTCAGCGGTGGAAAAGAAGGACGGGCTCGGTGTGTACTCACACTACCACCGAGCAGGCATCAGGAGACGCTGTCTCCCTGCCGCCGTCGGCATATCGTAGTCCCAAAAAGAGTGTCGTGGGGACGAGGGTCTTGGCTTAGCCGCCCGGACTGCGAGGAAGAAAACCTCTATAAAAAATTACCCCGAATCCCGTGTTCTGGTGCGTGACCAGGGGATGCATGGCTGATGGGTAGTTCAGTCGCAAGCGCACCCCCAGCCGAGGCACCTGCGGACCCCTCGGTTGGGCACAAATTTACGCTTGCCCGGGTATTGGGGGATCACTGCCCGGGTCGACCTTTAGTTCTCCCCCACGCGTGGGAACAATTATGGATACATCTACAACTTACAATAAAAGAAACGAAGAAAAGAAGGAGATGGAGAAGAAAAAGGAGAAGAATAAGAAGGGGAACGAAACGGCAAAAGAACGTGAGACGCCAATCTCATTGGGGCTCACTGAAGTTAGTCTTGCTTCCGGAAGCCTGAGGAGATCGAATCGGTTACGTTCGACATCCGCCGTTCCGACAGACAGAGGTGACTCCAGTGCAACAACTGAAGCATTGGAGCTAATGAAGGTAGAAATCCGCGATAATCGGAAACGCGGACGCTCCACAGACGAAGAAGGTGAAAATTGTCAGGAGTGGTTGCCGACCAAAGTGGCTACTAGCCGCAGAGGAAGGTCACGCACTCCAGTCTCAGTTCCCTCAGGCTCCCTTTTCTCTAAGGCGGCAGCCTATAGGAGAGTCAGGGTGGAGGGTGAATGTGTAGTGGAGGAGGAGATCGCAGATCTGCTCCAAAAAATTCGGGAACCAACGGTAGAGGGTTCTGAAGCCCAGGACCCGGTGTCCCTGCAGGAGAGGGCGAACGTAGCTGTGGTCATTATCAAGAAAGTGGCCACAAAATCTACAAACCTTAAGGGCCCATTCGTTAGGGCCCTTAAGGACTCCTCCTCCGCTATCGCAGAGGTTGTCACAACCCTCATTGGTGATGTGGCTCGCTTTCAGGTGGCTAACGACCGCCTGACGGGACAGGTGTCTGAACTCAGCAGTCAGTTTGCACAAACGGAACACCCTGAGCGGCGGGGCCCAGCTTCAGAACGGTTAGCGCCTAATCACGGTCCTGATGACGTCTCTGATGCCCACCTGCGCCAAATACTTGACGCAGTGGGACATATGTTGGACGGACGTCTCGCGGGACTGGAGGCGAGGCTGCCTCCGGCCCCCGTAGTTCGCCCATCACTAGCAGCGGATAGGGCGAAGACTAAGTCGCAGCCGGCTCCACTTCCCGTTGCAGATGGTCGAGTGTCATATGCGGCGGCAACACTTGCGTCCACCTCGAAGTCAGGTCGAGCAACAAAAGCGGCAACAAAGAAGGCTGTAGCAAAAATAGCTGCAACTGAAACCCACCCTAAGATCGCCGCAAAAACGAGGGCAGAGTTCCCGCCGCTTCCCACTCCGACACCTGCATCTGACCCCTCCACGTCCGCCCCGTCCACCGATGGATGGAAGGTAGTCGGGGGGACTAAAAAGTCCCGAAAGCGCGATAGGAGGGCTGCCAAGGACGCAGCATCGACTCCGCAGTCGCCACCGGTGGTAGTGGTTAAGAAGAAGAAGCCACGGAAACTACAGCCGCCTAAAACTGCGGCTGTAGTAATTACAGTATCGCCGAAGGCGGCTAATGGGGGGCTGTCCTATGCTGCTGTTTTCAAGAGGGCCCGGGACAGTCTCGCCATGAATAATTTTGGGACAGTAGGAGTCAGAATGTGCCTCGCCCAGACAGGAGCTCGAGTCCTCGAGTTCCCTGGTGCCGAAGGCGCAAAGAGTGCGGACACGTTTGCCGATAAGCTGCGGGGTATATTTGAGGCCACGGATGGTGTAAAGATCGCCAGGCCTACCAAGTGCGCGGAGCTGCGCGTTTCGGGCCTGGACGATTCGATAACGGCCGAAGATGTCCGCGTTGCAATAAGAGAGAAGACGGGATGCAACGCGGACAACATTAGAGTCGGCACCATCCGCCCCGGTCTAGGAGGACTTGGCGCAGTGTGGGTGAGCTGTCCCGTAGCGTCGGCCAAAATTTTGGGCGACACTGGCAGACTTCTCGTCGGTTTCGTGAGCGCTAGGATCACAATCCTGGCGGCGAGACCGATGAGATGTTACAAATGTCTGGCATCGGGGCACACACGCGCCAAGTGTGTAAGTTGCATTGATTGCAGCGGACTATGTTTCCGTTGCGGTCGACCGGGGCACAAGGCGGCAGATTGTTCTGCCGCCCCTCACTGCCCCGCGTGTGCGGCGGGTAACAAACCCGCCAATCACCAGATTGGGCAGGGGGGTTGCAAACCTCCCCGCAATTCTCGACAAGCGTCGGGGGCTAGCCAGTCGGCCCAGGCTGCCCCCGATGTCGTCCGCACGCCGGCATCGTCGCCCATGGAGGAGGTTGTAGAGACGGTCGAGTAATGGCCCAAGTTTCCAACCTCTTGGTCCAGACGAACCTGAACCACTGTGCCGCGGCGCAGGACCTTTTCCTGCAAACCATGGCACAGTGGTCGATCGGTGTTGCCGTAGCCGCGGAACCCTATTACGTTCCTCCCCGTCCAAACTGGTTGGGTGACCGGGACGGTTCCGTGGCAGTCGTCGGCTCCACGGCGGCTCATTCCCCGCCCTTGTCGAGACAAGGGCACTGGATATGTTGCTGCCGAGTGGGGAGGAATCACCGTATATGGTGTTTACTTCTCCCCCAACCGGAGTTTGAGCGACTTCGAGGTTTTCCTTAACAACTTGGAAACCTCGATGCGGCGTCTAACGTCTGGGCACGTCTTAGTGCTGGGGGACTTCAACGCAAAGTCCATTGCGTGGGGTTCCCCCAGGACGGACGCTAGGGGCGAAGCCGTTGAGGAGTGGGCGGCCTCGGTGGGCCTCTGTTTACTAAACAGGGGCTCCACCAACACGTGCGTGCGACAGCAGGGAGGGTCGATAGTGGACCTTTCGTTCGCTACCCCTGCCCTCGCCGCACGAGTAAGGAACTGGCGTGTCCTGGAAGAGGTTGAGACGCTCTCGGACCATCTCTATATCCGATTTGAGCTCTCCCGGTCCCAGGACCCCAGAAGGGGTCACATGGCGCAGCGTCCTTTTCGCTTTCCGCGGTGGGCTGTAGCTAAATTGAACAGGGACCTACTAGAGGAGGCAGCCATCATTCACTCTTGGCTGTCTCCGCAGGCTCCGACCGAGGAGGTCGATATGGGGGCTGGTCGCTTTCGCGATGTAATTACGCAAATCTGCGATGCGGCCATGCCCCGCATCCGAGGTTGTCGGCCTCCACGGAAGGAGGTTTACTGGTGATCCCAGGAGTTGACGGACCTCCGCGCGGCCTGTACTCGTGCCCGGAGGTCCTACACTCGTAGTCGGCGGCGACACCGCGAAGAAGGCAGGGAGGACCACCTTCATGAGGAGTACCGAGAAGCGCGGAAAACTCTGAAGCTGGCCATCAGCCGCACCAAAGAAGTTAAGAGAAAGGAGATGCTGGAGAGTCTCGATCGTGACCCCTGGGGTCGCCGTGCGGCGCGACAAAAGCTCCGCACGTCGGGCCCCCCCCTTACAGAGACACTCCAGCCCAGCTTCCTGCAGGAAGTGGTCGAGGGCCTTTTCCCGCAGCGGGTGGAGCACACACCCCGTCGATGGCCTTCATGGTCGCAGACGGCGGGGGACACGAGGACAATGTTCCGCCCGTTGGGGAATCGGAGATAGGGACGGTTGTTCTACGGATTCGCTCAAAGAACACCACCCCTGGGCCAGATGGGATACCTGCCCGAGTATTGGCACGAACCCTCGACCACATGTCGGATCGCCTCAGGGAGGTCCTGAACGCCAGCTTGGCGTCCGGACGCTTCCCTGAGTGCTGGAAAAGCGGGAAGCTGGTCCTATTAAGGAAGCCGGGACGGCCAGCCGAATCGGTAGCGGCCTATAGGCCCATCGTGTTGCTAGACGAGGCGGGTAAACTGTTTGAAGCATAATTGAGGCAGACATATCAGGCTATTGTCTCTACGGCTCACTAAATTAAAATCTTTTTTCATGCGTTAAGTTTCTCTTTATATTAATTGGTTATAACTTAAAAATGACCCAAAAGATTATTAAAACTCTTAAATCCTTTCATAAGTTGTCAACCATCTTTTTAAGCTTTGAAATAACAACTAATAAAATCTTTGTTTTATTTAATTTCGAAAGATGCTATTCTTCTAGCAAAGCTCTTTCAAGCTCTTTAAGTAAAATTTTACTATTCATTAAATCTTTTAATAGTGTCTTAAAAGTTTAACATTTTATCTCTTTGTCTCTTACCTTATTAAAATTAGTTAGAAAAGGACAAAAGATTCTTTAGGGAATAAATGAGATTTTAAAATTTATTAAGCGGTTAACTGCGTCTTAAAAAGTTTTTGTTATAAATATGATATTATAACTTAAAACTAATTAGTAGCTAAATGATCTTAGAAAATTATCTAATCTTATAATTTATATTAGTTTATAGATAAATACACTTACATACCCATACACAAATATTATGTAAATTTTCAAAACTATTTCTCTAATTAAGAACATGGAGACTCTGTGAAAATTGAATGTTGATAAATACAAAGTTAATATAATATTTTTAAATTAAAAAGTAGTTATATTGCGAAATGCTAATTTGTTTAATAATGAACTTCCAAATATAAAGCTAATTTGATCAGACTCTATTATTTAAAAAGGTGTACCCAAATGAAAACAATGAAACACAGGATATTTTCAATATTATAATTTTCGATACGGTTAGTTTTTAGATGAACAAATTACTATCGGCACAAAGTTCCAAAGTAACAAACTTAATATTATTAATCATTTATTCGTGAACGTAGCGTTGACATACCATAAAACGTTTTCGTAAAACCAACAATCGTCTGTTGTTAATCATACATAATCTACTTTCAATCTGAGGTCAGTACACACTAGATCATAATTATCGTGAGCACTGAGACGTGAGCCAGGAAGCGTTTTGTTCATATCGCAATCGCCATCGACTTTAACCGCCGTCAAATGTGTTCAAGAACCTTTAATTACAACTAATGTTTGAATTTTGTTAGTCGACTCATCGTTAAGATGGTTATCAACCGGTCTTTTGTTACAGATCAGTAACTTGGAACTAAATATTGAATCTCGCTAATTTTGTTGTTACCACTAGAAATGCAACCGCCGGTCATGATGTCATGTCCAATAATATAATTTAAGCTAGGAAATCTAAAACAATATCAAATTTATAAAAACAAAATTATAAATTCGATTTTATTTAAATACCACGAACTTTATTATAAAGCATAAACGTGCCAGATTACAAAAGTGTTTTGTTTGTTCTTATGTCAACACAACACAAATAAATACGATATTTTAAGTACTTCTTTTATGTACTTTTATTCCCTAGTGACTAACAGATAAACAATACCCAAACGATCAATTTTTCTATGAGGTCATAAATATATAAATTTCACTAAATTGAGACAGCGAACATAAATAATAGATATTTGGCCTACTTAGCTTTTACCGATAACAAAAAGATATTATTCAAAGGCCACGTAAATAAAATTGAGAGAATTCTTGGAATGTTCGAATAAAATTGTATTTCCTCACATCAAAGAGTGAACAAAAAGTGCTATAGTAGACTTTCATAAGCTGATAGTGAGCCCACCTCGAGTTTTTGCTGTACACAAGATTTTCCCCTACGAAGTTGACCCTTCTTGTCTGATTTGGGCGCGTCTCGACAACCCCTGACGCGAGGGGTTGGTAAATTATAATTTATTTCATAGCATCACAAAGGAATTTCTTGAATAAACAAACTCGTAGACGTAATTTTAAACAATTACTGTCTAAGATTTAAATTTTACAAAATTATTTTTTATACCAAGAATCGTGTTCGCATAATTTCAAATGCCGAACTGCCTCTTATCACGTAGCTGAGAAGAGACGAGGTATATAAAAATCTAACCATCTAAATTCTATGTGAATAATTTCCTTCTATTTATTTTGAAAAAGAGCGCTGTGAATATAGTAATATGTAAAAACCAGCGCATTACGGATCTCTAACATGCCCGAATTCTACGCTACGTGAGTGGGAGACAAATTTAGTCAGTACACATTTTTTCCTTAAAAACGGATACGAAATTTTCTAAAAGAGAAAACTTTTTGTTCAGGTAACGTTATTAGATATATGTACTTGGCAATTTAAAAAACTGTGAGAATATTGAATAAATTGAGCCGTCCTCAGCTTTCATAAAAAATGATTGCAGAAAAAAATATAAAAAGATTTTTACTCTTCAATATACTCATACCTATTGAAAAAGCATATATTTAAATAGGATCGTCAACTGTGATGGTTGATGATCCTATGTACGTAGCTAGTCAAATAATCTCGTCGAAGTTCTCTCATACATACATACATTGTCACTGTTTTCGTTTTCGTCTTCACTTCCGTTGAGCGTAAATAAAAGTTTTTCTGGCTCCTAAAGTGCAAACTACAATCTTCTTCTTATTCGCATTCAGAAATTGTGAATTCAAAGGTAACGGAAACAAAGGTGGTTTTAAATCATTTGTATCTTTGTGAAACAATGGGACTACCCAGAGTGGATAAATATACACAGATGTGGGAAATAATAATTCTCCTTTCATTTTGTTTCGTCATTGCGGAGCTCAAAGATTGAAGGGCCGTCGAAGGTGGATGAGTGGCTCATACTTTATTATTGGCTCGCACTGAATCGTTCGCTTAGGGGAATGTAAAATGAGGTCACGATTTATCGGTACACATTCAGCTCTTTCACTTACTATGTACAAACGTACAGATAAAGCCACTCAGTCCCTCGTGAATCATTTATATACCTAGCTAATTTGTATTATACTTAAATGAAATTGATAATATTGGAACTTTATTGTAGTTATTTCGTAAAAACTACGATTAGCAACATATGCCTGTAGTAGGATGCAGTCAATTAAAAGGACAATCAAATTAAAAAAAAGCACTAAAATTATAAAATGCGTTAGCATCGGATAACATTATGACTAGGGATGTGCCGCATTAGTGAGTGATGGTATCACTTTTCATGTGATCATAATGAAATTCACCTTTAGAACTGCTTCGCAAGTGTAGTCCAGACAAGTATTAAAGCACTTACATGTATTATAACAATTACTTGATGACCATCTACTGCCTTAAGATTTTTAAATAGATTTTCAAAGAAATACTCGTAAAGATCTGTATCCTGTGATGATCATCTTTTTCTTATACTTTCTTAAAAAAGCATTGTGTTAATTTTTAATTATTTTACTTTTAAAATTGTACTTTACACTTTTAAATTAAAGTAATTTACACTTTAAAAAATAAATGACATTTTATGTATAACACGATAAATATAATGAAAGTTGACAGGTTGTTCTAACATCGGGATATCAGTTTGCTAAATGCTGGATCTTTTGTGCGGGAATGGATTTCAAATATACTCTAACTCTTTTTCGGTTTTCAAGATGTTCTTTCAGACTCTGGAATTATTAAGAAAGTCAGATATGTCTGTGACATATTTTGTACTCTTTGTATTCCATTGTATTAGTAAGTTAAGATGAACATTTTGTTATAAATTTATACGTATTTACGTGTGTACAATTTAGTATTAGTACTTTTATAAGTACCGATCGAAATTTGATAACATATGTGGCGAGGGCAGCATGATCATCTCAGCTCTCGAAGACGTCGACTACTACCCTCCGCTTAGTGTAAATATTTAGCAGAGAGTAGTATAGTAATATAAGAGTAGTGGTTTAGTCTTGGCTCTTCTATGGTTTGTTCGGTATTTATGCTATTTAAGATCTTTCCCAGCAACAATAACATGAAGTCATATTTAACTCAAGGTTCACTTAATGTTTCTTTTAGGCCCGTTGCGATGCATATCTGCACCCATCATAATCACGTTATGGTAACCACAGCGGGTGGCATCCAGGTAGTTCCCATGCGAAAGAAAGTAAAAACACCATTGTAAATATAATTTTATATCTAAAAAAAAGATCCACCAATTTATCTTATCACTAATTCAAATCTTTTTCCATTTAAATATGTAAATTATAAATTAATGAACCAAATTCCAGAAATATTTGGCATCAAAAAAAATTAATATGACAAAAATCATTGATTTCTTGTTTAATTAACATATTTAATTTAAACAGTGGACGAGGTATTAATAAAATATTATACAAAGCATTTTGACATTTTGTATTTTATTATCTATATTGTAGTCTCATCTATAAATTAAAAGTTAACGGAATTAATGGATTGTAAAAACGTTTGATTGATTATTATTCCAGTGTTATTTCTTTATTAGTTAGTATTCTACATTTGCGTATAATAACAAAAAGATAGAAGGTATTTGCGCATAAGAGAGGCAGCAATTTATAAACCACAACAATATCAGGACCAAACAGAGCAATGAGGTAAAAATCGATAAAAAAATCTGTTTCTGAAACTTTGTTTGTCTGTTTGTTCTGGTTAATCTCTGAAATGACTGGGCCGATCTTGACGGGACTTTCACTGACAGATAGTTGATGTTATAAGCAGTAACTTAGTCTACTTTTATATTAAAAAACGAAGGTTTTGTTAAATTTCACGCGGATGTACTCGCGTATTGTACTTAAATAAGGTACAAGAGAGAAATAATCTAAAAATATTGTTAAATTTTCATAATTTTATTTCTTATATAAATATGAAACGAATAACACATAAGGCATATGAATGCTTAAAGCTAAAACAGCCACATATTTCTTATAATTTTTATATATTACACCCTCATAAAATGTGTGTAGAACAATTTACACGTGTTTAAATTAATATAAACGAGACTAATAAATAAATAAAATGAAATAAAACGAATGATATTTTCTTACTCGTCACGCAGTATATCCAAGATACGCAATATATAGCGTAGTAAATTACGATGTCACCCCACAACGACTCTTTACGCCATAATGCCACTTATTTTATTGTTGTGAGATTAACTAACGGAATGCATTAGCCACGCCTATACACACATACACACCTGTAATGTGTTGAATTTATTGCAGCAATTTCATTAGAACGAGATATTGTCAAAAGTTATTTTATATTCAAACGTAAAAAAAATGAATTTCAGCATTTGAATTACTGTTGTTCAAAGGAAAAGAATATTTTAATTTAGAATTTAAAATTAAGTTACACAAAATATTTTGTTCATTACTTTACAAAATAATTTGACTGAATTATATTTGTTTATTTTACTTCAAAAGTCTTGCAGAGCGCTTGGGGCATTCAAGCGCGCTCAAGCTTTTATTCTTAAATGAGAATGTACGCTTTGATTTTTATCTCCATAAGACGTTGGCACCTGTACAAAACGTTTCAAATCAAAGTATTCTAATGCGATTAGATAATTACCGCAACTAAAGTAAGCTTGAAAAAACGTGTTATAGCTGGCCAAAACTTCCTTTCGAAGGAGAGATTTATCTCCAGCAGTGGACTGTTAAAACCTGTTGATGAGCTGAGTGAGCTTTACTTGTGCTTAGCTAAAACTGCAGTAGCTGAGAAAGTTTAAAAAAATCAACAAATAATGACATTATTAATTAATTTACAAGAAAGGATAAGCAAACAAATATGCCACAGATTTTTATGATTTTAATTTGTTCTTTGTTCACCATGTTATTATTATAATTCTCATTACTTTTTAAATACATATTTAAAAATTTAAAAATAGTAGTCAACTGACATCGGGTACAGGGACCAAGACACCAGTACTTACAGCTCCAAGGACTGGAACCTCCTCACTACACTTACCGTGTTAAGGAGGGCTACCTTCTGCATCAGACCCTTGATCCAGCCTTCTAACATAAGCCCCTTAAGGTGTTGGTCGAGGCTCTTAACTATCAATCCGTGACCAGATATGACTCTAGGAACGTTGATCACCGAATCTATATCGGCAATCTTGTGACGTAGATTCAAATGCTATTATCATTATCATTAAAATCTGTAGGCCCTAAACTTTTTTTTTTTTTATACCACGACGGTGGCAAACAAGCATACGGCCCGCCTGATGGTAAGCGGCTACCGCAGCCTATGGACACCTGCGACACCAGGGGCATCACGTGCGCGTTGTCGACCCTTCAAAAACCTATTTATTTTTTATTTACCCCCCTCTTGAAGAACCCCATGCTGTAGTTCCCAGGGAAAACCATGGCAGGGAGCTCATTCCATAACGGGATTGTTCGCGGGAGAAAATTTCTCTGAAACCGCACTGTGCGCGTCCATTTAGGTTCCAATGTATGTGGATGAGCTCCCTGAAGATGGCGAGCGGTGCGATGGTGGAATGTGGCTGTGGGCATCATATCAAACAATTCTTCAGAACACAACCCATTGTAGAGACGGTAGAGCACACACAGGGAGGCAAAGTCTCTCCTAAGACTTAGTGGCTCGATACCATCTGTGAGATCAGGATCGTCGACTATTCTCACAGCACGTCTCTGGACTGAATCGAAAGGCTCAAGCTGGTACTTCGGTGCTCCCGCCCAGAGATGACAGCAATACTCCATGTGAGGCCGAACTTGTGCTGTGTACAGTAGTAACCTTTGTGCCGGTGTGAAATATCGCTTCGCTCTATTCAGAACACCAAGCTTTTTTGATGCCAGCCTCACCTTTCCCTCCAAATGAGTCCGAAATTGGACGTCACTGGAGATATCGACACCGAGGATCCCAATACTCTGTGAGATGGTAAGGGGTGTTCTGGAATTGTGGAACTAGAGTGAACGGGGTTTTTTTAGCAGTAAACGCACAAACTTGTGTCTTAGAGGGGTTAAATTGGACCAGGTTATCCCGACCCCAATCGGAGACTCTGTGTAAAGTGCTCTCGATTTGAGACACAAGTTGTTCGCGACTTTCTACTACAGCGGTACGAGGGATGTTAGCCCGGCCCGTGTAATACGCATCTCCAGTACTGTCATCCGCATAACAATGAATGCCATCTATGGTCAACATATCATTGATATGCAGCAAGAATAGTGTTGGAGATAGCACGGAGCCTTGCGGGACACCAGCGTTTATGTCCATGCTTTCGGAGCAGCTACCGTCGACGACGGCTTTTATGCGTCTGCCGGACAAAAAGCTAACCACCCATTTGCACAAACCCTCGGGCAGGCCGTAGGACGGTAACTTCGATAGAAGGCCCCTGTGCCAGACCCGATCGAACGCCTTTGCTATATCCAGGCTAACTGCCAAAGCCTCACCTTGACTCTCAATGGCTGAAGCCCACCGGTGAGTGAGATACACTAGAAGATCACCAGTCGAGCGACCGCGGCGGAAACCGTACAGGCGGTCGCTGATCAAATCGTGCTCTTCCAGGTAACTGAGGAGCCGTGTGTTGATTACACGCTCCATCACCTTAGAGAGAAGGGAGGTTATAGCTATAGGCCTGAAAATCGATGGGTCCGATCTATCACCCTTTTTTGGCACTGGATGCACATGGGCAGTCTTCCACGAAGACGGCACTTGCCTTTTGCGGTAGGAAATCGCGAAAAGTCGCGTTAGTACAGGGCACAACTCAGGGGCACATTTTTTGAGCAACACTGCAGGTATGCCGTCTGGCCCACTCGACTTATGAACGTCTAGACAGTTTAGTACCCGCCGCACTTCTCTTTGCGAAATGTGTATTTCCGGCAAAGAGTGTTGGCACGGCGGGTTAATAGGCGGTACCGCACTTCTATCCTCGTTCATGGTCGAGTTCGCAGCAAAGAGTTGCCCAAGTAGGTCGGCTTTCTCTTTAGCACTATGGGCCAAGTTACCATCGGCATTTCGCAATGGTGGTAAAGACGACTGGCAAAAATTTCCTTCGGCAGCCTTAGCAAGAGACCAAAACGCACGACTCCCGGAGGGATAGCTCGTAAGTCGCTCACCAATCCTGCCGATGAAATCGAATTTGGCTCTGGCAATTGTCTTTTTGCTGGACCTCGAGGCAGCATTTAGTTTGCGCCTCACATCAGAGATATTCGGATCCTTATTGGTACGGGCCGTGGTCCAAGCCCTATAGGCGGCCTGCTTGACTAGCCTGGCTTCCTTGCAAAGCCGGTTAAACCACGGTCGCTTTTTTTCCCCCGCAGCTACTGATGGGTTGGGAATAAAATACTCCATACCCACCAGGATCGTCTCAGTGACAGCGGCTGCGCAGGAGTCAGGATCTTCTGGCGTGAAGCAAAGCTGCCTCCACGGGTACGATGCGTAGTATTCACGCAATCCATCCCAGTCTGCTGATTTATATTGCCACATGTGGCGCAAATTGGCTGGGCGAGGTGGAATATGCCGCGGGCATGGGACTTCGGTCCGGACGAGGCAGTGGTCGGACGAGCCGAGAGGTGCGTCCACTGCAATAGTGTAGTCGTCCGGACGCGTCGTCAGCAGAAGGTCCAACAAAGAGTGTGCATGGCTCTCAATATCAGGTATTCTTGTTGGAGAATGTACCAGTTGTGAGAGGCCATGGGCCAGAGCAAATTCATGAGTAGACCTGCCTGCAAAGTCGGTGGATCGAGAATTTAGCCACTCACAGTGGTGGGCATTAAAGTCCCCTAAAATCACCAACTCAGCACGAGGGTACCGCTCAAGAACTTTCTCAGTCGTCACCTGCAGGTGCTCAAAGAGTGCTTTAGTCTCCCTGTCACCGCTATGAGACCTGTATAGGCACGCATAGATTCGAGTCTCACCTCCGTAGTCTACGCGCACCCACATTACTGACAGGTCCTTGTCTTCATAAAAATGGAGACGGCGACAGCAGATATCCTCCCGGATGTACATGCATACACCGGCACGTCTCAGAAATTTGTGTTCGAGTTTGTAGCCGGGGTAGTGTAGGTATGATGTATCGGCCGGGCAGGATATCTGCGTCTCCGTAAGAAATAAGAGGGTCGGCTGCGCAATCTCCAGATGAAGGTGGACTGCGTTCAGGTTGGAGTGAAGTCCCCTGATGTTGCAGTAGTCCATATATGGGGAAGAGGATGCCGCTGTAGATACTTTTTTCCTATTTTTCTTCGTCATTTTTTTGGGGGGGGTTCAATTGGTTTGTGAGGATTCACTGTGTTGACAACTAAGGGGGCAATGGGGCGGTGCTAATCTACTCATGATCGATGCGGGTAGTGCGATTTGTCGGCGCGGCCTACGAAAGGGCCCCCGCTCCCCCCCTGCAGCAGCAGTCGGGTTCCACTCCGGTCTCCTCCTCCGGCACGACTACTACTGCAGGAATTTTTCGCAGGCTGGCGGTTCAGCCTCCCAGGGTGGAGGTTGTAGTGATCCCTGGGTTCGGGAACCCATCTATCCTGCGGGCGGCAAGCGGACAACCGTTTCAGCGGGTCTTCCTGACCGCCGCGCCCACATCCCGCGCCCACACGAGCCAGTAGCAGTATTATAAGCACCACTAGTCCCTCGTTGTCAAAACAGCGAATTCTCTAGAGCTCTGGATACCTTACTCACCACAGGAACACAGCACTGCCGAAAATGCAGTGCTATTTGGCTGTGGTCTTCTGTAAGGCGGAGGTCCTTCCCCAGTCGGGCTGCTCCAAGTTTTGAGCGGAAAATATCACGCTATGCCCTACCTCTCTCAAAAGCTTGTTAAGCATGCAAAAAATAGTTTTAAGCATGCCAAAATATTCGTAATTCTATGATGTGCAATCATTCGTGGTATATTGGAATATGTTAATCAGGTCTGCAATTCCCGATGCGATACATTTTCCGCATCGAATACATCCAGATGAAATTTGTTATATTGGCGATGACTACTTTAAATTCAACGTTGTTCAGTAAGGCATACGTTGTAAAATAGCTAAATTTTTCGACTAAGTAATAATTCTATTATTCAAAATTTTATGCTTTTTTCCTTTTGAAATCAGAACACAATCACACTATCTCCTTTTAATGGAGGATGGTTTTAATTTTAACATGGTTGGTTAACAATTTTTTTTTACATACCAAAACCATGCCAACAAAAAGTAAACCTTTATCATTGTTATTGTATTTATATTATGACTTATTTGTGGATTTTTAATTTGTTTTCTTTCTCACTTTAAAACCTTTTTTGATTAGATGTTAATCATCAAAACAAAAATAAAATTCAAATTAACTTTACAATACCGATGTTTCGTCTAAGAAGAAGAAAATTTCTGAATTGTTTTAATATTTTCTTTTTAAATATCATATATTAAGTTAGTATAAATAATTATTTAATCTGTTATATAAATTAATTTTAAGTTATGTTTACTTACACACATTGTGATATGACCTAATATAAATGATAGATTACTGGGAGTGATGTTTAGAGGGTGATGGCACTGATAAAATCTATTGTTTTAACAAGACGTGCCGACTGCAAAGACAGTCCATTCCGACCTTGTATTCATGATTTTTAACCCTTGATCTTGCATATTGATAATTCTTCAAGTAATATCTGTGTATAATCAAACCGTGATATTTGTAAGCAAGATTTTTTTTAAGGAAACATTTTCAAAATACAAAATCCTTAAAATCATACCAAAATAATACATAAACAAACTAACACTTATAATTAATGTTATCAGAACAGGAAATATTACGATTGGACACAATACAAAACTGTCAAAGCTATAAATCGAAAGCATTATAATTAGAAATTTTATCTTGAGTTCAAGAACCGTTCACACATCGATACGCACATTAGTCGCCTTGTTCTCTATTTCAGCAAATAATTCAGAAAACGCCAGGGTTCAGTCACGTAGGGGTATTTCATTTATACCTTACTTTGACCTGTAATTGAAATAAAGGCAGTGACATTATTACGACTTGACACGCGGTTTTGATGTATATGTGACCAGTACTTACGTAACAGATATTTATAGAACTTCACCGTAATTTACATGGATGAAAATTTTCTCAACACAATTAATCCTTGCAAATACGTACATTTTATAAATAGTGAAACTCACATCAAATAAAGTTTACTTATGAAGGGTTATATAAATTAATTTTAGGTTATGTTCACTTAAACACGTGATACGCTGTAAAATAAATAATTGATTACTGGAAGTAGTGTGTAAAGGGTGATGGCACTGATAACATCCATCGTTTTTATCAAGGCGTGCCGACTAGAGCTGTGACCATTACGACTGAACCTTAATAAAGATACTTTATTTAGTGTAATGTTACCAAAATATTAACCCGATCAATCCAAAGACAATATTAGCCAGATCATAACTTAGTTCTCGTTTAATGTATAACCTTGTCTGCGTCTCCTATTGCCCGTAGTGTAAAATAATTTGCTTACCATAAAAAAGGTGCCAGCCACAAAAGATAGAAATGTGTTGTTATAGACTTTTTTTAAATTCCTAAAAGGGGAATAAATTTTAATACTATTATTTTTTCAAAACTTTAACCGTTTACGCAGTACATGCAATAGAAACTTTCAATAGGAATAGCTTGCAGCCGTTTTTGCAATATTTTTCAAATACAGCCTATAGTCTCTCTCGATAAGTTGGCTACCTAACACTGAAATTATTTTTTAAATCAGACCAGTAGTTTCTAAAATTAAGGCGTTTAACTAAACAAATAAACTCTTTAGTTGTTAATATAATATTATACAGTATATAATAAGCACATTGTCATTATTACCTAATTATTATTATCCCACGAAACACTTTTTCCAACATTTTTAAATAAATACAGAACTATCAACACATATAAATAGAATTGACATACCTGTCTGTGTTAAAAAAAACTGTGTTGTTTCCAGTTTTTATAGCTCTTTACACATTAAAAAATAAATAACCCTTTTTAAAAAAAAAATTCTGTCTGTTTGTTTGTCTGGTTAATCTCTTGAACCGCTGAACCGATATCAATGAGACTTTCATAAGGGGATAAAAGAGGTTACTACCTTTTTATCCCGGATTTCCCTAGAAAATGGGATTTACGCAGCAAATACATCGTCTCTAAGATAAAAATTCGAAATTGAAATCTTATACGAACGAAGTCGCGGGTACAGCTTGTACTTAATATAATTACCTTTATCTATATAATAAATGATCAGAAAGTAAAACTATCAAACAATAATCAATTTATAAATAAAAAAACTTGCAATCATTAAGGAATAATCTAGATAATTTATTGTTTCTGATTGCTCAACATCAATAAATTCAGAAGATATTTGCGGCCCGAGCTATTAATGACATTCAATTTGTCCGTCTCGTCACTGATACACAAATAAGGCTCATGAAAAAAATAACACGAGACATTGTATTTAAGATATCTCTAAGTGGTGAAACAGGCCTCAAGGTATATCTCACATTATTAAAGTGATAAGATAAGCGAGGTAAAAACACACCATTAATTATGGAAAAAGTCAGTAATCACAGGTGCGGGCCGACTAACATGGCTCTTACTGATGTAATTACGTCATGCTGAGCCTAATGTTACACGTAGGGGGATATAAAAGCCTTAGTGGATGTTTCATGTATAATATATAATATAACATTTATTGTAGGAAATATAGATTATGCTAAAGGACATGTATGTACATATATAAATAAAATTAAAACACTAAATAGAAACAGTTCTAAGTGACCTGAGATACCAAAAGACAAATTATATATTAAAGGTTTTATACCGTATTAAATGTATATCTTCGTAAACGTAATAAATATGTTTTATCAGCAGAAACTTTAAAAGTTCAGAGAGCTTTCGAGACAAGTTTTTTCATCATATTGACTTTTAGCACAGCTAAGAGTATACATTTTTAGCATCATAATAAATAAATAAAATCGTTTGTACATTGTGTTAATTTCAATTACAAATTGACATTACTTAAAAATAATTAACGTTAAGTTTTTCGCTTAAAACATTACGAACCAGCACAAACATGTCTTTGATTAAAATAGCCATGTGCTATCTTCACTTTATGGAGTATTTTAAGATAATGAATCGTTTTTAATTGTCAAAGACGACCAACACAAAAATAAAAAAAATATCTGAAAAAGACATGTAATCATACATGACGAATGACGAAATCGGTTCTAAGATATAACTAAATCCTCTCAGCAGTAACAAAAAATGTATCTCCTAAGCGTCATGCTACGTTAGCTTCAAATAGAGGATATTTATTGGTAAACTAATTTAACCAGAATACATATTTCCTATAAGCAATTTAATAGATCCGTGGTTAAGTGAATTAACGATGCAATCATTAATCTCATTGTCAGATTGAAAAAAGGACAATCAGACAGTTACATTATAGTTATATACTAAACTATTTAGTCTTAGTCCAGCTCGTGGGTATAAACGATTTATAAAAGTTTTGGGATTAGGCCTAAGCCTCACGTTGAGTCATGATAAAAATAAATTTAATTAAGTTGAATAATTTAAATAACTTGTTTAACTAGCAATACATGTCCTTAAATCTTCGTTATTTATATAATATGATAGTCAATTCGGTTATTTTTTAGAAATATAAAGTTTTTTTTTAACGAAAAGTGACTAGTGCCTTTTTCTGTGCCCATGTACCTATTCCACACTGTTGAATACATCGGTATGTGTCCTTAATTTGTACAAAAACTTTAACAGGTGTGCAAAATTCCGTGATAGTTATCTTTTATTCCATTATAATGATCTGATTCTCAGTATTCCGTGATAATTCACTTATTGCCTGTATTTTAAAAATGCACAATCACAAATAATAGTGTATGTCTACATATAACAATCAAACGCGAGACTATTCTTATCAACCAATCAATAACAAAATTAGATTGCTCTCTTTCAGTACTTATCATCGGTTGCAGATACGATCGACTCCACATCCGTCGTTTGCAGCTTGACAACCTAAATAATGGAGCCAATTCATTACTTTACTGAGACACGATGAAATTTTAGACCTCTTATTGTGAGATACTCTTTACTATTGTCAGCGCCCTTGTGGTTCACATATAGCCAGCCCTTTGTACTTTGGACCTGCTTCTGACGTCGGCCTGGCAAGATAAATGAAGCTGCAGAGTTATTCAATTCAAATAATGAAGATTTTAAGGCCGTAGCTTACGATTAACTCATTTCTAGTCGAAATCATGGTATAAAGAGATTTGTCTTTACCCAAAAAATAAAGACATGGGATTAAATATTATTCGTGATTTCGACTTTTAGTTCGCTAAATTTTCACGACACTTTCCTGGTATGGTTCACAAAAATATAAAACATTTTTTTACATATGTATGAAAAATCTTTTCCTTAATATTCACAATAGTACTGTATTTTTTATTTCATGACGCCATTTATTATTGACAGTGTCAAGAGTTAACTGTTAAAGTTAAAAGCTCACTTATTCGATTATAAACTTTCAAATTGCTCTTATTATATGAGTAATATCTTAGTTATCTAAAGTGACAATCTATCTTTAAACTGCAAAGATCAATGGAATCGTTAAGTCTTGGAAATAAACAGTCCTAAATGTTATTATTATAATATATATTAATAAAACGTTTACTAAATTTGCTCGTAAAATAATTTTAAACTGAAGAGAAACAATATTTACGAAATGAAAATGTACTACATTTAAATACTAACGACAATATTCATAGTAATTGCTCCAGAGACAAAAGACAAAGTCAAAAATTTGTACCTTAATGAAGTCGAATTAGCATTAATTTATTTAGATAAATTCACAACCCAGCACTCGACATGTTATTCTCTTGAATGTTGCTTGCGCGATAAGGAACTCAAAAGGTTTAAAAGCAAGTGAATGCCATTTTCAAGTTGTGTATATAAGGTTCTATTACTGGTATACTTTAGCGGTGCTTTCTTTAAATAGTAAAAACTAAATTATGTTCGAAAAATTTAAAAGTTGTTAATACCATTAGCTTTGTCTAAACTGAAGTCCTTTTTTGGGTATGAACTCCATATCTTGTTTTCGTTTTTAATAACTATACCGTATAGGATGATTGCGCTTTTGATATTTTAATTAAATTAAGTACGTTCACAGAAAATGTGCAAAGTTAGTTTTTAATTATACTACACTCGTATAAAAATTTACATATTATATGTTTTGTGCCTATTTCAATGTATACAAATAAAGTTTTAGCCATCTAAAATTCATTATGTATTATAAAGGAAGTCATAAATATGCTAATATTTACAATAAATCTGCTCTGAGCATTAAAATATAAATTATGATAAAAAAAATTAATGCTAATGAAGTTTATATCATACGTTTTAGTCCAGTATTCACATTTTTAAATTTGACATAGCAGCTTTAGTTCTAGATAATCTATAAGTTAAATTTTGATGTAATATAAATATTTGATTCTATGGTCCTACGATTGAACCGCTCAGACGCTCTTTTTTTTTCTACATTATCACCTGATACGCAATGCACTGCAATGAAACTTTGGTACCGTAATATAATTTTAACTTGTATCTGTTATAGAAATGTCCTACTACTGTATGTGATACTCTTATTTATTTATTGATTTAAATATAAGGAATAGTACAATAGTAATAAGTTAGACAACACCTTTAAATAATAAAGTCAAGCACACCTCCAAACCAAAATAATGGTGACATCTAAGTAGTTTGTTTAACATTTTTGATGTCTAACAGTCAACACAGTTTTATTTTATAGCTAGGTCATTATTTCACGCAAAACATGTTCTATTTAAACAATATTAGAAAAATACCGATAACGATAAAGTATATTTACGAGTAATAGTATATATTTAGTTACTATATAATACTAACAGACAGCTTTCAACTTGCTTACCGAAAAATAAAGTAATGGATCTGGTTGATGTTTGCTGTCGCGTGATAATATGTATTATTTAAACCTTTGCCATCCATTTTATTAAATTTATTATAGTTAGCTTTGGACTTACACCCTATATAAACTGTTTATGTAAACTTACCCCACCTAGCAGGTGTCTAAAAGCCGTGTTACCTGTTGAATAATAAATATGATTCACGCTAGCTTATTTGTAATTGATGATCAGTGAGACCGCTATAAGTATATTCAACGGCTTATCCTATTTAAAATCAATGGTGCGATAACGTTCTCATGCATATTCGTCTACATAATCGTAATCCAAATGAACGATTAGAGTCTCGCGCACAGCGTGGGCGAGGATTAACCTCCACTGGAAACAGCCCGACGAAATTAAAAAAAGCTTTATCTATGTACCGCCAGCGTAATTATAAGGCTGTAAGCCAGGTGACGTGGCTTTTTACGACAAATTAGTTCTGAACAAACTTATTGAAGTATGTTGTACGTGTATGTACTCGTACGTCACCTTTTTAATTTAATGGGCGTCGTCGGTCAGTTCTGCGGGAGGTTTATTTAGGAATTTATTTATTCACTTGATTGTGATTAAATGTGAATAAATTTAACGATACTGTAATAAAATATTGTAATTTATTTTTCCGTTTTATAAATTGGCAAGCTTTACAGACATATAATTAGGAGTAATAACGTCAGTTCTTTATTTTTAAAAACTGGACTTATTTAATAAATTGGTCTAAATACACATAGAAAAATATCTTTAATAGGTGTTTCTTTAATTTCTAGAAGTCATTTAGCTTTAGATTTGTTAGGTTTTGTTCGAAGAATTCAAAACTTAGGCTGTCGTCCGCGAAGTAAATTCATTACTTAATTTAAAATGCTAATGGAGTGTCGTCTGGACTTTGAACAGATGAATAATGTAATAATCCAACCGATTCCGATCTGGAATACCACGATGATTGAAGGCTTAGAGCTCTAGACAAAAGTATTTACTTCTTAAACTTAAAAGATAAAATGAAGAATATCTATGCGAATTTAAGTTACTTGTTGCTGTTTTAGCCGTTTATTGGCGTTTTTTGGCGTTTGGAATACTAAGTATCTTTATATTTTATATATATTATATATAAAATATAAAGATACTTTATATTTTATATATATTTTATATATATTTTATATATAAAAAAACATTTAGTTAATATAACCAATGTCCTAAATATTTACTACATTTTGTTTTTAAATATTACTTTCATTTCTTTTTTATATCCAAAATAATGATATGCGACTTCGGACGATGTTGGCGCACTCTAACGATATACACGAGCATAACACTATCGACAACCTTAAGAACAAGTAAACTGACATTCTCGTAAACACATTGAACAATACATATTCATTATAAATACTGATACTTTATTATAAATCACAGTCATGATGACTGTATTTTTTTTGCTCAACAGATGAGACATTTTCGTTTCAAATGTATGAACTAAAACTTAACGTTCAAAAAATATTGATCACTCACCCCAAGTCAGGAACGCAATGGTTGATCGTGAATGTGAAACAACAAATCATGAAGCTTTATAATATCATTGTTTATTTAAATTGACCATTAATTATTTTTATTTCCTTGAATGTAATGAAATTAACGCAGTGACATTCAATTATTATTTATATTTCTTTAAAGAAATTGTGATTTAAATAAATGATTAGATAATCAACCTTGTATAATGAGATATTTAAAGAATAATTAATGTTATAAAACGTTAACAGTGAGTTCATAGAAACAGTTAAACATTAATAAATAATCATCAAATAACTATCATGATGCCGCAACAGTCATAATTATAAAGTGTGTGACAGGTTATCATACGACACATAAATAAACATGAAAGCCCTTTATGAAAACTATAATTTATTTCCACTACAGTGTAAAGACAAGCCAAACATTCTGATAATATACTTTATTAAATATACAAAAATAATGATTATACATGTATATGTTACAATGCATGACATTTTTTAAGACATTTACTATATCTTGAGTTAAGAACTGTACTCCTAGATGGGCAACTAAGTAAACCTGTGGTAAGGAGGTACAGTGCCAGACCCCTACTGGTACGTCGGTTGCTTTTGTTAGTATATGAGTTACATATGTGTGTGTGTGTGTGTATATGTGTGTGTGTGTGTGTATGTGTGTGTATGCGTGCGTGTGTTTGTGTGCGTGTGTGCGTGTGTATATATGTGTTTGTGTACGTGTTTGTGTATGTTTATGTACATGTGCTTTCTTTATTTAATTATAATTTAATTATAAAGAATTCAGTTTCATCATAGCTTAACGTAATCATAGCATAATATTATATGCATGCATTCTCGATAGATATTGATTTTAACTGTTATACGTATAAATATACATATATTTGAAGTTCCAATTGCCAGATTTTGTAATTGAAAACTTAAGAGAGAGTTTTGTAAAGTAATGTTCATGAAAAATTGTTTAGACTCACATTAAATTTGCTTTGAATGGCATGACAAGTGTATTAGAAAGGTCCCCTGTTGTGTACTACACTAAAGATTATTTTATTTTGCAAGTAATTAGGAAACAAGTTTGTAAATTGACATCACACAGGAAATAGGGATTATTTTCACAAAAATTGTTTACGTTTTTAGATCTTACTTACTTAAAATAATTGTATAATAAAACAACAACAAAACTATTTTAGATTGGCTATAGTCTTTCTTAAAATAATACAATGACAAATACTCTTACGTTAACAGTAAATATACTCGTATCTTATTCTAAGCTGTCATCAATATTTCTATAATAAAAAGCGAAAAGTGTATTGTCTTGAACAACATCTCTACAGTTAGTCCGTCCGTCGGTTCTTACAATCGCTTAAGGTATTCGCTTATTAAGAAATATGTGACGTTTATTGTAAGTCAATAATCCCGCATGTGGGTGTGGGTGTCTATTATCGGCCAATTGACCACACTGTTGGCTGAGCTCTCACGCAGTGACTGAACTTTAATCGGTTGACATATGCCTTCCTCGTCATATTGACATCGTCACTTTTATTGCTTTTTTATTGTGCTTGCTTAAGAAATAGAGTAGAAGATAAACATCATTGTGTTGAAGAAGTTCACTCTGAAATAAAGTTATGTCCCGTTGTGTCAATAAAGATTGATATAGAACCAAGTGATATTGTAATGATATTTTAAGTTTATAACACAGTACTTACACTAACTCACATTAGTAGTTGATATTATTATTGAATTTTGGTATTTAAGTAAAACAATGAGTCGTACATTCTATGATGTATTATAAATCTGTTGTCTTTACCTGCGCCAAGAATGTGTAACTTCTTTTTTATCAGATGATTTTATGAAGAATTTGAGAGCTGAAATTGAGATAACAATTTGGAGTTAGCGAGTACTTTCCACCTTTCAATTATGCAAAGTATTTTATTGATTTTAACATTATTCTTGTTTGTTTTAGAATCGGACGTAAAAAGCAGATTAAACATGTCATAAGGTAAATATTATTTAATTAAAGTTTAGGTTATGTAGACAGTTTACCCAATAGAGCTTATAAGATTAGGTATGAAATCTAAGAGAACTGCTAATCAAATTAGACCCATAGTAGAACTTAATGAGTTACATAGAGGGTTTTGTTTTCTTAAAGTATACGGGTAGTAACTAAATACACAAGTTATTGGTTAATTTTCTTTATTTGACTTTAACACCGTAAAAAATAACACCGTGCTCAGAAAAATTTTATTCAATTTATTCAAATTTGCATATTTGATTTCTACATCTGAAAAATTTTAAAGAAGTTCCTAACATCAAAGATCTTAAAACCGAAGATATGTTTTTTGCTTACCTTTATTTATACAGAAGGGGTCCATATGATTTTAAGAAGAATCTAATTCTACTTATTGAGTAAGACAAACATACCTACTGACAATTGAGAATTACTCACCAGACTTTAAAATTCTAAGACCATCTTTTTGTTATAAAAGGATCAGCAACTATCGTATACTATAACTACCCGTAGACAGTGCCTGAGGATAAAAAGAAACCAAAAGAAATAACAACAGCTGATGTCTGCGTATTTCGATTAGTTACGGAGCATCAGTCTGCAGTCTGTATTTACTGTGGATACAGACCCATAGAGTGGAACACGTGGCGCCCCGGGCGTATGTCAACCGCTTCAGTTCAGATTATGCTCTAATCTCCTTTCTCTGAACTAAGCCGCTTTCATTGCTTTGTGTTGAGAATGTTACCATGCCTGTCAAGTGCGCACTGAATCTGTTTAGGCATTGCGAAGTACTAAATTTTGCAAACTACATATTTCATAGATCAAAGAAGGCTTACGCGACATTAGAACGGGTTTTGGACTAATGACCTAATGCGAAATATCGGTTCACTCCTTAACAAGGGTGCCCGCCTAGTAAAACCGTTCTTACTTTATAAATATAAAATTTATTCAGTCAATATGGACATAATTAATCAAAAATAGTTGATAGTTGGTTGCTTTCCATTGATACCGGCCGCCGTGGCCGAAATAGGCTAGGGGTACATCAATACTCTGCCGATAATAGAGTAAATAAAATAAAAGATAATGCTCGGGTACAGTATCATTTCAATAAAATTATCATATTCTTGTACAGACTAAACTGTCAATATAAGAGGGCAGTGGTAACAACACAGAGATATCACTTGGATTTCCATCAAACCAGCTGTCTCGTTTATTTGCCAAATCGAATGAATAAAACATAACATATTGATTTTTCATTTCGTTACATTCATTTCTCTGTGCAATTGTATAGTAATAGATATAATGGCATAGTAGTATAAATGAACCTCGCTATCGCGTTAGCGGTACCTGTAGTGATAGTTTATAAAGATGATATAACACGTAAAGAAATTACAATGTAGTTTTATATTAAGATTAATGATGTTGACAGATTTCGGCCTTTGTGCTAGTCTCAACAGATACCAGCTAACTACACAGGCGTGACTATAGTGCACAGGTATGTGCGCTGACGTATGTACACTCTCTGTTCCCTCGTTCTCACAATCCAATGGTACGGCTATCCAACACGACCGGGGAGAGTCCGGGCGCAGGACCGACGGTTTTATGTGCTATCGGGGGCACGAGGCTTAGGGCCTCAAATTTCGAAATCGGGTCGTTATTAAGCATTTTTGTAAGCAGAAAAACTCGAATAACAATTTTTCGACCCTACCCGAGAATCGAACCCTAGACCTTCATGACCTAGATCTTCATCGAAAATCACTTGATCAATGAAGCAGTTATATCAAGATAACCAATACATAATCAAATGATTGATCATGCATTCTGTATTACCAATTGTTTGATTATTCGGTTACAATCTAAAAGTTTATTTATTTATTTATTTATTTATTTATTTATTTATTTATTTATTTATTTATTTATTTATTTATATGTTACACAGTGTTTACATCTTGTGGAGCAGTTTGTTTCGTATACTAAATGGTTAAAATAATGTTTATGTTCAGCTGGTACTTAAAATAGGAAGACCTGTGCTATAAGTACCAGCAATCTATCATTGACACATTTTCCTTTTACAGTAGACAATTTAAGCTATAATTAACTATACAATGTTAAAATAATTAAACTAGTGATTTATTTCATAAGTAGCATAAGTTATAACATATTACTTATTACAGTTTTATATATATATATATTTTATAAGCAAACCTTTTCTTTGTACGTATGTGCGTGTGTATGTGTGTGTGAGTGTGTGTGTGTGTGTGAGTGTGTGTGTGTGTGTGTGTGTGTGTGTGTGTGTGTGTGTGTGGGTGTGTGTGTGTGGGTGTGTGAGTGTGTGTGATGTGTGTGTGTGTGATGTGTTTATATGTGTGCGTGGATGTGTTAACGTATTGGATGTATTAAATTTTCAGTATCGTCATACGACTGACGTAAGAGCCAATCTTTTATTATACGTTTACACTCACATCTACTCATGCCCACAATACACAAAACCGCATTAATCCTACCATAAACGAACCGTCCCAAAAAACAGAAAAATCTTTGGCTAAAAGATGTTCTGTATGTAATGTTTGTTGGTATTTTGAAACGCCGAGTAGCAACCTGTTGAGAGCCGGGGGCAGATTGAAGGGATTTTGAGAGGTATAAGTGTTGTTTCAATGTTATCTCTAAGATAAACAGTTGACGGACAGTTAGAACCTCACAGTATTCATAAAGATCCCTGGTGGGACATAGGAACGGCTGAAAAGTGGAGACCTTTAACACTGCTCTCTGTGCTCGTTCTAGTCGTATTATATGTGTTTTTGATGCTCCGCCCCAGGATGAGATACAGTATGTTAGCAAGGATTGACAAAGTGCAAAATAAACACTTTTAAGCACATCTGAATCCGCAACATGTCTCAGATGTTTAAATACAAATATCAACTTACGGACCCGTCCCGTCAGGAGATCTATGTGAGGTATAAAACTTAGTCTCTCGTCTAGAATAACTCCTAAATACATTATGGTAGAAGCATTGTCTATTTTCGGGCAGTCACATGTAAAGCGAGTAATGTAGGTATTTGTTGCATGGTTGTGTGCCGTGATGAAATATTTGTCCCTATCCAAAGTAGTTGTTGGTTTTTTTATGTTAAATGTTAGGTATTTTGTTTTTTTCACATTAAGTGACAGTGAGTTCAGTTTTAGCCAGTGGGTTAGTTTATTTAAGCCAATTTGTGCCGCATCAAATACCTGTTCCCATGTTCGACCTCTGAAAAGGATAACTGTATCGTCGGCAAACGCAAATAGTTTACCATGTTCTAACTTTATTTTGCACATCTCATCGATGTATATTAAGAAGAGTGTAGGACCAAGTATACTACCTTGGGGAACGCCATGGTCTATGTGAAGATAGTCACTTATATGTTCGCCTATCTTCACGCATTGTGTACGATTAGTAAGGTAACTTTGGAACAACTTAAGCTGCCTATCTCTGACACCAATTCTCTCAAGTTTCAATTTTAGTGCAGGGATAGAGAGCGTGTCAAATGCCTTAGCCAAGTCTAAAAAAATACCAATACACTTATCCCCACCATCCAATGCCTTAACAATAGCATCGGTAAGATCATGAACAGCATCATTGGTTGACATACCATTGCGGAAACCGTATTGATTCCTTGATAAGATATTATGAGCGTCAAGAAAGCTTTTAAGATGGCTATTCATAATCCTTTCAAGGATTTTTGATATTGCTGGTAACACTGAAATAGGTCTATAGTTCAAGACACAGTCTCTATCCCCAGATTTATATATAGGGTAAACGAGAGCTCTTTTTAAGAGATATGGGAAGTTACCATTTCTAATACAAAGATTAAAAATATGGGTCAGAGGTGGTATGAGAGTTTCCCTATACTGTTTTAAGAGGTTTGTTGGTATACCGTCAATTCCGATAGCACAATCTGATCGCAATGTTACGACTAAGCGTTCCACTTCTGACTCGTCTGTTTCCAATAGCACAAGCGAATGTGGATTTACAAAATCTGACAGTGTATCTATGTTTGTATTGCCACCGACTATTTTATTATTGTTGCTAACTAGATCTTTTCCAACATTGACAAAAGTTTGATTGACTTCGTTTATGGACTCATCATCGGAGTCCCTGATTTTGAGTAACGTATCGGCTGACGTTCTTTGCTTCTTAGTGTGTGTGATTTCTCTTATTATATTCCACATCATTTTTGGATCTGACTTAGCCTTACCTAACTCTTGTCTTTCATATTGCCTTTTAAGATTTTTTAGAATAGTGCTGCAAAAATTACGGTATCTCTTAAAAGTTTTTTTTAGAGTTTCGTTATCCGGAAAACGTTTCGTTTTAATATACATTCTGTCTCTGTTTTTTAAGCATCTCAGTAAACCTGGTGTGATCCAAGGCTTAAGGATTCGTAAACGATGAGGCACAGTATATGTTTTAGTACTCAACTGCAATGCCCCATTCAATGAATCCACAAAGTATGTGAGTGCGGTGTCGGCGTCTGTACAATTGTGAACATATGAGAAATTTATGTTTTTTATATGAGTTTCTAGCTGTGTGTAATGGATTTTTTTTTTTATGATGTGTCTGTAACATATTTTTAATTTATCGAGAGTAACGAGAACGGCACTGTGGTCAGTAACTGTGGACTCGACAACAATGGTTAGGGCATTAAATTTAGTTTTTAGTAGAACATGATCAAGACAAGTTTTATCGTGAGTTGGCAGATTGTGAGCTGATAAGAGACCAAGGGCAGCAGTAAGGTTAAGATACTCCTGTGCTTTCGTGTCGGTATTCCCATTTGCAATATTTATATTGATATCACCGATAATCATTACGTTTTTAACTGAAACCGTGGACGACAACGCCTGTTCTAATGAGGACAGAAATTTTGTGGTTTCTTTAAAAGATGGAGGTCGATATATAGCAAATATGCAGAACTCTTTCCCCATTTTTAATTGTAAACAATTGGCCTCGACAAAGTCCACTTCAATCACAACAACATTTGTTATATTATTCCTAATATACACCACAATTCCATCACTTTTATTAAAAGTTTTGGTGGTCTTAAAGAAATTGTAACCGTCCAATACTGGGATGTTAGGGTTACAAGCTAACCAGCATTCAGTTAGTATTATAATATCTTGCAGCATAGATATTCTTGACAAAAGAGTTTGTAATCCAGTTATGTTCGCTGAAATACTTCGGATATTTTGTGTTAGTATTTTAAAGCTATCAGCTGCTACAAGTTTTACACATTCTTCTGGCTCACATCTGCAAGATTGTGATATTTCGAAGTCATCAACAATGCCAAAATTGTTATCCATGCTATCGAATGTTAAAATATAAACCACGGGGGATCAGTAATAGTGACTGGTTCTTGATAATGTTGTGTAGTATTGCTGTTCTAAATAAGATGAAGCAAGAGTACGAATTCATGCCATTGTTTGTTTTATTTAACTTATTCAAATTTTGAGCATGTGTTACTTTGTAAGAGTGTAGCTGTAAGTGCAACATTTGTTTACACTTATCGTATTTATGTATATAACAGGTAGATATGTGGATTTGGTATGTCTGTTTGTTTGACTGACAAAGATTAACTGTGTGTAAAGGTTGTATCAGAAAAGGTTTATAAAAAATACAGTTTTCAAACATAAATAATATAAAAATAATAAAGGTTAAGAAGAAGCAGATGACATAAGTTAATAGGTTATCAAAATGTGTCCAGTATAGTCACATTTTACCAATGAGTCTAGTAAGACTCGACTCGGTGTCGATACAAATGGGGGGTTCTCCCTCTACTTTACGAAGATAAACTAAACCTCGAGAAGTCCAGCAGAAGGCGTATCCATTGTCGCGTGAAAATTGACGAGCAGCGTGAAACAATTTTTGGGCTTTAGGTGTTAGAGCCTCTGACAAAAATACAGGTCTGTTAGCACCAACTATGTTCAGGTGGCCAGTATTTAATTTTTCGGATATTTGTTTGTTTTTGTTAAAGTTTTTAACTCCCTGTATAAGCTTCTCTTTTTTTAAGGCGCTGTTTAACTCAACCATAATCGATTTATTGCCCTCTTTATGAGTCTTAATTCTGTACGAATCTTTTATGTCCGAATCTTTTATTTCAACTTCTATAGCTTTTGACAGGGTTTTAATTATTTCATTGGTGTCCTCCTTCAATTCATACCTTTTATTATTACGCAAAACAAGTGGTACATTACGTATTTCTATACTAGTAGATTTAGTCTTACGCTCAAGAACCTCTATTTTCTTTTCCAACCTCCCTATTATCTTTTTGTTAAAAGTTGTTATCATAAGAGTCGTAACTAGAGAAAATGCATGCAAATAGTTAAGTAGATTTATTTATGGGCCCTATCAAATAATATCCCATTAAATTAGACTAAAAGATGTCATTATAACGGTGAAATACCGTTGAACGTTGTGTTTGTCTTACAACTTTAGGTACACAAACACACGATAATAATTTAATGGTTAAGTTCAAGTAACAGGTCAGGCATAATTAATTTATTATCTGTATTGTAAGACCTTTACAAGTACTTCATTAGCAGAGATCTAGAGCTGTACAGTCGGCAACAGAATAGGTATTATGGCTTAACTTTACACTTATTGTTTTTGATATATAGTAACAAAAAAATGTCTTCAACTTTGTTGAGTAACTAAAAAAAATCACTGTCAATGATCTGATACTGAAATGACAAAAAGAGTAGTTCATATTGTTATACATATAAAGCTTTTCTAAGCACATACTTATAAAATAGTTAGTAAAAAATTAAATTTAAATTTTAAAATATTATATACAGTGTTAAAAAATGTACCACAGAAAATTACACCACCACTATCACACTTTAGATTCGTAATTTCAATTCGATAGTCTTTTATAACTTTTTTTTTTAAATAACAAATAATACAAAGATATAGCGCTTATCCTTTCTTATATCCAGTATGCAGTTTTAAGGGAAGACTCAGTTACTTACTAGTTGTAGGTTTAAATTTGCTTGTGATTTATACTTGCATATAAAATGTATTATAATTCTCACTGCCTCGTTGGTTACGGTTATGATATGCGACTGTCGATCAAGAGGTCTCGGGATGGACTCCCGAGTCGGTCCAAAAAGTGTTATCGAGTTTTTCTGATTATAGAAATGTTTAATAACAACCCCATAGTTTGGCAGTTGGAGTCTTGACCCTCGAGCCTCGGAAGGCACGTAAGGCCATTGGTCCTACACCTGATGTCACAATCTGATGGGACGGTGGTCCTGTCGGATAGCCGTCCCATCGGATTGTGAGAGAGGGAACAAAAGGTGCACCTGTGTTTGCTTACAGACTTGTACATTATAATATCTCCTGTGCAGTTGGTTAGTGTTAGTTGAGAGTGGCCGTCTTGGCCAATATCGGCTAGGAGAACATACATTAGTAATTTTACGTCTCGAAGTAACACAAAACTATTAAATAATATAAGATAATATAGCTATATACAAATATAATATACAAATAAAAAATCATGTTAAAGATTTTGCTCAAACAATAAACAATAGTATTACAGCTTCAAATATTTACATGAATTTATACCGTTTAATAAATTAACTATGGAGTTTCTAGAATCTTGTCAATATTAAATGGTTTCAGTTTCTTTAAACACAAATAATATTAAACAAAGAAACTCCGTCAGTAGATCGTAGTGAATTATATTACATTCAGTTTGCAGACAATATCGGATCAAAGATTATATTATTATTCTAATTTGTAAGCCCCAACGATTTCTGTCTATACAAATTACAATCATTTGTCTAAGTAACACTGAACGTTCTTTTTGACATAATTTTATATTAGTATAAAATATTTGAAATATAATGACGTACATCGCTCGCTTGATTATCAGAGGTCATAATAATCTAGTAGATAGTTACAACATTTTTTCTTCTGAATACAGCTCTTCGAACCCTTAAAACAATTGCATGTCAGTCTTGTTTGACATTTAATAACTTAAAAAATAAATAAAATAAGTAATATATACAGAGGAATACATTTTTTTCTACATAATTGTAATCCATCGAACATGTAAAAACACAGCTGCTGTCTGCAATTTCAAAGTTACCTAAAAATTTATTTATTTGAAGAAACTCAATAGGGCCGACTTAATCTATCTTTTGTCTCTTTATGACGATACTTAATTAAAAAACAGTTTCATCATCGGTTATGAACTCGCCTAATTGTTGAACATGTGTCTTAAAATTAATTTGAAATATAAAATGATACACAGTAATGAAAGATTTCTTAAGCTTTTAGTAAATGTGATTTTAAACAGCGAGCTTTTATGAAAAAATCTCAGGTCTATGTGGTGTCAAAAAATATCACTCTTCAGAAAATCCCTTATAATTCGGCCTTTGGTGTTCCTTTTCCTTTCATATCTGTATTTGCCATGGTTGGCGATAGGTTAAAGCTTCGTTATTATGAATGTAGTGGTATATTGGAGTTACAGATTACCTCCTAAGGGGTGATCTGTGATTGCAGTTAAGGCCGGGAAATCTGTGTTTATTTAATACGTCTTAGCCTTACAGACAGTTAATATTCATCTAATTATTCACTAGTTGACTCTCTCTGACAGATTTATATGTAAATTTAAAGTAGTAAGTAGAATAACGAAGTACAATATAGGCAAAAACAAAATGGGACCGTACACGAAAAATGGACGATATCGTAAAGAAACCTGTACGTAACAAAATGTCAAGTCGTAATCGATGGAGGCCTAATGTGGGTTTAATGTGGCCCCGAGTCGGAGACGCGTGTCTCGGCATCGCCCGTCGAGATTACGCAGTAATCCTCTTTCTTTGTGCCTAAGTCACCCGGACTCCCTGACTAAGCTGAGGACGCCATTTGGCGAATCAATTGCGATTTATAGAGTTTTCCAGATGCTATTATATTAAATTCCTAACCGTTTTACTGTATATTTTAGTTCGAATTGCACTTCTTTGGTATGTGTGTATCAATATAGTACACTTAACAGTGATAGTATCGTAAAGGCGTCATAAAAGGTATCCCAAAATTAATGCAAGATTTGAATTAAATAGAAAACGCCGTTTTTAGTCTTTTGATAGTTACATTTTTATTGACTCGTAAAGTACATAGGATAGGGCTATGTATGGAATAACACATCGGACAAATGGCCTCCACGGCTTTGCATGCACATGCGCACTCTTTTGTTGAAATTTTCCATGACCATTCTGCATAAATGTGGCTGAATTTCGTTGATGCAGCGTTGAATCTCCTCCTTTAATGCACGGGTGGTTGTGGGCTTGTTGACATAGACTTGAGATTTCAAATAACCCCATAAAAAGAAGTCTAATGGTGTTAAATCACACGATCTAGGAGGCCAATTTTGATCACCGAAACGAGAGAGTACACGACCTGGAAATGTCTCATGCAGTAATTGAATTGTTTCACGGACTGTATGACATGTGGCACCGTCTTGTTGAAACCACATATTGGACACATCAATATCATCCAATTTTGGCAGAAAGAACTGTGTAATCATGTCGCGATATCGAGCACCAGTAACAGTCACTGCTTGACCAGTATCATTTTCAAAAAAATATGGCCCAATTATGCCTCCAGCCCAAAATCCACACCATGCAGTCACGCGTTGTGGATGCATTTGTTTTTCGACAATCACGTGTGGGTTCTCCGAACCCCAAATGCGGCAATTTTGGCGATTGACAAAGCCATCAAGATGAAAATGTGCTTCATCGCTTAGGATGATTTTGCTCGAAAAATCAGGGTCCATTTGTTGATGTTCAATAATCTATTCAACGAACTCTCTTCTCTGTGCATGGTCATTAGGCTTCAATTGTTGTGTTAATTGAGTTTTGTAAGCATGAAGACACAGATCTTTGGTAAGTATACGCTGTAGAGAGGTTCTTGAAATTTGCAATTCTTGTCCACGACGTCGAATTGAGGTTCCTGGATCGTCAGCAACACTCTCACGCACTGCTTCGACATTCACATTTGAACGGCTTATTTTTGGACGACCAGTGTGTTTTGCGTCTCCAACGGATCCAGTCTCCATGAATTTTTCAATTAATCTCTTCACAGTTGACGAAGTTAAAACACTATTCCGACCATATTTTGTATGACATTTTCGAACTGCAGCCGCCAAGGTTTCACTATTTTTGAAATATTCTTTAATAATGAAGACACGTTGTTCTATCGTGTAACGCTCCATTTTTAATAACCCTATACTGTTAGCTGTCAAATTGCTTTTTTTTCAAGGTTGCCAACACTTCACTGCACAAATGGTGGCAAATTCAAATCTTGCGTTAATTTTGGGACACCCTTTATAATTTGGCAACTTCTTGAATACTAAGTCCACATTCAAGTTAAACCTATTTAACAACCTACTTTAAAATGTTTTAGAGTAAAAGATAGGAGAATCGTAGTCTGTACAATATTCTAAAAAATAATAGTTTTTTGGCAACTGTTTGTAGTTATCTACAAACCTCTAAATAGATAGGTATATTTATTTAGAAAATTTGTATTAGAAATTTTCCTAGCGTAGTAAATTGCTATTGTTAAAGTAGAATTAAATAAACTGTGTTCAAGTTGTTTTTTGTGGTGATAAACTTTGTGGATACAAACAAAAAACCTTTAGAATAAAAGGTTTTGTTCTCATCAAACTTACGAACGTTACGACAGAAATTAATTTCAACGTACATTTTAATTCTGTTATATAGATGTATATTAGTATAGATATTCCATTACAATAATAATGCAATACGCTGACCTCATTTTGACGTTGCAATGAGCAGACATGACAGTTGTGGCTCTGCTATAATCCGGCTGACAATGGGAAATTCTGACTAGGTACAAATACATTATCGAGTTACTTTGTAATACATATAATGCTATGAAAAATGCATATTCCCAATATTACTAATTACTAGTATGATATAGACCTTTAGTCATATGAGTTTTAGTTCTACTTACGTTCTGATACTTGGCGTTTTAGTTTTTGCAAGTTAATCCTAAGGAGCAAAATCACTACTTTAATAATGTCATGTGTAATATAATTGTATCAAATTGCCGATTTATGTGTGGATGATTAGTAGGAGTAGATAACAGCAGTGTTTTTTAAAGTACAATTTTACACTCAAAATTTTGTAAAACTTAATTACAACTATTTTAAGAGGTTTGACGTTCTCGTAAACATCTCCGTGCAACGTTTAAAACTCTCTATTGTTAAAGTGATTAAAACAAAAATGTTCGATAAAAACATTTAAAACTAAGAAAAAGCAGTAAATAATTTAAAAGTGTTCCCGTTTTGAGGTTAAACAAATTTAAACAACACAGCACGAAAACTTCATATCCATACAAATATATGAGCAACCAAACAAATTAACTTGGTCTCCTTTTTATGAAGCTATTAGTCGAAAATTCTATTCCAAATTTTGTAGGCACACGTGTTACCTATTTTCACAGAAAGTTTATTTTGTGTTTTGTTATTCGAAAACATTTAAATAGAAATAACACCACATGTCGGTCTCATGGCCGGGGATCCTTAAAATTTGTTTGTCTTAGTCCCACAGATAACAAAGAATAAACTCAACCGTTACTTTCCTCTGTGAGAAACTGTTTGTTATTTTGTTTTTACTAATAGTAATATATTTTGTTAGCAACGTTTAACCTTTTAGTGGTTCGCTTGTCAAAGCTGTAATTTGTTTTACAGCCCATCAGTGTTATAAATATGTTTATTTTACCAGAACTGTTTTTCACGCTTATTATTCACATTCATGTTCGTAAAAATATAAAAAAATTAGGTTTCGTGCTCAGAATAGTGTTAGATGTTTTTTAAATGATAGTTTTGAGACATTATTAGCTCAAAATAGGTGGTAACTGTGAGTAATCCCAAAGAGAATTCTCTAAACCATGAGTGCAAAATTATTATTAATTGCCATGGAATTGAAATTACATTGGTATTTTTTAAAACTAAACCAGCAGTCTATTACGTAAGTACTCTAAGGCAGGCTTTATTCTCAGGCATTAGTCCTTTTTCTGTTGGAGACCAGAGGTGGATAAGGTGACGATGATGTCCAAGATGATAAATCAGATTTTTCTATGTTGCCCGATCTTGCCGTTCAAAAATGTTTCCCAACAGAAGAAACCACGGTTCCTTGATAGAAATATGACCCACAAGCGGTAATTTTTTTTTAATTTTTAAATTATGAAACAAAATTGAAAATAAATTCTAATTTCTATCATCACTTTTGCTCCTAATCTCGACAGATCGGCAGTTATCAGTTAATTTCTTAATATGTTTTATATATCTTTTTAAAGTGAATTTCTGTTTTCAAAATCTAATAATAATTATTACTGTAACTGTATAAAACGCTGGAAGTAGACTTAATAGCGGTGCTTCCGGACTGCGCCCGCGCGCCCCGAGCCACGGAACTTCAATTTCCGTTCCAAAGCTGATTTTCCTTTTATGACAGCAACACAACTTCCATTTATTTACTTTTTTATGAAGACACTTATTGACACAATTTTGTATTCTAGAATACTAATGAAGTTCAGCGGAACAATTCCAGTCAGGAACTTTAGGTAAAATATGATTCGTGTGCATAAATTTTGAATTTAGGATAACTCACTGGCTGCACAAATTTTCGCTGTTGTTTAAGCGGTCACCTTGTCGGCTGTGATTTTGTGACTGAATTCAAAAGCCATTTATTCATGAAATTCCTAATTCTATACAACTGTATGTTATAAAATTGTACTTATATTTTTTCTTTTTTTGACATTAACGTACTTGTATATACCAAATAAGGTATCTGATTGATACCAAGTAAGGATATAAAATTACTAATTCATTTGTCATTATTCATGGGTGTATTATATGGAATATTTAAAATTATATTTTTAGCAATTTTAAGTACACAAACACCTCCTAATTTTAAATGAATCTTGTTAGTTTATATGGATTTATATCCATATCTTTTACATATAGTTTGTTTTATTATGTTTAACAAAAACTATTTATAGATTGTCAATGGAATGTCAGATTGTCAGCAATATTATAAATAAAAACAATAGTAGGTTTACGGTTTCTCTAGCTGTTACAAGGTGTCAATTGTCAAAAAACAATTTTTGTTCGTGTTTATGTAATAGGAAAGTTTTTATAAACATTAAGGTTTTACAATCTTAACATGGTTTATTTGTTTTATTTGTCATGGGTAACCAACGTCTGACTTTTCTTCGGTACGGTAAACTAAGGTAAATTATAGATCCTATCATTTGAGCTCTTATCTTAAAAGGTACTGTACTGTGCTTAATTAGAAATGAACAAATAGTACAATTTTTTGGTAATGCTAATGCAATATTTTTTTTTTTATATTATTTGTGCATAAAATCTAGTGAACAGAAAGTGGTTTGTGTGCAAGAGTTCATGTCTTTGTTATATCTTCATGTTGATGTTTTTAACCGGACGCAATAATGTGTTTTACTTGATTTAAACAACACACATCCGCAGTCACTAAAATACAAACGATCCGGTCTATATATGTACATATATTTATATATAATTATATATACTGAAATATAAATAAATAATACATAACATTGCTGGTCTAGTCTATTTCAAAAACACGTTGAGTGTCAGATGGTATTGCTGTCTTACGATAACTGAACGAATAAACACAATGATATTATATTAATCATCGCTTCTAATATTTATTTTAACAGACGTCCGTTTCTATAGAAACTCGGCTGGAATGAACCAGTTCAAGATATTATTAGAGCTTCATTCCCGGTACAAATATAAATCTGTCGTGAGATCGTGTATTAATCGTTGTATTTGGTGAATAAATTTACTTTTGTTTGAGTTTGCTTTTGCGTTATTTATTCAGTAGGACGACCCGGGGCCAGGGTGAGACGCTCCTGTGTTTACATAACATTTTCATGCCACCGACTTTGTCATTGCCGTTTGTAGGTACTGCGATAGCAAAGGTATTCCACGAACGTGAATTTATCAAGTGTTAAATTGGATGTTTCTCATTTTGTTGTTATATTAATTACATTGCGTATACTGCCATGTTAACAGTTAAAGCAATAGTTTTAGTATAAAATTATGCCAATTTATGAAAATTAAAGAATATTTTAGTTTGAAAAAAATATGAACCAAGAGATGTGACTACTAAAATTGAAAAATTCACATTGCAAAATTTCACAAAACTGTTAATCATTTCATTATCATCGTTAAGAGTCTTTAAAAGTTCTAAGAAGTAGTGGACTATCCACTGCTTCTTAGAAATTAAGTTTTAACCCACCATACCATGCTGGCCAGACGGGTTGTTACAGAGTTTGTCAAGTTTGCCTTCCTTTGATCAGGCAAATACTTATCTTATACTTATCTATAAAATACCCTCATCATCAATAGTTGAAAGACATCCACTGCTAGATATAGGTCTTCCCCAAGGTTTTCCACAACAACCGGTCCTGTGTTGCACGCATCCCCAGTTAGTGTCCGGTAGGAGTCTACACACGCTTCGTATTCCAGTACGTTTTGTCTATGAACAATATGTCCCACCTGCAGCCACTTAAGTAAAAAAATATATTTGACTTTAAATCTACAAAATATACAGTCGTAATATTGAAGTAAAAATAAGGTCATGTATTATGCATCTTGAACGTACATTAAGCAAAACTATGCCTAATGTTTTTTCAAAATGCAAATAGTATAATTTTATAGTAAAACATACATGCACCCAGGTGTGATTTTACCTGCAATAATAAGCTACATACCGTCATATTTACGACGGTCGTACTAAACTGATAGTCTTACATGAGGCGTATGTTACAGAAGGAGCCTGTTGTGTGGGCGATGGATTTATCACCATCGATCGGACGACAATAGGTGTGCTTACCCTACGCAAATAGTGCAAATACTACCCACATTATGCGTACTTCTTGTACTCATAAACTACTAAATCTAGATAGGTTTTTTTTTGCATTTTAATACAGCTGAAATAAATTATTTTATTTAAATTTATCTCAGTTTGTAAATGTAAATTTCTATTTAGGTATTCCAATGATTTACATGCTAACAATATTCGTACGTAGGTACACATAATTGTTTCTCCATGGCTATAGTTCTTTAATATAAGTTTGTTTAGGTCAAGTTGACCAGATTTACACTAACTACATTCGAACAATGACATGAAATCACTGCATATTTTATTTTTGTAAAGTTTTTCTTGAATGTGACTCCATAACTTTTGCTCTCAGTAAAGCAAATCTGCACAATCTCGCCTGCAGCACATTGTTCAAGTTGGCTTTTACTGGATTCCACGATGGAATATTTTTTATTTTCTTTGGAAATACGTCACGCTAAACAACATAGCATCACCATAAATAACTGTACTTTGTATATTTACATATAACATTCTTGAAACAGACAGAACCACATTTCCTGTGTACTAGACAATGAATGCATTTCCATAATAAAGTATGTATAAGCAATAAATCTTTGGATACGTTTTTATTCACCCATAAATAAGTTTAATGTTGAATAAATACAAAAAGTTACACCTATTTCGCATTCAAAATTAAGGAACAGTCTTATAGTAATGAACGAACAGAGACCCCATTAAAATAGCGAATCATAAATAATTCAAGCGGGGTTTGGCGTGGTTTCAAGACATTTCTACATTAAATTTCATGAGAGTTTCATTTTTCCGGTAAACGATACGTGCAATCGTGCACTAACTACCCAATTCTAACCACTGACTTACGGAGTAATTGACTACTTGTCAGATTACCAAACTAAATAGTTTGGCTATCATTCTTTTAAATTTATAAATTAAATTTTCAATGTGAAATAATTTAACTTTAAACTCTCCCATATTTTTATAAACAACAATGCACTATTTTTATACAATTCTCCCGAAGTGTTTCCAGTCGCGTTGGAATAAATCTTATTTTTTCGTTTTGTGCCGTCGTCTTAACCGTCGGGAGCGCTGATAGGGACTATATTCTTGGTTTTTTTTACTTTTGACGCCAGAAAACAATATCTACTAGCTATAAACAACGAATTAGATTTTAAGTGAGTAATACAGATCGTCGACATTTTATTAAGTCCAAACTTGTTTCTCAAACGCTAGCATTTAGTTCATAACTAAGACTGCAAATAAGCGACAATGTGGAAACGGTCATCCATCATTCTAGTATCAAAATTTGAAGTTGACATAAAGTGGATGAGAAAATGATTGATGCGTCGGCATCCCCCCTAAACCTATTGGCATTTGCCGCAACTAACACATTAATTGAAACTACTTATATAATTAAGTTTGAGGTCACTAGGAATATAATAAAGTAGCTAGGGACATAGAATAATATTTTCAAAATTAAACCTCTTTCTGACATCTATTTATAAATTTAGTCTTACTTTCTTTGTGTAGCTGTCCTTAGGTCATAAGACTCCTACAAAACTGTACTATTGTTACGACTTTTGTGCAATAAAAAGTTATGTATCTATTTACTAAAGAGATTTTCCAACTCATATAAAGCTTCGAAGGTTTCTTCAACCAAAACAATTATTTGCTTGCAAAAAATAGTCGGATTCGTCTTGGCTGGGCGGTGTTCGGAAAGTTTCATCACATCTTCGAGTCGCCGATTCCACACTCATTAAAGACCAAAGTAGATCAAAGTATTTGACCAGTGCGTTCTACCTGTAATGACATACGGAGCCGAGACGTGGACACTCACCATTGGGCTGGTCCATAAGTTTAAAGCAGCTCAGCGTGCGATGGAGCGTGCGATGCTGGATGTTTCTCTGGCTGATAAAATTCGTAACGAGGTTATTCGACAGAGAACTAGAGCAACTGACATCACACGGAGAATCAGTATGCTAAAGTGGAACTGGGCCGGCCATGTCTCCAGATGAACCGATGGTCGCTGGAGCCAAAGTATACTAGAGTGGTTACCATGATTAGGTAAACGTAGTGTAGGATGCCCTGCGGCGCGATGGACCGACGACTTGAAAAAGGTGGCTGGCAGCAGTGGATGCGAATTGCCCAAGACCGGGATAGTTGGCGTTCCTTGGGGGAGACGGCGATAGTTTGATTGATGATTGATGAAAAAAACAGTGTCACTGCGAATGTTATTTCTTAAAACGAAAAGTTTTAAGATATATTTGTGGTGACCGTCAACATAGTGGATAAGAGAAAGTAACAGTTTACTTATACTCGTACATCAATTTAAGTATAACAATAAATATTTCGAACTAATTGATTTTGTTATTAATATTGTTTTACAGAACTGAGATTTATTAAAACTTATGCGATATTTAACTTGTATAAACCGATGAGCTATTACCATTATTTTTACTACTACCATTGAGGTATTAAATAATTACGTCTGTTATAGACTCTGTTAACCTGTCCTTATAATATATTCATTTGCTTTTAATACTCACACACACGCTATATCCTTATTAACAAATTATTAATGAATCCTCAACAAAAGTAAAGCCAATATATTTTTTGTGTAATGATAAACACTATGAAGGTTTGTTAAAAAGCTTTCAAACCTCACGTACGATAAGAAAATATTTTTTAATTTTAGAGTTTCACATTAGACGTTCAAATGTTTTTCTCCCTGTTTCGTTCTTTTCTTAGTAATAAATAGACTTTCCAAGAAATGCATCTACATGTTACTACATCCATAGAGTCAAAGGGCGGGGGATCGATATAGTCGCAATCGCAATCGTCAACGGGAATGTAGATCTGAAAATATTTTACTATTAATTAATAATAATAATAATAAGAATTGTTTAGTTAATTTATTTACATATTATTATATTTATATATATGTACATTTGTTTTCCTTTTTGTATGTATTCAAAAATGCAATCAATATGTATATAAGTGTAATAAAGAGAATAATAATAATGAAATACAGACGAATAACATAGAAAAGATTTTATCGAAGAAAACAAAATTTTTATTTTTGCGATTATAGACGAAGTTATCATGACGAATAACTAACGGAAATATATCCTTAAAGACGGTACGGTTGACATTTGTCGGGCATGTTACCATCCTGTTGAATCTATCAGATATAATATTTCTGATTATTCTCACCTTGCTAACGGTGAATATTTGTACAGGCTCAACAAGTGGCCAGGATCATACACCAACAACTTGCCCTTAAATAGTGATCTGTCAATTTAGAGGTGAGATACTACAGGTATTTGCCCGATCCAGTTCTCAAGAATGGTCGTGCTATGTTGTATTGGGATCGATCTATTATCACATATAGGATTATATTCAAAAAGCCTAATATCGTGGTGATAGATAGATAGATTAGAACGTCACACAATTATTATTGATATCACCGTCTCACTTGGAGAGAATCTCGTGAAAGTTGAAAAAGAAAAACAAATAAGATATAGGGACCTATCTCGCTAGATTGTCGATTTGTGGGATATGGATTGGATGATCATTGATCGGATTAATAGGCAAGACTCTTAACCAACACCTTAAGAGACTCACGTTAGAAGGATTGATCAAGGGTCTGATGTGGAAGACAGTCCTCCTTGACACGTCCTGTATAGTGAGGAGGTTCCTGTCTTTGGAGAATTCGACACCAAGGTCTTGGTCCCTGTACCCAAAATCGGTGATCTACTTTATTTTATATTATTAGATATATATTTTTATTTTTCTTGTTATCTATAATATACAGAAAAATAATAATAATTTTTGTTTACACTTTATTATTATTACAATTTCATCGAATATAATTTGGATCGTCCGTATTTTATATGTAATGTTTAGGTAGGCTTTCCTGGTTCCAGGAATGTTTAATGATTTTCGTTACCGCACGCAAAATGAACTGAAATATTTCATTTTCGACGAATGAAGCAATTTGCGCTACGTTCGTAAATAGTACAATAAATTTTCTTTTGTAGACACAATCACAAAGATATACTACATACGTTTCTATGTACACAAGTAATTCTCTGTAGTTTCATTTGCATTTATCGTTGTATGTTGAGTATTATAACCTTTGTACAGAACTAACTAGAGCAAACAAATCTCACCAGAGACAGCTTAAATTAGCGTTGAAACGAACAAATTTTTTAGCTTATAATATTAGTGTAGCCTGTTAATAATACTGCCAAAAAATACCTAGAAACGTAAGCGAGAAAAATGACATTAATAAATGGTGGCAACCAAAATACCTCTAAAGCTACATTTGCGCTTCTACGAAAGCTTCGCTAATATTATTGCCATCCTACATTCAGAACGTGCTTCCTTGGTCTTACAGTCATTACATGAAACATACCTAATGCCGTACGGCAATTTTCTACGAAACCATTACTTCATGTGGGTAGGGAAAATTGCAAATTCACGTGTGGCTGAAAAAGTAAGCAGTCATTTGTTAAGTGACTTGCATTGTGACTGTACCGTAGGTTAATGGACGAAACGGTTAGGCTTAAACTTGGTATTTGTGATGACTAAGTCTGTACTTTTCTAAATTGTACTTTCAATTACTGTATTAATGTTGTTCTGTTACGGAGTCTAACACTACCACAAATGACTTGTCGTATTTCTAATGATGCGTAAGGTTAAAAAAAAATACAGATGTATAGTACCATTGACTTATAAATCTCTTCTATGATTAGAATGGACCTGATGTGCTATAAACAGATTAAAAACTTTCCTTGAAATCCAGCAGAATAATAAAAAAAAACCAGTGAAATAGCATTATGTCAACAGGTGAATGTTACATATAGCGAATCTGTGAATTGTTGCGATTTAATGAACCCGTAAATTGTTAACTGTTAGCTCATATTATTATCGCGAAAGAAAATTTTTTTAATTTGTATTATTGCCGCCTGTCCCACTCATCTAACCCCCGTCAACTTTTCGTGCATGTTGCCAGGCATACAAAGAATAATACTCAGAAGCCATTTCAATTATATTTCTAAACAATGATTTGTGTTGATTGTTATCAAAGTTTAATTACAAACTAACCATTTCAGTAATAAAGTCCATACCTACCTCATTTAAGAATTCATTTAAGTGTTTACGTGACTTGCATTACCGCTGCCTTGCTTACACTGACTGAATTTTTTAAATTCAACATTTTAATTAAATTTCACTTATTGCGTGCGTAATACTTTTGGTAAAAGGGCTAGGTGTAAAAAGTCACTGTAATAGTTCAACAACATTTCTAATCACTATCTAAATCTTGATTTTCAAAAGTTTTTATTTTCCTAATGATTAAAAATAATGTGATAACAAAAATAACGTAGAAACTAAAACTATTTTTCTTTTTATGGTTGTTTGTGTATTTGTGTTTATATTACAGATAAGTGCCGATTCATGTGAGTATTGGATTGTATTTTAGACTGATATAATATATTCAAGCTAATAATATTAATAATATAGTATTATAATATAGTAATATAATCTAGGAAAATCTAGTTTACCAAAATAGGAACAGCTGATTGTAAATAAAATAACAATTTCAGAACCTTTGAAAATTAAAACGGCGCGAGAACAGCATAAGAATCCGTCAGAGTGAGGCAAATTAATTGTTACTGTAGGACCCTTAGTAATATAGGTCCTATGGGCAAACGAACAGATGTGTCACCTAACAGTAAGTGACTACTGCCTTTTATGGACACAAATATGCGTTGTCGTCCTTAGAGTATTAATCTAAATAGAAAACGCTTCGGCAGATTGATAGTCGCAATTACAAAAAAAAAAATTCATTCATGTGTAAATAAAGTCTACCACGTTGCGTACACAACTACGGATTACCTATGACGAAAATTGGTTATATAAGTGCTAAATTTTTTGTTGGACGATGAGTAGCATGTAGTTTTACAATCTCATATAATATATATGAGATTGTAAAACTACATGCTTCTCGGGTCATGTGACACTTTAAACAAGAACTCTCCGTATGAAAGGAAGTCGTTGCTCTATAAAATATCCTCGAGTGCTTTCAGAGCAAACAATGTCAGGGAAAACGAATATCTATTCCACCGTCGCAAAATAAACCCAATATTGTGCCTTCACAGCTAAAATCATGTTACATGGTTCAAAAAATTGTTTAGTATAATAAATGGATGGTAACTCATTCATCGCCTTTATTTCGAACATTTTACGGCCGTATCAACGATGAAACAGCATCCAATTTTCTAGAAATATATGTATATTGTATAATCTATAATATCAACAGTGAAAAACGACTGTGGAATTTCTAAAATGATTGACTAAGATGTATTATAATAAATAATTAAATTGTATGCATCTGCAAGGTCGAAGTCCAGTACTTCATCATTGATAATATGATAAAACATTTAGAATATCACTTTATTAGGATGATTATGTTAAAAAATAATTATAGAAACTATTGAAGAGCATCCGAAAATAATTGATCTTTGACTATGATTAATTATTAATTTAATTTCAACGAATTATACAAATACTCTTGTACAATGACAGCTCAAAGTATACACTGGATTTTATAACTACGAGTATATAATGCCTAAAACTATTTCAAAAAGTGTACAAAGATTTCTGGGGCAAATCACAATACACCACTGCTAGAAAAAGGTCTCTCCATAGAAAAGAGGCTTTGGCCTATCACATCACGATAGCCAGACAGGTTTGTTTAAAGTTTGGTTCAAGCTTTTCTTCTTTTTGCAGTGAAGTTATCCTGCGCAGATTGCTCCCTCCCCTAATCACCTTACGTATCGTACGATACCTATGGGATGAATAGGTGTAATGACACTCGGTATTCTTAATTCGTTACCATATAGAGAAATCGACGAGGAAAACCTATTTGCTTGCAATTCAATAAATATTTGACAACTAGTCATCTGACCACTTCTATATTCTGATTTGCATGACCACTATCGGTGTTTGTAGAAAGTTGCCGATGTCAAAGACATTACAACACAACCATTGTGATATCAAAAGCAATATCAACGAGTTATATCCAAACATGACTGGGTAAATATTTATTATAACTATAACTCAATATTAACAAATACCTAATTTACCATGCAGAATCGATTTCTCATCAAACATCACACTTTCTGACGTAACACAATTTCCAGTACGGTTCCAAATTTCAGTCGACTCTGTTCGACGATTGACGAAAGACTACGGTAAATAGAGCTAGCTGTTCAGTAGAAATAAAAAAGCTCAAGTTTTAATGAAAGACAAGTTAAAAGATTTTATTTACGCTACCAACAACTTTAAAGCCCTTGAACCATCGTCGTCGTAACATTACTTACTGAGCTGGAATTAAAAAGCCCTCACTGCCATGAACTGAGGAGACAGGCAATGAGCTTATGACAATGACGAATAAAAATTTAATATACCTTTTCATACCACAAAACTCCTCATCCCTACTTTATAATAAGACGAATTCTAATATACTTAAAAGCTTGTCATCCAAGTAGGGTTTAATCAGCCTTTGAAGCCCGACCTCTTAATTTGTAAAGTGTCAAAATAAACAGATTGATTAAATTATGTACAAAGGTTGGTACAGACGTTGAGGTGAGTGGATTCATTAGTCCACGTGACTTGCAGTGTAAAAGTGAGTGTCACCGGCCTCTGCCACCCGGTGAGCGCGGCCGATGGGTGACCGCGCCGCTGAACACAGCCGCCCCCACGGTTTTACTGCTTTTAAAATACAATCCGGATTCACCGGCTCCATTACACTAATTACGTTTCGAATTTAGAACGCTCATGTTTATTTATGTTGTTTGTTTTGTTCAAACTTTATGACTCTTATAAAAGTTTTAAAGTGTTCAAATTGACTCATTTCGGTTAAGCTACTAATAAAACAACATGGTTGTTAATTGACTTAAAATCGACTAATTAATAATATGTTAAGGTTAAATTACGCTATAAAACCGAAATTACCCACTACTACGTTAATTACTTATTCCAGCATATCAGATTTCATTTGTAACTAGTTCAATGATAGTTTTAATATAACAAAATGGTCTTTGTACTCAAAACAGTTAGGTTAGTGCCCGAGTGATATTTTAGCCTACTTAATGTAGCTGCTATTTAAGTACTTTATTGCACATATGTTTTTATTTTGAAGAGTTATTATGCTTATGAACTGGTTATTTGTGTGTACTTAAAATTAACTGTACCTATCAACACAATACACAGGGCAGGGTGTACTTGTGATAACGCTGCAGTAAACTTCGCCCTCATCACACTATTTCGTAATTGGATCGTAAACTTCTGTAAAATTATTACCTGTCTTTTACAGTCTCACTTTCATGACTGTTTTATTTGACTACTGACTACTTTTTCTACCAATAATAGTCGATACGAAAACATTGTGTTCCTGTACAACATTTTATTGCATATAAATTTGTTGTAAAACTTATTCAACGTAAGATATTGTGTTTACATAACCGTGTTTCCGTCGATATTCGACAACGTTAAAATCGTATTTTGAGTTTTCTTTTCTTAACCTCCAAATTATAAGTAATAAAATGTCACCATATTTTTTAAGTTAATATGTTTTAAACTATTTTATCAGTTTGTGTGAATGTAGATTTTATTCGACAATAGTTTTCTTCATGTCCCCGATATTGAGATTGCGCTAGATATATCAACAGTTGAGTATATGTTGCTGTTGTGTATTGAGGTCGAAAACGTAATCCCTACAACTGGGTTTATCGGAACAGTTTTAAAGCTTCGGCGCTCCGTGTAAGGTAATAAGTTTAACAAACATTTCTAGCCGTCGTACAGCTTCGAACAACTCCAGTATTCCAAGAAATTATTTCCAGATTTATTACCAATGCATGCTAGTGAGAAGTTTACGTATATCTTACAAAAGAGAAATACTCCTGCTGTATAATGTAATAAACTAATATATCATTTGAACATCATGGCAATATAATACTTTTTTCAACTCATCTTGCACTGGTCAAAAGTTAAAAGAACTGGAAGTTGTGTTATAAGCTTAAATTAGAAAAAATAATTAGTACTATTTATTCATTATATTTATTTACGTTTAGCACCTCTCGTCATGGAATCTCACCAAAGTGCTCAAGAATTTGTGTCATACTAAACGCGGTCGATGACACAAATTTAATGCTGTATCAGAGAGGTACACTATTACACTGTAACGACTGATTGAAACCAAAGGTCGTTCGTATACGTAACAAGTGCCGTATCTGTTACGATACCCGTTATCTCAATATAACAACTCTTTATATCGAGCGCATGAATCACTTTTTAAGTTCACAGTTTTGGTATCGTAAGTACTTATTGATATGGTAATGAATGAGTGCTCTATTTAAAAAAAAATGTAGATATTTCAATTTTACTTTAATTTGTAGGTTAAATATATTATTTATACTTATCGATAAAAATGTTTTCGTGTCCAAGAGTGATAATACTTCATTTATAATAAGTATGTGAGTAGTTTGAACTTTATAATATGTAAATAGATTGCAAAAATAGGTCATTAAATTAATTTGTAGAGTTATTTTGATGCCTTAAATTAAATTGATTGATTACTGTTTGATTGGAAATAAATTCGTTCGTAGATCATTAAGTTTTAAATAAAATTCAATTTTTAACTTTTTATCGCAGTAATATTAAATTCAATTAATAATTTTCTCGTTGTAAAGTTATTATATTATTTGTACGTATAAATAATTAATTTAGAACAAATCTAGAACCGATTTCGTTAATAAATTTTATTTTAAAATAAATTGAACTATGACTAGCTTATATATATGTAAATTAAGCTATTATTAGTTTGTTTGGTATCAATTGTTAATTGTATTGCATTTACTTAAACAATCGGCAGATATAGACACTAAATAAACAAGACTGTCAAATTAAAACTTCAGGAAATATTAATGTTGCTAACTCAAAATGTGTTTTCTTCATCCAGAAAGTCACGAAAAAAATCTTTTATTATTTCAAACTTGGCAAGGGTTCAAATAGAAACAAAAAAAAATATTATCTCGGTTCATACTTAATCAGACTTACCTACATGTTTAAAAAGCATTGAGCCTCGAATTGAGAATTTTTTTTGCTTATTATTTTAATTTGTTAAACCCAACATGGAAACAAAGAGATTTTATGATAGTTTAAAACAAAATTGTTATTTTCAACAAAATTATAAGGAATGCACATATACTTTGACACAAAGATAGAATAATTTTGACAATTAAGTACACAAATCAGAAAGTCAAATACATACAGACGACTATTACTATTAAAACAAATTTACTTATCACATTTCAAATTCAGAACATATTCAAATTCACACCTCATTAGTAACAGCGCACATATCCATGTTCCCGATAACGTTAGTAGGTATACCAACACCGGAGCTTTGAGCTTACTGATGTAAATGCTATAATACTGGATTAATTGCGGATCTCATTTGGCGTATTATACATAAAATAATGATACATTGCACACATCCCACTATTAGTAGTATTATAATGTTACTACGACCTAATTTGTCTGACTTTTTGCTGTCATGTAAAGACATAATCTGGGAAAAAAATTTGTGAACGTTTTTTTATATTTAGAATTAGATATTTAAGTGACATAGTAACTTTTCAAGTCACCAAGTATTATTTTAACTATAGTACGGAATAAGAAGTAGCTAGCTAGTTTTACAGATTTAAATAACTGGAAAAATGACAAGAAAATTTAACCACCTCTGGGCCTGCCAAAGTGACTCTACTCTGCCTGATGGAAAGCACGAATAGAATCAAGAGTGGTGGTCGCCATACTCATTGCAAATGCAGACAATTCAGTATGTCAACCCACACTATGGCGGTCCAGCTAACAATAATAATATTTTTTTGGTAATTTTTCAATACAATCGTGCCAACGTGACCCATAATCAAACAAGTCAAATAAAAATATTTTTTGCGTTAGCGTTTACACCGCACAATTAAATCTAAAAATCAAATAGCAATCAAATACATTACCACACCGGTACCTCTTGAAAATAGGCGTATTTGAAATTTATAACAGCCTTCGTTAGTCAGGGGTTAATATCCGTATTAGGTAGCACTGAATTCAATCCTCTTTAGTAGGTCCACATTTCTGTAGCTTTATATTAACTTCACAATAACACAAAGCTTTTATCATCCCATAGTTAAAGCAGTTCTCATTAATTTGGTCTGCAAACTAATTTATTCGGTGCCACTCCTTGCTGCGATACTACATTGTTTCAGTAACAAGTCTGAAATTAATTACGTTATGAAAGCTTGTGAGGTATGAAACTGTGTGTTACTAACAAAACTATATTTGAAGTATATACTACATGACATCGGACTGTATAAACGCTACTCAATTGCAATATAAAATCCCTCTTTCGTAATTACCGAAATGCTCAGTTAGTGACTCATTCGTCATAGTTACAGCCTTTTATAGTCCCTTGTGGACATAGGCCACTTTTAATAAGTTCTACTACTATTAAATTATTATAGTATCAGCATCACAAATCTATACATTCACATGTATGTACTACATACATATTTCAATGTTATGTATTGTATTTTTTAGTAAGTAAGAATTTACAACGTACAATACTGGATTAGGACCATACGTTGCTGTAAGTACAATGATTTAGTTCCACGGAGGGGGGTTTATCCACGGAGGGGGGTTTACTGGTGGTCCCAGGAGTTGGCGGACCTCCGTGCGGCCTGTACACGTGCCCGGAGGTCCTACACCCGTAGTCGGCGGCGACACCGCGAAGAAGGCGAGGGGGACCAGCTTCACGAGGAGTACCGAGAGGCGCGGAAAACTCTGAAGCTGGCCATTAGCCGCGCCAAAGAAGTGAAGAGGAAGGAGATGCTGGAGAGTCTCGATCGTGACCCCTGGGGTCGCCCTTATCGTGCGGCGCGACAAAAGCTCCGCACGTCGGCCCCCCCCCCTTACAGAGACCCTCCAGCCCAGCTTCCTGCAGGAAGTGGTCGAGGGGCTTTGCCCGCAGCGGGTGGAACACACACACCCGTCGATGGCCTCCTTGGTCAGAGACGACGGGGGATGGAACGAGGATAATGTTCCGCCCGTCAGAGAATCGGAGATAGGGGCGGTCGTTCTACCGATCCGCTCTAAGAACACCGCCCCTGGGCCAGATGGGATACCTGCCCGAGTGTTGGCGCGAACCCTCGACCACATGTCGAATCGCCTTGGGGAAGTCCTAAACGCCAGCTTGGCGTCCGGGCGCTTTCCTGAGGGCTGGAAAAGCGGGAAGCTGGTCCTACTACGTAAGCCGGGACGGTCGACCGATTCGGTCGCGGCCTATAGGCCCATCGTGTTGCTAGACGAGGCGGGTAAACTGTTTGAGAGGATACTCTCTGCCCGCATCGTCCGGCACCTCTGTGAAGTGGGCCCCGATCTGTCGGACGCCTAATACGGGTTTCGAACCGGACGTTCGACAGTCGATGCTGTGTTGCGCCTGAGGGCCGTGACTGAAGAGGCGGTGAGCTGTGGCGGCGTGCTGTTGGCGGTATCGTTGGACATCGCCAACGCATTTAATAGTCTGCCATTTAGCTGCATCAGGGAAGCACTCCATTACCACGGGGTGCCCGAGTACCTGAGGCGGCTTGTGACAGACTATCTACAGGAGCGTATCGTCATGTACGAGGACCGAGACGGTGTTCTGAGGCGGCGGCTCATGTCGTGCGGTGTTCCACAGGGGTCTGTCCTCGGACCACTCCTCGAGGTCGTCTTCCCCCCGGGCTGGGCGTAATTTGTTACGCAGATGACACATTGGTCACGGCTCGGGGAATGAACTTTGCAGAGGCGGCGCGCCTGGCCACCACGGGTGTCTCTCTGGTGGTCGGGCGTATTGAGGCGCTGGGTTTGCGGGTGGCCCTGGACAAGACGGAGGCCCTTTTGTTCCGTGGGCCCCGTCGTGGTCCACCCTCCAGCGCCTCCATCCTCCATCGTAGTCAATTCGGTTCTCGTACCGGTTCAGGCCCAGATGAAGTATCTGGGCCTGATCCTTGACGGCAGGTGGCTCTTCGACGAGCACTTCCGACAGCTTACTCTAAAGCTGGTCGGCGCTGCTTCTTCCCTTGGGCGACTTTTGCCCAATTTGGGTGGAGCCAGCGTCGCGACGAGACGGCTATACACGGGGGTTGTCCGGTCAATGGCGGTGTATGGTGCACCAGTGTGGGCGGCGGCTCTGACCGCCCAGAATAGGACTCGCCTATGGCGTCCTCAGAGGATATTGGTGGTTAGAGCCATACGCGGTTACCGCACTATATCGACGGAGGCGGCGTGCGCCTTAGCCGGAACTCCCCCGTGGGATTTGGAGGCGGAAGTGCTCGCCGAAGTTTATCGGCGAACGGCAGACTTCCGGGTGAGTAGCGGCATCCGGCCCCCGCCCGAAGAGATACGCGAGTGGCGAGAGGCCGCTCGTCAAGCCACGATGGCTCGTTGGTCGTCCCGGCTGGAGGCTCCACGTGCTGACTTTGCCACCGTGGAGGCTTTCCAGCCGGTCATCGCCGAGTGGGCGGGGCGACAGCACGGGACCCTTTCCTTCCGACTGACGCAGATCCTTTCCGGGCACGGTTGCTTCGGGAAGTATCTGCACTCGGTTGCCAGGAGGGAATTGAGTCCCGCCTGTCACCACTGCGACTGCAGTGAGGACTCGGCTCAGCACACGCTGGTGGTTTGTTCTGCCTGGGCGGCGCAGCGTGGGGTCCTCACTGCAGTTATTGGAGGAGATCTCTCGCTACCGGCCGTCATACGCTCCATGGTCGGTAGCGACAGTTGTTTTACCGCAGTCGCAACCTTCTGCGAAGACGTAATTTCGCGGAAGGAGACGGCGGAGAGGGCCCGGGAGGACGACCTCCACTCGGACCCAATCCGCCGCCGGCGAACCGGGCGGCGGAGGCGCGTGTACCAGCGCCTCATGCCGCCTTGAGTGTGGCCGCGGGTGGACGGGACGGGTTTTCCCCTCCATCCGCTATAGTGGCCAACCGCGAGGAGGTGACGTCTGCGTGTGCCGTACGTCGCCTAAATGGAGAGGTTATCCGCAGAAGGTGCCCGCGCTAGCGAGCAGGCGCCAGGAGGGATCTGGATGTCGTAATAACAGCTGTTCCCGGATCCCTCCTATGTCAGGCGCAGAGTGGCACACCGTGTGGTTTTAGTCGGTCCGATTCCGACACACCACCCCGCCGTAAACCCCGGTGAGGTGACGGCCCGAGGGGGTTTCCACACGTACAAAAAAAAAAAAAAATGTACAATGATTTAGTACCTTTTTATGAAAAAATTGGGGCTTAAAAACATTAATTTGAAATAGTTTTCAGGTCTTTCTTAAAAAGTTATTTTTAAAACAAATTTTATACATCCCATTTAAGGCAGCACTAAATTTGATTTTGATATATAGTAACTAAGGTTAATTGAAAACAAATTGAGTGTCTTGTTAGCTGATATGACATTTAATGACAAAGTTTTACCAACTTTTAACTAAATTATATACCTCTAGTTTTAAGTTACAAAATAAACGTAATTTTACAAATCTAACTAAATTTTTATGATTGAGATCATTGTGTATACAGTTTCGTAACCACAACATTGTATGATCTTGATAATTCATTATAACTCATGAAGAATGTGTACACGTGTTATATGTGGGTTTAACATGATGAAAGCCTTTTACACTACAATACATGTAAGAGACAGTGTAATATTACCCAAAGCAATGACAAAAAAATCCAAGGAACATCCAGAAAGAACAATCTAGAAAATTTATTTATTGTTCTCTTTATAAACAATATCTTACTTCCATTACAGGTGGTTTTTATTTTTGCTAAATCGTCAACTTTTTTCGAGTCCTTAAAGTTTATTTTTCACAATTATAAAATGTGAACGAAGATTGTAATAGCAATTTCTCTGCTCATAATATTAGAGTGGACAGATTCATATGTAGTTTAAGCAACGATGGTTTTAGTGTCTTGTTATTTCCCACTCTAATTTAAATATGTAAATTTTATTAGACATAATACAGACTGAAGACTTGAATTGCAAATGAATGTGGCATTACGTTTTATAGGCTGGTTGCCAATTCGCCGCCTCGTTTTCTTAGAGATGACAGCAAATTTTCACTTAAGAATGTCCCCTAAGTAAATTGGTATTGCATTGATTCTAAATTTAATGAATAAGAACTAATAGAAATAATTTATTGTGTTATTCCAGAAGTAATTGTTAAACAACAACTGCATGCAGTCGTTTAGGCAGGTTATGTTTAGCAGTGGTCGTCTTATATAATGAGAATGGTAACATGTCATTGAAAACTGTATATAAAAGTCTATAGGTACCTTCTCTGGGATTACAGAATACATATTCAACATTTAAAAAATAACAAAATATGTATTTGCATGCTCTCTGGCTATTTGACATTTATATCGTCAATTTGTGTAATCCAATGCGTCCTTGGATTCTAAGAAAGAGACTTATGCATATTCAAGTACGGATTAAAGGACTCAAGACTTGTCCCAAGATATACATAATTAGATAAATAAAAACGGAACACATTCAAGTGTACGATATTCATATGAACACTGCCTACCTGATACAGAATTAATGTTAAAGCTGAACCAAATTTTGTAAATCTCTATTCCAACGGCCAAAGATAATATTTTCCTATTCCTATAAAATGTTTCAGGACTAAATCCTTAAAAATATGTTATTAGAAGACATGGGTACGACATATTGAAGGCAATCACGTGGCTCCTCGTTGCGTTCCACCTTCGGAAAATCGGAAATCGGATGCTATCATAAATGTAAAATTTTATGATCTGTTATATTATATGTATAACATTCAAGCATAGTTCTATTTCTAATGTTTTTAAATGGCTATCTGTAGAATATCTTACAACAAAATTAAATCTGATAGTGAGACGATCATAAACATTTAAAAATAAATGACAGCTTATTTTAAATCAGTTTACAATTTACACCTCGTTAAAATCATTATTGTTTGAAAAGGTTCCACTGTCGATAATGATTTTTGTTTTTTCTATTCAATTCACTAAATAGGTATACGAAGAATAAAAAACTACAACCATACGCGTAATAAAATATTCTATAACACAATTATTGGTTATTATGTAAATCATTTCGGTAACGCGTTAGTTTGTAAGTTCTTATAATTTTTTTGTCGACTATACCGTGACTGTGTACATTTCTTTCGACGTTTACTGAACCTGCATTGTTTTCATATCGTAGAATCTAAATGCTACGCGAGCCAAAGATCAAATTTGCTAACTTTAATGTTAATGTATTCTGACTCGATAATGTAAAATTTGCTTACTGTAAGTTTGTGTTGGCCACGACATTAGAAATTTACATTTACTTTAAATATCTGTTGACACATTTATACAATACAATACATTTGCTTAACGTGTTTATTAATGTAAATGCAAGAAGTTACAATTTCTATGTTTCAATAAAATATCAGACAAAATACATATAATATAAAATTCATGATTAAATAATATATAATTATTAGGGTGTCCCTTATATGACAAAAAAAAATTTTTTTTCGAATTTCGAAATGCATACCCTCTATAATTTTTACTAATGCTATAAGATACTTAAATATAAAATTTTATCAATCTAGCATAATTGCAACCAGTGCCGACCGAGCTTCAAAGTTTAGTAAAAAACGTGTTTTGTCCTAAAATTTCAGTCTGCTATAATTTCACTATAAATGCAATGAATTAAGTGAATAAAATTAAATAATAAATTAGATGAACATTAATCTTTAATTAAAAACATAAAGAAATAAGAATCATTAAGGGTAACTTCTTTTTAGAGTAGTTTTATTACAGTCTGGATACAATTTTAGATGTTCCTGGACACAGCGCAGCAAGAACTGTTTTTGTTCTTCTTCAGCCGTGATAAGTCCGTTAAAATCTTGCATTAATTTAACAGCCCTTTCAGCAGTATCATTTACAACTCTCAAATAACTTATTCTTCTTTTAGCCTCCAGAAAAGCAGCATTGTTATTCCAAGAAGATACATCTTCCTTTAGAAAACTGTCGTCGATCTGCAGTCGTGATAAAAATTGTTTGCTCTTTTCCGATACGAAATCATCTAGTGCTTTGTCTAAAAAAAAAGAAAAATAAGTTAAATAACAAATAAAAATCAACAACAATTTTGAAAATAAATAAATAAGTATTGGACATTGAAATTGAAATCCAACAAAAAGTCAATTTAACTTACCAAACAACTTTTGAGTCAGTTCTTCCTTCGACGGGTCATAACGTTTGCTAAAATCCGAGATTTTGTCCCTGTTGAAGTTGGCAATCATCTTCTTCTTAGTATGGTTGTCAACTTCATCATCAAATAGTGATAGAATGACTGTCTCTTCACATAAATACCACAAGTGATGGCTGAACTTGCTTATAGAAGCTTTAGAAATTGTTGCGTCAACTTTTTCATACTCTTTTAACATCTTCAAGAAGCGCAAATCTTGATTAGGTGCTTTGGTCGCCACTGTACATTCGAGCCAAGGTTTAACATACAATATTACGAGAAATAAGCAAACATCTTGTAGAGCCTTTTTGTCCTTCGCAGTTACTCTGCATTGTAACTGAAGTAAACATATTTTTAAAGAATAGATCGCTCTCGCCATCCAGCGTGCCTGATGTATAGCTCTGGGGGGCCTTAGTTTTAATTTTTCCTCTGTGTCTCCTCCTAAAAATATTACGCACAGTTCGACCAATTCGCGGTAATCATCTCTTACAAAACCTTTATCTAATTCTGCCTTATAAAATAGTAACAACGCTTGAATGTCTGTCTCGGCAACCCGTGCTTTTACGAAATTAAGAGATGATTCAATTTTAGTACAATCAATGTTTTTCCAATTTTCTTGGAACTTTTTGAACATCGGAATATCTGGGCTACCAGTAATTTGCTTAATCTTGGTTTCAAAGACAGCTTTTAGGACCAATTCATAAACATGATGACGACAGGCGAAAAGCAACAAGTCTCTTCCTAAAGTTTGCTCCAAAATAGCACAAGCTCCATTGAAACGGCCCATATTGGAAGCTGTTATGTCGCAGCACATTATTTGCACTTTATCATAAAGGTTCCAGTCAAAGAGAGCTGCTGATACAGCCTTCGCTTGATGTTTTCCAGAAGAAGTTTCGGCACTGCAAGAAGCTGCTCTCTATCGTCAAATGAAGCTATAACTGGCAAGCGTTCTTCTTTTGAACTCCGTACATTCAACCCCGGTAATAGTTTTCCATCCCAATAGACTGTGACTATGTCGGGTACATTGTTTTGGAAGTTAGATTTTATTGCTTCTGCCCTTGATTTTCTAGTTTCAGTACGAATTCGCTGAATCGAGGATTTGTTAATACAGAAATCATCGCTGCTCAGACCAAGCGCTTCTACCACCGCATTAAGAATGTAAACGGTATCTCTAATGCTTAACTGGCATCGATCTAAAGCTGCAACTAGTTTAGGTGTTATAAGATTCTTTCTACCTCTTTTTGAACTTTGTTCATGGCAGGGAACGTCCGGCAAGCTGAGTTCAGAATTCAAGATCTGTTCTTCGTCTGAATCTTCTACACTGTCTAAGTTATTTGTGGTGGAAGTAGATGCAACAGCTAGTGATTCTCTTTGTCTTACAATCCTTTCCTCTTCTTCCAATCGTCATTGTCTAGATCTTTGTTCTTTTTCCGCCAATTTTTTATCTACACCACCTAAGCATCCCGGTCGACCTGGCTCTCTCTGTTTCATTAAAAATAATTTATCTTCCTCTATTTTCATTCTCTCAAAAGCATCAGCATGTGCAATATCAAACAAATTATCAAGATTAATTATAAAATTGTTCTCACGACTCTTAAACGTAATCTGAGTTTTCTTACAATTTTTTTGCAACTCTCTCCAAACATGATATAAATCAATAAGTTTCTTCACGCAGTTAGGAAATGCCCTTGTTGGAATTCTTGCTTTTTCCCACTATATGATGCACTCCCTAATCACAAGATTTGCACTTTCACTAACAGTCAATTTAACCTCACGAATATTGTAAAATAGGACTGAGAGAACTTGTCGATTAGATGGTAATTTTGCACCATTTATTTGGTAGCTAGTCAATCCGATAAGAAAAATATTTTGTTTATCACTCCGTAATTCCACCGACGTGTTTACGCACTAAACAATGAAGCACTAATAGTCTCAAAAATCACGTACGAAATGGCAAATAAAACATGTCGTAACAGGTCACTGGGCAGTACTTAAGCAACTTGTATCGACAAGTTTAAATAGCAAGTCGGCACGGGTTATCGTTTATATATCGAACTAATATTTTTTTCTAAACAATATAGGGTTATTACGAAACTTTTAAGAAGGTATGCGTAAAAAAATATCGAACTTGAAATTTAAGGGACACCCTAATAATTATGTATTAATAATCTATTTTAAACGTGAACAAATTGAGGGCGACTACTAATTAAGCTACAGATAAAACATAAAACAGCGACTATCAAATTAAAATAACAACCATTTATTGAACCATTTATAGAAAATTAATTATAATAATTATTAAACACCCAATTTCGTTAAACAAATACATACTAACCTTTCTTACATTTTAGGTGACGTTTTGAATTCATATCATCCCTAATTACGGTTGTAAAGCAAGTGTAAACTCAGGGAAAATTGTTAAGATGGAATGAGCCTATTCGTTTGTGATGTGTTGTTGGCTTTACTGAATTTTAATGATCTGGTGTGGGGCCTTCTGTTCGACAAATCATTGACTTATACAGACTTCAAATGCTGTTACAACTTGACGAGCTCGATTAGTGGATGTGCCGAAATATTTGATCTGTAATTTAAATTTATAACAAATACTTATATGAATGATAATTTATGTTCATATTTATTTTGTTTCTTTGGTTGCTATAATTTATTGTACTTATTATCGTCTGTGGTTTGTTGCGGCGTCTCTTCCCATCATAAGTCTTAGGAAATACCGGAGCCTTCTAGCTGTAAAGTCCAACGTGTAAAAATATATGTACCTATATTACTTATTTACAAAAATTAACATTATTTACCGTTATTGCTTAATTAATTTTGCTTTGCTTGTAAGTGCACCGCTTTGAAGAACAGAGGTTGATCTGACTTGCTGATCAACGGACAAGGCTCTGGCAAACAAAACATCCCGATTATCATTTTTTCACATTTTTATATGATATTATATGATATGATTACACTTCAACATATCTCATGATTAGCGGCAATAGGCTCGCAAACTATTACATGGGGCCAAAACACTGACGAAAAATTTGCGTTTAATGTATCTGCCTGCCCATCCTGCGAAACATGTGTTATTATATGTATGCATGTATTTTATACTACGGCGACAGTATATTCCCTACGTAGTCATTTAGATAGTTAACTAGAATTCATTTAAATAATTTAAAGCTACAGTAACTAATGAGATTCTAACCAAAATATTTGATACAGCGTTTCAACAGTAATATAATATTAGTCGTGCTTATTCTAACATCCTAGGTTCAAAATAAGCACCACGTTCATGGAACACGTATACCTACCATTATCCATTACCGTATACCTGTAATCATTTCTCTTTTACCGGTCACCGTAATGTTTCATACCAGCGACACACCACCATAAATCAGAACTAGTTTTTGCTGCCTCTGCTCTATTCTTGTAATACTTCCTTTTCTGTAATATTTCTTCCAAACTTTCATTTATGCTGTCATCTTGTAAGTAAATGTCGAAGTAGAACAAACTTCGTTAGATGTTAGCTAACTGAATCCATAACTTTTTTCTAATTAAAGGTGGTGAAAGTAAAAGGAATTAAAAAATAGTTTTATGATCTTGGTCTTAGTTACCTTTCGAGAGTTTCAGATTTTTTCTCGATCTAAAGGTAAATTTATTTTTATAAAATTAGATGTGAATCATAATTGTGTAAGGCGCATTGGATGCGAGAAGCCCAAAATTGATCAGAACATGTGCAATGGGAGAGGCCTATGTCCAACAGTGGACTGCGATGACGATGAAGAAGAACAAAATGATACAAGAGTTTCATTTATTTATTTGGTTTTGTTTTTGTGCACATGTGGGACTGAAATAATACAATAGGCAAAATGTTGACGTTTATTAGAACGTCTATTAAACCCTTTTAGAGATATAAGATTGAGTGTTATGTTAAGGGATTCGGTAGCGATACATTTAATTAATGTACCAAAAGCTGTAACTTTGTAGTGTACGGTATTAGTAGTGAAATAAATTCTAAATGGTTACGTTCGCTTGAGATATTTTCGCACGTTTTATTAACTACTTTCTTCGCAATAAAAAGTGGAGATCTCTTCAAAGGGTACTTAAACCGTTCTATGTTGAGCACCACATAAAACAGCTGATAGGAACTGGAATTAACTATTCTCTATAGCATTTGTAAGTAATAGTTTGTAAGGCTGAGCTGACTACATTCTGTATACAAGTTTATAGTGGTTATATGGTGAATAACTTACTGTATTAAAACCAAAAAAGGAAAATTATACTCTAACATGAAACGGAAAATAAAGTCATTTGGGTACTGAGAAATTATGATTCTTAAGGAGATGACGTACAGAACAGTTTTCAGGTTGATTGGGTATGCCCAATTTGTGACAAAACCTATCATTTTCTTTCATTCTACTAGAATCTTATACTTATCAATTTAAATTAGTGAGACTCATGATATTAGGAAGTAAAAAGGGTTGAGTGTTTACGAATTTTAAGTATAACTAAAAGGGTAAATTTTCACAACCATCAAAGTGTCGTGTGCTTGTAAGTGTAAAGAAAGCTGGTGTGCTATAATCATGTAGACTTTGCCATATGCATTCACCTTACGGGGTTCACATTGAAGTTATGTGTCAGATTCGAATCACATACACCGAATAAATCTGAAGTTATATTTTTCACGAAAAATACGATAGAAATCATTCAACTTAATTGTTTTAAGGTGGTATCTATATTTCATTGTATTTTTTAACTTTTTATTCGCTACTCATGTCTTGGAGCCCGGAACAGAGCGAAAGTAACCTACAGTAAAATAAATTGTCACGGCAAAAGACTGAGTTCGTTTCGGTTTCCAATCTTTCATACGACAGTGTACAATATTCTTATACCCGTTGTTAAATGATCAGATGTGTATGCTACGTGAATATATTCGTATTTCACCCTTATGAAGGCTTTGATTCATATTTGTCACGCAATGCAAGGCAGGGCGTATAAATAAGTTAAAGCAACCTCACAGTAAATCTTTTCTATTCTATACGTTATATAGCAATATAACAAACTTCGTCTTAACGTGGATATTTCGATAATTACTTACTACCTACTATTAAACATTTAAGAGGTCACCCATAATAAAAAATCGACCGTAATTTATTACATTAACAACAGTGCCCCTTCCAAGGTAGAGAAAACATCGTTACCAATTATTTTTCATTAAATACAATAAAGTTAATAGCTACCAAATAAACAAAAAACAATGGGCAAACACAAGATATACAGAAACGTTTCTTATTATTTAATTTCAAATGTTTAACTACTGCACAAGAGTTTTTGCTCTGTCCGCGATCCTTTAAAACAATGAGCAAAAATCTCGAAATGTTCACAATTTTAGCAATAGGTATGTTAGAGTGGGGAAGGCGAAAATCAATACCTATGAAATATATCGATTTAGTTATGAAACATAAACAACTAGGAAACGTTCTGTGCACCAAAAACGGTCTTGTTCTAAATACAAAACGATAGCTATAAAAACATGAGGTGCTGAAATATTTTTACATTAAATATTCGTCGAATGGAAGTCACCTGTTTTGTACGTGTGAATACCATAAAAAAATAAAACGAATTAGTCTGATAAAACAGAACTTACTCTAAAGTGTTAAATTATTATCGAAATATCACTATTTGTGTATTGGTGTATTATACAATAAATTTTATTCTATTCGAATAGATTTCATTGTTTTAGAATAGGCTGTACATTCGTTTTTTTTTGTAACGGAATTTACTCATTAGTGTTTTATGAGTGTGTTGGCTTATCGGTTAGTCACCCACAAAACAAACATTCACTGAAATTAAACTCCGATGTATATATATATATGACGAGATTAACTTATTATCGTATACCTATTAGCCAGCATTCATGACAGTGATGACTGTTTTATTTAGCTGTAAATTATGACTCAAGCAAGCGTGCTGTCCCAGCTCACGAGACTTACTCTAGGAAACTCAAATATTAATGTGAAAAATATGCTTATGAAAGCTGTAAAATTATCTGTGAATCATTATTTTTTTTTACTAATGATTAATACCAAATGATCCTTTTACACTTTTTGGAAGTAAAATGCTCAAGAAATTAAAAATGTTACTCACCCTACATGTGTTATGTTGTGTACAACTCATAAAATATAATATGGCTTAAAGAACATTTCAAAGTTACGTAACTGCTAGTAGAGACAACAACAGTGCCTATTAAGTCGGAGCATGGGTTACTAAGGAGCGAATGAGCTAAGCAAATGTTTGTCATGGTATACTTAGTGCCGCGAGAGATGGGCTAAATTATGCGGTGCCGCTTATGTGTTTAATTTGGTACTAATTTTGTAATTGTTTCTACTTAGCCAAGTATATTTTCAAACTGTCTAAGGTTGAAAATAAGTTAAAAACGTATATACAATGCTTTTAAAACGATTACAACATTTTTTATTTTTATTTTTAGAAATCTTCACAAATGTGACTAGATTTCTGGCTTTAAAACAAATTTAAAATTAAATAAATTTAATCAATTTTTTTAGGCTGACTGCCTCAGTGGCGCTGTGAAGACATATACGACTGCTGTACTTAAAGTCTCAGGGTCGATTCCCGGGTCGGACCAAATGTTTGTATGATCTGCAAATATTTACTTCGGAGTTTTGGTGTTCTCTACGTATAATACGTATATATTTACAATAAAAAAAGTGTGTATGTATATGTCTGTTCTTTAGTATCCATGTACAAGCTATGCTTTATTTGGGTCTCGATAACGTTGTATGTCAAATGTTCGAAATATTTATTTATTTATTTCTTTCTTCAATAGCTACAACGTCTCAAATAGAATAGAAAGTTTCCATGCGCTTTGTTCATTTATATTAACAGCAGTTTTTTTTTGTAATACTAGCGGCATCTAAATCAATAATACTTCGTTCTCCCACGAAATCGGACATGTCCTATCAATCTAACACAATCGAAATAGACGGGGCATCAAGCGGTAGATAAGAAAACATAAAATCTATATTACGTATATCTCGATAAACGTAATAATAAACAAGACCCGAAGACAGTTATCAATTTCCTATAAGAAGTTATCTATTATAAGTAGTTACAGCTCATTGAATTTTAAAACTTTCTATAAATTTGTAAGTGTTTTCTGTGAGACTTTTGATGGCTTAAGAAATAAAAAAAAACTGTTTTTTATAAAGTTAAAAAAAAATTTAACGAGTTATTACTTTTTTGCCGCTATGATTCCGTTTATTTTGTTTTAGTAATTATTTCAGGTTGTTATTCAAAAGTTATTCAATTATTTCTCGGGAAGAATACTTTGAGAAGGGTTAAGCTGCTTGATGCCGTTGCTAACACTGACTTCCTTAAGATCCTCCTTGATCCTAAAGAGAGCGTTATTGTTACCTCTATGGATAGACCACTACGACTCCAATTGTAACTCTATAAATATGTATTGATATGAGAAATTATACTTATGTATCAATAATAAAACGAATACGTAGGTAGTCGGTGCGATGCAGTTTTCTAAAAATAAATCTTAACTACGAAGAAAGAAAATCACTTCTAATGATTGTTGCTGAGTTCCACGATGCTACAACTTACCGTTACTTATTTCACGCTCAATCAGACGTTCACTCGCATAATTTACAATAATTACTTCACAATTAGGTTCGTCGACACGGCACTTACAGCCCTCCGGTCAATCATAATGTATAGTTTACTTATGACCAATTATTATGTGACAAGTCTTCATTAGGTTCGCTACTTATTGAGCCAGTCAGTAAAATTAAACAACTGGTGGTTAATCACTGCTGGTTAAAACAACAAAACTACTATGTTTATATACTAACTATGTTTTCCCATTGATAATAAATCAGAAGTTTTAGAATAGGCATACTTCACCAAAACTAATTAAGAGAACAAAACACATGACAAAAAACACCCTCTGTTTAATGTATTCAAATTTTCACTCAGTATCAAGTCAATTAAAAAAACGAGATAGAATGAAATCCTCTTATAACTTACCCATTGCCTTTTGATCTTGATTCTTTGAACTAAAACTAATACTGTGAAGTATTATGTCTTAAACTTCAATCTAATTTTTCGAGCCAATCTTCAAATTTCACGTTCAAATGACATACGTTGGACGCACGTTTTTCTAAAGCGTAACGGTAACGCGTATGGACAAGACACGATTTTTCTTCGAGTCATTCTAACGCGTGTTTTTATCGGACACGCATTTGATACGGCACCAATTGGTACGTCGTATATTTGTTCTCATTAGAATACTGTTTTTATAATATAGAAAGAAATGAACACGAATTAGTAAAGAATTGAAAATCTCATTTTTGTGTTTATTTTCATCGAATACAGAACTCAATCAAAACTTCAACAATTCAAAAAAATTGATGTTTAACACCTGCAAAACTCACGCCGTATGAAATTTGTATAGCAACAAAACTCCGCGATGTAGGCCGCCCAACAAACACGCAGTCGACACATCACTTTAGTAGTCTTTGAGTGAAAACCAAAATTAACATTGCAAACGTTTGTCATCAACTGAATGTTTTGATGAATATTGCATATTTTAAGCTTTGTATAAACCACAACAGTCGAAAGTAAGTAACTTATTTATTGCATAACACTTTTTAAATCAACGGAATTCATATTAGACATAAGATGTACATATTGCTTAATTTAATTTTTCATATAGTTTTCTATTTTAAGAATTCTTAGTAATGAAATGTACCTGATATAACTCGAAACTGTCACGTAACTGCACAACGATTTTTTAAGGAGCACACGTTTGACACAACAAATACCCTAATTCATAATTCAAAAGCTTTGATATTGACAATCACAAACAAGAACATACACAATTAAATTCAAATTCTGTATTTTATATTTGTTTATATCTTTTACGAGGAATAAAAGTAGAAGTCTATTTAATTTAATTCAATCTCAGCACGGAATTAGGAAACTGTAGGGCTACCTAAAATATTTTAACACTTTACTAAGAGGATCCTGAATAAAGTAACACGATAAAGCCAGGAAAGGATTATTGACGGATTATGTAAGGGATTTCTGAACAAATTGTTTTCTTTTTACATTGTGTACTGTGATCTTAAAAGGAAACAGGGTGGAAGTGGCCTAATACAAAAATAAATGCACCTTTAGGCAATAAGTCTCTTTTCTCTAAAAATATTGTAATAACTTCACACCTATAATGGAATAAAGTGATATTTATATAATTTGTAGGTTTGCGTATAATCTGAAATGACAAGCGTTGTCTTAAAAATATGTAGGTCAGTAAAAAAATTGGTAAGCTACTATTTTACTTGTATAATTATCTATATATTAAAAAAGAGACTTTATTTGAATTAGGCATTGACAGCATTCAACCATATTTAAAGTTCATCTAGAGAACTTCGATATCCCTTACTACTTGGGTTGAGGACTAAGGGATTTCCCCGTATGAAAATCAAAGTTCAGCCGTGTCATAGTAGACTAAAAGCGAACGTCAACCTAGTATGGGAAAAGACTTGGAGGCAGATTTTATAAAACAAAAAAAAATGGTGTCGTGGGACACCAGGTAGGAACGAAATTCCTTCGGATAATGTGGAATCGACACAATTTGCAAAAAAAATCGTGCTCAATTTTATGTAGGTTTTCTTGATTTTTCTCTTAAATTTTGCTGATTAGTTTTTATTTAAGTACAAGAAAGTATTTAGGAAATTCAGTATTTTAGGAAATAAAATAATAAATTCCTTAAAATAATAAAATAGCACACATGACGCGCTTTCGCGCCTGCGCACGTCTCATTTAACGGTTTTATTCCACGCACTTTTTTCCACAGATTTATTCCACGCACTTTTTCCACTTACGGTTTTACTATCACATTTTTTTCTGTTCGGTCCCGCAGCGAAATCCCTATCCCCTCCAAGCCTGCCGTAAGGAACTTCGTTCCAAAAAAATTGGTTTATTCAAAGTTAAAATTATTTTCGATACCAAAACGTTGCGTTTTACCAACGATCAGTCTGGGTCTTGTTTATTCCCACGACTAATTAATTATTTATGAATATTTTACATAAAAATGGGACTGCATACATTTGTGGCATTAAACCCAAGTTTAGAAATAAAACAAATTGCTTTTATATTCTTTCCTAAGTATTTTTTTTTTCTGAATTACATGTTCAATTAGAAAAATAAATTAATTATCCGTGCCACATGTGGAGCATTACGTTACAAGCGAAACGGCGTGAACATGACAAAACTAACTCATAAAATAATCAGCATTCCAATATGTGTAACATAATACCGCGTAAAGTGAAAAAAAAATGTCAGATACCAATTACTATCACCGACAAGGGCCACATGTGTCCATAGTACAAAAAACCTATTATTTATAATGACGGCCAGTGTGGGGTGCATAGAAAATGAAAACACTTATTATTTTATCGCCTAGTGATGGATGATGATTACTATAATGCCGCAAAATTGTAGTGTAAGTAACGTTCTTATCTAGTGCTTATTTGATTTTAATATCAACGGAAATTGGTGTCTATTCCGATGTTTAACTTTAAAACAATTACGCTAAGCTAATCTCACGTGCTCCTAAAATATTACTGAAACATAACTCTTAAATATTTAAATACAATGAATTTATAATTTAAAATCATGACTATAATCTCAACCTTGGGACGTCTTCTGTTGAAAGCCTCGTCCAAAGACTTCTCAAATTCCCACACCAATTTGAAATTAGCGGTTACAAAAGCATATAAACGGAATTACGACCGCTTTGTAATCTAACACTCTCTCTAAGGAATTTTGAAAATTCATACATTGGTAAATCGATTTTTAGAGAATTTTTACACACTTCTTTCACAATATTAAGTAGCATTCTAATATAGGTAAAATACATGTTTGTAATTCTCATTAAAATATAGTTCTTTTGGTTATTTTGTTAGCATTAAGATAACAAAATAGCCCTACCATTTCATACTGGCAATAGATACCTATTGCAGTAGTATTGCATAGTGCATTGTAGTAGTTTTCTACATTTATAAATATGTTTTCAATATTGCTTAAATACGTTACATACATATATACTCACGTACGTTTTACATTTTTTTTTAATTTGTAGAACACGTACCATTTTAACATCTAATACCGTATTATGTAGATACATATCAGACACTAAAAATTGCCCTAACTTGTGAACTATAATTTCTTAGTTGTAAACTCAAGACATTTTAAAACCCCATTGTTTATATCGTAAGTGGCATAAAAATTCCTACATTTAAGGTGGAGCAATAAAAACCCTGTTACTTGACCTCTTTCGTGGCATATTATAGCCAAAATATTTCTTACTTTTACAATTTATGCTTAACAATAAAGTTATTTCAATAGCGCGACGGCTCAAACCTCACGCTTTAATCCCCTAAATTAATGTTAGCAATTAGTGTCAGTAATACTTTGTTAAAATAATAAATTTCATTGCAATTACGACGCTATTATGTACATTGCATGATTTTTTAACCCTCGTAGTTCGTAATATATTCTTAAGCTCAAAACGAGGGGAACCGAAAAGGGGGCCAACAATTGTGCTTACATCACGCATCGTATGAAATCGTACAAAGAAATTTATTTCCGTTACTAAAATTATTCTAATTTGACTCTTGGTTTTTCTGGCAAAAGCATTACGCGTTCAACATTATATTTATAATTCAAATCGGCCTGCAATTTAAAGTTCGCTGATATTAAACCAAACTTATAAAGTTTAAAACAAATCCCATCTTCTATAAAGTTTTTACGATTCAACTTAGAAACTTCTTTCTTTATATAGCCATTATCGTCGCCTATGATCTTTTCACCACCAACTGCGGTATTATTCTCACGTAGAAACTGTTTCGTCTAAGATTGCGATATAGCGAAAGTTAGGCCGTAGGAGGTTATGAGGCAAACTAGAAATCCCGGAGCGATCTGATGGCCGGCGTAACAAATTATGTCGACGGCTGGACGGTCAATGGGCGCTTTACGAGCCGTTTCCCAGCTCTGATGATGATTTAGATGCAAGATATATCGGGCGGAAGCGCGATAACCGCGGGGCCATGTTACTATAGCAACGCGGCACGTCATAGGGCGCCACGTCCCTAAGCCCGCACTTTCTTCACTAATTCATGGACACTGATCGTTATAGTAATAAATTGATCTATCTTGATTGATCTGAAGTATTATAAAAACGAGAAAAACGGAATAACAGTATCGATTTTGCGTTTATACCACCAATTTTTTATTTATATATAGTATTTAAAGTAGAAGTATATGTAAAAGTAATACTTCAGTGTTAAAAAGTGATTCATACATTAGAAATAAATGCTAAACCTGCATCTGATAAAAGTATTTGATGATTTTCACTGAAAGCTTTTTAAAACAAAAAAGTCATAGGATTTCTACATTAACAACATATTTTTAATATATAAACGTTAAATGTTGTTGTTAGTCATATAAAGCCATACATCAAATATACTGAATTACTTAAACACCATCATATTATACTGGAGCTGCCACAAACGAACAAAGCTTCGAAAATCCGCTGTATAAATGTAAACACAGCCCAAAGTCCCCGATTTATTACCCGGCGACTGATGATGATATATCGACGTCGGCTGCTGTGTTGATCGTCACTTACCCTACCCTTATCACGGAGCATGTAATTTCGGATTCATTGCCCTCGGCCCCGCCGCCAGCGGTGGTCCGTGACTTTTATTAAAAAGAAAACATTTCATATTGATATCAAATTTGCTGTGAAATTACAAAATTATTTTTTTACAGGTACTCATTGGCAATGAAAGGATGAGCCATGGAATCACGCAGCGCGCCGCCAAGCCCCGACGAGTCCGGGGGGGCGGTGTACGACAATCATTGTGGACGTTATCCACATACTACTGCTACTCTTCAGAGAACGTTTGCGAGCTGTCGCGAGACAACACGACCTCGCCCTCATCATCGTCATGCGGCTTCGGAGCCAGTGCGTCCGGACGACCGCGTGCTAACTACTGCACAGGTACACGATTACCCGTCATCGGAGTCAGGTATCGCTGCCGACTGTCCTCATCCTCATACCAGTAATGTTGACGACAGTCCTTCATACGATCGATCAGACTACGAAGGGAATTCCAGTTACAGTCTAAGACACACTCCGGATTATCATCACACACTAGACTGTAAACATCGACCTGTTGATTATAATCGAAGTCATACTCCAGATTATAATCACGGACATGGATCAGACTGTGATCGCGCTCATGTTCGATCTCAAACATCTCGTAGGCCACATAGAAAACACAGACGAGAGGAGGATGATGGCGCGCAGTCACTTGACGAACGATGTGCTAGAGATTTGGATGAAATCCTACCAGTAAGACTGGCCGCCGTAAATTTATCTAGAGAACCACCTCCTCAAACATGGAATAGAAGTAATATTGCTGCTACAATGGAAAGATTTGAACCGGTCGATTATTCTTACGCTTATTATGATCACCATTTATCGATGCCTTCATCATCACGAAAGGTGAATCGTCAACGAGGAAGGGGAATACCACGAGATCGATCATCACGTCATAACTATGTTACGAGATATGGCACAGAAGAAAATATTTACGAAGAAATCACAGACGGCTCCAGAACATGTCCAAAACATCGATACGCGCCGCGTCAATCACTTGTGTCTCTGGATAGAAGTGTTGTTGAAGAGGAAGTTCGTCGTGTCGAATCACGGCATAAACGAATTTTGGGAGAACTAAACCTTAGTGTCGAGGCAATGCTCATGCCAGAATGTGAATCGCCTGATTCAGAGCGTGCAGAAGACAGAGATAACATCGAGGAATTGTTGAGAGTTGGACCAACAGATGAACTACTTTCACCGGCAAGTTGCAACCCACCAGACTTAGACAGCGGCTTTAGTGGAAGCAGTAGCGGGGCGAGTTATGTCGGTAGTTTGCGTCGTAAACCAACAGGTTCAGTGCCCCACTTGCCCGCTGTAGCGTACGGTACACGAGGAGCGGGCGTGAGAATTTTAGGTGCCGATGAGTGTGGTCTACGCTGTCCAAAAGATGTCCCGTCACCTCGTAGTTCGAGCTGCGGCGATGCGAAAGCCAGTGGATTTTGGAATAAAAAAGCATGGAAGAAAATATCAGGTTTCTCTAGTTCCAATAGCATCAACAAAGCGGGATTAACTGGTAAGTTTTAACAATAAACCTAATCTTTTCACTCTTTTGCATGTCGGTTTTGAAATGTGTTTTATTAGTACCTAATTTTGATTACCATTTTAGCAAAACGTTTTCATAACTTCTGTATTTAGCTCAAACTAAACTTCAAACATTAAGCACATACTCGAAACATACGTCATCGCATAGGAAGCTCCACGATACACAGCCTAGTATAAATCATAAATCCAAATACAAAAATGCATAAAGTATCATAGTGACATAAAACGAGACGAATTCAAGCGGTAACAAGTCATAAAAATCTTGAGACCATCATTTTTTTTTTCCGCCCGCTTTCGTCCGCCCATAGGCGTTTTTCAGATGGACGCGCGCGCGTGGCTCTGTATTTGTTGTTGATCATTTTGGTTTAGTTGTTTGTTTTGTTAACGGTGCGCCGTTTTGCATTGCAGGTCTGCTCGTTAGGTACACTTTCCGGCGTAAGTCCGGCTCGCAGGGCTCTCAGGGCAAGCGGCGTGCCGAGCCCGTCAAATGCGATGCGTGCCTCTCACAACGATGTTAGCCGCTGTCTGGTAAGGCTCCTCGCCATAACATTTGCTCTTTAGTAGCAAAAATATACAGCTTTTCTTTTCTAATGAGCTAGGTTTAAATACTAACAATTTTTCTAAAATTTATTTATCAACGAATTGAACCACACAACTCCATTTAATTGGGGATAATTGGCGACAGCGCGTCCATTTCAAAATTCATTTCTCACAGAGAAAATTCACAAACCAATTTCTACTTGTTTTTTTATTTTACACCAAAAACTAACACATTACAATTTCACACTAAACAATACAAATGTATGTAAACAAAACTGCTTAAAATAATAAAGTTAAACAAATATAATCGTCCGAGTCAGAAGCGATTAACGAAGTCGATACAAAGTTCCCTCATTAAGGTATCGCAGATATTACTTCTGCTAACTTCGACTTAAGATAAGTATTGTTCCACAAGAGTCGAGACAATAGCGTGCGCTACCACTTAATTAAACCTCGTCGATACGATATAAACTATAAAACAAGTGAAAACATACCATTTATTTATCTAAAACAAACGTTCATTGTAAAGAATGGAACGTGGTTTTATTCCACTCACGTACAATATCTTGGTTACAGATGACGCGTGTAGGCCAAGCAGAGCTAAATCCAGAACGACCACTATTCCATACAGGTTAATAATAATCCTATTAATAATTCGTTTATACGTTTTACTTCTCTTTAATATATGTACGTACCTTAACCGTAGTTTGCTCATTTTTTACATAAATCCTAAAGTGCCAATTGACATTCATTTTATATTATTTAGTCGTTTTCTGTTGTTGCAGCTACTCCAACGGAAAACTGGTGGTGCCATTGGATTCCCTAGCACAAAGCTGAGGGGTCCACCCCCCTCTCCATCCCCGCCTCCAACTCCTTGGAGGGACTCCTCAACACGAGAGGACAACGATAAATACAAAACTAGTGACTAGATACGACAAGGAACTTTTCTCGTGTTCCACGAACCAGTAAAGAAACAACATTCCATTTTAGTCCAACAATGGATACCATTAAGTTATCAATACCTCAGTGAGTCTCAAAGACGAACTGTTCAGGTGTATCTTGTGTAAATATAGTGAACAGACATTGAAATATTATTGTAGGAGAAACGAGGACAGTATACGTTGAAGTGATAGAAAAGCCTAAATTAATTATTTGTATTGTTCAATCGTTTCATAGAAACGTAATGACTACGTTGTTGTTACCAATAATTTTTATTGTATAGGATCTAGACAAGGAGTTCAAAACAATTCTTTGTAAAGTGAAAGTCGTTGGAAAAAATATTGAGCTAAAATTCTTTAGACCACAAATTACACAATTTTTGTATAAGCTACATTAGCGTAATAAAGATAAGGATACATTTTGTATTGATCTCGTATCATTCATCTTATACCTAACAGTTTATAATATAGTATGTTTATGTTTACAAATAACGACACTTCGCTCATTAAGATCGTAGCGACAATCCAAAGAAAATTTAAAATTGTAACCAAACACTATGGAGTACATAAAATGATTTTAAAATATTATTAATCCTATATAACAGATAATTAGCATCTCAGTGACACTCAGATTAATTTCTGTAAAAATATTTACATTTGTTCATTTTTTAATATCTACACATTACATTTTATATTTAAGACTTGCACATTATTTCCCTCACGAATTTGAATTCACGGTTTATCATTGTTGTATCTATAATCGCTAATGTAGAATATCATATCAAAATCTAGATATCTTACGTTTATTGTTTAATATGTTTAAATTACATGCAATTAAAATGTAACACACATTTTAATTACATGTAATTTACATTGCGTAGTTTCAATTAATCCACTCGAGTATATGAATATTGAAAGGTATACAAATATTTTATTGACGAAGAGTTTCGAAATACACCTCTAGATCTATACGTAAAAGTGATTGGTTGTTACTTATCAATATTTAGTAGTAATAGGTACGTGAAAAGGCTGATACAGTTGAATCAGATTTTGTACATGATAATGAAGCTAACATGTTAGCGAATATTTCCAATTTTGTCTACTTAACGTTTATAGATGAACTTTTCTATGTAAATCAGGATTATTAATAAATGTATTATCTATTAACTTTATTCATGTTGCTACAGAATTATGGCCACAATACGGTGCTTCGTGTAAAATATTATAACATCTCTTATAATTTAGTATGCCCTGGTACGAGATTTACAGTTACAAAAACAACCTAAGTTTTAAAATTCTTCTCTTCCCAGTAACATGCTTAAACTTAAAAATATTGTTGAACATTTTCATTAAAAAAAATGATACAAATACATTTTCATATATTTTCAAGTGACATAAGGTAATTGGAGTCCAATCACTTATTTTTTTTTAAATTAATTATTTCATCAATATTTTTAAGTATCAAAAGCTGATAAATATTTCTCATCATAATATGATCTTGACGGGTTTACAAAATTAAACTTATCAATCATATTACAATCTCAAAATGTCCACTGTTGGACATACCTACATAGATTCCAAATACGTAACTCGTACTAAGGATAAAAAAATAATATCTTGTACATAGTTTCGTTATGTACCGAGTTACATAAAAAAATGACAAGGTCCAATCTTTATTTATTTTTCTCGCAAATGTGTGTAATATTTTATTTATATAAAATTGAAAAAAAAAAAATATATTCGGTAAATAATTGTTACTAATTGTTAGTATGTAGGTAGTTGTATATTATGTAAATACATGAGAAAAATCTGGTGCACCATTTGGTTTATAATTTATGTAAATGTATATAAATAAATGTACACTATCACAGTCGTAATGCTTTAATTTTAATTTACATGCATTTTCGTACAGTTGAGTGGTAATATAATAGGTATAAAACGATCTTACTAATAAGAAACTTTAAATGTTCTTAATGTTTAAAATCCTTTCGTGTGTTATTATCGTTAAATATTTTAAAATCCATTACTTACTTTGTTTATCAACTTACAAGTTCACCATAAAAGTGACGTCAAGGAACTCAGAAAAATATTTGTGATCCCAGTCTTATAAGTCTTACAAATAAAGTTTATATTTGCTTGGTAGTTGCAGAATCTTAGTGTTTTTTTTTAAATTAATGGTGGTAAATTGGGATGTGCTTAGCAATAAACACATCACCATTAATAGCTAGTGAAATCACCTTGCTCATTGGCGTATTTATTAAACACGAGAAACCTTAATATTCAGAGCAGTTTTAACTAGCAATCGTCGGGAATTCTTCAACTTTAAATTAGATTACATAAATCTAATGCTTTCAGGTTCTTATTTAAAATTTAATAACTATCGATCAACGCGATATTGAGAAATAAAATATCGAACGAAGCATATACGCTTTTAATATGACGTCAGTAATCCATTACCTAGATTCCATGTAAGGCGTCGTTTATATTCCAGCCAGTCTCTTAGCCCGAGGCAGTTTCAAATAGAGCACCGACTTTACCGGCACACATCTGACATATGGGAATTACTATGCCTACATAAATAAAACACAATCGCTTTAACCCTGCACCAGATGTTGTTGTTAATTTATGGTAATATTGTATTATGGAGAACGAACAATTTTGTTTGTTAAACCATCTCATCCTGTTTATACTTCATTTACTGAAATTAGATCATTATATTATTAAGTTATATCACAGTGAAATCAAGGGATCTCAAGTATCTTTCATCTTAATTAATTTCTAGAAAAAAAGCTTTGTACATAGTATAGTAATAATGTAAATTTTCATTTAATCAGTCAGTGAAGAAGTCTGTATTGTAACTATTATTATTCTAAGCTCGACTGATACGACGTAAAATAATCTCAATGTTACATGAAATAATATTTCTTTAATTGTCTGTAATTTAGTGATCGTGTTCAAGTCAAAAGAGATTTTTATTAAATAAATTATAAAAAGTAAATGTGTTTTATTTTACAGCGTCTCTTTAATTTTTTTTGTTTTTTTATTTTTTTTATTCTTACCTACTTACCTTTATGTTATTCGTTTCGGTTCTAATGGTATAGCTCTTTTGTAGAGTACCTTTCTAATTACGTACCTTTTGTTCTTAGATACCTATCTTTGACCATTACAAAAACAAAGCGAAATCATAATCTATTGACTCTGGATTGTATTTCTAATAATTATATTAAGTTAAAAGACTAATAATAGATCCATTTTTACCAACTTCATTTTCATTTTTTCCCTTATTAAACAATACGCTTATTCAGTGAATATAAACGTTCGAATATACCATACCATTAGTTTACTTTAAAAAGAATAACGAACATGTATAAGAGCGAAAGAGGATTTGCAGAGCACCTCGGCAAATACACACATATATCCCGTCAGGCCTCCAACAAACATGATCTAATTTACCTATCCGTTTAGTACCTTAGTTGTGGGACTTCCTTATTTTTTGTGTATGATTTAGGGGATTGTTTATTCAAAAGTCCAAAAGCATTCATCTTTAGAACAAATACTAAAATTCACAATTCACCACAATACACCTTCAATGAGTATAAAATTTCGCCCTGCACAGTGGGGATGCTTGATTCTTTTGTGCCTCTCGACGGGTTAATTGTTTAATTAGCAATAAAAGTAAAAAACAGAGCATACGTATTCTTTGTTGGAACATGCAATATACAGCTGCTCGTAAAATGAAATTATGTTTTATTAAATGGTTTCAAAGAATGTTAACCCGTTTTATAGATGGGCAGAGGTGAATATACATACACTCAAGAATTATATATATATAGCCTGTAACTCAGAATCTGGCAACAAGAAATTAAATATGAATAATAGAAAGACGGTTAAAGCCAAGTAAGGAACTTAACTGTAAAATAAAATTAATGATTGTAGTTGATTTTAATAATATTCGACTAGTTTAAGTAAATAAGAAAGATGTGACTACAACTAATAATTTGATAGTATTAAAAAATTACTCAGGCAACTTATTTTTTTTTATAGTAACCTAACTAAGTGACTTTACTCTGCCTGATGGAAAGCATTAATAGGATCCAAGAGCGGTGGTCCCCGTACTCACTGCGAATGAAGACAGTGCAGTATGGCGACCCACGCTATGGCGGCCTAGTGAGATGCATTTTCACGCCCCGCTTAAAGGACCCCGGATCGTAGTGGGAGGGAAACACGTGCGCTGGTAATGAATTCCAGACTTTAACTGATTTACACAGGAAGGAAGAGTCGAACCGTTTAGTTCGAAAGCGTATGTCTACCATTCTTAAACGGTGACTTCCAAGGCCAGCACGAGTTCCCTGTAGAGGAACGGAGAGGATATGATCAGTTGGAAGAGTTCATCAGAACATTCTCCATGATAAAGGCGATAGAGGCGACATCTCTTCGCAACTGCAGACTCAAGGGATTCAGTGACTTTCGGGCTATCGATAATCCGGACTGCTCGCCGCTGTACCCGATCCAAAGCGTCCAGCAAATACTACGTGGATCCATCGTAAAGATGAGTACAGTACTCCACGCAGGAGCGTACCTGGGTCTTTGAAGAAGACACAGATGCTCAGGCGCAAAGAATCGCCTCACTCTGTTCAGTATACCCAGCATCCGTGAGGCCGCCTTAGTAACGCTTTCAATATATTCTCGCGTCCCGGCAAATATTCATACCCAGGATACTGAGATTGTCCTGTAGTGGCAGTTGAGTGTTCTGAAAAGTGGAGAGGGGATGGAATGGAGACTTTTTGGCAGAGAGCGCACATGCCTGTGTTTTCTTGGCATTGAACTCGATCAGATTCTCATGACCCTATTGAGATGTGGCCTAGGACCCGGTCAAGCTCAGTGACAAGCTTTTGTCGCTTTTCTTCAACTTCCGCTAATTTGGTTATTTTAAAATATTCAATTATTTTACCAAAGTTTGTGGAATATATTTGGAAATACTGTATGTGGACTATAATTATGACAGTTAAACACGTTTCAAACTGTAGAAATGTTAAAGTATAACATTTTAAGTACCAATAACAATCTAAATACATAAAAGATAAGTTGAACCTATCTCTTAATATTATTAATAAAAAAAGAATATCGAAAGTTTATTTTTAGAGAATTACTAAACTTAACTGACAGCGGGCGGGGCACATTGTTCACGGGCAAGACGGCCGACGGGACCAAAAAATTCTGGAATAACGATCATATACTGTAAGACGAAGCGTGGGTAGGCCAGGCCCCTTACACGACGGTTCGTCGGTCTGGTGAATGTCACGGGAAACCGATGCATGTGAGCAGCACAAGAAGGACTTTTGTTTAGAGCATTGGATAGGGATGCCAGCAGCGAACGATAGCTGACATGATGAAAATGATGATGATTATTAAAACCATACTATATATCATATATGTCATAATCATACTACCCACACTTACATATCGTGCACAACACAGACTTACAGTGTACACTTTTATCACACACTCACATTCATCTCGCTGCACTATTTAACGTAAAGTTTCTGTGTTCCTCCTCATAATGGAAGAAGACGCTGACTTCTGTAACATAGGCCAAAAGCCTAGCTCTGGAGTTAGGGACTTCACATATTGGTGTACTTCTTATGTGAATATACAAAATAAATAAATAAAAATTAAAAACTACATTTAATCCTATGCTTGAAAATATCAATGTTATCATATTTGAAAGTTAAGATCTTACAAGGAAAACGAAGTGTTACAATAAATAAAAACTAATTCAAATTGTATTCGGTTCTCTTGGAGTAATTTTTGGGATATTAAATTATTATTGACAAACCTAGTTCATGAAAGTTTGCTATAAGTTATACACTCTCTTCAGGTCTAAATCTGTGCTATTCAGTCGATGCGTTTCTAATCCTTTTAGATGGGAACTTAACTTTATTCAGGTCATTAACAATAATTATTAAAAATCATTGTTATTTATTTTTCTATTTTTTCAAATAATGGAAATAATATGTCTGTTCTACAACAGTACAAAACAACTTTGAACTTTTTGTGTACACAAAACTTCTAGTTATTTTGTTTATTTCTCTAGAAATTTGTAGCAAAATTTTATTAGGAGAACTTAATAAGTTTCTAGAAAACTACATTTGGGTTGTTTCATAAAAAATAACAAAACAGGCTCAGAAGCTTATTTTTTAAGATGTAAATTAGATAACTTGAATTATTTTATTTACTCCTTTACATACTAATAAAAACATCGCTAAGAGATGCTTAATTAACCTGTAAATATTTATCTTATACTTATATGTACTTACATTATAATCCCACATATAGTACAATCAATAAACATAAGTAGGCTGTTTATTAAAGATAACACCAACACGGTAAATAGCTTCAGCCTCAGTTAAAGAGACCCCATCGGGCTCGAAGTTGGTCAACAGCGTTGTAGATAGAGTATTGTAGCTTCTCGTTTATATAGTGGATAGCGTATGCGACTGCCGATCGAGAGATCTCGGGTTCGATCGGTGGGGTTAAAAAGTGTTATTGAGTTATTTTGGTTATATAAATACTTAATAGCAGCCCGAGTTTTGAAGTTGGAATCTCCACCCTCGTACCTCGAAGAGCACGTACATAAAGCCGGAGATAATGCGAATGATCTCTCACCGGTCGTATAGGACAATCGTCCCAATGGATTGTGAGAGTGAGGGAATAGATAGTGCTCCTGTGCTTGCGAACACACTTGTGCGCTTTATTAATAGTTGACTGGCCTCCGTTGAGACTGGCAGCCGTGGCCGAAATCGACTAGGAGAACATCGTTTTAAATTACAAACCAGGCATCTCTTAGCAACAGTAGATCTTCAAGTATGTATCGATGACATTATACAGAGTTTTATTATGATCGTTGTCGCAGCAAGAGCCTGTAACAGTCTACTGCAGAAAAACTGGTCACAGGCCTCTCCTTAGAAATGAGGTTTTGGTCTTCTATACCACGCTGACCAGGCGGGTTGGTATAGGGTTTATTTCAAGTTTTCCATCTCTTTGCAGTGATGTTGTCCTTTGTAATTTGCATCCATAGTCTCCTCTTATGTCATCTACATAATGAATTGGGGTGATCGACCTCTACATTCTCAATTAGTCACCACACGGAGAATAATTAGGATCAATTAAGTAGTTAAGGTATAAAATCATATCAAACAAACAAATTCATTTCACCGTTATAAAACTGTGTTATAAAACTTTTACGAATGCAATGATCGAATTATAATGTTACAGCTCAACGATTAGATACAAACAATGAACTTGTTAGTCCTACATCGAGCGAATGGTCGTACTATTGACATTTCATATTGCGCGCCTTGATGGATTCACGGAAATCTGTTTGTTCTGGGTATATTCGTTTATGAACACAAATAATTGTCTGTCACGGATACGAGCAGCATACTTATCTTGTTTGTTTAATTGAAATGCCATTGTAGGGTCTTCGTATAGATTTATTGGGGAATATGGAATTGTTGGTAAATAGTTTGATAATTGCTATAAGGGATAGTGGATTAGAGAGAGTTATACGGATTCATTAAATATATAAATTGGATATTTATCAAGATAGTGTGTGTAAGGCACGCTACCTTTTTGTTGGGTTAACAAAGGGTACTGAATAAATATAAATGGAATTTAGTTCTGGTGTATGTGTCTACGACTTATGTGATTTATAACAATGTTAAATTGTCACAAGTTTTATGAATATTTTTTAATGATCTGATGGGGATTTTAAACACTTTAAATACATACGTGTCAAAATGTACACTAAAATAAATAAATAAATAAATCTGTTCGTTAACTAGGAAAAAGCTTGAAATTAAATACCGGGCCAAAGCAGTTAAATTATGAAGAAACAGAAAACTTGTGGAAGTATAACTTACGGCAATCCTTCACGCATTTACACATAACACACACAAGTGACACAAACATACACACACACAACTACTCTGACACTCACACAAATACTTTATTAACTATAAATTTCTCTATTAATTGTAAATTAACTGTAACACATATTTGCATTTCTTATTATAATGTTACTGGAACAAACTACTTCATTACCTAGAAAGGGTCGCTGATAACCGCGACACAGTTTTATACTACTGCTGTTGTTATCGTTTTCAGTTGATTGTATTGCATGAGTTTCTTCTTCCAAAACAAAGTTTATTATTAATGTTATTTAAAATAAAATAGAAATTACATGTGAGCAAGTCCGTGAACAGATACGACTATCGGAACAATAATCACCGAACTCACATTCCACATATCGACAATCTCACGAGATAAATCCAAATTATTATTATTATTCTCTTTATTTCATTAAAATAAATATAAATTACGTTTTCAATATATTTAAGCTAAAAATGGATTACAAAGTAAGAAAAATAGTAGACTATCGACTTCGGTACAGATACCAAGAAACCGGTGGTTAAGTTCCAAATATAGGAACCACTTCACTAGACGGACCATGTTAAGGTGGACTGAACAGACGAAGAATGGAAATCATCATTATCATCAATAACCTTTAATAGCAAACTGTTGGACATAGACCTCTTGGTTTTTTTTATTCTAGGGCTACTCTATTTTGTCTGGTGTAAATCATGAACAGAATCCAAGAGTAGTGGTCGCCATCCTCATTGTGAATGCAGACTATTCAATATTTCGACCCATACTATAGCAGCTTAGTGAGATACTATACCTATATACGATACCATTTCACATCCTGTTTAAAGGTTATACTGGGAGAGAAACACGTGCGTTGAGAGTGACTTTCAGGTTTTAACTGATTTGCACAGGAAGGAAGAGCCGAACCATTAACTTCAGGTGCGTAAGTCTACCATTCTTAAACGGTGACTTCCAAGGTTAGTACATGTTGTCCTGTAGAGGAAGGAAAAGGGTGGGACCAGTTGGAAGAGCTCGTCAGAAAACTCTCCAAGGTAAAGAAGTTAGAGGACTGCCATAGAGGTGATATCTCTTCGCAATTGCAGGGGCTCAAGGAATCCAGTGGCTTCAGGATTGTTGATAACGCAGACTGCTCACCACTGCAACCCATCTAGAGCGTCCAGCACACAGGTACTGTGCAGAAGACCATCGCTAAGATGAGAATTGTACGCCACGCAGAAGTGAACCTGGATTTAATAAAGAAGACTCACATCTCATTAGAGAAAAGATTTTTAACTACTATACTATATCTACTTACACTAGAAACACTCATGTAATGTACTTTCACGCAAATATGACATTAAATTCCTTTTATACCTTAATTTTAATATATTTTTCACTAAAAAATGTATCAATAGCACGTAAATTAGTGTCTTTAATAATAATTGCCTCCTTTTAAACAACTTTAAATGTTATGGACACCGCCTACAAACATTTACTTCGCTCACTAATCTTCTAAATATGAAAGACCAAGTACTAAATAACCTTAAATATAATGGAGTATTAACATTAAACTGTTCCACTTGAGCCTCAGAACCGCAACACGAAGATTAATATAAGGCTATAACAACGAAGAAACTGTGCTACTCTTGTATACCGTCTATCTCTCCTTTACTAACTCTAGTCTTTGACCAATGTCTTACTCACGCACAAAACGAGTCACACAGATGTATGTTCATAATGGATGAGAGTAGTAGATTGAACTGTAATTTTTTTATTATAACGTCACTATATAATACTTGTTTGTAACCTTTTTGGTAAATAAAACAAAAGTTTATACTAACGGGGTCTATATAGCCGACTTCAAAAAGGAGAAAGTTCTATGTTCCACTGCTTTTTCTTTTTTGTTATGTATGTTCACCGATTACTCGCTCAATTATTAAGTGATTTCGAAAATTCTTTTAGTATCTGGTAGGGTATAAATTCGAGGTGGTTCTATTATCGCCGTATCAGGATTTAACAATGAAAATTTCACTGTAGTTAGTTAATGATGAAGGATAAAGCTCCTTAATAGTTAAGAGTTAAAGTACCATCATCAACAACCTTTACCAGTTCAGTGCTGAACATGATTCTCTCCTTGAAAAGGAGATTTTGGCTGAGTATACCACGCTGGCCAGATGGGTTGGTATAGAGTTTGTTACAAGTTTGGGTGGAGCCAGCATCGCGACGAGACGGCTGTACACGGGGGTTGCCCAGTCAATGGCGCTGTATGGTGCACCGGTGTGGGCGGTGAGTCTGACCGCCCAGAATAGGGCTCGCCTCTGGCGCCCTCAGAGGATATTGGTGGTTAGAGCCATACGCGGTTACCGCACCGTGTCGATGGAGGCGGCGTGCGCCTTGGCCGGAACTCCCCCGTGGGATTTTGAGGTGGAAGTGCTCGCCGAAGTTTATTGGCGGACGGCTTACTTCCGGGCCGGTAGCGGCATACGACCCCCGCTCGAAGAGATAAATGAGTGGCGCGAGGCCGCTCGTCGAGCCCCGATGGCTCGTTGGTCAGCCCGGCTGGAGGCTCCACGTGCTGGCTTTGCTGCCGTGGAGGCTCTCCAGCCGGTCATCGCTGAATGGGCGGGGCGATAGCATGGGACCCTTTCCTTCCGACTGACACAAGTCCTTTCCGGGCACGGGTGCATCGGGAAGTATTTGCACTCGGTCACCAGGAGGGAATTGAGTCCCGCCTGTCACCACTGCGACTGCAGTGAGGACTCGGCTCAGCACATCCTAGCCGTTTGTTCCGCCTGAGTAGCGCAGCGTGGGTTCCTCACTGCGGTTATTGGAGTAGATCTCTCGCTACCGGCCGTCATACGCTCGATGGCCGGTAGCGACAGTTGTTTTACCGCGCTCGTAACCTTCTGCGAAGATGTAATTTCGCAGAAGGAGGCGGCAGAGAAGGCCCGGGAGGACTCGGACCAAATTCGCCATCGGCAAACCGGGCGGCGGAGGCGTGCGTACCAGCGCTTCATGCCACTTTGAGTGTGGCCGCTGGTGGACAGGACGGGTTTTCCCCTCCATTCGCTACGATGGCTAGCCGTGAAGGAAGCGACGTCCGCGTGTGCCGTAGATCGTCTAAAATAGAGAGTTTACTTGCAGATGGTGCCCGAGTTAGCGGGCCGGCGCTAGGAGGGATTTGAATATCGTAACAGCAGCTGTTCCAAGATCTCTCCTATGTCCGGCGGAGAGTAACACACCGTGTGGTATAGTCGATCCGATTCAAACACACCACCCCGCCGTAAACCCCGGTGGGGCGACGACCTGAGGGGGTTTCCACACGTAAAAAAAAAAGGGTTTGTTACAAATTTTGCTTCTCTTTGCAGTGATGTTGTCCTGCATAGTTTTTCCGATGCCCATGGGATGAAAATAGGGGTGGTGACATTTCGTATTCTTAATCCGTCGCCACAGTTAGAGTAGTAGTAGCTCCGACTTCAAACAAGTTTTTGGTACCTAGTACATATTATAACAATATTTCATTTATATTAACAGATAATTAGTTTTAGACAAGAATTATGACTTATAAACTTTTTTTTTGAACTTATAAACGTAAATACTTTGATTGCTAAGTAAAATAATTTTTTATTTACGTTTATATAGAATTTTGTTGAGGATAATTAAATTATAGCTACTACGTAAATTTGATTAAGTGGTTAGAAGAAGTTGAGCATTTTTAACAAGAAAATAATTCAATTTATTTGTCGCTTTTTAGTGTTTCTAGGAAGGCAGATACCATTTTTTTTTTGTTTTTTTGAAATCGGTTTAGTTTTAATTAATAAATATTTATACATCTTCAACGTACAACCCTACACTATATATTTTGTTCAGTGATGAGATTGATGTGGTATTACAAAAGCTCAAACAAATTTAAGTGTTATTAAATTGGGAGGAAATGGAAGAATTGCAGACGAGAAAAATAAGCTAATAATAATTAAAATCGAACTGATTGGCAAAATATTAAAGATATGCTTGATGTATTTAATATAATATGGATTAAAAAAGGTCGCTGGCGACCTCCAGAATACACTGACAAAAACAGATCATTGAACAAAAGAAAAATTAATCTTGGTATTCTTAAGTCTAACAGTAAAAAACTAAATTTCTAAAAAGGTATAAATTTTAGCAGTCCTGAATAAATTTGTTTAGTAAATATATATTGTAGATTTTTCCTTTATATTATTCTAATTTATATTTTTTTAAATTTGTACTCTGTCTATTTCATGTTACGCACCTTGATGTATTCACGGAAATCAGTCTTGTCAGTAAAACTAAAGTTATTATTATTACTATATGCACTTTACAGTAAAAACTAAATATGGTAGACCTTATTCTCACTTTTGCGAATGAGTATTCTGTTACGTCCAACATTCTGGTAGATTTCCCTATAGTGTTGCCAGCGCGAATGGGTAAAAATAATTATTTAAATTAAACACATTTGAAAAAAAAAGATTACTTTGTTGTCCATATGAAAGCGAATTAACACCATAACAGTTCGAATTTGGTTCAATATTTACCAAATATACGATAGTAGAAATATTTTTTTATTATTTTAACATTTTACCTCAAAGGCAGCAGTGTATGTGGTATGTTAAAATTGCAAAAAAAATAGCCACCCGTAATTCCGGTCTTAGTATGCCTGAAAGATCAGACATACTAAGACGTTATCTCAATATTTCATGACGATTCTTAAAGAATGTCATTGTTGACTACGAATTACTCAGGGATATTTTTTTTTGCAATGTAAACATACCACATACACTGCTCCCTTTAGCTGCCTAAGACGAAAACGTCTTAATTGTAATTTATTGCATATATTCCTTTTCCATTTAAACTAAAAATTTTGTCATTAACATCTATGTAGTAATTGTATGTAGCAATTCTTTATTTAAATACAAGCCATTCTTCGCAATTTTGAGCAGTTTAATTGATACCATAATCAATACAATTTTTGTAATAGTTTCTAGTCCTTTTTGGAAGTTGAGCTTTCAAATTGTTTTTTTTTAATAGTTTTACATTACACGTTTGAAAACGGGTTTATATGCTTGTGCGTTCTCTCCTTTAATTTAAAGAACGATAATATACTTGTTGTAATTTTATAAGAAAGTCTATTAAAAATATTTATCTATTTCTGAATATAATCATTTTATAAAAAGGTATGAAGATAAAATCAATAACATAATAAATATTATAAAGAGAATCCAATTTCATGATTTATCTAATTTATCTGTAATTTGATCTAGATCTTTTTTTTACGTAACAGATGATGACAGATGTTATACTTGTGATTTTAAATTTGATCTTTAACTTCATAATCATTCGAGAGATAAAGAGAATCTTGATAGACAGACGGACACCGAGTTATTTTCTTCACATTTTAATAGTCAACGCTTTCTCAATATTCATTGTCTTGCAAATATTACAAGATTGCGGGCATGACACCGAGCGAGGGCGTTTGGAATTCTGGAGTCTCTTATTGTAAGCCAGTTATGCTTGTGAAGGGGATGATAAAGCGGAGCTAGGAGAGGTTAAAAACTTTCATGGTCCGCTAAGACCAGGAACAGGTCATTTACCGTAGGTGACTCAGGTGCCGGAGATCGTAAAACGATCTCCCGTCTCCATAAGCGCAGGTCTGAGGATGACAGGTGTCACTTATCATCCTAGCGGTAGGAAGCCTGTGTGACGGTGCACGTGCTACAAAGCACGTGCATCTCTCACGTAATAGCGGCCCATCTACAAGCCGTAAGTGACCCTAGGTACGTCACAGTTTCAGGGATTTCCTTTCTAGGATGCACTTGGTTCCTCGGTTACTAGTACCCGAGACGATGTGTGGTTTTGGTCGGTTCGAGTCCGACATAAATACCAGCGGGGGGTATTTCGAGGGAATTCCGTATAGACAAACAGAAACACAAAAAAAATACGATATTTCTTTCCTATGAGATTGCCAGAACATAGAATAGATTTTCATCTAGTATCTAACATGTACTTTGGGAAACGATTAACAATATTTGTTGAAAGTATAATATGTGTATTATAACGAAAGGTCTTGTAACAATAAACGGTCAGATCTGTTATTATTCCTTCTAAATCCTCCTAGATAGTTCTGATATGGGCCGTATAATTTGGCCTTAAGTAAACATTATCTGGTTTGTGATAGGCCGATGCCCTCGCCTCTGGCCAAATTAGTTTTTAACACTAACATCAGAGCCGCAATAATAGTGTTTGTAAGTTGATGTAAGTTCCCAATTTGTTGTGATTATCACCGTGGATAATGGGAGTTTATTTCACTATTCTTTCTCTTCATTCATTTTCATCTAATATTATTCTTTCTTAAGTTTTAATATTAACATCAGGCGATCCTAATTGTAAGCTAGATACGTAGATTTTTTCGAAAGACCGTCTTACATTATTTTTAATAATTATGTTATATATAATCATACATACATCACACAATAAGTTACAAACAATAAGTAATATTGCTTACATGTATTACTTAAACAGTAAATATAGTAATCATTTCATCTTCTTATCTTTGACTTTATTTTAAGTAATCAATTTACATATAAATATACAACTCAAATTGAATACAATATTATAACGAAATTAATTAATTCATTCATTCATTCCATTTAGAAATATATAACTATGTTTATCAGCTGTCTGGTTACCGTTATAGTACAGGCTTTGCCTAGTTTGAGATTCGTGTATAACATATGTGAGGATATTGTTATTTTAATCATAAATTGTATAGGAATGTAACTTATAGGTTTTTGTGTTCATGGATTATTAGGAAATGTAAGTAGGAGTTATGTTAAATTAACTCTTTATATTTGAAAAGTCTGAAAATCGTTTTAAATCTCTAAAGACCTTATTATTTGCAGTACTGCTTAAGTTTTATGATGCACCATCAACAGTTATAAACTATATTAATTAATAGCCTTTGTTTCCTACTTAATATTTTTCTGATGAAATAAGGCTACAAAATCAGCTTTAGGCTGTTTCATACATGATTTTTAGTAGCTCATAATCAATTAAAAAGCGCATGTTCGAATATTACATATACCATATCTGTATCCTTCTTATTAAAATATTTAGCATTCATAAGATATTGTAAATATTTTCTTTTTTTTCTCTTTTATCGTGAAAACTTGACGATTTCGACTATATTTTTCACATAGTAATAAAATGCTGAACCTACTCAGTTTTTGGTTCATGCCTTTTCTCCATACTAGTCAGTTTTACAGAAAACTGTCAGTGGAAAATAATTGTTTTCATTCCTTTTTGCTTTCCCATTGGTCTATATTCATAGCTGATTGTTCAATATTTTAATTTAATTAACTACATTTACACAAATTTAAATAAAACCAACGGCCTAATTACATAATTATTACTTAGTCTGGCCATAAATACTGTTACACTTAATTATAAAAAAATATTACATTTGAATTTCGAATCTGTCATTTTTATACGATTGTTCATTGTGTTTTCTCATTTTGGCGCCAATACATTGTAAAATATTTTGCGATATTAAAATGGTGTGGGGTGATAAAGAGAACCGAATCGGTGTGATAGCATTACACAAAGTAGGTATGGAGCCAAATGCAATTTTTAAAACTCTCCATACACTTGGTATTAGTAAAATGTTTGTGTACCGGGCTATTAATAGGTACAATGAGACCTCCTCTGTTTGTGACAGAAAAAGATCTGGCCGTCCACGTAGTGTTCGTACGAAAAAGGTGGTCAAAGCAGTAAGGGAAAGAATTCGAAGAAATCCTGTCCGAAAGCAAAAGATTTTATCTCGGGAAATGAAGATAGCACCTAGAACCATGTCGCGTATTTTAAAAGATGACTTAGGACTTGCAGCCTATAAGAGACGCACTGGCCATTTCTTAACTGATAATTTAAAGAAGAATAGGGTGGTAAAATCGAAACAACTACTGAAGCGGTACGCAAAGGGAGGTCACAGAAAAATTTTGTTTACGGATGAGAAAATTTTTACAATTGAGCAACATTTTAACAAACAAAATGACCGTATTTATGCTCAAAGCTCTAAGGAAGCTTCCCAATTAGTCGACAGAGTGCAACGTGGACATTATCCGACTTCAGTGATGGTTTGGTGGGGTGTTAGCTATGAAGGAGTGACTGAGCCATATTTTTGTGAAAAAGGTATCAAAACATCGGCACAAGTGTATCAAGATACCATTCTTGAGAAGGTAGTTAAGCCCCTTAACATCACCATGTTCAATAACCAAGTATGGTCCTTCCAGCAAGACTCGGCGCCGGGTCATAAAGCTCGGTCCACGCAGTCTTGGTTGGAATCGAACGTTTCGGACTTCATCAGAGCTGAAGACTGGCCGTCGTCTAGTCCCGATCTTAATCCGCTGGATTATGATTTGTGGTCAGTTTTAGAGAGTACAGCTTGCTCTAAACGCCATGATAATTTGGAGTCCCTAAAACAATCTATACGATTGGCAGTGAAGAATTTTCCCATGGAAAGAGTGCGTGCTTCTATTGATAACTGGCCTCATCGTTTAAAGGACTGTATTGCAGCCAATGGAGACCACTTCGAATAAGCTTTTTATATTTTTAATTGTTTTATATTTATGTATTAAACTGACACACTGTAAAAGTAATAAATGTTATTTGCAGTTAACAATTTTCTTTTTTCTTTATTACAATATTTATGGCAAGACTAGGTATATCCGACGCGCGTCGTCCGTACATCATTGGCAGTTCTTTTAAATTGAAAATTTCTTTTTAATCTATATTTATAAAAATGAATATTTGTCTGTATGTCTGTCGGTCTGTCTGTACGGTCATTATAGAATCGTAAACTATGTATTTGATCATGTGATTATTTTTACCAAAGTTGTTGTGCGTGAGCCCATGAAGGTTTCTGAGTTGGAATGCCTATTTTTTAATATCTTTTCTTCAAATTTATTTTAATTGAAGGCGTAGCAACGCACTAAGGTTACAGCAAGTAATTTGTAAAAAAAAAACGTAAATTATAGATGTGTATCCAGTAGCAGTAGCAGTTTTTATTAATTTTTATCTCAAATACAACCTCTTCCTTCCTCATCTCAATCAGACTAATTTTACTGTTTAAATTTGAATTTTAATTTGTTTTAAGCTGCCATGAAATGAGATAAAACCATCTAGCAAGTGGTATGGAATTGATCGACGTTTTCATATACGTCTCACCCCATACAAGTCCCTAGGCTTCTCAAATGATATACGAAGTTGACGTCTATCGATAACCCCTTCGATCAAATAAAGTACGACAGCATAGACGTTTGAAACTATTCAGTATGTATAACCGTAAAAAGAGAACAGGAACTTATTTTAATATAAGCGTTTTTTTTTCGAGTTTTATTAATAGTTGCATAAATTATTCCCTTTACCCAATGTACTCGTATAATAACACTAACTATGTCTTTTACAGAGTTATACTTAAAGTTAGAAAAGTAAACTAGAAATAAGATGTCATTGTTTTAGACACTCTTATATACCAGATAGTAGAGCACACCGATTTCAGCACAAACGGGCCGGCTCGATCGGGACTGTACTACCCTCTCACAGAAGACATACCTAAAGCAACAGCATCCATGCTGTCGTGTTTCGTTGGTGAGTGCGAGACCGGAGGCCCATTGATGCAAGGGTGATAGTCATCGTGGTAACCGTGTGAGCCTTACAATGCCACAATGACTACCATATCTTTCACGTCCTCAAGTAGGCGTGAAAAACATCTCACTAGGCCACCATAGTGTGGATCACCATACTGCATTATCTGCATTTACAAGAGTATGGTGACCACAACTCTTGGGTTCTATTCATGCTTTCCATCAGGCAGATTAAAGTCACTTTGGCAAGTTCTTAGTATAGAAAATATATATATGCTATGTCACAGAGGACTTTACAAACATACCTGAAACGTACACAATGAACACTAAGACTCAACACAGCTCACAATTCTCAGCACAGTATCACAGTCTTAAAACACTACGCCATCCGTGCGGTAACAAACAATACGACGGGTTAAATATAAGAAAAATAATTTTCAGAATGTCAATTGTCTTGACGTATTTATAGTAACCTTTTTTTGTTCGTAAACATTTGGGAGAGCCATGAAAGGAACTTAAAGAGTAGCAACTCACTTCACTTACCTGAGTTGCAAGTGCGTGCAGTCTACGCTGTTGTATAACATTGTTTTACAGCATTCCAGTATAACATTAATTTATTCGGTCTTTAAAAAGTAACTTAAGATACAATTTTTAATTTATTAACTGTCTGATTTCATTGTAGATCTAATTAATTCGGTAATTGAATCCATAAGTAAAGAAATCTTATATCAAATTACAGAGAAAATGTATTACATAATTGTTGGATACTGTATTTTAATGTATTTAACATTCTTATTTTGTATAATAACCGCTACCATCAGTAGTAAGCTAATAAAAATAAAAGTCTATATACAACAATAAATTTCACTTAGAAAAAAGAAAAAGAACTTGGCTAGAAGTAATCTGTCGGCACTTCGTTGCATTGTAACACCCATTATATATTCTATGTAATCCCAGTCCGACCCTAAGGCGGTTTGATGTTAGCTGACAATACAACTGTATGCTGACATGTATTATCTCAATTTATTTTAAGTACTGAACGTACCACACTTACATAATACCTGATAGTTTAAACAACAACACCAAATATTTTCTGTCTTTTTGGAATGTCAAATTATTATAAAACGATACGTAATATTTTTTAAAGATTTGATTGCAATTGATTAAATTTTCAAAGTCATATTGTCAAAAATACAGGCACGTAAATCTTCATATGTATACAGTTTAGTATGTTTTTGTATGTAGGTATATTTTTTAATACTAGAACTGAAACTTTCCTTCATCGTCATCATCTCGTCTGCTGCTGGACATAGGCCTACTTCAAGGTTCTCCACAACAGCTGATCCCATACTGCCGCATCCAACGGCTTCTCATGACCTTCACTAAGTCGTCGGACCACCTTGTGTAGGGCCTACCAACACTGCTTTTTCCAGTACGCGGTCGCCACTGCAGAACTTTATGGCATCATCGGCCATCATTTCTGCGCAATACAAATTATAAAGTACACGTTATTCCACTTAACTACGCTCTAGTGGATTTCATACTTACCGGAGGTTTGTACTCGTATTCCTAACACTCAATGGCACGGATTGTTAAAACAACAATGTCATCAATATAAAAGTCAACTTACAGAGATACTTCCAGTAGTCGTAACATTTGCCTGTTTAATGAGTTACTGGCACATATCTGTAATATCATTTTAATTCATTTCTATTCTATATTTATAATTGAATAACCATAACAATTTTATTTTATTTGGAAAATAAACAGTGCCTTATGACTAATTAATTTCTTATTAAATTATCATTAACCGTTTACACGTTTGTACATTTACGTATTCAGTGCTTGATTTCTTAGAGGAAAAAAAAGAGTATAATACAACAAAAAAGAAACAGTTTATCAATTACTCTTACAGAACAGTCAGAAGTTTCACAATCAGAATACCAATCCAAGCAATTTCCTAGAACCATCACACCTAAAGACAGTTGGGCTTGATTAAAGAGTCTAATTCAGGCAAGTAAGATAACTTTTTAAAGTAATCAGCAGATCTTATGCAAGTAATCCATTTCTGTAGTTGGGACAGAGAATTCTAACCGAACTTGTAGTGACTCTTAAGTACAACTTGTCTAGTAGCTAATGAGAATCTATTTTCGACTGCACTATTTCACTAGAAAAGTGACATCTGCAATTTTTCTGTAGTGTAACAAGTATGCAGTGGTAATAAGTGTTGTCTCTCACATCTGACCTCGTAGATCTCGATATATTTGTTTTACTTACATATACTACAGGTATCTTGTGGATAATGAAAGATGTTCTTTGGGTCAAGATTTAATCATTAAAAAAATATTTAATTTACAAAATTTCTTTCTTACTGTATAAAATAAATATCATCAACTCTGTAACAAAATTTATATAGTAACTGCACAATGTCTATGATATTTCATCCCTACGTTTCGCTGTTACGCTGTTATCGCGACGTGTCAGAGGAGAAGATATTGTATCTTGTCCTCTGGTACTCAAGTGTGATGAATGACAGTTTCTTTCACGGTTTATAAATGTAGTAAGCAAAATTACATATTTTCTAAAACAATTTGGCAAATAGAAGAAAAAGTCTCTGTTATTCATAATCATACGTCAATTTATATATTTAGGTATAGTGTTCACGTCACACCAATATTGTTTGGCAGCAGTAACAAAAAATTACGAGTTATTTATTATCTTGCTCTTAAATATCTTATTGTGCATTGTTTTTGTATTCAACCTGTGGCATTTTAGTGACGTACTATGAAATAAAGTGGTTTTGTTCACCCATATAGTACCGAAAACACTGTCGTAAAATATAAATTTATTGCGTTTCTGGTAACATTGAAGTGACGTACTGCGTTATGACGTTAATCTCTCCGTAAAATTGTTCTGTTTTATCCTTAGTAGGAGCATACACTGCAATTATACACAAAGGTAGCGTACTTAATTAAATGAACATGGTGCGACATAACAGCGGCAATTTTTTTTTTGAGTCATATGTTTCCCTGGCCATAAGAATCTCGTCTACATATGCTTCGTAGTTCTGGTCACAGCTTAAATAATAAAAGATTTTTCTTTCTGTGGTGTGGTATTTATCGTGACCAAGTCTTTTTTGTCATTTATATTCAAGATATCTAGTTGGAGTGATCCATCTCCTTAAATATGTTAAAGAATTAATCTCTTACATTCCATGTACCTACACTAATCGTTTTCATTTTGTTGATTTTCCTTTCGAAAATTCTTAGCACCAGCATCCTCTCCAGGCTAAATTAAATGCGCCTTTGTGACAAAGCTCACCTTCTCCGCTGGCACTGCTGAATTCTCTTTTACAAACAGTTACGCCATTTTTACCGTCGAGGACTTCACCTACTACCCTAAGCATAGGCTACTATATTATACCCAATAACTATGAGTCCCCCTCTGAACTCAGCCATCTACCTCTGTCGACCAACTGAAAGATGTGATGCCTACCCTGTGATGACAGGCTACGTAGACTGAAAAACTTTGTATTTGAAACCATAACTTTCTAAAAAAATTCAAAGCGTGGTTATGAATATATAATCTCCTGGAACATGATGGAAAAGTTTTTAGTTCAAAGAAGGGAACAACAGGCCATGTCATACAGCCTCTTACTAATGCAGTCACGTAAAGTAAGCTAATGAAAATTGTTCCCGACAACTGAATTTGGAACCATTTTATTTCGTGTTAGGCACATCAAAAGAATCTAATTGGACTTCCGACTGTTTATTTACTGTGCATACAGCCAACATAGGTTAATCGAATTACTTTCAGAGACAAACAAGTACCTAATTAATTTGAATTCTATTTGTTCAAAAATTATTAGTGCAAATTTTTTCTGGCTACACATTGATTAAGTAAACCGAGTTAATAATAAGTAACATTTTCTATACAATATATCTAAAGCATTATTTTGTAATTTAATTGATTGCTTTTTGGAATTAACCGAAAGGGCAAGTATTGCCACACCATGTTCAACGTTATCAAACAAGACTATACCCAATAATTTATTTTGTAGGAGGGTGGAAGATTATCTAGTGTCACAATCGTAAAATCATGAATTAACAAAAATGATAATCTATTAGACGGTTATGTCACGTTATGTGATTAGTCCAATATTAAGCTGCGCCTACAAACGTCAAGTAATTGCAACTAATACGTCTGTTTTGGCGTTAATCAAAGTCGAACATAATTTATTGTTTGAAGAATTACATGTATATTTAAGTAGTTTTTTACAACTTAATCTATCTTCTACCTCAAATAATGATGTAAAGAAAGATTTAGGAAACATCAAATTCTTTTAAAAAGTGTCCTACTCAAAATAACAAAATGGTATTTGAATGATTGAATATGGGAAGAGGGAAACTTGAGCTAAGTTGAAAAGCTTTTCACACGAAATTTTAGTTGTGTAAGAAAGACCCAACGAGACCATCGTGCTTACAGAGACAATTTGAATTTCGACGAAGAATTACACTCTCCGAAAAGCTTTGGATGTTTTCATGAATTTTATTTTGATCTATGTATTTGAAAAATAACACTCAAGTTTAATTTATTTTCAGCAGCAAATTGCTGGTATCTTCTGCACTATCATCGTTTCAGTAAACTTAAACTAAAGTACTCTATTTGCAACCAAAAGCCACAAAATTTAAAAGTTGCCGTCCAGATCAAGTGGCCTTATCAAAAATAACAAAATTTAACTGATTTTACAAATTTACTGATTCCACTTCTGATGGTGTTAATAATCATTTTAGTGATCCTGTACACCATTATAATATATTTTGTGACCTTATAATATAATTGACGACAATATGACGAGTTAAAGTCTGTAGCGTGCTTGTGGCATCACTGTTTTTGACGACGCCACTTTTTATACACAGAGTTGAGTACACAAAAATGTTAAGTAGCCACTCTAATTAACAAAGCCACTAAAAGCGTATAATTCAAGCTCTTGGAGACAGGTTGTGTAAGTGAAGATATTGGGTTTATAAACACGATGCACGAAAACACGATCACGTCGGGGTCACCATTTTGGCAGTTACTATGGTTTGTGTACTCCACAATATATTTTTATTCGATGCAACTACCACTTGAATGATCAAATTAAGCACAGTATATATTCAATATGGATTTACTGTTCAGGAGGTACCAATATTCACAAACATGTATTTTGGAAATATGACATTTTAAATTTAAAATGAATTGAACTATTTAGCTAATTATTACTAAGAATTATAATCAAACTGAAAAGCTACTTAACATAAATGTTATTTACGTATAACGACCTAGGTCGCGGAAAATCGTCGGATGCAGACAGTATAGAACTGGTTGTGGTGCAGTGCTGGGGATGACCTATGTCCAATAGTGGACGTCTTTCGGCTGAGATGATGATGACGAAGTAACATTAAATCTACATCCCTATATTAAAATACATGAACACGTGGATGTTCTTTTAAAAATATGTGGAGATACGAAAGTCTTAATTAAAAAACGTAAGACAATATTTACTATGGTTACAAGAATCTGACTTCATTAGTGTAACTGATTTAAAAAGCAACAAAAGTGCACTTCCCTATATCGCATTACTAGTTATAAAATATAGACACTACTAATACTATCTACGTAAAACACTAGGTATTGATATGAATGTACTAATAATATTCTAAAATTTTAAAACAAAATTAGAAAGAATCTCGCAACTGAGATACACGAATAACAATGCACACCGCGTGTTTGTTGGCCAAACGACATAATAAAAGAAAACTGACTTTATTTTTTTTACGTAGCGGTTAAGATAATACAAAAGTAGATTACTCGCGATAATAAACAGTCGAGATTGGATACCGAAATAGCAACAATAAATTGTTCTATCACATCGCATGAGTTTACGGTCTGTTCCTTCGTAGCAAACGCAAATTGCAACCACAGAGAATTATGTTAGGATGTGTGTACAATTATATTTTCATGCTATGAACGAAAGATTTGAGAAATAAAATACTAACTTGCCATTGCTGTGCGGTAGTAAGTACTCTACGCAGCAGTATAAACCTTTTATCCATAAAGCTAATGCTGAGAAGACGCTGCGCAGTTTTTGTGAAACCCGACATAATCACTTTGTCGTGTCGTTAATGTGGCACTCGGAGACCCTCGCATATTCTAACTATATTTGGCTGTTTTCATCCTTAATATTATAGAAAACTATTTATGTTTGTATATCCGTGTACTAAATCTTATTATGCAAGTTAAGAGTTTTGCAAGGATTTAATGGCCCTGTGTATATTACTGGCATTTCAGATATTTCACATAATGTCCATAGTTACTGGGTCAACTGTTCTGTGAGTGTTATCATTGTAATATAATCTGTAACGGGGTGAATAAGTCTTAAGTTTGTGTATAAGTTACGAGTATAATTTGTATCACCTGCTGCAGGTTACCAAGCCGCAGGACATACTTCTTGTTCTCAGTAGGCGTTCTGTCACATTACTTAGATATATTCCACATTTTAGAGTTATGATCTGCTTGTGTAGTTATTTCCGACTCATGCTGATTAATGGTAAGATTTAATTTTAAACATTAGTAGGGATACAAAATTAAAGCTCAAGTTTATTAATATTATTTGACAATGCTGGCTGACATTGCTACTTTATTAGAGCTCCCTAATTCTTGGATTACGGTAAAATTGTAATGAGACACTTTAAGTCCCACAAAATTTTACGTGACTTAATATAACTATTAGATTACATTAATTCCAATGGAGAAGTCTCTTTTTACTAAACTATGATATTCTGCTAAATAGTACTCTTCGTTTCCATCTCTTCGGTTAAGGTTTGTTCTATTTCAAACAGTTTCGAACAAAACAACCAGTACATTCTGTAAACATGTAACGGAAAAAATTGTAACAAAAATATTCACGAACTTACATCTGTATGCAATTGTACCTAACATAGTACTATACACGGGGACCATAATGAACAGCATATTTCAGTAAGCTCATCTACCCCTATACTATAAAAAAACTAACTGCTTTGTCCATACTAAAAAAATATAATATAGAAGAACCAAAAACGTTGAATGAAAACCGATATGAATTTAAGTACCGATGCAACCGATGCAATAAAAATAAATCATACTCAGTTATTTTACTGCCAAAAAATAATTTCAAAAAACTTATTTGATGACAATTTCTATCGTTTTCAGATAAAATTTTTATGAAGCGACGTAATACCCGAGTATTAGGAAACTCGGTCATTTGACTTGTAGATATTATGATCCAAGTTGTGTACCCCGTAAACCCTTTGGATAATAAAAGCTTCCAAGTTAAGGCCTTTGAATAATTCGAAGTCACAAACTTGAGATTAAGTCAGTCTGTTGACGATGCAAAAATATTTATAGAAACTTATCTAGGTTATAACAATTCGATAGCAAGATGCATAGTTTTTCGGTCGCTAGGCAGCAACATTGCTGGCTACGAGCCAGATCAAATACCAGCTCTGAGGCATGATGGAAGCCTGCCGAGAGATGTGGTGCGACACTTAAATTTTAGATTTTTGCGACGTATTCGTGACGTTACACAAAAGTGGACGGACGTACAGCTCAATATTTTTTACTTTTCTTTTTGTAAGTTTAGAGAACCTACGCGACATATGTAATTTATATCAACTGCACCGACACATTACACTTAGCACTAAAGCAAAATGTAGTATCAAATACATTCAAGCCAAAACTTGAAATTTTCTTGTAGACACGTAATGTACACGTAATATATTTTGAACTTGGAACAATTTCAGTTTCGTCTTGTGATGAAATTTAAAATATATTTACGTTTACATAGCTTTTAATTTTTAAGGTTTGATAATAAAATAAATAAATTTAATAATAAATTACTGTTTAATTGTCTTTAAGTTATTGCTTAGCTTTTATCGCGGGTTTCGGACCAGATCAAGAAATTCATAATATCATAACGCTGCCGACGTCTTCTTCGCTCGGAATCGGCCCTCTCACGATCACGTTTAGCGGTCTCTTTCTGGAGCATAACAGCTTCGCAGAAAGAGACTACGCGGCCCAGCTTTCCTCACCCGCCAGCATTGCAGAAACGATTGCTGGCGGTGATAGGTCTCGTCCTATTTCATCGACAAGGACTCCGCGTTCAGATGCCCACGCGGGGCAGTCCTCCAACGTATGCTGGGCGAAGTCCCAATCGGTTGCGCAGTGATGACAGTGTACCGTCTTCTCACGTCCGGTCTTATTCAGATACTCACCGAAGCAACCATGCCCGGTGAGTATCTGCATCAGTCGGTAGGTGACGTGATCTCCCTCCCTACCTACCCAAGTTTCGAGGTTGGGCAGAACGGCACCGACGGCGCGTTGGCGCGCATTTGTTGGCTGTACCAGCTGCGCGCGCCATTGTACCAATGCCTGTCGGTGAACGCTCCGCCGCATTTCGATCTCGTCCTGGTCTTCCCCGTTCTCACCCCGGCGAATACGGTCATAGACCCTCGCATCCATATCCACCAGGATATCAAAAGGTGGAAAACGTTTCAAGACTGTTGCCGCCTCAGACAAGATGGTTCGGTATCCTCGTACGATCCAAATGGGCGCTATCCGCTGCGCAACGCAAATAAACCTAACAAACCTAACCCGCACTCCGACCGGCACAGTGTTGTGATGTCGAAAGTCGTGCATCGTCTAACGTCGTTTCAGTTCGGCAGACTTCGGCACGGTGTTTGTGTGCGTGCGACTAGACGTATGCATATAGACTGTATGAAGCTCGCACGGATCGAAACTAGATGTTCCGAAATATTATAAGTGCATAAGTTGATAAAAAATGCTATGCAATAGCTTTATTGCGGTAGTCCCCGAGTGCGACACATATTTTTTTATTTTATTTTAATCCTTGCTTTTGGCATTAAATAATTGTTTTGTGATAAATACTATTATAAATGTTCATTTCAACACAACTCTACTAGCGATTAATGGCTTAGGAAATAAATAATTGAATTTAAAACTCTTATTGTACCTTTGCTTATTTCTTTTCAAATGTTAGAAAATAAGGTTTGATTATCATAGCATATTAAAATGATAAAGTTTTTTAGTATTAATTTTACCAAATCATCAATTCATTAAGCGTTTACTATAGAGTGATAAATAAAAAGAGAATCGTATCTATTTTTGTTTTACAGTGGAGTTATTAGTATAATGGAGCTTTATGTATTCTTATGTCACAGACAAAGTTAAACGTACCAAATAATAAACATCATAACCACCTCAAAACCTTTTTTGAGATCAATTTTAAAGCGCGGTACTCATTTAGTGGACGCGTTCTAACATGTTAAATAAATAAGAGCTAGCCCCTAACTATGGCACATTCCTATTAAGCCTTCGGTAACAGATAGCATATATTAACATGTTCTTAACACTAATAAAAAGAAACTGTCACAGCGGTCACATACGGCAAGTAAACTAAATAATACTATAGTGAGTTAAAGTTTGAACTTTCGCTCCCTGGAAAATACATAGATCTGGATAGAATGGTAGTTTATTTTTATACGGAACCGTAGGGATTATTTATGCCTTTTTAAATTTGTTTCGCAATTCTCAAATTGTTGAATAAGAATATTACAAATTTTACTTGGTAACCAACTTTTGGATGTGGTTTTGTTCGGATCAATAACATTTGTTGCAGTTGTTAATTTTCTAGAAATATCTACGAGTATAACATTTCACTTTGAAAAATGCAATGAATAGAATACGTGATTTAGTACATTCAGTATTAAAGTAATATAAATATTAGACGGAATTGTTGGTCTAGTGATTGTCGAACTTCATAATAAATCCAGAGGTCGTGGGTTGGACTCTTACCCAGGAAAAAACATTATGTACCTCTTTGGTCATAATCCGCTTAGACTGGTCGCCGCGTCGCGATCAAAATCATCTTGGAGTACATCATCATCATGAAATGAAAGTATCAAGTACAGATTTGCATATTTTGGGATCACACTTCCGTGTGTGAGTTTGTTATTATATTATATAAAAATGTAACGAAAAACTGCAAAAAGTACGTATTACGTTCAATTACGAGATCATAATAGAATAAATTTCTACATACTTATCCTTTTTTTATTAAGAACTTCCCAAAGTCACTCTGCTCTGCCTGATTGACAGCATGAATAAAATCCAAGAGTATTTATTGGTGACTTTTATATACGGCAACAAACTATACTACAGCACCATCTACCAAAGTCACACTGCACTGCAGAGTAGCTACTAATCAATCCTCTGTCACGATATAGAAATTTTCACGCTGATTAGCATATATACATACAACTTTCGAACATCAACCGTTGGGCTGTAACCCGCTAGGCATTACCACCTTGCCTGGTTAAAGGGTCCTCCTTTTGTGTTGTATAACTAAATAAATCTACTATCTAAATGTCTTTTATTAATGGAATACCCAAATCATTTGCAGGTGTCCGTGCGGGGCGATCGTTACTATCATGAGCCCGACTGCCTTTTGCCTCCTTATAAGCTTAAGAACAAAATTCAGGCTTTATTTTAACAGGCATAGCATAAATAAAGATTCGTTTTTGTTGGATTCCATTTTGAAGCCATTACTGTAAATTTAAATATTAAATCACATATGGAGAGAGAGAACCGTCAAGTTTCATTTAAGCCTTTATATTATGCAGTGGCTCACTCATTCACTGTACATTTTGTTAATGTAATACCTACGAGATTAATTACTGTCATAGATTTCATATTAAATAATATGATAAGAATCCTGAATATCTCATTAATCTTTCTCGTTGCGTGCTTGTAAGAGCATATACTTCAGCCTTGTTCATTGCTAAGATTTTCTCAAGAGATCTTTTTTGCTCAAGTAAAATAAACCTCTTCAGTCAATTTTAATCTTTATCATGTCAGTAATAGATTGTATTTTTGGTTTTGAGTACATGATTGAGAAATAAATACCTATAAAGCCTGGGCTTGGATAGTCGTAATTAATTACATATCATAAAACTACAAACATTATTTTAAGAGAAAATACTAAATGAAAGAGAATATTACTAACTTGCTGCTCAATATGGTTTTACACACAATAAAATATCATACTTGATGCACTTGGCAACAGCACGACACAACTTATATACATATGTACCATAATAAAAACTTAACACTGTGCAGAGCCCTTGGCTATTTTACCCAGGCTACTGATAAACGTACTTAAATATTTCTAAAATTATAGATTATTAACTAATAGACCTGACCCGACCAGAACAAGTAATCGTGCATATCACATAATTATTTGCCTGAATGTGAATCGAACCCACGACGACGGAAGTTTATGATTTACCTAACTACCTCCCTTCCATGTATCCCATTGTCTTCTTAATAAAGTCGTCCTGTACCACTTACAGTTGTTTTATTATTGTTTTGCGTTCTAGCTTCTAAATTCGATTTAACATGAGTATTTATCTTAATAGACAGATACATATATCAGTACAGGACAATACGCAGCAATTGTTAAGGGTAGAGTCACTAGAAATAGTCCATTGGAATTGTTCTTACTCTCACGAGCATTCTGTATGACACACCAAAAAACACAAGTATGTTGCTACCCTTTGAGCCCTAACTTCCTCTACTGGGAAGGGTCCCTTTTCCTCGCCTCACACACATTTCGCTCACTCCATGAAGTCCACGAAAGAACTTGAATGAATGTCTTGGTGGTGTAGTGCTACTGCTATGCCGAAGTGTCAGGTTCGATTACCGGGTCGAACCAAATGTTTATACGATCTACAAATATTTGTTTAGGAACTCGGGTATTTTTCTACGTATAATAGGTATGTGTTTACAAAAAGAATAGAAGTATTTTATCAGTAAATCTAGCTTTCATAATACAAGCTTTGCTTAGTATAAAACCAGATGGCGTTGCGTGTCTATATGTGAAATATAAAAAAAAAATTTATTCATGTGTGCCAAATCATAGCTCTGCTACGAATCCCTTTCAATCTATCATGCTTTCACTCGAGCGAAGAATCCATTTTTCAAATCAACCTATCGCCGTCCACTGATGAACGAAGATCTCCCTCAAGGAGCACCAATCATCCCGTTCTTTGGCAATCGCACTGCGATCTACAACTGGCCTGCCAAGGTGACTATGGCAAATTTCCCCAATGGACTGTAACCAAATCCATGTATATATACGAGAAAATATCTATGAGATAGGATGGTCATCTGTCAAAGAAATAATAAACTACGTATTAACTACAAATCCTGCATCGTGTGGTCGAAGGTTTCATGATGATTGTAAAACATCAAAACGCCAAGCCTGCTCAGAGGATCTTCTTTTTATGTCGAAAGACACATAAACTCTGTTACTCCATATCTCGGTAGCTTATAAACCTCGTTCCATAAAGAATATTTAAGCTCGCCCAAAATTTACTTTACATTATTATTGTAGTAAATTAAGTTTTAGAATCAACGCTAATAACATTCTAACAACGCTAATATTTTGGGAAATGTAAAATATATATACATTAATGTAATTAAACACACAGACCGACATAATATGGAATGTTTACTCTTAAAATAGGGGTAGATGAGTATTTCATTATATAACAAAGACCTCTTATTTTAAGTGTGTCTTGTAAGTGGATTGGTCGGTCGTGATAATTGCTATGTATTATTGTAATAACTTTGTATGTTATTTCTAAAATTGGATGCTTGAAATAAATACTTTTTTTTCCGATTGTCTATTTCATCAAAGTTGTGTCTTTTTTTTAGGTGAAGAACCTGACGAAGTGATTCTACTCTGCCTGATGGAAAGCATGAATAGAATTCAAAGAGTTGTGGTCACCATACTCATTGCAAATGCAGACTATGAAGTGTGGTGACCTACACTATGGCGGCCTATTGAGATGCTTATTCACGTCCCGTTTAGGGATGTAAAAAGCATGACAGTAATCGTGGCAGTGTTAGGCTCACACAGTTATTACGATAACTGTTACCCCTGCATCAATGGGCTTCTGGTCCCAAAAATTGTTATAGTCAAATGTACTCGTATTAATTAATACGACAGAACTACTCGAGAATAAAACGAGGACGATTTATCTATCTTACCCGAAGAAAATGTAAGCCAACTCGTTTCAGATTGTAGATCTGAAATTAATAGCAATTATCTTAAATAAAATTAAGGCTAGAGATTCAAAGGACCTCTTAACTTAATAATTTCAAAAAAAAATAAACAATACGCATTAACGGTTTTTATTGAAATTTTAATGGCACCAATTAAAGTTATATCCAGCTTTCAATTAGGAAAAGTATCACGTAACACGTGTTCACATAATAGAAAATATTTATTTTGTCATATTATTGGTAAAATAGTCTTTATAAAATACATCATCAACAAAGATACCTCAATTAAAATTCTAAAAAAGCCTTCCACAATAAACGCGTATACCAAAGAAAGACAACGATTCCACCCAGGACAATATGTTGAATGTCAATAACTCCAGGTCCCAAAAGTCATTTAGAACTCATTTCTTATTTAACCTGTACGATCCACGTAGCAGTGAGTTTTGTGATTAATGATTTTTGAAATAGTATTAGCCCAGCTAGTGTTAAATTGGATTCTTAAAACACCAAAGTGGACGGCCGAGTGCCAAAAGTTGGGTCAAACGACGCTTAGTATCGTCGCACTCTTTGCCGACCAAATGTCGCACCTCATTTTCCGTCACTTAGCACCGAGACGGCTTATATTATCACAAAACGTATGTACAACGTGTATCGTACATAAAAGCAACTTTCAGACCTCTAAAAGAAGGTCGAGTATCGATTGTTTTTGTTAAACATTGCAAGGTAGAGAAAATTAAGGCACTGTTCTTTGAACGCCCAATTTTGATGAGTAGCGGCCAAGAACTGTGTTTTTAAGAGTCTTAATACCTATACATGAAAAAAGCTACAAAGCTTTAATATTCAGACGGTGTAACGTACTTGGGTGAAGTGCCGTCGGGTTTGAAAAGTTGCAAGTGAAGGGCTCAGTACAAAGGACATTTTCTGCTTAAGTTACTTTGTATTCAATTGTTACGACGCATCAGAAGTGAATTACGAAACATGGAAAGCGTGAATATTTCGTAATGGCAAACTGTGTTAAAAAGATATTTCAGTAATATTACTTGCTTTTGGCCTTAACCGGTGGTCGCGGATTCAAATCTCTCCCAAGGCAAGTATTGTGTGTTGCGAACACGATTATTTTTCAGTTTCTAGATGTAATTTAGCAATAGATAAGCATATTGATATAGAAACTAATATGCCCTTTTGATAGTAATGGCCTCAATTTATATTTGGCAGAATGTATCTGTCTCTCTGTCTATCTCTTCAAGGATAAAGACGAGAGATATTGGAAAAAATAGAATTAGAATTTACTAGAAATTTAGTCAAATTCATATAAAGAAAACCATAAAAAATGGTTCATTAAATTATAAGAAAAAAGAGTGTACTATACTTTTGCATGATAAACACAGGATGAGGTAGGAAATTTCTCTATACATCTTACTTGTTTGATGATTAACGAAGAAACACTTGTATTAATCACAATTCACTGTCCTAAATCCTTCAAAAAATAGTTTCTGGTTTTGCTAGCGCGCGCGTTAAGTTACATTATCAGGGATCTGACAGTTTAAGAGCAAAGTCTGTAACATAACTGTCAAAGTGTTTTAAGTCATACTTTTTGAATAGAAATGGAAAAAATAAACCGATTTATTAATCAACAAATTCCTCTAAATTTATAAAAGAGTATAACGACATTATAAAATAAGCTGTCAATGTACTTGCATATAAATACAAAATCAAATAACGTAGTGAGTACGACATAACCACATATTTTTTGTTTGTGTTTTTGCAGTCGGACAGTGCAGAGGGATTCTTAAGAAAATACCCTCTAATGGAGACAAGCCGTGTAAACAGTTAAACCGCTAGCTAAACCAAATGGAACATCAGCTTGTCAGGCCATTATATTGGAGTGTTTTGCAATCCAACATATTGGTATGACCAACATTCCTTCATTCAGATGCTAAATTGTATTTATAATATAGTACAAATATATGATTCATGTTTACACATTACTAGCATTGACCGTGTATATGTCGGTGTCCATGTTAAAAAGCAGCTTATGTTACTCTTTGATAATGTAGGAAGCTATTGGTGAAAGAATTTTTAAAATTGGATTAGTAGTTTAGGAGTGAAAGAAACAAAATGACATTCGCATTTATAAATGTATATGTTTTAAAAATACATGAGACTAGTTGACACCTTTATTAGAACTCGCTATTTACTTTTTTAAAAAGTGCGTGCTATTGTGCTACTAATTTAGGGTTTAAAGAAATTTACGATAAGATTAGGACTAAATTTTTTTATTAATTAGTTTATAATCACTTTGCAACAAGTAAAACATCCATACTTGTTTACAACTGGCAACAGTGATGCTTGGAACCCGTGTTTTTTTACAGTACCTAACCCTTAAATACTAAACTGTTTTGCTGATAATTAAATAACAGCTCTGGTGCTCTGGTACTTACTACTTGCTATATTATCTTGTATTTTCTCTTACATTTATTTTTTTTAGAGAAAATAAATATCTTAACCATAATAACATTAACTTGACATATACAACTCACGGCTGTCTGATCCCAAACTAGGCTGACACATACATTTTATTTATAAATTACACCCAGAGACAGACCAAATAATCGTATTTATTTACAACATATTTGTCTTGGGTTGGAATAGACCTGCTGTCCGAATGTAACAAGACTAACAGGTATTTTATAACTTAAATATTTGACAATATTTACTTCGCTATAAAATTTTTAATGCCTATTGTAATACTATAAGCGCCACAAATATCACAATGTTAGTAATCAACAGCTGCAAAATTAATACGAGTTATCCATAGAAGTCGATAAAAGCGCTGAAGTGTCCCTAAATAAACTTTAACTTTATTGTTTTAGTACACGACAAACCGCTCTCCCCTGACGTCAGTAAAAAAATAAAGTCAACCGTCGACAAGCATCACTACTTCCGGCATGTACTGGCGAGCGGTTTCCGGCATCGATCGCGGACGTATACAGCTATTGACCCCCCAATAATAGTGCCGGCGACTGTTACACCTACACCAATATTACTTTGCTCTTTACAAACCCATGATCCTTTCAATCAATATACCCTACGAGGGTAAGAATACGACTTAAACTCCACTTGCTGCCGTTTGACAAGTTTGACAAGTGACAACTATGCGTCTTTTTATACGCTTTGATAACTTTAATAATACCTTTGTTATATTGTATATTATATATCATACGAATAATTGTACATGTAAACATCATAGTGGCTTGACAGGCTTGGTTACGGGATTCAGCAATAAGGTTTTCTTTAATATCTGTACAGAATGTGTAAACGACAGTAAACAACGATTCTATAATAAATGCTAAGCAAATTTTAAGAATTAAGAATGAACAAAACCTTTATGGAAAGGCTTACTACACAGTTGCAAATTATTTGGATGACAAATTCCACCATGTTCCCCTGGATGACATCACCCAGGCAAACGAAGTAACCTTTTTATGTTCTTATTTCACCTAGGTGATTTCATCCAGGTGAAATAATTCGACATAGGTTGAGGCCATTATTCACTTTACACAAGCTAACTCAAAACTATGGTTCTTTTTTTAAAAGGGCTCCCCGTATGTCACACTGTACTCGCCTAGTTTTAATTAACATTCTTCATGAACTTGAAAAAAATAGAAACCTCTGTGGTTTATTTTGACGTTTATTCCCAAAGTGAGCCTTAGGAAATCCCGGCGTCCTGTAGCTGTAAAGTCCGACGTATAAAACTGTATGTACACTTGCTTACAAAAATAAATTCATGTGAGTTCCATAGTGTCTATGCCCATGCTGTAAACCTTCAATCTTTAGAAGTCAAAGGTTTGAAATATTCGTTTTTTTTTCAGGCTTCAGTTACTTAAAATAGCAATTTTAAATTCAGCTCTGACTGGGATATTCCACTGACGAATTCGACTAAGTGCAAGATGTTAAGAGATGTCTATACCGAGCAATCTGTGTTTGTCATCTTTAACTTAATTTAGATGAGAAACAAACATATTAATCTTTCTACTGATTTTTGAAGACTTTAGTTTTAAGCGCTAGAACAAGAGTATAATTATAAAAGAATATTTTCACTATATTTTAATTTGATTGAAGAATTTGATTGATGAATTTATTTTACTTTGTAAATTATATATAATGAATAATACATTTATGTACTTCAAAGTTGTTTGATATGTTTTGTAAATGTAAAGCCTTGTTTTTTTAAGACACTAACGTGCAACTAAAGTGTGCTCGTGGTTCTGAACTACATTTATAAAAATAATATTACCATCTTTGTGCAGTTGAGTGAAAAAAGATAAATCATTATTTAAGTCTAGTCATAAGATAACAAATAAAAAATACATCGAAATCATTCCAGCTGTTTTTGTTCTATAGTGGAACAAACAAACAAGAGTTTTATAATTATATAAATGTAATAAAACATTAAGTTATATTATATACATAAAATTATAAATATATATTTAGTGCAGCTTATAAAACACAAATAATATTTAACTTAACATAATAGTGACAACCCTAAACGCCAACGAAATAATAGGTGAGCTTTAGATAAACTACTGTTCTTAGTATACTGTGATAGAATGTTGTAAAAAGTTAAAGATCTTAAGGAGCATGTAGTACGATATTTGTAACCTAAAGGTCATATGTCGGGGTCGTCCTCATTCCTAGCTAAGCGTAAAATTAACAAGCTTGCGCCCCGACCCAGTTTTACACAACGTAACTGGTGATTGGATAGTATCCAGAGATTTTTGTTTTAAAACTTGAAAGGAAACTAACCAAGACAGGGAAGTCTTGCTCTGTGACACACGGCTGTTTTAGTCTACAAAAATATGTATTTGAACATGTATAATCTGTATTTCGGTGTCAAACACCGATTGAGTCCATACTTTGGGGAGGACTCTTCAGTCATTACCTATTCGTTCGAATTGAATTTTACGTCAGCATCCAAAAATATTGACAGTACGATGTCCACACTCTGTCGAATTTTACCTAAAAATGAGTAACATAAAAGCATGCTAGCATGCCCAGCATTAATAAAGAAACTGTGTTCTAAGAATAGGTAGGTACATGTCAGTACAAATAAAATAAAAGTTTCATCATAAATCCGATAAATATAAACAGATATTTTTCGTTCATATTATTACGTTTCAATATTTTTCTGTTCATGCGTCAGTATCAGAAGTTTATATACCTAACATACATATTGATGTTTCCAATCGAAAACCTTTCCTGAAAGACAGTGGTATTGTTCAACGACTCGTTGCTGGTTCTACGAAAATAGAAAAAGCAATTCCTAAATAAAGAATAATTTTTAAACAATGTTGATAATCTTTCTGTTAGATACAAGGAAAATTCATTTTTTTTTTCACATTCATTCGTTCGTCTATCAAAAAAAGATTCTGATTGGTCGTATTTTAGAACATGTCTTATTTAGTTGGCAAACAGTTAGTTTTATTGGCTAGGTCGTTAAATATGACGAGTTATCATAAAATATACTGGCTCATTAAAGATTTGAATACGATAAAAAAGATATTAAACTGAAATACAAATTATTAATATATAAAAAGTAACATCGAACTCAATGCACCTGAATCCAAATTAGCAAAGTAATACTAAAAAATCAATGAAATGTGAAATTCTAAAAAAGAAGTTTTTTAAAAATAGGTAAAAAGTATATTTCATAATCAGCGTAAGAATTAATCCTATAGGCCGTCACGGTAACGTAAGATGTTGTTTGATACTGCGTGATCCATATTACACTCATAACTATAACAGTTATAACTGTGACTGCAGATCATTTACCACACGCAATATTTGACAAAATTCTCTTTCAACGAAATAAATGAGTGATATCAATCACAAATCTATTTTCTGTGTCCGTACACTGGGTGGCTGCCGTGTAGTTCCAGCACTAATTTCCCGTGTTAATAAGCCGTGAAGGAATCGGCTCGCGCGCCGCACACGTGGTGGCCGGATACACCGGCTATGCAATAAATTAAATCTGTCTTGTCATACCTCTTTTTTGCCTTCTTAGTTATTAATTTTGTACTAAAGTGTAAAGCATATTGGAGCAACTTCTTGGTTACGAAGCTCTATTTCAACACGATCGAGATTGTTTTGTAACTTGTGTTTCTGCTAATGACTGTTAGTTCCGTAGAGAGTGTGATACATAGCTATGGATCTTTGACATGATAAACAGGAAATGAATATTTTGATTTCATAGTGTCAGTTAATAAATATTTCAATATACACACACATTTTATAAGCCGAAAAAAATATTGCCTTTGATTGTTTAAAGTTTTGTTTAAAAAAGTATCGTGCAGTTTTTATTCCATCATATTTTTCGCTACTATATTATCCTTAGATAAAATTTATAATTCGTCTTAAAATGAAGAGAACTTTGTTTTAATCCACTAATATTGTACAAAAAAAGTTATTAACTCACATTTCTAATCTTTCGTCACTGGTTTGTGATGCAAGAAAAAATACTAAGTACTATACATCCAGCGTATTTATACGTTTATCGGATTGATTCTAAATACAAGTGTGTCCCCACCTTAATCGTTCCCGGTGACGCGAGTGTGCTCACACACGACTGGACAGGCGGCCACATGCTTTGTATGCAACTTTTCACTTCTCATAAATGTTACGCTTCTATCCTAAGAATCATATTATTTTTTCTTTCCCTGTATATGCAAATAAAACCATAGTATACATTATATACACCGTTTTAAAGCTAATACAACACACCAAGATACAAAATTAAACATTTGGATTTTTAGGAAATAACTGACCCATTCTTTCAATTTCTACTTTTTTAATATTATCAATATCGCTCTAATTGTTTACATTAGTCTTTAGATACTCGTATCTTAATTCTACTATTGCCTAAATATTTCAATTCACATGATATTAAAACATAAGCTCTCAGAGTATTTTATCTGCGATTGAAAAAAAGAAACGTGTATTATGCAACAGTTATAAAACTTAATAAATATAAAGCGATCACACACTCACGTCACCGAATACATACTCTCATTCAAAAACTGTCCAAAGTGACAATATAATAATAAACAATAGACTGACATGAGCTACATAAAACCTAGAATTATTAATAAAATAATCAACCTTAATGAAAACATACAATAAAGAATATAATTCAAACATTGAAAACGTTCTCGTGCATATGGAGAAATAATAAACAATATGTACGTCAAATTAATTGCGGTATGCTGCGAACGGTTGGCCACCCGCGATTCTATATGATTAACACTCGTCGTAAATGTTATCTGTACAGCTGTTCAAGTTGCTGTAACGCGAGATATTATATTCCTCCTGATTATACGTGAAGTATATATTGTAAAAAAAGTGACCTGACGACCAGTTTTGGGTGATTCAAAAAGGTATTTATAGACAGTTTCAGTAGATCTTGTACATGGATATAAGATAGTGGTTGAGGTATTATGTTGACGATTCAAAGATCCTTTCTTAAAAACACATTTGTACTGTCTATGTGATGTTTTGTATTAAGGTTTAACTGTATAATAACTTTATGATTGGAGACCAAAATCTAAGTCTTCCTTGAACAACACAATGATACTCCAATTTTCAACAAGTTTTTAAAATTTCAATTCTTATACCCTTAATCTCGATTATAGGAAATTTAATTTAAAAATAACAGCAACGATCCCTTATCGTAATCCATTAAAAGTATGCTCCTTCCTGGAACGATTTATTTTAAGCGATAAACGTTATTTAAATAATGTAATTATTTTTTGTTACATTAATAATTAAATAATTTAAACCATTAAACTTATCTCTTCGTACCTTCAAACAACCAGTAAACTTAACAAACTACCCCATTTGCCCCATATGGTATCGATATCGTTACTAAAGATCGGACTAGTTAAGGCATATGATGAACAATATGAGCACAAGGTTAATTCTAGCTACTGCTGAAGTAAACTGTAATTATTGGCAGCGGTAACAGTTTTTACAGTTGACTGTCTAGTAGTCGCTAAGTGTATTTTACACACTTACTATCTAACGATCCGGGGCGGAGTGCAGGGAAGAGTCTAACCACTGGCTCGTTTCTCCGAAATTTTGTCATAATGGATAGCCTGTACTACATCTGCCAAACTGTACAACAGTTTGTCGGCAGTAAAAGTCATTATTATATCATATTAAGGTAAAGTATGAATGTATAATATTATGAATATTGCTGTGTGCTATTTACGAGGGTAAGTTTTTAAGTTCGCGGAATGACAGTGAAAAAGGCGGGTAAACGCGCTCTTTTGATGCCTACCGTATTCAGTGACTCATAATTAGTCTGCATAGTAAAATTTGTTGTGATTGGATCATTAGTTATTAAACTATCGTTGACCAAGTATTTTAATCGGGAACGAAGTGAAAAAAATGGAGAAAATTGAATTCCGTGCGGTGATAAAGTTCCTTACTAAGCAAGGAAAGTCTGTTCAAACCATACTCAATGAGATGTCATCGGTTTACGGGGATTCTTGCCCAGGAAAAACAATGGTCTACAAGTGGCATAGTTTATTTAAACAAGGCAGGGAATCACTTGAAGACGACCCGAGGCCGGGGCGCTCCGTTGAGGTGACTACGCCAGAAGTTATTGCAAAAGTAGAAAAAATTGTATTGGAAGATGCTCGACTAAAAAAGAAACAACTCGCAGAAATGGTTGGAGTATCGGATACAACAATTTTTAAAATTTTACACGATCATCTTGGCATGACTAAGGTTAGCGCACGGTGGGTGCCGAGAATGCTCACGCCATTGCAAAAACAACAGCGCGTGGAATGTTCACGTGCGTTTTTGGACCTCTGCAATGAAGACAAGGATGGCGTATTGAATCAAATTGTTACTGGGGATGAAACTTGGGTTCATCATTATGAACCCGAGTCCAAACAAGACTCCATGCAGTGGCACAAAAAGGGCACAGCACCACCCAAGAAATTTAAGGTTTCACAGTCGGCTGGGAAACTCATGGCAACGATTTTTTGGGACTCAGAAGGAATATTATTGATAGATTATAAAGATAAAGGCATTTCTATAACGGGGGAATACTACGCTTCAATCTTAGAACAGTTAAAAGAAGCCATCAAAGAAAAAAGACGGGGAAAATTAACGAAAGGTGTTCTGCTATTGCATGACAATGCTCCCGTTCACAAGAGCCGAGTCGCACTGGCTGCCCTGCATAAGGTGGGCTTCGATATTTCGAATCACCCACCCTACAGTCCAGATTTGGCTCCGAGTGATTATTATCTCTTTCCAAAAATGAAAAAAGAATTACGTGGTAAGAAATTTTCAACTGATGAGGAGGTTAAGGAGGCGGTTTCGGCGTATTTTTCAGACAAAGATAAAACTTTTTTTTACGAGGGAATAAAAAAACTAATTGAAAGATCTGAAAAATGTATTCGTGTTGCAGGGGAATATATAGAAAAAGAAAAATAATTTTGTGTTTTTATTATTACTCAATACCCTCCATTCCGCGAACTTAAAAACGCCCCCTCGTATGTTGTGCGTCAGAAACTATTTCTCTCTGAAGAATCTTTAAAGTGATTACGAACTTTTATTCCGATTTCTCAAATTTAGATTTGAATTTGTGCAACCTATTAAACCCCATTCAATTCCCGTGACAATGTAGACATTAGCTTATCTTGTTCCCAGTGAAAATCAAGTACATAAACCGTCTTAAAAAATTACAATCTTTATATGTATTTGTAGACGTTGTCAGAATAGCAAATTCACTTACCATTTTTAACAAAGGCTCACTACCACTACCTGTAAAAATTATGGATATTATTAACATTTTAGGCATATCTCAGCATCGATACAAGTTATTGTTGTATATAATAATAATCTGATATGCTTCCTTTATTTGAGATGATTCGCTAAGACTATCACAGTTTCTTATTTTTATTTTTTTAAATATAAGATTATTGTGCACCGATAACTTTACAATGTATTCATACATACAATATATACACCAAAAAGATATTTAAGACATGTAGATTGTTGTGTATTTAGTATCACATATATATGTGTATACTTCCACATATAGCGCAAATAGAAAAATATACTATAGCGCCATCTAGCGCAGACACATCGAACTACAGAGTATAATGAACTACGGAGCAGCTACTAATCCTGTATCACAAAATAGAGATTCACATGTCGGTTAGCATATATACGACATCCCAACATCAGCCGTTGGGCTGTGGCCTGCCAGGCATGATCACCTCGCCTGGTCGGAGGATCCTCCCTTTGCGTTGGAGGGATATGACACCCGTTCCTCTACATCATATTTTTTAGCCATTGGGTCAAGTCAGCTGGGGGTTAGCCATTCTGACTGTTAAGCTGCAGCTTGTGGCATCAGTTCCCAATGTTATTAGTATATCTTGTAGTACACTATAGTGAACGGAAAAACAAAATATTTCAACAACAAAAATAATATATTATTATTTGTTAAAAGATTATTTTATTTACGAGAAGAATCTTCGTATTTAAGTGGAAAATTTAGTATTTACTGTAATTAAAGTTCACACAAAGAGCTCAGGAAAGAGCTTGTTATTTCTCTAACATATTTACTAGAACTACCACACTAATTTTCTTTTTGTGTACTAGACCGTAATAAACTCAAATAAAATTAATAAAGTAAAGGACTCTTTGAACTTTGAAGGTTAAAATAAGATAAGAAATACTACAATATTTATTGAATTTATTACATTTTTATTGAAGTCGATTTCTACGTCTTTTTTATAGAAGATATTTAATAAAATGTTTTGGTGTACGCAATGCGTAAAGTTATTTTATTTGTAAGTTCATGCCATGTATTCATATTCAAAATGGGTTCTATATAGATTTACTTTCTGGGATACACATACACCCGAGTCTCTTACAAGGAAACACCACACACACCATTTCAGTCAATTCGATAGCGACAAACTGCTTTTTCGTGATTTTAGATTACTCGATAAAAACATAACAACACAAACACTTTATGATGACGGATTCTACAAATTTCGACAAACCCGATCACCGCCTGGTCTGGACTAACTTCTAGCTCGTACTAAAAAGTATTAAGTTATACTAAAAACGCAATGTTTAATCATTAGTTAAATCGAAGAGTAACTAAAACCCCGTACAACAAACTGCTGTTTTCTGTACAAGAATGTGCTCACATCAACGCAATTAATAAATATGTTTTAATATTCAATGGAAGTTGATGCAAAAACTTAAAGTAATTTTTTATCTATTAAAAAATTATATCACGACTTTTCAGGAATCTGAGCTGATGATATGAACAGCGTAGTGGTAACAGCGATTACTTCCCCTCTTCCTACTGTACCTAGTGACTAAGTTAAGTTCAAACGACACAGAATATGTTCTTAGCACAGGAGTTATATTGAACCTCGACGGCAGGTGGCTCTTCGACGAGCACTTCCGACAGCTTACTCCAAAGCTGGTCGGCGCTGCTTCTGCTCTTGGGCGACTTCTGCCCAATTTGGGTGGAGCCAGCGTCGCGACGAGACGGTTATACACGGGGGTTGTTCGGTCAATGGCGCTGTATGGTGCACCGGTGTGGGCGGCGGCTCTGACCGCCCAGAATAGGGCTCGCCTCTGGCGCCCTCAGAGGATATTGGCGGTTAGAGCCATACGCGGTTACCGCACCGTATCGACGGAGGCTGCGTGCGCCCAGGCCGGAACTCCCCCGTGGGATTTGGAGGCGGAAGTGCTCGCCGAAGTTTATCGGCGGACGGCTGACTTCCGAGCGGGTAGCGGCATACGGCCCCCGCCCGAGGAGATGCGCGAGTGGCGTGAGGCCGCTCGTCGAGCCACGATGGCTCGTTGGTCGTTCCGGTTGGAGACTCCACGTGCTGGCTTTGCCCTCGTGGAGGCTCTCCAGCCGGTCATCACCGAGTGGGCAGGGCGGCAGCACGGGACCCTTTCCTTCCGACTGACGCAGGTCCTTTCCGGGCATGGTTGCTTCGGGAAGTATCTGCACTCGGTCGCCAGGAGGGAATTGAGTCCCGCCTGTTACCACTGCGACTGCAGTGAGGACTCGGCTCAGCACACGCTAGCGGTTTGTTCCGCCTGGGCGGCGCAGCGTGGGGTCCTCACTGCAGTTATTGGAGGAGATCTCTCGCTACCGGCCGTCATACGCTCCATGGCCGGTAGCGACAGTTGTTTTACCGCGGTCGCAACCTTCTGCGAAGACGTAATTTCGCGGAAGGAGGCGGCGGAGAAGGCCCGGGAGGACGATATCCACTCGGACCCAATTCGCCGCCGGCGAGCCGGGCGGCGGAGGCGCGCATACCAGCGCCTCATGCCGCCTTGAGTGTGGCCGCGGGTGGACGGGACGGGTTTTCCCCTCCACCCGCTATAATGGCCAGCCGCGAGGAGGCGACGTCCGCGTGTGCCGTACGTCGCCTATATAGAGAGTTTATCTGCAGATGGTGCCCGCTTTGGCGGGCAGGCGCTAGGAGGGATCTGGATGTCGTAATAGCAGCGGTTCCCGGATCCCTCCTGTCTCAGGCGCAGAGTGGCACACCGTGTGGTTTTAGTCGGTCCGATTCCGACACACCACCCCGCCGTAAACCCCGGTGGGGTGACGGCCCGAGGGGGTTTCCACACGTTAAAAAAAAAAAAAAAAAAAAAAAAAAAAAGGAGTTATATTGAAAAAAAGAAAATGAAAACTTGGATAATGTAAAACTCATTGTTCTTGTGTTTGGTAACCTTAAATGTTGAGCGGGTTCTCTAATCGTCCTTTGTGTTCTGAGTAAATATTGGAAGTAATATCTGTGTAAATCGGCTACTTTACATTATCGCACCCTTCCTCTTCTACACCGGAAGTGGCGTACTGTGTGGTTTAAATAGAATTTCCTTTTGTGGACTCTCAAATTGAATAATCTTTAGAGTATAGGTTTTTCATTGGACTGATCTTACTTTATGAGATGTTCAGAAAAAAAGGCTAAAAAGGTCTCAGTAGGTTGAAGGTTGTTAATAAACAATCAAAGAGTTATAACAGAAAATGTACGAATGTTAAAACAAATATCTAAATCGGTGTTAAGTTGGCAAGTTAAATAATAACCCAAAAATATCAGTCTCTTAAAGCTTGTTAAATATTCAGTCAGCCAGCCTGGCACCCAAACAACATAGTCTATATTGCCGTAACATCCTATTTTCGGTGTCTAAAATCAAGTGTAGTAAACTGAAAAACAAATGAATGTGGCACAATTAATGTTCATAAAGTGTAAAAAGTATTGCAAATATTAGTAAAGAGTGGAAACCAATGAAATTTCCTGGGATATTTATGTAACAAAAGCCCTTGCCTTGATTCTGGCAATTATTATTCATTGACGTGTTCATCAATACACACACATTTATTACGTTCTACATTTGTACAAAATGATTTGAATTCGTGTTATTAAGGGTGTGGAGGAATGGGTGTCTTGTTCCTTTGACCAGGTGAGGTGATTATGCCTGGCGAGGCGCGGTCCAGTGGTTAATATTGAGCAGTTGCATATATGCTAATCTGTGCGAGAATTTTTATATCGTGATTCAAGATTAGTAGGTACTCCGTAGCTCGTTACTCTATAATAAGACACGCCATCCGTAGTTGTTGTGCTTGGATTGTATGTGGATGGCGCCACAAGGGTTTATACTACCTAAAACCTTCTTCTTCGCTCATGTTTGTTCCTGCATGTCAATAAAAATATTGAGTCAATCGTATTGTATAATACAATAAAGCTAATATACACTGAGCCATATGTTATATGAAAACACAATTACTAAAAAATTCTCTCGAAAAAAAATCAAAAATGTCCCTCTGAATTTTAAAAATAAAGCGCAGAAGTCAACAAATACTTTACCAATACTATTTTTTTTTTAATTAATGTACAATACGTGTACTACATGATCTCAATTTAATTTATGTTGTGTTTATTTTAGTAGTTTAGTTTTGCATTAAATTTTGAAATAGTTGGTGGGGATCGACGGGCGACTCGAAAAGTCAGTCACGTTCCGGCTATGTATAAGGCACCTACCAGGAACATATACCTAAGAAAATGAAGGGTAGGTGCGCTGATTTCACGATACTTAACGTACTAAGCTCCTGTACGTCATGATAGTATTTCTTAAAAAAACACATGAAATTTAATTTCATATGTTTTTTTAATAACTAAATACACACAATAAATAAATATTTACCTCAGCACTAAAAAATGGTATGGAGATAGTTCGAGCTCCAGGAAAATAAGTAGGTAGTAGAGTTACGCTGATTTCAACATGAACTAGCCAGCTCGGCCGGAGCAGTACTACCCACTTACGAAAAACCAACCTAAAGCAACAGCATCCGTGCTGTCGTCTTTCGTTGGTGAGTACGAGACCGGAGGCCCATTGATGCAGGAGTAACAGTTATCGTCTTAACTGTGTGAGCCTTCACTGTCACCATGATTGTCATACCTTTTACGTCCCTAAGTGAGGCATGAAAAAGCATCTAACTAGGTCGCCATGGTGTGCGTCACCATACTGCATTATCTGCATTTACAATAAGTATTGTGACCACAAGTCTTTATTTTTATTTATGTTTTCCATCAGGCAGGGTGGTGTCACTTTGGCAGGCTCTTATAGTAAAAAAAAAACAAAGGATATATCACAATGTTTAAGGGAAGGAAAGAAGGTAGAAGTTTACATGGGGAATCAATGGCCGTCCAACTAAATGAAATGAAATTGGATATGAAGGTAGTTTCATTGTAGTTTCATTTCAGTGAAGTATATAGAACAGTTTTTAATCCCAAAGGTATCCCTTAAGGTTGTAAAATATAATAAATGTGACGTTAACTTTGTCTGTCTGCTTTCACAACTAAAATGCTAAACTGATTTTATTGATTTTAGCATGGAGATACTTTGATTGTTGAGGAAAGGCATGGGCTACATTTTCAAATTGAATTTTTCGTTTTTAGTGTTCATTCCTTAAACGTTGTAGATTTTGTGTGCCGCTTGTACCACGTTGCTGCCACGAAACGTCGTGTAATGAGTAACGACTCTATTCCATAATTAATTAAAAATTTTAACGCATCCATGATAATGAAAACGATTGAAATACGATGATAGTGTTGCTAGCAGACAAATGACTAGTGTAGAAAAATTCCATGTTCTTAAAACAGTATTAATTTGAAATAAGAATTCATAGGGTCAGTTTAACCACTTACTGATAAAATGCTTAATACACTATTATGGATTAATCTATCGATTTCACAAGTCTTAGATAGAGATTTTTAATTGTTTTTTTTTATTTATTTATTTATATAAAAGAGTTACAATCGTTCTTACAGCATTGATGCAATCATAATCTCATTCGAGATTTACCGTGCATCAAGGTCATCGAGTCATAATAAACAAATTACAAACTATATCTTACTATGGTAATATTATATAAATGTACAATGTGGGTAGTTGCCAATAAATTTATGTCGATTGTATTGTGCGCAGACAACTCCCACTGTCCACACGAATCACTTTTTCTAAAATATTACAATTCGCCTGAATTGTGATGAATGAATGAATGAAAACACAAATACTGTGATACAGGCTGTTGCCCCGTTTTAAAAAGTTTGTATTAGCTGTTTTATTGTTAGTTTTTATTGTATATCGTTTTTAAATTATTTATTTTTTTATATGATAAGAAATATTGTTGTAATATATTTTTTTATATTCTTGTGAGTTATTGTGTCTCTCAAAGATATTGGTAGCTGATTGATAAGATTTGGGATTGCATATTGAAGTGTCACTTTATCATATAAATTGTTATACCTATTTAGGGAGTAATAACTTTGAGTTTGTAATGCTACGTGTCTTAATTTCGCTGTTATCAATTATTTTAGTTCTCTTGAGATTTTTGTTAAAAAATTCTTCTATCAGTAATATTAACTTCGTTTTTTTATGTACATGTACAGGTATGATTTTGCAGAATTGAAATAGTTTATGTTAGTTATGTTCGTAGTTGATTTTAATATTATTTGGGACAAACGTAGTTACAGTGTGTATATTTGGTCAAGGTGAGTCTTACATGTCCTACTGTAGCTGAATAGTCCATATGATATAGTTGATTCAACCAGAGACTTATAAAGAAGCAAGAGTATTTAAGAATAGAGAAGATATGGTATTTTATGTCTGATGATAGAAAATTTTGCTAGTATCCCTCTTAATTTATCACTAACTTCATTTATATGTTCCCTCCAGTTTGGACGATTGTCTATAATTAGGCCTCAGTATTTTTGTTTATCAACTAGTTCTATCGCGCTGCAGCTACATATCAAGGTTTTAGAATGGTGGCTGTGCATGCACTTATGAGAATGTGCTTTTAATGTAGGTACTATAGCACTTCTGTTTCGACTAGAGTTAATGTACATTAGTTTGGTCTTATCCGCATTTAGCACTAGACCTGCATCGTGTGACCATTTATTTAATAGATCAAAGTCATCTTGAAGCAAAGCTTGGGCTTGTTCGACATTCCGTCCAGTTGCTAAAAGACACGTATCGTCAGCAAAGTGATAAGTCTCGCTGTTTTGATTATGTTAACAAGGCTATTGACCTATGTAAGATAATGTAGTGGCCCAAGTACTGAACCTTGCGCCGTACCCTCTGTTGCGCCAACTGCTTCACTCCTCACACCACCAACCTGTACCACATAATTTCTACCGGTTAGGTAGGAAGGTTACCTCTTACTCCGCTGTCATGACGACATTCCACTAAGGTGTCGTGACGAAGCGTATTAAAAGCTTTGCTGTAATCGATAAATAGCACTAATACGTGTTGTTTTTTTATCTAGGTGTTTATGTATGCTGTCCGTGAATGCTGAGAAAAGTTGTGTAGTATTCTTGTTTGGTTGAAAACCATACTGATGTTCGTTAAGTATCTTGTTATTGTTATAAAATTCGTATATTTGATTACTATTGTACTTTTCAATAATTTTGTCAATGGTAGGTAGCATCGTAATAGGTCTATAATTGTCATATGTTGACTTGGTACCCTTTTTATGTATTGGTCTAATGATACCAGTTTTTTAATGTAGGAAGGTAGATATTAGTTTGTATACTTAGGCTAATTAAATTCGAAATCACTGAACTGATTTTTGTAGAAAGTTTTATTATACACACATATATGTATATAGGAGTATATCAGTAACTTTTATCTGATATATAGCGTTGTATAACAGATAACTATCTGTTATATAACGCTGTATAGTATAGGTAGTTACCTAAAACTTTACCAAGTTACCAGTACCTACTGGTGAAACAAGCCTTTAGCCAAACAAAAATTATTTTGATATGAAGTAGCTAGTATTAAAGTTCGGTAATTTTATTGGTAAGCACCTAATATCTGACAACATAATCCCAATAATAGGTAATATGCCTGTGACACTAAAATAGACAACATATTTTTATATGTAAGCCTTATTGCTAAAAAATATCCATATACAGTTATTTTTGAAATTTATCACAACGTAATAGTAAAATTTAATCATCAAATAGTGACTCTTTTTAAATCCACTCGCAAATTCTGAAAACACGATGCTCTTGGTGGATCTAAATTTACAATTGACGTCTTATGTTGATTTGAATGATATATGGTGATTATTTATACTCTAATAAGTTAAAATTTACATCCATAGGTAATATGTGGATAGATAAATTACGTATTAAAAATTTTCTCAATATCTTACAAATACTTTACAAATTTTCATATACTTACAAAGATTATGTTTTCATCAAGATTTCTGAACTGAATAAGTATGTACAGCTTACTAAATAAAAAATATACTGCATTATTTTTGTCACTTTTTTGATGTCTTTAATTACGTCAAAATAAAGTTTCCTACAGAATAATAAAAATGATATACTTTATCTTCTCATCACCTTGCATCACTGATTACCTGTACTATATGATCTTTAAGCATAAACAAATAAACCTGATGAAGACCACATAGAAACGACACAATATTTATAATAATCATTTCTATTTATATTTATAAACAAAAATTAAATGATAAAATCAACTTATTACCAAATTGATTTTATCACTCAATTTTTGTAAATATTGTAAATCAAACATATCAAGACTGACAGAGAGTAATTTTAGGTCGCAGAATACACGTGCCAAAAAACGTTTCTAACGTTAAAATCACCCGAAATGTATATTTTTTTATTCATATTTTGGATGTGTTATGTAATTTTGGTAATATAATAATTAATAGAAACGTTAAAACAAAAATACATGCATATTCCCTATTGTATCCTGCCGGTATCGGGTAATACTGAGGGATCCCGAGAGAGACACATCACCATACATGCGGTATCGATGAAGACTACCTTCTGCATAAGGCTTTTAATTCAACTGTGTTACGTGGGCCTTATAGTGTTATAATTGTTAATTTTTCCCCTGATTATATGGTATTCCTGCCGTACACATCAAGTTTCAATCTTCTAGCATCCACATCATCAGTTAGTGAATCAGGCGCTACTTTTCCGTAAGATAAAGTTTTACATGTATTCTAATGTCAGTGTGATTGTGAAAGCGCTTTGCACATACATTTTAAAATCAAAACATTCAACACTACGTAATTCCGTTTTATGTAAAATAAAAAAAAACTAACTATTTTCATACCTACTTCGAAACTTTTCTATAATAATTGTTTGATTTTATTTCCATATGTACAAAATGTCCAATAACTGTGTATTTACCCTATCATACAGTTCCTTGATACTTTTCTTAAATAACTTAATTTTATACACCTATGTACTAGATGTACAATAACTGTTCCTAATACCCTGTTGTATGTCGAATAACACGTGTCTCGTAGTGTACGCGTGCGAGAGAAATAGCTGTGGCTTCGCGGTACGAAGTAAGATTGATGCAGAACTAATATATTATTAAGTTATTGCATAGCTTTTATCGCAGGCCTCGAGCGCGGCGAATAGGTAGTAGAGCCACGCTGATAATAGGTAGTAGAGCCACGCTGATAATAGGTAGTAGAGCCACGCTGATAATAGGTAGTAGAGCCACGCTGATAATAGGTAGTAGAGCCACGCTGATAATAGGTAGTAGAGCCACGCTGATAATAGGTATTAGAGCCACGCTGATAATAGGTAGTAGAGCCACGCTGATAATAGGTAGTAGAGCCACGCTGATTTCAGCGAGCGAGCCGGCTCGACCGGAGCAGTACTTCCCTCCCACAAAAGACCAACCTAAAGCGCCAGCATCCATGTTGTCGTATTTCGTTGGTGAGTGTGAGACCGGAGGCCCATTGATGCAGGGGTGACAGTTATCGTGGTAACTGTGTAAGCCTTACACTGTCACGATGACCGTCATGCCTTTTACGTCCCCAAACGGGGTGTGAAAAAGCATCCCACAAGGCCGCCATAGTGTGGGTCACCATACTGCATTGTCTGGATTTGCAATTAGTATGGTGACCACAACTCTTGGATTCTATTCATACTTGCCATCAGGCAGATTAGAGTCACTTTGGCAGGTTTTTAATTCAGAAAAAAAAAGACCGAGTCAAGAAATTCCGTAACGAAAATAAACCTAACACCCCCCACTGCGACCGGCACAGTGGTGCGGCGTCGAAAGACGTGCATCGTCTAACATCGTTTTAGTTCGGCAGACTCCAGCACGATGTTTGTGTGCGTGCGACTAGACGTATGCGTGTAGACTGTACCAAGCTTGCACGGAACGAGACGAGCTGCTCCAAAATATTATAATTGCATAAGTTGATAAAAAAATGCTTTACCGCGGCAGTCCCCGAGTGCTACACGTATTTTTCTAATAGTCTTATATATCATCAAAGTATAACCAAATAGAATATCCGATTAGATTTAAAATAAATAACATGTATTCAAATATATCAGAAATAAATTACGCTCGCAAGGGCAGTGGAGTAAAAAAAAAACTTTGAAATGCCCATATGGTTGTTATTAGGTTTTACCATAACTATTTTCATTTTTCTTTTTATTGTCTATGATTAAATATAATTTAAGACATTTTTAAAGAATTGAGAAACTTCAATCATTCATAATTAGCATAGTTACAGAAATAAATTGACCTAGAACATTTAATATATGTAGATCAAATTGTCACAAATTATTGCCTCGAACTTATTTCGAGTAATAACATAATTTACAATGAGTAGTGAGATAACCAAATAGTACATAAAACTTACGTACTTAATTTAACTCTTAAAAAACTAAATTTAGATTTGCATACAAATGTATAATCTTATGTTATACTATACAAAACCTACTGAAACAAACCACGGGACCATTTTGTTTGTTTACATCAAACACTTTATTGCTTAAGATTATTAGTTTACCGTTCTTAAAACTCAAACAAAGAAACTTCATATTTAGTTCAATAAGATTTGTGTTGGAAACCGCAAAGTACCAATTAAGGTCAGTATACAAATATTTGGACTGAGTAAGTAAACATTATATAACATCTCTCTGTAGTCTTTGAACAAGGGGACACATACATACATAGAACAGTATTGACGTGATTTTTTCCTGCAGTTACATCTATACATCTTTATATATTTACATCACGCGTTGTCAAATAAAAATATCTATATAATATTCTGTTAAATTAAATATTACAGAAGGTGGAAAACAAACATACATTTTCAAAGAAAAGGCTTCGAATTTTATTTTTGTAATTTTGATTTTTTATTTTACGGTTCTCATTCTATACATTTAGGTAATAAGGTCAATATATTCGGAAGCCTTTTAACTGAATTAATAAGTTACGTAAAGGCGGTGAAATAATAATAACAAATTCGACACTCTACCATCTAGTTTCAAAGGGAACACAATTTGTCCTGTGAAAGCTAGATAGACTGAAATATATCTTTCTTTTGTAAATTCACACATATTATGTATAGAAAATACCTGAATTCTGAAACATGTATATATGAATCAAACAAATATTTGACGAGAGCCAGAAATCAAATCCGAGGCCTCAGCACAATAGTCGCATACGCTGCGTCTACAACGCCGAAGTAGAAATGCGAAATAAAGTTTGTTATTGTTATCTCTCCTTTGCTACCGATTACTTACAACGATTTCCTCGTTAAGAAATAACAGCTGTTCCACATTAAGCCAAACATTGACAATAAGTCTAAATGATGCAGAAGAAAAAAACAGCGCTGCTGAAACCTCTATTTCAATAAAATTGACGTATGTCATTTTTCCACAAAAAGATTTCCTGTCATGATATTAATTCTAATCAACTAGGTAAAACATGATTTTGGTGATTTGTTCTTTCTTGAATCGTAGTATCCAAATATCTTCGATAACCTTAATTTATAATCCATACACCAGGTTATTCTTTTTATCCGAATGCAGTTGTACCAGTCTAGTCTAGTAAATACAATTACTTTGTACTAATTCTTCCATTTGTAATGTTTAATTTTCATATTATAATTACGAAACATAGACAATCAATCAATCAATCAACCTATCGCCGTCCGCTGCTGAACGAAGGTCTCCTTCAAGGAACGCCAACTATCCCGGTCTTGGGCAATTCGAGAACAGAGACAATATGAGTTTATTTTACGTTGCACAAGACTTTTAAAATACTAACATTTTATAGTTTCATTTTACGGCAGAAGTCTCGACGGCCGAATGCTTGAAATACATGAAAAGCTGTACCTCCTCTCAAATATGTAATAAAATGAACATTCTCTTTGTTGAATTATTCTTTCAATTAGCTTTGACAAAAAAACTGCAGTATGATTCACTTTTGGTACTAACAAAGGAAAAATATAGTGACATATGAGAGATATGGCAATATAAAAATTCGCAGAACTTTGAAACGGTGAAATATTGCAGTGAAGTTATGAAGTTATAAAAAAAATACTTAATTTTAATAGTAAAATAAAAGAAATTTATATCAAACCAACAATTAAATTTCATTTGTGCTCAATTTTCAGTTTAGTTGTAGTTTAGATTCAGTGTAAAAGTTAGCCACAAAAGTTAGTAATTACAATTTTTGACTGCACGGTAGGCCTAGTGGTTTAAGCGGTCGCCACGCCGCTCTTTACTGGTTCAAACCCCACGTGGGACAACACTTTGTGTGTTCCACAAATTGTTATTCCTAGTCTAAGTATTCTTTGTATACGTTTCTTGTATGTTTGTAAAGTCCCCCATGAAACAGAGTTTCTTCCTAGTACGAGCGTTGTCCTTAAAAAAATCTTTGATTTTTGCGTTCATTATGGATTGTTAAATTACTACATAGTATAAATAGACACTTTCAAGGAATAACAAGTTACCACACTACACTAATTTTATAGTTCTTTCACAGTTATATTTAGCTTTTGATCTGATCTGAATGAAGTTTGGCAAAGAGATAATTAACAAAATATTTATTTATCACTAAAAATACTTGTACATACTTAAAGTCTAAATTAAATTTGTTCGAAGTATGTTGTTCCAAATCTTGAATAATACCGATTTCCATACTAGGCAGCGAATTATCTATTTTAGGATAGATTTATTATTACAATTAACAAAACGCGCTATTCGTTAAACAAAAAAGTATATGTTTAACACAAACTTTCAATATTTTTCACTAATTGATGATTTGATAAAACTGTTAAAAATCGCTAACTCAAATGTACAAAAAAAGTAATGTCTTTGGATGATTCATCAAGAACGTGTAAAAAGAAACGCTATCCCCCACAAGATTGAAAACGTGACTATTTTGACTTGAATACTCGGAGATTTTCACTTTACTCTAGTTATAAATTGAAATGACAATGTACCTACGAGATTAATCTCGGTTCTAGAAGCCTACAAGGACGCGTTCATCAATATAACATCTAACAACGAATACTCGGCAAAATAATTTTAAATCTACAATAGCATTATTTCATTGTTGCAGAGGGCTCATACATGGCTCACGGTGATTTTTCCAATTTCAGTTCCATTCCACTAGCGAATTGGACGCGTCCGTCGAATCGAAAAGGCTTGTTGAAAATTTACATATGTGGAAAATAGATATATGTTGAACTTCAGTCCGGTGAAGGCAATCAACCCGTCGCAATCATCAACCAACTCTGTTCTCTTATTTACATTAAAGTTTAAAAAAAATAAGCGCTTTTATTGGTGACTATTTACATATTTTCAGTTTTGGATAAAACTGTTAAAATGTTAAATGTTTTCATATCTTTTTTTGTACCAAACAAAGTATTTTATATTTATTTCTGTTTTTGCTTTGTTAAAACTTTTTTAACCTGTTTTTGTAATTACTTAAAACAACACAGAGAAATGATTACTGGACAAAATTAAACCTTTAAACCAGGCAAATGTTATTATATGATATATTTAACATTTTTTTATCAATCAATTTTAAGGCATATGTCTTAAAATTTCAGAATTAATGAAACGCTAAGAGAAACTAATATTTTATTTGAATATGGCACACATTGATAGCTTTGATGTGACATAATGCTGTGATAAACTCTAAAATAAAACAACAACCGGTACGGTTTCCACATGCGCAGGGTGCCCTAGTTTACTCCTAAAACACAAAACTGAGCAACGAAATAAACAACAGACTATTAAGTTCGTATCATGAGTATGACTATGAGCTTAAACAGTGTGTTATTGTATACTTAGGTACGTGATAGTTTATTATAATATTAAACGTGCGGTATCCAAAACTTGTGTTATTTTTAGCTTTGTTTCCTTTGAATTTTCCATTTTTAAAATCCTTCAGTAAGTGAAGTAGCTCTTCTCAGAAGTACGTTGAATTGAGGTTTAACCCACAATCACATCGTATCACAGCTGTAATTAAAGGTATCATAAATTTACCAGTAGGTTCTGAGCATGTCAGATTCTTTGATAAGGTCTTTCGACCAACAATTTCTTCACTGACTTTATAAAACCATCTGAATTAATACAATATGAAGTTAAGTAACACTGATTATTACTTTCTACCATTGACAGTAACGACTTGTGTAATACGAGCCATTTAGCAATTACGAATGAGAACAAGTACCGTTTGACTCGAGAATATAACAAAAAGCCGATTGCTCATACCCATATATTAAGTTAATGGGTTCTGGCACTAAGCACGCCCTTGACTTTAACGATGCGGCTGAGAAGCACGAAATAAATTTAAATTGGTCGAGAGTTAGGCACTGGTTGTCGGTCCCTTTCACACAGTTACAATGACCGTTGCACTAATGCACACAATCACTTTCATAATATGTATAATGTAATACTCCTCAGGAATTGTGAGAAATGTTCTACACGTAGCTGAAAGTTCATAAGACTTATGAAATGTAGACTCGTCCACTTCAGTTCAGAATAATATATTATGAACCAAGATTAATGAATTTTACACGTTTCAATGTCAGAACGAAGTTAGTGTTAGTGTTATAGTTTTCCTTTGTATTTCCATATTAGAATGTAGGGAAAAAAATAGGTTATAAGTTCAATACACTTCCTTGAAGGATTTTAACGATGTTCTAGACAGTTTGTTTAAACAAGTTATTACTCACATAAAACTTTGGAAGATCATCATCTCAGCCGAAAAATGTCTACTGCTGGACGTAGGCCTCTCCCAAGGTTCTAAAACAATCGATCCTGTGCTACCCACATGCAACGATTTCTCGTAGCATTCACCAGGTCAACGGACCATCTTGTAGAGGGCTTAACCACGCTCCGTCTTCCAGTACACGGTCCTGACTCCAGAACTTTTTGGTCTGTTCGGCCGCCTTGTCTGCGTAGAAATGTGCCCCGCCCACTGCCACTTAAGTTTGGCAATTCAATTAGTTCCTCTGCGGATTTCCTCATTTCTAATTTGATCACGCAGAGAAACTACGAGCATTGACCGACGATCGCCGAATTTAAGTGATTTTGAGCCTTCTTATAAGACCCGTTGTGAGTGACCACGTCACTGTACCATAGCTCGTCACTAATCTTGAGACACTGCAGTATTTGGGATGAGAAAATGTCACGCAGCTTCCCGAACACTGCCTAGCCGAGTTGTATTCAACGATTGACTTTTTCACAAAGTTGTACCTTACTGGATAGTTGGCCTTGATACTCGCCATTAATGTTGATGCCAAGTCTATTCCAGTTCAGAAGCCTAAAAACGTCTGCCAGTGTTGTGACGTACAGTATTAGAGATATTACGACTCCCTGATTCACTCTTCGTTGCAGTTGGATGAGTTTCGAGTTCCAATACTGTGGACGGACTGACATAGTTGCGTTCTCGTACAAATAATCCATCACTGCGATGTATAAAGTAGTCGATTTGGCACCGCTGGGGAGAGTAAATTCCGATCGAATCAAAAGCTTTTTCATAGTCCAAAAACGCTAAGCATAGTAGAAAGTTATATTCTTAGACTTTTGTATAACTTGCCGCAGTGCATGTATGTTGTCTATCATCAGTTTCACCAATTGCATTTGCCATAATCGCTACGCTTGGCATGCGGGTATTGTATTCAGTAGGATGATGCAGCCCTTTCCTTTGGTATACTATCCCTTGGTCGACTTTTACGCCATATACGGAAGACATGAAATGGAGAGTGAAGCTTAGTAGAGACATTAGGTATAAAGGATTAGACTATAAGGCTGAATTAAGAAAAAGGTCACCTTTGTAGTTTTTAAATACTAGTACCTCAATAAAATCATATTGTACCATAGGACATTTGTTAGGTAACTATAATAAGATAGACAGTAGACAAACAAAACTTCCCATGAGTAAAATGTATAAAATTAAAAGCTACTTTTTACTTAGCAGTCAATTGCATACTACGTAAAGTAAGACATTGATAATAGTTACAAAGAATATGTAGCATTAAGTGAATATTTTAGCAAAAATATTTTTATGTTTCAGAAAATGATCAATCACTACTTCTTTAATTTATTTATTTCTGCATACACGAAAAAATCTGAAAGCTCCGAAAAGACTCTTTGGTTTAAGCAAACAACTTTGAAAATGTAAGTAATTTTAACAGAGTGCAGATTCTCGAAGACGTCAAGAATCGAATCGAAGATTGGCTTCGATTTTACATTTGTTTCTTGGAATTGTTAAAAAAGTAACAACCGTGGCTCTTGTACTGCAATATACGGCAATTTATAAATCTCCTTATTTCTTTGTCTGTTGATGAAAGAGAAATATGCAATGTAATAAATTTATGTCTAAATCGGAAAGACATAAATAGGTTACAATGGCTGGCTTTTATACGATGTACCTGCGAATGGCAAGTTTAACTTATTGCCTTATTATGTAGAAGTAACACATTTTTTTTTTTTTTTTTTGTAACGTGTGGAAACCCCCTCGGGCCGTCACCCCACCGGGGTTTACGGCGGGGTGGTGTGTCGGAATCGGACCGACTAAAACCACACGGTGTGCCACTCTGCGCCTGACATAGGAGGGATCCGGGAACAGCTGTTATTACGACATCCAGATCCTTCCTGGCGCCTGCCCGCTACCGTGGGCACCATCTGCGGATAAACTCAACTTTTAGGCGACGTACGGCACACGCGGACGTCGCCCCCTCGCGGCTGGCCATTATAGCGGATGGAGGGGAAAACCCGTCCCGTCCACCCGCGGCCACAATCAAGGCGGCATGAGGCGCTGGTACGCGCGCCTCCGCCGCCCAGTTCGCCGGCGGCGAATTGGGTCTGAGTGGAGATTGTCCTCCCGGGCCTTCTCCGCCGCCTCCTTCCGCGAAATTACGTCTTCGCAGAAGGTTGCGACCGCGGTAAAACAACTGTCGCTATCGACCATGGAGCGTATGACGGCCGGTAGCGAGAGATCTTCTCCAATAACTGCAGTGAGGACCCCACGCTGCGCCGCCCAGGCGGAACAAACCGCCAGCGTGTGCTGAGCCGAGTCCTCACTGCAGTCGCAGTGGTGACAGGCGGGACTCAATTCCCTCCTGGCGACCGAGTGTAGATACTTTCCGAAGCAACCGTGCCCGGAAAGGACCTGCGTCAGTCGGAAGGAAAGGGTCCCGTGCTGCCGCCCTGCCCACTCGGCGATGACCGGCTGGAGAGCCTCCACGGCGGCAAAGCCAGCACGTGGAGCCTCCAGCCGGGACGACCAACGAACCATCGTGGCTCGACGAGCGGCCTCTCGCCACTCGCGTATCTCTTCGGGTGGGGGCCGAATGCCGGTACCCACCCGGAAGTCTGCCGTTCGCCGATAAACTTCGGCGAGCACTTCCGCCTCCAAATCCCACGGGGGAGTTCCAGCTAAGGCGCACGCCGCCTCCGTCGATACAGTGCGGTAACCGCGTATGGCTCTAACCGCCAATATCCTCTGAGGACGCCAGAGGCGAGCCCTATTGTGGACGGCCAGAGCCGCCGCCCACACCGGTGCACCATACAGCGCCATTGACCGGACAACCCCCGTGTATAGCCGTCTCGTCGCGACGCTGGCTCCACCCAAATTGGGCAAAAGTCGCCCAAGGGCAGAAGCAGCGCCGACCAGCTTAGGAGAAAGCTGTCGGAAGTGCTCGTCGAAGAGCCACCTGCCGTCAAGGATCAGGCCCAGATACTTCATCTGGGCCTGAACCGGTACGAGGACCGAATTGACTACAATGGAGGCGCCAGAGGGTGGACCACGACGGGGCCCATGGAACAAAAGGGCCTCCGTCTTGTCCAGGGCTACCCGTAAGCCCAGCGCCTCAATACGCCTGACCACCAGAGAAACTCCCACGGTGGCTAGGCGCGCCACCTCTTGAAAGTTCGCTCCCCGGGCCGTGACCAATGTGTCATCGGCGTAACAAATTACGCCCAGCCCGGGGGGGAGGCGACCTCGAAGGGCCCAGTCGTATCCCATGTTCCACAGGAGTGGTCCGAGGACAGACCCCTGCGGAACACCGCACGACATGAGCCGCCGCCTCAGAACACCGTCTCGGTTCTCGTACATGACGGTACGCTCCTCAAGATAGTCTGCCACAAGCCGCCTCAGGTACTCTGGCACCCCGTGGTAGTGGAGTGCTTCCCTGATGCAGCTAAATGGCAGACTATTAAATGCGTTGGCGATGTCCAACGACACCGCCAACAGCACGCCGCCACAGCTCACCGCCTCTTCGGTAACGGCCCTCAGGCGCAGCACGGCATCGACCGTCGAACGCCCCGCCCGAAAACCAAATTGGGCGTCCGATAGATCGGGGCCCACCTCGCAGAGGTGCCGGACGATGCGGACAGAGAGTATCCTCTCAAACAGTTTACCCCCCTCGTCCAGCAACACGATGGGCCTATAGGCCGCTACCGAATCAGCAGGCCGTCCCGGCTTCCGTAATAGGACCAGCTTCCCACTTTTCCAGCACTCAGGGAAGCGTCCTGACGCCAAGCTAGCGTCCAGGACCTCCCTGAGGCGGTCCGACATGTGCTCGAGGGCTCGGGCCAGCACTCGGACAAGCATCCTGTCCGGCCCGGGGGCGGTGTTCTTACAGCGGATCCGTAGAACAACCGCCCCTACCTCCGATTCCCTGACGGGTGGTACATTTTCCTCGTTGTTCCCCCCGTCGTCTCCGACCATGAAGGCCATCGACGGGGGTGTGTGTTCCACCCGCTGCGGGAAAAGGCCCTCGACCACTTCCCGCAGGAAGCTGGGCTGGAGAGTCTGTGTAAGGGGGGGGCCCGACGTGCGGAGCTTTTGTCGCGCCGCACGATAAGGGCGACCCCAGGGGTCACGATCGAGACCCTCCAGCATCTCCTTACGCTTAATTTCTTTGGCGCGGCTGATGGCCAGCTTCAGAGTTTTCCGCGCCTCTCGGTACTCCTCATGAAGCTGGTCCTCTTCGCCTTCTTCACGGTGTCGCCGCCGACTACGGGTGTAGGACCTCCGGGCACGAGTACAGGACGCACGGAGGTCCGCCAACTCCTGGGACCACCAGTAAACCTCCTTCCGTGGAGGCCGACAACCTCGTATGCGGGGCATGGCCGCATCGCAGATCTGCGTAACCGCATCGCGGAAGCGACCAGCCCCCATGTCAACCTCCTCGGCCGGGGCCTCCGGAGACAGCCAAGAGTGAATAATGGCCGCCTCTTCTAGTAGGTCCCTATTTAGTTTGGCTACAGCCCACCGCGAGAAGAACGCCGCGCCGCGTGACCCCTACTGGAGTCCTGGGTCCAGGAGAGCTCAAATCGGATGTAGAGGTGATCCGAGAGCGTCTCAACCTCTTCCAGGACGCGCCAGTTCCTTACTCGTGCGGCGAGGGCAGGGGTAGCGAATGAAAGGTCCACTATCGACCCTCCCTGCTGTCGCACGCACGTGTTGGTGGAGCCTCTGTTTAATAAACAGAGGCCCACCGAGGCCGCCCACTCCTCTACGGCCTCGCCCCTGGCATCCGTCCTGGGGGAACCCCACGCAATGGATTTTGCGTTGAAGTCCCCCAGCACTAAGACGTGCCCAGACGTTAGTCGCCGCATCGAGGTTTCCAAGTTGTTAAGGAAAACCTCGAAGTCGCTCAAACACCGGTTGGGGGAGAAGTATACACCGTATACGGTGATCCCCCCCCACTTAGCAGCAACATATCCAGTGCCCTTGTCTCTTAGCGACAAGGGCGGGGAATGAGCCGCCGTGGAGCCGACGACTGCCACAGAACCGTCCCGGTCACCCAACCAATTTGGACGGGGAGGAACATAATAAGGCTCCGCGGCTACGGCAACGTCGATCGACCACTGTGCCATGGTTTGCAGGAAGAGGTCCTGTGCCGCGGCACAGTGGTTCAGGTTCGTCTGGACAAGGAGGTTGGAGACTTGGTCCATTACTGAACCGTCTCTACAACCTCCTCCATGGGCGACGATGCTGACGTGCGAACAGTATCGGAGGCAGCCTGGGCCGACTGGCTAGCCCCCGACACTTGTCGAGAATCGCAGGGAGGTTTGCACCCCACCTGCCCCATCTGGTGATTGGCGGGCTTGTTACCCGCCGCACACACTGGGCAGTGAGGGGCGGCAGAACACACTGCCGCCTTATGCCCCGGTCGACCGCAGCGGAAGCATAGTCCGCTGCAGTCAAAACGACTTACGCACTTGGCGCGTGTGTGCCCCGATATCAGACATTTATAGCATCTCATCGGTCTCGCCGCCAGGACTGTGATCCTAGCGCTCAGGAAACCGATGAGCAGTCTACCGGCGTCGCCCAAAATTTTGGCCGACGCTACGGGACAGCTGACCCACACTGCGCCAAGCCCTCCTGGACCGGGGCGGATGGTGCCGACCCTAATGTTGTCCGCGTTGCACCCTGTTTTCTCCCTTACTGCAACGCGGACATCCTCGGCTGTTATGGAGTCGTCCAGGCCCGAGATGCGCAACTCTGCACATTTGGTAGGCCTGGCGATCTTCACACCATCCGTGGCTGCAAACATGCCCCGCAACTTCTCGGCAAAGGCATCTGCCGTTTTTGCGCCTTCGGCTCCAGGGAACTCGAGCACTCGAGCTCCTGTCTGAGCAAGACGCAACCTGACTCCTACCGTCCCCGTGTCACCGGCGAGGCCAGCCCGGGCCCTCTGAAATATGGCCGCGTAGGACAGTCCCCCGCTAGCCGTCTCCGGTGACACCGTGACTACCACCGCCGCGGTTTTGGGCACCTGCAGCTTGCTCGGCTTCTTTGTAGGGGCCACTACTACCGATGACGACTGCGGGGTAGAGGCTGCTTCATGACCTGCCTTTTTACCCCGCTTTCGGGACTTAGCCCCCCCGACTATCTGCCAACCATCTTTGGATGGGGCAGACGCGGAGGGGGCAGGTGTAGTGGTGCCAGGTATACCTGTTGGAGTGGGGAGCGGAGGATATTCTGCTCCAGCCTTTACCACTTTTTTAGGCCCAGATTTCGATGCAGCCGTCTTGGTTATTACTCCGACCGCCTGTCGTGCCCTCGGAATGGCTACAGGAGCAGCCGACAGCGACGCCGCCGCCGCATAGGACACACGACCGCCCACAACTGGCAGCGATGTTGGCACTGATGTGACCTTTGGTCTATGGGCTCCGAGCGGCGGCCGGACAACAGGGGCCGGAGGCAGTCTTGCCTCTAGGCCAGCAAGACGGCCGTCCATCATGCGCCACACAGCGTCAGTAATTTGGCGCAATTGGGCGTCAGCGATGGCACCAATATTGGGAGACGGAGCAGGCTGAGACGGGGACGAGGCCGGATCCTCTGCCGGACGATGCGCCCGGAATTGGGCGAACTGAGCGCTAAGCTCAGCCACTTGCCCGGTCAGGCGGTCGTTGGCTGCCTGGAGACGAGCTACGTCCCCCATGAGGTCTTCCACGACTCCAGCAATGGCAGAGGAGGAGTCCTTAAGAGCTCTTACGAAAGAACTCTTAAGGTTCCTGGATTTGGTGGCCACTTTTTGGATTATGGCCACCCCCATATTTACTCTCTCCTGCAAAGACACCGGTGTTTGGACGACAGAATCCCTTTCCACCGGTCCTCGTATTTTTTGCAGGAGATCAGCTATCTCCTCCTCCGCCGCGCTTTCACCCTCAGCTCGGACCCTTCTATAAGCTTCTGCCTTGGAGAAGACAGTGCCTGATGGGGTCGAGATTGGAGTGCGTGACCGACCTCTGCGGCTGCTACCCACTTTAGGGGGCAGCATCTCCTGGGACGTATCACTCTCCTCGTCCCTGGAGTGTCCGCGCTTTCGACTTTCGCAGAGCTCCATCCTTGTCGACTCCAGTGCGTCTATAGTTACACTGGAGTTACCTCCGTCCGACGGAATTGCGGATTTGGAACGTAGCCGTTCCGAAGTTCTTCGGCTCCCAGCAGCCAAGATGACTTCTGGGAGCCGCTCCGAGATAGGCGTTCCCTCCAATACGTCCTCTTCGTTCGAAGAGCAGTTTTTCGCTCTTATACTCTCCTTGATTTGATTTTTAGTCGCCTTCTTTCTTTCTTGTGTTTGGTTTTTTTCAATAAATTTTTCCATATCTAATCCCACGATTGAGGGAGAAATAGTGGTCGACCCGGGCAGAGATCCCCCAATACCCGGGCAAGCGTAAATTTATGCCCAACCGAGGGGTCCGCAGGTGCCTCGGCTGGGAGTGCGCTTGGGACTGAACTACCCATCAGCCATGCATCCCCTGGTCACGCACCAGAACACGGGATTCGGGGTAATTTTTTATAGAGGTTTTCTTCCTCGCAGTCCGGGCGGTTAAGCCAAGACCCTCGCCCCCGATTGGAGTCGCGAGACTCCAACTCGAGACTACGATATGTCGACGGCGGCAGGGAGACTACGTCTCCTGATGCCTGCTCAGTGGCAGTGTAAGTGCACACCGAGCCCGTCCTACCTTTTCCACCGCTGAGCGGAGGAACTCCGACCCTGGAAAGGGTCCCACCATCGTGATTTTTTACCGAGGTTTTCATCCTCATTGCTCCGAAGAGCGAAGAACCAACAGAGGATCCGACAGACACGCCCGCTCTGTTGAACCCAGTCTCGGCCGAATTGCCGAAGAAAATGGCTTCCTCTTCGTGCTAGAATATTAGCCGTTGGCAATGATGAACAACACCATCGCCAACGTTTCCAGGGTGCACCACGTGGAGGTTTTCTAGCCAAGCACCCCATGTAGAAGTAACACATACAACAAACATAAAATATATTTTCGATACACAAAGAACAGTCAGTCTTTAATATCGGAACTATAATATGCAATTGCTAAAAAGAAACCTATGTCCGACGATGGACAGTCCATTGACGGACATAGACCTCTTCTTAGAAATTATATAGACTTTTAATGAATATATGAATATTTTAAAGTTATCTTTCTATATCGTTTGTACATAAATAAATGTACAATGGTGTAGGTGTTCACCATTGTTACAATTAAAATAATGTTCCATAAGTTTGTCGACGATTGCTACTTTGTTAATGGTATTATGCGACAAACATCTACCTAGCATTAAACTTATCAAAGCTACGAGTATTATGTTTCCATTTTTAATTTTAAGTGGATTAAACTGGCGATCCCCGATCGGTTGGATGCACCGCTGCCATGTTTTATAGATCATCAAAAAGATACGAAACATTTTTAGTTGGTCGTGTAAAGACGGATTTTATTTTAACATTGTTAACATAATTATATGTACTGTGGACTAAGTAGTTAACAGGGCAAAAAAAATGACAACGAAGTTCGAAAAATTGTGGAATATGAAAAGGCAGTGTGATAACAATTATAGAAATAATCAAATCGTTTGGGCATTTCTTATAGGGCTTAAAACAGGCTTTATTAGTAAACAGGCGGGCATTCATCATGATCATTATCTTAGCTGAAAGAGGTCCGCGGCTAGACAAGGGTATCTTTCTGCACAGCAACCGATCCTATGCTACACGCATCGGCTTCCCGCGACCTTCACCTAGTGACCTAGTCGTTCCACCACCTTGTGGGGAACTTACCCACGTTTTGTCTTCCAGTACGTGGTTGTCAATCCAGAACTGTTTGACCCAAACGGACATTACTAACTAGGAATAATAATAATTATGATTGATTAATTGAGTATTACAATCTAATAATTATTAACGTATTATGATTAGTTACTCCATAAAATATTTAAAATAAAACCTGAGTAAGCTTTAAAAACACCATATTGTATAATTTTAACCTGTTTACGATTAAGCACGTATAAAAAACTTTTATTTCACAATTTATAGGATCTATTTAGATCATTACCGGCGATAAAGTTTATCGTACTTGTTTAAACACGGATTAACATTTCGATTCTCTTTAGGGACAAGACTAGTTTTATTTACTTAATTATTATAGTCATAAAAATAAGTATTATAATTAGTAACATACATGTCTCGGGGAGGAGATAACAGAGAGATCTAAATTGCTCTAGGCATATCGAAGTGCACCCGCTTCTCTAAACCCTGTCAGAGTTCCCACGGGGAACATCTAGGGGAGCCCTTTGATCAAAAGATTTCATGCCCCCTGTGAATTCTAGGAAATTATCTTATAGGTTATACTCGAATTTCTGCTAAATCCCGTTTGTATGGGGTTTTAGAAACACCAGAGAACAATAAGCCGTTTATAAATTGTTAGCAAGGCGAAAAATTTATAAGTTGATGTGAAACAAGCTTTCAATAATCCCGCATTTAGTAAAGTGCAGATATAAACATTCGTTTGATTTAGTTATTAATTTTAAGTAAAAAGGTAGTAAAAAAATTAAATGCTACTTCATATTTATTCAGTATGTTTGTTTAAAAAAGTTTTAAACCCTCCTTAATATATTCTAGCCACGGCAACTGAAAAAGGTAAACAAGAGTTTGGGTATACTGTTCGAAAATTTATTTAAAATATGTAAATTGGTTTTTACTTATTTTCTAATGTAAACTACTATGCTATTCGATAACAAACAAATTCTATGATAGAATAACCAATAAACCACTTGACAAACTTGTCTTGCAGCAAACATTATTTACGGAAAGACACGTTTCATAAGTATAAATAGTACAATCAACTTAGTTGATAAAAGATTAGTTATAATTTTAATTAAATTAAAGTTGCCCGATTGCGATATGAACTGGCTTTAGAAACCCAGATGTGTTACGCGCAATTAATTTTGGAACACTAGTTTATGTTTCTGCAAACTGTGTTATTTATTCCTTTTACAAACATATGGGTTTTGTATCTTAAATCATATCTTCACCTCGCTAGACGAATTTCTTATGATAATTTTGGTTCTTTTGCATAATTTTGAGAGTTAGAAGGGTGTAAAATTTTACAAAACACTTATATTATTTGTAAAAAAATGTGCGGTTAGGTAGATAAGATGAATTATTTATTTACCCAAACAAATGTGTTCACACAATAAACACTCGCATACAAGGTATAAAGTTGAAGAAACTTCAAGACATGTTTGCCACATACACTAACTTGCAAAAGTTGCATTTTGCATAGTAAAGTTGCATTAGTGCCCGGAAAGATAAATACTTAAATGCGTTAGATGTTTTTTGTGATTTGTTTAAGGCATTCGAGTGTGTTTTTCATGGCACATAGGTCAGTAAATTGTATCACTATAAAATTAGGAGTACTGTTTTGAATTTTCTTATCTCTTATTTACCTAACAGAATTCAGGGGATAAAAATTAATGGTCAAAGGTCTTTTGGGATCTCTGATCACTATGACGATTCCGTAGGACTCAATTCTCGGGTGATTTTTGTATCTCGCTTAGGTACATGCTATTAAAAGCTCACTCTCTAATGTCGTGAACTAATTCAACGTTAATAATTTGCTTTTAAACGACAAATAACTAAATATAACAACTTTATTTATAATTTGTAAGTATTTAGAAATATTTACGCATGCTTATTAGCAGTCTTATTACCATAGCACGGGCTCTGGCTATTTTGGAATCAGACAGCCACGTGTAAGATGTGTAAGATTATTAATTTATTTGTTCTATTATATAGAATGTCAAGGTAACTTGTTACATGAATAGTGTCCAATTAGGTACGTAATTATGTTAAATCATATTTATCACTCACAAAGCCATTTACACTATAATAGATTTCTCCAAAAAGAAATGATTTTACTTTTAATTGCTTGGTTACTATCTTTCTAACTTTTTGAAAATTCATGATAAGCAATTGGTGTGACGCAAACAACACAGATACACAGATAAAGTTTATTTTGATCACGCCTATTTCGAGGAATAATATCTGCCGTACATGAAGATAGGATTGGATTGATTTTGATAACTTAAACAGTTTTTATATATTAAATGAAATACGGCTTACAAGAATCTCTGATGTTCAATCTAAACGTTAACCTTAAACAATTTTTTTAAACATACTTTGAAGGCGATTTTCTTGTAGGTTGAATTGTCCCATAATATGACCCGTATCTCGAAATTCTCTATTTCTTTTCTACATTAAGAGCCTACCAAAGTGACTCTACTCTGCCTGATGGAAAGCATAAATAGAATCTAAGAGTTGTGGTCACCATACTCATTATAAACGCAGACAATGCACTGTGGTGACACACACTATGGCGGCCTAGTGAGATGCTTTTTCACGCTTTGCTTGGGGACGTAAAAGGCATGACAGTCATCGTGGCAGTGTAAGGCTTACACAGTTATCACGATTAGTGTCACCCCCTGCATCAATGGGCCTCCAATCTCGCACTCGCCAACGAAACACAATTTCAATTGATTTAGTTCATCTGTAATATTCTGTTAGTTAAGTATCTACATATATTAAATGTCAACAATAGTTTGTAGAAAGCAAAGGCACATGAAACTTTGTAATATAAATGGTGTCAATAGTGTTATTGTTATAATATATTTAATGATTAATTTAGGAAATTTTAATGCATGCTGGCTAAAATATATACTTATTGTTTTATTTATATTTAATCAATAGCAAATTATTTTTTATCTAGCCATTGAATTGTTTTATTTAACATTATATTGTACCTAACCTGTGACATATCAAAGAACTGATCAACGCAAACTGGATTATTTCTAATTATATTGGTCATTACTAAGTATTAAAAGTCGTAAAGAGCCACATTTATAATTTTGGTTATTATGTTTTTCTAAATACGTACTTAGTTGTTAATAAATACATGATTGAAATATCTTTGTAAATATTTTTATAATTTTACCAGTGACTAATCCTGTATCGTGATTTAGAAATTCTCACGTTGATTAACATATATTCAACATCCCAACATCACTATGCAAAAACTGTGTTTACTCATTGAAGACTTCACCACAGCACCGCGGACCAAATACTATCCCAGCTCAATAAAATCAACGAACTACTGCCCCGATACACAAGGACTAGCTGTTACTAGCCGTACGAAACGAATCATGAATAGCTTTGTTCACAAAGATTTAAAAAACTGCTTGACTTTAGTTGGATCTACATTTTCGACCATAGCGAAGCTGCAGATGTATCAGGTTTGAGCATTCCTACAATGATACAATTTGCTACAATGATTTCTGGTACTTACATGTTTTCTTGACTATTGCTAGCATTCTCTATTAATTTCGACTTAGCCTATCAATTTCTTCTTATTTAGGGTTTTGAGGCCTTAAGTTAGCCACGATGGCGGAAGAAGTTCATTTTATTTTGGTTAATTATTTGTCAAGTAACTTTTGATTTATTTTTAGGTGACGATATATTATCGATATACGCATAACATTGGTTTCGTTAGTTTCATAAAACTCTGAAAAACTCAAACTACTTAAGTACGATTTAAATTATGTTTATTGTTATAGTCGCATTGAATGGTTCGTCATTAATTTATAATGCTGATTATATTAAGAGAATATTTTAGTATCTGCACAGTATGGTCAGGTAAAGCTAATTCTAATACTGCCGTACTAAAGTTATGCGCAAAATTATCAATGAGTATCTTCAGGCGGGTTTGTTGATAAAGTATAAAACTTGAATTAGAATTTAACACAAAATTTCCAATTTATCAGATTGATTATTTCTTTTTAAAACATTAATATTAACATCTTCCGCTAAATCTATTATAGTATAGTATAGTATTGTATTTTTGTACTAAAATACGTAATATCATTTTAAATGTATATATGTATCTCTATATTATTGTCTGTATACCTGCTACATGTTATGCAAAATGTGATGAACTATGCAGTTACTTTTATAACTCACAGACACCATATTTGTCTTTAGTACTATACTTTAGTAAAGAAATAATATTTTAAAATGTCGTAAGCATCAACTACAAAAATATTCAATCTTGAATTTTCACAAAATATAAAACTTACTAGAATTTTCTATAAGCAAATACTAGGCGCTTACAGTACCATCAACCCGCCGCGTCAAGTGATTATGATGCATCACACTAGAGCTCGTCCATCACATCAGCATCGTACATCATCACCAGACTCATAATGTAATAACGAAACTTATGAATAAAATACATGTGCTCTTTTATTTTTATACCGACAGTTGAAAAATAAACAAGAAACTCATATTCTAGATCTATATTTATGAAAGTTAAAACAAACTCCAAAATGAGCACACAAAATATCACTTTTATATGCAAATAATACACGTAGTTTTAATTATTATTACGCCTAAATACACGATATCTATAAGGTAATAAAGTATAAATCAACTTTGATCTAATTATTATTGTTTAACTGCCATGTGCATTTCTATATTTTCTATTTTTCAGTCGCTTGAAAACGTAATTGTTCTTATATGTGGATTATCTTGTTTCGTTTAATTATATTTATTGATTTTTGTTATACTTTATACAAAAAATTTCGGTGTAATCTATTCAGGAATGTAAACAAATTGTGCTATTAGAAATTTTGTCAACGATAGTAACCATTTCTAAATTAATATAGAAAGTAATTTTACACTAGATTCCTGATTTATTTTAACAATTCTATTTATTTAATATTATTTACTTTTGTCAAATAAGCTCAAACTTTATCTTACCTGCCTGTATTATAAATAATTATGGGCAATATTTTTTTGGTTGTCATTAATTGTTTTCTTTACCTAACCGCCACGGAGATGACAAACAAACAAACAGAAAGCCAAATGTGGGACGTGGGCTAAAATAGACAGTCGCCTACAACTTTATTAATTCACATAATTTTAATAATTACTAAAAAATCATTGGATAGTAACAGTGTTGGAGCCATTATCAAGATAAATTTTTGGTTCGATTGATCTAGGTTTAAATTAGAATTTCATTACTACGAGTTTCATGAGGTAAACCATTCGAAGCTATTATGACCATAGGTTAATGGGCTATGAAGAGCCATGAAACAGGATCACAGGGTTAATACCTATATGGAATAAGTACGTTCATATTTTACTATGTCATGAATTATGGAAACAGAAGGTTAGAACCATTGCTTTATTTATAACGTCAGTGAAGATCTACCAGTATTTAACTGATTTGTTTTACGATTTTGAACATTTTGTACCGTTTGATGAAGAAAGATTATGCGCTTCCTTTCAAATAGTCCAAAATGAAATAGCCAACTAATAGCGAAATATTTTTAAAAGAAATTTGACTATGTAAGGAAACGAACATAGTGTTAGTCACTTAATTGATTCAGAATTTAGATTTTATTTAGACTTTATGGACAAATGTACAAAAAAAGACTTAATGCGGTAGGCATATTCTACCAGTCAACTACAGGGCGATACAGAGCCAAACATGGCAGACACAGTGTTTGCTTTAAAGAAAAGACTATTAGCCCGCTTTAGAAAAATACCCTATGTCGCGATGGATTTTAAAAACAAGAAACGGGCTCAAAGAACACCCAAACCCAAAACAACAATTTGTGGATTACACAAAATGTTGTCCCAAGTTCCTGTGTTTGAACCCACAACAATCAGCGCAGTAAAGAGCGGTGTTGCGACCGCTTAAGTTTGAGTGAGGTTACTATACTTACCAAACCCTCTCCGTTCCCCTGATTCTAGGAAGAGAAAATGTGAAGGTGACAACTCATTTGCGACTCTTGAGTCACAGGTTTACACGTGTAGACCAAGTCATTTAACATCAGAGACGGTCACGTTTGTTCGCTCGCCCCTTTCTATACTAATTTTATAAAGCTGAAGAGTTTGTTTATTTGTTAGGTTGAGTGCGTTAATCTAAGGAACATGTAGTTAAATTTCAAAAATTATTTCAGTGACGAATAGTCACAAAAATGTTGCATGAAATTGTATGAATGCCCCTTTAAAAGCTAAACAAAAAAGTACACGATAACATACATCTATCTGTTCAGGTTGACTCAATATTACCTTTTTAATGGTAAATATATGTGTGTGGGTCAGCTAGTCTCATATAAAACGGAATTGTAAGCTTCAAAGTTATCATTGAGACTTGATGACACTAATCTAACAGCTTCACTTTCTTTTGAAAGTTATTGCGAAGAAACGGATCAGATGTTAGATTGCTTGGTTAACCTACTTAAACAATGGGAAGGTTCTCAAGACAATTATTTTTTACTCCTACAAAGTAGACATTTTTTACTTAGGCATCTTTTTTATTACTTTACTTCAAGTTTTATTCGACACAATTTGTTATTATTCTGATTCTATCAGTGTTTGCAACATTAACCTGTCAAACAGTATGCTGACACAAACCAGTTATTTTAAACATCTTTAAAGCGACGATAATCTCAGTTTAATACCTGAAGGTTAATTTCTTTTAAAGTATCCATTATAGAAGGTTTATCTACTGGCTTCCGCTGATTTTATTCTCTATCTCCGACAACCAGGTACGGTAATTAACCACTGAGCGCTCCTTCAATTTATTGCGAGGAAATTATCTTTGTTGACCCACGCGCCTCTGCCAAGGTGTTTAATAATTTTTTTTCAGTCTTTGTAAGCATTTTTCATTTCCCTTGCTTCGTCATCTTTTGTTTACTGTCTTTTATTAATTATATAAAAGAATACATGTTTTCTGTTTTATGGTACATTTTATGCGACGTAGACTAAGGTTTTTATAATTTTGTGCACTGTTTGACTTTTTTTTGTTATAAGACTTTTACGTCACAAACTTAGTTTCAGTTGTTTCAAAGTGCTATTATCACATATTAATATTGAGTTTTATAGCGTATTACAGTGTTATACGCGACAAATATTTCAATTCTATCATATTTTATCATAGTTGTGTGGGTGGTGTGAATGTCGACTTGATCAACCTAGCTTTGTTTTTTTAGCTTCAACCTTATTGCATATCAAATATTTTATAAATTTCATAGAAACTCAGAGTTTTACTTTTTTCTCGATAGCTTGATGTGCCTTCTACACAGAAATATTGAAAATCAAATACATATTGCAAAAATATTTGAATTCAAAATAATGTATTCCAAATGTTTATATGGGTTAAAAAACTATAAAAAGAGGAATAATTTTGAACGCAAACGGGCAGCACATCATAAGAATAAAGAATTAAATAGTAATATTCATTGTAGTAAATATTTTCTACATATTTTTTCCTAAAAAGGTAAAGCTAATTCAAAAGAATTGTTACCTACACTACAATTTTTATTTATTGTCAAAGATAATATAATTGTTTAACAAATCAATTATCTAAATGATTCTTTCTTTTAACAAATAGGTAAATAAACGTATATAGATCAAAGATAATCATGATGTAAGGTAACAGGAAAGCCGTTAGCCCATTTCATATGCACACGACCGCCATTGGCGCACTAATGCAACGTGCATTTTTAATTCATGTCAAGAGTCCCAGGCGCTTCGAGCTAAATGCGACCGTGACGGCAGTCGCTTACGGCTACCGAATACGTCACGGAAGCATGCATATAAGTACCGACCTAACTTTTGGTTTAGAACAAATATAATAAAACATATTTATACAACATATTTGCGAATAGGTAGTGTGTCTAATGGTACTTGCGTACTATTGGAATTTCGACTGATGTGAGACAATTGACAGTTTGATGGTGACTGTATTTTTTTATGTTTTTATCAAAAGACCTCCTAATTGATGAACCAATGCGGATAAATTTTAAATGTCATTTAAGGGGATATACTTCTCATTTGGATCCATTCAGATTTAAAGAAAAACCCTGTCTGTAAGGATGGAAAATTTCATGACGAAGAACACAGTATATTGCAATTAATTATGATAAAATTGCATAAAAACTCTGTCGCCAACTTGCCATTTATCTCCGTTGTGTATTACCGGTGCCTACAATGCCATTCAAAATACCGTTACTGATCTTGAAAATGAATACAATACTTGTGCCCTTTAATAGCTTTAATAAGCACACACTAGAAGGGTATTTTATGACTTTGGCCATAAACTTATGTATTATGTTATATAATAATAATTTATAGTAGTAATAAACTGGGCAAGGCTCTCCAAAGCACTGCTGTAAACTTATTTCTACCAGGTCACCTTGAGTGTGATGCTAATAAATGCGTAAAGCTCAAAACTGTTGTGTACGTTTTTTTTTTCAGGAATTTGGTGTCATCAAAATTGAAAATGTAATGTAAAAAACATCCAAGTGTCAATTTTTTATTAGTAACTTATTATATTAAAAGACATCTAAATACAAAAGGTATCTCTTTTAAAAACTTAGACCTTTTGAAATATTTCGATCAAAATAATTGGAAATAAGTTGATCGGCGAAATTCGTGTAATGTGAGCTAAGCTTCGCTAAAGGCTCGGGGTAATTTATGCTTTTAAAATAAACAGTTATTTATATGACATATAACAATAACAACACATCTTACAGATAGCCATCTGATTTCAAACTAGGCAAAACAGGTAACTATAATAACCAGATTGCTCATAAGCATACTTACATATATATTTCTAAATATATACATATTATAAATAGATTACACAGAGATTTGTCCTGGGTGGGAAGCGAACCCACGACCTTTAGCTTAGCAGTCAGAATCACTAGCCACTAGACCAACAGGTCTACAAATAACTCAAATACCAAAAGGGCATTGAAATCAATTGAAATGTAGAGGTCTTATTGCATAACTAGCTATCCTTATCGTTGGATCTGATGACAAAGAACTAGTTTGAGTTCTCCAATACACTTGATCAATCACAAAGATGTATTGTATTTTTACATTGTATGGCATCCTTTAGAATTTTCATACATTATTTTTTCAAGCCACTACACGATTAAGAAAAGTTTCCAAACACTTTTAATATATTTCTATAGATTCATTCAAAATCGAAGTATCTCATAGCATTGTTTCCTCCCTTAATACACTCTTAAACAGTAAATCTATGTACATTAAAGTTCAATTACTGTCACTCACTCGAGCAAACAACCATGTTTTCATCATTCATATTACTTATCATCATAGCATAAAAGCTTTATTGAATTCTGTCTGGTTCATGAAGAAGATCAATCGATTCAGTAAGCCGAAAGAAAATAAGTAGGCGTAGACTTGTTACCTTTTAAGTATCATTAATTTAACTGTCAAAAGTTTTCATTGGGTATAGTGAAGACATTACAATGTTCTTTTTTCGTAACATTTAATCTCGTCCGTTTATTTCTTGCAGCTGTAGCTTTTAACACTTAATTTTAACTGTTAAAATTTGCAGTAATTGACCATTTAAATTTTGTTAGAAAGCTTACACATTATAATTTGATTAGTCTAATAAGATAAAGTGACACAACTTTTACATTAACATTCCTAAATTGTATGGTAATCTGCATATTGCTTTAAAACAACATTTTTATAGCTCATTTGGCTGATAATGATAATGCTTGCGAATCATTGGCACTTAATTGACTTTGAATTTAAAAAATTAGAAAACGAGTATATATGTGTAATTATTTTGTTGAGTAAATAGTTGATGTTGAATATCTAATACCTTTAAACGAGCAATTCTTGTATATATATACATATTCTGAATCTCGGAAATGGCTCCAACGGTTTTCATGAAATTTAGTATGCAGGAGGTTTCGGGGGCGATAAATCGATCTAACTAGGTTTCATTTTCAGAAAAAGTTTTTTTATCCGTGTGTTCATGCAATAAAAAACTGCTACAATGTCATTAGAATACGAGGGTAAATGCTGCTTTACCGAAACAGCAACGCTAAAGCTAAATACTTCAGTAGATGGTGTTGTTTGAAAGGCCCGCTTTGACACTTATCTTTGAAAAATTAGGGATAGAAACAGAAACAGTTGGTAAATTGTGAATCAATTATCTAGTAGATTTATCAAAAAAAATACCGAGCAAAACTCGGTTTCCAGGTACTAAGTATAAAGTGAAAAACAGCGAGTACGTACTATTGGTCACTTCAGTGATACAATTACCTTACGCACTGTGGCTTAAGTAAAAAATAATGATAAGTTTATGTAGTATTAATAAACTCTACATATAAATAATTTTTTAACAGAATATTTGTTATTTACTATTTATTATTGTGACAACAACAATTGTATTATTTTACCATACATATTTCAATCTGTTTTTTAAACACATTAACGGTGTCTCCAAGATAATCAAATTTATCTCTGTTTTGTAGGTGTATAATTTATCTCAGTATTATAGGTGTATAATAAATTAAATTAATGTACTTTGATATTAATGTTATATTTATACAAATGATGTTTAATCGTAATATTCCGTTGCATAACTGTTTCGATAATCATAACATTTGCATATTCGAATCGAAATTGTCCACTTTCTTCTAATATAATGTTTGAATAAACATTAACACGAATGAAATAAGAAATAAAATGAAAAGTGATACTAATTAACATCAATATCGTAATTGATAAAGTAAGTATAAATGTCTTTTGAAAACAAATCTGACCTCTCTCTGTTTCATGTATTTGTCGTCTTCACGTTGATTTTTAGAAACATTCTGTAAGAAAATTATGTCTAACACCCTAGAGGTTAATAAACTTTTATTATACATATATGTATATATATGACGACGCGCTGATTATGGCACAATTTTATTATAAATTATATTATTACTAAATTACGAATTATAATCATTACTTGATTTACTCATTTGGTTTTAGTAAGTTGACTCTGTAAACGATAATATTAAAATAATATTATTGAAATAAGAGCGGTAACCCTGAATGGAGTAGTAGGTATCGAGTAATCCGCCAGCAATCGTTGCTGCCATGCTGGCGGGTGAGGAAAGCTGGGCCGCAGTGATCTCTTTCTGCGAAACTGTTATGCTCCAGAAAGAGACCGCTGAATGGGATCAGGAGAGAGATTAGTTGCTGCGGTCTGCGATAGGATAATTTGTTGCGGCCTGGTAGCAAAAATGCGATCGGGTCGCAACAAATTATAACAACCGGACTGATAGGTGGGATTGCCTTTGTGGCGTCCCCAGGATAGGGTCTGACTAGGCGCGGCGTTGATTCTGGAGGGGACCTGAAATAACATGGTCCGGGTCGCCTTCAGAGAAGAACGCCTGAGACCGGCCGCCGGGGTGGTTTTTAGTGGAAACACCACATACTCCTGGCTCCTGCGTCCCCGAGGAGTCGGAGATCCGAAGGGATTTTTCACCCCGACAACAAAATAAAAAAAAAAAGGTATCGAGTAATGGCAGCCGTCAGTTGATTTCGAGATGGACAGCTATCACGAGGTGCACACATACTAACCTATTGGCTCTTCTATTTTCTATTTTAATTCAAGCTTCTTGATTTATGAGATTTTGTATAAAAATTTGTAACGATTAAATAATGAGACATTAAACAATACAAGTGTGCTCTTATTTTGAAAGTACCTATTTCACCACTCACGACGAATAACTAAACAAACGAAACAACGAAGACCGTTATGACGCCCTCTCTGAAGTTCTTACATATTTACTCGTATATACAGAAATACTACAAACTTTGGTTTTGTCTAATCTATGTATACCTATTTATTATTAATACTTAAACTTACTTTGTTCTTAAACTTATAAAAATTATCTTTTGAGTAGGTTTTTTTTTTAGATAATTCTTTAACCTTATAAAAGATACTCTTCATATTGTTCTGTATGTGTATAAAGATATAAATCAGACGATAAAACCTCATTTTATACAGAAATAATCAAATGTTGATTTACACTAAATATTTGAACTAACACTTGACTTGACTAGACTAAGATATCTATTTGATAGTCTATGTTGCTATGGTGAATCATTAATAATAAAGGATAAATTACAAATGACATATAATTGACACTTTAGACAAAGCGAAAAGTTTGTATTTTGCTGACACCTTTAGTTGTAAGTACATTTTCCTCTAATCAATTTTTTTTCCCAAAAATTCAATAGAATAGAAATAAACATATCTTTACATGTTGCCTACTAGTGTCTCGCGACGGCTTATCACGATAATCTTCAAATTTTCAATTTTTCTTTACTGTTATATGAATATATTTTTTTAATTTATTTTGAGAGCCTCCTATAGTGACTTTACTCTACCTGATGGAAACCATAAATAAAATCTGAGAATCATGGTCACTATACTCATTGCGAATGCAGACAATGCTTTTTCACGTCCCGCTTGGGGACGTAAAAGGCATGACAGTCATCGTGGCAGTGTAAGGTTCACACACTAATCACGATAACTGTTACTCCTGTATCAATGAGCCTCACGTATCGCACTCGCAAACGAAACATGACAGCACGGATGCTGTCGCTTTGAGTTGGTCTTCTATGAGAGGATAATACTGATCTGTTCGACTTTCTTTACACCAAATGGGTGAGGTTACCGGAGGTTCAATCACTCCCCTATTTTTGAGAGATTTCTTAAAAGGTGGCAATGCACTTGTGTTTACTAAATTAAAAATATCTGTGGATGACGGTACTCATTTATTAGAAGGTCACTCATCTACTCGTTTGCCATTACACACAACACACACACAAACTACAATAAAATCAAGAAACTTTTTTCACTTCTCAATTTACATTACCTTTTTATTTACTTTAAAAAAATGCCCAGTATGAAAAATAGTGAATAGTGTGTTTGAAATGCATATTTGATCTCACACCGAGTGTCGTAAATATACTCGTAAATGTAGCTCGGGTTAGATATTTAGGTCAAATTTTTTTTAGTCATTTTTAGAGTAAACGACATTTTTAATTGATGCTGTGCTACCCATATGTTTGACATCGTATTTTATTTACTGCTCCATTTCACGTGTCACCTTTTTTACGTTTGTTGTATATTAGAAAAACAGACATAATGAAAGAAAATTATTTGCATGTTTATAGTTCTCAAAGGGTTAAAAATTATGTCTTTTGTGTATAAAACTGACTTTTATAATATGCGATAAGTCTTGAAAATTAAAGAGTTAAAATATATTGAATTCGTTATAGTAATAGTTGATTGTGTTTTGTAAGACATACTCGTACACACGCCTCGGTGGCGCAGTGGTAGCGTATGCGACTGCTGTGCTTGAGGTCTCGGGTTCAATTCCTAGGTCGGACCAAATGTTTGCACGATCTGCAAATATTTGTTTCGGAGGTTGGCTGTTTTCTATGTAAAATATGTATGTACTTACAAAAAAAGTAAAAATATATTAATATCAGTTGTCTAGTACTTATAATACAAGCTCAGCTTAGATTGGGACTAGATGGCGTTGTGTGTCAGATGTCCGAAATAATATATTATATTAGATAGAAAATCATACCTATTTCCCAAGAGGGGTAGGCAGAGGCATATTAAACGCCCACTTTTCGTAATAGGTGCGAGTCTATTACCGCTAATCGGGATATTTTTTTTTCTATATTAAGAGCCTGCCAAAGTGACTCTTCTCTACCTGATGGAAAACATGAATAAAATCCAAGAGTTCAGAGAGATCACCATACTCATTGCAAATGCAGACAATGCAGTATGGTGACCCACACTATGGTGGCCTTGCGAGATGCTTTTTCACACCCCGCTTGGGGACGTAACAGGCATGACAGTCATCGTGACAGTGTAAGGCTTACACAGTTACCACGATAATTGTCACCCCTGCATCAATGGACCTTCGGCCATATATTGATTGAAAGAGCCTTGTCTATCGATCAATAGGCACACTACTAGCAGGTGAGATTGACTTCTTGGTGGAAACCCTACCATACACCATGTAAGACAAGGTGTTAAAATTGTAAATTCCGGGACAGGTAATAAATAAACACTTTTGATTCAATAATCTATTTGCACAACATTCTTCAAATAATGCTGCTATTTTGTTAATATCAGTGAAATTACATCTTATGATTAAGAGTATTATGGTAATGCGAAAAATTTCTTAATAAATCCATGCATCCATTCATCCAAGCTAGTAATAAACTCACACTGCTTATTCTTTGCTCTTCTTATTGTTGTCCGCAAATTCTGAATCATATTCGTCGTAACTTGTACGGATATAAAATGATACCTCGAAGAATTATAGGTAGCTTATTTACAAATTTAACTCATTTATCCATTAACTGTCAAAATAACTGTCTTAAAATTTAACATTTAAATGTAGCTTAAACTTTAGTCTTTCAAAATTTTTTTTAAGAATATGAGAAAGATAGATCTGTGAACATCTAAAACGTCAAAACGAGTTATGAATTTGGCTGACCTATTACAAACTCAGCTCAAGTAAGCCAAATCCATAACAATTTTATAACTGTAATATAATAAATACTGTATCATATATACCATATCATATACCAAAAATACCAATAATACAAACAAATAGTACAACAAATACTTATATATTGTAAGCTAATATATCTGAATCATAATAAAATCTTTTGTTTACTTATACTCACACATACATTTCGTTCACTAAAATCCAATAACATTAAATATAGCTAAGCTAGCAAGATGTAAATCCTCTAGTAAAATGTAAACAACATATCACATAAACTGCTCAATTGTAGTCTGTTTATACTGCCTTATGCACACCTTTCTCACATAGATTAATAACAGCACTATATGACAGATACACCGTGGGCTAGTTTAAGCCTCCTCTAGTTTTCTTCGCATATAGCTGTAGAAGGGATAGGGATATAATTCTCGATAGGGACTAAAGACCATGGATTAGGAAACTTTTTATTCTCTTGATACTTCATGGTAAATATTAAAACGGTTTATAGATGATAACCTCGGTATTTTATTACAAATATTAACAACAAATAGTCGACATATACTCCCTTTTTTGTCTGGGTGGAAAATTCCTTCAGATCTCAAATTTCTTGGGAATATATTTAGGAGCCGGGAGTATGAAGTGATTCCGCTAAAACTGTCCTGACGGCCGAACTCAAATGTCTTACTTTGGGAGAACTAAGACAACATCGTCTTTATTTCATATATCTCAATGTGATCAGGCCGTTATCGCATTCCGTACTGCAGCAGTCAATCGGTCACCAGAGGTCAATACTCTCTGGTGGCCCGCAGTCCTGTCAGTGACTCATACCGCCTCGAGGATCGGCCCTCTCCCGATTCCAATCAGCGATCTCCTCCTTCAGCATTGTGGCTTCAGAGAAAAGGACCACTGGGCCCCAGCCCTCGTCACCCGCCAGCATGGCAGCAATGATTGGTGGCGGGGACAGATCTCTTCCGATGTAGTCGACCAGGACTTCACGTTCAGACGCCCACTCATTCTGGTCTTACCCGCTCTCATCCCGGTGACTGTTCAGGGCGAGCCCGAGGTACTTGATGTGCTGTTCGACCTCGACCTCAGTTCCCGCCACTCTAATAGGTGAACAGGTGCGAACTGTACCACCGCGCTTCGGTGGAACCACTCCTATTTTCTCGTGCTAAGAGATAATTTGTTTAAGCTTTTATTCTTTACTAAAATCAATAATATAATCAATTAACATAGATTATGCTGTTCGAATCTGCAGATATATATTTGATTTTATAAAAGTTTCATGAAACATTAATAATAGTACAACATACAAAGCGAAATAATTGCCTGATGAAATGTACCAGAGTGAGGAGCTGTAATGAGAGAAACATTTGCTACGTTGCCGTTTTAATCGTTACGGTCCACATTAATGATGTGTCATTGACAAGCAGTACAATACCAAGGCAGTTTAATACGTAGAATAATAAGCAATTTATCTATATTAAGAAAAAGTACCCACAGTTGATTCTCAGACTGCCCTCACATTGAGAAACGCCTACTGTTTATTAGGATCCACCATCTCGATCCACCAGTGGGTAAAACAGCTCTATGAAGTTAACTGTGATTTACAATTGGTCTGGGTGTTTCCTGTGATACTTGCATCTCACTTTTATACTCCACCAGCGGACCAAATAGTACTCAGTTAGTTTGTCACGACTCACCAGAGATTCTAGTGGAATCTATGATACTTATTTATCTCTTTTTATACTCTACCAGTGGATCGAAAAATACAATGAAATCACTGTGATCATTCTGGCGTATCATATCGTATTTGAGCTTTTTTATGTAAGCAACGTCACTATTAATGGAAAAATCATTGATTATTATATCCAAATGGCTTTTAAAATTATAAGCTTACGTAACTTTTATAGCTATGTCTGTAATACCTACACTGGTGCTATCCTATAAAAACCATTACGTAATACTACGAGTAATATCCTACAAATACCAATAAAACTTTCTAGACTTACATTAAACATGATAAGTTAGTAGTACACATGATGAGTTTGTCAAATACATACACTACGATAAGTTAACCTGGCGTTTGATGTGAAAGTGAACATGTAGTAGACATAATAAATTGCTTGACTGTAACCTAGGCCTGCTAGTATAACATAGATATTAATCTGTTGCCACGGAGTAATTTACAACATCGATGTTATTGACAAGTCCATTAAGGTTATTGTTTACCAAACCGGTAAGAAATCGTTTATTTAAATTAATACCCAGCAACAGAAACATGATGAAGTATGAATCTAACTTAAAGTTTTTATCAATCATTTAGTTGCTTAGTTTGAATTTAGTATTATATTCTTTAGAATTAAGCTTCTTTAAGAAATATAGTCTAATAAAACTCTCGTGAATATACAACACTATAACGGTAGGTAATTATGTCGCTTTCAAGTGACAAGGCAGTGCCAGACTGTTTATGTACAAGCCAAATAAATATTTATTAGTTCTCTTACTACGCTGTCACTTTGTGAATAAATACAAGTTTGTCCTGAGAGTCTAATATGAGTTAACACAATTTCAATAGATTCAATAAATAAATATCATTACAGGGTTTGAAGTTCCCAGCATCAGCTACTTTACAGTTACAAGTATACGACCATGATTTTCTTCTCCACTCTTCAAAACATCTTTATTACGAGAGGCATATTGCACTCTTTTTTGCATTAACTTCTCTTATCCCTTTCCTTTCCTCATATTTCATGTGTATGACTGAATAGTGGTCGCTGGAGCTGACATGTAAGAACGCAAAACATAGTGCAGGGTGCCCTGCGGCACAGTGGACCGAGGCAAGTTGACGACGTTGACGTTGCAGCGAAAGGTTGCCGACTGGTTGGTGCACATCAAAATTTTAATTATCTTTATTGTCTCATCAAAATAATATGATGACAACACATATAAATATAATAAAGTTTGAGTACCTTTTTAAAAAAGTAGAAGAAGTTGACAAGAAGTCGTTTCTTCTAACATTGTTTGAAAATCGTACATGCATGTAAGGCGCACATATTTTTCTCGTACACCTTTGACATTTATTGAAAGTAACATTATATACGTGAAAACTTTGTAACGACCTGTTTCTAACATGTGAGAAGGCTCTATATACGAAGACAGAGCGCGATAAATCCAGATCATTAGACTCCATCAATCCGGTTACAAAGGAAAAGGAAACTTTTTTTGCTCTAAATAAAATAAAAAGATATGTTCCGTCCTTGTCCCTTTCTGGAACATGCTTGTTTCATATATTTGTGCTATAACCGAGAAACATAAAGGTAACAAAACACTGTACTGGTATTCGCTGCGTTATAAAAAATCTTTAACACCCGGTAATGCGATTTGTCTGTCTGCTTCTTTTACACACTAATTTAACATGCTCTTGTCTAAAGGAGGTCTCTTCATATAAAAAATGTTTAATAAATTTCATTGAAATCAAAGCAAACAAGGACTGTTACTGAAGTGTGTATGTGACCTTAGCAGTGTGGAGTCCACGACGCGTCCGGAGAGCGTGAGACTCCACACAAACGATGAATTATTGCGTGTCATCAATTACCGGACAGACACGACTCACACTGATGTTAAACGCATGTTTCTGGATATGCTCTGAGTTCGGAATGAGGTTGAGATTTATTGTTTATTTTAGAAACATAATACATTTAGAAACTGCACAATGAATTACTGAAAACCTAGAAAAATATTGACTACATAAATTATCTTTCATGGAGTAATGTTCTTGCTTACATTTATGATGTTGCCGAAAAACCTGTTAATCATCATAACTACAACCCTTTTTTGTGTTAATCTTTGATAACAAGCTTTCTATACTACAAAAATTTAAAGTTAATTTATGTACACTTCAAACACTGCAAAATAATCTGTACAGATGAAGCTCAAATTTTGGAATAATTAGTAAATTATAAAATATAAAAAACAATATTCAAAGCGATTTTATCAAGTACCGTATCTGGATTGGATCATACTTAGCGCAAACAAATTATGAATCCTGAAACGGTTTACAAATTTTGTAATCTATTTTATATCATCAGATAATATAAGAAGTGATAGGTACTTCCAGAAATACTTTTTCTCTATAGATGTTATTGTAAAGTGGTGTTTACATCATCCTACTTTATAGGGACCTGAATAACTTTAGCACGCAAAATCACAATGTTTGTTCTATTGTATGTCCATTAGGTTTGTCTTCTAGTACCATTAATAAGGTGACTATTGACAGAGACGAATAACTGTTACATGAGAATGAGTGATACTTCGGTTGATTCTAGTTATTGGATTTCATTGTTATATTCATAGGTTTTTAATTTTTCTTTTTTTTTTGAAAAGGCGACACCCACATGTAATAAACTCTGTGTCGAGGGGGGACTATACAAACATACAAAAAACGGACACAAAGAACACTCAGACTCAGAACAACAATTTATGAAAGTGTTATCCCATGTGGGGCTTAAACCCGCAACACTCAGCGCAGTAGAGAGCGGCGTGGCGACCGCTTAAACCACTACACCAACCGTGCCGTCACTATTTCTTCGCATATTTTTGCTCTATATATGTCCTGTATCGGTTCTAGAGATTGGTAAATATTTTAATGGATTTCTACTTTATATTAAATACAGAACGTACTACTACTTCAACATCGTTACAATTGGAATAAGATCTCCACAAAGAGTACATAATGTACTGGTCGTGGCCTTCCTGATTAGCATCCAATCAATAGTCTTCACAGGGATATACGAGCATCTCTCTACTAATACGACTTCCTCGGATAAAGTTAAGTTTAAAATTTAGCAAGCTATATGAGTTTGTACCAAATTATAAGTTTAGCTAACTATATCGGAAAAAATTATGATCTTACACTGTGCAGTTAAATTTAGCATTCACAATCCATAATCAAGTCAAAAGCTAATCTCCGTTGTAACCACTATAGCTTTGCTAGCTCTGACTACTCGTAAATTGTTCAGGTCGATATGAAGCAGAGTCTTGAATTTTTCATGACATTTTAGATTAGGTTACAACTTGAACGGACGAAGTTTCTTATCCGACGTAATTTATCCAATTTATTGACTGTACCTGGAGTAATTATTGTAAAGATTCCCTTCACCGTCCACGTAAAGATCTTGATTTATTTCTCTTTGATGTCAGATATATCTTTTGTAATCTAGTTATTTTATATAAATAGTTTAACATACTGTTAAATTTTATCCGATTTACATTTAATATTGTAACCAGTAAAATAACTCAGACCTACCGTGATAACACTTGTACAGGTTTTGCACAATCTTAATATTCATCAATATCCTTTAGTGACACTACTGGACATAAGCCTCTTCTAAGGAAAAAGGTTTTAGTATAGTATAGCACATCAGACGGGCTCGCATAAAGTTTATTTCAAAATTCCTTCTCTTTGCAGTGCTGTTGCCACGTGTAGCTTACTCTCTTAGTCTTCTCTTATAACGCCAATAAACTCAATAGACTATAACAGTATTACTACTAATTATAAAGACAAACATACGCCGTGCCTCAAAATTTGAAGCGTAAAGATGACTCACGTAAAATAAAAGAAAGAAAAAGAATTCAATATATTTCTAGTTTTTGTTCATCGCTTATAAAATTGATATCCTTCTAGACAAATTCTTAGTTTTTATAGGTATACTATATCACTGTAGAGGTAAAAAAAATTGTTTTATACATTAATTTAAATATATGCATATTGTGTACCACAAAAAACGTTTAAGTTGTAAAATTCAACATATATTTACAAATGTTTGTACATGAATCCAAAAAAAAAACTAAGGTTTGTGTAATGATAGAGAGAAATAAAAATAAAAAAGGAACAAAAGTAAAGTGTAGATATAGATATACATATCAAGGTCTTCACAACCAAAACAATTTACTTAATACATTGGTTCAAGGATGTTTAATTTCATGTAAACTACCGTTAAAAGGTCCTGTTACAGAGAAATATTAAATTTATATTTGAAATTAATTTTTCACAGACATTTCTGAAAATTAAAACGAGAACAATGTAATTTCGACACGGTTTACGGGAGGTTTGTTTTTGACAGCCTTCATTTGATACCATGAAACGTTATGTCATTGAGTCAGACACCTTAAACCCGTCCAAAGCCGACCGCACAAAGGAATACTGGCACAAATTAATTTTATTAAAAGTTCATGGAAAGTATGCAAGTAATTTTAGCAGATACATTGTGCAAGATAATAAAATAAGAATAGGTGTGTTTTTTCGTAGTGCATTTCTCATAACTGCAAAGTTATTCTATATCTACTGGTTCAATATAAACGAGAACTTCGTCGATTTGTCTAATATAATACTATCCACACCCATAAAAGCTCCTCTGTCATCATTATTTGATATACTGGATGGACTCTATGCTATTATTGTAACTTATTTACACTATTTTCACCACGATAATTATAGTCTTCACTTTATTAATGGATAAACCAAAAAATAATATCAACTAATCCATATTTTTGCAATATCAATTTCTTTATTTCACTTCCAAGAATAATAAGTAACGTAAGTCACATCATCAACAACGGCTTTTAGAAGACCACTGCTAGACGTGATCTATCCTTAGAAACAAAGTTTTGGCCCACTATACCACGCTGGCCAGACAGCATGGTATATAGTTTATTTCAAGTTTTTAATCTTTTCGTACATGAATTAATCCTCTAAGATTTTTTTTTAATATTTTACTATTATATTTATATCGTGAATGATGTTTTAGAAATACACTCTCAAACATAATTCTCTGTTATCTACCATATACTACTATACCATAACTGTGCGTTTTTTGTTTTTTCTTTCTACATACATACATTGTGTGTATAATATCTAGTATGTTATGCAACACTTATTGAATTTAATTCTACCTATTACGATAAACCATTATAAGCTACTTGAAAACCTATCAGTACATTATTCTTCAGGGAGACTGACAGAAATTACATATTTACTCTATTTATATGTAGCGTATGCCACTTTCAATCAGATGACCAAAGCTGGATTACATAATCACTTTCTTAGTGGCAGGTAGCTTGCTAATAAGTTTTTTGTGATCCACTCGATCTTTCCACTTCTTTTATGTTATTTTTCCACTTCTTTTGTTAAAAATTTGAACATCACACCGATTCTGAGCGTTGCAAATATCCCGTAATCATCTAAGAGTGTGATATATTGGCCTATATCTAAGTTCTTTATTCTTTTTGTCTGTTATTATAATAAAACAGATAACTCCCTTACTAGATTATTCCCATGTCGTAGAGGACCCTATAAATGTATTTGAAATAGACACAAAGAACCACACACTCAGAACAACAATTAGTGTATTACACAAAATGTTTGTCTGGCAAATCAATAACTGCTTAACCAATATAAAAACTATTCTATAGAATATTATTATTAATTATTCCTTTCCCACAGATCAAACTACCTGCATATCATATTTTGTCTAAATCTATTTGGCTGTTTTTGAGCCCTTATACAAATTCTCCTATCCTTTTTCAAACTCTTAAAGGGAAATTTCAAGAATGAAAACTATCCTATATCACTTCCCGGGACTAGAACTATCTCTAAAAAATTTCATCTTAATCTGTTCAGTAATGTAAGCTTGAAAAGGTAACAGTCAGAGACAAACACTTTCCCATTTACAATATTATTTTTTTAATTGTGTTAAGTATGAATAAACAATACTGCATTATCCGATACGGAGCGCTATCTCAATCTAATAGATGTATTCAACACGAATGGTTGAGGGTTGTATATCTACTGCAAAATATTTTTTAAATAAAAAACTCTTCCTAAGTGACGGTTATGGTTAATTGTGATAAATAATAATAGTATACCATATAAATAAATAAAACAAATAAATAACTATTTCGGACATTTAACATACAACTTCATCTAGTTTCAAATTTAGCAGAGCTTGTACTATAATAACTAGACTGGCAGATAGAATACTTATATACTTTTTTTGTATACTTGCATAGAAAATACCCAAACTCCGAAACAAATATTTGCAGATCATACAAACATTTGATGTGAACCCGGGAATCGAACCCGAGACCTCGAGCACAACAGTCGCTTTCGCTACCACTACGCCATCGAGGCAGTTAATAATATAAATTCACCAGTGGCAAAGTTTATCGACGGGCGCTAGTAAACGGTTCCAATATAAGAAATATAATGTAAAGCAAAAATATTAAGCTTCAATAAATCTACAAATAAATTCACAGCACCATATACCTAAATTTATATTTAAGACAGAATAACGATATTTCTTATTAAGCGAAAATAAAAATTGTAATATGTTTCAATAATTAGTGTCCGTGTGGTGACGGATAAAGAATACATAGTGTTACCACCCCTATTCATCTCGTGGATGTCGTAAAAAGCGACTAAGGGAACCAAATATGCAAGACAACATCATTACAAAGAGAAGAAAAACTTGAAACAAAGCCTATTCCAACCTGTCTGGCCCGCGTTTTATAGTAGGCCAAAGCCTCCTTGCCAAGGAGAGGCCTATGTCCAGCAGTGGACTGTAAAAGGCTGTTGATAATGTTCCAATAAATTTCATAAATTATATGCGTGAGTATAGAACCAAAGAGTTTTATTGCCCCAGAAAATTTCTAGAGATAGATAATATTTGGTTTTCGCTGCATTTAATATGAGCATATAGATAAGGAGATAACGCGAGATAACTAAAAAATGCCACTTTTTGATGCTTTACATTCTTTAAACAGATATAACTTTTTTATTTCTTAGTCCTTAAAATAAAACAAACACTAAGTTTTAAGTGGAATTAACTTCCATACAAAAGTAAAAACCACATCCAAATCGGTTGAGTCAGCTCTGAGATTAGCGCGCCTAAACACAGATAAACAAAAAAAATCTAAAAAACTGTTATTCTGACATTTGTTACTTTAATAAAGACCTTTTTGTTAGTTTTTCTTACCTATTACAATTTTATTACATGTATAGATATAGATTTCCCTTTAATAGTTTTCTTCATGACTTACATCGTACTTTAAACGTAATCTTATAACATATGTATGTATCAGCGATGCGTGACGCGTAATAGGTGTATAGCAAATAATACGGGCGAGCCAGTCATCCGTGTAATGAAAATTTTATTACATCGAATTTGCACTTGAATTGATGCAATGGGATAACGTTAGTGAATTTTATGACTTTTATGGGACTATTTATACGCCTCTTGTGTTATAGGTATTTATGCCGTATCAGATACACTAACTAGTACCTTGTCTTATAATTACTTATTAGAAAATAAGATACACCTCAAAAAAGAAAAGACACAGATATATTTTAGGTTGTACTTAATTTATAAGTGAAAAATCTGTAGTCTTCGGCTTCGCTTGCGTTAATTGATTAAAAGCTAATATAAAAATATTTACACTTTAAATTATGTTAATTTCTTCCCTCATCATGTGTCAATGCTTCAGTATGTAAGAATCAATATACGTTAAATTTGTTAAAGCCGTATTAGTGTAATGGGGTAGGCACGACTGACGCTTTAGATCTGGGTTTGACCCTTTGATTGATGCGTTGTTTAGTCCAGTTCAGTAAGTTTCACGGATATAAGCCTGATAAATGACGATAAAACTCAACCTATATCATCTTGGTGCCGCTAAATCGGTCATGTAAGAATTTTTTCAATTTTGTGGAACTAAATGTTTACTATTACTAAATATTATTAGACCGTATTTTCTACGCTATGTTTAAGAAATTTTATTTATTTAACTTTCTAATAAGAGGCTTATATAGCCATAAACAGCGCTGCAATTGATACTTCAAAAGATTAAATAGAATGAGATAAAAAATTGTGTTCAAGAAAATAAAATATTAATATTTTGCCCCGTATGTTTGGAACTGTAAGAATTGTGATAACAATAAATTAAGACTGAGATAGGACAGCGCACTTAATGTACTTAAAAAAATGGGTAATAACCCACAATTGTTAAATTTGAGCGACAGTAAATTGCCCTAAATAATATAAAAAAAGACTAACCAGATTTATCTTCCACGCTACGATCTCTTTTGATAGTATCCAACGATAGTTACTTTAAAAACGCTCTTCGCTGTATATTTAAAATTATAATCAACGTTTTAATTAAAATGTTAATTGTTACGCATAGACAAAAGTCCTTGAAGTTTAACTAAGGTACGAGTAATTTGCTAATGGGCTATTAAATACAGTGAAAAGTGATTAAAACTGGCGTGTGAAGTGTCAATGAGGACGTGATTATGAGGAAACATGTTCGTGGCAATTTATCAAATAACTTTTTTGCTCTTCCTTATTTTATAATTTTAAATATTTTTACTGAGACTAATTGAAAAACATTATTCATGAAGTTCTTCTCCGTTCGCATGTAAAATAACCTACTTGATAACAAATCATGTGTCGTTGCTTTCTTAATTTTCTACATTTGATATAAATATTTTTGTTTACCTTGTTTTACTTTAAATCGGTTTAAGAGTTACTGATACCCCATACAATGTTTCATCCTCATTTTCATTTCCTTACAAGGTGATTTCTGGGTGAAAAACTCCTATGTACTTTTCCGGGATTCGAGCTAACTCTTTACCAAATTTCATTTAAATTGGTTCAACAGTTTAAGTGTTAAGAGTAGATAGACAAATAGACACACTTTCGCACTTATAATATTTCTAGCTCTGTCTATCTGTTATGTTTTTACGGCTAAACCACTGCACCGATTTTAATGATTTCAATTTTATATGGCAATATTTTGATTTTTGAGGTAAAACAGTCTACTATTCAGCTTCGGCTTTATATAGTTATCACGGTGAATAGTAGTGGAATAACGTACACAGGGGTGGTGCCGTGTGCAAAAACTAGTGACCTCATAAACTGTCAATTTCTAATAATTTTGAAGCTATTGCTCGTGTGGTTGTTGAGTATTGCATATGTCAGTTTAAAAACTTATAAATAAATGAATAAAAAATAATATGCAGGATCAAAATATGACCTACGTATTCTAAATTAAAGATCCGCATGAGAAAAAATTAAGCTAACAATCGTTTGTAGATTTAAAATATTTTTGACGATATGACACACATATGATAAATATTAGTTTGTATTAAATAAACCCTACTTGTGCCTAGGTATTCTATTGTCAAAAAAGAAAAGGAACATGTATGGTTTATAATTTAATAACATGAAAAATATAAAAAACTTGATTTGTAGCGGCTTCGTTCGAATAAAAGTAAATTGTTTTTATGATAAACATCTTTCAAACAAACAAAAGACACCGTTTAATCGTGGCCTGAACGTGGACAGTTGTATTATTCGTAATATGAACTATAAATATTTAGTTGTCTTTAAATATTTAATAAAGTTTTAAAATAAAATATTTTAAAACTGATTTTGATAAAATCTTTATTTGATTTATTGCAGTGACAATCGTTCGTTTTGTCATATAAATAAATTAAGGGCAAAAAATTGGGTGTGGCTGTGACATGGACACGGAAATGTGTTGTGTGTAAACTACGTTGCCGCCATTGCTTGTATTGGTCGTATGGTGTTTTTTTATTGGCACCATTCGATTGCTCTCGAGAAACCCTTTCCAATCGTATATGACCTCTATCTTTGGAAATGCCTTCTCGATGCGAGTAAGTCGTTATTTTTACACCCTTTTATTTAGACAAAATTTTACACTACTGTTCTAAATATAGTCGCTTAAGTAGGTTTTGACGAGAGCTAACAATTGAAACTTGAACGAACGTCATGGCTTCTCCGAGTCAAAAGTCATACTGAATGGAAATCCTGATACACAATAAAAAAAAACTCAAAATATGTGGCGTTTTCCCCCGGCTCGCTCTATCACATATATCGTATCACAGTCCTTACTTAGCGTTATAAATTCTTTGATCCTTTAGCTATCCAATGGTGTCATTGAATTTTGGATGGAGGTGATAAATATGCATATAGCTGTAACACCAAACTGTATCCCCTGATATTGCTATTATTCGTTATTTTAATTACCTCCCTACGTTAACAACTTTAATAATGTACTCCCGTCAAAAAGAAACATCTAACGGAAAACATTTGTAAATACTACAAAAGTGTATTAACATCCTTTTCTTTAAAATCGTTTTATGGAGGTAGTGTATGTTTGGTTTTCTGTTTCGACTTATTTTGTCATATACCTGACTTGGTACTTAACTTCATAAAATTATGTTTTCTTTTGGATGTAGGCCTCTGAAAAATAACATTGTTATTCAATGTTGATGTTCTACGCTTATAACAGTAGTTAGGATTATAATTAGCTTAATTAATATGTCGTGTACCTTAGGGCTTATTTACAAAACGCTAATAGTTTGTAGATAATAGTTTGCATAACTATGAGTATTATAGTACCTGTTAAGCCGTATAATACTAGGCAGTTGTGTAAACGTTAGAGGTCAGCACTCGTTAAGGCAATGCTACTGATCTTCCCCTAAGTAGATGTAACAACTCTATTTAGGAGTAACAGAACTTTATAGAAGTCCATACTAGGCTGAGTATTTAACGTAGATACGTTATTTTAAACTTTCAATTCTATTTTAATTTTTAAAGCTTTTCCTCTACAAACACAAAAAATTATAGTATTTGAGCAGTATGTTAAAATTTTGAAACAAAATAAGTTACTGCAATTTCGAACTATTACATTTTTACTACCTCGGTGGCGCAGTGGTAGCGTATGCGACCTATACGTATGCTTGTGGTCTTGGGTTCGATTTCCGATTGTTGGCGAGTTTGGGAGTTTTCTATGTATTTAAAATAAAAGTATATATGTATTTATATCAGTTGTTTAGTACCTATACTACAAACTGTCCTTAGTTTGGGACTAAATAGTGTTGTGTGTCAAATGTCCAAAATATTTACAAATATGTATTTATTTTATTAATAAGATAAAACTCTTCCTAGTATAAAAAGCTGTTACAGTGTTATGAACACAAGGCATAAAAATTCGGTTGGTCAAACCAACACAGCCAATCTTAACAAAAAACAAGTGCAATAAATAATTTCTAATTTTATTAAAATGTAAATCAGGGTTGCAAATATTCATCACCTTATTTTGAGCTCTTACATAGGTGTAAAACTTAACACTATGTATAATTTAACATAAAACATATTAAGCACACTTATATCTTATATAATAGTTATTTTGTGAAACACTAATAAATTACTCCAATGACAATCATTTCCATTGAGGGGAAGACACTGTGTTCATTTTCTATATATGAAATTGCATACGCGTTATTAATTAACACTACGTTACACTAACTCACTCATATTGATTTTTGTTTAGCAGTGGACATAAGTTAAGTTCTTTTAATTCGTTTTGATTCGTAAAATGATGTGCTCCTAGCCGATTTCGGCCACAGTGACTTCTCTCAACGGTGACCAGTTAACTATGCTGGAGGTATAATAGTGCACAAATGTATGCGTAAACACAGGTTTACTCTCTGTTTCCTTACAATCACAATATGATGAGACAGCTATCCGACATGACCAAGGAGAGATTAGACACAGGACCGACGGCTTTACGGTCCCACCGAGACTCGGAGATTAAGACCCCCAACTTCCAAAATCCGGACTAACAGTCCGGAGTTTGGAAGTTAAACGTTTCTATAGGGTGGGCTAAGAATTCGTTGAATTCGATGTAACTGGAATTTGTTGGCTATAATCGTAACACATGGTTTCAACAAGATAGATCCACTTATCACACATCCAATAAGTCCCTGCCAGTGATCAAAGATATGTAATCAGAAAAAGTCAATAACACTTTTTTTGGCTGGACTCGAGAGTCGAAGCCTTACTTATTGATCGGCACTCGCATACACTAATCGCTAGGCTAACGAGGCAATCGTGAAATACTAATACTTATATTGCACATCCCTTGACTTATGCCGTAAAACATTTGATGAGAACCTGTTCGTATAGGGAAGGGTAAATACAGTGGTTGACCACCCACTGGAATTGAAGAAACTTGTTAGATATTGTTGTGTGTTTCTACCATAAAGACAAGAATCAAGCATTTTGGGCAAATAACCGATATTCTAAAGATCATAAATAGGTAGGCAACAAGTAAACAAGGAAATCGTTTTAAAAGTGCGTTAGTCGAATCGCTAGATTGACCACAAAATTTTTTAATAGAAATTACTTAATTGTATGACATATTAAGACATAATACCACGTCTATTCACATCTAACAAAAATTAAAACGCTATGTGTTATCACGAAAAAATAAATTAACTTCCTATCCTTTCCATTTACCATCAAAATTCTCAAGATGATAAACAGCTGATAGTCTATGCCCTTTCATTCCGCAACGGAAAATATTTCCCTTATCCAAAGCGGAACATAAAGTATTGATCCATCGCCTTTCAACCATCAGGATGGTAGGATGGTAATAACGAGACATTATTGCCTAAATAAGAAGCCGTATGCCTCATAAAATTCAACTTCCTCGAATCTGTGAAATAATCAAAGTATTATTGAATCATAAATCTTTATCACCGCTTTCAACGATGGAACGCGAAGTATGTGAATGTTTGGTAAAGTTTCACATCTTTACGACCTACTTATACATGGAATTTTAAATATGATCCTATACCGTTTATAGAAGATCTATTGATAGATAAAGTATATATATATAGAATAAACCCTTATAATATTTTGTTAGGTTTCAATCAACGTTATACCGATCTTTTTTACCCGAGTACTATGAATATGGTTTTCACGCGTATCTTATCTACCAAATGGCTGGATGTATTTCCACGGTTAAGGTATCGTTTTATCCGTCTTAAAAACCAAAACGTTAGTTACTTGATAGTTGGTTTTTAATAGTATTAATTTATAATTGAATAGTATTTGATTTATAAAAAAAATCCAAACCAAAACCAAGACATTGCATTAAAAGATAATTTAAAAAAATTATAATAGTAATATAAATTAATAATTAACGATTATATATTTAAAAATACAAAGTTTAAATTGGCCATATTTGTATCATATATCGCGTATTTTCGATTTAATTAATGCATTACTTTTAAATTTTCTTTTCGCAATCCTGTTTTTATTTTTTTATTATGCAGACCTGTATGTACCCTATATTTTCTTTGAAAATATCAACAGCATATATAAAATCTGTTACCATAAACATCACAAGGTACTAATATAGTATCATCATATGTCATATGCAATGTCATGTATCTACAATATATTACATCAATCAATCAATCAATCAATCAAAAATATCAGCGGTTCGTTAGAGCAGTGACGTTGTTTGTCCCACGGGTGAATCGGACATTATACTCTCTAGAGATTGGATACTAGTTGTACAATTCAATCAATGAGTATATCGTTTGTTATTTCTAAATTGAAAGTTCGATTCTATGTTTCTGAGTTTGATTCAGTTTTATTCTTCGTATTCGTACACATTTAACTTTCGATCACGGAATAATCTTAAAAACATTTGACCTCCACGAAGATTCAAATCTAGTCTTGCGAATATTGGGTTGATAAATACAAAATTATTTCATTATCTAATAATTACTTTTTTACTAAAAACAAGTTAGTATGGTTCTTTCTTTTTTGTTTTTTTAATAACCTGCCAAAGTGACTCTACTCTGCTCGATGGAAAGCTTGAATAGAATCCAAAAGTTGTAGTCACCATACTCATTGCAAATGCTGACAATGCAGTATGGTGACCCACACTATGGCAGCCTATTACGATTTTTTTCGCCTCACTTGGGGACGTAAAAGACATGACAGTCATCGTAGCATTGTATTGCACACACTTACCACGACAACTATCACCCTTGCATTAATGGACCTCCAGTCTCGCACTCACTGACGAAACACGACAGCACGGATGCTGTCGCTTTAGGTTGGTCTTCTGTGGGAGGGTAGTACTGCCCCGGACGAGCCGGCCCTTTCATGGTGAAATCAGCGTGGCTCTACTACCTGGCTCTATCAATTATTAATAATTATGATTATTAATTACGATTATTAATGTTATTATTAATATATGAGGACCATAATAACGTTAAACATGAATAACTTTAAAATTAGAAAATTAATTTTCTTAAGCCCATAATTAAAAACGCGTCGAAAAATTTAATGCTTAAGGCTAATAAATTAACTTAGTCCTTTTATCTTAAATATTTTTTGCGATAAAGATATCAATAATGAAATAAAATTTTCGAGCGTACCCAAACATCTCATTTTTGTAGAGGTATTCCAGTCGGGCCTCAGGCGAGCTTTTCATCTTCCAGATTAATTTTAAATTAGATTAGATTAACATCCACTGAATCTGTACCACTGCCATTTTTATTTAATCGCCCTTTTGACTTTTGTTACCGTTTTGTGTTAAATTAATTATAATTAGTGTTGAGAGTTTTTGTCCTCAAAGCACTTGTGAATTAAACGATGTTTGAAGTCAAAAAGTTATTTATATAATATATTATCTTTTCTTCTCATTTCTCATTTTTTTGGAGATTGATAAGTCATGTTCTGGCTTAAATATAAAATGAGTATAAATGCAGTTATATAGGATGGGCCACGAATTAGTAACCATCTGAAAAAATCATCTAAAAAAACCATTTGATATATATTATAAAAAGTGTTTATTTACTAGAAAACTAATTATTTAGTATTTATTTTTAAAATTACATCTTTTTCTTTTAGTTGATGTAGTGTATTTGATTTATTGATGTAGACAAGATTCTATATAATAGAATATAACTTTGACTACCAGTAGGGACTCATTGGATGTGTGACAAGTAGCTCCCTCTTTTTAAAACTATGTGCTACCATTGTAACCAGCAAATTGTTGTAGCATCGGTCCCAAGAACTAATTCAATTCAAATGTTGACGAGTTCTTAGCCCACCCTACAGTATGAACCATTTTATCATAAATGTGTTCCCTCTTTGACAGTTAATTTTGACATTTAAATGAAAATTTACTCTTCAAAAATAGAAAATACAAGAATTAAAAATATATTCATTTCGTTTAGAAAGTGGCGATGAAATTATTAAATATTTGTAAGATGAAAGAAGACATTTATATTTGGTACTATTCTATACAATTTATGTAACATAATATATTTACGTTATGCTAAACTCTAATAATTTTTTCATGGTATAGAGCCTAGGGCAAACGAGTAGATGAATTACCTGATAGTCAATGATTCCCGCAGTCAAAGAATAACTAAAAACTAAAGCTTAATATTTAACTAAACATATTTTGTGTTGATATTATAATGGCATGTATTTATTTTTGTAATATCAATGAATGTAAATAGTTTATAGTGATTTAGTGGATTGACCGATCCGAACAAATTGTTCACATTGCGATTGCAGTGGATTACAAACTGATGAAAAATTCTACTCGTACTCGAATATCCAAAATGGAATAGAAACGTACTGCGGTCCTGTCTGATAGAGCTTTGTTATACGGTTCGTTCGAACTTGCTTTTGTGCTTTGTTAGTTTAGATCGTTTTCGTTCTTTTAACATGAAAATAATGACTAGTAAATTCTTTCGCTACAAAACTCTGAAACATATACAGTACGTTTTTAACTTTAAAAAACCGAAAAGTATATACTACAGTTGCTGTATTTATTTATTTATTTATACTTTATGCACTTTGTACATCGACGGACTTAATGCCCAAGGCATTCTCTTCCAGTCCATATTAGGGTGTACTTAGTATTTATTTATTATGTATGTTTAATGTCCTAGTTGTGTCACTTTAATTGTTATATTCATATCATATGTTATATCATATCATATGTTATATTCATATATATAGGTTTCATAACCATACCTGTAAATTAGACTCATCATTAGAAGACTCCAAATACAATCTTTTGTATTTGAACATGCGATGCTGGGTGTTTCTCTGGCTGATAAAATTCGTAACGAGGTTATTCGACAGAGAACTAGAGTAACTGACATCACACGGAGAATCAGTATGCTGAAGTGGAAGTAGGTTGGCTATGTCTCCAGACGAACCAATGGTCGGTGGAGCCGAAATATACTAGAGTGGCTACCACAATTGGGTAAACATAGTGTAGGGCGCCCTGCGGCACGATGGACCGACGACTTGAAGAAGGTGGCTGGCAGCGGATGGATGCGAATTGCCCAAGATCGTGATCGTTGGCGTTCCTTGGGGGAGACCTTCGTTCAGTAGTGGACGGCGATAGGTTGATTGATGATTATATTTCATTAGTATGACTTGAGCTCGACTGTTAAAATAACCTACAGTCAAATTAGCAGACGTTGAAGAAAAACGACAGGAGCTTGTCGTTGAGTTCAACCTGGTTTTAGACCGCATTTCTTAATGGGGGTTATAAAAATCTGTTCGAATTCAATGCCAAGAAAGTACAGGTGTGTACAATCTCTACCAAAAAATATTCCATATCTTTCCATCCCTACTTTTGAGAACACTCAACTGCCACTACAAGGTAAGCTCAATATCCAGGATATGGATATTTGCCGAGATCTCAACCTGCGAGAGTACATTGAGAGCGTAACGAAGTTATATGTATTGAACAGAGTAAGACGGGTCTTCTCGCCTAAGCATCTGTGTCTTTTTAACAAGATACAGCCTGGCTCCTGTGTGAAATACTGTTCTCATCTTTGCAATGAACCCCACATTATTTATTGGACTCTCTCAATCGTTTACAGCGGTGAACAGTCCGCATTATTGATAGTCTCGAAGCCACTAAGTCTCTTGAACTTCTGCAGTTGCAAAGAAATGTCGCTTCTATGGCAGCTCTTATCACAGTGTCAGTGTCCTGATGAGCTCTTGAAACTAGTTCCACCTGCTCCTTTCTTCTACAGGACAAATTGTGCTGGCCTTGAAAGTCACTGTTGTAAAGTGGTAGACATACGCTCTTGAACAAAAAGGTTCGGCTCTTTCTTCCTGTGCCAATCAGTCAAAACTTGTAACTCACTTTACTTTTGACTGTTTCCCTCCAGTCTGATCCTGAATCGTTAAAGCGGAGCTTGAAAAAGCATATCGCTTGGCCGTCATATGGTGGATCACCGTACTAAATAGTCTGCATTTGCGATGAGTGTCATGACTGACACTCTTGGATCTATTTAGGCTTTCCATCAAGCAGAGTAGAATCATTTTGGCAGGTTCTATTGTATAATAAAAAAAAGTTGTACTTGATAATATATGTGTATTTATTGGCCGTTTAATTTAATTTCTTAGACAATTTTCGATTCCTATTCAATTTCAATGAATAATAAAATTTGATTTTATTATGGTATGTGACTGAAACTAGTCTATCTTTTTTTATTTTTCTGAACAAAACATTAATACGGACCTTTCCATCAAAACTTAATATGCAATGGCAACATTTCTTGTGCTTAATTCACAAGAAATGTAATACTATCTAATAAAATGTGTGCGATACAATAAGGTTAGCACTAGTATTGTATGTATAGCCATTAGTACGGGAGCAATTAACCCAGTCTACCGACTAGCCGGTCTGATGGATTTAGACTGCAGCCATTGAATTTTATAGATGAGATTATAAAATTAGTCAGAGTTGTGATTTTAAATAAAATATTTGATTTACAACTCTTTTTAACTATGATGCAGATCACAAGTTTAGAAAGATTGGAGTGTTTAAATCGACATGAACACCTTTACACTATGTCCCAGACAATCATTGAAAAAAAAAATGTAACAATTTATTGCATAAAATATTTTTTTCTGAAAATGTATTCTGAAACAATTGCCAGTAGATAGGATTTAAAATACCTTGAACACACAGATGTGAAGAGCTGAAAAGCTGCAAATTATCATTTTACTTGTTTATTAACTGACAGCTTAAATCACGATATCCTCGTATCAATCGTTTTCTATCTTGCAGTCTCACCTATCTCACTAAAGCATTGGAATAGTTCTCAACGGCACAAGGCCAACAGTCTGTTCATGTTGATGAATCTTCTTCGAGCTAGTGTGATCTTGACTCTGGTGATCCTTATTTTTTTTTTTATTTTATTCAGAAAGCTTTCAATCAAATTAATAATATGAATATAATGTTGATTATCTACACGTCAACCACAAGCTTTCACGTGTAGATAAAAAACAAAACGCTAATAGTTAAAAATTATATTACATGGGTAAGGAGGTATTCTTTCTCGTATATTATCTTCTGTGCATATTAACCTTCTAACCTGGAAAATTCTTTGAGCGTATCATCTGTATACCGATGATCTACAGTTTTATTCACAGAGTAAAGTACAAGATATTTAGCTGGGAATATAAATAGTCATTAATAACCTGGAAACAATTAATACATGGTCTCAAAGGATCAATTTATCAGTAAGCACTACAAAATATCAAGCCATTTTAGTAGGAAGTCACCATTTGATGAGAAGAGTAGAAACAAAGAATCTTACGGCTATTACCTGTAATGGGACTACCTTACTTGGTTGTAAGTCAATGAAAGATGTAGGTTTACATCTCGATTGCATACTAAAGTGGTGTAGACAAATTACAAGTCAGTGCCAGAGAGGTACTGGAACACTTCAAGCTCTAAATCGTCTGAGAAATTTCCTACCTATAAAAACTGAGACTAAGTTTGTGCAAACCTTTATCTTCCCCTTAATTGACTATAGTGAAATGTGTCGTCACCACCTGAATACAGATCTCAATAAATTAGACCGTCTTTTTAATAACTGTATTTGATTCGTTTATAATATCCATAAACAAGGTAACGTATCCTTTTTCTATTTACAACTCAATTGGAAAACAATGCAATTTTCTTTCTTATACTTATTCCTTAATACTTATCTTTGCCAATATGTTTAAACTCCTACTTCCAACTTTTATGTAGTAATCATAATAGTAACCTTCAGCCCTTTTTTTTTTGACGTGTGAAAACCCCCTCGGGCCGTCACCCCATCGGGGTTTACGGCGGGGTGGTGTATCGGCATCGGACCGACGGACGTGTGTGGGAGGGATCCGGGAACAACTGTTATTACGACAACCAGATCCCTCCTAGCGCCTGCCAGCTGCCGCGGACACCATCTGCGAATAAACTCTCCATTTAGGAGACGTACGGCACACGCGGACGTCGCCTCCTAGCGGCTGGCCACTATAGCGAATGGAGGGGAAAACCCGTCCTGTCCACCCGTGGTCACACTCAAGGCGGCATGAGGCAGTGGTACGCGCACCTCCGCCGACCGGTTCGCCGGCGGCGAATTGGGTCCGAGTGGAGGTCGTCCTCCTGGGCCCTCTCCGCCACCTCCTTTCGCGAAATTACGTCTTCGTAGAAGGTCGCGACCGCGGTAAAACAACTGTCGCTACCGACCATGGGCGTATAACAGCCGGTAGCGAGAGATCTCCTTCAATAACTGTAGTGAGGACCCCACGCTGCGCCGCCCAGGCGGAACAAACCGCCAGCGAGTGCTGAGCAGAGTCCTCACTGTAGTCGCAGTGGTGACAGGCGGGACTCAATTCCCTCCTGGCGACCGAGTGCAAATACTTCCCGAAACAACCGTGCCCAGAAAGAATCTGCGTCAGTCGAAAGAAAAGGGTCCCGTGCTGTCGCCCTACCCACTCGGCGATGACCGGCTGGAGAGCCTCATCCCTCTAATAACATTTTCCGTCTTTGTCCCTCCTATATGTCTAAGTTTGACTCAGTCTTTTTTGTGCGATCCTTTCTTCTTTGGAATGAGCTTCTCCTCGAAGTCAGAATGGCCACCAACGCTTTCTCATTGAATATAAAAGTGAAGTAGTATCTATTAAAACAGCTGGTGAAATCAATAAATTTATTTAAAATTAAAGTATTTATTTAGGTTTATTTACGTACGTATGTATTTATACGAGTATATATCTATTTAAATATATATTTATATATATCTACTTATATACTATATTAAACCAGTATTTTAAACCACCAACAGGCCTATCTTACAAATTTGTCGGCGGTGTCCTCACGTGGTGCCAATGCTCACGCACGTTTGCGTGTAACATTTAATACTGTAGCCATCAGAGGGCACATGCAAGAGCTGATCAGTCTAGTATCTCAGCTAATAATAATTAGTTACGGTCACCATAGCCGAAATCGGCTGGAAAGAATCGTCATGTGTATATGTTTTAGTGTGTGATAAGTTTATATGTGTATTTGATATATTACAAAACTAACTATGACCAAATACACCTACTTACCATTTTCTCTGCATAGCCCAAAAGGTATTTGAGCATTACATCAAATCAAATTAAATTTAAAACGTGTAAACAGGGACTTACAATAACAATTCTGTGTTTATTCAAAAACTTACTTTGGATTAAACAGAAGTACACACACAACATTCATATACATTAGTTTAATACAACAGGCTAAATCGACATACATTTTTCTCAGTTTTTGAAAACAACATGCAGCTGTGTACGCAGCTAACAAATGTCCCTAATATTTTTACCAAAGAACACAAAACACATATACTTTTAGGTCAGATAAGTTTGAAGGTTTTTATCTAAATACGACATCCTAAACGCCATACCCAGGGTGGTACAAAAAGAAATACATTTTAGTTTAAGAATATACTTGTGTAAAAGGACTGTCCATGACAGTAGTATTAAAACCCCTACAGACATGTTGAAGGATATTTGTTGGTAATTTAAAATAAACTTTATTTCGACATGCATATTTTATTTACAAACCTGTACAGCTAGGTTGCTCTCTGCAATTGCATCCTGTCTAGAGATTTTAATCTGGAATTTTTTTCTAAGCATCCATACAAATGTACGTCTAATAAAAGTCTAAAGTTTCTTCACAAGTAAATTGCTGATTGGATTTAGATAGATTGAGTCCTTGGAAAGGTCGTAGGATAATTTTTTTCGGTAAAATCTTTCTTATAATTTATGAAAACGGGAATAAACTTTGTGTTGGGGTCAATAGCCACTGAATTGATTTAGATAAACTTTGTAATGCGGATATCTGAAAATATCTAGATAAGAAGGTAAGAGATACTTTAATTCTTGAAAAAGGTCATAGAGTACGTTCTATGTCGATTACATACACGCAGGTGTAGTCGTGGGGCATAAGCTAGTAAAATAACTAAAAAAATAATATAATAAATTCAAAAGCTAGCAATAGGGTAGTAGACCCAAGATGGAGCTTACTCAGTAGGTATTTGACTTTTTGACATGGATTTGGAAATTTAATATTTGGTCGGCCAACTCTATCATTCTCGTTTAGTAATTTTTTCAAGAAGAAATTTATTATTTACAATAAGCAAACTTGCAGTCTAAGCACTAAGACAAAACAGGTTGCATTACACGACGTAGAAAAGTCAGACATCGACTACCACAGCCCGTATATTTAGTAATACGAAACACTTAACAACGAATACACGCTACCAGGAAAGACATAACGCTGTAACCATACGATCTCGAATGACCAAATCTCGAAAATTCACCATTTACAATCACTTGGATACAATACACGGAATGTAAGTGACCACAGAAAACAAGGCACCATAGCCATGTCATCTCGAATGATAAAATATCTAATCCACTAATTTTGAATCACTTAACAACGAATGCAAGCTACCACGATAAAGACATCAGCGAAACCACTAATCAAGACCTATGACAAAAAACATCAATTTTTTATTTAATCTATTGTCTAATATCTTTAAACAAGTAATTCTTGTTTATGTATATCTATAATCTCAATCTCGGAAACGGCTCCAACGATTTTTATGAAATTTAGAATGCTAGGAGTTTCGGGGGCCGGGACTGAACCTCGGTATTGTGAACCGGAGCTCAGTCAGCACCTGCGTGCGATGGCAGGGGGAGTCAATTGTCGACCTGACGTGGGCGACTCCCCTAGGTATCGAATAGGTGTCAGGGTGGAGGGTGGTGGAAGAGGTGGTCACTTTGTCGGACCACCGCCACATCGTCTTCGATGTGGCCATCTGCCACCCGGGCGCAGACCTAGACCACCGCTGTAGCTGCCCTCCGCGACGATGGTCCCTCAAACGGACGAACCGAGATATGCTCGTCGCCGCAGTCATCGTCGCAGATTGGCCAGAGGAAGAAGAACGGGTCTCGTCCGATCCAGAAACGCAGGCGGCCTGGATCCGTGGCGTTATGACTGACGTCTGTGACGCGTCGATGCCACGGGTCAGACCGGGAGGCAGGAGGGATTCTGTGTACTGGTGGACAGCGGAACTCGAGTAACTTCGCACAGCGTGCTCGAGAGCCTGTCGCCGGTTTCAAAGAACCTGAAGAAGACGGCGAGCCACAGCCGAGGAGATTGCCGAAGTGAAACGGGAGTATGGCGCCGCAGCAAAGGCTGTAAGCCTTGCAATCGCGGAAGCCAAGGCTCGGTCTTGGACGGAGCTCATACAAAGACTGGACAGGGACCCATGAGGGCGCCCTTATAAACTTGTATTGGGCAAGCTCAGACCGTGGGTCCCACTACTGACTCAGACGCTGGATCCTGTATTCGTGGACAGAGTTAGACAGAGAAGAGAGTATCTACATACTCTCTTCCCCAGGGACCAGGAAAGCCACTCATGCCCTCCATTGCCGTCGGATTCCACTATGTGGTCCGACGACTTTGAAGTGACGGAGGATGAGCTGAACCAAGCCGTGAAGCGACTAGGTTTCATTTTTAGCAAGCGTTTTTTTATTCGTGTTTTAAAAAAATATACTGAGCGAAGCACGGCTTTCCAGTACTTAAGATTTAAATGCAAATTCAATGCATGACATCATAATAAAACAACCAAAATATGAAAGAATATGTCACGAGGTGAAAGAGAACAAAAAATAGCCATACCCACTTCTAAGTTAAGGACTATAAGATACCCTAAAAAAATATATTTTTCATAAATCTATTCGCTAGGTATGTATCCGACGTATAATATTTACCTGTATTCAGTGAAAATACTGTTTACCATATCAATATACATCACAGAATCACATGATAATACTTAAATATGTTAGATCTTCCCTTTATGTTCAAATAACACGAGATACGATGAAGTGCGGCTTATCGCGGGTATTACTGTTACTTTTATCACGGATATTAATAAATCTATAACGATAACAAGTATATTACAACAACTGTGATGTTACATAGTAATTTTTGACCGAGGCTTTTTGTAATATCCTCTGTGAGACTACAGAATAGTTAGTATGAATGTGGAATAATTCCTATTCAGTTATTCTTACTTTATTTAACACCACTGCGTCTGGCACGAATTGGTTTTTTTTACTAATTTAGTGTTGAATCTCTACGACTATGAGTTTAGTTTTTATTAGCGTGGTTTCACTACTCGAGCGATCATTATGAAATTTTGCAGAGTATAGCGCCAAAGAAAAGTTGATTGAGCTTGTTAACAACTTAAAAAAAAATGGCGGAAAACATTGATACAGGTGATATGAAGGAAATTATATTCTTGTTATAGTTTTATAAAATCAGCTTTTTCCAAACAAAATATTAACGCTACCGATTTGAAGTTTAATTTTTCAGTTTAAAGTAAAATTGTCTTAACAACACTAAGGAATAATGTTAAACGAAAACCTAGCAGATATCTACGGCGTCTAAAATATGATCGTACCTCTCTGTTATAACCTATATAAATTCATGTTTTCCGAAACGATCAATATCTACATAAACACTCCGTAAAGTTTAACAAATATTTAGGTTAGTAAACATTTTACAAAGCGTTACAGACGGATAGGAAACATGTATAGAGATTAGACAATGCTTCGCTCGTTGCGTCATTAGCGGATAAGCCGCATCCTTAGTGAGATATTGATGTGTGTTACATAATATTTGCCGCAATTATTAATAGTCCAACGGTACGACTGCAGAAATGGCGTACGTTTAATCGGTGACCTTGAAAGTTACTAAAGCACTAAGTGTTAATCCTCACATGAGACTCCCATGTCTTGAGTGAACCTTCAATACTCTCACGTCACATGATGAGACGATACATTGTGTGATCTACAAATTGTTGTTCTGATTCTAGGTATTCTTTGTGTTCATATCATGTGTCTAAGTAAAGTCCCTCCTCAACACAGTACGTATTTATAGAGCGGGAGTTGTCTTAACATAAAAAATGAGTATAATTAAAGTGTGTAAATTTCTTTTTAAATTATGGTAAGTTACAACAGTACTACGTTACAGAGTAAATGAATAAGTATGTAACGTAGTATGTATTAGTAAGTATATCAGTTTATACGTGATAGAAATATTTATAATTTATTTAGAAAGCGGTCGGTCTACCCGTGTTATCTCACCAGTTTTTAATGTCTATGATGAACTGTCACTTAAAATACAAATTCTTAATTTTATTTACCTAGTGTTAGTGTAGTTAGGTAAGGCAGTTAAACACGATGTTTGTCGGTTAGGCAGATTTTGGAGGATTACTAAAGTAATTTATAGATAATTAGATAACATGAACACCCATAGAAAATTTTATGTTAATATTAATTATTTTAAAGGTTTATTAAGGTAATCACAAAAAGTTTTTTCAATTACATATCGTTCTTCCATTCGTCAAAACACGTCTGAAACGCACTTTTGGGTTTTGCCTGGAGTTCCTCAATCGTAACAAATCTGCGTCCATTCATGGACTTTTTCAATTTTAGGTAGAAGAAAAAGTCGCAAGGAATCAAATGTGGTAAATACGGTGGCTGAGTCATGATGGTAATATTATTTTTGACCATAAAATTACACACGTACTCACCTACTGCGTAGGTAAGTACGTGTGTAATTTTTGTGTACTATCATGCGGTATAACCTCACGAAAACGACCTTTTTCTAGGTATTCTTGAAACACAATGGCATCAAAGAAACCTATGAGCAAAACTTTCGAAAAAGCAAACATTCGAACGAACTTGGCGTGCCTTTTTCGATCTTGGCTCTTCTGGCCTCTTCCATTGAGATGATTGGGCTTTGATTCCGACATCATAACCCTATACTCGTGATTCATCACGAGTTAAAATCCTTTTGAACAGATCAAGATCATCATTGACATCGTTCAAGACGTCTTGGGTGATGTTCACACGATGCTGCTTATGGTCAAAATCATGCGATTTTGTAATGAATTTCGCTGATACCATTCCGTTAAAATTTATTGGCATGAGTCAAATGATATGTTAAGATCATTAGCTACTTCTTTTACCATAATTCGATGATTTGCCATTACAATTTCTATCACTTTCTGAATATTTTCATCGGTTTTTGACGTGCGTGTCTGGAGCGAGGTTTAACATTCACATTTTCTCGATCTTTTTTAAATGATTTATATCACTTGTAAACAATTTTTACTCAAAGTTACCTCACCGTACTCCACTGTCAACATTTCAGGTATTTTTGAGCACTTAATACTATTTTTACATAAAGATTAATACTCCCTACTTCATTATTTTCAACATCAAAAATCGCCGAACACGCAAACACGACTCTAACTTTCATGGCTTTCACGAAAAAATAACATATGTTATACAGTCAAAACTAAAAATATAATCGTGATGAGTCTACCTAAGTAAAAATAAACATTTTTGAAATTATATTAGAATGTACAAAATGCATAAAATTTAAAACTCACCTTACTTTTTTACACACCCGTATGTAAAACAAATTGAAATTAATTAAAAGTAAATTTGTTTAACTATCAAGAAAGAAAAATTATAGTTGACACACTGTTTTTAGCAATCTCTGATTACTCAAGTAAACTCTCACATAAATTTATTCATACGTCTGCAAAGTTAAGAATATTTTATACTTTGTAATTTTAACTTCAGATTTGCGCAGCCCGTTAGAGTTTGAGTTGACTTGATAAGCGCCGTTTTTTGAGACTGTACTGCAGCATTTTTATATTAAACGAGCAATTCTTGTAAATATACAAATATATTCTTGTATATATATAAAAGTATGAGATTAACGTAGCTATAGTGAAAGTACGAGTACGTAAATATACATACAAAGGCAACGTCGGCGATACGACCTTACGACCCAGTTTCTATATCATACAAGATAATTAACATAAAATAACATAAATATATACACAAATGGAAGAAGTTAATGAGTTCCTTAATTTAAAACTGCTTTAATTATGACGGCCAGCACAAATATTTCAAACCGTTTATCATACTCTGAAAACGTTCATTTGGAAACATTCCAGACTTTTCACACGAAGTACAGGCTGTATGAGAATTGGAAATGTTTTTTCCATTGGGTTAAATTACGACTATTGGGTTTGAACAAGAGAACTTAAAACTTTCAACCATGTTACTAATTTGTCAAAAATACTTAACCAGCAGCATCCAAATAAGGATCACTTTAATAAGCGAAAATGTGAACGAAGATATATCATAAATCTTTTATATTTTAACACTTGTTTCATACGGTGAGGGTAATACATCTAACTAATTATAATATCTTCATACCCGCATAAGTTTTAAGATAGTAGAATATTATAGACACATCGAAAGAAAATGGCTTACTCAAAAATGTCAACAATCCTTTTTGCAATTATCCTAAATGTGGTATAATAAATGTACAACTTAATCATAACGTTTAATGGTTTATACATTTCAGGAAAGTTCCATAGAAATATTTCCAAGAGGTATCCAAGAAATATACGAGGTATTGTCCTGTCGCCTAGCGGTAACACATTTGTTATTCCATTATTACCCTTATTTAATACCGTCGTGATAAATACGCCGCATTTCCAGGGGTCAGATTAAAATATGAAAGAGTTGAATTTTTGCCGGGAAATTGTCGGGGAAATATTGATGACGTATGACAATTTGATTTGGTATTCCCGATTGATTTTATACGTGCTACGAGAGTGTTATATTACGAAATAAAAATCTGTTTATCGTTACTTCATAATAAGTAGTTGCAGTAAAAATAACTTTATGGCTTGAGTATGCACGATGTGTTTTGCTTTAAAGTGTTTTCCATAACATGTAAGTTTGTCACGTAAATTTTAATGGTAAAGAATTATTAAACATTTGCATTTTTAATATTTATACATCACACAAATTTTGTGGTAAAAAAAAATCATAAGCGTCACCAATCTTTATAAACAAACTAGCTGACCCGGCAGACTTCGTACTGAATCATCGATAAATAAAAGACCTAATCTTTTGTATAAAATGATTTTAAAACAAACAAACCGAATCCGTATTTAATAAAAAAGCATTTATTGAATAAATCATGAAGTTTTATTATTATTTTCGATACATTATGTTGCTTACTTAGAAAACAGAGTTTTCTTGAAATATTGGCTATTTATAAGGTTTAAATTTGATATTCACAGACACACACTGTTAAAATGATAATCGCAAACAATGTACGAATTTGATGCGGTGACGAAGATATTACGGAATCCTTGAGCGTATCATCCCAGTGCGAATCGTTCTCAAGTAAATTTAATAGTTGACATGCCTCACGGTAAGTCGCACACAGCTGTCCATTAACTGTTTTCAGTTGTTTAAACGATGTCGGACCACGACCATTCACCAACAACAACCGCAAATAATAACATTCATCGTTATTTGGATGTACTGTGTAGATGCGACCCAGAGCATCTGAAGCAAATACATTTGGATGTCCTTCAACTGATGTTCCTTGTTTTCGACGCTGAAACGATTTCGATGATGCGTTCCATGTGTAATAGCGTGGCATGTCAGCATACAGCAAAGTGCGAGCAAAATCATCAGTTTGACAGACTGTAAAGAAACTTGTTAATGTTGTCGACGGTGGATGTGCCGCCCTGTCTGCCGCGTTAGATTCATTAAAATAAACTAGTTGACCATTTTCTAAATGGACTGCCAAATGGACTACTGTAGGGTGTCTTTCATGGATCGTAAATGAAAAGATACGCCAAATAGCTTCGTTGCTACTTACATAGCGACCCATCTGGTACTGTGATATTTCATCATTTGCATTGGTTACACCGAAGACAGCCATATCACTACCTTTATTAACATATTTACATATGTACTTTATCGACTTCACAGAATTACAATATTCCACATTGATGTGAGTCTCAAAAGCTTTGGACAATATTGGCGAGTATGGCACAATCCAACGATTGTCTGCATCAACATTTTGTCCTCTTACCTTCACAAATACCGATCGCCCACTAACCGCAACTGATCGCCGACGATACAATGGGTATCCATCATTTCCCGTTATGGTTTCAGCAAGCAGGTCTCTTGGGTATCGCTTGGAACACCTACCGTCGACCATACAGGGTGAGTTGTAGTTGAAATGTCCGCAAGGTCCATGTATCATGTGTTTGGTAACTACTGCATGCAATTTTGGGTCAACTATTTCATCTGGAATTTCAGCTGAAATTATGGAATCAATCTCATCGGGCCTTATTTTGTCCACTAACCATACTAAAATGTGCGCATGTAGCAATCCACGCTTTTGCCATTCTACAGAGTACATCCAACAACGGACTCGGCCATACACACAATGCTTTATTAAGAAATTCATGAGAGATTTTAATTTTTGTTTAAAAACTCTAGCAGTTATGTCATGTCTATCAACTGGTGTTTGGCTATGTAGTAATTCCTTCTCGATTTCGGACCATTTTGGGTTACATGTGAATGTAACAAATAAGTCTGGGCGGCCATAATGCCTAACATATGACATAGCATCCTGAGCATATTCATGCATGTGGCGTGGGCTTCCTATATAAGTAGCTGGCAAAATTGTCATTCTTCCTACATTATTCACATTGCCATCAGCATTTATAGCATCGCGGAGATGGATGTATTCCTCTGACCGTAGCCGTCGTTGGTTCAAACAGATGTATGTCAATCGTTCAGTCTTAATTTTGACATACATGTCAACTGCAAACTGATGAAAAAGTCGTTGACACATCAAAATATGATTTACTTCACCTTGACGGATCATGAGTCTGTATGAATAGAAATTCATAGCACTAACTTTTTTGTTGGTTTCAGCACCTGCAATCAAAAATGATAAATGTTTAAATTGTTACTTAGATGAATTGAATTTAAATATATTATTTAATCTTGTTCAATTCATTTACCTGTTACTTGATTTACCATTTTGATATTAAAATGGTATCCATCTGCCCCCTTCCAGAAGATCAAAGGATATTGTAGTGCATCATAACTCCTGTGTGTCTCAGATACACGTTTTAAATCACTATTCCGACGATGAAGCACAATATCTCTAGATTGTAAATTTTCTCCCACAATGACAACAGCCACTTCATCAATGGTAGGTGAATTGAACTTCCTTGTGTGTTCATCGGCAGGTGTTTTGTCAGCTCGAATAATTATATTATGGCTATCAGATGGCATCCGATCCAATGCTATTTTGAACATGTTTGCTAAATTGTTATACTGATGAAGAAACATTTGTAATTGTTGGACAATGGTTCTCTTCACTGTTGGATTGTGAGCACAACGATTATTAATTTCCGCATCTGAATTTCCCATAAAATAAATTTGTAAAAATTGATGATCTGCATCAGGTAGTGGTAACAGAGTTCCCAGTAAGTGATAAATTTGTCCTTGAATCTGTATTTTTTTTAAATTTGTCCATTAATTATTTCCGATATAGTACAAACTTGAATAATATAAAAAAAATATTCTTATATAATACCTTGAAAGTGGGCATGAAATTGTCTTGTATAATATGTGTAGCACCAAATGATGTCATCTGGAAACAGTTGTTATATTTCTGAATGTTGGTCAAGAAGTGCTTAGAATCATTTCCAATCCCAGAAACTAAAGAGCGTAAAGGATCTGGTGGTGGGACCAATTGTGGCAATTTTACTTTGCCTTCAGCACAACATAATCCAGTAGATTCACCAGTGTATTTTAACGCCTTACAATATTTACAAATTGTTTTCATTTCCCCAATTGTTACCGATTTGTCGGCACAATAATCAATTGCCGGATCATAGTGAGAGTAAGAATCACAGGAGCACTGCGTCTGCGGATTCGCTCAATTTCATTATATCTAGCTTGCTGTTGTTGTGTTTGATGTGCACGAACTCGTTGCATTCTAAGCCTATCTCCTACATTGTCACTCACTAAAGAACGCAATTCTGACATAGCAATACGACTATTTTCTTGATCTGTCTGTCTCTGGTCATCAGTGCGGTTAGCACGTGAGGTAGCTCTTCGCACATTTGATTGACTACGATTGACTACGATTGAGAAGACGACCTAAGTCAGGTCGTCTTCTCCTCGGCATCGTAAATTGTAATTAATCAAAGTGAGAAAATTTCCCGCTCATTTAGCAGTAAAAGAGCACATTACTTGGAATGTCACTATCACAAAGGATCACCAAAGTAAAAAAAGTTCTCGCGCACGTAGCACAAAGACAGATATAATATCGTAATACTTTTTTCCGTGCTCTGAAATGCGACAGGATGGATTGACATATTAGTTGGTTGTCAAATCTAATGTCAAATATTATGATTGCGTTCAGAAATTTAACTTAAGATTTATAATTTAATTTGTGACAAAACTTAAGATTTATCTTTCGATTTCTATATAGTCTTATTAAAAAAATAATCAGACAGTTTAACAACTGAAGTTAGCTAAAATTGAGTTTCTCGAAGCCGACCACTATTTATGTACTATGTATTTTGAGACTATGCAATTTTGTCGCGTTCGCGATTCACTTTCACTTTTGTCGAGTTTCAGAACGCGATATTAGATCCTCCAACGCGCACGCGAATTTGAACTTTATGCAGGGGTAATAAATTAGAAATTGACTCTCCAATTTATTTAGAAAACGTTTGTATGGGAAATAGAAATATGCTGTTTTGAGTATTTTTCCGGCAAGTATTCAAATTTTTCTCACCTTTTAAACCTTCCCTAGACCTCCACGAATAATTCAAGATCAAGATAAGATAAATCCGTTCAGCCGTTCTCGAGTTTTAGCGAGACTAACGAACAGCAATTCATTTTTATATATATAGATATGTAGATTTACGTAGAAAAATGTAAAGAAATAAAAAAAAAGAAATCAAATTCGAAGTGAAAAAACGAATACCAAATGTAGAAATGGATAGGATCGTATACTTTAATAAAAGAGATCCGAATAAAATATTTAAGATTCCAAACTCAGATCGAGCAGACTCAACAATTTACTGGCCAGACATAATGTTGCTAAAAGAAGACCATGTCTTTTTGTAACAGTATGTACCTTTGTAAGATAGTTTAGTTTATTGTCGTTATTTGTATCGGATTTATAAAATTCGAAAATGTATGAAATTTGGTGAAAAATTACAAGTTTGAACGAAATATACTAGGTAGAAACAGAAACACAATTGTGATTCCTTTTAATGACATAGCTCAGTAGTGTCAGTGTCACTTGCAAGGGACATTTTAAAAAAAAAAGTTTTGGAAAATAGTTATGCTACGAAGAAGGTAACCATGTAGATAAAGTTGGGCACGAGTACCCTTAGTTACAGAACTTCATAACACGAAAAACCGCAAAAAATATAAAGTTTTGAGTCAAAGTTATTAGAAAGCCAAAAACAGAATGCTGCTTAAAATTAAATCCTAAAAATTTGCGATAAATTATAATCACGGTAACTTATTGAAACTTCTGTAACTCAAAAAAGATTTTTGTAGTATATGTATGAGCAAATAAGGATAGTTCGATTTAACAACCTGGACAGCGTCAATATCAAGATAAACTAATTTGCCTTGCCTTGGGGGATGTAGTGGGGCGTCAATCGCCTGTGTAGTTTAGTCGACCGAGTGGTAACTCACTAAATGAGTGGCGGCTCATAATCTCTCGCCAGTGGGTCCAAGTAGCTGCTACGCATGCAGCGGCCATACCCCGGTTAACCACGTTACCACTGGGCAGAGGGGACCGGCTGCTTCGGCATCGGTTTTGAGGCGGTGAGCTGTGATGGCGTGCTGTTGGTGGTGTCATTGGCCATCGTCGAGCCATTTAATAGTTTGCCATTTAGCTGCATCAGCAAAGCACTTCACTACCACAGGGTGCCAGAGTACCTAAGACAGCTTGTGGCAGACTATCTACAGTAGCGTACCGTCATGTACGAGGGCAGAGACGGTGTTCTGAGGCGGCGGCTCATGTCGTGCGGTGTTGCACAAGGGTCTGTCCTCAGACCACTCCTGTGGAAAATAGAAGACGACTGGGCCCTTCGAGGTCATCTTACCCCCGGGCTGGGCGTAATTTGTTACGCGGATGACTCATTGGTCACAGCCCGGGGGATGAATGAAATAATTCGAGCCATCAGTGAACAAAGGAAAAAAAAAGCAGTTTTTTTTGATAATGTCCCTAGAGAACTGCTTAAATACGGAGGAGAGCATCTTCATAATTACATCTGGCAAATATTCAGTCGCATCTGGAACGAGGAAACAATACCACCGGAATTCAAAATATCCCATATACGGACCCTGTATAAAAACAAAGGGAACCGTTCGGACGGCAACTCATACTGAGGTATATCGCTCCTTTCTGTACCTGTCAAGATATTCGCCAGAATTATTTTCAATTAGCTTTTACCAGTTTCTGAAAGTATATTGCCAGAAACTCAATTTGGATTTCGTCCTGATTGAGGCACCTGCGAAGCTATCTTTAACATCCGATAACTCCAGGAAAAAAGTCGAGAACAAAGTCAACCTTTGTTTATTTGCTTTGCGGACTTGAAGTAAGCGTTTGACTGCCGCGGTGAGCCCTTTGGACCTTTCTGGGCAATTTAGGTTGTCCCGAGAAACTTGTTCGAATGATTCGCCTTCTTCATGATGAAATGACCTATTGTGTTACCTATAATAGCGATCAGTCAGTTCTTTCTTGTCAGTTGTGGTGTCAAACAAGATTGTGTGCTCGCACAATCTTGTTTAATACCGTACATACCGTGACATCGTAAAGAGCGAAAAGTATAACTTTTCGCTCTTTACTTTTCAGTCGTAGTCATGGAAACCCTCAAACGGACTTCTACTGGCATCAAAATACGTTTTCGGACTGATAGAGGACTCTTCAATCTGGCCAGATTAAGAGCTTCTACTAAGGTATCACACGCGTTAATAACTGAGATCATGTATGCGGACTATCTGTGTTTTGTAGCTCACTCTTCACAAGGGCTTCAGGATTTGATTACAAACCTAGAGGAATTCTGTTGCCGTTTCGGTCTCAAAATAAGTGTAAAGAAGACTGAAGTTATGTCAACCGATTCTCATGGAGCAACAGAACCCATCAAGGTACATACATATCGGTGATGCTGAGCTAAAACAGGTAGTTAAATTTAAATCCTTGGGCAGCACAATAACATCTAAGTACGAACTTGATGCCGAAATAAATCATCACATAGGCACTGCAGCAGCTACTTTCAGTAAATTTTGAGTCAGGGTCCTATACGCACATGATGTGAAGCTTTCGACAAAAATCTCTGTTTACAGAGCCATGGTTATCCCTAATCTTTTGTACTCCTCGGAGACATGGGTTTCCTATTGCAAACACATACGAATCTTGGACAGGTTTCACTTGAAGTGCTTTCGAGACATTTTCAGGATTAAATGGTCGCATCAGGTCAGAAATACTGAGGTACTCCTACGCGCCAATATTTATGGCATTGAGGCGTACCTAATGCGGAGACAGGTTCAATTGTCTGGACATGTCTTACGAATGTCTGATGAAAGGATGGCAAAATGCATCTTCTTCTCTGAACTCTAGAACGGCAGGCGGAAACAAGGCGGCCAATTTTTACGCTTTAAGGATGTTCAGAGAAGACACATGAAAGAATGCAATATAGAACCTCAAAAATGAGAGGAAAGGGTCAGTTGCCTCCCTAAATGGAGTTACTTCGTAAAATCCAAAGTACATGACTTTGAGGAGTGGAGGAAATCCGACTTGAATGCAAAACGCGATGCTCTTAAAGTTAAACCACCAACAGCCCAATCCTACAATTTTGTCGGCGGTGTACTCACGTGCCGCCAATACTCATGTACGTTTGTTCATAAAATTGGATACTGTATCCATCTGAGGGCACATGCAAGAGCTAATCAATCTAGTATTTCAGCTAACAATAATTAGTAGAGGTCACTATAGTCAAAATCGGCTGGGAAGGCATCAATCAAACTAATTTGCTTAACTACAAAAATATCTTCTTATATCTCATCTCATCATCTAGAAAAAGAAATGTTCGTAAAATATAAGCTAATAATAAAATTGCAAAGTGGCTCGCAAAAGCTACTTCAATCATAATAATATGCCTTTGCATAGGCTGGCTATTTTAATTTTTAGTTTCTGCATTTTGTTTTCTAATGTTTAAGTCCAATAGGCCCTTCGAGGTTATAGCTTACCATAACACTCTATTTATTTTATTTCTACTTATATCAATACTACTTAAATCTATGTAGTAATTAATTTATTACTTTTTTGATCAATAAACCTTATTATTATTATTATATTAAATTAAATAATGTCACGCGCATAGGACTTGTCAAGTAAATGTTTGAGTGTTCTGTGCCTATACAGCGGAGAGAGTATGGAGTAGCTGTATTTCCATATAAGTTAAATATACTTCCAGAATTAAGTACATATTAGCTTTCCAAAATATATACTTATTGCTACGTTAGTACTTTAGAATTAAGATTATGTTTTATCAAATTCAGTAACCAAGTAAGCATAACCGTTAATCATTAAAAAGTTAAACATGATTGCCATGACTAACTTTCAACATTAATTTTAATTCCCAGTATTTTTATGTAAAGGTTTTTTAAACTACATACTTGTCTATTTACGAAATAAAAGATAAAGTTAACACTCTTTCGCTGTATTTGTGTCAAATTCGTTATTGCCGACAAAATCGTTTAATCAAGTCACCTGACGTTAAGGTTGCATCGTTCATAAAACTGTTTTCCAACCACCAATAATTTTACAACGTTATTAGGTTATAAACCGTTCAAGAACTCACCCTTCTATCATTGGATGGCACCTTGATTAAGTTTGCTGAAAAGGCGTACGGCAATAAAACGAGATGACCTTCTTTTCTAAAAGTATTTCATCCTTTCCACTATTTATATAAGTTATTTTTCTTTTTAATTCAGGTAACCAGTCGCTTCATTTTCCTTCTTATACCATGAAACTCGCTACCAGTGCACATGTTTCCCTCCCACTATGATCCTGGGGCATTTAGGCAGGGTGTGAAAAAGCATCTCACTAGGCCAATTATGACCACAACTCCTGGATTCTGTCCGTGCTTTCCAACAGACAGGGTAGAATCACTTCGGTTACTATGATTTTAATAAACACAAACCAATAAAATCATTATTAAATTCTTAAATATATATGTACATATATAATAAAAGAGAATTCCTTTTGATTTCCTCATTGATCGTACGCTCCACTAGATGTCACATAACATGTATCAATCGCAAGATACAAACACCCCAGGGGCGCGCCATGTAGTGGAAGAGATAAAACGTGCCCCTCACTCTACCTACTTACTCGGAGATGCTCTTACCCTCAAAGATAAAACAAACCGTTACGCAAAAATGTCCAACTCCTTGTCTAAACTGAATTCAGTGCGACTTTTAAGGTTTTATACAGCGACAATTTTGTAGACAATTAGACACGTGTAAATATTACTATCGCAGGTATCATGAGCTTGGTAGTGCTTATTGTAAATTCGTAGACGAATACTAGAAAGTATCTTTTAATTAATTTTAAAATAAGATCGAACCTGACTTATTTGAATGCTCTTAATTATGGAACTTTCCAACATTAAGCCTGTTTACTACTTCTTTTTTTGGAATTACTAAAATAATTAAAATGCTTCTTCTTTATTCATCTATTACAGCAGTTTTACTGTCATTCCAAGTAAACTAAATGCGAAAGAGAGGCTAACTTATAATATTTATATTGTTATATTCATTACTTAAAAATGGACAAAAACATGTTTGTAACAAATGAAAAAATCAAATCAAAAATCAATAGAAATCCAGTCCAGTCCATCTTAACTACGTGCCTTTTTTACATTTGCTCTTTTACATTTTTACAAAAAACAATAAAACTCTTTTAGGTCTCACATAAAATTATATTTAAAAGGTACATTACAAGAGCACTCAATTGATACGAAAAAAAATTAAGTTCTTGGTGAGCTTAATTAATAAGCGATACTTTCTCAAGTATCCTAGCCCTGGCTTCTGGCACGGCCAGTAGAGACGGGCGTGGACACCTCCACACATACCAGTTAGGCATGCACAGGTTCAGGTGACTCAGTATCCCAGGATTTTGTTCTATACCACGCAATAACTTTACTATATACGTCGTACTCTCAAGTTCTTTAATCCGATCATACCCAGCACAGAGTGGGATACATTAACGGGTGAAGTAGGTATACTCTATTTTTATTTACGGATATTTTTTTTTAAAGGCAAAAAAAGAAAAAAGCTTTAAATGAAATCAATCTTTTTTTACATCAAGCTTGTTATGAAAAAAATTTATAGAAATAATTATTAATTTGATACACGAGTGTTAATTAAAAATATAATTTTATCATCATAATAGGTTTCTATAGCACAAGAAGTTTTAGAAATGAACAAAAGATTGACTTTAATAACAATTAATTAACTTCTTAATGGTACATTTTAATATATTTGTTTTATTTGAAGCGTTGTTATTTATTACTTTCTGTGATCAATTTATTGTACTGATTTAAGACGTTTGCGACAAACTCTGATGTTGCTGAGTTTTTGATACAGTCCCAACTTCATTTCAACATTTGAGACTATGCAAAGCTTACAACAGCTTACTTCTTACTTAGGCCTAACGAAATACCGTTCCCCGCTTAATAAATAATAATAATAATAAATAGATATTTCTATCTCCTAGAGAGGAATAAAATATTTCAAATGTTAATGACACCATACTAGTAAAATTACATGTGTCATACTATAGAGCCAACACTACACTAATTTGTACTATTCAAAGTTATGTCAGACTTTTACAACACAAACACGAATTTTAACCGCTTTTTATTACATACTTAAAGAAAACAACTTCGTCACTAAGAAATATCTAACAACCGTAACGCTTCTCAGAACAATTATTTTTCAATTGCACAGTTATGCACTTCTGATACACTCAGAGTGTAAATCAACTTTAGGGAATGCTCTTATATACTATTTTTTTAAGACAATACGTAATCAAAGAGCATCGAATTTAGTTTTAATATAATCTTAGATCGTTCTTCTATCGAAGAAATTGTGTATTTTATAATAGAAAATATTAACGGAAAAAATCACACAAAAAAAAAAACTAAACTAAAAAAAAAAAAGTAAAAACTATAAATATATGTAATTACGTGGAACCAACTATTGCCAACTCCAAATATCCACATTAGTGTAGATAAAAGAATATGTAACTATTTTTTGTTAGAATATTTTTTTTGAAGACGGTTTTTTGTTAAAATTTTGTTTATATATACCTTAATTTTTAGGGAATCTGTAGTTCGATAACTAACTTTTTTACATGAGACAGCGTAGTTCAAATGAGACAAACGAAGAAAGTGAACACCGCCTATCTCAATATAGAAAATCTACATCTACTGACTTTTTAAAAAAGACTTGATGAATGAAGCCTGGATGTTATGTTTTATTCTGGAGTTTTGGTAACTTACCATTATTATATCAAGAGTTGTTGAGTACCTCATTGAGTTTTAAAATTACAAAAGACTATATACATCAGTGAAGACCTTCGTCAGAACATCACCAAATAGCAGAGACTTAGAAATAAGTTTTTTATATTAGTATTTTTTTTGCAAAAACATTTAAATTTCATTTAAGACATAAGCCTCCTTTCTAAAGAAGAGGCTGCTGATCTGATTTGATGTGATTTAAGACATGTTTTAAATATGTATGTAATGATCCTCAAATCTCTGTCTCATTATAGAGTGGACTACGTAGTCCACTCTATAATGAGACATCTGATGAATCTGATGATGAAACTCATCTGCCTACCCCTTTAGAGGGTACAGGCGTGATGTAACATTGAGTGATTATTTGAATAATATATTTTCATGTGATTACAACAACCACGACAGATTTCCATTGTATGTTTCCGAAAAACTTCATCAGAACATCATCACAATAGTAAAAGAACATCTCGAAATACTGTGATGGTCTTCTTAACCATTGTATACAGTTTTTTTATTCAATTTACATTGAGAAGTGAAAAATTGAGAAGAAACACTTCGGAAGGCTCTTAAATAAAAAAAAATAGAATACGCATCTGCTTATCACGAAAAAAATATAAGCGCTTTAAACTGTGATGTATTGATGAATCATTAAGTTAAGGCAAGAAATTTCAGACATATACATTATTTTAAAACTTTAACCAGTTGATTTCTCTGTTCTAGAGGCCGCTCAAATAGTAGGAGGGGAGGGACACACGGGCACGTGACCCTGACGTGACCTCTTCTAGCTACTACAGTCTCAATTCCGTTTTTCGTCCGAAATTTGCGGTAAATCTTTGTCCCGTCAGAAAACGACGACGGTAGGAGTCAGACAACAGCTATAAAAGACACCAGTCCAAAATTTTTGCAATGTTACATGTTATGGTGACCCCAAATGTAAGTGGGAAGGATAATAAAACGATGTCTGATGAATTTATGCAATAACTTTAAAAGAAAAGACACCGATTGCTTAATGAGGATGAAATTTATTAAGTTATAAAATTTTCTTTACATTCGCTTTTAATATCAAAGCGGAAGGAATTACGGAATCTCAAATAAATAACAATCTTTAATAAAAATTAAAAAAAAACGTATTTTTAGAAAAGGTGTACTTTCGTTCGTTCGTTCGTGTACTTTGCTTCTAATAAATAAACACGGGAGAAAATTATGGCTCGAGCCTCACTCAGAGAAATGAAATTCATTTTATTGCGGCGACTGAGGCTTTCATTCAAATACAATTTGGCTAATGTAATTGCTAGGAGGTGATTCTATTTCACCAGTGAATATCGTTGAAAAGAAATACCTATACTTATAAAAAACTTTACGAGGAATTACTGGACATTACTCCTAATTTTGTTCGCATTAGTTGAATTAAAGGCTAAACGGATAAGATTATGGCGTAATTTAATTCTACAATAATTTACGACGACGGCACCGTACCTTAAAGATATAAAATTTGAATTATCTGGATGGAAAATTTCTTGAAAAACGACAAGGACTTATATTTAACCAACTAAATATATTTGATGCTGTACTGATGATATTAAGATAAACTTTCTTTCCTAAAAAGATTCATTTTGTAGTCACGTTTGAAGTGTTTAGCAGCATCAAGTGGTTGCGTAGAAAATTACTCTTGATTATCTGTAACTCACAACAGAAATTGCAGTAACAAACTAAGCGCCATCGTACTCTGAGTTACGTTTCTGTGTTATGCGTAACATGATTGAACAAACCTAGTTAGTTTTTTAAGAATGGACCAATTATGTATTATCAGCAGCAAATATAACCTCCTCCACATGGTTCAACGATGTAGTCAATCTAATTTATACAACAGAAATCGTTGTCATCATTGAAAGAGAGGTAAAAGACCTATGTTAGTTTTTAAAATGTAGATATGCTGGATCTTCTGTAAACAGTTTATAGCCGATAACGTTCATCTCTCACTGTTTACGTTTTACACTAGAGCACAAAACGAAGTTCTCAAAACGAGTCTTATTCGTGCAAACCACCAATGCATAACCTGAACCACCGCAGCTATGAACTTGAACATTTAGTAACTTATATTGTTAAGAAGAATTTTCGGAATTTTTTTACTCTTAACATCACCAGTATCGTCGTTCATCATTCTCGAAGTTTCAAATATAAAAAAATTACGCGTGCAAAACCGCTCGCAATAGCAAGTATTATAAATATTTAAGGTAAAAGTTGATTCTTTTTGTCACAATTAATAAGTTCGTGCAAACGCAACATAAATTTATCTCTACTATCAGTATCCAAATAGATTACCTGAAATTTTAATGTTTTGACATTAACACTTAGTTATCCTTAACTGTTATGATTCTAACATCAGGTTTGGGATACGGCAAACAACCAATCAAAACGATAAATAAGAGCAGTAACAAGTAAATAGATACTTCAAACTAAAGTTTTTCTCAACCAAACTTTAGCAGTAAAACTATTGACTCTCCTCTATATGATATCATACACTCCGTTTAGACTAGATTTTCAATTTACTACGATAACTGAATTAATAGTCAAAGTGAAGTACGTTAACAACTTGCTCTTATACCATGAACGTTTAATCTATATCTTGTTACTCCCTTAGTTTGTAAAGGCGATCTTGTAGCTACGTGTAGTACACAATAATTGCATTTACTGAATCTCCAACGCAAACTGTAAACCTTGTATGCAAACTGCCGGAAATTCAATCTGACATTATAATGAAATGTGCTCATGTGTAGCGTGGAGGCTTTGATTGAAGTGTCATGCCATGGGATGTAACAGTTAGGAATATTAATAATTAGTAGACGTCTATGTTGTACTAACTACACGACTAAATACAAATAAATATTAGAAATGACATGAATTTGAAAAAAGCCTTTTTTAATTTTAAATATTGAATACTTCTGTCTAACAAAATATAATAAAAGATCAAAGTTAATATAAATTCTGTAGCAGTTTTCAAATTATTCGTAATGCTATAAAATTTCTAAGTTTTTTACGAAATGGTATTTTATAGCATATATCGACGTAGTAACGTTAATACAGATAACAGGGCGACTACCACTACGAGTAATTTGGAACGTCTTTAGTTCTTTTAAGCAAAGCTGTAGATGCGTACTAATTAAACAATAATATCGAACTATCGAAAGGTGTCGTATATCAATTTCTCAATTATGTAAACTAAATAATAAATGAAATAATAAGCAAACTTAGATATTAACATGACATGCAGGAACATTCGTGTTTACACTAGCAATTATCAGTTTGGATCAAATCAGACAATTGCAATCCAGGTCAAGAGCTGAAAACGCCTGTAAATCTAATATAGCAATATAGCACTGTCAGCTCACAGTAGATATTCATGCATGAAGATGTATGACACGTTAGTAAATATGAAGATATTAATTTTTTATATTTATGTTTGTCTACAATTTTATTCTTTTTAATTGAAATGGAGAAGTACTACAATAATGAATTGAATTGAAATTTTCTGTTGTTATAGCTGCTTTTTATTATATATACATGTATACATACCAGGTTTAGAGTTATTTCAAAGGCACCAATGGGGATGCACATACAATCAGTAGCAATAGTCAAGAACTCTTAATTACTATGATTCCTAAACACTAGATCCTAGACATAGTTATGGATGACAACCAGTTAGCGATTAATAAATTAGCGGTGGCAAATAGTTTAGTGAAAGATATCGTAGACTATTTGTTAAAAAACATATCTCTGTTTTTTGTAGGGTTCACTATTACTTTCAGAAAAGCTTTCGAGGAAATAGTGACTATACGAGTACTTATAAGTAATTTGCCAAAAGAAGAATATTTATAATATGGAAATGGACAGATTATCACATAGCTTTACATCAACACTAAAGGACTAAACCAACGTGATCCTGATGCAGGGGTGACAGTTGTCGTGGTAAGTTTGTGCAATACAATGCTTGCAATGCTATGACAGTCATTGTCATGCCCTTTACGTCCCCAAGTAAGGCGTAAAAAGGCATCTTAATAGGACGCCATAGTGTGGGTCACCATACTACATTGTCAGCATTCACAATGACTATGGTGACTACAACTTTTGGATTCTATTCATGCTTTCCATCAGGTAGAGTAGAGTCACTATGGTAAGATCTCAAAATAAATAAAAAAAAACTATAACCTATTGTTAAAAAATTGTAATGTATCATCATTACAGCTCAAATGTTAAAGCTATTGGCGATTACCTTGATAGATGATAGCCACAAGACCCTCGTTTTTCTTTAAACTAGTAGTTTTGTGCAAATCATGAGCTAATAACCTTAACATCTGTTATTCCTTTTTCTGGTAAATTTAAAACTACTCACTAAGTGCCTGCCTGAATCATATCATAAAAGCTTTTACGTTCCGTTTCTCAGCTCTAACTTGGTTTAATGCATATGGGACAGGTAAATTATACTTTTACGTGTTTGCTTAATATTTGACTAGGAAATTGCGACTCTTTTATAATCTCATACGCGTGTTGACATTTCAAATTACGTATTTCTCTCACGGACATGCATATTAAATAAAATAAGCTGCTGCGTTGTGTGTGTGGCTGGTTATTTAAGAAACAACATAGCGCTTACGTTTGTTTGTAAAATTTACAAATTTTAAATACATTTTCCTTACTAATATTACAGTCACTTTTTAAGTTTTTTTTATTATTATTTATTTACAACCTACCAAAGTGACTCTATTTTGCCTGATGGAAAGCATGAATAGAATGCAAGAGCGTTTGTCGCCATACTCACTGCAATTGACGACAGTGTAATATGGCGACCCACGCTATGGCGGCCTAAGTTCATTAAGTATAGGTATAATAGAACAATAGAAACTTGTGCTTTATCAGTAATTTGGAAATTTCATTTATCCCCAGTGTGCTACATAAGAAACTTAAATGAGCATTTAGGTACTAAACATTGGGTGAATGCCAGATGTAGATTATATTTATTTTTATATACTGAGATAAATGCCAAATGCTGTGTTCTAAATGTAAAATACACAAATAGCTAAAATAATGCTACTTTAATCTGTTAACAGTTACATAAACATTGAATATTTTATTACAAAAATTCAACTTAGTGCCTACAATAGTTGACACTAGCGACTAAACGACTGCAACATTTTAATAGGAACGACCCACATCGCCATCAGGGGTAAACGACACAAACTCTCACAGTGATGATATCACGTACAACCCGAACATGTAAGTTCCATTTAACACCTCAGAACCACGTGAATGGCACAGTAAACTCGGATACTAGTCACGAAATGGTATCATTAACCGAATTAGACACGTCACCGCATAATTGAAAGGGACCACTGTAACTTGCACTGACCCAGGCTCGATGTTACCAGATTGGTGAAATGTCTGCCAACTTTGGGGGAATTTAATGTTAGAAAGTAGTCTTTACAGAATCTTAATTATCATTTTTTTTAATATGACAACTCTCTTAGTAATAGTATATTTCTGTGTCACACTTCACAAACATGCAAGAAACGAGCGAAGAACAGACAGACTCAAAATAACATTTTGTGGGTCACACAAGGTGTTGTTCATTGTAAGGATCGAATTCGCAAAATTGTATCACTATACCATTCGTACAATTACTTTATTTCTTTTACAATTTTAGTATATTTCCAGGAATGTTTTCGTGTAAAAGCGTGTAATGAGTATACAAATTATATTATATGAATTAATGAAAAATATAAAATAAGCTAAAAGAATTTCATAAAATACTTATTAATATTACTCTAATCTGTTGTTTTTTAGTGTGTTTATTTATTTTAGGGACAAAAACAAATGCTCCTGGCAATCCTTTCACGGTGCAAGAGCGATACGGATAATTTACAAAACTAGTGTTACGCAGGTGTATCGCCTGTTGACTGAGAAGACCTGCACCAAATGAAGATATATTGAATACATTTAGAAGGTTACCTGCAGATTTAGTTAAATCGTTCCGTAGCTGTGAGTCAAATGATTTTATTTACGTTTGTTTTGCAAAACCCTTTTAATAAATTTTCAAATATTCCTGTAAACAAAATATTAACAATTTAAAATAGGACTATGTTTCATCATTCGATTAATTTATTTATATATTAAGCTCGGCCATAAACATCTGAGATTCTTGTGAAAAATATATATGGACCTAATTTTATCAGTGTTTTGATAATAATAAGAATAATAGATATAAAGATAACTAATTAATTTAATATATCTATTGGCAATCTAGCTTTCCTTTGTACATTCTAAAAGGATATGATACCGTAGTTGATGTATAAATATACTCTTACTCTTACTGATTGTCGGTAAGTGTAAGCCACGCGAATTTAATTGGGCGACATCCCTGTAGTAGTGCCTAATTCATACGCACTTGCATCTACCGACAACACGGCGTACGGCCCGGTTCATATTCATCATTTCTTAATTTTCTGCCAGATCCACTCAATGTCTTTTTTTCAAAAAAATTCTGAGACGTGTCACCTTTTCGAGATAATTTGATATAAACTTATATAAATAATTAACCATTTCTAGAAAACGTTCCAACAACGATCTGTCACTTGATAACGGCATGTCTAAGATTGTTTTGAGTTTAGGTGCACTAATTCACATATCGAATGTATGACCAAGATACGTGACTTCAGGAACAGAAAATTGACATTTTTCACGGTTGAATTTTAAACCAAGTTGTCCTTTTCTGGTAATTCTTTTTAATATGTCATCATGTTCCTGAATAAATTATCATGTCTTTGATGAATGAATCTACACCCTCTGAATCTTGTAAAATCTGCCTGACTCTAAAGTGAAAAATTTTAAACACTGGGTTAATATTATATGTAAGGCGTAAAAACTAGTATCGGCCAAATAAAGTCCCAAATTAAAGTAAGAGTTGGTAACGAATAATGTTATCTCTCAATAACAGTTGAAGGGTCTTGGATCAAAACAGATATGTGAACTTGCATCTTTTTTTGAAAATATCACAAAACTATTAACCCAAGACATTAAATGTGATACCTTATTTGTCACACTTAAAACCTCCATTTGATCCAGTTCTAATTCCAATTTTTATCCTAACTCAAAGGGAATCTTACTAACTAGACAAGCAACAGGAAGTGTATCCTTTTCAATCAGGTTACTATATTCAACAGGCAGCCTACCTAGGCCATGAAACAAATCTTTATACATTTCTGAATGAATTGAATATACTCGACCTACGATATTCATTTTGTCTAAGGTAAATTTACCTACCACACTAGGGCAGTTACTCTCACATATGACAAACTTAAGAAGATATTCAGTATTTCCATAAAAACATTGTACTACATATGTGCCAACAATATCTAGAAAATTATCATTGAACGACTTACTTACTTTTTTCGCTTTATTATATTCTGTAAAATTTCTAACCAACTTGACATTAGTGAAATAAACATTAGACAATCTTGGATTCACTTCATTTCCTTTTATCCCCAACTGTTCGTGGGGAGTGTTTACAAAACTTATAATTGAAATGTTTTGTTGTGCATATATTTGTTTGTGCTCTATGCCATGATTGTCCGCTCGACAGGAAATTACAACTCTAATCAGATTATTCCGAGCGAATGCGGACAAGTGACGTGACGGACTGTGATTCACAATTGCCCATGTTTGGCTACGACTTTTTAAAATTTCATAGTTTGTTATTGAGGTCCTTATTTTTAACCCGACGAAAAAGAGGAAGAGGTTCTAAATCGACCTGGATTATTAATGATTTTTACTTGCAGAAACTTACAACATTTAAAAATATTGTTGCTAAAATATTGATTAAAAAATTACAAATGCTTAATAGTCAAAGCATATAATTTAATTGTGGAGGGAACGAGTGTCATGTCCCTCCGACACAAAGGGAAGAATCTCCGACCAGGTGAGGTGATCATGCCTGGCGGATGCTGGATGTTGTATATATGCTAATTTGCCACGTGAATTTCCATTTCGCGATACAGGATTAGTAGTTGTTTCGTGGTTTATTACATTCACACGTTTCGTTTGTACTTCGTAGTTTGACATATCTTCGCTAGATGGCGCTGTTGTATATTTTTATTTGTGCTGCAATGTGAAAGTGCCCACATTAATAATAATCATTAAATTGGAATATTAAGAATTTGAATTACAAAATACTTAAGCAAAAAAACTAGAGACATTTCACAAAAAATAAATCGATGCAACTGCTTAAAAATATTTAAAAATAACTCTGAGTTAATTATTTTGCAAAGCGATAAGACAAAGACAGGATAGGCAGATCAGAAAACAATATGGATCTTTCTAATATAAAAACTAACTAAAGAGGTAGTTCTAGATAATATATTATTAACACAACTACTGCCTTATTTAGATCAGACAAACCCGTTAATTCAATTAACTAACGGGCCAGTGATCACAATTGCTTGAACAATATTGTATATCATACAATCCTTTGATGCCACCAGTTACTAACAGTTATGCTCATTAACAGAACTACTAGGCTTATATTATTTGAAAGTTTGAAGTTTGAAGAAATTTGGTCTGCCACATTAAGTTTCGTAACAGACCATTTTAAATAAATATATTTTTCTTTAACATATAAAAAATCCTACGGTACATCATCTTTGTGTAACTTCAATAGTTTAAGCAGTGAACATCAAGATAACTCTCAGAGGCCAGATTTTTTCATCAATCAAAATTACATAAAATCATTAAAATTGTAGCCTATATATTATTCCAATGTGTAACCTATATTACTGTAAAGTTTCATCCAAATCCGTCCAGTAGTTTTTTTGTGAACGAGTAACAAACATCCTCACAAACTTTCGCATTTATAATTTTAATAGGATTAGAAAATATCAACCATATTCCTAAACTTCTTCAATTGATGTATTAATTTATAATAGCATTTCAACCTAGCGTCAACGTCGGAAAAGGCTGTTTGTTGATGTAAATTAAAATAAGGAAGACGACGTTGAACAATGTTAAAGGATTTCCAATGTTAATAGTCAACTAGTTTTTTCTTTGTAATATATATTGTTTATAGAAATTTATTTATAGATCACATACCAACAACTAACGAATTACAGCCCATACATTTCTGATAGCACTTTACGGTATTTTCGTAAACCTCTTTCTAAGTGTAAAGAAGAATTTAACGCTAGGTTGAAATAAATATATATACGAGTATATAGCGTCTTAAGCAAGGCTTGTGTATTTGAGACAAACTTAAATTCTTCTTTACACTAACATTAAGTTATTTACTTATTATTTCAATTATTAAATTTAAATATTTTTAAAATTTTACAACTGTCATTCACGCTGTGAACATTTTTCGCTTCACAATACTTGTGTTATCTTAACCAAAAGACAATGAACTTCCACAAACTTTTCGTGCGTTGGTTATCGTGTCGTTAAATTCTTTCGAAATGTTTAAAACCATTAAAACTTCGTTTGCTTTGTTTTAAGTTACTTTCATATAAGGGAAATACGCCATGATATTTATTAAGTAGACACATAAATTCTAGATTCCGCTTGTTGAAATGCATAAACATAAAACTGAAGAGTAAACTACACGAAGATTTCAGTACAAATGCAGCTGGAAATGTAAATTCTTCAGTAAACATTTTTTACATTTAAATTTAACGTTAAAATGGTAAGCTTTAATTAAGTAGCAATGGTTTCAAAGGAAAGCACTTACTTTGAGGTCTCTGCTAAGCTTTCGGAGGGTCTAATTAGTGTTAATCTTAAGATAATAAGCCACATATTTTACTAATTACAGTAAATTGCAAAAGTTGGAAATCTTTTGGGGTAAAATATGGTTTGTAAAAATTACGACATGTCTCCAATGTGACGACGTACATAAAGGCAAAACTACTTAAACTGGAGAGGTTTAGGCATACCAACAAGATCGAATTGTGATAACCAATTTTTGTAGAGCGACAGTCGAGAATTCAAATGAACCTTAGACGGTTAAAATTTACATATATATTTAGAAAAGAGTCTCGTATTAACAATTAAATAAAATATTTGAAAGGATAGTTAAAAGTAGTTACTTTTTATAATTGTTAAGCTATGTTACTATACCCGACAGTGTTCACAATTGATACCTTTAATTATATGTATAGCCTCTGTATACAACGTGAAAAGTAATAAAGAATTGTGAATTAATATATATATATATAAATACGTATAACATGTATTCTGTTTCTATAACTGCCTCAGTGACGCAGCTAGTGAATGCAACTGCTTTTCTTGAGGTCTCGGGTCCGTGTCTGAGGACGGACCAAATGTTTCTAAGATTTGTAAATATTTGTTTCGAAGTTTGGGTGTTTTCTATGTATAATATGTATGTATTTACAAAAAAAGAAGTATATAAGTATTCCATCAGTCAGTCTAGTTATCATAGCACAAGTTCTGCTTCGTTTGAAACTATATATAACTATTGTAGAAAACGATGCTTTCAAATAATAAAGATTTTCAAAAGCTTTCAAGTAGAACCCAATGTCCAAAAACATTTCAACCTCGAAATAAATAAGTCCATCAAAATAATCTAAAATTAATCTGAACTCTTTTTGCCTCTCTTACACGTCAATCATGAGCTTCAAATAAGTTGTTTTTATAATCACTTTTTGGTTTACAAAATCATACTCCTATTATATATTTCTTTACATATTCATTTTAAAAGAGATCTGTTACTTATTTATTACCTTTTTTATTAATTATTAATTATTTTGTTCTTTCATGAAGCGGCGAAATGTTAAGTATAACGCGTGTATGCACAGAACTAAAAAAATTGATGTTAGAAAAGAAAAATAAATTTCTGTGACATTGACATAAATTCTTCATTGAAATAAATGTATGTAATTAAATTATATTTTTTTATAGATTTTCGGCTGTAGATTTATTTTATCTTAATTTTTACTCCTGTTGTAGATAATTTCTTAGCCACGAATTTCAGAAAATATTCGCAGTAATCTAAAATGAAAAGATAAATTGAAGCTAAATGAAGGTAAAATACAAAACGCCCGTCGAAATTGTGTTAATGAAGTGATTTTCTTATACAGTAGATGTTCATTTTATTAGAAAATCTCTTTCATGTTTTCATTTCTGCGTATAGATGAGTTCTAAATTAATATTACTACCAAGTTGCAAAATCGTTACTTAATTTAGTTCAGGTAACATAGTAAAATGATTTCGTAAATATTCTCCGAAAGCGGTTTTAACAAAAAGAAATCTAATTTTTATCATAAATTGTTTTCATTCTACGTTCTTAGTCGGATAATAGTACAGGATACGCGTAATACAATAATCACTGAAAAAATATCTTAGTTAAATGTAAAAGAAGCTTCACGTGTCCCGCCCTAGGCTTTCATTTTATACACAGCAAAGTTTAACAAGAATTCCTCGTAATAAAACCAAATTTTATGTAAACAAAGCGCTAGGTAACGAAAATATTAGCTAACAATATTTTGTATTATGCACATAATATACAGCATTAACGTTATGTTATTTATATGTACATAAAGAAATACGTTCAGAAACATTCATTCCCCAGGTGCTAGTTTTTATGTAGTTTAAGCTTACCACAGAACTTACAAGACCGGCACATATTGTATTATGCACATAACATACAGTAATAACGTTATGTTATTTATATGTACATAAAGAAATACATTCATACACATTCAGTCCCCAGGTGCTAGTTTTTATGTAGTTGAAGCTTACCACAGAACTTACAAGACCGGCACATATTGTATTATGCACATAATATACAGCAATAACGTTATGTTATTTATATGTACATAAAGAAATACATTCATACACATTCAGTCCCCAGGTGCTAGTTTTTATGTAGTTGAAGCTTACCACAGAACTTACAAGACCGGCACATATTGTATTATGCACATAATATACAGCAATAACGTTATGTTATTTATATGTACATAAAGAAATACATTCCTACACATTCATTCCCCAGGTGCTAGTTTTTATGTAGTTGAAGCTTACTACAGAACTTACAAGACCGGCGCAAATGAATTTCGTGCTCTCTGTTTTTTTTTTTATTACTGTGTACCTTGTACCAGAAATAAAATTAACTCAATTGCCTCGTTCGTCTAGCGGTTAGAATATACAACGACCGATCAAAAGGTCTCGGGTTCGAATCTCGGGTCGAGACAAAAAAATTGTGATTATTGAGCTTTTCTGATTATAAACATGATTAATAACAGTTCAGAGTTTAGATGTTAGGGTTTTAACTCGTGTGTTTCGGAGAGCACGAAAAACCGTCGGCACTGCGCCTGATCTCTCCCCGGTTGTGTCTGATAGCCGTCTCATTGATTTGTGAGAGTGAGGGAACAGAAAGTGAACCCGTGTTTGCGCACACACTTGTACACTATTATATTTCCAGTGTAGTTGGCTGGTCTCCGTTGAGATCGGCCGCCGTGACCGAAATCGTCTAGGAGTACATTACTTTCCTTAAAGAAATATATAAAAAAAAATATATCAGGGCAAATCAACTGAAACTGTGAAACACTATTACATAATTTAAACTAAAACCTGAGTAATCCACATTCTGAATTAATTTACTCTGAAACAGCTAGTTATTCATGTACGTCATTAATCACTCTTTGATGTGAGTACATATATATCTATACGTTATTAATAAGACTTTGCCAGCCATAGTCGGTGTGAAGGTTGCCGACTGAGCCACCCGTCAGAAACAAAGCATCGTCGAGAGAAGTGGAGTTGATGTGGCGGAAACTGATAGAATGAGCCAACGTTCACTACTATTTGCACAAGAATAATACAGAAAGCATTCCATGAGACGGCGACAAAATGAACGCGCAATTTGTTGAATCACTTGTCGTGACAATCACAGACACGATATTGAAGAGACATGTTACATTATCGCTGTTGTTCTACATACAATCACAATCACAGGTGTGGAACGTGAACCAATAAATTGCATAGAATAATTCTTTGTATTGTTACAAGCGACGTATTTGCTAGAAAATGAAACAATTTTACTCAATCGTAATTGTTGAAAATACTTGACATGGAAATATTTGAATTAAATGGGCATATAAATTTAAACTTTTTACAAATAAGTGTTTTGCTAAAACTTAGCGGCACTTAGTCTAATTATGCGTAAACTATGCAACTTCCACGGACTAATGGTGATGATGCGTAAACTAGACTATATAAATCGAATATAAGCTGGTTATACTCGAAAGTACTCGTGTATATAATATTATCTACATCTACAAACCATTTGGTACGTGTAAAGAAGCCTGTTACATATAAAGTAAGTAAGTATAATACACAAAAGACAGCTCTATATTACTTTACCATTCTAGAAGACATTTTTAAGAACGTTTTAAAATAAATCATTTAGTTTAATGATTTAGAGAAACAACGCAATGTCCATCTACATAAATATAAATATTTGTTTCTTAAAATCATCTGTATCAACAGCTGTGCTTTGTTTCAACTATTTGTAAAGTCTAACAGTAGGAAATTTTACTTTTATTGAAGCAACCTTATGACCTGCCTCATAATAAAACAAAATTGTAATCAAGGGAGTAGATTATACCACACTCTTTTTACCTACTGAAGAAAATCACAAATACACCACGGTATCTTGTCTACTGGTTATGACAATCCTGGTTTTAAAATTTAATTCCTCACTCAAGTAATCATCAATTTAGATCATCCCTAATTCATAAATCTTTTAAGCACAAAATATGTATAAGCTCATTATCGTTTACCAATTTGAGATCATCAGCAAACTTCAGATCTCGCCTTTGTTATAGACGCAAAAAGTAAGGCCGATAGTAAGCCTAATTTCATAATAAATGCATTTACAAAGCATTCAAATACGAGTACATTACTAGACAGGGCTTGCCCTGTCTAGTAATATACTCGTACATTTAATAGTGTACCTTGGTACACTATTAAATGACATCCTATTTTTCTCTCCGTAAACGTTTTAAGTAACAAAAATCGTAGGTAAATTGATTCTAATTTTTTTTATTATCTACACTCTACAGTAGGTACAGACGTTTATCCAGTCGATTGGACAAGAAGTAGAACGGCTTAGAACATTGCAATTGCAAGTATACAATACTTAAAGCCTGCTGAAATTGATCAAGATATGAGGTAAATATAATCATGCAGGTAAATATAAACTGTAAGATATAGTTTATGTTGAACGTTATCCACCATCTCGTTTTGATAATTAAGTGGTGTAACTAGCAAAGTGCTAAGGATAGACATGTTTTCTAAAAAAAAAATAACGCTATCGGTCGCTAAAAGAAACTGTAATTTTGTCGACATTAATACCAATTTATTTGAATTTAAGCTCCTTGCTCTTAAAGATTCACTAAAAATACATTTAAAGTTATCATTGTAATTGTTTAGCTTATTTAAACATCAATTTTTTTCTCATGATTTTTAAATATTTCTCAAGTTACCAAATTACTTGTCAACCGAAAACACATCGAGCTTATATAACGTTTCAAAATCTCATAGAATTGCTTGAGCAAACTCCAAGACGATCGATCATTCAAACAGGAATGTTATAAAAACATGTCAAAGTCGCAAATGAGGTAGTTAGGTATACATGATACAGTTTGCAAGTGCAGACAGTGATGAGGCGCCATCAAACTGTCTGCGTCGGAAACTCACCTCCAAACGTTCAAACCTCATTGAATCGTATGCTCGATTTTCCCATTGAACCTTTAAATGGTTGGCCTTTTGTGAAAATGCTCACGGCCGGACCAACCAGACTAATATAATGATGGTAATAAAATTTAACGGTGACTATCACTCCTATTTCTTGCAGTCTTAGAAAATGAAAAGGGGATATCAAAAGGTCGGTTTTGGCGATCATTGGTTTAATTAAGCCGTTATAAACAGAAACCTCGTTATCAATCAATGGGAATAACGAACGGAAATAAAGTTTATGTATAATAACGTTTGTAAACGAAGTGTTCACTGTTGTTTTTGTTTTAAAATAAATTATTTTATACGTATAATTGTTTGGGAATACGTTACGTAGCAACACGTACGTGAGAGTATGTCTCGTTCCGTTGTTTGAATGTAACGATCCGTGCGGCATTGCACCTCCAATCAGATTTGTTTCGAAGCGGATTAAATTTTTAACGAGTTGTCGTCACACAGGCTTTACTCGTCTTTGTGAGAACTGTTTTTGTTAAAAAAAGCATTAAGTGAAGGTATAAAATTGAAAATACGGTAATCACGATTAATCTTCAAGAGTGTTTACAGAATTTAATTAGTTGTATTGTATAGATGTGTTAGTGTGTTATATTATGTTTATAATGTTAGCTACAAGGAAAACTAACATCTACCTTGTTGCATGACGATTATATTTTATATTTAAGTAAGTAATAGTGACATCAATAGATACATAAATACTCGTACTAATAACATATGACGTACTTTTTGTAGTACACCATGGTTAAGAAACATAGAAAGTAGTTTTTTTCAGCCGAATCTTTTCCCTACAATAGTTTACGGCTTTAAGGCTACTACGATTCGGTTAAACTTCGTTTTTAACGTGAAGTGACTGCCCTAAGACGTCCACAAGCCAATTACTAATCGATATCGAAATTCTATAGAAAGACTTTTGTCGAACTTTTTAGGGTTCTATATTCTATATTAAGAGCCTGCCAAAGTGACTCTATTCTGCCTGATGGAAAGCATGAATAGAATCCAAGAGTTGTGGTCACCATTCTCATTGCAAATGCAGACAATGCAGTATGGTGACCCACACTATGGCGGTCTATTACGACTTTTTACGCCACACTTGGGGACGTAAAAAACATGACAGTCATCTTAGCATTGTATTGCACACACTTACCACGACAACTGTCATCCCTGCATCAATGGGCCTCCGGTCTCACACTCACCAACGAAACACGACAACACGGATGCTGGCGCTTTAGGTTGGTCTTCTGTGGGAGGGTAATATTGCCCCGGTCGAGCCAGCCCGCTCGTGCTGCAATCAGCGTGGCTCTACCGCTACTACTTTACGATCACCAACTACCAGTAACGATTGAGAACGATGACAACTGGGACCGATGGCTTAACTTACTCTCCGAGATATCCCAACATTAAAAACGCTTCCCCATCATAGACTGACCTGGCTGTTAACCTTCGCGATTAGCAATGAACCACGAGAACATACAATGCAGAAAACAAACAATTTTCTTTTTAGTATTTAATTTAACAAAAAGGCTGATGATTCGTAAAGCAAGAAAAACAAGATGAGTAAGTAGAAAAAGACAGCAACCTATGACAAGCTTTTCGATCTCAATCTAATCCATCTGGACTGCCTTAAAGCGATAAGACCGTCCTAAGCACGTTCCATAGGACGGTCTTATCGCTTGATACTTTGTAATAAATGAATGTTAATAAAATATGTTCTATTTATTGATTTATTTGAATAAAAAATTATAATCTACTTGCACATTAGATAATTTGAAGGCACAGTATTACCCAATCGTTATCGTTAGTGACAACTTCAAATGCCGTTCTATCTATTAATGACAGTAATGGAATGTCAACATGGTAAAAAGAATGTCATATGACGTAATCATTATTGAAATCTATGAACTAATTTTAATTATCTAGAAGAGGCCCATATCCAATACTGGACTGTGACAGGCAGATGACGAGGGCGAAGTATAATCACATACGAGTAAATTTGTTACTCAAACAGGTAGTAAGTTCCCATGGACGTAGGTCAGTGTTGTTGTTTTTATTTAAAAGAAATATGTTGTAATTAACTTTAAGGTAATAAAATATTTTAATTTGATATAAAAGGTCAAGATCAAATTTGACGGAATTCAAAACTTTATATTTTTTAAGTCTTTATGGCCACATAATGATGAAAACTTTGTGTAAAGTGTTTGTCAATATGTATATTAACTTCGCTCTTCAGTGTACTTAAAATTGTAAACGATGTAATAATATAGTTTGTCATTGTTTTGTCGCATAAAAGTCGATGCCAACTTTATAAAAAAGTAATAATATTTTGTGATTCCAGCTTTGTGTATATATAATATTGTAGAAGCATCATCCGTTCTGAATCCAATACTAATTTAGTAAAGGAGAAAAACTGAAAGCAATAAGTAATAAACATCAGCTATCATTACTCATCCCTATAATCCCCATCTTGAAAAGTAATTCATCTAAGGGAAAACAACAATGTGAACAGAAAATTACTAGTCAAGGTCGACATTCACAAATTTCATTCCTTACGAGAAAACTTTCAATATCCTCTCATTGCTCTTTTCCTCGCTACACGTAGATTTACCAAAAAAAAACTAAGATATGCACTTCAATGGAGTAATACTAATTATGTAAAAATTTTAATATTTATAAGTACTTTCTTTTATGTCCAGTAGTGGAAACTTGTATTCTCAGTGATTCTTACTAAGAAAACACATGTTATATAAGAGAAAATTCTAATGACATATAAGCTTGCCGTTATAGTGTTAATGAGTGGGTATATTTACTTGGGTATAATATAGGTAGGTTAGATTCTTAGGCAAATACGTATTCAAAATGAATATTTTCGTCCGAATTCGTTACATAAAACAACTTTGCTCTGGCTAGTAGCTAGACTCAACAAATATTTCGAATACTGCTACAGTTAGATAGTTCTGAAAATAGTATTAGAAGAGAAACTACTTTATTCGTTCAGGACAATATTATATGTTTATATATCGAATGTTTTTGTTTAATTTATAATACATAGACTGACCATCTGGTTACTTTTATTTTTTTCTGGGAAATCAGTGGTGAAATGTAGGGTCTGTTTAAATTGCAAATCGTTTAGGTCTTTAGGGTACAGGTTTACTTACGGTTATTAGAAAAGTAAACAACCCTTTACAATAAATAACACTCTAATGTTCACCACACACAAGACACGGAGTTTATATTAGAAGGCACAATAAATGCTAGAAACATAGTCAACACACAAAACACGAAAAAAGTAACACATGTACAATTTATACTACTCGAATATTTATGTATTTGAAGAATGTATGTTGGAAGAATATTTTTTATTTACAATCTTTAACGTAAGGTACTGGAACCATTAAACGTGAAAGCCAGTTATGACTTGTGTCAGTTGTCGAATAAAAATATATTTTTTACTTTTTTTTTAACGTGTGGAAACCCCCTCGGGTCGTCACCGGGGTTTACGGCGGGGTGGTGTGTCGGAATCGGACCGACTAAAACCACACGGTGTGCCACTCTGCGCCTGACATAGGAGGGATTCGGGGACAGCTGTTATTACGACATCCCTCCTAGTGCCTGCCCGCTACCGCGGATACCATCTGCGGATAAATTCTCCATTTAGGCGACGTACGGCACACGTGGACGTCGCCTGCTCGCAGCTGGTCACTATAGCGGTTGGAGGGGAAAAACCCGCCCCTGCCATCCGCGGCCACACTTAAGACGGCATGAGGTGGAATGGGATCCGAATGGAGATCCTCCCGAGTCCTCTCCGCCGGCTCCTTCCGCTAAATTACGTCTTCGCAGAAGGTTGCGACTGCGGTAAAACAACTGTCTCTACCGACCATGGAGCGTATGACAGCCGGTAGCGAGAGATCTCCTTCAATAACTGCAGTGAGGACCCCACGGTGCACCGTCCAGGCGGAACAAACCGCCAGCGTGCGCTGAGCCGAGTCCTCACTGCAGTCGCAGTGGTGACAGGTGGGACTCAATTCCCTCCTGGCGACTGAGTGTAGATACTTCCCGAAGCAACCGTGCCCGGAAAGGATCTGCGTCAGTCGAAAGGAAAGGGTCCCGTGTTGTCGTCCCACCCACTCAGCGATGACCGGCTGAAGAGCCTCCACGGCGGCAAAGCCAGCACGTGAAGCCTCCAGCCGTAACGAAGAACGAACCATCGTGGCTTGACGAGCGGCCGCTTGCCACTCGCGTAACTCTTCGGGCGGCGGCCATATGCCGCTATTCGCCCGAAAGTCAGCCGTTTACCGATAAACTTCGCGCCTAAAGTAGCGCCGAATAGATTTGGAGAAAGCAGTCGGAAGTGCTCGTCGAAGAGCCACCTGCCGTCGAGAATCAGAGAGCCCAGATATTTCATTTGGGCCTGAACCGGTACGAGGACTGAATTGACTTCAATGGAAGCGCCGGAGGGTGGACCACGACGGGGCCATAGAAAAAAAGGGCCTCCGTCTTGTCCAGAGCCACCCGCAACTCCAATGTCGGCAATGGCAATGTCAAAGGCGTTGGCGATGTCCAACGACACCGCCGTTCACCACCTCTTCGGTAACGCCCCTCAGGCGCAGCACGGCATCGACCGTCGAACGCCCCACCTGAAAACCAAATTGGGCGTCCGACAGATCGGGGCCCATCTCGCAGAGGTGCTGGCAGTAACACGATGGGCCTATAGGCCGCTACCGATTCGGCTGGCAGTCCTGGCTTCCTTAATAGGACCAGCTTCCCGCTTTTTCAGCTCTCAAGGAAGCGTCCGGATGCCAAGCTAGCGTCCAGGACCTCCCTGAAGCGGTCCGTCATGTGTGTGAGAGCTTCGGCCAGCACTCGGGCAGATATCCCGTCCGGCCCGGGGGCGATGTTCTTAGAGCGGATCCGTAGAACAACCGCACATATCTCCGATTCCCTGACGGGCAGAACATTGCCCTCGTTCACCCCGTCGTCTCCATTGTATGGTCTCCATATGTTATGGTAGTGTTTGTTTATTTTGTGTGGCAATAATATTGTATAAGTATTGTTTATGATGAACTTGTATAGCGCAAAAACTAAAAGCTAGTGATTTAAATTTGCGCTAGCCGTATGCTGAAACCATGTTAGAACGATTCAGTAATAGGAGGCACCTCCTTTTAATAGGAGGCAATCCTGGCACATCTCTCCCGGCGCCCATGGTCTATACTACAGGTTGATACAGATTGGTGTAAGTATTTCATTAGTTATCGAACGAAATGTCTACGTCCTAACACACAAACAGTGCACTCGCAGTTACTCAGTTCTTGTTCAAAGGAAACCCAAAGACTAAGGGCCAGTTTTTACACATACTGATAAAGTCCCTGATAGATTAATATCAACTTGTCTGTCAAAAACTACATATTTCGGTTTCACAAGTCTAGAGTAGGGACATATATGTCTGATATAAGTATATTTAACAGCAACTTTTTTTGCTAAATAGTTTTATATGGCAGATTATTATCTGAATCTTTATCAGGAACTGGTGCAACTTGCCTTTAACTTTAAAGTATCTTTATTATTTTCTAATAAATCCCAGTTTTTGTCAATTAGACCACCAATTGGAAAATTTAATTTGATTGATCTAATTTTTGAAGATTAATGGAGATTTCAGTACACTCTAAAATATCCGCATATTTAAAAATCAAATATAGCTGATTAATCGCAGGCATATACTTGGGAATAATACATATGTATTTACTCCAAACTTATCCCGAACCTACTGGAATGTGTTGCTTAAGCATTTGGTATTGATAAAATGATTCATTAACTTATTTCAGTTCATTGCTATATTAAGACTTATTTATCGCCGAAAATAACAGTCAGTTCATTGATGTATAGAGCTGAAAAGCTTAAACACACATATTTTAAAAGTTAACTAGAAGGATCATTCTGGCAAATATACAAATTTCTGGCAACGCTGCTGGAGTGCTAACCTATATTATATGACACCGTATATTTCAGTTACAAGCATTAATACTTTCAATAAATATATAGTGGCCAATATCGAGTTAAATCGAGGCTTTACTAGAGTTACGAACATAGCCGTTTGAGGGGCTCTTTCGGAAATTGCGGCCCTCTAGCGCTTGCCTTGTGATATATACGGGCTATTGTTGGCCCAACGGTGGGCATTTGTTATTCCAATTCTGCCGTTATTTAATGCGCCCTAGATAAATATTGTGAACCCTTTTTATGTTCGCAGATACGCAATGTGATCTAATTTGGCAGGAATTTTATAAAAATACGTCTTGTGGAAAAATGATAGGCAAGTTTGCAGAGTGATGGGGCTATATATCAAAGTGTCCAATAAAATTAGATACAATATTGATGTCCTTATAAATGTATATCATTTTTTACAAGAAGATAGGTGGTTATTAGAGTATTAAAATGATAGCATTAATAACAAATGACTCACTAGAAAATTATAGCATGGTTACGGTTAAATTAAGTTAATAGTATTAACTATTTTGGTACTAACTATATGTATGTAATTTATTCATTCACAAGAATAACATTCTTATTAATTATCAACTTAGATTTAATTTCAATTATTTTGTATTTTGTTAGAATCGCTATCGCTGTATTAGTTACTAAAGACATGGAGGTGCAATTTTGGCACGTTATGTCTAGGCAATAGTAACATTAAAGCATCAACTAACCGAATATACACATGTAAATCTGTGGCTATCTTGGCCCTTTCACTTGTGACTTGCATTTGATAGAGCTTTTTATACATACTAAACCACTGTCAGAGATTGTAGAAAGAATATAAAATATTTATGTATATATTTAACAAAAACTCTTTATAAAGTAACATATTGATACTTAAAAAAAAAATCTATTAAGATTATAGATAAAGAGATTTGACTAATCTAGTCAAAAATTACACGCCATGCCGTCCGTCAATCATAACACACGATTCGTCTGCGCTGGCGCACCGGGACCGATCGCTTGTCTAAGTCCCTATCACACTAGAGCAGACGCACATCACTCACTGTTGTGTTTACTTTTTACGCTAAAATAAACAATGTCGTAATAAGTGACTATTCGTTATTGACCCGACATTGTTATTTGTACTCCGATATACTTGTACGCAAATACCTAACCTAGATGACAGAGTACTGAAGATTATAAACGCACTTGGCGCATATCAAATGAAACAAGTTCGTAGTAGTAAGAAGAACATCTAAAAAGTGACTGTTCGTATGTAACCGAAGTTTTTAAAGAGCCCAATATAGAGGATTTGCCGATATCTTGAACTACAATCATAGTTGGCTTCTTAGAGGCAGGATTTAATCAGGCCATTGTACAAGACGAACATCAACGACGATGAATTCTCACGAATTCGACGAATTCGAAAAATGATCTTTTTTTAAACAAAAACAAATGAGGGCTGATCGAGGACATGTTTTTTAAAAATTTCTTTCCACTTTTAATGTCAGATATATCTCCGTTCATACAATCAAACAGCTTATCGACATTAGAAATGACTGTCACTGTTGCGGTGGTGTCTTGTGGTAATTCATCGGAAAATTAAATAAAAAATCTGCTTAAAGATATTCATTGCGAGACAATATGGAAACTTATGGGCACCATATTTAGTACTTATTAATAATCGACCAGCTTTTGTCTCTTCGCCTATATCTCTTATCAGTGTTTAGACTACTTGAAATCGTACCAAATTTCATCTAGATCGGTTCAGTAATTTTTGCGAGCGACAGTAACAATTAAAGCAGAACTCAACAAACGAGGACACCGTTCTTTGTGAAACGAGTCAGTTCGTTTGGTCTTTACGCGTAAATGTCTGTATGTACTGACGCGGATACCAGGATACTAATTTTCATAATATATGTGAAACTTCGTGAAGTTTGATGTTTGGTATTCTTTCGCGCAAAAATTGGATAATTTCATTTAAATTCAGTAAAAAGGTGGAGGATATGATACGTAGACTATATATGTATAGGTATATAGAATGCATTGTCATACAGACTTTTCACCTTTAATGAATATTTTCAACTGCATGTTTAAAAGAAAGCACCTACCGCAGTAACATCAAACTAGCAGTGAAAAAACTTTTAAAAGTAGGATGAAACGAAGAACAATTGTGTAAAAGTTATCTTTCTTTAAGTATTTTTTTGTAAGTATAAGAGGAGCAAACTAAATGTCGGAGAGTAATGTTGTTAGCAGTTTGTTCCTCCATTACGGAATGGTTTCCTCACCCGCAACTTCAATATCCTTGAGTTAAGTTAGTTTCCAACAAACTCGACTTCTGTCACTTTTCTACAATAAACCGCCATTTGTTTTTATTCATAAATTTATTCCAGTAAAATTTATGTATACACAGAACTGTTACTGGAATAAATTTAAATAATAATTTAAAGTATCTTTAAACTGTATCAGTTTAAAGATACTATTACTTCAGGAAAGCCTACAATAGACATACGTGCATAAAATTGTGTTCCTGTTTTAATTAAGAGTTGTGAAAAATATTAAAGTATGGCAAAAAGTGGAACGAGAACTCATTGTACTTGAACTAGATTTCGTGTAAAAACCAATTTAAATTAAAATTATAACGGATGAAAACAGTGTTTCTAGTTTATATCGCTGTTGTAAAGTCCAGATATAAAAAAAAATGATACAAGAGTTTAAAATAAAGTTGTTGTTATTATATGATATAGAAGTATACACCATTAACAACAAAGAAAAAAATCATTTTCAAAATAATTATAAAATATTTTCTTTCCATTAAGGACTTCTGTCAAAAATGATCAAAAATTATGACACATAAAGAGCTCTTAACAGTCCACTGCCAGACACAAGCCTCCTCACCGAAAAGGTACAATCACATGACACACACCCCTCTGTAGCACATGGCATATGTAAAATTGATCTGGTTTGTAAGTTCTTAAACTCAAAATACTCTATTGTTGCAATTACATATTTTAGACCTCATCAACTCGCAGTCTGTTAACTTTTTTTTCAAAATGCCATAGAGCCATTTTACTATGGTCAGTATAAATTTTAAGCATTCAGTAATAAAAATTTACTGGGCCATCTGAAAACAAAATGAAATGAAGTGGTTAGAGTTAACTCTTTCTTCTAGGCTACATATAAATTTAAAATGAGAATGATCCTTTCATTTTTTCCCTGCCATTTTACCTTCCATTTTAAATTTATATTTAATCAAATAAGTAAAAATATGCGCATATAACAAACACTGCAATTTCGTTCCAACTATAGGGTGGGCCAAGAGTTCTTTAACATTTGAATCTAATACCCTGCGTAAACATGTTACGGCAGTTCTTGGGACCGATGCTACTGGAATTTGCTGCGGACACGCGTAACACATGGATTCAGCAAGATGGTGCCACTTGCACGTGAGTTCCTGCCGGTGGTCAAAAACATGTTTCCGGAAAAGCTGATGTCCAGACGAGGCGACATTCAGCTAGGCCACCCAGAACTCTAGACCTATTCCCAGCAGACTACTTTTTATTTTATTTTAAGATTACGGTGTTATTTCAAGAATCGTGTCTGTATCAATAAACCAAATACACTACGTCAATTAAAAGAAAAATCGGCGATCTTGCGGTATCTTTGCCGATGAATATTCGAAAATTTCGGTGTTTGCTTAGAAGAGTGCTAACATCGAAACAGTGGTCATTTATACGATGTAATTTTGAGTGAAATATAGTAGCTGTTTTTAGACTTTCACGATTTGTACATATACACATAGTTGGCTTGTATAGCGGGACGTATTCACAATAAAATTATTTCAAAACGAAGCATAGTAGGCGAAAATTTCTTTTCTAAAGAGAGGCCAACGTCCAGCAGTGGACTGTTAAATTATATATTGTTATGTCATATTTTATTATTTTTATTTTTATTTATTAAGATTTACACTAGGAGAAAATGCCGAAACAAATCTCCAGAGGTGTCCTTTTCTTAAAGCCGTGAATATTGATTAAAAAACCTCTGCGAGTACTGTACAGGGTCTGGGTTACCCTTTTGAAGAAAAAACATAGTTTTGTGTCGGCCTGTCCCTACACACGGGATGCGAGCTCCAACCATCATGTCACTTGACCAGTATCAGTTGTAGCAGCATTCAGCGCACATAAACTCACGTATTAAGGAAGCTGCATACTTCCACATTATCACGTACCATATTAGTATATAAGCATTAACACAACTACAAATAGACAGACTAAAACAACAACTCGTGTCTCACTTATACCTTGCCACACATATGGCAAATTGGTGACCCCGACGTGATGGGGGCAAATTGGTAACCCCGAAGAACAGCACCGATGACGTATCGCCACCTCGAGCAGCAAACAGCCGACGTGTCGACACCAGAGGCACTTTCATCATGACTCCGCCAACATACGCATCATACAGCAGTCAGCGTAACCTCAATAGCAGCAGCGTCACTCCCCACAACGATGGGCGGTAATCAAGTCTCAACCAGCCAGCAACCTCGGTCCATGTAAGCAGAGCATCTCCCTTCCGTCTACGCAGCAGCCAGCCACTACGCAGCAACCGCCCCGACTCACTGGGGAAACTTCATCACAGCACCGCACACCGCATACAATCCCGACTCACTGGGATCTGCGGACTTCAGCCCCGACTCACTGGGGATACTTCACCGCAGCACCGCGCACCGCATGCAATCCCGACTCACTGGAATCAGCGGCATTCAGTTCCGACTCACTGGAACTTGCGGCATTCAGCCCCTACTCACTGGAACTTGCGGCACTCAGTTCCGACTCACTGGAACTGATCACTCCTGGCACTGGCACGCCCCACTGGCTGTTATGACGGATGCCAGTTCTACCTGTGTAGGCGCAGTTCTACAACAAAGGCATGGACATCAACAAAATGAGCCAGATCGGCGACAAAATATTAACGAATGCAAGACTCACAGAAGTGTCAGCTGTGGATGAAAACAAAACAGTCGACAACACAACGTCATTCATATTAGCAGAACTAGCAAAAATGCAGTTAGAAATATGTGCAATTCAACGAGGCCGCAGAAACTATCAACGCAGCACTCAGGCACGTACTCCATGAAATCCAGACGGACAGTCAAGCCAGTTGTACGTTTCTGCTCATGCTGACTCAAGCAATCGACCTAAGCGTCGCGTCGCCCGTCACAACAAGCATCAGCAATTATTACACTCGCACACACAGAAACTGCCTTGTATCGCACTTATTTTTTAACACTAATTAATTAAAATATAATGCTTTAATTAAAGGGAGGAGTGTATGTAGCAGCATTCAGCGCACATAAACTCACGTATGAAGGAAGCTGCATACTTTCACATTATCACGTACCATATTAGTATATAAGCATTAACACAACTACAAATAGACAGACTAAAACAACAACTCGTGTCTCACTTATACCTTGCCACACATATGGCAAATCAGTCAAGATTAACGACTCGAAGCACAACACTACCGCCAGCACGACATTTGGGTAGGCCGTCAAAACATTCAAAAACACCAGAAAGATATTTAGTGTGAACTAATATTACAATCTTAAGCTATACCCACCTTTACATACATAAAAATAGTACTATTACAATCTGACTTTCATGTAAAAAAAAACAAATATATGAAAAATTGTAAACATAATATCTGAAATCCAAATAATTAAAAGTACAAAGAGTGAGCAGCATCAACCAAATTCGTTATTTAAATAATTTAAAACTGTGTAGTAAGCTTTTTCACGTAGTTTGTGTTTTATTAAGGACTTAATTTTGTTTATACTTCTTCTCGAAATTCGTTTAGAATTTTATTATAAAATCGCATAACTTAACATTGAAGACCTGCTTACTTTTTGTAATCTAGTCGTTGACAACACGAGTTTATCTTTATTTTTAGCGTTTATATCATGAGTGTCGCTAAACTTTGTGAATAAAGTAATATATTTCTTTACATAAACTAAATTTTCATAGATTTATGGTGGCTGGGATGCGACTGTCATGATAACATTTTTTTTTAAATGCCTCCTTCAGTGACTACCTATAGCTAAGATTATACAATGCGCCAATAGCCCTCATTTGCAACACAAAGATACTTTGAATGTCACCAACCTTCCTCTACAAAAAAAACACTACGCTAGCTGGTTATACATATACGTATCGGTTAACAGATAAATTTTATATAAGAAGGCAATGCCTATATTGTACTCCGAGAAGGGGCAAATATCGAATGACTTGAACTACCATAAATTTCAAACATTTTGTTTCTATCGCTCTTATTCTTTCCTTATGATGAGTTTCAAAGCATTTAAAATAAACAAGCTAATGCATTACAAAATATGAAACAATTCGGATAGAAAACAAATTAAATAATTAAATTAACTTAAAACGAAGTGAACGAAAGTGATTAATGAAATGAAAGTTTTACAATTTCGCTGCCAATGGAAGCGAAAACAAATAGCTCAATGAATTTTAACCACATTATTGTTAAAATTATCGTATTTAACCAAATATTTTTTTATACTAAATATGAACAAGTTGCTTGCTTTCATTATATTGATGTTAAGGAAAAAGAAGTTAATAATCTCAAAAATACTCAGTTATTGGATCTAATTCTAAAATATCTAAATGGTTTATTAATAAGTAAAGTTATGAGAAGGCCTGTCAATCCTCGACTTTTAAATCTGTTTTGTAGACATATGATAACTATGAAAATGTAGTGGAAAATCATTGTTCAGTTTTCCTATATAGGCTGAAATTCGTAACGAAAAAATTTCACTTCATTATTTACTTACCGAATGTATAATATTCACAATATTCAATACATAAAGATAATGTATCTTTGATTTTAAAAAAAAGAATGCTTGGTCCAACTTATACCGAAACTACTCTTACTATCTTTCGAATACTACTTCATTCATGTAACACTAATATTTAAGTACCTCGATGGCACAGCAGTAGTGAATACGACTGCTATGCTTGAGGTTTCACGTTCGATTCCCGGGTCAGACCAAATGTTTATATGATCTGCAAATATTTATTTCAAACTTTGGATTTTTTTATGTATAATATGTACGAGTATGTATTAACAAAAAAAAGTATTTAAGTATTTTATCAGTCAGTCTAATTCATAGTTGATGAAACTTTAAACTAGATGACGTTGTGTGTCAAATGTTTGAAATATTTATTTATGTATTTTATTTATTTATTTCTTCATTAAATACTATTCGAAAGCTAAAGCTAGAACTAATTGCTGACTTATAAACAACATTATTCCGGTTCTCATTATCAAGTTATTAAATTACCAAAACTCATAAGACAATGTAATTATCACTCATGAACGCTTCGTAACTACATAAACTATATTCATAATTGTGAGCATTATGCCTACAACGCTTAACTTCAATTAAAGTTGAAGCATTATACTCCGATAGAAACGTAATTAACAAAACGATATTAAGTGGAAATTAATACAAGTTCTCTTTACAAAGCTCGTCAGAACTCGAGGTCTGCTGAAACTTGGCTTAACGTGTTTCCACCAAGATAAACGAGCATTGTTGTATACCAACACACTGCAACAGTAATCTTTACTGTTCTTAACATAAGATTGGTTTTCCGCCAACATTTGCGGATGGTGTCTGCAGTTTTTCGTTGTAGGTGTAAACAAGTAAAGCTAACTGTCATTGTCATGCCTGGCCTTTGTCCTAGAAACGGGGCTAATTTAATCCATGCTCATGTCGCCGCAAAACTGACTTAGTAGCCTAATTTGTATTAAACATTTGTGTTAGAAACTTTTGTGTTGATGTCTAAAACTTTTTTATTTACCTTTGCAAAGGAAACATTTATTTTCAATAACTGTGTTATTATTCCTGTTCACTGATGACATAATTTATTGTGGTTAACGACCAAGTGCTAAATTCCATAAAAAAAGTAAGACTCCACATTGTACTTCTAATGTATACTTTTTACATTATTATTTATTTTAAATAATGCATAGCTCGATTTCTGATTATTTATGTAAAAAAAAATATACAAAATATTGACATTCTGACAAATGATAAAACATTCTAGTCTTTATAAACTTAATTCAAAAATAAACTCTTCAAAGATTTGCATGTAAAAACGAAACTGAGATTGACATCAGACACGACCTCAACTTAGGAACTACCTGCCTTGAACCTTCCACCTCATTACCCATGTTTGACAATCTGGATACGAGCGTCTTCCGACCAAATAACGAAATGGAAATCAACACATTATTGGCAGACGAATTGAAAAATGCTAGGGAAAAAATCACAAGAGCAAATGTACCTGCATTTCCTTAGAAATGTATTTATTAGGTCTCGTGAGAGGTATACTAGAAATAGGAATTTGTTCTAAGGTTCTAAGATAAAATTGTGATAAACTGAAATCTTCATTGCCTTGCTTTTCGTTTTTTTTTTTAATTTTAATTTAAATACACCAAACGAAAAATCTATCTTTGGAAATGATAATTTTACAAATCTTTTCTGAGTTCTAAGGCACCAAAGGTTTCATTATTTACAAATTGGTTATGTGAGCTCTGTTACTTTCTAATTACTACAAACTGTAAGAACTTCATGAAAATGCTTGTTAAGGTTCTTAGACTCAAGTTCAAATGATTTACCACGTATCAAATTGTCAATGTTCAAAATTTCGACAACAACTACGATTACAAAAGCTTCAAGCTCCAATTAATATAACAACCAAGAAACATGAGCATGAAGTAAAACATAGTTGGTATTAATAAAGCAAGCAATGGGTAATTATGATGATCTAGTTCCGTACCACCCACCCTCCTCTATACGAGTAATTGGGTAGTTCAGTGGTCGGTACGAAATGATTAATTACTATGCATACCACGTGCAGGCATACACGCAACGACCTATTTACAGAAATCAGTAATCGGTAGTAATAGAAATAACATCGACGTAGAGACGTCTGGCGGATGGTTATAGAAGCATAGACGTTTTATATTTTTTTAATTAAAATATAAAAAAATCTTGTTTCTGAATTATGTGAATTATAAGAGCTCTAGCTTCTTTTTAAGTACTCCCATGAACCATAAAGGTATACTGATTATGAGTAAAATGGCAATGTTTGAAACACCAGACAGACATAGCAGCGTGCTTTTAAGTGATTTTATTTATTTGTACTTGTAATACATAAATTTCACATAAATATTTATAGAAACATTTCTGCCATCCAAAAGCAAGCTGCCAGGGTATCATTAAGAATCTTGATAGACTTAAGTAAACTTACACATACTAAAGATGCATACTAAGCAACATAAACCCGAAATCCATTCGTAATGAAGACTAAACCACAAGTAGAACTAAGCTTGGCTATAAATACGTCCAGTGCAAGTTAGTGAATGGTACAGTGAATAGGCTTAAAGCCTTAACTGTTTAACCACATTAAGGGCCGGGCTGTCACTCAGTCGCAGCCACCGCCCGCCACCTTTGGGAGTCAACAGTAGCTCCAAGCTAACTTAATGTGATGCCAGATGTGCTTACGAGTGTATGTCTGTTGATATCTTCTACTGAAAAACGATATTGTTTATTCAATTTTCCAGTACGATTTAGAGAACGTGGAAGTATTCTACTTCTTCTAATTGTGTTACTGTTCATTGATTTTATTTTTATCACTTTAGCAAGATTTTAAATTTTAACAAATTTAAGGTATCTAACGGTTTTGTATTGTTTCAGAAACTTAGTGTAGTGTTAGATTAATAGATTACTAAGTATATGCGTATAAATTTAGGACTAATTATTTGTAGTATTTTACTAATAGAGTGGTATTTTCCAAATCGGAACTGGTCTTACCAGTAAAAAACTACGAGACACTGATGGACTGTATCATGAAACCCTTTCATTACGAAACTTACAAAATATGTCAATTTTCTTGATACTTCGCTTCTGAAACGTCATTTTTCTAACGTGTAGAATGCTGTTCACACCATGCCCTCCGTGGGGAGACAAGAGGCGTGTGTTAGACTCCCTTAGAACTGGTCTACCCATTAAACTCCGTTGTGCCCAACGTCGGCAGTCAGGATGAGCTTCAGGAATGCATCGGTGGCTTCTGGAGTCCTCTCTGCTGTACCCCACGACTGAGGTACATCCCTTGGTGACCAGAGCCACATCAGAACGCTATCGCAACCCTCACTGTTACATATAACACTCTTCTCGGAAACTCGGTCCAGCATGGTTTCAGCTGGCCTAGCAACATTTTATATGGGCGACCCTATGCATCCCTATCCAGTCCGGTGATGAGTTCATTCGATGACTGAGTCTTGGCCCCAGCGATTATATAGCTAAGAGCCTTTACAGCAAGTCAATATACAAGCTGTCCTAGATTTTTGGCTCACTATTTAGAATACACTGACTTCTACATAAAAGTTGAAGATTTTTATTTAGAACTATTTAAAACTAACAATCCCACAATATAATATTATCATGTAACTTGTTGATTTGTATTGACTGATTGCAAAATATACCAGTAGCCCCATTTATTGGTAATTATATGCAACTTAAGTAACTCTCACTTGACAGTTGTTATTCGCCGCACTTCATGCTGCCACCGAATACAGTTTATACGCGTGCACTTCTTGTGTTTAATTTCAATAATCCACTCACTCAATTATTAAAATAATACGGTTTTACATCATAACTCCAACGGTTTAAGCAACGCAAGTTAAACATAGTTCTCAGACAACAAGAATTTAACCAACTTACTTGATACTTATACTCGTACACTGTTATATTATGGTAAGATTAGACAAAACTTTGGTAAATTGCAGCCTATTTCTTGTTCTGATGTATGAGTTACATTAGTGTAAAATAACATCTAAATCCGTAAATTTGAGAGAGTAAAATCAATTCATACATTCAAACATACATAACTTACATAAATACACACCTTCACACACATACTACTCACACATATGCATACAAATAGACATATATTTATGTATTATATAATAGTATATAATCTCACTTACACATACACTCATATAACTTACTGCATTCTCTCAAACACATAATCGCAAAACCGCTACTGTTTGCCTAAGTTAAAAATAAATGAAAATATTGCGTATTTACCAATTACATTGTAAATTGTTACTAAGATTCGCCTAAGAGGTGGGATTCTGGTGACCTGTGACACAGGGTTTTCCTACTACAGACACCACTCTCTCACAAAAGAATGAGAGTGAGTTAACTTGTATTATACCTCTGTCCCATAAATTGTAACCTTTGTAAATGAGATAAACAAAAAAACTAAACATCCATATATTCTCGCAACTTTTGGCATTTACAATATCAATGGGATAGTGACAAACACCTCACTGAACTTCTAAATAAGACTCAAAGACACCTGGTATTCACGACTGTAAAGCTCTACAATTTTCAAAACAGTGTACATATTTACGCAGAAATGCTTAGTATATCATAAGAACATTCTTTATACTTCATGCGGTAAGTATTACAATTTGCCAGTAAAATCTCGGAGACTCTAACGATAGCACGATACGAGCAATAAGTCAAAAAGAATCTACGGACAGGCTTCTTATCTAAAATGAGTCGCCCCTGGACATGTTCCCGTGACGACGGGATGAACACACACACATACATACACGAGGTCTAAGATGAGAAATAATGCTTTTGCCTCCCTTCCAAAAAATGTGTACAACAGTGCCAAAACACTGATTACAAATTTTCTTCGAGTTAAGCCCCCAAATGTTGAAGCCAAAGTTGTTATACGTAAGTAACAGAGTTGATGTAAGTAATTGGAGATTGTTCTTATGATCTCCAAATAATGCTGTCATTTTTTTTTTGATACAATCAGGGATACACAACGGTCGGTAAATGTGTAAAGATGTAACATATGTACAATACCAAATTTTCATAGCATTTATAGTTTGTTAAAAAATTATTATTGTCATGATGGATTATGTAACATACATACATTTAAGGACGCCTGTTTCCCCGGAGGGGCAGGAAGAGACATATTAAGCGCTCACTTTGTGCCAGTGTTTTGATCCCAGGTGACGAGCCTATTGCCACTAATCAAGATGTTTTGTTTACCAGAGCCTCATCCGTCGATCAGCATGTGCATCAATTACAGGTGAGGTTGGTCTGGGGCCCTAATTTTTTGCTGGGAAACCTATGCACCCTGTTACTTAACTATGACTGTTTCTCATTTAAAAGAATAAACCAGTTTTCCATAGTTTCTTGATGTGTTAAATCTATAATATACCTTATTATTAGTCTATTGAATTTGTAATCTTAAAATGTCACGTTTAATTAATTGTAAGCCTTTCCACTTTGACTGCTATATATATGTATATACATTGCGGCGCTAAAATAAAGATCAGTTGGTTTCTTTTTCAAATAACAAGAACTCGTCTTCGACGTTCACTTCTAGGTACGGGACTCGTTAAATTATATTTTAGGCAAAGGTATAGGAAGCAATAGTATCCTTCAGTTGCGACGTGTACAGTCCGCAGAGTTCCAGGAAGCGGCAGCAACCATGTCATACTGGTTGATACGATTGACAACCATTGAGTACTTCATAGGCTTGAAACAAAAAGTTAGCAGTTGTTAGCTATGTTGTACTAAGATAAGAAGTTCGTAACATAAAAAAATTACAATATATTTATAAGGTCCTTCATTCTACTATTCTAGGAAATTGTATATTTGTGCAAAGTTGTTTCAATTTCAAAACGTCACAAGACCGCCAAAAACAATTAGTGTATTTTCGCTATACCCCACGGCCGCTAATGAAGCAGTAAATTTTGCGATACTGAAGTTTCTCTAAAGCTATGCCATTTCAAAACCGCATCAAATATTATTCACGACGGGTTGGACACCATGAATAATGGATAGAAACCCGTGCCCAGCTTAGTGTCAATGAGATCACGCGCACCCGCTTCCATATTGGATTATTGCGAATAAATGACAAAAATGGTTTCCGATCTAACATCAGCAAGAGCGTTTGTAGGATTCGTAAAAACCTTGATTCTATTATATATTGCTAGCTGATACCTATACTCTGTGTAAGACAAAGTTACCGCGTTATTATACGATACTTATTTGACGATGCAAGGCAAAATTGAGTTTTTCTCGACTTAAGATCCTGCTAATCGGAAAAAAATCATTAATTATTTCCTTGCCAGATAAACTATACAAGCTGGTGAATAGTAAAAAAAATCTACTTGGTATAAAGGGAAAATTGAAAGTAAAAAAATCTAAATTGAAAGCAATCTTTTGTTTAAACAAAATAAAAAGTATAGTATAAACTTTTTCGAGAAAACTTTTATGATACAAAAGCTTGTCAGGAAATTTAAGTATAATTTATTTATTTCCTCGTATTTACTTTGTTTGAATATTTTAAAATGAAAATGAATCAGACCAAATCTGAATAAGTTGCATGTAGATATTATATAAGACTAAAACTACTACTACTAAAACTAAAACTAAGACGAATCAAAAAAGCTCAAAATCGAGTTGGTTACGTCGTTTTATTATTAAGATTCTATGACCATTTTCCAGTTTCATTGTCAAAAACTGTTTACTACTTAGGACTAAAGTACTCGTCGAGAAATCAATCGCGCCGAAATTCGATGTAAATATCAAATTCGTTTGTGGGTCAATGTATACAATTTTATAACAAATTACCAAACAACATAGTATTATTATCTATTAGTAAATTTAAGAAATTTATTAAACTGAGGTTGTCCAAAAAGGCTTATTACTCAGTTTCAGACTATGACACAGATTTAGATGTTTGGAAATGAATTGCTCTTTTTTTAAGACCTATGATTGTTAATATAACTGCTGTTTTAATATTTAAAAGATTTTGAGTTAAAAGAGTGGTGGTGAGTTTCTTTCCTGGGTTCTTTTCTCACCACTCTACCATGAACAATCTGCGAACCCAGCTAGTTGTAACTTTAATCGACAGATTGTTCATCTTTTATTGTTTTTTTTATGACGTTCATAAGTGTCTTTTTGTGACCTAAATGAATAAACGAATTTGACTTTGACTTTGACTTTGATGGGGTTGTGTCGCTTTAATATGGACTATAGCTAACTTCAGCTCCATTATCAGACTCTCGATACCATTTAGGGACAAAGTATACGTCAAGACAAATCATACGACACCAAACTCGATGAGATTACACAATTTTATAATGAAGTTCCTGTTGCCACCTTCCAGCTCCATCTTCAGACCCTGGATACTAACTTAGGACAAGACGAAACAAATGAATTAAAAGTTGATGGAGTTGCGTCGTTTCGCTCAGAGTTCCTGTGGCCATATTCCAGCTCCATCATCAGATTTGGTTCATATTATCATAATATTGCATTGTCAGATGAAGATATCTGCTTCAAAATTGACTTGCAAGATTCCACCTGAACAAACATAGTTCCAAACATACATACATACTGTATCGTAATCTTGCTGGTTATCGTGGAGTAGGTAGCTACTTATCTGGTTATCCTTGCCGTAGACCGACGGTTGTAAAGTGTTGACTGTACTGTATGAATGTATGTAAGTATTTTGAAGGGTGAGTACTATGAAGTCGAGACTTCACTAGAACAGTCCGAAACTTCCTGGTTCAACAAGCCGAACCCGTCCTAGTGGCTGTAACCACTCCTCGTATGTCACAAATATCGAGTTAGTGAGTAAAAAGACACAAAGAATTTATATTGACGTAGGCCACTGAACGACGCGAGAAGAAAACAAATTAGTTACCTAGTGTGAAGAATATCGTAGGTACTGATTCCAACAAGGACATTATCAAGACACGCATACAGAATCATCGGTAAAACTGAAAGCAAAGGCTAAAAGCGTATGGTGATGGATTAAGAATACACAGTGTCACCACCCCTATTCATCCCGTGGTTGTCATAAGAGTCGACTAAGTGAGCAAACTGCGTAGCACAACATCACTGCAAAGAGAAGAAAAACTTGATATAAATCCTATATAATCCTGTCTGGCCAGCGTGGCACATTAAGCCTGAACCTCCTTTCTAAGGAGAGGTCTTTGTCTAGTTGTGGACTATTAAAGGCTGTTGGTGTGACATTGATATGAAGGCTAAAACTACGTGCGCGTGGGCAGGGAAATTCATAGTTACTGGCAATGCTCGATCGACTATCGGACATCGTAAATTATTGACCTGTGTTTTTTCTCAGAAAACATATCAACATTTAAAAATATGATTTATATTGTACATGTAAATTATTTCCTATATTAAAATTGCTTTGTATTTTTACGTCTTGGTAGAAAATTCATCATCATATAGTTGAAAATGTTGAATAATCCTCAAAAGGAGAGCTTATCAAAGCTCTGTTGTATGAACCTTCCATTATATTTCTAACGTAAAAGAAATTTTCTTAACAAAAAGTGCTTAAACGGTATCCCATTAAACAAATTTTTGCTTAAAGAGTTATTATATTAATATGATCTATAATAACACGGATTTATAGCTAGCACATTACATCAACAATATTTATTAGCCAACTTCTGGACACAGAGCGCTACATAATAATAATAATCGCACACAACACACAGGTTCGGTTCACATACAGTCATCCGATCTCCAACTAGACATAGCCTGTAGTGTAATAACCAAATTGCTAGTAAATAGAAATATATGTTTCTGAACATAATACGGATGTACCGTATCATGTACAAAATTATACCCAGACCCAGAACAAACAAGCGTGCTCATCACACAAACGGTGGTCCTGGGTAGGAATGAACCCATAGACTTGTGGTGTCAGGCAGTCAGGATCACTAACTACTAAGCCAACAAGCCAGTCTTAGACCAAAGAAAGGAGGTTTCCTTTGCCACGACAGACAGACAGGTTGATATTCTTTCAGAGTGCGTTTGTCTTCTGTAGTTCGTTACCTTAGTCGACTCTTATGATACTGACGGAATGAATAGATGTAGTGGTATTTGGTATTCTTAATCCGTCATCACACGGATAAGCTACCACTTTTCGACGCAATTAGAAATCAGATTAAGTTTATTCATCTTCTAATACTTAAACTTTAATTAAAAATAAATTTAAAGGCTTTGCACAACGCATTGTAATGGGAAAAAAATCTTTTAGAATTCATTAACTTCCACATCTTCTGAGAAGTGGTCGGTTTACTTAAAAATACATCGGTATAGGTAATTATGGTAAAAAGATTCGGTTGAATAGCCCGCAGCAGCACAGGTAAACATGGCCTCGTATTTTCCCTGCCTTATAATTGAATAACGACCCCTGCTGGCTCAGCGGATGCTCAAAAAATAATTCTATTATCTACCTCTCTCTGTCTTCTGCTCTCATTTTTTACATTTTAATTTAGTATCGTTAAATAATTTTGAATTATTTTTCGAAGTATAAAAAATGAAACATAATTTAAGTTAACGATGTTAAAAGTATCTATTGTTATAGACGCTTAATTTTTCCATTTCATTCCTAAAGTATCCTTATTATTCCGTATTGAATACAAAAAGATATGTAACTTAAAGTTTTCATATTCTCTAGGGTGCATGCATACAATTGAAATGTATTTTTTGGTAAGCAGTTAAAGAATTAAAAATCATGACAAGATTTTGAAATAACCATAACCTAGGACAAATTTATATGCAACTTATTTGCGATTCTTTTCTTTTTGTACTATTATATAAAAAATATTTCTCAACCAGCAAACGGATCTGTTAAGGATGTTTATAGTTCGGATCATAGACTATGCTATTTATGTCTTTAAAATTCACCAGAATATCGACAGAATATTTTTTTTAATCCTCGAAATGATCTGCATCTCATTTTAATTTTATAGAATTAAAACTCTATACAATCCAAACATAACTAACCAACTCATTCCATTTGATTACTAAATTACAAAATTAATGTTACACGTAAGATATTTTGATATATAAACCTAATTATGAAAGCTGAAGCTTGCTGTTCGCTGGCTGAAATAAAATTGCTACCAATTAAGGAAAACAAGGTGGCCGTGCCGTCGGATTAATAACCTTCATTAACGGTTAAGGACAGAGGGTGGATCATTAAAGACGTTCTCGAATACCGTTGGGGACATAACTTGTCGTTCAAGCGCTTGACTATTTCAGAAGTACGTTGAATGATGATTTACGACGATATCACATTTAATATTTGGAAGGGTTGTATAAAGTTTATAACCGTTCGAAAATTGATTTTACTGACAATCACATGTTAAAAAAGATAGTAAGATCATAACTTACACACATCTAACAAACAGACGGCAATCTTAGTAGTAAACAACAAGTTTTAAATAATACAACAATAATTTACATGGCTCATTCAAGATGACTTAAATTAAAAAAGTACGAGGTTTTCCCTTTATTATTATGACAGTTTTATCTGTTGATTCATGTAAAAATATAAATCACTCATATCGAAAAAGACAGATTAAAATCAAATGTTTATTCAACAAAATTAAAAAAATTAAGTGTAAATGATTAAATGATTTTTCTTCTTATTTCATTACCAAAGCTTCTAAACTATTGGTCGAGTTAAATATTCTTCCATATTTTAATAACTTATAGACTCTCTACAGTCACGAAAAAAAATCCAATCCATTTTTTTATATCTTTACAACTTCAGTAAAAGAGTTTAGAAAACTATCTATAACTCAAAGTTACCGATGTTAGGACTATTCATAAGGTATATACTAGAATGAATTATATATCTATGGTTGTACTAATATACTTTAATATACTTTTATTTAATTAATCATACAATAAAATATTTTAACTGTGATATTTCCATAATTCTTTATAAATAATTTTCACATTTATCAAATAGTTATCAACCCTCCATTAGTGAAATAAAAACTAATAGCATCACAGTAATGAACAAGTTCAAGTTCCCCATTTCTGTAAATATAATCAACCAGTATAACTAGAGTGAGTCATCAAAACGAAAAGCTAACAGGTACTTTAAGGTTCGATGAACTCGTAAAAATGTCGTTCATAGTAAATGTATCGGAATTCGAAAAAATTATGGTGACACAATTATTGACCTAGGGATCGATGCCATAAAAATAAATGATCACTTTTATGACGTCGGTGCGAGTACAGTTTTATGATGTGGGAATTTCAGTAGCCTCATAGTATAATATTACCTTATCTGCGCAGCTTCCCAGACAATGTAACTCAAGCGAAATTTAAGTTAGATTGTTATATGGTATGATATGCTATTCCGGGACGGCCTGCCGATTCGGTAGCGGCCTATAGGTCCATCGTGTTGCTGGACGAGGCGGGTAAACTGTTTGAGAGGATACTCTCTGCCCGCATCGTCCGGCACCTCTGCGAGGTGGGCCCCGATCTATCGGACGCCCAATTTGGTTTTCGGGCGGGGCGTTCGACGGTCGATGCCGTGCTGCGCCTGAGGGCCGTTACCGAAGAGGCGGTGAGCTGTGGCGGCGTGCTGTTGGCGGTGTCGTTGGACATCGCCAACGCATTTAATAGTCTGCCATTTAGCTGCATCAGGGAAGCACTCCACTACCACGGGGTGCCAGAATACCTGAGGCGGCTTGTGGCAGACTATCTTGAGGAGCGTACCGTCATGTACGAGGACCGAGACGGTGTTCTGAGGCGGCGGCTCATATCGTGCGGTGTTCCGCAGGGGTCTGTCCTCGGACCACTCCTGTGGAACATGGGATACGACTGGGCCCTTCGAGGTCGCCTCCCCTCCGGGCTGGGCGTAATTTGTTACGCCGATGACACATTGGTCACGGCCCGGGAAGCGAACTTTCAAGAGGTGGCGCGCCTAGCCACCGTGGGAGTTTCTCTAGTGGTCAGGCGTATTGAGGCGCTGGGTTTACGGGTGGCCCTGGACAAGACGGAGGCCCTTTTGTTCCATGGGCCCCGTCGTGGTCCACCCTCTGGCGCCTCCATTGTAGTCAATTCGGTCCTCGTACCGGTTCAGGCCCAGATGAAGTATCTGGGCCTGATCCTTGACGGCAGGTGGCTCTTCGACGAGCACTTCCGACAGCTTTCTCCAAAGCTGGTCGGCGCTGCTTCTGCCCTTGGGCGACTTTTGCCCAATTTGGGTGGAGCCAGCGTCGCGACGAGACGTCTATATACGGGGGTTGTTCGGTCAATGGCGCTGTATGGTGCACCGGTGTGGGCGGCGGCTCTGACCGTCCACAATAGGGCTCGCCTCTGGCGTCCTCAGAGGATATTGGCGGTTAGAGCCATACGCGGTTACCGCACTGTATCGACGGACGCGGCGTGCGCCTTAGCTGGAACTCCCCCGTGGGATTTGGAGGCGGAAGTGCTCGCCGAAGTTTATCGGCGAACGGCAGACTTCCGGGTGGGTACCGGCATTCGGCCCCCACCCGAAGAGATACGCGAGTGGCGAGAGGCCGCTCGTCGAGCCACGATGGTTCGTTGGTCGTCCCGACTGGAGGCTCCACGTGCTGGCTTTGCCGCCGTAGAGGCTCTCCAGCCGGTCATTGCCGAGTGGGCAGGGCGGCAGCACGGGACCCTTTCCTTCCGACTAACGCAGATTCTTTCCGGGCACGGTTGCTTCGGGAAGTATCTGCACACGGTCGCCAGGAGGGAATTGAGTCCCGCCTGTCACCACTGCGACTGCAGTGAGGACTCGGCTCAGCACACGCTGGCGGTTTGTTCCGCCTCGGCGGCGCAGCGTGGGGTCCTCACTGCAGTTATTGGAGGAGATCTCTCGCTACCGGCCGTCATACGCTCTATGGTCGGTAGCGACAGTTGTTTTACCGTTGTCGCAACCTTCTGCGAAGACGTAATTTCGCGGAAGGAAGCGGCGGAGAAGGCCCGGGAGGACAACCTCCACTCGGACCCAATTCGCCGCCGGCGAACCGGGCGGCGGAGGCGCGCGTACCAGCGCCTCATGCCGCCTTGAGTGTGGCCGCGGGTGGACGGGACGGGTTTTCCCCTCCATCCGCTATAATGGCCAGCCGCGAGGAGGCGACGTCCGCGTGTGCCGTACGTCGCCTAAAAGGAGAGTTTATCCGCAGATGGTGCCCACGGTAGCGGGCAGGCGCTAGGAGGGATCTGGATGTCGTAATAACAGCTGTTCCCGGATCCCTCCTATGTCAGGCGCAGAGTGGCACACCGTGTGGTTTTAGTCGGTCCGATTCCGACACACCACCCCGCCGTAAACCCCGGTGGGGTGACGGCCCAAGGGGGTTTCCACACGTTAAAAAAAAAAAAAAAAAAAAAAAAAATGGTATGATATGCTATTGCATGGTTGTCTGTAAGGTATTGCAACTGATCGATAAAATCACCATTTGTACAAATCTTATCTAGTTTTAAGTTATTTTTTGTAGTTACCTGGTATATAATAAAATGATGTATTATTATATAGTCAGAAAAAGTATGTTTCGAATTCACAAATTTCGTTATGCTTTTAGTATTGTGTATGTGTCATAACAATGAAACTTATATAATGCTATTTATTATACATATATCCGCCTTGGCCCTTAAAGATTTAAGATGTGTATTATCGTAACTCTAAAATAAATACATTAGTTTTGTGTGCGCTATAATAACTCATTAAGTTCAGTCTCACTTGAACGTTGTGAAATAAGCATGAACATAGGTTTCTCTGTTTCTGAGACATAACTAAATTCCGACATCTACAAAAATAGTTTATGTTAATAGAGTAGAGATTGTGTTAAACTGTATCTGAATAGAAATTTTATAAAAGTATTGATGGTAAAAAGTCGGTAGATTCCTTTACTTTACATTATATTTTTGTGCCAACTTAGTCAAGTAGTAGTTTAATTAGATTTAATATAATTTCACTTTGATGTACTTGGGCCACGCATATTTATAACTGAAAATGAAGATATAAACATATGTGTTGTACATATAATAATATATATTGTCAAACTTAGAGCACTTACCAAAGTATCTTTGTGAACAAAGCCATATGGAATCGGCTCCTAGTACGATTATTTATTTCTATTATAATTTTAATACTGCTTACTTTGAAAACTATCTACAATTGTTAACACTATAAAATAACTATAAAAATCCATGAGAACATTTGAAGAGTAGTATACACACAACAGTATTTTGTTTTTACTAACGAGAATTTTCTCTCTATGTAGCTGAACGATTTCAGCTACATAGAGAGAAAATATACTAATATAATATACTACTTCTGCCAGTGTTTATGAGCAACAGTAAATTTTATTTCCCACCATGCTTATAAACTAAACTTTTCAGAGCCGTCTGTCGGTCTTTTAAGCCCACCAAAACCAGCAAAATAATGTAAACATATCTACATGTCTTACATATGCATAAATAGCAGAGGTTAACTTTGAATTAGCACGCATCGCGCAAAATTTGCACAGTGAGATTCAATGATGACTTGATACGCTTTATAATGTATTTCGTGCTATATATATATGCCAACAAATTGCATTCCTCTCCTTAGCTAGATATTTTGTCCTGCCGTACAAAGAGGATATGACATGCATTATAAATTGTCTATCCATAGTGCCGGCATACCGGTTGCGGACACGAAAACATTAAAATGACAAATTGTTCGTCGCTGTGATTCCATTTTTCACGACGAAGGAGGTACGCCCCGCCATTACGGTGTAGTTATGGTTACGTATATTAATTCTCGGAATTTAATTTACGTCCACCATTGACGCTATAAATAGATTTTTTATTATAATTTCTTACGGATTCGTCTACTTTTGATTGGCGATCAGTAAAAAATTCATGGGCTTTTGATTCGTTATTAACATTGAAGTGTTTCTCTTTTTAAATGAAATTAATGAATTTTATTTCAAAACATCTAAATTTTCCAATCCAATTTTTTACAATTGTGATCCATATTTACATTTAAGAATTATGTAAATTAATTATGTAAACACTTGGTTACTAAACGTTGTGCTTAGACTCGGGGTTCGTGCACTAACTCTAATACTCACCTGGTCATCCTTATTATAGACCGACGGTTGTAAAATGTTGCCGTTATTTAAAGGTATGTAAGTGTATGCAAGGGTGTGGTCTTTTAGACATTATAATTTTTAATAAATTAATTCCAACTAATTAGCTTTCTTGTAAATAAACAATTTTTATAATTTATCAAATGATTTTGTATAAGATTTTTTCAAATGTTAACTAATTCGTGGCTCACCTTATACATAACAAAGTCTACTGGTAAGCGGAATTCAATCATAATAACCATGGCATAGTTCATACAGTAACATTGCCTCGAAATACCAACGTCTGTGTTCCAATGTTATAGTATAGAGTTATAGTTTATAAGTAGATCTTTGTAAGTTGACGATTTGTGATAAAACTTATACAGCGCAAAAATTTTCTCTATACTAATTCTATGGCAGTTATATACTTATAATAAACTAAAATGGATGCCAGACTGGCACAGCATACTCAAGTTGTGAATGAACTAAAGATTTATATAGATAAATATAGGTCGAAGGTTGAATAAAACACGGCTAGAATGTACAAAGAAATCATAAATTTTAAAAGTGTTACTAACAATAGTGTTAACGTGGTCATCAAGATGCAGTTCACTATCCAATAAGAGTCCCAGGTCGCGTATTACTCTACATTTTCAAGTTATGTACCGTTTAAACTATAATTAAATTTACTGATATTTTTCTTCTTAGTGTAAGTGATAAATTTACATTTATTTACACTTAATACATGTATTAAAATATTTATTAACAATGATTAATAACGTTTAATAACAAACTAGCAACACCAAAAGCAGTTGGCATTTTTCACACACATTTTTAAAATAACTAATATATTACTACTTTATCAAATTCATCATCTAAGAGTACCAAGTATCAAGCAAAACAAAAATGAACATGTGTACAACAAATTATTAGAATAAAACTACAGTAAAAATGCATTTTCCATAAAAATATCTGTTACCGAAGATATGACATTTAAACGTCATGTCAATACAATAAATTTAAAGAAATTGCCAATATGCTTACAAGAGCTAGAAAAACAGCACAATTAACATCTTCGGACTCGTCGCTCCGCTCCGCCTTGCCATTCCCGGAAGCAATAATGGAAGTTCCGGCTGCTGCAGAGGCGTCGGCCACCGAATAGCTTGGGATCACGAGGACCACTGATCTCAAACAGGGTCCCCGCTACCGGTGGTGATGTGCGCCGCATGAAGTGGACAACTTTCATGAACGAGAATGTCATGCGGGCATATTTTGGGGCTACAGAGTTGGGAACGAACCTTACTGCGTACCGTGTTAAACTAGTCTCTCTGTTTTAGGAGCTTGAACCAGCCACTAACGTATCAGCACAAAGATTGTCAGGTCAAGTACAAGCTATACAGCGCTGTCACCTGCTGGATGATGCAGTACTTGAGAGGATACGCTCTGATATACGGAAGAACCTTACTATCCCTACTTCGTCACGCACTACGGTAGCCAACAGCACACCTCTGTTGTCATTATCTAAGGAAGATGTTGATGAACTAGTGGAGAGTGAAGTTATTTCCGTAAGTACCCAATAAAACGATGAGATAAGAAATATCAATTTGTAAATGATAATAGTAGACCACGGTTATGCCGTTTGCCCATTCATAAACGTAATTTAGCGCTTGTGGGTGCCCTGGATTCCTTACTATCAGACTATTTTGATAATAGCGAAGATCTTAGTGATACACATTCCATTCTTTACTGTGCAGCTATTATAGTTTGTCGAGTAGCTGGTGTTAAATTTATTGAACGTGTAAGTGCTACTCGCAACAAAAATGTTGTACCAGTTGTATTGCTGGGACTAGGACACTCATCGCTAAATTAACATGTTTTCAAAGTGGTAATACTCGGCCAAGAGTCATGCGCTTTGTGAAACAGGCATTCTTGTGGACTACCATTAGTCCTCAACAATACATGTGCTGTGTCACAGAGCGCATAGACTTTCTAAAGCAGAAAGTTTATGCACGGGCAAATAGAATAAGACGTTATAGAAAACGAGTTGATCGGTATAATCAGAATCGAATGTTTCAAAGGAATGAGAAATGGGTTTATCGGAAATGGGAGGAACCGAATCCATGTGTGAGTGATGGACATTTTCCGGATGAAATTACAACTAATTCATTTTAGCGTAATATCTGGTCAGTGCCTGTCACTCATACAGAGGGTGCTTGGTTAGAAGATGGCAAACCGCTCGTGCGAGTCTATATCAGCTATGGCACCCATTACTATTAATAAAGATGATGTAAGTTGTGCAGTCCGTTCATTACCGTATTGGAAATCACCTGGTCCAGACGGACTGCACAACTTTTGGCTTAAGTGGTTCCGAAGCTCACATGTGTGTTTGTCATCACAATTCCAAGCAGCTTTGGATTCTGGTTCATTACCACAATTTTTAACCACTGGTGTAACCCATTTACTCTATAAATCTGGTAGTGCCATGGATCCCAAAAATTTTAGACCTATTACTTGTTTACCAACTACATATAAACTTCTAACATCTATTTTGAGACTCAAAATTACTACACACATAAATAATAATTTGGTACTATCTATTTCTCAAAATGGATGTAGAAGTGGGGCCCGTGGCACTAAAGAGCTCCTTATCATAGACAGGACCATTAGCCAACAGGTACGTCGTAGTCGTAAGAGTTTGGCGACATGTTGGATAGATTATAGGAAGGCTTATGACTCAGTTCCACATACATGGCTTTTGAAAGTGCTAGAGTTGTATAAAATTGATGCAACTTTGTGTACTTTCTTAAGGTCATGTATGACTCAATAGAGAACAACACTTCGCTATCCAGGATGTCGGCAGACTGCGATAAATGACATACTTATAAAGATCGAACGAGGTATATTTCAAGGTGACAGTCTGAGTCCCTTGTGGTTTTGTCTAACTTTGAACTCTCTCAGTACTCTGTTAGAGGGTTCAGGGTTAGGCTATCGACTGCAGAAAGATGATCATGTTATATCTCACCTTCTTTATATGGATGATTTGAAATTACTGGCCTCCACAAAATTACAATTGATGCCGTTATTAAGGGTCACTGAAAACTTTAATAATTCTATCAAAATGGAATTTGGTGTAGACGTGGATGTGAATGGAAGTGTGCAGTCATGGATGTAAAGAAGGGCGTGATTGTAGAATCTGAAGGAATAGAACTTTGAGATTCAGCAAAACTTAGATCTCTGTCTGCCACCGAAATTTACAAGTATCTAGGTTTTTCACAGTCGTTGGGAATATCAGAATCTGGCGTGAAACAAATGTTATAGGAACGCTTCTTTGGCCGCCCAAAAAAAAGTACTTAAAAGTCTTTTATCAGGCGGTAACACGGTGTGAGCCTATAACAGTTGTGTCATGCCGGTTCTAATGTATTCCTTTGGTGTACTTAGATGAACTCAGACCGAATTAGATGCCCTTGACAGGAGAGTCCGTACATTGCTGACTGCATTCCGCATGCACCACCCACGTTAATCGGTTATGAGATTGTATATGCCGCGAAAGTTTGGAGGTCGTGGTCTATTAAATATCAAGACTCTACACAATCACGAGATATACAATCTCAGAGAATATTTTCTACAGTCTAATATGGGAGTGCATCGCAATGTAGTTACAGTGGATACTGGTTTTATCCCGCTCGCTCTGGCTAAAGAGAATTGGCGCAAACCTACGTAATAAAGTACTAAGTAAGTACTACTGATCGCAAGGAAGTATGAAAGGGTAAAGAACTTCATGGTCGATTTTATCGGGCCCAACACGGGTCTGATATAGACTTTAAAGCGTCGACGTCTTGGCTACGGTTTGTGATCTCTTCGGAGAAACCGAAGGTTTTATTTGTGCAATTATGGACGAAGTTATCATGACGAATAACTACCGAAAATATATCCTGAAAGATAGTACGGTTCACATCTGTCGGGTGTGCCACCGTCCTGGAGAATCTATTAGGCATATTATTTCTCGTTCTCGTTTTGCTAATGGTGAGTATTTGCACAGGCACAACCAAGTAGCCAGGATCGTACACCAACAACTTGCCCTTAAATACCAACTTGTCAATTTCGAAGTGCCTTATTACAGGTATGTGCCCGACCCAGTTCTCGAGAACGGTCGTGCTATGTTATATTGGGATCGATCTATTATCACAGATAGGACTATTGTTGCCAATAAGCCTGATATTGTGGTGATAGATCGATTAGAGCGCCGCGCAATGATTGTCGATATCGCCGTTCCTCATGATCTAGGAGGGATCTGGATGTCGTAATAACAGCTGTTCCCGGTCCCTCCTATGTCAGGCGCAGTGGCACACCGTGTGGTTTTAGTCGGTCCGATTCCGACACACCACCCCGCCGTAAACCCCGGTGGGATGACGGCCCGAGGGGGTTTCCACACGTTAAAAAAAAAAAAAAAAAAAAAAAAAAAAAAAAAAATGGTCTGATGCAGAAGGTAGTCCTCCTTGACACGGTCCGTATTGTGAGGAGGTTCCTGTCTCTGGAGCCCTAACCACCGGTATCTTGGTCCCTGTACCCGATGTCGGTGGTCTACTATTTTTTATATTTTTAAATATGTATTTTTTATTTTTTTTATATATTTAAAAATGTAATGAATATGTGTATAAAATGTAATAAAGAGAATAATAATATGAACATAGTAATTGTCAAATTGAAGTGAAATCATTTTTTTTGAACCAACTCAGAGAGTGCTACAAAAAACATAGTGATCTCATAATAATATCCTCACACATCTCACACGCGGCCGTTTGATCCAATACTAGACATAGCCTAAATTGTGGTAATCAGACTGCTGATGAGCATACATATTATGAATAAATCACATCCAGACACAGAACAAATAACAACAGACATTGCGATGGACCGACGACTTGAAGAAAGTGGCTGGCAGCGGATGGATGCGAATTGCCCAAGACCGGGATGGATGGTGCTCCTTCAGGAGACCTTCGTTCAGCAGTGGACGGCGATAGGTTGATTTGACAGAAAAAATGATCGTGTTTACCACACAAAAATTAAACCCGGGGTGGGAATCGAATACACGGCCTCTGGCTTAGCAATCAGGATCACTAACCACTAGACCAACAGGCTCCTCAAATAGTACACTCTAATGCAGAAAATTACAATTGAACCATACTTTTAACATAGTCCTGTGTTCTAAATACTCAGTTGCCGTTTGAACGGATACTTATATTTATTGCTTCGAAATTCGTTGTTTCGTTAATATTCAAACTATTTATTTATTTGACTGATTATTTTTATAGGAGGTACAAAACGCTGTTCTGTCTCCCTCTTATTTAACTCAAGCCAAAGAACACGTTAACACACTCGTTTAAATATTTCTTGTGTCGTGTTAAGAATGCGCATTCATGTATTACAAAGTAGAGAAGGACATATCAGTAAGATTGTTGTGTCACTATCACTTGCTATGGCTAACAGTGACACCGCTGTGAACAAAATTTTAAACCAGGAAAATGTATGTAAGTTGCGAATTCTAGACCTAAACAGGCACAATCTAAAAATACTCTATTCAGCTTATTCAAATAAGAACAATTCGTAAAAAGTTTATTTTTCGGTACGTTTTACTCGATGATATGATTCATTTAGATTACTCTATAACTGTGGTTAAATTTTTGGTATAAAATGTCTCTCAATCACGCGCCACTTCATGTCTTGTTATAAACCGAAAAGTTGGAATTGGTTCGATGTTGTAAAGTTACTTATACCTACTTCATGAAAAATAAAATTCGTTCATAATAGACTTATATAAAAGTTGTACTACTTCAGATATTTTGGTTTGAAAATAAAATTATATTACATAGTTGTACAATATGACAATAGTTTAGACGTAAAACCGGTGTAGCTATCAATCTGAGACGGCACTAAGCACTAAAAGAAAAACTGGGATATACGACAAACGGATTTGAGATTGCCGAACCTTATCTGTGACATAAACGAATGTCGTAAAACGATTATATCAGTCATCTATATAGTATTCGTGTAAACACGATTTCAGAATCCGGCCACGCTACTACGAGACTTCGCTCGACCGAGCAAACAACAAACAGTAAACGTACAACCGAATGTTATTTATTACCAGTGAAGTGTTCACGACGGTGACATTACGCTCACATAAAATCGCTTAAATTCAAATCGTCGTGTAGGTCCCGGCGCGGTCGCGTAGGATTGAATCGCTTAAGCGACAATGTCGTTTGGGTTCACCTCAAATTACTCGAATGGGTTTTCGATATACCGCCCATTTGATGGCGAGCCCTTTTAACTTAGGTGAAAGCTCCTGGTGCAAATTGTAACCACTAGCTGTAATGGCAACACGTAGTACCTATTAGGATAACGTTCAATAGGCTTTTGAAGATGAAGAAAGAAAGTATCATTATCAAAATACCATCTCAGAATGGTTCTGTAGCACGCCCTGACGCATATTTAATTTTATTATATTTTGATACGAGCCCCTTTTTTTATTTACTTCTTTTCTCTGTGCGGAAATCCTCATGGATACCACCATAAGATTGTTATGTCGGACTCGAACCAGACAAAAACCGCAAGCCGTCTCAGGTACCAGTAGCCAGGGAATCAAGTGCACCCTAGTAAGGAAATCCCTCGAACCTCGACGTACCTCGTGCCACCTACGACTAGTAGATGCCAAAATCAAACCCCCCCACCCCCCTCTTATTACGACCCCTTAGAATCAAATACTTGATATTTGACATTAATACATCTTCTTCTAATTATATTGGACACTCTAGAGCTCTCAAACTTGTATATCTTAGATGTCTAAAACTAATTATATTTTGACATTCATAATAAGTGTTTGATTAAGATATAAATTTGAAATAAACAGTTGAGTTTAAAGCAATTGCATTAAGCTAAACTGATTAGTCAAACTAAAAAATAACGTAAACTATAAAAAATTGTTTTCGATTACTCAATCTTATAAGAAGTTAGTTAAGAAAAAGTACCTACAAGAAACATCCCAAAAAAAAAATTGTTAAATTTAATAGCTTCGTGCTTTTAAATAGAAATACAAGATAAGAAACGCCAAAAGATAACCCAGTATTAATAGAATTTCTTCAACAAAACACAAAGTTTTGCCAAACTTTAAAAATGAGGGAATAAATGAAGAACCATTTGTTGGTGTCTTTCAGTTCTGTATAAATTCTGATGGTCCGAAAAACTAATATTATAGCGAAGTTTTATTACGTTTGTTATGATATCTATAGAGTGAAATTTTTTGGGAGTCTGCTTCATGATTTTAATAAAAACACTTTCTGAGTGATGAGGCGCCGGTCGCACGGCGGGCGTGGGAAGTACTTGGCTCAAATAACTTTACTCTACCACTTTCGTTACGAATTTATTTAGCCCCTTTTTGTTTATGTACTTTTTCGTTCATGTTGTTCATACCAATTATGAGATAAGAAACAATAAATATAACATTTGAGGCACAGAAAAGAAGAAACGGTGGTAACATTTTTAATCTTCTAAATTAAAAATTAGAATACTAAGCACTGAGTTTGTAATGAATTTGTTCTGAATTTATGTAAAAGTAAAACAATTAAAAAAATGTTTTTATCTTCTAAACAATACTTGTCATTATATCACAATTCAAGACCATTTTGGCAGATGTCATTGATGAAAATAACCAAAGTACAGGGTACACGAATATTTTACGTTTTAAATAATAGTAAATTTTATTTACTATAATTGAATCCATAGCAATTTCATCTAAAAACTATTAGAACAGCATTTAAATTAATCCAAAATGCTAGAGAAACCGTAACAAATACGTAATGTTTTCTCATATATTTGCAATTCAAATGAATACGAAACTAAAATGAGCACTAAACATTAATGTTACTATTCATAACATTGTGTTACTCTGTTATGATACGATTAATACGGAAACCGAAAACCATTCCAATGAACGAACTCCATCTTAATCCACAACAAATCAGTAGAAATCAAGTACATAAATAAGACTTATTTAACCCGACCATATTCTATTATTATAAATGACCCGTAGTCTATCGTTCAACTTTAGGGTTCACGAATGATTGGCTCAATAAATTGTACCACAAATATGCGCAAAACATCAACAATTTCAGATACTGACTTGACAGCAGGCGAATTAATGAACACTGCCCAGAGTGGATTTATTGCGGTTCCGTATGGAATGTGCTATCATCGATTACAGTGCTGTAATTCCTAGTTCAATACGCTGTTTGAACTCTTTGTACTCGCATGATAAGTGCACACAAGATGTTGATACTTCTTCTTCAAATATGTAAAGCAATACACACATGCTTTATCTTTTCTTATAACAATATGCCACACTTAAAATTAACATAAGCTTTTGTCATTTTAAAAAAGAGTAAACATTATTGACACTTACTTTTTTAGGTTATGTTTTAAGCATGTTACTGAAAATCAAGGATAGCATCCTCTATTTAATTTAGAGACCTCAAATATATACTCACATGTAAACACTTAAAATTATACACATAAATTACAGTACAGCAATCCTGTACACAAATTTTATATTGTTTATTTGCATAGGAATTCAATTTATATCTCTGAATTAGCGAATATACAAGTTTACAATTGACCAGAGTAAGGTATGCATGCAAATCATATAATATCTGTAAAGGTAAATAAAAGTATATTCTATTTTAAAATCATTTAAAATTATACCATAGGCCAGATAGCTGTGCATGTATTTCTGCGATTTAAAAAACATTGTACAAAGACATTGTTGTATGTTGTTTCAAGACAACCCAGGTACTCGTACTAATAATTTTCTAGCTATGGTAAACAGTTGGAACTAAAATATATAATGTACTCCTAACTGATTTCAGCCACGGCGACCAATCTCAACAGAGACCAGCCAACTAAGCAGGAAATATTATAGGGCACAAGTGTGTGCACCAACACAGGTGCACTCTCTGTTCCCTAGAGTTCCCTAGAGTTAGTTGGGGTTTACACCCTGAGATCATCAGAATGATCTACACAGCAGCCGTTGAAAAGTGCAACGTACAGACGGTGCGAATCTTCACCGACGGCAGTAAACTTGACGGCAAAGTCGGAGCAGCGCTTTCCATTTGGAAGGGCAACGCCGAGATGAAGGCAGTCAAGCTCAGCCTGTCCGCGTACTGTACGGTGTACCAAGCGGAACTCCTTGCCATATGTAGAGCAACAAGTGAGGTACTGAAACGTAACGAAAGCGCTTACGGGATATACAGCGACTCGAGATCAGCGTTAGAGACGATAACCAATCACGGAGCATTACACCCGCTTGCAGTGACAGCGCGCAGAAACATCAGAGCAGCTTTTGAGGTAAACAAAACTATTGCTTTGTTCTATATCAAAGCACACGCAGGTCTCTCAGGTAATGAGCGCGCGGACTTTTTAGCAAAGCAGGCAGCACTTTCGTGTCGGAGGAAGCCTGACTATGATCGGTGCCCGATCTCGTTCGTCAAAAGGAGTATCCGTGAAGATACTCTAGACGAATGGAACAAGAGGTTCCAGTTAGGCGAAACCGCCTCCGTCACGAAGGTGTTCTTCCCTGATGTGGTGGACGCCTACCGCATAATCAAGCGGATCAAAATAACACCAAAGTTGGCGCAGGTGCTCACGGGTCACGGAGGATTCGCTCAGTACCTCCATAGATTTAAGTGTAAGGATAACCCATCTTGCGTATGCGAGCCCAATAAAGAAGAGAGTGTACTCCATCTGCTCCTAGAATGTCCCATACATCATACTTTAAGATACAACTTGGAGCAGCAAATAAGTACAAAAATATGCAAAGAAAATTTAAGCGTTATTTTAGGAAATAAGAAACATAGTAGTTACTTTACAAGATATTGTGAAAAAATCGTAGAGATAGCAAATAATAGGAATAAGACAGGTTAATTAAGCATTTGATAAATTATATATAGTGGAAATATATAGTAATTATCAAAGAAAAAGCACCATAGTATATAAGAATATATTGTAACTAGATTAAGAAAACAAATTTGTATAACATAGTATAAGGAATAGATAGTAAGAGGACAGTAGTGATGAGGGACGCTGCGGTAGTATATAAGAAAAAAAGTGACACGTGAAAAGAACCAAGTTTGTTAAGTAAGAACTAATAATACCTAAGTAATTTAAACTGTTCATTTAGACCTAATCAGGTCATATTATATATTAATAAATGTAAGTGTACCAAAATTAATAAAGAAAATAACGATCTGTGACACTTACATGAGTCACAGGAGGCCGTAACACCCTGCGATGGCGGGTGCCTATAAAAAAAAAAAAAAAAAAAAAACTCTCTGTTCCCTTACTCTCACAATCCGATGGGATGTCGTATAGACACGATCATGGACAGATCAGACACAGAACCGACGGCTTTACCGGTAAGGACTTACGGGGGTTAAGATTCCAACTTCCAAACTCTGTGCTGTTCTTATGCATTTCTGAAATCAGAAGAATTTAATAAATTCAACACTAACCTGACCCAGGTTTCGAACCCGAGACCTCTTATCCCACAATCGCGTAGCCTGCACAAACATTTATTGTTAGTCGGAACAGCCATAAACAATAATCCGAACAAAATTTATCGCATTAATAAAATTAGCAATCAACAATCATTGAGCTACATGCTTCGCAGCAATTTTTTTCTGATTCGTGTTATAATATATCGCGAGAGCTGTGAAAATGGTTATTAAAATAATTTAATAAGTAGTTTACTAATATTTAAAACTCCCATTGTTAAAATTTGTCAAATTCTTATTAAAATCAACAATTAGGGATACTACAGTACAAAAAAAATATGAAGGCACTAACTCCAGTGGCTTACTGCTGAGTTAGATACAAAATTATCTAAACGAGAGCCCACACTAAAAGCATCTTATTTAGTTTTCAAACTTAGTATAAACCGTTGCTATTCTAATGGAGCTATACACAGTAATGAATAGTTTTCATGGTTGTAGTTGTATTGAGTACCGTTGATTGAAAAAAGTATTGCTGAGGTGAATATAAACCTGTAGAGACCAAAGAAGTTCAATGTTGTAAGATTGTAAGGTTTTATTGTAATGAGTTAGAAATTTTAATATCCCTTAAAAAATGTTAGATAGTTTGTAGTTCTGAAACTCTAAATATGTTTTAAAACAATATAATGTTTTTATATACCACTATTTCATGGAACTTGAAACTTTGACGACCCACAAGTTGCTGGTGATCCTTATACATATCAAAGTATATCTATTTAAAATTTATAAACATCTATTGCCTATAGCAAAACCGACCCCGAATATCACAAATATTCTTTTTAAGAGCCGCAGCATATATTTTGACAAAAGGTTAAGTGTATCCTCTATTCTATGCCTCATTTCTTTTGAAAGATTTACAAATATTGCCACAAATATTGTAGTATGTACTTTTAATACTAATACGGGATCATGATAAATGTTTAGTAATTCATATAGTTTTTGTGTAACCATTTATGTTTGACTACAAATATTTGTAGATAAATTGCCCCATCTATTTCTCCAAACTATGCTGTTTTCGAGCTGAATTGTAGATTTTGAGTCTGGATAATGTTTGTCAATATTTTACCCCAGCTGTAATGAAAATAACAGACGTGAAAGCTTTGCCAATATTTATAATAATTGCTGCTTTGAGTTGAAATCTCGACAAAGCCCCTTGCATCGAACAAATGCCTCACGATCCATTTATGTCTCCTGAGCTCAAATCACGTCCGCAAGGGGATTCTCCGCTTTCTTCTACGGTTGTTTATTTGACAAACACATCGTCGTAATAATGTCTTAACAAGTATTATTGCCTAGCTTTGGATTGCTTAAGTTCCAGTACACTGAAGGTTTTTGTTTAAATTAATCAATTTTTTACACAGATTATAAGTTAACACCTCCGGGTAAATAAAATGATTTAATTATGAATGTACCCATGTCAAAATACATTGAGTGGGGTCTCGAACTCCTAACAACCTCCTTCCATACCGCGCCGTAGACATTACGATACAATTCGCCATAATAGTGTGGACTGCTATCTGAAATGAATTGCTTAAAAACTCTAAACAGAATTGTTAAAAATTAACTTGTTTTTAAATTCCTCACGAAACGTTGTTTACTGAAACATTTTCAGCAAAATTCGGTATTATTTTTTGTATGTATTTTATTTGTAATGTTTTCATATTAAACTTTCCTGGAGGCCAGAGAGCTCTGAGGAAGTTTTCCCCATAACTTTTTTGTGGTCATTGAATTTGTTTGCAGTCTACTCGCTACCGAGCTATATAGAACTTTGATGAAAACTTATACATTTGTAAGCATACTTATAGCCTCTCTTTGTGACTTATAACCGATGGAAGTTTTTACTCTTGAATGTTTATATAACTCGTTGTGCAATAATATAGTTTAAGAAATAAAATGCAAGTAGGTACTTTATTGTTGAAATTTTGTATGCAAACTTATCAAAAGATAAATTCAAAAACATTTTCTGTAGATATTTTTCGACTGCGAGACCGTATACATAAACCCGCAAACTCTATCTCACATTTTGTATCATCTAACAGTTCTGCCTAAACTAGGCTGTTGATGTGACAGTCTTAGCTAATTGATTCAAACCATTTTTTTTACTAATAAAAATTAGACCAAGTAATCAAACAATAGTTGATAAGCCAGTAATATACAAAACTAAACTTGATTAAATAATGTTAAATCCTTTATTTCTATATAATAATCAAGTAGAATAAAACAAAAATATTAAAACATATGAAAAATAAATTAAAATATAAACTGACTGCATAAAACTTGCATCAAATTCGTTTTGAAAGTTTGGGTACACGACTCATTGAAATGATAAATTTCATTTTTCAAGTTAAATTAGATACAAATTTGTTCAAACTTTTCAAGTCGTTAAGACTATACAAAGTGAAAGTTGAGCTTACAATTAAAATGTTGGTGGAATTGCCACAAACCACTATTATTTGGTTTTAATATATGACTCCGTTACACACTGGATATAACTTTAAAATTTATTGTAGAAGTAGAATTTGTTTTTTAGCTACAATTACAAGGTTTTAGCGTTACTATGAGGTCATTGCTTTCTATGTAGATTTGACGACCCACCCTCTAGCGTTGACCATAATTCGTTTTTTTACGGTCCTCGTGGGAAATGAGAGGGATATCTTCGTGTACTTGCCATGCCAACAAAGATACGACATTGAAATAAATTAAATACCGCCAAATATAGAAAGATAAAAATTATTTATAAAACCGAAGCATAATATTTCAAATCCGATAAAAATCCATAATTCTGAAGGCTCATTAGTAAGATAAAAGGAAGCACAACCACCGTGATATTGAAAGCAACTTCGTCATCGTTATAATAAGGGCTTTTCTTTTCATTTTTTCAGGTATTAGGCCCCGTACATAACACCGACCGACTAAAAATGAAATCGTAAAGCTTTTGACAGCCCACCGTTAAAAAAATGACAAAGGGACTTCATATGAAGAATCCTCTTTTTATTTAGGTTTCCAGTCCGCTCGTAAAATGTGAAGCCTACTAATAAAATGTGTGCTCGAAGATTGTATTCAACTCTCCCTTTCTGTAGCGCCGACGGTCGCTTTTTGAATAACAATAGAATTTAATTCGGGCTCGTGCACAATTTCCGTATGTTTCCATTATTCGTTTCGTCCTTTTGTGAATCTCAAACTATGTATGATATTGATGCTTCTGTGACTAATAAATACACAGTATGCTTTTAGATCTCTAAAAGAAATCGGAAGTAATCCAGATATGGTTTTCGTATGGAGGAAAGTGTATGACCAAATATTTTTTGTTTGTATGAACACATAAAATTATAAAGAAAATAACTTTAAATGAAAACATTGAGTTTTGTAAAACTAAAAAGATAAATATTTATTCATAAACAAATAAAAATTTTATGCAACGTTGCAAAAAATTGTTATTTTTGTACTTACCTATTTGAGTAGAGCATTTAATTTAGTCCTGTACTTCTAACACCTTTTTAGATTTTAGTAATTGTGTTTATAGAGTCTAATTATAGCTTTATATCATGTTGGTTTGTCTTTTTTTATTATTTCATTTTTTACAGTTAGCTCTTCTAATTTGTTGATATTTATGCTATTTTCAAATCGTTTTTATCTTAAAATTAGGATACATTTATATATACATTAATACCCTGCCAAAGTGAATTTACTCTGCCTAATGAAAATCACAAATAGAATACAAGAGTTGTGGTCGCGATACTCATTGCAAATGCAGACAATGCAGTATGGTGACCCACACTATGGCGGCCTAGTGAGATGCTTTGTTACGACCCGCTTGTGGTAGTGAAATACATGACAGTCATCATAGCAGTGTAAGGTTCACACAGTTACCACGATGACTGTATTAATAGGTCAACATCTTTTAAGGTGCAAAATTGAAAAACAAAATGACAAATGTTATAGTATATAAATAACATATTTCAATAGACAAAAATTGTGAGTAGGCTTACTGTTTAGAAAATACATTTATTTATTTATCATTATATTTAGTATTTCAATATATTGCGTACTCCATGCCAATGTGATCATTGTGGCAGCACATCATCAAAACCCATTACATTGTATTAACAAAATGGTGTTCATTCGACCATTTTTAGTTCCATTTCAATATTTAAAAAAAACAATGATATGAGTTCAAATACGAAAATATATGCCGACTCACAATAAGTAATTTTAAAGAGGAAATTCTATTGTTGACATATTTCATCACATTCATCGTCATCAACCTATCATATTCCACTACATAGGATTCTCTGATTACATGCCACGGAGTTCGATCCTCGGCTTCTCGCACGCATGAACATAGATGCTTACAGCCACTTAAAGTTTAAAATACAATACTTACTATTATCAGAGACTAAAATTATACAAGAGAGTGTAATAAATAAATTTTAATCTAGTCATCCCTTTATATTTAAGGACTCACTTTATATACAGTGAAAATATTTGATGAAAACATCGTCATAAAGCTGTAATCTCATAATCGGACAACCCGTAGCCCGTAGCACCGCATGTAGAGCTACAGGTGCCACGCTACGTATACATTTATTTACACTTGGCGAACTATGTAACATTAAAAAAGTCTATGTAATATTTTGTGGTACTAAAGAACATCATTACCTTACTGGCTCTACCTCTCTGGTGGGAATGTTTACACGTGTAGTAGATTGTTTCAAATATTTTTATAACGTATGAAGGATAAAACAACCAGTCGGGGCGAGGGCGTACTACTTAACCGCCTTCTGAGTGACAGCTCCCTTAACCTCGTCCCCTCTTAGAGTATAAGACGACTGATATCACTAGCGGTGTATGACTATTTTATTGGTGATAGACTAAGTATAACTCTATAAAACGAAAACAGGGATGGCAATTCATTGTTTGTCTATCTTTCTTTGTTGGTCTTATAGTTCCACCTCTGTGAAACTGTGTGACTCTGTGAAAATGTCTCTACATTTCGTATAATAACGAGACTTAATGCAAATTGTATACATAATACTAACAATTAATATTCTAGGTCGGTATATATCAAACACGGCCATCTAATCCTAAATTAGGAGTCTGTACTAAGGTACACAGACTGCTGAAAAAAGTTCATAAATAAATTTTAAACACATATACGAGTATATACTAAATAAATTATACCAAATACTGAAGAATTCGCACAATTCTTAGTTCTGGGTTTCTGGGATATCTGGCTTACATAGGTTCAAATCAACCTATTGCGGTCCAATATTGAATGAAGGTCTTCCCTAAGAAGCGCCAACCATCCCGGTCTTGGACAATCCGCATCCACCCGCTGCCAGCCACCTTTTTCAAGTCGTCTGTCCGTAGTGCCACAGGACGCCCTACACTACGTTTGCCCGATCGCGGTCTCCACTGTAGCACACTTCGATTCCACCATCGGTTCGTCTAGACACATGACCGATCCACTTCCACTTCACTTACATAGGTTAGCACTTATAAATTATATGGGGAAGAAGTTTACATTGCCATAATTTTTATCCAATCATAATCTTTATCTTAATAGATAAAGATTCCAATCATAATCTTTATCTTAATAGATAAAGATTATGATTGGATTACATTGATATGTTTGTCACGGTACAAACTGATTATCTCATAACAGTTCAAGTAACACTGGGTGTTGATTTTAAAAAAAATATAAAAATGTGCGATTAAAATTTAATAACTACCAGGCAATCCCTAAGAAAAGTTTTGCTTTGGTGGTCTAGTATTAACAATTATTCAATGTGGAATAAGTTTATCAAATCACATCAGAGTCGACACAACAAGCAGCCCTGCGAAATTACGAGTACATAAACGAGCATCTCAAGGGCCTCTGAGACTGTTAGCACTAAAAACGTCTTACTCTTAACTAATAGCACTTTGTGTGATAATATTTCTTTGATGGAGCACCTGGGAGCAATTCTAATCTAACAGTGCTGTGCTCTGGCGAGGTCCAGAAAATGTGTATCGCAAACATGAACATATTCAGATTACAAGAGACGAGAACGACACGATATTTATTTTTTCTAAAAATGTTTCCTCTTTCTCGCAAATCTCAAACTCATACTTTAGAATACATGATAAACTACTATACAACTTGTGCAAACCGAGCAATAACCCAAAGACAACCTTTCTTATTCAGTCTGGGTTTATTTGTCTGTAACGTTTGCACGTGTCGTAATAATAGCTGTTTCCGGATTATGTCTCTTTCAGGCACAGAGTAGCCCACCAAATAAACGTTGTTGAATCTTAATCATATAGTATAGGAATTACTAGCAGTTTATTGCACGTGATCGTCTCGTCAAGTATTCAAAGGTTTTAAACCATAGTGTTGAAGGTATCTCGCAACGGACATGAGTCGTTTAATTGAGATGAACTACCCGCCCCAGAGACCGCAGACTCCAACTTAGTGATCAAAGTATCATAATATCTAAGCAACACCAATTTACAAAGCTACTCCACAATTTAAATGGACTTTGCTAATGTGCGTTTTGAATAGTTATTAACTTATAATTGATGTTTATTACGTCGAACGTTAAGGTGGTTTCTACTTTTGACCTCGCCATAATGGTTTATTACGGCTGTATTTACATTTACGAGTATATGTTACACCGTTTCTTTAAACAGGGTTATTTATAAGTACGTTGATTCAACGTTTTAACATTTTTTAATTTTTTAAGTTAAGTAACAACGTCACCTCCAGATTTTGTTGAATATCATCTTAGAGATCTATATTATATTAACAAGCAAATTAGAGAACTCTTTTTAAAACCAAAAGTATTTTGCATCGATTTCGATTATTATTTCAAGTAGTTTCCGGATCAAAGAAAAAGGACAAAGTTTTTTGAGATCTTAACTATTGTACGGTAAATTAAGCTGACCGTTGCTCACTCATAAATACCTATTAAAATTGACTGTCAGTAAAACTTTGAAAACTAATAAAAACTAGTATAAATGAATAAATGAAATAAATAAATTAGTCACAGCCTGTGTTATGGTAATCAGACTGTTAATAAACATATTTAAATGTTTCTAAGAGCTTACATATTATACATAAATTACAACCAGACACGGAATAAATAATCGTGCACATCACACAAACATTGCCCTAGGTGGAAATCGAACCCAAGTCCGGGCCACTAACCACCAGACAACAAGCCCGTCAATATTGCACATAAGAATAGTTTTCCTTTACGAACGGAACATATTTCAGAGTTTCTTACCACTTGTTTCTTTTAATAGTGATTGCTTTTTCGTTTATTTAATGTTAAGGAACTTAGAAAGAGCTTAAATAATAAACAATTAGAAAAATATGTCATTACTTAGTTCAGCAGACCAAAAATATTTTTATGCTAATAACAAACGATATGATTATAATAAAGGATAAATAGATTTATTGTCTTAAACCCATGCTTTTAGTTACTACTTTTCGGTGGGTTAGTTCAAAGTTTAATAGTAACTTTAATATTGTTTAAAACATAAATAATAAGAGGCTAACGTTATTAGGTTTCTTTTTAGTTTGAAAGGGAAATTACAAACTGTTTCAATATAAAAATAAATGTATTATTAATGAAGCACGCACTGAAGTAAAATAATAAGACAAATTTAAAATTATACTGACATTTAATCAGTCAACGGATACAGCAACTCATCTCAATCAAGAATCGGATTTGTTGTAATTTATTTTCCAGTTTAAGGTTACCACAATGCGTAATTTAGTACAACCTTTTTAGTCTTTTATAAATTAAAAATAATTACATTATTTTAAATTATATAAGTTTAAAATTTAAATACATAAACTATCAAAATAGAAAAAAAGGATCGACAAGTGTAAAGTTTTCGAAAATTGAACTGTCCGCTTAACAATATATAACTAAGTAATTAAGTTCAGTACAATTCAAATCTGGTTCCTTCGACTACGCCTAATTATTAGTAGTTTCACTGTGCAGCTACAGTAACTCCCTTCACCAGATATATGGCTGATTCTCAAAAAAAGTCGAATTTAGCTTTATCGAGTTGATAATTTTTTCTTTTACTTATTATTGAATTTTATTTTGCTTAATTCTTAGTTCATGTCTTGTTTGATGAAAATAATATAGTGGTCCTCAACTTTTTTGAGTTTGAGTTAAACATAATGATAAAAAAATCTCAAAAATGAGGGAATGAGATTTGTGAGGGAATTTAAAATATGATTTTACAATAATTAATAACTCCATAATGTATTCAATTTTTCTTTTATTGCAAAACTGTAATAATTAAACAATTTCATTGCAAAACTATAATAATTAAATCCATAATGCAATATATACCTACAAAAATAATGACAAGAATCAGAGCATAAATTACAATTTTATTAATCTAATATCATTTATCAGTCTCTATGCAATTTAATTGCAACTGACTTTAGTTATTTGTATTTTCTTGAAGTTTTTATTGTTTCTTATCGATTTCTTTAACAAAATAACTACCTCTACTTAGTAACTTAGGGGGTTGAATTGCTCGAATAACGTCAGGACAAGCATACAATTCTTCATCTTTAACTGTCGGCCACTTTCAACATTTCAATTCTTTCTTCATGCACCGTACAAATGCCCCATCATCAGACAATGAAAGAATTTTGCCAAAATAGACCTCGTTGTTCCATGTTATAAGGACGTCATCACCAACTTTATATTGATATGTACTGTTTTCAGACGGAATAGATTTCGAAATATCCACATCGTTTTCTATTTTAATATTCTTTGTTTTACATCGCGTTGATATCGCAGGTGTGTCTTTAACCGATACATGAGTAGTTTTATAATAACCAAGATGAAAATGTTGATATTTTGCAACGCAGTTAAAACAAGATAGAGTTCTAAATTTCAGTTCATCATTCGAGAATACAAATTGTCTTATTTTTTGAGTGCCAGAAACAGTTGAAATAGAGCTAGATTTTTTTATCAACTTATCCGCATTATTTATTTCCGCTGTACTTACTTCAATAAGCATTATTGAGAGACATTTTGAACTCAGGACATCTTTGAACACATTTAAATTTGTCACATCTTTTCCTTTAGCCACAGGTTGGTCAGCAGACCTCTTTAAAGTGCCACCAACACCATCTGGTGCTTCTTTGCCATGACCAGGTTCAGAATAGCTCCAAGTAAACTTATTTACGTAGTTTCGATTTTTTAGTTGTCGCCATCGTCGTGAAACAACAGTCTCTTTCTAACTAACATTAACTCTCGAACTATTAGATTCTGCCAGTGAAACTGGGGTGGAAGGTGGCGTCTGATCCATTAGTCTTACTAGACTTTTACGCACATTATGGTTCCTCGCCCGGTATTTTGAACTGTTTAACCGCCATTGTTTTCGTTTTTGCCTTTTTTCTCGTGAACTCAAAGCACTGACAGGCTTGACTTGACCTTTCCATTTCTTATTTAAATACTTGAGTCTTTCTTGTTCTCTGAGTTTCTCTAAGCTTTCAGGACACTTTTTCAATTTTTCTCTTCGCTTCCTATCATACTCTTTTTTTTTCAGTTTTGCTTCTGCAGCAGTTAATTTTCTACTTCTCGACATTATAGACTTCCAGCGTACTGAAACCAATTGAATAAACATGAATATCTTATATATATTAGAAAATACATCATTCCCTCATAGGAATCATTCCCTCATCAAAAATTTTTATGAGGGAATGACGAAATGAAACAAAATTGCCATAAGCTTACAAACATAACCTTACTTTCTTACGAGCAGTATATAGTATTTTATTACTACCAGAAATATATATAAATTGCAATAATTATTCAATAAAAAAATGCTTACCTTTTGATTACATGATATGGGGGAATGACATCAAAAAATGTAAAATTAAAAAAAAATGTTGTCAAATCAATTTTCACAAAACATCTTCTCTTCAACTGTTCGCTACAATGTACGTTGTCAAAGCCAATGCTGCCAACTACAAAAAAAATTGCAGTGGAGCTTGATAGGCCTTTAAATTTTGGTCCAATGACACCGTTTTAAAACGGTGAGGGAATGATCAATTTTTCACGGACAAAGTTTTAAATTATTTTTAAAAATATTTCCTACCGCATTTTTTAAACTATAAACTGATGTAGGTACAGTCAACACTATCTTATATGAGTGAAAAATAAGATAACAGATAATCAATAAAGAATTTTACGATTTAAGTTAATGATTCTCTTCGAATTTAGCAGTTGGGACATAGTGAGGGAATGATTTTCAAGGTATTTTCTTGGATATATCTTTTTAATTTATTATATAAAAATTAATTTGTTTCATAAATTTGTTTATCTAGTTCAGTAGTTTAATTAATAAAAAAAACTTTTAATAATTAACGGTCCTGGTTCGTCAGAATCATCAAGGACATCAATTTCGATTTTTTTTGAGAATCAGCCATATACAGAGAACTCTAACTCCGCCAGTAAACAGACAGAAGAATATAAAGCCAAAAGTCTAAGCTAATTTAACGTTAAGATATGATCATAATCATTATTCCCCGTCAGTTTAGCAATTTCTATGTGTGATGACGGATTAAGAATACAGATTATTACCACCCTTATTCTTCCCAAGGGTGTTGTAAGAGGCGACCAAGGGAATAAAATATGTAAGACAGCATAACTGCCAAAGAGAAGGAAAACTTGAAACAAACCCTTTTTTTTTAACGTGTGGAAATCCCCCTCGGGCCGTCACCCCACCGGGGTTTACGGTGGGGTGGTGTGTCAGAATCGGACTGACTATAAACTACACGGCGTGCCACTCTGCGCCTAACATAGTAGGGATACGGGAACAGCTGTTATTACAACATCAAGATCCCTCTCCTAGCACCTGCCCGCTCTCTCATCAAACTCTCTATTTAGGCGACGTACGGCACACACGGACGTCGCCTCCTCACGGCTGGCAACTATAGCAGATGGAGGGAAAAACCCGTCCTGTCCACCCGCGGCCAAACTCAAAGCGGCATGAGGCGCTGGTGCGCGCGCCTCCGCCGCCCGTTTCGCCGGCGGCGAATTGGGTCCGAGTGGAGGTCATCCTTACGGGCCTTCTCCGCCGCCTCCTTCCGCGAAATTACGTCTTCGCAGAAGGTTGCTACCGCGAAAAAATAACGGTCGCTACCGGCCATGGAGCGTATAACGGCCGGTAGCGAAAGATCTTCTCCAATAACTGTAGTGAGGACCCCACGCTGCGCCGCTCAGACAGAACAAACCACTAGCGTGTGCTGAGCCGAGGCCTCACTGCAGTCACAGTGGTGATAGGTGGGACTCAATTCCCTTTAGCGACCGAGCGCAGACACTTCCCGAAGCAACCGTACCTGGCAAAAATCTGCGTCAGTCGGAAGGAAAGAGTCCCGTGCTGTCGCCCCGCTCACTCGTTGATGACCGGTTGGAAAGCCTCCACGGCGGCAAAGCCAGCACGTGGGGCCTCCAGCCGGGACGACCAACGAGTCATTGTGGTTCGACGAGCGGCCTCAGGCCACTCGCATATCTCTTCGGGCGGGGGCCGTATGCCGCTTCCCACCCGAAAGTCAGCCGTTCGCCGATAAACTTCGGCGAGAACTTCCACCTCCAAATCCCATGGGGGAGTTCCGGCCAAGGCGCACGCCGCCTTCGTCGATACGGTGCGGTAACCGCGTATGGCTGTAGCCGCCAATATCCTCTGAGATCGCCAGAGGCGAGCCCTATTCTGGACGGTCAAAACCGCCGCCCACACCGGTGCGCCATACAGGGCCATTGACCAGACACCCCCGGTGTATAGCCTTCTCGTCGCGATGCTGGCTCCACCAAAATTGGGCAAAAGTCGCTCAAACAGTTTACCCGCCTCGTCCAGCAACACAATGGGCCTATAGGGAACCGGGAAGCGTCCGGATGACAAGCTAGCGTCGAGGACCTCCCTGAGGCGGTCCGACATGTGTTTGAAGGCACGGGCCAGCACTTGGGCAGGTATCCCGTCTGGACTAGGGGCTGTGTTCTTAGAGCGGATCCGTAGAACAATCGCCCCTACCACCGATTCCCTGACGGGCAGAACATTGTCCTCGTTCGTCGTCTCTGACCATGAAGGCCGTCGACGGGGGTGCGTGTTCCACCCGCTGCGGGAAAAGGCCCTCGACCACTTCCAGCACGAAGCTGGGCTGGAGCATCTCTGTAAGAGAGGGGCCCGACGCACGGAGTTTTTGTCACGCTGCGCGATAAGGGCGACCTCAGGGGTCACGATCGAGACCCTCCAGCATTTCCTTTCTCTTAATTTCTTCGGCGCGGCTGATGGCCAGCTTCAGAGTTTTTCGCGCCTCTCGGTACTCCTCATGAAGCTGGTTCTCCTCGCCTTCTTCGCAGTGTCGCGCTTTTACAGGCCGTTTACAGGTCAGCCAACTCCTGGGATCACCAGTAAACCTCCTTCCGTTGAGGCCAGCAACCTCAGATGCGGGACATGGCCGCATCGCAGATCTGCGTAATCGAATCGCGGCAGCTACCAGCTGGGGCCTACGGAGACAGCAAAGAGTGAATGATGGCCGCCTCCTCTAGTAGGTGCCTATTTAGTTTGGCTACAGCCCACCGTGGAAAACGAGTAGAACGTCGCGCCACATGACCCTTACTGGGACCCTGGGTCCGGGAGAGCTCAAATCAAATGTAGAGGTGATCCGAGAGCGACTCAACCACTTCCAGGACACGCCAGTTCCTTACTCGTGCGACGAGAGCAGGGGTAGCGAACGAAAGGTCCACTATCGAGCCCCCTGCTGTAGCACGCACGTGTTGGTAGAGCCTCTGTTTAATAAACAGAGGCCCTCCGAGGCCACCCACTCCTCTACGGCTTTGCCTCTTGCGTCCTTTCTGGGGGAACCCCACGCAATGGACTTTGCGTTGAAGTCCCCTAGCACTAGGACGTGCCCAGACGTTAGTCGCCGCATCGAGGTTTACAAGTTATTAAGGAAAACCTCGAACTCGCTCAGACTTCAGTGAGTGTGTCGGGGGGTGAAGTGACGGGGGAGAAGTAAACACCATATACGGTGATCCTCCTCCACTCAGCAGCAACATATCTAGTTCCCTTGTCTCTTAGCGATAAGGGCGGGGAATGAGCCGCCGTGGAACCGACGACTGCCGCGGAACCGTCCCAGTCACCCAACCAGTTTGGCCGGGGAGGAACGTAATAGGACTCCGCGGCTACGGCAACACCAATCGACCACTGTGCCATGGTTTGCACGAAAAGGTCCTGCGCCGCGGCACAGTGGTTCAGGTTCGTCATGACTAGGAGGTTGGAGACTTGAGCCATTATTGGACCGTCTCTACAACCTCCTCCATGGACGATGATGCCGGCGTGCGGACTACATCGGGAGCAGCCTGGGTCGACTGGCTATTCCCCGGCGCTTGCCGAGAGTTGCGGGGAGGCTTGCAACCCACCTGCCCAATCTGGTGATTGGCGGGCTTGTTACCCGCCGCACGCGAGGGGCAGTGAGAGGCAGCAGAACACTCTACCGCCTTGTGCCGCGGTCGACCGCAGCGGAAACATAGTCCGCTGCAGTCAATACAACTTTCACACTTGGTACGTGTGTGCCGCGATGCCAGACATTTGTAACATCTCATCGGTTTCGCCACCAGGACTGTGACCCTAGCGCTCACGAAACTGATGAGAAGTCTGCCAGCTTCGCCCAAAATTTTGGCCGACGCTACGGGACAGTTCACCCACACTGCGCTAAGTCCTCCTGGACCAGGGCGAATGGTGCCGACTCTTATGTTGTCCGCGTTGCATCCCGTCTTCTCTCTTATTGCAAAGCGGACATCTTCGGCCGTTATTGAGTCGTCCAGGCCCGAAACTCGCAGCTCAGCGCACTTGGTAGGCCTGGCGATCTTCACACCATCTGTGACCTCAAATATACCCCGCAGCTTCTCGGCAAACGTGGTTGCCGTCTTTGCACTTTTAGCCGCAGGGAATTTGGTGAGACTGTCACGGGCCCTCTTGAAAACGGCCGCATTGGACAACCCCCCCCCCCCCATTAACGATATGCGATACTGTAATTACTACAGCCGCAGGTTTAGGCGGCTGTAGTTTCCGTGGCTTTGTCTTCTTGACCACTGCGACTGGTAGCGACAGTGGAGTCGAAGCTGCGTTCTTAGCAGCCCTCGTACTACGCTTTCGGTACTTCTTAGCCCCTCCGACTACCTGTCATCCATCGGTGGAAGGGGCAGATGCGGAGGGGCCAGACGCAGGTGTGGGAGTGGGAAGAGGTGGGAACTCTGCCCTCGTCTTTGCGGCGATCTTAGGGCCAGTTTTAAGTGCAGTTTGTTCTTTTTTTGCTACAGCCTTCTTTGTTACCGCTTTTGCTGTTCGACCTATTTTCGACCCGTTTTTGGACGCAAGTGTTGCCGCCGCATACGACACACTACCATCTGTAACGGGAAGTGGAGTCGGCTGTGACTTAGTTTTCGCCCTATCTGCTGCTAGTAGCGAGCGAATTACGGAGGCGGGAGGTATTAGCCCTCGCCTCTAGGCCCTCTAACAGATGTCTCACTGCGTCAAATATTTAGCGCAGGTGGGCATCAAAGACGTCATCAGAAACCGGGCCTCCTCGTCGCGCAGGGTGTTCCGTCTGTGCTCTAAAGTGTGCAAACTGAGTACTGAGCTCAGCCACCTGCTCTGTTAGGCCTTCGTTAGTCGCCTGAAGGCGAGCCAGATCACTAATGAGGGTAGTAACAACTCCTGCCATGGCGGATGAGGAGTCTTTAAGAGCCTTAACGAATGGGCACTTAAGGTTTGTAGATTTTGTAGCCACTTTATTGATGATGGCCACAGCTACATTTGCCCTTTCCTGCAGAGACACCGTTGCCTGGACTTCAAAACCCTCCACCGTTCCTCAATTTTTCGCAGAAGATCCGAGATCTCCTCCTCCAGTACACATTCGCCTAACACCCTGACTCTACTATAGGCTGCCGCCTTAGAGAACAGGGAGCCTGAGGGAACTGAGACTAGAGTGCGCACTCTAGACTTTCCTCTGCGGCTACTAGCCACTTTGGTCGGCAACCATTTCTGAAAACTTTCATCTTCTTCGTCTGTGGAGCGTCCACGTTCCCAGTTATCGCGGATTTCTACCTCCATTAGTTCCAATGCTTCAGTAGTGTCACTGGAGTCACCTCTGTCTGTGGGAATGGCGGATTTCGAACGTAACCAATTCCATCGCCTCAGGCTTCCGGAAACAAGATTAACTTCAGGGAGCCCCAACGAAACAGGTATCATACGTTCTTTTTCCGTTTCGTTCCCCTTCTTATGCTTCCCCTTCTCCTTCTCCCTCTTTTGTTCATTTTTCTGTTATAATTTTTTAATGTATCCATAATTGTTCTCACGTGTGGGGGAGAACCAATAGTCGACCCGGGCAGAGACTTCTCAATACCCGGGCAAGCGTAAATTTGTGCCCAACCGAGGGGTCCGCAGGTGCCTCGGCTGGGAGTGCGCTTACGACCGAACTAGCCATCAACCATCATCTAATCATCATCCCCTGGTCACGCACCAGAACACGGGATTAGGGATAATTTTTTATAGAGATTCTCGTCCTCGCGGTCCGGGCGGCTAAGCCAAGACCCTCGCCCCCGTTTAGAGTCGCGAGACTTAACCACGACACTCCTTTCAGGACTACGATATGCCGCCGGCGGCAGGGAGACAACGTTTCCTGATGCCTGCTCGGTGGTAGTGTAAGTACACACCGAGCCCGTCCTTCTCTTCCACCGCTGAAAGCGGAGGAACTCTGACTCGAGAAAGGGTCCTTTGGTGATTTTTTAACGAGGATTTCCTCCTCATTGCTCCGAAGAGCGAAGAGCGAACAGAGGTTCCGACAGACACGCCCGCTCTGTTGTACCAAGCCTCGACAGTATTGCCGAAGAAAACGACCTCCTCTTCGTGCTAGAATATTAGCCGTTGGCGGTGATGCCAACGTTTCCGGGGTGCACCAAGCGGAGGTTTTCTAGCCCAGCACCCCACTTGAAACAAACCCTATACCAACCCAGCTCTGACCAGCGTAGTGTAGTGGGCCACAACAACATTGCTAAAGAGACACCTATGGCCAGCAGTGGACTGTTAAAGGTTGTTGATGATGATGATTCTAGCAATTAAAAAAACTAAATGATACAGATTATTAGGTTTTGGTTCGATAAATGTTTACAGTTAATATCTACCTATATAGTACACATTTAAGTTTCCGATGATATATTTTCACTAGACGTATAAGTTACCTACGAATCGTTACGAAAAGTACTATTACTTAAAGTTTTTATTTCAGTGTTTATCTGGCACGTAGAATGCTTAATTATATTTTTCTACATTCTTCATTCATTCAGTGCCCGAAATTTTGCTAAACCATTTATTTTTATATTTTATTTTAAGAAATTGCAAAAGGGACTCTACTCTGCCTGACGGAAAGCATAAATACAATCCAAGAGTTGTGGTCACCATACTCATTGCGAATGCAGACAATGCATTATGGTCACCCCACACTATGGCGGCCTAGTGAGATGCTTTTTATTGTACAAGAAGGTAAACGAACAGATTTGTTGAAAGAGAAAGGTATGAATGGTATGAGGAAGTCATCGTGGCAGTGTAAAGTTTACACACTTACTGCGATAACTGCCACCTCTACATCAATGAGCCTCCGATCTCGCACTCACAGAAGAAACATCTAGGCATGAATGTTGTCACTTTAGGTTGGTCTTCTGTGAGAGGGTAGTACTACCCCAGTCGAACCGGCCCATTCGTGTTGAAACTAGCGTGGTTCTACTATCTCAGTCTATATAATCTGTATTGATTACATAGTAAATTGTTAATACTAGCAATAATAATATTGCATGTCATTTTGGTTTTTATCAGTTTTACCATCTCAGCCCGGGTCTTTAGAAATGCCTATCACAATGATGCATAACAACTTCATTTCAATATATAAGTAGACCAGTAAAATTATTGCGGACAGTTGAATATAAAACAATTTATAAACATAAAAATTCAACGCATATAGAAGACACTGCCAAAGTAATAAAAACATAAAGTATCATACATGATGGTCAATGTACAATGAACGTTTCTCGTAGAAAATATCATATCAATAATCTCATATTGCTATTAATCCATAAACGACAATCACGATTTAACATAATCGCTTCATTACTATTCCTTACACTCAAATTCTTACATAATTTATTTATTCCTTAATCCGATTTGAGCATTCAAAAATATATACCGTCGAGGATTATCCCAGATCGAATAAATTGAAAGAAGCTCTTATTGAAGTATTTTGTATGCTTCTCAGAAATCAGCGATAAATGAAAATAAGGATAAAAAGGCAGTTTTAATAATTAATGTGGAATAAAAATGAATATAATTTTGTTTTTAAAATTAACATTCTTATTTCTATATACATAGTAGTCTTATTACAAATTTGAATTCTAAAAATGTGTTGGACCACGTTCACTATTTTTGAATAAATTAACTTTCGTTAAAAAGCATATTAATGTTGTCTCTACTGTAATAAGGTGAGACTTGAGAAAGTGAGATTATAGGAAAGACCACCTTCGAGTGCCAAATATAATAGTAGTAGTAAGTGATAGTAGAAGTAATTCATCAATTCTATTTTCATTCCGGACAAGTATCTATCAAATTTAAGCATGAGCTTTCATGGATAGACATACAAAACTTTAGACGACAAGAAACATAGTTCTTTTACCATCATTTGGCATTGATTACATAATAAAATATTAATTCTTGGTTAAATATAACTTATCTTATATTTAATTATATATCGCTTTGGTTTCAATCAGTTGTGATATACCAACCCTGGTCTGTGTTGCCCCAATTTAGTGTTTGAGTAAAATATGAAATAATTACTAACTGCTGAATATATGACAAAACAATCGAACTCGTGCAAATTCAATGACTAGAACCTGAATGTATTTATGTATGTATGTACATGTATGATTCAGAAATTTAATTCATATATTGATCGTTTCCAAGATTGGCAACTTGCCATCTACAAAGCAGTGAAATTCAGACTCCCCAGTATAATGACGTAAATTTAAACTATTGATTTTAAGCACATTACCTAGAATAATACAAAAACTATGTCTGAATCAGCGAGATAGTTCTCAGGAACTTGTACAGAATAGCAGTTAATCAGATATTTACAAATAAAGACTTGAGTTAGGCTAACAACTAGCTAATATTATTGAAATTTGATTTTACATTCACTGTTTTCTGTCTTGTCGGTCAGTTTTTACTGACTCAAATTAGTTATTACGCTAATAAAAGGCTAATATTAATTTGCTGCTTTGAATTGTATTTATTTTATCAGAAAGGTAGTCGGGTGGCCTTAACATATCTCAGAAACGTGCTACGGAACATTAATCAACATAATTAATAGAAGCAAAATAAAGGTAAATTAATTATATGTTCAGGAGACTTTTAATTGAAAGCTTGAAAAATCAAAGAAAGTTTGGACCATGTTATGGGATATATCCACGAACCCATACATCTCATACTTTATGCAATGTGTTACGTTATAATGTTGCTGATTAACTAATTACAAAGTTTAGCCTACAATGTGGTTTTGTGTATTTTAATCAAAATTTTGTTTCTATGTTCTTACTCAATATCTGATCAAACCAAATAAAGAAAAAAAAAGAGTTACGAAATTAAAAGTACTAAAACAGATATTTTAATGGCACCCACTATTGACAAGAATGGCTTACGACCCTCGTAAATGACCAAATCCTTAACATACAACTTGATTTCTGTGACACTAATGTCATTTTAGAACTTATGAGATACACCTAGAATAAGTGTGGATTTTTATATTTGTAATGTATTGCAAATACGTAAACTATAGGTAATACAGAATAAAATCGCTTATTCAAAGTTATTTCATAGGTTTTGTAGCCATCTGTCACAGAGATCAAGCTATATTTTAAGGACTGTAAACAAAATCTTTCGCATTGACATATATTATGTCGACACCAAATAATGTTTGCATTTGAAAATTCTGACTACCGATATTGGTTAAAGTAGACGAAAGTGTACTCGAATAACAGTACTGTCAGATTTACAGTTCGTAAAATTAGATTTATGCTGTTTTTCTGGGTGAGCATGTTTACTTTCTCGAACTACTATCGGGAGAAAAGTATATTACCTGCAATTCAGATTTGTTTTAGGAATTATACTTGTTAATCTACTTTTTATGCAATGCTTAGTGAAATAAAACTAATTTCGACGGTTAAATAAATAACAACAAAATTCATTGCAGATATTACATGAAATAGTGACATATTACGCAAATAGATGTTTTTTGCTAGAAGACTCTAATTCATCGAATATCAAACGTATACATATTGTAAATACTCAAAATTTGGAGCCTGACCTAAATAATTTATTTGTTCTAAAATGATCTGGATCATACTGAAATATTAGAAGTTGGCATATATTCCAATTACATTAGTACAAGTATAATTCTATATTTGTACTTAATAACTTGCCGTTGTCCGTCTTGGATTTAGGGATCCCCTGACTTCAAAATACAGTTCCCACAGCCAGTTGAGTGTCGCCAGTCCATTAAAATAGTTGATAACAATTCGCAAGTTTACAGTGGGACTCGATTCTTGGTAGTTACAATCGGTGACGCTGCTATTTCGAGCAGTTATAACTTTTTAATTACACAGTTGTTTGTGCAGTTGGTTTTACTACCAGAATTTTTGTTGAAGTCGGAAGAAAACATAGTTAAGTAATGCTGATGCGCTTCTAGCTTATTTCAACCTTAGCCGCTATTCTTAACGGAGACTAACCACTTACGCAGGAGATATTATAGTAAACAAGTGTGTGCGCTAACATAGGTGCACTCTTTGTTCTCTCTCTTTCATAACTCGATCAAACGGCTATCCGACACGACCAGGGCAAGATTGGGCGTAGGATTAACGGCTTGACGTGTTCTTCGCCTCACGAGACTTCTAAACTCCGAACTGTTATTCAGCAGACCCAGGAATCGAACTCGAAACCGCTTGATATACAGTCGCGTACGCTAACTGCTAGACTGATGAGTTAAAGCAATAAATTTATAACGAACGGCATCTTGGTAATTTTTATAACCATTTACAAGTAGAGACCTACAATATCTCGGGATTCTTAAATCTGGATTTAAAACCTTTTTTACGATTATAAGGATTATTACTCATCTAGTTAGCCCTGTTGTATAAATTGGTACTTTTATTTTGGATGTAATCGTGAGGCCCTAAAGAATAATACTTTATTCAACAATGTCTAACAATATCTCTACGCAGTGCACATCAATAAAGCCCATCCACTGCAATGATCCCCTTCTGTTTTATTGTTAAACTTCGTCTACAGAAAATAGTATTTCCATATATAATTATTATTTTTACTCTTTGATTACGAGTAGTCCATAAGATTGAAGGTTCAATATATTTAATTATATCATTTCATTTTCCTTTCTTGTATCGTTTTCAAAATCAAATATCTCTTGATAGATAAATCAGATTATGTTGCGATGATCAAACTAAGATTTAATTTTTAATTTCATTAGCATAGCATTAGCAATTTCATTAGCATCAGATTTTCTACCGAAGGTCTTTCTGTTAATAAAATCATCAGTGTTTTAATAAAAAAGCTTTACTAATGATGATCTTTTGCCCTACCCTTAAGATGTATAGTAATATGTATAGATGGACTGCCTCGGTTGCGCAGTGGTTGAATATGCGACTGCCGTTCTTAAGACCTCAGGTTCGATGCCGAAATAGTTATATGATTTACGTAGTGTTACCACCTTTATTCATCCCGATGGTGCCGTAAGAAGCGACTAAGGAAACAAACTATTCGGGCAAATTTCACTTCAAAGAGAAGGAAAACTTGAAACAAACTCTATTCCAACCCGTCTGGCCAGCGTGGCGTAGTAAGCCAAAACCTCCTTTCTAAGGAGAGGCCTTTTTTTTTTTTAACGTGTGGAAGCTCCCTTGGCCCGTCACCCCACCGGGATTTACGGCGGGGTGGTGTGTCGGAATCGAACCGACTAAAACCACACGGTGTGCCACTCTGCGCCTAAGATAGGAGGGATCCGGGAACCGCTGCTATCACGACATCCAGATCCCTCCTAGCGCCTGCCCGCTAATGCGGGCACCATCTATAGGTAAACTCTTTCTTTTAGGCGACGTACGGCACACGCAGACGTCGCCTCCTAGCGTCTGGCCACTATAGCGAATGGAGGGGAAAACCCTTCCCGTCCACCCGTGGCCACACTCAAGGCGGCATGAGGTGGTGGTACGCGCACCTCCGCCGACCGGTTCGCCGGCGGCGAATTGGGTCCGAGTGGAGGTCGTCCTCCCGGGCCCTCTCCGCCGCGTCCTTCCGCGAAATTACATCTTCGCAGAAGGTTGCGACCGCGGTAAAACAACTGTCGCTACCGGCCATGGGTGTACGACGGCCGGTAGCGAGAGATCTCCTCCAATAACTGCAGTGAGGACGCCACGCTGCGCCGTCCAGGCGGAACAAACCGCTAGCGTGTGCTGAGCCGAGTCCTCACTGCAGTCGCAGTGGTGACAGGCGGGACTCAATTCCCTCCTGGCGACCGAGTGCTAATACTTCCCGAAGCAACCGTGCCCGGAAAGGACCTGCGTCAGTCGGAGGGAAAGGGTCCCGTGCTGCCGCCCTGCCCACTCGGCGATGACCGGCTGGAGAGCCTCCACGAGTGCAAAACCAGCACCTGGAGTCTCCAGCCGGAACAACCAACGAGCCAACGTGGCTCGACGAGGGGCCTCACGCCACTCGCGTATCTCTTCGGGCGGGGACCGTATGCCGCTACCCGCCCGGAAGTCAGCCGTCCGCCGATAAACTTCGGCGAGCACTTCCGCCTCCAAATCCCACGGGGGAGTTCCGGCCAAGGCGCTTTCCGCCTCCGTTGATACAGTGCAGTAACCGCGTATGGCTCTAACCGCCAATATCCTCTGAGGGCGCCAGAGGCGCGCCCTATTCTGGGTGGTCAGAGCCGCCGCCCACACCGGTGCACCATACAGTGCCATTGACCGGACAACCCCCGTGTATAACCGTCTCGTCGCGACGCTAGCTCCACCCAAATTGGGCAAAAGTCGCCCAAGGGCAGAAGCAGCGCCGACCAGCTTTGGAGAAAGCTGTCGGAAGTGCTCGTCGAAGAGCCACCTGCCGTCGAGGATCAGGCCCAAACACTTCATCTGGGCCTGAACCGGTACGAGGACCGAATCGACTGCAATGGAGGCGCCAGAGGGTTGACCACGACGGGGCCCATGGAACAAAAGGGCCTCCGTCTTGTCCAGGGCCACCCGCAAACCCAGCACCTCAATACGCCCGACCACCAGAGAGACACCCGTGGTGGCCAGGCGTGCCGCCTCTTGAAAGTTCATCCCCCGGGCTGTGACCAATGTGTCATCTGCGTAACAAATTACGCCCAACCCGGGGGAAAGACGACCTCGAAGGGCCCAGTCGTATCCCATATTCCACAGGAGTGGTCCGAGGACAGACCCCTGTGGAACACCGCACGACATGAGCCGCCGCCTCAGAACACCGTCTCGGTCCTCGTATATGACGGTACGCTCCTGAAGATAGTCTGCCACAAGCCGCCTCAGGTACTCTGGCACCCCATGGTAGTGGAGTGCTTCCCTGATGCAGCTAAATGGCAGACTATTAAATGCGTTGGCGATGTCCAACGACACCGCCAACAGCACGCCGCCAGTCTAAGGAGAGGACTGGGTCCAGCAACGGGCGGTAAAAGGTTGTTGATAATAATTGATGAAATATTTATTACAGAGTTTCAATAAATTCTGTGTATAATATGTATTGTATTTACAAAAAAAAAGTATGTATGTATTTTTATCAGTTGTCAGGTAATCATAATACAAGCTCTGCTTAGTTTGGGACTAAATGGCATTCTGTCGCAGATGTCCGAAATGATATTGTTGTTGTATTATATACCATTAATATCTTATAGTTGTAGTCAAGCCATTTATTTCATAGTCATCCGCAAACAGAAGTAAAAATATATTCCAAAATATAAATTCAGTTTTCTTTATTTTTTTTATTTAAGAAGCCTGGATGACGAAAATATTGATTAAGAGTTTCAAACGCTGTTAAGTTATTAATTCATTAAGTAAAACACTAAGTACTTAGTAATTGACGTCAAGGTTCCCTAATTGACATAACCTAATATATAATCGATGAATATAAGCAAAGCTCATGTCAAGCTTGTAGAATGTCTTCTTTGATATTTTAGAACAGCATTAATGCAAGTATGGAGATATATTTTATTGACATCTATCAACGCTATGTAACGAAATTAATCCGGATGTGAAGCTTGTCATTTGGAGAAGCGACGCCAATAAATTTCGAAAGATGAATATTTTAGATTTAAATTGGTTTCCTTCGTTCGTAGTTTATACTAGCTGCTGACAAGTAACTTACTGTTAGTTTCAAAGAAATTATTTTACATTTGCGTTTATTATCTGATGAAGACTGCACGAATATTTGTGTAAATTTTATTTGCGTTTATCTTAAGCAGCGTATCTAGTGACAATAAAAAGGCTTGTTATAGGATGTTACTTACATATCTTATTTTAATCAAGTATTAAAGATCCGTATCATATAGTAACAACTATAAATATTTTTCACTCAGCGTGTAAAAACATTCTAATTTAGAGGGTTGTATGTTGAAATATTAAACTTTCTAGGCAAACACTACTTTTAAATATTAATTTAGATAAATTTTATTCCTACTTGCTTCCAACTAACAAAAACAACGTCATTACTAGCATGTATATACCTATTGAAAGTAAAGAACTATAACATCTCCATTTTTTTATTTTACCTGAAAGGTCACGGAAGTCACTGTCTATTTAGATGTTTTAAACCAGGCGTGGAGGTGAAATAAAAACGTGCCGGAAAATGTGTCAACAAGAGCACGTCGAGAGCACATGACTTTCTTACATAGTCTTTTTATTCCTTTTACGAAGATGAAAGATAGAGAAGCATGTCTATTACACGTCTTATATGTTTCAAAAGTAAACCATACGCAGTAACATGCTCATATTATAAATTCATACGAGAAAACCAAGTTTACGTTATTGAATGTAGACGATCTCATGTCTGAGAGCTTCGTTGGGAATTTACTATTGTCGTTGTAATACAAGATATGAGAAAACTACACCTTTTTTTTAGATTTAGAATAGAACCACAAAGCAAATAATAGTGAAACAAAGAAAACCATCTTATAAATTGGCAGAAGAATGCGTCGAATTGTTTAATTTGTTAGAAAAATATTTATTACAAAAACAAACAGAATTAACGATAACATAAAAATTAGTAAAAAAATAAAAATACGTACCAATGAAAAATACTCCTTGCTTAGCACACAATATTAATTACAAAGATTAATTATTTGTGTCCTCAAGTTAGTCACTTATGGAAAAACATCAAAAGACATTTTCAAGGAAATATGAACATTACGAACTTAAATTAATTTGTTATTCACGCTTATGAGTAAGGTCAAATTATAACATTTAAATCTTTTGTAGCAAATCACAAAGCTAAACACATTTAAGAGAGAAATTAAGAAATCTTAATTTTAATTAAACTCAAACCAGAGTTTATATCCATAAGACCAGACAACCTACTTCAGATTGTGTTATCGCTATTAAAATGTTAAAAAGCCTCCCGTTATAATTACATGGACCTTTTTAGTCCTCTGAGCTGTTTAAAAGAACATTCTCGTGTTATACGACCGCTGGGAAACCATTAAGTGTTAACAGTGTTTTAATATAAATACCTTAATCGTCGAATAAGTATATGGAATATTAAATGTCATTATTTGAAATGAAAAGTCAAATTATTTAATAGTTTGACGCTGCTTTTTATGGTGGATTGTTAAAAGTGATATATTGTACAATCTTTGAAAATTACATTTTGATATAGTTCTATGTAGATATGCGTATAGGAACTAATGCGATCATCTAATAATTTAAGTAAAGTTACAACAGATAGCACTGTCATAGACTTTTGGGCTCTTGCATTCTCTAATTCATCATCATAATCGTCATCAACAAGGTTTAACAGTCCACTGCAGGATAGAGCCATCGAAGGGGATTCTTTTAAATACATAACTTTGATGATTTTAAAAATTTTCTTTTCGCACAAGAATGGTCTCAATATTTACAATGTTTCTTTTCTGTATGTTAACCAATGTTCTTATCCTAATGTACAATGTACATACAAAAATGATTAAACATGTTTTTTATCAATAGATTCCACTTGATATATATTATACTTTACAAATATAATTGCCGACTGAAAGTTTTTTTTTTTATTTAACTAAAAGTAATGTTCGGTGAAGAAGAGTTGTGTACGAGAAAATTTAATTCAGCATTTGGTGCTTGCTTCAAGTATATATTTCGGAATGTTTGAATAATAAGTTGTTCAAATCTTTCAGTAATTATCTGCTTGTTTTGGCCTGTGTTAGAGTTATCTTACATTTTCTCATCATTTAGAAATTTATTTTATAAATGGAATAGTTATTCTATAGTATTTTAAACAGTAACTTCAAACAATCTAATCTAACACGTAATTTATTTCATTCTTTTCAACAACACACTTAAATCTATTTGTACACATTGTGTACTTACAACAGGTTACCGAATATAATAGCAATGTCTTTATATATGTCACACAAAATTTACAAAGTGTACGACACATCATAATATTGCAAAACAAAACGCGATATAACATTGTTGTATGAAATATAGAGATAAGAACAAAGCACATTCTAAAATACGATGCATTAAACAAATAACAACAATCGCATAAACAAATTACTTATAGCTTAATTAGAGTGTGTAATAAGGAACGGTGGCGTGCACCGTCGTCGATAGAAGTCTCTACGATATTGGTGTTGAGAGATGCGATTTCTACTTAATGAATTACCTACGAACTGCAAATTAATTACAAGCTTCACTGCGCAGCCTCCCAGGACATTATCGACTACCATATTAAAATTACACCATACTAATTGGAATCAATATTTGTTTATCAGATACTACGTTAAACATGCATTTCGAACACAAAGACAATGCATTAGAGTTTAAGATTACAGTACATTTCATAAGAATGTTAACTCTTCTAAAAAGTCAAAGACAATAAGAATACATGCAACTCCACACACAAGCGCCCTTTTTGATAAAAATGTCCTCGGTCACTCTCCTTGTGTATTTAACAAGTGCCCAAAAATATTCTACAAATAAGTGATATAATATTTAAACGTGAACTGAAAGCGTTCCTGACTGAACAAACATTTCATAAAATAAATAACTTCCTAATAATAAAATAATAAAACCTTTAATAACGCTGACAGTTTATTTGTGACAATAATATTACTGATTTTATTTATTAATTGATAATTTGGTTTTATGTACTAATTGATAACAGCTGACGATTAAAATATGTTCTAGTGTAATAAATTAAATGTATAATATTTGTTCACTTCAAGGGGTAGTACACAGCGGCCCAAGCTAACTATAAGATCTTTGTTTAATCTATATTACGCAAATAGACAGTTTGAGTATGCCAACTACTTAACAATTTCCAAGTTTTTCAAATACACCACGTAGTTACGTTAAAAGTTTCGCTTATCGACGATCTACCGCGTAAAGCTGGCATCCACCACCACAATATACCATTGCGGAATGTCTTACCCTGATAGTCACCCTTCCAATTCGTTCCCCAAGAATCTACAATGCTGACGGGACGATAAAGAGGGGAGATAAAAAATTGCCTCACGACTGTATCCGCACAGCTGAGCCAGGGGTGCATGTGCATTCCCGACGTGCAATTTGATAAATTACACCAAATTCGATGTGATGAAATTTCCCTACGAGAAGATTACATGCTACACCACTTTTAAGAGCAATAAAATCTTCGCAATATTAGGACACATTTTTGTAACGGTACGTTATTTCAATTGCATAGGTAATGTGCATTTTAAATAAATATTGTTGAGCAAGATAATCATTCAAATATAAGAATACATGACGTAATGACGTAATTTATTAAATATAAATCACATTAGGTCATATGCCAACTTTGAACCACCTACTTATTTCTTACAACTACGATATCGATTCATATGACGTGACGTAAATGTGTATATTATAATGAATAAAGCAGTGTTAGCAACCAACCCTAGTTATAAAACCGGAATGGTGCTCGTAAAACGAAAGCAGTCCTTAGTTGTTTCACTGTTCCACAAGAGTTTTATACTTCCTATAAAATATTATATTCTTTGGAGCGCACAATTTTCCCATATTCTACATAGTGCAATTTTCTATCTATTCTAGTCGTATAAGAAAACGTAAGAGGTTGGGGCTAGGTATTCGTACAATCGCTTTATGAAGCTGAGACCGGAGCAGCAAGCACTCAATCGATTTGCATCACGGACTTACGGACAAAGCAATTCCAGACGTAGGAATGCCTCTTAATTCACTCCTCAAAGTAAATCGAAGGATTAGAATTCGAGCCGTTAACGAACTGCTACAAATTAAACGTAATAACAAATGTGAATGTGGCGATTCTTTTTATTTTTCATTTTACCTCGCAGTAATTCACTGTGAAAGGGACAGTTGCACGGTACACTTTGTTTTTTTTTTTGCCACTGCTTTTTCTCATTGTCTCAGTGTTCGATATAGCTATCGAACACTAAGATTGCTACTGAATATCTGTTTTCACTGAAATATGTTTTTTAGAGTATTAATGTAAATAAAATACCTGTAATTACAAAACTCACCTCGGAGGTTATTTTAGTAATACAGAACACGTGTGTACTCTGTATCACGTTAAAGACATTCTATACCTAATTATTACAATGACATAAATAGTATTATTAATATTATGTTTATTTTCATAAACAACTACTTTAGTTTAATTTAGTCTTAGTAAAAAATTTTGATAACCAAACTTCAGCAAAATAGTTCCTTACCTGTGTATTTCGAACTGTGTATTATGAACTATATAAATGATTCTTCATTTAATTAATGTTTAATGTAATTTATTACATTTTATTTTATACTATTTCAGTATAAGATTTTATATGTTACTTTCAATAATTTATTTAGAACAAGTTCGTGCCAACAGTTCTCTGAAGTTATGAAAGAGTCCAATGGAGTATTAAGTTAGCAGGTTGTGCTTGCACAACAATATTAAATGACAATTACAAGTGGCGGGTTTAAATGAGTCTCAGTTTATTTTTCCCTTTAGCGACAATGACAAGCTTTACCTCGACGATATTATCCTCGGAAAAAACAGAAATAAGTAGGAAAGTGTAAAAAATATATAATTGAATTTTTCATAGCACTCTAGGATTCTCAGGCGCTTTATTAAACTCGTTGAATGGAAGAGAACTGTGAGGGGCAATCGCCGCTCCCTTGATTTGCATTACCGAGACGCAAGCACAAAGCAGTGGCAGGAATATAGCAGGAAGGAATTTTCCAGTCAAAGGCCTTCCAAGGGCCAGGCAACTTGGCGATTACATTCACTTGGAACAACTAATATCTACTGCGAATCAATTTCTAAATTGAACATTGAATCGGTCATTTTGCGTTTGTAGAATACTTCTCATACTCATACTGATGTGTAGTTTTATATGTTCACTGCTCATTTTACTTTTTAAGAAATAAAGATCATTAAAGAATATTTTTAATTAATTTATAAAAATGTTGAAATGGTTATTTAAATATATTCTTTACATTTTAATAAAATGCAATAAATTTTAAAATGTCCATTAAAGAATTGTACCTGGACTAATCGATAAAAGTTTTTGGGAGACGACATTAAGTTGGTCACTGTTAAGTGACCGAAGATATGACCAATGAAATGAGGATGTGCGTTGCTCTAACACATGAGAACATCACGGCGCGTCATTCTAAAAATAATTAAGAAGGTTTGTCACTTAAATCAATCTGGTCCTAAAGTCATGCGCTGCTGAGAAGTTTTCCTTCGAATTTTAAATGTGATTGGACTCATGAGAAACTTCGAATAAGTACCCCAAGTAGCATTAAAAACGTTACAAAATGTTGTGTACTTTTAAAATAAGCCTAAATGACAACAAAGCGATGCACTTAGTGAAACTGTTAACTTAGCTGTTCAGGTGGATATCATGTTACTTCAAACTCTACGAAGTTGTAAGTATCTCGACTCACAGTTACGATAGTTGTATCGTATAACACAATCGTTCCACATTGCAATACCGGTTTGTTTGATTTATACACCATTTTATTGACAATGATAAAGGTCTGCATTGGTACTGACATTTCGTTATGTTGGGGTGAAAAATGGCGCTTTGTCATTTTCACGTATACACTGACATGGTAACTACTTATTTTCATTTTTGCCATTTGAATGAAGTAGTTACGAAGTATTTTTATACAAAATGTAGTCGCCAGAGGTAAAATAAACCTGTTTGCTGTCTTATCGCTGCACAAGGTAACTTTTAACAATATTAGAGACTGAGCTGCCTTATTCTATATATTTTAATAGATTATTGAGAATGACAATATTTTTATTGTACTAGTAAAATCAGGTAGAGCTTGTCAATTCACAAGTCAAGTCAACTGGTTCAGTAATCCATCCTGGATCAATTTTACTTATATTTTTATGATTGTTTACCATTCATGTACGAGTAGATTGAACCTGTTCGACCAATTTTTAATGGTCTCTAAATTATGGTTTATACTTTTTTATTCGTGTATTTATCAAAATTTTCAACACTTGTATGTGAGGAAATCTACAAATGTATAATGTGTAATCTTGTTTATATTACAAATATTTAAATACTTTTAAGTGAACATTATTTTTGTATTTTATTTAAGGAAATGATATGAGTTAATCCTTGTTGGGCACAAGATACCGTGTTCAAATTCGTTCGTTTATCTGAACAGTAAACAAAGAATATTTGTATAAGATGTTAAAAATTGAGAGTGGAAGACTATTTCTTTCAATAGTCTTCAAATTAAGAAATAGAGGAGCCTTTTAATTAAACAATATTACTTTTACATGAACCGCTGCGTTTCTAAGGATGTTTACACAAGATTGTGTACTCTACAACTCTTCTTGATACAGCGTTCGATATAATTACAAAAATAAATGAAATTGGGACACGTAAAGCTAACGACTTTTTTCCAAAGTTCGTAAATAAAAGGGTGACTTTTAGGTTAAAGCGTGTGTATTAAATGTGTAAATGTGTACAATTTTGAATGCGTTGCCGTAAATATAAAATAAAAGAGGTATAGATTTATAGCAGTTCAGTTCATAAAATATTAGTTAAGTTTAAATTCCTCACATCACGCGTAACAAATACACGAATAGAAAAAGATGTGCCATAATATTATATTTAGAAAGTGTGCTCGATCTTTCCATATCCTATTATCTGTTCCTATTTGAATGACAATAGCATCAACTAGAAAGTATATTCTTTGTAACAAGAACGAAATTTACCAAATCAAACTTTTAGAACAATGGAATAACCAAGTAGTCGTATATTTCTTTGACACGTCATGTAGCCTTATTTTAACATTTTAAGACCCTGCCAAAGTGACTGTACTTTGCCAGAAGGGAAGTATGAATAGAATCTAAGAGCTGTGGTTATTGTACTCATTGACAGACAATGCAATATGACCCACACTATGGTGGCCTAGAGAAATGCTTTTTCACGCCCCGTTTCGGGACGTAGAAGGCATAACAGTCATTGTGGCAGTGTAAAGCTCACACACTTACCAAGATAACTGTCACCCCTGTCTCAATGGACCTGCGGTGTTGCAGTCAACAACGAAACACGCTAGCACGAATGCTGTCGCTTTAGCTTAGTCTTCTGTGAGAGGGTAGTACTGTGCCAGGCGAGCCGACCCGTTCGTGCCGAAATCAGCGTGGCACTACAACCTGACTAGCCTAAACTACTAGTAATTCATCTGAATTGAAGGGAAAGGGTAAATGAGTCTTCCTGCCCACACTTGATACATGAAAATTTAAATCATCAATTTTGATTAGAAAATTGCTTCGAATATACATTTTCAAACAGTCAGATATTTATTCAATAAAAGAAATGATTTATTTAAAACTGCACACAAGTAAAAATTATGAAAAGATGGTTACCTGTGACAAAGATCATATTCTGTTTAAAAGTTGCATTGTCGTTTCAGGCATAGCTTATGTGGAAGTAAGCCAAACAATGTCTTAATCTAAGAAAAAAAAATTTGATTGGTCGTCTTTATACGTCATATAAGAATTTTACTACAAACGAACAAATCAGTGTTAAGCAACCGAGACTTAAAAATTGCTCTAATCTTCACCTTTACTACTCTCGGTCACACGCTGCACAGTGTTACGTTACGCTACGCCAACAGCCTTTAATAGTCCACTGCTGGACATGGGCTACTCTTAGAAAGGAGATTTTGGCTTACTCTTAGTGGATTTTTACGATACCTACGGAATTTATAAGGGTGATAACAATCTATATTTTTAATCCATCACCACACGAATGCATCACCATGCACAACGAACCGATTCAAAACTACAACAGTTACGACCACTTTCAGTAAAGACATCATTCTTCGTTTAACTGATTTCCATTTATTCGAAGATTTGAATAACTTTTTACATAGAAAAACCTCAATACTCCTTTAAAGGGCTTATCTATTCCCATGTGATTTCTATAGCATCAAAGAACTTCCATTAAAAGAGGAAAATTTTCTCGATGGCACCAAACATTTGTTTAAAAAATCAAAGTAATGTAAGTAACATTACTTTCTTTACTTAAATAAATATTTATCATCAATACAGCGAACAAATTTTACTCACTTGTCTCTGTTTTATGTGGTTTTAAGACCTTATATGTATATTATTTTTTCTACACACTGACTAGCAGTACAAATCTTTTGAGTAAATAAACATTATTTATGTTAACTAAATTACAATACTCATTTAAATTGATGATTCCACAATTTTGTTTGTATAGGAATCATGTCGTGACTAACTTAGCTAAGCCAAGTCATTTAGTTTGTGTAATCTCTATACGAAAATTTAACAATTTTAAAAGTTTTAGTGATAGAAGGAAAATAATAATTATGTTTTTTGTGCATGCTATTTATATTAATATTGTAATAAAATCACTACACTTATCAATTACTTAATTTAACAGAGTGCTTCTAGTTATAACTAGAATTATAACGTTATACGAAGTTATAACGTGAATGTATTTGATTTTACTTTTTTATCTTTTTCGCTGCTTTTCCGCGACTTACCCGTAGTCGTAACAACAAACCAAAATTTACTGATTTGCGAGCTATTAACAAGAACTATTAGTTCACTTCAATCTCAACTTTCAATCCAAGCTATACTTTCCCAAACTCTACTAGCTTCTTCGTAAATATTTTCGTAATCTTTTCCAGATCTTTACTTTTCCTTTTAAATTAAAGCATATGTTACAGAAGCCCTTAAAAACTTCATAATACATTTTTATACTAGTATGCAATATCTTGTTAAAACCTCTTTGCTATTGTCACTTTTTTTGCTCAAAAGATTCATGATACTATTCATTCATCAAACTCTCTATCCAGAAAAAAAACCTTTCATGTAACTCACTAACGAAACTAATTCATAAGTCTGATGTGGATATCGGTTTATCAGGATCAAGTCTTTTAGATCTGATAAACCTACAATCCTAATATTACATACAAATGTGCAGTGAGGAACAATACTAATGTAGCCACTGCACACTTAGCCAATTTAAAAAATTACATTTAATCTGTTTACACTGTCTGTTTCACATTTAATGTGTTACAAAAAAAGCTTATTTCGCAAAATATTGTTGATTTTAAGTTCTTAAAGGTACATTCTTTGAAAATCTATTTGGCACAGTTACTGCATACCTCTTTGCATTTCCCCATTATTTTGATGTTGATGCATTATTAACTTGTTATTCGAGTGATAAGTTGTTAATTATTTTCTTAGTAAGTGTTGGTGTTATTGATTTACTGTAAAATGTTTTTTACTTATTTATGAAAATATGAGCAAACTATTTTAAATTAATCCTGTAGAATACAATTATTTATCTAACAATAAACGTGGTCGTAAAACATACTTATTTTTTTAATGTATTTAGTGGTATCTACGAATATCTTTTTATCGGGCAAAATTTGCTTATTTTGCAGTTATTTTGCCCGCGTTATAAATGACTTTAAATAAATGAACGAATTAAATGTCTATGGCGACTTCCACATGTAGAAGTACGAAGAAAAGGGCAGATTACGGTAGTCATAAATTCCAGGGCACCTTTAAAAGTAGCGTACCTCGAGGAATATCCTCACAGCCCTGACAAAGAAGGAAGCGGACCTGGTAAAATCCTGATAGTGTAGTAAAGAACGAGATCGACTTAGTCATCGCAAACAAACGCTGTATATTCACGGGTGTCTATGTGGTCAACCGGTTTAATAACGGAAGTGATCATCAACTAAAGTCATTCATTAGAACATGATGAGCGCTTGATGAAATCGACTCTTACACCATTTCTGCCTCAGTTCGATGCTGAATGTAAATGTTTCCAGGTGAATTTTCAAAAGCGACGCGTTATGATGGAAGCCATGTAGGATGGAAGCGACGCTTCCAACAACCTGGCAGGTCTTGTCCATGAGATGAATTATAATTACTTTCCACCGAAGAGCTCTGAACGCAAGTCGAAGCTTACCAATGATACTCTGAATTTTATCACCAGAGCATCTGAACATCAGAAACCTAGCAGGCAGATAAAGAGGTAAATATTATTTAGTCGACCACACGAACGATTGAGGACGTAATTGCTAGAAACAAGAGCTAAAAAGCCTTGCCAAACCTAAGGGCTCCTGTTGTCACCAGCTCAAACTCTTTGGAGTTAAGTTAAGTCTAGAACTACACTTCTGTACAAAAGAAATCAAATTTTGACATGTACAAACCGCTATATACATTGTTCTTATCTACTTTTTTGCTTCAATTTTATTTTAATCAATGCCATCATAATATGCAACAAAAAAGCATTCTAGGATTTAGCTAATGCTTTGCACATTATACTCCAAAGAAACTGTTATAATCCAATAAAAAACCAAAAAGTATCTCACTTTGAGGTACCAACTTCAGCGAGATACTTATTAAATAAGTTTGTATTTCTTTCTTTTTCTAATTTCATCTGGATCGTCACAATGTGTAACCTTGTAAAGGGAAATGATCAATTTATTTTATTGTCAGGCGTTTGTTTGAAGCCAATCCTCCTAGGGAATTTAAACATTTTCAGACGAGACAAAAAAAGTAAATTATGGCGAGGGACTTGATTAGGGCATAGGTATTCAACAGCCTTGGTTGGAAAATAGTACTGAAATTGCAGTAACTCAAAAAGGCCCTGAATCACGTACTTATACGACTAATAGGCCGGTAAGTTTAAAGCATAATTTGTCATCATTCGCCATATTTTAAACATATTATTATAATTATTTGTTTTTATTTTAAAAATGAAACAAAATTGGGTATAAGAACCCCAACATAAATTAAAAAAAAAAACAGGAAATTGTTTATTCAATAGGCCTTACGAATTCGAATGAAAACAACACGGCACTTTAATTTGTTCAACAGCAAGAATGAATCCACGAAACTTACCATATTTAAACAGTCGCTGTATTATGCAGATTACACTCGTATATATGGATTTTCATAATCACGGTAGCTAGCTCCACAGAAAGTACATAGAGCACAGGTGTCGGAAACTCGCCTTCGCAGGAAATTACGTCATACATATGTATATACATACACCAAACGTGTATTCTCGTTTCACTCAAAGTGATTAAAGAGATTCAGTACTCTGGAATCGTAATTTCTATTTACTGAAGTATACATAAATAAAGTAATTATTTGAAACACAACGGTGTCAGATATTCGAATGAACACATCCACAAATTCTAAGATATAAGACATAACTTACAAAATGTCTAGTTACTTCATTTACGTTTAATAAGATGAAAAATTTGAGTTAATTTAAGACAGGTCATGGAAATTGAGTCTGGTGTTAAAGTGGATTATTTAAATCTATGCAATAGAACTGAATCCATAATCATAGCTGAAACTATCAGAAATAAAAATAGTATAAGAAAGTAAACATGTCCAATAACAGCGATAAGGGGAGCGGGGGCCCTTTCGTACGCCGCGCCGACAAATCGCACTACCCACATCAGCCATGTGCGGATTGGCACCGCCCCATTGCCCCCTTAGCTGTCAACACAGTAAATCCTCACAAACCAATTGAACCCCCCCAAAAAAAATGACAAAGAAAAGTAGAAAAAGAGTACCTACAGCGGCATCCTCTTCCACGTATATGGACTTCTGCAATATCAGGGGACTTCACTCCAACCTGAACGCAGTCCACCTTCATCTGAAGATTGCGCAGCCGACCCTCTTATTTCTTACGGAGACACAGATATCCTGCCCGGCTGATACATCATACCTACACTACCCCGGCTACAAACTCGAACACAAATTCCTGAGACGTGCCGGTGTATGCATGTACGTCCGGGAGGATATCTGCTGTCGCCGTCTTCATTTTTATGAAGACAGGGACCTGTCAGTAATGTGGGTGCGCGTAGACTACGGAGGTCAGACTCGAATCTATGCGTGCCTATACAGGTCTCATAGCGGCGACAGGGAGACTAGAGCACTCTTTGAGCACCTGCAAGTGACGACTGACAAAGTTCTTGAGCAGTACCCCCGTGCTGAGTTGGTGATTTTAGGAGACTTTAATGCCCACCACTGTGAGTGGCTAAATTCTCGATCCACCGACTTTGCGGGAAGGTCTACTCATGAATTTGCTCTGGCCCATGGCCTCTCACAACTGGTACATTCCCCAACAAGAATACCTGATATTGAGAGCCATGCGCACTCTTTGCTGGACCTTCTGCTGACGACGCGTCCGGACGACTACACTATCACAGTGGACGCACCTCTCGGCTCATCCGACCACTGCCTCGTCCGGACCGTAGTCCCATGCGCGCGGCATATTCCGCTTCGCCCAGCCGACCTGCGCCGCATGTGGCAATATAAATCAGCAGACTGGGATGGATTGCGTGAATTCTACGCATCGTACCCGTGGAGGCAGCTTTGTTTCGCGTCAGAAGACCCCGACCCCTGCGCAGCCGCTGTCACTGAGACGATCCTGGTGGGTATGGGGTATTTTATTCCTAACTCATCAGTAGCTGCGGGAAAACAAAAGCGACCGTGGTTTAACCGGCTCTGCAAGGAAGCCAGACTAGTCAAGCAGACTGCCTACAGGGCTTGGACCACGGCCCGTGCTAATAAGGATCCGAACATCTCTGATGTGAGACGCAAACTAAATGCTGCCTCGAGATCCTGCAAAAAGACAATTGCCAGAGCCAAATTCGATTTCATCGGCAGGATTGGTGAGCGACTTACGGGCTACCCCTCTAGGAGTCGTGCCTTTTGGTCTCTTGCTAAGGCGGCCGAGGGAAACTTTTGCCAGTCGTCTTTACCACCATTGCGAAATGCCGATGGTAACTTGGCCCACAGTGCCAAAGAGAAAGCCGACCTATTTGGGCAACTCTTTGCCTCAAACTCGACCATGAACGAGGATGGAAGTGCGGTACCGCCTATTAACCCGCCGTGCCAACACTCTTTGCCGGAAATACACATTTCGCAAAGAGAAGTGCGGCGGGAACTAAACTGTCTAGACGTTCATAAGTCGAGTGGGCCAGACGGCATACCTGCAGTGGTGGTCAAGCAGTGTGCTCCTGAGTTGTGCCCTGTACTAACGCGACTTTTCGCGCTTTCCTACCGCAAAAGGCAAGTGCCGTCTTCGTGGAAGACTGCTCATGTGCATCCAGTGCCAAAAAAGGGTGATAGATCGGACCCATCGAATTACAGGCCTATAGCTATAACTTCCCTTCTCTCTAAGGTGATGGAGCGTGTAATCAACACACGGCACCTCAGTTACCTAGAAGAGCACGATTTGATCAGCGACCGCCAGTATGGTTTCCGCCACGGTCGCTCGACTGGTGATCTTCTAGTGTATCTCACTCACCGGTGGGCTTCAGCCATTGAGAGTCAAGGTGAGGCTTTGGCAGTTAGCCTGGATATAGCAAAGGCGTTCGATCGGGTCTGGCACAGGGGTCTTCTATCGAAGTTACCATCCTACGGCCTGCCCGAGGGTTTGTGCAAGTGGGTGGCTAGCTTTTTGTCCGGCAGACGCATAAAAGCCGTCGTCGATGGTAGCTGTTCCGAAAGCATGGACATAAACGCTGGTGTCCCGCAAGGCTCCGTGCTATCTCCAACGCTGTTCTTGCTGCATATCAATGATATGCTGTCCACGGATGGTATCCATTGTTATGCGGACGACAGTACTGGAGATGCGTATTACACGGGCCGAGCTAACATCCCTCGTACCGTTGTAGTAAAAAGTCGCGAACAACTTGTGTCTCAAATCGAGAGCACCTTACACAGAGTCTCCGATTGGGGTCGGGATAACCTGGTCCAATTTAACCCCTCTAAGACACAAGTCTGTGCGTTTACCGCTAAGAAAACCCCGTTCACTGTGGTTCCACAATTCCAGAATACACCCCTTACCATCTCACAGAGTATTGGAATCCTCGGTGTCGACATCTCCAGTGACGTCCAATTTCGAGCTCATTTGGAAGAGAAGGTCAAGCTGGCATCAAAAAAACTTGGTGTTCTGAATAGAGTGAAGCGATACTTCACACCGGCACAAAGGCTACTACTTTACAAAGCACAAGTTCGACCTCACATGGAGTATTGCTGTCATCTCTGGGCGGGAGCACCGAAGTACCAGCTTGAGCCTTTCGATTCAGTTCAGAGACGTGCTGTGAGAATAGTCGACGATCCTGATCTCACAGACGGTATCGAGCCACTAAGTCTTAGGAGAGACTTTGCCTCCTTGTGTGTGCTCTATCGTCTCTACAATGGGCTGTGTTCTGAAGAATTGTTTGACATGATGCCCACAGCCACTTTCTACCATCGCACCGCTCGCCATCGTCAGGGAGCTCATCCACATACATTGGAACCTAAATGGTCGCGCACAGTGCGGTTTCAGAGAAATTTTCTCCCGCGAACAATCCCGTTATGGAATGAGCTCCCTGCCGAGGTTTTCCCTGGAAACTACAGTATGGGGCTCTTCAAGAAGGGGGTAAATAGGTTTTTAAAGGGTCGGCAACGCGCACGTGATGCCCCTGGTGCCACAGGCGTTCATAGGCTGCGGTAACCGCTTACCATCAGGCAGGCCGTATGCTTGTTTGCCACCGTCGTGGTATAAAAAAAAAAAAAAAAAAAAAAGATAAACATGCAGCTAACTTTGGATCGGGACACACTTTACTACCAATCAAAATCGAGTTATTCTTACAATTCTGTAAACAATCTCATAATTGTAGATAATTAAGACTATCCACAAGCAGCAGCAGCGGGTAGCCTAAAAATATGTATTTAACATTCATAACCGTATCTAAAATCAATATACCATTGGTCACGCATCCATGTCTGATATTACATCCTTAATTTCACTGATCAACACAATGGTACCTAGGTCCTCTAGCTACCACGTGTCTGACAATGTTTGTATCAAATTTTGTTTTAAAACCCTTTGTAGTAACTATCACTTATAAGTTGGAAACAATAGCTTACTTAAACAGTATTTTGCTGACAAACAACTCCAATAGACGAAAATTCAGAATAATACACATATAATTTCAAAATTTCAATACCTGATAACATCATAATTCTGAGTAATAAAGAACTGCTAGTTTATAAGCAAAATAAATTGGTAATTGATTATACGATCAATAAATATAGTGAAATGCTTAAGCAAACACACAAGTTGCTATAGGTATACATACAATATTATATGTCTATATTTACAAACATAAGGTAACAGATATATTTCAGAGAACACAGCGCTTTGTTTTGATGTGTACATATGAAAGGAAGACACAAACATAAAACATTTTTCCTTATTTTTTATTATTCTACACAATATCCAATACATATATTCTTTATTTGTCGACAAGCGGAAGAGTCCTTAACCTACATATTGTTAGTTCTTGAAAAAAAACCGGTAGCAAATTGTCGCGTCATTGGGTTTTTATTGGTTGAAGTAGAGCAATATAAGAGCCATGAGGCATGACGGGTTCCACATCGTAGTCGGTCTAGTCAATTTGAAATAACTACCTGTCCTACAGTTATATATCCGCTTTGAACGCAACGTAATATGGCTGCCGAACCCTTAGAGATGTCCACAAAACTAGGTGGTGATTTTACTGTACAAGTAACGAAGTTTTATTTGTCTTACTTTGTTTTCAGTTACAAATCTTGTTAGTTAGTTGCCATCAAACATCGATTTTGACTCTTAGCTCCTTTCAGACTGGGTCAGTCCATCAGAAATCGTATTGTAACGCCTCTTTACGCTGGATATCAAGTTATACCTTAGTTTACTAAGTCATAACTTCCAAGAGTGTTGACATCATAAGAAAAATATATATTTATTTATTACAGATAGGGCAAAACTTATAATTTTCACTCAAAATTAGTCAACTGATTTCAATATAATTAGTTGTTTTAGGAAGTAAAAAGACTAGTCTTAAAGCACCATAGCAGTTTCTATTATTCAGTGAATTTAATAACTTTTAGCAATACTTTAAAACTACAAATCATATATTACAAACATTTAACTTGAAATCACTCAAACTCGTAACGTAACTTTTCAATACTTGTACAACATTTACTATCGGTTCTCTTTAGAATAATATCGCGTCATAATATTCACCATCCATAGAATTTGTGTAGAAACAAAACAGACTGCGGGTGGAACAACTCGCTTATTATGTTCAGCGCCGCGTGTTGTTGTTATAATGTTAGCTAACGAGAACTTTGTGTAGGGTTGAAGCCCAAGTTTTGACTCCCAAACTAATATATTTATATCGACGCACATTTTCGTTAATATTAGCTTAATTATATATAGGAGTTTAATTATATTGCAGTAACTGCTCTCGTCTCTTTGTAGAAAAGATAGAGTCTAGAAATTTGAGAAATTTTGACAGTGCTAAAGTATTACGAAATTCTCATTTTAATTGACCTAATAGTTATCACTAGTTTATTTATAAGATGAAATTTCTGTCATTAGCTACCAGCTGTTACCATTAAACTAAATGCTCTTCTTAAAATTGAAATTTTACTAGTTTAATAAAGTATATATATAATTACTATTATATAATAACAATAAATAGTAATTTAATACTCAAAATTTGACATTTAAACAAATTATTTTGGTGCAGTTTTCTAGGAAACCTTGTAAACGGGTAATATTGTGTTCCTTAGTTGCTAGTAGACGATAGTAAGCGATTTGAAGAGAATTGACATGGTTCGATTAATACCGCTTACTTTGATTTGTCATGTTATATGTATAGTCCTGTACGTTATAATACTTAGTAATATCTTTCTCCGAGAATTTGAGGATTTAACGGGCACAAAAAATAGTAGCAAAAATATAAATGGTCTCCTCAATTCACGAAACGCTTACAAATATAATCCTGTAAACATCAGGCCGCGGTAGACAACGGAACCCTCAAATTAACTTAATTGCAATTGTAATTGGCGGACGCAGGGAACCGCGATAAAAGGAAAATATTTTCATTGCCCGCTTGAGAGACTCGACCATCTGCGAACCTCAGTTATAATGTTGAAACGTAACATTTCAATATATTTCTTTGAAAATTACGGTTTCAATTAATAAGTATGCAATTACTAACTAATTACTTAACTAATTGGCAAAGTAACTTCTGGCGTACAAAAAACGTAGTTTTTGTGTGTTAGATGATGAATATTACATATAGTATGCATAGACAATGTTAAGTAATTTTTCTGTAATATGTGTTAAGCCTATAGTATAAACATGTGTTAGGTCATGAGGTTCTATCTCGCACCGGGCAAACTGTTATTGAATTTTTCCGTCAGGAATTTCTTATTATCAGCTAGGGGTTCGAGAAGCATCCAAGTACACGTTTAGATGGAGAACCGAAAGTAATTAACAAAATATATACGTCTAATACACTCCTGTCCCTTACATGTATTTTTCTTGATTTTATCCATCCAATCGTTGTCATCCTTTGTATTTATACGTTGTAACAGTTTAGCCTTCGTCTGCTGTCAACAAATACGAAGTGGAAAACCTATACCTCAGTAATATTGAGGTAAAAAGCGCAACAAGACCACTATGTTTTGTTACGGTTTTTCGATAGGATAAACAGTCGTTTATCGATTATTCTTTCATTATTTGTAGAAAATAAAAAAAAAGATACAAAAAAAAATTTACAAAAATTGAAAAAACTTAGTAGAACATGAAATACTTTTTTTTAACAGCAGTAGGATCTTCTTACTTATACTACTAATTTTTACCATCATCGTTGTCTTCATCATGGTTTAAACATGTAGATAGGTTTTTTCAGAAGTTCAGGCTCACTATACTTAAAAGCACACTAACTATAGATAATTTTGCAAATTAAAGATGCTCCAATTTCTGGTGAAGCTCTTAATACAACACCTAAAGCTTTTGTGACGTGGCCCTTATATCTAATTTAAAGTATAAAGACAACTACAATAATATTTACATCCAGACACAAAAGTATTTGCAAATGGAAATAATATACACCTATAAAAATACTAATATATTAACACTTAATAATAATTATTAATTTTAGTCTGTGGCTGACTTCACACACTACGAATCTAAGCGTTAATTAATTAGTATTCTTGTAAGTGTACATATTTAAATAATAATTTCATTTATTACTAATTTCATGCCATAAGTCATCGATTTGATTCGTTAGATCGTTAGTCCTCGAAGGGATTCTGGGTTACAAGTATTTTATTCGAATCCGTAGACATAACGTATCCGGTTGGCGTCAACAGGTCCGTCTCCACTACGTGAGACTGAAAACATAACACCATCGATATTATATGTACTATGTCAATAATATAATTAAAACACAAATACTAAGTAATACGGGGACGTTGTATTCAATGTTACATCTTCCTTGGTTATGTAACACAGTCTATTTTATTATATTAAATGTCGATGTAAATTGAAACATGTCTCTGTGTGCATCTGAAAGTATATTTACCGAAACTGTACCTAATATAAATGCAGAATTTCAAAAGATTGAAGAGTAAAAATGTCATATCATTGTGCAGTTAAGAGAATAATTATATTAGACCAGGCGCACGCCGTATTGTATTGTATGCCGTGTACGTGGCCTGGACGGGGCACGGATTTACATTGTTACATACATTTTGTATGAAATAGTTTATATGTATATTACAGTCCATGATCCGTGTCCGAGCCCGTCTGCTAACGTACGACGCCAGCCCGGGCACGATCCGTACAAGGCCCGATCTAATATACATCTTTCCTTATTGCGTTGTTTGCTTCTCTGCCACCGGGATTTCATGCATAATGGTGAAAACGTAAATCATACTTAATATAAAATAGCAAAGCTAATAACGATTACTTTAATAACTCGGATAAACCACGAAACGTGTTTTGTTTCAATTTTATTTTTCAAAGGGAACAATTGGCGCCAACTCAATTAGTATAATCTAATTAAGAAGGAATGGCGACGCAAGGACTGTTTGAAATAAAAGAAAAATATTATCATTCGCTCCGAGGACAAGATTGTCACAGAGTGTTAATAGGCTATTCTGAGCCATTTCCACGATTTATTCAAAGGGTTGAACAGTTTTATTCGCTTCGTTAACAAAACTGAAATGACAGGTCTGTATTTATTTGATTTTTTATTCCATTATATTCGCTGAAAGCACTTAAAACGAGAGCCTTTTGAATTAAACACAGTTTCGTGTACACTATTTTCATTTACGCATAACATCATTCTTTCATTAAAGAAAATGTTTTAAAGTTGCGGGCTCAATTACCTTCGGTTCTGTGGAGGTGTGAGTTAAGCATTTGATGACGTTATAAATCAGAGTTGCTAATTCCCGTAGGATGTGTTTTGAGCTCTGTCTGTAAATTTATAATTAAATACCTACGGTCCTTGGAGTATTGTTATATTATGTTCAATTCTCTTGGAAATATTTAGTCTATTAGCAAGTAGTACTTATACACCGAATGTGTCTGATATTTAACGTCAAGCCTCCAATATTGTTGTTGAATGATTTGACTGTAAAAGAAATATAATTCCAATTTTTCAGCTTTTATCGCAGGCTTCGAGCGCGGCGACCGAATCAAGAAATACCGTAACGAAAATAAACCTAACACCCCCCACTCCGACTGGCACAGTGGTGCAGCGTTGAAAGCCATGCATCCTCTAACGTCGTTTCAGTTCGGCAGACTTCGGCAGAGTGTTTGTGTATGTGCGACTAGATGTATGCGTGTAGACTGTATGAAGCTCGCACGGATCGAGACGAGCTGCTCCGAAATATTATAATTGCATAAGTTTATAAAAAATGCCATGTAATAGCTTTACCACAGCAGTCTCCGAGTGCCACACTTATTTTTTTATATAACTTTCGAGAATATAAACATACAAAATAAAAAAAAAACATACAGTAGGTTATTGTAATCTAATCTAATTGTAATAAGTGTATGGTACAATGCAGTAGTATGACACACTTTCCTTTTTTTTGCTTAAGTACGATATACTTCAATAGATTTAGTTTTTTTAAATTTCAAAACTTCTTGCACTCATGTCGTATAAGTCGGACTTAATGTCACATTTCATTATCTGCCAGTCAACCAAGTTTATTATATTTCTTTCTACCCAAGTTACCCAGCATCGCGTGATCTTATTTATTAGACAGTAATAGGACAATGTTGTTTCCTGATGGTGAGTAGGGTCACTGGACTTCTTTATAGAGTGCAAAGACCATTTGATTAGAATCTTATCTGAAAAATAATTGTTGCTCATAATAAAAAAAGAAAAAATAAAAGTTACTTAATTTTTGCAGGTATAAAATATACTTACGAGTATTTACGAATTCCTGGTCACAAAATATCAAAAGCAAGAAACATGTTTTGACTATACTCAGCAAATGATAAATTTGTTAACAGCCTATATGGTTCATAAATGAACAGTTTTGCTCTCTATCTAATACGACAAAATAAGCTAAAAATAAATATACCTTTACGAGACCACTTTCTTACAAACAACAATTATTTTGAGAATCCCCAGATCTTTAGTAAGGTAATCTTTCATGTTACACGTATATGCCTTCCAAATCCCTCGAGTTCGCTGCTAAAATATGAAGATACGATCGTCGTAATATCCGGGACCACATCTTAATATCCGCTTACACATCTATCAAACACTTATGATTCATGGTTGAGATTACTTAATTGCGATTATTTGGTTACAAATTCAGAAATATAAGGGTCTAACAAGGACCACTAGGCTTTATACTTAAGAAGTTATTTGCGGTTGTTCGGGTCAATGATGCTACTTGTGATGTCTACTACGATATGTTTTCTATATATGAGGAAGGGTGACAAGCAAAATTGTCTAAGTTTCCATTCATTTGTAACTGCAATGCAATCAATTGCAAAATGATGGTTATATAAAAAAATAAACGTACAAGGTATAAATACAAAAATATAATGTAACTTTTGTTGTTACAGGAAGGTGTTCATGTCCGCCACACTGTTTAAACTAGTAAAGATATCACCGTTTACTCTGTCTTCAAGTTATCAGGTGTATATTATTTTATAACATTGGCATAGATTTCAAGATAGAAAATATTATATCCAGATTTTGGTTAATAAGGAATTATAATTAATTATTGTGATCATGTTATAGTATACCAAAAATACTCATCGGAACGCAAAAAATAATAATATTGAATTGAGCGAGTGCAAGTACAAAATACTGAACGTGTCTCCTTAACACGAGTTCCCCATAAGATGTATCATACAAGCCTACATACTGCTTAATGGAAAACTAGAAAATGTTGTACGAGCATATACTCTTTGAAGGATACATATTAGTGTAACAGATTGTATGGACCTTTCAGAAGTGGTCAAACGCTTTGGCTTGAGCTAAACTGACAGCTACTCCACACAGGTGACTAATCACAAGAACTAGATAACTAAGACAATATACATATTCATATAAACACATTATATACACAGGTAAATCTAAATCTTATAAAGGAATAATAACATGAAATATTTTGATTTGCCTGACTAAAGAAGTACCCTGAAATAAAATTATGAACGCTGTTTTTAATTATAACTAATGAAAAGCAACCAATACGAATTATATTCAAATAAATATCTTGTCTACTTACAAAGACATTGATATTTATATAAAATCGGATAGTATAACTACACTCATATTACAATATTTAATTATTATACCAAAAATAAAAGTGAGTAAAAAGTGATATAATAATAAAAATGAATAGGGATAAAAGGGTGAATTTAGTTATATATATAATAAATTCATTTTATCGTAATTACAATAACAATGTACCTATTATTTAAAGTACTAAGCAGTTTATGCTCTGCTGTGAGACAATAATATAGCGAACACATGTAAAGGATAATCATTTTATAATCTTTAAATTATCGTCAAACATCGACTTAGAGTCATAGAGAGAACGAGGACAAGACACCAATTTATTAATAACATAAATTATAAAAAGTTGTTTTTGAATATTTAATAAATTACAGTCACAATCCGACAGTATCAAAATAACATAAATTAAAAATAATTTTCACCTTTATTTCATTTATGGTAATGCCAAACGTTCGTGTTGTTACGTAAATAAATAATTAAATGCAATAGGGAAAACTGCTCAAGGATAAAAAATGAAACAACTGAGTTGAGTGAGTACAGGCACAAAATACTCAGCGTCTGTTTCCTTAATACGAGTTCTCTATTATAAATGTATTATACAAGGGTAAAATGTTTTCAAACACAACAAAAGTATATTGACATACTTATCTTTACAATCCTCTATTATTATTTTTTACCTAAGCCCCTAAAAACTATATGAATTGTAAAATAAAAGATTACAAGTGTAAGGTTTTTTCTTGTCCTAGGAACGTTTGACTAATGTCAACCTATGATCACCGCCTGCGTCATCTGTCATTCGTTTTGCGCGCGTTCGCTCGTACTGTGGATGTATCTCTATATAACTACTTTTCTGATTGAACCTGTTTTAACGCTGACTTGATACTGAAGTTTATAAAAATAATTTCTATTGAATATAGACCACTGAAAAATAAATTATTAGTTATCCATGTCTAGGCCAAGAACCCCCGCCAAGTCATCGATGTCCTCTATCTTTAAGCATTGTGAGTATACTATAATCCAATAGAATGGTCAGAAAGGTTCTGTACAGACAAAAGTAACCTGAATAAATTCTACAAAAAATATTGATTGCAGGTATAATTTTTCGTGATTTTTAATCATCAATACAACGGTCATCACTACTCATGGACATCTAAAAACCACAGGTGTTACATTCAAAGGACAATGGCAAGTAAGTATAGAACTTCTGTACCACCTTATACATCTCATGGTAGGGGTTATTGCTATATTTATTTGACTGGTAATATCATCCAAAATTATGGTTTTAATGCTCAGATTTTTGAACTTTACACTAAAAGTTATTTCAGTTTGCCATTAACATATTCACTGTATTAAAATGTTCATACCGCTGACAGCTGACTGTCACAATTGACTTGTCATTGCTGTCAACACTATATTTACGAAACTACGAACACTATATGTACTATATTTACGAAATAAAATCATTCGTTTTATTCGTTAATATAATCAATTGAATAAAAATACTAGTAACCTTTTTGTTAATAGAGTTTAAATACTTCTTTCTTTTATTTCTTCGTATAACCTGTGTCATCAATATTAGGCATCTAATTGATAATCAAAAATGATTGTTTTTAAGCATAAACAGGTGGTAAATACAATAATAATCTCATTCATTCGTAGAGTTTGGACATGGCAAGTTTAAAAAACGTAAGAATGTATTTTATTAACAACACGAACTTTTCGAATTGTATAAATTTTTGAGAAGAATTTAAATTAATTTAGCAAAGTTCTAAGAATATGATAATTACATGAAATAACTTAAAATTAAAACTTTAACTCACTTTCCAAACAGTACACATCTTATATCCATCTATAACATGTTGCTGGGGATACAGAATCGGCCATTTTATTTATATTTCAAATCTCAAATCTATTACTTAATTTAATATATCTTTACACTTCTTTTAATAATATTATCTGACGAGTCCTCGATAAAAAAACACCTAAACCTTCTCATTTTAATATAAAAAGTTATTTATTGTTTATTATTTATTATTGAGATTAATGTACATTAATTTTAGTTTAAGTACAAATCATTAAATTAGTTTTACGTTCCTTGACTAAGTCTTAATTAAATAGATTGATTTTATAGATATTACCAGTTTTTAGAAAGCGCAACCAAACCATAGCAGAAATAAGATTCCTAACGTACACTCGGATAACGCCGAAAACACTTTATTACAACCTATTACACTTTCAAGGAAAAATCTCAAATTACCCACATTTACACGAGAGAGCGCAGTTAAATTTGTTTCACCTGAAAATGTTTTAAATTACTCATTACTTTCTCGAAAGTTTAATCTTAAGAGAGGAAGAGGAGATCATGTTTAAAGCTTTTACCAACTTACCGAAGTATTTATTATGTAAGCAAGTTCTAAAGAAACTGAAAACAATTTCCATGTGCCCACTGGGTATTCAGTAATTGGTAAATATATTTCTTTGTTCAGCAGCTACAAATGAAATACATATTAACTAACTTTCTTTGTTTTTCGGTTTGAGACACTGCTCACTAATACAGGGCCACGAATTAGTTAACATTTGAAAAAATCATGTAAGAAAACCGATAAAAAAATTGTTTATTTACAAAAAAACTAATTAGTTGAAATTTATTTTTTACAAATTACATAGTCGATATGTCCACCGTTTCGGTGTTTGCATTCTTCTTAACGAGTTCTTTTTCGAATACTCGTTGGCAAAGAGAACGCGAGATAGCCGACATCTCTTCACTGATTTTCCTTTTAGTTGACGTAGTGTATTTGATTTCGGGAGTTGTCCGGTCATTGGCGCTGTATGGTGCACCGGTGTATGCGGCTGCTCTGACCGCCCAGAATAGGGCTCACCTCTAGCGCCCTCAGAAGATATTACAGCGGCGCAGCGTGGAGTCCTCACTGCAGTTATTGGAGGAGATTCCTCGCTACCGTCCATGGTACGCTCCATGGCCGACAGCGACATTTGTTTTACCGTGGTAGCAACCTTCTGCGAACACGTAATTTCGCGGCAGGACGTAGCGGGGCAGGCCCGGCAGGACGATCTCCACTCGGACTAAATTCGCCGCCAGCGAACCGGGTGGCGGAGCCACGCATACCAGCACCTCATGCCGCCTTGACTTTCGCCGTGGGTGAACGGGACATGTTATTCTCTCCATCCGCTACAATGGCCAGCCGTCCATTGACGGAGATGACGTCCGTGTGGGCCGTACGTCACCTAAAATAGAGAGTTTACCCATAGATGGTGCCCGCTGTAACGGGCAGGCGCCAGGAGGGATCTGGATGTCGTAATAGCAGCTGTTCCCGGATTCCTCCTATGTCAGGCGCAGATTGGCACACCGTATGGTTTTAGTCTCCGATTTCGATCGATTCGAATTCTTGGGCCAACCTATAGAAACAAAACACTACAAAAAAATGCTGTTCCGTGTCATGGACTTTCTTTTTGATCCCACTGTCGCCGTCATCTTTTAACATTTTATTTTTGTCAAAATTTAAATACCCGTTGTTGAAATCAAATAACAAACATATTAGTTATTACCAACTTTTTATGGTTTTTAACATAAAATACCTTAATGCAATTTATTGTTATTTCCAACTTTTTTATTTTTATTTATTATACATCATGCACTTTATGTACATAGGCGGACTTAATGCCTAAGGCATTCTCTACCAGTCGACCTTTGGGTGATGCAGAGAAAATAGGAAGTAGGTGCGTTTCAGGTGATGTTGAATAACAGAAGTAAACATATATGTACAAACTTATCATATACTAAAATTTATATAAATACATAAATAGATACATATACATACTTAAGTGGATATAAATCTATATACATACATACATACATACACAAATAAATATCATAACAAGTATAAGATGATAATCATGTATTGGTGGATTCTGACAGTTGCTTCAGTAGACACTGCTTCACTTTTTTTTTGAAAGAAAAACCGTTGGTAGCCATCCTGACCTCGAGGGGAAGCTCATTCCAGAGAAGAACGGACTGCACAAAGAAAGATGAGCCAACAAACTCAGATGTATGGGAGGGGCAACGAAGGAGAAGATTGTTAGAGGACCGAAGCTTTCTGTCGTGATTGCTACATATGAGTTGGAAATAGCATTTTAAATATGTTGGCGAAGATGGGTTATTGAGTATAGAGTATAGGACAGAGAGCGCGCGTAATTTTCGGCGTAGACGAATTGGTAGCCAGTTGAGCTGCGAACGGAAAGAGGATACATGGTCATATTTACGGAGATTATAAACAAATCGAATGCAGTTATTAAGAAGACGGTCTAATTTATCGAGAAGATCTGCATTCAGGTCATAGCAGCACACATCACCATAGTCGATTAAGGGGAAGATAAGAGTTTGCACAAGCATAGTCTTGGTTTTTACGGGCAGGAAGTTTCTCAGACGATTTAGAGCTCGAAGTGTCCCAGTAACCCTCCGGCACTGTTTAGCAACTTGGTCACGCCAGGTCAGTGTGCAATCGAGGTGCAAACCTAGATCTTTCACCGATCCACTCACAGGTATGGTAGTCCCATCAAAGGTAATGGCCTGAAGAGTCTTAATGTCTACTCTGCTTATCGAACGGTGACTTCCCACAATGATAGCTTGACATTTTGTGGGGTTTACTGATAAACCAAACCTTTGAGACCATGTGTTAATTGTTTTTAGGTCGTGGTTGATCTTTTGTATTGCTATCGAAATATCTTCCACTTTACTCTGTGAGTAGAGCTGTAGGTCATCGGCATACAGATGATACGCACAAAGAAGTTCTAGGGATAGGAGGTTAATATACACAGAAAATAATATAGGAGAAAGAATACCGCCTTGACGAACACCAGAATCAAGATCACACCAGCTCGAGGAAGATTCATCGACATGAACAGACTGCTGGCGTCCCCGAAGATATGATGAGAACCAATCCAGTGCTTCCGGTGAGACCGCAAGGTAGGAAAGGATAGACAGGAGTATATTGTGATTGACTGTGTTGAAGGCATTAGAGAAGTCGATTAGTACCAAAACAGTAACTTCAATGTCTTGCATACCTGCCTTGATATCGCCAATCACTTTAAGAAGAGCGGAAGTAGTGCTATGACCAGGCCTGAAACCTGACTGAAAGGGGCTCAATAGGTTGTTTTTATAGACAAAGTCAGAAAACTGTTTGTGCACACAGGATTCTAGGACCTTGGAGAGGAAAGGGAGAACGGATATTGGTCTGAAATGGTTGGGGTGTGTGGGATTTGTAATTTTAGGAAAAGGAATGACACAAGCTTTGCGCCACAGTGATGGAAAAATTCCAGAATTTAAGAAGTAGTTTATAATATGGGTGATTATAGGTAAAATGTGGTCAATGATTGTTACAATCATACGTCTGCTGATTTTATCACAACCCACAGCGTTGGATTTGATGGAGAATATAATCTTTTTGATCTCACCCGACGCAACCGGAGAAAATCGGAAGGAATTTATGTTAGGGCTTTTTAGACTTGTCAGGTAGTCAACAGTGCGATACTCTGTTTGAGAATCCAAATGAGAAGATTGAGAAAAATGGTGGTTCAAATCCTCCAAATCAACCGTCCCCTGTAGACCACCTGACCGCTGCTTACCGATACCTAGAGTTCCAAGGAACTTCCAAATATTGGCGGGAGAAGAATGGGTGATGTTGTCAAAAATGTGTCGGCGTTTGGCGTTGCGTATCATCTGATTGCAACGATTTCTCACGATTTTGTATATATTGCGCTTTGCCTCGGTACTTTTTCTGTATGAATGGAGGGACAATGATGTGTACATTAAATACACAAAAATTTGATAATTTTATTTGGGTATATTAGGGTTCCTTCTTATCAGCAAAGTAACAAAGAAACCGAATTTCAAAATTACTAATACAATACATTGGTAAATATGATATTTAATGAATATACAGACTTAAGAGAGCCAAATAAGACTTTCAAAGCAGGCTCCTCGTTCACTTGTTTATAAGGAATATAACACAAAAAAAAAATTATAAAAATAAATCTCTGTTTCATTTACCAAATATAGTACCTGTGGTTATAGATATACCGCTCACTAACATACACGAGATGCATAGCTATGTAACCACCTCCAACCGTTGCAAGAGGGTCCGATCGGGACCTTCATAACCGAGCCCCAATATTACGTAAGGGAGTGTAAATTAGGGTCCCAAATACCTCTTTATAGAGATTGCCTGTCCGTTTCGGGACCAAGTCACGTAATAATACTGTGGTCGACCTAATCGTTGAAATACGTTGTATAGTACGGTATTTACTGTATTCATTCTAACTCCCCTTCTGGTTCAACTGTCACGATATCGTAATAGAGCTGCTTCCATGCACTTTATTGCATTGTCGTTAAAAAAAAAGTTGTAAAAGTGTAATAAGAAATAAAGATTAATGAAATTAAGGTATGTAGTTCTGGTGTTGTAACTTATCGAGACTTTGTAATAGTCTAATTTTCAAACAATTTAAGCAACAAACAAAAGATTCCTTTCATCAAATTACTATTAATCCTAAATTTTGTTTATTTTTTATGATTACACTAACGTTCGTTAATAACCAATAAACAAAAAAAAAGAAAACCGTTTAACAAATAGGTAAGAGGTATTTCTTCTTTACCTTTTTAAACACGTTCACTAACTAAAGAATTCACCTAACCGTCTAAGTGTAAATCTTTACCCTCGAAATTAAGCACATTGTTTAACACAAAAATACTCATATAAGATTCACACTTTTGTTAACATAGTTCGTTGACAAATGAAAGTATTATCGTTAAGTTTTAATTATGATTTTAAACAGCGTTTTGATAAAAATTCACCATCACCGAAAAAGCCATGACCAAAAAGCATCTGCGTCACTCGAAATGAAGGGTACCGCTTTGCCCATTCGCTCACTCACTTTAATAACCCTATCACCATAATACTTGAAAACTTACACACCCTATATGTATACGAAAAGGAAATCATAAAAATAAAACCATTTTCTTATTTTGAATAGTTAAGTTCCTTCTTTGAAGTTTTGACAAAACGAAAACTGTCAAGCAATAATGAAGACGTATATTCCAACATTGTAAACCGGTATTTTGATGTACGTCCAACTGTCGATTCCCACGCCATAAGTGTCATAATATCCACCTTAACTGCTAAAAAGAAACACAATTTGTGTATAAAGTGCATATAAAATGTATGTTTATGGGGTGCGCCTAAAAGTGTGTATTTTGGAACTTACCTAGTTTATTTTAGAACATTATACTATACAAAACGATTTGCTTCTGTTGTAGCTTGACTTCATTTCCAAATATATAAACCAATAGGGTCTAGTGTTTAAGATTCTGACTACTTACACAAACCAAACAATTACATGTACATGTAACAAGCCCAATCATTTGTTCTGTGTCTAGGTGTAATTTACATTTAGTTTGTATTTACTATGTACATATTTAGTAACTAGACTAGTTTGTACAACACAAGTCTTTGGGATCAAACCGTAAGTGACATAAAAGTATTATTGTGACATTGAAAAATTATAGATAATTTACGTAACACACAGTGGTTAGGAAACTGGTAATATTTCAGATGCTCATAGATATACTCATTACCAGGTACAGTTTTAATTAAATAATTTTACAGCCCTATATAAAAAATATAACACGAGCGTAAAACAATGCTGCAGAAAATCTTTAGAAGTAAAAATATTTTCAGTATGATCAATTTTTCTTTGTTTTTCGCTGCTTAATATGTATTGTACATATTTGAGCCGTACATTACACCGCCGACTTTAATATTATATGATGTTGTAAAATTTAATACAGTGAAAATACACAGTACATTTTGACGATTATGAGACTAAAAAAAAAAGCGCAATTTGCAGAACCTAATCGTAAATTGCATTTTCTAATGTTTTGTGCCAAACTTGAGAGAGAGAGGTGTTTAGTCTCCAAGTGAATATAGAGACGATAATACCACACTGTATATTTCAACTAGTTTTAGTTCTCGCCAACTTTCATGAATGTAGCGACTAGACAGCTAGACAGTCCGCTTAGGTGTTCATACTACTCTGCAGACCAGACAATTATGCGCTTATATCTTGAACCTGAATAAACGTATTATACTTTAAGCGAGTAATAAGTTTTTTTTTTTTTTTTTTTTTTATACCACGACGGTGGCAAACAAGCATACGGCCCGCCTGATGGTAAGCGGTTACCGCAGCCTATGAACGCCTGCGGCACCAGGGACATCACGTGCGCGTTGCCGACCCTTTAAAAACCTATTTACCCCCTTCTTGAAGAGCCCCATACTGTAGTTTCCAGGGAAAACCTCGGCAGGGAGCTCATTCCATAACGGGATTGTTCGCGGGAGAAAATTTCTCTGAAACCGCACTATGCGCGACCATTTAGGTTCCAATGTATGTGGATAAGCTCCCTGACGATGGCGAGCGGTGCGATGGTAGAAAGTGGCTGTGGGCATCATATCAAACAATTCTTCAGAACACAGCCCATTGTAGAGACGATAGAGCACACACAAGGAGGCAAAGTCTCTCCTAAGACTTAGTGGCTCGATACCGTCTGTGAGATGAGGATCGTCGACTATTCTCACAGCACGTCTCTGAACTGAATCGAAAGGCTCAAGCTGGTACTTCGGTGCTCCCGCCCAGAGATGACAGCAATACTCCATGTGAGGTCGAACTTGTGTTTTGTAAAGTAGTAGCCTTTGTGCCGGTGTGAAGTATCGCTTCGCTCTATTCAGAACACCAAGCTTTTTTGATGCCAGCTTGACCTTCTCTTCCAAATGAGCTCGAAATTGGACGTCACTGGAGATGTCGACACCGAGGATTCCAATACTCTGTGAGATGGTAAGGGGTGTATTCTGAAATTGTGGAACCAGTGAACGGGGTTTTCTTAGCGGTAAACGCACAGACTTGTGTCTTAGAGGGGTTAAATTGGACCAGGTTATCCCAACCCCAATCGGAGACTCTGTGTAAGGTGCTCTCGATTTGAGACACAAGTTGTTCGCGACTTTCTACCACAACGGTACGAGGGATGTTAGCTCGGCCCGTGTAATACGCATCTCCAGTACTGTCGTCCGCATAACAATGGATACCATCCGTGGACAGCATATCATTGATATGCAGCAAGAACAGCGTTGGAGATAGCACGGAGCCTTGCGGGACACCAGCGTTTATGTCCATGCTATCGGAACAGCTACCATCGACGACGGCTTTTATGCGTCTGCCGGACAAAAAGCTAGCCACCCACTTGCACAAACCCTCGGGCAGGCCGTAGGATGGTAACTTCGATAGAAGACCCCTGTGCCAGACCCGATCGAACGCCTTTGCTATATCCAGGCTAACTGCCAAAGCCTCACCTTGACTCTCAATGGCTGAAGCCCACCGGTGAGTGAGATACACTAGAAGATCACCAGTCGAGCGACCGTGGCGGAAACCATACTGGCGGTCGCTGATCAAATCGTGCTCTTCTAGGTAACTGAGGAGCCGTGTGTTGATCACACGCTCCATCACCTTAGAGAGAAGGGAAGTTATAGCTATAGGCCTGTAATTCGATGGGTCCGATCTATCACCCTTTTTTGGCACTGGATGCACATGAGCAGTCTTCCACGAAGACGGCACTTGCCTTTTGCGGTAGGAAAGCGCGAAAAGTCGCGATAGTACAGGGCACAACTCAGGAGCACACTGCTTGAGCACCACTGCAGGTATGCCGTCTGGCCCACTCGACTTATGAACGTCTAGACAGTTTAGTTCCCGCCGCACTTCTCTTTGCGAAATGTGTATTTCCGGCAAAGAGTGTTGGCACGGCGGGTTAGTAGGCGGTACCGCACTTCCATCCTCGTTCATGGTCGAGTTTGAGGCAAAGAGTTGCCCAAGTAGGTCGGCTTTCTCTTTGGCACTGTGGGCCAAGTTACCATCGGCATTTCGCAATGGTGGTAAAGACGACTGGCAAAAGTTTCCCTCGGCCGCCTTAGCAAGAGACCAAAAGGCACGACTCCCAGAGGGGTAGCCCGTAAGTCGCTCACCAATCCTGCCGATGAAATCGAATTTGGCTCTGGCAATTGTCTTTTTGCAGGATCTCGAGGCAGCATTTAGTTTGCGTCTCACATCAGAGATGTTCGGATCCTTATTAGCACGGGCCGTGGTCCAAGCCCTGTAGGCTATGTACGCTGTAGTTATGAATAGTTCTTGTTATATTTTTTGTTGTTCAAAATGCTACCTACAGGGTTAATTTAGATTTATTATATATTTATTTCTTACAATTCATTCATTCAGAAAAACTCTATTATCAAATCTAGTTACATGTGTGTTAACAATTATTTTAAATTAGACTATTTACGTTATAAATATTGTGTATGTTACTAAGTAAAACGACTATTCATTGTCATGTTTGTTTAGAAAGTTCAATCAGTGACCTGAAAATGTTATGATTTGGTACTACAGCCACCACATTATATGTTCCAGGTGTGATTTCACTCAATATTTTCAATTTTGATCATGAACAAAAGTAAGTGATAAAAATCATAAATAACATAAAAAGAAGGATGCTTTCACGCTTCATATCTAATCAATTTACCAAAATACCCTTCTTGAACATTCACACCCGAAAATCTAATAAATGATTTCATCGGCTACCCTCTTTATTGCTACTTGTTACGGTTGGGTGTAACACACAGCGGCAGTCGCGTGTCGGTTGACGGATAGGCCCAACTCTAGATTAATGGTATATAGAGAACATACCGAGGACGCGTGCGCCCGAAACGGATTTCTGTCAAAGCTGTCAACAACACGTGTACAAGATGCTGTTTTCACGCCATTCTAGATCATTTCAGTCAACCCTAAGTAACTATTATGAACGAAATACATTATCATAGTAGCTTTTTTGGGATCGTCATTCTTATACCATAGGGCAGATAGGTTTAGCAACGATTGGGTGAATTTGTTGACGTACCCGACGTTCAAAATTTAGGGAATCTCATAGATTCGGTTCCCTCAACAGCTTTCGGAATCGTATGAAAATAATAAAGAAACTAAAAATGAATTTGGTTTATGTTTCGCAATGAGTATCATGAGCAAATTTAAAACACTTACTGAGTAAGTACATACGAACTGACTTGTTAATTTCTTCTTTCTTAGAAAATGTTTTTCCATTTAAACTATCTTAGACTGAACTATCCATTTTCATAGTAATTATTAAAGCAAAGTAGCTCATATCGAAAACGGCTTACATATTTGACGAAGATTAGATAGCGCCAATCTTGCTAAGCTATGCTCAATGCTCATTCATCAACCCACTCCACATCTCATCTATTGAGTTTTAAGCAGCTTATAAATCAGATTGTTGTTATTTAAATATTAACATTAGCTAATCATTAAAAAACTCGTCGTTAATGTTTGATATTATGTACACTTAATTGATAGCCTATAATAGTCTGATATCGGACATGGGCCTCCTTAGTTTACATTTACTATACTTATTGATATAATTTAAGACGATCTTAAAATCAAAAATCAAATTTTGAACAATATGTATCAAACAATCTCATTAAATACCAAGTTTTTCAGGACTTTCGTGAAACTTCTTGAATAACGCTTTCGGCTATACGAATTCGATCGAAACGAAAACGTCCCCCTTAAAAAATAAAATGAACTCGTAATGCCACATCTTTAACCAATATAATAAATACAGTTTAAAAACTAAAAAACGCGCTCACGAATATCTAGTTCAAATAAACGCACAGGAACAATTAAATGTTTGAAATTAACGTTACCTAAGATCATTTTCCTTAGTTCCCTTCATAGTATCAACGTCGCCACAGTTTCTTCTTCTCTTTGCTGAACGAAAAAGAAAAATGATAGAGGTGCCTTTTTGGCGTCTTAATCTTAAAGCAATGCCTATATTTGGCATCTACTAATCGCTTATTGCAGTTTTACCCACGCGCATGTTAACGGCTACTGCACCACTCCAAAGGGTCGGACCTTGAAGTTAAAAACCTCATAACTTCAGTGAACATTCGATATAATAAAAAATATTCATTAATTGAACTGACAGCTTCAGAGATTAACTAGTTTAAACAAACAAAAGCTTTCAGTCTAGATTAATGTAGATAGTGTATTTGGAGTATTCCGTCAAATACCAACCCATCAGGCTTACCTATTCAGTGATCTGTCGATATACCAGGGGCCAGAAATACCTGTGATTTAAAATTAAGTTAGACAGGTTTATATTTTAAAGTCTGCAGCTCGCCTAAGCTAGCTGGAACAATATAAATGGCCCAATTTATCTTTTTTTGGCAACGGTCGTATTCGGTCTATGCGTATCTCTCTATAATATATTTTACTCGCTAGCCTGAAAAAAGTTTTGTTCTGTAAATATGGCACATTGTATATTCCAATGCTATAAAATTTTTACGCTTGTAACTTTATGTCGGTTTTGAAAAACCGGTCAATTTAGTCTTCATTTTATATTTTTCCATCTGATGCATAATCAATTTTTGTGGAGGCATGTACATTAGAAAACTCACTCTGCTAAGCATGTTTTAGAGTTACTATCATAAATATGTATTGCAAAAACTTCTCTGTGTGGTGCCAGATTAAGAATACAGGGTGTTATCATTCCAAAGGATCGAACTACACAGGACAACATTACTGTAAAAAAACGGCAAACTTAAAAAAAACCTTTTGTTTTTTTTTTCTTTTAACGTGTGGAAACCCCCTCGGGCCGTCACCCCACCGGGGTTTACGGCGAGGTGGTGTGTCGGAATCGGACCGACTAAAACCACACGGTGTGCCACTTTGCGCCTGACATAGGAGGGATCCAGGCACAGCTGTTATTATGACATCCAGATCCCTCCTAGCGCCTGCCCGCTAAAGCAGGCACCTTCTGCGGAAAACCTCTCCAGTTAGGCGACGTACGGCACACGTGGACGTCGCCTCCTCGTGGCTGGCCACTATAGCGGATGGAGGGGAAAACCCGTCCCGTCCACCCGCGAGGCGCTGGTATGCGCGCCTCCGCCGCCCGGCTCGCCGGCGGTGAATTAGGTCCGAGTGGATATCGTCCTCCCGGGCCCTCTTCGCCGCCTCCTTCCGCGAAATTACGTCTTCACAGAAAGTTGCGACCGCCGTAAAACAACTGTCGCTACCGACCATGGAGCGTATGACGGCCGGTAGCGAAAGATCTTCTCCAATAACTGCAGTGAGGACACCACGCTGCGCCGCCCAGGCGGAACAAATCGCCAGCGTGTGCTGAGCCGAGTCCTCACTGCAGTCACAGTGGTGACAGTCGGGACTCAATTCCCTCCTGGCAACCGAGTGCAGATACTTCCCGAAGCAACCGTGCCCGGAAAGGATCTGTGTCAGTCAGAAGGAAAGAGTCCCGTGCTGTCGCCCCGCCCACTCAGCTATGACCGGCTGGAGAGCCTCCACGGCAGCAAAGCCAGCACGTGGTGCCTCCAGCCGGGACGACCAACGAGCCATCGTGGCTCGACGAGCGGCCTCTCGCCACTCACGTATCTGTTCGGGCGGGGGCCGGATGCCGCTACCCACCCGGAAGTCTGCCGTTCGCCGATAAACTTCGGCGAGCACTTCCGCCTCCAAATCCCACGGGGGAGTTCCGGCTAAGGCGCATGCCGCCTCCGTTTATACAGTGCGGTATCCGCGTATGGCTCTAACCGCCAATATCCTCTGAGGACGCCAGAGGCGAGCCCTATTCTGGGCGGTCAGAGCCACCGCCCACACCGGTGCACCATACAGCGCCATTGACCGGACAACCCTCGTGTATAGCCGTCTCGTCGCGACGCTGGCTCCACCCAAATTGGGCAAAAGTCGCCCAAGGGCAGAAGCAGCGCCGACCAGCTTTGGAGAAAGCTGTCGGAAGTGCTCGTCGAAGAGCCACCTGCCGTCAAGGATGGAGGACGGATGGACCACGATGGAGGCGCCGGAGGGTGGACCACGACGGGGCCCATGGAACAAAAGGGCCTCCGTCTTGTCCAGGGCCACCCGTAAACCCAGCGCCTCAATACGCCCGACCACCAGAGAGACTCCCGTGGTGGCTAGGCGCGCCACCTCTTGAAAGTTCGCTCCCCGGGCCGTGACCAATGTGTCATCGGCGTAACAAATTACGCCCAGCCCGGGGGGAGGTGACCTCGAAGGGCCCAGTCGTATCCCATATTCCACAGGAGTGGTCCGAGGACAGACCCCTGTGGAACACCGCACGACATGAGCCGCCGTCTCAGAACACCGTCTCGGTCCTCGTACATGACGGTACGCTCCTTAAGATAGTCTGCCACAAGCCGCCTCAGGTACTCTGGCACTCCATGGTAGCGGAGCGCTTCCCTGATGCAGCTAAATGGCAGACTATTAAATGCGTTGGCGATATCCAACGACACCGCCAACAGCACGCCGCCACAGCTCACCGCCTCTTCGGTAACGGCCCTCAGGTGTAATACAGCATCGACTGTCGAACGCCCCGCTCGAAAACTGAATTGGGCGTCCGACAGATTGGGGCCCACCTCGCAGAGGTGCCGGACGATGCGGGCAGAGAGTATCCTCTCAAACAGTTTACCCGCCTCGTCCAGCAACACAATGGGCCTATAGGCCGCTACCGAATCGGCAGGCCGTCCCGGCTTCCTCAGTAGGACCAGCTTCCCGCTTTTCCAACACTCAGGGAAGCGTCCGGACACCAAACTAGCATCCAGGACCTCCCTGAGGCGGTCTGACATGTGTTCAAGGGCTCGGGCCAGCACTCGGGCAGGTATCCCGTCCGGCCCTGGGGCGGTGTTCTTAGAGCGAATCCGTAGAACAACCGCCCCTATCTCCGATTTCCTGACAGGCGGATCATTGTCTTCGTTTCCCCCGTCGTCTCCGACCATGAAGGCCATCGACGGGGCTGTGTGTTCCGCCCGCTGCGGGAAAAGGCCCTCGACCACATCCTGCAGGAAGCTGGGCTGGAGTGTCTCTGTAAGGGGGGGGCCCGACGTGCGGAGCTTTTGTCGCGCCGCACGATAAGGGCGACCCCAGGAGTCACGATCGAGACCCTCCAGCATCTCCTTACGCTTAGTTTCCTTGGCGCGGCTGATGGCCAGCTTCAGAGTTCTCCGCGCCTCTCGGTACCCCTCATGAAGCTGATCCTCCTCGCCTTGTTCGCGGCGTCGTCGCCGACTACGGGTATAGGACCTCCGGGCACGAGTACAGGCCGCGCGGAGGTCCGCCAACTCCTGGGACCACCAGTAAACCTCCTTCCGTGGAGGCCGGCAACCTCGGATGCGGGGCATGGCCGCATCACAGATCTGTGCAATGGCATCGCGGAAGCGACCAGCCCCCATGTCGACCTCCTCGGTCGGGGCCTGCGGAGACAGCCAAGAGTGAACGATGGCCGCCTCCTCTAGTAGGTCCCTATTTAATTTGGCTACAGCCCACCGCGGAAAGCGAGAAGAACGCCGCGCCGCGTGACCCCTACTGGGGTCCTGGGTCCGGGAGAGCTCAAATCGGATGTAGAGGTGATCCGAGAGCGTCTCAACCTCTTCCAGGACACGCCAGTTCCTTACTCGTGCGGCGAGGGCAGGGGTAGCGAATGAAAGGTCCACTATCGACCCCCCCTGCTTTCGTACGCACGTATTGGTGGAGCCTCTGTTTAGTTGGCAGAGGTCCACCGAGGCCGCCCACTCCTCTACGGCCTCGCCCCTAGCATCCGTGCTGGGGGAACCCCACGCAACAGACCCAGAACAAGGACGTGCCCAGACGTTAGTCGCCGCATCCAGGTCTCCAAGCTATTGAGGAAAGCCTCGAAGTCGCTCAAACTCCGGTTGGGGGAAAAGTACACACCGTATACGGTGATCCCCCCCCATTCAGCTGCAACATATCCAGTACCCTTGTCTCTTAGCGACAAGGGCGGGGAATGAGCCGCTGTGGAGCCGACGACTGCCACGGAGCCGTCCCGGTCACCCAACCAGTTTGATCGGAGAGAAACGTAATAGGGTTCCGCAGCTACGGCAACGCAGATCGACCACTGTACCATGGTTTGCAGGAAGAGGTCCTGAGCCGTGGCACAGTGGTTCAGGTTCGTCTGGACAAGGAGGTTGGAGACTTGGTCCATTACTGGACTGTCTCTACATGCTCCTCCATGGGCAACAATTGCGACGCTCGAACGACGTCAGAGGTAACACGGGTCGATTGGCTAGGTAACCCCGACGTCTGCCGAGAATTGCGGGGAGGCTTGCAAACTCTCTGCCCAATCTGGTGATTGGCGGGCTTATTACCCGCCGCACACGCCGGGCAGTGAGGGGCAGTAGAGCACTCTGCCGCTTTGTGCCCCGGTCGACCACAGCGGAAACACAGTCCACTGCAGTCAAAAAAACTATCACACTTCATGCGAGTGTGTCCCGTAGCCAGGCATTTGAAACACCTCATCGGCCTCGCCGCCAGAACCGTAATCCTGGCGTTCACGAAACCGACGAGGATCTTGCCAGTGTCGCCCAAAATTTTGGCAGAAGCTACAGGACAACTAATCCACACCGCATCAAGGCCCCCTGGACCGGGGCGGATGGTGCCGATCCTGGTGTTGTCCGCGTTGCATCCAGTCTTCTCCTGAATCGCTACACGGACGTCCTCGACTGTTACTGAATCATCCAGGCCTGAAATGCGCAGCTCCGCGCACTTTGTAGGCCTGGCGATCTTGACACCATCTGTGGCTCCCAATATTCCCCGCAACTTCTCAGCAAATTTGTTTGCTGTCTCTGCACCTTCAGTCCCAGGAAACTCAAGTACACGAGCTCCCGCCTGGGCAAGGCGCAATCTAACACCTACTGTCCCGAAATCTTGTGTCAGACTGTCCCTTGCCTTTTTAAAGACGGCCGCGTAGGACAGTCCACCGTTAACCGCCTCTGGTGACAACGTTACCACCACAGCCGCTGTCTTAGGGGTCCGCAGTCTCCGTGGCTTCTTCTTGGTGATCTCTGCTACCGGAGGTTGGAGTGTAGACCCTGCTTTCCTCGCAGCTTTTTTGCTTCGCTTTCGGGACTTCTTATTTCCCCCTACCACTTGCCAACCGTCGTTCGTGGGAGCTGGATTAGAGTGAACAATTGTAGGTGTTGGAGTGGGAAGCGGGGGAAATGCCGTCCCTGTTCTGGCCAAGGTCTTAGGTGGTCTCGTCTCCGGCATAGCCTTTCTTACCGCTGCCTTGGCCGCTCGTGTGACCTTCGGTGCTGCCGCAGACCGGGACGCCGCTGCGGCATACGACACGTGGTCACCCGCAGCTGGAAGTGGAATCGACACTGCAGTTGTAGTTGGTTTATTTGCTGCGAGTGGCGGCCGAACTATGGGTGCCGGAGGTAACCTCACCTCCAGGCCAGCGAGGCGCCCGTCCATCATACGCCACACTGCGTCAGTAATTTGACGTAGTTGGGTATCGGGGACACCACCAAAAGACGAAGAGGTGGTAGGCTGCCGCGGAGCCGGGTTCTGTCGCTCAGTACAGTTCGCCTGCACCCGAAATTGGGCAAATTGAGCATTAAGCTCTGCCACTTGTTCTGACAATCGGTCGTTAGCCGCCTGGAGGCGAGCCACGTCGCCAATTATGGTCTCAACGACCCCAGCGATAGCGGAAGAAGAATCCTTCAGAGCCCCTACAAAGGAACTCTTTAGATTTCTAGATTTGGTGGCCACTTTCTGAATTATGGCCACCGCTAAGTTTGTTCTCTCCTGTAAAGATGCTGGTGTTTGGGTGGCAGAATCTTTATCCACCGGCTCACGGATCCTCTGCAAGAGATCCGCAATCTCCTCTTCCGCTAAGCTCTCGCCCTCCGCTCTGACCCGCCTGTAGGCTTCTGCCTTCGAAAAGACAGAACCTGAAGGGGTATTAATGGTCGTGCGTGACCTGCCTCTGCGATTGCTCCCAACTTTAGGAGGTAGCATCTCTTGGGACGTGTCACTTTTCCCGTCCCTGGAACGTCCGCGCTTTCTGCTATCGCAGATTTCTACCTCTGTGGACTCCAGCACGCCCATGGTCATGCTTGAGTTACCACCGTCTGATGGATGGGCAGACCTGGAACGTAATCGTTCCGATGTTCTTCTTTGGTTCCCAGAATCCAAACTAACTTCTGGGAGCCCCACCGTGATAGGAGTACCAAGTACTTGTACATCCTCGTTAGACGAGGAATCATTCGTAGTACCAGGTTTCTCTGTCCTACTTCTCTCCTTCTTTAAATTTTTGTTGTTGGTAATAAAACCTGATAACGCATTTACAGATGACAAGTCCTATACTATATGAGGTATTAGATATGCAATAAATATCTTGCTTTCTTAATTTTACGTTCTCATGGAATGCATTTTTATATTAAGTACTATCAAGATCTACACTCCTGTCAGTTGCAATATTCATTAAAACCTCACTTATTGCTTCATCAACGTCGATTAAGGATCGGAATTGTCTGAGGATTACCTTCGGACAATTTCATAAACAAGCGAACGCTAACATATACCTACTACTGCTTGATGAACCTTGTAGTTCTACAAAATCTTAGAAGTGTTAACTGTCTCAAAACGAGTTCAAAGCTTGTGATCCCGCTCCATCCTACAAAACAGAATAAATATTTTTTAAGTTCTTTTTCCACATCGGCCCGTTCATAGTCAGTTTAAAAAAATTTGTTAGCATTATACTGCGTAAGAAGAAACATATTTTTTTAGAACAAACGTTTTATATAAATTAGTTACAGGAGTTGCACAATACTCTACACAATGTTGTTAAGATTACATTTTCCTCAATTTAACTTCAAGCAGACTCCTCCTAAAACAAGTGACTTGCTCATATTGAATGTAGTGTGCAATAAATACATACGGATTATTCACAGTAACATATTTACGAAACACAATTCGGATATAATGAAATGTTTTCTTCACAAAATCTCATTCCTTAGCAAACTAGAAAGCAACAGTCTTCTTTGAGATCCAAACATAATTCAATTGTTGCAGTCACCATTGTGTGGGCTAGCTCAAAGGTTTTTCTTTTCCCGGGACTATTCGTCCTGGCTCGTTGTCAGCAGGTCATTTATAACACCGTCTATTCACATTGGCGATCCATCCATCTATCAGCGTTCGCATTGTTACTATTTGTGTGGGGATTCAGAATCTTCTATTTAGTGAAATAAAATTGGCGAATGGAATCTATTTTAGATCTATATGTGATTTTGAACAAATTATCTCCTAATTTTATGAGGAAAGAGACTTCTCTGTATGGGATTCGAAATATGTTTCATTTATAGTAGTTTATAGTCAGTTAGCTTTAAGCGGCAACAAGGCTGGCATAGAAGATTTTCACGATCGATGAAGTGTATAGTTCAGTGTTCTCTCAACGTTTACAACACTGTCTAACATCTTAGTCCGGTCTGACTAAGTCTTTAATAAAAATTAAATCTACATGAAACCTAAAGGAGCAAAGGTAACATTAAGTTAATCTTTGGCTTAGAATCTGCAGGTATGACACTGCTCAAAATATATACATTCAATTATACCAGATAACGCAAAGTTATTAAAACATTTGTTAGAAAAATTTCTTTATCCAGTCAAAGTAGAAATATTACAGAATTTAAAACGTGATCTCTAATTTAAAAATTTATATTACTAGAGATACAAGAAACTCTTTTAGCTTTTGAAAATTAACATTTTTTTCTAAATTATAACCTGAAATAAAAAACTAGTTATGCGATAGGTGGTAAAATAACTGTGTAACAAATAGTTGTAAATAGTTAATACTGGACAAAGTACTTGAATGACTTTAGCAGTTATATACCTATAAGTGTATACGAAGCAAAGTGTATTCAATTGTTTTTTCTTTCTTTTGAATCGACTTCAAGAAAAAAAAAGAGGTTCATAATCGACTGTATTTTTATTTGTATGGTCGTTATTATATATTTCCGTCATGCTTTTTTAACAAAGTAATCCTGTGTCGTAAATCGACTCAAAATTCTTTTTGCATTCGATAAGCTCTCTTGGAGATGTTCCCATTACCACCATGTCAGGATCTGACGATGGGTTCCCAATAAAATCGAGGGAAACCCTCAAATGTTACGACACTGACGACGTATTTTAACTTGTTTCTCTAGTTAGTTTTGCTTATTTGGCGGTATCTCACGTTGTTGAGCTGACGATGAAAGGATCCTTGACCTTTACGAGTTTGAGAATAAGTTATTGAACAATATAATCATGTTATTGACCTCTAAAAGCCGAGCCCAATTTAATTTGGGAAGAAGGCTCGGAGGAATCGAATTTTCGTTTTGTTCCTTTCAAATATGATGAAGAGATACTATACTAATCGTGAAAAATTAAGTAATGTGGAAAATAATTTATTTTCGGGTTCAAATTTAATATCTTACTGGCTTATCTAAATAAAGTAACGGACTTATTAAACTAATTAAGTGTAATGTAATCTACAGTAATGTTATAAAGCGGAAGGGTTTATTTATTTGATTATTTGTTTATTTGGTTGAATGTGCTAATCTTAGGAACTGCTGGTCCAATTGGCGAAATCTTTTAGATACCCAATAGGGTAAATATATCGAGGAAAGTGAATATCACTTGTTCGGCTTATTTTTCTTACATTTATAATGTTGCCTGTTATATCGAACATCGTACTTATTTTAGCTTTTCAATTAGATTAACAAAAAAAATATTTGTATTTCTCTTTGTTGTGTTAATCTCAAAACATTCTGACTTACTCCATAGTTAGACATTAATAGACTATAGTCATTTCTACGTTATTTTAAAGTTTGTAACAAAAAATATTATAATAAATAACTGTGTATTAGTACGAACTACGCATTTGAAGAAAGAGTAAGTTTAACGTAAACAAATATACGCTTATCGGACGCAACTGTCATGGTTACCTATGCACTACAGTTTATGGACGCTAACTGTGGTGCACTCTCTTCACCACTCTCCTTACTCACTTATCTAACATCCCACTCACAATATCTGTGCTGTAACTATGATAGAAATCTTTGCTCTTTCGATAATCTCCTCCTTTTTTGTCCTCCAAATGTTTGTGTAATCTGCAAATATTTCTTTTGAACTTTGGGTGTTTTCTATGTATTTACAAAAAAAAAGTATCTAAGTATTATATCGGTCAGTCTAGTTATCATAGTACAAGCTTTGCTTAGTTTGAAACTAGATGGTGTTGTGTGTCAATGTGTGAAATATTTATTTATTTATTCACATACTTACCGCATTGTTTACTCGTTCTTCACTGTCCGAGCTGTAAATCTCTGGAACACCTTCCCCCTAGATATTAGAACATTTATTAACCGATTAACCTTCATGTTTAAAGTACGCAAGTTCTACAGAGACTTGTTGACGAAGTCATCTGAATAATTATTTGTCTACTCAGAAACGTACGACGTACGTATTTAGAATGTACTCGTGTACGATTTTATTTAGTTTAATATTTCGGAAAATTATTTTTATGTAAATTAAACGATCTTGGTCTCTGTACTCGGTGGTCTACTATTTTTTTATATTTTTAAGGAGATTTTTTCTTTTCCTTTTTATGTATTTAAAAATGTAATCATTATGTTTATAAATGAAATAAAGAGAATAATAATAATAAACTTGCAACACTACAAGCAGTTGGAATTTTTCAAATTGAAATTATTTCCACCATGTCTAGAACTCTGGGCCGTGACACGCCAGGCATGATCACCTCGCCTGGTCGGAGGATCCTTCCTTTGTGTCGGAGGGACATGACACCTCGTCTCTCCATAAAAGTATGTAAAACAACATCATTACAAAGAGAAGGAAAACTTGAAACAAACCCTATTCCAACCCAGGCCATATGGCCAGCGTAGTATAATAGACCAAAACTTCCTTGCTAAGGAGAAGCCTATGTCCAACAGTGGACTGTAAAAGGCTGTTGATGATAGAACTCTAGCAAGTTCTTGAGGCTCCTAAATTTGTTCCATGCTATGTTTATGCGCCTCTTTAGCTCATCTTAGTGTCAAAATTTTTTGAATGACGCTTGTTTTCCTAAATATGTGTACTTTTAGTCATATTCTAGTAAGATACTGCCAATGTGTGTTGGTGCCTAACATAAGTAATTTCAAATCCAATTGACTCTAGTTTTGATGAGTTTTCTGCAAAGAGTATGATATCATCGGTAAATCTAAGATTCTTCAAAAAATAACCGTTGACTTCTATAACTTTTTTTTGCATTTTAAAACTCTGATAATGTAAACGTAAGGAAATTACATATTTTAAACCAAAGATATAGTCTGTCTGATAGCATAGGTACATAGAAGAACAGAACACACCGCTTAAATGAAATTTAGTGAACCGTTATTTATCGTTCATATATCGTACTAGCCGTCTCGGATCTTGAACACAAATGGCACTTTATTTTACTTATAGCCACTAAAGTTACACTATAAATATTTGTTGTGTTTACTAGAAATCGCAGTATAAAGATCACGTCAAAATTATTATTATTTTAACACAAAGGTGAATATTAAATAATAAAAATGATAGCAAGTAAATTATTTAACAAATATATTTGTTGTAATCAGTCTACATTAGCAATAAAATCGATGTGCCCCTTTCTGTCTACAAATTGTTGTGACAAATTTTAAATATATGCCCTCTTATGGAAATAAGTGGAACTAACATGTGCACACGTAAACTACTAATAGGTCTCGATTGTATTTGTTCATAAATAGCCTCATAGAGGGCAGTACTTTACCGTTGATTATTTAGGAAAATAGATGACATCACTGAGTACTTTGTTTTATTTAATTTATTTCACAGTACTAAAGCTTCTAAGCCGTGATGAGCCAAATATTAGGTTTCAAGTGGCACTTTTTGCGAATCAATAAGCGTTTGGTAAATCTACTCTTCAGATTTCTGTTAAATAACGCTTGTGATGATATTATTTTTTATAACTATATTTAACAACAATGTTCTAATTTTTTATACATTTTCGATATTAAATTTGTGAAGTTCCTTAGTAAGCAGGCTAATGACAATTTATCTACTATCAATGATATTTTAAGACATATAATGTCATTGCCTGCAATAATTTACAAGTAAAGTAAATATTAACTCGAGTCGAATCAGTTTTTGAAAATACAGGCAATTATCGATAAATTAATATAAATCGGGTAAGGTTGGGTAACTAAGTAAGTACCCGCAGAATCTTCAAATGGTGCTGATGCAGTCCAATCTGATGCCGACTATATTTAGGTCAATCTGTAAAGCTACAAGTAGGTACATACACTTCAATCTGTTTAGTTAAATCAAACAAACAATGCCGAGATTTGTATATTCGCTTTGATAGTTTTTCGCACTGTTTGAGAATTATGAGTAACACTTAATTAATCTCTTGGTTAAAAACTAATGTTGTAAGTATTAAATAAAATTATAGTAACATTTTCGTTGTAACTAAAACGAATGGCAAACAAAAAACTGAAGAGTTTTTGCTCACCTTGTCAACCTTTACAATAAATAACAAATGGGATAACGAGACCCAAAAAGTGGTACATCTGATAGATGCACACCTACATGATAAGAAAAAGAAACGCCCCAACAATTGACCGTTTAACATAAACATTATCTCGCCGCCATGTTTTCTAACAAACAATAATATCTAAAGCAATATCAGCGCAGCTTGTGATTGAAATAGAAAGTACTAAACAGACTTCATTTCATTAAAAACATTACATTATTCGTTTATCTGCATTAAGTTATCAGTACATATATGTGTACGAAAATGTAGCCTCTGGGCATCATTACTGTTGATAAGTTTGGTACAAGAGGCCGCCGATGACATATAGGAGAAACCGTGGAATACTGACACAAATCTCAGACACGAACCTCTGATTTGACCTGTACTATTCTTATATGGAATTTATCCGTTAGTCTCTCGCCATTGATTACGGTTGCCGCAACTTACAACGGATTTACTACAGCTATACTATTCTGAGCTGTAAAATATCTATATTTTAGTGCCTGAAAACTCATGAATATTTTTGTAATGGATACGTAATTGTAAATTAATTACAATTAATTTATTTTTATTTTACGCACTTGTTCTCGAAATTGCGCTGAATTAACTATTAAAAAAGAACTTAAATAGAATAGGGATTTAAGTCTGTCGAGCATTTTTTCACCAAATTAAGTTGGGGTCCGTTTTAAGTCTACCGCGACGCAGTTGAACTTTTTACTTACGCGGAGCAACTGCCATCAATCCTTCACATGCCAAGGGATATCGAATGCCAGGCGATATCGAAGTTCTGTAGAATACTATTGTCAGACCTTTTAGTGCTCCAACTAACTGTGATTTTTTTTTAATTTGCAGATACTATTTCCTTTTCTCCTTTAACTCTCTCAAAAGAATCAGACATAAAAAAGCCAAACGATACTAAGCGAACGTACATAACTGCAAAGAAAATGTGAGTGTGAAAACCTTTAAAAATTAAGTTATTAATCAAATCGGGAATCGGATCAATAAGAATGTTAAAGATCCTATATTCATCCCACCTTTCATCTTTATATTTGCCTGCGGAGAGTGCTTGAGTTCTTTGATCACATCGCCAGAAAAGAAAAGAACATTCTCGAGTAGCTCATGGTCACCGGAAAGGTTGACGGCAAAAGACACACAGGTCGTAGTCCAATTAGGTGGACTGACCAGATCCGAATACCCTAGGACACCAACCTTCTCGTTGCTCTTCATTCGAGGAGAGGAACAAGTCGCGAACAACTTTCCGGAAAAATATCATCCTTCAACTAGGGAGTCACGACTCTCAGTAAGGGAGGCAAAGGCAGATTCAACGTAAGTTTTGGTCTGCCGCATTAAGTTTCGTAACAATATATTTTTTTTAACATACAAACAATCCTACGGTACATCATCTTTGTGTAACTTCAATGATTTAGGCAGCGTATGCCAAGATAACTGTCAGAGGCCAGTTTTTTTTTTCGACTTAATTGACATGTATTAAGTCGGCAAATCTTCTCGGAAAGAGAACCAAAAGAAATATTACGACCAAAATTACTCAAAATCATTTCAAATTGTAACCTATATGATATTCTGATGTATAACCTATATTAACAAACATCCATACTCACAAACTTTCGCATTTATAATATTAGTAGAATTTTCCTAATTAAAGCTGCTACACAGACTAATCACACACTATACTCGTAAACAGATTTTTTCCACACCGTGGGTACAGTGAGTGTATTAAATTAAAACAATCCAAAATTCTCTAAAGCTCGTTGCTTGTGTACTGAGCCTGTAACAACATTAATTGCAAACTATTTGCAAATCTGTGACCTCGAAACTAATTGGAATCGTGTATACAAGTTCAATGAAATATCAATCTTGTAAAACTTTATTGCTCGTTCAGTTATTTCAGAAATTGTTTCATTTAAATTGATTTATTAAAAGCCTCGTAACAGCAATAACTGAAATTTGTTATTTATACTCGCTTATAAATTGATCTATCAAATGTGTTTTAATCATGTATTAATTTATAACTGGTTCATGACTGTGTAAAAATATGAGGAAGTGGACATGAAAGAGTTTTATTAACATTTTATGTATCTATCTTTATATTTACAAAGTGGATCTTTTAACCACTGGAAGATTGCTTTCTCTAAACAGATAAATCTATCTAGAATTTTTCTTGGCCTCTAAAATTGGAATTCCTTGACATTCTTCTAGGTTTCTTTTATTTCTCTAAGAAAATTTGATTTTCATCTCTTTTAAGCATATCTAGTGTATGCAAGGTATATAAAAGAATAAATAAAGTAGGTACTTATTTGTACTGGATGTCGTAATAGCAGCTGTTCCCGGATCCCTCCCATCTAAGGTGCAAAGTGGCAAGCGCTGGGCACGCCATCATTGCGGCGGTAAGACCCGTTATGGAGGATTGGCTCGAGAGGAATCACGGGACCCTCTCATATCGGCTGACGCAGGTGATCACTGGGAAAGGATGCTTCGGAGATCACCTGTGTCTGATCCGAAAGGAGCCAACGCCTGAGTGCCACCACTGCGATGCCCGGACCGTGGACACGGCGCTCCACACGCTGGCAAAATGCCCAGCGTGGGCGGAGCTGAGGCGTGACCTTATGGCGGCCATCGGAGTGGAAACTCTCATGATCGCCGCCATGTTGCGGAGCGAGAGCGTGTGGAACTCCGCCGTCTCCTTTTGCGAGCAAGTTATGCTTGCAAAGGAGATGTCAGAGCGGGACCGAGAGAGGTTTAGAACTCTGCCGGTCCGCCAGGCCCGGGAACGTGTCCGGTATCACAGACGGCTCGGGCGCCGGCGATCGCAGAACGATCTACGTCCTCCATAAGCACAAGTCTGGGGGGTGATAGGTGAGGCCATCCGTCACCCGAGCTGAAGCAGGCCAGGATGGCAGCGGGATGTGCTACGGAGCACATGCTCTTTTGGAGCAGAAAAGGGGTCATCTGAAAGCCATAGGTAAATGGCCCCAGGTACGTCAGGGTTTCAGGGATTTCCTTTCTAGGGTACACCTGATTCCCCGGCTACTGGTACCTGAGACGGCGTGTGGTTTTTGGTCGGTTCGAGTCCGACATAACCACCATTAGGTGGTATCCGGGGGGATTCCGCACAAAAAAAAAATAGGTGCAAAGTGGCACACCGTATGATTTTAGGCGGTGATTCCGACACACCTTGCAGCAAACCCCGGTGGGGTGACGACCCGAGGGGGTTTCCCCACGTTAAAAAAAAAGGTAGCTATTTGTACTGAAATCGTTTCATTTTGGCACTCTTTCGCCTAATATTGAAGAGCTAATTTGAAATAATGTGTATTTAATGTACACAACTTTATGTTCACAGTATTTTGACGTAAGAACCTGAATAACTTTCAAACTTCAACATTTTAATGAATTACGGTCAATTTATAGCAAATGTGAGACGGCTGCTTTTAATAAGCTCGGATGCCGAACGTTTGTTTTCACTTTTGCGCTAAATTCCAGATTATCTTGAATCATAAAATGATTTATTTATCTTCTTTATACATAGAATGCGTCACATTCACAGCTACCGCAATAAAAGACGAGTTAACCTAAAAGTAAGCGTTGAAAATCATATAAATGTCAATTAAGAAACTCAATTCGATACAATACTATGTTATTAATGTTGTATGTCTTAATCGTATATTGCATATATTTTAAATGACGTAAAATTTAATTTTCATTTGAAACAAAAAATGTGAGATAGTGGCATTTCCTTTGCAGTTGTAAAAAAATAACAAACTGTAAAGTAATGCTGTAGCAATTCAAAATATAATAGGACTCATACCAAACAATAATACAATTGGAAGAATATGCAGCAATAACTGTGTTTCATAGAGCGAAACGTTTCATCCTATGTACTAGGAAGACATATTACAGTAGACAGATCTAAAGAGAACGTTGACAATTAATTTGTCATAAATGTTTAACGTATTTTTTTTATTGATATGATTTAAGTAACTAAAAAATAAATTCAATAGAAATAATAACCTGAACATAAGTAAGAGACGCTATGCCACTATGTTTTTATATGATCAAGTCAAATAATCGAGGTAAATAATTTTAGAATTAGAAAATTATTTACCTCAGTTTTTAGAATTAGAAAATTATTTATCACTATCGGTCCCCGGTCTTGTGTAGGAAAGACATTAGACTCTAATGTGACTCCACAGAACAAATACTTCTGGATAACTGACCAAATTACCAACTGATAACATTGATATCGACTATTTCACACAACTTTGAACAAACAAAATAATTTTATTTGTTACTGACAACCCTAAACGTACCGTCTAGTCACTACAACATATATTCGTGGATTCAAACGTATCATTCAAAGTCGGCGAGTGATTCTATCCATGTACATCTTATATCTGCGAATGCATCTAAAATGGTCCAACGCCATATCAGTAAAACACAAGTTTTTTTAATGGCGCCAACGCTCTTCTTGTAAACTAATCTAGAGAGGTGACTCACTGCTTCTATGTCTGTTTAACTGTAGTTTTCACCAACGTTTATTACCTTACTAAAAAGTCATGTAATAATATACCTCTACACGGTGTTTTACAACATAAAAATCTCGGGAAATGTTTAATCTCATCATATTCGTCCACTTCTACACTGTATTAAAAGTGAAAGACTTTAGAAAAGATATTTAACTTGTGATATAAATTATTACACAATTTTTAAAAATGAGAAACTACATAATTCATCTTTATATCGTCTTTTTAAATTTAGAAACAGTGATTCGTTGTGTTTCAAGAAGTTCTTTCATTCATTTATCTATGAAGTGTATATCCTAATCCAATACGAATGACGAATTGGATCTTTAAATGTGTCAGTCTGTCGCATACATTTAGTGATTGCATGCGGATAAAAGGCAGAGACACAGCTAGAAAATACTGACCTAGAAAAACGTCACTATTTTGTGTCTTCTTACTATTTTTACTCATTGAAATAGTAAAATCATTTCATTACCGTCAGAACTATATTCATACGAATACTCACAGCAGTCGCCAATGTGAATCAGTGCATGAGTTCGTAATCTCAAACCTAGAAACAATTGGTAGACTGCTTGAATGTCAAGTGCAGATAAATGTGTCCTAGTTCTGTAATCTACTTAGTTCTCATTCATTAAAAATGTTTTTATTGTTGGCCACATTTGTGTGGTGTATGGGAACGGACACACGCAAAATCTTGGTCAATTGAATGGAAAAGGACTTTGATTGAAATAGATTGAGCTAAATGGCATAAGGGTTTTGGAGCGCAACGTTGCATAATGCTTATGATGATGTAATTGTGGTAACTTCCACTTACGACATAAACGTCTTCTGTCATCTGCCGAAGATAAGCTGAGCTTCATAGTAACTATCGATCCTTCACAGTTTTCGTGTTAACCGCTAAATTGAATAGTATAAAATATTGTTGTTCATCAAGATCACTTTACGTGATCGGAGGATCCTCACTTTGCGTACGAGAGTCACAAGACTCCTACACGAGTTTTAGCACCCTTAATGATTGTTAAACTTGCTACTAACATCGTGTTTTCAATAATTTTCTCTAAAATGTTTAATGTGTTTTTTTTCTTTTTAAAGAGCCTGCCCAAATGACCCTACTCTGCCTGATGGAAAGTATGAATAAAACCCAGGAGTTGTGGTCACCATACTTATTGCGAATGCAGACAATGCAGTATGGTGACTCACGCTATGGCTGCCTAGTAAGGAACTTTTTTACACCTCGCCTGGGACGTAAAAAACATGACACACACTTACCACGACAACTGAACCCCTGCATCAATGGGCCTCCGGTCTCACACTCAGCAACGAAACACGACAGCACGGTTGCTGTCACTTTAGGTTGATCTGTGGGAGGATAGTTCTACCCCAGTCGAACCGGCTCGTTCGTGCTGAAATCAGCGTGGCTCTACTACCTCTTGTACTCCAAACTCAGTATTAAGCTACGAGTTATCAGTTGCTTCAGTTTATTCTTTGATACGGCAGCTAGTAATATGTATGAAATAAATTGGGGCTTAAACTATTACAAAAAAAAAACTATAACTTTAAACTTTTACTATGAATGAATGAATATCGAAGACGAATAACAATATTTTTGATTAAGTTCTCACGTGAAGATGTTTTTTTTATGACTGTATTAAATTTAATATAAGCATAGGTGGGAATATTACGTAATAAACCTCATTGTGTCTTTTTAATTTCTCAAATATTAACGAAAGTGTATAAGTGTATAACTATAACGTGAGACAATCTAAATTTATTTATGTTGGATCAAAGTTCAGAGCCATTGATCGCCTGAACGATTCCAATAAATGGCGAGCCCAAGTCGGACATCGTCCGTCCTAATATTGAACAGAATACATTAATCAAAACGTTGTTTTATTTTTATATTAACTCTTATTTCAGAGACATAGAGAATTGTAGGTCGTGCTGGGTCAACAATGGAAATTGGATGGTTGATCCAGCCCGATCTAGAATTCTCAATCTTCACCTATTTCGTTCGTTCAGAATATAAAAAAAAATAAAAAGTTTAATGTGTGTATTTAAACATTAAATATTTGTTTTTATCTATCTTGACTCTCTGATGTGTAAATCTAAATTTTACCAGAATAATCTTCTACTTTCTTGGTTTCCCGACGTTCCCTCTGCAATGAATTCGAGTCACAGATATATTGGCGAGAGCTCATCGATGTCTCTGTAAATTGTGAGTTTGGTGGGTAGTTAGACACATACTCACTGTAGCTACTTTTATTTGTTTATAACTACTACTACACTACATTTTTAATATCCGCTGATTGCACTTCATAGGCTAATAATGTGCTCGTCAAAAAAAATACTTGTCTTCAGATCAATGGTATTGTTGTTAATTTAAATCGCTGCACACATTCTTTTGTGAATGTAAATATATATTTTTATTTTGTAGGTTAGACGAGGACTGACATACTTATAACTTTTATGTGTTCTTTCTACGGTTGCAGGTGTGGATTTAATTTATTATATAAATTAAATACACTGGATAAGTTGAGTTTGTTTAATACATTATTAATGACTGTTCTGTCTTATTGCTATCGTAGAGGATTGACGTACAGGTACACGGTCGCTTAAACTCGGTCCTCGTTCGCAATTTGCAATTTTAGAAGCTTAAATTGACCCGCCAATTCCCTCTACACTGAGGTGAATTACTGAAAAGCAAACGTCTAACTCTTTTTAATACGGTAAATCTAATGTGGTGTAGTCTTAAAAATGCAGTAATGTACTTTAGACTTTTAAGTTACGAGCATGCACGGATGGCGGTATTCACTTACTGTCAGGGTATGTCTGCTCGTTTACATCCACGTTATAAATGTTACAGTCCTCAAAATATAGATTCATCTCTGTGACAGAGGGCTACTAAATCGACGAAATAACTTTAAACAAGCGATTCTATTTTGTATCACCTTCCAATCCAATCTCGTATGTTCTAAAATGACACTAGTGATAACAGCCACAGATATCAAGCTATATTTTAGGAACAGAATATCTAGTGCTTTCTCAAACTTTATAAAAAAAATAATTTTACAGTTGTTTATAAATTATTTTATTTCAATTTTCAGTCATAAGCAGGTATAAATTATTAGTTTACGATGTGACGCTACGAGGAGTTGTAACGCTATTACTAAAATTAAATAATGGCATGTTTAAAATATGTACATTCATTATATTTTTATTAAGCATAACATTTCACTCATAAATAATTTATCTAAAAAATTGTTAGAAGCACCGCCTTGTCATGTCATAACTGCGGCTATTCATAATTTAAAAATTACAAATCTTTGCTATATTTCAGTATTTTACTTGACTGCACTGATGGTGTAGTGATATAATTGGTATCCACGACATCCACAGCACTTCCTACTGCATATTGTTGTAGTTTCGATCCTCACGTGCGACAGCACTGTGTGATCCACAAATTTTTATTTTAAGACTAGATGTTCTTTCAATTCTAATATTAAATATTCCTAAAGCAGGCGCTACCTTTTTTTAATATGAAGAAATTTGGCCTTGAGTGTCAATTTAATTAGTTGGTGAATGATCGAAGGCGTAATGCCAATGAATGCAAACGATTAAGGTATCATTAATCAAATTGTACCTACCTTCTCTCAAGACTTGATATGCAATAAACTCTACTAGTCATTCTGTAAATATTTGAATTGATATTTAAGCATGTCGATAAGACTTCTAACCTTTCACTTATTATTATCAGTGTTGTCTAAGCACAAATACGGTTTTCATTGAAAAGTTGACACATAGATCAAACTCGTGTGATAACGGATTAAGACTGCAGTATCAACCTGACCTCCACCATCCCGAAATCATTGGCAAGAATAGTCCGGGCTTTCTAGCATAGAGTTAAATTAACCACCTCCGACGATACGATGACCACTACGGCCGTGGTATTTGGCAGCTGTAGTTTCCGGAACTTCTTCATAGTGACGATTGCTACAGATGGCAACTGCGGGGTAGAGCTACTTTTTGGGCAACCTTTTTATTCTGATTTCGAGACTTATTAGCTCCTCTGCTACTACCTGCCAACTGGGCACTCTTAAACTCTTAAAAATGAAGAAGTAAGAGTAAAAGAACTTTTAAGGTTCCTGGATTTTGTAATCACTTTTTGAATTATGGCCATCCCCACATTTACTCTCTTCTGCAAAGACACTGGTGTTTCGGTTCCAGAACCTCTTTCCACCAGCTCTCGGATTAACGAGGGGGATCCGTAATTTCCTGCTCCGCTGCAGTTTCTCCCTCCACTGTTCTATAGGTTTCTGCCTAAGAAAAGACAGAGCGTGACGGGGCCGAAATCAGTGTGCACAATTACCTTCTACGGCTGCTACGCACTTCTCTTGAGACTCTCTGTCAATCTCTTCATCTAATTTGATCTCTCGTCTCCTAATGTCTATTTAATATTACTTTAAGTACACATCGAGCTTATCCTACCTTCTCTGCCGCTGATAGCAGAGAAATTCCGACTCGTAAAAGGGCCTTCACGTTTTTTTAACGAGATTTTCCTCCTCATTGCTCCGAAAAGCGAAGAGTCAACAGAAGAATCAACATCCTCTTCAAGCTACAATATTAGCCGTTGGCGGTAACACCCTTCTCCAAATGGCTGTGGAAAAACCAGCGCCAACACCAAAGTTACCAGTGTACACTACGTGGAGGTCTCTTAGCCAAGTATCCTTAGAAAATAAAACCCTCTTCCAATTCATCTGGCCAGAGTGCTATAGCAGGCCAAAACCTCCTAGCTAAGGAGATGCTTATGTCCAGCAGGAGACTTATAAAGACTGTTAATAAGATAATTAAGATAATAAACCAAGGAATGACTAAGAATTACAGTATTTATAACCAACTTCAGAGAGATTGTATTACATATTACATAAAACACTACATGTGTGTGTAGGACCTTTTGAAATTCAATTTTTTATTTTTATCGATTTACATTGATACTTTTTCTCTTCAACGTAACACAATCAATGTTAAATTCACTTTATATTTTAAATGTCATCGTTCTCTAAACAATGGAAAGGCAGTTGCTGAATATTGCTACGATTCGTGCAAGGTGCACTTATATTTATTTTATAGCTATCTATGTAAAAAAACTCATATGATAAACGGTAGACAGTCTTATTTTCTTGTTCAAAATAAGCAGATCTACTAAAAGGTAAGTAGAGCTGGCAACATAGTTGCTTGTGTCAACCTTTTCAATATAATGGTCTTTAAACAAGTAATAAAATTTGAAAATTGTTAGAATTGCAGGTGTGGAGTGAACGGCAGTCGATGACCAAGCCTTCACGGCCTTCATGTCAGCTGTCCCACCCACAATTATTGAGTCATTGTAGAATTCGCCCACCATGTCTCAACTGCTGCTAACATTACCATAATCATTGTGTTAATTTTAACGGCTTCCACGGCCTTGAGACTGTCATTTTATTAGCTATTATAAGAACCAATGTCATTATTATTAGGTCAATTTACTATTTTTTAATTTTTACACGCTGTTAATATGCCTAACGTAATATAATGAACGAATTCTAATAATAAAACCTTACATATATGCGATATTAATCAGGTGTCTTATTGGGTGAACATTTGTTTAATTTTGGTTCTGTTTTAGTCTATGGAGAATAGATTATATTAAATGTTATCCAATGTCATAAATGTAGACATATATTGTTACTAATTAGTATTAACAAGTAAGTTAAGTTAATTGGATGATCGTTTGTGTCATAGAGCTACACAAGCCAACAGCAAACTGGGGGCTGGACCGGAATGGCATACAGTTTGCGTAGATGCAAGAATTGTTATTGATAAAAAGATATTCCAGTTTAAGTCTGTACTACTGTACTATTCAACATCATGTGGTATTACTACAAAACATTTAACATGGTCATTGTGTCTTGTATGGAGATCTCCTAAAATATATTCATTTGTACACAGTGGATGCATAGTATTATGGACTGCAATTTATTGCCTTTACTATATTTTTTATATTTGTTATAAACAGACACATATACACAAACATATTTATGAGTTTGACATTTAAATATAAAAGTATGTGCAGACATAAACATTGGAAAACCAGTAAACAAATATGATTAGACTTTATTATGCAATATCAACTTAATAAAAACGCACTTCCCCAATTTTTTTCATGGAAATTGAACAGGAGAATAGTTTATGCACACACGTGCACAACTTCCTCATTTGCCCATATTTTAAAAATAACTATTCGTGCTAGCACACGTTTTAATATGGAAGCCAATTTATTCGTCGACGCTTCAACAACATAAGTTATGATGTCAGTAGTCATGACTTGAATACATGTGACCGTTGAAATGATTCTGAGTATTCACTATAGAAACTTACCTTCAAACGTGAAGGAAACATTTAGGATTCTTTTACAAATGATGCGTCATTTTGTTATATTTTTTCATTAAATAGTAATGCTACTACTTATAAATTTATCTGGTTAAGATACTAGAAAATCTAGTTCGATATTACTTTCATTAACCAACTTCAAAAAAAGGAAGTCAATGCTCAATTCAATAGTATTTTTACCCGACTACGGCGAAGATAAACCCTTTCTGGGTAATGATTTTGGATGTCTATGTATGTTTGTGTGTTCCACCGTAGCGCCTAAGCTACAGAACCGATTTTCAGGGTCAATAGATTCGTAATAATGGCCCGGGTGACATAAGCTATACAAATTTCAAATGATGGAATTGAGACCTCAGATTGTAGCCTCAAAAAACTTGAAATTGAGATAATCGTCACGTATTTGGTACCAAACAAAAGGTATTCACAAGCACATTATAAATATGTATATATATCAAATCTTTTAAGGCAAAATATAGATAAGTTTAAAATAAGGTCGTATAGTTCACGCGGTAAATTCAGTCCAATTTTTTATATAAATAATAAAAGCCATTATTTTAATTTTCAAACATATTTATTAAATACGAGTAACTATATATTATCTTTATTGTGTATTCCATTCGAACTTGTGTACAAGTTATAATATTTTAACGTCCTACCAGGGGGTTACCACAGAAACCATTGACAAGATTGAATTTAAATATGGCTACAAGAACGAATAGTTATGTATGTATGTCTTGTTTATATCACGGTATCTTTTTTAAATGTGTACCTTAGGTATTTTTTAAACTAACATATCTCTTTTCTTTTTTCCTAGGTGCTTTGGTATTTAAGTCAACTATATTTACATTAAAAAATCATTTTAATTTCGCATGCAATTACCGCAGTACATTGAAACTAACTGTAAGCCACTCAGTAGTTAAATATGTAGGTGCTAACTCACGTAGCACCCACAAAACAGTGTTATGATGAACCAGATCTTAATAAAGTACACCTGACTTGAAAAGTGAGGAGTAAGTTTATCAAACTCACTGTTTACACAAAGGATCCTGTCTAGTTTTACGACGACCGGAGTCAAGTCAATGGACGGAGAAGACTCCAAAATTAGCCAGTGCGAATGCGGGCCACGAACGAGCCGACCGAACGACAGTAACCGATGAGATTATCAAAACGTGTTAAGACATGCAATCTATAGATACTAATATTATAAACGTAAAAGCATATTTGTTTGTTTGAATGTTTATCTTTCTTTCACGTCGCATTGGGTTGATTTTATGGCATGATTTTTGTGTCTAGAGATAGTTAGGAGGCTGGAGAGTGATATAGGCTACTTTTTTTGCGATAAAATATCTCATTCCAATGAAAAATCTATTATGATATGCATTCTTATATTATGAATCACTCCAAATTTTATAAATTCCAATAAATTGTGCTATTAGGGTTTTTCATCCAATTGCTTAAGGTACAAAACATGTATTAAATTTTATAGAAAAACACTAGAGGTTTTTGATAGATGGCACTATATGGACTACCTAAACTCTTTACAGATGAACTTTTTCATTTCTTTTTACTTTAAATATTATATGCGACATTTAAATGTATAAAACGAAAGTTTGTAAGGATGTATAGATATTTGTTACTCTTTCACACAAAAACGAATGTACGGATTTAGATGAATCTTTATAGTAATATAGTTTATATGTACATACATCAGAATAACGCATAGCCTCACTATTTACCGCGATAATCGATATGCACGCGGGCGGAGCCGGCAGCGAAAGCTAGTAAAATTATAAAGAGGAAAGTATTGTGTTTTTGTTTATATGGAATAAATTAAAAAAACTGATGGATGGATAAAATTTTTCACCATTGCCATGGTACATTATCCTTGAATGATATTGGCTATACAGGATCCCTGGTATACATTTCATCATTTATTACTAAGAAGCTGATTTTTCGTGAGTAGCTTCCTTTTGACAAGACGCTCAACATTTTTCCTTACAGCAATGTTGGTAAATGGTAGCTCAACAAGGTAGCAATGATAAAATATGAGGATTAGACAAATTTTAAAAATTTATTACTAACCGAATTTTCTTTGTTAATTATCAAGATAATTATCTAAATAACGTGTAGTAGTGGGCCTCAGCTCCAATTGCAAAATGAACAAAATAATATTATTGTTCATTTCAGGAATTTCAACTATGTAAATGGCGGATTGGAATAACGTACCATATAATTTGTAGGACAATGTGGGTGGTAGCTATGTAAATGTTAGCTGAACAATAAAAAAGAAATCAGCTGGTAGGTAATTATTTTTCATGACCTTATTTATAATACATGTTGGAGAGAGGGGACTCTCTGATAAAACCTTATATTTTATAGGACAAATATTATTTCACGTTATTTAGATAATTAGCTTATAATTAACAAAAAAAATTCGGTTAGTAATAAATTTTTAAAATTTGTCCAATCCACATATTTTATCATTGCTACCTTGTTAAGCTACCATTTACCAACATTGCTGTAAGGAAAAATGTTGGGCGTCTTGTCAAAAGGAAACTACTCACGATAAATCAGCTTATTAGTAATAAATGATGAAATGTAAACCAGGTATCCTGTACTACTGAATTTATTACTAGTCAAAATTAGAGTTCTTCACAAAAACCTTAATAATGTAGCCCAATTTGTAAAAAAAAATACTATAAAATGGCTTGTATCACATGCGCTGCGGTAGCGATTACTGATATAATAAAAAAAAATTCTACAATATTAAAAACCACATAATACATTTATAAAAAGGCCTTCGCAACAGTTCATGAGGAGTATGACAGACGATACATATAAGCGCGTAATACAGAAGATAATTCTGGTGCATTGTTCTTAAAAATCATTACCGCTTTCCGATTAGAAGATTAGACATTACGAGAACACACACACTCTTTTTCTAATACTTAAGCCTTATAACAAGAAGACTGCAATCCCTAGTTAAAGTTGTTTAGTTGGAGTCTATCAATGTACGGTATGTCTGCGAATGTTGTTATATTGTTATTATTTCTTGACTCCAATATCTGTCTATCTACTAGTTCTCAACCTTATTCACCATCATCATGAATAGCCTTTAAAAATTCACTGTTGAGCATAGGCCTCTACTTAGAAACGAGGTTTAATTGATTTCATATTACTTCAGTTAATGCCTTATTCAGACGAATCTACGAGTACATCTGTGCAGATTTGACCGAAGCGAAATCATTTGTAAAGGTATTAAAAAGAAAGTTTATTTTAGTCACGTCAAATAACATGAACATTTATACAAACACATAAAGATTTAAATTGCCAGTTGAACGTAAATATTTTTAAACTTTAATACGAAATATTTTAATACGAGAGTGTGTAAAGCAAACCACGTGGTATGTCAATCCTTATTCCCAGGTTTGACATTGTGTCATTCATAAATTCCTCATGTCAGATTATTGTACATTGCCCCTTAAGCGAGAGTCTGCGTCAGTATTATCATATATGTACAAGCACTTATATAAATTTATACAAATTTAGAATATTACGTAGGGGATTAGAAAAAGGCGTGAATAAAGGTTTTGCCGCAAAAATTTTTAGTATTTTATTTTTCTTTCCTTTTCTTTGTTAATAAATGAATGTGCGTAGTACTTAAATCATATATAGAAAAAAAATTCAACATTCATTAAAAAAAATTGAAATAATAATCAGCTTGCAAGAAAAGTGTCAGATGACAGTGACAGTGATCATATCAATGTACAAAAATATCTTAGGAATGAATTAAAATAGTATGATTTTTAAAAACTTTTTGGTTTCTATAAACCTATTTAAGATAGAAAAGTATTAAATAAAGAAGGAACAGTATCTGCCAAATATAATGTGCAGATTGTACAATACTTAAATATAATTAGTGGCAACAGTGTCTTTCCGGAGCGTGCGGGGGGCCTACGCGTGAGTCACTCAACGGATTCCATGTCAATGTAGCGCCGTTGAACTTGCAATTTTAATACACTTCGTCGCGCAACTTAATTGGCGATACGGTTTATACATAAAGACCAAGATGAAATTGGCCTCAATTACACACTTTAACGTTCAATCTGCCCCGTTATTACATGTGGAGCAACTAATTATTGGATACGGGTAGACTTTTTAATTACATAAGACATATTACTTTGTTAAAGTTAATGACTCATACGATATTGTACGACACTTTTGGGCAAATTATACGGGAGGAACACAAGAGAATCTGTAAAGATATAAATATATGCATTATTTAGGCAATGGTATGCCTCTAAAGGAGAAGACAGTAAAGAATATCGTATAAAGAAAGAAGAAAAGATTGTCAGTGAGTATTTTTTTACAATAAGCCAAAGTCTTTGTATATTTATATATATTTATATATAATATATTTCAAAAATATTAACTCAACATAGAACTATTCGAACCTCTTTAGCTATCCAGATATGTCGAGCCTAACAGATTTGACAATAGCATTGTTTAATTACAATTTTATAGTGTGGGTCACCATACTCCATTGTCTGCATTCGCAATGAATATGGTGACCACAATTCATGGATTCTATTCATGCTTATCATCAGGTAGAATAGTCAGTTTAGCAGGCTCTTTAAGTAAGAAAATAAAAAATTACCGATATAATATCAAAAACATAAGCGCGCATACAAACTCACTCCTTCTACATAGTTCCTCTCTGCCCTTTGACTGTATAACACACACATATGGCAAACTGTTTGAATCACGTTTAAGGTACATTACGTCATGATGGTAATCAGAATGCAAAAAACGTGCAACGCTCCGACACAAACGAGTCTATCACCTGTCAAAGCAATAACAAGGGTTGCACGAATTGTTTTCTATTAAGGCGGTGCCTTACGCAATAACAGAAATGTTATTTAACAATTAGACGACAAATTGATGAGGCAAGATAAGTCGGTCGGTAAACTCTGATGATTTTCACTGGACCGTAACTGCCTACCAAATCTCTTTCATTAAAAACTACACAACGTGAATACACAATACTCGTATATAGACACCTATAAATGAGCGAAATCTGTCGAAAGCCGTCCAAGCCAATCAATCAAAACAAACAATTTCCGCATGATTCTAGATTGTGAAATTATAAATTTTATGACGCCATTATGTAATGTACGAGAAAATGTTTTTAACTAACGTTATTTTTAATTTATTTTGATGGATGAGATGGAGTTATGGATGTTCAATGAAGCTTTAACTTGACTTGTGCCATAGTACTTAGTACTCAATAGAAACGCTTAGACAGTAGATCCAATTATTATTTTTTTCTCTAAGACATTCATCAACTTTCATAGTACATACTTTCACGGTTGTAATGACGACTAAGATTGTTTGCTTGGGTAAGACTGACCAGTTTTTCTGCATAAACGCTGAGTGCCACGCGTAACGTATCGATAATTATTATAGAAACTGGAATTAATCTTGCACAGTTGTCGTAATATATACTGCTCTCACGCATTGTTCTTAGGCCTTGCCGCACCAATTAAGCACTTTTCCATTTACGTAGTATGTAAATACTTGAAATTCCTTATCAAGTTATTGGAAAATTCTTTGCATTCAAGTTCCCGGTATACTACCGACCTAAATACAATATGGATGCATTTAGAACATATTTTTATGTTAACTGATAATTTCACAATTTCTTTTTCTGTCGGATTACACAAACATGCGAATTAATTAATTCATTAATCAATGCCGAATCACAATTCCTAATTATTTTTGAGTGTCCATTGAAAACATCCTAAGCTTAAGTAGATTAGAAACATTGTACTTTATTCACGGTATTGCAATATGGGTTTCAAATAAATTATTATTATTAATACAGTAATATAATTAATCTTTCTGTTCATGTAAGCAAAATCAGAAAAAAATGAAGCATAATATTTGTTGTGACTATATAGTAGCTAATACAAGTATATAGTATTTTGTTAAACGTTGAATTGTTTGACGTTTCACTAGACCACAATTCTGTCGTCTACGACAAAAAATTGTTATTCAAGAGGCCCTGCAGCCAGTCCACCAGGACGTTACCAGTGCGATGATGCGGAAGATTTTTTCATGACTTCTTTAAATTTCATGAAGAGTATACGGTTGCGTTTGTAATTGTTAAGTGAATATTATCACTATCTTTACGATTTTAGATATTCAGCAATCACTACAGGATACAAACATCATCTTGTTTTGCGTACGTACGTAGATCCTTACTTTACCATGCTAGGTACCTTACATTAGGTTCTACTAGATGCAATTCCCACTACAAAACACGGCTACACCATTGGATATATACACTTAGCGCTAAGGTATTGTGTGCATCTGCGATAATATGTAAGGAAGCGACATGAAAATAAATAAACCAACTAAAGTATAAGCTGTGAAATATAGATAGATTGTTGATGAGTAACACTTGTAGAATAAGATAGAAATCCATTGTGAAGTATCTGAACTGTGTAAAGAAGAAATTAAGTTCTTAGAAACCAACTTTGTCTCAGTGTAAGCGTTATAAAAACGTCGCTTTTATAAAATTTTATAATTTTGCCATTTTGCCAAAATTTTATAATTTTATTATCTTGCCAAATTTGTTTTGATGAACAGACAAATATAATCCCTCATATGTAACACTTGAACGACCACCAATCCGTAAAGCGAAAAAAAAGTTAAATTGTTACGAAAACCACACTGGCACGGTCTCATTACATTGTGGTAAGATGAGAACCTCTTCTGCCATCCGGAACGATAAAGGTGTTAAAACAATTCAATTGAATCGAGTTTTTATCGGTTAACTAGTTTTTTTCGTAATAACCTTGTTTGTATATCATTGAAAAACCTACAAGTAAAGTGATTATATTATATTTGCAGTAGTAACTGCAAATCTTCTGACGTGCATTTCTTTCATGGGACTTCTTTGTATGAAAATATTTCTAAATTGGTAACATTTTTGTTATTAATATCTGACAAACACTACACAAGAAAGTAACTTGAAAAATATCATTGTGTATACATGTCTGTTGCAAGCAGACATATATGTATATCTATACGCTCATCACTCACTCGCAACACATGAATCAACTGCACGCACAGAAAACAGCCAATTTCACCTATTGATGTTGATACTTTTATGTAAACCAACTTAACTTTCAAACCTACCCTTCCCTAAGGACATTAGTGATTTTCTCCAGTAAATTTATACTTTAGTTACGACTCCTAAAACTAATGTTAACATTAATCAGATACCTGTTATAACAGAAACACGTGTTGTAACAAATAAGCAATTGGAAAAGCTGAAACTAGTTTACTGAACAGAACAATTCATGAATTCGTATTTAATATGACAACTGCCTAGACTTGTTTGTAGAGAAATGTCGTCCGTTCACTTCATAGTTTCATAAATATTAAGATAAACATAGATATCATACGGAAAAGAGTTCCGCCGTTCTGTGGGTGTCGAATAAGTCAAGTAACGGTTCCGGCATCCACCTACTGCTGCGCTATCAGGAGTCTTCGTCTATTTAGGCAATGAGTTGACAGATAATGAGCTACATAAAAACAGATAATAATATCTGCTCTTCAGATGAAGAAATGTCGAATATTTCATTTTCTTATAAGATAAACTAAATCAACTTTCATCATACAGCAGTAGGTAGTCAAATTTTCAAATGTTGTCGCCGACATTAAAAAGTACTTACCTTTCATTACGGTTAATATATATTAAATATTCATTTAATTTAATATGAATTCAGCCTTTATATTCAAAATAAATGAAATATCGACTGGCCATCGATGATTTTTTTACTCAGGACGCTCAACCACATTGGTTATAGTTAGGAATATGAAAAACCATGGCCGGTGCTCCGTATTTCTCGTCGTTTTAAGCAATATAACTAGACTCAAAGCAGGCAAAGTTTATACAAATTAAAGTTGCCGTGTATAGTGTAGGGTACACGGCTAACAAAATTAGGACAGGTAATAGAAAGAGACAATAAGAGTTTCATCTTCACTCTGTCGTACAATGAACAATATAACACCGTTACTTGGCAGCTGTTACTAACATATGCTGTAGGTCCATTATAAATTATTTCTAAATTTCAGATCCCGCAGATAAATGCTATTTGCAATACAAAAATTATTAAAACTTGATATGCAGTTTAAGCTACCATTCCATTAAATAAACACACTTTACAGTACTACAACATCCTGGTTTAACACATTGAACACTATACTTATAAACATATCATCGATACATCGATTTTTTTTTAAACTAAATGAACAGTGACTCCGTACGTTCACGTTTTTATGTATTTTTGCAAAAAGTTTAAATAAAGAACTATTACAAGATAATAATAATCTGGTTACTCACAACAGAGCCAAAGTGGAAAATATATAAATCTGCTATTTAAATGTAGAAGCAAGATTACGCATGCATGACTAATGCTTTTCAAGGGGCAGTGTATGATCTTGGCTTCCAAATATTTAATACTGTGTATCCATTTTTGTAACTATTTCACAGAATATGACTGTTAATCTGACAAGAAAAAACCAGAATTTAATTAAAGAAGCTCTTTATCTGATTTCATGTATAATACATAAATCGTACGTTTACTTATTTAATTTCCCTGGAAGTATTGAAACAAACGTATCGTGTACGAATTGGCAAAGTTTCAAGAAATCATTCTCATGTGACGTAGTTTTTAAACATCATGTATAGAATGATCATGAATCTTCAAGAAATGCCTATGGTCAGCAGTGGACTGTTAAAACTGTTGATGATGTGATCAATCCTCCAATATTCCTGTTGTATATCCTTTGATCTTGATTATTATTACACGCATAGCCATAAGAATAATCCAGTACAACAGATCGATTCTGAAATGAAGCGTGTTGTAATTTTTACTCTCACTTCGCGTTTCATTTGAAATTTTATACTTAAGTTACATATACATGAATCGCCATCTTGTTTTCAACTTAAGACTTTTACACAAAGTTCATTGTTGTTTAAATTAAAACTTTACTTGCAGCTTTTTATTTACAGCGTGCATTCTGGATAAGAATTATGAGAAAACATATCTGTCCTCTATCTATTTTATTTATTAATAATTTATTAGAAAGAAAAGGAAAGAACCTTGTTTCATAATTAATTACTGAAAACAGTAATAATATTTTTTTAAAATATCATTCATGCCGATAATTTTGGGTTCACCTATCCGTGTACGCTTCTCGTGCTGACCACCATTTTAAAATTAATTATTTGTTTAAAATCTTCGCTCACAGTTTCACTATACGACAAGAATGTTATGAACAATCTTAAGGTTTTCGCTATCACAAATTTTTAGCTTTTTAAATAAAACGTTTCACAGTTCCATAAAACTGTCACTTGTTGGTTATCTCTTGGGTACAATACTCTTTACCGAGTGAAAGGTACTATGTCCTTTTCTGTACCTAATCCTAGCAACGTGTGTGCAATTCATAGCGATGTATTAGGTCAAGGCGTGAAAGCATAACAAATTAACACACAATCCCATTTATAATATTACTTAGAATACGTGAGCATTAGATATGTCTCAAGTCTGTAACTATTTTCTAGTTCTCATGCCTACATATCATTGTAGCAGACAATGTAGCTTTATAAAGTGTTTATTTCAGAATCGCACTACTACCATGAAGCATCGTAGCGAAACCGTATAAAATTATAATTAACATACGTTCTGCAATTTAAGCATGACTACAAAATAGGTACTGCTGAGCTACAAAATACCGTAATATCAACTTCACATGCTTAAATTTAAATTCAACTAGTTTTACCTTATGATAATGCACTCTAGTCTCAAAGCAGACCAGCCGACTACGACGCAGATATTATAATGCACAAGAGTTTATGAAAACACAGGTGCACTCTTTGCTCCCTAATACTCAAATATGGGGATAAAATCCCAACTTTCAAACTCTGGGCTGTTATTAAGCATTTCTAGAATCAGAATAACTTAATAATATTTTTTGACCCGGCCTGAGAATCAAACCCGAGACCTCTTGACCGGAATTTACATACACTAACCGCTAGACTAACAAGGCTGACGACCATACAATTGGTTAATCGCAGTTTGTTTACCTAGGTGATATTATCCGAGTGGATAAAGTAGACTTTTGGATTTCCTCATTTCACCTTGGAAGTATTTCACCTAGGTTATATTACCGAAGTAGAATGATTCAACTTAAGTGGTGGCCTTTGTTCACCTTAAAATTGATTCACCCAGGTGAACAAACGCGGCTTTTATATATATTCATCTTGTGTACTTTTACCACTTCATAAGATACGATAATGCAAACTCTCAAATTTATAACTTGATTTTAAATAACTTTAATGTTCATTGTACACTTTGTAGGCATCATCATAATTAAAAGTCCCCTTCTGTCCATTAGGATGCACTATTTCAAAACACCAGCTGATTGAACAGCTTTGATATTCACTGTGATCTACCATTTGTCTGAGTGGATCCTGTAATACTTTCGTCTCACTTTTATGTACCACTAGACTCACTAGAGGATCGATTAGCAATCAGATAATTTGACAACTGAACTGTTTCTGAATTGATGTTATTGTTTATACAGGAAATCGGATGGATGAATATTACCAAAACAAATGAATATCGGTAAAAACAACTGAATATAGCCAAAAACTATGAACATAGTCTGTACAAAACTAATGAAAATCAGCTACTTCTACGGTGTTTCTACACAAACAAATAACAAAAATAATTCAGATCTTGCCAATCTACCTAAGTGCTATTCGGTTCACTAGTGGAGAATAAAAGTGAAATCAACTAAGTGAAATACTTCCAAGATGAAATGAAGAAACCTAAAAATCTACTTTATTCACCCGGGTGATATCACTTAGATGAACAAAATGGAATTAACGATACGTTTGTCATATAAGAGAGGCATATAAATTATTTTGAAAGGTTCTTATTTTGCGTAAGAGTAAACAGTAAAATCATTAAAGTTTTATAGTATCAGTTACTGACAGTTACTATGAATGAGTCGAGTAACACGGACTTCGTCCGCCGGACACGAGCGAGAGGCAGCCGCTACGGGCTGATGTGCTCATACGCCGATGCGCCGGAAACCACAGGTTCGCAGAAGCGACACGCGTGTAAATATTATTGCGCCAAAGTCAGTACCTGTATTTAATAATAAGGCGAAACGCTCACCGTGGTAAACATTCCTCGGTACCGCTACACGATCAGGTATTGGCAGGTTTTTGACCGCCACTCAATCTTACGCAAAAGAATTTTCTTTGTCTGATCCGTTAAACGCTGTAATAAAAAGTGAAATGCTTAGGTAATTCTTAAATACAAAATATACACACAATTGCATAACAGATGTACAGTTATAAGATCAAATAATTTCGAGTCAGCTTGCTTCTTTATCTTCAATTTATTTTTGACTTCAACTCTCTAGGCTCTGAAATATTTGCATACAATGTTTGTGTCTCATATCATTGTATTCAATGAAACAATATAAAGAAAATGATTTTCTTAGAATTCAGAATGAAACTAAACCTAAACAGTGATAAAGTCTTATTTTTTTCATGTACCATAGAGCACTTCCCAATTGAACTACACACTGGCAAGCTTATGTCATCATTCACTACTTTACTAACGTATCAATCGGTGTCAACTCGACATTTAGCTGCAATTTACTTACTCTGTAAACTTTGAGCTCATCAGCATTATATGTATGCTAATGGTTTCAAATTTCAATACTTATAGAACTACATTTAGAATTTTAATCTATTTGTAGCGCCCGTGCGACGCTAAAGAATACGTCAGGGCTTTTGTCTATGAAAATCAATTAGATTGTGAATATATGTATTTTAAAACAATTAGAAAATACCTACATTTAACTATACCCTGTAGAGAATCATCGGTCATTCATCTTTGTTCCCGTAAGAACATAAAAGACGATCACATCTGAATAATCTTAGCATCTTTTAAAGTGAATTATTAGAAGTAACAGCTTAAAGTTAACGTTAGGGAATGTAAACCAAAATATTATCTTTTCTTCAACAGTAACCAATGCCAAAGTTCATCATCCTGTGATCGTAATGTTCAGTTTGCTGTCATAGTGACGAGAGTAATACGTATACACGAGTTTTCCCGAAACAAGCAAAAGATACACTCATATCTCAACAATGAGGGATGTGTTCATATGTCGTGTGTCGACAGTGCACCGACAAAGGAGCGAGGCACGAGACAATTTGTAAGTCATACCCACACAATCACGGTTGTCTCCAGCGCACATACAAATTAGATGAAGAAAGCTGGCAGGATGTGTTGTACAAGAAGACTCGTGTTCAAAAGTCAATAAACTTATTTTTACCTGTTTAATATTTACGTATTTCATTATGCGTATGTATAATACAATCGTGAAAAAAAGGCAAGTATCAGTCAGTATCACAGTGGAAACTGAATTTAAAGTATCTCCATAGAATTCAGATTTGATACAACACATATCATTGAAAACTTGAACTAATAAGCACTTAAAAAACTTGAGTTCCAATAAATATACGTGAGGCCTTGGCTCTTAAAAGAGTAAACTTGCATTTTCAATTTGCTTTGAACAAATTGAGAAAGTGGATTTTATATGACCAATGCAACCGTAAAATCTATTACATCGTCATACGATTTTGGCTTACAAACATTTAAGGGAGAGGCAGCAATAAAGTTGATTTAAGGGCTTATAAATTAAACGCCTTTCTTTTTCGACTTTCTTCCGAAAGGCCTTTGAGTGCAATGTATTAGTTAATTATTATCAACTATTCATTACGATAGTCATCGTATAAATCACAAATCGGTTTTAAATTTAATGGCTCTTAGAAACCGATTTTAAACAATTACGAAATTTGAACCATTTGACAGAACATAATATGGCATGCTTAGGTTTTTAATATATATACATTTTAAATATATTGCAGTTAAATAAATATCAAAAATATTATTGTATATTTAACAATCCAAAATATTTCAATGATAGACATTCGTAGATACGTAGATACATAACTTAAATGTTTTGATTCAAAGATGTTATTAGTATTGGCTCCATTCAAGTTCCCATGGAGTATTAGGTCGGCCTCGCGATTCCCACATACTGTCGGACTGTGGTGGAGGCACCGGACAGTTCCACCGGCAATGAGTCACCATTGACTCGAGGTCAAGAGCACGCCGTGCCGCTCGACTACCTGATGAGCTTAGTGCTTGCCACAATTCAACATACACACGCTTCTAAATTAATTCACACACATAATTGTTTAACGCCACTTAATTTGCAAATATTATTTATTGCTATTTGCTACGGATACACGCTTACGGATAAAATCATAAATAACATTTCAAATCCCATTTCCATCGTCATGGTTAAAATGAAGTATTTATAAATACTAAAGATCACCTGGTAGTGGAATTTCTTGCATAACTTATTAACTTGAATGTTTGTTTTTATTGCGATTGTTATTTATTTCTAGACCTAATATAATGTAAACTTCAATACTCTTTGTTTTATATCGTGTCCCACATAAATATTATTTGACGTCCAGATTTTTTACGATGGCGCAATTGTTTAAGTTTAAATCTTCTCAAGTACCTACTCCCAAATCTTTCACAAGTTGGGTGTGTTCACTTTTAACTTAATAAATTACAATTAAAGTTTCTGAAAAACTAATTGTTTTCAAGTAAAAGTGTCTGTTTGTTTATAAAAGGTCTATTAATTGACATAGAATCATACCACGTACAGAGTTTCGTATTTATAATATGTAGTACTGTTTATTTACTATATTATCTATACGAGGAAAAGAAAATTTTCGACTGGGATATCATTACTTTTGAACTGGCAACACTCTTGTCTAATCACATTAATCGTAAATGTCAAGCCGGTCACGGTTTTTTCTCACGATCATCAAGTGTGATCTTTGTATCAATATTGAGGCAAGTGCCGCCCACGCTGCCACTTGCGCCTCGGGCCCACTCTCACACGTGACCAACGGACAGGAACGTCATTCTTTACTTATTATTGTACGACCACTTCGAACAGAGATCGAGTACCCTCGCCGTTCGCTGTGAGGAATGTTTGATGGCTAAAGCATCGCTGAAGTTTTGCATGACTGTGATTCTCATCAGTCTCGTGTGTTGCTTCAATGGTCTACAATTATTGTGAATGGATTTGTTGATAATACAAAGCTTTGAAATACTGAAGTGACCACGAAATTCTTCAGGCGCTTTCGTTTAACTAGATATTATTGGACAAAATGTACCTGTCGTACTTGATTTTAAAAAAGAATCTGCTTGTGCAGAGTACGCGTCTTAATAGTGAAATGATGTTGAGCAAATTAATTTGTATGCATGGATCTTAGTTTTTGATTTAAAAGTAACGAGCTGTTTGTTATAAGAAAACAATTCCACGAAAACTGCTGTCTTCTGTTCACTTGTCAATGTATGTTTGGCAATTTAATTATTTAAGAAGAAAGTTGTAAGTGCAAGGTGTTGAACAGTCACAAATAAGACCTGTTTATCTTATTTTCTTTTCTAAATGTTATATTCTTTTAGTTTGTATATTCATTTGCTATCTCTTACGCAGTGTTTTTTTTTCGTTCATCGCTTGAACTAAAATGAATAATGTTTTCTTATCCTTTCTCGTAAAAGCAATAAATAAAAAAAGTATTAAATAATAATACATTGCATATGTACATCAGTACTTAATCTTATAAAGTGTAATGTCGTCATCGTGAAATGTAACTAACAGAACAAATAGTTATGACAGACGAAAACGTTTTATCAACACGAGAACATCTGTTCTATGCTACTTGTAACAAAATAAATGTCATTGCAGATTATTTACGTTATGTTGAACTTGCGACACGATACGCAACAGTGCGATTTTATCACTATGTTACTATGCTACGGAAAGTGAGATTTGAATAGGGAGAACTATGGAAAGGTGGCCCAAAGTGGCGCGGTGTAGCTCGTTAGGTGCGTCGTTAAAATTTGAATGTTTTTTTTTACGGCACAAGCACGGACAACAAACCTGTTTGCGCGGGAGGATCGACCACACACCTCGCGTATCGTAGTATAATGATATTATATATACTTGCCGCTACAAGAGTGTGACAAAATTCTTTTATCTATTTGGGATATCGCGAAAGTAAATTTGTTAGTTATCTCGCATATTTTACGAAAAAATGTGGATGAGAATGTTTCTTTTGAAAATACTTTACCATCTTAAAAGTAACCATTCAGGAATCTCCCCTAATTAACTCAAAAAAAACGATCAATATTAATGATGGATATCCGGGACTTCGTTGGAGTCTCATATTCGCGGATATACATTTTTGTCAATATGGAACATCAGTAATCTTAACAGCAGATATCACCAATCGAAAGTTAATTGAGAAGGTATTTTGGATTGCAAATTTGAATTAAAATATATTTAATTTATAAATACCTAATTAAAACTTCATGATCATCTTTAAATATAAGATACTACAACCTGTCTCCGATATAGGTATTAGTGCAATTCTCACGTGGCATTAAACCACAAAGTGTATTATGTTCGTTTAGGACTCTGATTACAACATGAAAGCTGTTGTCTGATAATAATTTGCTTTTACGAGAAATAATTAACTTACTATTTAACATAGCATGTCTTTATTGCCTCCTGTAAACGCATGTATCGCAAATAAGAGAAAAAAGATAAAGTTTTTGCTTCTAGTGTAAAACTATTATATAAAAAAAATTTGGATGTATTTGTTTACTTAGGCAGTTTGTGACGCCAAATCTCTTTTTAGTATGTTTGTGTTTAAGGAAACGAGATTTTGAACTAAGATGTTTATAAAGTAACAAATCAATTGGTTGAAATATTTACAAAAGAAAATCTAAGTTACAGATGACACTGCCTGGCCTGCACTTTTGTTGTTTCTGAAACAATAATAACCTTTTTTTTTTAAATGTCGTGGACTTCAACACCGTTAATTGTTATAAGCTGTCTTCTCCATTTTTTCATTTTCTTATTTTCAATAAATAAATGCTTTAGAGATATGAAAGATCTCCTAAACCGGTATGAACCGACCCATGACAAAGTTTTCTCTGGAACTAACATTAAAGGACAGAAACGTTGAATGCAGAACCTCCTACATCTATGAAGTCAATAGAAAATAGTGTTGTTATTGTTTCACTAATTTAACAAAGTAATTATACAAGACATTCGTACACGAACCCCGGAATACTTATCTAAAGCTTACTCATACGAAGTCCTAATTTCATTGTCCAATACCTGATTATTAAAGAAACCCATCCTAAACATAAAATGTACACAAAAAATCTCGACTATCATCTATTTTCAAAAACCGTAACAGTTAGAGTGTTCACACCAATATTTCTAAAGATAAGGCAATAGATTAGTAATACCAAGTCGTTATGTGGGGCGAACACACAATGATAAGGTAGAACCTGTCGTAAAGATAAATTTGGCGAAATATTTTAGCAGGTAATGTTTACAATAGTTTTATCAGTAATAGAGGCAGTCCCTTTAAAGTGTTTAGTTTTTACAATGCTTTTTTTTGTCACTTAAAAGTCGAAGTTGTAATAGATTGGTTGAAATTTCAAATTTTATTATCCAATGTACTAATTTTACATAAAGACATTTAGACGAATCGATATTATGCTCAACTTTGGAGACCCCAACAAAAATTATACACAAATATTACAAATTGCATTTTACTTAGTATCACACTATAGTATATACATAATATCCTAACCAACTATAGTAATATAGTATGTTATTATATTAAATATAGATCAATACAGATATCTATTTCAATTAAGCATACCACAAAAAATGAGTCAGTAAACAATAAGTAAGGTGTAATTTCTAACAAGTGCTTAAAAATAGTATTGTTTAATTAGAAATCTAGAACTTAGAAAATGGTTTTATACTTTATATTTGTTGCGTTCAATCAATCGATCAAATCAACCTATCGCCGTCGACTGCTGGCTGAACGAAGGTCTCCCCCAAGGAGCACCAACCATCCCGGTCTTGGGCAATTCACAACCATCTGTTGCCAGCCACCTTCCCCAAGCCTTTGATCCATCGCGCCGCAGGGCGCCCTACACTACGTTTGCCCAATCGTGGTCTCCACTCTAGTACACTTCGGCTCCAGCGACCGTCGATTCGTCTGGAGACATGGCCGGCCCACTTCCGCTTCAGCATACTGATTCTCCGTGCGATGTCAGTTACTCCAGTTCCCTGTCGAATAACCTAGTTATGAATTTTGTCAGCCAGAGAAGCGCCCAGCATCGCACGCTCCATCGCACGCTGAGCTACTTTAAACTTGTGTATCATTCAAATGGTGAGTGTCCACGTTTCGGCTTCGTATGTCATTACGGGTAGAAGGCTCTGGTCAAATACTTTGGCCTTTAATGATTGTGAGATCGGCGGCTTGAAGATGTGACACAACTTGCCGTGTGCTGCCCAACCCAGACGAATCCTCCTATCGTCCTCCCGATCGATGTTGCGTTGATTTATTATAATATAAAATTGAAAACCTTCAATGGACTGATTCCAGAAAATATACATCTGTATTAATTCACTGGTCATATCGGTTATTGCTATTGTGTAACTAATTTTTTGACTAATTCTAGCCAAATTGCTATTGCTGTCAAGAGCAAGTAATACGGCCAGTGTTTCTCAAAGTTAGATTAAAATAGCTACAATCTAAATTAAACATCATTTAAATTGGAAATTAATGAATCTATCTATAACATATCTCATAAGGTTCACATTCGTTTTCGCCTAACATATGCTAGGAATGTCATTACAAACTTAAACATACCACCCACGGAACGATCATGTGCAGAATGTTGTGACGAAATATCAGAAATTTTGCGAAGTACGCCGCGGTTCACACACTTTCGCTGAGACAGTTTGGACCCGGCTCATGTAAATCTAATCGCCAATGAAACCAGACCTCACTATTCATGGACACAATACTTAACGTTTACAGATATTAACATTTTAAAAGACTGGCTGTAGATCACATAATAATGGTTGAGTGCATACGATATTACGAGCTTGCCGGGCCACCCAAGGAGTTCGCAACCGACTCTCTTGTTGGTTTCATCGTGCCTTTATGATCAGTAAGGGTCACAACGATGCATACTTGTAGTGCAGACTAAAAATCTCCTGCATCGTGTGTCGATCTAAAAAAGGTTTTATCTTTCTTTAACTTGGTAAATTATAAAAGAGTGTTCGTATGTACTAACTTTAACACCTTTTTCAGCTTTAATTTTATCTCTTTTTTTAAGTAGGTACTTTAACACGCTATGGACGTGTGGACCCTTTTTCTGTTTATTTCTATATAGAAATAAACCTTTTGTACTCACTCAAGATCCTAAGTTTGTAAAATAATTAGCTAAATTATTTGTGTAAGTAATGGAATCGCCAGTAGCGCACAAAAAATCCTAAAAAGTATTTTATAAGGATTACTTATAAACAGAACTACAATAGTAGAGTAGTACTAGAGATTTAAATAAATATACACAAAAAAAAAGCTATGCTATAAATGTTTATGCTTAAACTATCACACTGTTTTTACTACACAAATAGAGACAATGAGTCTTCAATGTAGACATTAACGTATCTTTGTAACATCTCAACTCTCTGATTGATTACCTAAAGCCACGACAGAGGTGTATGTGGGTGATCTTTTCCGAGAATGGTTTTTTTCAGATAATATCAGGCAATAAGCTAAATAGAATATATTAAAAACAAAAGTTAAACAGCTCTTTACCAAATAAAACACTTTCAATATTAAAAAAGACAGACAGACTTAGACATTGTTGATACTAAAGGATATAAAGGCATAAGTATTAAGGTCATTTAAATAGCCTTTATTAGTCCACAGCTGGACATAGGTCTCACCTTAGAAATCTAGTTTTTCTTGTTTGGTTCTACTCGTATAGCACGTTGGCCGAACGGGTTACTCTAGAATATATTTCAAGATTACCTTCTTTTTACAATTTCTTAAATATTAATATTTACACAACAGTAAAAAATAACGTTATAATTATTTCATTTAACGGGACTAATACTGAGCCCAACCGCACATTAAATTATTATTTTATTCAAATAAATATGTATATCAAACTTACTGTTCAAAAGAGATGATCGTTAAGATATTTTGAAACGATTGTTACTGAACATGCTCGGTACGTTTATTTATTTCGACACGCAAATACTTATGCTTGAAGCCAAAATATTTACTGTGCACTTGAAAACCGCGTTGATGCTCGTCCATTCGACATTACGCAACTCTTAACCATGACCTTTCGAGATCACAATCAAAGCCCCGGTATGTATTTTTAGTGGAATAAGGTGGAAGTCATATTTCTGCAAACATTGACACATTAAACTTGATGCAAACTTGCGCGTTTTTTATACACTGCTACTATTAATTTTCCGTGGTGTATGCAAACATGACTATCAGATGTCGCCATGCTATGAACGTTGTTACGTCATACCCACGCCATAAACATAATACGATATTTGTAGAGAGAGCAGCAAATTTCTCACGAACGACCCCTACGTCACACGATTCCGCGCATGTTTGAGATTTATAAACAAACGACATTGCGCCTGCGCAACTGTTGACCCACATGAGAAATTAATTGAGTAAACCGAGAAGAACCGATAATGGGAAAATCTGCGCCTATTGATTAATCGATTTGAATACATATTTTCACACAGGAAATAAAATAACTGTATAAAGATTTTCTTAAAAATAAGACAGATAAATTACTGATGTATAAAGAAAAATAAACAATACATCTTAATTTTAATTTAATTTAAATATATTGTAATTATAGTTCGATAACGTATGTAGCAAAATTATTAATCTTTTATTGTATTTTAATTAGTGTGCGTGTGATGCTTACCTTTAAGAGATTGCTACACTAGCCGTATTAGTCTTAGTGAAGTTTGGATAATGGTTATTTTGGTAGAACAGAAAATAACAGTGTATAAAATAGTACCTCAAATTCGTTACGGTATAAAACTCTAGTTTTTATATTTATTTCGAATTAACTTTAGAAATCACGTTATTCATTGCCGAACACTTAGTGCAGTTGCATCACCCTGCATGAATTCCCATGATCCCTGAGTTAGCATATAAATAGCTGTGGCGGCGTGCTGTTGGCGGTGTCGTTGGACATCGCCAACGCATTCAATAGTCTGCCATTTAGCTGCATCAGGGAAGCACTCCACTACCACGGGGTGCCAAAGTACCTGAGGCGGCTTGTGGCAGACTATCTTGAGGAGCGTACCGTCATGTACGAGGACCGAGATGGTATTCTGAGGCGGCGGTCCATGTCTTGCGGTGTTCCACAGGGGTCTGTCCTCGGACGAATATGGGTTACGACTGGGCCCTTCGAGGTCGTCTTTCCCCCGGGCTGGGCGTAATTTGTTACGCAGATGACACATTGGTCACAGCCCGGTGGATGAACTTTCAAGAGGCGGCGCGTCTGGCCACCACGGGTGTCTCTCTGGTGATCGGGCGTATTGAGGCGCTGGGTTTGCGGGTGGCCCTGGACAAGACGGAGGCCCTTTTGTTGCATGGGCCCCGTCGTGGTCCACCCTCCGGCGCCTCCATCATAGTCAATTCGGTCCTCGTACCGGTTCAGGCCCAGATGAAGTATCTGTGTGTGTCGGTGCTGCTTCTGCCCTTGGGCGACTCTTGCCCAATTTGGGTGGGGCCAGCGTCGCGACGAGACGGCTATACACGGGGGTCGTTTGGTCAATGGCCCTGTATGGTGCACCGGTGTGGGTGGCGCCTCTGACCGCCCAGAATAGAGCTTGCCTCTGGCGTCCTCAGAGGATATTGGCGGTTAGAGCCATATGCGGTTACCGCACCGTATCGACGGAGGCGGCGTGCGCCTTGGCCGGTACTCCACCGTGGGACTTGGAGGCGGAAGTACTCGCCGAAGTTTATCGGCGAACGGCTGACTTCCGGGCGGGAAGCGGAATACGGCCCCCGCCCGAAGAGATACGCGAGTCGCGTGAGGCCGCTCGTCGAGCCACGATGGCTCGTTGGTCATCCCGGCTGGAGGCCCCACGTGCTGGATTTGCCACTGTGGAGGCTCTCCAGCCGGTCATCGCCGAATGGGTGGGGCGACAGCACGGGACCCTTTCCTTCCGACTGACGCAGATTCTTTCCGGGCACGGTTGCTTCGGGAAGTATCTGCACTCGGTCGCCAGGAGGGAATTGAGTACCGCCTGTCACCACTGCGACTGCAGTGAGGACTCGGCTCAGCATACGCTAGCGGTTTGTTCCGCCTGGGCGGCGCAGCATGGGGTCCTCACTGCAGTTATTGGACTAGATCTCTCGCTACCGGCCATCATACGCTCCATGGTCGGTAGCGACAGTTGTTTTACCGCGGTCGCAACCTTCTGCGAAGATGTAATTTCGCGGAAGGAGGTGGCGGAGAAAGCCCGGGAGGACGACCTCCACTCGGACCCAATTCGCCGCCGGCGAACCGGGCGGCGCGTACCAGCGCCTCATGCCGCCTTGAGTGTGGCTGCGGGTGGACGGGACGGGTTTTCCCCTCCATCCGCTATAATGGCCAGCCGCAAGGAGGTGACGTGCGTGTGTGCCGTATGTCGCCTAAATAGAGAGTTTGTAAGCAGATGGTGCCCGCGGCAGCGGCCAGGCGCTAGGAGGGAATTTTCAGCTTCTTTGTAATAATATATGGGTTACCGTTACGTGCTCTTGTTCTATAAGTACATAATTGTGACGGCTATTGTAAGTATCGGTGTAAAAAATAACTGGCAGGTCAATAAATGACGCAGTTGTCCCTTTCTGCGAAGCTATTATGCTCCAGAAACAGACCACTGAACGGGATCAGCAGAGGGCTGAGGGCCGACATCGGTGGTGTTATAAACCGTCGATGGAATAGCGAGCCGCCAGAAAGAGGGGACCTCTGCTGGCAGATTAGTTGCTGCGGTCGGCGATAGGATAGCAGCCTGGTTGTAAAAATGTGATCGGGCCACAACAAATTATAACAACCGGATTGATAGGCGGGGAAGCCTCCGTGGCCTCCCCAGGATAGGGTCTGACTAGGCGCGGCGTTGATACTGAAGGGATCCTGAAATAATGTGTTCCGGATCCCCTTCGGAGTAGGACACCTGAAACCAGTGGAAACACCACATACTCCTGGCTCCTGTGTCCCTGAGGAGCCGGAGATCCGATGGAATTTTCCACCGTCGGGGCCAACAAACAAGTGCCAGTCTGCCTAGTGTGCTAAGGATAAACCTGTTTTTCGATAGTTTAAAAATCTAAACGTAAAGTTATCTAAGATAACTCGATTCTTAAAGATCTAAAGCATATTCTCCAAGTGATAACTTAACTACATTCTATTCTACACATTGAAATATGAATGTATATGTATGTGCGAAGGTACAAGTTTGTATTCGGAAAACACTTCTATGTGATGTAACAAGCTGTTATAATGTTTATTTGTGGCCAAATTTCATTATTCTGATTCTAAGTTAGCGAGTTAGCTACCAACAATAAAAGCAGGTACCTACCTTACAAGTTTTGAGGTAGCTGTGAAGCATTAAAATGTTAGGTATTCATTTCTTGTCAATTTCCCCAATGAAATAATCATTTTCCTTTATGTAGAAAAGAACCCTATAAAGTACCGCAATGTTGGCAACTTAAACAACTACGTCTTGTTTTAAATAAACATTTTGTTTATTAATTTATTCATGTGAGTTATATTAAACTGGAAGTTTAATGTAATGGCGCATTAGGCTTATAATTTTGTTACTTAACTGTGATATAATTATACAGTCACAGACAGATATATATGTTTTGACAAATGACTGAGCATTGGATCACTTTGCAAATAACATATTAGGTGGTCAGCCTAGCATGTTATTCTGCTTAATTGTAGAGAATCACCTACTGCATGGTAAAACTCACTACTTTAATAAATTATATGTTTCACGAGCTATGTTATGTAAGTTATCTATTAAATATCGTGTCATTAAACATAGTTGTATATGTTTAATGAACTCGTTGGTTCATTGCAGGATTTTTGCATTTACTTAATCATAGAGTTAGTATAAATCCATTTGTATGACAGCTTACTCGCTTCTTAAAGGCATGGAATGCGACAGCAACTCATGTCGAGTTATTTTGTTATAAATCCACTACATTACAACAAGTGGTATTGCGTCAGTAGCTGTAAGAACTTTGTGTGCCGACAAACGTCCCTCTCACTTAAGTAGGGCTACCACTTTATAAATATTTAAAAAAAAAATTATAATATCAAGAACTTTACTATATAGTTTTGAATTGAATTTATCATTCATCGTTGTGTTCAAAGTTAAAGTCAAAATAAATTTAAAGAATTTGGAAAAAGTAATTATTTTTCATCGACAATCCTTGTTAATAAATTTTCTGACTGTGTTTCATTTAGAAACAGAAAACTGTATCTTATATTGCAGAGTTATGTAGCCAGGAAAAGGTTTCTTTTTAATAATAAGATCGCCATCTGTATATGGTTAATTAATTGATACAATATTAAATGTAAACTGTGTTGGCTAGTTTACAATAAAGTTTATTCTATTTTTCCTTCTTATACTCTTTTTGTAAAAAAAAAGAATAGTTATTGTCAATAGGTCCTTTTGACAAAACCTTGAAGAAACCTTGTTCACTAATATATTGTTACTGTAATATATTTTCTAATAAAATGTTAAAACTATTCTCTGTCAACGTATGTAGGCATTTCTTAAAGCAAAAATAGAAGAGAAATAGTAGTTTAACTTATATAAAACCGAACTCAACATTGAAAACCAAAAAATTCATTCAGAATAAAATATTAAATTTTAATTAAAATTATCCCATAATATCAATAACGTAGGCAATTTTTTTACAATCATTTGAACAAATCAGTTGCGGCAACACCGTTTACCTACCTTGCGTCTTTGTTGATTACCGCGCTCCACATTTCGTGTGCAAACATATTCAACAACCCTATTTGGCAATATTGACATGACCATTTAGCATATACAAACAAGTTATCTGTATCTACATTCACGTTTGCTTCATGAAAATAAATATACGATTCATCATAAATTGACATTTGTCGATGACTACTTAGCACTTTTTGTAACCCTTTTGTATTATTTGCAACAGAGTCTTTACGGCGCGATTCACAGTAAAAATAAAAGAGTTTATTGTGAATAGTCATCTTTTTTACAGCTCATTAAACTTTATAAATAGATGATTTTGTCTGTTTAAGGCCGTTTGTAACGCTTTACTCAAAGTCAAGTAAAATGCACAAGATTATGACGTTTGGTCGGTTCCGCGGCAATTTGTAAGCCGCGACGAAACCTCACCTTGACAAAATTCATTAATGTGATCAGTTAAGTACATTAACCATATGCTTCTTCTTGGAAATAAGTTCCGAATGATTTTTAATCATCTACAATTTACAGCGACCCACACACAAAAGAAAAGTGAAACTGTTTGTCATTACCACTGTTGATTGATGTAGTGTCATTGAATAAAGCACATTTTTAGATGAAAGAGATTGTTACACGATGTTAGCAAACATTTTTAACTTGTTCGTCATTTACATGTACTTTGTTCACGAGCAATAGATGTAACATGAAAGTCGAGAAGAACGCGTTCAAGGTAGGTTGTGCTCCAAAAGTGTTGCACGGCGAATGAGACGGCTATGCAAATGATGAATATTTACGCAAAAAGTAAGCTGACAGTGACAATAATTTACACTCGACCTCGACCTTGCCGCAGAATGCTCCCACTGATTGCCGAATGCAAAGCGCGCAAAATTTACAATAAAATACGCCATTTCGCAGCACCCACATGCACCACTTTGTTATTTCACGAACTGGGACGTACACGATGTAAATTTTGATAACCTTTAACTTTTATAGTCACAGGTTTTAGTTTAAGGTCGTCCTGTTTTATAATATATGTTATATTTATCGCTTAAATATTTTGATTTACCAATTAATTAGAGAGCAATAAAACCATTTATGTGGAGAACAATCACAGAAAATGACTCTTCTCTTACTATTAAGTTCTCGTAAAATATACCGTATTCGTAAGTTAGTCATTGTTAATTAAAAAGCAATTAGTAAGGTTGGCACATCTTTGAAAAAAATAGCACTAAGACAAGTTTTAAAACATTGAATTGGTATTTCAACACCATATTCTAGCTGCACCACCAGCTCGTCTGGTCTGCGTTTTATAGTAGGCCACCTCTCCTTGGAAAGGAGGTTTAAAGGACAATTAAAGGCAGCTAATAATACAATACTTTAAAACTAATCTCTGTAACTTCACACCTTTAAGAAATAAACTTTCTCACCAAAAAACACGAAAAATTCAGCAATACACTTACTACACAGTTTAAGATACAAGCTTGCTTGGGATTGATGTTGCTCGCTCCCGCATTTACTTTTGTTGTTTGAAATAGATTGATATCTGATTTATTGTTGTATTTCGTATTTTCAATTGTGTTTATATCTGTTTTTTTCTTACATGGAAGTTGAATTATAATCATATTTTTTTATGTTTATCAAGATGAGTATAGTCTATGTTTCTAATTAGTAGTTCAAATTTAATAACTTTCTGATGGTTTAGAGTGTTTCCACGGCCTGCCCAAATGTCCTGCTGATGGTAGTGTCGCGCAACAGGTCCTTAATTTTGACTAATACTATTGACATGATGACTGGGGCTCGTATGCGGTCTGTATGGACAGGGTGACTCAAAACTATGGTCCTTACTTCAAAAGGCCAACCCAGACCCTATACTGTACTCGCTTTGTTTTTATTTAATCAAAAAAAGGACACTTCTGTGATTTGTTTCGACATTTCTACTAACTGTAATTGTAGAAATAAATATCATTTATCTGTGCTGCCTTATGGACCCATCCTTCTGCATCCTCTAGCTACAAGTAGATTTTGGATCTATGAGTCCAATCTACGTGTGCGTTTATCGATCTCATTGCGGAGACTCTGAGACGACTCGTCTCTTTGACCACATAAGTTATGCAACGGATAAAGCACAGGGGCAGTTGCCGACCACCGAACTGATTCTAGTAGATTTTAACACCCACCATGAGTCCTGGTCAGAAACTTCCAGAACTGAGCACGCGGGTCCAAGCACCCCCACGCATTCGCTCTCATGCATGACCTCACCCATCTGGTACTCCAGCTCACCAGGATACCAGACATAACCAGTCTAGCACCCTCTTTGCTAATTCTACTGCTGACAAGTCAGTACAGTACTTGTCAACGTACTTGGTTGAAATGAAGGGCTATTTTAACAAAATCCACAAGGAATGCAAGAGGGCTTACATCAGAGCGGATGCCCAGCGCATTGCTTGGACTGCTCAAGAACTCGTTGCGCACGGGTACAGACTAAAAAATAAGGTTAAAGCTGTGCAGTCTAATTATTGAAAGTCCTCGTTACCACTACTGAAATGTCACAACGGACCACACTCCATGAGCCACAGAAGAAAACTAAACTGCTTGCTAATGCTTTTATGGCTAACTCCTGAATCTAAGACCGTTTTTTCTGCATATCAATGATATGTGAGTCTTAGGCTATAATAATTTACATTGCTATGTAGACAATAGCGCAGTTCATAACCCTACACCCAAGCTAGGAAAAACGACAAGAGTTTATCGTTGGGCTTGACCTGGTACCAGACCTTCTCAACGGGGCTAGGAGAATCTGGTCAAGTTCAACGTCAAGAAAACACAGGTATGCAAGCTCTCTACTAAAAGCTAAGTATCCTTTGTATGAATATTTGCCGAGATCTAAACCCACGAGAGTACGTTGAGAGCGTCACTAAAGCGGCCTCGTGGAAGCTAGGCATACCAAAAAAAAGTGTAACGGTTCTTCTCGCCTGAATATCGGTGTCTTCTGGATCCGCACAGTAATCGTTGGTTGTTGTTGATCGGTTGCAGCGGCGAGCAGTCACGAGCAGCGAAAATATGTCACCTCTTTGGCCTTTATTATGGAGAATGTTCTGATAAACTCTTTCAACTAGACCCACCTTCTCCCTTCCTCTACAGGACAACACATGCTGGCCTTGAAAGCCACCGTTTTAGAATGGTTGATATACGCTCTCGAGCTAATAGGTTCGGCTCTTTTATACTGTGTAAATCGATCAAAATCTGGAACTCACTACCAGTGCACATATTTCCCTCCCACTACGATCCTGGATCCTTTAAGCTGGTGTGAAAAAGCATCTCACTAGGCGTAGTTTAGGTCGCAAGACTACATTGTCTGCATTCACAATGAGTATGGTGCTCAGGCTTAATTCTTTCCATCAGGTAGTGTTAAGTCACTTTGTGAAACTCTAAATAAAAATATATTTACAGCATTGGCTATTCTAACATCATTAAATGACATCAAACGCCTCGTTCCCGATGCTAATGCATCGGGAGCGAGGCGTAATTTGTCACAGCGCTTGATAGTGTCACTTGTATAGCATCCACCGGCTCTCGGACAAATTAATTGCTTCGCCGGAATTAAATGTTATTGTGCCAAGGCTATCAACAGTTTTATTTTATTCTCCACTATTATATGAATAAGTGACCTAATTTTAAAATAGATGGTTATGTATATTTATATCGTAAAACTAATTCAGGGACTGTCATGGCCTGTATTTAAGTATTGAGGTCTTGATGATTAATATTTACATCGTCACAATAGTATTTAGGTGCATAGGAAACAAAAAAATAAAAAAATTCTAGTTATGAAAAAAATATAAAAACTTTTGCAATTATTTAAACTGTATTAGAACATTGATGGTTTGTAAAAGTATTGTATAATACTCCTCCTATAAAGCTCCTCGGTACTCAAGAAAATAATTAATCCTAACTAGAACCTCTTGTTTTACAATTTATTTCCTTCGTCATCTTAACTACCCTTTGATTGGAATTTATAAATTTGTAGATATTACAAATACATTTCAAAACTTGAAAATCTAGAATTTGAAATAATCGATGTGAAGGGTAATTGCTTCCCATAATTCGGCACGTAGAAATTAGTATAGGAATTGATATGACCGAGATAGTTTAACTATCGCCAAGTGAAACTGGGTTTGGGCCGTGTAATGCGAAGAATTCGTAACCAATTTTAAAGAAAACAAAGTTAGGTCGACCCTAAACCTATACGTATTAGTCATGTACCTGTAGGAAAAACAATTGCCTACTGAATATAATACAATATTCCACAGTAGTATACTTTAAATCAAGCTTTCTTTCGTTTCTTTTCCATTTTTCTTTGCCCTAAAAATTTAACCTGTCCGTCCTGTTATTTTAAGACATCTAAACGAGATCAACAACATTGATAAGGCTCTCTGTGGGTTGAAACTATTTTCGCTGCTTTCTCACGACATGTTTCAGGTACCTTTATAAAAATTACGCCTACATAATACATGCATATTCTAAAAACATCTCAACAAACTGGTCGCCATTAATATTAAAAATAGAAAAGAGGCCATTCACTTTGTTATTGCCAACAGAAATTTAATGTTACCTATATTTCCCAGTAAATTGTATAACTTATAACCTTTGAAACATATTGCAATGTAGATTTTAATTGTAGCTGTAAAGTTAAAATCACTAAAATCACAATTAGAACTAAAATAACATTAAAATCACTCACATAGCCGAAAAATTGAGCTATGATTGTAGAAATCTGTGTTACTGTGATACACTGTGTACACTGTGATATGTTGTATTACAGTAGACTCTCGGCGAAAAAAAATTACGCCACCCGGACTGCATTTAAAAGAATTTGTCAAACTTTGATCTACACTACATAGATCACAACACAATCATACCAGTACCTTTTGCCGATATAGGTACTTCATAATCCAGGATTAACCAATTTGTTCAATACCAATACCAAATCTACAATTAACCAATTCAATCGTTGAAATTTTTTGTATAAAATGTTCTACAAAGACTGGAGGCGCTATTAGTGAAACTTAATGTCAATTTTCATTGTTAACCATTGTTAAAGAACTCGTAAAACTCCTACACTACAATTAAAAACCCTTTATCTGAGATGTTACGTTACCTGAAGATATCATCTTAACTTATGTAACCGTGGAAAGTGAACCTGTCAGCGAATACCATCCGTGTACAATTGAAGCATTATCGACAGCGAAATATTGTATTTGGAAAGGACAAAAAGTGGTTCGAATATTTACAGAAAGTTGTCGCCTGAACAGGAGGCAACGCATTCGCTTTCAACGATCGAGTACGAAAGTACTGTATTGTAGTGCTAGCCGGTTTTCTGACCTTGGTACAAAACAACGTAACCAAACTCATGGTAGAGGAGTGACCATGCTATATAGAGCACAAAAAGAAACTACTTGCAAACTTTTTTGGCGAACTAATCTTGACTCGTCTGATGTAGTGAAAGTTTACACTCTGTACAAATGTGAATGAGCTGTTAGAGATTTGGAACTTCAGTGTTCCAAATATCAATTCATGGTATAGTCACTATAGATGTAGGACACTAAGATATTGTCATACAATGAAGTGAGGCATGAGACACATCTTTAGAAACATGGTCACTTTTTCCTTGAATTTATGAACTTCACCATGTGATGTTACAGTAATACAACACCTTACAGTAATAGAATGCAATCCATTACAACATAATAAGGCCTCCAGTGCTTAGTATGTTTATTTTTAACAAACAAATTTCTATTTCTCCTAGTGAATGTTAACGATTTTTTTTCTCAAACTAAAGTGAAATTAAATATATTAAGATGTTTAATTAAAATTTATTTACAGTTTTTTAGTACAATAATTACACACATTTATAAATTATATCCATGCTTGTTATCTATGTTATGTTGTAGTAAACGATTATAAAAATTGAAATTAATTCAAAACCACTGACAAAGGCAAATTAGTAGTCATACAGACGGCAAAGTAGTTTAATACCTAATGGTATTTTCCAACACAATTTTGAAAGTGCCCCTGAACGCCGCCATCGAATATAGAACAGCGTTTAATGGGCACTCCTTCAAGAATATTTAGGGCAATGAACTTTCCAAATAAAAAACTTCGAAACAATTACCTAATTTACATAGTTCCGTACATAATCCGACATTCCTAGAGTATTGTCCTCAGTGGTGCTTATGAGGCCGTCCTTTTAACTGTACAGAAATCGAATCGAGTTAAATTGACTTTCCGTGTGGTTTTGCCTTAAGAATACAGAATGTCACCACCTTTATTCATCCTTAGTTGCCGTAAGTGGCGACTAATGGGGCAAACGAAATACCAACATCACTGGAAAGAGATGAAAAACTTGAAACAAACCCAATTTCAACCCATCTGGCCAGCGTGGTATACTAGTTCCAAATATGCCTTATAAGGAGAGGCTTATATCCAGCAGTCGATTATTAGAGGCTGCTCATAATGATGAAATCGAATGTTTATTCCGATTCAATGATATTAATACAAGTAAAATTCACCGATCTCAATAACAATATTTAACCTGGATGGTACAGCGTACAACAATAATGGTCCATATATTTTTGGCACAGTTTACACTTAAAGTAACACAGCAAAAAATATGATGCTCTGCTATAAATATACAGACACGTTTATTTAAACGTTTCACCTTATTTTCGCCTATACTGCTCCGTGAACGATGGTTTCTAACACTTAAGATAAATCAGCTAATAGTCCAATTAGAGGCTACATCTTTACACAGATGTTTTACGAATCGTGGAATTACCTTCACGATCGTCCATCGTATATAGCTGTTATGATAGAAGCGGTAACGTTTCACACTCCAGCCGATGAATGATTTTACATAGAAATCAAGTTACTCCGATAATTATCGATTCAATTTATTGACTGGACCATAAAATCTAACAGGTCGATGACCGGAATTAAAAAATATATACGATGCTCGCTCACTATTCAATGGAGAATAACGCCTAGAGCCATTTAAGCGACCGAAGGCGGAGTCTTACAATTTCTCTGTAAGTTTACGTCTTCAGTGTTATATAACATTCAATTACGTGCCCGTAATGGGTATATCTTTGACAAATTATCAGCGGTTGCTTCAATGTTGGGACAATGCGAACTTTCCTGGAACCTCATCATCATATAATAAGTCTATCAATCAACGAGATTATTCTATTACAAACATGCTTGCATTCAAATTAACGGAGCGTGACCGTCGTCACACAACAATACGTGCACGGCGGTCCCCTCGATCGAGTACTTTCACTGCGGTCTTATCTGCAGCATGAGGCTCGCGGTGGTGAGCTGGCCGGATGCTCAGGCGGTCGAGCCGCGCGGTACCCACGCCAGCTACACCAACTTGTTGCCAAAGAACATTACATAAATGAAAACAGGATAACGCATACAATTAAATATTTCTATATTTCCTCGGTACCTCTAGGCACCTACTTGTAGTTGTCACACCCAACTACATAAATGTCCGTAATCTTTCCTAATCACACCAACCCCAAGTAAACAGTGACAAACATACAGTGTAGTCTCATAAGTATTAATTGCAATAGAGTCAGTCCAACCTGATCTTTGGCCAATGTAAATCATAGAAACCGACTTCATAGTAAATGAATTTCACTTAACAAAGGGTAATAAAAAAAATATGTTTCTTAGAAGAAATCCTAACCGCTACTTCTAAAAGTCCATAAACTTCTTTGTTCTACAAACGAGTTAAAAAAACAAGTAGTAATCTTTATTTTTAAAATATATTTTAGGTAACCCATCTTCGGAACTAACGTGTGTAAAATTTGATATGCCATCGATCATTAGTAGCATACAAAATCTATAAACATCGGTTAACAAAAATCACGTAAGACATGCCATAAAATTTTTACATAACTATATTTTCAAACACGAGGTAAATAGTCCATTCGCAAAACGCGTGAGTAGCATACTTTAGAAGTTCACGTATACTTAATGGTAGTCAGTCGGGTTAGTGGTTTATAACTGAGAAGTGATAATATAATTACTTACCGCAGTCTCGGAAGGTTTCGGTACATACTCAAACATAAAAACGGGAGATGTGTGTGATTCTTTCATTATCATTAAAAAGCAATCTTTTACATACATGTACTTAAATTAATTTTTGTTTTTCTTCTTTACATAATTTGTTTTGCATTCACTTGATGTAACGTGATAATGGTTCAACTTCATACAATTTTTTAAACAAATTTGTAGCATAATTTTGAAGAGAACTATTGTTTTTTGCAGATCAGTAGAACATCTATCTGCTAGGGACGCCCTCTCTTTCCAAATGAGGTCATATGTACCTTTTGATGTTGATGGAAAAATGCAACCTTAATGGATTTTGTATATATATAAAATTGAAATATACAGGTATGAGATTCATACATTAATTCTAAAACGTTAAAAAACGCAATTCTCACAGTATTTAGTGAAGGTACGTATAAGTTTTCGATCTTCAATGATTATAGCCCCCAACGATTAATTGTTACTTCATAAAAAATTAAAAGAAATATTTTATAACTTGGTTTCATTTTTATAGAAGACAACTAGGTTAACGATTCACTGTAATATATTTAATTGTATACTTGTATTCATGCTTACGTGAACAATGTAATTTGATAGATGTAGGTTCTAGTAATTCGGCTCGATGCATAGTTTCATGTTTATGTTCACATTTCGTATGCCATAGCTGTCACCGCCCCGTTAACCCGCTTATCTTCATAATAAACCACATAGTGAACCGTTATATAGCTAGCCACGGCCATATCTCAAAGACTAACTTTAATGGCTTAAGTCAAAATATGCTTGTGACCACATATTTTACTCTTCTGGTAAGAACCTTGTCTAAATTCTATTGTCCTCGGTTTTATATAGAACATTAGGAAATAAAAGTGAAGAGCGTACTAAATAAATTGATTAATTTAAACAATCTACATATAGACGTTGATGAGATAGAACACAGCATTGTATTAGGAAGTCATTGATCAATGATAACCAGATTTCAGGCTAATAAATAAAAGATTCGGAGAACAGCATTGAAAATTATCTACGTTATATTCGATACATGAAACTTATGTACTAAGTACAAAATTATATACGACTATGACCTTATATTTTTTATAAAAAAATGACCTTATATGTAGCAGTTTTGTGAACACAGACATTACACCTACTGATGACGATTCATACATAATTTGTACTGTATAGTTGGTGAATATAAATTGTTAAGGAAAATAACATCGCATCCAATAAAGCTTCTACGGAAAAAATACAAGGATGCAATTTTCGTCATTCTTGTGAGCTGTTAACACGAAAATATTTCAATTTTATATTCTAAATCAAAAAGTAGAACAACAACAACAGAAAAAGCAGTAATTGCGTTAAAAATTTAGTTTAGATTCCCTTTTTTTAAAATTATTCAATCGATGCGTCCGTCTAATTAGGTAAATTAGATCTATAATCCTAATTAATATTGTAAATGTGAAATGTGTTCAGTATTTGTTCGTTTGTAACGCTGTCACCACTCAACCGATTCCAAATACATTCAACGATGAATTACATTTTCAGTGAGTAACCAAGAATCATTTTTATCACTATAAATTGAATACACACGGGCAGAACCGCGGGCAAAACTTCATTTATTATATATAACCTAATGATGAACTGTATTGACAATTATTGACTTGGCTATATTGCCAATCAATCGTTGTCAATGTCAAAACAAATGTAGAGCAAGGCCAAATAAAGAGTAAATCATGCGACGAAAGCGCCTCCGAAGGCCTGAATGTCCAGTGATATAGAATTGGACCGCTCAATGGGATTTCTTAGTGGCTGTTAAATTGTGTTACGTATGAAATTGAATCTGGTATAGTATAATGTGTAAGTGATTCATTCATTTACAATTCTTAAATACATAGTATCCACATGTTATAGTTATGATTAGTATTTATAAAAACACTCTTGTTTTACTTCAGAACTCGTAGTTTATATATTGAGTGTCTGTTTTTTTTTTTCAATGTAAGAGCGAAGAAACGAACAGACGTGTCTGCTAATGGAAAGTGACTGTCGCCGTCCAAGAATGTCTGCAACTCAGCAGTCACAAGCGCGTTGGCGTCCTTTGAGAGAAGAGTACACTATTGTCAAGAAGGTTTGAAGGTCTTATCGGTCCGGCAATATTTCAGACGATAATTCCAAGCCATGGGTTATTCCACAGAATAATCGCTCGGAATGCTGTTGTTTTAGTCGCTCATTTAGCTTAGATTTAAGAGTAGTTCCAAGTGATGTTATAGTTTTAAATCTATGCCGTGTAACGTTAACTTTACTGTATATTTTTTTATCTTCGTATGTACATATGTATGTTCACAAGTAAGCAATACAATCATTCGGCACAGGTAAACAATTTTAATATAATCGACCGCCATAAAAACAACAACCGACCTATATACAAATATGATGCTGAAGACAATTGGTTCTTATTTCAATTGTTTCCTGGTGTTTATATACCGTACCGATACAATACAGAGTTTATAATACAAATGCACGTTAAACCACAACACCATATAAAGAACAGAGGTCGTCTTATTGATTCAACTCTAACAATAATTCGATCGGAAGGTCTTTGTTCGACAAGTCAAGAGAATCACTAAAGCTTTCAAAACCACAAATCAAAAGGCCGTCAATACAGTTATCGACTTCTCTAACTGTAATTCTAAAACACTGAGAAAACAATGTTGTCGCTAAAGCCATGTGTCGTTGTATCTCACGCTCGATCGCCGCCACCTTATGTACGTATTCAGTTCAATCGACCTGGATTCCCTACGAAGAATACCAATAGCTCCACCAATACATAGAATTAATAGACTGAATCAGGTCTCGTAACTGTTGGTTATCTGTGCTATACCGTCTGTTATAATCATGAATATGATGTAATGTTCGAATCGAATCATTATACAATATTGTTACGATTAAACTAGAGGTAAACAGTAAGGTCCCTGCTTCCTGTGGCTAAATCACTTAACTGTGTCTAATCAGTATCGATATTACAACAGTATTGCGATTATGGCCTCCAGTGCTGCACTAATAAGCAGGTACATCTAGCATAGTGCATGATAAAATCAATGGCTACTAGAGTGCTTTACAATGTGCCATTTCTCTAATACTTTAGTTAATAATTTTAAATTAAAAAACTTATTTCGAAAGAAGCTTTAATATATTTAAGCTTAGTGCGATATTTATTATCGTAATAAGCTAATAATAAGGGTTGCTGAGCTGGTAAACTTGTGAGACATCGAGCAAGCTTTTAAATGCTATTAATGGTATCGTGTAGATAATGGCATAGTATTTTTGGAAGAATTAATGCTACTATTTTCATAAATATTCACACTCATCTGCTTTTACATCCTTATCAAAGACCAGTTTTTCTATAATACATAAAGAAACTAAGGATCGTTGATCTTGACATTAAACATGCACATCATTATTAAGCGATCAATCACTACATTTCTAAGAAGCCTTATAGTAGCACTAAACTTGAAACTCCAATCCTAATTATAATATTTACGACATCTTAATCCATACTAATCTTAATTAATTACAACCGGATTTGAGATAAAGCAACTCAAAATTGACAATTTGACATATACTTTTGACGCGGAGGAAGATAACCAGGCTAGTCGAGGTAGAAAGCTCGTACTGCGTTACGTCCAGCGGTTACCGCACCTGCCACCGCTTCTACTTCGTCGCGTAAGAGCAAATGAATAATTATAATTTAAATAACAGTCATAATCGAGCCATTGAACTTACTTCCATAAACGAAAAAGTGATTAATCCAGAATACTTTCACTTGAAGTGACCAGTTATCGTGCGGGTGAATTTACCTATGAAAATCATAATAATTAAGAGAATTGTATGGGCCGTGAGTCAGCTAGCGATATTCGATAAGACTTCTAGTGTCATCGGTAAACGATTGTATGCGATGAACTTTCGATCATCGATTCTTTTTAAGTACAGAAAGAAAGCGAACATTTTCTTTTACATAATGAGACAGATTATAATTCGCACGATTCTCATGGGAGCGTACACTAAACGAATTTCTATTCTAAGCCCATTCGGTCCGTTAAGTTAGAGAGTTTAAAGACAATAACTAATGTTTCGCAATTGCATACAAACTGAGCATGACACTGTAGTCTCTCCTATAATAGTGTTACGGAACATTCGCAGATTTTCAATGCAAACGCGGTGTTAGTAGTACTTTGCGCTGGTTAATAAGCTCGTTAACGTCATCCATTGACAAGATTAATAATGTCGATGGATTAAGGTGAGGTACGGCTAATTTCCAAATCTATTACGTATTAGACTAACATTTGCTCGAGGTTAATGGTAACAGCACGACCAGGGAGAATGGCCCACATATAGTTGAGTTACAAAATAATATTTTTATACAAAATGAAAACTAAACTATCAAAATTATCAATCAATCTACAATCAGACAAATACGAACACAACAACGAAACATCACACAAATCCTTCAACTTATTTTAAAGTGATGCTCTGACATAATGTCGAAGTTGATTGATTAGTATTTAAAATATTTTAATAATAGACAAACCTTTATTTTTACATTTGAAAATTGTTATTTATATTAATATAGTTTAATCTGTTCCATCTAACAGAATACGAATACAGAACTAAAGTTAGTGATTACTAATCAAAGATAAAACCAGTTAAAGCCCTAACAGTAAAAGCGTCTTGGATGTTTTCACCAAAAACAGTTTTAGGTGCGAAGATTTCATTCAGTGAGGTGTTTCTTTATTGATCAATACGTAGTAAAATTTTAAATACATTAAATTTGACTAGTCTTTCCAGTCTTTCTCATTCATAAAGAGAAATAAAAAAGATACAGAAACACTATTAGTCATATTTATGAATCAAAACCACACCTCTAGACGTTAGTCGAAGTGCGTTATTACAGTATAAATTAAAAAGTTCGTTTGACTGTTAAACTGTACGCATAGAAATTATCTATGGTTACGTAAGAACGCGTCATGTAAATCACCAGTAATTATGATAAATGAAATAGTATAGTAATACACTACTACACTAACAGGTGTGCCTTAGGCTCTGCATTGAATAAATTATTACGCAATCTGCGTATCTTATCGAACCTGTCCAGAAAGTTGATCGTGTAAAACAAGCCCTAAAAGATTTTACTATAAGTTTTTAAGTGAAAAATTAAGCAAGTCGGGCTCGCATACAACGTATTGTTAAAAAAAAAAATATTTGTCAAATAAATAAAGTAATAGAGTAAGAGCAGACTCTTAAATTTGTTGTTACTAATAATTGTATAAACAAACAAATTAGAGTTAACCACATTAGAAACACATCCCACAGAAAGACGGACAGTGGTTGCTTACTAAGAGGGTTCTCTTTAACTCCTCACGAATGTGAAAAGTGTTCACCATGACATCACATTTTTTTTCTTAGATATGTTATTAAAAAAATAGAAACGTAATCGGGATAAAAAAAATCGGTACGAAATGTATTTCAAATGTTTAGACAGAGAAATATTAAAATGCAATGATAATACTGCAGTACAGCTCAGTTCAAAAGTTATCAAATTTAAATTCAAATGTAATCATAATTCTAATTTGAGACGTCAGTTCATTCAGGCGACCAAGATAATCATAACGAAGTCACACTTATTAGGTGTTTAATTATTGGGTGGGTATCTTATTAGGTGGTTGATTTAAATCAATTCGATTTAAATCAACCACGTGATTAAATTATCACAACAATCAAATCAAATGGTAAATATAAGGAAATAGGTACTAGCTGAGAAAAGGATATGAAATTGATATTAGTTTATTACATAATATCACCGATAACGGTTCTCTTAAAGGCAGCAACGAGGTGCATTGACCTCCGCCCCCGGCGCCGAGCGTTACCGATTGATAAGGCAGGTTAAATGGGCCGTGCACCATGGCGACCCATAACAATACTCCTCTATTGATACACGACATTCAATTCGCTAATGCCCCTTTAATTGGTCCACTGATTTATCTGAAAGTAACCGGAATTGACGTACTAAATTTATTATTCTAAATTTAAAAATTACCATTAACAATGTACATACACAGTTATATACTTAGCCTGCGAGTGAATTTGAGCGTATATTTTATACAATTAATTATGAAGCATAGTTATAAATTTATGGATTTTTTAATTTGAATAATTTAAATAATTATCCAAAAATAAAAAAGTAACTGTATTTACATAGCCGGCTGTATCCACGATTTCAATAAATTAAACCAGAATAAAAGTAAAGAAAAAAAGATAAGAAAGTTGGATATATGTATTTAGAAAAGGAAACGTGGATTGAAAGGATATTGTTTACATATATTTATTGAGCAATACCTCTGGCCAGTCAGTGTCATACACTTGTAACTTAAACGGCCCAGGCCCCTTTGCCCCACTATGCACTCTGGCCCAAGGCCCTTCGATTGATAGGTGTCCTCTAATTTCTACCAAATCACTAATCGATAATCCATATTTATTACCGAACAACATATTTATTTTGAAAAAATCGGCAATAGTGACTAAAAACGATATTTTATTATTTATTCTAAGAAATAATACTCAGTCAAGGTTGCAGGAGACCCATCACCCTAATATACTCAGGGCCTCCAATGGGCTAACCTACTACCTAAAAGTCAGTCAGTCACTTACATTTTTCTACAACGATGAGCTAAATAGGATGTGTTGTAAATTAAGATACGTAGCAAACAGATTCTATAATTCATTCAAATAAAATCGAATTAAGAGCAGTATTTTATTGACCGTAACAACATGGTCGTGATCTCATACTACACACAAATAAAAAAAATATTTATTCTTTGAGTATCTGTATACATATTGCCTCACATTCATAAGTCCTCGGATTAAGTACTGACTAAGTACCGTAGTACTTTGTAAATACATGTCTATGTTCTCAATAAAGTGCATATTTTGATGTAATCGAGCTCAGGTAGACAGATTCCCATTACATGTTAATTTACTACCAATTATCATCTGAAGGAATCTTGTGTAAGTAGGTACGCGATGTAACTTAGTAACATTGTTGCAGTTATAAATATTAGATGCTCTACTTTACCTCCGTCAAGTGTCCTAACAAATCAATATTTTAGTTAACAGTTGCAGGCAACAGATATTTTTTAAATCTTTGCGTAAATCTCTCGAACTTAAATTGAGACTTTTTAAATTTGTAACGTACTGAACAATCAGTATATCGGATAGTGGTACCTAAATGATTACTTTAAATATCTTTACATAGCATAAATTGAAATTTATTCTTCTACGCTTAGATCTTTCAAAGTACATAATAGATTTAAATGTGGTTTTCACCAATGGAGACAGTGATTTAATAAGAAAGTTTATACGTATAATACATATATACAGAAAAGAAACTCCAAGAATTTAAGATTACCGTGTGAAACCGGGCGATTTGCTAGTTATATATAATGTAAAACTTTAGTTTCGAACTTCGACTTTATTTTTTTTTTGTTTTTAGAAAACGGGTTCTAAAGCTGTGTGAACTGTAAAGAGATTACCACGAGAAATGGAAGAAATTGGGTAAAAATGTTGACACAAGTTGCTACGCGTGTAAGCAAATGGAAAACTATGAAAACAGATAAAATTGCAAGCGTCATAATCGCAAATCTATAAATGCCGTACACAGGATACATTCATACTTAACATGTAATAATACAGTGGTATACGATCAAAGAGAGCATGTGTTCATTTGCATCAGTTACTCATCTTTTATCCCGCGAGACAGACCCAAAATGTTATTTTTAGCTTTGTAACATACGAAATAAAACAAAATGCCGGCACTCAACCGACTGATAAGTCATCGTCTGCTGCCGAAAGCTTGGGACAATATGAATATAAAAACTTACCAAAAAAATGTGTGTGTGTTTCCACCGATCTCTTTACAAGACAAGGTAGGCTCTGCTACTTCAATCACATACATTATATCGAAGGAGTATAACAAAGCTACGTTTGATTCAAAAAATGATACTAGCAATGTATTGTTCTTTTTGTAGTTCTATGTAGTCTTTGTTCAAAAAATATTATCCTGAAGATTCTTGTATCTATGGTTGAAAAAATAACAGCACCGATAACGTAGTGGCGCTAAGCGGTCACCTAGCCGCGTCCTACTGCTTCAAGAGTCGTGGTTTCGATACCCATACAGTACAACACTTATGTAATTCACATATTTTTGTTCTGAGTTTAGGCGTTCTTTATGTCCGTTTCATACATGTATGTAAAGTCGGCACATCATAATTATTCCTAGAGCCAGTAGATTTTACAAAATAAAAAAATGTATAATCATGAATAAATGTACTATAGTATTCTAATTGAAATAACAATAAACAATCATGTTGATAAACTAAAGTAAAAAATGAGGCAAAATAATAAAATGACAATATATATATATTCAAGGATTAAGAATCTAGAAGTACCGCAATAAACTATATTCTTGTCAATGCGAATATGCAGCATATACAAAATACTCTGCCACGAGTTAGGTTGTGAGCGAGGGCGAGAGGGTTTTTAATAAGACAAGTGTTCGGCTTGAAGAGTGGATTGAGACTAACTTTATTTATGAAACCATTTCTTAAAGTTAAAACAGTATTCTTATTGATATGTATTGAAGACAAAGAGCTAATTGTTCTAATGTTTAGTCTGCGGCTTATCATCTAAGTGGTGGTTCATGACGGATGCCAAGATTAACTTTATTTATAAAACAATACACAGTATTCTGATTATGCGTTGGAGACAAGGGGCTAGTTGTTCTATTGTTTCCAGGGCGTCTGTGGCTTATCAGCTAAGTGGTCGTTCATGACTGATGCTATTGTAGGGCGTCACGTCTATGACGACATAACTCCTCCCCCCTTAAGACGGAGGCGGCACGAAGGCTGCGAAGGCTGAAGTTCAACGGCTTCCGGTTGTGCAGCCGAGATTTTCGTTGATCTAGTTTTCCACCAGAATTTGTAGACTGCAATTCCTATTCCTGTTGCTGTTATTATGAAGTAAAGTGCAATTGATGACCAGCTGGGGGTGCTTGTAATCATGGTTAAGTTTTCGCTCGTATTCTTTAATTCTTCTGTTTGTTGCAGCGTACTTTTCAGGTTATCTAGTTCTATGTTTTCTAGTTTTGTCTTTGATTTGTTGTATAATATTGTTGTTGTAGCTTGCAGTGGCGTAGGTGCAGTTAGGCGGATCTTCGTGTTGTATTAGTTGAGCTATGCAGTCCGTAGAGTGCAGTAAGGGTTGCCATTCTAAGTGTTTGCAGATTACGTTGTCTCCGGTGAGGTATGTGCATGGCTCGTGAGGGTAGGCAAACTCATTATTTCCCAAGATTAGGATGGGGTTGCTAGGTATAAGTATTGTGTTGTTATTATTAGGGATAGAATACAGGTGTAATAGGTTGTAAGATTGTTCGGTAGCAAGTGGTATGTCCAGTATGAAGTTAAGGGTTTGATTAGTGTTATAAGCTTTAACAGTGATTGCTTTTTCCCATAGATGGATACTATCCATGTTAGGGTTAAAGGCTAGGTATATATCTACTGTGGCATTTACTTTTAATTTAATTGTATTATAATTGCTACATATATCTAAATATATCTGTTTTATTTTCGTAATGTTATAATTACAGCTATGTTGGGTGATTTCGTTCGCATGTGTCAGGTGTCTTTGGTAAGTCTAATAGGTCACGAATGTCTATGTTCTCTAGGTTTGGGTCTAATAATGGGATGTGGACTAATTGATCTGTATTTTGTGTTCTAGGTTGTTGGTCTGTGTTTGTTTTTAATTAAATAAGTGATAGACGGATCGTCCATATTGTGAATTAAGTTAAGTGCATCTTCTACACCTTCAATATAAAAAGATAAGGTCCTCCTGTTTCCATCATAACTGGGTAACTGGGTGGAGAACGTGGAGAAATCGGTGGTTACCGATTTTTCGTCTATGAAAGATTTTTCAGTTAGTACCTTCTTTTCACTTGTCATTTTTAACTACAGTGATACGAATGGTAACAACGAAAGAAAATTCTTTTCTAAGTACCGTATTGCATTAAAAAAAAATAATGCTATAACGGTTTTTTACGATACTGGATACACCAAATGTTATGGGGATGTCCAGGAAATCGTTTAAGGAGTCTCGGGAGTAGTAGAGTTTTATACTTACCCCACGAGCATTGCCGATTTGTAGGCTGAGATGGAGGTGAGTCTTCGTTTCTTCAGCTGGTCAGCTTGTCTGCCTCTGCTTTGCACTACGCTCACTGTAGATTCTTTTATTCGCGAACGCGGACGCTTAGCAAAGGTATTCTCTGCAGCAGGAACCGACAGTATCGCGACGAACCGACTGCGCCAGTTAGGTTGTGAGCGAGGGCGAGAGGGTTTTTAATAAGACAAGTGTTCGGCTTGAAGAGTGGATTGAGACTAACTTTATTTATGAAACCATTTCTTAAAGTTAAAACAGTATTCTTATTGATATGTATTGAAGACAAAGAGCTAATTGTTCTAATGTTTAGTCTGCGGCTTATCATCTAAGTGGTGGTTCATGACGGATGCCAAGATTAACTTTATTTATAAAACAATACACAGTATTCTGATTATGCGTTGGAGACAAGGGGCTAGTTGTTCTATTGTTTCCAGGGCGTCTGTGGCTTATCAGCTAAGTGGTCGTTCATGACTGATGCTATTGTAGGGCGTCACGTCTATGACGACATAACTCACGGGATGATAAAAAAGTTACGTCGAACCGATATTGCAAGACATTACAGCCAGGTCTCTTGTGTTGATAGACTCATTGTTGTTGGCGTGACTGTGCTAAAGATGTATTATTAACTCATTACTTTAGCACATTCGCAAATAGCTATTGTATTACTGATTAATATGTCATGGAACTCCTAATGATTGTAACTATCTTGAAACCTGTTAAATTATTATCTATAGTATTTTTAATGAAAAATATAATTGTTATTTAACTATTTTTAACAATAAGTATTCATATTTTTAAGGGAAGGAATCGTATGCTCATTTTTTTAAATTTAAATTACAGTGTAATATTTCGGACATCTGACACAATCTCGTCCAAAACTAAGCTGAACTTGTACTATGAGTACGAGGCAACTGATATTGATACCGATATACTTTTTTTTTGTAAATACATACATAGAAAACACCCAAATTCTGAAACAGATATTTACAGATCATATAAACTTTTGATCCTACTCATCGAGTCAGAGACGTCAAACATAGCAGTCGCATACGCTACCACTACAACACCAAGGCAGTTTATTGATAAATAAATATATTTTGACGATTTCATTTAAAAAAAAAATTATTCACCTGGTGATTAGTGTTTCGTAACGAAATCATTAGTTTATTAATACTAATAGGTTATGAGATAAGATTATCATTTGAATTTCAATAGAAAGAGATCAATTCGTGTCTATACATTAGCCTAAAGTAGAAATTAAAAATTAATTAATTAAATATCACATTATTAATTTCTTATAAACACATCGCTACTTCTATCTTATTATAAAAGTGAAAATAACCTTATTATAATAATGTACATGAATTTTATGATGGAATCTAAATGAATAAGTTACGGAATAGGTGATTTTTTTCAAGTATTAACATAGGCATAGAACATACTCAAACAGAATGTCCGCTACAAACCCCAACTACGAATTTTGCCCGCTCCTTAGGGACTTTTCCCAATTACGTAAATTGTCGTTTAATAGACATAAAAAAACCGATGTGGTGACTGTGGTTTTCAACTACTTGATACCTAACTACTTTATTACTTTGTCGTAATCTGTCGAGGACCTTGAAAAGAAAATGCCAATGGAAGTTGACGTAATAAAATATACTATTTCGTTAAGAGAAATGTGATTATCTCTAACCGTTAATGACGTAAAGCGTCCCACGTGTATATTATGTATGTGTGCATTATGGTAAAAAACATCATAAGTGGTTGTCGACTTTGAATCGACGGAAGTCGCCAGCACGACGCGATATTTTGAGCGAGGCGCGTCAGGCATGCGACTTGTAAAGGTATAAACATAATATATTGTCTCTGCACTCGATTTCAGTAATCTAATAACTTTCAATCAAAATTAGTTAGATAATTAGGTCAACATATAAATGTTAAACCTATTACAAGTTGTATAAGGTCAATTGATCCTATATCACTTACTTTATTAGTTAATTACTATTTCTACGCAACGTTTACTGGTAGAGAAAACTTTAGATATTAAATCTACCGATGTACAAAAGGGCATAAAGTTATATAAACAAGTAAAAAGAAATAATACAGTATCAATTCAAAATTTTATATAACGTTTAACGTTCTGACTTATCGTTAGTAACACCTGTGTCGTTTGTTTCTGCATTTCTTCTTAGAGTGAGTCTTAGAAAATGTCAATACATTCTACCTGTAAAGTCCAACATTCAAAATTATTTATCAGGATTGTTTACTAAAACTACTAATATACCGTTATGTATTATTAAAACATTCGCTGCTAATACTGGTTGTGAACTAGAGTCAACAGACATTCGTTTGTATGGTAAAACCACTTCCCTAGTTTGTAATCTTTGTGCATCAGAATAAATACACAACATTAATCTATTGCTCCTTATTTCAATAAACCTAACCACTATGATACACGTAGATGGTCGCCTAAAAATAGAAATAGTTATTGAATTTTATCCGAAGAAATAGTCGAAAGTGCTCAAGAAATGGTTCCTTAAAAATAAGAAGTACAGTCACCCTCAAAAATGTCACCCTTAATATAGGTGAAATGCGTACATCAAATACTTTGACAAAATACTCTAATGATCTGTGTCGACCGTACATAATATGTACAGTATGAATAGTATAATAGTACGTGTATTTTAATTTATGAGTTTGGATTTTCGGGTAAAAGTCATTGTAACAGTAGTGAATAAGTAATCATTCTTTACTGTAAACAGCCTAGATAATCAAGAAAAGTATCATCTGTTTAACCTTTAATTTACTTATTATTACTAGCAAATCGCGCCGGCTTCGCACAGAAATCTAAGAAATACTCAGATTTTCTCTACTATAATATGTATGTATTATATATATATATTTTTTTTTTTTTTTTTTTTTTAACGTGTGGATACCCCCTCGGGCCGTCACCCCACCGGGGTTTACGGCGGGGTGGTGTGTCGGAATCGGACCGACTAAAACCACACGGTGTGCCACTCTGCGCCTGAGATAGGAGGGATCCGGGAACCGCTGCTATTACGACATCCAAATCCCTCCTAGCGCCTGCCCGAAACTGCGGGCACCATCTATGGGTAAACTCTCTATTTTAGGCGACGTACGGCACACGCGGACGTCGCCTCCTCGCGGCTGGCCATTATAGCGGGTGGAGGGGAAAACCCGTCCCGTCCACCCGCGACCACACTCAAGGCGGCATGAGGCGCTGATACGCGCGCCTCCGCCGCCCGGTTCGCCGGCGGCGAATTGGGTCCGAGTGGATATCGTCCTCCCGAGCCTTCTCCGCCGCCTCCTTCCGCAAAATTACGTCTTCGCAGAAGGTTGCGACCGCGGTAAAACAACTGTCGCTACCGGCCATGGAGCGTATGACGGCCGGTAGCGAGAGATCTCCTCCAATAACTGCAGTGAGGTCCCCACGCTGCGCTGCCCAGGCGGAACAAACCGCTAGCGTGTGCTGAGCCGAGTCCTCACTGCAGTCGCAGTGATAACAGGCGGGACTCAATTCCCTCCTGGCGACCGAGTGCAGATACTTCCCGAAGCAACCATGCCCGGAAAGGACCTGCGTCAGTCGGAAGGAAAGGGTCCCGTGCTGCCGCCCTGCCCACTCGGCGATGACCGGCTGGAGAGCCTCCACGAGGGCAAAGCCAGCACGTGGAGTCTCCAACCGGAACGACCAACGAGCCATCGTGGCTCGACGAGCGGCCTCACGCCACTCGCGTATCTCCTCGGGCGGGGGCCGTATGCCGCAACCCGCCCGGAAGTCAGCCGTCCGCCGATAAACTTCGGCGAGCACTTCCGCCTCCAAATCCCACGGGGGAGTTCCGGCCAAGGCGCACGCCGCCTCCGTCGATACGGTGCGGTAACCGCGTATGGCTCTAACCGCCAATATCCTCTGAGGGCGCCAGAGGCGAGCCCTATTCTGGGCGGTCAGAGCCGCCGCCCACACCGGTGCACCATATAGCGCCATTGACCGGACAACCCCCGTGTATAGCCGTCTCGTCGCGACGCTAGCTCCACCCAGATTGGGCAAAAGTCGCCCAAGGGCAGAAGCAGCGCCGACCAGCTTTGGAGAAAGCTGTCGGAAGTGCTCGTCGAACAGCCACCTGCCGTCGTGGATCAGGCCCAGATACTTCATCTGGGCCTGAACCGGTACGAGGACCGAATTGACCACGATGGAGGCGCCGGAGGGTGGACCACGACGGGGCCCATGGAACAAAAGGGCCTCCGTTTTGTCCAGGGCCACCCGCAAACCCAGCGCCTCAATTCGCCCGACCACCAGTGAGACACCCGTGGTGGCCAGGCGCGCCGCCTCTTGAAAGTTCATCCCCCGGGCCGTGACCAATTTGTCATCTGCGTAACAAAGGACGCCCAGCCCGGGGGGAAGACGACCTCGAAGGGCCCAGTCGTATCCCATGTTCCACAGGAGTGGTCCGAGGACAGACCCCTGCGGAACACCGCACGACATGATGTATGTATTATATATATTAACCTTCCCCTTGAACCACTCTTTCTGGAACAGAACGCCTGCTTCGCTGTAATTTTTTTCTCTTCGACGCGCCATGAAGTCATGATATTACAGAAAAAGTGACTGGTGCGGACAGCGAGCATTGTACATAAATATAATTAATAAAAATCTTTTATCATCTACCCACGATATACGTCTATGTATTATTACTGTAGTGAAATGTAATGTGCGCCCAGTTTAGGTATTGGTAATCGATGACCTTAATGCACGGTAAATCTCGAACGAGATTATGATTGCAGCAATACAAATATAACACCAATACAGTTATAAAAGTACTCACAACTTGTAACTCTTTTATATGAATTAAAAAAGTGTCCACCTTAAGTTTAGAATACGATGTGTACTTAGATTTAACAAGATACTGTTCTTAATAATATCTAAATACATATCAGGCTACATTTGGTTATTATTCTCGATTAGAATAATGTAGATTACAATTTGAACATCACATTGTTATCTTACTTATTATATCAAAATGTTAGTACGTGTACATCTTTTTGAGGTTACTGTACGTAAAACATAAGTTAACACATGAAGTTACAGGCACGTACATTACGTATCTGTTAGTTTAAAGCTTATAAAGCATTTGGACATGTTGACAAACGGTGAAATATTATCCAACTAGGCAGGTACCATTAGCATTTATCCTTGGACCGAAATAGAAAGGATATCCGTTCGAACTATATGAACTTGCGTTAGATACGTCAGTTTGTACACCATATAATATATACCGCTGTATTTGTGCTATCTGTAATATGAAATGAGTATTAGATAATTTATTTTTACAAGCATAGCCATGTGATTAGACAGTCAGGTACATTAATGCAGTTGAGTAGGAATGTAGTATGTAGTGCAGTCCTACTGAATAGAAATTTCCGGTTCAATTGCAGAATCAAACTCAAGGACGTACCCACACCACGCCTCGCTTCCGTTTTATGAGTTGGGGTAGTTTCTTGTTACCTGTAGAACACAAAACAGGAACAGTTGTTCTCTATTTCAAAAAAATATAGTTGATAGCAAATACGTGAAAGAATATCTTTATGACGTCCTGGTTAATTTAATAGCCAATTACGATGTAAGCTGGTAAACTATTTCAAACGAGGTCAGACATAAAGTTCACAGAATCTCTTTCAGTTTGCAAGTAGAAAGGTATGAAACACTATGATCAAATTGTCCCATTAACACTTCACTTTCCCTACAACCCAGAATTTAAAGCATTTACTCATCTGCTCGTAAACTACATGTAATTACAAGGTAGCAGGGGTGGTCGAGTCTGTAATGAATAGTAATGATAAAGGAGAAAATTGCCACACTCCTATATAGATAGCCAACAACGAAGGATCACTTTCACGAAAATTAACTGAAAGTCGGCCGTGCGAAATTTAATATTTTCGAAAATATGCAATGTAGCATACCTGAGCACGTATCTCTGTTGACGAAGGCCAACCACTGTATATAGCGCCGGTTGCGCGTGCTTTCATCAAAACAGCTGCTTGTTTATAATGGCATTCGAACGAGGTGTGTTCTTGTCCAGACAACTCACCAATCCACTTTAATATTGGTTCAACAAGGGGCAAAAATCAGATGATTTGTAGACATCTTGAAAAATTTACAATCTTTCAAACTTATAATGTGCAACTACTTATCTACTTTCATACCTGTAGAATATTGTAATTGACACTGAGAGTACAATTTGAATATATAGCTTGTTATGTATTTAAATTAGTTATTTATACCTTTTTAGGAGTTACTTAAGCGCTAAGATGTACTTATGTTAGCATTGCATAAAACAGCTTAACTTGATTTTTAAAATGTATAGCTATTGGTGATTGTCGCGTTTAAGTTCGTTTTGGTGATAATCTCCCTTGCAGTAGGATATCAAAATCAAATGAATGCATGCCTGCAGGTTCAAAATAAAATAAAATGAACGTAACGTAATAATGAAATGGCTTGCGAGACGAGGCGAGAAGGATAGGGGGCGCGGTAAGAGCGGTTGTCTGCCCCCTCTACCCGCCTGTACACCCGCAAACTCCACAGTCAAGCGAGAGGCGACAGCTAGCCAGCTGCGCGTCTTGTGTTTTTCGGATTTTGCGGTGCGATTGACGTTCCCTTCATAATTTGTTTTTATTTATAAAAGTTATCCAAGTGGCTTGTACCAAGCACGCGTGTGAACTTATCATTTGTATCATTGAAATTTGACATAACCTGTGAACTATACAGTGCCGTGACTGTCATAAGTGTTTCAATACATGAATACCAGTGTCTTTTGTCTGTAAAACAGTGGATTATATGAGAGGTGGTGGTATTTAGTCGTTTAGTACGTTATTGTCGGATCTTATGTTCGTGGACCTAACAGTGTGACCAGTGATTGTAGTCGTGGCCGGTTTGCAGTGGGAAACTTTCCAAACGTGCATAAAACAGTGGGTAATGCTTTCCTAGCGAATGCGGGCCCTGCCTGCACGCATTCCATAGGGAAGCAAGTGCCGGCAATAAGTATTTTACGGTGAGTAAAGCGCGTTCAAGTTCATCGTACTTTGACCTAAAATTATGACATCGCCTCTTGACCAGCCCAGTGTCAAATGTCAAGACGTCCTATCGTACGGTGCGTGTGACCTAACGAGGATTTAATACGATTGCAACTGTGATAATATTAGGCAGTTATGAATAAAACTATGAGTATTTTAAAGCATGTTTTAAATTAAAGTTACATTCATTTTGTTTAATAAATTTTTAACCCATATTTGTGGAAGCAGTAAATGTAGTATGCTGTTACTTTTAATTATAGTTGTGGAAGGACACCCCCTTTGTGTTTACATACTTTAAAAACTCATAGGGTGTACTTGTAATCAAATTTAATTCCTCTAGATGGATAACAGTTTCCATTTCACAATTTAGTGCTACTAAATTATTAATTTTATTTTGAGTACAAAACCATGTTTATATTCTTACAACTAAAAAATATAAAATCATTTTAGACAATAATTTATGTCTCATAGTTGCTTGTAGACAATGTTCTCTTTCCCAAACAACTTACAAAAGATCTTCTTGAATATTTCTGCTTTTACATACATATGTAAAAATTTTCTCCTACCTTAAAGTCTTGTTTTGGACTTTTCAAATGGCTTAAATTTTTTTTTATTAAGTAAGACTTAAATATGTGCATTTACTAAGATCACTGTTTTACTAAGATTGCAACTAACTTAAAAATATGTCAAAGTAATAAATAAGAAAATATATAAAGAATTGAATTATATCCCATACAAATACATTTTTCAACTCATCAGAAGATATATTTTGAGAAAAAACCTTATTCCATAAAAATTTTCATCTAATAATAAAAATGAAAGTGTATCACACTGTTATGTGTAAGAGTAAAAAGTCATTTACATTTTTTAAATTTAGAGGTATGTTCAAATTGTATAAACAATATGTGCCTTTATCTGGACCTCAATATAAAAACAGTTAAACAGGAAATGAGCTATAAAGCATTCTATCCTAGCTAATTCCCATAACAAAAGAGTACCGAATGGTCAAACAGAGACATGGTACACAATGAAAAAAAATTTACTCATCACTACCCATACCCTGCCACTATTTGTTGTAGCACTGTAGATGCAAACATAAAAAATATCTATGAAGTGATATAATATCAAAATTTTATCTCAATTGGTGCAAAACTTTTTGAGTTTTTGAAGTATAGATAAACCAACTTAATATTTATGCATATATAAGTTACTAGTTACCAGTACCAACATTTGAGTACAAAGACTTGAATATTCAATAAACCACAATGTGAGCTTATGCTATATCTTTTGATATCTCTTTAGTGATCACTTCATCTACTCATTTTTTTTGAAACCATAGAGTATGTTTTTATTTTCTAATAGTAGACAACATCTGAAGGAACACAATTATGTTTTATTTGAAAAGAGAACAAGATATTTAATTATCAAAATAATTATTTTAGATCACATAGATAGAACAGTAATTATGAAATCCTTATGTAACATAATGAATTAACATTTACTTTGAAAGTTACTGTATAACATAACTAATAGGTATTTAGTATTCTAGTCTTTCACCATTTCTAAATTATAGTAGCCATAAATGCAAAATTAGTAAATTCTAACTTCTAACTAAAAAAATGATATACAAGTATCAATATTAAATAATTAAGTGTCATCAAAAATGGTCCTATATAATGTTGTTCTAATAGTTTTTATTTTTAAAGACAACTCTCATCTTCGCACTAGGAATATATCCCGTGTCGCAGAGGACTTTATAAACATGCATAAAGTGGACACAATGCACAGGCTCAGAACAACAATTTGTAGATCATGAAAAATGTTGTCCCATGTGGGAATCAAATTCCACATGGGACAACATTTTCCGGGCACCATCTGCGAGTAAACTCTCTATCTAGGCGACGTACGGCACATGCGGACATCGCCTCCTCGTGACTGGCCATTGTAGCGGATGGAGGGGACAACCCGTCCCGCCTACCGCGGCCACACTCAAGGCGGCATGAGGTGCTGGTAAGCGCGCCTCCGCCACCCGGTTCGCCGGCGGCAAATTGAGTCCGAGTGGAGATCGTCCTCCCGTTGTCATCAGGCCTTTCCGCCACCTCCTTCCGCGAAATTATGCCTTCGCGTGCTGTCACCTTGCCTACTCGGCGAAGACCGGCTGGAGAGCCTCCACGGCGGCAAAACCAGCACGTGTAGCCTCCAGCCGGGATGACCAACGAGCCATTGTTCGTAGAAGGTTGCGACCGCGGTAAAACAACTGCCGCTACCGGCCATGGAGCGTATGACGGCCGGTAGCTAGAGATCTCCAATAACTGCAGTGAGGACCACACGCTTCGACGCCCAGGCGGAAGAATCCGCTAGCGTGTGCTGAGCCGAGTCCTCACTGCAGTCACAGTAGAGACAGGTGGGACTCCACTCCTTCCTGGTGGCCGAGTGTAGTGTGAGTGACTGAGATACTGCCCGAAGCAACCGTGCCCGGAAAGGAAAGGTCCTGCGTCAGTCGGAAGGAAAGGGTCCCGTGCTGTCCCCTTGCCCACTCGGCGATGACCGGCTGGAGAGCCTCCACGGTTGCAAAACTAGCACGTGGAGCCTCCAGCCGGGATGACCAACGAGCCATCGTGGCTCGATGAGCGGCCTCGCGCCACTCGCGTATCTCTTCGGGCGGGGCCGGTATGCCGCTACCCGCCCGGAAGCAAGTCGTCCGCCGATAAACTTCGGCGAGCACTTCCGCCTCCAAATCCCACGGGGGAGATGCGGCCAAGGCGCAGGCCCCCTCCATCGACATGTTGCGGTAACCACGTATGGCTCTAACCGCCAATATCCGCTGAGGGCGCTAGAGGTGAGCCCTATTCTGAGCGGTCAGAGCCGCCGCCCATACCGGTGCACCATACAGCGCCATTAACCGGACAACCCCCGTGTACAGCCGTCTCGTCGCGATGCTGGCTCCATCCAAATTGGGCTTGAATCACCTAAGGGCAGAAGCGTTACCGACCAGCTTTGGAGTAAACTGTCGAAAGTGTTCGTTGAAGAGCCACCTGCCGTCGAGGAACAGGCCCAGATACCTTATCTAGTCCTGAACCGGTACGAGGACCGAATTGACTACGATGGAGACGCCGGAGGGTAAAGAACGACGGGACCCATGGAACAAAGGGGCCTCCTTCTTATCCAGGGCCACCCGCAAACCCAGTGCCTCAGTGCACCCGACAACCAGGGAGACTGCCGTGGTGGCCAGGTACGCCGTCTCTTGAAAATGCATCCCCCCGGGCTGTGATCAATGTGTCATAAGCGTAACAAATTACGATAAGCCCAAGGGGAAGACGAGTGGAGTGCCTGAATCAGCTAAATGGCAGACTATTAAATGCATTGGCGATGTCCATCGACACCGCGAACAGCACGCCGCCACAGCTCCCCCTCTTCGATAATGGCCCTCAGACGCAACACAGCATCGACTGATGAACGCCCCGCTCGAAAATCGAATTAGGCATCCGACAGATCGGGGCCCAGCTCGCATAGGTACCGAATGATGAGGACAGAGAGTACCCTCTCAAACAGTTTACCCGCTTCATTCAGCAACACGATGGGCGACCCCAGTGGTCACTATTGCGGTCCTCATGCATCTCCTTAGATGATAGAACATACAAACAAATCTATCAGTTGATAATGTTTATTTACATTGACAGTCTAATAATCTAGACTTTGCAAAATAAAATATTAAAGACAAAGTACTTAACAATGGGACTATACAACACACTTTTATTCCTTTTACATACCTATTTGAATTCTATCTAAAAATCAGGAACTTGAAGCGCACAGTTCGGTATGTAGTGTGAAATAAAGTTGTATTTCAGGTTTAATGGGCGAATATGAGTAACATATATAAGAAACAGTTTGTGTAGGTATTATAAAAATTGTCAAAACAAACATTTATATGAAGAATTTTGTTATAACAATGCATGCTTGGATTCACACTAGATTGTTTATGAAATGCTTCTTGGATGGAATGCATTGTTCAGATATCTATCCATCTCAAAATCCTCATGCTTTCATTATCTATTGTTTGTTTTGGAAACATTTAGGATTTGCTTGCTAATGATTTGAAGTATTTAATGCCTAGGAGGGACATTAGTGGTTGCTGAAGAGATGTGGGTGCATCTTGAAAGGTATTTATTGTTGTTTTAACACCTTGTTACAATTAATGATGCTGCTATTGTCTGTAACCATACTTAGTGTACTTCATCACTGCATATCATAAAACAAAATTCTCTACTACATTTGTCTATTTACCTATGCCTGAAATATTTGAAAACTACTGAACATATTTTATGCATTAAATTATTGAGTAATTCATAAGAAAAGTTTAGTTGTATAATTTTTTAAAGTTTTGATTTTAATGGTTTTTACTTTAATTCTTTGGAGTATTCAGAATATTATGGTTCGTATTTAAACTTATTCAGACTTTTGGCTATGTTGACTAGTGTAGCTACTTGAGTAGATATCTAAGTATATCTAATTCACTTTTTAAAGAATTTGAATTAAATTTCTTCTGTGTGTAATACATTGTTGCTTGTCAATTATGACTGCCATAGCAGTTTATGTATTCAACATTTAAGTTATACCTAAAGTTGAGGTGATCCTCTACATGTCATAACAAGTAATAGTAAGGACAAGGGTTTATTTTTCTATACTTTAATTTCCTTTATTGACCATATGTGTCAATTGTTATTTAGCACTTCTAACTCTTTAGTGACTATGTTAAAGAGTGCAGCGGTTGCACATAAATGTAGCAACAGCCTGAAAACATATATTTAAATTACTTGAAACTTTAGATGTAAAGAAATCTCAAATTTCTCTTTTTTTTTTTAACTTGTGGCAACCCCCTTGGGCCATCACCCCACTGGCTTTTCTTTTCAAAATTTCTCTCTAATCTAACACTAACCTTTTTGTTAGATACAATTATCGCTATATCATAGTTTCAGTGTCTGTTCTAAAGATACATGTTATATTATGTAAATAAAAATTTGCGTAGTTTCAGTAGTAACACAAATAAAAAATTTGAAACACCCCAACACTAGCATCAAGCCAAGAGTTTGTTTTGACATCAAGTCAAGGTTACCATATGAAAACACCAATAAGTGTAATGTATGTAAGTAAAAATTTTTAAGAACTAAGAAATGATGATCTTCACAAAGGATAAGTAGGTACCATCATGTAAGCTTTATTATAAAAAAACTGCATCATAAGCAGTCTATTTGTTTAGGAGCTATGATGACACAGACAAACACACATTATATCAACCCCTTTTTGCATTAGTGGCTAAATGGTAAACATTTCCTTATAAGAAACAGATTAACTGCTATTTGCAATTATTATTGTTTCATTTACTAATTGTGGTTAAGATTTATTAAACATTTATTTTACAAATGCATATAAACTTATTGGTATGTAGGTCATGGTGTTCATACTATAACTATATTACTTCTTACTATAACTATATTGTTCACAGATTAATAAATTACCTTAGACTTGGCTAAATTATGTCTCTTTGAAAATAGATAGACCTTCTTGGTGGAAATGATCACTTAGCAATGACCACAAGCTATTACAGTGCAAAAAGAGCAACATTATGATTATTGCCTTGTGGTAGGAGGAACTTACTCATCCAAACCAATATTATACTTGTGAAAGAGAATTTGTTTCTACTTTAACTATTTTAGATTGTTGAGGTATTCATAAATTAAAAAGCACAGAAAATAAAGGCAAAACAAATATAACATGAATGAAACTGCAAGTTTGTGTTATACAAAGGAAGATAGCAGTGCTTAATTTTAATCAATTTGTGATATCTTTATTGTACACCACCCACTGAGTGTGAGATTCATGTAAAACACTTCTAATTTTAAAGTATTTTGTGTTAATAATTTACAAACTTATCAAATTATCAAAAAAATTATTGAAATCAGATTTTATACCTCGCCACAATTTGATTGAGAATGCAGTTGGATATTCATAATAAGTATTTTATCATGTTGATCTCTTGGACTATTTATTTATTTACACATCATGATAACACATTTGGTATGGCAGACTTAATGCCTTGCAAGTCTATCAACTTTTTCATTTCTTAAAATTATATGTACACTATGAATTTTATATAAACAATATACAATATGTCATACCAGGAACTATAAAACACCCTGTTGACTTGTTTCAAGGTAGACTTATCTATTTTAATATTAAAATTTATTTTATTCTAATGAACTTCATTTAATTCGAATTTGATTTGGAATAGATTACAATAATTTACAATAACTCTTATGGACAGTAGGTTAATTCATATTTGCTTATACAGAATGGCAAACTTATTATTCAAAGAAACTTGAACTACTTCGCAATTGATCATGCGATCTTTATAATAGTAATAAACATTAATCATTTAGAACCTTATGAACCTCTGTTATGACCTTTTTCTTTTGCTAGTTTCAAGCCCTGTGAAGCACGGCTGATACGATTCCCGTCTAACGGTCATATTTATAAGTCGTAATATGTGTATCTGTGTCGGTGTAATACTCAAAAATATAATTGTTATCTTTATGTTAAGTTGCGTTTAAAAACAGAACCAAGATACTGAACATAAAATAAGAAAAGTAAATAGGTAGAAAAGCGACTGAATTAGTATAATTAGATATAGTTACATCTCATATATTTATTATCCTTCTTTTTTTTTTTTTTATCTTGTGGAAACCCCCTCGAGCCATCACCCCACCGGGGTTTATGGCGGGGTGGTGTGTCGGAATCGGACCGACTAAAACCACACGGTGTGCCACTCTGCGTCTGACATAGGAGGGATCCGGGGACAGCTGTTATTACGACATCCAGATCCCTCCTAGCGCGTGCCCACTAAAGCGGGCACCATCTGCGTATAAACTCTCTATTTAGGCGACGTACGGCACACGCGAGACGTAAGTACCAGTAAGGACCCCACGCTGCGCCGTCCAGGCGGAACAAACCGCTAGCGTGTGCTGAGCCGAGTCCTCACTGCAGTCGCAGTGGTGACAGACGGGACTCAATTCTCTCCTGGCGACCGAGTGCAGATACTTCCCGAAACAACCTTGCCCGGAAAGAATCTGCGTCAGTCGGAAGGAAAGGGTCCCGTGCTGTCGCCCTGCCCACTCGGAGATGACCGGCTGGAGAGCCTCCACGGTGGCAAAGCCAGCACGTGGAGCCTCCAGCCGGGACGACCAACGAGCCATCGTGGCTCGACGAGCGGCCTCTCGCCACTCGCGTATATCTTCGGGCGGGGGCCGTATGCCGCTACCCGCCCGGAAGTCAGCCATGCGCCGATAAACTTCGGCGAGCACTTCCGCCTCCAAATCCCACGGGGGAGTTCCGGCCAAGGCGCACGCCGCCTCCGTCGATGCGGTGCGGTAACCACGTATGGCTCTAACCGCCAATATCTTCTGAGGGCGCCAGAGGCGAGCTCTATTCTGGGCAGTCAGAGCCGCCGCCCACACCGGTGCACCATACAACGCCATTGCCCGAACTACCCCCGTGTATAGCCGTCTCGTCGCAACGCTGGCTCCACCCAAATTGGGCAAAAGTCGCCCGAGGGCAGAAGCAGCGCCGACCAGCTTTGGAGAAAGCAGTCGGAAGTGCTCGTCGAAGAGCCACCTGCCGTCGAGGGTCAGGCGCAGATACTTCATCTGGGCCTGAACCGGTTCGAGGACCGAATTGACCACAATGGAGGCCCCGGGGAGTGGACCACGACGGGGCCCATGGAACAAAAGGGCCTCCGTCTTGTCTAGGGCCACCCGCAAACCCAGCGCCTCAATACGCCCGACCACCAGAGAGACACCCGTAGTAGCTAGACGAGCTGCTTCTTGAAAGTTCATCCCCCGGGCTGTGACCAATGTGTCATCCGCGTAACAAATTACGCCCAACCCGGGGGGAAGACGATCTCGAAGGACCCAGTCGTATCCCATGTTCCACAGGAGTGGTCCGAGGACGGACCCCTGCGGAACACCGCACGACATGGGCCGCCGCCTCAGAATACCATCTCGGTCCTCGTACATGACGGTACGCTCCTCGAGATAGTCTGCCACAAGCCGCCTCAGGTACTTTGGCACCCCATGGTAGTGGAGTGGTTCCCTGATGCAGCTAAATGGCAGACTATTAAATGCGTTGGCGATGTCCAACGACACCGCCAATAGCACGCCGCAACAGCTCACCGCCTCTTCGGTCACGGCTCTCAGGCGCAATACAGCATCGACTGTCGAACGCCCGGCTCGAAACTCATATTGGGCATCCGACAGATCGGGGGGTTTTTATATGGTATTTACTTAAAATGTTATAAAGTAAAGGCAATTCTCGGTGCACATTTTGAAAAAGATTTTGCGAACAGAGTGTTCTGAAAATAACCCTCTTCAAAAATTTTACTTAGTTTTAGCGTCAGTTTTATTTCTCATTTCTTATCACTGCAAGAACAACCTGCCACAGTGAAAGGTGGCCATAGAACATCTAGTTATTTGTAAATGTGAGCAGTAACTATTCAATATAACTTGAAAATAAGAAGATAAAATGCATATGAGTTATAACTCGAATTTCGTCCAACAAGCGATCTCCAGTTAATATAAGGCCTCTAAAACATAGAATTTTAAATAATGTAAAATCGTAACTGTTGGTAACTATCTGAAATATGTGTGCTTAAAATTAAATCTACGATCACGAGTACACGAAATAGTATTGTTTTTTTTATAATTAACTATAAATTAAACGTGAAACTAAAATTTAGCTAGCTTTTTTTTTTTTTTATCTTGTGGAAACCCCCTCGAGCCATCACCCCACCGGGGCTTATGGCGGGGTGGTGTGTCGGAATCGGACCGACTAAAACCACACGGTGTGCCACTCTGCGTCTGACATAGGAGGGATCCGGGGACAGCTGTTATTACGACATCCAGATCCCTCCTAGCGCGTGCCCACTAAAGCGGGCAGTCATCTTACATGGTAGTTTTAGATGAGGTCGGTCCTATCAAAACGCAGTCAGTTGATATTACTTTATTCAAACTATTTTTCTCCCAAGTTCCTTCTGCATGTGATCCTTATATATCCCATAAAGAGATCTTGTTTTATTAAAAGACCAGTATAACTTGAACTGTAATTGTATCGACTTTTGTACACTGGATCCCAAACTTTTATAAAACGTTATCACAATGTTCAGTCTTGTAACATATTATTTTAAAAATTTTGCACTTTTCTCTCCTTTTCAATTACAATTTCACTCACAATTACTTACTCAAACTATTATATGGTTTACAATGGGCTTTTTTACGAATTAATTCAACATGGAAATACTATGAATATTTTAAAACAAATCCAGATTTGTTTAGTGACAATTGTGTGATTGAGTAAGAAACTTCTTCAGTCTAAGATAAGCACTAACAATCCTTATAGGGCTATTACGCTTTAAGCTACCTAATGTTTATTATTGACTTACCGTTGATAGGTGATTTCAGAAAAGGCATTTTAATAAACTATTCATTTACTTCCACAATTATTAGCCCCTTACCCTTATCATTACGAATTTAACGTATCAATCTGCGTCACCTGTCTAACGTATATGTATGCTAGTCATAGCGTATAATTCCAAATTAGGTACTTTAAGTTGGGTCAAAGTGAAATATAATGATAGAAATAACATAGAATGGATCAAAAAGTGAGTTAGAGGGACTAAATATTCCCCTTATAAGCCGCATTTGTCTTTTATAATCACTTTCTTTGCCATAAGACTCGCGGCACTGTAGTCGATATCTTCGTAGATGTTCTCGATCCTTTTACAAGTACTGAAATTCTAATAAGCATCGCAGTGGAGTGGAGTTGCTTTCTTACCAAGAAAACCTTGCGAACATGTTAACTGAATTTTTTTTTTTATTATCGCAAGATTAGAAGAGACTTATTGCTGTTGACATTAATCGCTCCAGTTCAAATCAAGATCCGTAGCTAATTGTTCCCCAGGTATGAACAGTCATACTGTATTCCTTTGTTCCGAGATGAAGTAGCCAGTGACTAACACTCAGCTAATAAATATTAGCATAGTACGTTGCTGCCAAGACATGTTCTTTGCAATTTACGGACCAATAAATTCATTATAAGGTAAGTTTGACATTCGGTCGTGGATTTGAATAGTCTCTTCAAAATTTAAGAGTTCAAACTTTATGTGAGAGAATATTTCAAATATCAGCTGAAGTGGAGATAATCATAGGACCTTAACTTCTTTTCTTAGCCATACTGTCAATAGAAATGCTACCTCATAGCAACACTAATACAGCAAGTAAAAGATAACACTAAAATCAGACTTACTAAAGAAAAATACCTGCCAAGAGAACTTGCTTTTTTATCACTGTTAACTTACAGTTTATACTGCTATCCACTGCCCGTTTATACGTGTTATAACTGCACGCAACTAGTAATGACAACGAATTAGAAACCACAACATTAACAAACGTACGCTTGCGTGCTTTTTTGTTGACGGGTTTGAAAATTCTTTCGGGAACACAAAAGCCAGGAGTATGTGGTGTTTCTATTAAAAACCACCAGACGGCTGTTCTAAGGCACACATGTTATTTTCAGTATCATCCAAGATTGACGCCACGCCTAGTCAAGGCCCTCTTTGAGAAAAGTTGCAAAGGCTTGCCCCCGCCTATCGATCTAGTCACTATATTTTGTTGCGGCCCGATGACATTTTCTGCAACCAGACTGCCATCGGCTCCAAAAATTAATCTGCCACCAGAGGTCCCTACTCTCTAGCAGTTTGTGATCCATCGACGGCCGGTATCACCAAGAATGTCCTCTACGCACGGGATCGGCCCTTCCTGATTTCGTTCAGCGTTTCTTTCTGGAGCATTACAGCTTCATAGAAAGAGAACACTGCGTCCCAACGTATGCGTGTGCTGGACGAAGTCCCAACCGGTTGTGCAGTGATAGTATTGTGCCGTCTTCCTTGTGTCGGATCTTATTAAAATACTCACCGAAGCAACCATGCCCGGTGAGTATCTACGTCAGTCGGTAGGCACTGCATAAGCTAGACATAGACATATTCGATAGATTTATTTAAACAATTTAAACATAATTCTCACTTCTAACACAAATAGCTTAGTTAAGAAAAATACGGAAACACTGATATCTACTGTAAAACCTGCTATAATAATAGTAGACTCAAAAAAATCAAGGAAATAAAACGCTTGCTTCACCTCGTATATTTTGTCAACTTCCCACGGTGATTGAACCAATATTTGTGCTTTTAGAGTTAAATTGTGTTTACCTTAGGATGGTATGGATAGCTTAGTTAAAAAAAGTTTACTTAAGCTTATTTATAAGAAACGAAACGCTCTTTTATTCTTCGATGTTCATTAGATAATTTCTTTTTCACCAATACGACCTCGTTTTACGATATAAAATATAAATATTTACATTTTAATATATGTTTAAATCTTTTTCATTTTAAATGTATAAATATACGCTAAGTAAGTACACTTTAATTGCATCAAGTTATTCGGCATCGTAAAAAAATCCTTGCTCCGTCGTCTACCGTCTTCTCCCGTCTTCTCAAAATTGTTTTTTAATTCAAAAGTTAGATAATGTGATGTACCACGATATACAAAAGCCAGTTCGACACCTAGTCGTCTAAATCCTTTTGAAGTACTATTTTTTATGCTACATGAGATTTATAAAACCCATACATTTTAGAACTGAACTCATTTAAAAGATTTCTAAAATATTACAACTTAACTGTTTATTTATTCTAAACGAAACACTTAATTATAATACACAAGTTCTTCTACTGTCATCAGTATTTTATTTAATGCCATAGTAATACAATATTCAGAGCAACAATATCATTAAAAACAGATACAAATCAAATATGTAAATTAAATTATGAATGCTTGTACGAACAAATACAAATTTAAAATATTTATGTCTCAATGAGCCTAATATTTATATAAGTATTGAAACCGATTCTTTTTCTTTTTAAGTCAAGTTGCTGATATACTCAATAGTGTTACAGGTGGCATTGTTATATAACTATTACTCATGTAAATGACAAATAATAATGATGTGTAATTATTGTGTGTGCAGAGAAACGAACAGTGCGGGTGGCGGGGCGGCCAGCGGTGGACTGCTGGCCATGAACGCCACCCAAGTGCAATGCGAGCCCCACGACTCCGTGGTACTCATTAAATGTAAGTAATACTAACTTAGTTTACCTCACAAATACACAGACATTTTGTTGGCCAGACACAAAATCCCAGAATAACACAACAGAGAGAAAATAACTGCCATATTTTTCTTTGTTGTGTTGTTCCATGTTGTATACAAGAGAATTGGAGTTCCATATTGTTTACAAGATTGGATCAAGACCCGCTTACATTATTGACAAATTAACAATGGAAATAATTCTAATCCAAAAATCTAAAGATCCCTTAAAGAGGTCTATGTTCTTGCTCCATTGACTACTGTCAAACAGTAATAATTTTGTTGTATTGTTTTAAAATATGAATTTTTTTATGTTCATTAAGTTTCCTAGGCGCACAACAGGAATATAGCTACACTCAAACCCTAGTGAGTACATTAAATTGCCTTGGTCTCTATAAGTTATCCCCGTGTGAAATTACTTATACACTAGTAGTCTATAGATTTATTCGTCTTAACGTGAATAAATCTCATCGCTTTTATATGTACTATTAGTAGATGTTGTGATGATTTAAGAGCTTATTACATGCGCGTGTAGCTGACTCATATCGTTAAGATGTTCAGACGAGACGGAATATCTCTCGTTTTAAATTTGAATGACAAACATTCTTCCATGGGAGTTTACATTTGTTTTTATGAGACTATTAACATATATCTTCACTCATAATGTTATTATCAGTAATATAGTGATTGGAATACATTAATTATTCATAAAATTTTACCGTTATTTATTATCTAGAAGCTGCGTTTGATTCATTCCCATTTCATCAGGACGCAGCCCGGAGTATACACAGCTTAACATAAAGCAATTCCAAATATGTAGATATCTGACGATACTAGTCCATCTAATACAATTAATCGGTAGATCGTACCCACCATAAATTCATTGGCCTCATTGCAATATGTTGTATATTTTTGGATTGGTGTGCGCCACTGCGTCAACCGAGTTAGATGTTCGGTTCGTTGGCACGACTATTTGATGGCATATATATTTTAATTGTACGATATGTATTTTGTATAAATATATGTGTCATGCCATGATCACATCATTATAAACAATATTTACCGCTCGTAATATCGTCTCTTCATATCACATCGCGTAACTTTTCCAAATTTTAAATATCCAATTGTCATAAAGCTGTAAAACTTCAACCTTGTGAAAGCGCAGTTCACAGAATTGTAAAAGGTTCTCCGTAAACAATTCTGTGAACAGCACTTTTATATGCATCGTGATTCTGGACGATGGATATACTTGTCACCTAAAGTCATATTGAACTATCGCTAAGAAGTAGCTGCTGGCATTATTAGTGAAAATTTTGCACGAGTGGGACACATTATTACGATAGAATGCGGTGTTGTCTAATAATAATGTAATTACTCCAGCGAATATTATACGTAAAAATTTAGTTGCCATACCTTTGTATCAGTGTGTTGTGATACTGAACTGTCATAGACCAAAACTTCAAATAAATAGCCAGCATGGGTTTCATACTATTCTGCATGCTATTATAGCACCCTTTGTGGTAGTATTTATAATTACAACATGAGTTTTACATAAGTTGCATGTGTAGTTGTAGCAAGAAGTAGGCCTCGTTGTATCACCAAGTTATCTTATAATTTAAATAGGTCGAGAGCTTGCAAACCTCGCAACAAATATAGTGTTATTGTCATGAATAGAAATCACGAAATGCGAATTGAATTGCGGCCAAGAAAACTCCTTGGAAGAACAAGTGTTATAGCCTAAGTACCAACCATGTCTTGCCATCAAACTGCTTTGTGTTCAGTTCCCATCTACGTGAGACATTAACATACAGTAATAATTCGCACTAAAGTAAATAAAGGTTAATTTACAAAGCTATATATTTTATCCTTAAAGAAAATGACAAAATAAATGTCGTACGTTAATTAACTTCTTACGTGTACAAAATTATGCGCATTTACCCAAAAGATGCCGTTCTTGTGAGTTACAAATTGATACAATCTTTATCAATCATTTTGTACTCAGTGATTTATCGTAACCTCTTTTCCACGTCCTACTTTTTTAAATATTAAATGAGAATGAGAGCATTGCATCCAGATGCACAAAAATATGTGATTCTTTGTAGTTGATGTATCCTTTTTATTCAACTGCACCAGAAAGGGGATTATGTTTTTAGTTTTTAAGTATGTATTTACGTATAACCACGGCTCTATGTACCTATATCGCGACGTCGGAGATTTAATATAACTACCAACGCCAATAATGGCAGGGCTTTAAACAAAAAAAAATGTTTTTATGCCAAAGTATTATTTTGGGTAGAAAATACATACAGTCGGTTGATGGCAGTAGATTTGCCCTATTACGTACACGTGACTTAATAAATAATTTTAGTATTTATAAGTAGGCGTTTAAATCGCCTCTGTCTACCCATACGGCGGGAATAAAGATGTCTGTGAATGTATGTAATAATAAGACCCGCTATGTATTTAATAACTATTTAAATAAACTGAATCTATAGATGACGTACTTCCCGTACACAGAAACACAAACCAACCTATAAACTCTGACTGTTATGTTAGTATCCGTTTGAATATTAAATACTTGGTATTGGTTTAGTCATTGGCTTGATTACTCCAGCCAGTCATACACACATACAGTTACATTATTTGTCGTCCTTAAGGGTCAACGCAGATTGTGTAGCAAACTCTGTCATGTATAAAATGTAACTTATATACTAATCTTGTTTCATTTCAAGACTAAGATAAAAGAAATAGAATTAAAAGATAATTGTAATTGTCAGTGAGTGAGCTTTATGCTGTAAACGATTTTAACTATTTTTACTACTTTTAAACTAATCTGCTTGTTCTTATCTGTGAACTTGTGCTGTGTTTGAGAAAAATAGATGATTTGAAAATTCGTTAAACAATGTAGCCATTTGATTTCGGATTTGGCTAAAAAATAAAAACTTAAATAATTATAATATTGTTAGAGAAAAGTGTATGTTTGTTAACGGTAATTGTCCAAACCAGTGTGTGGTAATTATGTAAATATTTTAGAATGTAATCAAAGCATTTGTATAATAAAATAATTCTTACGGTTATACATTGTTGCCAAATTCCTAAATGTATTTTACGAATTCACCATTTTTATACCTCGAGAGGTTGTAAACACATACCAAGCTTCTGTAGTTATTTACTCTAAAAAGGCAATTGAGCGAAAATACTACTTACTATTTTTTATAGTCAGTCTAGTTAAGTTCAGACTGGACTGCTGAACTGTTGAGTAAGAGTCCCAATGCGTCACACGAAATGCGGATGATGTTTGTTTTTCTTATCGCACACAAATCCCACGTTATAGACACCTGTCAATACGTACCATACCACAACTAATTACACCACACCCTCAAGCTCAATCCAAATTTACGTTGTCTTGAAGAATCGTGAAGATTTTTAATCTTCCTTCTAGGTGAATGTAATGTAAGCATACGTGTGTATAATATTAACGGCTAGGAGCAACACTTGACACCTTAATTAAATCAGGTCTAAATACCATTAACAATCTTAACTCTACAATATACAAACATCGACGTTTTATTGTTAGACATGTCCTTCCATGCCTTTGTTGTAGCACCTTATATTCCAACAGAACTTTGCCATTTCTAGAAATAGTACCAATTGTGTTTATTTCCGTCACTGAAAGTTCTCCCGTTGCGACGCCGCGCCGATGCGCTCAATTGATGCGGGAGGCGCACATATTTACAATTAGCTTTGTTTGTGCGGTTGATAATAATAATTGCTGGACATAAGCCAATGTTAGTATTAATTTTTCAACATGGCGCTGGAGTGGTAGGCTGGGCAATTACTACAAGCATCCGCAATTATGTTAAGCCGGCTTAGTTTTAAAGGGACTGTGCAATAGGATGCACGTTCATACGATGCATTTGTTAATGTATACTCGTACTAATCATGTGAAAAACTCGTGTTATTTTTGTGCGTGTGACGGTGTTGTGAGACAATGCAATTTACGCTGGTAATTGTTGTAAACAAAGTCCAGCTATGTCCGGTGTTACAGGAACCTCTCAAACCAATAGGTAAATGATTCATTAAGAGGTGATTGAACTTTTTCAACTCCAGTACAGTTGATAGTTGGTATGGAATGTACCACTAATTAGTGTACGTATTTAATGTGGGTCTTTATAATAATAATAACCGTGACGAACCATGAGCATTAATGTTTTAATTTAATATTTACTGTTTGAACGCAAATAATATTTATCTACTCATTATCTGTTAGCTTCTTCTCTCTAACATAGGTGTACGGTAGTGCCTCAGCCATTTCAAGCAATGAAATAATTTTCAAAGCCTTTCGACTCCGTATGGATATTGTCGACCTTCAGTTACTTCATTGTGGACAAATCTAGAAGTACTTAATACAACTAGATATAATACTAAATTTCTCAGCATAAGCCTAAGGTTTAGTAATTTTCTCTTAGTCGTTTTACTAAATTAATTTAGGGTCGGCTTCCCAAATTAAGTCCTCTACGGTGCGGCTGAATTCCGATTTTCAAAGCGAAACAACTGCCAGCAGGCGTCCACAACCCAAGCACTAGGCACTTGCCAAGTTCTGTGGAACGACAATAAGTTGTCAGATTTTTAGAGTTCCAAATATTCGTAAAGATTTAACGTACTCTGCGAGGCACATAGGGGTCTCAATGTGTTAAGAATTGAAAAATATGCCTTTAATTATTATTAGAAACTATTAGAATATGTCTTTATTTTTAAAAAGTCAACCAAATTGAGTATCTTCGCGTTCATCAATCATCGAAATATGTAACGTAATCCATTTAGTAACTAACAATGAAAGTTTCTACGGAACTCAAGACACTCGCATTTGCCTGAATTTTTATAATTTATTTTAATCAGCAACAAGTAGCTAGACAAACTTAAAATCTTATCGTTTTGACAAGACAAAGTTTGTGCTTATAAAACTTAAGATAATCTAAATTAGCACACTTCATTTTTCTTATTCACAGTAAATAACGTTCTAAATACCGTATTTACTTGCTACGCAGTACCTTACGGTAGACTATCTAACCTTGGGGTCGGCATGTCTTACTAACAGCAGTTCCCGGAACCCTCCTGTTCCAGGCGCCGAGTAGCACACGGCGTAGTTTTAGTCGGTCCGATTCCGACATTACACTCCACCGCAAACCCCGGTGGGTGACGGCCCAAGAGGGTTTAAACACGTAAAAAAAAGCAAAACTTATTGAAGAGACTACTTTACACGGGTATTAGCTTCCTCCTGGTCTGGTATATCATTAATAATAACAAACCAATCGAAAGTGCTAACTCAGCAATAGAATTTCCCATGAAATCACCAAATCTCGTATTTGCACAATTTATACAAAACTCCTGACTAAACAAACTAAAAATAGTATTAACTGACGATCTGCGCCATTCCCAAGCATCTAGCTACGAATGTTTTGGCAAATATGTTTAACCTAGAATTATAATCGGTGTGAATCATAACGAGCTCTATCTACAATTCAATGTAAATAAAACGAACAAGATATAACTGCCGTTAATCCAGTAGGTGTCGGCGGACAATAACACCAGCTGCTGCTCATGTGTGGTAACACAACACAATATTGTAAGTGACATTCTTAACCAACTGAATAAACGTAATTGAACAATTTCTATCAACCCATTGCCCTTATCTACTACTTGTGCCTCGGTGAACAGATTCGAGACACAATTGACCGCAAATGCTAATCATTCAATAATTTTAAACTCAATACTTGGAATGATTCGATAAGTTCGTTGTATACTCGTATATCAGACTATTGACTTAAGAGGGCTTGAGACGTGTAGATATTTTAATAATTAACTTTTAAAATGCATTTTAGTATACTATGTACGAGGTGTGTTCAAAAAGTAAGGTGACTTTGTATTTTTAAGAAAAAATATTTATTTATTTATCAATATTTATGTTGTCCCCTTCAAAGTAATCCCCCTCAGATACAATACACTTATGCCAGCGGTTTTTCCAATCGTCAAAGCACTTCTCATAAGCACTTTTCGGTATAGCCTTGAGCTCTTCCAGCGATGCAGTCTTTATCTCTTCAATCGTTGCAAATCTCCGTCCTTTCATAGGTCTCTTTAGTTTTGGGAACAAGAAAAAGTCACATGGGGCCAAATCCGGTGAATATGGTGGCTGAGGCATGATTGTGGTGTTGTTTTTGGCCAAAAAATCTCTCACCAGCAAAGATGAGTGAGCAGGGGCATTATCGTGATGCAAAAGCCATGAATTGTTTTTCCACAATTCCGGACGTTTTCTTCGTATTGCTTCTCGCAAACGGCGCATAACTTCAAGATAATACTGTTTATTGACCGTAAGTCCATATGGTAAGAACTCCTGATGCACCACGCCGTGGTAATCGAAGAAAACAGTGAGCAAAACTTTGACATTTGATCGAACTTGGCGTGCTTTTTTCGGTCTTGGCTCATCTGGGCTCTTCCATTGGGACGATTGGACTTTGGTTTCGATATCATAACCATATACCCATGATTCGTCACCAGTTATGACCCTTTTGAGTAAATCTGGGTCGTCGCTGACGTCATTCAACAGTTCTTGAGCGATGCTCATGCGACGGTTCTTTTGGTCAAAATTTAGCAATTTCGGAACAAACTTCGCTGACACACGTCTCATGCCTAAAACGTTAGAAAAAATTTCATGGCACGAGCCAAGCGATATACCAACATCCTCAGCAACTTCTCTGATAGTGATTCGACGATTTTCCAGAACAATTTTCTTCACTGCTTGAACGTTTTCATCAGTTGTTGACGTGCTTGGGCGTCCAGAGCGAGGCTCGTCATTGGCATCTTCCCGGCCATCTTGGAAGAGTTTGTACCACTTGTAAACATTTTTTTTACTCAGAACAGTTTCACCGTATGCCACTGTCAACATTTTAAGTGTTTCGGAGCACTTTATTTTATTTTTTACACAAAATTTGATGCAAATCCTTTGATCCATATTTTTCGATAGCAAGAAATCGCCGAGCACGAAAAACACTTATAACCTTTACGCCTCTCCCAACCAAACAAAAAATGCTATACACTTGAAACTTGGTACAGATGTTCGGGAAGAGTGTACCAACATAACAAAATAAAAAAAATCGATAATCGAAAGTACGTTGCCCGCCAAATTTGAAAAGTCACCTTACTTTTTGAACACACCTCGTATTCTTCATTCCTAAATTTTACACTCTTGAAGATGGTACTATTTTTCTTCGATCTTGAATGGGATTAAACGGAGGGTTTCGGGTCATAAATGACAGTTCTATGGTATCAATCATAAGAAACATACAAAAATACTATTAAGAACCTCCTTATTTTTATTAAATCGATACTAAGTGGTGATCTTTATTATTGAGTTTTGATTTTTTATTTACGAATGAAATTATCATTCAACTTTAGTTTCATTGCATTATGCTATACATTAAGTTAAAAGTAAGCCAGAAATTTTCAGCAAAGATAAAAGAATAACTGTTTTTGGCAACTAATATTTTATAACATATATAGGTTTCTTCATGGGTGATGGAAAATCTCCTCCCAGAAATAAGACACAGTTCCTCCCAGTTTTGTCCTATAGCAGTTAAAGCCGTTATTCGTTTTTCTTAGTGGGATTGTTGGATGCAAATGCAGGTCTGTTCTCAATCATACGGACAAAGAATCAATTCAACCGAACGAATTTTTCATAGTAGTATTAGCTTTTAAAAATCGAAACAAGAAGAAGTCCAAAATGGCAGACCACAGTAGTCACCACAGAATAGATAATTAGTTGTCGCATTAACAACAAAACTAAGTCGTTTTTTCAGTAAATCCTCTAACATTTTACGTAGTACGGATAAGAAAACATTAAATACTTGTTAAACCACAGTCTTAGTAATTTTACCTTTATTTGTTTAAATTGATATTTCCTATTACTTAGTAGTAATCGTGACTAATACTCTTATGACTATTCAACTGACATCAATCTAAATAGCAAAATATATTTGAAAGGATGAAATAAAAACAATAATAATATTGTCATTAAAATATAAAAATATTGAATCAGAAACTATGTCAAGCACTTAACAGCTGGATGGAAACGCTTGGATGCAACATCCTATTTGTTGCATTCTTATCTGAAACTTGTAACATAGCGGCATGAATCATAATATCTAGGCGGCCTAACAATGAGCTCGATTGACGGGGCGCACCGCCGGTTTCTAAGATCTCACTATTCTTGATCCCAAGATATTACTGACCGGACATAAGTCGAAACTTGTTATAGACCTGCTGTTTCGTTATTTACATTTTTCTCCATCAGATAATACCGTCTTATAAGGTTACCGGGTTTTTCTTAACTCGATTGTTTTAATTTATTAGAATTTGGAATCTTCTTGGCATTAACGCTTTCCTAAACACGACAAATCTTAAAATATAAAGTGAAGTCGGGTTAGTTAGTTCCACAATTTATAATTCAAAAACGATTTTTAAGATTTTTGATTGTTGGGATTTTTGCGTTTCTGAATAGCAGAATGATTAAAGCATTTCAAAAGTTCAGGGAAGAAAATATAAAATGAATTAAATTTCTTATACATTGTATTTGAAACACAAACAAAAATAAAGATGGACCTTGTATGCTAGTTCACTTTAAATTCCGAGAATACGTTAACAGAACATTTACTTCTGAAGAGATATCACCACACTGGGACATCTAATTTTTAATAAAAACATATAGATATAAATCTTAAACAAGGTTGTTATAATAAGACATTAAGGGCTGTCTTCTTGTTAGCTAAATTAGTTAAAAAATTGTTACGAATGTTTTGAAGTAAACAGTAAGTAGGCCTGGTACCGATCCATATAGTGACAGATAAAGAATACAGAGTGTCACTACCCCTTTTCATCCCTTGGGAGTCATGACAACCAATTTAGGAAGGAAACTACACACGGCAACAGCACACAACGAGAAGTAAAAGTTGACACAAAGTCTTTCCAAGAAGATACATTTGTCCAACAGTGAACTGCTCAAGGCTTTTGATAATGATGACGATGAAGATATGAGGCCAAACCTTAACTACAAAAACGAAGGAATCTCGTAGAGACCAAGAGAAGTTTGCACGTTTTTGCAACCTTTCAATAAACATTTTGCTCACGTTATTGCAACTGTTTATTTAATTTTTGTTCGATTTCGTAGAAATTTGTCGTCGTCTTCTATCATTGTTTTTTTTTTAATTTAAAACCCTACCAAAGTGACTATTCTACCCGATGGAAAGCACGAATAGAATCCAAGAACGGTGGTCGCCATACTCACTGCGAATAAAAACAGTGTAGTATGGCGACCCACGCTATGGTGGCCTAGTGGGACGCTTTTTCACGCCCCTCTTAAAGGACCCGAGATCGTAGTGGGAGGGAAACACGTGCGCTAGTAATGAGTTCCAGGCTTTAACTGATTTGCACAGGAAGAAAGAGCCGAACCGTTTAGTTCTGGAGCGTATGTCTACCATTCTGAAACGGTGACTTCCGAGACCAGCACGAGTTGCCCTGTAGAGGAACGGACCGGATGGGATCAGTTGGAAGAGTTCGTCAGAACACTCTCCATGATAAAGGTGATAGAGGACTACCATAGAGGCGACATCTCCTCGCAACTGCAGAGACTCAAGGGATTCAGTAACTTTGGGGTTATTGATAATTCGGACTGCTCGCCACTGTAACCGATCCAAAGCGTCCAGTAAATACTAATAAATTAACATTGACATATTATTAATAACTGCCTAGCGGTCATTTATTTACATACATATCTTTATTGATATAACACGCATCAATATCTGTTGGAATACATGTTTTACAACATGTACTCTTTCTGTGTTCCTCTTCTAACGTATATATTAAAGCTTTTGATTATGTTAAACAGTTTCAGTACTTAGAATAGATTTTTTGGCCTGCTATACCACGAGATGGATTGGTATAGGATTCCTGCCAAGTTTTATATTCCTCGCAGTGCTTTTGTCCTGCCCTGTTTGCTCACTTAATTAGCTCTTACGACACCCGCACGATGAACAGGAATTATGACACTGTACTCTTAATTCGTCGCCACACAAGCGATTTTGTAAAGCGTGAGTGTTTTTTATATACTTGCCTAGGCTTAGACCTGACTGGGGCCCTGTCTAATGGAATATTTTTCAAGGGATACAGTCCTCCTCCGTCAGTCAGTCGGACGTGATACGCTAACGACAACCTAGAAAGTTAGGCGTGTACCTCTAAAGTATAAACTTCTGTGAAACTATAATTGTTGCCGATCGCGAAATGTTTATTTTTTTTAGTTTTTAGAATTTTCATCCATAATACTTTTCGGTTTATGATTATTATGTAAAAAATTCTGAGACCGAAACTTGCTGCCCTCCAGGTTTTTGTGTCTATACCAAGTTAAATATGTAAATAGCATTTCTTTTCTGTGACAGACATACTTAAACTGTAATCTAATAAATCTTTAATTTGTTTAAGAAAATCACTTTTAATTTAAACTTCTACTTAATTAGTAAAATGCTTCCTTAAAGTTTTCTAATTGCTGATAATGCAGTAATGTAGATTAGATTTCATTTTTTTAAATCGACTAACTTACTACCCATAGACCGTTTGTTTACGAAAATTTGCTTTTTAAAACAGAATGAAAATGCATTATAAATCGATTGATTTTAAAGTAAAACTTTATATGAAAAAGAACAAGAACTAAGCGGGTCTGTAAATTGATACAATATTTTCTGTAATGAATACTTCGCATGAAGTGAACGCCCCCTCCATTAACACAGAAAAAACGACATGCTAATCTGATGTTGGTTATCTGTTTAGCACATTACGCCTAATTATACAATAGACCAACCGACACTACAAATACCATTTAATATTAATTAAATGATCAATTTATAGATTGACAACCATAGTTAGTTTTTGTGAGACCCTGGCGAGCGAAGTAACAACAAATCTATCATACGTCAGTAAAAGCATCAACTCTGCGTGGTTCACTACTTAGCTCAGTTAGTATGTGATCAAACATTGTGATGGCGACACGTGGATGCCGTTAATTATATTTATCGTGATAAAAATGAAGTTGCTTTATTGTTAAAATATGTATATAGGTAACTTGTGTGTCTATTCATTGTGCATTGCTCGCAACCGTGTTATTAATTCAAAAACCTTGATCTCGCGACAGAGGGCGAAATTACGTAATTGTGAATTGTGATGGATTTACGACGCGTCACTATGAAGCCTGCCAGAAAGTGCGATAAAATAACTAAAATTAAACACAAGTTGATAAAAAGACACAAATTATGTAGGTAGTTACATCACCTGTTTAATTTCTTTTGAACGTTATTGTGATAAATACTATAAGAGCTAAGTTTTCAACTCTTTTGTTACTCGCGATAGACTATTTGGTCGAGTTTACAAAACCTGGTCGCAACTGACTCCCACACACTTCTTCAAGGCCTCTGATCCAATTATTCAGTGTTTCGACTTACGGCGATAATACAGCTTCGACAGGATGTTTGAAACGAATACATTTCTAGTGGATTTCTCAGTTCGTACGTTGCCTTTTTCACGCCGCATTAATCTTTGGATAATTGGTGATTCGCTGTGAATTGATAGTAACAAAAAACTATATTTTACAATATTCTGTATTTAATGTTATTCTGTTAACATATTATGTAGCTATGTTTAAGGTTACCGTCCAAAAAACTGAGTGGAAATTAATTCCTTCTAAAAAAAACATTTTTTGTTATCATTCACCGATGAAACATCACCAATTAGTCAAGGTTAACCAAATGTTTACAGGACAAAAGAGCCACTTAGCTTCTAACTTTACGTTTACAGTAGTAATTGCTTTAATAAGATTTGCGACGCTTGTCCATAAGTTATTCTGAAAAATGAAAGTAAATTATAATATAATATTATTAAGAAATGCAAATAGTTTCATTATTATAACAACTCTCCGTGACAAACATGTGAACAAGACACTTGAAACTTAAAACAAACACATTGCAGTTTAATTTGCAGTCACTGTTTTAAATTATGTTGGCAATTGCAATTCTATGAAGCTATTTATCATTCACATTTGACTTTAGCTATTCCTGCTTGACCATTTTCAAGTGTATAAACGAAACATTGCGAGTAGATTGTAGGTATACAAAATTAACAGCTTTGTGTATTTAAAGCTTTCGCCAGTGAAATTATATAGTTGGTCTAACTGGTTTAATGATGAGTGTATTTGTACAGATGAGCACCGGACTGCGGGAGGCAGTTGGGAGGAGCCAGTGAGCGCCGTGCGGAACACACCGCTCAGGCGTTCACAGAGGCTCAACTCGACCCTGGACTCGAGGTAAACAATGTTATTTTACAGTAGCTTATGATACATTGCATACACTTTCTGAAATCAAAAATATTCACATAGAAATTTTCTGACAAAACTAAAACTCAATGAAAACCTTAAATAGCAGTACTAAAATATTTTTTTACTTCAATTTCGTAAAACAGGAAGTTGTTAAAAAGAGAACACTAATTCCATTGTCTACTGTTTTTAAACATAAAAAAATAAATTGAAATAATTCACATTTTTTAAACTACATCGGTGGCAAGCAACCTTACTGTCCGTTTTATAGAAACAATAACTGTAGATACCTTATAGTCTTTTAAATCTACTCGTAAATTAATTGCTTCAAAACTTTTAGTCTCCTTACAATAAACTTGTCGTCTCAACTTCGGTCATGATTATCATAGACAACTTTTTGGTTTGGTAGAAATATATGTTATTGTTTTCATAATTTTTTCATAGAAGGTTATAAGATTCACGGAAGTCGTGCAACTCACAGCTCGACTGAGAGCAAGGGTCATTGTTGTGTTGTACGAATTAACGTTGTTTTAGAACATGATAGTGTTCTTGGTAACAATTATAATAACGTATAAATATTGAAATATTGATTGTGGAACTAGTAAGTATTTTAAGATAACGTTCGTCTGTCACTACTACTATATACTCAAGGATTAAATCTTTCAAGACTATAAGTACAACTAAAGATTAGTTTTAATTAAATGAAGTAAAATCTTATCTATAAGACCACCAGTACATTTTAATTTATCTTATTATTAGCTAATTAGGGTTACTTGAAATATAGCAATACTTAAAAGGAAATTTAGTCTAACACATTTATTCAACAATGTTACTGAAAGTCCAGTATAATGAGTGAGATGGTGCAATAAAATACAGAAAGCCCTTACGTTGATGTCAGAACAAAGTGTGATTGATTGTGGTTCCAGAATTAGAACCAATTCTCGCCTTTTAGTAGGGTGTTTAAACTCATGTATTTGTAGGCAATATATCTTTTTGAAACGGCTGTTTAAATGGTTGTTTGAAGTTACATTTAACGATTACTTTCATATTTAGATTAGATGAAAAGGTTTTTTGCGGTGTAGCCGAATAAACAGTCCAGGTCTCCTGATAGTAAATGTCTGCCAGCGCCCATGACCATTTGGAGTTTCCAGATTTATTATATTAATTTGCACGCTTTTTGATTAACTTCTTCGGTGAATAGTAACAATTTTTTTAGCAGTAAAAATGTACTGTTGATCGATAAAAATCGATAAATAATCGATACTTTTCAAAAAATAAAAACAATTCGCCACTCACTCACTCCCGCATTCGACTTCCTGTCGCGAAGCGGTGTGGTCCAGGCCCGCTGAACAATTAGTAAACGCGGAGCGTCGAGCCAATTAACACAAATTTCCTGTGTTCAAACTCCAGAGGCCAGCCGAGGGCACTGCCTCCCGACAAAATGATCGTTCACGCTTAAACGGATACCGTCTATTGTCGTTGAAGATTTAATGATTCGCGTAATATTCGAGGCTCTTCAGAAAATATTGCAGCACAGCTATTTTCAGATCCAGATCAGAAAACAAAACTTGAAAATAAATCATACTTTTTAAAAAGAAAATTGTGAAATTTTAAACCGGGATGGTTGTATTTTAAAGAAGTGCATTACTAACACATCATCTTCAGCCTATCCACTGCTGGACATAGACCTATTGATCGGCACTTCCATCGAACTGTAGAGATGGAGATCGTGTGAAAGCACCTTCTCCTAATGCAGACTGCTTCGCTCAATCGCATCAAAATATAGGTGTAAGGAACAGGGGCTTGTTCTGTTAAAGTAATTTAGGAAAAATTGCATCTGACTAGAAGGGACTTTTGTATACTAGTGTGTTGAAGCTAAATAGTTTTTAGATATCATATCGATGTTAGACTTAGTAATATATTGCAGTATACTAGTTTTATTGAGGACAAGATATAAGATTAAATGAGTCTATCAGCCTCAATTGCTCGTTTGCATGCGCACTAATGTACATTGTACCTACTGTACGAGTATTTTATTGTTTAATAAGCACATTTGCTATAATAGAACGTACGTAATCAGATCCTATATGTACAATCCCATAGTAAATTGAAACCAAGTAACCTATCAAATAAACGACCTCGCAAGAATTGTAAAATTACATATTCGTTGCGTAATTCTTTAGCCATACTTCATAACTAACACCTTTAATCACGCAAGTTAGTTGCTAGTAATGGCCTATCTTGGATGTATTAGCGGTTTGACATATAACATTCTATACATATAAGTAGATAACGTTTTAAACAATTATGCCAAGGACTTGGCGATGCGATTTACGGTTTGTATACACAATATGACGCTAACTTGGGAAATGTCAAAGTCTTTGAAATTGAATATTATTTTTCTGATTTTTATTATGATACAAATAAACAGTCTTGATCATGCTATTTTACTAAAACCACACAGTCTTCTCTGGATCCCAAAAAATGACATACGCGATTTATTAAATATTTATACATGGGTTATTAAAAACTTAAACGTAGAATAACCAAGTCCTTCTAACAAAATATTTATATAAAGAAGATATTAAAAGAATTTAAATATAAATATTTAAAGAATTCAGGAATACGCTAGATACTCTGGATTTGCAATAAAAAGCAGGCTGACATCATTTTTACGTTAAATTAGTAGTTTAGATTTTTACAACATACTTACATTTTTTCACTTCTAAGATATGGACAGGTGTTTCATGCGCCTGTAATTTCTGCCTTAGAATTCGAGTTGCAGACATTTAGAGTTTTCGTTTCCTCGTGATCGTATTCTGTGTAGTATACGGCCAATTAAGCAGCAGGTGGTTCACGGACCCTTTCGTGGGAAAACATCGCGTGATCGTAAATATTATGTTTAATAAATAATGATCCCTTAGTGAAAGCTACAACAAAGCATTTAAAGTGTTTATGTGAATAATAATCTGAGAATTTTACGTGCTGACACTAATATGCGGTAAACTTTAAACAAAATGTTGGGCCGACTGTTTACCAAAAACTAATATTTTCTTATGTTATCTGTGTTATCTAACGCGCTGCAGTACTTTGCTGAGAAATTTCTTTTAACATGAATCACTTATTGCCTTAATATACATAACTAATGATTTAATATTTCTCACGATTTTCTTAAACAATTAATGGTATAATATAAATATTTGCACATACAAATTCATGGAGTTCTAGAAATAGCTATCTAATTTAATAATATACGAGTAACATAATTAATAAGTACGAATAATTATTCATTTTTTATTTTATTTGTTATATATTTGTAAGAAGTTGAGTACTTCTTTATAGATTTACATGCATATAACTTTATACTTGTTGATTAATTAAACCAATAACTAAGAATTTTAGTGTCTATCTGACCAATATGTAACACAATTCATTAACATTGATTGTTTTGTCATTGACTAGAGTTTTTATTTTCTCTAATTGAGGTCAAATGCCTGTTAGCTTTACCACTCGTGATGTATTATAGAGGAAATGACTTTTTTAGTTCGCGTGTTTGTTAATTAGAAAAGATATTAGCGGCAATTTATATCAAAATAGATTCAGAAATTCATTGTTTTTATGATAGAGGACAAATTGAATTAGACAGAATTGAACAATATTAGATTAAGTTCGAAATTACTTTTCCAACCTTGATAGTTTTTTTGGGTTAGTTGTTGATAGAAGAATTTTGCAGTAAAAAGGCCTTATACGTCAGTTATCTATCATGGAGAATATAATATCGTCTTCCAACTTGTCTCAACTTCTCCCTTCTTCTACAGTACAACTCGTGCCTTGGAAGTCACCGTGAATGGTAGACATACATTCCTAAACTAAACGGTTCGACTCTTCCGTCTTGTACAAAGCTGTTAAAACCTGGAAGAGAGTTCCAGGTCCTTTAAGCGGTGCGTGAAAAAGCATCTCACTAGGTCCCCATAGTATCGGTCGCCATAATGCATTGTATGCATTCACAATAAGTACGGCAGCCACCACTTTTGGATTCTATTCACACTTTCCATCAAGCAGTAGAATCAGCTTGGAAGGCCAAAAGTGAAAAAGAAAATACTCATTTTCACATCGGACTGAATTTGAATTGAATCTCGATTGTCTATATATCTCAACTATTAATTTGTGGCATTCTTTACACATAACTTGGCCGTGGAATTATTTACTGATTGTCAGTACTTGAACACTGTAAGAAGAATTGAGTAGTTTCCTGTATCATTCTTTACTTAGCAATTGTTATTGTACAAGATGACCCGGTGAACTTCTTATCACCTCGGGAAATCGATTTCTGAACGCACCCATAAATAAATATTTGACAACCAACAAATGTCGATCCTTCGTTATGACACTATTTATTTACATTTTTATATTTAACTAGCTTACCCCGCGAACTCTGTTCCGCCTTAGAGGGAATAAATAAGCAGATTTTTTTTTACTTAAACCCGTTCTAACGGGATAAAAAGTATCCTATGTCCGTCTCCTGGTTCTAAGCTACCTCCCCACCAATTTTCAGCTAAATCCGTTCATCCGTTCTTGAGTTATAAGTGGTGTAACTAACACCACTTTCTTTTATATATATAGATTACACAGTAATTTGAATACTGTATCAATTCGAAACCCTTATTTAATAATGTTCTTTAATATGAAGAAATCTGAGTATCCGAGTTATCGTTTTAATACGATGACCTTAGATTAGTGTATATATCTATATAGACAGTGAAAGCTGTAAAAACAGGAAAAAATGCTTTTCCCGCGTTTAATGTTAAAACACACTGTCAGTGGATACGCACACGTGGATTCATATTTTGTGTTCTTAAAAATTACGCTTTGTATGATAACAAATACTAAATACGATCTTAATTAATGGAAAAAGTCGATAAATATCATTGTTTCGACCATTTATCGAAAATAAATAATTATTGTTTTCGCCATTTGTATATGTTGCTAGTTTGTGAAGTCAAATCAAAACTCCCCTAATAATGGGGGCGTACAATGTAATCTATATAATATGTACTTGCTAGTAACGTCTTCTTATTGTAAATTTATTTATTTATTCAATATATTGTAAATTAGTAAAATTCCAAAAGATATCAATTAAAAGGTTTTAAATTTTGATGGGAATAATTTTTAATTAGGTTGATTTATTTTCGTTAAGAGTATACACGCTTTCGGCTTCGATACTAGGCTCAGACGAAATTTTTGTACGAACTAGAAATATTGTTTCAGAGATTGTGTTTTTTTATATACAACATGTACCGTACTTGTACCGTTTAGAAGAACAAGAAACAAATATTCATTTAGTCTATATAACTTTCATAGCAAAAGTTTTGCTTAGTTTCAGGCCAAATGGTAACGAAAACGTAAAAAACTAATGTCACGATGTCAATGTTTAGCACTACGTTTAGGCAAATTTCATTATTTTCAATATTATATTTTTCTGTATTGAAAATGGAATTAATATTTTTATAATTTTGCTCTTTTTTAAAGAAAATTTTCAACAACTCGTTTTTGTATAAGTTCACACTAGGAAAGCAGACTGACGCGATGTGAGTGAAAACGAAGCTGTTATGTACACTAATATCGAAACGTTGGCTCATTTCCTTTTGTTCTTTTGCGGCGCAATGTTCTATCTCGACATATAAATAATTTAAGACGACGTCGTCATATGTTTGACGTGAAAGAATATTTTATGTTTGAGAATAAAGTTGTTGTTTTTACTATTTTCCTCATAGTTTCACTATATGTTCTTATTGTTCACACTTTGCCTGGTTTTCCTCAAATATTTGCAGACCAAAATTAGCGGAATCGATTCAACCACGTTCAAATTTCAGTAATACTAACGAACAGCAATGCATTTTTAAATATCTATGAGATTTGGTAAAGGTAGGCGTACTTTAAATGATTTTTTTTTAAATTTTTTTCAAAATAACAAGTGATCTCATCAAAAACCCGCATTGTCAATTTTAAGAACTCTGATTTTGGTTGCAACCTTATTTCTTTATTATAAATAACAACGCGGTAGTATATCATCCTCACCTGAAAGTTGACTACCTATTTAAATAAAATACCTTTTGTATTTTTAAGTTAGCAAATATATAAACCGGTTTTAATAATATTTGTTTATTTTATTATGAAGAAGTAGTATAAGTTTGTGACATCAAAGAATTATTACAAGCCTACTAGCTCTTAATTATTATTCTAAAAACAAGAATATTATAAATAAAATATAATTTATGAGCCTAATAAATCACGGAGTTATGTCCGTGAAAAATACATAATTGCAATATTGTAACCGCAAGTGTATTCTCAAATGGCGTCACGTAATAGATGCAAGTAGACAATCTCACAGGCGCTGGCTTTATATTTTATGATACTGTTAAAGCTTGTAGTTTGTGTACGAAGCAACAGGTGGCGTTCTACAGCTAAAGCAAGGATAATTGTGTGACTAGGCGGCCCTCACCAGCTTTGCATGGGTGGACGTTAACTTGTTAAACATTTTGAAAAATAAACCTAGAGTATATGTATCTTTATGCCGGACATAAGTAATTTCGATTTTCAAATTACTATTTATATTTTACTTGCCGCATTTTATATTTTTATTCATAAACCTATATAATTTTTAAAATTTGCATGTTTTTGACTTGGCTTTATATTATTAATTATAATTACTATAATTATAATAATTAGTACATCTTTATTAATATTTTTGGAAATTAATTATAAAATTAAACTAAACTAAATTAAAAAGCTTGAATACATTTGTTAATATTTTGGGATAAATTAAACTAAATACTCTAATACTTTCTAAGGAGAGGCCTAGGTGAACAGTGGACTATTAAAGGGCTGTTGATGATGATAATGATGACTCTAAAAACTAAATCTTTTAAAAACACAAATTAAGACTTTCATCACTCGATATGTTGTCAAATGTTGAAAATTAAAAACGAAGACCTGAAGCGAAATATATTATCAAAATAACATATTTTTGTATTGTTTACAATGTTTTACACATTTATCCGTATAAAGACCTGTTTTAATTTCCTGAGTTTTCATAAATTTAACATTTGATTTATTATTTATTTTTTGTTTTTTATGTATTTCATTTTAAAGAGGTTAATTTTTTTTACTATTTTTATTTTTTACGTTATATTTTTAGTTTTTTTTTTGTGAATTTTGTGTTAAAACTACATTTTTCTTAGAACCACTAGACAAACTTCCTCTTTAGTTTAATGTGTGCGATTGTAGATCTCGATGTCATAGTTCGATTCTCAGATCGGGCCAAAAAAAGTTTTACTGAGTTTTTTTAATTATAGAAATGCTTAACAACAACCCGGAATTTGGCAATCTTAACCCCTTAACCGCGTCTCTTTTCGGTTATGTCGGATATTCCTCCAATCGGATTATGAGAGTGAAGGAACAAGGAGTGCACCTATGTATCTTTGGATACACACTTGTGCATTATAAGATATCCTGCATAGTTGACTGACCTCCATTGAGAATGGTCGTCGTGGCCGAAATCGACTAGGAGTAAATCATCATAATTTTTTAAGTTTTTACTTTTTCATTTTGCAATATTTACATTAAAGCTTTACAACGCAACAAAACATTCATTTTCAGAAAATCCTACTCGAGATAAGGTTACATATTATTGCCAACGAGGAAAACACTCTTTTCTTAGGCCAATGTCAACCCGGTGCCGCGGGGCATGTCATCTAAGGCTGGGTGTCGTTCCACCTCTTACTGTATAGAACAGTGAGAGGTGTGATAGGGGTTGCCTTCGGTCATTTTGAGATGTACTCCAAGCGTAAATACGTACTGAGGGTAGGCAAGAAGGACTCCAGAAGCCGCTGATGCGTTCCTGGAGCATCTTCCGACTGCCGAAGTAGGCCGTCGCGAGGTTAAGTGTGTAGACCACTTCTCTGGAAGATCCACATACACCCTTCGTCCCCCGACAGAGGACATTTTCCCCTCAGATTTATTCTTTGTATGACTAAATGCTTACTACTATATCTTTACGTATCTTTTAATGAGAGAGAGCTGTCCAGTTGCGGTGCTGGTGATGATTATTGCTAGAATCACATTCACCATCCATTAATAGTCCATTGCTCAACACAAACCTCTCCTTTGAAAGGAGATTTTGGCCTACCATACCACACTGGTCAGACGGGTTGGTATAAGGTTTGTTTCAAGTTTTACTTCTCTTTGCAGTGATGTCGTTCGTGTGCAGTTTGCTCCTTTAGTCGCCTTTTACGACACCTGTGAGATGAATAGGAATTGATGACACTCTGTATACTTAATTCATCACCACACGGAAAAGAATGACATTATCTCTGTTTAAATTCGTATTATCTTTTGACTGGAATGTTCGATTTGAATAATTCAAATCTAGATATTAAAACATTAATACGAAATAAGTTAGTTAGATAAGGATCAATATAAAGGTATGGATAACATAGTCTGGTTCTAGTCGGTATTTCTATTAACTCTTTAATATTTTAAGAAGTAGTTACTGTGACTTACTACGATATACGTACACATTGATTTATTCGCAATAAAATTAGATAAATTCAATGTAAACTTTAGTGGCACAAGGATATATATGTTTAAACAAATATGAAATACAAGTAGAAGTAATCAAATGTGTATAAGGATTTGTATAAAATAAAAAAATACTAGTTCTACAGCAGTACCGATCCTATGCGTAATATCCAAAAATGCTAACGCGATTTTATTGCTTCCTATATAAAAAAAATCTACTTTGCGACAGACTAAAACTACGTTTATAGCCCTTTAAGCGTTTTTTGCTCTGTGATGTTAACTCCGTTGTTTTGAACACCACAAGTACATTTTAAATTACAACTAAGTCCATTAAATAATTTAAAAGTTAATTATTGCAAAAGATACTACCGAAACAAGATACCAAAGATACGAAGACTTACTTACTGAATAAAATAACTAAACTATCAAACTATATATCATCTCATTTATTATCTGTGTGTAAACATTGGTGTTAAGGCTGTCTAAGACACGACTTGTCATCTTAAAACACGTCAATACAACCAACAGTACTCAATAACGAACAACAGACACCTCATTGATTACAATCGATTGGAGCAATTAGGCCTTAGATGGTTTTATTAGGCCTTATCAGCAACTGTGTGAGGAACATTACCCTCTTTTGGGTGTCCTTGTAGTTTGATATTTAAAAGCAATAAGTTACTTCTGTTAACAATCATAAAACAAACAGTTACTTTAAAATATATTGTTACTTTAAAATCCAGGTTTATCAAGATTGGGATGGGAATGTACTAAGACTAACAAAACAATGAAGTACTAGTAAACATAACAACATGATAAAATATTGTAAATGCCCATAAAAGTGTCGATTTAATATAACAGACGACTCACTGTCTGGCCGTAGGCTTATCTGTTGCTTGCAATGACCCGTTTCATAATATGTAATTATAAACATCGGTTAAACCTATTGCGTACTGCGACGGACCACAAAATACCGACAGACGATGTATATTTTATAAAATTAATACATTTGTGATATTAGGGAAGGAAACGAATCATCTTTTCATAATGGATTTATTTTCCCTCATTGACTCAGGTGACCAGCTTAACAATGATGTAGAGTTCTGCTCTGTGTGTTCGTCGCCTCACGGCGCTTTTTCAAAAGCATTTAATGCCTTGTCCTAAAAATACTTAATCTTTCTGATAGCTTCAATTTTAGAAGAACTTGTCAGAAGTAAGTAGTAGAGCCGCGCTGATTTCAGTATGAAGGGGCCGGCTCGACCAGGACAGTACTGTCCTCTTACAGAAGACCAACCTAAGGCGACAGCATCCGTGCTGTCGTATTTAATTGGTGAGTGCGAGTCTGGTGGCCCATTGATGCAGGGTTGACAGTTATCGTGGTAAATGTGTGTACACTGCCAAAATGACTGTCACGCCTTCTACGTCCCCAAGCTAAATATATTAGCAAAAGTTACAAAATATTTTTAGCATAATTGTAACAATATTTATATGTAAATTTTGAAATCATTCTATGTTTATTTTACCCAGGCATGTGTAGCCAGTAACATATAAACCAGTAGAAAGCCAGGAGGTAATATTTACTTATCCTCCCTACGAGAGTCATAAACCGCCGGGGTGGGGTTATTGTGGTACAATAAACTAGCGAACGTGATGCTATTTTGTAACGTCGGAACGCAACTGTGACAACTTAACACTAAATATAGTACTAGCCAAGAACGGCCACGCTTCATTGCAGTTCAGTCTTATAGATTTCTTAAAAAATGGATAGCTCAAAAACAAAAAGTTTGTACGAATAACAATAATGTTTTACAGTGCTTGAAAAGTGTTATCTTGTTGTCATCTTAATTTTTAAATAAATACAGTGTCGTTGCCATCGTATGATGTCATAATAGTATAGATAGAAGAATACATAATTTACAAAACAGCAATTGAAAATTGCACGAGTTTTTGAGATAATATTTTTGTAAGGAACATCATTAGTAAATGACACTATACTTTATCTTCTTTTTACCCAAAAATTTCTTTAGTTGTGACACTAGTGAAATAAATTTATATACTATGGGATAAAACTACAGTTTTTATTTTTCTTTTTCATGTTATTATGTCATTATTATAAAATTATAAAAGTGTTTTTTTTGTTTGTATATTCGGTAAACAAGACTGAAATCATAATATTTTAGCCTATAGGCTAAACTCTTTATGACTAAACTGTGACTATGATAAAATTAAAAAAAAATACAATAGTTTTTAAGCTAGTATAGGAATATATCATATTATTATATGCACTATTGATCTCAAAATTCAGAGCTATAGCTATGTACAAGAAAGTTGAAAATGACGGCCGGGAATGAAAATATAATTATGAAAATGAAGGCGATTAGCAAAGACGTATTTTTTTTATCACGCTTTACCAAGTTTAACGCTACATTGTGAAAAGCAAACGTTACTATTGCTCAAAACATGTTTGATTTAGGATTTACACATTTAGAGGGTCAATTACAAGGATGGCAGTAATCAAACACATACAAGTAGCTATCCACTGTCAAGAAGAAGTGTAATCATTACGATTCATTGCAATCAAGCAGTTAAAGATGCTTATTGTTAAAAATGTAGACGTCTTTATAATCAAGGCAATTTAGCAATCAAGTGGAATGAGTTTTTTGACTTTAGGAGATACGCATTATACACTTTTATATCATTACTGTCTTGGCAGTCGAGAATTCAGGACATCTCGCAATATTGATTGATACAATCAATGTAATTTATTTTATAACGTTGAAATAGAATGTAGACCATTACAGTAGGCATTCAATCGTACGCTTACTGAAACAATAGCTAACCTTGAGTGAATCGTTTTTTTGCTAGTTTGCCGCTATGATGGAGAAAGAACTAGATACAACAAAAACACATTTGCCGAGGCATAACTCCTTCAAGCAAAACCAACAACTTATAATAAAATGACATTACGCAAATTGCTTTGAGTGAGGCAACCGCAAAGACAATATTTTGTCTTTCATCACATTACCAAATACGATCTAATGTATTCGCGACTTCACGAACTCATACATAAAACATTCGACAAATATTTTATGACCGTTGCTACATTGTCAATTTAACCTTCAACTGATTCTTTGTTTAGTATATAAAATAATTGATCTATTGTGATCCGTCGATTGTGTGATGAACTGTCAACTTCAAATCCGGGGTATGACTATAGAAATGTAATCGATGATTGGATTCTAAAACACATTTCCGCTGATCATACTATGTTCCGTATACTGAAGGCAATTTACTTTTTATCATATTTCATCCCATAAATAATTAAAGTTAATTCGCTACACAAACTATTTAAGTTACATAACCAAAATAACTACCATACTACAGAAAGTTACGAACTTAACCGAAAGTCATCTATCTGGTCAGTTCTAATTTCCGTGACAAGTTTCACTATAATTATTGTTTTCTATCATTTAACAAGCGTTTTCCGTATTAACTAATTGTTTATATCTTTGAAATTATATTATAGATAATATATACAAAATCTAATAATAAAAAGTAAATTTTTGAAATCTCCTTTCCAAAGAGAGGCTTATGTCCAGCAGAGTTCGACTCATCGCTTACATTAGTTCTAGCACCACAGTTTACAGACATTCCTAAATCTTAATAAATTTGCCTACTAATGCAGCAGTTTTAAATTCTGTTGTTGTATTTTATTGCATTACATATTAAGACTAAAATACATATGTAAGATGCAACTTTTATAACTAGTCATAATAAAATTACATTTGCAAAGGACTACTAAAAATTATTTTGTATGTTATTTATTTATACTATAAGTGACAAAGGCGGACTTATATCTTAGGGATTTTCTACCAGTCGGCGTTAAGGCGATGCAGAACCAAAACCAGATAGATGCCCAGAAACTACGAGTAGACTGCGATTTTATGAAGAAAAAATAATAATAAGAACAGTTAGATTTCTATATACCCACATTCAAATATATATATAAAGTATGTAGGGTCTTGATAATATAGGTATTTAAATTAACTCTGAACTTTAGAAATAAACAGACCTGAGTGCTTAAATTATTTACTATCGTAGTTCAGTAAATTCAACACACGCTTGTGCCATGCTACATTCCATAATTACTCAATGGCGTTTACTTTTAAGCGTGAAATTATACGAGCGGCCTATTAATTTAACAATTTCCTGTGCCACCCAGGAGCAGTGGCCAGTTACGCAACACGCTGAGCCGCGCTCGGGAGCTCTGCGAGCGATGGCGCAGCGGAGGTGCGACGCCAACGCCGCCTGCGCCGCCTCCCGACGACGAGGGTGGAGGACGTCTGGCGAGGTGGTTCAGTGTGAGAAGAGGTTCTTCCCATCAGTACGACATGCACCCGCACGAGACCGACAAGATGCCGAAATTACCCGAGGTAGTATGTTTTGAAGTATTGTTAACAGCGATTAATCCCTTTTCTACACTATTTACTCAAATTATTGTTTTTGCCTTGTAGTTTGTTCTCCAAAAATTAATCATTAGTGGATATTATTAGCCATACCAGTATGATAAATAGAATGACCTCTAAAATTTCAAAGATGTCCACTCGAATGCAACTATGCTACGTACTGTTTAAGGCTCTCGAAGTGGTTAACCTTAAATACCGTTTTCTTTGTTGAGTTTTTAGTACTGCTAATCCTCATCATGTGAAGTCATCAATACCATAACGATAATTTACTCTGTCGTGAGTCACTGAGTTTGAAGAAAGCTTAGTGTTGAAAAAGTTTGTTAATCCGTCAAATAATACATTATCCCAGCAGCTTCTGCCCTATCTCATTCTTTAGGGGCTAGTATAATAAGAAAGTACTGATAATAAATCAATTCAGATAAGAAACAAGAACACGATCCTTATAATTGAACGACAACAAGGTATTGAGACCACCTACTAGGCTAATTATAGTCATACAGGAATTCTTGTGCATCGTGAAACAAGCTTTGACTTCATTGAAGGAACTTTTTAATAAATTACGAGTATGAGATATTGAAGGAATGCAATAGACAATTAAGATAAACTGTTTCCGGTCTAATAGCACATCTGTACCTTAGTTATAAGTTTCATAATTGTGTATAAATACAGTAAAAAGTTGTGTTTATCCTTTTGTTACTAACTTATATATATTCTATTTGTTATAAAGCCTTAGCATGTATGATTCACAATTATGTATATTTAAAATGAATCATGATCGGGTCATTGAGTAGTCACTCAACAGCAAACGGCAGTAACAAGCCGATCGTACTACGCGTCTCTGCTCGCATCGTGTCAGCGGAGGTCTAAATCGTATAACAAATAATCTATTCTAACATGTGATACAATGATGTCAGATTGGTACCCTGTCAGCTACCATAGTGGACTCATATACACGATAGTAATTTTCTTATTTCAGTTTATTTTTAGTGAGACGACGTGAATAACGTGTGATTCGTAAATGTCAAAAGTTAATTCAATGCCAGTACGTCTCCCGACGACATTGTCGTAGACATGTTTTGTCCGTTCTGTATGAAGATTCTTCACGATAAGGCTCATTATTCGTTGTCAAGTTTTAACGTAAGTCACGTGGTCGATTGAGTGATACTTTTGACGTTTACGTTTTATAAGTAAGACAGTGATAGTGATGACGTAATGTGTGACGTGATTAAAGAGTAAGGCGGTTGTCTACTGCATGAATTTGTGTTCCCAATATTTGGGAGTCGTCCTCGAAACACGAGTTACAACCGCGTTGAATAATCACACAAGTTATTTCTGTGCATTTTACAGAGACGACCTCAAACAGCAAACTTCTAGCGAATTGTCCTAGATACTGTACTCTAACACGTGCCTGAAGTATATTGTATTGAGTAAACAATGTTTTGTGGTATTTTCAGTTGGAGGAGGACCTATTCTCATGCGGGGGAGAGGTCCGTGGCGGTCGCGTGCCGCCACCTTCACTGGGCACGGCGCCGGACTCTCTGACACCGGTGCAATTACGACGGAGACATGTCGTCGCCGCTATTATACATAGTGAAAATTCATACGTAGCCACCCTACAGAGGCTTATCAATGTAAGTGTCCCAATTTTTGCTCTGAAGTCATACAAAAAATTCTTCTAAAATGTTTAAATGCATTGCTGCGACTATTTGTGCATAGCAACATCCAAACAATTTTATACGTATCCTTTGTTACCTTTACATGAGGGTACATTTATGATGGATGTCGTTAAGCAGAGAATGAGAGAGACGTTCAATTGCGATGTAAGTAACAACAATAAGTATAAGTAACAATTACCAGTTCCAAATAAAAATAGAATAGTTACTCTGTTAGCGAACCAACAGAAACTTGCGTATTATTACCATAAGTGCATCACTTGAATATCTTTGTTTCTTGTGTGTGTATATAAAATATGAAAATGAATCCTTATTGAAACCATCAACACATACAACGTTAGAAAAGAAGGTAAAGAAGATCAATTTTTTAGCTTTAAAAAGAAGTACTTATGTCAGAAAACAAAACTGCTATTTATCCATACAAGGTGGGTCATTCAAAACGTTCAAATATTTGCTACGAGCAATTATGTTCAACTGAAATAAGTACATTGTCAACAAGCAACCTCTCGTTAATAGTAGTTACAGTACTCAAACCGGTTTCACTATCACAGTATCTCGGATCCTGTACTCGCAATATTTGAATAAGACACGCTGACATTTCTCATGACTCCGGTGAAATTCGTGATCGGGAAGGAAGCACGTTTAGATTGATGGTATAATAGCCGGTAATTATAATGCGATAATAACTACAGTTCCCATTACGCAATCGTTTAACTAAATAGACCAACCCACTCGACAAGGCATTTATTGAAAGCGTAAGTGCTTGCAAAACTGTTTGCTAGCACCTGTTTTTGTTTGATGGCTGCCAGTTCTGAAAGTAGTCTAAGGAGAAAAATTAAACAACAACTGCAGCTCTTATCTAATGTAACAGTTGTAAATAAAGTTGTTAATGAGTTTATCTAAACGTTGAACTTGAAAAATTATCACTTTATATTTCTTTTCCGAGTCGTTACGTAATAAATTTAAGAGAGAAATTCTAGAAGTCGTGATTCCATGTTTTGTTTTGTGTTAACAATATCATAAATGGCTGAATTAGAATTTAACGCTCTAACTATTGTCTAACTTTCTTGAGTACTAGTAAACAAAGGACTATGATTTCTCTAAGCTACCGTATTTAGTTATTATTATTTTCACAACTTTCTATTTCTTTTCGAAACTAACGTTCGAACATTTTTATTATATTTCAAATACAAAAACGGAAAATCTGGAAACAGACGCATTGCTGTAGTCAAAAATCTTAACATAGACATATGTAAATATTAACCTGTCTGGCCCACATTTGTATTGTTTCACCCACAATTCACATGCCATGCCAGATTAGCATATTAGGAAGTGGGGCAATTTGAATAGTCACTATTTGCATGTTAACTATGCGAGGTCACCCGTCTATCATGTAATGGACCATGGACTGTGTTAAATGTGGTAAATTTCTTTTATTTACTGCAATTTAATACAATTAATAAACACATCAACATTACCGTTTTTAATCACTAAATCTTACCGTACAGTAAATCATACAGTTTTAGTGTTTCGCTTTGCGAAGTTTCAGACGCAACTTCGCAAATTGACTACAGACAGTATCGGTTATCTTTTAGTTTTGTTTACATAATCATCGTATTTAATCTCTTTTATATTTTTTTTCTTTTATTTTTTATATTTTACGATGATAAAAAATAACTGTTTGTTGTATTTTCTTCTTCAAGTACCAGCTCCGTTCCGAAGTTGGCAATAATCAAAGTTATTCGAGTATCAGATATTGCGTGTTTAAAAAGTTGATTTGAAGAACAGTTGCTAAATAGTTGTTGTTATTAACAACACTGCTACTTACTACATATTACTGTAGTAACCAAGGCGCACCTCTCATAACGTTAAGGACGCGCCAAATTTTTTTTTAAATTGGACTACACCTGCACTAGGTATAAATCCTATATCGCGGGGCACTTTACAAACATACAAGAAACGAACACAAAGGACACCCAGACTGAGAACAACAATTTGTGGATCAAAGTGTTGTCCCATGTGGCGACTGCTTAAATTACTAGGCCAACTGTGCAGTCGTTTATAAACCCCCATTGAATATAATAAATCATAGCAGCTGCGAAATTATTCAACTATTTGGTCGTTCTCAGGAGGAAATTCAATGCGTTAAAATGAAATTATAATTCAGAGTAAATACCAAACAAATCGGTAAATCCTATTTTGAATAATATTATTGACTTATCGCTGTAGACTTCTAAAATTACCTCATGTCACATTATAGAACGTGGCTTTAAGGAATTCAGTGGTAACCACGCAAGTTAACATATTTTGCAAATTTAAGCAATCCTAGCCATGTCAGTCTATGGTGAGTGACCATTCTTAATTAGCACGTTAAGCCGTCTGTTCCAGTTGCCATGCAAACATCTTTGGTCACTCAGTCATTATGGGTAGTTAAGGCCCAAAAAATCTGACAAAAGTCTTCTACAGATCTCTAAAATCATCTAGTACTTGGGTTGAAGTTCAGCCATATCGTAATAGACTCAAAACCTGAAAAAGGCTTCTCACTAGGCCGCCATAGCGTGGGTCGCCATACTGCACTGTCTTCATTCGCAGTGAGTATGGCGACCACCGTTCTTGGATTCTATTTATGCATTCCATCAGGCAAAATAGAGTCACTTTGATAGGTTTATATATATAAAAGAAAACCTGACCCCATCCTGATTTGGGAAAAAAAAGATTCGGAAGAAGAATATACCTACCTTAGATCTACCTCCTTTGAAGTATAGCACTGTGTTACTAGCTATGTGCATATTTTATCCTTATTTATTACATTCAACAATCTTACAAAATTATTGTCCGTTATTGTTTATGGTCATCCTTAACCCACTTGCAAAAGTTATCTATTAATTTCACGACCGATTCATGAGCACGTTAATGATTTTAATGACTAAGTTGCTGAGAGATTCTCCAACTGAGACTGGTGGCCTTGTCTACCTTATAATTATGTTTTAAATATTCTTGCAACCTGCATCGCAATAGTTACTTCTTCGGTACCTATATCTATAATTAGCTTATTGAGACATCACAAAATTTACCCGTGTACTTATTATAGTTAGATATCGTTCGTCTCGACCAGACTTAAAAAACAACTAGGTCTAAAAAGATCTTAATACGTAAAACACAACAAATTTTCTTTGTGTACCAGTGTATTGCGTAAATGCTCAAGCTCAGTTCCTCGCACTATTTTACATTAATATTAGTTGAAAAACACATCCTTAGACAGCGAATCCGCGAAGACATACCTACTTAAGCTTTATAACGCTCATAATGCTTAAGTATATGAAAAAATTAAGTTATTTAAACTGAGTTTAATAATGAAAGGGATAAGGGTTTCCTTATTCGTGTGCGGTTTATACATGACAAGATACTATAAGAATTATAGAAATACTATACTTAACATAATCACAATGACCGGTGCAAAGGACGTCACGCTAGGAAGAAAAACAATACGAATACAGATTTATCTAAATCAGTGATCTCAAGATGTTTAAGCATGCATTTACCTTTGTCTTAAAGTTTTATGAAACGCTAAAGACTCGCGGAAGCAATCTGTTTAGTTCTTTATTTGTCGTTTCTTGTGCGTACACTTCTTAATCAACAAGGTCCACCTTAGATCACAGTTTACATTCAATAGCTATGTTAAGATATGACGTAAGTTACGATAATTTTATAAGTTTTTATTGACTTCTCGTTACCTACGACAAGCCAGATTAGCGTTGCAATGCTAAGGTTATTTTTTTATAAAGATTGTACACAAATCTAAATGCAATGAATATTCTTTAGTGAACTTCATAAGGATATAATAGTATTAAATTATAGAAAAAAATATAAACATATTGTTTAAAATCACTACACAATACGTATATATAACATCTAGTAAATGATTTATAGTCTGCTAATAATATGTACTGAAAATAAGTTACGATTAGCGTATTTTTGACGATAAAAACTTACGGCGCGAAACCTTTTGACATTATTTATTGTAAGCTAACTGAACGCAGAACTCGTTTTTCGCAGAACGTTTTTGCATAATTTTTCATTGATGTTTGACTTCTATTAGCCTTCTTTAATAAATGGAATAGATAACATTAAATTATTTTTCAATTCGAACCAACAGTAGTTCCTGAGATTAGCGCACTCAACCAAATAAACGAAAGCATTATAATTATAATATTAGTTTAGATTTGCGGGCAACGTTTCACGCCTCCGACCGCTGTCACACGGGACGAACACATGGTCTGACGGCCACATTTTAACTCTGTGATATGTCCTACGATTTTAAATAAACGCTATAATTTTGTTCTACATTAAATGCACAATGTATTTCGACCATTTAAATGGATAATGAATAAAACTGTTTTGTTTAAGATTATTTTGTAAATACCGTTATTTTATGTAAAATATGAAAGATAGTAATGGCTACTAATGACTTAACTTTAGGATATAGGATATAGAAATTACCATCGCTGACTTTTTTTTTCATCTTTTTAAGATATACGTTCCGTAGTATATTATTTTGATCCATCTTGTAAGGTTTAGACGACGCTTGCATTGTAAGCGTTCAAAAACATGATTTTTATAACATCACATTATAAATATTTGAAATTCTCGGATGTTCTCAACTATAATATAAATATATATATATATATATATACTTTTAAATTTGTATTCGTGAAAACTCTCATTAAAATTCGTTCCATAATTTAAAAGATCTAACCTTATAAGAACAAAGAAGCGACTTGATTTTATGCTTTGTAAAGATTTTAGCTTGAAACACCGCGTAAGACAAATACAGACACCAGACAATAAGAATTACCTATAACACTATGCAACACCAAAAAATTCACTGGGACCCCGAATGGTAATTCGTATTAAGCATACTTAGTAAAATACAGAAAACACATTTATATTTATATATCACGTCACAAAAAAGAGATAAGGAGAATCTTGATTTGTTTACTGTCTGCTTCACTTTTTTGAGGGTAGTCATAAAAATATATCTTTTCTTGGTACACAAGTCATCAAAACTTTTAGATTACTCATTAATGTACAAAATGCCGCGTGTTTGTGTTAATTCTCCTGACTTATTTTGTTATGCTTGTGGTGAATTCACTCCTAAAAGTGAAAAAAACCCCATTGCCCCGTTGTTTGAGAAGTGTTATGAAGATTATTTTAAGACTGTAATTAAAAATCAAGATAAATCGTGGGTGCCTAAAATGTGTTTTTTAAGGTACTATAAAACAAATGCCTTTTGGTGTACCAATGCAGTGGCGTGAACCCAAAAATCACGTAGACGACTGTTACTTTTGTTTGACAACATTGAAAGGTTTTTCGAAAAAATCAAAACAGTCGATTAAATATGCTAACGTGACGTCAGTGTCGATGCCACTACCACATTCTTCAAACATTCCAGTACCGGTAAGATTTCATAGTTCATCGAGTTCAAGTACGGAAGAGGACGAAGAAGCAGACCCATCTAGTAGTGGAGACGTATTTCAAGATCAAATAACTACAGAACCACATTTGATTAGCCAATATGAATTAAATGATCTTGTCAGAGATTTAGGTTTGACTAAAGAAAAATCAGAAATATTAGGCTCAAGATTATGACAATGGAATCTACTGCAAGCTGGAGTTAAAATTACTGCTTATCGTAAACGTCACATGTCTTTAGTTGCCTTTTATTCAAAAGCAGATGGATTAGTATTCTGTAACAATATTGATGGATTAATGTCAGCATTAGGTCACACACACGTGTCACAAGAATGGAGACTTTTTATTGACGGATCGAAACTTAGTTTAAAAGCAGTTTTACTTCATAACGGTAACATACTGCCATCTTTGCCTATTGCGTACGGCGCTCACTTTAAAGAAACATATAATATTTTAAAACTAATTCTGGAAATAGTTGATGATGTAAAATACAAATGGCAAATATGTGCAGATTTAAAAGTAGTAGCGTTAATTTTAGGATTGCAAACTGGTTATACGAAATATTGTTGTTTTCTCTGTGAATGGGATAGCAGAGCGCGTTCCGATCACTACACAAAACAAAACTGGCCTCTAAGAACAGGGTTCGTGCTTGGACAGAAAAATATAAAAAATGAACCATTAGTATCACCTGACAAAATCATTTTACCTCCGCTACACATCAAGCTTGGTTTGATAAAGAATTTTGTGAAAGCACTTCCCAGAGACGGACCTGGATTTTCATTCCTCAAAAACAGATTTCCTACGCTAAGTGAGGCGAAAATTAAAGAAGGAACTTTTATAGGACCTGACATACGAAAATTAATCAATGATCCCGATTTTTTATCCACCCTCAGACCCATTGAAAAACAGGCATGGTTGGCTTTTGTTGATGTCACAAAAAATTTTCTCGGCAATTACAAATCACCCGATTTCCATGAAAAAATAAAAATAATGCTAGATGCTTATCACAAACTAGAATGCAATATGTCACTTAAAATCCATTTTCTACGCTTCCATTTAAGTTTTTTTCCAGAAAACATGGGTTCAGTGAGTGATGAACATGGAAAAAGATTTCATCAAGAAATTGCAGAGTATGAGAAGCGTTATCAGGGTAGATGGGAACCAGCTATGCTTGCAGACTACTGTTGGAGCCTCCAGAGGGATACTGTGTCTACTGGTTACGAGAGGAAAGCCAATCGTTAAAAAAAAAATGTTTTTTTAATGTAGAATAAAAAAAGTCTCTCCTTTATACAAATTTTTTCAAAATCAATAAATGCCTATCACTACTAAATGTGACGTGATGTAATATTTTTATTTATACACTCCGAATAGTTTTAAGGTGATAAGTAATAATTACATACTGTAAGTTGAGTGAAATTTTTTTTTTTCAAATTTGTTGCATAGTGTAATTATTATTTGCACAAAGAGTTAAACAGATGGAATAACATTGTAATAATGTCATGCGTTTTAATGATACGATTACGTTATATTACATACATCTCAGGGGCATACAACTTTTTATTCCTCATGTTTATGTATTAACTTCGACGAGTGTACGTAAATGAAAATAAATTAAATAATCACGTCACGCCTTTGCATCGCTGAGAGCGTGACTGAAACGAGTCTAAGCGCACAAAACGCAAGGCCATGTTTTTACGAATATCTCAGTAGATTCAAACTGAAAACTTACTCCCTAATGGTTATATAATTTCTTCTTTAAATGATAGAATAGTGTATCTGTCTCAATGTTTACGAGGTTATTTCAAAAGGGTGCTAGAACCGGCAAAATATTTGAATATGCACACGCATTTTATAGTGATAGCGGCTGATTTAAGAACGAAAGTTGGCAATCTTGTTTTACAGGTTTTGCCGCCTTTGATTCAGTACGAATTCGAATGCGATGCGTGACAAGTTTGGTCATGGATTAATGAGGCAATAACCGCTAAAATATTATCACTTTACAATATTTCTTTTATTTATGTCTCCACATAAAAAATGTAATAATAAATGATACTAGTACTTATATTTGACCCCGTTAAACTAAACCCACAAACCAGAGACGAAATGTTTTTTTCTAAATAAAGAAGATTGAAAGAACATTTTCGTGTGCATTAAAACAGGGTGTTGCACCACCATCTATGCATCCAATGGGTGTAGAATAACATCACTGCAAGAGAAGCCAACATGGTATCATATCACACGTCAACAGCCTTTAAGAGTACACTGCTGGACATGGGTCTCTCCTCTGTCCAGTCCAAAAAAGAGGTTTTGGCCTACTATATTGGGTATTGGCTACGTTGGTCAGATGGGTTGGTATTGGATTTGTATCAAATTTTCTTTCTCTTTACAGCAACGTTGTCTGGCTTAGTTTGCTCCCTTAGTCGTCTCTTACGACACCCATGAAATGAATATTGGTTGTGAAACTCTGTGGCATAGTAGGTAAAAACCTACCAAACCCTTAAATTAAATGCTGGTACTGATGTTGATAAATAGTTAGACCAGGATTATTTCTATAAAACAAGGAGATTTGGTAGATAAGTCATGATCTTACAGATTTTAAAGACCACATTTGACGTGAAGTTCAATTTTCATTCGTGTTTAATTTGTTCATAGGACTATAAGAAACCGTTAGAGGAGAGCAGTCCGGCCATCCTGAACGCTAGTAAGATCCAGACGCTGTTCCACCGGCTGCCTGACATCCTGCAATGTCACTTACACTTCCGCACCGCGCTCGCCGATTGCGCGCGCACGTGGGACCGCGATGAAAAAATTGGTAAGTAAACGTGTCCTCGCCATACTTGTTACACATGATGTCATTTTACTTTTCTACTATATCATCATTTGGTTACACATTGAATACTCATATATCAATTCCAATTGAAATGTAAACCGGCCTTCTATTCTTTATGAGTTTAACACTTACATTTTGTAACTACTAATTTAATTTTATAAAAAATATTCACTTTCTATTCAACTCTTTTTATATTGATGGACTTAAGGAATTTAAAGATTACTTACTCTTCTTCAGTTACTTTATTGTAATGAAGAATTGAAACGCTATTCTATAGGTATATATCAAACAGTATTGTTAACAGCTCGATAAGGGTCAGTCAAAAACAGTATTGACTTCGCCTTAATGTATTAACACAAGTAGATAAATAAAACGGATGCGGGCAGAGCTATAAAAAGAAACATTCGTAATAGACTGCCTTGCGTATCGTAACCAACCCGCATTTTGCGATAATAAGTAAACTTAAAATATTTTAAAAAGAACGAAACGGTTTGTCATTATTACAAAAAAAATATTTAAATATACATATAATGTTTTTGTCTTTATGAGTAAGATAAATATAAAAAAATACAATTAAAAGAGCCTCGCAATAGTTAACATTTGAAAAAATCGTATATAAAAACCATCTGATATATTATAAAAATTGTTTATTTACAAGACCGTTTCGACGTTTGCATTCTAAGCGAGCACCGAAATTTTTGAATACTCGCCGGCAAAAAAAACCCACGCGATCGCCGACATCTCTTCTCTGATTTTTCTTTTAGTTTACGTAGTGTATTTGGTTGATTGATGTAGACACAATTCTTGAAATAAACCTAGAAAAAGAAGTCTGTTGGGGATAGATCTGAAGTTCTGTGTGGGCATGAAATGTCACCTCGTCTGGAAATCAGCTTTTCCGGAAACATGTCTTTGACCACTAGTAGAGCCTCATTGGATGTGTGACAAGCAGCTTCATCTTTTTGATACAATGTGTTACGATTGTAGCCAGCGCAATCCAGTAGTATCGGTCACAAGAAGTCTCGTAACATTTTCACATAATTAGCAGAATTGACAGTAACTAAACGGCCGCGAGCATCTTCGATAAAGTAGGGTTCAATGATTCCTTTTGCTGAAATTGCAGCCGTTACAGTCGGGAAAATGAAGTGGCGTCTCGTATTTAGCTTTGGGATTTTGACTGCTCCAATACCTGCAATTCTATTCGTTTACGTGTCCGTTGATGTGAAATGGGCTTCGTAAGAAAATAAGATGTTATCAAAATTACTGAATAATTCCTGCACTTTCTGGATCTTATATGAATGTAATTTAAAATGGGATTTCAAAATAGGGCGTAATGATATCGCGTCAGTTAATCTAAATTACGTAGAACAGAAGCGAAAATTTGCTGCAAGTTCTCTTCGGTCTGAGAAGTCCGTGGGCCTCCAGTTTACTTCATATTTAGCGTAAATTCCGTCTTTTCGAACTTCTTCACCCATTTCTTTAATAAAGAAGCACTCGGATACTGATTTAAGTCGTGTAAATCGTATTCAATGCGAAATAAGCATGTCACAGTAATAAACGAACTATTGTTTAAATAAAATTGTTTCACACAGTAAGCACGCTGAGGCCTCGTGAAGCGATCCATTGCGACAAAACTTCCGAAAAACGAGCTAGTGGTCAGACCCCTCCCTGCGCCCCACGCGACATATGTTGGCGCGGGTTGTTAGATTCAAATGTTAACGAATTCTTGGCCCACCTGTATTATATATATAAGCCGCGACAACCCATTTAGACAGCAACACATGCCGTTAACAACACTTTCTAAATTACGACTTCCTAAAATATATTTTCCATTATGGAATTATAGACAGAAAACGTAATTATCTGTCTTTCTTATATGTTTACAAACAGATAACTAAAAATATTGTATAAGCAAATTTATCTTTAATGACTAAACCATTCGTACAGATTGACAAAAAATTGTATGTTCATGTAATTACCTCTTTATTTGTAATGTGAACATGAAACATAATTCTTTATCTATTACAGGCGAGGTCTTTCTCAGCGCGTTCTCAAAAGCCGTGGTGTTGGACGTGTATTCCGACTTCATCAATAACTTCTCTGTTGCCATGGAGCTGGCAAAGATGGAGTCTAAGAGAAAGTCGGCTTTCGCTGACTTCTTCAAGGTGAAGCAAATCAGCGCCCACGATCGTTTGTCTTTCTTTGGATTGATGGTGAAACCGGTACAGCGGTTCCCCCAATTCATTATGTTTCTACAGGTAGGTGACAAATTTTTACTATATACATACTGAATTTGTTATGTAGTTGACTATTGAAACATAGGGATGATAGTTACTACACTACCGTCTCTTCTAGCTGTACATTGTGATTCCCTTAGTAGATTATTTAATCATCAAGACGTACTGTAGCTTTGGTCTTCTGAATGCAAAGAAAATGGTTGCAAAGAAACTTCAGTATTCCACCTTTAATGACCTTAGTTGGATTTAATATGAAGATTTACTAGCTACTAAAATACTGTTGACCTGTCCAACTTTTAGTGTTACAGCTGAACATAGGCCTCTCCTTAAAAATGAGGCTTTGGCCTACTTAAAGGCTGGCCAGGCGTGTTGACAAACCAGTCCCTCCTGTGTTCCCTTAGTCGCTTAGGCTACTCATGGGTTCAATAGGGGTGGTGACAATATATTTTAAATCTGTTACCACACACCATTCGTCCACATTACTGATATTTATTAGTAAATGTAAATAATATTTGTAATTTTTCAGGACTTACTAAAACACACACCCCCGGGTCACCCAGACCGCGTTTCCCTCCAACGTGCTTTGACGAGGCTAGAAGCCCTAGCTGACGCTTTGAATGAGAGGAAACGAGACGCTGAACGGACCCAGGTATATAACAAAATGTCTACAATTACAAAGTTCCTGCACTGTTAATGATAAACTGTACACGGCGGTCTCCTCATAAATTCATTTTTAACCGTTTGAAGGTAATAAGAAAAAATATATAATATTATTGACTTGAAAATGTTTATACCCAATCGTGAGAAAGGTATGATTTGGCATAAATAGGCCGGCTTGATCAGGACAACACCACGACCTTACAGAAAACTAGTGCTACTTACATTACCAGAGCCAAAACCTCTCCTCCAAATTCTGGGGGAAGGCGAACTCAAAGGATGGCACTGCTCTTGTGTCTCTTGAGTTCCACTTATCCATGGAGAGTAGCTGCCTACTATCAAGTTAATCGTCCACTCCTTTATGCTGTTATATTTATCAATACTATGACAAAGTTTGTTATTACAAGCGACCCGTTTCGGCTTCATACGAAAACCTTTAAAATTTTTGATTTTTTTATACTATTATATACATATAAACTTACATCTTGGATCTCTCTTTCAGTTACTGAAAAGCACATTAAAATCCGTTGGGTACGTTGGAAGATGTAAGCGTACAAGAACAAAAAGCGATTTCATTGTATAAATTATAAATGTTATAATTATCAGGCGTTCCGAGCTGCTTTGCGTCGGTTGACCCGCGGTGGAGTGGCGGGCGCGGGTGGTGCGGGGGGAGCTGCTCGCTTTGGGGCCGCTCGGCTCTTGGCTTCTCGCGCCGACAAAAGACATCTTTTGCGACAAGATGATCTACTGCAATTGGTGAGTGCCACCAATACCTTTTATGTATACTAATGACAGATTAACACCAAGGAATCTCCAAGGAAAATTGACATCCCCCTTTATTTCCATTGATTAGGATGAGAACATGTAACGTAAATCTTTGAACCTTCAATTTATTATACTTGTCACGGGCATGCTGTTGGAGACAGACAAAAAACCATGGTCTTATGGTAAAATATGAACTAATTATTTACATTTTAGTGTACATTAAAATATACATTTTTGAGTAGAATTATCCTTAGTACATAAACATTGGGCTGATTGGTACATAAGGACGTGTCTCGTGATGAAGATACTTAAAAAGATTGATGTATGTATACGATATTATTAATTTATAATAATCCTGCTACCAAGTCTCAACAGGATTACACGAGCAATTCATAAAACAATTCTGAAAAATATCAAAACAAAAAAGTCGATGGCACGAATGGTTAAGAGGTCTAAGAGGTTTAAGAGGTCACCTCGCCGCTTTCAACTGTGCTGAATGCCGATACAGAACATTTTGTGTAATCTACAGTTATATTTAGTCTAGGCGTTCTGAATGTTGTTTTTTTATAAAATAAGAATGTTGTTGCAGGAATTCAACCAATCAGGTGGATTATCGAAGTGCAAGCCCCGCCGGCTGCTGCTGCTGAACGACCTGGTGGTGTGCGTGTCGGTGGGCGCGGGCAGCGACGACGCCGAGCGGCTCAGCCTCAAGTGGGCGCACCCCGTGCAGGACGTCGACGTGCTCGACACCGGCACCTCGCCCACGCTCAGCAGGGTCCTCGCACAAGGTACTACTCGTTGACAAATCTTTATTTGTGTACTAGTAATAGACTTTGAAAGACTTGGTGTGTCACCTAAACTTAAATACTATATAATCTCCTTTCCACTATGTCCAGCAGTGAACTGTGGAAGGCTAGTGATGTGATGTGTATTAATGCTGTAATAAGTAAACGATTACCGTTTTAACAGTTTTTTTTGAAAACCTGTTTTGATCATGTCAACGCATCGAAAAATCTGGTTTGTTTGTAGGTAAATTATTTTCTTCAGGGTTCATTTAGATTTGATGATATTTTGAATTTTAGTAACTTATCACATGTTACTAAGCAGTAATATTTTAGATACATTTTGCATCTAGAATATTACTGCCAAATTCTTTCACAGTAGTATTACTTTGCGTCGGTGTAAAATTTGTATAAAATACCATATTAAAAAAGGACAAAAAAAAAATATTGTTTGCCATTTTATCATTATTTATAACGTACCATATAGAGCTGGTCGTGCACTAAATTATGTAAACACGTGTCAGGCATGAACCGCAGCGGCAGTCTCCGCTCGAGCTCGAGCGGCGCGACGAGCGCGTCGGCGGGCGACTCGCTGTGCAGCGAGATGTCGGCGCTCATGCACGACTACGAGACTGTCTCGCGCATGGCCGACCTCGCCGCCTCGCTGCGCATGCCCTACCCCGAGCTGCCGCCCGACACCTTCCGCACCCTGCTGCAGACCATACAGCGGAGCATTCAGGTATGCTTTCACACACTTTCACGTAGAAGACAGCCAAATAAACGAAATTTATTTTTCTTTGGACTCCGTTTGATTAATTAACTTTTCACATTTGAAGCGTTATTTAAAGCGGCTTCTATCGTTATGCGGATGTAAATTTTGATAGCTGCGTAACATATTATTTCAAATATATTATACCCTGCCCGTACCCTGCCGTCACTGGAGTTTTGAGAACGGCCGTCGAAAGGTTAAGATGAAACGATCGGATCAACAGAAAAAGGACGACGAGATGGCGTGGGTGGACTCGTGCTGCCTGCAGCTGACGATCCGCGGCCGCGAGGAGCCGCTGACGTTCCGCGCGAGCGAGCCGGGCGCGCGCCTGGCCTGGGCCACGGAGCTGCGCCTGGCGCAACTGGCGCAGGCCTCCGCCAACTCGCCCGCCTGGCGCCTGCCTTCGCAGCACGCGCCCGCGCACAAGATGCCGCTCTTCGTCGCCGCCGCGCCCGTCTACGAGTCCAGGCAACTCACCGAGGTACGCGCTACAATTTACTTTTATTTTTACCGATTACGAATGAGTTTTTTCAAATAATGCTAACACGCGTGTCTCGTAACGCTCAAAATATATTTGTTATTATTACATAACTATAAATATATATATGTATATTACATAAACATTTCAGTCGCACTATATCATTCGTTTACATAGTACATATATTCGTCCGGAGCGAGAGAGTCCACACTCGGCGAAGCGTCGGTATAGACATTGCAGGTAATAGCGCTCGCGCTGTGCAGGTGCGGTGCGGCTGCTTCTACACGGCGAGCGGCGGAGCGCGCGGCGGGCCGAGCGGCGCGTCTCCGCGGCGCGCGCGCTCGCTGCTGTGGGTGAGCGCGGCGGGCGCCGCCGACAGCCACGTGGCCGTGCTCGCGCACCGCGCCGCCAAGCTCAAGACGCTCGTCACGCTCGACCTGCCCGACACCAAGGTACGCGCCGCGCCGCCTCTACTCTTCGTCTTTACTGTGCGGACAGTGTAGGTTCGTGATACGTGGTACGCACTATGAACCTATGTCCGTTTCTTGCATGTTTGTAAAGTGCCCCACGACACGAGATTTACCCCTAATGCGAGCGTTGACTTTTATATAGAAAAAAAAAAAGATAAAGGATTCCAACCTGTAGAATTTAACGCCCGACGTCCATAAGAAACCTTAATTTTTAGTTTCTTTAATTCCAGATTTCTTTGATAAGTTACAGCCGCCCGTTCCACTTATTCTAATATGTAATAGCACAGTATTAGGTACATAATATTGTGTTTTATTAGCTTACTTTATAAAGATCGTTTCTAATAAATATTTTGACATTTTCATTGTTTCAGATTACGTCGATGGAATACGCTCGGGGAGTAAAACAAGTAACGACGCTATGCGGCGACACCGTTTGGCTCGGCACGGAGGATAGAAAAATAATAATATTTTCTGCAGTAGAACCCGAAAAACAAGAAAAGTTAACGGAGGTGCCGACGATCGCGTCGATAACGCAGATTCGCTATCATTGTGACGCTATGTTTGTGGGCCTCTCTAACGGTCGCGTATCGGTGTATAGAAGAAACCACGACGACTCTTGGGCCTTGCAGGAGCCACTCGCGATCGAACTGGGCGATAAACCTGTCCACTGCGTCCTACCTGTAGATGGTATTATCTACGCCACGTGCGCCCGACGAGTGTTCGCGATCAACGCCCTCACGGCCGAAATCATTCGAATACTAGAACTAAAAGGTGACGGAGATAGGTCCGTCAAGTATCTGGCGCACTCAGGCGTCGGCCTCTGGACGGCGTTTTCCGATTCGACGTACGTGAGCTTGTATCACGCTGAGAATTTTGAACACCTACAGAATATTGACATAGCCGCGGATGTGGCGAAAACTATTGGAGCGAGGGAGGGAAGTAAACCTGCATATATATCTGCATTATTAGCGGGGCAAGGCCTGTTATGGGTGGGTACTACAGCAGGCATCACCGTGACAGTCCCGTTACCAAAGCTGGAAGGTCTTCCATTAATTGGGGGACACATCGCTGCTTCGTACCATGCGCATGCGGGTCCCGTTTCTTTCTTGCTTTCGCTTTTACCCGAAAATAGAGACGTAGATGTCAATACTGTACGTCGGAATCTTTCTAATGCCCGTGCCATGGCTGTGACAGATACTCTACAAGAATTCAAGGAAGAGGATGGAAAAGAAGATCATGAGAAACCAAAACTTGAACGACGGATTTCAGAAGATGTAAGTCCTTATCGACCACAGCGCGTCCAATCGGCTGTGGTACGAAGGAAAAAACCAGGTGACGTTCGACTGAGTAAGACTTTACCGAAATGCGCAAATTTAAACGCTTGCGATGTTTATGGACTCTATGGGGATTTGATGTTCGTAAAAGACTGCGTCGGAGAAGCGGACGTTAATGGTTCAGGAGGTGAGGCGTTGCGGCGGAGTGACCCTGAATTAGCGGCTATTCCTTTCCGCGTCAGTACCCTCGACAGACGGTTAAGGATGCGTGCTGGACGACCGCGTTCTCTTGATCTGTCGAGTTGGTCAGTGGACTCGCGCGCCTCTAGTCTTTGCACGTCGTCCGGGAGCGAAGAATCTATGGCGCTACGTGGCGTTTCAAGAACCAGTTCAGGTGCATCGGGAGCGGCCGCCCTCGCACCTGTAGCCGCTTCGACTCCAGATTCGAGTTCAGGGAAATCTAGTGGTTCTGAGCGTTCGTCCAGAACAGAAGTGGCAGGTGTGGAAGTGCGGACGGAAGCGAGGAACGCCGCTCGGAGCTTACGGGGAGCCGACTATGTGGTCGGCGAGAGTACAGCGAGACGTTCTGTGTTAACTGTAGTGGGTGGGCGAGGTTACGTAGACTGGAGGCAGACGGCAGACGCCGCCGAGCGTCCTGCGCCGGCGGCAGACCCCAACCCGAAAGACGCCCATCTCATTCTCTTTGAGATGCGATTGTGACCCGCTCTGAACGAAAGTCCCAATTTGTTGCGTAGCCGTGTTAACGGATGATGTGTTCCCGATCAGTGATTCAAGTGTCATATTTAATTTTTGATGGCCTGTATATATAATGCTAGTGCATAGCTGTTATTATATTATTGTTTAATTACGATACGCCGATACCGGAACACTATCCCATCTGTTTCTGAGCTACAGTGAAATTTGATCGGTGCGTACGTATGTTATGCTGAGAGTAACAAATTTGTAAATTATGCAAAGCTTTAAATTATTTTTTGAAGTTGGAGCTGTTAAACCGCTGGCTCGACGTATACATTGGTTTTTATTCACTTAAGAAGTGGTGCATTATTCTTGTGATCTTCTATTGAATGTTATTAGTAATTATAAATGTTATAAAATGGGTGCGTTATATTTAAATGTATATATTTAGCGTCGCGTGATGATTGTGCCTATTATATCATTTAAGTTTTTAGAAGTGTTTAAATTGGGCGATCAACATAAAAATCTTTTCTATTTAGTCTTATCAAAATCCTAATAATAAAAGAACCTCGAATAAAATAGAAATTAAAATTTCCATAATTATTGTTCAAGTATGTATTTTTAAAAGTCTTCAACGATTAAGAATTCAGTATAGTCTGACCAAAGTTTGCACTAAGCATTACTCTTAATTATTTTCACTTAAAAACACGAAAACATTTGTTCTCCATTTTGTTTTAAGGTTTTTGTATAACAACACAGTGTTCTAAATTAAAATCAGTTTCACGAATTTCTGTATACTAATTTGTCAGCAAATTATTGGCAATGTATTATTGACTTGTACTATTATATATATACATTCAATTTTCATTGTTCATACGTGATTACCGCCTCTGTATTAGATGTATTCTACTTTTAAAATAATTGGCATCACTATACATGTATATATATACATATCCAATAATATATAATTAGGGTGTCATGCTTCACGTAACTAATTATATGTTTAGTTGTCGATGTTAATTAATTTGCATAACTTTTTAATATGGTGGCCTTAATACTTGAAAATTTCCAGTGTATAATTTGTATAGCCTTTTTTTATAAGCTTTATTGTTAGACATATTAATGTCGCTTTAAGAATTAGACTGATTTAGCTAAGCGTTAAAGAGTACTGTTAATGGATTTTTAGCAAATAAGGTAAGCGACGTTTAAAACCTTCTCTGTGTACTTTGAACTATGTTATTTTGCGTTTCGGGCTAAAAATGCAAATATGAAATTTCGGTCAACAGTACAACATTCGATTAATTCAAAAGTTTTGTTAATATTTTCTATGTTGTCTGCAATCTGTTATAAAACTTGGTTAATGTTACACCTTAAAATGTACTCAACATTATCAATGTTTATTATTATAATTCTTTTTTCAAATCGTCCTTTTTTCTCAATAGTTGATGTTCTATCAAAGTTAATTATTATTGTTTGTGTTCGGTCAGTACTCATAAACAAGCGTTTATGTTTGCACACCCAAAGAATTTGCTATTAAGTCAGGTATTACAACTGTTTATTGAAATCACAGGAAATTTTAATGTGCCAAAATGTATTAAAACAGGTATTACGTTTACTTATTTTGTGTACATATGCTATGTACATATTTCAGAGATATATCATTAATGACTCACTTTTCGAGTCTCATGTACACTGCACAAAAAATAGTTGTTCATTTATCATTAAAGTACGTGAGAAATAGAATGCCTCAGTAAATTTTGATGTAAATAAAACTGGAATGGAAACAAATCTCGAATATGCTCCTGGAAACTGTTATGTTGACCTATGTATTAACCATTGGAAATTATTTATGCTGCAAAACGTCACAAGTGTACTTTTGTGTAAATAAATTTTAAGTTTATACATATACACACTATACGCTGTTTTCATTTTCCTATGCTTATTTACATATAGTACAACCACTTTCAGTAACGTTATTTAAAACAAATGTATAGTTTGAATTTAATGTAAAGTGGCGAATCACAATCTTTCGCGCCAAGGCAGCCGTTGTAATTTAGATATGTGCCTTTTGATTTGGTATCGATTACGTGCATTACTATGATCTTTGTTAATTTTGGTTGCCTTACCGAAACGATACGGACTTCAAATGTTGGGATATTATATAATTATTATTGTAAGTTACCTACCTGCGTTATTAGCTACTCACTATGTAATTATTTACATGCCTACATTCAAAGTGAGCCTAAGATATGTGCGGGCAAGGGGGCGTAAGACACTGCTAAGAATTACAATTATCGAGCTTACACTGCTCGCTCACGGCGTGGCTCGCTTCTCTTTACTAGTTGTGCTCTTCGTTTGTTGTCTCTACTGGGTGAGCCGGACAGATATCGCATATCTGTCTGGCCCACCTGGAGTAGGGTCGAATCATAAGGCCGAATTTGTCTTGACAAATGAGGTTTTTCTTCGGGATTGGGTGGATAATTCATCTGTTGCCGCACTGTTAAGGACTTGCGAAGTGACTTGACTTATTTATCTATTAGGTATAGAAACTAATTTCTTTTAAGACATATTGCTTTGAATGATGCTGTTATAGCTATCAACAATTTGCCCGAGATCTATTTGAAATATGTGAGAGCCTGAAATAATGACATTCTCGCAAGCGTTTCGCACAATATTAAGTGCAAACAATAATTATTAAAAACCAAAAAAAATTTTTGGGTATAAAGCAGTGCAAACAATAAATATTATAGACCAAAAAAGATATGACACAAATGATCACTTCGAAAAATACAAAAAGATACGGTCATCACGGGGACATATGGCGTACTACTATTGTTTTTAGAGTGACAGACGTTTGCGACGACAGCCATGTTGTGCGGGTGTTCCATTGAGATCGGCTTTTAGAGAATAATAGCATGTGCACGACACTATAATGATTTAATGATCGTGTCTTGAGTGCCTTGATCACATTCTGGAGAACGAACTTTTGATAGGTAGTGCTGGTGAGTGTCCGTTAACTACATGAACCTTCAACATCTTCAACGGTAGGAGACGCTGACCGCGGTTAAGCATTAACAGATGTTGAGTTTTTCTACTTTCGGCGTAGTGTTTTTCGGTTTAAGCCGATTTGATTCCGACACTGCCATGCTGGACACACCAGTGGTGAATAGGTCTGTTAAGGCTTATCTTAAATAACATCTACGATACCATTTTATACACTACAAAGGACGCTTAGTAGGTTGTCTACATAAATAAAAGACAACTTGCTATAAGACATTTTATTTAAATTTACTAAATGTGATTCTTGTTTGAACTCTGATTTTGTTTCGGAGAAGTTTTGTGTGTAGTCTTCTGGTTAGTTATGGAAGCCCTGCAGAAAAGATAAATTGGTGAATAAAGCGAGTGCCTGAGTCTCTTCATTGTAACTTAAAACAACAAAACATTGCATGAGTTTTATAGGTGCTATTACCATCAATTATTAAAGTTTTTTACAGTCCGATAACAAACTTGGATAATATTAAAATTTAACCCAGGCCCCAGAAGCATTAAAAATAAAATATCAGGCAAAGCTTGAAATACTTTTTTCTCCTAGTCACCTTTTTAGATATTACATACATTTGAATGAATACAATGAATGAATGAAACAATGCATCTCATCTTACTGTTGTTACCAATGTTGACAGGTGATAATGATGAGATATTTGGATTACCTTCATACGCGTGACATTATATTTATAATATTTACGGTTACGTCGCTTGCATTCTTTCAGGGCCTCGTTAAATTCGGCGCACTCCTCCAAATTCTGATGATTCGTAGCACATGCCAAGAACTGTGATATTTCATAAGCACAAGGTCCACTTGGCTCTTGACTATAATTATAGTTCTGTGGTAACGCTTGTTCTACTTCATGTCGATGATTACCACCAAATAACCCCGATATTGCACTACCCGCCATATGTCCCTAGTTTTGACAGATAAAAAGTTATTGGTAAAAAATTTATACAAAAATTTAAAAAGTCTATCATATAGTAATTGATCAACGCCCGAAGTCGCTCGAAAAATCATGTTTCAGAATCAGTCACTAATGTTGCATTAGGTATCACTAAACGGTATACTAAATGTTATTGCACTTAAATTTCTCATTGTTAGCTTATTAAACCTTAAGAATATTATATATATTAGCTTTAGATAGTAACTACCAGAGTATAGTTATGAGTACATGGGGTAAAAACAACGGTACTAAATTCATACCACTGTACTACCGACAGCGACGCCTCCAGCTACTGCAGCGGCATCTTTAAACATGGATCGTCCGTGCGTCGGAGTAGTAGTCATGGGGGGTGCATGGGCCGATGGTGAATGGTAACCGGCTCTTGGATTGTATTGCGGCGGCGATCGGGCACGACCCCCACTGTTAAAAGTGAAATAGATCCGAAATTTAGCTTAGAGGTAACCATTTCCATAGTCAGTACGTTTAAAGACAAACGTGTCTAAAATACTCATAGAACTTAAAAAATGTATATGAGCTGTACTGTATATTATATTATTATTTTTCTAAATGTATTACGTATATTGGCGGTTGTCATTGCAACGTTTATATATCATGGTCTATTCCAAAACAGATTTTAGAAATAACATTATTTATAAGCATGAGTCTTTAGAATCAAATTAGTGAAAAAGTGATAGTTTACGGTAATCGTGTTATCCAGATAAATTGCTCTCTATTAGTTAACCAACTTGAGCAGTAGGTAGATTAGAATAGAAATAAAATACTTAAAAGTTACTTTATGTGTGATTTTACATTTATTTGTTGTATAAAAGTTACATCAGTTTTTGCTTAAGTTCAGAAGATCAGCTTGTGGAAATTTAAGGTATGCCTGGAACAAAAGTAAAAGATGTTATGTAGCAGAGCAGATTAATAATTACATTATGATCAAAGTTTAGAGAAGTCTTTATGGTCGTCATCTACAGAATTACGTATATAAATCTAACTCCCATTAAAAATATATAAGCTAAATATAAGGAGTTTTCGGAACCCGGATTCGGTATGTAAGTGTAAGGTATTCAAAACATTCGATAAAACCCACTAAAATCAAAATTTGTTACGGTTTGGATACGAACTACCCAGTGAACAGTTTTTATACGCACGCATGTCCTAAGTAGTAATCGATTTTGGATAATGATAAAGGAAGAGAAAGGGAATGAATGCAACGTACGGTTGCGTCGTTTACATTCTAGAAGTGCTTGTTTGAAAACTTCACATTCCTCCATATTTGGTTTATTTGTAGCACAAGCCAAAAATTGTGATATTTCATAGGCGCATGGGCCACTAGGCTCTTGATCATAATTATAGTTAGGAGGTAGTGCTTGTTCCACTTCTTGTCTTTTACCACCACTGAATAAACTCGTTATAGCTTCACCAGCCAAGTGTCCCTAAAATAATAATGAAGTTAAAATTTTTATTAAGTATGATTGCTAGATAGAACTAAAAGGCATTTACCAATATTTTGAAGGACTAAAGAATAAATATGACGAGTGAAAAATTTGAAAAACATTTATTAATTTACTAAAGAAGAAAAACTAAAATAACTGGTGGTATCAACTCCCAAATTACACTAGTTAATCAATTAAATTTTAAAATGTGTTAAGGTACTGTGTCTTAGACATTTATGAACGCAACAATATACTTGGTGCTATAATCAAGGACGTATCACTTTTTTAGACATCCATGAATGTAGTATAATGTTACGCGTTTGGATAATCGGGCCAACGATGATAAATTGATAAACAAAACTTCATACCATAGTGGTACCCACAGTGACGCCTCCCGCAATTGCTGCTGCATCTCTGAACACGGACCGTTTAGGAGCAACAACCATAGGGGGGGTATGCGCAGGAGCATGTTGATATCTCCGCGAAGAGTATCGTGGTGACCCCCCCCTGCATTCACAAATAAACCATTGCAAAATATACGCTCCTAGATAATAGCTCCCGTTTAATAGCCGAGAATATTGTTGAGAAAAGACCACTCAAATGAGCACTTAAGGGGAAATCGTAAATCTACCTATAATCACAGACTTGACACGTGTCTTTACGACCCTTTTACTTAGTAAAATTGATTAAAAATATTCATATTATTAAATTTTATATATAAAAAAATATATAAAATTTTAAAATAAAAATGTTTAACAAACTGCCAGCTTTCCGCAGCGTCAAGTATTTTTTTAACCATTTATTTCAAGATGTTGAGTTAAAGATATTCAGTAAAAGGATCAACTAATATAGTAGGTAGACAGTCACTTGACAGACACGCATAGTCAAAAGGCTGGACCATACCAACAAAGTGTTCATGAAGTACCAATACATTCACTGCTCTAAACCTGCTATTTTATAAAAATCATGGCATAAAAAAAACAAAAGTATGGGTTTATATTGTTTAAGTATATTTATGTTATTTTTCTAAAAGTTACTTATGTAAATCATATCAGGCTATAGATTTAACATCACAATAAATCTTAGACAAAAAAATCAATAAAAATTTACTACAACTTCAAGAAAATTAGATTTACTTGAGGCTAAAGATAATAACTACTGGGAAGGTGCCGGCTATTTGGTACAAAATAAAATACCTTTATATTGAAAGACCTTACAGACAAGCGTCTATGAACATATTTTCTGTAAAATTCACTTATTGAATATTTAAAGAATTTATACAACATAATGTATAATTTTGTATGGCACCCTCAAATAATTGCACTAAACTTTAGATGTGGTTGTTGATTTTGCATTGACGTAGTGCCTCATTGAAGCCTTCGCAGAGAGAAAGATCGTGTTGTTGTTGGGCACACTCAATAAATTGCTTAATCTCCCATGCGCAAGGCCCCTGAGGTTGTTGATTCTGGTACTGATTATATGTCTGGGCAGCTGGCTGGGCAGCCTGTTGCTGTGCAGGTTCACTACTGCTGCCACCACTAAACAATCCTGTTATAGCACTACCAGCCATATGACCCTGTAACAATAACATGCATATATACATACTTTTCTTATTAGACTTTTGTAGATGTCTTTAAAAAGTTTAAATGAAAAATTTCAAAGTCAAACAATGTAATACGCAATTTTAATATTTATTATGCAAAATATCAATTCATGTAAACAAAAACTCATGAATCATGATAACGTCACTTAAAACATGTGACCCATCTCAACATCGATTGGAGTGAAGCCAATCTTTTTGCAACTGTAAAAAGAAGTAAATAAAGTTAAAAATTCGTGAAATTTCTTTCAATTTTAAGGTTAGGGTCAAGTCAATGCGTTTAAATTACGTAATATAATTACGTACCACCGCTGAACCGACGGCAACACCGCCTGCTGTAGCTGCCATTTGACCGAACATCGACGGCTGTTGGGGTTGTGCCATAGCTGGCGCTGGGGTAGATGGTGGTGCATGAGCCGGGACATTACTTGGTGGAGGAGCAGCCCTAAAAACCATTTTTTATTAACATCTCCGCGTGTAAAATTGTCTGTATGTAATATTGAGCATTTAAAATAAATATACTACTTACCGTCGCGGTGGTGGCGGCGGAGGATTAGATCGTCCACGTCGAGGCATCTTTTGTATTTATTTTATAATTCCGATAATTTACACGACACTTAGTTCTATCCAGCACAACACTTCTTGCAAAACTGACTGACGTGTGGTTGTCAATTTAACAAAAGTAAGGAACAAATCTTATTCTAGAAAATTTAAATTTAGAACACTATCATTCACTCGCTCTGATACGCGTGCAAGTACTTTGAGAGACAGAGACAACGTATAACCAAAGCTGCCAATTTTAATTCTGCATGCATTCATTTTTTAACAAATATTATTTTAATAGTAACAAGTACTTATATCAGAGGAAAGAATATTTTCACATTTACCATACCGATTCGTAACGCAAATACGCTGCTAACATTGATGTGATACGAATTCACGAAAACCTTTTCCAATACATGGTGGTATTCACTTTTAAGCAATAAAATGTATAAGTTTAAATAGAATATGATATTTACCTACGGCTCTTACTCCTGCCGAACGGCATAATATTTAAGAAAGTGGATTATATTATGTGACTTTTATAGTGTGTAAAATATGTCGGCTTATGGTTGCCATTTTTTTAGTATTTAATGTCTAGCATGGAATTTTGTGACTGCAACCAGCCAGTTGTATTAAAACTTTATAGAAATGAATTAACACAGGTTATACAAAATCATTAGTTGAAAAAACAATTCTTAAATAATTATCATCTTAATTTCTGATTCATTTAGTTAAATGAAAAATAATTTTCAAGGATTTTATTAGTAAATGAAACAAAACCTTGCAACTATTAATACTAGCATAGGTTACCATTTTCGATTCTTTGTTTAACACTTAAAATTCTATCCAGACATCCAGACGTATGTGCGGGTCGAGCCGCGGGGAAAAGCTAGTGTAGCCATAATACTTTAAAACTACAAATTTAAGGGTTTATTAGTTTATTACTATGCAGGGGTTATTACTATGCAGTATTTAAGTGTGTCTATTGTTGGTAAGATTTATGGAGAGGGATAAAAAAAAATTATAATAAAATAATTAAAAGCAGAGTAGACGAAACAAGAATAATTCTAAAAACTGAATGTTATGTGACTCTACTATGCTATGTAATTGTAATACGAGAATAATATAATAGTAACCTGTAAAGTGCTAATATCTTTCGAGTGCCATACTTTAGTTTCTGAACTACACAATCTAGTTATTTTTCTTTTTGATCGAAACTTAACAATAGCCCTTCAGGAAACAATCAAGTTTAAACTAACAAAAATGCATCAAATGTCAGCGAAAGCAAATGTTCTGCTTTTGTGATATTTTAGGGTATTCTTCTGTCACTAGTAATTCAAAGCTGTTGTGAATATTCTGAATTAATTTATAGATATTATTTTTATAATAATCTTCAATAACAAATATCATGGCGCTATTTATTTACACCTACATATTTACCTACGTCACAGTCTAAGCGGCGAGATGGCGGTAGGGTGACCGGGCGTACGGAATGACTGGATGAATGAATATTTAATTCATTCAATGATGTCAATCAGTTCAGTCGAGTTACTTGGTTGCGTATCTGTGGTTAGTTTACTGTGACTTTGTGACCGCGTGATCGTAGCTGTAGTGAACGTGAATTTTTAGTTCTGTGTCTGTGCTTAGGTTTTCGTAAATAATATTGAGTGAAAATGGGCGATATTGAGGCCGGTCAAAACTTAAATGTATTCCTGATTTCAGGATTTACAATAATTTTCTGTGTAGCATTACATTTTGTTTACAAAATTGTATTCAGTAGCAAGAAAAAGGAAGCACTAAAACATGAAGTTGAGCCTGATACAGGTATATCGAAGTACCATAATAATTGGAAATAAGAGAACTTATTTACTTGCAATCTTTTTGTAATCGGGCCAAAACTTGGTTTTACTATATTTTAAATGTGTACTATATTTTAAACGCTTCTATTCTAACTGATCGCACATAGTTGCGGTTTGTTCAATGTGATTGTAAAAACTCATAACTGTACTCGAAGAATGCAACTGACACAATTTATTTATCATTTTCTAATGCTCATCTCTTTCTTATTTTTATTTAGATTTTTATCCAGTTTTAATAGACCAGATAAACAGTCTAAGTATTCTTTACATTATAAAAATTATTAATATACATATTTTATATTTTATTATCCTTGCACACCATGTGGTATTCATTACAATAAATTAATTTTTTGAATAGAGCATAAAGGTATTTGTTATTACTTTTAATTTAATTTAAACCAGGCTTATAGTGATTGAAAAATAAAATTAATTAATTAATCGCGTAAAACGAATTTCCCGCCAAAAATATTACTTCACAATAACGATGTTTTTTTTTGAAAATGTATCGAAATGTGTTTTACAGTTTTTAATTCACATTTTGAGTAATATTCATTGCAGACACTTATGTTATCCATGTTCTAACCTAAAGACACCATGTGGGTACATTCATAGTAAATTATAAACTGTTCATTTTAATTGATTTATTAATAAAATAACCAGATTGACTGTTATGATAACTTTAATATTACCATAAAAACAGACTCACAAAAAGTAATTTAAATGACTAGAGGGTATCCAAAAATTAAGAAACTTCCAGAAGTTTTCATTTGTGCCTTATTGTGTTTGACCACCAAAATTCAAATTTTTTATAGGTTCTAAAACTAAGATTGTTGTTATTTTTCAATATATTTGTAACACTTACTATGCTAATGTGTTATTTCATTATGTTTTTAACCACCATAACATAGGACCTGACATCTGAACAAATATTGTTGAATGAAACATTAATACACAGCACTTGGTTTATAAGTTAAATAATGAGACTGAATTTATTTATAATATGAATCATTATGCTAATATTAGTGTGACTTGAATGAACTATTAATATTACTTACATTTTTTTGTTCATAATAGGTACTTTATTTTAGATGAAAATGGATTAATCATATTTTGTTACTTTATATAGGTAAATCTTGACCAGGACTTATATATATATGTAGTGTATGTATGGTATAAATAGTGTTATAGACCATAGGTTCAAGATTATAACCACTAGGGTTATGATTTTGAAAATAGAATAACCGTGAAAGAGAATGTAATATTAAAATAATATTGTCTTTTTGTTGTCTATAGTATTTTTAGGAATTTAAGTAACTTTTTTTTAGTCAATTATTTGCATAACACATGGAATGATAACAAACAATACCATAAAATTTGCTTGCAATGGTAAAAAGTATAATTATTTCAGTGCACAGTCACTTTCTCTTACCAGATATAATCAATACAGCTTTTATAATAATCATTGCATAAGAAGCTGTAAGGTTACTTTCAAGTCTAAAAAACATTTTATACAGCTTTACATACCTACACATTATTTTTTTGTACATTTTACTAATTAACTCAAATCATTTTCCAAATTCTGACTGATCATGCAAATTTTTATTTCGCAGTCGCGAATGCGTATTTATTTGCGGTTATAAAGATTTGCACGTTTTCGTACTGGCAGCTTCTGTGTCAAACCTATTCTGTATTTGAAATTTATCTAAGTTGTGAAGACAGATGGTTTGTAAAAGAGTTAACCAAAATCATTCTAGAATAGCATATAGTTAAACCTTCTCTGGGACAATAATTGTTACACTATTCATTAGAGTCAAACAGTTCTACTGTGTGTAAATCGTGTCATCGTAGTATAAAACACCATCTGGCGCCATCTGCTTCACAATGTGCAGCGCGGTCTGCTTATAAAAAGCAAGCAATACAATAAATATAGAAACTAGCTTTCACATAATCTACGAGATCTTTCCGTTGTAGTATTCAGTTATAACATACATAGGCTACGAACTCAAGTTAGTTATGTTCAACAATCACATATTCGCACGGCATTTCATTATTTTTTTTAGTGAAACAATAATCTCATTAAATAACACTGTTGCTTTAAATAATATGGATGAAAAAAACTACGCAGAAACAAGGCTATGAAACTTTTAAGCGAGACCAAAATGAGTTTATGACGTGTTTTTTATTCCACGAATATATTCTTAGAATGACTAACCGTGAATCAATGTGTGTACATCTACGTATACGTACGTATACATCTATAGATGATCGGTTAGATATCCTATGTAATTCGTATACATACGTACGTAAATGATGACAGTGTGTTTTCTTGAAATAAATGATACACCTTCATGAAGGAAGTTAAAATATATCATCAAAATAGTAATGGAGAAACCAATTCGAAATTTTAACATATTTTCCTGTTAATGGAACTGTTATGTGTGGTACGGTGTGTAAAATATCCACGTTTCCAAAACGTTATATAGCTGATCATCATCCCTGCACCAGAAACGATACGACAGACAAAAATGTTTTACGTTCCTCAATAAAACGCTGTACGTTTTATTCAAGCTTTTTTGTCAAGATTTACCCATGTCTACTTTACGCTAAGTGTCTACGTCAAAAACTGTATATTAGTCTAAATTGTTTTGCCCGTTACTCATGACTGTATAACGGTACTCTCAAAAGCATAACATCAGCCCACCTCATTTAAGCCATTACGTTAAATAAAATGAATTTCAATCGACTTTGCCATCGCACATGTTGAAATTTTTTGTCGAACATTAACGGTTATTTAAGAAGAGTCTGGTAGTATTTTCACTGTAAAAAAAATAAATACTTATCTAAAGTCATATTTTATAATACCTATTATAAACTAATAATTTATTTTTGGTTGGTTGAGAGGTTAAGACAAGAAAATGTTACACTAATAAGATTAGCCTTTACTCAAATAGCGAGTTCTGTAACTACCTATGTTTATCCTGGTTATTAAGAGGCATAATTTTTACGTCACAACAAAATGACCGCCTTACGACATTTAAACATTTTATTAAAATTATAATTTTACTTAATAATATACATGTTATTGTCATCACTGTAACAAACAAGATGTGATTGACCAGAATCTCAATAAATACCTAATGCTGCTAATATATTCGTTTCTTTTTTTTATTATTAAATATACTGAGTGCAAGGATCTTAAGTTCATTACCCTTTCTCAACCGTGCGAAACACTGCTTTATGTATTAAACATCATGTCTAATACTTTATTTTAGGAGCTCCCATCGAAGAGGCAAATTCCGATGCACCCGCTACTGAAAACCGCACTGTGGGGAAATCAAAGAAACGCACACCTTGGAAAGGAAAGTCCGAATTCACTCACCCATGGCTACTCAAGAATCTCAAGGGACATCCTGGGACTGTGTTGTTGGTAGACTTTTCTGCCAATGGCAAATTTATGGCCGCTACTTGTGATGGTAAGTTTCTATGTAATTTCTACTTAACTAACACCTATTCTCATATTCTGAATATGTATAAATTATCCTGAAACATTAATTATAATACTGATAATTTTAATGTAGATGTATAAAAAATTGTTTAAACAGCAAATTAATTATGTTAACACAACGGTAACGTTAGTTGGGCGTACCGTACGTGTTAGCCTATTTTAAATATTTGAATACTGATTAAATAAATTCAATGTGAATAAAGAGGCCATTATTATGAAGACGTAAAACAAGAAAGTATAACCGTATGTCAATAATTTTATAAACCATATATTATTTTTTTATACATATTTATATACATTCAAAATATAGAAAAATCTGTATATAATAGCGCCGATTATTGCAAACTATTTATAATAATATCAATTATATACAATACTAAATCTACTCAATAAAAAAGATGAATGATAAATATATTTTTTGTATAAGCAAGGAATAAACATTACTTTTTATAATATTGATTTTTAAATAGATTTGGTATTATATAAATTTTATTTGTTAATAAATCTAAATTTCAACATATTCTAGTAATGTAATTTGTTGAAATATAGACTGACTAATGTAAACACTATGAATATTTGGTCAAACTGTTCTCATATGTTGTACATTCCGAATTCAAACTTTTCTTTAACTTATTTGATTATAAAATGATATCTCGTAACGAATATGTCACAACAATTAAGAGAACAGTCTGGACCTCTTTTATCATTCGTAGCTTATCGTGCAGCCATTAGATAAATAGTTTGATATTCATGCCAGATTTTCCATATATAAATAAATTTAAAGATTCAAAACTACGTAAATAATTTGAAGGTACTTATTAATGGCTGGACGAGGAAGAGGCGAGCTTGTGGTTCCGCCTAAAACATCACGCGTTTTTGTCCCATTTCGCTACGCCACTGTTATGTGTAATTTGGAGGTCCGCCGGTCGAAGTCACTCCCAAGGCTGAAACACGTTGAAACTATCCAGAAAAGTCTTAAATAAATTCTCATTTTAAATGTTGCACAATCTCCACCGATATCAAATTTCTCAATCGGTGAAAGGTGTTAAAATAATGAGGTTTATTGCGGCTTGCAGTTCTCAAGTTGTAGTTAGATGTTCGAAGTATAAATAAGGCAAAAGTAATTAAAGAAAGTTAACAATACACAAATTGATTAGGAGTGTTCCAGTAACTTTTTAATTAACATTTATAATCCATATTTTATGTAGGTTTAAATCGATTACATTTATTCTATTAATTTATGGTGACAAACAATTAATTACATTGTTATTTATTGTTAAGGAAATACTTTTGTATCAATAACTTATTGTTATTAGATGGACATCTAAATTTAAGGAAATTATCATACCTGAACATCTTCATATTTACATAAGTTGTTCTCGCCAATATTATTGATTACTTAATTTTAAAGTGCGTTATCGTCTTGAGGCTTAAATGTTTATTATATGATTTTTGTTTAGAGAATTCCACATTTATTCAAATGGTCTTTCAGTCTTTATTTTTACCTTGCAACATTATCTTAAAAACAAAAAACCCGTTAAAGAAGAATGAAGTTTATATTTTAAGAAAATTTGAGTGATTTTCAACATTGTTTATTATTAACTAAGTGTAGACGTAACTGTTAAAAACAAATGAAAATCGTAATAGACAAGATTATAAAAGTAAATATTTAGTGTTACATTTTATAATATTTCCTTTTACATATCATTTTAAGATGAGATTGCGAGATAATAACATTGATTAATTACGTCAATTTCCATTAAGAAGGTTCAGTTATTTGATAGCTACAGCTGAAATACTAAACCGGGTTGGTCGCTCTATTACGTTCTCGTTCATAATCCTCGGGAAATGATATAAGAGCTTGCTCACCGGAATTACATGACATTTATATGTATACGATCAATTAATGTAAGAATTAGAAAGTTTTTAATGATTTCACATTCGGTGTAAATAACCTTAAGGATTTTTTTGGCAAAAAAACACATGCGTTCTAAATAAATAATCAAAATTCTATTTACTGTAGAATTTTTAAAATTTAAAACCAAAAAAAAAATAGAATAGTGGTCCGTTTGCATTAATTAGTATCATAGCTCATAATGTTTAGTTTTTAAAATGTCAAGAATATGAGCAAATGAGAAGTATAAATATTATATTAATTGAAATAAATTTCTAAATTATGTAAATATTGTGTTGTACATATATCGAATGGCTGGCAACTAGGTATGAGCAGGGCATCGGTAACTGCGCGCTAAGCCACCGCTAACCGTAACAATAATCATAGTAGGGGGGTCGCTAACCTGATCAAAACGTCTGCGACCCTGTTCTGATGGCTTTGAAACTATGACTAGGTTGAATTATTGAATACACGCACAGTTAATATTTAAACATATGTATATCATATAAGGTGGTAGAATATGCCGCATCCGTATTCCGTTTCGGGTTTTAAAGATTGTACGTTTTACTTATCACACTTTTATTCTTATCATTTCGTTCTCTTATCATGTACTTCAGCAACAATGATAATATAAAAGGATTACTTCAAATCTCTTGTAGTTAACACGACATCAGATTTTTATACTTCAACGCATGTGGTTAGTTTCAGCATTTCTTCCCAGAGTGTCTTAGAAAATACCGGCGCTTTCTAGCTGTGAAGTCCCATATGTAAAAATATCTGTTAAAGATTTACTTGCAGAAATGAACATTAACATGATAGAGAAGATTTGCACCTAGTTAACAAATTTACAGAGCGACTTAGCTTCAAGTTGAGTCACTTACCCATGTTGGCAAGCCGTGAATTACATAATTGAGACACACGCAATGACAAAATGCTGAATAATAGTGCCAAACAACGGGGCGGCCTAGTCGTGGTGCGGAAGCCTTTGGAAGGTTATATCATTTTTGTCTACATACATATTTGGTACATACTTGATTTGGTAGTAAAGTATTGTAGGTTTTTTATCATAACTAAATTTTTTAAATGCGGTACGGTAATACGAGTATGTATTTTATTTTGCATTCTTACATATCTTATTTTGAATCTGGTTATGGGTTTAATTAATTAAGAGCAAAGGATTAAAAATAAAACTGTAAAGTCTTGTTGAGAATAAAGTTGAACAAAAGTTTATTTGCAAATAAGGCGTTTGTTTCAGGAGGGATTGGCTTCTTAGTTGTAAACTTTTATAAAAATATTGAACACTTAAACTGATATATATAAAATTTACAAATCTGTTTATACCTTATGACTATTTGCTATGTCCATACATAACAAAGTCGGAAAAAAAGGCTCTATCTCGACTCTCAATTTTTTAAATTGACAGAAAAATCACGAAGATCGATGTTCGTAAACAGTCGCTTGCAGATAAGATTTTGATAATCTATTATTTTATTTGTAACGGTACAATAGATAATGTTTTACGAGTACTAAAGTAGTTAATGTCGTTATGGTCCGTGGATGTAGCGACGAGGACGTACGCCCTAGGTCGCTCCATGGTCATACTTCACGCGTCATCGCACCTTGTATGAGCTGCACTCCCGTGATTACCTGATAGCACTAAACGAACGCGTCTGGAAAGAACCCTACTAAGTTAAAATTTCAGTTTTCAAAATATATAAATATATTAAGTAAATAGGGCTGATTCATTTAGGCAGCAAGCAACTTTATTGAAGACAGTCGAAAGACGATAGCGAATATATATTAGTTATGCAAATATAATTATCAAATATCTGTAATGAATGCAGCATTATATATGTTAATTTTCTTGTCGACCTATATTTCAAAGAGTACACACAAGCGACTGTGGTAATTTATAAATATTTATAAAAACTATATTTGATAGTTATGATTCTGCCGAAATAAACATGTTTAACTTTTAGAGGAGACGAATAAGTGGTCTTTGAGACAGTACATCAAAAGTCTTCGAACTAATCCCTCTTCGCATTCAAACTTGCATCCATTTGTTAACGAGTTTACATAGCCTTTATGATCTAATCAAACGAGTAAGTTTCAGGCTAATTTGCATTAATTTACCTCTTAAGGAAGCAATTTTTGTATTTAAAAAAAAACAATGTTGCGTGCCAGCTTAGCGAAAGAAAAACTTATTTTATCTATTAATCTTATTCATTTTATTGGAATTTAACTATTTATATCATATACGAGTATATACAAAATAAGTCTTAAGAAGTTACTTTTTCTCTCCGTTTTCAGTGGTTTTACGAATAGTATAGACCCTGAAAATACTTCCTTGATACTGCATTTGTTAAAAAAATAAATTTGTAAAGCCTTATATGAAAACGATGAAATTTGAATATCACAAATGATTGAGCTATGACGCAATGGTATGGCATCCCCGGTCATAGTCCACCTTTACAAAACACGTTAGTTTATTGAATTGTTTTTTTTTGCTTCCAAGCGTTGATTTGTTGAATTTATGAACAGATACAGGATTTTTAATAAAATGATGTTTAATGATTTGTTTATGTAATTCAATTATGTGGCTGTTTTAATTGTAAATTTGTTTGTGTGTCATTGTTTTAGTTTATTGATTTTAATGCTTGGATACGTCAGGAGGAAGTTTCTATGTATACTTGTGTACATGAACATGCAGACTATTACTGTAAATTAATACACTGAACTAAAAACCGTCTGTTTAAAATATTTTACTACTTTAAAACGATATAATGAGTAGGTCATAATAGTGATAACAACTTGATCTCTGTTTTTTGCGTATAAAACGTAAACTTAACGTAATTGACGATAAGAAATTATCTCTTTGTCTGGCACTTCTACTATCGCCTTTGGTTTACTTTTCATTTCCGCGTTAATACTGTTACATTAACACTACTGTACAAAACTATTACGTTGTACATAACAATGGTTGTATCCCTCTATTCCACCTGCATTTCTATTAAATATTTCATATTTCTCTGCAGCGAGATGTTCAAAAGCATATATGAACATTATATTCTAATCTTTCTCAAGAATTGGTGTATGAAATTCCGGCTGGTATTTCCATAGTTCAAGCAGTTCAAAGTTAGAAAAAAAAACAGGAATAACCAACCTTGTTATGCCTATGTATACCATACATTATGTACATTGAACATTACAATTTGTTATCGACCATATTGTTTAGTACGGCTTTTCCCTACAAGTCGCACAATTATCTCTTAGATAAGATTGATTTTTTAGTCAAAACATAGAAATAGTACCTACTTATATTATGTTCGCCATCAGCATCACTCGCCTTATTTTTGGATTTGAACAGTATCTCCTTGATAAAAGGTAATTTATAATCCATGTCCTGGTCTGTAACACTAACTACGGCAATGTCGGTCGTTTAAAAAGTTAAAGCGTACCATAACAAACGAAATTCATATTCACATTCATAATATTAGTTAGGATAAGTACATGTTATTGTCTGAATATTTTTTATTTTAATTAGTTACCTATAATCAATAAAAGTTGATATGATTGCTCAAGATATATATTACGTTGAGAGTATGTAATGTTATTCAGAAACAGGACAGCGACTCAAGAGGTGAACAACTAGTCAATTTAAAGTTTGTACATATGTACAAATATTACCTTTAAGATAATTCTCTAACCAATTTAATTACTGAGATTTAAGTGTTATGTGACATTTGTTTCTTGTATTATGACATTTTTCGTGAATGTGAAGTTCCAGCTGTAGCAATCTCGTAAACATTTGTCAATAATTAATCTACGAGCAATAATAACCGTTAAACTGTTAATTTACCTTTGGATTCACATAATTACCAAATTCATATTGGTACTACTATACTGAGATTTCGTAAATTATTTTTACATAACTCTTGCGTTGTTAGATTATCAGTAGGATAATGGTACACAAAACAATATGTTCATGTCTCACTTACGTGACGTATGTGTGTCCGTGTAACGGTTCGTTAATTGTTTGTTCAGGCAGAAGTACTGCGTTAAAAATAAATATTACACAACAGAAAATACATTAGCCATCAGTAACTATTTTACTTCTATAATTTCATAAAATACTGCGTTCTTTGCGTGACCGTGTTATGTATTTGTGTTATTCAAGTTTCGTAATGAGCTATGAAGGTACTCATTTTTATTTCCTCGCGGTTCGTATACACGCGAATACTCTTTACCGTGTTCAAGTACTGTGAAATCGGTGGAAAGTAAGATGTGAATGTAAAAGAAGAAATTCGTTAAATAAGCCTGGTTTAAGTTAGACTTAAGACGTTTATAGTCTAGCTACTTCAGTACTAGAGAATACAATAGGCCATTAAATTATACGACAGGCTGCATGACCGAGTTGTCAGACACGTTAAGCGCCGTCGACCTCTGAAACATACCCGTTTAAAGCTATCGCGATGTAGTATCTCCATGCATAGGCTTCGTATGATCAACGACGACTTATGGGTAAACAAATACACACATCATTCTATGCACATCCTTAGCTGTATAAGGTGTGTTACCCAATGATTAGTTTTTTTTACTTCTAGATATAATTACGTGGACATTTTCTTCTTATAATAATAGGAGTGTACATTCATTGAATTTAGAAATGGATTGCCTTGACAAAGCTTTGTGTCGTCTAATAGCGCCGTAGATACTTAGGGAATTTTAATTAAGTATTTTATAAAGTTTTAATTCTGTTATTATCATTGCCTATCTCACTTTTAATTTATCCTGCATGGAAATGGTGCTAACGTTTTCAATTGGCAGTTGTTATAAAAACTTTGAATAATTAACTGGAAGTTCAAGCCAAAACTAGTAATGTTGGATTTTGTTGGATGGCACTGAAGTGTTTTTATTTCTTTGTATGTGTTTGGACTACATGTGCGGTGAATTATTGCGAGATAAGTAATTAAAGCGGTTTAGCGTAATATTATTAATTGTAATGTTCTCACATAAAATCTTTTAATTCTCAAGTTTCGTAATTACATTTTTTGTGTGAATACTCAGAGCAAATAATAAATGTTGACGTTCCTTATTTTGACAAGTCTTAGCTGAAGTGGACTGGACCATCTGCGTAGTATTTTTATGTTTTATTGTAGATACGTAGGCAAATACGAATTTGTGAAACCTGTGTTACAGCAATTGAATATCGTGTTGACAATAGAATAGAGAGATATGTCGTAAAAAAGGCAAAAAAATATCTTTTATACGTTGAACTATTAACGTAATTTAGTAAACAAATTTAATTACATTTATCACGTGTTTTAATCAAATTAAAACTGACGTAGTCGTGGCTTGACTACTTGTCATTAAATGTATTTATGAGCTTATAACTTTTATTTAATTAGTAAGTAATAATGTTCAGAAATCTTACTAACAAGACCTCCTACAGAATGTGTGAATGTTGAGCGCATTGTCAATAATAACGTTACTGCTTTTAATACCAACATAATTGACAAACTGGCCAATATAAAGATAGCATTAATGAGGACAAAAGGATTATTCTACTTATACATGTATTATAATAGATCGTCGAAGAATTACATATTGGTAAGTGTCATGTGTGAGGAGCAGACTGTTTACTTACGGTCTGATTTTATTCTTTATTCATTATTTGAATTAAATCAAATAAATTAAACAAACTCTATCGATAGTCAAGATTCAATAGACCATTGTATTTGTGTGTAGAAATACTATTGATTTTTATGCACTGCTATTGCGTTTTTCAAAAACAATAAATGTAACCTAGAATTTATCTTTACTACTAAAGTAAAAGAGCTTTCAAACTTACAAATTTTCAGTATACACTTATTATGTATAGACATTTAAAACATCGGTAGGGTCATCAGTTGTCAAGTTTTTCCTCGACGCTATTGGTTTTCTGCATCAACTCGCCGGTCTCAGTAGAATAAGTTAATAAATGTAATGTAATTTCACATTTACAATTTAACGAATTACCCACTAACAGAATGCCACTACAGATCAAAATCTTTTAGTAGTATTGAATACCCTCGTTCTTTCGTAAATTTGAAGTGATTCTCTAACAGGACAGCTAGAGTTCGAGCAGAATTTGTCTTGGTCGTTACAAAATACATACATGATGAACAATAGGTAGATTAAAGCGTCACGACTTTGCAATTGCTACCGTGTCTAGTGTGGTACTTACATACGTTTCACCTTAACAATAAATAGTTGATTATGTTCAGTTATGCATGCACGTCAAAAATATGTAATATATGCAAATGAATCGCGTTTCAAGCTATAACACATTACCGTGTCACCTTAAAACTATTTTTTAATTCTGTTGTGTACTCTCTTATATTTCTCGTTTCGTGTTTCTATCTTCGAAAATAACCAAATTCTAAACAATCGTTTACGCCTTATTTTACACCCTCGTAGACATGATATTCTAAAATATTCTTTTTACTGGGTGCTTACACCATAAAAAGCATCAGCTACTATAAATTCAAGTAGCGGTTCACTCCGTTGAAAATTCAGTTAGTCAGGGCAAGTAGTTTTGTATGTGTAGTTTATCTATATAAGGAAAATATTTATAAACTCTCGATTGAAAATTCTTCTTTTATAGGCTCAAGGTTATCTAAATTATGAATGTCTTTTCTAATCAATGAAGGGAATTTAAGTTCCTCAAATTGGCAAATATTTATAATTCAATATAATCCCTTTATACGGCTCTGTCCATATTATGGACACCATAAACTTTTGATTTTGGCGGCCTATTGAGACGTCAAACGAATCCACCTTTTTTAATCTATGATTTGACAGTTTGCAAACAGGAACAAAACGCAAAAAAAAAAAACTATGGCGGACAATTTATCATCTGATCGAATGACTGTCAAGATTTGGTGATTTTTGAGAGCTTTTTTTTAATCTAACATAATCTTCGTGAAAAATTAGTAGAAAGGTATGTTTTCTTTTACATTATGTTCTATTTATTGTAGATATGAGATATATGTATTGATTTTAGACTTTATTTTCGTATTTCGTTACAAAACTACCACAAACTATGACGTCCATATATTGACCAGAGCCTGTTGGTTTCGGTTGCAGGTCATACCTCTTGATAAACTTGAGGCAACTTTACAAGAGCTTTTTGGCTAGTCGCATGGTGAGGATTCAGAAGACGACTACGAAAGCGACGAAGGGGAAAAAGAGGCGATTTTCACGGAAGTAAGTCAAGAAGAACTTGAAAATATTTTAAATTCTCCATCTACTTCTAGCCATGTTGCTGTGAATTCACCTATACCTTCTGTAAGTGAAGTTACTGCAACTCAAAATGACGACCAATCGGCACTAGACAATACAATTATTCTGAGTAACGATAGTCCGGAGCCAGAAACTATTTCAGATACTGAAGATGACGACGACGATAATGATGATGATTGGAAGAAAGAGCTTTTCCCGCACAAGGCACCTACTGAAAAGTTTGATGATATTAAAGTAAAACCATTACAGAACTTTCCAAACAGATGTGGTCCTCATGCATATTTTAGTTTATTTTTTTCAGAGGATATTTTGTCTATCATAGTTGAACAAACCAATCTCTATGCAGCTCAAAACAAGCAGAAGAATTGGGTTGACGTTTCTGTTGTAGAAATTCAGGCTTTTTTTGGATCACTGATATTGATGAGTGTACATCCTCTTCCTAATCTAGATCTATATTGGTCAACAGATCCACTGTTTTGCGTCCGTGAAATTGCAGATGTAATGACATGTAAACGTCTTAAAATGATACTAAGGAATTCACATATAAATGATAATACAAAAATGCCTAAAAGGGGAGAACCAGATTTCGACAAACTGTATAAAATTAGGCCACTTATTGACTTCATGAATACTGCTTTTCAAAATGGGGCACGGAACTCTTCATCACAAAGTATAGACGAGTGCATGGTGAAGTTCAAAGGTCGCAGTACTTTGAAGCAATACATGCCAAATAAGCCTGTGAAGAGAGACTTCAAAATATGGGCGCGTTGTGATAGTAGCACCGGCTATCTATACGAATTTGAAATATAAACTGGCAAAAAGGACAACGAAATAGAATTAGGATTGGGCGCTAGTGTAGTTATTAGTCTCTGCAAAGCATTAATTGAAGAAAAGATGGATAATGTTCATGTTGCTTTCGACAAATTCTTTTCTTCTACAGAACTAATGCAGAGATTATTTGAACAGAACATACATACTACAGCGACAGTTCGATCTGACAGGACTAATTTACCTCGAAAACTGAAAAAGTAGATTGGCAAAACAGGTAAACTAAAACTCACCAAGGGGCAATATAAGTGGCGAGTAAACAAAAACGTCGTTTTTTTTTGTTGGATGGATACTAAGATAGTCAATATCCTCAGTACTGCCTACCATCCAAAGCAAAAAGTGACATGCAAGAGAACGCAAAAAGATGGCAGTAAGCTGGAGGTGTCATGTCCATTAGGAGTTGTTGAATAGACAAAGAGGATGGGGGGTGTGGATCGCTTCGACCAAAAGCGCGGCACATACTCAGTAGCTAGACGAAGTCGAAGATGGTGGATGAGACTACTTTACTTTCTGGTAGATGCTGCAATCACCAACGCGTATATTTTATATGCTCAAAAAGTGCGTTATCCTATGAGTACCTTGCAGTTCCGCACAATGCTTGGAAGGAATTTGATTAGCTCTTTCAGCAGTAGAAAGAAGAGGGTATCTAACTTACCATCATTTGTAAACAAAAAACCAAAACTTGACAGCGGACAAAAGGCGAAGTATGGTCTCCCAGATGAGTTGCGGCTAACAGATGTAGGATCTCATCTTCCTGGTCCACTCGAAAGTTACAGAAGATGCAGATTGTGCAGCAGTAAAGAAAACAGCAAGAAATCGAAGATACAATGCATCCGCTGTGAAGTTGCCTTATGTGTTGTTCCATGCTTTGCCGAATTCCATAAGCCTTAGTAAGGCTCTGGCCAAATAATGACCACCATGTTTTTTTTTAATTAAAAAAAATAAAAATATTTTTTTCTGAATAAAGGGATCCTAAAGATCATATTTATCTGTTTTTTATTTCCATACCGTTAGCAGTTTTCTTGGCCTTATAAAGCCTTATAAAATTTACGATTCGTAAATATTAAAACGGTTATAGTGGCGTAGATTCGGAAAGAAAGACTACAACTGCCAGTACTGCCAGCCTTAAGAGAACACAGATCTCAGCTTGCTTGTTCCGCATTTATCGTCAATGTCTTCATTTAATTCAACAATGTAGATTTCTCCTAAAGAGTGTAACTTGCTTTGCCTACATAAGTTATACGTTTCTTGTTACTGACTTTTTCAATTATTTTACATTAGGTTACCTTTAAAGTTCCCAACAGCGCAACCACAAATTGGTGTTAAAATCTACAAAATAAACGCAAGTTCCGCAAAGTAATGTGTTGGGAAATTAATCATTATTATCTAAATAACTAAAATTGCCTCACCGTTAGGTGTGTTTCTGATAAGTTTGTGATCATACACAGCTAAATAATATAAGGATGATAAAAGATTACGAACGTGCTTCCTGAACATTAAACGAACGTCGTGTTGTCAGCAATTGATAACACAAGTTAATTGTGATGTAATCTACGAATAAGTTAGCACATGTACTGTTAAGTGAAAAGAAAACAAGTGATTGTGCATTAAAAGTATTATTTTAACTTTTTTAATATACAAAATTGTAAAAATTTAATGTTCCGCTGCAGTTAAAAATAGTGTATGCATATTACATATTTTTAATAATAATAATAATTTTATCGAACTTTCTGTCACTCAAAATGAACGGAAACTTACAATCATTTAAATTGACTTCCTGTATTTTCAGTACTAATTAGGTTTTTCTTGTAGCAATGCGTACCTACATGTAAATTTTGTCAATGCATTTAGAAATCCCAAACGGATAGTATTGTTTGTCTAGATGAAATCAATGAGAAAAAAAGAGGAATACCTATTATATACCCATTTTTTTACCCCTTGCAATGTTTATAAAAAATAAATTAAATAAGCCTGTAATCTAATGTTCAACATATTCATTAGAATTTCAAATGTTTCTACACAACGATTCTTTATAATACGACATTTTAGTTTACTAATAATAATAAAAAAAATATCTCCACACATCTCACATATGACTGTCTGATTCCTAATTAGGCTGAGCCTGTACTATGTTACTGATAAACATATATATTTCTAAGTACAAACATATACTTAGATAAATTACACCCAGACTCAACAAAATCACCGTTCGTATCACACAATTATTTGTCTTGGGTGGAAATCAAACTCACGATCTCCGACTTAGCAGTCGGGGTCATTAATCACTAGATCAACCGGTTCGTATTTAAATAGAATAATATGAACTGAGTATCAATGAAGTATGTTACAAAAATGAGTTTGTATTAAACCAATTCCTTGGATATACTAATATCGGTTTGCGTCAGTTAATTCATCTCAATTCAAGTCACGAATCACAATGACATCCGCTACATTTATATATTTCCTGTTAAACCGTTTATCCTTCCTCAACATTGCGCTTCAGCAGAAATCTTACATACTGTATAACAAGTTTTATTGTGAATTTTAAACCCCTTTAATCTCTACATACAGTTCTTAAAATAAAACTTGATTTCTGTGACAGATACCCACGAAACCGACGAAGTAATTTTGATCCAGCAATTTTATTTTATATCACCTATATTTTCACTCTTTACCTGCCAGTTTTATCACAAACAAAGTACAAAACATAAATATAAAAATTTACATCTAAAATGTAAATAGTAAGTTCTAAAATGACATTAGTGTCAACTTTCACAGAGGTGAATTAATATTTTAATAACTAAACATATATATACATATAATTACTTGCCCTCTGACTGACTGACGGTAACGCAGAGCCCAGTGTTTTTAGCTTGCAATTTGACTTGAAATTGGCAATTTGAACTTTTGTTGAAAAATGTTTTTTATTATTATTTTATAATACATCCAAAGACTTCTAAGCCATTTGTTAATGTGTCGATTTGGTTTATTTTATAAATACAAATAAATAAACCTGTTTGTTTTGCTACGACTTTTATTGCAGATTTTCCTGAAATGTATTTTTCCTTTTATTTGTAGAGTATAGTCTGTGTAGCAGCGAAAGGATTCTGGTATTTGCTAGTATTTGTCATAATGTAAAGTGTACTCAATGTGACTTCCTACAAGGTTAAAGTGAAAAATGTTGTAAAGTATTATATTTTATTTTAATTATAATAAATATCATTATCCGTTAGTTTTTAACTAACGCTGTCTCAAAATTTACGTTGAAACTATATTAGAAGAACTGAATGTCCCCTTAGTTAATACGTTAAAGTAAACAGCAACTACTTCGGTACAGTAAAGTGCAATACAGATGTCCTAACGTACCGTTCCTCTAAAAGATATTTAAACAGTCAAATACGATGCATTATGCTATTGCTTTCATAATAGTTAAGTAATATGCATTGGAGGACGCGATTCACTAAATGAGTAATAAATTGAGTTCGACCGCTTAGAAGACGGACGCTAAACGTACGTTGTGTTAACGTGGGTCAACATGAATAGCATTGGTTTGAGTTGTTCACCATCATCGCGCGGTTGGAGCGACTACTACAGTTTTGACAAGGGTATACGTACATAGATCAAACGCGCTCTAGTCACGGCCGACACCAGTCATATTTATTATAAAATTCATACTATTTCGGATGTAAGTATATAACAATTCCGAATTATTGTCTGTCCGTACCTGACCTCTTGCGTATTTTTACCAAACATGTATAATACTAGTTGCAGGAAGTCATTAGCTTAAAAATCCTGAAAAAGCAAGTCGAACAAGTCTGTCAAATAGCAATAAGAGGTTGTTTGGGTCAGATTGCAGATCACTCTGTGTAGAAAAATAGATACTTAAACGAAACTTGTTAAACAAGAAACTGACTTAAATATACAGTAAGGTAGGATGGTTTCGATGGTTGAGTTATTAATATACTAATAGTATGTGATGACACGTGCTAAACACAGTGTCAAAGTTTGAGATTTCGTTTTTAACCTCTCATTTGTGAAGAAGAAAATCTTGCGAAAGCATGTCTTTTGTATCTGTTGAAGTCGCAACTAATTCTTATACGGTATCTATCAGATATATAGTATGTTTATTTGCTTTATTGTATAGAAAATATCATGTTATGTAGCAACAAAAAACTATTCATACTAATGTTAAATAATTTAATGAAACAAATATATACATACATACATACATACTGGCTAAGGAAGGAGCGTACCTATGTACATACGTATGTGCCTCTTTTATTCTTGAACTTTTAGTCCTTTTTATGTTTTTTAACGTTAAAAATAAATGAATTGTATTTAGATTAGATAATTTAACAGTTAAATCTAAACAACCTTGTTTAATGTCTCTAAAAGACCTCGCTTTTATATTTTCGTTAAAAAAATATATTCATCAGTTGTTACATGTAAATTGTCTCAGTTGTTGCTTGTTTGATTGTAAGTGGACGTCAGTTAGTGAGTAGAATAAATACAGGTTTGTGAATCTGTATGGTTACAAGCATTGTCTTTATGAGATCAGCGATGACGGTGCTTCTAAGGTCATCGTATAAATGTAGTCTTGGCTGACGTTATGTAGTGTATCACTTTTGTTTTCATTCATGATCTTCCGTAATAAATACTTCTAATTAAAACCTTCAATAAGATGTCATCTAAATCACATATGAAAGATAATTGAAAAGAGATATAACATTAACGTAGAAGAGCTTAGTTAATGTATATTTAAGAGACATATGTACACCCTGGAAAGCAAATTTAGCAAGGAGCTAATTAATGAATAAGACACATCAGCTATGAATAGCTCACCTTTGCTTCTTAGCTAAGGTTTCTTACAGATTTTTGATGAGTAGGATTAAGGTGGCCAATAGGTTCCCGCAAATTTTTTGAACCAGAGATCTGAAACTCGTCCGGGAAGTATTTTATAGATAGGACAGCAACTATAGATAGGGTATGTCAGTTACAAAAAATGTGCACCAAGGTTCGATTGATGAAGCATAAGCGCTCTCATAATTTAAGGTTCCTTGGTTTGCGTAGTATTTCAGCAGCTCACAAATTGTTAGTATTCTGTTTTCGTCAATCACGGGAAAACTGCTCATCTTGGATAACCTTTTTTTTAATCTGTATTAACACGACACAAAACTATTTGAGCTGCTGTTCAACAAAACAAATAAGTGAGATATACGGTACGTATGAATGACCCATATTTTTATAATGCGCATTGAATGTTTGATATAAGTTTAACATTGCAGACTGCTATCGTATTATAAATACGCAGTTCCTGCACATAATCAGTGAAACAACTTTCTTATCGATAGACACACAAACATGTTTCATATAAAATCAAGAATAAGGGCATTGTGCGAAAGATAATGAAATTCTTTGTGCTGTAATCTCCATATAAGATTACAGTTACCAGGAAGACGAAAATTGCTTAGTAAAGACTTATAGTTACTATTAAAGCAAATACAAGCTCTTTCATTTGTATGTACTACCAGACTGTGGCCTTCCATTATTAGTTTCTGCAAATAGGAGGTGTTTAGTACGCGGACGTGTTAATTTGACTTGCACGTACAATGTATCCATGGATGCTGCGCTAGCTCAGATCGAAAGCGAAAGGTGACACTTTGAACAAAAGTTTTGCTAAAAAAGCAGACTCCAATGCATAGTGCCGCTTGGTGGAAACAATATGTCTTACAAATAATGGAAGTATGAAAGATCAGCTACGAGCGTGAGCCAAGATCAGTCCGATAAAACCGAGTGGTAAATAAAGCGTATATGGTAAATAAAATATTTTGATGTGTATTTATTTATAAACATTGTCTGTGATATAATACTGAAGTCGGATAAAGTAATATAATGCATGCGCACGGCACTCCGGACTACTTTCTCTTGAATTCGGCCGCGAAAGTTGTCTCACGGCGCACTTTCTATAGCTCAGTATGAGTCTTGTGCCTTTTACTCCTAAAATGATATTACAAATAATTTTGCAAGCGTTAGATAATATTACTTGGATACATTAGGTACTGTAGAATAATTGAGGCTTATACTCTGGAGTGACATGAAGCAAAGGCCTTTTTTTAATACGTACCAAGTAATATATTTTATAAATAATTGTGGGAGGTTGGCCGATTCATTATTAAAGAGGGAGGTCGCGTCACCCACTGATTGATGCACGTTTACCGGGCATGGATACTTCAGTGAGTATTTGAATAAGATGGGATACGAAGAGACGGTACAATCGCACCATACACCGGGGTACTGCTCCGTGCGCACGTTTGAACGCGTAGTCCTAGTCGACCAAATAGAACGGAATCGAATTTATCATAACATAGTATATGTAATGATAAATTCGATGATTTAACTGCAATTGTTTACTTCGTAGTAAATTTAATTATTAAGAATTATCTTTACTACGGATTATCCGTAGTAAAGATAATTCTTCGTACGATTTATTTATCATTTGTACACACACGATGTAATGAATGTCATTCAACTAGGTAACAGGCACATACCGACATACTGAGTTCATATCTACTTTCGTTAAATTTTATTACCTATTTCCAATATAAATATCTTCTTATTGTTGGCATCTGTTAACGGTGCTGCTGTTGGAAAGTTAGGTGAAATTCCTTGTCGCGTAAGTGCAGAGCGAGTTAAACTGAGCTAGTAGAGCTACTTTCACCCTCGTTGCATCGAATAACTAATAATAATATATTAATATATAACTTAAATCTAAAATTAGATAACATACTGGTTAATTGTGAATTTTTGAGTTTCGTTTATAGATAAAAGTTTTGGTCAAACAACAGTTGCCGATCAGGCGTTGAATCTGTCTGTCAGATTACAGGATCTATTGATATTTCATATTGAATTTATTACAATATTTTTTAACTTATTCATCGCTCACGAGTTTGAATCTCTAAAATATTAATTCACTTCCTACCTTTAACTTTTGCGGCTGTAGTAAGTCAGAAAAATGTTTTTCTTTTCCTATTAAATACGTATGCTATTTAAACGTGAGAAATAAATACATACAAACTTATAGACCATATTATCCTTAATGTTTTATTAACTTTTTTCACTTGTAATAATTCGGATCAACTTATTTTTTTTTTTATATTGCTCGCTTTATATTTTCTCAACTATCCGAATTTCGTGTTGTGACGTATTTTCATGATGTTTTTAATTCTAACTCATAGTATCTGCAATGACCTTTAACTAAAACTATAATGGCAAAGAAGTGCGTCACGGAAAAACCACATAAATTAATTGTCACGCTCGCATTCTATAACATTGTCTAGTGTCTCAGAAAATACAACTCTCTGATAACCACGTGGTTGCATTTTATTACTCGTAAAATATTTATCAGTATAAAATCATTTATTTATGTATATAATTACTTACTTATAGCCGAGTATTCAAGGAATTTATCTTACAATATTGACATAAAAAGTAAGACTCGACGTGTATCATTTACTCGAATTAATTTATGTTTAGAAGTAAACAATGCAATATTTTGTCAAATATTTATTGCACAACATTACCGCCCTCTAGCGGCAGACTGTGGAATCATACTTTGCTCACTTAGTTTGTAGCGCTATCTGTAGATGGCGTCGTCGTAACTAGCTAATTTTGCGAATTGTACCGTCGTTTTCATAAAGCTCAGATATTTAGAATAATGCACATATGTTGCAAAATCAGCAGGTAGCAGTTCAAATAAAAATTTTAAGAGAATTCTAGCAGAACTGATTAAACATTACTTATCCAAACAGTATTATCGGGCGGCTCAGATTCAATAATGCTGCAACTACCATGCAACACACTGTAACAGAAATACATTTAAAAATCTCTCTCTCTCTCTACTTTTTAAAGTAACTATCATGTCGAATTTCAAGTAATCGTTGAATTCAAGGGCGGATGGAATTTACAAAAACTAGGAAAAGAGTAAACGTCACGTCGAGGTCTTATGTCTCCAAATAACGGTGCGACGTCGCCCTAAAAGTGCGGAAGGTCCCCGATTGTTACCTTGGCGTCATGCATGCATTTACTCAAGAAACTTACTTTACGAGTATTTTCCATTTTACGTTATGGCTGCGTGAAAATGCTATTTTAATGGAACTAAGTTTTGCCAACGCCTTGTCTTCAAACAATTTTCACTATATTTGTAACAGTATTAGTATTAACATTGGTTGTAATGTTTTTTTTTGCGTAAAGATTGGTAATGCTGTTTTGCATTTGGCATTTAATGTAAATATTTTTTTTGTAATAACTATAATGTGTGTGAACAATTTAATTTTCAATAAACTTTAATACACTAATGGAAAAAATAAAGGGATCAAAAAAAAATTCCATATTTTTGGGCATTTTTCTACAGGCCGTAACTTCGAGAGAAATGGTCGTACAGGAAATAAAAAAAAGCAAATAATAGCTCCAAGTATCTAGTTTTTGGATTCGAACTTCAAAATTTTATAGTCTCCGCGGTTTTTGAGTAATCGTAGAAAAACCAGCAACAAAAAATTTTTCAATTTTTTTGTAGTTTTTTTTTTGGTCTACGGACGTGGAGAAAATTTTTTTAGCTTAACCACTATAAGGATCGGATGCCTTGTTTATTTAGCTTTAATTGGCTTTTCTATACACTCTGATACGCCCGCTTCTCGCTGAGATATCGGTTTTCGAATGGAAAAGGATCCTTTTGTCTTTGATTATCGATATCTCAGCAACCAATGATCGCACAGAAATTTAAAGGTAGGTTTCAAGAACCTTAATAAATTTTCCTTAATAACTAGCTATTGTTTTGCCGAAAAATAAACTTTTCTTTCTGTCACATGTATTTGAAAATGCAACAAAAAAAGGGTTTTTGGTGGTTTTTTGGAAAATCAAGCGCTGGATCGAAAATATTGAGGAAACCACTAATGTTAAGTGTGCCTTTTACAGTTCAATATGTCTACAAAAATCCTACAAAAAACCAAGTTAATCCAGCCAGGCGTTATTTTGTTTCACTCGATCGAATTTTTAAAAAAATTAAAGGGTTACGTTTTTGCTCTGATGTGCTCATAATTTTTAAAAATAAGAAAAAAAAAATGTTTTTGCGAGCTTTTCTCACATTTTTGTTCCAGAAAGATCTTAAATTCAAAAAAAAAAAAATTTTCCTCAACAAGTTAAGGAAATTCAAAAAACCATCGCCTAATAATTTTTATCGCGCTTCCGCCGCTGCATTCCTTGATTCTTCTGATCTCCTTTAATTAAATTCAAAAAAAAAAATTAATACCCCCAATCGAATTTCGATCTTTTTCATACGCTTTTTTTAATTTTTTTTTGAATTTAATCACTTTCTGGAACAAAAATGTGGGAAATGCTCGAAAAATTTTTTTTTCTCATTTTTAAAAATTATGAGCATTTCAGAGCAAAAAACGTTACCCTTTAATTTTTTTGAAAATTCGATCGAGTGAAACAAAAAAACGTCTGGCTGGATTAACTTGGTTTTTCGTAGGATTTTTGTCGACATATTGAACTGTAAAAGGCACACTTAACATTAGTGGTTTCCTCAATATTTTCGATCCAGCGCTTGATTTTCCAAAAAACCACCAAATCCCTTTTTTTGCTGCATTTTCAAATTCATGTGACAGAAAGAAAAATTTATTTTTCGGAAAAGCAATAGCTAGTCGTTAAGGAAAATTTATTCAGGTTCTTGAAACCTACCTTTAAAATTCTGTGCGATCATTGGTTGCTGAGATATCGATAATCAAAGACAAAAGGATCCTTTTTCATTTGAAAACCGATATCTCAGCGAAAAGCGGGCGTATCATAGTGTATAGAAAAGTTAATTAAAGCTAAATAAACAAGGAATCCGATCCTTATAGTGGTTAAGCTAAAAAAATTTTCTCCACGTCCGTAGACCAAAGAAAAAAACTAAAAAAAATTTGAAAATTTTTTTGTTGCTGGTTTTTCTACGATTACTCAAAAACCACGGAGACTGTAAAATTTTGAAGTTTGAATCCAAAAACTAGACAATTGGAGCTATAATTTCCTTTTTTTTGATTTCCTGTACAACCATTTCTCTCGAAGTTACGACCTGTTGAAAACTGCCCAAAAATTTGGAATTTTTTTTTGATCCCTTAATTTTTTCCATTAGTGTAGAATAATAACTGTTTTTGTTTTGAAATTTAAAACTTAATATTTCTTTAAGCTTTCTAAATGCCGCAATAAAGACCTATGTTAATCAAGCTACGCACTTAAGTCCGAACAATTAATTGTTATTTATATGTAATTCAAGTATGTTTATCCCTCAGGGGGTATACAAGGGTCAAAATGTTTACATCTCTATCAACATTTTACAGTAATCTCATACGTACGTCCCTACACATTTGTAAGAATATTTCTATTTTAACTTGTTTGTCCATCAAGTTATTACTACGCATTGGTTGTGAACCGAATCAAGCATGATATGACGCTATATTGTATGAAACAAATATCGAAGTGCGAAGTCATTACAGTTATAAATGTGTGTAGCATTAAATTGGTTTTTTATTTAAACAAATACATTGACATTTCATTAATATCTTAGGTTTTTGAACTCTATCTAAAATCTTATGTATTTCTTCTAGAAACAGGTTTTAGTAATATACAAGTTGTTATTTGTGACATCTGATTTCTTCAAAGTTTGACATTCAGAAATGACATAGCTAATATTTCCTTATTACTTGTATTACTTATTGAGATCATCAAACTTGAATATTTGCATTAAAAAAAATATAATTTCCATGTTTTTTTTTTCACCTCATTAATGTTGTCAGAGAGAGATCACTTAAGCTATTTGTGTAAGTTTTACTTATTGTTTAATAGCACCATTCATGGTGTAAGATTAACCAAATTCCTTTAAATATTTTATTTAATATTATTTAGATATTATTATTATTTATTTTATTTGATTGATTGCGATAAGCCTGGGAAACACTTACTAAAATAACTTGCATGTATAATCTTATCTAGTTTCTACAATTTTTATAATTAAGATTTATTTTTTACTCAATAAAAATCACATGAACAATATGACGAACATACAAACGACCGTATGGACCATCGAAAATGCACATGACAGACTTTTGTGTAACATAAAAAATTAAACCACTGCGCTTTAATTTATTAACATTGGTGTTGGTATAAATTAAGAATGTATTTTTTTTTCTATACTTTACAATTAGCTTGTGTACACAGAGAGTTTGTACAATTTTTTATTCCTTAAACCAATTGTGTTGAGCTGGATACGGAGTATGTGTTTTAGGTTCTGTTAGTGAAAAAATGTAGAAACTGTACCTAAAATTAGATTAAAACGTTGATTGTCAATGTCATTTGTCCTTAAAGAAGGTTTTTACCATGAGCTTGACCTCCATTTACGTTCACTAGTTCATTTATTATTCTTTATGTTTTCATTATAGAATAGAATGAAAACAGCATTGTATAATTTATTCCAATATTTGATACAAACTATATATATACAATCGATGCAAATTGTCAGTAGAAAGTGACTCTGAAATGTTGTAGTATAACGTGTTTTGCTTTCGCGAGTTATATTTATTACAAGAATAATATATGAATGTCATCATTCTCTCAGCAAGACATTAATCTATAATATGCATGATTCATATAACATCAGTTGCCCGTAGCATCGTATCAGGTATCCGATCTAGATAATGTAATGATATTCTAAGCCCTTACCAGAAATGTGATGAGGATAGACTATAAGGTGGTATTAGAAATACAATTACATACAGTTTTATTCAAGTCGTATTTTGCACTTAACTGACATTATAATAAAGCAACTGACTTTACTTTTGTGCAGTTAAAAATATAGTTGTGCAATTATTGAATTTAACTTCCTGTATTTCATTAAAAAAATGTAAAATCAGTCGGGCCAAGTTTGTCGAAAGCGTTAAAAAATAACAAGTTTATTCTATTCTAGTTTACTTTCTTTAGAAAATTTAAAAAAAAATACTTGAATGTATAGCGAAGTTTTTAAAAATACTGATCCAAAAACAAACGATGTTCAAAAACGTAGGTACTGTATGTACTTATGTTATTTTTTTTTATTTAAACGTTTATGTTTCTATGTACTTTGACAAATGATCGAAACAGTAGTAACTAAAGTTATCGTGATACATTTAAAACTTATTTTTATATCAATAATTGATCGTGAATTAAATATTACCTTTTGATATAAAAATATAGGGTAAATTGCTACTTCAGTTCGTTAGACTTGACTCTTATTATATAATTTATATTATTATCGTAATAATATATTTAACACTATTAAATTGAATTGTCATTCACTCTTTACAAAAAAAAAACCTATTAAAGTTCACTAGCAGTTTAAAAGTAAATTAAAATATAGCACAACTTGCCGATTTCATTGGTCTAAATTGTTATAAATTGGCGTGCTGATAAACTGAGTCAGGCAATTGCGTATGTAGTTATAAATGTAAAAACATAAATAATGTACCGTCGTGCTAGTTAGGTTACCGCTATTAAAATTAGGGCGATGAGAGGTAAAAACGCGTAGCAGTCCTTGTGTTAAACTCTACAACTTTACGAACCGCCGTCATAAGATTCGGCCGATTTTCAATTACTAGTGTTGTTAAATAATGAACTTCAAAGAGTTTTAGTGTGTCTCCTCAGTCAGTTGCCATTTTGAAACCTGAGTATAAGCAAAGAAAAAGCTCACAAAACCAAATAAGTAGTAATGAAATTTTAACGGTAGCAAAGTAAAGTATTAATTATTAAGGGATAAAAATGCATAGAATGTTTCAAAATACCTTTTAGCGATGTTATATGTTTATTTATAATAATATGTTAAGTTAAATAAGTTCTCGTTTCGACGTATCTGTAAATAAGGAGAGAAAACAGAAGTTATACATTACTTTCAATTTTTATTTGAAAAATATTTTCTCTCTTAAGCAAATATAAAACTAAAATCGCAATTTTTCTTTTTACTTGTACTTTGTAAGTAAAATTATGATTTTATATTACACTTCTTGTCCGTTAACGTTTTATAGAACAAAACCAATGCAAAATAGGAGGCAGTAAGAAAATAATTCAATGACAGAATCAACGTTATAAGTGTAATAGTCAAAGTGCCTTTGAACTTATTATCTCATATCTAATTGTAAAAATCTGATTGGATTTTTTTATTTTAATTTTCATTACCCTTGAATTCCCTAAATTCCTAGCGATCAATTCACAGATCAACAAATTCGTTACTTTAAATAAAGATTACGCAAAACATCTGAATTAAAATGCTTCAGATGTATCGCTGTCTGAGTTACGAGTGTAAACATAATATGTGTCAGTAAACATAATAGTAATTAAAAGTCATATTTTTTTCATTGACCAAGGTCACGATTGATTCGAAGTTTTTCTTGGTCATGATTACATATGTAAACACAAAATATTAAAGTGTTGAAAATATTAACAATTCGTGGATGTAACGTTACTGTTTACCACCATGCCGACGTAATTTAAACACTAGCATACGACTACATACTTATCTAAGTTTACAGAATATGATTACGTGTTCTCGTTTTTCTTGTTTATTTATACAACTTCCTCATAATTCACCTTATCTAGGGATAATGTGAATTGTTACATGATTCAAGTCATTACTGTTGAATATTTTTAGGTTGTATTATTATATATATTATTTTGTCATGATATTACACAAGAAACAAGTTATTTCTAACTTCACGATAAACAGTTTAATTCCTTAGCCAATTATAATCTATTTTTTATTCTTTTTATAGTTTGTTTAGTTTGTCTAGAGCACCTACTAAGAACTTCTCAAATGAGGTCACTTATAGATACATTGTAATTATTTAGTTTTCTTTTTTATGAGACAGTTTTTTAAGACGATCTGATGAGATACAATACAATCCCAGATAAAGTGATAGTTGTTTTTTTTAGATTTTTGTTAATTTATCTTTATGCGTAGTATTTAGAGTGTGTTTTTATGTATACAGCGAAACAAACATATTGCAAACCTATTGTCCTAGCAACTGACAGCAAATACATTTACAAATACAAATGTGGGGTTATGTAGCAAGGTGTATTTACAAGTAGAAGCATATTGTGTAATCCATTGTTAGCGGTTTTCCTAGCGAGTTGGTTACGATATTTATAGATTTAGAAGAACAACTTTTTATAATGAATGTCTAAATTGAGGTGAGGTAACGGATACAACAACTTAAATTATAAGATGAAATGTCTACAAAAACTGCTATTTGGTTCCGGTTAGACCTACTGCGACGCTAGAGTTTATACTTTTTAAATAAGTTAGTTAAGTAATTAGATATCAATATTTGCAAGCCTTAGTAGGCCTGGGTGAGCGATTATAATCATCTTAAGTTTAAATCACATTTTAATGGCATTAATTTAAAATAAGAAAACTGTTTCGTATATTTGTCAAAACACACAAACTTCGATTTCACTATAACTAATTTTTCTGTGCTAAATTTCTATAAATTGCTCTAAGTAATTTGACGTAATCACTAAGTTTACATAAGGCCAGGGCCACTGAAATCTCACCATCTTTGATTTCAATAAGAAATAATGACACCTTAGAAACCAATTAACATTGAAAGAATTGTCAAATTAATAATTTAAGAACAAATTCTGTTGCTTTTTGCTACGCTGCAACATGTTTAAATTGCTGATAACAGATATGTCCCAATCGAAGTCACGGGCATATGTTGTGCGAACTCGAAACCTTCTTTGTAACTGTTAATTGACATTAGTGTTTCTGTGATCTCATTTATAAATAAAAGTATAATTTAGCAGCTCCCGTTATACCTGTGCCAGTGATATGTTTTAGTAACATTGTCAAAACAACAATAATAGTTAGTGTTATAAATGTGATGACGTTGGTGTAAATTTTGACTCTCATCGCCATTCATGACACAAAAATTAAAAACTGAGAACAAAAGAACTTCGTCTGTTCCGTTACTTCCGCTAACGTCATCCTGCAATCCATTCGGATGCTAAATAAACAGAGAAAGCCATAGTGATACTCCAATCCAATTCTGCTGCCAATTGGCAAGGGCGTGCATCCGCTACAGATTTAGCATTATATATATTTGAGTTACCTGATTGGTACATAAATAAAGTGCGATTATGTCAATCTTATCTTATACGAGTTATCAATATCGAGAAATGTGTATCAGATGCCAGAAAAAACGTGCTATGTATACAAAATATCATGAGTATCATCGGTAGGACAGCTATCAGACACGACCAAGGAGAGATCAGGCGCATCGCCTATGCAACCGACGGCTTTACGTACTCTCCGAGAAAAAGGAATTAAGCCCCCATCTTACCAGGCTGTTATTAATTATTCCTATAATCAGAAAAACTCTATAACACTTTCTACTGGATATGTGAATCCGGGACCTTTTAATCGGTAGTCACATATGCTGACCACTAGACAAACGAGACAGTATATGTAACTTAAGTAACTGTTAATCAATTTGTCTGAATACGTATTATTTAATGAAATAATTGAGATCTTCAAAGAAACCTCGTTTGCGTCACACTTTACACTGCATTTTTGAAGTGAAAACTTCTTTAGGCGCGTTGAGCGTTTTGGTAGAGGGTAAAATCCTCGGTTCGCGTCACCGACATGCTAATGATAATAGTATATCTATAGCTATGGAGAATATGATATTATATATTATATATGATATTATATATTATATATAGCTATATATGAAACATAAAAAATTTCATATAATTTTTGCATATAGTTTTAATTACTCTCAACTTAATAGTTCCGTTTTCACTTCTATCGGCAGTCCCACGACTGCTACTGTTTTATATTTTGACGTTCAGCACCTAAAAAAAAGGCACAATTTCATTTCTCGATTCGCCGCTAACTATACATATATAAGAGTACAATCAAGTTGTGATAAGTGTGAATATATCGTTCCCTTGAGTAGTGAAATACTCTATTTTTAAATACAGTGCGAATGAAAAACCAGCAATCTGGTTTTTTTAATGTTCACAAGCGAGCCTTCATTGCTTAGGTAACGGTTTGCATAACACTGTTGTAAAGGCACCGTGGCTAAGTATTTCCGTTTAGAAACCAACTATTTAAATTATTATTAGGTATTAACGATGCAGTCCCGTACGCTTCTTATGGCTCTGGTGCTCAAGTGTGTGTACTAAATCAAAAAACGTAGATCTTACTTATATTTCTGCTTAAAAGATCCATCAAATTAGTGCTGCTTATTCTTAACAAGGTGCTAACATTGATTTACGTAATCAATTTTGTTTGATTAAAAGCGCTGGTATTCTAAATGTTCAAAGTTGAAGTTACGGAACTCTTTGAGTTGTCGTAGTGGCACCTTATCCATTTATCATCAACCTATCGCAGTTACTTAGTTCTATCCTCGGTCATTTCTTATGCATTGCGTGCACATTTTGTTCGAGTATATATATAATTATTACCTTAAACTTAAAATTAAATTTTAAGAATTCTGTAAAGTAAATGACGTCTATAATTATGTCATAAAAATCCTTAGTTATTTTCCTTGTGTCAAGAACTGGTTATTCCTTCGATACGTTAAGGCAAAACACAATTTTCCGACAAACATCCTATGACACTCGTAAGCAAGAACTTGTGGTGACGTCATACAATGTTATATCGGGTACACATCCTTTTCATAATGTAACGACGCACTCATTAAGAACATTACCAATTCGTTGTATTAATAATTATATGTCTACGGATCTGTATGTTTAAAGATCAAGTTTTTATAAGCACGAAATGAGGACCACACTTATATAACAGGATTCTATTGGAGCATGTGTAAGCAGATCTATGTTCGCATGTCATAAGTTAACTGACCCGCGCAACCTCGGCGTCTTGCAAGAGGAATAAATTTGCCTCGTTTTTGCAGTAGTTTTCATTGATGCTCCGCTCCTGTTAGTCGTAGTGTGATGATATTAGTCTGGGTTAATTAATTTATACTAAATTAAAACAATTCTGTAACTAAAGAATTTTCAGCAAATTTGTTGACCTCCCTAACTTTTTTTATTTTAATTGTTAAAGAACGCTCTGCTGTACCTAAAGAAGTTTTTTTTGACGTAAGTACCGTGACTACCACTTGTATACCTTGAGTTCAGCTGTGGTACTTGACACCGTAAGTCTTTACCCCGACAAAACATTTTCTTACTGTGATTCCATTAAAATGTCAAAGCGCGTAATAGGTTTCTGACTCTGGATTTGAGTCACTAGTCCAGCAGTTTATTAAACAAGACGTTAAACAAGCACTTATGTAATGCTAGGTAATAAGCCTCAGACGAAAACACCTGTGTAGTTTATCATCCAAGTATATATCCTGTCTGCTGCAGGTGCCTACTTGGTCCTGAAATGTGATCTAACTTTTCCCAGAAGAATTCATATCTTCAGACTTTTCAGTGTCCCGGATTTAGCACAGTTACGTAATGCCTAAACCTATAATCATAGCCTAGTATCGTACCAGTCACTTTTGTTATTTTTATTTCGTTGTTTTTAATGTATTCGCACTCAAGTCCGTGTTTAAACTAGTTTTTTTTATTTTTATATTTTTCCAATTATATGAAATTACCGGTATTACCTGTAATATCGGAAACAATTTTACACGTCTATGTCCAAATCTGATCGTCATTATTAAGAAAAACAAATACCAGGCCCGTTTGAGGTTTTTAAATGTGCATTAAACTAATTTTGTTACCATTGTTTCGTTGCTCATTGTTTCTAACAATATTATAAAGACATTGTTTGCTTTAACGTTTTAAGTACGGTACACCTGAAGATAATTCTGCATTTTCATGGTAAGTGATAAAAATCTGACAGTAGCTTTGCCTAAAGTATCAGTATTAATCACTTAACATATACCAAGAGTCCCTAGTAAGGAGGTTACTGCTGGCTATGATACCATGCTGGCCTTACGGTTTTTTCTCTTTGCAGTGCTGTTTTCTTGTGTAATTTGCTTTCTTAGTCGGCGTTTACGACCTGTATACTTACGAGTATATACATATTAGTCCATCTACACATTTAACTTTTAGCAGGATTTTATATGAGATGGAACACAACCTTATTTACCAAATAAATTCTAGGAAAATCAATAAATGGCGTAATAGCTTCAGTAGTTGAGACATACACACATAGATACTTTGAAACGTTATAAACTTATATATTTTTCCCCTATTTGTTCGGTACATTAGGTATATGTGAAGATTTTAACTGAGTTGCCGGTAGCGGTTAATATCGTAGCACATAGATTTTTTTATCAAATTCGATATTTTATTACTGTTAAAGTGTCTGGGATCTCTGAATCAAACCTTGCCTTGAAACGATATGAAGGCTTATAAATTCCCGTTAAAGTTCTGTGCACATCACTAGCTTCATAAGGATTGGATAAGTATACTGTCGAGTGAACGGGTCTCATCTCCCTCCGACACAAAGAGAGGAACCTCCGACCAAGCGGGGTGATCATGCCTGGCGGACCACGGCCCAAGAGTTGATGTTGGGATGTTGTATGTATGCTAATTGCCACACGAATCTCTATTTTGCGATACAGGATTAGTAGTTGCTTCGTAGTTCATTATTATATTTTACTAGCTGACCCGGCAAACGTTGTTTCGCCATTTTTACTAAAATGGCTATTAAAATATAAGGGTTGATCGTAGAAGGGTGAAAATTGAGGATTGTATGTATTTTTGTATGTTGTATCATAAAAAAATAGAAATTAAAAATTTTGCCAAAAAAATAAAGAAAAAAAAATTTAGGGTTGTACTACCCCTAACATTTAGGGGGATGAAAAATAGATGTTGGCCGATTCTCATAGATACCGGATAAGTACAAAAAATTTCATCAAAATCGGTCAAGCCGTTTCGGAGGAGTATGGCATCGAAAACTGTGACACGAGAATTTTATATATTAGATAGTTCGATGTATCTTCACTATTCGTAGTTCGATGTATTTTCACTAGATGGAGCTGTTATATATTTTTGTTTGTGCTGTAATGTGAAAGTCACCACAATAACTTCATTTAAAAACGAATAGCAGCAAAAATACCCTAATGAAAAACACAATATTTTTTGGACGAATGTAGTTTTACATACATTATAAACTAGAATCTCCCACGTTGAAATTACCAGTTTGGAGTAACAATGCGAAATAAGAGAATAACTATGATTAAAATTCGTCAAAGTTAATCATACCGGTACACATTTCAAATTACTAGGAAACCGCGACCACATTCTAAGTTAGAGTAGAAACGGTTTAATTTTATTTTGTCACCGATAATTATTATATAACCAATACAGTTTTTAGTACACAAAAAACGTTTAATTTTTACTACTTCGTATTTGACTAACGTTTCGCGGCCATACGTTTTTTTTCACATTTAAGAATTAAGTAATCATATTTTGATTTATACATTCATCACTACTGTTACAATTTAACTAATATTAACCATTATGTCTATGCTATGGATTTGAATATCGATACAATAATCTCAAGAATTAAAAAGTAAGGTGAAACCAATAGATATAAGTTATCGGAACTAAATAAGAATTGAAGTAAGTGAATGCTTTGTTATTCTTAATTTGCTAATATGGCGTCTTTGAGCATAAAATTAGTTAAAAGTTGAGTTAATTACAAAGTTATTTAAATTTCAAGGCGAATGAGACTAAGAGAGACAAGGTGAAACTCAAAAGTGCCTTATTCACATTCTCTCAAGTATAATGTTTCACCCGCTGTTTATGCGAAATATGTTAGAAAAGACATTTAAGATACCTCATAAAATTTATATACATGACTATGAGGGCAATCTTTCCCACTCTCAATACAATTTATAAAAGCACTAAGGTTTTTTTTACCAAATAGTTGGCGACCCATGTGGCTGGAGATTCCATTGTGTCTGTCTGTCTTATGGTTTTCCTTAAGATCCTATTTACATCGCGTAGGATTTTCCAAACTTTATACTTTATTTACAATAAATAGAATATTTTAATGGTGATGTAAAACCAGATTCCCAAAGACTGGTGCTACATGCGCATTATATATTTTATCTAACTAGTGGTCGCCCATTGGTCGAAATTCGACCATAATAAATTTAAATTGTAAGTGACTTAATATACATTATTAAAATATAATATTCAAATATTATTAAGGTTCTACGGTCCAAAACTAAACTACTATAACCACAGATTTGACCAAGACTGTTATTTGCCAATTTCTTTTTTGAACAAATTATATGAAATTAAAAAGAAGTAAAATAAAGAATACCTATTTAAAAAATGTTTATTAAAACAAAACATGCTATAAGAGGATGCAAAACACAAAAACATTTTTTATCGCATATTGTAATAATATAATTAATGATTTAAAACTTCTCTGAAAACAATGTTTTTTGTAAAAACTCTTTCATCGTTTGCTAAATGTCCTTGGCCATTATATTCGGATATATAAAACTTTAAACCAACGAATGAACGAACTCTACTTGCTGCGACATACAATTGCCCATGTGTAAAAACTGGCCGATTTAATAAAACACCAATTTTTTGGACTGTTTTGTCCAATTCCACTGAAATTTCATGCATTATGTTGTTGTTACATGTTTGACTAATACGTTCTTGTAATCTATAATTAATAGCAGTGTCAACATCATAACATGGTGAGCGACCATATGCAGCAGTCATTGGGCCTGATCTGTAATAAAAAACATCATATGTTTTGAAATAATATACTCCACTTGTACCTACCTCAGCAACTTTGGCTTCTGAGCTAACCATAGCAAAACATGAATTATATTTCCTAATATATTCTAAATAATTTTTTGATTTACTTTTTATTGAAGGTTCATTTGAAGTAAGTCAATGAGTACAATGATTTAAAATATTCATTTTGACTTAAGGGACTTTGACTAATATTGCTTTACCCTTGTGACAACATGAAGTGAATGCAGTTCGGTCGCCTAAAGTCACTTCAGATTCAAAATGTTTCGCATTGCAAAACCTGCACTCTAAATCCATTAATCCACAATCATAACTTAAAAACACATTTGGAATGACATTTAGAGCACATTTAAATGTACGTATCTCTCAAAATCACTTATTTATCCTGAAGTATATACAATTACTGAAATCGTAAACTACATACTACAACTACTAATAATTGCTTTAAACCACACAATAGCAAATTATATTTTTTTTGTACCTGAATGTTGTCATTGCAGATTGCTGCTACAGAACTTTCTTTATGCATATAATGAAAGTCCGTGTACATTTAAATGTATCTTATTGCTACACAACTTATATATATGTATATTAGGGTATCCCTTATATGACAAAAAAAAATTTTTTTTCGAATTTCGAAATGCATACCCTCTATAATTTTTACTAATGCTATAAGATACTTAAATATAAAATTTTATCAATCTAGCATAATTGCAACCAGTGCCGACCGAGCTTCAAAGTTTAGTAAAAAACGTGTTTTGTCCTAAAATTTCAGTCTGCTATAATTTCACTATAAATGCAATGAATTAAGTGAATAAAATTAAATAATAAATTAGATGAACATTAATCTTTAATTAAAAACATAAAGAATTAAGAATCATTCAGGGTAACTTCTTTTTAGAGTAGTTTTTTTTCAGTCTGGATACAATTTTAGATGTTCCTGGACACAGCGCAGCAAGAACTGTTTTTGTTCTTCTTCAGCCGTGATAAGTCCGTTAAAATCTTGCATTAATTTAACAGCCCTTTCAGCAGTATCATTTACAACTCTCAAATAACTTATTCTTCTTTTAGCCTCCAGAAAAGCAGCATTGTTATTCCAAGAAGATACATCTTCCTTTAGAAAACTGTCGTCGATCTGCAGTCGTGATAAAAATTGTTTGCTCTTTTCCGATACGTAATCATCCAGTGCTTTGTCTAAAAAAAAAGAAAAATAAGTTAAATAACAAATAAAAATCAACAACAATTTTGAAAATAAATAAATAAGTATTGGACATTGAAATTGAAATCCAACAAAAAGTCAATTTAACTTACCAAACAACTTTTGAGTCAGTTCTTCCTTCGACGGGTCATAGCGTTTGCTAAAATCCGAGATTTTGTCCCTGTTGAAGTTGGCAATCATCTTCTTCTTAGTTTGGTTGTCAACTTCATCATCAAATAGTGATAGAATGACTGTCTCTTCACATAAATACCACAAGTGATGGCTGAACTTGGTTATAGAAGCTTTAGAAATTGTTGCGTCAACTTTTTCATACTCTTTTAACATCTTCAAGAAGCGCAAATCTTGATTAGGTGCTTTGGTCGCCACTGTACATTCGAGCCAAGGTTTAACATACAATATTACGAGAAATAAGCAAACATCTTGTAGAGCCTTTTTGTCCTTCACAGTTACTCTGCATTGTGACTGAAGTAAACATATTTTTAAAGAATAGATCGCTCTCGCCATCCAGCGTGCCTGATGTATAGCTCCGGGGGGCCTTAGTTTTAATTTTTCCTCTGTGTCTCCTCCTAAAAATATTACGCACAGTTCGACCAATTCGCGGTAATCATCTCTTACAAAACCTTTATCTAATTCTGCCTTATAAAATAGTAACAACGCTTGAATGTCTGTCTCGGCAACCCGTGCTTTTACGAAATTAAGAGATGGTTCAATTTTAGTACAATCAATGTTTTTCCAATTTTCTTGGAACTTTTTGAACATCGGAATATCTGGGCTACTAGTAATTTGCTTAATCTTGGTTTCAAAGACAGCTTTTAGGACCAATTCATAAACATGATGAAGACAGTCGAAAAGCAACAATTCTCTTCCTAAAGTTTGCTCCAAAATAGCACAAGCTCCATTGAAACGGCCCATATTGGAAGCTGTTGTGTCGCAGCACATTATTTGCACTTTATCATAAAGGTTCCAGTCAAAGAGAGCTGCTGATACAGCCTTCGCTTGATGTTTTCCAGAAGAACTTTCTAGTTTCGGCACTGCAAGAAGCTGCTCTCTATCGTCAAATGAAGCTATAACTGGCAAGCGTTCTTCTTTTGAACTCCGTACATCCAACCCCGGTAATAGTTTTCCATCCCAATGGACTGTGACTATGTCGGGTACATTGTTTTGGAAGTTAGATTTTATTGCTTCTGCCCTTGATTTTCTAGTTTCAGTACGAATTCGCTGAATCGAGGATTTGTTAATACAGAAATCATCGCTGCTCAGACCAAGCGCTTCTACCACCGCATTAAGAATGTAAACGGTATCTCTAATGCTTAACTGGCATCGATCTAAAGCTGCAACTAGTTTAGGTGTTATAAGATTCTTTCTACCTCTTTTTGAACTTTGTTCATGGCAGGGAACGTCCGGCAAGCTGAGTTCAGAATTCAAGATCTGTTCTTCGTCTGAATCTTCTACACTGTCTAAGTTATTTGTGGTGGAAGTAGATGCAACAGCTAGTGATTCTCTTTGTCTTACAATCCTTTCCTCTTCTTCCAATCGTCGTTGTCTAGATCTTTGTTCTTTTTCCGCCAATTTTTTATCTACACCACCATCCCGGTCGACCTGGCTCTCTCTGTTTCATTAAAAATAATTTATCTTCCTCTATTTTCATTCTCTCAAAAGCATCAGCATGTGCAATATCAAACAAATTATCAAGATTAATTATAAAATTGTTCTCACGACTCTTAAACGTAATCTGAGTTTTCTTACAATTTTTTTGCAACTCTCTCCAAACATGATATAAATCAATAAGTTTCTTCACGCAGTTAGGAAATGCCCTTGTTGGAATTCTTGCTTTTTCCCAATATATGATGCACTCCCTAATCACAAGATTTGCACTTTCACTAACAGTCAATTTAACCTCACGAATATTGTAAAATAGGACTGAGAGAACTTGTCGATTAGATGGTAATTTTGCACCATTTATTTGGTAGCTAGTCAATCCGATAAGAAAAATATTTTGTTTATCACTCCGTAATTCCACCGACATGTTTACGCACTAAACAATGAAGCACTAATAGTCTCAAAAATCACGTACGAAATGGCAAATAAAACATGTCGTAACAGGTTACTGGGCAGTACTTAAGCAACTTGTATCGACAAGTTTAAATAGCAAGTCGGCACGGGTTATCGTTTATATATCGAACTAATATTTTTTTCTGGACAATATAGGGTTATTACGAAACTTTTAAGAAGGTATGCGTAAAAAAATATGGAACTTGAAATTTAAGAGACACCCTAATGTATATATTACATAAATTTGTATAAGCGCTCAGTATTTCACGTAGGATTCGTCAAATAAAACTTTTCTGTTTGACATTCAACAATGTCTATAATAAACAAAAGAGACAATTTGACCACAGAGTATGTATACGTGTACAAATACTTGTGTATGCGTGTGTCAAATGCATGCTGGTTTGTGTAATGTTTTATTTATTGATTTAATGTACTTTTTATGCATTATTATTAAAATCTTTTTTTATATTAAATGAGGCAAACAAAACTTTTTTTTTTGATATGTCTATGTCAGTACTCTATGTCTATGGATAAAATGGCGTGTACAAATACTTGTGTATGTATGGGTGTGTGAAATGCATGGTAGTGTGTGTAAAGTTTTATTTATTGATTTAATGTACTTTATAAGCATTATTATTGAAAAATATTAGCGTTCTGCACTTCTCCTACACATACACTATAAGTGTGCAAAATTTTATGCTCCTGCGTCCGCGCAATTTTCGTAAAAAGGTGTCCTAAGTTTTTGCATCACTTATTAATATATAGATTATGGAAAAGGAAATGAGTCGCGTATTATTTTTTTATTTGTTAATATTCGAATGTGAATCGTGAATATTAGTAAAAAAGACTTTTTCTTTATTAAACCACGAAATATAGTCAAAAATTTAACGCAAGGGCATAGTGTCACAGCTTCCCTGGTGTTCCAGTTATTACAAAGATAACCACATATTTGCGTCATTATTAGATGAATTTGTCTCAAATTAGCAGTAATTTTAGTACATTTTTTTTTTTTTATCATTATTTAGTTGTTGAGGATTCCTCTAGTTAGGAACCTGTCTTGGCAATTGCTAAATTCCAATTCTTTGGTAGTCGTGACTATCAAGTGGACGGCTTTGTACTCTTTTATAAATCAGTTCAAATTAATTTACATATGACGACAACATCGGCATCGAATCATGGTATAACAAGGCCGATGACCGCCATAACAAACGTTACTACGACTATCCGACTAGCATAAAATTACTGACCATTGATATACCTTGCTAAAATAACCTGTTATCACAGAAGCTATTTTAAAATAACATCAAACGTAATTACTTGTTCAATTATTTTCTGGTTGGCTGCATTTTTTTAAATAAGCGATTGCCAATGCTTACGGATACTCGCATATTCACAATCATTGTTAGCAGTATTCTTGTAGAGGTTAGAGTCACTTCTTGAAGGTGTGACTGCACGAAACATTGGTAAACTTTGTTCCAATGAATGTGTATTTTAAGTTATATCCCCTATTTAAATGATTGGTTATTAGAGTTTTCATTTAATACATTTTAACCTGGCAAGATGACTACTCGCATATTTATTAAAAATCACTCGCATATTTCTTAGTGAGATAATTTTACACACCATCATGTTTTTTTTTCTTAGCTCTTCTTGACCTAGTATTCTTTATAAGTGCATTTTACGTCTCTTTTCAATATTATAAATCTTTTATGGCTTATATTTTTTTCACTTCTTGCCCATTTCAACTTCAACAGGTGCTCCGGTATCACCCTTCCGCTCCTGTTTACGTCTGCTCGAAGCTCTAACCGAGTTAAAAACCTTTTAGTTACTCATAGGCTAACATAAAGAACCTTTAACTAGCGACCAGGAAGTCATTACATGAGAATGGTGTGCAATCAATTATAAAATTAAGAATTGAAAGTACACTGTTTTTATTCAGCAACAAAAAGTGATTAGGTGGTTTTTCGGCTTTACGGAATATTAACCAGATTTTTTACTGATCAAACAGCGCGGGAAAAAATATAAATCGATAAATACTGTTTCCCTTCGCGTAAATACGAAGGTCTCGAAATGGAAGGAAAACTAGTGCGTTATGAAATGATAAAAACCGATTCAGTAGTAATGAAAAGGGTTTCGAAAGCGCATGATACAGGCTACATTTTTTACCTTATACTATTTTCCTTCAAAAGTTAGTTGCTGATATAGAATTTTTTAATAGGTCCTATTAATTTGACAAAGAAAGTGACAATATTTGTTTCTGCTGTGTTTTTATGTTTCTTTTTTGGCTCGTTTATTCTTATTTAAATTTGAAGAAAACAATTCCTCCACTAAGGGCAAACATTAAGGAATGAAAAAGGTTATCGCAATTTATCACATTGGTAGCGCAATAAAGTCGGTCATACTATAATACGTAAACGTCATGATAAGTAGCATTCATGTGCTCTTTAATAACTTAGTGGAACTATCGTACGTAGAATGACGCATCACGTCAGACTACCGTCGCGTCTCTCGTACGTTGGCACTAAGCCGACCAAAGACTCTACCCGCTCTGACTCGGTCAACGCGATGGCGCGTGTCGTTTTGTCCTCTACCTTGAAATTTTATTGATCATAACTAAAAATAAGAAAACGACTAAAACGAGTGTGCGTTTTGTGGAATTTCTCAATGAAACAACGAAACAAGTATTATTACATTTTCATAACGTATATCAAATACTATTAAAAACGTGAATGCTTTCTTATGCTCATACTTTTCTCGTAAACACCTTCCAATAAGTTGTATAACTGTATTTACTTTGAATTTTAACCCTGCAACCTTTCGATCTTAAGTTGGATTTGATGCTTATTGTTTCTTAGTGTTTTATTTTGGTTCTATTATACCAACAAAATTATCTTTGAAACAAAATTAGACTACTCAATTTGCCAATTATTCAATCTTAAAGCGTTCCGGTTTTAAGATTTAAGTTTAGAGAAATGTAATTAAGACAGTTCTTAATATAGGTAGACGTTAACGATTGTGATAATATCTTTAAGTATCCTTCTTTTGTGCTGCGCAGTTTGCAAAGATAAGCGATCATTGTAAGAACAGGTTCCAAACTATTAATTTGTATCATTACTGACAATGGCCTGTTTAAAAATTTGCACGTTCATTACCATTTTAATAATATATAAAAAGAGTCACTAGCTTATTACTCAGAACTATCCAAAAAAAATTATCTATGTAAACCTAAAAAAAAAAGCATTGTTCGACACGCTGTACATCTTTTCTTCGAATCCATCGAAAATTCTTCACAAAATATTAATTATTTAGTGGCCTATTTATTCTTTACCTGCTTCGTGGAACTCTCCTGTGGGTTTCATTGATACTATAGATAAGAAATAAATGTTTATCAAAAAAAAAAAAATGTACGTATAGTGTTTTTGCATTGCTATTAAAAAAAAACACATTGCATTATTTTAAAAATAGTATCGCGTTTTTTTTTAAAGTATGCTGAAGTGAAAGTGAGCCCGCCAAGACCGGGATGGTTGGCGTTTCTTGAGGGAGACCTTCGTTCAGCAGTGGACGGTGATAGGTTAATTGAGTTGATCGTGTTTAATGGTTCAATAACTTCCAAATTACCATTTTTACAAGGTACTTTATATAGGTATAAAAATACACTCAACACAGTATATATTATAAAAATAAACAATTCATAAAATGGTTATGAATCTAGATTTGTTAATATTATAAATTTCTATTTTTTTTACTTAATAGTACCATTTTAAAAAGAGCGAATTAGCCTAAAGAAAGTACTACTGAACATGTCTTAATATTCACGATAGTTTCAACATGCAGGATGTCCAATTGACAGTATTTGATGGCCAGAAATCCGGCTAAACGCTTATCCATTTCATATTTACTGTAACAAATTTGTAAAAATCCAAGTATTTTAGTGCAGCAAGTAAACAATTTTAACTATATGGGATCAAAAATCATTACAACTTAACATGTCCATATACGTGTGTGTAGTCAACGCGTCACAATATTTTTAGTAAACGGTCTTGGAGAACATACTAGTCATTGATACGATAATATATTCTATTAATAAGTAACTGACCCACGCAATTTTATTGCGTCTCTTCGTTAATACTCAGCTCCTATCAGGTCATAGCGTGATACTATATAGCCCAACGCCTTCCTCGATGAATGGTCAATGCAACATTAAAGTAATTATTGAAATTGCTCTAGCTGTTCACGCGTGACGTCGTGACTAATGGAAATAGGGATCCATTTTATATAGATATTGATTTTATGAATATTACTTGAAATGTAATATATATCTCAAAAATAAATAAATTTAAATTTCATTTAGTATGAACACTTCATTATTATGTATAACTTAGTATATCAACGAGTTGGTACGCACAAAGTAGTATTATTGTTTTGATGCAGATACCAATCGAGGAATATTTGTATTCGTGTCTCGTATGAGGACGTACATATGAACCACGGATTGACGCCAAAGTTGGACGTGCCCCGAAAACGTTATTTTTCCGGTTTGTTGTAAACTAGTTTTGTCTTGTTCAAACGACCGTTACTTCAATAGTCCTTATTACCGGTAACGCTAGCGATGTGGTGTTTTAAACCTTTCACGTACTATTTTGCGTTCTTATCGTAGCTTACGTACCGTACATTTGATGAAAACGAAAACGTAAAAGCTGTTTTGGGCATGAACTAAATAATTGATCGATCACATATGTCTTTCCTTTTTTCGTTAAACTTTTAACTGAAACCACCAGTTTTTTAAATCTTATGTAAATTCAGGGTTTTGATTCAGTAAAGAAATGCCACATTGTACCTTTATACATAGTTAATACAACTAATTAAAGCTACAAGTCTTGGTACATTGTACCCTTACTGAATCAAGTAACGTAATTTTTAAGCTACTTTTGAACTTGGACAACTTATTATGCTTTGTATGAAACCCATATCGAATGAATTTACTGTCAGTTTTTTAAGCAATTCACGTTCAATTTTATTCCTGTCACAATCAATGAGCAAATGTGGCCGATATCCTATATCTATCTAATACATACAGGACAGTATGTCGAGTCAGTCCTTTTTCATTAAATATGCTAATTTTGTTGATGGTAATAACCAGATCTAATACTAAAAGCTAGTTTTACATAGTGTCTGCTTGAGCGTAAATATCAGGAAACATCGTACTCTTAAAACGTCATCAAATCTAAATGATTCAACAACGATAAAGGGAAGTGGTTAATAGTCGCTATTCTAATCTAACCTATATGATTAAATAACATAATATTATAGTATTATATAACGAGAAAAAAGGAAACCAAAAAAATACTAATACATACAAGAATAAAATTGTGAACTAAGTGCTATATTGACTAGCCTTATTTCAGTTTTAAGTTTTACTTTTTAAATTATTTTAAACGTGACTTACAGTTTCTGAATTCTTATAGCATCACAATATTAAACTGATTAAGCAAATGAGCATTGTAGAAAATGTTCTTTAACCCATATAAAATTGTATAAAATTAAACTATATCAATAATGCATTATCTCACTTCCTCGTTATATTAAGAAAAAGTATATTAAGAGCCAATTTTACTAGTTCTTAATAAAGTTTCAGATAGTTATCTGCAATATAAAGTTATTAACAAATAATAGTTGGCTCATATATGGTTATCTGACATATTTGTCTCTATCCGAGAGTTGTGAAGTCGTAGTTATTTGGCAGATGAGTTCAAAATAATATATCAGGGACTTTAACAACTAGTGGTGAAACTGGTCCTAAATTAAATTTTGTTATATGTTCGATACAGTTTTTTTACTATTTCAAACATGATGCACTTATTTTACAATTCACGATAGTTTCGACGTCTATCCAATTGACAGTGTTGGACTAGTCGATCTAGTCTCCATGAAGGTCCAGCATTTCTGGGTAATAAGGGCTATATTACCCAGAAATGCTGGGAATCAAACAAGGGAATCAAAACCGTCCACAAAACATGGGAGTAGGTCGCCCCAACGCATCAGTAACACCCCAAGCCGAGGTTCGTACCCCACAGGGGGTGCCCTTGGGCTATGTTGCTTAACAAATGACCGGTTGAGAGCCCTCAGCGCTCACCGTAATACCCGCGTAAAGTTGTAGAGGCCATCCGAGGCCAACAGCTAGGTCATCACAAAAAAAAAAAACTTTCATGGTATTTTTAAACTTTTACGTTCTCATTGTAACTTACGTACAATAGGGCCTCTATCCCTATTTCACTTTTATGAGACTATAAAAATATTATATTTTATTTATTTATTATTAAACAATAGGGCGAATAATACAAAGACTTCACACGAAGATTTTTTTTTACGTAGATAACGATTAGATAACGAGATAACGATAGATTTTTTACGTAGGTTCTTAATTTTATGACTTCCGTTCAGCCTGGCGGCTTTCGCTACTGAACAAAGGCCTCCCGCAAAGAGCACCAACCATCCCGGTCATGGACAGGTCACATCTATCCACGTATGACTACTAGGTTCCATAAAATTTCAAATTCGTTTGTGGGTCAATGTATACAATTTTATAACAAATTACCAAACAACATAGTATTATTATCTATTAGTAAATTTAAGAAATTTATTAAACTGAGGTTGTTATCCAAAAATGCTTATTACTCAGTTTCAGACTATGTCACAGATTTAAATGTTTGGAAATGAATTGCTCTTTTTTTAAGACCTATGATTGTTAATATAACTGCTGTTTTAATATTTAAAAGATTTTGAGTTAAACGAGTGGTGGTGAGTTTCTTTCTTGGGTTCTTTTCTCACCACTCTACCATGAACAATCTGCGAACCCAGCTAGCTGTAATTTTAATCGACAGATTGTTCATCTTTTATTGTTTTTTTTAGGACGTTCATAAGTGTCTTTTTGTGACCTAAATGAATAAACGAATTTGACTTTGACTTTGACTGACGTACAATTATGTTCGTAGTTTCTGGAAGAGTCTATTTTCGGCTTAAATCTTACATACAAATAAAAAATTGGATTGAAGTCATGTTAATAAGACCGGGTGTGATGTCGGAGACACGGAGAGTCACCACCTCTATTCATCCCACGGGTGTCGTAAGAGGCGACTAAGGGACCAAACTGCAAAGGGCAACATCACTGCAAAGAGAAGGAAAACTTGAGACAAACCCTATACCAACGCGTCCGGATAGCGTGGACCAGTAGGCCAAAACCTCCTTTCTAAGGAGACGAACCTTTGACGAGCAGTGGACTGTTAAAGGTTGTTGATGTGAGTTTTCAGTTAAATTATATGTTTTGTTACGTTTGTTACGTACGTACGTACGTACGTTTATTGTACGTTTCAAAACATAAATAGCACATGCCAAAATACGCATCGGTAAAGTGTTACACTTTTGTAACTATAGTAAATAATACAATTCGTCGGTGTGTGTATATGATTGTACATTTCGTACTTTTTAGTACCTGTTGCGATGGGACGGTGGACGACTTAAGAATAGAAATTGGGACGCGTTGAGTACAAACAAAAAACATTTCAAACAAAAAAACATTGCACATGAACGAAATAATCATTTAGGATGATATAAGAACGGGACGACACTAAGTGACTGGAAAGTGACACAACCCCGGCATCCATGTGCTTATACGTTCTAGTTTAGTGTTAATCAATTACACACATTATTCTTATTATTTGACTGACGATTCATTTTATAGGTTTCATTAGTCACTAACAATAATTTTTATTCGATATATCAAGGTAATATGATAAGCTTATTAACACACCTCTTCGCCATGAACCATTCATGTAGCTAAGTTAGTCACTGACTACGCAAACTCCTTGACCTACTTAAAAACTTGCAGTTGCGTGACAGTGGTCAGCTGTTGATGATGTCCAACTTTCACCAAAACATTGTGCGGCGATACTATCGTCTCTGTTGCTTTTGTAGTCAGCTTGTGACCTACAAACAGATCATCATTGTTTTGAATACGCATATACCGACAAAATTGTTTTGATTGTGAAAAACAATGAGTAGGACATTAAATGGAATAACAGTATTTATTTATTTTAATTTAATGGTAAAGAAATACATTTAAATATGTTAGAAACACTATTGGTACGAAGACTAACTATCAAGTTGACTGAATAAGTAACCGCAAAGTTGTTCATACCTAGATCCCCACTCATGTGATCAATTAAACTGACAATCTATCGTTTTTAACATCAAATTGTTGAGTAACACATTTCACGTCGCATTTCACGCAGATCAATAGTGTGCTGCTAATATAAATAGTTACAATAACGTCTGTACGTCTGTTAACTAATTTTAAATAAATAGGTCACTGTTTTACATCTTTTAGAACTACTATTTTTTAAAACCCTATACTTAATGAAATAAATACGATTTTTTAATGTTGCATCAACATTTATGTAGTCACTAAGTATTGTAAGCTAACCGAAAATCTTGCATGAGATAGGTAGGTATCTTGAAAGTGTTACTGATGTAATAGGTTTGGATTTGAACCAATCTAATAACAAGTTCATGGCTACAATAATAAGAATATGTATAGAATTACTGTGTTTATAAAATTACTGTCTAAATGTTTCCATGTCATAGTTACTATGGCAAGCCTCCTTAGATAGGTTGTTACTATCTTAATTGTAAAATCAGTAAGTAATAAAACTAGTTTATGCATGACCACGCCATTTTCTTTTTTTCGGTTTTCGATAATAGTTGTAATGTTATTTATGGACGTCCTATTTAACCAACAATCAATAGTATACACTCGCAGGAAGACAAGAAAACGGACACGTTTGTACTGTCGAGGTCTATACGTATACATAGGTAACTAAAATTAAAAGTTCCGGTAATATACTCATCGGTTACCCTGGCCCACTGACCGCGATTGCTAGTAGAACAAACAGATGTGTAGGCGTTTACATTTAATATAGGCAGTAGGGAGATGTCGTGGTAAGCCACTTATCCTATTTAAGCTGAACTCTCATAGCGGACATATCACGCTAACGTTATATAAAGTAAACCTGAGGATGAAATGGATTGGTTTACTCAATGATCTCAATACGGGAATATCTTAGCTTTTTTATCCATTGTAGCATTTGTGATTCATTCACAAGTAATATAAACATACTTATCTAAATACCACTATCTTATTTGCAAAGTATAGTTAATTTTACTTAATGACCCTATCAAGTCATTGCTACAATCATATCACATCATTATGTACAAATGATTTTTTAATTATATTAGAAATTGTGTTATAATGGTATCATTACTTAATGTACCACGTGCTTCGCATAAATTAGTGGAATATTCTAATATGGGCTAGAACTAAAGGGTTTTAAATGCAAATGACAATTATAAGGATCGATCTCGTGTATATGTGGTTAGTTTTTCCCTTAAACTATACATTTTAACGTAAACTCCCACTTACCGGTTCATAGATGGTTCTTATGACCTTTAGCACCAACTGTTTGTTTTAAAACTGTTTTACGTTCTCATCATACGTACGTAATTTCTCATCATAGCCTATTTACTATAAATTTGTGACAGAGGCTATTTTAGAATAAATTTAAGAGTTTTAAATGTAATAAAAGTCTTAAGGACACCGTTATCCTTAAGGATCGGTGCTTTTACCACGAGCAAACTAGCCTGCAAAAATTGTTACTGAATTATAATTCACGATAGTTTCAATATCCAGAATATCTAGTAGATAATTTTTGGAAAGACTATCCGGTCTCCATAGTTCCTATGACCTACCAGCACCGCCAGCCGTTTTGTATTTTTAAAATTTCTTAAGTCCTGATTAAAATCTTAAGAATCAATCTGCTGTATTTGTGACTAGTTTTTCTGTTAAACTATACATCAACTAGGCCTATGACCAACGAAACGCTATGTGATGTTTTTAAATCTTTTACGTGCTAATTTTAATTCTCATTGTCGAGTTTCATCTCAATAGTGTTCCATGAAACCAGTTACACAATGAAGTTAGGTTCCATACATACATTACATACCATACATGGAACTAGTATGAATATCTATTTGAAACGAAAAATAATACCCAGTAGCTCCATGTACACAGTTGCAACCTGACCTATTGAATATATAGACTCATATATAAAAGACTTATATAAGTCATGACACTTTTTTCTCGTTTTGTCCAGGTATCTGATATAATCTGTATCCGAAAAATCATTTTTAGAATAACATTTTACCGTAAGACTTATATCTGTAATAAGCAATATGCACACGGACTTTTTCCTACAAACTTCAAATAGCTGTTGCCACTACTTACATTTAAATATTATTTTATTAATATAAATTTTAAAGCGAACAACCATAAGCATTCACCGTAGGTCGACCTACATTTTAAAAAGACGTTGAATAGGTAATGCCAATGACTGTAAAATACAATAATTTAATGTAGGCTAACTTTACTGTTAGACAACTCATGTTTAAGATGATTCCGAGAATCTACGAACTCCTCTATATGATCAGGTCTATAAGCTGGTGTAAGTTTCAAATTTTCGGTTACTAAGGCTATATATATATATAAGGCTGTATATCCAACACTTACTGTCATTACGAATATTTATTAAGAGTCAGATTTGTTTTGGACTCGAATGGTTTTAGCGGCAACTTTTATGTGTGCGGCAACTTGTATAAGTCTAAAAAGTAGTATTCGCACGGGCGGTACGATACCGTTCCCCGAGTCGATGTGCGTTGACATCGAAGGTTATCGTCGGTGTCAGCGACCAGCGGCTACCGCGCCCACACGCGCTTCTGTATACAAACAACAGCACAGCACACACGCTTATACTGTCGTCTTATGTTATTATTATGTGGCTATATATACCTACCTAAATGTACACTTTTAAAGTACAACAACGCTACGGTCAGACTTGGTAGACTGTGCTTTTGTCATATCCTTCAAACGCACATGTCGCATATGCTTGATAGTGAAGTTCATTACAGATTATTGATCCAAATAAAAATAATAACTTTGATTTGTTTAACAACAAAAACAATAGGCGCGTCTGGGTATATAAACTCTATTATCTATATTATATCGTATCGTTCCAAATAATAATAAGTACACAGTGATCCTGTTATCACATTTTAGAATTAATGCAAAGTAAAATAATTTAAAAACTGTATTGACATCGATCAATCTAATGTAGGTAGGTAGGTACCTACTGAAAAAATACGTCCTTGGGTTAGGAACTTCTTAGTGAGATATTTTAAAATAACAAGCTTGTGTGTTCATTTTAACATGAAAAATATTAAAAATATATATAAATTAGAATTGTCTATCTGTCTCAAATCAATAAGTACAGGTTCGCTCTTTCTTAATATTAATAATAAAAACTCGTAGAGTACTGCTTCACAAATAAGGTCAGTTTTACAGATAATCAATACAAAAATGTCCCTATAAGTTTGTAAATAAACCGTAAAGCAAGCATCGAGAGCTTATTTTTAAATTATATTCTTCACGTGGCAGAGTCAGGGTAGGTCAATGGCCGTCCTTCCTTCCGCTACTGTCCGATCTCCCTCACAATATTAAAAAACCTTGGCATACCAAGGTTTTTTAATATTTTGAGAGAGGGGGAGGGACAAAATAGACAAATCAGTGCATACACTGATTTGTCTATTTTGTCATGTAATGTTTAAAATGATTTTAATAAAAATCTATATATATAAAAGAAAGTGGTGTTAGTTACACCACTTATAACTCAAGAACGGAAGAACGGATTTAGCTGAAAATTGGTGGGGATATAGCTTAGAACCAGGAGACGGACATAGGCTACTTTTTATCCCATAGAATGGGATTAAGTTAAAAAAAATCTGCTTATTTATTGACTATAAGGCGGAACAGAGTTCGCGGGGTAAGCTAGTATTTACATATTTTTAAGTTAACATTAATTTGACCTCATTGTTAATGAGTCAAAAATTATATTTTTTCGAAAAGTACAAAAATAAATAAATAATTATTTAAAGTTAGAAATGAAACACAAATTGTAGTAAGAACTTTATTAAAAATGTTTAATTTAATTCTACATGGTTATCGTTTTTGTAACTTTATGTAAATACCACGTGGAGCATCAGCTAATGTGAGTAAACAAAGCCGAAGGGATTCTAACGATGTTCTAATTTTGAATCCACAAATTGACAATTATCTATGAACCTACATTAATTATCATTTGTATATATTATTATTGTATTAAATTATTCAATAACTAATCACAATCATTACAATAGGCCGGTCGACCGGCATGTCCCGTTAATGAATGAACTCTACCTGCGTAAAATATATAAAGCGTGGCCTGCCCCACCATCGCGTCATTAGTTTTGCGAGAGCGCGCGCGAACGCACGTATCTCTCGACTCCAGCTCCGCTCTAACTATCTCGACTCTATGTGTACACAAGCCGCACAACAACAATGCATTCTTACATTGAATCGCTCAATTGGTTTTATGAAGAGAGCATCGCAGCGGTGGATCCTGCCAGCGCTGCAGCACGCCGGCGCAAGTCTCGTGATCGACGCCGACCGCCGTCACCGCCACCGACGCCGACGACGCCGTTGAACATTTACTCTTCTAAGGAACTATTAGAAGCTCTCCACCCTTATCTTCTATCACCGAAGGATATGTGGACATTGGGATATCCTGTTGAAATGGAGCCTACCTCATTGAAAGCAATTGTATATATTAATCCACCACCTCGAGCTAGGCCGTTGCCGGTTACTATGTGGGATGTGAACGCTCCAGAATTCGTACCTGGCTGTCAAGGCGACAGCGGCCGTGGATCGTGGGGTTCAACTCCGCGGTCTGACAGTGACGAAGAAGCGGATGCAGTGCAACATTTGTGTGTGCGATGTGATAAAAAATTTCGAATGACTCGGGATGGTGAGTTTCTCGATAACGAACCGTGCCTATACCATTGGGGACGTGTGAGTAAGGAATGCCATTACTCGTGTTGCAAGTCACTTTGGGGATCCAGAGGATGCAGTATGGCTCGTTTTCACGTATGGAGCGGTACTCGTCCAGGCATGAACGGACCTCTTGATGGCTACGTACGTGCTCGCTCTCCTCGCGGTGGTGTCTATGCTATAGATACTGAAATGTGTTATACAACAGCAGGCTTAGAATTAGCTAGTGTTGCGGTCATTGGCGTTGATGGCCGACTTATATATAAAGCAACAGTAAAGCCGAGTTCTCCTGTTGTCGACCACAATACTCGATTCTCGGGCATCAGGCCGCGCGACTTGGCGCGCGCGACTAAGACGCTGAGAGACGTACAGAATGATATACTGGGATTTGTGGGCACAGACACGATCCTTGTTGGGCATGCGCTCGACAACGATCTACGAGCCCTGAAGTTGTTACATGGAGCAGTGATTGATACTTGCGCGTTGTACCCTCACGCACGGGGTTTCCCTATGCGAAGATCATTGCGAGCTCTCTCGGAGGAATTCCTCAGGCGCATTGTACAGCAGGGTGGTACAGGACATTCACCATTGGAAGACGCTCGTGCTGCTATGGATTTGGTTATGCTAAAAGTTCACGAAGAGCGGGCAAGCCGTACTCGTATTTCGAATCAGCTGTCAATGTTTCAGCCATACGATCCATTACTCTGTGCCGCCTAATTATTGTAATAAGTTTTAAGACGATTGTTCGATAGACATGAATAAAGGACTGACTAAATTGAGTGACAAGTTTATCACGTTGACGGAGTGCGCGTACTGTGTAGTATGTGCCTTCGGATTGCGGTTGTGGCAATAAATGTGATATTTTTTTAAAAATGTGTTTAATTTCTTCTTGACTCCTGCAACAGAACCTGGGTATGTAAGATACACGTTTACATCCAATTTATATTCTAAATGTCTTAATCTAAAATTTGCTAAATTATTTTAAAGTCAAATTTATATTGTGACACCATTGTGTGTTTCAACCCGTTATATTAAACTATTCTGCTATTTTGTGTGTCACTGTGGGTAGAGCCATAAAACTTTCACTGTTAGGTTTCTCTGCTACGTAACAAGTAGTTGGTAGTGTAGCCATGCAAAGCGTTTGTATATAATATAGCAAACTACTTTTATGTCTTAATTTTCACATTTTATACAGTCTACGTTATTGTCATAATACTTACACTACAATTCATTAATAAAAAGGCACTGTTGAAATTTTATGGACCTTTAATGACTAATGTAGGGTTAAAAACGTTAATAGAGTAGAAGAGAAAAAGGAAAACATTTATTAACCTAGTGTTTGTTTTAAAATAAATTTATAAGATATATTGTTTATGTAGAGTCAGTCACATAGTTACGTTTTGATACATACGTAGTTATTACCAGACGTAAGGAATTCCCTTCTTACTAGATGTTGCTCGTAAAAGATGACTCACCCATTAGGTTATAACGGAAGTTAGGGAAGGAAAATCACACGCGTATTTTACGATACCCAGGAAAATACACACGAATAATTTATATTGATATTTTTTATAATATTACGATGATGTAAGTACCCAAGTGACTAAGCTCTTGAATTTCGTAGTTTGTTTTTGCTTTTTCTTATAAACTGAGTCAGAATTACGATACATGGGTTCCCGGTAAAAATTTCAATGATCGTCTGACCTAATTGATGATGCATAAGAAAGTATTTCATTTCTTCACTTAATTTTTTGTGCACTTCGGAGAATAGTATATGGTTAATATATGAAAGTATAATTCAGTTTAACAAATCGACTTATTTTAATTTTACTCATTTTGCTAAGAAATAATTTAGTGACCGTGCACTCGAAGTCAGCTTACATAATTCGATTACATAAAGATGATGAAACTGGTATAAGATATACGAACCAAATGATTTCTACTAGCTGGTTTGGCTTTGAAAAATCATTCCTATTAATAATAAGTACGATGAATATTTATACTTCATTCGTAGTTGTAAGTATAAGTAATGTCGTCCATGTCGGCATATATATTACATTTACTGACTGGATGTTATTTTAGTTAAAACTAGTTTTCTCTAGGTCAAACTAGTTAAACCAGAGCCTATTTGAATTGACAGGATTAACCGGTCAAATAATTCGGTTAGAATTGAATTATTTTGTAAATAAAATATATGTCATACACATGTCGCTTCAGTTACATAGTCACCGCGAATCCTACTTAGTAGTTCATATTTAACTTAATTTTGGGTTTGTCAAGAGTATATGGGTTTGGATGGGTATTCATAGTACAGAACCAAGTGTTAATTAAAAACTAAACCAAATATTTTATAGAGCTATGTAGGTATATCTGTGAGGTTGTGTACCTGTTTAGAGCATCTAACAAAATATTCAAAACATGTAAAATACACAAGATACTGCGTATATCAGCTAAGAGCAACGCCCTCCCGCCCGGTCATCTGAATGTGCGGTTTGTTTACGTTTCGTTACATTTAAACAACGTTTAAAATATTCGTTTAACTAAAAAGATTATTATACTACGGCATAAGAGTTTGTCATAAACTGAAGCTGAATACACTACAGGAAATTTTAAATATAGCACAAAAAAAATTTCAATCTAATCGTAATCTATTGAGACTGTACGATTTCCTGAGGTGATATGTGTTATCCAATTAATTGAAATAACCAAGTACATAAAATTTCGTATGACTGTGTTAAGATATTTTGTGTAAACAATGCTTATTTGTTGTAATATATTACCTTGTAACGTGATATCAACGAAAAAGTGATGTTGAAAACATGGCTTTATTATTGACTTGTTATCGGTGAGAGCGCTTCATATTTCTACGAATGAGAGCAGACGAAAGAGCACGCTACGTCAGTTCCATCGAATAATCACACCCAAAATAGATTAGCAGACACATAAATAAGTATTATACATTGTATGAAATTGATTAATGATAACAGTACAATCATATGATACATTTTATCAACGTATACAGTGTATTATTATACAATAAGATGCTGGATGAAACACACTCTTATCGTAGTTTTTTCTACTTTGTCTCGAAGAAACAAGTTAAATAAAACTCTTTTTTATATTTGTTAGATTTTTTTTATATTACTCTTTCCCCTGTACCATGCCGATTCAGTATTGTATGTCAGAATGGCCTACCAATTGCGACCCTAGTGTAAAGATAGAAGTACTACAGAAATAAAGTTTACATACAGTATTAGTAATAAAATTCAGGCATTCATTATCATCACTAATAGCTCACACATAGATCTCTGAAACTTCGTTAAACAACAATCAAAGTAGTTATAAAATTAACTTAAAAAAACTGAATTTCAATTGTTTCTATTCTCATACAAATCGTTGATCTCTTAGTAACCTTCACTCAAAATATACTTAAAATTAAATTACAATGACGAATATACCTACTAATTTCTTGTTCGCCCGAGTCTTGTTTTTACTATAAAGAATAGACAGAGTTATGATATATACAAGGGTGAGTTGTCTACTGAACGATTCAGAGTTGATCGTCTTGGCTTCCTCGGCGGCGATCGCCTCCACCTCAATAGGTACCTATTTTGCAATAATACTTGCACAAATTGAAGCTTTGTTTCGTCATTGACTACACTTCGATACGCCTACGTGGACCTCACCATGCAATACTTTATTTGTAGCCTGTATGTAGGTAGGCATATGGTGTTCTCATTTACTTAGAACGTGTTACGTAGAAAATAATTAGGTTATTGAAAGTAAGTAGACTTGTATCTGATAAATAGGCCTTCGTTCGCAGCAGTGACGGCAAATAGGCTGCAGTAATGTAAGTATCTTACTAAATGAACATATATATATATGCAAATATGTACATAATTATGAACTGATACAATATTATGTTGTAGAGACACATTATTATATACATACAGAATAATTAATTACGGTTAGATGCAGACTATACGCAAACCATTTACTCGATAATTTAGCCGCTTATCCACATTTTACCTATATGTATACGTAAATACATGCCACCTTACACATGATCGTATTCACAAAGGTATTATGTGCACACGTAACTATCTACTTCAAGCCTTACAGATAAAGAATTGCGATGGTGGCTGGCCTCAACCAGACTGACAATGCCATTGGACCTTGAATTTGGTACGAGTATTACTGACACAGACGAGTTTTTGTCTCGGATAAGAATCGCTGGGCTTATTATATATGTACGAACCAACAGTCATAATGATTTTAAATATACACGAAATTATATGACGAGGTAAATATGTAACAATTATTATAGATGATGGCTGTGGTGTATATTATATATTTAATCTTGCTGAGCGACCAAGTTTCCTAGAAGGCAAAGAATAGAATGCTTTGTTTTTTTATTAATCATTAATATTAACTATTCAATTAACAGTCGCAGTTGTTGAGACAATTATTTAATTACTAGAATATAGTTATACACATTTTCGTATCACGACTTATTTAAACACGGTACAAGGATATGCATCTATATTGTATTATATTACTGCAAAAACATGTATCAATGTTTAAATGCACTTTGCAAAATACAGTTTATTATTTAAAACGTCATTTTCATGGGATTAAATGTCTACACTAAGATTATAAAAATATAGATTTTTATTTAAGCATATATTCTCAAGTTGACACTTAATTCTGGCTTTATCAGCGTAACGCGAAACCATATCTTTTTACGAAATTATTATGAGGATATCGTATTTTTATTTTATGATCACTACGCATATGATGATTATCGTCCTGTTAATAAATACATGCTATTTACTTGACGTTTTAATTAGGCACAAGAGTAGAATATGCACTACTCATTTTGTAATAACATTTTAATGAAGTACCAGAAGTGTCACGTGTTCAGATCAGACACAGAAACTGTTAATTAATCTGTAGAATGAACTCAGTTGATAAAATATCTTTTAAAATTTGTGACAGTTTGTGAACGATGTTCAATCACTACTTCATCACGAGTTGTTTGAAATTTAAACATGTTGATGACCGTGATCCGTCACCGGTTTGTTAACCTTAACGAAACAAAGAAGTTGCAATTATTTCAGACTAAGATATACCTCCTTGTCAGGGGCCGAAAGGGAAATTGGACGTTGCCACATCCACAAATAGTAGATAGCACCAAGTACGTCGGGGTTGCAGGGATTTACTTTTTACTGTACATCTAGTTTCATGGCTACTGGTACCCGAGCCAGAGTGCGTTTTTTGTCGGTTTTTTTTTTAAAGACAGCACCCGCACTAGGAATAAATCCTGTGTAGCGGGGACTTTACAAATATACAAGAAACGGACACAAAGAACACCCAGACTCAGAACAACAATTTATGGATTACACAAAGTGTTGTCCCACGTGGGACTTGAACCCACAACACTCGGCACAGTAGAGAGCGACCGCTTAAACCGCTAGACCAACCGTACAGTGAGTTTGTGGAAAGATGTTTAACCTATCACCTGATAAACAGATTCTTTTGATTAAGGAGTTCACTCAGAATTTCTATAACTGGAGCCTGTGGCTATCGTAATTGTGCAATTCAAGAATGTGTATGAAAACGCATAATAAGCACGAAGCTGCATAATTTTTTCAAACTTATTTAATTTGTTAGGACTACGATCACGTTTAATTCATTACAGTTAATGAAAAAAATTAACAGAACATGAAACGATAATATTCATAAGACGTAACGCATCGGAAGAGATTCTCTGGATTGTAAAAATAAGTAAGTAATTATAAACATAATTACTTTTACTTTCATATTTTTTTTATTCTGTTAACAAATTAAAATTAATTAAATTATTTATTCTTTAGAGTGAGAAATGAGACAGAGAAATGAAAGAAATGTACTGATATTTATCCCTTTTATATTAGAGTATTTCTAGAGTGAAATCCAAAGCATTAATTGGGTAGATCGCTTCACAGTGCCGTAGGCAAGAAAGTGTTATTCAATAAACACATTAGTATTTACTTTGTTCGCGTGGACATTCGTAAAAAACTTTAAAGTATCTAATGAAATCTCAATATATTTATGGCACCTTATTATTACATCATCTTCGCTTTCCTTACTATTTTTCTCTATATTCGATTGCTAATATTTCTAAATCAGTATAACAAACTTTTCACCTACTGTTATTAATAGTTTTTTTATATAAAGACAACTCACGAACTCAAAATATATCTCATGTTCCGAGGGACTTTACATACAATCATGAATTGGGCACAAGTAATACCAGACTGAGAAGAATAATTTGTCTCATGTGGGGATTGAACATCTGCGTTACGTGTACGTATGACCTCTTAAACCACAATTCCATCCGCGCTGTCTATTTGCAATAAAATAACGTTGCGATATCATGCTTTCGCTTTTTGCTTATTTAATTGACCACGATCACAGATGATAGAAGTGTTAAATCTTTATTAATTTATTTATTGTACTCTCAATTTTCTTCTAATTACATAATTTAGGGAGTTATAGAAAAAAAATGTAGAAAGCCGAAGTTAATTAAACGGAAGGTTCTAATTATTAAAAGATTTCTGTGTTGGATTTACGTAACACTCATTATGCACTTCGCACATTGCAAGTACGTGTAAAGTTAACTCACATAATATGTAAAATCTCGTATAGTAAGTTCAGATTACTTGACTGGTGGGTTTCGAGCAATATTCGAATTTTTAAAAAAATGTACTTGTAATTAAAAACAGATATTAGAACATAAGTGCAGGCTAATGTATCTCTCTTATAATAACACTATTATTATAAACACATGTTTTTCACATTACGAAAAATTTACCGGAATAGATATTAAAGTTCATAATAATATACAATGCATTAGTACTAATGCATGCTATTATTATGTCAATCATCAAATTGTGTCTAAAAGTATTGTAAGCATTTAAGCAATTTAGTTTTGTATAGATAACCATGAAATTGCAAGTTTGCTGTTAACTGGTAAGGTAGGAAACAAATGTTCTTACTGCCCGAAATCACGAGGCCTTGATACAGTGACTCAGTTTCGATATCAAAAGTGGTCCGTTGACCTTTTACCGGTTCACTTACTGTTGCATGTAATGTACTTTACCTACTTTAAACAGAGTAATTATATTATTGTTTATTTATCTATCGCGCTTGAGAACCTATCCACCTCGACATAGAAATAACAAGTCAAAGGAAATACGAGTTGGTGATATTTTTTTTCTTTTAAAATACGACGCTCGTATTAGAAATACATCGTGTGTCGCGTGGGACTTTGAGAACATACAAGAAACGGGTACGTACACATACACACCAAGACTCAGAACAATAGTTTGTGGATCACACAGTGTTGTTCCATGTAGGGTTTGAACCCATAATGCTAAACGCAGTAGAGAGCGGCGTGACGACGGCTCAAACCATTACTCCGTCGTCTGTGCGATTATAAATATTCAAATTCAAAAATTATATCTTTATAAATAACTACTCTGTTATAAATAGGTGTTTTGAATCAAATTATTAAACAAGAATATATGCCGAAGTTATGTATCTTGAAGCATGACCTTTGTCAACACGTGACCATTTATAAATGAAAGCGAAGGGATAAATTGCACTTTTTATTTTGTGACGACACATTTTACTTGATTATAGACAAAAGATCGCCTGGCCAATTAAAAAGTTGTTAATCTTTTTTTACATTTCTTTTACCTACTTGTATAATTTGACTAGTGTCCACCGCTGCTTCTTCTGACAGGTTGGACGCTTTTTGGAGTCTGTCGTTATGTAAACAATGTCGTTCAAAAAGTGCTGGCACTTAGGTTAATTTGAAAAAAAAAAAGGATTGATTTTGATTAGGCATCTATTTTAGACATTCCGTAACCGTGAGAGTTCATCATAAAACGTGAATACTAGACTGATTTTTGTATCCGCTTATAGAAAACATTTATTGTAAATGTAAAACATCATTGTTTTCAATATTTAGCTACTCTCTTTTACATTAATACACATAACGCTTGAAAGATAATGTCATAGATTTAATATATATTTAATAACGGCGGAAAGCATAAACTGGGGACAGTACCTTCTGTCAACGCGAAAAATAAAATAAGTCATCTATAGGTAACTGAATAAAATTATTGGTAGCCATTGAGATAGTATCATTGATCTTAATTAACAATGGAATTTAAAATATTTTGAGGGTGACTTCGGCGCGTTTCAAAAGGTCAAGCTTTGAGTGTCTATGACCTCTTATTGATTTTTTGAGGAATCGTGTAACAAACGTGCCGAATATCACGAACTCTGGCTTAATATAAGGAGCATTTAATAACAGATAGATATTGTATTCAGATGGTTCCGTGATTCTCTGGGACGTGAGGGATCTAAATCAGAAGGAGCACAAAACGTTGCGTGTGAACATCGAGTTCGACCATGCATCGCACGTTGCCTGGAGCCCGGACTCAAAGGCATTTATTGTGCATACTGTACGTGAGAATCATGTCATAGTCTACAAGATTGAGAAGAAAAAGGACGGCGCCATAGCGTCATCAGCACCGGTCATCACGTTTGACAAGGTTAGTGAATATTTCTCTCTCATCGTCGCTTGACCGACGATGCGCTGTTCAGTGCCTGAAACGAGACTGCCCGATATGTTACCAAGTAACTCATCCTATGAATTTTATTATTAAAGTTCATTGCCCTTTGTTTCATTCTTTATTGTATAATGTTTCCGATTTGTATCATCTCAGTAACAGAGGGCGTCCTAAATTACATATAGTATCATACCGTTTACGCATTTATATTTTCTTGGTATATTTTTACTAGTAGTTTCACTAAATATAATTGTCTATTATTCCCCAGTTTCTTGTCGTTTTATCACGCAACTATTAGTTATGTAAGAGTCTTATCTTTTATTATCACGCTCGCAAATGCATCATAAAATCTTCAATACATGACCGGTGAACTGGGCTTTTATTATAATATAATAGCGTGTACATGGATTATCTGCTCATACAATGTATTAATACCTGCCCCATAAGTAGGTCATTAGGTTACGTACCCATTCATGTCATAATAGTTACATAAAAAATATAGTTAAAGCTGTGAAACTATTGTTCTAGTGTTAAATATCTGTGAAGGATTAATATCAGGTATTAAATGAAAAAGTATCTAGCGATTTCATGATTTTTGTAAGGTGCTGTGGAATTATTTTTACATTATAATTATATTTTTTGATAGTACGTATCTTACAAAATTCATTCGTTAAATTTTGAGTAGTAAAGCCATAATTTAATTCTGCAGATTTGATAAGCAGTATATAAGTACAACGGAATAAGTATTGAATATCCAGAAATTTTATGTCGTGGATGTATCGTTTGTTTAGTATGCTCGGGTCTTTAGACATGAGAAGTAGTATCGTGTTGTGTTTATTTGCATAAAATCCCCAATGTCACATTTACGAGTATTTTGACTTTTGCTCGAAAAAATAGATGTTAGTATTTGTTTTGACGCAACACTGTAGAATATACATTAGGCGTTTTGTGGCTGAAAATAGGTGGGCGTCATAGTGTAAAAGCATTCACGGAGCAACGGCCGCGTCTGTTGAAAATTCAAATTAGAGTTCAATATACATATATGTATGATAGCTGAGGAATTTATGGCAGATCATACATTTATTCAAACTAACCGATGCTCCATATAACTAGTTTTGCTTCACTTTCTTTCATCTATGCTAAGATGTGTGGAAATATGTAATTCATCCATTGGGCACATTCTAGATGACGTCTAACCTCATTGTTATTATGCTTAGTAAAAGTACTATGATATTGGGTAACACTCTTCAATTTTTTTTACTAAGTATCAATTCTCAAAAACTGATTTTAGGCGAAATATATGGTAAAACCCTTAAGGTTCATGATCTCATCGGAACTCACGGAAGATCTTGGGTATACGTTAGGAAAAAATCATCGCAAACGCAAGCAGAGAGCTGTATTACCTTAGAAAGTCGACCAATTCGTGCAGAGGGTCTTGTCGATTTCCTACTTAGAGTGGGACGCGAACATATTATACCACTGTCACACACCTGCCTTTGCTACAGCAATGTGTAATATCATCCGTCACCCCCAGGCCAGGCCTGGTGCTCACCGGCGGCCTGCGCTTTTTCCAGGACAGAAGAAAGCTAGTCCTCTCCCGTTTCATTTTCTAAGGCCTTTTCAGCGGACTCTTAACAACATAAGGAAGCAACAAAAAACGCATTCTCAGTTTGAGTTGAAAAAAATCGAAATATCGAAGTACAATACCATAATTACATTAAAAAATATCCCTAAGTATTTAGGATAAACTTGTTATATTGAATATATTTATACGCTAGTGATGTGCTCACGATACGATACATCGATACAAAAAATTTCTGGCTACTTTCTCATCTAAACATTACGATGAAAGTTCTTTTGAATAATATTACTGAATTTTTTTTTGGTTTCAATATTTAAGCCTCTAACACACAACGTCCTCTAGCTAGACTGACTGATAGAATACTTATACTTTTTTTTTGTAAAGACATATGTATTAGGCACATAAAATTCCCAAACTCCGAAACAAACATTTGCAAGATCATACAAACATTTGGTCCGGCTCGGGAATCGAACTTCTGATCTCACACAGCATACACTATCACTGCTGTAATGAGGCAATGTAACCATTATGTTTGTTTTTTTAAATATTATAACAGATGTGTAACCAAGAGTGATTCATTCATATAATACATTGCCGAGACACAGAGGTCAGGATGAAAGTCTTCATAAAAGTAAAAGAAAAAAAAGGTACACTTTTGAATTGAGTTGCATTTTGTTGTGAATATATAATATATATTCACAAATTAAAATTAATTATTATTATAACTGATTAGTAGTTGTATGGCTCGTAGTTGAATTGACTCCACTAATGGTGTAGTGGTTTAAGCAGTCACCACGCAACTTACTACGCTGTGGGTCCAATCCCCTTATGAACTCTAACACTACTCTAAGTGTTGTGATTTTTGTTCTATATTTGGGTGTTGTTTCTATTCGGTTCATGTGTGCACTTATACACACACATGAAAGTGTATTCTAGCTGCAGCAATTGTCTTAAAAAAAAGGTTAGAAACAGCTTACTCTTTATGAATTAATAATATATATACCACAAATTGAGATACTATTGTATTCTTACTTTATCGTAGCGCCATGCGGCCATAATTCGTGTTAATCAGTATCAGTTTAGTCAATGCATTATAATTTATTATCGACATTGCGTTTTGTAAACTATGCGAAGACGGTGAGTCATTCGCTTACTACACAATAACTCGTATATTGTTGTGACGTATGTTGACATTGTGATTGGTTCAGATTAGGTCAGTGCCGAAAACATTTTACGTCACAGCACGTTGTTCGTGTTTTAAAACATCCGACTGACGATCTGAAATATTTGCAATGTTACATTTCTCATTGGTGTTATTTTATTAAAATTAAGCAGAACTTATAACTAACTTAACTTGCACTTAAAACCTGCAAAGCCTGCCTGCAAAACCTAACTTTATTACATAGTTCCTAAAGAAAAACATGTAAAAAATGTTTTTTGTTAATGTAATGAAAAAATGATTATTGCAAAAGGCAAACCATGAGAATTTGTAGACTGAAACTAAAACTTTGAATATATTGCCACTAATTTACTGAACCATAATTTACCAGAATGAGAATTTAACTGAATAAATATTTAATTGACTACAAACAATTAATAACATTTCGCTAGATTCCTCACGTTAAAACTTCAATAACTTATGCATACCAAATATTCCGATATTTGTCCAAAATGTCCGACCGTATATTAGAACCATCGAGTGTTTTTCTTATAGCACATATACTATAAATAAGTATTATCATAAGTGAATATGAGACTGTCAAACCTTTAATACAAACAACCTTTGTTTTGAAGGAAACAGTTTTATGTAAAAATCTGAGAGACAGTAAACACCTTACTTGATTATATTATCAGTGGAAACAATGACATGAATACAATTATCTCAAGTATCTTATTCGCTAATATACTTTCATCGGCTACAGATAACGTTCGCTAGTCTTTGTTCTCTTACTGTGAACTTGGCCAGTTCTGCGTTTATCGCGCATGGATTACTAAATGTCTGTGTTACTCATTCACACTGTTATGATAAAAATGAATCGTCAACACTGTAGTATAAAACAAATCCATTTTCAACTGGTATTATCTGTTTCGTTAAAATTATACATACAATTTCCTATGTAAAGTACAAGTTCTTCACCCCGGAAAAGAAGTGTTTTACTTGAACAAATAATTGCTTTGACAAAGCCAATAAAACATAGCCTTTGTTTATTGCGTAAATGGGGTTACTGCGCTACGACTAATATATACTTAATCAATTTTATATTTGGAACATTTGAATTATTTAAATTTTACTAATAGTGTTATGGCGTAAGTTACGTGATATATTGACTGACATCACGACAGTCCAACAGTTTAATAAGCTTTAAATGAGCATCTAAATGAATTGGTCTTAAATCGAATTGACGTTATGTGAATACTTTCTGCCAACATTTAAAATACCAGTAAAGGGAACTCAGTGATATTTTCTATGCAGTTACAGTTGTATATACTTGGATTTTTTGCCCACGGCTCCGCCTGCGCTTAATTTAGTTATCACAGTAAAATGTGGCTTATGTTGCTCGCTGATGCTATTTTAGGTTTCCATTGGTGGAAGAATTAATTCAATCATTTATAATATGTAGTAATAAGTTAGTAGAAACAACTTTCGAGTTACTTGCTGTTCTCGTCTAAATTGAGATTAGAGAAATATTGTTATCTCGTCTATTAATGAACCTAATTATCGTTTTACGTTAAAATGTTAGAAATTAGAAACCGAATAGTAAATATCTACTATTTATCCATTTATTTTTTACTTAATTACATATTAATTGATTACTTATCAATTTACTCCCTGAGCGAGATACGTGATTCCTTAAAAATAAAATATAGAAGCTAAATGAGTCATGCCAAAGGCACGATCTACATTCTCCGTTCGGTGTAAAAGCATTAGTAAATCAGTGACCACTAATTGAACTTAATTGAAATTATATGTACCGCACAAAGCTATTACTATCACACCAATGATGTTATAACTGGTAGTAATCATCGACTATAAAGTATATTTAAATATTTCCTAAAGTCATTAGTGGTAGTGCATTAAGGGCGCCTGTCCATCAAAGCGGAGACAAATAAACTAGTGCCATGCTTATCAATGTATAGCGCAAAAAAGAAGCTTCATCCATTTCTGTAATAGTTGACAAATAGTAGTCGTTGAGGCTCACTAGGGCTGCCAAATTTTAATGTGGAATAAGAGATTTGTTCACGTTGAAACATAGAGCACGAATCAAAAAATTTGCAAAAGTTGAAACATTATTTTAGCGTACTTTTTAAAATGTATCTTTTTAATACTTATTAGAAATCTAAAATAAATCACAAAATACAACGCAAAAAATATCGTGAGACTTTCTTTCCTAGCCATAGACAGACCTATACCTGACGCCGCTACTAGAACATTCATACAGGTACTGCAGCTATTTCAGAGATGACCCCACATGCATACACGAGTGTGTATAGACATTATTGATTTTGAATTGTGCTTGATTCAGAAAACTTAACACTTGAATCCTAGACTTGAGTGCGATTACACTATATGTAAAATAGCGATGTATCCATATAGAGATTTTGTATACCACTGAAAATTTTGCTATATTCATCTTTGTAGAAATGATGTCGATGGGCGCGAAGCCAAAGTCCGACGACTATTCAGTATCCTTAGGTGTATTACGTAAGACAAAGTTCTTTGTTATAGTGTATGTACGATGCATTAGTCATTCGTAGAGTAACTGTATGCTGATGGTTTACACTATAGAGCCTTTTAAATATCGCTGAACAAGTGTTTAAAAATGACTCATCAGTAAACACGTACCGACTTATTTCCCTAGAATTGTATACAATAATATACCTCTTATTGCACGAGACACTCATTGCAATTTAAATATAGCGTGTATAGCCGTCTCGTCGCGACGCTGGCTCCACCCAAATTGGGCAAAAGTCGCCCAAGAGCAGAAGCAGCGCCGACCAGCTTTGGAGTAAGCTGTCGGAAGTGCTCGTCGAAGAGCCACCTGCCGTCGAGGATCAGGCCCAGATACTTCATCTGGGCCTTAATCGGTACGAGGACCGAATTGACTACGATAGAGGCACCGGGGGGCGGACCACGACGGGGCCCATGAAACAATAGGGCTTCCGTCTTATCTAGGGCCACCCGTAAACCCAGCGCCTCAATGCGCCCGACCACCAAAGAGACTCCCACGGTGGCCAGGCGCGCCGCCTCCTGAAAGTTCGCCCCCCGGGCCGTGACCAATGTGTCATCGGCGTAACAAATTACGCCCAGCCCGGGGGGAAGACGACCTCGAAGGGCCCAGTCGTATCCCATATTCCACAGGAGTGGTCCGAGGACGGACCCCTGTGGAACACCGCACGACATGGGCCGCCGCCTCAGAATACCATCTCGGTGACCGTTTCAACCACTAGGCCAACCGTGCAGTCAAAAATTTTTGTTTGCGCACACACTTGTTCACTACAATACCTCTTGCGTAGTTGACTAGTCTCCGTTGAGACTGGTTGCCGTGGCCGAAATCGGCTAGGCATACCTCATCATCATCTTCATCATCATCATCATCTTCATCATCATCATCTGTGCCAAATATATGTTTAAAATATATTCACCTCTTGGAACTATTTGCTTGAAATTGGATAATCTGTAAGGAAATACTGTAAGGTGACATAATTATAATATTCTAAGAAAACATCAGATCAAGCTCATTTTTTTTAATAATTAATTCATTGATGAGCATTTCTCAGGTTTCACGTCTTAAACTTACTCTTAACTCAGTCCTAAAATATATAAACACTCCACAGAAAAGTTATTTTTCATGATATGTCTTTAACTTTTTTTATATGGCTATGGTTGCGTAATGTTTATTTGTATATCTGTTTCGTTGCGTAAGGGTTCTTTTAAAATTTCGTTGGAGACTTCAAGGAATATATAATATTATTCACAAACGACAACAACATTTTTTGTTCTAAAGGTCTATAAACATCAAGGTAACCGGTTTAATCTGAAAATCTCACTTATTTTACGCAGCAATACTTACTAATACGCTGTGACTGGTGAGATACCTTCAATACTTATGGAGAGTACTCGGTACTCGATTCTCGTTAACATGATATAAAAAAAATAGGTGCTTATTTTTTATCGAAATGTCTCTAAAAAATAAGTCCGCGCGGTGTCCAAGTATTCCTGGGCACCACGCTCACTTATTCACTTATTTCACTTATTTATTACTTACTGGGCTCTCGGTGTACTGTGTACGAAGTTTACTAAGAAGTTATTTAATATTTCGTTTTTATGTTATTTTATTTCATGATATATGTTCGCATACTATCACGTCCTCAAATATTGAAGGTATCTCACCAGTCAGTCTGTATATTACAACGTAGAAAATCTAACAATATTTACTAAATTATCACTGCCACAATAAGCAAATAACTGTCTATTAAGCCGTGCTTGTTTTGGTTAATACTTAATACGTTTATAATATTCCTGTTTCAGGTTTTAATTTTTTTTCAAGAGAACAGTAAATTACCAGAATTAACGCCAAGGAATTTTTCCTTTATGGCAATTAAAAAAGATATAAATAAATTAATAATTGACTTAACTTACATAAATATAAAAAACCAACAAATAAGCTTCTAATTCAGATTTCAAGTCTTCAACCTATCGCAGTCCACAACTGGACATAGGCCTTCGAGTGCACCCTCCTATCTCAGGCGCAGAGTGGCACACCGTGTGGTTTTAGTCGGTCCGATTCCGACACACCACCCCGCCGTAAACCCCGGTGGGGTGACGGGTCGAGGGGGTTTCCACACGTTACAAAAAAAAAAAAAAAGGCCTTCGAGTGCACGCCACTTTAATCGATCTTAATTCAAGGCTATATTTATTACAAAATACTAGGTTGTTTTGTATGAGAGTCGTTTACCACGGACTTTTGTAATAGGTAAAACAGCTTTATATGATAAAAAATTCAGTTTGCAGGTCACTTCAAGGGTTATATTAACCGTAGTGTAGTTCGTTCGTATATACCATAAGAATCCTCTTATTTTTACTGTCGATTCATCGCCCAAATCACGCCAGAGAAAAATCTTTAATTTATGTAGTCTAAGTTATGTAAAACATATTTGACGCTCAAGCAATCGATGCAAAAAAATTCGAGGTTCTATTTCCGAGATGGACAAAGATCAAGTATCTAGTTTTAAGATAACTCAACACCAAGTGGGTAAGATTCACACTTGTCCGGTTTTATTTTATTTTACGATGTTTATAGGCTTTGGTACGATAAATCGGCATTGACTATTTTATCATTCGCATTAGTACTACTCTCACTACTGTATCAACATCATCAGCCGTTTGGCCAGAGAGTGTCCCACCATACGTTTGTCAAGACGCGGTTATCGATTCTACAACATATCATCAGCTGTTTGGCCAGAGAGTGTCCCACCATACGTTTGTCAAGACGCGGTTATCGGTTCTACAACATATGGGACCAGCCCATTGCCGCTTCAACCTACTAACTTTCATAGCTATGTCAGTCAGTAATTTTTGTTTTCTGACGTATCACGTAGTTCGAATTTTTTTCCTTTAAAGGGATGCCGAGCTCCGAGACCGGTACTCCGGTTAGAGACTCGGTACTCCGAGACCTTTAGCTCTTCCATCACATGTTAAGCGACTTTAAACTTATGGATTAGTCCTACAGTCAGTTTCCATGTCTCGGCTGCGTATTTCATTACAGGTAGGAAAGGAACTACACCGTACGTCTTAAAGCGCTGTTATGTATTCGACGAAAATATGTGGTTCAGCTTTCTGAACGCTGCCCATCCCAACTGAATCCTCCTATATATATTTATTTTAATATTTTATTATTATGTCATATACTTTGATATAGTATATGATTTTAGTGTACTTGTTCTAGATAAGCCAATGTATACCAATCTTTAGAATTTTGATTGTATAAGTAATATTCATTATGTATATATATATTTTAGGACTGATGGTATGCGCTGCACATAAAATATTGAATTTCAACCGTGTCGTATTAAACTGAAAATTGACCTCAACCTTGTTTGGACAATGACTCGGAAGAAGATGATGTAAAAGATATATTCGCTGGAAATCGTATTATTTAAAACTAAATGTTTTGTCGCCGACTGCCTGGGTTAACCGTGTGACGTATAATATCTACTCACGCACTACTCCTTGTCATGGTCCCGAGCCGTGCGCCAAATACTTTTAATTTTCCATTATCGCGTAAATTATGCGTTCAAATAACATGCTTTGAAGGTCAAAGTTTATCTGGATCAAATTATCATGATGATGATGTAACTTTCGTCCATAATATACAATGCTAATAGTAATGCTCATACTCGTATATTCTTTTTATATAGGGTGGGCCAAGAAGTCATTAATATTTGAATCTAACATCCCGCGCAAACATATTAAGGGAGTTCTTGGGACCGATGCTACTGAAATTTGATGGCTACAATCGTAACACATGGTTTCAACAAAATGGAACCACCTGTCAGATATTCAATCAGTCCCCGCCGGTGGTCTAAGATATGTTTCAATTAACTTACTATTTTACCAACAAACAAGCCAGCCACCTTTTATTAATGGTTCCAGAAAGAATCCAAGGTACTCTGGATACGTATATCTCTAACCAATGCCTGTAGTAATTGGTACCGTTATAGTTACATTGTTGATCCAATCGATACTTATGACTATAATACAAAAATAATAAGAATAGTTTACTTGTTTAAACGTGTTCCATAAAGGAAGAAAAACTATAGACAACTTGTTTCAACTATTAATTATTGTATAAGGCAAACTTTAATAGCAATACAATAACATGTACCGTCGCGAAACGTAACAGTGTTGTCGTCACATGTACGACTGATGTAATCAAAAGCTATAAAAAACATTTTTGACACTATCGTTATGTTCTTTATATTATGCAATATTTTAAAAGTCGCCTTAATATATGTATGTATGAATTTTATTATGAACTTAATACGATTGAAACATTTTTAAGATCCGTAACCCCCGTTACCGTACTTTTCTTATATCTTTGGTATTATTTATGCAATACTTTTAGTGTATGTATATAGTACTTAAATAAGGATGTTGAATTCTTCAGATTTGCAAATGTAAATACCAATCAAATCCAAAGCACTCTGAAATACCTAATTACGGTAACGAATATTTGAGTACCGGTACTTTAGTGTTGGTCATTCAAAGAAATTTATATCTAAATATTATTATGGATTCTAGTGAAAGCTTAGGTGAATTAGAAAATGAAAGTCAGAATTCTGTTTGTTTTGACTTAAAAAAATATGAATATGCATTAGCTAAACTTACTAATTACAGGAAAAGGCGCTTTATGATTAAACGTCTATACAAATAAAAATAGTAGTTTAAATTACGAATTTAGTTTAGTTACAACAAAAGTTATTATTTTAATAAAGTATTTTAATAATAAATTAATTAAACTTGATAGTGACAATATAATCAAGATTTGGTATCAGTTGTAATACCACTCCATATCCTTACACAATTTTTTTCTTGTTCCTCAAGTACCTTTACAATCGTCTCTTGATAATACGACAGCAAATGTCAAAAATTATGCGAACATTTGCAACAATGCCAAGACTCGTCACATCGTGTGTAGACGCTGCAGCGCTGCTGTGATGTGTTCCGGGCTCGACTTTCACCCTTGTCGACTGCCAAACATTTATAATAATACAATAAAGCTGTTAGGTCCGTTTAACAGTTTCTAGAAGCACTAATCAGAGTCACAGCAAAACTAACATCATGCTAACAGTTTGTTAAGGAAACCGAGCGACCACACTGATAAAACTGAGGGTAAGAATTGTTATCAAAAATGAACCTATTTTTTTATAGTCACGATCCATTGTTAATACAATAGTACATCAATTGTATTTATTATTTTATCATTATTGTCATCTTGCAATTTTTTTTTATTTTGCTTTTGTAATTTTTTTTTGGATCGGTCCAATGTTTAACAATGCAAGGAGTTATAACTTCTTAACGCATAGGAAAAGTACACAAAAAAGACCTCCACTTCGTTTACAATTACAGACGGGTGTCATGTCCCTCCGACACAAAGGGAAGATTCTCCGACCAGGTAAGGTGATCACGTCTGGTGGGTCACGGCCCAACGGTTAATGTTGAGATGTCGTGTACATGCTAATCACCACGAGATTATTTCGCGATATAGGATTAGTAGTTGCTCCGTAGTTTTTCTTTTTTGCACTATATGTGGAAGTCGCCACACACGTAAAATTAAATAGGTAATATTCGGATATCTGTCAACAGGGTAAAAATTAATAACTACTGTAAAATTTCATATTAAGTAGACCTATTTGACATGAGTGGATAATCTTAAATTAAAAGTTTTTGTTTAACTGTAATATTTACATAAAATGTATCATAAACTTGTTTAGAATATATACATCTATATTGAGATGCACTACGACTTAACAAAGTCATTTTTTTTAGTTAGAAGAAATATCGTAGGATGTATGACTCACATTATTTGCTTTACTAATAAAAACGGCTTCTATCTAGTGTCTTTAACCGAAGAAAAAACAGAGGAAGTTCTGAAATCAAGCTGTGTTGTACTTAACCTACATTTTTTAAAATGTATGACGCATAACTTCTTACAAAGAAGTTGAATTTATCAAAGATTGAATTTCTGAGTGGTTTCCCTTTAAATTAATAAAAAGTCTATCGAAAGGGTTCACTATCTTCTGATTTCTGAACCGATGTTGTTGAAATTTGGCACACATATGTAGTCTGTTAAACAGACGCTATAAGATGACAGGGACCTCTGACTGATGACGTAGGCGAAAGTCAGTCGAGGGAATTCCTCAGACCGCCACCGAAACCGTTCGTTCGTAACCGTAAATTACGAAGGAGGAAAATATGATCTGTATATGAAACTAGTTTCGACACAGGAATTATTTTCTTTTTATATACGGTTTATATACGAATAACCACGGTTACGTACGCGGCATTTATTTATATAGTTAAGATGAAATCTTCGGTCATCAAAACCACTAGTTTTATAAGCATTAAGACTCATGAAAACTCTCATATTCTTAAAACGAACTTCAAACAAGAATTCATATTATGTTCAACATCCACAATAAACTTAACCACTAACTAACTTCATGTGTTATATATATTTAAAATGTAAATGGACAAATTATATCCAACCAATGACCCACTGTAAAGTTGTAGAGTAAATAAATGTCTTAATAGGTAATCTTACGAGACAAACATAAGAGATAGATATCATTTAACATTGACAAATAAATAATTATAACTGGTCACTATGTTTTTAATGACGATCTTGCATACCAAAACCCAGTAATGAAACAGCACTTCATCCCTGCAAATAAAATCCCTGAAAACATGATTAAAATTCGCTATATTAGCTAAACTTTTACAAAATATTATACACTTAAATAAATTTGAATAAGCATCTTTGCTATATAGAAATTGATGTAGAAATTACTTTGCATCTCCTATTAAATTAAACAGTTATATAATATTTAAATTTTAATTCATTTTGAAGAATTTTCCATTAAAGTACAAGTTCTATTATTAAATTATTGGTGTTAATCATGATTATACTAGTTAAGATTCTCTCAATTTGAATGAACTTAAAGTAGGAACGATGGCATACAGGAAAATACCACGCTGTAATTGCTCAAATTTACTTGTGTAGATGAAGTGTGGTCCTTTCGGTTACACATCTGTAGTTATATTTTTCTGTACGAATTTTTACACTTACCAATCCATAATGGGAACAATACAAAGGGGTACAATACAGGTGCTAAAGATAAGAATGTTTTGTTAAAGTTTTAAAGAATAAACTAAATTTTGCACTTAAAAAGAATACCTGATATAAAAGCGCAATACCTGATCTTTTGGTCTTCTTATCTATTGTTCTGTAAAGACAATTAATGTGTATTACTAGGGCCAAAATCTGTGTAAAGTGTACATTTCATAACGGGTATAAAGCAATTGTTGCCAAGGGTCTTAGTAACATAGCTTAAAATAATAATAATGTTATTATTATTTGTTTCTATAATGCATGTTTTTAAAAAAGTAATCTGTATTTGTCTTCAGGAAAACAAAGAGATAATAGTAAGTATTATTTATTTGGACAAAAAGATGTTATTATGTATGAAATAGCTTTGAAAAAAAGAAAACAGATTATACTTTACTGTAATTGGGTCGATCTAGAAATTACCTGATGGCCAGATCAACTTTAACTCAAGTTTTAAGTGTTTAATTTAAAGTTTCAGGCCATGTAATGTAACATGACTGATCTCACCAGGACATATCCGTTAGAATAGAAATTTACACGCAATATTATTAGAAACATTTTAGCGTTATCCCTTTAGCAAGAAAACTTCTTTACATTTACTTACACTTCAAACGCAACAATAAATTTTAGATACTATAACCATAAAACAAAAGGGATACACCCTGATAGAATTATGACAAAAGAACTTAAATATCTCACGCTTTCGACGCTACCCAAAATAATATTGTAAACATCTTTAGTAGGGTGTTTTAATAACTTATTACAATGAGTGCAAAACCAGGAATAAAAAAATCCGATTCGTCGGCAAAGTTGAAATTCAAAAAGAACTTATCGAAATCCATAAAATAACTAATTTGCAAAACTCCCGACAAAGCTTTCCAGGTAAAACTAATAAAAGACTAGACTACGAAATTCACATTCATATTGACAAGATAATAGTTTTTCCAAAGGAATTATAAATGAAAAAAATGCTCCTTTCTAACAAAACAATTAGTTTTAATAGTTAAAATATTTCTTTGAAGGATTTGTTCTAAAGACCAAACTTTTATGAGTAGGCTACCCGAAGGGTTCAAAACAATAGAAAACACTATCTGGGATTAATATCTGTAATTACCTGCTTGTACCTAATTTTATAACATAATAGCAGTACTCTGCGCGCGTGACTGTGCCACCAACAAAAATGAATTTGAACGAAAGACAAAAAAAAAATATACCAACTCAGAAACTTTCCAGGGCTCATGAACAACGACAAAAGATAATCACATGATCAAATGCATAATTTAAGATTCTATAAGGGACATACAGGCAGACAGATAGACAATTTTTGTTATATAGTAGTAAACCTTTGTTGTTGACCTACGACAAAAAAAAAATCGAAACAAAGACTGGATGTGTTTTCATGTCGTCCACCTGGGAGGTAGTTCCTTATTATGAGTGCAATCATAATGAATACTTCCCAAGTATTATTATTTACATTAATGCCTTACATAAGTCACACGTAGGCTTTAGAACTGAGAAAATACTGAAGTACTCCTTACAGATAACTCTTATAGTATTTTTTATTTATTTAGCTGAAATATTTGATATCGTTATTATTCGCGTTTCCCTTAATACATGGGTATCTAGGCTGCCCTTGCCGCTGTGTGTGTTACAGACGTAAAAGAGTAAAAGTCCTATCATAAGTAACAGACGCTATTGGGAACACCGTTTTGATATATTAAAGAGGTTGCAAATAGTGAAAGATATCAAAAATATATACCACTTGTATCCTTTTTTAGTAGTTTAAATGTATTTTTCTTTTCGATCTCGAAAACTTCAAGGATATTGTTTTATTTCTCACAAAAATTCTAGTAAATTTAATTGTTTCTACTGGTAATTCTTAACATTCTGCGTAATGCGTGTATTATATACATATTTATATATAAATATACATGTATGAATAGGTGTGTTAGCAACCGAAATTACTACATTTCATCTACACAAGAAAGTAAGAGCAATCGCAGCGTAGTATTTTCGTGAATGCGATCGTTCCTATTTTAAGTTCATTCAAATTCAAAGAATCTGAACTAGTATAATCACGTATATCATATATATATCTGCGTATATGTATATATATAACTACAGGTGTGTTAGCAACCGAAATTACTACACTTCATCAACACAAGAAAGTAAGAGCAACCGCAGCGTGGTATTTTGTTGAATACCATCGTACCTATTATACTTTAACGTTATTCAAATTCAAAGAATCTGATCTATTATAGTATAATCATGTATATCATATACATATCTGCGTATATGTATATATATAACTACAGATGTGTTAGCAACCGAAATTACTACACTTCATCAACACAAGAAAATAAGAGCAACTGCAGCGTGGTATTTTGTTGAATACCATCGTACCTACTTGAACTTTATTCGAATTCAGAGAATCTGAACTAGTATAATCATGTATATCATATATATATATCTACGTATATGTATATATATAACTATAGGTGTGTAAGCAACCGAAATTACTACACAAGAAGGGAAAATAGAAGCAACCAACCGCAGCGTGGTATTTTCGTGAATGCGATCGTTCCAATTTAAGTTCATTTAAATTCAGAGAATCTGAACTAGTATAATCACGTATATCATATATATATCTGCGTATATGTATATATATAACTACAGGTGTGTTAGCAACCGAAATTACTACATTTCATCTACACAAGAAAGTAAGAGCAACCACAGCGTGGTGTTTTGCTGAATACCATCGTTCCTACTTTAAGTTTATTCAAATTCAGAAAATCTGAACTAGTATAATCATGTAAATCATATAATATACTAATATAGTACGTATATGTATATAACTCGAAGTGTGTTAGCAACCGAAATTACTACACTTCATCAACACAAGAAAGTAAGAGCAACCACAGCGTGGTGTTTTGCTGAATACCATCGTTCCTACTTTAAGTTTATTTAAATTTAGAAAATCTGAACTAGTATAATCATATATATCATATAATATACTAATATAATACGTATATGTATATAAGTCGAAGTGTGTTAGCAACCGAAATTACTACACTTTATCTACACAAGAAAGTAAGAGCAATCGCAGCGTAGTATTTTCGTGAATGCGATCGTTCCTACTTTAAGTTCATTCAAATTCAAAGAATCTGAACTAGTATAATCATGTATATCATATATATAAATCTGCGTATATGTATATATATAACTACAGGTGTGTTAGCACCCGAAATTACTACACTTCATCAACACAAGAAAGTAAGAGCAACCGCAGCGTGGTATTTTGTTGAATACCATCGTACCTACTATACTTAAACTTTATTCAAATTCAGAGAATCTGAACTAGTATAATCATGTATGTCATATATATATCTACGTATATGTATATATCTAGAAGTGTGTTAGCAACTGAAATTACTACACTTTATCTACACAAGAAAGTAAGAGCAATCGCAGCGTAGTATTTTCGTGAATGCGATCGTTCCTGCTTTAAGTTCATTCAAATTCAAAGAATCTGAACTAGTATAATCATGTATATCATATATATAAATCTGCGTATATGTATATATATAACTACAGGTGTGTTAGCACCCGAAATTACTACACTTCATCAACACAAGAAAGTAAGAGCAACCGCAGCGTGGTATTTAGTTGAATACCATCGTACCTATTATACTTAAACTTTATTCAAATTCAGAGAATCTGAACTAGTATAATCATGTATGTCATATATATATCTACGTATATGTATATATCTAGAAGTGTGTTAGCAACTGAAATTACTACACTTTATCTACATAAGAAAAATAGGAGCAACCAACCGCAGCGTGGTGTTTTCGTGTATGCGATCGTTCCTATTTTAAGTTCATTCAAATTCAGAGAATCTAAACTGGTATAATCATGTATATTATATATATATATATATATATATATAAATGTAAATGCAAAGGTAGAATATATATATTCTGCGTTTGCAACATAAACATACAGAGATGTGTCACTATACAAGCTAAACTTTCTAATTGCCTATTTTGAGACATTCTGTCGTTTACTATTATCTTTTACATTACAAAAGTATCCTATATACGTTAACTTTGCATAAAGCCAATAATTTAAGCAATAGACTTTGGTGATTACATTATCTGTTGTAAGGTAATTAGGAAACAGCTTTGACAGCTGCGAAGTGTAAACAATATGAATGTTAAGAAGAAATACCTATTATTTTAGATTCATTTCCTAATGGTCTAGATATTATTAAATATAATATATATAAAAATTTCAGTATTTAGTCAAGATATTAACACCTTTAGCCAATTAAGTGTGATGCTATGTATTTAAAGTGATAAATTTGAGATTAAGATAAAACCATGTAGATGGTAACTTTTGTAAAAACATTGATTGGAGATGACTGTTTATAAAATTTAATAAAATTTGACATTTTAGAACTACATCTTTAAAATTAAATATCAAGAAGCTGCTTATTTCAGATAGGAGGTACACGTAGTATTATATTAATTTATTTAGAAGAAGAAAAGAGACTGCCGATACTTCCAATTAATATCTAGTAGATTCAGTTAGGGAGCATTGAGCAGAATAGGTAAACTCAAGGAAGAAAGTGTAATTTCAAAAGTCACGATGTTTTGTCTGAAATATGTTGTATATTTTTGTTTGTGCTGTATGTGGAAGTCGCCGCTTCGTAATTATCCTTTGAACTACAATCTTTCAAACTCTATCTAAAAAAGTATATAAGCTATTTACATTACCTGAAGCCCTTAGTGTCGTACACAGAATTCATAGAATTCATGAATGGAATATTTGTTGCTTTGACGTTCAGCGTTTAAATGTTTACGCATTTTAAATTTCTTTACTTTCTCTTGATTTAACACAATTTTGCTAAAGTTAATACATTTTCATATAGCCTTTATTTTGTTTTATTCCACTTTCGATCTAGTAGCAGAGAACAAAAGTGAATTGCAAGTATCGCAGAATACACCCAAACCAATGGTGGATCACAGTCACAGTGAACTTCATAGTGCTGTTTGATCCACTAGTGGGTCAAGATAACGGATCTGGATGGAAAGACAAGACTTATAAAATATAATCCATATCCATAATTTGTATATTGAAAATTAAACTATGGACCTTTATTTTTTTGTCGTTTTGAAGGATTTTGAAAGTTTTTGTGTTAGTAAACACTTTAAGTTTTAAGGAGTAGGTAGATATATTTTAGGCAGTTTATACACTACTGTAAATAAGCTAACTATTGCTAGCCTCAACTTCTTATTAAAGTCAGAATTATTAAATAAAATGATAAAAACCATTGCCTATTTTCTAGTTTTTGTCATTGTTGCTTTAATGATGTAAACATGAGTAAATATTTGAATGGTAAAATTAGTATGAATATGTCATATTTTTAATACTTGTTACATTACGTTTCTATGCTGAAATGCTTTTTCTATTATCTCTACTTAATGTTTTAAAGTCTTCTGATTTATATACTCATATGTATTTGATAATACCAATATACAAACAGTTTTTATTTGCTGATGATAGTCCAAAGTTAATGTTTGCACTAATAAATCATGGACATTATTTCACAAATTATTATGCCGTTAATTATCTCGATTTTATCTCAATGCTTCAATTTTGTAAACTGTATATTTATAAATGCACAACACCTACTATTTTATCAAATAGTGCTCTGAAAGGATTTTTATGAAGTTAGGCGTGTCGAGCACTTTTTAGGTACACAAAAATCATCGCGTCAACGTCACCGAACGGTTTCCATGAGCTATATGAACTGTGTACATTAAACAAAGCGCATTAAACATTGCACTTTCTGTATGGACTCTTGGCTGAGGTGCATGTGCCAGAGAGACAATGCATACGATGTGGGATGGTTACGTTACTTCTCGGAAGGATCAAAAACTTTGTAGCGAGTGAGATAGCTAAGGCAGAGTTCTAGCTATCAATCATATAATGCTCAAAATACAAAAATACAAATACAATACAAAATAAAATACAGTTTTAAGTTTTCACTTATGTCCGCAGTCCGCATGACGGCCTCCAAACAATTTAAACAGATAAACATTTGATACATAAAAACTCCCAAAATATCTAAACAAATCTTTGCAGATCATATACAAACATTAGATTCGACGCAGGCATCCAATCGAGATCTCAGGAGTCGTATACGCTACCACTGCGCCACAGAGGCAGTCACTAAATTAAATATCAAAACAATAATGATACCCAGCTAAGTTAAGTTTTCTTTTATGATTAAACAAATATTAGTGACATCTGTGATTTAATCCATAGGCTACGTCCACCCACCAATTGCACTTGTCACTTGGCGCCTTATCACACCTACAACCGCTACAAATGTAGGAAGGATACACTTTTTAGCAGCGAGTATAACTAAGCTCTCTATACATCACTATTGCTATGGTTTTGTACCTTTTAACAACTCGTTGATAAAATATCATAAACACGATTGATCGATATCATAAATGAGATTACTAGTCTAGACTTAATGTAATATTAAACCAACACTTTGTTATATTATTTACCACTAATTTGTGTTCATTTATCTACATTATTTATTTATTTTGGTTGAAACTTCAATCACATTAATGCTAAGTTTATTAATTATTTTTATAGAAAATAAATCACATAATATTGTAATATAGTGTTATTAACTTATAATTAAATCCCTCCAGAAAATAAGGAATTATAAAACTATATTTGGAAGAGTAGTACAATAAAAAAAGCTTAGGTGAAAATTATATACAGATATGAAGGTTTAGCTAAGATTAATAGAATACAATAGTATAAATGAGCCTTTGAAATAAATTAAACAATTAAGGGTAAGTCAATGAAAAAAAACTTTAGTTGATAATGTCGTTTTGACTATTTCATCTTCCATTGTTTTTTGTGTTAGGAAAATAAAACAGACAATATTTTTATTTCGCCCCAAAAAGTATTTTACAGCCCAATTAAGTTGTATGTGACCTCTTCTGGCCTGTTTGAAGGCGACCGGTACTGGGTTCCACTCAAAACAGACTGGCACCGGAGAAGCTCGAAATTGCCAACACTTTAGTCTGCGTTCATTGTCGATGATGAAATAAACTCAGAAATTAGACGACGTAAGTAAAGACGTAAATAATCTGTAATTGAGGTAGGATTCAATATTACGTATGTTATGAATAAGAATCGATTGTAAGAAATACCACGTACTAGTTATCAGTTGTGATGTTCATTGTAATAAGAACAAAGATTTGTTTAATGCACTTCTTTATTTGTGTGTGATGCAATCCTCTAAACATGATGTCAGGTAATCCATTATATAGAAATATTTTAAGTAAATGTGAAGTAACATCTACACTAAATCACCACGCAGAGTGCCATATTATGAACAGTTAACCTTCCATATTACGAACGCGTAACAATAACATAATTAGCAGTAACGGACATAAGGCATGACATACAAATGAACATAATTTTTCTGAACAAAAGATTCAGTTTATCTTCCACTTATTTATACAAATCTAAAATTCATCAAATAGACAATGTCAGTCACGAACGCAGTTGTTTCGACACTTTATATTTAACATTTAACAGCCTTGTGTTCTCAGCAATGGATTTTCGTAAAAAGATATAAACTTGAAAAAAAAGCCATTGTAAAGTCAGATATATGATTCTCTATAAAGTCCGTTTGCTTATGCACATATGTTAGATTGTTAAATGTTTTTATATTGATGCCGTGATATGAACGCAAGATTTCGCTAATTGTAGTACACGAAGCTGCTCTCGAATGATCACCGTCTCAATGCTGTAATAATTCCCATAGTTAAGAAAATATTTTAGCATGCATGCGTGTATGAACTTTTTATATGAGTATTAGTTTCATATCACGGTAAACATTTTCTAAACGTGGAAATACGTAATTTATGTTTCAATTATTAAACTAGGCAAGTAGCTAATAATTAACAGAAGTTAATTTTGGCTACTGCAAAATGTGGTTTAATGTCAACTGTGGACAAAGACGGCTAAATAATACAATATTTCAAACTGCTTAAATAAACTAAAAGGTATATATAGGTTTTATGTAAGTATAGGAATGATATGGAGCTCCGTAACCGAAACAATCGGATATTAGAAACAAACATCGGATTTCGGATAGTTTAAATGAGACATATTAGAACAGGTCCTTGTTTTACCCGGTGGAGCCGCAAACTAGAAGCCTGTCTCTTGCTTAGTTTATTGTATCTATTATTTAGTCATGAATAGGCAGTTGGATATGACTACGAGGATTAATTTATATATTTTACTTACGTAATAGTTCTCATAAAAATATAAAATATTAGATACAATGAATAGCGAAAGAACAAATTGTTTATTTATTTGTAGTTAATTTTAGCGATTCTTTATGACATCTATATATATCCGATACTGTCCGAAACCAAGGTGTACCTAAATCCGTTTTCGAAGTGATATTCAAAGTAGTATTCATAAACTCCTGAATGATGAGTAACATTTGTTGTTGTCTAGTTAGATGAAAAAATATGTCAAATAAAAAAAATGTAGGTTGTAGTTGCTGTAATATTTAATCTACAATTAAATTTTTAATTTAATTCGTCTTTGACATTTATCAGTATTTTTTCTATTTCATTATTTGGTCCCAAAAATACTTGATATAAAATAGTTTTCTTAGCAATGGGCCCGTTTTTCTATTTGTTAAGGAAGAGGAAGAACCCTCGGATATCACCCACCGTTGCGGTGCTAGTTGTGGCGGACTTAAAACGAACTAAAAGCAGCACTCCGTCTCGGGTAGGTACTAACAATCGGGGAACCCGGTATACACTAGAAAGGAATTGCCAGGCATTTACCTTTGGCCATCTATGGTTTGGGTGTTGTTTACAAGTGGGAACCCCGATATTTCCTTTTTGGCCCCGTAAGAGCACGCATGCTCCGCAGCGTGTCGCATCTTCACTCCAGCTTACTTCTACTAGGGTGACAGGTGACTACATCGGTCACCTTCAAGACGGCGCTTATGGCGCCTGAGTTGTCTACGGTGCTAAGCCCATTCTGGGGCCCGGCGGATCGGGTGAGTTCTAAATCTCTCCTGGTCTCCCCTGGGCCATGCATGGCTTTCGCAAGCATAGCTTGCTCGCAGGAGAAAAGAAAAAAGAACGATTTTTCTGTAAGCTTATAATAGAAAATAAAATATTTTATTATATGATAATACAATATAAAACTTATTTTACAATACAAATAAACATACATGTAAATAATTTGTACATGTTGGTACATTACCCTACGTTACGGTACGGAATTGAACTTGGTGCCCCTGCGTTTTACAATAGAATGATCTGCCGTCGAGTTATAGTCATATTTAGTACCTCTTCATATGGATAATAAGATATATAAGGATAAAGCATCACCTTCACTCAGATGTAATTATAACTGACCAAGCTTCTTTTTTAATATATATGAATCGACTACAATAAAATTTTCTTTTCAGCAACCATGAATTTTTGAATTGTCATAATTCATAGGTACATATTATAGGTTGGTAGGTAGATACACATAATAGAAATTCACATTGGATAAGTTAGTATCGTGTCAAAAGTGGAAACTGTATTACAAACACAATATTACTCTTTGTAACACAGCAAAACGTTGCGTCATCCGGGTCACAACGGGCGACAAGATTCAAGTTCATTTGCTTTTTACTCATAAATCCATGGATGGCTAGTCTAAATATGTATATTGATATATCATGTAGAACGTAGGTGTAGCACCGAATGCGGGCCGACGATTAAAAAAGACCTTCCACCGGAACAATGACGCTTTGATGTAGGTAGTATGTACTGCGTATTTACGCCATCTGGTAAACGTTTTCGCTGTCTTTAAGTAAAAGGGAATAGCGGCTATAATGGCGTAATTATTTCGATATTTATGGTTGACTTATTGTGAAGCTGACTGTGTATTGCTTAAGTATATTCACTATAATGTTCGGATCGTCGCACGCGCAGCCTCGAATAATATTATTTTTAGCCGTAGGAAGGTTCTTTGGTCGGTTTTCCGCACGCATATCTATAAAACATGATGCTCAACACGACAGGACTCTACTGAATATTTAAGAATATTCTAGTTCCGTATTTAGCTTAGCTTTGTGTTTATAACTATGACGATGGCCTTAGAATTGTATACTTATCTATTGTAATCTTTTAGTTAAATATTAGATTTACCATCTATGCCTGTTGTTAGTTCTTATCACCTGCGGTTTACTTAAGAATAACATCGATATCTTAGTAGGATGCTACATATTAGAAGTCTAAGTCAACGATTTTCGTTGACCTATATAGTAGTTTCATCCGCTTCAATCATCATTAATATAATTATTATCTTTCTCTGATCCCCGGCGAGTATTTTGGGATAGGAAGGTAAATAAATTCTATTTATAGCACCGTTATACCGGCTTAGTTTGGAATCAGATACGATTACACGTTTTACTGTTGCCGCTTGGTGGACTGTGATGGCTGTTGCTTGTCCACAGACAAAGAAATGCCATGTATTTTCGGTTACACTGAAATGAGTATTACTAATTCTAAACAAAAGTAAAAAGTACGTAAAGTTCCTCCGAGTCCAATTTTAAAAGTTATACATTCAATTGTAGTGGAACGGGTGTTATGTCCCTCCAACACAAAGGGGGATCCTCTGACCAGGCGAGGTGATCATACCTGGTGGGCCGCGGTCTAACGCTTAATGTTGTAAAGTTATAAATATGATTATCTATAATTTCTATATTGCGAAACAGGATTAGCAGTTACTCCTTTTCGATGTATCTTCGGTAAATTTAGCAGTAAGCATGTTTTGTTGCGCTATATGTAGAAGTTGCCAAATAATGTTAATGCAGGTTAGGAAATATGAGTTCTATTATTCGATGTCATCAGTTATTGTAATTCATTTACAGGTACATGAAGGCGACGTAGTGGGTTTCGATATCTCCAGCAATGGTAAATTTATGATGTCGTGTTCGTCAAATAACGACATGGTTATATGGGATCTCAAAGGTCAACAGCTGAACAGGCTCGATACATATCTGATGACCACACACACGGCAAAAATATCACCCTGTGGCCGCTTTGTTGTGGCGACGGGCTTTGCACCCGACGTTAAAGTGATGGAGGTGTGTTTCACCAAGAGTGGGGAATTTAAACAAATAACAAAAGCGTACGAGTTGACCGGGCACTCTTCGGGTGTGTATGACGTAGCCTTCGATGTCGACACGTCACACATCGCCACAATATCGAAGGATGGCACGTGGAAACTATATCACACAAAGAGTAAGTATGCACATAATGTTTATTGCGCAGCGCTTCCGTATTATCACTTGTATTTTACGTAGAAATGAGTAGTGTTGAGACGTGACTAAAGAGGAGAACTCACAGTGGCGAGGCAGTGACGTTGGATTTGCCAAACATTTGCAAAAGTATATGTAAATATTTGTTTGAGAAATGTTTAATTGATTAAGACCTAACTAAAAATACTCGTATATGTTCTTTAACATTTGCATCGAAACTATTACAGTTACATTAAGTAATCAATGCAACATTAAAGTCTAACAATTTAGCATCCTAATTTGATGAGTATCCACCACGTGTTGCGAGTTTTCACACACTAATATGTAATGTTTGCCTATATATTTGCACATACTTATCTATTGATCATGCCTGTTACACAAAAGTCTTAAATTACAATACGAGTTGCGCAGGTTGTGCCATTGAAGACCTAAAGAATGTAAATAAAGTAACATATCAACAAAAATTAACCAAGTATTTATTAGTAATTATAAGGTTTAAATGGCATAGAAAGGGTTTGCTGACGATGGGAAACGTGCTATACACGTACTTGAAGTGCATGTTCGTTCATCTGCTTTCTTCTAGATTTCCAATTTCCATTTTTTTTTTTTAAAAAAAGGACAACGCCCGCACTAGGAATAAATCCTGTGTCGCGGGGGGACTTTACAAATACAAGAAACTGACAAAAATAACACCTAGACTCAAAACAACAATTTATGGATCACAAAGTGATTTCCCATGTGGGGTTTGTACCCACAACACTCGGCGTCAGTAGGGAGCGGCGTGGCGACTGTTTAAGCCACTGGACCAACCGTGCAGTCAAAGATAAACATTTTCCAAATATATTTTTTCTCATATTTAGATTTATTTAGCTTAATATTGATGAATTAATATTTTGAAATCTTTGAGTTTTCACAGGTTTACACTCTTAAAAATATTATGGTAGTAGTTGCGGAAATAAATAACATATTTATCTAGCGAAACTACTGTTAATTTTTAACAACGCAAAACTATGTATGATATAGAAAACCCATGTGGAAAACCTGGTTTTCCCACTTCAAACTTAGTTGTAGGTAGTAGAGCCACGCTGATTTTAGCACGAGCGGGCCGACTCGACCGGGGCAGTACTATCCTCCCACAGAAGAAGAAGACCAACCTAAAGCGCCAGCATCCGTGTTGTCGTGTTTCGTTGGTGAGTAAGTGAGACCGGAGGCCCATTGATGCAGGAATGACAGTTATCGTGGTAACTGTATAAGCCTTACGCTGTCACGATGACTGCTATGCCTTTTTCGTCCCCAAGCGGGGTGTGAAAAAACATCTCACAAGGCCGCCATAGTGTGAATCACCATACTGCATTGTCTGCATTTGCAATGAGTATGGTGACCACAACTCTTGGATTCTATTCATGCTCTCCATCAGGCAGAGTAGAGTCACTTTGGCAGGCTCTGAACATAAAAAAAAAACATTTTTAAAAAACTAGCATAGCATTTCTGTCTTTACCAAACAAAGAAAGATCGTCCCTGGACCTTGTTCCTTAAAGTTGCACAAACCTCACCTTCCTTACAACTGCGATACATAAATTTTCTTTTGTCAATCGTTCGTCAATACCACTTTAGTGTTAGTTAATTTCCTGCTCATAAAATTTATTTATCTGCAACATGTTTTTCAGCCTTCCTGAGCTTTTTTTTTTTAACGTGTGGAAACCCCCTCGGGCCGTCACCCCACTGGGGTTTACGGCGAGGCGGTATGTCGGAATCGGACCGACTAAAACCACACGGTGTGCCACTCTGCGCCTAACATAGGAGGGATCCGGGAACCGCTGCTATTACGACATCCAGATCCCTCCTAGCGCCTGCCCGCTCATGCGGGCACCATCTGCGGATAAACTCTCCTTTTAGGCGACGTACGGCACACGCGCACGTCACCTCCTCGCGGCTGGCCACTATAGCGGATGGAGGGGAAAACCCGTCCCATCCACCCGCGGCCACACTCAAGGCAGCATGAGACGCTGGTATGCGCGCCTCCGCCGCCCGGCTCGCCGGCGGCGAATTGGGTCCGAGTGGATATCGTCCTCCCGGGCCTTCTCCGCCGCCTCCTTCCGCGAAATTACGTCTTCGCAGAAGGTTGCGACCGCGGTAAAACAACTGTCGCTACCGGCCATGGAGCGTATGACGGCCGGTAGCGAGAGATCTCCTCCAATAACTGCAGTGAGGACCCCACGCTACGCCGCCCAGGCGGAACAAACCGCTAGCGTGTGCTGAGCCGAGTCCTCACTGCAGTCGCAGTGGTGACAGGCGGGACTCAATTCCCTCCTGGCGACCGAGTGCAGATACTTCCCGAAGCAACCGTGCCCGGAAAGGACCTGCTTCAGTCGGAAGGAAAGGGTCCCGTGCTGCCGCCCTGCCCACTCGGCGATGACCGGCTGGAGAGCCTCCACGAGGGCAAAGCCAGCACGTGGAGTCTGCAACCGGGACGACCAACGAGCCATTGTGGCTCGACGAGCGGCCTCACGCCACTCGCGTACCTCTTCGGGCGGGGGCCGTATGCCGCTACTCGCCCGGAAGTCAGCCGTCCGCCGATAAACTTCGGCGAGCACTTCCGCCTCCAAATCCCACGGGGGAGTTCCGGCCAAGGCGCACGCCGCCTCCGTCGATACGGTGCGGTAACCGCGTATGGCTCTAACCGCCAATATCCTCTGAGGGCGCCAGAGGCGAGCCCTATTCTGGGCAGTCAGAGCCGCCGCCCACACCGGTGCACCATACAGCGCCATTGACCGGACAACCCCTGTGTATAGCCGTCTCGCCGCGACGCTGGCTCCACCCAAATTCGACAAAAGGCGCCCAAGGGCAGACGCAGCGCCGACCAGCTTTGGAGAAAGCTGTCGGAAGTGCTCGTCGAAGAGCCACCTGCCGTCGAGGATCAGGCCCAGATATTTCATCTGGGCCTGAACCGGTACGAGGACCGAATTGACTACGATAGAGGCGCCGGGTGGTGGACCACGACGGGGCCCATGGAACAAAAGGGCCTCCGTCTTATCTAGGGCCACTCGTAAACCCCGTAAAAGACCCCTGTGGAACACCGCACGACATGGGCCGCCGCCTCAAAATGCCATCTCGGTCCTCGTACATGACGGTACGCTCCCTAAGATAGTCTGCCACAAGCCGCCTCAGGTACTCTGGCACCCCGTGGTAGTGGAGTGCTTCCCTGATGCAGCTAAATGGCAGACTATTAAATGCGTTGGCGATGTCCAACGACACCGCCAACAGCACGCCGCCACAGCTCACCGCCTCTTCGGTCACGGCCCTCAGGCGCAACACAGCATCGACTGTCGAACGCCCGGTTCGAAACCCGTATTGGGCGTCCGACAGATCGGGGCCCACCTCGCAGAGGTGCCGGACGATGCGGGCAGAGAGTATCCTCTCAAACAATTTACCCGCCTCGTCCAGCAACACGATGGACCTATAGGCCGCGACCGAATCGGTCGGCCGTCCCGGGACAACCTTCCTGAGCTTATAGCAACCTCGTAGAACAGTTAGTATAATCGTCTCGGACATGTCGAAGGTCTAATAAGCTTCTTGAAAATACGGTTGCATAACAAAAAATGCACGTTTAATTTGCAAACTGGTAAAAGCCATGTTAGCGCTTGTTCCTTACCTTCCAACCAAAATCTAATATATAAATATCAAAGTAATGTTTGCTCATATTTTATGAGCTACAATGCAGTTACAACGTTTATTTGAAATTTTGCATTCATATTGGCATAAATTCTGACTAAAGAGAAGAAATCTTTGGTCCAGAAAAACATTACAGTTCCCGAGGGATGGAAAACTTATCTTTTTGCGAACGACATAGCGAGCAATAATTAGTATAAAATATTTTTGAGATTGCCCGTCTATACAATAACAATAACATTTGTGGGAATCTCTTATAAAATAATTACGTCACAGCGGACAAGTCCACTCCGTTGACGATGTTTGTTTCGTATCAAAGCGTCGATGTGTCATTAGACTCACTTGCATTTTATTACGTGTTTAATGCTACTTTAATGTTAATTTAATTGACTAATAGGCTATATTATCGAGAAATTATTTGAATTCTAGCAATTAGCGTTTCGTTCTTTCGAATTAAATGGCTACGTTAACCATAATTTTCTCGCTTTAAGTAGTGAAATTACTTAAGGCTCATAACAGACACATTAATAGGCGCTTTGTTAAATAGACATAATTGTAAAATAGATATCTAATAAATTAATCTTATTTTAATTGAAACTGTACAAGATGATTAGAGAATAAAGATAAATAATAAATAAATAAATATTTCCGACACTTGACACACAACGCCATCTAGTTTCAAACTAAGCAGAGCTTGTGCTATGATAACTGACTGATAGAATATTATACTCATAAAAGACCCAAACTTCGAAACAAATATTTGCAGATCATACAAACATTAAGTCTGACCCGGAAATTGAAAACCCGAGATCCCAAGCACAGTAGTCGCATTTACTACCGCTGCACCACCAAGGCAGTTTAAAATCTTTACAATTAAAATAAATCTCTTAAAATTTCAGTGTGTTTTACCTCAATGCTTCACACTAGAGATGCTAAAAAAATATTATTATCCATATCTTTCTTCGTCATCATATATAAGACTATTGTATAGGTACAAATTACTACCACGATATACGATATTATGAGCCTTTGTAGTATAGCATGCGTTTAAATGATTATTAAATATAAATTATACTTTTAATTTTAATTAATAAGCTTAATTAGTTAATTATTAAATTTAATTGAGGTTAATTAAAGTTGCTAATACTCAGTATCTAAAATAATCTAAATATATCTGCTAATCTACGTAAGAAATTGTCCGACATATAAGTCATTTTTTATATAAATAACTTACAATAGTATCCCTTATTAGAAAAACAATACGATTAATAGCAGTGTTTATCAGTCTTTTGTTGTAAATAAATATTAAAATTATCAGCAAATAATCTCATGCTAATAGTTTGATATGATGTGTTGCTATTCTAGATTGTATCTTTTTTTTTGTAATGAATCACTTCTGGTCACGACATACATACTATACATATATCATAATTGCTGTATTGACAATAATTGATTCTTTATGTCACCCGGCATCGGGTAACCCTAAATCAAACTGTTTTACCATAGATAGTAAAGAGAATGAATAGAAGCATGTAATCACATGTCAATTAAGAGCAAAAGCGCGTTAATGTTGTACAATTTAAATAAAACTTCCATAAAATATGTAAGCAAGTTGTATAAGCAGAAAATGAAATGTAATCAATATTTTTTTTGAGTTTAATATCATGTTAAATTATAGTTAATAATACTAGTCTGACCTGGCTCTTATCTAACATTTGTAAAATGTAAGTGATAAGTATAATTGACACAATTTATAAGACTCGTCACTTATTACGCTTACAAGAAGAGCCGGTCGCAAGAAATCATTGTTAGTGCTATGAAGGTCCGGGAATACAGACATCCTCGCTTGTCGGATGTGGACCGCTAATGAGAGCTGGCAACTTTGAAAAGAAAATTATATTTTTAACCCATACATTTTTATCATGTTGAAACATGTAGAGAGTTACTGGTCAGATACATTAGAGGGTTGTAGTTCACTCCTGTCGATGGCCTTCTTGGTCGGAAACTGAGTACTGGCGCGAGCTCTAGACCACATATCGGACCGCCTCAAGAAGGTTCTGGATGCTATCTTGGCGTCCGGACGCTTTCCTGAGTGCTGCAAGAACGGGAAGTTGGTCCTATTATGGAAGCCGGGACGGCCTGCCGATTCGTTCGCAGCCTATAGGCCCATCGTGTTGCTGGACTAGGCGGGTAAATTGTTTGAAAGGAGACTCTCTGCCTTCATCGTCCGGCACCTCTGCGAGGTGGACCCCGATCTGTCGGACGCCCAATTCGATTTTCGAGCGGGGCATACGACAGTCAATGTTGTGTGGCGCCTGAAGGCCGTGACCGAAGAGGTGGTAAGATGTGGTGGCGTGCTATCGCCGGTGTCACTGGACATCGCCGACGCGATCAATAGTCTGCCATTTAGCTGCATCAGGGAAGCACTCCACTAACACGGGATGTAAGAGTACCTGAGACGGCTTATGGCAGACTGTTTAGAGGAGCGTACCGACATGCACGAGGACCGCGATGGTCTTCTGAGGCAGCGGCTCATGTCGTGCGAGGTTACAGGGATCTGCCCTCGGACCACTCCTGTGGAACATGGGATACGGTACGTAAGTGGCGGGAAGTGGCTCATCGAGCCGCAATGGCTCGTTGGTTACCCCGGCTGGAGATTCCACGTGCTGTCTTTACCGCCGTGGAGAATCTTCAGCCGGTCATCATCAAGCGGGAAGAGTGGCAGCACGGGACCCTTTTCGACTGACACAGATGCTTCGGGAAGTACCTGCACTCGATCACGAGGAGGGAATTGAGTCCCACCTACGCGGAGGCGCGCTTGCCAGCACCTCATGCCGCCCTGATTGTGGCCGCGGGTGAACGGGAAGGATTTTTCCCCTCCATCCGCTACAGTGACCAGTCACGAGGAGGTGACGTCCGTGTGTGCCGTACGTCGCCTAAATAGAGAGTTTTACCCGAAGATGGTGCCCGTACTAGCAGGCAGCTAGGAGAGGTCCGGATGTCGTAATAACGCAAAGTGACACACCGTGTGGTTTTAGTCAGTCCGATTCCGACACACCACCTCGCCTTCAACCCCGGTAGGGTGATGATCTGTTATTATTATTATATTTTAACACATTTATTTAACATGTTAAAAAAAATTGCCTATGAAATTTCTTTCAACTCATTTCGTGTAGTTTTTTTACGTTTTTGTGTCGTAAACACGTTGCTTTATTATAAAAACCTATTATTGCATGTGCAGTCATTGAAGTATATAACAAATGGAACCTAAATAACAACAAATCATTTCGTTGATAGTGACAATTATGATAGGAGTAATCTGTCACATCTGTATTTATATTCGCAGCAATAATATTTTGTAATCATGTACGTCATGTGTATGTTGTAGTTATTTCATATCTATATGTAGTTTAAATGTCTATAAAAATATTTTATTTTATGTAGTAGTAAAGATTGGATATAAATTATAATTTATCGAAAATAAATCAGGCTACGTTATAATTGAGTTTTTCTGTCAATCCTATATTACAGCAGTTAGGGTATCTATCGTTTTAAATTACGACGTTTTTAGTTCCTAACGAGATACACGCGTAGTAAAACTCACATATATATTCCAAAGGGGTAAGAGAGAGTATATTTGATGTCTATTTTTGATTATAATTTTAATCAGTTTAACATGGAATTAATATAATAAGAAATGTCTATAAAATTTTAATTTGTCTCAAATACTTTTCTTTCCGAATCTTTATTATCATCACATTATAATTAAAGATTTTTATTTAGTTTTTTTTATTTACTTTTTATTTTAACCAATAAAATATTGTTAAAAAAAATGAAAAATAATGGACCGAAAATCATACTTACAAAATGCGTTACCGTTGGTTGAAGCAAAATGTGAAGTCAGATGTCTTAACATATGTCCTACGTTCATACTGCGGTAGTAGTGCTTGTAAGAAAAATAGTTTAAAATTATATTGCCGTTCTATTGTCTAGAGCTACACTTGCAGAGGAGACTAGTAATAGTACTTTGTGAATTGTCAAACATTAGTGCCAATGTGCTAAGTACTCATTTAATTTAATTTTCTTGAAGGTTTTTAATATATATGTATAATAGTAAATACTCAGGTGAAATAAAGACTTTTTCCGTCTAAAATTTTATCATCGCTCCCACTCATGTCACACTGACAGCTAATTGTTCCATAGATTCTATATTATCTGTATAAACAGTAGCGTAGATATGATATCCTTTACATATGTATATTAGGAGACGGGATATTGGCACTTAAAAGTTTTGGTAGATGATATGATTCACACCCTTTCTTTCAACTGCTGGTAGAGTATTCCGTTTTCGACACCAAAATATATAGGTAAGCACTCCTTTCTTTAACCGTACCTTTTTGTCCTCGCATTCCGTTATAAATAGATATATATATACTGTTATAGAAATTGCAGTATTTCCTTAATCCGAAATAAATCATCAATCATCAAAATTTCGTAAAATACCTTTTCGTAAAAAAAAAATTACAAAAGTGAACTTTTGTAAATTAAGCTAGGCTAGTTTTAAACCGAACTTTCTATAGCTTAACAGCTAAAGCATAACTTCTACGGACTAATTCACACTAAGTTGTACATAAATAATAATAATAATATCGATCGATATGGGATCGATCTATTATCACAGATAGGACTATTGTTGCCAATAAGCCTGATATTGTGGTGATAGATCGATTAGAGCGCCGCGCAATGATTGTCGATATCGCCGTTCCTCATGACGAGAATCTCGTGAAAGTTGAAAAAGAAAAACAATTGAAGTATTTGGATCTGTCTCACGAGATTGCCGACATGTGGAATGTGGATTCGGTGATTATTGTTCCGATAATCATATCTGTTCATGGATTGATAGCGAAGAGCCTCGACCAACACCTTAAGAGGCTCGCGTTAGAAGGTTGGATCAAGGGTCTGATGCAGAAGGCAGTCCTCCTTGACACGGCCCGTATTGTGAGGAGGTTCCTGTCTTTGGAGCCCTAACCACCGGTGTCTTGGTCCCTGTACCCGATGTCGGTGGTCTACTACTATTTTTTATATTTTTAAATGTGTATTTTCTACTTTTTATATATTTAAAAATGTAATAAATAAGTGTATATAATGAAATAAAGAAAATAATAATATTACTAGACTACAAATAACTTGGCAATAGTTTTACAAATTAGTGAATGCAATGAAATATACCATACTTACGATCATTACAATATAAACACGAAAATTGAAAGAGATTCTTCCTTCTCATAATGTTAGAACACAACATTGTTGTCGTACTTTGCATCGATTGGAATATGAAAATCACTTTATCAGGGCCATTTCTAGTAGTATTTTACATTTTCGTACTATACATTATTTGAAAGAAGGTTTTTTAACTTCTCCATGATTTGTATACCAATTAAAAGTGAAGATACATACGTATAAGTAACTAATCCGCTTGGAGTAAACAAATACGGGACGGGACATGTCGTCATCGAAAGCGCACGCTAAGTAGTGGTGTTTGAACGACTCAAATTTATATAATGTTTTAAATTGCACTAAGAAAACTCATTTAAATGTTTTCAAGCCTGTTTATATTTTTTCTACTAAGTCATAAAAATCATTCCATTCCTAGGGGAACACGTTAAGCCATCGGTCTCGGTTGCTATGCGAACATCCGTGACAATTATAACGGGTAGCTAAAGCCTGACAAAGTCCTACTACACTCTTTCTGGAGAAGTTTGATGTCACTTAGTACTTGGGTTGTGGACGTCTAATGACAGCTCTTAATAAAATTGAATTTCAGCCATATCGTAATAGTCTTAAAGTCGATTCCAACTCAACTTACTTTACCTTTAACTTAAATAAATATAAAAATAGGAGGTAAGGAAAATAGAGGTATGATAATTTGTATACCCTGCATTTTCCATATCTTAATTTTTCACCGCTCATAATCTTTTTAAAATATTACCTTTTGCCATGCAGATATGTTAATTGGTTCGGAAGTCTGCTGAAAATCCGTCACATACATAGTGACAAACATTAATTGCTGAATGATTGACTACCATGATGTACTTATTGTTGAAGAGGTTCAAGTTCTATCATTTTCATTGTTAGTTCCACCTTACAGTAAATAAATGAATATCTATAAAATATTCTAATCTCGATGGAGGTAAATATTATTTTGCAAAGCCATCCGGATTCAACACAATCTTCACTATTAGGTCAACTACACAGTATCACTTACAGTAAAATTTATTTTTTGGTAATAATTATATAATTTACAGGCTTAGAAAACGATTGTTTTAAAATAATAATAAAAATAAATGTGTATTAAGTTATTACTAAATGTTAATTTATTCCGACATTGATACTTAACACCCAAATGACGTCTGTGCGTCAAAAAGATCCCGTTACTCATATTATAAATGTATTTTGAACACGTTCATTTTATTGATAAAAAATAATTTAGCTAATGAGGTCATAGTCTTTAGTACTCGAAGCTTATCAATTTAAGAAGACGTAATTAACGGCACGTTTACATATTGTTTCATTTGAACAAAACATGTATTCAACCTATATGGTAATTATTCTGTTGGACATAACCCACTGCTAGACATAGGCTTCTCCTTAGAAAGGAATTTTTGACTTCCTATGCCATCCTGACCAGAATGCGATCACATTTTGCAATAAAATATGGCCGCACGTATGCTTATACTGAAGCAACAAAACTCGAATGTACAGAAAATACATGTTATAAGCTATGATTGCGAGTGTTCTAATTACCTAATTATAATGCAAATATATAATACAGATATTTAAATTCAAACTAGGTACGTCTTCGAAAGTGAAATTTAAACTTCGGTGGCATTGATATAAGTAATTGTTTGAACTATATAGGTTTGAAAGCAAAATAGCACTACAAAAAATAATTTGAGACTTGCATGTCTTTAAACCTCAATACATGAACACGAATTAAACTAATTTGATAGAGTTATAGATATGCAACCCTGACCTGCCTTAAGCTATTGATTTTATGCCCCAATCCATCAGTATTAACAAGCAAAGATAGAAATTTTAAGAGATAAAAACAAGGAAAGAAATGTTAAAGGATACCCCTTTATCCGTAAATATCCCTTCGCTTATATATTATTGCCAATTTTCTCATCTGACTCCAAAAGTGCTCGATTTGCGGCCTTGCCACCTGCAACATAAGTGGGATAGTCAACAAAATGTGGTCGTTTAGAATTCCTCTTCTATATATGCTAAACTTAAGTGTATGTGTTATCTAACAACAATAAGGGCTAGGCCTCACCAGTTACACCATAAAGTTGCAGATAGTTATTTGCCATATACCATTATTTAACAAATAAAAGTTGCTGATATACGTGGTTATCTGACACATATGTTTCTATTTGAGACTTGTGAAACCAAAATCTGTAGTTACCTGACAAAGTAGTTAAAAACAGTCTGTCAGGCACTTTATCAGTAAGTGGTCAAACTGGCTCTTTACTTTATTATGGTCTTCGTGTATTTGTATTATAGTATAATGTCAATAAAATTGTCCGAAAATCATGGTCTTAATAGGTCTTGTCTTAATAATAAAGATAAACCGAAATATATAGTTTTATAACGTTTTTATATCTATTTCAGTTGAATACACCCGCGGTGAATCTCCACATGTCTTAGAAACGGGCTCATACACGCAAACTGCAAATCCTCCGCGCATAGCTCTCTCACCAAACGCAGAAGTCCTGGCTGTATCCGTCGATTCCTCCGTAGAATTCTACGACACGTACACCGGAAAACTGTATGACACCGTCGAAAATGTTTATTCTGGTAAGTGCTTTAGTTACATAAGTCGCGAAAATCGATCAACTTTTAGTTGATCATCGAAAGATCTGAACAAGACGTGGTCACATAAGAGTATTTTTGAAAAGAAGTTCGTGAATATGTGGTCAAGGTTACTTGACTCTCAGTATCGTAGCGATAAGACTTGTTTAAAACCCACAAGGATTTCCCCAAATGGAGTTTAATCTAAATTTCCAGTTGTAAGCTGCTGATATGAAATGCAGTTCGATTTCTACTTAAATTCTGTTTAAACTACGAATTACAAATGATGAGTTCATCTTTAGACAAAGGTTTTGAACAAAGGAAGAAAGTAAGGACACCTCGTAGTGACTCCGAAGATTCGACAAGAAATGTTATTTTAAACACGTGACTAATTTACGTTTAACGTTTGTTGGTCTATTTTGATAACAAACAAGCGGAACTCCCTTATTACGTGAAGAGAGAAGTGTTACTAGTGTATTAATTTGATTTATTACTGTATTTATGCTAATACTGGTAGTAATACACTTAATAATACATTTTGGTATCACGAACATTGTAATAAATGGCAATTAAGAAAGAGTGACAGTAAGTTTAACTGTTGCTACTTTCTTTTCTCAAGTGCTTTACTCATAGCATGGACGATAATAAAATAACGTTATAGCACATTTTTTTTAAAATTTAGCGTTACTTAGTTTGTGTAAATGGCATAACCTTTCGAGAGTTTTTATTTTCAACTGTTTTAAGTTATAAAAAAATATTCAAACTTTATTTAGTAATGTTATTAATATAGTTATTAAATGACCAGACTATGTACTTAAAATTGTATAAATAAACTTTGTGTTTAAGACGGAAGAATTTACTCACTTATTTGAAATAGCAGCAAATATTTCTAATTACCACCAGTCCTTGACACTGCAGTTAACACCTTCATACACTCACATACTCACGCACTACGCGATTATTATTCACCAACAACTAGCTATTTCGGGTAGTATTTACGGGGTAGCAACTAATAGAAGATATTATTACATAATTATTATGATTAAAGCGAGGGCCAAGTGCAAAATAAAACTAATTTCCGATTCTTTAGACCCTTCCCCATTTGGAAACGTCTATCTTATTGCAGGTGCATTTGTTTCTAAAGAACACCACAGTCCTTAAAATACAGCTTGATCTCTGTGTCAGATGGGTACGAAACCAACGAAGTAATTTGATGAAGTGTAAGTACCTCGAAAGTTACAAAATGACACTGGTGACAACTGTCACAGAGATCTAGCTATATTTTAAGGCCTATAAGTATTTACATATTTTTATGTCGATAGAGAGTCTGCTGTAAGGCTACTGAGGATTGTCTTTAAACAGTGTGATTATTAGCCCTTTAGTACTCGCAGTATAAAAAAAATATTTGATATGTTTATGTCCATAAAAACATAATACAAATACGGCAAAACTGACGTCAAGGTTCATTGGTGCAAGGCCGGATGATTAGAAGCGTGCAAATACAATGATAATTACCGATAATAGTGTCGTACTAATATTAAACAATTTGATTAAATTTTTGGGTTGAAATTATAATTTAAATTTGTCATAGTACTGGAATGTCCAACTAACTAAAACTGGGCCAAATGGCTTAGTTCAGCTTAACTATTAGCGTAACAATTGTATATTGTAGATTTGTTAATATATACGGTATTAATAAAAGTATTTCTTTGCTACAATTTGCTACCATTGTTAACTAAACTATCCTCTCTACTCTATTTTCTTAAATAGGTTAATGGATTACGGTAATAGGGGTGTGACAACACGTACATGTATGCAAACTGCGTGATACCATGGATGTTGCAACGTATCCATACTCTGGATTGAAATGGGGAAAAGGAACGCTCTATGAGGAGAACACGAAGGAGTATATATTTCATTGTCACATTAGTAATTTAAGAAACTTATTTGATATAACTTTCGTAACATCATTTTCAAGGAGAGGCCTATGTCTCGCAGTAGACTATTATAGACTGTTGATGTGATGAAATGTGGTTTGTTATAAAAAACTTAAATAAAATTTATTGTCCGAATTTTTGTAACGAGATATTGTTTAATAAAAGAATAAAAATAAAATATTAAACGCATAGTTCGTTAGTAATAAGATTGCCAATGCTCTAGTTCCCAGAGAACTCCTAGTATTGTAAGTGGTTGCAGTGTAGGTCGTACGTACCAGTAAGACGTACTAACTTTAGACTTGAAAACATTGACGAGGACTGCACAGATGGCGTAGTGTCTTAAACGGTTACCTCACCGCCTTTTACTACGCCGAGTGTTGTGGGTCCGATCTCTACATGGGACATTACTTTGAGTGATCCACAAATTGATGTTTTGGGTCTAGGTGTTCTTTGTGTCCGTTTTATGTATGTATATGTGTAAAGCCCTCGGCGGTACAGGATGTTTACCAAGGGCGGACGTTGCCTTTAAAAAAAATCTTTGCTTATTTAAAAAGTATGATATTATAGTATCATTTAAGTGTTATAAGTGGTGTATATCTAGTTAGAATCATATATGGTACAAGCGGAAATACTAGGTTCTGTAGCAACTACAAATATCAAATGAAAATATTACGATTATGTTGTTGTAGTATCATGTTAATATCATCGAGACCTTCACCAATAAGGTGTATGTTACGATAAAAATATCATAAAATACTTGTTTGTCATGCTCGCGTAAATTTTGCATATTATGTAAATTCTTATTTATTTTAATTATTTATAACCAGTAATTACAGTAATTGGTATCTGTATGAGTCTACAAACCATTAAATGAATCAATTTTCAAACACAGTGTCGTCTCAAATTATTACCACTTCTCGTGTAGTTAGTCGGGATATGGGAAAGGTTCGATTCATATCGAAGCACGTTGCATATGCTTATTAGATCCTGGCAAGCTTTACTCGTGTCGTTGTATGTAAACTTAATACTATATAATTTCATAAAATATATCGCCCTTATAGTGATTCTTCTAAGCAATTTACATAATGACGTAAGTTATTGTGTTTGCGCTTTATTTGCCTTCAAAACTTGCTGGATCGATGTCATGTCACTCAAATCAGGCGGGTGTTTGTCTACAAGTAAATCTAAACCTATATTTAAATTTGGTGGCACCCTATGGTGGGCCACGAATCAGTTAATATTTGTATAAATCATATAAAAAAACCATTTGATATCTTATAAAAAATGTTAATTTACAAAAAAGCTAATTAGTTGGAATTTATTTTTTAAAAATTACGTCATCTGAATGACCATCGTTTCAACGTTTGCACTCTTCTAAGCGAACACCAAAATTTTCGAATACTGGTCGGCAGAGACCGCGATATCGCCGACATCTCTTTGCTGATTTTTTTCTTTTAGTTGACGTAGTGTATTTGGTTTATTGATGTAGACACGATTCTTCAAATGAACAAATAAAAAGAAGTTTGCTGGGGATAGATCTACACTTCTGGGTGGCCTTGGAATGTCGCCTTGGCTGTCTTTAATCACCGGCAGGGACTCATTGGATATGTGACAAGTGGCGAAACTATGTGTTACGATTGTAGTCAGCAAATTCCAGTAGCATCGGTCCAAGAATGCCCGAGCATGTTTCCACGGGATATTAGATTCAAATGTTAAAGAATTCCTGAAGTCTTGGCCCATCCTATATAATTATTTCATAGTTCATTACGTTATAAAAACTTTAAAAGTCATTTAAGACAAAAAAATCTTTATTTTATACAGTAGCACGTGTTTTTACCCTTTTACTTTTTTAAAAAGAGTGATAAAAAGTAAATGGAGATAGAATATGTTAGATTTCTCATAAAGAGCAGCACAACTGTTCTATATGAACATCACTAATATTGTGGTACTTGATAGGTATTGGCATCTACTTACCATCAAATCGTCTGCGTGTTTCTTTACTTTTTTCGTGGTAGTGATTTATCCGTAGGTGATACCCATCTAGCAGACCAGAGCTAAGGTTTGGATAACTTCTACAAGGAGTTAGGGATAATAATATAATATAATATTTTAGAACATAATATCTGGTCCCAAACTAAGTAGAGCTTATACTATGGGTAATAGGCAACGGATATAAATACACATATACTTTTTTTTTGTAAATGCATGCATATTACATAAAAAAAAATTTGGTCCGACCCGGAAATCGAACCCGAGACCTCAAGCACAACAGTCTCATACGCTGCCACTGCGTCACAGAGGCAGTCAGAGATTGCGAGTATTTTTATTATGTATCTGTTTCTAGTGATTAGTTTTAAGTAATGGAATGTAATCATAAATGATGATAGAAGTTATAACACATACTAATAGAAGTTAAAACTTGTATCCTTATTTATGCATAAATTTAACAAAAATTATACTTGCTAATGAATCTACAAAACTTATTAATACAAAAAAATAAATACTAGACACCGTACTGTTAAATTTGGCTGTTAATTAACGCGTGATATCTGTAATTGTCGAATATGATTGTATCATAAATTATATTGCATTTAAATTCAATTCGTTTGGTAAGGAAGTCAAGAAATCATCATTGCTTACGGTTGCGAAGCAATTACCAATGCGCGCAACCATCGATCTAAACGCCATGGATAATTTAGCGTTTCCGCAATAGAACCTTGGACTGACTCTGCTGAACTTGGTTGTTACACTGTTTTTGATATGACGGTCCTCGTTTTATCTTTTTTGTTTTGCGTATAAGGCGACAAGCGATTAGGACAGACTGAAACATAATCCTTGGATACGAAGCGAAGGTCACTCAATGTGTGTTCCGTGTTACTATCTGTAACTGCTCTATTATAATTATTGCAAAAATACTAAGGGCATTTATGATTAAACAAAGACTTATCGTTTGTTGACTAAGCCATTAATATAGTGTCTATGAATTAATAATTTTTTGTTTGTCTTAAAACTCGAGATATAACCACTGCGTTGCTCCAATATATTCGACATTCAACCTAAATAATTGTTAAAAAATGAACGTTAATTAACTACCTAACTGGACTAATCAGATAATTAATGTGAATGAACATTTTATTTGAAAGTTTTTTTTACGTATATCGAGACTTAAAAGGTTGTCACGTTACGTTAACTTGGTGAAGTATTATTGTTTATATTAAATTGTAATTAAAATGAATAGTAATAGATATTTTTTATTCTTCTTACATAGTCTTTCCATCAAATGACTAGCTTAGTCGTTTGGCCACCCATATCATTAAAATAATGGTGAATAAGTACGCCGCTCACCAACCCGTGAAAGCTTGCAATATTAAATAAGGTGAAGCGATGACATTGTAGACATGTGACATTGTACGCGATGAACCTTTTAAACTTTTACTTAAAACTTTTAACGGTAGCATTATTATGATTGCCAAATTTATTGAAAAATGTTATGATTTTTCATAAACTTCGTCTTTATCATAATTTTCAATATGGTCAGTGAAAAGACCAGATCACCCATTTCTTTATCGTTAAAAATTAAGTTTTTAGACCTAATTTTTGAATTTGGCAGATTCATCTCATGTGTCATTAATAGAGGAATTATTTACACATTGTTATGAGAGAGTAAATTTGCCAATTATCATAATAGTCCAATTGTCATGATGTTATTGCGATTGTTTAAATATCAAAAAACTATGCAATTGTTTAGTATTACAATAAATAAAAACTTATTACACAAATTATAGTACCATTGTTTTTTTTACAGGTCTTATCAACTATATGAAGTTTGATGCAAGCAACAACTATTTGTTCGTGTGTGGTGACCGCGCCGTGAGAGTCCTCCACAATGTTTGCGGTTACCAAACCACTATAGATAGTTGCACAAGACTTCTGAGCTCCAAGCAAACTTCGGCCACTATCGAGCGATTGAATAAAACGATCAAAGAGTGCAAAGAAACCCTCGCCAAATTCGGCAAATAGAACCATCACTTCAATTAATACCATAAAGACTAAAAATTGTCGAATTGCATTTATTATTCGTATATATTTTGATATATTTTTATGACTACGTATACACTTGTTCTATTGTCAATGTTGCTAGAGTTAACTTCTTAGAAGAATATGTTTTGATTATATGAGTAAAGTAAATTATTTGAAGGATGTCGGTGTGCATGAATTATCAAAACCTTTTTCTATCGTAAATGATATAATGTTAAAACTATACTTGTGTCGATAATTTAAATCTTTATCCAAATTCTAAATCAGTATTCATTTTGATAATTTATTAATAGTCAATAATTAATTAAAAATAATTAGGTAATGATAAAAAATTGGGAGAAAAATATCGAGTCAAAATAAAATATTAGTTTGATGTATTCCTCGTTGCTCAGTCTCTCGAACACAAGACCTCGAAAACCTTCAGATCGAGTAAATAAAAATGAATATTTAATTGTATCACCCGACATTTTATTAGTTTTTTGCCATGAATCTGATAATTTTTACTGATTTATTTTACGCAAAAGCTAGTATAGGCTGAATTCTCCTCTTATGTGGTTTTTATATTTGCACATCTTTATCAAAGGAACCATTACTAGTAACACTAACGTAACAGTATACTAATTAATGCTAATTTTTGTTCTAAATGTTCAAATATCAATACCCAACCTATGTTTAAAGATGTTTTAGATTCATATTTAACTATTAACTCTAATTTGAGTCACTAAATTTATATTTTAAAGTTATAGTCTATTGGTTTATTTTTTAAGTCTGGCAACTTTGACGATAAAGAAACTATTTTTAAGAATAGAATAGTGTTACTATTGATTAAAAAAAAATTACGCAATACTCTCGGTCCAAAATTTTTAAATGTTTTAATATAGCTACGATTACCGCAAATTGTTAATTAATTAGTTGAATGACCGTCGGTATATGTGTTAGTAATGTGTGTTCTAATAACAGTAATCATTTGCATGGCAATTATAACTGCTCTTGACAGAACACTACATAATGCATATGGATTTATATAACTTGAAAATGACTGAGATATCACTTTCTTGAATAATTTTACATGTTATTGCGTAATTTAGTAAAACGCAACGGTTCCTTCTCTAAATGTTCGACTCTAAGATAACGTCGTATTATTGTTTTCGTAATTTTATGTAGACCGAGATTGTATAAGTATTCGTTTACTATTAAACAATTTGTAATGCTTGTTATAGTAGTATATTTTATTTGCTCACTGAAAAGAGCCGGATTTTGTTTGAGGGTTTCCTCTGTTCTGATCCCTCCCAAACATCTATTATAGTTATTTTGTCATTTTTTACAGAAGCGAAAACACAATTATTGTTAATCACTTTTATCTTTGCCGCCATCGTGGTTGTAAAACCAAGAGTTTTCTGCCCAATTACTTTATGTGAGCTAACAAAACAGGTTTAGTATATTGTCTTTTGATTAAATCTGGATGATCATGAGTTTGATAGTTTTCAGTGACACGTAAATTGCTTATTAAAAATTTGTAAGATCTTGTCGTAGCAACAAGTAAGGGTTTCCAACTAAGACTACACGAACTCCGTACAAATTGTTACGAATTATAGATCTATTGATCGTAGCCGTGTTGTTGTGTGACGTGGCTCTCACATGCGATACTGTGTATATGTAAGTCACGGAATTCAGTGAAGTAGGTAGTTACACTATATTCATGACATTACTTTATACACGTTTGATTTCAAATTGTTTGTCGCAAAAATTCATAATTATAGTTTTAGTTATGTAATTGTCGATTTCTCAATAAAATATATCTTTATAATTTGATAGTTTCTTTTCAATGTATAAATATGTCTTCTGGCAAGCTATACTATGTAATGTAAAACATAGTATAGTTTTTACAGTTTTAGTAACAGGAAAATGCAGGTTTTACATGTAAAAAAAAAATTTATGTGGGCCCATTTCTTTAACTAGCATGTTTTTTAAAGCAGCCTTATGTGTTTTTATTTACGAGCAAAAGAACCTGTAGCTTAATAATTTTATAAATAATAATGAAATAAGTGCTGCACTAAGGTCGATTTAAATTGTTTACAGTTGTACATTAATGTAACAATAAATTAAAAGCAGCCACAACTCGTATTAATACAAAAAAAAACAATAATGTTAAAAACAGTACCAGTAGTAACATTAAAAACACTAACATCCCGATGGAAGTGTTATAAACTAAAAAAGAATACAAAATAGATCAAGCCAAAATTATTTGAATTAATATAAAAAAGTTAAATGCGGTCTAGCAAAAAAATATTTACATTGAATGTGCTTTTAGAAAAAAAATCACTATGATTTATAACACTTCGACCTCGAAGTCGAAGTGTTACATGGTTGGCGTAGTGGTTTAAGCGGTCACCGCGCCGCTCTCTACTGAGCTGAGTGCTGTGGGTTCAAATCCCACATGGGACAGCACTTTGTGTGATCCATAAATTTTAGTTCTGAGTCTGGGTGTTCTTTGTGTCAGTTTCTTGTATGTTTGTAAAGTCCCCCATGACACAGAATTTACACCTAGTGCGGGCGATTCTTTTTTTTTAATTAAATGAATCATTTTGTTAGGTTACATTGCTCCTCTCAGAAACTAAAAAAAGGGATATTTCTTCACATTTATCTTTGAATACTATATATATATTGAATGTTTTATTAGATTTCAAAAGGAAAATAATATACAAGCGCCATCTTGTGAGGATGTTTGGAACAAATTTCAGGTGAACGCTACATTAATTGTCTATTTCAAAACAGTAGCAACTGTTTAGGTGTCTTTCAAAATGAAATTAAAAAATATTTCAGTTTTAATTTCGAAAACATGGTTTGTATCTTTAGATACCCGCTACGGGTTCGATAACCCCCTGGAATCAATACATGTATGTGACTAAACAACAGTTGGTTTAAGTCTCTGTTGATAATATTAATATTTGTTCGGTGTTATTAATGTATCCAGGTGATATTTTGCATAATAATAACCTTTAAGTGATAAAGACACTTAATACCTAACTGTTTCGTACCTACTTCAATTGCTTACGTCTAGACTTTTCGGTGATACAATATACATGGAAATACCGTTAATTTTTTACACTTAAACACACGATCATCTGTTTTTAAATATAAAATTAACAACACGTGCTTTTTCCGTTAGGTTTTTCCCCCTCTTTCTTTAGCCAGCGAAGTAGGGAAGCATCTCAAGCTTACAAGAAGATTATGTGAGGACTATACAAAGCTTTATGATCTAAGATTTGTCAATTTCACAAGCTTTAATTAAATTACTTACTGACTTAAAATTTAGCTTGACTTCTATTCCTTTCTTGCTAATCGCTTAATGTTAAATTTGTTTTGAAGTTTTAAGATACTAAAATTAAGGTATCTAACTTACATTATAAAAAAATCTAATGGCCTGTTTTTGTATGTATTTACGAAATTTTACGCTTTAAAAACTCTTTAAATCAATTGATTTTTCCTTATTAAACTTAAATATAGAAATTGTTTTTTTTTTTATTTTAATACCACCCTCGATAGGTTTTCGTTATTAACGTACGATTTAGGACCACAAATCCATTCTTCCATTTTTCTGTCAAAAAACTATCTAAGAACACTTGGTTTTTTGTGAGATAAAACGATACGTTAACTGTCGAAATCCAACTAGAGATACAAGAGACTAGAGAAATTTAAAACATACTCCCTAGACAACCGGTTAAATTTGATAGGTACACAAATACTCAAGCTACCGCCATCTACTGCTGAACAAAAATCTCTCAAGGAACGCGAACTACCCGGAGTAGTTAGTAGTCTTGGGCATCCTATATCTATCCACTGCCAGAGTCACCCTTTTCAAAACGTCGATCCATCGTGTCGCAGGGCACCCTACACTACATTTGCCTAATCGCGGCCTCCACTCCAGCAACCAACAGTAGACATTGCAAATAAGCTTTATTCGATTTATTTATTATGATAAATTACAGGAATATAGGAATGTCAGGAATACAGCAAATAAAAATAAGGCGTAATATTTTAAATGTAACTTTATTGTGTTTTGCACAAAAGTGACGTTATCGACATTACACTGAGATACTTTGTGATTAAATTTAAGTACAGTTTCACAGTTTCTGATAAATAAATACAGTACAGCTATTAGGCGCACATACAATCAATAATGAGCCTTCTAGTCAATTCCATCAATTCTGCCATAAAATAATCGATCTGATGCCAAAATACATTTATTTATTCTTTTAGAAATAATAGAAAACACATCCTCTGTGGCTGATTTAAATAATTTACATCTTATGAAAAAGATAGATTTCGTATTTATCAATAATTTGTACCCATATGCTGTTGAACTGTTGTTTAATTTGTTATATTTATAACTACAACGATACTGTACTGGTGATAAATAGCACGTCTACCGTCTTAATAGCAAAACTGATTTGTTTAGAAAATAAATGTCACCTGTTGAATAATATAATATTACTTCTGTCATGATCATATTCGTAAACAAGCAAGTAATAAATTCAAAATATTATGTTCCGAAGTCCTGTGAGAAGTTAAGCGCATTTTCTATTATAGAGGTAGTGTAATCTAGTTGTGACGTCATTGTACCTTTTCACAAAGAGAAAATAACTCTGATAATATTTTGGCTGGTTTCATTGCTCAACAATCATGGAACAAGAATATTCTTTTGTTCGGCAATTTGAGTTTGAATATTGTCAGAGATGGCCTTGGCTATTGCCAGGCCCCGGACGGATAATCATTGCGAGGCCCCGGACAGGTTCGAAGCGCATCAATGCGCGGTCATTGGCGGTTAGTTCATCGCGAGGGCCTGACTTTGTGGAATTAGTATTAATCATGATACTTGAAATAAATAATGCAACGCAATATCTGCTACTGCTCGAACATTAAAGCATAAGCCGACTGGAAGCCTGCTAAAACGAGTGGTGAAATAAAACATGGTAAATCCCCAGGAGGACCCGGGCGGTTGCCCTGCTCACCATCCCCAATAGTCGCTCCTGACTATTGTCGTATTCGAGCAGAAATCATAATAGTACATAAAAAATTGCATTCGTACTTAAAAGTACTGTTAACTATTAAAGAGATAAAATATATAAAGCTGGCGACCGTAATATCACTTGTTTAAACAGTTCATCGAGAACAATGCGTGGATATGAATACAGCAACTAGATAAATGCAATAAAACTATTCATTCCACACAAAGTTGTACACTGAGATGCAGTTGTAAACACCATGATAGATATTAATATAAACGAGGACAAGTGGTATAACTTATGGTTTTAAGATTCGTATAAATAAATCTTACGTAAGGTATGGTGTTAAAATATCGTCTGAATAATATTTAAAAAGTAATGGAAAGGAGACAGCTGTTATCAAACCGGTTTACCGGTAATTAATGACAAAAATCAAGTGAGAATAAAAGATTCTAAATATTGTATAAGCGTTCTAAGTTATACAAAAGTAAATCAACAAAATAATATCGCCGTACTACATTACACGTACACATTTGCAGATTCATTGTATTTGCCATCAGTAATATCGTCTAGATAATATCCTGTGTATTTATAAATTATACACGCTAATAACAGTACAAGCTTTTATGGACTACCATCAATATCTATAGTTCTTTCGCGGTAAGAAAATAGTGACGTATTGACCAAGCCTCTGACCAATCAGGTGGCAAGAAATTATCGTTTCGTATGGAAGTTTGAAACCTTAACGCGAATGAAGTATAATGATAAAACTTGATGGTATCTACAAAAGTAGGGTTTATTTTAGTCAGAGCTGTATAATTTAAAAATACCTATCCGTAAAATCAGACAAGATCAAATTCCACTCCCAAATACTATATTATTTCGGATTGATCAATCACTAGAAAACTTAACCTATTTACAATATTAACAATAAAAACCTCACATTCGCTTACTAATAGCATTACTCAACATCATAATACGAAAACATAAAAGATAGAAACCAATATTATTTAACGAAAGAATATCCATAAACACTATACAATTATTACTGTTTTTTTCAGTAAAATCTTTTCTTAAAAAAGATTCTTGCAATTTGTTGGAGGTCAAAACATTTGACAATTTCGTGATACAGTTGTCAAATAATCATTATTTGCGCGATAATATGAGGCCTTATTTAGTTTTCATAAGACAAATATTTATTCTTAAGGAGATTCTATAGCTGTAACATATGTCAATAAACTGTTATTTTATACAATAGGGAAATATGACTGTGCTTCATATGCAAAAGTAAAGTTAAAGCGAATTTCATAACATTTTTGTCACAAGCATGTAATAACCATGTAATTTGTTATTTGATATGATGCAATAGTACCTACACATCGCCAGGTGTTAGTTCAACGGTATGTAACAAAAGACATGGTTTGAGAATTAAATATACTTATGTTAATTTGAATGTACTAAGTATTGAATCATGAAGTAAATTCCAGCGGTTGGCAGTCAAGTTTCTGTTATTGATCAATGTATACATACACATTACGTACATATTTCCCATTAGAATAACAAATAAAAACATATTGCTACAAAATGTTTTTATTTAAGTTTGGTACGGTATAACGCCCGAACAAGTAGCTAAGAGCGATTCGGCTCGAAGGATCAATTTTTGTCAACGTTGTAACGAGATCAAGAATTAAAAGATAACATTAGAGATATTTTGGTGGAGTTCATTTCCTTATCTGATTCAGTTAGATACGGTTACTAAAGATTACATCGCGTGCATAAGGATTAACGTGATTTTTTTATTAATTTGGATTTATCTGATGCAACTGCTTCCACGGGCGTTGCATCCATTTAGTTTTATTTAAACCGATTTTATGCTCACTCTAAACGAATAACAAATATTACATTACAATAGATTATAGTAAAATATTATGAAGTTATACCAACAGACAGTAAAAGACATTCTCATCAAATTAAATAATTATTATGACTTTATACATTGGTACATTTTAACTACTTACCTGAATTTGTAACAAGTAACAGAACTTTCAACCGTATGATATGATATTATGTGAATTTATTGAGCAATTATATTATGATGATTTTAAATTATTACATGATTTTAAATTATTTTGTCCATGGGATTTTCATAAATAGTTATTCATTTGCGCAACATTATTTATAAATCGTATTCATCATTAATCAAAAATATGGCAACGTGGGTTTCCGTGTTTTTTATTACAGACTTTTTTTTATCTATTTAGTAGGTGTAATTATTTATTACTATATTATAAAAGAGAAGTATTATTTACACGAATTTACTAATCTTTGACATGTGGTAGTTCTGTCAGTTGGACCACCGCCATATATTATTGGCACAAAATAATGTACAAAATAATTAACATTTTATATTATTGACGTTGACTGTACTATTCGATTAGTATGGACCGATACACAAAATAATAACGTTCTTGCTACAGTCCAACTGGTGGATAAAAAAATTCCCGTGGCACTACCAGTAGGACCACGGAAAAGTACACTGTTTTATTTTCTTGCAATTGTAATAAATATGTTTTCATAGAATATCGAATATCAGTAAATTTCGCATAAATAAGCCTTCTGTTGTCAAGATTAACTAATCATTAAAAGATTCTACTTATTTGAAACCTACTACATATTTATGAGATTAATAAGGAAATTGATTAGAATACGTAGTGAAATATAAAAGTAGTGATGTTCACGGTGATAAACTATGAGAATAGTATACAACAAATGTGGATTGTACGAATTTTTATAAGGCATGTATATCGCTATATAAGACTTCTATATGTACATAATATATAATGTTCAATTTTGGTGATGATCTAAGACTTAAGCGTTGAATTGTAGTAAAATAAGGCTACTGCTAGATATGTGTTAAGCGAAAGCTGTCATATACTTAGAACATTATTACAGTTCTTGTCATAAGGTTCATTTCAGAATCTTCAGTTTATCTCATACAGATACGAAAGCGTTAAATCTGTATCGTTGAACGTTAACGTAAACTAACCTTTAACTTGACTTGTTAGTTGTTATATTATACGTACGACGATTATTTAACATATATAGTTACATAAATATTGTCGTTATCAATGTTATCGAGTAAGATTTAGAGGTTCCATTTTCACGATGATAAGTAATATCAAACACTAATATTAGAATTTATTTTAAAAATAAATGCGCTTGTCTTACGGCTAGTTAAAGGGAAAAGTTAGAATCGCTGACAACAATTTTGATTGCATTCAAACTGAAGTGATCCTTATCGTAGATCGTATGACATGTCGAATGCGCGGTAATCAAAAGTAAAACATATAAAAATTAGTAAAATCATTCTCGTTATAATGCCCGATCGGCAAAAAGTAAGTAAAACAAAATACGTAATAAAAATCAGTCATAATATTGTCAAATTCCGTAATAGACGTCGAATTAAACCGACAAAGTACAAAAAAAAAATGTTTTCAACATAACTTAGTCAACTTAATACGAAATAAATACTGTAAGTACTAAAAAAATATAGTATTGAATAACGCAGTGGCGACTAAAGACTTTGGTGCAAGTTCCCCTCGCAGTCCGTGAATATGGCCAACAATTCGATTTCTTCGTTATAGTATTGGACTAGCATGAAATTCGTTTCCGATGCAACCTCCGATGCATCCGCTTCTCTTTCTCCGTTATATTACCTGGAACAGGTTTTTAATTTCTTTGTAAATTAATTATGATCCAAACTGGTATTTACGAGACTCGAGTAGACTAAAAATATGTTCAGCAGGAGTAATGGGCATAGCTTGAGTAGTACAACCAACTATATTGACCGTTTAGCTTACTAAGTCCGATTTTATTATTAGAATGAGCGGGAACCCCTCTATGCAGCTTGAAAATCGTACACAATTACCTACCTGTAGACCTGCCCTATCACATTTCACCAATATGTATGCAGGCGCAAACAATCAGCCGCCAGGTCGGCTAAGAGCACCCTTTTCTTGGGTAGCAGGGTAATGCCGGCGACCCTTCGAGGTCTCTTGTCGGCGAGTTCCGCGGCGGCCAGCACTTGTCCCGCGCTCGCCCCGGTGGCCTGCAGCACGAGCAGCGCGGGTCGACCGCGCACTGATCGGGTACACACCACGCGAGATCCGCCCTCCTCTTCTTCTAGAACCACGCCACCGTACCCACCGCGACCTTCGAAAATATGTTTCAAATTTTAAGATCTTATAGGATCTACAAATCTATAAAACGAGCATCGACTTAGCTGATGTCCGTTCTATTTGTACTGATGATCGCACTCACCTTTAGGCACTGGTGCAAACACATTCTTGAGATTCCCCTCCACATCGTACACCCTGACCGCCACGTCGGCTATGATGAGCAACTCGTCCGACAGCGCCAGGCCGCCGACCAAACTCAACTCTCCGTTGCCCACCTATCGTTGAAATCGAAAATATAAATGAAAGTGATCTTAAAATATTTCAAAATTTTCTTCGAAAGATCAAATAAAAGTATAACACAAAGGTAATAAAAGATAATATAGTGTAATCTGCTATTTTTTTTTCCTCAATAAATAAAGTTTAAAAAACACACTATCAAAAGTCGTTCAAAAGTCCAAACATATAAACACAACTAATAAAAGTGCGTTAAAAAGAGAACTGCCGCGTTAGGCAGAAATCTTGTATCCCGATTTACAAACATACACGCAACACAAAAAATATCCAGACTCAGAACAACAAACAGCGCGGGTGATAGGACGGAACTTTGAGGTACACCAGCATTAACCTGCTGAAAATTGGAGGTAGCGCCGTTGCAGAGGACTCTAATGCGGCGCTCGTGCAGAAATGCGGCCACCCAGGTGCAGAGTTTGGGGGTCAGGCCGAACGACGGAAGTTTGGAGAGGAGCGAACGGTGTCCGACCCTATCGAAAGCCTTGGCCATATCGAGGCCGATAGCCAAGGACTCCCCACGCCTATCTACAGCCTCACCCCAAAGGCGCGTGAAGAACGCTAAAAAATCACCCGGGGATCGGTTCCTTGCAAAGCCGTATTGCCCATCATCATATATGTGGCGCTACAGAGGCGGTGTGGCGTCACGTACCTCCCGCTCGATGTCGCCGCGCTCGTCGAGCAGGAACACGGCGCGCGCGCCATTGTCGGCCACGGCGAGGCGGCGCGAGGCGCGCGCGGCCGCCACGCACACCGGCTCCACCAGCCGCGCCGGCCGCAGCACGCGCAGCGTCGCGCCCTCCGGCGACACCTGCACACGCACGCGAACCCATATACGCGCTACGACAGTGAGGGCCCGCGCAACTGGCGGTGTAACAAACGGCAACCTAATGCGATTGATAAAGCGTCCGCGGTGTATATTTAACCAAAGTATATTTCATACTGCGAACGCACACGTCGGTCGAAAAGACCGCGCCGCGTGTGCCCCACGACCGACGCTGACGGACGTGATATTTGTTGCTTCCGGAGCAAAAATATCGCTCGTTTGCGGTGCGTCTAAACGTCGTTCATCAGCATCGACCGCCTCTAGTACTCCACTGCGGGATATTAAAAAAATAAGTTTGGCCAGCGAACAGGTTGGTACAGGGTTTATTTCAAATTTTCCCTTTCTTTTGCAGTGCTATTGCTTCTTAAACACTTCGGTACATACGACACCCACGGGATGAATAGGGGTGATAACACTGTATTCGTAACCCATCACCACACGGATGACACTAAACTTTCATATTTATTTTACTGTGAAGTATCTATATCTACCTTGAAATAACGTATAACGCCTCCATCTTAAGACATAACATTGTGCTTATACAATCATAAATAGGTAAGTCATGTTGACTTACAAAAACAGGAGCAGTGTTATGGAGCGAGGGAACACTACCTTCGTTGTTAATGGATGCTTGAAAAGTCGATTCACGTAATATTTTCATCGCGTAGGTACACGACGACGCGTTAAAAAAAAAAAAAAAAAAAAAGGGTACACGACGAAGAAGTTTATGTAGTATTCAAAGAAGCTCACCTCTGTGAGTGTCCGAGTTCGCCAATTGACCGCGATAATTCCGTCAGCGGTGACTGCGATCCCTGTACAACTCCGACCAGCTAATCCTGTAACATTATTATAAACGTAAGTAAAGTGTTTTAATAAAAAAAATTACAGGGTTCAACATCATAATTAGCTCAGTTTAATGAGACATCTCAATAAACATCAACTAATTAAATGCAAATTTAAACACAGCCCAACACCCTATTACAAGATTTATCTAAAGATGTTTTCAATATCTATGGGCTTAAAGACCAACGGCAAGAACTTTTTCTAAAATCGTAACAGTTGCTGAAAGCTCATGTATTGCCCTATAAGATTTTAAATGTCTGTTCGTATACTTTGTACTATTCAAGTAAATCAAGTTTGGTAAAATCTTTGCACGAACTCACAAATATTATTAGAAATAGTACAGTGCAGAGGTGGTACCCAGTACAGCACAGTCTAAAAAAAAATTAGGGTTAGTTTATGATGATACCTTCATTGATGATATCCGTTTTAAATGCAAAAGTCTCATCGTCCAGCACCTTTACTCGCGAGTTGCCCGCATCCAGAACGTATATTTCCCGTCGTTTTGGACATCTGAAATTATCACATACACAATTGTAGTGGGTATAGGAAACAGACTAAGAACGTTAGGAGCTAAGATTTAAAATAAGATAGATAAGATTTTTATATTTAAGACAACTGACGGTCAATGGATCACCATTGCCCATCGGTTAACTATGGTCAAGTGTGAGTGTATTTAATATCAACGGACAACGTTCGGCGTTGCGAATAGCTCGCACTAAAATCTTCTGTAAAGTCAAAGGCGCTTTCGAATAAATTCATACTACATCCAATTTTTTGTCTTTTCTAGCGTTAACACATTACTTTGAATAAACTTGACTAAACATCGTATCGAGAATGCAACGTTAAGACGTGCACTCGGTCGATGTAGACAAAGGTTAGAGTTATTGAGAACAGCGTGCCTGGCGAGCGCGACGGGCTGGCTGAGCTGCTCCTTGCCGGTGCCGCGCGAGCCCCACACGGCGAGCGGCGCGGCGCCGGGCGCCACGCGCGCGCGCAGCGGCGAGTCGCGCACGCCGCGCGCGAACACCAGCACGCGCACGCACAGGGCGCCCGCGCTCCACGGCCGCATCGTGATCCTGAAATATTCCGCCGCGTTAACATCGCCGGACCGGGACACCGTCGGGAACCACTTTCCAAAACAGAATCATTTTTCCAGGTTTCTAAAAGAGAAAAATATTTGCGACTCCTTTTATAAGCTCGCTTTAGCTTCTCTCCTGTACACAAGTATAGTCGAGTTGGATTTTTGTGATTATATCGATTAGTAATTACCGGAACTATTGAAAAATACTATTTGTTACGGGTTCTTAAATATTACGCTAAGATCTTTAGGACGTTGAGGGGATCATCTACATTGATGAGATTAACCGGCCCTGGCTACTGGTACCCTAGTCGACGATTTAGTCGATTCGAGTCATTGGCGAATCGAATTCGAGAGGAGTTTGCACAGAAAAATACGAGGATAGAAGTAAATATATGTGGCAGGGGTATTTTAAGTGAAAAAGCATATCAAACCGAGGTTCATTTAATTTATTGTAGAACGTAAAAATGCGAAAGTAACATACCATTCCTAAGGGATATAAAAATAAAAAAAAGTTGTTTATTTACCTATAAAGTCCAGTATCAAGATCAGTAACGGAGCAAGGTAGCGGTGCATCGTCTATAGTTGCAGCGGCACTGACCGGGTCTCCGCCAGTACATCGTGCTTCACCGTGGTAGTCCACTGTGCGCAACACCACTTCTACTTCCAAACCGCAAACACAGCCAGATTCTATAAACAAAAAGAAAGATTTCTAGGCTGTATAAGACAAAAACGTTCTTGTAAAATATGTAGTGTACACGCGCGGTAATCATTTGACTGATAATTAATTAATTATAAAGCATGATATAGTGTATGTATCCACCAGTGCATTGCAAAACATATTTTTTATGAGGTACGAGTATATATATGATTTATGATAAAATTTTTTTTTCGTACTTTAATTGTCATTATAAATAATCTCAATGATAAAATGAATATCTATTTAAAATTTACTTTTTATGTTGACCATATTCATGAAAAAACATTGTAACAAAAGGTTGAAAATCCCTGAACTTGACCATCTTCTTTGTTAACATACAATTAAATACGTATCCAAATGGAATATAGATGTTAGTATTTTCTAATAACAATCTAATTTAATCCATATACTGACGCGAAATAATTTAGTTTTATTATTGCTATTATAGTGCATCTCACCTAAAGACAACGTACAAAGTCCAGGAAACGTAGTACTAGTTCGAACTCTCCCTAACTCGGCGAGTGCTTCTCCAAATCTCTGTTGAGCATCATTATGTGCGAAGTCTACTGCGAGGAAGGCGTTCTCCCTTGGTTCAGCCAAAGCGGCTGCGTCACCTAACCGAGCTCCTAGTGCTGCCGCTCGACTGCTTACTTCACGGACTTCCACCTGCTGTTGAAGACCGGAGCATTCAGCTTCAACCTGTAATTGATACATTGGATGTTTTACAATTCGTTCATCAAATCGTAAACTAACGTCAAGGAAAAATATATGTATCATGTGCATTTAATAAGATGTTAAGGATATTATAATAATTGAGATAATGTTTATGAAGCCATGTTTAATTTGCCGATAACATTTAACATCATATGCGTATAGTATTGTGTAGTGTAAATGTACTCACTTTAGCTTTTTCAGCGTCAATTAATTTAAGCTGTTCTTCTAGCAATTTTCGCTTATGTGTTGCGGCAGCTGCAGCAGCCGATTTCAATTCATTATGGCGTTTATCAATCGCTGCTTTTAGATCTGCGAAGTGTCTGTCTATCGCCTCGTCAGCCGCCGTCGCAGCCGCTTCAAGACGCCTTAGTTCACTCGCTACCGCATCTCTTGCCGAACCCAGTTTACTTAGGCATTCGTTCGCTCTATACAACAGTATCTCCGACATTCTTTTCAACGCTATTGAAAATGGTACGACTGTGTGATCGCAAGGTGTGTCGCTGTGAGGCCCGTCTGCGCAGTGTCTACAAAAAACGCAGTCACACGTTTCACAGAACAGTAACTCTCTGCCCGGATGTGAACTACACTGTGGTATTACTTCCCTCCGTTGGCGTGCCATTAAATCTAGCAGTTGGTTGACGAGAAACGATGGAGGTAATGCGGGCACCCCACCTCGGGGTATTGTTATAAGTTCGCGACATATAGGACATCTGAAACTGCCTGCGTCTCTGGTTTGCGAAGCAGCTATTCGTGTAAGGCAATGTAAGCACACTGTATGCGAACACGGTAATAGCTTCGGAGTGTGTTCTCCTCCATCATAAGTGCCTAGAAACAAAAAAAAACATTACTTTGAACTATAATACATTTGAAATAACTTTTAAAATAAATAAATAAAGGTATTATTTATCTTCTAGAAGAAACTAGAATAAAAGATGCGCTTCATAGCAAATTCGTAATACATAGCATATTAAAAATCAAGTGCATCTTTTTAACGACCAGTTAGTTACTCCTTAACTTGATGTGGTAGATATGTTACCGGCAATGCATATAATCCAAGTATATATTGCATACCCATTCTACGTATGTTTAGGGTTCTATATACAAATAATGAATAGGTGTTGCATATATTTTAGGAAGGAGTGGTGTATTTTGAAATTTTGTCATCTCAAGTACTAGAATATTTTTACTTTTTTAAAGAAAACGCTTTGTAACTGTTTCGTATTATGTGTACGGATTGCCGGTAATATTACATCTAGAGTTAAATAACTAAATGGAAGATATTATTAATAACAAAATTAAAAGTAGGGGTTAATGTATGTGATGACGTTTTAAGTCGAAAAAATGGTAGGTATAGCATTGTAATCGCTTTTTTAATATTAGTATGTACAGCTTGGAAAGTGTCGGTGGATGATAAAGCATCGCTAATTAAAACTATTTCCATAATACACCCAAACGAGTACAAATATCAGAACGTTAATATGAGTGAACTTTACTTAGCATGACATCATTTCGGTTGTAATCTGGGCTCGGTCTGCTGACATACCAGGGGATATTGTAGAGAATTCACTTTTTATTATGAGTCATAATCCTGTTCCATCCTCTATTATCAAAACAAAATGCTTCGGGACGCACCCTAGGGACACATTAGGTGGAAACGACACTCCCATTTGTCTTAGTAAATATATTACGTTATCTACATAATTTGCGTTAATTACGTGTTATTTACTTTAACATGTAATTCTTGTAAAGGTTGGGTTCTAGTCCAAATTTTCATTACGAGAGCGACTAAACAAACAAATAAATCCAACGTTCAGTTCGTTCATCGGTCATAATCGTATTTCTGATAAATTCAATCGTTTTCAGAATATTAAATTCTGAAATATCAATAATAATATTTAAAATGAATATATTTGTCTTAATTAGATTTGTATTGTTGTATGTGTCTTGTATTTATTTTCGGACATCTTAGTACATAGTTCAAAATGATCACAATGCTACATGTGCACCATCATACTTCAACCCCTGTTAAAATTAAATATTGTTATTTTTTAAACATTAGCATCAACATAAAATGTAGCAGTGCAAGACGGTGGTTATCATAAATTATAAGTAATAGTGTTAAGAGAGAACAATGACGGACTACCGTAAGTTTTATTCACAAAGGGGGTCTGTTTTGTTGCAGCTGGATTGTAAATTTTAAGATTAAAATTACGGTTTGTGGATTGTTCCGGTGTCTGTAATTGTTCTCTCTTTGACACGAGCAGTGTACTAACATAAACACGTGCCGCAGGTGAGGAAGCTCTCGTTAAAATCTTCATAATTGATGGAGACGGTCTCGACGAGCGTTGAGCTCATGCTCGCCATCCCGACGCCCAGCCGTGAACTGACACATAAGAACACATCTTTATGTACCTATCGTTATACACTAAAACGTCTAACTAATTTCCTTAATATTTTGTTAGGGTTAGAAAACTATCTTGTTTTCATAAACTTCTCTTACGCCGATCTTAAAGCGGTGTTCCGGAAATAGTAATAGTGGAGCAACAAATTGGCCTATATTTATTAATATAGAAATCATTAGAATCTTATCATCGAAATAGAACAAGATGGAAGGGTATGTAGGACTTACTGCTCTTTTAGGTCATGAATAAAGCATTGATTTAATATTTGCGGTGAATATTGAATCACAATGATAGAGTAAACGATTTTACTAGGTTGAAATAGTACTGTAGCGATGTTTCCTGTGCTACGGCAAGATAACACTACTCTTTGCTTTAAGAAAAAGTTCAAATTCCGAACGTAGAAATATTTGGTGTAAAGCGGCAATACTATTTTGCACGTGTTCAGCTTTAAAATATAAGAAGCAGGGCCATTGTGCCAGTTTCGCGACTACCTTCAGCAGGCGACCATTTAACCGATTAAGGTAAAAATGAATCATACGCGTTTTTTTAATAGTTACTAAATAACAATTTATATAGTTCGAAATAAATGATTTATAGCCTTAACGAAAAAATTTGATCAATATGTGAAACGACTTATTGGTGTAGTTTGTAGAAAATTAAAAAAAAATAGTACTGCGTGCGGTACTCAATCGCAAATTGTTATTGTCTTTCATATAATAGAGACATATTTTTCGTTTAATTAGAGCAATCGTTTAGTTTCTGTAACTAATTAGTTATATTTTGCTATTTTTATGCCTAACTTTTAGATAAACTCGGCGTTAACTAAAGTGTGGAATTATCACAATCGTTAGATTGCGATTGTATTATTTTGTTTTGCTTATTATGATCATTATGATTTTTTTAGGTCTTCTCCAATTCAGGGTGTATTGCATTGCCAAAATACAAAGATGCTATTGTTTAGTACGTAACCACCAATTTATTTAAAGAAATATATTTTACAAACATGGGTTAAGAAGGTGGTCGATAATGTTTTAGCATGAGTGTTTCAACATCCTTCAATTTAAAACAATAAAATCTATATATATAAACCTTGTTAAGGAGAGACCGATCTTGAGCAGTTGACTGTTTAAGGTTGTTGATAATATTATAGATGCGTAAGTAAGTCTGTCTGTCTGTTACCTCTTTACGCTTAAACGCTGAACCTATTTAGACGAAATTTTGTTTAAGATAGTTCGAGTCTCGGGAAAGGACATAGGATAAGTTTTATCATAGAAATCATCTTTTAAGGGTAATCCTGACAAGGGGGGTGAAAGTTTTTATGAGGATTCGATAGCCGCTGAACAGATGTAATTCGGTGTAGACATAACTTAGTTTTGATCTTCGAAATCATCCCCTAAGGTTGTAAAATATTATTAATGTGAAAGTTACTCTGTCTGCTTGGAATACTTTCACGGCTAAACTGGTGAACTGATTTTAATAAAATATATCCTAGAGATATTTTGGTTTTTGAGGAAGAACATATACAAACATACACGGGACTGATATACGAGTAAAAGTTAGTAATTCGTACAGTCATATACGTTTTTACTCCACCGAAATTTTTGTGGAAGGAGTCTGAAACTTTTATCAAAATCATATCCTACTAAGTGACTAGCCACCCTCGATAAATTAATCGGCTACCCAACACAAACATAATTTTTGAATTTGAACCAGCAATTGCTAAGATAAGCGCGTTCAACCAAACAAGGAGGTTTTAGGTCTATTATACCACACTTCCCACCTATCCCTTTTCCTTCTCTTTGTAGTGATATTGTCCTGTGTAGTTTGCTCGTTTAGTCGCCTCTTACGACACCCACGCGGTGAGTCTGTATTCTTAATCTGTCTCCACACGACAAAAAATCAAACTAAAGTGTTATTATACTAGTCTAGATTTTTGTTAGCAATAATCATTTCCATAATTTTACTTTATTAAAAATTAAATTAAAATATTTTAAATCAACTATCTTCATTTTATAGTCGTATTTATCATATTAAAATGAATGAATAATGGTGGTCGTAAAGTGGTGAAAGTGGTCGCAAACTGATGTTTCGACTATATTTTCCTTTTTATAATAATTTATGTATGACTGTATTATATTGTGTATTAAATTTTAACTATAAATATTTACTAACATGTGCTAATTTGTACATATACATATAACAGTTTCTTTTACTCATCTGGAGTGGGTAACCCAGCTAACTGGCCGCTAATCGGCACAATAACCCTACGAGTTTTACAATAACAATGAAACGGATATACTAACCTATAAGTACATGAGGAAAATTAACAGAATAGTATGTAATAATGTGTAACAATAAGGAATTTATGTGTCGTTATAAATTTTAATTGGTACTAAATGTAGCAGCATCTACATAATACACATGTTGGTACAGACAATACATGGTTTTTGCAGATGATGAGATTTTTGTATAAAAAAATAATCTGTTACGGGTTAAGGCAATCATAATAAAGTTATTTGATAACTTTTACAATAGAATAGTTTCAATGACTTCTTTGTTTAATTTATCAGAGGCAATTTACCATGTGTGATCTACACATAGTAAATTTCCATACCGCCAACAGCATTTCTTCACTTCTTACAAATTTCAACTCAATTGTTCGAGTAAATCTACTTTGTAAATCAACAAGTTTCACTTATTTATTAAATTGTTATCTTTTTGTTTTTCTTGTCCGGGCACACCCTTGCGTTACTGCATGGTATGCATACCAATCGAAAAGGCAAGTTCTCTTTTACCTCTAGAGAAGACATTACTCAGAATTCTTTATGAGTGATAGGCACAATGTTTGGAGACTGTAGCACTTTATTAGTAGTAGGTAATAGAAGTAGTGAATTGCTAAATTGAATTAATACAAAATGTTCAAGTCTTTTATAAATGGGAGAATTGTTTATTATTCTCCATCAATGATGAAACAGTGGCCAGAATATGTATGGATAAAATCTAATGTCATATAAATTGACAATATTTTAAAAACTAAAATATTTTTTTAATCCTATTAAAACATAGTAATAGATTACATGTGTTTATGATAACATTGTAAACAAGGATTTATGAATGTTGATATCACAATGTAAACATGTGAAAAACTGTAATCTAATTTAAGTGTTTAACATGTAATTGCTTTAACACATAATCTCATGCATTTGATTATCATGGGAGTGCAAAATACAATTAGCTTAGTATGCTCTAGGTTGTATATTATAGTGCATATACATGTTACACACAATATTATGAAATGTCTATGTATGTTAAGACTACAGAGTGTCACTATTCATTCATGGCTGTTGTAAAAGCTGACTAAAGGAGTTAACTATGCAGGACAAAAACACTGTAACGAGAAATAAAACTTGAAAGAAAATTTCCTTTCTAACGAAAGCCCTAAGGCTGGAAATGAAATATTAAAACTAATGATAATTATGATGATTGTGTAAATTAAAAAAGTTAAACCATTTTTTTTATGTGTATAAACTTCGTAACATTTAAAGCATAATGTAGTTTAGACGACACAGAGTTCACAGAACATCAAAATTCATGATTCACCAATCAAAGCAGATTGCTTCTGATTTGTGTCATTGCCTCCAATTGAAATAATTATGTAATTGTTTTGATATTCATTATGGCACTCTAGAATATGAATAAACTGAAACTGCAAATAATTTGTTACCCTTTTGTGACTAACTTCTGGCGCTTACCCATTGAAAAATACCACTCTTGAGGGTCAAATCTCTTTAGGCATCAAGGTAAATCTTAAATTGTTATAACAAGAACTTTTTTTATTAATATGACTTTGTCAATCAATTATAATATTTAGTGAAGAATAATAAAATAATAATGATAACATTTGCAATGTCAGTCAGGTATATCTTTTATGCCAAAAAAGTACCCAACAGTCTTGTGTGTGTCCCTTACAAAATATATGCAAGATAAATTCATTATGATGTCTAAATTTGAAAGATGTTTTCTAAGTGTATTTGTAGAAGTTAATATATTTATGGTCACAAAAAGGTGAATGAGCAGAATAACTAAAAAGTTATGTATAGACTCAACAATAGCAATTTTTATCAACATGTCATGTCATATTATTTAATTAAAACAAACATGTTTTATTACTTGTTAGTTGATTATATGAATGGAATTGATGAAGTGTTCTCTACTCTATTGCTGGAGATCAATACCAACACATACAGACCCATTAAAAAATAATGTGTGGTTCTCTTTGGTTCAAAGCATAAATAAATAAAACATGTCTCAACATACCTAATCTTCTGGCAATGAAGATTATTTTAACACTGAATGCTTAATTGAATTACTATTATATTATAAAGCACACACACACCATTTTGCTACAATATTTTGTTAATACAATGTAAGCAGCTAAACACAAATGTTGAACAAAAAGTGGGCTATCTTACTATCATGTAACATGTGTTCAAGAATGAGATAAGCTGATAAAGAAATAAGAAACATCCACAAACAGATTGCACAGTTCATTTACCTTTGAAAATATTTTTTCTGGTGTAGTATTAAAAACCTCACAGGGTCTTTAATAATAAGGTTAAATTGGTACAATAGTATTAAATTAAGTAAGAAAAAAACACTTGTAGTAAAAGGTCTATGTCTAGCAGTAGACTACTAAAGACCTTTTACGATGAAGTTAGACTTCTGATGTTAATACCTTGTGGATTGTGTTAGATAATATTTATTTATATTTTTTTGTTATTTAAAGTTAGTTACATGTAAAATTTTTTAATCTTTCTACCTTAACAGACTTTCACAGCATAAATATTCAACAGATGCAGTGCAATTACACAAGTTTATTCTTGTTTCTTTTTCTCGGGCACAGTTATAAGGCAAGTAATGTTTCTACAGTAGCATTCCTCAATAGAATGTGGTAAAAAGAATGTCCACTATCAAGCATCATTATCAAACATTAAGTTTTGATAGATAATCAGGTAAATAATGAATTATTTATAATTTTAGACTAGATTTGCCATGTAGTAATATTCAGGTTCTAATTTTTTGTTGAAGGTTGATTACTAACCTATGTATGCCTACATATGATTTTGAATAATTTATTTTGTATTAAAGATACTATCTCAGAGAGTATAGATCTTAATATTAAACTACAATCTTCAGTAAAGCAGTAAGCACACAAAATAATTTCTGCTAAAAGCAGTGCCAGTGGAACTATAAAATATTACTTACAGAAAGGAGCAACAATACATGGACGTGACAACAGGAACGAATTACGATAGTGCACACTCTAACTTAACATTACACGCCGTGACACACTAGCTAAATGACTTCTTTACGTAAATTGAACGCGTAAACACATATTTTAACAACACGTTCACAGCTTCACAATCAGTCTCTCTCGTGTGCACACACTCGCGTTCTCGATGCACTAGCCTACACATTTATTCCAACTATAATTTAAATATTTCAACCACAAATATCTTCACTGAAATGTAAACTTAAAAGCTCTTTCGTAATCGATCGATAGAAACGAAACTATTCCAATGACAAAGGAACTTCATTACAATACGATTTCGGACTATGTAACATAATCTTCTACAGTAAAACTTTAACACTATTTGTGTTATACGGTAAAGTTGTTTTATTTACCATTTACATATTCAAATAAATTATTTTGCCAAATATTTATCTAAACTATTTGTGTATGTATCGACCATTAACCTCACATCACCTAAACATCTTAAACTGTCAAACGTTAATGTTGTGCATGACAGTATAACAATGTGTTACATATATATCGACAACATAGGTTAAGTTTTTGTCTTTTCTATTGTTTCTGTTCACAGCAATCAAGACGCAACTTCAACAACAACAACAAGCCTTAATATCTTAAAATTTGCCAATTACTTGCATGATTCCTGTAAAAAATCTACTCAATAAATACATTTCATATTTCCTATAAAATATTCTTTGTCACTAACCTTTATTAAAATTTCTAGTATAATATTTGGATTCGATGGAAAAATTCGTCTTATCAAACTACGTATTTTTTTAAAAGGGCTTTTTATCGATAATCACCACACGAGGTAAGCACAATCAGTGTTGTCAGACTGTGAACGCAAATTAATATGACATTAATTTTAAAGAAAGTAGACTGAAATTAACAAGTTGACAAAAATTCTTTTCGGGTTTTATATATAAAAAGTTGAAGAAAACTCTTTGATTGTATTGTTTGCATCAATAAATATTTTTAGTTTTGCACCTGTTCCGGTTTCTACAAAATGCAAAGGGTGTTAAGTTAATACCAAGAGACAACTGTCTAAGCTATTTGTCACATTTTTGATCAAGAATAGAATGGAATAAACTTTATTGTCCACCAGTTAATACAGTTTACATATAGAAGCATATCAATTTGATGACCATGTACAAATGGTGGCAGAATTTGTATATTTATATATAATTCCGTGTATGTGAATTTGTCATTAAACTTAATATTTACCTAGTAATTTGATAATCTGAGATACTAAGGCTAACTCAGGCTGACACATAGCCGAAACGACAAGATGAATCATGTTTTTCGTCTTTGGCCTTTTTCCTCAATCTTGAGAAAGAAATTTGTGTCATGGAAATATGGAACAGCACATTAATGAAAGTTGTGGTTTAAAGTTTTAATAAACATAAAATAAATATTTTATCATATAATTCTGACGTAATACTTGAGTTGCCAACATGATAAATTTAGTTTTAACTTTTTACAACAATTGTTAAGTGAGCCTCGTGTCTGTGGCGGCTCCACATATAGCGAAATAGAAAAATATTCAACAGCGCCATCTAGCGAAGATACATCGAGCTACGGAGTATAATGAGTTACGGAGCAACTACTAATCCTGTATCGTGCAATAAAGATTCTCATGTCAATTAGCATATAGACAATATCCCAACATCAACCGTCCAGCCGTGACCCGCCAGGCATAATCACCTCGCCTGGTCGAAGGATCCTCCCTTTGTATCGGACGGACATAAAACTCGTTCCCTCCACATGTCTAAATGGTAACCGAGTAGGTTTACACATTGCAAAGCTAAGCAGCCTTTGTCAGGTCATTCTATGGATAGATGACCATTTCTTAAGATATTGAAACCTCTCCATGCCTATTACGGCACATTAAGTCGTCGGTCCCGGTTACTATACTAACATCGAAGTATCTTGGGTAATTAAAATCCTAAAATGTTCGACAATAGTCCATAGACCTTCGATATTGCCTGGTACTACAGTTGTGAAGGTCTGATGGCAGCCATTTCACGTAAAAATCGAAGGTCAACCGTATCTTACTTACACCTTACCTACTTTTGGAAAAAAATTAAAAGAGTAAGATTAATAAGTTATTGGGAATCATATGAAGCACAACTAAAATAAAATAAATTTCTCTGTAATTCTTGTCGAAATACATATAGTTATTAAAAAGTAATCAGGCGCTTTTTGGATTGAGTCGTAATTATTTTGTCTTCTTACTATCTAATCAAAACAAAGATTACATATTTGTCTTTAAGTACTCAAAGTAAATACCAGTTTAAATTGTACTGATCATGCGTGTAAGGATTGCTCACAAATATTAGGCACTTTAATTGGAGGTACCATTTAACATTGCACGCAAGGTCAGATACAGCAGTTCTCATTGGTACACACACTGTAAAGCACGTGTATGCTATTTGTGTTTTAGTTATTTCTGTTTCAACGTTATAAATATGAGGTATAAAACGTTGAGTGAGTGCTTCACCTTATATGTTGCTAAGTCGCAACATTTTCTACGGTAAGTAAATTTTATTTGAACATGGTAACCAGATTGTTAATAAATATATTTAGATATTTCTATATACACACTAATATAGTATATATTACAGATAAATTACATTCTGACACAGAAAAAATTATCGTGCTCATCACACAATTACTGTCTTGGGTCGGACTCGAATCAACGATCTTAATTAAAGACCAGCCAAACTTAGCAAAATAATGCTGCATATATTTATTTATTTATTGTACGTATATTCGTTTATCTATTTTTCAGAAGTGGTGCGCGTAAATATTCAACGTCCCTACAAGATGCCAAACCTTATAATTCAATTCCAGGGTTATCGTCTTTGCCCTATTTCGGATCATTACACCATTTCTTACCAGTTGTAGGTATGTAGAAATAATATAACATGAACATTTTACGGCAGGAACTGATTTTACTAATTGATGTATTTTCAAAAATCAACACACAGTTTATTGTTTTTTTTCCTGTTTGGAAATCCCCACAGATGAAGATGTCAGACTCGAACAGATCAAAAATAGCACACTGACTCGCTGTCTCGGGTACCAGTAGCTGGGGAAACAGATGCACTATAGTAAGGAAATCCCTGGAAGCCTGGCCTGTATATGTAGCTTGTAGATGGCCCCCTCCCATGGGAACCCCAATGTTCCTTTTCCTGTCCCCAAAAGGGCGCACGCAGTCCGTAGCGCTCGCGTCGTCACCCTAGGCTGCTCCTGCTAGGGTGACAGATGGCCTCATTTTCCAACCCCAGGGTTACACTTATGGAGGCCGGAGATCATTTAGCGATCTCCGGCGTCCATAAGTGTACCCTGTGTAATCTAGCCCGTTTCCAGGTCTAGCAAACTGGGAGAATCTTAAACCTGTGCTGGTCCCGCTGCGCCATCTCTTTCGCAAGCATAACCTACTTGCAGACAGAGACGGCGGAGTTCTACGCGTTGTCGCTCCGTACCATTGTGAGAAAGAGAATCCTCACTCCGATGACCACAATCCCCACTCCGATAACCGCAAGTCAATCCGCGCTAGGTATCTATGCCGGCATATATGGAGGATACAATATAGCTGTGCGAGACGTGTCCGAGTTCACATGCGCAAACCGTGAAGAGTTCGATATTACTTTTATGATTTCTGTACCTCAGCAAAGTAGGAAACAAAGATTTAGTTTAAAATCTTATAATATAATTATATTTGTTATTAAATAATCTTTATTTTGATACCAACTTCGATTGATTTCAGCTTGGTGTTATCTATATTTATTCACCTGTTTATACCTGCATGTCAGATAGCTATGACCGGGCATAATTAACCAAGCCTGCCTACATATTCTCCACATAGAAAATTAACGATTTGGTCTAAATTTGGTTGTTTATTAACAGAGCTGATACAAAAAGTGTGTAAAATTTAATTAAAAAGTTATTGACAAATTTGCAATAGGCAAGCTATCATAAGTGCATTCACTAATTAGTAAAATTTTAAAACAGACTATCGCATGTGGCTGTTAGGCTGACATCACCGGGTCTTGTACTATGATTTTCTTTTTTTTTCAATTTTCAGTCACCACTACATAGTTTAAATATTTTCGAACATTTGACACACAACGCCATTTAGTTTAAAACTAAACAGAACTAGTACTATGATAACTAGACTGACTGATAGAATACTTATATACCTTTTTTCGTATATACATTCATGTTATACGTAGACTACACCCAAACTCTGAAACAAATATTTGCAGATCATACAAACATTTAGTCCGACCTGGAAATCGAACCCGAGACCTCAAGCACAACAGTTACATTCGTTATCGCTACGCCACCGAGGTAGTCAGTTACATCACAGTTTACGTTGGATGTTAAATACTACTTAATTAGTATGGGAATATTTTTTGTGACATTTTATAAGATTAAGGGCAAATCGCTACGGAATTTGGATCGAATTTTATAACAAGAATTGACCTTCAGATTGATCCGTTACAAACCATTAATTCTATGGTTTGTTTCGTTCATATTAACATAGATCAGTAAATATGTGTAATATTTGATTACTTTGTCTTTATTTTCAGGGCAATTTGGACCAAATGTAAATTTCTCTGAGATGGTAGGAGCTCTACACAAAAAGCATGGTCCAGTGGTAAAAATGGACGGTCTATTTGCGAGAGCTAACATGGTGATACTGTTTGATCCGGATGACATAGATCAGGTACTTAAGATAATTGAGGAAATTTAGGAGTGGACGGCTGGCTACATTAACATACATTGTAGTTGTATTGATGTCACAAAATGGTAGTAGCATAAGAATACTTGTAAGATTCTACTGACACCCGACACAGCAGCGCTTTCAACTTATTACTAAAATAAGCGTGTAACTTACTAAACTACTTATTAAACTTACTAAACTTACGAATGTGAAAGTTTTACAATTCACACGCCTAATAGAATGATTTTTTTGGCATTTATTCTCATATTACTTAACCATTCTGATGAGTATTATATCCGCCGTCGTGTTATTTACACATAGCCACATCTTTTTATTTCAAACAAAATGTATTTTTGTTTCCAGATAAAGATTTATGGCCAAGAGTCAATTGTATGTAAATTATAGGTTTACAGGTCCTTGGAGTCGAATCCTTTACGGCCGGGCTTTGAAACTATAGTGTATTTTAGAGAAGTTTTAAAGAAGGAAACGTTTAATGGGGTTTATGGCTTAACTACCGCGTAAGTAATACCTCTTTTAGTAGAATAATAATAAAAAAAAAATTTCTCCCCCTGGATCCATTAATATACTACTGTCATTAAGCCGAATTCGTTCGACGAGTCAAAAATGAATAGGGATTTTTAGAGCCTAGTTCAGAAGGATGTATTATTTACTCGTACACCTGAAGATGTCCTATTTACCATTAGATGAGCTCCAAGATGCGAAATTATAGTATTTTTATTCAAACATAGTATTTTCAATATTAAAAAACCTACTTACTTACACAAATAGATAGTTATGTATGTTATGTGATTTGTCGTATCGTAGTAATTACATACATACTAAAATTTTACTACGATAGGACAAATAGCTTGGAATTGAATTCCAAGGCAGTAGTGGTGTTAAAGTGAAATATAATCTTTAAGAATCTTACAATTTTGTTAGATGTTTTAAGTGCATAAAGAGTCTCATTTCAGTAGATACAAGTAGTAGTAGTAGTAGTGTTTACGAGGAGAAACTATAAAATACATTGCTCATGTGTTTTAATCAAAACTTACGTTTGACCAGGCAAGGACCCCAATGGCGTGATTTTCGAACGAAGGTTAACCCAACACTATTGAAGCTAAAACTAGTCAGAGTTTACGCGCCACCACTCGAAGAAATAGCCCAAGACTTTGTAGAGAGGTAGGTATTTAATAATTTTGATTCATTCCTGGGGTGATGCTTTACCAGCGTGTTACACCTTGTTAGTGTTAAAATAAAAAAAAATGGTTTGAGAGAAGAACTGAATCAATGTTCCTCAAAAATCTCCCGAAGTATATTATGATGTTCTAGAACTTTCAAACTTTAGAAAGATCAGGAGCCTTTTGTAAGTTCCTATACAACCTGACTATATCTATATCAAGAGCCTGCCAAAATGACTATACTCTGCCTGATGGAAAGCATGAATAGAATCCAAGAGTTGTGGTCACCATACTCATTGCAAATGCAGACAATGCAGTATGGTGAAACACACTATGGCGGCCTTGTGAGATGTTATTTCACACCCCGCTTGGGGACGTTAAAGGCATGAGAGTCATCGTGACAGTGTAAGGCTTACACAGTTACCATGATAACTGTCACCCCAAGTAAGCAAGCAAAATGTAGCAACACAAGCAGGTGTGTATCTACTCCTCAAAATAGTTTGCAGCACAGCTAACAAAAAATTAGCCAGGTGTGGGTAGGAGTCTAAACTCTTCCATGATCGATAATAGTATTAATAGTGCACTCCAAAAAAGAAATTATTTACAGAATAGTAAATAGAGACATGGTCATTATGCGGAGTGGTCTGATATTGATATGTTTCAAGTCTGCGATACAGTAAGTAAGGACATGCGAATAATAGTCTAACACCTGATCTGCCTGCTAACGCTTTATGAAGGCTCGTCTGAAAATAAGTTACATAAAATAATTTTAGTAACAATGATTGAAACCTTATCATAAATGTGTTTTACAATACTTTTTTTTATAGTTTATCTAATCTTTTATTTGTTTTAAAGGATAAAGCAGATAAAAGATGATACAACATATTTGACAAACAAATTCGATTATGAAATGACTAAATGGTCCTTAGAATCTGTTGCTTTTGTGGGCTTGGGGTCACGGTTGGGATGCCTCACTGATGAATTGACCCCTGAGCATCCGGCGAGTAAGTTGATACAATCTTCCAAAGACACTATGCTTTTGGCCTTTAAGCTAGAATTTTTGCCAAACCCTTGGAAGTATTTTGCCACGCCAACTTTCAAAAAACTTATGAATACTCTAGATACACAGTGGAGGTAAGTCACTAATAAATTGTAAGTTTAGTCAATAAATATTTAACTCAACAATATAAGCTTTAATATTAATAATATGATAGGAAATATTATTTTGTTTGTTGCTTTTTAATTCTTCTATCATCATCACTTTTAACAGTCCCCTGCTGGACATAGACCTCTCCGTAGGGAAGGAGGTTTTATTCTACTATACCAAGCTGGCCAGACTGGTTGATATAGGGTTGCGTAGTTAGAGGCGTAGCGTAGTGGAGGCGGTAGGGGTGCGGGGACCTAATTTCACTCTACTTGGACCTAATTCGCCGCCAGTGAACCGGGCAGTGGATGCGCGCGTACCAGCGCCTCATGCCGCCTTGAATGTAGCCGCGGGTGGACAGGGCGGGTTGCGTAGTTTACTCCATTAGTTGGCCTGTTACGACACCCATGAGATGAATAGGGGTAGTGACAGTTCGTATTAAAATTCAATTTCTCCACATTCTGTAAACAAAAACCATAGTAACCGTAAAATCACTACAACAAATCAACGACGCTAGTTTTTATTTTACATATAAGCTTAGCAAGGAAATCTTAATTTTTAAAGTATTTAAGTGATAAGTTTTAGCGCATGTAAAACTGTTTGTTAATTTTTAGCATTAGTGAAGATTATATCGAGAGGGCTATAAAGCGAATAGCAGAGAGAGGCCACGATATTGTAGAAGAAGATAAAAGCATAGTTGAAAAACTGGTGGCTATAGATGAAAGAGTTGCTATAATGATGGGTAACGAAATGTTGTTAGCTGGAATAGACACGGTGAGTCAATGTTTAAGGTTTTTATTTTATTTTCCTTGTTATAGTTATAATCCTACTGGACTACCCAGTACTAACAATGGGCAAAAATTATTGTCGCTAGTTCTAGCAGTTGGACCATGGGCATATTTTATTACCTGTAGTCCTACCCGTAATACTATGAGCATTTTTTTGTTGCTCAAATTTCTAGAACTAAAATGTCATTATTTTATATGGGCAGTGGTTCAACTAATCAGCAGAGTAATAAAATGTTACTGATTCTATAGTCGCTGTGCTCATTTCAAAAACAATAATAGACTAGGTAGGTAGTTTTAGTAAACTGTTTCTCAATAGTTCTGCCAGATTATTAACTCATACTTATTATTGTATCAAATGAGTATGCTTACATAAAAAAATATTTTTCAAAAAATTAAAATGGAGTTAAAAAAAAGTTGTCATTTGAAACTATACATATATTTATTGACATTTCACACCACTACTATTGATAGATGCACAATTATAGAGAAAATAAAACAAATCACTATCAGAGTTAGTTGTAAGTCAAAACTCTTAAAAAATAAATTAAACGTCAAATGACATTTTATAATTCAGAATAAAACCACTTATGTTTAGAACAAATGCTGTGTTTTTAAAGTATATTTTGAAGAACTAGGGAAAAGAAATTAATTTAATTAATTAATTTAATTGAACTACGGACTATAGGACTACGAATAAGTAATATTGTCGATAGTTCTATTGATAGGGCCATGGAATAGAAAAAATGACCGTGGCACTTCCAGTAGGACTGATATATACATATGAGGGCATGGTTGAACTAAAAGATTTACGGGCAATAATTTCTGACGTTCTTCGGTAGGACTACGCAATAGGACTACGGACAGTGAACCGATGGCTGACAGGATGCATACGAGAAATCGAAAATAGATCGAAGTGGCGTATAATAGGAGAGGCCCATGTCTAGCAGTAGACTGCGATAGGCTGATGGTGATGATGAAGAGTCTTATTTGTTTATAAACCATTTTTATTCTCTTCTTTGTGGTTTAATTTACATATGTATAAACTGTGCTGTTGATTGTTTTTAACTTTTATTAATTAGATTTATCTTTTGAATCTATTTAAATTTCTTAGAACAGATATGAAATAAAAAGGATTTTGCAGGTGGCTTTTACTGTAACCAGCCTACTTTATCATTTGGCAATTAATCCAGAGAAACAAGAAAAGTTGCGACAAGAAATACGATCCGATGAGCCTCACAAACGTTACTTGAGAGCTTGCCTGAAAGAAACCCAGAGAATTTGGCACGTTATTCCATCCAATTTGAGAAGAAATGACAGAGATCTTGTCGTTCGCGGCTATCATATTCCACCAGGGGTAAGGCAGAATAACAATATGATTAGCTTTATTCGAATAATTTTCAATATTTCAATCACATTTTTGTTGTTCGAATGAAGGTACCAAATTCTGACAAACATAAGTTTTCGTTCTTTAATAATTTTAAGTTTAATTTTATTTACATCTTTGTGTGCATAAAAGCTCGTTTTTTTTCTTTTTTCCTTAAAATCCATACTACGTTGTTTACTTTTTATTTATCCTTTTTTTAGTTGTAACTGTTTGTTGTATTTTTGAATTAATTAATTAGAACGTATTTTATTGTTCAGGTTGATGTTATAGCACCTAATGAATATTTATCAAACCTTGAAAAGTATTATCCGCGACCGAAGGAGTTTATACCTGAGAGATGGTTGGCAGATAAAACAGATCCATTGTACTACGGGAACGCACACCCTATGGTCACATTACCGTTCGGTTTCGGGGTCAGGAGCTGTATTGGCAGAAGGATTGCTGAACTAGAGATTGAGATACTGATGAAGAAGATGATCGACGAGTTCAAAGTAACTTGGGAAGGGCCACCGATCAAACTTGTAAATAAGCTTCTGAACGCTTTTAGCAAACCATACAACTTTAGATTTGAAACTGCTAAATAGTTAGAGAATTTTGACATATGATTTTAAAATTATTATTCTTATAAAAACATGTTATGGTATTGATTTCTACCTTTTTAGAAAGAGATTTTATCTAACCATCTCACTGCTCTTTTAAATTGTCAAATACAGGCTATTATATAAAAATATTCGCCATTAATTTAAACACTTGTAACCAATTAGTTGAACCAGTTGACAGTATCTATATGTCGGTAGCTTAAATACAAGTTGCTTCATCTGTCCATAAGAAATTAAAGTTTATTAAGATAGAAGTTCAATATATACAATAAAAATCTACGTTATACATTGTTAAGTATTTTAGTGTTTATTGTAACAACTATTGATGAGTAAAACTATATTGTCATATTGTAATTTGGTAAAAAATTTAAGATGCGTCAGGTAAATATTTGAAATATGATCAAGAATTATCTGTATTGTAAAGTGAATATATGTAAATAAAATGCGGAAATCGATAGAAAAATAAAATGTTCGTTTTTTAATTGTATTAAAAAAATATAATGCAAAAAACATTATTTTAATGCGTTATATATGTGTCTATATACCTACAATATTTTACTCTAACACAGAATAAATTGGTTTTACGTAAACGTAAATACACAATGATGAGTGGTTTATGTTCAAATTGTATGTACCTACTTAGTTACGCTTGTCTATCACACCGATCTTCATCAAATTTGCGTCGATTACATCATACTTTTGCTGACGCGGTATCACTTTTGGTGATTTGATTAAACGCTGAAATACTTAAGTTTCTGGTTGATGCAAAAAACTTTTACACACTAACATCCAGAGTTATCAAGTTGAAGTTAACATCAAATACCAAATCTAAGGTTTAAAGTCAGCGCAATCAAAAGACGTATCTTTTATGGTACGTATCTTATGTACATAGGTACATATATATATTATCGGTTATTAAGATTACGGATTTGATAGACGTAGTGATGACTTTTCTATTTTAACAGTAATAAATACCTACTATACCGTGTTATTTTTAAAAAATGATTATAAATTTATATTTAATGGTTAGCATACATCTATATCCCTATGGTGGTGTATTTTTAGAATAGTGAGCAAGTCTGTCTTTCGAAAAAAAAACCATTAATGATCTTCGAGAAGAGATTTCCATGTTTCTTTACAAATTCTATGGAACTCTCCTTCAGACCCGTACTTTTCAGGTTTTTATAAGTTATTATTAATTATGAACAGCAAGTTGCTAGTAAATAAAGAAATAGGGAACTAGCTCATCAGATCAATTACATCTCAGGTTCATTTCTTCCCGTACCAAGCATTACTTATTCTGCGCCACAGGTAATTTGTCGTATGCAAGACATATTACAAGATGTTACATGTGTGAATAATATGTTATAATCACACTCACACACGGACGCAGCCAAGGTCAATCCAGTTGGCAAGGGCGTGTGTATGAGTCGGTCATATCAAGCGACGCGACGACGACGTACGAGTTTATTCTACGTACATTTGTATATATTATAATAATGACGAGAAAGGCTTTACGTGAAAGTTTTACTATATTATCTTTAAAAATACAACACAATTCCAGGTAAGCACGTACATCAGACTTATAAATTATTACCTTAAAATAACATCATTTCCTTGGAAAACTTTTAATAAATTATTTAATTCATATTGGAAACATTATTATATACAAGTAGTATGATATGGTGGGAGACAGTGTTGACGTTTATACTCAAACACAAAACAAAAAGACAAATAAAAAGTGTATAAAATATTAAAATATTGCCGTTTTATAAATGTTTATACCTATAGTGTATATTTACTAGCTGATTAGGTACACGAATTTTTGTTAGCATTTCTACCAGCTTATAAAATGTAAAAAACTAGTTACAGTAACATTATTAGGTACGTTAGTTGTACATTTAATTCTGCCAAGTTTTTTGTAGATTTTAACATGATCTTTAGAGTTCTCGAACATTTTTTTGTTCTATCATCAATATTTGCTGTAGTTTTTTACATCAATTACGTATAATTGAAGTTTTAGTAAGAATTTTATTTTTTCCAACAATAAAAATAGCTTATATCACTCAGGGATAATGAAACAATGTTTTAAAATCGGTCCTATAGTTTTTGAGTTTATTCTTTCCAAATATACAAATCTTTCTTCTTTATAATATTAGTATATATTTATAGATATAATTGTTTAATGTCTACTGTTATAACTTTCAGAAATTATCTTTCACGTAAATATTCAACTTCCATAGAAAATGCGAAACCTTTCAAATCAATACCAGGACTGTCGTCTCTGCCAGGTCTTGGGCCACTACATCACTTCCTACCTCTCATAGGTTTGTACATAATCTGTAACATTTTAAATAAATAGATGTAAATGTAATATTTGTTGGTAGCGCATCACCAAAGATTGACGGAATCGATTTAACTAGTTTTGATTTCAAACCAAATTTAGTACAATAGAGATGGAGGTTGAGAAGGACCTTTTTCTATTAAATAAAAAATATTTAAATTATGACTGGATGACATCGTAACATGAAACATAGTAATACTAATAAATACTTATTTAGTGTACTCCGATGATAATTATAGTGGATATATTATTAGTAACATTAATAATGTAAACGAGAAATATCTCATAATTATAAAAAAAGGATATAGGAAACATTCATCAGATATTATCCAAAAGGGATAACGACTTGATTGCCAATAATATTTATGAAGGTGCTATATATCAATCATTATTGTTCCTTTTGTGTGTGTCTTTTTGTTTGTTTTTAGAATTTGTTTTCTGTTGCCTGTATTAGTCCTTTTGGTTCTAATTTTTTTATTTAATTAACGAATTGACATTTTAATGAAAATTTTATTTATATTGTTTTTCGTTTTGTGGAATTAAATTGAGTTTAGCTCTTATATAATTATCTTGCGTGCACTGCCCGGGATCTCTACTTAGTTTTTCTGAGCACGAGCTACGGGCCATGTGATACACAGGGATGTGAGGCGCGTGGGTGTACGGGTCTCTTCAATCTATGCATTTGCCTTCTGCCCTACCGGTCGGGTAGCCCAGATTCCTTTGCCTAACTCTCAGTTTTCCCTGGACAGGTTCGTCGACCTCAAAGAATGTGTACCAGTGGACTAGCGTATGAGGCGGTCGGTGAACTTTGTGACATTATTGTGTCGTGTTTTTCTAATAACGGAATAGATGAACGCAGTGAATAAATAAAAGCAAACATTAACTCTTCTAAATCCTGGCGTGGTGAAAAATTAATTAATGCGAAGGCGAACCTGGATCATGTTAAATTTGGAAGATAATTGAGACATGGGTTTTCCAGGGTGACGTGAGTGGGGCTGCCCCTCTTTCGATTTCCGATGATTCTTTCACATGGTGTGATTATAATACGTTAATTGCCCTAAAAGTGAAGCACCCGGAGTCTTCGTGTCCCCTCAGTTTTCCATCGGTCAGTTATCCTCCATCCCCAGATTTATCATTTCCTGTGTTATCAATCACCGTAGAGGACATTTAACGGCAGTTAGTTCTTTTACGGTGGTTCAGCGGGGAGCCTAAATGGGATCAGGCTGACTCTCCTTGGGGAATTGACGTCAGTGTCAGTCGGAGAAGAGCGGTCTTTATCTTTTAGGGTGCTTAGCGAGGCTGATAAATTTCCAACTCAGTGGACAGTTCAATCCATTGGTACATGGACCAACACAAAGTGAGAGGCTTAACGGTGCCTCTCACTTTGTGTTGGTTAAGAAGGATGGCAGTATAAGGTCAATCGCAGTCGGTAGTATGTTCTGTCGCTTGACTGCTAGATTAGCATGGATTTAGATTCCATAGTCGTGAGATAAGTTTACCGTTTTTGGAGAGTTTGCCGGGTCATGGCACAAGCAGCGGGCGAGGGATGATGTGAGGGTGGAGCGGATACAAGGATTGGGGGGCTCTTCGGGAGTAGATGTTGCTAGGCTGCAGATTGTGACGGAGTCTGACGTTTGATTACATGTGCTGCCTTCACTCCACTTGGGGATTTTGCTGGATGACGTTTTTTTGCACATGGCCGTTGCTCTTCGCCAGGGATGCAAGATTCGTGTACGCCATGTATGTATCTGCGGCTCTGCAGTGAAGGCCGATGGCCATCATGCGCGTAGTTTTTGTCGTTGTTCGGGAAGGTTTTCACGTAACCATGTTCTCAACGGCATTATCCGTAGAGGCAGCATCATTTCGGCCAGCAAGCCATGTTTACTTGAACTCCAGTGCCCTGGAAGAACGGCAAGTGTTTGATTTCGGACGCTACTTGTATCAGCACCGTTGCCGCCAGCCATCTAAGTCGCACAATTCACTCCCCGTAGGCCACCGAAAGGCAGAAATGTGCGGCTTTGGAGTTACTTTATGGAATTGTTTCTGTGGCGATTGAGTCCATAGACGGCTAGCCTGCCGACACTAAGGAATTTGTGAGGAAACTGGACCGTAGACTAATGGAGATTAATGGTGACTCCCGATCCGGTTCATTCCTGGTACAAAGGTTGGCCATTGTCATACAACGTGGCAATGCTGCCAGTATAATGGGCAACTTTCCAGCGGAAATGATCAGGGATGGATTAATTCAGCTGTAATTGTTCTACTAGGCTTACTGCCCATTTTTGTAGGCATTTAATATTTTATTTATTTTGCAAGCACCTTGAAAGTATTAAGTAATAAATTATCTATTTAAACAATGTATTATGAAAAATAAAAATTTATAACTAACACAATGGATCTAAAATGTTCTCCGTAATAAATTATTATTATTAACGAATTTAAACATAGGTACACTTATAATTAATTATCTGAAAATGTATATTGTAAAAAAAGAGTTGATATGGTAGTATAACTATTCTACAATAATATAATATTAAATAAAGGATGTCTTAGTAATAAATTAAATTGTTCAGGGAATAATTAAATGCTCAAATGCGCAGGCACAAATTTTTAATCTGTTGTTATTTTTCATTTTAAGGTGAATTTGGACCTAAAGCAAATTTCTTAAACATGGCTGGTGTTTTATACGAAAGACATGGTCCTATAGTAAAAATGGATGGTATGTTTGGCAGGCCAGATATGGTAATGTTGTTTGATCCAGAACTTATAGAACAGGTATCTATCTATAAAATCGAAAATATACAGTTAATTATTTCTTTACTATTCGTACATGGGTGTAACTTGGTGTATCTACAATTGCTAGAACTTACACCAATTCGCTTTTTCTCTACCCTGCTTATGGATTAACTTAAATGTGTGTGAGAAATTATTTTATATTTTATCATATTTTAGAAAAACGTCGCACGTTAAGTATCTGGCAATCTAGGCAACAAACTTATAATCATGGGTGGTAACAATAAATTAATATTGGATGGTAATGTTAGATATGATGTCACGATAATTAATTGTTTGTCATTTGTATTTTTTTAATTTATTAAAGATAAAATATCGATTTATTTGACCGTATTTATAATAAGTTTATATTTTCTGATATATGTACAGATAATATAACTAATGTTCTTTTGTTCACAAAAGAAAAGCTAAAACAGTATTCTAAATAAAAGCTTAAACAGTGTGGGAAAATTACCTTAATTCAATCGATGACACGGATAAAAAACAATTGTGTATTAAGAGATTTTTGTTCGTTCGAATTTTACACAATATCATATCGTTTCTCATGAGATAGGGCAAATTTATTTTAGATAAAAAGTACTGTGTTCCGTCTCTGTGTCTTTTCCATAACTATGCAATTTTTTGACGTTGTGTACATGGGTGTCGCAGGAATTATTTTCGAGGGATTGCATCTAAGTCTACTATTAACTAATATAAAATATAGTTATACTAGGTCTTTAGCTATGAAATTGTCATTGTTTATGAAGCAAGCTAACGTATTTTTTTATTTCGATTTCTTTCATATTAATTAATTAAAGTAATACATATAACCTACGCATCATTGCCAGTTCACAAGAGTACAAGGAATTAACTGAATGACAGGCAATAAATTCTTCAAAAACATTTTGTACTACGACATTTTTCTACAGGGAGTGAAAGTGGGCCCCTTTCCAACCCACTTTAGGCGCCCATGGTTGTGTGGTAACACTCTGTATCAGATTTATATGTTTATATATAGATATCTTATCAATGATAATAAACCTTCAATGAGGTCATTTAATGACAGTATATTATCAATCTTATCAACTTATTTTTGTTAGGAAGGGATAAAGTAGGGTATGTTCATATTAAATCTAAAATCGATATCAAAAATTAAATGATTTAAATATTGTTCAAACCATATGTATGAGACCATATATATGAGACTTTCTGATAAAAATATATCTCTAGATATCGGTATATACATAAACCATACTTATAAACTGCATTTAACTAAGTTATATTTTTTTAAAAAAAGGGATCTCCCGCACTTCTTTTTATGAGACAACTCTCGCATTCAGAATTAATCCTGTGTCGTGGGGGATTTTACGAACATGCATGAAATGGACACAAAGAGCACCCAGATTTAAAACAACTGTTTTTGGATCACACAAAGTGTTGCCCCGGTGGGGATTGGATCTACAGCACTTCGGAGCAGTAGGATGCGGCGAGGCGACCGCTTAAACCACTGGATCACCATGCGGTCAAATTTATTTCTAAAAAGAGTAAAAAACTCACATTTATTGATGCATGATTTTCTTTTTTAATAAATTCTTTGAATGTTTTACATCCGTTTTCAAAATTAAAAAATCATAATTTTTAACAGGTTTTTAGGGCTCAAGAGTCAAATCCTTTAAGGCACGGTTTCGAAACCCTCGAGTATTACAGAAAAGTATTGAGAAAGGATACATTCAAAGGCGTATCTGGACTGTCAACAGCGTAATTATGAAATCAGTTTTACTTATATTTGAGTACAATAATATGTCGTGAATAAAGAGAAGACTCTTCTACAGGCAAGGAGCACAGTGGCGTGACTTTCGAACGAAAGTCAATCCAGCTATGTTAAAAATCAAACTGGTCAAGGTGTACACACCGTCACTTGAGGAAATAGCTGATGATTTCATAAAGAGGTACTTATCTTTAAATTCTTGTTCTGCAGAAAGATGCACGCAACTCTAAGTAAAAGTGTCGCAATACATTTTCATCGTGTCTATGTCTAATTTGGCCTATTATATCCGCCTGGCCAGCGTGATGTAGTAGGTCAAAGCCTCCTTTCCAAGGAGAAGCCTAAGTCCAGCGGTGGACTATTAAAGTTTGTTGGTAAGTCTATGAGTAATTATTTCTATGATTCGTTAGTATAAATAATTAATTGTAAAACTAAAATACTAGATCAAAATGTAAAGTTAAATTATCTGTCCTTAATTTATTAACAACATTATTTTCTTTATTACTCTAATTTACCAAATAGAGGATTAAATCAGAAGCATTTGTCTTACTATCTACTTTTTTATTTATTTCAAAAAGAAGTTATTACTAGATTACAAATAACTTGGCAATATTTTTACAAATCAATGAATATAGCATTTGCAATCGAACTAAGCATAGCCTGTATTTCGATTGTCAGCACCAATTCGCTCTAATTATTTTATTGCAATAATACCTTATGATTGTTTTTTGCTAGTTGTACTATTTCAATATCCATACAATCCAATACCCATCCAGAATTGCATATAAATTTAAATTCGTGAAAGTGGGCAAATGTCCACTTCTTTTGAGTGAAGTACTAGTAAGTGATGAAATACTCGTCTGTAAGTAAGTGTTGTGAGGTGGATGAAGGTGTGTGTAGAGAGCGTGTAAATGTATAATGTCATATATAGATAAGTGATACAATACGTGTGACTTTGTATAAATTTTTTAAGTCTAACATTTTAATTACTGTGTTATAACTTTTAGTATTTCTGCTTCTTCATAGTTAAGTTTCTGCAAGTACTGGTTCATTTTTACTTTGCATTGTTTTTTCATTAGAGGGTAAATGTTTAATATTTTATTTATTTTGTTGTATAAATATGGCCCAAGGAATTCAATAAACCTTCTGCTAAATTTTGTTTTCCAACTGATCTGTATCGTATATTCTGCATATTTTTTGGCGTTTCTCAAATAATTTTGGGTTGTAAGTTAGACCAGTATGTTGTTTTAGGATGATATTCAGGATAAACAATTGCCTGCCGTCAAAACCTCGCACGAGTGGTAAAGTGTTCTGTTCTCTTAGTTAAAAATATAAACAATCTGTATTATTATTGAAGTACAAGTATATATACTTACTTACTGTTATATATATATATATATATATATATTAGGCTTAAGAATACTCAATAATTAGTGTATATTTTAGGTTAAAGCGTTTAAAGGAAGATGAAGCATATTTAAAAGACAATTTTCTTATTGAAGCCAATAAGTACTCTTTAGAATCTATTGGTCTGGTAGCATTGGGAGCACGATTGGGATGCCTCGAAGACAATTTGACGCCAGACCATCCAGCCAGCAAATTGATGAAATGCGCCAAAGATATGATCGACTTAGCTTTTCAGTTAGAATTTCTACCGAATCCTTGGAAGTATATAGCAACTCCAGCTTACAAAAAGATTATAAAAACTTATGATACACAGTGGGAGTAAGTACTTGTAAATGTAAAATTTATAAACTTTAAACAGATTTCAAATAACTAACATTGTTTTATTTATTTGAATTCTGTAATATTAACGAGAACATGAAGTTTCAAAAATATAACTTTTTGTTACACAGCGATACATGAAATAAATCAAACAATTTTTTCAGAGTAAGTTCAATGTATATCGAGAAAGCCAGGCAACGGATTAAAGAAAGAGGGCACGATATTCCAGAAGAAGACAAAAGCATAATTGAGAAGCTGCTGGCTATAGATGAGAAGGTTGCTATAATGATGGCAAATGAAATGTTACTTGCTGGGATAGACACGGTGAGTAAGAAATGCCAAATAGCTCTCCAAATAATTCACTAACAATAATTGATATATTAAACTCTTTTTGGATGCAATTCAAGAAGAACTTAGTTTTGATATGTGAAGATATGTAGAAATAATAATAATTTTAATAGCGTTGAATTATATATATTAATGTTAAGGAAGTTTAATCCTATATCGCGATATAGAAATTTACCAACATCAACCGTCGGGTCGTGGCCTAGCAGGCATGATCGCCTCGTCTGATTGGAGCATCCTTGGAGAGACATGTGACCTGTGCTTCCAAAGATGGTTGCGACATGGTTTTCCGTTTATATCTTTATTTTAATTTACAGGTTGCCTTCGTGGTAACTAATGTGCTATATCAGTTAGCAAGTAATCAGGAAAAACAAGATAAATTACGTGAAGAAATACGGTCCAACGATTCTCAAAAACACTATCTAAGAGCTTGTTTAAAAGAAGCTCTGAGAATCACCTATGCAAGTCCAGCTAACTTAAGAACCAGCGATAAGGACCATGTTGTGGGTGGCTATCACATCCCTCCAGGGGTAAGAATTTTTATATCACAAAATAACTTTTTGAAACTGATATCTAAATGAGAACATAGACAAAATCCCTTTTCATCAAATTTCGTACCAAATGTCGCATTTTGATGATATTTCAATACATTTTCGCCTTTATAGAAAATAACACTAGATTAAAAGAGATATGCCAATAAAAAATATAATGTCTTTAATTATTCAGGTTGACATCATTGCTATGAACGAATTTTTGTCAAGAATGGACAAGTACTATCCGCGGGCGAAGGAGTTTATACCGGAGAGATGGTTGGCAGATAAAACAGATCCGTTGTACTACGGGAACGCGCACCCTATGGTCACATTGCCATTTGGATTTGGTGTCAGGAGCTGTATAGGCAGAAGACTCGCTGAACTAGAGATCGAGATAATAATAAAGAAATTAATCGATGAATTCAAAGTTACTTGGGAAGGACCACCGATCAAAGTCGTCAATACAATTCTAAACGTATTTGTTAAGCCGTTCAATTTTAGATTTATGAGTGCAAAATAGCTTGTTTCAATAAAAATGGTTAATCTTGTTTGTTAAATTGATTTATGCGTTATTCATATTAATATAACAAAAAACTAAGGAATAGCCTTCTGATACTTATTTAAAACCATAATATGTCCTGGGAGTTTTTACATAGCAAAACTAGTTGTGTACACAAGGTATTGTTAAAATGTCAAATCCAACCCATTGTCGGTTATCCGCACAAATACGAGTATAGTCGTATTATTAGTTACTAGCTTTTGCGCGCGTTTCCGCTCTCGTGTATGTCGGATGTTGCGGTAAAGAATAGTCTATGCTCTTCCTCAAGAGTCAAAGTATCTCCATGCCGAATTTCAATGAAATCAGTGCATTGGTATAGTCGTAAAAGCGTAACAGACAGACAGATAGTGATACTTTCAAATTTATAAAAAGCAACAAGTCTCAAAACTGTCGCACGAGAAATAAGTGAAAACAGTTTCCTATAAGGGCAAAAGGACTTCTTAAAACAAATACCAAGACCCGTATACATTACCTATTAATCACATAAACCTGTTAATTATATCTCTCGAAATGAAATGACAATTCCAGTTAACCAGTTTATTTAATGAATGTACAAAATTTTGAAACAAAGAAAGGTAATTGCTTAGATAATAAATTAAAAAACAATAATAATTAACTTTCAAATCAGCCACTGACTTCAATGCGCCTTAATCTTATTAAGGATAACACCGGAGGCAATGCGTCAATATGTAAGGGTGATAGTTGTCGTGGTAAGTGTGCGCAATACAATGGCACGATGACTGTCATGAATTTTACGTCCCCAAACGAAGCGTGCAAAAGTATTTTACTAGGCTGCCATAGTCTGGGTTGCCATACTGCACTGTCTGCATTCGCAATGAGTATGATGACCACAACTCTTGGATTCTATTCATGCTTTCAGTCACTTTAGCAGTCTCTTAGAAAAAATAAGCTGCAACTGTTGCGGGAGTTCCTTTTAGTAGTAGGACTAAATGTTAAATATATCCTACATATTTTTTAATTTATATATGACAGATTTAAAGAATATATTCATATACATAATAAATGGGTAAACGATATAACCAGATCGAGTTTAGTCTGGTATAATTCATCTTGAAGTGCACTTTAGTCCTAAATGGTAAACAAGGTTTGATGATAAAACTTGAAGGTGGTCATAGGATCTCAGTAATAAATGACGTAATCACTACGAGATTGAGCTTATTTGATTTGTCTTCATGAGCACTTTAGTTCTAGATAATAATCCATATACAACCTCATTAGATTTCTGGAAAAAATGTTCCTTCCATTAGTTATGAACATCAATTCTATGATGAACAGAGAAACCTGTCCTGGGATAACTAAAAATTAAAAACAAACCAGAAATATAAAAAATGTAATTAAGGACAAACTTTTATTTAAACGTGCTAAAAAGAATAAAATAAATATTCCTTAGGAAATTTTTACTATCAATTTTATTTTATCTTTTTAATGAGTTTAAATATAAGTTCTTTTTTAAAGAAGTTTAATATTTCAGAAGTTATTTAAAAATAAATTCTTAGTTACATCTGTTGACTGCACAGTAAATATAGTGGTTCAAGCAGTCACCTTTCTATTGCGCTGAGTGTTGTGAGTTTAACATTGCACAACATTGTGTGATCCAAAAATTCTGAGTCTGGGTGTTCTTTGCGTTACACTTATGTTTGTAAGAACCCTGCGATACAGGAATATTTCAAATGTGGAAATTGTCTTATTTAAAGAAAAAATCTGATATCTCATACTTGCAAATCAACAGAGAGGAAATACGCTACAAACAATCCAAAAGGTCGCTATTGTCTTTATATTTATTATATTAAGTATAACCGTCGTTTTAGTCTTTTTTTATTAACTTCGTGATACATATGATTTCATTACTAAGAACCTTTTCTTGGGTACTGTTAGTGTAGTGTGTGTTAAGAAAATATAAAACAAAACATTATTTACCGTAATCATTGTTATTGTATTAAAGGACGTCAGGTTAATTTATCTTTATTTTAAAAAGTCACATTGTTTATTGAGATAAGATAGTAAGACTTTGACTAGTGAGTTGTGACGAACTGATGCACCGAATATAAATATAATGGAAAAGTCTGAATAAGAAAAAAATGGAGTGGGAAGGTATTTAATTTATCGATTGACATATTTTTTGCTCGTCAACATCTAAGCCCTTTTTTTTAACGTGTGGATAAACCCTCGAGTAGTCACCGGAATTTGAGACGGGGTAGTGTGTCGGAATCGGACCGACTGAAACCGCACGGTGTACCACTCTGTGCCTGAGATAGGAGGGATCTGGGAATAACTGCTATTATGACATTCAGACCCCTCCTAGCGCCTGCTCGCTGGCGCTGCCACCATTTACGGGTAAACTCTCTATTTAGGCCACGTACAGCACACGCGGACGTCGTTTCCTAGCGGTTGGCCACTGTAGCGAATGGCGGGAACACCTGTACTGTTCCTCCACGGACACACTCAAGGCGACATGAGGCGCTGGTAAGCACGTCTCCGCGTAGCGAGAGATTTCAGGTGTAACAAATCACCAGCGTGTGCTGAGCCGAGTCCTCACTGCAGTCGCTGTGGTAATAGGCGGGACTCAATTCCCTCCTAGCGACCGAGAGCAGATACTTTCCGAAGCAACCGTGCCCGGAAAAGGACCTGCGTCAGTCAGAAGGCAAGGGTCCCGTGCTGCCGCCCTGGTCACTCGACGTTGACCGGCTAGAGAGCCTCCACGTCGGCAAAGTTAGCAAGTAGAGCCTTCAGCCGGGACAAGTAACGAGTTATTGTGGCTCGACAAGCGACCTCACGCCACTCGCGTACATCTTCGGGCGGGTAGCAAATGGTGCTACCCACCCAGAAATTAGCCGTCCACCGATAAACTTCAGCGAGCACTTCTGCCTCTAAATCCCACGGGTTTTTTCTGGCCATAGCACACGGCGACTCCGTCGAAACAGTGCGGAAACCGCATATGGCTTTAATCGCCAATATCGCCAGTGGCGAGCCTCATCCTTGGTGGTCAGAGCCGTCGCTCACACGGGTGCACCATACAGCGCCTTTGATCGAACAACCCTCGTGTACAGCCATCTTATCGTGTCGCTAGCTCCACCTAAATTGGGCTAAAGTCGCCCAAGGGCAGAAGTAACTTCGACTAGCTTTGGAGAAAGCTACTGGAAGTGCTCGTCGAAGAGCCACCTCTCGTCAAGGATCAGGCCCATATACTTCATTTGGGTCTGAACCGGTACGAGGACTGAATTGACTGCGCTGGAGGCGGTGGGGGGCGAAACACGACGGAGGTCAATATCTAACACCTTAATCCAAGCAAAATCTGGAAACAGACTGCTCATTCAACGCCCTGGACAGGAGAGTTTTCTCTGACTCATATATAACGCTTTTATTCGATCACAACTTTCAGTAACATTCTGTGTAAATGGTGTAAAAGTTGACTCACTGATCAGGATATTAAAACTGACCCTAGACATATATGAATATAATGAAACGTTTATTTGTAGACATTGTGATTCTTTCTACTTAGTTGGGTTAACGTTTTTGCTAATAATAGCGGTGGTGGTAAACAGATAATGACCAAATGACTATGTCGTCCTCTTAGAACAAAACAATGGCTGTATTTTTATATTAAAATTAATTAAGCATATAACCATTGCATTATCATTTTAATTCGTTATGTTTCGTCAGAAGTAATTTAGGACATAAAAATAAGTCGTGTTATAAGTTATAAAGTAACCATTAACAGTAAGCTGCTGTTATAACTAACAAAGAACATTGTGGTTGGAACTGTGACTGAATTTAAGCTTTCGTTGGGAAAATCCGAAGATTCTATTATTTATTTTTTTTTTTTTTTTATTATAGTAACTTACCATAGTGACTCTACTCTGCCTGATGGAAAGCATGAATAGAAGTCAAGAGCGGTGGTCGCCGTACTCAGTGTGAATGAAGACAGTGCAGTATGGCGACCCACGCTGAGAGATGCTTTTCACGCCCCGCTTAAAGGACCCGGGATCGTAGTGGGAGGAAAACACGTGCTCTGGTAATGAATTCCAGGCTTTAACTGATTTGCACAGGAAGGAAATGTCGAACCGTTTAGTTCGGGAGCGTATGTCTACCATTTTGAAACGGTGACTTTCAAGTCCAGCACGAATTGTCCTGTAGAGGAACGGAGAGGATGGGATCAGTTGGAAGAGTTCGTCAGAACACTCTTCATGATAAAGGCGATAGAGGACTGTTCAGTGACTTTCGGGTTATCGATAATCCGGACTGCACGCCGCTATAACCGATCCAAAGCGTCCAGCCATTCATCGTAAAGATGAGAACAGTATTCCACGCAGGAGCGTACCTGGGCTTTATAAAGAAGACACAGATGCTCAGGCGCAAAGATCCGTCTCACTCTGTTGAGTATACCCAGTTTCCGCGAGGCCGCCTTAGTAAGGCTTTCAATATATTTTCACGGATTGAGGTCCGGGCAATATTCATACCCAGGATACTGAGATTATCCTGCAGTGGCAGTTGAGTGTTCTGAAAAGTGGGGAGGGGAAGGAATCGAGACATTTTGGCATAGAGCGTGCACGCCTGTGCTTTCTTGGCATTGAACTCGACCAGATTCTCATGACCCCATTGAGAAATGCGGGCTAGAATCCGGTTGAGCTCAGTGACAAACTTTTGTCGCTTTTCCTCAACGTCCGCTAATTTAGCTGTAGGGTGATCATAGTATCGTCCATGAACTGTGCTGTCGTCTGCGTAACGATGTATATTGCCAAGGGTCAACATATTATACAAACAGTGTGGGTGACAGGACGGAACCTTGAGGTACACCAGCATTAACCTGCTGAAAATTAGAGGTGGCGCCGTCGCAGAGGACTCTAATGCGGCGCTTGTGCAGAAATGCGGCCAACGAGCTGCAGAGTTTGGAGGGCAGGCTGAATGACGAAAGTTTGTAGAGGAGCGAACGGTGCTAGACCCTATCGAAAGCCTTGGCCATATCGAGGCTGATAGCCAAGGACTCCTCATGCCTATCAGATATTCAGAGTATGTGCTTGAACCTGGATAAAATAGAACCAATTTAGGTTTTTTCTTTATGGTATAACGGAGCAAACAAGTAGGTGGATCACTTGATGGTAAGTGATTATTGCCGCCCATAGACTGTGCAAGTCAAGAGTCACAAGTGCGCTACTGTCCTAGAAGGAACTCTCTCTAGAGTCAGGAGAAGGGGGATTAAGCTCTGACAACTTTATTCACTAGATGAAAGTAATGAAATAATTGTTTAAGGTCACTTTTCTGTGAAGCTATGGCATCATCCCGTTCGCGTTAACTGCCTCGGTGGCGCAGTAGTAGTATGCAACTGCTATGCATGAAGTTTCGAGTACGATTCCTGGGTCGGACTAAATGTTTGTAAGTTCTGCAAAATATTTGTTTCGGAGTTTGGGTGTTTTTATGTAAAATATTAATACATTTAGAGAAAAACTATATAAATATTCTATCAGTCAATCTAGTTGTCATAATACAAGCTCTGCTTAGTTTAAAGTTAGATGGCGTTGTATGTCAAATGTACGAAACATTTATTATTATTATTCGAGTTGCAGTACTATTTGCCCACGATAAAAATGTTATTGTTGCTCACACCACAATAAACAACACAGAATTTCGAACCAATCCGAACTAGAGCATTGACGCTATCTCTATAATGTGTATTTATTTTGGCATTATGTCATTTTTAGGGTTCCGTACTTCGAAAGGAAAAAACGGAACCCTTATAAGATCACTTTGGAACGGAACAAACTTCAGGAACATGTGGAGGTATCAAGCTGAAATTGTTATCACATACTCTACTGTCCTTTGGAGTAGTGAAAAAATTAAACTTCTAAGCCAACCTAATCAAAGTATACAGCCGTTTATGAGGCAAATTTCTGTTTAAGCTGTATTGTTATAAAGTTTCATTTGTATCTAGTGTATTTAGTGGTTTTTACATGAACGAGTAATATCATAGAACCTTACAACTTTCACACGTAGAATCTGTTACTATAGCAGGCCGAGGTGGCGATGCGAGCACTACGGATTGTACACGCCTTTTAGGGAAAAGGGAACGCCTCTTGCAGAAAAGGGAACATCGAAGTTCCCACGCGGGAGGGAGTCATCTACAAGCCGTAGTCGAGGTACGTCGGAATTCCAGGGATCTCTTTACTAGGGTGCACCTGATGCCCGGTTACTGATACCGTTTATAATGCAAAATGCCACAAATTTTCGCAACTCGAATGGGACTGACTGACTGACTCAGAATCTTGAATTTTGGTACGAAGCAACGTTTTATAGAGACATAGAAAAAATTGCAAAAATATTTTTTATAATTTTAAAGTTACTACCGCTTTCCTCATGAGTAGAGGTATTAAATTGAAATTTATATCAAATACTAAGGTGTGACAAAATGATACTTCTATGTCAACGTAATTAGTACGGAGCCCAAGGTGCGCGAGTCCGACTCGCACTTGGCTAGTTTTTTTATGTTATAATAAGAAGGGGTCAGTATATTATAATCATACAATGACTAAGCGAGTTTTTATGCTAAATCATAATTGACTAAGCAAAAAATTTAAGTAACAATTAAATTATTTATAACAGGCAGTGTTGTGATAAGAGACCTTATATTAGTGTAGATTTGTGTACTCGTAAAATCATTGTTCACGAATGTCCGATGGAACATATTGTCTTATAATATTTACTAAATACTTAGATAATCATGAGTTATAAAGCAGTGAGTGAGTGTTTTAGTCGTAGTGTATTAATAGTAAAACCACAAAAAATTTTACGGTAAGAGAAACAACAGAAAATCTCTCATCAACAACTTTAATAGTCCACTGCTGGACATAGGTATTAGAGCAAGGGTAATTTATTTCATATAATCAGTGATTTGCGTAAACAGTTTGGTTTTATTGCAAGATTAAATGGTGTATCCTTAGTAAGGAGGTTTTGGTCAACTATAGCACGCTGGCCAGACGGGTTTGTTTCAAGTTATTCTTCTTCTTGCAGTTTGTCACTTAGTCATCTCCTACGACACTCATGGGATGAGGATGAGAATTAGTATTGATACTCTGTATTCTTAATCCGTCACCACACGGTATGGAAAATTTTTATTTTGTTTTTTATAAATTATTTTCTTTTATATAATTTTATCGGTATTCTCACATATAAGTAACCTTGACTTTGTTGACTTATATTATTTGTAATGTAACCGTTGATAACCGTCGATTGTAACGTTTACCACAGAAATATATTTATCTTTTGACAGTCGCTGATATTTCAAATTAAAAAATTTCAAAATAAAAACTTTTGTTTACTTACTTTTATTTTTGCTAAGTTGGCTTCTATGTCAATTTTTTTTAATTTTATGTTTGGAAAAATATATCATCATTGGGTATTTAGTACATAAAATACGATAAATAAATTTCGATTTAATAGATACCGCCTAGTATACTCGATTTTGATCAAAATTCGGCCTTGTGCAATGAGCAATAAACGTTTTATTTTTATTTTGTTTATTTTGGATCACTCATAAATGGTACATGTATCTTACATAAATACAAAAATATAAAATACATGTTTTGTGCTTATCCAATTATAGGCAATCACAGCTAACACAAATGGAACTTGTACCATTTTAAATCAAAACATAAGTAAAACAATAATTTGTAGAATAAAAAAAACTTTAGAAAAATATACTAAAAACAACAAAAACACTCCACATTCAAAGGTGATCCGAAGTATCTATAAACTCTTCTTCTTAAAATCTTCGAATCCTGTATGTATACGATAATAAATACGGCAGTCATTGTTTTTAGATGTGATTTTAATCCCTTGATAATCTAGTAAATAATAATAATACCTCACTATAAGGGCTTGAACATTTAATTTTTTGCTTATTCTGATTTAAAAAAGTTTACTTCTCTCTGTATTTTGTTCTAGAATATTTTTACCAATATTAGACACTATAATCAAAATAGTGTCATAACATTTGGAAAATTATTTTAAATCAGGCTTGTGACCCCAAATCAGAAAAGAACCTTGAATGGACAATAGAACAAAACATTGCTTATACAAAGACTACAATAGTTAGAAAAACAAAAAACAATTCCTGATTGATTTTTGACAGATTGTCTGACTGGCTAAAATTTTTTTATTGTCAAACTCATGTATTTTATATATCTACCAAACAGTCTAACCGAATTCGAACATGAGAAAAACACCATTAAAATACACAGAAACTAAAGAACTGGTAACCCTACAAGAAACTTCCAAGACATTATATCTCTGAAACCGTTATCGTGGCACATGTATTCAAACGAGTTTATTGTGATATGGGTTTATGTAATGTTGTTGTTTAAATTTTAGTACGTAATTTGGATGATGATGAAGTTTGGATGATAAAAATGCTCGGTTTAAAGTTCATACGTGTGTAAAGCTTCTGGTATACTATTTATATTATAATAATATAATATTATACTGCTTATAACAATGACTACATACATTTTTCAAGGTGGTCTCGTCTACCTAACGGTGGAAATCACTTTCGGGTATCGTTTGAACATGAACCGCTCACGTTAAGAATCAATATCTGAAAGCAAATTTGATATGGACATTTATAAGAAAATTTGAATCGTGCATATTATGGCACAGGTCCATATTGAAACAGTTTGTATAGCTTTATAACTGGTAATCAGTAGTGTGTCAGTAGCAGTATGTTTGTATCTTCTAACAAACCGCAAGCAAACCAAAAAGTTATTATTTTGTCCTTGGTGTTAAGTATTTATTTTAAAATATATTACGTTTACCTTCCAGTAATGGCAGTTGTGTTTGTAATTATTCAACGTCAGTTCAAGATGCTAAGCCTTTCAAATCGATACCGGGACTCTCCTCTTTACCGTACCTTGGACCCATCCATCACTTCTTACCAGGCATAGGTTTGTATGCTCAAGTAATTTTATTAGAAAAATAAAACAAATATATTTAAGAAATTCTTTTAATAATGTACTTTAATTTAAATTGTGCTTGTCAATTTTTTATGGTATAAGCCCTTTTTAAACGAGCTCACGGGTTACATGACGGTAAGAGACTAAAATATAATTTGATCTCCATCACAGTTGCTATTAGTATAATTTTATAATTTACTAGCTACATCTTAGGTATGAATTTTTATATTCATGTTATATTGCACTTCTTTTGTGATAAAATTGACACATAATGAATGATATAGGTGGTAAAAAACAAAATTGCTTGTTCAAAGTTATTTCGTCGGTTTCATAGCAATCTGTCACAGAGATCAAACTATATCAACTTAAGAGAGTCAGTATATTGCCACTATATGAGTCCGGAAGGAAAACTAAGAAAACTAAGGGTGGCGGAAAGGTTTTTTTAGGTCCTGGAAACTCACTTACTCGGTGAAAAGCAACACTGATTTTCTCTAAGGCGTCACACTGGTATCATTCTTCCACAACATAGACAAAATTGGTGATCTTTATATTTAAATATTCGTTTCTGCCCGCGGCTGCACTCTCATTTTTATTATTATTTTTATTTTAAGAACCTGCCAAAGTGACTCTACTCTGCCTGACGGAAAGTAGGAATAGAATCCAAGAGTTGTGGTCATCATACTCATTGTGAATGCAGACAATGCAGTATGGCGACCCATAACTATGGCGGCCTATTAAAATGCTTTCTCACGCCTCACTTGGGGACGTAAAAGGCATGAAATTCATCATGGCATAGTATTGCACACATTTACCACGACAATTGTCACCTTTGCATCAATGGACCTCCGGTCTGTGTGTATGTCGGTTTTCGCTATAAATATGTGTTATTCGGCTGTATAAACTTTCCTATTGTAAAGTTTCATCTATATCCATTTAATTTTTCTTTTTTTGTATATTAAGAGCCTGCCAAACTGACTCTACTCTGCCTGATGGAAAGCATGAATAGAATCCAAGAGTTGTGATCACCATACTCATCGTAAATGCAGACAATGCAGTATGGTGACCCACGCTACGGCGGCCTTGTGAGATGTTTCTTCACACACCGCTTGGGGTCGTAAAAGGCATGACAGTCATCGTTACAGTAACGATGCGAGCACGGACTGTGCACGTTTTTTAGGGCCACAAAAGGGAACATCGTAGAAGCAGTAGAAGGCCCTAGATACGTCGGGATTCTAGGGATTTTCTTACTAGGGTGCACCTGGGTTCCCCGGCTTCTGGTACCCGAGACGGCGTGCGGTTTTATAAAAGAAAAGTAGGAAGTAGGATAGGATTGTTGTTTTGATATCAGACATGTAAATTATTTTTAAGATAAATTCCTACCAGCTTGGTACCATTGGTTGCAAGGTTATTTATATTAATTATAAGCATCTGACTTTGATTTAGCATTCTTTAAAATCTATAAAAGCACGATTGTATGCCTCAACGCCAAGAGTGTACCTATTGTGTTATTGATTTTGACTGCACAGTTGGCCTGTGTGATCTACAAAGTGCTGTTCTGAGTCTGGATGTTCTTTGTGTCCGTTTCTTGTATGTTTGTAAAATTTTTTACCACACAGAATTTATTCTCAGGGCGGGCGTTGTCTTTAAAAAAATAAATGAAAAAAAACAAAAAAAAAGTTGTTAAAAAAGACACATTAATTATGATTACATATACTTACTGACTAAATGCACATTTAGCCTTGATACTTGTTACAGCGTTTCAATATTAACCGGACACTTCGGCAACATGTGTTTTCGCTTAATCGAAATCAACTATCGTGACTCTGCGAAAACATATATTTCCCGAGGTTATTTTTATACAAATACTAAAATGTTGATATTGCTTTTGTTTTCAGGACAATATGGACCTAAGGGCAATTTATTTAATATAGTCGGTGATTTGCACAAACAATTTGGCCCTATTGTAAGATTGAATGGTGTTTTTGGTAGACCCAACACTGTTCTGTTGTTTGACCCAGTGGATATAGACCTAGTAAGTGTTTACTGTCCTAAAAAAAAATGTTAAGCTTATTATTTTAATGACTTAGTCCAGGCTTAACTCATAAAATGAGATTTGTCTGCATTCAATTGTTCAAAATTTTGTCAAGACTGTAAAGTATGTTCTTTATAATTGCGTATCTAAACATGTGTAAATACGTACAATTAAATTTATTAATGTTATACCTATAAAACTACTATTAAACTTCCTGTGAAGTATTTTAAAGATTGAAAATGTATTTTAATATAAGTTAAACAACACGACAAAGTGCTTAATTTCATTAATCGAAGCTCATTACAAACAAAGTACGTACTACAGTATCTACTGTATTTTTTAAATCATTCTAATTCAATGAAAATTTGTGTTATTGTAAATGCAATCTTAATTATAAGACTACTACTTACTTGACTGCCTCAGTGGCACAGTGGTAGCGATTGCGCTGCATGAAGTTTCGGGTTCAATTTCCAGATCGGACCAAATGTTTGCATGAACTGCAAATATTTGTTTCGGCGTTTGAGTGTTTTCTATGCTTACAAAAAAGTATATAAGTATTCTATCAGTCAATCTTGCTGTCACAGTACAAGTTCTGCTTACTTTGAAACTAGATGGCGCTATGTGTCAAATGTCAGATTATTTATTACTAACAGCATGAGGGTTACGTATTCATGAATTCTCTGGATTAGTTCTATCAGATATAGTATAATTTAAAAGTGAATTGACACATTCCAGGTTTACAGATCACAAGAGTCAAATCCCTTAAGGTCTGGTTTTGAATCTCTAGAATATTACAGAGAACATGTGAGAAACGATAAATTTGATGGTTTCCAGGGTCTAATTACAAGGTAAATACTATATAATTTAATACTTACTAAACTAAATAATTCTTAAGTCCTGGTGTTAGAAACTTCTCTACGATGATTAAATATATAATTTCACAGCCATGGAAGAGAATGGCGTGACTTACGTTTTAAAGTCAATCCAGTATTATTAAAAATCAAATTGGTTCAACTCTACACCCCACCACTTGAGGAAATAGTTCAAGATTTTGTGAACAGGTAAGTTCATATTTTTGTCACTTATATATTAATAACGTGCTAGAAGTGATTAAAATATAATATTTAGTAAGTTTAACTACACTTAATATTAGAGAAATCAATCTAAGTTTACATATTTGTTACTCTCTTAAAGCTCTGTCATATATGTATATATGTAGGTGCGTTATTATCGGTGTGGTAATGCGGCTCGACTCCTTGCACACAAATGCGTTATTATAGTCTGATAATTCTATTTTCTATTCGTGTTTTTAGTATGTATTTACCTAATGCCGGGTATATTCCTAATTTTTTTGATGGTCACACTGTATAACATAAATGCCCCACTGTCCCTCCCCTCTGTATCTACCATAGTTACGGTTAATGCTAAAAATTGTTTTTCTGATGATAAATTAATTTCTATGTTAAAATTTTTAGAACACTCGTAACTGTCGGTAAAATCAAATTTTGTCCTTGACACACTACTAGCACTAATGATTATCGGTGTCCGGTGCAACGATTATCGCAGCTATATGTGGGATCGTATTCGTTCAAATACAGATGTTCTAAGAATTTATATCCGAATATCGAATGACGAAAGAACGCGACAGTCCTATTTCTATTGCATTGTTATTATTGCAGTAGTTTCTAACTTCGTAACAAATATCGCAGTAACGCATCCAGCGTGGGGAAGCCTTTAAATTTTTGTATTTGTTTTTTTGACTTACAATTTAATAGTAAAAATTAATAATCAATTTGTAGCTTTTTTAATAGTTTTTCACAAATTTCTTAAACGCAACGCCATAGGTGGGACAAAATGTCACGTCAATTTACTCCTGGACTTCGATACGAGTGTATAGTCTGTTATCACAGAATAAGCATGCTAAAATGGCGACATTTTAATCGTCAGAAAATTATGGTGATTTTTTTTAAGCTTATATATATATATATATATAAGCTTAAAAAAAATCACCATATAGTTTATATTTTGGATGTGTTATATTTATTTTTGGTAATGTAATACCTAGTAGAAACGCTTTTAAAAATAAAAAATACATGCATATTTCCTATTTCTAGAAAATGTATACAATTACTAGAATTAGTAGGAATAGGGCATATTTTTTTTTCATAACTATCAATAAACAAATGTTTTATATAATAAACAAAAAAATTTGAGTGGTCAATAGCTGTATCGGGGACATGTCAGTCGGTCCAATTTCGATTGATAACTCCGGTAGAGTGGTTGTCCGACCTGGTTTCTACATCTATTAAAATAAGGTTCAGTTAGTTGTTACCTGACAAAAAGAGCTGAAACATCATTTTCCACATTTCGCAAATAGGCTCGTATGGAATACAATTTCACATTTTTCTGGTATCATATAATTAACATTAGCTTCTTTCCTAGCTTTTGTAATTAAGACTTTCTTGTAAGAGAAATCAACAAGACTTTGGTTCGACTCGGGTATCGAATCCAAAACCTCTTGATTGGTAGTCGCGTACGCTAACCACTAGACCAACAGGACAGCTTCATTGGATACTAAATATGTAGGTCTAATATTTAAATAATATTGATTATAATTAAGTAAATGATTTTATTTTTCTAAGGTTAAACCGAGTGAAGGATGACGGAACATATTTAAGGGACAACTTTGATGTTGAAATGGAAAAGTGGGCTTTGGAGTCTTTGGGATTGGTGGGATTGGGTACACGATTGGGATGTCTTAACGACAAGTTGACGCCTGAAGCGCAAGAATTGATAGAATGCGCTAAATATATGATCCAAAAAACTTTTCAATTAGATTTTTACCCAAAGTTTTGGAAGTATGTTACTACACCCTCCTTCAAGAAGCTAATGAAAGTATATGACAAACAATGGCAGTAAGTATACATATATTTTTAGGTAGCAGCATAATTTTCTGCATTCAATATAAGAGAATGTAGTTATGTAATATTTAATTATGAATGTTTTTTGAACGTTTAACATAACCCAACGCAATATAGTACATACATTTGAAAGCAGAGTTCTGTTCGTTAGCTTTTAACAGTCCATTGCTGGACATAGACCTCTCCGTGGAAAGGAGGCTTAGACCTATAATACCATTTTGGCATGACTCCGAACAAAAATTTAAGAACCATATGTGTGATCTACAAATATAGGGATCGGGATCTATTCAGCATATTAAGAAGCGGCGACGCAAATTTCAGCCACTACGTCATCCGTACTGTCAAATAATATTTAACAGTCCCTATGGCATGAACTAACCAGTAACCTTCAACATATGAATAGTTTGTGTGGTTATTTATCAATGGGCCATCTGTCCGTGCATACGACATTAATTAGGACGTATAATTTATCATATTATATAGTTATCATAGTCATATTACATAGTTAGATTCTTTGCTGTTTTTTTTATCAATAACTTTTTACCTCTCCTTAGCAAGGAAGTTTTGGCCTATTATACCACGCTGGCCAGACGGGTTTAAAAAGGGTTTGTTTTTAATTTTCCTTCTTTTTATAGTGATATTTTGCTGAATATTTTGTTCTCTTAGTCGCCTTTTACAACACCCACGGAATAAGTAGGGGTGGTAACACTATTTATTTTTAATCCGCCACCACACGTTTAAAAGCGCCGTTTAAAAGTAAAAACGTTTTCACTCATGCGAGTGCCACGAACAGTTTATACGTCTTTATTGACAGCAGTCTAATGTGATGGGTACATTTTCAGATTAAGTGAAATGTACATCAAACAGGCCAGAAAACGAATTGATGAGAGAGAACATGATATTCCAGATGGAGAGAAAAGTATAATTGAAAAACTATTGGCTATAGATGAAAAAGTTGCTATTGTGATGGCTAATGAAATGTTAATGGCTGGAATAGACACGGTGAGTAGCCACACTTTCTATTCTGTAATTTTATTATAATACTGGACGCTCTGTAAGCAGTAAAGATAAGACCTATACTCAAGTATAGGTCACTGCTTTTGTGATTTACAAATTACTAACGTTTAATGTTAGGACCACAGACAATGTAAATTTTTCGCTTTACCTCAACATATCATTTAGCATTCACTCTTACTAGAGATCGCATGGTCCTTAAATTTCGATTATAGTGTTTTAGAACTTTTAATGTATATTTATATATAGTGCTAATAGGATTATGCCTATCCTAACTCCTTTTTTGTTTCTTTATTCCATACATTCTTTGCGTACCGTAGAAGAGATTGACATCAATATGACAATATACAATATAATCTTTGTATCGGTTTTTGTATTATTTTCAAGTTCTAAAACATATTGTCATGTCTTTCTCTACTTCTCCATGTACTTATAACTGAAGATTACTTTCGAGCTCACACCCAAAATCTGGGTAAGAATAATATGTTGCAAAACTATTAAGGAACTCGACTGGATATACAAACTCGAAAATAGTCTTTAAAAATGTGACCTGCAGAAAATAGAGAGATAGTTGATATAAATATAACACATTACCGTTTGCACATAACACAACATTTACTTTGTAGGTGACTTTTGCAACAATGGGCGTAATTTATAATTTGGCAAATAATCCAGAGAAACAAGAGAGGTTACGTCAAGAATTACGATCGGGTGATAACCAGACACGCTACCTAAAAGCTTGCTTAAAAGAAACTTTAAGAATCCGGTCTGTGTTGCCATCTAACTTACGAAACACTGATAAAGATTTTGTTGTGCGTGGTTACTACATTCCGCCAGGAGTAAGTAATAAGTAAAAAAATTTAATAACTTTCATCAAGTATCGTCGTTATCATATTACATTCTTGTTTAGCAGACTCGATCGTCAATCACGTGAACGACGAACACTGATTCTCTGTCGAGAAGATTTTTAGCTGCATTTTTGTATTATTCGTTTTAAATGTACAGTACAGTTATTTAGTGCACAGAAAGAGGGTTACTACTATATATACTATTACTACTATAGCATAGGGTTAATACTATAGATTTTGATGTGCTCTTCACGACTTTCATCTTTGCCACCTCGTATCTTTGCCACTCAAAGCTAGAGATCCACTCGGAGTAGATCCGCGTAAAGATAGTGAATAGACTGAAGTACAGGAAAAACGATTGGAAACTTTTCGTTAGTCAAGTGTTGAACAAAAGGATTACAAGTGAAAACTTTTGGAGGGATTAATCTCTATGGTGGGTTATAAAATATATAGAGAAAGATATAACAATGAAAAAGCTATTTTCTTGGGTACTGCCGAGATAGCAGCAGAGTTTCTAGCAAACAGACAGTACAATAAATGTACGTAAGTTGTTTGTGTTTTTAAAATTTGCTAGAGCTCATAATGCTGATTGGGGGACTTGAGTGAGGATTTGAGTGATTGTTGAGGATCTCGAGCGTGTTGAATTATACTTTAATTAATTTTACGAAAAAGTTGTAGGAACATAAACAGTAGGAATTTTTTTCTGGTTTAATTTTGAACATAGATTTTTTAATCGTAAAATGAGTCAGAAGGGAGATTTTGCCAATTAACTGCTATGAGTCACCTTTTTTTCAACATGGCGACACGAGCGGCAAAGATACGGGATAATACAGTTTCACAATTCGCAAAGATCACATCAAAATTTACAAAGTTACGAATTTTCAAAACCACCGGCAAACTTTCCAGTTCAAACTACCGGGTGACTGGAGTAGTAGTAATTCTCATTATGTCGAAACATATCGTGCATCTCGTATGTTATTTATAAGAGTAATAAAGAAAACAGTAGTTAGTTTTAATTTTAATTACTTTCTTAATTGTAATTTTTTTGTCACCATTTAGACTGACATAGTGGTACCGAACGAATATTTATCAAACCTGGAAGAGTATTACCCACAAGCGAATGAGTTCATACCGGAGAGATGGTTGGCGGAAAAAACAGATCCATTATACTATGGGAACGCACACCCTATGGTCACATTGCCGTTTGGTTTTGGGATCAGGAGTTGTATTGGCAGAAGACTTGCTGAACTAGAGACCGAGTTAATGATCAAGAAGTTGCTGGAGCAGTATAAAATAACATGGGAAGGCCCACCGATTGAATGCGTGAATAAATTTACAAATCACTATGAAAAACCATATAATTTCAGATTTGAAGCTATTGTATAATATACTTTAATTACATATATTTCTAGAGAGTAAGCAGCTGACAGTGTAAATAATTAATAAGTGGGTTTTTAGTAGTAAAATGAAAATATAAAATTAAAGTTATAAAATTGATTTTCTATTTATTCTCACGTATTTTACATAATATATTTATCACCCTTGCTTTTACGTAATATACTTAGGTATGTCTATAAGTATTTCTTTCTACCACGCACTATTAATACTCATCCTATCGGTTGTGCAGTAGGTAGAGGAAACAACAACAAAAATAAGGTTTGAAATATTGTAAATTATCTAAGGCAAGTAAAGATCAAAGTCTAGTATTGCAATTTACAGTAATATAAAGGGTTTACACAGTGTTGACGTTGATAGACCAGAATAGAAATGTACATTTACTCGTATTTTAACTTTTCATATCCTACAAGTTCTTCAATCCTTTTTTCTTGATTTCAAAAGCCTGCCAAAGTGGCTTTACTTTGCCTGATAGAAAACGTGAATAGAGTCCAAGAATTGCGGTCAACATTATGGCGACTTGTGAGATGCGTTTTCACGCTTCGCCTGGAGACATAAAAGGTATGACAATCATCGTGGCATTGTAAGGCTCATACATTTACCACGATAACTGTCACCACTGCTTCAGTGGGCCTCCAGTCTTGCACTACTAACGGAACACGACAGCACGGATGCTGTGGCTTTAGGTTGGTCTTCTGTGGGCGGGTAATATTACCCTGGCTCTATTACCTATTAAGAGGTTGCCAGTAAGTAGGTTAAACACATTTAGCGGTGATCCCGAACCATAAATTTGCCAATTGTTGGAGAATTAACACATTTTCAGTGTGGTGACGATTTAAGAATATAAAGTGTTTCCTTCCGTATGTGTCGTAAGAACTGACTAAGGAAGTAAATTGTGTAGGACAATAGCAGTGCAAAGAGAAGGAAAACTTGACACAAACCTTATGCCGGCCCGACTGGCAAGCGTGGTATAGACTACCATAACATTGTTACTCAGGAGATGTTTTTGTCCAACAGTGATGTATGATGTGATGATAATCATATTTTTAAATGAAATGGAAATAGTTCAATTGTAAGTGAAGTACAGAAAGTTTATGTATATTTACAATAGGTATGTAAATATTACAGGTAGGTATAAAGTTTACTCCATAGTTAGTATAAACCTCAGGCATTATGATCGAAAATCACCCGGCAAACTCTTATTTATATTATTAGTACCTATTAAGAATTTCAATACATTTTATCATTGTAGAGATATCTGCTGTGGTAAAGTACAAATAGTACATTAGTTTTAAGCAGACAGTGTTTTGTGCAGCACGTATTTTAGTATATTAAGAATACGTTGCCTATTTTAACAAATACACTAAAGATCTAACGATGAAGAGGGTTATAACGTTTAATAAAATATATAATTTACTCGATGTAAGCTCCAAATCGATTTTGCGGTAAGTATTTATAGATTTTATGAAGACGAAAACAAAAATTCTCGATACAACAATCGATGCATACATGACTAACATTTGTGTAAAACACTTATATCCAAGCAAATTGGTGGTCACACATGATGATACGCTACTATGATAGGTACTAATAACAGTTTATTATAGAATAAACTGTTATACGCCTACAGAGCTGTTCCTGTAACGGCTGCGTCGGGCATTTAACCTTGACTTAGATTAATCGTTATTAGATATTTCATATCACATTTCATAAACACACTATTAACAAATATTTTGATAAACGAAATGTGACGTTGATTATCTGATATGTGATAACAAAAATATATAAAAACTTATCAAATCCATTTTGAAAACTGAACCAATTTTATAATCATATCAGCAGACTTGCGCAACTCGTCAGCGTCTCTAAAAACGAATAAATTTACCCCATTCTTACAACATTTATCATCGCTGCTCCGAGTCTATTGGCTGTAGTGTAATATCATATAGCTTTAAATTTTTCTCGATAAATGGATTATCCAACACTTTAAGATTTTTTTCAATTTGAATAGTTTCTGCGATTAGCTATAATATTAGTATAGATTTCCTTAATTGTTTCCTCAGCAACATATGGCAGTTTATTTTGAATATTACATTAAATTCAATCATAAAACTCACGCACACATATTGGAACTATGAATATTATACCAGTTTCAATATATTTGCGTGAGTTTACATTCTGTTTTACAAAACATGCAAGTCTTTGTCTTTTTTGCATACATACTCGTGTTAGGTATATGTCGTAGTATCTTCACAATCTCTTATAAGCCTATGAAAATAAGATAGAATGTTACTTATCTTTCTAATGCTGTTTGTGTCCGTGTGTTATATGCTACGTAGGAAAAAGTTCGAAAAATACAACTAACTCTAGATGACGCTTTTACATTAGTTACAAAAAAAAATATAGCCGGACACTTAACTGTTTACGTGTTTTTAAAGTAGACAACTACAAGATACTGACAGTATTTTGTACTTTGGTAATTTATGTAATTTATTTTTTACTACTCTAAAAAAATCTCTTTCGAAAAGTTTAAGACAAGTTAAATAAGTATCTATATGTAGTAATTACCATTTGCTAACTGCATTAAAAACAGTGTTGGATTCCAGCCACTAGTATCTACTAACGACGTGTGTAGCAAAGTACTGATTTGCGCAACATATCATATCCTTGTATCTCCAAAACTATCGAATTCAAGAAATATTTATATAAAAACTTCAGAGATATAGTTTTTTATAATCACACCTCATCTAAGATATGAAGTCATTCAATTGTAGTGTACATTAAATTCTAAGTACTGTTTTTTTTTTAGCCATAGCAGTTCATATTCAACATCTGTGGAAAATGCTAAACCTTTCAAATCAATTCCGGGGCTGCCGTCTGTACCTTATCTCGGACCACTTCATCACTTTTTGCCTCTCATTGGTTAGTATGAAGTAAATATCAATTCGCAATACCTTTTAAAAATATCCACTCTCAATCACCGTTGAAATATTTTATTGCGAGCGGGTATTTTTAAAAATTAGGAGTTGATAGATTTGACATTTAGTGATCCCTTCTCTCGTCTTTTCTTGACCAGGAGCGTTATTCAAAAAGATATGTGAATATTTGTCCAGGATACACATATTAGCATATTAACTACAGTATAATCCGTTTATTATGACTCCGCCTATATTGACCAACCGCTTATTATGACGTAATTACACTACGAAGTTTGGTTTTCATACAAAATTCTTTATAAAAAAGTCGGATATAATGACTTCCCTTACAGTGACATGTCACTTATTATGACCCATTTTTAATAAATTATGTCCGGTTATAATGACCGAAATGATTCTTTACACCTTTGGTAATGTTCGTTGGTTCCCGACGACGTTCGGCACGTGGCTCGTTGTGTTTTGAACCTCAGTGAGTAATAGACGCTTGAAGGTCACGTGGAAGGAAGGAAATGTGGGCAGATTATGTTGATATCGATAGCGCTCTTCTCACATCCAAAGAACTCACCGATGAAAATATCGCATAGAACATTAATGCTAAGGAACAACTCGAAAGTGATAGGGAAGACGAAGTCGAGGAAGAACCGTTACCTACCACAGAAGAGGCATTAAAAGCTGTAGAATTATTATCGCGATTTGTTCATAGCAATATTGAAAATGATTATTTGACCATAGCGATGTCTTCTCGATGTCTACATAATAGTATTAGAGACTGTTTTTACATTAAAATGAAAAAACAAAAGCAGACAAAAATTACAGATTACTTACATTAAAAAATACACTTGTATGTGTATGATGTATGTATTTATGTGTGAAATTTTTATTTTATAAGTTACTGTTTCTCCATTACAGTACTTAAATACAAACATACTATTTACATAAAAAGGTTTTTTTTTTCACAAAACGCTTTGTATGACCTCCGCTTATTATGACGTGTTTGTCAATTCCCTTCGATGTCATTATAAACGGATTCAACTGTACCTACTACTAGACGTGGTGGTTCTCCATGCATTCTTTTTGATTATTTAAGACCAAAAATCCTCACCTAACTACCTTCATGCTCTGATGCGTTAAAACGTAACAACGGTAAGTATAAACGTACAAAGTGATTATGAATTGAAAAGAAAAAAACACAAGGTCACAAACTTATTAGCCGCTCCTTATATTGTACCCGTGGTTGTATCTACAAAACTTTTCAAATTCTCAGTTAACAAAGAATATGAGAATTCTTAAAGTATCTCATAGTTTTTTTTGTTTTAGGTGAATTTGGGCTGAGTATAAATTTGTTTGATTTAGCTAATATATTATACAAAAGATATGGTCCTATAGTAAAAATAAATGGAATTATGGGCAGAGCCGACATGATCATATTGTTTAATCCGGCAGATTTATACCAAGTAAGTTTAAACGGGACTGTCCCGTAAATATTAGCAATTTATTGAGTCAGTTAGTACAATTCATAATTAGTTTTAGGAGGTCCTGCCTCAATAAGAAAAACATAAACAATAGGTTTTCAGGTCACAGGAGCACAATCCAATACGGCCTGCTTTTGAAACTATGGAGTATTACAGAGACGTTTTGAAAAAAGACACATTTGATGGGATATACGGACTAACCTCAGCGTAATTGATGAATTTATTTTATGATCGACAAGTTGTTATGAATGTAAATGTAATTGTAAAGTTAAATTGCAAAAATATAAAGAATATTCTTGCAGACAAGGACCAAAGTGGCGGGATTTCCGTAAAAAAGTTAACCCATCATTACTTAATCTTAAACTAGCCAAAGTGTATGCAACACCGCTAGAAGAAATAGCTCAAGATTTTATAGACAGGTATTCAGTTTTCTTTAAAGTTTTATCAACAAGTAAACTTTAAGTTTGTCCATTTAACTTTTTAGTTCTGTGAATGTCATAAAAAAGACTGCAAATTATCCTTATGGTGGAATTAGAAGAACAATTATTTTTTTTATAATACTTTGAGGGGAATAAAGATACCTACTTCAGAATACAAAAACTAAAAGTTTAAATAGTGAATTTGGATAAAATGTCAATTAACAAACTATTTTTTTTAAGGCTAAAGAATTTGACAAATGATAAAAAATACTTGACGGATAACTTTGTTCTTGAAATGAGTAAATGGTCGTTAGAATCCGTCGCTTTTGTAGGATTGGGAACACGTCTGCGAAGTCTTAAAGAGAATTTGACACCTAAACACCCTGCAAGTATATTAACGCAATGCGCCAAAGATATTGGTCTATTATCAATACAATTGGAATTTTTACCAAATCCATGGAAGTATATTGCTACATCTGCGTATAAGAAACTTGTGAAAGCATATGATACACAGTTGGAGTAAGTATTGAAAGAACTAGTAAGTATTATTAACACTGTTGCGAATTGTAATTAATTTAGGACCAGGAATCACTAGATTAATGTGGTTGAATATCGAGTATAATAATTTTATATGAGGATAATTAACTATTTTAAAGCTTGAGATCGATACTCATTTGGTATATTATTTAGGTTGCCTGCTGGTAAGTGCCTACTGCCTATGGACATCTGCAAGTATACAGTCCAAGAGATACGAGGTGTTATGGCCCTTTGAGTAATCCCAATCTTCAGTCTGGCGCCACCTCAACGCGCGATCCACTTCAACAGCCTTTCATAGTCCACGGCTGGACATAGGCCCCTTCTTAGAAAGGAGACTTTGGCCTACTATACCACGCTATTCAGACGGGTTGGAATAGGATCTTTTTGTTTCCTTTTCTCTTTGTAGTGATATTTGTTCTACGTAGTTTGTTCCTTTAGTCATCTCTTATGACACCTATGGAATGAATAAGGGTGCGGACGCTCCGTATTTTTCATCTGTCTGTCAGTACACAGAAGATTTATTGTTATTTTTTATTAATTATTAGGTTAAAATATATTGAAAAATTAAGTAACATTAACTTGTTATTTGTCATGATTAATATCCGTAGGTTATGTACAATGTACATAGAACAGGCTAAAAATCAAATAAACGAAAGAGGATATGATATTCCTGAGGAAGATAAAACTATAGTTGAGAAACTTATAGCTATTGATGAGAGAGTTGCTATCATGATGGCAGTTGAAATGCTTCTGGCTGGAATAGATACAGTGAGTATTTCTTGCGTCAAGTTAACTTTTTTTAAATGAGTACTTTACAGGTAGAAGATGAAGCCTGTCACATTACACCAAGCAATGAAATATGTATACTGAGAACAGTTATATCAATTAATTTGGCAGAGAAGATATTAGTGGAGATAACACACAGCTCAAAGATTATTTCAGGAATGATTTATTATGGCCGCAAAAATGTCATGTCATGTTAACAATAACATTTTTGCAGGTGTCCTTTACCGCAACGGGCCTTATTTATCATTTGGCGAATAACCCAGACAAACAAGAAAGGTTGCGTCTAGAAATACGGTCTGATAATTCTCTTAAGCGATATCTGAGAGCCTGCGTAAAAGAGGCTCTGAGAATTTGGCATGTTATCCCACCGAACTTGAGGAAAACCGATAGAGATCATATTGTCGGCGGTTATCACATTCCTCCAGGAGTAAGACTCTTTTAAATTACATTATCATCATCTCCCTAACCTTTTCCCAAATTTATTGAGCTGAGTGGTTCAACACTTCAAATTTCTTCAATTAAATTTTCTTTCCTTTCATTGTTGTTTACTCATTAGAAGGCAAATGTAAGTGTACGAGATAGTGATTTTCCCATTTCACATTAGTGGGAGATAGTTCTTTCTAATAAAATACGCTTCTGTACAGTTAATCTTACTTAATTAAATTCAATCTTTATCATAATCTGAACGAAAGTGTTACCTATAGCAACGAAGGCAATTAAAATAATTTGTCAAAGATTTTTGACACGAGATTCGGTAGGATTTCAATGTTAGTTTCGAGTGTAAAAATATTTTCAAGTACTTTTCTATAAGTTTTAAAACATTTATTAATTTCAGGTGGTTATCATAGCACCAAATGAATTTTTATCAAGATTGGAGAAGAATTATCCGCGGCCAAGTGAGTTTATACCGGAGCGGTGGTTGGCAGATAAAACAGATGCGTTGTACTACGGGAACGCACACCCTATGGTCACATTACCGTTCGGTTTTGGCATCAGGAGCTGTATTGGCAGAAGGCTTGCTGAACTAGAGATTGAAATCCTGATGAAGAAGTTGATCAACGAGTTCAAAGTAACTTGGGAGGGATCACCTATCCAAAACATAACCATGAGCACATTTGTCACCCAGCCGTATAACGCTAAATTTGAAATTGTTAACTAACATGTTTTTAATTATTATTAAAAAAAATATTAGTTCAGTTCGAAAGCTTTTGTTATAGTTTATACAGGCTCAAAGGTACTGACACAAAATATTTAGTACATATATATTTGCCTATTAGATTATATATTTGCCAACGGGTGATAAGCACGCCACTTGTACTTCCTTGGCTTTAAGTGACCTCTGTATTTAATCTGGTCTACAATAAAGAGATATATTATTTTTATTTTATATTATTCAACTTCTATTTTTCTCATAATCAGAATTTCGGTATTACAATGAAAACCACGGGCCTAGACCAAGTGGGGTTCATTTGGGGGATTTTGGACTGAAGCATTAATGTGTCTTCCTGTAAGAACTTTCAGGCGATGCGGCAAGTGTTTAGTATAGCGGTTTTTTTGCATAGTGATGTAAGTGTTGGTGGGTAGCTCAATCTGTCGAAGGAAATGATGGTGGAGTTTTGGTATAACTCCTGTGCTGGAGAGTACCAAAGGCACAATGTACACTGTACTCATTTTCCAAATCATAATTATTTCTTTTTTTTAATTCTGTATACTTGTTTCTTTTTAGTTTTTGTTTTTTGTAAATTATGTGAGTTAGGGACTGCAATATCTATTATGTAAGTATGTGTGTTTAGTGTATTTGTCTATCAGAGTTATGTCAGGTCGATTATTGTGGATGGTTTTATCGGTTAGTATGACTATCGAAATATATCTTGTGACTTTGGTTCTCCAACAACGGTTTTGGAGAATATTGATAATATGGTACTATTTTAGGTGGTATCAGCTTATGTTTAACAGCTAACTTCTGGTGTACAATGTGTGCGATTTGATTGTGTCTGTGAGTGTAATAATTTTGGGCTAGAGTTGGACAAGCATTTGTGATGTGTTGAATGGTTTCTGTGAATCGGTGACATTTTCTACATTTATCATTTTGGCTATTAGGGTCCTTCAAAATAAATTTACTATAGTTTTTAGTGTTAGTGTTAACCTGGTTTTGTATTGCAATCATAAATCCTTCAGTTTCAGGGAAAAGGGAACCAAATTGTAGCCATTTATTCGAACATTTTAAACCTATGTGTGATTGTTCGAGGTCTTGTAAATGGTTACCATGAAGTTCTTTCGAACGCCTTCTATTTATTTTTTCTTGGCTTCAAGATTCTGGGTTTGTGTATATATCAGATCCTCCTCCTCGTGTATATATCAGTCCTCTTCCTCCGTTTTATCTCTTAAGTGCGATTCTTTCTATTGCGTAATTAGTTGTGCTTTGTTAGTGTATCTTAGTCTTAATTTCTAATTTATTTATGTCAGTACGTGTCCATTTAACTATTCTAAATGAATATCTCAGCACAGATATGGTGAATGTGTCAATGGTTTTGAATAGATTTTTAGTTTATATGTAATAGCTCGATTTGAAACACTGATCTGACACAACATGGCAGACTTGTGAAAGACTGGATTGGATGACGAAATGATGACGAAGGCTCCTCCGATCAGCCTTTTTCTATGACGTGTCACGTTATTACGGCATCAGTATTGCGTAATCATTCCTTGAAATTCATACTACGTTTTGTCAACATAGATGTTGCCAAAGGTAAGCATTAAAGTAGCTCTAACTTCAATAGTATTCCTTTACATTCAAGTTTTTTAATTTCATTTTTCTATAATAATATAATACTGTACCTTCTCAAAGAGTAGAGAAGGTACAGTATTATATTATTATAGAATACTGTACCTTCTCTAGTTACCCCACTAAAAGTTTTATTAAATATCGATTTTAAAAGTAAAAAATTATAATCACTGAAGTAAGTTTCTAACCATATATGGGAGATACACTGAACTTTTTAAGATTATTCAACAATTGCATATTTCTTAACTCAATGTCCATAGTGTTGGGACTGTGTTCTTATGTGATACTGTATTATTAAAAAAATAAAAATATAATGTTTCCTATTATAATGGTTTTCTATATTTTCCTTGTATCCAAACTCTGTACATTTTCAACATTTTACCTCTATTTACTTGAAGTCTTCTATCAATCAAGTTCTGCTCCTCGAGAAAGCCAGCTCCTTTGAAGAGATTCGTTATTTCTTCTTGTGTGAAAAAGTATACTTTGGTGTTATCACCTCTAGCATAGAAATTCTCTGAAATACAGCGACCTTTCTTGAATCTCAACTGAGCAAGGTCATACCGTCCATAATCACGGAATACAAGAAGTCCTCCAGGCTTGAGGTATTTGTAGATGTTGCTTATGACTGTGGACATTCTGAAATAGTGTTAAGATAATACACTAAAAATAAAAATACTACTGCTGAAGGATTACTTAGTAGAAATTAAACAGATAATAAAAATATGTACACTACTGGTTAAATATTTTTTTTGCACAGATTACTACAAGGAATCTGTTATAATCTCACATGCATAAAAAAACTTTTATTTTGGGTACAATATAATAAAATTAACAATAATAAATTTCAATAAGGTATGCACTATATATAATTTAAATGTTTCTAATTATGACAATTGTGAATTAAGTACGAAATTCGGACTATAGTAATGACATTAAGCTGTTTAGAAAGAAGCACAGCTATTGTTAATCATGTTTACATTCTGTGTCCTAGTCCTAGAGACCTAGTCCATGGCTGGACAAAGACCTTTTCTTTAAAATGAGGTTTTAGCCTACTTTACCATGTTGGCTAGATAGGTGAGGTAAGGTTTTTTTTCAAGTTTGCTCCCTTAGTCAGTTCTCACTTCCCTCTCTATCTTAATTAATAAGGTCACCACACAGAAATGCCATATTTCATAAATTAATTTATTAATAATTTTTCAGCTATTCTTAATAAATATACTGTATGTGAATTATACTCACTTGCAAGGATCTATTGCTGACAAAACAAATATTAAAACAATAATATCTATAGAATTCTTTTGAAAGGGTACATCCCAATCATTTAGTGTTGCATCCAGGACAAATACATTACATCTCTTTGTGTCATACAGTTCACTTTGTTTTATGATATCTATAGCTTTTGAAGAAAAGTCACAGCCATGTATAAAAAGATTTGGGTCTTGACTGTATTGAAGAATAGGGAAGATAGTGTTGCCGACTCCACAGCCTATTTCAAAAATGTACCGTTTTGTTTCACCTTTAGTCTCTAAGTCATTGCTTCTTACTGTAACATTTTCTCCTTCTGGGTATACCCTTAATGGCGCTGATGTATTATCTGGAGCAAGTTCTGGAAATTCAGTAAACAGCCAGTGACGGTCTTTGAAGAACCTGTAATTAAATGAAGTTACTAAGTGAGTATCAGATTTAAATGAAGATCTATTGAACAATAAGTAACTAAAATAGTATAACTAACTAAATCCTCCACAAATATATAAAACATTGATAGTATGTATATTTCAATATATATATATATACAAAAACACTTGTTTTAGTTTGCAGCAAAAGGTTAGGAAATGTTTTGTTGAGAACTGTTTGAAATCATAAACATTCGGACATTGTTTACATCATAGACATCTCTACCATAGAGAGTTCTACCCTCTCTAGGAATATTTGAGATTCTTACAATTGCTCTCACATTAGATATTTATTTATATTTAAAATTGTGTGTGAATACCAGTTTGGGAACACCAATCAATGTTTGTAACTTACATGTTGCAAATTTAAAATACAAAAATAATACATACCTATTCTGATGAATATCATAAAAGGCATCCCAGTGTTTGTCAGCATTGTTTTCTAATGACTTCATCTGATCATCGGAAAATATTACTTGAGAATTTAGTTCAACTTTCTCTCTGGCCACTTTTTCTTGTTCCTCATCCCAGTCCACATTATCCCTATAAATTACAGCAAAATTTAGTTACTGTTAAATCTAATTTGCAATCAGTGTATATCCTACTATAGTATTATAAAGGTGAAAGTTTGTGAGTATAGACGTTTGTTCCTCTTACATGTAAAAACTACTTTATGGATTTGGATGAAACTTTACAGTAATATAGGTTATAGGCTATAGTTTGTAATGATTTTAAGTAATTGTTCGTAATATAATGATACATGTCAATTAAGTCAGAAAAAAATTTGACCTCTGAGAGCTATCTTGGTGTACGCTGCCTAAACCATTGGAATTACACAAAGATGATATACGGTAAAATTGTTGGTCTTGAATAGTTCTAAATAAAAGTCTGTAATGGTATATATCTACCTTTTATGTGGAAGCCACTATGACCAAAATTAGGCAACTTAATATAGCAGACCAAATTCCACATGAGCGAAGATGTGAGCAAAAGTTAGTTGTGCGACTTATATCTCAGATATAAGTGTTGTTTTTGTGCAATGATTGTGGCTGTCCAAACCAATATACTATTTGTACAGTCACTTTCTTAAGTTGACTATTTTAAAGGAAACTGTTTAACTTTTTTACCGAATTTTAGGTAAGCTACACCCATTTACCTAATCATGTTGTAAAATTAAGCTATTTTACAAAATTGTAAATAAAATTAAATGAAAAGTAATAATACCATGCATTGAAAAGATAAATATGGTTTGTATCATTCAAATGTCGACCACCACCAGCTGGTTTCTTTCTATGTCTAGTTTTCTCCAGATCCAATAAGGTGTTATCAACTCGATAGTTCTTACAATATCTAACAATAGAAATATATACGGTACCACGCATTATGTTGGAAAACTTCCTCAGCATTTTCCAAAAATCTGTTTCCAAATTGTGGTCTTTTTTCAATTGGCGATTCGTCCATTATACTCTTTAGGTTTTTTACAATACTTATATTGTTATAAATAGAACGTATTTATTTATCTATACAATACTTTAAAACTGTATACTTCAACGTCCACTCCGATAAAGTACTTATCGGTCATAAAAATAGGGATTCTGTTATAAATTGTAGCTAAGCCTAGTTAACCATCAAAAACACATGCTACTGACATTAATGACAACATTGATCAAACAGACTGGCACTGACATTAGTTTTGATAGAAGACGTAGCACAGACTATTACTATTTAAAAACATAACAATTTATTAAACGTAACTCCCCGAATAAAATTGAAGTGACTAAACCGGTATACCGTCTATTAATATCGTCGAGTTTATTAATTATCCAAATTTAACATTTGCTGATATGGACGTCAGCGAAAGAATGTGTTAGGAAGGCATAATGTTTTTATTTTATTTTTTATTTGTGAATAGGTAATTCATAAGTATTTAGGAAAGTTGTCATCATGTTACAATAGATGGTGCTGTGTTCTACTCTAACATTGGATATCTGTTGTTCATTAGCCTGTGTTCTAAAGTGTCTCCAAAACCAGTTCAGCGGTTAAGCGGTGAAAGCGTAACAGACAGACAAAGTTACTTTTACATTTATAATTCTATTCCATCCCTTTCCGCAACTTAAACTATCTCCTCATCGAATTCCATTTAAATTAGTTCAGCGGCTGTTGATTTCTCATACCTTCTCTTTTCACCCTCCTTAAAAGCCTATGATAAAAACTGTCTTATATCCTTTCCCAGGACACGAATTATCTCTGAATCCAATTTCCATCTAATTATTTTAACAGTTTCAACGTGAACAGACATACACTTTTGCATTTATAAGATTTGTATGTATTATACAGACTGACTGGTGAGATACCTTCAATATTTGAGGACGTGATAGTATGCGAACATATATCATGAAATAAAATAACATAAAAACGAAATATTAAATAACTTCTTAGTAAACTTCGTACACAGTACACCGAGAGCCCAGTATTTAACTGCGGAATACTTGGACACCGCGCGGACTTATTTTTTAGAGACATTTCGATAAAAAATAAGCACCTATTTTTTTTATATCAAGTTAACGAGAATCGAGTACCGAGTACTCTCCATAAGTATTGAAGGTATCTCACCAGTCACAGTGTATATACATAATATAACTTTAGCATCTGACTTTGACAACCCTTAAGGTTGCTGATGACGATGATGACATATTGATTATACGTATTGGTTTAAATTTATAGCCGTTATATCTCTCTTGGTAAAATATGGTGGTTGCAAACTGATGTCTTTATTTTAATTGTGTTGTTTAACGATCACCTTTTAGAATAAAAATAGAATAGAAAGTAATAGAAAGAATTTCGAGATTAAATCGTGCACGACAGATTAATAGAATAAGTACCTAGTAACACCTTACACTCTGTTGAGTACCTCCACCATACATGAACTCTATATATAAGGCCCAACGGCTAGGGCAGCCCATCAAATAAGGAATCAAAAATCGATAGTCTAAGACACTGAAGTGTCTAAAATTAAGATAAGTTAGTTAGGTTAATTGCATGTCGAAATGTGGTTATTTAAATAGTCTAATGATTTGATCGTAACTAAAGGTAGTGGTAGCATTCAAAGTTAAAAAAAAAACACAATTATGATCTTAACACTCTCGCGTGCCGGTATTTTTTGTTCTTTAGACATCTATTTTAAACATTTACGTGCCTTTATATGCTATATTTTGTAATGAAGCAAGGAAACCGAAAAACAAAAAACAAACAGCCTGATTTAAAATAGTCCGGCAAATGATCATCAGATTTTTGCTAATAGATATGTAATTAGTAAATATGACTACATGATTACAAAAACTTAACAATCACCTCGTACAACATGAAATAAGTACTCAAACTTATAATGGAGCGCTGCGCGCATTACTGTAATTTTTATAAATGTATACATATTGTAAAATTGCAATAAGTCTATGACGATTAAAGACATTGCAGCATAACTAATGAAGGGGATCTTTTTTAAAGTGATAGAATTCAAAACAACCGTTTTTAGATTTTTTACCTGTTTGTCTGTGTATTTGTGTGCTAGGCTCACTGATATATTTTTATAAACTTCACTTAAAATTTAGTATTTGTTTTATTTCAATCGATGTACGTACCAGTAAAAAAATTATATCAGTTTTAAAAATCATGTCAAAAAAGTGATTATTGTCCATGTCCTCAGCTATATGCTTAAATTAAATAAAATAAAATGAATAAATAAATATTTCGGACATTTAATAGAACGTCATCTAGTTTCAAACTAAGCAGAGCTTGTACTATGATAACTAGACTGACCGATCGAATACTTATATACTTTTTTTTATAAATACGTACATATTATACATAGAAAACATCCAAACTCCGAAACAAATATTTGCAGATCATACAAACATTTGGTCCGACCTGGGATTGAACCCGAGACCTCAAGCACAGCAGTCGTTTTCGCTACCACTACGCCATCGAGGCAGTAAAATGCAGTAAAAGGCAATTTTAATCTTTATAAAATTGTCGGGGTGGAGAATCTCCTTATGCATATGCTTCGTACGTCACATTCACTAGAACATTACAATTTTATTTTTCTTTGAACAAAAGAACTATTTAAAACTATTCTGTATTTTTGCGCACAACTTAAACTATCTTTATATCTTTCATCTAAATCAGTTCAGCGGTTACTGATAATCTCTTTTAACACCCCTTGTCATCCATTAAGAGATATTTCGAAGATAAGAGCTGTCCTATGTCCTCACCCGGAATTCGAGTTATCTCTTTACCAAATTCCAATTAAGTGATAACTATTTAAAAGATGCATAATATTTACTTTTAGTTTATGTAACTTTTAGGCTAAGGTTCGAATTGTGCTCACAGCACTTACGACGTTTAAACTGCTAACATGTGGTCCAATTTAGTGAGCGCGCCAACGTCTGTTAGCAGTATTAATAATTCAGACCACTTGTGAGTGTGCTTAACTCGACATATTACTAGTGCAAGAGACCTTCCTGAAACCCTCGCAGAGAAACCCAAGCGTTGCGAACTACTCTGTGGTCCGCAACGATAGGATTGACTCTGCGCTAGGGGGAACTCTCATATATTACAAAAGGTCCCTTCACTGCTTACCTATGGATCCGCCTGCGCTGACTAGCATCGAGGCTTCGGTCTGTCGAATAGGCATGACCGGACACCAACCGATCACGCTAGTTTCAGCCTATCTGTCACCCAATCGGCAACTACTCGAGAGCGACCTCCGAGCGCTGCTAGAACTGAGCGACGCCGTGATAATCGGCGGCGACCTTAACGCCAAGAACACCATTTGGAACTGTCACCAGTCCAACGCCAAAGGCAGAGCCCTGGAGTCGCTCTCGAATAGACTAGCGTTCGACATCATCGCCCCGCTCGAACCGACCCACTATCCGCACAACGTGTCTCACCGACCCGACATTCTGGACGTGGCACTCCTAAAGAACATAAACCTACGTTTGTGTTCAGTAGAGGTGCTTCACGAGTTAACTTCAGACCACAGACCTGTGGTCGTGGAGTTCGCACCCAGACTGGGTCCCATCGACACAGGTCATCGTACCCCCACTAGACGAACCACGGACTGGAGGCGCCTCGGGACAAAACTCGAGGCAACCTCGTCCGTGCATCTAGATAGGATACCCGACCACATAAATAGCCAAGAGGACACCACGATGGCGATCGACAACCTCACAGCTCACGTGCAATCGTTAATTAACGAATGCACTCGGGAGGTACCGGCGACGAACGATCGCCGCTGGGACCTACCCGATGACGTACGTGAGCTGCTGAGGCGGAAGAACGCCGCCGTACGAGCCTACGACAGATATCCATGCGACGCCAACAGGATCAGGTTACGACGCTTAGAAAGAGCGGTCAAGTCACGCATCGACCAAATGCGCCAAGACAGGTGGGATAGGACACTACAAGACCTCGAACCTACCCACCTTGCCTTCTGGCAACTATCCCGCTCGCTTAAGAGAGACACCGTCACCGTTATGCCTCCTCTAAGCAGACCTAACCTTCCACCGGCATTCGACGATATCGAAAAGGCAGAGTGCCTGGCCGAGAGTCTAGAGAATCGGTGCACGCCCAGCGTAATACACTGCGACTCGGACCAAATAGCCGAAGTTGATTCGAAAGTAGAGCGCCTAATAACCTCACTTCCTACATCAACATCAACGCCGACGGGAACGACGACAGATGAACATGACCTAGACACGGTCACCCCCGAAGAAGTCGAAACGATCGTCAAGGGCCTACACGCTCGCAAGGCGCCCGGTTCGGACGGTATTACAAACAGGGTGTTAAAACTCTTTCCGGAGAGGCTACTGGTCCTGCTGACGTTCATTTTCAACGCAGCACTCAAAAACAACATCTTTCCACAACAATGGAAAGAAGCCGTTGTTATTGGGATACCCAAACCTGGCAAACCAAAGTCCGAACCGACCAGTTATAGACCGATCAGTCTGCTTAACGGATTAGGCAAGCTATACGAGCGTCTAATCTACAGTAGGCTGAAAGCGTATGCCGATGCTAATCTTCTCGTCCCCCACGAGCAATTCGGTTTCCGTACCGAACACTCGTGCGTCCACCAAGTCCACCGCATCGTTGAATACACCAGCGATCGGCTTCAACGCAACCTGTTTACAGGAATCCTCTTTTTCGACGTAGCGAAAGCTTTCGACAAAGTGTGGCACAACGGCTTACTATTTAAGCTGGCCACCATGGGAGTGCCACACGGACTCGTGCTCATCATACGAGACTACTTGTCGAATCGAAGCTTCCGCTACCGAGTAGAAGGGTCAATGTCCTCCACTCACCCCATTTGAGCCGGTGTCCCACAAGGGTCCGTGCTCTCCCCCCTACTCTTCACGCTGTATACTAGCGACATTCCGAAGCATCGGTATGTGCAGACGGCTCTATTCGCAGACGATACGGCTATCTACTGCTCAGGAATGAACCCCTCGACAGTAGCCAAGAAACTCCAGACCGCAGCCAACGCACTGGGCGTTTGGTTCCGGAAATGGAGGATTGAGGTCAACCCCGAGAAAAGCCAGGCGGTGCTGTTTCACAGAAGACAGCTAAGCTTGTATCCTTTGGAGAAGACCCCTCAGATTAGGATGTTCGGCAAGTCTATCCCTTGGGCTAGGCAGGCCAAATACCTAGGCATAACCCTTGACGACCGTCTATCCTTCGGCCCCCACATCAAGGCAGTCCGCAACCGGGCTGCCTTCGTGCTAGGACGTTTACACAGTTTAATTAACGCGCGTTCGAAATTAAACTTAAAAAACAAAGTCCGATTATACACTGCATGCATACGTCCTATAATGACGTACGGTAGTGTAGTATTCGCACATGTAAGGCCACACAGGATCCATAGGCTTCAAACACTACAGAATAGGTTCATGCGCACAGCTACGGGAGCACCATGGTATGTACGCAACGTCGATCTTCACATCGACCTCAGATTGCCGACCATCAAGCAATTCATTAAACAGTGCTCCCTTAGCTACTTTGACTCTGCTCCGACTCACCCCAACCCTCTAGTGGTTGCGGCTGTAAATTACACACCGAGCAAAATATCAAAAATACGTCGACCCAAACACGCGTTAGGGGAGCTAGACGACGACATTACACGCGCTCAACGCAGAGCGAACACATTAATTACGAACCGTCCGCGTTTTCGTCCCCGCCGGCGGGGGCGGAACACGCGCCGCGTAAACCGTCAACAAAACATGGGAGTAGGCCGCCCCAGTGTTTCAGCAACACCCCAAGCCGAGGTTCGTACCCCGCAGGGGGTGCCCTTGGGCAATGTTGCTTAATAAAGGCCGGTTGAGAGCCCTCTGCGCTCACCGTAACTAAACCGGGTAAAGTTGTAGAGGCCGTCTGAGGCCAACAGCTAAATATCAATTTCAAAAAAAAAAAAAAAAAAAGTGAGTGTGCTTACGAATTCAAAAAGTTGAACATAACCTAACAGAGCATTATTTGACATAAACATGAGTGGAATATGTGGTGTAGCCGATGAAGATGGTAAAATACTTGTATTTCAAGCATTTGCCGCAATCATAGATTCCTAGATTCAAAGAAATGTCGCAAAATAACGCCAATGGTCACAATGCTAACGAACTGACCCGTCAGTACTGTAAGTACTAGGTAGTGACGTCACATGTGACGTCATAGCATCCACAACGCTAACGGTGAGCGTGAAAAGCACGAATCGGACCGCACGTTGGTACGCTATGAGCGCTATGAGCGTGATTCGGATTACGACCTTAGACATACTATTATCTTGCCTTAAATGTGTCAAGTCCGTCAAATGGCCGCTAACTGAAGCTGGTCACAAACCGACGCGCCTATGAATAAGGCTAAGATCCGAATTGTGCTCACAGCACTTACAACGTTTAAACTGCTAACGTGTGGTCCGATTTAGTGAGCGCGCCAATGTCTGTTAGCAATATTAATAATTCGAACCACTTGTGAGTGTGCTTACGAATTCAAAAAGTTAGTAAGTACAGGACACACTTTTGCCTTAATTACAAAGAAAAACAAATTAATGAATTGTGATCGAAAATAGATAATCCTCTTATCGGTAATATGAAAATGTTGGCGACAAGTTATCTATACAAATAAACAAAATTGTAAGTATACAAGTACTTATATCAGAAAGTCAATTTTTTAAATGTTTTTGTTTGTCTGTCTGTCTGTTTGTTCTGGCTATTCTTTGTAATAGCTGAACAGATTTTGACGAGAGTTTTAATGGTAAATAACAGATGATCTAAGGAGTAACTTGAGCTACTTTACTTTTAGAAAAAAGTAAATGAAAAGCAAGAAAACGCGGCACGCGGCTAGTTACATATAATAAAATACAACTAGCTAACAGCCAGTGCAACATGATGTAAAATATATATGTAATAAATGAAATTTTATATTTATTTAATTTATACTTTTCTTTCTTTCTTTCTTTTGCAACTTTTTTCATATGAGTTATGTCACTGATTTTGAACATCAACGGATTGTTCTAATTTTTAATATCACCTAAATATAATGTTCAAAAACTTACAATTTTCAGTCGAATTCTAAATTATTACTCCATAAAAGACATTTTGATGCTATACTCTGATCAAAGTAAACACCATAAAAACGATTCCACGGATCATTAAAGACTTTCTACAAACGAAATAGCCGCACGTTCGCAATTTATGTTGTCAGTTAAATAACAAACTTATATAGACACATTTGCCTTGTTATAGATTTTCTAGAATGCAAGTAGGTATTTGCCGTTGGGCAAACAGATTTTTGGATCACAAATAAAAATATTATTGTCTTACTCACTTATGTAAAAAAATATTTAAGTGATATTGTTAAATAATAACAATTGGTTAGGTCGCTTAAATGAATGAGTGTTTTATTGCACAGATATTTTCGTTTTTTGTGTCTATGGCGCGTCTTTAACGAATTGTTTGTTATAACTTCTGGAAACCTACAAAAATATTTTTGTTTAGCGCAAAAGTGTGGCTAATTGTTAGAGTAGCTGTTGAAAAAACGAGTCTTTTCAGCTATTTCAAACCACTTATGCCTTACGACAACAATCATTATTAATAATGATGATAACTAGAGCACTGTTTGAAAAAAATGTGTTTAATGTAGAAAAACGCACACATCATAGATAAAGAGGAATAACTCTTTAATAATAACCAATATAGAGCATGAAGGTTGTTATTATTTAATATTTGTCCTTTCCCATACTAAGGATAAAATATCAAATAGATTTGAGGCATCTAGGATCGCTTGATTGTGTTCCATACCCTAGGAGACGACATGATAATACGTAAGATAGAACTGCCAGCTAATAGAAAGCCGGTGCAATTAATAAATTGTGAACGAAAGAAATGTCTTTTGTAGCATTTTACCACTAATTTAAGTTATCGGGGTTAAGACGGGGCCCAAATTAAGACAAGTGCACCAAAAGGCCCGTTAACGTGTTTGTAACGTTTGATTAATTTCTTTTTTGATTTGATTCATTTGTTTGAGTTGTTATTGTATTTATTTGCCTTCCGCTGACCCACTTGAATGTTTACCCCATCCACGATACAAATAAAATCAATTCAAGTAACTATTCGTAAAATGTTTCTATAACTAAGATGTAAATTAGTAAAGCAACAAGCTAATTAACGTTTTTGCCATGTAGGACTTAAAATTACTGTTACTTAGACTTAAGAGTTTGTAAACGTCGAGATCATAACCCTTAACTTGACACAAAATAAAATTCAAACTTTCAGTAAGTAACGTAGAACCGCACCAACATTAAATAATATATTTCCGTATATACAATGTTCGTTTATATCAGACTTGTAACACAAATTCGAGCTCCAAGTCTGTAAGCGAACTGTAGGTAGCAGACTGTGCATAGTTCTTAGTCGTATGTTCCTATCGCAAACCTTGGTAAGTTCATGCAAGTTATGAACTCGATTTGGGAGCTGTCTAGTGTCGCGAACGCTGCCTGTCAACTGTGCCATTGCTAAAATTTGTATATGGTATCTACTGTCTATACTTACAATGTCTTACCTTCCCCGTAGATCATTTGGCAATTAATACTACTTTCTCGTGGACCAGGCGAGATCTAAAACGTGCTATTATTGTATGAAAATAAATAAAAAAATCTTAATTACGGAACTGTTTCCCTGAGAAACCAAAAAAGATAAGTATTAAACAAAATAACTGACAAAAATATTTTAAAATGTAGTAGAAATAGTTATACAGTTAATCTAATCTATTTTTTTGGATAATATTACAAATAGTATTACAATATGGTGCTGGTTTCCATCAGTATATCGATGTAAGAAGTTACTTCTGGTGGAAAGAAAACCAGACATTGATATTTAGCAGTATATAATTACATTGGCCTTGAAAAAAAAAAGTTCGCAGAAATGGTTGCGAAATAAAAATATTTTACTGGGCCAACAAAGCAATGAATATCTGATAAAAAAAGTGATAAAAACAGGAAAGACTGCTTAAAAATATTTTGAAATGTAAAGGGTAAAACCAGTATTCATTCTTTCGTTCATTTTTATAACATCGAAGGGTAGATAAGTCTTTGTTTCCTTACTCCTCATATCAGTGGAGACTATAAAACAGATTTGAAGTATCAAATGAGTTGACGATTTGTTAATGATTTTTTAATATGGCCAATATCTAGAAACCCTATAGCGCCGAGTTTGTTTTTATCGGTAATTTTAATGGGTCCGATGTTGACGCTCATCACGTTGACATAAATCCCGTGTCAGAAAATAAATAGCCTTCTAAATGTGTATTTTAAAGAACCCGCATAGGATTGTAGATTTACTAAAAACAGTTAATGGGTGGAATCCCGGTAGTATATAAAATTGAACACTTTGTTTTTATGTTTCTATTTAAAGGTTTAACAAATTCTAAGGAGAAAGAGATCAAATAAAACGGAACTTAACAATTTTCATTACCTATATTTTACCTTTGCACCTATCGCATCACATTTCTACATCACCTAAAGTTTTGATTGTACAAGAATGCCCCATGGCATTAAGCCCGCCTTGGTACAACATGAGTGTTGTACTTTAAATAAATAAATAAACACCAAAAAATACAGCTCATATGTCTATATGACCATACTCTTTTTATTATAATTATTATATGTCTATAATCTGTGTGGTAGACTGGCATCTGTGCTAGGATGGCCTGTCTTACAGAATTTTGTGTTTTACACTATCAGAATGTCTTACACTATTTTTTTTTGTCTTACAAAAAAAACAATAATGAATTTGTGTGTATGTGTGTGCGCGCGTATGTGTGTGTGCGCGCGCGCGCGCCTTTGTGTGTGTCTCTGTGTGTGTTTCTATGTGGGTGTGTGTGTGTGTGTGCTCTTAACCTCTAACGCTCTTAAAAAATAGACAATAGACCATTGATAAGTGTTGTTTTTGCAAATTTTATGTTCTAACCTTTTATTTGTATGCAAAGGTGAAATGGTAAATCTGTGGAACTGATAGTCGGATTAAATTGTTTTTCTAACAAATGTAATTCCCTAATCTTATGAAAATTTAATATTAAACCAGCCAGTTAGGCTGGTTTAATATTTAATTTTGGAAATCTAACGGAAAGAATCGAGTAAATACTGCTTTCAGTTTTTCTCTTTAGATAAATTGAATAATAACTGAGTAGTCCAAATCAACGAGGTCTCATATTTCGTGTTTTGAAACTGTTCTAACACACATAACATAGACTTCACACTTCCGAATAGTGAACTGCTTAATTTGTTTCTAAGTTTCAAATATTTCTCTTATGAAGCTTTTATACTTGAAATATTAGCAACACAGTGGGAATCGTGTTTCACGCCTGTTTCACTCTTATATTAGCTTAGCTCGAAGGTATATTTAGAATTTATGTATGATAGGTATATAAAGTACACAAATAATAGTTTCTTTTGTATTAATTGGAGTGTAACAAAGTGGTGAGTACAAAATAAGTTAATACCTATACCGCTTATTATAAAATTGCATGTAAGAGATATTTGTGTATACTTTCGTCAAACTAATTTAAATAAAGTCAATCCTCCTGGAAGTAATACAATAAGTTACCGATTAAGTAAACAAGGTACTGAAAGCTTCTATAGGTTATGAGATTATGCATAAACTAAAATTAAAACGAGTACATTACAGAATTTAATTTAAAACTACGTCTTGGGAGGGATATCGTTTCATAGTAAAATTTATTTCTAAAACGAGACACCCTTGTGGGCTCCATTAGAGGTAGTGGCATTGGAAGGGTGGTGCGGGGTACGAGCGGGTGGTTCTACAAACAATCCTCGCGGATATTGAACGACGATGCGTTCGGAAATGCAGCACCGCCGGTTGCGTGCAATGGAACGGTTCACGTCTCGTTGCACAGGAACCAACGTGTGAAGATATGAACAGCCTCATTTTCATCTCGTTGTATTCATATTACAATTCAATTTTGAATAGACAAGAGGTTGATTTCATTTTCAAGAACAAAGGCACTTTTATCGAATGTTAATAGAAGTGTAGACATTTTTTAAACGATGGGTGCTGGGAGACTGGCTTTGTTAGCAATTGTATACATGTTACTGTAATTATTTGATAAAAAAAATCTATCTTTATTGTGTGGTGTGGTGGAAGTTGTTCACCATTTCTAAGTTTATTTTTGAACTTACTCGTGTGAATGAAGGATACATAAAGAATAAACATATTGCATATACATAATAAATATATAAAAAATCACAATAATTCGTGTATCAAAAAGGAAAATGCCCTATTTAGGATATAATTTAACTTTCTCAGCAATATTGAGGTATATTAAATAAAAAATATCGTCCATTCATCTAGATCAATTACTGAACTATTAGTGAAATGTAGCGTTTATAGTTAGGTGGCAGGCCCAACCATCTGTTGCGGTCAAGTATGCTCCTTCAAAAGTGAGATGTGCCTTTATCTTTCCTGGACCAAATGAAAGGATGTTCACAAAGTAGATCCTATCTAATGTTTTGTAAGAGTGCCCCGAGGACGGCTAAGTACTTTATTTCTTTTTATAAGAAAATAGAATACGCTGAGAGTTTTGTTGTTTGTAATACGTAGGCAGTTGTGATTCAGATAACAGTTCCTTAAGGACGTATTAACAAGTTTTGCTTATTTGACGACGGAAAATGTTCAATAGTTTTTTTAATCAAATAACATAAACTTTAATAAATAAAAGTCTTCATAAAGATATTATAAAACCGTTTTTTTACATTTTTCTCTAATAAATAAATCCATTTTACATCACCATTTTCCACTTACGAGTAAGTTACTTATGATTTTATTGTTGACTTTTTCTTGAATTAACACAGAACGACTTCTTTGTTGAAAAATCTTTATGAATAATAAATTCAATATTTCATTATGATGAACTAAAAGTCTACATATTTTTTCATACAATTATACAATTCAAACTAATGAACTCTAGCCACTTTTTTGCTTCGTTTGATTCTGAGGAATAAAATATTTTTTCATTGTGCTTATCTGTGGATAGTTTAAGTGTATTTCTCGTTAATGTGTTAGTGTTAATTTGTATTAAAAGTAAAAGAAACCTAGGAAAGAGTTTCATCAGTTGTTCAAGTTTAGCAATCTCTCTTTCTCCTGTCTAGACAGATTATTTACTACTAGGATTGTTCAATGTGAAGATTAAATATAGATATCTGAGCCAAAATATATACTCGTTTCTATATAATAAATAAATTATATCCTTAAATCTTAAACTTAAGTAATTTAGGAAATATTAAAAATATATTCTTTATGTAATGAAAAATTTACTCACTACCAGATTGATTTACATAAAACCATAAAAAATTGATTTAAAAAACATCAATTAATTAACGCTATAAAACATAATTAAGAAAACGCGCTTAAAAGTTTGCGAGACATTTTTGTAACACGTTGTATAATATAATACTAAATAGTATAGCTCGATTTTAGAACAAAATTAAGGCCTTATTAGAAAACATAAACAAACAAAGATATTAATCTAAATGATAACACTAAAACCATTCTCTTAAACATATGTACTATAATTTAATAACAAATGCCTTAACTATTTGTCATACCTGTTACTAATAATAATGTGTTTCAAAATAGATTTATATTCGGAATGTGCAATCGTCGTATACTATACAACAAAAAATTCTAAAAAATAGAGTACATATTATATATGTTATTAAATGTTTTATACACTTGTTATTGCACTTCAGATTTACATATTGTAAACTGTAATATATAATGTTTTAGCAGCTGTGATTTGATGTCTGTTTTTGTGCCTTATAAATTAAATAATAAAAGTCAGTTTAACCTTCACAATGCACAGCCTCTACTATAGTCATAGAATTCATACATTCAATTAGTTTCTAAAGCCTCAATACCGCTTCAGTTCATCAATAATGCTTATTTCTCGTCTTTGTCAAAGTGGTCTTCGTTCCGCTATGTAGTACTATTTCACTCAATCGAGCACACCAATCTTCCTAAATCCCAGTTTGCTATAATTTTCTCACTGACTAAGAGTACTAAATATCATTTTAAATGCTAACATCAAGAATATTCTATTACAACATTTGCAACGATAACGATGTGATTTGATTGTAATAATTGGATGAAAATAACAAAAAGTTTATCGTATTCAATAAAATGATAAATTTATAATTTTAAAAACATTTACGATGTATTTTTTTCGTAACAGTAAAATTTATCTCTTTTAAGCAATTAGCCTGAAATATTTCATTCAGGCTTTATGATTTTTTATGTAACGAGTAGATTTGTCACCTGATGATGAGTGACTTTCTTTTTCTTTTATTTTCAGAGCCACAAGTCTCTTTTTACCCTATGAGTGCCCCTCTTCTTCCCTTTCCTGTCTTTTCTATTCAGAGAGTCTCCAAATATACGAATATCTAAAGAACGATAATATTCCCAAGGTTGCGTGGCATCATAAATTTCAGGAAATAAATACAAAAAAGTAAATAAACAGAAAAGATTTACATCATAGAATTATTTGCGAGCTATCGGAAAGCTTCTTAAGAAATGAAAGCGATACGGATGCCAGCAGCACCGAGAAGCACAGGCTGGTAGGAAATAAGATTTGTTTCGATAACCAAAACAAAACGTAGAGTTTCTTATACTTACAATATTTTATTTATCTCAAAATAACTTGTATTTTTAGTTGTGGGGTGATACTGAGGAACCTGTACCGATATAAATTTAATGATGATCAAATACCAACGAATTCATTTGATTCTTAAGAAGATTTTTTTGTAAATAGTCTAAGCAGTTCTTCCGTACAATATTTTTTTTTGTGTAAAATTAAAGTAAATGTTATACCAGTGTTTAGTACTAACATTTTATAGAAAGGAAAAAAGTTGAGCGTCAATTGAGTGAAGTATATAACCTAACTGCATGTGGAAGACTCAAAAACAAGAAGAAGATGGCATGTTCTCTCAGTTTTTAAATTTTATAAAAATAATGCCAAAAGTGAATAGAAATGAATTTAAGAAAAGAACAAAAAAAAATTAAGAAAGAAGAAGGAAAGAAGAAACCTACTTAATTATAGTGTATTTTCAAGACTTTTTGTAGAAATTATTTTAAATTTATATTGATTACGAAAGCGAGCGCATCCGTAGCGTAAATGTAACTGTGTGCGGACATTGTGTTCTGGCTTACTTCCAATACCACGAAGCCTACGTGCTCATTTAAACGTATGAAGACCTAAATTTTTTATGCTAAATATCTGCTCACAAGTAATAGCTTGTAGAAATATTGTCAATTTTAATAAAATCGTGTGATCGGTACTAGAACCAATCAATTCTAAATAAAGAACCAAAATTTTATTTATTTACTCAACATAATATATATTTAATACAAATATCTTTTTTACATCTTAGTGATAATATCAAAACCAGTCGAACTTTTATATCTAGAGTCGTTTTTATCATCGTAATTATGCCAAATAACAAACTAAATAAATCCAGACTTCTTTAGATATATTATTTTTTGCTATAAATATCTCCTACTGGAATACTTGTAAGTATGAAATTGGTTGTTGAATCGGGGCAAATTAACATTATCATTTTTTTTTTAAATAATGAAATTAGACAATTTTTCAAGACTTAAAACTTTGTATTTGCTTGTTGCATTTAAACCTTAAATTGATTTTAGTAATCTATATATATAAAAGAAAGTGGTGTTAGTTACACCACTTATAACTCAAGAACGGCTGAACGGATTTAGCTGAAAATTGGTGGGGATGTAGCTTAGAACCAGGAGACGGACATAGGATACTTTTTATCCCCTTCGACCGCGTTTCAGACCAAAATAAAAAATCTGCTTATTTATTGCCTCTAAGGCGGAACAGAGTTCGCGGGGTAAGCTAGTGTACAAAAATCGACAAAAATATATTCAGTTTAATTGAGATAATTATGGAAGAGTTGGTAGCAATTAGCGTCAGTTGGAGGCGGCGGATGGTGCTACTCACAAGAGCCATCTGGCGGGCCTCCAACATGGTTCTCCTTAACACGAGAAAATTCACTCGTTTACCGAAATAACTGTTTCACAATGACGACTACATTGTGAGAAATAAAATTTGGAAATGTCAGTGCTAACGGGTTTTTTGTTCTCCAATCGAGCTGGGAATCTTTTAATTGCATCGTCCTTTCAGTCATATATGTATATTTATATCTCTAGATGCACTTTTCTTCCTCAAAATATACCCGACTCGTCAACAAAATAGCATAAGTGTACTCATGCATTCGGTTGAAAAGTAACTTTTATTTTGTTTAAAGCTCTTGATGTTAAATATTTTAAATGTGCATTATGAGTGCTGTCTGATTAACTATGGAATACTAAAAATAAAGATTAATAACTTCAAAATATAGTATGTATGAGTAAACATTGTATGACGAGGCATAACAATATGCTAATACATTTTTAGGTATGTATGATAGAAAGATATAAACGTAATAATTTAAATCTAGACTGATTTAAATGAAACAGTGATTTTTTATGAAAATCACTATTGGTACATACGAGAAATGAATTTAAGAAAATGAATGCCTATATTCTTCTGTGAAGTAGACCCATTTTAAAGATTATAAAAGCTAGTATAAATATGTTTTCACATCTGATCTGAAAGAGGAAAAAACCTAATTTTCATTGCATAGCGCAGGTATAATATATATGTGTGCATATTTATTATGCAAAGGAACACGACCCTTTTACCCTTTCACTTTATTGAATAAACGACTTTTCACTGATACGGTGCCTGGTCGCTGTAAAGTGTATGCCTAGTGTAAATGTATAACATGTATGTATAACATATGTTGGCTGCTTTTGAGAATCTCTTTCCAGATTACATGGAAGTCGAATTGTAATGGTCAACTTTTTATGTATGTAAATGTGAATAAAGTCAATGTTTATAGTGTTAGTTTATATTTAGCATCTTTCTGGTGATTTAAAATGCTTTCATGGTCTACTTAAATATCCTACTGGCGATAGTATCGTGCTAAGGGTTGTTAATCTCGACAAATACTGGTTAGACACGATGACTGGGGCTCGTATGCCATCGGCACAAAACAGGTTAACTCAAAATTGTAGCCCTTTCTTCAAAAGCCCAACCCAGACCCTATATTGTAAACGACACCTGTGTAGTTTGTTTCGGCATTTCTTCCCAGAGTGATTCTTAGGTAATGCAAGCACCATCTAGCTGTAAAATTCGTAAAAGTATACTATAATACTAAAGTATATAATACTAAAGTATATATACTAAAGTATATAATACTAAAGTATATAACTGTAAAATATTTACTCACTGTAATTTTTTTTATTTATTTACAAAATTAGTAACGAAATTATATAGACTTGAAATTATAATATTCATGTAAAATTAAAAAAATATTTTGTATGTTTATGTAAAAAATAAACGAAACATAGTTAAAATTAATTTAGTTTTATTATGTAAATAAAAAAGTCGGTTCAGTATTAGTAATGTTATACTTTCCCAACAGTTGCACTACACCACGGGTATTTTAAGTATTAATTAGTTATCAACCAATCTATATAACGCTTAAAATATTTGGTATTGCTGCCCAGTATCCCAACTGTTTACTTATTTTATAAACATGGCAACACTTACTGATAAATGTTGAGGGTAAGTACAGTGTCAGAGTGTCATCTCTACTTACTTCTTTCTGATCGCTGACGTAAGTAACTTGTATGTTTTTGTATAAAAGTCTTAAGGAATATTGTTTAGTCAATCGTATTCTCTTTAGGATTGGTTAAAAGTAAAGTGGAATTGTATAGAAATATTAGTATTATGTTTATTGTTTTGTTGACTCATAGCTTGTGAAAACAGTTATGACAATCGATTTGAAATACTAGGAAAACAATGAATAAGCTAAAAGATGGAAAAACCTATTAGGTGCCACCTCACTTAGGCCATTACTAATACGATTAGCAAGATAAAAACCTCACGGTTGTTAAAGCCTTGAGTCGAGACGAGTGGCGACAAGGACAACCCTGTTTAGAAACTTTGATTAATCTTTAAAGTCAGACATGCCTCCATAGAATTTTTATTAATTTCTAAAGACAGACCTTATTACTACGTTTTTATTATTTTATGTTCACCATTTGGGAGCTGCTATGTCAAAAAAACATCTATATTAGACTTATCAAAGCGATTATAGAAATATGCTTAATTCTGTATGAATAGTACTTTCGGCAGGGTAACAAGAGTTTACCAATGCTTTTATATTTTTCCCCTATACATTATTTTTCGATAGTTATTTTCTAATTGATAACAAATAAATTACAACATGACAAACATAAAAGCAACTTCGAGTACTAGTTCTACTACAAAAAGTTATATTAAGATTCAATGTAAAATTAAGTCGATTCATTTAAGCTGTCTACCTATCTATCCAAAAACTTTGTCGTAAATTGTTTCCTGCCACTTTCAAATATCATTCATTAAGCTTTAAATGCTTTGGTTAATTTCATTGGTATAAACTTTTTATACAATTTTCAGGGGTTAACATATTCGTATATGTTTGAATATGTAACATATATGTTTGATTAAGTAACTCCGTGTAGTGATGGATTAAGAATACATAGTGTTACCACCCCTATTTGTTCCGTGGGTGTCGTAAGAGGAGACTAAGAGAACAAACTATTCAGTAAAATATCATTACAAAGAGAAGGAAAACTTGCAATAATCTCTATTCTAACCCGTTTGGCCAGCGTGATATAGTAGGCCAAAACCTCCTTGCCAAGGAGAAGTCTATGTTCAGCAGTGGACTGTAAAAGGCAGTTGATATGATATGATATATGTAACTATATATTGATTATTATTACTTCTATACACGTTAATTTTAACTAATGTTATTATTGTGACTGTTATTCTGGTTACAAGTTTAAGCTTAAATCGCTGAACCGATTTTAATTAAATTTACCATCAAGATACTTTGATTCTTGAGGAGGTCAAGGTTTTTAATCATGATATTTTACATATGGTCAGGTGAAAAAAGATAGCGTTTTATAATTATTCGCGTTCTCCATTTCTTCGGTATTTAAAATTTCATATTTCACTAGGTATGTTAAATTTCACATTCATTTGTTTAGAATATCACAAATATACCGCTTCACGTCTACGCGTACACCTAATATAGGGTCGTTAGGTTTTCATTGTTTATTCTCCTGATGAAAATACTAATGTTGGTAGTGTTTTTAGGTATTTATTTATTGTAATCCAGATAAGTTAATACTCTATGTACGTCTATATGTATTATCAATTATCCTATCTTCGTTTCTCATGAGGTTACCGTATAGTCAAAAATATGATATGCTCGTATTTATTACTCAATGTCTATAATATGGTGGTAACAGTTTCTTTTGACATATAAGTAATTCGCTAGTATTATTTTATACACCAGGTGAGAGGACGCTATAACGGTTATTCCGAGTGACAGGTATGGGGCCCTGATATGCACAGCTGTTGCTTACATTCCTGAATTCATCTTTTTTTTTTTTTTTCTATATTAAGAGCCTACCAAAGTGACTCTACTCTGCCTAATCTTAAATTGGCTTGTCTTATAGTACGTAATTTCTATTAAATGATAGTAGGCGCCGGGAGGAGATGACGAAAAGAAAGTACATAGAAAAAATACATACATTTTACTTGACTACACCAACGGGTGCGTATTGATACTCGATAGGCATCGACATCGTCATTGTAAAGCTACCTACAATGCTCTCAAGGTAAACGATTTTTTTAGTACATTTTTTTTGCGTTTTTTGTTAGGATACAAAACAAATTATAATTAATGTCCGTCTCAAAATTTTGTATTTTTGCTTACAATGTATGGTATCCAATATTAATACTAACGGTATATTACTATATATATTAGAATTAATTCCACTAAGTGTGTTTCGTCCAATATAATATTCATATACATATTATGTATAAAATATACGTTTGGCAATCTGGCGTAGCTCCAGCGTAGACCGTCGTAGCGAATATTTCCAACGCTTCAATTGTCCAATTTCTGTTTTAACTGCTTGTTTAATGTATTACTTTTGCTTCCGAAGCATCATATAAATTATACTATTTGTGAAACTACACCAAGCTCGTAATATTCTTTTGTGATATTTGGAGGTTAATCAAACATTTCATGGTATTTTGAACTATAAACAGTTTATTGCACAAATAAAATAAAAAATATAAATAGATTATTTATTCAGAACAAGTTTACAATTAAAAATACATGGTGGAGTTTTATATAAGTCTTTGAATATAATATCATATTATTTTTATCGTTTCTTAGTTTTGACTGATTATGTCAAAGTCGATGTTGTAAATTGCACACAAACACTGCACAACGGCCCGCCCCACCAAAAGCCGGTTTTAAGCAATTAATTTTTTTTAAAAGACGTCGCTCTCACAGGGGACTTTACAAACATATATTACATGAAACGAACACAAAGAACAACCAAATTCAGAATAAGAATTCATGGATCACATAAATGTTGTCAAATGTGAGGTTTAAACTCAAAACACTCAGTGCAGTAGAAAGCGGCGTGGCTACCGTTTAAACCATTAGGCCAACCGTGTCTTTCGTTATTATTCACCGAATGAGTAATGTTATCAGTAATCTAGGTAGCCTAAAAAAATGGAAGGAGGTGGGTACCAAACAGCAGCAATTAACGTGTCTTGTGTCTAGAGTTGCAGATGTCCTACGGCGGCGAGTTATGAACATACTAATATTTACCTATTAACTTTTATAAAAAATATCTCAGCCATCTTCTTTCAAAGTTTTGTCGATTTCAATTTTACATATTTTTTTATTTATTTAACTTTGATCCAAAGCTAAGTACGCTCTTTAGAGTGACATCATAAATTACCAACAGTAGTTTTAAATTCTTATGTAAGCATATAATTGTATCATTTTCTTGAGAAACAAACGTTCTTGAACCGTAAAAGCATACCTTTTTTCTAAAATATTACCATCGATGTGCTATTTGATACAATATATGACAAATCTTCCGTTTGGTATGTTGTATATACATATATAGATAACTCTTTATTGTACCAGAAAAAAGAAACAGAATAAAAAATATAGGTTGTATACACTTGTGCACTTACGTTATGATCTAGAGGCAGTTACAAAAATAAGAAAGAATAAAACTAATGATTTTACAAATTATTGTTTTTTGAAATTAATGCATACACATATTAAAAAATTTTTGGTCTAGTAACAATGTCAAGTACTTTAGTATTACACATGCTTCTAGGTACTATTAAAACGTTTTTAGCATGTATCTGAGCGACGGCTCGATGGCTAGGTTCGATGGTTAATTTCTTAACGGTTCTAATCTCTAGGTCTTTAGAACTTTCGTGTATTATGTTGTAATGCGAAATAAACTATTTATATTACAATCTGAATTTAGAGCTTTTCCAAAAGTCGAAACTAAAAATGAGGGTACTGCAACCATTTATATTTATTTATAATCTTTGATCTAGTTTTTTTTATAAATAATAATAATAGTAAATATAGTTCATAGAATTAAAAAATATACTTACATAAGTCAGTTAATTACAAACTATTATAAATATAGCATTTTATTAATTTCACATAAGTCTTTGTCCTGGATGCTAATTTGACCGACGATTTTTTCCTTATTAGGTTTAAACATCGTAGTCGTCAGTAAGGGAACGTTTTATATCCTAACACATATGCCTTCCTTTCTCATCCTTTTCCTAATATTTTGACTAAAGATATTCAATTTTGGTCACTACTGTTTATTAGGTACTTATATTTTTAGTACCTTGATAGTATAATAGACCTCATAAAAGCGTAAAATGAGGGAATAGCGTCTTACATCAATGTCTCAGTAGTGAAGTGGGCAAGCAGTGTACTGTGGCAGAGGTCGAGTGCCTCTGGCGTATTTCCAAACTATTCAGCCGCTATGTTTAGGTATTTGTCGCTTTGCATCGATTTGACTCACTGAAACTGTAATTTCTGGTAACAACGCTTGTAGCTAAATTCGGATTAGTCTAAGAGGAATACCATGAATATCTGAAAACTAAGAAGAGTGATATTGTATTTTGTCGATTGAGAAGTTCTTGAAATATTGCCAATGTGCAAAGTCGATACTGAGATACTGACTATAGGTAACAAATAGCTTTTATCCTACCCACTACAAGCTTATAGCTTTGGAGTAAACATTAGAAATTACAAGTATTTATACGAGTATTACTCAAAGTTTTTCCTCGTGATAGCCAATATCAAACATTTTGGTTCAAAATATAAAGTAATATTTTTCTCAGTGTTGGAATATACATCTTTTATCAAATGTGATAGGAAACGTGGCATTGTGTAATGTATAAATTTTATGTTATTTTTTTTTAGTTTTACTGTTGTTCTCTCTTACTCATATTACAAAATAATTTGTTTTATTGTTAAAATTACTTCAAAACAAAGGAAACGATCGAAGTAAGTTATTCAAGGAGTCTGCCCGAAATAAACATAGGTATTAAGTATAGATGACTTCTGTCTAGATTATACAAACTTTAAATAAGTTTTCAGTTTACACTGTTTGCGAGGACCGCGGCCAGGTGAAGTAAATTTATTCAATTAATTAGTTTGCAGGTTAGGGTACATAGATTTATTAGTCCCTTACAAAGTGCAACAGCAAAATTTGAGTTTGATTAAATGTGATAATGACTGATAGCTGTTTCGAAACTTATCAATACAAAGAGGCATGTGTATATACTGTATATACATAAATACTATTATTATATGAATTAAAATTACGAAATGGTGCAGTAAATAGTAAATAGTAAGGTTACAAAGAGTATGTTTGTGAAATAAATAGTAAGTCAATTTGTACTATTAAAAAAATATAGCTTTTGTTGCCTAATTACTATAGCGAATTAAAGTACTTAGTCTGGTTACTAAGCCAGATTAATCCATTGTCCATATTTCTATAGGTCACCAGACAGATGACACCCCACATATCATGTAAAGTATTAAATATGTCTTTATCATTTACGTGTAATGTATGTATGTAATGTCCCGTTTGTCTCTTTCTACCAAGGTATTCCTACTCATTCTATCAGACCATTGGTCCTAAATTATATTTAATACGGTTCATTTAACACTTACTAAGTACATACTGAATTAGAATGATATAAAAATTTAATTTCTAATTAAGTATTGTTGAAACATATTTGTTGCGACGGTTGAGTTGCACTGTTCATAAATGCTACGTAGAGAATCAATATCATATGTATGTATATTGTAAATTAAAGCGTAAGCTCATTAAATAAATTAAAAAAATTAATTATAAAAAAATGTTGAATTAATTCAACAACATTTCTATAATTTAGATTATTGGTTCTGTTTGATTGTAACTTATTTAAAGGTATTTAGAAATATATAAGGATGTTTATCAGCAGTCTAGTTACCATAGCACAAGCTCTGCCTAGTTTGAAATCAGACGATCGTGTGTATTAGAAAAATATCTGCGTATGAATTGAGAATTAGTTTCAACTAATGCTTTTATCGGCTAAGTCTGGCCACGTTAGAGTACGGTATAGACAAATAATATATGTCTTTTGTCCAGGTCGTAATCGTCTCTGCTGTGCAGACTGTACGTGATTCGAGTATTTTTGTTCAAAAATTAACTTCTTTTCAATTCTGAAGATACAGTTTTCGGGTACACAATTAGTACAATATCACTTATATATTCAGGTGCGTACCTGCTATTAAAGTACATTAAAACATTTTTAAATACTACGGTTACATGAGTACTTCTAGCCTCATTATTATGTACTTTTATTTTTAAAGTTAAAAGTTATTACGCTGAATTTGCATATTTTTAATGAATTATTTTGTTTTTTTTTTGGAACAAAATGTATTAATGTAGAAAAATGTATTCGTAATTTGAACAGTACTACTTGTACAAAGTATGCTTAGTGCGGAGCTTCATATCACTGTATAATACGTGGGTGGAGAATATAACTATTATGCACATTCGTGGTGGACATTTTTTGTACACCTTTTGTAGTGCGTTCATAGTTATAGAAATCTAAGTACACTAAAAATTTCTACAGAATGTTATTGTAATATGTATAGAGATAAAAGTTATTATATAAACACGAGTACATAAAATCATACTTTGTAACTATAACTCTTATGACACTGAAGTCAATGACAGTCCAAATGATAAAAATAAGTTTGAGAATACTATGCTAAAACCACCTTTTAAGGAGAGACCTATGCCGAGCAGTGGACGGTTACAGGCTGTTGATGTGATGATACTTGAAAAATACTGAAATCTATTTCATTTGTAATTTTGCATTTAAAACCAGGATAATTTAAGGCCCAACAGGTACCTAAATTAAATGCGTATTTAAAAAAATCGATAAATATATTACCATATATAGGTACAAATATGGTAATATATTTATCGATTTTTTTATTTTAGGAAGCGAGAAAACTTAAAATAAAAATAGGCAACAAAAAAATTAACACGAACATCACGTCACGTCATCCGAATTCTTAGTAATCGACTGTAAAGAATTTATATGAAAAACAAGTGACAAGTGTTTCGTAGTTGTTCAGTAAAATTATATCAGGTATCTTTAATTTTTCTATAGTTGGTAACACTGGTCATTGACAGCCAAATGACATCACCCGACTGGTAGAAAAAAAATGGCACCTATTCGTTTTCATTTGTTTTAAATGCATTTTTTTCCGTATTACAAAGGACTGTTCGACAGATTTAATTATTTTGAACTAACTTGTTATTTTAGGAAAAAAATGATGAAATGATCACGAAGTACTGTTCGGAATGCAACAATATTTCATTAAAAGTGATCGTAAAAACATTTATAGAAGATATATTTTATTTAAAAATTGCGATGGATGATAACATTACACTGCAAAAAAAAGTCTAATATGTATACACTTAAGGATTATCCCAGTAACAGTTTTATATCTGAAGACAAATTTCAGACTTTAAAACGCTGTAATTTTTTTATAAAACTCAATCTAAAACACTAAAAACTACTTTAGTAAAAAAAGATAAAGTGATTAAAGCATTACAAGCTGAGAACGAGATTCTATCATCAACTGTCACAGGCCAAAGAGGTCGCTTTTCTGCTATGGAGCAAAATCTGCGTAAAAATAATATAGAAATCAACGGAATATTGGAATATAAGGTAGAAAACGTCATTAATACTGTGTTATAATTGGTTCAGACAGTTGAAAAACCTCTAGTAGATAATGACATCCTGGACACTACAAGGGTGGCCAAACTGGACCCTGAAAACAAGAAACCACGATCCATGGTCGTCAAGTTACGAACGACACGACTACGTGATAGTTTACTCGCAGTCGTCTCTAATTTTAATAAAAAGCAACCAAAAGACAAGATAAGCTCACATCACCAAGGCATTGGACGAGATCCTATCCCCGTGTATGTGTCGAAACACCTGTGTCCAGCTTATAAATAATTGTAACTACTAGGAGTTTAGCAAAAAACCTAAACTATAATTTTGTATGGATTTGTAATAGATGTATTTTTATTGTGAAAGATGTAATTTACCAGCACCCCTCATTTTTGGGTGATTTCTATGTATAATATGTATGTATTAAAAAGAAAGTATATAAATATTTTATCAGTCAGTCTAATAATCATAGCATAAGCTGTGCTTAGTTTGAAACTAGATAACGTGTCTCAAATGTCCTAAATATTTATTATTATTTATTATTTATTTTAGTTTGTAACCTGAATAGCCTTTCTCTTCTTAAACAACAATAAACATTGTGAATGAATTTGTCTGTATAGTCAATATTTTTAAAGTGTTTGATATATACGATCAAAAAGTCAGGGGCTTGAAAGTGCTACGGAAGGAACGACTTGAGCAACCAAGCGCAGGGCACGCCGTTGTTTCGGCGATAAGACTCGTTATGGAGGATTGGCTTGAGAGGTATCACAGGACCCTCTCATACCGGCTGACGCAGGTAATCACTGGAAAAAAATGTTTCGGTGATCACCTGTGTCTGATCTGCAAAAAGCCAATGCCCGAGTGCCATCATTGCGATGGCGTGGAGTGGCGTGGAGATAGCGGTCCACACGCTGGCAGAACGCCCGGCATGGGTGGAGCAGAGGCGTAACCTCTTAGCGGCCACATGACTGCAGCCACGATACGAAATGAGAGCGCGTGGAACTCCACCGTCTCTTTCTGTGAGCAGATTATGCTTGCGAAGGAGATGGCGGAGCGGGACTGGGAGAGATTTAAAACCCTCGCGGTCCGCGGAACAGCTGTATAAAAGATGGTGGTGATGTAACATTGGCTGAAAAATATTCAACCAGATTGCACGCTTGGCGAACCTGTGGCTGATTGTTAAATTTAACGTCAACAATATTGTTATTAGTGCAGCTATCTTTGTTACATATTAACCTCCTCCAGTAAAAATTGAGGTTACCAGTATTCGCGTTAGTTTTAGAAAATGGTCAGTTGTGAAACCTTTACAGTACCTACTAATTATGGCAATTTCATAAACCATATTTTAATTGTTTTTATGATAATTAATTAATTGTTTCAATTCAATGATGCTTGTAATAGTAATAACAGAAAACTTGATCTAGTTATGAAAAATGTTTAAAGTAAAAATTACCAGTACCGGTCTTATTGATATTGATGCAAAGCTCCCATCTCTACTAATATCATTCTTACAGAGTAACATTCAATATTTGCATCCAAAAGACCATTCATGTATCATAACAAGTTCAGGTATGTTTCAAATTTCTCAATATCAACGACTATGTTTCCGAATTCTACAAAGTACTAAACAATCTAATATACACACAAATTTCCCTGGAAAAGCTCAAAAATGAAATAATAGTAATACTTTCCTGGTAATAGTGTCAAAAAAGATTTCAAAAGTCGAAAAATTTTCTAGAATGTGGCATGGTTAGCAAATACTCACAGAAAAGTCTAAAAATAGTAGTGGAAGGTAGAATTATTTTCACACACAGAAACAATGAGAAACAAGAATCACAGTTATTAACACAGTACAGAAAACAGTCTAAACAGAAAGAGAAGCATTAAAATGATCTACGAAATTAAAAAAGAATTTTAATACTACATGATAGGTTTCGCGACCGAGGGCAGTACAAAAAATTCCTCTCGCCAACCGATGCACTTGCACCGATCGAGCAACGGCGGAAACAGTAGGTCTTGTAAATTATCCTACGGTCCCGTTACGCCTGACTCAATTCTACCAACATTTATAAAAGCTTATGGTAAAGTTCTCGTATGTCCATTGAACATTCTGTTAAACCGATCTCTAGAGCTGGGAGTAATCTCAGACGTAATATAGTGGTTTAACAGAACACATGTTTAATACTAACCCATCGAAGCCGTCATCATCAGAGAATTTTATTCTCATCCGGCAATCTAATCTAGGTCTAAACTCACCTTAACTAAGAATACGTAGAGAATATAACAGCATCTGCTCACTGAAAGATACAGACATCCATGTTTCTCTAAATAAATTTTGAAGCTTCATAGCGGAAAATATCAATGTTGACATTTTATTTTATTTTACTATAATTTATTTCATTTTGTTTAATTCTAATTATTGTCTTTGATTTTTTTACTGTTTTTTTAGAAGTGAGTATAATCCAAAATTAAGTAGTATTTAGTTTCATTCGTTTTTTGTGCTTATTATGACAACTGTCACCATGGGCCTACGGTCTTGCACCAACGTTAGATGACAGCAGGAAAGCTGTTGCTTTAGTAAGGTCTTCTGTGAGAGGGTGTTACTGCCCCGGTCGAGCTGACCTGTTTGTGTCGACATTAGAGTGACTCGACTATCTAATTTAATCATATAAATACATAAATATGCTCGTACATATAAATTACGCCTATCGATTACATATGTAAGACGTGGATCGCTATGTAAATTTTATCATTGTGACTGGTCTTTTGGTATACTTCATATAATTTGATTCTGGAATACCCGAATGTCACTAAAATGCCAGTAAAATAGGGTATTATATACTCTTACAAGTAAAGCATACATAATCAAGTCAATATCTGGGCCCAGACAATTATGGAGTCCGCACCTTTCTCCTTTTGATCGTTGTGCTATTGTTAATTTAACCTTTATTTACTGACGATATCAATTTTTATCCCATAAATGTGATTTATAGAAACGTAAATGTGATTTACATATTTATAAACAGTTTTCATGTATGATGTATTTGAGAAGAACGGGTGTAGTCTGTATGCGCGGCTCTCTACCGAGCTCAAAACTTGAGTGGCCAACTTTGTCGGCGACGCGGTGAAACTTCGTTTTTCATTTAATTTGCCCGAAACGAGTGCAGCTTACAATATTTTCAACGCTTGCAACTTTCGACTTGGTCCTTCGTTATAAATTTTATAGTTAGCTACGGTCGGAAGTGTTGTTCCTCTTACCTTAACATCACTTATAAAACCACCCCAACTGTAATGAATTTAGTGCTTGAAATGTCAAGCCAGTGTAGGCGACAGTTCTAAACTAAGTTTTCGTACAGTACAAAGTTAACAAAATATTATACGTTGCGCTGTTTCTCCTAATTCGTGATTTCATATTGTTATTTATTGACAATGTTATTTGAGACGCCTAAATTGAATGAGTTCGGAGTTGTTTGTATACGGTATTAAAAAGTTACACAATGCAAATTTTTTGTTCTTTCCTGTCTCTTTTTCAGGATACTGAAGAAGAGACAGGAAGGAATCCCTTAAACGGGAGAAGCCTATGTAAAACTCTCAAACACGGAAAGCATGTAAAGAAAATTCTAAACAAAAGACGTGTAGTTTTGCATATCCGAGACTAAGAAAGGTGTTGATTCGTATACATAATACATCAATGTCTTTCACCATTTTTGAGTAAATGTTGTTTGAGTTATGTATGCTTACATTCTAGTATAACTTTTAACATAAAATTGTCTGATGTTATCGTCAAATGTATTGTGGAGAGAGAGAGACATTATTTTTATGTTCCCATAAATTTTGTGTAAGTACGATCTGTACATAGTAGCTGAGACATAACATTGAACGGTTTTCAATAAATAAGCTTAGCGCTGTGAAGCGTGAGTGCACGCCTCAATACTTACGTATGCAGGCGTGCGTGTAGAGCCGTGCAGTCGTATGTAGGATATGGTGCAAAGCCTTTTTAGTGCAGGAGTGTGGCGGAGGCTTGTTCCGGCGGACGATAAGGACTGATCTGCAGAAGACAGCGTTGCAGCGTGCAGCAGACGCGATCGATACTGCAGCGGGTGAGCTTGCCTGCCCCGACCACCCCACGGCGCCACCCGTCCCCCTTTCGAGCCGGCGGCTGAAACTTTCGCGATAAGTACGGAACTAGCGCGTGGCGTACGCAATGCAATATTGTTAGCCGGTTACGAGTCTGAAACAGCGGATATTAAGGCTACAGAGACTCTACCGTCCCGTTTTTACATTGTGTCTGAGTTTGAAATGAATACCGACTTATGGTGCTTTGTATTAAATTTTACAATCTGTCCATTAGTAACTACTTACACACGGGCTTACACGAGATAGCTTTTACGGGAAAAGTTTACAACTATATAACAATTTTATTGTAATTTTTAGTCCAATAGAAGCGCTCTGGGAGACTGTTTGATTTGAATAACCCGTTCGTTTATGTTACTGGTAATGACATCTAGCAGTTAAAACCTGCCGTTTTATATTTCAACCTACCATTGTACATTCGGTGATAATTAGTAGAAGAAACTTTGGCCAAGGATTATCCAAAGAATCCGGGATAGCTATAGCTAAGATATATAATGACTTAGGTGATAAACAATTAGTTAGGAGTATTCTCAACAACAATACAAGAAAAATCACACCTTTACTCTAATTTCAAAGAATTTTCAGTTAACCTACACAAAATACTTATTAATCCTAAACTATATGTATACTATTATATAATATTAAAATATATGTATATTTGAAATATTTTACACCTTTCTATTAAGTTCACAGCGGGTATTTTACTTTCAAAGAACAGGTTAACAGTTTGATTACAAACAATTTATCAAAAAGTTTCTGAATAGTATGCAACTACGCCTATTACGGCGAGTCACACATGCATTTGCGAGATAAAATATTGCATATTACACCAATAAACCATTTTAATGACAAAGAAGGAAGCAGGCGTTTCGGTGCACAGTGGCGAGTTGTATAAGAAAGTTGTCGGTGGTCGGCAAACACTTAAGTTTCACCACGACCATGCCTCGCACATACAACACTTTGTCGCTACCCTCACAGATGTGACATACTTTTTTATTTCTTTCTAACTTACAATACTTGTAATTTTTTAGTTTCAATACACATCTTATTCTTAAAGTTAAGCAATAAACATGTGTTTATTGCCAGTAAATAGTAGTCAGATCATACCGTTATCGGAAATTATTTTATTGATTAATCTTATGCCAATCAACAATAAAAGAATATATATATTCTGAATCTCAAAATTGTTGAAAAATGAAAATAATCCTTAGCAAGTTATTCACGGTAAGGGTTTACCTGTGAGATTTATTACATTTAAATTTCAAAATTCTTAAAACAGAGCATGGTCCCGGCATTCGATCTTGAAATTGATCGGCGGCTTATTTAATAAAGAGATGCTGTACTGTGCCTAGTTTTTAAGAATTAAGAATAATTTCGTAAAGTTTAAAACGTATTTATTGGTATTTCTCCAGTCTTTCAAATTGTTCATATTTTAGGGAGTATATTTGAAACTGAACTAACCAAAAACTTGTTGTAATCTGAAATATAATTAAATTGGTTGATTAAAATCAATTTATATCAAACACATGTAATAGATTAAAAGCTAAATATGACAACTCCAATAAAATTGAACATCATTTGACCTATTAATGTGAAATACATGATCAATAAACGAGACAAATTTACAAAAATAAATCACATGCATTTTAAAAGCGCACAGATCCAACTGGTAGCTTGATTTTCTATTTTTCATTGCCTATGTTATGTAATTGTTTTATTTCCCATCTACTTTTGACCATACAACATTTAGCGTTATTGGCTATGTATTTGTTAGTCAATCCTAAAAAAACATACATAAGTTTTTACTTCCTCTCACTTAAAATACAAACATGTCTACCAATTCTTTGTTTATTGCTGTTAATTCGTATAATTATACTATTTACATAGACTTCTTCACATTATCCTCAACCCCTTATAGGAATGAGGCCTTTACTTTAAGAAGGCATTTGTCTAACTGACTTATTTAAATACAAAAGTACGAACTAAAATTCTTTTGACTGCCAATAAAAATAATGACGCGATCATAATCATTCCCTTGAATTTATATAATATTATCTGTATACCTAATAGCACTACCATTTTCTTTTTACTTATAACTATTTAGTATCCTTAATTTACTCAGACCTCAGCTTCTTTCCACGTAATATTAAACCGTTGCTTAGAACCGTTCCCTCCGCGTACATCGTTAAAAACGTTTGGCAAAGCGCCTTAATTTCGAAATTATTAGCTACCGTATAATTAAAAGTTTCGAGACGACGAAACAAACTATGAAGTATATTTTAAAAGTAAAAGAGAAGGAACAAGAAGCGAAACGATCGTGATTTCTTTGACGAGATGTTAATAAATGGGGCGCTTACACCTTATAATTGGGAAAAACTGTCGCGTCTTCCTCTCAGTTACAGATGGGAATAAATCTTTATGTAGACGGGACATCGCTGGGTTCCTTTAGCTCGGTGTCGGTAACTTATTCCGGGCACGCGCTCGCTCTGTCCTCTGAATATAAGGAATATAAGGCGTCGCGGCCCATTTATTGTACGTCGACTCGCTGCCGCTAAAGATGTTCAAACTACGCTAAATAATTAATGACTAACGTCATCTAACGCAAATTTTAATTATGTTCAGGCACGGAATGGTGGATAACCGAACATTTTTGAATTGCTAATGAGGTGTAGTTATAGGTACGGGAAAAGAATTTATCATAGTGTACTCAGAATGTTTATTTATTACAATAGAAGTATATTCACAAGGTATTAGTAGAAATAAATAACTTTAATGTGACTCATCTATGCTGCCCAGCCAATCTAGACACTGAAAAGATTTTATGTACGTATGTAAATTTAAATAATGTAAAGACAAGTTAGAATTTGTTTTTAGTATATGCCGATGTTTATTTAGTTTATAGATAATATTAAATAGAAGAATTGTTTTGCTGTATAAACTATTTTTAAAATAGGGATTGGTGATATGTTTTTAAGGCCAAAATTTAAAAAAATGTTCTACAAGTAAATATTTTGGGATTCATCTCCCTTATCATATTGCCGTATCAGAAATGGTTTAAGATCTACCCCCAGACTTACCGAGTGTACACCAAAAATATAAAAATCAGTGAAGTTTGGTTACAAACGCAGAAACACACACAAAAACATTTTGGCTATTTTAATTCTGATGCAATTATATTTTTATAACTGAAACTTTTTCAAAAAATATATGAATAGCTTGGTGGTGACCAAGCTATTTATATATTTTTTGAAAAAGTGGTGGTGGTGGTGGTGAATGGCTAGCTATTAATATATTTTATATTATTTACATCTAAATATGCACGCAAGTGTGAGAGAACATTGAAATTACATTATAGGGGTTTCTTGTAATAATGTGCTTGTGAGTGTGTGTTTGAATAAGAGCTCCTTTAAAAAAGTCCCCAGATAATTCAAAATCATTGATAATTAAATTCATATAAAACACAAAATTACTCAAAACTGTAAATCCTTTCTTCAAAACATCAACCAAGACCCTATACTGTTTACGGACCAAAAAAAAGAAAATCTCTGTTGTTTATTTCGGCATTGCTTGCCAGACTGAAATTTAGGAAATGTCGGGGCCATCTAGCTGCAAAGTCTAACTTATAAAAATATCTGTAAAAGATTTACTTGCAGAAATAAATGTCATTTATCATTTATTACAATATGAATAATTTACTCGTAGTAAGTATCGTGGTAATATATACTTACACTACGCTAATATACACTTACGTGGTATACAATCATTAAACTAATGAACAGATGGTGAGTGGCGTACCATTAATAGTTTGGTCTTTATTATTGTTGATTTACATTTATTACCAATATCAGTTGATGAAAATTGTTATGTATGTTTTCAAGCGCGACCTATGTCCAGCAGTGAACTTCGAAAGGCTTTTGATGTGTTAGTATTTTAACATCTATACCATTTAGTTAAATTTTAGTATGCTTCCTTTTTTCTTAATAAAATAATTTATTTTAATTACGATGCAAGGACAAATGAGATAATTTAAAATAAGTTTCTATTTGCTGTGTAGTTCTCAATTAATCAAGCACAAAATGGTGTTTTACATCATACCAACAGTCTGTCACCGTCCTCGACTGGACATAGGCCTCTCCTTACCAAGGAGGTTTGCATTGATATTATTAGAAGGACAGTGGTCGATATTGTGATACTTCTTCAACAAGTAAACATCATTTCATACTAAATAAGTACGCTCACGCTCACTTTATAAAAAAAGTAAATAGTTGTGTAGATAAATATTCATGACACAATTTAATTTTTCAATCGGCAATGTAACTAAATTAATTTAATTAAATACATTCAACATTAAAACTAAATTATGTAACCGAAAACGCATCTTCAATTTGAAAAAATACTAAACACTGTGTGTTAGCAGGCATTCTAAACATTTTTAGTTTAAACCTGACGTTTGTGAATTTAAATTTTGCTAGTTAACACAAAAGCAAGCGCAGACTTAGAAACTAATGTACAAGTTCCTAACATACGCAAACTTTAACACTTCTTGTATATTAACGAGCGTAAAGAGAAGGCAACAGTTTGTATTTTCACATTGATGGAACCTATGGAATGGCACCGCAGACTGGCCATAACTACGCCGGTAATAAGGCCGCGTGGACCAGTTATTGCTTGAAACTTGTTCCATCCGCACTGTAGCAATTATACCGTTGGCTAAACTTATAAATCACTTTAAATAGTTCACTTTAGTTTACTGCATTCTGCTTAATATATTATGTTTAAGAGGCTTTTCAAAATACGAGCTTTATGCTTTGTTCCAAAAACCAATACTTTTCTACTCAACTAACTCATTCCCTAACATTTATTTTTAATGATCGACTAATTTATAAAGTTCAATTTATGGAATTTCCACCAATGAAATTGTTTACAAATGTTAATGAACTGAAAGTTCCAATTAGGAAACAAATTTAGTGTTTACTTTTATGAAAGATAACGTCCCATTATTGTGTAGTCTTCTTTTTCTTTTTTTTTCTATTTTAAAAGCCTGCCAAAGTGACTCTACTCTGCCTGATGGAAAGCATGATTAGAATCCAAAAGTTGTGGTCACCATGCTCATTGCAAATGCTGACAACACAGTATGGTGACCCACACTATGGCGGCCTTGTGAGATGCTTTTTCACACCCCGCTTGGGACGTAAAAGGCATGACAGTCATTGTGACAGAGGAAGGCTTACACAGTTACCACGATAACTGTCACCCCTGCATCGATGGGCCTCCGCTTTCACACTTACCTACAAAACACGACAACACGGATGCTAGCGATTGAAGTTGGTTTTCTGGGGGAAGGTAGTACTGCCTCGGTCGAGCCGGCTCGCTCGTGCTGAAATCAGCGTAGCTCTACTACCTGGAACAATTTTTAAATGGAGATAACTGCTAATTTAAGCAGTTATTATTACATTATAAAACAACACTACAAAGACTCGAGTTCTCACTTCTATTTATAAGCTGATGATTGGTAACAATTATAATTACCAGCGTGTGCACAACCGAACACCCTTTTTTTGCAAATATTGTTGTTGCAGTAATTGTTTGTTATGAGCCGTAAACAATAAAGATGTCTCTATTGTTATGAGTCTTTGATGGAATTAATAGTACGTAATAAATTGAGATATCCCTAACACTTCGTATAAATATTATGAGGAAGGGGACAGCTTATTATATATTCTGTCCACATATACGCACTTCGGTGAAAATGTGACTCGGTACAAAGAACCTTCGTTCTGTTTTAACTTATGAAAGCCGCCAGAATACGTTCTTATTTTCATGTACGTTAACTAATAGGAAAATATATATATATATATATGTTTGTTAATCAGTGACTCTATTTTACTAAATTTTAAACCCTTAAGGACATGAATCTAATTTAGTCTGTAGCTAAAAATAACATACTTTACACTTTATAATATACTTTTGTTCAAGCTTTTTCCTACATCAGCACCCGCGTACGTTAAATGCAAAGAGCCCTCTAAAATGTGATGCAGGAAATACAAGAACATGTACAAAATTTTATTTTAAGGCAAAGAGGAAGCTCATTTTTGTTGCTGTTTACTTATGCATAGTTTCAGATAAGTTTGCATAAAAATGTTGTATATCCCACCGTATGTTCGTCTTCACTAGATCCATATTTATGGCACGCAAAATAAAATGTTGCTGCCCGTCGTCGATGGTTGATAAAAATGCAAACCATAGCCGCGAGCACGCCGGCTCCGACGCTTTCTGAATATGAGTATCATGAAGATGGAGACTAGATTACATTTTAAGAGTATTTACCCACAGCAACTGCAAACAATTTGCTTAACGTTTGCGCGATTGCCTCAAGGGTAAATTGCTACTGAAGACTACTACATTTCTGTAAAATTTATTCAACGAGTTAGACGGCGGCCTACTACATATAGATAATAGAGTAGAATGGGGCCGAGTAACGTCGAATCTCACCTGACCGTCAGGCGGTGGCAGGTAAACATTGTAACGTGACGCGACCACGTGCAAAACATGTGCCTCTAAAACTCTTCTGCGGGAGGTTATGACTGCCGCGTAAGTTGTAAATAGACGAGATGAGATAAACAAATCTAAGAACATAGGATCCCTAACACTAACACACAAATTTAATGATTTTTACCCAGTTTTATATTATCGAATTTCCAGTGAGGAAGCGCAGTTACCGAGTTGAACTAGTGGGCGGGATCCAGACAGTATTGATTTCTTCTCGCTTTTCTGTCTGCCGTCCAATAGATTAGTGTGTGGGAGTAGGAGGGCGATAATGGTAGGAGGTCGGCACCTAGTATAGAGTTTCCGTGTAAAACTAGCGTGAGATCCGAAAAGACTTAACTGTGGGATGAATGAAAGCGTGTTGCGATCCTGAAGCGACGGCCGCTGTCGACGCGTCCGCTTCCGGTAAATCCGCTCTACAACTTCGTGCACTTAGTTTTGTTTAAAACTGTTCATGTTCGAAAACTGAACTCGATAAATACTGCGTTTATAGGCAATGAGGAATGCGAAACCACTTAGTAGTCTGTTTGCGGTATTTTTCTGGCAAAATAATGTAATATTTCATAGATACGAAATGAAATAATAAGTCTTGGTAAAATAATTATCAAATATATATCAAATAATTTTATTTTTTTCTAGCTAGCGTTCAGCCTTTTATCAATTTATTTACTGGAATAAATTTATATGTAGGAAAAAATGTAGTATTTACTTGATTGCTTAACTGAAGTCTTCGTATATTCTTTTTGAATGGCTAAGAATATTGGACGGGAGTGTATCGAGCAGTCACGGTTTCAGTAACTTGATACAGAAGAATTAAATACTTTATTCTAAGTTTGCTGTATTAAATCTATGTCCTTCGCTTATAAATTTAATTTAATCGATGAGCGGTTTAAGAATGGTTTATCGATTTTTTTTTACTAAAAGGTTACACACAATTTTCTGCAGTTTTTCAGTCTTTTATGACGAAAGTAATATAGGTTTTTCTTCTTTCTTTTAATACAGTCACATTCTTAATGTCATAAAATACAAAATACAACTTTACTAAATTTCTGTAACAGAAGATATTAGTCGAATTGCCAACCCTTGCGTTATGGAGTGCAGTCTTGTGTCAGTCTGTAAATATTATTCTAATGTTTTATGATAGTAGTAATACAATTGCCTGCTTACTTACTAAAATTAGAATTAGAAGGCTTTAGAAAGGAAAACTGTTTTTGAGATTTAATAACGATGGTGAGTAAATTGATTAAATGACGTTCCTTGTGATTGGTTGAGATTATTATTTACTAGCTGTACCCTGTGCGCGTTGCTACACCACCAACTAAAATAAATTTGAAGGAAAGACATAAAAAAACCAAAAATATTCTTACCAACTCAGAAATGTTTCTGGGCTCATGTGCAACAACTTTGCTAAAGATAATCACATAATCAAATGTTCACGATTCTATAAAGGACATACAGACAAACATTCATTTTTATATATATTGAGAGTCTCCCAAATGTTACTACGATTATTTTAGCATTTTTTTATTTTTATTAATCATTTATTTTTTGTGTTACGGTTTAAGTATACAAAGACATCTATGGTTGATTCTTAAAAAGATAGAAAAATGATTATGTTTGATATCATGATATTTTTCTTTAAGAATGTAAAATTTCTTTCGCAAATATAATAGAACACACTGTAATTTGCAGAAGGGTTATAGTGGTCCTCAATATTTTTAACTTTCAATAAGGTTAAAACAAAATTTCAAAGCGTGAGAACGATAGCTTAAGCGAGGAATAATTTTATAGAATTAAAAAAAATGTTTTTAACGTCTTTATCAAGATGTTTTATAGGAAAACTTCATAAAATAGAACTAAAATAATATGAGCAACAAAAATCACTAGTAATTGTCTACGAGTGTTTCTTAATCTGATATTTTGTTAAATGTTGGAGATGTATTTTCTAGTATAAGAGCTACATTTTTAAGGGTAGTAACTTCTTTTGTACCAGTTTAACACATTGTTTTAATTTTTCCATCCGCTTATTTGTTGCACTTTTATACATTCATTGTTGATAAATTTATCAATAATTAACTGCATTAGTTTAGTTTGTGTGTATTGAAAGTGCTGGACATTTAATTTATTGTTATATTTCGTATTGTCAATTTTATTAAATATTATTTTTTATTTTCTTCTTACGCGGACTTTGACGTGAGTAACTTTTTATGTATGTAAAGGTGACTATAGTCTAGGTTTTTAATATTAATTCATATTTAGTATCTTTCTGATGGTTTTAAGTGTTTCACGGTCTATCCAAATGTCCTGCTGGCGAAATCCTCGTTGGTCGATAACTTTGACTAATAGTGGTTAAGTGACACGATGGCTGGGGCTCGTATACCGTCTGTATGGACAGGCTGGCTCAAAAATAAGTACCTTTCTTTAAAAAGTTCAGTAGTGAGTATAGTATAGTACAGGACTATACTATACTCACATAGTTTATATTTCATTTCATTTGACATCTTTGTGGTTTGATTCAACATTTCTTCTCATCGTGACATCAGACATAGGCCTGTCTTAGCAAGAAGGTTTTGACCTACTATACCACGCTGGCCAGACGGGTTGGTATAGGATTTGTTTCAAGTTTTCCTTTTCTTTGTAGAGATATTTTCCTGGAAAGGTTTTTCTCTTAGTCGCCTCTTACGACACCCACGGGATGAATAGGGGTGATAACACTATGTATTCTTAATCCGCCACCACATGGGCTAAAGTTGGACGTGTAAAAATATCTGTAAAAGATTCACTTACAGAATTATATATAACTTATCATATTGACATGGAAAATACATTTTACATAACTTTGTTTACGAACGTTTGCCTAAGCGACATAAAATTACCTAAATTCACAGAATGTCACCAAGCGTATTTTATAGGAAATGATAGTCAGAAATTTTTGGTGCAAGTTGCGCAAAATGCCAGTTAGTAAGCACTTTTGCTTTCCTAACTTTTTTAAGCGGATAAAATACCTTTTTCCGGGACACATTCTAACATAGAAATTTCATCTTTCTCCAAAAAAATATTTCACATCTTGCAAAGAGTACTTCTTTGTTTTTTGTACTTCTGATTTAAAAAAAACGGATTTCCAGGTACGATAATCTTTTTCTTTTATTATAGAAATAAGTTAAAATTGGTTTAATTTTTAGTAAGCGATCAAAAAAAAAAATTGTAAGTAATTAAGAAAAAAAAAGTCTGTGCTTTACAGTCTTCGGCACCAATGACTACACTGTCTCTTAGAAAGCATGAGTTAAATCCAAAAGTGGTGATAACCACTCTCAATGCGAATGCAGACAATGCAGCACGGTAACCTACACTATAATGGCCTCGTGAGATGCCTTTTCACATCCCCGCTTAAAGGACCCTGGATCGTAGTAGGAGGGAAACAGGTGCGTTGTTAGTGAATTCCAAGTTTTAATTCATTGGCCTAGAAGGGAAGAACCGACACGTTTGTGCTACCAAGATCGTCGCGTCCCGTCATCTCGATGGGAAGATGAGAACAGTAGAACATGCAGGAGTAAACCTGTGTCTTATATAGAATAGAGATGGTCAGGTGAGAAGAACCGTCTCACTTTGTTCAGGACACCCATTTACCGTAAAGCTATTTTCATTACACTCTCAAAGTACTCCTACGGTTTAAGACCCTGGCAAATATCCGTGTTCTGAAGAAGTGAATTCGCTGTAGTTTCTGCGAAAGATATTTTGTTTCATTTACTTATTCTCTTGGACCTTTATCTCTTTTTCTCTTTTCATTTATTTTTTTTAAATTTCTTTTCTAGCTTATATTCATTTATTTCAAACTAACTAATATATTCAGTAACAAATGAAAATATAAACAGTTTACTGTTATACCTACACAAACTTTTAATAATATACACAAATAAAATATATACGTCGTAAACCCACACATATATTTACATTTAATATACATATAAATATTAATGCACACATATTTACTCTATATTCGTACACTATGACAGCTAGAATTTAAGGTGTACTACCGATTTGATAATTCTACAATTTCGTTAAGAAGGAGATAATGCATTTTGTTTAATGTACATTGTTTTATAGATATCCTGACTTCGAACAGGAGTGCATTACAGAGTAGTACCACTTAGACAAGAATGAAGAGTTCATGAAATTGCAGTTGTGTGAAGGACATAAAAGAAAGTAGATTATTTATTGAGTGAAGATTTCTGTCGTAAGGAGAGGACAGGTAACGGAAGTATGAAGTAAGATATGTAGAAGAGCATAGTGACTGTAAAAGAGTAGGTTTGGTTTTAACACGTAGTAAGCTCCTGAGAAGACCTGAATTTTCTAGACCTTCGTTCAGCAGTAGACGACCATAGGTTGACTTGAAATTCTTGAGGTGATATAATGTTAGCAGGTTTTCAATAACTTTTTGGCTGATCTGAATAACTTGAGCGCCAAACAAGAGTCGAGTTGATGAGTGTCGAGTTGTGAGTTTCTGATAGTCATTGAGAATGAGGCAGTATCGAGTCTATTCATTATATTATATATATTATGTATTTGCTGCCTACTATGATCGCCTGACATTTAGTTGGTTTAACCGATAGTCCAAATCTCATCGATAACAACTTCATGACTCCTAAATTCCTTTGACTTCATCAGTAACTTGCGTTACGTCTTCTACTCTTACTGTGAATAAAGTGAATTCACAGGCAAGGGTAGAAGACGCAGAGCATTAGCATATAGGTAAAACGCACTATGAAATTGTTGAGTAATGAGGTTAGTAAATATTTAGAATAAAGGAGGAGATAAAAGCCCGCTTTGAAGGTCGCCTGCGTAGAAGTCACAGCAACCAGTGTCTTATATATATATGTATATAAAGTTGCTCGTTTAAAGGTATTAGATGTCATTTAACTAATGAGTACAAACAAATATATTCTACAAAAATAAAGAAATCGATTGACAACAATACGGGAGGGAAGATCTGGGTAAAATGAAATTGTATTGACTGTGTATTGACGGTGTAGAGAATACTACTTCATACAGAATCTGTCAATTTGAGAGATCTCAATTACAAAACTTTTCATCAACGCTCGATCAAGTAAGATACTGCTTGTGACTAATGTCTGTTGAATTAGGCTTTGCTCTTGTTTGATCTACTGTTATTTCCAATACGTTTATAGTAAAGAGATGAAAAAGAGACGATAGAAATTAAAAAAAAATCCACATGGCAAGTAAGCCTATTCTAAGTTTCATTCACAGTAAGTAAATCAAAAATTGGCTAAACCAGCCAGTTTCTCATTTAGGCAGCAATGTCTACACTAAGAAAGGGAGATTAAAATCAATGTTAAGACAGAAATAACCAAAATGGCAAGCTTTTACCAGTAAATTTATCGCTTGTGTCTTGTAATAATTATTTTAATTCCGTAGGTAGGTGTCTAATTTCGTTGAAGTCAGTTAACTGATTAATTGTATGTTAACTTAACAAAAAACAGCTAATTCCAAGAACAATTTCTTAAATAAGCTGGTTGAAAACAAAATTCTGTATTCTCTAGGTGCTGGCAACGGACCTAGAAAATACAGAATTTTATTTACTTCTAGCAGTATTTTCTTTTTGTTGCGTCTTTAGAACCCCAATGAGTGATAAAGTTTACAAATCATAGTAGCCTTCTACAATAAAGTGATACGAACGCTTTTTACTTAGTAGTTTAAATATATATATATGTATATATATGTATATAAGATATGATAATAAGTTTGGCCTTAGTAAATGCCCTATTCATAAATAATAGTCGACAGACCCCGTTCTGTGCAAAGGGAAAACGGCAAAATGAATATTTTTACGGTGTGAAAACACGAAGGTATTGGAAGTGACGACCCGGCGCGTCCCGACGCCAAATCGCGTACTCCACTTCAATATTTGTGAAAATACTCCCCTTGCTAACTTTTAAGTTCCCAGAATTCCTTGTCACAAACCTATTTTAACAAGTAAACCTATCAGACTAATAGTTACTTTTGGATTATTTATAGGAATTTAGGAAAAGTTTTTGTACTTACATCTTGATATATTTGTCTCAAATGTTTTATTTTCTGAAATACTTTATTTAGCCTCTTAAGGGAACGACAAAAGTCGATTTGTTTTCGCCGGCTCTTTCTGCGTCAGGGCCAAGATTAGTTCTTGGCTATAGAAAATACAATATATCATAATTTGAGCATTTCATAATGGGAAATCATGATTTTTTCAGTAATATTTCTTGATTTAAAAATAGTGAAAATCATTTAATCGGATTTAGACTAAACGGTTACTCTAGATTATTAAATAGAAATGTTCAAAGTAGTGTTTGGTGAAAATAAGTTTAAAATTTTGAGTTTAGAATTTTTTGAATGAGTTTTAAATATATTTACATGTTACCACAATTAGAATTGAGTACTTCGCTTTTGAATTCCAATAGTTTTGTTGCTTTCGAAGCTTTTCTGATAATCTTCTCTACTTTAATCGAAAACCAAATCACATGTTTAACTTAAAGGAGTCGATATAACAAGAAAAGTTGATAGCTAGCTAATTTTTAAGATCTTGTAACCCAACAGGTATAGTCGAAACTCCTATAAAATTATGTAGTTTTCCACCCGTCCGTTCGACATTTCAAGATCCTATTGACAAAAAGTATCATATTTAAACAGACACCATACAGGGCTGTTTCTAAAAAAAAAAACTAAAAGAAACTTGCAAAAATATTTTAAACTTTAGAACTCGAAAATTATTCTTTCAACCTACTCGTAACCCAACGGCCAAATGTCAATATATTTATAATTTGTATCGAAAAGTATTCTAGATTTTGTTTAATAACTAAATATTTCCTAATTTGCAATAAACATGGCTATTAAAAATGTACAAGACTAAGTAAAAGACAAAGAGAAGAAACTTATAATAAATTTACTGGTGGGTCCTTAAAAAACTAATCATTCTCTCACAGGCTCTGTAACAGTGAAATTAAACCATAGTTTTGAATGAAACGAAACAAGGTGCTTTATAGGGTGGACCACGAATTAGTTAACAGTTAAGAATTCGTTATAGTTTTGATAATGAGCAACACTGACATGTTTGTGTGTGTGAATACTCAAACGCGACTGCGAGTGTTGAAGTGTATTGTCGAAATTATTTTAAAGTAATTATTACGCAAATTTACATTTTTATTTGTCACTTTCTTACTCCATGTGAAGAAAAGGTAGTTTCAAATCAATTTATCACCGTCCATTGCTGAACGAAGGTGTCCCTCTAGGAGCGCCAACCATCCCGATCTTGAGCAATACGCATCCATCCGCTGCCTGCCATCTTCTTCAAGTCGTCGGTTTATCGTACCGCAGGGCGCCCTACACCATGTTTACCTACGTAGCTATGTAAGAAAAGGTAGTCGTTTGTGTGTTTTGTAAGCGTATTTTAACAGTATATAATGTATAGAAAAGTAAGATTATGTTCACCAATTTTCTAACAACGTCTCGTGCTCAGTAGTACAATTAGTTTCAATGAGCAGCAGTAGCAGTCGTTATTTCTCATTTACAACTACACAAGATCTTTAAACCAAGTGTTAAACGCTGAACGACATATCTACTGCTACTGACTTTACTGTCTCACTCGATCACTCGATTTTTCTTCGGTGCCTCCTAAAGATATTAATAAAATTATCCTATTTATCTATTCTAATACTGCAGGATGTAATTGCTTTATCTGGACTGTATTCATTATTCTTGTACTCATTAATATATTTCTCTTTTGACCTTTCCTCGTAGTGGTGCAAGGCTTACACAATTCCTCTTCCAAAAAATTATAATCATTCACTCCCTGAACACTTTAGACCTATTTCTACTCTTCCCTTTCTATTCAAAGTACTACGAGTACTTCATAAACAACTATTATACAATTTGTACACTAAATATTAGCACCACCACCAGCACACCAGATATTAAGCCCCCAACATTTCGGTTTTACGGTCGGTCACAACACAATTACCGCTCTCCTTAAAGTGATTGGCGATATTAAGAAGGGTGTGAATGACACCAAAGTCACTATATTTTTTATTAGTTGACTTCTCTAATGCCTCCAATACCGTCAGGCACGAAATCTTTTTGTCTAACCTCACATATCTTAAGGTACCTTATATATAATCCGAATTCCGGCAACGGCTCCAACGATTTTCATGAAATTAAGTATGCACGGGGTTTCGATGCTGATAAATCGATCTGGCTAGGTTTCATTTTTAGAAAACATTGTTTTATCCGTGTTTTCAAGCAAAGAAAAACTGCTACAATGTCATTAGAATACGAAGGTAAATGCTGCTTTACCGACACAGTAACGCACAAGCTAAATACAGTAGATGGTGTTGCCTAATAGGCACGTTTTGACACTTATCTCTGTGTTAAAATTATGGATGGGAATTAAAGAAGTTTTTATCAAAAAAAAAAATACCGAGCAAAACTCGGTTTTCAGGTACTAATAATAAGTTGAGTAATTAAGACAAAAACATAAGACACATTAACAAATTTAATAGACTGCCGTATTTATAATATTAATCTGAACAATAGTAAATAATTAGTAACCGAAGTAATTTAATACAATTTTTTTTTCACAAATTGAAAAATGAAATGAAATGTTTTAACAAGAATAATTCGAATGTAGTAATTTATGTTTTACTCAATATGGAATACGACGAATGTATGTTGTGTGTATCATCATAAATTGCTATAACATAAACTTCAACATTTATTTATAGGTATTTTTATGTTCTTTTTCTAAACTACCTTATTGTATTTAAAATTGGTTGTGTGTATGTGTGTGTGTGTGTCTGTGTATGTGAGTTTTTGAATGTGTGTACGTGCGTATGTATGCGTGTGGGTATGTGTGTGCGAACGTTTGAGCGTGTGAGTAATGTATTCTACTGTCATGTAGAAGATCGTAAAAATATTTACATGCAGGAATATTTTATTGCTTAAAAATACAGCAATTTATCGTATTCTAGAACACTCAGGATAAGCTTTGCACAACTTAGATCTAGACAGTTTAGTTTTCTGAAATACTAACGTCTTTAATAGACTCCAAAGGTCAAGACCTTAAGGTAAATGACCTTTGTTTGAAATCTCAAAGAGTACAAACTATTATCCTGAACACATTTTCGATCTGCTATGATAACATTATTTTTTGAGCACCAGTTGGTAGTAAAATAATTGCAATGAATAAAATTTTAATGTAGTCCACGATTTAATATTGCAATTCTATTCTTTTGAATTTAGATTCACTATACATTCTTTTTATTCTTTCATATATCTATGAGATAAATTCGATCAGATTATCAGCTATTAAATACAAAAATATTAATGATACTTCTAGAGATCAGGTCGTTGAACTTTTCATACAATATATATATTATCATATGGCGACTTCCACATACAGCACAAACAAAAAATATACAACACCGCCATCTAGCGATGATTAATCGAACTACTGAGTATAATGAACATTGAAGCAACTACTAATCCTGTATCGCGAAATAGAGATTCTCGTGTTATGCATATGTATAACTTCCCAACATCAACCGTTGGGCCGTGGCCCGTCAGGCATGATCACCTCGTCTGGTCGGAGGATTCTCCCTTTGTATCAGAGGGACATCACACCATTCCCTCTACAGTGGTGACCATGTTGTCTATTTTTTTGTTTGTACTGTATGTGGAAATCGCCACAATCCTAAAAAATAATTATGTGAGTAAATCGACTAAGTAATTCTCAAACTGTAGGAGTGCTACAGCTTCCTTCAAAATATATTTACATGTATTTCAGATAATAAAGGAAATCTCAGAGCTTACCCGTACATTAGAATTAATACTGACAAAATCTAAATACATCGAATATGAATACATTTTATTTCTTTCCACCTTCGTCATGAGTTTACTTTCTTTAATTAGAGCGGAGTCTAATAAAAACATTAAGTCTTTGCATAGAGGTCTGCAAAACCTAATTTCAAACCGCTCAGAGTTGTTAGTCATAAGCAGAGCCATCAACCACATTCATATGAAAACGAAAATTTAAAAAATTAAAACATACTTCCTTTAATTTACTTATACATTTTATTAGATTGCACTTTTTTTTTTTTTTTCGCAGAATAAAGGAAGAAAAAATAGGTCATATGTGCCTGCTCACTATTTTACCTCATGTCTATTGAGAACTTAAAACTATTAGAGAATAAAATGCTGACCCAATTTTAAATTTCAAGAAAATTTTAAGTAAACTTTGGATTCTATTCCTCCAGGAAATGGAAAATAGAACGCTATACTCGTATATATAGCTACGCTATATTTATAGCACTAAAAGCTACACCCTCTAGAATGATTTACAATCTATATCTTATCGTTCTTTATTATTATTATTTTATTTTAACCCTTACTAATCTTATTAAAATGAATATGAATTTTTTGGATAAACTTGACGTAAATGTGGTTAAGAGTAAGCAAAAAGATGTCTCTTGTGTACTCCTAATCAGATTTGTTTGAGTAAAAATCATGATATCAACAGGAGGAAAGAGATTCTATTGATAAAGTCTACTCTAAGGAATGCATATTCTTGAAAAAAGACAGATGTTACAATTAACATAATGTATGAACCTCGTGAGACATATTTTAACCATTGCTGTTAAACTCTCTTGGTTAGCTAAATGTTGTATTTACGAATAACTTACAAGGTGCTTAAACTCAAAGGTATATAATTGTTGTTCACCGTCTGTATTCAATTTACGTACTTCCGCAGCAGTAGAATTCTATCGAACCTACTCTTATACTAAATTGGGGTCTTGCGATGACGTCGACGTGATTAAATGTTGAGTGACATATGCCAGATTAAGGGAACGAGCGTAGCCGAAAACAAGATTCTTTATGTATAGCTAAGTAGCAATGCAAGATTAGACTAGATAAAACAAATAATTCGGTTTTTAAATTTTAAAATGAAATTAGTGGAATGACATAATTTATTTAATTGCCCCTACTCTATTTCGGTTAAAATATAGAATTACGAGAACACCAATGTTTAATTATTATCTCTCAACAAAGGTTTTTCATTAGGCAGCGATAAAAACCTCTACGAATAGCATTTAGCAGTTCAGACAGTATATAATCGAATCGACGGTAATAGCGCATTTCCAAATAACAAAGGGGTCACTCATGCGGATTGAAATCGGTAAATTGCTCTTACCTACTTGCCGTAGAGAGGTAATTATTGCTAAAATTGATTGCTTATCACAAAAAGTACAGAACATTAATTGACAAAAATTTATTTGCCTTCTAAGACTGAGCTTTAAGCTTACTTGTACAGAATTGTATTTTCTGTTTCCAAATTTGAAGATACAGTTCTTTTCCCATTGGGGAACATTACTTTACTTTCCATTGCATTCCTTGCGGGTAGTAGTGTTTTAAGAGTACCTTGTCTTTGCTGGTAATGTGAGAGGAATGTCTCTGTAATATGTGAGATACCTCAATTGAGATTATTTTTTAGCAATAATTTATTACCAAGAATGAGTCTATAATCACGTTTTCCCAATATCGAATTAAAACTGAACTTTGTACCGTCATCAAAATATGTAGCAGTATACATTTTCATGGTTCACTTTTAATACGGTATTTACTTTTATGTTTACAACTTCTATTTATACTATAGCATCGCTTGGTAGCAGCCAATGTTTAGAGTCGTAATTAGGTAGGATTAGCAAGCTGAAGGGGCAGTGAGCTGACCATATTAACCGTAGACAGTGGCTTATTTACCAATAGGCTGAGTAGGCTGGAATATAGGTCTGCAAATTTTAGGGTGCCGCAGATCTGTCTAAAATTATTTACTGTCCCATAGAAATATGTACGGGATAAAAGTCTTAAAATTATATTGAAATTACAATACTGAAATACCATAGAGTGTACTGATTACTCTATTTTTTGTATATGAAAAAACATCTAACATTACGTGCTTGCAAATATGACTTTTTAAAATATTTAAGGGCCCTGGAGAGCATTTGAGTCTGTTCCACAAGCAGTCAATGCCCGGGTACCAACAACTACTGGGACGTCGGGGGCGTGGATAGGACATTTTACACGCCATCAGAATGCTCGGCGTGAGTGAAACAGATATTTTCTCGTGACGGCATCAGAGGGAACGGCCTAGGTACAGCAGGCAGCTCAGGCGCTGTAGGAGGTACATGCCACTATTGCAGCAGTAAGACCAAAGGAATGGCCCGAGGTAACACAGAACCCTCTTATATCGCTTAACTTGGTGGCATTACTGTGATGTCCGAAACGTGGACACGAGGCTCCATACGCTAGTTGAATGACTGGCTTCGGTGCGGCAGAGGTGTTACCTTTTGGTGTCTATCGAAGAGACCGTCTGTCACTCTAGCAGTAGCAAGCCGGGTTGGTGAAACGGGAACATTGTGATTCCCACACACGATTGGGTCATCCGCAAGCCGTAGATGGCCCGAGGTACTTTAAGGTACTAGTGATTTCAATACTAGGGTATACCTGGCTTCCCATCTGCTGGTTCCTGAGACGGCGTACGGTTTTTAGTCAGACCGTCATAATAGCCGGTGTGTGATATCCCAGAGGATTTTCGCACAGAGAAAAAAACAGGCAGACAGTTGAACTGTCGTGCTCGATAAGCTCAGACTCAGTAATAAGGAAAAAAGTAAAAATTTAAGATATTTTTTAAGTATTTACTGTTAATCACAGATGATTGTTAAGTCATCGTCAAAGAGTGGAAGGAACACGTTGCGCACCGATTTGCCAATTTCTAATATATATTAACTGTAAGAAGCTTCCCAGAGGTGAGACTTCAACTATGAACGGAAAAAGCCCATTACACTCCGAATTCTAATATGTCTTTAATTTAAGGTTCAAATTCACAGTAATTGTCTTCACTATAGAGTGCAAGAAATATTAATTTAAAACTTTTGAGTAGGAACATAAGCAACGATCTCTAAACGTTATTTTGGAGGCAAACTAGCATATTGTTAGCTAATTCTTTATATCATCGAGGGTAAAAGGTAATGTTTAGTAAAGTTTCTAAATATTTGAGACCAAACTATTATTTTTTTAGGCGTATGAATACATTCAAAGGTTGTGGTGTGGTACGACTGCTGAAAATTATTTATGTTTCACGTTATTTTGTTGTCAGCTTGTTCCAAAAAAACTTATATTTTGATTGATACGCTAGTAACGTTCTGAGTAAACTTACTTTAAGTTTTTTTTTATTGAAATTTTGTTTCAGAAATCTTACCGTATTAACAATTTGTAAATGTCAAGATCGCTTGGTAATGGCACAAACCGTGCGTTCTCTTTAACAAATTTTGTTTCTTACCCCGATTGTAACAACATAAAATAAATATGAAAATTCCGTAAGGATTTCGTTACGTTTCAGGAAGGGAGGTTCCATTTCGTATCAGTTAGTTGTTAGTCGGTATATAGCAAAATGGTCATCAAATTTCAATTACAAAAACAAATTATTTAATAAATAACTAGGAATGATTTTCTTATTAAGTGTTAAAGAAAAGTTTTGATTTAAAATAATAATAAAAGCTTTTTTTAAACGCGCTAAAAAGAATAAAATGATATTTTCCTTGAAAACTTTTACCTATAATGTTACATCACAATATATATGGTATAAAATCTTGTCGAGACATTTAAGGACTCATTTGATTAAGTTTGATAATTTTAAAAATTAAAATGAAATATTCTTATCTTATCTCATCAGTCTTATATTTAATTTACGAGATCAAAATCGATGCGATATGTCGTTTTGTAACGGATTTTACACATCTAAAATTTCAACTCAATCGGTTGAAGATATCTGCTTTAAAATCAAGTCAGTCAATGAAGAAGAGAAAAATAAGTGAACAAACATAGAACAATCGTTTTTACCCATTAAACACCGGTTTTTATTTTACATTTCATTACACACAAACATCTAACACTGTTAATGTACTAAATACAAACATAAAGTGCTCAACGCCTACAACATAAGTTATGTTGAGAGATACAGAGTAAGGTAATAAATAGTGGACGTCAAGAGGCGTTGAAAATTAACTACTTAAAATAATTTTACTCATATATATTTTACAATGCTTTTACCACACGTTACTTCAAAGTTTATGAATGTTCATTTACCTGAGTGTAGTATGATGGTCTAAAAAGTGGTGTTTATTCGAAATTCTTGCAGATAACGAGATGAAACGGAACATTTACGTCTAATTTATGCAGAGACAATAGGAGGTGGGCGCAATTAGTGAAATGGCCACTGAGAACAAACGCGTTTTCAACAAAAGAGTGGAGGCTTCGGCTCAGACAAGGGCCCTCTTTCATTTCTTCCAAATGAGCAAACTACAGTCGCTAGTAGGGAAGATTTGTTGTTCAAGAATGAAGGGCTCACGAGTGTGGCATTGTTCTTTTCGCGGCCAGTTTGGTAAGCACTTGAGTTCCGTTGTTCTAATCAAGATTACAAGGGAGACTTATTTGGTTTTACTTGTTATTGTTTCAATACTAAGTGATGTTATCGTGGTTTGAGTAGGCGCGTGTGTTGTTCTTATTGTTTCTTGCTATTGTTAGAAATCTCTTTTGTTGCAAAATAGGTTATAGGTATTATAAAACAGATCTTAACTTCAATTTGAATTTGAACTTTAAAATGATATTTTAGATGCATTTTTAAAACTTGATATATTTTTCACACAGCCGTCTGATCCTAAGCCAGGCCGAACTTGTACTTTTGACAACTGATAAATATATTTTAATACATTTCTTTACTTAACACATACCTACGTACATATTAACAAAAGATAAATACTACACACAGACGGAACAAATAATCATATCTAGCAATCGTTATATGAAGTCAGTGCCAACTAATTCAGCCTTCCAATTCAGTTCACTCCAGGGTTTATTTTATTTATTTTGAATCACCAACAAATGACACACATATCTTATATAAATACGAGTACAAAATATAAAATACATGTTTTATGCTCATCCAATTGTATGCAATCACAGCTAACACGATTAGAACTTGTTCCATTTTAAATTAGAACGAAAGTAAAATAATAATTAGTAGGAGAAAAAAAACTGTTAGTGAAAACTTTAGAAATAATTCAATAAAAACAGCAAAAACAAAAACACTTCAGATTCAAAGGCGACAAAATACCACGGACCAAACCTAGGTGAGGATTTGCTCAACCGAGTCTAGACGTAAAATAGCTTGCGATTTTGTTCTTAAAGCTGGGCAAACTATCTCCAAAAATATCCAAATACAATAAACGAGAAAGTTCATTGTAAGTTTGCGTCATTCTGATCAATGGTTAAGCCCTTTTTTTTATCGTGTGGAAACCCCCTCGGGCCGTCAACCCATCGGGGTTTACGGCGGGGTGGTGTGTCGGAATCGGACCGACTAAAACAAACGGTGTGCCATTCTGCGCCTGACATAGGAGGAATCCGGGAACAACTGCTATTACGACATACAAATTCCTCCTAGCGCCTGCCCGCTACCGTGGGCACCATCTACGGGTAAACTCTCCATTTTGGGCGACGTACGGCACACGCGGACGTCGCCTCCTCGCGGCTGGCCATTGTAGCGGCTGGAGGGAAAAACCCGTTCCATCCACCCACCCACCCACGTGAATTAGTAGCCGACTAATAATATTGGGAATAGTATAGACTAAGAAGATGATGGAAATTAAGCCAGTGCACTCAACACTCAAAATTGCTGAGCATTGAATAAAAGCACTTACTGTTTGTCAATATTGTTTATTGTGTATCTTTTAAATTAAATTGTATTTTAGCCTGCCAGTCAGATTTTCAACTTTAATTGATAAGTGTACTTGTCGGAGATCAGTGCATTCAAGCGTATTGACTCTGAAACTATAAGCTTAAAATGTTTATAAACAGTAATGTTTCGAAAACACTGATCTTCCCGAAACATTTTTAGATATTTCTTAGCTGGTTAAGCTTCAGTAGCTTTGTGTTGTGGTGTTCTTTACTTTAATATGGCTTTCGAAATACTAATTATTACATTTTTATGATATTAATAACAATAATAAACAGCATGGATGACGTAGTTGCTTAGTCACCATGCCGCTTTTTAATGCGCGAAGTGTTGTGGGTTTCACAAAATTTTGTTCTAAGTTTTGGTGTTCTTTGTGATCATTTAATGTAAATATGTTTGTTAATTTACTCGCCCTTTAGAAACATTCCTAGTGCGATTGCGTGCTATTTATAATTTTTGGGGAACACTGTATATAAATTTCCATATCAATTAAAAGTGGCAGAGAAGTTTTCTAGTAATGTAAAAAGTGCAAAGATCGTATTCATAAAACAAGAAAACGATAATCATAAATTATTTAAAGCGTATAAGCAATTACAAAAGTAATAAATCAGGTGCGCTAGACATGCATACAATGTTACAAGTCTGTAAACTACCTACATGTTATTATTCCCCCTGGTTGCGACTGAGCTACACACATTTATATAACTGCAAAGAAGTGACTGCAGGTACAAATTGACACCTACGGAACACCCATTATGAAAACTGAGGATTTACTCGTATACAGTTACGGGTAAGATTTGATATATCTGTATTGCTGTCCTCTGTTCTAATAAATTTATAAACAGTATGTATTATAAAACTGAAGAGTTTATTAAATTGAACATGCTAGTCACAGAGACTATTGTACTAAATTTTAAAATGCTTCAGATTTTGTAGGCCCATTTATAGACGAAGACCATGTAACACCACGTCACGACCAATATAAGAATAATGACTCACACACGGTCATCTGAGTTTAAATTAGCAAAGGTATAAAAATATAATTATATATTTCTAATACACACATATTATATATAAATAACACCCAAACACAAAACAAATGGTCTGTATTCATCACACAAAATTTTGTCCTTGGTGGGAATCTAATCCCCGGCCTCTATCTTAGCAGCCAGGGTCCCTAACCACTAGACCAATAGGCCCATATTTAAATAGAATATGAACCGAGCATCAATGCAGTATGTTGCAAAAATAGAGAAATTTATTCCTTTTAAGAGACACAGACAAAGTTGCGCAAAGCAGCTAGTCTTACGTATATATCAATATATTATACGACTACAGTGATGTCATAACGTAGGGTTTACTGCGTTTATATAAAGTTTAGAATGTTTTCAATGACAATGAGTTAAGGATAATATAACTTTCGTTACGTAAATTTGTAAATAAATTAACACAAATATTTAGCCGTAATCTCGGATTTGCTGATGTTTTGTTAAGACTCCCAATCAAGACTAAGACCGAGAAATAAGTTGAAGAAGCCCAAAATGCACAAGTGATTGAAAACTAGTAACTTACAATGCGCTTCAATGTTTAGATGAATCGAAAAAGTATGCACACAATTTGTTCCATATCAGTGAACCGATTTACATGAAACAATATATTTGCACGCTAAATCGTTTTCAGATAAACGTGACGAACGTTGCTTTGGAGAAAATAACAACCAATATCTGCTATTTAAGCAAGTATTCGTGGTCATTTTTTATATAAAGAACCTAGAGGAAATGTTTCAACAATTTAGTAAATTCCTGTAAAGCTGAAGGGATAACGCGCATTTTCAGTTTGAACATTGAATCCAAATATTGAGGAAGCTCTCAACGATATCAACCTTTAAAATATGTTGAATTATTTTATTCTGATAGTATATTTTAATAATCAAATCAATTACTTATCATTCCTGTAAACACTTTGCTATATCCTAAGGATACTCCTTTGTTTTTACATAAAAACTCAAGCGAGAATTATTAATTATTTTAATTGGTTGGGTAATTGATAATATTGATGTGATGTTTTTCGTCATGTCTCTAACTCTCTAACTAAATACACATTATAATCGAAAGACGTCCACTGCTGGACATAGGCGTCCACCACAAGTTTTGTTACAACTACTTGTCCTAGCTGTCGTTGAGAACAAAAAATCGATGTTAAACAATTTGCACTTGTTGTATAAAGGTGGACTTAATGCTGTGAGACATTTTCTCCCTGTTGATATTTGTTTCTTGAAAATAAACATGCCGTGAATACTTCATCAAACATAGAAATTGTTTAGTACTTCTTGGTAACTCATTTGGAGAGGGCCACTAACCTTAACATTTTAGATAACTGGAATATAGAACTTATTTTTCGTGTTCAGTGATTAAACTTTCAAAAAATGGTTCTCTAAGGTGGCTACTGTTCTTTGCAGATAGAAATTTTTCAAAAATCTAACCACTAAAATTGAATGTAGGTATTTGGCAGTTCTTCAATTGTCTAATAAATATTTGGTTCTATTGTTGCTATTAAGATTTTGTTGTGCAATGTTATAGATTTTATTTTTCGATATGAACTAAACATTTCGAAACTATCCGTAACGATGATCGTTGCTCAGGATGGTTGCTGCGTCACCATGGCCCAAACGACATTATCCGCAGAGCCCTCATTTCGGCCAGCATCCCGTATCTGTTTGAGCCCCCAGGTCTAAGCAGATCCGACGGTAACAGGCCGAACGGGTTGACTCTGGTGCCTTGGAAGAACGACAAGTGTTTGATCTGGGACGCGACTTGTGTCAGCACTGTTGTTGCTAGTCATCTGAATCGCACAACCCACTCTTCGTCGGCCACCACAAAGGATGCCTGTTATAGCGTAGACATCAGGAGATTTGTGGGGCAACTACAAGTAACATTAAGCTTAATGATTTATATTTCGATTGCACCATTAAAAATTAAAAATAATAGTACAGTAATAGAAAATAAACAAGTAAAAGTAAACTAACTTAAAAAAATAAAATCAAGTAGTGACAAACGCAAAAAAAACTTTCCCGTCTCCTTTTGTATATACTACAAAGAGTCAAGTATTCATTTTTTTTAACCTTTTTAAATAAATAATTATGGTAAGCTAGCTAGCTGTTAGGCTTGGGTACACTCTTTTTTCATGAACCCTTTTGGGATTCGGTTTCAAGTTTCGACTTGCTTCAAATCATTGCGGTTTCTTGGATCATTAATGTTAAAATGTCGTTCACCCAAGCCAATTATCGTAGTATTTTGGCTCAATGTAGTTTCTCTTAGAGTGCAGGAATCTTAGCTCAAGATCAAGGTGTAGTTTATAGTAACAAAAAATGACGTGTGAGTTAATAAAAACAGAAAGGGTATCCATCTTTTGCTTGCTGTCCCATACCTGGATATTTTTCCTAGTATTATTTACTACGCTAGACCACTTTAATTGCTTGCAGTAGTAAACTTGATACTATGACTGAATTCTTCACCTAACATCGAGATTTGTGTGCATTTTCATTTATGGTTCACATAAATTCAAAGTTGGTCGATACCCGGAATTCATTTTAACTCTCTCGCTTGGTGATTTCTATAAAAATTTATAGGTACGACATACAGCTACGAAATGTGTGTTTTCTTCTAGGTAGCGAATAAACTATGTATAGATACGATTTTAACTTTTACCTTCAGTCAATTTTGATTAAAATCCAATTTTTGATTGTATTTTTAATTAAAATTTATTTATATATTTTTGATCGGACACCTGTCTTGGTTTAGGTGCAAGGGAAATAGATATTGTGTTATTTGATAAGTGATAGTAAAGATATTAAACAATGCAATTGCCATCTACTTTCACCGACTACCTCGGTGGCGCAGCGGTAGTGAATGCGCCTGCTGTACTTGATCTTAGATTCAATTCCCGGGTCGAGTCAAGCGTATATATGATCTACAAATATATGTTTCGAAGTTTGGGTGTTTTCTATGTATAATATGTATGAATTTACAAAAAAAGTATGTAAGTATTCTATCAGTCAGTCAGTATACCGTAGCACAAGCTCTGCTTAGTTTGAAAGTAGACATTGGTGTTGTGTCAAATGTCCGAAATATTTATTATTATTTATAGTCATAACTTGTAATTAATAATTAGTATAAAATCTATAACAGCTTGCCTACACTTAATAAAGATATTATTATTAAAAATCACCAGTAAAATTCGTCGAAAGTAGTGCAAAAAAAGTGTTACATTTTTTAACATCAATACCTAAATACCTGTTGAGAAAAATAAGAGAGAATGGTAGTTAGCAGTTCTTTGAATGTATTAAGAAGTAGATAATACTATTATAATCCAATGTATGTCAACGGAAGTTCGTATATGGTTTGCCAATGTCCGCTTTTTGATTTAAGACCACGTATCCGGTATCCTTGTTAAGCCCCATGGGATGAAATAATATCTGTACAACCCAAAGATTCATGTTGACTTAGAACTATGTATGTGATCTGACTACGTAACATTACAAGATGAAAATATCAAAGATCTTTACAAACTATACATTTTCAAATTAGAATACATACGAGAGTTCTTGGCACCTTTATAAAGACAATCAATCCAATGCCAATCTCGATAAACAAAAACAGTTTCCCCAAAGCCCTTTATCCCGAAAGTTACTCGAGTCGACACACACGAATAATGGCACAGTAATTCGTTTTTGATGTCTGTCGCGTAATATATGGCGTGCTAATCAAAATATATTGCGGGCTCCTTTATATCGTACCATTGCATGACTCCCATTGTGCCACTTGCCTTCTGCCACTTGATACTTGGCATTTGATGACGCTTAGTGACACGTGGCGTGTCTCTGACGAGTTTAATAGCTTCATAAGTTTATACGTCTTTTTATTTGATATAAGGGCTGACAACTACATAGTTGATTGAGTTGTACTCTATTTAAATATTTTATACTTTTTGAGAATTAACGTAAAATTAAAAAAAATATATGGTGACATGAATGACGTGATTTTACAAGAACAACGTAAACTAGCCTCAGAAAAGATACGAATTAAATTTATGTTCAAATCATGGACAAACAAAAAAACATTATGTTATTAATATATAAAGATAATGCAGCATCAGCAGACAAAAATAATTGTATTACATAAATATTTCATAGGCAGTTATTAAGAAACATCTCCTGAAACTCATTTTTATAAGATGTAAGAATAAAGTTTGAGAGGTATATAGAAAAAATCTGAGTGTTACTTAAAATAATCTTTATTAAAATTTTATGTAAAGTAAATATTTAGACAATACATGGTACAAGTACACAAAGTTCGTATAACTTTTAACTCAATTACAAGTTGTACTATAATTCAGCCGGTGGTGTGGGTCTCTCGTAACCTGTGGCAGTGTGTTGTGTACACGGCAGTACGCGACCTACGCTCTACCGCCCCCTTCGCCCGTCGTTTCACTTAGTAGTAGTTTCACGGCTATTTTTGCGCAGACGTAACGATTGGCGTAGGTGGCGCCACGCGGCCAAAATCTGAACGTTTTGACAGGCGGTTAAAATGGCCGCGTGAACACGCGATCTGCCACGCTGAACTCGCTACGTACGTCACGCGCGAAGTTATTACTTAAAGCCGGCCTATTGAACTATGTTACAGTGATTTAACGGACTTTCTTTCGCGGAACGTTCGTCTAAACAATCGAAATGGCTCTCCACCTCGAGACTGCGTTGCAGCGCAAGTTAAATTTCAAGATGACCACGGTAAGTGCATGCCGCCCGCCTCGCGTATCGATCCGTGGCCTCGTGGTTGAAACATATGGTGGCCGCTACGAGAGCGTAGCACCTTTTAACCTACGAACTACGTCACAAGAAGCCTACCAACATATCCGGGCTGATTGTATGAACCAACACTAATGATATTATGACACAATCAGCGCCTTATGAGAGTTTTGTACGACGTCGTTATATACGTGCGCATAAATAGGTAAATAAACACTTGTAGAAGCGCTACGCCGACATTAATACATATATTGAAAATAAACTTCAAGTGTTTGAACGTAAAATTTAGGCGTAATGCTAAATATAACCAGATGTAAACAAACCGTTTATAGTCAACTTACGATAATAGAAATGTCAAGTTGTGTATTTCAGCTTTATTTTGTCGAATGTTTAGGTGGTGTTGACCGCCGGCGGCGTTTGTGTCATGCTTCGTTATTTACATTGAAATTGTTTTCGAAGTCATTGTTCGATCTATAATGTCTAGGTCATTAATATATACATATTGAAAATAAATATAGATGCTTAACGATGCTGCTAACTACCATTCTCTCTTATTTTTCTCAACAGGTATTTAGGTATTGATGTTACACAACGAGTAGTAGAGTTTACGTAATTTAATTCTAGTTCGTACTTTTTAGGTATCTTAAACAATTGCATTAGTCAGTGTAACAATAATTTTTAGTCGATATATATGCAACTGTCGCTGCGGAGGTTGTAAGCGTCATGGCGGGATGTCAACTAAACTACTACGCAGGCTTCGCGTACTTGCAGCTATACTGCACTAAACATTTTTTTTTCTCTGGGCCTACCACAGTTACTCTACTCTGCCTGATGGAAAACCTGTATATAATCCAAAAGTAATGATCGCCATACTCATTGCGAATGCAGATAATGCAATAGAGTGACCCACACTATGATGGCCTAGTAAGAAAATATAAATTATATTTACTTTCCATTTCGTGCAACTAAACTCTGCTATACATTGTCGTTTATTCTACATCCGAACTAGTACCACTGAAGTGAAACATCAAAAAAGAGTGTAGTCCCAGCCCAAATTTCGGTAATGCACTCGAGTCCACGGAATTGGTTCAGTCTACATCTTAAAAAATTAATAACTTTTTTCAAAAATCACCCATTTCGAGGCAAGAATGTCATTGTCATCCTATTGTTTTTAAATATTTCAAATTAAATTTCATTTTTTATCAATTACTTCAGTACCAAACACATTCTATTCCACCCATAGTACTTATTAATGAATTAGCCCATCAATACCCTTGTAATTAACTACTGCAAAGTATTTAAGTAATTAAGTATCAACAAAAAGTTTTTAGTATCGTGTATTTTAAACCAAAAGGAAAAGAGGTCTTCAAGTCTTTTTTTTTTCAGTTTTAGTTTGGTTCAATATAGACATTTCTTTTATTTAATAGGATTTACTCCCACATTTTCAACTTTGCTCTTTTGAAATTTCGCTATTAGATACTGTAAAAACTTAGCTTATACTGACGCTACAAAATGGTGGAGACTTGATTAAAGGGGGAAGTTAATCAAAGAAATTCTCTAAAATTATTTACTTTTATTTTTCATTTCAAAGTCTTGATTTATAGTATGATAATAGGAAAAGTAGGTAGCTGTAGGTTTATACATTACACATTAAGTAATTTATATACATAGAAGTTTTGTGTAAATAACTTTTCTTTAAATTCTAAAGACAAACTTACTTGTGCTTTTGTGCAATTGAGTTAGTTTTCATAATGTATTTCAACATGTTCAAGTTTCACCAAGTACCGTCAATAGAGAGTATGTACGATTCTTCGTTATATTTTATTCATGAGAAATCTTCTTTGAAAAAATTAATCGACGAAAGAAGAAAGAAAATAAAGAGCGAAGAATGGTATAAAAATGTAAACCTAACTAAACCCTTAAAGGAATCTAAATATCTCAATAAATTGGACTCAGATTAATTTCAAGTACCTGATTAGTAGTTATTCTCATTAATAAACAATATTTCTGTCTATCTTTTTACAAAAACGAAAAAAATACTAACGTTATCTTCGACAGACTAATCGCAAAGTTTTTGATTTGTTTTTATCATCAAATACTATGTACTCACACCTCATTACCGCACAGACTTGTACTTAGAACTCCTTCACGTAGATCTCAGCTGTCAGAACAGTGGGATGTTTCTCCTGGACTTTCTACTCCTGGACGTCCTTGCAGAAGAATTGGATTGAAGTAACGCATCTGACGTAAACTAGTGGTCATATATACCGTAACCAAACAAACAATCAAGTCTAACTTCCATGACATTACATCCTTTACATCAATTGTATTTTTGCTGAGCACTTTTGTCTTTGAAGTGATGTATCGTAGTAATATTCTATTTTTATTATAAAAAAGAACAGAATGAATTTTTCTTCAAGCATGTCATTAAAAACGAAAGCTCATCAAAATGTTTTCTTTCTTCCCTCTGTTGTATTAATTTTCTTTGCTTCTCCGACTTCGTTTTTATTATTTGCATAGTATTTAAGCAAAGTGTAGCATTTTGACATTTAGTTATAAAAGTATTTATTATAAAAGAATTAAATTCACAGTATTTGTTTGGCTTTAACAATTAAATAAAGGGTAATTAGAAGTATTATATACTTGTATTCTATTTGCAAATTCTTTTTTTACAAAGTTTTTTTTAAATTTATCTAGACAAAGCTCACATTATAAATATACCCTGTGTCTTTGTCGGAGTCGGAGGACTTTGCAATTATATTATAACATAATATACAAGAAACGGACACAAAGAACACCCAGACTCAGTAAAACAATTTGTAGTGGTCTGACATGTAAATATATCTTAAAAAAGATTTACTGGAAAAATAAACATTATTTATCATTTACCACACAAAGCGTTGCCCCATGTGGGGTTGGAACCAACAACACTCAGCGCAGTAGACAGCACTGGGGCGACCACTTAAACCACTACACCACCCGTGCAGTCAAAGTGATATTCCAGTCCATTCCCGACTTTCGCACATCAAGCCGGTGACTAACAGGATGTCATGTTAATGCACTTTTCTCGAGCTCAACGTATTTGATATAGTAGTAGTATAGTTAAAGATAAATAATTTTTTCACCAATTTGTTGGTAGGTGTTTCGAAAATCATTGTAAATAATTTTTAAACTGCTGGTTCAAAAAGGAAGTCCCTAATATTAGTTTAATTTGTATCTACCTGTACGTCAAGCCTCCTAATCGGAGATACTGACTTGTTTGATGTTGATTTCTTAGTTTAAAGGGTTTAGTTTGATTGATCGATAGTATTTTATTAATCTATAAAAATCTGCTCAAGTGTTTATAATTATTGTTAAAGGTATTTTTAAGTCATATTTTAGATACTTGTTACGCTACGAAGACGGCAATTATAGACACAACTCACCTTTTGGTAAATTATTACTCTTGCTGTAATTATGATATACCTATATTAATTGTTAACAAGAAATCGAATACTAAATGTCAAAATCTATTATATATGCGGTAAATATTTTATAGATAGCTTAACGCTAACCACCAATTAACCTTCTCTTTTGACACTTTAGGTATATAAATATAATTAGGTAATATTAAAATATAATTTTATGACAATAATATGTTAGGGGTAAAAAACAACAAGAACCACTGTACTTTTCTTAGGGCACTGATATTGGATGTATTATAGAAAACACAGCAATTGTTGTTTTGAAAGAATTCAGGCCATTAAAATCACAACTGTTCAACTTCTTAAGTAGAACAGTTGCGTGTTAGAACAGAATAAGATTGTACACGTAAAGATTGGCTACTTTAAGCTCTATCAATTAGCTCACACTGGAATTCACATTGCATTCCAATTCCAAACCTTTCAATATGTAAGTCAACTCGGATTTTAAAATAGCTTTTAATGGAATACAGTTATGATGGTAATGTGTTTTTTTATGAGTATTCCATTAAAACACCAATAATTTTATAAAAAATAAAATAATGCAAGAAGACTTTTGTAAACATATTTAAATATTCTAATTCTTAAAACTCAAAAAATACCATAAAATTAATTGTCCTCGAGTATTCTAGAAAGTTTTTGCTAAACATTTATTAAAATATCTTAATTAAAGTACACAATTGTATTTAGACGGCACAATATGAGGCTGACGAAAGACAATCTATGATTTAATTTGAACAGACCGCTCTCACGCACATACACTCCGCATTCCCTTTCACAAGTGTCTACTGTTAAATAAAACATTAATCTCTTCTAATAGGATGTTACCGTTCGTCGAGGCTTTGCGTTCGGTTTAAACGCATTAAGTTTTATTGCTTATCTGTAAATCCTTGTACAGCCTCGACGCACACGTAAAGGAGCGCAACCAAGTGGAACCAAGTGGAAGGGTCGTAACAGTCCTTACACTAAATGATGCTTGCCGCTTTCCTGAATGAAAAATACGTAACGATATCAAAAGGTTACTGTGAAATATAAATAAAAATCAGTCCCTCAACCATCAGAATGTCGATACAATGGCTAATTTCTCGAAATATTTCAGGTAATGAAAACACGTAATAGGGTGTCTTGATCACAAAATGAATAAATACGACTTGTTTCTGGTTACTTAACCTCTATGCTTTCTTAATTATAATAAAAAGTAAAAAGAGGAATAAAGCTGTTAAATACATTTTAAGATCATTTGTAGAAGTCCTTAAAACATCAAAGAATTATTTGTAATGTTTTTATAGCCAGCAAATTTTTGCTCGCGGCTTTGGTTAAAAGTTATTACAGTCCATCTAATCTTAAATGTACCATTTGACGTTCTACACTTTTTTAACACAAAACAACTTTGTACAGGCGTTACTTACATAATCTCAATAACCTTTTCGGTAAAACCATGGAATTATGAAGCTATTTTTATTTTATCACAAGACGTACAATTTTTATAACTAAATTCGCTTTGTTTATTTTACCAATTTGTAATACATGTTTTTTTATTCAAGTGCCTGCCAAAATGACTCTACTTTGTGAATGTAGACAATGTAATATGGTGACTCACACTATGGTGTCCTAGTAAGATGCTTATTCACGTCCCGCTTGGGGACGTAAAAGGCATTACAGTCATCGTGGCTATGTAAGGCTTGCACTATTACCACCATAACTGTCATCCCTACATCAATGGGCTGCACCAATATCTATCTATTCCAGTATGTCCTTCATATCTAGTACATAAATTTGTAAAACTGAAATCGATTTATAAATTTAAGGGATTGATATCAAGAGTCTTATATTGTTGTGTTTTTCATTGTTAGAACTGTCATACGGTACCTCTTAGATTAGATGGGCTAACGTAAGATAAATCAATTGTGACTTTAAACCTTACAAATATCATAATGTGAGAGAATCATAAATATCGTCGTTAATCGTGAATTAGTTTGAATTATGTGAGCCATTTTAAATACTCGGCAAATCGTCATAAAAAGTTGGATAGGATAATGAATGTATTATCCTAAAAATTGTCAAAGCGGTATTTTTTTACGCCAGCAACGCGTCAGTACAAGTTAGTAGTGAATATTTAAATGTTTATACTTACTGTAAATCATACGGTTCGCATGATTACAAGCGATTACCGGTACGCATAAATATTCGCAACACAGTAGTGTCAACCCTATCAATTTTCTATGGATTTATAGCGTGTCTGCTAACGGCAGTTTCCTACAGGATTGAGACGCTCCTACAAAAAATCATGTCCCGTGACGGACTATAATTACTAAAATGAATTAGAAATAGAAATCCATAAATAAAAATAGAAATCCAATCTAAATAGAAATCCAGAAAATTTCTATTTGGATATTTTCTTGTTTCCTCCAAAAGGAGGAGAGGATTTTTAAAAATAAAACCCTTGTTTTACGTAATCAGGCTATAGTTGTTTAATATATTTTTTATTGGTGGCTTACCACCAGTTATTGGTCCACCACTGTCTACTTCGGTACTCTCTTAAAATTATCGAAGTGGACAGTCATAGTGGCAGACAGTGAGTAACAAATAAATTAAATATCTCACATCCGTCTGACATGAAAGTTCTAATTAACAGTAATAAAATCGTTAACAACGCGAATAGTTCGTCTACAAATTCATTTTTACTGGTGTATAAAAAGGAAACCATTTTCTTTATTTTTTATTCTGTAAGATTTAGCGGATATATCAATATACATTGTGTGAGTCGTAGCCAACATTGACAACAAGACGTAACAATAAGCAGTAAACTCGTAACGCTTTCAAATATTTTTGATTTATTCGTACATCGAGATAATCTGTAGACGGATATCGTTAAAATATTTTTTTCAATCGCATTCCTTCAACAAAAGACAGTTACACGTAAAAATAACTCGTGCCTTTTCCTTATAAAACGTTACTTCGAGATTGAAAAGAATTTTCTTTTCATAACAATTATTCGTTCACCCGCAGAAGTTTAACAACTTTTGAAAAAAAAAACCACAGTATTTTATTTGTACGCTGTCTAATGCCTAAAGGTATTTTTAAAATTCTGCAGAATAAGCGGATTTTCACTTTCTTTAAAGGGAAAATCTGCTTTGGTGATTAGTGTTGTTGAAAACAATAACAGTAACCTCAGTTACAATATGAGAACTGTTTTATTTATGACACATGAACATCCTGGGCTGGGCAAAAATAAGATAAAAGTATGTCGAATCACACCTTTATAATTATGACATCGTTTCAGGTGTATATTGTCAGCTACAACTTAGTTGATACTACAATTTATTTGAAAACATAAAACTGTTGTGAATGACGATTGTAAAGAAGTGGCCGTAAATTTTTATTGATTATGTCTTCCTTCAGGGGTCTCTTTTATTATAAATGATAAGTGTTACTCAGTACTCTAAAAATTATGTTAATATCTTAAAAAAAGTATAAAAAAAGCCACTAGGAAATGCATGAGGGCTTACATTAGAGCAGATGCTTAGTGCCTTGTGCGGCTTGGCCACGTACTCGTCGCATACCCTACGGATAGCAAAAAGTACGGGTGCCGATTTGCTAAAGCTATGCAGTCTAACTACTGCTAGCTCTCGCTAACACCACTCAAATATACCGACGGATGATTTATCCATCTGCCGCAGGAGATAGCGAAACTGTGTTGACTCAGAAATTGTTTCGGGGCCTGGAGAGAAGCGAATGTTCAAACCATCCCCATAAAAGGTGACCGTACCAATCCGGCCAATTACCAATCCATACCCATCACTTTCGTTCTCTGCAAGATGCTCGAATGAATTATCAACAAGCAATTAATCAACTACCTGGAAGATTACTCCTTGTTAAATGATCGGCAACACGGTTTTAGACGGAACTGATTCACGGTATGATCTTCTAGCGTACGTCACACATCTTTGGGGCGAGGCAATTGATAAACATGAGGAGTCCTTGGACATCAGCCTCGTAATGATCAAAGCCTTCAAAAGTGTTTCAGTGTTTGGCATCGTTCGCTGCTCTCGAAACTTTCAGCATTCATTCTGATCCCCAAACTCTGTAACTGTATTGCCGATTTCCTGCATCACTGCCATATTGGGATCCTTTACGACGGCGCGGCTTCCGGTTATTAGTAATAAACGCTGGTGTATCCTCTCTATTATAGATAGTGTTCTAATGAGCTCTTGCTACTAGTTCCACCTTCTCCCTTCCTCTATAAAACAACACATGCAGACCTTATAAGCTACCGCTTTAGAGTGGAAGAACGCTCTCGAACTAAGCGGTTCGGCTCTTCCTACTGTGCAAATCAGTTAAAATCTGGCACTCACTTCCAGTACGCGTGTTTGTCTCTCAATATGATTGCGGGTCTTTTAAGCGGGGAGGGAAAAAACATCTCGCTAGGCGGTGCCCTATGTATTATATTTTGACGCACACTATGGTGATAGTGTGCGTCAAAATACTGCATTGTCTGCAATCACAATGAGTATGGTAACCACAAGTCTTGGATCTTATTCATGCATCAGGCAGCGTAGAATCACTTTGACAGACTCTAAACAAAATAAAAAAATACATAGTTTATGCTGTGGTCTCTTTTAGAACGATTTAATTGCTCTAATTTTATAAAATAAATGATTAATGGCGTCGAAAACCATAGAGTAGTCATCATAAGAGTGAATTCATTTTATTGTGTATTTTGAATCAAGACGTATAATAAATCAGGAAATAATAATCTCTTTGAAAATTATACAAACATAATATAATGAATGCATTATTTAGCAGCGATTCCGTGTAACATCACTTTCGGCGTGTCTCTCTGGAAGCCGATTAGGTTGTTCGGGAGTGTCTCTTGGCTGCAGTACTTAGCCACTTGTTTGTTGTTCTTAATGAGTACTGCCAGCCAACTTTGGGCTGTTTTCGTCTCAATAAAGACTAAAAACAAGGCCGACTATCGTCGCTGGGACGCTCCTTTGACGTTTGTAGTGCTGTTTCATACCTCTTGAGTATTACATTTTAAATGATTTGATTCATTATGTACATTTTATATAAAGTACGGTTGAAGAAAAGACTATATGGAGCAGAAAGTTGAGATAGATGTATTTTAGAACAGTAATTAAATGAATTGAAAGTGAAAATATTTTAGAACGAACATTTTATAAAAAGATCGACGATGCAAGAAAATAAACAGTAGAATGATTTGTGTGGATATAGCGACCAATAAACATTGAAGATTAAAAGATACGTGGCGTTTTCAAAGTTTTTAGGACTTGGTGAAAATTTTGTAATACGATTATGGTTCAATATGCTTTTAATACTCAGGGATAGAGACGTAGGGATCAAATCACAATAAAAATTATTGACAGCACATATTAATTGATATGAGTTTTTCAAATGAAGTATTAATTCAACTAACTGTTTTCAAAACATTGTATTGCTATCAATATCATAGCTTCCAAATACTGAAAAAAGTAATATCTCTTCTACTCTAAAAAAAATTTCAAAATAAAGATTTAACGCAGGAAACAACTTAGCAAACACGTAAAAATAAAAACAAACTTACAAGACGTCATATATTTCGAGAATGTGATTACTATATTACTACTCTACAAAAATACACAACACATATTTTTTTTCATTGTACGGTTGTTGTAAGCGTACCGTCTGACGTGGGATAAAAAATGTTGAGTGTTCTCGTGTCATTGACTTATGTGAATGATATTCATAAATTGGTATGTAATAAAAAGTTATTGTGTACCTTGATCAATCAAACAAGCTTACGACTATATACTCAATTAACTCTACAAATCAGTAGTCACTTGTTATACAAATAAATTCATTTTTGGCAAACACTTATCGCCAATAGTAAAACATTGTTTACCAAATAGAAAGTTAATAAATAAACAACTGCCTCGGTGGCGTCTCGGGTTCGATTCCCGGGTCGGACCAAATGTTTGTATGATTGGTAAATATTTGTTTCGAAGTTTGGGTGTTTTCTATGTATAATACTCGTATGTATGTATTTCTAAAAAAAAGTATATAAGTATTCTATCAGTCAGTCTAGTTATCATAGCACAAGCTCTGCTTAGTTTGAAACTAGATGACGTTGTGTGTCAAATGGCCGACATATCTTTTATTTTTTTTAAACACATGCAGAAAGAATACGTTACGCTGCTTACTATTTCTTACTTTAGAAAACAGGTATCGATAAGCGACGGATAGAGATACATTTGCAGCAGAGGACTAAAATAAATGGTCATAAATTTTCACATAGAGTTGCCTATTTATAATCACTTGTTAATTATCTAAAAATTTATTTTTTGATTTATTTCAAAACATAGTTTTATTTTTCTAAGTTTTACACATTTGGCAAGTAAATAGTTAAACTTGTTTTCCTGTTAGAGAAAGTGGTGTTTGATTAAATAAATAACTAATGAATAACTGTTAAACTAGACAAAACAAATAATGATTCTATTCTTCTTGAACAGAATGCAGAAGCAGCTCTCATTCAAAATTGAGTTTAAAATTGGCCAGTTAGTGTTCCTTGTATACAATCGTCTAAGATGGTGTATGTAATGGGTAAACCTATTGCTGCATTTGCTAGCGATTAGCAAGTGGTTTATTTGCGTTTAAGTTCACACCACGATCAGACGTCTCGTTTCTTTTGAGATTTTCACTCAAGCTCTCTTAGCTTTCGAGATCGCAAAGTGTAGCCCATTGGCGGCGACTAGAGGTCTTTGCCCCGTAACACGTGCGAATAGCCGCAGCCACACCCGTTAACGGTAGTTATCGCTCATAATTCTACATCTTTCGTTTGAATAGCTAGTAAAAGTAGAAATGCCGTAACTAATCGAAATCAATACTTGTCCAAATAAATTTTTAGTCTAGTCAGGTTAATTGGCGAAATAGGACACAATGACTAGGTAATGAATGTGAAGTATATTTAATTTAACGCAACATGGGAATTCATGCGAGAATAAGGAGCTTTCAAAGTTATTTACTAACAAATTATGACTAACTTTGCCGTAGTTATAACTATTAACTTGAATAAATATCTCAAAGTTACATTTAGTAGTTTGGTATCGTAGAGTCTTAATGTCTCACCTTATCACAATCAGTTTCTAAATAAAAGTAACATATCAACGTTACATTTTTCCTTTAGGTATCAGTTTAATTTATCACTGATTGTTATTAAAGATACCTATCGAGTGTCAAAGAGTAAAGTAATTGCTAATTAGTAAAGTACTTGACTTATGGACGTACGTGCAATGTTGAAACAAAAAACGATGCTTTGTAGTTAGTATGCGTTAATATAGAAGAATTTTTTTTTTTAACATCTTAAGTACAAAAACATTCAGGCACTGAACATTGACTTAGTTACAATTATGGACCTAGCCCTTAGTAATCCACCTCAATTGATGTTCTATCCAATACAAAGTTTCAAATTTTACAAGCAGCCTCAAAGCACAGCGCGTTTACACACTCAATAAAACTCTGACTCTTTAATATTATAAAAAGCTTTATTGATCATACAAAGTTTTGTTACAAGCTATGTCTAATCGACTTTACGCAACTTGACATATTGAAGAGACTTCATAATTGTAAAGCTAAAAGGTAAACATGATTTTCGTTTCTCATTTGAAGAGTAAACACCGCTGTTTGCCGATGAGCTCCCTGCATGATGTATACATACACATATAAACTTAACTATATAACTATGGGTGAGGAGAAAATGCAAACTTAATGTTGAAATATGCGGATATGAGTTTGCTTACTTTTTCGCAATTCTTTCATATCTTTACTATTCAACTTACTATTATGAAATTTTGCAGATGCGTTACCCAGGGTACAGATTAGAACTTAGAGTACTAATCCTTCACAAAAACAGTGTTGTTTATTAACATAATTGATGGTAACTAATAAAATAGGTATATGAAGGTGAGGCCACAAGCAAGTTTGACATAAATTACATGGTAAAATGTGTAAATAGTGTGTGTATGGTAAGCTTCGGGCTGTTATCGATAAAAATATATTTTAAAAACTGCAAAGCGTTATAGAATCTCAATACATTTCACACAACGAAGTTTGTGTATAATATACAATCTTATTAAATTATGTATTAATGTAGTGTATATTAGAAATAGTGTGACAATGAATCTATTTTACTTACATAAATATATTTCTTACATATTATGTTTTAATTAGAAATATTATGGACTTGTAGAATTTTATATGTGATATTAAATAGGTATTATACAAAATAATACGTAACAAATATAAAATATATTTTCTATCCCGTGTAATGTTAATAATTTGGGCATTCGGAGCTAGACAATTTAGCTTAAATTTATTTATTTTTTCTGAAAAGAATGGGCAACGGAAAACAATTACCAATGTTTTATGTCACAAAGTGAAAAACCTACTTTTGCTAAAGTCATCTTACTTATTTTTAATATTATTCGGATTTTATATTCGTCCACTTACATATTTGTCAAATTTAACTCATTTATTCGAATATAGTCTTCATGCTTTTAATTTTTTTGTGATATTGAAATACTACTTGACTTTCTTATTACCTATGATATATGTTTTATACCTTCATAAAGATTTATAGATGTATTAAATATGGAATATATTCTCCATAAAGATGTAGCATTTTCACTATTGATTGCAATATGGGTTCACTTTTTGTATCTTCATTTTTAATCAGTAAAATCGTTAAATAACGTATATGTATATAAATATGTATAAATGTATACACAACATAAACAGCTTTATGAAAGCTGAACTTTTCCTAACGTATGTGATTTATTACGCTGTGATTTAACTGTTTCTTGCGTGCTGGAGTTAATATCATATGAGCAAGTGTAGTTTATAAACCTATATATTTTTTTGTTGACGAGGTGGAAAATCTGGCTTTGGCCCCTCGGAGACGCAGGCGCCAGGAGTATGTGGAGTTCAGTGCTGTTGGTAAAACATATTGCAACATACTTTTTATGTACTATATTAAAAGTAACGAATCTATGTGAAAGAAAGAGAAACTAAAATATCTGAAAAAGGAGGAAAAAGAAAACATAAAACGTGGAAAACGCACATAAACGTTAGCTTTGTAAGTTATACATGTTATATGAATATACTTTGAAAACTCAATTAACTTCATGAGACCGGAAGTTTGTAAAGTATCTACAAATTTAAAAATTAAACCTATGAGCCTGCCTAGACGTTGCCTTCTGGTTCCTCCGGTTCTGATTGAGATACGCGATTCTTTTTGGTTTAAAACATCTTACTAAGAAGACCTCTTGATTGAAGTTTTTGTCACTTAAAGTTCTGAAACTAGGTGCTAACATTCGGCTTAAACTTAATGCTACTTAATAGCACAAATTCTCTACGTTTATGCTCGTATAACTTTAACATTTAAGTTTTGTTTAGTTCCTCAATAGAATGAGCTCACCTCGAAATTTTAGAGTCACTTAATTATTTTGTTCTTCAAATAGAAGTGTTTATTTTTTAAAATTTAAAATCTAACAACGTAAAATATTGTTTATCCCCGACGCAAACACGAGGGGTGTTCTAAGCATGCATATCTATAGCATCATAGCTTGTGTTTCTTTTGAAAGGGAACATGATCGAGAGTATTTTTTGTTTTATATACTTGCTACTTTTGTACTATGTTAATGTTTTCTGCGAATATACTCGCGCGAGTTTATTTAACTCCAAAGGCAGGCCCTGTACCTCTAGCATCATTTATGAAATAAAATATCCTATTTTCAAGTAATTATTATATTTTTACCTTTGCTAAAAGAATGTATATATTACAAATTTTTCTCAAAACTTATTACAACTTCAACAACAAAATGCTTTCCTACATTTTCCAAATTTACCTTGCTTAAAATCTACTTAGATACAAACTAGATAGTATTACGTATCAGATTGTACAAAAATATGAATTATTTCAAAAACTGCAAAATATTTAAATCGTTATTTACGAATAAATTTACTACTACGGTTAGCAGTGGAGGAACATTTTATTGTCAGATCAAGAAAATGGTAAATGAATAATTTTGATTTTAAAAATAGCCTACAACCTACATTGTAAGCTACAAACTGAAATAACTTATAAACGCAAAATTTAAAAGATTCAGATCTTTAAAATATGATATTATTCACCAAATAAATACACAAAAAATCTCTTCCATGAGAAACGCAAGGCAGTGCTAAAGTCTCTGCCATTGTTCTTGCTGGAAAAATGAATATAAGTTAGTTAGTAATATGTTGAATTAAAATCGTTTGATTACACTATAGGGTAAGAGATGATATCTGAAGAGACATAAGAGCATATTATAATCAACGTTGTCGCGCGTATGAGACTTAAGCTTACAAAAGCTAATCGTCAAAAAAAATACTTTTACTTCGAATCTTTTTCCATCTTAAACCATAACTGTTATCGTGTAGGTAGTACCATGTACCTGATATGACATCACAAGCACCGATGAGACACGTGAAAAATAAATGTATTAAAATTCGCCTATAAGTAGCATTATTAAAAGCCGATCGTGGCCGGCTGTTGAACTGCGGGGCTCCTCGGGGAGGTGCGACCACCGTGGTAATTGACTGTTATAATGTTGCTGACACATGTAATCAAAGTTTAGCGCAAAAGTCTAGTGTAGACATTATATTAGATTACATCGTCAATATCCCATTTAACATTAAGTGTTAGAAGTGACCTATCTTTTAGTATTAGCCGTTCCGTCGAGTCCTTGTAAGCTCTATTTCTTGAAAAACAAGATAATTTATATTAAGTCATTTTTATACGATAAATATGAATGTAAGAACATATATAAATGTGTTGAAAGAGTTTTTGATGTGTGCCGTGTGATCTAAATGAAAGATGGTACACGCCACAAAGTATCGAGTTCACATCGTAGATCTCTAGAATGTATCTGATACGTTTAAACGTGTTTTCAAGCAATATTTTTGCGTTTTGACAAAATAAGTTATAGAAACAAAAGGAGTTGGTAAATTGCGAATCGACTATCTGGTAAATTTACCAAAAAAAAATACCGAGCTATGCTCGGTTTCCAGGTTTTAAATTTACAATATGAATTAGGTAAAGCGATCACAGTTAGTTTTCAACCCTAGTTATTTTTAAAACTTAAATTCAACTTCTTACATTGACAGTTTTTTTTAATATTCAGTTGTCAGTTTACAAATAAGAAAAATCCATGATATTCATATGATTACAAATATGAAAAATTGATCATTTTAGCGCATAGTCTCCTTTTTCACAAGTGTGATGTTATTTCCTTGATAACTTAATGATGTCGTCTGATTAGTAATATTAGTTAATCTTTAACAATTCTTTAACAATAGATATAACGAAAATTTAGAGACATTTACGTGTACCTGTTAATATTTAAATTTAAAATCTTTAACTATAAATGAAACTCGTAACAGTATCTGAGTTGATTACCGTCTTTTTATAATAACATATTAAGGAAAGTAACCATAAAGAAGGTTGAATATATCAACTTGCCAGAACTGCTATCAATAAAGCTAATAGCAAACCAATGAGTATAAAACCCATAATGTGACGCATATTGTATCCCCGACTGGATTTCACTACACTGCACTACCACATACTAATATGCCATCAAAAATTAAAAAGCTTCCTACGCTGCAAAGCTTTAGCCTCAGAGAATTTTAAAATATTACTTAAAATACTTCAAAGACTGTACGAAGCTTTTTTAAGTTAATACTTTAAAGGCATCCTTTACCGAGGTATACTTTTAATTAATAATCTTAATCAACGTAGTCAGGGTAAATAACTGTTTTTGTATAAATAAAAAATGTAGGAAGCGATTATACGAGTAAATACACTGATATGGATATGGTATTACTTCATATATTTATTAATATATGTAAATATGAAGTTGTACAATAACTTGATTCAATGAGAGACTTGGTTAATTTTTATTCATAACTAACCACGTAAAAGATTAACTCAATCATTTAAAATCAATCAACTGTTATTAAAAATCAGGTTCTGTTATTGATTTTTAGTGGACATGATTTGTTGGATAATAAAACCTCTTTCATCTAAATATCTCAACATCTGGCTGTTTTCGAATTTTCTTAATTATATATATGAAGAATTGTATATATGAAGAATTATATATATGAAGAATTATGTATATATATATATATATATATATATCCTCCTAGGCCTCAATATGGCGATTAAGTAACTTTAAGGAACACCATTCTTAAAGAAGTTTAATGTAGTCTCAAAAAAGATAGAATAACAATTCAATAGCCTATGATACTGAATTGTTATTCTATCTTTTTTAATTAAATGTCTACAATAAATCAAAGTACCCTAAAATTTACAGTGCCTAAGGGGAGCGCTCTCTATCAAGACTCTCACATGCATCTTTAGACACAGACAATTCGCGTTACGAATCAATCATTCGAAAAGTACATTACATATATATCTACATAGTTATTTATGTAATGGTCAATGAACAGCAGGCGATGATTACGAATGGAAACAACACACTAATCTGTATGTACATACGCAAACGAGTGTACACAACAATCATTATAGAATTCACAATCACCACGTGTTTACATCGTGCCCGTCCGTATTCCAAAAGGTTAGTTATATAGATATATCATCATATTTATGTTTATAGCATTATACGTATGGTTATGTTTTCACATTGAGCGATACTGCGGCACACGCTGACTTGGAACATCTGTTCTAGCACTGGCGTTACTTTAATTAATTTATAGAACATAGTTCCGTCTACAACTTTGATTAAATGCTTCTGACATGTGTTTATTTATGATACGATCCTGTGAAAATAAATCATATAATAGTTAAAATTTTTTGTTTCAATAATGCTCTGTTTGTTGTGTATTCTGTGTTTGATAAACATACGATTGTACTGAACAAAGTCTAGTTATATAGTTTAATGACATCCTTAAAACTAAACGCTTCTTCTCTTTGTTGGTTTCTTAATAGATAAAATATTTATATTCTGGATAAGAGCTATAAAGAAATCAGTCTAATAGAAAACTAGTATTAGTAATTGATATACGACATATAAAAATAAAATCAACTAATAAAGGTCGGACAAAGCTGCTGTAATCTTAAGATATACTAATTTTTGTACACGTTTAAGTAATATATATTTAGTTACATATCACATAAATATTAAGATGTATCCAATCATATCGAGAAATCTATTCAAGGTATGATAAAAAAAAACAACAGAAAAAGAAACGCACAGACTCTTAATTTAATTAACAATAGAAGTCTCTCTGTCTTTCTTTATCCTACTATATTTATAGCAATTACTTTTTTCAGCTTAAGAAATAAAAGATCAGTCAACAGTGTTAAGATATACAAAAATTTGATTAGAACAATGAAATAGACAAACCTTGCTCCTAATTAGTCATATAGTGTCATTTGTTGCACCTGTTCCTAAAAAAATTATAGATTATTTTAACATCAACAGAAAATTGTATTTTGGTTTATAAATTCTCAAACTCTATATGAAAAATTATGATAGCTGTCACATAATTTTCGAAACAGTCTTGGTGTCTTCATAATACTTAATAATAAATGTAGAAAAGTGCACAATTTTATTATAAAATACATAGTTTTCGGACTGTAGCGGTAAGAGAAACAAGTCGAGGTTCTTGAGATTCTTAGAAAGTGCTAAAGACATAAACATAACATATAGCTAACTGTCAAACTTTGATGTTTCTAATAGTTAGTAATTTTAAGAGACTCAAAATTTATGTTAAAGGTTTGTTATTTGTAGTTATACCTAACTTGCTTCTATTAAGTTTAACTGTATTACGTTTTGGTAGTAATCTTTAAAACTAATTCATCGTTATGTTATGGGATCATTTCAAAATTTAGCAATTTTTAGACGAAATACAAGTCGTACTATGTAGTACATAAGTACGTAGGTACCAAGTTTATGGCATTTCTGTAATATATTGTTTTTGGACGATTATTCAACATTTAGGTAAGCTAGTTGATAACATCTAGATACTGATATTTGTGAAGATTTTCCAAGGAGTGCATTCATATACACAGACTGCGGCCGCAGGCACGTCATAGCAATGGCCAGTTCTCGGTATTCCGTACCGTTGAGTAGGTAATCCGTTGAGTCTTGGTTAATGGCATTGCTGCACTGAATATTTCTACTTTTTATATCATGATTTTTCCTATGACACTTTTTATTTCTAGTACAGTAGTAGTAGTAGTAGTAGTAATATGTAAATATTTTTTTTGTAAATATCCCAAAAGTGCTTTAATATCTGAACCCAGTACATAATGTAGTGATTACTTAAATTTTTAAAGGGCTTTGTTGCTAACATAGCGGTCGCGTTGTGTTATATATTAATTTTGTAGTTGTTGTTGGTTCATTAGTACCTGCGTACGTGTATAGTTTTTTAATCAACATTTTCTAACGTAAGTAGAGATTTTGGAAATAGAAAGCTAATCAGCAAATGAGTCGTCTTTAGAGATATGCGTAACTCATTTAATCAATGAAATTATAGTTGTACTCATATTTGGGGGCTCGGTGTAGACCTTCGTTCAGCAACGATCGGTGATAGGTTGATTGAAATCATCATCGTCTTAACAAAAAGACGTTCTTAGCTGGACATTGGCCTCCCCCAAGGCTTTCCACGATAACTGCTCCTGTTCTCCCTTATCTAACGGCTTCCTGCGAACTTCAGCAGATCGTCAGACCACCTTCACCTAGGGGCCTACTCACGCTCTATCTTCCGGTACGCTGTCGTCACTCTACACTCTACACTACCACTTAAGTTTCGTAATTTTCAATTCTCTAGGCGATAACAGTGACTTTAAAAATTAAATAATTAAATTCCAATTAATTCTTGTTGATCGCTTAAATTGTAAAAATATGACTATTTTTCGTACTGTATAATCGAAAGAAAAATAGCTCAGGATTAAATTATGAAACTAAATTCGTAAATTTTATGTTCAGTTTAGTTCCAGCTGATGTAACATCAGGCAAGTAACTTTTGTAAATATTTTTTAAATATTTCATGGCATAAATATTTACTTTACTATCATCATCATCATTATCGACAGCCTTTAATAATAGTTTAGCAAGACATAGGCCTCTGTTTAAAAATTAGTTTGCTAAGCAATTTTCAACTCTAATACATTGATTTGTTGACTTTAATTGTTTTCTGCTTTAATGTTTTAATCTTTAACTGTAGCATATTCGTGGGACGCTCATTACGTCTAATTGTCTGCCAATGTAATGGTATTGGTTGTACAAATACATAGATACTTCGCAATAGGGTTATAAGCGAAGCAGTTCGGTACAGTGCAGAGTTATTAGATATTATTTAAAATATAAGGGTTATCGTGGTAAAATTAGTCTTTCTTAGTCACTGATTTTCGAAAAGCGTAACAAACAAACTTTCATTCCATGTAAAATATTGATTTAAGCATGTTGCAATAACACTATATATAAATATTTTTAAGGCACGTGTGTAGTCTGTGTTTTAGTTAGACCTAGCTTTTTTCACCTTAACTGTACTTATTGTTAAATATGAAAGAATAACGTCACCCTACTTCTAGTCTCATAAAGAACGCATACGGTGTAAGTAGTTCTGTGGAAGATGAAAGTATTTACTATGACGTCAACATATCTATTGAATATACATTCTGAGGGTGTATAATCTAATCTATGATCGCAACAGGCCCATGGTTATTATTATATTACTAGATTTTTTTGCGTATAGGCACTACTAGTAATATAATATTTGATAAAAAATCTTCTGTAGTCATAATCATTTATTAACCTAGTAAGCATTCTTTATGTTCGGGTTTATTACTGACTGACTTTACACCTCCTATTTATTTATTCAAATCACGTCACATCAACAATTTTTATAGTTCACTGCTAGACGTACGCCTCTTCTTAAAAAGGTCTTGACCTACTATGCCACGCTGGCCAGATGGGTTGATATAGGATTTGTTTCAAGTTCTCCCCTTCTCTTTGCAGTTATTTTGTCCTGCTTAGTTCAAAATATGACGCCCCGTATTCTTAATCCGTTACTATATGAACATTTTTATCTATTAATTACCCCTGAAGGAACAGATGTAATTTTCCTCCAGCACAAAGGGAGGTGATGATGCTTGGTTTGTCGCGGCCTAATAGTTGATGTTGGCATGTTATGTATTTGCTAATCAACGCAAAAATTTATATATCGCGATGCAGGATTAGTTACTTCGTAATTCGATGTGTCTTCGGTAGATGGCGCTGTAATATGTCTTTGTTTGCGCTGTTCGCAGAAGTCGCCATAAACAGAACATTTCTCAAGATTTGTCTCTAAAATACACCGCAGTGATACCACAAGGGTTTACTCATTTATCCCGTACACCAAACGTCGCGGATCTTAAATATCGGTTTGAAAATTATAAAACATTCTGTAAAATTATGAGAAAAATAACGATATTATCAGGACACATGATAATTTTGCTATATTACCTACCTCATAATTTTTAATGTTTACTATAATAGTTAAAAGTGAACTTCCTCATGTGATTCATATCAAAATACTGCACGTGCCAATATAAATATTTATAATACAGTAACACAAAGTATACGCCCCGTGCGACCAGGGGATTAATTAGTAACATGATTCCATCACTATATCATTTTACATACATTTATGTAAGACATTTTCAACACGTCCTTTGAGTGTATGTATTCTAGACGAACATTGATTCTCCAGTTACCATCAACCAGTTTGATTATCATTCATACTACATATCACCTAATTTATGAAAATCTCGTGTAGTGTGTTTGTTATCGAACTTCTCTGAAACGTCTGGAGCGATTTTAATGATTTTTAATTGTGTTTAGTCTAGGTCTAACGATAGATTATAGGCTATTTTTTATACCCTTGGGTGTATTATTCGGAATAAAAATACTTATAACCCTAAAATTTAACTGTTCTACAAACAACTCCTATCTTATGATAGCAATATTAGTATTCATATGGTACGACAGACAATCAGGAAGACAGAAATGATTAATGAAAGTTAATAAAAAGAGATCACAAAAAGTAGTAGGTAAATAATTTAGTATAATGCCGTTCTATAAATAATTTCCTCTTCTACACTTACGTCAGAGCGTAGAGATTCACAAATGAATAGCGGGGAGAATGCAGCCACATCTACAATACTTTGCCCTTAACCTTTACGTTGTGTGGGTGGCTATGAATCGGCGAGCGGAGGGGGTTAGGTCGTGCCCACGGCACTGTTTAAACTAACGAGATCTCTTTTAATACTTCAGCCATTGTCTGTGCCATAACGTAGTTTAGGTCTTCCGTCACACACTCTGCGTGTGTGTGCATTTTTACCTTTTATATTTTTCTATTAGTCTATTGGTGTTACAAATTCAAAGTAATTTTATATTTCTAAAGAGATACCTCTAAATGACAAGTGGGTGCACACGTTATTATTATAACTAGCTGCCTCCTGCAGTGCTACCTGTATTTTACCAGATACATTAAAACGTATATTTCAATTCTTCTCATCCTACTGGTAGGACTGTTTAAGTCTTTTGTTTTGGTGTTTTGTTTATTATTTTTTTAAACCCTTATTAAAAGTATTAAATCTGTAATAATATGTTGAAATTATAAAAAGACGCGGACCATATATAAGTTTCTATAATTTTTCTAGTGTGTTTTGTGTTATGCATATATTTATTATACTACATATTATATACACTATATATTATAATAGAGTCTAATAGTTGTGGTCACCTTACTCATTACGAATGCAGACAGCGGCCTAGTGAGATTCTTTTTCACTCCTCGCTTAGGGACGTAAATGGCATGACAATCATCGCAGAGATATAAATTTACACACTTACCTTGACAAATGCCACCCCTGCATCAATGGGCCTGCGGTCTCGCACTCACCAACGAAACATGTCCGCACGGATGCTGTCGTTTTCAGTAGGTCTTCTGTGAAAGAGTAGTACTGCCCCGGGTGTGGCGGCCCGCTCGTGCTGGAATCAGTGTGGCCCTACTACCTCGTCGTGCTATTTAAAATTTGTAAAGAGTTTTAAATGCATCATCTGCTGTGATCGCTAGTAAAACTATAATTCTGTATATTTCAAAGAAACAGTCACCTACATTTTAGCCTACACTAAGTTCAGTCTTCAAGAAATTGACACCTACCGGAGGGATTTGTTCATTGTTTTATTTACCATTTACTTTTTATACAAATGTTATTTGCAATAAAGTATCATGTTATATGTGGCTTTTTGAAATTTCACTTCGCAGTTAATAATATTCTCAATTACACTACCATTTTATTAAAAATAAAATGATATCTTAATATGTATAATGTATACATAATGAAGTAATTAGGTTTGTAGACAGTCATGGTAAAATTTTATAACACTTCTCAATTTATAATACATTTCTAACAAAAGAATACGACATATTAAAAATGGCTAAAGAGATTTTCACCAAACATTCAATGTAATATTGAATCTCTATTTATCAAAGTTTCGACTACAGTATTTGCAAATTATTATTCGGATAACAAGGATGACAGTAACAGATCTGTAAAGCGGACATTTCAAAACCGTACCAACCACAATTATTATTTCAGGCAACACAGCGCGTTGATACATTATGATTAAATCTTATTAAGCCCTGTTTTCTCTAGGTTTGAATTTAAACTTTTGCAGGGTGTTTTTTTGAGTTGTTTTTTTAATTTTGCACATTTATCCAAAAAATGACTTTTAAATGTTTTAATGATGACAAAAATATATTTTGTTCTGTAGAATGAGTGCGGTCTAAGATCAGAAATATTTTTTATCAAATATGTTTGTAATTTTATCACGTAATCAGCTATTTACATAACTATACTTTTAGGCCGTAAACAAACCATTACGTTAATAATAGTTCAAGTTCTTGAAATAGCGTTTGTTAATGTAACTCAACGTAACCTAAATTTAAATTTAGAGAGGAAAGGCGTTACGAAACGGTCGGTCCGTCGACTGTCGAATCAAAAATTAGGCACCGCATTTGAGTACCTAAGTTTGTAAATAAGCTATGGCCATGATGAGATCAAAAATTCATCTAAATACAGCAAAAATCAATACCTCTACACACTTGTATTTATAGCAGAGGTGGTCTTGGTGTTAATCCCTATTTATCTTGTATTTATACTTTGAACTATTATCATTACTAATCGTCATCATCAAAGGCTTTAAATAGTCCACTGTTGGGTATAGGTCTCTTTTTAAAAAGGAGATTTTGGTCCACTACACAACTTTGACCAAACGGATCGGTATTACGAATCGATACTAATATTAAATATTAGACTAAAAAGCACATTAAACAAAAATAATTTACAATTAATAATTTAAAAAACGAATACTAGGCTCAGTTCAATAACCATTTTACATGGAATAGCTCCATGTATTGGACTCCCAAAGCCAGAAACATACTTTCCTAATTTAACAATTTGTCAGTGACATTTTCGGTCACTCCTCTTTACAAACTTTTATAGCGCTTGAATTTCTTTTTGGGATATTTGGAGCTACCCGTGTCATTCAACTTTTACAACGGAGGCGTAAAAGGTTTTAGTAATTTTCTTATGGGAAAAAATATTAATTACAAAAGTTTGAATACGATCCTGTGTCAAATGTCTTGGGCACAGAGTCGTACCTGCCTGCTTGCCTATATCTAATCTTGTTCGTGTATTTCTCTTAAAATTATAATTCCTAGAATATTAAGATTATTTTTATATTTAAGGTTTTGATCTCTGATCCATGTCATGTAAATACACTCTGTGCCTTACTTAAACAAGCACCAAACTCATTTGCTCACCGTCCTTTACTTTAGACGATTGAGAAAGTTAGAATATACTAAATTAAAAATGTGCATGTTATGCATGCACTATTGCTGGATGTGTTTCCTTTGGTTGAGCATTTTAATCATCAATACATACTAATTTATTTAAACTACTTACATGTAGTTTTACAATGCAGTTATGTTTCAAAAATATTTTATTGAATTTCGTGCCGTCATTTTTACTGCGGTTTGACACAGAGATTCGACAAGGTAACTGTGATAAATGTGTTTACCGAACTGTCTTGCGCTGTGGACTTGCCATAAAATACAGCTTAGGATATCCATAAACCAAAGTGCTAAATAAAGAAAACATTTTCACATTGTTCAAAACTCAGACTGAGTAACTTGTGAAATGTTCGTGCAATGTGATTTAACCTTAAAACCATTATACAAGTATATTATAGATCTCTATACTATCTATCACTTTATAAAGAAGTTATATGTTCGTTCCAAATCTAGTTGTAACAATTATGTGAAAACTACTTAAATAAATCTACCTACATCTTTCTTTTAATTGGTTTTAAGCTACATTTCCAATGCAATTTCAATATCTACGCAATTGAAATCTTCGTTTTAATAGCGAAGCAAAAATAAAAAGGAAGCGCTTAGGCTCCAATCTTCTTTCTGTAGAGCATTGATTGCACCCCTACCATGGCTTCGTAGTTGAATAAAAAGTCGCTTGGTAAATTGCCAACGCTATGAAAAGAATGGCCGTTTTGCTGTAGTGAAATATTATGGAATCTCTAAGATTTACGTACACTATTTTTGTGCGAATAAATTAGATATTTTCCAACTGAAATCTATATATTATATTTTCTGGAATAAAATTTATGATATGTTGGTAGTATTTATTAATCAAACACATGTGTGTTGACTCGAATTGTAAAGGAAGTTGTTAAAGTATTCCAAACCAGCAGAAATATCGGTTTAGGTGTTCAGGGTGTGGTTTTACTTAAGGTTGTAAGAAAAGTAAACAATCCTTTACTTATAATAACATTTTGATGTTCACTACACACAAGACACGGAGTTTATAGTTCATCAACATAAACAGCCTTTTACAGTCCGCTGCTGGACATAGGCCTCTCCTTAGCACAGAGGTATTGGCCTACTATATCACGCTGGTCAGACGGGTTGGAATAGGGTTTGTTCGTAGGCGAGGTGGGCCCCGATCTGTCGGACGCCCAATTTGGTTTTCGGGCGGGGCGTTCGACGGTCGATGCCGTGCTGCGCCTGAGGGCCGTTACCGAAGAGGCAGTGAGCTGTGGCGGCGTGCTGTTGGCGGTGTCGTTGGACATCGCCAACGCATTTAATAGTCTGCCATTTAGCTGCATCAGGGAAGCACTCCACTACCACGGGGTGCCAAAGTACCTGAGGCGGCTTGTGGCAGACTATCTTGAGGAGCGTACCGTCATGTACGAGGACCGAGACGGTGTTCTAAGGCGGCGGCTCATGTCGTGCGGTGTTCCGCAGGGGTCTGTACTCGGACCACTCCTGTGGAACATGGGATACGACTGGGCCCTTCGAGGTCGTCTTCCCCCCGGGCTGGGCGTACTTTGTTACGCAGATGACACATTGGTCACGGCCCGGGGGATGAACTTTCAAGAGGCGGCGCGCCTGGCCACCACCGGTGTCTCACTGGTGGTCGGGCGAATTGAGGCGCTGGGTTTGCGGGTGGCCCTGGACAAGACGGAAGCCCTTTTGTTCCATGGGCCCCGTCGTGGTCCACCCTCCGGCGCGTCCATCGTGGTCAATTCGGTCCTCGTACCGGTTCAGGCCCAGATGAAGTATCTGGGCCTGATCCTCGACGGCAGGTGGCTCTTCGACGAGCACTTCCGACAGCTTTCTCCAAAGCTGGTCGGCGCTGCTTCTGCCCTTGGGCGACTTTTGCCCAATCTGGGTGGAGCTAGCGTCGCGACGAGACGGCTATACACGGGGGTTGTCCGGTCAATGGCGCTGTATGGTGCACCGGTGTGGGCGGCGGCTCTGACCGCCCAGAATAGGGCTCGCCTCTGGCGCCCTCAGAGGATATTGGCGGTTAGAGCCATACGTGGTTACCGCACTGTATCGACGGAGGCGGCGTGCGCCTTGGCCGGAACTCCCCCGTGGGATTTGGAGGCGGAAGTGCTCGCCGAAGTTTATCGGCGGATGGCTGACTTCCGGGCGCGTAGCGGCATACGGCCCCCGCCCGAAGAGATACGCGAGTGGCGAGAGGCCGCTCGTCGAGCCACAATGGCTCGTTGGTCGTCCCGGCTGGAGGCTCCACGTGCTGGTTTTGCCGCCGTGGAGGCTCTCCAGCCGGTCATCGCCGAGTGGGCAGGGCGGCAGCACGGGACCCTTTCCTTCCGACTGACGCAGGTCCTTTCCGGGCACGGTTGCTTCGGCAAGTATCTGCACTCGGTCGCCAGGAGGGAATTGAGTCCCGCCTGTCACCACTGCGACTGCAGTGAGGACTCGGCTCAGCACACGCTAGCGGTTTGTTCCGCTTGGGTGGCGCAGCGTGGGGTCCTCACTGCAGTTATTGGAGGAGATCTCTCGCTACCGGCCGTCATACGCTCCATGGCCGGTAGCGACAGTTGTTTTACCGCGGTCGCAACCTTCTGCGAAGACGTAATTTCGCGGAAGGAGGCGGCGGAGAAGGCCCGGGAGGACGATATCCACTCGGACCCAATTCGCCGCCGGCGAGCCGGGCGGCGGAGACGCGCATACCAGCGCCTCATGCCGCCTTGAGTGTGGCCGCGGATGGACGGGACGGGTTTTCCCCTCCATCCGCTATAGTGGCCAGCCGCGAGGAGGTGACGTGTGCGTGTGCCGGACGTCACCTAAATGGAGAGTTTATCCGCAGATGGCGCCCACGAAAGCGGGCAGGCGCTAGGAGGGATTAGGATGTCGTAATAACAGCTGTTCCCGAATCCCTCCTCTCCCAGGCGCAGAGTGGCACACCGTGTGGTTTTAGTCGGTCCGATTCCGACACACCGCCCCGCCGTAAACCCCGGTGGGGTGACGGCCCGTGGGGGTTTCCACACGTTAAAAAAAAAAAAAAAAAAAAGGGTTTGTTCGTAGGACCTTGTAGGACCGCCTCAGGGAGGTCCTGGACGCTAGCTTGGTGTCCGGACGCTTCCCTGAGAGCTGGAAAAGCGGGAAGCTGGTCCTGTTAAGGAAACCAGGACGGCCTGCTAAATTGGTAGCGGCCTATAGACCCATCGTGTTGCTGGACGAGGCGGGTAAACTGTTTGAGAGAATACTCTCTGCCCGCATCGTCCGGCACCTCTGCGAGGTGGGCGCCGATTTGTCGGACGCCCAATTTGGTTTTCGGGCAGGGTGTTCGACGGTCGATGCCGTGCTGCGCCTGAGGGCCGTTACTGAACAGGCGGTGAGCTGTGGCGGCGTGCTGTTGGCAGTGTCGTTGGACATCGCCAATGCGTTTAATAGTCTGCCATTTACCTGCATCAGGGAAGCACTCCGCTACCACGGAGTGCCAGAGTACCTGAGGCGGCTTGTGGCAGACTATCTTGAGGAGTGTACCGTCTTGTACGAGGACCGAGACGGTGTTCTGAGGCGGCGGCTCATGTCGTGCGGTGTTCCACAGGGGTCCGTCCTCGGACCACTCCTGTGGAATATGGGATACGACTGGGCCCTTCGAGGTCGTCTTCCCCCCGGGCTGGGCGTAATTTGTTACGCCGATGACACATTGGTCACGGCCCGGGGGGCGAACTTTCAAGAGGCGGCACGCCTGGCCACCGTGGGAGTCTCTTTGGTGGTCGGGCGCATTGAGGCGCTGGGTTTACGGGTGGCCCTAGATAAGACGGAAGCTCTTTTGTTTCATGGGCCCCGTCGTGGTCCACCCCCCGGTGCCTCTATCGTAGTCAATTCGGTCCTCGTACTGATTAAGGCCCAGATGAAGTATCTGGGCCTGATCCTCGACGGCAGGTGGCTCTTCGACGAGCACTTCCGACAGCTTACTCCAAAGCTGGTCGGCGCTGCTTCTGCTCTTGGGCGACTTTTGCCCAATTTGGGTGGAGCCAGCGTCGCGACGAGACGGCTATACACGGGGGTTGTTCGGTCAATGGCACTGTATGGTGCACCGGTGTGGGCGGCGGCTCTGACCGCCCAGAAAAGGGCTCGCCTCTGGCGCCCTGAAAGGGATATTGGCGGTTAGAGCCATACGCGGTTACCGCACCGTATCGACGGAGACGGCATGCGCGTTGGCCGGAACTCCCCCGTGGGATTTGGAGGCGGAGGTGCTCGCTGAAGTTTATCGGCGAACGGCAGACTTTCGGGTGGGTAGCGGCATTCGGCCCCCGCCCGAAGAGATACGCGAGTGGCGAGAGGCCGCTCGTCGAGCATCGTCAGCTCGTCGCACGATGGCTCGTTGGTCGTCCCGGCTGGAGACTCCACGTGCTGGCTTTGTCGCCGTGGAGGCTCTCCAGCCGGTCATCGCCGAGTGGCCAGGGCGACAGCACGGGACCCTTTCCTTCCGACTGACGTAGATTCTTTCCGGGCACAGTTGCTTCGGGAAGTATCTGCACTCGGTCGCCAGGAGGGAATTGAGTCCCACCTGTCACCACAGCGACTGCAGTGAGGACTCGGCTCAGCACACGCTGGCGGTTTGTTCCGCCTGGGCGGCGCAGCGTGGGCTCCTCACTGCAGTTATTGGAGGAGATCTCTCGCTACCGGCCGTCATACGCTCCATGGTCGGTAGCGACAGTTGTTTTACCGCGGTCGCAACCTTCTGCGAAGACGTAATTTCACGGAAGGAGGCGGCGGAGAAGGTCCGCGAGGATGACCTCCACTCGGACCCAATTCGCCGCTGGCGAACCGGGTGGCGGAGGCGCGCGTACCAGCGCCTCAGGTCGCCTTAAGTGTGACCGCGGGTGGACGGGACGGGTTTTCCCCTCCATCCGCTATACTGGCCAGCCGCGAGGAGGCGGAGTCCGCGCATGCCGTACGTAGCCTAAAAAGAGAGTTTATCCGCAGACAGTGCCCGCGTTAGCGGGCAGGCGCTAGGAGGGATCTGAATGTCGTAATAACAGCTGTTCCCGGATCCCTCCTATGTCAGGCGCAGAGTGGCACACCGCATGGTTTTAGTCGGTCCGATTCCGACACACCACTCCGCCGTAAACCCCTGTGGGGTGACGGCCCGAGGGGGTTACCACACGTTAAAAAAAAAAAGGGTTTGTTTCAAGTTTTCCTTCTGTTTGTAATTGTTTGTAATGAGGTTGTCTTGCATACTTTGTTCCCTTAGTCACCTTTTACGACACCCACGGGATGAATAGGGGTAGTAACACTATGTTTTCTTAATCGGTCACCAAACGGACAGTTTATAGTTAGAAGGCACAATAAAAAGATACACAAAATACGACAAAAGATACACATGTACAATTTACACTACTCAAATACGTATGTATTTAAGGTATTTTCGTTGTAAGAATATTTTTTAACGTAAGACACCGTTAGCATTAATTGTAATAGTCTGTTGAGACTGGTGTCAGGTGTCGAAGAAAAAATATATTGTATTACGGCTATCCGTATTTTATAATTTTTCGGATGTGTAGAAAATATCTTAGACAAGTACTATATTATGGTAGTGTTAGTGTATCATATATATGTATATATATATATAGATATATAAAATATTAGATTCATGTATAAGTATTGTTTATGGCCAATGTGTAAAGTATCTGTATGTATGTCACTTACTATCAGTTAATCTTAATTGCAGTAAATAATAAATATTATTACATATTTATATTATATTATTATTACATAATAATAATTAGAATCACACAGTACTAAGTACAATGTTTGTGGATAAACTTATTCTACTTTATAGATACACACACGCGCTATTATACTATTTATTATGAAGTTAGATAAAAGTTTACACAGAAAATTGTTTTACATACTGAAATTGATTTTTTTTGCCAAAAATGGGCCCACTGGTTTCCAAACTATACTTACAATGTTACTCTTACGTTATCACATGCGTATGGCACCACGTGTAAAAAATAAAATATGTTTACAATAATATAATCTGTACTTCATGTTGTATCGTGTCGTAGAAAGTGGTCGTATATTTAACGTGCAGTAAGAAAAACATCTATTCTCTCATAATTTTCTTCTAATAGCCATCATATCACTTTATTTTTTTAAATTATAAGTGTTTAGATTTTTAAGAGTAGGTAATTTATATTATAGTTTAGTACTTAATAAAGCTAGTATCGAATATTTTCGATGGAAAAAGGTTATCAACTCTGCGCTTACTTGTAGCTTGCATTAGTTGGTGATGTTTTCTTGGTACACTAAAGGGTTTACACAGTTTGTGCAACATTAGAACCAGATACGATTGGTATAATTTATGACTTTTAAGGCTTGCAAAATATTCTTTTAATAACGACCTTTTGAACTCTTTCCAATTTTAAAAAGTAGATTTAGATGTAGAACGGGCCCATGCTGCTAGACAGTAATCATTGACTGGTACAAGGAACTAAACTAAAAAGTACTAAGAAGTAAAATACTTTAAGTGTCTCGGTGTGTTAGCTGCCGGGTTTTAATCACCAAATTATCTGTATGTTTATAATATGAATTCAGATGTTGATCAATTCGAGTTCCGTTAGAGGTGTTATTTGTAACACAGAGCTGATACCAACTTGAGGCTCGCAGCAAGAGTGAGTTTTTACGTCAATGATTGTTTTTGGCTGAGTTCGATTACTAGTCGAGAACGGTATAAGTTAAGTTTTTTTAGAGTTCAAGGTTAACTGGTTGTCTACAAATCAATCTATAATCACGTCTAGGGTGGCTTGAATTTATTTTTCAGTTTTACTCTAGTTATTTTTATATACTAACTAGCAGACCCGGTACTATTTAATTGAGATGTAAGCTATCCTATCTTTCAAGTTCGATCAAACTGCACACGGTGTGTAAAATTTGATTAAAATCGGTTAAGTAGTTTAGGAGTCCATCGTGGACAAACACCGTGACACGTAATTTTTATATATATTAAGATAAGGTTGAAACTTTAGCGTAAGTGAACAGGAAACAATTTATGAGCAAAAAGAACTTAGGTTCATTTATATAGATGAGAAATGCGTGGACTCTCGTGGACATCACATTAAATTTTTCATTGCTCAATTGTTACCTCGCCTAATTTTACATGCTGATATCGATTTTTTAGTTAGCTTGCGACTACATCCAGTGTAGTGTTATGTATCCTTATTCCAGTTTTGACAGAAATTTAGGATCAAAAACTGCATTGAATGCTTTAAATATATACAGAAACATACCAAGACGCTTTTTCCATCATCTACAAATCCAAACGCCCTTTTAGATAAATGCACCTTCTATAGTTATACTTGTGCTAAAGCTAATTTTTGATAGTAACTTATATGCTTGTAAATAATTTAACAATCATATATTCAATGGAAACTATTAATTCGTTTGCCTAGATATTATTAATTACATTAATTGTAATATTATTACATACGTATACGGTCGGAATGTATATCGGTATGTGGTTTTGCGTAGGATCGTACTTGCTCGTAGTCAGTGTGCGTGCACTAATATTTTATTTGTTGTGTAAGGGCGCCTTACCGACAGTCTGGACCGTCTGGTCGCCGGCTCCACCGTACAAGGGTCAAGGATCTGTGGCCGACGCCTCGTGTAAGCGAAACTTACTCATTATAATAATTGTCCTGTCGCAATCTTTTCATATAGAACAATATAATTAAGATTTAATTTATAAATAATTCAGAAACAGAAGACATTTAAATACATTGAAATGCAATTGTGTGTTCCGGTGATTGCTCATAATTAAAGATAGAAATTTTTAGTAAGTATTTCAATTCTTTCTTAATTATTACATCATTGTAAGTTTTCATTTTAGGTAGTTTTAGTCTTATCGTGACCTGCGTTTTAACTGAATGGAAGCCTTGAGTTGAATAGTATCTGCTCAGACGTACCTATGCATGTGTAGGTTTTTGTGTGTTCTGCTTAACCTTCTATAAAATTTATAAAATATTAAGAACACGCATTGCGTTAGTATGCATTCTAGCAAACTAGTTAAAATAATTTTTGCTTATTATTATTTTGATACTTTCCAAATTACAGACGCTGTTGAAACAAATTTTGTTACAAACATCACATTAACAGACAGTCTTCCATAGTCTACAGCTGGACATACAACGGAGAGAATATAGATTTTCTCCGTTGTACGAGTATGTCCGTTCTATGTAGTCGTTGCTATTTTAAATTTCACATTACTTTATTAATTGATTAAGCAAGCAACTATCGGGCGATCGTTACATATGTAGGTATTAGGTCAAAATTCAAAATTCCATACAAACTACTACAGTACGTCTTGTGATATTTAATGAAGAACTAATTTGACTTGACAGTCTAATATCGTATTATAGAACCCAAATTTTGATTAAACCCAGGTATATTCAAAGACCCAAAGACTCTACCTTCTATGGACACGGGATATATCCATTTATCCATATGTGGGTGCAATTTGATAATCTCTATTTTGATACCCGCTTATGATCTCAGGTAAAAGGTTGTATTCAACGAGCCGGATACAAGGTTAATTATATCCCAGGGCAGGAACTTAATCGAATGTAAATAAATTCGATCTGGGATCAATATATAAGATATAGTTTATTTATTATCGGTATCAGCCTTGTATTAAGCTTAAACTTGTTTAATTTTGTTCTTGTGATCTAAAACCTTATACTTCAGATTTAAAAACTTGTTCAATCGTTATGGTTCTACATCGTTTTCTATCTTTTTGTCTGTTTTTACCTCAGACTGAGTAATATACAACTTGTACTAAGTAGACAATTTTAATCTCTATTGTAGTGAGTCAATGTTAATATTTTATGTACATTTTAAAAATATTCAAGTATTTAGATGCTCAATCTGCGTTTACACATAATTGTGTAAAGTGCATTTTAAGTTTTCTTTTATTTTAAAATAACAAGGGGATAAGTTTCTTTAAACATATTAAAAACATATTTTTATAAAAAAAAAACTTACTGCTACATTGTAAAAAGATTTATTCATACTTACCCGAGAGTCTGTGAAACTAATCTAATGATATTATTTTCTACAAACGGGTAATCCCCTGCTATACGCTTTAGATGGACGCATTTACATAGTGTAGAGTGTCAATTAAAATAATAATACAATAGAGCAAGTACATTGATCGGACTATATTATTATTGACAAGTGGGTAAAGTAATAAAAGTATGTGTATACAAGTGTTGATGTTATACTAGCGCAGGCTTAGGGCAACTTCTATTTAAGAAACTACAAGAAATCACTAAGATATTGCTAACAGTGTGTTGCATACTGCACTTTGTTGTAATAGTGAATAATTTTACCGTATTAAACAAATTGTTGAAGAGTATGTGTATATAATAACCCGATAGCGGTGATAAGTTGACGCCCACGGAATGTGGTACTGTATCGATTATCATTACCAACTGCTGGCATACGATAAAATTGTATCAACATCGGGTACAAATTATGGAATATTGTTAAAGGAATGGAGTCGGTAAAATCTGATTACTTTTTAAACATCAATATACTAGGACAATGGTTGAGTGATGTATTTATTAAAAAATTGCACCAAAAAATGCTACATATTGGAAGCAAGACCTTGGATAAACAAGCGCTGGGCACGCTGTTATTTCGGTGGTAAGATCCGTTATGGAAGATTGCCTCGAGAGGTATCACGGATCTTCTTCTCTTACCTTCTCTTACCGGCTGACGCATGTGATCACTAGAAAAGGATGTTTCAAAGATCGCCTGTGTCTGACCCGCAAGGAGGCAACACCTGAGTGCTACAACTGCGATGGCCGGAACGTGGCAGCAGCGTTTGTACGCTGGCAGAATGTCCGGCATTGGTGGAGTGGAGGCGTGACCGTCTGACGGCCATCGGAGTAGGAATTCTCTCGCTCGACAGTATGATTATGGCCATAATACAGAGAGGCCATAGTACACTGTCTCTTTTTGTGACTTTCTGTGACTTTCTGTAGGTTATGCTTGCGTAGGAGAGTACGGGCCAGGTGCTGCAGATGATTCAACCGACGGGGTCTACTAACCGATCTCCTTCCTTCATAAGCGCAAGCCTGGGGTGATAGGTGAGGCTATCTGTCACCTCAGCAGAAGCAGGCCAGAATGGTGCAAGTACTACGGAACGCGTGTACCTTTTTAAGAAAAGGAAACATTGAGACACAAGGAAACGTTCCCAAGCAGTAGAGGATAGGACACTCGAGGTACGTCGGAGTTCCAATGATGCTCTTACTAGGGTGCACCTGGTACCCCAGTTACTAGTATCTGAGACGGTGTGCGGTTTTTAACCAGTTGGTGTCTGACATAACCAACAGCCAGTCTTATCTATTTAGTTACATTTTCACACAGAAAAAAAGGTAGAAATAGAAGAGGTTAAAATGATCAGAAAAAAGAACATACATAAGTTTGAAAGGTTAGGATCTATTTTTAGATTTATATTTATCTCACAGTTATACGGATTCACGATACTTAATCTAATTTACTTAAGCCAATGTTATTGTTGAATTACCATAGATAATTACTTTTACTATGCATCTAGTAACAGACTATTAAGAGTTTTGGCCGTGTTCTTTAGCAATAAAGGTACTTTGTAACTGTACTTAATAGCAATACTTTTGAACTGTTTTAATGGAAATATATTTTAGAAATACTCGTATGTGTTCATGTAATACATTTTGCTTTTCTTTTTTATAATATATTGTCAAACTGAACGAACAAAAGTGACGAACTTCTAAAAACTTTTAACTTTCTATCAACTACTTATCTAATAAACATTTTAGACTCTGTAGATGAGTAAATCCCTTGAACACTGATTAAAAAGCTTTATTAAAAGATTTTACTGCGGCAGTAACCATTTCAGTAGAGTCACGCAAAGCAATATTGGAAGCTCTGAAATTTTTAATGATTTGTTTTCTGTTTGTTGCAACGAAAGAAATTGCGTTAGCGAATAAATAACAAAAAAAAGAAATAAGCGTGTTTCAGTGTAAGTTATTGTTTGGGAAATATATGTTAGTGATTTTTAATGTTGACTGCAGATTATTGACCTAAATAACTATATTGATACATACAAACATATCAGTCAGTTTATTGTTAACGATTTGTAAAAGATATATGATAATACTGAACATAAATTAAAAAAAAATAACTTCTAAATTTTTCTAACATTAAGTAAATATTTTTAATATGATATGGTTCCACTTGTCATATTTGTTTATCAAGTGAATATTTCAGTATAGAAAGAGCGGAGAACTGTACGTTAATATTGTTTTGTTTCATATTCAAATACCTCACATTAAAACGTTTACTTATTTTACTTCAAAATATGATTTATTCAGCGTTACTCGGGGCGAATGGGCGTGTCTGAATAAATCGAACACAAGTGGTCAACTTGCGATACTATTTCAACGCCATGTATTGGAATGTTCAAAAGTCTGAAATTACAAATACCGAGTTTTATTTAACTTTCAATCATTACAAGTTGCAGTCATGTGTGAGATAATTTTTTTTTACTATTTGCATCTCAGAAAACATAATAGCGGTAAAATTTCAATGTAAGTCTAGGATATACGAGTAGAGACAAACTTAAAGGTTATCCAATTTTGCTTAAGTATGAGTGATTCGAGCGTACTTTTCGTACCCACTAATTAATCCTCTGCTCGCGTCATTAACATTTATTGCCATATTTAAAAATTTGTCTATTTATCAGATTAAGATGTAATTTCAATAAGTTAACCAAGTATGTGACTTTCATAGTAAAGAGACTCAGGTAGTAGGCTGTTAAATCTTAGGTGACGACCATGTGCTTTTATCTGTGTAGAAAGCTTTAAAAGCCTCCATTTGAAAGTCCCTTGTACTTTATTCTTCTGACAAACCCGCAGTAAATAGGATATTTCATGACTGTTATGTCTCGTAATAAATTCTATAAGTTAATATAAGATATAATGCCTAAATAAGTATAATACTGTTTCGTAAAATTAAAGCAAAACCTATCATTTAAATTAAAGTAGTTTAAAAGTAAAATTCTCTGTAAAGTATTTGTCATCGTGTTCATATTATGTAAAATTTTATATTTGAAGTTTAATTCATACAATTTAATATAATTTGAAATACATATTTTCAGTAAAATATACCTAGAGCTCCTAGCGTAGGCCACGCGGCATCGCGACGCGACCGCCTTCCGCCCACCACGCCCACGCGTCCAACCACGACCAGATCACTCCTACGCTTTCTTCAATTTATATATACACACAACAAAGTAGTTAAATATGTTATCTGGAGTTCTTACCGTAAAATGCTTCCGATGTAAGTAATGAAAGAAGACTGACTCAGCATAGTGCTACCTGACCAATAGCTGAAGAATTTTAAAGAGCGTGTCGTATAATATATTTCTTATTCTGATGACTCACAGGTGCCTTATCAACAGTTTACTGAATACAGTAATTAGTAGTTTAAATACCATCACATAGTTATCTTTTGGAATTTTTCTTGATAAGTCCTTTTGACTGAAATAAGACGACATAACTGTGCCCGAATTTTTAACTACTTGTCTGATTAATTCTTCTTATAACATCACAATATAGTTTTATGTAAAGTGTAGTCTAGTCTGCTTCAAATAAAGGGCAATTTATACAGATAAATGTTTTGTTAAATTTTGTATTTATCATAGTAAGCGAAATGTTTGTATTTTAAGATCAGCTTGACAATTCTCATCAGGTACAGCCGGCTAGTTAAAACTCCCCGACTTGCTCATATTACACGTTGCCAGGGATACAGAGAGAGATGTTCTCTATTGTGTTTAAGTAAGATTTATTGTGAAAGAAAATTTATCAATTGCTACTTAATGTACTATACAATAACATTCAGAATCACGAAAATTACTACATTACTTTTTCTCATACGTTGAATGCCCGTGACTTTAGTTCAGTATGAGTTGTGAATTCATTGAAAATTAGTGTATATATGTTAAATTAGAGCATATTTTCATTTCATTATTAATTTGGATTCCCACCCAGAAAAAATATTTGTGTGATGAGCACGATTATTTATTCTGTGTCTAGGTGTAATTTATCTATAATATATTCGTATTTAGAAATATTTAAGTGTGTGTGTCAGCAGTCTCGTTACCATAATACAGGTCATTCATTACTTCTGTCTTACTTTTTACTTTTTACATAAAACAATTTAAACAGAATTTTTACAGTTACATATAAAAAAAACTACTAAAACAACTATCGTTGCAGGAATAGCTCAATCCAATAGTGTAAAAAGTGTGTAATAAAACGTGTTATACTTTTCATGTGTCCAGTGTTAGCTTATACCGTGTTTTGTCTCTTCTTAGCATATATAATGCGAAGATTGTATCCCTATCAGAACATAGTCTCGAGCTTGTAATAAGACTTAGAAGACTTAAGACTATCACATTTTATTTATTTAGTATGGTTACAATCAAAATACAGCATACAGTATATCACAGTTCTTATATACATATCAACAGCATATACAATATATATCAAAAGATTGACGGTTATTAACGTTACAAAACAACATATGTAATAAGTCCATAAGATCCTTACGTCATTGTACCTAAAACATTCCCTAAAAATTATATGTCTTCTCAGTGGGTGTTCATTCTTTATTGAATGAGCTCTGAGGATGTATTGTGAACATCTCGATGTCAGAAAGCTCTCTTGTTTTGTTTCGCGACGTAATAAATAATATTTTTTTACGTAAATATATTTTTCTCTTATAACCAATTACTTGTTGTCAGCGTGTGTAAAGATTGTACAACTGAACATAGATCATTTGGATTCTTGTAAGTAAGTAATATATAAGTATTACTTAAAGTAAGCCTAAATTATTGTTTCTGGCTAACTTGTTAAATTTAAATCTAGAATCAATGTTACTAACTGATAGATTTAATATACAATAATAGGTGTTACAATAATAGATGTAGGTGAGGAGTATTAGATTTTTATTGTTATCAATCAAGTGCATCATATTCTGAGACCGTAAGCCCATTGATACAGGGGTGACAGTTATCGTGGTAACTGTGTAAGCCTTACACTGTCACGATGACTGTCATGCCTTTTACGTCCCCAAGCGCGGTGTGAAAAAGCATCTCACAAGGCCGCCCTAGTGTGGGTAACCATACTGCATTGTCTGCATTTGTAATGAGTATGGTGACCACAACTCTTGGATTCTATTCATGCTTTCCATCAGGCAGAGTAGAGTCACTTTGGCAGGCTCTTAATATATAAAAGAAAAAAGAAAAGATGATTCGTCTAAATTGAAAATTAAGTGTTCATCAACATCACATAAAGGGTACATATTGTCAAATAAAACTAGTACAAAAATTGAAATTTTCCGTAAGTTACGTTTAGCGTTACCGTAATATAGATCTATAGCATAATCGCTTAAATCTTGAACTCCAATGCAATGAAAATTTTTGCCATTTTGAAGTTTAAATTTTGTTTCTTGGGATCCGTTCTCACAGTCCTCAAATCAGTAAATAGAAAAATTTGTACTAAATTAATAAATGTCCAACTTTTTTGCCATCCACGCTGTTATTTACATCATCAAAGTGTCTTCGCATACCATATTCAGTATTTATTTTTTTATTGTTTGTATAGAAGCGTTTTTTTGTATAGAAACCAGATTTTATTTTTTATTTAAAGCATAAATAGAATCCAAGAGGCCTCTCTTATCTTCCGCCATATTCATTGAGTGCCAAGGTTTGCACAGGAAGGAAGAGCCGAACCGTTTAGTTTGGGAGCGTTTGTCTACCATTCTAATATGGTGACTTCCAAGACCAGCACGAGTTGTCCTGCAAAGGAAGGGAGAAGGTGGGACCAGTTGAAAGAGTTCATTAGAACACTCTCCAAATAGTGTAGTTTTGAATTTAATCTGGTTAATAAGTCGTGACTTGGTGCCTTAATGCGTACATTTACTCAAGAGGAGACCACGTTCAAGCAATGGTGAGACTATATTTTACAACAAATATAGGAGAGCAATTATTATCAAATCCTATTATGAATAAAACTATTCGGTTATTTACTCGACAATCGAACCCAGGATTTCGTTTTGTGAATATAACGAACCGAAACATGCTAACAGAACTAACGAGGCAGTCATAGTAATTGACCTTTTAATGTAATTTGTCAGTCGAAGGGGAATGTTGTTGATTCCTACGGCCATTCTTCACCCACTGTGAACGCAAAAGTTATTTATTATCTGTTGCCGATAGTAGGTATAATTGATTTGAATTGGTGACCTCACTGCGATTGTAAGACAATTACGGCAAAGAAGAAGATATATAGTAGTGTAGACAAGTTAGACAAAGTCTTATTTAGTTACTAATTCGGCCAATTCGATACAGATATTATCATGCTACTAGATAATTTCATTTGTTTATTCAGTTTTGATTTAATTGAGACTCTTTTTTGGTTATATCTATTTTATCTCGTTAATTGGTTGCCATTTTGCGCGCCTGTCTAAGCATGATTTTGTAAGAGAAACCAATTCTAGAAAATAATAAATATCGAATCCTGAGGGGAATTAGATTCCTAAACTACAAAACTGGACAACTAACTGTTGTAATAGAACTGAAAAGCGACTGTGGCGATTATTTATATCGTATTGGTTTCTTAAACTTTTGTTTCTTCTTAATATACTAAGAGCAAATATTTCAGGTATAATAGGTTAGAAGGTGCTTGTCTGCTTGTTTGACTAAGTTCCTAAAAATGTATATTGGCCGTGCGGACGGTGCAAGAAGTTAATATAACATTATTCACAGCAAGAACACATACAGACCAATTTTATTGTGATTACGTACTTTTGTAGATTGAAAGTATCTCCTTTCGAAATAAATTTAATAGCGTTTTCTGTATTCTGTATGTATAGATTGTAAATAAATATTTAATGAATATATAATGAAAATAAGATTATTCAAAAATCTCTTACAAGGTAGTAGAGCCACGGTGATTTCAGTACGAATCACTTTCTATATCGGTACCCAGTACTACTCTCTTACCTAAGACTCAACAAAAGCGACAGCATCAGTGCTGTCGTGTTTCATTGGTTTCATCAGTCAGCAGTAGAATCACTTTGTAGCAGTTAAGTATAAAGTTCATTGATGCTAATTCAAATTGTTACAAACTACAAAAGTATAAGTACTAATTGTAAGTGTTTTGTAAGATACTGCATTATAAACAAACCGTAAAATATAATCTACTTTTTATAAAATTATCAACCGTCTCACTGAACAATCATTTTGAAAACAACAATCTTGAAGCCAATTGCAGGAAATTTACTTCCTGAGACATCCATATTTATATAAATAGTATTTTTTTTTAATATTTAATAATATTTGTTTTCAGGAAAATGTATAAAAAAGCTCTTATTTACATATAGGTACAGACTAGACAAGTATATGATCACGTTACTACATTTTTGAAGTGATGATATGAATTCATTCATATTTACCTTATTTTACTATATATTCATGTAACTTATATTTTCTAATCACAAGAACTCCTAAAAACGTAAAAGATCCCTTGTGAAATATAATTAAGTACTATGTGCAATCATTTAGTGAGGCCTTTATTATCCGTTTATATTAAAGTTATAAAATTGTATTGTTATGTTTATAGTCGGCACGACTGACTTGTGGTGACGCAAACAATGTTATTACCTGACGACGGTTAACTGAAGCGTTAAGTTACACATCATCTGTTAGCGTAATAGTGTCTGTCTATACAGCAAAGTTAGAAAAAACACGGTGCATGCAAGTATTGGTACACTTTACCTTACACATATTTTAAAAAGAAGAAATACATTACATCATCGTTATCATCAACAGCCTTGTCCAACTATTTGGTACAGGGTTTATCTCAAGTTTTTCTTGTCTTTACAGTGACGTTGTCTTGAATATTTTGTTTCCTTAGTCGCCTCTTAGGACGGAAAAAATAGGGTTGGTGACACATTGTATTCTTAATCCGTCACTACACCTTTAAAAAGTACATTTAAAGTAATTTTAAAATGAATGACAATGGTACAGAAGGTATCGTTTATTTAAATAGCATTCATCTCTTATTATTAATCACTTAATAACTTTTGGTCTTCAGAGTTCGGTCTTTATGTGTTCCAAGTTCCCATTTAAGTAAAGTTAAGCGATATTTTTTCGGTTATTACGATATTTAGCGTTTACAGTACGTAAAAAAAACAGTAGTATCTAACACAAAACGTTATGTCGTTTTTCTAGTTTGCTTTCCCCCTGTCGGTCGTAAGTAATTCCCTTATCCTCGAAGAAAAGTTACAGCAAAGGGATCCCTATTTTATACAGAACACACAGTATTTTTTTTTTCTTTATTTTTGGGAACGTATAATTCTCACTTTAACAAACAGAAAACCCGCTATTTTGCTGCCGTCCCTTTTATTGAATTCCGTATATGGTAGATGTAGGAAGTTTGTAGTGCCTGCCCTTATAAGATTCTTTGAATTCCATGTTATCTAATGTGATTACAAAAACCGACTGTCATTCCTACTTTCGGTGTCAATAGTTTCTGTAAGTACATTTATTCATAAAACTTCGAAATGCTAGAGTTGTTTATGTCTTCAAACTTACTGGTATAATTTATATCAAAACAGACAAAAAAAATATAAGTAGCCAAGTTATAATGGTATTAGAGATTTAGGTTTTACGCTGTAGAGAGAAATTGCTTAGGCCACGGAGGAGTCTGTCAGGCTCGTCTCTAGGAAAATAACTACAGTAGAGTTCTGTAGGTAGTTGCAAACGACATTTCCTTTGTGTGTATCTATGTCAAACGTTGGAAAGAAAGTCCTTGCGCGTGGCATTGCAACGTGGGCGCATTGTTCTCCCTACGCTGACTCAGAGACTGCATTCATACTTTGGTGTAAGTTGCAATATCACAGCGAAATATTGTTATGTTATTTTCTTTTTATTTTTTAAACTAATGACACTTAATAAAAATATCCTTCGATATAACTAATCGAAAGCCTTATTAAAAGCCTGTACATAAGAGTGGGTGCAGACGATTTGATTCAAACTAAGACAAAAATGTATAATACTAAATAAAAAAAAGATTTAGAGGTATATATTTACATAGAAACAAAATACTATGCTTCAGAATCAAAAAATCTGATAGAAATAATGACCTATGCCTTATAATTTGATTCACAAGAAATAAGCGAAAGCGTTTCACAATGCCAAAAAATATTATAAATAAAGTCAGTGATAATTAAAAATATTTATCAGTTTTAAAAATGAAAAGCATTATGAGATAGGAGTTGTTATTAGAAACTATTCTTTAGTGTTTATTATATTTAATATTAAAAAATAATTCGCTTAACTACAACTTGGCAGTAGGTTTACGGCAGTGGATGAAGCCGTTAGCAACATTCATCAAATATTAATACATTATTTTTTAATTTTTGTTTCAAACTTTAATATCAGCAAATTACTGATACCAATATGCGCCATAGAGATTTCTAAAGGATAAATCTTTATGAAATAATTTAATCTAGACTACATTAGATTTCATTCCTACTAGCTCATAGTCAATGAACTGACGGGCAGTACTATGATGAGAGACATTTTTAGACTGATACTAGGAAAACTGAAATGTACGTATCAAGTCAAATAGTCACTTTATATTCACAAGCTGATAAAAAGTGAACGTTTAGTCTATTATTTATTCGGTTTATGTACACTCACAATTTATATACACTCACAATTTTTTATGTATTGTTCCTTAAAAAGTAAAGTTTTAGATTATATTTATCGCATCTAGAAATTTTTCACTTTGTACCTATAGTTTCTTTTTGAATTTCTTTGTATCAGTTTATTTAAATTTGAAAACCAAATCAAAACAACTGCTTATAAAAATAAAAATGTAAAAAGAATATGGTGTAAAAAAATATAGTAAGCGTGTATTGAGACGTCATCGCTTATTTCTTGCAACCTTTACGATTCTGGCATACACTATTTGGTATCTTCATCCTTTTCTATTTAGTAGTTAGTTCAATACGTTTCTAAGAAATATGAACAGGACATCTTTTTGATTTATTAAATTGCTTTAATACTAATTCTGTGGTCGCAGGCTACCTGGATCGTAACAATTTGAATGAAGGTTAGGTACTGATTTTCTTAGAAACTAAACTCGTAGCATGTTAATATGATATAAATTGGAAATAATGCTTTACGCCAGGGCCACGGCTATAAGTTGTTAAAATATTGTGGTTAAGATACTTGCTATCGTTTCAATCTGACCATTGAAGGGTTAATAAAAATATTCAAATAAAAAAAACTATATCTACTCGTTTCTTTGCGTGATCGAATCAGGAATGAGAAGATCCGCAGACAAACCAAGGTCACCGATATTGCCAGTAAAACTGCTAAATTTATGTGGTAGTGGGCGGGATACATTCCATGCAGAAACGATGGCCGATGAGGTTGTAAAGTTCTGGAGCGGCAACCGCGTACTGGGAAACGCAGTGTGGGTAGGCCCCTCCACAAGGTGGTCTGATGACCTGGTAAAAGTCGCGGGAAGCTGCTGGATGCGGACGGCACGGGACCGACTATTGTGGAGAACCTTGGGGGAAGCCTATGTCCAGCAGTAGATGTATTTTGGCTGAGATGACGATGATGATGATCTACTCAAATTAAAATTTCATAACACCACCTTTCTCCCTTAAGCTCTAGGACTCAATGCAATATTTATATTATTCAACACAATGACGTCACTATATCTGTGAAACTACTACAGAAGTTGGATTTAGTCTCTTGTCTAATATAATACCTTTTTAATACTTTTTCTTCTTTTAAGTTTGAATTTTCAAGAATGAAAGAGAAGAATCGCTTGAGTCTCTACAGTTGCGAAGAGGTTGTGCCTCTATAGCAGTCCTTTATCGTCTTTATTATGGATAATGTCTTGTCGAACTCTTCCAACTAGTCCCACCTTCTCACGTCCTCTACAGGACAACGCGTGCTGGCCTTGGGAGTCACCGTTTTAGAATGGTAGACATACGCTCCTTAACTAAATGGTTCGGCTCTTCCTTCCTGTGTAAATCTGTTGAAACCTGGCACTCACTATCAGCGCACGTGTTGTCCTCCCACTACGATCCCGGGTCTTTTAAGTGGGGTGTGAGCAAGCATCTCACTAGGTTGTCATAACGTGGGATGCTATGTTGCATTGTCTGCATGCGCAATGAGTATGACGACCACCACTCTTGGATTTTACTCATGCTTTCCATCAAGCAGAGTAGAATCATTTTTGCAGGTTTCTATATATAAAAAAATACATTCAGTATTGCAGCGTAATTTTAGAAAACAATTCGAACTGAATGTTTGAACTGAATGAAACTCTAGGTCCTTTCATGCTATCAGTTTATTATGCTGCACTAACCTAAGTACACTCATTCAAGTTCAGCGTATATTGTAATCTATTTATTTAAAAGTGTTAATTAAAACACAAGAATTGCTACACTTAATTCTTACATGATATACTAACCATCTATTTTCAGGATCAATTTTATTTCTCATTTATTAACAATACGATGCTGATGTGCCACAGTGAAGCGGCACAGGATAGATATGGCTAATGAATTATAAAAGTGAATTATTATTTAACATTTGTCAACTAATACGAAAAATAATATGAATACCTTTGCTGCCACTCTCTGTCCCTGGAGACGGTCTCGAAGGCTCTTGAATACCCCTGGGAGTGTCTAAGAGATTTGAGGGTGCCGCCAAGGTATAGTTTCTGTTGTTTATTTTGAAGTATTTTTACATACGAGTATATTTACATGTATTTTGAAGATACATTATTCAACATCTGTAGAGAGAAAATATGCTGAGAGAAATTCAAATAGGACAAAGGTAGAAAGTAATTGATTACCGTAAAGTATTTCCTTTAAGATATAGACATAAAAGTCACGCCTATTTCCCATAGGTGTAGTCAGAGACAATTGGTCTGCACTTACTACGTTCCTAACATACCTTTTTAAATTCCACATTTCTTTTAATTTGTTTAATTATTTCAATGTTTTGCAATGTTTTCTACTACTATAAATAGATATATTGTTACTCAAATACACGTATTATTTAATTTAAAACTTGCTTACTTATTGTCAAAAAAGGTAACAAAAATCGAAAGATAAAATTCTTGATTTTGAGTGAGTGCCTTTAAAAAAGAAATTGAAATTTATATCATTCAAGTCGTTTGAGAAAAGCGAACATTTAAATTGTAAGTCATCCAAGAAAGCTAAAGTAAACATCATGAGATCTAAAGGCGATTTATCATCCATCACGATAGGGCGAGGGCGTACACACGCCAAGTGCAGTCTCATGTCGACTGTGACTCATTAGACAATCGATCCTCAGAAAACCTTCCACGTTTCTTTTGCCTATGAGTTACTACGTTGATACTCCTGGAATTACGTGAAAAGAAAATGAAAATTGATCAGATATTATATAACCGTATTGAAAAATTATAACAATCTGTACATTCGAAGAACAATAATTGTATTAAACGTACCGTTCTGATATTAGAAATTGAACTGCGCAATTCACAGGTGTAATATTAAAAAGTGTTACTAAAATAGTTATCCTTCCTTATTGAAGATTTTATTGGTTGTGATAAGCCGTAGAACGAACAAAGTGGCGTGCAATTTGAGAGGCCATGTCCAGCAGAGAACTACGATGGATTAATGATGATGAGTGAAGATTTTGTGGAGTGATCTTAGATGGTGTACTGACTTTCACATTTAGATTTGGATATCTAGGTCATCGATCAGTCTAAATGTGTTCTCGTTTATTTACAAACTTTAGTCAGTATAAGAGAGTAGGATTTTTTAAATATATTACTTTAGTATCGAATTTAGATGAAATAGGAGAAACTAAGTCTTAGATATGAAGTTTATCGAGCTACGTAATTCCTATTTGAAAAATGTTCAATTGTGACTACTCTACAAAAGTTTTTAAAAGACGTGTATTTTCGTTAATTTCGTAAAATAATTGTTTATTTATTAACAAACACGCAAGGTGACTACGCTAAATATCTGTTAGGTCATATTTTAATTATCAATCAAGTTGTTAACAAACTAAGACAAATTGAATAACGGTTTCATCGTATTTAACTACCATAAAATTAATTTTCACAATCATATTCTTAGAAGAGTAACTAAATTTTAGTAACATCAATACTGTAAGTACTCATGTTACTCTTTCATGTGAATAAAAATATAAAATAAAATAATAACAATTAAAAACTTGAAGTAATTTTATTTTTCAACAGACTGGAAAAATTGTTAAAGCTTACGATTTGGTTGTATTTTTTTTTGTTTATTATCTCAGAACTCCATAATTTATTAACGGATTTAGAAAATTCTATTTAATATAACGAAGAAAATAAAAAGAACTTGAAATAAAAAATAACTTTTTAAAGTCTTGCTAAATGATAATTTACTCACTTTTCATTAGTAAGTTTCTGTTCCTCCATTCCTATCTGACGTGCCCTTTTGATCATTTAAAATCACCTTGTTCGTAGTGTTATTAAAAAATCTACTACTTCGCGTGTAAGATGCAAACTTATTTAAATATATAGTTATATTCTAATGCATTTAAAAACAATGCAATGAAAACTTTGTAATTAGAGTTCGTTCCCAAAACTGGAGCAATATTCCTGTGAGGAAGTTGAATCACGCATGAACGAATACATTTTTAGCTCAATTGAATAAAATTAGTCAAAAAGTTGAGTGACCTTGCTCACTTATGTTATATAGCTATGGCAAGAGCAGTGTCGCCGCTTGAATACATCAATGAAACTGTTTTAGTAAGATTTTTTTTCCCACATGTAAAACGATCTGCCGTACTACTGCTACTGCTGCTACGGTTCAAGGTTATTGACTTACTACTTTGGTTTTTGATTTTTTCTAATAACTTAGTAAAACATGTCGGTTACAGTTTATTTATTTTTTATAAATTATAACATCACTTTTTTATCTTCGTATCACCGTATCTACCTTTTTTTTACGTATGGAAACCCCCTCATGGCCCGTCATCCGACTGGGGTTTGCGGCAGGGCGGTGTGTTCGAACCGAACCAACTAAAATAATAAGCTGTACCACTCTGCGCTTAAAGTAAGAGGAATCCGGGAACAGCCATCGACGACATCCGGACCCCTCCTAGCACCTGTACAAGCGCGGGCACTGACTTCAACAAAACTCTTTATGTACCACGTGACTGGTCATTTTAGCAGATAGAGGGGAGAACCTGTCTCATTCACCAGTGGCAACACTCGGGGCGGTATGAGGTGTTGCTAAACGCGCCCTCGCCGCCCGGTACGCAGACGACAAATCGGAGGGCATTCTCATGGGCTCACTTTGCTGCCTTCTTTGGCGAGAATGTGCCTTTGTAGAAAGATGGTACTGCGATAAAACATCTGCCACTACCAGCCATGGAGCATATGACGGCCCGGTAGCGAGAGATCCTATCCAATGACTGCAATGTGGACCCGGCGTTACGACGCCTAAAACTGGACAAATAACCAGCGTTTGCTGTGCCGAGTCCTCGCTGCAATCATAGTAGTGACAGACGGTACTCAATTCCCATAAAGCAGCCATGCCTGGAAATTACTTGCGTCGGTCAGAAGGAAAGGGTCCCGTACTGCCACCGTGACCACTCGGTGATAATCGGTGCGTGCTTCCACACTTCTCAACAATTTACTCAACTAATCCAGTAATATGACGAGCCCATAGGCCGCGACCGAATCAGCAGTTTCCTTAGTAGGACCAGTTTCACGCTCTTTCAGCATTCAGGGAAACACCCAGACATCAGGGTCTGACTTGTGATCAAGGGCTCGGGCCAGCACTCGAGTAGGTAGGACGAGATCGTCTGGGGGGGTATTCTTAGAAGGGATCTGTAACACTACTTAAAAATCCCTTAGGCCCGAGGGTGGAACATTTTCCTCGCTTTCGTCGTCGTTTCCAACTAGGCAGACCATCGATGGGGTATATGTTCCACCCACTGTACGATAAAAGTAACCCCAGGGATCACGATTAAGACTTTCCAACATCTCTTTTCTATTAACATCTTTGGTGTGGCTAATGGCCAGTTTCAGAGTTTTCAGCGCCTCTCAATACTTCTCATGAAGCCGCGTATCCTTGCTGATGTAACCGACTGCGGGTGTAGGACCTCCGAACACGAGGTCAGGACGCACGGAGGTTAGCAGCTCCTGATACCATAAGTAGGTTGCCTCCCGCGGAGGTCGACAACCTTGAATTCAGGTCAAGGTCACATCGCAAATCTGCGTCAACGCTTTGCGAAAGCGACCAGTCCTCATGAAAGTAACTAGCTAATACAAGTAGAATTAATGGAATAATTAAACAACACAAAGTTCATTAATCGGTACAATAGCAGAAAAAGCAAACATTGTATAAAGAAATTTTATGTAAGACTTCGCATCATAACCATAATTTAATTTTGTTTTCAAAGACTACCAATACAGTTGTTGATTCCAGTCAGTTAAGTTTCTTTAGTGAAGCCCTACAAACAATTTATGATTGCAAAACTTCGAGTACTCTTTACAACTATGGTAACGTTAAGTAATAGAAGAATAGAATCATATTATTTAAATATTATTTTAACTCAGTTACGAGTTGAATAAGAACCTGTTAAGAGTATCTTTTAAACATACTAGTTAAGCCTTCAATTTAGTATTAAATATAGATTTTGTTAGCCAATTCGAATAGCTCTCAGACACTTTTTTCTACTTAAAAATTTACTTTTTCGTTGTGCCACGATATATAGGGTGGGCCACGAATTAGTTAACATTTTAAAAAATCGTACAAAAAATCGTTTAGTATATTATAAAAATTGTTTATTTACAAGAAAGTTAATTAATTGGAACTTACTTTCTAAAAATTAGATCGTCTAAATGACCGCGTTTTCGAAGTTTACACTCTTCTAAGCGAACACCGAAATTTTCGAATTCTCGTCGGTAAAGAGGCCGTAAGATCGCCGACATTTCTTCGCTGGTTTTGTTTTAGTTGACGTAGTATATTTGGTTTATTGATGTAGACACGATTCTTCAAATAATCCTATAATAAGAAGTCTGCTGTGGATAGATCTGTACTTCTGGGTGGCATTGGAATGTTGCCTCGTCTGGAAATCAGCTTTTGAGGAAACACGTCTTTAGCCACCGGCAGGGATTCATTGGATGTGTGACAAGTAATTCCATCTTGTCGAAATCGTGCGTTACGATTTTAGCCAGCAAATTTCAGTAACATCGGTCCCAGGAACTCCCGTAACATGTTTACGCGGGATGTTAAATTCAAATGTTAAAGAATTCTTGGCCCACCCTATAGGGTGGGCCAAATTCTTTGAGAGGGTAAAATATATTTTACCCTCTCAAAGAATTTGTTTTTCACTATTTCGAAATAATTTCAGTAGCTTGTCATGATAAGGTATTTAACAAACAGATATGTAACAGATATATTTATGCACACAGACGACTTTTATAGTACTGTATAATGAACAAGATGTATTGGTATTTTATTGGTGTATTATATTTTATATTTATATTTTATATTATATTATTTAAACACAATCTTCTCCAGATTCTGTTTAAGTACTAACTCAATGTGTCGTTCTTCAGGACCGGTAGAGTTCCAAGGACAGCCCACACCTTAGTTTTGTTGTTTCATTTATGTAAACATACTAGTGACAACAAATATTTTAAACTACTTGTTGTAGTTTGTATCCTTTTTAAAAGAAGAGAAACCTATTCAATGTTTATTTATTCTATTGAGTTAGAATTTGATGAAAAGTATCTTACAAGTTTAAAGCTCAAAATTTCTATTGAAAATATAACGCTTAATTATGTTTTTAAAAATAATATGACTATCGTTAACTTATTCTTAAACTTTATTTATACCCTAAACTTATTAAAATAATGGTAAACCTGACGCAATTTACAATTTACAATAATTATAACATCCTCACACATCGCAAACACGGTCGTCTGATCCAAATGAGACAAAGTCTATGTTGACCAGACTCTTATTTTTATAGTTAAAGTACTTATATATTAATTATTATAGAACAAATGATCGTTTTCATCACATAGAGATTTGTCCTGGTGGGGATCGAACCCACAAGCTTAGCAAACCCACAGGTTTAGCAGTCATTATCACTAACCACTAGATCAACAGGCCCGTCAATAATGTAGAGAGTATGTATGATAGAGGTACCTACACTAGCTCTCAATAACATATTTTAAGAGAATACATATTCTCTACATAAGCGTTCGGTAAATTATGGTTACAGTATTTTATTTACCAAGAAAATTCAAATGAAATATTTCCATTCAAGTTTTTCAAGTTCTTACTCGAAGTTCTTGGTTTAGTTGATTCCTCCTCATAATGTCATGCGGTGCTTTGTTCGCACACAATGGATGCGCTGCATGTGTAGGATTGCACAGCCTCAGACCGGCCAACTCATTGCATCGGGGATATTTGTCATGAGGACGTCTAGTTGCCAACCAGCGTGCCTTTCATTTTCTTACCTATTCAGCATGAACCTTGTTTGAGAAGTTATTTTCTGTAGTACTTTTAACTACTGGAACTAAAAGTTATACATACCATACAATAAGCATCTCTTATTAAGTTAATTTAAAAGATATATTTCACCCATCTGATTTAAAAACCTGTCTAAATTTCTTCATGAAATATTTTTGAAAGTACCTAAGTAATCATTTTAAACCTACATCTAACTTGTTAGTGAAGTAAAGATAAATAATGGTTTGAAATTAATTTACACGGCTCAAATCCTCAAGTTTAATTCTAAAACTTGTGCTTTTATTACTCATTTCGTTAAGGAATCCTACCAGTATACATAATAGAAGGGTTATAAATGTTTTTAGAATTAAATTGAAATTTAGAATTAAATGATTATAGTTTCACTTCACTAAACAACAAATGTCATGGGTTTGACCTATACATATATCAATTACTTGTAAAATCTACATAGTTGTTCTTAGTACTTGTTTTTAGTAACCTTTTTTGAGTAAAGTATCGTAATTAGGAAGTATTCTTATTATATAATCCAACAGTTGTGTGCGCCTGAGATTGCAAAAGATAACATAGTAAAGAATCATTGATAAATAAATACTTTAAATCAACTCAACTCAACAACTGTATAAAGAAAACTTGGCAGCAATATCATATTGTATATAACTATTACGAATCTGCATCCTATCAGAGTGTATCACTAAAATAAGTTTTCAGATTGAAAAGAAATCACCTACTGGTGGTGATCTGATGTAAGCATTAAAAAGCATTTCCTTAACAAATAAATGTATTATAATTGCTTTAAGTAACAACATGACTGAAAGTTTCCAATATTATTAAACATTCCTAAGATGAGTAAGTATCTAAAACAGCCTGCTAACTACGAAGGTATTCGTTCAGTAAAGCTATGTCTAGATAAATTTTGTAGATAAATGTTTGCAGCAGAGCCGACTCGGACTGTTGCAGATAAGCTTTGCGAGCATGCAACCTGTTAAGTATGTGGCCGATAAATCAGTGAATAGAATACAAAGGACTCGTGTATCTACTAAATTTTATCACCTGGTTTACAAACTGAGACTGTTCTTAAAGATATAATCGTAGCGACTTTCTGTGCTTTTACAGATTCTTTATAAAATATTTTATTCAATCTTACAACGTTGGGCCACAGGTTGCTTGTCCTCCAGCTGAGCTCAATAGTAGCTCAAGCAATAGGAGAAGGTTCTCATCTGTATTGTATTGATTTAAATTCTAAACTACAACTACTTTATAAAATAATACCTTAGATGTAACACAAGGTAGCTTTTATTTCTTTCTAAATTAAAATTCATCCCAACTTTAAATAAAAAGCAGAAACATTAGAATGAAAAGTACTTTCACATCTATTAATTGTTTTACACCAAACACATTCAACGATTTATCAGACTCATTGTACCTAATTAACGTAAAACGACCAAAAGAGTTCTGTGGTAATTGTAACAGCACCAACACATCAACGAGTATAACAGACATTTACTCAGTCGACATTTACGTTTTATCAGCCAGAAACTTAGTGTATGTAGGTAGTAAATAGAAGTAGTAAAGTGTTTTCTCGATAGATGCTATTACACCTAGTGATATAGGTTGACAGAAACTTGCTAAACAATCTGTCTTTGACGGAATGCACTTTCGATAATATGACATAACCAGTCGACGTGATACCGTTATATATAGAGTGCGCCAAGAATTCGTTAACATTTGAATCTAACATCCCGCGCAAACATGTTACGGGAGTTCTTGGGTCCTGCTGGCTGGAATTTGCTGGCTACAAGTGTAACAAATATTTTCAACAAAATGGAGCCACTTGACACATATCTAATGAGTCCCTGCCGGTGGTCAAAGACATGTTTCTGGAAAAGTTGATTTCTAGACGAGGCGACAATCAATGACCAGAAGTCCAGATCTATCCCCAGTAGATTTCTTTTTATGGAATTATTTGTAGAATCGTGTCTACATCAATAAACCAAATACACTACGTCAAGTAAAAGAAAAATCTCTTTTTGCCGACGACTATTCGCTCAGTGTGGTATATTATGAGTGTAAACGTCGCATAGGTGGTCATATAGACGATGTAATTTTTAAAATGTAAATACCGACTAATTAGCTTTCTTGTAAATAAACAATTTTTATAATATATCAAATAGTTTTTGCATACGAGTTTTTCAAATCTTGACTAATTTAAAGCTCATCCTATAGTTAAATATCATACTTTCGCACAGAACACTTTTTGCAATTTTCATCATACGAACTGTTAAAGAGTTGAATTCTGAGGTTTAAAATTTTAGGGCTTTTTCGCTCAAATTTAAAGTACTGATAGCCTCTCTGTTTATCAAAGTTTAACTAGGGATTAAAGTTTAAGTCCTTAAAGTTAGTATTAGCTTTGTCGCCTAAATACTTTCTATTTAAGACATCATAAATTGCCATCGCAAGTTTAAGAAGTAATAAAAGGGTTTTTAATACTACATTTTGTATTTAGATAATGGATTTTTGGTGTAAAAATAAACTTGCAATAATTTGTTTACTGCAGGACTATGTTAAATTACTTTTAATACGACATCCCCGTATGATTGTACTTGCTTGGTTAGAAATTGAATGCGTTGCACTGAACTAGTAAGCAGTTTTAAAAATATTATGTTAGTAAAATGTTAGTTACCTGATGTAGCACGCAGACGAAGTAGGTAAGCCCGGTGCTAAGTACCGATTGAGTATTGGCCCTCGAGACGAGCGCCCTGCACCCGAGACTCTCATACATACCTAGCGACGCACGCTTTGTAATCACCATTCTCCACTGTTCACTGCCTACCACCTTTGAACAGCCCCTATTGTTAATAATTTATCTCATAGATATTATAAAAATCGTTTGATATTGTAATGCAACATCCGTTCTGGGAAATATTCAAATGGCGTGCTTTCACATTTTTTGGAAATGTTACGCTACTTTGATTGGCGTTTACTAAAACATTGATTCACGGCTCTGAATATATGAATCTCATTGCATTATAATAATTCATAAGTCGAGGAAAGCTTCTATTTTATTCATTTTTGTAGACGAGACCGTGAATTTGTTGAATGATTTTGAAAATATAACTGTTTCTTCTATTAAATAATAACATATAGTTCTATCGGCTTATGATCAGTTAGTTATAAGTTAAGTACCTTTTATGTGTGACTTTATGTTCGTAATTTTTTTTTTATATTAATCTAAAACACAATTCCTTTCTGGATGCAAATTAGAAAAAAAATAAAAAAGAACGGATAGAACTTTAAATTCTTCTTTATATCAAAATTATGTGATAATCTGATAAGTATAGCTTTAAATATGTAACGGCAAAACTTTGATTTTATATTTTAGAGAGCAATGCAGAGTTCATAGACACCAAATATTTTTTTAATATTATTCGCTAATTAATTTTATAGACCAGAAAAGTGACTAAATTATAAAACAACACAGCGCATGTAATAATTTAAATATTTGATATTTAACCACTTACTTAAGCTTAAACAATTTTGCATGCGTTTCTTAGAATGCGTTAATGGCAGCCATTTAGCATTTGACTTTTATCTTTTAGTCCAAGGTTGACTCATTACGAGGAACTTCGAGAAGATACATAATTTGTTTATAAATTTGAATCGGGTGGTAGAATAACGTTTGTTTTCATCTCTTGTTGTTTTATGACTTTATTTTACTTTGACTAGCTATAAATTTAAATAAACACTAAGCATGCACTCTGTCTATTTTGAAGTAATAACCTTTCATTCCTAAACGTTGACGTATAATTTTGTAAGTAACAGCGTCGTCATCTGTTTTATTGAACATGTGATGAAAATGTCAATATATAGTCCTTAAATGAATAAATTTGAGTTAAATAATTATAAATCTGTTAATGTAATTAGTCATATATATAAATATAGGCTATTAAGGAAACGCCCCGGAAAACGAAGACAGGCGTCAGAGCCTAGAGTTTTAACGATACTTTTGATGGTGAGCCCAAAGAAGGTTTATAAAACGTTTTTTTAGCGTTATTCACGCTTCATTAGCCTCGCAATCAGATGTTTTGATTCCGTTTTCATTACATTTTTAAATAGTGTGATGAATTTCTTTAGTGTCTACGAATCTCTTTAACACAACTTTTACGTTTCTGTTATTGAGACAGTCTAAATTATAAAATGAATTGTTTACTAACCTTAAATTTCTGGACACCGAGATCACATGCGTAAAACTTACCTACGTCTAATTTACTGTGCATTTTAAACTTAGGTCCATTTGCGTTGTGGCAAATAGTGAACAGGACGTGACGTCACAAACGACGTGCACAGGCATCCTAGTATCTTGATGCAATCAATTACCATTTATTGCAATACCTAGTCTGCACGGAGACGATTGCCATCGGACGGCGAGACCATTGTGTTTCATTAGGCTTCCTGTCACTTATTAGAGTATATTGTTGAGAGAGTTGATAATTGAAAATATACCAAGTTCTATTTATTGTTGTAGTGTAGGTAAATAAACTTCGTTCTGTCAGCTTATTCCAATTAAGTGAAGAATAAGTGGTCAATCCAAATTCCCTTCGTTTTCTCGTACTGTAGAAATAAAATCAAGTTACATTGGTGCTTGAATCAACAACTCCACATGATAAAAGATGGAGAATGTTTATCAGAAAAGCTGCGTTTCGACAAAGCAACTTTCAAGGAGTAACAAGAATCTCGGGCAACTAAAAGATGTTGTAATGTGTGTACTCTATATAACATATAATATTATATTGAGCAATAACTTTTTTTAAATTTTAATTTGATTGTTTTTGGAAGTAAAAAGTCTATGGCTGTTATTGTACTCTATCATTTCTGAGTACTCAGAATTAGGTAAACATATATTGGATCCTTTTGTTTGACATTCCGTTATATGAGAAACTGTCGCAGATGAGTGCAGCTATATTTGAAATAGTAAGCCCGCTATGAGCAGAGAAACCAGGCTATAGGCTATATTCTTGTTACTGAACTCAGTAGTTTAAAACATATTTTTTTTGCATTAATTTAACAACACTCAACAAACATTATCTTAAATGACTGGTCAAACCATAAACAAGATGTAAGGCATGTAATTACATTCCTCGTGTTCTAAATACATAGAGCCAATTACCTTGAGAGCTTAACGAATACTGGACAAAGAAGGTCCAAGTTAGAATAGACTAACCACAAACTACATTGCGAGATTCAGACTCACCAAAGAGAATGTAAACTAACTTGTTTGTAGGAAAACTTTAAATTGCATTTAAAATTTTTCTCGTTAACATTATACTTAGTCATTTGAAAGAAGAACATTTAAATTATTCCTGAACGAGTTTTACGTTTTGCTTAAATGAGTTTAGATAAGTGTCATATAATTTATATTCATAGGTAGTGTTATTTTACTCATACCTTTGAAATATAATGATTAGAGAGTAAGCACATGAGAAAAGCCATTTACGTGTACACAACATAAATGTATTTCAATTCAAAGTCCTAAAACAACAACAGTTATCATGTAACTGTACCTTATAATTATTACTTTCTCGATATATTACTCCTTGATTTGAAATTACTATAAAAATAAATACTTTTCAAATGACTTTTGTGTAAAACGTACCCAAGTAATAATCTACTTTTGTTTGAAGTACTTTTTTCTTCTACATCAAGCTTTCTACTTAGAGCTGTCAATGAAAATAATTTTATTGCTTGGATAGTTTTATTGTTTATTTTATTGGTTTGCTTTCATTTGCTCCTTGGTATATATAATATGTAATTTGTTTTGTTTTTATCTTTTACTATTCGCGAAAGCAAAGAAGAAAAACTCCTCATCTATCATCTACCAGCTTGAGACAATACTAATATTTCAGATAAAATATTCTGTTACATGTTTATTACACGTGAGTGAGTTAGCTTAAGTACAATATTTACAGACACCTCATAGAAGTTTAAACTTGTGATTTAAATAGAAGCATAATAAACATTATTCTTATCTCATTATCTCCTGTGTAGTTAGCTGGCCGCCGCGGCCGGAATCGGCTAGAAGTACTCGTATATCATCATCATTACCTTTGGACTCCATTCTATATTAATTAGAAATATATACCTTATCGAATGTTACATGATTAGTATTAGACTTAGTCCTATCCTTACAAAGAAAGTTTTGGCCTACAACACAACACCGGTCAGATGGGTCACTATAGAGTTATAGATTTAATTGTGTCAAGCTTTTTGCAGTTTTGATCAGTATAATGTTAATCATTTTAAAATCAAAATATTTCAACAGGGTCAGTAGTAGAATAGAATTGACTAGTAAAATAGAAAAGAACCGTATGTACTGTAAGAAATTCAGATATATGTATACGTGTTTCCCTCCCAGTACGATCACGGGTCGTCTAAGCGGGGTGTGATAAAGCATTTCACTAGACCGCCATAGCGTGGGTCACCATACTGCATTGTCTACATTCGCAATGAGTATACTGACCACCACTCTTGAATTCTTCTCATGCTTTCTATCAGGCAGAGTAGAAACACTTTGGTAGGCTTTATAACACAAATAGTATACAGTTCTTAAAAATCTCACCTGGTCTTGGTTGTGTTTTAGACAGTAGCCAGCCAAAATCTAGTATTTTCCTTTAGAACCAGGGATTAACGCATGTTTAGCAAAAACCTTTGCACACCAGTAGCCTTTTTACTATTCCCTACTTATCGCCGCTATTGTAGTATGATGGTGTGATGGTACTTGGGTAGAGAAAACCTGACACACAATTTGTCTTAACAAATAATTCTCGTCTCTCGCAGTCATTATCTTTCTCCTCAATTACAATCTAACAATAGTCTAGATCTGGCCTATCTACTCAAAGCTGTAAAGCAAATAAAATAAGAAAACTATACAGAAAAGAAATACAATAAAAAATAAAATTAATCTATATTAGTAGATTTCCTTTTTAACAGTTTTGCATTTTATAGTCGAGTTTTTTCTTACAACTTATTTTTTACGAAAACAATAACGATTATGTTTTATTGGTTGCTTGAAATCACAACGATGTCGGTCTTAATTAATTATAATAATTCTTCTTATGGGAAAGTTTGGTTTGCTTTCATTTTATTGAACTTGTATATTTGTAACGATGCCTATTCACTGTCGACAGAACAACATAACTGTGAAGAAACACATCCTGGTTTATCATTCGCAACACGTACGGTATGTTTGATTATAGCCATCAAGATGTGACTACTAAGTACCCATTATGCAAGTGTAATGTTTACGAGAAGTAATGTCTAGGCAAACCATTGGAATGCCGTAGTAGTTCATATAAAAAGCCAGTTTTAACGGTACTGAAACATATCTATCGACGATTGGTGTCTAGTCTAGCCATTGCAAGTCTCGCATGTGATCTAAATGTGGCATGCGGCCGCTGACGTAACGGGCTTTAGAGCTGGTTGAGTGACCGCATCGCATGCTACCAAACGGCATCCCGAATGAACTAAATCGTACCCATTTATTACCAGCCGCAGCACGTCAAGGCAATCCCCTTAATTTTGCGACATAATATGAGCTTACTTGACCACTGCACACGTACACAGATAGAATTACGAGATACGATTTAATAGTGATATTGAGAGATGTAACGTGACCTTGTGAATTTTTTGGAGTAGTTAACACTTGTAACCTACGCATACAATGCACAACAAAACAAAATTGTTTTGCAAAGCGACAAGAATGTAGCACAAGTTGTTCGTTTATTGCCAATTTTGCCAAAATGCCTTTTGACGTACAATAATTTCTTCAATTCCAAACAAAATATTTTGATAAGATTTATTATAGGCTGGGTGTCACCATAGCTGAGGATCGTTCCTCCTCCTGGTATCATTTTCTCATTAACAATCTTCCTCCATTCGGTCGGCGGGTAAACGAACTGTGGTGCAATATGGGTGTGAGGGTGGATTTAGTCGGATCAACACCTTCGGCTACTTCCCTTTTTTCAGACTCTCGTCTTCACTTTTCGTAGTTCGTACTTGGCTATGTCCACCCAAGATTTACGGGATTTCGTGATTTGTAGTAAATTTTTATGTAGATAATATTATTTGTAGTGGTGACATCGAGAAATGCGTGCGAGGCTTGGCGCAAGTTCGTAGAATCGTGATATTAACATTGTTAGTGCACATCATTTACAATGTTAATATTGCGTGCTTTTGCTTTGAACATGCAGTAAGTAGCCAATATGGTGCTAGAGAAAAGTGACTTTTCAATAATTGAATAGAAACACGTGATTTATAAAATACTTTAGAGAAAGTAATGCGTTAAATTTGTAATGTGTTATGAGTGATTTGTTAAAAATGTATGTGCTTTCAGCAAGCATGTTAGAAATTTCCACTTCAAAAGTTTAATGAGAAATTGTAATTTTGACATTGTGTACCTAAATACAAATAGTTCCAGAAAAAAAATTGGGGGCACGTACATTAGAAAGTATAATTGGGGAATGTAGCTAGCCGGAGCGTGTTAATCCTTGGGACATAGACTTTGTTATTTATTTTAACCCAGAAGACTCTAATGACTCTAATGATAATAAGTAAATTACGTGTTACTCTTGGAGGAACAAGTCACATAACTTTTTTTGTCAAAGAAAGAGCATTTAACCTATTTTTGATTTCGTTAATCAGATTTTTATCTTAATACTAAAACAAAATAGTAAATATCTTCTACATACAGAAATCATTCATATTCATTAGTTTTACTTTGCTAATATAATTTGGAAAGCATCCTTAGCATCGGGCTTGAGCGAGCGTAGCATCCTGGATTAATCTTAACTGAGTTAGAAGTTGCAATTGCATTGCTTTGACCTATGATATTGCCCTTGCTAAATATAGACATAAACATATATATCTAAATAGTGTAGGTATAATTTCACAATAAGTTTTTATAAAAGAGAAGTAAAAGAATAGAAAGAGTATTATTAAAACGTAGCAACATACATTACGGGTACTATTGTACATCTATAGTAGTGACCGATGTCTGCTTATGGCTGATGATGCTCTGATGTCGCTACCCGCATTTAGTGTGGCTTTATACTCACAATGAATTGTAAAAACAAGCACCATTAGGTTTATTTGCTCGTTTGAAAGAAATGGTTACAAGAGAAGTCACAAGCTTGTCAGCTGTCAAAGTTAAGCCTAGGATTTTTTTCATATTTTAAGTTTATAGAATAGACTTGAACCATAAAAGTCACAGCACTAATATTATTTAGAGCATTTTATGAGCGTATATCCTCATATACTTATCATAAAAACACAGTTCACATATATAAAAAGTACCATACAAAATGTTCTAGCTCGTAACTGTTTTAAATAAAAATGATTTTTAGCAAAACGTGCCAGAAATGGTTTAAAATATTGGTCTGTTATCAAAGCAAAAGCTTTACAAAAGCACTGACGTACTACACCCATGCAGAATACATTGTGTAAAAAAATTCTGAAAGCTATATTTTTAAATAAGTACATGGTGTGACTCATGGTACGAGTAATATTAGGTACGGACGCCAAAACCAGGGGTTATGGTGTTTAGGGAAATCTTTAATCTTTAAAAAACCCTTTTTGCAAATGATCTAGGCGATCATCATATCACACTTACAAAAAATCATTTAATCATTGAAGTTAATCTGCAAAAAGTATTTGAGCATTTTAAATTACCGATAATAAATAAATAACAATAATAATATTCTAGATCCTAAACTAGACAAAGCCTATGATAACTAGACTGCTGATAAACATACTTATATATTTTGAATATATATGTATATATTATAGATAAATTACTCATACAAACACAGAACAAATGATTGTATTCATCAAAAAAAGATTTGTTCTTGGTGGAAATCGAACCCACGACCTGTGATTTAACAGTCAGGATTACTAGCCACCAGACCAACAGGCCCGTTTAATATACGAGTAGATACGTTTTAAGAGCGCAACATAAGCAATACGAAGCTTGCACAAACACGTTGCCTTCCTTTGAATACACCTTACCCCTGTAATTTCGTGTAAACTAAAAACAAATTGAGAATAAATTGTTCTACGTTACGATTAAACGCTTGGGATTAATATGAGTTTATCATATTGTTCTATAAAATATATAATTTGAAAGACTATCTGTTGAGCGTTGTACACCTACTGATTTTAAAAACAAGACAAGACAACCTACTACCGTATATTTATACGGTGCAACATTGTAGTACGAGTATTGTAAAGGTCGGAAAGCTATTTTAAAAAATGCAAATGACTGTTCTCTGTTTCTCAACAATTTATAACTAAGACACTAATGTATTCCAAGTGTAATAGTGTATTATGTTACATTTTATTTGTGGTATTGCTAACTCAAACCACTTGTACAATGCCCCTGTGCACAACTCCGTAATATTTCCAAGAAAAACGCCAACTAATTTACGTTGTCCTCTGTTCAACTTCTTAGCTTAACCGTGAATGTAATGGGAAAAAATAGGAAGTAGAACCACGCTGATTTCAACACAAACGGGTCGGCTCGACCAGGAAAGTACTACCTTCTCACAGAAGACTAACCTAAAGCAGCAGCACCCGTGCGGTCGTGTTTCGTTGGTGTGTGCGAGACCGGTGGCCCATTAATGTAGGGGTCACTATGTATACACGTGGTAGGTGGGTGTACTTTATACTGCCACGATAACTGTCGAACCTTTTACTTCCTCAAGAGGGGCGTGATAAAACATCTTACTAGGACGGCATAGTATGGGTCACCATACTGCATTGTCTGTATTCGCAATGAGTATAGTGACCACAACTATTGGATCCTATTCATGCTCTCTTTTAGGTAGAGGAAAGTCATTTTGGCAGGTTTGTAAAATAGAAAAAAAAACATTATTGTTAGAATTATTTTAATGAATCCTTCACAGTTAACTTGTTGTCGCTACGTAAATTAGTAAACGAATAACCATATAACACGTACTAAGTAATTTCCCTTACTAAATAAATTTGTAAAGAATTTATCTACAAGACGTGGTAGGTGAATTTAATCTCTTATTTCACTTAATCCACAAGTTATTAAGTTTAAAGTCTGCAAACTATTTTCCGAGGATGGAATGTCACAGAGCGCGTGCGGTTGCTAGAGTAAACATACACATAACCATTTATGATTTAAAGCCGTTCGAGCTATTTAAACAGTCAAATTTATCTTTAATAGTTGTTAAATGTATTATACTTCATTCTTTAAGCATGAAATCTGATTCTACGCTATTGATAATCATTTGCCCTTTAAAAATACATATGTTTAGAAAAGTGAACATAACAATACAATAAATTTTTATCAATAGATATATAGTTCCCGTAAATAAGATTAAATCTAGACACTAAGAATATATAAGTTAATATATAATACACACTTATGATTACATTCATTTATGCAAAAATTAAAAATAAAAGTGTAATTTTAATGAACATTTAATGATATGACTATAAGTGTTTATGGTATGCTTATATGTAATACGTAAGTAGACAGTCATTTTAAAATCTTAAAAAAATATTCAATAAAAAGAGGATACTATTAAAATCTTGGAGCTTTGTACTTAATAATTAGGAATATATTAGAACAACAAATAAAGAGTTGTAATAAAGCTCTTACAAAGTTTGTTCAGCTTGAGTTTGTTTGTCATCGCTCCAAAGTTCACTGTTTTCACAGGTTTACGGTGGAAGTTTATCGATGTCTAAAACTTTACCAAATTTGGATAGTTTAAAACTTACGGGTGAAAGTTCATTGTAAGTTGTTGCCGCTCACAAATATTAATAACTTGCGACTACTTCTTTTTTAACCTAGAAGACATTGTGATCTTAAAGAACTTCAATAGAACTGCCTATGTCCTGCATGGCTATAGCCATAAAAAAGTAGACAGGACTGCATGTATTTTAAATTAATTAAAGTGTGACTGGTTTTGAGATCGTGTGAGTGTATATTCGTACGCTTGGTAACCGTTCACAATTAGGTTCCCATATGCTTGATTGTACGTTATATACACTATCATACATACATGTACGAGTATATTCAGACAATACAGTAGGCCAAAATCTCTTTTCTGAGGAGAAACCTATGTCCAGCAGGACTGTTAATGGCTGTTGATGTTGATGATATACTGTACTATATGATATACTGTAATCCTTATAAGGAGTTTAAACAAATATACTGTACCTTAATGAGATCGCCCTCAAATAAACAAATAACATAAGCTACACGTAAAGATGAGCTGCCAAGTGTAACTTGAGCTGCCATACTACACGTGACGTGTCTATGATACACGTCTTACGGTGAGTTTGTGTCGCTAACATAAAAGTAAAAGACGAACATTTGTTACAGGAATAATATTTTTTCATTGAAAATTTAACCCTAGTCAATCTTCTGAAAGCGTACAATATCGTTTAGTTAGTAATCATGAAGTAAAGATAATTCTTTTTAATCTTAAGGAAACATTTAGGAGTCAACGAGAATGTGAAATGAAACTTAGGTACATACATAATAACAGTATAGATAATTTGTAATAACCTTACACATCGCACACAAGGCCGTCTGTGCCCAAACTTGCCACTGCCTATATGACATTTCTAAATACATACATATTGTATAATGCTGAATAATGTAACCTTAACCTACATATCAAGAAATGGTAATTTCTGAATATAACCAACTTCACAGATGTTGATCATACGCATATATTTACACATTTCAAGTTACATTTCATAAATATTATATAATATTCACAATAGGTCGTAGCTCAGTGTTTAGTTTATGGATGAGAGACCATTCTTAACCCATTGACAACCCCGCGCTACCTTGGAGAGCATGTTAAGGTTGCCATGCGAACAACAGTGACAATAGTTACGGATTGTTCTAGCCCTAAAAACTCCAACAAGACTTTCTCTAGAACTTCGATATTACCTTGTACTTGGGTGTCTCTGCGTAAAAATTGTAGTTTGACCGTAGCAGATTGAAAAGTCGACTCCAACCTAGTTAAGGAAAAACGTTCATTACTTCAATTTCTTATGTAAATTTTCATTCGTTTTATCACACTTTTTTAGGTGAAGCACGGGTCTGTACCCGATTATTTTATTTAGGAATTAGTTCATTATCTGGAATTTGTTGTAATGATACTTAATTATATGAGTAAACACGGCTGAGAAAATAACTAATAAATGACATAAACTATAAACTAAAATTATACCAATTTTATCCAAAATTATAGTTAATTGGGAATCCATTTACAAAATCAAGGAGTCAATGTCTCACTAATCAGTATGAATTCATGAACCTATTTTGTTTGACTTTGTGCGAGGATTTTAAACAATGATCAATGTTATTTATCTGATGCTGATTGTAACGTTTGCTCGTAATCTAGATAGTGGTAAGTCTTCGAGGCGTCGAACTGGGCAATTCTATTGATAAAGTGAGGTCATTACTGGTATCTTGTTTTATCATCTTAATGACGCGCTTAAAGTATTGTCATATATAAATTTTAGATTCCCCTGAAAATCTTACAAATATTGTGACTCATTTTATAACATAGAAAACATTCTTTAATAAGTCATCATTTCATATAACAATAGACGGGTACAGATTAATGAAAAAATAGTATACAAGTAAGTGATTTCAGCTTTAAAATACTTTTAAGGTCACACAGTAACGTTTAATACCCTTTTTTTTTTAACGTGTGGAAACCCCCTCGGGCCGTCACCCCACCGGGGTTTACGGCGGGGTGGTGTGTCGGAATCGGACCGACTAAAACCACACGGTGTGCCACTTTGCGCCTGAGACAGGAGGGATCCAGGGACAGCTGTTATTACGACATTCAGATCCCTTTTAGCGCCTGCCCGCTAGCGCGGGCACCATCTTCGGATAAACTCTCCATTTAGGCGACGTACGGCACACGCGAACGTCACCTCCTCGCGGCTGGCCACTATAGCGGATGGAGGGGACACGGCCACACTCAAGGCGGCATGAAGCGCTGGTATGCGCGCCTCCGCCGCCCAGCTCGCCGGCGGCGAATTGGGTCCGAGTGGACATAGTCCTCCCGGGTCTTCTACGCCGCCTCCTTCCGCGAAATTACGTCTTCGCAGAAGGTTACGACCGCGGTAAAACAGCTGTCGCTGCCGGCCATGGAGCGTATGACGGTCGGTAGCGAGAGATCTCCACCAATAACTGCAGTGAGGACCCCACGCTGCGCCGCCCAGGCGGAACAAACCGCTAGCGTGTGCTGAGCCGAGTCCTTACTGCAGTCGCAGTGGTGACAGGCGGGACTCAATTCCCTCCTGGCGACCGAGTGCAGATATTTCCCGATGCAACCGTGCCCGGAAAGGACCTGCGTCAGTCGGAAGGAAAGGGTGCCGTGCTGCCGCCCTGCCCACTCGGCAATGACCGGCTGGAGAGCCTCCACGACGGCAAAGGCAGCACGTGGAGTCTCCAACCGACCAACGAGTCATCGTGGCTCGACGAGCGGCCTCACGCTACTCGCGTATCTCTTCGGACGGGGGCCGTATGCCGGTACTCGCCAGGAAGTCAGCCGTCCGCCGATAAACTTCGGCGAGCACTTCCGCCTCAAAACCCCACGGCGGAATTCCGGCTAAGGCGCACGCCGCCTCCGTTGATACGGTGCGGTAACCGCGTATGGCTCTAACCGCCAATATCCTCTGAGGGCGCCAGAGGCGAGCCCTATTCTGGGCGGTCAGAGCCGCCGCCCACACCGGTGCACCATACAGCGCCATTAACCGGACAACCCTCGTGTATAGTCGTCTCGTTGCGACGCTGGCTCCACCCAAATTGGGCAAAAGTCGCCCAAGGGCAGAAGCAACGCCGACCAGCTTTGGAGAAAGCTGTCGGAAGTGCTCGTCGAATAGCCATCTGCCGTCGAGGATCAGGCCCAGATACTTCATCTGGACCTGAACCGGTAAGAGGACCGAATTGACTACAATGGAGGCGCCAGATGGTGGACCACAACGGGGCCCATGGAACAAAAGGGCCTCCGTCTTCTCAAGGGTCACCCGCAGACCCAGCGCCTCAATACGCCCGATCACCAGAGAGATACCTCTGGTGGCCAGGTGTGCCGCCTCTTGAAAGTTCATCCCCCGGGCTGTGACCAATGTGTCATCTGCGTAACAAATTACGCTCAACCCGGGGGGAAAACCTCGAAGGGCCCAGTCGTATCCCATGTTCCACAGGAGTGGTCCGAGGACAGACCCCTGCGGAACACCGCACGACATGAGCCGCTGCCTCAGAAGACCAACGTTTAATACCCTTATATTAAGGAAAAATAAATGACGGCAACCTCGGAATACGACCACATAGAAATATTCCAAACAATGTCGTCCACACAAGTATATCGTACAAGTATCTCCGTGTGACGTCATAGCTTTGATTAAAATGTTGTATGTACATATATTAACACTTACGACGAGCGCATAAGTGTAGATAATATGTGCCGCATTTTTGCCATAACTTCTTATGTTAGGAGCTAGTTTGGGTAAGAATATATGTGGAATAATTACATCCGTCGTTGGTAGCTACAGATAACTTTCGTTTTACGATCGTATAAGGATTACAAATTTATTAGATATAGATGTTTGATTTGATGATTGATGATTTTGTATTTATAATTGGAACATTGTTTATAAAGTTGACTTGACATCTTTTAGTGCCATTTATTAATTAATATCAAGCCTTGATTTCTACATAACTAACTATTCTGATTCTTTCAGGGATTATTATATTTAAAAAAAAAGGTAAAGTGTTATGTTTACCCTAACAAATGTACGTGCTCAATCAGTAACTTCCTCTTTACTTTTTCATTGTTTAATAAATCCTAACAGCGTAGTCATGGTCGTAAGTCCCTGTTCTTAGAAGGTTAACACTGAATTTTCACACCAACAGAAGTAATATACAGCTTGGTATGATAACATGAGTTTTCCGCGTGTAATTATTTTACAAACTTCCTAGAATTAACACTGGATGGCGCTTTTTTATAATTTATATGATCGATGCGTCGAGACCGGTGAAAGATATAGAAAATATATAGATATAGATATAGAAAAAAGTTGACAAAAATGTATTATCGTAACATCATATACAAACGTCATTAGATGATGATTGCGTTCACACTAATTGTACTATAAATTGACAGCAATGAAAGTTAAAGAGCTATGTCATAAAAATTAACGTCAATGAAAAGCGTCAAGACAGTGATTCGGGTGAAAATTTGAAATTATAGATACTTTCTGATCAACTCATCAGTTACGAAGAATGAAAAAAAAAGTTCTTTGTAAAATTTGAGCAATTATTTATAAAAGGAATTACTGATAAAAAGGTATATTAATAAATTATTTAGTTTAATACTGATTTTAATTCGACTTAACATTTACCTTTGACCTTTATGGCAAAATATTTTTTTTAATTTATGTTGAACTTGCAGGGTACATGGGGAACCTTTTCAGTGCATTATACCACCAGAATTCAAAAATGAAAACCTATTTGAGAAAATCGTATAAAGTCTCCTGTTGATACATTTTTCCAAACTTTTTTGGGATCGGTGCAATGAGTTGTCTTTTGTCATTCTCCTCTATCAGATTCACATGTCCAAGAAAATTATGCATACTTATCGGAATTGTAATATGTTTGCATGTATATTATGTTTTAACTCATTCATTTTTATAGCTTTGTCAGATAACATTAATAATGAGTATCGAAGTTAAATAGCTTTTTGAATTATTTCATTGTTACAAAATAATAACCATAGTATTTTTTTATAACATACATTCCTCCATACCGTATGTTTTGTATCACCACATTAGCCTAAGGTGTAAAAGGGGGTCTTAAAGTTACTATGACCATAGAACACTTTCGATTATCACCAAAAAAATGTCTTAAATCTGGCAAATCATATATTCTTAAATATGTTAAATTATCAATATCAGCCTTTAAAACCCCACAACACATGGACATAGACCTCTCGTTAGAAAGGAGATTTTAGTCTACTATACCACGTTGGCTAGACGGGCTGGTATACGTTTTTTTTATGGTTTCCTTCTCTTTGGAGTGATATTGTCCTACAGAGTTTGCTCTGTTAATCGACTCTTACGACGCTGACGAGATAGGTGGAAGTGGTGACACTGTATCCTTAATCCGTCACCACACGAACACATAAATGTGTTAAATATATAGCTTCAAGGATACATACATATAAGAATGAAATATACATAAACTCGTGGTAAAATAATATAATAAACACACTAGATATATCTATATATATACATTACGCTCGTAAATAATAACCAATGATTTATAATATGCACTTATATTATCTTCACCACAGGAGTTATCTATACCACAAGAATGATATTTACGTAACTTCATAAATACTTCTTTTACAGCTGTAATAATTATAAAATGAATGTTGCTCCTATATCTTAGGTCGTTGGACTGTTTTATTTTTGTTGGAGTATCTGTAATAAAATGACTTAAGTCTTGTATACTCTATACCAATCCCTAAAAAAATTCATACAAATGGTTCTTCTAAAATCTGCTGGGTTATAAAAATTCCTAACATACATTTTTGCTCTTTACTTTCACAATTTACTATTTATTTAATATTGATGCGGGGGTGACAGTTGTCGTAGTAAGTGTCTGAGCATTACAATACCACGATGACTATCATTACGTCCCTAAACGTGGCGTGAAGAAACATCTCAATAGGGTGCCATAGTGTGTATCGCCATTTTATATTGTCTGCATTCGCAATGAGCATAGTGACCACGACTCTTGGATTCTATTCATACTTTCCATCAGGCAGAATAGAGTCACTTAAGTTGACTCATAAAATAAAAAAAAGGAGTAAGTAGCAGACTTCTGCGTATGGTCTGAGCTTTTGTCGCATTTTGCTCTGTGGTTAGCAATTCTTACGAACAACTTTTGTGGGCAATTCGTCTTTTTCAAACATCCATTCATGCTTACGATAAAACATCATAGCTGTAGATCCAAGTTTCGTTAGTTCTAAGGATTTTTTCTTGTTATTGTCTTCTGTTCTTTGTGCGACTTTACACGCTCTAACCGAGAACTACTCACTCACTTTATTAGCGTTTTTATTGTGTGACTAAGAGCCAGGGTCACTAGCTCCTAGGTTAGTTGTAGATAATTTTGTCAGATATATATTAACACTATTTAACATAAAGAAATAGTCTATCAGTAACTTTATCACCACATGGTGAAGCTAGCCTTAATTATAAATTATTTTACATAGCCCCCTAACCTCGTGCACCTGTAAGTTTGCCTCTCTTAATCTTAAAATATATTTACGTACTAAATTTTGATAGGTAAGTGTTTGCTTTGTGTAAGACTCGATATAAATTATTTTACTTAACCTAAGATTATGAGTTTCAATTCCTTGAAATTAATAAACTCATAAACTAACACTGTTCACTCAATTGTCTAACTGAATAGCGTTCTGATAAGTTCTTCCAAATGGTCCCACCTTCTCCCTTCCTCTACACGACAACTCATGCTGATCTTGAAAGGTACCGTTTTAGAGTGATAGACATACGTTCTCAATAGCTCTTCTTACCTTTGCCAGTCGGTTAGAACCTTTTTTTTGTGAGTACAGTCACTAGCAGCCTCTTAAAATGAAAAAAAAATATCAATATTCTCTCGACGGCCCAACTAGGAGAATATACTGTCAGGAAATCCTTAACTTAACACTAGTCATAAAGTACATTTTTTTATATTTCGTTTAAGTATCAAACAAAAGTCGTATTATATAGCAATAACTACACGAAATAAAAAAAATATTTCGTGTAGCTAAAAACAAAAATCTAGAAATTAAGGTACCTATACCAAACTATCCACACTTTTTAAAATTTTAAAAATCTTTCATGCCTCCAAAAAAAAAATCGTGGCCATGTACTATTTAAAATTTTGAAGGTTCACCCAGCTCAGAAATTCAAAAAAAGTCATCACCTCAGTTCTGAAACTTTCGCACACACAAAACAGTCATGAGTCAGTTTTTAGATTGCAACAAAATATGAGTAACCAAGCGTAATGTTCATTGGAAGAGATAATTCTTAGCGATAAGAACAACGTCTATTACACTTACAAGTAAGTATGAATATTTTCACAACTATTTTATCTTGGACTTTGAATTAAAAGAACGCATCACAACAAATTATTACTTATTGAAATTAACTTTAACATCCCGTAACCTATCGTATTAAATTGTTATGAGGAAGTCTTGTTAAACATACTTTGTGTGTCTCTAAACGTGTTCTAAGTGTGCTAGCAAGTCATAAAATAAAAACCTGCAATACTTTTTCCATGAGTATAGCGAGGTATGATTTAAAACATTTAAACGACAGTTTAAACAGCCCAATAAAATGGTAAAGTAAAATTTAAAAACGATCCAACTAAATATTGTACCCACACAAAAAAAAAATACAAGCACAGTGATTCAGTTGCACGAGCCATAATATTCGAATTCAATTCACGTCAAATGTTGTGAAAAATATGCGAATATTTTTGATGGGCCAACGTTAAAGTCAGTTATTTTATAACACCCCAACGTTTACAAGAGACCTTTCATTGAATCGTGAAACATAAAATTCACTACAATAAATGGTCGATACATTTTCATTTGAAAAAACTAAAAGGTAGGAACGGTTTTAAGCTTCTATATGACATGATTTAGGTACCTGAATGTAATATAATTTTTGGTATTCAGCTTTATTCACTTCTTCAAGAAAAGTTCACTGCTGATTCTGTAGCAAGAAAATAATTGTATCCAATCTAAATATGTATTTAAAAGTAGAATAGGCAGTGTAGGCACGGAAGCAAAAAACGTTGTCGGGTCGTCTCGGTCTCGTGTCGTGACCGCCCTGTCACTACCAGCTCCAGATTATATCGCGAAATCCAATTTCGTGGTTTTGCTATCGCTCTCACAGGAAATTTACTAGATTATTTTCTTCTAATGTGTTTTTTTTGTAAAATATCCTCATTTTATTGCCTTAAATCCATTAAACACCTTAGTAATATTGAATCACATTTGAATGCCAGTTTGATTTATGAAACAACGAAAACATCTGTATTCCTTAAAATTAGATCTCCTTCGATATTATAAAGCAACAATACAATGACTTTACTACCTGCCTTCGGTAAATTAGTCATGCAAGCTTACCTGCTAGGCAAGTAAAAATAGAATGTTTGAGACTTCAGGTTTCACTAAGTAGATTTATTATTGGATAAAGTTGTACGACTTAGTAATATCATTTGAGAAATGAACGTTATGTCAACAACGGTGTGCTACCCGGGCTTTGGGGTAAGATAAATGAGCCTACGTAATGCAACGTACCATACCCACGTCGTACCAGTTTTATTAGAAACAACAGGAAATATTTAAAATTGAATTCTTAATTTAAAGTTTAATATTTTGTCGTTACAATGAATGTTGGTTCGTTCCATAGCCTATATAGCCTAGATAGATACATATAGCCTACATATTTATCTTACATTTATGACCATGTGGTTGAGGTATACAATTTCTTATTAAAATACTTAAAATTTTCGTGGAAGAATGTGCATTATGCATAATGAAATCGTCTAATGTCAGTTCAGACGATTTTAGAACAACTCAAAATCACTATGAAATCTTCACTTTTAAATTATTTTAAGTATATTTAAAATAAGTTCTTTGACGGCAAACATAAAGCAAGTAGTATTCCCTCGTATGGATTTCTTTTGTGATTTAAATAGAAAAGTTGTTTGACATTACCTAAAAAAAAGGTTGTTTACGACACTACCATTTAACCCTTCATCGTAAGCTTACAAAACGACAATTTAGAGATTAAAATAAGTTTCTTTGTTACCATTGCCTGCATATTATCGTAGTCGGTGTCCTAACAATATGCTGTACCACATTTATTCATACAACCATTAAAGGAATTTGTTCCGGTGTTAAGCTTCATAATCTCACAAAAATTTAACACAATACTAACAATGTCCTTGAAAGATAAACACGTTGTCATTGTAGTTTATAATTAAAACGTGATATTGTAGTAACAGGCAAATAAATAACTTTTACCTTATTTAAATGTTATTTTATTGAGCGGTTGATGTCAGTTTTGAATGTAGTCGTTATAACAGCCACTATCAATTCAGTCAGACATCGTTTGGTTCCAAGGATAGAATAGAATGGAATGGCCGCTTGAGAGTATTTGAGTTCATCGAGTGTGCATCGCAATCATCTTTATTCTCGACTTTTCAAAGTACTTCTTGATATTATTTACTTGTGAAAAGGGTTTTATACGTAGTTTGTTCGATGGTAGGTAATATAGGGATTATATTATATTATTTATCCTGGCAAGGGACCTTTGGTTGACCTTAAATTTAACCCTTAACCTATTCTGAAGGAGCTCCTTCAATCCACCCACAAGCTCACTACGCGAGTAGGTACTGTTGTTCTCAGCACAATGGAGGTACTTTAGAACAGAAAATCCAATAGATATAGGGAATAACGGAACTCCCTCTAATATTTATAACTATTTTAAATGTATACGAATATAAATAAATACTTATTGGATATCATTAAATTTATCTCTGTAGGTAAAACTTTTAATAATTAAATTAAATCAACTTATGTACCTAATACAGATAATTATGTTTTATAAATAATAAATTTTATTAGTAACATAACAATGGACAATTGTTTGCCTTCATGAGTACAACTTAAGTTTTTAACCGACTTCAAATAAAATAACAAGTCTTCAATTTGCTTGTATTTTGTTATGTTTTTACTTCTAAAATTCATCATTTGTAATTCTTCAAATAACTTTTTTAATTTTGAAGAGTATGTATATAATTGTAAATACACCACCCGTAAAAGTGAAAATTAAAAATGAAGAATATCGTTTATTGTAATTCATACTCATGTAGACGTTTTGAAGTCGGTGCTATTTTATTTAATTAATTATTTATATAATGTGGGTATTTTACTCATGTTCGAACAAGGGCGACCTAGCTTCTAAGTTGTATGATGCAGCATTGGTACTTAGAATTAATACAGTAGTAACAACAGTTTTCTCATTTCCTGATAAGAATGCTTAGACCTTGTTGTTAACCATGTGACCTAAATTATACAAGTAACATTGTGTGTCACACAATATACTTAAATACTTATTACACTAATTACTCAAACATATATATTTGTGTCGTTTATCGTTAAGATACGAGTAATTAGACGATATTATATTTTCTAACATTATTTTATAATTAAATGGGTATATTTCTTTTGTCCTACCTATTTTTACGAATCTAGTAAACATAACTGAAATTAATTAACGAAAATTAATCATCTTTAAAATGATTTTTTAATTTTGCTCATTGCCTTTAAATTCAGTAAATACTTAGCAAACCAGCCACCACTCCACCAAAGATAGTGGGTTCAGTTTCCAAGGGCAGTCATTATTTAAGCAATTTTTATATAGTCATACTGATTTCGAATGCCTAACATCCATTAGCTGCTATTTTTGGCAAGTCAAGAAGTATTTCTTCTAGAAAGCAAACAATATGGTGAACTAAACATGAAGTCAAACCTCAATGATTGAAAAATAATGAATCAATGAATCGACAGTTGCCAGTAATACATGTTGAACACTAACATTAAATACCAGGAATCCCCGGCACATCAATATCGTGTATAATGATATCAGGAAATTACGCACATATACAGGATCAATTACAGATAACTTCGTTTCTGGAATCTTATCATAAGTAAGTACACGTGAAACATTTCTCACTCATATCTTTAACAACAAAATTCCACAACACGTTGATTACGGCTTTTTAAAATGTGTTTTTAAATGTAGGTACATTTAAAAACATTTAAGAAGGCCGGCTTAAGTGTCTGAAAAACATAGTTGATGTGTTGACAATTTGAAAATATTTTTTATAATCATATTGTCACCATCTAGCTAGCTGTCCGATAAATTAATTGTGTATGTATTCATGATTGTATTGTAATATACAATTTATTAAACATTTATATTTTATTTCATTTTAAAATATACGATAAGTAATATTGCACCTCACTTAGTAGGGTCACTCAATGTGATGAACAATAAATCCATGTTTTGATGGCATCAGTATAAACCACGTATTTATATATCTACTAATGTATTGTAATATAAAACCATATATTAACAATGATGAGGCAATAACTATATTTAGGTAAAGATTTCAGTCTATTAATACTGACAATAAGTATTATAAGTATAGTTACGAAAACAATTTATTTTCATATGTATTTCATGTTTTTAGTATATTAAATGACACTATCGTTGCGGTTGTATGATTAATAAATGTTATGAGTTCAGTACAGCAGTAGGGAATGCTGTTTCTAACCGACTGTGAAGTCAGTTTACCATCAGTTGGGCAGCAAACAATTAGTTCACTTCGATCACGAATCTTGTGCGACTGTCATCCCTTTTAATAATACAGGCTTGTTGGTTTAGTGGTTGGTCACCCTAAGGCTAAGATGGAGGTCGTAACTTCGATTCCTTTGATGTCTAGGTGATATTAGAAATATTTTTATCTACAGTTTGATTAACATACCCCAGGCTATGCTTAGATTGGAATCAGACAGCCGTGTGTAAGATATGAGAAGTTATTAATATTATTATGATATACATATATATACATATATGTATGTAAGTGTACCTACAATATGAAAAATTGCATGCACGTTTCCAAGAATAGAAAGAAAGATAATAGTATACCTTTCATTTAGAAAAAAATCACATGAAAGCAATCAGATATACATAGACTCTTAATATAACAAGATACCACATTGTACGCTCGTAGAGTCCGGGATATTCAACGAAAGTGTTATTTTTCTTTCTATTTTCAGCTAACAATTGTGTGTTGGGAACAATACCTACCTTCAATAAAACAATAAAATCTTTTGTATGTATAAATTGATATGTATAAAAATGTACTTAGTTCATATTTTTTTTTATATGAAATAGTATTAGCGTTCTATATTCTTTTCATTTATTTTTTTGTATATTTAATACTTTGAAATAGTAATTTTGAGTCTTATGCGTATACTGTGCCGACGTTTTGAAATCATGTGTTTGTGTTTAACATTTGTGAAACAGCAATGAGCCATAATGATGTCGTTTTGTCACGAGTAATGTTATATAACTTGTAATAAATAAAAATGTCGTGGTGTTGAAGAATATTAGTCCGTATTTTTATTCCAAGCAGTGAATTTAATATTATTATGATGACGACACTGAATAGAGACCTATTATTTCCGTTAATTCACTGTAAAATACTTAACTTTACTTATATTTGTCTATTTGTTTATGTACACATTTCATATAGAAGTATGTTTTCATAATTTATGATATTTCTTTTTTCGGCGTTTGATGATTAAAACTTCTATTTCTTTTTATAAATACCCAAAGGTAAAAAAGAAACTACGACATTAATGCCGCATTATGTTATGTATTTTCATAAAGTATGGTCAACAAATTATTTTAAACATAATTCAGAAATAGGGAGAAAGTTTTCACTTATTTATTACTTGTAATAAAAATTTTTTTTTAATTATGATGGTACTTCTACTTTATCCCATTTAAGTTTAAAGAAAAAGTTCATTTCTGAGGGTGAACATTTTATTACAATTCACCAGGACATAGACGCATTAAATTCGGTTAAAGTTAAAACAAAATTAGGGAAGTAAGTAAGCGTTACAAGTATATGGTAAACACACCGACCATAAAATCAAAGTCATTCAACAGATTCATATGAGCACGTTGTTCATCTGCGGGTACCCACATTTCTATTTCTATTCCTACGATTTAACAACATTTGGAAACCCTTAAAATACATTTTTATAACGAACATAAAAATGTGAAGCCAAAAACACCTCACAAAGTACCTAAATGTATAACTATTACTGGATACAGAATCAATGTTCAAAAAGTGGTCCTATGCGAAGAATCCTTTCACTATTAATGCGATGGAGAGGCAATATCAGCCTGTATTGTAAAAGAATAAAAAGGGAAATAAAGTAACTTGTATGGCGGGTTGGTTGCAAGATGCAGAAATCTGTGCGGGGCGTGGGCGTGGGTGAACCGGTCTAGACACGATGAACTTTAAGGATGCGACAAAACAAAAATAAAAGTTTCACTATACCGCGACACCGACCTGGGGACTCTGGACTTAATATCTGATTTTAGCCGTGGCCTGATTTACTGCATTTTACTGAACTATAAAAATGTAGCCGGCCGGATTATAAAAATCTTCTTCATCGCATCTTCAACAGAAAAGTAGAACGTTCAGATATCGGCAACACGCTAAAACATAAAACTGGATTGAGTGTAAGATATAGCGGACAGGCGATGCCTATTTAGTATCTATCTGTTGAATGCTGTTGCGTGTTACAAGAGTGTGCTAAACAAAGGACTCAGTTATTGTAGCTATCTTTGGATTAGAAATAAATGTGCACAGCAGCTAGTAATGACATTTTTATTCAGAATTGAGTTATCGCTCGTCTCACCTATGATCAGCATTAATTATAAATTTGAGGGTATCCATAATATATCTTAATAGCTGCCTTTAGTAAATTTAGTTGCATATCAAATCAGTTAACTTTCACTTTGCAGCATTTTAGATCCTGAATATGATAGATTGAATTGTGACAATTAGACAAAAGTGACAAAATGTAAATGCTACATCATTTTGTTTCTATTTTATTACCTGTTGATGCTTGAGCGCTATTAGCGAGCAGTTGGTTTTGTTAATAAATTTCAGTATGTTCGATACCTTTGGTAAAATAAATCTTTCTCAATTATTATGTTTGTCCTCGATGATAATCATTTCTGGTAGGGAATATAATTTAGAGTAGTTTCTTTAAAGACACAATGAACTTTGTCTGAACTTATTTTAAACTCCTGAGAGAAAACTCTAATTTAACTCGAGTGGACACAATTGCAAGAAAACACGAGAGAGGACGTCGCGGCGGATTAGATTAGTGAAGATAAGATTAGTGGCGTCGCAAGTGCGCCACGCTGCAGCCACTATCTGCCATATGAACCTACTAATTGCAAACTCGTCCCGCTACATTTTAACACATCTTTATCACAATTATTTCTTAGTTTCTTTTACATTAAAACATTTTTAAAGATCTTAGAACGGTTACCGTAGTCAGTCGCAGATTTCTAGCTCTTGCTTTACTCTAGGGTTTGGTGGCGTTTTGACGCCTGGACTCGGGTGGGGCTGCACCCTAATGCAATGATTCATATTATTCGGTTTGCGGGCGAGTTGAACGTCTTCCATTATTGTCATTCATCGGAGGAAGTGGGCGGCGAGGGGCGGCGCGGGTGCCGGAGGTAGCCCCCCGCTCAGTTCTCAGTCGCTCGCCGACACTCTCGCTGTTAGCACGCGAGAGCCGCGATGCACGTAGTCTAGACTTGACGCATTCAGTTACGGTCCGCGTGTGTGTGTCCTCCCCGTGATCTAATACCGGAGCTCGTTTGAACCGCGTATAGTGTAGCCGCAGCCAGTGCACTCCTTCGGATCTTACTACGGTTCGAGCAGAGCGAACAGTCGGAGTATCAGCACGCAACATCCGACGGCTCAGCTGACCGGCGCGCCTACTGTCTGCGAGCGCACGGTGAGTGCGATCGATCACTGCATGCACGCGCTCCACATCATTTTGTGTCTATTTCGAGTTGCTCGCGAAACAGTTCCCGATGGATCACATGTACCTACACATGTCGCACACCCGATCATCAACCGCTGTGACAGCTGCCAAAGGTTGATGATTTTCCCTTGAAATGACGTCTTTATGTCATATGTCGTCGCACTGATGCAGCGACCGTGTTGATAAACAGTGTCTTTTTTCTGCGTAAATGACCTAGCAAACGGAGGTACTTCATTCTCCGATGGCAAAACGTTTTAAATTATAACTCGAATCAACTGTCTTCTAGTCGGTGAAATCGTTTCGGATCTCCAGTGAAAATGTATTATGATGTTGTGATTAATACATGAGTGACCGACGTTCTCTTGGTGGTTCCCCTTTAACACACAGTCCGTTAACCAGCTAGATGACTTCCCGTCGAATAGCACTCTTGCGCGAAATGCACGTCCTAGCGCAGTTCGCCGTAAGCCCGACTCCCGCCGCTTGTAATATACGAATCGCAACATGTCAAGTATTTTAGGATATTTTAGTAATGAAAACATTTATTGATCGCAAATAGCTAACATAGTAGATAGACAGCAAACAACGGTGCCTAATTAGATTTGCGCCATGCCCTCCTTCATAACATAATGATTGCGTATTACACAGGCCTATCTATAGTGTTTTATATTCTTATAGACTATGTCACGGTAATAAAATTACTTACATAGCGATAGGTTCATCAAAGGAATGAAAAAGCGTAGGAGAAATTATTTAGTACGCTACACAAGTGGCTCGTGGGTATGTAAAGCAACAAAACTTGTTATCTCTTATCAATCTGCTCTTGCGAAGGTCGTGCTGATAGACTCATTCCGGTAGTTATGTACCATTTATATTATGAATTCATAATGACATGAGAATATCATTAAATTGAGACAAACAGATTTAAATAGTCGAAAAATGAAACGTTCAAAGTATTGGACTGACCGGCCATACTGGGTACATACTCGTATGCCATATTATAATTTATCTACCTTCATTATAATATAAAAAATATAAGAGTAAATAATAAAAATATTATGCCATCAAGAAGCATTACAGCTTACGTTTTTTCTTCCGATCAACAATTGCATATTTACAACATAAAGCAAATAACATGCTCAAAAAATTGTAACTTTATCTCTGGTTACCCCACATTAAATTTTAAAAACAAATTGAAAATGTCTACCAGACTAAACTTTCATTAAGTGATGAGAACTGGTGATACTAATTAAATAAAAATAATTGCTTTTACATCAAAAGTAAAATCTTGTATAACTATAATATAAAACTTAACAAACAATTAAGAACGTAAGGAATTTAATGAATTAAATTTCTGTATACTAAAAATGTTTTCGTTCGTTTGGAGATCTAAGCTATCTGACGATTAACATATTGGCGCTTGTTGTTTGTAGATAAGATTTTCTTAAAATTAGTGACTCATTTGATAATCATATCTGTGTCCGCTATATCACAGTTCGAAATGTTCATTATAATAGATTTAAAGTCAATCGATGACAATCAATCAAGCCCAAAATCGATCAAAGACGCTGACTACGGGAAAGGCCTATGTCCAGCAGTGGAATTCAGCAGATTCTTGATGTTGATGATGCCAGGTACTAAATTAGTTAGTACCTACATATCGTGAGGAAATATGTCACAGAACCATTATATATGTAACTGAAAACTTAAATTGTGCGATACAGGATTCACGTTTTCATAATTGCTAAGTAGTTCGATTTCTATGCGTTAGACGACGTTGCATTTTTGCTGGTTTATTATTATAATTTTTAAGAATATTTTATCTAACTATATATTAATTATGTATTCTATATTGCTGTAAAGTTGACAAAAGGAAATAAACTAAAAATGAATATCTTAATCGATAATTTATATTATTATACCTCACTGTGTAGTAACGAATAGTTATTATGTAAATATTGATGAGTTTTCGTCATACAACAGTCATAGTAAAAACTTGAAGGTTTCTAGGTTTTAAAACATGTAATACTAAGTATAAACATTAATTTCATCCAAACAAATTAATTACCATCCCATTTTGTTTAATTACCTCAAGTACAATACAAATTAATTTATAATATTAATTTATGAATGTGGTGTACTATATACTTAGGTCCGTATAAAGTAAATCGGCTGTCCGTTCCCATCAGGTCCGAATCATGACTGCTGTCCAACATTTGTTGACCTATGCTATAGAAAGAAAAAAAAAACTATCTGTATCCAATTTTAAAGGAATCTCCCTTGAACGTTTAATTTTTATCTGCCTAAACTAAGGCAGATTTCTTATACAGTAAGGTAGAAGAAGTGTTGCACTATGGGATCTAAAACTCAATTTCGGCGTAACAAATTGTATAGTTTTGTTTTATATTTTTTTTTTAAATATAACTAATACACTTAAACATAAAATAACACCAATGAAGCAATATATATATAAACGCGAAAATCGTTTCACAAAACAATAAATATTTAGTGTCCATTCCACCCTTTAATATTATTTTATGTACCTAGCAATTTGCGATAACGAAACACAGATAGCGTACGTGACTATTCCCATTTATATGAAGAAGATAACAGTTTAAAACTTATAGGTAAAATCATCAACTAATGGGTCAGTCCATTGTCAACAGGTTATTCAACATGGAAGAATGCGTTCGGCGCATTAAGGGCAAATAGACTCTCGTATCTTCAGCACAAAAGAGTATTGACACAGGCAGATAAGCATATCTGAGTGTACACTAATGTAGGTATCTGTGCGGCTGGTGTACACTCATTGTTCCGTTATCGTGTACGGTTAGCGCATTATGTGGCCGATAAGCAAATAAATGGCCGTTTATTACTGTACAGACGTCTCTGCATGTCTGTTCTTAAATTGTAAATACTGCACTTTTTTCCGTTATGACGCAGTGCGACAATAACGTGCACTCATTTTAGATGGCAAGTGCAGTGTCGTATAATTATAACAGTATTTTCAACAGTTCAACACATTCAGTAGTAGTATGGTGTAGTTTTCAGTAGCCGTGTTTCAAATGCCAACAAGTCCATTTACGAAAGCTACAACTTATAACAATTGTCCCAAAAAAATCTATCGTAAATGTAACAAATATTGGCTAGCTTTTTTTTGGTCGCGTTTTGCACGTAGTGCTGACACATGTTACGATAACTTAAAATTCTATGATAATTTACATAGCCGTTTCACTTACACAAATACCCAAAACTGACTATAGCCTTTTTATACACAAACTCTGAAACAACCGGTGATTTCCTTGCGTAAAAATATTTACATTTAACAAGTATCGAACTCGCAACCATTGCTGAATGTCCAACTGCTGAAACAAAAATTTCATTATTTATTCGGCACATAATTGTAACGTTACTTATTGCAAATCTTTTGCAAGTTTGACATAGGATATAAAAATGACTTAAAATAATAAGTATTTACTAGGCATATTTTATTAGGAAAAATCACAAGGAATGGAATACTTTTATTAGCTACCTTGTACTGAAACAACGTTTTCCAAGAGTCTAAGAAAAGTTAGACGGGCTTTGAAAAGATATTCGAAAAACGTCTCGACTTCGGCTTTGTTTAGATAAGTTATACATGCATGTATATGTATACTTGCTGTGTAAAGAGTTTCATTAACATCGATCGAAGAGATTAATGTGATGGCGACGGTTTAATACCTTATGTAGTTCGGGCAGCAATTTTCATAGCTTAGCAATTTCATTGGCATCGAATGCGAGAGTGGCTTGTCGGCGACGTAAGGGCGTGCGGCGCGTCGCGTTCGTTCACTTGGCACAGGCTATATTTAGTGAGAGCGGAGTGTGGTGTGTCGGCGACTGCGGTGCTCGCACGCCGGTTGCACGCGGAATGCAGTCCGCCGAGCGCCTGACCTACCACAACACCACGCTGTCACAGATTCGTAGCACGCAGACTCTTACCTCGCATCAGGATGCCTATGCCCGATCAACCCGTATCACACACCAAGTCTTGCGGAGCCTGCCGACGTACCGTTGTTAAGATTCACGCTCGTTCCACGCCATTTACGACCACACTTGTAAAAGTACGTTATATGTACTTGACACCAATTAAATTTCTACGGCACCAACGGGTGCAACTTGTATTTTCTGGAATGCAGTTAAATCTTACCGTTGTCTTTCTTTTATGTTTGATTTTACCTTTATAGAAGAAAATTAAGTGGGCTACGAGGGTCTACAAGTTACAGCCCTAATTTTTTCGGGACATACAAAGATTGACGTCATAGTTTTCATTCCGTAATGTGATGCGTGCCAATTACTAATACAATAGTCTTATACAAATAATATTTATGTAGATTAACAAGTAACATTATAAAGGTTTCGGTCCTTGTAAAAGGTCAGTCAGTGGGTATGTATTCTGTAATACATACTTGATATTTAATTTATTCCAAAGTTGGAAGATGATTACCATAACAATTTCTGTCATGTCATGTCGTTCAGCAAAAAGTGTAATGTAGACGATGGGTGGAGAGACACAGCCCTGAATAAACGCTGAGTGCTATGTCGTTGGTCTGGATGTGGGGGTGCGTCGGCCGCTGTGGCGCCGGCTAGGTCAGACGCCGCTATTAGATCCGCAGATTGATCGCAGCTCCGTCGCGTTTCTTGTATAGACGTCTTATTTTATTTGCCAGACGCAAGAGCATGACGCAACTATTCTATATTTTTATGTGCGCCTAGATTTTACAAGGCTTCCTAACGTGTGACAATTATTTTTTTTGCATTAGAACATCTACGAACATCAACGAGGCCATTACACAACCCTGGCCTGCATCATGTACCTGTCAAGGTTGTATTGTGATAAAGAATTCTACGTTGTTCCAGCTGTGTGGTTACCGGTAATCATTGTAAAAACTTAAAAAAATTCTTTTATACATATTTAACATAAACGGTTATGTAGGTACTTGAAACGTATATTTCGCAAGAAGCTTTTTTTTTTAATTTGAGAGAGTATTTAGGCACACAATAATAAGTAATTGTAAATTTATTGGCTTAAAGTATTAATAATAGTAATAAACTATAACCAGGCATTAGGATCGTAGTATACCCATCGGAAGAGTAGGGATTCCGATGTCTATTAACAATATAAGATATTGTTACACAAAATATTTTATAGAAATTTTGTAACAGTTAAAGGTTAAGTAATTTAAGCATACAGATGACCACATCTTCACCTTGCTTTTATTATTTCCAAGATTATTTATAACCAGTTCATATTATTTACTAATACCTGAAGAAACAACTGTATATAAGCTTAATTTTCAAAATTTATGCAATTAAAACTAACGAAACGATTTATATCATATTTCTGGCAGGCTTTTGCAATGTTACTACCATTTTCCATTATTTTATATTATTAGGTAGTAGAGCCACATTGATTTCAGCACGAACGGGCCGGCCTAACGGGGTAGTACTACCCTCCCATAGAAGACCAACCTAAAGCGTCAGCGTCCGTGCTGTGGTGTTTCATTGGCGAGTGCGAGACCGGAGGCCCATTGATGTGGGGTTTCCAGTTATCATGATAACTGTGTAAGCCTTACACTGCCACGATGACTGTCATGCCTTTTACGTTCCCAAGCGGGGCGTGAAAAAGCATCTCACTAGGCCGCTATAGTGTGTGTCACCACATTGCATGTTTGTATTTGTAATGAGTATGGTGACCACATCTCTTGGATTCTATTCATGTTTTCCATAAGGCAGAGTAGAGTCACTTAGGTAGACTCTTAATATAGAAAAAAATAAAGAGGACACATGGTTCGAATGTCTTTCGCTTGTAACATAAATATTATTATAATACTCGCACATTTTCACAAATTTATGGGCACTAAAATATAATTATAATGTACAACTTGGTGTAGCACTAAAAATTCAACTCAATTCTATAAGTTCTAAATCCAGACGAATATAAAAAAGAATAGATTACAAAATTTGTAGATATAACGTGAAATTGAACAGCTCTAAGGCGAACAATTCTATTTGATGAATACTGGCTTTCACCAATTATAACTATATAGAATACACTTTTTTCTGTTGTACATTTTTCTTTTAAATATATGTAGTTATAGAAAAAGCAGTAAAATTGTTTCTTAATGAATTCAGTTGAAACATATTATAAATAAAATTGATAAACATAAATTCATATGTCGCTATCAAAATTAGATAACGACGATGCCTGATGTTCCGATAAAATTATTTTGTGATAAAGGACAATATAAAAATAGTTTAGATAGCAAGAAATAAAGGATTCATACCCTTTTCGCACAGTGAGCAATAAATCATTCCGTAAAAGAAAAACTTTCTGAAAACGCTCGCGTTACAAATTATATTAAACTAAAATATCTTACTTGCGATCAACGTGAAGTCGCATGGAGATGATTATATATTTTTCAATTAAAAGTATTATGGTAAATATTTATAGTATCATCATCATCATCGACAGCCTTTCACAGTCCACGTAGCCACGTCCACGTCCAGTAGCCTCTCCGTAGCAAGGAGTTTTTGGTCTACTATACCACGCTGGTCAGACAGGTTGACGTAGAATTTGTTCCAAGGTTTCTTTACCTTTTGAAGTGATTTTGTCTTGCATATTTTGTTCCCTTAGTTAGCTCTTACAACACCCATGGGAACAGTAAGGATGGTGTCACTTTGTATTCGTAATCCGTCACCATACAGAGTATTTGTAGTACATGTATTCAGTATTGCAATTATTAATTCACAAGTGCTCGTAGGATATGTGTGTTCTGATCATTATCTGAGCATAAACTTTCATTTTTCATTTCATTGTATGTATAACATGTCTCATAACAATGGACAGGGATGCTACAGGTTCTGAGTAAAATGTGGAGCCTCTAGGCCACACACTGTGTGTACCGGAATATTGTAATTGTATTCAAAAGTTATAGACGAAAACGAATAGATATTCGAATAAAAAATTATATATATATATTATCATTTCGAAACTCGTAATAAACATTTTTTTATTTTGTTTATTGTTCAATTAAATCAGGTAAATGAAGAATAGTTAAAATTTAATAAGCATAAGGCATTATGACTTTTTTTATAAGTCAATTTGATATATTTACAATACACCAACTATACAAGAAATGCATTTTATGATGGTTTGTTGATGTAGAAGGGTTTACATGGTTACATGTAGAGTTCGGCGTTGGTATTTTTTAAAAGCAGCTATAAACGCAGGATTGACTATACAATCATATTGATTGACTCGTAAGAAACAAGGATAAATTCAGCGTCTCTGTCGATTAGCACCAGGTACCAGCTCTACCACCAAGTATCTTCTTGCCTGGCTGATTCCAACTTCGGGCATACATTAAGAACTTTGTGTTAATTGAAGCTGTCAGTAACTCAGTGACACATCATATAGGGCTACTGCTTTATAATATCACGAAGATCCCTGACTCTATTACCGTTTTCTTCCATAATTACACTGTAGATCAGGGTATTGGTATTATATCTGATACTATCATACAATTAAAAGCCAACAGATCTCTTCCTCTCATTACTTTAAGATAATACTTACTAATTAAGTTTTGAAAGTAAATATTTGTCACAATAACGTGCAAATTCATCGAGCCGCAGTTATTATGTAATTTTAGAAAGAATAGAAATACCTTATCTGTTGGATAGTGATCCCTCGTCACGGCGGGCGTGGATGTCACGCCGCTGCTTTGATAACGGTCTTGTTACACTGTCATGTGTGACAATACGAGGCACAGATGTATTACCTAACTCAACTGTAATGATAAGCGAACAATCGCTGCAAAACAGCGTTTTACGATAGGCTGCCAGATCACATTTCGTCACCGTTTTAATAACACAAAATCTAAAAGTCAATTTAGGCTACAGATTATCTGGATGTCATAATAACAGCTGTTCTCGGATCCCTCCTATCTCAGGCGCAGAGTGGCACTCCGTGTGGTTTTAGTCGGTCCAATTCCGACACACCAGTAGAGTGACGGCCCTAGGTGGTTTCCATACGTTTATAAAAAAAGGCTATAAATTATAATAACTTAAAGAGGTTTTACTACAGATATATTTCCAAAATGTGCCTTGTGAAGTTCACTTGATTAGTGGCTAGTTTAAAGTAGGCCATATACACCCAAATTAAATGATTATCTTAAGAATCACATTCCATTGGCATATTATATATATCTAATAAAATTGGAATTTTATTACGGTATATAAATCAAATCAAGTAGGTGTTAGTCGAAGTAGTTCCAAAGTTTTTTAGCAAATTTTTCCTTCACAAAGTTTTGCTATTTGTCTGGATATGATTTCAAAGTACACTTCTATCGAAATAAGTGCAATTTTAAAGTTATATTTTCTTTGCTCATGTTCTTTCGTTTGTCCCGTAATATAACTTTGTGCTTTACAAGTTTATGTTTGTGTTAGTAGTTTTGACTATGATTTACTTATATTTATTTTGCTTTCAAATCAGTTCATCAAATTACAAACACTTATGTACTTTTTATTGTAGCAATCAATATTTTTATTTAAAAAACTAAGAGGGATTTTCATTTATAGAGATTTATTTATTTTTCAACGTTCCTTTGTATGAGCATTGAACAAATATAGTAGTAGATGTTCAATATTTTTCATTCGCCACGCTCTAATGATACCGACTATATACAAAATACATTGATACTACTGTATACTGCGCCTTGACTCGAAATCTTTTGACTAAGAAGCAGGCGGACTGTGTCCTGGAAAGGGTAATAGCCCACTCCGCGTGCGGCGAAGACGTCGATAATTGAACCCATTAGGCGTCGCCTGCAGGTGCCTTTCGAGACCCGAGCAACTTATTAAGTAGCTTAATACTAACGTCTAATGTGAACCTACCATAACTTTCTTTAACAATAATATTCGCTGTAATTACAAGAACCACTCACGAGCCTACGAACATGTAGAGAAGCAATAAAATATGCCTAGTAAAGGTAAAATAAATTCAAGCGGCCACTTGAAATGTTGAACAAAATCTTATCGTAGATTGACATTTATCAGTACCTACGTGCAAACATGTTCTTGAATTGTGTTTTAATTAAACATTCTTTTTATTTTTATTGATAGAAAAAAATGCATAAACAGTTATTTATGATTAAAATGCTTTTATATACCTATAGTAATTGATCCCAACTCTGACCTTTGATACTGCAGCATTTACAAAAGTACACTTTTAGTACTGAGGAGAATGCTGTTTACAAGTTTCATATTAGGAAGTGTATACATACTTATTTATTATAATAGAGTTTTGGAAATGATTTGCACGGTTACAATAAACTAAATGCAGTGTTGTTACTTCATCACTTTATTGGAATATATGTAAGTCGTAAAGAATAATGGAGATAATGAAAAAAATTTTAGATAAATTATTAAGACCTAATGTTTTATTAATGAGTAAGTTCCTACAGAAACTAAGGACGTCAAGACAATTAGCCATTTGGCGTTTTTTACAGATATTATATTCTAAGATTTAAGTCTATAATAACAGTTTTATTGCTTGTTAAAAATAGTACGCGTCGTAACTAAGACACTTTAATTTTTAAACAACCAAAATTTTTCACGAAGTTTCTCGGCCTTAAGGACATCAATATGGGTCTACGGGTTTTCGAAGTCGTTAATTTTGCTTCTGGAATGTAGTATTTAAATGTAACATATATACGTCTCTACTTTCTGAAAACGGAAATAATATAATAATAATGACTTGAAACTTCATACATGATTATCTTATCCCGAACGAAGCTGAGCCTGTACGAATATTATAGTTATACCTAGATACGGTAATTGAACAGTTGCTGGATTAGTTCTTATTTTGAATTTCATCATCTCTCAACTAAATTAATAAATGCAAGATTACTAGTAATTTGCAAAAGTAATGACAAAGTTGTAGGAGAAGTAAGTGGCAAATGTCAATTATTTAACATGGAAACTTGAGGCCTTAAGGTCGAAGTCCTGGGTCGGCAACATTACTATTGACTTTTTCTGTAGCAGAATTCTTAGTAGCAGCTTGGACACTGCAAACGGACCCAAAAGTAAGCAACAAGCTCTCCCTTTATTGAGCACTCCCATATGTAAATATTATCCCTTTGGGTCTCTGAAGGTACATTAACTTTATCCAGAAATAAAAGCCTAGATAAAGTTAAGTTGGCTTGATGTTAGTAAACCATACTATTTAGTATCCATAATATTTATTTATTATTATTTTTTTTAAAAGATAACGCCCGCAACAGGAATAAATCCTGTGTCGCTAGGGACTTTATAACCATACAAGTAACGGACACAAAGAATACCCAGACTCAGAAAAACAATTTGTGGATCGCACAAAGTGTTGTCCTATGTGGGATTTGAACCCACAACACTCAGCGCAGTAGAGAGCAGCGTGGTGACCGCTTAAACCACTAGGCCAACCGTGCAGTATAAGTATTGGTGGTAAATAATTTCGGCGGAGTTGTTTCTTCAAGCTGTTTCTTACGATGGGCTCATTTTTAAATCTTATATGGCAACTATTACTAGACTCAATGAGTCATAATAAAAAAAACACATTGTAATGGAAAAATATATAATTTCTTTTTTGATTTCAGGTACGTAACATTTTTGTATAAAGAAGTGCCGGTATAGTAAGTGCATCGACGAAAATCACATCACTACCCTTAAAGTAAGTCTGAACTTTAAAACCTGAAAAATATCACGATTCGTGCGATCGCAGTACATACCTACATACATACAAAATTTCCAAATAAAAATTATTACAACACAAAAATAATTACATTTCAAAATTAAAACACAGGTTTTTATAGATAAAAAACAACCAACGTGAAAAAAATCAATTGTTAAATCCTTATTAAACAGTGTCTTTTTTTTTAATTATGCTGACGGATCCAGCACCCTCAGCTTAACTCGACTTACACAATTTTAAACCTCTAAGGATATCAAAAATCAATTGGCCTTGCTATAATAATTTTCTATATATTTTTTTTCTAATTCAAAATTGCGTTCATAAATTACTGCAGTTAATACTACTCTAGATCAACGTAATTAGCAATCCAAGAGACAAGAAACAGTTGATAACGATCACTAGATCGTCTTTGGAGCCAGGAATCAGTTCCAAACATCATTAAAGTTGATTATTTAAATTCGTCAAGAAGGAAGTACGAACAAGTGTGTGCGCCGTAATTATTACATTTATATTCTCAGCAAATTGGGGACAATGGTCTGTCGATGTCTGCATCGAACAGGGGTTGAACGTTGAAACTTCAATTAAATCAGAGGGTTCATAACCTCAATCGGAGCATACGAAAGCCGCCCGCATTATTCTGACAAGACAGCCAATCACAATCGGGCTTAGTGCGGCAATGTACATCATGAACAGATTTAGTGCCTTTCGTAATTTACACATTTTATTTGAACATTCTGCGGTTAAAGTCGCTGTACAAATCTACATTTGCAAAGTAAGAAAACGTTCTCGTTTGTTTAATACAGTTTACGTAAAGTTTACACACGAGACTAAATTTATAATTTACATAAAATATGCTTGTTATTCAATTACCGTCAATGCAACCACGATTCTCATTTTTATTCGACGAAATAAGTAGTTTTAATTATCTCGCCGTGTGCCGAATTCTGTCTATAATGAATCACTTAGTGTCAATCTTCTACCGATGCCAAAATATAATTCCAACAACGTTCACCAATCACAATGTATTTTTTTTTATTTTACGCATTTTAACAAAATTTATAGACTTTTTCTTACATATCCGATATAGGTTAGGGTAAGTTTATTTCCTTTATTTACCAACAGACAAAATAACTGAGTTTACTATTTTACAAAATAACTGATGAGTACTCTAGTTTAAATGCAATGTTAAGCTAAAAGTATACATATTTTCTTCTGTTTTCTTTAAAAGGTCCCTAGCTTTTCAAAATAAAGCTACGATCCATAAAAGGGAAGAAAAATAATAAAATTTAACTGAGGTGAAACTTTAACTCAAGTTAAATTCAACCTGTAACTAAGTTGTATTATACACTTCTATTCTGACATATCTTGTGCTCAACATTTTTCACATGACACTTCACATCAGCAGCCTTTAATTGCCTACTACTGGGCATAGGCATCATTAGAAAGGAGGTTTTGGTCTACACACATCGGTACATTTTTATCGTACTAAATATGATAATGCTTGATACTTTGCTAGACAAAATAAGCGGCAAGTCTCTATCACGACCGTCTAGCATATCGTATTTTATGTTGACCACAACATGCTCTCCATTCGATCTTATGGAGCAAATATTTGTCGAGTAACCGATCACGGACCTTATTGACTGCCACGCGATAGTCTTTGCAAAACACTACACAACACTCGTATATAGACTTGACCGGCCATAATATGCGGCGCTAAGATGCACAAACATTGTAAAAGCACTTCATAACCCTTGAAAGTTTGTCTTTAGGAAATAAATAAATGTAAATAGTCTTATGTTAGAGTTTTATTTTTAGGTAATGTAGACTTATTACACATTTGTATCAGGAGATTTGTATGTTGACTATTCTTATCATTACTGCGTAGAGGTTAAAGCCATAGAGCATTGACTTCAATAAATGAGTGCAGAGTAAATAAGTTGTCATTTTTTACTTTTTCATTAATAATAGTATCATATTTCATACTCACTCTTTTTTAATATGCAGTAAATCAAAGTCTGTGTATAATGAAGTATGGACACTTAAAACAACGACTATTAGGTATTCATGCTAGCAAACCTTTGAAGATTTTATAGTGGACACGGCAAGATTTTTTTTTATTTTTGTTTATATCTACAACTTCTTATAGTTATAGTATATAGGGTTGGGTAGGAAAGTTACTATAACTAATATTTATAACAAAAATTTTGGTTAAAATAACCATTTTACTAAAAAAAAGTTTTTTCTGTATAATAGTGTATAATTATACGAGTGTATGCGTAAAGCAATGCAGTAACACATAATATAAATATACTATCTTATTTGTTAACGTCATTTTTTTCTGTATATATTTATAACCTGATACATATACTTATAATTGCATGTTTACTAGTTAAACAACATTACTAACGGACTTATCTTTGTCACTAAATGGTTGGTTAGGAGAAAACGTCTGGTATCGTATCCGCCTTGTGCAATGTATTTGTAGAAATTTAAATAAGTAAATGTCAAGTAAAGATCTAATGTTTAAGTATGTGATAAGAGAAAACTAGTTAGGTAATAAGTGTGCAATCGAAGAGAAAAATAGGTAGCTAATAAAAATTATATTTTTAATCAATGAAACTGACTTTCTATAAAACCATCTCGTATCACTATCCATATGTAGCCCTATCTATTCTTTTATAGAATAATTTTATAAATGTAAGTGAAGTGGTAATTTCATAAATATACTTATCTAATGTTTACCTAAAACCTTTAAACGAGCAATTCTATTTATCATTCTATCAATATAAAAATTCTGAATCTCGGAAATGGCTCCAACGATTTTCATGAAATTTAGTATACAGGGGGTTTCGGGGACGGTAAATCGATGTAGCTACGTTCCATGTTTAAAAAATCGTTGTTATATCCGTGATTTCAAGCAATAAAATGTTTGTCTAATAGGCCCGTTTTGACACTTGTCTATGTGACAAAATTATTGATGGAAACAAAAGAAGTTAGTAAATTGTAAATCGACTATCACACATCATTACCGAACAAAGCTCGGTTTCCAGGTTTCTAGCTTTAGCACACAGATGAAATGTAGCCAGAATTGCTATGAATTGAAATTAACATACTTCATAGCTCTATATATTTAAAGATACCTTTGTATAAACTTTAATTGAGAAAAGCTTACAAATTATTACAGTGTTAAGAAGACAATCCCCAAATCAAAGAGGCTGCTTAAATCTTGTTCATTAAAGGAAATCCGCACCTGTTTAACCACAACAGATGGCGTACCGGCAAAGTTATAAAAAGAATCGCGCGCGGCTTCCCCCACAGCTCGACCCGGAGGACCCTACCCAACACTAATTAAAAACTTCGCCATCCGATGTAAATTATAATGTCTGGACATACATTTTTATTTTATCTATTAAATTTCAAATCTCATTTATAATGATGACGATAATAAAACTTTTTTGATCAAAATGATCATTTAATCATCCGTGGTTTTTATAAATTTCAAGTTAACCGTTTGTTACACTATGCAACCGATTATACTATGAAATCTAGAAAAAAATTGTTTCGATTATGTGTAGACAAAAGGCGTCATGCAAAGGTTTGTATGATTAAATTGGCCTTAACTATTTCTACTTCATCACGCGAGGAAATCTTTATATCCATGTACATTAGCCGCATGCTAGTCTTACTGAATTGGTTTTGCTAAATTGACCACAATCATCTCTTGTGGAAATGTTTCAGTACAACCAAGCTCTTTGAAAGTGAATGTCTAATAGTGTATGTGTGTGTATGTATGTGTGTGACTTAAATCTAATTTAGAACACATTATATTTTCTGTAGGATAATAAACCAACAGATGAGATTTATTTCAATTTGCTAAAAGATAAAGGTAGTTAAAAAAAAACGAATTTAAACTCTAATTTTAATTCTATTGAATAGGTACATAAAACTTGCAACTTAAAATAATAATAAATAAATAACTTGAGATAACTTGAATAAAAAACTTGAATTAAATATGTACATTGTACATCATACTTTTGTGATAGAATTGTTAGCAGACAACAAATAACTGTCCACATAGAAATTCAGGCTCTATGAAAGTAATTATTTAGGATCAGACGTCTAAAAAATTAATATCTTTCTTATTTTGATTAACTTATGAAGCTCAATGTTGCTGTGCTTATTATTCCGTAAAACTAGGTCACCGCGGTGTTCAGCGCGATGCATTGTTAACAGAAATATTTACTTCACCCACCTATGGTTATTCGGGTTTCATACCATTTAATTTATAACATTTACCGACAGTGAATCATTTTCACAGTGGCATTGACCACTTATAACAATCACTCCATCGACTGCAAAATCTTCATGGTTTTTATTTACTACTGTATTGTACAAACCAACTTCCTTTCTTGGATACCCAAATTACATAATAAATTACACAGTGATCATGTTCTTTACTACAGAATAAACAAAAACATCATGGCAAACGTGACACGTCCAGGATCCAATGAGAAAAATTCATCATTAGATCCATCATGAATCTGACCAATGGATTTTCTGAGATTGAACCTTCTATTCTAAACCTTACATACGATCACACTTTTGCTTTTTTGACGTTACAATGAAACTTACTTAAATAATTTAATCGTGTTGTAAAATACACTATTTAATTGCACTAAAAGCAATTAAATCGACCCTAGTGCACGATTGTAATTAGCTATTCTGTAATACATCATTTTAGCGAATGTTTATTTATGGTTCTGTATGAATCAGCACGAGAAACGGTACGTGGATCGTGATCGATGCCATTCCAATTGCAGCAAGCGTCCGCGAAAGCTGGTGCGCCGCCGCATGCCGATTTTAAACAATGGAATGTCTGAATCGGAACTGATGTAGCCAGATATGTCGTAACATCATCATCTAGTATTTATCAGGAATTATAAAGTAGGAATAGTACTAAACCTAATTACTTATTTTATCGAAAGTAGTTAACCCTCCCTCTTCCTAGTCTTAACTTTTTCCAAGATTATGTGGCATCGGTTACTAGTTCAACCGGTTTTACCTGAATATTCGTTTTTCACGGAGCGACTGATATAGGACCTCCGTAACTCTGGGGGTGAATTGAATTCGAAGTTTGAACTAGTTGTCAGTATAGTTGAGGGCACTGACTTCCCATAGACGTTCATGACAACCGGGACCGATAGCTTGACGTGCTCTTTGAAGTGTCGGTGTTAAAGACCGCCAAACTTCCATACTTCAAGCTATTGTTAAGAATTTCTTGTAAGAAAAGCCCAAGAACCGACCCGGAAATCGAAACCAAGACTTCTTGATCGCATACATTAACTACTAGACCAACGAGGCAGGCCAATTTATTTAATCGCTTTATAGAAAAAGAGTGAGTAATGTAAAGTTTTGTTCTAATTGTCTGTTATTTTACAGACGCCCAGATTCGTTTCATATTTTTATAAACTCGATTGTACATTCATACAGTTCTATCCCTAAATTGTATTCTTCAATCAGGACACGCAAAACTTTCTAAGCAAATTTCCCAAGATAATACATACATTACCTACGTAAGTATATGCTGCGACTGAAAATTAGTCTATAAACTGGATCAGAGTGTGAGCATAGTCTCTATTGTTGCGATATGTTATTTCCTATTACCTATGCGACCAAAGGTGGAATGTAAAACGCAGTGGTCGGGTGAATCATGCGAGCTACGTCGACGGGCGGTGGTCCTGGGGTCACGTGGCTCGCCAATGCCGTCATTGTTGCATTACGTAGTTTTACGACAATCTAACTACTGTAGATAACCATGTTGTACATATGTTGATAAAGTATTTAAAAACACTTAAATGATATCAGCATGACTGGGGTACGTGTAAAATTGTTACTAATGCAAGTTGATCCACGTGAAAATTTACATTCTAGTTGCAAATCAGCTCAAAATTATTATTCCAAAAATAACACTTCACGAACCTATATTGAAATGTAAAAATCAAAATATCTAGCTCCTTTTTGTTGCTCAATTACTAGTGGTCATTCCAGCTAAAGTTAGTTAATCTGCAGCAAGTAACAATTGCTAATACTTAATCAGTGCCTCAATAAATATTATAAATGTGAACAAAATTTTATGGCACCGATAAGATGCCTGTTTGATCAAAGATTTTCGATGTTAATTTACGAACTGTAACTTCTGCCGAATAATATTTGTATTTAAATTTTGTTATGTTTAGAATGTGAACAATATAAGAAGCATATACAAATAAACTTTACTTCAGTTCTACATATATGCAGCAAAAAGATACCCTAAGTCCTAATTCATGCAAGAAAAACAAATAAAAGGTGAATAACAAGTAAGTTATCGCCACTTTGATAAAAAATTTAAATTCTTGGTTGCATTAGAAAAGATTTTAATATTATAAAAGAAGTAATGAAAAACTTTCTATATTTAAATTTGAACATTCATGTTTAATCGTTTTGCCGGCAGTCAATCGTACTCTATAAATGCATGGAATGCCGGGTATGTCCCACCATAAAGAACACGCTGGTCAATTGAAAACCTATCTATCATAAAAAGCGATAACCGTCGAATATAATAACCGAATCTATTCTTTATGAGCTATACTATAGAGGTGGTGATTGCATGACTCACGATCCTACGTTGAGGTCGATATATCTTGGGGGCGTTTATTGGCGAGAATTGGGCGCATCCCGGTTGTTCAACGAAATCGCTATCCTTCCTACGCGCTGTTATTATCTGGTGGGACTTAGTTCGGACAAACCAGGTTTGATGTGACGTTAATCTAATAACAAGTAAAAAACTTCCGCCTCCACTCAAACTTCTGAATCTCTTTTGGTATTCCGTTTAAATTTGTTCTTTTTATTGTTTGTTATTTGTTTCATCAATACTTTGAGTTCGCACGTCTAAGGTAACTTTGTACTTTGGAGTTGAATTACAGCATATACGAGTTTGTTTATTTATACACGATCGTCAAGTTACTGCAATAAGACGGGCAATGGAACCGATCTTTATCGATTGAATTTTTTTTTACTTATGATGCAAAATAAGTATGATACTTATCTCTTAACTACGTTTCGCAATAGTAATCATCATCAATAGAATGATTATCAACGTCTCCTGATAAAAGACCTAGATGGCGAAGTTTAATTATGACGGCAAGTTTACTTGTAACTCTAAGTGGACTGAAATCTGAGAGACAACTTTTCAACGGATGTAATATCAATCTCAAATTATACCTCATAAATCCAATAGAAAGCTTAAAATATTAGATATACGACTTTTTGGTTTTTCAAATGTCGTACCCATGTAGAGATTATGATGATTCGGACTCCCTGTGGCAATCTGTAAAAAATCAATTCAAAGAGAAGGTGTCAAAGTCTACGTCTCTACGACATGGATAGGATAATCTCATCGGGAAGTCGATGATTATTCTGATAATCTCATGGCTAAAAGGTCTCAGCTCAGTTTTAAGCCGCTTGTATAAATATTAAAAATTATTTTTACCGAATAAATTGAGCATAACCACCAAAATTATTTCACCCTGTATTCGGTAAATGTCACAAAGCAGAATTCATATTACACATATTCATTTCATAAACCCGTAATTCATTACGTTATGACTAGACTGAAATCCTTTATACACAATACTATTCATCAACGTACATTTACCGACCTTCCTGAAGACGATCATCGATAACGTCTCTCGATTAAGAAACATTAGCGTTATTGAGCTACATTTATACATAACTAATGATAAAGGATAGCTCATAAGTGTGTGAGCGTACCGCCGCCCGCCGTGCCGTACGGCGCTGCGGGCTCGTTAACGATTCATTCACTGGTGGCCATCTGGTCATGTGAACACCGCTCACTTACCCTTTTTATCTTGTGCCCTACTTACTACTCTTATGGACTTACCTATGAAATATTTAATGAAATGTCTGTCTAAAGTGACGTTTAGGCGGATTGCAAATAAGTATTGAAAACCATAGTTAAAGTAACCAATTTCTTAAAGGTAAAACTTGTAGGACATTTAAAGAATTAAGAAAAGAGTTTGTAGAATTTATAATTGGGTACTTAAACCCATACTATTATACCTTTAAACATTCCATATACTAAATATAAAGGCTAGAAGCAAGAAGAACCGTATATAAAAGTAGTGACTGAGCGAAAGTTTCGATTGGTTTCGGCCAAAAAACCTTGTTTGGACTCTTATTTGGTTTCGGTTTCGGTCAACAATGGCCGAAACTCAAGTGTTCGTAAATTATTTTGCTTAGTTCAAAAAAACTTCATGGCTAACTCGTTCTCGTCCGCCCACGCCTCTCTCCATTATTTATCTAAGACTGGATTCTAGAGTTTACCCTAAAATCCTAATACATTCGAAAATAAGCATATCTTTATTTTGGAATGGAGAATTGGATTATTAGATATGGCTTTATTCATATGAATAACTTTTATAGGTACGGTTTTATTTGTATATCTAATAAATGATTCTGATGTAATATAATATAAGAATGTAAAGTTCGCCAGTTCGTCGCGGCGACGTCAATTTGACGCTGCCGTAGATATTCATGTAAGCAATAGTGTTCTAATTCGGCATTATTTTGTCGTATTTATTTTGTTTTAAATTCACGTTATGTTTTTTTTTTTTTAATATTTTAATCGAGTTCTATTAAACCGTGTTGTCTGCTATTACTTATTTAATGATTATTTTATATATTGAACACTATTTACATTTCTGGATGTTTATACAAATAAATGTTTAAAAAACACACTAGGTTTCAGTATGCAAAAGAAATGTTAAATATCTTTGAACAAGTTTCAGTTTCGGCCGAAACTTCGGTTTCAATTTTAGCGAGGCACTACAGTAAACGAAAACGTTAAAAGTTGTTAGAGTAGGATATAGAATTAAACATTGCAAAAAAGACAAAATAATTAGTAATTAAAAACTGCGAAAATAGTCAAAGAGTTTAGTAAACGAAAAATAAATATTCAAGAACTTTCAGACGATAAAAATATCTAAACTCAGCAACTTGTCTGATGGCGGTCAACGTCGTCTATAAAAAAAAAAAAAAATCTTTGATAGTCGAAACATACACCTAAGTTACGTTTAGAATAAGACTAACATAGTATTTTAACAGCTTATAAACTCAATCAAAGAATTCACGGACTTAAAAAAAGATACCTCTAAGCTTTGTTTCGGGAGTTCTTCCCAGAGTGTCTAAGGAATAGGCATGATGACAAATTTTGAGTAACTGGTTTTTCAGGTTCAGACATAAATATTATATACAATGTCTATCAAATTTCTGCTTAAAATGAGGAATTAATATTAAAGAAAATATATTTTACTTAATTTTTTTTTCATTTCCGCCAAACCGCTTCAATCTGTCAATGGCGTCGCTTGTAACGTCACGTTCGATGTAAACGTTGACGGCTACAGTATTAATTTTGCATTGTTTGTGTTTTAAAAGTTCTAAAATATAAGTTCGAGGCCGTATAGGTATTGTACAGTGCCTCTGTGTACTCATACAACTATAAAAAGCCCGGACAAGTTATTTATATTCGTTCCCTATGATAAAACAATACAAATTAAATGGCTTAAACTTGCAAGATTTATTCTGTTATTTTATTTCTGGGAAGATGACTTTGACGTAAGTATTTACTTATATTTGTAGATTCCACATAGTTTCCAAACCATTATAATTATAACGCTGTTCAATATTTAAATTTTGAGGTTAGGTTTCACCTTTCATATTAAGCCATTACTTATTAAACCATGTTACAACTCAGATTACAACTATGTATTTGGTAGGTAAATATTAAAAGAATAATTGCCATATAACTTCCAAGCGTAATGTTAAAAGTTTCATTGAAGCAGGTAAGCAGGTATATTGAAAAACAGAAACTATATTTTGAAACATTTTGTCTTATGTTTATTCATTTTTAAGTGATTTTATTATATGATTTATACTTACATGGATGTTTTTACTTTCCTAAATTCTGACGAACAAAAGTCTTTATTTGACCCTAGAAACGTTCTTAGAATCAACAAGTCGACTCTTGGCAAATTTGTGCTGGTTGCCTTTGTAAATCCTGGTTCCTTTTTTATATTTTCTTATTTATTTCAATAGACATATTATATCTCAATAGACATTAGACCAGCAGGCCACTAACAAATTTACAATTGATGGAACAAAGTCCCTTTTACAAGTAATAAAGTGTTTGAAAGGCATGTTTCCTTCTATAAATAATTTAATAACAATATGAAAACACAAAGAGAAAACTTAGAAAATATTATTTAGATAACCTGCTATGCCTATGCATGCTAGAAACTTACATAGATAAAGGACACACACTGTCACATTGTAGTCCAATAAGTTGTACCTAATAACGTATAATAATCGTATTTGATAGGGGATCCGTGCCTCCACACGACTACGTCAGACGTGCTCGCTATTGGACAGTCACACTCAATTGGTCCTTTGTGCACTCAGCCGCCAGCCCGTGTCGCCTCATCACTTCCCTACAATCATTGGCAGCCCTATAAATAGCACTCCTCACAACAAATGGATCGGTTCAAACTAAATTGGTTATTAATTTGGTATACAATATTCCCACAGAATTTAAATAAAGCATTGTGTGCCGAGGAAATAAGAATTAATATCATATGGTTATAGTCTGCGTCTGCGTTACGCATCTTCTATAATAGTGTTTTGTTAATAAACATATCTTTTGTATGCACCCGTAGCACGCCTAAGTGGCAATTGACTTTGATATGTTTTCCTTCCCACACACGCTGTGTCCCTGTTCATAAAGAAGAACAAAATATATAGCTTTTTTGATAGTATTGAATACAGCTATTTTAATCAGATACTATTAAAGGATCCATTCGAAGAGATCCAAAATTTTGTTTGAGTTAGCACAATACTCCATGATCTTGTAATGAAAATTTCATAACATTTACAAAATAGAACTTTATATACCCTTGTGTACATATAAAGTTCCTTAAACATGAAAGATTCTCTCTGTAACTATTTTCAAGTGGAGTGGAGCACTAGAAACATAATATTTTATTTTAATTCATTGACTCCACTCAGTTAACATTTGAGTAAAACATAAAAACCGAACAACTGCAAGTCGGACTCTCGCAAGGAGGGTTCCGCATAAATTGCGTTGACATAGAAACTTGGTTTTGTTACAGTTTAAAGGTATTACACACCTGAGCATTTGATATGAATTTCAATTTAATACCTCTACGCGTTCATAAAGAAAGGAGTAGTAACTATAAAATTGTTAAAAATATTTTTATTACATGAAAATAATAAAAATTTAGAGTTTCGCAATTTTTCCTCTGTCTGTGCTATAAACCATTGCTATGTACCAAATATCAAGATTCTAAGTTCACGGGAAGTACCCTGTAGGTTTTGATTTCCCTGTGAGGGTCGAAAATTTGCGGCATAAACGGCTGCCCCTTTTAATTGCGTAGGCTTAGAAGTTTAATTTTTTCACAGCTTCAAGGGACCATAGACCTGGTTGTTTACTATAAATTTCAGCTTGATACCTCCACACATTCCTGAGAAAAGGGTATTGACAGACAGACAGAAAACAAAGTGTTCCTATAAAGGTTCCTTCTTTCCTTTTAGGCACGGAACCCTAAACAATGATAAAAAAATCTCATGTTTGCGATCGTTTTCAAAAATGTATTCAGAAGAACTTTCAAAATAAACTAATCATTTTCAAGCTTTGATAACCCTATTTGTGAAAATCTACATAAAGAATAACCATGCCGGCACACGTTTACATACGCAAAAGATTAGTAACCTCCAAACGATAATTCCCTAGCCACATATGTATATGTGAGCAGACACGTATTTATCACTTACACAGACCGACGTTTTTCGTGATTAATTCAATCGGATGCGCCCGACGGATACATCGACCCCTAACCGGCCCTTTTGGGGAATTTTCTCAACAGTTACTTTGATTCGCCCGCTAGGAAAAACTACATAAATAAAATCTCGTTTGCTTTTTCTATTTACCGCATTTGTATTTCTCTAAGGCTTTGACGGTTCTTCAGATACAGTAAATACTGCGACATTCATTTTTAATTTACAAAACACTCCTGTGTCGACAAAGAACCCAGTGAAATACAAAATATGAAGCTGTTGGCAAAGCCTGCGTTTACGTTTAGCTGTAATACACTGAAATGACAAATCTGTTCCATTATTTTTAAAGTCTTTCAAAGGAGGAAGATTCTACTGAGCGTTATGATTGGGAGGAACAATTTCCCGACGGGACAGAGAGCCTCATTTCCTGCGAGTTCACGAGCTGGGGCTATGCGATTCGCCAAAATATTATTTTAAACTTCCGCGAACATCTTTCAACGCACGACAAGGTTTATCTCCATTCAAATTCCATTTCTAAATAGCAGAATGCGAAATGGAATAAATGTTTTAGTGCTTTTTAGGGCAGTCAAATGTTTTATTCGCCGGGTTTTAGGACTTGAGCCATTTTCGGATTGTAAATTGCACCCACCTAAATTGACACAATGTAACTTTTGAAATTTGAATGTATTGTATATATTTATAAGTTTTATGTGCACTAAAATGAACAAGCTTGAGTTATGATCAACTTCTTTTAACTGTAAATTAAAATTGATTTTGGGATATGTACAGGGTTGTAACAATTATAAACAATGAACCAATATATATTGAAAAGAACGACTAGTTCGAATTTTATCTCATTTTTATAACTTAGCTTCTTTTAACCGCATGTTAGTTTAAGTATTACATATCTATTTATGTCTAAGTGGCTTTGTTTTTTTATACGTTTCAAATGCCATGTAAAAACTTTTAGTACACTATTCGTATCTTGTGATTTTGTGAACCAGTACTAAAATAATGGTACGAGTAATAATACAGTAGTAGGGACACCGTTTACACGTTAAATGTGGCTGGTTGGCGTTAAAGGAATACCTTTGTGGCGCATACTTCCGTAAAGTATATTTATGTAGCCTCGCCAAGCGCAACCCGGAAGCAGTTCAATTAAGTCTGCTATTTAAGGTTGCCATCCACCGGCAATCTCTGATTGCACCCCGCCTCCTCCACTCGAGGGAATTCCTATCTTCCTTTTAATTTTCGAATACAATAAATACTTTCTCACTGAGACGTCTTCAACAACAAAGAGTTAATATACAAATCCATCCATAGTAAAAAGGATTTCATGGCTTTGAATTAAAAAGAACGATGAATTGAATATTTTATTTATTAATCTTGTTTTTAGTGAATAAAATTAAGTATTTTCGCATAAATTATATTTGCCAAAAAGATGACGATTGAAAACATTCACTACGGTACAATAGGTTCATTAAATTTCCTCTTGTATTAATTAATATTTAGACATTCTCTTCAATGAAAAAGAGTGAGTAATTGTATAAGATGCCATAGTTTTGTTTAATTTGAATAACAACAAAAACTAAACATTTTTATAAAATGTACGAAATAGCTAAGTTTATTTTTTACATTATGTGTATTACCAATGCCTGTAGTGATAGTCATAAGCTTGTGTATAATAGAATATGATGTTTAAAACACAATAAAGGGTCTGCACATTGGAATTAATTTTTTTTAATTGCCTGCCAAAGTGACTCTACTCTGCTCGATGGAAAGCATGAATAGAATCCAAAAGTTGTAGTCACCATACTCATTGCAAATGCTAACAATGCAGTATGGTGACCCACACTATGGCGGCCTATAACGATATTTACACCTTACTTCAACATTTACAAAAGGTACATATTACTAGATATACTTTAACATCACAATTTAGTTTAATTTTTAATAAAATTTGTACATAAATACTAAAAATTAAAGTTGTTTTAAATTGGTCATCTTGTTCTAAAAAAAAGATAAGTACGGCTCTCTAAGGCATTAATGTTTTATTAAAGAACACAATATATACCTACCTAGTAATTTACATCAAAGTAGGTGTTATGTTCTGTATATAATCTAAAGCTCATGTCTGAGTCTGACTGAGTCTCATCTCCGGTATCGTTTCATTTAGTGCGCCCCCGTTCCTGAACGGACACACTTGAATAGCCCCAGGGCTGAGAAACCAACGCCTACGGCGACAGTACTACTGGAAACGTCACAAAGAACTACAATTCACATAATCATTAGGTAGGCAATAATTTTTGAAACTGTTTGCAAACTGCTTACATTATTTTTGAAGAGCTTAGCACGGTTTAACGCTTCATGTTTTCAGTAATCAGTTGAATCAGTAATTTCAATTAAATTTTGAAATATTAACATTATAGCGCTAGTTTTAATGATGATACATTAATAGAAATGGAAAAGAAATGTTGAAAGCCCCAGACAGTTTTATTATTTTCGTGCTCCAATGTTGCAGGCATGAGCGATATTATAATGTAAGTGAGTTAAGCAATAAATTTATGAAGCGCACAGTTCCGACACACGCTCGGTAACTAATTTTCGTTATAATTACATAGGCAAGCAAAGACTACTTGCTATGAACAAGAATCCGTTAAAGTTAGAGTACCTTACAAAGTCGCTTCTAGTTTCCTTCGTTTCCGATGACGCTACTCAGATTTATAACACAGTAATTCCAAACTACACATTTACTGTGGTCAGTTTTACGCTCGCACTACATCTCGTACGATGAACTGCGCTTTGTTTCTCAGTCGTGCAAAAATAGCTCACTACAATATATCGTTAAAGGTTTAGTTTTCTGCTAGTGATAACGATTTCTTTGGTTAACGACTCATTGAGTGTAGGTGGTGCGCTGCGAGACAGTTAATTTGAGCAGTTAGTAGATAACGCTCTTCTGTTTCTGTGTTGAAATTTATTGCGCTGTAAATTCTCAGCGCTTGGAACCGCTGCGCGCCGCGCCGATGACTTGCACTTTGAATCACTTCGTCCCTCCGAGGATCTGCTTTTAAAACATTTCCAGTATTACCAAAGGGGACATTAATTAATTTTGTCGTGCGTTACTTCGTGTGTTCAATTTAAGTGAAACTGTGTGTGAGGTAGTTTTTGTTGGATAATGTTTTTGTAAAGTTCTACTTTATGTGCTTAGCTCCTTTATTGTATGTAATAAATATTGTATGTAATAAAGTATGTAAGTTACTGTGAAATTTTAGGTTCAATTCAATTGCCTAATAAATTGTAAGTGGATTTTTTCGTTGCGTGATTTAAAATTATCGTTAGAAGGCAGCTGTCCTCCTGTTACAATGTTAAAAACAGTGATGTAAAATGGATATACCATAAAAAGCGCAACACTCGAGTATGGCGTACCTTTGCTTATACTTCTTTAGTTTCAAAAAACTTGACCTTGCGTAGAAGTTTCTTCTAAACACTATATTTTTGTTTCCGAACTGCATAATTACAAGTATTTTGTTTTCCTTTTACATTCTCAGAATCGTAACCGCAGACTATTAAAATTGCTGTGCATTAGTCATCAGAGTATTGATTATTTGATGCTCTATACAGCTGCGTGTATCACGTTAACGCTATAAATAAATCACATGCGTAAACCTAATGAACTGTCTATATAATGTTCTTCTAATATCTCCACTATTGTTACTTACTTTAGGGGGTACCTTGTTTAGTCCCCAAATTCACATACCCTTCCCTGACACCCTACGCTTTTGTGCTGAAATCCGAGCGGTGTATGATTGCCAATGACTTGCATTTTGCACTGTTAATTGTGTCCGCGTGCAACAACACGTACATAGTTATATAATAGGGATTCCCAAACCTGTAAAATAAGTACATAATTTACCTACGTAGCATTGATTCTCGCTACGCTAATGCGCTACATTTTTTACGACCTACTACTTAGCGATACCTGTACGATACAAGACACATTTTTCAACCTCACATACACTAAACAAAAATGGTATCAATTAACATTTATTGAAATTTTTAAGTTCCGTTTCATATTCAGCGTAAACTACCACCATGTAAATAAGCACCAGCGCGAAATTTAAGATGCTTGTAAAATATTATTCTCTCGCATAAATGTATGGAATAATTTAGACACGAAATAACAGCAAACTGCAGCTACACTTTTACCATGTCGTTATTGATACTCGGAAAACGATAAGAAAAAGCAGGAGGCATGTTTTATTAATTCTCCGTACACACTGCTCGGCTGCGGAATGAAGTCGACCGCCATTTTTCTGCGGACGAGATTTAAATATGGAATTCCGGTGTGCGAGCGGGAGAGGCGCGTGCCATTGACCTTGCGCCATCGCCAGGGCCGCGCACGCGCCCGCCCGCCCGCCTGCGCTGCGCCCGCGCCTCGTCGCGCCGCCCGCATCTCAACACAACATTGCACTTCAACGATTACATTTCGCATTAGGCAGAAATACTAAGGCACTCAGGCAGAAACCTTTACCAATTACATGATTAAGCAAGTATTAGTAAATAAGTCAATCCAAGACACTTCTATTGTTGTATTGGCACAATGACATCGCTATGGTATCGTTGTAGTAGCCAGGTAGATCATAGTAACTCCAGAATAAAATGTTGTTAAATTGTACTATTTTTGTACTAATGATTGGGCAATCTTGCCAATAGAATCAAAGTTTGCGATAGAATAACTCTGTTATTATAGTTAATCATGCATATTTCAATTACCTGATTTAACATAAACCAATAAATACGTACTAAGGTAAATAGTTAAAATTAAATGACATTGTATTCAAATTAAGTGCCGCCACTATACACTTTATCAGATCGGATTACTGAGTATCGAATACCTAGTTAAGCCCGCAGTGTTATTGAGAAAAATAAATCAATACTTCTATATCAATGCTACGTGAGGTGACTAAGGGCGAGTTAAAGTTGTGTCGATGATATCGATAGGTGCATAGCACGAGTTGAGTAATTGTTTTACTTAATTAGGAATATTGTTCAGTGTTTACACATGTTCAATGTTGGAAACATGCCTTTTTTTTTTTTTTTTTTTTTAACGTGTGGAAACCCCCTCGGGCCGTCACCCCACCGGGGTTTACGGCGAGGTGGTGTGTCGGAATCGGACCGACTAAAACCACACGGTGTGCCGCTCTGCGCCTGAGATAGGAGGGATCCGGGAACCGCTGCTATTACGACATCCAGATCCCTCCTAGCGCCTGCCCGAAACTGCGGGCACCATCTATGGGTAAACTCTCTATTTTAGGCGACGTACGGCACACGCGGACGTCGCCTCCTCGCGGCTGGCCATTATAGCGGGTGGAGGGGAAAACCCGTCCCGTCCACCCGCGGCCACACTCAAGGCGGCATGAGGCCCTGGTATGCGCGCCTCCGCCGCCCGGTTCGCCGGCGGCGAATTGGGTCCGAGTGGATATCGTCCTCCCGGGCCCTCTCCGCCGCCTCCTTCCGCGAAATTACGTCTTCGCAGAAGGTTGCGACCGCGGTAAAACAACTGTCGCTACCGGCCATGGAGCGTATGACGGCCGGTAGCGAGAGATCTCCTCCAATAACTGCAGTGAGGACCCCACGCTGCGCCGCCCAGGCGGAACAAACCGCTAGCGTGTGCTGAGCCGAGTCCTCACTGCAGTCGCAGTGGTAACAGGCGGGACTCAATTCCCTCCTGGCGACCGAGTGCAGATACTTCCCGAAGCAACCATGCCCGGAAAGGACCTGCGTCAGTCGGAAGGAAAGGGTCCCGTGCTGCCGCCCTGCCCACTCGGCGATAACCGGCTGGAGAGCCTCCACGAGGGCGAAGCCAGCACGTGGAGCCTCCAGCCGGGACGACCAACGAGCCATCGTGGCTCGACGAGCGGCCTCACGCCACTCGCGTATCTCCTCGGGCGGGGGCCGTATGCCGCTACCCGCCCGGAAGTCAGCCGTCCGCCGATAAACTTCGGCGAGCACTTCCGCCTCCAAATCCCACGGGGGAGTTCCGGCCAAGGCGCACGCCGCCTCCGTCGATACGGTGCGGTAGCCGCGTATGGCTCTAACCGCCAATATTCTCTGAGGGCGCCAGAGGCGAGCCCTATTCTGGGCGGTCAGAGCCGCCGTCCACACCGGTGCACCATATAGTGCCATTGACCGAACAACCCCCGTGTATAGCCGTCTCGTCGCGACGCTGGCTCCACCCAAATTGGGCAAAAGTCGCCCAAGAGCAGAGGTAGCGCCGACCAGCTTTGGAGTAAGCTGTCGGAAGTGCTCGTCGAAGAGCCACCTGCCGTCGAGGATCAGGCCCAGATACTTCATCTGGGCCTTAATCGGTACGAGGACCGAATTGACTACGATAGAGGCGCCGGGGGGTGGACCACGACGGGGCCCATGAAACAAAAGGGCTTCCGTGTTGTCTAGGGCCACCCGTAAACCCAGCGCCTCAATGCGCCCGACCACCGAAGAGACTCCCACGGTGGCCAGGCGCGCCGCCTCTTGAAAGTTCACCCCCCGGGCCGTGACCAATGTGTCATCGGCGTAACAAATTACGCCCAGCCCGGGGGGAAGACGACCTCGAAGGGCCCAGTCGTATCCCATATTCCACAGGAGTGGTCCGAGGACGGACCCCTGCGGAACACCGCACGACATGGACCGCCGCCTTAGAATACCATCTCGGTCCTCGTACACGACGGTACGCTCCTCAAGATAGTCTGCCACAAGCCGCCTCAGGTACTCTGGCACCCCGTGGTAGTGGAGTGCTTCCCTGATGCAGCTAAATGGCAGACTATTAAATGCGTTGGCGATGTCCAACGACACCGCCAACAGCACGCCGCCACAGCTCACCGCCTCTTCGGTAACGGCCCTCAGGCGCAGCACGGCATCGACCGTCGAACGCCCCGCCCGAAAACCAAATTGGGCGTCCGACAGATCGGGGCCCACCTCGCAGAGGTGCCGGACGATGCGAGCAGAGAGTATCCTCTCAAAAAGTTTACCCGCCTCGTCCAGCAACACGATGGGCCTATAGGCCGCCACCGAATCGGCAGGCCGTCCCGGCTTCCTTAACAGGACCAGCTTCCCGCTTTTCCAGCACTCAGGGAAGCGTCCGGACGCCAAGCTAGAGTCCAGGACTTCCCTGAGGCGGTCCGACATGTGCTCGAGGGCTCGGGCCAGTGCTCGGGCAGGTATCCCGTCTGGCCCAGGGGCAGTGTTCTAAGAGCGGATCCGTAGAACAACCGCCCCTACCTCCGAATCCCTGACGGGCGGAACATTGCCCTCGTTCTCCCCGTCGTCTCCGACCATGAAGGCCATCGACGGGGGTGTATGCTCCACCCGCTGCGGGAAAAGGCCCTCGACCACTTCCCGCAGGAAGCTGGGCTGGAGGGTTTCTGTAAGGGGGGGGCCCGACGTGCGGAGCTTTTGTCGCGCCGCACGATAAGGGCGACCCCAGGGGCCACGATCGAGACCCTCCAGCATTTCCTTTCTCTTAATTTCTTTGGCGCGGCTGATGGCCAGCTTCAGAGTTTTCCGCGCCTCTCGGTACTCCTCATGAAGCTGGTCCCCCCCGCCTTCTTCGCGGTGTCGCCGCCGACTACGAGTGTAGGACCTCCGGGCACGAGTACAGGCCGCACGGAGGTCCGCCAACTCTTGGGATAACCAATAAACCTCCGTCCGTGGAGGCCGGCAACCTCGGATGCGGGGCATGGCCGCATCACATATCTGCGCAATGGCATCGCAGAAGCGACCAGCCCTCATGTCGACCTCCTCGGTCGGGGCCTGCGGAGACAGCCAAGAGTAAATAATGGCCGCCTCCTCTAGTAGGTCCCTATTTAATTTGGCTACAGCCCACCGCGGAAAGCGAGAAGAACGCCGCGCCGGGTGACCCCTACTGGCGTCCTGGGACCGGGAGAGCTCAAATCGGATATAGAGATGGTCCGAGAGCGTCTCAACCTCTTCCAGGACACGCCAGTTCCTTACTCGTGCGGCGAGGGCAGGGGTAGCAAACGAAAGGTCCACTATCGACCCTCCCTGCTGTCGCACACACGTGTTGGTGGAGCCCCTGTTTAGTAAACAGAGGCCCACCGAGGCCGCCCACTCCTCTACGGCCTCGCCCCTAGCGTCCGTCCTGGGGGAACCCCACGCAATGGACTTTGCGTTGAAGTTCCCCAGCACTAAGACGTGCCCAGACGCCAGACACCGCATCGAGGTTTCCAAGTTGTTAAGGAAAACCTCGAAGTCATTCAAACTCCGGTTGGGGGAGAAGTATACACCATATACAGTGATCCCCCCCCACTCGGCAGCAACATATCCAGTGCCCTTGTCTCTTAGCGACAAGGGCGGGGAATGAGCCGCCGTGGAGCCGACGACTGCCACGGAACAGTCCCGGTCACCCAACCAGTTTGGACGGGGAGGAACATAATAGGGTTCCGCGGCTACGGCAACACCGATCGACCACTGTGCCATGGTTTGCAGGAAAAGGTCCTGCGCCGCGGCACAGTGGTTCAGGTTCGTCTGGACCAGGAGGTTGGAGACTTGGGCCATTACTCGACCGTCTCTACAGCCTCCTCCATGGGCGACGATATAGACGCACGAACGACGTCAGAAGCAGCCTGGGCCGACTGGCTAGCCCCTAACGCCTGCCGAGAACTGCGGGAAGGTTTACAGCCTCCCTGCCCAATCTGGTGATTGGCAGGCTTGTTGTCCGCCGCACACACCGGGCAGTGAGGGGCGGCAGAGCACTCTGCCGCCCTGTGCCCCGGTCGACCGCAGCGGAAACATAATCCGCTGCAGTCGAAACAACTGACGCACTTGGCGCGTGTGTGCCCCGATGCCAGGCATTTGTAACACCTCATCGGTCTCGCCGCCAGGACTGTGATCCTAGCGCTCACGAAACCGATGAGCAGCCTGCCGGCGTCGCACGGGACAGCTGACCCACACTGCGCCAAGTCCTCCTGGACCGGGGCGGATGGTGCCGACCCTAATATTGTCCGCGTTACAATCCGTCTTCTCTCTTACTGCAACACGGACGTCCTCGGCCGTTATGGAGTCGTCCAGGCCTGAAATGCGCAATTCTGCGCACTTGGTCGGCCTGGCGATCTTGACACCATCCGTAGCCGTAAACATTCCTCGTAGCTTTTCGGCAAATGTGTCCGCCGTCTTAGCACCTTCAGCCCCAGGGAACTCGAGGACTCGAGCTCCCGTTTGGGCGAGGCGCATTCTGACACCTACTGTCCCGACATCGTGTGCGAGACTGTCCCGGGCCCTTTTGAAAATGGCCGCGTAGGACAGCCCGCCGCTAGCTGCCTCCGGTGAAACGGTGACTACCACGGCTGCGCTTTTAGGCGCCTGTAGTTTGCGCGGCGTCTTTGTGGCAGCCACCGCAGCCGATGACGCCTGCGGGGTAGAGGCTGCTTTTTGTGCAGCCTTCTTACCCCGCTTTCAAGACTTTTTAGCCCCCCCGACTACCTGCCAACCATCTGTGGAAGGGGCAGATGTGGAGGGAGCACTTGTGGAGGTGCCACATACAGCGGTTGGAGTGGGGAGCGGAGGGAACTCCGCCCCAGCCCTTGCCGCTGCTTTGGTCCCTGACCTCAGTGCAGGCGTCCGGGCTGTTGCCTTGGCCGCTTGCCGTGCCCTCGGGGCAGTTGCAGGAGCAGCAGAGACCGCTGCCGCCGCCGCGTAGGACACGCGACCGGTCGCAACGGGAAGCGATGCTGACACCGATGCATCCTTCGCTTTATGGGTCGCGAGCGGCGGCCGGACAACAGGGGCTGGTGGCAGCCTTGCCTCCAGACCAGCCAGACGCCCGTCCATCATGCGCCATACTGCATCTGTTATTTGGCGCAGATGGGCATCAGGAATCCCACCGAGGTTGGAAGAGGGGGCAGGGTGAGACGGGGACGTGACCGGATCCTCTGTCGGGCGATGTGCCCGGAATTGGGCGAACTGGGCGCTGAGCTCAGCCACTTGCCCCGTCAGGCGATCGTTGGCGGCCTGGAGACTAGCCACGTCACCGATGAGGGTATCCACGACCCCCGCAATAGCGGAAGAGGAGTCCTTAAGGGCTTTCACAAAAGAGCCCTTAAGGTTACTCGACTTGGTGGCCACTTTGTGAATAATGGCCACCGCCGCATTCGCTCTCTCCTGCATGGACGATGGTGTTTGAGGAACTGAATCCCCCACCATCGGTTCCTTTATTTTTAGCAGGAGATCAGCGATCTCCTCCTCCGCTAAGATTTCGCCGTCTGCCCTGACCCGTCTATAGGCTTCCGCCTTACAGAAGACGGAGCCTGACGAGGCCGAGATCGGGGTTCGTGACCTCCCTCTGCGGCTGCTTGCTATCTTAGGAGGTAGCATCTCCTGGGATGTATCGCTCTCCTCATCCCTGGAGCGTCCGCGTTTTCGGCTGTCACACAGCTCCGTCTCCATGAAGTCCAGCACGTCCGTCCTCGCACTGGAGTACGCAGTGGATTTCGAACGTAACCGTTCCGATGTTCTTCGGCTCCCAGCGGCCATACTGGCTTCTGGGAGCCCCACCGAAATAGGTGTTCCAGTCATTACGTCTTCTACGTTGGACGAGAGGTCGCCCGCCCTTGCATTCTTCTCTTTCGCACTCTTCTCCTTCTTTTCTACAATATTTTTGTTATTTTTGTTTGAGATATTTTCCATTTTTGTACCCACGATTAGGGGAGAATAGAGGTCGACCCGGGCAGAGATCCCCAATACCCGGGCAAGCGTAAATTTGTGCCCAACCGAGGGGTCCGCAGGTGCCCCGGCTGGGAATGCGCTTACGACTGAACTACCCATCAGCCATGCATCCCCTGGCCACGCACCAGAACACGGGATTCGGGGTAATTTTTTATAGAGGTTTTCTTCCTCGTAGTCCAGGCGGCTAAGCCAAGACCCTCGCCCCCGATTGGTGTCGCGAAACATAACCACGACACTCCTTTCGGGATTACGATGTGACAACGGTGGCAGGAAGATTAAATCTTCCAATGCCTGCTCGGCGGCAGTGTGAGTACACACCGAGCCCGTTCTCCTTTCTCCACTATTGACAGTGGAGAAACTTCGACCCATGAAAGGGTCCCACCATAATGATTTTTTATCGAGGTTTTTCTCCTCATTGCTCCGAAGAGCGAAGAGCCAACAGAGGAATCGACAAATATGCCCGCTCTGTTGGACCAAACCTCAACCGAATGGCCGAAGAAAATGGCCTCCTCTTCTTCGTGCTAGAATATTAGCCGTTGGCAGTGATGAGCACCATCGCCAACGTTACCAGGGTGCACCACGTGGAGGTTTTCTAGCCCAGCACCCCGTTGGAAACATGCCTAAATCAGCCCTTAGTAACCAATGGTACGACAAAATCAAGGAGCTCTAATGGAAACAGATGAGTGTGTATGTTCAAAATCTTAAGTAAAAGATAACTTTTTATTTAGTAGGTACGAGTCCTTCACAATATGTACGTAATACAAGTACAAAATATAATTTACCGCGCTTTTGCCGAAAGCCTTGCTGTATAATCTTATAATGTCTGTGATACCAAAATATATTTATCTGCGGGACAATCATGCATAGGCAGGCGCTCGGCCAGAGTGATTCCAGGTTGCTTTTCACCGAGTGAGTGAGATTATCCAGGACCCAAAACGCACGATCCCCTAATTTTTTGCGAGGGATTCAAAAGTGCCCTCCACACGTGTGAAGAAAGAAAGAACGAACGTGGAAAGCAGCACGCGCTGTTCCATCCCTCAGTCGGAAGTAGACGTGTACGAGTAGATGCGTGAAGCTAACAGTTCGATCCGGCGGCATTGTAATATAGACACTCGCGCAAGTATTTGATGTGCAGATTGTCACTAACCATCAGGAGACCAATTCTCTCGTTAGCCACTTTACCATAAAAAATATAATGTAATATGCATTTTCTCTCTTTTGAAGGAGCGATTTTCATTTAAGGTTTGTTGGGTTCCGCTACCGTATCTGGAACATTGGGCAACATTTTGAATTTAATTAAAAGATTAGGTAAAATTAAAATTATTTATTAGTTACACGACTCGGCATTCGGTTTCACTGCACGTTGTGGAGTAAAATTAAATTCTAAGAAGATCTTAGACCACCTCATCGGCAAGCCTATTACGGCATAAGCATTGTGTTATCCGAGATGCCATCGTCGTCGTCGGCCCGAGTGTCTCATTGCACCCAACGCGGACAAAATATCTCACTTCGCTTACCTACTTTGTTATTGCTTACAAGATTCTGACCCACCAATATATACTTGTTCTTTCCATCGTCATTTTTTTTCGAGGGAGCATGCTCAATATTAGTAATATTAAACGACACAACGTAAACAGTTCTCTTTAGTCCAACTTTTTTAAAATCTCCTTAACTGTAAAAGAACAAATAATTTCACATAACAAAGTAATAAGTTAAACACAAGGTCTAATAGTAAAAATCCTTTTACGCCATATATAGGGCGAAAATGAAAAATATTGAAGACTTAGGTAAAGTTCGGCGTGAAAAAGCATCTAACTAGGCCGCCATAGTGTGGGTACTGCATTGTCTGCGTTTCCAATGAGTATGGTGCCCACCACTCTTGAATTCTATTCATGCTTTTTATCAGGCACAGTAGTCACTTTAGTAGGCCACAAATTTGAAGAAAAAAGGAACACTGGCAGAAAGTGGTTAATTTGCTAGTCATCTATCAGCCGCAACTTTGTTGTATGTAATGTGGCCACCGTTGGCGTAAGTTTCACAGTAATTTACCTGTCCTCGTGCGACATAGTATTTTTGTAACTCTCTCTGTACATCGTATGACTGGTCTGTTGTGAGCCTGAGTGGGCACTTACGTGAACTACGTAGATAGGTGAAAACTTGTTTCTGGAAACTTAGCATAGAGAAAATATTTGAATAAATTTTTAAGTTATCTTTTTTCTATACTTGATCAATGACCGAATTTGGTTTACCATACTGTGTGTTTTGCCAATGAAAATAACCCTCAGCGCTAGTTTATTCACACTTCCAAAACCATGGTTGTCTGAGTAAGGAATTATTTTGCATTCTGCGAACGATCACAGCTTGAATAATTTTCTGTTGTGTATGTCACTTTTGTGTTTGTAATTTCTGTTTTAAATATCAAACTCGAAGACGAAAAAAAACTAATCTGTTATATCTTGCGACATCGATGATTCACCAGATTCGTTAAGAATTAGTCAGAAACATAACCTGAATTTAAATTAGAAGTAAACTACGGAATGCAGATGCCTTAAATTTTCCTTAATGGGGTTCTATTAATATAAAGTATGAGGTAAAAAATTCAACGGATAAAATTAATGAAATCATTTCAATTTAGAGCGCTGCCATCATTACCTCAGACCGCGAAATTAAAAAGGGAGAAAACTTTGCAGAAGCAAAAATTGTAACGAAATCGATTCACGGTGAGATTGCAACTGCTTTCAAAATTCCATTAATAATATTTCTCTAGATGAAACAATGATCTGATGACTCATCACATTTTCACTTTGAAAACATTCATTGAACAAAATTTGACTGAATGTTCCAAAAATGGCCTAGAATATATTACTGATTACAGAATAAATTCGGATTATAAAGATTCGGTTAGTGCTAGCAACGGATTTACTCATAGTAATTTAGTTTCTCTTTATTTAAATTGACTCCTGTTTACTGTTACTATTGTAATGTTGATGTAATTAAATTTCGGACCGCTTACATTGATCTTTAGATGCGAAGATTCAATTATGATGAGCTTTGAGGTTTCTAAATAAGAGCTTATTATATTTGTTTTTAGCGCAATACTGCCTTATTAACATTGGTTTAATGTTATCAAATAAAACCGATAAGTGCGCCAGGATATATACTAACATTTGTTGGACAGAAGATGATTCTTGTACCGTCAGCAGTTGCACATAGACACAATCAAACACATACACACACATGCACACAGGCACGCACGCACGGAGGCACATATGCACGCATACTTACAGATATACACACACACTGGATGTGTGTGTGTGTATATCTATCACACACTATATATGTATATATATATATTGTGTGTGTATATCTATCACACACTATATATGTATATATACTTAGTCTGGCCATAAATACTGTTACACTTAATTATAAAAAAATATTACATTTGAATTTCGAATCTGTCATTTTTATACGATTGTTCATTGTGTTTTCTCATTTTGGCGCCAATACATTGTAAAATATTTTGCGATATTAAAATGGTGTGGGGTGATAAAGAGAACCGAATCGCTGTGATAGCATTACACAAAGTAGGTATGGAGCCAAATGCAATTTTTAAAACTCTCCATACACTTGGTATTAGTAAAATGTTTGTGTACCGGGCTATTAATAGGTACAATGAGACCTCCTCTGTTTGTGACAGAAAAAGATCTGGCCGTCCACGTAGTGTTCGTACGAAAAAGGTGGTCAAAGCAGTAAGGGAAAGAATTCGAAGAAATCCTGTCCGAAAGCAAAAGATTTTATCTCGGGAAATGAAGATAGCACCTAGAACCATGTCGCGTATTTTAAAAGATGACTTAGGACTTGCAGCCTATAAGAGACGCACTGGCCATTTCTTAACTGATAATTTAAAGAAGAATAGGGTGGTAAAATCGAAACAACTACTGAAGCGGTACGCAAAGGGAGGTCACAGAAAAATTTTGTTTACGGATGAGAAAATTTTTACAATTGAGCAACATTTTAACAAACAAAATGACCGTATTTATGCTCAAAGCTCTAAGGAAGCTTCCCAATTAGTCGACAGAGTGCAACGTGGACATTATCCGACTTCAGTGATGGTTTGGTGGGGTGTTAGCTATGAAGGAGTGACTGAGCCATATTTTTGTGAAAAAGGTATCAAAACATCGGCACAAGTGTATCAAGATACCATTCTTGAGAAGGTAGTTAAGCCCCTTAACATCACCATGTTCAATAACCAAGTATGGTCCTTCCAGCAAGACTCGGCGCCGGGTCATAAAGCTCGGTCCACGCAGTCTTGGTTGGAATCGAACGTTTCGGACTTCATCAGAGCTGAAGACTGGCCGTCGTCTAGTCCCGATCTTAATCCGCTGGATTATGATTTGTGGTCAGTTTTAGAGAGTACAGCTTGCTCTAAACGCCATGATAATTTGGAGTCCCTAAAACAATCTATACGATTGGCAGTGAAGAATTTTCCCATGGAAAGAGTGCGTGCTTCTATTGATAACTGGCCTCATCGTTTAAAGGACTGTATTGCAGCCAATGGAGACCACTTCGAATAAGCTTTTTATATTTTTAATTGTTTTATATTTATGTATTAAACTGACACACTGTAAAAGTAATAAATGTTATTTGCAGTTAACAATTTTCTTTTTTCTTTATTACAATATTTATGGCAAGACTAGGTATATATCACACACACATTCAATCTGGGTTTTTTTTAACCTCCTAGTACCGTCACCTCGTCAGGCTTGCCGGCGGGATGGCGGCACGAGGTGGCGTGGTTTTTCGTAATAAGGCTGACTATCAGATAAACTCACCTCTTCGTGGCTTACTTCTTGTGAAGTTCATTCTCTTTGCATTTGTTATTTGTAACCATACCATAACTCGTAATTAAACTCGAAATTAAGACCAAATTTACTAAACATCTAGGTGTTGACATGTATTCTAATAAAGAGCGAAAAACAGACACGACCATATCTTTGCACTGTAATTGTATCGTTGTTTATGTTATACGTATCTACACAATTTCTTAGACTCTACATAAATAATGTTTACAACTTACAACTTAATACCTTATATGTTGCTATCATTTACTTTTATCATAATTAACTGCCGTTAATTAGACATTAGCATTACATGTATTGGTCAGGCGCACGCGATATGAACACAGTTATCTATCACATAAATTATTTATAGCTCACGCTCCCCTTCCTACTCTTACTTCTGAAACCCTAGCAGCCCGCAGTGCGCACGGGCATACGGGTTGATTACACTGATTGAATTGTCTATCAAGTTTATTATCGTCACATTTTTCCTCCATTATTTTTTTATGGATTTGATTAATTTTTATTACCGTCATTATGTTTATGAAAGTATGATGATGATCGATGTTAGAGTTGAAGTTCGTAGAATCGACTTTACATACACCACTTGAAAGATATATTTTTAAAAAGCTTAGATTCAAATAAACACAGATTTCACGTGACGGTAAGCAGTTGTTGATGTTGACCGAGTGTGACAAAACATTTCAGACTGTTCCTTTATATGTGTTAATAAATAATTACTGCTAATTTATTTGAGTTCAGCTTTCAAGTAATGACATGTCGCTTACGCTTACGATGAAGCAATGTATTTGTTCTAAGAGCGAAAAACGGAAAAAGTACTATTACGAAAGAGACTAGATGCCATCTATCTTTATGCAATTAGTATAGTTAACAAAAAAAGTGTTAGAGCCGACAAGAGTTAAATTGTCTATTTTTAAAGCTGGCTTTTCTTCGATGAGCGTCAGCAGGTAGAAGCGGTGACGTAACTAGGTGAGTAACGCGATACGTCAAGCGACTCGGCCAGACTCGGCGACATACGGGGACGTGCCCGTTGTACATATGTGCCGCATACAGCGGTGACAGTTCCGGCGTATCGCCTTCGGACCCCGCAACCCGTTCCGAGAGACTGATGACCGCAAGATAACGGAACGCCATACCACTGGAGAGGCCCGCCCTGCGCATACCCGTACTGCCATACTTACTGCCTTGGGAACCATGCAACCACCCATTCATTTTAGCAATCTCACAGCACGCATTACGTAAACCAAGGGCCGTTAAGTAAATGCTGTGCAGCGGTTTATTATGAACCTGTTCTATACAAGTTACTGACCCACATACGTTTCATGAGAACGTCGGCTTAAGTCGTAAACCCAATCGCAAACACATCAAGCAAAAGTATTTAAACTCTCGCATAAAAACATTTTACCTGTTTGCAATTTAAAGAACGACGTAAAAGTCTTAGTAGACGAAAAGCTAAAAAATGATCAAAACAAACATGGCTTGAAGTTGGGTCGAATGCTATTCAAAAAAAAAAGTAAACGTTGAATCTCAACTGTGTGCCTACGACAAGACACCTGCGCGCCAGACGAACAAAAAATTCGCGCAAAGCAATCATACGACTGATCGTGTGCTGCTCGCCCGCCGGTGAGCATACCGGCTTAAGTCGCGCAGGAAAGAATTGGACGCTTCCATTCCAGATACAGATATGTGGACATACAATACAAGCTCGTATATTTAATATTTAAATGCTAACGCTTTAATATTACAAATGTCTTCCTTGTGTGGCATTAACAATTTTAATAATATTACAGTTGCAAAAAGGGTGGACTTAAGAAAATAATATATTTTTATCTAATTTCTCACTTTCAAAATATTTGGCACCGTTTTATATATACGTATATAAGTCGGAAGTATTGAATTATGACTGAGACAGTTAACTATTTGAGCACAGGCAGCGTAATGTAAAATAAAGAATAAAGTTAGAAAACCAATATTATATTTTTACAAACAATAATACTTGAATAGTTAAAATATTAAATTAATGTCCTCGTAAGTGTAAACGTAATCTCAAATAGCAGAGGTTATTTAATATTTAGGTAAATATATCGTTCAGATTTATATTTCTCTCTAATTCCTCTTTTACTTTAATGAGTACAATAAGTTTTGCGACAAAAAAAATATACCATGCTTCGACGTTCCTAAACCCACAAAACTGTTGTACAATTTCATATCTAATACCTGACATAATTCTGATATCCTGACATAAAGTTTAAGTGTTTTTTGGATAGTTCAATTCAACGTTATGTGTTGCCACGTAAGAAGCAGAATCCTCCGAACACGGTGGCTATACGTGGCAGTAATTTTTCACAGGCGGATACGGTGTTACTTTCAACTATGAGGAATGCGGCCAGTGACCAGCTTCTCATGCGGCCCGCCGCACCCGTCTCCGAACACCACTGGTGCCTCACTAATCTGTGATAGTACTTTTACCCTGCAAGATAGTGCATAATGAATTCATAGCATTTTCACTTGCGTACTTGACTGAGTGTATTCTGCACTTCTGTTAGTCTCGTTTTTTTTTGGAAACACGTACTATGCACTCCTTAATGCTGCAATAATTCTGTACTCCTTATAGATCATTAATTCAGTTCTACGGACTGGACAAATGTAATCAAAGAATTAATAGGAAGTGGTAAATAAAAAAGTTTGTGAACCATATTATTGACCTTTTAAACAATTTTTAATCGCTTAATTTCTCTTGTCTACGAACGTTAATCTTATCATGCATTGGAAATAACTTTGCAAGCGATAGACGTCTCGATATCTTATGTGTAAACATTTATTTTGCGACATATAAATCATGTAATTGTTTGGTGAAAGACATCTGTCAAACAAGTATTTATTCTCTTTCACGCTAAATTAAGTCAAATCAATCTCTAACATCCACTAAATGAGATATATTATATGTGTAGGCGTGAACTATTGGAAAGGGTTGCAATATCTTTCACTTTTAAAGATCATAGTTAAGGTGTCGGTTTATAAGATTTAAAGGGTATTTCTCAAGTAAGTCCTGTGTTTTCATTATAAACTGGAAATGTTCTAGATGACCATACTTAGTAGATATGTACGAGTAGTATGCCTTTATTCTCTGTACTTTGTATTATAACGTACGCATACTCTACGAATAGTGTAAAATTTTTTACTACTGTAAGCATTAGATTTATATGAGCACATTACACATACAATCATCTAAAAGTATTCAATAAGGCATGTTTAATATTTCTAGTGATTAGTGATATTTTAACAACCAAATTGAGAAGAGGTTGTTATCCGTAACAATTTTTTAAATGAAAAACGTAATGTGTAACAACTTGGATAATAATTACTTTACTTTAGTGTAGTTAGGTATATATTAGTTGGTACCTAACTTTCTAATCTAACTTCTCTTTCTTCATATCAATGGAGAATATATATGAACAATAGTTTGTCTTTCACTAAATATACTGGTTCGACAACTAGAGTTATGACTTTACTAGCCGTACGGCATTACAACAGGTTCCTATTGTTTAAATATTGGGCTTTCACTTTATAAATTTGCTGCCCTCCAGAAGTATATTAATTTATTTTAAGTAATAAATTCACTATCAGTCGTCGATTATGAAAGGATTTTTTCACCCTTTACATACGATTTAATGATATTTTACTTTTGTTACTTTAGATAAATAAAACTTACTCGAAAGTAGAAACTATGAATTACCTTGACATGAAATCTAATAGACTACAATTTAGATAGACGCAAGCGGTCAAACAGCTGACTTGTAACCCGACATTCCTTACACTCGTTAAACTAACAAATAAACTTCCATCGCTTGCTGTTCCTAAACAGTTCCTACACAGAAGATATTTATGAATCATGCACATATACATAAGCGTGTACACACACGGTGCCGTCTGGCCTCGCCTTGGAGTGTTGCAGGCTGTATGACGTCACACACGTGATAAACTGAGTCAACAATCAACCTTACCATCTCCTATGATAATACTTTAGATCAGCGATTATATTTCGCATTATTAAGGTCGTCCTTTCAGTTTTTAATTTAACCACTCGCCAGACAAGGACGACTTAGTTATCTCGTCGCTCGCGGCCAGCTAGTGCACACATTACATACTTGCCTTGCAAACATAATAACAGAGAGTGTTGATAATGTACACCAAAGTCCGTAAACTTACCTCGCTCATAAGAAACAGGCTTTTTAATATCACTTTTAGCGTCTCTTTTTTAAAAATAACTGATTGTACAGGATGGGCCACGAATTAGTTAACATTTGAAAAACCGTCTAAAAAATAATTTGATACATTACAAAAATTTTTTATTTACAAGAAAGCTAATTAGTAGAAATTACATCGTTTAAATGACCACCGTTTCGACGTTTGCACTCTTCTAAGCGAGTACCGAAATTTTCGAATACTAGTCGGCAAAGAGACATTTTTTCTATTAGTTGAAGTATTGTATTTTGTTTATTGATGTAAACACGATTCTTCATAAACCCATAAAAAGAAGTCTGGGGTAGATTTGGACTTCTGGGTGGCATGTCGCCTCGTCTGGCAATCAATTTTTCCGGAAACATGTCTTTGACCACCGACAGCGACTCACTGGATGTGTGACAAGTGGCTCCATCTTGTGGAAACCATGTGTTACGATTAGCCAGCAAATTCCAGTAGCATCGGTCCCAAGAACTCTCGTAACATGTTTGTGCGTAATGTTAGATTCAAGTGTTAACGAATTCTTGGCCCACCCTATACAACGGTAAAAAGCTAGTACCTTGGTGCTGACGCTCAACAGACCATGTAAAAGTCGTCCTATAGACGAGAAATTTGCATACCGACCGTTTTGTATTTGCGAATGGCGTCTAGCGCCGAGAGCTTGTCGAAATTCGCAAAACTAATGATACAATGGCCAGGCGTACGTCGTGTAGCATCGCATCTGTCGAATTCAATCGAAAACATAAAATAAGCAACCTTATTTACATACGACAAGTCCTTGTTTACGTTGAATTTTAGTATTCAATAATGAAACGAAAATAGACAGATATAATTTAGTGTTCTTCTGTCTGAACAATTTTACGGTAAATAGGTTTGTGTAGGAATGATTTTAAATGCTACATTCGCCTGAGGAGCACGGCTCAGGAGCTCTTTGTAGGCTACGTCGCGCGCCAACATATTCACGGATAACTTTCGACAGTCATTGAATGGAGGGTTCGATGACCCGACATCGAAGCGTTGTTCGAATTTGCATGTGTCAATGACACGATCTGCAGCGGCCGCGCACCGCACCGCTGCGGCCTATACTTTTCCTTTCAGTTGCCGTCGACGTCGTTTACTGAGAAACACAGAAACACTTTTCGAATGACCTCGTGACACAGCTGCAACAGCGCCCGCGCACCGGCTACACGTTTTTGAATATTATTTTTACGAATGTTGCGCGAATACAATAATGTTTTGTTAATACGACATTGACAACCTCGCTAGTTACAACATTTATTTGCGATGTAATCGTCGAATTGAAAGATAAATAATTACGGTATAAAAATTAAGACCTCTTTAAAACGCTGAACTGGCTGAGTAACATTCATGATTAACAAATGTTACCGAGTTTATTTCTATTCAACACTTTTCCGCTTCAGTAGTCAAGTAACAAACTACAACAAAGGGCTAAAGATAATTTTGGAGGAAAATTAATATCTAGCAAAAGAGTTTAGCAAGAATCTTGGAGCTATCAAACACGTCGAGTCGGAACGTGCGAAATCCAATAAAGAACTTGCGGCACCTGTTCCTTATTACATTCTTTTGGTGATGCTCACCGGTCGGTGCTCCACTGAAATTCGCTCCAACTTTTCATGTCAGGAGATTGCTTGTTGTACAACTTTTACTTTGAAAATTCATTCCATTAGTATCAGCGGTGGAACGAAAGTTTTATCAACGAAATGTTTTTCTAATTCAGTATTAAATTTTTGTACAATTCGAATCTGCATGACGTTTAAGGTCGATTGAAGGCTTTCGCAATCTCGTTTATCGGTATAAATAATTAGTACCTTCTGTGGATGTGTAACGATAGAAGTGGATTACATCTTGCGTACTAAATATTGTATATAAATAATAAGTAGACACATTTGAAATGTATGAAACAATGGCATCCCTAGTGGGTTGTGATTTTAATTGCAAATGTGTTATTAGCATATGCGCTTTGTGAGTTCTTGAATGGTGCGGGCCCAAGGCGATGTGCGATGTCCTTATGAGCAATAGACTGGTGTATCCACAATCGCATACTAGATACTTAATAAATCATTATGAATAAATCTTCTTTCGAGTATCGTAACATGGTTTGTTATTTTTCTAGATAACTATTAGTTTTGTACCGATAATACACATTTACTGTATTCTGTGTGGATGGAGGTATAGCGACAAAGATAAATACTGACGTGCAGTTTTCCTAAACAGTAAATAAATAGTCTAGATATGAACTATTATACACATATATTGCACGTTACAAATTTTCTTATAATATAACCTGCCTGTGACTTTAGAGTTCTTGCAGACTACGGCAACAACATTAGACGATTTTTTTTTAAATGTGACATGATATATGCACATGGAAAACGTATCCATGCATCTTGTCGCGTACAAATAAAATAAACAGGCGTTATAGCATCAAGACAAATATGATGAAACAATTTTAACATCCACAATATGTGTACAATGGTAAATAATGGCAGCTTAAAATGTTATATAGTCCATAGTAATGTTTCAAATCATTTAAGTGGTAAGTAACTGTGTTCACTGCAGCGTATTTAGCTACTAATTAATAAATAGAGCACTCTAAACATAGTTTTCCGAATGGCAGCACCGAGGAAATTATAATTAGTAACTGTGTGTGAAACATAATTGGTTTGCACCCATTACATTATACTATGTGTAGGTAGACGTTAATGCTAGGCAGCTTGTATGTAGGTAGTAGTGAATATGGTATATACAATATTTTCATGGTCTAGTATTATAATAGCGCTACTTTTAGTAAAGTGGAAAGAGTTAACTTATTATATTTATTTTGAGAAATTATTGAATAAACAAAGTTTATTATTTTTATCTCTAAATGCGTTATTCTATGATCTTTCTGATTGCTCATAATAATAAAGGCCGAAAAACGTACCTTCACGGCAGTCAGTCAATCGAACACTAGTCTATGCCATACTCAAGTAACGAACGGTGACGAACGAACTATTCAACCGCTTTTACAGCAATTTAAATGCAATAGGTACAGACTATTTTAATTACTTACCTAATTAAGAATTTTATTACCTAACGTGTTCACTATCAAACAATTCTGAATTATATGTGTATTTACAGTACAGATAATTAATACTAATATCTTAATTATTATTGAACTAAACTATCTTTAGTTGTGTCAATAAACTGAGGAAACATCAAATAATAAGGACTTTTGAAATAATTAATAATAATAAATTCTTACGAAGTATTTTGATATCAATAATTAATCAAGTTCATAAATGGTCTTTATATGCATGTCAGTATGGGAAACAACTCTAGTACTTTATTAAGTTACACCTGAATAGCGTTCTGTATTTTATTTAGTAATTAGAAAATTTTATTATTTATCAGTTGTTCCTTACCTAAAGATTGCTTTATTATGTATTTCTTGTTTCATTACCAACTGTGTAGTTTATAAAGACATAACAATAAACACAAAAATAACGTCTTTATAAATATCTATATTTATATTTTTTGTTAGTTTCCGTGTGGTGACGGATTAAGAATACTGATAAAATTAGGATAGTTTGACCACCCTTGTTCATCCCATGGGTGTTGTAAGAAGCGACTAAGGGAGCAAGTTATGCGGGACAACATCACTGCAAAGACCGTTACCAACCTCCTTTCTAAGGAGAGGCCTAAGTTTAGGATTGAACTGTAAAAGTCTGTTGATGTGATGTGATGATATCTTTGCTGCTAGATTTTGTTGTTTTTTGTTAGTTACATCTATAGTTTTAGTTTGTATTTGTACATAACTTAAATAATGTGTTGCGAAAGAGCGTAGTGTCCTAATACAAGCATGTGTTTACTTAAAAGAAGAAGGAATTCTAGCTATGTAAGGACTACACTAGTGAATAAAATGAAATTAAATTATTATTATTTTTATTTACAATTGAATTTGCAATAAAGTGGTGAATCCGAAATCTGCCAGTTTCCATAGAGTTCTCTTTATTAGATTTCTGACAATAGTTAAATAATTATGCCATAGCAATAAAATAAAAAGCAACTTTTTGTATGTGTTTACTGTTTTAAGTACTAACTATACCTCTGTAACTTTGTGAATATTAAAGCTTTGTAACTTGTTTTATAAACGTTTTACACTATTAATAGCTTATATGTAAAAGGAGTCCAGACAGTTTAAGTTTTAAACAAATGTGTATGGTAAATTTAAAAATCATGAAAAATACCACAAAAACATAGATAAATATCCAGTGTGTATGTCATGACTGTGTTAGTTTTTCAAGTCAATAAAATAAAATAAGACATTTAAAAATCAATTAATTGTGAACACCAAGCCATTTCTAGTATAAATAATATTATTTGCAGTAACTATAGGTACGACTCAAGGCCGTTCGATTGGTCGTGGAAGTGACTACCATAAGTAGCACACGGTCGAAATCGACTACAATAGAAAACTTTTAGGATAACGGTGTTAATATTCTAAATACATTCTTCTAAAATACACCTTAAACTCAAAGATTTTCTAGTTATTGTATTAAATGATGAATTATATTTATTTCTACAACCGAATCTTTTACAGATATTCCTACATGTCAGACTTTACAGCTAGAAGGCGCTGACATTTCCTCAGACGCACTCTGGGAAGAAATGCCGAAAAAAACCACAGAGGTATCTGTTTATTCAAGTCCGTGAATATTGATTAAATAAACATTAGGCGAGTACAGTTTAGGTTCTGGGGTGGCCTTTTGAAGAAAAGACTTTGATTTTAAGTCGGCCTATCCATACAGACGGCGTACGAGTCCCAGCCGTCGTGTCACCTAACCAGTATTAATCAAGATTAACGACCCGAACCATGAGACTCCGCTAGCAGGGTGTTTGGCTAGGCCGTGGATACACTTATATAACAACGTTTTCTAAAAACGAAACCTAGCTAGATCGATTTATCGCCCCCGAAACCCCCCGCTTGCTAAATTTCATAAAAATTGTTGGAACCGTTACCGAGATTCCGAACATACAAGATACAAGAATTGCTCATTTAAAGGTATTAGATAAAATTGCCTGATTATCTTTTATGAAATATAGTAGGTCATTGAAGTAAACGACAAACACAAACGGTCCGAGAATAGAGCCTTACAGAACTCCCATAGCGACCAGAAACCCCAAAGACCTTTGACCATTAACTCCCACCCTCTGGATCTAAATAAGAGATAAGATGATCCAAAGCAGTACTCCTAATTCCATAGTGATACAATTTCCTGCCTAATCTTTCATGAAAAACACAATCGAATGCCTTAAAAAATCAAAAAACGCCTAACATATCCAACTTATCTTCCCAGGCACTAAATAGTCTTTCTAAAACTTCAACACCGGCAGCACTTGTTGAACGAGCTCTTCTGAAACCAAACTATTTTCTGTGTTGAACATTGTTTTCACTAAAGTGAGTTTGCAGCTGATCTAGTATAATGACAGAAGTAGGTAATACTGAAACAGGTCTATAATTTGTCGATTCTGAAATACTACCTGTCTTAAATAAAGGAAAAAGTAATGAATTATTATAACTCATAAATATGTATTTAAATTTGCAAAAACTTTGTTTATAATCGTCGAATAAGAATTACGAGCTATCGTTGTTTAAGTTTATAAATCTTCTCTGGGGAGTGACATGTAGTTATGTATACCAGTATTTTTTTTACAAAAATATAAATAGCCAACATGGTCAGTTCTAAATTGTGATTACATCTCCTTTGTGATAGAAACTGTCATTAATGTCAATTCGGTTTATATAGTCATAGTGTACCATCAGAATTTGTATGAAAATATTCATCTTTATAACACATGTATCACAATATTGAAATACGAGTATGATTGACCACACTTTACGTAACACTTCGTGTAATAATTTGCTATCCTATTAGGTTATACAACTGTCTGGGCTTCCTATGTATTTATTACGTGAAATATATACAGACGAAGACCCATAAATAATTCAAATATTAGTACTTTGCTGCACGGTTATGAAGTTGATGTATGGAATAATAATTTGACTTCCTCCTTCCGCTAGTTCATAGACCCCAACCACAGTTTAAAAGTAAAATGCAAATGGAATACGAAAGTTAATGTTTGACACGGTTCCCCCTGGCCTATTCATATCAGAGCACAATGTTATGATTGAATTACAGTAAGGCACTACAAAAGTTAAATATTTTTATCACAACAAATGTGCGTATTATTACACTCTGATCACGAACAGCATTAACTGTTTTTCGGGTACGATTTTCAAATCTTAAAAAACCTTAAAAATTTACATGATTCATAAATAGTTAATCTGAGTCTGGGTGTTCTTTGTGTCCGTTGCTTTATGGTTTGTAAAAGTTGAAAAAAAAAATCTTGCTTCCTTATGATATTATGTTAATTTTAGGCCACCACTCACAATAGCAGTTATAATTTCATTTCTGCCTAATAAAATTCATACAATGCTTGTACAACAAAATCAACGGTAAACTTAATTAGAAAAATTAAAAGAGTGTGACGTAGCGACCGGCAGATGCAGACACTAGACAAACAGCACAAAATCAACAAGCTGCTGGGCCTATATAATAGATTATGAAGACATTTTTCGGTTTGAAACAGTAAAATATTAACTAAAAAGTGTTAAAAATTTGGTTACTGCATCGATTTCAGCTTTTCTTGTCCAAAATCAAGTTGCAAGACCGGTTAAAACTAGTGCTTTCATACTCAAATTTAATTTAATAATTATTTAACTACATTGTTTATTTTCTGAGTTCTCCATTATAGACTCATAAGTAAATTTAGATTGTATTGTACTAAAGCACCTTTTATTTTAGGCAAACTTTGATAATTAGAAGTAATATCTAGGAATGAAAGTTCTGTCATGATCTTTGAATTTTCTAACGAAATTTTTATGTTCTTACAGGTACGTAACATGACATTGTGCCAGATCCAAAGAAGTACGTACACGGTCAGAAACAACATCATCCATGTGAGTAGCTTTAAGTATTATTATTTTCATTAGTGTTAATAATAATGTAAGTATGTAGATTTAGTTAATTGCACCCAATTTCTAAAAATGCCAATTGGTAAAAGACATTTAAAAAAAACCAATGCGAAATAAAAAAGTTGTTAACTTAATTTAGTTTTTGATTCCTTTATGAAATCTGACATGGTTTGTGATACAAACCATTTTACAATTTCACATCATTTGACATTCTTTATTTATCTTACTTCAGTAGTAGATGTAAAAAACATCTATGTTCGATCTAGTATGGGGTTCAAAGGTTATCGAATTCTACATAAAGTGTGAAAGATAAAGAACAATCTAGACAACTGTCTGGTACTTTGTTTCAAATTTAATATTTTACGGTACAAGCCTTGAAACGTGCCAGATCCAAAATGGGACACGTGTATTGCGGTCTAAGGTAATTCTTGGGGTAACAAACGATACCGAATGCGTGTAACGATTTGTCAGTTATCCAGTATCGAGTCCGAAGGCGAGTGTCCTCTGCTCCAACTTGGGCTGTGATGTCTTTACGACGTCGTATATCGCACGCGCCGTAATTGAAACCAACAGTGCGTGACTTGTTTGTTTCTTCTGCCCATCCTACTTGTTACGTCAAACTGTAAATTTCAACGCTCCACTTTAATTAATATTGCATTTACAGAATACTTGTTCAGTTTTAAAATATTTACTAAAAGTTGAACATTTGAGTAATTATATTAAATCTATTTTCTTATACTAAGATTTACGTTTCACGTACGGCGTAGTAAGGACTGCCATCTGGTTAAAATTTATCTAAATGTACTAGACATTGCATTATGAGAGGTCGACTCTCAAACAGATGCAAAAGCTTTCAACGAGCACACTGTTGTAAATTAAAAATGGATTAACCTTCTTACTTACGATTTAAGTTTTGATAGTTATTTAAGAAAATAAAAATTTAGACGATGCATTCAAAACAGTCGTATCAATAAAAGCCACTTAGGCACGTATAAATGTACTAAATTTAATTTAAAATGAGAATGTTGCTAAATATCCATCTATGAGCACTGAGTGAAAGCACTTTTAACGTTAATATTTAATGGTAACAATATTAAATTTTTTTTTTTTTTTTAACGTGTGGAAACCCCCACGGGCCGTCACCCCACCGGGGTTTACGGCGGGGCGATGTGTCGGAATCGGACCGACTAAAACCACACGGTGTGCCACTCTGCGCCTGAGAGAGGAGGGATTCGGGAACAGCTGTTATTACGACATCCTACTCCCTCCTAGCGCCTGCCCGCTTTCGTGGGCGCCATCTGCGGATAAACTCTCCATTTAGGTGACGTCCGGCACACGCACACGTCACCTCCTCGCGGCTGGCCACTATAGCGGATGGAGGGGAAAACCCGTCCCGTCCATCCGCGGCCACACTCAAGGCGGCATGAGGCGCTGGTATGCGCGTCTCCGCCGCCCGGCTCGCCGGCGGCGAATTGGGTCCGAGTGGATATCGTCCTCCCGGGCCTCCTCCGCCGCCTCCTTCCGCTAAATTACGTCTTCGCAGAAGGTTGCGACCGCGGTAAAACAACTGTCGCTACCGGCCATGGAGCGTATGACGGCCGGTAGCGAGAGATCTCCTCCAATAACTGCAGTGAGGACCCCACGATGCGCCGCCCAGGCGGAACAAACCGCCAGCGTGTGCTGAGCCGAGTCCTCACTGCAGTCGCAGTGGTGACAGGCGGGACTCAATTCCCTCCTGGCGACCGAGTGCAGATACTTGCCGAAGCAACCGTGCCCGGAAAGGACCTGCGTCAGTCGGAAGGAAAGGGTCCCGTGCTGCCGCCCTGCCCACTCGGCGATGACTGGCTGGAGAGCCTCCACGGCGGCAAAACCAGCACGTGGAGCCTCCAGCCGGGACGACCAACGAGCCATTGTGGCTCGACGAGCGGCCTCTCGCCACTCGCGTATCTCTTCGGGCGGGGGCCGTATGCCGCTACGCGCCCGGAAGTAAGCCGTCCGCCGATAAACTTCGGCGAGCACTTCCGCCTCCAAATCCCACGGGGGAGTTCCGGCCTAGGCGCACGCCGCCTCCGTCGATACGGTGCGGTAACCACGTATGGCTCTAACCGCCAATATCCTCTGAGGGCGCCAGAGGCGAGCCCTATTCTGGGCGGTCAGAGCCGCCGCCCACACCGGTGCACCATACAGCGCCATTGACCGGACAACCCCCGTGTATAGCCGTCTCGTCGCGACGCTAGCTCCACCCAGGTTGGGCAAAAGTCGCCCAAGGGCAGAAGCAGCGCCGACCAGCTTTGGAGAAAGCTGTCGGAAGTGCTCGTCGAAGAGCCACTTGCCGTCGAAGATCAGGCCCAGATACTTCATCTGGGCCTGAACCGGTACGAGGACCTAATTGACCACGATGGAGGCGCCGGAGGGTGGACCACGACGGGGCCCATGGAACAAAAGGGCTTCCGTCTTGTCCAGGGCCACCCGCAAACCCAGCGCCTCAATTCGCCCGACCACCAGTGAGACACCGGTGGTGGCCAGGCGCGCCGCCTCTTGAAAGTTCATCCCCCGGGCCGTGACCAATGTGTCATCTGCGTAACAAAGTACGCCCAGCCCGGAGGGAAGACGACCTCGAAGGGCCCAGTCGTATCCCATGTTCCACAGGAGTGGTCCGAGGACAGACCCCTGCGGAACACCGCACGACATGAGCCGCCGCCTTAGAACACCGTCTCGGTCCTCGTACATGACGGTACGCTCCTCAAGATAGTCTGCCACAAGCCGCCTCAGGTACTTTGGCACCCCGTGGTAGTGGAGTGCTTCCCTGATGCAGCTAAATGGCAGACTATTGAATGCGTTGGCGATGTCCAACGACACCGCCAACAGCACGCCGCCACAGCTCACCGCCTCTTCGGTTACGGCCCTCAGGCGCAGCACGGCATCGACCGTTGAACGCCCCGCCCGAAAACCAAATTGGGCGTCCGACAGATCGGGGCCCACCTCGTGGAGGTGCCGGACGATGCGGGCAGAGAGTATCCTCTCAAACAGTTTACCCGCCTCGTCCAGCAGCACGATGGGCCTATAGGCCGCTACCGATTCGGCTGGCCGTCCCAGCTTACTCAATAGGACCAGCTTCCCGCTTTTCCAGCACTCAGGGAAGCGTCCGGACGCCAAGCTAGCGTTCAGGACCTCCCTGAGGCGGTCCGACATGTCTTCGAGGGCTCGGGCCAGCACTCGGGCAGGTATCCCGTCCGGCCCGGGGGCGGTGTTCTTAGAGCGGATCCGTAGAACAACCGCCCCTACCTCCGATTCCCTGACGGGCGGAACATCGTCCTCGTTCCCCCCATCGTCTCCGACCATGAAGGCCATCGACGGGGGTGTGTGCTCCACCCGCTGCGGGAAAAGGCCCTCGACCACTTCCCGCAGGAAGCTGGGCTGGAGTGTCTCTGTAAGGGGGGGGCCCGACGTGCGGAGCTTCTGTCGCGCCGCACGATAAGGGCGACCCCAGGGATCACGATCGAGACCCTCCAGCATCTCCTTTCTCTTAATTTCTTTGGCGCGGCTTATGGCCAGCTTCAGAGTTTTCCGCGCCTCTCGGTACTCCTCATGAAGCTGGTCCTCTCCGCCTTCTTCGCGGTGTCGCCGCCGACTACGGGTGTAGGACCTCCGGGCACGAGTACAGGCCGCACGGAGGTCCGCCAACTCCTGGGACCACCAGTAAACCTCCTTCCGTCGGCCGGCAACCTCGGATGCGGGGCATGGCCGCATCACAGATTTGTGTAATCGCTTCGCAGAAACGACCAGCCCCCATGTCGACCTCCTCGGTCGGGGCCTGTGGAGACAACCAAGAGTGAATAATGGCCGCCTCCTCTAGTAAGTCCCTATTTAATTTGGCTAGAGCCCACCGCGGAAAGCGAGAAGAACGCCGCGCCGCGTGACCCCTACTGGCGTCCTGGGATCGGGAGAGCTCAAATCGGATATAAAGATGGTCCGAGAGCGTCTCAACCTCTTCCAGGACACGCCAGTTCCTTACTCGTGCGGCGAGGGCAGGGGTAGCGAACGAAAGGTCCACTATCGACCCTCCCTGCTGTCGCACGCACGTGTTGGTGGAGCCCCTGTTTAGTAAACAGAGGCCCACCGAGGCCGCCCACTCCTCTACGGCCTCGCCCCTAGCGTCCGTCCTGGGGGAACCCCACGCAATGGACTTTGCGTTGAAGTCCCCCAGCACTAAGACGTGCCCAGACGTTAGACGCCGCATCGAGGTTTCCAAGTTGTTAAGGAAAACCTCGAAGTCATTCAAACTCCGGTTGGGGGAGAAGTATACACCATACACAGTGATCCCCCCCCACTCGGCAGCAACATATCCAGTGCCCTTGTCTCTTAGCGACAAGGGCGGGGAATGAGCCGCCGTGGAGCCGACGACTGCCACGGAACCGTCCCGGTCACCCAACCAGTTTGGACGGGGAGGAACATAATAGGGTTCCACGGCTACGGCAACACCGATCGACCACTGTGCCATGGTTTGCAGGAAAAGGTCCTGCGCCGCGGCACAGTGGTTCAGGTTCGTCTGGACCAGGAGGTTGGAGACTTGGGCCATTACTCGACCGTCTCTACAACCTCCTCCATGGGCAACGATGCCGACATGTGAACGACATCAGAGGCAGCCTGGGTCGATTGGCTAGCCCCCGACGCTTGCCGAGAATTGTAGGGAGGTTTACAACCTCTCTGCCCAATCTGGTGATCAACAACAACAAAATCAACAAGCCCGCCGCTTGTTACACACGCGCGCACAAGGCGGCAGAGCATTCTGCCGCCTTGTGCCCCGGTCGACCGCAGCGGAAACATAGTCCGCTACAGTCGAAACAGCTAACACACTTGGCGCGTGTGTGTCCCGATGCCAGACACTTAAAACACCTCATCGGTCTCGCCGCCAGGACTGTGATCCTAGCGCTGACGAGACCGATGAGCAATCTACCGGCGTCGCCTAAAATTTTGGCTGACGCTACGGGACAGCTGACCCACACCGCGCCAAGCCCTCCTGGACCGGGGCGGATGGTGCCGACCCTAATGTTGTCCACGTTGCACTCTGTCTTCTCTCTTATTGCAACGCGGACATCTTCGGCCGTTATAGAGTCGTCCAGGCCCGAAATGCGCAACTCTGCACACTTAGTAGGCCTGGCGATCTTAACACCATCCGTGGCCGCAAACGTGCCCCGCAACTTCTCGGCAAAGGCATCTGCAGTCTTTGCGCCTTCGGCTCCCGGGAACTCGAGGACTCGAGCTCCCGTCTGAGCGAGGCGCAACCTGGCTCCATCCGTCCCGATGTCATTGGCGAGACTAGCCCGGGCCCTCTGGAAGATGGCCGCGTAAGACAGTCCGCCGTTAACCGCTTCCGGTGACACGGTGACCACTACCGCCACGGTTTTGGGTACCTGCAGCTTACGCGGCCTCTTCATAGTGGCCACTGCCACCGACGGCGGCTGCGGGGTAGAGGCTGCTTTTTGAACAGCCTTTTTACCCCGCTTTCGGGACTTCTTAGTCCCCCCGACTATCTGCCAACCATCTGTGGAAGGGGCAGATATGGGGGGAGCAGGCGTGGAGGTGCCAGGTACAGCGGCTGGAGTGGAGAGCGGAGGGAATTCCGCTCTAGACTTGGCCGCCGTTTTGGGCCCTGACCTCGGTGCACTTGTCTTGGCTGTTGCTTTAGCCGCCTGTCGTGCCCTCGGAGCAACCGCAGGAGCGGCAGACACAGACGCCACCGCCGCATAGGACACATGACCGCCCGCAACGGTAGACGTTGATGGCACCGATACGGTCTTCAGTCTATTTGCCGCGAGCGGCGGTCGGACAACAGGAGCCGGAGGCAGCCTCGCCTCCAGGCCAGCGAGACGCCCGTCCATCATGCGCCACACTGCGTCCGTGATTTGGCGCAGGTGGGCATCAGGAATACCCCCGAGGTTGGAAGAGGGGGTAAGTTGTGACGGAGGCGAGCCCTCTCGTTCGGGACGATCTGCCCGGAATTGAGCAAACTGAGCACTGAGCTCAGTCACCTGCCCCGTCAGACGCTCGTTGGCTGCGTGGAGACGAGCCATGTCTCCGATAAGACTCTCCACGACCCCCGCAATAGCGGCAGAGGAGTCCTTAAGGGCCTTCACAAAACAGCCCTTAAGATTGCTAGACTTGGTGGCCACTTTGTGGATGATGGCCACCGCCGCATTTGCTCTCTCCTGCATCGATGATGGTGTTTGGAGAACAGAACTCCCTTCCATCGGCTCCTTAATTTTAAGCAGGAGATCTGTGACCTCCTCTTCCGCTAATGCTTCGCCGTCCGCCCTGACTCTTCTGTAGGCTCCTGCCTTGCAGAAAACGGAGCCTGACGGAACCGAGGCCGGAGTTCGTGATCTCCCCCTACGACTGCTTGCAACCTTGGGAGGCAACATCTCCTGAGACGTATCGCTGCCGTCATCCCTGGAGCGTACGCGTTTCCGGCTGTCACAAAGTTCCGTTGCCATAAGCTCCAGTGTGTCCTCCTTCGCACTAGAGTTACCACCCGCGGCGGATTTGGAACGTAATCGTTCCGATGTTCTACGGCTCCCAGCAGCCATAATGACTTCTGGGAGCCCCACCGAGATAGGGGTGCTAACCAATGTCTCCTCTTCGTTGGAAGAGAAGTCGTCCGTTCTTGCACTCTTTTCCCCTCTGCTTTTCTTCTCCTTCTTTTCGTCTGTAGTTTTGTTTTTATTTGTTAATGATACCATATTTGAACCCACGAGATGGGGAGAACAAAGGTCGACCCGGGCAGAGATCCCCAATACCCGGGCAAGCGTATATTTATGGCCAACCGAGGGGTCCGCAGGTGCCTCGGCTGGGAGTGCGCTTACGACTGAACTGCCCATCAGCCATGCATCCCCTGGCCACGCACCAGAACACGGGATTCGGGGTAATTTTTTATAGAGGTTTTCTTCCTCGCAGCCCGGGCGGTTAAGCCAAGACCCTCGCCCCCGATTGGAGTCACGAGACTCCAACTCGGGACTACGATATGTCGACGGCGGCAGGGATACTATGTCTCCTGATGCCTGCACGGTGGCAGTGTAAGTGCACACCGAGCCCGTCCTAACTTTTCCACCGCTGAGCGGAGGAAATCTGACCCTAGAAAGGGTCCCACCATCGTGTTTTTTACCGAGGTTTTCCTCCTCATTGCTCCGAAGAGCGAAGAATCAACAGAGGATCCGACAAACCCGCCCGCTCTGTTGGACCAAGTCTCGGCCGAATTGCCGAAGAAAATGGCTTCCTCTTCGTGCTAGAACATTAGCCGTTGGCAGTGATGAACACCATCGCCAACGTTACCAGGGTGCACCACGTGGAGGTTTTCTAGCCCAGCACCCCAACAATATTAAATTACCTTAACCTTAAAACTATCAAATTATTCGGTCACCAAATTGCCGAACACTTGATAGGTAACAATTTAAAATTAATAAATACAATTGAATCGTTAAACACAATTTCACCGTTTACATTCGGAACCTATCAATAGTAAACTCAAATAGATAAATCGGTTTGGGTTAAAATCCCTTTTACCCGGAAGCTGTGGTTCGAGTAAATTGTTGATTAACCTCATTTATTGTAATGTTAACACTTTGCGCTTCGAGCACCGGGTATACAATAGAGATCATTGTATCGTTGTATTTGTTTTCTACTTTTTAACCATATGAATTACTGGAGAGAGTAATAACAATCTTTAGAGCTTGTTTCGCACGTACTTGATAAAGTTTTTGATAGTTATCAGCCGTATATGTAACAACTATGTATTTAACAGATAAGTTGACATTAGTCTATCAGGGACTTTATCAGCCAGTGGTGAAACTGATCTTTCGTTATTTATTTATTGTCTGTAATTACTCTATATGTTACTAATCTTTAATCGTCTTAATCGTGTTAACTGTTTTCTTTTATAACAATCTAAAATGTAAATGTTGAATGTTGTTACAAGTTTAAGTGTCAGATTTTATCAGAAAAATGATTTACTACCATTTAGTTTCTGCTTACCACACTTGAAATAATTATTTAAATTTTTTAAAAATGTTTATTACAGCTACTTAGTGTAAGATTAGATCTATAAAAATACCAAGATTCTGGAGGTACAACGTAAACTATAAAGTAAAAGGATTTAGCGATATTGCAACATTTTACGGTGGCTGTGAACACATATAAAATTTATAGGCGTTAACATCTCTAGGCCGGTAATAACAAAAAACTGAGCCGCGTAAGCAGAGACTGGTGGAGCGCAACGGGACGTTTTAATATTTCGCCGTGTGCGCGGCCGAGTCCGGCCCGGTACCTGGCCGCCCCCGCCGCGGCCGCATCACTCCGCAATTAAGCGCCAGACAAAAAGTCGTCGACGGGTAGCGAGCGCTTCATCAAATATTAAAACCTGTGCCTGTACACGAACAAATCCTACACGGGATTTAATATTTTACTTAAAACGGTCTGCGGTTACCGGCGGCGGCATTTTCTTGAGATTTTTCACAGCAATTTAAGTTGTATTTTAGTGGAAGGTAAGCGCCACGAACCTCTTTATCTCACAAGCGCTAAATATTTTATGCGATGGTATTATTAATACTTCCTTCTCAAGTTCCGCCGTCTCATCAATGACTACTAAACAATTTGAGCTCTCTGTACGCGAAATAATATACAGTGTTAATATTTTAATGAAATATGTGTCGTAATATTTACTCGTGCTCGGTTTAAATTAATTTCTGTTGCTTACGAAAAAGCCATTCTAAACACTAAGCCATATACAGGCCATATACAATGGAAGTAGAACAGACACTAATGTGTCCGCCGAAAACAAATTGCAGAATCGTGCTCGAAACTCCCTGCTTGAAAACGAAAGATAAATGCGTGAAAATATCAACATTAATCGGATGCGGTATTAACTTCCTAACTCAGTAGTTAATGAATATTCAGACAAACTGACACCGTTTGTCTTGAATTTGTAAGGAATAATCCTGACGTCCAACGTCCATAAATCTTTTACTTTCTATCGAGTCTTACAGTAGTTTAAGGAAGTGTGTCTAACGTTTCAAATTATGATCATCGAAAGAAATATGACTACATTTTCGTAAAAGCTATAATATTTTTAGAGAATCAGATAGATTCTTATGGAATGTCTACAGACGTATAACGCTTGTAACATACAGAAAAAATGAAACAAAAATCGTCTTTGTCTAATTGGTGATACTTTTAGGAAAACTGTGAAGATATAAGAAAATTAAGTACTTTAACGGCATTGTCTTTTCTGTTAGTTAGGGTGTCGATTCTTAATTTAAAATTTTATTAAATCACAATCAGCGACAACCCAAATGTTATTTTTAAGTATTATCAACAGCGTACTCGGAGTACGCTGTTGATAATAACATCCAAGTTTCTTAGAAACACAAGCATTACATATTTACCGAGCTTTCGAAGGTTTAGAGAACATCTAACGACCCTAAATGTGAGCCTTGAAATCTATTTATAGAAAGGCATACAGCCAAGCAATTTTGTAACAAACGTTTAATAAGTAAAGAAAAGAAAAACAATGGATAATAGAAGATATAGATATTATATACAGATAACCAATAGACGTCCATGTATTGAAAATAAATATTTATTCTTTTGTATAAACGTTTTGTTCGGTTGACGGTCCTTTACGTTATATGTTTTGTCTTCAGATTTTAGGATTTTAAACTAACGCATGATTGTTTTAAATGGAGACATTTAATCCTTCTAAGTAAACTCTGTATCGCACACAAATAAATGAAATAACAAATGCAAAGAGCTTAAGTTGTCTCGTACCTGCGTTGTATCATTGTTTACTGTTATTTAAAATTCTGTATTAAAAGTATTGTATAAAGAATATTGATCACGTATTTATACGAATATGTGCTAGTACTAAATATAAATAGGGATGTGTTAAGCTCTTATTACTTTACTAGTAAGACATATAACATCACCCTGATACGGAGTATCCATCGATCTTGATTAACACAAAGTCCATTAGCAATGCTCTAGTACAGGATTATACAGAAAGGGTCTCAAACCAAACGGCCACATATTGAACTATGACTTTATTGAACTATATCTGCCGTGACTCCGCTTACACGTTTTAATTTAAACCTTTCAGCATGAAATAGTTGTAAATATGAGGATGTACAGATATACTTAGTCTGGCCATAAATACTGTTACACTTAATTATAAAAAAATATTACATTTGAATTTCGAATCTGTCATTTTTATACGATTGTTCATTGTGTTTTCTCATTTTGGCGCCAATACATTGTAAAATATTTTGCGATATTAAAATGGTGTGGGGTGATAAAGAGAACCGAATCGCTGTGATAGCATTACACAAAGTAGGTATGGAGCCAAATGCAATTTTTAAAACTCTCCATACACTTGGTATTAGTAAAATGTTTGTGTACCGGGCTATTAATAGGTACAATGAGACCTCCTCTGTTTGTGACAGAAAAAGATCTGGCCGTCCACGTAGTGTTCGTACGAAAAAGGTGGTCAAAGCAGTAAGGGAAAGAATTCGAAGAAATCCTGTCCGAAAGCAAAAGATTTTATCTCGGGAAATGAAGATAGCACCTAGAACCATGTCGCGTATTTTAAAAGATGACTTAGGACTTGCAGCCTATAAGAGACGCACTGGCCATTTCTTAACTGATAATTTAAAGAAGAATAGGGTGGTAAAATCGAAACAACTACTGAAGCGGTACGCAAAGGGAGGTCACAGAAAAATTTTGTTTACGGATGAGAAAATTTTTACAATTGAGCAACATTTTAACAAACAAAATGACCGTATTTATGCTCAAAGCTCTAAGGAAGCTTCCCAATTAGTCGACAGAGTGCAACGTGGACATTATCCGACTTCAGTGATGGTTTGGTGGGGTGTTAGCTATGAAGGAGTGACTGAGCCATATTTTTGTGAAAAAGGTATCAAAACATCGGCACAAGTGTATCAAGATACCATTCTTGAGAAGGTAGTTAAGCCCCTTAACATCACCATGTTCAATAACCAAGTATGGTCCTTCCAGCAAGACTCGGCGCCGGGTCATAAAGCTCGGTCCACGCAGTCTTGGTTGGAATCGAACGTTTCGGACTTCATCAGAGCTGAAGACTGGCCGTCGTCTAGTCCCGATCTTAATCCGCTGGATTATGATTTGTGGTCAGTTTTAGAGAGTACAGCTTGCTCTAAACGCCATGATAATTTGGAGTCCCTAAAACAATCTATACGATTGGCAGTGAAGAATTTTCCCATGGAAAGAGTGCGTGCTTCTATTGATAACTGGCCTCATCGTTTAAAGGACTGTATTGCAGCCAATGGAGACCACTTCGAATAAGCTTTTTATATTTTTAATTGTTTTATATTTATGTATTAAACTGACACACTGTAAAAGTAATAAATGTTATTTGCAGTTAACAATTTTCTTTTTTCTTTATTACAATATTTATGGCAAGACTAGGTATTTATAGTGCAATATAATATTTGGCATGCTTGGTAATGATTCTGTCAACACTGTCAGGTTTCGTATCTTAAAAGGCGTTATATGTTTCTTTTGGGATGTGACATCGGTATGCTGAGATATCTCTTTACAAAGGTTTCACCACAAAGCTACGAATAATTGCTAGTTCACTTAACACGTAAGTACATATTCGTCTAGTATGTCGGAGAATTCAAATGAGGTTAAAATCACTTTAGACGACCCTAAATAAATATATATATCTACTTACAACTTACAAATGTGAAACTTTTGGTAACGTTATATCTATATTATTGTAGCACACGCAGTTAAACAAACAAAAATTTCATTAAAAATAAAAACCTTGCATCCACGTGAACAAGGGACATTGTATTATTTAGTACGGAGATTATTCTTCACTGTAAATAATGCATGCTGTACGGCTCCAAAGACATAAAGCGCTTTATAAATTCAGATGGAATACCTTCTTTTATTTATACTTTTGTAATTCGTTGAAAATCATTGTATGGTAAGTATCGTTGCTACCGAGCTCAAGATCTTCCTTTAAGAAGGCGGATACGTCACGTGTTATTTATAGGAAAACATTTTTCTTCTTTGAATATTTTATTATAACAGACATGAGACAGGTGGAGAGTAAGGTAACGTAGTGGATACACCACTTTTAGTTCATGAGTACCTATAATCAATCTTTAAAAAATCTTAGATTACAAACAAAAGACAGATTGTTAGTTGTAAAGACTTTAATAATAATTAAGACTGTAAATAATAATATACAATATACTCACACATCTCACTCAGATTCCAGAGACCAGACTTCTATTAAACATACTTATATATTATAGCATAACAATAAATGCATACATGTTATTGATAAATGAGTGTACTCAGACAGGTCAAATGATCGTGTTCATCACAAAGGGTAAAAATCTAAAAAAACTTGTCTAAATCAAACGAATTTAATACGAGTAAAGTTACCTTTAAATTATTTGTCACTGTTTCGTAAAACAGCAATGAGTAATATTGGTTCCTTATGAAGTGTTTCATTTGTGTCGTTTCCCTAAAATAATAATTATGAATGCATGAAATTGTAATAGCTTCAAATATTGCACAAACCAGGGAACGTAGACCACTCAGCTGATACAAACCGCATTCAGTGTCGCAGTATCGCTGCATTCTAAATTCATTATTAGGAGAGTTGCACTAAGAGAGAACATTAACTAAGTTATACGTAAATATTGTATTACATATTTACTAATTCATATCTTTTTTTTCTTAACTTCCAGGTACAACGAATTTAATTACACAGTGTTAACTGTATAGACTAAAAACAACAAAAAAATAGCGACGTGAAACCATTTTTCTGATCCAAAATATTTTAGCTTACAATTTATTACTCGTCAAAATATTCGCAACGGTACGCTGTAACATTCTGTCAGGTCGTAATCGACAATAGTGGGAGATGCTTGTTTTCCTTTACACCGACGGTGTTTGGAATTCCTGAGTCAATTAAACGCTTGTTTGTAAACACAACAGACACCGAGAACAGTAAATGCAATCATTTTCACGGTACACACGTTTCCTCGACACCTCGCGGTCGCTGTACCTGTCGTACTTTGAAACCATGCGACTCTTTTGAACGAACAGGCACAGAAACGCTCAAAGGTAAATTGATCGTTTGCCTTTGGCAATTCGAATATTACTGTTTTCTTACGATATACTTACGAAAACTTTGTTGAAATATTTATGTATAATACTACTATTATCGTAATGAAAATTAGAATTAATTAGTAATTACAAATTAAATACTTAGATATTGTTCTTATGTATATTTTCATCTTGTACTTGGATAACATTTTCATAATTAATGACATTTCACATAAGTTTCCATATAATAATAAATTTGTTCACGCAATCGTGAAATTGCTTATCTCGATCGATCAATCGTTTCAAATAAAATATAATATTTTGAGTGTCGGGGTATTATACTGTCAATAGACGATAGCTGTGTTTTGTCGTTTTGTTTCAATTGATTTCACCAAAAACTGTATTGTTGGTTTCGGACAAAAGGCGACGGAAGCGAGACGTCAGGCTATCAGTGATTGGAACGGGGAAAGTCGTCATCCGCCTCCCGCGGCCTGCCGGCGACGACGCGAACGGATACCCACTGAGCTGATTACCCAGAGATGCTTAAGTAATTTCGTGTCCGTCCCTCGTTAATTGCGGGAAATGAGTTAATTAATTGTTTTCCTTTTCTCTTAGATTTTCGCTCTAAAGAGCCTAGAGCTTATTCAATTGACCAGTCGTTAAGGTTTTCCTCTTGCATTTAACGCTCGAAATAATTGTTGTAATTAATTGCAAAGTAATAATCCGTGTTGCCGTAATGAAATAAGTTGTCTAGTCGGTTAACAAACATTCATAACAATAAACGGAAGTAGAAAATTCAGTATTATTTATCTTTGGAATGCCTTATTATACATTGTTATGTTAACACACTCATAAAGTTATAGTTTCTACTTATATAACAAGAAAAAATTAAGTAAGTTATAAAATATGTATAAATACATATAATAAACAAATACATAAATCCATGTAGAATTAAAATAATATGATATATTCACTACACCACATCCTAAAGATTGTGACAGAATGAGAACAATTTCTCAATATTATAACTATCGTTAGAACATTATTTTTCAATGTAAACTATACCTCTTTAAATTACTGAACCCAAACTAAATCAAATGAATCAATATTTATTTTAGTATAATTCATAACTTACGTATAATTTTCCACGTAATGTTTAACAAAAACATAAATATTGTTTATAAGTGTGTTTAAAAAGTTTCTAAAATCAAAACTTCACAAAAAACCTTTTTTGTTAGTTTATCATTGAAATAATATAGAAATTTAGAATTTGATTTATAATCAAAATTTTAAGAACTTTATAGAACATGCCATCGTCACCATCATTATCAACATCATCATCATCATTATAATCTAAGCCAAAAACGTCCATTGCTGGACATATGCCCCCAAGATTCTCCACAACTGCCAGCTGCGTGCCGCTCCTATCTAACGGCTTGCTCATTAGGTCGTCGGACCACCTTGTGGGTGGTCTACCAACGCTGCGTTTTCTAGAATACGATCGCCACTCTAGAACTTTATAGCCCCCCTTCGGTCATCGTTTCTACGTGAAATGTACCCCGCCAACTGCCACTAAATTTAGTAATTTTGCGGGCAATATCGGTGACCTTGGTTTGTCTTCGGATCTCCTCATTCTTGATTCGATCACGCAGAGAAACTCTTTGGGTAACTTTGAACCTTCTTATGAGAACACAATAAATAACAAAGTATATTAGTTATAAATTCTTTCCGATATCACTATAGACTTTAATATCAGAATCGCTGAAAACAGATTTCTACAAATGTCGTGTCATTAAAATTAAAAATGTTTCGCGGAGTGCATCTACTTTTGTGTTGTGTCGATGTATTTATAGGGGCGAGGGCGGCGGCCGGGCGCGGGCGTCGACCGCATCGGCCGCCCAGCCTCAGCCCTCACTGCGTTTGAACGCAACTTGTTATTTACGTATTCTGCACACCGAGACAAAGCTAAATGACAATATTTTGAAATATTCATACATTCATTAAACACAAACTGTGTGTATTTCGGCTGGAGCAGATTAGTTTCGGGCTTGACAGGCCCTCTATCACGGGTCGAAACAACAAGCAAAAGATACATTTGTAATTAAATCATATCTTACAATGGCACAGTCACTCTGTTCGTTACAAAAGCCGTCTTAATATCTACACAAAACAGGACTACAGCCTCTTTTTGTGCTACTTGTAATATTTACCAAATTAAGCATAAACGTACCTGGCATCTATTTGATATGCCTGTAAATAATCGTTCATTATTTACGGGATTATTATTGCCTTGTACCTATCAGATAATCCGATTTGACTTTTCAGATTAATTAACGTAAATTTTAATATTTCTGTTCGAATGCTGCAAATCTAGGGACTGAATCTCGGTAGCAATGTCATCTATAATAATTCTGCGCAAACAGTCTTCGTTTTACGAATTAACGAAATTATCTGTGGGGAATTTAGGTTACGATTTGAGTTAAATCTACCTTGTGTGTATTAAATTAAATTTGTTCAATTAAATTTCAGCGTCTGAATCCTACTAATATTATAAATGCGAAAGTTTGTGCACATGGATCTTTGTTACTCTTTCGCGAAAAAACTACTGGACGGATTTAGGTGCAACTTTACAGTAATATAGGTTATACATCGGAATAACATAAAGGCTACAATTTGTAATGATTTTATGTAATTTTGGTAGTAATATAACGATACATGTCAATTAAGTCGCAAAAAAAATCTTGTCACTGAGAGTTATCTTGGCGTACGTTGCCTAAACCATTAAATTACACAAAGATGATGTACCGTAGGATTGTTTGTATGTTATACAAATATATTTATTTAAAATGATCTGTTACGAAACTTAATGTGGCAGACCAAATTCCACGCGAACGAAGCCGCGCGCAAAAGCTATAACTATATGTATGTAAAACACATTAAAATTAACAGTTTGATGGTTGCCTTAACGTTAACAGTATCACGCGGATGGGTAAGTGAAGCAAAAACCCTTATTGAATAACTGTAATTTAAGTCATATGCTCATGAGTCATAAACTTTTTGTTACTAGTCTGTGTTTGCGAACGTCATCAGGCGTAATGAGCGATATTTACGCTAGAGTTGTACTGAAAATAACCTAAATTTCGTCATAGTTGTTCCTGGGAGGTACTGGACTTTTTATAGCGAGAATATTACTTAGGTGGGACAAAGAGAGTGATACGTAAATGACACCAGTGTGGCGATTTTTTAAATGCACGGAAAATCGTTAGTCGTCAAAGTAAAATACTGCACGGAAGGCGTAGTAGCTTAGACGGTTACCACGCCACTCTCTACTGTGTTGAATGTTGTGTGTTCAAATCCTTCATAGACAACACTTTGTGTGATCTATAAATCATTGTTCCGAGTCTAGGTGTTCTTTGTATCCGTTTTTTGTATGTTTGTAAAGTCCCCCGCGACAAAAGATATATTCGTAATGCAAGCGTTGCTTTTTTAAAAGAAAAACCTCATAAATATATGTATTTCCATAGGTAGGAACAAGAAAAGTAGTCGGAAGATTCTAGTAAAGGCATTCAAGTTAAATTTATGACTTTCAGTTCTTTAGACTTTGTTGAAACAAATACATACCAAAAAATAATCAAGTGCATATCTAAAAACAAATCGACTTCGTCGAATCGAAACGCTTCTGTAGCGCTGTGCACAGTCTGGATCCTTTATTTATGCGACTTATAAATACATTCAGTTGACTAAAAAGCAAAATATTAATTCATGAATCAAGATTATTTCAATGGAATTTGAATAAGATTAAAACAAATGAATGATTACAAAAAAAAATACATATGCGGCCGCCATAGATATTCCTCTTTTCTAAGTCCGATTTCGAATTTTAATTTAATTGTTTTATGGTCTAAAATGGTGCTTTAAAAGTGTTCAATATCCCGAGATGACCACAAAAAAACTATAAAATATAAGACTAACTTTAATTTAATAGTTCTTGGAAAACTTTGCAGTTTAAAGGAAATTGACACATACCTTTCTTGTTTAAATTATAAAGTTATATTCAACAGCATTTAAAACTTAAAAGTATATTTAAAAATATCATCACTTTGGAGCTTACACTTCAACACTCACACTTCACATTTAATTGAGTAAATTAAGTTAAGTAATTTTAGTTTTTATTGGGATAACCGAAACATCTACCGAAGCATCTACAGAAGAATATTTAATTTTCTGTGGTGATAATATTAGAATTAGACATTAAAGTACAACTGTTCAGAAATAATTTGAATTCCAAATATATTTAGGATTTACCTGCGACTCCGCCCGCGTATATGACGGTTATCGTGGTGATTCTTTAAACTGTATTTTTTGTCAATCAATTGAAATAAAACAAACACTCAACGTCAAGTGATGTTTACTAGAACACGGTATCCAAATTGGTTAAGTTACGTCTGAGATTAGTGCGCACAAACACACAGACAGGCAAAAATTCAAAAAATTGTTGTCTTGAGTTCTGCTGCTTTAATATAGACACCCTTCATTAGTTTTTTTAACATCTTTAACGTACAGACATTGACCTGTTACAATTTTAGTATATGTAATGTTGGAAATTATTTACTGAGTAAATATCCTTCAAAATGTATTGTTGTATAAGCTCGCAATGTATTTCACGACGGCTTGTAGAATATTATTCAGTTGGGTCGCATCATTAGTCAGTGTCCGCCTCGCATAAGAACCAGATGAATCGATACGTGACGACAGAAAGACTCCGGTAGTGTATCAATATCCTAGAAGACAGGGACGCTTTATTGACGCAACGTGCACCTCAAGAGCTATTATTAGTCTCTGATACGCCATACTTTTGAATTGCGGTTAGTGACTCATTTTTGCTGTGGGTAACGTGCGACAATTGTAGATTTCAGGTATACTTTACCCGTGGCACGTTTTTATCTCAACTAATGTTCATGCCAGAGCGAAGATTTATTCTTATGTGACACGTGAAAGATAAAAAATAATTTTAGTTATATACCATGCACCCGTCTTGGAAAGTTTTTTACCCCAAAACTAATATCATACTTTAAAATGGGGTAAAAAGTTTCCACTACTTACGAGAGTCTTAACTACACAGCCAAAAAAAGAGTAACAGTTAAACTGCAAACTGTACAGTCTGATACACTAGGCCACAAAAGTTATATCAACTGGAAAAGGCAAAAAATCTTGTCCTCTCATGTTTATAGAGGTGATGCAGTAAACAAAAAAAAATATTTACATAAAATCTTAGTTAACATAATATATATTAATAATGTATATAAACACAAATGTTCTTTAAATGTATAAAGATGCTTTTAGAAAAAATAAGAATATGCATGTATGCTAAAAATAGCTTTCAAACGAAACTTATTCTATAGAAAATAATGCACTATAAAATATTAATGACTTAAATCTATGTGTTTTAGATAATTCTGCAGCGAGTTTTCTCGTCGTATAAATCTTAGAATGTTACGCTAAATAAATTAACAGGAGGCCCCATCCTTCGGAGAGGTCAGATAACATCAGAGCAGATTTATACGAGCAGATACTAAACGTGCGGTACTAAGTAATATTGTGATTTATACCCTGTTTGTGGACATGAAATACTTACAATTTTTTTTTGCTACAACATAATGCTATAAATCGTACTACTAAACCTTTTTCTTAATCTATCTTCATTGAATAGAGTATCTACGTCAATATAACAGATAAACTCAAATTACAGAGGTCCATAAAGCCGATTACAACTTATATCCATTAGATAAATATAGACATACATGTTTGCAATAACAGTGGGATTACAAACTGAAGCATTCAATATTGGAGTTTAATTAGGGCAATGTCAACGTCTCCCTGAAGGAGTAGCGATGGTATATTGCGGTCTAAACACCCGTATGATTGGGATCCATTTTCCATATTGGATAATCGCTATTTGCAATTCATGCTTTCAAATGGTTAGAACGTTGAAGTTATTAAAACTTAAACCTTTATTTTAGAAGTGACTACTGTGTTTACAACAAGTAAATTCCACTTCGTAAAACAAAAAGATTACCTCAGAGTGCACTTTTCAGTGCACGACGGTTTTAGTTTCGACGACAGACAGTTTACGCTGGAAAGACATTTTAGTCGAAGTACCTATAGTTTTAAGGTCTGGAGTGAAAAGCTTTTTGCTCTAATAGTATTAAGATGTTGTTGCCTTTTAACTGAACATTTTATAGAGAATTTTAGCAGTCCTATGAAACCTATTCGCTTTATAGTTTTAAATTCATTAGCGACAATTAAATTGGTTATAGCAGAGCGCACCCGGTCTGTTTATGGCACTGAAAAGACGACAGCGTTATCGTTTATTTGCCGGGATTTCAGTAATTGGTTGTAAGACGTAAAACGATTACCTAAATGCGAAATCCCTTTCTCTCCCAATTCCTAGTCTATTTTGGTTGCGTTTTCTCAATTTATCCAACGTGACGACGGTTCGGTAAACGAACTCCAAAATTCTGAATCAGACTTGATTGAATCGCAGTCGTGCCCGCGGGAATGGAGTTATTTTCCAACCTATTTCATGGCACATCGCTACGATCGACAACTCTCACAGTCATGCACTCGCTCGCATTTCATGTTTGTGCCCTCTCGAGAAATTTCTTTCAGTTCATTTATTTGTTTGGAAACTGTTGTTCAACTCACAACACCCATATTTGCTGTTATTACATTTTTTATGGTTAAGGAATCACTTGCCTTTATGAAACTTTCGATTTCTTTTCATGATTGCGATATATAGTCTCTTATTGAGTCAGTTTGCTTGTGACATAGATTTCCTTAAGATATTACTTAAAGTATATAGAGGATAGTCAACTGAAACGCTTTTAGTCATCGCAGTAATCCTCACAAAACAAATTATTCGTATTCAAATTGAACTGTTAAAACGGACATCCATCGTTTATTGATTATTTACACTAATATCAAATGGGTCTAGACGTCGTAACAATGCATTAAAGTGATTTTGAACTCCCCTCAATCTACTCTGACTGACTAGGCTCTGACTAGTTCTGATGGAAAATAATTCCATGATACATTTAAAAGTTAATGTATCTTTAACAACTTAAAGTATTAAGTAGTTTAGTTACTTTGTAAATGACCGTTACATATGCAATAAATATCTTCTTATTTTAAAAGGTAGTGTTATGTTGTAGTGCTATGAGGAACAATCGCAAGTATAAAAGAGCTCATTTGTGTTTCTCGTGCAGTTGTTTCGTTCACGTTGCTCGGACAATGGGCAAACGTACGCACAATGTGGCCCCATCGTCATCAATCAAAGTCCCGGTTGTACGTCGCTTCACCCCCGCTGCTCCCGCCCACGCACCCTCAGCAGACTGATTTACCCCTAACATTACAAGCAAATGCTCGTCTACGTAAATACTAACTGAGGTAAATTCAAACTAAAATAGCAACTCTGTTGAAAAAAAGAAATCTGTGGAGAACTGAAACAATTGTTTGTAGACTTGTAAAAATGCATTAAAATAGTAAGGATTCTCTTTGAGTTGTATCGCTATTGTATTTACATTTTTAACTAAGAAGTTGTAAATTGCCTTTTTTTTCTACTACTTGAAATATAAAAATATCGTTAGCGTTTGTGATGGTGAAATATGACACAATGTGGATGGCGTTATATAACTTCAATACAAATGTTTATGCTTCGGTATTTTTTTAATAAATTGTTATTCTCATTATGTTTTTAAGAGCCTACCAAAATGACTGTTCCGGTTGATTTTTTTTTTTTTTTTTTTTTGAGATGACCTAGCTGTTGGCCTGGGATGGCCTCTACAACTTTACGCGGGTATTACGGTGAGCGCTGAGGGCTCTCACCGGTCATTTGTTAAGCAACATAGCCCAAGGGCACCCCCTGTGGGATACGAACCTCGGCTTGGGGTGTTGCTGCTACGTTGGGGCGACCTACTCCCATGTTTTGTATATGATTTACGCGGCGCGTATTCCGCCCCCGACGACGGGGACGAAAACGCGGACGGTTCCTATTCCTAGATTGCCTAGCTGTGTCCGCTCTACGTTGAGCGAGCGTGATTTCGTCATCTGGTTCTTCTAACGCGTGTCTGGGTCGTCGTATCTTCGAAATCCTACTTGGTGTGTATTCTACGGCCGCAACCACTAGAGGGTTGGGGTGAGTCGGAGCAGAGTCAAAGTAGCTACGGGAGCACTGTTTTATGAATTGCTTGATGGTCGGCAATCTGAGGTCGATGTGGAGATCGACGTTGCGTACATACCACGGTGCTCCCGTAGCTTTGCGCATGAATCTATTTTGTAGTGTTTGAAGCCTATGGATCCTGTGTGGCCTAACGTGTGCGAATACTACGCTGCCGTACGTCATTATAGGACGTACGCATGCAGTGTATAACCTAACTTTATTTTTCAAGTCTAACTTCGAGCGCGCGTTTAATAAATTGTGGAGACGTCCTAGCACGAAGGCAGCCCGGTTGCGGACTGCCTTGATGTGGGGGCCGAAGGTTAGACGGTCGTCGAGGGTTATGCCTAGGTATTTGGCCTGCCTAGCCCAAGGGATAGACTTGCCGAACATCCTGATCTGAGGGGTCTTCTCCAAAGGATACAAGCTTAGCTGTCTTCTGTGAAACAGCACCGCCTGGCTTTTCTCGGGGTTGACCTCTATCCTCCATTTCCGGAACCAAACGCCCAGTGCGTTGGCTGCGGTCTGGAGTTTTTTGGCTACTGTCGAGGGGTTCACCCCCGAGCAGTAGATAGCCGTGTCGTCTGCGAATAGTGCCGTCTGCACATACCGATGCTTCGGAATGTCGCTAGTATACAGCGTGAAGAGTAGGGGGAGAGCACGGACCCTTGTGGGACACCGGCTCGTATGGGGTGAGTGGAGGACAGTGACCCTTCTACTCGGTAGCGGAAGCTTCGATTCGACAAGTAGTCTCGTATGATAAGCACGAGTCCGTGTGGCACTCCCATGGTGGACAGCTTAAATAATAGGCCGTTGTGCCACACTTTGTCGAAAGCTTTCGCCGCGTCAAAGAAGAGGATTCCTGTGAACAGGTTGCGTTGAAGCCGATCGCTGGTGTATTCAACGATGCGGTGGACTTGGTGGACGCACGAGTGTTCGGTTCGGAAACCGAATTGCTCGTGGGGGACGAGAAGATTAGCATCGGCATACGCTTTCAGCCTATTGTAGATTAGACGCTCGTATAGCTTGCCTAATCCTTTAAGCAGACTGATCGGTCTATAACTGGTCGGTTCGGACTTTGGTTTGCCAGGTTTGGGTATCCCAATAACAACGGCTTCTTTCCATTGTTGTGGAAAGATGTTGTTTTTGAGCGCTGCGTTAAAAATGAACGTCAGCAGGACCAGTAGCCTCTCCGGAAAGAGTTTTATAACCCTGTTTGTGATACCGTCCGAACCGGGCGCCTTGCGAGCGTGTAGGCCCTTGACGATCGTTTCGACTTCTTCGGGGGTGACCGTGTCTAGGTCTTGTTCATCTGTCGTCCCCGTCGGCGTTGATGTTGAGGCTAGTGTTGATGTAGGAAGTGAGGTTATTATGCGCTCTACTTCCGAATCAACTTCGGCTATTTGGTCTGAGTCGCAGTGTATTACGCTGGGCGTGCACTGATTCTCTAGACTCTCGGCCAGGCATTCTGCCTTTTCGATATCGTCGAAGGCCGGTGGAAGGTTAGGTCGGCTTAGAGGAGGCATACAGGTGACGGTGTCTCTCTTAAGCGAGCGGGATAGTTGCCAGAAGGCAAGGTGGGTAGGTTCGAGGTCTTGTAGTGTCCTATCCCACCTGTCTTGGCGCATTTGATCGATGCGCGACTTGACCGCTCTTTCTAAGCGTCGTAACCTGATCCTGTTGGCTTCGCATGGATATCTGTCATAGGCTCGTACGGCGGCGTTCTTCCGCCTCAGCAGCTCACGTACGTCGTCGGGTAGGTTCCAGCGGCGATCGTTTGTCGCCGGTGCCTCCCGAGTGCATTCGTTAATTAACGATTGCACGTGTGCTGTGAGGGAGTCGATCGCCGTCACGGTGTCCTCTTTGCTGATTATGTGGTCGGGTATCCTGTCTAGATGCACGGACGAGGTTGCCTCGAGTTTGGTCCCGAGGCGCCTCCAGTCCGTGATTCGTCTAGTGGGGGTACGATGACCTGTGTCGATGGGACCCAGTCTGGGTGCGAACTCCATGACCACAGGTCTGTGGTCTGAAGTTAACTCGTGAAGCACCTCTACTGAACACAAACGTAGGTTTATGTTCTTTAGGAGTGCCACGTCCAGAATGTCGGGTCGGTGAGACACGTTGTGCGGATAGTGGGTCGGTTCGAGCGGGGCGATGATGTCGAACGCTAGTCTATTCGAGAGCGACTCCAGGGCTCTGCCTTTGGCGTTGGACTGGTGACAGTTCCAAAGGGTGTTTTTGGCGTTAAGGTCGCCGCCGATTATCACGGCGTCGCTCAGTTCTAGCAGTGCTCGGAGGTCGTTCTCGAGTAGTTGCCGATTGGGTGACAGATAGGCTGAAACTAGTGTGATCGATTGGTGTCCGGTCATGCCTATTCGACAGACCGAAGCCTCGATGCTAGTCAGCGCAGGCGGATCCATAGGTACGCAGTGAAGGGACCTTTTGTAATATATGAGAGTTCCCCCTAGCGCAGAGTCAATCCTATCGTTGCGGACCACAGAGTAGTTCGCAACGTTTGGGTTTCTCTGCGAGGGTTTCAAAAAGGTCTCTTGTGCGAATAGTATGTCGAGTTGGTGTGCCCTAAGAAATTCGCCAACTTCATCTCGTTGCCTACTGATGCCGTTGGCGTTGAAAAACCCTAGCTTGAGTGATCTTGGTTTGACTCTGCTTGTCGGTGTCCTATCCATGTTATGGGTTGCACTTGAATGCTCCTAACTTCTCGAGTACGCTCGAGTACCTAACACTGACGCTGAAGAGGGCCAACGGATTGCCCTCGTTCTGACGAATTAGACTAGCGAGATGACGTAGCTCGCTAAAATCAATCGCACTCGCGAACCTTGCCACTAGGGATAGGTCCGGGTCGATTGTTTGGGTTAGGGTTAGCTGGGCTGGAGGGCTCCTATAGTCGACGAGCGGCTTGGGCCCTCCCTGGAGAGGTTTAGTGGGCATGGGCACGCCGGAGGCTGCCTTTGCGGGTACTGGGGCAGGTATGGGGGCCTGCATCGTCTTCCGCACGGGCAGAGGTGGGAAGGTCTCCCCTGTCTTCCTGGGAGTGGCCCAGGCGTTCGTCTTCGGCAAAGGAGCAGCTGTAAAGCTCCCCCCAGTCCCTGCAGCAGCAGGGACGACTGGGCGGGGACGCTGAGGTCCTTTCGCCTTGGGGGTTTTAGGCGCCTTCGGGCAACCTCTGTAGTAGGCGGGGTGGCCTTCTTCGCCACACAGCACGCACGCGACTGGCTCAGTCCAATTGGCCCTGTCTTTGGGCCTTTTGCACTCCTCCGTCGCGTGGTCTTCCAGGCACTTGACGCACCTGGGGCGGGCGAAGCAATTTCGCGCCGAGTGCCCGTAGAGCTGGCAGCGGTGGCATTGTGAGATGCCACTTCTCCGGTGAGGTGGCTCGACGGTTATTCCCGACAGCCCGCAGACGGATGACATCTTGAAGATGTCTTTACCCGCGGGGCTGTCGTCGAGGGAGACCATCACCATATCATATTCCGGTTGATGAAAAACATGAGCATATACAATGCATTATGATCACCCGCACTATAGCGGCTTAGTGAGATACTTTTTCATGCCCCGCTTGGGGACGTAAAAGGCATGACAGTAATTGTGGCAGTGAAAGGCTTAAATACTTCTACGCACTTATCGTATCAATTACTGTCACCCCGGCATCAATGGGTTCCGGTTTCCTGGTCACCAATGAAAGACGACAGCACGGATGCTGTCGCTTTGAGTTGGTCTTCTGTCATAGGTACTACTAGTACTACCCCCATCGAACCAGCCCGTTCGTGCTGAAACCAGCGAGGCTCTACTACCTTAGCTACTATTGAGTGTATTTAGTTAAATTAAATATTATCTCAGGACTTACAGATTTTAAGAATGAAATTATATTGTATCTGTCATCAAATCCTTTGATGATAATTCAAAACACATAATATGTCATTTATCATCAGCCTTTATTACTTCACTGCTGAAGAAATAAGGCTCTGTTTAAAAAGCAGATTTAAATCTACTATACACCTAATATACCACGCTGGCCACACTGGTTGGTATAGAGTTTGTTTCAAGTTGTTCTTCTTTTTGCAGTGCTGTTGTCATGAGTAGTTTGTTCTCTGAGACAGCTCTTACGCCCACGGAATTAATACGGGTGGTAATACTATATTCTTAGTCTGTCACCACATGTGCATGTATACATACATGTCACTAAGTTCTACTATTTTAATCTCTATTACTAACAGCTCCATTAAAAATTAATACTGTGTCCACTAATGTTTTTCTGAATATTTTATAATTTTTTCATTATTTTATTGTTAGTCAAACATGTTTCAGTTTTTATTTACTATATTGGCAGAACAAAATAACGTATGTTAGACGGCGTGAAATTTACAAAATTAAAAATAAGAGCAATCCTCTCGTCAGTGTTATTCTCCTTCATTTTCAACCACAAATGTCAAAAGTTGCAAAATGTTTGTTTAACACAAACATCTAGTACGGATACCAGTCACCTGCATAGGAGTTAAAAAGTATATATTTTTATTTGTTTTAATGTTAGAGAACCTTTGTGAAAGAAAAATAAATGTTTATTATAATTAGACTACGGACACAAATTCTTAAAACTATATTTTGAAGACTAATTTTTAAAGAAATATTATCATTCGAATTTTACATGTAGATTCATGTATAACATGATATATATTGGCAGTTAGAAAGATTAAAATTACAGTAAGTACAACACAATTACACAGACGCAGTACGGCGACGTGGGTGGGTCGTAGGGCGCAAGCGGTTGGGATGTTCGGGAACAGTTGTTTATTTGTGTCATTGATTTCATAATTCAGGTATTATCGTGTTATTATTTCTAGGTATAGTGTCATATTTCCTTAATCGACACCGACTTCAACTTTCTTTTTTGCTTTTCAGTAAATTTCTGCAGTGTTTTAGAAAATTTCCTGTTACAAGTCCTTTATTTGTTGTTAAAATTGATTTATCTCTTGATTTTTAGTGAATCTGTAGTTCGATAACTAATTTAATTTGTGTAAATATAGGTAGACTTACCTAACGCGCTGTTTACATGGGACAAATATCTTTTTCTTGTATGAACAATAAGTGAAGTGGTCATAACAAGAATAGATCTCATAAAATGGGCAAAAAGTGAATATAATTTAGGAATTACCAAAACGGGGGCAAATCACTTTAAGCGTTACATTTTGGGATACAGGCAGGAATGGAACAAACACCGAACAGATCTTTTCATCATTATCATCATCAGTCTATCGCAATCCACTGTTAGGCCTATGCCTCTCCAATTCACTTATTTCGGTTATTGGTTTCTCACAGCTAACTCCTGCTTGCCAACTTGCACAAATCATCACTACATCTGGCCTGTGGACATCCTACACTACATTTATCGAGTCGCGGTCTCCACTCAAGGACACGTTTCCATCTACGGTTATCGATTCTGCTTCTAATATGGCCAGCCCGCTACCACTTCAGTTTGTTAATCCTGTGGACTATATCTATGACCATAGTTATCTGCCGGATCACTTCATTCCTGATACGACTCTTTAGAGCGATACCGAGCGTAGCCCTTTCCCCAGCATAGACTTTAAATTTGTGAACCAACCTTGTATAGAGTCAGCCATTTCAATCAGCTGTTATACTAGCAAGCAAGCGAGAGATGTATTCGTCATTGATCTTGAACATGTCCTCCAAAAGTTTCGAGGAAATAACGTTTCCTTGTCTCACTCTTCGATGCAACACACATAGACGCGTTTCCTAAAGATGTCTCAAGGCTACAGGAACAGACCATATCTCGATCGTGTCAAAAGTCTTCACATTGGGGGTTGGTTAAACACAGAGCCTGATTGTACTCCTCGATCTTCTGTATAATCTGCCGCTCTGAGTGGATGTGGTACATGGTTTCATATCAACTCCGACTTGCTCTGGTGGTTGGAATTAATCTAGTCTTGGCGTAAGGCAGTTCGTGATGACTCTTGAGAATAGCTTGTAGATATACTTGTACCTTGGAAGAGAAACGGGTCGATAGTTCTTCAACATTGTATTGAACAGGCCTTTTAAACATTATACATTATAATATAAAAGAAAGTCAAATGTTTCTGTGCTTTGAAAACAAAAAGCACATTTAATTCTAAACGTATTTTGGTGAAAACATTCTCATTTATTACAAATATTTAGATACCCTAGTCCATATATGTATATGTAACTTACTGTATGTAGCATTCATACTAGTTACTCCAATGTGTGTAGCATGCATAGCGTGCCTAATTACATTGTCGCTCACTTTGCATACTAGATTTTGAGTGCAGGCGTATTATGTCTATTAAAATTAGTGTTAGCAAATATAAAGTACGTCGATCCTAGCATGCAATACAAACAATACAATGTCAAAGGCGACAATCAGCAATCATGCGTCATTCCCGTGAGATTGCACGAAACTTCCAACTGCGTAGTGTGCACACTACACTATTTGTGGCATCGATGTATTATGTACCATACTGGCTGTTGAATAATTATGGGCTTTATTGTTGCAGTGAATGGATCGTATATTGCTTGTACAAAGGTAGTATTTACAAGTCTTCAGCGCGTTCTGAGAGAAATAGTCGTTGTCGTTTCTACGTACACATGTATCACATTTTTATATATATAGGAGCTTCACAGTATTCATTCTAAAAGGATATTCAATCTTGCCTGAAGATATGTTTTTATTATTGCTTGTTATGTTGAAATATAGAAACAACATAGGAAATTCCTTAATAAACTTCTTACTCACTTAGCAAATCAAAGAACACGTTCTTTTTCATTTTACAATTACATTTCAATAATACAATTTGTGAACGTTTGTGGGTTTTATAAGGAAAATTTACTTTTTCAATAAACTTAAATTAGATTAGACTTAGAACTTAATTTACTGCAAATTAATTTACTCGTGATAAATTAAATTATTACTGACCTGACAGTGTAAGTAAGTCTTAACAAAATGCTTGCAAAATTTAACTAACAACATAATCTAACGATTGAACAGGCGTACGCGTAAACTGAAATGAAATATTGTATTAAAAACGAAACCAGTAAAGGATCTTTGTGGCGATTAGCACCGAGGGCTCATTACCATATGGTTGGTTGTCCAAACAGGCTTAACTCCGGACGTGTCGCGTGACTTGCCAAGACATTTCCCCCTCTATTACAACTCTAAATTACACTGTTCAACCCCAACCTATTATATTAAATTAAACGAAAATCTAAACTCATTTCTTAGAAATTTTGTGTAGAACTTTAGTTTTTATCGTTGTTCATAATCGCAATAATTTTTTTACTATAATAATTTGTCTTGGTTATCTTTACTACTATAAATACGATATTGAGTTAATTTGTCTGATTTTAACACCTTTGAATCTAGCAGCTATCATTATATTTTGTAAACCTTTTTAAAACAGGACCCAGATAATTTAGAAGCAGAAAGAAATCCCAAGCGGGCAAAATGATTGTTAAATAAAATTTATCTTCAATAAGTAGAGATAATTGTTTAGATTCTTATAATGTTATATACATATAGATACAGTACCATTCCACATGATAAAGTTAGTTTTGAGTTAATTTCGCAACAGTTCCTACAGCTCTCTCCTATTAAAGTTGTTACAGCGCCAAAGTCTGTCTAGCTTGCTTATTATGAGCTAATGAAATTCGTAACACAATAATCTAATATGAAATATTACTCATTTTACTTTAATCGTATATAATATAATATAAGGATGTAGACCATATATTTATTAAACATGGTAAACGACATTTAGTCAGTATATTTTAAGTAAATGCCATGAAAATTTGTTACATTTTATGAAATACCTAAATCGTTCAGGCCACGACTAATAAATCAAAATATTTAAGTAAAACTGGTAGATAATTTTCATGTTTTAAGTTAATTTATTCGTTAACTTTTCGAAATAATTTAATTTGAGCAATTACCCAATCTAAGTTTGTCTTGGAAAATAACTCCCACAAACTCAGAATTTTGTGTATTTTAGCGATGTACTGGTGTATTTTTGCTGGTGAGATGAGACGCTAGAACTGACAATACTCCATCATCTCTGTTGATATTGTTGCGTGATGACCTTTGCCAAATAACATGCGATAAAAAAAGATGTTCGGGCATAATCAAGACATAATCACAGATAATAAGAAAAGTGAATCTGAAAGTGGAATAAGATCCTTATTCAGCCTTTAATGTAGCTGCGAAGTGTACATACTCTCCACTTTGTGAATATGCACCACTCTTCTCAATATTCTTTTCTTTTGTGCATTGTCATTTAAAAAAAAAAGTTACTCGTGCGTAGCGACGCGTGACCGTTGACCTATGGCTCATGTTACAGTGTCCTAAATGTGTTAATCAATGTGATAACTTTCAATTTTACTGTTTGATTAATCTATTACTGAGAAATATTTGTGCGTCGTCTACCACATGCAGAAGTAGGGTAAGAACCTTAGTACAGGTGGAATATCGCAACACATGTAGGTAGTTTACTTATATATTCTTACCTATACCATTATAAAATTGCCACCGATATCCGAAGCAAACAAAGAAATGTAAACTAACAATAATTCATTATTATCTTGTGCGATATCAAGACGTCACTGACGGGTCTTTCGTGTCCTAAGACATATTTTCAAGGGGCAAAATATATATGATGTTTCGATGTATATATCTAATGTGTATGTTAACAAAATGCTAATAGTAAATATTAAGTATAAAATACTTCAGTAATTAGAAAAGAAAATAGTCAGACAAGTAATTCAGAATACTACGTTCTGTTTTTTTTGTATCTTACCTGATTGCTCGACTTTTTAATCAAAGAAAGAAGCTATAACAAAGGAAAGCCTTTATTTATTTATTTGTGTATTACATCACCTTAACCTTTACATCTATTTAAGTCGAAATAGCATTTTCTGACAATTTATACAAAAATCATGTGACTAAAACATAGCCACAAATGTCTCATTTCACATTACATTTGACATTAAATAAAATATTTACTCCTGTCTCCAGCTATCAGTATCATAATGGCATCGTGTCGTATATTCCAAAATGATATCAAGCCACTTCGTCATAGCTCACATATTCCCTATTTGAATAACAAAGCACAACAAAAGATCCTAATCGTATTTGCGTTTGCCAAGCGGCCCGGTGTGGAAATATTCAGTTTGGGCACATTTCATGTGAAACTAGAGTCACTGGCTGCCACCCGCCGGCCGGCGCGGAGGCGTATGATTAGAAATCGATAACTGTGAGTCACATTTTGGCTTAAACTTACATATTGTTGGTCCATCTATTGTTGTCCCAATGTTATCTGCAACACGCTTTTAGTACGTCGATAATCCAAATCAGTAAGGATTTCATCATTTCCTTTTTGTTGGGCACCCTTATCGCATCCAGAATTTTTTGCGTCCGTCCCTTTTTGAGTTAATAAATAAACATCTGTCAATATAAATGATATTTATCGACTCAAATAGAACTGCAAGACAAAGAGAGTCCAAAAATAGTCATTGGCAATTGTTTTTATATTAAACTAGACTGTCCATAAACCTCTGATTGCCGGAGATTATCTCAGCAGACAAACCAATTATACTAGCACGAATGTCTAAACAGGGTGTTCTAGGTGTAATAAACAGTTGACGTTAAAAAGGAGTCTCTGGCCTCACTATATCGTTTAGCGAATTACTAATATTAATACATATAATATTAGATTATTATGAAAACACAGTATAGATAGGAATACCGTGATAAACTGATGAAGTACAAATGAAACACCTGGCCCTAAAAACTTAGCACTTGTCGCGTACTGTTGGAACTAAAAAATTACAACTTTTCAGTTTCACGAACGCCGTATCGGGCTAAGAACTTTACTAGCAAGAATAGACAACTACAATACCTACTATTATTTGACTTTGTGTGCATTTATCTAAAATTTTTTTTTTTTATTAAAAACAAATACAATCGTTCATTTCGAATAATTTCATTCATTTCATAAAATTAAAATATTCAATTGTAATTAATACTTTTGTTTACACATCTTCTAAAATAACTTTTTTTTGTGAGAAATACTCGTGATCTATTAAATAATATTGTATCTTGAGTTCTTGTAACAATGAAAATCCGAAGACGAACGCCTGGGCCACTCCCAGGAAGACGGGGGAGACCTTCCCACCTCTGCCCGTGCGGAAGACGATGCAGGTCCCCATACCTGCCCCAGTACCCGCAAAGGCAGCCTCCGGCGTGCCCACGCCCACTAAACCTCTCCAGGGAGGGCCCAAGCCGCTCGTCGTCGACTACAGGAGCCAACTACCGCAAACGATCGACCCGGACCTATCCCTAGTGGCAAGGTTCGCGAGTGCGATCGATTTTAGCGAGCTACGTCATCTCGCTAGTTTAATCCGTCAAAACGAGGGCAATCCGTTGGCCCTCCTCAGTGTCAGTGTTAGGTACTCGAGCGTACTCGAGAAGTTAGGCGCATTCAAGTGCAACCCATAACATGGATAGGACACCGACAAGCAGAGTCAAACCACGATCACTCAAGCTAGGGTATTTCAACGCCAACGGCATCAGTAGGCAACGAGATGAAGTTGGCGAATTTCTTAGGGCACACCAACTCGACATACTATTCGCACAAGAGACCTTTTTGAAACCCTCGCAGAGAAACCCAAACGTTGCGAACTACTCTGTGGTCCGCAACGATAGGATTGACTCTGCGCTAGGGGGAACTCTCATATATTACAAAAGGTCCCTTCACTGCGTACCTATGGATCCGCCTGCGCTGACTAGCATCGAGGCTTCGGTCTGTCGAATAGGCATGACCGGACACCAATCGATCACACTAGTTTCAGCCTATCTGTCACCCAATCGGCAACTACTCGAGAGCGACCTCCGAGCGCTGCTAGAACTGAGCGACGCCGTGATAATCGGCGGCGACCTTAACGCCAAAAACACCCTTTGGAACTGTCACCAGTCCAACGCCAAAGGCAGAGCCCTGGAGTCGCTCTCGAATAGACTAGCGTTCGACATCATCGCCCCGCTCGAACCGACCCACTATCCGCACAACGTGTCTCACCGACCCGACATTCTGGACGTGGCACTCCTAAAGAACATAAACCTACGTTTGTGTTCAGTAGAGGTGCTTCACGAGTTAACTTCAGACCACAGACCTGTGGTTATGGAGTTCGCACCCAGACTGGGTCCCATCGACACAGGTCATCGTACCCCGACTAGACGAATCACAGACTGGAGGCGCCTCGGGACAAAACTCGAGGCAACCTCGTCCGTGCATCTAGATAGGATACCCGACCATATAATTAGCCAAGAGGACACCACGATGGCGATCGACTCCCTCACAGCTCACGTGCAATCGTTAATTAACGAATGCACTCGGGAGGCACCGGCGACGAACGATCGCCGCTGGGACCTACCCGATGACGTACGTGAGCTGCTGAGGCGGAAGAACGCCGCCGTACGAGCCTACGACAGATATCCATGCGAAGCCAACAGGATCAGGTTACGACGCTTAGAAAGAGCGGTCAAGTCGCGCATCGATCAAATGCGCCAAGACAGGTGGGATAGGACACTACAAGACCTTGAACCTACCCACCTTGCCTGCTGGCAGCTATCCCGCTCGCTTAAGAGAGACACTGTCACCTGTATGCCTCCTCTAAGCAGACCTAACCTTCCACCGGCATTCGACGATATCGAAAAGGCAGAGTGCCTGGCCGAGAGTCTAGAGAATCAGTGCACGCCCAGCGTAGTACACTGCGACTCGGACCAAATAGCCGAAGTTGATTCGGAAGTAGAGCGCCTAATAACCTCACTTCCTACATCAACATCAACGCCGACGGGGATGACAGATACACAACCAGACCTAGACACGGTCACCCCCGAAGAAGTCGAAACGATCGTCAAGGGCCTACACGCTCGCAAGGCGCCCGGTTCGGACGGTATCACAAACAGGGTGTTAAAACTCTTTCCGGAGAGGCTACTGGTCCTGCTGACGTTCATTTTCAACGCAGCACTCAAAAACAACATCTTTCCACAACAATGGAAAGAAGCCGTTGTTATTGGGATACCCAAACCTGGCAAACCAAAGTCCGAACCGACCAGTTATAGACCGATCAGTCTGCTTAACGGATTAGGCAAGCTATACGAGCGTCTAATCTACAATAGGCTGAAAGCGTATGCCGATGCTAATCTTCTCGTCCCCCACGAGCAATTCGGTTTCCGAACCGAACACTCGTGCGTCCACCAAGTCCACCGCATCGTTGAATACACCAGCGATCGGCTTCAACGCAACCTGTTCACAGGAATCCTCTTCTTTGACGTAGCGAAAGCTTTCGACAAAGTGTGGCACAACGGCTTATTATTTAAGCTATTCACCATGGGAGTGCCACACGGACTCGTGCTCATCATACGAGACTACTTGTCGAATCGAAGCTTCCGCTACCGAGTAGAAGGGTCACTGTCCTCCACTCACCCCATACAAGCCGGTGTCCCACAAGGGTCCGTGCTCTCCCCCCTACTCTTCACGCTGTATACCAGCGACATTCCGAAGCATCGGTATGTGCAGACGGCACTATTCGCAGACGACACGGCTATCTACTGCTCGGGGGTGAACCCCTCGACAGTAGCCAAAAAACTCCAGACCGCAGCCAACGCACTGGGCGTTTGGTTCCGGAAATGGAGGATAGAGGTCAACCCCGAGAAAAGTCAGGCGGTGCTGTTTCACAGAAGACAGCTAAGCTTGTATCCTTTGGAGAAGACCCCTCAGTTCAGGATGTTCGGCAAGTCTATCCCTTGGGCTAGGCAGGCCAAATACCTAGGCATAACCCTCGACGACCGTCTAACCTTCGGCCCCCACATCAAGGCAGTCCGCAACCGGGCTGCCTTCGTGCTAGGACGTCTCCACAATCTATTAAACGCGCGTTCGAAATTAGATCTAAAAAATAAAGTTAGGTTATACACGTCATGCGTACGTCCTATAATGACGTACGGTAGCGTAGTATTCGCACACGTTAGGCCACACAGGATCCATAGGCTTCAAACACTACAGAATTGATTCATGCGCAAAGCTACGGGAGCACCGTGGTATGTACGCAACGTCGATCTCCACATCGACCTCAGATTGCCGACCATCAAGCAATTCATAAAACAGTGCTCCCGTAGCTACTTTGACTCTGCTCCGACTCACCCCAACCCTCTAGTGGTTGCGGCCGTAGAATACACACCAAGTAGGATTTCGAAGATACGACGACCCAGACACGCGTTAGAGGAACCAGATGACGAGATCACGCTCGCTCAACGTAGAGCGGACACAGCTAGGCAATCTAGGAATAGGAACCGTCCGCGTTTTCGTCCCCGTCGTCGGGGGCGGAATACGCGCCGCGTAAATCATATACAAATCATGGGAGTAGGTCGCCCCAACGTAGCAGCAACACCCCAAGCCGAGGTTCGTATTCCACAGGGGGTGCCCTTGGGCTATGTTGCTTAACAAATGACCGGTTGAGAGCCCTCAGCGCTCACCGTAATGCCCGCGTAAAGTTGTAGAGGCCATCCCAGGCCAACAGCTAGGTCACTATCAAAAAAAAAAAAAAAAAAAAAAAAAAAAAAAAAAAAAAAAAAAAAAAAAAAAAAGGAACAATGAAACAATGAAAACCGTATATTATGACAAACTAAGGGTTTACTAACAGTGTAATCAATCATGAGTATGACTTAATAAAAGTTTCAGCAATTTATATTAATAGCATACCACTAAAAATAATAGATATTTGAATGCTATTAAAAATAAAAACAACACGCCAAGCAAATTCGACGCTAAAAACATTATTTTTGTTTTATAAAGGTTTAAGTTAACACATAATATATTATAGTTTAGCTACTCATTTACCTTTTGGTCTTTTGACATAAATAAGTCTTGATTAATTATTCCAAAAGACCTAAGAACCAGAGACGAAAGAGTTTTCATTTTTTACATTGAAATTTTTTTTATATATTTTATTATATATGTGTATTATTCGTAATATTAGACTGACTACTTACTCATATTAGCAATTTTATACTGGATATTCGATCCTTTATATTTAGTTAGAAGAATGTATGTATGTATATTTGAACTTTAAGCATATTATAACTTACATGTTATAATTGTAACAGTACACGGTAACTTTAGCCCAGTATATAGTTTAACTTTCAAACAATCTTCCTATTTGAGTTTACTATCCACCTAAACCTAAATATTCGTAAAGTTCAACAAATACAAGATCGGTTGTAGATTCAGTTACTTTTATCTGTATGTTAGTTTCTTTATGAAGCAATAAATATCATGGAAATATTTGAAATTCTGCTATTTAAGTATATATTAAGCAAAGGGTGCTTTAGTATCCGACCTTCAGCCAAAGTAGTCTGGTCAGTCAATTTTTTAGATTAAGGAATGAATCACGACGCTAATTGTAAGCGATATTGTTCATGTTAATATTAACAAGACTTAGTTGCCTTTCATTATAATGTGCTTATTTGTTTTTTTTTAATTAGCTCCCAAAATGAGTCAACTCAGAATAAACCCCTACATTACTAAGCAACTCCTCAGCATAATACACCCTAACAATGTGAAAGAAATTGTTTTTTTTTATATTTCTTGTAAAGATGCTGCGCATCCAAGTCGTTTGTTTTTGCACTGTTGTAACATAATTTTTGTAAATTTTCTAGGAATGCCCAATAGAAATATGATACATAATAAATTCTATAGTACCCCGAATAAGTACATACAGCATGCAGGAAACAAGAACCATTACGTACCGCTCTATATACTTAGTCTGGCCATAAATACTGTTACACTTAATTATAAAAAAATATTACATTTGAATTTCGAATCTGTCATTTTTATACGATTGTTCATTGTGTTTTCTCATTTTGGCGCCAATACATTGTAAAATATTTTGCGATATTAAAATGGTGTGGGGTGATAAAGAGAACCGAACGCTGTGATAGCATTACACAAAGTAGGTATGGAGCCAAATGCAATTTTTAAAACTCTCCATACACTTGGTATTAGTAAAATGTTTGTGTACCGGGCTATTAATAGGTACAATGAGACCTCCTCTGTTTGTGACAGAAAAAGATCTGGCCGTCCACGTAGTGTTCGTACGAAAAAGGTGGTCAAAGCAGTAAGGGAAAGAATTCGAAGAAATCCTGTCCGAAAGCAAAAGATTTTATCTCGGGAAATGAAGATAGCACCTAGAACCATGTCGCGTATTTTAAAAGATGACTTAGGACTTGCAGCCTATAAGAGACGCACTGGCCATTTCTTAACTGATAATTTAAAGAAGAATAGGGTGGTAAAATCGAAACAACTACTGAAGCGGTACGCAAAGGGAGGTCACAGAAAAATTTTGTTTACGGATGAGAAAATTTTTACAATTGAGCAACATTTTAACAAACAAAATGACCGTATTTATGCTCAAAGCTCTAAGGAAGCTTCCCAATTAGTCGACAGAGTGCAACGTGGACATTATCCGACTTCAGTGATGGTTTGGTGGGGTGTTAGCTATGAAGGAGTGACTGAGCCATATTTTTGTGAAAAAGGTATCAAAACATCGGCACAAGTGTATCAAGATACCATTCTTGAGAAGGTAGTTAAGCCCCTTAACATCACCATGTTCAATAACCAAGTATGGTCCTTCCAGCAAGACTCGGCGCCGGGTCATAAAGCTCGGTCCACGCAGTCTTGGTTGGAATCGAACGTTTCGGACTTCATCAGAGCTGAAGACTGGCCGTCGTCTAGTCCCGATCTTAATCCGCTGGATTATGATTTGTGGTCAGTTTTAGAGAGTACAGCTTGCTCTAAACGCCATGATAATTTGGAGTCCCTAAAACAATCTATACGATTGGCAGTGAAGAATTTTCCCATGGAAAGAGTGCGTGCTTCTATTGATAACTGGCCTCATCGTTTAAAGGACTGTATTGCAGCCAATGGAGACCACTTCGAATAAGCTTTTTATATTTTTAATTGTTTTATATTTATGTATTAAACTGACACACTGTAAAAGTAATAAATGTTATTTGCAGTTAACAATTTTCTTTTTTCTTTATTACAATATTTATGGCAAGACTAGGTAATGGTACTTGGCTACGTACAATATAATTTTTACATTTTATACAAAGCGTTGAACTTCAGACAAAAGATTTTTATGGCCTTAAGTAAAGGCATGACAGTCATATTCGGACGATCGGTGCAGACTTATTCTTCTCATAGCTTGGCGTCACCATTACGGCATTCTACACGCGAGTGAACAATAAATCAACCTCGGGCACTGCAATATATTCTGCATGCTGGGAACTGCGCTTCCTACGCTGGCAATTATTACTTACTGTGCGAGATTGCTAACTTGCCAGAACCCGTAGTGATTGTGTAGTAATGCTAGCATTTTTCTTTACAATAGATTTAAACAGTGTTGAGCATTTTGTGGTGTTTCCATTGCTTGAAATATTGCATAACAAAAAAAACGCGTCTTAGATAAATCTGGTAATATTTTCAGTCCTCCAAACAATTTAACTGTAAAAGTGAATACTTACGTAAGGCTATAAATATTTCTAGTACATAAATGATAACTGGGAAGCAATAAAATATCTGCCTGGATTGGATAGGAACTGTGGCGCGCCTGTGTGCAAATGAACCGGCGCGGCGTACGCCGAAGGACGCGGCCGCATTCCGAACCGCACCACTACAGCCAACATGACATACATACCAACACGTTCCTCGTCTGTGTGTGTATGCAGCCACACATTAACGTTAAAGTACATAAGCACTTTTGCGCTACGCCAGTACTGGCGTTAGTGTACCGCTAGTGTTGTGGAATTCCTTATTACGATGCAACACGTTGCATTTACAAAATTGTTTTAGAGAACTGTTATACTGTTATTCGCACACTGACTACTCACTGCACCGTTATCATGCTACTTTAATTAAATATATAAAACTTTCTATTATAAACAGTCAAGATTTCGGCTAAGATTTAACTTCTTTACCGTTTTGACGGCAAACGACCACAATGTATTTACTTATCTGAAACTACTAGACTGAAAACGTAGTCGTGATTAATAATCGTTTAATTTCACGAGGAAACGTTGTCTAGGTATTAAAGTACACACCGGATGTTAATTTATTTGAAACTATTAGTTGGATCTGGTAAAGCTGACAATTTGTAATGTATAAATTAAGCGACATTGCTATGTACAAAAAGCGAGAAAATTTTATCATTCATTTAACAGAAAGAAAGAGTAGGTATTCTAACAGTTAATATTAACGATAATAATATCATTAATCTTTATAATTAAAATCATAACACACTACAATATAATTTTGTTTTCGCTGTTTCTTGCCCAGTAGTTCCCAAAATTCGTAGTAATAGTACTGTTACAATTATATTTGTGTGATGGCATAGTACAGCCCTTAACCCTGCTTTGAGATATAGAGACAAAATAGAATATCTGCAAAGCGGAAACAGCTTAATCACACAGCATGTTCTCTGGCGGGCGCTAATCTCGCGTTGCGGGCCACCGTCGCTGAAGCGAATCGCATACAAATGTACCACCAGTCAGACTAAAAACTGTTGAATAATATCCCACTCACAGTTTTATGAGCTTTATAGCACACATAATAATGCAGTCATACCACGCTCCATGCATTTTATAATCACGACAAGTTTTATGTTATACAGGGTGTAAAGGCAGTGTATCGTAAATCAAAATAGTTAATGCAAATCAGTATCCTGAGATCGATATCTGTGGCAGTTTTTGCCTGAAAATTTGTATTTTTAAAATGTAAAAAGGTTACATAAACAGAAAATTTATTTAATTATACGTTTTTGTAAAGACTACATTAAAATTAATCGCTAGTGATGAGCGTCAATAGAAAAAAAATGGGAACGACGCGCGCCGTCTGTAGCAGAGTATACCAAATATATACAGCTTTTTAAACAGTATAATGTTAGGGTGTCGCCATATGTCATGTGAACAGTAAAACGGATCAGTGCTCCGGATCGGGTTGCTGGCATGTGCCAAGTACGTCAAAGCTAAGGATCGGGTGACATCATATCATGACCAAGACGGAATGAGCACTTGGTTAACCTCTTGTGCCTAAAACGAATGTTCAGAGCACACGTCATTCTAAAACATGCAAATGATTGTTGTTTTTATATTTGAGCCTGCTAAAGTAACTCTACTCTGCCTAATGGAAAGCATGAATAGAGTCTAAGAGTTGTGGACCCCATACTCATTGCGAATGCAAACGATGCAGTATGGTCACCCACAGTATGCCGGCCTACTGAGATGATTTTTCACGCCATACTTGGGGACGTAAAAAGCATGAGAGTCGTCGTGGCAGTGTAAGGCTCACACACTTACCACGATAACTGTCACCCCTGCATCAATGGGCCTCAGATCTCGCATTCACCAACAAAACCCGACAGCACAGATGCTGTCGCTTTAAGTTGGCCTTTTGTGAGAGGGTAGTACTGCCCTGGTCGAGCCGGCCCGTTGTGCCAAAATCAGCGTGGCTCTACTACCGATATGTGAGTTAGTTATTAATGAACATATTTTCATTGGTAATTCTGCTTATGATTTGAAATGAAAAGCACAAATAAGTAATACTGAATAGCCCTTAAGAAACTTAACACAAGTGTATATATTATACATACATTGGTGACTTTTTTGATAAAGATTTTTTTCTAAGAAAGTAATGCTACATTACGAATTTATTGGTATTATATTTTATTGCTGAATACAGCGAAACAGAACAGTCATATATAGATTAGGTTTTATCTTTTTAATAACAGGTAGCAAGTTAACACTACCTAACTTACTTAATATGAACAATCATTGTACACGAAGCGATCAATTTTCATATTATTTAACCTAAAATTTTTTAACCATCATCTGTATGACAGATAATTATATTTTCTGCTTATAAGAAACCTTTCGAACATACAATGTAGACTTGTGCACGATAAAATCTTATCGGTATACCAATCTAATATAATGATGTTGTTTTTTTACATTTGTAGTTTCTTTTCAGTTCTGGGAACCGATTTACTTTCACATTAAATCATGAGTTAGTAACGGACGTCATTGGACTTTTTTTATGCATTTCTAACTCCGCTCAGATTACATTTATTTTATTTACTCCGTACAGTATTATAAACGTATATGCTGGCATTTTCAAAAAAAAAATAAAGATAAAAGAAATACACGTTAACACACCTACAAATACACACCTTTTAAACACATGTTAAATTATTATTTATTGTATTAAACAACAATCAGAACGGCAGTAGTGTAGTCTTAATTATTTATGTAAGGAACGTCTAACAATTTGCGAGTGGTATTTGGAATGCGATGAAGACAACTGCGCTCGTCATAGCTTTGTTTGTGGCCGCTGTAAGCTTCTAGTAATAATTAGAGGAGGCGGGAGGGATTAGACGCGGTTGACGGCCGAGAGACGGGGGCCAAAGATGTGACTTCGACTAGTTGAAATGTCTGGAGGCTTCTAATTTGCGGAGCCGTTGCTACAAAGGGTTGACCTCGTCTTCGCGCGCCCACTCTCTTAGGCATTTCACTTTACCTTCGCCGTACTACCGTTTCGATAATAATAGAAGGATTAAGCTACATTGCTACTCGATTGTCAGTTTCTCAATTGATAATTATTAACTTAGTACGACTACAATGAAAGCATACTTGAATTTCAAATAAAAGTGCTAAAGGTTTCGATGTGTAACATCAGTGGTCGAACTAAGCTTTTATTTAATTCTTAGTGTACGAAATTTTACGCGCTTTAATCGAAGCCGAAGAGCACTTTATTGCCTGTTATTGTTTAACGTTTCAAGTCTAGAATATTTAAGTAGAATTTATATAGATATAAATATCGGTAGAAACAAGATTGTAGCTGAACTGAACAAGCGGATGTGATATTCGTGTGTATTATATTAAACTTAACGTGAATATTCAATAAAGGCACTTTCACTTTAAATGAAGACCGAAACAAAATAGAATCGTAAAATTAAATAAGACTATCCCATTTCAAATCGAATTTGATTTTGATTCCTGGCCGTATCAAATTTATGTCAATCGAAGTTTGAATGGACAATAACTTTGTTAGTGGAAGCGGCCGATCTTTAAGAGACGGGAGAATATTATGGCATCACTATCGTAAAGTTACCGTTTGTGTTCATTCCAATTCACATTAGTATTAGTATTAATTAAATCATTTCAGAAAGCAAAGGCACCAGTTAGACTTGCCATATCGAATAGTAATAAAATAGCTTATTTAAATCATCTTGTTATTTTCTTATTGTTATTGAACTACTATTTATACATATATGTAGATAAGTTTAGTAAATAAATGATGCTTTAAAACAGATCCTTTCTATTTCTTACATAAGTATTTTGGTTTAAAAGATCAAAGATGTAAGATATTGTAGGTAAGTGTGATGACAAAGATGTAAGATATTGTAGGTGATAACTTATAATCACAAGGAAAGTGATATAAATAGTCTCTTTCAATCTGTACCTATTTACGACATAAGACTTTATCTAAACTATAAAACTTTCCATTTTATTACAAAGAAACGGCAATGTAGGTAATATGATTTAAGGATTTTGACGATTATAACGTTTTGTTTCTCAATATTTTGGTTTGTGCCTTCATTAATCCTTGGAAACTATGCATCAGCAAAATACACCACTACCTTAACAATGTTCATTCATAGCAGCCTTCTGTTTCAAAGGGAAGCTTCTCAAATCATGATATGGCATATAACCAACACTAATGTCTGGTCTTCACATTTGCATCCAATGTCGTACAAAAAACCAATCGGGGTACTTCATATAACTAATTCATATTATAGTTATGAAGGACGTGTATAATACCTCTAAGGCAACAACAACGGATAGTTTATGCTGCAATTATAGTACTTATATGTAATTATATGTTAACCTTACACTCATTTCAGTATCCCCTAATATAATTGCAATACTCATATAAAAATAGTACGAGTAATACCAATGAAACAAAGACGAACAATAATTTGCAATCTCCAACTATATTTGTAATATTATCCTTCATATAAATAATAAAAGACAATGACTGATGTGTAAACATATAGGTATTCTTAACAATTCTAGTGCTCATAGCGGTGTAATCGCAACCGTGTCCATTCCAGATTAAAAGCGGATCTTTAGTGTAGGGGAGTGGGGAGACAGCAACAAGCAGGCCGTCGGGCGTCGAGACAGTGCCGGCGCGACCCACAGACGCCAACAATCCTACTCAACATAAAACTAAACCTTCTCAAAGTCAGAACAAGAAAACTCAATAGCTTTCAAGAGCAGAAGACGTGAATTGACTTACTCGAGTATCAATTCGACTCTACTCGGGACCGCATTTATGTTTTACTTGCTTTGTACACTTTGTTTTACAACAGTAGTGAGTTTATTTCAATCGTTAGATATACTTTGTACCTTGTATTTTAAATATAATGTTTTACTATTTGGATTATTAAATATATTTTACCGAATACAAACTTCGAGTTTCATGTAAACATTAAGAAAAGTTTAAAAAAATTCTAATGGACTCGGCAACTCGATAATAGGTGCTAGTTCAAGGTACGCAATTGCTTTTCCTTCTTTCTCTCTCAATATTCATTATAAAATTACTAAATGAATAACAGACCTGTGTATAAATAGAGTATTTGGATGTTTATCTTTTAATTAATTACAAAACCAGGTCCAAACACCTTACTGTTTTACACATTTGCTGCTGCTGCATTACTAGAGTTTCTTAAAGTACTTACCTATGTCGAATTTAGTTAATAGTATAAATAAGCCAGTTTATTATTTGTAGTGACATAAATAACATTTAAATAAATTTAGCACTTGACTTTAAATTTCATTATTTCAATAAATTTATAACTAGAATTTGAAATTTATCGGCAATCAAATAATATCATCGTTGAACATTTCAATTTTCTATAAAATAAAAATTCATTGGACGCCCATCACGACCGGATTAGTGATATTTAAAAAGTGAAAAAGTCTCGTTATTTACATCACTGTACTGTTTAGTTTGTTAAACCAATATTTTTATTAAACAAGAAGGTTATTTTTGAAAAATTTTTAAAAAATTTGCGATTTTACAAATAATATACAAATTTGTAACACCTACCTCGGCTATATATTCTTTAACTTCATTTTCTAATATAACAGAACAAAAATTACTCACACTGCTATTACCCGCCTCTGAATTCCTTACATTAACTATAACAAAAATATATATTCGAAGCTAATTCCACATCAGTACCCTCACGCACTCTAAGCGGATTGTAGCTTATCGCCTTACAGACATACTCACCTATTTTTTCAATAGCAAAAAATGGTTTTAAAAGTATAATAATGCTACTTACTGAGAAAAAAAAGCGACAACAAAGCCTTGATCCTTGAGGCTTTCCTAGTGGGTTTTTCGAATTCCGTGACTCAAATAATTAAGTCCCTAGATGGGGGTCGTTGGATGAAATTATACATTGTTATTGCCACTATAAATCTCATTTTGGGTGAACGTACCCGGACAGAATAACAAATAGAGACATAACAAAAATTTCATAACACATCTCAGAAAAGGCGAGATGTTTTAAGTAACATTAAGTCAACATAACAATATATTTATTACTTACCAATGATTATCTGGCTTTTTTATTTGATAAATGAAATGGACTATTATCTTTCAACTCACTTAGTGACAAGTGATGTTGAAGAAAAAGGTAAAAAAGAAACACTGACCTAACGCCACAAAGGTTTGTCAATACAGAATGAAACAAAGAACCAACCACATGTGCAATCTACTAACCGTTATATATATTTTATGACACATTTTTATAATAACAATAAAAGTAAAGGAATAAAATACTATCTTGTTCAATTAATAGAATGTGGCTAATCCGTTTAAAGTTAGCCTCACTATTAAGTTTTAAGTCAGTATTGTAACATAATTTTCTTTTTCTATAACAATCTCTTCACTACTGAGAGCCGAGAAACATTAAACTGTCTTGAAACCGCTTGTGAATTTAATCCACGTTCCTTTCACATTGTCGGTGGCTGCACTGGCTGCCACAGTTTATATGGGTATTAAAATAGTAGCGTCTCTGGCTTAGTGACATTGTAAATATTTTATGAACATGCATATTTTTCATGGTAATACTTTTACCGTTTTCTCAGTTGGCACAAAAGCTAACCGAGACAGCTTGCCAATATTGTTATTGCGAGTTTATTGGCACATTCATTGAAGTATTCTATCGCCTTAGGTTAGATATTGATTTGATCATTTACATCATTCATGTCTGTTAAGAGATACTTTGAGAACTTAGACTAGATTAAATATGCACATATAAATATTAGAAAAGTTAACATTTAAGTTACTACTATTAAATGTAGTCACTATTAGAAAAAGAAGTGCGTAAAAGGACGAAGATGTTTTTATATTGCGTCTCCATATTGCTAGGAATCCTTCGACTTTCGACGTTTTAATATATTAGTTTAATTTGAAAAGAAACGGACAAGTAGGATTAATGACTTGCGTACGCAAAATAGTTTATTCATCTTGGAAATTGACTTTAAACTTATAACCACGTTCCCGTCTTCTATCCTCTTTAATAGAGATTAACTAAATATTTGACAACGCTTGAACATAGCTTTGTATACAGACTTACATGCGAAAAGTATTCTATATATTTGCGAAAGTTTGCAGACACGCTTCGTTACGGCTCTCGGCACACACAGATGCCAATCTGTTATAGTCATATCTTTCCGTCAGCGTCTTGATGCAACCAAATGGCGGATCCTCTACATGTCTATGCATCTCCGTTACATGTTTGCAGTATTTATATGAAATGAAAAGTTTTCATTGCGCATTAAATGCATGTTTATGCTCTGAAAATTGCTTAGAGTATATATAACTGAGATATTTAAATTTAAAATTAATTGTGGCAGTCACCTAATAGATAAACACTAGCATTTTTATACAGTGTATCATGTTAGTGGTTTTGAATTTTCGGGGGAAGTTTGAAAGCATAGCGAGTGTTTCATTGTAGGCACATTTAAAGCCCCATCATTTGGCTGTCTGTGCTATTCTATAAAATATTATAAAGTATATAACAACAAGAGGATTTACTGTTAATTCTATTGTTAATACAATAACTCTAAAAGGTTTTCTTATGTTTTTCAACGCATTCACCCCTGATATTAGATCATTTTTCACTTCACACTAAAAAAGCAAATGACCACAATGCTACTCTACGCTATTATCTCTCCCACTGAGGGTCTCGTACAAAGTTCTATAGAGACAGTTCGTAAATCCAGGAAAGTCATTCTCCATAAAATTCAAAGTGAGTACATTGCAGACTACTTTTTTTACTGCAAAATGTACTTTTGTTAACATGGAAGTTTCAGTTTTTGACAGCTTTAAGGAACCGTATTTATAAGTATTTTATGTTAATTTTAATTTACAAAGCCACGCATTCCTAAAAGAACGGGACAGAGAGACTTCCTTTTAAGGCGGCAACCAAAAAGTTTGTGCCATACATTTTAAATGGTGAAATAAACAGTTTGCCATAGCTTGTAGTTAATAGGAGTGTCGTGTCGGTATATCAAGTGTGAACTCTGTACTTATTGAAATAAGCGGACACTTTGTTGCTAAACTTTTATGCACATTCAGGCTAACTTCATCGTACATATATTAAAGTTTGCGGGATTGCCTATTGCACGCATAATTGAGTTAGTCCGGACGTTTTGAATTCTAAAACTAAGTGAACATTAAACTTTTAAGAGTTAATTATTTGATGTTCTAATGCTATTTGCAGACTAAAAAATATATATTTCTTTAATTTACAGAGCAGCGGCGGTTGTCGCTCAGCGAGTACTGCGGGCGTGAGCGCCGTGACGGTCGCGAACGCAGGCGCGGGCGCGGGCGGCGCGTGCGCGGCGCGCATGGCGAGCGCGGGCGCACAGTACCGCGGCGGCGCGCAGCAGTGGGCCACGGCGTACGCGCCGCAGCCCTGCCGCTACCCACCGCCGCAGGCGCAGCCGCAGCCTTACGCGACACCATACACGCCCCACCAGGTATACTAATATTCCCATCCACTAAAATTACTACGTCCTCCACCGATCTACGTCCAGGAGAAGTCGAGATGGACGGCTATCTCCACCTGGTGCAACGAGCGCCGGATCACCTACCACTCGGCTCGTAGCACCCAACAGGGCATTAAAATCGCCCTAGCCACCGCGAGCGACCACAGGGCGCTCTCGAAGCTCCTTCGGGAGAGAAACGTGTCATACCACACGTACACTCTGCCGGAGGACAAGAAGCTCCGTGTGGTTGTGCGCAACGTGCCCAGGGAGATCTCCCCCGAGGAGATCAAGGAATCCCTGTCAAAAAACTACCCGGTGCATGAGGTACACCGGATGGTGAAAGGCCGCACCAATGTCGTTTACGACATGGTGTTGGTTACTCTTGACGACAGCCCCGCCGGCAAGGACATCTTCAAGATGTCGTCCGTCTGCGGGCTGTCGGGGATAACCGTCGAGCCACCTCATCGAAGAAGTGGCATCTCACAGTGTCACCGCTGCCAGCTCTACGGGCACTCGGCGCGTAACTGTTTCGCGCGCCCCAGGTGCGTCAAGTGCCTGGAAGACCACGCGACGGACCAGTGCAAAAGGCCCAAAGACAGGGCCAAATGCACTGAGCCAGTCGCGTGCGTACTGTGTGGCGAAACAGGCCACCCCGCCAACTATAGAGGTTGCCCGAGGGCGCCTAAAACCCCCAAGGCGAAAGGACCTCAGCGTCCCCGCCCAGTCGTCCCTGCTGCTGCTGCTGCTGCAGGGACTGGGGGGAGCTTTACAGCTGCTCCTCTGCCGAAGACGAACGCCTGGGCCACTCCCAGGAAGACCGGGGAGACCTTCCCACCTTTGCCCGAGCGGAAGACGATGCAGGCCCCCATACCTGCCCCAGTACCCGCAAAGGCAGCCCCTGTCGAGCGGCCCACAAAGCCTCTCCAGGGAGGGCCCAAGCCGCTCGTCGTCGACTACAGGAGCCCTCTCAACCAGCTATCGCAAACAATCGACCCGGACCTATCCCTAGTGGCAAGGTTCGCGAGTGCGATTGATTTTAGCGAGCTACGTCATCTCGCTAGTCTAATTCGTCAGAACGAGGGCAATCCGTTGGCCCTCCTCAGCGTCAGTGTTAGGTACTCGAGCGTACTCGAGAAGCTAGGCGCATTTAAATGCAACCCATAATGGATTGCACACCAACACGCAGAGTCAAACCCAGATCACTCAAGCTAGGGTACATCAATGCCAACGGCATCGGTAGGCAACGAGATGAAGTTGGCGTTTTTCTTAGGGCACACCAACTCGACATACTACTCGTACAAGAGACCTTTTTGAAACCCTCGCAGAGAAACCCAAACGTTGCGAACTACTCTGTGGTCCGCAACGATAGGATTGACTCTGCGCTAGGGGGAACTCTCATATATTACAAAAGGTCCCTTCACTGCGTACCTATGGATCCGCCTGCGCTGACTAGCATCGAGGCTTCGGTCTGTCGAATAGGCATGACCGGACACCAATCGATCACACTAGTTTCAGCCTATCTGTCACCCAATCGGCAACTACTCGAGAGCGACCTCCGAGCGCTGCTAGAACTGAGCGACGCCGTGATAATCAGCGGCGACCTTAACGCCAAAAACACCCTTTGGAACTGTCACCAGTCCAACGCCAAAGGCAGAGCCCTGGAGTCGCTCTCGAATAGACTAGCGTTCGACATCATCGCCCCGCTCGAACCGACCCACTATCCGCACAACGTGTCTCACCGACCCGACATTCTGGACGTGGCACTCCTAAAGAACATAAACCTACGTTTGTGTTCAGTAGAGGTGCTACACGAGTTAACTTCTGACCACAGACCTGTGGTCATGGAGTTCGCACCCAGACTGGGTCCCATCGACACAGGTCATCGTACCCACACTAGACGAATCACGGACTGGAGGCGCCTCGGGACAAAACTCGAGGCAACCTCGTCCGTGCATCTAGATAGGATACCCGACCACATCACTAGCCAAGAGGACACCACGATGGCGATCGACTCCCTCACAGCTCACGTGCAATCGTTAATTAACGAATGCACTCGGGAGGCACCGGCGACGAACGATCGCCGCTGGGACCTACCCGATGACGTACGTGAGCTGCTGAGGCGGAAGAACGCCGCCGTACGAGCCTATGACAGATATCCATGCGAAGCCAACAGGATCAGGTTACGACGCTTAGAAAGAGCGGTCAAGTCGCGCATCGATCAAATGCGCCAAGACAGGTGGGATAGGACACTACAAGACCTCGAACCTACCCACCTTGCCTTCTGGCAACTATCCCGCTCGCTTAAGAGAGACACCGTCACCTGTATGCCTCCTCTAAGCAGACCTAACCTTCCACCGGCCTTCGACGATATCGAAAAGGCAGAGTGCCTGGCCGAGAGTCTAGAGAATCAGTGCACGCCCAGCGTAATACACTGCGACTCGGACTAAATAGCCGAAGTTGATTCGGAAGTAGAGCGCATAATGGCCTCACTTCCTACGTCAACACTGGCCTCAACATCAACGCCGACGGGGACGACAGACGAACAAGACCTAGACACGGTCACCCCTGAAGAAGTCGAAACGATCGTCAAGGGCCTACACGCTCGCAAGGCGCCCGGTTCGGACGGTATCACAAACAGGGTTATAAAACTCTTTCCGGAGAGGCTACTGGTCCTGCTGACGTTCATTTTCAACGCAGCGCTCAAGAACAACATCTTTCCACAACAATGGAAAGAAGCCGTTGTTATTGGGATACCCAAACCTGGCAAACCAACGTCCGAACCGACCAGTTATAGACCGATCAGTCTGCTTAAAGGATTAGGCAAGCTATACGAGCGTCTAATCTATAATAGGCTGAAAGCGTATGCCGATGCTAATCTTCTCGTCCCCCACGAGCAATTCGGTTTCCGAACCGAACACTCGTGCGTCCACCAAGTCCACCGCATCGTTGAATACACCAGCGATCGGCTTCAACGCAACCTGTTCACAGGAATCCTCTTCTTCGACGTAGCGAAAGCTTTCGACAAAGTGTGGCACAACGGCTTATTATTTAAGCTGTCCACCATGGGAGTGCCACACGGACTCGTGCTCATCATACGAGACTACTTGTCGAATCGAAGCTTCCGCTACCGAGTAGAAGGGTCACTGTCCACCACTCACCCCATTCAAGCCGGTGTCCCACAAGGGTCCGTGCTCTCCCCCCTACTCTTCACGCTGTATACTAGCGACATTCCGAAGCATCGGTATGTGCAGACGGCACTATTCGCAGACGACACGGCTATCTACTGCTCAGGAATGAACCCCTCGACAGTAGCCAAAAAACTCCAGACCGCAGCCAACGCACTGGGCGTTTGGTTCCGGAAATGGAGGATAGAGGTCAACCCCGAGAAAAGCCAGGCGGTGCTGTTTCACAGAAGACAGCTAAGCTTGTATCCTTTGGAGAAGACCCCTCATATTAGGATGTTCGGCAAGTCTATCCCTTGGGCTAGGCAGGCCAAATACCTAGGCATAACCCTTGACGACCGTCTATCCTTCGGCCCCCACATCAAGGCAGTCCGCAGCCGGGCTGCCTTCGTGCTAGGACGTTTACACTGTTTAATTAACGCGCGTTCGAAATTAAACTTAAAAAACAAAGTTAGATTGTACACGGCATGCATACGTCCTATAATGACGTACGGCAGCGTAGTATTCGCACACGTTAGGCCACACAGGATCCATAGGCTTCAAACACTACAGAATAGTTTCATGCGCAAAGCTACGGGAGCACCGTGGTATGTACGCAACGTCGATCTTCACATCGACCTCAGATTGCCGACCATCAAGCAATTCATAAAACAGTGCTCCCTTAGCTACTTTGACTCTGCTCCGACTCACCCCAACCCTCTAGTGGTTGCGGCCGTAAACTACACACCGAGCAAAATTTCTAAAATACGTCGACCCAAACACGCGTTAGGGGAGCTAGACGACGACATTACACGCGCTCAACGCAGAGCGAACACACTAGGTACGAACCGTCCGCGTTTTCGTCCCCGTCGGCGGGGGCGGAACACGCGCCGCGTAAACCGTCAACAAAACATGGGAGTAGGCCGCCCCAGTGTTTCAGCAACACCCCAAGCCGAGGTTCGTACCCCGCAGGGGGTGCCCTTGGGCAATGTTGCTTAACAAATGGCCGGTTGAGAGCCCTCAGCGCTCACCGTAACTAAACCGGGTAAAGTTGTAGAGGCCATCTGAGGCCAACAGCAAAAAATAATACAAAAAAAAAAAAAAAAAAAAAAAAATTACTACGTGTCCAGAGCTTTAAATCTTTTGCTGTTACTCCTTTATTAAAGATTTATATTTCCGAAAGAGTATACAGAAGCGTATTAATCACCCACATTCTACCAAATAAAATTTGATCTCTTAAAATAAGGAGTCTTCACGTCAACCGGGCATATTGTGAAAAAAAGAAAAGTTGAGGATATTTTGTTAAGGTACATAGAGGGACGGTAGTGACAAGGGACATGCTAATACGTATGATTCTGAGGGTAAGCAACATTCCATACGGTAATTTGGACTGTCAAATACTTTTTTGCAAATGTGTATAGGGAAAACCTACAAATGTAATCATGGAAATATCATTATCAAATCCCTATCTTATCATTCCAATATAATGGGGCTTTGTGCAGGCTTGTGTGGCAAATGTGACAGTTTATTGAACTGAACGCAACGCTACGTACAATATTTAGTACGTAAGCACGTATTCTTTAAACGCTTTTACTAGACGTTCTTGAGGAAGATGATGATGATAAACACGGTCATTTTGGCACGCTTATTCTGTGACGACAGACTACACTCATGTCAACAACGAAGTGTTCACAAGTACACAAAATTACTTAGTTTTTATTTAGTCAACTTGTTACTCTGTGCGACAATAACACAAAACTGCACCTGACAAAGTATATAACCAAGAAATGTTTATACTGTTCCAAAGATCATTTTAACACAAGCAAGGCTATTAAAAAAGTGATAAAATATATATAAGCATATTTTTAAATAGCTAACTGCAAGTAACTTATTTTGTTTACAAACCTCGACCTCGACGAAAATATAACTTACTTTACGAAAACTTAGTAAACATATTCCTAGGTTAATATGTAGGTACAATACATACAAATGAAAACGTATAACCTAATTTTACCCATTTATTCAGAACTTCTTGTACCATATTTTTGCAAATAAATTTAATAATTTAACATAGATAACTGATAAAATTTATAGGAAAAATGTAATCATGAGAAATCACACAAACAAACTAGGCATACTATTCAATAAGCGCGACTGTCAAAAATATGACGATCTGAATATCATTTCCAATCTTAAATTTGGAGGTTTTATTCCGTCTTGACGGCCTTAATAAACACCCAGAACGTGTTTTGGCATTTCCTCTTAATGAAAACGTGCTGAGATCGAAATCAAGAGAAGCCACGAACCACAATACAAAAAGCTGGAGCTGCTTTGAATTTGCTATATGGTGTTGCGGTTGACGACCTATTTTTTGGTTTTAAGTTACCACCCTTACCAAAATTTGTTTCCAGTATTACGATATTTAAATTTTTTATATGATTAGACAAATTTCTGTGTTGACAGTGTCAATTCAAAAAGCATTTTTGCCTATCGTTATCGTTTAGGACTTTTGAGTCTTCTATGAGCTGTTCTTTATAAATGTTGAAGAAATAGAAAATTAAAAAAGCTGTATTTAACATTCATGTATCTATTTCATTTAATATCCATAGTAACCTAACTGATAAAGTTGGCTTCACCAGCTCCTAACTTGCGATATTCTGCACAAAAACAATGCACAGAATCACGCAGGGACATTAATACTGTACCACCCCCTTTCTCTACTCACAACGCAAGTGCACCATAAATAACGTAGAATCTTTAGTCGGCGCCATGTTATGCATGTTATAATGAGGTGTGTTTAACTTTATGTTCGGATTTACGACCGACGCGCCTGGTGGTTCCATTGACTGCCGTACCACAACTCTTTCCTAACCTTATGAAACAGTTTGCTTTCAAACAACTGAGTAACAACTAATAAATTACAGCTAACAGTGTTTAGTTTCCTGATTTACAAAGTGAACACTATAAGTTTGAGTTTGTTATTAGTATTGAATTTATGTTATCAATAAGCACTGGAGTGAAATTAACAAGAGGCACACCCCACCTCCCCAACTTTAATATAATAGCTACGTTTGACTACGTTGTTCTCATCTGGACTGGATAATTAACCGCTAGGTCGGAGAGTTGACACTGCTCCATCAATTTCTTCGCCCGCCACGACGGCTCCTGTTCGTTATGCATTACACATAAACAATGTTACGTGATTAATGCCTTCTCGGAGCACTTAAAACAACACAGTTAGATCATGATTTGCATAAAACTAGTTAATTTACAAGTTACTGCAGTTCATTATAACGCTCGGTATGTTACAAATTTTGTTCAGTCGATACCAGTATTTGAGGTCTATAATATTTACAATTTTAATAAACAATTATTGTAGCAACAATACTCGAAACTCGCTATGAACTCTATGAACTCAAAACCTAATCTCCAGTAGAAAAAACAGCGTCTACGACACTTGGCAAAGCTTATCTGAGCCATTTGAAAGCTTTGGTTTTCTTCTATTCTTTCATTACACACGTCAAGATCATCAAGAGTGAAGTTATATTTCAGAATCGATAACGTGTAACTACCTATTATTTATGTTTCCGTCCATGGATACACAAAAATGGAAACATTATAAACAGATCGAATAGTGACCAGTCTCATTCATACATTTGCCATTGAAAGAACAGAATAAGCCGATATTTTTGAAAGAAATAAAAAATATAAAAATAAAAAGAGTGAAATATCTCTTAATTTAGTGTCCATAAAAAGTTACACTGAAAAGTTTTTTTTTCTGGAAAATCGCGATACTGAATATTTTTACCATGGGATAATCCTTCATAGCGCCATGTACTCATGTTTAATTGATTTTATTTTTATGTAAATTGTTTTTAGTTTCGATCTTATTACCAAAAGATGTATTAAACTGTTCTAGAATATATTCCAAACCAACAAAATTAATAAGAACGAGCGATTTAGTAAGTAACCATTGTTAATCATAGTTAAAAATATGACAGCAATTTAAAAATCTCTTATTTTTCATAATCGGTTAAGTATAACACATTTGTAGCAAAACCATCAACTTGAAGTGTAAACTGTAGTTATGGGTATAAACAGCGATAAACCTTTTCAATATTTTAAAATGTTATTTGTCAGTTAATCAGAGTTGTATGAACTGTGTCGACAAAGTCTCGGTCGGGTGTTTACGACGCAGACACAAACCAGATGTTGCACAAAGAGTGTTCGTTGCACCTCACCACACACTCCCCTCCACAGGAATCTCGTAAAAAGAATTTCTCTCGCCCTTATCGCTTTTCGAAATAAAATGTAGCTCCCCGCGTCGTACGTGTTTTATTACAACGCGTCTACTGCAGGATTTATCTCATGGTCGCCACGCCGTTGCTAAACTTCATTTTTTTCTACATTGGGAAACATTTGAAATAGAATTTCGCTTATGCGATTCGCTCTGACCGTATTGTCTAGGAATAATACTTTTTCTTAAAGAAAGTTTATTGTCTTTTTTATATTTACTTTAGCTTTTTTTGACTAGAAAATAGTGATTGCAAAAGGTTGTAACTGTTTTCACGTCTTGCAATAATTTTGTACAATATTGTACGAAATTATTGCAATACTTCTAAAGCAAATGTGCTTGTAGATATCAATACTTAATCATACAAATAAATTCACTTACACCCTTTCCATGTAGATAGTAATATCTTTTATGTTATATCTTTTCTTGTTAAATCGGACACTTGACCTATAATTCAATGTTAAACAACAAAAACCCTGAGTAAAATTTTGGTTTTTAATATTCAAATATCTTTTATACCTTATTTGATAACTAATCGAAAACTGTTTATAAAAATTAGAAAGTGACAATAGTAATCGTTATTTTATTCAATGTTTTAGAGAACCGTGACGTTGATAGGACTGCCCAGCTTCAGTTTGTAATCGTAACATATATCTATGACTCGTTGATTAATGACCGGAATATGTCAGCTGTCAGAGCTGTCACAACTCCGAAGCTTGTTAGATTCATCGCGCCCCTTCCCAAAAATGGCAGCCCTAAATAGAGGTTACGTTTTTTAGTAAAGGACCCAACGTTTTTATCGTAAAGAGTGACAAAAGTGTCTCGTCTCTAATGTGTTTTACGTTTTAGACCACCATAATCTAATGTAATTATTATATTAATCCGCAGTTTAACTACATCCTTTGCAGGTTTATACGCAGCTCCTAAAAAAGAAGTAGATATTATATGTAATGATAGACCAAAAGTTTCGAATTCGGCCAATTTCGGCCAAAAAATCAAGTTTCAGCTTTAGTTTCGGGTTCTCGTTACTCGAGTGATGGTAAATCATTGTTCATCATTCAGCGAACTTCGCTGCTAATTAATGCTTTCCCGTCCGTTCTATCTATCCCTTGTTAATCGCAATGAGTTTTGTATATAAACCATTAACATACAGACTGGATGCTAAGGTTTTGTCATACGTTCTTTGCACATATAGGGTTCGTTATTCTCAGACAAACATCCAGTGGTTTAGAAACAAGACGACTTTTGTATTCGCTTAATTTGCATCGTCATGTGTCCTGTGTAAATGCAATTATAGTACATTAACCTCAGGCAGCAATCGTTGATGATGAAATAGGTTGATTATTGCGTCATCAGGAAGAAACTCGTGCGTTTTAAAATATATTCATCCAGAAAGTCAGCCCTTGACCTCGCCATGCTTGTGACGAACTATTCTAACCATCTTCATCATCTTTCAACCAAAAGATATCCACTGCTGGACATAGGCTTCACCAAGGTTTTCCATAACAACCGGCCCTGTGCTGCCCATAAAGTACTGTTATTATAATATTAAATTATTATAAATAAAATAATTCATTATAATTTAAATATTATGTAATTATATAATTGTAGTAATAATATTAGAATTCTTTTAATTGATATATTAATTGTTTAGTCTTATTTTATTTGTCATAACACACAGGGATGGTTTGATCAAATATTACGTAGACGTAAGACTTCAGATTGTACCGAGTCCCGTTAATTTTATTTTGAAAAATATCAGTATTAACTTGTGGTGTTTAATATATCTGAAACTGAGTATATTACCAGTCTTTTAATTTTAACAAGTCATGGGTATCTTGTTATACCAAGTTGATTACGAGATAATCAAAGTACTCACTTTTCAAAGAGTAACACTGCCAGGCCCAAAACTAACCGAGCATTTTCAAAATAAATACGTGAATAAAACCATATCTAAGAAATTGATTTTAGAAACAAGCTACTCGGCTTTGTGTTGAGAATGTAAAGTTCGCCGTCTCCTCGCAGCGGCGTCACTTTGATGTCGCCGACATTACGGCGCTGTCGTCAAGAGTTGACCGACTCATGTAAACAATGGTGGTCTAATTTGGAATTATATATATAGTGTTCCTTTCGCGTTTCTATATTAGAGTCCTAATTTTTTTAAATAATTTTACCCGACTGTTATAAAAATGTGTTATCTGTTATTTAATAACATATTTATTTTGTCTATATTTTTTAATTGTTACGTACTTTTAAGCCTAAAGTAAGACTGAGAGGTCAGTTTCGGTTTCGGTAGAAACCCAGTTTCGGTCGGAAACTAATTACATCTCCTATAAACTTTCTCAAAAAACTGACCATCAAACAACCAGGACTATACATACTATATTTACTATATTTAACATTCAACCCATGAATCTAACATAAAAAAATGGTGTCGTGGGACACCAGGTAGGAACGAAGTTCCTTCAGATAATGTAGAATCGACACAATTTGCAAAAAAAATAGTGCTCAATTTTATGTAGGTTTTCTTGATTTTTCTCTTAAGTTTTGCTGATTACTTTTTATTTAAGTACAAGAAAGTATTTAGGAAATTCATTATTTTAGGAAATAAAAAAATAAATTACTTAAAATAAAAAAACATCGTAATTCAAATTTCAACTAAAATAACAAAATATGTCTCTTTATTTTTGTTTGACAACATAAAATTACATAGAAATAGAAAAATAGAAAATGTATCTATAATGTGAGTATTCGCCACGTGCTTGTCCATGAATTCATGAGTATATACTATGCATTGGCGGGGTGGAGTGGTAATAGAAAGAGAAGGGATGAGAGAACGAAAAGAAAGAGGGAGAAAGAGAAAGGTATTACACACTACTCGCTTGTGTATGCGACTTCGAATTCCATGCACTTTTTTCCACGGATTTTTTCTTACGGTTTTACTATCACATTTTTTTCAGTTCGGTCACGCAGCAAAATCCCTATCCCCAACTTCGTTCTTTGGAACTTCGTTCCAAAAACGTTCCTAATTAAAATGTTTAGTAATGCAGTTAAAATATCGCTACGTACCCTAATTCTATACATTAAGATTTTTTCTGAACAGTTTCATAATACAATAAAAAAACAATGCACGCAAATACAATTAAGATTTAATACTCGTTAGATTATTAAATTCTATATACGTGTTATAATAATATGTATATAATAATTAGCACTGCCAAGATTACTACAGGATTAAAGGCAGTCATAACTCTCCTCGTTTGCCATTAGACTTGGTTCATTCTCCCTCACACGCACTCCAAAGATTATGCTGATATATTCAAATATATTCGCAGCGGTGAATTTTTTTTGTAAATGAAATTACCAAATTTATTTTGGGAGGTTTTGGTGGCGTATAATTTTTATTTAGGAGATCTTTTGAAATGTCGAACAAGATAATGGAAAAAACTGCGTCTATTTTGTGAATGATGCCGAATGATCAATTACTTTTGAATGAAACGATTGACGTGGCTAAGTAGAACTGAAACGTTCACAGGATGTAATTGAACTTGAAATTTTGCTACTATCTTGTCGGGTACTGTGCATGTGTTAGTTTTGTCGGTCCAATAGTTTATTTTTGTATAATGGGGCAGATTCCGTCCCACGTGTGCAACCCTCCTGCATCTCAGGGTGAAAGTATAAATAAACTAGGCTTGCTGATATCTGTCATCCAAGGAATTAGATTTATTTCCGCGCTAGCGGAAGCCCTAGCCCTCGTGAACGGCTGCCACGGAAACAAATTATCACACTCCATTGATATGCATTTTATACAGATGTGTTTATCGTATTAAACATACTTATAATTTTTGTTACATAAAAGATCCATACAATAAATGAAAGTCTGACGTACTATAATATTGTAAACCTTATGATGAACCGAAGTTTTGATTTAAAATGAATTCTTCTTAATAATTAAGTTCTGAATATTTCTTTTGTTTACTTTTTAAAAGGGTCTTTCGATGGTATTCTTGTATTACAGAGATCTGTTTAATTAAAATGCAGTATTTTATTTACTGTCTTTTCATAAAGAATTGTTATTTCAATATTTTAATATAACTTTGTTCTTAGACCAAATACATATCATATTATGTTAGTTTTATAAAATTATTTCTTGGGTACCATCACTGCAAAAAACTTGACCAATATTATAAACTGTAGGGTCAGAGAAGGCGAGGCAAAATGGCTATTTTTTTTCGTGTTGGGTGTGTGTTTTTTGGGCAAAATATGTTAATACTGCCGTCACAGCGGGTAGGTCCGCTACCGATATTTAAATTCGTCCATTCCAATGTTCTGGATCATTTGATATTGAGTGTAAATTTTGTTTGAATTTATGTTTTTATTGCTGTCATAACATTTAAGTCTAACTTAAGCACACACTGAACAACAGTGTAACAACAATTATGCGTTTAGCAGTTTAAGTGGTATTCAGATAGCTCAAGAAAGTCATAATAAAATAGCTACCGAAAAATAAAATTTTATCGTTTTTGAAAAAGTTACTGGTGTACGTTTCAGTGCATGACATAAATATTGAAAAAATCGTACAGACAATGTAGTTTGTAGGTGCTGTTTATGCAAAAAATGAATTTAAATTAAAGAGCCCGGCTTGTCTGCCTGGTTTCTTCAGCTTCTCACATTAATCGTGATTGCTTTAATTCATGCTTAGCCTACAAAATTGGACATTGTATTGAGGAACTACTTCGTGATTTTAGTCTATTGTATGAGTACATGTAGTCATACAATATGATTATTTCATTATACAGACAGTGTTAGTGCATTTTAGGTTTCACTTACGACAAACACTTTTAGGTGATACAACAGAGTTCAACGAAGACCATGTTCAATGAATTTATTGTTTGCCTATATTTGTAAGTATTTGAAATTATAATTAATCTTTAATATTCTTAGACCTGTTGAAAATTCGAAAAAATATTCCGTTCAGTAAAAACATGTAAAGAAAATACATATAGCAGTCATTAATTTGACTGTCTCACTGTCTGCCATGGTAAATGGTGTTCGAATCGATCGATTCCTTGATTGAATCGACGATAAAACAAATGGAGTGCTCACTTTAAATAGGTTGAATGGGATTTATGTTTAATTTCGTGAGCTTCGGCGTGTATCAGTCAGATTCCGCTCTGTGAGTTTGTGTGCCATCACGACGCGACGGTGTCGGCAGCCACGCGGACGCTTTAAAATTGAAACCGGAATTTTATCGTTATAATAAAACTCATTATAAAATATAAACGGATCCGTTTACACCAATTTCGTGTTCCCAATTAGCGTTGAAGTAACGTGCGATATGAGCATGAGCCGGTAAACATACAATTCGAAATTTAAATGCAACTTAATGCTGTACCGTTTTCGTGATCGCCGACCATGTGACGTCAGGCGAGACACGCACGCGCTGCGTTATCGAGCCGGGACCAACTGTTGAGTGCTATTTCCCACCCCTACGCCCATTCCTTTTAGAGACTTTGCACCCCTTGCGACCCTCCCACGCCACGTCGCACCAGTGACGTCATCACCACAGTCATATGTTCTCGGTCTGTGCGTTCATGTTACATCAATAAATTTTACTGTTGACAAAATTAAAAATCGCGTGTGATATTGCCTCATTGATTGTCGGCTACTCGTTGGAATAATTTTTCGATTATCATGACAGAAGATGCTTGCAGAATAAAAAAAGATTTGAAGCATAGCAGCTCATGAAAAAAATAATGAAAGTTAAAAGCAAATGTATTATCGCTGCTGCACTATTAGTTTTTTACAATGTATTGTAAAGTTCTAATATCAGATGTACTTTAAAAAGTTTATATGTATGTTCATATTGTTCATGTTAAAATATATATTACGAACTTATGTCTGCATTTCCACTTGTATAGAAAGTCCATGAAAACTTGAGTAATTCTCCGACGTTTCAACTATCTCCTATTCTAAAGAAAAAATTTAAAAATTGAAAATTGATAACTTCTAAAAAATTGAATTGGATTTATTTTATAGGGTTAGTATGATAGAATAAAAATAATCCAAAGAACAGTATTGTTTTATGTACAAATATAATAATTTTATATTCTTAGAATATTGTTCAGAAATGCCGCTGATGGAACAATATTTATCTTGCCTTGATGATACATGCATACATATGTATGTTCCTTTTACATCATGAAATACTATATGCTACAAGATGTTTCTTTATGCTTCTTCATATTAGTTCTCGTGTGACAGAAATGACACAAAAACTAGACCCCTCTGACCTGAAAAAAATATACAACTCATGACCCACATCTAATAATTTTATCATTGCTGACTTGAACTTAAAAACAAATTGATTTGCTGGTTTTGAAAAATTGGATCAGGATTCCCATTAAATAACACAGTTCTGACATTTCATTTGAAATAAGTCATATTATTTACGATAATTATTATACTCAATATGTACAATTATAATATTCTGTCACATTCACACAACACCATATATGTATTTTCAAATTAAGAACTAAGAAGGTGTTTATCTATAAGGTCCAATGTGCAGGTGCAATCTACCATGCTAAAATATACTTACATGATTATGGCCTGAAAATACAACTTAATTACTAAAGGGTCCAATTCTCAATTTATATATCTTTTATACGTCACTCATTCAACATTCACAAGTGAAGTAGCCTTTCTCAAAAATAATTTCATGATATCTTGTCATCATAGGCAGCACAAATTCCGTTTTAAGGTTGTAACTGTTAAGATAAATACCTATATGCTAGTCTGCAATATAACGATCACTGTGTTAACTGTTATAGACAACTTTAATCAATATAATTTCAACCATATTGTCATCCTCTGCTAAACATAAACGTTCAACTGGATTACCAGTGTAATATAAATGTATACTAGCGACCCACCCCTTCCTTCGTAAAGAGAGCAGATTCAATATTTTATCCTGTTTCGCATCATATGTAAGTCATATGGCAATTAAAATTCTTTCAAAGTGAATTCGAGTTGCAGGTAATGTTTAAAATCTTTTCTTTTTTGCTTACTTTTCACCTAATGTGCTACGAAATTTATGAAGCTATCCAAAATTAATAATTTATTTTATTTATGTAAGACTACAAAAACATGATCTCTGTATGTTCTAGAACACAAATTGACCAACTCCTGTCAAAGTTTAAGTAACAGGCTTTTCTGAGGATACCCATTCGCCCAAATTTTAAGAACAAAAATTATTTATTCACAAAACATGACGGAACTTTTACACCAAGAAGAGGTACTTATCGCAAAACTTCCAGAAAGTTTCCAGCCGTGATGATTACTTGTCATGTACTGTCGTTCCGCTTCTCTGTGTTGCGTGACATCATCTTTCACCTTTCGCAATTTGAAGTGTTGACACCAGCTGTCGAAGCAAAGCCAGACTGATTGAAACACATTTTCAATCAGGATTATATACTTGTCGATCTACCTCGTTATTTATCTACATAACAATACATCAATAGAATTGTAGAAAGAAAGAGAAATGTAAAATTTCGAAAGTTTATCCACGTAAACATTCTTAATTTCCATAGCAGAAACGTTGAATGTTTGTCGTAAACTAATAATTTTCTAATAGTTTATATCAAGTAAGTAACACATGTCTAGTATACTTTGAAATGTCATGATGCGGAAAGTATACTATAAAAGTTTCACTAATGACGGTATGTTAATGCTTTATTTATATTATATAGTACAAATATTTAAAAGTTAATGTACAGTAATTTTAATTTACTCATCCGTGTAGTGACGGATTAAGAGTACAGACTGGAGGCCCAAGTAAGACAGTAGAAGTTACGTACACCAAACGACCCGTCTGGCCAGTGTGATATAGTATGCCAAGGTTTCCATAATAGAATATAGAAGAGACTAGAATATCAAAGTACCTTCAGAAGGTTTTCAAGCATACTAACATTATCCGTTAGGTAGTTGCTTAGTTAAATACGCATATATAAGATTCATTTTGCCATAGGGAAATATCATCAATATTCCCACTATAATTTGTTCTTCCGGTTTCTTCTGACTTGAACCCAACTTAAATGTAAATATACAAAGTGTCCATGTGACACTGTAACCGCTTCAAATAATTTAAATAAATATTACACAATAGTTCACTCCAGTTCAGTTTATAAACCCTGCCATCAATCAACTTGACGGTGTAAGTCAGCTCCCGATTTGAAATGTCCCTCATGTAACAGTGGAACATACAATGAACACTTCCTGCTATCCGTTTTGGCAGACTGATGGGTGATCTTTGTCAGATTTTATCAATACGTGCCGGACGTTACTGTCAGAAAGGTTTAATCCCTCACTAACAAGAAGCGTCCGGGTAGTCTATTCATGAGCTACAAACGAAAACAATATATTAACAGCAATTGTTTAGTTTATAAACTTTAGATCTCCCTCATAGTAATATCATATAAGTTTTCAACAACAAACTCTAATTATTGACCAAATCCATTGACCTCGGTGAAACAAAACTTTGTTACGGCCCGCGAGAATGCTGGTCGGGCTCACTTAATTATCCATCCAAAATGTCGAACTGATAATAAAATTAAATTGAGTAAATTGCACAGGTGGTCGACATGATATGAACTCGTTTTAGACTACACAGTTTTAATTTCAGTAATCGGACATTTTGTATTTTAACTATCACTTAAATAACATCTTGTTAATAGCGATCTTTACATCTTTTACTGCGCCAATTACGTGTGTGTAAGTATATGAAGAAACAGTTGTGCACGTAATGAAGCCAGTCTTACGTTGTGTGTTAGGTTTTTTATCGTGATGAGTTATTGGATAGGAATTTATTGGATTGTGAATAGATAAGTTATTATTGACGTTTGTGTAATAATAACTTCTTAGTATTATTGTCAACAAAGAGAGGGAAAAAATGTTGATCAATTCACTTCTATAAGATGCACAATTTTATTCTTGCACTTATCCTATATTGGTAGATTTTAACATATTATCATTATATTTATAACGTAGTTTCGTTGCTAATTATGAAGTTTTATTGCAAAATCTAATCACTGATGACCGATTTTAATCAAATTTAAAACAGCTGCTGCTACTTTTATGGATTTGTAAGTGCATGTTTTTGACGACCTTTTTGATGTTACCATCATATACTGTAGTCTATTAAATGTCATTGTGCTTAATTTAAAGTTATTTTATTAACTTTTTTTTTTGAGAGCTGTTCCTATCTTTCGTATTTAGTGTTTGTTAAAAATAATAAATAAAAATAGGAAAAATATACGATTAAATAAAAGCGAAGCTGGATGCTATTAATGGGAATCCTTCAGCAGTCATGAAAATAAGCCAGAACGCTCGTCAGACGTGGTTACCGAGGAAATCGTCGAAAAGATCATTCTCGCCGATCACTGAATGGAAATACGCAAAATAGCTGAAACCGAAATGATAATGATAAAATAGGTGTAAAAGATGTAACAGCGCGATTTGTGTTGCGTTTGCTAACACCAAACAACAAGTGGTAACCCTCAGCCGGAAAAACTATGGTCACGATATTTTGACATTCTAACGGCAAAATCCTGATCGATTATTTGCAGAAAAGAAGATGACAGGATTATTTGTTGGAGCATTACTTTTAGAGAGGTTAATGAAGTGGAAGAAACATTGGGAAAAGTGTATAGCAGTAAAGCTAGCAAAGGTAGCCGGTAAAGGTTCAAAAATTAAAATAAATAAATTTAAAAATAATGCATCTTCATTTTTAACACGGATACTTATTGATCGACCCACATATGATATCTGTTTATTAATACTGTCATTAAAAATGGCCTAGGGCAATTTTTACAACAACACTTAACTTGTTCATTTACAAGCATATCTTTTATGGAGTGCTGATGATACTATGAACTTATTAACTACGTATTTTGCTAATTTGTTTTTATGTTGGCGTATGTGTCGCAGCGGTGGTCGTTCCGGCAGTTAACACAAATTGGTCCAATTACCCTCATCTACTACCCAAGATACCAATTGGATTACGAATCCGAGTGCGTTCGGGGAAATGACATTTTGCATGTTTCCAAGAAAATGTGTTTTTAACAGTCTTTATTTGAATAAAAAACAGATAGATAGGCATTTAAAAACCATATGACGTTTGGGTTTATTTAATAGCAATCCCCAGAAGAAAACAATTAATAGCTTCTGTAATTAATAACATTTAACGCACACAACGTTTAATAGTAGGCCAATACCTCCTTGTTAAGGAAAGGCCTATGTCAAGCAGTGGATTCTTAAAGGTGATAATTGTGTTATGATTAACCGATTGCGGATGTTAACATGGCCTGAATGACGTGCTATCCCTTTCCCAGAGCTATAATAAAGATTGTGAAACATTAACAATGTTACCCATACTTTACGGCAATTCAAGCATTCTACTTTATTTCTAATATACTCCCTGAAGAATAAGAGAAAGAAAAAAATCTAAGAAAAATCTGATACTATTCAATAGGGAAAACATAAAAACTAAACATTTAAGGGTTATATAAAAATTCTAAATATCGTTTTGCCTTTATATACACTAATGTTGTATGGTATAACGGACTCACGACAAAAAAATCAATGTTTTTAATCAGTAAGGGGACAATTAGCAGCTTAACCAATAATTTATAAAAGGGTGGGTGTGAAGAAATTACCTTATGAACATTCACGTACATTATGTGCACACATGTAACTACAAGCTTGATGAGCCATTACGTCAACGGCACACAGTTTATGGGAATAATATGTTAACTAAATGCAAATAACACAACTGTATTGAATATATTGTACATACACATACAAATGTAATTAATAACAGTGTCATTCGATGTAGTATAGCTATATTTATGCGTAGAAATTTAAATTTTTAATTAATACATTTCACATGTAGTTTCGACAGTAAATACAACATTTTAGTTATTAGCCAACTTAGAAAATTTAAAACACAAGTAAAACTACCAATTCTCTCTATATATATATTGCTAATGTACCTTAAAACATAAATAAATAAAACTTTCTGTTATTTTTTTTATTAATTTTTATTATTTTAACTCGCGAACATCTTAATAAATAAATTAGAAATTATTTTCTCTTTTGCCTGTTCTCAAATTCACAAAACACAATTTAAATTAAACATATCACAGAGAAGAATTCGCTGTTTCATCAAATTTATTATCACAAAGATAGCAGTGTGTTTTGATTTTGATGTATGAGACCATCCGATCGATAATTTACAAGACAACATCCGAACCAAACAGTTCAGATTATGTCTTGTAAAAGAATTACCATAAGAAGAACGTTCATGGAATCAGTATGATTTTTTCTGTTAACAATGGTCGTTTTAAGACTCGTGCGATTCTTACGGTACATCTATTAGCGCTTTCACGTTAAATACTTGTTTATCGAACCAAATTACTATTTCCATTCGAGCCCCTCGTTAATCCAAACTAACTGTTCATCTATTTACAAATTGCGGTGTTGCCAGAACACGCGGCAGCCGTACTGTACCGTTGGCTTTTCTTAACTTGGTATCATGCGAGTCGATTAAGGGTGCGTGATCTGAATCGGTATTCGCTCATTACTCCTCCCTATTCATTATTCGCCGGCTAGATAACTAATAGCGTACGACTTAACGCGTTTCACTGAGAACAGTTATTTCAATGAAGTCGCTCGCGTTCATCTCCCCATCTCGCAACATTTCTCTCCTTCCGCTCGTTTCGCTAAAGTAATACGAGTGTGGAACGCTCATATTATCACTTTGATCGGGTGGAAATAATCGTCCCGACTCCGCGTTATAGCTTCACACTGTTCACGGGATTAGAGCAGTCACTGACAAAATTTCTTGAATGTTTCATGTTGTTGATACAATTTATTGGATTTTTATTTTAATTTTAATAGTATAACAATATACTTAACACAGAAAATAATTAATTACCCTCTTACCATTTTTAACCATTTTTGATTCGACATATTAGAGCTTCGTGAAAAAATAGGGTTAACCAAGCACAGAAGACCGCTAATTGCGTGAGTATTAAATCAACCTATCTGACAGGAAATAGTGCAGGAATATTTCCTATTAAATGGGTTGTACGCTTGACTGTGAACTTGGTTGGATAAATTATTATTTTTTCTATTTGCTACTGGACAATAGGTATGTTACCGTTTGACTTCCTATTTTTTGCATCTCAATAAATTCAAATATGGCGTTCTTATTGACGTAATTTTTTCGGTTTGTGTTTTATCATAAATATTTCTGATTTTATAAGAATCATTTATTGTTTTCATTATGTTAGAAAAAAAAGTATCAAAATAACACTAAAAATGTTGTATCATTTTTCTTTTATGTATACATATGGGTTTACCAAGTTCTTAATTATAGAGGAAGTGATGAGTTCGCTCCACAATTGCTGTATCTAATACCTACAATACATTTACGAAGAAGGAACGAACGAAGGTCTTCCCCAGGAAGCGCCAACCATTCCTATCTTGGAAGTTTTGCTTAGTTTTTATAAACATATAATGCTTTCAATAATTAAGGCTTAAAGTAATTATAAAAATTCATAGTTTCTATCTTCACTTCTTTGAAAGGATAGAAATGAGTAATTACGCAATTTTAATTTATATGTTATGTTGACATTTATCGTAAAGCGTAATGTAGGCTTTAATATTGCAGTTTTCGGGCACTGGTATGGGCGGCGGATGCGGCGCGACAAGTGGACGTGTGCCAACAGCGGCATCGCCTGCCAATACGGCCTCGTCTTCCTCGTCCAACGGCTCAGCTAATGGCACTCGCTCTACTAGCCTGAGTACCGCGCCACCTCCACCCGCATCATCAGCATCCACAACTGGCGCGGTGGGTGAGCAGCTCAGCCGCACTAATCTCTACATACGGGGCCTTAGCCAGAATACCACCGATAAGGACCTCGTACAAATGTGCCAGATGTGAGTTTTATCGAGCATTATATATAAGTGTAAGTAACACGTGTGTCATCGAATTACCCGTTTTAATCATTGCTCTTTTTTTTAGGTATGGCAACATTATTTCAACAAAAGCAATTTTGGATAAAAATACGAACAAATGTAAAGGTAAACAACATTCATACCCGTACGTCCTCTTTAACACTTATAGAAGTAATAATGTTATTATTACCTACACGTAAACTAATAATATAGTTATAAATCTGTGCATAGTTCTCACGTATGTATTTAAAATATTGTTTTACAATTTATTACTTGAATAGATTTGCATTATTACCGACTATTCGTAATTGAATTACTTAAAACAATATTAATATTTTCTAGAATACCATATACCTACCTTCATTAAACTAATCCATCTATGGTGAGACTTTTTTCCAATATATGCACGAACACTAGATACATTAAATTTTATTCATATTTATGACATTCTCATATTTATAAATGTTTATTTTATGTAACTGTCATTTTTCTAGTAGATATATTATCATGTTCACTATATTGCACCTAAGCACAGAAGATTCTAAGACAAATTACCTCGATATGAATATGCACACTAATTTTTATATTCATCACGATGTTAATCTTTTTCGATGTCACATTTCCATCACGCTACTGTCGAGTAGGCAATATATTCGCGCTCATTATATCAGGTGTATGTACCATAGTTGTTCTGTTTTTAAAGTTTTAGATAAATATTACAACATATATATGTCCGAGCATGAGTCATCGAAATATGAATTCAAACTATTTTTTTTAAAGTTTCCAGTATCAGCCAAGGCAACCCTTTATTATACATTCATTTCACTTTTGTTTTCCCAGGTTACGGTTTTGTAGATTTTGAAACGATCGCGTCGGCCGAGGCAGCTGTAAAAGGATTACAAGCCAAAGGTGTTCAGGCCCAGATGGCTAAAGTGGGTATCTGGTTCCTGCGTAGACTGAACCGTGTACGTTGTGCATGCAAGTAATACTATTATGACTAACCGCCTGCTCCTTGTCCGCTCTATCATCCCATCGCCTACTACTTAGTCTGGCCATAAATACTGTTACACTTAATTATAAAAAAATATTACATTTGAATTTCGAATCTGTCATTTTTATACGATTGTTCATTGTGTTTTCTCATTTTGGCGCCAATACATTGTAAAATATTTTGCGATATTAAAATGGTGTGGGGTGATAAAGAGAACCGAATCGCGGTGATAGCATTACACAAAGTAGGTATGGAGCCAAATGCAATTTTTAAAACTCTCCATACACTTGGTATTAGTAAAATGTTTGTGTACCGGGCTATTAATAGGTACAATGAGACCTCCTCTGTTTGTGACAGAAAAAGATCTGGCCGTCCACGTAGTGTTCGTACGAAAAAGGTGGTCAAAGCAGTAAGGGAAAGAATTCGAAGAAATCCTGTCCGAAAGCAAAAGATTTTATCTCGGGAAATGAAGATAGCACCTAGAACCATGTCGCGTATTTTAAAAGATGACTTAGGACTTGCAGCCTATAAGAGACGCACTGGCCATTTCTTAACTGATAATTTAAAGAAGAATAGGGTGGTAAAATCGAAACAACTACTGAAGCGGTACGCAAAGGGAGGTCACAGAAAAATTTTGTTTACGGATGAGAAAATTTTTACAATTGAGCAACATTTTAACAAACAAAATGACCGTATTTATGCTCAAAGCTCTAAGGAAGCTTCCCAATTAGTCGACAGAGTGCAACGTGGACATTATCCGACTTCAGTGATGGTTTGGTGGGGTGTTAGCTATGAAGGAGTGACTGAGCCATATTTTTGTGAAAAAGGTATCAAAACATCGGCACAAGTGTATCAAGATACCATTCTTGAGAAGGTAGTTAAGCCCCTTAACATCACCATGTTCAATAACCAAGTATGGTCCTTCCAGCAAGACTCGGCGCCGGGTCATAAAGCTCGGTCCACGCAGTCTTGGTTGGAATCGAACGTTTCGGACTTCATCAGAGCTGAAGACTGGCCGTCGTCTAGTCCCGATCTTAATCCGCTGGATTATGATTTGTGGTCAGTTTTAGAGAGTACAGCTTGCTCTAAACGCCATGATAATTTGGAGTCCCTAAAACAATCTATACGATTGGCAGTGAAGAATTTTCCCATGGAAAGAGTGCGTGCTTCTATTGATAACTGGCCTCATCGTTTAAAGGACTGTATTGCAGCCAATGGAGACCACTTCGAATAAGCTTTTTATATTTTTAATTGTTTTATATTTATGTATTAAACTGACACACTGTAAAAGTAATAAATGTTATTTGCAGTTAACAATTTTCTTTTTTCTTTATTACAATATTTATGGCAAGACTAGGTATTTCTGCTCCTTCGCCTTTAAGAAATTAATATTTAACTCCTTTATCCAAATCCTTCAGTAACTTCCAAATGCCATTAAACAGAATAGGATTGGCAACTGTGAAATGAAATGTGTCGCTACTGTAAAGATTGTTCCATCGCAAATTATATTTAATTTTATACTTAGACCTTTTAGAATTGGGAGTTAAAATCGTACAACGCTTTTGAGCCTTTCGTAATTTAATTTATATTGGTCGTTATTGAGGCAGTAGACAGACATACCATTTACACAGTTGTCTTCTCCATTGATCCACCCCTATATTCCGTCTTCCCTTACTTATAGCTTTAGTACTTTACCCTGTTATCTATCTAAGAAGTGCTGTAATAATACATACATATAATACCGAGCATTAAAACCTTAATGTCTCGTTCTATCTTTTAACGTTTGCTAGATTTGACATTTCGTGCATATGTAGCATATCTAAGCATCCCGTTCCATGTAATATAAACTGAAATGTTTGATGTGATCCTTATTTCAGAAACATAACGCCTACATTTGTTGATTAAATAGATTTTTTAAATTAACTAGATGAAGTAGTAGGTCCTGTGTTTAGATCATCGACTATATGGGCGATAAACATTTTGAATTGACCCGGTATTAACACAGCCACTAAAATACACAACCATTCATTTGTGTAGAACATTTTAGGAACAACACAAATGATAAAACAAACAGAGCAATGTAACACTAATGTGTTGTAAGTATGTTATCCCTTCAATGGTTCGCAAATCGATGCCAATATAACGCTTACTTAATTCTATACTTCAGACATTGTTTCATCCTATTAATTCTATACTATTGTCGTATGCTTCAGCGTTAATTATAACAATGTATAATTATATTATCGCTACTGGGCTCGGGTATTTCTATGCTTTCGATATTAAATTAGTGTGTATGCGAATTTTAACTAGCTTCGTAATCTCTATGCTAATGTAAATGCCCATGTCGTTGATAACACCTACGTAATATTTAGTACATTAGATCAATCTGCTGATTTACGTCAGAGCTGGCTTCAGTGTCTAGATAATCTATGCGGGCTTCAAGCTAATTGTAACATTAAAACAAATTCACAGACACGTTAAATTAACGCTTAGAAACATAATCCAATAGATCTTAAAAGAAATTAAAATGAATAACGTGCGGTTGGTGATATCAGTCGATTTCATTGACTGCACTCACACATGGACAACACATGTAAATAAAGCAGTTACTTATTAACATTCCAATGTTGGTGACGCTTTTCTTTACTGTAGGAGGTGAAGCAGAAACCACGCAATATTTTCCAAGTCAACGACGCACTTATTTTAAGGCCTTTAATGTGGTTTTGGGGCTTAACAAATTGCTTACCTCCACAGTAGCTTTGTGTGCTGAGTTCTAAATTCATTACAGTTAAATCCAATCCAAGTGAAAAAATTTAATACCACATACAGTGGAGTTAAATTATCAGATATTGGTCACAGTAATTCATATATATGTTGAGAAAGTTTAAGAGTAAATTCTTCAGCTTCTACTTTGGGCGATTTTACAGCAACAGGAGCAAGACCCAACCAACCTGTACATGGCGAATTTACCGCCACACTTTAAGGAGAACGATGTAGACCAGCTGCTTGCTAAGTTTGGCCAGGTCGTTTCCACTAGGATCTTGCGCGATCCCCATGGACAAAGCAAAGGAGTCGGATTTGCAAGAATGGAATCGAGAGAGAAATGCGAGCAAATCATTCAAGTAAGAATCCTGTTGACAAGTAATACCTTTGTTAATACAATACTTAGGAGCAAAATCTTGAAGAATGTATTTCAAATATTAATTAAATTTAAAAATATACTTGCAAATTCCGTTTTTTTTTGTTTCTTTTACTCAGATGTTTAATGGAAATCCAATTCCGGGAGCCAAGGAGCCTCTTCTAGTTAAATTTGCCGACGGCGGTAACAAAAAGAAGGCTTTATACAATAAACAAGGCGATAACAATGGTCGAGCATGGAGGGACAATAATGAGTCCATTACACAGGTATTCAGACTACTCTACATTCTATTCATAACCCAACTGTTTTCCGTGAATAAAGACCACACCAAAAACGCCCATCTGGCTGACAGTGTCGCCGTACTGTTGGAATTACTGTTTTAATTATTCTTTAGTACACTTCATACACTTCTAACTTACTTAAAATGTAAGATTTTAAAGATAAAACATACAAACGAGGAGTTCACTGGTTCTACTGGACACTGTGGCTAAGTAAAACTATTACAGCTTTCGTTAATAGCGTATGTTATTATTTTTTTGATAATGGCTAACCCTTAAAAAACTGTTGAATATACATACCTATTTGCTATATGAAATAAAACAAATGTTGTCTTTTTATATAATGAACCAGTAACGTTACACAACTCTGTCTTCATTAGTTTTAACATTTGCATAAGAGCCTTCCGGTAACGATAGTGATAGAAGTTTCATTACCAAGTTGAAAACCTAACATTGTTAAGGAGTGGGAACAAACTATGTACATAGTTGATACAATCTACTAATAAATAATTTAAAATTAAAAGTAATAAAGCTAACAAACTGTCAATTAAGTCTTGATAATTTTTCACACATTCTTTTGGGCCACCAAATTTGCGTTTTTAAATTTTTTGTTACTCTTGCCGTAATTCATTATAACATAATACATTAGATGTATTATAATATATTATATTAAATACGTTCAATAAGCGTATAGCCTAGTGTAACAATTTCTAATAGGTAAGCAAATGATGAACTACTTATTTAGTGAGGTAATCTCATAATTCTGATTTTTGATTAAACTTTCCAACTGGAATCAAAAGATAACCTTTTATAGCATTAATCTCCAATGTTTACAACGTAAATATAACAAGAAAAGTTCGAAATGTTGCAGGCTGCGATGGCGGTGAGTGGCGTATACGCAAGTGGTGTAGGCGGAACCGGCGCAGGTGGAGAATGCGCAGGCGTGTACCGTGGGGGCGGCAACGTTTATGGCGTGGCGGCCTTCCACCATCACCCGCAGCTGCATCATCATCACCATGCTGCGCACCCAGCCACCTGGCTGGCACCCTACGCGGCGCTCATACCGCCTGCGCACCCTGCGCATCATGCAACTCACCCGGCGCACCCACACATACCCATCGATGCTGTACCTAGCCAATATGTAAGTCACATCTTACACTTCATATTTCTGGGATCAATTGAGGCATAAGAAGGGCGGTGGTTAATGTCATCTAGAATTCACGCCAACACGACACATCAGCGCTCGATGGCTTCCAGAAAAAAATCCGGTCAATAGTATCTGACTGATAAAAGTGATGGCCTAGGTTTACTGTTCAGTAACAGTTCACACGAGAATTCAGTCAAAAACAACACTAATGACTGATAGTGATTCTCTGTTTTCCAGGTAAACTGGGACAGCTTAAGGCCGGAAAATGAGTTATACGTGAGTGAAAAAGTAAAAATTGTACGAACGCTCTAACCTTCTGTCCCATTGCTTACGTTCCACCGCTCATTTAGCGCTCCTCTCGCTTCCTTCGCCACACAAAACGCTGCAAGTGCTACACGAAACTCAAGTGCCTGATGTTGTAACCTCCATATGCTAATAAAAAGAGATATATTTAATCGAAAATACGTCACTTAACCACTCCTAATATGTCAATGATAAAAAGTAATATTCGTGGGAACATAACCGTTTCTATATAAGTGTTTTAAAGTTGGTGGTCATTGTGTTGCAGTATTTCACGTCGCCGCCTTACCAATACTTCACGGGCCCGACTCCGCCGATCATCCAGATGCCGATGGAAAGTGAGCACGCGTCGACGGCGGCATCACCCGACGAGGCCTACCAGCCGTACCCGCCTCCCAAGTAGATTGTAAGCCACGCTACAACACTACGTGCTGTACACGAGCCAAAAATCAAAGCAACTGTGACTTTTTACAATGTTAATTTGTTTTAGTTTTAATTTGCGGCCGTTATAGACTTCATCGAAAGCTCCGCTCGCATGGCACCCTTGTGCCAGCGGCGTCTCCTTCTAATAGTTGTTAAGCCTATTATACTTGATCGCCTCGACTATTTATTTTCTCGATGAGCTTCGTGTTTGGCTGGTCCTCTTAGCTTTATGCTGGACGTTCGATTTGCTGTGATGTTTTGATGAGGTCTTTTCACGGTTCGAGGTGAGGATTTGATGTATAGATATAGTTGCAATTTTTAAAGTGTTTTGCATTATAATTTTATTATTGTTTTATGAAAATTCATTAAGATTTTAGGAGCAGAATTCGTACATGTTGACAAGATTATTTAAGATAGTTAGGTATTTATTTTAGCTTAGAGTGTTTTCATGCATGACGTGGCAAATTAAACTTGTCCTCGTTGCAGCAAAATCGGTGTATTTTATAATATCATTTGATTGCTAGTGTCATATCCGAAACTGTGACTGTTACATTACTGGTTGTCTCTGACGGTCGGTCTAGAAACATCAATGAAATCAAACAAATGGTGCAATCGATTCACAATATTTATTCAAAATTATATACTTATATTTATAAAATTTGTAAATTTATCATTTGTGTCATTTGATTTAAATTATATTTACGTTACATCGGAGTATGTGAGGAGAGCAATATCTGAGAGAGTCGGGTAGAAGGATAAGTAAAAAGGTCATATCATGGATTCAAAAATATTAACAAAAATGTAAAGAATAATGAAAGTTATGTGTGTAAGGGTTAGTAATGGTGGATTCACCTATTAGATCTTGTACGATAAAGTGCCGGAGATTTAGAATCTTCCGAGAATGTGTAAGTATTTTTAAAATACAGTCGTTACGTCATTATTATATTCGGATAAATAAATTCGGGCAGCTCTAAGTAGTAAAAATATAATGAGTTCACTATAGGAAACTTGTGGGGCAGATAGCTTCAGCTTCTGTCCCAAAACCACCGTCACGAGTGCGGAGTTAGTACAGTTTAGAAAAAGTTTAGCATGGTGCTCTTACTCATTATGTTCCCACAATATTTGTATGAATATATAAAAACAGTATTATTTATCAGAATAAAGATTCATACTTATGCAGTCTTCCAAAGATCGCGATGTTCATTTAGTTATTAGACAAGAAAGCGCCACATGGGTGCCAATCGGCCAAAAGCGAAATTACTTTCAATGAAACATTACAAACTCACCGAAAAAATTTTTTTATGAGAGGTACGTAAAATTTAATTATTTTTCTATAATCGTATTCTCTCATCCCAAATAGGATTATCTGTTTTGTTTCCATTATGTGTATGTATCAAGTGCAATTTTGAAACAAACTGTTCAATAAAAATAACGTTGTTGCCAAACCCGAATACAGACTGAATTTATGTATACCTACTATTAACTTCCAAATATTTCTGACCCATGTTTTGGTTCATAAGGGACTGCATATGTACTACTTAGCGTATATGTACGTAGGCGCTAATATCGGTGCTACGGTGGCCGCGAGCCCAAAGACCGTGTACCTCGACTACTGGATGGGAAATGACTTCCAACGACGACGTCTGCGCTTATGTGGCACAACAGTGCTGATAATACGGCAACATTTAGCAATAAGCAGTTGTATGTAAAGTCTATTTATACATTTTACGAGTCTATACAAATTTTTGTACGTTGAAAACACATGTTTGAAACACATGAATAATAATGATCCTTTTTTGAGAATCATGTACTGAATCAACTGTAGTTGTTATTTTGTAGGCGGTCGGCACATTCCACTAGAAAACTTCAAACAAAAATTCCACGATTGATTTCCACATTATAAAATGTAAATGGATTTCAAATCCAAAATGTAAACACTGTTTTGGTGTTATTGAACACTTTTTGTACCATCACGTAGGTTTTGGGTACACTTTATGACTTTATATGAAATTTGATATTTTTATATTGAATATATATAAATTATACATGGATATGTATACATGTATATACATTGTTGATGGGTACGAGTAAAAGCCTACTATATCGCAACTGTTTAATTCTATTTTGGCACGTCAAGAGTTTCATCAGAACCAAAGTATACAAATCATTAAAGTCGAGTAAGAAGTAGGAAAATATTTATACAACCCAGGGACTGAAGACTAGATAAATGTTTGATATATTAACTGTACTTTAACTGACGATTAAGCGGTAACCTCTTTATTCAAAACCTGTGAACCGACTTAATAAAACAATACAGGTACTGAAACTAGCTAACAACAGGTTTTGAATGAATAACGTAGATTTTGAACGAATAAGTAGATCTGTATTTCGTTTGTTGACTTGACTCATTCTTTTCAGAAAAAGGCTGAATATGTACTGTTGTTCCCTAATGAATTACTTTTTGAAATGTACATACATTAGCTCAAAAGATTTTTCAATAGTTACGGACTTGTAACTTAGTACTAAACATCTATCACGTAGAGACATAATCGCGCGCCGGTCGGTATATTCGAGATGACTAACGCAAGCACCTTGCCCCAGATAGTAGTTGTATTAGCTGACTGCCTCACTGTAACTACTTACGATCGCAATGAGTTGAACACATAAATTTGTCGACGGAAACTCACATCACAAAGTCTAATGAAAAGTGAGATTTTTATTAGTGTAACCTGCGAGTAAAACGTATTAAAACATAAATACTCCGTAGATCAGTGTCGTACCTGTACGATGTCTGGTCAAGCCAAATATTTTGTACTGATGATAACCGCCTGTGAAAATTGAATAACCATAAAGTGCAATGTAGTACCAATGTCGCGTGGTACTTAGTTAAGTATTGATCGTTTAGTGTTCCACGTACACTGTGGCTTCCTGTAAATGCAGTCTTCCGATAGATATTGCCGCTAAACTTTGCATTTAAAATTGATGTCGACGTATTAAATTAATTCCTTTCACGTGTATGAAAATCACCCGAGCCTTGGTTTAAACGTACCGTTTTTGTGTTTATGGTTTCCTCGCTCTAACGTTTTGATCTTCATTAATGAGCAAGTCGTTGTTTCCGTAAATTGGTTATATATAAAGCGTATATATATATATATATATACATATATATTAGAATAGTGACGTACCAAAACGAGCGCACGTTAAGTATTGATCTATGTGACTTGTAGTATATAGCGTGGCACGGTCCTGTTTAGAATAACGCCGTCGAGAGCAAACTTATTTTAGCATCAAATTATTTTTCTAATGCTTTTCTTCCAGTTTGAAAGCAATAATTGATTTCATGGTAGTGCCTTCGGCTTCCTTAAAAGTAACAGATAATATGGATACAATATAGCAGTTGCATGTGCTTTACACGATATTTTTACAGGTAATAGAGAACTTACCGTATTCATAAACGTAGTGATAATATATATTTTGTATTAACAACTTAAAAAGATAAAGTGGCTGTCTTATCGTTGCATTTTTTCACACATGATGTAAATTGAACTCGACATGAAACGTACATGTTCCTAGTTAACTCACTTCATCCTTCTCGGCATGTATGATAAGATACTTTGAGATTACGGACGATGATTTGTTATACATAAACGTATGTAGTGAGAACAAACATAAGTGAGCACAAAGATGCGAATTGGAGAACCAAGTCTTGAAAACCAAAACTTTCAACAGAATACCATGTCGAAGAATAGAAATGTTAAGTAGATGTTTTTAAAATAAGTCATTTAATTGTAAGCGAACGCAAGGAACGTCGATACAGTGAATAGTGAAGCTACGGGCGCGATAACGAATGTCGGCTAGGATTAAGACTTAGGCTTAATTATAGATAGGTTAGAATAGAAAACAATGTTTCGACGCTAAGATAGATAGATTAGAGCCTTAGATTTAATATATTTGTGCGGGCGACGCGGGGCTCGCGCGCTTCTTGCCGGCCTTAGGGTAGTTTCCTTTGTTAGTTTATTAAATAATTTAATTTGAATGGACTGAAGCCGGCACGCAGCGCACGCGCGTCGCCTCACCCCTAGCGTAAGGACGTCTAGGAGAATAGTGAACACCTTCTTGATAAGTTTCAGTTGAACAACGTTTGCTTTCACCTCTTTCGTTATGTAGTTCAATAAGTGTAAAGAAAGAAAATTAAATGAAAAAAAAACGGAAGTGTCGATACGAATGTATTTGTCCAATGTGTATTAATATAGTGTGGTGTTCTACCCAGCAGACTAGTCTAGACAGTAGCATAGTATAGGTAAATATTTAGTTAGGTAGTATTATAGAATTATGAATGCAAAAATAAAAACTTCATAAAATGTAAAAAAAAATGAAATGAAATTGTTAGTAAGACAGATTATTTTTAAGGGACATGTTGCTTCGTTGTGTTACGTGAGATTTGGCATAACTATGATAATAGTGTAAAAGCATTTCTCGCAGAGAAAGACAAAGAGGAAAGTTACGTATCTATTTTGTTACAAAGTGTTTGCAAGTTTCTATATTGTGCTATGAGCATTTATGTGACCCGCATTATTTATAGTTATGCTGAATGGAAACTAAAATATAATATAAATAAATCAAAATGGTACTAAGAAGCATGTTTTATTGTGACGAGTCATGTTCCTTTGCATTGAACATATTTTGTAAGAGCGAAATGATTGAAATAAAACAAGCAAAACCAAATTTAGTACATTGTCTTTTTTCTCTAATACCTTTCTCCTTACCAAAAGTGCTAAATACTACTACTGACTGCCTTCTCAACAAATCGTTAATTGTATCGACTACACGGATGCTGTAGTAGCTCAAGCGGTCTCTGCCGCTTCTTACTGCGCTGAGTTGTGAGTTGGATCCCCATATGGGACATCACTTTTCGTGATTCACAATTAGAATATAATAAATTACATTTTATAATTTTTACATAGTGTACAAAGGTTAAACTTATTGCCAAAAGCAGTCTCTCCCAGGCAATCGTAGGATGCATTTTTCGGAGACAGTAGCAGTTGACGGTGCAATGAGTTTTGAAAAAGTACTTGGTAATAATTAAAATTTAAAATCACATACTTATACTTATACATACATGAAATACACACTTATACACACCGATAAATATACACACAACTTTACTATAGTTACTTAAATTGTTTAAAAAAATATTCACATCATACCGTAATTCGCAACTGGCTCAATTATGTTGCATAAGATGCCTGTGAATCATTTTATTGAAACTATTTATTGTTTGTGCTTGCCTGGTGTTTATCGACAGTGTATTCCACAATCGTACAGCTTCAACAGCTAAAGAGAGGTCACAAAATTTTGGGGCATGCAAAGGCATTTTCAGTCTTAAATCTGTCGATGACCTTAGACATTTTTCATGTGTCATTAAGGAACTTGAATCGTACTTTGAAGTTGAAGGGGGCTCGAGGATTGAACGAGATGTTATAGACAAAAATAAGAATATGATTATTCCGGCGAGGGCGAATTGGAACCCATTTGAGCAATTGATGGAATTCAGAGACGTGATCTTTTCATAGACCAAATACAAATATAGTATAGTAAATATAGTATAGTATATAGGTATATGTAGTACGTATATAGAAATTTTGTAGTCACTCACTCTTATCAAGGTGAGCTTTAGTGAGATTCAGATATACCTACATCAGTATAGTCGAGAATTAGGAAGAGAAATGATTTTCCAAGTGCAGTTCTAAGTTATAGTCGCAAGAAAGTGATGTAGTATTTGGAGAGACCAGGCAGTCGCAAACATGTTACGACTAACGTCTTGTGTCTGTGGACCCCAAGATAAAGTACTACACTAGTATCTACGTATGTAGATTTCTAAATTTTTGACACTATTACTGATCTCAGGTGTGGTGCCATCGAATATAATTTAGAGAAGTTGTATCGAGTTAACTCTTCAGACTGCCAATAATGTATACCTCCGTCTATACAGAGTTGACCTTGAGTCCATAATTATGACTCCGATCGCCAATGTAACGTAGATGAGAGTTAATTGTGTTGAATGCCACAAATTAGCCTGAGCTTGTGCATATATTTGTAAATCGTCAGCATAAGGTGATAAAAGGAACAGTGAAGAGCATAGCAGATAGAGCGACACCGTGTGGTGCACCAGCAGAAATACTGCACCAGGAGAACGACGAGTCTTCAAGGCAAATACGTTGCCGGCAATCAGACAGATAACTATAAAACCAATCAATTGTCTTTGGAGTATGAAGAGAGTATTAAGAGGCCGTAGTATACCAAGCAGAATGTGAGTTTACAGTATTAAAAGCGTTGCTAAAATGGACTGATATCCTACATATTGTCAAGTATTGGCAGAATTGTTTAGTCGACGCAATCACTTCTCACTACATTCAATGTAATCGCCAGAATGGTCTTCCTAACATCTGAAGAGAACAATTGATCAAAGAGGAAAGGTGGATAGTTGGGAGTTGGGATACAAAAAATATATTTAAGGAGTATTAGCTTTAGCATTGTCATTAAGATCAAACGAGGTAGAAAGATATTTATTAAGTAAATAATTTTTTAAATTTTTAGGAATAGTTTTTCTGCACATCGTATTGCAGAGATTTTACAAGTACCCATTTTTTTACCAGTTTAGTATCCGTAAGTAGACGCTTATAATTACTTTATATATTTTATAAGCGCTGGGATGTTGACAATGCCTAGTGCCTGAATCGTTTATCTTAAGCGATGAGAAATGAAGAAGCGCATCAAATCAGTAAGCATTTATCAGAAGGTGGTTTCTTCCTGCCAACATCAGTAGGATTACATCCGACATGTGTTCTCAAACCACACAGGATTGTTTACAGCGACTTAATTAAAAAAAAACAGTATTCTTCAACTTATTTATTTAATTAATGATAGTTCTTATTGTCTAATAAAACTATGTATCTAAATAACATAAACCGTTGAAGGAGGTTTTCTTGTAAATGTCGAGATAAAAACTGTTCTTGTAAATTAATCAGTAACAGTAGTACATACTGTATAAATAAAACTTTCACGCATTGCCATAGTGTTTGGCTTTGAAAATTCTGAGCGTGTTATCACTGGAACCACTGACGAGGAGAGCGGGGTTTGACCAATCGCAGCACAGTACTTTATCTTCGTGACCGCTCAAGTCGTAGAGTGGTGTGCGCGGGCTGAAATATATTAAATATTACTTTTAAATCTCCTTTCTAAGGACTGACTCATGTGCAATAGCGGACTGTTAAAGGATGATGATGTTATTGATGACGATGATAATGATGTCTTATATCATTATAAATTTGAAGACGATCACTTACATTTGGCATCAAAAGTATTACATAAACTGTTTTTACTGCATTATATAGACATAGATCTTAATTGAAAAATCAGGAATCTGACTTCTTAACATCTTAGACCAAAGGATACAACGGTATGTGGTTTTTAAAACTAAAGAGCAATGCCGTTTGAGTTTAATGACAAGCAAGATCGTGATTAAGCTTATTACGAATCGTGTAGTAACGACTTGCCGTTGTATGATATTAATTGCATAAAATCTGTTTATTTAGATTTTGCATAGCGCAACAAAAATCACTTATGGAACTGAGGAACGCTTGCATGAGTGTATAATAAAAGTCTAATCTATTCTTCGCACAATAATTGGTGTACTAAGCTTGGAAAGGTTTATTAGCCGGTTTACATCACTAGGACAAGAACCACGCCCCAAATGATTATTTAACGTGAAAAAACATGTAGTTATTTTAATGTAATGAGGAGATTGAAACAGATCATTTTGGTTTGGCATGACTAAATTAGCAAACAAAGTTACAGCCGTCGAATGTTAGGCGGCTAGATATTGTAACATTTGCTGACCTATTAAGCAAAAACAAAAGTGATGCATAAACAAGTGGAGATAAAATGTATACATTCTATTTGCGTAAAGAAAATAGTGATCGATTAAGCCTAGCACTCTGACCAATAAGGTTCCAAGAAATCTGATTGGTCGGTGCTGGGCTTGAGTTCTTGTAGTTCAAGGTAATGGTAGTCGTTTAGTAGACAATCGTATAGTAGACAAGACAATAGTCGTAAGACATTACATACCTCCTAGTCTCCCATAGTTTGACTTGTCCATCGTAACCAGCTGACAAGAATAAAGTGTCTCGCGTCGTGGACCAGCGCACCGACTGAACCCATCCTGTGTGGGACGTGAATGTTGTCTTGACAATGCTTTCTGGAATAAAAAGATGATAATGACTAACAAAGTATTCATTTACGTTATGAGTGGCTATTTGACTACTAAATTAAAAAAAAACAGAACAAAATCTCCTACTACAACTAGTCTAAATCCTTTTCCTTAAAACCCTCTTCTAAAGAAATATGGTGCCAAGGGTAAATTTACTCCCTCAGTAAAAAAAAGTAGTTTGCAATTAAAATTGCTTAACGCCAGTTTTTAGTAAATCTGTGACGTTTTACCACGATTATTCTAAATATTTTACCTCTCTTTTATCACCTCTTTAAAAGATCTGGTTGATGTCTTTAGTCTATGGTACTTTATTCAAGAAAGACATTTATGTCACAATGGAGTGAGTCGAGTAATGGAGCAGAAAGTTTATAACTATAATTTCACTATTATATAACTGAAGTGCAAAAAGTCCAAGATTATAATCAGTCATTTTATTTGAAAAAGAAAATATGATCTACAAACCTGTTGATCTAGGGTCGTACAATCTAATGTGTCTGTCTGCAGATGCTGTTATGATGCTATTATTTAATGGTGACCAATTTACATCAAAGAACGCCTTGTTGCCTGAAAATTGAAAATTAATTGTTGAGAATTAGTCTTACCAAAAGCAATTATTTCATTCTGACATATTTAACATTTTTAGCAACACTGTTATTCTAACTGTTAGATGTAAATTAAATATCAGAAGATTTATTTCACACTCATAACAGGCAAATCCAATTCAAAAAATTATAAAGTTGTAGTATTGAAAATAAATAATTTTGTATTTACCAGCAATATCTTGCTTGATACCGCCTAATTCGCAATCCCATATTTTCAATAAGTGGTCCCACCCACTAGAGAGTAATGTGTTGAAATCCATCCACTGTACTCCTGAAACTGCCTCTCTGTGACCTTTCAATGTAGACAGAGGCTCTCTGGAGTTCCCATGTTCTGGTTTACTTCGTTTCTTTGATGGTACATTGTCTTCATCTGATAAGCCTGAAAAATTCAAATATTTTAAAGTTTTTCTGCTGAATAGAATAAAAACTTTGTGTACACAAAATTACATAATAGTTGGATGAAGGAACTGTGACACATATTAAATAAACAAATATTCATCTATATGCAAAGATTATTAACTACAAAGTTAGTATTATAGTCTGACCCCAAGTTCAAGACAATTAAAAGCTATCAAGAAAATTAAAGGCTTTGTACAGAGAATTACTTGTTTAGAAGAATTAATTTTTTACACAGAAAAGTAAGTATTATATAACTTACTAATGGCATCAATGTTTTAGCAATGGCCATTTAGATCTCAGCTATACAAATATTGAGACCCAGACCAATGACCTATCAAAGCTTTTTATAGACTGTTTAAATATAGAAGCCTGTAACTTACTTGCACTCCATAGACAAATATTATTGTCCCAACTGCCAGTTACAAAACGGGTAGCATCAGCCGAGACTGCAAGGCATTCTACTCCTTTGTCATGACCACGACATGTCACTACACAGTCTACAGAGTTCCGAGACACATCCCAAACCCACAACATAGCTGACTGATCATGGGAACCACTGAAAATTATTAATGGTTATACTTTATGGATCAAAAGCTTACACACACATTTAAGACGAAAGTACATAATATATTTAATATATAAATAATAATAATTAATATAATATATATATAATATAATAATATATATTTTTCTAATATTTATATATATATATATATATATTTTATTTTATTTATTTTTATATATTTTTATTTTTTATATATTTAATTTGGTAGAATCGTCTTAACAAGTACCCGAGTGAGTATTTATATAGAATATTGTATTAATTTTATATACATGTATGTTTATGTATTGTGTATGTACCCTTTATATAAAATAATATTTTATTAGTAATGTATGGTGTTGTGTTTGTGGGTTACAATTACACTACATTTTGTACAATCAACGTTATTACTTTATTCATTGAATTTACAGAGCTTGATACTAGCTGACATAATACATAATTAGTACTTAGTTTTCCTAGCGTCCACTAGAGGCGCTCGCGAGCCACACGTTCAGAAATGATTAACAACACACAGGCCTAACATATGTCAACTTCATTATTTTACCTTTGCACCTAACTCATCATGTTTCTACATCACCTAAAGGTTGACTGGGAGAGAAATCCCCATGGTATTAAGTCCGCCTTTGTATATGTGCATTAAGTATAAATAAATAAATAAAAGTTTTTTTCAAGCAATTTTGGCTATTTCTAATTGAAGGACTTGGAAACATAAGTCTCCTTTTCCTATTCTTTTTTTGATTAATTTCATTGCATATTCCAAGACAGTTTCATTGTTCAGGTAATTTCTTGAATGTCATGACTCAGTGTGCTCATATGTCACTGTTGTTGATCCTGGAGGAGGATTACAGGAGTCACAGTGTTATATGTTTGGGAGGGATTAGTCCCATTATACAAAAAAAAGATCATGTAATTAATTATGCATATCATGTTTTTTGTTCAAAAAGATTATATAGAAAAGTTAATTTATGAAGAGTAAACTGTGTCAAGATTTTTTTTTTATAAGAAATTTCAAACGTTTTTGAGCAATAAGCCGTTATACATTATTATTGTATGAAAATAATTACCTAGCAAATACTGCTTTATCCCCACTAAAAGAAACCCAACAAACAGCTTTAACTGGAGATGTGTGCCCAGGGATGGCAAGTTTGTGTTGGCCCTTGGTGCTCCAAATATGGAGACTGTTGTCATAGCTTCCAGACAGGATCCTGAAAGTTAAAAATAAAACTTTTGTACCTGCAGTATTCTCAAAAAACAAATGCATTCCTATGAAAATTTATAATGGTGAAGACCTGTATATAGTACATAGTGTTGACATATGTATGTTGTCAAATGTATGTATTACTGTTTATATTGTCTGTTGGTTATGGCAGTAAATAGTAGCCTATATGTTATTCTGCTGCATAAGCTTTCTTAATTTAAAGTTTCATTTAAATCTGCGCAATGATTTTTGCGTTAAAGAGTAACAAAACTGCATCCTTACAAATTTTTACATTTATAATAATTAAAGTTAAAACATATTAAAAAAATATCTATAGAGTCTAGATACGTTATTCAATATAGCATCATTTATATGAAACCGTGAATATTTTTTATGAAGTCTAATGACAAATTTTGTACTGTATACAATCTGGTGAAAAATTTAAACCACCATCTATCAGAATTTATAAAATTTGGAGTAATTCAAATATGCATCATAATGGATCTTCCCTGAATAATAATGAGTTGTTTTACAGCGGTAAAAGGGTGTCTATATCACTCTTCAGCCTTCTATCTTCAGACACCAAAATCCTACCATAAAATCTGAATATGAAAGAAAGACAAACATCCAAACAAACACATTTTCGCAGTTGTAATATTAGTAAAATATGTTTTTGCAGTACTCCTAAAAAAGGAGAATACTGCTGTACTGCTAGCCATATATACTGGATAGTTATGCAATCTGTAGAGTTTATAAGTTGAGTTATCCTAAATATTTTCATGTAATTATTATATTTTCATTATTATATTTAGAACTTTGATAAAATAATTTAAATTCTTCTCAAAAAGTTGTTACAACTGCAATAACAAAATGCTTTCCTAAGTTTTCTAAATTTCTAATATTTAAAATCTGATTAGTTTGAAAACTAGCTTTGTGTGTCAGATGTTCAGAAATATTTTTATATTATTGTAAAATATAAAGTACATAAAAATGGTAAAACATTAAAATCTATGTTTATGAATGATCTTACTAGTGTAATTGGCAGCAGATCAGCATTTTATTGAAGGAGCAAGAAAATGTAAAATGAACAATTTTGATCTGAAAAATCTGGTAAATCACCATTCATTGGTGATAGCCAGTTGTTATGGAATAACTTTTTAATGCAGTCATGAAAATCTAGGAATTTAAAGTGTTATTTGTTGTTGTTTAAGTTGCTTAAGTTATTGTCAATGATATTAATAGCCAAATAAATACAGGGCTAGAGGCTGCTGTGCCTTTAGTGTCTTTTCTGAAAGTTTACTTACAAGTTTTTCAGTAGTTCTAGTCAAATGAAAAAATTTATAATCTTTCAAATTGGAAAGGTGTAAAAGTGTAAGAAATTTAAGTAGTTTCAAAATATAAACTTACTTTCACATTTACAATATTAGATAAGTTATAAATATATTGATTAAATCAAGTGCATTTCTTAAAAAAACAAGGTTTTTTTTATCTATCTAAGTACAACAAAAGGCTTCTGTACATATCATATATTTATACGATGTTCAAATTTATAAACTATATTTTTCTTATATGTAGCAAATTAAATGTGTAGCATTTCATCTCACGGCAATCAATGTCGTCATATTGCAACATATTTTCATAACAGGTTAATTGGACGGACTATAAAACAATTTTAATAAAAAAACATCATAAAACGTTATATGTTTACCAGTTCTGATGTGCTTGCACTGTCGACACCCAATCATCGTGCATCAAACAATCCTGTGGAGCAGGTGCAGGAAAGCGTTCTAGATATTCAATTTCTATGGTTTCTTCAGTAGAAACACCTTTCTCCTGTAAATGTTCTGATAGCGACGTACATAGTAACTCTCCACACACCAAAAAGTCAAACTCAATTGCCTTTTCTACTGCCGCGCTGCTTTCTTTCAATAGCGCGTTGATTAAAGTGTTCAACTCAGACGATTGGACATTACTTTGAATAGCATACGGACTGTCTGGAACTGCATACCTAAGCAAATTATTGAAAAAAGAACATAAACAGTTTAAATGAATAATGAAATACCATGCCGTGTGGAGAAAAATTACACTTACTGCTCTTGTTTGGTTATAAAACGAACTTGCAGCTGCGCCTCTGATATATCTGTCGACATTGTAATATATAGCAGTTAAACACTAATTATGTATTAAAGTACAAACGCAGTTAATATATAACTGGTACTTTTAAAACAAATATAATTTAAAACGCCGCAAATATAACACGATTAACCAAGTTGACAAACACTGACATATGGTTTTTAGGGATGTCAATAAATTTTGAAACTATGAAAGATACTTATGGTAAGAAAATCAATTGTCAATTTCTTTTTTTTAGAAATCTACCAAATTAACTCTATTCTGCCTGATGGAAAGCATGAATAGAAGGGTGATCGCCATACTCACTGTGAATGTCCAATGCAGTATGGCGACCCACGCTATGGCAGCCTAGTGAGTTGCTTTTTCACGGTCCGCTTAAAGGAACCGGGATTGTAGTGGGAGGGAAATGCGCTATGCGCTGATAAAGTCTGAAACTCATTAGGATTCCAGGCTTTAACCGATTTGCACAGGAAGGAAGAGCCGAACCGTTCAGTTCGAGAGCGTATGCCTACCATTCCGAAACGGTGACTTCCATGGCCAAGAACAGCACGAGATGTCCTGTAGGGGAACGGAGACGATGGGATCAGTTGGAAGAGTTCATCAGAACACTCTCCATAATAAAGGCGATAGAGAACTCCCATAGAGGCGACACTTCTTCACAACTGCAGAGACTCAAGGGATTCAGTGACTTTGGGGTTATTGTTAATTCGAACTGCTCGCTGTTGAAACCGATCCAAAGCATCAACCAAATACTGCGTAGATCCATCGTAAAGATAAAAGGAATACTCCACACAGGAGTGTACCTGGGTCTTATAAAGAAGACACAGACACTCAGGCACAAAGAACCGTCTCACTCTGTTCAGTATAACCAGCTTCAGCGAGGCCGTCTTAGAGACGCTTTCAATATACTCTCGTGGGTTGAGATGCCGGTAAATATTCATACCCAGGATACTGAGATTATTCTGTAGTTTCAGTTAAGTGTTCTGAAAAATGAGGAGGGGAAGAAATGGAGACTTTTTTGGTAAAGAGTACGGACGCCCGTGTTTTCTTGGCATTGAAATCGACAAGATTCTCATGACCCCATTGCGACCTATGGCCAGGTCGAGCTCAATGGCAAGCTGTTGTCATTTTCTTCTATGTCCGCTAACTTGGTTGTAGGGTGACCATAGTATCGTCCACGAACTGTGCTATCATCGATATGCAGAAAAAATAATGTGGGTGGCAGGACGGAACCTTTATGTACACCAGCGTTAACCTGGTGAAAATCAGAAGTCGTGACGTCGCAGAGGATTCTAATGCGGTGTTTGTGCAGAAATACGGCCACTCAGTTGCAGACTTTGAGGGGCAGGCCGAATGCAGAAGATTTAGAGGGTAGTGAACGGTGCCAGACCCTACCGAAAGCCTTGGCCATCGAGGCTGATGGCAAGGTATCTTCACGTCTATCTACAGCTTCACCCCAAAAGTGTGTGAAGAATGCTAGAAGGTCATCCGTGGATCGTTTCGGTCTGAAGCTGTATTGGTGATCACTTAACGAGTGACCCTCCAGGAAACGGATTAATTGTTTATTGATAACATGTTCGAGTATCTAGCAGAGAATGGAAGTGATGACTATGGGTCGATAATTGGCTGGGTTGGAGTTGTCGCCCTTTTGGGGGATGGGGTGGACATTCGCCACCATTCAGAACGATTCCTGAGAAATATGAGTGACTCGGTATAGGCGCGTCTTTCTTAAGAACCACCGCTGGAATAATGTCCGGTCCACTGGTCCAGTGACCTTAGCTCCGCAAGGACGTCACTTTGCTGGATACGAATATCCCGAATTGTAACGTTGCAAGACGGAATGGTGGCTGGGTTCACGTTATGGTCCTCGATTCGGAAGTTGACCGCAAAAAGGTCAGCAGGCTGTTTCTTATGCTGCTGCGCCTTGTCTGCTGCCTAACTGAGATGGTCGAAGATACGAGTTGCTTCAGAATCTACAGAATGGGATCGATAGAAACATGCATTGATTCAACTCATAGATCTGAAATCTACATGGAGCCAGAGGATAAAGAAGAAATTGTCGTTGAAAATTATTAATATTTTCTTTTGTTTTCTTCACGATTTATATTTACTAACAATAATATTCTGTTGCTGGATTCAATATCTTTTACCTCGAAAAATTTTAAAATGTATCATAAGAATATTTTTTGAAGTGATGTTGACTTCCCTAGATTGGTTTGTTCTTATTTAATAATTTATTTATTTTATTTAGGTTGTGTTATCATTTAAAGATAATGCCGAGACATTTTGAAACATTTATAAATATTATTACTTATTGATTTATTTTTTTGTATATCCTCATCTAAAACAGCACACTTTTGTTTATGTTGTTACTTTATCTTAAAACTAATCTACTAGCCACAGTTTATCCAATTTCAAAGTTTCTTTAATTATAAAAATAACAGTCAAATTATAAATCAACTAAATAAACTACTAAATCGAATACTCAATAAAATGTATCGATATTTTGACATTTCACTTTCGATCGAGCCTACACGGTTACTTTTACACATGCTGACATCAAAACAAGTCAGAAGTATTGAGGTTATCTCATGGTTCTTTCATATTTATAATGTGTGAAAGTTAATAAAAATCATATAATACGTATAATGGGTGTTATAACGAATAGTGAAGGCATCAAAGCCGATGATTATAATGTACATCGAAAAGCTGGAAGAAGTATAATAGATCACCGCCCTGTTTTCTCACCAGATGGAGAGTTAGTATTATCAATGAAACTGTCTTTAATTTTGTAGCAAACTGACAATAATGTATTCGAATCTTTAAAATTTCAGGTCTGTGGCTGTTATAGTGGAGAACATAATCCGTGTGTATAATATACAAACAGGGGACTGTGTTCGAACACTTGAAACAGAGATTGGAACCAAAGAACTTGTTGCTATTCAGTTTCCAGAAAATGAAGACTATAACTTGTATGGGTGTTCAGACACAGGATATGTTTCAATGTGGACGTGGGATAAAGGACCAGTTCTAAGAGAAATTGTTGGTACACCTTTCACAATATATAAATAACCCATATGATTTAACTGTCATTAGTTTTAAATCTTGTATCTATGTTATTGTTAACCGATTTTCTGTAACTGATGGATACATCAGCAGCGCTAGCAAGTTGCTGTTAATTTCGAATCCACTAGTATATGTAGTTTTTAATGACTTAGCAAGTTTTTAAAAAAATACCGACGGTCTCAAACATATTCCAAAGTCACACCACAAGCCACAGTCCAAAGTTGGGAAAATATTGGGGTAGTCATTTTTGTGTAATCAATTACATAATTTACCTTTTTATAACATGTGTAAATGTATAAACTGCAGCTACTAACTACTTTTTTCTTTTACAGAAACTGAAAATTCCATTTAGTGCGAAAGTGTTGACATTTGACTTGCTAGACAGCAACGAATGCTTTATCACTTATTCATTACCAAAACAAAAACATATTGTACTCAGTACATTTTCTGTGAAGACGGGAGATCTTTTGTATGAATACAAAGAGACAAAAGTTATTTGCTTTGACATGTTACGTGTATCACTGGGCTGGTGTAATGGAGATAGATTTGTAGCCCTGACTAATGGAACCAAGTATTTGTTCATCCAGAACCTTCAGCAACCACACTTGAAGACACAGTAAGTTTTGATCTATTTTAAAATCCATACAAGTAAATCAATCTTTTTTTTTATGTTGTTAGTTTGTTAAAACATGCTTATCTCAATAATTATTAGTCAAATATAAACTCTTTCATAATAGGTAGTATAATAGTAAGTAGTTACCTCGCTACTTCCTACTGTGCTGAATGTTATGATTTCATCCTAGATGATCTGATTGACGTAGGATATATTCTAAGGTTGTATCTTAATAAAAATTTTTAACATAATCTTATTTTCTAGAATCATAAACCACAATCAGTATCGTATAACATCTGTGGCTGCACATCAGAAAACAAATGCTGTTGCTATTACTGACACGCTGGGCCGCACCACAGTTATAAGAGGGAATTTATATGACTACAGGCAAATTGCCAGGGAAGTGCTGCATTGGCACTTCTTACCTCCACTGGCGACATGCTTTTCTTTGCAAGGTAATAATTTGTTCTCTTATATGTAGTAATAAGGAATATGCATGTAACACCAAAATGGACAAAATATTTTATTTGTAAGATTTTTTGCTAAACAAACAAATTTATATTTTTGAAATTTTTCATAATTTAATCATCAAAAAATGATTTTTATAAATTCTTCCATAAGTTATATTCATCAAAGTTTGTAAACAAAAAAAATGTATGAGTTACTACATACAAATGATACTTCATTGTTTTTATCACTTTTTTGAAGTCGCTAATTCTCATTCACAATAATCTTCACTACAGTATAACAAATACAATTCACAATATTTTCTCAACGCCTTGCACCACTTATTACTTGTGCTATACGAGGTGTGTTCAAAAAGTAAGGTGACTTTGTATTTTTAAGAAAAAATATTTATTTATTTATCAATATTTATGTTGTCCCCTTCAAAGTAATCCCCCTCAGATACAATACACTTATGCCAGCGGTTTTTCCAATCGTCAAAGCACTTCTCATAAGCACTTTTCGGTATAGCCTTGAGCTCTTCCAGCGATGCAGTCTTTATCTCTTCAATCGTTGCAAATCTCCGTCCTTTCATAGGTCTCTTTAGTTTTGGGAACAAGAAAAAGTCACATGGGGCCAAATCCGGTGAATATGGTGGCTGAGGCATGATTGTGGTGTTGTTTTTGGCCAAAAAATCTCTCACCAGCAAAGATGAGTGAGCAGGGGCATTATCGTGATGCAAAAGCCATGAATTGTTTTTCCACAATTCCGGACGTTTTCTTCGTATTGCTTCTCGCAAACGGCGCATAACTTCAAGATAATACTGTTTATTGACCGTAAGTCCATATGGTAAGAACTCCTGATGCACCACGCCGTGGTAATCGAAGAAAACAGTGAGCAAAACTTTGACATTTGATCGAACTTGGCGTGCTTTTTTCGGTCTTGGCTCATCTGGGCTCTTCCATTGGGACGATTGGACTTTGGTTTCGATATCATAACCATATACCCATGATTCGTCACCAGTTATGACCCTTTTGAGTAAATCTGGGTCGTCGCTGACGTCATTCAACAGTTCTTGAGCGATGCTCATGCGACGGTTCTTTTGGTCAAAATTTAGCAATTTCGGAACAAACTTCGCTGACACACGTCTCATGCCTAAAACGTTAGAAAAAATTTCATGGCACGAGCCAAGCGATATACCAACATCCTCAGCAACTTCTCTGATAGTGATTCGACGATTTTCCAGAACAATTTTCTTCACTGCTTGAACGTTTTCATCAGTTGTTGACGTGCTTGGGCGTCCAGAGCGAGGCTCGTCATTGGCATCTTCCCGGCCATCTTGGAAGAGTTTGTACCACTTGTAAACATTTTTTTTACTCAGAACAGTTTCACCGTATGCCACTGTCAACATTTTAAGTGTTTCGGAGCACTTTATTTTATTTTTTACACAAAATTTGATGCAAATCCTTTGATCCATATTTTTCGATAGCAAGAAATCGCCGAGCACGAAAAACACTTATAACCTTTACGCCTCTCCCAACCAAACAAAAAATGCTATACACTTGAAACTTGGTACAGATGTTCGGGAAGAGTGTACCAACATAACAAAATAAAAAAAATCGATAATCGAAAGTACGTTGCCCGCCAAATTTGAAAAGTCACCTTACTTTTTGAACACACCTCGTACACCTTTAAACATAAAAAAATATACCTTACATTATTTATAATAAATATTTCCATTGAAATAAATTAATTTAATCATTTAATTTTTGTGAACTTTGTAAATCAAATACTTCATGAGTAACTGACAGTAAATCTGATGTCATAATATAAGTGCACCAAAATGGCTGCATATAAATCGCCCGAAAATGATAGTGATTTTAATATATTTTTTTAGCTTAATGGTTGTTTTATTTCAGATGTGTTATATTTAATTTCGGTAATGTTCCCTATTCTAGTATGTTGTGAAAGCCCTTTCTTAGTTATACATATATGCAAATTTACAATTATTCAATTTTGTGTAGAAAGTGCTTCAATGCTAGCCAAATCAAGGTCAAGTCAATGTGACCTGTGTCTCTCAAAAAAAAAAAAAAATACCCTGTTTGTGCTATGTTTTTCACTGATGCTTGGCTCCTACTGAAGACGTGATGTTGTAGAGTCTATAGCCGTCCTCCATATATGAACTGTCCAACTCTTAAATTTATTTTTTATTTCTTTATTATTTTTATTGGTTTAGTGCATAAATAATTTGTCAATTCAGAATATTATTAGTTCATATTTCTGCTATAACATTAATAAATGATTATTTTTATAATTTACTTTTATTTCAGGCAATTATTTATACACTGGTGGAATGGAGAAAGTTTTAGTGAAATGGACAATGGGTAACCTAGCTTACAGAGCCCACGAGAAAGCTTTTATACCGCGACTGCCTGGAATGATCAGATTTATAACAACAAATAACAACCATGTGGCAATAACAATGACAAACAACTGTAAGTAAAGCTTACATTTTTGTAGTGTGTGAGAGCTTTCATTTCGAACCAGCAGCTTCGAATATTAGGGCATTCAACTAAACAAACTAAAACATTATAACATTAGTTTAGCTTTACAGGTACGTTTTGTGCCTACCGACCGCAGCCGTATAGCCTGACGGCCAATGTATAACTACCCCGTCTACTGTCACTTTTTCGATCCGCAAGTGCTGGCGACACGACTGTCGTGTTCCGTTCTGAGCCTGCGTACTTCCATTCTTGTGCAAAGTGGTCTAGATATGTGTGCACCAACAGTTGTGACGATTTATGTATCGGAATACCTATATATACAGCGATCTGGATACTATTTACAATGATACAGTGGTTGGTCTAACAAGTTTATTTTGACCGTGAACGGTACAAAATGCCATCTTGAGCAGTCAACATACGACCAGAAGGCTAGATCCACATACACTACAATCTATATGATTTAATCGATCAATTATACCCCTAAACTCTACTGTGAAGAATTTGGGACTGTTCATCGATAACCACCTTAGTTGGCACCCAGGTTACTATAGGTGTCAGTCAGATAGTTAGAAGAAGAAGAACGAACTTTTTATCTTCCGAGATTAAAACGATATTGGTGTAAACCATAATTGTACCAATCATTGATTATGATGTGTGCTACTACGATCTGAATGCAGATCTCCTCAACAAATACTACCGACTTCTAGAAAACTGCATTCGATTTGTTTACAATCTTCAGCAATATGATCATGTTTCCCCCTTTGTCTTAAATTAATTTAGCTCTCTATTCGTCAGCTTCGTTACCTGCGCCTCCTTACGACTATACACTCTTCTCAATTCTCCTTACTCGCCTGCTTACCTGACATCCTCTTTCCTGTTTCTATGTTCCAATCATGACACCCTTCCCTTTTTAAATAACCTCGTTCAGATTTACAACACTTACACTTCGGCATGCGTTCATTCTTCCTTCCTCATTCAATCTGCCCGTCTCTGGAATTCCCTTTCCAAATAAATCAGAATAGTACTTAGTCGTAATTCATTCAAAGTCAAGATACTAGCTCTCCTTACCCAAAACATTATAATCGTCATAAATTTGGTACTTTATATATTAAGTGCATTGTTTTTTTTCATTTATTTCTCAATATTTAAGTATTTTTTGTTTGTTTTAAAACTCATAACCAAAGGAGTGGTGCACCCAACAGTAGACTGATAGAAAATACCCGTAGCATAAGTCCACACTTGTACATTTTGTGCATAGAGATGTTAAATAAATAAATGATATACCTAAATAAGTTATACATTTACACTTTCCTCTTAAATCGCTCTTTTTATTGGTGAAAATCGCGTTAAAATCCGTTTCGTGATTTAAATAATCAAGTGTACAAGAACAAAAAGACTTCAATTCTTACTGTACTTTAAGAAAGATTTCAATTAGTCTTCAGCATTGCAGTGCTTGGAAAAGCATTATGTAAGAAGTACCTGTTATTTATACCATCATCAGCTTTTAATAGTCTACTGCTGGAACATAACTTCCCGTTCAAAGGAGTTCTTAGCCTACTGTACCACGCTAGCCAGAAAGGTTAATACAAGATTTGTTTCGGATTCCGTCTTTTTACAGTAATGTTCTCCCGCGTAGTTCATTTCCTTACTCGCTCCTTACGACATCCATGAGATGAACAAAGATGGTGATACTCTATATTCTTAATCCATTACCACACGCACATTTATTTAGATCCAACAAATATTTTGATTTTAACATTTTATAATATTTTAGCGATAGTAATAGCAAACGCTCAGCTGCGAGTGGTCTCCACGATACTAGAATGCGGCGGCTTGTCTCCTGCTGCGCGTGCTGTGGGAGGCGCTTTAGTGTATCATCAACCACTTGAAGCATTGATCACAGCTGGACGTACCGGCCATTTACAGCTCTATTCTACTACTACAGACAAGGTTCTATATAACGTAAGATCATAGTTTTCTTATTGATACAGTTTTTTAGTTCTATTAACATTTTTTTTTGAAATTAGCTACACCCTCTATTAAGTATTTTAACTGTATAGTAATAATATTACTATTTAATAATATACTGTATAGTAGTCACTATACTAATTTTATTATTTAATTTGATCTTTTTATTTTAGCTAGATATAACTGAAGCGAACAGTCTACCATCAGAAAGATGGAATTTACTGCCATTAGAGACTGAGGTGACCTGCGCGGCCGTGAGCGGCAATGGCGAGTGGCTTGTGACATCAGAATATAGAAACGATGGTATTATATATCCAGAAGAAAAGTTGAAATTCTGGCAAGCACAATACAATAAAGCAACACCGTTCCAGCTCAACACGTGTGTCAACCTTTCTCACGGTGGATGTAACGTTGTTTCTTTGGCTCTTAACAAGAAAGGCGAATTTTGTGTATCAGCTGGGGCGGACCAGAAGTTTAGAATATGGAAAAGAGAAAATACGTCACAAACGCACCGTAAGACAGTTGCTTGGGTCTGTCTAACGGCATGCTATTATTCATCAGGTGTTGGTCAATTCCGCTCAAATAATAATTCAAATAAAATCAAAGAACCTTCGAAGTTTAAATCTGGAAACGATGAAGACTTACCATACTTAAGAGAAGTTAGTAACAAAAATGATATAATAAAGAAGTTGTTTAATATCCACAAGGAGCATTCACTTGCCGATGAAATGGATAAAGTGTCTATTGGTAGGGATGATGGTTATAGTATGGGAGATGTAACGATCTCACAAGACGGTTCTTTGATCGCTGCCTGGTTCGGTTCGAAGTTGACTTTATGGGATACACATCTATGTAACCTTAGGACTACCCTGTCACATCCAGCGTTGCGTCCTAAGGGTGTCAGTGTTCTGTTTGGCAACAAAGATGCAGCACACTATGTAAGTATTTAATTCTATTTTGCACCTTAAAACTCTCTTTTCGAAGTTCTTTTTTTAAAAAAAAAAAGCCAACCACCTCTCTGGGAATAAATCTTAGACTAGATTAGATCTTAGACTTTACAAACGTACATAAAACGGATACAAAGAACACCCAGACTCAAAACAACAGTTTATGAATCACACGTAATGTTGTTCCATGCGGGGTTTGAACCCTCAACATTCAACACAGTAGAAAGTGGCGAGGTGACCGCTTGTACCACTACGTCATCCGTGTACTCGATTCTTTATTTATATGCACATATTTACCATTAATATTATGATCAAATAGTGAGATGTGAATAGTCTATTTATGAGGGATATGTCTAACTGTTTAATTTATATTTCAAAAAAAAAGACAACGCCCGCACTAGGAATAAATCCTGTGTTTAATTTATGATACCCTCTGAGGTATTACCGATGTGTTGCTATTATGTGTTTTTGGATTGCTACATCAATCCTAAATGTCAGAAACTATGCAACATTAGTTAATTAATTAGTTGTTGTTATTAGTGTTGCCAAGTTTAAATCCAGTGAACTAACTAACCGGTCCGATGAGAATAAAATGTAATACAACGAAAAGTTTAGAGTATCTTTGTGTATAAGTGTAATTACCTTATTAACTTTTTGTTTTAGTTAATTTGCACAACGGAGAACTGTCTAGCGGTTTGGAGTCTTTTGTCATTAACAGTGAAATGGCTCGTTAACATAAAACCAACTTGTATAGCGGCCCATAGATTTTCTAACAAAATAGCTGTTGTTACAACTAATAATGACGGTAAGCGATACTTTCTTTACTCCGTGTGGTGACGGATTAAGAATACATAGTGTAACCACCCCTATTCATCCTTGGGTGTCGTAAGAGGCGATTAAGAGAACAAAATATTCAGAAAAATATCATTACAAAGAGAAGGAAAACTTGAAACGGGTTGGAATAGGGTTTCCTTTTTTTTTTTTTTTTAACGTGTGGAAACCCCCTCGGGCCGTCACCCCACCGGGGTTTACGGCGGGGTGGTGTGTCGGAATCGGACCGACTAAAACCACACGGTGTGCCACTCTGCGCCTGAGATAGGAGGGATCCAGGAACCGCTGCTATTACGACATCCAGATCCCTCCTAGCGCCTGCCCGCTACCTCGGGCACCATCTGCGGATAAACTCTCCATTTTACGCGACGTACGGCACACGCGGACGTCGCCTCCTCGCGGCTGGCCATTGTAGCGGATGGAGGGGAAAACCCATCCCGTCCACCCGCGGCCACACTCAAGGCAGCATGAGGCGCTGGTATGCGCGCCTCCGCCGCCCGGCTCGCCGGCGGCGAATTGGGTCCGAGTGGATATCGTCCTCCCGGGCCTTCTCCGCCGCCTCCTTCCGCGAAATTACGTCTTCGCAGAAGGTTGCGACCGCGGTAAAACAACTGTCGCTACCGGTCATGGAGCGTATGACGGCCGGTAGCGAGAGGTCTCCTCCAATAACTGCAGTGAGGACCCCACGCAGCGCCGCCCAGGCGGAACAAACCGCTAGCGTGTGTTGAGCCGAGTCCTCACTGCAGTCGCAGTGGTGACAGGCGGGACTCAATTCCCTCCTGGCGACCGAGTGCAAATACTTCCCGAAGCAACCGTGCCCGGAAAGGACCTGCGTCAGTCGGAAGGAAAGGGTCCCGTGCTGCCGCCCCGCCCACTCGGCGATGACCGGCTGGAGAGCCTCCACGGCGGCAAAGCCAGCACGTGGAGCCTCCAGCCGGGACGACCAACGAGCCATCGTGGCTCGACGAGCGGCCTCTCGCCACTCGCGTATCTCTTCGGGCGGGGGCCGTATGCCGCTACCCGCCCGGAAGTCAGCTGTCCGCCGATAAACTTCGGCGAGCACTTCCGCCTCCAAATCCCACGGGGGAGTTCCGGCCGAGGCGCACGCCGCCTCCGTCGATACGGTGCGGTAACCGCGTATGGCTCTAACCGCCAATATCCTCTGAGGGCGCCAGAGGCGAGCCCTATTCTGGGCGGTCAGAGCCACCGCCCACACCGGTGCACCATACAGCGCCATTGACCGGACAACCCCCGTGTATAGCCGTCTCGTCGCCACGCTAGCTCCACCCAGATTGGGCAAAAGTCGCCCAAGGGCAGAAGCAGCGCCGACCAGCTTTGGAGAAAGCTGTCGGAAGTGCTCGTCGAAGAGCCACCTGCCGTCGAGGATCAGGCCCAGATACTTCATCTGGGCCTGAACCGGTACGAGGACCGAATTGACAACGATGGAGGCGCCGGAGGGTGGACCACGACGGGGTCCATGGAACAAAAGGGCCTCCGTCTTGTCCAGGGCCACCCGCAAACCCAGCGCCTCAATTCGCCCGACCACCAGAGAGACACCCGTGGTGGCCAGGCGCGCCGCCTCTCGAAAGTTTGCTCCCCGGGCCGTGACCAATGTGTCATCTGCGTAACAAATTACGCCCAGCCCGGGGGGAAGACGACTTCGAAGGGCCCAGTCGTATCCCATGTTCCACAGGAGTGGTCCGAGGACAGACCCCTGTGGAACACCGCACGACATGAGCCGCCGCCTCAGAACACCGTCTCGGTCCTCGTACATGACGGTACGCTCCTCAAGATAGTCTGCCACAAGCCGCCTCAGGTACTTTGGCACCCCATGGTAGTGAAGTGCTTCCCTGATGCAGCTAAATGGCAGACTATTAAATGCGTTGGCGATGTCCAACGACACCGCCAACAGCACGCCGCCACAGCTCACCGCCTCTTCGTTAACGGCCCTCAGGCGCAACACGGCATCGACCGTCGAACGCCCCGCCCGAAAACCAAATTGGGCGTCCGACAGATCGGGGCCCACCTCGCAGAGGTGGCGGACGATGCGGGCAGAGAGTATCCTCTCAAACAGTTTACCCGCCTCGTCCAGCAACACGATGGGCCTATAGGCCGCTACCGATTCGGCTGGCCGTCCCGGCTTCCTCAATAGGACCAGCTTCCCGCTTTTCCAGCACTCAGGGAAGCGTCCAGACGCCAAGCTAGCGTCCAGGACCTCCCTGAGACGGTCCGACATGTGTTCGAGGGCTCGGGCCAGCACTCGGGCAGGTATCCCGTCTGGCCCGGGGGCGGTGTTTTAGAGCGGATCCGTAGAACAACCGCCCCTACCTCCGATTCCCTGACGGGCGGAACACTGTCCTCGCTCGCCCCGTCGTCTCCGACCGTGAAGGCCATCGACGGGGGTGTGTGCTCCACCCGTTGCGGGAAAAGGCCCTCGACCACTTCCCGCAGGAAGCTGGGCTGGAGGGTCTCTGTAAGGGGGGGGCCCGATGTGCGGAGCTTTTGTCCCGCCGCACGATAAGGGCGACCCCAGGGGTCACGATCGAGACCCTCCAGCATTTCCTTTCGCTTAATTTCTTTGGCGCGGCTGATGGCCAGCTTCAGAGTTTTCCGCGCCTCTCGGTACTCCTCATGAAGCTGGTCCTCCTCACCATCTTCACGGTGTCGCCGCCGACTACGGGTGTAGGACCTCCGGGCACGAGTACAGGCCGCGCGGAGGTCCGCCAACTCCTGGGACCACCAGTAAACCTCCTTCCGTGGAGGCCGACAACCTCGGATGCGGGGCATGGCCGCATCGCAAATCTGCGTAATCGCATCGCGGAAACGACCAGCCCCCATGTCGACCTCCTCGGCCGGAGCCTGTGGAGACAGCCAAGAGTGAATTATGGCTGCCTCCTCTAGTAGGTCCCTATTCAGTTTGGCTACAGCCCACCGCGGAAAGTGAGAAGAACGCCGCGCCGCGTGACCCCTACTGGGGTCCTGGGTCCGGGAGAGCTCAAATCGAATGTAGAGGTGATCCGAGAGCGTCTCAACCTCTTCCAGGACACACCAGTTCCTTACTCGTGCGGCGAGGGCAGGGGTAGCGAACGAAAGGTCCACTATCGACCCTCCCTGCTGTCGCACGCACGTGTTGGTGGAGCCCCTGTTCAATAAACAGAGGCCCACCGAGGCCGCCCACTCCTCTACGGCCTCGCCCCTGGCGTCCGTCCTGGGGGAACCCCACGCAATGGACTTCGCGTTGAAGTCCCCCAGCACTAAGACGTGCCCAGACGTTAGACGCCGCATCGAGGTTTCCAAGTTGTTAAGGAAAACCTCGAAGTCGCTCAAACTCCGGTTGGGGGAGAAGTAAACACCATATACGGTGATGCCCCCCCACTCGGCAGCAACATATCCAGTACCCTTGTCCCTTAGCGACAAGGGCGGGGAATGAGCCGCCGTGGAGCCGACGACTGCCACGGAACCGTCCCGGTCACCCAACCAGTTTGGACGGGGAGGGACGTAATAGGGTTCCGCGGCTACGGCAACACCGATAGACCACTGTGCCATGGTTTGCAGGAAAAGGTCCTGCGCCGCGGCACAGTGGTTGAGGTTCGTCTGGACAAGGAGGTTGGAGACTTGGTCCATTACTGAACCGTCTCTACAACCTCCTCCATGGGCGATGATGTCGACGCAGAAACGACGTCAGAGGCAGCCTGGGCCGACTGGCTAGCCCCCGACACTTGCCGAGATGTGCGTGGTGGCTTGCAGCCCCCCTGTCCAATCTGATGATCGGCGGGCTTATTACCCGCCGCACACGCTGGGCAGTGAGGGGTGGCAGAGCACTCTGCCGCCTTGTGCCCCGGTCGACCGCAGCGGAAGCATAGTCCGCTGCAGTCAAAACAACTCACGCACTTGGCGCGTGTGTGTCCCGATGCCAGACATTTAAAACACCTCATCGGTCTCGCCGCCAGGACTGTGATCCTAGCGCTCACGAAACCGATGAGCAGTCTACCGGCGTCGCCCAAAATTTTGGCCGACGCTACGGGACAGCTGACCCACACTGCGCCAAGCCCTCCTGGACCGGGGCGGATGGTGCCGACCCTAATGTTTTCCGCGTTACACCCCGTCTTCTCTCTTACTGCAACGCGGATATCCTCGGTCGTTATAGAGTCGTCCAGACCCGAGATGCGCAACTCTGCACACTTGGTAGGTCTGGCGATCTTCACACCATCCGTGGCCGCAAACATGCCTCGCAATTTCTCGGCAAAGGCATCTGCCGTTTTTGCGCCTTCAGCTCCAGGGAACTCGAGCACTCGAGCTCCTGTTTGAGCAAGGCGCAGCCTGACTCCTACCGTCCCGATATCACTGGTAAGACTAGCCCGGGCTCTCTGGAATATGGCCGCGTAGGACAGTCCACTGCTAGCCGCCTCCGGTGACACGGTGACCACCACCGCCGCGGTTTTGGGCACTTGCAGCTTGCGCGGCTTCTTCGTAGTGGCCACTACCACCGATGGCGACTGCGGGGTAGAGGCTGCTTTTTGAGCTGCCTGTTTACCCCGCTTTCGGGACTTAGCCCCGCCGACTACCTGCCAACCATCTTTGGATAGGGCAGATGTGGAGGGGGCAGATGTGGTGGTGCCAGGTACAGCGGTTGGAGTGGGTAGCGGAGGGAAATCCGCTCCAGCCTTTGCCGCTGTTTTGGACACTAACCTCGGTGCAGGCGTCTTGGTCGCTACCTTCGCTGCCCGTCGTGCCCCCGGAGCTGTTGCGGGAGCAGCAGACACCGACGACGCCGCCGCATAGGTCACGTGACCGCCCACAACGGAAAGCGCTGACGGTGCCAATGCGACCTTCGGCTTATGCGCCGCAAGCGGCGGGCGGACAACGGGGGCCGGTGGCAGCCTCGCTTCCAGGCCAGCCAGACGCCCGTCCATCATGCGCCATACTGCATCCGTAATTTGGCGCAGATGGGCATCAGGAATACCACCGAGGTTGGAAGAGGGAGCAGGCTGAGACGCGGACGGGACCGGATCTACAGCCGGACGATGCGCCCGGAATTGGGCGAACTGAGCGCTGAGCTCAGCCACTTGCCCCGTCAGGCGATCGTTGGCTGCCTGCAGACGAGCCACGTCCCCGATGAGGGTATCGACGACCCCCGCAATAGCGGAAGAGGAGTCCTTAAGGGCTCTTACAAAAGAGCCCTTAAGGTTACTCGACTTGGTGGCCACTTTGTGAATAATGGCCACCGCCGCATTCGCTCTCTCCTGCATGGACGATGGTGTTTGGGGAACTGAATCCCCCACCATCGGCTCCTTAATTTTCAGCAGGAGATCTGCAATCTCCTCCTCCGCCAGTGTTTCGCCGTCTGCCCTGACTCGTCTATAGGCTTCCGCCTTGCAGAAGACGGAGCCTGCCGGGGCCGAGACCGGGGTTCGTGGCCTCCCTCTGCGACTACTTGGAACCTTAGGAGGCAACATCTCCTGGGATGTGTCGCTCTCCTTGTCCCTGTCGCGTCCGCGTTTTCGGCTGTCGCATAGTTCAGTTTCCATAAACTCCAGTGCATCCTCCCTAGCACCAGAGCTACCACCCGCGACGGATCTGGAACGTAATCGTTCCGATGTTCTACGGCTCCCAGCAGCCATAATGACTTCTGGGAGCCCCACCGAGATAGGCATCCCAACTAATGCTTCCTCTTCATTGGAAGAGAAGTCCTCTGCTCTTGCATTTTTCTCCTTCTCCTTATTCATTTCCTTCTTTCTTTCGTTAAAAGTATTGGTTTTAGTTTTGATTAAAGATTCCATGTTTGAACCCACGAGATGGGGAGAACAGAGGTCGACCCGGGCAGAGATCCCCAATACCCGGGCAAGCGTAAATTTATGCCCAACCGAGGGGTCCGCAGGTGCCTCGGCTGGGAGTGCGCTTACGACTGAACTGCCCATCAGCCATGCATCCCCTGGTCACGTACCAGAACACGGGATTCGGGGTAATTTTTTAAAGAGGTTTTCTTCCTCGCAGTCCGGGCGGCTAAGCCAAGACCCTCGCCCCCGATTGGTGTCGCGAGACATAACCACGACACTCCTTTCGGGATTACGATGTGACAACGGTGGCAGGAAGATTAAATCTTCCAATGCCTGCTCGGCGGCAGTGTGAGTACACACCGAGCCCGTTCTCCTTTCTCCACCATTGATAGTGGAGAAACGCCGACCCATGAAAGGGTGCCACCCTAATGATTTTTTATCGAGGTTTTCCTCCTCATTGCTCCAAGGAGCGAAGAGCCAACAGAGGAATCGACAAAAATGCCCGCTCTGTTGGACCAAGCCTCGACCGAATGGCCCAAGAAGTAAGGCCTCCTCTTTGTGCTAGAATATTAGCCGTTGGCGGTGATGTCCTCCTCCAAAAGGCATCGGAAGAAACAATGCCGCCGCCAACGTTACCAGGGTGCACCACGTGGAGGTTTTCTAGCCCAGCACCCCTGGAATAGGGTTTCCTATTCCAACCCGTTTGGCCAGCGTGATATAGTAGGCCAAAATCTCCTTGCCAAAGAGACGCCTATGTCCAGCAGTGGACTGTAAAAGGCTGTAGATAATACTTTCTCATTTTATATAATCTAAGAAACATTTGCACACACAGATTAAATTAACATTATACTTTGTCCTCTATTCGCTTGGTATTAACACAAAACTTTTATTAGCACTGCGAAATGACCACCCGTTGTATAGTTTCTTAAGCTATTTTCAGGGTTTACAATATTTTGTTTTTTATTGTATACAATAAAGAATACTCATGTAAAATATTTAATTTTAAACGATAATATTTGATTTTTTTCAGTTTATGTATTCACTCCACATAATTCGACACCGATATTGATGAAGAAAAAGCTTATTAATCCATCCACAGGCGTGTTCAAACAATGTACGTTTGGAACATGTTTCGACGACGATATTAGGTTATATCTCATGAGAAATGACTCGGTAAGCACGTATTTATGTCTTAAATAGTTGTGTTATTTATTGAAACTCTCACTGCCAGATAGATCAGTTAGAGACAAGTTTTCACCCAATTTTGTGAGTTCTTATTAAATGTATTAAAGTAATTCACTACCAGTACTTAGAATAATATTTTTTTATTTTAATATTGGGTTTTGATCCAGTATGAACATGGCAACCCCATTGTTTGAAACCAAGCGTGCTATCGTTGGACTGGGCGTGTGACACTAGTAGGGATTTAAATAAAACCACTATGCACTGTACCATGGGTTCGTAAGACTCCACGGCTTAATTGGCTGTCGCCTTGTACCAAACTCCAGATTTGTTCTTATCGGATAAAATGCTTGTAGGCCTTGTACACTAACGATAAAGATAATGTAACACAACAATAGCCGCGATCTAAGTTTGTAACAGCTCCATCTAGGGAACGTATAGGTAACTAATATTTTGAATTTGTTATTGGTTTCGAACATCTATCGTACGTTTATGCGTAGTAAACACACTTCATTAATATTATAAAATGTGAGTACATTGCATTATTGCTGAACTTTTGTAATCAGGTGATATAATTTTTTAGCTGCTTCTAAACTTGGACAACTCATTATACTTTGTATCAAACCTATATCGAATGAACTTATTTTGAGTTCTCTTAGCAAAGCTTCGCACTCACTTTCATTCCTGTCACAATCCATCACTAAATGTTACACATCTTCTATATTATTTCATACTGGCCTGTCAGTCAGGAGACTTAGTTTAATAATAATAACAAAAAAAAAGAATTAGTCTCCTTGAAAGCCCTCTGCTTTTTTTTTTCTTTTTTTTTGTAGTTTTATATAATATGAACGTTTATTTTGATTATTTACTGCTTACTACTACTTACTAACCTTTATAAGAAAAACACTAAAATAAATAAGGAATGAATAGGAATATGTTACTACTTATTTTATTCTATTTTATAGGAAATTTATTGCATAGAACCAGAGGCAAGTGAACAGAGTCGTCTAGAGGTGATATCACATCACAAGTTGCCGACTTCCAACTTCAGTGCGTTGCTGGCAGAGCAACAGCTATCTGAGGTACAGGCGGGAAATGTCGTCGATACAAATGCCGTGGATGCCAGTGCGTTGGCCACTTCGAGTATAGCTCAGGTAATATTATCCACTCATGTAATTACTCCCTCTAAGTATAGAGGGAGTTATACGCCACATAAGACAACATACACAAATTATCGGTCTCAAGTGGTAAGGACTGAATGAAGAAGTATCATAATGAACTTTCGTTTAACTATATTACCACGTTAACAGGTGTATTTTATAATGATATTTATCTCAAAAATGAAATAGTATTTTTTTATTTTTCGTAAAGTATTCTAAATGTAGAACACACACTAACTAACTAACTAGTTACCGACGTTGCGCCTAATGTAATCAGATATATAAATACACTAAAAGTCAGTCTATTTATGTTTACAAAGAGATACAATGTAAACAAGCGAACATCTAAATATCTTAGATAAGGAAAACTGTCATTATAAACACCAGAGTTCACAACGAAAAATAAAATCATGGCAAGAACGGTACACAAGAAACGTAATGGAAACATACATACATAAAATCACGCACGCTACCCCAGAGGGGTAGGCAGGGGCATATTAAATGCCTACTTTTCGCCAGTGTTATGGTCCCACGTAACAGGTGGTTGTTTAATAAGTCATCTTTGAATTCCCTACACTTGGCAACTCTGATAAAAATTTGAAAGTTTTCTATGTTGCTTCGTACCGTCCGTATTTAGCATATAACAAAGTTGAAATGCTGCTAATGTACATATTACGAACAAACAAACATTTATTATCAGTTGTACAAGAATATGAAATAAAATAAAAATATCTATTGTTTGTTTAGTTCGCCTTGGCGTCGCCACACATGGTGCCATCAGTCAACTTACTATGTACGTCGTTTTTACAACGCCTATCTGGAATGGAGCAGCCGACACTGACAGATGACACAAATGAAGAACCCATGGAAATCGACGAAGACTCTAGTGATGACGAAGATGCTAAGGACACCAAGTTGAATGGAGCATATATTCCAAGAGCCACTGAACTCTGGACGCCAAATTATGAAGTTGTCAAAGAGAAAAAACTTAATAGAATTAAGACGGAGCCGTTCTTAGATTTACATTCAACCAGTTCTATGTTTAGTTTGTAATATAGTCGTTAATATATGAAAGTTATTGTATTATTCTTTTTTTTCGTCCCAGTATTAGAAACTTAAAGATTAAACTAGATTAAACTATTTTTTCTTAAGATAAAGGTAACATATAAAGTACTAGGGGAAACTGGGCGTTTAATATTGATCTACCTACCCTTGCGGAGAAATAGGCGTGATTTCATGTATATAATACATATATAACGGTTAAATTTAATTAAACTTTATATAGTAATTATCAAGATTAAGACAATATTAATAGCACGATTAATAGTATTTGTTCGTAAATGTACGCATAAAAATCTTTCAAACATGATTTTGGGCCTGATGCCTCCTAGTTCTAGAGAGAGAGTAAGTCCTCCCGAAATTTTCCTCCGGTAACCGATAAAGAATAGCGTTTTTGTCAGACAAATTTCTTGGAGAAAAAAGATCTTCGTTTGGTACCCTAGTTGTTGAGATATAAGCGTGACCAAGTTGGAGAAAGTAACTCCAGACCCACCTTTGTAATATTTGCACCAGTGCCGGCAAATTTTGATATTTGACGACAATCTTTGACCAATTAACGACAAAATTTTTGTCACCAAAATTAAAATTCATTATGGTGGCCAAGCCAGTGTCAGTGACAGTTTTTTTCTGTGGGGCTGGTGGTGTCACTCCGATCGAGTCGGATCAACGCCTTAGCAGACTCTTCCACAGCTTGCCATTGATTTAGTGTAGAAACGTTTACCTGGAAATTTTTGAATTATAAAATTATTTAATTTTGCCATACTTTCTTCATAACCAATGATTAGTACGAAGCTTTAAAATACTCTCCAGTACAACATGGTTTTTGGCATTCTGGACTTAGGAAACTTAGAAATGGTCCAAACCATTAAATGTTAAAATAACACGAAAAAAACATTTTGTATATCGCGCAATCTCACGTTTTTTTGATTTGCCATAAAATTCCTGTAATATGACCAAACCTTTAACATTTTTTTTTATCAAAGTTAAATGTTACCGTAGCAATAACATTATCTAGTTAACTTAAATACTTGATATATATATTTCATATTGATAACTTAAATTATCTTTATTGCTTTCTTGCCCATGAGTGAAACAATATCTAGTAAGGCGCGACAATGTTTAAATATACATATTTAGGTGTAGGTGGGAGAATAATAAAACTGAGACAGTATTCTACAAAAAAGAAAAATCGAACGATGTTTATTAAATTTACTTCGAACGTCTTCTCAACAACTACATTCGATTTATCTTTAACCACCGTAAGTATGATCACATCTCCAGTTTTCGATCCCAGCAGACATGGCTACCTATTCGTCAACACAGAAAATTGTGGGCTCTCACATTACTGTATATTTTCTCAATTCCCCATCCCCTCCCACTTATTTAAAATCACAGATTCAACTATTGAGCAATAACCATAACAGAAACATACGTTCGGCTAATAATGTCTTCCTACTCTGCCCTTCTCACTCCATTGGGTTTGTCGGTTCTTCGTTTTTCGCACAGGCTATCCTTTACAAGTAATTACTCGTTTAAAATTAAAGTGAAGGAGATTTTACTGGGTGAATTTTTGACGTCTTAGTTCATCACCTGGTATTATTTTATCTTATTGTGGTAATATGTATGCACGGATATGTATGTATTATATGCATGTGTATTATACATGTATGTGTAATATATATGTATGTGTTCATGTACGTATATTTGCTTATTTATGATCAAACTAGTCTATATATCTGATATATATATAGTCTGAATCCTCTGTCAACTACTTCTTATACTTAAGAGCACCTGTGCATGAATGAATTTGTGTGTATTTGCCAAGTACTGATGAAATCATCATTCACAACAAATGTTTACTGAAATGACTTTATGAGGAAACTAAGTAATATTATTTATTTATTTATTTATTTATTTATTTATACTTAATGCACATGTTGTACAAAGGCGGACTTAATGCCATGGGGCATTCTCTCCCAGTCAACCTTCAGCTGATGTAGAAACACGATGCGGTAGGTGCAGAGATAAAATAAAAAAGTTGACATGACATACGTTACTAACAATACAATATTTTACATAAACAATACATATATAATACATAAACATATAATACATGTATACAAAATTAATGCAATATTCCATATAAATGCTTACTCGGGTACTATCGTTACGACGATTCCACCAAATTGTTACGAAGTAGATCACGTTATATGACGTCTAGATGACAGAGAGAGTATAGACATTATATGATGTCACACCATTATTGGTTTTGTTTATTTATTAGTAATTAAGAGTGTGTGTAGGTATGGTGCATTGTAGTAGCATTGATAAGAAATGAGGAAGAAAACTGATGCAATTTTGTACTAACATTATAGAGCTGAAGAGTTTGTTTGTTGAATGCACTTGTCTCAGGGTCTTCTAGTCCGATTTGACAAATTCTTTCAGTTTGACAAAACCTAGTTGTCGATGATCTATATGTCATTACACTACTACCAAAAGGAGCAGAGTATCAATGAAAATTGTTGCAAAATCGAGGGTAAATTATTCCATTTGAGAGGCTTTAATGTAGTATGTTCAATGTATGAAAGAATTGTTCTCCTTAAAAATCTAAAGAAAGTCTGTGACAGCATACTTCTATACTTTAAGGTTGGCTTACGATAACATTTTTTACGACAAAAAAAAATGTTTAGGCTGTCTAACATCGCGTTACGATCATCGAAACAATGAAAAGTAAATTAAGCAGCCTTTTACCTTTTACTGCAAAGCCACATAAAAATGCCCCAAGAAAGTTAGCTGGGCGAAAATTGACTATCGATGACAAAAATATACTGGTTACATCTTGGAATGGATTAGCTATACTATCATTTTATAATAGTTGAAAGTACAATGCCTACAACGGTTTAAATCTAAATTAAAAGCAATAAATCTAAATTTTGTCGAAGAAATGTTAAAAAGACTTTTTAAGAGAAAAATAAAAATATTAAAACATGTTGTTGTTGTAAAACGTTGTTTCCTTTGTTACCGTTTTAACTTTTTTATTTTGTCTGTCTACAAATTTTTATTAGGCAATTCTTGTTCAGCAAAGATTAGTTACTGATAACAAGCAGTAGTAGGTACATATTACAATTTACACAACACTATACATACAGTATCCATAACGTGTATTCAGCGTTGTAACGTGCGCACGAAAGTTTCTAGTGGCATTAACTGTAGCACTAGTGAACAATCGAACAAGCATTTTTTTGTATGAAGTTGTATATACTTCTCCGCTAGAAGCATATGTGTTCTGTGATGTGTACACAATTCAATTGTATCTGTCTATCATTAAACACTTATCACTTGTGATTATTGTTATCATTAAAATTGTAAAGCGGTGTCGCAGCATTGTTAGACATGCATTAATATCGTATAAACGTTACCGTACACAATGGAATTACTTACCCCGTCCGAAATTTTGTTTATTGCGAAACAATGTGGCTTTTCCAAAGTGTTAAAGTGGACTTTTCAAGAATTCAAAGAAAAAGTTATTGGGTATTTAGGTGACCATTTAAATCTAATAATTGAAGTGGAATCAAATGGAACTAAGTCTGAAGTAATGCTTTTTTTAAAATGCATGCCAAGGTTCGACAAATGGAAAGCTGAATATCTTAACGAACTGTTGTTTTTTAAAAAAGAATACGTAATGCTTACTCAGCTTTTTAAAGAATTTGAAGACTTAGGAGGTAAGGCATATTTAAAAGATAGGCCTATAAATAATATTTTACTATGAGTCATAGATTTCTGAGTTCATTGTCTTAGTTATTTCTTAGCGCTTCGGACAAAGCAAATGTGTGGCAAAATAACAAACACGTCATTGCTAGAATCGCAAACTCAACGATGGACATACATGTTTGTTTTCGAATTTGAATTTAACTTTTTTCAATTTGTTATTAAGTCCTGATAGCTTTTTTTTTCGAATTGGATCTACTGTTTACTTGTAGTATTTAATGCCTCTGTACAGAATTTTATAAGTGTTCTTTATAGTTTACACCGCTTGAAAACTAGACTTTATCAAATAATTTTCTTGATGTTTTTAGATTTATGCAAATGGCGACCAAAACTACTATTTACCAAAGAAAATATATTTGTTTTTGAAAATGTACAAGTTCAAGGATATAAGATGCCGGATCAAGAAGAAACATTATCTTTTAAGGAATTGAAATCCACCATCGTGACGTTAGCCAGGTTTCACGCACAATCATACATTTATGAGGAAAGGAAGAGTAAAGAGTTAGGGCGACCGTACAGACTGTGTGAGCAGTATGGTGATTATTTGCAAGAATCTACTAAAGGACTGGACTGGCGTGACACTGGAAGAAATGCTGCAATGGATTTTGTCAAAGAATTTTCTAAATTTAAATCTAAACCTAATTTTAATAAATATATAGACTCCCTTATGCCAGGGCTTTATGATAGAGCTATGGAACTAATGAAACCTTGCACCGAATATCGCAATGTGGTAGTACATCGTGATCTTTGGTCAAATAATATATTTTTAAAACAAGAAGCTAATTCTAATTTTCATGCAATTTTTGTCGATTTCCAAACCGTTATTTATGCTTCTCCAATGCTCGACTTATCTTCTTTAATATATTTTAACACTACTCGAGCGAACAGACTTACTTGGATGGATGAATTAGTGGAATTCTACTACAGCATACTGTCTAAAGAATTAGAAACTAATGGAATAAATGTTGAAAATATATTTAAAAAAAGCACTTTGAAAGAAGCTTTCAATAAAAGTATTGTATTTGGAATCACGCAGGCTAGTCTCATTACGCCTGTAATAGCTATGAGGAAACATAAAAGGGAAGAAATGTTTGGTGATCCGAAGTCATCTCAAAAAGCAAACGTTGAATCTCGTAGTAAAGAAATTATCGAAACTGCCAAAGAAGATGATAAATATCGAATTAGGGTGACAGAATTGCTTGATGAAATCCTTGAGAGATTTGTGTTTTTAAAAGATAATGGGGTAAGTTTGTAAATGCTACTCATCCCGGCATCGTACGGGTGCAATATAATAATATGAGTGTATTATACAAATAAACCTTGCTCTTAAATCAATCTCTCTAGAAATGAAATCTATTAAAAGATCTAAGCGTACAAGGGCAAAAAACTACTTCATTTTATAGTAGAGATGCCTAAATTATAATTAAAACTAAACGCCTTTGTTTTTTGAAGGTATCCTTACAGTACGGGCAACATTTCCCACTCTGAAAATGTACAAAATAAATCTGTTGATTTTAATTCTTCTAATTTAAGTTTTCCTTAAATAAACTGCAATTCTTTAGCATTATTACATAAATACCAAAAACCTAAACCTAAAGTGACTAAATATATATATTTTACACGTATGTAAACTTTTAAACCTAGGCCTAACAAAACCTGAAGAAAAGATTGATTGATTCATAAAAGGATATTATAGAACTTAATTTCCTATAAGTATCTTAATTAATATATGTAGGTATTTATTTTGTATTTAACATTTAAATTTTACTTTTATTAATAAAGATTATTACAAAAATAATAAAGTGCGTTATTTTCACTCTCATCTTAGGATCTAGTCATACTATAAAGTCAAGTATCTATCGCAGTTATCAACTCCGTTCTCCATCAAAAATGGAAAGATTAAACTCTTCACGGTTACATTAACAAATCATATATTTGCCTTTGGAATAATAACTATTATCAATATTTAATTTTTGATTACCTGTAATGACGTGTTCCTAACATCGTTATCTGTGTATTTAGCCTGAATTTTATTAGCTTTGGCCCCGCAGTGATTGTTATACTACTGTTCACAAATATATAATCATACGCCGCTATATGACGCTATGGCAACATTGTCAACTGAGAAATGCTGTAATAATAAAATCCACTACATCACAGAAGAAGATATAAATTTTATTATATCGAGAGACAATGGTACGAATAAAGGAAATATCTCTGAGTACTATGTTCATGCCGCTAGCAACAAAATGTTGGGTTTCCTATCGGAATATTTAAAAGTTACAGTGTACTTGACGAATAAGAAAGTGTTTTACTTCTTCATCAAAGCAATTTCTAGATCAAATGTAGCAAAAGCAGAAATGGTCAAGGAAATGAAATTATTCGAAAAAGAAATGGTATTTTATTTAAACATTAAGAAGATTCTAGATGTGCCTGGTAAGTGTAATAATGTATTATTATAATCTAACGTATTATGATTACAAAGTTAGGATGATGTTTAACTTTATATTGTTAGAAATATTTTAAGACCTGTGAATAATCGTACACTGTTTTCCCATAGAGTCAGCAAGTACCTATATCATTCAAACAGGTTTTTTTATATTTTTAGTTATTATATTTTTTATTTGTTTTAAAAAACATTGTTAGAATTGTAACGGAACTTTAACTTACTTACGTTGTCATCACAATTTGTTGAAGTACTTTTTTTTTGGTAATTGTTTTTTGGGATTATATTTAGATAGTAATTTGTATTATACTTCATGTGTGATTGTCGTTTTGCAATTTACCAACTTCTTTTGTTCCCATCCCTAATTTTGTCACATACATAGATATGTCTCACGTGCCTGTTAGACAACACTATCTACTGAAGTATTTAACTTTTGAGTTACTGTGTCGGTAAAGCAGCATTTACCTTCATATTCTAATGACATTATAGCAATTTCCCATTGTTTAAAACATGGACAAAACAACGTTTTCTAAAAATTAAACCTAGCTAGATCGATTTAACGCCCTCGAAACCCCCCACATACTAAATTTCGTGAAAGTCGTTGGCGCCGTTTCCAAGATAGAGGTCAGATATATATACATAAGAATTGTTCGTTTAAAGGTATTAGATAGATTATAAATATTTTACAGGTATGCAACCATGGAGTCCAAGACTAATAACAGAACTTAAAGATGCAATGGTGTTTGAAGACTTAACAGCCTTACATTTCAAATTAAAAAATAAATTTGAAAGATTCGACATGATCCACACTCTGCAAGCACTCAAAACATTGGCGAGATTTCACGCTTCTTCTATCATATATGAAGTAAACAAAAGCAAAAAGACGGGCAGGTCTTATAGAATAAATGATGATTATAAACATATGCTGAATAAAGGCGGCTATCATCTTTTAAGTGATTGGTACATTCAGTGCATAACAGGAGCCTTTGAAGCTATAAAAGTATTTTCAAAGTTTAATAAAACAGAAATCAATTTTATTGAGAAAAACTGGAATTACGTATGGTCTACTGCTTTAGATTTGAGTGAATATCATCCTGAAGAAACAAACGTAATTTGTCATCGAGATCTCTGGAATAACAATATCATGTTTCACTATAAAGACGACAATGAGCTAGAGCCCGATAACTGCGTGTTCGTAGATTTCCAAGCGGTTCGATATCAGCCACCTGCCTCGGATGTAATGGTACTTCTTTGTTGTAATCTTGAACCAACTTATCGTCGAGATAATACTGACAAATTTCTAAGTTTCTATTATGCACAACTCCAAAATATACTTTTAAACTATAACATTGAAATCAATGATATAATGACTAAAAATGATTTTATGGTTTCTGCTGAAAAACAAACAAAATGGGGTCTCGTAGTTTCTGCTTGTCTGATACCGCAATTTTGGTTGGACGATGATCTAACTAAAAATATATTTTCTGATAACGTACAGTTTGATGAAATTCTCACAAAAAATAAAGGGTTATTTATAAAGAAAATGATGGCAAATAATGATAACGATTACAGGAATAATGTCATGAATATTTTTGAAGAGATCGCTGAAAGATACTGTTTAAATAAACAATAATAAAACCGTTCAAATAATAAAAACTATTTTGTATTTATTTTTATTCTTATTCTAATTCCACTAAATAAGTATACTTAAATAATTGGTACTTAACAGCTTCATCATTTTATGATAACAATTTATATAAATAGTAGATAGGGAGTTGATATTTTATCTCCTACATAGACAACAATAATAATTCACACGTCTAACTCACTAACGACCGTCTGATTCCAAACTAAGCAGAGTCTGGGCTTTGGTAACCAGGCTACTGATAAACATACATAAAGGTGTATGTATATACATATATTTGAAAATAAATAATAAGATGAATTACACCTAGACTCATTAAAACCAATGGTGCTTATCACACAAGTATTTGTCCTGGGTTGGATCGCATGATTTAGCAGTCAGTACTATTAACCAATATTAACCAATACCAACAGGTCTGTTAAATACTTAATTTATTGAGTTGTGAAATATCCTAGGCAAAATATACATTAAAGATCTTATAGATCACCTATCAACACAATGTCATCAGTTATCAACTTACTGAAGTAAAAATAGTATATTTTGTGCAACTGGAAGATAACTATTGCTTAACACATGGGTCTGTTTTTTTACGCACTAGTAGCTAAATTAATTTTAATAAGCTTTTTGTTATTATTACTTATCCATTAGTCTCTTAAAAACTTATCCTTATCTTTAGGTTGGACTGTAGACCTTTGCCTATTAAAAGACCAGCCCCAGTTGGGGATAAAGTTGTTGTCTTCCATTTTTCGCATCCCAAACTTTCTGTGCCATGGATCGTCGTCACGTTGACTATAAATATCGCAAAATGGCCGGATTAGTAGTATGTAAAATAACTCAACGAAGCTTAAAATACTGGCGCCAAGAAAGAGTCCTCCAGTTCCACCAGTAGATACTGCATCATAAAAAAAACTTAGTCATCGTATGAAAACAAGGCAGAAAATAAATAGAACAAGATTTTAAAGTCTTCCTGTAAGAATTTTTGTCAAACAACCAAATAACTAAAGATAAACAGTAAGGATAGTAGAAGTTAGTTACATACATATCATTTGACTCACTACGAGTTTCAGGTAATGTCAATACGATAATTACATATTTATGAATCAGTTCCGAGTATAATGCTAGTTATTTCTTATTACACATATACACCTGTATCTATACGGTATCATAAGTTAGTGATATTGGGCAAATCAAAACAATAGTCAGTAAAACCAATTATAGAGTTATGTAAATTAGGTATGCAAATTCTCGGAAGAATCCTGCGTTTCGTAGTGAATTTGTGGTACAGGAATCATTCCCAGAAAACTAATTGCATTTGAAATGGGAACATGGGAAGTCATGATTTTTTATTTTTAAATATCTTTAAAAGTTATTTCAAAACCTACCTACTAAATCAAGAACACCACGTACGACGTTTCTCCTGTAACGCTCACTTGGCAATACCGCCAATTCTATCTGCACATTTGCGAAAGTTTCCGATGTAGTAAACTTAAAGTCTTTTGTGATAGTGATTTCTGCTTCAGTGCATGAAGGTAGACAATTGCAGGATAGCCCAAAGCGATGTGACCAATGGGCTTTGAGGACCTGGGTAACAAAACGATATAAGAAAAGTACAGAATAGAAGAAATCTAGTTAAATGACAAGACTATCGAAATTCCCTAGGATGTTCATTATCTTACTAAAATGAGGACTGGACAAAATCAATTTGTGATTATTTCATAACAAACTTTTTTCATAGGATGCGGATACAGTTTGAACTGAGATATTTACATACGGACTAACTACCTGTTTAAGTTATTTCTTGAGGTCATTTATTGAAGAACTCATGAACTGTAGCTTTGTAGATACCTATTCAAGTACAAAACTAACACAAATAAAAGTGGCTACTTATTTGCATTAATGAGTACTAAAATCACTTATGTAAATAGATCGTTACAGAGCATATATAGGACGATCTAAACTTACCGAAAGCTCGTGGACGTGGTTATTTAAACAGATTATGCCGCTGACATTACATTTGAGATGTTCTGGAACCCCAGGCATAAAGAAATTGGTACAATTACACAGTTTTAATTGAGCATCCTTTCTACATTGCACAGTGCAAGCTGTGTATGAGTAATGTTTATATACTTGCAAGAAATTCTCGTCTGTATAACGACATTTACGTTTCTCTGGTGATATGAGGCGTGCTCCTACGTCATTCTCGATGTTTCGTATTGTTATGTAACGTCTGTGAATAGATATTCAAGGAATATAAACAATTGGTTTAAGAGATCCATAAGGACATGCGTGTGTTTATTTCAGATTAACTAGAATATTAGCGTTACCACATTCAACTATTGAGTCAAGAGCGAGTTGATGTAAAATAAACTCGCTCTAGGTCTTCTGAGTCCGAGAGGTGGCGGGCTCCCTACAGAGGCTGTTGCCTAACATAGGGGGCCAGTGACAAGAAGTGCGCAGCTTCTACTGTGCGGTGCTACGATCCATGGCCCTCTACGGAGCGCCAATATAGGCCAAGCGCCTCCACCAGGCCGCGCTATCGGCCTCCTCCTGCTGCCTAAGCTAGCGAGCTAAGCTCAATCGAGCGCAACGGATAGCGGCCATACGGATCGTACGAGGATACCGCACCATCTCGTCTGAGGCGGCAACAGTCCTGGCACGTTTCCCGCCTTTTCATATCCTGGTGGATATGGACGCGAGGGTTTATGACCGTATTCGCGCTATCCGCCGGGGTGAGAGCGAGGAAGACCAGGACGAACTCGAAATGCGGCGGAGCGCTCACCGACAGGCATTGGCACAATGGCGCGCGCGGCTGCAACAGCCACAAAACGCACGCCAACACGCTGTCGGTGCTGTTCTCCCCAACTTCGAAGCTTGGGTAGGAAGGAAGGGAGATCGCGTCACCTACCGCATGACGCAGATGCTCACCGGGCGTGGTTGCTTCGGTGAGTATCTGAATAAGATCAGACGCGAGGAGACGGCATACTGTCGCCCAGCATACGCTGGAGGACTGCCTCGCGTGGACATCTAAACGCGGAGTCATAATCGATAAAATAGGACGAGACCTGTCACCGCCAGCAATCGTTGCTGCCATGCTGGCGGGTGAGGAAAGCTGGGCCGCAGTGGTCTCTTTCTGCGAAGCTGTTATGCTCCAGAAAGAGACCGCTGAACGGGATCGGGAGAGGGTCGATCCCGAGCAAAGAAGATGGCTCACAACGCCGCCGACGGGACCGCGAGCCACCAGAGAGTGGGGACCGGGGGAGTGGGTTTTTTTTTTGACGAGGCGGAAAATCCCTTCGGATCTCCTGCTCCTTAGGTTGCAGGAGACAGGAGTATGTGGTGTGCCCACTAAAACCGCCCCGACAGCCGGCCTCTGGCACCCTACTCTGGAGGGGACCCGGACTATATGATTTCAGGTCCCCCCCAAATTGACACCATGCCCTGTTAGACCCTATCCCGGGGGAAAATATTTCTCCTCCACAGTTCTGACGTGGCGGCCCGACTGTAGGGTACTACCGTTCAGGCCGCCATCCTATCCCCTATCGCAGCAACTATTCTGCCCCCAGAGACCCCCACTCTCTAGCGGCTTGCGGTCTCATCGACGGTTCATGACGCCGTCGACGTCTTCTTCTCTCGGGATCGGCCCTCTCCCGATCCCGTTCAGCGGTCTCTTTTTGGAGCATGACAGCTTCGCAAAAAGAGACCACTGCGCCCCAGCCCTCCTCACCCGCCAGCATGGCAGCAATGATTGCCGGCGGGGACAGTTCACGTCCGATTTGGTCGACCAGGACTCCGCGTTCAGACGCCCACGCGGGGCAGTCCTCCAGCGTATGTTGGGCGGAGTCCCGGTCGGCCACGCAGTGGTAGCATTATGCTGTCTCCTCGCGACCGATCTTATTCAGATACTCACCGAAGCAACCATACCCGGTGAGTACCTGCGTCAGGTGGTAGGTGACGCGTCCTCCCTCCCTACCTACCCAAGCTTCAAGGTTAGGCAGAACGGCACCGACAGCGCGTTGACGCGAGTTTCGCGGCTGTTCAAGCCGCACGCGCCACTGTGCCAGTGCCTGTCGGTGAGCGCTCCGCCGCATTTCGGGCTCGTCCTGGTCTTCCCTGCTCTCACCTCGACGGATGGCGCGAGTCCGGTCATAAACCCTCGCGTCCATATCCACTAGGATGTCCAAAGGCGGGAAACGTGCCATGACTGTCGCCGCCTCCGACGAGATGGTGCGGTATCCTCGTACGATCCGAATGGCCGCTATCCGCTGCACTTGGTTGAGCTTAGCTCGGCAGCGGGAGGAGGCCGATAGGCGTTTGGCCCATATCGGCGCCCCGTAGAGGGCCATGGATCGTATCACCGCACTGTAGAGGCGGCGAACTGCCTCCCGCGGACCCCCTAAGTTGGGCAATAGCCTCTATAAGGAGCCCGCTATCCCTCTAACTCGGGGGATCATCCGCTCGTAATGCTCCTTGAAGCTCCAGCGACTGTCCAGGGTGAGGCCGAGGTACTTAATGTGCCGGCCAACCTCGACCTCCGTTCCCCCAACTCTGATTAATGAGCTGGGGGGAACGGCACCTCTGCGTTTCCTGTGGAACCACAGTGCCTCCGTCTTATGAGGTGCAACCCGTAGACCTAGTCCTTCGATTTGTTGGACAACACAAGCCACCCCCTGCTCGGCGAGCTCCAGAATTTCTTTGAAGCCATACCCCCTGGTCAGCACTAGAGTGTCGTCCGCGTAGCAGACGATACTCACTCCAGAGGGAAGACTGGTCCTCAGGACCGCATCATATGCGAGGTTCCACAGAAGGGGTCCTAGGACTGATCCCTGGGGAACCCCGCATGTGAAGAGAGTGGGGACCCCTGGTGGCGGATTAGTTGCTGTGGTCGGCGATAGGATAATTTGTTGCGGCTTGATCGCAAAAATGCGATCGGGTCGCAACAAATTCTAACAACCGGACTGATAGGTAGGGAAGTCTTTGTGGCCTCCCCAGGATAGGGTCTGACTAGGCGCGGCGTTGATTCTGGAGGAGACTGTGATGTAGGTACATATTAATTTATAATTGTTCATATACTGTTAGTAGGTAGCATTGTATTTCTGTTGAGAAATATACTGTGTGTTCAACAGACGTGTCTTTGATTAAGCTGCATACCTTCAATATAACAATTTACTTATACTGTGTGTTCAACAGACGTGTCTTTGATTAAGCTGCATACCTTCAATATAACAATTTGGCGACGAAGTTTATTAGAACCGTGCGTGAAAAAGTATTTATTTTAGAATCATGTCGATAGGTAAAATAAGTGAATTTAACGTAAGAACCGACAATTGGCGGTTGTATACAGAAAGACTGGAACAATATTTTAAAGTTAATAAAATCGAGGCCGACATGCAGGTACCGACATTGATAACGGTTATAGGAGCTGAGTGCTATGAATTATTAGTCAATTTATGCACACCACAAAAGCCCAGTGAGAAAAATTTTCAAGAATTGAAAGAAATTTTGGAAAAACATTTACAACCAAAACCCAGTATACTGGCAGAAAGATATAAATTTCGTAACAGGAAACAATATATCAACGAAGGTATAGCTGACTATGTGGCTGCACTAAAGAAGATATCTGCGATGTGCGATTTTAAAACTACCTTAGAGGAAAATCTACGGGATCAGTTCGCATGTAACATCATAAGCGACACAATACGACAGCGGTTGTTCGCAGAGGATGACCTGACTTTCAACAAGGCCTATACGTTGGCGGTTAATTTAGAGGCGGCAGAAAAAGATGCAGCAACGGTATGCCAAGGTCGAGCGGGCGTAGCCGCTGACCATATTGAGTGTCCAGCGATGTACAGCCGTGAAAAATTCGCGGCGCGGTCGCCGCAAACACCATCACGGCCACCGGTAGCGGTGGCGACGGCGGCGGGGTACCGCGGGAGGCTGTCAACGAGCGGCGCGCGACGCGACGGGCGGTCACAGGTCGCGGCCGGTTGGCGGGAGCGTCGGCACCAACAGCAGTGCGGAGTATGCGGTGCTACACACGAGGAAGCGTCGTGTCGGTTTGCGGCCTACGTGTGTCGGGTTTGTAACCGGCAAGGACACCTCAAGCGAATGTGTCCATATGTGTCCGGGCATCATAACTTAAGTGCAGTGAGCGAGCCCGTTCAATCTCACAAGGAGTTACGAGGAGAGGTTGGTGACAAGGTAATTATCAATATAAATAAATTGTCTTTAAATCAATGCAAACCAATCTTGATTACGCTAAATGTAAATGGTCACAATATTTCGATGGAATGTGATACAGGTAGTGCAATAACATGTATAAGTGAGGATCTTTATCAGAAATTGTTTAAAAATTTAAGAGTCTATCCATGTAATGTAATATTACGATACTATACAGGGGAACTAGTACGCCCATTAGGAGTAATAAGGCCGAGAGTTATTTATAAAGACACGATTAAAGCATTGGATATGTATGTATTAAAAAATGGCAAAACATTATTGTTAGGACGACAGTGGTTGTTAGAATTAAAAATACCGATTTCAATTCATCAGGAATATGTTAATAATGTGAAAAATGAGTTATTTAATTTAAGTGAATTCAGTTCCAGGTATAGTGAGGTGTTCGCGGACGGCCTCGGGCGCTTCACCGGCGGCCAGGTGACGGTGCGGGTACGAGAGGGCGCGCAGCCCGTGTATATGAAAGCGCGACCGCTGGCGTACGCGCTGCGCGAGCCGGTCGAGCGGGCGCTGGAGCAGTTGGTGCGCGACGACATCCTCGAGCCGGTGGAACGCTCAGACTGGGCCACGCCGATCGTGCCGGTCGTAAAAAAGGACGGCACGATCAGAATCTGCGCTGATTACAAACTAACGCTAAACAAGGTACTCGATATTGACCGTTATCCCTTGCCAAAAGTGGAAGACTTACTAGTTAGACTACACGGAGGGCAGCGCTTTAGTAAAATAGATTTATCACAGGCGTATGCCCAACTCGAATTGGACGAGTCGAGGAAATACACCGTAATCAATACGCATAAGGGGCTATTTATGTACAAACGATTAGTCTATGGCTTGGCATCGAGTCCTGGGATTTTTCAGAGACTGCTAGAACAATTATTCGCAGATATGCCACATGTTGGGGTATTCTTAGATGATATAATTATAACGGGAAAAGATACAGTCCAACATATAGACAATTTAAATAAGGCAGCGGTTCTCAATCTTTTTTGGTGACGGAACCCTTTTGGAAAGCGAAATACTTGACGGAACCCTATAATAAAACAATAGTTTTTAAAAGTGTATTCTTTATTAATAAGCATAATAAAAGTACAATGTAACAGTTAGTTATTACTTACTTACATAACAAGTATAATAATAGAAGTTATTAAAAAAGAAAAAAAATCTAATGGGAGGTATGAAACTGTTTTTTATTTTTCATCAATTGGTTGATATCAGGTTTGATAGAGGACAGTTGAAGTCTCATATCAGGTTCGGCGTCCAGTCTATTGCGGTATTTTGTTTTCGTAGCTGCATAGGTTGAGAATCCTGTTTCGCACAAATATGTTGTTGGGAACGGGAGAAGAATATTCAGAGCCATTTTGGCAAGCATTGGAGATTCATCACGAATTCTGCACCAAAAATCGTTGAGAGGCGTCGTTTTGAACAGTACCTCCATACTTGTGTCTGATGACATATCTAAAAGAGATTCATATATCTCGTTTGACATACTTTCGGGCTTTTGTAAGTTGGGTAAAAAAGGATTATGAATCCATGAATTCAGTTTCATTTTTGTATTTTGTTCTTCGGGAAAATACTTCTCAAAAGATGCGCGCATCGAAGTGAGATATTTGACCAATTCCTCAAATACATCATCTTGAAACATTTCTGAATCGTTATCGCTAACAAACTCATTGAGTGAGGTAAAGCTTTCTATTTCTCTCTTTCCAACGCAAATAATCCAAAAATCTAATTTTCTTTTGAAGGCAGTTATTTTATCACAGGCCTGGAACACTGTTGTCTGTTTACCTTGCAATGATACATTTAATTCGTTCAGTTTTTGAAAGATATCCGCCATAAAAGACAGTCGGAACAACCAAGTTTTATCATACAAACGGTCTTTCAAATTAAAAGCAGTATCTGAAAGAAACATTTGTAACTCGGCTCTAAGTTCAAATAGCCTTGTTAAAGTTTTACCCCTAGACAGCCATCGCACTTCTGTATGGAGCAGCAGTGTTTTATGTTTGCTGCCATAATCTTCACACAATAATGAGAACAATCGGGATTGTAGTGGTCGTGTTTTGATAAAATTAATTATTTTTACCGCTTCTTCCATAACTAATTTTAGATTTGACGGCATTTGCTTCATCGCAAGTGCTTGTCTATGCAGGATACAATGGCTGGAACTACAATTAGGCGCTTTATTTTTTATTCGTGACACTAGTCCTGCTGTAATACCCGTCATCGCCTTGGCCCCATCTGTACAAATGTCAATGCAATTGTTCCAACTGAGATTATTTTCCCCAAAAAATATATTTATTTTATTAAAAATTTCTTCTCCGGTAGTTTTTGTGGGCAGCGGTGAACACATAAGCATATCTTCTTCCAAAGAACTTTCATATGGATATCTCACGATAACCAGCAAGATAGCCAGACCAGCGACATCAGTAGACTCATCTATTTGCAAGACGAATCGTGTTTCTTGTAGACGTGTAACTAATTCTTGTTTGACGTAGCTTGCCAGATCATGAATTCGCCGTGAAACAGTATCGTTTGATAGCGGCACAGTAGAAACATGCTTTGCAGATTTTTCATCGAGCATACATTTTGTTATGTCTAACACACATGGTTTTATTAAATTCTCAGCGATAGTGTGCGCTTCACCTGCTTGTGCAATGCGATAGCTAACTAAATATGATGCCTCTGTGGCCTTTTCATTGATAGTTTGGGTTACATGCATCATAGTTTTTTGACTTTCCAATAACTGTTCTTTTTTACGTACAAAAAATTCTTTATTTTTGTCTTTAGACTCGGGGTGTACAGTTTCTAAATGCCGGCGCAACTTGGCAGGTGCCATGGAACTATTAGGAAGCAGTTTACTACATAACATGCAGAGAGGTGAGCCGTTGGAATCAACAAATCCGAAATTGATATATGATTCATCATACTTCCTTTTTTTCGCCTTTGAAACCGTGGAACTTGACGTCGTTGCATAATCGTCTGGATCGGTAATTGCTGTATACTCCGCGCGATCTGATTTTGAACATTCGGCTTCGTTAGAAGATGTTGTTGCAACACGTTTAACGCCTGTAAGCCAACGTTCCATTCTTCTTTATTAATAATGTTACATGTCAGGATGGTGGGGTCAAAATAACGCACGATCGTTACTGCGTAAAAGAGTTTAGTCCAAAGAAGAAATGTACAATCAGAATACAGCAGTAGAACACTAAACACTTTGTTTCTAGCAAGTAGGTACTAATCACTCCGAACACTAATCGTCGACTAACTAAGCGTCGAGGCGCGATCGCCGCTTTTATAGTCCTAGCCAGATCTCGAACATTCTCAAAAATACTCGAGTCGGCGCCTTTGATAAATAACAAGCCGAAATAAAAATAGAAATACAAAAAATGCTGTGTAAACAATTTCGACTTTACGTTTTAAAATTAGAGCCGAAAGTAGCTTGTTTACAATTATTGTTAATCTCAGGGGCGGCTTTTATCAAAGGGACTCGCGCGCTTTTATCAAAGGGACTCGCGCTCACAAGTAGATATCCGCGGTGGCGGCATAGTAAAATTGTACGAGGTGACTAAGGTCGGCTGCGCCTCGTGAATCGTGATACGCCGCGTCAGAACGGTCGACCAGAGAGAGGTGTTTGGAATTTTTTCTAAATTCTTGCGGAACCCCTACAGGGATGTCGCGGAACCCTAGGGTTCCGCGGAACACACTTAGAGAATGGCGGAAATAAGGTATTTCAACGATTGCGAGCACGTGGGTTGAAGGTAAAGAAAGAAAAATGCACCTTCTTCGCGGAGTCGGTTAGCTACTTAGGTCATGTAATTAGTAAGGATGGAGTTCACACTTGCCCGGACAAGGTGGACGCGATAGTGAATGCCCCGGCGCCGTTAAATATGTCAGAGTTGAGAGCCTTTATAGGCTTAGTTATGTATTATGCTAAGTTTATAAAAAACGTCAGTACTATATTATCGCCACTATATAAGTTACTGAAAATAGGTAATAAATACGTATGGAGTATAGAATGTCAGCGTGCATTCGAGGCCGTGGAGTGTGTACTGAAGAGTAGTGAAGTGTTGTGTCATTACTCCACCAACTTACCGTTAGTGTTAACAGCGGACGCCAGCACAGCCGGGGTGGGGGCCGTCATTTCTCACCTCACACCGGAGGGGGAGCGTCCGATCGCGTACGCCTCTCGTACACTTACGGCGGCCGAACGGGCTTATGCCCAAATAGATAGGGAGGCGCTAGCTATTGTTTTTGGAATCAAAAAGTTCCACCAGTATTTATATGGTCGTAAATTTATTCTGCGAACGGATCATAAGCCATTAACGTACATATTCGGAGATAGAGTAGGTATACCGGTGATGGCGGCATCACGATTACAAAGATGGGCTATTCTATTATCGGGTTATGATTATAAAATAGAATATGTAACCTCCACGAAAAATTGTGCAGATGCATTATCTAGACTACCTCAGTCGGCAATCAATTCGCGCCCGTCGAGTGACGAAAACGAAGTAACATATTTTAATTTTGTAGAGAAATTTTTACCAATAACAAACAGTGATATTAAAGTAGCTACGTCGAAAGATGTTTTAGTGAGCAGAGTGAAGGCTTACGTCCAGTCCGGCTGGCCTAGTTCGTGCAATGACGATGACCTTCAACCCTATTTTCTTAGACGACGGGAATTATACATAGAAAAGGGTTGTCTTATGTGGGGGTACAGAATAATAATACCATCCACGTTACGGGGTTCAGTCTTAGAACAGCTCCACATTAGCCACATGGGTATTGTAAAGACAAAAAGTTTGGCTCGTAGCTACGAGGGTAAGTTTTTAAGTTCGCGGAATGACAGTGAAAAAGGCGGGTAAACGCGCTCTTTTGATGCCTACCGTATTCAGTGACTCATAATTAGTCTGCATAGTAAAATTTGTTGTGATTGGATCATTAGTTATTAAACTATCGTTGACCAAGTATTTTAATCGGGAACGAAGTGAAAAAAATGGAGAAAATTGAATTCCGTGCGGTGATAAAGTTCCTTACTAAGCAAGGAAAGTCTGTTCAATCCATACTCAATGAGATGTCATCGGTTTACGGGGATTCTTGCCCAGGAAAAACAATGGTCTACAAGTGGCATAGTTTATTTAAACAAGGCAGGGAATCACTTGAAGACGACCCGAGGCCGGGGCGCTCCGTTGAGGTGACTACGCCAGAAGTTATTGCAAAAGTAGAAAAAATTGTATTGGAAGATGCTCGACTAAAAAAGAAACAACTCGCAGAAATGGTTGGAGTATCGGATACAACAATTTTTAAAATTTTACACGATCATCTTGGCATGACTAAGGTTAGCGCACGGTGGGTGCCGAGAATGCTCATGCCATTGCAAAAACAACAGCGCGTGGAATGTTCACGTGCGTTTTTGGACCTCTGCAATGAAGACAAGGATGGCGTATTGAATCAAATTGTTACTGGGGATGAAACTTGGGTTCATCATTATGAACCCGAGTCCAAACAAGACTCCATGCAGTGGCACAAAACTACGCTTCAATCTTAGAACAGTTAAAAGAAGCCATCAAAGAAAAAAGACGGGGAAAATTAACGAAAGGTGTCCTGCTATTGCATGACAATGCTCCCGTTCACAAGAGCCGAGTCGCACTGGCTGCCCTGCATAAGGTGGGCTTCGATATTTTGAATCACCCACCCTACAGTCCAGATTTGGCTCCGAGTGATTATTATCTCTTTCCAAAAATGAAAAAAGAATTACGTGGTAAGAAATTTTCAACTGATGAGGAGGTTAAGGAGGCGGTTTCGGCGTATTTTTCAGACAAAGATAAAACTTTTTTTTACGAGGGAATAAAAAAACTAATTGAAAGATCTGAAAAATGTATTCGTGTTGCAGGGGAATATATAGAAAAAGAAAAATAATTTTGTGTTTTTATTATTACTCAATACCCTCCATTCCGCGAACTTAAAAACGCCCCCTCGTATGTGTGGTGGCCGGGGATAGACGCCGACGTGGAAGACACCTGTCGGCGATGCGAGACGTGTGCGATAGAGGCGCAAGCACCGCCGCGAGCGACGCCTAAGCCTTGGCCGTATTTAGATGAGCCATGGAGTAGGTTACACGTGGATTTTTTAGGTCCAATTTATGGGAAGACTTTTCTTATTGTAATTGATGGATTGACAACGAAATGGTTAGAAGTATTTGAAATGCCGCGAACAACTGCTTCCAGTGTAATTAAGGTGTTAAGATCGACCTTCGCTCGTTTTGGGTTGCCTTTAGAAGTGGTTTCGGATCAGGGCCCACCATTTACAAGCTCCGAATTCAGAGATTTCCTAAAGAGCAATGGCATACGTCAGTCACATTCGCCGATATATCAGCCCTCATCGAACGGTGCAGCGGAAAACGCGGTGAATTTGTGTAAACGGGTAATAAAAAAAGCTTACAGAGACTCTATTGATATCGAAACAGCACTACAGACATTTTTAATAACCTATAGAAATAGCATTCATAGTACGACCGGTGAAAGTCCGTCCATGTTACTCCAGCGCCGGCCGCTACGGTCACGATTGGACTTGCTGCGGAACGACGGGGCTCTCGAGGACCGCGTGCGGCGCGCGCAACAGTGCCAGGTAGCCAATAGCGGGGGACAGGAACGTATATTTTCCGAAGGGGACGCAGTCTGGGCTCGGGAGTACAACAACCGGGACAAGTGGGTAAAAGGCGCGGTTGTGGACAGAGAGGGTTCACGTAGATATATACTAGAAAGGGATGACGGTCAATTGGTAAAGAGGCATATTGACCAAATCAGACGCAGATCCACTAATATTTTTCCCCACATGGAAAAAGAAGGTGTGGAGGAACTCGAGGATGTCGTGGAGCAACAACCAGAGTCGGGCCTGGTGGAGGAGAGGGCGGAGATTGAGAGGGAGGAAAAGGATACTAATACGTTGGCTGGAGATCAATCTCAGTGTCTGCAATCACCGACCTCTCACTCTCCAGGCTCCCCTAAGCAACTGACACAGCAGTCACCTGTGCGGTTGCCGGTGAGGCGTCTGATGCGAACACGCAGACCCCCAATCAGATTTGGGTATGAAAATTAAGTAAGATTACTATTTAGAATAAATAAAATACTACTAGAATAATTAATTAGCATTATATAAGTTAAACGGCCACATTTCGATAGCATTAAGTGATGAAATATTGTACTACACCTTACTGTGATTTGGTTATGTAAATCATGTACGTAGGGGGGTTTAGGTGGGGAGGTGTGATGTAGGTACATATTAATTTATAATTGTTCATATACTGTTAGTAGGTAGCATTGTATTTCTGTTGAGAAATATACTGTGTGTTCAACAGACGTGTCTTTGATTAAGCTGCATACCTTCAATATAACAATTTACTTATACTGTGTGTTCAACAGACGTGTCTTTGATTAAGCTGCATACCTTCAATATAACAGAGACATGACATAATATGGTCCGGGTCGTCTTCAGAGAAGGACGCCTGAGACGGGTCGCCGGGGTGGTTTTTAGTGGAAACACTACATACTCCTGGCTTCTGCGTCTCCGAGGAGCCGGAGATCCGAAAAGATTTTCCACCCAGACAACAAAAAAAAAGGTCTTCTGAGTCCTTAACAAAAGGAAATATTTTGGTAAACTTACTTATAATTCACTTCTTGTCCAACTGTTAATACGTCTGATCCTATTGTAGTTATAGTTGGCACTTCTTCAGCGTTTAAAATGTAAATATTTGCAGTAACCATTACATCAAAAGTGATCATTCCAGGACCTGTTGTTCGGTTGCTTATCATGTCTAGCTTTGGAGCATTTTTATCTCTACATAACAAAAATAATGTTCCTGCCAGATCATTTCATTATGACCATAGTTTTATTGCGCTGATACAAGCTAAGACTAGGAATTGAAACAACAATTTAATTTGAAAATATATGTACATATGTACTAAGTAACTTAATTAACTTTTGGAAAGGGAATACATACATATGAATAAATGAAATTCGATGTAACGATAAGTATAAAAAATCAAGAACGATTGTCCATATAACTAAGTAGTGAAATTAAAATTTAAGAATTCTTGTCTGAGATTGTCAGGAGATTAATCTAACAGTATTTTATTACCTTCCTTGGAGCGTATTGATTGCAAAACACGTTCCAAGTTCAGTCTCCATTGGTGCGAAGTACGTACAGCAGTCAAAGGGTTTCCCGTTCCAAGAGCAGTTTGCTAGTGTTGCCTCACAAGTTACTCTTACCTGAAATGATACATAACATTTATAGTGTCAAGTATTTTAACCTATTACGGCGAAGTCTATGGAAGGATTTTTGGTAGTAAATGTATGTCTGTATATTTGTATGTTCATTGGATGGATTCGGACATCATACACTAAATAAAGTTCATAACCAAAAATTATAACAGAATTTAGACTTCAGATTTTAGCTTCGAAAAAAATTAAATTGAAATAATTATCACGAGTTTGGTAAAACAGAAGGTTTTAGCGAGCACATTACAAACATATTTTCTCTTAACCCTATATAGATATATCCCTTAATTGACCGATAAAGATATATCCCTTAACCATCTAACACCTACATATGTCTTTCAACCACATTGCAATCCCCTATGCCCAAAAAAGTGACGATGATAGGCTAGGACTGTACTTCTTGGAATAAATAACTTACTTAAATTTGTTTTTTTTTTGTAAGAGGCTGGCAAAGGTATTCTATTGCACCTGATGACAACCGTGAATAGAATCCAAGAGTTGTGGTTATCTTACTCATTGTGAATGCACACAATATAGTATGATGACTCATACTATGGCGGCCTTGTAAGATGTTTTTTTACGCACCTCTTGGGGATGTAAATGGCACGACAGTTATCGTGGTAGTGTACACACTTTTAACACGATAACTGTCACCTCTGCCCTAATGAGACGCCGGACTTGCACTCACCAACAAAATGCGATAACACGGGTACCGTCGCTTTAGGTTTAATATACATGCTACATTCTTTAAATTATATTATTCTCTTTCTAGAATAAAAAAGTGAGCATACATTAAAAAAATGTACATACCAAGTTGGCATAATAAGTAAGATTATTTTGCATGCAGTCTGGTAGTGGATCTGCCAAGTTACAGAACTCTGACGTGTAATATGTAATCCCCTTAAAAAATGCCAATTCTTTCAAAACTTCTTCCATATTAAAGTCATGTTCTTCTCCCCATAATCTAAAACATACAGAATGCACAAATACGAGTATGTTACTTGTAATGTAATTCAAGACTTGACTCTTCTTGGTTATAGAACACGTTTACAGGCAAACCAATGGCATACTTTTATGTCAAATGTATTCTATATACAATGTCTTACTCAGGGCAAGAAGTACAACCAGACATTAAATTATCATCTACGAATTAAGAAAATATTTCCCTGTCTTTTTTAAAAAGTTGATACGGTAGTAATTATTTTCATCATATTCACCATTATAGGTGTCTTAGTCATATCCAATTGTTTAGCTAGAGTTAAATAATATATCTAGAGATATATGTAACTGTATAAGTAAGCCTAAGAAATATTTTACCTATCAGATATTTCTTCAACACGATTTGAGTTATCGTTTTCACACACCACAACCGAAGGAAATTCAGTATCCCAATCTTTGTATGTAGTCTCCACGACGAAAGAGATGGGATTGTTCTGAAAGGCGTCATACTGAGCAGCGATCAGCAACGATGATCCGTACCAGGATAAAGCAACAACTATTAGCCAAAATATCCTGTAAAAATCGGTAAATTACACATGTTTTTACCCCAAAGTCAATCAATCCGAAACAATATCCATGATAATTTTTACAGGAATTAAATGTTAACCTAAACGTTCATACTGCTCTCTTTTTATTAGATCTCTATTACAATGAGAACCGAACGTACTTAGACTTACGTCCTAAAGTGCTCTTAGTTAGACCAATTCATAGCCACTTTATAATGTATTGATGTAGGTACTTCGTTATCATAAAATTTAACATTATACCTCTGAATAATTTCTACCTTTCCACCCAATGTCTATCGGAATCAGCGATAAATTTGAAACCATGTATAGAAGTAGTTTGCGGCAAACTTTTGATACCGTTCCACCATATCTCAAGATACCTTTTCCATGGTTCTTTATATCCCACGTCAGTCTTCATTCTTGATATTATAGGTAATGAATACAACATTGTATTTTATGGTCCTTTAATTTTTTCATCTAAAATAACTTTATTGCGTGACAGTATTCAGAAATGTAGCTAATAAATAATGAAACAACCACGACAGAAAGTATACAACTCGAATAGAGATCACAATCAATATGTGAACGAAACAGGTGTACTATTTCTAAAATAATTATACTAAAAACATTAATGACATAATGTTTCACGCTAATGCGAGTTGTTATTTTGTATCTATATATCAGGTAATACAGTTTTTTAGTATTTAAATTAATTAAAAAAATATAAGTTATAACATTTCTTGTATTATCAATGATCAACAGCCTTTATTAGTCCACTACACCACACAGGTATCTCCTTATAAAGAAGATTTTTTGGTTTTTAAATAAAAAGTAAATAGTAAATAGTTTTTAACTTTATTTTGATATAAACCTTTTTATCTACCTCACACATTTTTAAAATATATTAATCATGCATACATTTAATGACAATATTTAAATATTTACCGAAAATTATAGGTAAGAATAATACAAAAAGTAATACAATTGTATAGTATGTCCCGTTAAAGAAGATATCTGCACATTATATTAAGCTCTGCTACTTGAACTATGTTTGTATCTCAAAAGGCGTTAAATGCTAGAGACTCAATGTCTATCAAGGACATAGTAGTTATAATTACAATATCGTACTAGAGAGGCCTCTTTTAAATTAGATATATAAAATCAATTGGCTCTCCCGCAATGAAAAGTGATAGGTTGAATTGAATCAATTGTGGTAACCAGTTAGTTCATTCCAATATATAGGCCTATATTTCCTAACAGATTCAAAATGTACCGGTCTCTGAGGTTCTACGATGATTTTTCTACCGTTATTGAAGATTTCACGTCGTTTACGCATCTCACGAACCAACTTCACTGTGTAGAAATAAATAAACTCTAGTACTGAGACGAAGCTGAAACCGGTGATGACGCCACAGGTTGAGCCAATATTACCTTAAAAATTACCAAAATACATCACGAATCTTTTATAATTTGTTTTAAACACTAAGTTTTTATTGGTTAATATTTCTCTACTATATCCCCTTTAGCCCCTAGTAGATGGAAGACATTTAGTACTGGGACCCGTAGGTCCCCCGTATCTTGTACCCCGCAGAGTAAGTTGGTGTGAAAGGACAACGAAACACTATACGTAATGTGAATATATTTCACATCAACTCTTTCTGCGGGGTTTAGTGTTGCGTGTTTGTTGTTGCTGAAGATTAGAGTGCGGGCCAGTAACGTGGACACCCGGACGATCAAGTTGATGTGAAATAAACTCACAGTTTATAAAATTTGCTCAAACTTAAAAAGAAAAGGTTCATATTCTATTACCTAATCAAACTGATGTTTGAATACACCTATTTTACGATTTCATAGATTTATCTAACCAAATAAATATAAATTAGAAAAATAAGTAAATTAATACTCACTTATCAAATCAAACCATTTCATAATTACATTTTGTCCGTAACAATCGGCTGCATCCTTAGCATACTTTACATGAACAATAGATGTTCCAGTAAAATTTGCACCTTCCCTGCAACAAATGGGTATTGTTCTTGTTTATAACTAATGCAACTACAGTGTTCCAAACGTGAGTTGCTGGCGAACGTTGAATAAATTTGTCTTCTGTTCTCTATTTGCGCTCAGTCATTGTAGTGCTAAACTATGCTTAAAATACTACAGTTTATGATTGAAATAGCACATGATTTATAATACTAATAATTTTACAAATAATATTTTATTTAGTAACAAATTAAATCCATGGTCACGTTATGCGAGGCGTGAAGAAGCATCTCACTAGACCACCATAGAATGTGTGGCCATACTGGATTGTCTTCATTTACCATGAGTATGGCGACCACCACTCTTGGATTCTATTCATGCTTTCCATTAGGCAGAGTAGAGTCACCTTGGTAGGTTTCTATAAAAATAAAAATAAAGTATAAGGCCATAATTTTAAATGAAGACCTATAAGGTAAGGGATTACTACATAATAAAAAGTATAATATGTAAGATGATGTACTCGTAACGGATCTCGATCACGGCGGCCAGTCTCAACGGAGTCCAGCCAACTTCGCAGGAGATATCATAGTAAACAAGTGTGTATGTAAGGACAGGTGCACTCCGACACGACTGGAGGGGAGAAATCAAGCGCAGGACCGATAGCTTTACGTGCTCTCCGAGGCACGAGGGAAACACTTAATAACAGCCCGGAGGGCTATTATTCAACATTTCCATAATCAGAAAAACTTAATAACATTTTTTGACTCGGCCCGGACCTAAGACCTCTTGATTGGCAATTGCATACGCTTACCGCTAGACCAACGAGGCAGGCAAACTAAATTATATTTATATGAATATATAAATCTTAACTACAAATGTATTTATATATAACCTCAAAAGTTCCTCATCAATTGAGCTTAGATTTTGACACGATATACAACATGCTTCAAAGATGATTTTTATCTATTAATTTAAGATTGAGATGATTATAAGATTTTTATTTATTTATTTACAACCACTAAATTTTTTTGGATCTTATTTATATTTTAAATTTTTTTTGGAAAACTTTAGTTGTGTCAAAAAGTTAAGGGATGTGTAAACTAAATTTAGGCATACCTTAAAATAAAACCTCTTTGTTGGCTCCATGACAACGCAAACAAACAGGCTCGTACAACTTTATAGTATTCGTTTCCCAAACAACGTCAAACAAGTGAACAGAAACAACTAATTAAAAAGTCCAAATGTAAAATTGTCATTTAGTAGTTATGAATATTTTCAAATAACTAATCATTTATAAAATATCCGCCATAATCCTACAATGGCGGTTGTCGCTAAGAAAATGGTGGGGTTAACAACGGCAGATTTTGAAGTTTTCGGTAAAGTTCAAGGCGTTTTCTTCAGAAAACATACTCAGAGAAAAGCTTCTGAGCTCGGTCTCAAAGGATGGGTGATGAACACAGCTCAAGGAACTGTCATAGGACAACTACAAGGAGAGTTTGGAGCTATAGAAGATATGAAGATTTGGCTTCAAAATGTGGGAAGTCCAAAATCGAGAATCGAAAAAGCCGCTTTCCGTAACGAAGGACCAATTAATAGCTGTGCCTTTCGAACATTCGAGATACGACGATGAATATATACTCGTTTATTGGTATTATGTTTATTTGTGATTCGTAATATATTCTTCCTATTTGTAATTTTCTATTAAAGTAATTAATTTCCACACTAAGTTTTATGTAATCTCTCATCGAATTATTTTAAGCGAACCGTTACGTCATTTGTACGATCGTCTTTTGCACGGTCTTTACCTGATCCGACCGATAGTATGGCATGTTACTTTTTTCCTGTTGGTTCAGGTGATAGGACGACGTGGATTTTGGGCGGCAAATGGGACCACACAGTCATATCCAGTAACTCCAGTGTCCATGGGCAACGGCAACTCTACGTGAACGATGTGTGCCAAAGCCTTAACAGTATTTATCTGTATGTACTGTATCTTTTATAATATGCAGCAAGTACAGCAATAATAATGAAGTTTTCAAACATCTTACACACGGCCGTCTGTTCCCAAACTAGGCAGAGCCCGTGTTACGATAATCAGACTGCTGATAAACATACTTATATATTTCTCAATACATACATATTATAGATAAATTACACCTAGACAGAACAATTGACCGTGATCACCAAACAAACATTTGTCCTGGGAAGTGAATGCATCGATTAAGCGGTCTGTGACAACTTCTTATATACATTCTTCTTGTATATAGATATGATTTTCTAAGCTGCCATAGCGTGGGTCGCTGTACTGCATTGTCGGCATTCACAATGAGTATGGCGACCGCCACTCTTGGATTCTATTCATACTTTGGTAGGCTTCCAAAAAAAAACATGATTACTTCTGTTTACAGAAGCTTACAAAAAGAGTCTTGTTACGCCCAATCTTAATAAAGACCGCTTCTGTTTTTGATTTAAGTTGATGGTACTTTTTTAAAAAGTAAATGACTGGATATCAACTGTAATTTACTTCATACTTAAGTATTTTCAGGTTTGCTACTAGTAAGTTCACGAATTATTCCCTTCCATCTCATTTAAGATTTTATTGTAAAATCTATTGTTGCACCCTCTACAATATAAAATTTCCTTTGTATACTATCACCCACTTACAGCCAGTCTTCTCGTTCACTATCAGGCACGGTGTTGAGGAACTCCGGGTAAATGACGACGTTATTAAAGTCATAGCCGTATGTGGTTTTAGAACACGTAGGGTAACACATTGGACAAGCAATACCTCCATTTGCCAAGTGCAATTCTAATTCTTCTGGCACTATTTCGACATTAGTTGGTTGAACTGCTATTGATTGAGCTGAAATTTACAAAATATACTTGTATCACATTGACAAAGTAATTTGTATTTAACTAAATTTGTAGAAAAAGAAAACGATTTCGAATGGTTATTTTTCTATTACACATTCAAAGTTTATAAACGAAAAAAAATACAGTTTAAAACGAAGATGAGTTTTGTGGAAGTTACAGAAAAATGGCAATCATCGAAGTGCTTGAAACGAAGGACATGCAGCGCGAAGGTATAAACGAAAAATTTAATAAAAGAATATTTTTAAACATATTACGTTTATAATGAAAAATAATAAAAGAGAAAGTGTCAGTCAATGTCTCTATCACGCTGAAATTAAAAACCTATTTCGTATATTAAATTTTTTTCAATTTAAGAATAGATGGTACGCTCAATAACTGCGATTACATGAGTAGTCTATTGTAGTTATATCTTCCATATGAAATAATACGCGTACTTAATTATTTCATTTTTTTTACTTTTGGGTAATTCTTTTTTCTTTATTTGCAATAATAGATCTTGGTTCTGCAGAAGAAGAATGATGCAGAAAACACTTACACAATATGACATACCTGTAATTTTTATTTATTACTCTTTGTAATACTCTGGGTATGGATAAAATGTAATTTTTATTGTTTAATACTTACAGTAGTATAATTTCAGACACTGTACATCTTTCATGTTGCAAGTTCTAGTCGTATTTAACTTGGGCATGTTAAAAGGCGTACAGTTACAACGTTCCAGTAGAAATAGCATTCGACACTTCAGCATACAGTCGCTATATGTATAGAATGACAAAAATGAAGACTCGTCGTAGAATCTACATTTTCTCAACCTAATTGGCACGTGTTGAATATCTCGGGAGGCTTTTGTGAAACTTGCCGTCACCTGCACAGTCATCTAAAAATAAAAATATAAAGTGCTGAGCAAGACCAACGAGGCTTGGTTAGCAAATAATAATCTTAGTGTCTTTACGTGGGAGTTGCACCTGCCTATATACTTTAAGCTGTTAATGGCATGCAAATATAGGTCGGTAATTCTGACTATTCAATTTAATCTATAGAATATCTAAGTACGTCAAAGCTTACACACGAATGAATTTGAGTTAAAAGCAATGCTTACTCACGTGAGTCGCTTCGTTGTACTGGAAAGTCATTTTTTACAGTTCATTAAGTAGAGGACAGAGTATATGCTAATGATACTTGTTGATAATTCAACATATCTATGGCATTCCTAGCTTTAGGCCGATGTTCTAGACACTTAATGCTTGTATACTAGTGTAATAATAAACCCGAAGGTCTCTTTATATGTTTATTGAAATGTAAGTAATATTGCATCAGAGAGACTGTTTATAGAGTCTTCCTTAATGATTACTCTTGTTAAAGACAACATAACAGACCGTGTTATGCACCAACGGAAACACTCAAAACTGAATATTGCTCGTGTGAACGTAATATGACTACAATTAGTGACGATAATAACTGGAAGTCACTTCAATTGGCAGTAGATTGTGTTTCTCATAGTTGAACTCATATCAGATTTTACCATAAATGAAATTATTCGTAGATAACATATATAACACTTAAATACTAAAAAATAAGAAAAATTAATATATGTATCTAGTAATATAATTTAAAGTTGTTATATAGTATGTGTATTTACTTGCACACTTGGACTAATTATCTGCATCGCGAAGCTTCCGCTAGGTGAGTCCGGAAAGTCATAGGCGTCTGAGAATTGTAACTGTAAACGATTATAATAGAACATTATGAAAAGATCGTCAAAATCAACGTAAGTAAATGGTGAATATGAGCGAATGCGAAACTGGCTACGAGTATCGTTGATGCGAAAAAGTATATCGTAATAGGAATGATAATTAACTTCTTCCCTTTACAATAAGTGTTGATTAGTTACTAGCTGATATCGACTTCATTCTATTACGTAATTATAATACAAATACTAAATACACATTCTATCTTTTCAAATACTCTGTACTGTACTGTAAACGATTATAATAGAACATTATGAAAAGTTCGTCAAAATCAACGTAAGTAAATGGTGAATATGAGCGAATGTGAAACTGGCTACGAGTATCGTTGATGCAAAAAAGTATATTGTAATAGGTATGATAATTAACTTCTTCCCTTTACAATAAGTGTTGATTAGTTACTAGCTGATATCGACTTCATTCTATTACGTAATTATAATACAAATACTAAATACACATTCTATCTTTTCAAATACTCTGTTGAGCCTACGTCTACATAAATAGAGAGACTTAATCGCGATAATATTTGTAATGCCTATTCGATTCTTGATTAAACAACGTTGGGATTGAATTCCTCTGATTGTGGTCACGAGTACACTAATGATAGCTTAATTGTGCTTCGTTTGCCATGGTTACGTCTCTTCTTACATCTCTTAAATATTTAAATTCGAAAATTGATGCACTTCGTGTGTAAATATCGACTATGAACTTACCTACCTATATTATTACTTACCTGGACGCCTTGTAATGGTATACTGTAGAAGAAATCATCGCTTTCATTGATTCTTAATAAAACTTTGAGACCTTGATCAAAATCAAAGAAAGATTTATTACCATAGTTGTACATATCAATTGTTTCTTTAGAAAGGGAGACGCTGAAAATAATTTGAATTTCAGAGATTAAAGCTCATAAACCAAAATTGAAATTAAGTGTTACTAATTAGCTCCATTACAAATCAAACTGTCTAAGGATTAAGTAGTTAGTGATCATTTTTAAAAGAATATCGGATTGTGAAATTGCAAATATTGCGCTATTAGCAGAAGATCAATACGAATGTACACACGGTTATATTTTCATTAATCACTCTTGATCGTTATACATATAATACTTACTTTAGTCGTACGTAGTATAGCAATGAAAAAACTGAAAAAGAAATAAAGGAAAAACAGAAAAAGAGGACTATAGGGAGTGATAAATAGCAGCGATTAGTCCAAGGTATTCAAACCAATGTATAAAATTTAAAAAAGTAATAAAATATTTACTCTGTAAAAATGCTGTCGTGCTTCCGTAAATAGTTGAACGTGCAACAATACCCGTTCATAGTTAAACGAAAATCGAACAACTCCAGACATTTTGTCGGTTCTGTATTCCAAGAGCACTGTATCAACAAGTTTTCACATTTGGGTGTTAGCTGTTGGCAAATGATCACAGTTAGTATACAAAACAGTAGACAGGCAACAATAAATTAAATTAGCTTCTGAATAAATTTGCTAGAAACCTCCAATGGCGCTAGCGATCCTATTGGGATTACAACCAATGACACTGTTGAGAATGTCTTGAAATGATCCATTTTAATAAAATAACTTATATAACTCTACTACTCTACGACGTTGTCACATACAGTCGTTTTGCCTAAGTGTAACATAAGTATTCTAACCAGAACAGTCTTATAAAAGCCACTTAACAGTAAAATATTTGAAGAATTTGTCGCTTTGGGATTTCACTTTCCAAGATTTAAGCGTCTACGAAGAGCAATTCTTTGTGATACAAATATCGATATGAAATCCTAATTCACACCATTACGTTAATCTGATGCTTATTCACGCGTCGTGATTACAAATGGGTATTGCATCAAATTCGGTTGCTTAAATAATAACAAGGAACTAAATCTCACGATTCTAACATTTCTAAATGTCATCGTAAAGTAAAAAAATGCAATCAAAATGTCATCGTCGTAAGAATAGATAGAATCTGCAACTTTTAGATGAATATAAGTGTAGACGATGAGAGCGTTGCTACCTGAATCCCACTTTATAGTTTCAGGACTTGTCCTGATACTATTTTTGAATACTATGAATTTTCACAATTTGATTACTTACTGGTATCTATACCTTCGTCCAGCGGTGGCGGCAGCGATAGGTTGATTTGATTTTTGATATATACATTAACACATACTCGTATATACATTACATACTTTAATTCTGTGCTTGATTAGCTTTGGCATGTGAAGAATGAACTTAAAAATTAATCCTGAATATACTATTTTTTTAAATGAATTTACGACTATAAGATACAATAATATCTAATAATGCTAAAGATAGATTTAAAACGTCTCTTACAAAATACTCACCTTTCTCATTAGCTCGTGCACATCATATTGGCCCAAAGCGTTATGTAAAGCAATGGCAGACACATTATTTAGGTTCATTGACATACCATACAACTGTCCTAAGCCCGTGAGGAGGGTCATCATTTCAGTTTCATTGTATTGTTTGTTGCGCTCTTCCTTGAGCCTGTAATAAACGTTAATGCACGTGTATAGTCAGTGTGAATTGATGAGTATGTCTTAATATTTAACACTTTACATTTATATCACACTATTAAGAAGAGAGCAGGTGCAGGTAAACTACGAAAATAAAGTTCCATGTTTTACCGACTCTAATTTTAGTTCCTACAAGACCAGACTATTATAAGAGTAGTTTATTGTGAGGAAAGAAAGAGAAGTATTGAGTGTTAGGCAAGAGAGTATTACTTAGAAACATAAATTTGGGATTATATTCCTCAACAATAACTTCGGCAGATCAGGACTCAGGGCTCAGAGCGGCTGTTCTCGGTAAGTGGTAAGTTTTAATCAAATTAAATAAAATACTAAAGATTAGTACAATGCTGTCGTCACACACAATACTCGTGTTTAAAACATAATAATGCTAAAAACAGTCTTACAATTTCTTAGCTAGCTCCGAAACAGCCTGTTTACTGATTCTGTTGTTCGTGCAAAGACCAACGGCGGGGAATATAATTTTATCTACTGGAATTCCGTCGGGTAACTGTGTCGTCACCAATGGCGCATTGTAGAATTTATTGAATGTTATCCGTACCAGCGCCACAGAGCAGCCAAGACCGACCACCAACATTATTGTCCACACCAACCTGCTAGTAAACATTAATCATGTTCTCTTACTACAACAAACGTAAATCACCATCTAAAATACTTGAAAATACCAATGTCTCAATATTCTACGTAACGTTATAAAGTTGATAAAAAAATAAAGTACAATTCTTTGAATGGCGAATATGTAACCATGATGATGTACTCTTAGCCGATTTCGCACACGGTGACCAGTTTCAGCGGAGTTAAGCCAACGCAGAAAATATTATAGTACACAAGTAAGTGCGTAAACACAGAAGCACTGTCTGTTCCCTCAGTCTCACCACAATCCAATGAGGGCTATCCAACACGACCCGGCAGAGATTAGGCGTAGGACCTACGTCTTTGTGTGCTTTCCGACGCACGGGGATTAAAGTCCCAACTTCAAAAATCCGGAATGTTATTGAGTATTTATATTTGTAACCAGAGAAATTTAACAATACTTTTAGGCCCAACTTGGGAATCGAACCCGAGGCCTCTTGATCAGCAGTCGCATACGATAACCTCGACACCAACGAGTCAGTTAAATCCAGCAGTAATCATATCCCTTTACTAGACAAGTAGTATAACAATTATGTAGATTTAAATTCTGACCGATTTCATTTCATTTCATATGTTAACAAACAAGATGTTGAATGTCCTATACATATACATATATACTTTAAATGTTCCGCATTTCAAATTCCAATATTCGTGAAGTTTTCTCAGTTATGCTTAAAAAGAATTAAATGATAATTTACAGTCATCTGTTTGCATATTTTTCTTAAAAATGCGTACCTACAAAGAATTGTCTTCCCCTTTTAGTTAAATATTCATTTGAATATTTTTTTCACTTAAATTTGCTCATGATCTTCATCCATGTTTATGTTTATGTATGCCTAATTTTGTTACAATAAATTATACAGTAACGCCCGTATTTTCTAATCAACAAATGTACTTAGACTAGAACCAAATAACCAACTCAGTGTGTCAGGGTTGGTTACAGTAACTTCTGTGTTTAAAGGTTAAGAAATAAAACAATTACAAGTTTAAAAGACAATTAACAGATAATTTTATGAATGTTCCATATTCCAATATGTTGTAAGCTGTTAACACTTATGTACCCATGTCATCATACTTAACCATTGCTTGTTAAAAACGTTGAATTTGTTATTGAATGTAATCGAACTTTTTACGAATGTCAAGTGGTTATTACAGAGGACAGCAGATAAACTTGTCTTGAACTTGTTTAGTTGCCGAAGCATAACGCGTCGGTTTTCGTCATTTTGTTTTTAAATTATTCTAGTACACATTCATGCTATTTATAAATGTAAGGATATGGTTTTCATCATTCTTGCATTATATTTTTATCTTTCTTTATAAAATATGGTTTTCGTCACCTACACTTTAAAAGAAAATCAAATTGACAAACACCTTCCATTACCATTTTTATCCATTACTATTTTTTTCCCATGGGACATGCATTTAAGTAATACTTTTATGTTTTATTTTTTATTTAATAACTTTAATACTTTTATGTTTTTTAACTACCTCGGTGGCGCAGTTGTAGCGAGTGCGACTGCTATGCTTGAGGTCTCGGGTTCGATTCCCGGGTCGGACCAAATGTTTGTATGATCTACAAATATTTGTTTCGAAGTTTGGGTGTTTTCTATGTATAATATGTATGTATTTACAAAAAAAAAAGTATATAAGTATTGTATCAGTCAGTCTAGTTATCATAGCACAAGCTCTGCTTAGTTTGAAACTAGATGACGTTGTGTGTCAAATGTCCGAAAATATTTATTTATTTTATTTATTTATTTTATTTTGACCTACTTGATTAAAAAAAAACATGACATACCTTTCAATAAAGGGTGTAGTCTGATCGACTAAATGTTTAAGCCCACAGATAGAAGACTCTTGGCAATATTCTTTAGTGACGGTCTTAAGGCTTGCCTTCAAAATATCGAGTTTACTTGGCTTCGGTGCTCTTCTGCGTAAGCGACGACGGTAAGCATATTCATTATTAGATTGCTGTGATACTTTATGCATGATTAGGTATGACTAAATCCTGTAAGCCTCAGCTGGTGGTAGTTTCACTTTTAAGAACAGTATATCGACGTTAAAGAAACTGATTATAACTCTATTGGAATATTGCTATTTAATGGAGACAAATTTTCAAATCAAACTGAAAACTCATTGTGTGAAATTTACATAGGAGTAAAAACGACTAAAAACAAATATTTAATTTTTAAAACTTCATACAGACCGTAAATAACAGTTGTTAAGTACTCTATTTTCTGATACAATCTGGTACGATGGGAGGTTAATTGCTGTGATTAATCGATTCTTCTCGTGCATTACTAATCGTTACTGATGCCGAATAGATAAAAGTCATTAAAAACCATTTGTAGATAAGAAGTCGTTAAAAACTATAAAGAAAATAAATGTATTTTACGAATACGTACGTGCCCGGACACGTAGGATATCGCTATGCCAACACAACACAAAACAACAACATCAAAACAATATATTTTGATGAAACTAAGTCAGCTGACCATAGAGCCGAACCCCGTGATGTTTCAGAGTAATACGACATGCCAGCAGTCACGTAACACATTGCAATACTCTTCGCTAGAACAAGTTCATCATTTCCTTAATCCACCCTCATTCAATAAAACAATATTTAGTTTTAAAATGCTAGTTTTTTCAAATAACGCGTTTAGTGTTATTTTAGCGTAAGGTCGTCACCATCATGTTATTTAGTTTTAGCATGTCAGGCCCCACTAATATGTTACGCTTTCACTGCTGGGCCACTGATTCGATTTTCATAACATTAAGCATAGACGTGACTTGATTCTGGAGAAAGAATATAGTCTATTTTTTACCGCAATAACCGATACAACCGCTGGTGGAACCATGGGCAAAAGCTAGTATAAAATAAAACATGCTGTTGCTTACTGCATTAATGTGTTACAATTTAAAATTTTACAATGGCTTTTGTTTGATATCAGGTATTTTATGTTTTTCTTACAGGACATCAGAAACAGGAAAATTGGGTTTAGGAAACAGAATAGACTCGCCCCATTCGGTAATCCTATGGAAAAAAGGACAGACAGACACATGACAGACCAGTGTACCATTGAAGAGACTACAAGAACAATAACGATCAATATATAAAAGAGGCGTTACCTAACCATTTTTCGTATGATAACTATTAATTTATTCTGCGAAGTATCCACTACTTATTAATTTGTATCTATTACATTATACAGATGCAATGTCTCATCTGGACAAAATACTCGATTTAAAACTCCATATGTATATGTCATAATCCAGCACTTTTACAAGGTGCAATCACTTGTATGTTACGTCCACGCTTGTTATTGCATCCAAATATTGTAGTCAAACAGCCTCTATAAGCGTCCTTTCGCCGTCTTGTCATACGCAGGCGCGGAGGTTGTTGCGCTTACCGCGATCACGTGCTCTTACGTAAAAAATTTGCATGAGACAAAGCATCGTTTTGTGTCACGTTCTATTGAGATGATTTAAGTGTGAATAATGTTAGAATTTATTTATAATCTAGGTCATGTCACTCATATCTAGAATTGTTAAGAAAGATGTTATGAAAGGTGGAATTTAAAATCGGTATCCTATGAGAACCAGTCCGACAGTCGTAAAAATTTAATAAAATTTAAACTGTAAGGATTAAATAGAGCATTTAATCCTAAAACAATAATTTTATCACAAAAAGTGTTGTCCCATACATGCAGAGTTTGAACCCACAATACTTAGCTCAGTAGAAAGCCTCAGTGGCGGCTTGAACTACTACACCATTCATGCTGTCAATTAGACAGAATAAATTAATATGTTATTTTGGCAAAGAAAACTACATCAATTGTTTTCTTTTCGATTTGCGGGTTCTAAACGATTTTGCGAATCATTTCAGACAACTTTCCAAGGTCCACATTTTTTGTCTATCACTTACATGTATACTGAAGCAAATATGATATTTACAGCAGTTATACACTCAGAATATCCATGGAATATTGTCATTATCATAACCATTTTAAGTGAATGTATACTGTACTTGAACTTCACGAAGACGTCATAAAAATAACTAATTAATGGTCTTCAAAAATACATGGTCATCTGTCTTGTTGTTGGAGTATCGTATGATATTTTTTTGTTTAACGAGCACTCATACACTGCCCATTCTTATACAATCATGATTGCATAAGTGTTAGTTAACACTATGCCTACTATAGTGATTAGTATAATAGTTTAATTACCACAACCTTTCGTGTGTCTGTAAAGGTCTCAATTAGCCACGCTAAAAAACTCTTAACATTAGCTTAAATATATGCTATAATTAGTACTGGCTGTCAAAAATACAGCAAGGGCGTGAACACCCAGGTCGGTCAGATGTGAGAACAATACCAAATCTCGCCATAAATTACCTAGTTAACAAAAAACTCAGCAGCAGTGTGCCACTATTGCTCCAGTTGACCTGTGCTTGCTGCTTGCTTGTATTGAAGAAAAGTAAAATTATCACATCACTGTTACTACAAAAGTACTATACCTTTGCCATAAAGTAAATCAAATAAACATAGATATAGATAATAAAAATAGATAATTTATCAAGAGCGTTTTTTAATTACTTTATTTAGTTCAAAATGTGACAGTTAAATAGAATTATCAGTATACATTATGAACTTAATATTTTCTTGTTTTTTTATTTACCATGATTAAATAATAAGAATTCAAGTTTAAACACTAAAAGTGCGTGGTATTTATTAAAAAAAAAACAATTCCTTCAACTATTATTTTATTTATGGTTACGTATCTAGAAAAATGAATTACAAGACTTTACTCGTAATTATCAACATGTAGATGACAGCTAAAGCCATTGCGTTTCAGACAAAAAGTAAGAGGGAATACCGTAAAGTAAGGCAAAACATTCCATTGTTCCCATTTGCACCATTCATTTCTTACACACCTTCACAAGTACTTGGTGAGTTACCCGGTGTTTTATACAATAGCGCAATAGTCAGTGGTGGTGGATCGTAGGCGCCATTGAGCTCGCTGACCGTTCTCTAGAACCCACACCTCAAACATTGGACAGCAATAACCGAACACACCAGCTTCTGTGCTTACGACATACTGTATTTACACTTAGAAGATTTTGTGTTCTAAGTTATTAGTTAGTGCAGTGCTGTTTAAAGAAATACGATAGTTTCTGTTGTGTTTTGATAAAAGGATTCCTATCTTACATATGGTAAGTTGTTTACATTATTTAGAAACTGATTATTAAGTTATAAATACAGAAATTCAAAAAACATCCAATATACCCACAGTTACATAATAAATTGAAAGACAAATTTTTACCTAAACGTAATGTAAGATCTGCATTTTGGTTGTTTTTCTTGAAAATATTTGAATAAATATTTTTCTTAATTTCAAATGCAAGAGATAAACTGCCGCTGTAATACTAACTATAGTTTTTTTTTCTGAACACACTCCAGTATCGCATTGTCACTTTTTACAAGACAAGTATTATTAATTCATAATAAAAAGAATAAGAGATAATAAAAGATAATAAAAGATTAAAGATAAATACTTTCTTCTCTTTTCTGTGGGTGTTAAAATGATATCTGCCGCTTCCTTGATTCGATTAAACTCTTAGAGTAAACAGCTGTCTCGCGGCAAAGACGGCAGACGAATGATATAAGGAATTACTTCCTGAATGTATTTTCCCAATACGCTTCTTTGTCTAAAAAAAAAAAATAGAAAGTAAATTTATTATTACTACATTGTAAATCCTCCAAGTTGTAGAAAAATGGACAAATTATACGCGTTAATACTGGTTAAATAAAGCTTTATAAAGCGTGTATTAAATTTAAAAATTTCAATAATTTAAACTTTTTATCACATTTTAAAGTATTTTTTTTGATTAAAGAAAAATAAATAATTAATTAAGTGAAATGATTATTTTTTTAATAGAAAAGTATAAGTGAAACAAAATTAGATTTTTAAAACATATCGATATTACTGTTATAAAGCTGAAGAGATAGTTTGTTTGGTTGGTTTTTCATTTAGTGTTGGATAACAAACAGACGCAGTCAGCGCAGTTAATGATGCTCACAATGACGATGGCCATTTTGACAAGCTTACATTTTTTTTTGTCCAGCTAGTCAAAATCTATTTTAGCTTTAGTATGAAATAGTCATTATACCAAGTCTGATTATGAAATATGCGGAATAGACTAGACTACCATGCTCCTACTCTACGCTCTTGGAGTTCTCTCTTCATGGAGATCGGCTTTGATTAAAATCAGTAGTTTCTTCTACCCTTTAAATTTCAGTTGTAACTCCGTCCTCACCTGGGGTTGTTCTATTTATTAAGTCGTTTCGGTACAGTGTCGGATTAAACTAGCTCGGGGGTCGTAGGGGAGGGATCCAGGTAGCGATGATTGCGAGGCATAAAACTGACCATAGATGTACTGCTTGGGAGAGGATCTCTGGTGTAGAGGAGAACACGAGCGTCGGTCGTTATCAGCTTAGACGTGCGGCTCTCCCCGAGACGCTTTACTAATACTTTGGAGGCTCGGTTTTGTTCTATTGCCTCCATGATGATGCGTGTATTGGAACTCCGGAGATTCCGGCGTACCACTTTTTGAATATGTTTCGTGAGTGTTCGCTGGACGTCTGTCGTGTTCTGTATATTTTCAAGTCTCTCTCTCATGAATTCCAGAGGCTCATTTGAAAGTTTGAAATTCATGCCTGCATGCCTATTTCGACGGAACTTGTTACCCGCATCTCTCACAACTTCCACTACTGTAATTAAGCCCTCAACAATGTCACACTCTGTTTCTAGCATATCGAAACGGTGAAATATTTTAAAAAATGATTTTTCCTGAACACAAGAATACGTTAAATTAATAAATCAAGTTTTAGATGAATATTTTGAACGAAAATAAAGTCAATTGTGGATCGATTTTAAAAATAATTTTGTAACCGAAAGGGATACTCTTAAGATGGTCCCATTATCACTATGTCAGAATCTGATTATGGGATCCCAAGAAAATAGAGGGCAACCCTCAAATTCTATAGGAACGTATTATTTTATAATATATTTCCTGAAACTATTACAGTATTTGCGTCTGAAAGTCATTATTTCATGGTGATAATGGTGATAATGGAAGATACAACTCCTTAATGGTTAAAGGTTGGTGTATAATTCTTGAAATATCCTATGTATGTCTGTATGTTACCTTTAGTTATATTGTTTGAGTGAGCTGATAGATAGAAGTTGCAACTCCTTACGGGTTAGGAGTTAGAGAATAATTCTTTCAATTTCATAAATTTCTATAAACATTTAGTTATATTCTTTTAAGGTATTCAAGTAAGCTAATGATAGAAGGTAAAACTCCTAAGCAGTTAGGAGTTAGAAGATGATTATTTTAATAATATAAGAACGTATTTACTTTAATTTGTATTCGTTCAAGTTATTCAAGTTTAAGGTTAAAGGATGATTCTTTAAATATCATATGTGCGTATAGGTTAAGGTACTGGTAAGGTATTCTGTTAAGTCCTGAAGCAATGTTTTGGGCTCCGAATCACGACTCAGCTCAGTGTAAACTTGGCGTTTAGCAATTCTTTTTTTACATAATTTTGTCACGGCATTGGTTAGGGTAGTGAACTAAGAGCCTCGTGTGAGTTTATTCACGTCAGATTGTCATGGTGACCGCATTTGGTGTTGCAAAAGCAAACATTCAGAGGGCCTAGTATGATTTGTTTCACATTCACACGATCGTCACAGTCAATGCGTTTGGCGTTGCAATTAATAAAAAGTTCATCGCGGAGTAGCGATAGCATTCTCCGACCAACATTCCCGTAGCCTTCAAATACCTAATAGACTGTTTACACAGGCGCTATGGTAACTAATTCCTCAATGACTTTTGCTTTTGTCATTTTTTTTTTAAAGACTGAATCGGTTTAATTGCTCAATTCTGTTTTATCACACACATGATCGTTACTTTGTTTGTGTTTTGTATAATAATACCGTAATGTTTACATCCATTTATGTTTTTACAAAATATGTACTGTAGCGGTGTACAATAAAGATACATAATTGAATAAATTACAATGATACAGACTTCAGCATATAAATTCATTCGTTTTGCTTCACGTTCACACGGTCAAAAGATTCATACATCGTTGCACGTAATACTTTTAAACTGGGCAGAGAGGTAAAATGTGTGTACACGATGTCCGATATTCTCGTTTTTAAACGTTGACCAACAAACGTTAACTATGATTATTATGGTTTTGAAAGCGTCTTGTTTAGATACTTGTGTGTGCTTCGACCTTGGAGTCATCTGCGCACGTAGTTTCAAACATTCATAGGACTTAATATCCACATAAAAGGTAACCGAGATGATACCAACATTACACAACTTAGCGTTTGAAGTACGATGTCATCTTTGAAGCCACTTGCAAAATATTTTTCGTATCTACATAGTATAAGTTTTAATAACTTATTTGAACAAATAATGGCGCTTCCAATCATAACAACGACATTGAGTTCTAAACGTCCAAACCATTTTGTTATTATTATAAACATTTTTAAGACTAAATGTTTTACATAGATATCGCGATAGTGTATCAGATTTTAGCAAAGAAAACTATTTTCTGAGCTGCATGAATCAACATTGTAGCATTGGTTAAAACCTTTTTCTAGCTGTAAACAGTCTGCTTATCTTCTGAAATATATAACCGGAATAAACAGAATTGATCCACGAACACATCAAGTGTGATTTTTTATAAAATCGATAATTGAGAGAAGGGAGAGGAGGGGAGAAGAAAGGCTTGATTTTATGACCAATAAAGTCTGTTTCGACACTGCTAGTAATTATTAGCTCAATAATACTACCACTATAAGCCAATAATAAATATAAATTGTTAATGTTTCTTAGTTCTGTAATGTTTAATTCCCATTCGAAGTAAATACACTTGTAAAAATGAATATTTACGTCGGCATTTAAGCATAATTTTGTTAACCATTGAACTTTTGACCTGGACTTCTGAATATTATTAAATGAGATTTTAAATGCAGAAGTTATAATATGTACGTAAACCTTGACCTGCTTCCGGCGTGAACATACTATCCAAACAATAGTCATAAAAGTTGTGTGTTGACTGTTCAAGGTAGCAAAGAGTTATGATGCTGTCCTTGGTGTTGTTGCTCGCTACGTGCACTTATTTAGTGAACGCACTCCCTCCTCCTCACCCTGATGTTGTTGCTGTACGGAAGGAGGAAGAACTTTTGCACCCACTACAAAGAAGTCCAGCATTACGCAATCCACGCCTGCTCAAGATTTTGCCACTGAGTAGTTTACTACATGAGGGCGAAAAACTGGTAAGCAATATTTTTTTATGACTCTATGCCAACTATTTATATAGTTATCCACAAAATAATCCAGAACTCTTGAAAACTATTTATCGCCAGCACTGCTGATTCATAGGCCAACAAAATATTTCTCTCTGTAGTTAGGAACTCTACGTAGGATATGATGGAAGAGATTGTCCTAGTAATTAGCTAGAGAAGAAGACTCTAAAATGTTTTTTAAAAAAAAAGTAAATCAAATTCGGTTCCTGTTCAAGCTATGATGTCATGGGTAGAGACACGTTACCGCACGTATATTATAAATTATTAGCATAGTGCGATAGACAACAATTGTAAAAAGCTAAAAAAATTGTATAAAAGGGAAAATATTAGCCTGCTTTTCCACATTTTTTTTCTGTAAAACTACGTCATTGTCAATGATACTCTGGAGGCCGTGTAATAACATTTAATAATAATATTTATTGTACAAATAGGGGCGTTTTGTACGTGGGAAAACTTCTGGGGCCATCACGTGATCGAAGTTTCGGTGAGGTGTGTCGAGTCTGAACTGACTTAAACCACACAAAACCTGCGTGGGCCATGTAAAGCCTGAAATAGACATTCGGACTTCTTTTCAGTAAATTTATTGGAATGACGATATCGATACCACTCAACTTAATAAATATTATCATATCATTTTAATGTTTCAATGTAACACATAAGTCGATTGATATGCCACAAATCACGCCTAAACGTACGTATGGTTTCTATACTCTTACACAACTTGGATGTGCGGTGTGGTCGTATTAATTCACAGACATCGGTTAAGGTCATGCATTAACTTCGAGCGCAACGTTCGATGGTCGATACCGTGTTACACTTGCCAGCCGTGGTGGCGTGCTGTTGGCGATGTCATTGGACATCGCCATCGCATTTAATAGTCTACTATTTAGCATTGTTCCTACACAAAGGTTGTCCGGTAAATGACGGTATTGATGGTGGCACTGACCGCGCAGAATAGGGCACGCGTCTGGTGCCTTGGCCGGAACCCCTCCGCGGGATTTGGCGGCCAAAGTCCTCTTCGAAGTTCGGATATGGTTACTTCGAAAAGTAGCTGCATTTGGTCGCTAGTAGAGAATTTAATCCCGCGTGTCACCACTGCGAATGCAGTATGGACTCGCTTCGGCACATACTGACGGTCTGCTCCGCCTGGACAACGCAGCGTCGAGCCCTCACTGTAGTCATTGGATAAAATCTCCAACTACTGACCATCATACGCTCCGTTCGATTCAGTCGTTCGTCACCTAAATAGAGAGTCGTCTAAAGGTGGTGGCAGGCGATAGGAAAGGTGGTGTGAGAGGGTTTCCACACGTTCAAAAAAAAAGGTCAAGCCTTTGTGGTTTGTATGTTTTCACCCTCTGTTTAGTGTACCTATATCATGTATTTCTCGATGTACGTATATTCATACTCAAATCGGCTCAAAATAATAAGTATACCCTCCGCTCAGTTGTTGTTGTTTCGAGCAGAATTTTCTTACAGTTTGTATATTATGCAGAAATGATATTTGTGTTACTTTCACTAATACAAAAAGAAGAGGAATATAGAAGTCAGGTCCTTTATTTGTAAAATATAGTCGAGAGCAAAGAATCTCGATTCAATTGAACACTCAGGTTATGCATAAAACTCACACATGTTTATAAAAACCACATGTCAAACAGCATACCCGTAATTATGACTGAATTGTATTTTTTATCTTAGTATAGCTGACTTTCAAAAAAAGATAATTCTCATTCGACTGTATTTTTGAAGTGAAATTTATTCAGAATCGCTATGATTTAGAATTCGATGAAACTAGAATGCCTCACGATAAAGAAAGAATCACATAAATGCATAGGATTTAGTTGGCGAGAGAATGAGATACAATAAATAAATTACACAGTATTTCATGTTCTTGATCTCCTCTGTGTGTGATGCTTCGGAACTGTCACTGTCGTCACTGTCGTCTACTAAACATTGTCCATGTATAGTAATACATATAAATATATACTTATATTATTATTACATAGTTCATATTCTGCTAGTCTTAAGTAAATATATGTGAGTGGGTGGGATGTAGTGTGTGGACAATGTAGGTATCTTATAAATAGGTCTTACTTTAGTTTTGATTATATATATAATTTATTTGTATTTTTTTATTCTAATACACTATAACAAAACATTAGGCAGAGCGAAATCTCCTAATACATGCTTCTCATTACCTAACAGGAGACCCCAACCACTGTAAGAAATGAATAAAGATATTGTTATATATTATATTGTTATAGATCAAGAGTTTAGAGTTTAGTTTAGAGATTTACTTTGTTATATATCATTTTTATATGTCATATATATATGATTGCAGTTGCACAAGACCATATACTTCAGCGATCTCAAGGTTGATAAACATTACCAAATGAGAGATATTTCTAATTACGTGTCAAAAGGACCCCTAAATCCTGATAAAGGACGATTGCACATAACACATCTGCGTACCTCCTTAGAGGATATAGGCATGCTGTTATATTGTGTAATTGTGTAAACAATCATATATACAGCTACGACAAATTTGCTGTCATTTATTGAAGAGTTCTATCGTACGTCTCCTCACCAAAATAGAAAGGGACTACCTCAAAATACTATAAAATTCTACATCTACGTTTTTTGTTCACTTTACATCGACAAATGAAAAATAAAAAGCATCATCAATGTACTCGACATTTCTATGAAAAACGCATTATTCTATATTAGATAATTTAAAAACTTCTCATCTTATTTAAAGTTAAATAGCACCTTCTTTTGAATATAAAGAAAATCATCAAAATTGATACGCAAGATACGAGTTAACAAACACAAAAAAAGTGTCGTATTTTGAACGTCCTCCTTTTTTAAAGTTGATTAAAGTTTATTTAATTTTTACATTTAAAACAAATTATTTAATCAGGCCAGTGGAGCTGGTTTTTTACAGTAATTTTTAAGCCAACTCATAGTTTGTAGATAGATTACTGAGTGATGTCTTTTAATAACTTTTATTTACCTAAAGGTATTTGCACGCGACGCCCACGATGTACCACGGGAGGAAATATACAAAATTCTCACACATGCTGGTCTGATTCCAAGAAAGTTCCGTCCGCACTCATCAGAACCAACGGGTCTGAAACACGACGAAGTTCTTGCACTGCTTTCTGAAGAGCATTTTGATTTTGACGAATCTCTTTATTTACAGAGTCAAGATCTCTTACAATATTTGTAAAATGCATTAATTGTAATATCCTATAGCCACTGATTTGCTAGAATCTATTGTAAAGGATACTGTTACAGTCTTACAGTTAAGTGATTGCGGTTTCAAATCTTTCTCAGTTGAAACATGAATTTAATTAAAATCTTTACATTAAAAGCTGATTTCATTACATGTCATACAGTAGCAAAACGTAATTAAGCCATTGACCATCTACATATTACAGTATGTCCTCATACTAATAAATATGTAAATTAATGTACATATGTGGCATACAATAACCTTAAAATATAGGCACATTGCAAAACCTTTACGTTCTTTTTGAAACAAATAAGGGGCACTTATGAGAACCATATCAAAGAGTGCCATATCCATATAAATTTGATAATACCCGACTACGAAAATAAATAGTTAACATATATTTTTATCGCGCCGTTCGCTTTATACCTTCCATTAATAATTACCAATCTTGTGAGTTGGAATGTAATGACACCAAATTAACAAAGGAATTTATTAATTGGAGATTTTTTAATACTACTTCTTTTTAGTTAGTTCCAATCAGTTATAGTTACAATGTACATAAATATCTCAACATATGTAATAAATTTTACTTAGTTCATAATCTGTATCGCATATGTATAAATTCATAATTGTGTATAAATATGTAAATATAGAATAATTAGTGTTACTAGATTTGTGTAAACGATTTTACGTTGTAATGTTTGTAAATTTGGTTTTGTTTTTAGTCTGTTTTATTTTAAGTATGAACCCTTTGTTGAAAATGAGAAAACAATAACACACAAGGTTGTTTTATTACGACAAAACCTTGAACTACAAACATTAAATCACGACATTGCATAAATATCAAATTAATTAGATATTAATAATTCAATGCATTTGCTCAACATGACAGCACTATTACAACAATGAAGTTCATATTTTTGTTCGTATTGTTAGTTTCACTACGCTTTTGTTTTTCAAAACTGCTTGTGTTAAAATTGACTAACCCTTCTAAAATGTCTGATACCAAAACCCTTTGCAAACAATTAATTAAGGACTACTGTGCTAATAGTTCATTTGCCGGTATCCATTTAATAGCAGATCACTCTAAACACTGGCTGGAGAGGTACAGTAAAACCACACACAACGAACTCATATGAGTATTATACAGCATAAGTTTGACTCTACCATGTTAGAATATAGTTATTTGTCAATTTTTATGAATAGTGCAATTTAACTATGCATTCATTTTACAATTAATATATTTAACGTCTTATATTTCACCAGATTATTGTGGCTTGTACTAGTAATTCTGTCGTGGTATGGCTCTGCGTTACTTATCATTGCTGCATGGGAGAATTTTGTTCTGAGTCCAATTAGTTTTGGCGTCGACACGGTCTACATAGACTGGGAAACTAAAATGCCAGTGGTCGCCATTTGTGAGCTAGAAAACAATAGAACATTTGAGGTAGCTGACGCGTAAGTATATTCGTAAGTTAAATCAAGCAGCCATTCGGTAAGTCGTAATTTACACTCTACCATAGTAGTGGAATAAATGCTCAAAATTTTATTTTTTTATCGAAGGGGGTTAACGAAGGGGCAAAAATATAAAAGTGTCATATCAAACTCTGGGTAAATAGTGCCTGAGTTTGAGGTTTTTTTGTAGCAAAATTTTTCCTACTTTAGCAAAATACTTATTGATTTCAATATCTTTCTAAAATTCTTTAATTTCTTACAGACTATGGACTAAAAATCATTTATCAGATCTAGAGGATGTGTTGAAAGATATAGTGTACTACCGTGGAATGAGTCGCACACTCCTAAAGAAATGTTATAAGGCTCAGAAACCAGATGTTAACTGTCCTATGTCTAACTATAGTTATTATGCCAAGCTGGCCCGGAGTGATTGTGAAACAATCTTTAAGAACTGTTCATATGACAATAAGAAGTTTCCTTGCTGCAAATACTTTCTGCCTATTGAGACTGACATTGGACCATGTTTTATTATTAACTCTTTGCAAATAAAGTAATATATATATTAAGTTCTACAGAAACAATTAAGAACTTTGGTTTAAATGATAAAATTACAGTTCTTTATTTTTTTTTCTTTCGATCGAGTTTAATTACCTTGTTAAGCGTAATATTACATTTCTTACACACTACCAAAGTGACCTGTGATTATAATTATCTTTTTTGCGTAATATTTTTTTTTTAATACGAAGGTTACGTGTATTTCAGAAAACAGCAACCGTATCCGATGGTGAAAAATATGCGTAATAAACAAGGAGCTCTGAGGTTACACATAAATGTGACATCTACGGTAAGCCAAGAAAAAATAAGTTCAGTCCAGAAGTGCATGAAGAAATTAATTTACTACAACGTTCAAATAATCTCATAATCGATACGCACATAAAATAAAACATTTCCAATAAGTAAGTTTTAATACGGAACGTGTTGACTGCAATAGCCGGGACCCTAACCGGATAGAATCATTCTAGTCTAGAATAGTCTAGATTACGTATTTTTTTAAACATTTTTTTATTTTGCACTTTATAGATGCGATGTAAATAAGACATTGAATTTTGTACTTTTATGTTAGGTTACACACATTGCGTAAGCCGTCTAATTAATTAAAAGAATTTTCATTGGGTAGATGATTTAATATAAATTAGAATTGAATTAAATGGAGAATGAATTATTATTTTAAATATGGTCAAGACCAATATAACTACAATTTTAAAATCTTCACGAAAAGCCATTTAATTCGGTACCCATATTGCAGTTTCCAAAATACTTTTTTTAAATTATAGCATGTCACATTCGTCAAGTTGGTTTTTTTAGAACACCTGCTTATCTAAGAATTCTTGAGATATCAAGACGAATCTAATGATATGTCATTAAAATAAATCCATTCAGTAGTTTGTAAAAAACATAATCCTTTTTGACAGACCGGCGAAAATAGAGAGGTATGACCTAATTTGCTGTGTTTAGTACCAGTAAGCCGATTAATGTAATTTCTAGGTATATACGCTGGGGGATGATGAAATCCCAACCATAACTACATCACTGTCGTCAACTTTAAAGCTTCAAAATGGTCGCAAATACCGGTAAGAGTAAACACAACAACTCGATAAAAAGCAACGAATTTATTGCTGAATATCAAATTCCTGTTGGACCATGATATCACTCCAGTCGGTGTGTACTAAAGCACTGGTCTCCTATTTTATTTGAGCGTGTGACCCACGTGTAATTGTACTCCCCTTTAGTAAACCTTTCAACAATCAAAATATTCCACAACCCTTGCAAATTTAATAGTAATATCTTGACACATAAACACACGCGGGTCTCTGATCTTTAAATAAATAAAGCTCGAGTTACGGTGGTGGGGCTGCTGATAAACATACTTTTTTTTTTGTACTGTGCGGCAATCCCCACGGATACCACCGAAGGGTGGTTATGTCGGACTCGAACCGACCAACAACCGCACACCGTCCCGCACCCTAGTAAGGAAATCCCTAGAACCCCGACATACCTCGGGCCACCTACGGCTGTGGGCGGCCCCCTCCTGTGTGGAAAACCTCATGGTTTCTTTACTGCCTCCCCCGAAAGGGTGCGCGCAGTCTGTAGCGCTCACATTGCCACCCCGACCTGCTTCTGCTAGGGTGACAGATGGCCTCAACTGTCACCCTCAGGCCTGCGCTTAAGGAGGACGGAGATCGTCTAATGATCTCCGGCGCCTGAGTGTTCTGCGGTACCTAGCCCGTTCCCGAGCCTGGCGGACCGGAAGAGTTCTAAACCTTTCCCGGTCCCGCTCCGCCATCTCTTTCGTAAGCATAACCTGCTCGCAGAAGGAGACGGCGGAGTTCCATGCGCTCTCGCTTCGGATCATGGCCGCAATCATGTTACCGAGCGAGAGAGTCTCGATTCCGATGGCCGTCATGAATTCACGCCTCTGCTCCACCCATGCCGGGCATTCTGCCAGCATTTGGAGCGCTGTGTCTACGGTCTGGCCATCACAGTGATGGCACTAAGGCCTTGGCTCCTTACGTATCAGATACAGGTGATCGCCGAAACATCCTTATCCAGTGATCACCTGCGTCAGTCGATATGAGAGGGTCCCATGATGCCTCTCAAGCCAATCCTCCATAAGGGGTCTTACCGCCGAAACAACGGCATGTCTAGCGCTTGGTTGCCCAAGTCGTTCCTTCCACTCCTCCACGACGGCCTGGCGGGGTTAGGATTTCTGATGTTCGATTTCTCGAGTGTCAGGACTCCGACCCAACTTCCGTGCCTCCTTGCGCTACTGATAAAGAGCTGCAAGGGCTCTCGCCTCCAGCTCCCATGGTGGAGTTCCGGCCAGGAGACTTGCTGCCTCAAAGGAGATGCGGTACCCCCTTATCATCCTGATGGCCAGCATTCGCTGTGGTCGTCGCAATAACGCTATATTGCTGGCCCTCAGGACCTCCGCCCATACTGCAGCCCCATAAAGGGCCATGGACCGCACAACTCCAGTGATAAACATACCTAATATTTCTAAATACTTAAACATTATACTCAGTCTGCTCATGAACGCAGGTTCAATTTAATAAAAAACTACATTTGAATTTGGAATCTGTCCTTTTATAAGGATATTCATCGTGGTCCTTCATTTTCGCGCCAATCAGTGTTAGATATTTTTGTGACATTAAAATAGAGTGGAGTGATAAAAAAAACTAAACTGCTATAATATCATTACACAAAGTAGGTATGGAGCAATATGCAATTTTTTAAACTCTTAATCCGCTTGGTGGTATTAGCATTACGAGTACAATGAAACCTCTTCTGTTTGAGACAGATGAAGCTCAGGCCGTTCACGTAGTATTTGTACGAAATAGGTGATCAAAGTAGCGAAGGAAAGAAGTCAAAGAAATCCTCTGCGAAAAAAGATTTTATCTCAGCAAAATAAATTTATAACTAGCATCTAGACCTGAACCATGCCGTGTGTTTTAAAAGATTACTTACGAGTAGGACTTGCAACATACTACGAGTTACACATGCTTTCAGTGATAATTAAAAAAATATTAGGGTGGTAACATCAAACCAATTTCTTAAGCGGTACGCAAATGGAGGTAACAAAAAAATTCAATTTACTGTCGAAATTTGTTTTAATAATGAGAAATATTTAACAAGTAGCATCACCGAGTTTTTGCCCAAATGTCCATAGATACATACTTCTAAATTAGTCAGTACAGACATACAATATGGGTATCATCATGAATTGGCGGTGTGTTATCTAAGAAGGACTGAGTAATATCATATTTTTATATGATTTTGTTTTTAATTTGAACTACCTTGTAAAATATATTAATTGTTCTCCGTTCTATTACCAGACGAGTTTTTTCCGTCCGGGACATAGAAAATGATCCCTTTATATCAGAAACGACAACCAAGCAGAGAGCCTGCCGATTTCATCACGAGAACGACGGTGGACTCTATCCTCATTATTCATACAGCGCGTGCACAGTTTTGTGTCGAAAACGGGCACAGTTGAAAATGTGCCAATGCAACGACCACTTCATGCTCAACACGAGTAAGAATCCTTCGTTTACGTTACGTTTTTTTTTCATTTTTATTTAGCAAAAATGTTAATGTCACGGATATTGACGGATTAAGAATAGTGCCAAAACCCATTCATCCAGAGCAACAGCAAAGAGAAGGAAAATTAGAAACAAACCCTACTGGTCAGCGTGGTATAGTAGGTCAATACCTCCTTTCTAAAGAGAGGCTATGTCAAGCAGGTGACAATTAAAGGATGATGATGATGTTGTTGAAATAATGTTATACTATGTCAATACATCTCGCCATTTACAGCTGTCAAGACTTGAAAATGTATAAAAAGTAATTCTAGGTTAACGAATCTATTTTGAATTTTTTTATAAATCTGAATAATGGACTTTATTGCACTTCAGCGAACTATGAAAATAAATGCGCTTTCTATGAGACGCGATGGTCGTAATTCGGTCAAGTCCATTTACATATAATTATTATGTGATGGTTATGAAATAAAACACAGCTATACATGGAATATTTTTATAACCAAATCAACAATAAACTGACCTCGGACAAACAACAAACCAGTTCAAGACCAGTTCTGTTATTACATAGAATGAGCTTTTACTTTAATTGTTTCGAGATTAGTGTCTATACGGAATAGGTTTTAATAATTGATTATTGGGAACACAGTTTAGATGAAGCGTTTAATATTAACTACTATATATGATTGCACGGTTGACCTAGTGGTTTAGGCCGTCGCCACGCCGCTCTTTACTGCGCCGAGTGTTGTGGGTTCAAACCCCACATGGGACAACACTTTGTGTGATCCATAAATTGTTGTTCTGAGTCTGGGTGTTCTTTGTGTAAGTTTCCTGTATGTTTGTAAAGTCCCCAGCGACACAGCATTTATTTCTAGTGCGGCCGTTACCTTTTAAAAGAAAAAAATATACATTGGGGTTGCCAGAATCTCAGAAAATATTCAGGGGGTGCATCTACATCTGTAAATACTAATAATCATTAAAAAATATAAAATTATTCTAAGACTTTACCTATGACGTGTTTTATGAAATAAGTTAACGTATTTTTTTCGAACATTACAATAACAATAGATGCATTTTTGCCAACACAGTGGCAGTTTATGGATATCCTTTTCGAAGAAATCAGCTGGACGTGAGGCAATAAATTCTTCAAAGATATTGTGTACTGCCTCTCGGGTAACATTACGCACCCACTGGTGTAACCGGATAAAATTTATGTATTTTTTTCTTTGTATCTTCTTGGTAACCCTTTGCGCCCGACGCCCATGACTACTATAGAAGATAATTGAGTAACCTGTCACTTCAATAAACTCGATGTATTACAGCCGAAGAAGAACGATGTAATATAACAGGAATGGACTGCCTTAATACAATGTCGAGATACTTGACTGCACTCAAACCTCCATGGTCACATCGCCCTGGTCTCAATTGTGACTGTTTGCCGTCATGTGATGAACGGGAGATCACTATTATCAACGATGAAGCCAGAAAGTAAAGTGTTTTTCTAATTTTTGGTCTCACAGGAGAAGGAGGTCAATATTCTCAAAAAACATCCATCGAGTTAAGCACAGTCAGTCGTCGTCGTCTTCAAAATTAAACCCTCACAATTCAATAGGGCAGATGTCTTATAGAACATGCGGCGGTCTTTGCAATTTGAAAATTATTTTTAAGCTTCAATATTATCTCTGCCGCAAGAGTTTGAAATCTATAGCTTTTACTCTTACAACTTACAGCCTCAGTGGAGTGGCATGTACGATCTATTAAACTCAGTAGAGCTTGCATATACTATATATACATTGTACATACTTCCCTATACATAGAAGTCATATTTAACGAAGCAATTAAGGATACAATTCCGATTTTGGCGGTAGATGCGTAAACAACCGACTTACATTAACCAAACGCAGTGTGTTGTTTTTTTTTATTTTAAAACATCATAATATAACATGCTAACATAAAGTTTACACAACTAATAAAAAATATATATGTCATTTTTTTTCAGCCCCGTAAATGAATCGAAACCAGCGTTGGTTGAAATTATTCTTGCTTTTTTACCCACTGAGAGATTCAAAAGGAACGTCGTCAGAAGTCGACTCGATTTAGTTGGTAAACATCTCCACTTAAAATGGTTTAACTACTTGGTTGATCCTTATTCGTTAATACGAAAAACTTTTTTTTTAGTTTCAGTTGGAGGAACAACAAGTCTGTTTATAGGTGCAAGTGTACTTAGTTTTGTTGAGCTATTTTTCTTCTTCACGGTCCGACTATTCAATAACATTTGGTTGAACAGCTATGAGTCCAGAAAAAAGCATGTCAGAAAAAATAATGACGTATCCAAATGTTTTGAAGAAAAAATGTTAAGAAACTGGAGGGAATTGTATTTGAATAATATTCAACGTCCGAAATAAAATTCAAATGTTATTACGTCATGACACTTCAGTTCTATCAAAGTTTATTATTAATATTCTCCGAATCCCGATTATGTTTTAAAGTAACGTGTACATTTATTTGTCTAAGTAAATTAGTAGTAACTACTACTTAGTTAGTAATTCAGAAGCCCATAGTGTATTTTATACTTTACTCCTCTCCTTGATCTTAGTTACTTAGTAGAGTTTTTTTAGAGGGACTTATAATTTTTCAACTCTAATTAAATGAATATTGACATTTTTATCCAAGTAAGTAGAAAGTAGCAATAACTTATGTAAAAAATAATATAAAAATAAATAAAAACAAACGCACCTTTGAGTTGAAGGCTCAGGAAAGCCGACTGATTTAACAGCCTATGACCATGGCCAGTGCAACCTAGTCGAAACGTCGAAACGAAAGACTTAACAGCTATCATGAACGCGTTAGTTCCGGCAATACATAATTATATATAACGGAACGTGATAGTATAAGAGTGTACACGTGCTGACGTGTTTCGTTGGTGAGTGCGAGGCTAGAGGCTCAATGATGCAGGGGTAACAGTTATCGTGGTGTGTGAGCCGGCAGGGAGACTACGTCTCCTGATGCCTGCTCGGTGACAGTGTAAGTGCACACCGAGCCCGTCCTACCTTTTCCACCGCTGAGGGGAGGAACTCCGACCCTATAAGGGGTCCCGCCATCGTGATTTTTTACTGAGGTTTTTTCTCCTCATTGCCCCGAAGGGCGAAGAACCAACAGAGGATCCGACAGATACGCCCGCTCTGTTTGACCAAGTCTCGGCCGAATTGCCGAAGATGGAAAAATGGTTTCCTCTTCGTGCTAGAACATTAGCCGTTGGCAGTGATGAACACCATCGCCAACGTTACCAGGGTGCACCACGTGGAGGTTTTCTAGCCAAGCACCCCAGGTTCACTAGCTCCTGGTTCAGTTATAGATAGTTTTGTGAGATATATATTAACACTATTTAACATAAAGGAATAGTCTATCAGTAACTTTATCAACACGTGGTGAAGCTAGCTTTAATTATAAATTATTTTACTTATCCCCCAACCTCGTGTATCAGTAAGTTTGCCTCTCTTAATCTTAAAATATATTTACTTACCTGATTTTGATAGGTAAGTGTTTGCGTTGTTTGAGACTCGATATAAATTGTTTTACTTATCCTAAGATTATGAATTTCAATTCTTTAAAATTAATAAAATTATAAACTGACACTGTTCACTCAATTGTCTTATTGGATAGCGTTCTGATAAGCTCTTCCAAATGATCCCACCTTCTCCCTTCCTCTACACGACAACTCATGCTGGTCTTGAAAGTTACCGTTTCAAAGTGATAGATATACGCTCTCAAACTAAACGATTCGGCTCTTCCTTCCTTTACCAATCGGTTAGAACCTGGAGTTCAATAACAGTGTACGTATTTAACTTCCACTATAATCTCGGGTTCTTTAAACGGGGCATAAGAAGTAGATGCTTTTGCAGTAAAACCACTAGGCCGCCGTAGTATGAGTCACCATCACAGAACAGAGAAATAAAAATTAAAGTTACGATCAACGGTAAACCCGAAGAAATCCTAATTCGCCTAAGCGCACATGTAAACGTATAGTAATTTTATACACATAACGAAGGCTATGCCAATTCATCCAAAAAATTTAATGAATTTGAATTCCAAACACCACTTACAGGATTACTAAATACAACATTATGACATTTACATAAAATAGCGTTTTACTTGCACATTTGTGTTCTAGAGGTGGTTTGGCAAGAGACTGAACGCAGAGTGATGTAGTACTTACGATAGTAATTAATTTATTTACATGTCTATAAGGAATAACTCCTACTTTTTTATTTATTTATACATCATGTACTTTATGTACATAGGTGGACTTAATGCCTAAGGCATTCTCTACCAGTCAACCTTTGGGTGATGCAGAGAAAATAGGAAGTTTAAGTTGAAGGCATTAGAGAAGTCAATTAGTACCAAAACAGTAACTTCAGTGTCTTGCATACCTGCCTTGATATCGCCAACTACTTTAAGAAGAGCAGAAGTAGTGCCATGACCAGGCCTGAAACCCGATTGAAACGGGCTCAATAGGATGTTTTTGTAGACAAATTCAGAAAACTGTTTGTGCACACAGGATTCTAGGACCTTTGAGAGGAAAGGGAGAACGGATATTAGTCTGAAATGGTCGGGGTGTGTGGGATTTGGAATTTTAGGTAAAGGGATGACACAAGCTTTGCGCCACAGTGATAGGAAAATTCCAGAATATAATGAGTAGTTTATGATACGGATGATTATAGGTAAAATGTGGTCAATAATTGTTACGATCATACGTCGGCTGATTTTATCACAACCAACAGGGTTGGATTTGATAGAGAATATGATCTTTTTGATCTCACCCGACGCAACCGGAGAAAATCGGAAGGGATTTATGTTAGGGCTATTTAAACTTGTCAGGTAGTCTTCAGTGCGATACTCGGTTTGGGAATCCAAATGAGTAGATAGAGAAAAATGGTGGTTCAAATCCTCCAAACCAACCGTCCCCTGCAGACCACCCGACCGCTGCTTACCAATACCCAGAGTTCCAAGGAACCTCCAAACATTGGCGGGAGAAGAATGGGTGATGTTGTCAAAAATGTGTCGGCGTTTGGCGTTGCGTATCATCTGATTGCAGCGATTCCTCACGATTTTGTACAAAGTGTGCTTTGCCTCGGTACGGTCCCTTCTGAATTTGAAAAAAGCTCTATCTCTCCATCGCATAGCCAAAAGTACCTCTTTCGTCATCCAGGGAGCAGGTTGCCTCTTTAATACTTTTGATGGGTGCATGGTTATCATATAGAGCGAGAAGTGTGTGATTAAAGTTATGAAGCTTCAAGAAAAGTTATCAAGCTTTTTTAAATGCGGTCATCTTGATTTTTACATCAACGACCCTGGCGTAGAAATGAATTGAGAAAATGGTACTAGTTTTTTAATAAAAAATAAGGCACATTTGTTTAGTCAAAAGATAAGTAATGTCTGGTTGAATGTTTGTAAGGTCCCCCGCAACACAGTTTTCTTGTTGTGAGACTTGTGTTAAAAAACCTAGATTGGCTACATCACTATTGTAAACCAGATGTGAACAGTGACTTTCCTAAATATATTCGTACAAAATATTTCGAAATATGCCTGCAAGAACGTGTGAAATTTCCTCGTTTGCTCTGTGGTAACAGTATAGTTAGTACTTAAATTTAATACACAATTTATGAATGTTTTTAGAGATTAGATCATAACGGCTTTTCATGTGTATTACTTATTTACTTTGTGATTTTTGACAATACTTCGCAATAACAAAAGTTTTTAGAATTAATAATGATAAGGTATATTCCCTTTTAAGAAATTGCAGTCCTGACTTTGTTTTCGGCACATAATTATTATTCGTAAATTGGCATAGCGATTACTTTTCAACGCAGCCACCTGACCAGCGAAAGTAACATGCAAGTAAGCGCGTTTTCAGAGATGTAACATCTTATATTTGTTAGTTTTTTAATAACGTTAACGTTTGTAGACAGACAGACGCCTATTCATAGATGCGGCGTGTATATTAGTGCGTTATGTGGTCACCATGCTGCATTGTCTGTATTTGCATGAAGATGGTGACCAATTTGTATTCTACTCATGCTTTCCATCCAGCAGAGTGGAGTCATTTTGGTAGGTTTACATAATTAAAAGCGAAAAAAAAGGTAACAGGAGTTGTGTCTTCCGTACTAATAATTACGAGTTTGCTGTAAGATGTAATATGTAATTTTCGCACGATTCACTTATCTGAATTAGCATTAAGTACAATAGTTTTCGAAAAATAACTTCGATCTTTCAATAAGAAAGGTAATTTTGGCTTACTATACCATATTGGCCAGACGGTTTCTGGTGTGTAAAATATGTTAATTACTTTATTGTGTCGCATTGCAAGTTTATCAGATTAATGCACTCTACGCTGGGTAGTTGTCTCTTGTTATGACATAATAATGTAACATGAATCACAAGAATTTTATTACAACATGTCACAATCGTCAGTTGCACAAATGCAACATACAAAGGTACAAGTAGTATCTGGAAGCGACCTAGTTACTAGTTAGAACGGGAAGCCCATTCATCTCTACGGACAGTTGGCGTATCTATCTATGGCGATAGTATAATTGTGCCAAGTTACATCACATAAATAGTTAGTTCCTTCATTGAGCAACTGGTGTTAGCGAACGATGAACCTTTCAATTTATCTTCTGTAGATGTGTCGAAAATAAAACTAATACTTCAAGACAATAACTTTACTTTCTAATAACAACTGAATGACTACACTAAATTTAATATTATAGATAATTGTAGGGTATTACTATAATAATACTGGTAGTTAAGTTACAATTTATAAGTACTTAAAGAATAGACAACAGTTTAAAAAGTAGATACTACCTACCTACCTACTTAATACATCATAAAAGTAACGTCATTCATTTATATCTAGTTTAAGGTACATTATTCGGTTAAGGTAGATTATATTGATTAGTTTAAGGTATATAGAATTATTGATAAAAATATTGAAACATTTTAATAAGACATTAAAATATAAATGGTTATGTTATATGATGATGATGGTGTACTTATAGCCGTTTTCTGCCACGGCGGCCAGTCTCTCAACGGAGACCAATCCACTTTTATATTACATAACGGAGTGTGTGCACAAACACAGGTGCACTCTCTGTTCTCTCACTGTCATAATCCGATACGGTCAGGGAGAGATTAAATACAGGACCGACGGCTTTACGTGCTTTCCGAGCCTTGGAGCTAAGACCCCAACATTCAAACTCCAGACTGTTATTAAGTATTTCTATAGTCAGAAAACTCAACAACACTGTTTGACTCAACCCGGAAATTGAACCCGAGACCTCTTGGTCGACAATCGCCAACTCTTACCGCTGGACCAACGAGGCAGTATTTAATGCAAATAGAGTTTTTTAACATTTAAATATCTCAAAAATATTCTTTTGACGGATGAAAATACAGTAGGATGAATTCAAAACCCCAAAAAAAATTTTTCATTGTCATCATGCAGGCTTTAAAGCCTCTGTTACTTTGGCCAGTCATGGGCCTTGTACAGAAATTTCTCACGTGGCGTATAAAAATTCGAATGCAAATGGCACTTCATTAAAAATATATATCAAGAACAAATGAATGCTCTAATTTGCCTAAATACTTTTTCTATGTCATAACATATTCCTATACAATGTGTGATGGTTAACAATAGTTATATGAAATGGAAACATTGTATATAATAAAGCACGCACAGCACAGCATACTTATTACAATACTTTCCATTACAAGTAAGAATATTGCTATTAAATTAGATATCTAGGTGTCTAAGTTTTTTAGAACAAATAAGATACGTATTGGCAAAAAATTACGTCTATTTTACCATAAAAGCATTATTATAACTTATGAAGTTTGTTTTATATACATATTATTTAGGAACCATTATTAGAACATTTTTCAAGGACCTGCTGCATTCGACGGAGAGCTTCCATCTGAAACAGACTCTTTGTTATAGTCAGAAGAATAGATAATTTCTCTATGTTATACCATTAATTTTTTTCACGTTAACATTTCAAATATTTTGTACGTACAAAAATTAATTTGCAACTATTATAGGTATAACTTATTTAACTACATGTGTTCTATAAAAATATTGAAAAATATCTGATCTGTAAAATAACGGCACACTGGAAATCATCTTATCTAAAAAAATAACTAGAGTAAATAAGGATAATTTAAATATTTTATACAAATGATGCAACTTACTAAAAATGTTCAATAAATACTGAAGTATAGTTACATAAGAAAAGTCCCTAACGTTACTCAGAAATTTCGAGACTTCAAAAGTGGTACGTGATTCATGTACTTTGGCCATCAGGTAGTGTATCAGGTCCTTCGCATTAAAAGCCATCTGCTGCAGTGGCCGTGGAGATGGAACTTTCTGTACCTCATACAATGCCATTGGGGGACCTGCTGCATTCGACGGAGAGCTTCCATCTGAAACAGACTCTTTATTATAGTCAGAGGAATAGATAATTTCTCTATGTTATACCATTAATTTTTTTTGAAGACATCCTGTGTCGCGGGGAACTTTACAAACATACATGAACCGAGCACAAAGAGCACCCAGATTAGGACTATAAATATAAATAATTTTTGGGTGTCCCTTGTAGGGATCGAACTCACAATACTTGAGCGTATTAGGGTGCGGCTAAGCGACGCTTTAACCACTTCACCAACCGTGCAGTCAACTCAGTCGAGTGAATCAAATTTAAATAAATAAACACTGTCTACTTGGCAATGAGACAATTATTCGCTCCGTTTCTTGAAGCAGAATTCTATTCTGTCCCCGTTTTTCGAATATATTAAATCATCATTATCGTCAATAGTCTTTTATTTACGAAATAAAAATTGTAAATATATTATTTGTATCTACATTTATAAAACTCCAGATAGTAAGATATTCATTGCATTTACGTATCATTATTATTATCATATAGTATGGCATGATGAATTAAAATCTTTAAATAATAAATCTTAGAATTTTATCATAGATTTCTGGTGGTATTTCTTTAACAAAACATTCAACATTCTACATGCTTTTTTCATGAATTTCAAAAAGTGGACCTATTTTTTTTATCGCTATCCGTTCAGTCGTTCTAGTGTCATTGAACTACAAATGTCCATACTGTCATCCTAACAAACTTTTGACGTTAAGAACATTATTCTGAAACATATTCACATGTATGTATACTTTCTGCAATTTCTACAATGCTGTATTTTCTGCACTTCTACACGCAGACAATTTATCAATTCAAATTTAATATTACTCAGTCTACAAAGAATTGCTTGAAAATTGTGCAAATAAGGCGGCGAATTGCCTAAAAACGCGTTTTAAAATATGGCAAAGCATTTAAAATGTTTATATTAAAGTGTCAATAAATGAAAAAAATATAAAAACAATTAAAGAAAACCTTAAAAATTTATTAAAATTATTCCTTCAAGTCAGAAGACTTAATTTTAAAGATTTTAATTTTAGTAATTATTTTATTAACTTACAAATAATATGTTACTCAAAGGACATGAACATCAATCTTTATTACTATGACAATAAATACTTTTTGTATTTTCTACTCACATAATCTATATTCCCCGCTGGAAATGGAAATGCTTCGCACATAATAACAGCGCTCAAAATAACTGCGATCAACAAACATGTGTATTGCAACTTCATTTTAATGCAATAAAAATTTCTTAAAAAGCACCAAAGGATTAAGTCGTTTCAGGCGTCTGGTTAGCGCAGAGTTCCTAAGAGAAATGTCTGGATAGATGGGACTTCAAAGACTTATAAGGGAGCAAACACCTACGCGCTTTCATCCCGCGACGCGCATCCAGACAGTGGTTCTGCCAGTGACAAACAATAGTCTGCGATTTTAATTAGTTAAGATTACTAAGTGTGAATAATTGAACCACTTTATTAAAATAAATATTCAAAGTAAGAACGCATCTACATTGACCGATTGTTACTGACCAGAATACTTTAGTTTACTTACTTAATTAGTGAAAAGTAAAACACGCTACAGGTAACTATAAGTGCAATACTCAAAGAAAACCTTATTAGTTATTAATAATTAAAAACGAACACTGGCGTGCAAAGGTCGAGCAGCAGTGTATCACAAATGTAAATCTATCAAGAGCCTTTCATGGTTCACGCTAACCAGTTGGGTTGGTATGTAACTTGCTTCAAGTTTTCCTACTCTTTGCAGTGGTGATGTACCACGTAGTTTGCTTCCTTAGACGCTTCTTACAACACCGATGGATAAGGGTGGTGACACTCCATATTATTAACATTATCATACAAATATGCATAATGATCAGTAAAAAAATACTAGATGCTTGGACATGTACTCATGTAGCGACGTCGCGAATAGTTCCGGTCGATGACAACCATTACTTTTTTATTCATTTTCATAAGACATCTAATAGTCACATAAAAAGTAAAATTATATTATTTAATAGCTATTTAAACGTACACAGTATGTAATCACCCTAAAGGAGTACGAATTAAACCTTATAACAACTCTCTTGAGAAATTTAAATTTTCCTCGAATCAAGACTGATTAAAGAACTCCTTTATCAGCAATAAAGGGATAATAGATTTACGAATGTCTCTGGTATATTAGGTAAGTACTAAGTTTGTATGAAATAAAAACTTTTGTATGTCGCACCATAAATATTTTATTGGTCGCACAATTTTGGTAAATTTTGGAAAGGTTAATTGTGAGTATGGACGCTATTAGGCTGAAAAAAGAAAATAATCACGGTACTTCTAATTTCCCATGTGTCAGAGAAAGCTCTAGAGACGATAAACACTGCTTTCTCGTCTCGTACGTAACTTTACACTTGGGGAAGGATTTTTATATTGTTACCTAGGCTTTTATAAAAAAAAATCTCATTTGAGGTCTATGATAATTTTGGGACAGAATAAATATTAGAATAATTACACTAATATTAGGTTGATTTATTATCTGGTGCTTCAAAATTTATAAAAAAAAACTGCAAAATGGATTTTTCTTTTAAATATTAAATCGAACACAATGACAATGGCAATGGCATGCAAATGTCCCGAACTCAGATAATATATAAAAAATATAAATTAAGTTCATTTAAGAAATGTTAAATACAATCCCTCAGCACACCTTTGCCTTAAAAATTTTACCTAAAAAGCAGTCCAGTGTTATTCAATACCTTAAAAGGAAAGATCTTACTTTGGAACTTCACAGTTAGTGTAACAATGATAATTGGATTTGTTTTAATTTGTAAATAAATTAAGATATATGTTAAATTGTTTTTAAAATCAGTTTATTTTATAAACAGTATTTATATTTTGAAAATTACGACGTTTTAATTGCAATATATTTTAAAAAACGAATTTGATGAGTCAGAATAACGCTCCTAGTCCATTGTTTACCAGACAAAGAAGAGAACAATAGATTCTGCTCGATCAAATAAGATATGTGAAGCAAGTCGTAGATAGCGTTCTGTCGACGTCGTCGCCACGAACTATGAAAAGTAATGATTTTCCCTTTGGAAGCATACTGTCTATTACTATTACAGAAAATACTTTATAACTATGTATAGAAAATTGTTATTTCAATGGTCATCGTTTGCTCTTTTATAAGAAATATTAAATTATATAAGAACTGTCCCGTTGGTCTAGTGATTAGTAATCCTGAACGCTAAACCTGCAAGCCAAAGATCGTTAGTTGGATTCCCAACCAGGACGAATATTGTTTAATTTGTAAATGTGTATTTCATCTAAAATGTGCATGTATTATAAATTTATAAGCTTGTTTATCAACTGTGTGGCTTAAAATCGGACATTTGTGATTTTATTGTACCTTTTATAATACACCTACAACACATATATAATGCACAACCAATTGAACTCTAATACACTATATAACACCGGGATTTTGGAAGTTGGAATGGTAATAATATTTCATTTTATTTATTCAAATGTACATCGTCACATTAAAATACATTTTAAATTAATTTTTCCCTTCTTTTCAGTTTGTTTCAAAATATGTTCAAAATTCATAGCAAAATAATTATATTATTAGATTTAGATTTAGTTAATTACCTGAAAAAAAAATTTCATAAAAGAATTCCCAATTGTAACATCTGGGTTTAGTAAAAAAGTAATAGCTTTGATCAAAGTTAAAATAAATGAACTGTGATACAAAATAAGTACTTGAATTCTTTCTAATTTGAGCAAAACATCAACGTAAACTTTTCACAGTATGAATAAGTAAACAAATTTTAACCCGTTTTTTGATACCATCAAGAAATTGCGAAATTATTTTAACGTTGACGGCAGCTAAAAGAGTAAACTACACAGGATAACTTCACTACAAAGAGTAGGAAAACTTGAAACAAACCCCTTACCGACCCGTCTGGCCAATGTGGTATAGTCACATATTTTAAGGAGAGGTCTACGTTAAGCAGTCGACTATTAAAAGTTCTTTAACTCTAAAAAACATGTTAAGATATAACTAGGTCCTTAACTACTTTTGTATCATCTCTATCAAAATGTGTGCTCGTAACTGGATCTTTGAGACATGCGTAATCTGTTCCGTGAAGCACATTGAGTCATGTCATAATTGGATTAACCTTTAGGTACATTTGTGAATTCCTCTATTATGTGACATGGCGTATAATGTTCATATGACCATTTCCAGAACATTTTATAAACACAAGGAGGTGTAATTGGTCTACCGCAGTCCACTGCTGGACATAGGCTCCTCCTATTGCACGCCACTCTGATCGGGCTCTATTTTATTCTTTTACTCTGATTTGGTTGATTAGTAAATAAATCATTTAGTTTTTAAGATTAATTTAATGAAATGAGTTACAACGCTACATCGAAGTGTTGAAGTACTTACATGAAACATCACTATGTCAGTCTGTTTACAAGATCAGAGATCGATACCTATCAAACTACAACGAGGTGTAAGACAGGAAAATTTGTGTAAAACAGGTAACACCTGTGGTAAGGAGTTACAGTGCCGGACCCCTGCTGGTATGTCGGTTGCTTTTATTAGTATATGAGATACATATATATTTCTGGGTGTATGCGTGCAAGTGTGTATGCGTGTGTGTATATGTGTTTGTGTGCGTGTGTGTATATGTACATGTGCTTGCTTTTATTTAATTATAAAGAATTCAGTTTCATCATAGCTCAACGTCAGTAAGTATTTAGTGACAGCCTTTTTACAAGCAAAATAAGTCAAGCTGTAGATGTCACACATTTCATTGACTTTATTGTACAAAGACGGGCCAAGATATATCGCAAATCTTTTGAAGAACGGTGTGTTTGTGTGTGGGATGGCACAATTTTTTTTTTGTTTGTTGTGATTTCTCTGTATGGTGTTTGCAAGTGTTGTACCATAACTATTTTCAGTATATAAAACTGTCTTACATAGAGTACGTACCACGATATATATAGCTCTCTTGTAGGAAATAAAATTGGTTGAGATGTCGCCACCTTTAGTATTGCTTTATGAACTATCTTCAGGGGCAACCGAATAATTTTTGCTGCCCCACCTCAGCAAGAGATAGCGTAGTCGATAATAGACCGTGTGAAGTGCATAGTATACGGTACGTATTATATAATAATGGTTGGCAATATGTCGCAGGGTTTTAAAAACGTAAATTAATTTTCTAACACGGCCTGTCAAGATATTGATATGGTGTCTAAAGTTTAAATTATGGTCTAAGAATATACCAAGATATTTAATCTCGGTAGCTGAGTTAATAATCTGGCATTGGCATGGAGATTGAAGATGAGGGGAACAGTAATGAGCTATTATAGAGGTAGGTGTTTTTGGCTGCGTATCTATGTTAAGCGAGAAAGAAATAAATTTAGTTTAATAATGCATAATAAATAATGCATTTAGAGTTAGGATATATGGGAAGAGCCACTTCAATTTAAAATCAAACCCATACTGCGCAACACTCTGAAGTTCCGACCACGAATCTGAGAAGAATGTGAGCGAATGAGAGTGAATGTACGATACTGTTATCGTCCGCGAAAGAGATAACTTTACCATTAACTAAATTGAGGTGCAGAGGTCATTAATAAATATAAGAAACAAAGTAGGGCCCAAAATATTTCCCTGAGGGACGCCGTAGTGTATTGGAAGTTCGTCACTGCTGTGGTGGTCTATAGAAACAATTTGTGTGCGTCCAGAGAGATAGTTTCTAAAGAGCTCGAGCGGAAGGCCTCTGACCCCAATTCGTTCTAGTTTAAGTAAGAGAGTAGAAATGGGAATAGTATCAAATGTCTTTGTAGGATCTAGAAAAATAGTAAGAACTTTCCTACGGGAGTTTAATTTTTGCAAAATGTAAGTTACCAATTCACCCACAGCGTCACCTGTTGATTTCTGTTTCCGAAAACCAAACTGTTGCAGGGACAGTATTCGGAAGCATTTTAGGTACCCTATCAACCTCTTGTTAATAAGTCGTTCCAATATTTTAGACATGACACTCAAGACTGCTATAGAACGGTAGCTAGTTAGTAAGTTACCAGGTTCACTCTTGAAAATGGGTTGAATTATCGCTCGCTTGAACGACGTGAGAAAGACACCTATTCGAAAGCAAACGTTAAAAATGTGAGACAAGATGGGCGCAAGGACACATCCATAACGTTTAAGCAATCTCTCAAAGATACCATCCCAATCTGTAGCCGCATTGGATTTTAGAGAATTAATAGTGACTATAATTTCGTCTGGGTCTGTCAACTCTAGGGCAAAGGAATTTGATTGATTGGAATTGTGAGTGTTAAAAGCAGCGTAGTTTGTAGATATGCTGTTAGCGAGGGGGCCGCCAATATCAACAAAAAATTGATTCACCTTATTGCAAGACTGATGTGGTGACGAACAAAGAGACAGTAGTTGAGAGGAAGCGTGTTTTTGGTTGGAAGTGTTTGTTAGAGCTTTCAACGCATCCCAAAGCTTTTTGGGATTTCAGCTAGCCTCATTCAGTTGTTAGGCATCATAACGTCTCTTAGCTTTCTTCAAGATAGCCGTACAAAAGTGTCTGTATCGCTTATACGTCATGACTAGGACATGTGGTTCTCAGGTGATTTCTTATTTTTTTTGTGGAGTGCATCACGATTACGAATGCATCGCAACAAACCCGGGGTTATCCACGGTTTCAATGTTATTTTCTTAGCTGGAACTTTTGAACGTGAAGAACATTTCGCTATCAATGGTTTAATTGCACTTATCAAAGAGTCATTCGCATTACCTGGATCTGGAATGGCATAGAGAAAAGAAAAATCCAAGGTCAGAATAAGGTAGTCAGTCAAGAGAATCGTAGTCAACGATAGTTATTGTTTTAGAAATGTTTGTTTTCTCTGCAATGTTCGAGATAGAAATTAAAGACGGACAATGATCTGTAACTGTTGAATCGTGTATTAGTGTCACTATCCTGGACCTTTTTCGTACGATTATGTGGTCCAAACAACCATTACCCCTAGTGGGGTGAGTGTGTGCAGGTAACTGTTTTGTAGTTATTGAGGTTAGGAACTATGTTATCAAGTGCTGAAAGAAATGTGTCAAAGTTGGCAGCTGAGGGTGATCGTTAAATGCAAAATGTTGCTATCTCAGAACCTAACTTAATGATTAGGCCTGAGGCCGATTTCTGAAATTCTGGTTCTTCAAATGTGTGTGTTATAGTCTCTTTAATGTACACCACCACACCATCACTCTGGTTTATGTGTTTGGAGGTTTTGTGCGAGATGTAGTTTTGCAGAAGAGAAATAGAAATGTTACTGTTGCATGGTAACCAGCACTCTGTCAAAATCAAAAGATCACAGTCCAGGTTAATGCGATAAAGTAGCGCTTGAAAGTCCAAGATATTGCAATATATAGATCGAATATTTTGTGAAAGTATATTTAGAGATTTGTTAGAATATCTTAGAAAAAATTTGGTTTGTTCGGGGATACATTTATGGGTTTCCGATACAGAGAAACCATCAACATTATCACAAACTTCATTTATACTATTCATTTTAAAATAGATAAAGTCAATTTTAGATAGGTTACCGTTTCAACGTTTCAACGTTACATTTATATCATCCACCTTCGATTTACTAATAATATATTTGTTATGGTTGAAAACATGGCAGATCTTAGCATAATGTTCATTGACCTTAGTAACGAAAATTATGTCGAATGCCCATGTTGCACTCTAGTAAAAATTGGAGAATCTACGCTCGAAATTGTTGACGACTACGTGTACCTAGGATAAACTATTCTGTTAGGTCGGTCCAATTTCGAAAAAGAGGCCGATCGTCGGATCCAACCAAGTTGGTCAGCGTTCGGGACGTTATGTAGAGTTTTCTCTTTACAAATACCGCATTGTCTCAATGCAAAAGTGTTTGACCAGTGTGTGTTACCAGTGATGACTTACGGTACAGAAATGTTTACTATGGACCTCATAAGAAGGTTCAAAGTCACTCAAATAGCAATGGAGAGGGTAATGCTCAGAGTTTCTCTGTACGATCAGATCAGGAATTATGAGATCCGTAGACGAACCAAAATCATATTGCCCTTAAAATTGCTAAAATTAAGTGTCAGTGACCGAGGCAAATTGCGCGCAAAACAGTTGCCGTCGGGGCCATAAAGTTCTAGTGGTGATCGGATACTGGAAAATGTAGAGTTGATAGGGTCACCACAAGATGGTCTAACGACCTAGTGAAGGTCGCAGGAAGCCGTTCCACAGGTGCGACAGTTATGGAGAACCTTGGGGTAGGAGTATATTCAGCAGTGAACATATTTTGGCTGAGAAGATTCCATACATAAAATACGAAGAAATTGATAAACATGGTTTTGGTATCTTTCTGCGTACACCTAAATTGCATAATTAAACCATTTCTTTAATTCTGATTTTGGCTATCCTCTGCTTTAAATCACTACTCAATCTATATTTGACAATGCAAAAAATACGGTACTCTCATTGTAGTGGTCTACAAGATTCTTATATTTTAGAAAATAATGAGTTTATTCGCTTACGCATGTTACAAAGCAGAAATCAGCAAATACTCGTTTATAGGTAAGAACATAACAGTGTTTTAAGGACATGTAACTTTATAAGGTCATAAATAAATTAATCTAATTTAAATCAGTACCAATACATTTACCCAGTTTAAAGATATGTTAATTGACTGGGCCTTTTATTTTAATTTTATTTGTAACATAATATAACATAGCGGTAATTTTAAATGTAATTTTCTTAATTTCTTATGCCATATAAGAAATTAAGAAAATTACATTTCAGACTCATCAAATATATGTTTTTTACTTTTAAAACAAACGCTAAGCAACAAACAAAATTCCTTAACGTTAAGCAAACCATTTGTTTACTACCACAATTGAAATGATAACAAACTATAGGGAAGTGTTTATGACGAACAAGGTTTCCGCGTCAAGTAGACCGTTTAGTGCGAAACCTTACAATTTAGAGAGCATTAGACAAAGTACTGTGACCATAATAACAGTTAAGTTATCTTTTATAGTCCTTTCTGCTTATCCCAAAAGATTGAATAACTAGGGGCCAAGAATATCGGTGATTAAAATTCTCTGTTCCACAAACTTAGGAAATGCCTTTTTTCTTCTCTGATCTATAATAACTCGATAATCGTTTCTGTCTAGGTAATTTTGAGATAAACATTTTAATTTGAAGTTTTTAATAGTAATAAAAAATCTCAGTTATTTAAATTAAGTACAATGGCACACAGTTTTTTATCGATAGTGTTTTATATTTGTAATTCTTCATGTTTGTAACCCGTAAGGAATCGGGGTGGGTTTTGTAGTACATGTGATGATGTACTCCTATCGGATTTCGGCTATGGTAGCCAGTCTCCACGGAGAGCTGCCAACTATGCAGGAGGTATTATAATGCACTAGTGTGTGCACAAACACAGGTGCACCCTCTGTTCCCTCACTCTCATAATCCGATGTGACGGCTATGCGACACGATTCGTGAGAGATCAGATGCAGGACTGACGACTTTACAGCCTCGGGGATTAAACACCAACTTCATTTTCACAATCAAAAAACCTCAATAACACTTTTTGACCCGACCCGGGAATCATATCCGAGACCTCTTGATCTTCAGTTGCATACGTTAACCGCTAGACTAACGAGGTAGCTAGGTCAACGTGTTTACCTACTTGTTTATCTGTCTGTAACCAACATAGCATTCGTAGCTAATAAGACTGTTTTTAGTTTCGTTTTTTTGTTGCAGATAATACATAATCTTTTCTGTTAAGGACAGTTAAGTCGTTCATGTGCCTATAATTTAAGAAACTGTTTAATTGTTCAAAGATTATTACTTCGTTTATATCTGCTGAAAGGATATTTAAGTTATTTTGTTTCGTTTCGTTGGAAGTCATAGGGATTGCAAACATTGTTAGCCTTCGGCAACAGCTTACTACGGGTGTATTACAGTTTAACATGTGCTTGTATGAAACTGACATAGGACTAAAAAAATCAAACAAACTTTGTTCTCGTTTATAGTCGATTCTGTAGCATAGAGTATGGGTGCAAGTGTCACTACTTAAGTATATTCCAAAATTATATTACTTTCCTCATTCTGTTTACTACCAAACGTATGCTTAACATTACCTCTCTTCAATTAATTCAAGTTGTCTATTTTGTAATTGCATATATTAGTTAGTCTAAAACGTTGCCCTGACAATGGTCACCCCAGCCGATATCCCATATCGATCGTGAGTGAGACAACAAAGACTGGATATAGCTCTACACCGCTCAGTTTGCCGCATAAACATGAAACCGCGATATTATTTACCTGTTTTTACGGTAAATCCATCAGTTTGCGCCTAAATATTGCCAAATTTCGATATCTAGAGCAAAATATTAGTGGTTATATGCAAGTGAAAATGTAGCTGAGCTGCAGTAACTCTTGGTTAAGAAATCACCTCATTATAATTATGGTAAGTCTAAGTTCGTTTTCGTTTTTACAACACTATTTTAGGACGTGAAACCGTTAAAATGTTTAAGGAAATTACTTTTTAACGAAACAATGTGCTATAATGATTATGTAAATTAAACATTTACTTACATATGTGAAATAAAATTAAGGAGCGTTGTCAATTTTTGAAAACAGCTGACTTAAAAGAAGTACACAAATATCAACATGAATATTACGTTAGTTAGGCCCAACTTTGATAATCTCATGACAAAAATATGTAATGAGAAAATTACAACGTTGAAGTATATAATTTTCAGATTTTTATTAAGGGAATTGGCGCAATTTTCTATGTAGCTATCATTGAGATGCGCCAATTTATATAATCATGATCATTATGTACGTTCACTTACTTATAAGCTATGGTATCGGAAAATTGAAAAGGAATCCCGTTTAAAGAAAGTGTCTTTTGACTTTCTTGAATGTTTTTCTTTGTAAGATCAAGTTAGAATTGATAGATTCTCGAACGACTAATTTTTATTATACGAATCCTATTTCTGGTATAAATTCTATACATATAACTTCTTTAATGGAAGTATAAAATATATTTAACATTAATTTAAAAGGAATTAGAACATGTCAAGTGAGCGTGGTCAAACCGGCAAGATGAGCGGCGCGCTGAGTGCGTTCAGCAGGGGTGAAGCCTGCGGAGCCCGATGGACGCTAGGTGCACTTCTCTTGGCACCGCTTGCGGCAGCCAACTCTAGCTACTGTGCGGTGCCTGCTGTAATACTACTCGCCATTTTCATAACTATAGCAAGTAAGTCCTAACTTATTCACATTCAATGAATATTGACCCAGAATAATCAAATTAACTTCTATAATACTGACACTGATTAATGTTGGTAACTAATGTACTTACATTAATTGTAAATATTTTACGGTTTCATCTACAACTTATTAGTAAAGTACAGCTTTAAATGAAAAATAAGAAAATAGTTCACAAACAAAACAAAACTTTACCTGGGCAACGGCGGTGTCTACATGGAAGTTAAGTGTTACGGAATTATTTATTTTAGAAATAAACCAAATATCAAAGAGGGACAAAATAAAATAATAAAATTTATTCCTATTTTTTTTTTTGTTTCTTTTTCATTTTTTTTTGTACAAATAAACGCAATGTTGGTTGCAATAAATTGCATTTGTCTTTTAATTGCAAATAGGTGTACCTACTTGTGAAACAAACTGTATTATCATTTTTTGTGTGTTATCTAGATTATAAACTCACTTTTTTCAACAATTTGTAAAGTATTTCGATAGGAAAATGCTTTAAAGGTAATCTCTGCACATATTCCCTTTTAGTAAACTTTCGTTGCCATCACCTAGTTTACTTTATAGATAGATGTGTATATGCCTTATGTTACAGCGTTCACATGTAAAGACTTAAGAAAGTTGGCCGAAATTCTACCTCCACCGAAGACATCTCGTGGCCGCAGAGAAAGGAATTTACGCTCGTTCGCTGATTTCATGGCAATGTGGATGACTTTTCTATCGCATTTGGTGGCTGTCGCAATTTGTGCCCGAATTCTGAGCGCAACAGCAGATCATGTGACCGGTGGCCGGACCAGGAGATGGTTATTCGGTTATGAAACTCGATCACTGGGCGAGCCGTGGCCTGATGTATTGGGAGTAACGGTTGTGATGGTCGTTTGCGCCATGTTTATGTGTGGACTTGAGGTGAATGTAATTTTTGTAAGCCACGTTTAACGTTAATAAAATTTGACAACGTTATATAATTCACAATCCATAGCCATTGAAGTCAAGGTTTAATCACCTACTGTAATTGCTATCAAAACACAGAAATCTTTCACAACTTTGACGTAGGTAATCAGTTTTAGACATTATTTTTTAATTACATCTGCTACCTCAAACGAAATCGAAAAGTTTAATAAATTCACCTAAAAGTACTTAATATTTAGCTGTGGTATTTAATAAAATAGATTGAAACTGGTGAAACAGCAACAATTTTTCATTAGATACATTTCAACCTATAGGTATTATTAATGTGGGTAATGCAGATCTGAATCAGGCCATATAAGTAAACTAACACTAGACACTTAGACAATTATAACTTTATTGGTAAAAAAAATCATACGTTGGTACTCTTCAAATATATGAGGTACTTGGAGTATAAAATAAATTACTAAATTAAAGATAGTTACATTGTTTGTAACTCAAGAACAGCAGGACCAACTTTAATTCTTGATCTTTAATTTGTCTCCTCCCCGAGTTGTAAAATTATTAAAGTGAATTTTCTAATACTTAAAGAAAACAATGTAGATAAAACTACTAAAAACTACTAATGTCAAAATAATAAGCAAATTTAATTAAAAAAGAAACAATTCAAAACAAAGAATTTATCTCTAGTTTAAACACGTCGCAGCATAAAAAGAAAAATATAAATCGAAATGTGACCCTCTGTTATCGCTTGTCACTAAAACCCCGCATACGAAAGGACAGTGCATGTTAATAAATTAGTTCAGATTTGGAGACTATAACCACAACAATAGGTTTATAAAAATTAGGTTGAATGCTTCGCTGATTTCCTATGATAGCAAATATTACTTAATATGTTCGTAAGTCATGTAAAAGAATCCGATTTCCTGTTAACGATAAAATATATACTACTTTATCGTTATATTGGCACTATTTATTTACAATTTCATTACTTACGTTGTGTTATGATAAATTTCTAAGGTCTCGAAACTGTTATTTGTTATTTACTTTCAGGAGAGCATGATGTTCACATTCATGTTGCTAATTCTGCTGTATATATTTAGTCAGTTTTTTGCAATTTTCGGCCTTATTAACTTTGATATTGCAAATATCAATATGCCAATACCGATAACTGTGTATGAGGTAACTATACTGGTTTATTTTTCTAACTTTCTAATATGTAGTTTAGATGAATATGTTACTAAACTAACTAGTTGTAAATAGTCTGCGTGTCATCGCATTCAGAGTTGATAATTGCTGCTTAATTAAGACAGTAAATCTACGAAATTGAACTGTAATTAATTGTTGTTAATTTATTAAATGTCAATTTTCAGCTCTTTGTAGCAGGTGCGCCTATCTCATATGCGTTTAACGTCGTAATTCCCAAAAGCAATGGAAGTACATTGAAGAAAAATTTGTTACTTATGATTGGACTACCTACAATTATACTATCAGGCTTGTGTTTTCTTTACACGAACATGCTAAGAGGGTAAATACGCTACCTAATTTACTAGTATCACTGACTAAAACAGTTTCAAGATATAACCACATCAATCGTTACGTCCTTATCAAGTACAATAAATGATAGATCAACGTTATGTATATTGTATGATCATACATATCTGTTTACATCCTCATTAATTCACGTTTTGAATTGCAGCCACAGCATTGATGCAGCTTTACCCATCACCACATTACTGGAAGCGAGGGCCGCTGGTTGGGTTTGCCCGGTACTAGCTGCGGTAACCGTTGCAGGTGTATGTTTAGCTCTCACCGAACTGTGCCCCCTACTCTTTACGGTTTTAGTGGCACTTGCTTCACCAGAATGGAAAGTACTCACGAGGTCAATGACTTATGAGAGCGCTACTACAGGTAGCCCGGTACTCGCTGTCTTTACCGCTGGTGGGTAATATATTGGTCATAGGTTATTGTTTATTTGTATAACATTTTATTTTGCAATTACACTAATTACGAAATCAAATGCGAGAGACTCTGAGAAGATGATCGAAGTAAATTAGTGTAAAATTAGGTCTTGCCAGTAAAGAGCAGGCGGATAGATCGAATGTCTTCTGTGGATTCAACAAAATTGCCTGCCTGTGACGTTTACAGACTGATACGACGAAAGAAAAACCGTATACGTACTTCCACCTCAAATGGTGACAACGCAATTCGGATTTATGAGTTAGAGTTGTCCATGAGCGATGTTACTCACTATCGAATGACCCGTCAGCTCGCTCACTCTTTCCATTTTTAAACATATTGTGGGAAAACGAGGATGTAACCATTGAGTAGCTGAAAGTAAATTAAAATTAAATAGAAAAGGACCTTCGGTTGATAATTCTACATAATTTATTAGCTAACGTGGTCCGACAACCTAGTAATAAGTCCAAGCATATAAGATCGCAGAAAGTCGTTGGACCCGAGTTGCACAGGACTAGCTGTTATAAAGGACTTTGGGAGAGACTTTATGTCCAGTAGCGGACGTCTTTTAGCTGAGATGATGATGATGATGATGAAGAAATATGTTACATAGATCTGTGTATCCAAAGATCTAAATCTTTCGCTAATTTACACTACCAAGTGATAAATACCCGATGATAGCATACATATACGGACACTGTCATGACATGACACTATTTATTATACATACATAATTCCTTGAATTAATTGAAAATGACACATTACGAGAGAATAACTAAGCTTCTAAAAGTGTTCATGTGCTAATTCATTATTCTCACACAACTATGGATGTAGTTATGCAAAAAGGATCCAACCCACAGTGTGGAACCAATTATAATAATGTCATGTATAAAAGTGTCATTTTGTGGGTTAGATCCTTTTTGCATAACTACGATATTTTCTGTTATCGACGTTTAAGTGTAAAATATTCTTAGGCCATTTTTCATGACCAAATATACTAACATTTATGTTAAGTGTGGATGTTTTTATAAGTCATTATTATATCAAAACATTATTTTTTCTATATTGCAGGTAGCTTGGCAGCCATCCTTGCATTTGCGTGTCCCTTATCGCATATGATCACGCTTATGAATGCGAGCCATTTGCTTGGTATATCTATTCAGGCGTTTCATTTTATTATAATGCGGTGTGTGCCTACACTTGAACAGAAAGAGGCCGGCGGTAAGACCATGAATATTTTTATAGTTTTTATTTAAAAGATCGGTCGCATAAATTAACCATAACATACTAATATATTGCAGATATTGAATACAAACGTTTAGGAAGGGATGGCGGGCGTAAACAATCCAGTGCAAGTAAGAAACGGAGTCTTTGGTTCATTCCATCTGCCATACGTCACACTAAAACTTTGGAAAGCATCAAGTCCAAAGTGACAAAAGGTAAATATACTCTAGTCAATGACGTCAGGAATAAAAACATTACAATTAGTCACACGGGTACTAAAATTCGCATATTTCTACTGGGTTAGGTTACCTGGTTTAAGCCAGTCCTTTTAAGACATTAACATTGATTACATGCGCCTACGAATTCCAAACGTAGATTCATAGTATAGTAATATAAATTAAGCTGCCTATTAAGAATTAGTAGACAGCAGAACTTTTAAATCAATCTGACCCATTTAGATAATTATGATACATATTATACATAAGCTAATACTATGAATCTTGTGTTCCTACTTTTTAATAGGGCACATAAAAATAATTAACATTATTTTCAGAAACTGAAGAACGTGAGTGTCTGCTTCTCGATGAATATGCAGGGTGTCCACCAGAGGAAATAGATCCCATGACCAGCAGCAGTAGCGGTATTAGAGAGGCTGTAACAGTGGAAGTAGGCGATCCCACGTCTGATGCAGAAGCCAGTGAGCCGGAGCTATCTTCTGGCGACGACTCAACTGATATTGATGCAGTCGTGAAAGAATACAGGGACAGAATTCAAGTAATAACCAGTGGTTTAATAAGCAGCAATAGTGATTTATTCCTAAGACTAAACGACACATGTGTCTAGTGTCAAGCAGCCCTAGGGCTGCGAGGCCTAAGGGGACGCATTGAGGATGTTTTGCAACTGAATGATTCTATAATATAATTGATTCCACATACAGATTTACATATGTCAGACACTTATTACTTACCCCTGTCTAGAAAGGAACAAACATATAAACAATCAAATCAATACCGGACATTCATTTATATTTGTGGAATAAAAAATAAAATTGATTTAACAATTTAATTTCAGGTTGTAACATCCGTTCCACAGTCAACTGCACCGTCTCCTCCGTGCGTTCGCGGAGCACGATTGTCGGCAGCTGGAGCGGTTCTGCAAATCCTCGCTGATGCTGTAATTGCTGTTGCATTCTGCAATGAAAGCCTTAGACTACCTATGTTTGCTACTGGAGTACCACGTAAGAGTTTAAGGCTTGTTTGTGTCTTCTGTTAAAAGTAAATTCTAGAATGAGTTTATATATGACTCTTATTGTCTAATGACTACTCTATAAATTTTGATGCAGAACTACTTAAGACCTTATAGTCTATGCAGAAAGTATTTGAGATACTAACAGAAATGTTTCTGATAGCACACTTACCTACATATAATAAATAGGGTGGGCCAAGAATTCGTTAACATTTGAATCTAACATCCCCGCAAACATGTTACGGGAGTTCTTGGGATCGACGCTACTGGAATTTGCTGGCTACAATCGTAACACATGGTTTCAACAAGATGGAGCCACATGTCACGCATCCAATGAGTCCCTGTCGGAGGTCAAAGTTATGTTTCCGGAAAAGCTGATTTCCAGACGAGGCGATATTCCATGGCCACCCTGAAGTCCAGATCTATCCACAGCAGACTTCTTTTTATGGAGTTATTTGAAGATTCGTGTCTACATCAATAAGCCAAATACATTACGTCATCTAAAAGAAAAAAAACAGTAAAGAGATGTCGGTGATCTCACAGTCTCTTTGCCGACAATATTCGAAAATTTCGGTGCTCACTTAGAAGACTGCAAACGTTGGAACAGTGGTCAATTAGACGATGTAATTTTTAAAAAATAAATTCCATTTAATGAGCTTTCTTGTAAATAAGCAATTTTTCTAATACATCAAATGGTTTTTTATACAGTTTTGCCAAATATTAATTAATTCGTGACGCAATCTATACTCGTATATTATTTGAACGAAAAAAGAGCACCTCTGAGATTACATGGACCTATGTTGAATGGCAATGAATCTGGCACATTTTACTAGTTTGGTAATTTACATCTTGCAAATCACCAGACTTATGAAGGTTTTCAGTGGTCAGATAAAATCCAAATTATTTTTTTTCAGTATGGCTCTTCGCTACACTCCTATGTGCATGGCAACCATCACACAATTTGGGCATGAGGCACGCTCAAAGCCTGCAAGGACCTTTAACTATGTTAATTGCACTACTGCTCCTAACGCCATTACTACTCGATTCTTGGCCAGCTATCACCCTTTTTGCATCCGCTGGTAAGTGGGCATTTCTTTTTTGAACTGAATTTGTATAATGCAATATACTTACACCAAAAAATTCCAGGTGTCGTAATATATGCAAGATGCGAGCGATGGTGCGGTAACCTGGCTGTACAACAAGCGCGCACTGCTTTGGAAAGACGTAAGCTGAGGCCGGTATCTGGAACCGTTCCACTTACTAACGCCCACCTTACACATATTGACACTGTGTACATAGCCAGGTTCGTGTTGATAATGTATAATAAAGTATAAGGAACACAAAGTATAAGTAAAGTAAGTAAGCTCTATTCAGATGATATGGTGGTCAATCTCTTTCAGATGACATGACGATGACTCGGATACGAGTCTGGATAATTTATTAGACGCGGAGGATGAGGAAGGTGATCCTGATAATGAATGACAACAAGCTGACGTGATTATTATCATCGCCCCTTAAAATCATTCTTCACAACCACAATTTGTACCTTGTGTACCATTGTATGGATGTTTCTTCTCATTACAAAATTAAGTAGGCAACAGTGCTACGCTGTGATGTTTGAAATAGTTTTTAAACGCAAATACTTAAGTACTATCAAAACTATTGCATTATTCTAGCTACTTTGTTCTTATTGAGCAAAACAAACTGCAAGCCAAGTGTTGTTAATTAGTGCCTAGATGTTAGAAAACACAAATGCGATGCTTACTATTAATAAAGTTAACTAGGCATATTAAGGACGTTTTTGAATTAATAAAAATATTTAATATAGCTTCACACCACATGTATTTTTTAGAATTCAATCACGTAAATGTGTTACATAAATGTACTATTTGTATATAAAAAGAAGTTATTTTGTAAATTTGATGTAATGTCTATCCGTCCATTTTGCCATTACCAGCTTTGGTTACGCTTTACCTGATCCCATTTAAAATAAAAATATTCGTAAGTACATAATTTAAAATTTCCACTTAACAACCTCGTTTATCAAGTTGTTTACAAATATAACAAATTTCAATGGCAATTTAAAAAAAAAAACAATGTAATCTTAGGTAAAACTGGCCTATATAATGCTAAAATAGATAGTGAGAATGGTATTCAATTTAATAATAAAAGTAGTAATTCGCGTTATGTTTGTTTTAATTATTTAACAAATATTTATTTTTCTAACAAATGCATTTTATACAATTTTTCAGTTTCCTCATCTTCAAAGCAAGGGTTAAAGTTGACATTGATAACTTCTTTAAAGCCTTCGTTGGTGGATGGTTCAGCAAATTTATTTCTGTAAAAAATGTAAACCCCAATAAGTCGATATTCTGTCTCTGTACATAATTTAGTTTCAAATTTACTTCTCACACTGAATATTGCAAAAAAAAGTAAATAGTATTCTCCGACTAACGCTAACGGCACACACTTGTAGTCGTCTGTATGTGAATTGTGGCTCCGATGCAAGTATGTGAACGCCCCCTATTAAATATCCATGCATACACAGGACATAATGAAAAAGCTGCAAACGTCGGCTAGTGCTGAAATTATTAAAATAGAAAGCTATGCACTAGTGGAATATATTACAATACTGTATCCCTTGTGGGGGGAGATTGTTCTCTGCATACACTAAGACTGAAGGGAACACAGAGAAAGGTGCTTATAATTCTATTGAATTTGTTTCAAGTTTTCTTTCTCTTTGTAATGATATTTTCCTGAATAGTTTGTTCCCTTAGTCGCCTCTTACGACACTCTTATTCTTAATCTGTCACCACACGAACAATTCCTATACTCAGTCGTAAAATATGTTTGCAATATCATATAGACTGCAAAATGTAAAGTATCTATAAAAAATACTTACTTGTAGGTATGGTATACAACATCAGGAACAGGCATATGATTCGTCTTCACCAATTCTCTGAATTTATTGTTATGTTTTGCGTGAGCCATACTTGCCGTCATTACTATGCAACGACAGTCCACATTCATTTGTTTAGCAAGAGATACCCAACGTGCCCGAGATTCTCTATCTGGATTAGTGCTATCTACTATTACACTTTTACCTTGCTAAAAATAGAACTTATTAGTAGCAGTACATAAAAAATAAATAAATTCTAGCACTTAAACAAGTTTTTATACCTAAAATGACATTTGGTATCTATCTCTGTAAAGTAGTGAACTACGGTTCATTTGCATTAAGAAAATAGTAATGTATTGATCTAGCCATGTCCTCTAACCAATCAGCTTCTAAGAAATTAAAGTTATTGTTTTGTACAAAAGCAAGGGAATGAGAAATAGTTATAAATTATGACCTCTTCAATCACAAGGACTTTGAATACTGTGAGTTAAAAATAAAGAATAAATAAAATAAATAAATTAATGTCTCTAGGTGTTTTTTTGTATGTTTTTTTATCAATGTGAAGGTTAACATTCTACCTACTATGTAATTTTCTAATACAAACCTGCAAAAACTTTTTTGCATCAATTGCACAATTCTGCCAAGAACCAAGATTATCCCTGCATACAGTACAATAGGCGTATTGAGATTTTTGTTCAATTTGTTTAGCTAAAAATGATTTTCCACTGCCAGGGTACCCAACCAACACAAGAATCTGCAAAAAATCTTTACATAGATAAATAGACCTATTATATTAAAGATAATTTTTGACAAAATAGTAATTTTTGATTGTGTTTACTCACCTCTTTTACTTTACTAATCACATTATGATTAAAATCACCAGAACTCAATTGTTTGGGGTTAAATTCTGGTTTAGCAATTGGTATATTAGCAATTGAGTGTCCCAAAAAGAATTGTTCTGGAGTATAAAATTTAAGCCCAAGATTTTCTGCCAACATCTTATCAACCATTGAATGATCTTTCTTCTTGCCTGGGGCCCACTTGGCAAGCCTTCCTGCAGCATCACCACAATAAAAACTCTCGGCCTTGTCTATATTTGTTACACCAATATTTTTCTGCTCAGTCAAAACTTTCCACATACCAGTAAGTGGTTTTCTATAAAATCCCTTACATGTTGCTAAGTAAACTTGTATAGGTACATCCAATTTCTCCACAATTGCCTCAACTTTTCTTTTAAAATCTTCTATTTTAACTCGTCCATTGCCTATTGGAGCTTGATTACTAAGTATTACCAGTTTGTATCCACTTTCTAGTAGCTCTTTTAACTTTTTTTCAATTGTGGGAAATGCTATTTGCCAGTCATTAATATCAACGGGAAAGACTCTGCCAGACTTTGTTGTAATTAGTGTGCCATCCATGTCAAAACCTGCGATTTTAGAACTAGATTTTACTCCTTTAGAAGTAAACACATAGAGTTCACCTTTGTCAATTTCCTCCCAGACATCATCAGTTTCAGGTTTTATAATGGGCATAACTTCTTTTGATGCCATTTTTACATTCTTTTTTTTTGGAGGTGACTCTTCATTTGATTCTAGTTTTCTTTTAAAACTATATCGTTTGTTATCATTCTGATCAGGAGGTGGGCTAAATTCAATAATGTGTATATAAGTGTTCAAAAGGATTTCTAGACGAGATCCATGTTCCACTTTATATTCCTGTTCTTTGACTAAAGCACATCCATCAAGGCCTGATGCATTAATTCCTAGCTGTTTAACATGAACTATGCAGTTTTCACAGTCAGCTTTGAGGGACACTGTTGAAAAATTTTTTTTCATTATGTGTAAAATTATAAACAAAATAAAAGTATTATCATCTATGAAATTAAGAAAGAGCCTTCAGTTTTAAGCTATAATAGTTTTAAATACCATTATATAAAGATAGTAAGATGTTACAGTATTTGCTACTTACATTGTGCTCTAGAACAAGCCTGATCGGTAATTCTAGTGATTTTGCTTCGACCTACAGTTATTTCCACATCATGCAATAGCTTTATAGGAGCATGGGAGTCCTTTAAACATCGTAAGCAGCAAGAACGAAACATTGCGAAATTACGGAATAACTAGTAAATAAAAGTACATAGAAATTACAAATGTTGGAACACTTCGTAACTTGGATTGTTTATTAGATAATTTTCCATTATTATCAATCAAAACCTAAACATGAACATGTCACACAGAATAATTATAATTAATGACACCTCCTAATAATAAATATTTTAGTATTTTAGGAATCGTTGTTATAAACTTAAGGAAAATGATGATATATATAATGAGATTATAAGTATTCGTTTATTGACACGAGTGACATGTAAAAGTTGAACTCTATTCAACAGGGTTGCCACTGATTTTGGCTTTCACACTTGGGGCCACTTTACATAATTTTACGAACCTGATCGTGTCCTCTTACTACGTACAACAGATCTCAAATCTCATATTTATATGAGGAAGTTCGAACAATTTTTAGGCCTACTTCTCAATTTAAAGTACTTTTTTCAGTATAAAATACTAATTTCACTTTGTTTACTCAACACTTTACAAGTATAGGGTGAGCCAAGAATTCGTTAACAATCCAATATCCCACGCAAACATTTTACGAGAGTTCGTTGGATTGATGCTACTGGAATTCGCTAGCTATAATCGTAACACATGATTTCAACAAGATGGAGCCACATGTCACACATCCAATGAGTCCCTGCCAAAGATGTGCTGCTTGTGGTCAAAGATAAGATTCTGGAAAAGCTGATTTCCAGAGGAGATGACCTTCCATGACCACCTAGAAGTCTAGATCTATCCACAGCAGACTTTTTTTTATGAAATTATTTAAAGAATCGTGTCTACACCAATAAACCAAATACACTACGTCAACTAAAAGAAAAAATAAGCTAAAAGATGTTGGCGATCTCGCGGTCACCTTGGTGACGAGTATTCGAAAATTTCGGTGCTCGCTTAGAAGAGTACAAACGTCTCAAATGGTTGAAAAAATAAGTGAGTTTTTTGTCGTTCAACCCTCATTTTAAGTTCTCTTGGCAAGGATCTCCTCAGATCTCCTCTTGTCAGTCTGCATTCAGAATTTGTCTTTCAGTTTAGATAAGAAGTACATAACATCACACTATCATTGTCAGTCTCTGAACTAAAATAATAATGGAGTAAAGTAAATCATTTTGACTTGATTTTCGAGTTTCGATTTTACTATAAGGTACCCCTAAAATAAATTAATACTTGGTAACACTGGATACAAATTACTTCATTCAATAATTCAATATTGTATTATTTTGCTCTTGTAAGCGAAGTGGTCTATGTTTGTGTTTCCAAATTTTCGATTAGATCGGAATTCTTTTAGGGTAAAAGATTTATAAAACTATGAATGATTGATTATTGTCTTAACATTTCAATAGACAGCGCTAATAGTCATTTAATTATAACTTGACTTTTTATCATAAAAATTAAGGTTTGTCAACCAGAATATTTGATTTAAACACACTGACGTGTATATATAATATTGGTGGTGTCATGTGGATTCTCCGTAATTGTACATTTGCCATCAAGTTTCAGGCCTTCTTCGGTTCTGTCATGCCGGTAACAAAGCGAAAACAATTAAGTGAAAAAGAAGAACTATTGGAAAATGGTGACAACAATTCGGCACAACATGAAAGAAGTAATATCAAAGGAGATGAATTAAATATTGCTGTCTTGTTGTTCTTATATACCCTCCAAGGTATACCTCTAGGGCTCGCTGGTGCAGTGCCCATGCTGCTACAAAATCGCGGCATAACTTACACGCAACAAGTGAGTATATTTTTATTTAATCTTAAGTCGCATTCTAATTTTCCTCTTTGACACGTAGCTATTGAAGATACGTCGTACTGTTTCAAATTGTTTGTTGCGTCCAATCATAACTGTAATTAAATTCGGTCATAAACACTTCTTTTTTAATTCTGTAAACGAATTTAATTTTACAAGTAGTTAGATATTTAATAAAATAAGATAAAAGCAATAAGTATTTTGCCTAATGAAGTTTTAATTTATTTGGGTTTTTGTTGTTATGTATTTGTAATTTTTTTAGATAAATTACTTATTCATAAATTCATTTTTTACGTTATTACAGCAATCTTATTTTGTTATCTGTTTTATTTGCAACTTCATTCATTTACCTTTAATAAATTTTATATGCTACAAAGTGATGACTTATTAATGTTTTACCGATTTGAACATATTGGAGGTTCAGGCCTAGATATTTAAATAACTTTCATTGAGATAATTAAAATATTTTTGTACAAGTAACTTGAGATTTAAAATTTTTTTAACACTCTTTTTAATCTATAATCAATAAGTTGCATTTCAAATGTATCTTAAGATGAGTAAATTTTTTATATTTTATTTATTTATTTACTATTTGTGTATGCTCCGCCTGCCTTGCTTGGGATCAGACCACTATGTATGAAACATATGAAGTTATTATTATTGTAACATACATATACATACAAAATAATTTTTTGAAGATCTATGAACATATATTGTATAAAGGATTCATAAAAACATTATACTATTTTAATTGCAGGCTGAATTTAGTTTTGTCAATTGGCCATTTAGTGTTAAGTTATTATGGGCACCAATAGTGGATGCATTGTTTTGGCCCAAGTTTGGACGAAGAAAAACTTGGCTAGTTCCTGTACAATACTTACTGGGTATTGTCATGATCATTATGTCTAACTGTATTACTGATTGGCTTGGATCTGAAGATGTTGCCCCATCAATGATGTACCTTACAATATCATTTCTGTTCCTAAACTTCTTGGCTGCTACTCAAGACATAGCCGTCGATGGGTGGGCACTTACAATGTTGAAAAGGTATGTTCTCTTACAAACTTTATTAATGCTTGATATTAGGAGTTAATGCAGCCTGACTATGTATAAAGAACTGGTTTTAAAATCTCACCCACGAGAGAATGGTGGACGAATGGATTAAACAGATGGATTTGATCCCACTTTGCTCCTAACCATAGTGATTTGATTAATGCAACAAAGCAATATAGTAATATAATTTTTAATCTCATACTGTTCAGCATTTTCTTTTCATTATCACTATTCATATTTATTGTTTATCAAATATAAGAATTAAAATATTCTTTTTCTGAATAAAAACCCTGTGTCCTTTTCGAGTCAATAAGAGGAGGTAAATTTAACTTCCACATTTGCAATGTTTTAGGACTGCCACCTAATCCATTATAAAATATCTTTTTAACGAGAAATAATAATAAATAACCCACATATCTCACTCACGAATATCTGATTCTAAAGTAGTCTGAGCCTGTGCTATGGTAATCAGACTGCTGTTAAACATACTTAAATGTTTTTAAATACATACATATTGTAGCCCATCACACAAATATTTGGTCTGGTGGACCAGGACTTAGTAGTCGGGACCGCTGGACAGACACATTATATATATAACTTTTTATATTTTTCAGGTGTAATGTTGGACATGCCTCAACCTGTAATACAGTAGGACAGACAGCTGGATTTTTTCTCGGTTATGTCTTATTTCTTGCTCTGGAATCACCTTACTTTTGTAACAAATATATTCGTTATGAACCTGAAGCAACTGGCATTGTTACATTAGCTAGCTTCCTGTTATTCTGGGGCTGGATATTCATTATAACAACTACTTTAATAGCTGTATTTAAACACGAAACACAAGATACAAATGTCAAGGACAATAATGATACGAGAGGTGTTAAAGATGTTGTTAATGCATATAAACAGCTTTATACAATTATGAAGCTGCCAGCTGTACGCACATTAGCTCTTGTTCTCTTTACTGCTAAGGTAAGTTTTACATAAATTATATACATACTCTAAAAATGTAATATATCATTTTATATAATTAGTATCTTGAGGTCTCGGGTTCGATTCCCGGGTCGGACTAAATGTTTGTATGATCTGCAAATATTTGTCCGAAATATTTATTTATACTAAGCTAGAATCATTATAAGCAGTAAGTTCAAAAACTTACGACAACCTTGGCAATGTATACTGTAGCTATAAAACTCAAATACTTGATAATTAAGGAATAAAGTCTGTAAATAAATTGTTAACTGGTTTTATTCCTATTTAATTAAATAGCAATAAAATTACTCCTGATAAACATTCGTATTTTCATTGCTTTATGAGGTAAAGTAAAATACATCCAAATCATTTAACTAAGGCACTAACAATGTAACATATAAGTTTTTATTACCAATGAATGTTGTTTGGTTGAACATGCTAATCTTATGAATTATTGGTTCAAATTGAGAAATTCCTTTAACGTTGGCTCTAAAAGTAGGTTATTCCACCGCCACGCTACTATTGAAGGCTCCTACACTATGCTGACAACAAGTTTCGCGGAAAAGTTTGCCGGCGGCATACCTACGCGGCAAAAACCCGTCAGCCAAGACGCCGACATAGTGTGCAGGAACATTAATAGGAACCGAGTATTCAGAAAAATGTTGCAAAATGGGCTTCTTTTAAGAAATGTAGACGAAATTGTATGGGACAATTGATGATATATAAACATTGAAAATACCAAATTGGTTATTCTCAATGATTTAATATGCTAATTTTGTATTTCAGCTAGGATTCTGCGCCAGTGATGCAGTATCAGGTCTTAAGCTTGTGGAAGCTGGTGTCCCCAGGGAGGACTTAGCTCTATTGGCAGTGCCATTAGTCCCAGTACAAATAATAATGCCAGTGGTTAGTACATTAGCCTATATAAATACATTTAAAAAATACTATCATTATTTATGAAGGTCAGAAGTCAAATTAGAACCTTTTTTCATGAAAAATAAATACTGCTTGATAATATCACTTGATTAGATGTTAATGTAACTAGAGATCCTTAGAAGAATTAATGTAGGCTATTTCGAATGTCTTGTTTTGTTTGATTAGCCAGTATAAATTGAACTGTCATTGTATTTAGACTTTGGTACTACGACCAATCGACTGCACGGTTGGCCTAGTGGTTTAAGCGGTTAATTTTGCGGAAGGAGGCGGCGGAGAAGGCCCGGGAGGACAACCTCCACTCGGACCCAATTCGCCGCCGGCGAACCGGGCGGCGGAGGCGCGCGTACCAGCGCCTCATGCCGCCTTGAGTGTGGCCGCGGGTGGACGGGACGGGTTTTCCCCTCCATCCGCTATAGTGGCCAGCCGCGAGGAGGCGACGTCCGCGTGTGCCGTACGTCGCCTAAAAGGGAAGTTTATCCGCAGATGGTGCCCGCGGTAGCGGGCAGCCACTAGGAGAGATCTGGATGTCGTAATAACAGCTGTTCCCGGATCCCTCCTATGTCAGGCGCAAAGTGGCACACAGTCGGTCCGATTCCGACACACTACCCCGCACACACATACACAAAAAAAAAAGTGGTTTAAGCGGTTGCCACGCCGCTCTCTACTGGTACATGAGACAACACTTTGTGTGATCCACAAATTGTAGTCTGAGTGTTCTTTGTGTCCGTTTATAACTTCCCTCGGAATACATGTTTTATTCCTGATGCGGACGTTGTCTTTTAAAAAAGACTAGAATAGAAAAATATATATTTGTTATAACAGTAAATCGTTCTCCACTCTTCCTAATTGTAATATAATTTGTTTAAAAATGAGTAAAAAATGTTATTTACTTTTAAATATAAGTTCAATTCGTAAAATCATTTTATGTTGAATTCGTAACACTGGAGCTCTTCAATAACTACTAAATGAAAATAATTGAGTTAAAGAACTGTTACTAAACTGTTTTTTTAAATTATTTATATGTATACAGATATAAAAAGTTTTTTTTAAAAACAATTCACATATTTTAACTACTTACGTTACCAAGTTGCTTGAGTAAAAAAAAGTAATAATTAAATATATCTTGTTTTCTTACTACAATATTATAAGGAAACCTACTTGTAGTGTGAACTAATTTAAATTAAATTATAAAAGAGAAGGTATGAGCGATTTGTCAACACACCATTCTAACAATGACTTCGTTAATTTTTATCTTTGTTCAATAACATATATATTTATGTAATATAGTGTCTTATCTGACTTACCAAATGTTAGAATTTGTACTCCAGAGTTAAATTATATCATAATGCATTATATCTATGCACAAGATATATGTAAAAACTGAGTATAATCCCGTAGATACCTGTTATCAAGCAAAAAAACGTACCAAACAGTGGCATTCATCTTTATTTTAGTTTTATTTAACATAAAGTATAAAACCAACAAAAAGAAAGTAAAAACTAAAACCTAAATACTTAAAAAAGAGATCTAAAAAGGACGAAAAAGACATTAATTTAGACAAAAATCCAGAAATGCGTAGTACAAAAATGGTCAAAGTGGAACCGTGGTCGCACCTACGGTACACCTACTACGAAGCGGGTTCGGTAGATAAACAGTGAGTGCGATCACGACCCTAGCTTGAAAATTTTTTGCTCTGGGTTTCTATGTGAATTATTTTCTTGTTTCGTCCATTTTAGATCTTCTTTTAAATTATTTATGTATATTATTTTGGAATTAGAACTAATTACGGTATTCTGCAAACCGGTCACGAGTTTTGATTTATAAAGTGCCCTTTCTGTTCTCGCTCATAGCAAATATTGGTCGATGAGCTCATATATTTGTCCTATGTCTGGGTGTTTTATTTAATATTTATCTGTTTATGCTTACAAGTTATCTGGTACCCATAGAAGACTTCATAGTTTGGGACCAGTAAACTAGCCGTGCGTGACATAATTATTTCATATTATCAGGTGTATACAAAAAACCGCGAGCAACTGCTAGTAATAAATATAAATAAAATCTATAAATATATATGAAACTACTTGTCCAAATATGACAAGTAATGTTAGAGACATGAGGAAACAGATGAACATAAATACATACATATCTTTTTGGCTTTGCCGTTGTCGGAAAAAAAAAATGCTTGATTCGACCAAGGCACTATAGAGTCCACATATATACATATCAATAGTCAATGATAGGAGAATTTGCATTTTTTTTCGTCAACCAATTTTATTTTTTTTTGTAATTATTGACTACCTGCAGTCTTCGATTTTAAAAAATCTTTGTCTATAAATTTTATTCCACGGTATACACATATACACCATAACAAACACTTTTTCAGATCTTAGCGAAGCATACAACCGGTCCGACACCTCTGTCGCTGTGGTTACGTGCGTACCCACTACGGCTGCTAGTGGGGCCGCTCGCCGCTGCTCTCGTGGCCATCACACCGACTCTTCTCGGTGATTCTGGACCCTCATACTCCTATCTATTTCTCTTATTGTGTCTTTACGTGTTTCATCAGGTAAGTGATACTATTAAATTATATTTTCATTGAAATAGAATATCTACTGCCTATTTTTTTCTTATTATAATTTATGTTAATGTATGAGTATACGAGTCCTATACCCTCTAGCTGTAAAGTCCGATTTGTAAAAATGTCTTTGAAGACTTATAAAAATAAATTCATTTCATTTCAAACCGTAAACCTAATGATTAAATTAAAGTCTACAAAAAATTCTTATACTTGTCGTAAAACGAAATACTAACAACATACTTGGTTGAAACCAAAAAAGAAAACTAAGTAAATCCTTTCAGGATGGAGACTTTTATCAGTTGTTTGAACTGCCTTCTTGTCTATATTGTATATATTGTATCTATATATTATATATATATACACTGTGACTGGTGAGATACCTTCAATACTTATGGAGAGTACTCGGTACTCGATTCTCGTTAACTTGATATAAAAAAAATAGGTGCTTATTTTTTATTGAAATGTCTCTAAAAATAAGTCCGCGCGGTGTCCAAGTATTCCGCAGTTAAATACTGGGCTCTCGGTGTACTGTGTACGAAGTTTACTAAGAAGTTATTTAATATTTCGTTTTTATGTTATTTTATTTCATGATATATGTTCGCATACTATCACGTCCTCAAATATTGAAAGTATCTCACCAGTCAGTCTGTATATAATATAATAATAGTAATAAAATCCAAACACTCATCTCTGATACAGAAAACAATTTAGATACCCTTGATACGTAAATTTTCGTACAACCGTAAACAACGAGTACACTGTTATAAAAAGTATATTTACCTTTTATCACAAGCATGTAATTGAATAATCGAAATCTAAATATACGATCAGAATGTCAAGAAATCGCGACAAGTTTTAACGCCGACAAGTTTTCAAACAACAGCTAACAGAAATATCGTCATGACCCCATCACCTCAGATATGATTGTATTTATTTTTATTATATATGTATATTATATAAATATTCATTTATGTACTTAGAAATATCATTAGTAATATCTATAAATCCATGGGTTAAATTTTTTTGTCTTGTTCCTTAATGGACCGACTCAAGGTTGATTGGTGGATAATGCCATGTGGCATTAAGTTCGCCTCATACAATTGTAATGAAAGAAGTGTAAATAATAAATAAAAATAAATAGAACTTATTTTTAGTGAAATTTACTTCGACACATTTGTATTTGTTTAATTTCATTATTTTCAGACATGTCTCTATTGCATGTTCGTCGCTGTGATGGCTTTCTTTGCGAAAGTTTCCGATCCAACTGTCGGAGGCACGTACATGACGTTTTTGAACACTATGTCAAACCTTGGTACAAACTGGCCGAACACACTGGCCCTGTGGGGCATAGATCATCTCATGTACAAGACTTGTACGGCACCAAACTTAACCGATAACACCTGTTCCTCGCCTTCAGAAGTAGATGTAAGTATCCTTTAATTTTTTTAAATTTCTTTCAAGTGTTGACCCATCAAATTCTTGTCCTATTACAAAACTGTATATCCATAGCCATTCTTAGAAATATTATTATATTGCAAAGAAAATAACACGAGTACATTTGGTACGTTCCCGATACCATCAACCCAAGGTTTGGCTGCAGCATCAGTTCAAGGTTATTATATCATGGTAATACCGCAACAGTGACAGTACATCAAATTTCAAATCAATCAGAGGATTGTAATTTATTAGGAGTTAGAGAAAATAGTAATTTAAATACTGTACATATAAACTCACTCGTACAAAATAATAATTGTAGAAATTTAACTACATCATTGTGCAGTAACGTCATCAAACTTATAACACCCCTCTTGTAACCCGTCGGATTTAATAAACCAGTAAATCATCTTTCAGTTGGTTCAAATTCAATTCAAATAAAATGGATTGCATATTGTATCTTGCTTACAGCTATGCAAATTAAACGAAGGTCGCTGTGATGTATTCATCGACGGTTTCTACATAGAAACAGCGATCTGCGTCGTCGTTGGATTCCTCTGGCTACAATGGGGTAGGCCGACTATTAACCGACTCCAGCGACTACCTGCTTCAGCATGGCAAATTAGCCTCTACAACAGATAAGACTGAATCTCTTAAAATTATTCCCTACTTTGTATATATTGTAAAAATGTTCAAGGAACTACATCTCCTAAGCTATTTTTGACATTTCATTTAGTTTTCAGGAAGTATTAACTTGTGGTGACTCCCACATATAACGCAATAAAAACGTATTACAGCGCCATCTATCGAAGACATCCCGAACTATGGAGTACATGCTAATTTAGTATCGCGATGTAAAAAGTCTCGAGACGATTAGCATATATACAACTTCTCAACATTAATCATTGGGATTTGTAGTCCACTAGGCGTGATCGCCTCGAGTGGTAGAAAGATCTCCTTTTTTGTTAGAGGAATATTACACTCGTTGCTCCACAAACTTTTTAACACTAAACAGTACAAACTGTATATCTAGTACAAATTGTTTATTATTCAGAAAGATATATGTCTGTGTCGGGACCAAGTGTAGCGAGGCTCAAATCAAATCAAAACTTTTATTGCTGACTAAGTGTACATGATCTTATAGTATAGTTTGTCTCAATTTAGTAGCCATTTCCAGGCCTCACAAATTTCAGGAAATATATTACTCATACACAGAAATTGTTACACAATCGTCGTATAATAAATTTGCAAATATAAGAGTTATATAAAATATACTAACCAATAACAATAACCTATTTTGTTACAATACTCATATTGTCGCAAGTGGAGCACATAGAAAGTTGTTAATACACACAGGTGTTTACGCACACACATATAGCACATTTTTACGAGTTAAATAGAGTAATTCTCATTATACGTCTAAGCGAGAATTAGGAACGCATGATATAACTAAATCGATTGTCCTGGACACTTGATTTTATTAGTAACAAAGTTGTAATACAAAGCATTGGTCACTTATTTTGATGTCAGAAGATCGTTTCCTTGTTAGCACATAGATACTTTTTAGTGAAAACTGAGCCTCGCTAAACGAGTCAATTCTATCTATCTTATAGATTTCTTGTGTACTATATGAGTATAATAAAAAGTTTTGTATTATATATTAATTTATTATAATTAAAATTGGTATTAAAACAGTTTATTTAAATGGAAGTTTATGTTTTAACTGACACAAGAGAAAGTATTGGTTTTATATGATTAATTCATAGTTCAAGTTATCCCTACGAAAAGGATATGATTAAATGTTTATTATAAGAACTCGTACATAACAGAAGTACTGATACAAACACGGTGTCACACTCAATCATCCACCTCCATGATAAAAATAAATGAATAGAAATATAATAATCATTCCAAGTAGTTTTAAATAAATTGAAATAAATTGCTATTTCTTGTTTATAACGCTGTGAAACCGAAGTAAAATTTTTGTCACACAGTATTTGCCAGAAAATGGCACCGCACAAGCGTGTAGTTTGTTTAGTCAATAGTTGTGATAGTGATTGTGATGTCATTTCCTGTAATACACAATTATTACACGGTCTAATTAATAACCATCAGATATGAGATAACGAAAAACTACACCACGAATAAGCTTAACAAGTAAAATTAATCTAAACAATTTAAACATTTCGAGATCTTGCTATAGAACGGCTTTTAATCTCTATGATTTAAAACTTTTTAACTTGACATACCCTACTGCATATAAACTTTAAGAAGTAAGTTTTATATCACAGTGTGTCTATTTTCATGGTTACTAAGAAATACTCCATTAAATCTTAGGAGAAATGAATGTATCTAGCTGTATTCAATTAAATTGTGAATTAATTGTAGTGGTGAAAAAGCAATTGCTCAACATATATAATATATATCTACCTTACTTCTGCAACTACACAACACTCATAACCATTTATTTGTCTTTAAAGTAAACTTTCTATAGCTTGACTGTCTGTTGTCAGACCTCTATGGAATTCAACTCTTACTGTTTTATTTTTCTGAAGTGTTGTATTTAATTTTTAAATTAATAAATAAAATTAATCGTTAGAATTAGGTAGTAAAATTAAGAGCCTATGGGTTGTTATACAAATATTTATTTTATTTATGTTACGTAATTGTTCTTTTTAAAATATTGTTTATTGTGAAATTATTGTTTACGTGCAATTCTGCATACGGTTAATATTAAGTAGTAAATTATAACGTTAAACGTCTATATCTAAGAAACGTTTGTCAATTCTTTTAAGTTCTTATGACTTCTCTAATTTCGTTAATAATGAGAAAACCGCTTTGATTTTTTTATGTTTTAAAAGTTGGATTTAATTAATTTTTATAGTACATCCGTGAAGACGTGTCCTAGACTGACTGATCGAATGTAAAAGCGAGGGCCACGGGTTCATAGGAGTGTGTTTAGATCGTTTTACTTTCCTATTGGCTTTACCAAAGTGGTGGTCGAGGACACTGTCTCAATATTGTCACTCTTTTTTTTCGCTAGTCTACCTACATCTCTTTATTGGGTGTATATGGATTTATTCCATAAGTAGCTTATATGTTAAATAAAGTATGCATTGTTTTCGATGAATTAAGCATACAATCTACATTATTCACAGTCTAACTACATTAGAAGCTTTGGTATGTAATAAAATTACTTTCATGTGTATGTCTTGGAGAACTGAGTACCATTCTAAAATTCTTTTAGTCATATAATATTGTGTGTTTATTAAATATTATTTAAAATGTAATACTCTCTATAAGAGCACAAAATACAGGGAAAATAAAACAATAGGGTTGTATTATTATAATTTCTTTATGTACACATCAACACTTAAAATAAATATTTATAACAACAATGCATTTGTTTATAAATTTTGCGCAATATGTAGTTGTATACACAGTAAATTCTTGTGCGACGCATTGTGCAATGATATTACTTCGTCATTTTATTTAAATTGTTTAAAAACATAACACAACTAAGGCTACAAGAATAATAGTAATCAAAATAGTATTCCCGAGATGACTGACTAAAAAATCTGTATGTATGTACTTTGCTACAAAAATCGCAAACTATGAATAAATACCTACTTGTCTATTTCCAAATACTCTTTCCAATAATGTCTTAGTAGCCTTAATATAGTATTACATTTGAAAGAAGTAAAAACGCCTAAACCGATCAGATAAAACGCAATGTTGATTTGTCAGCACAATTGTTGCTTATACAAAGTTAATTGACCCTGTTAAACTTGACAACAATGGCACCAAAGTGAATTTTGATAGACAATAAAATGTTTATACAGTAATTTTTGTTTTTTACATGCGTTTGATTCAATTTTATGAGTTCTACTCATTTTTAAACATTGTGGAAGCCACGATTGACAACAATGGTCGGTGATTTTTGGACATAATTTAATGATGCGAATTAGAAAGAAAGGTAAGATTAAAATGGAAAAATTATGCACATGTATCCTTTCTAATTAATTAAAGACCTCACGTGAGTATTACAGTCATGTCCCACTACAATCTATTCGCGTTAAGAAAATAATGACGCATCCAAACAGCCCCGCAATCTGACCAATTAGGTTCCAAGCTTTCGCACGAAACGATAATTTCTTGGAACTTGATTAGTCGGAGGGTGGGCCTTAATCGATGCTTCTACTATACCTTGACAACAAAGCGACATAACATATCGGTGTTATGAATATTTTTTATTGTATAATAGATGCATAGAGTAATTTGCCACAAATTATTTATCACAATGTCTACTGGCATTATTATAAAATCGGCTCGTCTTTTAATTCCAAACATATGACAATGACTTTTTGGGTACACGCCTTATATTAATATAATTGTTATAGGAAATAATGTCCTCCTGGCATAAATATAACTCTTCCAAAGACAATGTGCCTATGGCTACTTCACCGAATGGTTCTACAAAAATCATACAAAGCTTTTTTTAAATCTCATGATTACATTTCATTTTTATTTTTTTTTTATTTTTGTTCTTATAAAATAACCCACTATTTGAGATCTGAAGATATCTTTTCACTATTGATTACATCACACTATTATGTATTTCAAATGACTAAATACCTTGAACAGTTTCTAAATATTGTGATTATATTTTAATAAAATTTCAAAGCACGCAAATAATAGTGCACCTAACAAACTGCGGCTTAAATTATTCAATTCTAAATTATATAATATTTTACTTTAACATTTATTAAGCCTAACTTTAAAGCATAACAAGATATGGCAATTAAACTAACACGTACTCAATTTCCATGATCGCGCCAGATTGTAGCTTAATGTATATTTTAGGTACTTTGAAATAATATTGAAAAAGCTAGAAGCTGCAGGGCAGTTTGTATATCGTTTGACGTAACCTCCACTCTAGTTAATCGTTATATTATACAAATAAAATATTTTTCACCACAATATTGAACATACACACAGAAGTGTTGTACTTTAGAATCTATTGTTTGTCACAATTATGTGAAAGCCACATATGTTTAAATATTTTACGTCGAGTGGCGATAAAAAATGTCTCATAGCAGTAAGAACGCTAAAACAAAGTCTTACGGTATTAATACCGTCATTTTGCAATTAATGTCTCGACTACTTGTCAACTGTACCATTTGTTATGTAATCAAAATTTAAAATGCATAGGAATACGTACATGGGCTCTGAATCACGGGTCGCGTCTAGACAGTTCGTCGTCGCAAATGATGGGTTTACGGTCATCCCCTTTACCGCCCCGCGCGAAACGTCCCACTCTACGAGCTATGGCGCTGGTCTTTTCCACTGCTCCCCAACCACCGCTGTGGTGACCACCACCACTTGCGGAGCGAGACAAAAGGCCGGTGACACCCTCGCCTAACTTGCTGTGATGAATACCATATAAAAAGTAGAGGAGTAGTCCTGAAATACAACACAAGCATATTTTATTCCACACACTAGAATTAAACAAAAATACCTACTTGTAAAAACGGAGAAAGTAGGAAAACTTTCAATTTTTGCTACATTGCCAATTTATCGAATGTATTGTACTAAATGCGTAAAGTAATATTGATATCTGTCATGACTATTATCAATTTTTTGCCTATTACTTGAAACTTAGTATTTCGTTATTTATATAGCCAGTTCATCGAAATGTTACATGAGCTTTGCATTTTTTAGAGGACGCAATTTTATTTTTGGGACTTGTGTGGGGGACTATAGAAACTTAACCTAAAGTTTGTGGGGTCGCCACTCTGATCCCCCGGCCGCCATCTTGGAAGAAGGGGTGAAAACACTTTTTTCGCGATACTTCGGAAACTATGTGAAGTTTTAAGCAAAGATGTGAGAAAATTTTCATAAAAATTTTCTTTTTGGTCCATAACTTTTTTTACACAATTTAAAAAAAAAAACTTTAGACCAATCTTCTAGAAATGTACTGAAATTAAGTTTGATAAGAGTGCCATACTAACAATATCTCCAGAAATATTTCTTAGTAATGAAAAAAACAAATCAAACTGGATAGATCTTCACAAAACTGCTCTTACAGAGGTTGGTTTTTCTGTCGACCAAGCTGAATCAGTTGCAGATTCAATTATCGTCTCTGCTGCGCTTACTGCATCCCGATCTCATGATTCTGTTATTATTGTGGCAGAGGACATTGACATTCTTGTATTGCTCACGGCATTATGTACAAGACAGCCTAACATTTATTTTTCAAAACCTTCAAAAGGGTGCACCTCAGTTATATAGCCCTTCAAGTTTTATGTAGGTATGGAGATCTCATATCACAGAATTTGTTGTTTCTTCATGCTTTTTCAGGATGTGATACAACATCAGCAGCCTATAATATGGGGCAATTAAAATTTATAAAATTATAGAAAAACCTGGATTAGCTGGTGGTACCGCGCTATTCCTAAGTGAGAAAGTCGATCCATCTTTGTTCACTCTTGTTGGTGAACGTTTTTTCATAAGTTTATACGGTGGTAATAAAGATGACTCACTAGACGGCTTGCGATACAAACGATTTGCCAAAACAGTGACTAAAAATTCATTTAATTTATCATCGCTGCCTCCAACAGAAGATGCTGCTCGTTTTCATAGTCTCCAAGTGTATCACCCGGTACAATCGTGGTTTAGAAAATATCAAAATCCTGATTCTGAGCCACAACCTGGACTATCGAAGAAAAGTCGATTAGAGTAGCTAGCTAATAAGTGATTAAAAATATTATGATGTCGAGGATTATCTCATAAACAAGATGTCCGTAGAATAGACCTACTGGGATACCACGTAAAACATACACATCTACAGACTACCTCATAGGTGTCGGGGAAAAGAGTTAGGAATGCATAAGTAAAGTTTTACAAATTTAACAAAAAAAATTATAAGAATATATTTGTAATAAAAAAAATCAAAAGTAAGTTTAACACTTCGTTTCGACTGGAATCTCACGTGCATTGACGGTTAACTTTGGAGCGCTGTAACAGAGTTTTTTCAAATTTTAAAAATGTTTTAAAAATTTATTCAAGAGACAATATACAAGATTGGTCGGTAGTAGTTTTTTTGTAAAATCTATAAAAAAAAAGTTACGGAACAAAAAAGAAATTTTTTATAATTATTTTTTTTACCCTTTTTTGCTTATAGCTTCTTTACTTTACTAATTTAGGGCAAAAAGTTAAATAAACATATTGTAGCCAAAATAATTTGCTACAAATTATGACTAAAAATTTTTTGCAAGACGCATAGTTGCCGAGGTATCGCGAAAAAGTGTTTTCACCCCTTCTTTCAAGATGGCAGCCGGGGACAAGGGTAGCGACCCAACAAACTTGAGGTTAAGCTTCTATAGACCTCCCACACATGTCCCAAAAATAAAATTGCGTCCTCTAAAAAATGCAATATTCGGTCCTTAAATTGTAACATTTCAATGGACTAAGTAGGTAATTGTGTACTCTTAGACTTCTGAAAGAGAAATTGTACGTTTAGAGAAGCATCAGAGACAAATAAATAAAAATGAGATTTTTTTAATATCGTGAAATGAATATGTTAAATGAAGAAAAGAAAACTATCTGACGAATTTGTCCAATATGTACCTAGAAGTACAGAAGTAAAAGCGATAGTTGTCAAGATAATTTTACCAAGTATCGACAATGTTAAAAGCAATATTTTAATCAATTATTTTACAACAGCTTAAAAATATTGATTTTGTGCAGGAAGCACATCTTTCAACGTTAACTTGTTATTATTGGTGGAGTAACGAGTGCGAGAACTATTAGTAGGTTATAAAAAATACCATAATGTGTAGTTGGGCAAGTTAAAATTCGTTATCTACTGTATTAAATTACATAATTTAGAAGGTGTAAGAAGGAGATATTTGTATACCAACCGAAGGTCATCCAAATAGCGAACCGGGCCCAAGTAAGCGCATTCAGATTGATCATTAGTTCCACATTGAGGACAACACTTGTAGCAGGAAGCAACGGCACCCACGGCACTCGGAACGGAAGGCGCGCTGGGCTTTGCTGATGTGCCCATATAATGAATAAACCTAGAATGACAGACTGGATTTTTATGGATTTAAACTCGGTAAACACTACCGCGTTCGTTGGCTTTGTTCACTACTTTGTTCTGTAAGATGGGCATCCTACAGAATCAGGAATAAATACCTCTATCCAAAAAGAGTATTCAGTAGTACTTTGTGTTCGATAATATAATCTAAGAAAGTAAATAAACAAGTTCAGTTTTACAAGTGCTACCAGCTCTTTTAATTCACATCATTAACGCACCAATTTACTATACAGGAATGGAAATTAACTTCATTGTTTAAGATGCCATCCTTACGGGTGGAATTTTACTCCAAATTTGGATGAGACTAAAATGGAAAGTTTAAGTATGGTTCTGAGGTAAAAAACTCTTTGGAAAAAAACTACAAACGATTACAAATACGATATAACTACTAACTAACAGTATAAAGTAACTCACAAGCAACGATGACGAAAGTTAGAGTAAAATCTGGCAGCAGTGCCCATAGTCCAGCTGGTTCTGCTAGGAAGTGATTGTGTGCGCACAATGCCGCAGCAGCAACAGTAAACGTGTAAACGCAACTGGTTACCGCGGCTCCGGGAGCTCTGCCACCTGCCAAGGGCTCTAACCAAGCGTACTGAGGTCGCAGGCGTCCCACCGTCAAGGCTTCAAACATCTGAAACCGCAAAAACAAAATTAAACTAACTTTAGTAGATACCGATGCATGGAAAATAGCATAACAATGTTCTACATAACGTTTTTATATTTGCAAAAGGTTTGGTATAAAAACTATTACAAAGATAAAAAGGATTTACTTAAACTGATATTATGTGTTATGTCTTCTTTAGATGTGTCGGTCTTATAAATTTACTAGAAATCTTAAATTTGATTTAATCGGTCTAAAAATATGTATATTGTTGTGGAAAAGAAAATCTTTATTACAAAATTTTCCTGCTTTCCTCATGTTAGTTTGGCAAACACTCTGTTTTCTTTATGCATCATCGTCAGAGCTCCCCTTTCTCCCGTCCCAATGAAGAACAAAATCAAAAATATATAGGTAAACACGTTTGTTTTTTCTCGTAGGTGAGAAAAAACAAAACAACAGGAACGGACTAAATATTAAAGTAGTCGTATCAAAATCATGTCGTCCCAGGAAATAAAAAAGTTTCTTTATTTTAATGTGAACTCTACTTCTTCCTAAGTTACTCTTATAAAATTTACTTTAACGTCGCCGATAAATGCAAAATTATTGCGTAACCTATGTATTCCTGAACTGAACTTGAATAAAAACCTATATAAAGTTAAACAGTCAGAAATGAATTAAAGACTAATTAAGAGATTCATGTATCTTATCAGTTTCGTCAAAAAAATTTAATAAACGTCAAAGTACTCCTATATTTCCTTAGGCAACTTTGTAGTAGTATCATTAGCCTTAAATTAGAAGCCAGTAACCTTTGCTTGCGATTCTTATCGATTTTCGAAACTGTTCATTTTACATATTATGGGTAGGTACTTTTTGTCTTTGAATTTAACCTGTGACCCAAAACAAGCAATTAGGCTTTAAATTGTAGAATACTATCTTCCTTAAATATAATAAGTGTAAATATGAAGCAAAATTCTAAGATTAAATTAACATCACTTTTACGCACATTTGATATTATATTGCTTGTTTCATTTACAGGCAGAATTAAGTATTTTTTTATGTTTAATTGAAATACATATTTTATTTAGTTATCAGTTATCACATGAGAATTTGTACTGGTGACGCTTTCACCTTTGAATAAGAAACACCAAAAACCTAACATCATTATTAATTTTCAGTTTCATTTAATAGTTAACCGTTCCTATTTCATTTATTAAGTCCGTATTTAATTAAAATTTATATAAGAATACCCTGGACCGAGTAATATTTACCCAAACCAGCTTTATGGTCTATTAAAACTAATGGTGGATATTAAATCCTAAATCTCCCTGGAATTAATAAGTTTTCTTACCCAGTAACGTTATATCCAAGGTCGTAAGACATCGGTTGAGTGGTGTGTCCATCGCATCACCATACAAAGGCTTACGACGATTCACTTTGTGGCAGAAACCAGAGAGCACATGCCCCAATATTTTGTGCCTTGCGCCTGGCATAGTGACTTCTTGATGAAAGAAAAAAATATTAAATAAAGGAAAGTACAGCACTTTTCACAGTAAGATTTCACAAGTTGGTATCACTTTATGTTGCTAGCTTTATTGACCTAACACTTTATGGATCATAAATAGGTCACAACTGGAAATTATTTTTAAAAGTACTAATTTATGATTACAATATATTCAAACGGAACACAGACTTAAAGAATAACTCGAGAAACATTTTTTCAGTTAAGGTTAACCAGTTTAAAATAATATTTTCTTAAAATTTTAAAAGCTAATTATCTGTTCACATTTAATCAGAGTTTTGCGAGAAAGATATGAATAACAAACAGTACCTTAGGGTTGTTCGAAGCCAGCTGACGATATTTTCATTACTGAGCCCTGGTTTAGACTGGAGATAATACCGGCGCGCGCAACTAATCGATTTTTTGTAGGTACAACTTTATTTATGTTTTGTTCGGGAAATTCTATTGGAGGACTTTTACTTAACGAGGTATACGTATTATATGTAAACGCTGCAACCAAGAGTTGTAAATGCAATTGTGTGCACAAATACATATATATATATAAAGACTCACTTACAAACATTAAATTCAGTTTGTCGCATTCTACAATAAATGTTTCCTGGTGGTAGGTTTAAAATAGGTAACAATTGTGGATCCTGTCGAGCACAGCACTATCAGGAGAGAAGAGAGTCTATTTGGTTTGATACTTAGTTTTCAATAGTTATATCGTTAATTTTAGTTGTTGAAAGTGTATAACTTATCTACCAGGTATTCTTTGACACTAAAGCACAAAGCTTTTTTAACTGGCCAACAAAGGTATTAAATTTATTTTCATTTGTGATGCCATCCGGTAGCTTATTATATTGTTTTATCGACATAATCAATAGACCAGAGGAATGCATTGCTAATCACAAATTGGTAAGGTTTAATTTAATAGATATGTAAAATATATTAACCAGGTTATAGGTCCTTCTTTGCATGTAATTAAAATTCATTCTATAGAATGGTCGCAACGTAAAGAAAATTCTGTTTTATCGTTTATGCAACAGCTTCAAACTATTCTCAAGTGTTATATATCATGTCCAAGGTATCTTATCACCATTTTTGATTTATTTATTTGCACTTGAACATTTTCATGACGAAGAACCAGTTCTTCGGCAAACTTGATCACTTTTTTAGGGCCAAATTAGCAAATGTAACGTAACCATCTTTGAGTTGAGAGTACTTATACTCTTTTCTTGAGGGTATTTCCGGAGATACCACTGGGAACCATGTGTTCCATAGATAAATTGTGCGCAAAAATTTTCTTAAAAAGCACACAGTGGTAGAGTGCTAATTGTCCAAGTAATGGAAATGGTTGTTTGTCCACGTGGAACGATGTTCAAAAGCTGCATCAGGTATCATGCGTCCTAATGGTCTAAACAATTCCCCGGAGCACTCTTCGTGATAGCAATAACAAGCAATATAGAAAGCAGAGTGAACTAATTCTGGCAATTGACGATTGCAGCGCTCTCCTTTGAATATGGTTCAGAGGGTGAGTATGGTGTGTTAGTGCCTCTGTAAAGAAACGAAATGAGTATCCCACATGCGGTCTAATATGCACATTTTACAGTTAGAGGTGGTGGAGCCGAATAAAATATTTCAGACTGCTAGTGCAGTTAATGTTCTTTCCTCCTATACCAAATTTAGAAACGTTGTGAAATCACCGTTTCTTGTGGGCAATGTGTACGTTCTTTCACAACTATTAAAGATCTCCAACCTTGTCCTTAACCATATATATTATAATATAATAACAGTTGACGAGTAATTGTAAAAGATGTGGATGAGCAAGTGTGATCAATGAAACCTGTTTGAATCAGTGAAAAAACATATTGCAATGTACCAATAAATTTTTTGGACAACGGAATGTAAACAAGGATCGTGAAAATAAGTCAACTGTAAGTTAACTGACCAGGCAGCTAGTTAGCGGTTTTAAAAACAAAATGTATTGAATACAAGTTGCATTGCAATAACTTAAACGTCACTTATTATTTATTATTTACTAACTGCCTCGTTGATCTACCTAGATCAACGAGGCAGTTAGTAAATGTCACACCTGTCTAGTATGTGCGATTGCCAATCAAGAGGTCTCGGATTGCCACCAGCCGCCGTGGCCGAAATCGGCTAGGAGTACATTATCATTTGTACTAATTATTAACAACAATATGTGGTTATAATGTTCCTAACATAAATAGTTTAAAATACCCACAACAGACGCGATCCACGAGAGGGGGGCGTAGTGGTCACGACTCCCCTCCCACAAAAGATCGGTGATAAGATAATATTAATACACATTGGCACTAATTGGCGTACCTACACGTGTTTAGCGAAACCAAATTAAACTGAATTGTTTTACGATTTTTTTCAATTTTGTATTCCCTGCCATGGTGTTACACATATGTAACATTATTCTATGACCTTATTAGTTTCGTTTATGAACACTCTTTCAAAAGTAATTACCTATGTAATCTCGGTAAAACACAAAGCACATAGGCACACACAGTCTTCTACCAGGCAATCCACTTCAAACTTCGGTACAAAAGCAAAAACATTAATAAACCTAATTAATTTAAACATTTTAAAATATAATGCTCGAACACTGCCACTATAACCATGAGTTATTTCATTTCAAATACTTACCTTGTACTCTATCTTTAACTTCGGAACCGGTTGAGTTGATTTGAAATTAGCTAATTGCTGTATTTAAATACTTTACTGTCTTTGATTGAAATGTTTTAACACATTATGTATTTTTTGATCTACTATTTAGCAAACCGTCGAAAAATTTTACTTACCGGTATCAGTTTTTTTGTCAGATGTCCGAGTTTCAGGGTCACAGACAGACTTGAATTTGCGTTGATATTTTCTCACTAAAGCAGTTTGTACTCGTTAAATAATACTTATTTATTTGTTATAATGTCTAAAAATGAAAAGGATATCCTGTACCTATCCGACTCAGGTGATAACCTATTATCCTATCTGCCCTATAATAGTAATCAATGCACCAATCTACCTTGTCCTCAATTAAAACTGGCTTAATATCTAGTCCCACATAGTAACCAATAGAACTATCTGATACTTATTTGTTTATTTAAAAAATATAACCCACACTATTGGCCAAGTGGTTTAAGCGGTCGCCACACCACTTTCTAGTACGCTGAGTGTTGTGGGTTCAAACCCCACATGGGGCAACACTTTGTGTGCCCCACAAATCGTTGTTCTGAGTCTGGGTATTCTTTGTGTCCGTTTCATATTTGTTTGTAAAGTCCCCATAGGATTTATTTCTTTCGTCTTTAAAAAAAAAGAAATTTATTTATGCACGAGTCGGTGTTTAAGAAAATCTAACAAATTTATTTCTCTGAAAATATGAGTTGTTGTTTGTCTGATATGATTTTTTATATCACCGCGCAGATTACAATAAATTTCTGATTTGACGGAAGTAAAAATTAAATTTATGTACATTTAATGAACGCTCCATAGATCTACTGCGCTACTATTTATGTAAAACAGCACCAAAATCCAACTTCATACTGGCATCAGTAAAGCAAATGTGAAGAAAACAAGCAACATTTACTTGTACTTAATAACGAAAATCTGACAAACACGGGCTCATGGGTATTTAGTTTATACGGAAATTTATGAACAATATGTACAAATGACATCCTTATCGTACACAGCGGTTGACTGTGACGACAAAAGAAATAAACGAGGAACCTAAAATTACTGAATGATATATGTATAGTATCATATCATAAGATATAGTATATAGATAGTTTTTGGCGCAACAAATATTCTAGCAAGTTAGTTATAAAATATTTAAAAAAAATAAAACTCAGCTACGCTTAATTTATATTCTAACTACCGAAACAATTGTAAATGGACGTACAAAAAAATTGATTAGTCACAATAGTCATCGGCTCCCTGCACACATTTGATCACTACGCTTTCTGTGGTTATAATTACGAAATGTATATTTGTATTGTTTATAAATATACACTAATGGAAAAAATTAAGGGATCAAAAAAAAATTCCAAATTTTTGGGCAGTTTTCAACAGGCCATAACTTCGAGAGAAATTGTCGTACAGGAAATAAAAAAAAAGAAATTATAGTTCCAAGTATCTAGTTTTTGGATTCGCAATTGAAAATTTTATAGCCTCCGCGGTTTTTGAGTAATCGTAGAAAAACCAGCAACAAAAAAATTATTAAAATTTTTTTAGGTTTTTTTTTGGTCTACGGACGTGGAAAAAATTGTTTTAGCTTAACCACTATAAGGATCGGATACCTTGTTCATTTAGCTTTAATTTGCTTTTTTATACACCCTGATTTGCCTACTTCTCGCCGAGATATCGGTTTTTTAAATGGAAAAGGATCCTTTTGTCTTTGATTATCGATATTTCAGCAACCAATGATTCCACAGAAATTTAAAGGTAGGTTTCAAGAATTTGAATAAATTTTCCTTAACGACTGGCTATAGTTTTTCCGAAAAAAAAAAAATTTCTTTCTGTCACATGAATTTGAAAATGCAACAAAAAAAGGGCTTTTGGTAGTTTTTTGGAAAATCAAGCACTGGATCGAAAATATTGAGGAAACCACTAATGTTAAGTGTGCCTTTTACAGTTTAATATGTCCACAAAAACCTTACAAATAACCAAATTAATCCAACCAGCCGTTTTTTTGTTTCACTCGATCGAATTTTGGAAAAATTAAAGGATCACGTTTTTTGCTCTGAAAAGCTCATAATTTTTAAAAATGAGAAAAAAAATGGTTTTTTTCAGAGCTTACCCACTATTTTGTTCCAGAAAGTGCTTAAATTAAAAAAAAAGAAGGATTCAAAAAAAAAAAAAAATTTCTCAACAATTTAAGGAAATTCAAAAAACCATCACCAATTTTTATCGCGTTTCCGCCGCTGCATTCCTTGATTCTTTTGATCTCAACAGTTTTTTTTTTTTGAATTTTTTTTTTGAATTTAAGCACTTTCTGGAACAAAAATGTGGGAAAAGCTAGGATTTTTTTTTTTTTCCGTTTTAAAAATTATGTGCTTTTCAGAGCAAAAAACGTGATCCTTTAATTTTTTCAAAAATTCGATCGAGTGAAACAAAAAAACGGCTGGCTGGATTAATTTGGTTTTTTGTAGGATTTTTGTGGATATATTGAACTCTAAAAGGCACACTTAACATTAGTGGTTTCCTCAATATTTTCGATTCAGTGCTTGATTTTCCAAAAAACCACCAAAAGCCCTTTTTTGTTGCATTTTCAAATTCATGTGACAGAAAGAAATATTTTTTTTCGGAAAAACTATAGGCAGTCGTTAAGGAAAATTTATTCAAATTCTTGAAACCCACCTTTAAATTTCTGTGGAATCATTGGTTGCTAAAATATCGATAATACTGGTCAACACTGAAAAATTTTCCAGAGTATTTCCACATGTTTTCGATTAAATTAAGTGTGGTGATTACGAAAATACCACTGTTTTTTTTCTAGCAGCTCTAGTTTAAAATTTACATGTAGGTTAAAAATTAATATAAAATTATGATTTTTTCACACACTTTATTTGAAATAATTACTGCGGTTCGGGGAAAAAATGTTTTTTATAAGATTTTCTTGAATGAGGCTTCTGTATTTGATCCCGACAAAGATTCCAGCAGTAGTCGGCCATCATGTGTATGTCCCACCTCCCTTGGTAACGTTCTTCCATCGTGCGAATATCCTGGTGGAACCTTTCACCTTGCTCCTCGCTATAATCTCCAAGATTTTCAGGAAATCGATCCAAATGAGAATGTAAATAATGTAATTTAATACTCATGTTACATCCTAGAAGTTTCAAATTAGACAACATATCGTTAACTAATTGAAAATAATTTTCTGATTTATGATTCCCAAGAAAGTTTTGAATTACTGCAACGAAACTTTTCCACGTTCTTTTTTCAAGTTCGTTCATAGATTCGACAAAATTGGGGTCTTTTATCAATTGTCTAATTTGTGGACCATCGAAAATGCCTGCTTTCAACTTTTCGTTGCTCAGTCCAGCAAATTTCTTTGAGAGAAAAGCAAAACATTCGCCATCTTTATTAATGGCTTTAACAAATTGCTTCATAATACCAAGTTTTATATGAAGTGGTGGCAATATAATTCGATCTTGATTTACTAAAGGTGGATTGATTACATTTTGCTTACCAACAATCACTGACTCCCTTAGTGGCCATACTTTTTGAGTCCAATGTTTGTTTTTGTCGCGGCTGTCCCACAAACATATGAAACACGGATATTTAGTATAACCCGCCTGTTGTCCTAGGAGGAAATTTACCATCTTCAAATCTACGCAAATTTTCCAGCTATGCTCGTCATACTTCAGTTTTTCCAACACTAAGATATATTTTCATATCTTTCTTTCATAGAAGTTGAGTGTCCTATAGGTATAGAACCATACTTATTTCCATTGTGTAAAAGTACACTCTTCAAACTTCTTTTGCTGCTATCAATAAAAAGACGCCATTCGCTTGGTATATATTTTTGTAAACCCATCTTTTGTATAAGACCTTCAACATTATTACAGTAAACTAAATTCTCTTCAGAGGAAAAATATGGAAGTAAATCTTTTTCACGAGTACGATAAAATGTAATTTTTGTATCTGGAGTAAGTAGATTTTTTTCTTTCAGACGAGATGCCAAAATTTCAGAAGACTCTTTCGATAGATTTAAATCCCTTATTAAGTCGTTTAGCTCACTTTGATTGAATGGTTGAGGTTTTGTCTCTTGACTAGGTGTGAAATCAGAGTCGGAATCTTGTTTTTTTTCTTCATTTTCTATATTTTTTGGTTCAAAACTTGTCGATGGTACTGGTGCTAGTGATTGGTCTGAGTGTGTAAGAGGCTTCTGAGCAGAAGACAACGTCGGATATGACCACTTATCCCGGTTTGCAGAGTTTATACCCGTAATGTTAACCATACAAAAATAACAGTCATCATGATGATTACGAGGTTCCCGCCAGATCATGGGTGTCTTGAACTTGAGAGCTGAAATTTTTCCATTTGACCATTGTCGCAAAGAGACAACACAATTTTGGCACACGGTATTAGGCACCCATGGTTTCTGTAGATTGGAAATATGCACTCCAAAGTACTTGAAATAGGCAGATTTAACGAAGTCCGTGATCGATTTACGATACTTTGCAAAGGTGTATTCGCCACAAATAACACAAAAACTGTTTGAATCGTTTAAACAACGTCTCTTCTTCGTAGCCATTGTTTTGATTGTGAAAAAAAGAAATAATGCACTCGTTGAAACTCAATTAAATTGTTCCGTCACCTAAAATGCGGGTAGTTTGAAAAATCTTGAAAACTAGAGCTGCTACACAAAAAACAGTGATATTTATGAAATGACCCCACCAAAATACATTAAACGTGATAATAATTTTCTTGGAAAATTTTATGAAGTAGATATTTGTTGGGCAGTGAATCAAAGACAAAAGGATCCTTTTCCATTTGAAAACCGATATCTCAGCGAGAAGTGGGCAAATCAGGGTGTATAAAAAAGCAAATTAAAGCTAAATGAACAAGGTATCCGATCCTTATAGTGGTTAAGCTAAAACAATTTTTTCCACGTCCGTAGACCAAAAAAAAAACTAAAAAAAATTTAAAAATTTTTTTGTTGCTGGGTTTTCTACGATTACTCAAAAACCGCGGAGGCTATAAAATTTTTAAGTTCGAATCCAAAAACTAGACACTTGAAGCTATAATTTTCTTTATTTTGATTTCCTGTACGATCATTTCTCTCGAAGTTACGACCTGTTGAAAACTGCCCAAAAATTTGGATTTTTTTTTGATCCCTTAATTTTTTCCATTAGTGTATATATGAGATAGTGAAATGATATCACAATACAAATTGCGGTCAAAACTCAGGTCAATACGTATATTATTATAATAGCGATCGGCAGATCGTTACTGTTATTGTTGATCCTAAAGCTAATTTGTAGTTCCCGTTGAGTTGAGGATTTTATATAACTGGGTGATGATGCAAGCGTTACCGACTGCGCTCGCCCTTTTGGAGCAGGCAGAAAAGGGAACATCAGGGTTCTCACACGGAGGAGCCATCTACCAGCCGTAGCTGGCCCGGGTACGTCGGAGTTCTAGAGTGCACCTGGTTCCGTGACTAGTGATACCTGAGACAGCGTGCGGTTTTTAGTCGGTTCGAGTCCGACATAACTACCTTTCGGATATAATAAAGCTAGAATTTCATAAAATATTTTTTTTGCACACGAAATTAAAAACTTGAGCTTGTAATGGCATTGCGTTACTACCATAGTTTGTATATAAATAAAGTATGAATTAGTTTCAAAACCCCATTTTGTTATCTATCAAAGGAAATCGAAAGTCAGGTTCTGGTCATTTAAGTTTACGTGGCTATAATTTATATTTTATATTCAACACAGAGAGCAGGTTACGAAGGGTTTATTAAGTTATTGTGTTATAAAATATACAGAGATAAAGAACATTATAAATACTTATAAAAGCATACAGGTAAATGATATGTTTAGGCATCAGTCATTTCATACAAAATATTGCAGACAGATAACGTAAGCCTTTGATTATTTACGCGTCTTGGTTTCTGTGACCCACATCTAAAAGTGACCTCTTAAAATTAAGTGCAGTCTCGTCATAGTCAACAATCTTAACTGATAATGCATTGCTACTGTTGTCGTACTTCTAGTGCAAATGCGTAAGTCTTGACCAATGGATGTTTGATATTTATTCATGTCGGAACAACTGCACGGATCTGGGTGAAAGTTAGTACACAAATAGAATATTCCAGAATAGTAGAGGAGCCGTAGAGGGGGACCGGGATTTACTCGAGCGCGGCAGAATAATATACAGGGGGATACCTTGTACTCTATTAAGTACTTATACCAAATATGAGACTTCTATATATGATCACCCGTCAAGGATAAAGGACCAGATTAGTAAAAAAAATTGATCATCAAAAATTTTCGAGCGCGTCAGGTTAAAATAAGATGAGGTAGTTACGTGCTAAAACGTGTAGATTTCACTAATCTGACAATTTGAGTGAGACGTAAAGAAGGGGGAGGGCTACAAAATTGTAAAAAAAAACGTCACTTGGACATTCTCGTGCGTGGCTAAATTTTTTTTTATTTTAAACGGAATAATTCAAGGATTATGAAAAATATATAATCTGACAATTTCTACAAGCCGAAGCAACAAAAATTCATCGATAAAGTTTAATACGTGCAGCTACGTGATGCCTATATTCCCTACTCCGCGCTTCTATTCCTCTCTCAAAAAATACTTTAAACAATTTTATTTTTTTATAATTATTTTCTTATAAATACAAATATTCTATTTTAAAAAAACGTACTTTCTGATTTGCATACTATTTCCTGAGCTTTTCAATTAATTAAGTTCAATAGTTTAAAAAAATACAAAAAACATTTTTTTAATTATCAGATTAGCCAAATCCCTTTAGATAATTGTCAGATTATGAGACAGCACGTCTTGTGCATCAAAAAAATCTGACGCGCTCGATAAAGTTTTTTCTTTTCATTTCTCACCCCTACGTACGACCATCCCCATTACTGAAATAGTCAGATTAACATATGTACATTTTTAAAAATACGTAGGACATATATAATATCATTATCTGACACACTCTGGTATGTCAATGGAACTGTTTTTTTTTTACATTTTTGAAAATCTATAGCCGCTCCCCCCACTGATGAAATGGTACGTTTTATATGTCACTTTTCTTTTCATCATCTAAGCTTCACAACCGAATAGGTCTCTATGACGCTCGAGTAAATCCCGATTTAGCATCGTGACCTCCCGTACTAGAATGGCATATAGGCACACAAGATCGATATTAATATGAGAGAAGAGGATAATAGCCAATAAATTGGCGAACAAAATGATTGAGTTAATAGGATAAGCTACTCAACTCAAAACTCATTTTCTTGATGGTCGTGAAAAGTAAAAATTATAAAAGAGACGAAGAGAGAGTGATATTATTATTAAATTTTGTACGAGACTGTACAAAATTTAATAATAATATCCTCACACGTTTCACACAGTCGTCTGCTCTCAAACTAGGCAGAGCTTGTACTGTCATAACTAAACTGCTGACAAACATACTTAAGTATATATTTCTCAATAAATATCATAGATAAATAATACCCTGACGCAGAACAAATGATCATGCTCATCACACAAACATTTGTTCTGGGTGGGAATCAAACCCACGATCTCTAGCTTAGCAGTCAGGATCACTAATCACTAAGATATAAATAGCTTGTTAAAGATTCAGAAGAAGTACTCAGGATTCATGTATCTAGCCCTAAATACGCTGACATACAACAAATAATTTAACATAGATGTATTACACTAATTTTCGTAAATGTGCAAATCGTGCACTTATTTATATACATTTACATATAAAATACAGAGAAATTACAATATTATATAGCCACGTAGAGATATCTGACATTGCCCTAGTATGTACACTTGTATGTTGGTTTGTAATTTGCTCTTACAATTATAATTAAAAGGTTTACCTATAGGTGTATCGTGTGTCGAAATCGCTAGGAGTTATTTGCCAGTTTAGCTACATTATATTCATCAGATCAATAAAATGAACATGTCGTCGAAAAAATGAAATAAGAAAATATAATCGTATGTCAGCGCAGAAAGATTTCAGTTAATAAAAAAAAGATGATTTGCCATAAATAAGCTTGGTAGCTGAACTCTCGTTTTGTCTACCGTTCTTTGTGCACGCATTCAAATTTTCTTGTGCTTAGCGGTAAAGGAGAAATTACTAAACGCGAAAATAATCAAAGACCCAAGAAATATTACAGTGGACCCTCGGTAATCCGGCCCCTGTCTAATTCGGATCCCCCCGTAATCCGACATCAATCAAACAATTTTCGCTAATGTAGATCGTGCATGATTGAACAGGTCACAACTTGTGCTCGACGCGTAGGTATTGTTTCAATTCCGATTGCTTAATTTAACTACGTGTTATAGAGGTGCAGCTTAGCATTGTGTATTACGTATACATACCTAGTAATGTCGTCACAAGTCCAGAAGACAACATATAGAATTTTATCATCTGTCTCTAATTTGTCGGATTACAAGGTACTCTTTTGTAAAAAAATCCGAGCTATAGGGGGTCTTACGCAATACTCTATAAACCGACAAATTCGATTGTCCGACACTGCCCTGCAAAACGTTTGTCAAATTACCGGGGGTCCACTGTATTTTGAAACTTAGAATAGAATACTAAAATTATGGCTTAAGATGTAGACTTAGTGTTGCCTTTAAAAGAAAACCTACTTTCTTTAAATACATGTTCAAGAAGAGTTTTTGAAAGAAATAATATTTCATTAAGTATTTACACATGTTGACTGCCAAATATTTTATTTCTGGGTACAATTAGATAAAAATAGGTCACAACAATTCAACAACTGTGACAATGTAATAATTGATAATCTTAATACATTAATAAAAGCCATTTATTAAGTAAGTAATTTTAAAAATGTAGACATGTAATAATTTTGACGAATTTAATGGTCCCAGAATGTAAACATATTGGAAGAATACACAATAGTTTTGAGTAATATAAGCTACCTTTAAAATAGTGACTAGACCTTTAACTTAGTTATTTAACATTGTATAATTTTAACAAGAAGTACGTATGTATACAACATTGAAGATATAAAAATAATATTAATAATCTTCCCATAACGGATTTTATTATAGATAGAGGTCGGACCAGATGTCCTATAGAAAAAGGTATACATTTAGATTCAATACACACATTTAAAACACCTGTATTATTAGTTAAAATCGTACGTAATTATCATCTTACATTAAACAAGACACACTATACATTTTTAACGTCCTCATAATAATTTTAAAACAGTATAAACTCTACAGCGATCTTGTTGACAAAACAGATGAACAATCGACAGTCAATGTCATTTAACACAAAAAGTCAGACAAGAAAGAACTTTGAACAATCCGTCTCACTACAAATAAATAGAAGAAACAACCGGGACTCTACAGCAGACGATCATTCACACTTTGTAAATAACTCTAGCTTCAAGTTAGATGCATGCAATAAAATTTTAAGGGTGCAAAATAAAATATGCTTAAATATAAATAAAATATATTTATTCAGTTACTAAACTCGTGTAGTGTAGATACAAGTATCATGAAAACAGTAAATGAAATATTAATTTTGTAAAAATAGATAAGTAGATTAATTAAGTACTTGAAGTTTATTTCAATTTAATAAAAAAGTATCTTTTGGAATTTAATAATAAAACAAGTTGGCAGTATAGGTCCTTAGTAATAAATGTATTATTGTAAATAAATAAAAAAATAAATTAAATTCTTGAAGTTGGCTCGTTTATCCAAAAACAGTAGGTAAATATAAAATTAACAGACATTATCGAGACACGATCATGGGATGTTTAACACTTAACATGCCTTAGGCTTCATTTATACATTTTAGGTATAAAAACGTAATTAATTCGACACAGTCTAAAGTCATTTAAATATCTACCTAATCAATATTCAGTAAGTATATATTTTCACCGAAACATTACACGACTGCATTATAGTTGAGGGTTTTTCAATGTGCACATAACATTCTTTACTTTCAATAAGGAACGTTAAAATTTCTATGTCAATCCAATGGTCTACATACATCAATAATATTCTAATGATAGCATTCTCAAGATATAAGCGCAAAGATAAATCTTAAAACCTAAACTAACAACATTATATTCACCTGTAGTTAATAATTAACATGCTTAAATTCTAATGCTTGTCCTGTATTGTTATACTCGTATGTATCTAGTGATTTGCTGTAAGTAGTTATTCAATACTACAAAGGAAGATACGGAATGAATGAACATACGCCGCTAACACGAGATTGGTTTCTATTAGATATTAATTTACATGAAGTTATTACATCTGTCCTACATGATTCACTACGTAATTACAGACACTCCTATTTGTCAACTAATACATAAATATACTAGAGAGCTATTGCTATTATTATTGAATCTAATTGCCATCTATGACAAAAAGAAATTAATTATTTGCAGGTACTACACAGTATTCCAACTAGGTACTTCTAAATAAATATATTAAATAATAAAAAATAAAACATTATACAAAATATTCTGTATAATACAAATAAAGTTAATTAAAGTTAAATTAAATTCAATGTTATTTAACCAAAGCACATTTCTTTTAATACTTTTTCTATATTTGTGCGCCGGGTGTCAGTATCATTTTAAGCAGATTATATGTCAAGTTAAAAATTAATTATATTATTAGTTAAAAAAATATGTTTAGTTTAAAAATTCAAGAGAAATAGAACTATACGCCGAAAAGTCTTGAGATCAGTAATTTGATTTCTAATTGTTTTCATTGAAAAAAGTTAAGGAAGTGGAAAGCAAATTTAAAGACTTTTCAAGAAGTGTATATTAATTTCACACGGTCGCGGAATCGTTTAAAAATACGTCTAAAAATTACAAGAAGCAAACTTTTACTTTACTTCCTTGTCTATTACTGTATTCCAAAGATGGTTCTCAATTCGACTTTTTTTTTGTTTATTACCTCATACATTGTTACTGGATGTACTGATTTTGATGATTCTTTTTATATTCGAAAGCTAGTGCTTGTCATCTGATCCCATTTAAATGAGCTCGGACGGGTAGTTTTTAAGTTAACCGTAATAATGCGTATTTAATAAAAAATCATTGACGATGCTTTCTATTTTTCACTTTTCCATGAAAAATGATAGTATTTCGAGGAAGTTCCTTTCGACTTTGGTGATGTTCTGATGAATTTCTTCAGAAACATGAAATGGAATTCTTCAATAAATTACAGCAAATCTGTTGGGGTTGCTGTAACCATATGTATACGACTGTTTGCACACTCACATAATATAACATCACGCTTGTACCCTCGTAAGGGGGTACGCAGATCTATTCAGTATATCGCGACCCACTTTAAACGCGGCAATTTTTTTACAAAAAATAGTGATGTTTTGGCGGCGACCTTCACTGAAGTATTTAGACAAAAGTTTTAGCAACAATAATTATGAAATCAATGACACAAATACACGACTGTACATCCCTCCCAAGGCTAGCGCACTTCGACCCACCCGCGCCAACATGCTGCGTCTGTGTACGTAATAGTGTTGTACCTTTTGTGTTGTTAATCTACATTGGCTATTTATTTTATTACGTTTCCGTGCATTTTTTGTTTTAGAATATTTTCTGTTTAAAGTCACTTTTTTATGTTTAAATTTATTTTATAATGATCGGAACAACGGTCCGGTAGAGTATTAAAATACGAACACACTACTGTTGACTTTACATAAGATAGTTGTTCATCATAGAAAAACTTTTCTGTTACAACTTGAAGAAAGCTTTTCAATGGAATATCGTGACTTCAGCGGTAGATTAGATTTTTTTTTAAATCTTGGTTAAGTCTGTCGCAATGTGTGATAGGTCTCTTAAAATGGACGGAGGAAGATATTTAAATAATAAAAATAATACTCTCAATACGACGAGTTTATCAAAATTTTGAGTCTAAATAAAAAAATACCTAAAATATTTTTATAGTAGGTAGGCTTTATAGTAGTAGTATCTACTCCACTATTTTTTTTTTATTAAATTCTCTGACATTACGTAATGCACGACTTTAACGAGCCGTTTATTAATGATGACCCATTATAGTAAAACTTATTATGCTATTAAAGTCATTTGGTTATAAAATACTTTTTCGCTCTCGAATATAGTCGCAGTCATGTTAGTATAAAAATAGAAAATTCCTGTTAGCGTCGTAATAAATTGCAAAATCTCGTATGTGCCCAGATAAGATTGAATTTATTGATAGGTAGATAAATACTCGTAGAATTGAAAAGGGATTCCTTGCACCGGTTAGTATCAACACTTTTTGCGCGTAAGTAATTCACATTCACACATTATACCGAATTTATATTAGCCGAATATGCCTATTATAATGTAAATAGGCCGTGACCTATCAAAATAAAAATACGACTACTAGTATATATTTGATTTTTGACTAATTAGTTGGTAGATAACATTAAAAATAATATATTATTTTAAATAAATCTACCAACAATTTTTACTTATAATGTTTGTTATTAGTTTCAAAAAAACGTGAATTGAGCAACGATACGCACCTACTACACTCGTAATAATTACGAAATAAAAGTAAATTAATGTAATAAGTTTTGAAAAACGTTTGTCTTCTTACACTTGCCTTGTAGCTCTGACTAATAAAATATTGATTCGACTAGTATCTCAAGAGTAAAATAATAATAATGCATTACTTTTGCACCATGCATTGTAAAATTATTATTATAATAACATTGCAGATAGCTGACTTGAGAATCACTAAAAACTCAGAATCAAACTTTAATGTTGACACCGTTCTCAATATTCAATGATCGTTAAGTTAAATAAGCTCATTTTATGTAAGTTATATTTTCCATAATGTTAATTATAAATAAAATTGCTATTTAAGAAGTGTACCTAATCAATTAAGTGATAGTTAAGAAATATAAATGAGCATTATAATATGTATCTTTAACGAAAATTCACAAGAAAAATTTATTACTGGTAAAATGTCAGTAAAGTTCCAACACTCAATAAGTACATAAATCAAAAATGTGCCTTTACCAGAAAGTAATAATGTTCTACTAAAGGTGGAACCTATCTTTGTTCTAGTGTGAAGGTTTTTTAGGGTTCCGTTCCTTGAAAGGAAAAAACGGAACTCTTATAGGATCACATTGTTGTCCGTCCGTCCGTCTATCAAGACCCTTTTTTTCAGGAACGCGTGGAGGTATCAAGCTGAAATTTATATTAAATATTCAGGTCTACTGTACCTCGCAGCTGTAAAAAAATTAAATTTCTGAGCCATCGCAATAAAAAACTACAGCCGTTTGTACCGCAAATTTTCGCAACTCGATTGGGAATCAATACCTACAGGGTTCTTTCCGTGAACTCGCAAACATGAAATTTTTTATGAAGCAACATCTTAGAGCACAGATAAAGGGAAAAATTGTGAAAACTGTAAATTTTTAGTGACAATATAATACAATAATATTAATAATTTTAAAATTACTACCACTTTCTTCATGAATACGTAGAAGTATTAAATTGAAGTTCATATCAAATACTCAGGTCTATAATATCTTTAAGCTGTGACAAAATCTAACTTCTATATCAACACTATTTGTACGGAATCCTCGGTGCGCGAGTCCGACTCGCACTTGGCGGTTTTTTTAACAGAACGGTATTTACTGCCGTCTCAGCTGAGTGACAACAAATTTCATGTAACTTTTGGTGGGTTATGATTCTATCACATTAATATTATAAAGGAGAAAGTATGGGAGTGTGAGTACATTTAATTTGTTACTTCTTCACTCTCAAACGGCTTGACAAATGTTAATAAAATTTAATATGGAAATAGGTGAGACTCTGAATTAACACATAGGATACATTTTATCTGGAAAATATGTGGCGTTCCTATGGGGTCAACAAAGATATGCTCATGCAGTGTCAGTTTTATTGAAAAATGCAAAATCTATCGAAACAGTAGCAATGATACAACTGTAAAAAAATTTTACAAATTGTTAGAACTCTACTGACAATAAGTAGTATAATAAATAAGTAATAATTTAAAATTATTAAACACACAATATGTATAGACTGATACAAAGTTACTATTAATGTTTACTCTGTCTCAATATTGAGGAACCAATCAATTCAAATTTATAGATATATTTGTCATCAAATAAAATGTTTTTTTAAATTTTTTACTATTATCTTTGTAAATACTGCAATAAACAATATAATTATATATATATAATAATGTATATATATATATATATAATAAATAATTATATATACATATATATATAATAATAATAATATAAATAAATAATTATATATATATAATTATATACTTTGCTATATAACATTCCTATGTGACAAATGAGTTCATAGAATATGAAGAAATGTGCTTATAAAAGAATTTCATAAGACACTATTGTAAATTAAAATATACAATATTTACATAGTTTATGACACCAAACTACTTGTTAGTCCATTAATAATACATATACACAGACATATATCCACCTAATTACAAAAATATACACTTATCATCAACATCAATTTAACCATTTTATCATGTCAGAAATAGTGTGAACAAGAACATTTAGTTTTAGTCTAACATCAAACTAAGTCCTACTATCATTAATGGCAAACACCTTACCACTTTCTTATCTTGAAAGTAAATAAAATCAGACTTTATAAAAAATTTGAATGAGTACATTAGAATGCCACAATGTTAACATCACACTAAACTCACATGTTGGAACAACATAGTTGTTACAAATTGTACTTAATCAGTACCTACCACTTTTTGTGTTATAGGTAATACATTAAAACCATAACTAGTTACAAGACACAATTTGTTTGAATAAATTCAACTTTTTAAAAATATAAATACTACTTTGAATGATATTCCAACAACAATATGATCCATTCCTTAGCACCTTAATATTAGATAGTAAACATTGTTATTTTATACAATCATATCACATTTAAATTGCACATGCATATTATACAAAATGAATATTATAAAACAGGAAATAGATACCACTTTCAATCAAGCAATACACCACTAATGATGTTCACAATCACAAGAACGCATCCGTTGGAAAACTCTAGGTTTTCCATGTATACAACACTATCCTCCAGTTCCATTGAAATACTGTGCATGTTTCGTAAAGGGAGCTGCAATGTGATAAGGTGGGGGCTGACCTCGTCCGTAAACTGGTTCTGAAATGCTAGGACTGTGTCGGTGATTAACCACACTAGGGTTAGGCGAAGCTGGTATGGCATCATATATATCGTACATGTTCTGAGTAGTTGGTGAGTGCATGTGACTATAGCTTCCATCATCTGAGATCAGCGGTGTATTTGCCATTCGATAGGGATTAGTTGTGTTTGTATGACCTGTTGGTGAGTATAGTTCTGGAGACTGTGTTGACACATAAGTAGGACTTGATGCTGTTATGCCATAAATATTAGCATTTGGTGACTGTGTTTGATGCAACGGTGGAGTAAACTCATGACTATCTACAACAGGACCAGAATAGTTACTGTACGAGCTTAAATTTGGCATTGTTGTAGAGCTAACCACTTGACTAACAGTATGTACCCGAGGACTTGTCAAATCCCGATGCCCATGTGGATGATAATTTAAAGCATCATAATTCCTTTGACTGTAAATTTTATCTTTGGCATGTGCACAATTTTCAGTCTCATATATAGTATCATGATAGTTGTTTTCTGAGACAGAATGACATATGTGATCTTTTCTAGCATATATGGCATCGAAAGATGGTACATTTTCCAACATAGGACTATTATTATAAGTAGTATCACTAAAATGGGGTAATAATATAGTTTCATTATTTGGTTGCCTATCTTGTGAACTTAAGCTTAATCTTTGTAATCTATTATGTGTATCACCTAAGCCAGTTCTATAATTCATGTCATTAGACATAGCATAATTTGATCTCTCTTTGTTTGTTCCATAGATATTTTGTTTTGGCATAACACCTGTTCTGTCAATATCTTGCCTGGAACTGTAGATTTTGTCATTTTGTTTTGTGCTATATTGTCTTTGGGCTAAATGATAATCTCCACTGTCTGCTTTAAAGCCAATGGTAGCAGTTGCATTTTCAGGGTACAGGGCATGATCTACACTTTTGTATGTTTTGTCTTGCTCATATGTAAGATCCAAAGGTTTATCATAAGCATTTTCCGCAGGCATGTTATCATAGACAGATATTTTCATTTGATCTTTATTTATAGTTCCTGAATTAGCTTTCCCTGTAATGTCCACGTCTATTTTGTTGTCAGATGCAAATCTTTGCTGTAAAGTAGGTGTTATTTTAGCAGCTTTAATGTGTACTGCATTCTGCATGGGTGGGGAAACATCCTGGGTACCATCCTTATGAATATTTCTTGCATGCTTTGCTAAAGCCCTTAATTCTTTTGGATAAGGTGTCGGAGCTCTTCTCAACTGGCCTGGTTTTTCTGTAACCTTAGGTGCAGCTTTTAAGTCAACAAAACTTATATGGCGAACAGACGGTTGGATTTCCACATTCTCTGGTTTGTCGTTTTCTATTTTCATTTCAACAGGGGTTAAAGGCACTTGGGGAAAGAGGAAACATGTAAGGACTTGCTCATATGTATGAGGGTCTACTTCAGAATGCATAGGCACTAAAGGTTTACTTTGGTTTTCAGAGAGCCAGAGGGCTACTAAATTATCACAATTCAACAAGGTTTGAGGGAGGCAACTTAACGAATTCCTTACTAAATTCAGAACACGTAAAGATGTCAAATGACCTACTTCTGGAGGGACCTTAGTCAACTTGTTTGCTCTTACTGATAACACAGATAACTTAGTACAGCTCCCTATCTCGGGGGGTATTGACATCAACATATTATCATCAACATTGAGGTATTGTAATCTCCGTAGCAGTCCCATAGTAGATGGTAATTTGTCTAAAAAATTACACATGAGCATCAGTTCTTCCAGATTTGTCAAATGTCCTATACTCTCAGGTAAAGAATATAACCTATTATTATCCAATTTCAATGTAGTCAAATTACTTAACTGACCAATACTATCTGGTAGCTGTGTCAAATTGTTCAGTGATAGCGTTAAATCTGCTAGCCGTGCACAAAATCCAATTTCAGGTGCAATTTCTTCTATCATATTGTTACTCGCTTCCAGGTGCACTAAATGTTCCAACGGTTTTATAACAGATGTGATGCATGTCAAACTATTACTGTCTATCCACAATTCTTTTAATTTTATAAACTTGCCAATAACTTCAGGAAACTGTTGGAAATCATTTTGTCCTATGTCTAATCTTTGTAATTCTGTAGAACGTGAAAGTGATTTTGGTAATATCATTAAATAGTTGTCCCTCAATTCAAGTATTTTTAAATTAGCCAACCTTCCAAAGTTTCCTGGCAAATATTCTAAATAAGTATCATTTAGATACAATTCCTGTAAAGCAGTAAGGTTTGTAATGGCATCTGGCAGTTTTTCTAATGGATTCACACTTAGATCCATGAATGCCAAGTATTTCAATGCCTTCATAGTTTCTGGTATACATGTCAGGGTGTTTCTACTTATATTCAGGTGCTGAAGGTTCACTAACGAGGAAATTGCTGGTGGCAATGTAGAAACTTCGTTATCACTGAGATCCAAATATTTCAAGCCATGGCACATGAACAATTGTCGCGGGAGTTCTGTTACACGGTTACTCTGCACAAGTAGACTTTCGAGCGTTCGTTCATACACGAACACTTCTGTTGGGAAGTCGACCAAAGATTGGTGTGAGTAATCCAACTCTACCACGTCTTCGACGCCAGGTCTCACACAACACAAAAAATCGAACGGCATTATATTGGAACTCACTTTCAACTTCGCACATCAAATTACACAATTTTTTACATAGAAAAGCATCAAACATATACACGCCAACTGACTAACATCGTTCATTAAACTAATATTTGTACTTTTTATTTAATAAACTCATTTTTGAGGAATCGCGTCAGTAGTACAAAATTACTGAATTATGAATCACTCAAACAAAATAATGATAACCTTCCCCACCCGACCAATATACTAATATTCTTTTTCATACGATCTGTCACTTTGCCTCTGTCAAATTTTATTCAAAGACAATGAGCATAGATATAATAATAATGCATTTATTGTCTATACAATTAACCCTTTCAGACCTGGCGTACACAAATGTACACATAAAATATAAAGAAATGTTTTGGTGTTTATTTCACTACAAGTGCAATTGAGAACACTTGTGTTCATATGTCCATATTATAAACTACAAAAATGTATACTATTAACGCCATCTCTTAGCTTTCTTTGTGATTTTTTCGACATGGTTCTATCAATGTCTGACCGAAGTTGGAGCTTGGTAGCTTACTTAAGCTCGTCATTTTTATTTCTAAAAATTAGGAAATAGCCAAATTTACGCACTGCAAAAATATGAATAGATGTGTTATATTCCTAAGGTCATAAATAACATATAATTTGAGTTTGTTATTCTATTTTTGTATCAATTATAACAATTTTTATATTTGTATACAAATGTAGGGGAGACTGGGGACACTTGATCCCCCCTTTTGTTTTTTGACCATTATTTTGTAAATATTGATCCGATTTAAATTATTTTTGTACTAGAATACGTGAAATTTTATTAGCTATACTAAGTATAGTAGCTAATTATATCGGTACAAAAATAAAATAACCAGGCCACGAAAACTTCGTATAGGAAATGATATCAAGTGTCCCATATATATGTACGACTTGATCCCCACTATCTGGAACACTTGATCCTGGGAGGAACAAGTCACCCACATTTAGGGTCATATGATAGCAATACAGAATAAAATGAAAAAATATGTTGAAATTCTTTTTATTCTTGATTAATCATCATGAAAGTGATGTAAAAGTTAAATTAAATATAAATATTTTTTCTTAAAGTTAAACAGTCTTTCCTTTTCATCTATTAGCAATCATCTTTTCTCTCTTTATTTCTTAATATTGAATCTTCTTAATGATTTTGGAAACTTAAAACTTATGACTCTCTTTGATGACGATTTTACTTTCGGATCTGGCAGTTTTTTCACTACTTGATATTTAGCAATTGAAGAAATATCCTCTTTAACCGGCCACTTAAACATTTTAGCATTAATTATTTTAGCGAATTTAATAACATATCCATTTCGACTTTCACTCAGTGTTTGCTCAACATATCTATGAACGAGATTCTTTTGCGAGATTAGGTTCACCACAACCCAATCTCCAATGACAATAGAGATATTGGAGTCATCTTCATTTTCTGATTCACTACTGCTATACGAGACATCACTTTCATCAAACGCACTTAAAACTGATTCTGGCGATGGCGGTAGTTCTTCATCCTCTGACGTTGTCACTTCCTGTTCTTGTGAATTTAGGTTACGTTTTACAGCTCTTACTTTAACTTTGCGAATCTTCTTTTCTTTTTTCTGTTTTCTAGCTGCCCATTCATTCTCAATGGCCAGTTTTTCTGGTGTATCAGTTAAAATCCTAGTTTTACCTTTTTTTCTTCCCTTTCTAGAGCCTTTCCTCGGTCGTGCTTTTGGGTGTGGTCTTATTACTTCAGGACTTACAAATGCTGACGTGGAAGGTTTTGAAACGTCAATAATGTGAGAATTGGCCTGTGTTTTAAGTCTATTGTTATTTCTTATCTGTAAAGAACCAGCTCCACTCGGTCGGTTATTATTGGCAGAATTCACAGAGACATCTCTATTACTAAGTAATGTTGAGGGAGATTTTGTAGGATCATTTTCCTTTTCATTATCGGAGATATCGGGAGTCACATCGTTATCTGGAATTGGCACTGGTACAACTAGCGCAGCATTTTCTGCATTTATCATAAGGGCAGGTGAAGACATCGCAGCATTTTCATCCGTTATTAAAAGCGCAGGTGGAACTGGTACAGTATTAATAGCATTCATCATTAGCGGAGATGGAGCTGGCATAGTATTTATTACAGAGTTAGGTGGAGCAATTAGCAGTGGTTCCTCATTGCTTATTGAAGGCACATCAATTACAGATTGATTAAGTAAAATAGATGGTGATGACGGTGAAGATATTACTTTCTCTGTTTCAGTTTGCACGTTTTCTCTGTCTGTAACGTAGGAGCTCAAATATTCGTCATCTGTGAATATATCAGGGTTGTATGGGAAAATGCCAGTAACTGAGAAACTTTTCTGAATATTTCTGGGAGTCATTGCATTTGGGTAAGCACTGCCTAGACATCCAGCCAAATCATATATGGTTAATGGCCGCCCTGGATGACTAACCATCCAATTATCGCATGCAGTATTGTAATATGATTTCATCGCTCCAAATACTATTCGATCCAAAGGTTGTAATTTATGAGAGGTGTGTGGTGGTATAGTTAAGAGATGGATTCCATTATCTTTGCAGTAGTTTATAGAGTCAATGGTAATATGTGACTCATGGTTGTCAAATATAATAAGACAAAGGCTGTCATTGGTGCATCTCACATACTTCTGAAAAAATTTTAGAAATAGCAGAAAGTTTTGTCCAGTCATCCATCCACTGGGATGTGGAGCTCCTTCAGTACCCGGTGGTCCACCATCTATCATTCGTTGCTGCCAGTTCTTACGTGGGAATATAATGAACGGAGGAAGGTGGTTACCTATAGCATTTATAGCTCCACATACCGTCACAAGTTGTCCACGTTCTCCAGATGTAACCTTTGACACTTGTTTGAGACCTCTGCTTGCTACAATTTTTTTTGGCTTATGAACTGTGGTAATTCCAGTTTCGTCTACGTTCCAAATTTGGTCCGGACCAAAATTATATCGCTGCAATAAGCTTTTCAAATTTTCAAAGAAATGTTGAACATTGTGTCTGTTAAAAGCTGTGGCGCGAGACAAGTTAGTGGCTTCGGGTACACGTAATGACAACTCTTTGTGACGATTCATAAAACCGTAGAACCAATCATAAGTTGCTGTTTCCTGATCAGTCCATTTTCGTGGTATTTTTTTACTATTTTCAGCAGCATATTGAAATGCGAGGTGTCGTACATTCTTAGGAGTTAATCCGTGGTATAATTTACTGGCCATTATTAAATAATTAACAAGTTCTGTCTCTTCAGTTGACGAAAAAATTTGTGACTGGCGATAGTTTGGAGTGAAGTCAATATTTTCAGTCGTAGCATTTTTCTTCTTTCTAACATATCTTTTCAGTGTCATAACTGCTATTCTGTATCCTTTGGCAGTACCACGAATACCCTTACCCCCTATAACATCATTAACAGCCAACTCCAATATTTCCTTATCGATCAGTATTCTTTTTCTTGCACCTTCTCTTGTTTTATATACTCTAGGCATATTTAATCCTGAAATTATAAAAAAAAATTAGGGGACACTTGATCCGGTGGGATCATATCTCCCATGAGAAAGTGTACCATGTGTACCCAAGGTATGTTGAGGTTATAAAAAAAGATTGTATAAAAATCAATCAATATTGACACTTTTGTATAAAACCGATGTTTAAACACATAGATAACGGCTAGTTTAAAAGTGATACATATCCAAAATAAGTTTATTATCTAATAATTAAATCAAAATGAAAACTTACAAAAAATATTTTTGTGCAACACGAAACACATAAACATCCGCCATTTGCACAACTGTCAAATTTTACAGGAGTGTCAAATTTAAAAATGGAGGACGACCCATAGGCTACAAATGTTGCCAGTCTAAAATTAAATAGAATTTACAGAAGCTTTGTAAATCCAGTGTATCTAGTCTCCTGTAAGGATCAAGTGTCCCCAGTTTCCCCTACATATCAGGCGTAAACGATGTTTTTACAATTGCTAAAGTATTCTAACTGTATTTGAAAAATCTATTTTGAATATGTTTGTAATTATATTATTAATGTTGTTGTTGTTGATGCTGTATAAAATATATGTTATATGTTGAGATAAAATACTTTTTTTACATTTTCATATAAAAAAACACCGATATGTATGACCGCCGGAAGCCTTGAAAGCCCTATTTGCTGGAACTCTTTCCGATTTGGAGCTATCGTCTGATGACGAAGAACAGTTTGCATTTACATCTGAAAGGGAGTTGCAGTCTGTCTGGATTGGTGCAGATGTCATCAATCAAAACCAACGAGAGGTATTCAAACCCGCCACTGACGAAGATGAAGGGCCCAGCTCATTGTGGTTTGGGCCGAATGATCCAGGAGTTACTGACACCTGCGATGAAGTGGTTCTCGAAGTAATACCGACAACAGATATAGAGTCCTCTCATGAAAATATATTTCAGAATATTACGCCTAAACAGAACATTAGGTGGAGACACAGAGAACTCCTAAACACAATCCTATCAGATTGATGTCCACCAATATCAATTGACCCTACAGTTGAAGCCCCAGTGAATTATTACTTTCTGTACGTGCCAAAACAATTATTTGAAATTATGGCTGAAATGAATAACATTTACGCAATACATTCAAATAAACCCAGGTATAAACCTACTAATATACAAGAAATGGAAATTTTATTTGGGTTACATTTAGGTACTGGTATATTTAGATACCCTTGCTTCAAAATGTACTGGGAAACTGCCATCAGCATACCCTTGTTCTCAGAGAATATGGCCCGGGATCGCTTTTTTGAATTACGTAATAATTTACAGCTTGTTGATAATACAATAATACCAGCTAGTTGCAAAGATGCATTTTACAAAGTTCGACCAATATTTGATGCTGTTAGGAATCGATGTTTAGAGTTACCGCATGAAAAAGAACTTTGCGTTGATGATCAGATAGTTCATTTTACTGGGCAACATGTTGCACAAACAATACATAAAAGGTAAACCTCGTCCATGGGGCTTCAAATATTTTTTATATGGTGAACATGGACAAGCTTATGATTTTCTACTTTATCAAAGCTCTACTCCAGAACTTGATAATAATTTGACAAAAAAAATTGAATACGGTGCAGCTATTGTCCTTCATTTCACTAAGAGAATTGGAAAAAGCAAGGGCCACGAGCTGTACTTTGACAACTACTTCTCGTCATATCAGTTATTACAAATTATGAAACGAAAAGGCATTATGATTGCATCCACAGCTCGTATTAATAGATTCGCCAACCCGTCGCTACTAAGCGATAAAGAATTTAATAAAAAGCCTCGAGGATTTTCTCAAGAAGTAAGTAGTTTTGACGAAGATGTAACTGTGTTCAAGTGGCTGGATAATAAAATAACCCATCTTGCTTATAATTTTGTTGGTATTGGTGAAAAAGACTTAGTCAACAGGTGGTGTAAGAAAGACAAGAAATTTATTGACGTTGAACGCCCCGAAGTGGTCAGGAAATACAATCACACAATGGGGGAAGTTGACCTATTAGATCAACGCATGAGCTACTATAGCACGTTCATAAAATAAAAAAAAATGGACTCTTCGCATGATATTTGATGCTTCTGATTTAGCTACAGTGCAGGCTTACCGAGAGTACCAAACTGACAATGCGTTGCTAGGCATACCAAAGAATAAACAGCTCACGTTGCTTCACTTTCGTCGTCAGCTGGCTGAAAGTCTGGTGTTGAGGAATAAAATTATCATCGCTAAAAGAAGACGGCGCAGTGGCAGTAGCCCAATACCGCAAATTATTCCAAGAAGACCAGGAGAGGTTCGCCCTGTAGCGAATATAGCAAGAGACGGTGTTGGGTATTTCCCTGCATATGATAAGGGACTTGGGACACGGTGCAAAATGGTTAGATGCAAGGGAAGAACCAGGATTAAATGTATAAAATGTAAAGGTTACCTTTGCCTTACCAAAGATAAAACTATTTCTTAGCATTTCACACGTAAACTTATGAAATACACTTCTTGAATGGACGAATGACTGATTTACCTATGTGCCAATTATTTGCCTATCCCAAAGAAGAAATCTTTTTTTTTTCTAATAATTATAAGAATTGTACTTAAGTTTTGTTAATTTTATAAAAATAATTAATATTACCTAATAAAAACCTTTATAAATTAAACATTTTATTATTTTAATGAAACCCCCTTAAAGACTAGCCTTAATACTCAATATGTAGGACGGATGCGCACATTTGTACACAAAAAGAAAAACTATTTTTTTAAAACCTGACAACCAGGATTTTTTTCGTAGTGTTTTCCTTAGTCTTTTTATTCTATTCTAGCTACAATTTTTTTTTTAGATTCATTGGACACAAAAAAATAATTCAGATTGAAAAGGGTTAATTATACTATAAACATACGTCTCACGAAAGAAGTCCCATAATAAATGGAACTAACGTTTGTTGTCAAATATTTTTATGTTCATTGCTATTGCCATTTTTAATCATTTATCGTGTTTACAATGCATAATTATAAAAAGTGTTGTTCGAGAAATAATATTGAAGGTGGAGTTTTGTGAAGTAGAACAGTAGAATTGGGACGATTTGTTATCAATAAACAACATTTGTAAGAGAGTACACGGCTTATCACGTAATATGTTTGGGGATGCAGCAATGTGATTTTTATGTTTTAAGTACCAGAAACTTTTTCTATACTTCCGTACCTATAGAGATAAAATATTGGAACGAAGTTCCTTATCGCGCGATACGTTTGGCTAAGCGAGCGTCTCTCTCTCTCTTTCTCTCTCTCTGTCTCTCTCTCTCGTCGCGTCCGGAGACTTCTTTCGTGAGACAGAGTTTACCTGACAGAGTATTACATTAAAATATATCGTAGTAATTATATTAGGTATGGCCCCGTATGGTATTTTTAGTAGCTTACCTGATTATACATGTAGCATATCCACATTTATAAAGTGTTGATGGTATTTGAATGTTGAATGTATGTAAGTTTGGAAGGTGAGTATACAACGATTGAGCCAGGGTGAATTTCCTAGAACCCCGACTTTGTCGAACAACATAAAATGTCTTGGTATACAAGTCTCAAAACAATCGAGTGGCTGTACCACATTACGTACAAGACACAGATACCGATGTGGCTACTGTCACGACACAAGAAGTTGGCCGCCTTTCAACGACAGCAAATTTTTCAATATAGTAGGTGTAATCGGGGCGTATTTTACCAGACACACCGGCCAGCAGCGTAGTCGTCCCGCTCCCCACTCCACAGAAATTGGTTGATAGCAATCAGTTTTTACCACCAACGAATAGTCTGTATGGGTAACGTGACCAAATTTTTTTTGTGTCGGAACAGGACAACTGCGGTATTTTATATTTAAATAAAAATGTAGATAGGGTAAGTCGGTGTAAGATGCCATATTTAAAAAAAAAAGAAAAATATGGTTTAACTCTCAACCCTGAATCCGGTTTCCTGACCCTCAATCTCGTTCTTCGAGCGTCTACGGTACTATTTTCCGCGCGATTTTAGTGATATTTTAATGTAGACAAATACGAAATATGAATAAAAAAGAACTTAATAAAATATTAATAACATTTAATAAGCACCTTTTTCGTTGCATTCCTGTTTGTCACTAGAGGCTCCATTGTGTTTATTATTATTGAGACTAATTTAATGTGATTATAATAAATCTTTATTAATGAATTAAATATGTCCAAGCAAAAAGGTTCCTTTTGCCGTTATGTATTGCACAATAAATAAATGGGATAGTAAAGTAAATAAAGTATTAATTAAAAAGAAAATGGAGATAAAACAAATTGTTAGCACTTTTATTTTTCTTCCATTTGATAGATGGCGCTGTACAGATTTTATATTTCCGAACCACGCTATCATTGTCTTTTGATGTATAGACACATCTACACATTTTTTACCACGTTGTATTCTTTTTCAGTAATTTGAAATGTTTTGGTTTCGGTTTTGGTAAACACCATTTGTTTTAATCCCATAAAAATAACGTCACAAGACAGATGGAGCAAACGACGTCTAAAAACAAGGTGCCGTCTTGACATTTCGGCTACAAGCTTCATGGGAACAAGGAGCCTATTTTTAAAACTTTTTCTGTAAGAATACAATCAGTGATAATTATTTACAGTGATACGTAAAAAAATCTTTGTTGTAATTATTTAAATTTTAAAATAGTCTTTTTAATTTATGGTGTAACTTTGGCCCTGTGAATGTTTGAAGAATTTAAAATGTAACATAAATAGATTAGAATGTTTTGTTGTAAACTTGATACATCGAATGGGAACATAATTTGAAATATTCCAAACTTTATGCACAGTTTTATGAGTAGGTATTAGATTTTTTAGAAATGGCAACATACCACAAATATCAGAAGAGAAACAGGCGGGAGAAGAAGAAACTAATAGACCTCTAATAGCATATGATGTTGTTGAACTATTTGGAAAAGCCTATCTCAAGTGCCAAACTGCAGAAATTGCTGCAAATCGGTTTAGAATTGGTGACATATATCCATTTAATCGAAATACATTTACGGATGCCGATTACATGGCCGCTGTTGCTGATGTTGATCAATCTAAAAAGTTTGATAAAGAAAATAGAGCGGAGAAAAAAAATTACAAGGAGAAAGGGAAAAGACAAGAATAAAATAACAAAAAAGAGTAGCAGGGGAAATATGACCGACAATGTCTCATCAGATCCGAATGCTGGTCCCATGTTCCGAATTCCCACAATTCGCACATCAAACGTCACACTTCACGGCCCTTATGGTTATAAATCCGTTGCTTAAATATCTGATTATATCATTGCAAGAATTGCAACTAAGAATATTAATTTGTAAGTTCCAACAAAACACTGTGATTATTACTTCGATACTGTGATTATTTTGCCTGTTTACTGAATATTTTTTATATTATTGTAACTATTTTCTTAAAAAAAAAGAAACTTTTTAAAGATCCAATCAATAAATCTATTACAAGTATAAGATATTTATTTATTTCTAAGAAAAAATGCTAACTACTACTAAATACAAAAGAAAAAAGATGAATATAATTTAAAATACAATTACTACTATTCCCAAAAAACAAACGAGTAATACCAAATATGCTGCACTTCCTCTAGATATTGCACGGCTAGTGTATATGACCGGTCGGGCAGTACACAAGAAAATGATTCAGATAAAAATTCAGAAATGTATAGGTACAAAAATGGTCAAGGTAGAACCGTGGTCACACCAACTGTATCTCTGTCTACTATGATCATATGCGTGCCAGGAACACATCCATTGAACATCTAACGAGGTAGACACCAGAGACATTTCTGGATTTCTATCTGAATTACTTTCTTGTTTCGTCCTTTTTCCATAGTCGGGTGTCGGGTTACAATTTTTATAACTTTATTTTTTATTTTAGATACTGTTGTCGCATAATAGATATATTCGACCTACAGCCAGTACTTTTTTTGTAATAATACCATTAAAATCACAAAATTGAGGTCAAAGATATTCATTCTCTTTCTCTGCATTAAGCGGTTTTAACGGCAAAAACTTTATAAATATAAGGCCAACTTGAATAAGTATTGCGCTAATTTTGATAAGAAGTATATGGATTGAGTTACCTACATAAAAGTGCCTTAAAATGATGTAATGGCGGTCTAAAGAATAAAAATCATTATACAAAAGGAATAGGTAAGGAATAATAATAACGCAATCTTATGTAAGGTAGTTTATTTTCATTGCACTGTTCACATTTATTTAAATTACGGGAAATAGGCCGAGACTGGGGTAGCCCGATGCGTAGAACCACGAGACGACTTTTTTTCTCTGTAGTTAACTTTCGGTAAATTAATATTTTCTTTGCCTTTTTGACTTTGCTGGTTAGAACTCTTGCTTTGAGAATCTGTAAAAAAAACACTAAGATAATACATTAATTAAGCATATATTTACACAACAGTACAATCAAAACAGTGTTAGGCCTTCTTTTTCACATCAAAATTGCTTGATGTATGAATGTTCAATGCCTACATCAGTCTGAAGGAAATGCTGGGCATCCTAGTCTTCTTCCAGAGTAGGCCTTCATCCTTCTCTCTCTCTCAGTCCCTCATATTGCAAAGGAGATCTATACGCGGTGTTTTTAGATATTTAACTTTTGGTAAACAAAGAACCTTACAATGGTATTTTCATAGACATCATAAAAACTACATCTTACGGAGGTAATAGTTTAATCATTGAGATTATATATAATGATAATCAAGACTACTAGAAAACATAGATACATAGATACATTCATAACAGAAATCTAGCTGTTATAAATCATATAACTCACCCCATACAAACTCTATCACATGACTTTATTCATTAAATTTTATTCTGAATCTGAAGAACAATCACCCTCACTAATAACAAAATTAACAGTAAAAGAAAAACACAAATATCCAACGAAAATAATGTGAACAGCACTGTCACGAATGGTGTCTGGAAACCTAAGTGAAATATAAGTCAAAGAATTGTCGCGCTACGCCGCGCCGCTATACACTACGTACATATTTTACAAGAAATGTTTTGAATACCAATCTTTTTAGTTTTTTTATAGTAATCATATTGCAATACTTTTTAAAATTATTATAAATTTTAATGTTTTTATTTATTTTTAAGCTTATTAAACAATATTTGCCCCTTAATATCAAACAAAGTAGTTAAATGTAGAAAAAATTAAAAGATATTATTTTGGTTGCATTTTATTTAGAAAGGCTAATTGACCGAACAGAATGAGACTGAGATGAATGAAATGAGGTTTGTTTACCAAACGTTAATTATATAAACAAATGGAGTATAGTCGATTGACATTGTAGTAGTGTAAGAAATCACGTTATTTGCATCACATTACACTTTACGCATATTTTCTTATTTTTTTTAGTATATTATTTTTAGTGTGTACCTTTATAAATCATAACTTTGTTATCATTCGCAGCAGGTTGTAGATACTTCGGATCTAGGCCAATTTTACTAGTTTTAACTTGTGTTTCGGGACCAGGTGATTCTTCTATGTTTGATCTACTAAAAAAATAAATATTAGTTGATTTACTTTTTTTTTTAATAATAAAAATCTATAAAAATATATATAGCATTACTTTTTTTTTTTTTTTTTTTTTAACGTGTGGAAACCCCCTCGGGCCGTCACCCCACCGGGGTTTACGGCGGGGTGGTGTGTCGGAATCGGACCGACTAAAACCACACGGTGTGCCACTCTGCGCCTGAGATAGGAGGGATCCGGGAACCGCTGCTATTACGACATCCAGATATATAGCATTACTAATTCAACCACCCCATCTTCTTAGTTTTTATTATACCCAAGATTATTTGAGACTGGTTACTAGCTCAACTGGTTTTACCTAAATGTTAGTTTTTAAACGGAGCGACTGGCATCGGATCTCCGCAACCCTGAGGGCGAACTGAATTCAAAGGTTAAACTAATGATTGCCATAGATATTCATGACAACCGGAACTGACGGCTTAACGTGCTCTTCGAAGTACAGGTGTAGAACACCACCAAACTGCCATACTCTCAGCCATATCCTTAAGAATTTCTTGTGAAAAAAATCTAACAGCACTTGCCGTGTTCCGGTAACCAAACTAATTTAATCACTTGTTTTAAAAAATAATAAAATCTAAACAAAACGCAAAATATTACAAAAGATAACGAGATATTTAATATACTTAATCTTATATTCCAATATAATATACTTGTTTCGGTTCATTTACTTACGATTTAGTAGTCGCATAAAAGTCAATAGATTCTTCTGATATACCATGTAATGAATCGGTGTGATTGTTATTTCTCGAAAGAAAATATGGCGTAGAACTGGTTGCCGTCAAAATGTGTTGTTTTTGCTTACTTTGAGATGATATTGGAGGTTCAAAATTGTCCATTTTTTTATGTAGCCACTGGATCACTGTAATATGTAATATTTTAATAAAAGTTGTATTATGTAAAAGAATCTAAATTTGCAATACAAAATATATTGGGCACATTATGATACTACGATAAATATACGATGTACATATTTTAGCTGTGTTTTTAAAAGAAGTTATTTCAAAAACTCACTCTAAGTTTCCTCTATTGAAACATTACAAATTATTCATTGCCACCACTGCCCAAGAGACTCATGTATTTGTCTGAGTGGTCATAAATTATTATTTTATACCACTGTATGCTAATTTGCCAACTCGTAAGTTGGTTAATTAGCATATGGCTGCCTTATTGTAGTATTGAGGCAGTTAGCATATCTTGGACGGTTGAGAGAGGGTTGGGAGAGTTGAGAGGGTTGTCCTCTCTGAAGGACCAAATTATCTTCTTGTTCTGGTCGAGTTATTTATATTACGTAGTGCACAGTCTACACAATTTCCTTTAAAGAAAAATTACTTTTTCAACCTCAAAACATTTAAAATTTAAGGTAAATAATAATATTACCCATATTATTATTCTTAATAGTTTCATCTCTTTCGCGAAGTGCTTTTTCATTAGATTCATACTTTTCCTTTAAATCATCGAAATCTTTTTGCAGTTTAGCCATGCTTTCTTCTGTGCTAACTATCTGCCTCTGCATTTCCTCCATGTCTTTCGTATGACGTTCTATAACTTTTTCTTGTTCTAGAGCTATTGCAGTCCTGCATAGTAACTGAAATGTTTAAACAACAGTAACAAGATATTAAAATCAGTAAGCAAATGTTTACTGATGTTAATATTTATACGGGCGTTGTATTTAAAAAAAAATATTAAAAAATAAATAATTTTAAAAAATTAAAAAATATATATAAGAATATAAAAAATTAAACTACACACACACTACATTCTACACACACAATAACAAACTTATTAAAAATTACCAAAAATTACGTTCTTAAATCACTAGATTACCTTTTCTTTCATTTCTATGAGGTCCGAATTTTGCTTAGATATTATTTGGTTTGCTTTCAGAAGCTGTTCTGATGTTGAATGAACTGCATCATTGTTTTTATTCACTAATGAGTCACTTATTGCCAATCTCTCCTCTAAACTTTGCTGTAACGAGAAAATAAGAAGGAATTGAGGCAATAGGCATGATGCCGGATTTTGACGAGTTGGTCAATAATACTCCTAAGTGTATAGTCTTTCCAAAACATTTATTATTTCGACAGAGAATAAAGACATTTTTGAAAAAAATGCGGTTTTAGTCAAATGTTCAAATTCTAGCGCCAAAACGGCAGTGGGTGTCATGGCCGCTGCTTGTAACGTCACGCCTATGAAAACTAAGTGTAAACATTGGAGTGGATTATAGACATAGTAACAAATATTTTATTTAAATATGAATTCGAAAGTTCAAGATGATTCGAAAGAGAAATCATGTGCCGTCCCTCAGTACTTTAATACATCCATAAAATCCCCTAACAAATTGTTTGTTTATGTTCTAAACAATAAAATAATGAGATATAGGTGGCTTTCTCTTGCACGGTGAGATCCTAAAGCCATAAATATAAATACTCCTATTTTTTCTGTGAAGATCACTTTGACGTAAGTTGTAATGTTATTTAATATATAATGTCCAATTTGTGTGTGATTTTAAATACATTCTACAGTTTATACGAAGTACAGTTTTGATATGTTAATAAATCTAACCTTAAAATGAATTAAACTTTTGAAACGTTCACCACTGTATTTATTAATTAACACTATTCATGTTTCAGTTGCCCAACGATATAGATAATTACATGGAGTATCATATCATGGGTGCCGAAACTCTACCAGCATTAACAAATCGACTCGCGGCAAATTGGAACTATTTGCCTTAGTAAATCCTTGTGCCATGGCTCAAATTCTTATCGAGAACACGAAAACAATCAACAATTCGACTTATACACTATTAAAAACATGAAACACCACTAAAATTGTAATTGAAACAGTTTAGAAGCGCATATACAATCTAAATTCGTATGAGATCTAAGTAACAGCTACAGTGTGTTTATAGGCGTGACGTAACGCAATCTGATTGGTGTTTAACCTATCATGGCGGATTCTTGTATTTTGTAGTTTTATTTTATAGAATAAATTAATAATCTCGTGTTATAAAAAAGAAGTACGTCATTTTTATGCATCTATATATTATATTTTAGTAGTTAAATACATTATTTTAATAGTTCTTGCTGACTGTCATCATGCCTATTGTGTACAAATTGGAAGTAAAATAATAAACATTAATATTAAAGTTAAGAAAATAAATCCAACAACACCTTCTCCTTTTTCAAAATTTGTAAGCTGCTATTCAAGTCCTTTATTGTATCAGCATTGTCTTTTACTGTCTGTAACCACACCAAATTAGAATTTATTAGTCTCAAAATTCTTAATGCCTAATTATTGTCATGATACGCAAGGATTTTTTTACAGCTTATACATTAATAACTTAATACAACTTGAATAAAATACGAGTTTTAAGTAATTTCAGATATTGTTAAATATGGATTTACATAATCTTCGAAATTAAGACGGATGCCAAAATCATGGTTAGATAACTACGTAGTGACATAGTACATACATACATAAAATCACGCCTGTTTCCCCGGAGGGGTAGATAGAAGTATGTTTAACGGCCACTTTTCGCCAGTGTTTTGGTCCCACGTTATAGGTGGCGAGCCTATTGCCTCTAATCGAGATATTTAGTTTGCCAGAGCCTCGTCTGTCGATCCGTAGGTGCAATACTTGCAGGTAAAGTTGAATTGGGGCCTTGAGTTCTTTAGGAGGGATCTGGATGTCGTAATAACAGCTGTTCCCGGATCCCCCCTATGTCAGGCGCAGAATGTCACACCGTGTGGTTTTAGTCGGTCCGATTCCGACACACCACCCCGCCGTAAACCCCGGTTGGGGTGACGGCCCGAGGAGGTTTCCACACGTTAAAAAAAAAAGGGGGCCTTGAGTTCTTAGCGCATCCTATGCACATTTATACAGAATAGAGGTATTTAACATTCTTATTTTTCATTATAATGCGTAAATCTAATCTGATATATGTGATTGAGGCGCAAATTATTTGTCAAGATAAACGGCTTTCTATTGTGTCTCCTTATTTCTCACAAAAAAGCCACACATTACGGTATGACTGTATGTACAGTCATACCGTAATGTCTATACATGTCTCTGTGTGATGTTTCAATGCAAACAGACGTTATTATAATACAGACGTATGATGTTGGTTGATTAGATGCATGTGTGCACAATACTAGATAAAATACGTATATACCTTTACTTCGTATTAAACTCTATACATTATTAGAAAAATGTCGTAAGCCCAACTTGTTTGTAATTCTATAATTTCCTAAAAGTGAAATTGAACTTACGACCGCGACTGTACATATATTTTTTTGTAAGTTTATGCTTACCTTTTCTAAATAAACACATTTAGCATTTGATTGAATATATAATTTATCTTTTTCCATGTAATCTCTCTCTAAAGAGGTGTTTTTTGCCTTAAGTGTGGCTACCTCAATGTGTGATTTCTGTACTTCTTTTTCTAACACATTTTGACACTGGACTTTGTCACTGAAATTATAAAAGATACATTTAATATCGTTTGTAAACATAACAGTAATTATTTGTGTGACTAACAATTTGAATATCGAAGATGAGTATTTGGTTTTTACTATAGCTTCTCATAGTAATAGTGCCGAGTTTAAGTTACTTTAAAACCAGTTTTTTTAAAACCGTTCTGTAAGAACGGACGAACGAATAGACGGGTTACGTGATAAAAGCGACTACTGCCGCCCATGAACACCTGCAGCTCAGGAGTCACAAGCACAAGATATATAATCTATACTAATTATTTGTTTGTTCCTGAGATCCCGTTCCAGTTCCTGAGATTAGCACGTTTAACACGAGTTAATCTCAGGAACTTATGATCCGATTTGAGAAATTATTTCAGTGTTAGATGCCTCACTTATCGAGGAAGACTATAGGTTATATATTGGTAACAGCGTAATGATATCATTACGCTGTTACCAATAGGAAAAAGGAGAAAAAAACAGGAGAAAATTATTCTTCCTGAAAGCTTCGTAAATGGTTATTTTTACAAAAAAAATATACTAAAGAATTATTCCCCTTTAAAAGTTCTATAAAAAAGTCGTCAGCATATGTCTATCTTTTAAGGTTGGTTCACTTTAACCTTTTTTATGGTAAATAAATTCATTCTCGCTGTATAACATGACGCTACGGGCAATAGGAGACGCAGCCGAGGTTGCGTGGGCCAAGTAGTAATAACTACATACGCCCATGACCAAAAGTATGGAGCACTCTATCAATTTTACATATCCGTGACACTGCCAGTATAAAAAAAGTATTTTATAAATACCTACTCTCCAACTTCTAAAAAAAGGTTTTATAGCCAAAGTCTTCACAATAAAATGGCAGTAAAGCACCTTTTACGACACACTTTATTTAATAATTACAAATATTTTGGCAGTTGACCATTTCACCTCATTGTGTTATTTCGGGTAAGTCGTATTAATTTCAATACATTATACTTAAAATAACCGCACTCTGATTTAAAAAATGTGTCCAAACTTTTAAGTAAACAAGGAACTATTGAACGATTTGCCACTACTAATTCGAATAGCAATAGACCAAGAACTGTGCAAAAACGTATTGCTTGAAAAAGTGTTTTCAACTTGCTACTGAGTAATCAGTGGCAGTTAAACTACGAATTTCAGTCAGAACGACTTGTCGAAGACCTCAAAAAACTTGTATTATAGGATGGAAGGTCAAGAAGAAATCGTTGTTCCGTGACAACAACAAACCGTCCGGCTTCCAAATAACAACATTACACTGAAGAAGATTGGTCAATTATCATGTGGTCTGACATATCTAATTTTAAGATAACTATTTCAAAATTAGATTTGACGTGGGACGGACATGGGACTAGGACATGGGAAACTAAAAACGATTGAAAAATGTTATACAGTGACAATTGTTAACTGTAGTGTCTAAAATGTCTATTTTCTGTTTATGTTAATATAGATTTTATATTCAGGTGAAGAATTCAAGTCAGAGTATGTGGTATCAACGGGTCCATATTGGCTCACATAAAAATTTTACACTTTTGGTTCATAAATTTTTTACCTACCAACGGAACGCATAACAGCTATGTAGTTATAATTTTTTTTAATGATATCATTACTCAGAACATTTTCAACTAATTTTTTTTCCCTAACTTTTCCTTTATAAGAGCAAGTGACAATTTTTTTTATTAATAATCTCATTATTAAGAACATGCATACACCAGTAATCATAAATTATTTCTGTCACGTCTCAGGCGCTGCGGATCTCCGGTGGTCCCATGTGAGCTTATCGTTGCAGATGGTTTTAACGCTTCCCACCGCGGCTAAGGTTGGCCAGCATAGCTTATAGCCGTGCGTTGAACCCACCTGCTCCTCAGCTGGCGACCTGCTGGCCCTTCCAAGCCTACGTAGGCTGTAAATACACTCTATAGGTAAACTCGGACCAGACTACGTGGAGTTAGTTTTACAACGATTCGTTTCCGTCACTAACTTTGTAGCATAACATGTTAACTTTTAGGAGTCCGTTACCTGGAGGATCACTCGTTGTTAAATGATCAGCAATACGGTTTCAAACCGAACCGATCCACGGGTGATCTTTTAGCATTCTTCACACACCTTTGGGATGAGGCTGTAGATAGGCATGGGGAGTCCTTTGCTATCAGCCTCGATATGGCCAAGGCTTTCGATAAGGTCTGGCACCGTTCGCTCCTCACCAAACTTCCGTCATTCGGCCTGCCCCCCAAACTCTGTAGCTGGGTGACCGCATTTCTGGACGAGCGCCGCATTAGAGTCCTCTGCGACGGCGCTACCTCCAATTTTCAGCAGGTTAATGCTGGTGTACCTCAAAGTTCCGTCCTGTCACCCACAATGTTTTTTCTGCATATCAATGACATGTTGACCCTTGGTGATATACATTGCTATGCAGACGACAGCACAGTTCATGGACAATACTATGGTCACCCTACAGCCAAATTATAGGACGTTGAGGCGAAGTGACAAAAGCTTTTAACTGAGCTCTCTCTGCAGTTGCGAAGAGATGTCGCCTCTATGGCAGTTCTCAATCACCTTTATCATGGAGTGTTCTGACGACCTCTTCCAACTGATCCCATCCTCTCCGTTCCTCTACAGGACAACTCGTGCTGGCGTTGGAAGTCACCGTTTCAGAATGGTAGACATACGCTCCCGAACTAAACGGTTCGGCTCTTCCTTCCTGTGCAAATCAATTAAAGCCTGGAATTCATTACCAGCGCACGTGTTTCTCTCCCACTACGATCCCGGGTCCTTTAAGTGGGGCGCGAAAGAGCATCTCACTAGGCCACCATAGCGTGGGTCGACATACTGCACTGTCTGTAGTGAGTACGGCGACCACCGCTCTTGGATTCTATTCATGCTTTCCATCAGGCAGAATAGAGTCACTTTGGTAGTTTTCTACATAAAAAAATAATAATAACTATGTTAAATTAATTATTGTTATCCATCCAGTTTCATTCACACAAACCATTAAAAATTATATCAAAATTAATATTAGCATAAAACGAATTTATAAATATTAACAACTTTTATTTCAGTTAAATTTCCACTGTTATGAAACCAAAGGCTGAACCAACAAAATATTTAAATTAATAAAACTGATATAAACTATTTCAATTTAGTTTTTATTAATATTGCCAAAAAAATCGTAAGCGCAAGCCTGGAGGTGACAGGTTAGGTGCCAGGGTTTTCCTTTCTAGGGTACATCTGGTTCTCCAGCTACTGATACCTAAGACGGCGTACAGTTTTTGGTTGGTTCGAGCCCGACATAACCACCAGTAGGTGGTATCCGAGGGGATTTCCGCACAGCAACAAAAAGGGAGGGGTACTTTTGGCCAAGGCTAAATAATACCAAGTTTAAATAAAATATAAATGAGCCTTAAACTTTTTGCACACTCACTTATAATCAGTGAATAAATACAGTGGCAGTTCCTTATTCGCGCTTCCTTTATTCGCGTTTTCACTATTCGCGGATTGAAAAAATGCGATCCAATTCCTATATTCGCGGTCTAAGATTTCTTTATTCGCGGATCGAATCGAAATATCGATGCGTACATGTACCTACCTAAAAAAATGCATTCGCTATCCTTTGTCGACACGTCAGTAGAAGGATAAAAAATAAAATAGACCTTATTACAACGACGTCTAGATTGTGATTTCTAAAGTGATCGGCGTTGTTTGTTTTATGCGGCAGTTTCTTTGACGTGAGCCGCCTTCGCCGCAGTCGGTGTTTTTGAGAATACACAAACAGAATGTGTAGGTAAAATTATGTATCTTATTACTCAAAACATAAAGTAATTTATTAAATGTTGGCACAATAGGACGTTCTGTCCTCGGGTAAGAGCCGCATTGCGTGTTTCGTTGTTTTACTTTTCCATTCGTTACAAAAATTCTGATCGAGTAACACGTGTCTTTCGCTGTAATAATGTCAACCAAAAAAAATGAAAAACGTGTTTCGATGCGAAAAAAATCAGTGTTACCACTTAAAGTGAAAATAAAAATGCTTGATCGTTTACGACTTGGAGAGTCGTTTGCATCGATATCACGTTCATTCAATGTCAACGAATCAACTGTACGATCGATAAAAAAATCCGAAGATAAAATAAGGTCGTCTGTAGCTTCAACTTCACTGTCAGCGAAAATTGTTCGTGATCCAGCAATAGAAAAAATGGAAGTGGCGTTGTCATTATGGATAGAAGACCGCAATCAAAAAAGGGTGCCTCTAAGTGGTCCATTGGTACGGGAGAAAGCAAAGCGTCTTTACGCACATTTTAAGGAACCTGGTGGTAGTGGTGGTGGTGAATGTATAGATGGAGGATTTCAAGCATCGGAAGGTTGGTTCAATAAATTTAAAATGCGACAATCATTGCATAACATGAAAATCGTTGGAGAAGCTGCATCTGCAGACACTGCTGCAGCAGAAAGATATCCAAACGAATTTGCGAACCTGATAGCTGATGGAGGGTATAAGCCTGAGCAAGTATTTAATGCAGACGAAACTGCACTGTTTTGGAAAAGAATGCCAAACAAAACATTCATTTCTAAAAGCGAAAAGTCTGCCCCTGGATTTAAGGCAGCAAAGGATAGAGTTACATTGCTGCTTTGTTCTAATGCATCTGGAGATTGTGTTATTAAACCACTCATGCTTTATAGATCTTTAAATCCTCGTGCGTTAAAAAATCAAAACAAAGACGACCTGCCAGTGTTTTGGCGTGGTAATAAGAAAGCGGGGGTTACAAGCGCTATTTTTTGTGACTGGTTCCGGAATTGTTTTGTGTCTGAAGTTGAAACTTATTTGAAATCAAAGAATTTAGACTTTAAAGCAGTTCTAGTTTTGGACAATGCACCAGGTCATCCACACGAACTTGAAACTATGCATCCAAATATAAAAGTGACATTTTTACCTTCCAATACGACGGCTTTGCTTCAACCTATGAACCAAGGAATAATCCAGGCCTTTAAGCTTTACTACATTAGACGAACCTTCAAAATCATACTGGATAATATGGAATGTGATCCTGATATGAATGTTATAGAATGCTGGAAGCAATTTGACATAGCGAAATGCATCGTAAACAAAAGAATCATTGCAAGAATTGAAGGCATACACATTGAAATCATGCTGGAAAAAACTGTGGCCTGTTCTGACAGCGGAAAATGAGGAAGAACCTGTGCAAATTCAAAGTTTAACTGCAAACATTGTCGAAATTGCGAGTGGAATAGGACGAGATGGGTTCGATCAGATAGAATCAAGTGATGTTCAGGAACTTCTTGAAGCACAAGATGAAGATTTGACTGAAACCGACTTGGAGGAAATGTTAAATTCGCAACCCATCGAAGAAGAGGCTTCAACAAGCGCTGAAAACGTAACATTTAATTTGAAAAATCTTAGTGAAGGTTTAAGAATGGCAAATGAGCTTTGTGATTTCTTTATGAAAATTGATCCATCTATGGAACGAAGCCTTATTTTTAAGAGGCAAATTGCTAATGCCACTGCTGAATATCAGTCTGAGTTGAAGGAGCTTTTAAAAAATGCCAAACAAGAAAAAATTACTAAATTCTTTAAACCATTGCCTAAACCTGATGATAATATGTAATTAATCAACCTGTATGATCAGAAAGTTCAATTAAACATTTTTTTATCTACAATTTGCTTTTTTATTTCGTCATCTAGGCACGTATCCCCTATAACCCCATACAAATTACCATTCCATATTCACGGTTTCTGTATTCGCGGCATATTTACGGAACGCATACCCCGCGAATAAGGAACTTCTACTGTATGTTTGAATAGTATCAATTTGTAAGGGATGACCAATTTGCGTTATAGTATGGATTTTATGGTATATATCTGATCCAAATACAAACACTATTACCTGAGTTGACTTTCTAATTGATTTATGTTTTCTTTCAACTGCTTACATAGGGAGTTAATTTCATTAATTTGGATCTCTTTTCTATTTAAACTGTCTTGATATGAGGCTATCTGAGTTTTCATAGTTTGCTCTGCATTTTGTTGCCACTGTTGTTTTTCCTGAAACATTGATTTCACATGTAAACAACTTGAAAAAGAGCTTATAATTTGCAATGCATTTAACATTATCAATAATAACTATAAATAAATACTTTATTCATGAAATTACAGAATTTTAAATGCACAAAAGTACTGGATAGTATAAAAGTATACATAGGATGATATCTGGCTACAATCTGTACAAAGTTTACATAACCCTGCCTCTTAAACTAGGAAAACCTGTATCTTAAGAGACAGTTTTCAGTCAAAAATATCTAAAAGCATACTAAGTATTTTATTTTAGCTATTGTAACAAGTTGTGGTGTATGTGTGTGGGTGTGTTATAGCGTGTGTGGATGTGTATGTGCGTGTGTGTATGCATCTGTGCGTATCTTTAGTTTACTAATAAATTTGTAGTATTAGATGATTTACTCATCTGTTTATTAATCAAAACTAAATTACCTGCATTAATTTGTCTCTCTCTTGTCTTAAAGACTCCTTATACTCTTTTTCTAACTTTAATTTCTCCTCCTCCATTCTGGTAATATTGTGATTATAGTCATGTATTTTTCTTTCAAGATTCATACATTTGTCATTTAATATAGTTTCAGTGCTTACAGCTGTGCTCTTTACAGATGCTAAAGTCCTCTGTAACATATTTTAATGTGCATTAATAACAATCCTTGCAACCCACTATATGAAATGAGACCCTATAGAGAAATGTGTCAGATATTTGTTTCAGTAATAGATACATACAACTTTATGTGAACACAATTACTGTTCATGTAAAGATAGAAATGTCATTTTGGGAGACAATGTAAAACTAATAGGTTTTATTGGTCAGTGTAATTTTTCTGTGTACTAGAAGTAATCAAAATAATTAGTAGCAACAGTGGTATTAATCCATACTAAAAAGTCCATACTATAAATTCGAAAGTAACGATATGTGTGCGATGTTTGAAAGTAATTCTACAGATTAAGAATATAGAATGTTACCATCCCTATTCTTGCCATGGGTATCGTTAAAGATAACTAAAGGAACAAAATATGCAAGACAACATCATTGCAATACAGTATACTGGTGATAATAAGGAGAGGCAACAGTGGTGTATTAAAGCCTGTTGATAATGAAAGTAATTTTTCCATCTATCTAAAAAGTCGAACCACTGCTCTAATTTCAGTTACATTTGGCATGGAGATACTGTGATCCTTCAGGAAGGACTTAGACTACTCTTTATCACGATAACCGATATACACGCAGACTGAGCTGTGGGAAAAAGCTAGTAAATAATAAATGTAAAATATACAAGCATTCTATTCTGTATGTTCTGTCTTCTCTATAACTATGTGAATAGCAGTGTGTATATTATAAATATGTCTTTTGTGCTACACCTGCAACTTATATTTCTTTATAGCAACAAAACAAGACACTCTACAATGCATAGATAGATGAAGACAAAGTAAAAAGATTCTTACTTAATATGACACATGTATAACATGATGTAAGAACTTGCCCATAGTATTTTAATAAATTTAAATTGTATTGTTATTGTTATTGTATTTAATATAATTAATGGACATTGTGTTAGACCATTGGTAAAAGGAAAATAAATTGAATTGTGTCAAATTATATTTGTAATGTAAATGTAAAATTAAAAATATGTGTAAGGTGATGCAAAAAGGAGCCTACATCTACCAATAAACTATTATACAGTTTAGTAGATGTTTGTAACCTACTATAATGTACCATATATTTATGAAAATCAAGATTCTTTCATATTTAATTTTATCATAATAATTAATGAAATACTTATTACTTTCAAGTTCATAATAGTATCAGCCATGTGCTTCTTAATATCGGCATCTGTAGCTGGTCCTGTCTTGAGTGATAAATGTACAAGTCGCTTGAACTCATTGTGCTCTACGACTTCAAAGTAATATTGTATTGGGTTTGTTTGTTGCATTATCAGGAACCTGGGAATCGACAACAATGATAATATTTTATGATGTTATTATTATGACTAAAACATGATAATTATAATTCTTAACACAACTAAATCATAAATTGTATTTCGTTGGTGAGTGCTAGACATGAGGCCCATTGATGCAAGGGTAACAGTTATTGTGGCAATTGTGTGATTCTTACACTAACAAGATAACTGTCACGTTTTTTATGTTCCAAAGTGGGACATCAAAAATATTTAACTAGGTCGCTAGGCCTATTCATGATTTGCATCAGGCAGACTAGTCAGTTTGGTAAGCTCTTACAATAAAAATTATGCTACGGGGTTAGCAGATTGCCATACTTAATCTATTTTAAGTGTTTTAAATACTTCTATAGATATTTCACAATTAAAATGGAGGAGTCTCAATAAAGCCAATTACATTTAAAAATAATTCAAACCTTTTGATCGATTTTTATATTGACAAAGACTTGATGGAAAGTTGTCAATCTAGATTTTCTCAGCATACTTAACATTGTTCAACTCCATAAAGCAATTCACATTTAATTTAAAAAAATACCAAGCATGCAGTTGAATTAATAACAATAAAATCAGAACACTATAAACATTTAATATATACAGAATAATTCATATAGAAATATAAGGTAGTAATGTTATCGTACATGTAGACTGCATGAATTTATTAAAATTATAATGTCAAATCATCTTACATATTGTTTGAAGCACATTGTTGTAATAATCGAATTAGTTGTGATGGAAAATTCTCAAAATCTACAAGTAGGCCCTGTTGCTTTTTTAGATCTTCATAGTCCGCTCTATTTATAGTCAACACACATAAAAAAGTAGGATCATCGTCATCTGAGAGAGATATTTTCTGTAAATAAATGGTATTTAAATAAAATGGTATATAGTAATTAATAAACAAAAATTATAGGCTTTTACTAACCAAGACATCAGTTTCGAAAACTTTCTCAATTATTACAGTCACATCTTTTTTACTATCTTCAAATCCTCTTTTTAACGAGATGTAATACTTGCCCTTATGAACAGTTTTACAAGACATTATTCTAACTACATCATAATGACCAAAAACATTAAAACGATGTTATGTTTATATACATTTGAAATAAATTTTACAATTTTACGCTAAATTGCAGAAACTAGTTTGTTTATTCAAAGAAATACGTTAAGAACCTTTCCCAATAAGAACTCAAGGTTGTTTTTCGAGTTAAAACAAGTGCTTAAACTAGTTTATTTTTATCAAAGAAATAAACAGAAAGTTTACTGTTCGGGGAAACAAACGAAATATGAATCAACTGCCAATAGTGACAAAATGACAATTGACAATTTTGACAGTGTTGTCAACGTGTAGTACTTACTGCCCCATCCTGAATACTTTATTAGTATTTAAAAATTAAATTTAAAAAAATTATAATCATTGAAAATAATAAGTAGGTTTAAAATACATCAACTGGTCAATTATCGATATACGAGTATGTATCACCTAAGGTGATGAGATGCCTCTATGAAGCTGCAACAATTACCGTCCCAGTACAAGAAAAGGGCACAAGACCAATCCAATTGCATGCATTGTGGGGTAAAACATTATATCTCCGAAACTACTTGCCAATGGATTGAAAGCCGTCTTCAAAACGCTCGATTGGAACGGACTGAGTATCAATATCAGTGGCCGATACCTCTCTCATCTACACATCTCACATCACGTAATTTGCAGACGACATAGTCATCTTGGCGGAATCTCTGCATGATCTGGAAGACCTTCGTTCAGCAGTGGACGGCGATAGGTTGATTGATTGATTAAAATATATGTATATATTATGCCTATCTTATAACAGACTCACATCACTCGACTTATGGATAGTTTTATTTGCTAACTACAGCTTTACTCAGATTCTATGTCAGTTTCAGCTCTACAGCATTTACCTTGTATATGTCCCCACTCGCGAACAACAACAACTCAATCACACAGTGTAATTATTTCAGAAGCCGTATGATTCTACTAAACTGGTTAGTTCTTTAGACACTATGTCCGTTATATACTATTTATGATTATTTATGTACTCCTTGCCGATTCCAGTCACGTCAGCTCGTCAGTACCGACGGAGACCAGCCAACTACACAGATGTTACTAGATATTAGTGCACAAGTATATGCACAAACACAGGTGCGCTCTCTGTTGCCACACTCTTACAATCCGATAGGACGCAGGCGCAGGACCGACGGCTATACGTGCCCTCCGAGGGGGTGAGACCGCAACTTTCTGACTCCGGGTTATTGTCAAGTATTATACTATAAACACGTTATATTTTATATATAAGTTGAATCTGTGAAAAATATGCCATTATTATAAAAAAATATCCAGAGTAATACGGCCTTTACTTAGTTTATTTCCCTTGTTAAAAAACTTAAGATTTAATTTCGGGTTGACAACATTGTGTTTTGTGAGATTCCCGCGTTATGACAATTCGTGTCGAAACTTGTTATCGTTATAATTCATTTATGATAAAGTAAAAGAAAGAAAGGATTCCTTATCTTAAAAGTCATAAACCCACAAAAAATATTATTATTCTGATTTGGTTCAGTTCTATCTAAATAAAATGTGGAATGGTTAGTTTACAAATTAAGTGTACCTGTAACTTGAAATGTAATTTTAATTAACTGTCGTTATTTAATTTTTTCAGATCAGTCTGCTGTGGGTGGAGGATTTTTTAATTCTCCTGGGCAATTTGGCAATGTGAACACACCCAATCAAGTTCAAAAAGGAGTAAGTACGTTCTATAAACCATGATATTCGAAGCTTAGTATAATGGAACTAATTTCATGTTTCTTTAGGGTAGAAAGGCATCTCGTACGGCACCAATTGTTATCAAACAAGCCTTACACTGTGGGGATGATGGTGTTAAAATATGGGGAACAGAAATTCAGATTGTGTCTATTGTGGCTCGTATTAGAAACATCCGAATGCAAAGTACCAAGATAACATATACAATACAAGATATAACTGGTCGTATGCGCGCTGTACTCTGGCTAGACCAAGAGGCTGGAGATGATGATGTAAGTTTTATTTCCTAAATACCTATTCTGAAATCGCTAGTAGATTTCTAATAATAAAATTAAAAAATATTCTCAGTGCAGTAAAGAAACTAACAGATTGTTGAGTTTGGAAGTGAAACTTTTTAGAATTGTTGAGATTTGAAACTCGATGCACCGAAAACACATCACAATAAAGGAACAAACAGAAATATATAGGATCAAGTTGGTGAGAAAATGAGATAGAATACATCACCCATTATTTTAGATTTTCCTCTATGTGCAATACTTCGCAGCCTCTTTATCATTATAAACATTGTCTAGGATATATCTATATCATACTAAACTTGCTCCTGGTCCAACTGTTTTATGTGTATGTGATATGTAATACTACTTTTTTGAAAGCATCGAAACACTTTGTGGATCATATTGCATATGCATCCATAAAAAAATAATCTTGCACTGTGTCAGCCTATATTAAATGATATAAAAATATTAAAATTAAATTAATCAATCTTAATAAATTCAGTGAAAGACTGACACTCTGAATTAAACGGTTTACACAGGAAGTGTATCAGACGAGCCTTAACATTGAGTGTATAACTTTAGTTAATTGCACGGTTTTGCTAGTGAATTCAGCAAGATAATATAATCTTGACGCTAATTATTATTGCCTAGCCTTAATTACTCCCAATTTAAGGGGCTATTTGGGATCTAGTTCCAAGTGATTTTCCAAAAAATCAGTTTTTCCATGGACCCAATGGTATTGGACCTCTACAACCCTGAGGTTGTGAGGGACTAAATGAATTTGAAATACAAAATATATTAATAAATATCCAACCCTATTAAGAAAGTACTAATACCAAGGTAAAGATAGCCCTAGATTTACTTATTTTTGTTATTTCTTATAATTATTTAAATGACTTGCAAAAATTTTAATTATCTTTTACAGGATACAGCTACACCAAAAGTTCAGGTAGATGACTACATACAAGTTTATGGTAATGTTAAGACCAACAAAGGAAAAAAAGTATTGATGGCTTTCAAAATTATGCCAATAACAGATGTTAATGCAATTACTTTCCATTATTTACACTGCATTCATAGTAAAGTCAAGATGGAACAGGATTCTAAAAAGGTATTTTTCTTCACCTTTTATAATACAGTGGACCTGCGGTAATCCGGCCCCTGTCTAATCCGGATCCCCCTGTAATTCGACATCAATCAAACAATTTTCGCTAATGTAGATCATGCATGATTGAACAGGTTACAATTTGTGCTCAATGTGTAGGTATTGTTTCAATTCCGATTGTTTAGTTTTAATTTGCCTACGTGTGATAGTGGTGCAGCTTAACATGCGTTCATTGTTTGCTGTTTATTCTTTGTATATTACGTATACGTACCTAGTAATGTCGTCACAAGCCCAGAAGACAACAACATATACAATCTTATCATTTGTTTCTAATTTGTCAGATTACAAGGTACTCTTTTTAAAAAAAAAACTGGACTACAGGGGGTCTTAGGCTATACTCTATAATCCAACAAATTTGATAGACCGACACTGCCCTGCAAAACGTTTGTCGGATTACCGGGAGTCCACTGTAATTGAACATTATAATATTTGTAATTTGTAAAGATATTTCATAACAGTACTCTTCTTCTAAAAGCATTTCTAAAAAGCTAAGGTTAGCAATCAATCTTTGTGTACTCCTTCTTGTATTTCATGAAAGAGATTAGCAGTTTGCTATAGTTGCCTAATATGTATAAACACTTAGAAAATAAATTTTACTATAAGCAACACTTGTAAGTAAAATGAGTTGTATGTACCAGCAGACTTATTGGATTTTACGGCATCATTAGGTATTTACTGCTATATTTTGTAATGATGCTGATTTGCCAGCTTTGTCATAAAAAAACACAGTAAATTTTGTAAAGTTAGATATAAAACTCATTGTAAAGAGGCAAGTATTTTTAATATTTATGTGACATATGTTAAATAATACTTAACCCCAGATAATGTTTAAGTTCACCCCATGAACTCTATTTTGTACACAATGAAGTTTATTTTATTCACAAATAAATATTTTAAAATGTGTAACAGTAAATTGATATGGCAAGCTGTACTAATAACAACTTATTGAACCAGTATAAAGTAATTTGATATGGAAATAATTTGTATCTCCAGGAAAAAGTGGTTAGTAATAACTCTACATTCTCAAATGCATTGCCATCAAATTCCATGGTTGGAATGACAGACAGTACTGCTTCAGTGAATGGTCTCAATCCACGTCAAATGATGGTCTTCAATCTTATAAGAGCTTCTACCCTTGAACAGGGGATCAGTAAACAAGATATGTATACTTCACTGAAAGACCGCATGCCACAAATGGAGTTTGAGTAAGTAGAATTCTATTAACCAGAAGTTATTTGATCTCTCATATATGTGATACTTATAAATATAAACAGAACACATGCATGCCTAAACAATTTCAACTTTTACCTCCCTCTTGAAATTTACAATAATATTTTTTTTATTAAATATAAGTCCAAAGTGTTTACAACTACCATACCAACCCTACTATACCAATATATGTGTTTATTTAGAAAGCTTATAAAACAGTAATTTTCAGGAAAATCTTGGAATGGATGTGTGGTGAAGGTCACATATATTCAACTATTGATGAAGAACATTTCAGAGCTACTGATGCCTTCTAAAAGAAATTTATAAACATAACTAGTTGTTAAATAAACATAATATAATGTTTCCTGTAAACTACAAATAACAATATCTTAACAAATATACAGTTATGAATTAAATGTTTGATGCCTTAATTAACAATTAAAATTAACTGTTTAACATTATGAAATATAGCAGATATGCTATATCACCATCATATATAGTATGCCTGCTATATCCCTATTTATAACAAAGCAATATCATGGGCGTTTTTGTACTTATTCGGTATTTAAAGAATACGACTATAATTAATAGTCACGTCATTGAATTGATTACAGCGCCACCTACTGTCTTAATTAGAATAAGACGTATCAACCTACTAACAATGGACCTCTTACAATTAGTCTAGTTAGTGGTTAGTGATCTTGACTGCTCAGCCATATAGAATTCATGCGTTCAAAAACCACAACAGAACACAAATAATAGGTCATATGCATGTATTTTTTTTATTTTTAAAAATATTTCTACTAAATATTACAATACAAAAAATAAATATAAATCAACAAGCTAAAAAAAGATTAAAATTACTTTAATTTTCGGACGATTTAATCGCGGCCATTTTGGCACACTTATTCTGTGACGCCGCACTAGACTCACATCAAGAACAAAGTATTTGGTTCAAAAATGCACCAATTAAAATGGAAAAGTAAAGAAATTTAATGAAAAGTAAATATTATAATAGTTGTAAAGATTTATCATAACATATGTAAGGATATTAAAAAAAATGATAAAATAAATATAACAATATTTTTAGTAAGTTAACTGTCCATACTGTTATGTTTACAAAGTTCGAGGAAAATATAACCTGCTTTACGAAAAGATACGAGGGTAAATTGACGTCAAATTTTGTTTCACCAATAGCTTTGCATTTTAGAAATTTACGAGGGAATTTGAAACAAGCCACTATTTGATTATTAAATTTCACTAGTAAATTTAAAAAATAATTGCTGAGAATGTTTTTTTAGTAGGAAAGCTTACAAATAAAAATATTTGATCCATTTTGGAGTCTCGTGCACATACCCTATTATGTGTGGGACACAATCATTTGTTTCGTATCTGGGTGCATTGCATTTGATATATATAACTATGCTTGGCATGGGAGTGGTTGTTGTGGAGAACTTTGAGGTGGGCCTATGTCCAGCAGTGGATGTCTCTTGACTACGATCATGATGATACTCACATTTAATCTATGCATTTAGAAATATGTGTTTATCATAGAGGTTTTGTCTAGTTTTACAATTTTATAGAAGCATAGGAAATTAAAGATCTATCAGGTAATTAATAACTATATTTGCTATGTAACAACCTCGCCTATAAAGATTTTTCAAATTCAATTTATTAACGCAGATATTAGCGAGAGTAAAAAATCTTATATTTTCTTAATATTGTTTTATTACAGCCCTATTATTATATAAAAATATTTAAAATAATGTAACTTTTGAAATTACTGGAAAATGATGATCTTTTAAAAGAACACTAGTAACATGAACTACATCCACTAATGGGTGTTTACTAGGTAACTGATAAAAATAAGAAAACCAATGTTATAATTGGACAATTTTTATTCAAAAGATATTAGGTTGCAATTTCTTGAAGGAGGCCTATGTCCAGCAATGTAAATCTTTCAAACGTCAGACAATGATGATTCATTTCGTACAACAGAAAACATTTTTTAGGTGTAAAATAAAAAGTTACATTGTTGTATGTAAAGATGTTTGATTTGAATTTCACATTATTTTGGCAAACGCAGCAAATTGTGTTTTTCCTAACATTTTATTATTTGGCTTTTGTTGTCGTTGGATGACTTCGGCTTTTTTTTGAAAGTTAGACCAAATTTACGATTTTAATTTTTTCTAAACTATACAATAAGCCTAAAATTGGTAAACTTGATCGATTTTCACCTTATAAATTGTTTAGATGCCTGTCCTAATATGGTCCCATGGCTTCATCTATGCTGTTATTTCCTACAAAAGAAACAAATTCTAAAACTTAAATCGAGTTACGTAACTAGTAAAGGTAACTTACAGTCTGGAGCAATTTGCCAACAAATATTGCGCTTTGATACTATTTGGTAACCAATGTATAAAAGATTTCCAAAGAAACATTTTATTTCACCTTTGGTGGTGTTTGCTGGTTTTGACTTCACAAACATGTCTACACGTTTATTATCAAAGAAGTTGTTGGAATATTATGAAGGAGACTGTTTGTTATGGAAGTTGGTGTTATCCTTCAGAGTCCAACCCTTAGGTGGAATATCTTTCTAAAGCAATGTGTACGTCTTTGTTTTGGGGACGGAAAGGGTTGGCAACGTAGGAGGAGGTGCCCTTGCCATGTTTGATGACGATGTGATCACTTTGGTGCTCGCAATTGAAATCCAAGTATATTAGACAAAGAAACGTGAGTTTCATCTGAATATTCATCGGTTACCTCGGCATTGCAATTCTCGGATTGTAAAATGTGTTGTTATATATTAAGTCTTCATCGTTTTTATATATTCCAATTGCTCGATAATCTCATATGAATGAAATTCTCGTACGCGTGATCTAAATATAGAAAACATTAGAAACACATGGAAAAGGGCAATAGTATGTAATATTGCTAGTGTTTGATAAAAAAACATCTATATCTACGCAAAACTTAGAATGTACCCTAAAACATATTTTAAGTTTAAGTTGTGTTAAAGTAGTTTTCTTTTTACTTTATGTATTGATTGCCTTGGTTATTAAAATAATAAATTATTAAAATATTAAAAATGTGTAATCTTATTCATAACATATTGCACGTACACCGCTTAGTAATTATGAAATTAAGTTTAGAGTTATCTCTTTTTGATTACATCTTCTCTTACATGTCTACATACAAAAATATATGCATTTGCGACTAAATAAAATACAATTATCATAAAGAAGAAAAATAATAATTATAACTTAAGTCTTTTGTTATTATTTTAGATAAGACATGAAAAAATATTTGAAGTAACTAATTCTACGAAATCTAACTAGTTAAAAGTAGGATGTTCCCTCCAAAAGCATATTCTATTTTCGGGTATAATATTTTGAATAGACTTCTAAATTGATATGATATAGATATGACAATTTTCTTCGGTGGTGGAAAAATTTAGTTTTCAAAATTTTGTTACCTTTTTTTAACAGATATAGCGGTATTCAACTATACGGCTGGTTGTCTACGTATCATTAACATATCTCCAATACACTTAGTGATTTAAATTGAAACAAAAACTTTCTTAATATTTTTTTATACGTTTTGTAGTAGTTAATAAGGCTTAGTTCATTATTTAAAACTATCTGATGTCGGAAAAATCAACTTAACGATGTTTTTTGAGATACTAATTTTGCGCTTAGTAGGACACTACGGGCCTAATTAAAGCCTAGGCAGGATACAGACACACTTGAACACTTGCAAGTAAGGTGTCACGGGTATGGGAGGGTGCTGGTATTAGGCTATGTGAAACGGGTTATTGGCATAGTTCACTAGTTTTAGACTATAAATTGTAATAAATTTCATTAAGTAATTTGCGTATAAATAATGGACATACTTATCGAGTGCATAAATCCAAGTTACCCCATTTATCAAGACTTGGCCAAGTGCTTTTGAATATGTTGGTAGACATGTTACAATGATGTAAATCGTCGTCGACAATCTCTTTTTTTAAATTGTTTTGGAACCAGCAACTGGTTGAATAATAACATTTTAAATAATCTTGCAGTTTTTAGTAGTGGTTTTTTGACATACAAATGCTACTTATCGCAGCACAAGTCAGGTCGATTCAGGCAAAACCGTGAGTTACGATAAAGCGATAACCCGCGGGTATAACCGCACGACATAACAAAAACAGAAATTTACTGAGTTATGATATTAGAGTGACGTACAATAGGAGAGGCCTATGTTCAGTAGTGGATTGCAATAGACTGATAATAATGAAAGTTTTTAAATTACCCACTACCTTATTATAAAAAAACCCCATCTCAAATTGTTCAATCCAAAAAGTACCACTTGATACAAAAGGATGACGGGTAAGTCTACAAAATAAATGCATCCATTTAAAATATAATAATATATTATGAAGACTTCATTCTTATTTATAATTCGTCTCTTAGAGATTTGTTTTTGACATCAGGTTTCTTCCCTGGATATGTTTGACTTTCTAGTTGCACCTCCTTTAATTCCTCTTGTTCTAATAAAAATTCTTTAGCAGTCCACGCTTGAGATCCATCTTTGAACATGAAGATAGCTCGATCATCATCAATGAGATACCTGAATCAATAACAAATAATTACATTACTACTGACTGAAATTATAACATTATCCTAATGTCAATTATAGTATATTTATCCACAAGAGTGACTAATAAGGCTACTTTGCTTTTACATATGTGCATTGATAGTGTTTAATGTAACATTAGGTAGTATGATAAAAATCAGCTATACTAATATTGGCTTCACTAATGGTAGGTCTAACCATCCCTTCTAAGCAGGTTCCTTTCTCCAGGGGTGAACTATTAAGTGGCTTATCACATAAATTATATTTTTTTTATTTGTTTTTAATTGATCATTCTACTTGCCAATGTGATAAACATAATAGGAATTGGCATGGAGATGAGTTTTTAATATGAATACAACATTAGATGCAGATTTAAGTCACAATTACACATATATACAACTTTTTTGTTAAAATAAATACAATGTACAGGTAAAAATGAAGCTGGTCATTAAGTAATGATATTATTTCCTATTTCCTTATTTAATTTCTAGGACCAGAGCCATAATTAAATTTTGTAACTATTCAAATTATAGAGGTGACCCTTTCTCTAATATAAAAGGTATACATGCAAAAGACCATAAGAATAAAACACTTTCTTGAAGTGAAATCATGTCAAATCATCAATCATGTTTCAAACTTTTATTCAATTGTTATTAATAATATTTTATATTATCTTTCTAGACTTGTAACAAGTGACTTACCTCTCTGCCTGAATGTGGTTACTCCACAAACTAGTTTGCCAAATCTTGGTTAATTCTTCAGATCTTGCTTTTGAGGGCTTATTAGCTACAGTTACAAACATCATCAGCGTTTGGCCCTTTTTAGTTGCTTTCATAACCTCTTCTGGCTTTGTCATATCCAACTTAGTTAAATCTAGCGCCGGTGGCTTTCGAAGGTGCTCTGGCAATTCATCTTCTGGTAAAGGTTCTTCATCTTCTTCCCATTGATCAAAAAGCCTGGAAACATTAATAATTGTTTTATTTGAGACTAGAACTAAAAATCTACACATAAAAATTAAACTATAAATAAAAAGTCTATTTATAATTATGTATATATATATATATATATATTTTGTGCTCTCGATATACCTATACCTAAATAGTATTTGACAAAGTTTAGTTAGGTAGTGCAAGTTGCTCAAACAAATACTATAACGGTTATTATTGTACTATATTTCTTTGCAATTCAAATAATTATAGGTTTATAAGTTATTTCTCATTTGACGAAATTACCGTTCTAAATCTGCATCACTGTAATCTCTAATATCTTTTTTAGCCCAAGCTGGCTTTTCTTCACCACTGTGTTTTTTGCCTAAAGTAATGGTTAAATAAATTAAACATAAAAGGAAAATTGTTTTATGCATTTTACACAAATTTAATGCCCAGATCGAGCAAGCACATGCAGCTAGCTAACTAAACTAAACTAAACTGTTGGCGTTCAAGTCAAGGTCGCGACTAGGGTACAGATTCTATTGAAGTATCGCTACTTTAGATTTAATACTAAGCATTTTCATAATCGATTCTCTGTTTTGATATTAAAATCTGTTCGTTAATATCAATATTTTGTAGAATCTTGCTATACTTTGCGTGGAATCGAGGCATTAGATGTCATATCACACATAATTACAGTCAAATTAATTAAATAAAAAGGTCAATTTTGACAGTAGTAGGTAAGGATTGGGTTATAAATCGAAAGTGAGAATAATTGATTCGGAATACTCGGACAAAAAATGCATTAAGCTGGCAGTGACATGTTGTTATAATTTTGAGTACATGCTGCCGTGCTATCTCTTTGATAACGTACCTTAGTATCCTCTGTTTGTGTTCTTTTACCAATCTCACAATTTTTCTTTAAAATACCTGTGTTTACATAGACTCCATATCTTTGTCGGTACATGTTCAATTTTTTTGGATGATCATTGACTCGTCTTTTTGTATTATTCAGTACAGAAAGATGAATCCAAGAAAATACCAAGTCCTTGATCAAGTAGTGACCGAAAATTTACGGAATGTGAGTTATGGAGTAGGAGGCGTGTCTCGGCTGCGCTGACGTCGTAATGTCGGTCGGATATGGTCAGTACAGTAGAGTTGCTGTGATGTCCAGCGGACGTGGTGTCTCATTTGTTTTTGTTTAAAAGGGATAACTTCTTTTGCGTGTCGTGATAGTGTCCACACTGGAACAGTACAGTGTGCCTATAAAACTTTCCCCGTATGTAGAACCCGTATGTTTCCTTCTTCCGTCATTTATTGTCGGCGTTGGATAACGGAATTCTTCGTGTGTTGTGATAAATAACTATGTCGGTATTTGTAGCTTATGTGTGGTTAACAGAAGTTTTGGACTGCTCGAGTGAGGTACGAATCTGGCAGATCACCCCGACTCAATCGTCATATACTCATCCTTTCACACACTTACTTACATTCAAAAAACACCAAAACTTTACAACCGTCGGTCTACGACAAGGATGATTAGGTAAATACTCTACGGTAACCTTCGGATTACGGTACAGGTAGGTTTTGTAAAATCCTCACGAAATATTCTTTTTTACTCTGGATTCATTTCTTCGTGGTATTCTTTTGTGAGTTTGTTTCAGTCAAAGGTTAACAAACAATGCCAACCCCACCTGTAGATCCACCGTAACAAACTACAAATCACCTGGTTTTCCTAATGGGTACTTTTGTTTCAGAGGACAAAGTCTAAGATTTTGACACGTTGCGGTTTGTATTTAATAATTTGGCATCTATAAATGTGCTTTATCACAATCCGTAACATTATTCGTTTCCCCAATGCTCATTGTAGTTTCGTATCCAATGTGAATATCATTTTTCTTTAAGGCTTTATAAGAAAACTTTTTGTTAAAAATTGACATCTGTTTTTGGAAAGTTACAATTTTTCAAATGTACCAGCACAAAAGCTATTCTCGTAGTTAAGTATTACCAAGACCAGCAGTGTACCGATACAAGTTTCGGTCACAATATATTATTTCGGGATCTAATAACAAAGGTAGAAAAGGCCAGTTAATGTAATTTTATATCATTTACAGAAAACTAATTAAATTTTAAGGATACTACATAATTAGTATTGTGATATATTTCTATATGTCAAATTGCTATAACGTTGATTTTCAGTTGGATTGTAATGCTAAAACAAGTCAGTTAAAAAAGAAACTAAAATAATGTGATAGAGTTTGCAGCATTTGTGTTTAAAACAAAAACTTTATCTTTTTATTGTTGTGGGTATGGACGCTGTTTTTGTTAGGATACGATTTAAAAACTTTATTGTCAGAGTTGTCAAAATAAAACAGTTAAAATCAGTTAGATGAAAAAATATTATTACTATTTTTCTTGAAACTGTAGCTTTATTTAACAAATATCAGTTGGTGGTGCCCTAAATCCAAGAATGAACTCAGTATTTAATATCCTTCGGACAAGTTTTTGTAGCAATAGGCTCAACATACCGTTCTTTGTACAGTTTAGAGACATTTAGCTCATTTGATTCTGAATTACTTATTTTTTTATCCCGTTTCTTTTTTCTGTATATTTGTGACTTCTAACCATGTCGTTTATCCATTGGGCACATTTTCTTTTTTAGTCATTTTAGACTTTGCCACTGTTGTTGTTAGACCCAATATTAAATATTATAACTTTACAATCAATATTTGAACTTGAGTACTTTATCACCAGAATAAGTACCATTTATGTCATTAGTGAGAGGAAAGTATATTGAACCAGAATTGTGAAGAAATTTTTATTAACAGTATGATTGAGTTCTATTTAAAACTTCGTTCTTTTCTCATATTTTTTCCCTATTTTTCATCCGTGAGTGAGGTGATACGACAAATAAACGAAAAAAAAACGAAGTTTTTTTACTTATGATCAGTTATCTAAATTTTCTTAATTCTACTAATTCACACAATTTTATTACCAAATTATAACTGGTAACTCTAATCGACAATGAAAAAGCATGCACGTCACGCAATAGTCATGTCATTCGAACGTTGAGGTTGAGTTGTCACATTCAAAAGGTTTCCACAACCACGGCGAGTGGTCACCGGTGACAAATTATGGTTGTTTAATTTTAATTCATCGTCAATAAATCAGAATTTACCTATTATGTATTTTGTATAAATATTTATTTTATTTCTATTGTCACTAACTATAAAATTTGAAGATCAGAGTGAAAGTTATAACTACATTCTTGAATTATTTTTTACTTGTAGTTATTGTGAGTGTTGACCAATAAGTTATTGACGGTTTATGTGTTCGTATAGTTGATATAACACTCAATATGGACCAGAGTGGAATCACCCCGAATACTTCCAATCAGCAACTTGTTGCTAATAGTGATAGTAATTCGGCAACAGCGCTTCTGCATGAAAAGCAAACTAGAAGAAGAGATACATTTAGTGATATCCCGTTTATCGAATTCATGAGTGTCGGTATACTATGTTTCATCAACCTCATCAATTACATGGACAGGTTCACCCTGGCTGGTAAGTTTGAGATAAACTATAATAAAACGTAGGATAATGTACGAAATTTAAACTATCTGTATCTGAAGGTCAACTATTCTCTTAATAAAAATTCATTCAAAATTCAATTTAGATCTACTTTCGATCTCACAATGTCATAAGAGGTATTCTCATAGTATATTATACAAGATTGACTATAATTTGTTTATTTTGTATTGCAACCAAAAGTTGAATGGATATTCTGATAGTGTTCTTAATATTTTAATACTTCCTTCAGCAGTGGACGGTAACAGGCTGAATGGACAGACCGACTTCACTGAGACAAGATATCTTATCATTTATGAAGATCTATAACAATTTTGAATGAATTGCTATTATGGGGGTTATCTGTCTTGAATGTTTCAGATTTCACATATCCCTAGTATTCCTATTCTAGTAAGAAATTTTTTGCTTGTAAATGAAAGTGTCATCTGACAGTCTAATTCAGATTTTCGGAACTGAACAGTATACTGAAAGTGGGTAGTTGCATAATCTTGCAATTAAATTGTTCAATTATATAGAGTTATGACTTCAGACTGAGAAGCTGTAGCAAAGCTATTAGAACAGAAGAGATTGGGACCGATTACATACTATGTAATTCTAATTGGCTTTTTAACAAATTGAATTAAAAAAATATATTATACATTACACAGTACATTGCGTTAAATTTCATTATACATTAAGTTTTTCATAAATATGGTGATATATTATGGTAATAAAGTTAATTCATGAGGACTTTTTGTATTTCTATTATATATAAAAGTAATTTTTATCTACATGAAAAGATGAAAAGCACTACTATCCTGGTTCATGTGTTATTTATAAAAAGACTGACTGAAAAGACAGACTACTTACAAACATACTTTAATATTTTTAAATAATAAAAAAACAATAATCATGCTCATCACACAAGTAGTTATTCTGGCTAGGAATTGAACCCACAACTTTCAGCTTAGCAGTCAGGGCCACTTAACCACTAGAGCAAAAGGCCCGTCAATGATACTAAAACTATAGTCTTGTATTAAAATTGAGATTATCAAATAATGTAGATATACCTTTTTCAGATGAAGCAGGAATTTAAAGTAGTAGCAGGTATAGTCAGTCTTGGTAAGACTGACCCACTTGTTAGATGACCTGCTATTGCTTGCTTGTTAAAGATAACTAAAGATGTTCTCAATGTAAATTTTGTGTAAGATTAATAACAAAAAATTCTCAATGCAAAAAGTACTTGACCTTAATTACTCCCTAAAAAATATGTAATCAAGTTTAGTAACTCTACACCAAGAGATTATTATAAACAGTAATAAAACATAAAATTCATAACATTTTAGTAGTTTAACTTTAAAATTACTGTAATTAGTTTAAAATACAATATTTTATTTCCATTTTTAGTGTTTGCAGTTTTTATTCTCAGTCAGTAAAATTTTTATGTTGGGTGTGTGTTGTGTGTATTTAACCTTCAAATGTTATAATCATTAATATCAGGATACTATCAAGTCATAGCTGTTATATATGACCACATTGTCTATGCTAACAAAAAAGAAACCTCTTCCTTCTCAAAATATTTGTAAAATACAAGTATCCACTAGATAAAGTATTAGAATAATATTATTGGGGCCTTCTCTGTAGTATCATTAGATTTACATTACTTCTATGTGGATTTCTGTGAACTTGTCTCCCAGGCTATTTCTCCCCTTATAGTACGAACTTAAGACATTTCAAAGAGAAGAGACTCCAGGACACTTTCTCACTTTTTTTTTACTAGGTGTACTAGATTGGAAACATTTAAAGGCCAGGAAGATGATTGTTTTGAATACTAATATGAGACTGATTGCAATATCCGGTGTGACTGGAACATACCCTTAATCTCATTAATTGATTGTTTTATCAGACAAGTCCATCAGCAAAACATAGATAAATTGTACGCACAGACATCAATATCCACAAGGTTGTAAAAATAAACTCTATGTTACTCCATATATGTCATTAAAACTTTTGGATATCTATGATGCTTCACTATAGTTGCGCATATTTAAAGACTAGATATTAATTATGTATCATACTTTATGGTAATATTTGATTCACCATTTGAACTTGATTTACATATATTAATTTTCGAAAGTCTCGTATGGGAATCGAACACATCCCCAATGCTCAAATCGGTACAGTGTAGTCGAGTGATGACCACTTTAATCATCGCGTCATTCGTGAAAAACACATTTTAGTAGCACCACAATATAACTTAGTTAATATCTTCATCTTAACTATCTAGTAGATTTGTATGAATCATGTACAAATGTGTAGTAAAAGACCCTGTCAAGGCATAAATGCTTATAGAGCAAGAGCCCGTGAGTGCCAGACCTTCGTCATTTTATAAAAGCTGAAAGTTCTTCTATGTGTGTCCCTAGTACAGGTAAGAATGATCCCCAAACATGAAGCTGAGGCAGCGGTGGCTTTGGCAGATAACAGGCAACAAAGGTATGTAAAATTCCATCTCAAATTCGTCAGAATATAAAACTTGATTTTTTTATATTTGATTCATAATAATATCAAAACTCGCGTTGCTCATTGCCAGACAGTTAGTATGGTTCCAACCCTCTGCCGGACACCCCTAAACTATTATAATTTATAATTATACTTACGTTATATTATAAAACCTAAATTTAATATATAATTTTTTGGGAGCCTATTAAACTATGTTTATATAGTAGCCGGACAGTTTCGAAGGTTCTATCATCTTGCCAGACGCATTCAAAGTAAGCAATAATCGGGAGAGCAAGGAGCGAATACAGTAACTAAACGTTATATTATAAAACCTAAGTTTCATATATAATTTTTTGGGAGCCTATTAAACTATGTTTACATAGTAGCCGGACAGTTTCGAAGGTTCTATCATCTTGCCAGACGCATTCAAAGTGAGCAGTAATCGGGAGAGCAAGGAGCGAATACAGTAACTAAGCGTTATATTATAAAACCTAAATTTTATATATAATTTTTTGGGAGCCTATTAAACTATGTTTATATAGTAGCCGGACAGTTTCGAAGGTTCTCTCATCTTGCCAGACGCATTCAAAGTGAGCAATAATCGGGAGAGCAAGGAGCGAATACAGTAACTAAACGTTATATTATAAAACCTAAGTTTTATATATAATTTTTTGGGAGCCTATTAAACTATGTTTACATAGTAGCCGGACAGTTTCGAAGGTTCTATCATCTTGCCAGGCGCATTCAAAGTGAGCAGTAATCAAGAGAGCAAGGAGCGTATACAGTAACTAGTGCGAATGAAACAGAGCGCTTAGTCTATTGCGGGATTTCACTGCGCACCCATTGTTATTAATTTCAAATTTTGCAGTTTATTTTTTTCTTAATCCAGAAATTTCATTAATTAATTTTTACAATTTCAATAACAAATATTTAAAATAATACTGAGTAAAATGTTTCTCATACAATGTCAATCATATCGAAAATCTAATAATTTAATTGATATTATTTTTCATTTTTAAGAAGTTTATTATTGTCAATGCTATTAAAATTATAAAGACAATGAAACAAAGTAAATCAAATATTAGTGTTTATTATACCGAAGGACACATTTTTTTAAGATAAGAAATTTACAGAGAAATTAATTTATTTTAATTGAATCTAAATATTTTCATCATTTTCATCGTTATCGCGCGCTCACTAAATCGGTCCACACGTTAGCAGTTTAAGCGTCGTAAGTGCTGCGAGTACAATTCGGACCGCCTTTGAATGCGTCTGGCAAGATGATAGAACCTTCGAAACTGTCCGGCTACTATGTAAACATGGTTTAATAGGCTCCCAAAAAATTATATATGAAACTTAGGTTTTATAAAATAACGTTTAGTTACTGTATTCGCTCCTTGCTCTCCCGATTATTGCTCACTTTGAATGCGTATGGCAAGATGAGAGAACCTTCGAAACTGTCCGGCTACTATATAAACATAGTTTAATAGGCTCCCAAAAAATTGTATATAAAATTTAGGTTTTATAATATAACGTTTAGTTACTGTATTCGCTCCTTGCTCTCCCGATTACTGCTCACTTTGAATGCGTCTGGCAAGATGATAGAACCTTCGAAACTGTCCGGCTACTATGTAAACATAGTTTAATAGGCTCCCAAAAAATTATATATGAAACTTAGGTTTTATAATATAACGTTTAGTTACTGTATTCGCTCCTTGCTCTCCCGATTATTGCTCACTTTGAATGCGTCTGGCAAGATGAGAGAACCTTCGAAACTGTCCGGCTACTATATAAACATAGTTTAATAGGCTCCCAAAAAATTATATATAAAATTTAGGTTTTATAATATAACGTTTAGTTACTGTATTCGCTCCTTGCTCTCCCGATTACTGCTCACTTTGAATGCGTCTGGCAAGATGATAGAACCTTCGAAACTGTCCGGCTACTATGTAAACATAGTTTAATAGGCTCCCAAAAAATTATATATGAAACTTAGGTTTTATAATATAACGTTTAGTTACTGTATTCGCTCCTTGCTCTCCCGATTATTGCTCACTTTGAATGCGTCTGGCAAGATGATAGAACCTTCGAAACTGTCCGGCTACTATATAAACATAGTTTAATAGGCTCCCAAAAAATTATATATTAAATTTAGGTTTTATAATATAACGTAAGTATAATTATAAATTATAATAGTTTAGGGGTGTCCGGCAGAGGGTTGGAACCATACTAACTGTCTGGCAATGAGCAACGCGAGTTTTGATATTATTATGAATCAAATATAAAAAAATCAAGTTTTATATTATGACGAATTTGAGATGGAATTTTACATACCTTTGTTGCCTGTTATCTGCCAAAGCCACCGCTGCCTCAGCTTCATGTTTGGGGATCATTCTTACCTGTACTAGGGACACACATAGAAGAACTTTCAGCTTTTATAAAATGACGAAGGTCTGGCACTCACGGGCTCTTGGACCATTAGTCATACAGTTTTTTATACTGTGCTCGATCGTGCTTGTGACTACGTTGTCTAATTTAGCTTGTTATATCAGACTATTTAATTGTATGGTGACGTCGTTGGTATTTTAAGTTTAGGAGTGCGTTGTGAACAACTTTTTTTTATCTTATCTACGTAATGGCTATATAGTTTCTTGCATCATTTATTTATGAATTCGAAAGTAAACCTTTTAATCAGTAAAGTTACGGTAAATGCCGAAATTGTTACTTTTATTGCAAAACGAATATTAAACTGCTTCATACGTTACTACAAAAAAATTATGAAAAACCTTAAATAGATAGTTAACCTTATTCATATTTTCGTTGGTTAAAAACGATGTTCCGTTTAACAGATTTTGGGTGCACATTTTTGAGTGGGTACCTGTTCTAAAATGACAATACCATATGGGCCGGCACTTAATCGGTTTTGGCGGCGTGGTACGTCAATATTGAACCGACTAAAAAATGATTAATATATTATACCTTAAGTGGCCAAAATTAATGTTGTACTTAATTTTATTGCACCTATTTAGCCCATATAATCGTTTTCTGATTTAGTGAATAATTTTTCAAAAAACATAGATGTAAAAACATGCTAAAGATAGAAACGAGACTAAAAAGTTATTACCGTTATGGGTATAATCCGGATACATATAGACGGGAAAATATATGTTTTTTCCCCTTTAACTGAATAATACCAGAAAATAAACTTATAGCTTCTGCAATACGATAATCCGACCTATACAGCAAATAGTTTGTAAAGTCGCTAAAAAGGAAAACATTGTTATGTAACGCGCAATCACATATTTATACAGAAGAGTTCATAAAAGTGTGTAGAATTAGTAATATATTTACATAATATTAGGTTTCATACCCCCTTCCTCCCCCCACTCATCTACGAATCATTGTTGAATATTTAATGCATTTGCTGACCTGGATGCCAATCCAGGTTAATAAGTAAATTTCAACCGTATGTAAGTTAAAAGAGAAAACGTTAGTGTGCAATGCAGGCATAATTTTAACACAAGTAATTTTTGGTTTAAATGGCTAGACTTTTTATGAGTAAAAAAAATTATGCAAAATTTGTTGTTCTGCTTTATATATAAAGTACTAGGCGTATCTTGCCACACTTCAATGTGTTTTTTTTTTGAAAAATAAATGTAAAAATTATCTTTGAAGCGTGATTATCATGTCAATATTTTAGCTCAATAGATGCACACCTTTCTGAGTTTTCGAAGCGTATACAAACCATTTAAAAAAAAAAATATTTTCTTTACGGCAGGACGTCGATTTGTAGTTTGACCCTCTGCAGTCTAAAAATTACTTTTATACCTCATCAAATTGTTCTCGCTAAGTTTGACCCAATTCCTACTATGAACTAAATTACCTATGCGCTTATAAAACAAATAGACCACACATACGACAGTAATATCTTTTTTCATGAGTTTTATTTATTGGGACTTTAAGTCACAAAAGGTTATATTTATAAGTTTGGTCTAAATGATCGAGCTTTTACGCTAAAGCGATTAAATAAATCACGATGATATTCCTATTTCTAATTCGTATGAGTCAACATTCATATCAAGAAAAACGCCATAATAGCAAGTAATCTTTGAATCCCACTACAGTTACATCATAACCTTTGTCCCTAATCTTTTATGTTGAAATAGTTTGCTATCTTCCTGCCGACATAAGTAGGCCTAAAATAGATTAAGTAGTAATCCTTTTTTATCTTGAATGCGCTTTACTATCGCTTACTTAAAATTCCTAGACGAAGACTGTTACGCAATGTATTATGGATCCTTTATAATGTTTACATTTCAAGTTAAGCCACGGACGATGTCATTGACTCTTCAAGTTCCAAAAAAACTCCCAGGATCATAACACAGGGAATGGAATGTGTCGTGGGCCGTAAGAAGGTTTTGGCTCTTCAAAAGTGACGAAAAATTTGGAGCGAATGACATTCAGTTCACTTAAGAATGCTATGAAAAGCATAGGTGGACTTGAATCTACAGCGTTTATTGTAGTTGATCCTTGGATGTGTTTTAAATATTCAATAAATAACAAGACAATCAATTGATTTAAAATAATCCTTGGTTATATTTTCGTGAGTATAATAAAACCCTACATTACACACCAATAAATTATGCACTATAGATGAATGTTAGGAGGTCCGCCGTCACGTAATCATAGAACTAATCTCCAGTGTCTATTCACGTGCGTGGGCGCATTTCTCATTCTTCACCGAATACAATGTCACCCTTTTTAGAATTTGAAACTAGTGTCTCGTTTTATGTAAGGCATTAGGCGGGAACACACATGTACGACTATTCAATCGACTTTAACATGATTTTGTAATCAATGTGAGTCTTTTAAGTGACCTATAGTTTATTTTTGTTACTATAGTTAAATGTAGTACTTAAATCGTACGCTATTACGTTTGTTGGATAATATCAGAGGGCTGTTTTCTTTAAAGAGAAATCTATAACCTAAAGCAGTCATAACTGGAAAGATAAAAAGAAGGTTGATTGGCAAATTTCGTTTTGCAATAATTTTATGGACAAATAATATTTATCGTCGTGCTGTTGGTGGTATTTAACTTAGAAGCACTCTCCTCGTTTACTTAATGATTATATAAAGTATTATGTTTGATATTTTGCAATCCTTTCAGTTAATATATTATTACTTTATAAAATCATCGAAGAAATATGCAATTAATATTATTTATCACACATTTGTTTGCATTTGCAATCAATTCTTGAAACTTTCCGAAGTGTTCCTTGAGATGATGTAGAAGAGATTCAGCAGTTACATAGGTTAGGCGTACTTAAAACACAGTATTTTAATAAACTATTCAAACGGTTTACCGTTTGAATAAGTTTTTCATTATTTCGGAATGTACAAATCAGTGCTTTAGGTCGAATAAATAACCCAGGGGCGTTGAGAATAATGATTAATAGTGGAAGCATGAATTTATCTGTTTTTTGCTGAATAAACATTCAATGGCTATACATTTTATCACCCGATATGCTAAGTCTATGTTTATCAGTGAAATGACTCAACTAAATATGAATTTATTGATATTTGTGATATGATTCACGGTCATTAAACCATTTAACAGTGGTGCCGATTCTGTTGTTCAGGTCATAAACTAAAATTTCTTTTCTTATGTTAGTTAAGAAATTTTCATTAGTGATTTTTATTTAAGATTTTCAAGAATTAGATTAAATTAAATTTAGTCTTGATTCATTTTGATTCTAACATTACTAAAAGTTAAGTATACGAGTTTGGGCCGTGACTTAATAATAGAAATTAAATTAATGATAAAAGTGATTTAAGATAATCCCCGTTTACATTTTTTTTACCTTTTCATACCTAAATGTTTGTTTATACAAGAAACTGATCCTTTTTTTGTTGTGTGTGTAAATAATTGCCTATGATGAGTTTTTAAAATTCAAGATGACATAGAAGTTATTTTGAACATTATTATAAATAAAATAGCTTTAGATGTTAGTAGTTTTTAGTTTAGTTTAGAGTTATTTGTTATAACAGAATTGGCTCCAATGTCTGGTCCGGCCTGGCTACGTTTATCTATAGTCATAATATTCATAATTAAAGTTCAATGATTGTATTCATTATTTATCAACTTTAATTAGTAATGTGATTTCGCACATAATATATAGTTTATTATTTTTTTCTTATCTGCTTGCTATATTTCTTTGTTTTTGTTATGCGATATTATTTACTAAAATATTTTTTATTACCAACTTAGGCTTAATTGTGCAGTAATCATATTGATTCCAAAATGCTGATAAACTATTATCCTATCCCACTACCCAAAAAGTTTGTGAGGATAAATAGATTTATGAAGGTTTGTTACTTTTTCACACAAAAACGAATTTGTGGATTTAGGTGAAACTTTACAATAATATAGCTTATACCTCAGAATAACATCAGGATAATATTTTCTGCGAGAACCGACACACACGCGGGCTGAGCCGCAGTCAAAAGCTAGTTAAATTATTGTTATCAAAGTTACTTATGTTAATTTATACCTATTCCAATTTATAAATTAAAAGTAAACGGTATTAAAACACTAACTTAATTAAGTAAATATTTTAAGAAAATCAATTTTTTAACAAAAAATAAACCAACGAAGAAGAAAATATGTTTAAAGCTAAAATATAAACTTGTTAGTTTAGCTCAACTAATAAAACCCTACACTTTTTAAAACCAAATATTTCTTCTTTTTTTTTTGTTAAACACCTACAACGCGCTCATGCTTGAACCCCTGCCGAGTAGCAGTTGTACTGTGTTGACATGTATCGAGGGGTGCAGTGGTACCTATTGCTTTTAAGCAACACTTATATTAGAGAACCAAATATTCATATTAAAAAAAAACATAAACACGTCGTTCTTGCTGCAGCCGCGACTTCGTTTCCACGTGGAATTTTTTTATAATTCCAAAATTCTAAAACATAAGTAGCCTAAGTTTTTCCCTGTATCATCAGCTGTCTATCGGTGAAAGTCCCATTGGAATCGGTCCAGCCGTTCCAGAGGTTAGCCGGAACAAACAGACAGACAGACAGACAAAAATTGTAAAAAATGTTAATTTGGTGTATGTATCGTTTGTATATTCATATGCATGTAGTAAAAAGAGGTTATTTCAATGTTACAAACAGACATTCCAATTTTATTTATATGAAACAATAGAAAGCAAGATTTAATGTACTATACTCATTGATAAATAGAATCATGCTAGTTTTATCACTACCAATCCTGTTCTGATATCACAATTTCTAGCTTATTTTTAGTGCTTTTTGCGATAGTAAAATATTTTACGTTATCTCTTTCATTTTCTCATCAATAATCATCAATCGCCGCTATCGACATTTCCAGTCTCTGGAGATAGAGATACAGAACTAGCTGATGAATTTGTAACACTGCTATATTTTTTTTAGTACAATAGAACTTTGTAAGTCGATTCTTTCATTCCAGGAGACGCTCTTGGCGTATGTAGATTTTCGACTAGATGGCTTTCGTCAGAAACTTCTCTTTTGTAGGGGTTTTTTAAAGACAAAGAACATTGAACTTAAAAAATGAATCCATAATTGACTAAAATATCCAAAAACTGGCACTTTTCACTTGGATTACCTATTGATTATTTAATAGTATTCTTTCGGAAACGCCAAGCCTAATAGATAGACACAGACATCCACAGACGGTTCTCGGGGTCTAAATTACTATATTATCATAAAAGAAGTCTTTGTATGGTAAAATAACCATTTATTTTTTTCTAAACGTTTATTTATTTATTTAAAAAAGCCTATATATTTTACAACTAAGTCACCTGTTTTGTCTATTTGTCTATACAAAATCTGAAAACCTCCTTACTATCTAACAAAATGAGGCCGAAAAATTGACAAAATTACGAGCAACTCATAAAGTCTTCAAAACCGTTACTACTACGCCGTTTACCTACTTTTAAATTTGTGATGTCGTATTTCTCGTACTCTATGTAATGAGGATATTATAACCGGTCTTGGCAAATAATATACTTCCTAGAATCCATTAAGTCTTTCACTTAAAAATCTTTCTTTGAAATCGATTTGACAAAACAAATCAAGTGTCTGTTTAAATAAAAAAACAATATTTCTCTCATTTCATATTCATTACGATTTGGTATTAGTGTTTAATTTAAAAAGGGTTCGAAGATCCCTATTTGCTCTGAGATATTAGGACCCTCATATGTGCACATCTTTTAATGAATAAAATATGTGATAGTTTAGAATGTGTTGGTTTTACCGCGCCCTTTGTTGCGCAGTGAGGGGTTAAAACGCGGTTATTTTTAGGGTGGAAATTATATAAGCATTTACACATACTCGTACCAATAAATTTAGATGCAGGCATACCAAACATTTTTTTTTATTGATTATTATCTTTTACCTTTGCAAAAACACATTATTGTAGATTTTATGAAATATAGTGGTACTATTAGGTAACAGTAGTAGGTGTTATTATTTCCTGGCTGAATGGTACTTGTCTTTTTTTTTAAAAGTCACCTGTACTGGGTAAAGATCATCATGTATAGACTTAAAATAACAATTTGTGGATCTTCCTATGCGGGATTTGAATCCACAACACTTGCGCAGTACGAAGCGGCGTGGCGATCGCTTAATCGCTACGTCAATCGTACAGCGTCATATTTATATAGTTTATGCTAAATTTTATGAGGATTATTTGAGTTTATAATTAAAACTTACGGTAACTTAAAGTGAAATATATTAAATTACTGTAAGGGGGGTAAACAAACCGACAGGTCACTCACCTGATAAATGTGTGACTACTGCCGGTCATGGACGCCGGCAACTCAAAAGTTAAAAGTGCGTTGCCAGGCTTTAACATCAACCTGGAATTATCTGGGAGCACTCAGATATCGGCCAGCAATAGCACACGGTTTCTGATTCACTATTTTGATCTTCTTCTTCCTAGCTTTTACTATTCCCAAGATTCTTTGAGATCGGTTATTAGTTCAATCAGTTTGACCTGTATAACATTTTTTTCCACGAAGCGTCTGGCATCGGACCCACGTAACTCAGAGGGCGAACTGAATTCGAAGGTTGAACTAATTGTCAGTATACATGTTTGAGGAAACTGACTTTCAATAACGAGGAATAATACACTGATTCACTACAAAATTTATTTAATATAAAATTAGTTAAAGTACGAAGTGAAGCATCAACCTGAAACATCGCAAAAAGGTAGAAGAGAAAAAGACTTATCGGCAGGCTTTGATAGTTAAGTGAACACTAACATTAAATCGTAAAATCGCTTAGAGCGCAGCAATTTATTCAAAGAAACAAATGTAAACCCAATGTTCACTTTAAATCGTAAAAACTTGTATCTGTAATAAAAGTCTAATATGTTTTCTAGTAAATGGAGTTTTTATAAAACTATTAGATTGACTATATATTTCATTGAAAACGACGTGTGGAGCGCTTAGAAACTGAGCTTACAAGCACATTTTCATGTTCTGTTAATCTAAGCCCATTAACTGGTTGTTTCTTTGATGTAAATAAGCCGAGATAAAGAGAACTGGCTTGGGAACTGTGCTAGTTTTTCGTTATAAATGTGTTAGCGTATTACCATCACGATTAAAATTCTGTTTTATTTATTTGAAAATCACATACAGTTACATATTGTAGCTTAAAAAGTAACCTTATTTATAGAAACATAAATATGCAATTCACGCTGTTATGCACGACTAGTAATCTGGCATAGTTTAAAATTTGTTAACTATCGATAAAGACAACTTAAATTTACCACTGAATTTACAATTTAAATAAAGCTCACTCGCTAACTCAGCTATCATATGTCTTGCCAGAACGTCATTCATACCGTAGTGGTCGGTATGTTATAGTACACTGACCCGTCATATAAAGTCTAAGTTGACGGATGTTAAATGTTTATGTGCATAGAAATAATGAGGCGAGTATAAACGATTTACTTACCTTATGCGTATAACGAGTTCAGACAATAAAGTTTTCATATAAAGCAATTGAACTCCGGCGGTCAGGCTGCAGTTCCAGGTTTAACAGTGCTCGCTTTGATTTGATACGATGCAGCTGCGTGTAATGAACGTAGATATCGTGAGCTTGTACAACGGGCTACATTTCGAGTGCCTATCGAAACGCCACTTGGAACCAATTAGTTCGAACTTAGGAGGTATACCAACAAGTCGAGTTACGCCCATATGTCTGTTCAAAAGCTATTAAAAACAAAAAAATGGCAATGAACTGATGTATCGTTTAAAGATATTAAACTAAACGTATACGACGATAAGAAATAGGATACATTCCTTTCAAGTGTTTCAAAATGAAAGCTTACTTTGTGCCCGTATAGGAAATGTCTCAGTATAGGATAATACAATGTATTAATGTATACTGAGACATTTCTGAGTACCACAATTAATATAAAAAATTAGAATATTAAGAAAAAAACAACCACAATCATATCAAGATCTCAAAGCAACTCGTTTAAAATATACTAGAACACACAGCTTTATGTAGATAAATAAAAATACACATTACTTCTTTTCGGTGCAATCACTAGTGTAGAAATAATCAATTTGTCAAAAAAATATGGATTGTAGTTCTTGTTTATTTAGAAGAAGACACCGACTCCAAAAATAGCAATAATTGTAGACACAAGAATATGTAATTGTTTTTTGCTTTTTTTTTTTTACAAGGTTTTTAATGTAAAAAACGTGCAACATTACAAAAACTTCCACTCAAGAGTTTGGCTTAGTCTATCGTATGGATGGAAAGATAAAAAACGATAACTCTTCACTTGCATTGCTACATACAAACAAACATTACCGTTCTTAAGGGTAATCGATAAAAATAATAACAAATATTGCAAAACATACCAATAGTCATTTTGAGTACCTGTATAATGGCTTAGTGCTACAATATAATAAGGAGAAGTCTAGTTTGTAGTATGATAACAGAGAGGTTAGGATGTACCTTTTTTTTTTATGCGGGGAATGCTTTTCGTACCATACCCACTAAACCCCGCTGCGGCCTACCTCGGCAGTCGGGAGGAGCTCGAGGAACGAATTAGCGGCTTCTAGAGTCCTCCCTGCCGTACCTCACAAGTAAGGTACATCCCGGGCACCTCATGCCCCAGGGGCAGGACGCTATCGCACCTCTATCCGCCCTGCACAGTAAGAGGCAGAACAACGCCCCGCCCCAGACGACACTCCCCGGCCGCACCGGAGTGTCACCTGTCTCGGGTCGCTTGCAGTAGTCACATCGCCCCAAGATATGACCCCAGCGACCCTTAGGCGGCGATTAAGGAACTAGCGACCTCTGCCGCGTCCCCTTCGCCACCTCCTTCGAGCGGGATCGGCCCTTTCCCGATCTCGCTCTGCGGTCTCCTTCCGGGGCATAACATGCTCACAGAAGGAGACCGCGGCTTCCCATCCCTCACGAGGTTAGGATGTACCTATGTTTTGCAAATGTAAAATCCACTTTTGTTTGTTTGTGCGGTAATTCCCTTAGATGCCACCAGCTGGTGGTTATTTCGAACTCAAACCGACCAAAAACCACACCCTAAAAGGAAATCCCTGGAAATTCGACGCCCCTCGATCTACCTACGGTTTGTAGATGGCTCCCTCCTACGTGGGAAGCGTGCACGTTCTTCTGTAGTTATCGCGCCGCCACCGCGATCTGCTTCTGCTAGAGTTATAGATGGTCTCACCTGACACCTTCAGGCTTGCGTTTATGGAGGACAGAGATCATTTTTCGAATTCTCGCGCTTGAGTCATCTGCGATACCTGGCCCGTTTCCGGGCCTGGCGGACCGAGAGAGTTCTATACCTCTCTTTATTGCTAAGCACTAGCGCTATTGATAAAGAGCATCATCATCAGAGAGTCCTCGGGCTCATGTTTTTAGGAATATTCTAAATTCTAAATCATTTATGTAGCCACATTTTTGTTTTGTTGAACATGACAATCTGAGAAACTACTGATCCAATTTGATAAATTCTTTCAAAGTTAGACAGCCTGTTTATCTAGAAAGTTTAATGGATATATATCATAACGCTACGACTCCTAGGAACGGAGTATCAATGAAAAATGTTGCAAAAACTGGGACAAAATATTCCTTTTGGGAGTTTCTTTGCGTGCACTGCGTGAAGGGTTAGTTTCGCAAAAATAATGTAAATCAGAACGGATCGCCTTTCAAATTTCTAAAAAAAAAGCCGCAACAGCTTCTGTCTTTTTCTGTCTTTTTAACCTTTTAGGGTTAGCTTGCAATTACTACTTTTATAGCTAGATAAACAAATTTATTCACGATGTATAACATCATGCCACGACCAACAGAAGATGCCGACGGAGTTATTTATAGTCAGAAACATGCAATGGTGATGTTGAGAAATTGATTTATTTTTGAAGTGAAAACTTCTTTAGGCGCGTTGAGCGTTTTGGTAGAGGGTAAAATCCTCGGTTCGCGTCACCGACATGCTAATGATAATAGTATATCTATAGCTATGGAGAATATGATATTATATATTATATATGAAATTTATTATTATTATATATTATATATGATATTATATATTATATATAGCTATATATGAAACATAAAAAATTTCATATAATTTTTTCATATAGTTTTAATTACTCTCAACTTAATAGTTCCGTTTTCACTTCTATCGGCAGTCCCACGACTGCTACTGTTTTTTTTTTTTTTAAATATTAATTAATGTTCTATCAACAACCCTTAAAGCGGCAAAATCTAAAAAATAGTTTTAAAAATCTTTTGAAACGCCTAAGTATCATTTTATTCCGTCACGATCCTATCATTTGTGAAGTAATTACAAAGTTTTGTGAAATACATGTATGTAAAGCAGTAGAGCGCCACTAATTTCAACATGAACAGGCCGGTTCGACAGGGGCGGGTAGTGCTACCCCAGTCGAGCCGGCGCGGTCTTATAGAAGACCAATTTAAAGCCACAGTATCCGTACTGTCATCTTTCGTTGCTGAGTGCGAGACCGGGGGCCCATTGATGCAGGGGTGACAGTTGTCGTGGTAAGTGATGTGAGCCAAGATGATTGTCATGATTTTTACGTCCCCAAGCGGGTTGTGAAAAAGCAACTCTGCCGCCATAGTGTGGGCCACCATACTGCATTGTCTGCGTGTGCAATGAATTTTGTAACCACAACTCTTGGAGTCTCTTCATGCTTTCGATTAGACAGAGTAGAATCATATCAACAGGCTCTTCAAAAAAAATATATGATACCAATTGAAACTTTCAGCTAGTTCGTGTTAATGAAGTACTGGATATGTATGATTCATGTTTCATAGTTTTTTTAGTAAATTTTTCGTGATCAAATGTATTTGGGGTCGTCGCAATTAATTTTTTCCCATTCTCACTGTCACTTGTCAGTTGACTGCTCACTCTCGCTGCTTTATCCATTCTGAATTGATTTGATGCTGTAAATACCTATCTATTTCATCATAATTTTGTAAGCGCACACCATCTTTTCTTTTTTTCGTCTCAACAAATACATTAACTTAACACATTTGATGTCTCACAAGGGCATGTATCTTGTTGTTACGTGATGAAATTTTGTTGTTTCATTCCATGACGTAAATAGTGTCGTCTGATTTTTAATCTCGTTGTCATTGTGTGAAAAGCCTGTTTTTGACGTTTAACAAATCGTTGTTTTTATCTTTAGTTAAAATTAACTACATCGAAAGCATACACTATATAATATCTCTACTTATTATACTTTTTTTATTTATGTTCCCACCAAGAACTTGGGAGTCCCAAGTCATCTTCAATTCAGTCATCTCACCTGTAAGTGGTGCATTTGCTGGTAAACAAAACATTCCGAACATATCCCTCCGGAGAAACAGGCATAATTTTATGTATGTATGTGTTGAAGTATATTTGAAATTCCCGCGTTCTACATAGATGTCATTTTTGACACTAAATATTTTTCCTCCACTGTGTCACTCTCACTGCTCTGATTTTTATTGCTGTAACGTTCGTTAATTTTTTTTTTAAAGTGAGAAATAAAACAAAATATTAAGTATATAACTGTTTTATTACAACAGTATGTGTCATCAAATGTATAAAATTTTCTAATAATTTTTCTCTTGACTTTCAGTGAATGAAATATATTCGACACATTTAATGGCTTACTTAAATTAATACTTATTACATTTCATATATAATCTGTTCACGTAATCTTTTGGAAGCTTGTTGAAGTTACTAATTAAAAATAGTAATGTGACACTAAGAATAAATTAATAAGGCAATTTAATTATCTTTTAATGCATAAATATGTATGTGACATTAAAACAATACTTGTGGTTTCTAAATTGAATAGAGTACCTACTTACAATATTGTTTTTGTCTGAGACCACTTTCATCATATTGGAAGCTATGCCTATGCCGATCCCTTTGACAAAGGTTAGCGATGTGTCCTGTCGTCTTCTGAATGCAATACAAATATCTTAAAACGTAATCAGCTACTCTTTATGAATCCCGTTCAAATATGTGTAGTACACGTTGCCAAGTGTTGTCTAATGAAGAGAAAGTACAGAAACATTACTGCCTGTAACTTGGTGTGTGGGAAATTCGGTGTTATTGTGTCGATTAATCGCCCTTTAGCGAGTTGGGTTGTGTTAATTTGTAAAAACCTCACCCTCACGTAACAGCTAACATAATACTGAAGGGTGCTTTAGTACATACAAGCTACTGTAAATGTAACTATTTATTTTTAAATGCATAATAATATTTTTCCTACCATGATTTATTTTTATTTCTTTTTTACTTTGGCTATAAAAATATCTAATGAATAAATGATGATATAGGAAAGTCTGAAGTTTGACTAACTGCGCACTAAGTCAAAATATTGACAGTGTAAGAAATCATTCAGTGTTTAAAGTCTTAAATGCATTATGATTAATCACTTAAATATTGAACATGTATATAGCTCGTGTGGTGACGGTTTAAGAAAACGGATTGTCACTATCTCGTGGGTGTCGTAAGAGCCGACTAAGGGTCGATTTATACTAGCGCAGAGTCGAAGCGCATCGAAGCGTCAAATTTTTTACAACTGAAGCGAAGCCGCACGAATGCGCGCGCATTCGCACGAATACGCGCGCACTCTCACGTGTAGTAATGGGCATCAACAGCTTTTTCCCAAGCATTATTTTTGGAATGTTTGTCACTATAATTTTTAGCTTTTGTATTAAATAGGCATTCATATTTTTGCACCAGGTAAATTAATTTTTCGTCCGAGTCCATTGTGATTAACACCAACGCAGGCCAATTTCCGACTCAGGGGCGCTCCACCGTGGATGCGATCATGCGCGTGGGGACTCTAGCGGAGGAAGCCGTTTCTCGGGGTGAAGTGGTGTTGGCGGTGTCGTTAGATATCGCCAACGCGTTCAACACTTTGCCCTGGAGTTGTATCAGAGAGGCGCTAGTATATCATAAAGTGCCTCTCTACCTCCGCCGCGTTGTCGGGGCGTATTTGTCGGAAAGAGCCGTTATCTACCCAAGTAGAACCGGTCTCGGTCGACGTGAAATGTCGTGTGGTGTTCCGCAGGGGTCGGTCTTAGGGCCTCTCCTGTGGAACATTGGCTACGACTGGGTGCTTCGCGGTGCATACCTAGATGGTGTAGCCGTCACATGTTACGCGGACGACACGCTTGTGACGGCGTGCGGCAAGACACACCGTGAGGCAACCCTGAGGGCCACGGCCGGTGTTGCCCAAGTCGTGCAGCGAATCCGGCGACTGGGTCTCGAGGTGGCTTTGCACAAATCCGAGGCCTTGTTTTTTCATGGGCCTCGGAGGAAGCCACCTGATAGACTCAGCCTCACAGTAGGAGGTACTCGCATCGGCATCGAGCCCTCTATGAAGTATCTGGGGTTAGTACTCGATGGCCGATGGGACTTCGGACATCACTTCCGAAGTCTGGTCCCCAAGTTAGTTGGTGCAGCGCGTGCATTGGCACGTTTGCTGCCGAACATGAGGGGACCCGATGACTCATGCAGGAGACTCTACGCTGGAGTTGTGCGGTCCATGGCCCTTTATGGGGCCCCAGTATGGGCGGAAGTCCTGAAGGCCAGCAATATTGCGTTACTGCGACGACCACAGCGTATGCTGGCCATTAGGATTATAAGGGGGTACCGTACGATCTCCTTTGAGGCGGCGAGTCTCCTGGCCGGAACTCCACCATGGGACCTGGAGGCGAGAGCCCTTGCAGCTCTCTATCAGTGGCGCAAGCACGCGCAGGAGTTGGGTCGGAGTCCTGAAACCCGAGACATCGAAAATCAGAAATCCCAACTCCGCCAGGCCCTCGTAGAGGAGTGGAAGGAACGACTTGGGCAGCCAAGCGCTGGACATGCCGTTGTTACGGCGATAAGACCCCTTATGGAGGATTGGCTTGAGAGGCATCATGGGACCCTCTCATACCGACTGACGCAGGTGATCACTGGAAAAGGATGTTTCGGAGATTACCTGTGTCTGATCCGTAAGGAGCCAACGCCTGAGTGCCATCACTGCGATGGCCGGACCGTGGACACAGCGCTCCACACGCTGGCAGAATGCCCGGCATGGGTGGAGCAGAGGCGTGACCTCATGGCGGCCATCGAAGTGGGGACTCTCTCGCTCGGTAACATGGTTGCGGCCATGATACGGAGCGAGGGTGCGTGGAACTCCGCCGTCTCTTTCTGCGAGCAGGTTATGCTTGCGAAGGAGATGGCGGAGCGGGACCGAGAGAGGTTTAGAACTCTCCCGGTCCGCCAGGCCCGGGAAAGGGCCAGGTACCGCAGAAGGCTCAGGCGCCGGAGATCACTAGAAGATCTCCGTCCTCCATAAGTGCAGGCCTGGGGGTGACAAATGAGGCCATCTGTCACCCTAGCAGAAGCAGGTTTCCAAGAAACCATGAGTTTTCCACACAGGAGGGGGCCACTGCAGCCGTAGTTGGTCCGAGGTACGTCGGGGTTCCAGGGATTTCCTTACTAGGGTGCACCTGGTCCCCTGGCTACTGGTACCTGAGACGGCGTGCGGTTTTTGGTCGGTTCGAGTCCGACATAACCACCCTGCGGTGGTATCCGTGGGGATTTCCGCACAGTACAAAAAAAAAAAAAAAAAAAGGCCAATTTCCGACTGATGACGCGTTGGTTCGCTAGTGGGCGCGGATACACGAGAATGCGCGCGCAAGCGCGCGAACGCGCGCGCACCCGCGCGCTCCAATCAACGTTGTTCGCGCGCAGACGCGCGAATTCCGACGAATGCGCGCGTCTTTTTAAAATCTCCGAAGTAATGTGTGTGTTACGCTGTGGAGTTAAGGTTGAATTTGTTATGTTAAGTTTTGGATAGACGCTTCGATGCGCTTCGACTCTGCGCTAGTATAAATCGACCCTAAGAAAGCAAAGTACGCAGAACAACAACAATATAAAGAGAAGTTAAAACAAGTAACCTTGAAACTAAATAAACCAAAAATCAAGTCGTCTACCCGTCACCAGCGTTAATTTAGGCGGCCAAATCTTCATCTCTAAGGAGAGGCCTACAATGACTAGTGGGCTTTTAAAGAGTTTGATGATAATTGACAAAATATTGAACAACAAAACAAGCTGACCTAAACCTATTTAACTGTGATTGCATCTAGTCGTAAGATGATGTCAATAGTCTCATGACTAAAACAGTTGGGAATACGATTAACCAGCGTATAAGTTATTTTTATCTTGTTTAACTTCAGCAGAACTACGCAAAATTATTACAGACAGGAACACTCCAAGATTACAGCTAAAGTTCGTGTTCAATATGAAACTTTTTTTACTGAATTACGGAAAATATGTTAGAAAATGAAAAGCAAGTGAAGATTAATGATATAAACTGCGTTACCTAACATACGAACAGTATGTTCGGTAATTATCAAACATAAAGTAAAAGAATACCTTTCTCCTCTAAAAATTAAAATTCATCTCAATCAACGACCTTTTAAAAATGATTTTTGACAGAATATTCTTTCTAAGCTAGGCTGATGCAATCTTCTTATGAAATTTTAGTTTCTGGTTTGGCTTGGTATGCCGTCGTGTTCACTTACTTTTTAGGTATTTTAAGTAGAATTTTAATATTTTAGCAAACGTTTTCTCATAGGCAATTGGAGTCTGATTTGGTTACATGTTTCCTCGGGTTCCTGGTACTGCTCACTTGCTGCATCGAATTGCACAATATCATGTACTTACCTGTTTACTATTTCATATAAGTAAAATGTCACTCACATTCAACGAATTCAACAAATTTTGCTTTTTAAACCCATGTTCAAGAAACGTTCACACAGAATTGACTTAACAAGTCCGAAAACAATAGGTACATTATTATGGTGTTTACCTTGACCTTTTTGTTCATAGTTAATTTCCTATAAATTTAAACATTTAAATTGATTGGTGATGAGCCCTATCTTAATTAAACGTTTAGATCTATTTGTGTTTTAAATCATAAAACTGGTCATAATTTTAGTAGGTACCTATTTCATTTCAAACGGAACACAACATTCCTGGACTAATTGTTGCGGTCGATTTCACAAATTATCATTTAAAATTAATTAACTCTACAATACCCAAAAAGTATTAACCAAAACATTTCAATGACTGGTATTTTCCATGAATTCTACATTTCACTGTCTAGATACTATCTACTTTTAGATATATACTAACATGCACAATAATCAATCATATGATACACAACAGCTCATGTTACATAATACAATAAGTAGGTATGTATGACAGTCTTGGAGTAGACATTCTGGTGCCACATGAGTAAACAAACGGAACAGAGGAAAGCTTATAGGTTACGTACAAATGAGGCGCGTTTGTAAATGAGTACTAGCGACTTCACATTTTTAGAAAGGTTTTGGTTGGTACCTTTGTATTTATTTAATTTTTATTCAGTCAAATGAAGTATAATAAGTATCACATCCGTTGCTTTTTCGACAATATTATGCGTGGCTTATAAAAATAAATCGAGTGTAGATAATTAACGATGCTAGGCACGGAATAGAATAAATTAATTTACAGCGATGAGTACTCAATTTTTTGTTAAACCTCAAATCATTAAAATTTGCGTCATATTTGTAATTTTCTTTGGTTTAAAATTGAATTTCGTTTCGATTGTTTTTTGTGTTCAAACGAAACAAATTTAACTGTAGTCACAACACAATTACCGTCTGATGGATGTGATAATCCGAGTTTTATTAAATTCTTGCACTTGGGTGATTTCTCGTGTACAATTATAATCCAAATTCCAATCTCGATTGGGTGGAAATTAACTGTAGGGATTCAATCTCCTTTTCTATTGACAAATAAGCACCTACCCATCTATGAGGCCTTTCTGTAAATGATACTTAATCACGGGTCGTACAGTGTTCTTTTAATTGAGTTGCTAATAACTTTTTTCTTTGCTTAATTTATATATAATATATATTAATTTTCTAAAGATAAATTGCTCTTCAGTCACTTCTTCACTGAGATTAGATATATTAAATTTAAATAGTTAATATAAATATATTTATGAGTTCATCATACCATTATCATGAACGAGAAAACGTCGGATGCCAACTGCACCGTCACGAGCCACTGTACAGCGTTTCGCGCCACAAATCTCTCGGCTTTGATTGGCTGTTACGATGGCGTGATGCCGGTGGCGCGCCGATCGCGTACGATAGCAGAACAGCTCAGTATCATACGCTAGTGCTGCCGCCACGCGACGTTACAGTCACGATGACGTAGTTTATCTGTACGTTCGAACTAGTCACGCCACACCGTCATCCACCCACAAATCGTGAAGGTCACCGTACTATCTTGATGATGTAATAATTTACCATCTTTTAAAATCCACAAACAAAAATCTAAAAATATTCATTAAAATTGTTTGTTAGCATTTAGATAACATGTATGATTTCTGAAGAGCGTTTATCTCTATTTAATAATCCTTAAATTCCTTAGAGTAAGTCATATCATATTGAACTGATCACTATTTTTTATTTAAGTCGAATTCACAAAAGATAAATATAATCTTCGTACCTACCTGTATTTATAAAAAATATCATTGTTAAAACTGACAGTCAGGCTGAAGTTTAATCGTTCTGCAATTTGCTTTAGTAACATCGCTAGTCTATTTACACGATTACTGAATGTCCCAACCGCTAAATAAAGCGAGGATTTCGCACACAACGATTTTCGCCAAAAAAAATCCCAGTAAAATAGTTACACTTTGAGAATTTTACTGCAAAATCGTATTGTAAAAAGCCGGAACCGGTTTTATCCGAGAATGGGATTGTTCTTCTTTCTGACAAATTATTATTTCTACAAACTTAAGTAACGTATGAACGTGAAGATTTTGCTGTCATTTCTAGTTTCTCGATCACTAAGAACTAAATTAATGTACGGTTGGTTGGGCACTTGAGCGTAGGTAGCTAAAATTAGAGCTTCTTATATTTCAAAGTCAAGCGAGTTTTAATAGTATACTTTTAGAACCATTTGATGTTCTATTTTACTTTAAGGATTTGCTTACCTCGTGATTTTTGATATATTACCATAGGTGCATTGCCCTGTATAATACCCATAAAGAGAATAAAATAAGCCCTATACTTTAGTATATGTATATAGATTAAATAATACAATGTTATTTAGTGATTTTCTAGAGACACTTCGCACTTTATAAACCCGAGACATAAATGTGGTATTAGTACTATCTGAAGTTGAATGTAAATAAAAATAGATAGTTACAATCTCAAAAAAGGTGTATCTAAATACGTCAAGCTAATAATATTATTAGTAACTAAGATTTATTTTCAATACGTGTATGTATTGAAACCAAATCTCAGAGTTGGGCATAAATAAAATAAAAAGATTATTTCAGTAATTGATTAAAATAATTACGATTAATAATAAACATTACAATATTATAAGTAGGAGTAGTAGTAGAAGTGTAGGAGTCTGATGCTTTATAAATAAGCAAAGTAAGAAAAAAGCATGTGTGTTGTTCGTTGAAATGGGGACACTTAACCTTTCATAACACTACTTTATTGGTGCTCGTGTCGTACTTCGCAATTTACTGTTTCTCGTAGATAAGTATTTATTTACTTGGTTTATCAATGTACCTAAGTAATATATCACTGAAATAACGGTTAATTGTTTAAACGGTTCAGAATATGTGCATATATAGTAGAATACTTGAGTGCTTTTTTAAGTACCACTTTAAATTTGTGTACGACTAGATTTTAGTACACATCGCTTCATTGTAGGTCTGACAATTTCATAAAATAATTTACTATAAATTTTCCTACACGTCCTCCTTTCCCTGGGAAGTATGAGAACAACATCAAAAGAAACCTTTTAAGCTAACACATTAAAAAGACGTATCTTTTAAAGCTTTTGTAACTTGTTAATTAAAACTTGTTTAATATTTCTACGTCAATTGGAAGTATCCATTGTCGTAAAATCAATAATTTGGTGAGAAATAAGGTTTCATAGAACAAGTCAAAGGAAAAAATGGTGTCGTTAGTTTGTTGTTACCATGTTTATCCCGTGGATGTCGTAAGAGTCAACTAAGGAAGCAAACTGAGCAGGACCGTAAATAAAAGGCAAATTTAAAACTAACCCTATACTAACTAATCTGGCCAACGTTGCACATCAGGCCCAAAACTTCTGTCCAGCAGCAGCCTATTTAAAGGGTATTGATGTGATGTTATGTGTGATATAATTTATTAGTGTAGTTCATAAAATGAATTTCACAATTACAAAATTTGCTGTTTCTAGAGGAATCGTCACACGAAATCTTTATAAATTCCAATAGTCTGTCGTGTTGATTCTAATCAAACTAGTTGTATAGATACTAACCCGAAAGTTTTCAAAATCTTTTCTCGAGTAATTCAGATTTCAACTTTGCTGTTTCGTATTTATAGTTTATTTTTATAAGTAGCGCTCCATACGGAAAATGATAATATTTAGTCGGGTATGTTCAGCATAAGGGTAACGGGGCTATCCCGTGGAGGTGTCAAGGATTGCCCTTAGATTAAGTATTATAGAACTGTCATGAATGGTTTTTTCATCAACAAACAATTGTTTTACATACTCTATTCATATTGTAATGTATTTTTTTGTTAAGCTATTTTTTTTTATTAGTTTATCATTATATTTTTTTGCCCTTCCCGTTCATGGACAAAATTTATTTTTCTTCCGTGTGATTGAAATACTTTTATTCACTGTCAGTGTAATTAAACTTCATATTTTGCTTACCTTGAATCTGGTACAACATTCGTTATACCTACGACTTATTACATTCACTTGCAAGTAAAAATACATAGTAAAAAATACGGTTAATGCTGAGGACAGAACTATAAGCATATAAACGTAGACTTAATAAAAGCTTGGAGCCCCAACGAATAAATGATGGAGCACAAACAGAACACAATAACAGGGACATTGTAATAAAAGACAAGATTTATTGACGTGTCAAAATAAGAGGGGTTTTTATCGAACAGATTGTGTCGTATTCAAAAATTGTATTCTTAAATTGTAGGTAAATATGTTGTTTGTTCCCTATATTCCACTACAATAGTTACAGGAATTTCGTGTAACTATCGTTAAAGGATAAAGAACTAAAATCCACTTATTAAAGTATTTTAGAAAATCTAAAGCGGAACACGGATGTATTTAGGAGCTGTTGGTCCGTAATTTTCCTTTTCGTGTATTTATTACAAAAGATATTCGTATTAGTCTTTTATTTTTATATTTATTTACGGAGTAAACAAATATTCACATATAGGACTATATAAATTACTATAAACAATAAAAATCAACAATTGGACTTAACAAAAAACTAAAAACTTATATCTTTACGAGGCCAAAATATTAGATTATACTAAATTAAACTTTTAAGAAATAGAACATAATTATAATACGAAAAAATAATAGTTGAAATTAAAAAGAGAAACTTTTGAAAATATACATTAAATATACGTACATAAATATACATTATGCAACTTATATTAAATAAGTATGTACCATCGATAATTTTACGTTTAAATTTTTTGAAATGATCGTGTAGGATATCAAGATCAAGTCTCGTCTAACAATGATCGAAGGGAGCACAAGCTCCTATAACAAGGAATAGGCTATGCGGCCTGGTCGTAAAAAATGCGATCGGCGGCGGAACCGCTGTGGTTTCACAGAGGCTAGGGCCTGACTAGGCGCGGCGTTGATCCTAGAAGGGACCTGAAATAATATGGTCCGGGTCTCCTTCAGAGTAGGAGGCAGAAGACCGGCCGTAAGGGTGGGTTATAATGAAAACACCACATACTTCAGTCTCCTGTGTCCCTGGGGAGCCGGCGATCAGAAGGGATTTTCCATAACATCAACAAAAAAAAGGTGCACAGATCCCTACACGCTCAAGCAGACCCTGTCCCTGTGATAACTCCTTTATCATATTTTGTAAGAACGATAAGTCTAGCATAGTTCTCCTATTTTGCAGAGAATTTAACCTAAAATAGGCCAAGCAATCATTATAAGAAAATCTAGGATGGATACCAGAAACCAATTGCCAGGTGTCTTGTGAACACTCTTTGGATTGACTCCGTGCGTTGTGCGTGAACTGTATACCGAGGATTTCCAGACTACCGCACTCTAATGCACTCCGCATTTGAGTGCGGTAGTATCGTTTGGTTCTTGATGCATTTCGTTTCATGCATACTTACATTTATTTTTCAAATTCATGATGATATCTTGAAATTGTTTAGTACCTTATTTTCTTCATAAATTGGATAGTGTTGTATTAATTTCCATTTGATATTATACTAAACACGATAAAAACTGTTACGATTTTTTGAAATGTCATAATGAATTTGTGTTCAATAGTTTAATTTTATGAGTAGTTAACCAATTTCATGTTTATCTCGGCGTTTCTGAATTTTGGATTTATCTTTAACATTTAGGTTTCGTAAATAAACTTATCACATCGCTTTAACCGTTGCCATTTGCCAAATATTAAGTATTTACTTGACTATCAGATAATATCAATATACCTGTCGATAGTGGTGTATATTTTTATAATATCACAGGTTTGTCACGTACACACTTCTGTCGATTTTTATTAAGTCTATTAATATAATTGACATGTATTTTAGATCTTAAACTTAATTTACTTGTTGCTCCCATGTTCGTGGACCATTTCAACTGCTACGCAGTAACAGTTCTGCAAACTACTACTACTAAAGTAGTACTAGAAAATAATTTAAGTTCCAAAATTGTTTTGTATAAAATTACAGCAATTACGTATCACTAAATAATCTACAGCTGTGTAGTAAGCCTTTTCACATAGACGTTGTATTATTAAGGACGTATTCTTGAAATTAACTTGGAATTTCATTGTAGCGTCGCACACCCTGAATCAAAAAGACTTACTATTTGTAGTCTAGTCGTTGGCAACATAGTTTATTTTTATTACTAATGTTGATATTATTAATACCGCTAATTTTTTGAAGTGAAAACTTCTTTAGGCGCGTTGAGCGTTTTGGTAGAGGGTAAAATCCTCGGTTCGCGTCACCGACATGCTAATGATAATAGTATATCTATAGCTATGGAGAATATGATATTATATATTATATATGAAATTTATTATTATTATATATTATATATGAAATTTATTATTATTATATATTATATATGATATTATATATTATATATGATATTATATATTATATATAGTTATATATGAAACATAAAAAATTTCATATAATTTTTGCATATAGTTTTAATTACTCTCAACTTAATAGTTCCGTTTTCACTTCTATCGGCAGTCCTACGACTGCTACTGTTTTTTTGCTTTACGTGTGTTAAATTTTTATATGTGTATTGAAATGCGATTGTCATGACACTATAACTAAGGTTATAAATTGCGCGAATAGCTCTCTTTTGTAACAGAAACACGAGTATACTTTGGATATTAGCAACATTTCTCACTAACAAAATACCATGTGACATTACACTATGAAAATAGCTAAAATACACTACTCTGTTTCCATATAAATTAATTGACAGATTTTATAAAACGCGTATGCTGCAGAGCTGAGTCTATTTGACAATTTTGTCAATATGTCGGCCCCACGATTTAGACGTAATTTAGAGTCTAGAGTTATATACCCAGAAACGTGGTGATGTCCACAAATGCAATTCCTTTCCATTTATCAGAACATTAGTTTTTACTAGTTTTACATTAAGTGCAAAAAATCTAATACATTTAGTATTTTCCTTGTTTAAAAGTGCATTATTAACATGGAACCAGTTCAGGACATGAGAGAATGTTATTCACATCATCAGTAACTAGTTGCTGTCGCAGAAGTTTAAAGAGGAGTGTCATCCGTAAATAGCACTATTTTATATAAACGAGAAACGAAAATGGGTCGAGAATCGAGCCCTTTGAAACCCACCCAGTGACCAGAGACCTCAGTTTAATCTGAATCTCTGGATTCTGTTAGCCAAATAAGAGATAAGAGTAGGAAGTATTCTTAACTTTGAAGTTATACAATATCCAGACCAATGTTCTATAACCACCAGCCTAACCTCGGCCACGTTATAATATAAGATAATTGATGAGAATTGTAGGTAATGTTTGGCAAAAGCGATGCTCATACTCTTTGGTAATAATAAATACAGCGCTAAAGATTGACCACAAATTTAGCACTACATAGTTTAGCATATTGGCCCACGATCAACATTGAATCATATTGATTTTCTGCTATAGTTGTTTTCTTTATGCCATGTAGAATACTGGAAATGTTTGTAATATTTAAAATAATTATCATAGAAAGAGATAGTCTGAGATGCCTAATCAATGTTTTTGTTTTTATTTTAGGTGTCCTGGGAGATGTTAAAGACGAGTTTCAAATCGGCGACGACCTCGCCGGCTTACTACAGACAGTTTTCATTGTAGCCTACATGATATTTGCCCCATTATTCGGATACCTCGGTGACAGATACTCGAGGCGAATTATCATGGCTTCTGGAGTCGCTTTATGGAGTATTACCACTTTAGCAGGCTCCTTTGTAGCCGTAAGTTTGATTACTTAAACTTCAGTAATTTTAAAGCAAAAATGATACAATTTTGTCATGATGACATTGAAGTGATCTAGGGTTGGCTTGGGTAGAAGTCTTAAAAAACTGGACTTCTGCCATGAAAGTTACAGAAGATACTAGTAATATAACCCAAAAATATTGAAATAAATTTATTATTGCTGAGTAAGATAAAATAAGTTGAAATGTAGTTTTCATGTCTGTATAAATATAAGTTGTTTAGTTCTTTCTGTTTACAAGACGACGTTGTTTGCAATTATTGAATATAATATACAAAAATTGTATGTAAGTGGTCCTATACATTTTTAAACCCTAATCTAGAACAATGCCTGAAAAATGAGTCTTTGCATTGTACAGTTTGGTGTCTCATAAAACGTTGTCTTGCGATTTAAAAATTTTATTAAAAGATATTTTGAAATTGAAACATCTAGCTAGGGTTCTTGACTCATTTTGTAAACAACTATTGTGTCTTGTAAAATTGTGTCACACCCCTTACTAAGTTTTGAAAATGTAAAACTGAAATGGTTTTGAATAGTCATTGTAAAATTATATGGTTCTCATTTTACAGTTCAAAGAATATTTCTTATTGTTCTAGGACTATTCTCTATTCGCTGTTTTCCGCGGTATGGTAGGCATTGGTGAAGCGTCTTACTCGACAATTGCGCCTACAATTATCAGCGATTTGTTTGTCGGCAATGTGCGATCGAAGATGTTAGCTGTGTTCTACTTCGCTATACCCGTTGGCAGGTAACTTTAACAAGTTTTTAGTTAACTTACAATGTTCGTATGTATGTGTGTGTTCGACACGACTTTTGGAAACTACATTAAAACCGCTTCCTAATGTCCAATTTGAGCTCAAATTTGATATAAGTACAGATATATATTCAGTGATAAAATAATAATATTATAGTGCCGCAGAGTTATTCTGATCCATCGAATCATCTATCTTATGATCCGAATCTAGGCAATTTTTTTTTTTTTTTGTTATTGTTTCTTACGGAACAAAAAAAAGATCTTTAGTGTTATAAATCTCTCCGTTAAATTCACTGGGTAGATGGTGTTATTTCAGTAAACTCATCTATCACATTTATTGGTTCTCTGTTTATAGAAGTTTTATAAACCTTGCATTTTATTCATTTTGTTATAGTGGCCTTGGATACATTGTTGGATCTGTGGCCGGTGCTGCAGCAGGAAATTGGCGGTTTGGTTTGCGAGTAACGCCTTTTCTGGGAGTTATCGCCGTTATACTTATAATATGGGTCTTGCAAGACCCCCCTCGGGGAATGGCCGAACATAGCCATATGCAGCCAACATCATACAAGCAAGATATACGATCCCTTCTTAGGAAGTAAGTATAAGAAACGCTACATTTAGTTTACAGTAGGCCATACAAAAAGTCACTGCAGTTATTTGTTGAAAATTATTTAAAGTCTATAAAATTTTCAAGAAATGTGACCATCTTTTGAGTAGTTTTATAATTCCATTCGTGTAGATTGTCTCTGATTTATCTGCCAAAAATTAGGCAAAGTATTTTTTTTTAATTTAAGAGCCCACCAAAGTGTCTCTACTCTGCCCGATGAAAAGTATGAATAGAATCTAAGAGTTGTGCTCACCACAATGCAGACAATGCAGTTTGGTGACCCACACTATAGCGGCCTAGTGAGGTGTTTTTTCACGCAATGCTTGGGGACGTAAAAGGCAAGACAGTCATCGTGGCAGTATAAAGCTCACACATCACGATAACTGTAATAATATTAATTTAAGGCATTAACAACATTATTGTCATACGATGCGAAGACCGGGCTATACAATCGATTCGTCATAGGTTTCTAACCACGTTACGCGTCGTTATAAATATGAGTGTGTTAAATATGTATTATGAGTATGAGAATTCTTCACATCCCACTAAACACTCAACATAACCTGGTTTGGGGATAATCCCAATTATTCCAATTTGAAATCGTTCGTGGAGGGTCAGTAACTTTTGACTATATGCGTATGCAGTTGCTTTCCTCGTGTCTCGTTTTAATAAAATATTTAAACAGAGTTTCAATAGCATATCATTGATACTTTATTTTTATTACTATCCTTTATATGAATTTGTTTGTTGTAATTTATATGGCAATCAAACATGAGCTTCTTTGTGTAACCTACACTTTCCAATTGATTCTATGTCAGTGAGGGGCATAATTGACATCGAAATATCTGGAATGGAATCTAGGAAACTACTTCTTGCTTCTCGCTCTGGCAAATAGCATTCTCACCATATACCTTAAAGATAACTTTTTATATTAAAATTGTTCCACATATTTTAATGATTTTGAAATCACTTTTACTTTTTACGCAAGCAAAAAACTCGAAATTACGTACGTCTTTTAAGCATGTGTTTGAAATAATCTGTACTGCGGCCTGTAATAAAGATATAAAAACAAGTGGCAAAGATAAGATCACTTCTAAGTTTTTTGGTGTTATTAGAAATAGTTTTATCTGAATGGAATTTAGATTAGAAAACGTTACTGTATACAGTAAAATTTACTTTCTTGTAAATGTTTACAGCCCATCATTCGTACTCACAACGATTGCGTTTACTTGCGTAGCCTTCGTGACAGGCGCCCTGGCCTGGTGGGGACCCCAATTCATCTACATAGGATTGTCTATGCAACCGGATTCGGATATAACCATTGAAAGGTATTTTCCTAGTTAAATTTTTTTGAAAAATACAGCTGCTCATCTAGCTCTTGTAACTAATATTTATGTACTCAATGACTATAAAAACATTGACGATGTCATTATTAAAGTTAGATAATTACGTTTAATAATAAAATAGCTAAGTAAGCAGTATTAAGTTTTTGTATAAGAATAAAGAAATGTAACCTTCGATAGCTAGTCAACAGTGGCGGATTTGCAGTTATGCATTTACGTCACTGTATAGAATTATTCAGTCAATTGATTTTTGAATTTACATAAATGGACACCACAGATTTTTTTTATTAGTCAATGTAGATTATACTAAATGTTGCGATCGAATCTACAATAATATTACCTGTTTAGTGATCGAGTGTCAAGTAAATTCCAACACGAAATGTAATTAAAACAAAGAACCGACTAATCACTAACTAATTAATCTAGCATAACCATAGAAAAGTCACGCTTCGACGCAAAGGGCTGGTTTAAATAAAGAGATACTAAGGCCTCACTTAAAACCTGAAGTTAACCTTTTTCTTTGCATTTGACCGAGTGAGTGAAGTTACCGAAGAACCCTACTCGTTAAGGCGGTTCACACAATAGTGTGTACAACATTTTTGTGTTTTATTGATTTTCACCGCCGTGGCCCGTCTGCTCTGTACAAAAAAGAAACTTTACTTCATCACTTGTACAGTTTTTAATATTCCACTGCTGGACATAAGCCTCTCCTTAGAAAGGAGGTTTTGGCCTACACCACGCTTTGCCACGCTGGACAGGCGGGTAGAGTTTGATTCCTTCTCCTTGCAGTGAAGTTGTCCTGCGTAATTTGTCTTTTAGTTACCTCTTACCCATGGGATGAGTAGGGGTGGTGACATTCGGTATTCTTAATCCGTCACCATACGCAAAAATCTTACAAATATTTGTTAATATATAATGATTAAGTTTAACCAATGTAGTGTTACTATAATATCAATTGTGTCTTTGTTAGTAATGTCACTAAAATGTGTTATTTACACGAAGTTACAAGTGCAAATATTTATATTTGACTTGTAACAATGTTTCCGGTTTAACTTTTACTTAGCTAATTAATTAGTTAGTTAGTATTTAAATCATTTTATTACTTTACGTTAACAAAAAACCTAATATGCTTTTCTACTAAACACTTTTTTTCACAACTAAAAATGAAACTCAAGAAGAAAACTTAATATCGTGCTATTTGTTTTTTTTTGTATATGAGCCTTCCAAAGTGACTCTACTCTGCCTAATGGAAAGCATGAGTAGAATCCATGCATGCATGGTGACCCACACTATGGCAGCCTAGAGAGATGATTGTTCACGCTTCGTTTAAAGAACTCCGGCTCAAAGTGGAAGGGAAACACGTGTGCTAGTAGTCAGTTAGGTGTTTAGTTCGAGAGCGTATTTCTATCATTCTTAACTCTTTAGCTATCAGAAGTTTGATCGTAAAACTACTTATAAAACACAAGGAAGTGTTATTTCGACAAATACACGTGAAGATTGAATATTGCTCACATAGCTTCAAATGATGGAGAAAATAATCACAGTGGTTTACGTCGTCGAAAATTAAGTACGAAATCTAATTAGTAGCCTATGTTCAGCTGTGGACTATTAAAGGCCGTTGATGATGATGATGATGAACAAAACATTCAAGACGTGAAATAAAAGTCGCACATAGAAAGAAGACGGCCAAAACCACTTTTATATTACAAGTAGTATAAGTTAGGTTGGAAATATATTAAGCAATGTGGTGTGGTGGTGGTACAGCGTCTCGTACAAGTTCGGGCTGTTGGGCATGTTCGCGGGCTCGCTGGGCGTGCCGCTGGGCGCGGCGCTCTCGCAGCGCATGCGCGGGCGCGTGCCGGACTGCGACCCGCTCATCTGCGGGTTCGCGCTGCTCGCCTCCGCCCCGCTTATCTACTTCGCGCTCATCTCCGTCTCTTCCTACGTCGGCCTCACATACGTTCTCATGTTCGCCGGCATGACCACACTCAATCTCACCTGGTCGATCGTTGCCGATATTGTACTGGTGAGCGTTTTCTGCCTTTACTTGACTCCTGAAACTTTTTTATATTTACTTTTCGAGGCTTCAGGGGCTCCTATGCGCTCGAGAACACAAACGCGCTAATAAATGCAGAAATCGATCACCGGCTCGAATTTACAACCGAGAATATATTCCAATGAGATGACGCGATTCCGCACTACTTCATATAAATGTGAAAATTTCATCATAACGCTATTATAGAGAATGCTATTTTATTGTGCACATATTAGGTGCTTTAGTAATGTCCCGATACATAACTGGTTATTATAATATTTTTTAAATTGGTCTTATTCACCTATTTATAAGTTAAATATGCGAGCATGAATTACGAATCGAAATCATAATGGCTGCCTTTTTAACGTATATGTATGATTTCTATATACTTATATATTTTAGCATGATCAAAATATTTTATATTGTTGTCATTGACATACTGTCCAGTAAAAGATAAAAAATATCTAGTTTCTAGTCATCTCTTTACTATCTTTAAAAATGTCTTTGGACACAGGTTTTTATTTTTTTACTGCACGTATATCGATGTGTTAAATAATGCAGCGTAACATAGTTAATATGGCGCGCTTGTAATACCGTCGATCCGCATATAAGCGCATGTGCTGACCGTACCGATACTTTGCACGAAGGGTGTCGCTAATCTTCGGCGCGATCACGATGGTGTCGGGGCTGCTGGGCGTGGCGCTGGGCTCGACGCTGGGCACGATGCTGGTGAAGCCGTTCCCGCGCGCGCACCCCATCATCTGCGGCGCGGGGCTGCTCGTGTCGGCGCCCGCCCTCGCGCTCGCCATCACCCTAGTGCGCGACTATTTCTACCTCACCTTCATCCTTATATTTATCGCCGAAACCGCTTTGAATCTCAACTGGGCAATAGTAGCCGATATGTCGATGGTAAGAGTCGCCTTCTGCGGAAGCGTTGTTGTCACCCTTTCGATTTTGTATGTTTTAGAGCCTGCGCCGACGAGCGTCATTAGCGGACAAAATGTCTGTAGTGTACTCTTATTAGGTTGCACTTTGTCGGCGTATACCGCCAGGCGGCACATGAGTGCCATATGTGCGCCGCAGACATTTTACTAAATAAATAAATAAAAATGTTGTCCACCATTACCCTTCGTCTGCTCAGGCCCTTACAGAGTCGATAGTGTGCGGGCGCTGTCCGTTGGAGTCTTTTTTCCTTAGTAGCGTTTTGTGACTTGTGCTGAATTTTTTTTGTTGAGTATTTTTTGGGTAAGGTAACAGTTATTTTGCATGTAGCATGTCTTGTCATGTGTATGAAAGTATTATATTTTTTATTAGTTATATTATTGCTTTGTATATGATGCTTAATAAAATTCAGTCATTCATTAGCACATATTGACGGTTCACCATTGCCTAGTTGTGATCATAATTACTTCCGGAACTTGCGTATCTCATTGGAATATTTATTGTTAAATTTGAGTTTGGTGGACCGATTTCAATTTGTGTAGAAGCGCCATCTATTGGTTTTAACATGCAATGCGTTAGAAATTTGTTCTTAGGCGATGTACTATATTACGTAATTGATAGGATTCGCAATAGATGGCGCTAATATAAATACTATATGCCAACAAAAGTAGTTTTCGATTAATTTGGTTAGTTAATGCATACAAATGAACCCAGGTAGTTATATAATATTATTAAAATATTTGATGCTTTTGTACGAGTATTACTTATTATTGATTTATAAAAGCAAAGAGTAGTATCTATCTAATTGCGAGGATTGTTGGATTAATGTATACCTTAACAAGTGACCAGATATAAGGGGTTTCAACGTAAGTACTTTCCCTTAATTTGCTTCCTTTGGCGTAAATACTGGTGACTAAAGTGTATGAAATAGCTCAACAATCCTCACTGAAAACATAAACTCCCATACTTCACATTCTAATACATATTTACACGATAGTTACATTCAATATAAATTTCTTTAAATGTGTAATTTGAATCAGAATGACAAAACAAGAATAAAATAAAATGAAACACTGTAAGATAAGAACTTTATAGTGAGACAGGTCAATTTGTTTTAATCAGTCAGATGTTGACATGCAGTGACCAGAAGTTTTATTACAACCATGGTTTATATTTGTCTGTGATAACAAACCAAAACTTTAGTCGAACCTGTTATGCCTTTAACTTTCCATTTAAATACTGTACATTTGGTTTACTTTCTTAAAATTATGATGTGCCAATTGGGTAGATGACTGTATCGTAAATAAATACCAATGTCCACTTCATTACAACTAATATCGCAAAACATCTCGGAAAATACAATTAACATAGCTTTTTATTATTATTACGAATTTCAATCAAATATACAGTGAAATATATTGTTCAATTGAGTAGTCTAACAGTGACGTCATAATTTGATATTTAGTACATTTTTCATACAAAATTATCGTTTTGACAGATGATAAAAAGTAACTAATTTGACTAAGGTGTAATATGTATAATATGTATAATGTAGCCTATTGTTTTTTTTATGTTACAGTACGTGGTGATTCCACCGCGGCGGTCTACGGCCGAAGCTTTGCAAATTTTAATTTCACACATGTTTGGAGACGCTGGAAGCCCTTACTTAGTGGGCGTTGTAAGTATATTTTATTTATTAATTAATTAAGTGCTACAACCTTTTCAAAGGGAAGCTTATGTCCAACTGTCCAACTGTGGTGTCAAGGCTGTTGATGATGATTATAAAGGGCAGTAGCAATACAGCGTTGTAAGATTAAAAACGATACGTCGTCAATATAAATTAATAATATAATATATCATGTTACTTATTTAAGATAGCTACGAAATCTCGATGGATGTGTATTGAACATGTCTTATCACTATGAAATATAAAAAAACTTTTATTTAACTCCTACAACGTTCCATTAAAATTGTTGTAATTTTTTATACACATTTGAAAAAAGTTACGATTTTACATATCTTTATCTATATAATTTTAAATTACTTTTTTTTACTTTATACTTTTTTGACGTCTCCAAAAAATATATGTTTACTGTAGAAATACAATTAGGAAAAAATATTTTCACTTTTTTTCAGATATCGGAAAACTTAAAGAGAACATTGTCACCTGGGATGATACCTAGTGGTGTTGTCAATTTTAGTTCACTTCAGTATGCTTTATTTGTTACCTGCTTCGTTGAAGTCATTGGTGGCATATTCTTCTTGATTACGGCATTTTACATAGTCAAGGATAAATTACAAGCAGACAGAGCTATTGCTGGTGAGTAACCAAAACGGATTTTATTTTTACTGTCATCTATTAAGTCTGTAAGTAATTATGTAAATTTACTTCAAATTAAAACTAAGTAAATAATAGGAGCACCTAGAGTTTGTACATCCGTACAGTTTCATTGGAGTATTTCCTTTAACATTTTATTATTTTCACGTATTTAGAACTCATTATAATTAGATTTTATGATTTATATTTGTGTGTATACGAGGATATATTTAAAAGTACCACATTTGCACGTATGATACTATGCGCTTTAATTTATTATTATTTTTTAACTTGCTACCCATTCGTTATTACTTTCGACTCTCACCTCGTATATATATATATAGTAAGTACTTTAGCAGGACATGATAAAGAACCATACAACACATAATATTGTATATTTGTGAGTTTGGAAGTTGAGGGTCTTAACCTCCGTGTCTCTGAGAGCACGTAAAGCCGTCGGTCCTGCGCCTGATCTCTCCTCGGTTGTATCGGATATCCGTCCCATCGGATTGTGAGAGTGAGGGGACAGAGAGTGCACCTGTGTTTGCGGACACACTTGTGCACTATGTTCTGCGTAGTTGATTGGTCTCCGTTGAGACTGGCCACTGTGGTGGATATCAATTCGGAGTACATCGTCATCATCATGAATTTGTGTTGCTTGTTTTTTATTCATGTCCTGCTTAGATAATTTTACCTTCTCCGGATTTTACTAAAAAAATTAATAAAGTTAACTGAATTTCTTAAATATAACTAATACTCTTATCTTGCTCTTAAAAAATTAAAAAATATAATAAAATACTTTTATTGTATGTAAGCATTGTACAACTAATACTTGTTTGTGCTAATAATCTGATTAAATGTAGTACAGCATCAGGGCTTAGTTTATGTGTCACTCTGCCAAGGGGCATATCAAAACTGGTGATAAAGTACCTGCACCCTTGTTAGTGCCTGATGTTGTATACTTGTTCTTGTCCAGGGTGGTAAGAAGTATAGGTATAGTATAAGTATAGTCCTAAAAACGTCGATGGTAGCAGTTTTGTTACGTATAAGTTTTTAACGTAGATGCACTTAAGGATGCAAGAGACTCAGACGTTTTAAGCTTCTTTTAATAATAATGAATTTACAATTATTTTTTAAAAGCTTTCAACTCTAACAACATTTAATCACAGCATTCTATTTATTGATACTTAATGGATATTCATTTTAAAAAAGAAAACCTACCATGAATAGCATTTGTTTTTTATTGGCACGACATATTTAAAATGCATTCTACTAATCTCTGATGTATGTTTTTTGTTTTTCAATATATTCCAAATTCAAAAATTAATTTTTACAGTAAAATAACCGATCCTTGATTCTCATAACTAATTTGGAAACATTTGAAGTGTTTTCTCTGAGTGCAAGAGAAAATAGTAATTATTAATGTGGACGGACGTAATACGGTCCTCAAAATCAATATTTTTTTATATAATTTAATCACGTTACAGATTTTGAGTAGCCCCCTTAGTGCATCTTGTTCTGAAACATTTTTTGTAGATTACGACAATAGGAAACCACTATATATTATTTAGGTGCTTCTTCACCACTAGAATTTATAGTAATTGGATTACTTATTTTGTAATTGCCTCATGTATACTGGGCTGCCAATTAACATTTGCTTATGTAAATGACCTGTCGTGGTAACAAAAGCCGATACAATGCAGTTAGCTTTAAAGTTGGCAAATCTTTACGAGACTCTGAGACCTTTAAGTTGCGAGTCTTTTTATTCTTAAAAAGTGTTGAGTTTTAAAAGTTTCTTAAGTTAAAATCCAGTCTTTTTAGACCCGAAGTTAAAGGACTAGTTTAGGTTTTCACTCTTTGTTTATTGACTCAAAAACTCGAGGATTAAAAAACTAATTCTGTCGCAAGACTTCAAAAAAATGAGTTGTCATCTTTAAAAGACTTAAACGACTAACTTTCTTGCACCACTAGGTATACTCGGTATGTGTTACATGAACTTACCCTTCTGTATGTATTCTAAACTAACTAACTAACACACTGTTGAGCGAAAATAAAGATCTATACCAGAATTAAGATATAATAAAGACAATTAAAGTTTTACGTTTTACGAACCATAAATGTGTTCTTCGAACCCGTTGAAGACTCGACACTAAGAACATGTGCGATTGTTCTAGCAAATGCAGGTGTATCGTAACTCTAATGTCTGGCCTTATTTATCAAATAACTTGCAGCATTACCTAAATATTAAACATTCGCATTAGTTGCGACTTTATTATTGAATGCCTACTAATCCGATCAACACACGTTTAGACAACGTATCCACCTCTGATATTACATATAGATTTTATTGTGTAACTGGTCTTTTATTTTGGCTCACCAGCTTATTAACTTCAGCACTATGTAAAAAATAGATTAGATATTATCGATTTTGCTTATGTTACTGAGGCATATTCCATATTGTTTCAGTTTCTTCCAAAGTTGTGTAGATTTAGGTGAGTTGCTTATAGCGCAATTGAAATAAGGGCTTGTTGAATAACAGTAGCTTATTGGGGTACCTAACAAACTTGTTTCTATTTTCTACTAAAACATTGCTAATTTTCATTTACAGAGGCAGACGCACAAAGTTCAGAGCCATCACACAGTACAGCCCATGAAGATGTCGAAGGAGAATAGTGAGTTATAAAACTCATTGTTGGATTAAATATGGTGGCGACATTAAAATGGAAAAAGAAATGCGCTTTGTTCCAGTTATATAATTACAGATCCCATTTTATTATTACGACTTATTAACTGTTGTATATTGACTCATGTGAATTTCAAGTTACGTATACTTTCAGGATAACTATTATGATTTCTGCTTCTTATATATAAAAGATACTAAAATATTAATCGATTAAAAATATATGATACATATATTTTGTCAACATATGATTTGGAAGAACACATGTGTTTAGTAAAACATGACTTTTCTCTATAATTTGTTCGAGTAACTTGTGTTCGAGTCAAATCCACTAAATTACAAATCTTTATTGTACCTAGGTATATGCAATGCAATTTAAGATTTAAAAGTAATTCAAAGTGGAGTCTAATTAGATCTTAACTGTTTCCAAAGTAGTTATTTCTTTATGACATGCTTAATATGTAGCTTAATTGATTAGCTCTGGTAATCTATATCCAATCTAATATGAAGTCTAAAGATTTCTAGTGCGATTGAATAAAATGCCTTATGTAAATTAAATCTTAAGATTTTCAATTCAAATAGAATTGTTTTCGAGTTGCAACACAATTATTTTAGAAGACTGAATCTTAATAAATATGGCTAATAGGATGATGATTTATAATTGAAAATTATTATAAGTGTTTAGATTTTAGGCATCACAATATCTTCTGCTACATTGAGTATAGTTGAAGCCTTAGTGCCTCGAGGAACAAAGCTTTCTAAAAGTCCAAATGTAGTACATTTTGTATTAGAATCAATCGAATCAAAGTACATCAATTATTGTAAAAACAAATAACAAATACAAGTTCACAATTATTGTAAACTACTGTCTGTTGTCTCTTGTGTTGATTTTATACTTCAATTATTTTGTTACACATAATTCAGCATCTATTTATTTTGAATGTTAATACAGTTGAATTTATAATTTATCAATGAGAAATATTTTGCCCTAATTTTGCAGTGTTCTAGTGTGGATTATTCTTACAGTTTAACAAGCACTGTTGAGGTTCCTAAAATATTTAATGAGTCGGTGTCTTATTAGGTGAACTATTTATTATTGTATGTATATTAACTGCCTCCTTGGATAAGCGATTCGAGTGTGCGATTGTCGATCAAGAGCTCTCGGATTCGATGCCCGAGTCGGGTTGAAAAATTGTTATTGAGCTTTTCTTATTGAAATGTTTAATAACAGCCTAGACTTTGAGTCGGGTTCTTAGCCACCGTGCCTCGGAGAGCATGTAAAGCCGTCGGTCCTGCGCCTGATCTCTGCCCGGTTGTGTCGGACAAACGTTCCATCCGATTATGATGAGGGAACACATTGTTCACCTGTGTTTGCACACATACTTGTGCACTATAACATTTTCTGCATACTTTGCTGGTCTCCATTGAGTGGTCGCCGTGGCCGAAATAGGCTAGGAGTACATCACATATTTCTTGCGAATATTTTGTATGAAAATGAACAGTATTTTTAAGCATTGTTTATAGAAATTGCCGAGTTAAACTGTAACGAATATCATAGGAGACTGAGTAATTTAATATTTGCGTGTTGAATTCTTTTTAATGTGATGTTAGTCTTTGTACATAGAGGTGTACAGAACATCGTAGGAATTGAAATAAAAATATAATTTATTTTTGATGACATTCGTTTTATTGAGTATAAAACTAATTACCCTTAATCGACAAGATTTATTTTCAAATTAACATGATATAAATTAAACCGGTGGTAATCAAGGTGAATTAATATTCTTAACTGACAATTATCTAAAAATTAAAACTAAAGAGAGAAAATAATAATTTTTCATTATGAAATATGGCACATTTTTTATCAATCATGCATTTATTAGCAATTGAGAATGAATTTGTTGAGCAAACTCTTTCTGTTGATCTTCAACAAAGTTTGAAAATGAAACTATGATCATGTAATCATAATACGAAAGTCTTAACATGTAATTAAAATTTAAATAATATCAGTTAACAACGTGTCAAGTTAGACAGACTAGCAACGAAAGCAACTGAACACCAAACAATATTCAAACTTTGTTTTATTTCATTTAATCTAAGCATTCGGTGGCTATCTTTACCACACTAATTAAAATTGATAATTATTTAAATATCACATGTTTTTCCACAATCACTGAGAACAATTAAAAACGCTATTTAAAACTTAACATAAGGTACCCGTCATTAATTACTTATTATATTTAAAATGTAAGGTCGTCATACATTCATAAATCATTTTGAAAAATATGGCAATTATAAGTTGACAAGTATGATTAATTATTAATATACTTAATCATCAGAACTACAACTGTTAGTTGTACTGTGATCATGTTTATCGTCACAACCAATTCGAAGTTTTTTCGGCAGAGGTTCAGTAGAGTTGAAACTGTCACTTAATGCTCTTTTTGCAGTTGCCGCTAAGCTTATTACGGCAATAGTTTTTGGATTGCCATTCTCATCATCAGTACTCTTTGATGACACAGTCAAGGCAGTCATGTCTTTTAATAATACTCTTTGCGAAAGTAGCTTCTCTACCCTCACAATAACATCATGATCCTGTAAAAGGAAATAGTTGCAACCAAGGAATTTTCAATAAAAAAATGGTAATAAACGAGCTCGTATAATGATGACGAAACAATCAAGACAGGCCCTTAGTCAAATTGAAATTCTATAAACGTGAACATTATAAGAAAACTAACAAATTTATGGGCATAATATCTCTCAACGCTACATTATGTTGTCAAAATATAATATTAGTCCATAATAAAAGACAGGCGTTACATATTGCAGAAACACTTGCATTTTGGTGAAGGGGGTTGATAACATTATGATAAGTAAGTAGGTACTGCCATCCACAGACTATAACTCGAGGGTCACAACTGGTAGATCATGGTATATTGACATAGCAAGAAAAAGGTAATGTATAAAGGATAATGAAAACTAGGTACTTTACCTGCATCCAAATATGATTTAGTATTTGATTGAGTGTGATTCTTCTTTCAACTTGGACTGTGAGCATTCTCTTCATTAGCAGTTTGGCCTGCAAACTTATTCCTTTCCAGTGAGGGTGTGAGAATCTATATCGCCCATTTACGATTTGCTCTTTTAGGGATAAATCTTTGTAATCTGAAGAGAATGGTAGATATCCAACAAGGCTGCAATGTGAATAAGTTTTGTGCATTATAGAATACTATTACTTTTCAAGAAATGAAAAAATAACTCCTGCACTAAATCCTGTGTCAAGGGGGACTTTACAAACATACATGAAAAGGACACAAAAAACACCCAGGACTTAAAATAATGTGTCAATTGCAGTGTTGTTCCACTTAAACCACTATATCATCTGTGCGGTTTCATTTGTTTCTTTAGTATTATAACGAGTACTAAATAGTACCCTAGTGGTGTTATCCTTACTTGCCAGAATGGTAGTATGAAAAAGTAAAAGTATATTTACCACACAAAAAAGATTACTCCAAGACTCCATACATCAACTTCAGGGCCGTAACTTCTTTGCCCATTGGCTGTAAGTACCTCAGGTGCTAAGTACAGTGGTGTTCCACACATAGTCTTCATGAAGCTATCTTCACCCACAAATTTACTAAGGCCAAAATCAGTGATCTTAACAAGGCTGTCATCCTCCTTGCTCTCTAATAAAACATTCTCTGGCTGAAAATTGTTAAAAATAATCTTGAAGCCTTGTATACACACTAAAATTTTAAAATTGAACTTCTGCAAAATTTTTGTTTACTAAAATTTAATGGATTGAATCATGGCTAACAAAACGATTTTGAGTACTATCCATATACACATTTAAAATGTTTTTGTTCAAAATTAACTTTTGTTGTTTTAAAAATTAATGTGTGTATGCTACCTTAAGGTCTCTATGAGTGATGCCTTTAGAGTGGAGGTATTTAACGGCCAATACCATCTGTCTGAACAGAAATCTTGTGAAGTGTTCTGTCAGGTGCCCTTGTTTTGTTATTCTATCGAATAATTCACCTCCTGGCATCAGTTCTAGGACTATATAGACAGCTTCACGGCAATCAAACACTTCCTCAGTGGATATTATACAGGGCTGCAAATATTAAACATTTATATAGTAAAATATGAATATGAGTAAAATAGGAAATTATGTTTCCAAAAATAATCTTTTGTTACAGTGTATGTTATCATACTCCTCTGACACAGCTTTGACTGATTGTTATGAAATTTTCTGAGAATAGGTCCTAGGCTATCTTTTATACTCTCAGGTGATAAGTTTAGCCCCTCCACATTTTTTATTTTCTCATGATTTGTGATCAAAAATTGTTTAAATCTCTAAATGCCATTCTTCTAGAATTAACTTCTATCCTTTTGCTAAAATTTTTACTAGTAATGGCAAAATAATGTTGACCACTAGCTACTAATAATGATAAATATGTTTATAATAAGCTTACAATAACTAATAGTAGTAGATAGCAATGTGTATTGTCTCACAATTGTATTACTTGAACTATTTCTCATATTAGATACACAAGGAAGAGGTAGTTGAAAGTAGCTTGTTAAAAACAAGAGCCTTCTTTGGATATTTTTATAGTTATAGTACTAAAAAAAATTGTGTACCTAGAATTCAATTCATACTAGGAAATGGTGAAATGGCAGTAATAAAATAATATCATTGCACTGGTATTATGGAGCTGCCAACTGTTTCCCAACCCTAGTCATTAAACTTCCGACATTCATAGGTCATGCAGTTTAACTGTTTCTACTTACATGTCGGACAGATTTCATAATATTAATTTCATTCATAATTTTTTGTGGGTCATTCAAATTATTCATTTGTCCATTTGTTAGTCTGCTCTTTCTGATTATTTTCATAGCATATTTGGTACATTTTAACTGAAATAAAAGGAAGACATTACTCAACACTGTTAAAATGTAAACACCTAGAATTTAGTTTAATTTTACCTTATTATAAACTAGTTTTACAATGCCACAGGCACCTTGTCCTAATGTTCTAGAAATGTAATACTTCTTGGAAATTTCTTTTGGTACTTTATCTTGTTCATTCTTCAATAAGTCTTTGAATATAAAAACTGAAAAATGAAATATTGATCACCTAATATTACAGATAGGAAGTTATAGAGAAAGCACCTCCACCTCAGAGTTAATTTATTTATTGTGGTGCGGGTAAAGGAGCAGTTGGGTCACCTTTACCTAAATTAAGAAAGAAGGATATACTTCAATTCTCTTTTTTAAACACATTACTATATAAATATTATAAGATTTAACATTGATTTTTTCTGGGACGGAGTGGCTCACACTAGAAGGGTTGGTCTAAGAAATTGTCTTTAAGTGTTTTTTTTAAGAACATAGCTAGAGGGGTTCTAACAAGACAGCATGTGATCTGGATGTCGTAATAACAGCTGTTCCCGGATCCCTCCTATGTCAGACGCAGAGTGGCACATCGTGTGGTTTTAGTCGGTCCGATTCTGACACACCACCCCGCCGTAAGCTCCGGTGGGGTGACGGCCCGAGGGGTTTTCCACACGTTAAAAAAAAAGAAAAAAAAGATACTCCTTGTTATTTGTGATTGAGATAATTATAGTAGGATGTTATTTGTCTATTTTTTGAAAAATAAAAGTGAATCGTTTACTTGTTTCAAAAAATTTAAGAATATGGTCCACACGTTAAAAGAAAAAAAAGAAAAAAAAAGGCAGCATATGATGGGAAAGCTGACATGTGACAATGGGTCACCTTTAACAATTGTTAAAGATTTTTTTGTTAAAAGTTTTTAGTTAGAAATTATTTATATATATATGTTTTCGGAATAGTTAGGGTATCTGTTGGTTTTAACATAATTTCAATAATATAGTTCTGGCTGGAAGAAATTGTTAACCTCTAATATGCATAAAAATAAAAAAAGGCAATCTAGGTTAACTAGCTTTCTTATTTAGGAAAAGCGAATATAAATTGTAAACAAATATAAATGTAGTTACTAACTTTTAACAAGTACATGTGTGACAGATATAACGTCATTATCATCGAGAACTTGCGAATTCCCCTTGCCTAGTTTCTCCCCATTTATAAACGTGCCATTATATGACAAATCAGTTATAATTGTAGGACAAAGGGGTTCGCTGAAAAATATAAAAAAAAGTTGAGTAAATAAAATTACACACAAAAGAACGAATAAGTTGCTGTAAGCTGAAAACTTACGACATGTTTCTCCTTATGATGAAGTGTTGTTTGCTAACATTTCTTGTTATATTCTCTTTTAGCACACTGTTCTTTGCAACAAAATTACAATTTAGAGCTCTTCCCATGGTAAACTCAGGTTCTATGAGATCTAAAGTAAAAAGTCGAAAAAACAGGTTGTATTAAAAATAGGCAATTTGTTGTTAATAATATTTAACTTCTACTGTAATATGTACGTAATATTTATAGTGCTTACCAAAGTATTCAGGGTTATTCTCCGTTTTCCAGCAATGTTTTCCAGTCTTAGCGGCTTTGGTGGAATATAATCTACCCCATATTGTAGGAATGTAAGATGGAGTATTTTGTTGACTCCATTCGAGTTGAGAGTTTTGGGTTTGCGTTTGAGTATTTTCACAGTCAGGTAATTCCTCAGTCATAGTTCTAACTTACTTTAGTCATTAGTTGCAAAGTTAAAAGAAGTTTGCAAAAGTTTCAATTTCAGCGCCGTCGTCTAAATTTAACATAAGTTTTTTGACCATAGATAATAAATAAATTGACTACATTCTATTAGTACAACTTAACTTTGGCACTCGCTAAAACATTTTGAGCTTTTGAAATAGAACCGAGGTAAATTAGTAGAGATAGAAAAGAGCTTGAGTAGACCATAGACGAAATTAAAGTTGAATGAGTTAAATAAGTAAGGACGTCAGTAATTATGCTTTATTAAATCTAAAAATATAGAATATAAAAAAGAGTAGAGCAGAGTAAGACAGTTGAATTTTAAGAAATATTAATTAGTCTAGTTCTTAAATCGATGATCGATCGATGATGACGAATCTAATAATTTGGCATGGTTCCTCTCAGTTTTCTTTTTGTAATTTATATACGGTTATCTTCAATAAAGGTAAGTTTAAAATAATATCCATACATGCAAATAACATTTGAATTTTTGAAAGGCTGTCTGAAATCTGTCTCTGAGAAAGAATAATAGAGTAGAATAGAGAGAGAGAGAGAGTACATAGAGTAAATAATTGTAAATGTCTATATTTGTTTTTTTTTAGTTCTTACAGAAATTATTTTAGAATAATGTTTATCACACTAATATCTTGAATATACAATATTTTTAATCTACTTTTATGAAAACTGTGTAAACCAGGGTTTCTTAAACTTTTAGCAGTCACGGACCCTTTTCCAGAATTTAAAACCTCCGCGGACCCCTGTCAAACAATATTTTAGGAAAAAAAAAAAAACCTTGTTTATGTACTATTATGTATTATATTAAAAATCACACTTTTTGTTAGTTTAATTACACTGTTAACGTTAATGAGAAGGATGCTACTGCTTGGCCTCAATAAGAAGGTTAAACTGTGGAAGAGTCTTTGACAAGGCAAGCCTCATGTCATCTATGACGTTCAATCGATTGCGATTCTTTGTTTTAATCGAAACTAGCACGGAGGATCCTGCTTTACAGAGGTACGTAGTACCAAATAGTATCAGAACGGACATAGCTCGCTTGACGAGAAGAGGGTAAGCTTGGCTCAAAGAACACCAAAAGACATCAAAAGACATTCACAATGTTGCCAGATGGGATGGAATGAATTATCGCTCGCTTGAATGACGTGGGAAAGACACCTGTTCGAAAGCAATCGTTAAAAATGTGAGACAAGATGAACGCAAGGACACGTGCATAACGTTTGAGGAATCTCTCGGAGATACCATCCCAGCCTGTAGCCGCATTAGATTTTAGGGATCTAATAGTGACTATAATTTCGCCTGAGTCTGTCAACTCTAGGACAAAGAAATTTAATTGATTGGGATTGTGGGTGTTAATAGCAGCGTAGTTTGTAGATATGTTGTTAGCGAGGGTGCCTCCAACATCAACAAAAAACTGCTTATGTCATTGTAAGACTGATGTGGTGACGAACAAATAGACAGTAGTTGAGAGGAGGTGTGTTTTTGTTTGGATGTGTTGGTTACAGCTTTCAACGCATACCAAAGCTTTTTGGGATTTCGACTAGCCTCATTCAGTTGTTAGGCATCATAACATCCCTTAGCTTTCTTCAAGATAGCCGTGCAAAAGTTTCTGTATCGCTTATACGTCATGACTAGAATGCGATTCTCAGGTGATAGCTTAATTTTTTTGTGGAGTGCATCACGATTACGAACGCATCGCAACAAACCTGGGATTATCCACGGTTTCAATGTTATTTTCTTAGCAGGAACCTTTGAACGTGAAGAATATTTCGCTATCAATGGTTTAAGTGCACTTATCAAAGAGTCAATCGCATTACCTGGATCTGGAATAGCGTAGAGGAAAGAAAAATCTAAGGTCAGAATAAGGAAGTCAAGAGAATCGTAGTCAACTCTAGTTATTGTTTTAGAAGTGTTTGTATTCTCTGAAATGTTCGAGATAGAAATTAGAGACGGACGAATATATCAACAATATTATAAAGGTAGAAATACAGATGTGAATTTGAAAAATAGTCAATAATAAAAGAGGACAAGGATTCCAGAGCCAGTCATACGATGCCTACCTCCAGGAGCTCCTTCAGTTGCATCTCGTTCTTGACTACAATAATCTGGCTATTCGGATCTTTTGTCAGCAATACGTACCCATTGTTAGTCCAACAAAATCGGTATTGGTTGTCTTTTGCAAAACTTCGAGCCGAGTAGAAAAGATGTTTGGAGTTTATAGTCAACTGATCTGCGACATAAATTGTTACAATTGGACTACTCATTCCCATATGGGATGAGTTAACTTTATTGTTGACTGTGGTGTTATTGTACACCTTAACAGCCGAAAGTAAGCTACTTTTGGCGAGAGTATTTGTAAACTCAACTGTGATTGCTGAGCATGAGTTTTCCCTTTTGGAATGTTGTCTTAAGATGTCACGTATATCAGACAGCTGTATGTTCGCATCGACTGACTTAGAGAGGTTTATAAAGGAATCGTATAATATAGTTTTGGTGTCTTGAGGTTTTTGAAGTGAAAACTTCTTTAGGCGCGTTGAGCGTTTTGGTAGAGGGTAAAATCCTCGGTTCGCGTCACCGACATGCTAATGATAATAGTATATCTATAGCTATGGAGAATATGATATTATATATTATATATGAAATTTATTATTATTATATATTATATATGATATTATATATTATATATAGCTATATATAATATATGATATTATATATTATATATAGCTATATATGAAACATAAAAAATTTCATATAATTTTTGCATATAGTTTTAATTACTCTCAACTTAATAGTTCCGTTTTCACTTCTATCGGCAGTCCCACGACTGCTATTTTTATTTTTGGTACATTACGGATTTCGATACAAGTTTTAACAAATGAGTGATCAAGGTTCTCCAACTTCTCTTCGTCTTCCACTAATTTGTATCTCAGTAAAAGTTGTTCGCAGATCCCTTTCAACGGTTCACACCGCCTCACTGCAAACAGATACATTTTTGGATAAGTCTGAGACTGTAGTGGTGGTGGTTCGTTACTAAGATCTAAGTCATACCTGTTAATCTACTAACACATGGCACCCGATAAATTTATTCAAAATCTTGTGTGGAACGATACAGGTTATAAAGTTGCATGGTCATAAAATAAGCTATTGTAACTACAAAGCATAAAACTAAATAAATAAAAAATATCTTTTTATTTACAAGCTGTCAATAAATTATAAACTCAAAATTTATTATAATGTTTGTCACGTGAAAATTCGAGGGGATTGCGGAGGAATGACGTTTCTCAACTTAGACAGAATAAAATATCAGCCAATATTACAAGAGAATACGATAAATACTTACATCATGGCTAATCGGGCTGGTCAGTCTATGGATAGATGAACATTCTTAACACATTGTGACACACGTTAAAATATGGTCTTTATTGCCATACGAACATCTGTAGCAATTGTTACGGGTAGTTTGAGTTCTAAGAATTCCAAATCAGACTATCTATCTATATTTATTATATATTCTGGTAGTCTGATGGCAATCCTTCATGTAAGTAGACTGAAGTAGGCACACATCATTCGAATTAGACTGAACTGTGTCCTCAACTTAGCTGTGTGATATTTAAAATACAGTAAAATATCGATATTTTAAAATATGATTTTGGAAATACAATAATGCCCTATTAAGGCGTGCTCGCATTGTGCTAATTGTCAAAAGCTGTTTGCCCACAATTGTGAGACAACTATGTATTGTATGTTTATTTTACTTCTAGCATAAAATAGTAATAGTTTTTTATTCCGCTTAAATATTTTTTCTTCGTTTTGAAAAATGTTTTTAAAACAATAGCTATATCATTTTTTCAGGGTCTTTAGTTAATGTTGCATTTTTCCAAAGTGAGATGTCAAATAGATTCCGACCTATTTTATCAGTTGGATTTCCGGTAATTATATACACTCAGTCGGGTTAGAGTTAGGTGATAGATATTATGCAAGCAGTAGGTAAACACGTGCTTTCGTGTTTTTCGCTTGTTAGTGTTTTCAGAACGTGACTTGTTTCATCCTGGGAGTCCGTTCATTAAAAGTTAGCAATGTCGATAAAGTTATATTTTAATCTGAATATAAGGGGTACATTATAATTACTGTAGGTACAGAACGAATTTTCCTCATTCTATACATACAGGTGCTATTATTTACATGGCAGTTAGTAACTAGGGATCAACTGTGTTCAACTTACAAAACCTTATGCTCAATTCTTATGCTAAGCAGATGTGAAAATAGTGTATAGAAAAAAAAATCGATAGGCAAATAGGATGAAGAACTCTCCCGGTCCACCAGTCCCGGGAGTGAGCCAGGTACCGCTGGCGACTCAGGCACCGAAGATCGCAAAACGATCTTCGTCCTCCATAAGCGCAAGCCTGAGGGTGAAAGTTTTCACCTGTGGTGGTGGCGCGTGCTCCACGAAGTTCGTGCAGCTCCCATACAGGAGTGGGCCTTCTACGGATTTTATTTCTAGGGTGCAACAGTTGCTCGACTATTAGTACCTGAGACGGCGTGCGGTTATTCGTTGGTTCGAGTCCGTCATAACCAACAGCGGGTGGTATCCGGGGGAATTTCCGCACAGACAAGAAAAAGAAGGCAAACTGATCAAATTACGAACAGACGATAAAACTCTATAATTTTAACAATAATGCTTTGATTTATAAGACAGTTCAACACGAGAAACAATTTTTTTTCACTGAATATCAAGAAATTGGGTTAAGCAATAAAATAACAGAAAAATAAAATAATTAATATTTAAAATTAGATGTATGTTCGGGTAATATTAAATGTTGGTCCACAATGTTACATAAAATAAATTAACATTTACCCTCTACATATAGTATTATCACTTATATAATTTTTATGAGTATAAATTTACAGTAAAAATTAGATACGTACAAGTCTACAAATTTTTATGTATTTAAATATACATAAACATGATAGCGGTTTAATTTTATTCATATGTTCACATTACCGAGGTGGTATTCATGAAATATGTATTAGTACACGATTATTGTTGGACTATCCTCCGGGACGACCCATAGCCTTAATAGAATCTTAAAATTTGAGGTAGATTAACAAGCTCCTATCCAAATAGTAAATAATGTACATATAAAGAAGATTATTCAAATTGTTTGATGCAAAGTACTTATCTGTTTTTTAAATTTCGTATAATTAGAAAATCATATACTTGTGAAAGTAGGTCATTGGAATAAGGTTACTTACCTGAGGCAAGGTTAAGTGAATTACTTTATTTTAATACCAAAATTATATTTTAACGAGCAACGTCTACAAAGTATCTTCAAAACCGACCTCAGACAATTTCCCTGACTTAAATGTCAAGTCACTATACGTTAATTAACTTATCGTTAAGAAGAGCTTGGACATTATATTATAAATAATATAATAAAACCCAAGATAATAATTTTTCTTTATTTATTATTTTTAATTAGCCTATATTTGTTTCAATTTATTGATCTGGTGAAGTTGTCGTGTTGTACATTACATTTACGTATACACATATGTACATACAGTTGTATTTAAAATCACTCAAAAATTGATGACAGTATATTTTATTGTTATCAATGCAATTTAGATATGAGGCTAGCGGCGTTGTGTCTGTTGAAAGGCAAAGGTAGATAAGAAGTAGAGGTGGATTTACATTTTGCCGTCAGTAAACTATTAAATTTTTGCCGCCTCTACTAACCCTTGCAATTCAATACACTTTTTTTACATGTGAAATTCCCTTATCCCACAGGTTTGCTGCGAGATGGTGTGTTGGAATTGAACCGACTAAAATCATACGACGTGGGTGGGTCTCCATTGTGGAGCAAGTGCTCTAATCGCAGTAGTTCCTGGTACCCCGTCGGATATCAAGTCATCTACGGTTTGCAGATGGCCCCCAGGTGTCCCCTACCTGTCTTTAAAGATCCACCCTGACCTGCTTTTGCTGGACTTGCGCTTATCGTCTACCTGAGGCGGTTGCACTGCGAATTTACCTGAGGCACGTGCATTGCGACTGCGACATTATCCATTCCCAGGCCTAATAGACCAAGATAGTTCTAAATCTCTTCCGATTGCACTCCTCCCTCTCGTCTCACAGGCGAATTTCACCTGAGTAAGAGAAGAGGATAGATAGTGCTAAGTGTGAAAATCTCTACCAATAATATTCTGGATGTTACACATCTGCTCCACCCCAACCGAGCATTCTACTTGTGTGTGGAGTGTCGTATCCTCAATGTAGTCTTGCCACCAAAATAATGGTTCGCGCAAATTTAGTTGTACCATCCTTGATGATAAATTTATAATGAAAATATATTTGGAAATAGATTGGGACTACCTGTCGTTTGAATCTTTCATTATTTATTTTCAGTAGGTAATCTTTAATTGTGTGCGCGAATTACACAATTCTAAAACTTATAAAAACTCCTACAGAAGATTTTTACTCCACCGGGGTCAGACCGTCGAGGAATAAGTCGATCTCAAAGCGACTAAAGCTCAACGGTGTTCCGGTTCAGGGTTTCTATTGCCATGGGCCAGGGCAGGTATTCCCTCGATATTTAATACTGAGATCCCTGACAGAACAAGTTGTTTATTGAATAATATACGACTCTGCTAAGGTATACGGGAATATTACCGTTTATCTGTCAGAAGCACGGGATACGCGGCCGGCAACTTGGGACTGTTGCTGCTGGCACGGCCCTTAACACTTTGCCAGAGTCCGGCTCCCGAAGTAAGCTTATACAAGAAACGGTCATAAGAAAATGTCTTGATCTACAGACACTGGTATTAATATGAAATAATTTTTAATATTTATCCACATTTGTGAATTTTGTATTTTGCAATATACTCATAAGACTCTGGAACATTATAAAAAACTAGAATACAGTATACGCAGTAAAATCGATATTTAATGTATTTTGTTTGTACGACATGGATAATCAAGCTACTTATGCGTTACTATTATTTTTACTGTTCATAAAAATAATGTAATTGTTCATTGTGCCTAATCTCATAATATAAAATGCACTAAACGGTGACATTGCCTCTTTCTACTGCACTGGGTGTTGTGGGTTCAAACCCTCCATGGGACAGCACTTTGCGTGATCCATAAATTTTTGTTCTGAGTCTGGGTGTTCTTTGTGTTCGTTTCATGTATGTTTCTATAGTCCCTCGCGACACAGGATTTATTCCTAGTAGTAGAGTTGACTTGAAAAAAAAAGAAAAGAAAAATGTAAATGTGAAATAAAACAAGATATTGAGAAAGGAAGGTAAAAGTAAAAACAGTTTCGTATTAAATTAACATTTTAAGTCATAATACGTCATAATATTATTATATATGTCTACGAGTAGAGCTTCTGTACAATTCCAAGTAGGGTAATTTGGCAAGTACGATATGATTTGGCAATTAGCTTGATAACCTAAAAAAAGTAATGTATTCTTTAGAGGCAACACGTGGCGTGTTTAGAAATATAAATATACTACATATCTATATTAAGTAAATAATTCAGTAGAATTGTATAAATATTATTAGAGATCATGTCGCGACGGCGCGTCCTGATGGTTGACCCCTGCGGTTAAATCGTTCAATAGCTGATTTTCTGATTCATGTTCATTTTCGTAATTGTTCATATTTAGATAGCTATAAGTAGACATCTACGTCGTAAAACTGGCACGTGCATGTAATTTATACCTATATGAAGTAAATAACATAAATCTGTGGAGTGTTCTATGATATACTGTCTGTAAAAAAGTGAAACTGGTATCTATTTGGTTAGATACTCGCATAAATTATTTTGTATATATCACACTTTGTTAAGTTACAAAAGTCAGTTAACTGCTTAACATAGCTTTTACTCCTTACATACTACTTTTAGAGTTTCGTTAAAAACTAAAAGTCATAAAATAAGGTTAAAATTAAACTACGGTGTTTCTCAGCAAAGTTTGACAGAGAAGTTCATTGTAGTTTTAAAAATTGTCTTGTGCCACTGTAGTTATTTTCAATATGGATTTCCAATTCATATTGAAAATATTGATAAATATATATATATTCATTATAAAGTTCTGGAGTGGCGACCGCGTACTAGGAAACGCAGCGTTGGTAGGCCCCCCACAAGATGGTTCGACGACCTGGTGAAGGTCGCGGGTAGCTGCTAGATGCGGACGGCACAAGACCAGCTGTTGTGGAGAACCTTGGGGAAGGCCAATGTCCAGCAGTGGACGTCTTTTGGCTGAGAAGAAGAATAAGACAAAAAAAATGTGAGGACACTCAGATGTACCTGATAAATCTCATAACCTTTTTTTCATAGCTTCTATGAGACTGTAAGTGAAAATAATGGTAATCATTGTTACGAAGCACATACACGAAATAGTTCTGAAGAAGTGTAAAAGAATTTTGAAGTGAAAGTTTAGGCGCGTTGGCACTTTTTGGGTGAACCAAAACCATGGAACTCGCATCATCGTCACGAACGTTTTCCATGAGCTACATTTATATTGTGTATATTAAACAAAGCACATTACACATTACATGGCATCTTTGTATGGACGCTTGGCTGAGGTACGGATGCCAGCGGGGCAATGTATGCGATTTAGGACGTTACGATCTTGGTGGGATCAAAAACTTTGTAGCGGGCAAGGTAACTATTATAGTGTATACTTGATGCGAAAATAATATTATCTCCTTTATGTAAAAATGCTCTGTAAGGGACTATTTTTCAATCGACTTCAAAAAAAGGGGATGATTCATTTCTCTACTGTTTTTTAAGAGAAAGCTTAGAAGTGAAAACTTCATTAGGCGTGTTGAGTGCTTTTTATTAAGAATACACTAGAAAATTTAAAAAAAAATATCATATGTAATATAATATTATAATATTTCATCAGCTTTAGTTCTGGCTGTCATATAATGCTTAAAATACAGTTTTAAGTTTTTACTTCTGTCTGCATGTCCTCTGTCTGGTCTTTCTTCTGGTCTGTCTTCTGGTCTGTCCTCATGACTGCTTTCTTTTTTTTTCTAATAATTAATAATTTCTAATAAACAAGTAATATTATTGTAAATGAAATATGACTATTATGTTTTCATGCCACTTAACTAAAGTATCTTCCTAAATTTTCTATTCGGACGAATATATACTATCGATACAATTCCAATTAATTTAATCGTGTGATTATTTATCAGTCTTGTTTTGTTGTAACTTGTGATGGATGATTTTATAGAAAATTGCAATTTTAACACACCAAGGACATACGTAATTCACTGATCATCTCGTCTCATCCATCTATTTTCAAAAATATGCCTGCGCTTTTATCACGATTACTTGGTAGGAATAAAACTATTTTGCCACAAACACCACCTATAGTGTATAGAAACTTCTCTCTGCTCACGAAACAACCTTTCAAGTGGTAGTGGTAATTAGTAGTAGTAGTAAACAGACACGATAATAACTTACACTAATAAATAGAGATTTAGTGTGGAGTACCTTTCGATATCGTATCGCAATATCCTTGACCGATTTCGGGTCAAAACGACCTCTTCAACTCAATGTAGGTAATATAGCCGACAGGAGTTGGCGGACCTCTGCGCGGCCTGTACTCGTGCCCGGAGGTCCTACACCCGTAGTCGGCGGCGACACCGCGAAGAAGGTGGGGAGGACCAGCTTCATGAAGAGTACCGAGAGGCGCGGAAAACTCTGAAGCTGGCCATAAGCCGCGCCAAAGAAATTAAGAGAAAGGAGATGCTGGAGGGTCTCGATCGTGACCCCTGGGGTCGCCCTTATCGTGCGGCGCGGCAAAAGCTCCGCACGTCGGGCCCCCCCCTTACAGAGACACTCCAGCCCAGCTTCCTGCGGGAAGTGGTCGAGGGCCTTTTCCCGCAGCGGGTGGAACACACACCCCCGTCGATGGCCTTAACGGTTGGAGACGACGGGGGGAACGAGGACGACGTTCCGCCCGTCAGGGAATCGGAGGTAGGGGCGGTTGTTCTACGGATCCGCTCTAAGAACACCGCCCCCGGGCCGGACGGGATACCTGCCCGAGTGCTGGCCCGAGCCCTCGAACACATGTCGGACCGCCTCAGGGAGGTCCTGGACGCTAGCTTGGCGTCCGGACGCTTCCCTGAGTGCTGGAAAAGCGGGAAGCTGGTCCTATTGAGGAAGCCAGGACGGCCAGCCGAATCGGTAGCGGCCTATAGGCCCATCGTGTTGCTGGACGAGGCGGGTAAACTGTTTGAGAGGATACTCTCTGCCCGCATCGTCCGGCACCTCTGCGAGGTGGGCCCCGATCTGTCGGACGCCCAATTTGGTTTTCGGGCGGGGCGTTCGACGGTCGATGCCGTGTTGCGCCTGAGGGCCGTTACCGAAGAGGCGGTGAGCTGTGGCGGCGTGTTATTGGCGGTGTCGTTGGACATCGCCAACGCATTTAATAGTCTGCCATTTAGCTGCATCAGGGAAGCACTCCACTACCATGGGGTGCCAAAGTACCTGAGGCGGCTTGTGGCAGACTATCTTGAGGAGCGTACCGTCATGTACGAGGACCGAGACGGTGTTCTGAGGCGGCGGCTCATGTCGTGCGGTGTTCCACAGGGGTCTGTCCTCGGACCACTCCTGTGGAATATGGGATACGACTGGGCCCTTCGAGGTCGTCTTCCCCCCGGGCTGGGCGTAATTTGCTACGCAGATGACACATTGGTCACGGCCCGGGGAGCAAACTTTCAAGAGGCGGCGCGCCTGGCCACCACGGGTGTCTCTCTGGTGGTCGGGCGAATTGAGGCGCTGGGTTTGCGGGTGGCCCTGGACAAGACGGAGGCCCTTTTGTTCCATGGGCCCCGTCGTGGTCCACCCTCCGGCGCCTTCATCGTGGTCAATTCGGTCCTCGTACCGGTTCAGGCCCAGATGAAGTATCTGGGCCTGATCCTCGACGGCAGGTGGCTCTTCGACGAGCACTTCCGACAGCTTTCTCCAAAGCTGGTCGGCGCTGCTTCTGCCCTTGGGCGACTTTTGCCCAATCTGGGTGGAGCTAGCGTCGCGACGAGACGGCTATACACGGGGGTTGTCCGGTCAATGGCACTGTATGGTGCACCGGTGTGGGCGGCGGCTCTGACCGCCCAGAATAGGGCTCGCCTCTGGCGCCCTCAGAGGATATTGGCGGTTAGAGCCATACGCGGTTACCGCACCGTATCGACGGAGGCGGCGTGCGCCTTGGCCGGAACTCCCCCGTGGGATTTGGAGGCGGAAGTGCTCGCCGAAGTTTATCGACGGACGGTTGACTTCCGGGCGGGTAGCGGCATACGGCCCCCGCCCGAAGAGATACGCGAGTGGCGAGAGGCCGCTCGTCGAGCCACGATGGCTCGTTGGTCGTCCCGGCTGGAGGCTCCACGTGCTGGCTTTGCCGCCGTGGAGGCTCTCCAGCCGGTCATCGCCGAGTGGGCAGGGCGGCAGCACGGGACCCTTTCCTTCCGACTGACGCAGGTCCTTTCCGGGCACGGTTGCTTCGGGAAGTATCTGCACTCGGTCGCCAGGAGGGAATTGAGTCCCGCCTGTCACCACTGCGACTGCAGTGAGGACTCGGCTCAGCACACGCTAGCGGTTTGTTCCGCCTGGGCGGCGCAGCGTGGGGTCCTTACTGCAGTTATTGGAGGAGATCTCTCGCTACCGGCCGTAATACGCTCCATGGCCGGTAGCGACAGTAGTTTTACCGCGGTCGCAACCTTCTGCGAAGACGTAATTTCGCGGAAGGAGGCGGCGGAGAAGGCCCGGGAGGACGATATCCACTCGGACCCAATTCGCCGCCGGCGAGCCGGGCGGCGGAGGCGCGCATACCAGCGCCTCATGCCGCCTTGAGTGTGGCCGCGGGTGGACGGGACGGGTTTTCCCCTCCATCCGCTACAATGGCCAGCCGCGAGGGGGCGGCGTTCGCGTGTGCCGTACGTCGCCTAAAATAGAGAGTTTATCCGCAGATGGTGCCCGAGGTAGCGGGCAGGCGCTAGGAGGGATCTGGATGTCGTAATAGCAGCGGTTCCCGGATCCTTCCTATCTCAGGCGCAGAGTGGCACACCGTGTGGTTTTAGTCGGTCCGATTCCGACACACCACCCCGCCGTAAACCCCGGTGGGGTCACGGCCCGTGGGGGTTTCCACACGTTAAAAAAAAAAAAAAAAAAAAAGGTAATATAGCCGACCTTATTGGTAAACTTTCACACACAATGCTGACAGATGAACACCAAATTGCAGTTATTGTAAGTTTACCACCTTGTGCTTGTGTTTTTAACCCATCACGCTGAGTATCCAGTTCAGAGATCGGTTCAAGCTGAGATCGGAGTCTTTTGCGGTGGCGGTCGGTTGTGTAAGATATATCGCTCTTTTTAAGACAGCTACGGGCAGAAATGGGTTGGTGACATTCTACTCCGCCGGTACATCTACCACCACATCTATATCTCGCTGCCTGAGACCATTTCTTTATTACCTAAGTTGAGATCACTTAGAAAAAATAATCGGATTTTAAATGGAGAGGATTAATATTCATCAGCCGCCGAACTAGAGGGCTTTGTCATGTGTCTTTCGCCTCAGTTCTCATCAATGAAATTACAATGTGCCACAAAGAAGCGTGGCAGGATATTGCTAGTATGTTATATGTTACGTGACGTTTTTATATCTTACTGATGTTCAGTTTTGCTGGATTTGTCAATTTTAAGTATTTTATACCAGAATAAACGATTCTAAGGAAATATTCGGTGTTAATTGCGAAAAAATAAAATAGGACGTGACCCTTTGCGTTATAAACTCAGAAATTTAATTTAATGACTCTTTTATCACTTATTGAAAAGTTTTGAGCAAATTATTCGATAAAAACAGCTGTTATTACGACATCCGGACCCCTCCTAGCACCTGCCCGCTAGCGTGGACAACATCTTCGCTTAAAACTCTATTTAGGCGACGTACGGCACACGCGAACGTCACCCCCTCGCGGTTGGCCACTGTAGCGGATGGAGGGGACATTGGGCGGCATGACACACTGGTAAGCGCGCCTGCACCGCCCGGTTTGCTGGTGGTGAATTCGATCCGAGTGGAGATCCTCCTTCCGGGCCTTCTCCGCCACCTCCTTTTGCGAAATGACGTCTTCGCAGAAGGTTGCGACCGAGGACCCCACGCTGTGCCGTCCAGGGGGAACAAACCGCTAGCGTATGCTGAACCGACCAACGAGCTGTCGTGACTCGACGAGTGGCCTCACGCAACTCACTCACTTCTTTGGGCGGTGGCCGTATGCCGCTTCCCGCCTGTAAGTAATCCTCGCTAGGTTAGACTATGGGTGGGTCACCATGGGGTGCTGGGCTAGAAAACCTCCACGTGGTGCACCCTGGTAACGTTGGCGATGGCACTGTTTCTTCCTGTGCCATTTGGAAGAGGACATCACGCCAACGGCTAATATTCTAGCACGAAGAAGAGGAGGCCATTTTCTTCGGCCATTCGGCTGAGGCTTGGTCCAACAGAGCGGGCATTTATGTCGATTCCTCCGTTGGCTCTTCACTCTTTGGAGCAATGAGGAGGAAAACCTCGATAAAAAATCATTAGGGTGGGACCCTTTCATGGGTCGGCATTTCTCCACTGTCAATGGTGGAGAAAGGAGAATGGGCTCGGTGTGTACTCACACTACCGCCGAGCAGGCATTGGAAGATTTAATCTTCCTGCCACCGTTGTCACATCGTAATCCCGAAAGGAGTGTGGTGGTTATGTCTCGCGACACCAATCGGGGGCGAGGGTCTTGGCTTAGCCGCCCGGACTGCGAGGAAGAAAACCTCTTTAAAAAATTACCCCGAATCCCGTGTTCTGGTGCGTGACCAGGGGATGCATGGCTGATGGGCAGTTCAGTCGTAAGCGCACTCCCAGCCGAGGCACCTGCGGACCCCTCGGTTGGGCATAAATTTACGCTTGCCCGGGTATTGGGGATCTCTGCCCGGGTCGACCTCTGTTCTTCCCATCTCGTGGGTTCAAATATGGAATCAATTATAAATAAAAATAAAAATACAGACGAAAAGAAGGAGAAAAAAAACAGAGGGGAAAGGAGTGCAAGAACGGACGACTTCTCTTCCAACAAAGAGGAGACATTGGTTAGCACGCCTATCTCGGTGGGGCTCCCAGAAGTCATTATGGCTGCTGGGAGCCATAGAATATCGGAACGATTGCGTTCAAAATCTGTCGCGGGTGGTAGCTCCAGTGCGAAGGAGGACACACTGGAGCTTATGGAAACGGAGCTCTGTGCCAGTCGGAAACGCGGACGCTCCAGGGATGACGGCAGCGATACGTCTCAGGAGATGTTACCTCCCAAGGTTGCAAGCAGCCGTAGAGGGAGGTCACGAACTCCGGCCTCGGTCCCGTCAGGCTCCGTTTTCTGCAAGGCAGGAGCCTACAGAAGAGTCAGGGCGGACGGCGAAGCATTAGCGGAAGAGGAGGTCGCAGATCTCCTGCTTAAAATCAAGGAGCCGATGGTAGGGAGTTCTGTTCTCCAAACACCATCGTCCATGCAGGAGAGAGCAAACGCGGCGGTGGCCATCATCCACAAAGTGGCCACCAAGTCTAGTAACCTTAAGGGCTGTTTTGTGAAGGCCCTTAAGGACTCCTCTGCCGCTATTGCGGGGGTCGTGGAGAGCCTTATCGGAGACATGGCTCGTCTCCAGGCAGCCAACGAGCGTCTGACGGGGCAGGTGACTGAGCTCAGTGCTCAGTTTGCTCAATTCCGGGCAGATCGCCCCGAAAGAGAAGGCTCGCCTCCGTCACAACTTACCCCCTCTTCCAACCTCGGGGGTATTCCTGATGCCCACCTGCGCCAAATCACGGACGCAGTTTGGCGCATGATGGACGGGCGTCTCGCTGGCCTGGAGGCGAGGCTGCCTCCGGCCCCAGTTGTCCGGCCGCCGCTCGCGGCAAATAGACCTAAGACCGTATCGGTGCCATCAACGCCTCCCGTTGCGGGCGGTCGTGTATCCTATGCGGCGGTGGCGTCTGTGTCTGCTGCTCCTGCGGTTGCTCCGAGGGCACGACAGGCGGCTAAAGCAACAGCCAAGACAGGTGCACCGAGGTCAGGGCCCAAAACGGCGGCCAAGTCTAGAGCGGAATTCCCTCCGCTCTCCACTCCAGCCGCTGTACCTGGCACCTCCACGTCTGCTCCCCCCATATTTGCCCCTTCCACGGATGGTTGGCAGGTAGTCGGGGGGACTAAGAAGTCCCGAAAGCGGGGTAAAAAGGCTGCTCAAAAAGCAGCCTCTACCCCGCAGTCGCTATCGGTGGTAGTGGCCACTACGAAGAGGCCGCGCAAGCTGCAGGTGCCCAAGACCGCGGCGGTGGTGGTCACCGTGTCACCGGAAGCGGCTAACGGCGGACTGTCTTACGCGGCCATCTTCCAGAGGGCCCGGGCTAGTCTCGCCAACGACATCGGGACGGAAGGAGTCAGGTTGCGCCTCGCTCAGACGGGAGCTCGTGTCCTAGAGTTCCCTGGAGCCGAAGGTGCAAAGACGGCTGATACGTTTGCCGAAAAGTTGCGGGGCATGTTTGCGGCCACGGATGGTGTTAAGATCGCCAGGCCCACCAAGTGTGCAGAGTTGCGCATCTCAGGCCTGGACGACTCCATAACGGCCGAGGATGTCCGTGTTGCAGTAAGAGAGAAGACAGAGTGCAACGCGGACAACATTAGGGTCGGCACCATCCGTCCCGGTCCAGGAGGGCTTGGCGCAGTGTGGGTCAGCTGTCCCGTAGCATCGGCCAAAATCTTGGGCGATGCCGGTAGGCTGCTCATCGGTTTCGTGAGCGCTAGGATCACAGTCCTGGCAGCGAGACCGATGAGATGTTTTAAATGTCTGGCATCGGGACACACACGTGCCAAGTGCGCCAGCTGTTTTGACTGCAGCGGATTATGTTTCCGCTGCGGTCGACCGGGACACAAGGCGGCTGAATGCTCTGCCGCCCCTCACTGCCCGGTGTGTGCGGCGGGTAACAAGCCCGCCAATCACCAAATTGGGCAGGGAGGCTGCAAACCTCCCTATAATTCTCGGCAAGCGTCGGGGGCTAGCCAATCGACCCAGGCTGCCTCTGATGTCGTTCGCATGTCGGCATCGTTGCCCATGGAGGAGGTTGTAGAGACGGTCGAGTAATGGCCCTAGTCTCCAACCTCCTGGTCCAGACGAACCTGAACCACTGTGCCGCGGCGCAGGACCTTTTCCTGCAAACCATGACACAGTGGTCGATCGGTGTTGCCGTAGCCGCGGAACCCTATTATGTTCCTCCCCGTCCAAACTGGTTGGGTGACCGGGACGGTTCCGTGGCAGTCGTTGGCTCCACGGCGGCTCATTCCCCGCCCTTGTCGCTAAGAGACAAGGGCACTGGATATGTTGCTGCCGAGTGGGGGGGGATCACTGTATATGGTGTATACTTCTCCCCCAACCGGAGTTTGAACGACTTCGAGGTTTTCCTTAACAACTTGGAAACCTCGATGCGGCGTCTAACGTCTGGGCACGTCTTAGTGCTGGGGGACTTCAACGCAAAGTCCATTGCGTGGGGTTCCCCCAGGACGGACGCTAGGGGCGAGGCCGTAGAGGAGTGGGCGGCCTCGGTGGGCCTCTGTTTACTAAACAGGGGCTCCACCAACACGTGCGTGCGACAGCAGGGAGGGTCGATAGTGGACCTTTCGTTCGCTACTCCTGCCCTCGCCGCACGAGTAAGGAACTGGCGTGTCCTGGAAGAGGTTGAGACGCTCTCGGACCATCTCTATATCCGATTTGAGCTCTCCCGGTCCCAGGACGCCAGTAGGGGTCACGCGGCGCGGCGTTCTTCTCGCTTTCCGCGGTGGGCTGTAGCCAAATTAAATAGGGACCTACTAGAGGAGGCGGCCATTATTCACTCTTGGCCGTCTCCGCAGGCCCCGACCGAGGAGGTCGACATGAGGGCTGGTCGCTTCTGCGAAGCGATTGCACAAATTTGTGATGCGGCCATGCCCCGCATCCGAGGTTGCCGGCCTCCACGGAAGGAGGTTTACTGGTGGTCCCAGGAGTTGGCGGACCTCCGTGCGGCCTGTACTCGTGCCCGGAGGTCCTACACCCGTAGTCGGCGGCGACACCGCGAAGAAGGCGGGGAGAACCAGCTTCATGAGGAGTACCGAGAGGCGCGGAAAATTCTGAAGCTGGCCATCAGCCGCGCCAAAGAAATTAAGAGAAAGGAAATGCTGGAGGGTCTCGATCGTGACCCCTGGGGTCGCCCCTATCGTGCGGCGCGGCAAAAGCTCCGCACGTCGGGCCCCCCCCTTACAGAGACACTCCAGCCCAGCTTCCTGCGGGAAGTGGTCGAGGGCCTTTTCCCGCAGCGGGCGGAGCACACGCCCCCGTCGATGGCCTTCATGGTCGAAGACGACGGGGTGAACGAAGACAATGTTCCGCCCGTCAGGGAATCGGAGGTAGGGGCGGTTGTTCTACGGATCCGCTCTAAGAACACCGCCCCCGGGCCGGACGGGATACCTGCCCGAGTGCTAGCCCGAGCCCTCGAACACATGTCGGACCGCCTCAGGGAGGTCCTGGACGCTAGCTTGGCGTCCGGACGCTTTCCTGAGTGCTGGAAAAGCGGGAAGCTGGTCCTATTGAGGAAGCTGGGACGGCCAGCCGAATCGATAGCGGCCTATAGGCACATCGTGTTGCTGGACGAGGCGGGTAAACTGTTTGAGAGGATACTCTCTGCCCGCATCGTCCGGCACCTCTGCGAGGTGGGCCCCGATCTGTCGGACGCCCAATTTGGTTTTCGGGCGGGGCGTTCGACGGTCGATGCTGTGCTGCGCCTGAGGGCCGTTACCGAAGAGGCGGTGAGCTGTGGCGGCGTGCTGTTGGCGGTGTCGTTAGACATCGCCAACGCTTTTAATAGTCTGCCATTTAGCTGCATCAGGGAAGCCCTCCACTACCACGGGGTGCCAGAGTACCTGAGGCGGCTTGTGGCAGACTACCTTGAGGAGCGTACCGTCATGTACGAGGACCGTGACGGTGTTCTGAGGCGGCGGCCCATGACGTGCGGTGTTCCGCAGGGGTCTGTCCTCGGACCACTCCTGTGGAACATGGGATACGACTGGGCCCTCCGAGGTCGTCTTCCCCCCGGGTTGGGCGTAATTTGTTACGTAGATGACACATTGGTCACAGCCCGGGGAGTGAACTTTCAAGAGGCGGCGCGCTTGGCCACCACGGGAGTCTCTTTGGTGGTCGGGCGTATTGAGGCGCTGGGTTTACGGGTGGCCCTAGATAAGACGGCGGCCCTTTTGTTCCATGGGCCCCGTCGTGGTCCACCACCCGGCGCCTCTATCGTAGTCAATTCGGTCCTCGTACCGGTTCAGGCCCAGATGAAGTACCTGGGCCTGATCCTTGACGAGAGGTGGCTCTTCGACGAGCACTTCCGACAGCTTTCTCCAAAGCTGGTCGGCGCTGCCTCTGCCCTCGGGCGACTTTTGCCAAATTTGGGTGGAGCTAGCGTCGCGACGAGACGGCTATACACGGGGGTTGTCCGGTCAATGGCGCTGTATGGTGCGCCGGTGTGGGCGGCGGCTCTGACCGCCCAGAATAGGGCTCGCCTCTGGCGCCCTCAGAGGATATTGGCGGTTAGAGCCATACGCGGTTACCGCACCGTATCGACGGAGGCGGCGTGCGCCTTGGCCGGAACTCCCCCGTGGGATTTGGAGGCGGAAGTGCTCGCCGAAGTTTATCGGCGGACGGCTGACTTCCGGGCGGGCAGCGGCATACGGCCCCCGCCCGAAGAGATACGCGAGTGGCGAGAGGCCGCTCGTCGAGCCACGATGGCTCGTTGGTCGTCCCGGCTGGAGGCTCCACGTGCTGGCTTTGCCGCCGTGGAAGCTCTCCAGCCGGTCATCGCCGAGTGGGCGGGGCGGCAGCACGGGACCCTTTCCTTCCGACTGACGCAGGTCCTTTCCGGGCACGGTTGCTTCGGGAAGTATCTGCACTCGGTCGCCAGGAGGGAATTGAGTCCCGCCTGTCACCACTGCGACTGCAGTGAGGACTCGGCTCAGCACACGCTGGCGGTTTGTTCCGCCTGGGCGGCGCAGCGTGGGGTCCTCACTGCAGTTATTGGAGGAGACCTCTCGCTACCGGCCGTCATACGCTCCATGGCCGGTAGCGACAGTTGTTTTACCGCGGTCGCAACCTTCTGCGAAGACGTAATTTCGCGGAAGGAGGCGGCGGAGAAGGCCCGGGAGGACGATATCCACTCGGATCCAATTCGCCGCCGGCGAGCCGGGCGGCGGAGGCGAGCATACCAGCGCCTCATGCCGCCTTGAGTGTGGCCGCGGGTGGACGGAATGGGTTTTCCCCTCCATCCGCTACAATGGCCAGCCGCGAGGAGGCGACGTCCGCGTGTGCCGTACGTCGCCTAAAATAGAGAGTTTATCCGCAGATGGTGCCCGAGGTAGCGGGCAGGCGCTAGGAGGGATCTGGATGTCGTAATAACAGCTGTTCCCGGTCCTTCCTATGTCAGGCGCAGAGTGGCACACCGTGTGGTTTTAGTCGGTCCGATTCCGACACACCACCCCGCCGTAAACCCCGGTGGGGTGACGGCCCGAGGGGGTTTCCACACGTTAAAAAAAAAAAAAAAATGGGTGGGTCACCATTCCTAACAAATTAAAATCCCTACCCGCCTCGGAGAGCACTTTTAGCCGTCGGTGCCATTCACGGTATGAATAATCGATACGGTTAATGACCGACAACAAAATTCCAATATTGCCCAACACTTGGATTGTGAAGGCCTGAAAAAAGTGTTGGAGACAAAACTATGTAAAAATCTAAATATTGCTGACAAAAGATTTTTTTTTGTCAACGGCACAATTACGAATTTGTATAATTATGACAGTTGTGCTTATAGAACAATTGACGCAACTGTACTCTACATTAGTTTAGATGGAAGTTACGAAGCCTACTGTAACTTGCTGATGCATAGTTAGAATATATGTAGGTAGCTGCACTTACTCATGTTTCTGAAGATATAAATGAACTATTAAGCTGAAGTAGATAAATGAGGGTAAACTTAAACTTTGTTTTCCAGGCGAACGTTTTGCCTAGATCGGGCAATCACTCAAAACGCGTTGGAATACGCTAGTTTAAATACCTACTTGTCATGTATTTATCTTGTTGTAAACTCTTGTAATAATTTATATAACCATGTATGTGACTCTCAAATGAAAGATAAACATCTTTTATCTGATTTAAACTTAATACCATCAATATTTTTTTTAGGATTACTGATTTATTAAATACATCTAAACATCACTAAACATCACCATTACTGTGTGTGATCATACATCACACTCAATTGAGGTTCAAAAAATTCAGTGTATTACGGATAGACATCTCGAGTCACAGTTATTAATATCACCTATATTATAACCCACGAGTACAAGTTGACATAGTTACAGAGAAGTGAAGAACAAACCATTTATGCGGTAGTAACTATATATATGTATATATACAATAGGAATCTATATATAGCTTTATTTGTTTATTTCATTTATATTTATTTAGAATTTATTTAATCATTATTTATAACTATAAACTTTGAGAGTAGCTTTTATGTGCTATAATCGTATTTACTTTAGATAGTAAACGTGCTGTCTTCTCGTGAAATGGTAAGCACGTAGCATGTGATCGACGTTTTGCATAGAGGTGACTAGAATAAAACATTCACTAGACAAACAATAATTTATTTTATTGATTATCTTTATTTGGTAACACTTACCTACAATAGATTTTACATATAAATATGTAGGCCTACTTATATTACGTAAGAATATTTAATATTAGACGATAGTAATAGTGTAAAGTACATAGATAAAATGTTTGTAGCAAACGATTGCTCCAGAAATAATGCTCTAACACATTGTGTAAAAATAACATTTGTTTAACAGGAATAGCGCTAAAATAAACTGGAAGAGATAGATTATAAGTAAATTGTCTTATGACTGGACGACTAAGAAAAGTTTCTATTCTATGACTAGACATATTACCTACTTAAATGGGTAGGATAATTAAACACATGTAATTAAATACATGTTATTAAATCTGAACACTGTCGAGTAAATGTATTAAATTCCATGAATATTTAAACTATAATAGTTATTAAATTTTTATAACATTTTGGATTTTCTCTGCTAATTTGATTGCTATGTTACCTGTGATTAGATGTTACATTATTTACATTGTATATTATACTGTAATTGGCTGTTTATAGATAATAATATTATAAAACAGATCTCTTTGCTAACAAGTTTGAATTAAACCGTAAATTGTATTAGGTATCTGTGGCAACAATTAAAGTTATATCACACAAGTGATAGGACAGGTTTTATGTCAGTGACATTTGTGGAGTTGTCAAAACGAAATATATTAATGGTTTTTATTTTAAATCATTAATTATATGACATCAGTCGTTATACTAGGTCATAGGGGCGATACGTCGTAAGTCGTAGGCGTTCACTTGCGGAAGCAGGAGATAGGATTGAAGTAGCACTGACGGAAGCGAACTTGTCTCTTGTCTGCTCGCCACTGGCGTGCCAGGCGTCCATCCATAGCGCGGAGTGTCCAACCACGAGGTTCTGGCTGCGGCCATGAGCGACTAACCCTGCCCATTCTGTAATATTTACAATAATATAACATGGAAAAATATAGTTTAGTAGGCAAGTAAATTAAGATATTCCAATCTTTTCTTAATATTGTTGACGCATGAAAATAGGGTCTAATAAACTTTAATATATCCTCAAGAAATATTACACAACATTAATGGCTATGTCATATTTTAAAAACTTTAATACAAATATTTGATATGAAATTTCAGTTAGTAGTATTGGTAAGCTTCTAGTCATTATCTTATTTGTTAACTTTTCATAATAATTGTCTTGTGCTTGTCATTACATTACAGTTTTTTTTTCTAGCTAAAATTTATTTTCTATACATATTTATTTATATTTAGAATCTTCCATTTTACTTTTTTACTACCCATTAAATTAGGACAGGATCTAAGTGGTACTTATCCCTTTTAATCAATGATTTAAAACGTTTTTAATTTGTTAAATTTCGCTTAGAAAGAAATGACAAGTAGTAAATATAAAATCATAATATAACATCTACTTTTGCAGTTCGGAACTGAATTTTTATATCGAGAATTGACGAGAGCTTTCTGGTGTTTGATTTCTTTTTGATTAATAGAAAATTTTACTTCATTTTTGGTTAGGGCTTTCCTATATAAAACCATTTCTTAAATGTGATATAAAGAATTGGTTCTGATTCCCTTTGTCTTATTGTCATAATAGGAGAATTCAATATTTGTTTTTATCGTCCGTTATTAACACTTCTGATATATTGGATAAATAAAACCGGACAATGGTGGTCGTCACGATATCCATGATGAAGCCATGACAAAGATCGGTACCTTTTGTCACGGAAAAAGGTGTCTTATGGTACTAAATGTTCGAAGCTCATACATTTCCAGTCATAGTTTAGGGTTATATAAACTGAACATCGATTATATGATTAAGGCAATCGTATATATGACAATGCGGTAAAGGTATTATTTAAAGTACCTTCGCTAACGAATCCAAAACTTCTCAAAGATTTAAGAGTTTTTACTTGTTCTTAAGTTAATCTTTAGCGTTGGATAAGGCGATCAATGAAAATAATCTTTAACAAATTATAAATTTCGTATAATCCTGTAAGAGAATTACTTTCGTTTTAATATGAGTATTATACATAATAGCACTTTTTTATTGGCAGAGGTAAGAGATTTTTTACAAACGAGGTTGGGATCGGCTTTGAGTATTCGTTTTTCTACGTGGAATGAACACCATCAAACATACACAACTCACGTACAAGTTAATGAATGCGACTTTTTAAAGACTCAACTTTTCGAGCTACATGTATCGAAGCTGGGTTTTATAAGTTTCGAATACTTCGTATCCAGAATAAGCTGGTAGTTTCGAATCCTTCGTATCCAGAATAAGCTGGTAGTCTTATGTCCTAATATCGACGGTCGCATACTTAAAATATTTACTTGAATTTGTAGCCATAACTATTTAGAGATTGTCTACTCGGCCGCCCATAACTCTTAGTAACTTACAGTCACTATTGATTACAACTGAAGCAGACATTGTGTCATTAACAAATGACCAAAAATTATTTGTATATTGTATTATTGTTGATTTTAACTAAAGTTGGTTTTGACCAAATAATGATTTTTAATGATTTCAAAATGACGATAATATTTATGTTTCTTTAGAAAACGTATTCAAGTGGGCTGAGTAATATAGCAATGTTCAAAATTAATATTACAAATACTAGATAATTTGCTTGGGAAAAGAAAAATATTAAAACAAAATTTTGTAAAATGTTTGTTGTATTATATTCATAGTATAAGTATACAATTTTTTTTTTTTTTTTTTTATTTTTTTTTTATACCACGACGGTGGCAAACAAGCATACGGCCCGCCTGATGGTAAGCGGCTACCGCAGCCTATGGACGCCTGCGACACCAGGGGCATCACGTGCGCGTTGCCGACCCTTCAAAAACCTATTAACCCCCTTCTTGAAGAACCCCATGCTGTAGTTCCCAGGGAAAACCGTGGCAGGGAGCTCATTCCATAACGGGATTGTTCGCGGGAGAAAATTTCTCTGAAACCGCACTGTGCGCGACCATTTAGGTTCCAATGTATGTGGATGAGCTCCCTGACGATGGCGAGCGGTGCGATGGTAGAATGTGGCTGTGGGCATCATATCAAACAATTCTTCAGAACACAACCCATTGTAGAGACGGTAGAGTACACACAGGGAGGCAAAGTCTCTCCTAAGACTTAGTGGCTCGATACCGTCCGTGAGATCAGGATCGTCGACAATTCTCACAGCACGTCTCTGGACTGAATCGAAAGGCTCAAGCTGGTACTTCGGTGCTCCCGCCCAGAGATGACAGCAATACTCCATGTGAGGCCGAACTTGTGCTTTGTACAGTAGTAGCCTTTGTGCCGGTGTGAAATATCGCTTCGCTCTATTCAGAACACCAAGCTTTTTTGATGCCAGCCTCACCTTTCCCTCCAAATGAGTCCGAAATTGGACGTCACTGGAGATATCGACACCGAGGATCCCAATACTCTGTGAGATGGTAAGGGGTGTATTCTGGAATTGTGGAACTACAGTGAACGGGGTTTTTTTAGCAGTAAACGCACAAACTTGTGTCTTAGAGGGGTTAAATTGGACCAGGTTATCCCGACCCCAATCGGAGACTCTGTGTAAAGTGCTCTCGATTTGAGACACAAGTTGTTCGCGACTTTCTACTACAGCGGTACAAGGGATGTTAGCCCGGCCCGTGTAATACGCATCTCCAGTACTGTCATCCGCATAACAATGAATGCTATCTATGGTCAACATATCATTGATATGCAGCAAGAATAGTGTTGGAGATAGCACGGAGCCTTGCGGGACACCAGCGTTTATGTCCATGCTTTCGGAGCAGCTACCGTCGACGACGGCTTTTATGCGTCTGCCAGACAAAAAGCTAGCCACCCATTTGCACAAACCCTCGGGCAGGCCGTAGGACGGTAACTTCGATAGAAGGCCCCTGTGCCAGACCCGATCGAACGCCTTTGCTATATCCAGGCCAACTGCCAAAGCCTCACCTTGACTCTCAATGGCTGAAGCCCACCGGTGAGTGAGATACACTAGAAGATCACCAGTTGAGCGACCGCGGCGGAAACCGTACTGGCGGTCGCTGATCAAATCGTGCTCTTCCAGGTAACTGAGGAGTCGTGTGTTGATTACACGCTCCATCACCTTAGAGAGAAGGGAGGTTATAGCTATAGGCCTGTAATTCGATGGGTCCGATCTATCACCCTTTTTTGGCACTGGATGCACATGGGCAGTCTTCCACGAAGACGGCACTTGCCTTTTGCGGTAGGAAATCGCGAAAAGTCGCGTTAGTACAGGGCACAACTCAGGGGCACACTTTTTGAGCACCACTGCAGGTATGCCGTCTGGCCCACTCGACTTATGAACGTCTAGACAGTTTAGTTCCCGCCGCACTTCTCTTTGCGAAATGTGTATTTCCGGCAAAGTGTGTTGGCACGGCGGGTTAGTAGGCGGTACCGCACTTCTATCCTCGTTCATGGTCGAGTTCGCGGCAAAGAGTTGCCCAAGTAGGTCGGCTTTCTCTTTAGCACTATGGGCCAAGTTACCATCGGCATTTCGCAATGGTGGTAAAGACGACTGGCAAAAATTTCCTTCGGCAGCCTTAGCAAGAGACCAAAACGCACGACTCCCAGAGGGATAGCTCGTAAGTCGCTCACCAATCCTGCCGATGAAATCGAATTTGGCTCTGGCAATTGTCTTTTTGCTGGACCTCGAGGCAGCATTTAGTTTGCGTCTCACATCAGAGATGTTCGGATCCTTATTGGTACGGGCCGTGGTCCAAGCCCTATAGGCGGCCTGCTTGACTAGCCTGGCTTCCTTGCAAAGCCGGTTAAACCACGGTCGCTTTTTTTCCCCCGCAGCTACTGATGGGTTGGGAATAAAATACTCCATACCCACCAGGATCGTCTCAGTGACAGCGGCTGCGCAGGAGTCAGGATCTTCTGGCGTGAAGCAAAGCTGCCTCCACGGGTACGATGCGTAGAATTCACGCAATCCATCCCAGTCTGCTGATTTATATTGCCACATGTGGCGCAAATTGGCTGGGCGAGGAGGAATATGCCGAGGGCATGGGACTTCGGTCCGGACGAGGCAGTGGTCGGACGAGCCGAGAGGTGCGTCCACTGCAATAGTGTAGTCGTCCGGACGCGTCGTCAGCAGAAGGTCCAGCAAAGAGTGTGCATGGCTCTCAATATCAGGTATTCTTGTTGGAGAATGTACCAGTTGTGAGAGGCCATGGGCCAGAGCAAATTCATGAGTAGACCTGCCTGCAAAGTCGGTGGATCGAGAATTTAGCCACTCACAGTGGTGGGCATTAAAATCCCCTAAAATCACCAACTCAGCACGAGGGTACCGCTCAAGAACTTTGTCAGTCGTCACCTGCAGGTGCTCAAAGAGTGCTTTAGTCTCCCTGTCACCGCTATGAGACCTGTATAGGCACGCATAGATTCGAGTCTCACCTCCGTAGTCTACGCGCACCCACATTACTGACAGGTCCCTGTCTTCATAAAAATGGAGACGGCGACAGCAGATATCCTCCCGGATGTACATGCATACACCGGCACGTCTCAGAAATTTGTGTTCGAGTTTGTAGCCGGGGTAGTGTAGGTATGATGTATCGGCCGGGCAGGATATCTGCGTCTCCGTAAGAAATAAGAGGGTCGGCTGCGCAATCTCCAGATGAAGGTGGACTGCGTTCAGGTTGGAGTGAAGTCCCCTGATGTTGCAGAAGTCCATATATGTGGAAGAGGATGCCGCTGTAGATACATTTTTTCTATTTTTCTTCATTTTTTTTTTTGGGGGGGTTTAATTGGTTTGTGAGGATTCACTGTGTTGACAACTAAGGGGGCAATGGGGCGGTGCTAATCTACTCATGGTCGGCGCGGCGTACGAAAGGGCCCCCGCTCCCCCCCTGCAGCAGCGGTCGGGTTCCACTCCGGTCTCCTCCTCCGGCACGACTACTACTGCAGGGATTTTTCGCAGGCTGGCGGTTCAGCCTCCCAGGGTGGAGGTTGTAGTGATCCCTGGGTTCGGGAACCCATCTATCCTGCGGGCGGCCAGCGGACAACCGTTTCAGCGGGTCTTCCTGACCGCCGCGCCCACATCCCGCGCCCACACGAGCCAGTAGCAGTATTATAAGCACCACTAGTCCCCCGTTGTCAAAACAGCGAATTCTCTAGAGCTCTGGATACCTTACTCACCACAGGAATACAGCACTGCCGAAGATGCAGTGCTATTTGGCTGTGGTCTTCTGTAAGGCGGAGGTCCTTCCCCAGTCGGGCTGCTCCAAGTTTTGAGCGGAAAATATCACGCTATACCCTACCTCTCTCAAATTGATTGTATACTTAAATTATGCATTATGAGCGTAGAATATTTTGTTTTATATCATCCCATTTCTTTTATTGTTGATTACTATTTCTTGTTCTATAACTGTCTGTAATAAATACAAATTCATAATTCCCATTGGCACAGGTAATGAATAAAAATGAAATGAATACATATTAAATGAATAAATATTTACCTATCCTCAGCATCAAGTTGCAACAACAGCTTGCGTAGTGCAGCAGTGTTGATAGCATCCCACGAGCCTGGCAGCTCCATATCTCCATCTGCATGGGTCATAAGGGTGTTTTCTGACTGCTCGTCGTCTGGCTCCTGAACAAACACCATTTTCTTAAACCCCGTGAAGTAGTTTCAGGCAAGCTTTATGCACACAGGTACCCATTAGTTTCACATTAGACGTGCATTAGTATCCAACACTATTGAGAGATTTAAACCCACACTTGTACCATCCCACGCTATGTCATAATAATGAGTTGGTATTTTTGTAGGTACGTGTGAATTCTATGTGTGACATTTCAAGTCACAAAAGAAATAAAATAAAATACCTAACTTACATAGTAGGTAGATATTATTTGCAGATTTTCTTAAATAGAGCACTTAACGGGACATACTCGCTTGAAAAATTGTTCAGTTTCCAACAATAAGTCTATTATTTAATAATGTCTTTAGTCTTTGTAAAATCAAGTGTGTGTGGTGGTTTCGTCATTGTGACAATTTGTCTTTGACTAAAAGGTTAATGAAGTAATAATGTCTTCCTTCATAATTTTTAATGTACGTAACAAAATATTACAGAAAATGTGATTTTTTTTAAATGAGGTAATAAAACACAAACATAGCTAAATTGGCTCCTCCCTGATCGTTTCCAATGGAAAGGTGCCCATTACACTGGCATTGTTTGAGGTCTGGTAAAATAGTATTTAAACGAAAGAAGTGAATACGACCACCAACGTTACAGCGAAAAATCGCACTTCGAGAAGTTCACCTCTAGATCCAGCTTTTGAAGCGCTATAAGGAATTCTAAATTCATACGTTCTCCGGCTTAACTCCGATAGGGCCATCATCTAACCAAGCCTGAACAACACACACTTGAGACATAATAAGGTATCGAAAAACAAAATTAGACGTAAGACTATAAACCTGATGAATAAATGGAAAGAAAGAAGGAATATTTCCCTTAACTAGCCCAGTCTTAGGCAAGGTGCTCCTCTCGTCAGAGAATGAGGGGTTCATACGCTTGCGTAGCTGTGATAACTGCCTCACAATCCAACCACGTACCCCAATTGATGCGGTTGCAAATAACCAAACATGTCCTCTCTAACAGCATGACATGCTAAATTTGCAGCCAAGTCAGTCAATTAACAAAACTTGTTACCGATCGTAATTGGCCCTATGCCATCGTCCTTCTTAATTAACTTAAACAGAGAACCACCGTATACATATGGACTTGCCTTGAGCTAACTTCTAGGCCGCCATAGCGTGGGCCTAGGCCGCCATAGCGTGGGTCGCCATATTGCACTGTCGTCATTCGCAGTGAGTATGGTGACCACCGCTCTTGGATTCTATTCATGCTTTCCATCAGGTAGAATAGAGTCACTTTGGTAGGTTAAATATAAAAAGAAATATAACAGCCTCGTTGTGCATTCAAAAAGGCAACGACCACTCTCTCCAACTGATACTGACGTCAAAACGTCAATAGAACAAAGACAGTACTTTTAACAAACTTCTTCAAATATTTTATCGAGATCAACTCTTCCCAAATGTTAATTTTTTCGTGTCTTTCGATTACCCTCTTATTATGTCTCTTACTACCTGATTAATTATTTAATGTTAATAGTTATTTTGCAACCTAAGAACCTTCTTTTCTACAAAGGCAGAACGAGTCAGAATGGTATTCATGTTATGTCATTCACAACATTACCGAAATTCATTTACTCGCTTATGAAAGCAGTCCTTTTCTCTTTCATCGGACTCAGTGTTAATATCATTATCAATTATGATAATATAATATGGACCCGGTAAAGAGGCTAAAACAAGTTAGACGACTAATATTATTAGTGGCGTGTCATATATATTAGTATATTGAATGAAATACTGTAATTCTGAGTTTTTGTTTTTCATAAATATCTTCACATTTGAAATCTATATTTAAAATACTTTAATAATGCTTGCGGAACAATTTAACCCAAACACAAGTGTTACAGAAAATATGGTTATTAAATATAATTACCATAGCGACTACTAAACTTGTTGCTAATTAATATTTTAAGATTATTTAACATAATTAGTTGATAAAAGTTAAGGACATTTAGTTGACAACGTCACTGTTTTTAGCTAATGTAATGCCGATCAAATTCTAATTACAACCACATGTACTTTTGATATTTGGGTTTGTTAATATTTATTTTAATGAAAAACGCGAAGGTACTGTACAGGCACGAAATTTTATCTATGTGCATACGATACATTCAAGATTGAATTTAAGTGTGCACAAATTGTGGTTATGTATGGAATGGCGGCTACGTTACAGCGAGATTCAAATTTCGATACTTGCTGGTAACAATATACATGTGTTCCACAAATCGAGTAATCGAGTGAAATCAATTAAATCGATTTCAAATGCCGTATTTATGTAAATATTTTATTTGTCCATTGATTGATGAATAATTCGTAACGCCGCGCGATACGGATACAATCTTTATTCTCACGTTCCTTATCATTAGTAGTAAAATGCTGGTATTCTCACGTAAATACTCGTAGCTTTAAGAATTTCTAGAGAGCATAACAGTCTTTCATCAAATGTTCCTTTCAATCATGACTTTAAATCGTTGAAGCGGAGTTAGGCGCTTATTATGCTTAGACTTACGTTACCATTTTCGAATCAATATATAATCAGTTTGGGAAACCGTGAAGTCTTCGTGATGTGAATTTTACAGAAATACCGCAGTGCTATGCCCTAAATAATATTTTACTATGAATGAAGAAATATCTAAGAAAATGTTACAAAATAATGTGACAAGTAATTGGTTTTATAACAGTTTACAGCTCTTTATGTCATAGCTATGTACATTTGAAGTTATTAAAAATAGTTAAAGAAACCTACAAAGAAAGAAATAGACTAAGAGATTATTCGACAAAATATCTGTTATATTTATTGATTTTATGAATAATATTCTTGGCTTGATATTATTTGGTGTATTTTTGAACGAAACAGACTGCCTCGTTAGTCTAACGTTTAGCGTATGCGATTGCCAATCAAGAGGTCTCGGGTTCAATTGCCGTGTCGGTCTTGATAAAAGTTATTGAGTTTTTCTGATTATAGCAATGCTTAATAAGAACCCGGAATTTTGAAGTTGATGTCTTAACTACCGTGCCTAGGAGAGCACGTAAAGCCCTCGGTCCTGCGCCTGATGGATGAGGTCGTGTTGGATAGCCGTCCCATTGGATTGTAAGAGTGAGCGAAGAGAAAGCGCAACTGTGCTTGCTTTACCTTTACACCATCTACACTATCACTATCACTACTATCTCGTGCGTAATTAGCTGGTCTCTGTTTAGACTGGCCGCCATGACCAAAATCGGCTACGAGAACATCAACGTCATATATGAATATGAACGGTACATAAACTTACCACTGGTGCAGTAGATACGGTAACAAACAGCATTGCCAGCGCGCCGACGATGATGGCCATGTAAACATTGTAGCCACTCATTTTCATTGTGATATTTGTAACTGTAAACAATAAATTTAATTAGCAATTTCCCTCGTTGTATGTGTGATTAAGGGTTAATCAATGATCAATGTATATTATATTATAAATAGTTTATCGCGATGTTATATGTATATATATTTAAAGTAGCTGAATTATATGTCAATTTAGTTTCTTATTTAATACATAAGTAGTCGGTTTACTATAATAGTAGTTTTGTAAATAATTGCAGTTAAGCTAAATGTTTTTGTCAAAAGTTGGTTCACGTCAATTATGAAAGAGGTTAGGTTCTAAGAATCGTAACGATTTTAAAGATATTTACGTCACTTCTACTATGAAAAAACATATAAATTAAATATAATATTGACTTGTTGAAGGATTAGGTGCTAGTGTTTATTTATTATATACCTAAGTTTTTTTAAACAAGCTTTAAAAATGACATGTCAGATACCTTCCCCAAAATTTCAATGACAATAGAATATAAACAATAATTAGTACAGTCCTGATATCCAGATTTTCCAGAATGAATATAAAAATGTTTAGAACAAAACACGTCTCTTTAAAATGGATCTTACAACTCGAGTAATGGTGGAATAGCTATTACTTAAGGGCTCCCTGGACTGACCCCATAAAACGTTTAAGTGATGTGATGGTTTATGTCCGAGGCCTTCAAGCACGACACGATATTGTTGTTACGCATACTGAGAGCAGATACGTAAGATTTTTAATAGCCAGTACTGTTTTGCAGAAAGGAATTTGTTGATGTGAAAGTTTGTATTTTATATTTAGAAGTAAAACTATTTGATGACCCGCGTCGACTAGGCAGTTGTTTATATCTGAAATATAAAAAAAGTATAAAAAAAGAATATTAAAATACCAAAAAAACGAGAGTTAAAAATCATTATAGTCAACGATTATAATATCAATGGTTACTAGAAAGCTTATTTCTTATGTAGAAACATACAAAGTAATTTATATGTGATTTACAGGAGAACAGTTTCACCAATGTTATTGAATATCTACTCGTAATTTTGTTAAAAAAGTTCTTATTTAAAGAAAAAATGAGAAATTGACCCAGAAAATGCATATACAAAAGGTATTGTATGTCTTCATTTCTCTATTACATTGAAAATATAGATATTGCAATGGCAATAAAGTTACTTAGTGCTAATAGACAGACTCTCGCAAAAAATAGGCTTCTTTTCACAAAAGAAACCTTATCTTTGATATTTCTAACACATTGTAGTATTTTAGTGTCTACAACAGTAGAAATACGCTGATTTCAGGACGAACAGGGCGGCTGGACCAGGGTGGTACTACCCTCGCATAGAAGATCAAAGTTACAGCTTAAAGTTACAGCGTTCGTGCTATCGTCTTTCGTTAGTGAATGCGTGACCGGAGGTCCAATCATACAATCGGAGTGACAGTTATCGTAGTATGTGTGTGAACAGTGAAATACTCGTGAAGTCATGGTAAGAGTGGCGTAGATCAAATCGTCGGCCAGGGAAATACGCAGAAACGATGGTACCGCTGGCCGCCCACGATATAGAGAGGGGTCCAACCATGATTAACCATCTTGGGAGGTTGCCCCATTAGATCGCACATAAAATCCACGGAATGGCTCGTAGTGAAGGTTGGTGACCAGATGGTGGGACCTGGCGACCTATTCCAAGAGAGTATAACAAAGCCACAAGAAAATGCAAGAGGGTTTACATAAGACCGGTTGCCCACCGCATTGCGTGGGTTGGCCAAGAATTTGCCACATAACCTACGGATAGTCTTTATTTCTGGCGATTGGCTAAAACCATGTAGTCTAATTACTGCCAGTTGTTGATACTTGTTCATCCTTTTGCGGCCAACTTCAGTTGAGTGATCGGCAACACGGTTTCGTACCGATCTTCTAACGTACTTTACACACCTTTAGATAGAGCATGGGGAGCCTTTGGCCATCCGCCTTAATATGGCCAAGACCTCCGATATGCTCTGACAGCGTTCGCTTCTCTTCTAACTTTCGATACTCGGCCTGCCCACCAAACTCTGCGTTGCTACAGAAGCATTACAATAGAGTTCTCTGTGACGGCGTGGTTTCCGATTTTTACCTGGTTAACGTTGACGTACATCGAGGCACCGCGCCCTGTCGCCCTCACTGTTTCTCTACATATCAATAATATTTTAGCCCTAGGTAACATGTACGAGTATTGCTATGCAGACGATAACATAGACGATATTTTGGATACCTTACAACCAAATTAGCAGACGTTGAGGAACAACGACTGGAATTTTTCGCTGAGCTCGACCTGGTTTTAGGCCGCATTTCTCAATGAGGTCATAATAATCTGGTCGACTTCAATGCCAAGACAACCTAAGTTATATACACGCTTTCTACTAAAAAGTCTAAATTTTTCTCCTCTCACTTTCAGAACACTCAACTACCACTGCAGGATAAACTCAATATCCTGGGTATAGATATTTGCCGGTATTTCAACCCGTAAAATTACATGAGAGCGTCACTAAGGCACTAATCTCGTGGAATCTGGGTATACTGAAGAAAATAAGACTATTCTTCTCGTCTGAGCATTTGTTTTTTTTTATGTAACCCAGATTCGTTCTTACTTGCGCGCAGTATTTGTTGGACGCTTTTGATCATTTGCAGCGGCGAGCAGTCCGCATTAACGACAGTCCGGAAGCCTTGAACTCCTTGAGCCTCTGCAGTTGTGAAGAGATATCGCCTTTAAGGCAGTCCTTTTTCGCCTTTATCCTGTAGACTGTTTTCATGAGTTCTTCCAACTGGTCCCACCTTCTCCCTTCCTCGGAAGGACAACACGTGCTGATCTTGGAAGTCCATCGTTTTTGAATGATAGACATACGTTTCCCAACTAAACGGTTTGGCTCTTCCTTCCTGTGCAAATCACTATGATCTCGGATCCTTTAAATGAGGCATAACAAAGTATCTAACTAGGCTGCCATATTGTGGGTCACAATACTCATTTCTCAGTATTTGCAATAAGTATGGTGACCACCACTCTAGTATTCTATTAATGTTTTCCTCAGGCAGAATAGATTCACTTTGGTAGGTTCTGAATAAAAAAATGTGAAATTCATTTGCAATAATTGACGTCGATGTAATGTGGACCATAGTTAAAAGATAATTTATGTATTTGTAAAAGATAATATCTACGATCATAAACTGCCACTATTTTTTGTTAGTTCAGAATTTAGAGGTGCACCCTAGTACACTTATTACATAAATGTATGGAAGTATGAAACCTTGTACCATGCCTAGATGGTATATGGTTTCAAGCATTACGAAGTTTAATGTAAATCAAAACTTATTCGTAGATAGAGGCAATCTGTAATCAAAGAAGAGTAAGCTAAAGTATTAAAAAATAAAGTACATTTATATTGTACAAGTACATTCATAAATCTGTATTAACGAATTAAGAATACAAAGTATTATCACCCCTACTCATCGTGTCGTAAGAGGCGACTAACGGACAACCTACGCAGGACACCATCATTGCAAGTCGGATAATTTGAAAGAAAAACCATGGTACAGCAGGCCAATTTCTTGGTAAGGAGAAGTCTATGTCCAGCAGTAAATTGCTAAAGACTGTTAATATAGTAGTAGTATAAAAGTCAAGAATACTCAGAAGAAACTATATTTATTTTTCAAGTAATTTTTATCACTTTAATGAGAATTCTAGAAATTGAAATTACGAAGCAACGAAAAAAACAATTTAAGAAAATAACAATTAGTTGCTTTAATTTAAAAGTTTAAGTTAAATGTTTCAGAAAGCTGGTTTCAGAGAATTGTACAAACTAATGTTACATTTAAAATTGATCGAATTTACACTCCAGTTGATCGCGAAGTTATATATCAACCGGAAAATTAACATTTTCATTCGTGTTACTTCTTAATGGCAAAAGTAGAATTTCATATTTTACTGCTTGGATAATTCACATTTGCTTCCTCAAATAATAATTCATCAAAGAGAGAAGAGATTTTAATCCCTATTTAACATACCGACAAATAATCCTCCAGAACTCGCATAGTTTTACCTCATCAGCTAAATAATATTTTCTTCCCATATTTCACTCTCCATTCCTTCCTTTTTCAAAAAATTAAAGTTGTTATATCTTTTAAATAATTGTTAAATGTTGTTTATTTACATCAAGGGATATGGTGGCCACATTTAGATTCCCTGCATTAGTTGTAACGCTCGAGCCTAGTCCAACGGATGCATTTAAAACTTTATTTATGTATAACATGGAGGCCTTACAGTAACATTATAACCTTTGTAATCAAGTAAATAACAGTATGCCAATTACAAGTTCCCTTGTTGTAGTGGTATGCTAAATGTAAAAATGTGATCAATAGCATTAATAATATACACATTAACAACATATGTACATTAGCGTGTGATACACATTTTTTTTCCTTCTTATCCACATATAATCATTACTATAATATACGTAAATAATTTTTATGTCCATTTTTGGATTATTATAATGGATCATATATTGTACTCATTAACTGGCTTGTTGATTAGAGGTTAATGATCGTGACTGCCGAGCCGAGGTCATGAGTCAGTTATTCTATCTACAAATAATAATGTGTTAAGCACCATCATTATCTATTAGTAATACGTAATTTGTTTATCTTGTTTACAGATTCTACATAGCTTGAAATCTAACGTTTATCAATTATTATTCAGAAAAATAACTAATAACAGTTATTTAATTAAGCCTATTGTACGCATGCTTAACTTTTTCGAAACCATGAATAAAATAATACAACAAAAGCTCCTTGCCAACAGTAATTACAATAGACTAAAACGTTGACAGAAAATTAATTGAATTTCTATCAAATATCTGTTATGCAGACGGAACTAAACACCTACATGTCTCTCACGTCTACGTAAAGGCCTTATTTATATTTACGTAGGTTAAGGTTCCGCACCTGGGCCGGACAGTCAGACCAGTTACACATTGTTTTTTTCCTAACGCGAATACTTCACCGATGTCAACATGTCATACACACGACAGTGAATACACTTATTTGTAACGAATTAATTTTACTTTTACTTCATCGACACTTAGATTCGTTGGGACGTTATTGCTCCATACCATAATATCTGCAAACTCTGTTATGTTTTATTTTGAAAAGTTTTTGGACCGAGACAATAGAGGATCCGTGGTAGTTGATTTTACGTGCAGCAAAAAAGAAGTAAATGGGATAAATTTGTTCAAAATTCACGTAGATATTTTGTTTGAAGCGTACTGTACAAGGTTGTTTCATGGTATTATTTAACAATACAACTTGGAAACCTCGATGCGGCGTCTAATGTCTGGGCACGTCTTAGTGCTGGGGGACTTCAAAGCAAAGTCCATTGCGTGGGGTTTCCCCAGGACGGACGCTAGGGGTGAGGCCGTAGAGGAGTGGGTGGCCTCGGTTGGCCTCTGTTTACTAAACAGGGGCTCCACCAACACGTGCGTGCGACAGCAGGGAGGGTCGATAGTGGAACTTTCGTTCGCTACCCCTGCCCTCGCCGCACGAGTAAGGAACTGGCGTGTCCTGGAAGAGGTTGAGACGCCCTCGGACCATTTCTATATCCGATTTGAGCTCTCTCGGTCCCAGGACCCCAGAAGGGGTCACGTGGTGCGGCGTTCTTCTCGCTTTCCGCGCTGGGCTATAGCCAAACTGAATAGGGACCTACTAGAGGAGGCAGCCATTATTCACTCTTGTCTGTCTCCGCAGGCTCCGACCGAGAAAGTCGACATGGGGGCTGGTCGTTTCCGCGAACCGATTACGCAGATCTGCGATGCGGCCATGCCCCGCATCCCAGGTTACCGGCCTCCACGGAAAGAGGATTACTGGAGGTCCTCCACCTGGTACCTCCACGCGGCCTGTACTCGTGCCCGGAGGTCCTACACCCGTAGTCGGCGGCGACACCGTGAAGAAAGCGGGGAGGACCAGCTTCATGAGGAGTACCGAGTGGCGCGGCAAATTCTAAAGCTGGCCATCAGCCGTGCCAAAGTAATTAAGCGTAAAGAGATGCTGGAGGATCTCGATCGTGACCCCTGGGGTCGCCCTTATCGTGCGCCGCGACAAAAGCTCCGCACGTCGGGCCCTTACAGAGACACTCCAGCCCAACTTCCTGCGGGAAGTGGTCGAGGGCCTTTTCCCGCAGCAGGTGGAACATACACCCCCGTCGATGGCCTTCATGGTCGGAGACGACGGGGGCAACGAGGACAATGTTCCGCCCGACAGGGAATCGGAGGTAGGGGCTGTTGTTCTACGGATCCGCTCTAAGAATATCGCCCCTGGGCCAGACGGGATACCTGCCCGAGTGCTGGCCCGAGTCCTCGAACACATGTCGGACCGCCTCAGGGAGGTCCTGGACGCTAGCTTGGCGTCCGGACGCTTCCCTGAGTGCTGGAAAAACAGGAAACTGGTCCTATTAAGGAAGCCGGGACGGCCTGCCGATTCGGTGGCGACCTATAAACCCATCGTGTTGCTGGACGAGGTGGGTAAACTGTTTGAGAGGATACTCTCTGCTCGCATCGTCCGCCACCTCTATGAGGTGGGCCCCGATCTGTCGGACGCCCAATTCGGTTTTCGAGCGGGGCGTTCGACAGTCGATGCTGTGTTGCGCCCTGAGGGCTGTTACCGAAGAGGCGGTGAGCTGTAGCGGCGTGCTGTTGGCGGTGTCGTTAGACATCGTCAACGCATTTAATAGTCTGCCATTTAGCTGCATCAGGGAAGCACTCTACTACCACGGGGTGCCAGAGTACCTGAGGCGGCTTGTGGCAGACTATCTTGAGGAGCGTACCGTTATGTACGAGGACCGAGATGGTATTGTGAGGCGGCGGCCCATGTCGTGTGGTATTCCACAGGGGTCTGTCCTCGGACCACTTCTGTGGAATATGGGATACGACTGGGCCCTTCGAGATCGTTTTCCTCCGGGGCTGGGCGTAATTTGTTACGCAGATGACACATTGGTCACAGCCCGGGGGATGAACTTTCAAGAGGCGGCGCGCTTGGCCACCACGGGTGTCTCTCTGGTGGTCGGGCGTATTGAGGCGCTGGGTTTACGGGTGGCCCTAGACAAGACAAGGCTGCAACCGCCCAGGCCAGGCCACTCAGGCCCAGATGAAGTATCTGGGCCTGATTCACGACGGCAGGTGGCTCTTCGACGAGCACTTCCGACAGCTTTCTCCAAAGCTGGTTGGCGCTGCTTCTGCCCTTGGGCGACTCTTGTCCAATTTAGGTGGAGCCAGCGTCGCGACGAGACGGCTATACGCGGGGGTTGTCTGGTCAATGGCGCTTTATGGTGCACTGGTGTGGGCGGCGGCTCTGACCGCCCAGAATAGGGTTCGCCTCTGGCGTTCTCAGAGGATATTGGCGGTTAGAGCCATACGCGGTTACCGCACTATATCGACGGAGGCGGCGTGCGTGTTAGCCGGTACTCCCCCTTGGGATTTGGAGGCGGAAGTGCTCGCCGAAGTTTATCGGCGAACGGCAGAATTTCGGGTGGGTAGCGGTATTCGGTCCCCGCCCGAAGAGATACGCGAGTGGGGAGAGGCCGCTCGTCGAGCCACGATGGCTCGTTGGTCGTCCTGGCTGGAGGCTCAACGTGCTGGCTTTGCCGTTGTGGAGGCTCTCCAAGCAGTCATCGCCGAGTGGGCAGGGCGGCAACACGGGACCCTTGCCTTCCGACTGACGCAGATTCTTTCCGGGCACGGTTGCTTCGGGAAGTATCTGCACTCGGTCACCAGGAGGGAATTGAGTCCCGCCTGTCACCAGTGCGACTACAGTGAGGACTCGGCTCAGCACACGCTGGCGGTTTGTTCCGCTTGGGCGGCGCAACGTGGGGTCCTCACTGCAGTTATTGGAGGATATCTCTCGCTACCGACCGTCATACGCTCCATGGTCGGTAGCAACAGTTATTTTACCGCGGTCGCAACCTTCTGCGAAGAGGTACTTTCGCAGAAGGAGGCAGCGCAGAGGGCTCGGGAGGATGACCTCCACTCGGACCCGATTCGCCGCCGGCGAGCCGGGCGGCGGAGGCGTGCGTACCAGCGCCTCATGCCGCCTTGAGTGTGGCCGTGGGTGGACGGGACGGGTTTTCCCTTCCATCCGCTATAGTGGCCAGCCGCGAGGAGGCGACGTCCGCGTGTGCCGTACGTCGCCTAAATGGAGAGTTTATCCGCAGATGGTGCCTGCGCTAGTAGGCAGGCGCTAGGAAGGATCTGGATGTCGTAATAGCAGCGGTTCCCGGATCCCCCCTATCTCAGGCGCAGAGTGGCCCACCGTGTGGTTTTAGTCGGTCCGATTCCGACACACCACCCCGCCGTAAACCCCGGTGGGGTGATGGCCCGAGGGGGCTACGACACGTTAAAAAAAAATGGTATTTAACAGGTTTAACAATAACACTTTGGTGTTTAATTATCGCAGTCAATGAATATCATACATCTTATTAAGGTTCTGTTATTATTAAATAAATAATAAAAAAATGAGGTAGTGAAAAAATTTGTAATTAAAAAACGACTACCTAAAATTCTGCTATTAAAAATTAAGGAAGCTCGTACACTAAGTACATCATTTTTACGAGTGAAAACATATAGATAGCCATAGGCCAAATCGGCCAGTTTTGAAGTGAAAACATAGTAGCAGGCCTACACATATTTTCTTGCTTTAATTGTATATAAAGTAGTCTAATTAATATTCTCTGTACAGTGTCTCTTCGACTTTATCCCTTACAAAAGCGAATATTGGGTTATGACATCAGAGTGGTACCTAGTGCAAAAATCATGATAAAATCTATGTGGTGATGACCAGTTTTTTTTAATGGATGGATTATTTGTTTAAATATTATGTACATATCTATACACATCTATTATACCTACATATTATACATACTAAGAATACAGATATGAACGCAAGCGTAAGCGTTGCCAAAGTTTCATATTTTCTAAACGGTGTCTTCAAAGAATTACTTCCATTGTTAATATATACCCACATATATGTGGGTTTACACACTACTCCTTCTCAAGTTACTTTCTTTGAAAAACGAATACCTTATTGTAACAATAACTGAGAAGAGAACTGTGATATCCGATTACAAGTAAATTTTAGTTTATGAATAAGGGTATACAGATACTATGTATCTTTTATTTTCTTGTACATTTTTCATTTACATATTTATTTATTGACATTATTTTAATAAATATGTAAATAATGCCTTACTATTTCACAATTAGTAGTTTTATGATGATATATGTTAAAGTAACTGTATAATAACCCCTGAAATAAACTCCTTTGAAGATCTCTAGTGCTAAAGTGTATTTCGTAACTAATATGAAATATCTTATATTTTTTCTATGAAATCACAATTGACTGCTTTAAAGGGTCGCTACAATAAAATTTTGTTAGCCTTGTTAATGAATGCGGTTTGGTCAATCAACGCAAACCAACACAAAGTGTAGTACGTAGTTTTTTTAAGTACAATACATAAAATCTTTACCTACAGTAAAGGCGAGCAAGTTATCAGATTTAGTTTAAAAACTTTTTATTATAAATTAAAATAGATTACGTCAAGAAAAAACAGAACGAATTTGCATTTATTAATAGTTTTTTTTTCATAAATTTTATTTAATATTAATAAAAATATCGTAACGCTGTTAGTCTATTGCTTAAGTTATAAAAAGGTTAAAAGGAACATATATATAAAAATGATACCGGCAGGTATCAATATTCTTTGGAAGAATAAATTTGAAAAAGTTAAACCTTTTTCATATATCTTCATGAGGTACTCGCTGGGTCCGTATCACAATACGCACAAATGACGGTCGCCCTACGGATTTGGAATCGCCTTGACACGTAATTGGATATGTGAGACATTATTTATTGATACACCGCACGTTTTTCATAAATGTTATAAAAGGATATATGGGCCAAAATCGACGAGGTGAGAGTGTTATCTTTTTAAATATCCGATAAATTAAACGTAATAGGAGGAGATCACGGCGCCATTTATTATCATTGTTTCTAAAAAGAATCTCATTAAAAAGGTGATATATTTTAAGTTCTGGATTTATTTATATTTTAAATTTGTTTTTGACCAATAATTCAAATTATTTTTTGAGCGTTAATATTTGGTAAATTCGTGATACAGAATTTGTTGTCATCATTAAAAATGTATACATTTTTTTAATGTATATATTATATCGTGTTTAAAAAAAAGAAGTCACAATCTGTGTTCTTAAAAATTACTCTTGAAACATGATTCCTGGGAGAGTTTATGATGTAAAAAAAAATTTCTTTATTTTATTTACGTAAATAAAGAATAGTGATTAACATTTTACACCTTCGTTATTTTTAACCTATTCTCTTATATGGCTATAATAATTGAGATTGTGACGCCTTAGTCTATGGTATGCATACAAAAAAGAAAAAAAAAATATATTTATATTTATATATTTATGATCTCATGCCATACAATATACAAAACACATATGACTTGAGTAAAATGTCTGATTTAAAAAGAACTATTAACTAATATACTATGTATCGTATCGTGGAGAAGCGCATCAGTGGCCAGAAATTTAAGTCAAAATAAAGCTATTGTTAACATTTCCATTCACTGAACTGAATCCACTCACTATACTGTTTCCATATGAATAACTGCAAAAACAATAGTTATATCTACAAACACACGTTCATTTTAAAAGCTTTCAATCCCAAAATGATGACAAAAAAATACTTCGTACAAAATGTGAATTATTTACTCTGTAAAATCTACGCTTATTCAGGCATTTAAAATGGTTTCGTTGTATATGCATTTTAACTTTTCATTGCAAATTAAAAAAAATATCTAGACAAAATAAAATACAGGCCCCACTAAGACACTTACTTACTTAAGTAAGTGTCTAAGTGGGGCTTACTTACACTTACTTACTTACTTAAATAAGTAAGAGACTACCGAGACTTTTACGTACATTATTTACATAATATTTAAGAAAATTATTATCTATTTTTAATTCATAGAACAACACATAGATAGTACGTAGCTTATTAGCACACAACGTAGCTTATTTGTTGGATTCCAGTTACCAGTTGGTACATAAAAGACGGTTTATTTCTCAAAGTTCAATGTCCAAGCTTTTCTCGTTTGCCGATCGTATGGTGTGATAGAGGCACAGCACAGTATACTCGCACTACTCTTGACTAATTAAGAACCACTCTATCTAACGAGAGTAGTATTAGAAGTATAGAATAATGTTAAAATCTGTTGCATAAGTTCTACACTGTAATCGTAATATTGACCTACTTAAGGAAGTTTCCTTACTAATTACAACATTTATTGTATTTTTCATCGCCGCCGTTTAATGTTTTATACACTGTATCATTCCTACTATTAATAATGTTTTTTTAAAGAAACTTCACATGTGTATTAATATAACCCACTTCCTTGACCTTTATTACTCCTAAAAAAATATGTCAAATAATGGTTTTTACGTCGTTGTTCTAATTTGGGAACTTTGGGGTAACCGTTGTAATATTAAAACAATAAATAACATAGCTGCCTGTTGAAAAAATGAAATAAATAATTTGTTGCCAACGTTGATACTGTAAGCTTTGCAAGTAACTTTGGTGCCACTTGGGATCAGCCAGGTCGAATCATTAGTTGCCATCGGCTTTGGAAAAAATTCGTAAAAAATTGTACCCAGCAAGTTTGATACGTTAATTACCATTTCACATCTACAAGTTACAAAAACAGTTTTTTGAACTGGCAAATTGTATCTTATTGCTGTTGTCATTAGTAAGTTAAAGTTCAGTAATACCCGATACTCTTAGCTATTTAGATGGTATATGTATAAAATTTACCTAATTGTAAAATGTTGAATAAAATAAATTTTATCGAAACAAAGACTTGTCGTTCAGAAAAGTGTAATCATAACAATTTTAACAGTTGATAATTTCAATTTAACATGACTACAGTTTTATTTTGCCTTTGTATTTTAGCTTTATCGATATAGACATTGAACGCTTCCATTTAATCATATAACATTTATAAAACTTCTAATATTCACTTATTGGATCAAAGTTACTTTTCCCCTTCTTTCTTGTTCCAACAAGTTAAATGAAAAGTAGAAAACGTAAACAGGACAAAAAAGTAAGTATTGAATTCCACCTTTGAAAAGCCCTTAAGTTAACTTCGAAACAATTTACTCATTTAGTTTTAAGGTCGTTAGATGTGGACATGTTTGCGGTGGATATCACGTGTAGAGACTGCTATTAAATCTAAAAAGTGCTACCTTATGAAGTTAAACCTCAATTAGGTTTGAATAAAGATGTCGATTTTATACAGTGACATAATTTCTTGAGTGAGCTAGATTAAAAATTTATACTTTGTTACTTCAACATATTATATGTTACTATGTGTATGAGCAGTATTTAATATATATTATAATAATATAAATATTTCATAGTTCAGGAACTATTATATATTTCATAGTGTATATCAAATAACTGTAGAAAAGAAATTCTGACCATCTAAAATTTGTCTGAAAGAAATTCCTCTAAACCTTCCTTTTATTTTACGTTTTATTACTTTATAAAATCTGTAAAACGTGGAGTATAAACAAAATGTTATCTATGTATCTCTGTGTATTCACAGTACATGTTACATAATACATATTTACAGAATTGGTAATTTTATTACAAAATGTACGTAATTTAAATACTTCAGCTTTTTGCGTTTCTTCTAAGTGTCAACTTTAATTTTTCTAAATTTCACATTCTAGTATGTGCGCGTTTGAGTAAAAATGAGTACAAAAATTCGTCTCGACTATTAATATTATATATAGATTCGTTACGTTGTTATTTCGTTACATAGCTCGTAAATTTTATAAGCGATGAATACATTACACATTCTTCCAAGATTGTAAAGTAAGTGGAACAGGCAGCATCAAGAGAAAGGCTCGGCAAAAATTTGAATCTTTGATCTCAATTTTTTTGTATTAAGAAATTTATCTTGAATGAGTTTAAAATGTATCGAAAACATGATGTATACCTAAACTGTGTAATTGTGCCTTTTTAAATAAGAAAAACCATATTTTTAATAAGGAAAAAACGTGTCAAAGGTGTCATTCGGTCTCATAAGAGGCGGATTATCATTTGTGACTTCTAACTAACTCAGCGATTGTCCCATAGTAGAATAGTAAAAAAAACTTTCACTAAAATATGTATTACTGGTTTGGTAGCTTCCCATTGTTATATAAACTGGTTAGCATTTTTATTAAAATAATGCAATCGTAAATGGTGCAATGGTACACCTCACCGAATTTTATTTTGCCGAGCACGAGCTAGTATTCTTCAGCCTACAGTCGCCCACTACTAAGTAAAGACCTCTCCCAATAGTATAAAGTACAGAAATCATTATGAATTTGCTTTAAGTAAATGAAGAGTTTCTGCTACTTCTTCAGGCCCAAATTCAAGCCTGACCTGAATTGGAGCCAAAAAAAAGAATTTTCTAAATGGGTTTAAGTAATCAGGAACCTAGTACTTTCTTTCAAGTCGATAACAATTCTACTTCAGATCAGAATTAATTGAAAAAATAATTAACAAACGGCAACTACGGCTTTTCCTTGAAGTTTGGTCTTTGAAACTTTTTCATTTGTACTATTATAAATCTGTATAATGAGTTTACCGATGTTTTTGTTTTGTTTAAACGTGTATGACTGAAACATTAATGTCATAATCTTATTGACTCAAAAAAATAAAGCTATTGAAAACCCTACCAAATTACTGTATTTTTTTATAAATGCTACTTTGAATAAACATAAAAATGCAGCTTTTTACACTGTAAAGGTACATCTAAAACGCTAAAGTTCGTAAAAATTTAAGTCTTATCTTGAACCAAAATCACTAAATAGTTGCCACACCTATTAGACTGATGGGTAATTACAAATTTATTGACCTCGATGTGGTGAACGTAGGTATTTGCCTACAAGATGCAAAATCTAAAAGTGCACTAAGTGAGCGACACCGTATTTATATGCAAAAGCAATCAAACCGAACGAGTAGGTTATATAAAATAAAACGCTTCCATCTTTGTTATACATGAGTAATGTCAAGTGGTGATCGGCAGTAAGCTTTTTAGCACTTTTTAATGATTAATTTAAATAACTTGTTAAGAAAATGGTACTTTAATCATTACTTAAGCGTGTAAGACGCAGCTTTACGGTAATGTATTTTGGATTGTTTTCCGGCAAATAAACTTTATGAAATAGGTTATATGGTTTTAAGTACGTTAGTCTTAGAAGAGTTTGTACTCTACTTTGATTAAATTGTTAAATTTGTATAAATGTTTACTATTAATGTGATTTTGAAACATCGCGCGTATAATATTGTATATGTTATGTTTATGGTTATTGGATCTATCACTGTCTGATCTTTAATAAGAATTTAAAGTAATGGAAGATAATATTATAAGTACAAAAATTAGGTAAATGCTTTCGGAAACCAATTAGTTTAAATTGATCACAAAAGGATCACAAATACAAAGTAGCGAGTACTCTTCTAAATAATAAAACATTTGTACAGAAAATAAAAGGATAGAGCTACGTAGACATATATTATGTTGTGTTTATGCCTTGTGCACATCTGCTCAATTACTTTTTCTCTTCGAGATGTGTCACTGAAACTTTATTGGAGTGACACTATAACGTACTACCTTTTTTTCTTACGAGAAAGAACGTGTAGTTCATTTTAATATCTACTCAAGATCAACATTAAGCTGCTAAGTTAGAAGAATTTTCTAAAAAAGGGATTTATTTATGAGTACATTAATGTCACTGGTAGCATAGCCACATGGGATAAATAAAACATTAAGGTTGAAAAATTCAATTTCTTTAAAGTGGTAATTTGTAAGTATAAGCGTGGTGAATTATCTATTATATCTTTGTGTAATTACTATTTTAGTAAATAACCCTACTTCTTTAATTCTTGTTTACTACAAAAATTATAAAGAAGAGTCTGTGACCACGGTTACATGCCGCGTGTTGACGGATGAAGAATACAGCGGTCACCACATCTTTTTTTCCTTGAGTATCGTAAGAGCCAACTAAGGCAACAAACTACGTAGCACAGTAACACAGGAAAAAGAGGGAAACCTCGAAAGAAATCTTATTTCAGCCCGCCTAGCCAGTGTTGACTCTTAGGGCAGAAATCTCTTTAAATATGAATTGCGTAAAAAACAATATGACGGAAATTTACATCAGCATTGTCACAATATGTACCAAAATAAATATAAAAATATTTTTCATGATGAAATGTTATGATGGAAATTTTCATCATTATGCAAAGATAGGTTAAGAACATATCGAGCAGTCGACTATTAAAACTGATGATAGTGATAAACTGGTGATGATGATGGTGACCATGGACAGTGTAAACGGATCAGAAAGTCAGACAATTCAAAAAATTTGATTGATGTCATTTATTCTAGAAGTAATAATAACACAATATGGATTGCAAGAACTGCGAAAATTTTACAGTAAGTATTAGATAAAGGCTTGTGAAAATGAAATCTTAGTAAATCCGTTTTGAATAAAACAGTTGAACCAGTTCCAGGCAACCTTAACAAAGAGGAAATAAAATTAAAATAATTTTTGGAAATCTAATTGAAAAATAGCAGCATATATCTCCTAGTCTGTCTCGGTGGTGCAGTGGTAGCGTAGGTGACCTTTGCTCTTGAGGTCTCGGGTTCGATTCCTCGGCCGGACAAAATATTTGAATGATCTGAGATTTTTTGTTTCGAAGTTTAAGTTTTTTCTCTGTGTAAAATGTATGTATTTGCGAACATTTATATATTTATATCTGTTACCTGGTACCCATAGTACAAACTCTACTGAGTTTGAGACTTAATAGCGTTGTATGTATCCATAGACTAACCAGGCTAGTCTTAATTAATATTGCAATGTGCTTTACCCCTTGACCGTCATCCTTTTAAATAATACCACGGCTACAAGAAATATACCATTCTAAATAAAAAAAATAATTTCCCAAGTCGGTTTAAACATGAAAGAGTTGTGATGTAGCAAACATGAACTGATTACGTAATAAACAATTAGACACGGGTAGAGAGTAGCCTATCTGTGACCACCAGAGGTATAACGTGTATCAGTCTCGCTTTACAAGAAAAACTATGTATGTGTAAAAATCTCGAAAGTTTAAAAACATGAATACCATTAGGTTAAATACTTGTATTTGAAGCTCTCGTTTGTATTTAAAGCTCATACCGTATTTAATATCGCATCTTGCATTTCAATATAAAATCTTCAATCTATGTGATACGTTTTAAAAAAATGTCTAAACTATCTTGTACTTTATTGCTAGATCTAACTGCAAAGGTCGTCTGCACTGGTCGCATGACTAACTCATATTCTCTCTAATTGTAATGCATTAACCAGAATACTTACGCACTATATAATTACGAGAAAACCTTGTACTTTCAAATAGCGGTAAACTGGTAAGAAAGACCCACTAATACCCAGCTACTAATGTAGCGGAGTATTAGTGGGTTCGGTGAATAATACACGACACAGTTTAGGTTCCATCTTTGTTTACACAAATTAACAGAAGATCTTCATTTGTAACTTTCTTTGTGATTTTGCATTATTTTAAGTAGAAAAGTTTTAAGTTTATATTATCATGAAGATAATACTGTAGTATTGTATTATTTACATAATAATCTACTGTTTAACTTAAAAAAGTTAATTTACATTTAACTGTCACAGACGTTGTGAAAGACAAAAATACGAAATCTTTTCTAACAAACAAGTACTATCATTTTAAAACTTAGAATATGGATTACGAAATTGAGTCGGTAAAACTAATATTTCGTGATATAGCAGCAAGAAGACTGGTTTTATTGGAAATTTATTTATCTTGTCAAATAAATAAGTAATTACATAAATTGAAATAGACACTAAGCAATGGTTTAGAAAAGTGTACAAATATATGAACTACGTCTAGTCTCGTCAGATAAATATATACTTATTGTAATAATTCCAAAATATAATCAAACTTCTACCTATTTCTTTCAAATTAGACGTTTAACAAGACTTTTTAAAAGCTCTTTTAGCAACTCTAACAACGAGAAGCGTCGTTCTCATAAAAATGGGAATCATTTTTTGTTGAATATTTATATTCCTATTTAGATTTTTTTGTATTTACTATAATATTTAAACAGTATCGGGGTTTAAAATTAAAAACGTAATAAAAGCAAATTTTCAAAGAAAACTTGTTACATTTTATTTCAGCATTTTTATAGTTTTATAGTTAGGTTTATAGTCTGGACATGACTATATAAAAATAATACTAATATAATAGTGTCATTTAACGAATTAAACCTTGCTCGGTTGAATAAGTTGACGAAACTTTAACTAAACCCTTATATTATATCTATAACAAGAGACTAGATAGTTATTTTAGGCCTCAAAAGGTTGTAGAAACACATCTTTCCATTCCACAGTGTGAGCATGGGTTGCGTAATTGAAAGAAAAACAATGGCTTAAATTATTTTTAAAAGCAACATTTATTTGCTATAAAGCGCAGAGATTGCTCGCTATAAAATGCAAGGCACACTTACAATAAATAAGATCGCTATTGTTTTTGCATAAAGGATGGGACGGATCACAGGCTTTTTGCATTTAGGTAAGCAGTGGGATGGATATAGGACGTGAATTTAGAAAATTCTTACCGTGAACTGAGTTTACGTCGTTAAGGTAATACACATTAGATTTAGTTCGGTAATTAATCAGTTTTGTAAAAAAGTTTATTTTGGAAGTTTATGCAGAAAAAGAGTGAAAACACGAGTTTAATTTGATAACTTATATCTGATAAGAAAATAAGCTTTTGGCTAGTTATTAAGCAATACACACTAAAAATATGTGTCACGAAATTGATTGCTGTATACGCTGCCGTTACTAGTATTTTTAAATGCAAAAAAGAAAAAGGTATCGTTCAGCGTTTTTTTTTTAATAGCCTTAGTGGTTTCAGAAGCAATTTTATAATGAGTAATCAAAATGTGGCCAAATCTAATGTACAATGAAACGTTTGGATTCACTCATTTATCCACTGTGGGGTACAGATTTCTTTTTCTCGTATCGATAACAGGGCCTTTTTAGCCTTTTATTGCAGCTTAATTAGACATTTCCGAGTTTATTATTAAGCGTAAATGTAGCGTGAACGTTCGGAACTTTTCTATGGTTACATTTGCTTATGAACATTGGAACGGTAACCGGAGATTGACGGTGTAATCTAATGCGTACATATGTTTAGCTCAGGTTTTTCATATTTCATAAGCCGGACAATTGAAAACATATTTTTCTTATGTTTAAATGGCTGTGCTATTATATTCAAGTTTTAATAAATTATCTTGGCTGCTATGTGTATGACGAACGTCTGCCGACATTTAATCATTTAAAATTAATCAAAAATAAAGAAATATATTAAATGTTCACTCCTTTTTACATAATGGCACCAAAAAGAGGGTTATGGTTTTGGAGTGTATTTGTGTTGATAATTTTTTGCTTGAGGCGTGATGAGACTTGGCTAAGTTCTGAGAGGGACACTGGGTATATTAACATTATAAAAATAAAACCAGCTAGTTCTTGGTGTCTATTGATTTGATTTTTTAAACCTTTAGAGTTGTATATCAAGTTAAAGAATTCAAAACTTTCAATTCATTTATTAAATAAGTCTGTAAACTTCAAGTATATATATAATGTGCATGCAGTCAGATTTTTATATATTATTTTAAACATGCAAAAAAGGCGAGAACCAAAATTATAATAGCCCAATGATAAGAAATAAAAGAATAAGGAGTTGGACGTTTTAACAAATAACCCTTGGTGGTAAAATATTAGGAAAATCGGTTGCACCTCACCACATATTAAAACGCGTAAGTCGTACAGTTCACTATAAAGCTACAATACAGCCCTAGTTAGACTTTACAATATATTCTTGTAAATTATAACAGTTTACAAACTTTTTCGATTATACATATTGAATGTGAAAATCGGGACTTACTCGGTAGGGACTTTTAATACCTTTTATGGTCACGAGTGCCATTCATGAGGTAGCATCAGATTAAATTAAATATAAATCCTAATATAATCCTACTTTAATTATCAACCTGAATGTTTAAATATATTCGAGAGTAACTACTGTACTTTACTTGTTATTGCTTAAAATAAGGTTATCCTCAAAATAAGGTCATTAATGCAGAGGTGACAGTTGTCGTGGTTAATCTGTGAACATAACAACTACGATAATTGTCATGACTTTTACGTCCTCAAGCGGGGCGTGAAGAAGCTTCTCACTAATGCACCATAGTGTATTTCACTATACTACATTGTCTGCATTCGCAATGAGTATAGTGATTAAAATTCTTGCATTCTATTCATGCTTTCCATCACGCAGAATAGAGTCACTTTAGCAGGTTTTTAAAACAAAAAAAGGTCTAGAAACGAGTAGCAATCACCAAAAATCATTTATCTGTGCCAGTTTTTGCACATTTACGATATTTAAATGCACTGTCACGTTTACTCGAACAAAACGAGAATTGTAACCTAAATTAAATGCTTTTCTGTCGTTAGGTTTAAATTGCTGCCTGTTGTTACAGAGTACTGGATTAATGAGTATCAAATTTTTTATTTCATAGCGAGAGAGTTTGACTCGTGCCCGCTCATAGTACATATTTAGCATAGTATTTTTCACAATGGGATTGAATAAAATATCTGTGACGAAATAGATGTTTGTGATCAATATTTTTTTCTTTTTTTAATCTTTGCCTACAAAAGTGACTCCACACTGTGCGATGGAAAGCATAAATAGAATCCAAGAGTGGTGGTCGCCTTAATGAATTACAGTACTCTACAATTCTCTACAGTCGTGAGATTTATAAACAATTCTATTTCAATTCCTCATTTATTCTGATAATTCTAGAACCACATCATGAATCTTTCTTTTTCCGTGAGTAACATGTATAAGTTTTCTTAAAGGCATCATAAAATCTCGTAATATTAGATTTTCAGAACAAAATTTCTAACTACGAGTACTTCTCGCTTAGCAGGAACTAAATCATTTATGTTCTCCTAATTAGTGTTGTGTAATGACTTTGGCTAAATTTCGATTTATTGTTTACTTTATTGTAACGATGTATACAAACACATCGAAACATTTTTCAAAGATGATTAATTTTGTAATTACTTTTGTTTTTAAATGTTAATTATAAATAGTATTATTATTCCTACATCGTACATTGTACAACTTTTCATTAAAAAGTAGCCGCACCATGTAATTAAGTTTTTGAATTAAAATGTGTATAAAAATTAATTTTAGAAAATATTTTTATTTTCTAGGGAGTAATTAAAACGAGTTTAACATTTATATACTCTTTTCGACGGACTCTTCCAATATGAAATGACTAGGTCCATGTTATCGTCAACAGAAAGTCAATGAGCTTGATGAGCTAGATTTAATCATGTTGTATGGTAAGGGATTTCAATGGCAAACTTCATACTAAATTTAAATAAGTTTGCCAAAGTTCAGTACACCATTTCAAGCAGACCTTGTACACTGGATTATAAATTTGGAAATAGACGACATTTATATCGTTATATAGGGGCACTTTGAGATCATTATTGTGATTACTTAGAATATGTGAGTTTGCTATGGTAATGCTTTCGCTTTTTGCTTGTTACTGCAACAAAATATGTGGTTATTCTAATTATTTGCCAGATTATGTGGCATTTTGGCTAGCAAAAGTAAAGATGTATAAACTTAATCATTGTGATTACAGATTGTTAAAAAGAATTACGCTGACCTTACATTTTATCTGCGTTTTCATTCTGGGCTTTTAAAGGCTAGGGACTTTAAAATCTGACAATGAATGTAAATGTTAACTTTATTAAGCTCACAATAACGCGCTTAAAAATTTCTATGAATGTATAGATAACAATAAAAATTGTCTGAGTGTTGTCTATACATTTATAGAAATAAATGCCTGCTCTATTATCCCAACGGCGTAGGTATCAATAATTTATTTATAAAATTCTCACCTCTAAGTGAAATACGAGTTTAAAATACTCGTATCTATGGAAAATCCTATAAAAGAGATGTACATATATAAGATTGCTCCATCAATGAAAAGGTAACGTATTGCAAAAGCATGGGATTTAGCAAAAGTAGAAGTGAAGCCGATTCAAGTATGGATGACATTTTGAACGTTTGGGTTGTTGATCACGTAAATATCATTTATTTCGTTAGTGGGTAGTTATCAAACAAAATCAAATATCGCACGAGCTAAATCGAGGAATAAATCTAGTTTGTTATGTGTGTCGGGTTACAACTACAATATATTCAAATAACAGAGTTTTCCAAGTAAACTGGTTCTCAGTTTGAAGACGCTGTGCAGCAATTCGTAAACGTGTTTAATAATTGTGATATTATTTAACTTGCACGCTAGAATATTTTATGAATTGAAATTAGTAGAAAGTTATTGTGTTTGGTGGTTTCTACCACTTTGATTAAAAAAAAAAGCATCTTTGAAGAGAGGCCTCTTAAAGACACACAGATCAGGTATTTAAAACATATTTAATACAGTATTTGCTATATTTGACACGTTTTGTTGTGGCACATATGATTGTTATTGTGCTAAGAAATGAGAAATGAAACCGACGCCAAACAAAAGATCAAAACAATATTTGAAGCCGATTGTGTTTCATGTTATAATGAAAGTGCTTTTTGAGATTTTGAAGGGAATATTTATGAATGTATAAATTGTAATAGTAGGCACCTTCTAGCTGTGAAGTACGACGTGTAAAAATGTCTGTAAAGACTTAGAAAAATAAATTTATCATTTCATTATTCCAATCAGGCCTATAACTTTCTGCGTGTAAAAGTTTTAATGTAAGGACGTTTGTTTTTCAATCACCCGAGAATCACCGGACGGAATGGACTGATTTTGGTACAGAGGTAGAAAAAATAGAATACAGGCTACCTGCTAATCCTGCTAATTCATAAAATTAACATTAACGTGAATACACACACATACAATACACAGAGCATAATTAGTATTTAAACACAAAAGACAATTAATTTATTTTCTTAACTACTATATCGAGGAATCTCGAAGTTTGGGAAAAGAACAGATGTGTGTTCTGGACCAAACTACTTTTCACCAAGAAAAAGAGTATTGTTTTCAGAAGGCTAGTAAGTAATAACTTTAAAACAAGGGTGCCACGTTGCACCTGCTGTAGAGAGAATCCAATTGCTATATCAAATGTTCCATACATTTGACATAACAACACCTGTCAAATGTATGGACAACTGTCAACAATATCTGTCTACCAGAGGTTAGTAAATTTTAAACACTCTTGTGTTTAATATCTTTTCATACTCGTGTATTGTAAGGAAAGCTCTAAAAGTCTACTACTACTAACATATAATTTAATTAACAGATTAGCATGAGGTGACATTTTATTCGTAAACAACTTTTAAAATTGTTATAGTACGACACGTAGGTTGGACGGTAGCTTTGGGCATCTAATTACACCTTTTGTTTAACATTTAAGCTTCAAAGCACCCATTTTATATCTGAAATGGGTACTTAAATTTGAATATAATATTATTTTGAAACATTTTTAAAATCTGCCGAAACTTTTACAAGAATAAGATTACACATACCAATGCAAATAAATTGGTACGGTAATTTTCTTTTTAAACAATAAATTGATAAAGAAAATATATAAGTGATTTTACAATGTATGTGAAAAATTCATTGATCTTTAACAGACACAATTTAGTGTGTAATCGTAAATGAGTGAATGTAAGGGATAAAATAAGTATATCAAAGTAAGCAGAATATAATAATAATAAATTTGCATAAATGTAAAAGTATCTTATTACTAATAAATATTAGTGTTAATATATTTTAGATTTCTTTTAATTGAATACTAATTTAATTGCTTTTGTCTCAAGATCCGCCCGCGTGTATGTTGGTTATTAAAATAAAGAGTACCCGAGTCAAAAAGTAAATTCATATTTTACCCTCAAAATCCTCAATGAGGTTTTCGAGGGTCAGTTTGATTTTTTTTAGATTGGACTTAACATAGAATGTAGTCTCAGTTTTTACCTCAAAATCCTACTTACGGACGGTTTTACAACTTTGAGGGTAAAATCAGAACTATAGAAATCAACATTTGACCCTCAAAAACCTCAAACCATATAAAAATTATCCTATACGGCTTTGAACCTCAAAAACCTCATATGATGTAACCTCCCATTAAATTTACCCCCACTCCTTTTATGTAGAGAAGTATTCCATACCAAATCGGATAGATAAAAAAAAATTATTTTTTATTTTTTCTCTTTTGACATTCCGATGTATGAGTGTTTTGAGGGTAAAGTTAAATCTATTGGTAATCCATATTTAAACCTCATAACCTTCAATGAGGGTTTTGAGTGTTAAAATAGAGTTACTTTTTGTGCGGCAAATAAAAGATCAAAGGAATTGAAGATTTTGAGGTCAAAAATGGAACTTGTTTTTTGACTCGGGTAGGTTATGCTACTCACTAGCAATTTGACTTTCTATAGGTGAAAAGCTTTATGAAACCGGTTTAATAATTTAAGTGTAAAGCCGTAACAAACGAACAAACTCACATTTACATAGTATTAGTTAGGTCATGTATGCTTATGTGTGTGGTTACAAGGTAGCCCCAACCTTATAAGATTATAGGGGTTACATAATTAAAATGCTGAATTTAAATGTATCTTAACCCGTCAAGATTATAAGAGTGTTTTAGTGTTATTAACAGAAAGAAATCTTAAAACAAACTCTATACACCAACCCCTCTGGTAAATATGGTATAGTGGACTAAGACCTCCTCGCTAAGGACAGACCTATGTCCAGCAGCAGACTGTTAAAGGCTGTTGATGACAATGAAAGAATTCGAACGCTGTAGTTCTTTTAGTTGTAATGAATCAAATAATATTATATATACGATGTTTATTGATATCAATAAAACTACTATTGTAGTTGTCTTATGGATTTTAAATAAAGTTTTGACATCTAATACGAGTGGACTTCCAATAAAGTGGAATAAAAATTTTTTTCGGTGGTAAAAAGGTTTCAAGCCTCGAAAAGTTTCGGATTCTGTTCCTACTTAGCAGACCACTATCATGTACTTCAACATATGCATATTTAAAGTCTAGTATATTTTTTATATTATATTCTATTTGAATTTTATTGATATACTTTTACTTACATTGATATACTTACTTTATTATCTCGATTTTCAATAGAAAAAAGGTTGCTTTTCTAAAAATATCTTATCATTTACTTGGTTCTATATTGGTTATAGTATACTTCTGCAAAACATTAGACGAAAGTCAATACTTTCATCAATTCTTAGATGTAGAACAATGTGTCTATGTTGCTATATACATGGGTTTTAGAAAATTGATAACCTCAAAGACGTTCTGATACAGCTAACTTATGTATATAACTTATGTGATAATAAATAGATGGTCCAATTGTACCAAACTTTCAACACCACGTTATATTTTGCCATCTCTGTGACCTGTTTCTTAGCCAGATATAAAAAAAAACATAAATACGACTTTCGTTTGGCTAGTAGCGTTACTAGTCTGGGCGACTCAATTTTTAGCAGAAATTATCCTTGTTCTATTTAATTTTATATGTCCTTCATCTGTATACATCCAAGGACGTTTTTGTGTTCTTAAGTATTGCCGTTTGTTTGAGTTGCGTACACATGACCCTTGGGAAACTGAACTAATAAGAAATAACGAATTTATAAATCTTGATTGTTTCATAGTTAATACTCTTATTAATTTGAAATGTGGGATATAAGCCTCTGAAAGTGATGACATGAAGAAATTAATTAAAATTTGTAATAATCTTAAATATCAATTATTTAATAAAGTACAGGAATAAATCAACTCAAAAATATTCAAAACTAGACCAAAGAGGAGTATATATACCACTAAAAAGAAAGATGTTAGAAAACGATAATATTAGTTAAAAAAAATCTCCTTTTGCGAAAAAGGTCACGTACATATATGAGACATTTATAAATTGTAACCTACTTTAGAATTAAATTTAAATACTAAGATTTGATTTTAATTTGAAGATTTGAGTTGATGCATAACTTGATAAGCAACTGATCGAAACTTCTCTTGACCAGAAGGTCGACTTTTTTCTAGTACAGAATACGGAACGCTACTAGTAGACGATGATGCAAGCAAATTTTTTGATGCTTGAATAGAAATATCGTAAATAAGAAATTTATATTGTCATTACCATCATCAACAGCCTTTATTAGTACACTGGATATGCACCTCTCCGTAGAAAGGAGGTATATAATTATAATATAATTTACCAAAAGTACTGAACTAAAATAAGTTAGCAAAATATTATTTAAAGTAAATAAACGCAACAGGTTTAAACCAACCTTTTAGTTTATAAGTGACTTTTTATAAATCTTTTTATTTTTTTTACTAATATGTTGCATAAGGCAGATCTAATATTTGAGACATTTTTTGGTAGTCAATCCTTAATTGGTAAGGGTTACAAAAGTTATCCTAACACCAAGTATGCACACACAACATTTATACAAATAATCTATACTATATAATAATATAAATATAAAAAATATATACGTTCGTAAATAATAAAATCAATCATCTTTATGACATTATTCTTATATTATTCTGATGATTTCATGAACAGGTCTCTATAAAGCTTGCGTACTCTGAGTTTAGACCGTTGACCAACCGATCTACGGTTGGTCAACGGTCTAACTCTTAAGAGGTTTACACCATTAAGTATTATTATTTAAAAAAAAATCATATATTTATTAACTAAATAATTATTTTTGTCATTTAAGACTCTTTAATCACTCTGAATTATTAAGAGATTCTATCGATAACAATAATTCTGGAGTGAAAACATTCACTACATGATTAAATCCAAATTTAATTAAAACCCACTATTTATCAGTACAGTCCAACTTCTGCAATATTTTATAGGTGTTTGGAAGTTCCGTTCCCAGTCAGTTACTTCCACTCAATATTAATAAAGTTTATCTTCTGTTTGAACAAAGGTGTGCATGTTTTAAGATTTTAACCGTATTAGCCAGTAATCACCATTTTATACATCTAATCACAACCATACTACTCAATTGAACCTTATAATATTTTCTTAATCAATTTTTAAATTTATCATGATGAAAATAAAAAAGTTGCAATATAAGTATATATGTGTAGTTATTACACAAAAACTTACCTTTGCCTCGTAACGCAGGGTGTGTTAAGGTATGGAGCACTCTGGTGTACGTCGAGCGGATGAATGTGCTGCTTCCGTGGTCTCTCTCGATGGTTTTTGAAAGCAAATGAGCGGTGCGAGGTGTCGACGCCGTTTATATACCAATGCGGTACTTAGCTACGGCGTGTGTCCTCTACGCCGCTACGCAAGCTCTACGACTATATACCTCCCATTAATAACTGATTAAAAATTGTGTTCACTTTGTGTTCAAGACTTCATTATAAAGACAATCAAAACTGTGATTAAACGGTCTACGATTATGTGTTTTGAAGTTGGATGAAAAAGTTCAACGTGACTTTGAAATAGCTGTTTGAGTGTCGATATTAACTACATCAATTAATTAATATTAATTTACAAAAAATCATATTGATTTTTTTCTAAATGAGAATCTTGCTATTATCAAAGTGTATATCATGAAATAGTTGGAATTGGTAGTAACTTTTAACAATAGGGTATCTAACCTTTGACCTAAATAATAAAAATATATAGTAGGTATCTTATTTTTTTCCTTTCATTCATCATCTGTTTAATGAGATTTCGAGCGAGCCATACATCACAGCCGATGACAAAATTATCGTTCAATGTGACATGATAGGCTTTAATAACAGTTTTGACATTAATGACTAGCACCGATTATGCTTCTGCAAACAGTGTAACAGATAAAAAATGACAAATAGGATCACACTATTTCATATTACTTTCATAGATTACACTTTTTTAGAATCGTATATCATCAAGAAAATCCCGGAAGTATACTAAATATACTAAATATACTAAATTTTGCAAACGGTTTCGTATGGCTCAAAGGTACGTTTTGTTAATGTAAATTAATGAATGAGTATGTCTTTTTTGGAACCGCTAAAATCTAGTATACAAATTTCACAATGATTATGATGACGTTAAAATTTATATTATTACTTATAATATTACTTAGAATATTATTATGATGAAATTTGCTCGCCTCTTAATTTTTTTTTCCATTCCTCGCAAATGATATTTTTTATGACGGAACTTTTTTATATTTAAATTAACATTGAGTACTCTATATGCTATACTGTACTCTTGAGCCAGTGACCGGTTTATTAAATAAGAAACAAAAAAAAACACAAAGCATATTAAAATAATTTTATGATTTCAAGGCGGCTCTTTGTTGAGGTCCTCGGGAGAATTCTAAGATGAGACGATCTTGGTAGTAGTTCGAGACTATGCATTTTAATGTATATTATGTGTAATGATACAAAAACATTTTATATAACTAATTAAAAAAAACAGAAGTAACGTTGTGAGAAAGATGAGTTGTAACCTATATCAGAAGTACATACGTGAGGGCAGAACGTGACGTATACGAGTGTATTGTGTACCGTAGGCGTAGTGTGATAAGTTGAAAACGTTTATACGAGAAAATATTATTACATATGTTTAATATCTTAGTTTTCATTTAATATCTGCACACATAAACAATTGCCTTATGAAAAATATCCATTTAGATAAATTAATAAAGTTACGATCAGAAATATGAAGTTTAATGCACATAGTGTGAATAGTATTTTGTCTGAACCCCGGCCAAATTTATGTACGACTGTAGTCATGTTACTTGAATACACACGTCATTTTGTTGAACTAGTGAAATGTTTCCAAAAGCAGATTCTCTTCAGTCGTTTTTTGTGCTTTGAATGCCGTATCGTCGTCCTTTTTAAATGGTTTCTAATGATTTCCATTTGGATAGGGTATAAATATATCTTCTTCTTCGAGAAGAGTAAAAAAATATAGTGAATGGCTGATGTACTAGATGGTGAAATCAATTATTGTTGTATTTTACTATTATAATATTTGTTAGAAGAATGTTTATGTAAGTAGTTTCTATATCTTTTATTTATTGTCACTGAAATATTCATATGTTATTAATCATGGTGGTAAATAAACAGTTAGACACTTTGACACTTAATAGTAAATTGTCTTGTGTCGATGCTTTTAGAACATTATTTAAAAAGAATCTGTGTACCCAACACTGATCTGTCATTATTGCGTTGTTCTGAGTCTATTCGGGTAATAAGCAGATATTTTTAATTAATATATCAGTAACGACTTATAAATCAATCAAACTATAATTTTTTCATCTACAACATAACAATTAACCCAGAGAAGACCCGCGCGGCAACGTCAAAATTTAAATTGGATGTGTGAATTAGCTTACGTTGTAAACGCATAGAAAATGTATATAACTAAATGTTCAGATTTCTAATGCTTAAAAATAAACTTGAATATAAATTATTAGATAAAAAAATATTTTATGTACCTGCTTTTACATGACTCGTATGAAAACGAAATATATAAAAATATAAACATAAAAAATTAATAATTGTCATAAATATCGTAAAATTTGTAATTTAAGTTACAATTACATATTTATGAAAGCATTAAGTTTTTTTGTAGATTGTTTTTATCTAGTTTTCATGTCATTATTGTACCTCACACGTCATCGACGCATTCATAATATGCCACAGCGAAGCGCTGCGGGTGCAGGTTACATTTTACAAAATTTCACCCTTTACGTGTCTATAATAATATATTACTTTATAGAAGGCAACTTCTATAAAGTAATTTATGATATCTCTCGTCATCATCTCATCTCCCTTATCTATAAAATAAGATAAGGGAGATGAGATGTTCGCTTTAATATAAGTACACTTGACGTCCATTACTGTTTCTGTTAATATGAAAATTGCATCAAGTGAAACCTGAAACGGATGCTTTTAAATATAGATTCTACGTCATGTTTCAATCTTTTTATGTTCTTTTTATGTATTAACGTGTAATTATTTTTTGTTATGTAAATTCACTTCTCCTTTTAATAAATTAAGCAAGTGTGTACATTATTTTTATAATGAATAATGTTTAATAACTCCAAAAAACTACTATTTCTAACAACTTATGAGATTAAGTATACCCTTACTGAAGATTGACAACTGATCGTGCGTTATCTCACATCTTGACAAGATAATAAATTTTACTTTAGGTTAACCCTTACAACTGATCCTTGGTACTCTGTTCTCTCTTATAATAATAAAAAGTAAGTAAATCTGTTGGTCCTTATTGACTTAAGTAGTCATGTATATTTAAGTATCGACGTTAACTAAAAACAACCAAAAGGCCCCTTTTTTCAATTCATCTGATAAATAATAATTCATGTTGTTTTTGATAAAACTATGAAGACGGATTTCCTATTCGGCAAGTAATGGAATAATAATAATAATAACAGTTGGGTCATGCAGGTTCTGATGTATTCCTTTGGTGTACTTAGATGGACTCAGACCGAATTGGATGCCCTTGACAGGAGAGTCCGTACATTGCTGACTGCATTCCGCATGCAGCACCCACGTTCATCGGTTATGAGATTGTATATTCCGCGAAAGTTTTGAGGTCGTGGTCTATTAAATATCAAGTCTCTACACAATCGCGAGATATACAATCTCAGAGAATATTTTCTACAGACGAATTCGGGAGTGCATCGCAATGTAGTTGTAGTGGATACTGGTTTTACCCCGCTCGCTCTGGCTAAAGAGAATTGGCGCAAACCTGTAGTACTTAGTACTACTGATCGCAAGGAAGTATGGAAGGGTAAAGAACTTCATGGCTGATTTTATCGGGCCCTACACGGGTCTGATATAGACTTTAAAGCGTCAACGTCTTGGCTACGGTATGGTGATCTCTTTGGAGAAACCGAAGGTTTTGTTTGTGCAATTATGGACGAAGTTATCATGACGAATAACTACCGGAAATATATCCTGAAAGATAGTACGGTTGACATCTGTCGGGCTTGCCACCGTCCTGGAGAATCTATTAGGCATATTATTTCCGGTTGTTCTCGTCTTGCTAACGGTGAGTATTTGCACAGGCACAACCAAGTAGCCAGGATCGTACACCAACAACTTGCCCTTAAATACCAACTTGTCAATTTCGAACTACCTTACTACAGGTATGTGCCCGACCCTCGTGCGGCGCGACAAAAGCTCCGCACGTCGGGCCCCCCCCTTACAGAGACACTCCAGCTCAGCTTCCTGCGGGAAGTGGTCGAGGGCCTTTTCCCGCAGCGGGTGGAGCATACACCCCCGTCGATGGCCTTCATGGTCGGAGACGACGGGGAAAACGAGGACAATGTTCCGCCCGTCAGGGAATCGGAGGTAGGGGCGGTTGTTCTACGGATCCGCTTTAAGAACACCGCCCCTGGGCCAGACGGGATACCTGCCCGTGTGCTGGCCCGTGCCCTTGAACACATGTCGGACCGCCTCAGGGAGGTCCTGGACGGTAGCTTGGCGTCCGGACGCTTCCCTGAGTGCTGGAAAAGCGGGAAGCTGGTCCTATTGAAGAAGCCGGGACGGCCAGCCGAATCGGTAGCGGCCTATAGGCCCATCGTGTTGCTGGACGAGGCGGGTAAACTCTTTGAGAGGATACTCTCTGCCCGCATCGTCCGGCACCTCCGCGAGGTGGGCTCCGATCTGTCGGACGCCCAATTTGGTTTTCGGGCGGGGCGTTCGACGGTCGATGCCGTGCTGCGCCTGAGGGCCGTTACCGAAGAGGCGGTGAGCTGTGGCGGCGTGCTGTTGGCAGTGTCGTTGGACATCGCCAACGCATTTAATAGTCTGCCATTTAGCTGCATCAGGGAAGCACTCCACTACCACGGGGTGCCAAAGTACCTGAGGCGGCTTGTGGCAGACTATCTTGAGGAGCGTACCGTCATGTACGAGGACCGAGACGGTGTTCTACGGCGGCGGCTCATGTCGTGCGGTGTTCCGCAGGGGTCTGTCCTCGGACCACTCCTGTGGAACATGGGATACGACTGGGCCCTTCGAGGTCGTCTTCCCCCCGGGCTGGGCGTACTTTGTTACGCAGATGACACATTGATCACGGCCCGGGGGATGAACTTTCAAGAGGCGGCGCGCCTGGCCAACACGGGTGTCTCCCTGGTGGTCGGGCGAATTGAGGCGCTGGGTTTGCGGGTGGCCCTGGACAAGACGGAGGCCCTTTTGTTCCATGGGCCTCGTCGTGGTCCACCCTCCGGCGCCTCCATCGTGGTCAATTCGGTCCTCGTACCGGTTCAGGCCCAGATGAAGTATCTGGGCCTGATCCTCGACGGCAGGTGGCTCTTCGACGAGCACTTCCGACAGCTTTCTCCGAAGCTGGTCGGCGCTGCTTCTGCCCTTGGGCGACTTTTGCCCAATCTGGGTGGAGCTAGCGTCGCGACGAGACGGCTATACACGGGGGTTGTCCGGTCAATGGCGCTGTATGGTGCACCGGTGTGGGCGGCGGCTCTGACCGCCCAGAATAGGGCTCGCCTCTGGCGCCCTCAGAGGATATTGGCGGTTAGAGCCATACGCGGTTACCGCACCGTATCGACGGAGGCGGCGTGCGCCTTGGCCGGAACTCCCCCGTGGGATTTGGAGGCGGAAGTGCTCGCCGAAGTTTATCGGCGGACGGCTGACTTCCGGGCGCGTAGCGGCATACGGCCCCTGCCCGAAGAGATACGCGAGTGGCGAGAGGCCGCTCGTCGAGCCACAATGGCTCATTGGTCGTCCCGGCTGGAGGCTCCACGTGCTGGTTTTGCCGCCGTGGAGGCTCTCCAGCCGGTCATCGCCGAGTGGGCAGGGCGGCAGCACGGGACCCTTTCCTTCCGACTGACGCAGGTCCTTTCCGGGCACGGTTGCTTCGGGAAGTATATGCACTCGGTCGCCAGGAGGGAATTGAGTCCTGCCTGTCACCACTGCGACTGCAGTGAGGACTCGGCTCAGCACACGCTAGCAGTTTGTTCCGCTTGGGCGGCGCAGCGTGGGGTCCTCACTGCAGTTATTGGAGGAGATCTCTCGCTACCGGCCGTCATACGCTCCATGGTCGGTAGCGACAGTTGTTTTACCGCGGTCGCAACCTTCTGCGAAGACGTAATTTCGCGGAAGGAGGCGGCGGAGAAGGCCCGGGAGGACGATATCCACTCGGACCCAATTCGCCGTCGGCGAGCCGGGCGGCGGAGGCGCGCATACCAGCGCCTCATGCCGCCTTGAGTGTGGCCGCGGGTGGACGGAATGGGTTTTCCCCTCCATCCGCTATAGTGGCCAGCCGCGAGGAGGTGATGTGCACGTGTGCTGTACGTCGCCTAAATAGAGAGTTCATCCGCAGATGGTGCCCGTGGTAGCGGGCAGGCGCTAGGAGGGATTAGGATGTCGTAATAACAGCTGTTCCCGGATCCCTCCTCTCTCAGGCGCAGAGTGGCACACCGTGTGGTTTTAGTCGGTCCGATTCCGACACACCGCCCTGCCGTAAACCCCGGTGGGGTGACGGCCCGTGGGGGTTTCCACACGTTAAAAAAAAAAAAAAAAAAAAAGGTATGTGCCCGACCCAGTTCTCGAAAACGGTCGTGCTACGTTATATTGGGATCGATCTATTATCACAGATAGGACTATTGTTGCCAATAAGCCTGATATTGTGGTAGTAGATCGATTAGAGCGCCGCGCAATGATTGTCGATATCGCCGTTCCTCATGACGAGAATCTCGTGAAAGTTGAAAAAGAAAAACAATTGAAGTATTTGGATCTGTCTCACGAGATTGCCGACATGTGGAATGTGGATTCGGTGATTATTGTTCCGATAATCATATCTGTTCATGGATTGATAGCGAAGAGCCTCGACCAACACCTTAAGAGGCTCGCGTTAGAAGGTTGGATCAAGGGTCTGATGCAGAAGGCAGTCCTCCTTGACACGGCCCCTATTGTGAGGAGGTTCCTGTCTTTGGAGCCCTAACCACCGGTGTCTTGGTCCCTGTACCCGATGTCGGTGGTCTACTACTATTTTTTATATTTTTAAATGTGTATTTTCTACTTTTTATATATTTAAAAATGTAATAAATAAGTGTATATAATGAAATAAAGAAATAATAATAATATATATATATATATTAATAATATATATTATTTCTGGTTGTTCTCGTCTTGCTAACGGTGAGTATTTGCACAGGCACAACCAAGTAGCCAGGATCGTACACCAACAACTTGCCCTTAAATACCAACTTATCAATTTCGAAGTACCTTACTACAGGTATGTGCCCGACTCAGTTCTCGAGAACGGTCGTGCTACGTTATATTGGGATCGATCTATTATCACAGATAGGACTATTGTTGCCAATAAGCCTGATATTGTGGTAGTAGATCGATTAGAGCGCCGCGCAATGATTGTCGATATCGCCGTTCCTCATGACGAGAATCTCGTGAAAGTTGAAAAAGAAAAACAATTGAAGTATTTGGATCTGTCTCACGAGATTGCCGACATGTGGAATGTGGATTCGGTGATTATTGTTCCGATAATCATATCTGCTCATGGATTGATAGCGAAGAGCCTCGACCAACACCTTAAGAGGCTCACGTTAGAAGGTTGGATCAAGGGTCTGATGCAGAAGGCAGTCCTCCTTGACACGGCCCGTATTGTGAGGAAGTTCCTGTCTTTGGAGCCCTGACCACCGGTGTCTTGGTCCCTGTACCCGATGTCGGTGGTCTACTACTATTTTTTATATTTTTAAATGTGTATTTTTTGTTTTTTATATATATTTAAAAATGTAACAAATATGTGTATATCACGAAATAAAGAGAATAATAATAATAATAAGCCCCCTAAAATCCCACCTTACGTCCGTGCTGAAGATCTAGCCACGTGGGGGCGGACATACATACTAATGAAACTTATGTAGCTAACAAGGCAAGGGTAACCCTGTTAAATGGAGATATGAATAAAAGAGTATATAATTTGAGGTCGCTGCCCGGGGGTCGCCGGGGCGCATCTGGGGCCGATGCTGGATGCGCGAACCATCGGCGGTACGGAGTTGAACAGGCGGGCTCCTACCGACAAACATGCTACAGCCGAAGCCATCACACATCACAATACATCACCAATACATTCCTCACCCACAAGTAGCCTTTTCTCATCACCCGCCTCATCCCCGCACTCATTTGAAATCCACATAAATACTAGTCGTACATCATCAACAACATCGCCAACAGTAGATGTTGTCCAGGAGGCAAATGCTGATATTACTGGACCCACTACTGCGAAATCACGCGTAAGAAGAAAATGGACTACTGAAATGAATATGTTCATATGGCGCACCTATCTCATTACCAGCCGATTAGAAACTCAAACTCGAGGATACCTAGATCCATTGCACAAGGCTTTTACAGAAAAATACCCAACAATGAATGCGTCCAAACAGAGTGTAGGAGACCAGCGTAGGGCCATAATCAATAACAAACTACTCCCTATAAGCACACTTGATGCAATTAGAATAGAGGTAAACAGTTATCTTACACAAAATGTAGAACCAATACACACACTTACACAGGCGTCATCTAGAATGAGATGGTCTAATGACATAAATGAAACAATACTTCGCATCTACTACGAAATAACAGAACTTGAGACCAACATGACAGCGCATCGAAAAAAGATACATGATAAAGTCATTCAAACCTACCCACATCTATCACACCTTTCAGAACAGCGTATATCAGATCAAAGAAGAGTCATAATAAATAATAGAATGGTATCTGAAGATAGAATTAGACAAATTAAAAACGATGTTGAAGCACACTTACAATCATCTCATACAACCGTTCAATTAAACACAACCTTTTCACAAACTGACTTATCACAACATATATTATACTCAACACAAATAGATACAGGTGATGAAGTAGATTTATCTCGCTCTCAGACTACTACACACTTAAGCGCAGAACAACCATGCCATCTTTCTAGCAACTCTCAAATCATAGATCAAGACAAGATTAATCAACAATTTCATTCAGCACTCGACACACTTAAGAATACCAACCCTACCTCTAGACCATATATACCCCGACAAAAACCATCAAAGAGATTAGCTCTAATAGTAGACCATCTTAATAACAATGTTTTACCAAATTTTTTAAACAAAGAACAAGATTTCGCAACTTCTCAGACAATTATATACTCAGCGGCATATACAGCAACAGTGTGTAACGGAATAAAAATAAACACTAATAGAACAAATTCAAAAGACTTTAAGCCAGTGTGGCAGAGAAAATTACAAACCAAAATAGAGAAATTTCGAACTGAAATAGGTCGACTAACATAATATATTCATGGGAACAGAAGTAACAGAATTGTAAACGCTGCAGAAGTAATAAAAAATAAATATCGAATACACGCTCAACACGAAAACATCAACACGGAATTAGAACACTTTTTAGATACACTCAAACAGAAATTAAATGCAACAGCTAGTAGGCTTAAAAGGTATCTTACATGCACTATCAGGAAAAAACAAAACAGTCAATTCTCACAAACAGAAAAATTGTTTTATCGAACAATAACATCTGACTACCACAATACAAATGCACAAGAACAAAGATCACCATCGTCCGAAAGTTTACACCGATTTTGGGCTAACGTATGGGGAAACTCAGTTCAACATAATAAAAACGCTAATTGGATGCACACCGTTAACGAAACAACTTGTCAAATTTCTGATATGGAATTCGAACATATTACAATAGACACTTTTCTACGCGTCATCAAACACTCTCACAATTGGAAGTCACCAGGGAGCGATAACATACACAACTACTGGTATAAAAAATTCACTTGCATACACCCATATTTACACTACCATATTAATACATTCATTCAATCACCACATTTAATGCCGGACTATATAACACACGGAGTAACTTACATGCTACCAAAAGAACCCAATACAGAAGACCCTTCAAAGTTTCGCCCCATAACCTGTTTACAAACTGTTTATAAAATTCTGACTGCTTGTATCAGTCAAACAATTTATACTCATTTGTCAGAGAATAATATCATGTCTGAGCAACAGAAAGGCTGTAGGAAAAATAGCCAAGGATGTAAGGAGCAACTCACAATAGACGCAATAACCATTAACGAAGCACACCGTAAAAAGCTAAATATACACACTATGTTCGTAGATTACCGCAAGGCTTTTGACTCTGTCCCTCATAGTTGGCTTCTAGATGTACTCTGATTATATAAAATTAATCCAATTATCATAACATTCTTACAATCTTCTATGCAGAGTTGGCAAACAGTACTGAAATTAAAAAATCTGTCCAATAATATAACTACTGAACCAATACGTATTATGCGAGGTATATACCAAGGAGATGCACTTAGCCCACTTTGGTTTTGCCTCGCACTTAATCCTCTCTCTAGTCTTCTTAATAATAGCAATGCTGGATACAATTTAATATCTACTGACACCCAGGTTTCACTAACACATCTATTTTATATGGATGATATAAAACTCTTTGCCACCAACAAAGACGATATTTTCCTTCTAGCCGATATTACTCAACAGTTTTCCAAAGATATATGTATGGAATTTGGAGTCGACAAGTGCAAAATTTTGTCAATAAATAAAGGTATAATTGAAAATAATATATATGTTTTAGAATCTGGTGAGGATATTGAACCAATGGATAGTTATAGCGTATATAAATATTTAGGTTTTAAGCAGTCTAGAAGAATTCTCCAAAAAGAAACCAAAGAAGATCTAGTAAGCAAATTTAGATACAGGCTGAACCTTATTTTGAAAACTCACCTTAACTCAAAAAATATTATTAAAGCGATCAACACATTTGCTATTCCTATATTGACTTACTCATTTAGTATTATTAACTGGTCACAAACAGATCTCAAGAACTTGCAACGAACAATTAACACACATATGACTAAATACCGGAAACATCATCCAAAATCGTCAATAGAAAGACTTACTTTGCCACGAAATGAGGGAGGTAGAGGTTTAATAGATATTCAAAATTTACACAATAAACAAATTACAACGCTTAGAAACTACTTTCATACCAAATCATTGACATCTCTTCTCCATAAAAAAATCGCAGACATTGATAAAAAAACTCACATCTTTAAATTTACAAGATCGGCATACCCAACGTAACGAAGTTTTAACTACTATAAATCAGAAAATAACAAACTGGGCTGGTAAGTCCTTCCATGGAAGGCACCGAACCGACCTTAGCCAAATTACGTCGACAAAGAAAAGTCGAACGAATGGCTTAAGAAAGGGGAACTGTTTCCGGAAACGGAAGGATTTATGCTTGCTATTCAAGACCAGGTAATAATAACCAGAAATTATAGAAAAATTATCATTAGAGACCCAAATCAGACAACAGACCTATGCAGACATTGCACTTCTGCTCCAGAGACCATTCAACATATAACTGGTGCCTGTAAATCCTTAGCACAAACCGATTACAAACATAGACATGACCAAGTGGCTGCAATAGTTCATCAACATTTAGCACATAATTATAATTTCATCAGTCAAAAGACTCCATACTATAAGTATAAACCTGACACAATACTAGAAAACAGAGCTTGTAAAATATATTGGGATAGAACAATTATAACAGATAAAACCATTCATTACAACCGTCCAGATATAACCGTTCACGATAAAATCAGTAACATTGTTTACATTATAGATATAGCGATCCCGAACACACATAATCTTCAGTCAACAATTTCAGAAAAACTTTCAAAATACCAAGACCTCGCAATAGAACTAAAAACACAATGTAAAGCTCACATAGTACACATAGTTCCAATAGTTCTATCATCAACAGGCATAGTACCTAAAACTCTCATTCAAAATCTTGAATTACTTCACATGCCTTCACACTCCTTTCATCTGCTCCAAAAAGCCACCATACTCAATACCTGCCGAATTACTCGCAAATTTCTAACATCTTCATCTATATCATCTATCTACTCTATCTAACGTATCATGCTTGGCTTAGGCCCGCATGACTCGTATATTACCCCTCTAAACAGGGAGACAAATCAAAATTTAAATAATAATAATAATTTCTTTATTGAACCAAGGATGCATACAATTTAGGTTCAAGCCCTGATTCCCAAACTAGCGTGAACTGTATGTTGGGAATCAGTTCCTTCACAAAAAACAATGATACAATAATCCTTTACAGTTAGCAAATGTGTCATTCATACACAGAAGTGTTGAAACATATTTACATAATAAATTTTGTTAATTGTGTTTATGGGTGTGTGTATATGTGAGTGTGTGAGTGTGTGTGCGTGCGTGCATCCATGCGTGTGTGTATGTGTGTGTGTGTGTGAGTGTGTTTGTGTGTATAATTATGAGTATTCGTGTGTCCTTTGATCTATTCGTGTATCTAGTTATGAGTATTCATTCGTTTAAAACCTAAACTAAGCCGTTACCCACACCAAACCTTCAACATCATCGTAGTCGAAACTCTTAAGCCATGTTTTAGTTAAATTTTTAATTTGGTAGTTTGATAAATGTCTAGTCTTGTACTTTAAGTTAAGTTTATTATACAATCTAGGCGCAATGTTGCTATATCGCTGCTGTGCAAATTTGCTTTTTGCTCTTGGGATTGGACATTTAACTTTTCTTTTACCCGAGGGTTGGAGAAAGGGTACAGTAAGCCTGTGATATTTGCAAATACATTGATAGACGAACATCTTTCGCACGCTTAAAACTTCCGCTTTTTCGTACACTAGATTAGTCGGGTGGTGGAATAGTAAGTAAAGGAGTACTTTAAGTACTGCCCGTTGAGCTCTTTCTACCTCAATCAAGTGTGTTTTTGCTGCTGAACCCCATGAACAAATGCAGTAGGTGACTAAACATTCAGCTAAGGCTTTGTAGGTTTGTATTAAAAGTGTTGTGTCAGGTATTATTCGTAAATCCTTGAAAACATAAATAAGCTTCCTAAGTCGACCACTGATTGTATTTATGTGTTTTTTCCAATTTAATTTGTCATCAATAATTACTCCTAAATATTTTATTGCGGTTGTTCTCAATAGCTCTGGACAATTACAACGTGCAGACAGTTTGATAGCTGAACGGTTGCACGGATGACAATGTATGCGAAGATTGAGTGTTTTTGGATAAGACGCCACAGTTTTACTGAAACACATAAATTTTGTTTTCTCGACATTTAGTGATAAAAGACTATTTTCAAGCCAAGCTGTAATATGCGACATACCTTTTTCAGCTAACTGTCGTACGTCCTCCCACGTGTCACTATGAAACAATACCACAGTGTCATCGGCAAACATTTGTATGTCAGCACCCCGAATCTCAGATTTACATAGGTCATTAACATATGCAAGAAATAGCGTAGGACTTAGGCTACTACCTTGTGGAACTCCATATGACCCCACACAGGAGTTACTGGTATGGTTTTCAACTCTAACGTATTGGTATCTGTCTGTGAGATAGTCTCTAAACCACAAAAGTGCATTTCCCCTTATTCCTAGATTCTCAAGCCGAGACAATAGGATAGGAATAGAAACCGTATCGAACGCCTTACGTAAGTCAAGGAATACGGCTAAGCATTTTTTACCCCTGTCAATGTTTGATACAATATTCATTGTAAGCTGTAATACAGCGTCATCAGTGGAATGATTGGCTCGAAAACCATATTGTTTCAATGCTAAAAGTTTGTTTTTCCCTAAGTAGCTTATCAAACGCTTATTCATGATTTTCTCAACTACTTTAGAGAGGGTACTCAACAATGAAATCGGTCTATAGTTGGTGGGTAGAGATTTGTTTCCTGATTTATAAATAGGACAGATAACCGCGTGTTTAAATATTGCAGGGAAAATGCCTTGTTCAAAACTTAAGTTGGTCAAGTAGGATATAGGTTTGGCAAGGTGGAAACAAAACATTTTTAAAATGTAGGCTGTTATCCTGTCCATACCTGGGGCACTATGTGTTTTAAGGCTAGTAATCACATCAATCACTTCTGCAGGATCCGTTAGGTGTAGTGCCATGGATAGCAGCGGTGTGTTCGTGGTTTTTGCCTTTTGAGCGAGAGTTGTCTCATCTGTATTCAAACTTTGCAGGATTCTTTCAGCGAGGTTTGAACCGACAGATGTAAAAAACTTGTTAACATCATCTAGTGATCTAGTTACGTTCGTGTTAATATTTAGCAATTCTACAGGCGATGTCTTATTCTGTTTTATATTACATAATTCTTTGATAGTGTTCCAAGTCTCCCTTATATTGTGTTTGTTTTTGTTTAGTTTGTCTGTGTAGTAATTTATTTTCAGCGTTTTAATTATCTTTTTTAATGTATTTCTATAACTCAAATATTCACCTTTTTTTCCTAAGTAATTCAAATCCAATTTTACTCTCTTGTGCATTCTATCCCGTTTACGTATACATTTTATTACACCTATAGTTATCCAAGGTTTCAAAGGATTGTTACGATTTGAAATCTTCTTAATAGAGGTGTTGCTGCTTACAAAGCTTTCTAATTTCTGTGCTAATATTATAGCAGCTTGATTAACGTTTGATACCGAGTATAAATCATTCCATGATTCATTCTCCATGCATTTTTTTATACTGTCGAAGTCAATTTTAGTTTTACTAACATGTGTATTTTTTTTGGAAGCGGGTATATAATCAATATGTAATAGGATGGGTGAATGATCCGTTAATTCGTCAAAAACATATGTTCGAACTTTTGCAGTAGCTTTTACCATGAAATGCTCTAGGCACGTATTTTGTCTAGTAGGACAATTAATTCCCTGCTTTAGACCATGGCTGGCGGTCAGATTTAGATACGTTGCCGAGATAGAATTAAGATTATCTGACATAATGTCCAAATTTAAATCACCAGTTAAAATAACTACTTTTTTCATGCTATATGTTTTTATAATCGTATCTAATGAATTTATGTAACTAAGAGGATTTCTAAAGCAGGGTGGGCGGTAGGTGCAAATAATACATATGTCATCTGCAATATTAATCACAATACAATTTCCTTCAGAACACTGGGGTTCAAATAAACGCACCTCAAACACTTCCCGAACATAAACTACAACGCCATCGTTTTTGTTTAACGATACATTGGATCTAAACATTCTGTAGTAGTTATTTATATTTGGAGGTAAGAAATGTTCATTCGTCCAACATTCTGTTAAAACAATTACATCTACAGGTTTAGTAAATTTTAAGAGAAACATTAGAAAAATATCAAAGTTAGCTTTAATACTTCGAATATTAACCGTTAAAACTAAAAGGGAGTCATTCTTGGAACACATTATTAGTTGTGAACAGTCAGAAGGATCACTCAATTTTCTGCACTCAATACCTTCTACATCGATGTCATCCGTTATTGTAGTATTTATCGAATTGAATTTTGTTTATTATAGAAAAGAAAATATCTTAGAAATTTGAATCACTATAATAATAATATCTTTACACATTACATACACAACGTAATAGTGATCAACATATTTATAGACGTAGAATAAATAATCATGCTCATCATACAAAGATTTGTTCTGGGTGTGAATCAAACCCACAATCTCAAGCTTAGCAGTCAGGATTACACTAAAGTGACTAAACCATAAACCAACAGGCCCATTAGTGTCACTTAAACCACTAATTTAACATACAACATATAGAAGAAGAACATTTTATAGTGGGATTCTAAATACTAGTGGAAATTTCTTTTTCAGACATTCAATTACCATTCAGTGCCAGTATTCGTATGGATAAATATATCTTGGTGTGAGTACTCGTATGTAACTTATATATTATTATATTATTATTCTAACATAGTACATAGTCGTATATGAAATCTATCGATGTTTATCTGTGATGTAGAACACGGGTTACTTTTAGTAAGTAATCACAGTTTTTACAGCTGGATAGTTATTTTGTTACATGGTATATATCACCAGTGTAACATGCAACAGAATATAAGTAAATATTATTGTTATTTGTTAACTCATTCTATTCTGTTTGTAGTACTCGTATTGTAAAAGTACTCATTATAGCTTTAAGCACAACAATAATTTTTACAAGTTATTATACTATTATTTGGTCAAGTGAAATAATATGTCGAATCCTTAATGAAGAAAAAACCGAGAATTTGCAATTATAGGTTTGAGTATCGTATTCTTAATATTAACGCAATACACAAAAAGTAAGCAACCATAAGTACACTTTGTTTGTTAATTTGTCGCCATATACCGACGTGCATTTCTCGTAAATGTTTTTTCAAAAAATTGATTTTTCGTTAGAACCATTACATTATTACCTTTTCAATCACTTTAAATCCAAAGCGCATTACAATTAATATAATCGTACTGTGTTTTCTACGTAAAGGATCGCACAAATTGTGATCGATGCGCCAACATTAGCAAGAGATATACTTACACTTACTAACTTAAAATTATTAGATGACTGCTAAAGTTAATGATTATTTCCAAAAATCATTTACCTTGCATTTGTTAAGTATGTTCCTAGTTAGATTTGAGTCTAAAATTTGTCGTAAAACAGGCAAGTTAAATATTATAAAATAAAAATATATTTATAATGTGTATTTCCTTAAAATATAAATTAAACCTTTACACAACCTTAGAAGATTTTGCAGGAGTAGAGATCTGCCTGTTAGTAAATACCTGGCTTTTATATCAATTTTTTGTGCTAAAAGTCCCCTGGGTTTCAACGGTACACCATCTTAATAAGGAAAATATACACTTTTGCTAGAACTACACAACTATACATAATTAAAGAACTGAAGAACATTTAGTTGACTATACATAAACAAATGCTTATTAATAAGATATTGTTTAATGTGGAACTCGTCACCATTACAATGGGTGACTAGAAAGTGACCTGCCATACAATTGACATGTTGTAATTATTCAATAGATTTTGCAGGAAACTTCACTTGTGTTATTATATTTATTTTCCGAGAATAGTCTATTTACAGAAATTTGATGTCGACCAGTGTTCAGGTTATAGAGGTCCGATGGCATTCACTACATAAAAATCGAAACTCAACCGTATCCTAGCAGACTGAAAGCCGACGACACCTAATTTAAAAAAAAGTCTCGGAGAATAAATAGTACTTTTGTTGTGTGTCAAAAGTGAGATATTTATGAGATTAGGATTATTATTGCATGTGTATTATTTGAACTCTTCACACACAACTACGAGTACTAATATTGTTATAAACAAAGTCGATCAACATTCTCAAGTTCTTAGAAAAAAATGTCATACGATTTTCTTGTTCGAGCGAAACCATAAATCTATATAGTGCCTAAGTTATGTTGCCTCTCCTCCGATAATAAAAGGTTGTCAGCCACCCATGAATGGTTAGCATTGTCTATGCCCTAGTGAATGTATTTGCTCTCGTTTCGGTAATGCATATGTGTAACTGTTCTAAACATATAAATGCAACGTTTGTAATGTGTGCTTTTTCGTTCTTCTTTATTATTTGAAATAAGTGTTTAATGTACAATTTCAGGTTTTTTTAAAGTAACATTTAAATTTTCGCTTTAGGCTTTAGATACAAAATTTTATATAAACTTTCTTAAGTGAACAAGTATAATTTTTTTTTACTTTTTATGTCAAGAGCCTACCAAAATGATTCTACTCGGACTGATGGAAATCATGAATAGAATCTAAGAGTTGAGATCACCGTTCTCATTGCGAATGCAGACAATGCAGTATGTTGACGCAAACTATGGCGGCCTAGTCAGATACTATTTTACACTCCGCTTTGGCACATACGTAAAAAGCATGACAGTCATTGTAACAGTGTAAAGTTCACACGCTTATCAATCAATTTGTTTCACAGGACTAATTTTGGAATAACTGTGCTGCAACTGATCTTCAGGTGATGAGTTTAACAGCCTTTAGAGAGCCGGACCTTCACAAGGCTATTCTACCGCTTCTCTAAGCAAACCGAACACCCAAACGAGACACTTCATTTTTTGCAATCAATAGAACCAGCTGCACGCCACGAAAACCTAATGTTAGTACAACCTAGAAGTTGTATGTTTACAAACGTTAGATTATGATCCTGCCGTACGTCGCCTAAATAGAGAGTTTACCCGCAGATGGTGCCCGCAGTAGCAGGCGGGCAGGCGCTTGGAGAGATCTGGATGACGTAATAGCAGCTGTTCCCGGATCCTTCCTATATTAGGCGCAGAGTGGCACACCGTGTGGTTTTAGTTGGTCTGATTCCGACACACCACCTCGCCGTAAACCCCGGTGGGGTGACGGCCCAAGGGGGTTTCCAAATGTTAAAAAAAAAAAAAATATCCTCAAGGCATAATTATCTACACTCTTTGATAAGCGTGCAGAAACTTCTTCCTTTGTGTTGGACCCTATTCCTAAAAGATAAATATCTCTCAAATTTGCTTTGCAGTTAGATTAATATATTGCACGGCTTTTTGTTGTCGTGGCGACTATTATTTCATAATTAATGTTGTTTCATTTTATTAATATACAATACAGAATAATTAGAATAAAAAAAACGTAATCAGGTTCAGTAACTTGCAATTGCAGTCAATACAGCACTAAAGATTGTTTTTCTTTTGTAAAGATTTATGTGATGTCAGTTAGGGCAAAGAACCCGAACTTCACAGCAATAGATAGTTCCACTAACAGGTATGAGACCTTGACCTATTGCTACCTGAACTACTGCTTACATTCTCAAACCCACCTAACCGTTTAAGGATGCCTCTTTCCTACCTACAACCTTTTTCTTTGCCCAAATTATTACTATTTTAATTTTCTCAAATGATTTCTAAAATTCTTGATTTACATCAAGAGTAAGTCTATTTTCCTTCTATTACGTGAGTGAGTGGGATTGAAAATTCGACTAAAATGTGGGCGTGAAATACACTTCTGCTCACCTCTTCAGTGGCATAAGTGTTAGTGTACGTATGTGTGTTATGACACTTGTAACTTTGAACCGCAATAAACTTAAAAGCAGTGTTTATACATCACACATCTACATTATACACACCTATTAACTAACGATGATGAATTGTGTTAAACCCATAAGCCTAAAAGGTTTAAGTGCTAATACGGAACATATATAGCTTTTATGTCCCTTTTTATACCACGTATTTAATAGAAAACTCAAAATAAAAAGGCCCGCCGAATAGTCCTGTATAATATGGAACGTGCACAATGAATGCAAACGAATAGGTGCAGATTTTTTTTGATTGTCTATCTGCTCTTGACATCTGTCAGTCTATGATAGTGTTACCAACTGCAGAAAGGATAAATAAACTTGATTCTCTATGAATCGATTTGACGAAACAATTATGAAGTACTTGTCGCTTGATTTTCATACTTATTCTTATTATAGATTTTACTAATTTATTCACAATGGAGCACTGAGAATTACAAAACATGAATTAAATATATTTTTTATTACATATTTTAACTTTTCTCGCTTCCTATAATATGGTACTGCATTTTGTGATTTCAAGTAGAAACAAAACATTTATTGTAATAAACATTTTATTCTTTAATTGACCGCTGGGCCGAAAATTACCCTTTAGTGGGGAAATATGTAGAAACATCAACTAGTCGAGGCAATTTAATGCACTTTTTCACAGATGAGGCTGCCGCTTAACATCCGTACGTACCGTTACTTTCCGTTTTAGGTTACTACCTCAAACATTTCTTTTAAATATCTTCTGCTAAAAATTTCCTTTCACTTTTCGTAGTTTTAAATTTTGAAAGACTGAATTGCGATCTCAATTTTATATTCAACCTAACCAATTAAAATTTACATATTTTACAGCGCGCTTAAACAAGCAATTTAAAAAAATAACTCCAGAATAAAGTTTTTTTTGGTGGCTGGCTAATTTTAATGTTTATAGATGAATATCTGTATATGTGTAAATCAAGTTAATTGATAGACGAACTATTTCATCTTAAAGCAGGTCGTAAGCCCAGCATCAATTCCTTGGAAATGTGATCATTTTAAAAGGGGCATAGGGAAAAGGAAAACTGAAATAAGTAAGACGTTAAGTAATTGGTGCTAGCTTAGGCAATAACCTATGAATAAATAAATTCTACTAATCTAATAACTAAATATAGGAAACATTCAATTAAAGAAAGTAAATAAAATACCATACATACATTCATATATAAGTTTTGTACGTACCTTTAGTAAGTAGTAGAGCTACGCTGATTTCAGCACGAGCGAGCCGGCTCGACCGGGGCAGTACTACCCTCCTACGGAAGACCAACCTAAAGCGCCAGTATCCGTGTTGTCGTGTTTCGTTGGTGAGTGTGAGACCGGAGGCCCATTGATGCAGGGGTGACAGCTATCGTGGTAACTGTGTAAGCCTTACACTGTCAGGATGACTGTCATGCCTTTTACGTCCCCAAGCGGGGTGTGAAAAAGCATTTCACAAGGCCACCATAGTGTTGGGTCACCATACTGCATTGTCTGCATTTGCAATGAGTATGGTGACCACAACTCTTGGATTCTATTCATACTTTCCATCAGGCAGAGTAGGGTCACTTTGGCAGGCTCTTAATATAGAAAATTCTACTCTCAATAACTTAATACACACTTTTAAGAAGAGGATGGAAGGATAGTCTAACCCCGTCCGTATACTTCTGTTTGCTTCCTATTAATTAAAAAGTAATGTCGAAAATATTTAATAATTAAAAATAAATATATTTATACTATTATGTATAAAAATATGTATGAGTCTATATATTTTTACCTATGTTATCACAAAGGTACTTAATTAAAATAACAACAAATTATTTGGCTTGTTATTGAGTTCCTTGTTTTCAATTAATGAGTTGATATCTCTTTCTTCATGACCTCTATTATACATCACAGGTGAGACAACTAAGTACAGGACAGCTACTGCTTTCTCAGTTCTTTTTCCCATCTGCGACCTTAGGTATCTTTTACCTAAGCTTCCTTAACCTATCCTATTCCTATCCGATTGCCTAACTCCCCAATTACTTAAGATTTTACTTATTTCAATTTTCCTTTTTTCTACACCTCTTACAAAATGATCACATTCCCAATGCGTTGATGCTGGGCTTCCGACCAGCTATAAGATAAAATAGTTAATCTATCAATTAAAAATAATTACACATATACAAATATTATTATTTTAGTTTCAAAAAAATCTTCTCTTTCATGAACCAATAAAGTTGGGTACCATTTATTAAAAGGAAACAGTTGTTAAGAAAATGTTGAAAAATAATTTATTCATAACCCGAAACGTATTTAAATATGAATTAACATTATTACAAATCGCAATGATAAATCTTCCAATTCAATTTTTGACATATTTTTTACTTGGTGAAAAATCTTTTACACCATAGACACGTGTAACACTCAAATATGGCCTTCTAAGAATTCCAATAGACCTCGTAAGATATAAGATAGCCTTTATTTATCTTACACGCCCGGGTACGTGGTCAACTTCACACAAGATTTACAACGGTGTTGTGGTTATTGGCTGGATAAACTTCTTAAACACATTATGTAAGTCTTCCTATTCTATCATATTTGGCGTAGGTTTTATTTTAGTTTTATTTGTTGTTAAACATGTACCCATTCGTTTCCCTTTGGCAACAGTTATGTTATAACATAATAGTTTAATACTTTTAAATTTTGAAATAAATAAAGAACTCATCTAGTCTAAGCGCTGTATGCGCGCATTCATATGAAATAATTCTTACACAATAAGCCGCTCGAACTTAGGTTCCCACTAAATGACAATAGACATGACAAGACACTTTAAGAAGAAATATTAATCTTTAATATGTTTCAAAGGTGAAAACGTGTAAACTACAGTAACCGTTCATCATAGCTACCAGTACAGTTAATAGGTAAGGGCTATTCACACGCAGGTAAATTTTTCATTTCATAATTGAAATGTAAAATATTCTGGAAAATATTTTATTTCAGGTAATTATTGCATAAAAAGGTAAATATGTGCTAGAAGTGTCTATGCCATTTCATGTTCATCAATTCCACATTAATGCTCTTTCTCATCACAACGCGGCTGATATCGTAGATGAAATATATGTAGGTATGTATTCATGTACATGGTACATCAAACATGCATGCTTACAATACAATTGTAAAATATCGTTCAAATCATATTTTTTTTTTTGTAAATTACGTAAAATTACGTTTATAACTATGAAATATAAGTCTATTTTGTGCCAGTGAAATATTTCTTATGTTGCTAAATTTCGTTTTTTGCACAATCATAACATTTAAATGTAAAATTGAGTCCCACAACCCTCGTTATTAGTTTAGAATATTTGGAGTTTTCATAAAATAATTAGATTTTTTCTCGTTTTGCAGCTTTATCATTTATTGAGTTAAAAATTATATTTTTGGCCCATTTCTTATTTTACAAAGTTGTTTTTATTTATGATTCTCTGATTCGTTGAAGCCTAAATATTTAAGTTCTATATTCATAAAGAGTGGAGTAATAATAATGTTTTAATAACAATAATATAGGAATACTATACCCATACTAGAAATAAATCCTGTGTCACGGGGGACTTTACAAACATACAGAACAACAATTTGTGGATCACACAAAGTGTTGTATGAACATGTGAGGTTTGAACCCACTACACTCAGCACAGTAGAACACTGCGTAGCGACCGCTTGAACTACAAGACCAACCGTGCAGTCATGAAGATAATATAGAAAGGACAGTGAGAGCAGAAAATAATTAGTTTCAACCGTTAACTATATCCTAAAACATATTCCCAATCTAATTGTGCAATTTTCATTACACTTAAAAGTTCTTTTATTAGTTAAATATCTTAAAAAGTTGTTATTATTTAAATGCCTTTGAAGTCCAAATAAACAGCTAACAAAAAGTACATCTCAATATTCATGATCGCATACATTTACTTTGTAGTAGCTCATAAAATCAAATGTTAGTATTTTACAATAATATTATAATGGATGGTAAGTGCTCTATAGGTGGTTTACATTAGTTGATGCACTATTACTACAATAGAACTTAAGTCATGTGTAAGTTGAAATCGTAAATAAGCCTTTTTAGTACGACTAGGTATAGAAAAGTTATATGTACATTATATTTTAAAAAAATAAAATTGATTTTGTACCTACACTCGAAAAACTCAAAAAGTGCCGATTAAGCCCAAATTTTCGAATTCGCTTCAAAGATTGCTTATAAACATTTTCGCAACAGTTTTATTTTTCATTTTTCATTGATGCAATATCAAACTGTCATAGCAAAGCGTGGCAGAGTATAGTGCTAGTTTGAAATGAATTAACCAAAATGTTAATCGTCCTCACTTTGCCTATACTATATACCTTGCTTATCTATGTATTATATGTACTGCCCTACTGGGAAACGCAGCGTTGGTAAGCCCCCGACAAAGTGGTGCGACGACTTGGTGAAGGCTGGTACGGGATCGGCTATGGTGGAGAACCTCGTGGAAGGCTTATGTCTAGTAGTGGACATTTATTGAATGAGATGAGCACCAAGATACACAACCTTAGAAAATATAATCGTTTTTGAAATTAAAAAAAATTAATAATGAATATTCCGATATCAATTTTTTGTATCTACGAAATTTACAAAAATCAGGATAATAGGATAAGCTACAACGTAATTGAGTGCTCATCAACGGTTTATTACAGCAATGTCTCACGTCTCTTGCCTTTAATTAGGTCCAAGCCAATAAACTAACAGTCTAAGAAGAGCCTCTTCAAACATCATAATGAACGTGAAAACTTTATTGTTTTCGAGGATCTTCAAATGAACTTCGAGGGTAGCTTCCAAAACAAACATTATTTAGACATATGCATTTAACGTTGCTTGCTGTAAAACTAAGATTTATACATTTTTTGTCGCATATGACGCATATTTATATAAAATGCAATGAAATGCCAGTTCTTTTGTGACGTCATGATATGACTCCGGAATTGTCCACCTGATCTCAGCAACTAAGAGAGAAACCTAATTGCTTATTGTTATATTTCACTCATAATTTGCTAGAGCGCAAAAAGCAACGACCAAGATCAAGTTAGAACTCCCGCTCAATTTAAATATGTAAAAGCGTCCGTGCTTACTAAAATTAATCATCCGAATATTTTAGTCGTATTTTAATATGTGTAAAATAAACTTTGTTTAATATGTGTCTGGATAGACTACTGTAATTAAAATATTATTATTATAATTCCATGAATATGTTACTACAGACTTCTATGAAAATATTTGTTCTATTACTACGAGGGTACCACGTTAGCTATCCATCTCAATGTATACTCCAGTCTTAATTGAAATAGATATTCAAAAGTCAATCATGATTTATGAATTGCCAATTGCACTATCCGGTTGTTTAACACTCTCTCTGTGTTTGTCTCTGGCATTAATTCGGGGCTGATTTCATTACTTTAAAAAAAATCTGCAATAAGATCTACTACATCTTAAGCACTAAAGTGACTACGAATGGTTATAAATATATAAACATTTTCACCAATACTGTCACAGCTTTGCTATGATAGTTTGATATTGTATCGATGAAAATATACTATATATTTGATATTATATGTTTAATATATATTCATACCAATATTCAGACATCTGTCACACTACATCATCTATTCCCAAACTAAGTAGAGTTTGTACTACGGGTATTAGACAACTGATAGAAATGCATACATCCTTTTTTTGTAAATATATACATATTTTACAGAGGAAGTACCTAAACTCTGAAACATATATGTATCTGTCATCAAAGAGACGTCCACTGCTAGACGTAGACCGCCCTCAAACACACGCCTCCCCAAAAATATCTGTAGATCATACAAATATTTAATCCGATCCGGGAATCGAACCTGAGACCTCAAATATAGTCGCCTGTGCTGTCACTGTAATACTGAGGTAATCACAATATAATATAATACAATATTTCTATACCACCTTAAGGTTGACTGGAAGAGAATGCCTTGGGCATTAAGCCCGCCGCTGTACAAAGTGTTAAATAAATAAATATAATCAAATGAACCTAAAGAATATAGATATTTATTCTTCTAAGAACTTTTTAGATTTGAAGTTTTATTTCACACTATATACTTCAGCAACTATTTAACGAAAATCAACGAACAGAGAGAGTACAGTACATTTTGAATAGTAGTAACATCGTGAAATCTGGAAATGTGCCTCGTAGAGGGCAATAAGCTCATTACACGTTACATGGGACAATCCATATTATGAGCAAAATATTGATGTAATAAGCCTTTGTCTATCTCTTTGGGAATACAAGGTTGGCGTGAATATTTAAAAATGTCGTGAAATCCTTTTTCTATCACTAGAGTCATGAACTCTATAACTTAGTATGAAACAAAGCATAAAGCTGTAAACACTAAATTATGCGATATATCTCGTTTAATCATATTATCAGCAGTCTTTAGTCGTCCTATTAGACGCAGGTGTCTCCTTAGAAAAAAGGTTTATCAATAATTAAAGCTGTTATAATATATTTCACTTTCTTAAATAATTATCATTGTAAGAACAAATTGATATTGTGTACTTGTTTATTGGTATAAAGAGCTTATGTACGTTGCCCAGTTCATTTCATTTTTATTCCTGTAGAGGGATTACAAAAACTAACATTTTTAATACTTAGGAAATACATATGTAGAGACTGACGGTGGAGTTAATAAAGTGACGTGACCTCAGTCACTCTAGAAAACCGGTGACAAATCACTTGAACTAATATTATTTATTAGTAATTGCGCACACCTAATGACTGCACGGTTGGCCTAGTGGTTTAAGCGGTGGGGTGTTGGGCTAGAAAACCTCCACGTGGTGCACCCTGGTAACGTTGGCGATGGTGACGGCTAATATTCTAGCACGAAGAGGGGGCCATTTTCTTCGGCCATTCCAACAGAGCGGGCATGTTTGTTGATTCCTCTGTTGGCTCTTCGCTCTTCGGAGCAATGAGGAGAAAAACCTCGTTAAAAAATCACGAAGGTGGGACCCTTTCACGGGTCGGAGTCTCTCCACTATTAGTGATGGAGAAAGGAGAACGGACTTGGCGTACACTAACACTGCCGCCAAGTAGGCATTGGGAGATTTAATCTGCCGGCCACCGTCGTCATATCGTAATCTCGAGATGGGTGACGTAGTTACTTCTTACGGCTCTACTCGGGGACGAGGGTCTTGGCTTAACCACCTGGACTGCGAGGAAGAAAACCTCTATAAAAAATTACCCCGAATCCCGTGTTCTGGTGCGTGACCAGGGGATGCATGGCTGATGGGTAGTTCAGTTGTAAGCGCACTCCCAGCCGGGGCACCTGCGGATCCCTCGGTTGGGAATAAATTTACGCTTGCCCGGGTACTGGGGGATCTCTGCCCGGGTCGACCATTAATTCTCCCCCACGCGTGGGATTAAATATGGAAAACAGTAAAATAATACAAAATAAAGAAAACAAGGACAGAAAGAAGGAGAAAAAGGAAAGCGGAAGCAGTAAGCGAAAGCAGAAAAATTTAAGGACGGACGACATCTCTTCCAATGAAGAGAACGTATCGGTCGGGACACCTATCTCGGAGAGGCTCCCAGAAGTCTTTCTGGCTGCTGGGAGCCCAAGAAAATCGGAACGATTACGTTCCAGATCGGCTAATCCGACGGACGGAGGTAACTCCAGTACGACTATGGACGTACTGGAGTCGACAGCGATGGAGTTCTGTGAAAGCAGGAAACGCGGGCGCTCCAGAGATGACGAAAGTGATACGTCCCAAGAGATGATGCCTCCGAAAATTGGTAGCAGTCGAAGAGGGCGATCACGCACGCCGATCTCGACCCCATCAGGCTCTGTGTTTTCAAAGGCAGAAGCCTATAGAAGGGTCAGAGCGGAAGGCGAAAGCACAGCGGAGGAGGAGATTGTGGATCTCCTGCAGAAGATCCGAGAACCGGTGGAGGGGGGTTCCGTCTCCAATACACCGGTGGCGTTGCAGGAGAGAGCAAATGTGGGGGTGGGTATAATTCAAAAAGTGGCCACCAAATCCAGGAATCTTAAGAGTTCCTTTGTAAGGGCTCTTAAGGATTCCTCCTCCGCTATTGCCGGTGTCGTCGAAACCCTCATTGGGAACGTAGCTCGCCTGGAGGCCGCTAATGAACGCCTGACGGGGCAGGTGGCTGAACTGAGCACCCAGTTCACCCAGTTTCGGGCGCAGACGGAAAGGCCTAATAAACAGGGCCTGGCTCCAAGGCAGCCTGCTCCCACTCCCGGTTCTGGTGACGTCCATGATGCCCACTTGCGCCAAATTCTTGATGCAGTGGGGCATATGCTGGACGGGCGTCTCGCGGGCCTGGAGGCGAGATTGCCTCCAGCCCCCATTGTTCGGCCGCCGCTCGCTGCCGATAAGCGAAAGGCCACATTAGCGTCGACTCCGATGTCCGTCACAGGTGGTCGCATATCATATGCGGCAGCTGTGTCGGTGTCTTCTACTCCGGTTGCTCCAAAGGTACAGCAGGTAGCCAAGGCAGCAACTAAGGCAGCTACAACGAGGGCAAAGTCAAAAGCGGCAGTAAAGGCTGGAGCAAAATTGGCCCCGCTCCCCACTCCTACACCTGACTCAACACCTGGACCCTCCACGTCTACTCCCTCCAATGCTAGTTGGCAGGTAGTTGGAGGGCCAAAGAAGTCCCGAAAGCGGGATAAAAAGGCTGCACAAAGGGCAGCTTCTACCCCGCAGTCGCCGCCGGTGGCAATCGTCACTGCTAAAAAGCCACGGAAACTGCAGCCCCCAAAAACTGCGGCCGTAGTTGTCACCATATCACCGGCGACGGCTGATGGCGGGCTGTCCTATGCAGCCCTATTCAAAAAGGCCCGGGCTGGTCTCGCCAAGGATTTCGGGACGGTAGGGGTCAGGTTGCGCCTTGCCCAGACGGGAGCTCGAGTTCTGGAGTTTCCCGGGGCTGAAGGCGCAAAGACGGCGGACACTTTCGCCGAGAAGCTGCGGGGAATTTTCGCAGACACGGATGGTGTAAAGATCGCCAGGCCTACTAAGTGCGCTGAACTGCGTATGGCTGCCTCCGATGCCGTTCGCACGTCGACATCATCGCCCATGGAGGAGGCTGTAGAGACGGTCCAGTAAAGGCCGAAGTCTCCAGCCTCCTAGTCCAGACAAACCTGAACCACTGTGCTGCGGCGCAGGACCTCTTCCTGCAAACCATGGCACAGTGGTCGATCGGTGTTGCCGTAGCCGCGGAGCCTTATTACGTTCCTCCCCTTCCAAACTGGTTGGGTGACCGGGACGGTTCCGTGGCAGTCGTCGGCTCCACGGCGGCTCATTCCCCGCCCTTGTCGCTAAGAGACAAGGGCACTGGATATGTTGCTGCCGAGTGGAGGGGGATCACTGTATATGGTGTATACTTCTCCCCCAACCGGAGTCTGAACGACTTCGAGGTTTTCCTTAACAACTTGGAAACCTCGATGCGGCGTTTAACGTCTGGGCACGTCTTAGTGCTGGGGGACTTCAACGCAAAGTCCATTGCGTGGGGTTCCCCCAGGACGGACGCTAGGGGCGAGACCGTAGAGGAGTGGGCGGCCTCGGTGGGCCTCTGTTTACTGAACAGGGGCTCCACCAACACGTGCGTGCGACAGCAAGGAGGGTCGATAGTGGACCTTTCGTTCGCTACCCCTGCCCTCGCCGCACGAGTAAGGAACTGGCGAGTCCTGGAAGAGGTTGAGACGCTCTCGGACCATCTTTATATCCGATTTGAGCTCTCCCGGTCCCAGGACGCCAGTAGGGGTCACGCGGCGCGGCGTTCTTCTCGCTTTCAGCGGTGGGCTATAGCCAAACTGAATAGGGACCTACTGGAGGAGGCAGCCATTATTCACTCTTGGCTGTCTCCGCAGGCCCCGACCGAGGAGGTTGACATGAGGGCGGGTCGCTTCCGCGATGCGATTACGCAGATCTGCGATGCGGCCATGCCCCGCATCCGAGGTTGCCGGCCTCCACGGAAGAGGGTTTACTGGTGGTCCCAGGAGTTGGCGGACCTCCGTGCGGCCTGTACTCGTGCCCGGAGGTCCTATACCCGTAGTCGGCGGCGACACCGTGAAGAAGGCGAGGAGGACCAGCTTCATGAGGAGTACCGAGAGGCGCGGAAAACTCTGAAGCTGGCCATCAGCCGTGCCAAAGAAATTAAGAGAAAGGAAATGCTGGAGGGTCTCGATCGTGACCCCTGGGGTCGCCCCTATCGTGCGGCGCGACAAAAGCTCCGCACGTCGGCCCTCCCCCTTACAGAGACACTCCAGCCCAGCTTCCTGCGGGAAGTGGTCGAGGGCCTTTTCCCGCAGCGGGCGGAGCACACACCCCCGTCGATGGCCTTCATGGCCGAAGACGACGGGGTGAACGGAGACAATGTTCCGCCCGTCAGGGAATCAGAGGTAGGGGCGGCTGTTCTACGGATCCGCTCTAAGAACACCACCCCCGGGCCGGACGGGATACCTGCCCGAGTGCTAGCCCGAGCCCTCGAACACATGTCGGACCACCTCAGGGAGGTCCTGAACGCTAGTTTGGCGTCCGGACGCTTCCCTGAGTGCTGGAAAAGCGGGAAGCTGGTCCTATTAAGGAAGCCGGGACGGCCAGCCGAATCGGTGACGGCCTATAGGCCCATTGTGTTGCTGGACGAGGCGGGTAAACTGTTTGAGAGGATACTCTCTGCCCGCATCGTCCGGCACCTAAGTGAGGTGGGCCCCGATCTGTCGGACGCCCAATTCGGTTTCTGAGCAGGGCGGTCGACAGTCGATGCTGTGTTGCGCCTGAGGGCCGTTACCGAAGAGGCGGTGGGCTGTGGCGGCGTGCTGTTGGCGGTGTCGTTGGACATCGCCAACGCATTTAATAGTCTGCCATTTAGCTGCATCAGGGAAGCACTCCACTACCACGGGGTGCCAAAGTACCTGAGGCGGCTTGTGGCAGACTATCTTGAGGAGCGTACCGTTATGTACGAGGACCGAGACGGTGTTCTAAGGCGGCGGCTCATGTCGTGCGGTGTTCCACAGGGGTCTGTCCTCGGACCACTCCTGTGGAACATGGGATACGACTGGGCCCTTCGAGGTCGTCTTCCCCCCGGGCTGGGCGTACTTTGTTACGCAGATGACACATTGGTCACGGCCCGGGGGATGAACTTTCAAGAGGCGGCGCGCCTGGCCACCACGGGTGTCTCTCTGGTGGTAGGGCGAATTGGGGCGCTGGGTTTGCGGGTGGCCCTGGACAAGACGGAGGCCCTTTTGTTCCATGGACCCCGTCGTGGTCCACCCTCCGGCGCCTCCATCGTGGTCAATTCGGTCCTCGTACCGGTTCAGGCCCAGATGAAGTATCTGGGCCTGATCCTCGACGGCAGGTGGCTCTTCGACGAGCACTTCCGACAGCTTTCTCCAAAGCTGGTCGGCACTGCTTCTGCCCTTGGGCGACTTTTGCCCAATCTGGGTGGAGCTAGCGTCGCGACGAGACGGCTATACACGGGGGTTGTCCGGTCAATGGCGCTATATGGTGCACCGGTGTGGGCGGCGGCTCTGACCGCCCAGAATAGGGTTCGCCTCTGGCGCCCTCAGAGGATATTGGCGGTTAGACCCATACGCGGTTACCGCACCGTATCGACGGAGGCGGCGTGCGCCTTAGCCGGAACTGCCCCGTGGGATTTGGAGGCGGAAGTGCTCACCGAAGTTTATCGGCGGGCGGCTGACTTCCGGGCGCGTAGCGGCATACGGCTCCCGCCCGAAGAGATACGCGAGTGGCGAGAGGCCGCTCGTCTAGCCACAATGGCTCGTTGGTCGTCCCGGCTGGAGGCTCCACGTGCTGGTTTTGCCGCCGTGGAGGCTCTCCAGCCGGTCATCGCCGAGTGGGCAGGGCGGCAGCACGGGACCCTTTCCTTCCGACTGACGCAGGTCCTTTCCGGGCACGGTTGCTTCGGGAAGTATCTGCACTCGGTCGCCAGGAGGGAATTGAGTCCCGCCTGTCATCACTGCGACTGCAGTGAGGACTCGGCTCAGCACACGCTAGCGGTTTGTTCCGCTTGGGCGGTGCAGCGTGGGGTCCTCACTGCAGTTATTGGAGGAGATCTCTCGCTACCGGCCGTCATACGCTCCATGGCCGGTAGCGACAGTTGTTTTACCGCGGTCGCAACCTTCTGCGAAGACGTAATTTCGCGGAAGGAGGCGGCGGAGAAGGCCCGGGAGGACGATATCCACTCGGACCCAATTCGCCGCGGGCGAGCCGGGCGGCGGAGGCGCGCATACCAGCGCCTCATGCCGCCTTGAGTGTGGCCGCGGATGGACGGGACGGGTTTTCCCCTCCATCCGCTATAGTGGCCAGCCGCGAGGAGGTGACGTGTGCGTGTGCCGGACGTCGCCTAAATAGAGAGTTTATCCGCAGATGGCGCCCGCGAAAGCGGGCAGGCGCTAGGAGGGATTAGGATGTCGTAATAACAGCTGTTCCCGGATCCCTCCTCTCTCAGGCGCAGAGTGGCACACCGTGTGGTTTTAGTCGGTCCGATTCCGACAAACCGCCCCGCTATAAGCCCTGGTGGGGTGACGGCCCGTAGGGGTTTCCCCACGTTAAAAAAAAAAAAAAAGTGGTTTAAGCGGTCGCTACGCCGCTAACCATTTCATTGAGTGTTGTGAGTTCAAATCCCACATGAGACAACACTTTGTGTGATCCACAAATTATCGTTCTGAATCTGTGTGTTTTTTGTGTCCGTTTCTTGTATATTTGTAAAGTTCCCCGCGACACAGGATTATTCCTAATGCGGGCGTTGTCTTTTGAAAGAAGAGAAAAGAAAGAAAAATAATTCAAGAGGCATCATCATCAAGCCTATCGCTATATCAAGGCATGTGAAGTAGTAAGTAGAATATAAAATGAAACGAAATAAACTAGTACAACAAGAATAACTTTGAAACAAATATTTTAAAATGAAAGCCAATTTTATTTTAAGATCGATCAATCACACATCAAAAACAAAAAAAAACCTTGGCAAGTTCTATCAAAAATTAAACTCACTTTTATTATTAACAGTTTCTATTAACACATTACACCGAGATTCTAGTTACTAGCCTAAATTTTACACGTGGCAAACCTGTTGCAAAATATCAGAATCAGTTTTAAGCTTCGGGTCTGCAACTGCAAAATTTCAAAGGACAGTTAGTCAATATACTAGTATATTAAAAATGTAAAACTAGGTATGTTTAAATAATCGATACTCAATCATGGAAAAGACCTCAATATTTCTTATTTTGACCACTTCCTGAAATCTCTTTTTAGCTTATGGTTCTTACCAACTTCTATACTAAATAATTAGTAATAATCTAGTATATGAAAATCATTGTTTTTTTTTATTTAGTCTCCAGTTCATAGTTTTTATGTTCCACCTGTGCACTCTGCCACATGCATAAAACTATAAAATTTATTTATTCGTCGATGATAACTAATAACTTGACAGATCTTACATACGACCGTTTGATTCTCAACTAGACAAAACCTATGCTTGTTAAAAAAACTGTAACTACAAAAGATATGGTCATTAAACCCATTAGGCATTTTTGTAATGTTAGCTAGTAGGGTCAAAGTTCCTAGATTTCTCTTGTATCGCAATACGAGTACATATACGCAACATACACGACAAATTCAGTCAAAACAGTTGCAATAATTGTTTATTCTACTATAATATCTGTAGCAACACACATTTTCCAAGGTCGTGGAAGGTGCGGCGCTTATAAGTGCATTACAGGAAATAGAAATGCATTTCTCTGCACAAGTAAGCAAAGAAACTGTCCGGCTAAAGGTGAAAGCAATTTGTACTAGCAAAAGTTAATTTAAGTGTACAACTATCTTGTTCTCTTCTTTCAGAGAATTAGTATTGAAGGTCTTTGTCTTATCTATAGTAGTAGGATAAATAGAAAGAGTATGGTAAGTCAATTTAGTGAGTAGTATAATTTGACACGGTATACTCACAAACAACATAAATATACTATAACAATTCAAGATAAATGATTACGAGGTGCCGATGCTTTTAGACTTTACACTCATAATCTCATAGCACCTGGAAACCGAGCTTTGTTCTGTATTCTGTTTGGTAAACCGTGTTTTGGAATAAATACGGATAAAACAACGACTTCTAAAAATGAAAGTTAGCTAAATCGATTTACCGCCTCCGAAACCCCCAGCATACTAACTTTAATGAAAATCGTTGGAGCTGTTTCCAAGATTCAGATTACACATATATACAAGAATTGCTCGTTTAAAGATAGCAGATTAGATTTGTTGTTATTATGCGGCTAGGTTTTTGTGTAAATAACTAAATATGCAGTTGTAAGTAATTTATCCTCTGTTTCAGTAGCTACTGAAAAAAAAATGAAGAATATGTATCGAACTTTATTAAATATTTAATCAACATGTGTAAGTTTTGGAATATAGGTGGGTATATGTGTGTTAAAATTTCATCATCATCATCTTACCCAAAAGACTTTTCTTTATTTTTTTTTTACCGTATGGAAACCCCCTCGGGCCGTCACCTCACCAGCATTTACAGCAGGGTGGTGTGTCGGAATTGGACGGACTAAAACCATAAGGTATGCCACTCTGCGCCTGACATAGGAGTGATCCGGCAACAGCTGCTATTACGATATCCAGATCCCTCCTAGTGCCGGCCTTACAGAAGACCACGGCCAAATAGCACAGCGTTTTTCAGCAGTGCTGTGTTCCTGTGGTGAGTAAGGTATCCAGAGCTCTAGAGGATTCGCTGTTTTGACAACGGGGGACCAGTGGTGCTTATAATACTGCTACTGGCTCGTGTGGGCGCGGGATGTGGGCGCGGCGGTCAGGAAGACCCGCTGAAACGGTTGTCCGCTGGCCGCCCGCAGGATAGATGGGTTCCCGAACCCAGGGATCACTACAACCTCCACCCTGGGAGGCCGAACCGCCAGCCTGTGAAAAATCCCTGCAGTAGTAGTCGTGCCGGAGGAGGAGACCGGAGTGGAACCCGGTTGCTGCTGCAGGAGGGGAGCGGGGGCCCTTTCGTACGCCGCGCCGACAAATCGCACTACCCACATCAGCCATGTGCGGATTGGCACCGCCCCATTGCCCCCTTAGCTGTCAACACAGTAAATCCTCACAAACCAATTGAACCCCCCCAAAAAAAATGACAAAGAAAAGTAGAAAAAGAGTACCTACAGCGGCATCCTCTTCCACGTATATGGACTTCTGCAATATCAGGGGACTTCACTCCAACCTGAACGCAGTCCACCTTCATCTGGAGATTGCGCAGCCGACCCTCTTATTTCTTACGGAGACACAGATATCCTGCCCGGCTGATACATCATACCTACACTACCCCGGCTACAAACTCGAACACAAATTCCTGAGACGTGCCGGTGTATGCATGTACGTCCAGGAGGATATCTGCTGTCGCCGTCTTCATTTTTATGAAGACAGGGACCTGTCAGTAATGTGGGTGCGCGTAGACTACGGAGGTCAGACTCGAATCTATGCGTGCCTATACAGGTCTCATAGCGGCGACAGGGAGACTAGAGCACTCTTTGAGCACCTGCAAGTGACGACTGACAAAGTTCTTGAGCAGTACCCCCGTGGTGAGTTGGTGATTTTAGGAGACTTTAATGCCCACCACTGTGAGTGGCTAAATTCTCGATCCACCGACTTTGCGGGAAGGTCTACTCATGAATTTGCTCTGGCCCAAGGCCTCTCACAACTGGTACATTCCCCAACAAGAATACCTGATATTGAGAGCCATACGCACTCTTTGCTGGACCTTCTGCTGACGACGCGTCCGGACGACTTCACTATCACAGTGGACGCACCTCTCGGCTCATCCGACCACTGCCTCGTCAGGACCGTAGTCCCATGCGCGCGGCATATTCCACCTCGCCCAGCCGACCTGCGCCGTATGTGGCAATATAAATCAGCAGACTGGGATGGATTGCGTGAATTCTACGCATCGTACCCGTGGAGGCAGCTTTGTTTCGCGTCAGAAGACCCCGACCCCTGCGCAGCCGCTGTCACTGAGACGATCCTGGTGGGTATGGAGTATTTTATTCCTAACTCATCAGTAGCTGCGGGAAAACAAAAGCGACCGTGGTTTAACCGCCTCTGCAAGGAAGCCAGACTAGTCAAGCAGACTGCCTACAGGGCTTGGACCACGGCCCGTGCTAATAAGGATCCGAACATCTCTGATGTGAGACGCAAACTAAATGCTGCCTCGAGATCCTGCAAAAAGACAATTGCCAGAGCCAAATTCGATTTCATCGGCAGGATTGGTGAGCGACTTACGGGCTACCCCTCTGGGAGTCGTGCCTTTTGGTCTCTTGCTAAGGCGGCCGAGGAAAACTTTTGCCAGTCGTCTTTACCACCATTTCGAAATGCCGATGGTAACTTGGCCCACAGTGCCAAAGAGAAAGCCGACCTACTTGGGCAACTCTTTGCCTCAAACTCGACCATGAACGAGGATGGAAGTGCGGTACCGCCTACTAACCCGCCGTGCCAACACTCTTTGCCGAAAATACACATTTCGCAAAGAGAAGTGCGGCGGGAACTAAACTGTCTAGACGTTCATAAGTCGAGTGGGCCAGACGGCATACCTGCAGTGGTGCTCAAGCAGTGTGCTCCTGAGTTGTGCCCTGTACTAACGCGACTTTTCGCGCTTTCCTATCGCAAAAGGCAAGTGCCGTCTTCGTGGAAGACTGCCCATGTGCATCCAGTGCCAAAAAAGGGTGATAGATCGGACCCATCGAATTACAGGCCTATAGCTATAACTTCCCTTCTCTCTAAGGTGATGGAGCGTGTAATCAACACACGGCTCCTCAGTTACCTAGAAGAGCACGATTTGATCAGCGACCGCCAGTATGGTTTCCGCCACGGTCGCTCGACTGGTGATCTTCTAGTGTATCTCACTCACCGGTGGGCTTCAGCCATTGAGAGTCAAGGTGAGGCTTTGGCAGTTAGCCTGGATATAGCAAAGGCGTTCGATCGGGTCTGGCACAGGGGTCTTCTATCGAAGTTACCATCCTACGGCCTGCCCGAGGGTTTGTGCAAGTGGGTGGCTAGCTTTTTGTCCGGCAGACGCATAAAAGCCGTCGTCGATGGTAGCTGTTCCGAAAGCATGGACATAAACGCTGGTGTCCCGCAAGGCTCCGTGCTATCTCCAACGCTGTTCTTGCTGCATATCAATGATATGCTGTCCACGGATGGTATCCATTGTTATGCGGACGACAGTACTGGAGATGCGTATTACACGGGCCGAGCTAACATCCCTCGTACCGTTGTAGTAGAAAGTCGCGAACAACTTGTGTCTCAAATCGAGAGCACCTTACACAGAGTCTCCGATTGGGGTCGGGATAACCTGGTCCAATTTAACCCCTCTAAGACACAAGTCTGTGCGTTTACCGCTAAGAAAACCCCGTTCACTGTGGTTCCACAATTCCAGAATACACCCCTTACCATCTCACAGAGTATTGGAATCCTCGGTGTCGACATCTCCAGTGACGTCCAATTTCGAGCTCATTTGGAAGAGAAGGTCAAGCTGGCATCAAAAAAACTTGGTGTTCTGAATAGAGCGAAGCGATACTTCACACCGGCACAAAGGTTACTACTTTACAAAACACAAGTTCGACCTCACATGGAGTATTGCTGTCATCTCTGGGCGGGAGCACCGAAGTACCAGCTTGAGCCTTTCGATTCAGTTCAGAGACGTGCTGTGAGAATAGTCGACGATCCTGATCTCACAGACGGTATCGAGCCACTAAGTCTTAGGAGAGACTTTGCCTCCTTGTGTGTGCTCTATCGTCTCTACAATGGGCTGTGTTCTGAAGAATTGTTTGATATGATGCCCACAGCCACTTTCTACCATCGCACCGCTCGCCATCGTCAGGGAGCTCATCCACATACATTGGAACCTAAATGGTCGCGCACAGTGCGGTTTCAGAGAAATTTTCTCCCGCGAACAATCCCGTTATGGAATGAGCTCCCTGCCGAGGTTTTCCCTGAAAACTACAGTATGGGGCTCTTCAAGAAGGGGGTAAATAGGTTTTTAAAGGGTCGGCAACGCGCACGTGATGCCCCTGGTGCCGCAGGCGTTCATAGGCTGCGGTAACCGCTTACCATCAGGCGGGCCGTATGCTTGTTTGCCACCGTCGTGGTATAAAAAAAAAAAAAAAAAAAAAAAAAAAAACGCGGCAACCATCTGCGAGTAAACTCTTTATTTTAGGCGACGTACGATACACGTAGACGTCGTCTCCTCGCGGCTGGTCATTGTAGCGGGTGGAGCGGAAAACCACCAGCAGCAGCCACACTCAAGGCGGCATGAAGCGCTACCAAAGCTCGTGCGCTACGCGCCTCCGCCGCCGGTTCGCCGGTGGCGGCGTACGGCTTGGCCGGAACTCCCCCGTGGGATTTGGAGGTGGAAGTGCTCGCCGAAGTTTGTCGACGACTGACTTCCAGGTGGGTAGTGGCATACGGGCCCCGCCCGAAGAGTTACGCGAGTGGTGAGAGGCTGCTTGTCGAACCACGGTGACTCGTTGGTCATCCCGGCTGGAGGTTCCACGTGCTGGCGTTGACGTCCTGGAGGCTCTTCAGCTGGTCGTCGCCGAGTGGGCAGAGCGACAGCACGGGACCCTTTCCTTCAGACCGACGCATATCTTTTCGGAGGCGCGTAGTTCTGGTAGCGCTTCATGCCGCCTTGAGTGTGGCCGCAGGTTTTCCCCTCCACCTGCTACAATGACCAGCCGTGAGGAGGCGACGTCTACGTGTATCGTACGTCGCCTAAAATAAAGAGTTTACTCGCAGATGGTTCCCGCGGGTTACCCGTTAGGGCAGGCGCTAAGAAGGATCTAGATATCGTAATAGCAGCTGTTGCCGGATCACTCCTATGTCAGCGGGAGTTCTAACTTGATCTTGGTCGTTGCTTTCTGCGCTCTAGCAAATTATAAGTGAAATGTAACAATAAACAATTAGGTTTCTCTCTTAGTTGCTGAAATCAGGTGGATTGTCCGGAGTAATATCATGACGTTACAAAAGAACTGGTATTACATTGCATTTTATACGATAAAAAATGTATAAATCTTAGTTTTATAGCAAGTAACGTTAAATGCATATGTCTAAATAATGTGTGTTTTGGAAGCTACCCTCGCAGTTTATTTGAAGATCCTCGAAAACAATAAAGTTTTTACGTCCATTATGATGTTTGAAGAGGTTCCTCTTAGACTGTCAGTTTATTGGTTTGGACCTAATTATAGGCGAGAGACGTGAGACAGTGCTTTAATAAATCCTTGATGAGCACTCAATTGTGTTGTGGCTTATCCTGTTATCCTGGTCTTTGTAAATTTCGTAAGATATTTCGTTATCAATTTTTTTTCAATTCAAAAAATGATTACATATTCTAAGGTTGTATATCTTGCTGCTCATCTCAGCCAATAGACGTCCACTGCTGGGTATAATCCTTCCCCAAGGTTCTCTACAACAGCCGGTAACGTGCAACCCGCATCCAGCAGCTTACTGCGACCTTTACCAGGTCGTCAGACCACCTTGTGGAGGGCTTACCAACGCTACGTTTCCCAGTACGCGGTCACCACTCCAAAATTTTATAGCCCCCTTGCTGCTACTATAGTCCAATATAAAAAATCTTGGTAAGAACTAGGAAAATACTTTTTAATTTTAAGAACTAAAATTTAGTAAAATAAATATGAGAGTCATTTTCAAGGTTACATATCTGTGAAACGTATAAAATGAATGATTATAATCCACTACGTAAGTGAAGTATCTCATATTGAGTTTAATAACCGGAACAGGTGCGACGGGTTATGTTTGAATGTGATGAAATTATTAATTTTACATATGACTTAGTATTTGCGTTGTTTTCTAGCTTGCTGAAATACAGAATAGAATAAACTTTTTTATACACCAATTTTTAGTTTTTATCAGAATCCCGAAATATTGCGCACGTACAAATGAACAAGTCGACTGTAAATTGATAGAACATATAATACATGGATAGGCAAGCTATATAGTATAGGCAAAGTGAGGACGATTAACACTTTGGTTAATTCATTTCAAACTAGCACTATACTCTGCCATGCTTAGCTATGACAGTTTGATATTGCATCGATGAAAAATGAAAAATAAAACTGTCGCGAAAATCGCTTAATCGGCACTTTTTGAGTTTTTCAAGTGTAGGTACAGAAACCAATTTTAAATTTTTATAATATAATGTACATATAACTTTTCGACACACGTCTCCGTCTATACGGTGCGGTAACCGGGTATGGTTCTAACCACCAATATCCTCTGAGAGCCTCAGAGGCGAGCCCTATTTTGGGCGGTCAGAGCCTCCACGCACACCGGTGCACCATACAACGCCATTGACAACCCTCGTGTATAGCCGTCTCGTCGCGACACTGGCTCCACCTAAATTGCACAAGTATATAATATAACCACATTATTTATAATTTATTCTCTAATTAAAGTCAACGAAATTATTTTAAGAAATTCGAGAAAATTGAAAAATTTTGTGTGACGGTTAATTGATTACTGAATTAAAAAAAAACCTTTAAATGTTAAAAAAAATCTTAATCTTGATTAAAAACTAAAGGTCAGCAAACCATACATATTTTATGAATTAAAAATGAGCTTCGACTTTTATAAATTTCAATATTAATGTTTTTGACTCTTATGTCATTAGTCAAAAATAACCTTTTTTTTTCTGTGCGGAAATTCCCCCGGATACCACCTACTGGTGGTTATGTCGGACTCCAACCGACCAAAAACCGCCCGCCGTCTCAGGTACCAGTAGCCGGGGAATCAGGTGTAACCTAGAAAGGAAATCCCTGAAACCCTGACGTACCTCGGGCCATCTACCTACAGCTTGCAGATGACCCCTTTTCTGCTCCAAAAGAGCGTGTGCTCCATAGCAGATCCCGCTGCCATCCTGGCCTGCTTCTGCTCGGATGACGGATGACCTCACCTATCACCCCAGACTTGCACTTATGGAGGACACAGATCGTTCTGCGATCTCTGGCGCCCGAGCCGTCTGTGATACCGGACACGTTCCCGGGCCTGGCGGACCGGGAGAGTTCTAAATCTCTCTCGGTCCCGCTCCGACATCTCCTTTGCATGCATAACTTGCTCGCAAAAGGAGACGGCGTAGTTCCACGCGCTCTCGCTCCGTAACATGGCGGCGATTATACTACCGAGCGAGAGAGTTTCCACTCCGATGGCCGCCATATGGTCACGCCTCAGCTCCGCCCACGCTGGGTATTATACTAGCGTGTGGAGCACCGTGTCCACGGTCCGGCCATCGCAGTGGTGGCACTCAGGCGTTGGCTCCTTTTGGATCAGACACAGGTGATCTCCGAAGCATCCTTTCCCAGTGATCACCTGCGTCAGCCGATATGAAAGGGTACCGTGATTCCTCTCGAGCCAATCCTCCATAACGGGTCTTACCGCCGCAATGACGGCGTGCCCAGCGCTTGGTTGCCCAAGTCGTTCCTTCCACTCCTCCACAAGGACCTGGCGGAGTTGGGTTTTCTGATTCTCGATTTCCCGAGTTTTAAGACTCCGGCCCATGAGCAAAAATAACCTGACATAAATAGAAGTGTATATGGAGAAACATAGATATTCGTTACTCACGCAAATATATATAAAAATATTCCATTTTATTTAAATGAATGTATTTTTAGTATGAAATTAATTACGTTAAGTTATTTCTTTGAAGCATTTACCTATTTCATTGCAAATATTATTGGAGCTACCGAGAAAGCGTTGTATATCAGGAAATAACGTGACTTGTAATGTAGACTATTGTAACTTATGTTCTACGACGTAGGCACTACGGCGTAGGTCTTCTACTGCATACAAAATGCAAAACCGGCATGTTCGTACACTACAATCTTAAATGATGCGACCGCGAAGATAATTATAATTATGAAACCCGAGATTATAATAATTTCACTAGAGTCTAACCATTGCCTAGGGATGAGAGTAATTAAGAAATGAAGGTCAATATTGGAAGGTTGTTACTTAAATGAACACGACCAAGCAATATAAGTTTAGTAAATCAAATTCCCAAAAGCCGTTTAGATAACTTAAACTATTAATTGGCATGGAAATGTATACCTTATACATATTTCGAACATCCTTTAATACAAGATGTAAATTAGGCTTATTGACCTCGAAATAAAGGTCAAAAGTTTTGAGTCAATTGCATCAGTGGCACAATAGTAGCGTATGCAACTGTCTTGGATTCGCTTTCTGGGTCAGACTAAATCCTTGTATGATCTGGAAATATTTGTTTTCGAGTTGGAGTATTTTCTATGTATAATATTTCTGTATCCGTGACATAACGGCGATGTTTAGCTTGAAACGAGATGGTATTATGTGTCAAATGTCCGATTATTTATTACTAGCATATTTTATTCTTAACATTATTAAAGATCGGCTACTAGCTCAACCGTTTTTACCTATATATCAGTTTTTCCACAGAGTACCAGTCGTCCTGGACCTCTGACACCCTGAGGGTGAACTGCATTTAAACGTGGCACTAGTTATCGATATATTTGAGAGCACTTACTTTCCAATAACGATTGCTTTACATGTCCACTGCTTAATGTGCTCTCCGTGGCACGGGCGTCAAATGTCACCAAACTTGCATACTTTGGAATTTTATTATTATAAGAATTTCTTATAAGAAAAACCCAATAACACTTGTGGCCCGTCCCGGGAACCCCAGACCACTTGATTGACAGTCGCATTTACTAACCGCTAGACCAATTGAGCAGAAATATATGTAGTACAAAGTTAAATATATATTATTAGCTATTTATTTATAGACGTTGATAAGACCACCTGTAATGTGAAATCTTAAGCTCTACATCTCTATACTCCCATTGAAAATCATGCAAACAGATTTTTGATGGTCGGTAATAAAATAATCTAATAATCCTAGAACTTACTCGTATATTACTGTTAGAAATAAATTTGTTAAAACTAGTGATTACTATTTACATGATTAAGTATACGTTTCTAGTAGCGTTATCTGCTAATTTGAGACTAGATGACGTTCTGTACATATGGTAGAACATTATTTTGTTATTATTTCCTTTATTTCAATGAATGAAAAACTCTCTATATAGGCGACGTAGGGCACACGCTGACGTTGCTTCCTCGCGGCTTGCCACTGTAGTGGATAGAGGGAAAAACTCGTCCCTTCCACCCATGGCCACACTCAAGGTGGCATAAGGTGCTGGTGCGCTCACCTCCGCCGTCCAGTTCGCCAGTGGTGAATTGGGTCCGAGTGGAGATCGTCCTTACGGGCCTTCTCTGTGATCTACTTCCGCGAAATTACGTCTCCGCAGAAGATTGCAACCGCGATAAAACAACTGTCGCTACCGGCCATGGAGCGTATGACAGCCGGTAGCGTGAGATCTCTTCCAATAACTGCAGTATTAATTTCTAGGTAGTAGTGCCACGCTGATTTCAGCACAAGCAGGCCGGTTCGACCAGGGTAGTACTACCCTCCCACAGAAGACCAACCTAAAACGGCAACATCTGTGTTGTCGGATGGTGACCACAACTGTTGGATTCTATTCATGCTCTCCATCAGGCAGAGTAGAATTACTTTGGCGGGCTCCTGATATAAAAAAAAGGAAAAAAAGGGAGGACCCCACGCTGCGTCGCCCAGGTGGAACAAGCCGCTAGTGTGTTCAGCATCAGACCCTTGATCTAGCCTTCTAACGTGAGTCTCTTAAGATGATTGTAGAAACTCTTGGTTATCAATCCGAGAGCAGATACGTCTAATCAAAACGATTATCACTAAACCTACATTCCACATATCAACAACCTCGTGACATAGATCTAAATACTTCATTTGCTTTTATTTTTCAACTTTCACGAGATTCTCGTCATGAGTAACGACGATATCGATAATCATTGCGCCGCGCTCTAAGCGATCTATCACCACAATATCAGGCTTATTGGCAATAATAGTACTATCTATGATAATAGATCGATCCCAATATATCATAGTACAACCATTCTCGAGAACTGGGTCGGGCAAATACCTGTAGTATGGCACTTCAAAATCGACAGTTATTTAAGGACAAGTTGTAGGTGTACGATCCTAGCTACTTGGTTGTGCTTGTATTATTATTATTATTTTATTCTAAGCCTACTAAATGGAATCTACTCTGTCTGATGGAAAGCATGAATAGAAATGATGAATGGTGGTCCCCATACTCATTTCGAATGCAGACAATTCCATATGGCTACCTACACTACGGCAGTCTAGTGAGATGCTTTTTCACGCCCCGCAAAATAGATAGAGCATGAGTACATAGCCTACCTGATGGTAATTGCTTGGTAAACATAGGCAAGTGTCATTACTGAACATTGGTAATCTAACTGAATGAGGTCTAGTTTTTCTTATAAGAAACAAATATTAATCACACTTACGTTGTGTACAAAACGAATGGTAAAAATAATATAAAAACTATTGACTTGCTGAAATAAAAGTTTAAGTTACTTAACATCAAGCATTTTTAATAATTAAATAAAAACATATAATTGTGGTATATACAAACTGTGACAGATAAAGAAAAGGTGTAAATTACTATCGTTGACAGCAAAACTATACTATCGCTGTCTATTTCAGATCTTTTCATGTATTCTCTATATTCTGCTCTCTATTTACTATGAATAATTAAATAGCATATTAGAAATAATATAAATTTATTCCATTTTTAAACTATAACATATTTCTTAAAAAGCCAATCATAAATTTACGGCATATACACATCACGCACGAGAGCTCGTAGGTAAAACTCCGTTCTTACGTAAGTAAACGAGTAGCTCTACGAGTAATGTGGCCACACGCTTCGTATCATTTAATTTTTATTATACAATGAATAATTCCTTTCTAAAGTGGTCTAGCGATGGTTATAATAAAGTTTAGAGGTCATCACCATTTTACATAGACAAAAAGAAATACTGAAAAAAGAGAAAAGTTACAACTCTTAATGCTGATCAATTGTTGTTGTAATGGTAGAAAAAAAAATTGAATCTTCAAAATGTATCTTTGTATATATGTATGTACGATTATAATATTTTTTGTTTATTACTAGTAGCGTAATAGCCACAGACAAACATATAGCCACATTTATTTTTAAAATTCATTCGTTACATCTGCAGAATTTTTATATAAAAAAAAATGACTGTAAAAATGGTTATTACACAATCTGCATAGTGCACCACTATTAGTTAATAATATCCAAAATAGATTAAAAAATAAATCCTATTTAGTAGATATGATATAAAGGAATATGAACTGTGTAGACATCATATGATTCATGTTGCGATCCTCTCGGTGCATAGACGAGTATCACTTCATTCAATCAACCGGCTGGGATCGAATGACGTTCGCTTCTGTAACGATAATTAATTTCAAATCAACCCTTATATTATATATTTGTTTTGTTGAAATAAAGACACCCATTACAACATTTTCAGGATATTCACATATTAGTATATATTTACAAAAATCTTGAATAAGTTTTCATCTAAGTCTAAAAAAAATATATTCAAAATATAAGGCTTATCAAATTACTTTAATCAAAGTATTGCCCATCATTAGATCCTACTTTCTTTAACCTTTCTAGCAGTAATCGAATCCCCCGAAAAACAATTTATCTTTTGACGCAATCCATGATCGACCCATTTTTCGATTTTTCAAAAGAGTGTCGATCGATCGTCGATCATGGACTACTCGCTCAAACCATGCGCTATCGACCGAGACAATGGGTAATCGGAGGGGGCTATGTCTAGTGTATACAGTGGGTGGAGTAGAATTTCCCATGAAAGCTTTTCCAGGTAAATTTTGACTGGTTTTGCCACATGTGGTCGAGTATTGTCATGTAACAGAATCACTTTGTCGTTCTTTGCTAGCATAGTATCTTTTATTTTACAGCAGCAAACTTTTACAATATACCACCACAATAAGCGTAAAACTAGATTGTCATGGGGCCTCATGGAGACACCGTAGCTACATTGTTTATTTATACAGACTAAACATTCTTCATACTTCACTTATAGATACTTTTTACTAACATTAAATATTTAAGAAAATTTATTCTAATAACAGGATGTTAAAAGCAATTTCTTGTACTAAGTTAGTACTTACTTCGTAGAAAAGGTTAACAGGTGCTAAATTCCAACAAATACCTTCACGCCATCTTATACGTCAAATTTACTACATAATGTTTGAAGTACGAGTTAGCAAACAATCTGTTTTTGTATTCCTTATATTTCCGAATCTCCATCGTCACAAATTTGCAGTAATTAAATAAATCATTAATTGTTGCGGGCATTTGACACACAACGTCATCTAGTTTCAAACTAAGCAGAGCTTGTGCTATGATAACTGACTGATTGAAGAATACTTATATACTTTTTATTCTGTAAATACAAACATATTATACATAGAAAACACCCAAACGTTGAAACAAATATTTGTAGATCCGGGAATCGAACCTAAGACCTCAAGCATAGCAGTCGCGTTCGCTACCGCTGCGTCACCGAGGCAGTCAATTCATTTTAAGCTTCTATCTGATAAGCTGTTGTGTGTCACTGCTGTAAGAAAAGTTGTTTTTAAATGATTCCGTTGATTACATCAAGATGGCGATGACAGTGTAAATTCTTGTCATAGAATCAAAGTTATCAACTTGGTTACTATTGTGCAAATCCTTTATGCAAAAAGTAACCAAGTAATCGTCTGTTTACTGTCTATCTATTCATTTAAAGGTTGTTTACAGCGCCATTTGTATAATTTATAACATCCTTAAAAAAGGTTTTAGTGAAGAAGTTAATTATTTATGTAATTATTTTAGGATATTGTTTAACATTCCTGTTAATTTTCTAAGATGACTAATGTTCCCTCAAAATGCGATTACAATGCGGTCTATGTCTACTTGTTATCTTACTTCTGTTCATACAAAAACGATTAAGCAAATTTTATTTCCACAAGTAAAATAACACTAGTCGCTATTAAAATGCTATTCTGACGTGAACACGGAAGGATTCATAAAAAGGTATATAGAGAGTATGTAACTTTTTTAATCACCTTTTTTTAACTATTACATAGAAACCAATTTATGATTTTACGGGCTTACAAATATTCGTTCTAATGTATTTTAGATTAAGTACTATGTACATTTGTGGTGTGAAAAATAAAAACTATTATTGATATTATTACATACAATATAGTGCACCTACATATTCGGTCAGTTGGCATATTATGCCGGCGGTATTGAGTCGTCCAATTTATTATTTGGGTATTATTATTTGAGTAGGATATTATAAATTAAAAAGTATTTGTAATATATTAACATTTAATTTTGGTGTGAGTTCTCGCTCTTTTACATCTCTAATTCAGTGAACCCTATAGGTTTTGGTATTCCAACTAAGCCAAAAAAACCACGTATCTCTTCATTGTATTGACTTAGAACCATAGTTTTTTGCAGTTTTAAAAGACTACAGAAATTAAACTTGATGTTAATTAAAATAAGGATCACTTAGATGGTTGAGTAGTAAAGTAATTCTAAAGGATTTTTTTTCTATTTGAAAAACGGAGCCCTAAAAACATTACACGTCACCTAAACTTGCTCCTTCGGGTTTTGTTTAATAGAATTTTTTTCTGTGAACTTAGAAGAGCCGTGCTACTAAAATCATAAAAAAATAATAGAAGTCTGTAATAATTTTAGGTACGAATAGAGCAGTCAGCAGATATAAAGATATTGGTATATTTAAAAATAATTCAGAAAGGATAGTAAAAATTTTGCAAATTATTGAAAGTTGTTGGCCATTTTATATGCACAACACAACACAGAATTATTTTTGCATGTTCACGATTGCTACATCCATACATTCTGTTGAATGCCGGTGGCTAGTATTTGTACTTTACAAGACTTATTAACAAACAATGTTATTTTCCGAAGCTTTATTAGTTACACTGGTATTATTCAATGTTGAATTTATATTTACTAAGTGGCAACATAATAAGTAACGTAAGTGACAACAAAAAGTTCAAGTAAACAAACATGAAATTACAGACAATATACACATATATACCTGTACATAATGGCTCTCTAGCGTATTTTTTTTATTAAAACCATAAAAAATTTAGCTTACTATTAACCGTTGTCGAATATTGTATAAGTTGACTTGATCTTATAAGAGGTTAATTAATAAATTAGCAATTATGTAACAAATCATTTTCTGTTACAACTTTTTGTGTTGGAGGAATGACGTCATCCCTCATTAATAAAAATTGTTACTTTGGGTCAAATTACGAAAGCCAATTTAAATTGTCTGTCGTTCTCAATTGAAACAAATCTTAATCTAAACTTTGGATATTAAAATGTCATCTAAATCTTCATGCATGGTTTAAGTATATTTTTTTGTAAATACATACTTATACGTAGATAATTATATATAGATAAATAGATGCAACTCAAATTCTGTCTTTTTTATAGAGTATTGTCATTAATTATATTGTCCCTCAACGAGTATTATACCTTTTTAAAAGTCAAAGTTCCATCGTGTGGAAGATTACAAGTCAATTTGGAGATAATCCGGATCCTAAATATTGCAAATGTAAAATCAATAACGCTTGTAATAAACTTAAGCAGAAGATAAATAAGAATGATGTTGATATAATGTAAGATAAAAATTTATATTCATAGGTATGGAACATGTTATATTTGAAATACTTATTGGCACTTTAGGTAGTACTAGGATTTGATGTTAATGACATTAAACGATGCCCAAACACAATTAAGGTGGTCTAAACTAGTCACAACTGTGACAACATTGAAAGTGTCACTCGCGCACGCCAAATATTGTCTAAGGTTCTAGAGACAACACTTATATTACTACGCTAGTAGTATTAGTATTGGCGGTGGGTTCCACATTTAGACTCAGAGACGGTCCTTTGTACGTCGCTGTAAGGTTGAGTAGATGAACCGAGCTGTGCTAGTAGTATATTTGATTAACAATGCCTACTTTAAAACAAGGCAGTTTTAAAAGTAAATCTGAAATCTTAATTATCATTACTGTATTACATGTACTCGCGTTTTGTTATCTAATACGGAACATACTGACTGCAATAGTCGGGGCTCATTTTCGATAGAATAATTTAAGTTTCCTACACTAGAAATTATTGAGACTTTTAAGCCTTTCTTTCTTTTAAATTTTTGATTTTTATTTATAATATAAAAGCTTATGCTATAATCAAAGCTAAATTTTATCATAGACACGTTCCGCATCCCAACAATAGACATATAATCGTAGTTATATTTTCTCCTTAAGTCAACAAGAGGGTATAGCGACCTCAGTCCCAACGCGTTTACTGGCCAGAACTAAGCATATTATCTTTAGGAATATAATTATGTTATTTACTCTATACAGAAAGCCAAGGATACAAGTTACATATTCCACATATCATGGCATGACTTGGTGATAACATTTCTTTATCCTTGACACGATTATAGAACAGACAGTAGTTTTATAATACATATTTAAAAGCTATGGCGTTTACAAATAACAGCTAATTTCAGGTAATAATGCAATGTTTTTTATACGAATAAAATAATTGATAAGTTTAATTTTTCATTAAAAGTTGTAGAGTACTATTAATAACCCGATATTGATTAAATACAATACTATTAAAAAAAATCTTTATGTACCTCGTACACGTTAAATTTCGCTCTATACATACTGATGATACTATTATTATAAGAAGTTTATGAATACTTAAAGAATAATCCTTATTTATAATTGATAATGATAAAATTGTAGTACTTTTTCTATTTTTAAGACAACGCCTGTTAAGAATAAATCCTGTATCGTGGGGTACTTTACAGACATAAAAGGAATGGATACAAAGAATATCCAGACTCGACACAACAATTTGCGGATTACACATGTAACTGTATGCAAGTTTTTGATTGTGTCCTAAAACTACAATTGTATTGGATGTTTCAGAGATATTATTACTACTAGTATTACTTAGTACTAACTGAAGTTGCCCTTTTTTTACATAGCGTTTTTTTATTTATTTTAAGAGCCTGCCTAAGTGACTTTGCTCTGCCTGATGGAAAGCATGAATAGAATCCAAGAGTTATGGACCCCATACTCATTGCGAATGCAGACAATGCAGTATGATGACCAACACTATGATGTCCTAGTAAAATGCATTTTCACCTCGCTTGCGCGTGTATAAGGTATGACAATCATTGTGGCATTGTATTGCACACACTCGGTCTCGTACTCACTAACGAAATGCGACAGCACGTATGCTGTCGCTTTAGGTTGATCTTCTGTGAGAGGGTAGTACTGCGCCAGTTGAGCCGGCCCGTTCGTGCTGAAATCGGTGTGGTTCTACAACCTTTAAACTTTGTCTCGACACTGGTTAGCCAATTTGAGCTAGTCATATCGGAGTTTTAGTAAGAATAGTAATTTATTTAAACATTTACCATTTTTAATTCTCCTTTTAAAACACTTATCATTGTCGTAACAAAAAAAAAGAATTGTAACAAATGATCTTGTCAATTAAATCTTACGTGTTAGAACGTATAAATCTGTCGCCTTTTATTAAAGATTTCCAGATGATCTTGTCAATTAAATCTGACATATTAGAATTATTAAAGTTGTAGTTGTTATAAAATAAAAATAAGGGTAAACATTTAATCGATACATGTGTATTGTATACATTATGAGCAGCAACACAACGCATGGGCTATGGGCTAGTGAAATAGACATGAGTGATTCGGCAAGTTTACAAGTATGATAAATCGATGTCTTAGATAAAGTAACCTTTGCAACCTTTTCGTACCGTTTTTTTTTCTGACAACTCCTAAATTCACGAAAACAAGGATAAAATAACTTAAATCTGACAACGATGTTGAAATATTTTATGTACTTTAACATAATAAATTATTTAATACTCCATTTGAGTAAATTAATTTACCTTGTTCTCGGTCCGTTCAATACTTCTTAATAGACTATACTAAAAGCCTTAAGAACTTGATAACGATCAATGGTTTTAGATTAATTGAGAGTACGATAAACATGGGCCTTAGACCGATTTGACTTCATCCATTCATATGTGAAACAGTTCTGTGCCATATATGCCCTGCCGCGTACTTTTTTTATTGACAGAGATGTCCGTCAAGCATACGAATAGCTTCTTATTGAGTTTACCGTTTACCGACTGTTTACCGTTTCAATCAATTAATTGCCAATATTACAGCGTCGTATTGTAAAGAAATATAGCTCTTCTCAGAAGTCACTTTATATCGGTGGTAAATGAACCGGATAGTACTGAGTTACATTATTTATCCGGCTTCGAAACTTCTTCTGGATTTGTTACATTCTATGCCAAACTATAGTAAAACTAAAAGCCCGTTTACACTATTCTACCACTATATAAATAATTACACTAGTTTGAAGCATAGTGCATTGATACTAATACTATTATTATGTGTAATTTGATACTATATGGACATGGAGCACTCAACACAAGTCTGGTAGTTTGCAAGGTACGTACCCAAAGAAGTGCGCCAACTGTGTATATTGTATTATTTACCACATTGATGATTTATATGGTTCATTAACGATAATGAGGCCACAAACCAAGCAATATCAGACCCCTCATGGAGGTCTTTCTAACATGGCAACAGTTAACCACCAACTATTATCCTAAATTAGTCCACATGACTACACGTAAAAGGCATAATGGTGACTCGAGAAAGTACTCTAGGCATATTGATCTCCTATTATGAATTGGGTTATCAGTATTACTATTGAGCAAAGTATTAGATAATTTTATTCGTAGACTCTGTTCACATACCCAAATATGTTGATTATGTACAAGGAGATTTACTATACCGCTGATGTCTTCTAGTAAACTTGTTAAGACAATTTGTAGAAATATTTTACATATTAATTTCTATCAGTATATGCCACACTCACTGTAGTATACACAGAGGAATGAATATGTTTTTCAGTCCTTTACTTCTACATGCTAAATGCATTTCGCTTCGAAAATAGCTGAGAATGTCTTGGTAGACAATGTGTGTACAGCTTGATTGTTAGCAAAGCTTCGTCAAACGTGCTGTGCTCACGCACAGTTACTCTAGTTATTGTGAGTGTTGAACATAATCCTCTTTAATTTTCTGTCTGCAAAATGTTTCTGTGGCATAAATATATATTAGTTTCATTTTTACCATTTACCAGAATACTGAAACACTAGCTAAGTCTATACAGCTATTCATGTTCTACTGTAATGACACAATGCAGTTGTTGTCTACCTGCAGCTAGTAATGTACTATTTCATACTTACTATAAAATAGTGTATAAGCAGTTGTATATAAGCAAAACTCCGTACGCATATATTTTAAATATCAATGATCAAAACAAACTGTACAGATCGTAACTGTTTGCATTACGCAACTATTGGAGTTCTTACTTACCAATTACTACTACTTTAATCGTTGTTAAAAAAACTACAAAAGCAAGGACCTCTCTGTTATATGTCATGGTTTTATGGCAATGATAAAGGTAACCATACCATCTCTCCAATTAAAAAAAACTAATAATTTGTCTCTTGTTAATAATCCATTTCAATATTACTGCATAGTAAATTTATATTACACCCAGGTAAAATTATGTTAATCCACTTATTCTATCTGATATTTTTTATGTTTCATAGTACATCGACTACAGATTCTCGACGTCCACTGGTGTATTTGACAGCGAATACATTGAACTGGGGTTAAATTCTTTCATAATTTACATAAAATGTAATATTCTTCACACTTCATCACACATTATAAATGACTAACAATTTACACAGAGACGTTAATTTTCTACCAGATTAGGAAAATTGTACCGTGCAGTACAACTCTACAAAGGTAATTAACCAATTTGCTTTGCTTGCTTAATAACATACCAAGTTTTCTGTGATTAGTCTCTAGCTTTAAGTACTACGTGACACCAAAGATAAAGTCATAATTTGAAGAACTTTAATTTGTCTAACTTAACTAATAGCTACTAATGTCGTTCATCTATTCCTTGTATTGTTAATGACAGTAAATGTCAACAATATAAAATTATAAATTAAACATTTATTTAGTTAAAATTTGTCAACACAATCATACAATTAAGATTAGATGGTTAACCGCCAAGACCTAACGCACCTCCTTACTGACATGAAATAACGCACTGAAAGTCTAGGCGGTCAACCGTCGAAATGTTACAATATAGCGATGATCGTGTCGTGTTATAACTAGTACTAAACGATCGATGCTAAAATTTTTTATATTTGTGTTTTTATTAGAAACTCACATTTTATTTCGATCACTACAATCCTTTATATTTAAATTCTTTAACAGTTTGAACTTTTCATCAGTTTGAAGATCAAAATCTTACCATACTCATTATGTGCTTTAACTTGTAAAATAACTTAAGAAATGAAAGATACGTATTTCACAAATATAAAATTATCTAATTGACAGGAATTCATAGTTTCGACCCTAGCCTATTTAAATTTCTTGGATTTTATTTTGAAAAAGATTATGTAAGTTAACAAATAAACTTTTTGTTGTAATAAATTATTAATACGAAACTAATGTATTTTTGTTGAGATTTTTAACCTTAACAAAAAAAAATACATTAGTTTCGTAGTGTATGTAAATATAAGCAAAAAAATAATATTGATTTTTTGTGTTTTACATTAAATTTAAGAAAAATAATTACAATGCATATATTTGTACAAATTCTTCAAAAATTTACAAATGAATCAGACGTTACTTTGTTAAGAGAAAGAATTTTTGAATATTTAAATGTTCGATCTTGCGAATTACAAACAATGTAACATGTGCAGCCACGATCATAAATATATTACCTTGTTACATCGGCAATAATATCATTTCCAGTAACAAGTTCAATAATATCTGTCTCCACGAACGCAGCACAGACATGTAACCGTTCGTAGGTACCTATTAAAAATATGTATGTGACGATATTAGTTCCAAAACAATGTGATACTTTTTGGAGTGCATAACATGTGCCGTTTACTAATTCTATGTTTCTATCAGCATTTGTATTGATTTCTCAGTACCGTACGGAATCATATAATACATGTGTAATATTCAATATTACTAATGGCCACGTCTGTTTCCTAGTCGACTGATGTATATCAATTTTTTTGTTTACCTCGTATTTTCTTTGATGCTATAGAACCACAATTGAGACAAACACAAACGTCGTTGGTATGAACGCGGCACGCTCTGCGAGAACACTTTTGTTCTTTACAACAAAGAAAAGAACATCTGACAGAACATGGACATGCTTTCTGACACAACGCCGTGTCTGTAAAGAATAGCTTTTCCAAGGTGATTTCTATTATTCTTATAAACACATGTACACTTAGTATGCAATTATTTACCCAACTACGACGAAGAAAAAAGGAAGGCTAGTAAGGAAACTACGAAGAAGATTATTTTGGCAGTCTAAGTATGTATGTTCCATCGTAACACCTAAGCTATTGAATCGATTTTAACAAATTACGCAGAAAAAAAATTCATAACAGTCCGGGTGACATAGGCTACATAAATTTTATTAAAATTTTATGCGACGGAATTTAAACCTCAAGTTAGAAATCTTGAAAAAAGCGAACTGTGAAGATCATCACGTGTTTAGAATACCAAACCCAGCCACACTGTGTTTCTACAATGATTCTGTGATTGCCTGCAAAGTATCCATCAAACAGACCTAACAGGTATACAATGGGTGCGACCACGGGTCTCTCTTAACCATTTTTGTACCTATGCATTGCTGGATTTCTATTTGAATTATTTTCCTGTTTCGTCCTTTTAAACCGTTTTTACGTTACCGGGTTATATTTTTTAAAATTCATGTTTTATTTAATATTTCTTTTAAAATACGTCATTATCATCCTATAAAAGATTTAAAAAACAATGCAAATTCATATTTGACAATATTAAGTTAAAGAAAAGTAGCAGAAAGAAAGAAAATAAAGAAAATATTTAAAAGAAAATCTTTTGAACAACAACAAACGCTCTTCTATTCGCAATGCAGTCTGCAATATTCAATCAACCACGATGGACCATATAATGTTATGCAACTAATAACATTTGGTTAGTCATCTCCATGTATTTTATGAAAGCCGACTTTTCTATATATTAAAGAACAAATGATACAAAATATAATGTACACAATAATAACTTTCTAAATCAGTTTCTTTTTCACATTTCTAACTTTATTGTCCATTTTAAAAAAATAAAATTAAAATTAATACAAAAGTTGTTTACACAAGCAGAGATTAGTTTTTAATTACTAAAAAATGTTAAACTCTGTGTTAAATATTCTTAAATTATAATATTTTGTTTATTTTATTCATTATATGTTTACCAAATCAGAACTTAATTTATCATTTTTTAAATATTCATAACAAAAACAACCGAATGAGTGTGGTTCATGGTCGCACACCGAAGGTTTCTTACAAACTTGTAACAAAGACAAATTTGACTTTGATTAAAGTACTCCTGCATACATCGTACGTTATAAGTAATTTTCGAAGCCTAAAATATAAATTTATAATAATAAAACCATTAGTATATAATCTACATGACATGATGAAATGTCTACATGACATTATGTAAATTGCACTATGAAACAGACTAATCATTATTGAAATCAACTTTTAATCAGTACTTTTATTTGAAATAATAAATACATAAAGAATCATTATATCTTTCTATTCTCAGACCTCCTGTGGCTCCAAAGATACTTGTAGCCTGTCACTAGCACCATCTAGTGTTAAGAAATGACTTCGCATAAGAGCTAAACGAGTCACCCATGCGGCATCTTTTGAAGTTGAATTTGACCTTTGAATATTGTATATATTGTACCACTAGATGTCGTGAAATTATATTTATTGCAAAAAAAATATTGGGCATTAAATTTTAAACACATTATGTTGTTATCCCACCATCTTCAAGGTACTGATTGTTATCGAGCAGCAACTTTACTCGTATATGTAAAGTGGACGTCGAAAAAATTAAAACTGTCATCTCTTATAATGTTGCCAGAGTGCAAGACAATTGAAGTAAATAATTGATCTTTTCTATTGACTTTGCGGTTTAAATTTATTTTACTTAAATATTTTTAGGTTTAAATTACTTTACTTCTCAAGATTACATAATCACTTACAAACAGTAATAAAGTACTAATCTCAAGAGACAAAAATATAATAAAATGGCAGTTGACAGGTAGACTGTTCCTAGCTGATTTTAATGTAATGTAGGTACTTCTTTAAAATAAGATATCCATTCTTACGTAGGTTTATAACTGATAAATATATTTTTTCTTTCTGTGTATTATCCTACTCTAGATGGATAGCATTGATTCAGGTTAAACTGTTATAACAAATTTTGAACCGCTTACTGAAATTTGATTTGTGTTGTTAGAGATCTGCTAAATTAACTGTACAGTTAGATGTAGGTGTGTGATTATGTGACTGGACCATAAGAATTATTGCTGTTTTTTTTTTTCACAAACCATAGAACCGTTTGGTTAACCATTAGAAAAGGTATAAAATGGTCACAAGTAAAACCACGGTTGAAACAATCTACCATAGTCCATGAAAATGTGAATGATGTAAGTATAGTTACCTCTATTAAGTAATAAAAAAACACTCATACACCCATTTACCCCTAACTCCTTAATTTTAACAACCATATTTTATCCGCGTACGTAACCTTTGGTTACTACTCTTTTTAATTTATTATAGTAAAAATTTTACGTATTATATGATCTGACATTATTATTTTAAACACTAATTCTAAAACAGATCTATACGTATCTTCATATACCCTAAACAAATTCTCCCGTAATCGTTATGTTTATGGAAATTTCTGTTATCACAATATAATCTTTGGTATAGTAATCATGCATGAAGGGTTAAAGACTAAGAGGCTGTAATAAGTAGGTAGGTTACACATAACTTTCAACCATATTATGAACTAATTTATAACTCAGCTTATCCCTGTTATTGTAATATATTGCTGACATTAATGTTTTAATAACAAAGTGCTTATTCTCGTATAAAAGTATACCATTACTTACTTTTAACGTTCATAATACAGTCTTGATTTTTAAAGGCCAGGTGGGCTAAGTAAAGATTTAAATAGTAAATATACATTCACTATAATAAGGTATTATAACCTTTTTTGAAAAGTTATAGCCAGTATGTATTACATATATGCGTTTGGGCGCAAATAATACCACTTCATGTTTTAGAATCTTGTTTTATTGCTAGTGTGATTTTTACTTTACTGTTTTGCAATGAGTCTTTGATTTTTCCTTTACCTCGCCTCACTTTCACCATATTGAAAGTTTTCGTTTCTAAATATTTGCAAAAAACTAATATTTACTTATATACAAGGTATTTTAAAGAAGCAGCGAATGCGAAGGCAGCTGCAAATATAAGTCATAACTTTTATATCTTAGACATTCAAACGATACAATGCAATAGTTGATACATGGAGTTTGTTGTTAACTATTTTTTAATATTAGTTACGACGTTTCACGTGTTTTCCCGGCATTTATAGACACTCTATCGCTTCTACATTAATAAACAAAGCATCCGAAATGCTATTTTTAAATCATATAATTATGTAGGGACTTTTGTACCTAAAAGTTTCAAATCCTAACATAATAACCGAAGTTCGTAAACCCAATATTATTACTATACAAACTCGTTATTTTGCGAAGTTCGGACAATTGCCATATTTAGAGTGTAAAAGTCATGTGAACTCCAGAAACCTTCTGCTGGTAGATGTTACTTGTTCACTTTTAAAATTGTTCGTCTGCTATAGTAAATATTACAAAACAGTCTTTTAAAGATGTATTGATTTTTAACTAGTCATTTTAGAAGTATTTGAAGGAGGCTTATGCTTAATAAAATGAAAGATGAAAACCTAACGTATCTCTAATCGAAGTAATCATTGTCCGTGTGGTGACGGATTATGAATACATAGTGTTACCATTCCTATTCATCCCGTGAGTGTCGCAAAAGGCGACTAACTGAACAAAGTATGTATGGCGAAGCCATAGTATTATAATAGTTTAGGTCTGTACGCGGCTACGCGCTACATTAATTGTTTACTCAGCTGACCTACTCTTGATATTGTAAATTATTAAATAAGGAAACATAAATAGTATATTGTCAAATTAGCAATTTAAGTAAACAAGCAAACAACCTAGTTACCCCCACCTAAACCTGTCCATATTACATAGAAATATTATTGTATATAAACCTTAGTTTATGTTAAGAAAAGTGAGTCATTATTAAATATTACAATCAACGTGTCGTCTAATTGGTTCCCTGGGCAAACACGCAACAGTATGCAAGACAACATCATTACCAATGAGAAGTAAAACTTAAACCAAACCCTATTCCAACGCGTCTGTCCAGCGTGATATAATAGGCCAAAACCTCCTTGCTAAGGAGAGGCCTATATCCAGTAGTGGACTGTAAAAGGCTGTTGATGATAACGTATCTCTAATACGCTTTTTGATTTCAAGTTTGCAATAGTCTAGTTCTATCTTAAGACGCAATAAAATATCAGTGAAGTTTATTTGAATCTTAAAAACTATGTCTACTTAATATTTAAACTAACATATTGTTCATAAACGTGAGTTTTAAATCAACCTACCCGTATGGTGACAGATTAAGAATATAGAGTGTCACAGTGTAAGAGTAACAAGTGCCTAAAGGAACAAAGTACGCAGGACAACATCACTGTAAAAAGAAGAAAAACTTGAATAAACCTTTTTTTTTAACGTGTGGAAACCCCCTCGGGCCGTCACCCCACCGGGGTTTACGGCGAGGCGGTGTGTCGGAATCGGACCGACTAAAACTACACGGTGTGCCACTCTGCGCCTAACATAGGAGGGATCCGGGCGCCGCTGCTATTACGACATCCAGATCCCTCCCAGCGCCTACCCGCTAAAGCGGGCACCATCTGCGGATAAACTCTCTATTTAGGCGACGTACGGCACACGCGCACGTCACCTCCTCGCGGCTGGCCACTATAGCGGATGGAGGGGAAAACCTGTTCCGACCACCCGCGGCCACACTCAAGGCGGCATGAGGCGCTGGTATGCGCGCCTCCGCCGCCCGGCTCGCCGGCGGCGAATTGGGTTCGAGTGGAGATCGTCCTCCCGGGCCTTCTCCGCCGCCTCCTTCCGCGAAATTACGTCTTCGCAGAAGGTTGCGACCGCGGTAAAACAACTGTCGCTACCGGCCATGGAGCGTATGACGGCCGGTAGCGAGAGATATCCTCCAATAACTGCAGTAAGGACCCCACGCTGCGCCGCCCAGGCGGAACAAACCGCTAGCGTGTGCTGAGCCGAGTCCTCACTGCAGTCGCAGTGGTGACAGGCGGGACTCAATTCCCTCCTGGCGACCGAGTGCAGATACTTCCCGAAGCAACCGTGCCCGGAAAGGACCTGCGTCAGTCGGAAGGAAAGAGTCCCGTGCTGTCGCCCCGCTCACTCGGCGATGACCGGCTGGAGAGCCTCCACGAGGGCAAAGCCAGCACGTGGAGTCTCCAACCGGGACGACCACCGAGCCATTGTGGCTCGACGAGCGGCCTCACGCCACTCGCGTACCTCTTCGGGCGGGGGCCGTATGCCGCTACCCGCCCGGAAGTCAGCCGTCCGCCGATAAACTTCGGCGAGCACTTCCGCCTCCAAATCCCACGGGGGAGTTCCGGCCAAGGCGCACGCCGCCTCCGTCGATACGGTGCGGTAACCGCGTATGGCTCTAACCGCCAATATCCTCTGTGGGCGCCAGAGGCGAGCCCTATTCTGGGCGGTCAGAGCCGCCGCCCACACTGGTACACCATACAGCGCCATTGACCGGACCACCCCCGTGTATAGCCGTCTCGTCGCGACGCTGGCTCCACCCAAATTCGGCAAAAGTCGCCCAAGGGCAGAAGCAGCGCCGACCAGCTTTGGAGAAAGCTGTCGGAAATGCTCGTCGAAGAGCCACCTGCCGTCGAGGATCAGGCCCAGATATTTCATCTGGGCCTGAACCGGTACGAGGACCGAATTGACTACGATAGAGGCGCCGAGTGGTGGACCACGACGGGGCCCATGGAACAAAAGTGCCTCCGTCTTCTCTAGGGCCACTCGTAAACCCAGCGCCTCAATGCGCCCGACCACCAAAGAGTCTTGAAAGTTCGCCCCCCGGGCCGTGACCAATGTGTCATCGGCGTAACAAATTACGCCCAGCCCGGGGGGAAGACGACCTCGAAGGGCCCAGTCGTATCCCATATTCCACAGGAGTGGTCCGAGGACAGACCCCTGTGGAACACCGCACGACATGTGCCGCCGCCTCAGAATGCCATCTCGGTCCTCGTACATGACGGTACGCTCCCTAAGATAGTCTGCCACAAGCCGCCTCAGGTACTCTGGCACCCCGTGGTAGTGGAGTGCTTCCCTGATGCAGCTAAATGGCAGACTATTAAATGCGTTGGCGATGTCCAACGACACCGCCAACAGCACGCCGCCACAGCTCACCGCCTCTTCGGTCACGGCCCTCAGGCGCAACACAGCATCGACTGTCGAACGCCCGGCTCGAAACCCGTATTGGGTGTCCGACAGATCGGGGCCCACCTCGCAGAGGTGGCGGACGATGCGGGCAGAGAGTATCCTCTCAAACAATTTACCCGCCTCGTCCAGCAACAAGATGGGCCTATAGGCCGCGACCGAATCGGCCGGCCGTCCCGGCTTCCGTAGTAGGACCAGCTTCCCGCTCTTCCAACCCTCAGGAAAGCGCCCGGACGCTAAGCTGGCGTTTAGGACTTCCCCCAGGCGATCCGACATGTGGTCGAGGGTTCGCGCCAGCACTCGGGCAGGTATCCCATCTGGCCCAGGGGCGGTGTTCTTAGAGCGAATCCGTAGAACGACCGCCCCTATCTCCGATTCCCTGACGGGCGGAACATTATCCTCGTTCCGTCCCCCGTCGTCTTCAACCATGAAGGCCATCGACGGGGGTGTGTGCTCCGCCCGCTGCGAGAAAAGACCCTCGACCACTTCCCACAGGAAGCTGGGCTGGAGTGTCTCTGTAAGGGGGGGGGCCGACGTGCGGAGCTTTTGTCGCACGGCACGATAAGGGTGACCCCAGGGGTCACGATCGAGCCCTCCAGCATCTCCTTCCTCTTCACTTCTTTGGCGCGGCTAATGGCCAGCTTCAGAGTTTTCCGCGCCTCTCGGTACTCCTCATGACGCTGGTCCTCCTCGCCGTCTACGCGGTGTCGTCGCCGACTACGGGTGTAGGACCTCTGGGCACGAGTACAGGCCGCGCGGAGGTCCGCCAACTCCTGGGACCACCAGTAAACCTCCTTCCGTGGAGGCTGACAACCTCGGATGCGGGGCATGGCCGCATCGCAGATCTGCGTAATCGCATCGCGGACCCGGTTCTGGGTCCGGGAGAGCTCAAATCGAATGTAGAGGTGATCCGAGAGCATCTCAACCTCTTCCAGGACACACCAGTACCTTACTAGCGTCCTACTAGCGTTCCTTACTAGGTAGCGAACGAAAGGTCCACTATCGACCCTCCCTGCTGTCGCATGCACGTGTTGGCGGAGCCCCTGTTCAATAAACAGAGGCCCACCGAGGCCGCCCACTCCTCTACGGCCTCGCCCCTGGCGTCCGTCCTGGGGAAACTTGAATAAACCCTATACCAACCCGTCTGGCTAGCGTGGTATAGTAGGACTAAACATCCTTTTGAAGGAGAGGCTAATGTCCAGCAGTGAACGGGTAAAAGCTGTTGATGTGACGTAAAATTTTAATAAATGCTGTTTAGGAGCTTGTAATGTTCTAAACTTTTTATCTTATTTTACTAATTTAAGCTTAATCTATTGTTCAAGACTTATAAAGCACTAAAGTAGTAAGTAACAAGTTGTAGAGCTTACTCTAGAACTTATTTTTGCTTTATGTGCCCATAGTCTTGAAAGTGCAGAATAACTTCCTTCTAATGTGTAACTCAAATAACACATCAGATTATCTTCAGAACAAAAAGCTATAGAAATATAGAACACGAAATACCTAAATGAAATAAAACAAATGTTTTTGCAATAACACTTTATTTAATATTTACAAGGAATTCATTTCAGAACGAAGTAATATATGTAGTATAACAATAACATATTCCCCTGAGTTTTATTATAACGAGCTAGCCTTCACTAAACAGTAAAAACTAGAGAGAAATAAAAAATTTGTACATATGTATTATAGACTCTTTCAAAGGATTATAATAAAATTTAAATTATTTTATCCTCAGACTTGATGTTTTGATTGCTAGTTCTAGCGAATTAAAAAAAAATAATAAAATTATGCGAAACGTGGCTTCAAGTAGGCTGGGTCCTATCGGCACACGTCCTATCCTGATCTCTTAAATATTGTAAAATAAAATATCAACTAATTATAATGAAGAAATAAACATATAGGTAATATAAAATTATACTAATCATCTACTGGCACATTTAAAAATTGCACGGCGACAAGCATATTATTAGGTGTTAAAATAACACTTTTGTACATTTTATAACTAACATTGACATATATTTAATGTTTTATACCTTTTTATCTTTGGCTTTTTCGTGTCATAATCAGTAAAAGTGGAACAATGAAATGGTTTTAGTATTAGTTTTTAATCGATATACGTTAAAAGCATGTGACTGCGTTGAAGTAGCAGCGGAGAACACGCCCTCGACCGTTGCCTCCCTGACCTCGCCGTTGTAACGCTCTCTGAGAAGGAATAATAACAATAATATCTTCACACATCTCACACATGGACGTCTCATCATAGACTAAGCTGAGCCTGTACTTGATACTTGTATATTTCAAAATACAAATACATTTTAAAATAAACTTCACCCAGTCACAATACAAGTAATCCTGCTTATAAATCAATTATCAATTGTCAATTTCTTCAGTTGACATCGAACCTACAATCTGCAGCCAGGATCACTAACTACTAAATCAACAAGTACGTCGAAAATGTGTTAAGCTAAATGTAAATCTGTCCATACAATACGAATGAGATGCTAGTATCGGATCACAGAGAATTAATTGTGTAACAGACAACTAAATTTAGAAGAATCTTGATGTAAATCTGACAACAAACTCATCATGACTTAATATCATCACTAACATCCGTTATTAACCCACTGTTGGACATAGACCTCTTTTTAGAAACGAGGTTACACTATACCACACTGTCCTGACAGGTTAGATATGATAACATCCAAACTCTACGGTTTGTTTCAAGTTTTACTTCTCTTTGCAGCGTTATTGTCCTGCATAACTTGCTTCCTTAGTCAGCTCTATCATAATTCATCGTTTCTCTCCTGAAGCCGATCTTAATAAAATAAATATATATTTAAGAATTTAATATCTCAAATATGTATATGTGATACACGACCTTGACCTACTTTTTCTTACACTTCTCACACCATCCGTATAAACAATATCTCTTTCCTATCTTTGCCTTTTTTCTCTATCTTTTCTTTCACTATACTCTTAAATATTTAATTCCTAAAGTGACAGTAATAGGCATGTACCCTTTTTTTTACTGTGTGGAAATCCCCTCGGATACCACCTACTGGTGGTTATGTCGGACTCGAACCGACCAAAAACCTCACGCCGTCTCAGGTACCAGTAGCCGGGGAATCAGGTGTACACTAAAAAGGAAATCCATGGAACCCCGAAGTACCACGGGCCATCTACCCACGGCTTGCAGATGACTCCAATAGACATATCCCCTAATCAGGTAATCTGAAATTATGATCTACAAAAAGTGAGCGTTTTAACCTGCGTTAGTACGAAAAAAATGAAGTTTGAGTTAACTAATATCTGGTAATACGCATAAATCAGTGTACTACTAGTTACTAACACTAACTTCGCTAGGAACAATGCAACACATTAACTGGCCACTTAAAAGATTATTAAAGTGCATGTTTAAAGGTCCTCCATACATTAAGAACTAAGTGTATAACCCTCTGAAATTACTTTAATCAAATGATTTACCAAGATTTTTTTATAACAGAGTGGGTAAACGTGCACACGTGTCACCTTATGAAAAATGACATTCACCGCAGCACGTCGCCGGCCTTTTGTTTGCAGAAACAAGAAGTGATACAGTGTGGGTCACAATACTGCTTTGTCTGTCATTTGCAATGAGTATGGTGACTATCGTTCTTGCGAGCATGTTTTCCATCAGACAAAGTCACTTTGACAGGCTATAAATTTAAAAAAGAAATAGAATATATATTTATATACCAACAACGGTACTATATTGTCCAACTTCTTTATACGTGCAGTGTTTATCCTAAAGTAATTGTTAATTTCTTCCTATTTTCCTCATTATATAAATTTAAACTTAGTATAATACTGGTAAAAATAATGCTTATAAAACAATAAAAAGATAATGATTTATTATTTTAAATTGATAATCTCATCCCTCTATAATTTCGTTCCACACAAATAATTTTAATTTTTAAAAACGCATATAAAATTTATTAGTGTTTACAATTAAAAATGAAATTTAGGAATACTGGCAATATATTAAATTAAAAAGCAAAAGTTACTTAGAAGGATAGATAATGTCAGGGATGATATTTAACTTATATAAATGGATTGGGAATTTATAGATATGATTTAAATTAATTTTATCTTAATCAACCATAAATGGAACTGTTACTGTAGAGCCATTGGAATAACACTATAGCAAAGAATATAATATTTAGATATTCGCTTCTTCTACTAACAAATTATTACAAAAGGAGAATTTTAAGAGGTAGAGCCACGCTGATTTCAGCAGGAACGCACCTGCTCAATTGTAGCAGCTCTACCCTCGTACGAAAGATCAACCTACAGAAGACAATATACGTGGTATCGTCTTTCGTTGGTGAGAGTGAAACGGGAGAGTTATTGATGCAGGCGTGACAGTTACAGTGGTAAGCGTGTGAGCACTGCCACGATGACTGGCATGCCTTTTTCGTCCCCAAGCGGGGCGTAAAAAAGCATCTCAGTAGGCCGCCATAGTGTGAGTCAACATACTACATTGTCTGCATTTGCAATGAGTATGGTGACCACAACTCTTGGATTCTATTCATGCTTTCCATCAGCCAGAGTTACTTTGGCGGGGTTTTAAAAAAAAGAAGCAAATATCTGAGCTGAAATGAAACATTGCGTCAAGCTGTCAACACGTAAGCTACGAGCAACGAAAAGTATAGCACACTTTGTCAGTCACTAACGGATATTCTTTTTGAAGAAACCAAATTTTAGTTTTCATTAATGCAAGAAGACTATATATTTATAGTATTTCAATAAATTGATTTACATCATCATTATCATCATCAACAGTCTTTAACAGCCCACTGCTTGACATAGGCCTTTCCTTAGCAAAGAGGTTTACAACATATGACAGCAAAAGATTAACGATATTTAATTATGAAGTTCTTATCAAAAGAATCTTCACTCTCGATACGAATTGGAATAAAATTTATAAGAGTGCGGACGTAATACAGTACGTAAAATTAACTGTTAGAAAACTTAGAGATTTATATATCTTTAAATCTTTCGGTATAAAATACACAATATTATTAAAATTCGCTACCTAGCAGTTACATACACTAAAAATAGTCACTTTTTTCTAAATTTCCTCTTAACGAATAGTCTATATTCTATTGCATTCTAAAAGTAATCGCCACCACCCTTTACAACTGAATTTCAAAGGCTCTTGATTACAAGCCGAAACTTAAGAATTGTAGATCTTGTTAGAACATTATGGCGTCCATATGTGATGCCTTAATGCCCCGAGTCAAGGCGGCCAAAACGAGCTCGGTGTACTGGTGGAGCGCGGAGATCTCATGGCTGAGAACGACAGTCGCAAGATTGCGCCGCCCGTACCTTCGAGCTCAGAGAAGACGGCGAGCCACAGTCGAGGAGATTGACAGAGCACGGCGGGAATATGGAGCTGCAGTAAAGGATCTCAGCGATGCAATCGCTGAGGCCAAGGCTCGGTCATGGAAAGAACTCATCGCGGGTCTAGATAGGGATCCATGGGGGCGCCCATACAAAATGGTATTGGGCAAGCTCAAGCCATGGGTCCCACCGTTAACAGAAACTCTGGACCCGGAGTTTCTGAGAGGAGTGTTAGACACACTCTTCCCAGGGGTCCAGGACAGTCCTGCGATTCCTCCGTCCCAATCGGTCCACCAAATTTAGTCCGAGGAGTATGAGGTGACGGAGGGTGACCTCGACCGAGCCACGCGGCGGCTCGTTTCCCGCAACACCGCACCTGGACCTGATGGCATTTCTGGTCGGGCGTTGGTGATAGCTCTGTCGGTACTGGGGGACAAACTGAGGCAGATTTTCACAGATTGTTTCCGCCTCAGAATCTTCCCTCTCGGCTGGAAAGAAGCAAGACTGGTGCTTTTAAAAAAGAAAGGAAGGGCTGCAGACTCTCCCTCTGCGTTCCGACCGATATGCCTGCTGAATGAGTCAGGGAAACTCTTTGAGAGGATAATCTCTGACCGGGTTAGCATCTGTCGCGAGTGGGCCCTGACCTATCGGACTGTCAGTTTGGATGCCGACGGGGACGCTCGACAGTAGACGCTGTTAGGTGCGTTCGATCCCTATCGGAGTCGACAGTCCAATGGGGGGGGGGTGGTGTTGGCGGTTAGCCTTGATATAGTCAACGCTTTCGGCACCCTCCCCTGGCGGGCAATTAGGGCGGTCCTCGAATATCACGAGTTGCTGCTCTATCTGCGGACCGTTATTGAGGCCTATCTGCGCGACAGGACGGTGAAGTTTATCGGTCGGAACGGAGTGGAGAATCGAAAGGAAGTATGTTGCGGGGTTCCCCAGGGCTCGGTATTGGGCCCATTATTATGGAACCTCGTATACGATACTGTCCTTCGCACCAGTCTGCCCTCTGGCCTAAGTGTCGTCTGCTATACGGACGATACATTAATACTGGCTAGAGGGTTACACTTCGAGGAGGTGCTTTGGCTCGCCGAGCAGGGGGTGGCTAGTGTCGCGGAAAAGATACGTGAGTTGGGCCTGAGGATGGTGCCTCAGAAAACTGAGGCGATATGGTTCCATGGCCTGCGTAAGCGCCAGGAGCCACCCAGCTCATGTCTCCGGGTAGGTGACGCTGTAGTCCAGGTATGCCAGTACATGAAGTACCTAGGCCTCATCCTGGACAGTCAGTGGAGCTTCAAAGAGCATTTCGGGCGATTGGTACCCCGAGTGCGAGGGGTAGCAGGTGCGTTGCATCGTTTGCTGCCCAATCTCGGGGGATCACGAGAAGAAGTTCGCCGCCTCTACATGGGGGTTGTTAGATCCATGGTCCTCTATAGGGCACCCGTCTGGTTTAATGATCTAGCGGGTGCCTTCCGCTGCCGGGCCCTACTTAGGAGCCTGCAGCGGTTGATGGCCATACGGATTGTGCGGGGCTACCGCACAATCTCCCATGAGGTGGCGACGATTCTGGCGCGATCTCCACCCTTCGATATTCTGACCGACATGGACGCGATGGTCTACGACCAAAATCGTTCTGTCGGTCGGAGTGCTGAAGAGGCCGCGCCAGATCATGAGCCCGGAATGCTACGGCAGAACGCGCATAAGCAAGCTTTGGTGGCTTGGCAGGCACGGCTCGAAACTCAGGGCTGTGCTAGCCAACGCGCCGTCGGAGTCTTTCTGCCAAACTTCGAAGCGTGGATGGAGAGGACCGACTGTATCACCTATCGATTGACCCAGATGCTCACCGGGCACGGCTGCTTCGGTGAGTATCTGAATCTAATAGGACGGGAGGCTACGGCACAATGCCACCACTGCGAGTCCGAACGGGACTCCGCCCAACACACGCTGGAGGACTGCCCTGCTTGGGAGTCTGAGCGTCGAGTCCTAGTCGGACGGATCGGGCGAAACCTTTCACCGTCAGCATTGATCGCGGCAATGCTGGCGAGTCGTGAAGGATGAAAGGCCGCGATCTCCTTCTGTGAGCAGGTTATGCTCCGGAAGGAGACCGCAGAGCGAGATCGGGAAAGGGCCGATACCGCTCGAAGGAGGCGGCGAAGGCGACGCGGCAGAGGGCGCTAGCTCCCTAATCGCCGCCTAAGGGTCGCTGCGGTCACATCTTGGGGCGTTGTGACTGCTGCAAACGACCCGAGTTAGGTGACACTCTGGTGCGGCGCGGGAGTGTCGTCTGGGGCGGGGCGTTGTTCTGCTTCTTACTGCGCAGGGCGGTGAGAGGTGCGATAGCGTCTTGCCCCTGGGGCATGAGGTGCCCGGGATGTACCTTACTTGTGAGGTATGGCAGGGAGGACTCTAGAAGCCGCTAATGCGTTCCTGGAGCTCTTCCCGACTGCTGAGGTAGGCCGCCGCAGGGTTTAGTTGGTAGACCGGTTTTCCGAGAGTCCCACACACGCCCTTCGTCCCCCCGGAGGGTATGGAGCGAAAAGCATTCGCCGCGTAAAAAAAAAAAAAACTCTTGTTAGAAAATATTTTAACCAAAAATAAAAATAATTTGTATTGCTAGGACTGGCAGTGGCAATCCAAACCCAATAAACTACAGAATAACTAATAATCCTGCGTCTCCCAGTGTAGGTTCTTACACCAATGAATTAATATCTTGTGTCAAAGTGTTTGTGGCCGCTCTCCTCAAAAATAACGAGAATGATATTTATTTTGTATAATAATAATATAATAGGTATGAAATAAATCCTGAAATATTTTTCAGCCTCCTACTTTCATCTGCCAAGATATAGATAAAGTTGAACGGGATAGCTAATATGTATTAGCTATATACATATATAGACATAGCATTCTAACATTAACCGTCGGGTAATCCCCCTTTTATGGTAAAGGTATTTAACATCCGTTCCTTTATAGAATAATTATTATCTAACCATATCGTTCAGGTCTTCTTCTTCCAGTCTAAGGGGTGCGGTGCGTGGTCCATCGCGATCTACTTTGTCGTAATGCTGTGGCCCCTCTTCGTGCAACACCTTTTGAAGAGCAACCAGCAACCGGTCAAGAACTAACGCTGCTCGCTTCTGGGGAACTACCTCCTAATAAAAACAATTTTAAACATGAAACAATATAAGTATGATGTGTGTATAAAGTATCCTATTACATTTTTTTATTATAATTTACACAAAAATTGAAAAGTAGAGCCAGAAAAACCTAAAACAGCAGTAGCCTCACGACCGTCTTCCTTTAAATGAAGACTGTTGACACTATTGAGAGCGCAATTTGACGCGTTAATTAAACGAATTATGTTCAAATCGTCTACAGACTTCACGGTTTTGACACTACCGCACTCGTCATGTGATATCTTACATACAAAACGGTGATACAATACACAATTATTCCAACGAACTTATTTCCACTGGAATATTATACAACCAATTATAAGTCAGAATAAGACTTTCAGGATTTAGATGATAACTGTTAAAATAATATTATCATGTGTTGACCTTAAGCTGTTTCTTTCATAATATTTATTAAAAATTTGCGTCGGGTAACAGAGATATGTCACAAAAATGTAATGAATGAGATTACAAATCATTTCCATGCTCACTAGACTAACAGAATATATAGTGTTACATGTTAGGGTACGTTTAGTTCGTAAAAGAAACCTTATGACGTGTAAAAGAGACCTTATTACAAACACACGCATCACAATAAATAATCGTCCTGAATGATCACCGAGGTCACTGAGTTCGTCGATCACTTAGAACACACTTTCGCTCTGAACTGAACTGACTCGCGGTCGACGAGGCTGTTGGCTGTTTATATTCTACGCCGCAGATTCTACTGGTTCATTCCTGAATTTTTCAATCGTTAAAAGAACATTTGAACACTACTGCTTCCGAGAAACATTTTCAAACGTAAACAAGCCAATCGCGGACAGTGTCGGACGATAGTCCGATAAATATTCAACCTCGTGTTGATTTAAGTAAAGTTCACTGTTCTATAATACAATACATTACCATTACGACTTAAGCTAAAATCGTACGTCCAGCTTTTCTAGAAACTTCGTGACGTTTCATAACACTACCCCCTTCTTAGAAATACCCGCCCCGAACGTCACTATAGCTGCCATGATATTTTGCCAGACTGTCAATATGTACTACTTTGAATGCTCCTCTTGTTTGACACGAAAACCTGTAGGTCACATGAACTATTGTGATTACCCGGATAAACCACATGGTTTATCCGGATATCACCTTGTACGGATCCTCTCATTTGGTCTGTGTTTTAGGAGACTTCCCTCTTCTTGGAGTTTGGTTATACAGCAAACCAGTGTACCTACTTCAAAATCGTTTAAGGGCAACACCAAGTTAGCTGGCGTATAAGAGAAAACTTAAAATAGACTTCTGACACGAGTTACCCGTTAGGGTTAATTTAATTTCGAAAGAAACCTTTATGACGAATTAAAGGGATTTTATTAAAAACACACGTTGAACAATCATCATCAACAGCCTTAACCAGTCCACTGCTGGACATAAGCCTCTCCTTAGCAAGAAGGTTTTGGCCTACTATACCACATTGGCCAGACAAGTTGGAATAGAGTTTGTTTTAAGTTTTCGTTCTTTTGTAGTCATATTTTCCTAAATAGTTTGTTCCCTTAGTCGCCGCTTACGACGCCCACGGGATGAATAGGAATGGTGACACTATGTATTTTTAATCTGTCCGAACACGGACGTCGAATAATAAGAATACTGAATGTTCGTTCATAATGATCGCCGAGATTGTTATTTTAATCACTTAAAACAATCAGATATTTATCGCACGGTAGCTCAAACGGAACTGACGACTCGCAGTCAACATGGCGCCTGTTTATATTACACACAAGAGATTCCACTAGTTCATTTCCGATTCCAGTTTTTAAAATAATATTCAAATACAACCGCTTCCGAGAAACACAAGCTAACCGCACAACAATCTACATATATTCAACCTTGTGTTTATACGAGTACAGTACCTTGATCTGTACCACAATGCATTATTGTTACAACTCAATATAAAATCGTACGGCCCAAGGGACTGTCGTTACCTTTCAAGAATTTTTGTGACGTTTCGTAACGGTATGTTTGCTACGAAATCATTTATTATGGAAACGCACACACACGTACAATCATTTATGAGAACTAGAGCCATTTTAGAAGTAGTATTTTCTAAAACATTTCATTTAAATATTATTTTAATAATTCTTACGATGTAGTCATCGGGGTATAAGGAGGCTGGTGCTGCTAGTACACCCGACAGCGCCAAGATCAAGAGAGGTACAGGTCTGCACATCATCGCTGGACTATCATCACATATACTTCACCTGATAACAATATACAATAATCAGTGTTAACATTTGGAATAAATAGTGAACATGGTTGTTAGAAGAATATCTATGACCTGCTTTTCAAGAAAACTTTTTCTAAGCAAGACACAACGTGCTTATTGGAACGCTCGTAAGATTTTTCTCGAATTTAAGTTATTGCCAAGTACCCTAGTGGGTGGCAATTGTTCTAAGTAGAATATTTATAAACCCGCTAAGTATAGGTCACTGTGACTACACAAAGTTATTATTAACTTTAGACGACTTTTAATACAAAAATATAGTTCTCGTTCTAATCGTCATGACAACTATATTTTTGTATTCAAGTCTCAACTGACGTTCTATACCTATATAGCTTGTACAATGTATATAGATTTCTAAGAGTTCTAAGTAGATCTAGATCTTATGTACTACACAGTACATAAGATATGGTCTGGAAATATGTATATATTTGAACGTACTTTTTATATTCTATCATTTGTTTTCCCTTCTTTCTCACCTTTAAAAGTCCTAATACATACCATTTTATATTTACTAACGCGTTTTCTAATTTTTCTTGTCATCCTATTCTTGTCCTTTAATGATCTTACGCTTAATGTTGCAATGTATGATGATGGATGAAGAATGTCAGTCTACTGCTACCACGGGGACCAGCCATATTGAGACAGATATAACTTTTATAATTTTATAGTGCATTATGACTTCAAAGATAGATAGATGCCTCTTCTGAACGCAATTCTTCGCTGAGTGGTTTTACCAAATCTACTTCAGCATAGTTATTACCAAGTCGTCAGTATTTGTGTTGGAGTTAAATGAGTTCTATATTTCTTTTAGACGTGCGTCTGTTAACTTCCTTTATTGTCTGACGGTAGGCACACAGACAGAGAGAAAATACACCAAGTTAAATGTGAAATCACATTCATTAATGGATCTGCGATCCATTAATGAATGTGATTTGAATATAATGAATTGAATAGAACATGAATATAATAATAATAGATATTATATACCACTGCATAGTCTGATGTTTCGTCCGAGGTGCACTGATAATGGTGCAACAATAGTAGTGGTATCTGTAGCCTGGTCGAAGTGTCAGGTAATTCAAAAGAATATAATACCCATCAGCTTATCGTTTAATTCAAAAATGGAACAATTTACACAATGTCGGTACATTTTTCCATTTTGACACATTTCGCAGTGGCGCAATGTGATTGTATTAATGAAATATAAGAAACAAAACTAGCGCGATATATAAATAATAAATATAACAATCTTTAAAATAGGTTGCATATCGTGTGTAGGTATCGCTCAATCAGTGCACAACTTATTAAATTTTGAAGCATACATAAAACAACATTATATTTCTGTATATTGTAAATTGTCAATACATAACAGTCATGGCACAACAGTAAAAGTCAAAGATAGAAGAACTAGTTAAAGATTAAATAATTCTGTACCGTTCTCTCTTATACTTGACAAACAAATATAAAATAAAATAGGTAACAACTATGTAACAGACTTTTTTTGTAACAAAATCTATTGATTATATCGTATTTGCTTTTGTCCATCTCTATCAATTTCTATCTAAATCCATAGAGAGTTGAGTCTTTAGTAATCGAAATTACAGCAGTTTGAGTCAACGGGTGACAGTTTACTTATTTCTTTTAGAACAAGGATAACTGGACATTCGATTATCCACCCGTCGAGTTTAGCTTAAATATCAAACATAGAAACGAAACTAATTCTTATTGTTTGCTAAAACAAAACGTAGTGTGACGATTACAACAACCATGTATCTTATCGCTGTTAAGCAACGTAAATGATTATTGAATTCTTTTCCATCGCTTCAATAACCTCTTTTACCAAAAAAGTTTAATATATCTTAAAAAGTACTAACTAGTGCTTCTATAAACTGTTTATTTAACAATTATGTAAACTCATAACATACTTATGTAAAAAATATCTGTTACTGGCGAGCGAATGTGATAATTCTAATGAATGAAGGGATAAAATGTTTCTTCCTATACCCTCCTCTAGTAGAAGTACTGATTAGCAGCAATTTGCAAGGATCATTCAATCACATATTTTTCACAATTTACATATATCTTTACAACGTAGGAAAAACATAAATCAACTTGGAAAAATTTAATTTTTTTCTTAGAAATGAATTTTAAAAATTGAATCAATTTGAGCTCTTCAAACGCCACCATTTAACCCGTGCTTTGAATGACGTCACATGTCCCGTCTCATGTTAATTAGCTCTAAGGGTTTCAGTTACTTCATACATATTTTCAATTTTAATTGCTACAGAAGAAGCTAAAAGCCCTTATAAATACTGTATGGTACCGAAGTGCAAAAACACTACTAGAAATACACCTGATTAATTATATTTTCGTGTTACAATCAATGCGAAAGTACGACAACGATGGTGTACCACTTTCGTGTTACATTGTTGTTGTATCATATTTAGGTAAGTATAGTGTATTTTTATACAGCTAATTGTAAATTACTCAGATGCAAGTTTCGCATTAACTATTAAGCAATAGAAGAATCGGTTTAAAAACCAGTCTAAGTTAATTTACAAAAATTGAGTAAAATTTTCAATGAAAACCTTTTTATTTCTATTACGGATTTATAAAATTTTGATAATTGATGATTTATTTCAGGTTGAGCAAGATACAGAAAATTTATTGAATATAACTTAAGGAAACAACAAGAAGAAAAGTGTTATCTACGATTAAATAAAAGAGTTGTGCTTTATGAGACTCTTTTCTTTTTATTTTTGTGTCTGAAACAAAATATACCACCACTAATTAAAAGAATTAATTTAAATAAACTATATATATATATATGGATATATGGATATTAATAAACCTCAAGAAAATTATGTTAAATGAGACCTTAACATATAGGAATTACAATTTGGATACTCACAAAATACTGCTGTTAGAGTCTTCTCTAAAAAGTTACCTCTAGAAATCGTCACAGCAATACAGTTTAAAAATATTTTCTCACAAACACTACTGCCACAGTATCAACATTGACACCGATAAATACAAAATATTGTAACATCTGACGTCATATTCGTTTTACCAATAGTAACGCTTTTTGTAAATTTGTATTTCTCTTCCTTATTTTTTATTCTTAAACAATATTTTATTAGCTTAAATAATAATTGAATAAAAAAATTATTATTATGATGTGAAGTTAACAAAGACAAAACAAATTGACACAAATTTAAATTTTATTCATGTTTCCTATTATATTTCAGGATTGTGGTAAATGGTTTTCTATCGTCTCTGCCTGCCACAGACGGTTAGAATAAAGAATGATTTTTTAAAAAATGCCAGCGTTAAGGATTTTCTAATTTTAATATATAAGTATTTTTTAAAATAAAGATGCTATTTATTACTTCAGTTAATATAAAAAGTTAAATACTTTAGTTCAAACATTACCTATTTTAATGTCATTTCGAATTCAAAAACTCGATTTATAATATACAAAAAAAGGAAAGGATAGAGTTGCATTAATTAATACACATATTATTTATTCGACAAAATAAGACTTCTAAGTATACACAATACTCACAATTAATTTCCAAAACCGTTTGTGTAACTACCTCACTCTATTTCAGTTAAATTCACTTTTAGTAACAAGAATTTGCTGAAACATTCAACAGCCTTCGAAGTTTTGTTCGTAACTGAAAGCACCAACAGCGCGCGAAGGCTTACGATAGTGTAAAGCGATAACCGCCGTCGAAGCCTTTATAAGCCTGCGCCCAAAGTGTTTAACCCATACATAGACTTTTACTTTGTTTTGAAATATATTACTAAACACTTGCACATATTGGTACATTTACATATATTGGTAGAACACACAGACAATGGTGGTATAAACATATGTATTTAAGACTTGTGTTATGAATCATACAACTTGATTATCATATTGAATTATTTAAACATCTTCTACACGAACTAATTCATAAATAAACACATGGTACGCTTCATGTTAACTGGTCACCGGTGTCTATAAAAGCACTAACACCTGTAGTGTCTTCCTGATTATAATTAAGCAAGCTGTCTAATCACATTTTATGTCAGTGTAGTAAATTTTTAATACTAATTAGTTATCAATTTTCGTTTTTTCTTGTTATAATTTCTGCAATTAGTATTCTTTCGACTCTTCAAGCATTTTCATGTGTTTTTGCAAAAATTATGAAGGTGTTTAGAATACAATAGGCTGAATCTTGGAAAAATTATAGGGATAATTGAAAACAAATCAAATATAGGAACTTTAGTAAGCTGTATTTTAGTTGGTTAAAAAAAAAATAACAGACACACAACGCCATCCAGGCTGAAGCTAAGCAGAGCTTGCACTATGGGTACTAAATAACTGATATTAATACTTTTTTTTGTAAACATACACTTTATATATAAAAAGTATCCAAGCCCCGAAATAAATGTTTACAGATCAGACAGAAATTGGTCCGACGTAAAAATCGAACCTTAGACCTTAACACAGCGCATATGCTATCACTGCGCCATCGAAGTAGTTACATTAAACATAAAAACATATTACTTTTAATTTTTATAAGTTCATTGAATAGAAATGTAAACCAGAGAAATATTTCTCTTAATAGTATATTATAAAATGTTATATTAAAAAATATATGAGTATTGATTTACGTATAATATAATCTTTGATCACAAACTTAAAAATATGCCCAGGTTGATCCTATTCTCCTTGATAGGCCTTCAATGATGAACTTTTTTGTGATCGTCTCGTAGTTACCATAATGTGTTTAAAAAAAATCACATGGTGACTAAGCCATAGTCGGTCAATTAGGCAATTGTGCTACACCTAAAGACATATTAACGCAAGCTTAGTGAATAAGTATTTACTCACATGATATAATATTAATATTAACTGCCATTACAAATCCATTTTATCTGGACAATGAGCAAATATATCAATGACGTACGAATGAATCCATTGAGCTACGTGTGGGCATCCCTCGTTCTTTTTTTGTATCGCATTTCTATTATTAAACTCAGCCTTTCAACATTTGTAAGAGTTTTTGGGGAGATAAACATACAGTTAATTTACATTCTGCACCATTCTTTCTTTCTTCTTTTTTACACATTTAGGAATTAAGCTTTTAAAATGTTAACGTAAAAATTAAAATAACTAAAAAAAATAAAGAAGGCAAATGGTTTTCGTCGAGTTAATTTAGTTATACCTAATTTATGTTTCACTTAGTGTCTGCGAAACCACAAAGAAGTCTTTAACCTTTGTTATAAATTATCACAAAAAGCGGTAACCGTAACAAACAAAAACTTTCATTATATTGAAATTTCAACTCTATCCGTTCCGAAATATAATATATACATTAAAAACATACAATGTTAACAATGGTACCTGATCGGATGACGTGGTTTTTTTTCCTATTGATCCCACGGATCGGATCATGTGCACTTTTTTTGTTTGTACGATGACTGGACGACGTGAAATTCAGATTTTGGTGTAGTTAAATATAATGTATGTACAAGAGTAATATCTTGATTTATTAAAGGATCTCTGGTCTATGAAAACTTGGAAATTTTGTATGGTCCTATAAATGGAACCAATCGGAGAAAGTAGATGGACGTCGGACCACGCGGTCACAGCTGCTTTATTACGGAGCCCCGGAGGCTTAAAAAGTCCTACTGATGCTAGGTGCTAGCTAGTGCTATTTAGGTGTAATGAAAAATACATTTTGTGTGAGATTCCAATTTGATCTACCACATTAGGTTTTGTAACAAACATCCATACTAACAAACTTTCGCATTCATGATATTGGTAAGATAAAGTAGTACAATTAATCCAATTTGTAATATATGTTTAGTTTTGGAAACACGATATAATAAACTAAAAAAGTAATGTTTTATTAATTAGCTTTTATTATGTTTTAAATAATTGTGACGGTATTTCAACTAATTTGTGGAAAGAGCTCTATCTGCTCATAATTTTTATTATAATCTCGAAAACTATGCATACTAACACCGTTCAAGAGTATAGTTAGTTACACTATTTGTTGTTTGCTTAAAAATTTCTTCCTTTTAGTTGCCATAAAATTTATAGCTCCATATTTTCTTTGGTCAAGTTTTAAACTAAATATCAAGACCATAAATTGTTTAACCTTCCTTACACAAAAGCGTTAAACAACAACGTACTCTTTAACATTCATAACACATTATTAAAAACCCTCACTCATGTTTATAGCTAAGAGAAAGGAAGATTAATAATAATAGCTTTTGTTCCTGTTTGTTAGTAACCGTGAGTAAAGAACGAAACCCACCTTGAGAATTGTTTTATAAGTGTATATGAGGATATGTTATAAAATATCTGGTTCATCTTCGGTCATAATAAGTGATCAACAGTATTTTGTTAAGAATGACGTTTTTTTCAAAACAAATATGTATGGGTTACTACATACAAATGATACTTCATTGTTTTTATCACTTTCTTGAAATCGCTAATTATAATTCTTAATGATCTTCGCCATAGTATGACAAACACGATACACTATAAGAGTATCTTCTCATCGACTTGCACCCGTTATTACGAATACTTACACTATATACCATTAGGCATAAAGAAATATACCTTACAATATTAATAATAAATATTTCCATTGTAATAAATCAATTTAATCACTTGATTTTTGTGAACTTTGTAAATCAAACACTTCACGTCACAGGATAAGCGCGCAAAGATGGTTGCGTTTGAATCGCCCGAAAATGATAGTGATTTTAATATATGTATTTTAGTTATTGATTTGTATTTCAGATATGTTATATTTAATTTTGGTAATGTAATAACCAGTAGAAATGTTTAAAAAAATAAAAATACATCCATATTCTTTATTTGTTAGTACTCATTTTTATCTACTTGTCTGAGCTACCAGACGTGAGGTAACTTTTTTGTGGTGTTGTTGCTTCTCTTTTCAAGTCAAATTTAATCAACACTAGCAATAGCGTCTCTTATTAAAATTAAAAAATGTTAAAGTAGCAAAACTTTAATCATAATTATTCTAACTTTTTGTTTCTGTCATAGTAATGATGTATAAATATTTTTAATTCATTATATGGGCATATCTAACATATAAAACAAAATCAGTTATAAAATAGGCCGTTGGAAGCGGGCAGCTCAGTATCGGTTCTTGTGGCGAGCCTCGTAATCTCTCGGCTGAGATGATGATAGAATAGACCAGCACACTTGATACTTAGATCTTGTTGCACTTATTCTTTCTACCTACAATTAAAGTGCAAAAGGAAAATAGTGTTATTATTTTACCGTACGGATATCAAACATTAAATAGGGGAAATTCTAATGAAACTCATTCTTATCAGTATAGGGATTAGTCTGAACTATAACAGTATGTCATACTTATTAATATAGTTGCGATATACTCAATATTCAAACTAAGTACGTTTTTCATTACATACTTTGAATATTGCGGCTTTCATGGGTCTCAATAAAGTGGATTCACATAAAGTGCCGCTATTAATAAACGATAAGAGTGGCGTTATAGTATATTTTTTTAGCATCAAATAAATATTCCAATGTTAGGTTTTTTTCAAAAGTTGGGGTTGGGTTTGATAAAAATAGTTCGTAATCGTTACATGCAAACACTTTGCCAATCTTTCTTTAATATCACTATATTTAGAAATCAAATAGTAGTTAAATATTACCTATGCATTACAAAGATTATGCCTCCAATGTTCCTGATAGGTTATTAATGGCTTTTATTTATTTTTAAGTTATTTTTATTAATTGACGAACATTATAAAAATGTGAGCCTTCCTTGGCATGTAACGTTATTTCTTACTAATTATAAATTAAATATATACTTAGTCTGGCCATAAATACTGTTACACTTAATTATAAAAAAATATTACATTTGAATTTCGAATCTGTCATTTTTATACGATTGTTCATTGTGTTTTCTCATTTTGGCGCCAATACATTGTAAAATATTTTGCGATATTAAAATGGTGTGGGGTGATAAAGAGAACCGAATCGCTGTGATAGCATTACACAAAGTAGGTATGGAGCCAAATGCAATTTTTAAAACTCTCCATACACTTGGTATTAGTAAAATGTTTGTGTACCGGGCTATTAATAGGTACAATGAGACCTCCTCTGTTTGTGACAGAAAAAGATCTGGCCGTCCACGTAGTGTTCGTACGAAAAAGGTGGTCAAAGCAGTAAGGGAAAGAATTCGAAGAAATCCTGTCCGAAAGCAAAAGATTTTATCTCGGGAAATGAAGATAGCACCTAGAACCATGTCGCGTATTTTAAAAGATGACTTAGGACTTGCAGCCTATAAGAGACGCACTGGCCATTTCTTAACTGATAATTTAAAGAAGAATAGGGTGGTAAAATCGAAACAACTACTGAAGCGGTACGCAAAGGGAGGTCACAGAAAAATTTTGTTTACGGATGAGAAAATTTTTACAATTGAGCAACATTTTAACAAACAAAATGACCGTATTTATGCTCAAAGCTCTAAGGAAGCTTCCCAATTAGTCGACAGAGTGCAACGTGGACATTATCCGACTTCAGTGATGGTTTGGTGGGGTGTTAGCTATGAAGGAGTGACTGAGCCATATTTTTGTGAAAAAGGTATCAAAACATCGGCACAAGTGTATCAAGATACCATTCTTGAGAAGGTAGTTAAGCCCCTTAACATCACCATGTTCAATAACCAAGTATGGTCCTTCCAGCAAGACTCGGCGCCGGGTCATAAAGCTCGGTCCACGCAGTCTTGGTTGGAATCGAACGTTTCGGACTTCATCAGAGCTGAAGACTGGCCGTCGTCTAGTCCCGATCTTAATCCGCTGGATTATGATTTGTGGTCAGTTTTAGAGAGTACAGCTTGCTCTAAACGCCATGATAATTTGGAGTCCCTAAAACAATCTATACGATTGGCAGTGAAGAATTTTCCCATGGAAAGAGTGCGTGCTTCTATTGATAACTGGCCTCATCGTTTAAAGGACTGTATTGCAGCCAATGGAGACCACTTCGAATAAGCTTTTTATATTTTTAATTGTTTTATATTTATGTATTAAACTGACACACTGTAAAAGTAATAAATGTTATTTGCAGTTAACAATTTTCTTTTTTCTTTATTACAATATTTATGGCAAGACTAGGTACTTAAGAGTACACAAGAATATGAACATAATAAAAAATAAAGCAAGAGAAACTATAATGCCTGCAACTACAGATACCTTTAGAAAATTACTTGAAATCATCTTTACAGCATAGGATAAAATAATCTTTATTTAAATATGTATGACTTCTTTTTCATTACTTAAAATTAAAAAAAAAACAATATTATAACCAGATAATATTATGGAACGTAAATGAATTTGCCTATTTAAATGTCCTTGGAATCATTTTAGGACTTAAATCCCGATTCAATGCAAACTTTAGGATCAAACAAAGTTGAACAGGGATACGATGTTACAAGAAATTATATTCAAATAGTAAAAATACTTTAGCACGTTTCCATTCAATCTAAATTAACCTTTAACAAGTTAGTGGGCGAAATTTAATTTTAAGGAGCGTACTATACAGCATAGTCTATGTTAGGATGTTAGGGTTGATAATGATAAATTACTGGTGGTAACCACCTGCCGGTGGTATCCGTGGCCATTTTCGCACAGGAGAAAACAAAAACAGTTGTTTGTAAGAGATCGCAGACCGACAAAGATAAATACACGTGATAAAGACACCTATTGTTTTTTTTTATGCTTTATGTTGCCTACTCATGGTGTACAATAATGTGCGTATTTATCTGACACTCGTTTATAGTTCATATAGATAGAAGTACCGATACTATTTTTTGTTTCATCCTCTTGTTTATTACTGAAAGTTAATACATGAGGAAGGACTGCAGAGGTCGCAGTTAAACGAGGGTGGGTAAACTCTCGTAAATGCAACATGAACTCCCATTGTGGTAATGTGCGGGTCATGTCGCCCAGCGAGGGGCCTATAGCTAATCATTTCGGTCACTTAACTGTTACTAGCATCCGAAGAGTGATTACTAAAGTATGCAATCAATTTGGTGTACATTTGCTTTTAAAGTACCGCTCCTGTGACTGTCGGCTATATCTGGTACAGTTAGTACAATAATGTTTTGAGATTATCATAGCTTTATACGACTGACGGCGAAAAAAAATATTTACAATTTAAAAACTATTTTAATATTAGTGATCAAATTGAATACTTCGATTATTTTTTCTATCAACTGTCAAATAGATTTGTTACCTTGCTGTGAAAATTGAAATTACTATCCTTTTATTTCATAATTAAATTAATTTTCTTACCTTCAACTCTTTTGAGACACAATTTTCCCCTTAATGCTTTACAGTTTGTACCTACCTTTACTTAAGAGTCGCCATCAGTTTATTGTATTAGTTAGTGACAATATTAGTGACGTATTTCTTATAATCAGACAAAATTCTTATTATGTACAACGTACCAATAGGCCGGAGTGTAAACCCCGATAACAAATCTCTATCGGTTGGCTTCTTCAGGGTAACTGAAGCAGAAGCTGTCTGTAGACTATACCCATGTGGAATAAGAACTAGAGCTAAAGAATTTATAGGAATCAGCAAAGGTAAATTAGTACCTAACAAGAATCCAAGTCGGTGAAACAACGGTGTCAAAAAAAAACTAACTGAAAAAAGAAAGATTCAGAAAATGGTAGAAATCTAAGGACGGCTTAGACTGTGAGAACTACGTCAGTGGAGCCAAGAAAGTGATGGTAAAGACTAGGGAAAGTTTCTATGAGAGCATCTACAACAAATACACGGACACAAGTAAACTTATACACTGGTATCTTGTTTCGAATAAAGATTTTTATAATTATTTATTACTATTACTTGAAAACGCTGTTAAAGATACAGACCTTTAAAAAACGCTAATTTCAGAAACCATAGGATTCAATTCAATTCAGGATATTACACATAATTAATATATCAAAACTCAGCCAGAACACTTCTAACGTCAAAAAATAACAGCGGATAAGTTTAAACTGGCCTCGAGTAAAATTAAAAATTACAAAGCAGCCAAGTCCGACGAGAAGTCATCTAAACTTTTTAAGATCTATAGAAGCTCATTGCTAACACACCTTTTTAACCTTATTCTGTCACAGGGGAAAATGCCTGTAAAAACATATTGCCTGAAAAAAAAAGATGAATGGAGGAATAGTAACCTCATCTCTTTCTACAAAAACAAAGGCGACGTGGCTGATTGTGGAAACTCACACCCACAAAATTTGGAAAAATTTCATCGCTAACAGGATAGTATATTAGAAATTACTGAAATTATACCTAATCAGTGTCTATTTACAAGGGATGGCGGTACCACGAACGTCATTCACACAATCATAATTCTCATGAATAAATTCGAGGACAATGTGAAAGTGCACCAAGTATCGACATTACGTCCACTACTATTTAATATTGTAGCAAACTAGGTCACTAAGGATCTCCAGAAACCTGTACCGTAGACACTTTTATATGCAGGCGACATTATTCGCATTGCGGAAAGGGCACAAGAGGTACAATCTAACCTTATCTTGTGAAGTAAGCAAATCCATAAATATATTCATCGCAATCTATCTAATTCAACGACCTGTGTAACATAATCACCATATACAAGAACTACTCCTTTGAAAGTAGTTTGCAACTTCAAGTATCTAGAGTCAGTACTACGCCAGACGCTTACATTCTTAAAGACATTAAAAGTCAGATAAACACCGGATGGCTGAGATGGAGATATTTGTAGGTAACTTAGTAAGTAAGTAACTTCTACAAACGAGCAATTACATCTACCTTACTTTACAGGCCCGAATGCTAGTTTATACATAAAACGGAAAAACAAAAACTCCGCATAACATAAATTAAAATGTCAAGGTGATCCAGGGTGTAACAGTTGAATATAGAAAGCAGGAATGAGCATATTCGGGGTATATTAAAAGTTGCAAACATAAGTGACACACTCACAAAGATTCGTCTGCGGTGGTGTGTTCATATTAAGCTGCGCGAAAAAGAGAATATAGCAAGTTAGGTCATGGACATTGAAGGAACTAAGTGCAGCTGAGGTAAACTGCCGACTACTTGGACGGGGACTATAAAAAACGACCTAAAGAAGAAAAGAATTGCAACCGGAAATGATACGGACGCGCCCAGAGTGTCGAAGAAAGACTAGAAGGGCGGCCCCCAAAAGACATGACAAATAATGGCACAGTCAAAAAAGAAGAATTAAATTATAAAGAATTTTGATGAGGAAGGGGCCAAAGACGAATCATGTAAAACTTACCCGCTACTTACTTACTTAAAGAAATAATTGGTTTAAACTTGGTTTAGATAGACCTACTCGTATAGAATAGCATTTAGTCCTAAAAGTATAACGTTGTAAAAGTACGGCTCAAAGGAAATGAAATTAAATCAGAACGCCACCTTCATTGTGACAACCCAGCTAGAACTCTCAATTAGTTTTTATACTTTGTAATTTATTAATCAATTTTTATTTATATTGCTTATCGATCATACCTTGTTGGTATTTCACTGGCAAACAAAAGTGTTAAAACAGTACATCTAGTTTGGTAGACAATGTTGTCAGAGACCGAGCATTTAAAAGCTTTTATTTTAGTATGATAAATGCCATATCGCTTACTTACCTCTACAATATTACAATGTTCTATAGCATTATATTTGTTATTCGTCATTACGTGAACGCTTTTTATTATTTAAAGAGAAATAAATATTAAAAAGTAGCACAAGATTTAGTAGAAATTGGTATAAAAGAAATAGTGAATTTGAATGAAATAAAAATCGTATTACTCTAATAAATTTAAACCGTAATATTTTAATGTCTTCAATCTTCAAGCTTCGCTTCAGTGTGATTAACCTACTTCTGTATCATATACTTGCAGCGACTCTGGCACTGATTCATCACTGGTTTTGGCGTAGAACTCATCGTTACTACCAATTCAATCAGTTCCTCTAAACTTCTGGTTTACACTTCTCACTAATTTAACTGAAAGTATTATTAAATCTGGCTAAAAAACACGTTATATTCTTCAAACTTTTTTTTTATTCATTACATTATCTTTATTCGCTGATGTTAGAGCTTTATTCTTTACGACGTAATGATATGGCGCATTATCCATTACGATGTGAGAGGCCACTGTGCTTAGAGAATCTCCTAAAACTAATACTAGTGTTAACGTTATGAAATATACGTACAAATTTAAACGAACCTTGACGATGGAACATAGTTAAACCTGTCTATTCTGTTCGATTTTTTAGACGAGATCGGTCTTTATTCAATCATTATTTAATAATCAAGGAAAACAAATAAAATAAGTTCTAATAATAAATAAGTTGAATGTAAATAAAAAGTATTTTCACAACTGAAAATCTTTTAACTTCTTATATACTTATATTAACTCAATTGTGCTTAAATATTATCTTTATTACAGCAGAAATATATTTTAAAATAACAGTTAAAAAAAGGACTACCTCAATTCAAGATTCTTTAGTCGCGCTATATATACACACTGATTTGTGTACCTTAATATATCTTAAAAATGATACACAATAACTACTTTAACTATGAGATAACATACAAATTATATTTTAGAATGTAATGATGCCTTCTTATTGCTGCTTGATATAGTTTTTTACAGGTACATACGTACCCGTCATATCAGCTGTACGATTATAAACATCTTCAAAGTTGTCCAATAACAGTCGCCCAACTTGCAATTCTGCCATTTACCACATGAAACTTTTTAATTATTTCAAGCGCACCATCACGAATTTCCTTATAGTAGAGGAGCCGTAGAAGGCATTCCGGGATTTACTCGAGCGCGGCAGATTAATATACAGGATACCTTGTACTCTATTAAATAGTTACACCAAATATGAGACTTCTATATATGATCGCCCGTCAAGGATAAAGGATCAGATTAGTAAAAAAAATTGATCATCAAACATTTACGAGCGCGTCAGATTAAGATAAGATGAGGTGCTTGCTGAAACGTGTAGATTTCACTAATCTGACAATTTGAGTGAGACGTAAAGAAGGGAGAGGGCTACAAAATTGTAAAAAAAAAACGTCACTTGGACATTCTCGAGCGTGGCTAAATTTTTTTTTATTTTGAACGAAATAATTCAAGGATTGCGAAAAATATATAATCTGACAATTTCCGCAAGCCGAAGCAACAAAAATTCATCGATATACTATAGTTTAATGCGTGCAGCTACGTGATGCCTATATTCCCCTCTCTGCACTTCTATTCCTCTCTCACAATTTAATTTTTTATAATTATTTTCTCATAAATACAAATATTCTACTTTAAAAAAACATGTACTTTCGCATTTGCATGTTATGTCCTGAGCTTTTCAATTAATTAAGTTTAAAAAAATACAAAAACACAATTTTTAATTATCAGATTAGCGAAATCCCTCTAGATAATTGTCAGATTATGAGACAGCACGTCTAGTGCATCAAGATGAACCATATATATCTTAATCTGACGCGCTTGAGTATTTCAAAATGACCAATTTTTTTTTGCACATTCTAATAACGGCCATGATTTGCGTCACATCCGAATCGTCAGATTATTATATAAGAGCATTTTTTTAGGTTCACTAAACATCCTCTTCGAAAATCTGACAAGTTCCATAAAGTTTTTTTTTTCATTTCTCACCCCTACGTACGACCACCCCCATTACTGAAACAGTCAGATTAACATATTTACATTTTTAAAAATACGTAGGACATATATAATATCATTATCTGACACTGTTTTTTTTACATTTTTGAAAATCTGTAGCCACTCCCCCCACTGATGAAATGGTATGTTTAATATATGTCATTTTTCTTTTCATCATCTAAGCTTTACAACCGAATAGGTCTCTATGATGCTCGAGTAAATCCCGATTTAGCATCGTAGCCTCCCGTACTATTAGACATGTTGATAGTTTTTTCTATCTCCACATTGAAGAAAAACTACACGAAAATCTAAATTATCACGAAATAACATGTACGAACGAAGATGTAGATGGCTCACTTACTTATTTTAAATGTTGCCAGTTAGTGCTGATACTTTGATTCATAAATATTTAATTTCGTTTCTCTTATGTCACATAGTAAATTGGCATTTTACTGTTTTTTAACATTTTCAATTTAAGTGCTTCTTATTGAAATTTCTCCATGTGGTGGCAACACTAATGGTGGCTTTTTGAAAGAGCGTTGTGTTGTAAGAATTGTGATTTGTGAATTTTTTGACGCTCGCTGATTCGTGGTACCTATTTCGTGCCTGTGAAAATAGTTTATTCTAAAATGTGCGTATTCGTGAAAATAAAGAAAATAATTTCAATATTTAACTAAATAATAAAAATAACATTTTTTTCTGGTGTCAGGGCTCGAACGAAGTCCCCTTCGGCGGCGTCCGATAAAGATAAGAAGAAACCGAAAGAAGTCAAAAAGAAGAAAGGTGATTCAGGGTCTAGCAGCAGTGACAGTAGTGGCAGGTATGTACAATGTAGAATTATAAAACGACCTGTTAACAATTATCGAAATTGTTTATATTTTCTTAGGTTATGTCTACAAGTTAACATTAATACTTCAAAATAAACTAAGAAATCACAAATATAGCAAAAACGCCCATATTGGATTGGATTTTTGTGCATGTGGTGATAGATCAAGAATAGAGTGTTCCACCCCTATACATCCCGCGGTTTTCATAAGTAGTGACTGTCTAAAGCCATCGCCAGCGTGGTATAGTAGGCCAAAATCATCTTTCTAAAGAGGTTGATGTGATGAGTGATGAGCTGTTGATGTGATATTGAGCTATGGAAGATTATGGTCTTATACTGGCCTAGCCGGCTTTAATCAAGTGTCACTATCAAATGTGCCTATAGTTCATCAGAGAGCAGTTCATCAAGGTCTTCATCACGGTCATCATCTAGCAGTTCTGGCAGCTCATCACGGTCATCATCGTCGTCCAGCTCATCAAGCAGCAGTAGCAGCAACAATGATCGCTCTAGACCGAAAAAGAAGTAAGTGTAAAATGTTTGTCTTAACTTATTTAATGATTCTTGATGATAATTGAATCATAAGTTCTCCCTTTTAATATAAATTTGTGACAATGCAATTTTTCTGTTTAATGGTTTCTTGCTTAAATGTTGTTCAAAATTTTTATACCCTGACACAATTACAACTGATTGTGAGTTTTAAACTTTATTTTGTAGGATCTCACCTAACAAAAGTCCACTTAAAGATCGTCGTGAACCAGAGAGGGAAAAGAATAGAGATAGATCACCCCTTGGTGATAAGAAAAAGTTAGCTGTACCATCATCAAATGATAAAGCAAAGAGTAAGGAGAAACATGAAAGGTATGTAAACTTATTATTTAATCATCCTCTGCAAATTGTCTTTTGGATGACTGGTCTCCACTTGTCTACAGCAGCGTATAGCTTCTCGGACCTTTATTGCAGTCTCATGGATGTGATTTGTCCAGCATTATTAGTAGCTAGCTAAGACCTGTGACTTCGTCTCCATAGATTAGATAGAGAAATATCATGTGTTCAGTAATTAGATTTTTTCCTTAATTTAATTTTTTTTTTGTTTAAACCCTTAAATGAGTATAGTGACCACCACTCTTGGGTTTTATTCATGCTTCCCATCAGGTAGATTAGCTACTTTGGATGGAAATTTACCTACATCAGCCTAATATAATCTTATACTTAAGGGCTACACTTTACATATTCAGCTATTTTGAAGATTTACTAGAACAAGCAGACAAACAACACTTGTAAACTAATTATTAACTGAGTATTGGAAAAATTGTCTAGTGTATCATCACACTTTCGACAGGTCTCCTGGTCGCAAAAAGCGGGAGCGTTCTCCACCCCCACGACCTACAAGAATTCATATTGGACGATTGACATTGAATGTGTCAAGAGATCACATTCATGAAATATTCTCTACTTACGGCAGTGTTAAAGCTGTAGAATTCCCAATGGATAGACTACACCCACACAATGGTCGCGGTTACGCGTATGTGGAGTTCAGCAATGCAGATGAAGCAGAAAACGCTATGAAGCATATGGACGGAGGTATATAAATGATAGATGTTTCATTAGAGGGTTTAGACTGTTAGTGTTACCAGTATAAATGAGGTTCTACTCATGCTATTAATTACTTACACTGCCTAATCTACCTATAAAAGCAATTGCTGGCCTTAATTACCTTTCCTTTTTATCTACATTACTGTTTTCAATATACTCTAAATTTGCCAACTTTTTTAGGATGTGTGTGTATATATATATTGGATCTTAAAACTTCATTTTTAAAAAAATCCTGTTATTATATTAAATAAACACACACAGTATCAAGAAAAGATCAAATAATCTTTTCTTGTAGTTACTGTGTTTCTATGTTGAAAAAATATTTAAAATAACACAATAGCTGATACCAATTCTGCCGAAGTAAATGACCACCCGTTTTATAATGAGCCTTTTTAGATTTGATTGATGACTTGTTGTAGGGCAAATCGACGGGCAAGAAATTACAGCGGCTCCAGTTCTGATACCTTCTCGTCCACGACGTCCTTCGCCGCGCCCGCCGCCACCTAGGCACGCCCCACCACGACGACACTCTCCACCGAGGTTAGTTTATTGTACTCAGTTCTAGCTTACCGCCGCCCGGCATTGGCCGCTCTACCTATACATTTTATGATTTTAATTCTCTGGTATCTTCTAAGATTTAATTTTAGGGATATGCTATAAAAGGCAAATGTGGTCTCTACATCTAGTGCACATCGCAGCTGCGATAAGGTCACCCATTGTACCACTGTTTTTTTTTTTGTAATCTACATTCTGTTTCCTAGTTATAGTGTGCAAAAAAGAGTACATATCTACCTATCTAATAGATTTAATTGGATAAGGATTAATATTATACTGGTGCAAATTACTTTGAAAGCAGAACCCACAAATAAATTAAATCTATTAGGATCTTTGATAAGTTTCACTGTTTTTTAAAAGATGGCGTAACGGTATTGTGTGCATGGCATTTCGTACGATAACGCATCAGCTAAGTAGTACTATATGCAACCTTAAATTCTAGTAGATATACATTTAGCAGTGTCAACCACTTGTTTATTTACCAATTGTGAAAATGTCTACTTTTGTGCCAAATAATGTGTCTTTGCGGAGAATTTTATTGCGCTGCTTTATTCAAAAGAAATCTGCAGGTGAAGCACACAGAATTCTTGTTGAGACATATGATGACAATGCTCTGTCGAATACATGTTGAGACTGGTTTAGGCGCTTTAAAAATAAAAACTTTGACCTTGAAGAAAAAAAAAATGTTCTGAAGCACCAGCAAAATTTGAACACGAAGAATAGGAGGCATTGCTTGATCAAGATCCATGTCAGACGCTACTAGAGCTTGGGAAAACACTACAAGTAGATGCTTCAACCATTTTAAAAGCGTTAGGTATGATCCAGAAACAAGGATATTGGATGCCGGATGAGTTGAAGTCGAGAGACGTTAAACGAAGTGTTCTCATGTGTGAATTGCTGTTTCAACGGCAGAAAAGAATAGGTTTTGTGCACTTTGTTATCATTGGAGGTGAAAAGTGGATTCATCACGACAATCCAAAGTGTAAAAAATAGTGTAAATAGTATGCCTGGTCACACATCAATAATTTCCCAAAAATGAAATATAAACGGTTCGTAGCTTCTATTCTGCATTTGGTGTGATCAACACAGAATGTAATTTATTATGAGCTGCTTAAACCTAATGAATCTATTTCGAAAAGTCACTGTCGACTTCAGTTGATGCATTTAAGTCGAGCTCTGAAAAAAAATACCGGGCAGTATAAGAGCAGAAACACAACGAAAGTGATTCATTTAGATGACAATACTCGGTCTACATGTGGCAAAACCAGCGCTTACCTGGAAACAACCTCAATGGGAAGTTCTACCTTACTCGCCGTATTCACCGGACATACACACGGTATACAGTTGGAGCGAGCAGTGCTTCCATTTTTCAAAGAAACCGAAAAATGGATCGGTTCATGGATTGCATTAAAATATGAATTTATAGAAAGATAGGAGAAAGGTCTCTAATGATTGACAATACTTTGAGTAAAGTGATGTAAGCCTTACATTTTTAATACATTTTTTAAGCCAAAAAAGCAGCGAAAAACTGTTCAAGGTCCTATTAAAACAAAAACGAAAACTGTGTGTGATTATTCGTAGGATAAGAGCATACACCAGCACGATTTTTTTATAGATATTTTTATAAAATACAATTACGTAGTACATCATTTTAATAAATCTCGTAAAGTTTTGTAAATTTTTAAGTGCTTAAATTAATAAAGCATTTGAACTTTAGGTTTTTGGCAAAACTATATATATATATTTATATAATACTAGTGTACCATATATGTATATAAACTTTCCTTGTAATATAACCTAAAGGATGGGGAAAACCAGGGTAAAAAAAAATTTAAATACTAGTAAGATCTAAATGTATTTCAAATTTTACAGTGTAAAACCACTTAGCATATAATGTTTTCATAACATAAATATCACTTCTCTGTATCAAACAGGTACCGTCGGCGTAGCCCCCCACCACGAAGGCGCTCTCCGCCAAGACGTCGCCGCTCCCGCTCGCGTTCGCCGCGGGCTGCTCCGCGTCGCCGTCGCTCCAGGTCTTCCTCTTCCTCCTCCCGTTAAGTCCCCAACACACACATACAGTCACAAACACATAGCCCCTTATCACTTTGCATGCAAAAACATCTAAGGAATGTCACATGCCTATACAACACATTCCAAATATACCTCTGAGGTAAGTAGGCACCTTCTTGTTATATAGGTTCTCGCCAATGCGTATATACTGTTAGAATAATTTGTAAGGTCGATACAATACGAGGTAAGTATATATGTGTCTTTATATGCAACATGATTTATTTAAATAAAATTAACAACAATGTTTCTTGTTATAAAAGCTTGCAAAACGGAAACGAGTGAGTGATCAAAGCAGATGAACTGTTCATAAATGACTTATCAGTGTGAAGTGATAATTTAATAAAATTGTATTTGGTATTGTCTGACTTTTTTTCAAATAAAAATGTTAGTAACATAATTTTAATATTTCTTCCCAGATCCAAAGATCCTGTTTCCAATGCCAAGTAAAATATGACATATGTTTCCTGTTTCTACCTGTAACTTGTTACTATAATAATACCATTATTGTTAAAAAAAATGATATTTTATTTCCATAAATAGAACAGTCTTCAGTTAATGTTAGGTCCCACTATCTTTGCCAATAATTTTACAGTATGTCTGATAATCAGCAACTAAAACTTTTCCTTTATATAAATTATTTTCTTCTAATTTTAGTTCTTGTGCTGACCTAAAAATAGAAACTGATACATTAATATGTTCTGTCTTTGAGGCTAGTCATACTTACAACTTTAAAAAATTAGGAATACGGTATACTTACGGATATTGTATCTTCATATTTTTAGGACCTCTAACTGGATTCCAGGCTGAAACTGGACTTTTATTTGCAAGCATTAAACCTGCCACTGCAATATACAAACCATGTTCCTGGCATGTTTTCTCCTAAAATATTATTTTTTTTATAGATTTTAAATGAAATTCAACTTAATAATAGACTTAATATTTAATAAATAAAGTTGAAAGTTACCCTCCACTCTGCTAGCATGAAGTCAGCGTCACTTAGAGCTGAGGTTGCGTTTTCAACATGATCAATGCAAGCGAAATGAGGTAAATAATTTTCTCCAAGAAAATTTATAAATGAAGATGGTTGACTTATAAATTGTTCAATAATATCATCTGGGCTGTGAGTAAATGTTTGTTTTCCATTTTCTGCACCTATAACTGAGTAAGTGTATATTTATCACCTGTACAAAGTAAGACCTCAAAGATTAGTCTGCCAAATGTCGAAAATAGTACCTTTAGGATTCAATACTCGGCCAACTCCATGTAAGATGCTAACAGTTTGATCTTTACCCAATGACATAAATTTACTAAAGAACTGTTTTTTCTTCTTATTACTTTTACCTTTTTTTTCTTTTTCTAGTATTATACTTGTATCCATACTCTGTTTTGATCCTCCTAAAATTTTCAAAAAGAAAATTCTTTTGGTAAATGATTTGGTAGACAAGACAGCTACTGCTTACAAGTCAACTCACCTTTCAGGCATGCAAAATGCAAATTCAACAATGCTGATCTGATGTCTCCCACTGAAGAATTTACAATACATTCTATGACATCAGCTGTAGGAGGGATATATATTGATTTGTGTTTCTGATTTATAATAGCTGCCACTCGTTTTAGTGCAGATTTTAAATTTGTAGGTGCAACACTGTTAAACCTACAATCATTAACTTTTATCAAATTTCTAATATGAAGTCTGCCATATTTTCTGTCACCCCCTCTTAAGACTATGGTGGTAGCGTCGATATACATACCATGACTATCTTAATTAATTTTTTTTATTTCTTTATTTAAGAGCCTGCCAAAGTGACTAGTCTGCCTGATAGAAAGCATGAATAGAATCCAAAAGTTGTAGTCACCATAGTCATTACGAATTCTGACAATGTAGTATGGTGACCCACACTATGGCAGCCTATTAAGATGCTTTTTTACGCCTCATTTGGAGACGTAAAAAGCATGACAGTCATCGTAGCATTGCATTTCATTCATTGTCAATTTTGAACTATTCGAATGTGATTGGGTTTTTCAGCATTTTTTTTGCAAAACTCAACTCAACATTCAGAATCATTTTCTTTTTTATATTACAATGATTAAGTAATTGATTGCACATAGTGACTGACTCCTGATGATGACAGCTGACTGCTACTAAATTACATAAGCTAACTTATATTACAATTAGAAAAATACTAAGCATAGTAAACTAAGGGATGCTTACATAATGTGTTGTATGTTAAATTGCTCCTTCAGACCTGGTGTGAAAAGATTAGCAGCAGTATTTTTACCATCTGTATGTGATTCTGAACATATAAAAACAATAGGCGATTTTGCTCTGAATTTATACTGACTGAAATAAAACAAAAAAAATAGTTTTATCAACAATACTAAGAACCAACTTATTATCAAAAATATTGATTGCGTACAATAACACTTTGGAACCACTGTAGAATGTCTGTTGAAAGAGTATAGGACTGTGACATGTGCCTTGACCACAATTGACTTACCTACATATTTTAAATAATAACGATAATTTTAGTTTCCTGTAAAAGTTTACTTAATCATCTGAGATGGCATGGTGAACTCATGAAACCAGTGTAAGGCAAAGGTGTAGGTATTTACACAAGACACTGATACACTGTGCAGATTGAACATTTATATTAAAAAAGGTAGCCTAAGATTAGTATGCCATTACAAAGAAGTTTAGTAGCAAGGAATTCTTGAATAAATGTGAATAAAAAAAAATTGTCCTCCCTTGGATTTTTTTAACTGTTGTGTTTATGAGAGTTGAGCATAGTTTAAATTAATTATCAATTAATGCAATGCTTACTGTAATATATCTGTAAATTCTGATGGTGTCCTTATAAATGTATTGGGAAAGTCTTCAACTAACACTAATTTTTTACTATTGTCATCTAAAAGAGAAGTAAAATTTGCAGCATTCAAGACAAAATCCAAAAACTTTAATGACTGCTTCTGTTTATATTCATATTCTCCTGAAAACACAGTATTTAGTAAGATCTAGTCACAATTTCTATAGTTACACTAAAACAAAGAAACATACCATTCTCTGATGGTATATCTACATCTATAGGAGTTATCCATTCAGTAACTCTAACTTTGTGTTTTTCAGCAAGTACTTTTATTGTAATAGTTTTCCCACAGCCCACTGGGCCAGTCAATAGCAGCATGTCACTATTATTCTTGTTACAAACACACTTCATCCACTCATCAACTTCTTGTATTTTTTTACTGTTTACAGCTAGGTCTTCCACAGTTACTGGTTCAAAGTTCTGGATCCATTTTTTGTGATCTTTTATCACAATGCCACATGTTTTAGGAGATGTGGTGCCTAATCCCTATAACAAATTATGTATTTAATAATATTGTGCTTTTAAAATACTAGATCTACCATATTCTTGTAAACAGTACTAGTAACTAGCATAAGTATAATAACATATTTTTAATTCAAAATACTCATAGTTAATTATTTCCTAGACCAATTAATTATTGTTATGGTACAAACGTATTACTATTATGAATTTACTACGATACCTGCTTAGCTGTAGAATTAGATTTATTAAAAGTTTCTTCGCCTTTACTCGATTTTTTCTTTGGAACATCGTCATCAAATTCAAACATTGGTTTTAACCACTTTGCCTAAATCAAAAATAAAATGTAGTGGGTTAAAAGTAATGTATATAGTAAAGCAACACTGAATATTATAATATTAATCAGTACCTTTTTTATTTTAGTAGACATGTTAAGTATCTTTTATAGGTTTAATTTTGTTTCATGAACAAAATGTACTTTTTGAGCCGTAATAGTCACTGTCGTTGTTGACATCAAATTGCACAGTAACCTGACAAACTCTTGATATGTTATGTCAGCCGGTTTGTCAACGTCAGTTTGTTACCGTCTTTTTCGGTGTGCACAATAAAAAAAATCAATAGAATCCATAAAATCGGGTCATAATAAATGGTATAAGAACAGTACACAGTAAATTATTTTTCTTCCATTTATCCTTCTTTCATTAATAAATCTTTCAGAAACTTTTTCATGAGCATTCCCGAAGTTACTCATAACGTCCATTGAAAGCTTATCGTAAACTTGGCATCTAAAGTTTTGTTAGATAAGTAGTGTAATATAGTATAGTATGTATAGTAAATGTTTACTAGAAAATGTTGAATTATGAGCATTTCAATCAGCAATCTATTCAAGATTATATTGTTGTGATATGAATCTACTGCGATCTTCGTTATCATCTCTCAATTAAAAAAAAGGCAACTGAAAAATATTTTTACGTATAAAATTTTTATTGCGGCTATGATTTACTGTAAACAGAATTGCTAGAGTTCAATACATTTCTCACAAAAATACTGAAAAAATAATGAATAATTATTTCGGACATTTGATACACAACGTCAAACTAACCAGAGTATTATACTATGACAGCAAGATTGATTAGTAGAATACTTACATCCATTTTTTTTAATCCATATATATTATACATAGATAACAACCAAATTTAAAAAAAATTGGAGATCACACAAACATTTGATCCGGCTTTCAAGATTGAAGGTTTTATTAAAGTGTTGATGGTATTTGAATGTATATTAGTATGTGCAAGTACATGACGATTGAACCAGGATGAACTTCTGGACCCCTATATTACTCGAGCAGTTCAGTACTTTCTGGTAATCAGTTTACACACACAACCACCAATTACCGATGAAGTGACTATCACGACACACGGAGAACTTCGTTATCCTGACATGGACCCCAAACGACGCGAGAAGAGACAAATGAGGTACTGCGTGCTAACTAACATAGAATAATGGCACTGTATTAGTCGGTAACGTCTGGCCGACTGATGTCAAACGCGGCAAATCGCGTGCTCGACTACACTACTCACCTTATTTAAATTACCGAACACAGCCTTAGTCTTCTGTAGATTTATTAATTATTAATTAATAAAATCCTCAACCAATTTTAGCCACGGTGACCTCTCAACTCCGTCAAATTGTCGTATATGTGCTCACGTATGACTAATATAACCGATCTTATTGGTAAACGTTCGTGCATAAAGCGGGCAGGTGAGCACAACTTTGCAGGAATTGCAAGAAACAGCACAAGACAGGCGTGCTTTTAGGTTGTCGTGTCGCATTGTCGTATTTATTATATCCTGACAGGGCTGCAGCTGGAGTCGAATTTGAAGTTGGGCAGAATTGGTTACAGGTAGGGCGGTAGTAAAAAAATATTATAAATGATCTACCCTCGAAGCACGGGCTCCTAAATTGATCTAAAGTGAAATACATTCAATAGCTATACGTAGACAAATAATGTATATGACAGATCATGAGCATGGATCTAAGAACTATTAAACCCTCAATGATGAACAACAAGCGAACAAGATTGTTGAACTTCCAGATTTGGATGTAGAGATCCACGTCTGCATGAGAGTGAGGTAATAATTAAATTGTTGGGTGCGGTAATACGAGTAAATAGATACGATTAAAAATATTTAAAACAGCTGAATTCTATGATTCTCCATGTTATTAAAAATACGAAGAACTTCGTTTAGAACAATTGATTTTTTTCGTTTTTTTCAAAGGCCAAAAATACCATACCAGCCATTTTCTTACAAACCATTGACAGTCTTTGAGGCCTATTAATTGTAGTTAAAGTTGAAAACGTAGATTCACACACTGCAGCGCTACATCCTATTGTCGCCACAGATGCAAAAAGTTCATATGTATCTTTGAACGCCGCTCGTTGCCTGTACAAAACTTGCAATTTATTTTCCATTTTATCCTCTTTACTACTCAAGTAAGCTTTAACTGCTCTAGCCTCTTCCCTTGATGAAATTTTTAGATCTAAAAATTAGTTTGTTTTAATTGATCGTAAATTAAAGATAATTAAGTAATTATTTTAATTATAATTTTTTTCCAAACTTACCCATTTTTTTAGTGGAACCATTTTATCTACATCCTACTCATTGAGACTTACAATCGAATTGATTAGATCATCGTTGTCCGAAAACCTTTTTTGTAATTCAGCAATTAGTATGTCCAACGTTTTCGTTTCGTTCAGATTTAAATGGCTCGTCGTTCTCTACTATATTTTGTTTGGCGGATGAATAGGAGGGGTCGTACGTCAAATAGTCATTCATCCGATTAGGTTTTTTTACTTGCCGCTGCAAAGTCTGTTTCCTATTTTCAGATTCGCCGCAGTCGTCGCTTGTTAAAGACTTAGCTTCGTCCAAAGTTTGATTATGTATTTGATTTGATCTTAATTTTATAATTTCATCTTCGACAAACTTTATGATTGTTACGGCGTATTTCAGTCTTGCGCTTCGGGCTTACAAAGCAGCGGCTGCAGGTTGTAGCGTGGATAAGACTTTTTAGCCACAATTATGGCCATTCGGAATTCCAGATCAAGCATAACTGTTTTAATACCGATGCTCTTGGCGACGTCATCATCGTTGAATCTGCCATTTTTAATTTCTTTCAAAGTCTGCAAAATCGATAAATAATTATCGTATACAACTTTTGTAACTGTCAAATATCCAGACCAGCGTTTTTGGAGGAGTCGGCTTGCCATGATGAAACAATTCATGTAACGGCCAAATGTGATGCATTGGCCAAAAAATAAACGGTTGAAAGACATTTCTGAAATAGTTCTGATGATTATTATGTTCAAGCGGTGGTTATAGCAATGGACGTAAGAAATTCTTCGGCCCAATTTATTTTCTATTCTAGTCGCATCTCCTGAAACTTTCCCACTCATTACACTGTACTCAGAGCAAAGAAATACTATAATATGAAATGAATTTTACAAACTGTGGTATTTTCGGCAAATAAACCTACCTACTGCTACAATTTTTTATCTCAAACTATGAACAAACAATTTAATTATAATAATTTATCTTAGCTTTTGGTATTTTTAAGGTGCGCCCCTTTTAGCTACAGCTCTGTATCCTGATACATAATAGTGAAAACAATCTGTACTGTAAGTGATGTGAACACGGTAAGGGCAAAGCAGGTAAAGTGAGGATTGCAATACATCAACATAGTTATTAGACGTTAATGGTAACAATATAGATTTTTCTTATTGTTGTTATTGTTATATCCTCGAATATCATACTGAGTCGTTATTGTCAATTTACGCAGTTTTTTCTCTAGGATCTATAAATAAGACCTTTGCTCTAAGATGCAGATCCTTTGTGACTTTAAGGTGTGCATTTTCAAAGTTGGCATTATTTAAAATATTAGTAAAAATTCTGACCGCTATTGCCTGATTCCGTAGAATCAAAATTATCCAAAGAATAAATGTTATTCAAATAAGAAGAAGACAATATTTATATTTTTTAAATTAAAATATTATGTTCATTCAGTGTTATAATAATATCCTGAATTTATTGTTGGACTGTAGATAGAATAAAATATGAATGCACCTTCGAATTACGTAAACTGTCAACTTTAATTAAGATTTTTCTAATTTTTAGTTTTAAGAGGAATATCGTGCATTGAATATACTCGAATTAGTAGTGCATCAATCTTGTGAGTGCAGTTTAGTCATAAACTACTATGGACAAAGCTGTATACTTCATGTGCGAGTTATAAAGGAATAACCTATTTTTATTGTGTTTATGTATTTTCAGAAAGATGCAGGTTCTCAAAACTCTAGGAGCTACAGCTCCTTCTACACTTTTATCTATTGTAAAAAAAGGAGCCATAGCACCCATTGCGGAACAAATACGTCATACACATTTACCTGCTCCAAACCCTATGGAAAGACGACCGTACTCTCCCTTCCAAGATGCGACTAACATGGCTGAGATGGCAGTGGCAAGGCTCGATGACTTACTGAACTGGGGAAGGAAGGGCTCTATTTGGCCCATGACTTTTGGATTGGCATGCTGTGCTGTAGAAATGATGCACATTGCTGCTCCACGCTATGACATGGACAGGTATTTTATTGTTTTATTTATTTGTTAGAGTTTTAAAGGATCAACAGAACAGATTGAAGAACATTTCTGGACTATATCAGAATTGAATATTATTTATCAGAAGCATTAATTTATTGTTTAATTTTTAAAAATATATAAGTATATAAGCTTGTTTTTCTTGGTTACATTTTTTATTTTTACATAGATATGGTGTCGTTTTCCGTGCTTCACCACGTCAGGCTGATGTAATGATTGTAGCTGGTACATTGACTAATAAAATGGCACCAGCCTTAAGGAAAGTTTATGACCAAATGCCAGACCCAAGATGGGTTATTTCTATGGGCAGCTGTGCAAATGGTGGTGGATACTATCATTACTCCTATTCAGTTGTAAGGTAAGTAATAGAGGATTGGAAAACATAAATTGAAAATAATGAAATTTAAAGAATGAAGAAGATGAATTGAAAAAAATGAATTGTAAAGACTTTATTGTTGTACAATAAGTTTTGTAAACGAATAACTTCTGCTTGGTTACAACACTAAAGCTCAATCAACAACAACTAATCTCAAATCTACACAAATCATTGTGACATATATTTAATAAGTAACTCACTATCAATTTCAATTAATTTTGTGATTAAGGCTGTTATTTTTAAGTTACATGGTGCATACGCAATAGAGCAACCATATCTTAATAAGTTCACATTGATACTGTCATTCAATTTTATTGTTTTTATTCATTACATGTTAAGTAATATTTACAAAGAATCCAGTTTGTAATTATTTCCTCATATTATTATAATTTATTGTAATTTACAATGACAATAAACTATTTGCTTACATTTTTGGTCCAAAAATTGTGAACACCTCAATGTGTTTACAAAATTTATAGCCTCTTGCACTATAGTCTATTATGTGTAATAGGAATTGCACATAGGGGTCAACTATTACATAAAGAGTTTAAGGTCAATTTTATATTTATTAGAATACATGAATTCTAAATTTGCTTCTTCTATTGCAGTTTCAGAAAAGTCGTAAAAATCAAAAACAACTATTGAAATGTTTCAACACTTATTTTAAAATAGATTTCTAAATAAAAATGTATCTGTATCTTTTTATAAATAAAGCACTTTTACTTTCACTATATACATTAGGGTGTCCCTTATATGACAAAAAAAAATTTTTTTTCGAATTTCGAAATGCATACCCTCTATAATTTTTACTAATGCTATAAGATACTTAAATATAAAATTTTATCAATCTAGCATAATTGCAACCAGTGCCGACCGAGCTTCAAAGTTTAGTAAAAAATGTGTTTTGTCCTAAAATTTCAGTCTGCTATATTTCACTATAAATGCAATGAATTAAGTGAATAAAATTAAATAATAAATTAGATGAACATTAATCTTTAATTAAAAACATAAAGAAATAAGAATCATTCAGGGTAACTTCTTTTTAGAGTAGTTTTTTTACAGTCTGGATACAATTTTAGATGTTCCTGGACACAGCGCAGCAAGAACTGTTTTTGTTCTTCTTCAGCCGTGATAAGTCCGTTAAAATCTTGCATTAATTTAACAGCCCTTTCAGCAGTATCATTTACAACTCTCAAATAACTTATTCTTCTTTTAGCCTCCAGAAAAGCAGCATTGTTATTCCAAGAAGATACATCTTCCTTTAGAAAACTGTCGTCAATCTGCAGTCGTGATAAAAATTGTTTGCTCTTTTCCGATACGAAATCATCCAGTGCTTTGTCTAAAAAAAAGAAAAATAAGTTAAATAACAAATAAAAATGAACAACAATTTTGAAAATAAATAAATAAGTATTGGACATTGAAATTGAAATCCAACAAAAAGTCAATTTAACTTACCAAACAACTTTTGAGTCAGTTCTGCCTTCGACGGGTCATAGCGTTTGCTAAAATCCGAGATTTTGTCCCTGTTGAAGTTGGCAATCATCTTCTTCTTAGTTTGGTTGTCAACTTCATCATCAAATAGTGATAGAATGACTGTCTCTTCACATAAATACCACAAGTGATGGCTGAACTTGCTTATAGAAGCTTTAGAAATTGTTGCGTCAACTTTTTCATACTCTTTTAACATCTTCAAGAAGCGCAAATCTTGATTAGGTGCTTTGGTCGCCACTGTACATTCGAGCCAAGGTTTAACATACAATATTACGAGAAATAAGCAAACATCTTGTAGAGCCTTTTTGTCCTTCGCAGTTACTCTGCATTGTGACTGAAGTAAACATATTTTTAAAGAATAGATCGCTCTCGCCATCCAGCGTGCCTGATGTATAGCTCCGGGGGGCCTTAGTTTTAATTTTTCCTCTGTGTCTCCTCCTAAAAATATTACGCACAGTTCGACCAATTCGCGGTAATCATCTCTTACAAAACCTTTCTCTAATTCTGCCTTATAAAATAGTAACAACGCTTGAATGTCTGTCTCGGCAACCCGTGCTTTTACGAAATTAAGAGATGGTTCAATTTTAGTACAATCAATGTTTTTCCAATTTTCTTGGCACTTTTTGAACATCGGAATATCTGGGCTACTAGTAATTTGCTTAATCTTGGTTTCCAAGACAGCTTTTAGGACCAATTCATAAACATGATGACGACAGGCGAAAAGCAACAATTTTCTTCCTAAAGTTTGCTCCAAAATAGCACAAGCTCCATTGAAACGGCCCATATTGGAAGCTGTTGTGTCGCAGCACATTATTTGCACTTTATCATAAAGGTTCCAGTCAAAGAGAGCTGCTGATACAGCCTTCGCTTGATGTTTTCCAGAAGAACTTTCTAGTTTCGGCACTGCAAGAAGCTGCTCTCTATCGTCAAATGAAGCTATAACTGGCAAGCGTTCTTCTTTTGAACTCCGTACATCCAACCCCGGTAATAGTTTTCCATCCCAATGGACTGTGACTATGTCGGGTACATTGTTTTGGAAGTTAGATTTTATTGCTTCTGCCCTTGATTTTCTAGTTTCAGTACGAATTCGCTGAATCGAGGATTTGTTAATACAGAAATCATCGCTGCTCAGACCAAGCGCTTCTACCACCGCATTAAGAATGTAAACGGTATCTCTAATGCTTAACTGGCATCGATCTAAAGCTGCAACTAGTTTAGGTGTTATAAGATTCTTTCTACCTCTTTTTGAACTTTGTTCATGGCAGGGAACGTCCGGCAAGCTGAGTTCAGAATTCAAGATCTGTTCTTCGTCTGAATCTTCTACACTGTCTAAGTTATTTGTGGTGGAAGTAGATGCAACAGCTAGTGATTCTCTTTGTCTTACAATCCTTTCCTCTTCTTCCAATCGTCGTTGTCTAGATCTTTGTTCTTTTTCCGCCAATTTTTTATCTACACCACCTAAGCATCCCGGTCGACCTGGCTCTCTCTGTTTCATTAAAAATAATTTATCTTCCTCTATTTTCATTCTCTCAAAAGCATCAGCATGTGCAATATCAAACAAATTATCAAGATTAATTATAAAATTGTTCTCACGACTCTTAAACGTAATCTGAGTTTTCTTACAATTTTTTTGCAACTCTCTCCAAACATGATATAAATCAATAAGTTTCTTCACGCAGTTAGGAAATGCCCTTGTTGGAATTCTTGCTTTTTCCCAATATATGATGCACTCCCTAATCACAAGATTTGCACATTCACTAACAGTCAATTTAACCTCACGAATATTGTAAAATAGGACTGAGAGAACTTGTCGATTAGATGGTAATTTTGCACCATTTATTTGGTAGCTAGTCAATCCGATAAGAAAAATATTTTGTTTATCACTCCGTAATTCCACCGACATGTTTACGCACTAAACAATGAAGCACTAATAGTCTCAAAAATCACGTACGAAATGGCAAATAAAACATGTCGTAACAGGTCACTGGGCAGTACTTAAGCAACTTGTATCGACAAGTTTAAATAGCAAGTCGGCACGGGTTATCGTTTATATATCGAACTAATATTTTTTTCTAGACAATATAACCCTATATTGTCTAGAAAAAAATATTAGTTCGATATTACGAAACTTTTAAGAAGGTATGCGTAAAAAAATATCGAACTTGAAATTTAAGGGACACCCTAATATACATGTCTAAAATTAAAAAAACTATATAAAATCTGCCATAAATTAATGGAGACAACATCAACCATCATTAAAAATATTTGTGATCTCATTTGAGCAAATTTTAGTAGTATGCTTCTTTTCTCGAGTCAATCTTGACGCTATTATTCAACCTACTAAAACAGTAGTATTTAATTCTGACATAATTACAATTGACTTGCAGAGGTTGTGACCGTATTGTCCCTGTGGATATTTACGTGCCTGGATGTCCACCAACAGCTGAAGCTTTGCTTTATGGAGTACTTCAATTGCAAAAGAAAGTTAAAAGGATGAAATCAATGCAAATATGGTACAGGAAGTAAATAATCAACTGTAGACGATTTTGTTATTTATAAATAAATTTATATCTCTGTGTTATACAGTAAATAAACTGTAGTGAAAGCATCAATTATTTTTTCTTTAAATCTTCAATAAACTAATTTAGTAAGAATTACATTTTTTTTGTGTTTTGTCTAAAATTCCTCTGCATCACTGTAATTTCACTAAAAATCACCCGACCGCCGACCTCCCGGCGATTCCTGATCCTGTTTAGCGGTCTTTCTGGAGGATTACAGCTTCACAGAAAGAGACCACGGCGCTTCACCCCTTTTCACTCTTCAGTACACCTTCTAAATACTAAATTTAGATACTGTTCGGTTATCTTGTACCGATTGTCAGCTGTCCCCCGTGGGGTGGGCTGCGAGGTCGGCTGCGCTGCCGGCCGGTGTTGGTTGATGTGTCTAGTAACCAGTAGTTGTGCTATCCGCGACCGTGCGCAGTTTAACGTTTCGCCGTCGGTATGGCGGCCAAACTTTTTGTGAATGTAGCTGCGTCGAAATCAATAACGCAAAACCTGCCCGCGAGCACTTATAGTTTTAACTTTAAGTCGTCTGTATAGCGTCCAGCTTTTTTTTTGTATCGTGATAGCGACCATGTTGGAGTCTGTGGTTTGTATATAGTGTGGTTATAGTTGCTCGAACGTTTTCGTCTTGTTATTCTAAGACGTTTTGGATTGTCCGAGTGAAATCAATCCCTCGGCTCAATCGTCGTGTACTTTTCCTTCTAAGCCCTTACGTCCATAATCAGGTGAATAGCTAATCATCAGTTTTTGGTAACAGATGATCGTGGTTCCGTAAAATCAGATTAATTATGTATCTATTTCATTGTTTTTATTGTTTGTTTTAAAAATCACCCGACAGTCGACCTCAGACATTCTACTCTAGAACCGGACCGGATCGAAGTCGTACCTAACTACGCGCTATTCCCAGGGAAGCCAGAGACTTACGGTAAGATGTACTGTTTCGATTTGGTTTAATATTGATATTGATGTCTCCAATTAAAATAATATTCGTTTTGATTAAAGGGCTTTTTTGTGAAAAAGGTATGTAATTTTCTAAAATTAGGATTGGGTTTTTTATCGTCGAACCAACATTTCGTCATAACTATTACATCTATGTCACACGTCAGTTTAGCTATTTGAGCTTGAAAGCTACCAAAGTTTTAGTATATACTTCGAATATTTTAGTGATCTAAGACATTTCGTGATGATTAAGTTACATACATCTGTATCACAACGATACGAGGTTGCCACGTTAGATTGTCTATTTGATCAGGCATATCATATCTTGGCCATTAGGCAATTTAATATATTTTCTGTTCCACGTTGTTTTCTTTACTATCTTAATAATAGACATAGAATATAGGGTAGATTTTAAACATACCTAGATAATATATTTTCTGTTCCACGTTGTTCTCTTTACTATCTTAATGAAATAGACATAGAATATAGGGTAGATTTTAAACATACCTAGACAATGATCTGAGATATGTGTTGCTTTAGTTGTTTGTTGTGTGTGTGTGTGTGTGTGATGTGTGTGTGCATGTCCCTAATTACATACATGAAAGCAAAACAAATCAAAAGTAAAAAATATGAAAAAATAGAACATCCAAAAAGAAGCTATTATGTAGTCATTGTTCTAAATTGAGTTTGAGGTCTTTTTCAGTTTTGAAAATATATGTTTTTTCGCTTCAGATTGCCGTAGAAAATTTTCCCTAATGATGTCCAGCAAAACTTGAACCCGTTATCATTGGCAAATTTTCGAGCAAGGTAAAATAAACATTGTGAATTCAGTATTAAGTACTCCGATAGATATATAAGTCTTGCTTCGCCTTTTATATTTATATGGGTCATGTATAATTTGCTTTGGGTGATTTTTTTGTTAAAGTCGCTTTTTTCAAAACATTTACTTTGGCAGAAGTAGGAGTAAAGGCAACGATTATGCTTGGAGGTCCATTTTTCTTATTTATGCGGTATATATTTTTAATATCTTAGCTTTCTAATGGCACCTGAAGTATTTTAGATGTTTTCGAAATTATCTGTCTTAGGTCTTCACGACTTTCTACCTCCTTTTTAGAAACATTGTGCACTTCTAATTTTGACATGTACAACATCTTCTCTAAACTGTTCACCTTATCTTCCATCTGATTTATACAAATTCGATTTGTTTTTCGATCCTTTTCCAGGTCTTTTACTTTAGATTTGAGTTCATCATATTTTTGAGTTACGAAATCTAAAGATTTCTTTATTTCAGAGTTCTGAGCTACTATTTCGTCCATTGATTTTTGTACTGGATGAAACTTAGTATCATATTGCGCGCCAGGTGATTGCAAAAAGTCACGTATTTCCTGCATGAACAACGTCATGTCGTCTTCTCGTTTGCGCTTCATGCGTGTCATAACATTTTCTGCAATAATGTGATGTAAGTTTGGTGCCTATCGAGACAGCTTAATAGTAGCATCAACCAAACTTATCGTTTAGGTTCGCCTAATAAAAGCGAGATTAATGGGCATTTTGTACTATATGACACTATTCAAACATGATGTGTGTTGCTAGAAAGAGGTTTCTAACCCGTCGATTGAGTTTCTGTTAACTTTATCTGGGCCACATATGGCCAATAGGTACAACTCGGCTTGTGGTGGTTCACGGAAGGCGAGCCGGCGAGTCGTCTTACCGTCGTTTGCAGAAGCCCCGCTCTCTCATGTAACCGTACGACGTACGCGAGGAGGTGACGTACGGCACACACGGACGTCGCCTCCTCGCGGCTGGCCACTGTAGTGGATGGAAGGGAAAACCCGTCCAGGCCACCCGCGGCCACGCGGCGCGTACCTGCGCCTCATGCCGCTGGTACGCGCGCCTACTCCGCCCGGTTCGCCGGCGGCGAATTGGGTCCGAGTGGTGGTTGTCCTCCTGGGCCTTCTCCGCCGCCTCCTGCCGCGAAATTACATCTTCGCAGAAGGTTGCGACCGCGGTAAAACAACTGTCGCTACCGACCATGGAGCGTATAACGGCCGGTAGCGAGAGATCTCCTCCAACAACTGCAGTCAGGATCTCACGCTGCGCCGCCCAGACGAAACAAACCGCTAGCGTGTGCTGAGCCGAGTCCTCACTACAGTCGCAGTGGTGACAGGCGGGACTCAATTCTCTCCTGGCGACCAAGTGCAGGTACTTCCCGAAGCAATCGTGCCCGGAAAGAATCTGCGTCAGTCGGAAGGAAAGGGTCCCGTGCTGTCTCCCTGCCCACTCGGCGATGACCGGCTGGAGAGCCTCCACGGCGGCAAAGCCAGCACGAGCGGCCTCACGCCACTCGCGTATCTCTTCGGGCGGGGGCCGTGTGCCGCTTCCCGCCTGGAAGTCAGCCGTTCGCCGATAAACTTCGGCGAGCACTTCCGCCTCCAAATCCCACGGGGGAGTTCCGGCCAAGGCGCACGCCGCCTTCGTAGATGCGGTGCGATAACTGCGTATGGCTCGAACTGCTAATATCCTCTGAGGGCGCCAGAAGTGAGCCCTATTCTGGGCGGTCAGAGCCACCGCCCACACTGGTGCACCATACAGGACCATTGACCGGACAACCCCCGTGTATAACCGTCTTGTCGCGACGCTGGCTCCACCCAAATTGGACAAGAGTCGTCCAAGGGCAGAAGCAGTGCCTTCCAGCTAATAACAGCATGCCTGGATTAAGCCGCCTCATGATTATTAAAACGTAAAACTATAGCCCGTCTTGGGAGATTTAAAAATACTCAGACACGCCCGCGCTGTGTCTCTAAAGATTGAAATTATAGATACGTTTTATAAATTATGCAAAGTTTAGAAACGTATACATTTATTTTCGTGCACTAATCAATAGGTGTCATTACTATTCCGGCGGTGCGACGGCTTATAGCAAAAAACACCAACCCAGGATCCGATGGCATACCAGGTCGAGCTTGGGTCCTGGCTTTAAGTGTCGATGCTCTCGAGCTCTGACCGAGAGTTTTTTAGCGCATGCTTCGAGCCGGACCAGTTTCCGAAATTGTAGAAAACGGGGAAACTGGTCCTTATCCGAGAGGAGCGTCCGGCAAACTCACCATCTGCCTACCGGCCCATAGTGTTGCTTGAAAAGGTATGTAAACTCTTTGAAAGAGTGATTGCACGACACCTCGTCGAGCACCTCTTCAGGGTTAGGCCGGATCTAGCGGAGAAACAGTACGGTTTCCGTCAGGGCAGCTTTACGGTGGATGCGATCATGCGCGTTAAGGTTCTAACGGAGGAAGCAGTTGCCGGGGTTCCAAAGTAGTATTAATGCTGTCCTTGGACATTGCCAATGCGTTCAATACTTTGCCCTGGAGTTGCATCAGGGAGGCACTCGTATATCACCGAGAGTCGGGGCATATTTGTCACAAGGAGCCGTCATCAACCCAAGTAAGACCAGTCTCGTTAGACGTGAAATGTCGTGCTCCGCAGGGATCGTTCTTAGGACCGCTCCTGTGGAACATTGGTCACAGCTGGGTGCTTCGCAGTGTTTTATTAGATGGCGTCGTCATCATGTGTTATGCGGACGACACACTTGTGACGGCGTGCGGCATGACGCACCGTGAGGCAAACCTGAGGGACACAGCCGGGGCTGCCCAAATCATGGAGCGAATCCGGTGGCTAGGTCTTGAGGTGGCTCTGCACAAGATTGAAGCCTTGTTCTTTCATGGACCTCGGTACAAGCCACCAGATCGTTCCAGCCTCATAGTAGGAGGCACTCGCGAGTCGGGGCATATTTGTCAAAGGAGCCGTCATCTACCCAAGTAAGACCGGTCTCGTTAGACGTGAAATGTCGTGCTCCGCAGGGATCGTTCTTAGGACCGCTCCTGTGGAACATTGATTACAGCTGGGTGCTTCGCAGTGTTTTATTAGATGGCGTCGTCATCATGTGTTATGCGGACGACACACTTGTGACGGCGTGCGGCATGACGCACCGTGAGGCAAACCTGAGGGACACAGCCGGGGCTGCCCAAAACATGGAGCGAATCCGGCGGCTAGGTCTTGAGGTGGCTCTGCACAAGATTGAGGCCATGTTCTTTCATGAACCTCGGTACAAGCCACCAGATCGTTCCAGCCTCATAGTAGGAGGCACTCGCGAGTCGGGGCATATTTGTCAAAGGAGCCGTCATCTACCCAAGTAAGACCGGTCTCGTTAGACGTGAAATGTCGTGCTCCGCAGGGATCGTTCTTAGGACCGCTCCTGTGGAACATTGGTTACAGCTGGGTGCTTCGCAGTGTTTTATTAGATGGCGTCGTCATCATGTGTTATGCGGACGACACACTTGTGACGAGGTGCCCTGGCTGCCCAAATCATGGAGCGAATCCGGCGGCTAGGTCTTGAAGTGGGTCTGCACAAGATTGAGGTCTTGTTCTTTCATGGACCTCGGTACAAGCCACCAGATCGTTCCAGCCTCATAGTAGGAGGCACTCGACATTGAGGCCTCCATAAGGTATCTGGAGCTCGTACTCGCCAGTCGATGGGACTTCGGAACTTATTTCCGAACATCAGGTCCTAAAGTTGATAGGAGCAGCGTGAGCATTGGCGTGGCTGCTGCCTAACATGAGGGGACCCAATAACTCCTGCAGGAGACTTTGCACGGGAGTTGTGCGATCAATAGCCCTTTACGGGACCCCAGTGTGGGTGAAGATCCTGAAGGCCAGCAAAATCGCAATACTGCGACGACCGCAGCGAGTGCTGGCCCTCAGGGTTGTAAGAAGATACCGTGCAATCTTCTTTGAGACGGCGAGTCTCCCGGCCGGAACTCCACCATGAGATCTGGAGGAGAAAGCCTGGTGGCTCTTTATTAGTGGCGCAAGGAGACGTGAGAGTTGGGCCAGAGTCCTGAAACTCGGGCAATCGAGAATCAAAAAACATAACTCAGCCAGGTCGTTGCGGAGGAGTGGAAGGAACGACTTGGGCAAACATCACAAAAGAAAAATGAAATGTCTCGTCTCTGCTGAACTCCATGCACTGAACTCCAATTACAACTAGTTGACTAGTTGAACTAAATGAAATATAAAATCGTCAAGGGATTTAAACAGGGAATCCCTGTGAAGGCTGTATTTAAAATAAATAAAAAAACTTAAACTGTCATAAACGCAATGAAAATAAAAAACTTTAATCGGTTTATCAAAGGCTTAGATATCACGTAACATTTAGTTACACACAAGAAATCAGACGTAGTGTCAATGTAGTAAAAGTAAATAAAATAAAAAGACGTAGTAAAAGGCTTTTACAAGTCAATTAATTTTTAAAGTATTCTACTTTTTAATTTCGGTTAAGTCTACTTAAAAAAAGGAGTACAACTGCATACTTCATTGAAGGTATCAATTATCAGACCAAAAAACAATAAATTTTTAAGGTGCATTAATAATAAAGAAAATGATATTGCCCTATTAATCAAAAAGGTTCGTTAGAGGATCGGTGTGGATAAAAATCCAAATACAGCAGATCCTAGTGGACGTCACTTTCCATTAGGTGGTTAGACTGCTCTTTTATCCCTTGTATCATTAAAAAAAACACCAAAACCATATGGTGGTTAAGACTTGTGCACTCAGTTTTGTAAGGCAAAATAAACATGTAAACGCACATGTCGGAAACCTATCCCTTATAATTTATCCATCAATAAGTAATAATTTTAATAACTTCTGGATTATTTCGTTTTTTGTTGTTCAAGGCCAGGAGCCTTATATACAGATACTTTTCACAAGTGTAGAAAACACAGTCATTAAGAGACCTTATGGTCGTTGGTAGACTTAGTTGTTAGTGTTTTATTCTTTTATAAACTTTGGTTATTTTAAAGTTTACAATTAGCGATGGAGCGCATAGCTTTGGGTTTTGAATATGCAGTCTAAAATATGTATTTCTTCTCTGTTCCTAGCGTCCGATATAATCTGTACGTTAAAAAAGTTATAAAAATCAAACTAGCAAGGAACTATTGATTTGCCACATACGAGTGTCTTGTTGAAAGTGTCAGTCTTGTCTGAAGTGGCTCATTGTTACTTATTAAGCCGGTTCGTAAGCCAGAACTGCTCGAAGCAGATGGTCTAGTCTAGTGCAAGATAAAGTGTCCGATTTACGGTTGGTTCGAGTCTGATATAACCACCGGTGGGTGGTATCCTAAGGGACTTCCACAGACAAAAAAGGGCCTAAGATTGAGCGATGATTTCTACGACACACGGACACGAATAAAAATAGTGATCAAATAAGATTGAACTGTCGTGAATAGATTAGTACATACATACTAAGTATCTGTGAGTATAAGCATCTGTCTAGATAGCTGATGTCAACTACAAACTAACCTACTACTTTAATCAGAAATGCTTAGTTTTTTTGGATTGCGGTATTCTTCTAAACATAATTGTTTTTATAAGAAATTAATAGGAATGGGACTGGTACAAAAAATCTTATTGGTATAAAAATCAAAAGTTTTAATGGTATTTTCTGAATCGCACCAAGCTTCAATTACTTTTTAGTATACAGAATGATTTTGAATAAACTATATTAAATTATACTCCTGAGTCACTCTTGAGATTTTAAGAACACAAACTGTTAGCATGTCTTCTAATAGACAGATTCTAAATTCAATTTTGTCTGACTCAATGCCCTTTATTATCGATTTTTTCATGGCACATACACTTTGCTAACATTGATTTGTCATGATTTACTAAACAAATAAAAAGTCATGATTAATGATGAATACAAATGTAAACATGATTGTATTACTGTTACATCTAAATATCTGAGAAACGACACTACTTTGAAGTCAGACAAAATGTATTTTAAAATACAATAATATCACATATTTTAAATGCATTCAAATAAAACAATTACTACAATTGAAACCGGGTTCACTAATAGAATTTTAAACAAATAAATAAAGTTCCACTGGTACAATTGAAAAACCATTGAGATTTTTAACGGAAGAGTAAATTAAACTCCCGATGCAATAATAATTTATGGGATTTTCTTTTGTATGACGTTAAATAAACCAATTCTATATTTTAACACTAAGTTACATACTAATATTTACAGGTATTTATAAGTATATATAAATATGTATAATTATATCGATAGCGATTCTGATAATCGTATCCTTCACAATAATCAGCAATTTCATGTATAATTAACTAATAATGGTCACAATAACAACTCGATAGATATTTCCATGTAAATAAACAAGCAGTAGTGTAGAGGCCGGCGCGTCCGAGTTCTCGTCCACAATATTGCACATATTGAGAAAGTGCGCGCTCGCACCACCCTCTCCAGTTCGCTACGGCACGGCCCGTCGGCGCCGGCGACCGCACCGGCGTCCAACGCGCCGTAAGCGACGTTATAATAAATAATTCTCTAAACCGATAATGTGAAACGATATACATTAAATTAGTCGTACTCTCACTTGCGACGTCGTTTACGCTACTCTATGTACAGTGTGCGATCCGGCTAGCTCGCCGCATCGCTATCATCGCGGCTCCTCCTTCTTGAGCAGGTCGAGCGGCGCTAGGGGAGCCAGCGGCGGCGCCAGCGGGGCCAGCGGCGCCAGCGGCCCGTGCGGGCCCAGCGGCGGCACCAGCCCGCGGTGCAGGAGCGGACTCGACTTCAGCTGTTGATGGTGTGCGTACGCACTGAGCATCTTAGCACGGTCTTCTTCGGCGCGTATGGCCGCTTCCACGAGCGGTGCAAACCGCATGTGCTGCAGCGGGTCGAACGCTCGGTACGGGTCCCAGGGTGACGGAGGCGGATAAACAGGTAAAGAGGGCGGTGCGTGGCGAGGCGGCTCTTTCCGTTCTTCTTTGGGAACTTCGGAGACACCGTTGCGAAGAGGCGAGCGTGCACGTATCCGGTCAAACTCGCGATCGCGCTGTTCGCGATGCTCGCGCGCCTTTCGGCGCTCACGGTCTTCGCGCTCTCGTCGTTCTCGTTCGTCGCGCTCTCTGCGCGCTCGTTCGCGTTCGTCGTGCTCGCGACGCACGTCGGGCGCGGGTGGGGCGGGCGGCCGCACGGCGCGCCAGGCGTCGTGCAGGGCGCCCACGGCACCGAGCTGCGGGTGATGCACGCCGTGGAGAGACGACGACAGCGCCAGATCACGCCCGTACGCCGACAGGCCGAAAGGGCCGGCGGCGCCTGGGTAGGGGCCAGGCCCGTAGCGGCCGAACGGTGACACCCCTGAAACGCGCACGGCTCGGTGAGAGGCTGCGAGCGCGGGGTCGAGCACGGGGGCGGCGGAGGGGCGCCGAAGCGTACCTATGTGCGGGTGGTGCGACAGATAGGGTGTCGGTGGAAGCTCGTAGGGTGAGCGGTAGGTGGGTGGCGGGGGTGCCGGCGCAGGGAAAGCTCGCAACTTGTCCTTGTCGGCACCGCCACCCGTTACACCTGCGCCACCGGACTTCTCCTTCTGCTGGTGGTTATAGATCTCCCAGGCGATCCTTACGTGCATTGCGTTCCATTTTCCAGTTTTCTGATGAGAAAAGATTGTCAGATATTAGAGGAGTTGCGACAGAATCTAAAAACATTTAGTAGTGACAAATATGAAATAAAAAAGTGCTAAGAAGGAGACCTACCGCAACAGCAGGACGTGGTGATGGTTTAGAGGCGGAGTCGCTTGCGGCTGACACTACGGGCTGTTAACATTAGGCGATGCAGGGTTAATGATTGTAGCAAATCAAAACATGAAGTAAGCATAAGCTAGAATTAGAAGACAGAGTAAAAAGAAATTAATAAGACTATGAAGCACATGACTTGGTGCTTTTTGACAATCTCAATTTATGATGTATCTACACTACTATAATAACATGGAATGTTTCTATGGAATGGTTCCAGTTTTTAGTATGTACATATGTGTTAAATACCTATTTTATGAAATCTATATACCAGTATTTCTATTCATATGAGGTTTTTATGACATGTAAGATGTTTATTGCTATACTAAAGTATATAAAATTGATCTTACCTTAGGTGCATAGGCAGTCATCGGTGCAGGAGGCACGTAAGGTCCTGTCGGATGTAGCAGACCTGAAGAATATGGGTAGCCAAGGCCAAGACCAGTGCGGTATAACGATGGCATTTTGCCCATATCCTTGAACTGAAAAATTAAGCACAATTAATTGCTATTTAGTACAGTAAAAATTGTAGTTGTACAAATAATAGTATGTTCTACTAGCTGAATATGTATGTATATCCTCCTCGGTTTGTCATACAATTTTCTTTTTTTAAGTACATTTTTTTTGATTACTCACTTCTTGATATTTCTAATACAAATTATAGGAGCAGTACAAAAGTAATGTAACTATATAATTGGCAAGCGTTATGCAATTTTGTAATCCAAAACACTTATGGATTTAATAAACAAAATAGAGATATAAGCAATGTTCTGTTTAACCTTTTGATTTGCGATTCCTATGTAAATTTTAATCAATTGAAACTTTTTTGGTAAAGTCAAAGAAAAACTATTGGTCTAAAAAGGGTGTACGATACAGACTCACAACTACTCACGATTGACAATTGAGACGCGTGCTCGTGAGGGTAGTTCCGAACGTATATAAGACTGAGTCACTCACGAGAGGCGCATGGGGCGCATGGGGCGCGTGTGGCGCGTGGGGCGCGTGTGGCGCGTGGGGGGCGTGTGGCGCGTGCGGCACCAGCAGCTGGTGCGGGTGTGGCGCGTGAGGCACGCCGGCTGCGTGCGGGGCGTGCGACGAGGCGGGGTGCTGATGCACGTGTGTGTGCTGATGCTGATGTTGGTGGTGATGCATTTCTGTACGAACACCGGACACGGCACCCGCCGCAGCCAGAAAACGATTATCCAGTTCCCTCCGTAGCAGGTCCGCACCAGGGCCTGAAATACAATTTACGATGATAAGTTTATCATTGACATAAACTACATTTAAAATTTTACTTTATTTGTATTCCAAAGTACTGCTTTATTACATTCAAAAGACACTATTAATGCACATTATGTAGTGTTTTAGACACGATTTAAATGTATTTATATAATCAACCTATCGCCATCCACTGCTGAACGAAAGTCTCGCCCAAGAAGCACCGATCATCCCGGTCTCCGGCAATTCGCATTCATCCGTTTTACCAACCATCTTCTTTAAGCCATCGGTACATCGTGCCGCAGGGCGCTCTACACTACGTTTGCCCAATCGTGATCTTCACTCTAGTTCACTTCGGCGCCAGCAACCATCGGTTCGTCTGATTCTCCGTGCGATGTCAGTTACTCTTGTTCTCTGTCGAATAACCTCGTTACGAATTTTATCAGCCAGAGAAACGCCCAGCATCGCACGCTCCATTGCACATTGAGCTACTTTAAACTTGTGGACCAGTCTAATGGTGAGTCTCCATGTCTCGGCTCCGTATGTCAATACGGGTAGGATACACTTTTCAAATATTTTGGTCTTTTTTTGATTGTGGAATCAGTGACTCGAAGATGTGACGCACCTTCCCGTATGCTGCCCAGACCAAACGAATCCTCCTATCAGATGCAAACCGCAGATGTGAAAGGTATCGCCATTGATATTGATTCCCCGTCCGTTCCAATCGAGCGTTTTGAAGACGTTTTCCAATGCATTGGTAAATAGTTTCGGAGATATACCCCTTACCCCACGATGCAATGGGATTGTTCTTGTGCTCTTTTCTTGTATTTGGACGGTAATTGTTGCAGCTTCATAGAGGCATCACATCACCTGGACATATCGGCAGTCGACCAGGCCAGGTCTCGTCGTTATCGAAGGCTTTCTCGTAATCCACATCCGCTAGACAGAAAGGCTAGTTATATTCCTCTGTCTTTTCGATTATTTGCCTTAGTGTGTATGTGGTCCACGGTACTGTAGCCTTTTCGAAACCCAGCTTATTTCATGGACTGGAATTTTTGGGCGAGACGATTCGTAACAACCCTCGAAAACAACTTATATACATGGCTCAAAAGTGAAATTGGACGGTAGTTCTTCAGTAGGCTTTTGTCTTCTTTCTTGAAGAATAGCACTACCACGCTTCTGCTCCATGCCTCCGGTATAGTGCCAGTATGAATGACAGAATTAAATAGCTTTGAGGAATATCTATATTAGTAGGTATTCCAATGGCTTTTAGGAGCTCTGTTGTAATTCCGTCTTCACCAGGAGCTTTGTTGTTGTTAAGTTGTCTGAGTGCCATTCTAAACTCGTCCAGATCGATCTCAATCGATCGAATCGGAAGCTCATCTGTGAGGTGTCGGGGTGTCGCTATGGGTCTCGGGTGGGCTTAAATAGAGCAATGCATGGTTAAATACATTTAAAAGTGTTACTCTGTTAAACTACTGGATGCAGGCAGCACAGAGGCGGTTGTTATAGCGATCCTTGAGGAAGATCTGTGACGAGCAGCGGACGTCTTTTGGTCGAGAGGATGACGATTAAACGATTTATTTAATATTATTATAACAATAAAACATTTGCTATTTCTATAAATCTCGCCAATCTAATACAAGAATAATGTTTAATGTACGAATGAGGGCAATAATTTGTCTTTAGATCCCCTAAAGTTTTTTATTGATAACATAAGTATTGTTTTTGTTCTAAATTGCATAATATTTCATACAATGAAGTAAAAATTAAAAATAAATGTGGAGATATCACTTGTGATGTCTACGTCTCATTAAAATCTCATTATAAGTAAATGGTACACGCATTTGTATTCCTACTCAAGTCTAATATGTTGATATTTCAGTTTCAATTTTCTTAGAAAACGATAATAATTATATCACAATAAATCACCTAACATTAAACTGGTCCAATGATAAAAAAAAAATATTTATGAAAACATACTGGTTTGAAAGAGAGACTCCGCTGAGAAAGGATTTGGGTTAGGCGGCGCGAGTGGTGCCCCAAATAGCGGAGGAGCTGGAGCAAAACTGGAAGGGCGATCTGCGCCAGTTGGCCTGCTGAAAGAGAAACGAAACACGCTATAGAATACTGAAAATAAAATCAATTCTTTTTATTTTAGAATTATGTTATTCATTAAATATAGGTTCTTTATTTACCACATCTAAAGAGTAAATCACAAACGTTTTCATTCCTGTGATCCTCATTTTCTCTTCGTAAAAATACGGAAACCTGTTTACACGAATGAAAAAGTTTTTTTTAAACAACTCCTGCACTAGGACTAATCCTGTGTCGTGGGGATTTTACAAAAACACATATTAAACGAGATCTCACAAAGTGTTGTACCATGCGGGAATCGGACCCACAACACTCAGCATAGTAAAAGGTGATCAGATAACCGCCTAAACCACTACGCCATCGGTGCACTCGTTCGCGCTATAAAATATTTTTAGTTTACTTCTAGATCGATCTACTAATTAATGTGTAACGATTAATTGTTAAAAAGCGTCTATGGCCAATTGACAATACTAATTAGTACTCACGTCACGCCCCAGTGCGCGGGCGGTTTGGCGCTGGAACTGATGCTTGGCACTGTTGGCACTGGTGCGAGCGAGTGTGTGAGGTGAGGAGCAGTGGGGGCAGCTGGCGTAGGAGTCGGAGCCGCCAGGGGCGCCGTCAAGGCTGTCCCCAGCGGTGCCCCCAGAGGGCCAACTAGTGGTGCAGTCAACGACGATGGCAGTGGACCCTATTTATTTGTTTTTTTTTTTTGAAAAGAGAAAAGAAAATGTGCTTCAATTCTTTTTCAGCCGTTTTACACTTGTTTTTATTCTGCCAAACTACAGGAAAAATTGTTGGCTTACTCCTTGCTTAATCAATGTTAATTTTCATACAATATATATTTCATAATTTTTTTACATGAAAACTATCCAAGTATACTTATGCTCTACTCAACATCTAAGATAAACCAAAGTTACTATGTAGGTCCTCAAGAAGGTTCTTTAGGTACTAACCTCGACTTAAATATTTCTTTTACATGAGAGCTATTATTACATACGTTAAAGAATTACTGCACTAAATATTCACTCGACCATTATCTAGAAGACTTTTTTTCTTCTTAGTCCACTAATTCTTTACTTAGGCAAATTGTAAAATATTATTATGTAAACATATTAATAAGGGCATTACTTGTCAAGGGTTTATGAACATATAGGATTAAATAAAATCAGTCAAACTTTAGGTCAGTCAAAATTGAAGATGACTATACAATAATGTGAAAAGAATGAAAGGTTCATACCGGCAATGCAGCGGCCAAGGGCGTAGGTAGTGGGCCAGCCAGCGGCGCCACGAGCGATGGTGCCATTGGCGGTGCTGTGGTGGCTCCCGACGCAGGCGTACTTCGCGACAAGCTACTAATATTGCTGCTGAAATCAGTCGTACCGTAGTTTGAGACATAAGTATATAATTATTATAGTTGTACGTTTAGTAAGGCTAATGTTTATTTTGTATAGGATTACAATACATCGTCGTACCGTAATTATTGTTGAGTAGTAAATAAATAGTTGTGATATAATGTTCTGGTTTTTGAACAAAAATATTTCACTTTTATTCTACAATTTTTAAGTTTGTTATATTAATAGATATGTAAGTGACGGATTCCAGAGACTATTGACTACATCTTAAATGTCGTGTACGCACCTGAAACTCTCCCGCTCCCGATTAGGGCTATGCCCACGGGGTGAGTAGGACAGAGATGCCCCTGCAGCCCCAGTAGAGCCCGGTGTGTGAGGCCGCACACCTTTAGGAGTCTTCGGTGCCACAAGCGGAGAAGCAGACAGACTTGTTCTCTGTAATACGAAGATCAAGGTATTATAACAGTTTAATTAGATTAAGATTATTCTAGATTTATTCGATACTTTATTTTATCTCTATTGTAAGGAATACTTACTGTGTCAGCGGAATTCCTGGGGGACGCCGCGGCGGGGGGAAGATAAGGACTGTGTTGTAAGGTAGTAGCATATGGCGCGTATAAAGGGGGGTACGATGATCCCGAATAAACAGCCGGTGGAGGGTAACCATTGGAAGCCAGAGTGGATGTGACGGATGGACTTTCTGTTCGCGAAGGCAACTCATTGGATGATGTTGGTATTTGCCTTGAATCTATGACAGGGGGTGCTAAAGGATGGGTGTTACTGCTGCTCGTTGTCACTGGCGTAATGCCTGTTGGGGGACAACTTGACGCCGGTAACTGCTCAATGTGATTGCTCGACAGATGTGAAGACACAGGTGGCACAACGGAAGTAGGTTGAAGGGGTGTGTTGAGACCAGGGTGTGGTTTAAGGCTAGGTGTATAAGAAGACATTGTGGTATTTGCTGTAGAAACTAAAGACAATGACGAAACAATATGATTTGGTACCGAAGTCGCCAGGGAACTAGATGTATGAATAGGGAGGTGACTTGAGAGGTTCGTAACGGAGTGACTGGATGGAGGATGGCTTATGTGAGTGGCCGAGGGTTGATTCGCCGTAGAAGATTGAATGTGACTGATGTGATTGGATATACTAAAGGGTGTAATATGCGAAGGTCGACTCGCATACACGGGTTGAACGGAATGTTTCTGCAAACTCGACTGACTCTGGTAAGCTATTGAGTGACCGTGAATACTGGAACTTAAACTTGAGTTTACATGACTAGACCCAATTGATGGGGTAGGATAAGGGCGAGAAGTTGGTGCGGCCGGTGAAAGCGACCGTCCCGTAAGAGTTTGACTCGGAAGACAGCTCGGTATTGTAGACGGCGCGGTAGGTGGCGGTACGCTTTGCGGAACACCACTGACGCGGTTTGAGAACGAGGTAGGAACGGATGGGTGAGTCTGAGTTACGAGTGAAGGATTTCGAACGTCATGCCCAGCCATCATAGGATGTGCCGTGGTGTGCGAGATCCGGTTCGGTAGACTAGTTTGTGGAACTTGGGTAGCACTCGGCACTACATGCGGCCGAGGCGTGTGATGAGCGCCGTGATGCGTGTGGAGGTCCAATGGTGCTGGTGGCTGTTCCGGCGGTTCTGTTCGCGTTTCGTGGTTAGTGTGTCTGTAATCGGGTAGTGCTGCGGCAGAATGTGATTGGGATTGAGATTGATAGGCGGTATGCGAAGGAAAAAGTGGTGATGGTGCTTGTGGTGCAGGAGGAGCGGGCGTCGGGCTATCTGCTGATGCTCTCGCACCCGGCGGCAATTTGCTGTTGCTGGCGGGTCGCTCAGGCGTGTCAGGTCCCGCAGCACCAACCGGTCGTGCAGGAATTTGTGTGGCAGCATGGCCATCGAGAGCAGGAATGTGCGCGCCATTGGGCCGATGTGGAGTATCAGCTCTGAAGGGCGGCGGAGGAAGAGCTGGCGGTGGTAGAGCTGCAGGTGCAGGAGAGGGTGCTGGCTGCGGTAACGGAGCGGGCGCAGGACTTGCACTGCCGCCAACTGGTGCTCGTGATAAGGCTAATGCCCCACCACTGCCGCCCCGGGCTACCAGCTCATTTTTAGCGCCTCCACCTGTGGCTGCCGCTGCACCGGTCCCGACCCGGAAGAGAGAGCCTGCGTCCGATGCCTGAAACCAAATAAACAAAGTATGTAAATTCTCTCTATACTTAAGCATATTTTTTACAGGATTGTAAATACTCACATCATCCATTGATACATCGTGATATCTTGGAGAAGCATTTCTGCTATTTTCGGGACTCGCCTGTAAAATGAAATATACACATTTAAAACGAAAATCTATAAACGACATCTGAATTGAGGTAAACTATATCCGTTTATCCGGCTGTTCATACACCAGCGATTTAACTTGGAGTCTATAATTACTAGTCAGATGGGATTTGAAATTGTCATAACAATTTATCAGATCGAGTAAGTGATAAAAATATCGTTGTATAGGTCAAGGCTAAAATTCATGATGGAAACTATCACGGTTTATTCAGTTTTAAAATATAAGTCGTCATATAGTATAATAAAACGAATTTTCTGGGAATCTTTCGTGCAATATAGTTCTTTGCTAAAGCATTTTCAATTTTTTAATATATAAACAGAAGAAACAACCAACGTAGAGCAAGTTCAACAGGAAACCGATATCGAGCGTATAAGTAAATTTCAATTTTTTAATAAATTTAGTATCATATAAATACAAACTTCATTGTGAACAAATACACTCGCCTCGTAGCAAACATGTTGCCAATGAGGATAAAGCACTTATTACTCTATTAAACATTGTCGCTGCCAAGCACGCGTATCCACATCATTAATTTATTGTGGTCACTTAGCCAGCGAACTGTTACAATGTTAACGCTAAGTAGTTAATTCGTCGTATGAATTTTTTATGCTCGCCTACTGAAGAGTTACTGGTAACTGATAAAACATTAGTGTTTGAAAGAAATTAGTTCTTAGATATAATCTTTGTGATTCACGACATGCTAAATAAGTTTAAAAGTAAAACATGCCTACTATACAAGGTTAGGAAACTGTTTACAGACTCATGTAAGTGGCAGAAAGTGCTGAATCAATTCTGCCCACCTATCTTACTAAAGAAAATAATAAAGATAGTGATACGAGCATTGAGATAAAATAAAGACTTCAAAAACAGTACTATGTTATTAAAAGTCAAATTAGATAAATATTTGTGTCAATTTGTTTTATTGGTAAGGTTCTACTGGGAGCACTGCGCCGGTGGCAGGGTGCCATCTGTTTTCCAGCTTTGCGCAAATCAGCAAAGATTACAATAACCGCTCTGTCAAACGGATTATCGAAGGGTTTTTATTACGTTTTTTGTTTGAGTACGTATTAGAAAAAAGGGGTCAAGTGCGAGTTGAACTTTGGGGATTCCGTTCGATGAACCATCAATGCAACTTTGTAATCACAATATCAAGAATTTATTTAATTAGATGTGTTAAATGTTTACATCTTTGTAATGATCTCAAGTGCTTGATTTATATAAAAAAGTATTTTAGATCCAATTTCTGTATAAAGATAATGACAAAAATATCGAGGACAAATATAAGTATACTATTTACTTAACCTGTAACAGTAAACCTTGCAGTATAAAAATATCTTAAAATTTATTAGAAAATACATTTTTATGCGTTAAATCAACAAAATTGATAGAAAAAGCAAAACACGCAAAATGGGCTCAACGTTCTCAAGTAGAATAAATACTTGAGGACTTTCACAGACATTTATTTGGTATTATGGCAACTGTGGCTAAAGGAACGTGGCGGCAGCTCGGTGTGTCGCCTGTTACCTCTATTATGTACCGACTTGTGATTAGTATTCAAACTATGTATGCCTATTGTTCGAACCTAACACAATAACCGCCTTCGGGTTTTTTGTATTCATTAGATGAAGATAAAATCACGTCTGACACAAAGACATGCTAATAAGAATTATAAGTAACATGATTGTCTTCAAATATTTGAATAAAAAGTGACATATTGAACACCCTCTTCGTGACAATTTTAAATAGCTTAGGTTTAAGTCTCTGCTATCGTTCAATCAGTTTAAAGTGATGTATTTGTTTATAGGTGATTATCTAGATATTTGTATGATGGTATTTCATTTTGCTTTTTACGTTCTCTCATAAGAGTGAATAAATATATGCAGATATTAATAGTTAGCAGAGTTAAATAGGGTTCTGTTCTATTTATTTGGATTAGTGTAATTCGTTGATGTTTCACAATTAAAAAAATGATGTATGGTAATCAAATAAAATAGATTAATATGTTTTGGTATGCCGTGACGAAATCGATAACTTCTTTCTTGCATTTGAATAGGAAATGTAATAATATGATTGAACTCTTTTACAAAGTAGGAATATTATGTTGGAAATACATCGTATCTAATCCTTGTTAGTTAAACTAAAAACTACAAAATATTGAATTGAAATGCTTATATGTACATAAAATAAATAAATTATTGAACAATTATTTCACAGTCTCGATGGCGTAGCGGTAGCGAAAGCGACTACTGTGCTTGAGGTCCCGGGTTCGATGCCCGGGTCGGACCAAATGTTTGTATGATCTGCAAATATTTAATATATATAATATGTATGTATTTACAAAAAAGTATATAAGTATTCTATCAGTCAGTATAGTTATCATAGTATAAGCTCTACTTAATTTGAAACTAGATGTTGTTGTGTGTTAAATGATTGAAATATTTATTTATTTGTTTATTTAGTAGATTAGAAAAGAACTTGCCAGTTCTTACCAAATCTAGCAGATACATCTAACAAACCTTGTTATACGCAAGTTTTGCAGCATGTGTCGAGTTAAGAAAATAGCTCGTGAATTCTTATTACACATAAGAATAGTTGATTGTATAAGTAGCGGTTCATAACACTTCTTTTTTTCTCAATTTATCTTAATTTAATGATGTTTGTTTGATATTTCATATAATTATATATAATTATATAATTTACAAAAAAAAATATACACTTTTTTATTCTCGGACCAGTATCACAAGACAAGTGAATACTAACACTCATTTTACTTGCACTTTATTTCAAAAGTCAACATTTTCATTCGCCATTAAGAATGGTAAGATTTTAATATTTTTACATTTTAATCTGCACGTATAAACAACACAGGCAAAAAGAAGTGAAAACGGGAGTCGATTTCAATTTAAACTTCCAAATTAAACTTGTTTAACAACCGTAAACCCAACCCCTATAATGCCTACTTAATAAACGAAACTTAATAAATGCTAACAATTTCAAGAACAATAAAAGTTTATTTATTTTACGACGCGGGTTTCAAGTATTTAAAGGGAATGGAAAGTAATTACCCAGTAATATTTACGACCCAGCGCCGAGAACGACTCAATAAAACTAGCTGGCTAACCGCGCCTTTTACGATGGACACAATTTAAGTAGCATTGTCTCTTAAATCTGATTTTCTTCAGTTCATTAAACTGTCTATTAATAACAATCCAGCTTCAGTAGGTGTGCCTTTTTAACTTGTCATCATTCAGTCTTTAAAACAACACAAAAGGTTTTGTGTTCACCTTAGCATTGACGTCTCAATGGTTCCATTGAGAAACAATATCAAAACTTGCATTTCAGTGACCTTATTCATCTTTACAAGTTCGACTTAAGATAGATTTATCAGATGTTTTTTAAGGTAGAGCAAATTTGTAATTTATAAACACTTTCTTTTAGTTTAAAAGGCGACCAACGTGCATAGTCGGAAGAAATTGTGAATCAATAGTACCGAGTTAACAGATCGTTTTGGGTGCGTTCCGGCAATTGAATGTTTAGCCTTATCCGGTAGGGGTGGATCGGCGCTCTGCAACAATGGAGAGATAAATCAAGTATGAGCCGCGCGTGCCAGGCGGGTGGCCAGTGTCATGCCACCAGCCGGTACTCGGCCTGTTGGCAGCAAAGCGTCTGGCCTTTCCAGTTAATAAGGACATTCAAAAGAAGAAGACAATATATTTAGACTATTTTTTTAGTAGGTACAACACATTAAGCTTACTGCTAGTAGAAAAAATTAACATGTTCGACCTACACATCTCACTTGTTAAATAATCAGTACAAATCTTGCTCATGTAACGAATTTTTCACAAAACACAGAATAGACAGTTGTGTATAAATATAAAACACCATCGATAAATTATGTTTATTAAAAAAGATGCTATTCTATCAACGGTAGTAAAAGCTGTTTGGCTAGTTGTCAAAACTATGTTACATAAATGATAATAATAATTCAGCACGATTAGCGCGATGACTGATGTCGTGTCGGCAAGTAATAATAGTTCCGTTGAGCCCACCTTCGAAGAGATATACATGCGACTTTAAATAAATCAACCATAAAAATAAACGAGCGCATTAGTCAACGTTGTCAAAATAAAACTAAGAATATTTACGCTAACTAAAAATCAAAATTACATTTTTCGTCACAGAATGATGTCTTGAAATTAGTTTTTTTTTCTTATCAAATTCCATTAGTAGAGTCGTTAAAGCAATTAACTCAAGGATATAAAAATAAAATAAGCTACGTTTGAAATGTTGTACACCTACACAAGCGTTTATAAAAAGTTAATAACTTTTAATATGAATGAACTTTACGATTCTGAATTAATTAATTCGTATTCTGAATTCAAAATAGCGAGGTATAATCTCACGAACCCAGCCTCGGGGCCGTTTTGCCCGCCTCCTCCTCACCCACAAGAGGGAGAGCCGGAAAAAATGGCGTGATAGCTTTTCACCCCTCATTCCAAATTCTAATAATTTCACAAACTTTTAATAGGATGGGACTTAAAATTCAAGGAGAATTTCATCTCACGTAAAGTTCAAGCATACCGATCCGTAACCCCTACGGTGATTTTTAAGTCAGTATAGTGAAAGCATTATATCAATTTAAGTAATTTTCTGACATTTTAAATCTGTGGTCTCTTTCTGTAAAATTTAACAAACGGTGATACACGTAAAATGATTAGTTATTCATATCTGATGTGTATTGAATTGTGTAACAAACCATGAATATGTATTTTATTTTATTAATTTGTAACAGCTTGCACAATTTGTAACCGATCAGATTTTATAATTAAAGTTTAAAAATTCGCAATCACGAATCAAGCAATAAGTATATAATTGATTCTTTGGTTATTTCTTGAAAAGAATTGAGTTGGCGTATAATTAATTTGTATTTCTGCCTGCCGAAAATTAAAAAAGTGTTGTCAGTGAATAACAGATGTAAATTCAAATAAGCTTTCTGTGAATAATGCTAGAAGAAAGGTTGATGGTAAAGGAAAGTTTATTTTAAATTAATCTTGTCTTACAAGTAAAATAGTGCACAGTCGTCGCTAAGTATTTTGTGAAGTAAGAGTTGTTTGTCCATGACCCAAATCAGTGACATTTATCTAACATGTAGTTATATATAGATTTAGAATATGTAAAGTGAAATTTTGTGAAACATCCATTCTTTCGCGCAATACATTTTTAAACGCAATAATTTTCTATTCGTTCGGTGTGGTTACTCTATCCCGCGTTCACTTCCAACAACTTTTCTCGTACGTCATATTACCATATTATGTGGTAAAGTATACCTGTCATTATTAGTATCATTTTAATTGTATATTTGTATATATGTATATATTTATATATATGTAATAAGTAAGTTGCATAATTCATGATTACACATACAGTGTTTTTGTTCACATTTACTAGTTACTCACAGTAATTCGGACTAATTAAGCGAATTAACGATGCGAATAAAGTTAAACTTTGTCTATTTAGGTAATTATATATTATTCTTTTGCAGACAGAGTATTGTTATATAATTACGAACGTAAGTCAGTATTATTTATATTCACAATGCAATTATGATTGTTTTATATCGTATATAGAATTAACATGCCTGTTAAAGAGAATATGTAAAACGTAAAAGAGGAGACTACCCTTTAGCCTTTTTACATTGCCCCTCATTTTTGCTCTTGTTAAACAAACAGATACTTCACATCTACATAAAGCGCGTACAAAAGCAAAAAGACAAACTTTATTATAAATTAAAAGTATATTATACTTTTCAATTCCGTCAAATTTGAGTTGTTTTCGTTCTTAAGAGGAGGTTTTGAAATGAAAACGTTTTCTTGGCTAAGAACAAGTTTTTATTGTCATTTAAAAAGAACTTGCCATTTTGTTTAATACATACATTACAACATGACTTAGGTACACATACTCATTCATCTAGGTTTCTTACTAACAAATAAAAATAACTAAGTTCTTATATATATATATAGCAACTCAGTTATGAGTATATTTAGTAAGAAAATACACATACAAACATATTAATTAGCATTACACGACCTATAATTACTTTTTTGTTGTTGTGTGTGGAAGTTGAAATTCTTTCAACATTATGGAACACATGTTATTATTCTGTACGCTGAACGTGACCATGTTCATATGACTGAATATAAAATTTTAACTAAAGAAGGATCAAAGTGTCCTTAATGAAAACTAGAAATTAACTTATATAATTAGGTACACGTCAACTTTTACCCATCTTAAATAAAATTTTGTATTTATTTTGGATGATCTAGGATGCTTCTTGAAAATGCACTATACCTATGTAACTGACTCAGAATGGAGGTGACTAGAAGAACATACATTGAGATATTTACGACAACAATTTTGGGAAAAGATTATGTAGTACTGGTAAAACAAGATTACTTAATGCAACCTGGTTAGTACGATTTATAAAAATATCTACATGTAATAGTCAGCTGATTGCCAAATGGCAACTATAATTACGTCGTTCATTGTGCCATAAACATAAGACCGGAATCGGAGCTACTGCTGGTTACTGCTTTAATAGCGAGTCATGTTTGCGTTTTGGTAGTTCGTGACTGAGCGCAATAACGATTCCATTAGTTTTTCAATGTGAATATGTGTAAATTAAATATGAATTCTATAGCAGGTTGTTTCCATTGTTCAAGCTAATCTCACCCAAGTAGGGTGTATGTATGCTAACGATACCAGTCACGTAACGCGTTTCGAGTTGCATGTTGTTACATTAGGAATTTAAGATTAATATATTCTACTAGGTACCTATTTGATTTATAGCGATCATGAACTATAGAAATATATGGTATTTTGAAATTTAAATTATTCCATTAATTAAACAAAAGTAACAGTCAAACTCCACGTTATCCAGAAGTTATTAAGATAAGAACGTATAGCTATAATGGCAATAATAACCATTTACAATGATCTTAGTTGGGTTGTATTGACAGTCCTGTCATTGTGTTACCTGGGACTGTTTTTCAGGTTCATTATTGGTTGGTGATAGTTTTTGTTGACCTTCTTTGTCCACCTTGACAGTAGCAGGTGAGGTCTTATCCTGTTTGGTCTCCTCTGTCACCGAAATATTTCCCTCCTTTTTTTGTTTACAATTTTTTTTCTTGCTTTCCTTTTTGCTACTGCCTTCTGCATTATTTCTAGACGAATCTTTGATCCTCACTATGGTAACTGTGTTTTACTTTTGGTAAAATGTTAAAAGGTGCTTTTATAAAATTGTAAAACATTTAATGTTATTCATGCCCAGTTCAATGAAGTATAAAATATTTAAATGATATTTTAATTACTCAACTATCTATATACTGTCACTCTTTAATCAATGACACTAAACTTTGAAATTGCATTTGTTATACGAGTAAAATTTACAAATTTTGCATATCCGCAATAGGTATCACTGCAATCCGTTACCACTGAAATCCATAGAACAATATCCGACACAACACAAGTCTGTATATTCAGTTCAACTACACAAAAATAATATCGCGGACGTACGCGAGACAAAGAAGAACGAGATCCACGAATAACGTGTCTTATGGCCAGCGAACGGGCCAAGAGTGTGATCCGGCCCGCAGCCGGTCGTCGCCCGCTAAGCCCGCACCCCGCGCCTCGCGCACGCGCCTCTTACCGCCCGCCCAACAAAATGTCTTGTTGAATATTTCTTGTGACACATGTAAAATGCCAACCTATAACCATTATACGTGGGAGAAAAATGTCAAAAAAAACAGACATTTTAATTTTGTATTTAACCTAATTTTAACACATGATCCCTGTAATAACTCTGTGTAATAATTTAACGTGGATTAACAGGGAACGAACACTAGTGAGTTTTTATAATACGAGTATTTATAATACGTATGAATAGAATTATAATAAGTAACAATTTTAATTGAAAATCATCTAAACTGTTAACTTGAGATTACGTTTATAATAACCTCTTACAATGCAATTTAATAATGAGTCTTAAAATAATTAGAATATTTCCTAACCACTAGTTAAAAATATAGATGTCGTTATCTATCTTATACGTAAAAGTTTATAATATACATCGTGAACGAATAGCATCCGTCCGTCTGTCTGTAGTAATAACACATTTGCAAAAAGCAGTAAAACAGTCATAAACCGATTTATTTATATTCGTTTTATAACTTATTGCTTTATGACTGCGATTAATGCAGTCGTTGTAGGGTAACCATACCAAATGAACTTTATGTACAAGCATTATTTATGTTAGAAGTTTTAAACAATCTATCTCTTTTTGTAGTTGTGAATCCACGAAACGTCGAATTATTATATTTTACAAATAACTATAAAACAGCGCTTTCCTCTGATATTAATTTTCCATACGTGTGTTTCTCTAGTCGAATACATCAGTATTCGTCATTAGAAATATAATTACGTCAAATACATTAGTATTCGACATAAAAACATAGGCAATGAAGATATTGGCACAAAAATGCAATGTAAAATTTAGTTTAAAAATCTTACGACTTATTACGAACCAACGAGTATTAATATCACGTATCATTATTTTAATAAGATAGAAATTCAAATGAAATCTCTTTGTATAAATAGTGATAAAAGTATTTTAATTTTGAAGTGTTCAGAATTGATACTGTTTGTATTATACTGCTTGCTATTTTCTATTATCCTGATCGCTACTTATTATATAGTTTTTATATTATTAGAAACTCTATTATAGTAATCCCATAAGTAAGCAAATTAATTGAATACCTATCTAGACAAAAACATGAAACGATGATACCGAATGATATTTTTTTCTTGGTTTAAACTTTACCTGGGATCTTTATAATAATGACTCGACAAAGAATAACAAAAACTGTGGTTTCATAGTAATACTTTGCAGTGATGATGACTAAACAATTTAAAAAATAGTTGTCTAGTCGCTTTAATAAGTATTATTCATATGTTCGGAGTTGTTTTGTTATTAATTATCACAATATTATAAACAACAGGCACATTAAACACAAACTCGTAGCTGAGATTACATTCAATCGCATGATAAATTGAAGTGAACCGATTGTTACGAGCCAGAGGGCAAAAGTTTATATTTTGTAAAATTGAAACGTCCCGAGCGGCAGTGAGCCGGAAATTCGCTCGTGAGCGACAGCCGTGTTGTTTATTTTTTCCTCTCGTTTTCCCACTTTCGGTGGCAATAAAAGCGAGTCACTTTTTTAAAGCCTAACAAATATACATTTTAGTGATGAAGTTAAAACAAGTCAATCGGCTTTCACAATTTTTATTCTGGAGTTTTCAATCCTGGACAATATTGAATGGTTGTTTTATGCTTGGATAGGTTGTTCGGAATTAACTATTTTATTGTATACAACATATAGTGTACACGTTTTTTTGTCATTTAAATATGAATAAACTCTTCAAAAAGTAGCTTTTTTCTCTCTCTCTCTCTCTCTCTCTATATATATATATATATAGAGAGAGAGATACATAAATATATATATATATATATATTTATGTATATACATTTTTATCTGAGCGCATGCTAATACAAATGTGATAAATTTATTCTAAAAATTCAAATTGTAAAATGTAATAATAGTTTTTAAAATCAGTTAAGACGTTTTTGAATAGCAAAGACAGTGTGAGTAAAGAGATGTTACAATAAAATCAAAATTAATCTGTCAACAGAATAGAATATGTCCTGTGCGTTCGAATAGAATATACGAGTCTAAAACCCTTGGAACGTATATTTAAAGCAACAACGGGTCGTTCATAAATATGCATTTATTATATATAACATATTCAGTAATACCAAACGCAATTAGCTTTCCGTTCAGTGCGATACAACGTTGATTACACAGATTGAAATCACTTCTCCCCTTGCACTTTGTTAATGGTGCAATAAGAATGGAGCTTATCGATTTAGCAGCCCGCTAAGAACGCGTTAAATTTATTATCGAAACAATGTTGCATCAGTAGACATAAATTACAGTTCTCAGCGGTAGAATTATATAATGACAAGTTTTGTTAATCGCCCACTAGCGGAATGACAAAAGTAATTAACACTCGAGATACGTTGGAGTACTTGGTTTACGACGCACGCCTGAACCTAAGGGACCTCTATTTAAGAGTATTTAACGAGAGAATAAAACGAGCGATTACGATCGAACAAGGAATTTCGACCCACACTTTTACAATTATAAAAGATTGAAACGCTTGAAAGAAATGTCTATAAAAAACAAACACCCGACAGAATAATATTGATATTCTTTTTCGGTGAATAAAATCCCAGCAACGGCAAACAAGGGTGAGAGATATACGAACAGGACGTATTGGTATTGAGAGAGACAGACAACGACCGCAGGATTTATATCAAGCCTCATTCAATTTGCGGTAAACGTATTGTTCGATTGCGTATTTGTATCTTATACTATAAAAACGTTGTTTTTTGTAAATTTCACTCCTTTGTTTTTATAAATATAGGTAAAACTTTAGTCATTACGTAGTCACTACTGAGAATATCAAATGTTGTAAAAGAGAAAGCGCTGTGCAAAAATTTGAAAGTGTTTCTAAAGAACACATGAGGACAACAGAACGAATGCGAAAGAACGCACAAGACATACTAAACACTGCTATCTGCTCAATCAGAATAGTGATGAGAGAATGAACAACATGCGACTGTCACATAGTAATATGTTTTAAATAAAACAATTTGAACAGTCAAAATTAGTATTCTAACTAAAGACAAATATCAGACAATAGAAATAAGAACTGATTACTTTCATTTCGACGATGGACAAATTCGAATGAAACTGAAGCTCAAACGATTTTCGCAGATTTGTAAACAAACTATGATTTACTTCTATGAGTAATTGGGAGGAAAGTTTGTGACAATTGGATTATTTAGTTTATATAAATGGTGTTTTTGAGATCAATATTTTAAAATTACTATTTATCAATTAAAAACAAGAAACTTTTTGCAATTTGATTATTTAAAATAAAACGGTTCAAATATTGTCCAACAAACACAACCTGAATACTGTAACAATGAAACTAATATAAACGCTGAGAATAATTTCAAGAAAAACACGATTTTGACTCTTAAGAAAGTGTTTAAAAGAAAATGTAATAACTTTATGGCTCAGTGAAAAAGAAAATAATGTTAGTCGAGGTGCGAGTAAATAATACAGTAAAGACGATAAAAGTAGAGGTGAAATACAGCTGTGTAGAGGCAAGCGGGGACAGGCAGCTCTGACAATCTCGTTATAGATGTGAATAAATAATGAGTAAGCATTAAGCTCGCCTTTCCCGTACAGGGGGCGCGAGTCGAGTTGCCTTTGTTGTCGGCGCTGTTTACTGCGTCAGGGATTGCGCCCGCCGCAAGCCCAATTTATTCCGCTAATCGAGCCTTACCTCGCTTGGCTTAAATTAATTAACAAAGACTTAACCCAACCATATTAATTCTACACATGGTCATTTATTTATACTTATTGTTCTAAAGGTTTTTTCAATATATTACATATTAGATATTTTTTTGGTTTTATCCACACATTCTCTGATTCTTTGAAAAAGAAATTGATGTGAACATTAAAGAGATTCTTAAGAGCCATTAACAGCATTATAACCATTTAAAACCATTATAAGATAAAAGAAAAAAATGTGCATGTTCAAATACACAACATTAAGATGTTTGGCACATAATATATGTAATTACCTCTAAGCACAAGCAGCAAGACGATTAGCGGTATTTGTTATGTAGGTTGATTAGATTACATTGCATCAAAGCATTTCTTTTGTTTATTTATCACAAGTCCGACCCGAGGTATCTGCATTCGCGCATTCTTATGACTTCAAAGAGAAGCGATGACATGTTCGTGTCTCTACGACCAGGTGGACATGTCTAACATTCCGTTTGTTTAGCGCACTGCCAATAAAGTTTAGAGTAGCTTGCCATTCTCAAATTTTAAGGGTAACTACTAGATGCAAGTCAGCTACCAAATATCACTGTAGTTTTGTTAAGAGGGAGTTAACTTTGTCACTATAACAGAACTACAACATTACTCCTATGAAAACCATCGGAACGTTGGTTACTAACTTGGAGCGATTTAGCAATACAGCGTTGTTACATAAGAGGATTCGGTCAAAGTGAAAGAGAATTCGATGGGGGCTTTGTGCGCCAAATTGAATTGAATGTCATACATAACGCATTCCGCAAGCTCAAAGGGACTGTAATTGCGATCTGGCGGCTCCATTTAAAATGTGTTCGTGTAAATCTGAGTAAAGTACAATACACGAGTCGTGAGACGACATGACTTCACGAAGTTAGTAACCAGTGTGCCGAGTTCGTGTTGCAAATAGTGAGACTATCCACTTGTCGCTTTGCGATTGCTTGGTCGATTGCCAGCCTCTTTGTTTTATCGCTCTCGCAAATTATTTGGCATCCAAACAATCTCTCAGAATAAATGATACAGAAAAATCACATTATATTTACTATGTGTTTTTATGACAGTTTTGTTTGTTGTGTTTGTTGTCAATGTGACTAAAATAGTGACTTTCACGGCCAGCACATGTTATCGTGCAGAAGAAGGGAGAAGGTTGGACCAGTTTGAAGAGCTCGTCTGACATTTTGTATGATAAAGGCGATAAAGGACTGCCACAGAGGCAAGTAAATACTGCGCGGATTCATCGTAAAGAGGAGAACAGTGCTCCAAGAACGAATAAGGAGCAACCAGAATCTTATATATAAAAGACACTTTGTTTAGAACACCTAGTTTCCGTGAGGCCGCCTTAATGACGCTCTGAATGTACTCACGCGTGCTGAGATCCCGCCATCTATACCTAGAATGGGTATATCGAACTTATCCTGTAGTGGCATTGAGTTTTTTTAAAAGGTAGAGTGACAGAAACGGAGGCTTTAGAAGAGAATGTGCACACTCGTTTCCTTGGCGCTGAACTTGATCCGATTCATTTCATAACTCCTGTCGTTTTTCTTCAACGTCTGCTAACTTGGCTGTATTGTGTTTAAAATATTGTCTATGAACTATGCTATCGTCTGCATAGCAATGTATATGGCCAAAGGTACATATTGTTGATCTACAAGAGAAACATCAATGAGATAATTTGTAAAATCTTTATGTTGCTCTACCTCGTTGTGTGGCAAACAGTAGTGGTATTCGATTTACCTTTTCGACTAGTAGTCAATCACGAGTGACTCTATTATTTCCCTAATAAATGTTACTAACATCGTAAAAAGAGCAACAAACCAAAAGAGATAAAGAGAGAACATAATAAAAACAGTGCAATTTTAGGAGTATTTTGTCGAGGTTATATCCATAAAGTGAGGAAAGTGAGGGTGGGCGTCCCCCCTAACCCGCCGTGGGTTGTAATGAATAAACTCAACCGGAAGGTTCTATCATTTTATTTAATTCCGCATTGGGAGCGATCATATCTTAAACACTTAACAAAATGATTTGTCGAAGCTGTTGTACTTTTTATTAACAAATCGTTAGTATTTGCATTTATGAAATATACTTCACAGAAACTATTTATGGAGGCATGTAAGATTTTCTTTCTTAAAATGGCTTTTTAAAATGAACTGATATTTATTATTATAATGATTGACGATATTTTAAAAACAAATTTATTTTATTTAGTTTACTTATATTTCCATTTTCGATTGAAGTTAAAATGTAATCCATTTTCAATATGAACTATAAAATAAACATGACTACAATATATAAAAACTATTGACGAGCCAAAAAGATATTTAACAGGGGGCGAAATGGAGTGTCTAATATTCACCCATAAAGTAAACCTGCGCTCGGAAAATATTTCTGCGAAACACGAGAGCTGTAAAGCTTTGTAGAACAAAGGTATTAAAGCGAATTTTCAAGCTCGCTCGGCAAGAATATAGGGAAAAACGACTCTACAGTACCGCTAACTCATTTTGTTTGCTCTTCGTATAAAAATGTAGTTTGTTTCTGAGCGTTTGTAAACTACGCGCGGACAATTGTGGGTGGCTGGTGATATTAAGTTTTGCAACCGCATTTTATATTTACTTAAATTATCAAACAAGTTTCACATATACTCTTTAATTTTATTTTTATGAAACAAGTATAGATTTATGTTTTTAAAAACATGTAATATTTATTTGGAATTTATGTTTTATCATTGTATTCCTTAGTGTCTTTGTACTCCAAGTAAGGAATACTACTTTGCACTTCAAGGAATGTTATGAGACTGCATTCTTAAGGGTAATAATGTTAGAAATTGTAAGCCGCTACTAAGTAACATATATCACGGGCTCTGGTAAATGAGGAGCTGTCTTTTCTACATATTTTTTATTTCGGTAGCTTTTAACACCCAGTTCAGTATCTGATTTATGGACTGTTTTATAAAACACAAAAGTTTATATTTAGGTTAAAAATGTATGCACTAACTGCTTTATAGCAACTGAGTGACTAAAACATAAGGAGATAGAGCAAAATATTGTCATGAATTCGTATGAATTTATTGCTAGTGTAATTTGTTGAATTACATAAACTAAAATCGGTCATTACTTAAATCAATACAACGGTAAACAAATATAAAAAGCAGTTACGTTATATGAATGTCTGCGGATTACTAGGTTCAAAATAAATTTACATAGTAACGTGAGTTGAAAATAGAGAGGGGAAACTAAGCGAAACGGCGAACAGCAATGAGGCGATGCTTAAAGTCACTTCGAGACGAAGTATAAAACAACAAAGTGGTCGACGCATCTCGTCCGCCGGCATAAAGAGGGAAATAATGCGACACGAAGAACACTAAAGCGTCGTTGAATGGTACTTTAGGGTTCATATATAATAATGATGTGTCTTACACATCCATTTTATGATATGTTATAAAACAAAACCATACACAATTATATTACCTACTAAGCTATTAAGAAAACATTTATATTATTAAAGAAAAACAGTATAAACGACGAAAATTAAGTGGCAGATTAATGGTTTTGACGACAAATTACTATAAACGGTGATCGTGATCGGAGGCGTGGGAGTCGAATAAGATGGGGACGATAATGGCGTGTCGGCGTCGATAAGGAACGTTATTTATGATCTAAAGTTGAGTAAAAATCTTATAATGTTTATATAATTTATTATTATCTATTCTCATACCATGAATATACAGAATTACTGTGTAAATTTTTACTAAAAATATGTTATTGGTAATGTTGTTAATAGTAGAGAAACACCAGTACAGTAAGTTCATCACGAAATCCAATTTTTTGATCGCTATTTTTCCCTCAATTTCATCATAAAACACTTACAATTTAATTTATTACATACATTTGAGAGATTAAAAGTATGCAAAAATATCTCCATTAACTTTATATAAAACTAACCAATAACATTTGTGCAGGACTGGTTGTACATATCACAATAACAGTCATTGAAAGGGTCAATTCCTTGTTTTCATTATCCTCTCGTATCGGTTACAAAGGATAAATTTTAATAAGTTACCGATATTTTAATCAAACATGCCTCACAAAGTCCGTAAAGAGTATATACGAAATTTAATTAATCATTCCAACCGGTTAAGTTGTTAATGGTCTTAATATCAATAAATAAAATACATTCCTTGTCACAGCTAGTGTAATTAAGTCCGTGGATTGAGTAACCTCGGGCGCAAACACGCTCGAATGAGTTCATCTTGGACGTATTACAATCTGTTAAGCAATGCGGGGAACTGAGCCTTATATTTAAACACCTGTCAACCCCCTCGACTCTCAATGGGGTCCTCTAACTTAGATTACTTTATAATAATTCTCTGAAATTTCACTCTAGATGGATGTTTAAGTTGTCTGTTGTCGCGAAGTTAGCGAATATTAATGGATGTTGGCTTTGGAATTTACTGCTTTATTATATTGTAGAGTTGTACTTTTATTTGCCTGGTATCACACTATTAAATGTTAATTTACTGATATATTACACAGAGCAAGACCCAAAAACTACGACGTTTCGAACGCTAACAAATTAAGATATTTCGTTAATAAATAATAATGTACTCATACATGAGTAGTTATCTAATCACTTAACCTTGCGTACCAAAATTTAATATTGCAATCGAATGGTAGATAGAGTAGAATCGAGTTCCAAAATATATGTGTGTTGTAAGAATCGAATCAGTAGGCTTTTAATTCTTCGATGAAAATTTTAAGTCATTTCATATGTATTTTTATGAATATCATAAACAATATCGGTTTCATAAAAAGAATCTCAAACTAACTCGTTTACAATACACAGTACTATCCAACGACAACAAATCGGTACCAAGCGAATTGTATACTAAATTTAAGTAAACCAGATGTGTAGCTAGGTGTACGTAACATACTGTGAATCTGCAGCCGGCTAATTACGACCGGTCCCGGGTCGAACATGGAAAGACGACGTGCAAATAACCAAGCGAGTGGCTTATCTGCGTAAAGTGTCGAGAGCACCGCAGGGCCATGGCACCTTTTAACATACTGCAGCTTCAGGTGCACAAAGTCAGATTTTAATTACAGTATTTTTTTGTCTCTATCGCTCTATTTAATATGGTTTCATGAGAAAACATCCACGAAATTTTATGTCCGCAAAATTTTTCCTTTATTATGCTCAAGCACGCCCGCACGTTTTTTTAAAGTAAGTCTTATAAAATGAGTTGTAAGTTTCGAATGCAGGCGTTTAGATCATAATGTCATTGCAATGTCATAAGCATAAGCAACGACAATTGTCTAAAAGCTCCTATTGTAACCACGCATAAATGGGCTCTGTACTCAAAACACGTGGACATACGTTTATCAAACCCCGAGCTTAGACCGCAGCCGGGTGCAGTGACAAACGGAATCGCAGAATATATCCCAACCCGAGTGAGCTGCTGATCTGTCGAGAGATATCTCGACCTCGACGTCGAGTGCTAACACTCGCTTGCCTACGGATGATTACAGCCCTTGACGATGCATTTGTCAGACACATATTTCGTAAAAATGCCTGTGACTAGCTACTTATAAATATTAATTAATAAACGTATTTTTAGTACAAGTTTTTTTAAAAAGTAGGTATAATGTATATTACAGGTGTGAAACGAGATTTAGTTCAGTAAGTGTCTATAGGGTATGTTTATACGTGAAATTACCTGAATTTTGACCGAATCACACCCATCGTATTCACAAGTGATTGAAATAGGACCTAATTTGATATAAATTGGCCTCGTGATAGCGACCAAGTACTGTTTCACACCTTTAATGCGTTTTAAGTCGCAGAAATTTAAAAATCAAGTTAACAAGAACAAACAAAAAATAACTAACAAAAAGACTACGTGGTATTTAACTTGGCTTGAAATGTATAAGAATTTGAGTTTAAGGTTTAGTCTAAATCGTAGCAAGATAATTCTTATCTAAGTTGAGGTAGTTAAACTAGAGCACGACGAAGTAATAGAAATCTTCATATAAGCTTCGAACGGATGAACCTGAGGGACTGAAGGGTGGTGTAGCGGGGCTCTTGTTATTACACCCTCTCACCTAAGTAAGGAGTTTCCATTCCGAGTTGCATACTAGCTGGTACTGCCAACATTTCAGAATCTGTATTCCTGATTTCGAATTACACTAAGACATATGCATGATGTTCCCCTTGACTTCAAAATTTAAGATCATAAGCATATTCATAACAAAACTATGTATACTAAAAGTTAGGTACATTAAGGTAAAACATTAATAATTATATATTTGTATGTTTATAATAAGTATATATAATACAAATAAGATAAATCACCCGCCGAGAAAATAAGATGTCAAAAGTAAACTGAAACCAAAATCGTTTACTTCACATTGTTACATTTTACCACTTCGGTTATAAATAAAAGTGCCGAAGAAAAGTCAGATAAGACGACAGAGAAATAAGTTTAACCGAACGGGAGAAAGCATTATCATTGGCTCCAAGCAAGGAACAAAAGAAAATGGTGAAGAGCGAGCGTACGAGAGTACTTTATAGGCGCGTAAATATGTTTTATATCCCTCTACTGTCTGTTATACACTGGCGCGCCGTCGAGCTCCCCTTAGTGCCACCCACCCTCACCCCGAGGGTTGCCGCGCACTCGGAAATGCCGAGCTTTAATAAAACATATATTTTTCCGAGCGAGGAAAATACTGGGGAAACTCGCAATTTGTTCTTTCACTTTATGCTCGTTTACAAGACAAAAGTAGAACATTCTAGTAACATTATGTTAATCACGTTGTTATGTAGTTTAATATAATTATAGTACCAACAATAATATAAAAGCGAGGTTAAGATTGTTCATTTGCGGATTAATTTCAGTAGGTGTATCATGATTTAGTGAGGGCGAGAACTTTGTGTAGTTTATTGGCAGACTATGACGTTGTGATCTTAATGGTATTGTAGTGACTTTTATCTCGCATGCTCCATTACCTTCTCCATGGGTACGTGATAATTGCGGTACATGTAGATATGCCACGTTAGGCCCACAAGAAAACTAATTAACGTCTACTGGCTAATAAAGGTCACAATTGGTATCAAAAGCTAACTATGTGCACATAGAAACAAAAAAATATCAGTAAGATTTAAGTAAAATCTAAATGGTTATTGGTAATTAAATATTTAAGTCGCAATAAAAATAAATGGAAGTTAAAAGAATTTAAGTAATAAGCCAACGTTGAAAGAAGATAAAAGAAAAATAGCGATTAAGATAATGTTGAAAACAATTTTATGTTCCGATTCCTTGGAGTAGATTAAATTATTTTCTTGTTCTTTCTAAAACGAGTTCTAAAGAAGTCGTAAGCGGCCGCCCAAGGAGAACACTAAAGAAAACTGGTGCGTTAGAATGAGACCGTTTTGCTGTTGCCACAAAACAAGCTTGAGACTGTACTATAAAATTTTACAAAATGAAGAAGCAGAAACCCTTTTAATTAACCGTGGTACGTTTACCACGAGAAATTCTTTAAGTTAATATTGAAATGTAGAAATGCTAAAATGCTAAGCGTTTTATTGCATTTTAAGTTTGATGTTTTAACGGAGGAAAAAGTCGGTAAGGTTTTTAAAAACAAACGAGAAGTGTTAACATTACTTAAGGGATGTTTAGTGTTAATGGATATACTGATTTGGTTGAAAGTCTGCGTGTTTCTTATAAAAGCCCACACCCACCCACTTTAAATGAAACCTCCAAGACAAAGACTTTTGTATACTCTGTCGTATATTACTTTAGTTTACTTTGGAAGAACAAACGTATTTTTGTACATAGTAATACTGTGATTGTAAGATAGTAATATACTATGTATTTATTTACATTTTGTTACAGTGCCCGACCGAAATTTCGATTTCGACCTACTTTCTTTCGGTTGAAAATTAGGGTGAGTTTCTAGTTAATTTTGCAACTTGAGCTCTCGGCCGCGAGTTTGATCATGTCTGCTCTACTTGTTTTGTTTTCAATACTTTTTTGTGTGACGTTGCAGGGGAATATTACATTACTGAGAACAGATATTAGGTATTATTAAATATCTCATATTAAAATAATTCTAAAAAAATGGCTATACCACGGTTATATGGGTGCCAGCGGGTATAAAGTGGGTGAGACAGGCTGGATTTTATCTCAATTATTTTCTTATTTTAGTTTTTAATTATTCTTTATTTTAGTATTGGCTATGAAACATTGATTTTCAGAAAAATCTACTCGAGATAGGGCAACGTATAATAGTAGCCCACTCTTTTTTTAGGTCGATGGTAACCACCGAAAACGTTTTTCTCAGGGATTTATTTATTGTACGAGCAACCGATATCTTTACAGTGAACTGTTTCATACTAAAAGATATGGAAAAATCCGTCGGTATCATATGGATCTACAGAATGTGAGCAAACAAGCTGTCCAGCTGTGGTGTCGGTGATGATTGTTGCTCTTTTTAAATTCGTAATTAATTTTGAACCGAATGCAATAATTCACAAAGTAATCTACAGGGATTGGAACACTCTTGAATACGAAATAACTTATTTAGATAAGGACCGATACCATAGTATAGATAAAATAGTCTGATTGGTCGATGGATTTTAATAAGTGGATTTTAAAAGTAGTTAAAAGGAACTTAGTGATACCATTTGGACATATGGTATCGTGAACGTTTTTCGTTCTATCAACCAGTTTCCGCTGTGCATGCGATGAAAATTCTTTTCAAACCATTTTTTTTACATCTTGGGTTACATTATTGAAGTTTTAGTAAGAATGTCCAACTTTTTCTAGTAATAAACATAGGATATGTAACTCAGAGATAATGTAGCAAATTACTGAAAATTTTTGAAATCGGTCAAGTAGTTTTTGAGTTTATTAAATACAAACAATGGTATTAGTATAGACAATACTTTTCCGTTGCCCAATTGGGCATATATATATATACACTAACCGTGTAATATTTACATTGTTACAATCTAAGAAAGGGTAAATATCGCTACATCAACAGGTACAAATAGGAACTTTAACTGAAACGACTGGGCCGCGCAAACATACCACTGCATTTTAAACATATATTTTGACCTAAACTGTCTATTTATATTTATAACGTGCTATCCAAGAGCTTTCTTTTGGTAAGAAACACTGAATACTGATAGCATGTGAGGTTTTAATTGTTATTAAAAATGTTGTCAAAATTTATATAGCCCAAGTCACCCGGGCTATTGTTATGAATCTATTGACACGATATACGAACATACATACATATATATAGAGTGCTAAAACTACAACCTTTTGGCTTCGCTGTGGTCGTGGAAAAAAGGTTATTTTCAAAAGTTTTGTTATGTAATAGCTATAAGGAATATCTATTTGTTTTGGTTCAAGAAGTTTGTTATGATGTATCATTAGTTTAACAGTGAAAAATTTAAAAAAATCGGCTAGCGGCACACTTAAATAGTTATGACATTAAAACAATACAAATTTTATATTAATGGTAATTAGTTGAATAAAACTGAACTATATTTTAAATGTAAAGAATATTCAACAGAGCTAAAAATTAATTGAATTTGAAATAACACTGCAGTATATTATCAAGTTTAAAGTTGGACTGTAAGTTACAATAGCTATTTACGGTTAAGTTACGAGTATGCAGACCGACGAATTGTGGTTATGCAAGGGCGGGCCGGTCCACTGACTGTATTGCTAGTTACGGACTTCTGTTACAACTAAGCTAATAACAGAGTTTAGCGTGCACAGGAAAGTAGCATGTATATCGGATAAAACATTTGGACATAAAATACTTAAATATTTCGCCTTTTATACTCAAAATTTAACTTAAAAGTATAACACATATTATATAAAATTTTGTTATAAAATTACGAATACGAAGGTATATATTTGTGTCCCTTTTTTGGTCGTAAGTCGGTATTGCTAAGATGAATGCAAATAAAAAAAATCATTAAAAAAATTACTGGTGTCTTGCTTCTGTGGTATACGGAAGTTACAACAGCTCACAACTTTGATCATTAACGTCTACTGTAATAATTATAGAAAATAAACGAATCTATGATTTGTGGTTTTGTACCAGTGTTATACACAATGTCATAATGTTCTTCTACAGTAAATTGGCGTTTGAAATGATGTTTTGGAAGCGTCTATGTAATTAGCCAAACGAGACTGGATTTGCATTTCAAAGTGGAGTCATAATTGAACTCAGAGTGCAAATAGCCCAAGTGGAATCGGATCGAGTTAGTAGCGCTCTCGAAGCCGAGTGTAGCGAGCAATGGCAGCCCGCGGTACTACCACTCCTCTCTCACCTATACAGGCGCTTCGAGCCCCGAGCGATGTGCTCAACTGTGCTGTCAACTTCACGGAATAATTCAATTAATCGACTAAGGCGCTACACAGGGTCGAAACTGATTTGCTTTTCAGATACCCATTTACTGTCATTATTATGTACTTCAAATTCATATTCCATTACGTCTTACATCGGGGCTAATCGAATTTAAATGTTAATTGACATTATAAACAATATGTATTAACTTTTTGTATTATGCTTATTACAACATCATCTTGAATACAAACATGTTTGACACTAATGAATCCACTTCGAGATAGTCAATTAGCAATGAAATATTTTATGCTATTGAAAGATATAAATTATGTATTTAAATAAATTGAATACAGACAACAAAAAATATAAAAGTTCTTCAATAAATTAAGTTTTGTTTTTATAGTCAATGTTTGTTATAAATTACATAGTCAGAGAATTGTGCTGGATTTGTTAATATACAATTATATTGTGAAAATAGAAATTTCAATCACAGTCATATACAATAATTAGGAACGAAAGGAGAACAGAGAATTTATTCTATAATTTGGTTTTAATTCATCAACTGTATATGAAAATTACTTTGACGAATCTTACAAGTGATTAAAGTTATTAGTGTGTTCACTTTTATTGATTAAAGGTTGTGATGAGTCGGCCATTAGATATGAACACAAAATCCTTGATGAGCAAGTCTAAGTCCCAATTCTTTTTTATATTAAGAAAAACATTCCAAAACTTACGAGTTACCACTTACACAAAACGTTTATTTTTACAAGAGATTTATTTAAAATCCGCAAAATCGTTTAACAACACAGGATAGATTGCCTAATAAAACACTTATACTTCTCAGCAGAGAAAAGTTAGGGTGGGGTATTTAGGTCGGAGTAGGCAGCGAAGCGGCCAGATAATTAGATTAAGAGGAAAGTGGTCGAACCGGGGTTGCGGCCGTTGCCGAACAAAGGTATCAGTACAGATGGTTCTAGATAATTCTTCACTTCAAAACAATCATCGTTGGTGCAGTAAGTGTGAAGTTATTAGTATGTCTTGAAAAAATATGCAATATAAAAACAATTGTACGTTTTATAAAGTATACAATTATTAACTAGCTTTTGTTTTGTAACAAAAGGCACGTCCTCACTTATTTGTCAAGGTACAAAAACATTAGGTACCTACATGTTAAAAGTGAAACTCACGTAACGCAGTTTTTCTACAGCAGAAGGTGGTGAGATCTAATTGTTAATTAATTATTAATTAATAACATTTTGAAGTAACTGTATCAATATTAAATATCTTTATGTTATTTTTTTGATAAATAGAATGACTTGGACATCGCATATAGACATAATATATTTTTTTATGATGTTCTTGCATAATTACGAGGACCACACAATCAAGTTTTTACAGTTCTAAACGATGTACTGTCTTGTGTGAGATGTGTGAAACTATTATTATTATTACATTCAAAGGTACAACAACCCTACCTCGAGAGTTACATGAAGAAGAGACTTCTAGGTGAATTAACTGCATGTGATTGATGCTGTGCTACTTGTGTACGTAATGGTTATCGAGCAAGAGTAGTAGCTATTTATTCAAATGTTTTTACCCTGTCGAACTTGCGTACTCGTACTATTATGTACTCTGTGCCATAGATTTACATTTTATACGTCCTAACAAGGTATGTTTTGGAACATACCTTCTTAGGTAGGTAAGGTTATTTTTTTGTCTTTATTAACTTTTACGAGAGGATAAAATCAAGAGTCAAGTCACAAATGTTATATATGTAAGTGCATTAGATGTCAGTTGCTAAGACGCACAATGTTGTATAAAGGATTTAATTAAGACCATTTGCATACTGCGTCAATCTAGCAATTACTGAATAGAGTGACGGCGCGTAATCAGCGCCCTTCGTCATGGCAACACGCACCGGAGAGCCTTAACGCTTGACCTCTGGGTGCTTTTGACTCGCATTTCACAACCTGTTGACGAGTCTCTAGAGCGTGTACAATCCAACTACAAAGCGGACTTTGATATACTCGATGCCGAGTAATATGTATGCATTAAAACGATTAACATTAGATTAGATTTATTAAGTTTACAATCTAACAAACCAATTTTGTTAACAGATGCTTCATAACATGACGTTCGCACCGCGAGATTAATTACCGTACCAGTAAGCTGACCGGGTAATAAACTGGGTACGACTAACTTTACCACTTACATTACACGGAAATTTATTTCCAACGCTCTATTTAAACTTTTCCAACTCTTAAAGAGTAAAGGAGTCGAGAAACCTGCTTAATTAATTTACGCGATTCGTAGATATCGTTCAGAAACATTAAATGCCAAGTTTTGAAGAGAAATGTTAATATTTGAGTACTTGCCTTGTCATCGTCGCCTTCGCTATCACACTGTAAAAAGAGAAACACGCATTTTATTCAGGTCACAGATTGTTTTAACTACCTTAATTAAATAGGCCATGCATAAATGTTACAAGTTTATGGTATAAAAAATACAGCATTTAGACCAATTGCAATTATAATAAAACAGGCTACTACCTACTTGTCTAATTTATGTAATAAGCATGTATAATTATATAATTTTCCATAGGATTGTTAAAAAAGAAACAATTTTTATGTCATGTTAATAGTTTTTATATCAATAAAATATTGTCCTCGATAAATAAAACTTAGCATTATTCTGTCCATCACTAGAATAATATCTGGGAAAAGTCCAATTCATATGGGAGAAGCTAATATCGTAACATAAATCGATGTATATGTTACTCGTTATTTATGAGGTAAGTTCACGCTGGGGGAAACAACAGGGGATCAAGCTGAGATATTACAATTTCAAATAAATACAGAACATGAAGTATTCAGGACGGGCGCAGGTAATGTTATATAGTACGGAACAGCACCACCTCGACAAATCTCGTGATTTACCTGCGCTACGCGTCGAATATCGAACAGGGTCTATGTGTGTTGCGTACTCTTTTTGAGCAACATTTGCGCACAGTAATAGAGAGTTATAGCTGTTACATGTCCACATTGTTTTAATTTCTTTATTAATATCTTATTATCGATAATTGTGTATTTTATTCAAACAGATATAATAATTATAAAACAAGCAATTAGCACTACACCAAAAATATAAGAAGAATCGTGCACAGCGAAACAGTAAAATACACTTATGTACTTTGTATTACACAGCAAAACGGACAACATTGATAATACTCACGATATAGCCTTTTCCGGAACTACAGCGGCTACTGGCCTGTAGGCAGGAGAGAGAAAGCGAACATATGAGTGGATTGGAATGACTAGGGGTGGTAAACTTATCTCATCTCTCCTAAGATTACACCTAGTTGGAATGCATTCTTTGTATCTTTTAAGAATTTGTAACATTTGTATTTTAATATTAATAATTTTCTAAAGTAGGAGAGAGGAGATTTTACTGCAACGAAATAGAAGATTACATATTTTTTTACGATCTAACACACAGTACAATCACAACACTAAGTGATGACATGCATCTCATTGTTTTCTGAATTTGAAGCACCACAATAATATATATTTATTTATAATCTTATTTGTAGTAAGCAAATCCAGATTATAGATTTTCAATATAGATTACTTTATTCACTCAGCTTAGTCGTCATTAGATATTTGTTAGAGAAATTTGTGTAATACTATAACTCTTAGTATCCTATGCGCTAAAAACATGGCTAGCTTTGCAAGTTGATAGTAATACTAGGCCGCAAAGTCAAGTGAAGCAAGGAGAGATACTCACGTCACTAAGACGATCGCGGGAAGAATCGGGATCGCGAGGTGCCACCGAACTACCCGTAAGTCTTTCTGAGGCCCGTCCACTGTCATCCGACGTGCCAGCGTCTTGAAGCAGCGTAATACCCTGTATAAAAGAAATTCAGGGTGAATATAATGCCCGTATTAAACAGGGCAAGAAAATAATAAGCTCTCTTACATACTTAAGTGATAGCGACTCGTGTACAGATACTTTAAGAGTAATTCTTTTGCAAAGAGGGGAGCAGCGGAAAAGCTTTTTATATAAAGCTCACAAAATTGAGCGGTAACTAGGATATAAGAAAACTTGATAAGACGGGCCGGGAAAGAGAGGGTGCGGGAAGGGTGAGTAGAGCCGACCCAAAACGTAACGTGCCCCGGGCCCCGGTAGTAAAAAGAGTTTTCCATTTATCACATTTTGCGTTTATTTTACGGTAAGGTTTGAAAGGCGCTCGTTCAACGGGTCAGCGACTGTGATGCTCAGCGACGAATGCTATACAAGACTGCTTAACGAAATAAAACAAATATAACTCGTTGCAATAGTGATGACCCTGCAATAAATCGACTTCCAAATGTCTATACTTTTCCTAGTGCTTAGGTTTTTGGTGGTATCTACTGGTAAATCCAGGATCCGAACCAGTCCTCATATCGCAAAAACGTCAAAGGTCTACCATTCTATCCTTTATTGCCCAAAAAAGTATAAAGTCGTTGAAAATTAGTTATATCATTACCTTCTGCCAAACAGTAATCACACGAAGTATCGTTAACAAATATACATATGCCAAGCTTATATTGCCAAGTGTAATAAAAGGGATTGCTCTCCGACCTTTTACATATATAAAACAAGTTAAACAAAGTCGCACATATCAATTTAATCCGTAGCTCGCGGGCGTGTAAGATCCCTCTAATCCTTGAATGGGTGGTATCTTACAAAGACAAAACGAGTAAACCTAATATTGTCATCTTACGTCATAATAGCCCTAAAAATACATGTACGAGTATAAACAAGTTTTATTAACAAAGTTAATGGACAGGTGATGTTTTCAAGGACATTTTATTAACTGCAGTTGCTGATACTTGGAATTTAACACGAATATGTGAGGAGATCAAAATCGATCAGTAACTTGCAATAGTAGAGGCTTGTGTCCAGCAATGTGGCCTGCGATAGGCTGATGATAATGATGTATTATAGTAAAAAGCATAGCCAACGTAATTATATAAACATTATATCTTTTTCAAGATGCCTAACAGTAAAGTTATTGGAATCGATTTAAAGATTTTTTTCTTTTGGTATGAAGGCTAACCTATACTGCGATAATAAATGCAAGGGCGCAAAATCAAGTCTGAAATAGTTTTGATTCATCGGAGTGCTTGGCGAGAAGCAGTCGTGGTCTTGACTGTCGACAGAACCGCTAATTGAAACAACGACCGCAACCGAGCATTACTTATTCATGAGAAGTCCACATGGCGGCGAAACGTGACCAACGAGATAAATCATTCGATTACATATTTCATGAACAGAGACACTCCTGTAGTTATGCACTCTTAATTTTATGCCTATTAATTCACACCATAAAAACACAATAAGTACAAGTATTGATTTGGCGTTTGAATGTAATGGCTTTCTTGATGATAAAGAATAAAAAACATCTTAGCTGCATAAATCAATTGTATAGTCAAAATAATAGTGAAATCGACAATAATTGTTTTTTTCATTATTACCATATGATTAAAAATCTTAAAAGTAACCTTTAGTATATAATATTTTTGTCTTGCTTATATTTGTTCTTGTTTTAAATAGTGTGTACAAGTCTCATTAAAATTTCAGAATACAAATTAGTCCTAGACATGTGTTAGTCTGCAAAATTTTCTAGAAGACTTTTGACAGACTGTTTTAGAAAATACTAGCTACTAGAATATATTACTACTAATATAAATAATGTACAGTGGCGGTAAGCCGAATGGGTGGGTATGTGATGGAATTAATATTTTGATTGTGTCGTCCGCAGTCGAACAGAATTATTAACATTTGAAGTCAGTAGCACGGTAACTAAATAGGAAATCCGCGGTACTTTTACAATCTATTAAGTATTTACATATTCAATTAGAGTTAGTGAGCGCTCCTGGTTTTAGTGGTGCTTCAGCAAATGTATATTATATTAACAGCGGATATTGGGCAAACATGGGTTTGCAAACGAAGAGAAGAACCCATATTTATGTAGAATTAACGAACAAAATTAACATATGCATACTAAGGATAAGCGTACAAGACATTTATTAAAATATTGCTCATAAAGATTTTACAATAAAGTTTGACCATAAATGTGTGCATATTTTATTTCTTTCTGAAATGTATATGAATCTATAGAAAAGTAATAATACACTGAAATTGTTATAGTTATGCAGTAAGCAAACTTCTTTAATATTTTATTTCGTCTGAAGCTCAAGATAGATCTTAGAAGAAATCCCACTGGCTTTAAGCAAACAATCTGAACATATTGTGGCTTTGTACTCTGTAAACAAATAGGACTGAAATAATATTATATCTCCTTTTATTTTGAATTACAAATGTTGGAACAAATTATGTTATAGTAACATACCAAATACATTTACGGGTATAAATTTTACCTTTATCTTATCCACATTATATGCTTTTTAGGTGTAAATAAATATATACAAAATTAGTATAACATAAGGTCTTAGGTTAAATGTTAACATACTGAATTATCAAATCAAACGTTTAAGTGTAGTCTTACTTCATAGAGATAAGTTGTATCATCTCTACTAACATTATAAATGCGAATGTAAGTTTGTTTGTTACGGTTTCCTGCTAAAACTACTGAACCGATCATCATGAAATTTTGTACACATATTCTTGGAGGTATTAGAAATAACATAGGATTTTTTATTAAAAAATAATAATATTTATTTAAAATTATCTGTTACGAAACTTAATGTGGCAGACTAAATTTCACGCGAGCGAAGCCGTGGGTAAAAGCTAGTATTTACTGCTTGAATAATTTAATCGTTGAAAAAGCCACTAGTTGTCATAAATTAAGTTTTGTCAATAGTTTAAATTAATAAAATCAGTTGGTTAGACCGACATTACCGTACGTCACGATCATGACATTGTTATTGAATTTTTAATGAACATCAACGCATTGTTAAATCGTGAACCATTATCGAATTTCATTTAATGTTCACGGAAGATATTATTTCAACACAAGAATAAATATTGTGAGCTATTTTGCAAAGCCATTCTATAGCTTTGCTATAACGGTGTAATACTATTGTATCGGTCACCTCGATACAGTTCTGCGCCATCTTATCAGTGTGTATTAGGTTTGTAGAGTTATAATGAAAACACTGTGCCTTTTACAAAACTGATTAGATTGTAGTTGAACGATTTTTTATTTTATGGGTACTTTACTTTACTATCGAAGAAATATAAATATTTAAACATTTTATCACTACTATACTTGCGACCCATTTTGTCCTTTAAGATAAGGCGGGTTGAGAGCGACGTAAGCAAACGGCAATAACGTCCAGAAAGAGGAAATAAAAGTATTTGGCATTGGCGTTGTGTCGTGTCCGTGGCGATACGCCAGCTTTCCCAGAGACAACACAATAAGGACGCTCTTCTGTCGAAACCAATCCATGTCTGCCGCAACCAATTTAATGTTAACGTACAAACATGGGTATATTGTAGGGATATTTTGTACTTCAGAAATGCATACGTTTATTTTTCGATTTCGACCAATGGACTATCTACAGTGAAAATATTTATAAAAAAAAATACATTGTATTGAAAAGTTATTAAAATGTTCAAAACCATTTTTTTACCACTGATATAAGTATTATGGTCACAAATGCATACTAGACTCACGAAATAAATATGAATGAAGTCATTAACTTTGCTAATTGTGAAGTGAATTAATTTAATTAAAGTTAAAAGCTAGTTGGTCTAAGTGGTAGGTGTTTGAAACAAATTTAACTAGCTCGTCACCAGAGACGTAGCGTAACTTAATGATCACGTACGGCGTACTGGGAGGCTATATTCCATTCGAGGGTTAATTGAATCTGCGAAGAGCTATTAGTCGACACCGCAGCGACACGCGTTCCAGCTCGTGCCAAACGATCGTGCTCATTTTCATCTCAACTCACTCTAAATATTGTTTGAACGGTTGTATTATATATTCCGTAAATTGCAACCGAGTGAATTGTTGATAAAATAACTATTGCTGTACTGTAGACAAACTAGTAGTAACTTTCCTGTAAAAATACCTACGTTCGTTACTACGCATGCTATGCAGAGGCAAAGTCTATTTTAAGGCACTGTAAGATTCAAAGCACAAAAACTTTATATGTACAATGATGCCGTAAGTTTCATATAGCTGACATAATTTATGTCACCGATGGTGCGTTGCAGCGCAAGATTTTTCGCTTTATTCGAGCAACAGCACAAGCGGCGCGAGGCAAATTGGATGGGATTGCAACATATCTTGGCTGGCGTCGGCGAATAGTCAAAATCCACGAGGGAGTACGCAGGGTAAACTGCTCGCATGTCACTTAAAGTGCTTCCTTTGAATCAGAAATGTGAATCTGCTTAAAGCTCAAGCACACACTACGAAGAAAAAAAATGTACCATTATTTGGATGGTTATAAATTTAATTTAGTCTTAATGGTTTCTTCTCACAGACCGCAGCTGGGATCTCAGGGTGACTTGTCTCGACCAACGGCCTGTCCAAATAGTCTTCTACTCCGCCTGCCACAACAGGTGTGTCACCTGGTAGAGCCCGGATGGGCCTGTTGATAGTTTCGGGGTGTCAGCCTGATAGGTCAGCGTAGCTAATAAGGTCGAATTTTTGCGGATGGTCCCGCAGGGCGACCAACTTGCTAGTTATGCCCATCCGGGCTCCATATCCTATATTGTCCTGTATTATCCTGTACCATCTTCTGTGCTTAGCGAGGTCGAGCTACACGGGGTGGTGACTTCAGTAAGCACGGTTTGTGTTGAGGCGTTTCGTGAAGTCATCCAGGCTCTCTACGCGTAGATTCCTGGAGATCGTCCTGTTCCGTGCAAAGGAAGGCCCATGGCAGGGGTACATGGTACGAACGGTTACGGGCCGGCGGTGGTTTGTCTCAGAGACGAGCGCAAACCAGGCCCGGCCAACGTAGGTGGGTCGGTTATGCCTTGTATACAACAAGTTTTGCACGGAGACAATCGGGACGCTAGTACGGGCAGTAGTAGCGAGGGTACGACACGAACCTGGGCAACGACGTTGTTGTCGTGGGGTTTCATGGAGATGGTGTGGTCAATGGTCACGCCGAGGTATTTCATCTTCGTTGACCTATCAATGATCCATTTCTTGAGCTTCAGCTCTTTGTTACGTTGACCGTCAGTCACCAGTCCTTCAGTCAATTGGGAAATGCATCTAATGTACGCTGCGCCTTAGTACCATTTTGGACGTCGTGATGTAGGCCGCGTCATAGTTTATTTAGTGATCAGTCGACTTCGTCATGGCACGAATATATTTTTACAAAATTGTAGGGCTAATTAATTCTTCATAATAAAGTAATAAGACTACAAAAACTTTGATATTAAAGTTCGTGATTTTCAGAAATAACAATTTCAGACAAAGAAATTAAATAACAGATTGATATGACTTAAGCGCTAAATGGCTTTTGTGTTGTTATTGGTTTTGCAAACCATTACAATACGCAAACAAGATTATGTATTTCATGTTTGTGTATTTAACAGCAAAATTGGAGATAAGAAAAAGCATGTTGACACGTTCATTTGGTGTTTATATTGTGAGTTTATCAAGAAAGTTACTCCTGAAACGGGGCAAGCCCGGTAAACTTGTAATTTTCTTTTATTTTTTTTTATGTTTATACATAACCATAGATTACCGGCTGAGCATATTTACTAAAAAAAAATGGTAAAGTAGACTATGTAAAATGATGTTTATAGTGGTATTATTTCATCGGTATTTTAGTTACATAAGCTGAAATTTGTCACGCAACAATTCAGTTATTCCAACATTAGACTTCAATTATATGTAATTTTTTTCAGACTTAGTGGTGGTATAATTTCGGTGTATTGGTAATCTGTTATATTATGTTTGATGCAAAACAAATAAGCCCAACACATTCTTGTAAAGTCAATAAGAGATGTAAATACAATACCATTTGTGAGCATTGGTATCTTGCAATATCAATTATGTTGGGCTTATGTGTACTATGTTTAACATGATAAAAGTTGTTTACATATGTATGTTGTCCAACTATACAAGATACAACATTCAAATACAAATAGCACAGAGTGGGCAGCTATTCGCATGCTAAGCGTGACAAGACAAACATTTTCATTAAAAAAAGAGATATTTATTACGAAGGTCGTATTTCGCCACCGCCTTATAAAGCTCTTGGGAGGATTCATCACATTGACAATCATGTTTATTCTGCTTTAAGCATTTTTTTCATTTTAACATAATAATATTCACGTAGTAGTTGGAATTTTATATAAATACATACATATTAATACACAAATCACTATATTTGTTACTCTAAACAAATAATATTAAAAGAGTTATTTTTAGAGGTCCCTCAGCTTTGTTAGGTTTTGGCGAAACGTAAATTTATAAAATGGTGTTACTTACATGAGAGTTGACATTGTTGGGCGGGTGATTTCGTCCTGAGTCGGCTGCCAACGCCGCCAGAGGCAAGCGAGGCTTTGTCGACAGAGCGTTTGTGCGAGGTGAGGATGCGCATTTTACAGCAGCCTGTCAACAAATATACACATATTACGAAATATTACACTTTAAGGTTTAAGATTTGCAATAAGTTGTTATCATTTTAACTCTGCAGTGAGCAGAATGTGCTTTTGAAAATATATTGTGGTCTAAATTATCACGAACAACGATTTCATTTAGAATAGCATGTGACAGGCTGTTGTTGATAATTATACATCTACTTAAATAAGTCAGACTTATATCCATATAAACGTATAATAAGTAAGACCAATACGCCAGTTAGTCGAGTTGCCCAATTCAGATGAGTAACAGAAAATGTTATGGAAACGTAAATTTTTTCCTGTTATGTTTGGTGCTTTGAACAGTCTTTTCTTTTTTTGTTGTTGTAAATGTATGAATTTTTTGAGACCTTTATCTTAATAAAAGTATTTCAAAATATTATTTTGTTATTCTGAACAAGTTACGATAATGTTATAAATTTGTAACGTTTGCACGTGGCTCTGCCATTGTGTATGTCAGTTACCACGGTAAAAAAAGAGCCTATTAGTTCCTTTAGAATCCAACTATTAGCAGTTATTCTATTCTATTATTCAGTTATTCTATACTATTCCATATTATCACCATTTGCCATGCTAAATTTTATTGAAATCAGTTCAACAATTTAGCCGTGAAAGCACAGTAAGCAGACAAAGTTACTTTTGCTTTTATAATATTTTACAGCCTTAAGGAATAATTTCGGGGATAAATAGCAACCATTAGTTCCCCATACAAACTTCCACTCTCCTTTCACCCTCTTAAAGGAAGCTTCTTCGACAAAAACTATCCTATATCCCAGGACTCCAACTGCCTGTATTTAAAGTTTACGTTACTAGTAGAAATGATATAATCTTGTCTTAAAAGGTCCGCTTACTCCGTCAAGCGGCCGCTTAACTGAAGGTGGTCAGGAGACCAGCACAATGACCCTATTTTAATATGAAGTTATGGTAACTTTTATTTAATCATTTATTTATTACTTCTATTTAGATTAACGACCTATTAAAGTCAACTCAAAATGTCTTGACACTTTAGTTTTCTTATGTTTCTTTTTCTGGTTATACTTGAACCACGAAATAATGTTGTAATTTGTTAGCCTCTACACGAATATACGCATGTGAAAGTAAATATGTTTTTGGTTTATAATTTCTTTATCCAACATTTGTGGTGGTTTTTAAATTTCAAATTCTAATAAGTTTTGATAAGTGGGTTTTGTTGAAGTGTAATTTAAATGTTTGTATTATAGAAACAATCTATATTATTAGTATATAAACAGTACATATTAACACAGTCTTTTCTGATAGCTTGCGTTAGACCGTTCAGCGTTCAGATTTATGTAAGGCCTTGCAACAGGGTTAAAAATGACATTATATGACACTTGGTCATCTCATCTCTATTGTTCTAGTGTCTCGTTTTATTAAAAGGCCTAACATAAAACTGAACGCTGAACGGCCTAACGCAAGCTATCGGAAAAGACTGTTTATGTATATATATGTTAATAGTAGTAATACGCAATATAAAGGTAAATTTTAGAAATATCACCGACTTCAATGATGATGATGAAATCATGAATAGAAAGAAACTTAATCATTTATCCCAATTGTCCAGTAAAGTATTTTGTTATTTGTAAAATTTTTATTTCCCTTTTCTTTATACCCTTTTTATCCCAACAAAAACAGTCTACCAAACCGGTCCAGTCAGCCATTTATGAAAAAAACGACATCTAAAACCTCTTCTTTGTGAAGTCTGTTATAATGAAATAGGATAATTCATTCTTCGTTATTTGCTGAGCGACTTTAATAAGAAAAACTACCTTTTAGAAATTAACATTTTTGATCTAACACCAATAATACAAATATAGTTAAATTACCTTTATCATCTAATTTTAATTGTTACTACATGTCATGGTAGAGGTAATGATCAAATTAAACAAAAAGTTTATGAACTTGGTTAAGATGGACAACGTGGTACTTGATGTAACTCTCATAAATTCTGTATGAAATCAAATATGTACCTACTTATTCATAAACTGGTATGACTGCTTAGAAATGTGTTTGAAAGCAAGTATAACTTCACCAATTTTATTTCACTTCTAACGCAACTTTGTTTGAAGATACGAAACTACAGAATCTGTTTTTCTTATACGTATGTTACATATATTGTACATTTTTTTAAATTTTTTTGGTACTCTTTTATTTTGTATCAGTTGTGTTTAGAACATAAATGTACGTATTAAATGTGAATTTTAGAGATTTATTGTTACTTTTTTGTGGAGTATTATAATGTGTGGTGATTTATTTATTTTATTCAGGGTTATGAGATGTTTGTGTCATCTAAAACGATGTGATTTCGTTTGCTTTACACTTATACAGTTTTCCAAGGTAAAATATATTTGTATGTGTTTATTATACGTAGTCTACTGAACGAATAAATCATAAACATTAAATATATGATTGAAAAGCGTATTATTACTATAAATGAAAGTAGCTAGTCAATTTTTATTTAAAAACAGAAAACTCACGCATAAGAATATATCTGTGTCGTGGGGGGCTTTACAAGCACACGATACTGCCACAAAGATAGTTGTTGTAGAAACTTAATGCAAGTTATATAACGTTATTGTTATTTAAATCAAAAATCTGAAAGTAAAATTTGCGCGTGAAACACATCGCTGCAATTTAGCAATTTATAGGGGAGTTATGTTTGAAAGTGGTGACACAATGAGGGTGGTCCCTAGCGGCATATTTTTCAATGTGCACGAAATTTTTTGGCGTCATCGTAACGTCCGCGCAACCGGCGATTAAAAGGGACAGATTTATCTCGAATTAATTTTATTTTATGCTTCGTGTTTCGTATTGTATAGATACAACAAGCCGCACCCGGTTTGCGTTGCCACGTCAGGAAATAACGAAAAAAATCAATTTATTAGATACAGATTTTTTGGGACAGAAGCTTGCGGGTGTCCGTAGACACTCGTCAAAATTTTTATTACAAAACGATCATATCATTGGTATCGAAAGGTACAGATAAAATATGTCGATCATGAATCAGAGTGTTAAAGAAAGTTAAAATAATAACGGAGAGCTTTAGGAACCGTAAACATTTTGATTGTAGTCTCTCCATTTTAAATCTAACATATAAATTGTTCTAAGCCTAAGAAAATCTTTACAACGAATTGACAATTGTAAACGATTAACTTTTCTTCCCTGGTTAAACTATTCGAGTGTGGTAAATTAGTTGGAGAATATTAAATGAGGTTTCGGAAGGAATCAAGACGTACGAAAACGATACAAGCTACAATTTACATTTAAAATCAAAGTAGTAAAGTCCACGCATATGTTGCCGTGACCGTCCAACATGAATAAATATTAACAATAAACTACAACATTCCACGCCCACAGCTGATAACTCAAACTATTTGTAAACATTAACCAATTATTTAAATTTATAAAGTAGCCTTTCATAAAATATTGCTGATACTAATAAAATAATTGTATAGCGTCCTCAAAGTAAATAAAGACAGTTAATTGGTGCAAAATAATAACGTTTACTTCTATCATAGATAAAGTCATCAGAATAATATCTTGAATACGTATAATACAAAAAATAAGCTCCCAAATAAATTGTCCACACAAGATAATAAAAAGAAAAAACCCAGAGTAAACTTCATTTTACAAGGAATAAATCTCTTTAGAACTGCGACGAAAGCAAAATTCTCTCGAGAACTGTGTGACTTTCACAAAAGATTTTATACAATTCATTTCAGCCTCATAAAAAAAGTTATCACGAATTCACAGAAATCGGGCGAGCTATTTTTCTGCCGTCGGCGTTGCTCCCTCTGGGAACGAAAGCTCGATTTTAGATTCTTTAGGGTATCACAAGCTTCTTTTCATTTACGTACAATGAGCTATTAGTTATCACTTGACTTATATCTTATAGAACATTATGTTTAGAGTTGTACTGCGAGTCGTGCATTATTAATTATAATATAATGTGTTAATAAAGAATAAACGTGACGAGTGATGTTTACAAGATGCTGTCAAATAATTAGCATCGGTCAATAACTCAGTAGGCCGCAAGGTAATCGCCTATCTACGCAAGTACGCCCGTCACACCTCGTCGAACCACTCGCCGACAACGGTCATTTGCTGTAATTGACTCACCAACAACGCATTAATCACTAATGTGACAGTGCTGATACAACCACTATAAAAAAATAATATCATATTAGACTATTACAGTAATTTGTTGCCTGTTGATTGATGAATAATATCACTGAATTAATTAAGCTACTAATATTTAACATTCAATAAAAACTATGACTAATAAACATAGTAATTTACAAAAGATTAAATTTGATAAAAAAGTATTAATTACTTTTCTGTAACAATTTCTAAGATTACATTGTATGCGGTACAAAGCGAAGATGTCTATCTTTGTGTTATATCATTATATAGATATTATTACGGTTTCAAATTTTTTACCTTTGGATAAACTTCATATTATTAATTCGGGAAGTGACCGGAAATGCTCACTACATGCTCAATTACCTTGCTAAACAGAAGCGAGAGCGGGCGGATGGTGATGTTTTGGTCATGACATTACAAGCTTATAAACAAACCCTCAGTTGAAAAAAAGCTGATAAATCTTATATTTAGATGGTTAAATACTAAACATATTTGAGGAGTATTTGATTCACACTGTTATGCTAATCAACTAAAAATATTGTTTCATGCAATGAACAAAACGTAATGTTAATCGGCGTAACTCTATTTAACTCCAAAGTCAAATAATTGTAGAATATAAATAATGAATGATAAGAATTAGCTATGCTTGATTTTTCTGATTTTTATAATTTTGGTTTAAGTCATTTTATATGATATGATAATTTAAATCTGACAATTACAAAATGTTAGCACGGCAAACAAATATCTGAGCTTTCTTTCCAAACGATTTTGCAAGTGCAAGTCTTTGTGCCTGGCTAAATCACAACTCGGTCTGAGTCACGTGGAGCGCACAAAATTGCATTTTGTTTTTAATCTGGTAGCAGCCATGGGCCTTGATATGAGCCTCAATTTGCTTGAGCTGTTTAATTAACAGCGACACGGCGGGTCATTAATTAAGTCATCAGACAAGCCGCCGGCGAGGGTTAATACTGCGCGGATTAGACACTAAGTTGCGTGATAATGAACGATTATTTTACTTTCGTAATATCTCAAACATAATAAAGATTATGTGAAGATGTTTTTAAATTATTTACTTCTACTTTTGAACACGTTTTTTTTAGCTTCACTTGTATGTCTGTTTGTACTCGACTCTTTTGAACTCGATTTTGACCAACTTTAAACGGTCACATTTCATTTAAACGTTATCAAGAATCGATTACAATACAATAAGTATAATTAAAAAAAAAACACTTTTTACGGGCATGTCCAACTGAAATTGAAAAACAATTATGTTATAATTGTATAGGAAGAAAGTAATAAACAAAAAATAGTATTATGGTGAAAAAAGTGTGGAGTGCTCGATAAATCAGCTCTAGAAAATATTTGATCGGTACGGTTCGTCCAATAATGGTACGAAAGATATAGTACAAAGCACCCCACGCTTCTTACACAATAACACGAATACTTTTTATTCATTATTTTATTCGTATATCTTAATATATATAGCAATATTTATATTTCCCGAGGTTCTACCGCGTGTATGTCGATTATCGCAGTAAACAACCTACATTACTGTAAAGTTTTATCTAAATCGTATAGTAGTTTTTGTGCAAAAGAGTAACAAATCATAAATTCTAACAAATTTTCGTATTTATAATATTTAAAGTTAAAACTATTAAAAACTCTCAGGAGGCTGGAGAGTGATATAGGCTACTACTGGAACTATCTCCAAACACAAAAATTATACCACAAAATTACGCATATCAATTTTTAGATCGACATATAATTAAAACGTGTTTAATTTTTTTTTGCTTTATTTATTTTAGTTATTTTCTCGAGAAAATTTTAAATTATATTAAATATTTTATCAACGACTGAATAGAATGTATGCACTAGCAAAATATAGGCATTCGACAATAACCCGCATTACTCAACGATCACTTTACTACACAATAGTGATTATTTATACATGCCCATTATGCAAGTGTTTTATGAAAAGTATACGATTAGCAAGATAAATTTGATATTAAGGTTTGATATATCGACTACAGTTTATAAAAGTTCATTTTATTTCGAGAGTCTTTTCCAACAGTCCTCTTTGTTTAAACATATGGTATTTCGTAGCAGTAATATACATTTATAAAAAATTGTCAAGCAATATTAATAAAATATTGTATTTTTAAATATTGGTTATGATGATACAGGTGAAATAGATATAAAAAAAAATATTTCTAAACATTTTATTCGCAAATACTGTATCTTTATTAAATACAAAAATATGGTTACTGTCATTTATTGTCTTCTCCTATCGCATTAGGTTAACCTGCAATGGTAACCCTAAGTACATTATAGTGATCGTATCACTCTATAACATACTCGTGAAGAACATTTAACGTAAATTAATTGAAAAGACGATTAATTGAACGTTTCAATGTCCACTAGACACTTAGTAAGGATTCCACACAAAAAAAAAAGTTTGCACTGTACATATTATGTTTTATTTTTTCAAAGGCGTTTAAGAACAGTTAAGTACCCTGCTGTCATGGTTTGAGAGCAAAAAATATTATTGTTTAACAGGAGCCGTACATAAAAAGCAAACAAAACCGAACAAAAGAACTATTTCTTTTGGGCCGATAGTGGTACCCATTGTACAGGTATGTCGAATCGTTAGTACTTGGAGGCTATTGTTAAATAATAATATGCATAATGCAAGCTGTTGGACCACAACAGATGTTTGCATATTGCATAATGTGAAAGTAAGAACTAAATGAGGTAAAGATAAGATAAATGATTTCACGTCATTTTATAACAACAATCAATGGCCGATTACATAGATTTTAATCTTACAGCAATGTTTATGAAATAAGTTGTCTATGTTTCAATATTGACAGGCAATTCAGTGTGGGAAACAATAGCACCCGTGTAATTAAATGGGGTGGATAGTGGCACGTGGAAACATAAATGGAGGGATGTTATCGAAATGTTTATAAATGTATGTCGCGTGTCACTAGGCGATTACCTGACTGTCAACTCACTCCACGCGCCGTCACGTCCGTGGAAATAAAGAGTAGTTTTAATGAGAGTTTGAAATAGCATAACATTTTATCTAACAATTTTACCGTACTAATTATACACTCATATTAATAATATTTATATTATGGGACATTACGCTAGATTCGTATAAATTTATATAGTCATAACTGTTGTTTTTACTTATACTATAAAACTGAAGTTCAAGAAATAGTATACAAGTATTACAGTTACGTTAGAAACAAACAAATTGTTCAGTTATGATTTTGATTTTGAAAACTTCGAGTTAGACTTGGCCGTGTTCGGTCGGTGACACCATGTAGATATGTCTCGTCGGAGAGAATAGTAAAAAAAACGCTAATAACTTCTTAGTAAACATTTGCTTTACCTAACGTGTATTTAGCGATAATGGAGTAATAGTATGTTACAAATGTTTAGTTTATATTGTGATGTGATCACTAATACACAATTCATGTTTTTTAATCATTGTAAATAATCCAAAATAAAATTGTCAGAGATAAAACTAAGACACATTTGATTCGGAATAGGAGTTAACAAGAATACACATAATATAACGTACAGGATAACAGATGTGACGGCACAATTATTCGACGTATTCAACCTGGTCTACTCTATTCTTGAGTTGTAAATAATTTTTACAAAATCAATTAAAATTTACGGCTTTTAAGTTAATTAGAATTTAAAATTCTAAATTCAATATGGTATCCCAAGCAGTTATTTCACCTGAGGTTTTCAAAAAATTTGAAAAGTAGCGGCAGGCATAGCATATTCGCATTGGTTCTTGCAGCTCTCTTCAGACTAAGATTGCGAGGACTGAGGGGCTGTGTAGTCGATCGTGGACAGATCGTCGAGATACGTCGCGACCCTCCTACAAGTAATGGTCCGACCTACACAGAATATAATCCTGACACCGCACTCTCTATCAGTGGTATCGTGATTTTTACCACTTGGCACGTCGTATAATGACGATTATATGGGTAATTCATTTATTCAAAATCAAATTAGATGTCGTTTTATTTTTCTTTTGATCTTTTGGAATGCATATAATAAATAAGTACTTAGAGAATTTTAATTTGTTCTACACTTCACGAAGTAATTTGCTACTTTTTTGCGGTCGTATAAAAATGAGCGGTTTTATTTAAAATTATTTATTTATTTGCTGTTTGTCCTCGATCGTTAGTTATTTGTGTCATTAATATTATTAATATTTTGTGTCCAGATATTTGATGTAAACCAGTATCTAATAATATGAGTTTTGTGTTATCTGTTAAGTCCTAATATAAAGATAGTGGCATTTCATTGAGTAATGAGTCAACAATACGATCGCATCTACGACTCCTACATAAGAGACGGTAAATATTAGTAATAATGACTTTCTAAATATTAACTCTGACTGATAGTAAATAAGTTACACAGAATGGACCATAAAAACTAAACTACGTTTGTACATCATTATATCAGTAAATAAACTGATGGTCCTTAATATGCTAAGTATTTAAGTGGTCCATTAAAAACAAATACACTATTTTAATTTGGTATGTGGCAATTTAAAGAATTTATTTCCATTTTCACGCGGAACCTTTAGTTGTGGAATGATATTTAGATTTTATGTAGACGTCGAGATTAAAAATAAAATAAAAATATCACTACATCTTAGAACGCGTCAGTGTAGATAAGTGTGACTAGATCATTAATTATAATGTTTACATTTTATAAAGTGGTATTTAGATATTGTTATGTATAAACATCAACGTTAAAGTAATGTTGAAATGTACGCCAGTCAAATATTTAAAGCTTTCATTTTATTATTTATGAAATTTATTTTAAAATTCTTCTATATTGGTTATTATCAAAATTTGTAGTTATCTAAGGATTTAAATCGTCCTTCCTTATTTTTATCATTATCCATCCCTTGCAATTTTAACTACTTTTACAGGTTTTTTTTTATCATTTCATTGTAATTCATCGTATTCGGTAGTACTTAGATCGTGCTCTGCTATAGATAGGTAAGTAAGATGACAAAGTCAGGCAATTATTAAAATAATAGTACCACATACAATTTCAGATGTTTAATATTCGCCTTTTCAATTACCGGGTCAAGTATCTGGCTACAATCATTATATTATCTACTCAGTGAAGATCAAGGTCGAGAATTCCCGCAATGTCGGGTCACCGGCGATTCCGTTCAATTTGTGCAATTTATTAACAGTCTACAGTTGGAACCGCGGAGGTGGACTCCGCTTCACATTATGGCTGATATTAAAAAAAAAACCAAACATATAAATAAGTTTCCTTCACAAATTACTATGCATCATAAATATAATTGAATTGTCAATAAAACATTTATGTAAAATAAATACCGTAAATAATAATCAGGTACAATCACAACACAATTAGGGCACAGTCGAAATCACGTTGACCTAAATAAAACGTGTTTCGTTGAGGAACAATAAAATCGAAGCGATGTAGTTTAAAGTTTACTTGGATAAGTATTTATGTCACAACGTGCTAACATTGTGCTCAGGAAAGTACTACAAGAGGGGATGGGTCAAAGGGGTGTTGTTGTGCCCGAGACAGTGGCGGTACTCCCGATCGTTGCGGTTTGTCTTCTAAGGAGAACGGTATTGATTTTATATAAAAATATGTGGAGAACATAAACTAGCAGTTTTAGAGAATACTTTAACTTTGGGATATTACTTTGGTAGAATTCGAAGTTATCAGTATTTCTTTCTTTGATTAGATTGTTTTAAAAATGAATAAAAATATCTATCGTTATTAGGTGGGATTACTTCTAGGTAGGCTTACTTTCGAAAAAAGGATTTAAACTTATTGGTAATTACATTGCACCCCATTATCATTATTACCATTTCTTTTGTTCGTATTCCTTAATTTACTTTCAACTAGTGTTACTACATAGTAACGTTTAAATAATTGTATGTTTTCATTATGTGGCAATCAGTTAGAATACATTGTAACAATTATTAACAAATTGTATCCCAAGTCGACATTTTTTTGCAGATATTTTATATACCAATTGACCGCTTTATTTCACGGTCGCTTACTTTTGTATATTCATCAAATTTTTAAACACCTACCAGGAAGGTATATCTCGTCAAACTTTTAAAATTAAATTGTATTCTTCATCATTGTTTATTGCAGCGTAACTTACGATATAATTATTAACTTTTTTACTTAATCGTTATTTTAGAAACTGTTATGAAATAGCGATTCCTGACAACATAAAGAGCTTTTAGAGAATAATAACAATTTACGTTATTGCGTAATTGTTTATCGGATACGTTGTACAAAGTTTTGTTTGTGTAATATAGTGAAAACTTAAATATCTGTTCTCAGTTACCGCGTCGTGATTATAATAATTATTGATTACCATTAATCATTTTCAATAGTTATAAAATAACTTCGTATGTCTATAAGTCTATTATTACTTCAATAACTTGAATTTTGTTTTTTAAGGTTTTAGACAGTTCAATAATTAAGTATTCGTCGTAAGTAAACGCAGGAAATGAAGCAAGGTCATCTCATACAGAAATATTTTAAGCCCTTGAAATTGATTTTAAATGGTGCGACAACCAAAGAGAGTTTGATACTGTGAGTTTACTTTATTTGAAATGAATTCCTGATAAGTACTTATAGAAAAAAATGTTCACGTCAAGAACTAGATACAAATATTTTTATTCGAAGCCAACCTTTTTTAAACTTAAAAAACCGTTCAATGTAATTTTTCTTATTAAATTTAGAATACAATATTTTAGTTACTTTTAAGGTAAATGCATACCAATATACGTATACGTTACGTAAGTTAAGGTTCATTTGTTATTTGATTACATTCCTTATAAGCGGACGCGGTAAGTTATCTTTTAGAGTACACTATAAGTTTAAACATCGGTTGTCTATCTCAGATTGATCGGATTTTTGATTATATTGATCACTTACAACAAGCAGTTTAGTTAACCAAATCTCCTCTCACCTGTAACGACTTAGAAAGTAAAAGTTTATTAAGTAATTATATACTGTAAAAAAACACGTTCTACATCAAATTAAGCAAATATCGTACAATATTTTTTTCTAAGTCCTTGATCATAAAAGTAATCATTTCGAATGAATGAATTTGCACAAGAGGCAGATGTAAGCCGGTGTATATGATACGAGTACCATTTCTTACATTCATTCATTGACATCAATTTTTGTACATTTATAGTAATAAATTCGAATGAACAGATGTTGAATAACATAACATATACTTATTGAATAAACTGTGATTAAGAACAGTATTATGAGCGTGGGAAAAAAATTATTTAGCAACGAGGTTCGTAAGTTTTTATATTTAAAAAGCCGTTTATAGCTCAACAGGCGTCAGACGACGTGGTCACGCACAAATGTTTTTTATTCGGTTAACAGTACTTTACTCACCAAAAAATTACTTCACTCTAGGCCGAAAATATCCTTTATACATAAAGTACAATATAAAAGGGTATTACTGAGATTCAAATAATCCATTCTAATTGGTGTTGGTACTTTGTTTAGGAAGCTTGTTCAATGTTAAAAGGTAATTTATTAACTTCTCCGTGTTGTATTAGTTTATATTAACAAATAGGAGAGATTAAAACACGTTTAAAACATTGAGCTTTTCATGAGTGCATATTTACTACAGTCATAAATCGAGATTCACGATAGTGAAGTAAAAACAGTATACAGTACAGGAAATGTTACGATTTCTGGTTTAGAATAATAAATGTAATGGACTGTTGAGAATCACGACATAGTTCTTTGAAGACGTAAGTTATGCAACTAGGTTACATTAAGACGTGTAGCTTGCAATATCATGTCTAAATTTGATTTGGAGTCAACAAGTTATAGATAATGATATTGTCTTAATAACTGGGTCTCATTACGGTGTAACTTTCAGAATTAGCAATATGCAGATTTTTATTTGTAATCTTTGGCTACAATTCTCATATATACATAAATTGTTCCTTTTTACAAATTTACTTTAGTTTAAATGCCTTATTTATTTATTATTATTTTAATCTTCAATTTCATAACGTAAATATTAAAATTAACTTAATTTGTTTTCTTTTCATGCCAATTCATACTCAATTAATGCAAATCATTAGCACTTTTATAACCACTAAGCTGTTTCTTGTTTACGTCACTAAGAGTATTGGATGCCAATCAATTAATTTTATATTCACGATGGGTAGTAACTTCGTGTATATTGCAATAGTTGTAGTTCAGTTTAAACATTCAGGATGTACAGCGTACTTTAGTACAAAATTAACTTACACGCGATTGTAACTAAAAATTGCATAAGCATTGCTCACCACATGTGGTGAATTAAATAGGAGCAAAGAAACCTGTTCAGCCTATAATATACGCGTGCACCGCTCCAACGAGCCACAAACGGCAAGCCTGTCGCCATAATTTAAAACGATAGCGGGTAATGTAGTTTTATTGTGCACATACGAGACTTCAACGTACACAACATATTGCCATTCGAGGACGGCGCGATAAATGAGCACAAACGAGCGAAAGCCACTTAGACCAAATTTACACTTTGTGGGAGACCGCGACTGCACCTCGCTTGTCGAGTGCGGTGCTCGGTACTTGCCCCGACATTCACGACAGTCGATAGTCAGCTGCTCACTACCATTATATACATATACGTATACCTCCATGTGCAGATAATGTATGTATAACATATACCGGTTTATTCGTAAAAAGAACAAAAATATCTACTTTCATTTACGTAAATAACAACTAAATTTCACTATCTACTTTTTACAGGCAGGGTTCATTCGTTGGGTCAATGCACTTCCGAGGCGACGTCCAAAGCGATTACGAAGCGCCGTTTTTATAATGGGTATATTTTAGAAGAATCCGGTCTTAATAGACATTTTTTTTTAATCTAAACGTTCAAAGGAACAAAGTTTGACAATAGATGTCGTCATAATGCTGGTATAATTAACTAATTTCTGAAACATCTAAAATTAAGATAGTATTACAAGGTTGTTGAGTAAAGTAGATAGATAAATGTAAACAACCTTTAGTGATTCTTGTATAATACATGATAATTAGCGTTTATGCAATGCACGAGACAAGAGGATAGGTCAATAGTACAATATTCTTGTCAGACATAATCCTAATAGATTTTATGGTTCCAATATAGGTTTAGAGTTACTTGCGTTTAATATGTACTCACCTCAAGATCTTCGTACGTGCGAAATGCCATTATGGCGAAACCATCGATGATATCCTCTTCTCCAAGTGGCTCCCGCGACTTCTTCCTCCTAGCAGGAGGACGAGGCGGTTTCTCTCTCGTTGGAGACTCGTCCTCGCCGCTGTCTCCATCCTTAACTTTGCTCTCTCGCTGTGCTTGCATGCGCTGTGCCCGCTCCCTTCGCCTATTTCTCTGATTGCGCTGCTTCACTTCGTTTTCCATCGTTCACACATTATTCGAATCACCCGACCACCGTGGCTCACTACACTAAAGTCCGCACTACACTTTTATCACACATGGTTATCCGATGTTTTTACACCACGTTATTCAACAAAATACAAATCTTGCACACAGAAAAAGACACAGGCCGTTTCCAATGGCGGATCGTACACCGTTGCCGCATTGCAAGTAAAATGGCCGCGTAGCACTCCACGGGCTGCTTTATTTCACATTCACGTAAACGGAGGCATTATTACACTTAAACTAAAACATACAATTGTATATTTTAACAAGAACTAAGACAATAATACGATAAATTAACTTTATACATTATTCTCTGTGTTCAGAATCAGTCAATAGTCAATACAATGAAAGGTGTTACACGACGCCAACGCTGCGTTGCGGTCGCGATGGTGAACTAAAACAGTGCTGCCAACATACAATACAGACATTCCGCGATACTGGGCGTCATTAGCAATGTGGCGATACGCTCTACTCTTCCAACTTGTAAGTCTATCTCTTTTGTCAAAGATAATAATTAGTTTTGTGGTCGATACTTAAGTAGCGAATAAGAGTATTAATAATCTTCCAAGAAAATCATATCTTCCTCAAACATTTCAAATTATTTGGAAAGTTTTTAAAATGTTGTTTTCATTTTGTGTAATTGGTTTGAACATATATATTTGTTTTGCCATGTTGGTATAATGTGCCATAAAGTTTTCCAACTAATCATACTCCGTGTTTAATGTGTTCTACCATTGTGTACACTGTGCTCATATCAAATTCAGATATATTATGTTGGAAACGGTCCATTAAAATGAAGTTTGTGCATGTGTTGATTTTGACATTTCAATGAAAGGTTGCGTTCATAATTTATCAGAAAAAAAATAATTTTGCGTTCAACCATAGCTATTTTAAACCTTTACTTATTTATTGCAAATGTAAATAGACGCACATTACCTTTACAAATTTGTAGTATGTGCGCAGTAATACGTTATGCGGGATAAAAACCTAAAAGTATCATTGCTAATATATTTATTAACAGCATAATTAAACTTTTTCAATATGGTATGACTTGACAGCGACAAGTTTTTTACAGTTTTGTGTAAACACCGTTTCATATAATTTTATAGAGTTCAGGCAGTGTTGCTAACCCTGTATAGTATGGAATTTTCTACTCGGCTCCTTATATCTGCATTACAGATCGAACCATGAACATGCTTTAAATGTACAAAAGTAAATTGTAGTGCTTTCAGAAATTAGTTTTGATTCTAAAGAATGTTTATATCTTTCTAATCCCTTGATAATATAATACATAACGAGAAAAGACCCCAATTAGTTTTTTAATGGCAACCCACAGAGTTTTATTTTTCAAATAAAAACGAGTATTATTTTATAAGTAATATGAACATATCTACAATTTAAAGAATAAACTAACACTTCGTCGAATTTTCGCTTTTTAGTTAAAAGTTTTTCAAAGTAATTAGAATAATCTAGAGAAAGACGAATGATCAGTGTAATGGTTTTCAAAGCTTAATCTGGGAGTTAACTACTATTATTCATGTCTTTAAAATAATAAATACTGAAATGAAATTAAAAAAATATTTCTAATTCGAGGCGGTCACAACACGGCGTATCATCATCGTTCAAACAATTAGAACTTTACAGGGCTAAAGTACTGTAAATTGTATGATAATTTACTGTAAGTATCAAATTAGCACTGTACTCATATAGTAATTTTAATATTTCTGCATACAGAAGAACATAAATGCGATCATTACGTACATCAAATCACATAAATGCACCGATCATTATTTCTCTTTTCGCGCCAACTAAACACAAGACTAACAAGACAGCTGATTGGTGAATCAGCTGTCAAAATTGTACGGTTACAACACATTTTTTGGTCTTTAACGTAACTCATCGTTAAAAACATCCCAATTTTTTTAAGGAAAAATTTACTAATATTTTTTTCGTCATTTATATTATTTTAGGATTTCTATAAATAGATGATTTTGAATAATAGTAATTTCCAATTCTTAAACATACCATCATTAACAACACCAACTCACAGATACATGTTTATTTTAAGTACTTTGTGCGGTATAAAGGCTATTTTTTGTAACGTTTATGATTATGTGTGTGATACGACGCCGCCGACTCTTTATTTTTTTATGGTACAATAGGCAAAGGAGCAGAGACAGACCTTACCAGCAGATAGTTTACATCTTAAGGAGTAACGAGTGTATTACCAGGCTTCTAGTTTATATACGTTTGAGTAACGATTGGGTTGCCTTTGTTTGGTTTTAACAGTGTTGTAGATGCTCTGAACTATGAATCTACTCTCTCAAAAGTTACATTCAGAAGGACACGTTTTCAAAAAGTTACATTCTATCGATTTTCACTACTGGTTACAGTAATATATATACAATAATAACTTGACACAATCTACCCACATACAGCCGTCTCATTACAAAGCTAGGCTGTCTATATCTCTGTGCTCTGGTAATCAGAATCAAGTTGCTGTTATATATACGAGTATATGCATATAAAAATATTCGTATTTCTAAATACTTAATATTAATTAGATACCATGCCCATCACACAATTATTTATTTTTCTCTAATGGGAATAGAACCCCCGCTCTCGTTCAGTAAAGTTTATTTAACTACAGTATCAAATACCAAAAACCACTAAATACCACTTTTCTCCGATTTATTTGCAAAATGTAGTAATAAATTCGATAAGATTTGAATAAACTTGTTTTATAAAGTTTATTCATCAGATCCGTATGGTGAATCTGTTGTGTGCGGTGCTCAGTGGACCGGATAATGTAACTGGCACCAATAGTTATCAGTTTGACGTTTTGTATAGGTAGACAGCATCCCACGTTGTTAGCAACTTAGTAAATAATTTTCTTATTTACTAGCTATGCCCTATTGTTTGCTTTAACTTCATTTATTTAAGTTCGTGCAGTGACAGATCAAGAATACAATTTGACACCACCCATACTAATCATGTGGAGCATAATTTGCAGGATAACAGCACTGAAAGATAACAGCACTGAAAAAGGGAAGGAAAACTTGAAGCAAACTCTATTCTAACCCGTCTGGCTGATTTTTGAGTTTTACTCTGTTTATTTATCTTTTAAACCAACTACATTCAAAATGGTTTCGTTTTTTAGGAACATTAATAGACACATAGGTACAAAAATATGGGACACACGGACTCGAAGATAATCAAGTTAAACTAATAACACCCCTCTTTCTGTGTTGGGGTAATGATTTAATGATGCTGTCAACGAACATCGTAAAAAAGACAAAAAAACTGTATTAGACAAATTTTTTTGGTCGTTTTTACTTATTTTTTTTTTGTACTTATGCTAGCTGTGTCCGTTTTTTTAAAGATCTGTCCTTTTTTTTTCACTAAACTATTAAACATTTTTTTTTGGAGTGTTTAGAAAAAGAGGTTCTGTCTGAATTGAATCTGTGCACATTTGTTGTTATTTTCATTTAAAAAGTAATGGAGTTTTAATAATGATTTTGATAATATATCTTACTTTAATAAGTTATATTATTTAATTCTTAAGTTCAGTTTAAAAAAAATTTAAAAGGTTTATAAAATTGGTGAAACCTTTATAAACCTTCAGATATCATATATTTATTTTATCTTCATTGTACACACGTTAAAGAGAACAAAAGAAAAATGAATTACTAATTATATATACGTAACAATTGGCGGTGTTATTACTCACGACGATTTCTTACAGACAACCTTTATACAGATATTAAGCATTTACAAATTTCGACAGTTTGCGGCACACAAATCCAAAACCTACTTTTTATTTTAAAAAATCCAACAAAAAAATATTTTAATGTAATTGTGACCTATTTTCAGTTTAAACGTAAGGGCCACAATGAGTTTAAAACTGCGATCATGTATAAAAATGCGACAGAAATTACAATTGCGAAATAACCGAGTATTGTTCAAAGAAATAGGCTTTCGAGTCGAAGCCATAAACCATACTGGTTTCTACCATTATTTTCACATGATTTCTAATTTATGACTTAAACATTCTATGAATGACTAGGTTCTTTCATGATAATAGCCCTGTTTATTTAATATTTATGACTAAGCTAACTTTTATTTCACATTCTACTGTTTGGAGCAAATACTGATGATTATATTTATTGTTACACTTTACAGTATCTTTTAACTGAATGTTATGTAAATTATGAGTACGGGTACATAAATGAATTAATGATAGAGGCCTGATCGTTCAGTCGAGATTGTGACGTTAAGTGAGAGACACGCCTGTTATCGAAAAGGAATAGGAAATGTGTTATTTCGGTTAGATAAGATATTATTGAATGCTACATATTTATGTAATTAATTATTTAATCATACCGTGACGTGAATTTTGTGACCTTTATCGTGAGGTTCAATTTAGGTAAGTTGTAAAAATTTAATTTGTGTTTTACACAACTATTTTTATCGTTGCATGTGTGCATAACAAAGTTAGTCAGTCTGTGTTCGTAAATGGTAATTTTATTTATTATACAAAGTTATCATTTATTAAGAAAACATCTTAGTTTTAAATTTCAAACTGCTGTAAGCAATTTGAAGTGCTAATACGAACAGTGTTTAATGCTTTAGTGATTTATGTGAACAAAACCTTAGACCTCCAACGGCTTTGCTTTGTATGTTTTCTTTTTAATTTTTATGCCGCTCTGCTAGAACGTCGGTTATTCATGAAGGGGTGGCGAAACGAATACATTCCGAAGTTTTTTTTTATTGTGTACAACACGCGGCTTACCCTACTTAAATAAAATTAATTTACAAACAAGCGAACGTGTGAATTTCTTCCGTTGTAATTTTAATTACGAATATACAATTAACAAATGATTAATAACTCGATTCGATATTGATCTTTGAATATAAATATTTTAAGACGTTAACGCCCGCTTTAATAATGATATGTATTCATTTAAAATAAGTTTAACTGATTTTTAATGAGCTTAAATAACTTTTATTGGATGTTATTATCATATTAATCTGATAGATAAATATTCTTTATTGTATTTGGACTCGTTTGTCATAAATCATTAAGTATGCAAGTTGCTAATATAAGCTACTAACTTACGACGGTGAATCTTTGACAAAGGAGGTCTTAATGATGCTTTTTTTTGGAGATATGTAATCAAAGGAAGGAAAAATGTCTCCTCCCTTTAATTACCAAAGGTTACATTGCAAAACAGTTAAGATTAGACAGGCTTAAGATCTCTCTGGATCTGGACTTCTATCGTTAATAGATAACTGGAACTGGAAACGGACAGAACCGGTAGCTGTTTTTAATTATAGAATTCGAGGAAAATAAACTACCTTAGACTTTACAAAACAGGAAGTTGGGCTGTCTTGCATACTTTTTGGCTGCGGGTTACTTTGCCCCAAGTTTACAAAAAGAAATTATAGCAAGATCAGTCAGGAGAAGCTTTAAAGTATATCCATTTAAAATTGTTCTGACCCGCTGCTCCTCAGTAGAAAAGGGGAAGGTATACCAAAAGCTTATAGTTAATAAAAGCCGTAATTTATTAGAACTTCTTAACATGTTGACGCACGTTGATCTTTAAACGACTTGTTTATTTTTATCAGCCTTGCAGCCGGTATGAAAATCTCATCTTTATTGCCTGCATTCACCTTAATTTATATTAGTATTTTATATAAATATTAAATATTCCGTATTTATCCGTTTATTTATAAATTTTAGACCTTACATCACTTGTAAATATTGCTGTAGAAATATATTCTAATTTCTTCCATATTAAAGTATTATAATTTGGACCACACATTTTTATGTCTCTACTTTTGCTGTTACTGCTACTTTACTGTCTGTCTCTGATACCACCCATTGGTGGTTAAACTTATTTGTTTAAAAATCAACTGTAAAAACAAAACTGTTCAGTTTGTCACTGTCATACTAATATAATTATACACATGTATTTACAATTAGTAAACCGTAGTGAGTTTAAATACTAATGAAAGAAAAGTTTTTATTTCTTACTGTTGTCATGTTTTCGAGTTGGTTATAAATCTAAATTATTTCGGCTTCTCTTCTATTAAATACTTACGTTTAAATGACAAAACACTGTTGGAACAGTGTTTACACAATTAACAGCGTGCATGCAGTTTATTTAAGATGTTTTATGAATATTGCTTAAGTTGAAATTAGGGAGCCTTATAAATACCGCAATGGATATGTGTTCTTCCATTTCGACTAAATGTAAACCACATTGTTATTATTGCGAATCACAGTAACATAGACATTTTTACACTTATTAGTTATTTTTAAAACGTACAAAACTCGCTCAGACGTTCTGCTTTGTGTAATTAGACCTTGAACAAAAAAAGGTAATATGAATGAATCTACAATTCCAAGTTACCTATCTAACAATGTCAATCTGTCAGTTTTTTGTCCATATTATATCTTTTCTTGTTATTGCATTGTTCTCCGTTATCAATGGCGATCCTAATAGTAGATTCTCTCCGTTTTATGATGTGCTAATGGCTGTTAGAAAGGAAAAGTTGCGCTAAAGAGCAAGGCAGACAGCAGGTGGTGCAGAACGGAGAGCAAACGGGAGCGGATCTTTAAAAAAAATCAGAAATATTGTCTTTTAATAAATAACAACTTGACACATGTTACACACACTGCTATCTGATCTCAACCTAGGCAGTGCAGTAATCAGACTACTGCTAAATAGATAAATTATATAAATGATCGTACTCATCTCACAATTATGTGTCCTGGATGGGAATCGAACCCATGATCTCTGATTTAGCAGCCAGTGTCAAGAACCATTAGACTAACAGGCCCGTTAAATATAGAAGATTGAAACAGAAACAAACACAATCCACAATTGTCGAAAGAATTGAAGTGGCACTTGCTCTAGTTTAAATCGGTCTGTAGGTAGAGTTTAGTACATTTAAAGGTTTCACAAGGTTTTCATGTAGTTTGCAGGTAACCGCTAATAATGAAGTTGAAAAACCTTGATCGAGTAATTGTGCTAACCGGCTTAGCTGGAATTCTAATTTCAACATATGCGATGTATGTGGAAATGGCTGTGGAATCTCAACCTGGATACAAGGCTTTATGTGATATTTCTGAACGCGCCAGCTGCTCACGGGTGCTGTCTTCAAAGTAAGTCTATTTATATTTATGATGCTAAGTAATCCCTGTATATTGTTTTGCTGCAAGTTTTAAACTGATCCTGATAATCCTCTACTGATAATGCCTTATAGATTGATAGATAAGATTGACAAAAAACAATTAAAAGAGACAAAAATTCAGACTACATAATTATATTATTCATGTATTGTTTAATATACTCTTTAATGCAATGACCTTTGTACAGAATAGATAATATAAAGTATCATATTAGAATTTATGTAACTCTTGTACCGTGCAATAAACATAAAAAATTACTTTCTTTACTAAGCCTGCATAAATAGCAGAGATACATGTGACCTTAAAAAATATGAATTTTATTTCAGGTACGCCAAAGGGTTTGGTTTATTATCTTCAGAGTCATCGTTAAAAGTGCCAAATTGCATTTATGGAATCGTCTTCTATTCTCTCATGATATTCTTGTGTACGTATACTTATTATCTATCAAATTATTAATATACGTGTGGTGACGTGGTGACGGATTAAGAATAACATTGGATGTGAACATCTCTATTCATTCCATGGATATCGTAAGAGGTAACTCAGGGCCCAAACTGCGCTGGGCAACATCACTGCAAAACGATGGCAAACTTGAAATAAACACTTATTTTTTTACCTGTGGACACTCCCACGGGCAGGGGGGAATCGGACTGGGTTGCCAAGAGGACTCTTCAGGCAGCGATAAAGCGGTCCAAGAGCAAGGCCCGCCGCGAGTTGGTGGAGATACTGGAGCGGGATCCATGGGGACGCCTTTACCGCATGGTTAGGGACAAAATGCGCCCATGGGCCCCGCGGTTGACCCGACGTTTTCAGCCGGAGCTGCTTGAAAGGGTCGTCGGTTCCCTGTTTCCATTACGTTTAGTGGAGCACACTCCACCAGCGATGGCTTAGCCTACAGCGTGTGAGACGCTTAACGTGGCCAACGATGGCGCGCCTGAGGTCACTTGGGCAGAACTAGCGCTGATGGTGCGACGGCTTAAAACCGAGGACGACGCGAGACGGCAGGACCCGATGGCATTCCAGGACGAGCGTGGGTCCTGGCTGTGGATGATGAGGCGCTCACCCTCGAGCCCCGACTGAGAGGATTATTCAGCGCATGCCTCAAGCAGGGCGAGTTCCCGAAATTATGGAAGACGGGGAAACTCGTTGTCAATCGAAAGAGGAGGCGCCCAGCGGACTTACCATCCGCTTACCGGCCCATAATGTTGCTTGACGAGGTATGCAAACTCTATGAAAGAGTGATTGCATGGAGCCTCGTCAAGCACCTCTTCAGAGTAGGCCGGATCTGGCGGAGGAAGCCGTTTCCCGGGCCGAAGTACTGTTGGCGGTGTCGTTAGATATCACCAACGCGTTCAACACTTTGCCCTGGAGTTGCGTCAGGGAGGCGCTAGTATATCATAGAGTGCATCTCTATCCCTAACATGATTGCGGCCATGATACGGAGCGAAAGCGCGTGGAACTCCGCCATCTCTTTCTGTGAGCAGGTCATAGGTACTTGCGAAGGAGATGGTGGAGCGGGACCAAGAGAGGTTTAGAATCCTCCCGGTCCTTTAGGCGGAACCTTTAGAACGGACTAGGTACCGCAGAAGATTCAGGTGCCGGACATCATTAGACGATCTCCCTCCTCCATAAGCGCAGGCCTGGAAGTGACAGATGAGGCCATCTGTCAGAAGCAGGCCAGGGTAGCAATACTATGGACTGTGTGCACCCTTTCAGGGAGCGGTAAAGGTACCATGAGGTTTTCACACAGGAGGAGGCCATCTACAGCCGTAGGTGGCCCGAGGTACGTCGGGCTTCCAGGGATTTCCTTACTAGGGTGCACCTGGTACCCCGGCTACTAGTACCTGAGACAGCGTGCGATTTTTGGTCAGTTCGAGTCCGATATAAACACCTTTCGGTGGCATCCGTGTGAGGTACAAAAAAAAGGGGGAATCGGATTGACCTAAAACCGCTGAAACCGTATGGTGTGCCACTTCGAGCATGAGACAGGAGTGATCCAGGAACAGTTATTATTATTATATACTTCTTTTAGCGCTTGTCTGCTAGCACAGGCACCACCCTCGTGTCAACTCTCTATTTAATCCACGTACTGTATACCTAGACGTCGCCTCCTCGCGGCTGATCACTGTAGCGGATCGAGGGGAAAACCTGTTTCGTCCATCTGGCCGCATTCTAGAAAATTGGAAAACTGGAAAATAATTGATTGCGATTAAAACCAGGACAGTTCTGATATAATGAAATATGTTGTCACTTGTTACTTGTCATTGAAAGCCTCCTGCGCCTGTAATTCCTGGGATTTGTATTTGTCATAAAATTAGTATACATATTGTCAAAAACAGAAGCAAAGTGAGATTTAGCTTAGCAAGATTCAAATGGTTAAGTATAGAAAAAAAAAGAAACCATATTCAAAATGATTAAAAATAGGAACGTTTAGTAATGGTGTTTGGCTGTCACAATTTTGGCACATATAAAGTCTTTTTTTATCTGAGGTAACTTTTCTTTCGCAGAATTTCCCAATAAAGCTGCAGTAAAGTTTACCACTCTATAAAACATAATAATATATTTGAAGCTCGTAAACGCGGTTTTTTTTAAAATCGAATCCAAATAACTTATAATATAAAAAGAGTGACTAAACATATCCGTTTTTATGACAATCATATAAAAATGGAAAATATAAAAGATGTCGTTTATGAAAACGTAACATACTGCAGTAATAATCGATAAATTAATTAAAAATGTCAAGTCCATAAAACTGTACGTACACAAATGTCTTAATAAACTGTAGTATTACACTGTGACTTCTTATCGTAATAGTTAGCTATTTAAAAATGTTACCACAGTGGGAGTTAATATAATTAATGACTTGTGTAGTAGTTGAGTGGTAATTACCATCGCGATTCGAATAATCGTCATCATATTACGGTGCGGCGTGGTGCGGTGTCACTCAGTGGCGCCGTGCGCGGCATCGTGTAATTCTCACATCAACGGGATTCGTGACTAATGAACTGATAGAAAAGAAAATACCGCGGCATCCCGCGCGAGTGTCATGATACTAAATACTTGTTTCGTGTCTGAACTTTACGTACTTTATAATTTGAAATTACCTTAGATTGAATGTAAATATACATAGATTTCGTTCTAAACACAATTAAAAGAAAAATATCCCTGAAATGTAATAAGAATTTTATTGACCTTCATAATGAAGTTAATAAGTTTTTGTAGGTAACGATATGTATGAATATGACCAATAGAAAATAAATGCGGTTTATACATATAATGTAGGTTCAATAAACCGAGTTGGAATAATTTGTACTTATTACTAAATTTTACTTTAATAGAATATAACGTGTATATCATTTATTTTCAGGCAAATTTGTTAGCAAATGAGAAGCCAATCCTTGTTATCGTATTAGGTGTACATTTACTTATATAGAAAGTGTTTAACATTACATGGCAATATGGTTTAAACGGTTAAGGAAAATATATATTAGTCCTTATTGTGTTTGACAAACGTTCTATAATTTTGAAGGATTGGTGACTTATTCAGAACATCGAATATTTTCCGTAGCCTCTAATATTAAAACATAATCTCCCGTGAAGCGAATAAGAAAGTTAAATGAGTATTATTTAATATTCCTAATACAATTGTAAAGTATAATAATAAAATCTGCCTCTATTTGAATATTTAGAGGGTTTGCGTGAGGTTTTATTGCTTTGCTAAAATGTTAATTCCGTGAAACACGCTCGTAAATGGTTGAAATTGTAGTGGGCATTGTGTTATTTTAGTCTGATATTGAAATAAGCCACAGCCCGCTTTGTTTGATCTCTTACGGATTGTAATACCTTGTTTTTGTTGTGTTGAGTGCTCATTTTCTGGCATTGTAATTGTCGTATGCATGTATTAATTTTATGAACCACTGATTAATATTTAAGGTTAGGAATTGTGACTGCTGATAATGAACTTAAAATAACACTTTCATAGCAAGTCAGCGTTTCATGCTATACTTATTACATGAACATGTTGGTTGGAACAGCTCTACACTGAGGTACCATTTTTGTCTAAGTCTTTGTTGTATGTGTTAAAGAATAATCTCGTAAGAAACATAATTAATATCACTGGCAGAATACTTGTGATGACCTGTAACCATGGTGATTGTAGGTAATACTTGCGTTATACTGAAAATTTCTGCATTTTTAATAAAGTTTTATGTTACTGTATTGTTTATAATTATACCAGCTTTTCAATATAGCGATACATAGTAACCACTGCGTTTTTCTGATGCATAAGCTATATTACTGTAAATTTTTTATCTAAGCCCGTACAGTAGTTTTCACGTGAAAAAAAACAAAATCTAAACATCCTTATAAATTGCCGCATTTCTAAAATTTAAAGTTAAAAAAGTTTCTCGATAAAAAGTCTAGGTTCATCATTCAAAGTAGTGCCATCTAGATTTTGTACTGTATACAATCGGATCTATCGGAATTTATAAAATTCAGAGTTATTCACGCACACGCATCATAATGTACCGTTCCATGGGAATAAGATAATTTCACCGCGGTAAAAAGTAATCTATATCTCCAATTTTCTAACTATCTCCAGACACAAAAGCGTACCATAAAATCACTCCGTTACGGCGTGCAAGTAAGACAAACATACAAAAAAACAAACAAACACGCTTTCGTATTTATACTAAGTAAGTAAGGATAAGTTTCTTTTCAAATGTATTTTTATTTATTTATATACTTATTTCGGATATCTGACACATAGCACCATCTAGTTCCAAACTAAACAGAGCTTGTATAATGGGTACCAGACAACTGATATAAATACATATACATATACTTTTTTGTGCATTGTAAACATCTAAACTCTTAAACAAATACTTGCAGACTATACAAACATTTGGTCCGACCCGGAAATCAAACCCGAGACCTTAAAAGCACAACAGTCGCATACGCTACTACTGCACCGCAGGGGCTGTCAAGAGGCTGTCAATCTATCTTCTTGATTTTTACGTTTTCATGTGAAATAAATTGATCATGATTGACCTCACCGTCATTGACAATAGATAATTTTGTTTTGATTTCTTAATTTTCATAAGACATGTTTCAAAGGAGAAATTTTTCCACGGACGAGGCGCGCAATACTCACTAAGACCACCTTCATTTTTGTTCGATTACTTTTTCTGTTACGATGTCATATTTAACACTACAAGTAATGATTACTCTACATAGCGATGCTGGTGAGGCCACACTTTAAAATGCATTTAAAAGTACCATTTTGATGTTACATGTTAAGTGTTCGTTGAGGTACCTGCAAGACGTAGTCAAGTTCTTCACTGAAAGTTCCATAAATACATACTCATGCGATGCCATTACATACCGCTACGTATGTATGACCCGGGATCATCATCATAATGGACAAACTCAACTTCTTATATTTAAGCTTCATAGATATATGCATATATCAGTTTTACGATGTTAAATATAATGTGTGCGCTTATTTAGACAACGGCTACATAATAACTTGATTATTTTTATTTAAAAAATACTGAAAAATAAAAATTTGTTTGGGTTTTAACTCTGTATGTGTCAATTCTCACGACTTACATTTATTTAGTAAGAGTTAATATCAGTGCAATAATATAATATGTTATTGTAATTTCAGCAACATTCGACCAGCTGCTAGCGACACGTGTGATGCTTGTCTTCGCCTTATCTTCAATTGCTTCGTCTTTGTATTTAGCCTATTTATTGGCATTCGTTCTTTATGATTTTTGCATCGTCTGTGTTTCAACTTATATTGTCAATGGTGTTCTTACAGCTTTAGTTTATAAAAAAATTAATGCGTTATCTGCAAAAAAAAAATAAATTAAGTATTCTTACAAGGTTAGAACTATTATATATATATTCTATTATATTATAAAACGTCTATTTAAAATTTAACAATTGCGTATAGCGTATAAAATAAAAAATAAACAAAGTTTGATCCAAACTTTGAAAATTTCAGTTATAGTTTCTTAAATAGTTCTCTATAAAACTATAAAGATATAAGTACCTACTAGTTGGTAATTTTTATACACAACTTATTATTTATACACCTACCTACCTCAGTATTTTTTTGTTTGCCTGTAGTCAATAAAAACTTTAATATGCATAAAAGATACTAATTATGCCAAAAATGTTCACTTTTTGCTGGTCATTTTATTTTTAAATGTGCACAGTATGAATAAAATATAGCGAAAAACAGAAAAATAGCTTATAACGCGTTAATAAATCTAACGATTATATATACTAACATTTTCTGTTAGATATTTTATTGTTATGTTATTAGTTTTTACCTATAACTATTTATACCACAGGTTATGTAATATTTTAAATTAGTTATAAAACAATTAAGAGAAAAAAATTCCAAGAGGACAAGAGAAGGAGGATAAAATGTTCATGAAAAGCAGAAATACTTTACAAAGAATTACACACTGGTTAAAATTATTTGAACGTGGTATACGAATGTAATAATGAAAATTATACTACTCAACAAATTATGAACTCTTTATCTTAGCTGATGCGGTAGCGCTGTAATAAAAATGCGAATATATTTTTACGTTCACTTTATTACTTATTTTTTATCAAAAAAGACTATTTATATCTTAATCTACGATTTTTAAGTACTTCGTTTATATTTGCCTCTGCTTTTACAATTTTTGATATAGAGTATGTGGTTGCCATTCCAAGTCTTTAAACTATCACACAAAATTATAGAGCTAAGACTGTATTATCTTACGTAATTAGTTATTTAGCTACTGTGCTACTATATCATTTCAGCTATTCAAAAGTCACATTAAAAGTGAGTCACGGGTAAGTTTGTGTCGGTCGGTGTAAGTTTGTGTTTAATTATAATTTATATGTAAAAATGTAACATGTAAACAACAAATGTTTACAAACATATTAAACTACTTGTGTTACAATTAAATAAATGTTATTCACAGCATTTTTAACTGTATTTTATTTTCTTGTTAGAAACATTAAGAGGGCATACAATAAGGGATTATGAGTACATTGAATCAAATAAAGGTAGCCTTAGGCTACATCTTTCACATGACATTTGAAAATTGTCACGATGATCAGTTGAACGGTTATGCCACAACAGAGTTACAAAGAAAAATACATCAGTTTAATAAGAAAATTGCTTGAAAAATTGAGTCGATTGAAATATAAATAATACCAAATACCTATTTTAATTGTGGTATGATAGGTATTTTGTATAACAATGATAACCACGATTATTTATGTATTATATATATATGTATGTATTTACTTTTTAGAACTATTTAGGTATATTTATTAGCAGTCTGATTATTAAAGCTCTGTCTAATTTGGTATCAGACAGCCATGTATAACATGTCTGAGGTTATTATTATTATAACACGTCTCATATTATTATGACTCGTCTGCTAACATGAGGTTCAAGTCAGAGTAATATTTGAATAATGAAGTGCAAAAGCTCTATGAAATCGTTCTACAATCTTTTTGTATAACAAAAATATAGAAAGGTAAGGTTGGTTATGTTCTACTTTGTACGCAGAGCTCGTAGTAAAAGTAAACTTGGTAACAGAGTGCAGGCTCACGTTGAATATTCAATGTTACTGCAAAATTATGTTTGTCTTACAACTACAATTTGTGATTTAATCAGAATTCAATTCGCGGATATGTTAAAGTTATAGCTTATTTATTATTTTCGGCGATATTAGTTTTCTATTATCTTCATCTTTAGCTAGTGTACGTAAATGCATTTTTAATAATGGCTTTTGTGGTTACTTGTCATTTTTTTAGCCCATACAAAAGTAACCCAATCATCAAAACACCACAACATCTGAATAATTCATTAGAGCGGTTTTCATTCCATTTAAGTCTAAAGAATTATGCTTCACGTCCAAATGCGTAACCAAAGGCCCTGATACAGAAATAAAATGGGGCCCTAATTTAACTTTTTAGGATTTATCTAATCTAAGTATAAAAATATATAAATACATTAAAGGTACAAAGCTACTATTATAGTTTATCATAAGCTTTTTATGGTGTATTACGTGGCACAGCATAACTAATTACTACATAAATACAAATGTGTGATGTGAGTGTGGTTTGAACGGCAACTCATTGACCAGCAACACTACCATCGTGTCGCAAACTACTTTACGTAGATTCCAAAGATGAGAGATTTTTTAGCTAGTGTACGAAGTTTGCTGTTCAGAGTACGAGGGCCTCTTGGGTTTCGGAACCCCGGTGCACAGTACCGTCTAGCATCTTGATAGCTGCACCATTGTTCACGTCTATCATGGCTGACTAATACTAGGTATTAACATCATTATCAACAGCACTTAATAGTCAGCTTCTGGACCTCTCTTTAGAAAGGACTGTTTGGTCACGTTGGCCAGACAGGCTTTGTTTAAAGTTTTCCTATTTTGCTCTTTTAGTCAGCACTAATGACACCTACGAAGTGAATACTAGCACAGACATTTCATATCTTTAATTACACATTGTCACAGTAATAATAATACTACCGTGACATTGGCCAGATCATCCAGGATCCACAGACTCCCAAACCATCTAATGCCGCGTTGTATGTGACTTACATAAAATCTTTACAATACATTGTTGTAAACCTGTTATACCACTCACAAGTACTTATAAAATGGAAAATATTCGATGTTCGAGCTGAACACGGATGGTCGTTCATGTGACAGAATTTGAGAGTCGATTTGTACGTGCAATCTGCATATTACAAAGTGACATTACGTCAATGTACAGAAGAGCAGAACAATTCAAAGTATCATTGTGAATTTAAAAGACATCAGAAAACAACTGTGGTATTTGGACAACAAAGATAAACTACCGGGTCGCTCTTTATCGATGTTAGACCAAGTTGTCGACATTTTTCAACAATATCTTAGTAATTATGGGAAAAGTTAATATTGATTTGTCAAAAATCCTGTGATGAAACAGACTTTCAAATAAAATATTATATAGGTAGGATATACTAGCGACCTATCCAGCTTCACATTCTACTACTATAATACACATGTGAAAATCACATGAAAATTCTTTGTGCCGTTTAATAGACCTAAACGTACAACTACAGGAAGTGGTTCCACTTTATACTATGTAGAGATATGCCTATACTAAAACATTCGTCATAAATATGAACTGCGATTACACATACTACTTTGACAATCAAAACAATTCTTAACCCAAACGTTGGTGAGGTTAACAAGAAAATTAATACACCCACTGTGTACGTCTTTACAGCTCTTAAAAAGCTTTAGAGGATGTTAATATTGCCAGTAAGTAAATCTTCTACTAAGGATTCAGCACGAAATATCCTGGGGAGTGGTTTCTCGTGCTCGTAAGCCATTGGTTTATATCACTTGTGTTTTATTATCCCAATGGCTAAGTGTGTTTAAGTCTGGCAACCTTAATTACCGGTAAAAAAGCAACACATTTGCACGTATGTACTGGCTATAATCCCCTTCAATTTGGTATTTGGGTCACTATGTAACAGTACAATATTAGAATTTAAATTAACTTTTAGTGCTTGTCTTGCATACCAATAAATAGTAGAGTTGATACGAAAGAAGTTATATGTATATTGGAACTCGTATTTTTAGGGTACCGTAGCCGAAATGGCAAAAAGGGACCCCTATTGTTTCATCATGTCTAAATAATAAAGGATCTTCTACGGAAGTAAATGCAGTAGTAGTAATAGTATCTCAGGTAGAAAGTGTAAAAGAGAAAGTTCTCACCAATAAATAACTGTTTGTACTCATCAATCAGGGACAGTGTCTATATTTACTTATAAGAGGCAAAAAGTTACAAAACAGATTTGAATACGTTTATAATAAATTTGTTTGCATATGATTAAAAATATGTATGGACTAAAAATACTAAAAATAGTTTTTGACCGAATTCTATAAAACGTATTCAAGTAACGCTATCTATTGGATAGTAGAGAGTACTGTTACAGAGTGGTTTCTGCTTAAAGCGCCATCTGTCATCAAGAACTGTATACTTGCATACTCGTCAGATGGCGCAGTTTGTGTAAAACTCTGATAAATGATAATATTCCAGGGCAAGGATGACCGATAGTCTTAGTCTAGATAAATATGTAGTTAAGAACGCGTGCATGTTGCCCTGAGAAGATTAATAATTAGAATTAACGAACACTTGTGGCTGGACCGATTAGGGCTCATTTGGTGGGTGATGTTATCTTTTTCTTTACACATTTCTTTACGTACCTCGTTATGTATTTAAATATCGTATCTCGTTATGTATTTATATATCGTATCTCGTTATATATTCACAAATTATAAACCTCTAAAGCGGCAATATAATACACATCTCTATAGCCTAAATCTGTTTGCACCACATACAAAGACAAAAAACGTCAATTTCGCATTGCAGTCTCTATCTCATAAAATATAACTACACACAGCACTAAACTTTAGCGAACATAAAAGAATAAGAAATTCTGAAATTGTGTTTTCAAAATTGGAAAATGAAATAACTGAACATAAGAACTGTCAAAACAGACAAGTAGTCATCTTAAATATACAGAAAAGGTAATTTTAATAAATATCATTCGATCTCTTTTTTTTTGTAGAACACTGTCTCAGTTTTATAATCCTTCCATCGTTGGCATTGGTTTATGAGCGAACTGACCACTTCTCCTGGTAAATATATGACGCCACTTGTACTTCTTTAGCTTTAAGTCACTTATAAATTTAATCTGGTGTACAATAAAGAGATATTATTATTATTGTTTATCAACTTTGATTTATCTCCCTGTTTAGAGGGGTAATATACGAGTCATGCGGGCCTAAACCAAGCATGATACGTTAGATAAAGTAGATAGATGATATAGATGAAGATGTTAGAAATTTACGAGTGATTCGGCAGGTATTGAGTATGGTGGCTTTTTGGAGCAGATGAAAGGAGTGTGAGGGCATGTGAAGTAATTCAAGATTTTGAGTGAGAGCTTTAGGTACTATGCCTGTTGATGATAGAACTATTGGAACTATGTGTACTATGTGAGCTTTCCATTGTGTTTTTAGTTCTATTGCGAGGTCTTGGTATTTTGAAAGTTTTTCTGAAATTGTTGACTGAAGATTATGTGTGTTCGGGATCGCTATATCTATAATGTAAACAATGTTACTGATTTTATCGTGAACGGTTATATCTGGACGGTTGTAATGAATGGTTTTATCTGTTATAATTGTTCTATCCCAATATATTTTACAAGCTCTGTTTTCTAGTATTGTGTCAGGTTTATACTTATAGTATGGAGTCTTTTGACTGACGAAATTATAATTGTGTGCTAAATGTTGATGAACTATTGCAGCCACTTGGTCATGTCTATGTTTGTAATCGGTTTGTGCTAAGGATTTACAGGCACCGGTTATATGTTGAATGGTCTCTGGAGCAGAAGTGCAATGTCTGCATAGGTCTGTTGTCTGATTTGGGTTTCTAATGATAATTTTTCTATAATTTCTGGTTGTTATTACCTGGTCTTGAATAGCAAGCATAAATCCTTCCGTTTCCGGAAACAGTTCCCCTTTCTTAAGCCATTCGTTCGACTTTTCTTTGTCGACGTAATTTTGGCTAAGGTCGGTTCGGTGCCTTCCATGGAGGGACTTACTAGCCCATTTTGTTATTTTCTGATCTACAGTAGTTAAAACTTCGTTACGTTGGGTATGCTGATCTTGTAAATTTAAAGGTGTGAGTTTTTTATCAATGTCTGCGATTTTTTTATAGAGAAGAGATGTCAGTGATTTGGTATGAAAGTAGTTTCTAAGCGTTGTAATTTGTTTATTGTGTAAATTTTGAATATCTATTAAACCTCTACCTCCCTCATTTCGTGGCAAAGTAAGTCTTTCTATTGACGATTTTGGATGATGTTTCCGGTATTTAGTCATATGTGTGTTAATTGTTCGTTGCAAGTTCTTGAGATCTGTTTGTGACCAGTTAATAATACCAAATGAGTAAGTCAATACAGGAATAGCAAACGTGTTGATCGCTTTAATTATATTTTTTGAGTTAAGGTGAGTTTTCAAAATAAGGTTCAACCTGTATCTAAATTTATTTACTAGATCTTCTTTGGTTTCTTTTTGGAGAATTCTTCTAGACTGCTTAAAACCTAAATATTTATATACGCTATAACTATCCATTGGTTCAATATCCTCACCAGATTCTAAAACATATATATTATTTTCAAATATTCCTTTATTTATTGACAAAATTTTGCACTTATCGACTCCAAATTTCATACATATATCTTTGGAAAACTGTTGAGTAATATCGGCTAGAAGGAAAATATCGTCTTTGTTGGTGGCAGTTTTATATCATCCATATAAAATAGATGTGTTAGTGAAACCTGGGTGTCAGTAGATATTAAATTGTATCCAGCATTGCTATTATTAAGAAGACTAGAGAGAGGATTAAGTGCGAGGCAAAACCAAAGTGGGCTAAGTGCATCTCCTTGGTATATACCTCGCATAATACGTATTGGTTCAGTAGTTATATTATTGGACAGATTTTTTAATTTTAGTACTGTTTGCCAACTCTGCATAGAAGATGGTAAGAATGTTATGATAATTGGATTAATCTTATATAATCGGAGTACATCTAGAAACCAACTATGAGGGACAGAGTCAAAAGCCTTGCGGTAATCTACGAACATAGTGTGTATATTTAGCTTTTTACGGTGTGCTTCGTTAATGGTTATTGCGTCTATTGTGAGTTGCTCCTTACATCCTTGGCTATTTTTCCTACAGCCTTTCTGTTGCTCAGACATGATATTATTCTCTGATAAATGAGTATAAATTGTTTGACTGATACAAGCAGTTAGAATTTTATAAACAGTTTGTAAACAGGTTATGGGGCGAAACTTTCAAGGGTCTTCTGTATTGGGTTCTTTTGGTAGCATGTAAGTTACTCCGTGTGTTATATAGTCCGGCATTAAATGCGGTGATTGAATGAATGTGTTAATATGGTAGTGTAAATATGGGTGTATGCAAGCGAATTTTTTATACCAGTAGTTGTGTATGTTATCGCTCCCTGGTGACTTCCAATTGTGAGAGTGTTTGATGACGCGTAGAAAAGTGTCTATTGTAATATGTTCGAATTCCATATCAGAAATTTGACAAGTTGTTTCGTTAATGGTGTGCATCCAATTAGCGTTTTTATTATGTTGAACTGAGTTTCCCCATACGTTAGCCCAAAATCGGTGTAAACTTTCGGACGATGGTGATCTTTGTTCTTGTGCATTTGTATTGTGGTAGTGAGATGTTATTGTTCGATAAAACAATTTTTCTGTTTGTGAGAATTGACTGTTTTGTTTTTTCCTGATAGTGCATGTAAGATACCTTTTAAGCCTACTAGCTGTTGCATTTAATTTCTGTTTGAGTGTATCTAAAAAGTGTTCTAATTCCGTGTTGATGTTTTCGTGTTCAGCGTGTATTCGATATTTATTTTTTATTACTTCTACAGCTTTTACAAGTCTGTTACTTCTGTTCCCATGAATATATTGTGTTAGTTATTTCAGTTCGAAATTTCTCTATTTTGGTTTGTAATCTTCTCTGCCAAGCTGGCTTAAAGTCTTTTGAATTTGTTCTATTAGTGTTTATTTTTATTCCGTTACACACTGTTGCTGTATATGCCGCTGAGTATATAATTGTCTGAAAAGTGGTGAAATCTTGTTCTTTGTTTAAAAATTTGGTAAAACATTGTTATTAAGATGTTCTACTATTAGAGCTAATCTCTTTGATGATTTTTGTCGGGGTAGATATGGTCTAGAGGTAGGGTTGGTATTCTTAAGTGTGTCGAGTGCTGAATGAAATTGTTGATTAATCTTGTCTTGATCTATGATTTGAGAGTTGCTAGAAAGATGGCATGGTTGTTCTGCGCTTAAGTGTATAGTAGTCTGAGAGCGAGATAAATCTACTTCATCACCTGTATCTATTTGTGTTGAGTATAATTTATGTTGTGATAAGTCAGTTTGTGAAAAGGTGTTTAATTGAACGGTTGTATGAGATGATTGTAAGTGTGCTTCAACATCGTTTTTAATTTGTCTAATTCTATCTTCAGATACCATTCTATTATTTATTATGACTCTTCTTTGATCTGATATACGCTGTTCTGAAAGGTGTGATAGATGTGGGTAGGTTTGAATGAATTTATCATGCATCTTTTTTCGATGCGCTGTCATGTTGGTCTTAAGTTCTGTTATTTCGTAGTAGATGCGAAGTATTGTTTCATTTATGTCATTAGACCATCTCATTCTAGATGACGCCTATGTAAGGCTAAGTTCAGATGAACGCGCGGCACCGCGCGGAGAGACTCACCGCGCGGTACAAGATCCAAGTAAACAGCTAAGTATCGTCTACATCACCGCGCGAAACCGCGCGCCGCGCTCCGACACGCGCGCTAGTTCTTGTACCGCGAGTAACCGCACGGTACCGCGCGGTTCAAGTTCTACAAACCTGTACCGACCTGTTCAATTGATCCGCGCGAGTTGAGACGGATAGACGCATAGATTCAGGAAAAAATGACCACCGAAGAAGACATTGTATCGATCGATTTGCTTATTGACGAAATTGAAAAAAGAGATGCTATCTGGAATATTAACTCCAAGGAATATTCGAATAAAATAATAAAAAGAAGATCTTGGGAAGAATTAGTTTTAATTTTCTGTGAAAATACTGATTCTGAAGAAAAAAAGAAAAACTTGGGTAAGCTACAATCGCATGTATAATATTATACGTATAAGAGTTATATATATTTTTCTTGCCAATCTAATTTACCTTCACTTATAAAGTAATTTGTTAATTTAGTTCGAATATTATCTGCTTCATGGATTGGGCGTCCAGTATTAGTGGGATTTATATCCGATAATGGCGCCGGACAATTCATATCCTCGGATTTTATACCATCTCTTGTTCTAACAAAGTTATGTAAAACACAAATGGCTTTGACAATATCATTGGCAAAATCTATCTTGACGTCTATTGGCTGATGCAAAATTCGCCATTTGTTGCACATTATTCCAAATGTGCATTTAACATACCTTCGTGCTAAAGAAAGACGGTAGTTAAAAATTTTTTTTCTTTTGACAACATTTTACCTCCATATGGTCTCATCAGATTTTTAGTCATACCGAAAGCTTCGTCAGCTACAATTACATATGGTAATTTAAATGCATTGTTCTCATTATCAGTGATAGATCTGGGCTCAGGAATGTTTAACAAATTTTCTGATAATTTTTTGTAAAAGGATGTTTCTTTAAAAACACCCGAGTCACTGTCTTTTCCGTAAGCTCCAACGTCTACCCATATAAAGCAGTAGTTAGAATCGCACAAAGCCATTAAAACTAACGAGAAAAAGTGTTTGTAATTGTAATACATTGATCCCGAGTGTGGTGGCTCAATTAAACGAACATGTTTGCCATCCAAAGCGCCAATACAATTTGGAAAATAGGCATTATTGGCAAATTGTTTAGATATTTGTATCCACTTATCCGTAGTTGGTGGGCTCATGACCATAGCTCTTAAGTTTGTCCATAAAACTTTACACACTTGTTGAATTATAGCTGATAACGTAGATTTGCCAATTTTATAACCATACTGCAGCTCTGCTAATGAAGAACCACTGGCTAAGTACCTGCAACATAAATTAATAAATACTTTTGGTTTTAGGATCATTATTGCAGAAAAAATGGAAAAATTTACGAGATGCCTATGTTAAAGAACTTAAGAAAACTAAATTTATGAAATCCGGTTCTTCAGCTTCAATAACAACTTCATTTGGATATTTTCAAAGATTATCATTTCTTAGACAAGTAGTTCAAAAAAAAGTTACTGATAGTAGCCTTGACGTAGTGGAAATTTCAGAAAATGTTGATACGAACAATATCAACAGTAACGTTAAATCTTCTACTGAACATTTACCCCGAAAAAAAATTAAATTGAACCCAGCCGATGAGCATTTTGCAAATATTTTAGAAAGAAGTATTGATGCTCGTAATAAAAATGTAACAGAAAAGAAAGAAGAAGATGATGAAGACAAGTTATTTTGTCTTTCACTGGTTAAGGAAATAAAAAAAGTTTCCGAAAACCGGCGCTTGAAGCTGAAAATTGAAATGTATAATTTACTAGAGCGCTACCAATCCGCAGAATCACAGTCATTTGAAGATATTAACTACCCACCTACTTCATATAATACACAACAGCAGCCAAGAAACTATCCTACTTCATTCAGAAGTCCTCAATATAGAGACACCATGCGTTTTTTTGATAGAGAATCTTCAACACAATATGGTTATACAACTAGTTCCTACACTTCACCTCCCACAAATTTGTCACAAGTAACATCACCCGGGTCATACGAAGATTCTCAAGAACTGGATTTATTCAATCATAATAATTAAAATATAATTTGCTCGAAAGTCTTATTTCTTAAATACCTACTTAATTTCTCGTTTAAGATTCTTGTTTAATGTGTGATAAATAAAGAAATAACTTACCGTAGTGTTACTATGAGTTTTTCTTTTGGTGATATGCAATATCTAATAGCATCTTCCCTGGGTTTTAAATCGTTCTCAACACAATCATACAAAAAATCAAAAGATGCAACCGACATCCTGAAATAGTTAAAAAAATTTTCTTCATGTAGTCTCAGGTCGGGATATAAAGTGATGAACAGGCTTGAAGAAAGTCTTTCACTCAAAATGGGATGCACCCAGTATCGTCTATGTCTTCTGCGACGTCTCAGCCTTCGGTATAAAATCCATAAGCAAATTGCCTCCTCCACGTCCATTTTTGAGCAATGTTGATGCCAGACTGCCGCGCGTACAAATGCCGTCATGTGAATGCTACTACCGCGCGGAGACGCTCGGCGCCGCGCGTTCATCTGAACTTAGGCCGGGACTCCACCAAAGCAGAGATGTCTGCGGTGTGCTGTGTGCTGTGCGAGAAGAAATGTTTTTCAGCTCGCGGGACTCCACCAAAGCGGAGATGTGTGCGGTGTGCTGTGTGCTGTGCGAGAAGAGATGTTTTTCAGCTCGGGTGCGGGGCGTTGAGTGCTCAGTACGCATTCTGACACGAAAGGTAGACGATGTCGCTATTATTACAAAAAAAGTATCTTCTTTTACTTGAAGAAGAACTACAGTCTGAAGAAGCAGAATTGATAGCTTTATACTACCTAAACAAAAGAAAACATCGGTTTTGGAAAAGAAGTCACTTGTATTACCATACCAGTCATGGAGAATTTTTTACTCTGTTTAATGAGTTAGATGATGAAAGTTTTACCAAGTCCTACAGACTACCGAGGAATATATTCTACGAACTACATAACTTAATTAAACCGCATATATTTAAGCAAGATACTAACTACAGGAGATCTATCTGTACCCAAGAGCGGCTAGCAGTATGTTTGAAGTAAGTACCTACCTAATTATTTTTTTGTTAATGTGTGTTTGTGTTTATGTGTGTTATCTGCGTTTGAATGTGATCAGTCTTTTTTGAGTGTTTGTTTTTTTTTGTGTAAAAGGGCTAAGTGAGAAGTACTCAAAACGAGAATCAAGAAGTACGAGAATACATGAAAAATATTATGTAAACTGAGGTATGTAAGGATTACGAGAAATCGAGATCCGTTGTCTCTTTCTACCCCTCCGGGAGACTGGAGTGATGCATATTATGTAAAAACCAAATATATTTTTATATTATCTTATTTATTCATAAAGAAAACAAAAAAATCAACTGCCGTTCTGGCAGTAGCAAAAAAAACGTAAGGTTATATTAGAAACATAACGTACAAAAAAATTATAACAGTAAATCACATGAGACATATTGCTTTCTTTTCCATATAGTTACAAATTATCATATGTGTCTTCTTCGTTTCTGAATGCTTCTATCTGTTCATCGGTCATGTGCGTATCTTCCAAGCTTGGAACAGGTGCCTGTGTCGAACTTGGACCCGGTATTTGTGTTGAGCTAGGAACCGGTGCCTGTGTTGAGTTAGGACCACCGGCCTGTGTTGATGTAAGAACCGGTGCCTGTGTTGAGCTAGGACCCGGTGTCGAACTTGGACCCGGTGCTGAAGTGTAACCGGGGGAATACCAATTATTTTCATTTGTGTTATACCATGTGTTTTGTAGCTCAAGTTCTTCCAATTCTAAAAGAACATTGAAAATTTTACGTTTAGCCTGAAGCTGCATATATTGAGAAAGCTTTTTTACACTTTTTGATATCGACAGAAAAAAAGTGTCCATTTCGTCAAGGGTATTATTTTTCTCTATCAATGATTGTATTTCTAGTTTTTCTTGGCGTATTCTTTCACGGTTTGCATGGTGCTGTATAAGTAAATTACTTATTTCATCCGATTTTCTTGTTGCATTTCTGCATGTCGAGGCTGAGACGCTTGATGTCGGTGACGGCGAATGTTGTACAGATGGACGATCTTCTGGAGTGCTTCTTGTATGATTGCTTGATGTTTCAAAAAACTCATCGGTTACATTACTTTCCAATGAATTTGTTTCCTGTTCATTTATATTTGTTTGTGAGGTATAATTTGTAGTCCTGTTTCTATTCGTCATATATGGTATCAAAAATTCCATTACCTTCTCATATTTCCATTCACGAATTTGTTTACCACTCTGTCCACTTCTAGTGGCATTCTTCCTTTTTAATGCGTCCCGGTGGCTGTCTCTCAACTTTTTCCACTTAGATTTAGCCGTTTTTACTGAAATAAAAATAATTGAAATCATTATAAATATTAAATGTTGACATTGCCATAGTCAAAATATACTTACCGCATTATCACTCATGCAGAATTTATAACCATTATAAATATTTAAAAAATACCAGAGTTTCAAGGGAAACCAATTTATAAAAAAAAATATCTGAAATCAAACAAACAAAACGGATTGTATCTCTCGTACGTGGTCGCGGCAGACGGCGGCGTCGAAATTTGAAATGTTAATAAATAACGAGTGATAAATCCATTTTATTTGTTTGATTTCAATGTGTTGTGCTCGTGTGAATCTTAGACTTTTAATTGTTTCTTTTCTATTATTTAAAAATGGCTATAACTTTTGAACGAGTGAAAATTCTGTAAATACATAATTTCAGTAATGCCTAATCTTTTATAGTTCCGGAAACAACACGACACTGATTAAGATATTATTTTGAAATGACCCTTCTATTCTAACTGAAACCACGACACATAAATATAAATCTATATTATAATTATTACAGGTATTTGGCGAGTGGTTCAAAATTTTCACAAATAGCTGAAAATTTTAGGATTGGAAAATCGACTGTTCCAAGAATTATAGAAGATGTCTGCGATGCCTTGTGGACAGTATTACAACCTTTGGTTATGCCAGAACTTAATGAAAATGATTGGAAAAAAATTTCAAAGCAATTTGAAGAAATCTGGCAATTCAAAAACTGCGTCGGGGCCATTGATGGCAAGCATGTGTACATGTTTGCACCCCCAAAATCTGGGTCCTCATATTACTGTTATAAACACAGGTTTTCAACTGTAATGATGTGCGTAGCCGACGCTACCCGAAGAATAATTATGGTAGATATAGGTTCAATGGGAAGGTTCAGCGATGGTGGTATTTTTGCTGATAGTATATTCGGAATTCGTTTGAGAGAAAACAGACTAAATCTACCACAGCCACAACCCTTGTACCAAAATGGAGAACCTGTACCGTTTGTTTTTATTGGAGACGAAGCTTTCCCTTTGATGACTAACTTAATGAGACCATATCCACGCGATAATTTAAATAACGAAAAACGAACATACAATTATAGACTTTCAAGAGCTCGTCGTATTGTGGAAGCTACATTTGGTGTATTATCACGGAAATGGTACGTATACCGTAAAGAATTTGAATGTAAAATAGAAACAGTGGAAAAAGTGATAAAAGCAACGTGTGTTCTACACAACTTTTTAATTGACAAGATGCCTGGCTATCTAGATAATAATGAAACGGGTTTGGCCACGACTATGTTTAACGACACAAACGTGGAAAATCTATTATCGAATGACAATATGGATGCCTATCAAGTTCGAGAAAAATTCTGTAGTTATTTCAACAACGAGGGCGCCGTTCCATGGCAAGACACTCGTATTACAACATTACTTGAACGAAATACTTAATATAATAAATTGCACTTACCGTCAGATAATTGAGTTTCTTTCAAAACGTTCTCCCAAGCTGCATCTTTGACGTCAGTAAGTTTATAGGTATCTATTGATGTGTTCCATAGACATGGATATTTTTTTACTGATTCAATAAATTGTTCATCCATTACGTTTTATTTAAATTAACTAATTGTTTACGTTGAAAAATACAAACTGCACAAATTATTCACGATAAAAGCGTGTGCTCGCGCGCACGGTACTAGCAAGATGGCCGGCCGGCGCGCGCGCGGGGTTCTGCGGGTTGCTAGCGGGCGAGAGGGGGGAGGGTGACATCGCTCACTGCACGCCGCTCACATCTCTCGTCTCCACTGCGCGTCGTCCGCGCACAGCTCACATCTCCGCTTCCATCGCGACATACAAATATTACACATCTCCGCACAGCGATCTCCACTGAAGCTGAGCGGAGAGGAGACGTGTCAATAACTCAATTCTATTGGTTGTTTAAAAAACATCTCCTCTCCGCTCGTCTCGTCTCCGCTTTGGTGGAGTCCCGGCCTTAGCCTTAGTGTGTGTACTGGTTCTACATTTTGTGTAAGATAGCTGTTTACCTCTATTCTAATTGCATCAAGTGTGCTTATAGGGAGTAGTTTGTTATTGATTATGGCCCTACGCTGGTCTCCTACACTCTGTTTGGACGCATTCATTGTTGGGTATTTTTCTGTAAAAGCCTTGTGCAATGGATCTAAGTATCCTCGAGTTTGGGTTTCAAATCGGCTAGTAATGAGATAGGTGCGTCATATGAACATATTCATTTCAGTAGTCCATTTTCTTCTTGCGCGTGATTTCGCAGTAGTGGGTCCAGTAATATCAGCATTTGCCTCCTGGACAACATCTACTGTTGGCGATGTTGTTGATGATGTACGACTAGTATTTATGTGGGTTTGAAATGAGTGCGGGGATGAGGCGGGTGACGGGAAAAGGCTACTTGTGGGTGAGGAATGTATTGGTGATGTATTGTGATGTGTGATGGCTTCGGTTGTAGCATGTTTGTCGGTAGGAGCCCGCCTGTTCAACTCCGTACCGCCGATGGTTCGCATACTGTAGCATCCAGCATCGGCTCCAGATGCGCCCCGGCGACCCCCGGGCAGCGACCTCAAATTATATACTCTTTTATTCATATCTCCATTTAAAAGGGTTACCCTTGCCTTGTTAGCTACATAAGTTTCATTAGTATGTATGTCCGCCCCCACGTGGCTAGATCTTCAGCACGGACGTAAGGTGGGATTTTAGGGGGCTTATTATTATTTTCTTTATTTCATTATATACACTTATTTATTGCATTTTTAAATATATAAAAAGTAAAAAATACACATTTAAAAATATAAAAAATAGTAGTAGACCACCGACATCGGGTACAGGGACCAAGACACCGGTGGTTAGGGCTCCAAAGACAGGAACCTCCTCACAATACGGGCCGTGTCAAGGAGGACTGCCTTCTGCATCAGACCCTTGATCCAACCTTCTAACGCGAGCCTTTTAAGGTGTTTGTCGAGGCTCTTCGCTATCAATCCATGAACAGATATGATTATCGGAACAATAATCACCGAATCCACATTCCACATGTCGGCAATCTCGTGAGACAGATCCAAATACTTCAATTGTTTTTCTTTTTCAACTTTCACGAGATTCTCGTCATGAGGAACGGCGATATCGACAATCATTGCGCGGCGCTCTAATCGATCTATCACCACAATATCAGGCTTATTGGCAACAATAGTCCTATCTGTGATAATAGATCGATCCCAATATAACGTAGCACGACCGTTCTCGAGAACTGGGTCGGGCACATACCTGTAGTAAGGTACTTCGAAATTGACAAGTTGGTATTTAAGGGCAAGTTGTTGGTGTACGATCCTGGCTACTTGGTTGTGCCTGTGCAAATACTCACCGTTAGCAAGACGAGAACAACTGGAAATAATATGCCTAATAGATTCTCCAGGACGGTGGCAAGCCCGACAGATGTCAACCGTACTATCTTTCAGGATATATTTCCGGTAGTTATTCGTCATGATAACTTTGTCCATAATTGCACAAACAAAACCTTCGGTTTCTCCGAAGAGATCACCATACCGTAGCCAAGACGTTGACGCTTTAAAGTCTATATCAGACCCGTGTAGGGCCCGATAAAATCGGCCATGAAGTTCTTTACCCTTCCATACTTCCTTGCGATCAGTAGTACTAAGTACTACAGGTTTGCGCCAATTCTCTTTAGCCAGAGCGAGCGGGGTAAAACCAGTATCCACTGCAACTACATTGCGATGCACTCCCGCATTCGTCTGTAGAAAATATTCTCTGAGATTGTATATCTCGCGATTGTGTAGAGTCTTGATATTTAATAGACCACGACCTCCAAACTTTCGCGGAATATACAATCTCATAACCGATGAACGTGGGTGGTGCATGCGGAATGCAGTCAGCAATGTACGGACTCTCCTGTCAAGGGCATCCAATTCGGTCTGAGTCCATCTAAGTACACCAAAGGAATACATCAGAACCGGCATAACCCAACTGTTATAGGCTCGCACCTTGTTACCGCCTGATAAAAGACTTTTAAGTACTTTTTTTAGGCGTCCAAAGAAGTGTTCCTGTAACATTTGTTTCATGCCAGATTCTGGTATTCCCAAGGACTGTGAAAAACCTAGATACTTGTAGGTTTCGGTGGCAGACAGAGATCTGAGTTTTGTTGAATCTGAAAGTTCCATTCCTTCAGATTCTACAATCACGCCCTTCTTTACATACATGACTGCACACTTGTCTACACCAAATTCCATTTTGATAGAATTACTAAAGTTTTCAGTGACCCTTAATAACGCCATCAATTGTAATTTTGTGGAGGCTAGTAATTTCAAATCATCCATATAAAGAAGGTGAGATATAACTTGATCATCTTTCTGCAACCGATAGCCTAATCCTGAACCCTCTAACAGAGTGCTGAGAGGGTTCAAAGCCAGACAAAACCACAAGGGACTCAGACTGTCACCTTGAAATATACCTCGCTCGATCTTTATAAGTATGTCATTTATCGCAGTCTGCCGACATCCTGGATAGCGAAGTGTTGTTTTCCATTGACTCATACATGACCTTAAGAAAGTGCACAGAGTTGCATCAATTTTATACAACTCTAGCACTTTCAAAAGCCAGGTATGTGGAACTGAATCGTAAGCCTTCTTATAATCTATCCAACATGTCGCCAGACTCTTACGACTACGACGTACCTGTTGGCTAATGGTCCTGTCTATGATAAGGAGCTCTTTAGTGCCACGGGCCCCACTTTTACATCCATTTTGAGAAATAGAGAGTACCGAATTATTATTTATGTGTGTAGTAATTTTAAGTCTCAAAATAGATGTTAGAAGTTTATATGTAGTTGGTAAACAAGTAATAGGTCTAAAATTTTTAGGATCCATGGCACTACCAGATTTATAGAGTAAATGGGTTACACCAGTGGTTAAAAATTGTGGTAATGAACCAGAATCCAAAGCTGCTTGGAATTGTGATGCCAAACACGCATGTGAGCTTCGGAACCACTTAAGCCAAAAGTTGTGCAGTCCGTCTGGACCAGGTGATTTCCAATTCGGTAATGAACGGACTGCACAACTTACATCATCTTTATTAATAACAATGGGTTCCATAGCTGTTATAGACTCACACGAACGTTTGACATCCTCCAACCAATCACCCTCTGTATGAGTGACAGGCACTGACCAGATGTTACGCCAAAATGAATTTGTGGTATTTTCATCTGGAAAATGCCCATCACTCACACATGAATTCGGTTCCTCCCATTTCCGGTAAACCCATTTCTCATTCCTTTGAAACATTCGATTCTGATTATACCGATCAACTCGTTTTCTATAACGTCTTATTCTATTTGCCCATGCATATACTTTCTGCTTTAGAAAGTCTATGCGCTCTGTGACACAGGACATGTACTGTTGAGGACTAATGGTAGTCCCCAAGAATGCCTGTTTCACAAAGCGCATGACTCATGGCCGTGTATTACCACTTTTAAAACTAATTAATTTACCAATGAGTGTCCTAGTCTCAGCAATACGACGTTCAATTCTATACTGCCAAGCTGGTACGCCATTTTCGGGTCGAGTAGCACTTACACGTTCAATACATTTAACACCAGCTACTCGACAAACTGCAATGGCTGCACAGTATAGAATTGAATGTGTATCACTAAGATCTTCGCTATTATCAAAATAGTCTGATAATAGCGAATCCAGGGCACTCACAAGCGCTAAATTACGTTTATGAATGGGCAAACGGCATAACCGTGGTCTAATATTATCATTTATAAATCGGTACTTTTGAATCGCCTCCTCCAAAGCACTCCTTATCTTATCGTTACATTGGGTACTTACGGATATAACTTCACTCTCCACTAGTTCATCAACATCTTTAATACCTGACGGCAGCTGAGTTGTGCTATTGACCACCGCAGTGTGTGACGAAGAGTGGATAGTAAAGCTTCTCCGTAAGTCAGAGCGTATCCTTTCAAGTACTGTATCATCCAGCAGGCGACAGCGCTGTATAGCTCGTACTTGATCCGATAATCGTTGTGCTGAAACGTTGATGGCTCATTCAAGCTCCTGAAACAGAGAGACTAACCTAACACGGCACGCAGTAAGGTTCGTTCCCAACTCTGTAGCCCGAAAATATGCCCGCATGACACTCTCATTTATTGATTTTGTCCACTTCATGCGGCGCACATCACCACCGGTAGCGGGGACCCTGTTTAAGGTCAGTGGTCCTCGTGATCCCAAGCTGGTCGGTGGCCGGGTACTCTCCTGCCGACGTACAGGTCTTGGCGACATGGGTGGAGAGAAAAACTCGTCGCTGGAGCTAGAGCTCGACACCTCTGCAACGGCTGGAACATCCAATGTTGCTTCCGGGGACGGCAAGGCGGAGCGGAGCGACGAGTCCAGGGATGTTGTTTGTGCTTTTAGTGTTCTAGATTTGGCTCTCGTCAGCATTTAGCTAGAATTCCTCGGTTAAATATTTCGACATGACATTTAAATGTCATGTCTCACACAGATATTGCTTTTATGTAATTATATGGTTTTTCTTGGTAAAAAAGTCTTGTTTTTATATTATTGTGCATTGTAGTTCGCTTGAAAATTGTTCCAGTTGTTTTTTTTGTATAATACAGAAAGAAAAGAAAATTATTATTATTATTATGATTTTAAATATTACTCTGCCTTACGAGATGTTGTTTCACTTATGAGCAAGAGATAAAGATAATTTCTGTAATCAAATAGCTTAATACATTTACCTTTGAGGTGAAATTTTTGTTAAAAGTTTGGTCATATTATAGAAATTTTACGTAAAATCAGAAAACATGAGATAGCGCAATAAATGTTCAGAAAATGTTACTAGAGTATTTTAAAGTTTCGAACGAATTATTGGCTATGAACAAAATATAGCCAAATTTATTCCTTCGTTCTTAAACTGAACTTTTGAAGTGGTTCTGAATTTTGTCAAAAATTTATCGATCAAAAATTTACGGGTAAATGTTTTTACACTAAATCAATGGCAAGTTGTGGAAGAGTCACGCTAAGGCATATGTGAACCGACTCAATCGGAGTAATACTACCAGTCTCACAGAAAAACGCTGTCACTGACACTGGCTTGGCAACTATAATGAATTTAAATTTTGTTAACACAAAAATGTTATTCTTAATTGGTCGAAATTTGGCACCAAATATCAGAATTAGTCGGCATTGGTGCAAATATTACAAAGGTGGCCGATCTAGGTTTACTTTTTCCAACTTGGTCACGCTTTTATCACAACAACTAGAGTACCAAGCGAAGATTTTTTTCTCTCCCAAATTAATTCACTAAATAGTCAAAATTTGTCTGACAAAAACGTTATTCTTAATCGGTTACCAGAGGCAAACTGCGGGTGATTGTACACTCTTTAGAATTAAGGGTAAGTTTTAAGAGCAACATCGTAATTTTGTCTCTTGATTTAAAGGTGTCAAGGGGCATTGGTAATTCAACTATCAAGCATCAGACCCGTAATTTGTGTTTGAAAGATTTTTATGCGTATATTTACGAACAAATACTGATAATATTGATATTTAAGCTTAAGTCTATTTCAGGTCATTTTTAAAAGCTGATCAGCACCTCTAGGATGAAAAAAAAGAAGAATTCTTTCTTCTTTTCAATTTAACAACTTCATAATTTTGAGTCCTGAGTTCAGTGGTTCTTGGAATATGTGCTCTATTCAGCTTGGTGTCATTAGCATCTTCGTCATCACTAGAATCATGGTCGATTTCCATGTTCTTCATTTGTGTCATCTGTCAGTGCTGGCTGCTCCATTTCAGATAGGCGTTGTAAAAACGACGTACATAGTAAGTTGACTGATGGCACCATATGCGGCGATGCCAAGGAAAACTATACAAACAATAGACACACAATATTTTTTTAGTATTCTTGTAGATTTGGTAAAAAGTTTTGTTTGTTCATAATATATACATTAGCAGCATTTCAACTTCATCATAAAGTAAAAACAAACGGTACAAAGCAATATAGACAACTTTCAAATTTTTATTACAGTTTTGAAGTTAGGGTGTCGAAAGATAATTTATTAAATACAATCAGTACAAATTAATAATAATTGTTATTACAGTCGTATTGTGTTTCGGTCCGCGGAATGTCTGTGGCTCATTACCTACTACGAGTATGTGGGACCTAAACGTTGGCAAAAAGTGGGCGTTTGATATTTAAGATCTACCTATCTGTCTGGAGAAACAGGTGTGATTTTATGTATGTATGTATTGCGTTTTTTGTACACCACTCTTGTGGTATAATAATAATATATAGGCCTATATTTTTTAATAGGTCCTTACCTATAAAATTTACGTTTTTTGTGAAATAAGTTCACGTTTTTTTTCTGTATGTTTTATATATATTAATTAAAGTAACACCCATACAATATATGCATCTTTGTCAACAGTTTATAGATGTCGTTCTTGAAGTAATAAACTGGACGAGAGGCAACAAATTTTTTAAAGGCATTTTGTACTGCCTAACTGGTAACATTACGCACCAACTGGTGTTGTCAAGTAAAAAAAAATATTTCTATACATTTTCTTATCTAACAGGGCGGGTTCAAGAGCATCCCCTGTGCCTTCTTTCCGGTGCAACTGTACATTCTGTAATCTAGTAATTATATAGTAATTAAGAAATTACAATATTATCCAAATCACATATGTGCTAAGTAACTATACGACAGTTCCGTGTCATAGGCTTTCGACTTCGACTGATCATCAACCTTGCAGTAAATAAATAAGTTGTTGATTATAGATTCATCGATTCGCTACAACACAAGATAGGTCATTAATAGTCATGACGTTCATTCGATTGTGGGAAGCTATGTATATTGATGTGATCTTTTTAACAGTCAATAATTTTGAGATTTAATATAATTGTGTAGGTAGATACGTATATACCTAGTCAAGTACCAAAAATTGTCAAGGTTTTCCCATATTGTAATTTTGATTTATTTTGTGGTATGTATTCAAGTTAACGTTGTTAATATATGTAACAATACTTACAATGACTGTGAAGACGGAAATGGAGTCATCTTATATATTGGGTGAAAAGATCAAGTTGGAGCTGCATTACCGGGCACGATAATGCAGTAGAGTAGGTGACAGAAGAGACAATAGCGGCTCATCAACAGCGTTCTAAGATGGATTAATGTCTAAACTAATAAGCATTCCTATATCCTTGACCATGCAAAACACAAAAATAGGATGAGCGTGCAAAACACAAGCATAAAAACTTACAACTCACTACCAGCGCGCAGTACCAAAAATTTGAGCTTTATGAATAGTTTAGTATCAGCTCTGTTAGCATTAGATCTGACGTAGATAATAGATAAAACACGATTAAGTAACACAAAAGATATAACAAAGATTAATAGTAAATTATAAAGTAATAATTAAAAAGTATTGGAAATAAGTGAACAGAGTACTATCAGCATCTTTTAAATGTATCCCACCAAGAAACTTTGATTATTACAGGCCTGAGATAGTAAAGGGGTGAGCCCTTAGATTGAGCACAAGAAGAAGTTAAAATCGTGATACAAGAATAAAAATAACAAAGCAACAAATTAGGATGAAATACCAGCAGAAGTCTGGGAATACCTTGGAAACCGTGGAGTAATTTCGCTGTACAAACTATTTAAGAAATTATTTTAGGGCACACAACCCCTAATTAACACCAGAGCAATGGCTTCGTAGTAGTGTAGTAGTTATTTTAAAAGGGCAAGAGAGACGTTAGAGAATGCCTTAATTATAGAGTTATTAAACCAATGTCACACACAGAATTTTATTATTTTTATTATCTTAAAGAGATGTTTAAAAGTTATAAACACTTGATCACGTTCCTTATTTTATAATATTACTGTTTAGAGAGCCAGTGAAGTGTAAATAAAAGACAAGGGAGAAACTGGCATGATCAACCGCGTGTTCCGGTTATGATGATGTAACAATATGATCCAGGTTCTGATGTGTTTCTGTATGTTTTAGGCATAAGTGCTGTACTAAGAGGTAATATTTTACTCAATTTTCGAAATTAATAGTTCTGCATAAACGTCCACACATCAGTACAAATGTGAAAATGATCTCATTATCTCCCACTCATACAAGCACGATCATTACAAACGGCCTACAAGACTTTTGACATTAACTGAGCTATTATATGACTATGTAGTCGAAAAAAATGTCGCGGATGCCATATATGGAACAATCTGCACTAGGCCACAGTGGCGTAAGGTCAATACCGGTATGCCAAAAATGGTTCTGTGACCATTAAGATGAATGACAGCATAACTACTACATTGTGTCTTTGTAATATTTAAACAGAACTTTGCTACGTATTATTTATACCGTATTAGTAGTTACTTATGTTAAATCTGGAAGGTCGACTCTTACATGAAGGAAGACTACTCACAAATAGTAGGTTTATATAAAAGTAAATATACTCGAGGCGTGCTTCCGTATAAAACTGATTAATCAGTAATTAACATGTGTACTTATGCAGGAAATAAAATGAGGTTTACGTAAGTTATTATTTTTAGCTTAAGTACCCCTCTTCCACTGCTATTAAGTACGTATGTTTTAGAAATCACTTATAAGCAAACTCTCGAACTTGTGGAAAAATCGTAAATTTAGTTTTAAAGACCTGAATATTGTGAAAATAGAAAAAAGGTTAAAAATATTATGTGCTAATTGTGAAGACATTAAGATTTTCACAAATTGGAACATAATTAAAGTTTTTATGACGTATAAAAACTCTACAGTACTTCATCAACAGCTGTCAGAATCGTCATTTCGTGAACAGCCATTGTACTTCTTGACTGTTTTGTAGTAAACAAGACACGTCAAAGATAAAACGCAGTTGTCGCCGCGTGGGCACTCTTTGTGTGCAAATTCGGAACAACGAGCGTGTACCATAAAAATATTATAAACATTAGTCATTCCAACCGGTAGTTCCAGTCTATTAGCATACTTCATTTGTGTTTAAAGCTGAATTTTAAATGGACAGTAAACATCTGATTAAAAGGTGCATTAACTTGCCTTATATACTTACTTATAATTTATCAAAGGTATGGATTCATTTTACCCACTTTCAGAAGACCTGTTCCATGCCTAATAAAGATAGATGCCTTTACAATTATTTTTCTCAAGCAGAAAAAAATCTTCGAATTTGTGTAACTGTCGTCCAAAAATTATATATGAAATAACAAATAAAGAAAGATTTCGGCTAACACAGTTACTCTTAATTTTTAAATGTCGGTAAGAAAAGTGATATGTTCAATATATTATAAAAAAAAGCACTCCTGAGCAAACTCCTTAAAAACTTATCCACAGAGGCTACCGTAAGCCTCGGTTACCTTGGCCACCAATTGACACGTGGGCTCTTGGGCGCAATGAGATAGGCTGTTGATTGTGAGTGTACATATTTGGCCAGATAACTTTGAGCATGAAGCTCAAAATAAGCAAGGTTTTCTTATAAGAGGGCTTGCCAAATGCATATATAACGGTGATTGAAATTGTCTCAACTTACGCCACAGGGTTTTAATACTCACATTATTAACTTTTTAACTATTCGTTTTTATTTATTTACCAGCTACACCCTGTGATGTCATATTGTTCACTTTTGCATTCTTTTCAATTATGTTTTCGTGTAACCCTATATTTTTGTCTAAAATTAAAGTAACCTAAAGTACTACTTATAACAACAGCTACTTGCCAGTAAAAATCCCATCAAAATCGGCCAACCATTTCAGAGGTTAGCTGGAACAAACAGGTAGACAGACCGATAAAAAACTTAAAAATAGCATTTGATAAAAAAAAATTAAAATTACGAAAAGGCACTTCATTTGTATAATATTTATTTGTATAGATAACTGTACAGGCAAACCGCAGTTGAATGATCGGCTTCCTGTAGATAAAATAGTTTTATGAAGATATATGACATAATAACAGACACACGGAGTACAATAAAAACATTTTAAATGTTGTTATTCATACAAATGACAAGTGTGTGGGATGCTAGAGAAAAAAAAACGTATATTTTTAAGTATTTGTGGGCGTCGTAGGTGACTATACTCATATGAATAATTGGTTCTTTAAAAACTGTATTAAATTGATTATTTGATTTTGTTTTTTTATTTCTATTCTTAATTTAATTTAGTTTGCTTGAAGGATTCTAATTAATCGTTGTTGATAAATGTATAATTGTTTTTATACAATAAAATACGATGAAAAACGATTACTTACGACACGCCCACACCATGTACATTCCTAAATTACGTTCTCTAAATTGGTAAATACTACTTAAAAGCAGTAAGTACATAATGAAACGTGCTAATTTCGTATTTTCGTCAATTTCACTTACTGGTTACAAAGTTAACTAATTCAACTCTTGTAATTTCTAAGGCTTTGACTCTAAGTTTGCAACTTTAAAAGCTACTGTAATCTAATGCAGTTTTTTACAAAACAAAAGGCACAAATTTTATTGTTTTAACGCAATTATAGAATATGAAATAAATATTATCTGAGCAGAAAAAGGAAGTATCAGATTGAAGAGAGACATACATACTAGTGTAGTATACTCGCGAAATAGAAGTGGACCCTAATTTGTTTTTAAAAAAATACCAAATTCCACTGTGTAGTAGCATAATATGAAATAATATCATTATACCACTTACTTGCTTTAATTGTTTTAACAATAATATTTTTAATTAAAACTTTATTACATAAATAGCGTGTGATTTTAACGAATGTGTATTTATTGTTTGACGGTTCACATTGCCAAGTTTACGGTCGAAAGTTTATGATGGTTCTACGATACAAAATATAACATTGTTTCGTTCATTCATTCTTTCGTTTAAAAAAAGATGTAATTAATTTAATTCTATGTATTTTTTGGGTGCCGTTACAAAATTATATGTTTTATTTTGTGTTTTACTGAAACGACACAACTGAAATTAGTACCAAAGTTAACAATTGTTAATAAAAAATAAGAAGAATTTTCACACGATTTCGTGTGCTCAAACAAAGCAGCTAATTTAAATTGTTTTAGAATATACTTACGTTTTTTTTTCAAATTTGCAGTATTTTTTCACATGTAAGTAGGTACTTTATGAACTAATAGTAGAAAGTAGCATTTATAAAAGTAATGTTGCACCCTGATACGCTTCTCTGTGGTAAATTGTGGTTGGGATACATACATACATGTAAAACCATCTTTAAAGCGTGTTGTATTTCGTGTCAAAGTTAAGCTCAAGCGGTATCGATTTTTTTTTCAATTTTTAAAGCGTACACGTACACATATTTACCTATATGTGTTTTGAAGCGCTTACTAAACATATTAATGTCAACAAGCTTAAAACCTGTATAAAATCAAAATTACTTGTCGGAATATTTCAAAAGATTCCTCTGTATGCTTACTTAAACAATGTCAAATACCTCATGGTCGCTACTTGAGTCGTGTAATCAGTGGCTTTTAATCGCACCGTTTGGCCCATCACTCCAACGACAGCTGTATCAGATCGTCTGCGCCTGCGCAAACAAAGCATTCGTCCTAAGGTCGTTACACCGTATATATATGTGTCCTGATTTTACCAACTGACGTTCGCCGCTTTTAACAAAGCTAAAGTTTGACGTTTGAGAAATGATGATATACCTAACTGTGGTTTAAAGGGTTGAAATAATCAGTAAGTTGAATTGCTTTTATTTTTTTAATCATCTGCTAACTTTATACGAATAAAGTATGTTGAAAAATTGGACTTGTTAAAAAAATAAAATAATAAATATTTAAACAAACTTTTTGGATTCAAATATTCAAATTTGTACTAATTTTCTTAAGCTTCTAAGTTTCTATTACATTAATGAATCTTGAAAGTTTTGCTATAAGTTATACTTCTTTAATTTTTAATTTTATTTTAATTTACAAACTTAATTCTCTACATTTGTACTTCGGCGTACTTAATGTCCAGGTACATGCTATGTATACTTATAAATACACATATACATACTCATCATAGATCACATCAAAAAAAATATTATAAATGTATATAAAGGTATTCATACATATATGTATATATATACGCTGGGAATATCGGAGTGTAAGGTATGCTATGGATTAGATAATTCTGCCAGTTCTGATAAGGTGATATAAACTTTCACCATAGGTATGCCACAGGCAACCATTTTAACTGGGAACACAAAATGGCAAATATTGAAAATGTATCGAATGCAGTTATTGAGTCTACTAGTCGGATTAAAACAAAATGCCTAAAAGCTACATTTCAATGCTTGTCTCTTTGTTAAATATATTATCAATAGCTATAGTTTTAATGACCCAAAGGTAAGAGAGTTATTTGCTGAATATAGTATCATTTTAATATGAACACATATTCGGTAGCTGTATAAAATGAAGTTATGTAATGTCTGTATGTAAATAAACATTAACAAAAAAATACTATTTCGTAATTGTGTTGAAATCAAAAAAGATTTAAGTTTAACATTAAAGTTTCATAAAAGATGCGAATCAATGTAATATAATTTATTGAAAGAATTTTTCGTTATTTAAATAAAATAAGTAAAATTGGAGAGTGAATAGAGGGCCTCCATGTATGACATATCAAAGATCTAACACGTTTGGCACAACTTTAACGGTCTCTATAGTCGAAGACGAGACGAGGTATATTTGTAGTGGCTTGTAACAATTCTCCAGGATAGTTTTCGTAAATGATAACAATTATTTGAAATGATCGTTTACTAAATATATATTCGACTCTTAGAACTAAACACATGTTATGTACAAAGGTTGCATGTATATATTTTCTCTTCGAATTAAAAAAATCGTAGTAACCGTCTGAGACTACGTGCGCTAGCACGATGTTACACGCAGAGGCACTAGTCTACGTGCTATCATATTACCGTACGTCCAATATCCGTCACATAGAAGGAGATTTACTTTTTAAAGAACGCAAAAAGGAAGTATAATAAACTCCAATATATACATCAAATATTTATTATTCATCTTCAATAGTTGAGATCAGAGAGTCAGTCAAATGACACATTACCTAGATTACTGGGTGAATTAATCAGTTAACTGTCTGTTAAAAGTGTGGCGGCTTCTACATTATAAACTCAAAAAGTAAATATACAACGGCGCCATCTAGCGAAGATACATCGAACTACGAAGTATGAACGAAACGTATGAATGTAATGAACTACAATGCTACTACTAATCCTGCATCGCGATATAGAGATTCGCGTGGCAATTAGCATATGTACAACATCCCAACATCAACCGTTGGGCTGTGGCCCACCAGGCATGATCACCTCGCCTGGTCGGAGGATCCTCCCTTTGTGTCGGAGGGACACATGCCACACGTCCCTCCACAAAAGTATTGTTTTAACAAACATACTTTCCAACAATAAGACATACGATAAATATGACGTTGGGAAATTTAACAGTAGGTATGTAACTCTAATTTTCTTGACTTCGTGAGCTAAAAACCTAATTTGAAGACACACTTACAGGTTGAGATACATACCACCGAATAACAGATAAAATCGTCTCATCATCACAAACTCTTCTGCCAATAGAGTAACTGTCATCAGTCGTAATAGTAAAGTCGGTAACCAAAGTTGCTCACTCTAGAAAGATTAAAGAAACTTAATTCTCTATGAATCGATTTCACTTAACAATTACTAAACACTTATCACTTGATATTCATACACATTTGTAGATTTTAACGATTTATTTCCAATCGATTACTGAGAATTGAGACATGCCGAATTCATTTGCTTGTTTAATTACGTTATTTATTATAACTTTTACAGCTTCCTAGATAGAGACATGGTTCTATATTATGAGGTTTTCGTTCGATCGTTTTTCAAATACACATTTCAATGAATGGCTGTTGAGCCCAAGCGTGCCCTTCTCCTCTCTCATTTTGACTAAATTACAGTAATATCACATATTGTCCGAGTTGTAAACCTCTAAGACGTTTAATAACAATACGATTTTTTAAAAAGGCAACGCCCGATCGATTACTAAGAATTGAGACATGCCGAATTCATTTGATTGTTTAATTACGTAATTTATTTTTACTTTTATAGCTGCCTAGATAGAGACATGGTACTATATTATGTGATTTTGTTAGCAAAATGTAATCATTTTTAATACCGGTTTCAATTGAGTAGCTGTTGAGGCCAAGCGTGCACCTCTCCTCTCTCATATTGACTAGATTAAAGTAATATTATACATTGACTGAGATGAAAATCTCTAAAAAGTTTAATAAGAATATGTTTATTAAAAGATCGTCACGTAATTTCTATTAAATATAATGTATTGATTAATAAAAGAAAAATATGTGGTTTGTTCATATCCAGAGGGGCATTCATTCACTGGAACCTATATCGTATGCGATCAATCATTTGTCTTTGACGAAATAAGTTGAGTGGTCACTTGATTCATTTAATGAAAGTGATATATTACGAAAGTGATAATTATTACAACGGATTAGTTTTATAGTTCATATATTCATGTCATTGAATGTCATGTAATACAAGTAGATACGTACATATTTCATTACAAGGACATGTATTAATGAATTGAACCGATTAGAAACTGTATATATAAACTCATCCGTGTGGTGGCGGATTAAGAATACAGAGTGACAACACTTCCATTTATTCCATGGGTGTCGTAAGAGATGACTAAGGGGACAAACTAGGCAGAACAAAATCACCACTACCAATACCTACCCGTCTTGTCAGCGTGGTACAAACGTCCTTTCGAAGAATAGGCTTAAGTCCGGCAATGAATTATTAGAAAAGGTATTGATGTGATTAGAAACCCTCTCATAGGCTACTAAGAGACAATCTGAGAATTAAAATTATAATAATTTTCTAGAAGACTACAAAAAGCAAGCTATTAATCAGAAATTTATATTTTTATGTATTAACACGCACAATGCTTTTCGTAACCAATATAAGATCAACTTGTTTGATTCGACTTAAATTCAGTATTTAGAATTTTTCAATTCAAACAGTTAATCCAATTAAGAAAGTACGCTGAGCTACATAATAAAAATAATGCACCTGAAATGAGAAAATCGCTGTGCTGCAGTCGTACTACTGCCTGACGGCAGTAAGCTTCTTCAAAGATTCTCGTTGATAATAACGAGAGTATCTTTTAAAGATCAACATTCTTAAGGCCTGTTTCACCTAGAATAACGTGGAACTACTTGTCACTTATTCATTGTACAATAGAAAGTGACACTGTTTTGAAATGATTTTCGAAGTTCATATCAATCTGTAATCGTTTCGAAAGTACAGCTAACAATGTTCACGAGCGCTATAAGTTACTCAGCGGTTAATTGATAGTGCATCGTGCAACTCAGAGACATGCATTATATGAACAATTACTTAGCAACGATTAAGCCACAGGTCGTAATGGTCCTTTAAGGTTGGGAGCCAATCCGGCATAGAGTATTATGTATTCATGTTAGACGGTTATTGATTAAAACTGAATGAATATTGGGCAATACATTTTGTAACTGATTTTTTAGTTGTATGATATGATGTAAGCATAGGGCTAAACTAATATAATTTGGTATATTTTAATTGTATTGTCTATAGTCTACTATTCCAAACATGTTTGTTACAATTATTGTCCTCGACTGCTCGTTATTGCAAAACTGTATAACATTTAGAGTCACTTCGCCACATCATTGTGTCAATGAGTCTGATATTTATACATTACAAATGTAATTATAAAGAATGTAACTAATAAATATTTGGAACCTCTGGTAATCCAACTAAACAATTTTTTATAGGTCCTCTTAGTTAAACCCCATTTAAAATGTAATGTTCGTTAGTTAACGATAGTCAATCTTAATTCTGTAATAATGTAAGGTTATTTATTTTAATTATTTAATGGCGGATTTATTTATCACCAAACTATTTCTTTCCATTAAATTACTTAAGGCATGAGTATAATTTAAAAAGTTGAATGTCATTAGTTATTTATCTGTCAGAACATATTACAAAACTGAAGTAGCATTTATACGCGGCCTAAAATAATTTCGTATTTCGTACATTAACATGACCTGGTCTGGTCATTATGATACGTTCGAAATTTGACTAATGAGTGTAATCAGAATATCTACTAGCTAAAATTACTATAATCATTATTTTCCTGTGTTTGAATAATATCACAACGAAGTATCTTGTGTTTATGGCAACCCTAGTGTCAACTAATCTTTTGTTTTCAATGATCAAACAATAGACACAAGATTAATTTATTTTTTAAAAATCGATATCGAATTACTAAAGATAAACTAAAAATAACTAGAAATAACTAGGGAATTTTAAACATAGGTTTGAGCAGATTAAATTTTATGATTATAAAATTTATTATATACCTATCCGTATAACATTTTCTTCGTTCGCAAATTTGCTGCCTTTGGTCACTAATATTTTTTTTAATGTTGACTATGTTGTTTTTCTGTGGTCTTGACAACCTGAGTATAAGCTTTTAAATGTAAACAGGACGATTTAATTTTGTTTACACTTGCACCGATATACGTATCCAGCTTTATACAATACATTCATATTTACGTAAGTTACAAATGTACTAGTACACTAGTTGATATTCGTGTTGTTCACTGCTTGTTCTAGTTACGTTTTCTATCATAGGAAAAGACACATAAGTACGCTATTTTGACCTCTTTAAGTTACGCCATTTTTGGTTTCGTTTAAATGAAATTTTACACTCTAAGTTCGAATAAAGGGAAAGAAATATGGTAATTGAGTATTTATTCATCCAAATTGGTCCAAATTGGTAAGCAGACACTATACAAAGCTAGCTCTTACAATTAGTTCTGGTCAATATTCATCAGCAAAATTTGCATATTTAATAAAAAAACTGACACGCCTAATTATCTAGTATGTGGTAAAATAGAAGATGTGCGACATTTGGTGTTGGATTGTGATAGGAATAAAAAGGTTTTCCTTAGAGAACTGAAAGTAAGTTCATTTAATGTAGGTTTGATAATGAGTTGTCCAGGTTTAGAAGCAGCTAAGAAATTATGTCACCTGATTACAATAGCTCAATAATGGTACACTGTACCAAAATGTTGTAATTTTAATTAGACATTTACTATGTATAAAGGTACGATGGGCTTGGCATGTCCTTACTGGATCAAAACCCCAAATTAGATTAAGACAACAAAAGACGCGAGCAACAATGAATGACCTAATAATCTAGTCGACTATGACTCACAGAAAGTTTCAATTTCCATAATATTTGTTAGATGCCAAACATGTACATTAAATTGAAAGCGTACAAATCCATATTAGGTGCAGCGAAACTGAGAAGTGCCATCGAAAATGCCAATCGGCCTACTCCAGATCACTACGGCTTGTAGTCCACCCACGATTCCTATTAGGGCCGCGTCTTTTAATACATTCGACAGGTTTACGATCTGTTTTTGCACACGGTACTTTATACTTTCACACAGTTTTGTTATTTATATTTTGTGCACTTTTATGTCGAATTTGTGTTCCAAATCGCAGTATTTTATCAATCATAAAACCAAGTCCTTTCGTCTATCTACTATCCTCGTCTCATCTTAACTTTACAGGTTACTTGTACATAATAGACGAAATGCCAATACAATTTTATGTTTGTTTTGACAGCAATTGCTTGTTTGAAGTCATTATCAAGTCAAATTTATCATTTTATACAAGTAAACTTCGTAATGCCTGAAACATGAGCCACTTTTGTATGCTGAAGATTTTTTCAAACCTTATCACGCAAATCATTCCTAAAACATTTCAACTTCACATTTAAAATATTAAGATTGTCAGATTAGATCCTTAACTGATTTCAGCTATACAACATTAACATCAGTAATATAATTTATTCAGATTGTTTATTATAATTAAGTAACGCTATTTTATATTTGTTCCTCTATTTGGTAAAGCAAGGACAGAGGTTGAATAAAATCGTTACGTTGGTATAGTGGTGATTCATAAATTTCAAACAATAGAGCCGTATCAAACAGATGTATCTGTTTGTCTTGGGACAATACTTGTATTGATTTTGATCGGTTTGATTTTAAATGTACTCGTACTGTAAGTAACAATGATCGAGGCCAGTTTTATAAAAATATTCAAGCGCTAAAACAGACAGCTTCTGGAAACTATTCCAGGTTCTGGTTGCACTCAGTTATACAACCAGAATTTAAAACTATACTCTATTTATGATACCAGATTAATAACTAAATATATCTGGACTGATTTATATTATATATATACATATACGTATGTATTGATGAATAAAACTCAAATCATATATATTGGAACTTCTTAGAAACTTACTTATGCGCAAAAACGTATTATATAATAATAAATCAATAATCTCACACATCTCACACACGGCTGTCTGATTTCAATTTAGGTAGAGCCTGTACTACATGTTATAGATAAATTATAAGCCCAGACAAAGAATAAGCAATAATGCTCATCACACGACTACTTGTCATGGGAGGGAATCAAACCCTCGACTGCCCCCTTTGCAGTCACTAATCATATGACCAACAGGCTCGTCCATAAATAATAATAACTAACTTTTTATAATGTTAATCAATGACAACAGTTGTGTCATAAATGCTATTTCTCTACCAAGCATATTGTACTCGACATAAAGATATGGAAACGCGCTACAGAGTTCTTGACGTAGATTCACATTAGTAAATTATAATGTAATGATCGTAGTCACAAAATCTACATGAATAATTGCTGCTGCACTGTTTCTTTAAAGTCTTAATGTGTTTCGGGTCGCCATACATCCTCCTAAGTACATAAAATACATACATAGTGTTACAACCTGTTGATTAATTAACTAGTCGATATGGTCATAATTATAGTCATAATCATAACTCTCTATGTAAATGGCAGATTGATGTTAGCGGGACAAATCTGATGATCTACTGTTATCTGTTTTGTAACACAGTAAGTTAATTCATACTGGTAAACAAATATTCCTTTTATAGCGTTATTTATTACTACCACGACTTAGTAGTCACCGTAACCTTTTAAAGTTTATGTTATTAGAGTGTAACTTAGGTATCAGGCATTTGCTTTATAAGGCTACGGTAATCGCTTTCCTCAAGAGTGTGTGTGTGTGTTTCCTTCTCATCTATTTCTCATCCGGAGTGGAAACAGAAATTCATCGTTCAGCAATTTTGTCTTTTATGGCAGCGGTTGTCTTTTACTTTGAAGTGAGCAGTCTGTCCTTAAGTACTCTATACCATAAAAAAGTTCCTAGAAATCTTAGAACCCTTGAAACTCCAATATCTTAAAAAAACTACCAGATTATTATTTTTTTGTAAGTTCACATAACCTTGATGTCCAATTACCATACCTAGACTAATGAACCACTTTCTAAAACATGAAATTCTATACGGTCATTGCAAAATCGGACAAAGATATTTAAAAAGGCCAGTAAAGTAGAATCTATGTACAGTTTACGATATATGTTGTAACAATAAATACCATAAACAAACAGTTTCTGACCTTTTGTCTGTCATCATCAACGAGAATAAAGTCGCAGTCACTCTTGGTACTTACATCAGCTGATCAAACACTTGTGGCGTAGTAACTTCGTAACTGTTTGTAATCGTTCGGAGTATTACAAACGCCTAAGCGTATGTATTATCTGATTACTGAGTAAAGGTAATTACGGTAGCTAGTTATTTTTCTTAATATTTATAACTGCTTTAATGATCCGGTAACATCAGTTGTTCATGATGAATGCTTATGGTCAGGGATTCGATTCTCGAGACCGAAGATGTGGATTGGCTGCCGTCAAATTTCAGTGCCAAGACAGTTTCTACATTGCACCGTGCCCCACAAAGGTACGCGGGATCGCTCTTTACATTGATTACGAATGTAGCGTGTGCTTCTGTAGAAATCTTGTAATATTGATTCTTATAAGATTTCTACACCTATGTGTAACCTTATACTGTTTGACATCACATCACAACACTGTTGCACTAGACCTTCCCTGAGAAAGGAGGTTTTAGACTATTATATCAAGTTGTCCAGACGGGTTAGTATTGAGTTTGTGTCAAGTTTGCCTTCTCTTTGCAGAACCGTTGTATTGCATAGTTTGCTCGCTTAGTCGGTTTTTATGATACTCACGGGATGAATAGGGGTAGTGACTCTTTATATTCTTAATCCATCATTACACTGGTTTTCATAATGTAGTGTTTATTGGTAAGAACAATCGTAAAAACGTCTCAATTTGTGTATTTTTGACTAATAGTTTGCTGATGTCGGGCAAATAAAGTTTGAATTGCCAGTGTAATTATTAAATTGGCTGCCATTATAAATATGCAGTTGCAATTTTAAACGGAAAACGTGTTCAGTTTTTTAGACCAATGAAAAACCTGGGTATCAATCAAATGTAAGTTAGGCAATTACGTGACTGGGCAGTAGCCGACATTTGTGTGTCTAATAGGGTGGCAACGGACTTTATACAGTGTAAACATTATTCTAGTAATTTGTTGATATCTGCTCCACTTTTGTGAATATTTCTGTAATAATAAATTTCAACACATAGCACATCAAAAAAATAATTTGGCAAATAAGATACGTTTAACTTGAGATTAGGTTGAAATTCCAAACGAAGACACAGATTATAGTCATTTATTTATTTTTTCGTACATAATTTCAAACTTTTAAAATCTTAGTACTCAGAATAAGCTGGAGTTGGGTTATTTGAGTTTCTTGAATAGTTTAAATATTACAGTGTGCATATATTACTATTATATACTCGTATGTTTACTAGTTTTTCCCTGTGGCTTCGCTGACGTGGAATTTGGACTGCCACATTAAGTTTCGTAACAGATTATTTTAAATAAATAATTTTTTTTTAACATACAAACAATATACTTAAACTACTTAAACAATATAGATGCTTTTCTTTGTTTGTTTTGTGTCTGATCTACCTAAGTCTATCTCCACCTTTATCTGAGCGTGTTGAACATTGGCAAAAAACACAGCCCACATCCAATTAGATGGCAGACGTCGTTAGTAAAACACAAATTATACTTAAAATGATCATGGGCCGGAATAAATGTAAGTGCTTTAGAGACGCAGTTTAGGGGCACATTTCAGTTTTTATAAGAAACATGTCATAAATCGAATTGTTATATTTCGGCATTATAACAAAATGATTGTTTTCTATTATGACTTTAAAGAGATACCAGCAGATTTACCTTTATTTCATACATTTTTTTAATCAAGACACTTTCAGCAAGCGAAGTTTACAAAATAAAGCTTTTGCACGCGGCTTCGCTCGCGTGGAATTTGGTCTGCCACAGTTTCGTAACAGATCATTTTAAATAAATAAATATTATTATTTTTTAATAAAAAGTATCCTATGTTACTTCTAATACTTCCAAGAACATGTGTACAAAATTTCATGATGATCGGTTGAGTAGTTTTCGCGTGAAACCGTAACAAACAAACTTACATTCGCATTTATAACATTAGGAGAATTATATCGCCTCGTTAGCTATTTATTTATGTTTTCTTTAAAACAGACACTAGCTACATTAACACTATTGTTCATGTTGCTTCAGTTACGTGTCCTACCTATAAATGTGTTCAATGGCGGCTTTTGATCCAATCATTCGTCATCAAATTATGACTAAACCTGTTTCTTCTTATTGTGTGTGTCGCTCCCAACATATTTTTACTATTAAGGCTAGATGGCTTTTTCCATCAATAACTTTACTGGCCATCGACCAGTATAACTTAAACTGTCATTATATTGGACAAGTGTAACATGAAATGTGTTGTGTAGACATTTGCTTACAGGTTCTTACGAATAAGTGTACAAAATTTCCTCTTTAAAGTTAAATTAAACATACATTTTTATAATGAAACAGTTTAAAATGGTCAATCAAGCTATGCTTAACATATATAATGATACACGATACGATACATGAGAACCATTGGTCTACCCATTGTATTTTTTTAAAATATTTAATTATTTGTATGTATAGTTAGTCAGTTAGTTATATAGCAATTAAGTAGTAAATTTGTGTATATTATTTATATCTGATATAGGTTTCTCTCTTACATAGCTATTACTCAACATCTTTACATAATTATTATAAACTTTGTCGAATTCAATATGTTATCTTTGCACCTACGGCATTATATTTGTATATCACCTGATGATTGACATTAAGTCCGTCTTTGTACAACTTGTGCAATAAGTTTGAAATAAATAAATGAATAATTCTAAACAGATATTTGATTAGACAAAAATCTTATCTTTATATCCAAACTTACTAATTAAATCGGTCTAAAAGTTCTGTAACTGTAACTTCAGGAATATTTTACATTTTTAAACGTAATTATTGCAATACAAATTTTTATTTATCTCAGCTGATGAATCAATAGATTCGCTTTTATATTAGCATAATAGTTGTCATTTTGTTTTTTCCAAACATAGCAGTAAATTATATTTTTTGTTTTCCTTCTTTCAGAACACCTTCATTCGGAACTCTATAAATTGGTCTCTTGCACTATATATTATTATAATCCTCTGCAATAACCCTAATCTAGTCGATAAATGCCACTATTTTATTACGAAATATCCAGCTATTCCTTACATCCAGTCTTTAAGTAATAATAATATATTACTGTGAGGTCAACGGTATTTATTACAAGTTGTTGCTTTTAATAATGTCATTGCTAGAATATAACAATAAATTCTATAATAATAACTTCTTGTGAGAACTGTTATAGATAAAACAACAACAACAACAACGTAATGATGCATCATTACGGTGAAAGGGCAATTAGATACTAATAAATAGGATTTAAACCTTTTAGAAGACATAGAAATTGAAAAGTATATTTAGGTATCTTATGTGGGTAGATCTATAAGGTACACACACATAAGAGTCACATCATCAGCCTTTATTAGTCCACTGCTGGTACATAGGCCTCTACTTAAACAGGAGGTTTTGGGCCTCCTATAACACGCTGACGACCGGGGTTGGTCGTTACCAACAGAGAAGAGAGAAGAGAAGAGAAGATTAAGAATACAGAATATCACCATTTCTATTCACGTAAGATTAATACTCGTTTATTCAATTATTCCAGAGAGTTACCATAAACAAACCATTCTTTTCTTACCCTAAAGAATGCAGATTGGTCTCACTTGTAAGTGGCTTTTAAGATGACTGCATTTGTCATTATTACTAATGAAATTTTTTGATTTTTTAGTTCTTCCTGAAGGTTGGGAGGCAAAACTATGCATCTATGTACATTTTTGGCTACTGGTGGTAGAAAAATATGGTCCTGGCGTGGTCGGAGGATATGGTTATCACTTCCCCGAAATTAATGTTGCATCGGACGACACAGGTTGTTCATATAACTTAATACAACCAACTGAATATCTTCATCAGATTAAGTTTAAGTTTTGCAATTACGTTTCGGTATTTGCGTTAAAATTTTAAGTAATGAAAAGAAAGGTACAGTACAATATGATGGGTCAATTAATAGCTAAATTAGAAAAAAAATCTTATGTCATATGACATTTTATAAACATATGTTTGGCATTGACTATTACTAAAATTCCTTTTGCAATCACTCTCAATAAGATTAAAATATTTTTATGTTAATCATAATCCAATATGGTGGCTATAAACTACTAGTGGCTCTAAAATATTGTCAAATATAATTTAATTGGTGTGGTAACACGGTAGGGCGGGTATAGTTACGGATTTGGTAGTTTGCATAATATGGTTGCAATTGCTGTAGGAGTCACAAACAGAACTTATATGAGTATCTGAAGCAATAGAGTTAGGATCCTTCATACTGTGTTATTACTAATTACTCCTTTACTAGGATTACTTTATTGTGCAGACAGATAGCAGTTTATTGTACAAAAAATATAGAATAATATTAAAATTTGTATACTTTTGTATACCCTTATGATCTAAACCCAATACAAAGAAAGTAAAATGATAAACATATAATAAAATTTGCACGATTCGTGGTCTTATCGTGATTTACGATCTCTTCTAGGCTACCAATGAATGGAGAAAAAAATTAAGGATGAGATGGGAAGTTACAATTTGTAGTATGGTATCATTAAAGACAGGACTAACTGCTATTTTCAAACTTATATCTCATTGTTATCATTGTCATCCATAAAGTAAAAAGTAGTAAAGAAATAATTAGACGAGCTACTTCTCGATCTGTGGAATATGTATGCATATAATAGCAATCTGGAGTTTCTCAATTTTACGAGACCTACAGCAAGCCGTATCGAGTATTTATCGTTCGAATATTTAACTAAACAACCTTATCGTAATCAAGGTATTATATATAGATATTAGTGGTTTTGATATGTAACTATTCCACAGGACCTAATCTCAGAGTGTGGGCGCTTAGGAAAACGTTTATTTCTTGGTCATAATAAGAATAAATTAGTTAGATTAAAGGCCTTTAAATAAATGTAATTTTAGTAAATTGAGTGACTTTTATGGAGTGTCTAACAATTGTGGATTTATTGCGGTAAGTATGCTGTTCAATTTTTACTGCCCCTGTAACATCTGTAATTCAATACCCTAGTAACTAATTAGGTAAGGAAGTTGTAAATAATAATAATAATAATAATAATAATATTGTATTTATTTCTCTCATCACAAAGGTAGTTACAATTTGTGGAGTACATACAGTTTAGTCAAATTACATCATTCCTTTGTGAGAGACTGGTGTCTATGGTAGGAAATCCTGTGTTACAGATCACCAGGCTCACACCTCCCGGACAAAACAAAGTAACAACAGTTGTAGCATAAACCAGTTTCCAATTAATAATATAGGTAGACAAGAGAAAATAAATAGAAAATAACAGTAATAACAATAATAAAAAATAAAAATAATAGAATGTAAGTATCAATATTTACGTGTAGGTACGTGAGTGAGTGTAAGTATGTATGTATTTATGTGTGCGTATGCCTGTGTCTGTGTGTATGTGTGTGCGAGCGGTGCTTAATAATACAGATCAAACAAAATGCTTTGTACATGGATTATATTAACTTTGAGGCACAAGTAGACTTTCTGTGTCATCATAGCTTAGGTTTCGTAGCCATAACATTAATACCGTCTTCAATTTAAATTTGTTAAAGCAGTATATGCAAAGGATAGCATTAATTTTATTATACAAGTATGGCCCCAAAAAACAAAAGAACCTACGAGATAAAGTCGTTTTATAAATTATATTATCCTGAAAGACCCTATGTTTACGCCGTTTCGTAGCATTAATTAGAGGATCATAGTTGGTAAGTGAGTGGGACTTAGTAATAAGATGGAAAATAAAAAGTTGCCGAACTGTAAGGACATCAAATTTTCTGTACAAGTCTCCCGTGCGATGCAAGGAAGGTAGGCAAAGCGCCACCTTTAAAACTGCCCTTTGAGCACGTTCCAACTTTATCAAAATGCTCTTAGCTGCACCTCCCCAGGATGTGATGCAGTACGTTAGTATTGATTGGCCCAAAGCGAGATACGTCATTTTAAGGATCTTATTATCACATACATGTCTCAAATTTTTGAAAATATAAATTAGTTTTCTAGTTCTAGAAGTTAACACATTTATGTGAGCTTCAAAGTTTAAATTTTTATCAATAATGATTCCAAGGTATTTAATGGAATCTACCATTTGCAGTTCTTTGCAGGTACATGGAACATATTGATTATTACACAGATGTGCAATGATGGGCTGAGGAGTTTCAAGATTAGATTTTTTATTTTTTAGTTGGAATGCTATGTACTTGGTCTTATCGGTATTTAAAGATAGAAGATTGCTTTTAAGCCAACAAGTGACTCGATTCATGCCCTCTTGTGCACTCTGATATGTGTCCTCCCAGGAATCACCTCGAAAAATTAGTACGGTGTCGTCTGCAAAGGTGATTATTTTACCGGTGTTAGGTATATCTAATTGGCAAAGATCATTTATGAAAATTAGAAACAAGGTTGGCCCGAGGATACTGCCTTGAGGCACACCTATATCCAAAGGAAGATCATGACTACGTACACTGTCAATCTGTACACACTGTGAGCGATCTGTAAGGTAACTAGTGAAAAATTGTAACTGTACGCCACGAACACCCATCACTTCCAGTTTTTTGAGAAGTAGTGGGACAGAGACTGTGTCAAAAGCCTTGGCCAAATCTAAAAATATGGCTAGTACCTTTTTCTTGTCGTCCAATTTAGTAACTATATAATTTGTAAGCTCATGTACTGCGTCATCTGTAGACCTATTTCTGCGAAAACCGAACTGTGAATTCGAAAGCATCTTTTTTGTTTCCAAGTAGTTAATGAGTCTATTATTGACGATTTTTTCAATGATCTTTGAGAAACCAGGAAGAATAGATATAGGTCTATAATTATTCACAGAGTCTCTGTCGCCACTTTTATAGATAGGATGAACAAGTGCTCGTTTGAATGCCTTTGGAAAGATACCGGACGAGAATGCCAAATTACATATATAGACTAGTGGGTCTATTAAAATACTTTTATACCTTTTAATAAAACTATTGGAAATACCGTCTAGTCCAATAGCACAATCATTTTTAAGATTTAATATGATCAACTCCATTTCACAGGCATCTGTGGGATGAAGCACAAACGACTGTGACTGAGTCAAAGGATGGTACGATTCATCAATATTTGCAGAATTAATTGTCTGCAACTTCCCTCCTATGACTTTTCCAATACTTGTAAAATATTTATTTACCAAGTTAACCGACTCAGTAGGGTTAATGTTGTTCATCAAGTCTAAGGCTGGGCTTCGGGTTTGTTTAGTGTATGTGATATTTTTAATAACTTTCCAAAGCTGTTTCGTATTGTTTTTAGCGTTATTAATTTCAGATTTCTCGTATTCTCTTTTAACATTTTTAATTAAAGAATTAGTGTAATTGCGATAACGAGTATAGGTCAGCTTATGGATTTCGTTTCTCGGATCTTTTTTTGTCGTTTGATATAATCTGTCCCTATTTCTTATACACCGTAATATTCCCTTTGTAATCCACGGTTTTAAGATGTGCTTTCTTACAGAAGTACGCGTGATTTTAGTGCAGATTTCTAATTCTTTCTTTAAGGTGGAAATAAGAAAGGTAACAGTCTCATTAACGTCGCTCATAGGGTATATTGGAGTTAAATCTATCTTATTGAGGGCCTTATCAAGGGAGTCGTAATCAACTTTTTTGACATGCCTTTTAGGTCTATAATTATTGGATAGCATTTCTAGACTCAATATAACGCTGTAGTGGTCAGTAACAGTCGTATGTGAGATAATACATTTTGCAGAAAATTTGGTCTTGAGGATAACATGATCAAGACATGTGTGAGTGTGTGTTGGCATACAATGGGCCGGTAACATACCATGCGCAGCCAAAAGATTCAAGTAGGATTCCGCTCTGGTGTCTTTCGATGTGGCCGCAATGTCAAGATTAATGTCCCCCGTAATAATAATATTTTGAAAAGATGCTAGGCTTGTTAGAATACTATTTAATGATTCTAGGAATTTAGTAACATTTTTTTCACCAGGGCGACGATATACAGCAAGAATAGTAGTGGTGTTATCAACTTTTATCATAAGACAATTGGCATCTACGAGGTTTGGTTCTGATATATCATAGCTACTTGAAGATTTGGAGTACACCACTACACCTTCATTTTGTGTCTTATTGTTCGATGTAGAAGTATGGTTATAGCCATCTAACTGTGGTATACGATCGTTATTGCATAACCAACATTCCGTTAGTATAATTAAATCCCAGTAAATGTTGAAGCTATGCAGTAATGTTTCTAAGTGCGGCATATTACAATTAATACTTCTAATATTTTGAATTATCATATTCAGAGATGAATTGAGTGGATAGAGCATGTTAGTACAGATATTTTCAAAATCACATGTAAAACTATCAGCTGCTGTCAAGTTATCTAACTCATTGTTGATCTGAGTGTTATTTGGATCGAACATTTATGTATGCAATTATTACGTTTACTATTCTTATGTGAACCAAATAAGTCATATATTTAATATTATAATCCAGGGGATAAGTGTTAGCAGTGTAGAAGTTTTCTATACCACTTCTTGATGAAGTCAAGATCACTTTAACAGTTTTTATACTAAACGCATTGAACTGTAAACTTGTGTAGTGTAATTTAATATTGATTAGATGTTGATTGATTAAGCAGACCTTAAATGTGTTTGAGTGTATGTATAGTGCTTTTCGCATAGTTTTTGTAAGTGTTATTTGTAAAAGTTTTATATAAAGAAAAAAATTAATACAACAAATCGGCACAACAAAACACAAACTGTCAGACGGGTCAATATATACCGAGTAGTTCTTATAACAATAACTTAAATAATTTATGTAATAGCAAGATAAAGAAGTAATCGCACGTTCTAGTCATATCTGCGAACCCATTCTAGTAAAGTCTTCCTCGCAATTTATACGTGTAGCTCGATGGCCTTCCTTTAGTCTGATATAAACTTTGCCGAAAGAAATCCAGCAGCTGGCCTGTTCGTGAGATTTTGTGAATTCCCGGGCCAGGTAAAAAAGACGTCTAGTTTTAGTAGTTAGATTGTCCGTCACATAAACCGGCGAACAATGCCCTCGTATTTTGAGATGACCGGTATTGATCTTTTCACCTTTAGCATGCACTTTATTGAAATTAACCACGGATTTCATCAGATTTTCTTTTTGAGATGTTGTAGTAAATTCCACCACTATGGGTCCTGGTTCCTTCTTAGTTTTAATACGAAAAATGTCTCGAATTTCACCGTCTAAGATCGGGTTGTTCACAGTTTCACCCAGACGCAAAACATGAGTTTTAAGGTCCTGCTTTGCCTCCGGCTTAGCCAAGGGAATGTTACGTATTTCTATGCTAGATGACTTAAGGCTCCTTTCTAATTGATCCACCTTCAACTCCAAGGAATGTATGTGGTTTTTGTGTGATAAATTTTCCTTTGTGACCGCTTCAAATTTTTGTATTAGGGTATCATACATGGTTGAGAGGAATTCCAAAGTTTTTTGAGTCTCAACGTTTTGTTTCTTAATAGCCTCCATGTCTTGTTTAATACAAAGGAATTCCGCTTCTTGTTTTTTCTGTATAGTACAAAGGAGCTCCCTAATTTCAGCGTTGGCCAAATCACCATGTTTACGCTTCGATCTCCTTGAGATGTTAGAATATTCTTGATCAATATCAGATTGCATTATGTCAGACGCGGTGTCCGATTCTTGTGTAACAATTATTTCATCAGGCGGTATAGACAACTTTAATGCAGATGACGTCGAAGGAGGCGATCGGTTAATTGGCATGGCTTCTTTAAATATTACAATTAAAATACTTGCTGTATAATTCTTAACCAAACGCAATAATTTTAGAATTTCAAGCACTCAGTATTAGAAATTTTACAATTTATTAGCAAAAAGTGAAATGATCATTGGGATTTGAACTCATACCGCGCAATTACAGGTGACAAACTCCACGTATTACGCTACTGTATCAGTTAAGGGTAATGTTAGATTAACGCTTCTATACTGTAGTTGCTCAGGTTTATCAAACTACCTGTTGCCTCTGGGGTCCTGGTACTTTTTATATTTTTGCAGAAAGATATGTTTGTCACTCTCACCCAAGTAGGCGGTACCTCACAAGAAGCTTGCGCAAGCGGCGATGGTCGGGTGGGGCGGTCCTTGCAGAAACAGTTGAACAGCAACCTCCTCACTACTTATGCACTTCTATTATTTTGGACGATTTTTTAACTTTAATTTCTTTTAAAAGGAAAACATTAAACAAAATTGCGTGAATTTAGGACACGTCCGTTTGTCGCCGAGGTCCGGGGGGAAGGGGAAATGAAATTACAGTTTTATGATTTCTGAACCATCGTCATTATGTGGGGTGGTGTCGCCTGCCTGCTGATGCGGACACCACCTTGGAGTGAATTCTCTATTTAGGCGACGTACGGCACATGTGGATGTTACCCGCCCACCACTTATCTAGGGCCACCCGTAAGCCCAGTACCTCGATGCAACCAACCACCAAAGAGACTTCAATGGAGGCCAGGCGCGTCGCATCTTGAAAGTTCGTCACCTGGGCTGTGGTCAGTGTGTCATGGGCGTAACAAATTACGTGCAATCCGGGAGCAGACGATCTCAAAGGACCCAGTCGTATCTCATGTTTCACAGGACTAGTCTGTAAACAGACTTCTACGGACACCTCACGACAAGAGGTGTCTTAAAATACAATTTCGGTCCTCATACATGACACTACGTATCTCTAGATAGTCTACCACTAACCGCCTCAGGTACTCGAGCACCACGTGTTACAAGATTATTACGTGTTAAAGATGACAAAAGAATACACTTGTAGTATTGAAATATTTATATATATTTACAATAGCTTTTGCCCGTGGCATTTGGTCTGCCACATTAATTTTAGTAACAGACCATTTTAATTATTTTTTTTTATACATACAATCCTACGGTACATCATCTTTTTTTTTATATTAAGAGCCTGCCAAAGTGACTCTACTCTGCCTGATGGAAAGCATGAATAGAATCCAAGAGTTGTGGTCACCATACTCATTGCAAATGCAGACAATGCAGTATGGTGACCCACACAATGGCGGCCTTGTGAGATGCTTTTTCACATTCCGCTTGGGGACATAAAAGGCATGACAGTCATTGTGACAGTGTAAGGCTTACACAGTTACCACGATAACTGTCACCCCTGCGTCAATGGGCCTCCGGTCTCACAGTCACCAACGAAACACGAGAACACGGATGCTGACGCTTTAAGTTGGTCTTCTGTGGGCGGGTAGTACTGCCCCGCTCGAGCTGGCCCGCTCGTGCTGAAATCAGCGTGGCTCTACTACTTGTGTAACTTTAATGGTTAGGGTAATTTTAATGGGTTATGTTAGGCAGCGTACGCCAAAACAACTGATATGTATCGTTATATTACATAAAATCATTACAAATTGTAATCTATATGTTATTCCGATGTATAAACCTATATTACTGTAAAGTTTCATTCAAATCCGTCCAGTAGTTTTTTCGTGAAAGAGTAACAAACATCTATATACACAAACTTTCGCATTTATAATATGAGTAGAATATAGGTACTCGTAAACGTGCTATGAAGCATAGTACCGTAGTTTTACAGGAAACATTTTTTTTTCCTACTAGAACTTACTTATTCTGAGAAATTCGTTAAACATACAAAAATACAAAATAATGTATTTCCGTTTAAGCTCTTTAAGCAAGTAATGACTGTGTTGGGCAGCTTAAACATACGTCACTGTAGCATGCTGTCGATTATTTTTCTATTCTAAGATTAAGATTTAATAATAATAATTTTAGACTAGTTACCTTAGTTTACCAAGATGATTCTTACAATAGTGATATATTCTTAGACTCTGACAAGTCAATGTATAAATATAGTATTACGTACTGTCATTGGCCTACAGATTGTGGTTCATAATAATCTGCAAGGAAAATGTCCACGTACAAGTGTGCATCGCGGAATTGCAAATGAAATGTTTTCTCAAGCTTATCGCTTAGTTACAGTCCATCAAGATATCCGCCATGTCCATTTGTTGGACTCATAAAAGGACAACGGCAAAGCAAATGATCGCCCTCAGTGATTTTATTGCGTTGATGTTACATCGTAGAATATTTACAACGGGTTCCCACTTCATTTTTAATAGCTGCATAAATAATCTTTCTCTATGTAATGTAAATAAGAAATAATAATATGTTGTATGTTCTAAATAGTAGAAAGCCGAATGAACCTTGTAATTTACTTGTACATTAAGCTTAATAGGTCAACAATTGGATTTAGGAATAATTTAACTTACCTTTAGGTAAACTTATAAAAGTAGTTCAATACTAAGCACTCTTTCATTTACATTTAAACATCAAATAAAATTGCATTACTATTCGAAATTATGTAAATAGGACTATAAACACTACTTCATAAGATTTTAGCTAGTAGAGTATGCACTCGAACTTTTTAAATAGATTAATTGGCAGTGACAATTGGTTTTTAACATAACTGTTATAAGCGGTTCTCATATCCTTATACTGCATTCATTCATTGACGGCTTTATGTTATCTAATTTAGTTGTTAAAACACACTCATTTTTAGTGATAAACGCTTACTTATTATTTATCCTACTCTCTAGCAAAAATTGACAGAACGTCATTAGGATTAAAACTTCATTTCTTATATTTATTAATGACTAGCAGCCCATTCCGGCTTCGCACGGGCATAATATTATAATAAAAGAAAATATACAATGTTTTACAGTGAGTTTCTAAAAAAATAACATTCATTGAAAACCAAAAACTAAGATATTAATTTTGTTTTGTGAATAAATACAGATGAACTGCGCGGCAAGTTAATTTCGTGATGTTGACTCCCTCCAGTATCTCTTCAACGCATAGCTAGCCGAGCGGAGTTTTTTCTATTATTTAAGCTGGTGATATCTTTTGAATGGAATATCCGAATCGAATCATTTAAAAGGTGATATGAAGGTATTGAAGTAGCCTTAAATAATGATTTATTTATTTTGATAAGGATCAATACCTAGGTACGAATAAAGAATCTTTTCTAGCGGTGGTATATAATTCTTTTTTTTAATAAAAGGAATTATTATTATTGTGACGTAATTATAAAAGATAGAGACATGCTGTCTCGATATTTTTTATAGATAGTGATATGTCCTAAAAAATTGTATTACATCATTTTGTTCTATCATTAATAGTTTTCGCAGCGCACGCGATTGAAGGAAGTGTTTTGTTAATTTTTTTACACCTTGGGTTAGATTATTCTAGTTTTAGTAAGCATCCCTAATTTTTTTTAAAAATGAAGCATAGCCTATGTCACTCGAGAATAGGCCAACGGTGAAAGAATTTTTTGAATCCGTCCAGTAGTTTCGGAGCCTATTAATTTCAAACAAACAAACAAAAAATCAAACCTTTTCTCTTTATAATGTTAGTATAGATATAGATATGTTAGCCCTTGGCAATTTACATTGCCATGCAGATCATAGCACAATTCATGGATGATATTCTGAACACCCTACAGTTAAGTTAGCAAACGTTGTGGAAAAATGACAGGAGCTTATCGCTGGGCCCGATCTGATTCTAGGCCGCATTTCTCAATGGGGTTATAAGAATTTGCTCGAATTCAACGCCAAGAAAACATCGGTGTGTGCTTTCTCCACCAAAAACCCTCGATTTCTTCCCCTCTCCCACTTTACAGAACGCGAACACTCAACTGCCACTTTTCTATACGCAGAACCAAGTTGCTGTGATCGGCGATAGGATAGCGTGCTGGTCGCAAAAATGCGATCGGGCCACAACACATTGTAACAACCAGATTGATAGGCGGGGAAGCCTCTGTGGTCTCTCCAGAATAGGGCCTAACTCGGCGCGGTGTTGATACTGGAGGGGACCTGATATAATGAGGTCCAGGTCCTCTTCAGAGTAGGACGCTTGAGACCGGCCGCCGGCGTGGTTTTTAATGGTAACACCACATACCCCTGGTACCTGCGTCTCTGAAAAGCTGAAGATCTGAAGGGATTTTTCACCCCGACAACAAAAAAAAAGATATACCTACTGATCCAAGTGAGACGGTTCTTCTCGCCTGAGCTGCGTCTTCTTGATGATTGGTTTTGTCTTGTATCCCCTTTGTCATGGACCGTATTCTAACGAGATCTCCCAACTGATCGCACCTTCACCACCCCTTCCACTACAGGATAACACGTGCTGGCGAACTAAACGATTCGGCTCGTTCTTCCTGTGCGTTTTATTTCTACTAAGATCCTGGGTCCTTTACTCGGAGCATGAAAAAGCATCTCACAAGGTTACCATAGTGCATTATCTATATTCACAATGAGTTTGGTGACTGCTACTAAAATTATTATATTCATGCTTGCCATCACTCAAAGTAGAGTCAGTTTTCCAGGCCCTAAATAAAAAAATGATATATATAATGAAATATGGCATACAAATATATATGAGTGTCATTATAAAAAAAAATCTATGTTGATTATTGAAACCGTGCCCTTTGACGTGGTGCAGTCGAAAGCTCTGTATCATAAATTTGAAACCACTTAAAATAATATTGGTTTGAAATTCTAAATTCTCCTACTCAAATGCGATATTTGCGAAATAACGGCACAAAATTGTAGATATGCTACAGTACATATTGTAATTTTATGTTTCAAGTGGGCGGCCGGTTCTGGAAACCAATTTACAAAATATCAAACTTAAAATTCCGATGACTGTATCACGATATGGGTGTCGATTCTAACACTCGAATTTATAGCACAAAAGAATATCTCTTTCTAAAATTAGACATTAAAAAATGAAAGAATATTTAAGGAACTGACAAGTATTTACAAGCTTTTGCCGTAGTTCTTTTTCATCACGTGTATTCACAAATTGTCATAAAATTTAGTATTGCCTGGGCAAAATATGTTATCTACAGTAAGTAATCTGAGGATGTTGGTCGTAATGGAAAAAAAGGACGTATATGTGCTACGTTAAAACTATCACGGCACTAATGCATATGGCACTAATCGCGATCAGACTTTTCAGTTCTTCACAGAATTTTAAAGGCTTTTCTTTTACTAGATAAATTAATTGAAATTAAATCTATTTGAGTCTAATGAGAAAGAATAGAATTGATTCTATATAAACAGCTACTATGTTGATAGCTAGTTATTTAAAAACAATGCACCTTAAATGTACCTAATTTAAGATAACGAGTAAGCAATATAGTAAGAATTGTATGACTGTATATAATAAAGGGACGACTGAACAAAGCTTGATCGAGTTGGCAAGTTGGATTATGACATACTTTGTAGTGTTTGTGCAGAATGTCGCCCACGCCTTATTGACATGCATCTGGGGCCGGTGTGATAAACAAGGACGGTCGGCAGCCGGTCTTCCCACTGGCCTGTTTTAAAGTTGACTGTACTTTTGCATATCTCGTTTTTAATCACTTCAGTTACTAATAGATAAAGGCCTTAAATGGTACGAAGTTGGAAGTATAAATAACCGCGTGAGTAATGTTTGATTTGCCCATTACTTACATACTTTATACTTGCATGCGCTTTGTACTTGCAATTTGCATGTTCTTACATACACTTAAGATCGTCCCTGAAATGAGTAATGTAGAACACGTTCTGAGATTTCTTTTAAAAGTATATTAAGTGTATCATTTTATATATTTACAGTAATGTGTCATCAAGAAATAAGGAACCGTCGGACAATGTAGTAATATAATACAATTTAGTTAGAATATAAATTTAAAATATAGTTAGAAAAAAAATCGGATGCCGTCCTCTATATAAGGATCATGCTTGAAATAGGCGTGTGTTGTAAACTGTGTATGTTACCTGGTTGTTATATTAGGGTAGGTTTAAGCCTTTGGTGACTAAGTGCAAATAATAATTATGTCAGACAATATTTAAACGATCAAATACTGTTTGAAAGGTGTGCTAAATTTTACCGTAGCAATTTAATCTTACATTGTTAACCTGAAAATGATATCAAATAATTTATTATTATCATACAGTCGGCGGGGTTGGCATAGTGGTGGCATATGCGGGGGTGCTGGGCTAGTGGGGTGCTGGGCTAGAAAACCTCCACGTGGTGCACCCTGGTAACGTTGGCGACGGCACTGTTTCTTCCTGTGCCATTTGGAAGAGGACATCACGCCAACGGCTAATATTCTAGCACAAAGAGGAAGCCATTTTCTTCGGCAAATCGGCCGAGACTTGGTCCAACAGAGCGGGCATTTTTGTCGATTCCTCTGTTGGTTCTTCGCTCTTCGGAGCATTGAGGAGGAAAACCTCGGTAAAAAATCACTATGGTGGGACCCTTTCATGGGTCGGCGTTTCTCCACTGCCAATGGTGGAGAAAGGAGAACGGGCTCGGTGTGTACTCACACTGCCGCCGAGCAGGCATTGGAAGATTTAATCTTCCTGCCACCGTTGTCACATCGTAATCCCGAAAGGAGTGTCGTGGTTATGTCTCGCGACACCAATCGGGGGCGAGGGTCTTGGCTTAGCCGCCCGGACTGTGAGGAAGAAAACTTCTTTAAAAAATTACCCCGAATCCCGTGTTCTGGTGCGTGACCAGGGGATGCATGGCTGATGGGTAGTTCAGTCGTAAGCGCACTCCCAGCCGAGGCACCTGCGGACCCCTCGGTTGGGCATAAATATACGCTTGCCCGGGTATTGGGGATCTCTGCCCGGGTCGACCTTTGTTCTCCCCATCTCGTGGGTTCAAATATGGAATCATTGATAAGTAAAAACAAAACTACAGACGAAAAGAAGGAGAAGAAAAGCAGAGGGGAAAAGAGTGCAAGAACGGACGACTTCTCTTCCAACGAAGAGGAGACATTGGTTAGCACGCCTATCTCGGTGGGGCTCCCAGAAGTCATTATGGCTGCTGGGAGCCGTAGAACATCGGAACGATTACGTTCCAAATCCGCCGCGGGTGGTAACTCTAGTGCGAAGGAGGACACACTGGAGCTTATGGCAACGGAACTTTGTGACAGCCGGAAACGTGTACGCTCCAGGGATGACGGCAGCGATACGTCTCAGGAGATGTTGCCTCCCAAGGTTGCAAGCAGTCGTAGGGGGAGATCACGAACTCCGGCCTCGGTTCCGTCAGGCTCCGTTTTCTGCAAGGCAGGAGCCTACAGAAGAGTCAGGGCGGACGGCGAAGCATTAGCGGAAGAGGAGGTCGCAGATCTCCTGCTTAAAATTAAGGAGCCGATGGAAGGGAGTTCTGTTCTCCAAACACCATCATCGATGCAGGAGAGAGCAAATGCGGCGGTGGCCATCATCCACAAAGTGGCCACCAAGTCTAGCAATCTTAAGGGCTGTTTTGTGAAGGCCCTTAAGGACTCCTCTGCCGCTATTGCGGGGGTCGTGGAGAGCCTTATCGGAGACATGGCTCGTCTCCAGGCAGCCAACGAGCGTCTGACGGGGCAGGTGACTGAGCTCAGTGCTCAGTTTGCTCAATTCCGGGCAGATCGCCCCGAACGAGAGGGCTCGCCTCCGTCACAACTTACCCCCTCTTCCAACCTCGGGGGTATTCCTGATGCCCACCTGCGCCAAATCACGGACGCAGTGTGGCGCATGATGGACGGGCGTCTCGCTGGCCTGGAGGCGAGGCTGCCTCCGGCTCCTGTTGTCCGACCGCCGCTCGCGGCAAATAGACTGAAGGCCGTATCGGTGCCATCAACGTCTACCGTTGCGGGCGGTCATGTGTCCTATGCGGCGGTGGCGTCTGTGTCTGCCGCTCCTGCGGTTGCTCCGAGGGCACGACAGGCGGCTAAAGCAACAGCAAAGACAAGTGCACCGAGGTCAGGGCCCAAAACGGCGGCCAAGCCTAGAGCGGAATTCCCTCCGCTCTCCACTCCAGCCGCTGTACCTGGCACCTCCACGCCTGCTCCCCCCACATCTGCCCCTTCCACAGATGGTTGGCAGATAGTCGGGGGGACTAAGAAGTCCCGAAAGCGGGGTAAAAAGGCTGCTCAAAAAGCAGCCTCTACCCCGCAGTCGCTGTCGGTGGCAGTGGCCACTACGAAGAGGCCGCGCAAGCTGCAGGTACCCAAAACCGCGGCAGTAGTGGTCACCGTGTCACCGGAAGCGGTTAACGACGGACTGTCTTACGCGGCCATCTTCCAGAGGGCCCGGGCTAGTCTCGCCAATGACATCGGGACGGATGGAGTCAGGTTGCGCCTCGCTCAGACGGGAGCTCGAGTCCTCGAGTTCCCGGGAGCCGAAGGCGCAAAGACTGCAGATGCCTTTGCCGAGAAGTTGCGGGGCATGTTTGCGGCCACGGATGGTGTTAAGATCGCCAGGCCTACTAAGTGTGCAGAGTTGCGCATTTCGGGCCTGGACGACTCTATAACGGCCGAAGATGTCCGCGTTGCAATAAGAGAGAAGACAGAGTGCAACGTGGACAACATTAGGATCGGCACCATCCGCCCCGGTCCAGGAGGGCTTGGCGCGGTGTGGGTCAGCTGTCCCGTAGCGTCAGCAAAAATTTTAGGCGACGCCGGTAGATTGCTCATCGGTCTCGTCAGCGCTAGGATCACAGTCCTGGCGGCGAGACTGATGAGGTGTTTTAAGTGTCTGGCATCGGGACACACACGCGCCAAGTGTGTTAGCTGTTTCGACTGTAGCGGACTATGTTTCCGCTGCGGTCGACCGGGGCACAAGGCGGCAGAATGCTCTGCCGCCCCACACTGCCCAGCGTGTGCGGCGGGTAACAAGCCTGCCGATCATCAGATTGGGCAGAGAGGCTGTAAACCTCCCTACAATTCTCGGCAAGCGTCGGGGGCTAGCCAATCGACCCAGGCTGCCTCTGATGTCGTTCGCATGTCGGCATCGTTGCCCATGGCGGAGGTTGTAGAGACGGTCGAGTAATGGCCCAAGTCTCCAACCTCCTGGTCCAGACGAACCTGAACCACTGTGCCGCGGCGCAGGACCTTTTCCTGCAAACCATGGCACAGTGGTCGATCGGTGTTGCCGTAGCCGCGGAACCCTATTATGTTCCTCCCCGTCCAAACTGGTTGGGTGACCGGGACGGTTCCGTGGCAGTCGTCGGCTCCACGGCGGCTCATTCTCCGCCCTTGTCGCTAAGAGACAAGGGCACTGGATATGTTGCTGCCGAGTGGGGGGGGATCACTGTGTATGGTGTATACTTCTCCCCCAACCGGAGTTTGAACGACTTCGAGGTTTTCCTTAACAACTTGGAAACCTCGATGCGGCGTCTAACGTCTGGGCACGTCTTAGTGCTGGGGGACTTCAACGCAAAGTCCATTGCGTGGGGTTCCCCCAGGACGGACGCTAGGGGCGAGGCCGTAGAGGAGTGGGCGGCCTCGGTGGGCCTCTGTTTACTAAACAGGGGCTCCACCAACACGTGCGTGCGACAGCAGGGAGGGTCGATAGTGGACCTTTCGTTCGCTACCCCTGCCCTCGCCGCACGAGTAAGGAACTGGCGTGTCCTGGAAGAGGTTGAGACGCTCTCGGACCATCTTTATATCCGATTTGAGCTCTCCCGATCCCAGGACGCCAGTAGGGGTCACGCGGCGCGGCGTTCTTCTCGCTTTCCGCGGTGGGCTGTAGCCAAATTAAATAGGGACTTACTAGAGGAGGCGGCCATTATTCACTCTTGGCTGTCTCCGCAGGCCCCGACCGAGGAGGTCGACATGGGGGCTGGTCGCTTCTGCGAAGCGATTACACAAATCTGTGATGCGGCCATGCCCCGCATCCGAGGTTGCCGGCCTCCACGGAAGGAGGTTTACTGGTGGTCCCAGGATTTGGCGGACCTCCGTGCGGCCTGTACTCGTGCCCGGAGGTCCTACACCCGTAGTCGGCGGCGACACCGCGAAGAAGGCGGGGAGGACCAGCTTCATGAGGAGTACCGAGAGGCGCGGAAAACTCTGAAGCTGGCCATAAGCCGCGCCAAAGAAATTAAGAGAAAGGAGATGCTGGAGGGTCTCGATCGTGATCCCTGGGGTCGCCCTTATCGTGCGGCGCGACAGAAGCTCCGCACGTCGGGCCCCCCCTTACAGAGACACTCCAGCCCAGCTTCCTGCGGGAAGTGGTCGAGGGCCTTTTCCCACAGCGGGTGGAGCACACACCCCCGTCGATGGCCTTTATGGTCGGAGACGACGGGGGGAACGAGGACGATGTTCCGCCCGTCAGGGAATCGGAGGTAGGGGCGGTTGTTCTACGGATCCGCTCCAAGAACACCGCCCCCGGGCCGGACGGGATACCTGCCCGAGTGCTGGCCCGAGCCCTCGAACACATGTCGGACCGCCTCAGGGAGGTCCTGAACGCTAGCTTGGCGTCCGGACGCTTCCCTGAGTGCTGGAAAAGCGGGCAGCTGGTCCTATTGAGGAAGCCGGGACGGCCAGCCGAATCGGTAGCGGCCTATAGGCCCATCGTGCTGCTGGACGAGGCGGGTAAACTGTTTGAGAGGATACTCTCTGCCCGCATCGTCCGGCACCTCCGCGAGGTGGGCCCCGATCTGTCGGACGCCCAATTTGGTTTTCGGGCGGGGCGTTCGACGGTCGATGCCGTGCTGCGCCTGAGGGCCGTAACCGAAGAGGCGGTGAGCTGTGGCGGCGTGCTGTTGGCGGTGTCGTTGGACATCGCCAACGCATTCAATAGTCTGCCATTTAGCTGCATCAGGGAAGCACTCCACTACCACGGGGTGCCAAAGTACCTGAGGCGGCTTGTGGCAGACTATCTTGAGGAGCGTACCGTCATGTACGAGGACCGAGACGGTGTTCTAAGGCGGCGGCTCATGTCGTGCGGTGTTCCGCAGGGGTCTGTCCTCGGACCACTCCTGTGGAACATGGGATACGACTGGGCCCTTCGAGGTCGTCTTCCCCCCGGGCTGGGCGTACTTTGTTACGCAGATGACACATTGGTCACGGCCCGGGGGATGAACTTTCAAGAGGCGGCGCGCCTGGCCACCACCGGTGTCTCACTGGTAGTCGGGCGAATTGAGGCGCTGGGTTTGCGGGTGGCCCTGGACAAGACGGAAGCCCTTTTGTTCCATGGGCCCCGTCGTGGTCCACCCTCCGGCGCCTCCATCGTGGTCAATTCGGTCCTCGTACCGGTTCAGGCCCAGATGAAGTATCTGGGCCTGATCCTCGACGGCAGGTGGCTCTTCGACGAGCACTTCCGACAGCTTTCTCCAAAGCTGGTCGGCGCTGCTTCTGCCCTTGGGCGACTTTTCCCAACCTGGGTGGAGCTAGCGTCGCGACGAGACGGCTATACACGGGGGTTGTCCGGTCAATGGCGCTGTATGGTGCACCGGTGTGGGCGGCGGCTCTGACCGCCCAGAATAGGGCTCGCCTCTGGCGCCCTCAGAGGATATTGGCGGTTAGAGCCATACGTGGTTACCGCACCGTATCGACGGAGGCGGCGTGCGCCTTGGCCGGAACTCCCCCGTGGGATTTGGAGGCGGAAGTGCTCGCCGAAGTTTATCGGCGGACGGCTGACTTCCGGGCGCGTAGCGGCATACGGCCCCCGCCCGAAGAGATACGCGAGTGGCGAGAGGCCACTCGTCGAGCCACAATGGCTCGTTGGTCGTCCCGGCTGGAGGCTCCACGTGCTGGTTTTGCCGCCGTGGAGGCTCTCCAGCCGGTCATCGCCGAGTGGGCAGGGCGGCAGCACGGGACCCTTTCCTTCCGACTGACGCAGGTCCTTTCCGGGCACGGTTGCTTCGGCAAGTATCTGCACTCGGTCGCCAGGAGGGAATTGAGTCCCGCCTGTCACCACTGCGACTGCAGTGAGGACTCGGCTCAGCACACGCTAGCGGTTTGTTCCGCTTGGGCGGCGCAGCGTGGGGTCCTCACTGCAGTTATTGGAGGAGATCTCTCGCTACCGGCCGTCATACGCTCCATGGCCGGTAGCGACAGTTGTTTTACCGCGGTCGCAACCTTCTGCGAAGACGTAATTTCGCGGAAGGAGGCGGCGGAGAAGGCCCGGGAGGACGATATCCACTCGGACCCAATTCGCCGCCGGCGAGCCGGGCGGCGGAGGCGCGCATACCAGCGCCTCATGCCGCCTTGAGTGTGGCCGCGGATGGACGGGACGGGTTTTCCCCTCCATCCGCTATAGTGGCCAGCCGCGAGGAGGTGACGTGTGCGTGTGCCGGACGTCACCTAAATGGAGAGTTTATCCGCAGATGGCGCCCACGAAAGCGGGCAGGCGCTAGGAGGGATTAGGATGTCGTAATAACAGCTGTTCCCGAATTCCTCCTCTCTTAGGCGCAGAGTGGCACACCGTGTGGTTTTAGTCGGTCCGATTCCGACACACCGCCCCGCCGTAAACCCCGGTGGGGTGACGGCCCGTGGGGGTTTCCACACGTTAAAAAAAAAAAAGTGGTGGCATATGCGACTGCTGTGTTTCAGGTCTCGGGTTCGATTCCCGGGTCGGACCAAATGTTCGCAAGATCTGCAAATATCTGTTTCGGACTTTAGGTGTTTCCTATGTATAATATGTATGTATTTAAAAAAGGTATACATATGTGTTTATATCAGTTGTCTAGTACCCATAATACTAGTTCTGCTTAGTTTGGGACTAGATGGCGTTGTGTGTCAAAATGTATTAACACCTGAAACTCATACTACAGTTACCTTTTAGTATCCCACCCAAAGGCAACAGCAACGTTCGGATGATGTCATTATCATTTTGAATTGATGTCTAATAAATTGTCATTAATTTATTGGACATCAAATTCAAGTTAATAGTGGAAGATTGCATGATCAACGTGAAATGAAGTAATTCCTTTTTCCTGATACAATGCAATTACGATATCATTCTAGTCATCTTCTTAATGTTTAAAAGTCCTAGCCACAAGTGAATACAGATAAATATAATAATATAGCTCCTATCAGTGCTTGGTTTATTTTTATGACTTGACAATGTTTACACTAGAAAATAAAACACTCAATAAAACAATAAAGTCGTGTTAAATAGAAACCAGTTCTTAAGGTAGTAAAACAAGATTGTACCCTGCGATGTCAATGTGATCATCAAGTTTGGCATCCGTTAATTTGAATAAACTATTAAGGTTGTCAGTTGTTTCTGTGTCCACGCAGTTTTCCAAGTTGGTCCTCGCGGCCCCCACTCTTGCGCACTACACGAGGCAAGGTTCGCCGTTGTCATACTTGTAGTGTCTCTGTCTCACTCGCGACCGCGTGTACGATCGATCATTACGCCATCGATTTCCACCGATACATTTTACGTATTTTTCTGAATGAAAAATCCTTCGAAAATGTTTTTTCAATAGCGCGCTGGAATGTTAGTGCCATCATTAGCGAAGTTTGGTGTCATTCTGTCTGTGTGAATAATTTTCATTGTTTTCAGTGTAGTGACTGGAAGTTGTAAAACTGTTTTGTTGTGTTATTTGTGAAGTTCACGTGTTTTTTGTTACCTGAGGTTTGTAATTACTTAATTATATACACGTTTACAAGCTACACAGATTAAAATCGACATATTTTTTTTGTTTATTGTGATATCATTATAATATCACGCTAAAGTGTTAATGATTTACATTTTAATGAATTTATGCATGAGTATGTATCTGTGTATGCATAACAACGTTTATATCATCACATAATTTGTCATCCACCTATTCATAGGTGATGTATATTCAACATATATGTACATATTTATATGTTGTTTTCAGCCTAGCACTGAATCTACATGTTGATTAGTTGTAAATCACTATACACTGAAAAAAAAAAACTTTAACTGCCATAAAATGATAATAACATTTCGAAAATCTGCGACACAACACCATCTAATCCTAAACTAAGTATACTTGCTTCAAAAGTTGCTTTTGCTTAATTTGGCAGTGACGTATTTGTAAAACTTGAAAATAATTATGTTTTTCTTTCTTAAATAATTTATCAAGGACGTTGTATTACGGCAATAAAACTATAAAATGTGTTATATATGACGCGAATGTTTATATGATATGTAAAAAGGGCGGGATTTAAATTTTTCAAAGACCTTGATTACTAGTACAAAACTTAAATCATTTAATATTTTTAAATAAGCAGTACAGTTTTAGATATTCCTCGTATGTACGTATGAAATAAATGTTGTGTGTCGCATGTAGCTGTCTTGAGAGCTTGTGTGAAAATATTAACATGCCTGTATGCCTTTACATAGTACACACAATTATGGTAATGCACGTTTCCTGAAGCCTAAATGGAGTTCTATGCATTAAGACTGTGGTAAATAAATCACTATTTATTGCCTGTTTGGAGTAACTTTATGGTTTATGCCACTAGAATACAAAATCATAAACTAAACAGAGTCGCTTTAAAAGTTACTATTTATTGATTTAGCAGTTAAGTATTAGTAGAACTTATAAATAATCATGTTTTTTCATCTTAAATAACTTATCAAGGACATTTTTAAGAAAATAAACTATTCAATATTAAGTATAAGTAAGTATTCAAATTATGTAATGGCAATAAATCTATAAAATGCGTTATGTATGGCGCAAATGTTTTTATGATACCCGAAAAGAGCGAGATTTAAATTTTTAAAAGATTTGGATGCTAGTATGGAAACTGTAGTTTTTTTAATACGATTTAAGTAGTAAAGTTTTGGGTATTTCTAGTACACACGCATGAGATAAATATTGAGTGTCGCATGTATATGTCTTGAGAGCTTGTGTGAAAATTCTACTAATATCATAAATATGAAAGTTAATATGAATGTTTGTTACTCTTTAAACTTTACATTATTATGGGTTATACATCGAAATAACATATAGGCTACAGTTTGTAACGATTTTATGTAATTTTGGTCGTAATGTAACGATACATGTCAATTAGGTCGGAAAAAAATATGGCCTCTGAGAGTTATCTTGGTGTACGCTGCCTAAACCATTGAAGTTACACAAAGGTGATGTACCGTAGAATTGTTTGTATGTTAAAAAAAAATATTTACGAATCTTAATATGGCACACCAAATTTCACGTGAACGAAGCCACGGGCAAAAGCTAGTATTAACATAAACTTCTACATAGTATTATATGAGTACATACGATTATGGTAATGTTCGTTTCCTGAAGCCTAAATGGAGTTATATGCATTGACTGTTGTAAATAAACCATTATTTATTATCTGTTTGGAGTTACTTTATGGTTTTTGTTACTAGAATACAAAACCATGAAGTAGCGACTTCATTTTTATTGTAAGAGTGTTTTTAGTTTGACATCGAATAAGTATTCAAACTTACTTATAACTGTGATATTAACTAGTGGTAATTTAATCAGGGATGTCATCTTCTCTAATAATTTCTTAACTTATGTAAATTATGGAAAAAGTTGAAAACTATGCAAAATATGAAATTTAAAACTAAAAATAGTAAGGGCGTTTTTATAAAAAGAAATGTTTATCAGATACATCTCAGTGTGCAAAAAGACTGAAGTACTACAGTGACCATGTTAAATTTTTACCTGTAGCTCTTAGATAGGAAGCGTTTATGGAGTCCACAGTAAAATGTCTTATGATTGCCTTTATTATTTATGAATATGTGTAATGTTTACATTATACTAATACTTTTTTTTAATAATATTGAAGAGCCTACCAAAGTAACTCCAGTCTGCTTGATGAAAAGCATGAATAGAATCCAAGAGTTGTTGTCACCATACTTATTGTGAATGCAGACAATGCAGTATGGTGACCCACATTACTGAAGCCTAGTAGACGTAAAAGACATGGCAGTCATCGTAGCATTGTATTATATACATCTACCGCGACAACTGTCACCCCTGCATCAATAAGCCTCCGGTCTCACACTCATCAATGAAACACGACAGCACGAATGCTGTCGCTTTAGGTTGATCTTCTGTGGGAGGGTAGTACAGCCCCGGTCAAGCCGGCCCGTTCGTGCTGAAATCAGCGTGGCTTTACTGCCTACTACAAAATTTTACACAAAAATATGTGTATTGATACATAGTACAGCCCTGCAGACTAATTTATTAACACATGTTAATGTAATTATTTCTCTCATAACCCTAAGGTTGACTGGAACAACATATCTGCTTCATTAGGTCCACTTTATGCAATTTGTTAGCAGGAAGTATTAATAAATGAATAAGTTTTTTTCACCATATTAGTGGATAATATTAGCCTGTTGAGTATGCAAAACATCTTGTAAGTAAATTAATTTACAATAATTGCCGCTACATATTAATAAACTAAACATAATATATATTAGTAAAATTATCATAACTAGATATGATATGTAGTTAACACGAACATTTTGTTCCACCGTCTTGCATAGCAGTAGCCGGGAAACCAGGTGTAACCCAGAAATTCTTGGTACGTTGGCGCATTCCTGGCTATCCACGGCTTACAGGTGCCCTCCTTGAGTGTGGTGACCACGGTGTTGCTTCTTAATGGTGGTAAAAGCATTAGACTGCAATAAAGTGGTGATGAAGTGAGACCAAATGGCTCTTTGCTGAATATGTTAACATAATATCTGAATTTAAATTCTAAATTATTAGTGATAAAACTAATAATAATTTATTAATGTTGAATAATAAAATACTTCCTATTCAAAAGTTGGTTGGATTGGTGGTCATTTTAATGTTTTTAAGCTGAAGTAAAGACAGAGATGATGTCGTAAGTATTTTAGTCAGTCGTTAGATGTGCAATGTAAATTTTTACAGATCAAATCTATCTGTTCATTGACCATACTCTGTAATAAACTTCTTCGATTATTAATACGAATATGAGTATGAATGTGACTCTAGAAGCGTGACGTACTTATCTTTGTATACCCTTTATATTTTTTTTTAAAAATGTTTAAATTATTTTGTTCACTGAAGCTGATTTGATTCGTCTTTCGAATTTTATGACAATATTAGTCAAAGGTGAAGAAGCATATTATTTAACGTCACAAATTAAATCACTAATCTCCCGCATAAATCTGTTATAAACTGGCATAATAGGCTTTGTACTAAATGACAGGTATAAGATCTTGAAAACTACGCTTTTTCATAAGTGCGTGATGTATTTTTTCGCTGGTAATGTTTTAACACGATCATCATCATAATCTGCAGCTCTTAACACTATACTGCTGGACATAAGCCTCTCTTTCGAAAGGAGGTTTTAAAAAGACAACCAACATACTAATGTTATTAGTACTTCGAAATGTATCTAGGGCATTTCACGAACATGGTTTGGATAGGAAATTGTGCAAATGGTGGGTTTGGTTAAACGGAAAGTGCTGTCATTACGATGTATCATATTTAATAACCTAGTTCTATAGTCAACTTATGAAATTATTTGATTAGTGTTCAAATATTCGCGTACTATAATTATATACTAACAAACTGTTATAAGAGGCAAATCATGTTAAAATACAACAAAAATATTTGCAAAGCGGTAAAAATTTAAGCACCTTTATACTTTTTAGTGTAAAGGACACTAAAAGATTTGCACAGGTTTATTAAACGCTCACATTTTGTCATCTTTAATTAATTTAGTCCCGCTTACGCAATAGGGTAAGTCCATTGCCATCAACTATAGCACTAAAGGGATTACATAGAAAGATTGGGGTATTGGAAAGAAAAGTACATTAGGTTTACAAGATAATGATAAGAAAGGATTACGGCCTACAGGGTGGTATTCAGGAAGTAATAGGTCGAACAGGTCAAGTACTTGTAGCTATAATTAAATCAAGCTATTGTCGTAAAACCTGGACCTTCTGATGCAGAAAGGATGTGTGATGTAATGTAGTGTGAATATATATTTTTAATTTTTAGTTTTTAAATATATTTTACATAGAACAAAATTTTTATACAAGAGTATGAAGGCATAACAGGTCCATTAATATAATGACCCCATATGTGGTATTATTACTGATATTACGAAGGAACTATTATGTCATTTAATACTCCTCGAAATAATACTTAGTCATATGACTAGTGACAAAAAAACGGTCACAGCAACGATGGAGGCATTGTTATAATAATATTAGACAGAAGAACATAATTGTAGTTGTTTGTCAGAAATGCGCCTACGCACGCTTTGTCGATCACAAAGATAATGTGTTACCCAAATAATAATAAGCTATTCCCAGATCAATGATCTCTGACATTAGGTGTTAATCCAAGAACGTTTGGATTCAAAAGGTATTTTTTTTTTATTTAATTTAGTACAGTCAGTGACAATCAAATAATTTGCTATAAGTTTCATATGAAGATTAATACTGTATGAATATATATTTATAATATGTTTGAGTATTAACATGTCTGTTAAATGGTTGCTGACCAAATTAAAGCCAATATTAATGATCTTGGTTTAAGTAAAGATAAACCTGGTTCTGAATAAGAACACAGGTTCCAAATATTTTGGCGAAAAATAAATTTTAGAGCGTGTATACCTAGTCTTGCCATAAATATTGTAATAAAGAAAAAAGAAAATTGTTAACTGCAAATAACATTTATTACTTTTACAGTGTGTCAGTTTAATACATAAATATAAAACAATTAAAAATATAAAAAGCTTATTCGAAGTGGTCTCCATTGGCTGCAATACAGTCCTTTAAACGATGAGGCCAGTTATCAATAGAAGCACGCACTCTTTCCATGGGAAAATTCTTCACTGCCAATCGTATAGATTGTTTTAGGGACTCCAAATTATCATGGCGTTTAGAGCAAGCTGTACTCTCTAAAACTGACCACAAATCATAATCCAGCGGATTAAGATCGGGACTAGACGACGGCCAGTCTTCAGCTCTGATGAAGTCCGAAACGTTCGATTCCAACCAAGACTGCGTGGACCGAGCTTTATGACCCGGCGCCGAGTCTTGCTGGAAGGACCATACTTGGTTATTGAACATGGTGATGTTAAGGGGCTTAACTACCTTCTCAAGAATGGTATCTTGATACACTTGTGCCGATGTTTTGATACCTTTTTCACAAAAATATGGCTCAGTCACTCCTTCATAGCTAACACCCCACCAAACCATCACTGAAGTCGGATAATGTCCACGTTGCACTCTGTCGACTAATTGGGAAGCTTCCTTAGAGCTTTGAGCATAAATACGGTCATTTTGTTTGTTAAAATGTTGCTCAATTGTAAAAATTTTCTCATCCGTAAACAAAATTTTTCTGTGACCTCCCTTTGCGTACCGCTTCAGTAGTTGTTTCGATTTTACCACCCTATTCTTCTTTAAATTATCAGTTAAGAAATGGCCAGTGCGTCTCTTATAGGCTGCAAGTCCTAAGTCATCTTTTAAAATACGCGACATGGTTCTAGGTGCTATCTTCATTTCCCGAGATAAAATCTTTTGCTTTCGGACAGGATTTCTTCGAATTCTTTCCCTTACTGCTTTGACCACCTTTTTCGTACGAACACTACGTGGACGGCCAGATCTTTTTCTGTCACAAACAGAGGAGGTCTCATTGTACCTATTAATAGCCCGGTACACAAACATTTTACTAATACCAAGTGTATGGAGAGTTTTAAAAATTGCATTTGGCTCCATACCTACTTTGTGTAATGCTATCACAGCGATTCGGTTCTCTTTATCACCCCACACCATTTTAATATCGCAAAATATTTTACAATGTATTGGCGCCAAAATGAGAAAACACAATGAACAATCGTATAAAAATGACAGATTCGAAATTCAAATGTAATATTTTTTTATAATTAAGTGTAACAGTATTTATGGCCAGACTAAGTAATGAACACTGTGATCTCAATTTCGTGCGACGAAGTCGGTGGTACAAGTTGGTAACCCATAAATTTCCAAATTCTAAGTAAATCAAAAAACCAATAAAACTAAAGAAAACCGCGGTATGACAAAACAAGCAATTGAAAAGAATTCTCGTGAACATAAAAAATATCAAAACGTTTTACGACGATTCAACATAGCCTGCATCCTTGACCTCGATAGATGAAATACAAGTGAAACATAAAATAAATACATTTTGATTACTTTTGTTGCTGCCTGTACCTAATATAATTAATAGGTTCGAATGATATACGATGATTAAAATTTTGTATACGTACTTCATACATATCTGTTGTACATGTATTTGGCAAACAAATAACAAGTAACATAAACTTTTTTGACGAAGCAAATTTGAATTTGTAATTTTAAACGTTATACCAATACTTATTATTTAAATTGACTCAATGGATATGAACTAGATAGTGAAATGTTAAAAGAAAAAAACCCAGTTTGTGTAAGAAACCTCCCGAGAGTAACACCAGGCCATGGTTCAAGCAAGTAGAGACACCCCTACACTTACTCTCTCAAGCGGCAAAAGTCATCAGAAATCCAAACACAAAAAAAATTCTAGACGAAGATTAAAAATTTACTTTATTAAATATATATTATTTACTCAAATTAATTATTTTTATTTATCATTATTATCATTATCATTATTAATTATTACAAAAAAAATACATTTTGTAGAATGTTAATTACGAATTCACTCTTTTTATGTAAAATTTTTTATCGTACCTTAGCTTAGCTTAGCGTCGTAGTTTAAATGACAGAATATAACTTACAGAGTATAATAGCGGGCTTAGTCCAGTTTGACTTAATATAATTGTATACAAAGATTTGGCATAAGATAAAGGTTGTTCATAACTACACATAATTACTAGAAACATTCGGACGCGATTTATGCTAGTCACATCCGAGCATGATAAGCAATCGTTTTCTAAGAAACTATGTCGCACTAAGCTATGTTTCTAGTTTATTTGGTTGCTCGGAGGAAATAAGCTCTTATAAACGCATAAAGTTGGCGCGACTCGGTTCGGCTGAGTTATTAAAATTGAGATTTTGAACGTATGTGGAATTGTACATATATGTATATTATTTTTTGTGAAGACTGGACCAAAATAGTATTAACTACACGGATGGCCTAGTGGTCACCTCTCCCCTTTTTACTGAATGTTATGGGTTCAAACCACACGTGGGACAATACTATGTGCCATCTACAAACTGTTGTTCTGAGTCTGGGTGTATTTTGTGTCCGTTTCATGTAATATATGTTAGACATTGCCTCTCAACATACGAACACACTTAGTACTGGAGATGTCTTTTAAAAATGAAATAAAAGCTACAATACGGTGTAAACTTTTAAATGAGAAAAGAGAGGTCCTTTAAGCGGGGCGTGAAAAAGCATCTCACTTGGCTGTCATAGTGTGGGTCGCCTTCTAAATTGTCTACATTCGCAATGAATATATCGACCACCAATCTTGGATTATATTCATGTTTTCCATAAGGCAAACTAGAGTCACTTCGGTATGGCCATGAGTAAAGAAATATAAGTAACGTTTATTTTTTTTCCATCAATGTATTCTCGCAGATGAAACAATTGTTATTGCCTAATAAAGTGTCATTGACAGCAAATGTTTTCATCTACCATACACAGTTCTACAACAATGATCATTCAATTATCACTGCCAAACAAATATTGGTTATTATTTGTTTAGTCAAAATTCTTCGGATAATATAGTTAATAGCATTAGCAAACTTTAGATGCCGTTAACCATTTCACGTACCTTTTTGAGTGTTATGATCCGCAATAGCCGGTTTGAGCTTCAAGCCAGTGTTTGGACGTATTCCATTATCATTTCATTACACCTTCCTTGTACTGCAATGGTAAAATGGCATCTACCTAGAAATCACACAAGCACTTGGCATACGTGTAAAATTAAGGCAACGGGTAAATTAAAGCGTTTCTAATTTTTTTCTTTAACCTTATAACTATGTGAGTTTCTTAGAAACACGAATTCGCTTTTAACAACGTCTTTTTAAAATACTGTAGTATAAAATTATTCCATGTCTTGCAAAGGTTTTTTGTAAATTACGATTTCTTATAGGAAGTTTATTTATATAAAAAAGTTATTTTTCTTTTCATCTCTGAGTAGATAATTTTTGTCACAAAAAATATTTTTTAATTGTGCTCTGTTACTGTGTGTATGTTACTGCTAGGGTTGTCATGACCAAACAGTTTGAATTGACCATTACTTAATAGAACAACCATTTGGATTTCGGTGTAATATTTATAACTACATTAAACATATATGTAGATATATCAAAAGATTACATTCTTCACCAAATACCTACAACTAGTTAGGCATGTCTATTTCTAAACGATGACACATAACTACAAGAATTTCGTCTAAAAATAATGTAGACTCATTTTGTATGTTTAACGTTATGTTTTTAATAATTATGGCGATTAGAACACAAACACGTTGTTTTAAACTCATGATTTACTGTTTATTTTCGTGTATTTAACATCCATCATTTAACAAAACACCATATCCATTTTGGCTTTGTTTGTTTATTAACTGTGTATGTGTAAAGTTTTATCCATAATTCACTTCATTCTTTATTCTTTTTGGTTTTTCTCCCAATTGCGACGTAATATACGAGAATTTATTTGATATGACAGTTTTATGGATCTGACAGTTGTCATGCTATGATTTATGCCTATAGAACTAATTGATTTTTTAACTGCCTACACTACACACATCCTAAATTTTTGAGGTTATCAGAAAATTTTAAATTAAAATGCCAGAACATACTACCAAATTTCTAGACCATTCTTTCTCAAGTCCAAGTAGTTCGGCCGTGGAACGCTCTAGCAGATACAATAAGATGAGTGCAAACATTGACTGCCTTATGGAGACTGATAAATGAATATTACCTTGGAGACGTCAATGTCCCATAGTTAACTTTGCTATACTTAGTCAGGTCAAGGTATTCCCTTTGGGTATGTACGTAATATTTAAAATTTTCACTTATTTATTTGCATGTACTTATTCAATCATCTACACTATGTGTTACTATTTCTTTGTTTAATATATATCATCATCATCATCATCTCAGCCAAAATATGTCCACTGCGGGACATAGGCCTTCCCCAAGGTTTTCCCCAATAGTCGGTCCCATGCCGCCCGCATCCAGCAGCTTCCCGCAACCTTCACCAGGTCGTCGGACCACCTTGTGGGGGCCTACCAACGCTACTTATGTACTACTTTAATATCCTGTTCCTATACATATTATGGACATATATGTACCCTGCTTTTCTTACGATCTCATGGTTGCCTGTAGGAGATTGCCTTCACGATGAGTCTGCCATTTCCTTAGTTCTAAGTTAACTTTGTAATTTATCTGGTGTGCAATAAAGATAAATTTTATTACTATTAATAAATAAGCTCTTTATGTGTGTAAAGCAGATGACTTTGTGGATGAGGTTAAAGCACATATGTAATTAACGACCCAGATACAGACTTCAACAAGTCATATACAGTCAAAGATTAGTAGGTGAACATTAAAATTCACAAAACAAATGACCAAGTTTGAGTTTTTCTTCTGGCAGATTTAAACCTAGACCTTCAAAGGATGGTCACACTGTGTTCGTGACAGCCTTGTTTTTGCTCTACAACCACTCAAGCGATAGCGTCGTCATCTATGATACGTTTTATATCATATTGCACTGAGTAGTTTTTCGTGTCATTGAATTACACTTATACTACACAAGTTGAGTACATTAATGTTTTTACGTCTCTAATTCGTATGTTATGTTCGTTAGTAGTTAGTGACCTGTTTGTTACTTACATATTCATCTCATAAGGACAAATGTGGTTTGGTTTCCGTTACACGAGTACGAGTTCTTAGCGAAGAGATGTCGCCTCCATGGCAGCCCTCTATCGTCTTTATCATGGAGAGTGTTCTGATGAGCTCTTCCAACTGATCCCATCCTCTCCGTTCCTCTATAGGACAACTCGTGCTGGCCTTGGAAGTCACCGTTTCAGAATGGTAGACATACGCTCCTGAACTAAACGGTTCGGCTCTTCCTTCCTGTGCAGAACGGTTAAAGCCTGGAATTCATTATTGGCGCACGTGTTTCCCTCCCACTACGATCTCGGGTCCTTTAAGTGGGGCGTGAAAAAGCATCTCATTAGGCCGCCATAACGTGGGTCGCCATATTGCACTGTCGGCATTCACAGTGAGTATGGTGACCACCGCTCTTGGATTCTATTCATGCTTTCCATCAGGCAGAATAGAGTCACTTTGGTAGATTTAATATAAAAAAAAAAATTAAGGGATCGGATCCCCTGCATTCTTCCTCATAATTTCTCTATCTATTTCAAAGTCAAACTCGTCAGACTGGCTTAGTAAACTTAAGTCACCTTGTTTAATGTATACTATATATTAAGTATTTCTTCAAAGAAATTATAAAACCACCCAAACACCACGTTGAATATTTTCCTAGGCCATAAGCCATACCTCGTCAGAGTTTCTTAGAAAAGCAAGCAAGCATATGTCTGTAAGTGTAGATATCAAAATTGCACAACACCTTGCGTCATCATAATTGTTAAAATTTTCACGGTTTTCATTTGCAGATTTTATGGAACTGGTAAATCGATGAATGAATCATTGTGGACCTTGTAGACAAGCACAATGCTTGTACTGTGCGTACTGCTTGAATCACACATACAGTGTACAAACATGGATTTCCATAGTTTTTGTTCAAAGTGAATCATTGTCGCCAAATACAACAGGTTCCCTGAATTGGTACCACAGGCAAATAGGTAAATATCCGGACTTTAAGCGAATATCAGCAGGCGTGTGTTGTATGAAACCAGATTAGATTGAATCGATGTAACAAATGTTGAATATAGTTAGATTTTCTTGTGCTACAGTTATAATGAAATCATAAGAAAATAAAATAGATTTATTTCTAATTTCATGAAATCTCACCTGTATGATATCGGCAGCTTTTACTTAGGAGCAGGGCTAACGTTAGTTTATTAAAACTAGACTTTTAACACCACAAAAAATTAGTTGATAGTCAGCTTAGTCATATAATGTATCTAAGTTAATATTATAAATTTGAAAGTAACTCTGTCTGTCTGTTACGCTTTCACGGCTAAACCGATGCAACGATTTCAATGAAATATGGTATGGAGATACTTTGATTCTTAAGGAAGACCATACGTGACTTTTAACCGCGATAACCGACACATACGCAGGCGGTGCTGTGGGTAAAAGCTAATTGTTAAATAAAATATATTGATTTATTTACCATACTATACGAGTATATTACGTAACATGAAGATACACTGATAAAAGTATTTTTACTCTGTATACATTATTAAAGTTTCCAGTTCCTTTATATTTATCTACGATGAGCCTCTTATTCTACTCAACAATGTTACTTTTACGGAGTTTATGTACATCGCTGAATGAATACTTTTCGTTAAATGACTGCCTCGTTGGTCTAGTAGTTAGCGTATTTGACTGCCGATCAAGGGGTCTCGGGTTCGATTCTCTAGTCGAGCCAAAATTTTTCTAATTATAGAAATGCTTAATAGTAGCTCGGAGTTTGGAAGTCCGTAGGGTCTTAATCCCGTGCATAGGGGAGCACGCCAAGCCATAGGTCCTGCACCTAATTACTCTCCGGTCTTGGTATAAAAAAAAAAGATATTATAGGGCACACGTGTGTGCGCACATACGTGTCCACTATATCTTTTTGGTCTCCGTTGTGACAGGCTGCCGTGGTCAAAATCGGTTAGCAGAACATATACGAGTAAACTTCTCATTGAGAAGCTGCGAGAAATGAATGCGGACAACGCCATTGAATTGTCTTGTAGGTAGGTATTTTGCATTATTTCTATATTCGTAACACGATACCTCGTGCTAGTCCTTCAACAAGTGTCGAGGTTACGTCGCCTGTGACCCCATACTCGAAACGCCTACGAAACTCGCGAATCATGAAGGCTATGTCAGGTGTTGATAGGAATACAGAATGAGGTTAACGAGCTAATGTGGGTTTTACCTTATATGGTGTGTTGGCACAATGGCATTGGTGACGAGAATGTTACAAGTATACATTTGTAGTTTGCGTTTCTATAAATACTAATTATTTATATTATAGTAAGTTTAAATTTAAAGTACAGGAAACATCCATCATAATCAATTTGGACCCGATTCGTATTATCGGATTTGAAAAGTCACACAATTCTTATATTCAGTCGTCAAAGCTGGTGTAATACAAAAGTATCCGTCCATCACATTAGGCTGGATTTCTTGTGGCCTTATAACGTTGAACTTTTTTCCAAAGTCTACATCCATCTCTATTAAAATTGTACGAGTATATGTTTACAATTAGAAGATTATATAAAAGTCTTAATGATCACAGTTGAACATAGTAACTAATAAATAAAATCAAGCTTAACAAGTTAACACTCGCTTATTGGACTTGATTTTATTTCATGTGCTTCACCTAACTTTGTCTATATAAAGCTAGGTGAAATATTGTACCTCATTAAGGACTATTTATCTTCCTTAAAGAAGATACGGAGGATTTTGACTTCTTGTCTAGTCACATTAAGTATTCATTATGGCATCAAATAATTTTTTAATAATAGAAGGACTATCTGGTTTTAATAACCTATTTTAAGGATTAATAGCAAAATCGTTATATTATCTTGAAATTTCAAAATTTAAAAAAAAGACTTCGCAAAAGTCTATATAGGTAACATTTTAGTTCCATGTAGGTGCTAACAATTAATGCCTGCCTTTAAAAGACAGGTCAATGAATGTAGCACTATTTATAAAAAGCGACAGATAAGGACGTATGAAACCAACAACTTATTGTTCTATAGTGTATTACGCTAGTTTATTTACATGGGAACGGATCTATCTATTGAGTTTCATTTCACTTTCATTGAAAAGGTTACTTACTTACTTACTTACTACAAATTAAGTTAAAAGATCTAAAACATTAAAATCATCCATCAACTAACACGTAACTAAATAAAGACCTCGTTAAGCAAGCAATTATGAAATCTAATTGAAAAAACGTGTGTAGCCAACTAACCTGTATCGCTAAACATCTGCATAAAACACAGTGTCAAACCAGTTACACTAATATATGTAATAACCATGTTTTCCCACGAAGGAACACCATGCAATCATAGATCCGAGACACCCACCATAAGATGACCTCCAAAGTAAAATAACATTATTTAAATGTGAATGATTTAGAGGCCGTTTTAGGCTGGTTTGCAACCTGCATAATATGTATATTAATAGAGATGACACGACTAGGCTTGTTAAAACGTTACGTTTACATAACAATGTTGCGTCATTTTAAGAATACTGTAACGTGACACGATGGCTTAAATTCAAGGTACTCAGGCGTAGCGAAAGAAAACGAAGGAGCTGCGCAAAATATGCGTAAAAAAGGAAACTGACAAACGACATATCGCACACTCTTTTGTATGCGCTTAGATGTCATGGATTCTGACAAATAGGTCTTCAAGTAATCTATTCTGACTTACGTAGACATCAATAAAAATGGCAATGGCTCTTGTTTAAAAGAAACAATTTTATTTCTCCAGTCAGACAAACCAAAAAAGAAACTAATGTTAAAAATTAACCTAGTTGGTATTTAAAATACAGTATTTAACATCGTTGCTATAAATCGAAATATTATTTTATTTCTGTTATGTTTCTAGCCTCTGTTGGTAGTTGCGATGAGATTTTTCTTTTTCTTAAAAAAAACAACGCTCATATTAGAAATATATCATGTGTCGTAGGGGACTTTACAAACATACAAGATACGGACACAAAGCACACCTAACCTCCGAAGAATAATTTGTGGATCACACAAAGTTTTGTTTGTTTTGTGGGGTTTGAACATACAACATTCAGCGCAACAAGAGAGCCACGTGGCTTTAACCACTACGTCATTCGTGTAGTCAAGTTTAAATTTAAAGGAAAGGAAGTATCCGTCACAATTAAATTGGATCCGATATGATTATCGTATTGCAAGCAGAAAAATTGCAGACATTTTTTATCTTCATTCGTCTTACATGGTGTAATACAAAAAATCCATCTGTCCGCATCTGAGGCAATTTGCCAAGATATTACTACATTTTTTTAAATAAATCTATGGTATATAAAATTTAAGCGTCTTCAAATTGATGAAGAACATATACATTATTTATTTATTACTACTTGGTTTATTTTATAAAAGAGATCGCTCGGAATTACAACCGTTTTGAATGTTTTGTTTCCATTGCATATACTTTTATACGAAGAACTCATTAAATTTCTACACAATTATTTACTTTAAAACACATGTTCTTCAAAAAGTGTAGCTTTCTGAACTTCTAGATGCAATCTTTAAGCATTCCAATTTTTGCTATTTCTGTCGTCTAAATTAAGTATACAGAATTCTGCTAATCAAATAAAACACATCTATTATTATTGATTATGCTAATAAGGTTGTTTGATAACATATTTCTGACAAATTGCTTGTGCCGTAGTATATTTATTTACCATAACTCATTATGGATATATATTATTTTAATATCAATTTGTTACTGCCGCTAGTTAACGTTAATAAATTTGATTACATAATGATTGTCGCAATTGACGAAACTGTTTATCATGAAGAGTAATTACGACTTCAAAGACTATTACTGCGTTCAACTATCATCAATTCGTTAATATAGGGTGGGCCAAGAATACGTTAACATTTAAATCTTACAAACACGTTACGGGAGTTTTTGGGACCGATGCTACTGGAATTTGCTGGCTACAATCGTAACACATGGTTTCATTAAGATGGAGCCACTTGTCACACATCCAATGAGTCCCTGCCGGTGATCAAATACATGTTTCCGGAAAAGCTGATTGCCAGACGAGGCGACATTACATGGCCACCCAGAAGTCCTGATCTATCCCCAGCAGACTGGGGTTATTTGAAAAATTGTGTCTACATCAATAAACCAAATTCACTACGTCAACTAAAAGAAAAATTGTTCGGTTAGAAGAGTGTAAACGTCTAAATGGTGGTCATTTAGACGATGTGATTTTTTTCAAACATAAATGCCAACTAATTAGCTTTCTTATAAATAAATAATTTTTATAATATATTGGAAGGTTTTTTTATATGATTTTTTCAAAGGTTAACTAATTCGTGGCCCACCCTATATATGAATAAAAAATTTATATTAAATACATTTCTTATTGCCACAATTATGTGATTATTGTAGAAAACTTAAAACTGGCTGTAGTGTGATTATATTTAACTATATTTATTTTTTTGCAGTGATTAGTCTCAGAGTACAATTTATTTAAAAATATGTAAATACGAGTATGTTCATCAACAGTCTAGTTATCATAGCACAGGCTCTACCGAGTTTAGAATCAGACGATCTGTGTGACATGTAAAGTTATTGTTAATTTGTTGTGTTATAAGTATGTGTGCATAGATGGTCAAAACCCCCTTTCCAAGAAGAGGTGTATATCCAACATTGGCCTATTAAAGGATCTTGATGTGTGACGTGTGTAAGTTTTGTATAAAATTTCGTATCTGTACTAACAAACTTTGAGGATTTTGTTTGCCTGTCACACCATCTGTTGTAATATTATGAATGAAATGAGCTTTGATTGACACCAGGTTACAAACATTGCAAGTTAAATATTATAAAAGTTTTAACAAAATTTTTTCCTTAATTTGAGTCTAATGTAATAAGATACCAGCAAGTTAGATTTCTTCTCAGAAGTGGACATTGAGTATCAGAATGATGTCTATAGTATATGTAAAGCGGTGTAAATTCAGTTAGTATTAACAAAAAATGAATGGTGTCGTGGGACACCAGGTAGGAACGAAGTTCCTTCGGATAATGTGGAATCGACACAATTTGCAAAAAAAATCGTGCTCAATTTTATGTAGGTTTTCTTGATTTTTCTCTTAAATTTTGCTGATTAGTTTTTATTTAAGTACAAGAAAGTATTTAGGAAATTCAGTATTTTAGGAAATAAAATAATAAATTCCTTAAAATAATAAAATAGCACACATGACGCGCTTTCGCGCCTGCCCACGTCTCATTTAACGGTTTTATTCCACGCACTTTTTTCCACAGATTTATTCCACAGATTTATTCCACGCACTTTTTCCACTTACGGTTTTACTATCACATTTTTTTCAGTTCGGTCCCGCAGCGAAATCCCTATCCCCTCCAAGCCTGCCGTAAGGAACTTCGTTCCAAAAAGTGTTTTGACTTGTAGGCTAATTATTTGATCAATTGATTCTATAATGCTAAATGTTTTCCTGTGAATTGATAATGGCTGTAATAAATATAACTTCAGGACCGTTTTTGGAGTGGGTTACATTTATTTCTCGTATAGAAATATAAATAACCGTGTTGTTTACGGTAATACGTTGCTTCTTCAAAATTATAACGTATAAAAATCTTCGCTATAAGTCCGCTAATAAATAAAAAAGTCCGCTAATTTATACACATTTTAACAAGAAATACATGATACGGATTTTGTTGACTATAAATAATGAAAACCATCTAATATATCTTCTATAAAATGGTGTTTTGAGGTTCTTTTAGATGAGTAAACGCTAATGTAATCCAAGTCATGATAGTTTTAATATTTTTCTTCGTATATTCCTAGAAATAGAATGAATTTAGAGAAACCTCTTTTAAATTCAAAGCACGCCTGATTTATATATTACCGATTCGTATCGGCCTAAAAATTCATCTTAGATTTACAAATCGATAGTTTACTTAGAAAAGTTTGCTGAGACGTTTAAGTTTGTGCGGTAAGAATACTGTTATGTCCATTGCATAAGAATTTGGGTGCGACTCTAATTTATCGTACATACCTGCGGAGTGATAACCCAATGCAGATTACAATCGGTTATTCAAATGAAATAACTGTATATCTATTACATAACTATTTATTTGCATGTCCATACAGAATAATAAATGTTAAATTGCGAGTAATAAGTTTGGGTGTGTCTCCTTTTTACGGAGAGCTCTATGTCCAGCAGTGAACTGTTGAAGGTTGTTGATAATGATGATGAAGCCAATGCAAGACTCAAAAGGAATTTTACTTAAAGAAGTTGTCGGGAAAAAATCGCCGTGGACGATAATACCGCTGATTGTTACATTTTCACATTTTGTAACTTGTTTTGTCTTACGTATACAACAAAGAGAAGTAAATAAATAAAAAAGGTAAAAATTACAGTACAGTTTAGATTTAGTACTTGTGGTACATACGATAAAATAGAAAACCCGGATGAATGGGAATTGGATTTATTTGTAATACTCATAAATCTAAATCAATGGGAAATAATCGATAGATTTAATTCAAATACGAAGCGTAAAAGTTCTGTAAAATCTTTTCTTAGTTGTCTCTTTTCTAGGGTCTGTATGGGTCTTCGAATGTGACGTCGGCCAGAAGACCTGACAACTGGGCACTGTGCCATTTTAGTCAGTTCAATTCAAACGTGTCACATTTTTTGTCTGGATCCGTTGAGGTCGATCCAGATGACAATTGCATTTCTATAATACTTCAATTACATGCTCCTACAGCACTATTTATGAATAAAATAAATATATTATAGTTTATAAAGGAAGGTGGGGGAGGGAGAGTGATATTTCCCAATCACAACTTGAGCAGGCTTCAGAAAGACTCCTACGCTTGCACTCAAATGAAACCTGATATGGCATTTGTTAAAATCGTAATAGGAAATTACTAGGTCAAATAATTCTGCATTCATTCATACAGTACTTGACCTTTCTTATTTGGAAATAGCAGGAATTATAAATTTTGTATTGCGAAACGCGAAGATTTTAAGGTAACCACTAACGACCATTGAGTGTAAGAGAAATAATAAAAATATGTTTAATGTTATATTAAGGATATAAGATTGAATCATTATATACCTAGAATAAAATGTGAATAACCAACTTTATACACAGCTCTTTTCTTCTCTTGTTACTTTTTTTTCTTTGTATGAGTATATGAATCCGTGTGATGACGGGTTAAGAATACGGAGTAAGCAAGAGGTAACGTAGGACAAACTACGCAGAATAACATCACTGTAAGAAGAAGAAAACTTGAAAGAAACCCTATACCAGCCCGTCGGTAAAAACTTCGGTGCTAAGGAGAGGCTTATGTCCAGTTTTGGACTATTAAAGGTTCTTGATGCTGATGACGAATATATACATAGGAGACGAGGACCGCTTTATTTAACACAATACTATAATTTTATGATTACCAACCGTATTTCTAAAAGTTAAATTAAATATAGTTTTCTTCTTTCAAAGCGTTTTCTGAAATTAATAACATATTTTAATAGGCAACTATAATTATCTATGTAGTGTTCGTTTTGTTTATAAGAAAATTGACACGAGAAAAAAGAATAGTAATTGGCATTTTAAGTCTAATGTGATAATTCTGGTAATGTTACCAGTAGGCAACAATATGGAGGATTTACGACGCATCTGTAAATAGCTCATATAAGATACGACGACGATACGATTTATTTACTTGTAAGAAATGAAAGAAATAAATAAAACATTCTTTAGTGCATTCTAATCGATGTTAATTATGCAAATTGATTGCAACTGAATAATCAGAAACACTGAATAAACAGTGTTTTTTCTTACAGATGTCGTAATATGGTTATGTTACCTAAATATCGGCAAAGAAGTATAATTATCACATAACTCGCTGTGAAACAGAATAGAAAATGTTACATTAGGTTGCGTATCTTGCTAATTACATTAGACGAGAAACGAATTGAAAAGGCAATGATCCGAATTCCAGTAAAGTTTAAACTAATTACATGCTACAATTATACTAACTTTCGAAAAGGAACACAGAGGTGCATTAAACACATACAATCAAATGAATGATCAAACTGACAATTCTTATGGTTTCATGTTTGGTTTTTTTCTAAATATTAATACCCTTAACTTATTAGTGAGTGACTGCCACATCTTAATTCAAATCTAGAAAGACTTATCGTTACCTATATATTAAGTTATGTGTCTTTGTTGTCGTCTTTAATCCTTTTAGTTAGAATTCTTACTATAAAATAGATAATTTACTTAATCTTGACAATTGACTACGAAAAAGGTTCCGTGATAGATTACATACTTATTATCGGAAACGCTTAATGATGAATGCGTTACACGTTAAAAGTCCTGCCCTCAAGAGTAAATAACTCTCTGTCATGAAATTTTGTATAAAACATTAAAAATATGGCCTCGTCTGCAATGTAATTAAAAAACACAACCCACTAGGCCTAAAGAATGCATTTTTATTTATGTGTTATTTTACATTGGACCAGTTTCTCCCCAATTAAGATAGTAAGTTGGATCTCGGTGGTCTAGCGATTAGTATACAAGTATACCACTGCCAATCAAGGGCTTTCGGGGTCTGATCCCCGGGGCGCGGTAAAAATATCATTGAAAATCTCAATGATTGTTGAAGTGCTTAATAACAGCCCGGAGTTTGGCAGTTGGGTTCTTAACCCCCTATTTCGGAGTGCACGTAAAGCCGTCGTTCCTGCTTCTGATCTCTTCCCGGTCGTGTTGGATAGTCGTCCTATCGGATTGGGAGAGTGAGGGATCAGAGAGTGCATCTGTGTTTGCACATGCACTAGTGCACTGTAATATCTCTTGCGAAAATGGTTGGGAGGTCAATGAGAGTGGTCGCAGTGGCCGAAATCAACGAGAAGCACATTATCAATAAGTAAGACACATATTGTATTAGAAAAGCGACTGTACAGCTACGTGAATAGGAACTCCAAATATGAATCCATCCGATTTATTAACTTAAGTGACTTGAATAAACATTTTTTGTATGTAAAACAAACCATAGCATAACAGAATAAAAAAAATATCGTACGTAACAAAAATATCCATGTTTTAAGACATCATGTCATCATTTAGTCGTCGTATGTGAGTAAAGTACTAATGAGGAAACGTCGTCTGAGGAATGTGATGCCTATTCGATATTCGATTCGATGCCAAAGGTGAACAGGTTGTCTTGTGCTTAAATAGCCTCTGTTTATCAAACGGCGCCTTCTAATTGCAATAGTGTCAATCTACTAATGGTTATAACGAAAACTGCACATTGAATTATTATCGTTAAAACAAATTGAAAAGAGCTGCAAACTGCAATTACTTTGAGGTGCTATCAGATTTTCTTGGTATATGTTTTTTTATGACATTCACACAACGTCATCTTTCAGGTTAGTTTCATTCTGGTTAGTTTGGGACTACCCAAACTAACCAGAATTTTACATTAGATACTAGACAACAGATATAAATACAACTTTATATTCATACATTGAAATACCTAGACCAAATCAAACCCAATGTTCATGCGCATAAATGTTTGACTCGAGCGGGAATCATTCATGCAAAGGTATACTCTAAGAAGATAACACAATTTGTACGTTGATACAATCTAATTTAACATATATAAACACTCCGTACCGAAACGTACACGTGTGGCAAGTAAAGTATGCGTGCCGTTTCCGGCTGTCATCACGCGCAGAATGTCATGATGACTTTCAGGGTGTGACAAAACTTTAAAGCAACCACATTGGTATTTAGATTCCCATGTCTATACATGAAGGTAATTGCAATCTGTAATTTAAACTGTTTATGAAACATGAGCCACTTTGTAACGAGAACGTTCTTTAGGGTGGGCAAAGAAATTCTTAACGTTTGAATATAACATACCGCGTAAACAGGTTACGGCAGTTCTTGGGACCAATGCTACTGGACTTTGCTGGCTACCGTCGTAACACATGGTTTCAACAAGATGGAGCCACTTGTCACACATTCAATGAGTCTCTGACGGATGTCAAAAACATGTTTCCGGAGAAGCCGAATAGCAGACGAGGTGACATTCCATGGCCACCTAAAAGTCCAGATCTATCTCCAGCAGATTTCTTTTCATGGAGTTATTTGAAGAATTGTATCTACATCAATAAACGAAATACACTACGTCAACTAATAGAAAAAATCAGCGGAGAGGTGTCGGTGATCTCGCAGCACTTGAATTTTCGAAAATTTCGGTGCTGCCTTAGAAGAGTGCAAACGTCGAAACGGTGGTCATTTAGATGATTTAATTTTTTAAAAACAAATTCTAACTAATTAACTTTCTTGTAAACAATCAATTTTTATAATATATCAAATGGTTTTTTTATGCGATTTTTCAATGTTAACTAATACGTATTAGTTAACATTGAATACATACTACAAAATCAGTACATCCAGAAAAAAAACACAATTGTATCGGCAACCGAAATGTACAATCTACACGATGACTCCATAAAGGATTAGTCATAGAGGTCATCGTAGTCATCAATGGAGGAATACTATTATTAGCATTAGTTACAGGAATATTGAAGAGAGAGCTTAACAATTTAATGTGCAGGGTTTCTACAAGAAGAATAAAACTCAAGAAGAAATTCATCGTAGAGGATAGAAAGAACAAAAGTGTATGAAATTAAGACGTTTTCCTCAGACCTTTAAGTTAATAACTAAGGATCGTAAAAAACTAACAGAGATAACATTTTAATTTAACTACCTCGGTTGTGCAGCAGTAGTGAATACAACTGCTGTGCTTGAGGTCTCGGGTTCGATTCCCAGGTCGGATCAAATATTTGTATGATCTGCAAAATATTTGTTTCAAAGTTTCAGTGTTTTCTATGTAAAATATGTATGTATTTAAAAAAAAGTATGTAAGTATGCTATCAGTTAGTCTAGTTATCATAGCACAGGCTCTGCTTAGTTTGAAACTAGACGACGTTGTGTGTCAAAAGTCCGAAATATTTATTTATTTATGTTTAAAAGACAACCTACGACCCAGGAGTATATCGCACTAGGAATATTTCTGTGTCGTTTACAAACATAGTATCCAGCAACCGAGCTATCTTTGGTATTTTTTTGGTAAATCGTGTTTTGGAATAAACACGGATCAAACAAAATGAAACGTAACTAGATTGATTTATGGCCCCTGATATTCTAAATTCATGAAAATCCTTAGAGCCGTTTCCGAGATCTAGATATATACAAGAATTGCTCGTTTAAAAATATTAGATATAAAACAGACAACGAGATCATGAGTAACAATTTGTGAATTACATAAAGTAGTGTCCGACGTAGGATTCGTACCCACAACACTAAGCGCAGTAGAAAGTGGCGAGGCGACCGCTTAAACCACTACGCCATCCGTGCAGACTACGGTCTAGATGCCAGACTTTGTAGATTCTTTTAAGATTTTAGTGAGATCTCTGATGTTATACTGGATTGTTTCTATCTTGACGTAACAGTAACACTGCCGCTGTACAACAAGGTTTATAGACTACAATAGCTATGCAAGACTTGATTGTTTATTAAACAACAAGATTAGAATCTTAATCTAGCATATTATGACAGAAAATAAACAATAGAATATTTATGTCCTGCGTAGACATTTAAGATAATGATCTAAACAAGAAGTCATCGTTTGAAATAAACAACTATTAATATCTGTCACATAAAATTCCTACTACGGACATTTTATACATTTTCTATAATACAATGCCAAAGTCAATCGTATGTGTTATAATCTTGCGATTTTCCGCCCGGGGTTATACATATCCGTTTGATAGCGGATTTAATATGCCTTTAGAAGGAAAATAGTTTATGAAAGTGGTAATTTCACGAATAAATTTGGAATTAGATGGCCCTTGTAACATATTTTATAATTTTTATAGTATATAAATGGCTTTGTAATTTCTTGAGACGATACACATACTTCAAAGAGTGACATTAAAAAGATTCTTCCATATAAGGCACAGAGTTCTTACTAGAAGATCTTACCTTTCGCTGGCGTTTATAGTTGCAGAGTTCCTCGTTTGCAATTGCCTTTCGAAGACTAGTCGACAATACAAAATATAAAAGAGAAAAATCACTGTTAATAAATAGATAAAATACATTGTTGGTTTGGCAAACAAGTTATAACATGTTAAAAGGCAAAGCCTTAAGTCATAATAACACCAGTTCTGTCGGTTTGTAGCCAAAATAATAGGAAACACAGAACGAATCTGGGATGAAGCTTCTAGTGGTTTAGAGGTGCTCGGTAGTATTATAATCTAAGAGTTTTTGCGTTTCCTTGTCACTTTAAAAGCGTTATATGAATGATATGTTACGTTACGTAATAGATGATGATAGTTATGCGAGTGAACTTCGCACATCTCACTCACGGGATGGTAACGACACTGTGGAAGGATATACATACATATTTCTAAATACATATATGTCATAGATAAATTTCACGCAACTACAGAACAAGTGATCGTGCCGTATGAATTATAATAACTTTATTGTTAAAACATACAAAGGAGGTCTCTTTGATCAATCGATCTTATAGTCATTTTGATTTTTAAAAAATTTGCTATCACATTTTAAGATTTTATCGTTGTATGTAACCGAACACGACAAAGTCAATTTACTATTAAGAACTTTTTGTGTGAATTTATTTTTGTTTTATTGTTAACATGTCAGTATTGTCACAATCGATACATCGTGGACTTATTATCAAATCACTCGGTTAGAGCGGATATTGATGCCAACGACCTCTGGTGCCGTGCAGAATTTCATTATAATTTATTTTAATATTTGAAATTTAGAATATGTATTATTATAATACGGTCATTGCTCCCTCATGGTCTGGTTTTGGAGCAAGTGATCAGGATAACTTACTTCTGAAATTTTCTACCTTTTAGTATCAATTAGAACAATATAATAAAAAAGAACTTATTGGTGTTTTTGTTTTATTACAGTGTGTCAACAGTGTTTAACAGTCCACTACTGGGCAAAGATCTCTCCTTATCAAGGAAATATAGGGCTACTATATCACTCTGGCCAGACGGGTTGGTATTGGGTTTGTTTAAAGTTTTCCCTCTCCCTATATAGTGATGTTGTCTTAGATACTTTGTTCCTTTAGTGGCGCGTCGTCGTCCCTTAGTCTGACGAAACCCTTGGGAAGAATAGGGGTAATAATACTCCGTATTCTTAATCTGTCACTACACGGAGATCTATGTATCTAATCAATTAGTTTTTGATGTAGATTACTGAGTTTTAAAATTTAACTTATTTATTTAAAACGTCTTTCATAATTCAGAATTCATTAGCAGTTTATTAGTAGCTCAAACAATTCGGCAGTGTCTGAAGGCACCTAGAATAATCACTGCATCAGTGAAAGTCATTAAAAAATACTATTGTTTGTATAAAAAATATATAATATAATAAGTGAACCTTAATTCAAATACTCGTATGTATATAAACAAATCAGAGACTATCAATAAACATACAAAATATGGTTAATGGTAAAGAAAAAATTGTCAATATTAAAGAAAAAATTGTCAATTATAGAAAAATAATCAGAATTTGATTACGTTACTAGGCATTTTAAAACGACCTTGAACAAGCTATTGATCAATTCATTAATTATGCATAATTAGTTTCACGATAAAAATAACTTAGAGGGAACGCAATTGCAAGTCATCAAGCTAAGCTTAATACTCCATAGTAATTTGGTTGTTCGTTAGCAAAACATATTTTTTTAGGTACCCTTTTACCTTTTTACTAATTCAAATTATCAAATAAGTTGTTGATAGTATTATTTTTCTAGTTTTGACTGACCATTCAAACAGCAGACTACAACAATACATTCTTATTATTAATTTGTACATTAATATAATACACCCTTGTCATCATAGTCACGGTATCTTCGAATATGGTAATGAGTATTTACACAGGCGTCACATCGACACTATTCTCGAAGGTCAGGTGTTATTATGAACCAACAGCACAAGTATACCAACATTTGATCAAAGTTATACCAAATTAGTAGTACCTTACATTGTTTTTATTATGTCATTGACGTTAATAGATTATTAACGTGTCAGCGAAGCAAATATATTGTTTACAGCATAGTTTGTAAATACAGGATATACTTCAACAGCTAATATTACTACTCAAAGAATTGAGATAAGGCAAACTTAAGAGTGACATAGAAGGAATATGAGTAATGTGTTACATTTGTAACAAATGTTACAATACTAACACTGAAAGACCAACACCCTTTCAATACAATATCTATCCGCCAAATATTAAATAAACAAATAAAATAAACCTTTGTTCCCGGGTAACAAAATTTACAATCGTTGATTCTATGTTCACGATCGGTTTTTTTGTCTCAAGATTTTTATTTCAAGAGTGAAAAATAGTTAGCTTTGGTTTTAAAAACTTTTATTCGTTAATGTTATATATCTTAAAATCCTAAGAAGAAGTCTTAAAATTTGCGTCACTATTTGCTTGAAAATCTGTTTATACTCTAAAATACCGCATTATACTAAATAAATATTAAGGCGAGTGCGAGACTGGAGGCCCATTCATGCAGGAATGAAAGTTATCGTGGTAACTGTTTGACCCTTACACTGCCACGATGACTGTTATACCTTTTGCGTCCCCAAGCGGAGCGTGAAAAAGCATCTCACTAGAACACCATAAAGTGAGTGATCATACTGCATTGTCTGCATTTGCAATGAGTATGGTGACCACAACTCTTGGATTCTATACACGCTTTCCATCAGGCAGAGTAGTCACTTTGGCAGGTACTTAATATAGGATAAAAAAGGTACTATGGTTACTATGGCTGCTTTAAGTAAATTTTTTTTCACAAATTACTTTGTTGATTTGCTGTTATATTTATTCTGTAAAACGCTATATGATACTATTAAGAGGGGCTCAGATTCATTTCAGGTAGTTTGATAATTGTTTTGTGGAATAATAACCTTAAAATAAACACACGAAGGAAACTGGTCTAAAGTTAAAAAAGGAAAAGGAAAGCTTTTCTTTTCTAATTAAAGAAAAAAAAAATCACATCAGTTCAGAAATAAAATGAATCGAAAATGTAGACAAAAGTCAAGTTTTATCTATAAATTCTCTAACTTTCTTTTCTAACAAAACTGTGTCAGCTGCTGGAGCGGTCAAGTTTATTAAAAAAAAAGTGACATAGAACAGAAAAAGTGGCAGTTATTTTTAGGGACATCATTTTTAATGTTATAAATATTAATGAAATCAAATTGCTTGTTAGGCTTATACAGCCTCTACTTACTTAACTGCTCATCATACAATATAAATTTCCACGTTGTTACGGGTACAGAAAAAAACTAATGGAAGAATAAGCTGTGGGGAAAACTTACTAATAAAGACGTAGTTATTAAGCATAAAACGGTTAATATAGTATATAGTGTGAACACTGAATTAAAAAGTAGCCTATATTGTGTACGTTTTTGTTCGCAGTGGTCCAGTAATGTGTTGAAATGCCGATAACAGCCATATCCCGAGAGACGCCACCAGCGTCGCCTCCGCTCATTGCCGCCACTTATGAGGATATTTTAGCCACCGTATGTATTAAAAATAACCTTCTTTATTTACTAATATTAATGACTATTGTCATGTGGATTATACGGTATTATCTGGATCTATAAGTGTAGTTCGTTCAAGAACAACTTAAGTTAACAGAACATAAACTTTCACTAATAAATTTTGACTAAATATGGAGTTACAAATTTTCAAAGTTGTAAGGATATTTTAACAGTGTATTTTAAAATTATGTTATATAACAGTAAATACACTATTGTTTTCCCTTTTCTTTTTAAAAAGGAATGTTAAAGAAAAGTTCTATTCCCATCACCAAGATTATCGGCAGTCTATCATTTTCCATATATCTCTCTAGCCAAAATTAGACAAGGTTTGTGGAAATTTTATTCAATTAAATAATTTAAAAAGAATAAAAACAAACAAGACGTAAACAGGCCTTATATTATAAATAAATGCGGCGTACCAAATCGATTTTCACATGCAACAAAATTGCTAAAATAAGTAAAGAAATAGCGCTAAGCATCAACAGCTCACACCATTTACACAAGTCACGGAATGTAAACATTGATTTGCAACACTGATTACTTATCACCTTGGCATGTGATCGAGAAATTACCGAAATGCTACCGTAGGAGACACACAGCGACAACTTATCAGCTGTAGTAGCGGCCAGATTGCCCCACAGTGTGAATGGAAAATGGCCATAATAAGGCAAACGGACGTATTACAATCCACCTGCATACAATAGCTTAGTAGTTTAGTTCTGTTCCCAGCTTCCGACGCGCGGCCTTCTCGCTCATGTTCTATCGCGAGTATCACGAAACGAATTAAATGTATTAAATAAATCTTTCATACTATACTATTGTCGTATAGATGTTAATTCCGGACGTCGTGACTTGCATATGTGAAGTGATATTTACGTGTCGAATTTATGATGCAAAAAGTGATAAAATTGAAATATTTTTATGGAATCGTAAAAATACATATTTATTTTGAATAGATGCAATTGCCTATCAATTGCGTGTTAATAGTTTTGTGCAAAGAGGCCTTGAGCTGTTTTATTTATTGAGAGCGATCTAATTATAATAACGTGTCCGATCGATGGATATGATTTTCTCACGAATGCTAAAGTGTTCTTGGAGATTGGTCACGACATCAGTTTACTCACGGACCTATTTTTTAAGCAATGTGTTCGGCTTCACGGTGGCGATTTTGTGCTACACTTGCTAATTAGTGATACTACAGTTAAGACCCACTTCTGATACAAACAATTTCTTTCGAGAGAGCTAAAAACTTGCTAGACGTCCGCATTCAAGTAGTGTATTATATATTAATTAATGTATAACATAAATATAGAAAAAGATTTTTATGTACCTAAAAATATCACATTGACTTTATCACCTACATATACTTGTATGAGACTATGAGGAAAAAAAAACTTCCTGTCGGAATCTCCTAGCCCATTTTTAAAATTATAACATGTATTTCGATATTTTTAAACAAATCAAAATTCAAATAACAAACAATACTTCGATCTAAAATAAATAAACTATTCTTTCGCTGTTCTGATGCTGAAATGTCTCGAAGGTTCGGCATTTTTCAGAAACGACTGCGTTTAGTATTCAAAGCTGAGAGAAATACATTTCTATGATTTCGATTTGACTTTTTGTTTTTAGTATTTGAATAAAGTATTAAAATCTTGCAAAAATTACAACGTATTTTGAATTTATTATATTCACTTAGTAGAATTCTTAACCAATCTGTATGTGTAAGGTGATTCCAAGCATAATAACATTTATGTGAAAAGTATCTATAGGTTTTTGACCTATAGAATGTGAAGTCAAGACATTCGAATTTTAAAACTCAATTATAAACGTGATATCTATGTACTGAGAGAGGACTGAATTTAATTTAAGCACAGAGACTGTTCAAAATTACAATGTGAATTATAAGTTTGAACTGTAAAATTAAACTCTTTTCTTCGACTACCGATAGAATTTAGAATTAGAGATACAGAGAAATTTCAAGTTTCAATTTTGAAATATTGAGTCTGTTTTCGTATGGCCTCATTATCGTCCGGTTGTTACATTTACTCACACGGGAAAATTGTTTAGGATATCGCTAATGAAGCGACTTCAGGAAAACTCAAATTATATAAAGTACATATTCCTCAAAGTAATTTTATAATTACAGAACGAGTTATTTACACAGATTTATAGTGTGTTGAGCATGTTAACAATAACATATAAAAGGATCATTGTGCAAATAAATATGATTCTGAAATATATAGTTTTGTTGTATTTTATCTTCGGCCTCTTCTTACAAAGACTAAGTTAAAATGCCATTAAAGTTACTAATACACACTACATAAATTAAAGTGCCATAGACGCCGCATAGTTTGGTTTTAATATATGATGGAACTCGATAAACTCCACAAGCATTAAACTGTTTTTCATACGATTTCCATCTTTTTTTTCTGTGCGGCAATTCCAAGGATATCACCGAAAAGTGATTTTATCGGATTTTCACCTTTTAAAAGATGGTTCATGGGAACCTTTTAAATTATATTTGTTAATAATATACTTACTTATATTATCCTATTTGTTATAGTTTTAAAATTTAAACACAAAAATAAAATAATGTTACCGTTTATACTAGTTTAATTCTGCTACTGGTTCGAACTTTCCGTTATATCAGAGAATACTGATTTTTACTATAAATTCTATTGTAGAAATTTTAATGTAATTAAATCTATATGTATATAATGTAAATATCTACCGAAGCATAGGACTTCGAGCGTGCGGAGTTTTATTTTAAGATGGTCGAAGGAGGTCACAAAAGTATATAATGTTAGTATTCACATTTAATCGGATGATTTTTGAATAATTGTATATTGTTTGGCCAAGTATGTTTAAAAATATTTGTAAAACCAATAGTTTCTATAAATTAATTGACCTTCATAGATCGAAGCAGTAGGAAAGTAGATAACAGTAAAACCTTTGTCATTTTATATTCCTTTAATGTTTTAATTTAATTGTAGAGTTCTTATCTATTACAAGCATAATAAATACAATGATTACCTTGCCATTATTTAAATTTCTCTTAAATATTTTAAATTATATAAAACTTTGTGACCTTGAATCTAAAATTAGGAATTGAATAAGTTTCTTTTAAAGTCAATAAAACTTAAGTGATGTTAAAAATGTCCCCCTACGAGTTCTACATTCTAATTGCTGTAACACGGGTTATAATGCGTCGTTTTTATTTTTTTAATTACATTTACATTAAAACAGATTTAATTGACCTTGATTTGCGGTAACAAGTAAATAGTTAATTTGAAAAATTATCACCGATTTCAATGCGATTTAATGATGTTAAATTGTAATAAGCTGTGCTCTTTGTTCCTTCACTTACATTCGTAGAGATGGACAAATTTTTAATTCAATTAATTTAATTTAATTAAGAAAAATCAAACGTCTTCTAAGCTTAATAAATAAAAAATAACAACAAAAACAGAATGAAATCTCGTAACGTAACTATTGGTATGCGAATGTTGACATAAAATTTTTATTACAACTGTCGATGCTGAGGTTTACTTTCACTAGAACTGGCTCTTCCTGTAACTAATCACTATTTCCATAGTCTGAAACCTAACCGATTTACATTATGGTGAAAGTATTGTTAATTATAATAAATAAAGGCTAATAAGCCATACATATTAAGTAATAAATAAGTTTCATATAATACCACCGACTTCAATACTTCTATATCATTGTGAATAATAATTGGCATAAATTGTATTGTAAAAAAATACAAATTGAGATCGTTCTCCATTTTTTTTTGGTTAAAAGTATTTTTTTTTAATAAAGCGTTATTTAGCCTCTCGTTTCGTATATAGTTCCATGTGTGTATATGTGATTTAACAGAAATTTTTTCAGAGAGCCATCACCACGAGATGCAAAATGATTAGGTAGGTACATGACACAGCAGATATTTATGATGTGTAGTACCCTGGTAGGTAAGTTACGCAACACGATTCACTCACGTTGGGCTCAGTAGCGACAATTTAAGAATAGCTGGTTCACCTTGCGTCGTGGGAGCGCCATTTTATGTAAATCCAACCAGTTAACTACCGCATTTCTACATTTTATAATTGAATTAAGTCAATTGATAAGTTACAATGCCGTTTTGTCGATTGGTTGCTTTTACTCATATGACGATTTTTTCATATTTTTTGAGAAGTTTTTAAAACATTTAAAACCTCTTTATAGTTACAATCTGACATAAACGAGCACTGCCCCTCACATAATGTTAGGAATATTATGGAGTATCATAAACGAAACTGGACCGTATATTGAAACGCAATTGTCATGTCAAATACTTTTAAATCCCCAAGTAAACAAAAAAACAATACTCGTTAAATGTTCTTTATTCAGTTTATACATCACGATTATATAATCGCATATTAACATTTTTTTATAAAATTAAGAAATTTAAAATATTTATATACAAACATTACAAAAAATATACATATAATACAGACTGACTGGTGAGATACCTTCAATATTTGAGGACGTGATAGTATGCGAACATATATCATGAAATAAAATAACATAAAAACGAAATATTAAATAACTTCTTAGTAAACTTCGTACACAGTACACCGAGAGCCCAGTATTTAACTGCGGAATACTTGGACACAGCGCGGACTTATTTTTAGAGACATTTCGATAAAACATAAGCACCTATTTTTTTTTATATCAAGTTAACGAGAATGGAGTATCCAGTACTCTCCATAAGTATCGAAGGTATCTCACCAGTCACAGTGTATAATATTCGTTACATTTATCGGACACAAAATTGTTGAACGGCAATGCATACAACATGTTATATAAATTCACGAATAAAATCGTAATTTAATTTAGGGTAGTAAACGAATAAATAAACATATGAATGAATGAATAATTAAAAGACCTCCAGTAAATACACGCGTTCTGATCATATTAAGTATTTAAAATATTAAAATATGACAATAAAAACGTTCTCATGCTCGCTTTCATCTGTTTTCCCTAGACGAAACATTGTATACGTTTCTATTGTTTTCTGAATATGCAAGTTGTATTCTTTAACCTTCCATTGTACAACAATACCAACATCTTAAAATAATAAAGTTTATAGTATATGTGACTTATATTTTAAATTTTTACTATAGTACAAATTTTACGGTGCCAATCTTAAATGATTTTTTTTTATACTCTCGAGAGGTTTTGGCTGTGATGATAATATTTCAATAGAAAACAAAGTGACAAACTCTCAATAACGTATACTCAAAAATCCCATATCGTCACACTACATACATCATTGCAACAATTTTATTACTTTCGAATTACTCCCAAAATATTTAATTGTAATTGTTTAATAAATTAAAATTTAAAAAAAAGACTGACAAGCAAGTCACTTGACATGACTAGTACTGCAGTAATTAAAATTGCCTTTGTAGTAAAACTTAATTAGGTGTAACATTATTAATAGGGTTTTTATTTAGATTCATTTGAATTTTATTTAAATTCCGTTAGAATAATATGTGTAATTAAAAATTAAATTATAAAAATTAACTTAATTATGAATGTTAATCCGAAAAATTTCACTTGGAGTTTAAAAATTGCTAATTGAACGCATCTCTGTATATCTTAGAATATCTATTTAGTTGCAAAAATATCATTCAACAAAATTATGTTAATTGCATTGAAAATAATTCCATAGCTTTGAAACTAAAAAAAATATTTCTCGTAGTTGGCACATCGTGGTTCCATTGATCAATCAGGATTCATGAACAAAACGGACACAGAAAACAGATAAAAATATTTTTAAACGTGAGAAAACCTAAGCTAAATCGGTACAGATTTCTTTTTAAAATTTTCATGTAAATAAAAAACAACCTAAGATTATATTACGTATATTGGTTAGAATAAATTGTTATCTTAGAATTATCGGTTGTGAGAATTAAGTGTCATATTCCATTAGTGAAACTTGTATAATAATTAACTTTCTTTTGTTAACCTATTTCATATTATTTATCTCATACTTGACGTAATTTTCTATAACAGTAAAGTTTCCAAGTACTGTACTTAATACACGAAACAAATTGTAATTTCATTTTAAATAGATCAACATAAACTAAACGTCAATTTTCATTACATTTAACATATTGTTTGGCATTAACTAAATAAAATTTATTTATTTTTTTCAACTAAAATATAGAATAGTTCACTGCCAAGTTTAGAATGCGATTATATATTTAAAGATTAAATAATTATTTTATTCATTCACGACAAAACACTTTAATATACTTACATAATTTTGTAGTTATTTGGATAAATATAGTTAATAGAATTCAAATTTCGTTTACCTCGTAGAGATATTTTTGTTGATATTTAGCTCTAAATATATTAAAATCTTTTATTAAACATACCGGAGCTAAAAAGTACTTCTCATCTTAAGCTTTTACTAACCTTGTCATGAGCTGGAATTAGTGTCACGTGGACATTTGATGTCCATTTGCATCATTTACTATAAACTTTTAAAAAATATACACAAATAAGTACGCCTACAATGTTTTCTCACGTGACTATGACAACTGCATTTTAAAAGAAATGTCATAGATAAGATAGTGTTTTTTGTACGTTTTGTTAATATAATTTTATGCGTTTTTGAAGGCCCTGGCTTAGACAATCTTTTCACAATTTTTTTTGTTAGGAAAACAATTAGAATTATCAGTAACACAGAGACTGTAAACATGACAGCTCTGGTAGATATTAAATATATTTAATTTATTGATGACATAGTTCGGATTTTGAAAATCAATTTACACATTGGCGGTGGTCACATTCTAAAAAATAAATCAAAAACACGTAAATAGATAATGTTAAGAATATAAATATTTTATTAGTCTCATAAAAATCAACATGCTGTATTGTTGGTAAAAGTGTGTGACCCACAACACTAAAAAACCGAGACTATTTACCCACTAAACCAAAAAAATCAAACCGTAAAATCTTAATCTAGCTCTCAACGTAGTATAATGACCGTCTAAAAACATACAAATTAAAATATAAAAGATGAATGTTCTCACGTAGTAAATTAAGAGAATGAATACAAGTTTTGCCCGGCGGCTTTGATTACTGTAAACTTAGATTTTAAGGAGAATTGGCTGATTTTCAGTCTACAGACTTGTTTCTTTTGTAGTAAATTATTTCCGTTTTCACAAAGGCACTTTGAATAGGGTATTTAATTGTAGCGTAGGCTGTGCATTTTGTGCACTTTTTTCTGTTTAATTATACATCAGACATTACATTATCAGTGGAGGAGAGGACTTTTACCGCTCTTTGGTTTGTTGTGAGTTATAGTCGTATAACTCACAACAAACCAAAGAGCGATAATAAAGGGGCTAACCAATATTTTTGGCTTACCCTTGTAACACGAAATAAATAAAATGTAATATTATATAATAATAAATAAAATATATAAAATCAAATCGTAAAATCTCAATCTGGTTCTTAATTCATTTTCTTTAATAAAATATGTTTAACTAAAGTATAATCTATTTGCTGTGTTATTTCCGCCTTCAGATTAAGGAGTTCCTACCTGGTGAAAAAAATGTAAGCGAAATAAATTAATCACTAGACCCATCCAAATTGTTACCTATTTGTAAAGAATTTTGTGCTAGTAATTACCCTATTTATATTACACTTACAATTAACACATCTTTTTTTTAAAACGTCGAATTAGATACGCCACGTTATTTCAAATTAAATGTTCAAGTTCAATGTTTTGAACGTTCATATTATTATTATTAGTAAGAAAAACTGTTAACCTTGAATTTTTAAAACAATTAAGTAATATAGCAACATTAGTGACTTGACAACAGATGGACACGGACATATATAACACTCTCTTCGGAAAGGGTCATTTCCCAACGTTACCCTACACTACATTATGTGTGGTGACAGATGACATAAGAGAACAGTGTCACCAAATTTATTCATCCCATGGGTGTCGCAATAGGCGACTAAGGGGGCAAGCTACGCAGGACCAATATCACTGTAAACAGAAGGAAAATTTGAAACGAACCCTGTATCAACATGTCTGGTCAGCGTAATATTACTATATCCTACTAGTGAATCCTAATCCTAACCCTTCTTTGTGAGGAGAGGCCTATACCCAGTAGTAGTTTGTTAAAGGCTGTTAATGAAGAAGATGTTATATAAATATCGAACTCGGTCGATATCTAAACTACTTAAAATGTATCTTAATTTGTTGTTTTTGTAATGTAAATTGTAAATGTAAATTGAAATATAAATCAATGTTAAAGAGTTAATGACTACGGAAACAGCACAATGAGTAGTCTTATCGCATTTCTGTCTGGTCCATCTTCAATGTTTTGTTAACTAAAATGATATTGATGAGTTGCTTATATTTTTGTTACTGAAACTAATTACAACTAAACAGCTTATTACAGCTTAGTTAAGCATAAAGGCAATGACTCAAAATATGTCCTAATGGGTTATTCAATACTTAATGTTAAATATTGAAGGTTTGTAAATGTAATGTACCCTTATTAGTCAGTGCAGTAACCTTGCAACTGGGATCGCCTTGCGGTGACTCAGTCCGCGAAACTCAATACATATGGTCACTCAAGCGCCACTTGGGGCCATACTAACAACGATTATGGGTTTAAAATTCACCGATTAACTTCCGACTTTGTGCAGTGTAAGAATGGGTGCAGTAATCGCTATTGTAGCAAGTATTTTAATTTGATTACTTTAATGTTGAGTTCATGTAATTAGATTTTAAAGTTACGTGTCACGCAATTATAAGAATTGCCATATTATTCAAGAACTTCGTCAGACATGCTTTAATAAGTTAAAACACAATGGCAAAGACAATGGCAATACTTTTTGCTGATTGAAGTTAGATTTTATTTATTTAATGAGTTATTTAAATTCATTTGGTTTTAGATTGTGTTACACTTTTTACAAATTTAGATATATTTTATGCCTAGTTTAACAGGATGATTCTTGTTAATTATAACTATTACTGCCGGTGCAAATCAGTCAAAAATTGGAGCTCACTACCAGCGTACGTGTTTTCCTCCCACTACGATTCTGGGTCCTTTAAGCGGGTTTGAATAAATATCTCAGCAGGCCACTATAGTATGAGACACATGCTGCATTGTTTGCAATTGTGATGAAAATAGTAATAATCACAACCCCTGGATCTCCTCTATTCGTACTTCCCATCAGGCAGAGTAGAGCCCTTTGGCAGGCTTTTCATTTATCAAATACACCTCCTTGGCTTCGTCCACATTCATCATTCACTGTATATATGCTCGTCGTCGTTCTTGGTGCTTTTGACACCACCCTTCCTCAGAACATTAATTATTTGCTCCGTAGATGTTTAACGTGGACGAGCTCTTCCTATGCTTTCACATATATTTGCTTTATAAATTATTTTTGTTACAAATGATAAATGTAAGCATATCAATCTTTGTCACTATATCCTTTTGCATTCCGTAAAGTTTCTTTTAACAAGTATGGTGATCCATACTTGTGATTCTCACACCACACACACACACACACTTTCAGTCTCTTTAACACACGCTGGTGATGCAGTCGAGTACCAGAAGGTTATCATCGTTTCGATGACAAAATGAAGGATTCACGGCAGGAGTGCTCAAGTTACGAAAGACCCAGTCTTCTTAGTATCGTTGGCAAATTGTATGCTAAGGTGTTGATTGAAAGAGTGATAAAAGAAACTGATAAATGAATACGGGAAGTTTAACTGTACACAATGGTGTACCGGTCCTTACCCCTTATGTATGGTACCGAATCTTGAGTACGGCAAAATAGGCACAAAAGTAGAATTCATGTTGTGAAGATGCATTCTTTATGTAGTATTGGCACTAAGAACCAACCCGATGATTGTCATCTAGCACCCTGCTCTGAGAGGATCTAGACTATGTGATTTCGGATCCTTCCGACGATTTACCATGCTTTATCAGGCCCCGGCCTGGTGTAAAAGGCATCTTTATGTGATCACGCTATGTTATGCAATATATGCTATGTCATTTCCTACTGCAACAATTGATCTACCATTCACCTCTCCTTATCCCGTTCAGTGATCTCTATCTAGAGTACTATAGCTTCGCAGAACTAAACCGCTGCTTCTCTGTCCTCTTCACCCTCCAACATGGTATCATTGATTACTGACGGGGACAAGTTTCCACCAATTTGGTCGACCAGAACTTCACGTTCAGATGCGGAGCAATCTTCCAGCTTATGCTGGGCTGAGTCCTAGTCGGCTGCGCAGAGGTAGTATTGTACCATCTCTTTGCGTCCAATCCAATTCAGATAATCACCTTAACTACATCTCTGGTGAGTATTTCTGTCCTCGACCTTCCTCCTTACCTATCCTGGCTAAGCAGTTTAGATATACTTATAGGTGAATACAGTAAGCACACAATAGTAAATACACCTGAGTTTAAAAATCGCTGTATACTACAATACATTTAGTCAGCTTAGTAATAATTAGTAATTAAAGCAAATATGTTAGGTACAGATATTATTTTACTATGTTTATTTATTCATTTAAAATAAAAAATCTTACAATTATTACCTTGTTTTGTTTTGAATTTAATACAGCCTCTAGTGATATGTGTACAAACTTTGTTATTTCATTAAATATTGCATGTAATCATTCTTTTAATGCATCACATTAAATTTTGCTAAAGAACAAAGACCCGGTCTTTGTATTATAAATAAACTGGTAACTCGGAGAACTTACTTCATTTTTGTGATTTTCGGTCTCTTAATATATTACAATGTTACTAGCTTTTGTCTGTAATTGAGACCGCGTGTATGCTGGTTATCGCTTTAAAAGTAACCTAAGCTTTTCCTCAAGAAAGTAGTCATTTAATAAGAATAAAATTAAAAAAATACAACTTGCTTTAGTCAACTACTAACAGAGGAAGAAGACTAGCAGAAGTATTTAATAATAATTAGCTTGAGCCTTAATTAGCTTCACCAGTATATTTATTTGCTTGAAAGTGACTTTTGTTAGCTTAAATTGTTTATAGTTTTCTTTTTAAGATATATTTATTTCTGATAAAAATAAGTCACATACACATAAATTTGTTGTCCAGTAAGATTTATTCGCGATAAAATTATTTAAAAAGGTTACGATACCTACTATTTACCGACATTTTGGACGGGTTACATAGTTCATGGTACATCGCGTTGGTACATAAGTCCCGTTGAACAATAAAACTATGTGTATGTGTAAAAACTACATCTAAAAACAGTAAAAGGAATCACAGTTTAACCTTTTTTTACCTACACGAAGTATTCATTGTTATTTTGTATTAGGTTTTTACGAAGTTATTTATAATGGCATTAACCTTATCTCACTAAAGATTTCGAGCTAACAAGTAGATATTGTACTACATAAATATAATCATTATTTAACCTATCCAATACATCTGATTCGAGGATTATTAGCATTTCCATGGGTCAATGCTGTCTATCCTGGTTTGGATTATATGAGTAACGTGCCCGAAATTAATCCCTGCATTTATCTCAGTTGACCCTTTCTTCTGCCCTGCTTAAATAATTTACATCAATACGTTATTTAAGAGATTAATGTAATTTAGGTATTAGAAGCGAAGGTAAATCAAATACTAGGATTTGTCCTACTGTTTGGCGTTATGTTTTCATGCTAAGCGTTTCGTGTTCCTCAACTGGTCTATAGTATAGCTCAGTTAATATATAAAACAAGAAATTATAAAATAGCTATAATGTTGCTAATGTGACTGCCGATCAAGAGGTATCAGTTTTGATCCCGGGGTCGACTCGGTTTTGCGAGGGATCTATACTATCTAAACTATACATATAGTTTTATTATTGTGTATATATATGTACATATATATCTCCTCCGTAATTGGCTGGTCTGCGTTGAGACTGGTCGCTGTGACCGAAATCAACTAAAAGTACATTGTCATCATGTGAAAGGTGTCGTAAATGAAGGTGTTTCGCCTTATTGAAAACAATTTAGTCAGAAATTAATAATAATAAAACAGGAATAAATATTGAAAGCAGAAAAACTAAGAAAGGCAGTAAACTAAAAAACAGCATAAAGTAACAACATGTCTGAGGTTGGATATATAGGTACGTAGCACTTATTATGTTGCAAGGAAATCTTTCAACTTTTACTCCAACAGAAATGTAATCGTAGTATGTAATGAGTGTTGAAGTTCCTTATTCCTTCTTATAGAAATTTGTCTTCGCTTAGGATCATATTTGTAGCTAGTGGCTTTATATTATAGAAATATTATTTATACTACATAAAACTTGAGAAAAGATATTTTTGCATGCTAGATAATATATGCTTAAATATATTTTTATCAAAATAATATCGTAAAATAATTTAGTGACAAGAGTTTAAAGTATGTTCAAAATGAGACACGTGAAATACACACAAAACTTAAACAAAACAACATTCTAGAACAAGATATGCACATATAATATTTAAAAAATTTCTAGGTAGTAGAGCCACGCTGATTTCAGCACGAGCGGGCCGGCTCGACCGGGGCAGTACTACCCTCCCAGAGAAGACCAACCTAAAGCGCCAGCATCTGTGTTGTCGTGTTTCGTTGGTGATGCAGGGGTGACAGTTATCGTGGTTATTGTGTAAGCCTTGCACTGTCACAATGACTGTCATGCCTTTTACGTCCTTGGGGACGTGAAAAAGCATCTCACAAGGCCGCCATAGTGTGGGTCGCCTTGTCTATACTGCGTTGTCAGCATTTGTAATGAGTATGGTGACCACAACTCTTGGATTCTTTTCATGCTTTTCATCAGGCAGAGTAGAGTCACTTTGGCCGTCTCTTAAGGCAGAAAAAAAACGTAGATGTTTTTTTAATTTAAAGAAGGTAAATAATAATTTGCGAATTGGCAAGTTCACTTGTGGTACAAAAATGTCAACAACAGAGGTGTAACTAGTACATTGTAAAATACTTCTGCGATTAAAATTCTACCAGTGAATTTGTTGAGGCCCTAGTTCTGAAAAGTAAAAGAGAACATTAAAACAAGCAGTACAATAGCCGTGCATCGCATCGACACGAATGTATCATAAAATAACATACAAACAAAGCCTTAACACACGGTCACGTAACTGCGATCTATTAATATTATCATACATTTGCGCATGCATTGTTTCATTGCGACGGACCTGTTCGTTTTCAACTTGTATTCTGCTATTGGAACTTTGAGACACTCGTATGCAAGGGAACGAATATAATTTTACGAGTACTTCCAACTTCGTTTGATTTAATTAGCATAAAAACAAAGTAATTATTAATCTATAAATACGACTGTTCTAAGAACGAACTCGAAATTGTGACGGACATCCGATATATCGGTTACTACGTGCGGTCTATATCTTTAGGATGCAACTTAAGGGGAAAGATCGCAGTATGGACTACTACTAAATTAGACTTAGGAACCTTCATTGAAGATAAGATGTCATGTTAAATTGAGTTGTTTCATTAGGAATGTTTTTACATTGTCTAGTTTGCCTAGTTCTGAAACTGAAATTTGACGAAAATGTCAACTGCGATGTCGTGTCTAGTGACTAGACTTTAATTAAAAACACATACTGAGCTATTTATTAGTTGTCGTGCTATTTAGTACGCTCGTTAAAAGTTTTAGAATTTGAACCATGAATCTATATTAATATTATAGAGTAGAAGAGTTTGTTTGTTGATTTGTTTATTTGGTTGAATGCATTAATTTCAGGCACTACAGCCCAATTTGAAAAATTATTTCAATGTTAGTTTGCGCACTTAGCAAAGTAGACTATTTACCATTACGCTGTGACTAATAAAAGTGGAGTACTAATGAATCTTCGTGTGGTGAAGGATCCAGAATACAGTGTGTCATCAACCCTATTCTTCCCATAGGTTTCGTAAAAAGTTATTAAGGAAACTAAATATGCAAGACAACATCACTATAAAGAAAAGGAAAACTTGAAACAAACCTAATATCAACCCTTCAGGCCAGCGTGGTATAGTAAGCCAAAACTTCCTTGCTAAGGAAAAGCCTATATTCAGCAGAAGACTGTTAAAGGCTGTTTATTGTGATGATTAAAGAAAAATGTTGCAAAAACGGATAAAAAGTATGCATTTTAAGCGTTTCCATGGCGTACGATGTGTAAACGATTAGTAATAATGTACGAAAGAATGATTTGTCTTTAAAAGCTCGGAAGAAAGTCCACGACGTCTATATGTGTTTCTTTTAAGGCCGATTCACTGCAACCTGAATTATGGTAAATAAATAAGTTCACACTGTATAACTTCACGCTACGAGAAATAGGAGAAATAGACGAGGTTGTGTGCTTCAGCTAGTTGTTAGTATAATTAATTTGAAAATTTGAATAGATGGATGTATGTTGTGTACTCAATCATGCTAAGACGATTAACGGAAATTTTATAGAAGATACAGAGATAAATCACATTTAGTCTGGAATGGGAAAGATGTTGAAAATTAATATTATCACTTATGAAACTGTCGGCAAAAACTAGGGCATTAGGGCATATAGGGCATATAGGGCATTTATAAGACTACATATATTTTAATGTTTTTATATATAGCCTCGAAATTCTGATGTATTGGTGTGCTTCCGGTCAACTACGTAGTACAAAGAGGTGTGGCTCTGTACTTCTTCCGCACTTGGAAGTATAGAGGTCATTAGTTTTAATTGTAAAGTAGTACAGATCTTTTGTCAAACAATAAACTGAATTTACATAAATAATAGAGAGCGGTAATTGCGGGTCATGAAGCAAAAAAGCATCTCACTAAGCCGCCATAATGTGTATCACCATACTGAATTGCATCTTGGATTCTATTCATGCTTTCCATCAGAAAGAGTCGAGTCATTTTAGCAAGTTCTTAAGATAGAAAAAAAAAGAAAGTGACAAACTCGATGTTTGCCCTCGTTAATAATGCTTTTTTGGGCCATTTGCCTTTTTTCGCTTGCCGCTTTATTCATGCCTGTCTGAAAAAAAAGTGGTCCAGCTGTTCATAATCTATTATTTTCAGAAAAAAATAAATTTTGATTGTCTGAATAATAATTTTAAGCCAATCAGAATTGGAACTTTTGTAGGTTATTGCTTTTAATCATGGTTTAGTAGTTCCTTCCGCCTTTGCAGGGTCATGTGATACTTATAAAATTACAACTTATTTGTCGTGTCAGTGGTGCAAAAATAAAGTAAATATAGAAATACAATATAAATAAATTTTGTTTTCTGTTAATCTATTTTTAAAACTTTTTTTTGACAGTGCATGAATCTTATACTTAGTCAAGCATGCTTTCGATAATTTTATTCATAATAAATTCAATGTAAGTAGGTAATTTTATTAAATATTAACACTAAAAGTTATGTTTGCGATGCGATGTCATAGGCCATCCACCCTATAATCACAATTAAACAGTTTATAATCACAACTTACGATGCTTTGCCGTAGATAGTGAGTTTTAATTTATACTCTTATGTTTAGCAATGTCTTAAATTCACATAATTAAATTATACTAATTGCCGCGTGTTAGATGTTATAAGTACAGTTATATCTAGTGTCTTATTGTGTTTGCCAATAAATAATTTGTTATTTTTACTTCTCATTTTAAGTAACAAAAAATACTTATTAAGAATTTTTAGTGAGACAACTGAATCTTATACAATTTTATGAAAATATATTTAATTATCCTGTTTTGTTTATAGCCGAAGCAGTTTTCTATTTATGAAATCAACCATTAGTGATTTGTGAATAAGACTGTTCATGTATTCTTTGTTATAGCGTAATGTTTGTAACATTTATTAGACCAGCTATAATAACACCCGTTGTGTTTCCCGAGTATTTCAATTACGTGCTTATCTTACGGGAACGCTATATTTTTTTCCGGTTATGCGTTAATTCAGGGTATCAGTTCCTCCATATCAAAATTTTATCAAAATTGAGGCATCCATTTTATCGGGCAGAAGTAACGAACAAACACTAAATTAGTGTGATGTGTGTATATGATTATTTGTGAACTGGGCTCTATCAATACTCAGAAGTAAATATTTATTATGATTCACGATATAGCAAATAAATCAAATAAATATATCTGGTTCACAAAACAGTAAGTGAACGGCCTTGCTCACCCGAAGGGTCAAACAGGCGGTCAATGGGCCAGTTCACTCTCGGTTTCAAACCTGCTTAGAAATGAGTACTTTAAGACAAGTACATAAAAACGTTATGTAATAACCTGTTATTGTATTACCTTACTGATACTATTGATGTTTTATTATTTTAAACAGTTATCATAAATCTTATACGACTGGTCTAGTTGGTAGTGCCAGTGCATAGCCAAGTCATACGATACAAAAAGTATGTCTGTTTCGATACTCAGCTCCCTGCCAAGTGAAGGTAACACTACTGATGTGAATCTAAGTTTAATATTAACTTAGTTAAACAGTTAAACGACCTTATTAACAGTATTTGTAACACCTTTCTTAAAAAAGACAGTTAGGTCATATATAGAGTTAGGTTACTAAACATAATTTATCGAAATTTCTTTAGAAAAGTACAACATAATAAACTACACATAGTGAACTTGTATAAGTAAAAGTTTAGTACTATAAAACTTCATTAATTCACTAACTACCAAGAATCATCGAATAATACTAAGAAAGCACCAATTGCAATAACAACTGACGAAGTTATCACGAAAAACATCTAAAATTAACGATTCGGAAAACCTTTTTGCGAGTCTATAAGTTTGTGCACTCGACTAAGACAGTAATACGCTCAATTTGCCAGTTTGTTATTAGTTTTAGTATTAGTTAAAATATTTACAGAATGATGATGTAACTAATAATTTACCAGATTTATTTCTATTTTTTTTTAATTTCAATTAAAATGAACCCTATTCTTCTAGAAATAGGCGCCACTGGACTATTGACTGATGATTTTATTTACATGCATCTATCAAGCCCGTATTACAGCTGTCAAATGTTATAGGCATAAGTACAAAAATAAGCAAATAGAACATTAACAAGGGCCCCTCCCTTTACTTACGTTACGTCTAAAGAAAAACCAATCAAGTCACAATCTACATTCTGTTTGACCCCTGATTCTTTTGTATACGTTAATCATCTTGTTCGTCTTCTTCTCTATTGTGTCATGTTGAGGTGTACATGTCAGTGGCAGATGGTGTTTCTGTTAAACATAGTGTTCGATATAATTGCCTCTAGTCTATTTTTGATTTGTCTATTATATCATGTACCCTGTAACGCAAATTAAAAGAACTTATTTTTAGCATTTAAAGTCGCTAAGTTCGATATTAGTATTCAGGACAATAAAATCAGGGTGTAATAATTAACGGTCTCCATCAAAGGTACCAAAAAAGTGTACTCACTCATGGTGGCAGGACCCATCAGAAACCACCAGTATAAAATTAATTCACCTTGGAATCATTACCTGTGTTTAATGTTGATTATCATTTATTAATTCAACTAGTTCCGGTCATGGTACGGTCTCATAAATAACCAAGTTATTACTAACGTGTAATTTAAAAATATGTGAATATGAAACAATAACGAGGATAATTAATAAATCAGTATTACACGCACAAGGGATGGTATATTTGCTCCTTTCGTTAATTATTAATTTAATTTTGTTTATTTGATTATATTTTTTAATATTTAATATTAGATTTTTTATAATTTTAATTAACTCAATCTAGATAAATCAACTTATCGATCACTTTTTTTATTGTGAACCAGAAGTGTAGGTAGAGTAAAGACGAATTATGAAATGGTGTTGATCAACGAGTATTTTCTGTCAATTACGCTTAATACAGTTATAAATGAATTTGTAATAATTAAATTATTATTTTTCCAATAGTTTATGTATTCTTAAAAACATATTTAAATTTAGTAGATACTTGTAAGGGACGATTTTTCTTTATTTGTCATTATTTCTAAATCTTAAAAATTTACAAACCTACAAGAAACGGACCTAAAGAGTACCCAGACTCAGCACAACAATCTGTGGATCACACAAAGTGTTGTTCCATGTGGGGTTTGAACCCACAACACTCAGTGCAGTATAGAGCGGCATGGCGACCGCTTAAACTACTAGGCCAACCGCGGAAGATAAATAAAATATGCTTTCATACAGCTTCATTTAAAACGATTGTATTATGTTATTTCAAAATTCACGGCTAAAATTTGCAATAATAATAGATCGGTTGGTTGATAAAAAATGTATTACATACAGAGAGTAGAACAAACTGTGTGTATCAGCCCTAATACAAGTAATTAAAATAGTATTATCATATTTCTTGATTCGTTTTTAACTCATATTAGTTTATAGATTAACTTGTAAATTAACTCAAGCAAATTTCAAAACAGCTATCAATATTATCGGAGGTTAATAACAAGATTATTATCACAAAAAATGTTATTAAGGACTATATTATGTAAAACTATCGGCAATTTACGTACATAAAAAGTAATTAATTTGTCTAGGACAAATTTGTTGTTTCAAAATGAACCTACAAAAATAATTAAAAGTGAATTAAAGTTTTTCAAATAAGTTATTAAAAGTTTACAATGAATTAACTCAATGCAAATATTTTTAAAATGAGCTGTTTTGAGTTACTTAATCTTTTACCGGAGAAAAATGTCTCGTGTAGATTTTCCTCTAGCTATATATTGTCAGTAGTGGAAGAAAATATACTTTGAAACTAACAGTCTGTGAAACGTAACAACTTGTGAATATGATCAATTTATGTTACAATAATTACGTAAGTATTTTTGATTAAGAGTCATTAAACAGCAATATTTGTTTTCTGCTCTTACATATCTCAATGTTGCAGTAACTTTACTTTTGTGGCTTGACCTTTTGTGTGCATTTCGTAAATGAACTTTCAACTCTGTACCTGTCCTATGAAGGCCTACTTCAAAAAGAATCAGTGGATTCTTATAACCTTCTTTTAGACATAAAATATTTATATTGCAAACTTTATTAAATAAAAGCTAATTTTTCTGTTGTCTTACATGTACTTATATTATTTATCGCGTTCAAAAGTTCATCATATTTAATGTCGTCCTGTCAGCGTCCTATGATTGTGATAGAGTTACTTTTTCGTCTTTTAAAAGTAAAATAGAAATAGTTAGATGAGAGATTGCCTGACATAGTCTCCTTCTATTCCTATTTGAAAATTCCCTCAGATATCGCAGGCTGATGGTTATGTCGGATTCGATTCGACCAAAGACCACACGCCATCTCGGATACTAGTAGCCGAGGAACCAAGTGCATCCTAGTAAGGAAACTCTGGAACCCCGACGTATCTCGGGTCACCGATAGCTTGTAGATGGTCCCCTGTGTGGGTACTCCGACGTTTTCTTTTCTGTTCCCAAAAGAGCGCATGCATTCGGTAGCGTTCACGCCGCCTCTCCGTCTGCTTCTGCTAGAATGACATATGGTGTCACCTGTCAACCTCAGGCTGGTGCTTATAGTGGACGGAGATCGTTTAGCGGTCTCTGTCGTCCATAAGATCCCCTGACGCACCTCCAAGAGGACCTGATATTTAATTTATCGAGTCTCAGGATTTCGACCCAAGACCCATGCCGCCTTGCGCCACTGATAAAGAGTCGCAAGAGCTCTCGCCTTCAGGTCCCAAGGTAAAGCTCTGGCCAGCTGAATGATTTTGATGGTTAGCACTTGCTGCGGTCGTCGGTCCAGCATGATATTGCTGACGGCCACCGCTCGTTATGGGGCCTGAAGGCTCCATAAACAGCCATTGACGGCACATACGCCGCGTTGTGCCTCAATATGTCCCCTTTTTTTTTTTCCTGTGCAGAAATCCCCACTAAACCCCCTAACTATATTACTCACGTTTAATACCAGATTGCACAATTTTGGAAAGAAATCTGGTTTTATAAGAAATATCTAATTATATTCCACAATAATTTTCAAATTTTATAAATATATTACTGGAAATTTCTTTTTATCTCACGTAATGGACTACCGTGTAACTATAGACTAATAATAGCCTGAGTTTTTCTCGTTAAGGGCATTACAATTTGTCTTAAGATTTCTCTTATTTGCGTTTATATTTATCCTTTATTGTTAAGAATACATAGAAAACATTTTTGGGTATTGTAAGGATTGACAGTTAGAAGTATTCAGTCAAATTATATTTAGTAAATATAATGTTAATGTTAATGTAAATATAAACGTATTTTTTCTATTTTTAGCCTGTCAAAGTCACTATACCCTGCTTGATGAAAAGAAATACTCGTATTATTAAATCATTTCTCACAAGATCACTATCTGCTATGACATAAAAAATAATACTGTGGTATATATTTTTAAATCCGCGTAGATTAAAATCTTTGAAACGCAATACAAGTAAAGCACGCACTTACGACCTAAGCAATTACGAAATTCTTTTGTTTCTATACGTTTCGAAACTTTAATAGTGCTGTGGAATGTTTGTTAAATATTTTGATTGATTACTTTTACACAAATATTTGGTCATGGCTTCACGATGGTAAACTTTTACTATTATTTTTTGAAGGCAATAAACCAAACACTGAAATTCTAAGAACAGTTGAACAATTAAAAATACAACAACTATAATGTTGAGAAAGGTTCTCTTCTTCTTTTGTTTAGATCACGTTATTAGATCAAGGGATACTCAATAAGTTACAAAGGCTTGATGAATGAAAGGCAATTTATACCGTGGTAGAGCCATGCTTCAGCACAAGTAGCCTGGCTAGATTTTCACCGAGTAAGTGAGGGTACTGAAACGTAAACTCTCCCTCTCCTTGACTCTATGGGGAGGGAGTCAAAAGGTGGCAACACACTTGTGATACTTGAGTTGCAGGTAGCGGTAGTCATTTACCTTCAAGTTAACCATCTACTCGTATGCACCTATTTTTATATATATACAAACATTTTACAGATTTCCTTAACAATCGTATGTCTAATTATTAATATGTGAATATCATTGTCAAAATTTGCGGTTAGTGAAGTGATGACTTGAAGGAGATGTTAAAATCCGAAAATCGTACATACACTAGTCAATAATAATATTTTACTTTTGTACTTGCATCTAAGTTCGACATGCAATGCTTTCCTATCAGCATTGTTTATGTTTGTAATTTTAAATGCATTCTTTTGAACAATGAACATAACATTTGTTGTATTGCAGAATGACACGCATTGGGTATTTGCGTCACAAATTTAGTAAAAGTAAAATAGTTAATGTTAATCAAATACTACGATCAAATTATTATTATCACAGGACATACTTAAATATAATATTATTACTCACTTATGAAGTAAGACAGGACGGTCAAGGTAGAACTCTCGACACAGAAGGGGCTGGAGATAACTGGTCTGGGATGTTTTTTGATCTTTACACTTTTGAACTGTATTTCACATCTACAGGTGACATGGCTTGGTTCTCCTTATTTTCTCATCACAGTACATATGATAAGCTTTAATGTATGAAAAGTATTATTTTGCAATAAAGTTAGGGTTTCATCAATCAATCATCATCATCATCATCAATTTCAAGAGATCATAGTCAGGTATACCTTTAGTGTCTATAATCTGTTAAACTATAATGATATTCATTGTTTACCTGATTGAGCATTCAGGTCAACAATGAACGTGAACATTTATTGTATTGCAGAATTACGTGCATTGGGCTCTTACGTCACAAGTTTGATAGAAGTACAAATATAATTCGTGTGGTGATGGAGTGTTTTCATCCTTATTCATTCACTGGGTGGCGTGAGAGCCGACTAAGAGAGAAAACAATACGGGTCTACTCATCTGGGATAGTAAGCCAAAACCTCCTTTCAAAGAAGAGGCATATGTCCAGCAAATAGAATTGATGACAATAATGATGATGAGAAATGACTTAATGTTTAATATTAATCACTCATTATTACAATCTATTTACTAAATTATATTGTATACAATAGAGTGAATTATCCATCTATGAAGTGAAACAGTACCATCAAGACTAGCTTGGGTTTTGAGGGGAGGTAAACTGAAACTGCTTAGAAATTCTATTGTTCTTTGAACTTTTAAATCTTACTTCACCTCGTATAAAATTAACTTGATTTGTTATGTTTTTCTTTTACCTAAATATACCATAACATATGACACACAACGTCATTTAGTTTCAAACTAAGCAGAACTTGTACTATGATAACTAGATTGACTGATAGAATATTTATATACTTTTTTGTGACACGCTATTGATAGTGACAGTATTTAAGTGACGAAAAATTGTATCTTTCGATAAAATGACGGTTCCTTGCAGTCCAAGTGATTGTTGGCACGTATACTGTCAATGTCTATGATCTGCTAAACCGCCCTGTTCCATTAAATCGGGTTGAGTGAAGATTGAACTTAGATAGCTTCTATTGTTTGAGCCGGTGCCTATATCTAGGGTTGGCAAAATCAGACGTGGCTTTAGATCTTGGGTGATAATTTTTGTTAAACTGATGTAATTATAAGGAAAATTATGTTTTAATTTTAATAACCTACATTTAATTTGCCTATTTACAAATATGCTTAAGAAGTGCTTATTGCATTCAAACCAAAAAGTCTTTTTGACGAGCATAGTTTGAAGCCTGTTCCGCCTTCAAAAGGTCAAAATTGTTTTACATGAAGTATCAAATAACTGGCGGTATTAGCGTGTGTGTTCGCTTGAAAATAAGCGGGTACTAATTTCTACTGCAATTCGCTTCACAAGATATGTTATTCGTATGTTTTGGGCTAGTTCTGTATGGTCAGAACGACACGAAAACCAAACATTATGTTATAAATGTTTTAGAACATTCTATTCATCGTCTTAACGTCAAATGTAATTGAGCAGCCCTATATACAAGGCAATACTCCCCATTAGCGGCAGTCTAAATATTGTATTGTACGTCCATCCTAAACATTTCATTGTTTGGGGTGAGGCGTGTGTCCGAGTTGATGGCCGAGGTTGATATGGTTGATAGCCCGCAGCACTATGTACGTTTATGAACCGAATAAGGGCCGAACACGGTAATGTTCACCCTTCTCTTACAATCATTTCAATAAAAATCGAAGTAGCAAATGTTGGGGAGTGTCGAGGCACTTACTAACTAATTTTAAAATATATTTAATACTCATAATTAAAAATAGTTATTTTAGGAATCTCTGAAGATGTGTCTATGCAACTCATACGTAAGCAAATGAATTTATAATATACTCGAACATAAGTTAACAACTCTTACCTTAGTCAATTATATTGAATTACGCGCAAATTTATATGTGTCAATACTTTTTTAGTATATGCAGACATATATAATGAGGATATATTATGTATATCCTTTGAAGACAAAAGCATTGACTAAGAAATACAAAATTAAATAAGAGAGTAAGCAGGAAAATGAAAAATGTTTGTTATCTGAGCCGTGAATGTAAACAATTCGAATGAAAAATCCAACGTATATTAATTGTACAAAATCAAGCTTATTAAATTAATAAATTCTACCTACTTAGAATATGTTTTCAATTAGAAATACGAAAGTGAATTCCTTTATTTCTTTGTCTTCTTATTAAGTATTCACGGGTAGTTATAAAATTTTACATATTATAAACTTTGTGTACCTAAAACAGTTATGATGAAAGAATGGTATCAAATTAATAACTGAGTTAATCGTTAAATCTTTTTTAATACAAAAGAAGTTGCGAATTTAATTACTTGTATATATTACTTAGTTTATCATTAAAAGTAATTATGTCACTGCTAAAATCATATTAGGTACATTTAGAAACAAAATTATTAAGTTTAATTATGGTCAATTATTCACAAATAAACCACTATCATCTAAAATTCTAAATGAATATCTACAACGATGATTGGAATGATCTCATTGTTTGAGATCGTTTATTTATTAATAAGATTTATGTCATTATTACATTTTTTATATTATATCTATTAAATAGCAATATCTCGTAAATATTTTTTAAAGAGATATAATTACAATGACATTGAATTGAATAAGCTTCGCTCGCGTAAAAGTTAGTTTAGTCAATCAATTTTTCCTTGTTAAAGCCTACTATAAGATATTCAAGATCTATCTCTTAATGGGATTGGTGTCTATCTCTTAATGGGATTGGATCTCATTGTTTGAGATCGTTTATTTATTAATAAGATTTATGTCATTATTACATTTTTTATATTATATCTATTAAATAGCAATATCTCGTAAATATTTTTTAAAGAGATATAATTACAATGACATTGAATTGAATAAGCTTCGCTCGCGTAAAAGTTAGTTTAGTCAATCAATTTTTCCTTGTTAAAGCCTACTATAAGATATTCAAGATCTATCTCTTAATGGGATTGGTGTTTAAACGTGTAGTGCTCCTTGTGTGTATGTGTGTGTATGCGTATGTGTAAAATTATTGCAAATTTATACACAACCTTAGTAAATTTCACACCTATTTCAGCCTTACTAATGAGTAAGCAAAACAGTATGAAAATCCGTTTGGTGCTTTTAGAGTTTATCACATATAGACAGGCAAACAGATTCACCACTTCCTACTTGAATTTTTCTACAATCGGTTGAATTCTAGAACTTCTTGTGAAAGCTGTATAGGTTTGTTTCATGTAATAATTATGTAATCGAAGAGAAAACGTAGTTCTGAAAGTAATCTATATCCATATTCTATAAATATTGTTTGATTTGGTATGGTATTGGGTTAATTTGTTTGATGATGTAGGATAATAATATGTTAAATTTCTGATTAATATTTCTTTTCACCTACTTTTGATACCTTGTTGTACTTTAATTTTAAAAGGTATAAAAATGCGGAAGTGTATAACATGTATTCAGATAAATGTTTTTTTTTATTTTTATTTTTTTTTTATTTTAAAAGCACGCTAAAGTGACTCTACTCTGCCTGATCGAAAGTATGAATAGAATGTAAGTTGTGGTTACCACACTCATTGCAAATACAGACAATGCAGTATGATCACTCACTTTATAGTGGTCTAGTGAGATGCTTTTCCACGCCCCGATTGGTGACGTAAAAGGCATGACAGTCATCGTGGCTGTGTAGGCTCACACACTTATCACGATAACTATCACCCCTGCATCAATGGGACTCTGGTCTCGCATTCACTAACGAAACACGACAGCACGGATGCTGTCGCTTTAGGTGAACTTAGGAACTTACTTTAAGGAAAGTATTTTAATTTATAAAGAAGTTTAGGCACTTAAAAAATACCTACTCTTTTTAGTATTTTGTGTGATAACTGCACGGTTGGCCTAAGCGTTGTCACGCCCTTCTCTACTGCGCTGAGTGTTGTGGGTTCAAATCCCACACGGAACTACACTTTGTGTGATCCACAAATTGTTGTCCTGAGTCTGGGTGTTCTGTTTGTCCGTTTCTTGTATGTTTGTAAAGTGCCCCGCGATACAATTAGTATGGGTGTATGGCCCGCGAGTATGGGCGTTGTCTTTTAAAAAAAAATAAAAAGTGATTTGTGGTCTTGACAAAGAACTCTTATAAATATAATTATGTTCTTTTGTCCATACGTCTGTGTTACTAGATAGTAGTAACTTAAATTTAATTTGTAACATTATTTGAAGTCTACTACGCCTATACGTGATGTGTTTTATGTTAAAGAGTATCTAATGTACCCATCTACCGAGTCTTCGTATCTGTATATAGTTGAAGGGGCCATTACTTAAACTTGTTCCAACTTTTAAGAACATGTTTTAAGAACGGATTTGGAGAAGCCCAGAATATATTTTCTTAACTAACTCATATTTTTTCTCCCTATTAGCTGTTATATTTTAATGTACTCTTTGCTCCTAATAGTCGTAACTTTGCCCATAGTTGAAAATCCAGTTTTTAGTATAATCTCGCAGTTATATTGTGGCGAAATACTATTACGCATATTTATTTACATCGACTAGTTATACAAGCTGCTACAAAAATGGAAGATCGAAGGATTTTTTCAAACAATTTTACTTTTCGGAAAATGTTAAATAACTCTTCATCACTAAAATTTCTATCATGTTAAAAACCGGTAATAATTATACAAAATTACTATACATATGTCCACGTATTACTCTCCCGTGCCACCTTTTATCAGACGGTGGCAACTTACACTATAAAGTAATTTTCACGTCAACTTAAACATATGTTTGTTACAGATGTTTTGGGGAATATATTCCTATAGTTACGTTTAAGTCAGTCCTCTCTTTTGCGTAAGTTTAGGCTTATCATTTCTTTTGAAGTCTAACTGTGATGTTCAAATATCAAAACACCTGGATTGGTACCGATAACAGAAGTGTATACTTATACAAAGTCGTCCTTTGTATAGGAATGTAAGCACGTGTGATTTACACGTGACGGTCTTTAATAAGAGGAAAATGTCTCAAGAAAACTCTTTTACGATGTTTGACGCACTTGTACGGACAATATTTATGGTCAAGCAATTAAATTCGAATAAAGACTGAAACCAAATAATGCTATGTTATACATTATGAAAAAAGAAGACTTACACATGTATTTAGGACATAGCGACAAGGAACAGGCAACTCGAGGAAGAAATTATTTTAATACAAGATTTTAGCCAATGCCCTAAAGCCTAGGCAATGTTTAGGTGCAATAATTTGGAAATTAGCCTTATCGTGTAGTAGCGATTACGGTATAACTTACCATGCCAGATGTAATTTACGAGTATAAGCTTTTAATACTCTATTGCTAGATATAAGATTCTCCTTAGAGAAGACATTTTGGCCTATATTAACACGTTGGCTAGACGTGTTGGTACGCCTAAAACAGATTGCCTAATCAATTAAATACACTAAATAGAAGCGAACCTTAAATCACTTCTTACGAAACCAGGCATAAAAGCCATGACCGAATTAAATAGGTATACCGAACAATATGGTTGCACCCACGGAGCGAGACGATGCACCCGTTCTGTTAACAATGCACCTCGTCACGCTGCGTCGAGCACCGAAGGGCGCGGCCTTCGCCCGTGACAACCGGTTTTATTACATCACGATAATATAATTATATTGTAAGTTATTAATTGAGTGTGAAATAATTATGATGATCACTAGTTAATTATGTTTTAGAAGTGTTTTTCATGTTGTAATAGGGGCAGAGTGTGTTATTAAATGGATGTAGCAAAGGGAGTCAGGGCATGGAAAAAGTAAATTAAGATATTAGAAGAGTGGACGATTAATTAGGCTGGTATAATGTTCTAGAAACTGATACGGACGCGGACTAAATATTGACAAGAAGTCTAAGAGGCTGTAGCAATCATATTTTTGCATTGAATAATCTTTCAGAGTCTGGTAATTAAGTTGAACACTATTCATTATCAATATTTAGTGTTAAGCGCTCACCGTAGACTAGAAACAGTTTTTTTTATTTTAAAAGCATGCCGAAGTGACTCTACTCTGCCTGATGGAAAGCATGAATAGAATCTAAGAGTTTTGGTCACCATACTCATTGCGAATGCAGATAATGTGACTACACTATGGCGGCCTAGTAAGATGCTTTTTCACGCTTCGCTTGGGGGCGTAAAAGGCATGACAGTCATCGTGGCATTGTATTGCACACACCACGACAAGTGTCACCGCTGCACCACGACGAGTGTCCCCCGGTCTCCCATTCATCAACGAAACACGACAGCACTTTTGCTGTCGCTTTAAGTTGATCTTCTGTACGAGGGTAGTATTGCCCCAGTCGAACTGGCCTGTTCGTGCTGAAATCAGCGTGGCGACAGTGAATAGTGATATCAATCGAGTGAATTAAATAAAATATTATATATATAAAATAAATATAAAATAATATGAAATAAAAATATTATAAAATAAAATAATAATATAATAAATATTAAATAAAAATATATAAATATATATAAAATATAATAATAAAACCGATTAACTTCTGCTTTTTGTAGGTGACGAGAGTACGTACACCAACGTACGACACACGACCACATTTTCTACTCTTACCTGCCCCCCAGCTGAGTTGACATTCTGTAAATGTAATTAGAAAATTAACAAATGTATCGGAATGACGTCTTTCAACGTTAAGTCAACTGGTCAAAACAAAATATTAGTCAACGATACAAGAGAACAGAGGCGTTCACGATTGTAAAAAGAGAATGCCGTGAAACATTTGCATCTTGGCTAAGGGGGCTGTTGTCTTGTACCTAGATTTTTTGTATTATTCAGATGGTAAATTTGTATATGATGTCATACAATAAACCTTGTTTCGTAGACGTTGCGGATCCTGTTTAACGCTTGTCAATCTCTCTTTTTATAATTATTATCTTTTATAGAGTTTTTATATCAAGAATAAAGAAAAAAAACATTTGGAAAGTATTACTTATTTAGTATATTTTTCTTTTTTATCACAATTATTAGATTCACCTCTATGTTTGTTTCTTCGTAACAGACTTTTGTAAGCATGTTTCTAAAACTATATTTGTTTATGGTATCTTAGGGGAAAACGAGTGGAAGTGTTACTTGATGGTAAGTGACCATCGTCAACATCTGCAACTCAAGAGTCCCTAATCTTACCTTACCTTGCCACTTTTCCCATGCCCTTCATAATCAAAGGGGCGAGCTTGGGTTCCTCATACCTCAATAATTCAACGAAAAGCAACTAAAGGATTTTCATTGTGTATGTGTGCAACATCCACACTATCGTAGCTTAGTGAGATGCTTTTTACGCCCCGTTTAAAAGACTATAGTGGCAGGGATAATAGTGGGAGGCAAGCACCTGCACTAGTAGTGAATTCTAGGTATTGCATGCTTGGCACAGGAGGGAAGTTCTGAAACATAGTTTGAGAGCGTATATCTTCCATTATAAAATGATGGTTTCCAAGGTCAGCACGTGTTGTCGTGTAAATGGCCTATTTCTGCCGAAACATGGCTTTCTCACGATAGATTTTAATGATAAAGTGACTTCAATAACTCATTTTTCTAAGTGGTTTACCCCTACCAACTAAGATGACGTTATGCTAAAAGTAGCTTAAACAAAATTACATTAATAGGACGCTAGAGGCGATCTTATAGGATAAGATAGTAAAACTTTTGTCCATTACACAATGTTTGATAGTCATATTTAATTATAATTAAAGGCAAGGTGAACTGGTGTTTAATATGACGACAGTCCCCTGCCAAGATGATTGACGTGTGATTCTATCACGCAGCTCATGAATGAATCGTAATCAAAATAAAGATTGACCATGCTAACTGAGATGTACCGACTTTTTATATTAGAATTATCGATCGTATCGACTTGTGGGGATATATCGTATCAATAATATTTAACATCCTTTTTCTACATATCTTTAATGAGAAGGTTAATAATCTCGAAAGATTGAGGATGTTATTTTCCAATTTAAAGAGTTAAACTAAACGTCTCACAATGTTGTTTTAATAAATATAAAGTACACACAGTAGCTCACCTCTTTATTTTGTAAAAATGTATTTTTAAAGATGTCGTTAAAATAGAAAAACTTAAAATGATAAATTTATCTAAATTCAAAAAGTAACACATGCAATCATCGATAAACAATCCATTTGAGTCTCTATTCTACATCGACATGAGATGTGAGAGTTTACGTCGCCGCGTGTGGTACGAACGATACGTTTTCGTAACGTAACAATTTGTCAATTTGTAATTCGATGAGGAGGCAGTGACCAGACTTTTGATGGTATCACTTGAATATGTAAGTGGCAAAATTGTATTGCTTGAACACGACATGACGTGGCGATTGCTTTAAAGTTAGTAAATAGTAAACAAATATCTCATATCACGGTGTTTCTAAGATGATTAATTGATGGTTTTGTTTTTATTATTACGTTAACACTCACAATCTATGCAAACAAAAATGAACCGTCAAAAGTTTTGCTTAGGAAAACATTCGAGATCGACTCCACCAATCAATTTTCTTTAATACGCAGGAAAATGAAATTGAGAGGAAAATAGTAAAATAACCCTTTGATTTTCTCATGTAAACCACAGAGTAAATAGAAACACATGTCCTTAGATGTCAAACCTTTGACGTCAATCAAAACAAAACAAAGGCACGTTAGGATTGCCTTTGCAATGCCTTCTAGTTGATTAGGCTCTATTAATGTCTACCCAAAATAGAGTCAGAAGAAAAGTGATCTCACTGACAAACGTTTTATTTATATATTTTATTATCTATTGGAATGTTACAGGCCAATAAAAGGGCACAAAGTAGGCGTTAGTATGTTATATATTTTATTTAAGTTTGTGTCATCAAACAGTATAAAAATTGTTATTTTATAAATACAGTAGGAAGTTATTAGCACTACTTTGAGCGTCTCTGCTCTTTGCCTAATAACATTTGCAGTCACGTACTACATTTTCTTCGCCGTCCCCCTGTGGGCACACAAATGGAAAAACTTTCCGTGTCGTTTATAATCAATGTGATCCATAGACTATGTAACTCCGAATAGCACCGTAGTTCACAGACCGTTATTAATGTACAGTTCCACTCGAGGACAGCCCTACCATGAAATTCAAATAGGGCAAAACCCTAGTGACGTACTTGAGCAGCTTAGAGATTGAATTACGCACGCTTCGTTTGAACTTAGAAACGTTTGCTGGAAAAATATAAGAGAAAAAAAGGCGATTAATTTTCTCTCGTGAGACTATTTGAGAAATTCTAAATTATCTGTGGAAGCGTTAAAAATGATTCACATGGCATTTTTAAATGTAATTCGCGAATTAGCAGCAAATATTTCAAAATAATTATGTTACAAAATCATTGACCTTGATCCGTAGCCTATGTGTATATCCAGGATATAATTAACTTGTGATGAGATATGGGTACTTTTGACAAAACTAGTTACCATCGGGATAACGTTACTTAAATGCTTGCCTATACTAGACAGGACATACCTGTCCACTATAATGTTGACTCCCAACGGAAGCGCAGACCTCATACGATATAGACGGAATACTCATCGCATTTACTACATAGCATTGTGTGCCAAAAGAAAATGTTAATCTCCGCCTCATTAACCAAGTTACAGCTAAGCCTTGATTTTCCTTCAGTCGATTATTAACTGAGAGTTAGAATGCACGATATTCGCTCAGAGATTATCGTGTTTATAATTATAAAATTTCCAAAATAATTTATAATATCATCTTTCTTTGTGTGTACGTAGTATATAAGTAATGTTTTCATAACATTACTCCAGTATAAATATTAAGTTATGTGGACATTTAAAGAGATAAGAGACAATAAAAGATAGCAGTGGACGGAAAGTGTGGTGCATTAATTTTCTACGAAAAGTGAACATTATATGAATTTTAATGGTGACAGTTTTTCCTCTAAGTGATCATGGCGCCATCAAGCGACGGCCGCGCGTACTACTTCAATATATGACAAACCCACCTAATCATAACTTCGATTTGTATAAGTTTAACTATTCGGTAAGAGATGGCGCTATATGTCAACTTAAAAATCATCTATTTTTTTTTGTTTGTATTTTAACAATTAATCATATTATAACAACAAATTTCAGTTTTAGGTAGTAAGTAAAATTATTAAGGTATTAATTTACACCTATATGAAATTAGTTTAAGGGTAAGTTTTTGAAAGTAAAAGAGTTGAAGATTGATACATTTTGTCTTGTTTTAGGCCGAGCCGGGTGATACAATAGCAACAACCAAAGAAGGTTTGTATTTTACTATCTTTTATATTTACACAAGTATTAAATTCACGTTTATGTTATGTATCATACACAATATTAAAAGAAGATGGACGCTTTAGAGACATCCGTTTCACGCATTAAGGGAAAACCATGAAAAAGAATACGACATCCCTCTATAGTGAAAATATAGTTGAATAATATTTCCTTTAAATTTCATTGTACCCATCATGGTTTAACATTTAGGTGTAAACTCTCAATCAAATTCATAAAATAGAGGTATCAAACGGTACTATAAAAATAAAAGTAAAGTAAAAGCTAGAAAGTTTTTAATTGTAATATATTGGAATTGCAGAAGAATGGGTGACGCGGAAAAAGAGTGAAGTGACGACCACGCGTCAAATTGCAACGAGAGTCAAGCGGGAATTGATATTAGAAGATGGACGAATACTCAGTGATTCAGGACCTAAGATATCCACCTCCGTCAACGAAGATACACACACTGCTAATTTCCAACAGACTGAGGTATTATTATAACTATTTAAATAATAATTATTTCGATTTATGTGTTCAAACAACTGTCGAAGAAAACACAAAGTTTGAAAAGCGTAAGAGGTTTTTGGTGAAAAAAATCAGTTTTTTTCCTAAGCAACTTACCGTATTTACCCTTCTAGCGTAATACTAGTAATAATCGCCACGCTACGTCGTAACACATTGTGATTACATTGCTAAGAAGTTAGGCACAAAACTCACGATAAAAATAAATTAATACATACTCGTACTTTGTAGCGAGTTATACGTTATGTCACAGCTCAATTAGTGCAGAAATTTTTGAGTTTTTAAAGCGTAAGTATGCAAATCAATTAACAGTTTACATATATTTTATCTATTGAGATTTGGTAAGCCATTTCAAATTTCGAACCATGTTGTATTTTCTCGGAGCTTGCTCGTCTAGTTTAACGAGTCTTAGACATTCCTTTAGATAATTGCCCAACATAGCGATTACATTGAATTTGCTAACAGCACAGCAGTTGTTACCTAAACCTGAGCGTGGTGTATCAGTCCGTGTGATTTTATTGGGTTTGTTTACAATGGCGATAGTAATCCTTAGAGTTTCTATGTACACAAAATTTTTGACAGTTTTGTGGGTACCATCTATCTGTCAGCCTCGAAAAGGACACCGACCAATTTTGGCCTGATCATGGACAGTGCCATGTTGCAGGGTGCTGACAATTCGCTTTGTGCGTGTTCGCTCGTAATGTGGATGTGACTTTGTATTTGCTTTTCTAATTCAACCTATTATATTATACAACTATCATGATACTCAACTTCATAAAATTATATTTTCTATTATGTATAGGCCACTGAAATATAATATCGTCAACAGCCTTTTACAGTCCACTGCTGGACGTAAGCCTCTCCTTAGCAAGGAGGTTTTGGCCTACTGTACCACGCTGGCCAGATGGGTGGAATAGGGTTTGTTTCAAGTTTTCCTTCTCTTTGTAGTGATATTTTCCTGAATATTTTATTCCATTAGTTGTCTATTAAATATAATAAATATTATTATTTCAATAATAAATTGTCTATGTATAGGCCAGGAATCCACACGAAGTGGCCGATGACCTTTAGTACTTACATTATTACGTTTAACATGATGTAGCCAATGATAACATGTTTACAGCACCGTGTACCTGATAATGAAGTCAGTGAAGAAACTTTACCAGATGGAGTCGTTGGAGGCGTCAAAAGCACCATAGTAGAGGCCGTCGATGGTAAATTAAAATCTACTTTTGAATTGTATTTTGTAACGTTTATGATATTTTATTCTAAGGTTTATTTTTTGACATACATACATATTACTTGATTACATATTTTTATCATGTAATATTTTTATCATAAGAAAGTTATGTAACATTACCCATTAAATTCATTAGATGTTGTTTCTGCCAGTTTGTAATGTTATATACAAATATTTTAGAGAATCGATAGCCCACATTAAATTAACTAAAATCAAACTTACTACATACAAGTCCTAACTCTTGCTGTGACAATTAGAATGGTACTGATTTATTTATTTTTACAGAAGTCGACGGTCTTGTCCTCGGTGGTGTAATAGCTCCAGCTGGAACGAAGGTATTAGTGACGTCATCCGTGGTGGCGAATCCTGATGGCAAAGTACGAGAGAGCAAAGACCACAAAGTTCTAACAAGGAACATTACGGAACGCGTTCAGGAGACTGAGGAAAGAATACACAATGGCGATACGACTCATGATGTGAGTACTAGACTATTAAGTTTCATATTATCAAAGTAGAAATTTGTTTATATCGAACTCTGTAACAGGTGAACTTTGTACTTTCATGCATCTCAAACTTTCTTCGCATCTTCATCTACTGGTAGCGTTCCCAGAAAACTGGTATTTCATAGTTACATGTGACATTTAATTATCTCTATTTATATTTTTTTAAATATTAAAAAAATGATTTGTTTAAAAGAATGAAGTAGTTTTAACTGTATCAAAGGTTTAAGGCATATTAGATGATAGATTTATGAACCACATTTAAAGTTTACATTCTCTTGCCTGTAAATAATACTATCGTACGCATGAAAGAAATTAATTACATCTACCACGAAACCGTTTTATGTTTAAAAGAACCTCTATTTAGTACTTTTCTAATTGACCTCTAGAAACTCATATATAAAAACTTACTTTAACCTTTATATACTATTTAAAAGTAGCTCATAAAACGTATTACATAAAAAGTTTAAAACAAGGTGACTCTCTTTTATTGATTTAAGAGAAAACTTCCAGGTACACGTAATTTAATATTTAAATATTTTAATTCATATTATTAGTAAAACTTTTTCGTTTACCCACAACGTGTGCTTTCTACATAATAAACAATTTTTATGATGCTCAAAACGTAACCAAAAATAATACTTGACAAATTTCACCTCTAAGAAGGTAAAGCCTGACGAAAAGCATAATAAAGTCCAGAAATTTTAAAAATAAACCTATAAAGTGGGCTCCACATACAGACGGCGATGCTCGATAAAGCACTCGTCCATTCTATACCAGCAGACATAAACAATTTCTAAATGATAGCGCACCATAGCAGGTCACTAAACATAATACACGCAAATTTAATAACACGTCAAAGAAACTAGATTGCCGCACTTTACAAGCACTTTTAGCTTTTAGATGACACTCCTATATAAGACCTAAGATAAAAAGTGGGGGACATATCAGACGGTCGTTCGACGCATCACAGGTTCGACTCTTACTTCGATACGGCTGATAGACGCTAATGGAGCCATGGGAACCCCTTTTTATTAGATTGTTGGGTTATTCTATGATAAAGAGTGCGTTTAGAACATTTATATTCGACTGCATACAACCTAATCGTTGTCCGATATTTATGTCTTGATGTACTTGGTAGCAATTGCTTGGAGATTGCTAGAATCTTTATTCGCAGCAGTCGAGTGTGATATTATGTAAATAAATTGTATTCACTATTTATATAAATTTAAATTTCTATCTTCACGGTTATTTCACTGAAAAATAAAAGACTCCCTTTAACCACAGTTATTTAATGTTATGTATGCCATAGCACACAACTTTATCTTATATGTGAAGTTCCGCATTTCTAAATCGATTGTGGCGAAGCCAAAAGGAAGAGTAATAATTTTGAATGTTCCACCGTAGCGACTAAAGTACTGGACAAATTTTAATGAATGAGGTGTCAATAGATTCGTAATAATGACCCAAATAGCATAAGCTATGTACCTCAGATTCTAACATATATTGTGATAATCATCACGGGTTTACAAATATGTATATATTTCATGTTGTTTCAGTCAAATTATGTGTTTAAATGCGGTCATACAGTTCACATAGTCCAGTCTTTTCAGTTATTTACTCCTTTAAGTAAATAATAAGCCAACATCACGTTTCAATATCAGATTATTGCTTTTGATGCCACGGTCTTAAGCTTTTATTACAATGCGACGGCGCAGATATGGCATGGCTGGTGTAAACGGTAAACACAAAATATAGCTCCACTACGTAAAAAAAGGTTCTATAAGGATGAAATAAGAAAAAAATAGATAGGAAAAAATAATGTATTAAAAATAGAAGAAGTGAATTGCCATTCATTTGTATGTGAGCTTTAAAAACAATTGGTTATTTCGAGATAAACTTATATAAAAAGGCAGATTGTGTAAAAATGGATTTATGCTGTTCTGCAAATAGAATCATCAATAACGACTATGTCATATATTCTATATTCGACTGCACGGTTGGCCAAGTGGTTGAAGCGGTCGCCGCGCCTCTCTCTACTGCGCTGTTGTGAGTTAAACCCCACGTGAGACAACACTTTATGTTATCAACAAATTGTTATTCTTATTCAGGATGTTCTTTGTATTGCGTCCGTTTCTTGTATGTTTGTAAAGTTCCCCGCGACACAGGATTTATTCCTAGTGAAGGCGATGTCTGTTAAAAAAAATTATCATTAAAGAAATAACACGTTCCCCTTTCCACTGAGATTATTATTTATCTTATGGAAATAATTGTTCTATTTTTAAAAGTTTTATTGTTGTCTAAGGAATTTTTTTTAAATAAAATATTAAAAAGAACCATAAAATTTTACCTGTAAGGATTACTTCTGATCCCATTTACAAGATTAAAATATAAATAGCATAAAGCGCGGCGCCTTTTTATTTTTTGGTTTGACTTTTTACGGTAAGAAGAACTTGAAATCCATACGTTCGATTCACGAACACCACGAGCCCCACCATTTTTCTTTAAGCACTTCACGCCTACGTGTAATGAGAAAATCCGATGCACTAGTACCTATTATTTACGCGTAACATAAACTTGCTTCTAAAGACACCGTACCAATGGTGCGCTTACAATTCAAAAACCTATTTCTTTAAAAAAATCTTGCACTTGTTTTACTTTATACATGTTATCAAAAGAATAAAAAACTCTTTTCTTCATTTAATGCTGCTAAATGGCCCATTTTTTTGTTGATATCTGGAGTTTAAAATGTTGTTGCAAGCTATAAAGTTACAAAAAACTAAGTACTTGGCTTGTCTGAAAAAAAATCAAAATCATACGCAATTATAAACATTTAAAAACTCTAATTTCGAAATAGATGAGTTTTAAAATCTTACAAAGGAGAGTCCTTTTGAAGGACTTACAATAGAATGTACATTTTGTTCTAATTAGGTTCAAGAAATACTTTTATAATATTTTCTCGGTAACTAAGAAATAAATAAAGAATATTATCACTTCACTGCTATATTGCTGCATGTAAGTATATTTTGTATAATATTTATTGACCATATTCCTACACAAAACTATCAGGTTAACATAATTCCTTTCTATTTTATTGCAGCTTTGCGACATTGTTAATCTGTAGATAGGGGATGTCAGTGCGCGTGATTTTATTTTTTGCAAGCGAGAAACAACAGTAAGATACGACGCGTAAAATGGAGCATCGCTTTATTCAGATGAGCGTCCACATAAATCGATGGGGATTTTGAAATTATAATTTGTTCATGGAGATAGGTCGCCGCGGGCGCCGCGCCCACGCCTGGCTTCGTTCTATACACTGTAACTATCGCAACGAGCTTTGTTGGGCACTTTTGTATATATGAATATAGCGATATATGAATTAAAACCAGTATGATTTAATATTAAAGTGTTAGATATATTAAAGTTATTTTTATTATACTAGCCGTGTCTTTCCACGTTTTGCTTCAGTACATTGTGGTTGCGAAAATAGATAAAAATCATTTTAGAAACGTATTGCGTATCGTGTCAAAATTAGAGATCAATCGGTCCAGTAATTTTTGAGTTTTTGATACGTACCCAAACCAACTTAATATTTAACCAATAAACGAAATTAGTAGATTATTTAGCGAAGGTCGTGGTACTGATTTGTTTCAGAGATAGGATATTTTGATTCTGTAATAAATACAAATAATTTGTTTATTAAAACCGTCCTGATATTGCTTACAATACTATCTCTATAAAATTTTAGTTTTCTTTCAAAATATGTACTTATGTAGGTAAATATATTCCACATACAATCTGACATCTGATCGGTGCTTGCGTTTGTTTTACAGAATGTATAAAAATTAAAAGAAGCTTACTTTCTATGTTATTGTAAAAGTAAAGAATCTGAGTACGTAACAGAAAATTTTATTTTGAAACTTGTAAATTACTTAAGGCTGCCATGTTTCTCACTAGTCCATATCAGTTTACTATCATGTAGATACCGAGACCTATGTCTTTTGCAATCGTTCCGTAAACTGCACAAGTGCCGGTAAATGATCAAATTATTTATTTACGTGTCAGTACTATTCACCTACTTTTGGCGCAATAATCTTTTGATTGCGCTGACATTTCGTAGCTTTTGTGTTTTGGTATATTCGAGCCTTGATGGTTACATGTTGTAAATTATTCCAAACGTAGCGCAGGGCATGATTTACATGTAATCCTGACAAGTGGAATCAATTTCATTCTGTTTGAAAATTGTGTATCATTTACCATTAGAACTAGAAGTAATGAGTGTACTTAAATTACATATTACAATGTAAGCAAATCAATATCTTTGTAGTCATACACAATCATTATGTTGGTCGCCTCACCAATCGGCCTTTGCTCTGCACATTCGACACAGATGTTTGTATGGAGACTGCGACATCGAAAGTGATGTTCCAACGAAAGTGATCACTCGTTTGTGCCGGGCTCGTTTACTTGTCGCCCTGAGCAACTGTGCCAACAAATCTGTATATTTAATGACTCTTATTTGACACTAAAACATTGATGATCATGTTATTGTACACATTTTGATGTCATCGCTCTAAATATGGGAATAAAATCACAATAAATTAAGCATTGTAACATCACATCGTAGCTTCAAACACGTTCAATGATTAACAGTTACTTTTTTTTAAATGCACACATGATTTATATTTATAACCTAAGACTTTAATATGAATATTATTACCTGGAAATTGTTATCATGTTTTCTTTTATATTACAAAACGAATCGACGGTTTGAGAAAAAGATCAAAACACTATATGGCTTGGTAACGATGCTTGAATAGGGTTACCGACGCAGAACTCAATTGGAAACAAATTGCAATCCTACTAAACTGATTTTTTTATTCAACGCAATTTGAACATTGCCTATCTAAGCACTCGGCTTTGCAACGTCGGCTAGTAATTTGACCTTACGCCGAGCATTAGTGGGAGTGCCCGGCGTGCTTTCAACGCGGATAGCAATAAAACCACAAAATATGTGCTTCACATTTACAAAATACTGCGAAACTTCATGGATGTGGCCTTTTTTATACGCTCCAGAATGAAATCGCACTGGCATGATGTCATCGCAGTCGCGTGTCTCAAAATGAGAACCTTTTTGGGCAACATGATATGTTAGCGTTTTGTTGAGTGTTAACGAAAATATACATTTAAAGGAGAATGAAGATCTAAATAATTTCAAAGAAAGTTTCACAGTTAGATATCTTTAATGAAAGTTGAACTTGGGGCCTCTGGTTTTGGAGATATAATTGAAGAGAGAGTAGGTAAATATTATATTTCATATGAAGGAGAAGAGCACGAGTACCTTCTCCAGTGATAGGTTCATAAGAGTTTCTAGTCGACTCCACGATTATAACGCTAGATGAGAGCCGAGGTAGCCGCTCTCAGGACAATAATTTAAGATGTTTAGATAACATCTACAAGCCTCGTGCGGTGTGCCCAAGAATTCATGTGATCACCTCTTAGATCCAATCTTAGATATAGCCTCTGCGAGGTGATGTTACGAAAAATTATCTCCGACTATGGGACCTGTTCATTGTCAAAGATTATGAATTCCTGGAGCTTGCGTGTGCCGCGTATACTCTCCATTAATATTTATATGTATGATTTGCACGGTAAGTAAATTTAGAACGGACTATTGAATTAATGAACTTGAATGTTGGTCTATTATTATATTGTAATATCGTTTGAGGGAGAAAGATTTACGGCTTATTCTCTCAATCTATTGTTCTCAGTGTTAAATATATGCACAATGGTAAAGCTTCCATTAATGTTTCTATTTAATTAAAAGTACTTGACTAGTGTATTGCATCATATGATTTATTGTGTTTTATAATTTTGTTTAATGGAACTTTCTTACTGACCGTACGGCTTGTTTGCAGTCCTTTGTTTTGTTTTCATTCGTCAATGAACAACATTTTCAAAGTGTACATTATGGTCGACCTTGACCTTTTCGAACAAAAGTGAGGGCGTTACAGGTATTTTTATAGATAAATCTTAAACACAGCGTCCGCTAATGCCTTAAAATATTTTGCTACAATTGTACTGCCTCTTGAGGCTCTCACATTCCAAGTAATAAATAGATTCGATTACTATTTTGTATTCAACCTGATCAATAGGTTATTGGACTGTAGAAATATCATATTACTTAGTGAAACATTAACAAGTTTGGATACACTTGCATTTCTATCAAGATCCCGTCATTGCAAGATGGTCTGTAGTTAGTTACCTTTAATTACGAGTACTATTGATATAATATTTAATTGAATCAGTAAGTTCCACACCTAGAGAAAACATATCAATATACACCTGCGCTTTAAATGGATTGGATTCCATAGGTTTATTTAACGTTTATCGAGTTCTCATAGCCAACTGTTGGAATATTCATGGGGCCTAATGGTACCGTCGTTGTCGGCAGCACGAACAACGTTTCCATTCTTGACATTTATTACATTTGTATACCGAGGTCCTACTACGCTTGGATAATATTAATGTTTTTATTTGACATTTAGAAAATCAATTCTGTTTATGTACTTGGTCAGGTTTATTCGAGGTGTGGCGCTTGTTGTCTTGTTTTGTTGCGGCGTAACGTGCTCTTGGGCTTAAGCTGATAAGTTTTTTTGTGAATTGTGGTCTCAAATGTCAGTTTTATTTCATATGGAAGTAATTATATCCTAATATGTGCTGCTAATGTTTTTTGTTTTTTAAAAAAAAAATGATTTGGAAACAGGTTATAAATTATAGTTAGTATTTAGTACTAATAAGTCAGCACTTCGATTAAAAACAAATACATAATTAATCACTTAATTTGTATTTTACTTCTTTTCAGGTTTAATATTATTTCCGCATTATAAATCCAAACAAGTTTTTAATTTCAGCGATTAACAAGTTAAGATTTTATAACGATTAGCTCAGCGTGTGATTGCATTAAAATTAAAGTCCGATTTAACGAGACTCATTATACAAGAAGTTAATTTTTCTAAGCCTTAATTCCTATAAGAGGAGACTGCAAGTAGTTACGACAGTTTGTTAACTGAATGATATCGTGAAATTAACTTAGAACAGTAGATATTTTTTACTATACAAACATATATTCTGGAATCATAAAAGACTAAGTAGAAGGTACTTACTAAGGCTGCTCCCATTTTCATACTCGTATATTATTATTGGATTTTAAGAATTAATTCTCGTAAGAATTTACAGTTAGTTCACTTATGATGAGAAACAGAGTAATTTACTTAAGACTTATATAATATTCACCTCTTACCGTGTTGGAAGTTACAATGTACACATGTTTCTTGAGCCCGCTTTTACATACATTAATACTGTGTTAATCGTTTATTCTTTCAGTAGTTTATTTTACAGCTGCACTTTTTAGTTTGATCATTTTATTTTATTTTACATCGAGTATGACTGTGGATAATCTTTGTATATTAACTAATAACACGTTTTAATAATTTTGCTTTAGAAGGTTTGTTAAATGCATTTTGTATTTACAAGGTTTTTTCATAAATAAATATTTCAGACATCTGACGCATAATGCCAACTAGCTTCTAACTAAGCAAAGCTATGCTAAGCTAAGTATACTATGACAACTAGATTGACTTTACTGACTACATAACTGTAAATACATACATATTATACAAATAAAACATCCAAACTACGAAACAAATATTTATAAATCATACAAACATTTGGTCGAGAAACACCCGAGAATCGAATCCGAGACTTCAAGCACAACAGTCACATTCGCTACCGCTGCGTCAGCGAGACAGTGAAATTATTAATTAAAAAGATTATTTTCTTTTCTAAAAGAGGTCTTTTAACAAAGTTTTTCCAATGGTCTCCACTTAAAAAAATGTAAACAGCGTAGCAGCCCTACAAAAGGCGGAATCAGTGAAATTGCAAAAACACGTAAGCAATTAGAGTTAAGCATTGGTTGAATCCTTGTTGGCAGGGCAGGGGGCGGCAGTGAGGTCCTATTCCTAATTCAAGAGTCGGTTGGACCCTAGGTTATTATCCATTCAGAACCAACAGATTGCAAAATACAGTCTATTTAATAATATAGGCAACGAGTTACAAGTTCAGTTCCGTATTTCGTGAATTATTTTTTAATTATATTCAGAGCAAGGTATTAGATGTAATATATTACTGGGTTCTTTTTACTTCTAAATTAGATTTTTAATGGGCATAAGAATGATTTTTCTACGTATATATAATATTTGAAAATTACTATTTTAATCACTACTTAATTGTTGATTTTTTTTGATACTAAACTGACAAATTGCAGTTTAATAATAGAAGAGCAACATGGTGCCTTCTAAATTAATATCAAGTTTGAGGAATTTTGTCTTTCAACTGGTCCCACCTTCTCCCTTCCTCTACAGGACAACACGTGAGCCTCGGAAGTCACCGTTTTAAATTGCAGATATACGCTCCTGAACTAAACGGTTCGGCTCTTCCTGTGTAAATCAGTTAAAATTCGGCACTCTCTATCAGCGCACGTGTTTCCGACCCTCTATGACCCTGGATCCTTTAAACGAGGCGTGAAAAAGCACCACGCTGAATTATCGGCATTCGCAATGAGTGTGGGGACCAACACTCTTGGATTCTACTCATGCTTTCTATTAGGCAAAGTAGAATCACTTTGGTAGGCCAAGAACAGAAAAAACAACTAAAGTATGTTACGTATACAATAGGTGTCACAAATACTATGTTCATGTAACATAGTTAAGATATATATATAAAGTATATTTATGTTACGACATAAATTTAAACGAGTATTCCGTGCGCTTCTGTGTAACTAATTTGTAAAATTGTATAAAGAAATGATTAGCTTATTAGTTAATACGTTATTTCTATGTATGAGATTGTACTTAATTTGTTAATTACCTATAATCGGCACGCAAAGTAAAACAAGACTCTTTCTAAAAAACATAATTAGAAACAATTAAAAAGTTATATAATTGTTATAGTGTGCCACTAAATCTTGATTTTTGAAATACCTGTATATTGGAGTGTCGAATTTATTTAAAATTTATCCAACAGATCAGATTTTTTTGGTACTATTCGTATTATGATTAAATCTAGTAGTGTATAACCGATCTTATACATGAGCTACATTGGTGTAAATATTTATTCTTATCAATATATTGGGTATATATATCATATGTGGTGACGTATTAAGAATACTAAGTGCCACCATCCCTATTTATCCAATAGGTGTCGTAAGAGCCGACCAGAGGAGCAAACCTCGTAGGACAACAACACTACCAACAGAAGGAAAACTTAAAACAAACACTAAACCCTATATCTACTCGTCTGGCAAGCATGAGACCTATCGCCATGCCAGCGGGTCAGGAGGGCTGGGTCACAGTGGTTTCTTTCTGTGAAGCTGTGATGCTCCTGAAAGAGAGAAGCTATGATGCTCCAGGGACCGGGCGAGGGCAGATCCCGAGTGTAGAGGACGTCGGCGACGATATCAGCCGTCGACTGGGCCATAAGTGATCGGGGTGGTTATTAGTGAAAATGCTATATACTCCTGGCTGCTGCGTTCCCGAAGAGACAGAAATCGTACCAATAAAAAATGTCAAACGTGCTTTCTAAAGAAAGGCGTATATCCAGCAGTGGACTATTAAAGGTTACGGATGATGATGATTATATTGGGTTGGTGTAAGTTTGCCAATGATCGCCTTATGGTGCACCGGTGTGGGCGGCGGCTCTGACCGCCCAGAATAGGGTTCGCCTCTGGTGTCCTCAGAGGATATTGGCGGTTAGAGCCATACGCGGTTACCGCACTATATCGACGGAGGCGGCGTGCGCGTTAGCCGGAACTCACTCGTGGGATTTGGAGGCGGAAGTGCTCGCTGAAGTTTATCGGCGAACGGCAGTAAGCCCCGGTGGGGTGACGGCCCGAGGGTGTTTCCACACGTTTAAAAAAAAAAAAAAAATCCCATGATGATGTATTTTAATTGCATAAATAAAAATCGATTGCGTGATGGACTGAATAGAGCTTACGTTGTAGTTATATGTACGTAAATATTAACTTCTGTATTTTGACTTGTTTCATTTTTTCTCTTTTTTTCCTTTTCGTCTTTTTTTTTAAACTTTTTACGATGCCTAATGCCATTGGATATCGTTAAATTAGCAATAATATTATATTATATATTGCCCATTGCCTTACTGGAGGTTTTCAATAGTAGTTTAGGGATTTATACTGTTAAAAGGTGAGTCGGCTTATTTTTAGAGTACTCAGTTTCAATTAAACTGAAAATATTTTAAAAGATTGCAACTTCATAAGGAGATACATATCTGTATAAAAATTATAATGTAATAATCCAGTCCATTGCTAAGCATAGATCTCTCTCATTAGACGTCATTCTGATCGATTTTGGGCTTCTTGTTGATTGATATTACTAAAAGAAAATCTGAATGATTTAAATAACTAGATAATATTTGTATCAATATATTTAACCAAATGCTCACCTGTGTTGTGAGAACTAACTACCACGCCTACCCCTAAGCGTGCTTCGGCAATATATTCCGTGAGGATGTACAATACTAAGTGTACTAAATCCTGCTCCTTTGTGTACGACCCGGTTGCGTACGCGCAGAGTATTTCCGACTTTCTAGGGTTTTCACAGTTTGGAAATATGTATTATTTTCTTGTTTATTTAACTTATATAATTCCTACTTTCTACTTGACTTTTAACTTAAACGTTAAAAATTTCTATAGGAAGTGAAATTGCTTCACTATTTAAAAGTCACATTGTATGTGCTGTTTGCGATAGTATGTAAAATATAATATAATTGTACATTTATGAAGGTATTTTTTTTTTGAGAAGTTACTGAAAAAAAAATGGAAATATATATAAAATAAGGAATGTATGTATTAAATGACGCTACAATAAATTATTATTGTTGTTATTAACTGGTCTTTATAGTTATATTTAAAATAGTTTTTAAAATCGCTATAAAACTTATTTTTGTTATCTTATAAACTCGAAAGAAGCGTTTACTTTATTAACTTATAAGCAATACAGTACTGCCATCTTTCGGTTGCTTCTTGCTTCTTTGTCTTCTGATATTTTTTAACCTTTACTTATGATAGAACGATAAAATGTTTGTTTTACGGCATCCTAGCGCGACGTAGCGATTCTCAGAAGCAATATATATTTATCAACAAACTAGATAATATATGTATTTCATAATGGCTTAAAAATATTTTTCAAAATTTTCATACCTTTTAGTTCGGTCCGTTTAAAAATACGCTCCATTCAAAACAACATTTACAGAAATAAGCTTCATAAAGGTGTTTGTTCAATAATCTACCCCGTGCAGCCGGCTTCACGACACCCACGTTCCGTGCCACGAGTAATTTACGATCATATACCAGAATAAATCGTTCCCCGATCGACTTTAACTGCAGATAGAGATCATTAGTCCAACTGTTTATCGATCGATTGATCTGCGTCAACCGATGACTAATAATTGACTTATTAGAACAGACTTGGCTACTTAGAAAAGGTTATATCGCCCTATATTAAGTCTAATTTTAAAATAGGCATTGTATTATATCCCATCAAAAATAGCATACAAAAAGCAAGCCACTTGCATAGTTTTTTTTACAGCAAAAAAGTTGTGAGATCTAATTTGACAGCACGGTTGGTCCAGTTGGTTTTAGCTGGTCGCCAGGCCGCGCTCTACTTTGCTGAGTCTTGTGGGTTCAAACCCCATATGGAACAACACTTTGTGTGATCAACAAATTGTTGTTCCGAGTGTAGATGTTTTTTGTGTCCGTTTCTTGTATGTTTGTAAAGTTCCGCGCGACATAGGATTTATTTATAGTGCGGACGTAATCCTTTAAGAAAAAAATATAACATTGGTTAACATCAACCGTTTTCGAATAACTTACGCTCTGAATTAGTTTGTCATCACGCTTACATTCTCAGATGTACATCTACACATTTAAAATATTGAATTGTGTATCATAATACAATTAAATTAAATGATAAAAAAGTATAAAATCAAGGTACATAAGTTTCTTCTTGAAAGAAAACATAGATTAAGAAGTAACTTAAGCTTTATCAGATACTTCAAGGAGAAAGGTAATTTTGGGCTCGGCTGTAATAGCAAAGTCTGTTAATTATTTATTTACTTATAAGAGAGAAACTTAAAATATGCAATAATAAATCGATTTAATACACGTATCTGAATTTTTAGGCAAATTTAAAAATATGTATAAAAATCAAGTAACGAGTGCTATACAATTGTTTACTGAAATCGATTCATAGAGAATTAAACTTCTGTAATGTTTCTAACGTAGGCAACACTGGGCACCAACTGACAGATGACAGCATCAGACAGACAGAAAAAGTCTGCACCTATTAACTTTCATTCATTTTGAGTGCGTATTTTCCACACTATAAAGGACTGTTCAATCCCTCTATTTTAAATTACCTAGAGAGTCCTCTATTTTGGTAAAATGATTGCCATCATCGATCAAATATCGAGGACATAGAACTGTGTGAACTTTACCGTTGCGAATGATTTTACTATACTACATGTAACTAGGTTCGAGGATAGCCAGATGTCATCAAATTTTTAGTAAAATTATGATATAATTTACTCTTATAAATAAAGTAGATATGAGTGAGTTAACACCTGGGTACAGGAAACTATAGAATTGTACTTTTCTCGTCATAGATTATAATTTACATCACATTATTTATTATATATTACGATTCAGTTTTTTGTTTCACATAGTGTATATTTATTTCTAACCTTTCAACTATTTTTATCAAAGAAAGAAACCCGAGTTCCCCATACCCCTCTAGATCGCATCAAAACAATTAAGTATCTCAAAGTTCACGTCACCTGCCCAATGGTGCAATTAAGCAGAGGCTAAAACAATGTGCTAGTGCACAATAGCCGACCCCAATTTGTCGTGGAAACTATCACACCACAGCTTTCTATTAATATGGTTTTACTTAACCACACATTTTTTCTACTCAGCACAGTGTGTATCATTCATGAAACTGCCAAACAGTCACTGTGACTTACTAATTATACCTAGAATGGTGTAAATAATGCATTTTTGTTTTAGTTTACAGCATATTATAATCGTTTTTTTTTGTAAAAAAATCTGTTTCACTTAAACAAACAAGAAAGCTAGTTTAAAGGTTTTCTTGTGTGATAAATGGTGTAAAATTAATTATTTGGCGAGCTCACTCTTGAGTAGACTATAATAAAAAAATATGCTTTAAAATGTGAAAAGATATAAAAAAATCTCTTAAGTTACTTTCCATACACTGTGTAATCATGTGCCGCCAGTTAGACCACGCGCTTGTTACAATTGCTTAAGAATAGATTTCTGAAGCAAATTACCGGAATTTATGAAGTGTATCACATCTGGGAACAATTAGTCGTTTCATACTACGATTAAGATGTTACAAGCAAACGTAACCACAAATGTAATGCGAGATTGCAACTATAGGTACATAGTACACAATCGACTCTAAACTCATAAATGGATGACCCTGTTATCGAGTAGGCGTCTGTTCCAATTACATATTATGTATTCGTATGTACCTACATCGCTTTCTGTTACTGCAAGTGCTGTGCTGTGCAAAGTGTTGTCTAGTTAAACTGTACAAGGTGAATTAATAATATGGTTTTGTACTATGTTAGTAAGATAGTGTCATAGAATTATGCAGAATGTAGTTAGAGGAACTCGTGTTTGTCCGCAAGTTGAAATTCGTTTACAAACATTTTTTCTATTTATCAAAAACAGATACAAGTACCTTATTTGTTACTAAACTTCATAAGCAGCTTTTAGAAAAAAATTAAAAGTAGTTGAAACGTTTAGAATATTGTCTTTTTTAATTCAAATGTGTAAAAGGGTAGCTTACGATCATAATATTTTAATTATTAGTATTTTTAAAAACGCGACCTTAACTTTTTTAACGTTAAATTTAACGTCGTTGATGAATTGCTACTAAAGTTGAGCACACACATAAAGTATACTATATTTCACTTTCAAGCGTACATACATATGTCTGTAAGAACGATTCACACAAGTGTCAACAATTCTGTATTGTGTATAAGCTCAATGAGATGCATAAGTATGAACTGGTGTGAACTCATCAAAGACGAACATACACGAAGCTGAAACTGAGGAATTCAAAAATTGAACAAGAGTAATCTAAATCAAAAGGTTAACGACATGAGATTAGATTAAGTGAGTTAACTTAAGATTTAGGCACACACCATGAGTACAAAGTTGTTGCGTGGAACAATGAATAGAAATAACGTCAAGTACCAGTTTGTGGAGTAGATTTTGTACATACTATAAAGAAGAAATTAAACTTTAGTAAAAGTTACGGTTAAAGAATCTTTTATTTTAATTTATCTTAATATTACTTTTATATTAATTTTTTATTTATTTCTCAAAAGAATTTACAAAATTCACTTACTGAGAAAACATACACAAATGTAAACAACTTAAGTGAGCGCTTTAACCTAACATGTAACAAAAGTGGGTAGTCAATAGATACATTTAGAACTTATAAAATACTCGAACAAAGTAAACAAGAATGCAACTGAATCAAAGATGTACGATATTTTTTTAACTAGATATAACATTCGTATGGTAAGTACAATCGTTTTTTTGTTTTTTTCTTTTTGTCACATTTTTTGTTTTTCTTTACTTCTGTTATATTTTTCCTTTTTTTTTTGTAATGTTATAAGAATAGTAAAATGTACTAATTAACAGATTAACAGGTAGCTATTATGTGATACTTCAATATTTTTTAAATTTAGTCAGTGTCGCAGCATTTTTTATATTTACTGGTAATTTATTGTATATTTTGACTCCTTCAAATTCAATATTCTTTTTACCATAGTTCATTCTAGGTGGACGAGTTACCAGATAGCTTGCGTTTCTCATTTTCATTTTTTGACGCGCACAGTCTCTTGTAAAAGATAAACTTGTATGTATAGTTCTGTTTAATATTTTATGTATCAATATACACGTGTAGTACATATACGTCTGCTTTATGGTCATTATTTTGGTTTCCTCATATATTTTTTTGGTAGAAGCACGAAAATTGTAGTTAAAAAGAACCTTTATCAATTTATTTTGTGTTTGTTGTAAGTCATCTAAGATAGTTTTACCTGCGGTTCCCCATATTTCAACTAAATAGTCAAGTTTAATAATTATAATGTTTTTTTAAATCAAATTCTACTTTAAAACTGTTCCATTAATCTCGTAAAGGGGTCTTATATTTATCGAAAATTTTATTTGTTAAAAAATCAGTGCTTAGTAACAGAATGGTACATAAAAACAAATTTCTTTTACTTATCATGGGACCAATTTGTAACCGAGACTTCGTTCTCGCTAACTGTATTGTACTAGATTAAAATAAATGACTTAATATCTGTGGGTCAAATTTGTTGAGACCTTTTTGATAAAAATATAATAGGCTGCTAGCCTTAGAGTTACTTATCGCTACATATTTGTGGTATGATTCATGAGTATACTGCTGTTAAAAATATAATACTTTAAATGACTCTTCATTATTTTTACAACTTTTAACAATGTAATTAATTTCAACCGCTTTCTCTTGCCACTTGAACCATATCAAGTACAATAATTTCCTCTGTTTCATTAGCTACCTTCTTTGCGATAACGGTAGCAGGCCGTGGGACTGTACTCGCATTGCGATCTATTTAATTGTTGCAGAGATGTTCCACGCAGGCGTAGAGCTGTCACTCATGTATTTACTCTACTTTTATTTGATTGTTGGGTAGAGGAACATTCACTGTGTTCTTTATTTAAGATTTTTACTGTTATTTGATTTGATTTTTAATGAAAAAAATGTATCTGAACGTACAATTTAAGAATATGTTATTTAAGTTTCATGGGGTCGATGACACTGTATTACAGTCATGTGTTGACTGATATATTTTGGTACAAATGATTTTGATTATTTTGTACTGATGTAGAATACAAAAATATGATAAATATTTGTTTAACCAAGCATCGAACCTAAGAAAACATAATGAACGAGCTGATAAATAAAATATTACTATAACCAATGATTGCTTGTATAAATAAAATAAAATAATGACACAAACAATACGTCCATTTGTACCTTATACAACATTTAAACATTTGATTATCTCAATAGTTCTTGTAGCACGATATTAATTATAACCGGCAAACAGATTCAACGAAATACGATGGACCATCCATCGTATTTCGTTGAAAACAAAATTAATTATCATTTTGTAGAACTAAGTCGCCAGAGTGGGGTATAGATATCATCGGCCACCGTTTCTCGGTAAAACTTCTCTCCGTTCACGATAACCGCACTAGGTTTAATTATAAAATTGTCCTTATAAAAAAATACAAAATGCAATAAAAAATAGAGATGATGGCAAAAAAGCGAGACGCGTAGGCTCGCACCTGCCAATGGCATGTCGAGATACGCCGTTTTATATTTAGAAACCACTTTATTTAACACACCGCCGAGCTTAAAGCTACCGATAAAAAGGTTAACTTAGTGCACTTGTGGTGCATCGTTTATTAACAACCATTTACTTTTCGCCCATGATTGTATCAATTGGTGGCGCAGACGCCGACGCTGCACTTAAAATGTATTCGAATAACACCTTTCGCGAATAGATTACATATCCTTTATATCGTAGATAAAAAAAAGTAATTGTACAAATGTAAGCAATGAAGGTAACTCGGGTAACGTAGAGTAACATTATGGTTGATCACATGAAAGTTCATAAAATAAAATGTTAAGTGACTAGGTATTATTTACCTTTTTAAATAAAATCAAAATATTTTATTTTCACTTGGAGTTGCATTATCACTTCATGTCATGAGAACGTTATATAACAAAATATTTTTTTTTAATTTATGTGCATAATCCAAAAATGATACATTATAAGAATGGATGCGATCTTTCCTATGTATTTACAAAAAAAAAAATACTATTCAAACCGTACTTTTAAATTTAAGATGTAAATAAAATAGTTCCAATAACTTTAGTACGGTAAAGTTAAGACGACAGGTGGTACGAGATCAGATATTTGTACTTCTTCTCTTCCTAATATTGAGGCGTAATCAAATTTTAGATACTTTAGGGATACGTTACTTTTTGTAGATGGCGCTGACACTGACATGCACACTTAAATTGTAATAATATTCCACAGACAAAAAGTGTAAAGCATCATGGCGATTTCCAGGTATGCGTTATCAGGTACCCCACGTCGTAAGAGATAGTGCACGGCCTCGCAAGACAGGGTTCAGTACACGGCGGGCCTGTGGACCGAGAGCTCGCTACATTCGTTGAACACTTTTGCACTATAACGCTCTATGTTAACACTTTCAACCGTATTGAGTTTCTTTTGTTCAAATAAGGATATAAAATACTCGAGTGGTTATTTATTGGTTTTGTAATATGTGAATTGTGTTGTGTTTCTTTTGGATTTTCATTTTCAGTGACATTTGTGTTGAACTTTTTCGGTGGCGACAAAATTATATTAACGAGGTGAGTGACATGTTAACTGTAATTTTACAGTTTATATACCAAAAATGTGTATTTAATCTAATGTGTAAGTAATGTTCTAGTACATGTGTGGTATTTACATGAGATGTTGCGTGATGTGAGGTCGTTAATAAGCATAATTTGCGAGGATAAGAAAACATCAAGTATCAGCCGGACGCCGGTCAACAATCCTGTTTTATAAATTATCTTTCAGGTTTCTAAAAAGCTATAAAGGATATCCTTGATAGGCTGTTATAAAATATTTAGTAATAATAAAATCTGAACTGATCGGTGAACTGTTATTATAAATTTTATGTAGTAATTTTTATAGAGTAATAAGTAGAAACATGTTTAAATGCATAAAATTAATGTAAAATAGTATAACCTGAATAAGTTGTAACTTTTCTATGTTTTCCTAGTGATATTTTTTTTTTAACACCCAGACTGAGAACAATAATTTGTGGATCACACGAAGTGTTGTCCCATGTGGGGTGTGAACCCTCAACATTCAGTGCAGTAGAGAGCGGTGTAGCGACCGCTTAAACCACTAGGCCAACCGGGCAGACATTATATTTAAGGGGTGACGGTCATCAGTCAAAGAGCGCCGGAGTTTATTAATCGGATAAATAGTATATTAATGGATAGTCAAATTTACAAATATTAAAAATTCTGTATTTGAATTGAAGTAAAGTTTACAATTACTAGAGATTATATTCGATGGCACTATTAACTAACTTATAGTTTTTTATTTAAGAACACGTAGCGACAAATATTGAAAAGGGCATGCTTTGATGATTTGGCCACGTAGAGGGGATGGATAATAGAAATCTCACGAAAGATATTTATAGGGCAAATATGTGTGGAAGTGTTAGAAAAGGCCGACCGCGACGAATATTTACCGATCAAATTGGTGGTGTTCTAAAGAAGGACTAAGGACTAAAGTATTAGGAACCGACGAGCATGCATATTGCGATTGATGAATCTGGACGAAACAAAAAAGGTATGTCAGAAAAGAGGAAATAAAAGTCAGGACCGTAGTAAGTGAAGATCAGTTGTCTCTGCCTACCCCTCTGGGCAGTTGGTGTGATTTTATGTACGTATTATACGTTTGTATTTTTTATGTCAATGGTCTTTTTAACTTTTATAATGCGCTGACTTCACATTTTTAGCATTTTTTTTAATTTAAGCATACAATTATACAAATGCTGCGGGGTACTTTCGGTGAGACAGTTATTTATACTAAACATAGTACTCCTTCAACATCAAGCTATTCCTTTTGTTACTCTAACAAAAAGACGCAGAGACAAAGTATGCCAGTATTACAAATACAAATATTCTTATACTAAACGATTTGTTTGTTTCCAAGGTCCGCAATTATACAACAAACTAAATAAACAATTAAATTTTTACTCTTTAACTAGCACCTCTCTTAAGAAAACATTAGCAAATTGGCTTTTAACTAAAAACTACCAAGATACGGCACAGCTCCTTTATACTGAAAATAATCCACCATAACTCACCACAAACACACACACATACACACACACACACGCACACACACACATACACACACATACACATACACACACACACACATACACATTTCTATAATTTCTTAAATTTAATTGTATAAACTAAAATTTCTCAATCCATGTAAATTAACTTTTAATAATTAGTGTACACTACTAAAATACAACACCAGTTCTGTTAGTTTTAACGTTACTTTTTATGTTATCAAAGCTATGTCAAAGAGGTAAACCAGGCCTTTAATACAAGTTATTTCATAACTTAGCAAGGGCTCTGGTTGCAACACCTAGTTTGATTTGTTAACATCCTGGCATAATCTGAGTGTTCGAATTGTTGTTAAATTCTAAGTTAACATTGTAATTATGAGTCAATAAATTATTATTATTATTATTAAAATTGGAATAATTTAGCATTCCAATCATTTTGAACATACAATCTTTAATTATTCTAAATTTTCTTTGAAAAATTCTTGGTAATAATTACAGATGATGTCATTTGTACAATCTATTTTATATGTTGATAAGAATTAAAAGTCAATTGAAAAGTATTCGACCATGACTGTTAAAAGTTTTTGTAGTAAGGAAGTGATATTTACAAGGATTATTCGATTTTGAGCCTTACAGAAAATATTTATACGTTATAATATACATAAAAACTTTGCAATTCATTGGACTGCATTATATTTGCAAGTTTAATTAATTCGTATTTCAATTTTATAATGTCAACAGAATTATTAAATGATTACAACTAATATATGATGAAAGGTAGGATTAGCAAAATAATGTCAAGTATCCAAACATGTCAAAACGTTTTGACGAGCTTATTGGTCCAGTAATCTAGAGGCTAGTGACTGACAAGCCGGAGGCCGTGGGTTCGATTTCCATCCAGGACCAATATTGTGTTATGAGCAAGTTCATTTGTCCCGTGTCTGGGTGAAATTCATATTTTATATGTACGAGTACGTCTTAAATATAACAATGTATTCTTATCAGCAGTCTGATTTCCATAGTGGAGGTTTTGTCTAGTTTGTTATCAGGTAGTATAGTAGAAAGATGGTAAATGATAATGTATCTGTAGATGTTTTCTTCGAATTCATCAATTTTTGTTTTAAATATCTCATGAACTAACATTGGATATTTTGAATAAATATTTTTTAGTAAGACAATTATAAATATGGATTATATTTTACAACGAATTTTAAAACAATGCTAAGAATTCGTAGACCTCCGCAACCCTAAGGGCGAACTAAATTCGAAGGTTGAACCAGTTGTCAGCCAATTTGAGGGCACTGACTTCCCAATAACGTTTACCATAGAAGTTCATGACAACCGCGGCCGATGGCTTAACGTGCTCTCCGAGGCACGCACGTGAAACACCGCCATACTTTCAAACTTCGGGCTGTTATTAAGAAATTCTTGTAAGAAAAATTCAACAACACTTTTGGCCCGATACAGGAATCGAACGTGAGACCTCTTGATTGGTAGTCGCATACGCTAACTGCGTTTTTTAATCTTTATTCGTGTTCTAAAATTTAAAATGAAATTTAATCGCTTGTATCTAAGGATTCATCTGGATTGGTATTCAGAATATTGTAAGGATTTAATATACGATAAATTAATTACTGTACAACCAACTACTAAACATTAAAACATTTAATTATAACGGTAAGTAATTTCTAAATATTTTTAGATATTTATATAAAAATCAAGTAGTAATCATCAATGGTTGTATTTTCAGTTTTTTACGCCTTTAATAGGCAAACTGTAGCAAACTGTTTAGTAAAGATATGTTTTAATCTGCTCTCTGATCTTACGATTACACTCATAATAGACATGAATTGGTATATCTGTTGATAGTTGAATTATCGCCCATTATTAGTCAGTTATAGATGGAATATTGATTGAAGAAAGTTTTAAACTATGTAACATTTTGCTACAAATTTTAGGAGCGAAACAGTACACATAGACACGAGTAAAACTACGTGTAAAGATTATTCGAAATAAGGAAAATATGTTGTACCATCTTGGGATGTAATACAATCGAATATAGACTGAACTATTCAAGTGCATTAACTATATACTAGGAAGTCTGTTTTTGAAGTCTGTGCAAATAAAACATGCTACTAAATTATGTTAATAAATTCTTACACGACACAATATGAAAGAAATGTTCGCGAGCAGGGAGTTATTTCGAAAGCGAACCACTTGCGGGGACCAGCATTCTTGCATCTTGGATCTTGTCAGACCGGGCGGGCAGACTGCGGCGAGGGGGGAACGGTCCTGTCCTTAAGGGCCATCTCTTTCACAACACCACTACATTTAAAGCATAAACGCAAATGGATCCAGTTATAGGAGGATCCAATATGTTATACAATTTGCACCGATGTTTTAATACATTGTAAAAATGATTTTCGTTTTATATTAATGCTTTGAATACATAAGTTGAAAAGAAGTACGAAGCATTTATTTTTATTTGAGACGGAATACACCGAAATTGCTTTATCCTTAAATTTTGCATTCACATCTTCGAGGGTTCAAGAAAGAAGACAGAATACCTTTTATTCAGGAAAAAAATAGTCCGATTAACAATAAAACATCTAAGTTGCCTAAGTCACTATTTCTTGGTATTTAATTATCATTCGCAATCTAAGAAACTGATTCTAACTACTAAGACGCGTTCTCTGAAATTATAACATTTCATTTTTATTGTAGCTGTATAACTTAGGATTTACTGCTTATTGCCCGCTCTTCTGTACAAAATTGTTTGCAGCAAGTGCTCCCGTAGCTACTTTGACTGTGCTCCGACTCACCCCAACCCTCTAGTGGTTGCGGCCGTAGAATACACACCAAGTAGGATTTCGAAGATACGACGACCCAGACACGCGTTAGAGGAACCAGATGACGAGATCACGCTCGCTCAACGTAGAGCGGACACAGCTAGGCAATCTAGGAATAGGAACCGTCCGCGTTTTCGTCCCCGTCGTCGGGGGCGGAATACGCGCCGCGTAAATCATATACAAATCATGGGAGTAGGTCGCCCCAACGTAGCAGCAACACCCCAAGCCGAGGTTCGTATCCCATAGGGGGTGCCCTTGGGCTATGTTGCTTAACAAATGACCGGTTGAGAGCCCTCAGCGCTCACCGTAATGCCCGCGTAAAGTTGTAGAGGCCATCCCAGGCCAACAGCTAGGTCAATATCAAAAAAAAAAAAAAAAAAAAAAAAAAAAAAAAAAAAAAAAAAAAAAATCCATTTACTGTTAGGAAGCGACTCCTTCAAGTTATAAGACAAACTTATTTATCATTAGAATATACAGGTATTCCTAGCGCTTATATCTTGCTTAATAATAATCTTATGGTGTAGTTCTTGCAGATGTGTACAAAGGCATGCAATAAATTTATAATAAGATAATAATAATATAAGATTTTTTTTATGCGTTATTATTGAGATATATTTATCATACCCATTAACACTCAAACACAAACTGATCTTTTGAGCTCATCGTGTATATGTCTTTGATGATGGTGGTCATATCAAATAGGTAAGGCTTTAAAGCTCCTAGCCATGTGCAAGTTTCTTGTACTAGTCCTTCCAAATTTTAAGCCACGTTTAGTTGTGTTTTGCCCCCACTTCCTTAGCGGCGATCTAATGCTATTTACAGACCACGTTACATTTGCATCGCTACTATAAAATGCAAAAAGTCTATAATAATTAAACTGACCGATTCTTTATATACAATTTGTAGCAAAGTCATGTTTTATATGCCTACTTTTATTTTTGTATCGAATCTATTATGTTATACAATCAGATATCGTCTCCTTGCTCTTTGCCTAGATGTAGTTTACGAGTAGGTTGGGTCAATAAGAATTCTGTATTACCATAGCGGCGACTTCCTTAGATAATATTGCAAGTTATTTTATGAGGTCTAAGTTCATATATTTCAATAATTATTAAAGACTTAACAAATGGTACAATACAGTACAGTACTAAGTTATATATGTGTTGAGTACACTTACGTGTGAGATATTACTTTACCTTCGCCAGTTGTGTGAAGATGTACGATTTTACCGATTTCTATTAGAGAAAAGTCGTAAAACTTTTCCAGAACTGTTGTAAAAGTTACAGCCTCGGCTCCGTACAACAGGTTTCTACTAAAGACAAATGAAGATTTAATGATTGTAGATACGATTTCAATATTTTGAATTTTGAATAGGTGAAGTTAATTTGAACACTTTACTAAGAGTAATAGTAAGTTATATTTGTTGTTACTCTCTTTGTTATACGTACATTTTCGACACTTTTTTACTCTCAATTATGTAAGAAATAATGTTATAATACTCGTAATATGCCGTGTTACATACAACGGTTACAGAATTATAATTAAAATTTGGATAAAGTTTCATAATGAGGGTCAATGTTACATACATAAATAAAATATACTTACGTCTGTATATCAAAATGAATGGACAATGATATATTTATCATCTACAGTTTCTTAAAAGTAATTTGGTCATATTAACGTAACTTCATAGCGGCTAAATTTATCGTTGTTAACTTTTTATTTATTTATTTATTCAAGTGAGATACATGTATTATAATTCTTACCGGTGGCACTCAAATTAATCTATGCTCGTATCTTGGGCTGCCACAAAATGTACAATTTGCAACAGTAATTTTAGACGGGTACAGGATACATTTTCACAAATCACAATATTCAAAAGTGAAATTAGGCTAAAAGATACATATATAAAAAAGAGAGAACCTAAAAATTAAAACAATTCAATGTTAAACGTTATAATTTTCCGAACGCTACGCCTAGTTAGCAATCCCTCAATATCGATGTAATTAAGGCCCATGTAGATAGCGTGTTAGTTTATTTTTAGCTGTGAAGATGATACAATTAAATTAGGGAAAATTATATTAAAAGAGAAAAATAGGACAGGTAATAAAGGAAGGGATAAGTAGGATATTATGTTATTTATTGGGGCATGCTAAAAGGTTTACTCAAGAAGGTCAGACACGAATGAGCATGCATCTGCAACTCGAATTAGCTGTTATTGGGAAGTCCAAGCCCTTTAATAAGAACATTTTCACAGAAAGACCGATGATATTATTATCGTCGGTCTTTCATATTCAGAGAATTCGTGTTCTCATTAGTCTGTTAAAGTATATACTACTATTGTCTTTACTACTTTTAAAATGATTTTATTGATGTTTAAGAATGTTTAAAATTTCATTTTAATATTAATACAATCATTAATTCTTAGAACAACAAGTTGTTCTCTGCAATTTCATCCGTATTTATGGTCATCGCTCATTAATATTTATTGCCGCGTTAAATCAATGTGCAAGACAATCTTTATAACAACACTGATACTGAATAAGCTACGTTCCTAATTTCTGCTGAAATAAAAAAAAATATGTGAATCATCTCTTCTAACACCATGTTTGATTGAAAGTTGAAGAAAAAACGTTAAAAGAAAGCTAATTGTCGGTATCTATTCAATTCACAGTGACAATGACCAATGTCGGTGTACGTCGGAATGACGCTGTTTGACGCAGTTACGTAAACTTAGCAAAAAAGTTCAGCTGACAATCATGCTCACTCAATACTCAGTACGGCAGGTGATAGTTTATTAGTTACACGATAGCATCTATTTGATTTTATTGGGTCGATAACTCAATAGAGAATTGTGCGATGATGGTAGAAAGTTTGAAGACTTTTATTTTACTTTTTAAATTTCGTGGTAGCGATTTATTTTGAATATTTTTATACACAAATTACAATTAATTCAGTAATATATAAAAATGTACTATTTACTTTAAAATATTGTATTCACTCTTCACAGCCACCTCGAGAAACATTAAGGCAGTTCTCAATGCAACAATGGCTTGAAGAGATATATCGTGATACACAGTGTAATAAACCTTAAAGCATATTAATAATGATGAATTTAAAATATTTTGTTAAATTTACTAAATATTTATTTAAGCAGTTTTTCTCCTCCGGTCATTTTTAACCTATAGTTATGAACTTATACAATTAATGAACGTAAGGATTCATATATTGTTAGAATTATCATAATGTTAGTAAGGAAATAGATATTTAAATAAAATTTCAAGTACATAATGTACATCAAACAAGTTTTTAGTGTTTTACAGAGAAAGTCTACATTTTAACAAAACGCCACAAAATGGTCTTGTTTACCTTTATATGTTTATGTATATAAGACCAAATCACCGAATGAGTGTGTCAGACGTGCCTTTTCATTCATATCACTGAAATATTACACAAACATAATTTGTCTAAAGTAAATTGAATCATCGTTACAGACATAGACCAATAAATCAACGAACGTTACTCCTGGTGCCATTACATTTCAGACTATTAAGAAAATGAATGACAATTATTAAATGTAGACCTAATGCTGAGAGCAGCATAGGATACTGCTTTAACCATTTTACGTAAAAATAGACAGTTATTTTTTTTAACAGACAAAGAATACTAATGTTAAAATTTTGATTAAAACGTGTTTAGAATAATATTTTCAAACGGAAAGAATTAATCATTGCTACGTGAATATATTTAATTTAATTTTTAGTTTCCTCAGACTAATACAAAACAAAAAACATTGGTATGCGACAGATCGCTCTAATTTAGGACTGCATGTGGCCATTTTTTTTTTTTTTTTTTTTTTTTTTTATCCTGTGGATACCCCCTCGAGCCGTCACCCCACCGGGGTTTACGGCGGGGTGGTGTGTCGGAATCGGACCGACTAAAACCACACGGTGTGCCACTCTGCGCCTGACATAGGAGGGATCCGAGAACTATTACGTCATCCAAATCCCTCCCAGCGCCTGCCCGCTGCCGCGGGCACCTCCTACGGATAACCTCTCCATTTAGGCGACGTACGGCACACGTGGACGTCGCCTCCTCGCGGCTGGCCACTATAGCGGATGGAGGGGAAAACCCGTCCCGTCCACCCGCGGCCACACTCAAGGCGGCATGAGGCGCTGGTATGCACGCCTACGCCGCCCGGCTCGCCGGCGGCGAATTGGGTCCGAGTGGATATCGTCCTCCCGGGCCCTCTCCGCCGCCTCCTTCCGCGAAATTACGTCTTCGCAGAAGGTTGTGACTGCGGTAAAACAACTGTCGCTACCGGCCATGGAGCGTATGACGGCCGGTAGCGAGAGATCACCTCCAATAACTGCAGTGAGGACCCTACGCTGCGCCGCCCAAGCGGAACAAACTGCTAGCGTGTGCTGAGCCGAGTCCTCACTGCAGTCGCAGTGGTGACAGGCGGGACTCAATTCCCTCCTGACGACCGAGTGCAGATACTTCCCGAAGCAACCGCGCCCGGAAAGGACCTGCGTCAGTCGGAAGGAAAGGGTCCCGTGCTGCCGCCCTGCCCACTCGGCGATGACCGGCTGGAGAGCCTCCACGGCGGCAAAGCCAGCACGTGGAGCCTCCAGCCGGGACTACCAACGAGCCATCGTGGCTCGACGAGCGGCCTCTCGCCACTCGCGTATCTCTTCGGGCGGGGGACGTATGCCGCTACCCGCCCGGAAATCAGCCGTTCGCCGATAAACTTCGGCGAGCACTTCCGCCTCCAAATCCCACGGGGGACTTCCAGCCAAGGCGCACGCCGCCTCCGTTGATATGGTGCGGTAACCGCGTATGGCTCTAACCGCCAATATCCTCTGAGGGCGCCAGAGACGAGCCCTATTCAGGGCGGTCAGAGCCGCCGCCCACACCGGTGCACCATACAGTGCCATTGACCGGACAACCCCCGTGTATAGCCGTCTCGTCGCGATGCTGGCTCCACCCAAATTGGGCAAAATTCGCCCCAGGGCAGAAGCAGCGCCGACCAGCTTTGGAGAAAGTTGCCGGAAGTGCTCGTCGAAGAGTCACCTGCCGTCGAGGATCAGGCCCAGATATTTCATCTGGGCCCGAATCGGTACGAGGACCGAATTGACTACGATGGAGACACTGGAGGGTGGACCACGACGGGGCCCATGGAACAAAAGGGCCTCCGTCTTATCCAGGGCCACCCACAAACCCAGCGCCTCAATACGCGCGACCACTAGAGAGACACCCATGGTGGCCAGGCGTGCCGCCTCTTGGAAGTTCATCCCCCGGGCTGTAACCAATGTGTCATCTTCGTAACAAATTACGCCCAACCCGGGGGGAAGACGGCCTCGAAGGGCCCAGTCATATCCCATATTCCACAGGAGTGGTCCGAGGACAGACCCCTGTGGAATACCGCACGACATGGGCCGCCGCCTCAGAACACCGTCTCGGTCCTCGTACATGACGGTACGCTCCTCTAAATAGTCTGCCACAATCCGCCTCAGGTACTCTGGCACCCCATGGTAGTGGAGTGCTTCCCTGATGCAGCTAAATGGCAGACTATTAAATGCGTTGGCAATGTCTAATGACACCGCCAACAGCACGTCGCCACAGCTCACCGCCTCTTCGGTGACGGCCCTCAGGCGCAGCACGGCATCGACTGTCGAACGCCTCGCCCGAAATCCAAATTGGGCGTCCGACAGATTGGGGCCCACTTTACAGAGGTGCCGGATGATGCGGGCAGAGAGTATCCTCTCAAACAGTTTACCCGCCTCGTCCAGCAACACGATGGGCCTATAGGCCGCTACCGATTCGGCTGGTCGTCCCGGCTTCCTCAATAGGACCAGCTTCCCGCTTTTCCAGCACTCAGGGAAGCATCCGGACGCTAAGCTAGCGTCCAGGACCTCCCTGAGGCGGTCCGACATGTGTTCGAGGGCTCGGGCCAGCACACGGGCAGATATACCGTCCGGCCCGGGGGCGGTGTTCTTAGAGCGGATCCGTAGAACAACCGCCCCTACCTCTGATTCCCTGATGAGCGGAACATTCCCCTCGTTCCCCTCGTCGTCTTCGACCATGAAGGCCATCGACGGGAATGTGTGTTCTGCCCGCTGCGGGAAAAGACCCTCGACCACTTTCTGCAGGAAGCTGGGCTGGAGTGTCTCTGTAAGGGGGGGGCCCGACGTGCGGAGCTTTTGTCGCACCACACGATAAGGGCGACCCTAGGCGTCACGATCGAGACCCTACAGCATCTTCTTTCGTTTCACATCTTTGGCGCGGCTAATGGCCAGCTTCAGAGTTTTCCGCGCCTCTCGGTACTCCTCATGAAGCTGGTTCTCCCCGCTATCTTCGCGGTGACGTCATCGACTGCGGGTGTAGGACCTCCGGGCACGAGTGCAGGCCGCACGGAGGTCCGCCAACTCTTGGGACCACCAGTAAACCTCCTTCCGTGGAGGCCAACGACCTCGGATACGGGGCATGGCCGCATCGCAGATCTGCGTAATCGCATCACGAAAGCGACCAGCCCCCCATGTCGACCTCCTCGGTCGGGGCCTGCGGAGACAGAAAAGAATGAATTATGGCCGCCTCCTCTAGTAGGTCCCTATTCAGCTTCGAAAAAGCTCACCGCGGAAAGCGAGAAGAACGCCGCGCCGCGTGACCCCTACTGGGGTCCTGGGTCCGGGAGAGCTCAAATCGGATGTAGAGGTGATCCGAGAGCGTCTCAACCTCTTCCAGGACACGCCAGTTCCTTACTCGTGCGGCGAGGACAGGGGTAGCGAACGAAAGGTCCACTATCGACCCCCCCTGCTGTCGCACGCACGTGTTGGTGGAGCCTCTGTTCAGCAAGCAGAGGCCCACTGAGGCTGCCCACTCCTCTACGGCTTCGCCTCTAGCGTCCGTCCTGGGGGAGCCCCACGCAATGGATTTTGCGTTGAAGTCCCCCAGCACTAGGATGTGCCCAGACGTTAGTCGCCGCATCGAGGTCTTCAAGCTGTTGAGGAAACCCTCGAAGTCGCTGAAACTCCGGTTGGGGGAGAAGTATACACCATATACGGTGATTCCCCCCACTCAGCAGCAACATATCCAGTGCCCTTCTCTCTTAGCGACAAGGGCGGGGAATGAGCCGCTGTGGAGCCGACGACTGCCACAGAGCCGTCCCGGTCACCCAACCAGTTTGGACGGGGAGGAACATAATAAGGCTCCGCGGCTACAGCAACGCCGATCGACCACTGTGCCATGGTTTGCAGGAAGAGATCTTGCGCCGCGGCACAGTGGTTCAGGTTCGTCTGAACAAGGAGGTTGGAGACTTGGTCCATTATTGGACCGTCTCTACAACCCCCTCCATGGGCGACGCCTTCGACGCAGGAACGACGTCAGAGGTAGCCTGGGCCGATTGGCTACACCCCGACGTTAGCCGAGAATTGCGGGGAGGCTTGTAACCTCCCTGCCCCATTTGATGATTGGCGGGCTTGTTACCCGCTGCACATACCGGGCAGTGAGGGGCGGCAGAACATTCTGCCGCTTTGTGCCCCGGTCGACCGCAACGGAAACATAATCCGCTACAGTCAAAATAACTGTTGCACTTGATGCGAGTGTGTCCCGTAGCCAGGCATTTGAAACACCTCATCGGTCTCGCCGCCAAAACAGTGACTCTAGCGTTCACGAAACCGATGAGGATCTTGCCAATTTCGACCAGACTTTTGGCTGACGCTACAGGACAGCTAACCCATACCGCACCAAGCCTCCCAGACCGGGGCGAATGGTGCCGATCTTGATGTTGTCTGCGTTGCATCCGGTCTTCTCCCGAATCGCTTCGCGGACGTCCTCGGCCGTCACCGAATCGTCCAGGCCTGAAATGCGCAGCTCCGCGCATTTAGTAGGCCTGGTGATCTTGACACCATCCGTGGTTGCCAATATTCCGCGCAACTTCTCGGCAAATTTGTCTGCCGTCTCTGCCCCTTCAGCTCCAGGGAACTCAAGAATTCGAGCTCCCGTCTGGGCAAGACGCAATTTGACACCTACCGTTCCGAAATCTTTTGACAGACTATCCCGTGCCTTCTTAAAGACGGCTGCGTAGGACACTCCACCGTTAGCCGCTTCCGGTGACAAAGTTACAACCACAGCCGCTGTCTTAGGGGTCCGCAGTTTCCCAGAATTCTTCTTGGTGGACTCTGCAACCGAGGGCTGAAGTGTAGGTCTTACTCCCCTCGCAGCTTTTTTAGCCCGCTTTCGGGACTTCTCATTTCCTCCCACTTCTTGCCACCCATCGTTTGCGGTAGCCGAAGAAAAGGGATGAGTATTAGGTGATGGAGTGGGCAGCGGAGGAAATTCTGCCCCTGTTTTTGCCAAGGTCTTAGGTGGAGGTCTAATCTTCTTTCCAGCTGCCTTGGTCGTTGGTGTCGCCTTCGGTGTAACTGCTGATTGAGACGTCACCGTGGCATACGTCACGCGGCCACCCGTAGCTGTGAGTGGAGTCAGCACTGCGGTCTTCTTCGGCTTATCTGCTGCGAGTGGTGGCCGAACTATGGGAGCAGGAGGTAGCCTCGCCTCCAGGCCAGCGAGACGCCCATACATCATACGCCAGACTGCGTCAGTAATTTGGCGTAGCTGAGCATCGGGGACGCCACTGAGAGATAAAGTAGGGGCGGGTTGCCGTGGAGCAGAGTTCTGTCGCTCAGGACAGTCCGCCCGCTCCCTAAATTGAGCGAACTGAGCACTAAGTTCTGCAACCTGTCCTGTCAATCGCTCGTTAGCTGTCTGGAGGCGAGCCACGTCCCCAGTGATGGTCTCAACGACCCCAGCGATAGCCAAAGCAGAGTCCTTCAGAGCTCTTACAAAAGAGCTCTTCAGATTTCTGGATTTGGTAGCCACCTTTTTGATTATGACCACCGCTAGCTTTGCTCTCTTCTGAAAAGAAGCCGGTGTTTGAGGGGTTGAAACTTTATCCATCGGCTCCCGGATCTTCTGCAGGAGATCCGCAATCTCTTCTTCTGCTGCACTTTCGCCCTCCGCCCTGACCCGTCTATAGGCTTCTGCCTTCGAGAAGACAGAACCTGAAGGGGTAGAAATGGTCGTGCGTGACCTGCCTCTGCGGCTGCTTCCCACTTTAGGAGGTAGCGTCTCTTGAGACGTGTCACTCTCCTCGTCCCTGGAGGACGTCTCACTTCTGTGGACTCCAGTACGTCCATAGTTGTGCTTGGGTTACCGTCATCCGACGGATGGGCGGACTTGGAACGCAATCGCTCCGATTTTCTTCTTTGGCTCCCAGCAGCCAAATTGACTTCTGGGAGCCCTACTGAAATAGGAGCCCCAAGTACGGGTTCCTCCTCGTTCGACGAGAAGTCAGTTCCTGGCTTCCCTTTCTTACTCCTCTCGAGCAAGCGTAAATTTGTGCCCAACTGAGGGGTCCGCAGGTGCCTCAGCTGGGAGTGTGCTTACGACTGAACTACCCATCAGCCATGTATCCCCTGGCCACACACCAGAACACGGGATTCGGGGTAATTTTTTTAAAGAGGTTTTCTTCCTCGCAGTCCAGGCGGTTAAGCCAAGACCTTCGTCCTCGAGTAGAGTTGCGAGACATAACCACGACACTCTTCTCGAGATTGCGATATGACGACGGTGGCAGCAAGATAAGTCTCTTACTGCCTGCTCGGTGGTAGTGTGAGTACACACCGAGCCCGTTCGCTTTTCTTCACCGCTGACAGTGGAGAAACTCCAACCCGTGAAAGGGCTCCCGCCTTCGTGATTTTTTACCGAGGTTTTCCTCCTCATTGCTCCGAAGAGCGAAGAGCCAACAGACAACCAATGGCCGAAGATATAAGGCCTCCTCTTCGTGCTAGAATATTAGCCGTTGGCTGAGATGACCTCCTCCAAATAACAGAGGAAGAAACAACGTCATCGCCAACGTTTCCAGGGTGCACCACGTGAAGGTTTTCTAGCCCAGCACCCCACTGCATGTGACCCTCAGTTGATCTTACTGTAAGAATTAGTCAAGAATATACATATTATTTTAACTAGTAATGTTGTTGGACCAAAACAATCTGTTGCTATGTTACATTTGTAATTGTACATTTTGTCATATTTTCTGATATTAAGAGCGTCGTTTATAGAACTTGTTAATAAACCAATAATGTTGTTAAAATTTAGCCTGATGAGTAATTAAAACATTTAGTAGTTATTAGTAGTTATTGAGTTTTAAATCATATTAGTTACTTTTGTATTAAGAAAATGGTCTTTCTGTGGCAGTCGGATAAAAATGCATACTTTCACTTCAAAGGCATGCTACATGACTTTTGAGTTGCCGATATCCATAGGTCGCTATTACCACCTGGTGACACGTGTTTTATTAAGACATTTTGCGTCATACCTAACTATTGTCATATTTTTTTTTTTGTTGCGAAAATTATGGTTTTCCAATTCCCACATAAAGCTTAATTCCATGAAGACTATGAAATATTTATTTAAACAGTGTCAACTACCCAATTATAGTAAGTTTTAAAATACAAAAAAAAATTGTAGTTAAACCTAGGTTAGGACAGAAATGGTAAAAAGTGCGTTACTTATTCATAATAACGTTAATAAAAATGTGTTAAAAGCCATTTAATTGACAGTCATTTGGCCTTGAGCGGACGGCGGTCAACGAACGGAGAAAGGCAGCCAACCGTTCTGATGATGTTATGTAAACGTAAACAAGTTAGAAAATGTTTTCGGTCGCCATTATAATGTTAGGCTTTAATAATACGAGGGCAATAACTGGCCTTCAGTAACAGTGTTGGTGGAGAGAGAAAGTGTTTTAATATGTTGATGTTCAAATATACTAATTAGTAAATGATATAATCACCTATGTTGCTAAATATCTACATATGTGTATACATATTAGTTGACCAAAATACTTTCACATAAAATTGCAAATCCCATCGCATTAATTTGTTTCTAAAAATCACACTTCACATGAACAGATTTGAATTAAGTTTTATAGTTATCAAGCTATGGGAATTACTACAAAAAACAGACAGAAATAGAAACAACAGGAGTGGAAGAGAACTCATAAATTTGAAATTGAAAATTAGGTTTAAAAATAAAAACTAAATTTCGAAATCTGTTAACGTATAAAGACCTATTTAATATCGCTATTGGGACCCATTTAATTAGTAGAATTATATTGGTACAGCAGGTCTATATATATTTAATTAGCCTTTGCTTCATTCACGTGGACAGACCGGACGTCGTAAATAATCCGATGATTTCTATTTTAAAGTTTGAAATAAGATAATGAAAAAAGTATTGGAATGAGCTCTATTTCTTTGATAGTTTCGTGTGTACGTGTCCAATAAAAATACAATTTGTAACATAATATACAGCATGCGTCCGCCATATCAATCAACATGATACAACAAAAGAAAAGTAGGTGTAACTTAATTTTTTATACGAACCATGCTACATGTAAAACTTTATATTATCTATCACCTTGTGCGGATGTCAAAATTACAACTTTTTAGGATAAAAAATTACTTTTTGCAGTTGTTCAAATTGGCCGTCATTTCAAAATCCTCATACAAACAATAATTTTCATCGAAATGTGTCAGCTGATTTACTGAAATTCTTTAATATTCACGTTTGAATGTACATAGCAGTATTCATGACAATATACTCGTAAATATATTTTGATTTTTTAAATACAACGTTCTCATTTAGAATATATCCTGTGCCGCGGGGAATTTTGCTAACATACAAGACACGGACAAAGAACACACAATATTACATATTAAATATTGGTATAATAAAAGTAATAATGATTTGGTAATTAGAATGAGTAATAAACATAGTTTGTTTAAAGAATGAAGTAAAGACTTAATCATGCTTACTTAAAGAAGAGGGTTGGATTTTAATTAAAAAATCATATGAAAATGAAGAGAAAGCGAGTATGTAAAAAGATTAATTAGGTATATGTATGTGATAGCGCATTATACATTTTTACGTTACATTTCTAATATGTAATACGATGCTTTCAGATCGTCAAAAAATATGTATGATATTCAAAATGTAAATAGAAATTAGATATCTGTATAAACATGATATGTATGAAGGTTTCGGATTAGATTTTGTACAAATAGAATGTCAAGACAGATATTGGCAGACATTTTTGGAACTTGAATTTGATATCGACATTTTAATAAAGTAATATCTGCTAAGTATGAACATATATTTTGATATTAATAGTAGTGATAAAATGATACTTAATAGAAATATAGTTTCGTGATTACTCTGGTATGATAATGCCATTTATATTGTACCATGTATTTTTTCAGTTTTTATTCGTATTCTTGCTATATTGTATAGTAATAGTTCTAGAAAAGATATGCAAGTTTTTTATTTAAGTTTCTTCGTATATTTGATTCAATAGATCATTGTTTTTATGAAGTTTTTAATTATTTCAGAATTATTATGATTGTAAGTTGTATAGGTTTCTTAAAGTGATTAATCGATTAAAACGCCACAGGTGTGAATCACAAGGCTGCCATGCTACGTAACTGTATTGGCAACGTTATCATATAATTGCACAGTTTACTTGTAAGCGATTCAGGGTTAGATCCAATCGATCTGATGTATCGGGACGCGGTGCCCCCGAGCGGTGCTTATTGATGAGTTTTGGCTCCAACTTGCTTGGACTATTTATTTGCATTATATTACAAGGATAAAGTTGAATACACAAGATATGGTTAGTTAGCTTACAAAGCGTAATAACGAGACACATATCTTATTGTTACGATTTCTGGAATTAATAAGGGTGGAGAGTGTTTTTTTTACCCTTGTGGATAATTAAGGCCGTTAGCAATTTGTAAATGCGAAATCATTGTATAAGTGAGTCAATTTGGATAATTTTCAGATTCGTTTTCTAACAAGCGCTATGTTATCAAAACTGAACCCTTTTTTTATTTTTTTCGTAATTGATAAGGTTTTTTCAGATACCGTACGTTTTATCTGAACCTCATTTTATAACATCAGCTTTCAAAAGCATTGGCTCAGAATTTTATTCATTTTAGTCTATCGATGTACGCATGTCGTTTATAAGATAGTATAAAAATAACAACATCTACCAAGGTCCGAAAGCGCTATCAATGTTTATGATAGTGTTCCTCTTTACGGAGACAGTGTCTATGCTCTACAGATAAGTAGGTACCATTCCTTAACTGCAATTCACTGCCATTTACTGTATTTTGGAGTTAATGTAGACCAATAGCTTTGGTTACCCATGAAAGAAAGCTCCAAAGTCCCTTCATCACGTTTATTTTATATTACAGAATGTCATGTTTGTGATTTGTTTTGTGAACTGACTGAAAAACTATTTTTGCAAGTAGCCAAAAATAGACAACGAAGGTATATAAATATTTAACATATTCAGTTTTCTTTTTTTTCGAAAAAGATATGAATCCTAATATGTTTTCTTGGATTCTACCCTATTAAGGGCCTCAACAACTTCTCCACGTGCCCTTTTTGTAACTTAAGACACGGGGCTTCGTTAAAATAGTTTTGGACGCCAACAAAGAAAAAAGTCTCAGCCGTCTTGAGATTTAGATAATAGTCTTATCAAATTTCATCTCTCCCACAGCGAATCGAAGTCACACATATTAATTTTTTATTGCCATTCAAACAAGTTGCAATTCGAAAATTGGTTCGCAAATAAAGCAATGTTTTTTACCTCAAAACGTATACAAATTTACTTTTTTCGATGTTTTGTGAATGCAATTATACTAAACCTGTTTACGATGGATGGACAATTATGCAATTCGCAGATTTACTCTCTAAGAATAATCTTACCGCTTAAGTTCTAATAGCAACCAGATAAAAAGTACCTCATTGCCACAAGTAGGCGTGTGTGAAAGTAACTAGTGTACGCAGATTGCTATCGCAGTGGGTGTCATAGGTAATGGCTGTTAAGATGTTATCATGGGCCATTGGATTGCCATCATCGATCATGTTGCGCAACAATGGCGATAACGTATCGTTTAATGCGTCTATTATTAAATTTTACTTTACATAATACGAAACAAAAACTGAATTGTAAAAGTTGTTACTTTACTGTTATTTTAGGGTTTTATTGGTTTGATAAATGCCGTATTCATATCTGAATCTTTTTTTTTGCTATTTGCTTTAAATGTTTTATCATGGAAAGAGTATCTAAATCAAAAAAGAGTAAGACGGACATTTTATTCATCACACATTCTTCATAGGTAGCATAATTTTGATGTTGTTTCATCCACAATTAACAATTACACCAATCTAAGTGTCTACTTATAATTGCCCTAAACATGTTCAAATTTATCCCGTTTCGAAATGATTACTTAGCTATCTTTCTATGTTTGTGTCTCAATAGCAGTATGTGTTACGTTTATTATTTTTCAGAATGACATGTTTTTTAAATATATCGTGGGAAAATAATTATGAAATGTTATATTTTAATTAAAATAATATGTGCATATTATAAATGAATGTTTCTTTTATTCGAGATGATTGGCTTAGTAGAGCATGAAGCAATACGATACATTTCTGTGCGAGATATATTGTTTATTTTTTACGACTTAAATTGAAAATAATTTACGAAGAATTAATTTTCATAAAAGCATTGTGTAATGCTAATAATTTTACCTATTCCAAAACAATCTTAAACTTTTATTTATTCGGAAAGCGTACTATAATAGATTTTTAATTCTCCAAGTTGTCGTACAATGCACATCTGCAAACAATATATTCTGTCTTCTACTTCAGATAATTTTCTGTCATTAATTCACCATAACATTGCCATAAGAGTCGACTTTCAAACACTGAGTATAGGCGTGGCAAGGTAGTACAGAAAGCCTCCGGTGTGGTAACTCGGTTCCGCAACCGCTCCGGGGACTAATCAACCGAGGCGAACACTTCAATGCCTTTTGTTTTTATGCCGACAACAGCGTTGATGTTCATCTAATTGTGGTATACACTGGTTTAGATGAGATTGCCTTTTCGCCCACTGGTAGTTTAAGAAATAGTTCTCTGACAACTCTTATACTGTCTCTTATTTTTTTGTGAGCATAAGAGTTGGAATCGAGTTGACCGAATATTTGTAAGTGCTTTATATAATCATCTAACGAATTAAAAGGTAATATGATATAGTAAAAATAAACAATTATATTTTTATTAAAATAAAAAAAAACTATGAGTATTTAAAAATATTGTAACTTTATATTTTAATAAATTAGTCGTATCCTTTGTACATCGAGTTCTTTGTTTACCCGAACCTACTAGAATTATATTTTGTTTCCTACTTTTTTCCTATTAATAAAGTCTTTGTTCTCGCTGAGTAGCGTTACTGTATGAAGGTTTTTACTGATTAAATTAGAATATATAAATTGACTCATCTTTTCAAAATTCAGCCGGCATTCATTAGACGTAATAAATAATAACTCGAGTGCCTTAAATGTTCTATTAAAATAGCATAATAATATAGATGTACTATGTTATTTCCTATGTCCAGCAGTGGACATCTTTTGGCTGAATGGTGATAATTTTACTGCAATAATTGGAAGATGGTTGAATACAGTTACGACACCCACGGGATAAATAGGGTTGGTAACACTTGGCATTCTTAATCTGTCACCATACGTAAGTGAGCAAATATTGAAATACATACTTGTGTAAAATCTTTATAAATAAAAACCAGTCTTTCAGAAAAAAATTCATGGTTACCAGGTGAATGAAATCGTAGTTTACCGATGTTATATTGTATGTATTAAAAAGTAATTATGTATTACAAAAAGTACTTGACCTCTCATTAAATGAGTGTTCGTCGAGTCTAAATGACGTTCATTCATTTAGAGTTATATATAACAATTTTCGACATTGAGTTCAAGTCACATTATCGCCATACATCAACTCTTCGGTCTAATTACAAACACGTTGTTATTATGTTATGTTAGTCTTATATATTGCAGTATACGTAATACATTTACCGATTCATTTAAATATTATGTCATTGAAACTTATATTAATTTTATGTTTTATGTCAATAATCACAAATAGGTACTGCCAAAATGTCTTCATTATTATAGAGTAGAACATCTGTTCCCAGTGCATCTCTATTAACACGATAGTTTCGTTATAAATGACTAAGAAATCTGCTATAAGAGCAATTAATACTTTAAAGTGTCAAATTTTCATCATCAAGTCTTTTATAATCAATTTCTGGTCTAAGTCACTCCTTAGAAAGTACATTTTAATAGGATTTTAGATTTTCTCAGATTTTTATTAGTAGCCATTGCAACCGGTAGTTACCTACTACTGTCAATTATGGACATTTTTTAAAGCACGTAATCAAATCTTAAGAATCTTGTATCGTATAATGTAAATAGTACGACTAAATACGCTAACTAATAGTTTGTTCACGTTGTACAACTATATAATTCATAAACTCAAATATTATATTAAGAATGTCCTCTTTGAATCGTGTATCAATAAGAACTGCCGAGTTTACTCAACTTTTAGTCAGTAAGTGCAGTAAATAATCGTTTTCACAAATAATTATAATTTTTTTTCAAGCTTCAAAGTTTAGGAACAAATAACTAATATTTTATTTTACTTTGGAGAACTTTTTTATTTACTTCCAACTTTATGCGCTTATGTACCTACAACAGCGGACTCTATGCCCTAGGCATTCTTTACCAGCCAAATTTGGAGGCTTTAGAAATCTAGTAAGTACTCGTACGTCTAGTAAGTCTAGTAGTAAGATGTAGTTTACAATTGTAATCAATAATTTTTTTATCTAGAAATATATAAGCTAGTAGATACAAGTATACTCCTTAAAAGGCTACCCTATAGTTCACCGTCTTTAAGCAAACAATCCGGTAGTTTTTATGCGATTTCTTCAAAATTTGTAAACAAATGTGAATAATATATTTTAATTGTACTCAAGGCTAGTTCTAATTAAGTGTATAAAAAAAAATACTTAATTTTGATTTAGGAGAATTGAATACCGAAACGTGCATCTAAAAATAAATAAAGATTATTTGTAACTATGCTATAGCCACTCAAAATTTTATACAGCGTAGGTTCCTATGATTTCAGTATCTAACATTCTATAATGAATATAACACTTTAGTCGAGATTCTTGTCTCCGACAATAATGAATTTTGTACTTAAATCTGATCATGTTGAACTTGAGTCGGGTAGTGTAATGCGAACCTGCGACTTCAAATAGTAAACTTAGACTCTACCAGTACAGATTCTATATACAATTGATATAATATCGTTTTCATCGAACGTTACGATTATTTTTCTTTGTTAAATTTGTGTTACTTGAATTTGATTTTACCACCAGCATTAGGTTCTTTTGTTTACTGTTTGCATAATTATATTCCTCTAGTATTAGTTGTCTCAGTTGGTAACAACTTGAGACGGCTGAACACAAGGTGTCTGAAATTGATGCAGTTCAAGAGGTCATTCTAAATACAATGAATAAATATTCAGTGGTAAACAAGAAAACACTGTTCATACAAGATGTTAGTTTTGACAAGAGTTGTAGTAACCATCTCGTGGCACATGGCCTATGGGGTTAGTCCCTAGTAGCGTCTACACTAAAGTTTTGTATTAAGCGATCAATAACAATTCTTTAAATTGGGTATCCAATAGTAAAATGGGACCAATAACTAAATCAATCAATAGATATGGGAATTGCCAGTTTTACCTTAATCAAAGATAGATACTAATGGTTCTTCTGTTTTGGGAATAAAATACAATGAATAATTCATTAATTAATACATTCATTACAATGAAATCTTTAATTGTTATTATATAATAAAATAGAAACTAGAACAATTGTGACACGGCAAATAATGCTGTCTAGTTTAAAAATATGCGTTACATAAGTATTTATTTCCTATCAATAGGTATTGATGTTCACCAGACAAAAGTTAATCTTTGGAATCAATGAAAAATACACCTGTCAGATCGTTTTCTTTTTCAAATGTCATATGTATCATGTAAGTGTATCTCTGGTTAATTCTTTTGTTAAAACTATTTACAGATCTCTCTTTATAAAGTTTCCAATTGACCTAGGATACCCGTTGGTGTATAAAATATATCTGTGGAATTCTGATGGATTGTAGAAGAGTACTTAATCTATATACCCCATAAATTTATTACTAGTTTTTTATTACCAGAGTAGTTAAACGGATCTGTGTAAAATTATACACAAAGATAGATTGTAGTGTGAAATAGTGCACGCGATGCTTTGCATCCTAGGGCACTTTATTGATAAATTGGTTTTAATTCAGATTATCTTTCATCTGCAGTATCATTTACACTGCAGACGAAAGACAATCTACATATACTGTGTTTTGACTTCGTTTGATTGATTATTTCATAGCCTATTTCAATAATAACCTTCTTGATCAATGTCAAAGTTCGAGGTGGTGTCTATGGTCTGACCGCCAAAAAGATTTTAACTAATAGCGGTCACGAAATGCGAGTTTAACTAGCACTTCACACAAGAAGGTTTAGTGTTTCGTTTGAAGTAATTCTGATAATTTAGAAAACTGCTTCTAAAAATTGTGTGTATCTGTGTAGGGACTTATTTTAATAATACATTACGAAGATGAAAGAGAAGAGAGAGAGAATATTACGAAGTGATAATGAAATGTTACAACTTTATGAATCTTGAATTGATGTCCAGTTAAACTAAAGAAGCTTTAGATGAATGTCAGTAATTTAATTACAGTTAGTGTAGACTAGAGAGGCCGAAATAGTGTAGATAATTGACACTATACATACAATAATATAAAATACTTTGAAAATTACAAAAAATAAGTAAGTAAGTGCTTCTAGAAGTTTCTCACACTTCAATCATCCAAGAAAGTGGCTTAGTAGGAGGTAACTAACCCTTACAATAATAAATAGTTCTGGACAAACGGTAACTTCTTTACCCGATTTTTAACTGTGAACTGACCCTATCAAATAGCAGAAATTGAATCAAGTTTCGTGTCATAATGAGAGTTTTTTTTAATGAACAGTTTACTTTACCATTTTGTTGCATTGTTTTCGCGGCACTAAATGACTATTGTGTTAACATATGCTGAAACGAGAATCACACCCCATAACATCATTTAAGTTTATTTTATTATAACAAGCATAATTGAACAGTCTCTTAGTAGATATATTTATCTCAATATAGCTAAAGGTTGAGAGAAGCGACATTTTCAGAAACGACTTTTAAGAAATAAACATACTTATCTTACGATATTTCTTAAAAGTCGTTTCTAAAAATGTCCGGGCATGTTCTTAACAACTTTCTTAGCCTTACGAGAGAAGATCCATGAAAGGAATTTGTAAAACGAATGTTTATGGAAGTGTTGGAAGAGGTCGTCCATGGCGGGCATAGACGGGCCAAATTGGTAATGTTCTGAAGAGAGGTCGTGTAAAAAGTAACACGAACAGACGAGCATACATACAGAGATGGATGAACGTGGATGAAAAAAAAAGAGGTGTGTCAGGACCGTAGTATGTGAAAATTGATTGTGTCTACCTCTCTGGGAAATAGCTGTAATATTATATATATATAACATAAATATCGCGTTGCTAGTCATAAGAGGTTATATTTGTTGTGATAAAACAACACTCAGAACGCTATAATATTTTATCATTGCTAGTTAATTCTGTTACTTATAGCTCATAGTTGCCTTTATAGGCATCAGTAATGCATAATTTATGATTATTTGTAACATTAACTATGAAATCCTTGTGTGAATCACGCAAGAATTATGAACCAACTTCTGAGGTTTACTTTTACTACAATATGAAAAAATAAGTAGTTATTGCTTGTAACAATTTTTTAAATTAATATTTTATTTTCTTGATTTAACACTGCCATATTTATTTACTTATAGTTGGAACTAAGCAATAAAAGTGAAATGCAACGTATTAATCGTGGAAAGTAAAAGAGACGAGTCGGAGAACAATACATGTAACTCACGTACAAAATTGTGCCCCCGTTTCGTTACACGCAAGTTATAAAATTAATATTAACGCACTAAAACCCATGAAATTAATTTCACATTTGAATGAACTGGGGGCCAACTCTCGTGATTAAATGATTCATAATGAACATTTCATGACTTTTATAGTAATTACATGTTATTTACAATATAAGCAACACCAAATTAACCATCATAACGCAATACTTAAACTTAAACCACAAAAATATTTTTAAATTTACTAAAAATAAATACTTTGTATGGCATACCAATTTCAGACATTATTAAAAAGCTTAAAAAACATTATGACATTATGACTCTAAATAAGGCATCAAAGGGCATTGATCAATCTTGGCCTGAACTTGGACATCCGATTTCATTAAAATATAAATGACAAATAGATGTTTTTTAACATTTAATAAATTGTACTCGTCAAAAAATTATACTCGTACCTTAAAAATGACTTACGATAGTACAAATCGTTCGTGTTTTTCACGTAAATAAATTATTAAATGCAGTAAAGAATACCATTCAGGGGGGAAAACGAAACAACTACTAAAAATGTTTTCAAAAACTGCAAAAGCACTTTTCTTTGAAATCCTGTAATTTTTTTTACCTAAGAAACATTAGAAAATTTTATCATCAGTTTTAGTTTCTAGAAAGTATATTTTATGCTGTCGGTATTCCGAAAATAATAAAATAAACTTTTCTTGAAAAACGATCCACAATAAATTTTAAATAGTGTATTTATAGTGATGAATATATGTGTGTGAGAGACTATGTTATGACGCTTATGTATACATAGGTACAGGTATAAAATTCTGAACAAATCTGAATTAAGTTTCCAAGCGGTATAGGTACTCGTATATGTGTCAGATATTTTTAGAATTCGACAAAAATCATCAAACACTCGACACAGAATTGGCCCCGGATCGAAATTTAAGAAGTTATGTAAGTTACAGTCGAGTTTGCAAAACAAAAAATTCTAGTGTTCCTTTTCGGATGCTAATTGAAACGAGCAAAGAGAAGAATGGTGTCGGCTACAGTGAAAGTCTATTATGTAATGTATTTTGAACATGTGTCTAACAGTGCGGACTAATCACTTGAAGATATGTATTCGATCATATAATTGTAATTACGATGAAATTGGCATCGATTGAAAACCGGATAAATCTAACGTATTCTTTATTTGAAGTAGGTGCTATAACGATTTATAATTGATATTTTTGATTAAATCATTTGTCCGGAACAATCATTAATTTAAAATTCGATTAGTAAAACCAAGATTGGAAAAAGTGATTAGTAATAACAATTTCTATGTTATGTAATATTATGCCTATTTTTATTAAGATTTTAAAAGAGGTTTTTCCATACTAGGGATGTCTGAACATGTAATTGGAAAGAAAACAACCAGTAAAATTAAGTAATAATAACAAAAATACAATTTGTCTCGACTTTCACATACAGCGCAAACAAAAAGACGTACAACAGCGCCATCTACTGAAGATACATCAAACTACGAAATAATGAACTACGGAGCGACTACTAATCCTGTGTCGCGATATAGAAATTCTCCCGATGATTAGCATATATACAACACTCCAACATTAAGTGAGTTGTTGTTGTTATTGATGTTGTTAAATGAAATGTTTTGACTAGATCAGTGGAGTGTTCACAGTTACACATAATCAGTACATAAACAGAATTCATTAACACATGAAGTTAATAATTTAAACAAAAGCATTCTGCTCTTCTTCTACATACACATAATTCAATTTACAGTAGCTCTTGTTAGGCAATATAGTATGTTAAAAGGCATTGTTGATCTTTCATCAGTAATTACGTAAAGTGAACACTTGATAATTAATTAAGAAATTAAAGTAGCCTTAGTATGATGTATTTGTCTGAAATATCAGCAGATATATTTGTGTAGCTGTATTACTGTTTTTATACATAAAATTGCATGCCACTTGCATCAGATTTGTAAACTTCAAAGATATTCAGTTTTAATTTAAATTAAATCTTACATTTAATTTTATTCCCAGAATTTAGATTTATCTCGGCTGCATAGGATAGCAGCATCCTAAGACAGACTGTAACTAGTCGATGAGAGTTAAAATGTTTGACACCTGACTACCTCTCGACTACGTCTGCTCGAATATCTGAAAGAAAATGGACCACGGTACGGTTGCATGCCTATCAGAACAGACTACGTAGATTGATTTTGTTATCAAAGTCAAGTAGTTCACTATTATTTTCTGCCGTATAAAATAACTATTTGAAAAAAGACTAAAGTTCAAAATTAATCTGAAACCAATTTTGGTAGATTGTATTTCATACGTTTAGATTCGTGACCGTCACCAGAATTATTATGAGGCATCATATTATTTACCGAAATAAAATATAGATAAGTCTTTACTTATTAAATCGACTTTTTTACGAATAAGTTAAAAATATTTATTTTTCTGTATATTTTCTTTTCTACCAGGGCACTAGCACACCCCTTTGTACCCCTTCAGGCGTCCATGTTTATATTTATGTCAGTTTTTGTCTACCTTAAGAAAGACAACAGTAATAGCGTACTATTACCGTAAAGATATGTACACATCGTCAACTACTTACACAATATTACACTTACTTCATGAATCAAATGTTGTCGTGACAAGTCGATTCGTATTATGTAAACTTTAGTAGACTGCTATAACAGGTAAATCAATGCACATTAAATAGATTCAAAAACAAATTAGGAGATTTAAGTCGAAAAGACACTACAACATAGTAATTGTCAGCTTATTTTACTTATTTAATCAGCATCATTAAAAATATTTACTACATGAATACTTTAAATGTGTAAGTTACGTAGTGTATGATACCGTTACATTGAGCTATTAACTATAATCGACGCTTAAAATAACTGTAATTCAATATTTAATTCGTACAATTATTCTTTTTTTTTCCTACGAAATTGAGCCATTGAACGTGTAACGGCTGATTTACTCGTTTCGATGAATCAAAGTTCAAATCTATCGCTTATTCTGTATAAGATATTCATGTAAATTGTGCACGAAACAAGTTTGTAGTTACACGTTTCAATAACGATAATTGTTTTAAGCCATTCTTGGTATAATTATTGCCAAAACATAAATTGGATAGAATCGTGAGAATCTTGAAGCTGTGAAGCACAGGTTATTGCCGTTATTAAATATCCTTCAAACAAATATTACATAATAAATGAAAGCGGCGTGAAGACTTATAAATGTTATAATTGATCTATTAACTGGCAACCCTCTATAAGACTCAAGTTAAAATGAGCAATATTTCTTTATGCTTAATAATAAACAGTAGTGTTCAATGATCCTGTCTTATGCCATCAAAGATCATGAAACATTAACTTCAGTCTATTCATTACTTATTTTCTTACTTTTTGTTCTGAAACGTTTAAATATGATTCCAAAATCTAATCGAAATAAGAAATTGAAATGAGATAAAATTAAGAAATAGTTACGTTTGAATATTTCTGTATATCGAAACAAGATTGAAATTCGAATATAATCTATGTGATAACCCTGAAAAACGAACTTGATGATTGTGTGGCTCAACGGCTTGGGTGCAACGCTATAACCGCCGGCGAAGCAATGAGGAAGCGGTGAGTTGTCGCTCGCAACCTGCGAGCAAAGGCAACAAGTTGCCCTCCGCACTCAGTTAATCAGAAACCCACGTAGATGCGTTTTAATCGTTACACATAAATAATGGTTCTCGATATAAATTCGATCAGATTTGAACGAATTTGTGTTCAGCATTTACTAAACAATGTAGCTATTGGAATTTTTGTCCAGGTTTTATGTACTTACAAATATATTTCTTTGTTTATTGACGTTTACATAATAATAGTTATATTGCCTGGTTCCTTGAGAATTAGCTATAACATATCGGTATTGAATTTGTCAACTACCCAGTCATAATGATTTAGAACGTACAGTTTAATAGAATAATATTGCATTTATAAGTACTATTAGAATCCATACAGTAAACTTCATAAATTCAAATTTTGCGGTAGACTTAATCAAGATATCATTTTTTAATTACCAAAATTTGAATAGAATGCGAAATTTCACATGAAAAAGTAAGAATTATATTAAGAAGAGATTAGAAAATTTAATGAATATATTTTTTACTAAAAGCAAATTAAGTAATAAACTTTGTGTCAAAAAATTTATATGTTAGTAATGACGTAGATCCGGCATTATTATTAGGTAATTAAGGTAGGGTATTGCATAGTTTATAGTGGACGAGAATTTATAGTTATCATGAATAAACATTTTACCGGTTGGAACCATTTGCAATGAAGCGGATATTCTTAAGTCTAAAGTTCTCACATGTGCCTGTTCACATGAAATATTAACATTATGAGCAACTATTTGTATTGTTAATTGTTTCTTATGTTTGTAACATAAACTAGAAGAAGAAAGAGATATCCAGAATGCTGCAAGTTTAAGATTGAATAAAAAAATCAGGTAATTGTTGGACACAGGAAATAATATTGTTAACTATCTTCTATTCTTGTATCTCTATCTATCTCTGTATATGTTCTTTAAATGCATGTCAGTTTTGTGCTGTTTAAAAATAATAAAATTAAATCATGTAATAAAATTTGTTCTAACTTTTCAAATCCCAAATGCTACACGCCTCTTCAAAGAGACTAGTAAAACAAGCAATTAGTAAAGAAAACAGAATTACACGAACAATAATAAAAGTACGAACACTTGTATACTAGAAAATAATTTTTACTACCGATGTAAAATTTGATTAAAATGTTTTTCTAAATGTTAGGTTTTAATTGGCCCTATCAAGGTTACTCAAATTTTTATTACAGGTTATAAAATTTTATGAAACTAAACGTTAAGGGCCCTTAACTGTACGCGACGTTCGATGCGATAATCCCGCACCTTGTGTTTTCATAAACCAGTTTTCAGCACTGGAGACCCGTGAATAGTCGATGGTGCGTATGAAGTGCAACTATTGCGTTCAGCCAGTTAATAATATACAATAGTTATGTTTTTAGCATTCTCATACGGTACGTATAGACGTGTTATCAGCACTGTCGTAAGAAACAAAAGGGTGTGGATAACAGCACGTTCGTCGGGAACACGAAGTATGTGCTGTGTACAGCACTGCCTTACGGAAAACATTTGCGTTCTATACGCACTGTCGACTATTCAAGGTAGTCCAGTACTGAAAACACACTCTACATACGTTCTTAGCAGCGTAAGGGTATTTCTTGTATATTAAAGGCAGCAACGAACGTGTTATTATGCAGTTTATTGTTGCATTTATTAGGCTATGGCTGAACTCACGACAAGCATAGCATTGTTATAAAATTCACTATATTCCTATTTAATTCATTTAACAATTCTTATAAAATTACAATAACCACTTAGCAGTAAATACACATAGGTATTCTTTTCTAACAGAATTTTAAAAATGAAAAAAATCTTAATTCTGACTGCACTCCTCTCTTTAGACTGTTTGGATGTCGTAGTGGTTTAAGCGGTTACCACACCGCTCTTTACTGCACAGAGTGTTGTAGGTTCAAGCCCCACAAGAAACAACACATTGTGTAAACCATGAATTGTTGTTCTGAGTTTGGGTGTTCTTTGTGTCTGTTTTTGTTAAGTCTTCAGAAATTTTGTAGTATTTTATTCTGTATTGTATCTTTCCCAGTTATGGTGTGCAATAAAGAATACACATCTTTCTATCTGTTTGTTATCTCACAACTCCGTTGATATGGAACCGATTTTGAAAGTACTTTTTCATTTGAAATCGTATGTTTTCTCTTTAGTTCTGTTAGATTATGAAGAGAAAAATCTGTGGCTAATGGTGAAAATTAAAAATTGAAGAGTACTTTATAGTAATTTATTATGATTTAGGCGCATTACAGTCGATGATATTTATTTAAGAAAAAAGTTTTCTCCTTTTCTAGAAAAGCGATGTATTCCGGAAAACATCTACATAAAAATTACGTTGATCAATTACTTAAAGCGTGAAAACATCTACAATGTAATGTATAAAAATAAACTCACATTCTCACACACACACACTCTGATCAAATATAATGTATTCATGTAGATATAAATACATGTAACACTCATGTATGTATTTGTTATACTCACGTATATATTATTAATTTCACGATGTAGAAAGCCACAGGTGAGGTAGGCACTACAACCATTTGTCTAGACTTATGTGACGTCGCAATTTCAAATACCGCATATTCAATTGTCGTCTTGGTATGAGGTATGTACGTAATGTATTTTAAAATGTTGTTATGTTATAACTCCTTAAACCAAATTGCAGCGAGATGGAACTGTTGCTTCAATTCCGTTATATAGTAGAACCAACAGTGTTAACTGTTAGCCATGTCATAAAATATAAACAGTACATCAGGCTGGTGCTTGTGTAACAATATAATTTTACATCTGTTTGCATAGTTACATTGTATTATCACTGTTTGTGGGTTTTCTAATAAGTTGTTAAAACCGTTTATTTTTTACGGTTATAAAAAAAATAAATTGAGATGCGTTGCGTCTTGCTTGCATTATGAGTTTTTACAGTTCGACAAAAAACCGCCACGGTACAACTATCCAGCATTGTAACTTGGGCCAGCCAAGTTGACATTTTACAAACGTAAATGTTATTAGCAAACTAACAAATGTGTGGAAATGACATCATCTCAACGATAAGTCACGGGGTCAAAATAAAATATTATTGGTTTAAAATTGGTATTAAAGCGACAATTTACAGAGCTTTATTACAAATTTTTAAACCATTTTTGTACTGATGAAGGAACATATGAATTTTAATGTTAAGTTAGTGACAATACCGGGATACCGATGGCGCTTCTTTTGGGAGGTCTTCACTGAGCAGCGGTGGAAGGTGTTAGGCTGGCGATCACGCGACTTAAGAAGTTAAATGCAGAAATCCACTGAATAGTTCTTTCTAATCAATTTAATTCACTTAGGGTATTGTTACTGTATCATGTAAATCAGATTTCACATAACGAAAATTGAAAAGCAATGTTAAACAACCAAGCAAGGCTACATACTGTCACAACATATACCAGATAATCTTATGTGAAATTTATTCATGTAGTACTTAAGTTTCATTATCCGTACAGAATGGTTTAATTTACATAATACGATGGCATTAAACCTATAAACACGTTAACAGCTGATTGTATTAAGATAACTGCAGAATTTGAAATAAATCTTGTGAAATATATGCTTACGACTCATAAGTCATGATCCATTAATGACAAATTCATTAAAACTTCATTGAAGACTAACCTTCACCTTTAAAGGTCACTCTTTAGTATTGACTAGAAGCATCGTAAGGAAATTTTTAAAGCTTTTGCCATATCATTTCTTATTTTATATTTTGCTGCATCATTATGATCTATTTACCCAGGTGTGGAACTACTTTCATACTTGTAGTTGTGTTACATAGATTGTAGCTGCGTTAAGTATATGCACTACTGTCGTAATTCCGTGCACCTATTATTTTATCCCCTTAGGGGTGGTTAGGGCAAATAATTTTATATGTACAGATAATAATTTTAATATTTGTCGCATTGCTATTTTATTGTAAACTAACTAATCAGCGCAAATTCGTCTGCGATTTTCGAAATTAATAAAGCGATTAAACTTCCTCAGGACTTCTATGAATATTTCAAGACTAAAATCTGCCAAATCAGTCAAACTATTCCAGAATAAACGTGTTACTCCGAAATGGGCTAATATTTTTGTTTGTAATCTTTACTACTAAAAAAACGTACATGTGCAATTATTTATGAAATTTATTGTTTTAGTGTAATTTAATCATCACAAAAATTTCTAAAACGCAACGCCATTGATAGAAGAACATGTGACGTCAATTTACATTTGGACGTATTCTGTCAACAAGTATGGTTTCTCATGATTACATATTTCTATTCTTTAGCGGTTGTCAATACTCATCGTGTTGCAACACTTGTCTCTACATAAGGAAATATACTCGTCATGTGCAGTTTTTGTGTTATTTTCACACAGAGGAACGACGCAATATTTATTACAAGTTTTTCTTTGTTTTTCCACGGTTATAAGTTCATTTCATCACTCACATTTTTATAAGAAAAATTGATAAGTAACTTTGTAAATCAAACACTTCGTTGACATAAGTGTCATTTGTCATCGCAGAATAAGCGCACTAAAATGACCTTGTTTAAGTCGTCCAAAAAGTGTAGATATTTAATAAAAAAGAAACTTAACATATTTTGGTTCTGTTACTTTTATTTTTGTAATGTAATATCTAGTATAAACGTTTAAAGGAAAAAAGAATAAAAAATACATGCCTATTCCATATTGATGTTTATATATAAGAAGATAATGAACACATATTACAAGAATAATTGTTTCATTAGGCACGTTCTCATATGGTTATTTAACAACTTGTAACATACATATTAAAGGGTGTCCATGTCACGGTGTGTGGTGTTGACGGCGAGCGTGTGGCCAACCAGCGGAAAATCGGTTACTAGCCACCGTTCACTCTGATGAACAGATTGAAGTCCTATTGTTTACAAACGTTTGTAACGCCACTTGCACATGCGTACTGTGATATCACAAGCTCCATATCAGTCAAAGTACTAGATAGTGTAGACTTTGCGAAGCTCTTTCAAGGCTGTTAAACAATGTTTTAGTAGTTTTAAGGTTATTTAAGACAGCGTTTCAAAGACTCACACTGTTTTTTTTTAATAATAATTCGTACTTCAAACGCGTAAAATATAATAATATATGTAGATTTTACAGTGTGAATAATTTCTAAAATAGTTTATTTAGTATAAATTTGAAATTAGAAAGAAAAAATTTTTCTTTTAAATGTCTAGATAAATTAAATAAAAAATAAAATACATTCTTTATGCGTATTGCGCCGACGTTCTAAAACGTTGATCTGAAGTTTAACTGAAGTTTAAATGAAGACTCCATTTGGTCGGATTACACTTTAAGACTCTTTAATCAAAATTGGTTGTTACGGGTAACTCTGACAAGTTTGTAATGCAGCGAACGTTTATGGTATAATCAAGAGCCTTGACTTTCAACGTTGAAAAAACAGAACATCCGTTTATATTATCTTTATATGTATATATAATTCTACTACACGTGTGTATGTCACTGAACTCCTCCTAAACGGCTGGACCGATTTGAATGATTTGTTTTGTATACGCTTAAGTGGTGCCCTTAATTGTTTGGATTCACAAATCAGCCCGCAAGAAAAGTTAAAAAAAAATAGTCTTGTGGTACGAAGTTCACCTGGTCAGCTAGTATGTTTCAAGTTATTTATAAATGAAATAGTTTTGTTGATAAACCTGGGCGAAAGACTCAGAAGATTTCTGCTCTAAACTGTACCGCCCTACACCATAGCTTTAGACCTGTCGCTTGGGGTGAATCAATGGAGTCATGAACGCATCGTCATACTGTCGATAGATTTTGAATTTGATTTGCTTATTTGAACATTAATACTCCGTGATGTATATACTGGCAGTATTTATAAACAACATACTCGCACAAATTACTCGTTTCGTTGATTTACGTTCCAATACTGGTCTTAGTTATTGGAATGTCACTGCTGCTCCAATTTTAGGTAAACTAGTATTAGGTAGACTATTTAGCTTTAATATTAGAATTCTCTATGATTAAGTAAAGTTACATAGTCTACAAAAGAGGATATAAGATTGGTGAACAAACCTAAGGAAAGTACGTAACAAGGTTCACTGAAGTAAATTTAGTCGGTTATATATCTTATTGATAACTTGTAAAAGTCCACTTCTGGTAAGTCTCCTTGGAAAGGTTTAGGCCACGCTGGTCAGACGAGTTAGCACAGAGTTTATCTTAAGTGTTCCTTCTTTTTATAGAGCTATTGTCTTTCGTAGTTTGCACCTTTAGTCGGCTCTTGTAATACTCATGGTATGAACAGGAGTGGGGATACTCCAAATTCTTCATCCATCACCACACGGACAATGTTTATTACTTAGTAACATTAAAAAAACTATCAAAAGATACAAAAGAATACTCAAACTATAAGAAAACGTGCTGTACGTATTCTACGTATTGTATACCTTAAAATAATGAGAGCTAATAGTCAAACATCTCATTATCAGGCCATTTCTTTGTTATTGAATGCTATCTGTTAATGCTATCATTATTAAACAATAGGCGGTTATTGAAATCTTAAGCAAAAAGATATTAAAGATGCTCTATCTAAGTGATTATAATAATTGATGTTGAAGAAAAACATTGCATGACATTAAAGAAACGCATGGTTGTCAATCAGACGTCACGTGATCCCACACAGGTTGAACAATGTTAAACCTTTGACGCAATGCGTGCTTGTAAGCAATCATGATTGTTCTATGAGTTTCATTTAGACAAATAGAATTTATTCCCATATTTAAGAATATAAACGATCAAATTTCAACTATAATTCTATAAATTTTCTTTTTCATTTAAAATAGTTCGGTGAGTTATACGAAATATGTAGCTTGGAACTTTTAACATACTGTAATATTTAATTTAAAGAATACTGATTAGCTATGATATTTTTCTTTATTTCTAATAAATAGTAGCGGTAGTTTCAACTTGGTACCTTGATATGAAGAATTCACACAACTAATAAAGTCATTAAAGTGTGTAATCAAATGATTTTATTAGTTCAATTGATTTGTTATTAACTCAACAACCCAACTCGCTAATAGAACAGGTGTCGAAAATACAAATATCAAGTTGGTCATATGCAATATCGTGGGGCACAATCAGTTCAAGACTAATTATGCGACGTCACAATATTAGATAGCTGCGCCTGCGCGCACAATCGAGGTGAGCAACCTCACCGCATCCCATTGTCACAAGCTGACATGTGAGAATGTAAAGTGAAGCGCATATTTGTGGAGAGTCACTACTCGTACTCTTATGTGGAAACTTAATTAGGTACTTAGCAAGCAGAATCGTAAACTTACTGCCATTATACAGATGCTTTGACAACAATAATGCGTTTTTTAGCTGCAATTTAATTTTTGTTTTATCTTTCTGTCCTTGTTACCGAAATAGTAGTAAAACAGTTTTTTAATAAAAAGACTGATAGTAAATATGTATATACTGACGTTTTTACACCGTCCACGGAAGACAAAGATCAAAGAAGAACGGCTTAGCAGATTTTTCATTAATACATTCGTCGGTTACGGATGCTTTTAACTGTTCATATAGAAAGCAAAAACGTCCTATTTTATGTCACTTTTCTTTTATCATATTTTGAATGTTCTCTGAGTAGCCACTTTTCGTATGTAATATTTATGTTTTCTTATCAATTCTTTAATTATTTGGCTATTAGTTCATCTTTTTAACATATCGCAATATACACAAAATAATACTGGTACATAGAACTCTTAACAACAACAGTTGTGTAAATCCGAGTTTTAAAGTCTAAAATTGTTTTTGGTACTCATGTTTTGTGTTTTTTTTTGTTGTGTTTAAATGTCACGTTCACATGAAGTACAGTCACAGATTATCTCAAAGGGAACATGAATACGTTCAGTTTCGTATTAGAAGACTATCATCCACAAACCAACCATTATCAATTTCAGTAAATACCACTTGCCAAAAAGTCTTAATTAAATTACACGCATATGGCACATTACATTGATAAGTTATCGTATAGTTTTGCTTTCTTACAAATTTTACTTTCAAATGGTTAAGATACAGACAATACATAAGTAATGTTAAATGACTTTAAGCTCATGTTTGCAGACGTAGGTCCAACTTCAGTTGGATCACAGTTCAATAGCTGTGATCGTAATCACAAAGGCCATTGAATCGTAATTGATACCCGAGTTATGTTGTCAATAGACATTGTAGTCAAGTGTGTCGTGACAGTCAAGGGGAACTGTTGTATTCATATTAATATAGAAAGCGTTATGAATAAACTAAGTCCATATTTGTGATCATGACGTGTTAGTAAGTTTCAATGCAAATTGAATAGTATTATACAAGCTTAGATTGCAAACTCGAATTCCGAGCTAACAATTAAGTAAAAGCTCTGTTCTCTTACAAAACAAGCTATTAAATTCTTCTCTAATCACAATGCATATTTTTCTATTAAGAAGTATTGTCGAACAGAGCCGGGACTGTGTAACAAATTGTTTGACAAAAAGGAAGGTTTACATTATAAGATAGATTGTGCTGTTCCTAAAGAACTTTCTTTCGGAAGTTAAGTATCTTCCTTGTGAACATTTCTTCATTAAATTGATTTAGCGACTCGTGTACGATGCGTTGGTTGTAGCCGTTACGTGTGTCGACACTCAAGACAATAGAACATTATTTTCGTTTCTCGTTTAGAAATCTGTTCTTTTTCTCTTAAATTATACGAATTGTGTTAAACTTAGTTTGACTATTATTATGAAGCTTTTATGACTCTTGTAACACTAACTTTTTTCGATTTGTACTAATGTTGAAACTGCAATTGTTTTAATTAGTAAGATGAGTGCAACAACAGATTCCCTTAAAATTTTACCAGTGGTCGATGGAGTGGATATATTTAAATTATTCATGTTTTCCATTCGTACTTAAAGAATAATATAAAAGTATAAAACAATATAAAGTAAACCTCATTGACCAAGTCATCAACGCAAAGCTTAAACTGCTACAATTGGCAGTTGATTGTGATTTACCTCTAAGGAGTATATAGTATATAAAAACTCGTCATTTCCAAAGTAAGGAACACGAAATAAAAAATAATCATGCGAGCGAAACCGCTGGCGCTCATTAGTCCTGTTACATGCATTACAAGTTCGAAATAGCTTGATCGTCGTAATACCTAAATAACATCAAGGATCTTTATCATTAGATAGGACGTCTCCCGGCTGAGGGAACCGGCACAGCGGCGCATGAAAGTGCACGTGATAAATTCGATGCGGAAGCCGTAGGAGCCAGCTTCCAATAGTAGTACGAGATCTGCCATTAGATTAAAAATTGAAACTCGACAATTTTTTACCAAATGTGGTATATTAACAGTTATCAGATTGAAAAAGATGTAATGCTTATTCAACTAAAATTATTATAATTTATTACATGTTGCAGATATTATTATTGTTCACTATTATTTTCTAAAAAAATAATAACACATATTGTTGAGTACATAAATTTTAAAGTAAGATTATAAGTATATTTGTCAGGTGTACAAAAATACTAATAAAAATTATCTATTTATGTATGTGTATCTAATTGAAAAAAAAACTACATAAAGACAACAAGTAAATTATTTATATGACAACATGTCCATTGTAACGATGCGCAGACGCGGTTATCACATGTTATGGCCACATCTTCGGTAGTGGTGCTACGGATAATCGATTGATTATTACATAGAAAGTTTAGCGTAAGTTCATGCCGTAGTTTTCACGAACCTATGTAAGTTTATATAATGTTTGATGATTTTTAATAATACGCAAGACTATTTATCATTCAAACATTTGTTGATCTTGTTAGTTTGATGATTCGCATTTCTAGTTAAAATGTGTAACCAAAAGAGCTCAATAGCTTTTTTACTATTATACATACACTACTGGAAAAAATTAAAGGATCAAAAAAAAATTCCAAATTTTTGGGCAGTTTTCAACAGGCCGTAACTTCGAGAGAAATAGTCTTACAGAAAATAAAAAAAAAGAAAATTGTAGCTCCAAGTGTCTAGTTTTTGGATTTGAATTTTAAAATTTTATAGCCACCGCGGTTTTTGAATAATCGTAGAAAAACCAGCAACAAAAAAATTTTTTAAATTTTTTTAGTTTTTTTTTTTGGTCTACGGACGTGGAAAAATTTTTTTTAGCTTAACCACTATAAAGATCGGATACCTTGTTTACTTAGCTTTAATTTGTTTTTTTATACACTCTGATACGCCCACTTCTCGCCCAGATATCGGTTTTCAAATGGAAAAAGATTCTTTTGTCTTTGATTATCGATATCTCAGCAACCAATGATTGCACAGAAATTTAAAGGTAGGTTTCAGAAACATGAATAAATGTTGCTTAACAACTGGCCATTGTTTTTTCGAAAAAAAATTTTTTCTTTTTGTCACATGAATTTGAAAATGCAACAAAAAAAGGGCTTTTGGTGGTTTTTTGGAAAATCAAGCGCTGGATCGAAAATATTGAGGAAACCACTAATGTTAAGTGTGCCTTTTACAGTTCAATATGTCCATAAAAACCCCACAAAAAACCAAATTAATCTAGCTAGCTGTGTTTTTGTTTCACTCGATCGAATTTTTGAAAAAATGAAAGGATCACGTTTTTTGCTCTGAATGCTCATAATTTTTAAAATGAGAGAAAAAAACTTGTTTTTCCGAGCTTTCCCCACATTTTTGTTCCAGAAAGTGCTTAAATTGAAAAAAAAGGAAATTCAAATAAAAAAAAAATTCTTTTGAGAAGTTTAATAAAATTATTATAATTATCGTCGGTATTAGCGCTATCCAAAACGTACCACGTGGAGGTAGCGCGGTCGAAAAATTTACGCTTCTGTGTGTGTGTGTGTGTGTGTGTATGTATGTGTGTATGTGTGTGTGTGTGTGTGTGTGCGTGTGTAGTATTTCAGGAGAATTGAGAACCGGTGGCTCGTCAGTTCCACCGTATTTAATGACTCCAAACTCATGTTCCGAAGATTTTTGTTTATATAATACGGGATGTTACCACCTCTGTTTTCAATAACGGCTTTCAAACGTTCAGCCATGTTAATGCAGACGGAATTGAATTGAATTTCCTTTTTTTTCAATTTAAGCACTTTCTGTAACAAAAATGTGGGGAAAGCTCGGGAAAACAAGTTTTTTTCTCTCATTTTAAAAATTATGAGCATTCAGAGCAAAAAACCTGATCCTTTCATTTTTTCAAAAATTCAATCGAGTGAAACAAAAACACAGCTAGCTAGATTAATTTGGTTTTTTGTAGGGTTTTTGTGGACATATTGAACTATAAAAGGCACACTTAACATTAGTGGTTTCCTCAGTATTTTCGATCCAGCGCTTGATTTTCCAAAAAACCACCAAAAGCCCTTTTTTTGTTGCATTTTCAAATTCATGTGACAAAAAGAAAAAATTTTTTTTCGAAAAAACAATGGCCAGTTGTTAAGCAACATTTATTCATGTTCTTGAAACCTACCTTTAAATTTCTGTGCAATCATTGGTTGCTGAGATATCGATAATCAAAGACAAAAGGATCTTTTTCCATTTGAAAACCGATATCTGGGCGAGAAGTGGGCGTATCAGAGTGTATGAAAAAACAAATTAAAGCTAAGTAAACAAGGTATCCGATCTTTATAGTGGTTAAGCTAAAAAAATTTTTTCCACGTCCGTAGACCAAAAAAAAAACTAAAAAAATTTAAAAAATTTTTTTGTTGCTGGTTTTTCTACGATTATTCAAAAACCGCGGAGGCTATAAAATTTTAAAATTCAAATCCAAAAACTAGACACTTGGAGCTACAATTTTCTTTTTTTTTATTTTCTGTAAGACTATTTCTCTCGAAGTTACGGCCTGTTGAAAACTGCCCAAAAATTTGGAATTTTTTTTTGATCCTTTAATTTTTTCCAGTAGTGTATATACTTTATTAGTTCTTTAACTTTGAGTTTTCGGGTGTGTTTTTTAAAGTTGTCTCCCATGCTTCCATTGGGGATTACTGTTGTCTATAATAACCACAGCTGAAATCTACCTCTCAGCGTCCTGTGATTTTAGTTTGATACTGGTAAAATAGAAAACAGTTCTTTTTACTTTACGAATACTTTAAACTTACTGTTAGACTTAGCCCTGTTTCATAAATCGCAAAATTAAGAATTAACGTGATTAAGGTATATTTCATATTTTTGATTAGCCTATGATTTTAATTAAGTCACAAACGGACATTGCTACAACTAAGTAAGTAATAATATTCAATAGAAATATTAAATATTTCTTTTATCATTTCTTTCTTCATTCATGATAGTTACTTTCATCACCATCATCAACAACTTTTAACAGTCCAAGCTGGACATAGGCCTCTTAGAAAAGAGGTTTTCGTCTACTATACCACACAAGCCCTTATTATTTTTACAGTACAATAGCTTTTTTAGGAAACAATCATCACAACAGTACTAGAAGCTCTATTGCCTTGTTGTCAGTTCGTACATTTATTTAGCACCTCTCGAGCGAGCGGGCAATACGTACAAACCTTAGTAACGGGACTCAGAACATAATCGTACTTCCTTTAGGACAGTTATGATGACTACCACACACAAAGTTCTCACTTCGTGTTATTACTGGGGCCGATACGCTTGTACAAAAGCAGTTACTTTTGTAATGGATACCTGTTGTGAGCTGTTCATTGAATGCTTGCGCGGCTTAATGAAAGTTCCGTTGAAAGGTTCCTACTTGGAATTTTCTTTTTATTGTTTCTGTTTTTTTTTATTTGAAAGTCTTTTTTAGAAAAAAAGTTATTGATAGTGTTGATGACTAAGATTACAATCTATGGTTAGTAGTTTGCTTTGATGGTGTTAATTAAAAGGAGGTGTTTTGCTTAGCAACAAGGAAGCTTGTTCGTCTGATCATAGCAAAACTCCTTAACTAATTAACAAAAGATCTGGTAGAAACTTTACAAAGTATGCGAAATAATAGCAGGTCGCATGAAAGTGAACTTTATTAACGTTATCGATGGGCGTTGACATACTTTCTTAACAAATTCAAAATATTAATGCGTCCTGCATATGTATTGCAAAAACGTCCCTGACATGTTCAAAAGATATTATGCATAAGTATATATGTATATTTAAATATTTATTTAATTCTTTAGAGTGCATCTTTAGTTGAAGGTTAAAACGGTTGTTGCAATATTTTTGCAAGTACAATATTTCAAATACTGTGAAATGTCACCTCTTGAATTGCAGATTCTGTTCTATTTGGGAAAAAAAAATACACCAAACTGAATAAAATTACTAGCAATAGCAAGGAGAATAAATTATAAGTTCTCTTTAACAAAGCTAATTCAGAGTTTCGTTAAGTAGTCATTCATTCGTAAGTAAGGCTCGTTTTGACGGCATCCTGTTTTCCTTTTATTGTGTGTCTGGCTATGTCCATTCGCGTAATTCAAGCACATCGTTTAATCTAATTACGGTGGCGCCTCATTGCACTGAATGAACGTGCAACAATTCCAAAATGTCTACTTTGTGGTCTGAGACATTGGAATTAGAGCGGATATAATAAAATGTTCTCAATCATTGGCAATCAAACACATTATTAAAAAGTAAAACGATTTCCTTTAATAGTTACTCTCTTAAATGTAATCGAGTCTTTTGCAACAATGTAGCTAGTTATTTCATGTGTACACAGTAGGAATAATGTAATAGATTTAGAATGGATATATCTACATGTTTCGAAACAACTATAGTTAAGATAACTTTACGTTTTGTATTGTCTAATGCTATGCTCGTAAAATACAGCGTTCCCAATGGTAGCTGCTATCGATGTTGAATACAAATGAAACCATATGTGTGTGTTTTAGAGCTGCACGGGATACCAAATACAACCAAGTGCATTTGCAATTATTCGTGGAAAAGTAGGTAGGTACGCGGTATAAGAGGATGATAAACGCATACTGATTTTGATTGTATGCCAGGAATTTATACTGTCATCCTGGAGGGCTTTTGGTCATGAATTGAAGTGTCATTCAATAGTACACAATATGAAATTGTTTTTCATGTAGAGCAAAGTTTAATATGCTCAGTATTAACACACATTTTAAAAATAAAGCTGTTATTTTGTAATAGACGTTATAGGGTTTTGAAACAAGTTCAAGTGTTGATTGTCAGAAAAAAAATCGCCATGTATGATAGAACTATCTAAATGTAAGTAACTTTCCTTTTTTTATTTGTAACTCTGTGAAATAAAGAGAAATGTATAATGCAACTTTGAAAATTGGCGCTCCATCACTGTGTGTTTCTGATAGGAGATACTTTGTTTCGTAAAACTAATCAGTGGAACAAAGTTTTGGCTGCGTTACTTTCAGAATTGATAAGAATTTTAAACTATTAAAGAAAAGGAGATATATCCTCCTCAAACGTCGATAAAAATGTCGTCGTGTTGAGTTACCGGTCTTTGTGTGGCAGTAGTCTACGATATCATAAAAATATCACATGAAATCGCAATTGGTTGCAAAAAATGTATACAATAAAGCATTCAGCAAAAACTTAGTGATGATTGACAAGCTGTAGCATTTACTAGAACAAGGTGATAGACCAATGATTTGACAATTTGAATGGTTAGATAGTTAAATAAATTTGTTATAGTTGAAAGATTATCGATATAAAAAAGTAAACGCTTGAATTCACTTAAAGCGTCAATGTGATTGCCAAGGACTAGTGATTACGTCGCAGTGTTTTTGTTCATGTCGCTCGTGGGAACGGCTCAAGACAAACAATGGAGACATACCGTAACGTCGAGATAAGTTTTTACGAGAAATGCATGGTGATAGTGATTATTTTATTGATTCCGGTGATGAATTATTTCGGTTATTTAAAAAGTTATTTCTAATAAGCGATTTCTTCTTACGAGACTCGTCTGTACTATGGATTTAATTTTTTATTGAGGATTCACGGCAAGTTTTTACAGAAAACTTTAGTGTTTAAAACGCTTAAGTTATGCATTCACTTATAAATTATTAAGACAATTTTACTTAAGACGAAACTACAAAAATAATGTTGTGGTGTCATAAAATTCATCTGTAATTAATACTTACATTTTTTCAAATACAATAAAAACTGAATACCATAGGCAAAGTGATTTAAATTTTAGTTTTACCAATTATCATTGCTCGGTTCAAAACACGTCCCATTATAGTCAAACTAATCTAAGAAAGTGATTTTGAACGCATTATTAAATAATTCTAATTACAGGTAAATAATTATTAAATAATAATTATAGTAAAATAGTTATTTTATAAAATATATACAATATTATACACTAATAAATAATATATGCTACTGAACTGAATGAATACTATGGGATATATTTCTGTTTAAAGTTCTACGAGTAATCTAAACAATCACGTGTTTTTTTGTTTCTACAAAATATCTTAAAACATAGTTACATTCTATTCTTTCTATTTTTTTATTTTAGTAATGTTACATTTTAATCGTTCCGTAGGTAAAGATTGATTGTTTTATTTTACAAATCGTACATTATCAAGAGACTTATTAACCAGAGATCATCTTTGTTTAAATTTAATAGCAGTTATTTATTCATTCGTTCTTCTTCCTTTAATTTTATGTTTTTGTTATAATCAAACGAACGGAATTAACAAATTCATATTTATATAATATGTGTGTATTTAGTGGACCTTAATAATATGTAGTGACAAAGATTGGGCATGCTTCGATAGTTCGTCCACGGTGAATATTTACTGACCAAATTGGTGATGTTCTGAAGAAGGGCCATGCATGTAGCGATTGATGAATATGGACGAAGCATGCCAGTTGCTGATAAACTGTCTCTACCTACCCCTCTGAGAAATAGACGTGACTTTATGGTCAATGTTGTTATATTTATATTATAAAAGACGATCTAAACAAAATTAAAAAGTCACCTAATATCAGTAACCTAGCATTGTTTCACGTCTCCGATACCACATATGTTTGTGTTTTTAGTTATATTTGTGCTATATAACCTGTACGTGAAATCTAATTCATAAAAAAAAACTATTTTTTTTCCTATTTTAAAACGATTACCGATGATACGTTTATATTGATGATCGATCACTCGTTTGTAATCTGAATTGATTATACTCATAATGGCTTTGTGGATACCCAAACTCCAACGTCAACTGTCAAAATCATCATTTGAAATTATTCAAACTACAGTTTGACTTTATGGAGTGTATATCTGAATTTATAGAGTAAGTGCTTTAAATTGTAACAAAAAAAATCTAATTTCTAAGAGTTTTAACATTTGGAAATATTTGGAATTTCTTGTAATGGTTTTTGAACTACGTATCATAGACTGGAATTATCCCTTATCACAAATAGAAGATGAAAATGAATAACACATCGAAATATTTAAGCCACTTTTTCATAATGTCTTTTCTATTAATTACGAATATTCTAGTACGACAAGATTGCATTGCTATTTGTTTAGGTGTGTTCCTTTTATTTTTTTCATAATAGAAACCAACCAAAGTGACTTTATTCTGCCCGATGGAAAGCATGAGCGGTGGTCGCCATTCTCACTACGAAGGAAGATAATACAGTATGGCGACCCACGCTACTGGTGATCCTTTACTTTCATTTCACAGTCAATTAATAATAATTTTCATGTCATCGCTATCATTGCAAAAAGTTACTCAACTGTTTACGTGTGTTAGCAAACGGTGAACGTGTGTACTCTTCTATCATACAGGTAATAACTTTCACAGACTACACTGGTAACTAACTGGCTCACCTTGTCAACTCCCCGAACAAGTAATTTCTTCTCCAAGTCATTGAACAAGTTTCCTGCTTTTTCTTATCTTCACAACTTATGTAGGCTACCAGTAGTGAGAGGTTTCTCCCTATTCAAGTTTGATAAATTTACACGCTATTAAGCTAAGCTTGACTTATGCCTCGCTTAGTGACAGAACCGGTTTAAGTCCCTGAAGTCGTCTCACGTTTCTTGTACTATTAGATTTTAACAAAAATTTATTTTGCGCTAACAAGAGACTGCAGTTCCTTGTTTTAAGTTGGAGTTATGAATCATGTGCCCGCAAATACGAAGGCCTATAAATAACATTCAGTTGTTGATAAAAGCACGGTACTGCCACGAGTAGTACAAAGTTTAAAGTTGATAGCGGATCTCGAGACGCACGAATAGAACTATACACCAGAGAGAAAAGCCAACTATGTTCCCGAAGTTGTTGCAACGCGGTACATAGAGTATAGCAAAATTGATATCATAAATTGTAACTGTACCTGCCAATTAAATACTTACTTAAAATGTAAATCAAGACGTGGGGTAACTGGGATCAGTTTACTGCTGCTTTTAATCGTTCACGAAATCGTTGTTCCCAGCGACAAAGTACCGTAACAATTTAGCCTGTTCAAACCAACATATTTTACATAGAGGAGGCATTATATTCCGGTAGAACAAAGCTATTGACTAAAATACATTGCTTTTTTGCGATTTAACAGCAGGTCTGGTGGAGACGACAATGGAGCGTCTACAAAAAGTAAATCACTGTGAACAATAAATATAAATCAAAAGTAGGTATGATGCGTTTATGTTATAGAGCGGTTGTCATCGTGCGCTACCAAAGCAGCGCGCCGCGAAACAATTCGTTACTCATTTCGTCCTAGGCAACACGGATGTACACGGTACAGATGCTGGGGGATTTATCACGCGTTCGATAGCAATAAATATCGTCGCTGGGCGAAGAGGAGCGGAAAGGTCAGCGAGCGGCAGCAGGCGGCGGCTTTCTCAAGGCCGATGCACAACTTAGATATCTCAAGAATCGTGGTGTGTTCGACCCCACCTGTATAACTCACCTACCTGTCGATTGTGATACATTCATATTTTACAACATAGAGAAAAAAACTGTCAAAGTTTTTATTTCATAGCAATTTTATTATCTGCTAAGATTAATAAAATCATGCTAATAAGTAAAAATAGTAGTGATAATATAATTTGCTGGCCATCCTTTGCTAACCAGTTTCAATGGTTGTTTTGTAACGTAATGCTATTTCAATACGCATTTAAGTAATAAATTATTCGTATAAGTTTGCTTTGATAGAAAAAAGGGCGGCGGTGACTTCCAGTCGATCGGCGAAGGTCGGTCGTTGCCAAGGGACTGAGGCAGTGTTCGGAACCGTACGATAATTATCGTACACTTACGATAATTTTGTGCCTGCGTACGATGTACGATAGCATATTACTATCGTACACAAATTGTACGATAATTTCTATCATCATGCAAAATTTGAGAATTTATATTATTTCACTCATGCGCTGATAGTCTAAATTTCGCATTAGCATTATTTTATTTTGTCCAATAAAATCTTGGGAAAATACCAGGAAATACAAGTTCTCTATTCCTATTGATTCTTACGATCCGCTCTGCTAAGTTTCACCATTGCCGATACGGTAACTTTATCCAGCACCTGCTGTACACGCTTTCTTATTGGTTAGTATAGCATCTACCAATGCGAACAAGGGAATATAAGTGCGATATTTCGATTATGGCCGTGGTCCGAATCACGCTCACAGCGCTCATAGCGTACCAACGTGCGGTCCAATTCGTGCTTTTCACGCTCACCGTTAGCGATTTCTAAGTGATAACACAAATAATTAATCTTTATGAATACATTTCTTCTTTATATATACAAAATTTTGGCATGTTTCATACCCAACTTGCATGGTAACAGTGAAATTTTGTCTGAGTGAATTTTAAACTTGGCGCATTTATTGAACTTCCCTTGAAGTGGAAAGGAAATCAGTTCCGGTCTGTACTACGTGTAAAATATTTGGGTTTCAGTGTTCTGTTGATTTGACAGCGGTGGTTTAAAAAAGATAAACTATAGAGTACTTGCATGCATATCAATATTACAATTTATATGATTTATTTATCTATAAAGACATTATCCTAAAAAATATGATAATTTCGATCCATGTACGATAATTTTACGCCCCCGGGTACGATAATCAGTCCACTTCAGGTTGCTAACACTGGACTGAGGACGACCGATGCGCTCACTAAAATTTATTGGCAAAGAAAATTTAACTGACAAACTGAATCAGAGGTTTCTATAAAAACTATTTTTAATAAAATGGAGTTTGGATAATAATAACATAAACTAAATTTTGAAGCTAATGTAATGATGTACGCAGGCGTAATAAAATACCCGTGTTAGGAATATAATTTTTATTATATGTAATAATACATATTTAAAGAGTAGAGTTAAAGAGTGAGATGAGTAGTAGGCACTAATGTAATATATTAATTGCACTATACAGTAACATAGATACTGGTAACCTTGTTATTGTTAACCTTTCTAACTAAGTTCAGTACCGGATTAATCCAGCTCGGTGCCTGTAGTAAATTCAAGGGGGCCCTCGGATCATTTTAGTTATCAAGTTTATGGTATTATATTAAACAAACAAAGCTATTACAAACTACACTTGCATGTAGTTGAATCCACCCTAGCCGTATACTAGCAAAAGAGGCTGATATTCAGAAAACGATATACATAAAACATTTTTTATTTGTAAAACCTGTCATTTTTCTTTAAAAGACAGCATTTTTCAAATAAATACTGATGAATTTTAAGAAGAGGTCAAACATTACGACACTCAAATTACCCGATGCGGTACCCGAGACCTGAAAGACTAAATCCACACATTTCTTTTTAGCTACTCATCAGATTTTAACTGAAATACATTTTCATGCATTTTATTACTTTTTGTTGAGATATAATGCACTACACCAGAAAAAGAGGTAAAGGTTATAGCTCCATTTTTGCTCAAATTGTATTTAATCAACTGTGTTTCATCATTAGGGTGACATTTTATAGTGAAAGGGTCGAACCTTTCGAGACTTGATGAGTAAAAAAAGATTTTATGAAAATTGCAAAATCTATGTACCAAAAAATAAACCTTTTATGCTAATGTTTGATTTAAGTCGATCCAACTGCACGTGTGTGTATTTGGTCTAATTCGTGCTAATTTATAAATAGTAGGTACAGTTTATATCTTCTTATTGATTGAACAAAATCTTCATTATCTAATTGTTTGGGTTATAGCTATTCACCATTAACCTATTGCCGTCTAAATAAAGGCCTCGCAGAGTGTTAACAACAGCTCAATCCATCGCACTTTGAATGACTTTCAGCTTGTGGAATGGTCCAAAAATGGGTGTCCATGTCTACGCTCGACCTCAGAGGTTGGTCGCGGACACACACCATTGTGGGTGGTTAAATTTCTGGGGATTTTAGTGATTGCTAGATGAGCGTCCCGAAGATATGACGATGATTCCCAAATGTTGCCCAGTACCGATAATTTCTTCTATTGGCTTTCCAGTCGAAGTCATACCGGCCGAATCAGAAAATTAGACTAAGAAAGACTTACATGACCCTGATCGTAAAGCCATTTACGGTTACGGAACTAGTTGCATTATAAAACACACGTCATGCTACTCCCCTTTTTTTATGTGATAGCTACTATCTTAGATTTTAGGATTTCAGCTCGGAGTATTCTTGTGTTCCCTTGCGTATCATATTGACAGGCATTCAGAGTCAACTGTCGTCGTATGATTTCATATTACAGCAGTAGTACGTGTTGCGTTGTTTTTTTTTGTTTTAATCATCATCAGTTGATTTAAATAAGTAGATACATTTATCGAGTCAGAATATGTTGGTGCGCGGGGCCCCCATATGCACGGAGCCCGTAGCATTTGCTACAATTGCTACGTGCCTAATCCACTGATTAAGCTAAAGCTTTATGTTTAAGATAGACTTACGACTACAGCACGGAGTGCTGTTCAAATTAGTTAAGTCAATTTCATGAAAATTATTTTTGATCATCGCAGAATTAAAGTCAAAGTTGCAATGATGACTTTTAAAATTACGGAAATTTGAAATAAACGAAATAAACCAACAATAAATATTTAAAACAATATAGTTTTGTGAAAGTTTTAGTTTTCGAAGTATTAATCATTGCTACTGCATTTATGATACGAGTTTTGTTTCTTAAGAAATATATCTAACAGTTACAGCATAAATTAATTTACAAAAACTTCTTCGGTAGATATATTTACGGTATCTAATAGACTTACACAACATTTTACTTGTTATTATTTTCAATAATACTTACCTATATGTCCCGTTAAATTTTATTGCAATTATAACTTACAGAATTAACGGTCTGCAGGCGAACTACAGTCTCCAAGGGGTATTATAAATTTCTATTTATTATAAAATATTATGATTTATGTAATGCTGTTTCGTGTCAATTTATCAGAGTAATTTTTATGATGAGCCTTGCATAATAATTATTATTAAATGTAAGTATTTAATATTCTTTTCTCTTTTTCTTATTTTTAAACTATATCGGGCGCCAAGATTTTAATAGATACTAAATATCATTAACGTGATTGTGTAGTTATTTAAATAAATAAATAAATAAATATTTCAGACATTAAACACACAACGTCATCTAGTTTGAAACTAAGCAGAGCAGTGCTATGATAACTAGACTGACTAATAGAATACTTATATACTTTTTTTTTGTAAATACATACGTATTATACATAGAAAACTGAACTTTGCTGTTCATACAAACGTTTGGTCCGACCCGGGAATCGAACCCGAGACCTCAAGCATAGCAGTCGCATTCACTACCGCTGCGCCACCGAGGCAGTTATATTCTCTGCTGTAGTGCACCTTAAATATTTATCTGATCATCATAAAATTATGCGTCTGCATTTTTATATTCCTAAATAAGTCTTTAATGATGATGATGCACTTCTAGCCGATTTCGGCCACGGCGATCAGTCTCAATGGAGACAACCCAACTACGCAGCAGATATTATGGGGCACAAGTGAGCGTGCAAGCACAGGTGCACTTTCTGTTCACTCACTCTCACAATACAATAGGACGGTTATCCGACACGACCGGGGATAGATCAGGACCGACGGCTTCATGTGCTCAAATTTTTAATAATGAAACACAGACGACTAAGCTACTAGTGGTGTTAAGTCGAGTATTCTTGCTTTATTTATATAAAGTTCTAAGACTACCTGGCTCTTACATTTATAAAGAATTATATTTTTCAACGCTGATTTATATTAGAAAACCTCAATCCACGGAGAATATTATTATACGTCACAATAAATGGTCAAGATTAGAATCTTACAAAACCATTCGATTTTAATTAATATTTATCTTTTTTAAAACTATTACCAAAAGTGTCTTGATTGTCATATATCTGGTTTTTTATATATATATATATGACTACGACTAAGTTACTTTTACTTTAAATATTTGCTTAGTACTGTAAAAATTTCGTTGATATTTCTTTTAGTTATTTATTTAATCGAGTGATCAAGCAATCGACCCTTCCGACTGATATCATAAAGAGACAGATATTGATAAACTCAAAAATATATCACAGCATATTATCGTTTAATTGGTGTCTAAAACGTCTAAAGATTGCGTGATAATTTACTGCGACCGTTTTTCAATGGTGATAAATCACCTCAAAGTATTCTCTTTCGAAGAAAATAATCTTTATACATCCACGCTAACAAGCTTACAAAAAGAATTGGAAATATCCTCTATTTGGTTTATTATTTGCTTGTTTGATTAATGTTGTATGTACTTTGAAAAGATTTTAACGAGTATTTGTGAGTCGGGCATTGGAGAATCATTTGTATTAAATGAAGCGAATGAATTGAAATAGATAATTATTACTTTGTAAGTGTTACAAAGAGCGTACAATCAGTATTATATTAAAAAGCATACGTATAATTTAAAGCCAAATAACCAATCAACTTAAATACTACTAGTATCAAGAGGCGTAATGATCTAGCTGTTTCGTAATTAGTTTATATTTGATAACTATTTATCCTATAGATTTAGACATTATTAAGTTTATATTACATCAGAAGTCTAAGAATTTGGGACGTACCAACAGAATTACTCAATATATATTAGATTTTGTTGCTAAAGTTATAAGGTATTTGTTGTTAAGGCTAAGATGAGCGTTACCCCTATTAAATATACCTTTTGCAAAAGGTACAGTAGGCGTAAGTCTTTTTCTCTAAGAAGCGTAAATACACGTAATCTACTTTTACATAATCTTAATATAGACTTGTTTTGCACTTGAACGCAGTAAGCAGGGATTAGCTCAATCACTTTTTCAAACCTAAAGTGACACTCAAACTATGCTACTTTGTTTCTTGTTTCTTGTATTCTTTTATTTTTCTTTGGTTTTTTTAGTAATTTTTTATATCGGTTTGTCGCTCTGTATAAGTATGTATATAACAAACAATTATGTGTAAAATGTATACTTACACTTCTATCCAATCTAAGTCGACAGTTTTGTTTAGAGTACTTATATATAGAAACTTGTAATTAGTAATAAGATTATTTAATTGTAATATTACAACACTGTTATGTCTGTAAGTTTCTCTAAGAACAAATAAATTAGCAAACAAAATTTACAGTATCCAGTTTGTCTCTTTAACAACGAAAAAATTGTTCAACATGCAATATAACATTAAATAAAAGAAGAAGAGTTTCTTAGAAATAAATCGTACTTAATTAAACATAGATCTTTTGAGTTACAAAGTTGAGTAGTTTGTTGCCAAGATACAGTTTGCACGATACCATCTTAATTCAGGGTAAATTGTCACAGTTGGATGGCAACTAAGTGGATTGTCGTGTTGTCTCCCACTGACCATTTTATTGCTTCCAATCTTGCTTTTATTTTGTAATGAGGAGTAGAATGACATTCAATTAAATCATGGTACGTCATTAGTTAGATAAATCTCTATTGTATTATTGCTAATACGCTATCGTAGTTGCATACTCGTAACAGACAAGGAAGCGACTTCCTTGAAGAAATAAGAGGATATGCGTCATGAGAATGGATTTTTTAATAAAATAATGATTATTTCATATTTCTTAAGACGTGTAACAGGAATCGTGTGCACAGAATAAATAAATGCTGTCTTTGAAATTCTTTACATTAATTATTCCATTGGAATAAGTCTACTATCGCGATGTTTGTATTCTAAAATGTTCACTTTACGAACTTCGTTGAACTCTGAAAGTTACTTACAAACAAAGTTAATAACAATGTTGTAACGTATATTGACGTATACATATAAAACTATATAGAGCTGACCATGTTGTATGTCAAAAGTGAAACGTGGAAGCAAATGAAACGGAAACAGTTGACAAAGCCTGTAAATGAATTTTTGCAATGGACACTTAATATGAATTGCAATTATCTAAATGAATATCAAGATATTCACGTGTGCATTCGTTAGATAATAAATTTCACTGTGTAAAAGTAAAAATTTACTTAAGTAAATTTTTGGACAGCTTTCGTTTGCATGTAAAACTGCATTAATGAAAAAAGAGAGTAATTTCACCTAGTTTCATTTGATTTATATCTTGTTGTTACTTCGCTTATATGGTTTGCAGAGGTCTCTAATTTACTTTCCAATAAACCTGTAAAACAAATTTGTTTAGAGATTCTTAGTTTAGTATAGAGATAGAGTTCCGTACGTCCGAATAAAAAAGTACTAAACTTTTGACTCATCGGCTCTCTGTCCAAATGTCAATGTCAATTTGGTTCCAATCTGCTAGATTGATTAAGTTAGAATTCGCTTCACATATTACTCAAAGGTTCTCTCTAGTTGAATGAATAACATTTAGTTAACGAATTGTTCATTTTTTTCACACGATAGTTAAAGTAGGTGATCTTGTACAAAAAAAAATAAACTGTACTTTCCAAGCAATTTCCAAGTGTGTGTACGCATAACCTTTCACGAAATTTTCTCACATTTACTAGACATATATATTGTGTTTCCAAATATTAAGGTAATATCGGTATTGTTTCTCTAGGGAGTGTGTGGAATATGTATTAGAGCGGTGGTGAGGTAATTTAACGAATTTAGTAAAAAAAAGAAGTATATGAAAGAAAAAGTTTTATTGATCGCGTACTTATTTTTGTTCTTATTTTGTGTACGCTGCAAAAACTCAAAAAGTTCTGCATCAATTGAGCTGAAATGTTGATACAAACTACAACTCGCTTTAATAATTGTTTCGCATCAATATTGTTTCTCATTTCTCATGAATACTACCACAGTTTCTATAAATAGTTATACATAATGAACATCTATACCTAGAATAGCATGATATCTATAATGAATTGAAAATTTTAAGTTATATAATCTGTCACCAATTACGGAAATAGCTCTAGCCAACATAATAGACGAAATGGAAATTTTGTATTGTACGGTAAATTTTTCGTGACCCGCGCTGAACTACACGTCCTCATGCTCATAGTAGTGTTAAGTAGTAAACGGTATAAGTAGAATTCATGCCTGATCTTGCATTTGATTTTCAACTAAGACAACGCGATAGTGAGACTCTTTCTAAGCAAGTCACGTTTCTCCTTTATCTTTGGAACATAACGTTTTTTTGCAAGTCTCTGGGCAAGCGATAACCTGTTTTGCGAGACGTTAGAAATTAAAATTCAAGATCAGCTTCTTATATTTAATGAGTAATTTGTGCGTTAGAATTAAATTGATCCTAATAAAAACTTTATCTCCGATGACTTCACAAAATTGAAATTTGAAAATAATTGATAATTTTGATTTGCACCATTCTTGTGCACGAAATATAATGTGTAAAAACATGACGAAATTTGAATCGCATTAACAGTATTTGATATTTATTCCTTTTATTATAACGAAAAATATTCAACCATAAAATACTAATTAAAGTTATAATAACTTTTTCTGAATCACAATAACTACTGCAGAAGGAATCTCTTCCGACATTACTTAGAGCAACGACCGCACTATGAGAACCAACATTATCAGAACACAAGTCGGAATATCAAATGCACGCTTAAATCAACCAAACTTTATCAATTACATGGATGTGCGTAACATTTTTTCTACCTTTACCAAACATCAATAAGTTTACAGTTAGTCATGACTATTAGATTTCTACTCCCAATAGGAATACACGTAAAAGTAACGTTACATTTTAACCAAGCAACGTGAATCTAAATTGTAAACACGTCTGGTGTCACTAACTTTTAAGTTTGAACTAATAAATATTCTCGCTAAATATGTTTAGCCGACGACGCTATTCGGTTTCATCAATACAGTTGACTTTTAGCCTTTACTTTTATTTGATCCTTAAATTAATTACATCTAATACTTTCTAGGTTTATTGCGAAAACGATTGAGTTTTAAGGATGTGCTACAATTTTTTTTGGAACTCTATGGGCTCTAGGAATGTAAGCTTCCAGCGTTTCGGAATCTAACTGTAACCTTAAATTGCGTGGCATATTCGATACTACAACTTTGAAATTGATACGGCCCTATTAGTAGAGCGCGGTGCGATATTCATCGCTAACTGTTCTTTGATTAAGCTTCATTATCCGTTCAATAGTAAATTATTATTCGAGATATGTTATTTATTGCTTAATGGATGTAAGTGTAATCGAAAAGTTTACTTTCAGGTCAACTTGACTAAGTCTACTTGTAAAAATAACAAAAATCCTTACACAATTATATGTGAGTTGCATATTCCAAGTATTACGTATCAACACAAATCTTTATTGTAGTCCACAGATCAATTTCCGAAGTCCTTGCGGCTTCTGATGCAAGAGTTTTGTAACTTAAGACCAAAACAGTGAACGTACTTGCAAGTTGTGAAGTTGTGGCACCGTTGGGATCCTACTTTATTAAACGACGCAATCACGAATTAGAACCACGATTCACAACAAAGATAAACTTACTGCTCAAACGATGAAAAATGTTACTCTAGTAAGGTCGCAAATGTAATCATAATTTATATAAATGTAACTATTTACCAATGGAGTATTGGAATAATCAACACATTTAATATAATATTACTCGTTAGGAATTAAAGCAAAAGAGTGAACAGGATATATTTCTTTGGGAAAGCCCTTCTGAACTTCATTTAGAACTATCTTTAATTTAGCTTCGTCAAATATTTTCTGCATCAAAGCGTAGGGGCGTGTTACTGACGAGTCTATTTCATCGTAATCTATTTCAGCACCAGTAGCTATATTTTCCTTAACAACAATAACTCCGTTTTTATTAAGTGATTTTCTGCATCTTTCAAAGAAATCTACCAAGTCGTAATCTTTAAGATGTCCTAGTACCCACTGGCACCATATAACATCGTACATGCTAGTTGGCTTGAAATTCTGAAGACCATCTTTATACAATGTTCCAAGTTTAGCCTTGTTGTCGTCTCCGATGAAACTTTTCGCAGTATTGAGAAACTTTTCATCTTGTTCTACTAAATCAACTTTATCAAAGTGAGGAATCAGTAAATACTTGCTTACTCTCCCTATACCTGCTCCACAATCGAGTACCAGTTTAGTCGCGGGTGGATTTTCAAATGCTAAAATTCGTTTTAAAAACGAAATAGATCCTTTAATGTCAGTGTCCGAAATGTGGCCAAAACCACCGAGTACTCCGTCAACTGTTGCTGGTACATTTGCCCAATAACTAGCAGCTTTTTTGTAAAATTGACTCTCGGTCATTGTAATATTTGACAGTTTCCTACTGTCACTAAGACATCTCTATTCTAGTTTTTATGAAATGTGTTTTCTAAAGAGTATCCAATTCTGTCCGACTAAATTAAGATAATTTTTTAGCAGTTTGTAATATTGTCTTCGGGTATGACTGGGTTTATTTGTTCCTTACAATTAGAGTTTTCGGTTCGACGTCGTTAAATATAGGGTTACAGGTTATTAACACATATTTATATTAAGTTGGTTTTTCTTTCAAATATCTTTGCGTAATTTTGATATACGCTAAAGAAAAAATAATATATTGGTCTCTTATATACCGACTTTGATTTGCTGGATACAGCATTTTTAACAATAGTCTTTTTTGTTTGTTACAGGCATTAATTTTGGCAGTAAATGAAACAGTCGAAGAAGACATTCGAGATGCTTTGAAAGCACAAACTGAAAACCAACTAGCGGTAGTACCGCGAGGCCCCAAACTTATTAAGGATACCGTCGCGTACAATACCACCATCACAACTGATGACACGGTAAGTGTAGAAGAATTCCGCAAAGGTACGAGATCTGAGCTATATTATAAAATATTCTGTGTAAAGTGGGTATTAAATTGTTAAGTAAAGTTCAGTATTTAGAATTTTATAATACATATGCTCCTGGTATGTTGTCTACTTGTAGTAGATTACATAAGTAACCAGACTTTGATGATTGTTACTTTTAACAGCCAATTACGTTCATCGTTTGTGATGTTACAAGTATCTGTGTCATATCGCCGCTTGGTAACCTGTGTACTGGTTTGTTACTTTAGTTATATTCAATTAAAACGTACGATGTTACCTGAACTATTGAAAAGTTTTTACAAAATTCTCATTACTTAAAATCATATTCTGTATTAAATATGGACATCTAAATGTAGTTACAGTATTGTCTATTGAGTAATTTTAACAACTTTTGATTGCAATATTTAATGAGCTATAAAATACCGCAAAGTTACAAGAAATTTCATGTCTGCAGGGATTCTGTAATGTCATCAACCCTAACTGTTCTTAAACTATTGTTTTAGTATAAGGTTGTTTAATAAGCGTTTGGTAAATTGGAAAGGATGCAATACAGGTAACGTTAACCGAAAGTACTGTAGGGTCAATTGAAATTAATGTTTCTTTCAAACTTGCCGAGAACATTACTGTCGTGTTGAACAAAAGTAGACTCTATTACGATGACGAGTAATTGTCACTTTTAGTGTTTGTGTGGTGAGTGGTTCACTGACGGTAACGAGTGTTGATGCAATTAAGCTAGTATTTATGAAAATAAATGTAATACTAATATATTCTAATTTTGTCCAAAAGTATACGAAAGAAAGTCTCACCGAAGTGATACTCTTTTGAAAAAATTATTCTGATTTTTTTTAAATTTCCCACTTGGTTATGGTCTTGTGAGCTGGTTAATCGTTAGCCTAATTACAGCGACACCACACGTCCATTTCAATTCTTGCCCTTTCTGTAGCACTAGCATTAGGACTCATATTGGTAGTATAGGATAAAAAATTAGTAGGTGAAATTGAATTTTTATTCAACAAGTTTTGTATCGTAAAAAATAACACTGCAAAGACTATAATATTTTTAGGTACTGGCCGCAACTCTTTTAGCATTTAAGCACGATTGGCCTGGTTGTTTAAGCGGTCGCCACGCCGCTCTCTACTGCGCTGAATGTTGTGGGTTTAACCCCCACATGCCACAACACTTTGTGCGATCCACAAACTGTTGTTCTGAGTCTTAGTGTTCGTTGTGTCCGTTTTTTGTGCTTATAAAGTTTCCCGTAACACAGGATTTATTCCTAGTGCAGGTGTCATCTTTTTAATAAAAAAAATAATAATGAGAATACATAATAAATGTGGTATAACAGAACACGTATCGTAGCTAACTATATTCGTATATCTTACAGGAGGAATTGCGAGCTTTGCGGCCAGATGGCACGATAGTCACCGAGACACGACACACGAAGGAACAAGAACGACTTTGCGACGAGGAATTAGCTAAGGACGAAGTAAATTTATAATATATTGTACAGATTCGCAACACAAAAATTGAAATTTTGATAGATTTATTTTTTTTTCAGAACTGTTAAATTTACAGTCTGGTCTTTTGTCTTCCTATTTCTGAATGTGATGTTGGTTTTTTTTTAATATTATGTTAGATTATTCTTACTGTATTTGCGGAAATTAGGTTTTATTTTAAGTTAAAGATGAGCCGTTAAGCCGGATGTCTAGCAAAGCCATTCCGTTTGCTTGCTAAATAGAAATAAAAATTACAACACATTTTTCAATTGCGAAGTTTTCAAAGTGATCAAATAAACAAACCATACAACAAAAACCTCTTCTATGTTCAAAACTAAAAACTCTTCGTAACAACGATAAATTACTTCAGAATTATTATAATGAGATATATTTTATTCAGGTGAAGTCCCTGCCAAGCGACGAGAGCGTGGTAGAAGAGACCGGTGGAACAGAGAGACGGAAACGGGTGGACCTAGAGAAGAGTACTGATCTGATGGCGGGTGGCCTCAGGGTTGCTACGCACGTTAATTCACGTTCTCGCACCGAAGAAGGTTCCTAAAATATGTTTACATGTATTCTAATATTTATACCTATCTAAATAATATAATTTTATTTTTTTAATTCACACACTTATACTCAGATGTAATGTTTACAAATGCTTTACTTTTACGTATTTTTTTCTATAGAATAGAAAATATTATTTAATTCGTTTCTTCTACAGTTGAGAGAGAAGGCCAACCAAACATGGATGATGATTGGGACAGTTTATCAGTAAGAATGCGACGACAGCGTCGCCTCCGGCAGAACGGTAAGATGTAGAACTAATCATTTTCGTTATTGAGGTAGCTTAGTAAGTAGTTCAGCTACTTCATAGTAGATGGCGCTCGCTCTGTGAGCCACTAAGAAATGAAAGTAGTTAGTCTATATCTGAACAGATGTCTCGTAAGTAAAAAGTGTCTATATGGTGTTAATAAAATTAAATCATATAATAGTAATAATAATTTATAAATACAGGATTTTTTTCACAAATACTTTTTTTAGAATAATAACATAAATTAGAAACATTAAATGAAAAAAGTAAAATTAACTAATGAAGTCATTAAAATTAACAACTGTGAATTAATGTTTTGTATTTAACAGCAATCTGCTGTTTTATTACACCGTTCCAAATACGAGCTACTTTATTATTATTATAGTGCTAATATTACGATTTTAATAGCTGGACTATGATTTATAGTGCTAAAATTTACCTGTCTGTCCCAAATAAGTTATTTCATAAATAATGTCATTTTAGGCGATCTACAATAATCAATATGTTAATGGGTCACTATGATGCCATTCCTTTTTTGGCGTTGCTTGTTTAAAGCCTTGACAGGTGCGTAGTTCCGCGTGACCAAATCAGTCTGAAAAAGTGACTATCGCTTGCAATGTTGACTTGAATATTGAATAGATGTAATTAGTAAGTTCATAATATTTTCTTTATTTACTGAAAATACTAAATCATGATGTCTTGTGTGATGTTATCTTTTTATTCATGAAATTTTATAAATTTAAATATTTAAACCTGACACGTCACATCGACAACCTTTAACAGTCCACTGCTGTATATAACATGTCATTATTGAGACATAGGGTGTATAGGGTTCCCATTAAGATCTTAGGACCCTTAATTAAACACACCTGCAAGTGATACACCTGCTGACCGACGGACGAGGCCCTGGGAAACAAAACATCCTGATTAACGGCAATAGGGTCACCACCCTGTTACTTCGAACCAAAACACTGGCGAAAAGTGCATACACACGCCTGTTTCTCCGACAGGCGTATGTATGTATGTACTGTAAGACATAACAGCTATTTTGGATATATGTGCTTGTATCTAACGGAGAACTATTCGGCCTCGAGCTTTGTGATAATAGTAATTAATGTCACCTGCTCTTAACAAAGAGTAAAAAAAAAGAAATTTTCATAGAAATTATTTAACACTACATTAAAGAGAAGAAATAGCTGTTGTGAGTTAAGTTAAACTTAATTTAGGAGAAGAGACAACGATTTTAGATCTTACAATAAAATGACCCCAAGAAGATTTAAACGGGTCTATCCTTTTAGGAGTCATGATACCAGTCAGACTAACAGGTATTAAACCTATATCACCATAACTTCTTTATTAGCATAACATTAAAAATGGATAAGTTATTTACCCGTTCTTAAAGCATGAATGTTATTACTATATTTGTCAAATCTGTTATTAATACGTAAATGTTTAGATAAATAACGCGCAATTAACTTCTTATACGCATACCTCAGTTATTTAAAGTTATCACAATTAAAAACATTCAAATCAACTAGGCATACCGAGATGCAAATTTAAGGTTTCTCACTGGTTGGAATATGAAATGATCTTTATAACAGCCAATAGAAATCGTCGTAGTAGCATACGCCAGGAAGCTTTGTTGGCAATAACTAGTTGCCTTAAATGTGCAAGATATTGTAAACGCCGTGGGTAGACCAGACTTGCCTAAGCAATGATATAATTATACGTTTTATTAGAGGCAATATTTTTATTGTAGGCAAGAACATAAGTAGTGTAGGCCTAAGCAAATTGATAGAATTATTTATTAGCCTCGAAATTGATTAATAAAGTGTCTTTTATGAAGCTATTTAATGAGTTTCCAGTTTTGCAAAAGAATTTGTTAAACAATTTTTTTAATAAATTATATTATAGTTAAGCTGTCATGTGTAAAATTAGATTAATTTGGAAGCTATCTCTGTTGATAATTAACAATCAATCACTGCTACTTTAAATGGAGTTATTGGTGGATAATTATGACTATTTCAGTTCAGACCGTTTTATTACTGTTAAATTTAAATCATGTTATTATTTGTCTGTTAAAGGTTTGTGTTATATTACGCGAGAGGTAAACACAGATTTGTGCCTCCTTTTCAATCAATATGCAATATATATATAATAGTCATTATTTTTTGTCAAAAAAAAGTTGAAAGAACAGCCCGTATATAATATAATTAATTGTATCTTCATCATCATCATTATCAACAGCTTTTAGCAATCTACTGCTGGATATAGGTCTCAGTTGGTAATTGTGTTAAACAATGTTTTAAATTGGTTTCAAATAAAATACTTCATCAATCTAGCGGTAACTCTCAGCGGCATTGTAAGTTCTAAGTTAAAACAATAGAAGTTTTGTGTATATTTTTTTTCAGGTGTTTCTAACTTTGGCCTCTTCAACGTTAGTGACGTTTGTAGGACCTGTTTTTAATCTGGTGTGACGTCACGTAATTTACAATTTTATATTTGGAATTTTATAACAGTAGCTGCAGCTTCAGAATTAATAAAATCATCAAAAAGAATCAGGCATACATACGGTCCATTTTATACATGGACCTACAAATATTTATGATAACAATATTTTATCATGTAACGTAATAAAAATAATGTCTGGGAGAGTTATATAAAGTTATGCTTTCTTGAACCTCTAATTTCCCTAATACATATGGCGTAATTTATGGATAGCTGCTTAAAATAAGTTTGGCACTTCACACAGAGAAACCTTGCTTTGGTCAGCTAAAGACACCTGTTAATCTGTCTTAGAGCAATTTATGCAAGGTTTACACAATCCTGCACACACATGATATATTCATAATCAAACTGAGAAGTTAGTGCGAGGTGTATAAAGCGGCCTTGCATCTACAGTGAGCCGACATGTCTTGCTATTGTGTTACGTCCGAGTTGATCGATAGAGTTGCTCGCCACTCGACTCTGATGTATTATAACGCTTCCTCGTTGCTGAGGACAAAGTATGAGACATAACATGAAGCGAAAAATATATCTTGTACACGTTCAGATTTAGATAAAATCTATTTTAGTGTCAATTTATTTTTCTAACTTTAGGTAAATTTTTGATTGTGAGATGATTGAAAGTTTCTTTGGCGAGTGTTTCTGTTTAGCATTTCAATATTATCGCCAAAATTTTATAAATCTTGCATTAAATGTAATAAAATTCATTGAGTATAGCCGAGTGTCAAAAATAATCTTGCCGTAGATTTTGATATTTTATAAGTTTATAATCTCTTGATATCAGACAATCTAGTAGTAAATATGAATTAAATTTGTTCAAGAGAGATAATAAACAGATATCTCTTACAAAATAAAAAAAAAGTCTCTAAAAGTTGTGATCGCTACAACGACATTTGTGAGTTAGTCTATTAGGTAACAGCCCCCGTTTATGGCAACCTCTGTGCTTATTTACCAACACTACGTTATATAAGTACAACCCAATATTATTTACTATCCCTAACACAGCGCATGCGTCAGCCTCTTCACTTTCCCCAACTAATCTGGCAGGTGAACTGTTTTGAGAACAATTAAGGAGTTTACAAATACACGTGGCACGGCTATAAGAGATTTATAGTGGCCAATTAAATGTTACATGCCTATCAAGTCTGTATATGGAGAATCATTGGGCCTACACACTGGTTGTCGGTTGTGACATGCGCAGAAGCAGAAAACACGTTGATTTTAGCGATATATGTTTTAAAAGGCAAATAATTATATTTAAAGAAGACAATAGTTTATTATGGCGTATATTTGTGTGTACATTCGTGAGTCATATATGTTTTACTTTATTCATATTAGCACATATAACGCGAGCATACTTTCTGGTATTCAACGGGTTTAACAGCATTGCATTTTGTCGTAAAATAAACAGAACAAAGAGTTAGTTTAGCATTGAATAGTGTGATAAAACATTTAAGTTCAGAAAGTATAACTTTACTGTCATATAATGTGATTCAGACAGCGTTTGTTGAATGTATTTGAACATGTGCTATTAATATTGAACATATTGTGTACTCAATATAGACAAGGATGTATTTTTTTCCAAAGATGCTTATATTGTGTTACTTTTTTGTACACCGTTAGTTGTTTCCCTTTTTTGCTATTTTAAGAGCCTGAAAAGTGACTCTACTTTGCCTGATAGAAGGCAAAAATAGAATCCAAGAGTTATGACCACCATACTCATTGCGATACAGATAATACATTTAGTGACCCACACTATGGCGGCCTAGTGAGATGCTTTTTCACGCCCCGCTTGGAGACGTAAAAGGCATAGCATCGTGGCGGTGAAAGGCTCCCTATTTCAGAACTGGTTAATCGGAGGGTTGGCAAAACACTGTGTTGTAACATATGTGACTATCTCATCTCTTTGGCCTAGATCACTGTTTCCCATTTAGTGGTACGCGTACCCCCAGGGGTACGTAAGATTGCATCAAGGGGTACGCGAGCAATGTCTTAATTAAAATATTAAATCCTTAAAATCAATACCTAATGATTATTTAATCCTTTCTCTCCCGACTCCTTAAAGTTATTTGTAGTCGAGTCATTTTCTCAATGTTAAATTAAATGTCACTTTTTACATAAGTGTTCTTAGAAACCTATTTTCAATAAACGCATTTTACTTTGACTTTGACTGAGGGGTACGTAAGTTCGAGGTCTTTCTTGAAGTGGTACGTAGAAAAAACTAATCGGGAACCACTGGCCTAGATCATTAATCGTTAACAACAGTGGCAACTGGCAGTAACTCTGAAAATCTAGAGAATCTCTTAGCATTGTTTTCTTGTGAGGCATTCGTGTCCCTAATGTCAAGCTGCTCATATGTAACGAAACATTTATCCAATAAAGCCTATATTTCTATAACTGTTTAGTCAATGAATGCTAATATTGTAAATAATTTTATTTATGTTCAGAATATCAGACTACTTGACATACGTATTATGAAGTAATTTAATTGCAACCGTCACTATTGAAATTCTTGAAATTGAGATTCTAAATAATTTACTTCAATTCTTTATATATTGATAAATAAAATAATATGTCGTCTAAGAATTGTAGTTCTGCTAAATAACTGTACCTAGTTTATATTACATATGTATTTTAGTTGAAATGACTTTTTTTCAAATATTTCATATTAATATAAATACAAAAAAAACAAGCCATGTCATACTAAATAAACTATTTCTAATGTATTCGATTAAGTAATATGAAAACTCAAAGACTTTCTGACTCATTTTTTCAATCTTAAACTTGTAAATGATTACAACTACTTACTTACTTTCCGAGTTGATTAATGTCAACCTGACTCATTACGACATATTAGAAATTAAATTTCAACATCTCGGTGTGCATATTTAATTGCAGTTTTCGCAATGACGTCAGATGCTTACAGGGCGTGTAAACTCGCTTCCAAAGAGCGCCAGATCTTTTAAATTTCGTAATCTCAAGTTTGTTATGTATAATTTTACTGACTCGGGTCTTTTTACACGACATTTTAGTAAAAGGTCCAGAAATGATCACTTATAATAAAAATATGGTTCAATTTTTTGTTGGTTACCTCACATTAAAATATAGCCAATTCATTTACAAATATATTTGAGCAAATAGCATTCCTCAAATTGCAAGATATTTGTCTAGGTTATTGCATTATCATTTACCCCTTCATATTGTAAGTGTAAAGCAAATACCGGGACAGTGCAAAAATAACAGTTTAAGGGATTTTACTTCTTTAAACTAAAACTATTGCAATATTATACCCATTGCCGACGACATCGGATTTATATTTAAATGTTTACTAAATTAAATTAATTGTTCTAATGCCGTCTACTTGTAAAACACTTTTCACCTGCAAATTGTAGAATCTGAATTTTCTCCCTTCAATACGTTGTCGAAGAAACTATTTTCGTAATATATATATCGTAATATATCTATTTTCGTAATATATAATAAATCTATAATATATATATCAGCGAGTTGTAATCAAAAGCTCAAAATTAATGCTATTAGTGCTAAAAATAATTGAGAATAGGTAAACTCCCCTAAGCAATTATATAATATAGAAAGTTACTTGGTACGTACGTACAATGATTTTTGAAATAAAAGCGTTCCATGTCTTGCAATAGATCGGTGGGCCAAGACTGATGGTCGCCTTCACATTTTTTAGTAACTGTAGTTAAATTTGAATACTGAACTATTTAAGTGGTAGCCGCGTTACTTGGGTCTCGCTTGTCTCGGTACCTATTTTTAATATTTTGCATTTTTATTTTCTTATATAAAATAACTTCACATTTATTATTCACATTTTTGAGAATTTTTAATCAATAAGTTAATAATAACTTGAATAAATAAGAAGTTTTACAACCTGTATAATACTATCATAATGTTATAATAGAAAACATTTTTTAGGTTAAAACTAAGAAATTTTATGTAACGTGCCTAATAGAATTAAATACTTTGGCCAAGACCCGAAATATAAGTGAAAACATATAAATATCTTTGAATTAAATGTGCCTAAGACTGACACAATATTACATAACGCCATAAAAATAACGTGAACCAATAGTGGCCTAGAAATTATGAATAGTTAAGTAAGTTAAGAGAATAGTTTACACGATAATGTCCCGTAGTGGTTAAATAAAGCTGTCTCAATTATACATTACATTGACCTTCAGTAGTTTGGCAAACTTATTGACTGAATGATTACGCCATAGCGCGTATGGCAAAGATGCGACGCGGGCGGTCACTCTACTGTGAGACGTAGTGCGCGCGCCCGCGCCGCCGCCGTCACAATTGCTCGCGCTCATACTTCGTTGTGTTTACAGATCACGACAAAGACTATAAACGCCCTGTCGATTTCGATATAGAAGAGGAAACACGCAAGAAAGAAACATCAAAGTGGCTTGAAAACCATTTTGGGAGCGAATCTCGTTCTTCACACGACTCAATTGCCGAAGAAATCGGACGTCGACCCGAGACCGGTTTCTACACAAAGAATAAAGCTGAAGACGAAGGGTACTACGGAAAGACTACATCGGTTCCACCACCACCTATTTATGGAGACAGAGTGTTGCGCAAAACAAAATCGTCTACACCTTCAGACGAACGGCCTGCAGCACCTGCTAATAGAACGGGTGGCTATTTCAAAGGTGTTGCGGACTGGTCACAGAGACGAGCCACTAAGCCAAGAATGCCTGAGCCACGCAGCTCGTCGCCATCTCCTCCAACCGTACGTTCACCATATGCAAGTGATGACCGACTAAATGGCTCCTCTCCTAGACATGTGTACGGGAAGCATGATTCGCCGCAGGGGAGGTCATCGCCTATCGGCCGACGCCATCCACCCTCACGTGACGACTCCGCCTACGTATCTTCATCGACAATGCACAGTCCACCACGTGGCTCGCCTTTCAGAGCACTCGAAGCCGATCGCGTTTATCGTGAACCCTCTGTCGAAGACGATTACCGTCCCATTGCGCCAGAACGAAAACGACAATCAAAACAAAGACTGTCAGAAGAGCATCGCTATGACAGTGGCTACAGGAGTTCATCGCGGAATGAAAACTCGGGAAGATCACGTGACAGTTGTGAAGAAGGAGCATTAGAGCCACCACCAGATTATTCTCCTCCAAGGGAACGACGAGAAAGTTCTGACAGGGATCGCACGCCCCCACGTCGAAGGGATCGAGAGGAGCGTAAACAAAATCAAAAGACTCGATTTGCAGACAATGGTCGACGTCCATCACCTGCACGTAAATCTGTTGGATCAGCTATAGGGAATTCTATTCGAAAGCTGGTTGGAAAAATTCGCTCAGCTTCTGCGGAACGCCGAGGTAGGTGTCGCAGTTCTCGCACACCATCACCAGAGCACTCCTCACGCACATACAAGCAATACGGTGGCGAACTAGCGCCCCCCGTCGGCCCACCACACCGCTACTACCTTGGAGAGGATCCGTTCGCGCCCAGCATCTACGGTCGAGAGCATAAATACGAGGGCAGTTCTAGACGAGCCGCCGTCACCGATGCCCGCGACCATCGCGAAAGGTAAGCGAACAATTACTATCTTATTGACATTAAGCACTTTTGATCAGGCAGATTCTTGAGAGTTTTATCTTGGTGTTTGGTATTTGTCTTTAATTATCTAAACATTAGATAACTTTAGGAATATTGCGTAACTAGGTTTAGACCTTTGATTTTTTATTTGCATTAAAACAATTTTTGAACGTTTGAACGTCTTTGATGGACTTTTTAAATATAACCACCGATTATAGATATTCATATGTTACAAACATTACATCCTATTCACCTTAAATAGTATGTTGTCCTACTACTGAGTCGTGCGTCCACCTACATTTAAATAGACGAAACCTTTAATTAATGTTTTGTGTTTGCATTATCATAAAGTTACGGAGTTTTGACAGCAGCCGATAGTGATAAAGATGAATTTTACGTTAACGGGTAAATATGTGGGTTGAGCGATATTTGTTTCGTAAACAAAGTTTAACTTTGTATCTATAGAAAACGAGAATTTTCAACTTAATTACGAAAATGGTTTTATTGTTTGCTCGGTACGTTATAAGAAATCTAGATTAACCTAGTTCCTATTTAAATAGATGAATATTTTAGTGTTATTTTCGTTCAGCTATTGTAGAAGGGGGAGCCTTAGTCGTAATTAAATAACGAAATAGAATTTTGCTAGAATTTAACGAAATTTAATAAGTACGTTGGCAACTACTTACGTCTGAACTTAGGTATTGCAAAGTTACGGATTGGTAATTTATACTAAAGGCCAACGAGTATTTAATCCTATAAGTGAATAAAATACTGTAGATTGTTTTATTGAAGGTCAAATTACTGTTAAGACATTACTAATGAATACTCTAAGCACTATAATAAGGATAGAAAGACTTGATTTGGTAGTGTGTTAAACCAAAAAATCTCTTGATTTAGGCGTTGAAGTCTACTAACGTATGGATAAACGTATCTGTCTGATAACTAACAGAATAGTTCCTTTTAAATTTTTAAATAATTTGAAATCTTTCTGTTTTTAAATTCAACAAAAAATACACAATTTTAATAATATCAAACTTGGTTATTTTTGTGCTGGTATTGGATTATTTTTAAATTTTTATAATTATATGTATGTGTGTATATCAGTATAAGAAAATATTTATGTAAGTATAGATTTATGTAGGGACAGAATACAGCACTACAACAGGTATATTCTGATTAGTAGTTCATTTGTTTTGAGTCTGAGATGAATTGCGAACATTTACATGTCATCCATTTGCCTCATTAATTGTACAAAGTAATATTACACTAGCGGAATATGTTTCTCAAGCACTCGGCTAGGTGTGTGTACGTGACAATAATTTCAACTAGGTGGTGCAGTTTCCCCGCAATTTATATTCATATTCATAGTTTTCTTACATACCAAGCCATTTTAGAAATTGCGGAACGCATTGGCAAACTGTGTCAAACTTCGCCAACACAATACACCGAAATAGGGAATTTTTGTATTGTGAGTTTTGTTAAGATCTCGTTACGTTTGTAAATGCCTTATACTAATGTAGTTGTGTCTTAATAATGGTCAAAACAGAAAAGGAATTAACGTCGTTATGAATAATTACTGTCATAAAAATTAATTTTCTTTTAATTGTCGTTAATATAACATCAATTATTTAGAAAAGTCTTATAGCCTGTTATGCATGTGTATTTTTTAAAATCTAAATAGGGTTTTATTTGTTCTTGATAATTTGATTTGTTAGTACTCAAATCATTCCCGTTGTCTGGTTGAAAAGTATGTTTCTTATTTAGAAATTTTTATTTGGCTTGCATTGTACACATCTTAATGTTTTATCAGACTTCAAAGAATTTGTTATCTTGTACAAAAATGCTTAAATAGCGAAAGTTATATTGAACGCGAACAAATGTCCAAAATACATACTAGAAATTTTTAGAACTGAACACATAACTGCGATCAGTTGAGTGTACAAGCGATGTTACTTCAGTGTGAATTCAATATTTGTGCCACATTGTTTATCAATTCCAAATAAATAGCAACTATTGTCATAAAATTCGCTTGTAGGCAAGGAAAATGGCAAAACAAAAAAAATTTAAATATAAAAATTTTAAATAGATACAACAGTTTCACCAATCAATCTCGACTCCTTCAAGTAAAGTTACATACGTTCCGGCATATCTTGCCTTTTTCATATGCCGCCGTTCATGGATATCTCCTATTAAGGGTAAATAAGCCTTTTATTTGTACTGAAACCCTTATTTAGTGCACAGTTTCTGAGTCATTCGTGTTTGTCAAGTGAAACAGACGTTTTATTGGAAGTACTCACTATGACAATCTGCATGTGACTCATTGTGAAGAAATGTTCTTAGCCTACACCTGCTATATGTATAGGCGGAGCTTGTATGCTAATCAGTTGTTATAATTATTATTTTTGCAAATCACAATGGACTCTACCTCCGACACGTTTAAAATAAGTGTTCCAATCGCCTTTGGTCCACCTCGAAGACAAATGATGATTTGAACATTTATTGAATCAGATAATCTGAAGTTATATTAAAACATATTCAGTACTTTAAAGTCTAACAAAGAAGTCTCTATACGCGTAAACAACAAAGTCATTAGAAGCGTAGGAGGAGACCCCCATTGAATCCAATTGTCAGAACTCCAATAAGATTACAAGTTTTTATCTCTTACAAGACAATAATTGTACGTGGGCCTTTGTCATTATCCTCTCATCACGAACGTCAATAAATCTTGTAACCAAAAAAAAAAATTCAATTATTTCTGTCACGTTTCAGAGGTCAATTTTCGAGCACGTTGGGTCGATTCAGTCACTCAACAAGTCGACTGAATCCGAACAGCGAGCCGGAAGAAGAATACGCTCGTAGCGCGCAGACGTTACCAAGGAAACTTCACGATCGTAAAGAGAAATCCATCGAGAAACCAAGCTCTAACAAATATTGGCACCGACTTACGCCCAATAAACGGTCCAACAGCGCCGTTAATATATCCAATAACGTCACAGTTTCACAAGACGGCAAAATTAACGGATACCCACCCGGACCCGCAAAACCAGCTCGGACATATAAAGCTTTAAATAGAAGCAAGAGTTTTGCTATGGGAGCACCTGAACCAGAGACTCACCCGCGTTATGTATCTAGCATGAACCGTAATTATTCAACTATGTATAAGTCAAATCCACACCTTAGTCGGCTCGATGAAACACCGGAACAGCTGAAAAGTCCAGGAATAGTTTCTATTATTAATAGGAGTCAACGCGATCTTGCTGATGCCGTCTCTCGTGAAACGGAGCGTAGACGCGATGGTTTATTCGGAGCCAGATATGGCAAAACGACTCCAATAACTAACGGTCATACGAATGGGCACAATAAATCTTTTGATGAGACCGATAAGAAAAAAATATTTTTGAAGGGACTACGTGAACGAGCCCCGGAATTGTATCAAACTTTACACGCGGACGACGATTCAGACGGAAGCAGATTATCGTCCCGATACGGTACACCTTCACCACATTATAAAGATCGTATCTCGGAGGAACGGAAAACGACTTTGTACAAGACAGATTCGCTTAATAGAGAAAACAGTCCATTTGTGTCCCGACTGGATACAAGATTAAAATCACCGGCGATACGGCGCGGAAGCAACAGTAGCGATAACTTTTCGGAAACTTATCGCTACACTACGCGTTCAGGTGATCCTGAACGTCCGAGTGTCACCGATACGGTTGAAACTGTTAGTAAGAAAATTGTGCCATCTAGAGACGGTCGGTCAAAGGAAATAATTGAATCCAGGGAAATAAACTCAGTGACTAAAAGTAGAGGATACAAAGGGGAACCGGTACCCAATGTGAAATATATAGAAAACGGCTTCCGATCATCACATGGAAATGAATCTAAGAATGGACATTTTTACCCGGAACGAAGGAGCTACAAAGTGGTTGAAAAAGTAAGAGATTATTAGTAACGTGTTTAATTGGAAGATAATTAATTATAAATGTTTATTCTGCCATATTTTTTTGAATATACTAATTGAATCAGAGTCATACACAGACTGAATCTTTGAAACGCTTTAGTTAGTAAGTCTAACTTTATTGTCATCACAGCATATGTTTGTTAATATTCGTTTAAGGTTCGGAACTCACTGATAAATTACCCCAATTATACAATTTAAATATAATGACAAATGTATAAAAAAGTTTTCTAACCAACTCAAATTATTAATTTACTACGTAGTTACATTCTTCTATGTTTCAGATCACACGGTAAAATTATGGTTCATTAGGTTTTAGGTGTAATCAATGAATATAAAAATATATAGCCCATTCGGCACCTTATTAATCTGCTTGCCACTATATAAATTCGTTCATAAAGTAAGATAATAATAAATCTGTAGTAACAAAATAGTCAGTCAAATTACGTCAGATTAGAAGCAATTCATGCCGAGTTATGCCGCCACGTGTTCTAGGAACTGTGTCGTGGTCATGTCTTCAGTAGGTTGCATGTCAAGCTGTCAGTAGTCCCGAGCCTAATTCGCACCTTCTAATTTACACCATTAACACAAAGTTAATGGTGTAAAAAGTCATAGAGCTTTACTAATTTTATTTTAATATTGATCTAATTCCGTCCACTGTAATGAATTTATACATAAAATATTTTCGGGTACGTAATTTACAATTGAAAGCTTTTAATTTTGTGAATAGCTTTATCTTTTTAATAACATATATTGATATTGTATAAGTAAATAATATCTAAGTAATAATAATTTAGATAAGATTTTATAATAAAAATGTATCAGTAAAATTATAATGTGTTAATATGCACTAAGTTTTGTTGTTTTATTGATATTCTACGACATTAGATTACTGGAATTTATCCTAAACAAGGTCAGTATACAATGTCAATGTCAATTGTCAATTACAAGTAAATTAGGAGATACTATTTACAAAGGTGAATTAACTATTGATTTTTTTTTAATTTTTCAGCTACTATAAGTTTGTAAGTAACATGAAACTGAACAAAAAATAGCAAGATAATGTTATTAATCACCATTAGTCAATACTTTTGACTGTGTTCATAGTGTTCTCAATGTGTCTTTTGTTTTAAGTCATCAGTAAATTAAAAAAATGATAGTAAAACCTACTTTGTAAATAAAATTTCACTATTTATACGTCCATTTTACACCACAGTGAAAAACAATGTTTTGTTTGCTCTGAAAGCTGCTACGCTACTTTCTATAGCACGATATAGTAATATTAGAAAAAAATGACAATGCCAGTCTCTCAAATAGTAACCAACCAATAAATGATGATGTACTCCAAGCCGATTTCGGTCACGTCGGTCAGTCTCAACTGAGACTGGTCTCATCCAACTACGTAGAAGATATCATAGTGCACAAGTGTGTTCGCAAATACAGGTGCACTATCTGTTACTTTACTCTCACAATCCAATGGTACGATTGTTCGATATGACCTGAGAGAGATGAGGCGGAAGATCGACGGGTTTACGAGCTTTCAAACTACGGACTGTTATTAAGTAATTCTGTAACCAGAAACACTCAATAATACTTTTTGACTTGACCCCGGAACAGAACCCGAGGCCTCTTGAATGACAGTCGCATACGCTAACCGTTAGATCAACGAAGACATGTGAAATTAGTAGCCCAAAATCCAAGAAATAAGTATCTACAAGTAATCTATTCTTGGATTTATTACATTATTTTAAAATGACTTTTACTGCTTGTTGAAATTGTATGAATAAGGCAATTTGAATTCACATACGCGACTGCGCCGAGCCAACTTCAAATTCCTTTTAGATTATTACCATCAAGATTAGACAAATGACAAGCGAACTATGTGTACGTATTCATTTGATGCTCAATTAAAGTTAGATAAGTTCTGCATTTTGTCTTCAACATATGAAATTAAATTGTTTTCTGTTACACCCAAATATGTATCTCCAGCCACTAATATATAAGCTTTAAAATATATAAGGATTCATAGTAATTGGTTAAGCAGTATTTATTCATACGAACAAAGACAATACATAAGAAACCGTTCTATTTAGATGTGAACAGTATCTTGACTAGCTTGTTTAGAAGTATAGCAGCTGTTCAAATATAGGAGATTTATTAATACAGTGATAAATCTGATCGCTGGGGCAATAAACTGGACCTACTAAATATTTTTTTTAAAAAATTAATAAGTTCACTATATTGAAGAACAGAGCAGTATTCGTGGGTGAAACTGCCAGTCACAAATAGTAGACAATATTATTCATAAATTTTCATTTCTTTTCTCATAAAATATTATGTAGCTACTAAGTTTCATAAGCATAACAATATTCTATAAATTGCTTATTTTAATCATCTTACTTGTGAGATTGTGTTCTTTTGAAATAAATGTGTATATATTTTCGACGTGCACGAGCTATGTCTGTCACAGCAGAGAAACGATAAACTGAAGATTATTTTGAATAAAATATTGAGTGGCAACCGATAATAACAATTCCTGGAAAAATATCACGGTATGTAACTTAAACTGAAGGGTAGAAGGGTCTTCGGAGCAAATTCTTAAGGAAGTCCTTTGTAAACATACTTACCGCGACACGAGTTACCAGTTACAGTGGTTTTGAATCCTATCGAGGTTTTGCGAACGCAAGGTTTTTAGCGGCAAGTTGAGGTAAGACGATTTTTTGAAGCCCTTTTATAATAAAATCTTTGAGAGACTTTAGAATAAAACTGTAGCTTACGGAGTTTTTACTTAATGTTTTAAGTGTTATTGAAATACTTCATAGTGGATTTTTTTACTAAAAAAAGTAGGACGCTCTTCTGACGATTCATAAATTATAGGGTGGGTCAAGAATTCGTCAAAATTTGAATCTAACATCTCGTATAAACATGTTACGGGAGCTCTTGGGATCGATGCTGCTGGAATTAGCTAGCTACAATCGTAACACATGGTTTCAACAAGATGGAGCCACTTGTCACAGATTCAATGAGTCCGTGCCGGTGGTCAAATGCATGACTTCAAAACTGATTTCCAGACGAGATGACATTCCATGGCCACCCAGAAGTACAGATCTATCCCCAGCAGACTTCTTTTTATGGGATTATTTGAAAAATCGTGTCTACATCAATAAATCATGAAAATAAAAATCAGCGAAGAGATGTCGGCGATCTTACGGTCACTTTACCGACGAGTATTCGAAAATTTCGGTGCTTAGAAGAATAGAAACGTTGAATCGGTGGTCATTTTGACGATGTAGTTTTTAAAAAATAAATTTCAACTAATTAGCTTTCTTGTAAATAAACAATTTTTATAATATATCAAATGGTTTTTTTAAACGATTTTTTCAAATGTTAACTAATTCGTGGCCCATCCTATATAAAAAGAATTTATCGACTTCACGAGGGCGCTTCTGTACTTTTATTACTCTGAAGGCATTACAGAGTTATAGAAGATACAAATCTGTTTGTACTGATAAACATACAACAGTAAGTTACTGTTTAAATTTTTTTTAACAAACTAACTCTAATTCAATTTGTCTAATCTGAACTAGTTTATATAAAAATTGTACCTATATATCCTAATGTTATAAGACTAAAGAGTTTGCTTGAAGTTAAACGCGTTAACCACAGAATCTGTTGGCTCGAATTGATCATTGTGTTAGTGTTGAACAGCTTACTTTTCAGTTATTCTATATCAATGAAAATTTTTTCTGAAAAGTAAGAAAGTTATGTATATACATATATATATATATATACTTAAATAATACTAATACTAATATATATAAACTAATATATATATATATATATATATATATATATATATATATATATATATATATATATATATATATATATATATATATATATATATATATATATATATATATATATATATATATATAATATATATATATTAGTCTTTCTTTGCACACACATATCCAGTATATTATATATGCCGACTTGTATAATTAATATTATTTATCATTTAATTCTTTTAAAAGATACAGACAAGATGCGGTTCGTCTAATACTGGGCATGTAAATGTTCATGAATGAAATCAATTACAAGCTTTTTGTAAACATGTTGGTATTATAAAAATGTAAATAATTCAATCAGCCTTTTACGGCAGATATACTATTAACTAATTCATTATAATCTATATACATATAGGTATGAAAGTGATATATTAATGGCTAACGTTAGCACTACCTACATAGTCTTGAATTACAGTTGTTATTTAGTACAATTCACTCAATATATTATTCGTATCTTGTTATTATTGATGGTTCACTGGTTTTATCAGTTTTTAATAATTAATAATAGAATTTTTATACAAGTTAGCGGACGATGATTGGGTAAACAGTTTTGAGTGGCGTGAAACAAAACTACCAGCCATCAAGGAACAATAAGATGGTTAAATACAATATAAGTCACTGGAGTTAGTTTTATTTATCGGTAATTACTTTGTGTATTGTTATTTATATGTTGTTGTTACCTATTTATAAAACCTAGTTTGATGATAAGTGAACATAAATATTTCCATGTGCACTTTGTAAAATTTATAATAGATGGCGCTTTTATAAAAATCCTTAACTCTAACCTCAACTACAGTCTTGTTTGAAAAATTGAAGGCACGTGCAAATAAAACAATTATGAGTTGTTATCTTATGTAATTATTCACAAAACCTACAATTTAAGTGATATGCTAAACAAGAAACTTACAATTGTAAAATAATTATTTACTTAGTTTAATGATTTTGTTACTAAAAATAATTACATTACAATTACAATTACTAAGTTCTATTTACACTTATTTATACATTTCTTGCTATTTTATTCTGCTGCAATAGTACCTACCCACTTAAAATTCATTATTATGTACTTAGGTGCGTAGAAAGTGGGGATAACTTATTTAAAATTTTTAATTTTTCACTTTTACAGTCATCTATGGTCATGTTCGACTGAAATTCTTTGTAATAAAATACTACATATAGACATATATACTATAAACATAATTGCAAAAACACATAATCAATACTAATATTATAAAGCCAAAGAGTATGTTTAGTTAAAGGCATTAATCTCAGATACTACAAGTTCGAATTAACAGACTATTTTAGTGTTGAATAGTTCACTTATCAGGGAAGGCATAACGTTTATTACTAATTGCGCTATCACTAATAGGAGCTGATAATTAATAAAAAATGTTACCAAAACGAGGAAAGTTTACTCCTTTTCAGAGATGTAAAGTTACGTGGGTCAACTTGTATTTCCAAATTATTGGTATATGTAGCGCTGATTACATTTGAGGGCCCACAATTGCCAAATGTTCAATATCTATTGCTTTATTTTATTCAAGCAAGTAGTAATGGATAAGATAAGTCTGTTATATAATAAAATGACGAAATCAAAACCATGGCACTAAAACGGGGCTTACAAGCTCGGCCAACAATATTATGTTAAAGGGGAACTCGTGTGTACCAACCCTAATCTTATTATCATCTTTTGCCTACAAATTATTTCAACTCAATAGAGGTGAAATCAGACCTTTGTTAGAATATAATAATGCGCAATGAGTATGGATATTCATAGTTATCTTTGTATATTCAACGAGGAAATCTCTGATTTTTAGGTATTTGGAACTTATCTTTAAAAAAATGTGTACTTATCATGCAGGTCGTTATTATTACTCAGTTTTTTTGTATTCGTTTTTATCTGTCTGTCAGTCTATTAATATTTTTTATGCCCTCTGGTTTAGTTCTGGTTTAGTTAAATATCTTAAAAGATAACATGTGAAGGTCAATATGTTCTTATATTTACAAAAGAGTCATCTTCTAACTTTTAAAGTCAAGGCCTCTTCATTTATCAGCTCGGCAATGTGAAAGAAGAATCGTCTTATCGATAGTTGGCTGAGCTTATAGTCACGTTGTCATAGTGTACGAATATAATTTAAATGTGTGTGTATATGTATATTTATGTATATATGTGTATTTATGAAGTATGAAGTATGTGTTCATGTATGTATATGTACTCATGAATGGTATATTTTCATTATCAATCTAACCTCTGTACACCTCTGTTACAATATTTCTATACCACCCTAAGGTTGATTGGAAGAGAATGCCTTGGGCATTAAGTCCGCCGATGTACAAAGTGCATTAAGTGTTAATAAATAAATAACAGTTACTAAATGAAAATATGTTATCGGTTCTATAAAATTTGAGAGTGTTCCTCGATTACTGGGCTCTCCGTCATCAGATGCTGACTACCACTCTGTTAGGATCTGAGATGCTGAAGCGACATTTTTACTATATATATACCTAGTCTTGCCATAAATATTGTAATAAAGAAAAAAGAAAATTGTTAACTGCAAATAACATTTATTACTTTTACAGTGTGTCAGTTTAATACATAAATATAAAACAATTAAAAATATAAAAAGCTTATTCGAAGTGGTCTCCATTGGCTGCAATACAGTCCTTTAAACGATGAGGCCAGTTATCAATAGAAGCACGCACTCTTTCCATGGGAAAATTCTTCACTGCCAATCGTATAGATTGTTTTAGGGACTCCAAATTATCATGGCGTTTAGAGCAAGCTGTACTCTCTAAAACTGACCACAAATCATAATCCAGCGGATTAAGATCGGGACTAGACGACGGCCAGTCTTCAGCTCTGATGAAGTCCGAAACGTTCGATTCCAACCAAGACTGCGTGGACCGAGCTTTATGACCCGGCGCCGAGTCTTGCTGGAAGGACCATACTTGGTTATTGAACATGGTGATGTTAAGGGGCTTAACTACCTTCTCAAGAATGGTATCTTGATACACTTGTGCCGATGTTTTGATACCTTTTTCACAAAAATATGGCTCAGTCACTCCTTCATAGCTAACACCCCACCAAACCATCACTGAAGTCGGATAATGTCCACGTTGCACTCTGTCGACTAATTGGGAAGCTTCCTTAGAGCTTTGAGCATAAATACGGTCATTTTGTTTGTTAAAATGTTGCTCAATTGTAAAAATTTTCTCATCCGTAAACAAAATTTTTCTGTGACCTCCCTTTGCGTACCGCTTCAGTAGTTGTTTCGATTTTACCACCCTATTCTTCTTTAAATTATCAGTTAAGAAATGGCCAGTGCGTCTCTTATAGGCTGCAAGTCCTAAGTCATCTTTTAAAATACGCGACATGGTTCTAGGTGCTATCTTCATTTCCCGAGATAAAATCTTTTGCTTTCGGACAGGATTTCTTCGAATTCTTTCCCTTACTGCTTTGACCACCTTTTTCGTACGAACACTACGTGGACGGCCAGATCTTTTTCTGTCACAAACAGAGGAGGTCTCATTGTACCTATTAATAGCCCGGTACACAAACATTTTACTAATACCAAGTGTATGGAGAGTTTTAAAAATTGCATTTGGCTCCATACCTACTTTGTGTAATGCTATCACAGCGATTCGTATCTCTTTATCACCCCACACCATTTTAATATCGCAAAATATTTTACAATGTATTGGCGCCAAAATGAGAAAACACAATGAACAATCGTATAAAAATGACAGATTCGAAATTCAAATGTAATATTTTTTTATAATTAAGTGTAACAGTATTTATGGCCAGACTAAGTAGTGAATTTTGAAAATCGGCGAATCAACGGAGAAATCGGAGAAATCGTTTGATAAACATATTAATTAACATTTACTGTAACATTTTGTTTTAAAATTATTTAGCGTGCATACTTTCCAAGTAGGTTAAAACTAAATCTTAGCATGTACAGAGATTTATATTGTTCTATTGCACTTATATCAGGAAGTATGGAGGTTAATCCGGCAATTGCTAATGAAGTAGTTATCAAAGACAACGTTGTATACTAAGTTGATTACTGACGTTGGTTATCAGTCCATGACTGTATTTAATGATCTGATAAAGTATTTAAATTAAAAACCGATCACAAAGTCACTTGTTTGAATATTAGTTACGTAAGATATGACAAAAAAATCACATCAGAAAAAATACGCTAGTATTCGTCTTATCTACTTTTAAATATATATTCATGTTAGATATCCGACATATCTGCATGAAAAACTATATCAATTAATTTATGTTACAGTCCGATTAGAAACTATTTCTCTTGTAAAACGCCTATCATACTAAAGAGGATTAAAACTGGATGCTCGTGAAACCCTTTATAGATTATAGTGTTCAGGTTGTAATAGGTTACAGGGCTATTCATGTGAACTAAACCCTTTAGGATAGATAGAATTCATATATTTATTGATCAAGTCTTGATAGTTTTGAAATTCAGTATGGACAAACTTATTATCTTTTACCATATATATAAGATATCTTATTATCATCTTTTGTCTAAAATTTATTTAAAATACCTTCATTTTGTGGGTAAGCAATCAGTATTTCATTATGTCAGTTAACCCAGACATTTAAATATAAAACTGATTTTACTTTTAGTAGTGACTTGAATATAAAATTATATGTATAACAAAAATCACGTTACTATCTTACACATAAAGATGACATAGAAAAAATAAGTATGACTTTAGTACAGTGTTTGTTGGCAGAGTAGCGTGTTGTGTGCATTAGTGAGTTATAAAATTTCATTCGAGTAACAAGTTAAGATGGTACGTGTTTTATATTTATAATGTGCTAAACTTCAATAAATTGCAAAAGATTATTTGGATTAAGAGTATATTTTTTTTTCAGAATGCTTTAAATTGTGTATTGATTTTTTTGGCTGCTACAGCAAGTTTTTGTGAGTCCGCAAATATCTTGTATCTGGTGCCTTTTACATCGAAATCTCATTATCTTATGTTAAGGCCCATTGGATTAGAATTGGCTCGAAGAGGTCATAATGTTACCGTTATCACCGGAAATAGAGAACCTAATCCTCCTCCAAACTATCGACAAGTAATGATTGATAAGAAAGAAATTTGGGAAATCCTTGGTAAGATTATTACTTTTTATTTGATCATGTTAGAGTTCTAATTTTTTGACATATTTCGGCTGTAACCTATGTCTGAGTAAAGTTAACATTGCCAAAATTTAATGAAATTTTAAAGTAAAATAATTTCATTTTGTGATTGATTTCACTAATAATCTGAAATTATATTCTTACGTTTTTTTAATTAGTAAACAAGTAGGAAATTATAAATACATAACATGTATGCACACTATTTTTTTTAAATATTTTATTTTATATTTTTTTGTTTCTATTTTAAGAGAATGCCAAAATCGCTCTACTCTGCCTAATGGAAAGCATGAATATAGTCCAATAGTTGTGCTCACCACACTCATTACGAATGCAGACAATGCAGTTTTATTTTATAGAATCCTACCAAAGTGACTATTCTGCCTGATGGAAAGCATGAATAGAATCCAAGAGCGGTGGTCACCATACTCATTGCGAATGAAGACAGTGCAGTATGGCGACCCACGCTATGGCGGCCTAGTGAGACGCTTTTTTACATCTCGCTCGTGGACGTAATAGGCATGACAGTTATCGTGGCAGAGTAAGGCTCACACAATTACTACGATAACTGTCACTCCTGCATCAATAGGCCTCCGGTCTCGTACTCACCAACGAAACACGAAAGCACAGATGCTGTCGCTTTAGGTTGTTCTTCTCTGAGAGGGTAGTACCGCCTCGGTCGAGATGGGCTGTAATCAGCTTGGCTCTACTACCTTCTTCGGCTTGGTTCTACTACTTTCTGTGTTTCATTGTTTTTTTTTTTCGCTTGAAAATTAACTAAATTCTGTTTCTGTTCTTCTCATAATCCATTTTCGTACAACTTTTTAATTACATACTTAAATTTACATTTAGAAATTAAATTTTTTTAAAAAACTTTCGACTATAAGGCCATATAAGAAAGGCTATACATACGATAAGGTACTAAAACTATGAAATTAAATGACTGCTTGATCAATTTTTAGGAAGTGGGAGACCAAACGTCTTTGATATGGTAGAAATATCAGCTGAATCATTTCACAAGTTAATTTTTTGGGACGGAGGTATTGCGTTTACAGAATTGGCGCTAAATTCAACTGAAGTACGTGCTTTTCTAGCTGAAGATAATAAATTTGATCTTGTCATTTCTGAACAGTTCTTCCAAGAAGCCATGAATGTTTTAGCATATAAATACAACACGCCTTTAGTATTAGTGACGACATTCGGCAATTGTATGAGACACAACATTGCAACCAGAAATCCCCTTCAGCTAGCAACTGTTATTTCTGAGTTTTTGGATGTAAGAGATCCGACAAGCTTAATGGCTAGATTGAGAAATTTTTACTTCGCTGTATACGAGTATATTTACTGGAGATTTATTTATTTGGAACAACAGGAAAACCTTGTAAGAACTTACTTACCAGATTTACCGAAACCAGTGCCCAGTTTATATGAATTGCAACAAAATGTTTCTATGTTTCTGATCAATGGACACTTTAGCTTTGACCCACCTGCAGCATATCTTCCTAATATAGTAGAAGTTGGAGGACTACATTTGTCTAAAAGCGATGGTCAACTACCAGATGTAAGTGTTTTTTTAATTGTGTATATCTTATCGAGGCCGTATACATGAGACCCTTGGTCCAAGATCCAAACGTGAACCTCTTAATGTGTTGCTCGAGGCTCTTGGCTATCTATACAACGATATCGATACAATCGTCATCGAGTCCATGTACGACTATTTCGTGAGTCAAATCAGAATATTTCATTGGTCATTATTATTAGTAATTTGGACGGGATTGCTGCGATTTTTCGTTATTTCTTTAATAAATATTACAATTTTGTTGGAACTATTTGTTGTTGTTCCCACAATGAAACATTTTGAACCATCAATCTTGATGTTTATTTACGTAGTATTGTTATTGTTTACAAGCAAAATAAATGCATTAAGTAAACCTTCCGTTTACTCACTTCTTTCATAATATATGTGAATAAGTACGAAAATTTTTAATTCAATAGAAATAAGGTCGATATCATCATCGTCATCATCAACTGTCTTTAACAGTCCACTGCTCTGCATAGGCCTCTCCTTAGTAAGGAGGCTTTGGCCTACCATACCACACTGGCTAGGCGGATTGACTTTTCTTTCACACAGTTAAAGTGCTTTAAATAACTACATAGAACACTAATATAAATATATAACTTGACCAAATATACACACTTCAAATACGTTTTTTAAAAACCATTGTCCCAAATAATATTAAAATCAATTACAAACATAGCTAGAATAAACTATTTGAATTCTGTAGAATCATAGAAGATTGTTTTAATAAATTTAATTTTTAAAAATCTTAAAAGAATTAAAATAATTGATAACAGCGAAATTAAGACACGTAGCATTACGAACTCAAAGTTATTACTCCCTTAATACTCGTATAACAATCTACACGGTAAAAGGACACTACAATATGCAATCCCAAATCTTATCAATCAGCTACTAATATCTTTGAGAGACACAATAACTCTCAAGAATATTATAAAATAAATTACAACAATATTTCTTATCATATAAAAAATTGAATAATTTAAAAACGATACACACTAAAAAAACAATAAAACTGTTAATAAAAACTTGTTAAACCGGAGCAATAGCCTGTATTGCAGTCATTTTTTCATTTCTTTATTCGCTGCCTCATACCTGAAGTTGTGATATTTTACAAAAAGTGATTCGTGTGGAGCGGGTGTTGTCTGCACCCATACAATCGACATAAATCTATTGACGTATACCCACATAGTACATTTATATAATATTACCGTAGTAAGATATAGTTTGTAATTTGTTTATTATGAATCGATGACCATAGATTATTATTGCATCAATACTGTAAGTACTATTGCCACTCTTTTATATAAATAAATAAATAAAATAAAATAATATAGTTTATCGATTGCAAGATGTTTATACGAGTCATGTAAGCTTTGTACTAGTCAACTTTCTAAAACTTCTACCTATGTGCTTTGCTACAGGCAAAATGTTCACCTTTATGTGTATATTTTATGTCCATCCCTTTACAAAAATGCAGGTCCGTCACAAATATGCTTGTTAAACATTTAAATAGCATGAAAAGGTAAAGCATATAAATATCTAATGTCGTTGGCCTTGTATGTATAGCAATTTGTGTATATTAGTTTCCTTCAATTACTAATGCCGCAAAACAGGTACAGTATTACATGAATAATGTAGTATAATTACGATTCTTAACAGCCCCTCAGTATATCAGATTATCAATTTAGATGACTTGTGATCTATAATATGTGATTTATTATTGTCACGTTCAAGGACGAAGTCACAACAGGCAAAGGTTACTTATCATCTGAACATATCTTGCTTTTATTTATAGTACGAGACCATTTACTCAGAGTATGTTAATTTTAAAATAATGTAATATTTATGAGACAGACCCGTAGGTACAAAATATATGGGTGTATATGTATCCATAGTATTCCTAAGTGTTAATGTTACTTAAATTAATTTATTTAGTTGCTAATTTTTACCGTAATACCACAAAGTGTTGACTTTTCTGTATTACGGTAGTACGGAATCTAAATGTTCTTTGCACATAAGATTATGAGATTTTTGTACATACACAATATTACCTGTAATTGTATACCAAATATAAATATATATATTTTACTTTAAATAACTTTACCTTGAAGCGACCAAAAACAGTGCAGTTTAGCTTAAATGGTCGCTAAACTAGCAAAAAAACTTAAACGTTAACAAAACATTTTGTATAATGAATGACTTAATTCTATATAGATGTGTTTATGATAGCTCTCCGTTTTAGACGTTATCTTTCGGAAACATCGCGAAGTTCTCCGATCCGCTTATAGTCACGGTCCATTCATTATTTTTGTATATATTACACGTTCCAAATTACACGCAAACAACAACAACACACACCGTGTAATATGTTATGTAATCTGAATAGTAATTTGTGGGAGTATTTTTTTTCTATCTTCTATTTCAAGACTGTTTTTCCGAAGTGACGTGAAACGTAACTTGCGTTACGAAGTTTAACAAAGTAATAACCATATGTCTGTAGAAATATTTAAACTATTTTTTCTGGTTCAGATTAAAATCTCCTGGCTCGGGATTCTTCCTACTAGATTCTTGAAAATTATTATCTAACACAGTACTTCCTTTGTGTTGGAGGGACATGACACCTGTTCCTTCACAATACTATTTTTTGAATATTGTATACATATTTATAAAAGTGTGATGTTCATTTAGGTACACCTATTTCTAGAAAAAATTGTTTTCTTTTAGGCCTAAGATCTGTCTTAAGTGAAATTTATGAGTCCATATTGGATCACATAAAAATTTTATGCCTATTTTTTGTGTTACTACCGATTTGTGTTCACAATAACCACTCTTCATATTATAATTTTTTTCCTTATACTTTTTTGGTTTTATATTTTTATTCTTATCTACTGAACTCATAACAGACACTTATCATATTTTTTAATTAATAATGTGATTACTAGAAATATGTTTCAATTTTTTTTCCAAAACTCTTCCCTTTAATTTGGTAGTGATCGTATTTTTATTAATAACATCATTACCAACAGCAATCCTTATTTTATAATTCTTACTATAGTTAGCGTGCACCATGTGGCAGGAATTATTTCTGTCACGGCGCTGGCGCTGCGGGGTTTCAGTGGTACCACGCGAGTTTATTGTTGATGATTTTAACACTACTACGTGAAGTTGGTTTTCAAGCTATTCATTGCCTTCACTAACTTTCTGGCACGATATATTACTCATAACTGTTTTAATTTATGTTATCTGTCTAGTTTCATTTACACTTAGGATTAAAAACTATGAAAATAAATTTTAGTATACATTTTTTATGAATATAATAGCCTTATATATTAAAACTATTAAGAGTTTCCGTCATTAGTATTAAATTTTATTTATGAAGAGTGATCATTATGAAGTGAAATTTTATAATTTTTGGACATACGACAATTGGACTTAAAATTATGTGAAAAAATGCATACCCGAAATTTATATTCCGATAAAGCACAAGTTGTAAAGTTGAAATCATCAGAAACCTGAGTGGTACCCATGGTTAAGTTATTGACCACATGAAATCTCTAGAATGAGGTATCACGAGATGTGAAATATTTTTTATAAAAAAATTGATTATATTATAAGACAGACCTACATCTAGAGGTGTGAAAAATACCTATGTACTCCCATGAGAAGGTTGTGTTACCTAGGGAATCACATTGTTATTATACATATACCCTCAATGTTTTTACACGTATTTTTTCCCAAACTTGATTGGGCTTGGCTTTACCTCAATTATCATACAGCTGATTTTTAGACAGAGTGACTGTCATCACATCTTCATAATTCAAATACAACGCATTTTCGAATTTCTTTAGAAAGTTGTCAGATCTTTAAGAATATATGTTGAAAATATGTATACAAATCAGAAGTAGTTTTTTCTAACGTAAATTTTTTGGACCAATGAAATCTAATATAACGACTGGACGGTTAACGTCTCTACGTTCAATCTCAATTGATCGTCCGAATAATGGATTTAAATTGATAGACGGGTTTTGATATTATAAATCGTCTCTGATATTGTGTGCCGCTTATGTCACGAAGAAGAAGAATAATTTAATTAAATAGTTCCATGTGTTTGAGATTAAACTAAATTTAAATTAGAATTCTTGACTACACAAAAATTATTTTAATTTGATGTAGGCAGTATTGCAGAAAAGGAATTTTATAGGCAAAGATTTATTATTCAAAATTAATTTAATTAGATAATTAATTTTAATAATTATTTTTATTTAAATATTTTTAAAAACTTTTAATTCAGCTGCCTAATGCCTTATTAGCTTACACATCAAATTTCAGCTTTTAAATACACAATAGAGGTTAATTTATTGCATTGATATCCACCCACCATGAGACTAGTCGGTGGGAGAGTTCTATATATTAAATTTCAGTCATCTACGATTTCCGAAAATATCCCATAGCTTCTGGATCCATATCATCAGTGGGTGAGCCAGGCACTACTCTATTCGCCCAGATTCAAATATACGTATATTCTAATAGAGCGTCATTATAAAAGGGTATTTCAAAATGAAAACATTCTAAAATATAATATCATCTTCATGTAAAACAATAAAACTATTTGTATGCACCAGAACTTTTCTGAAATAATTTCATTTTGCATACCCTTATACTACACGTACAGTAGCTGTACCTAATACCTGATAGGGTACTGATAATTTGACGAGAGACGAGAGACACCTTCCTCGTGGTTAGGGGGTCACACGACCGGGCAGAAAAGAGGGGGCAATATTTGATCTCAAACTAGGACTCTTTATTCAGTAAATTTAAAAATAAATTTTTATGTACTTGAATTAATGTACCTTTCTCATTATACTTGTATATAAGCTTGGTGTAAGGCCTTTTTTAAAATTCTATTACCTTACCTTTTGACCAGGATCTCCAAAAAGTGCTGGACAATGCCAAGCATGGAGCAGTATACATGAACTTTGGTTCAAATGTGCGCAGTTCAGAATTGCCAGTTGACAAAAGGAATGCGATTCTCAATGTGTTCAGGAAACTCAACCAGATTGTGTTGTGGAAGTGGGAAGAAGACAATTTGGAGAACAAACCCGAGAATCTCATTATTAGAAAATGGTTACCACAAAAAGAAATTCTATGTAAGTGATGATTTCCTAGACATATGATTTGCAGGAGGAAAAGTATTTTCCGCCAGGATAGGGTCTGATAAGGCGTGGTGTCGATTTAGTACCACTAATGACATGATCCGGGTTTTACTAGTCTCAAGCTAAGCGTCAGGATACTTTTTAGTAGAATCACCACACACTACTAACTTCTATATCCCCAAAGAGCAGGAGATTCAAAGGATTTGTCTATCTCGTCAACAAAAAAAAGACATGACTTATAAATCTAGTCCAGCCAGCTCGACCGAAGCGATATCACGGCCACTGTGTTACCCCCGTTTCAATTTAAAGGTGATTTGAAGTACTCAAAGAACGGCAACTTGTGCCTCTTTGAGTTGCATATGTTAATAGCCCTTTATGAAATAAAAAATCTAATCTACTTCTTCGTTCAGATACTCTTTTTTTCTTAATACGTTTCTTTTCCTTTATATGTCTCAATATTTTTAAGCCCAGATATAACTGAAATACTTTCCTGAATGATTAATTTATATTTTTCATATGCATTTGTTTTTTGTAGCTCATCCGAATATAAAAGTATTTATATCCCACGGCGGCTTGATAGGGACACAAGAGGCAATTTTCAATGGAGTCCCGATTATTGGTATTCCAATTTATGCCGATCAGTATAACAATTTGTTACAAGTTCAATACCTCGGTTTCGGCAAAATTCTAGAGTACCACGACATCAATGAGAAAAATTTTGGCAAGCTTTTGAACGAAGTGCTTACGAATAATTCCTATGGAGAAAAGGCTAAGGCTTTGTCGGTAAGGTTTAAAGATAGACCAATGAGTGCTTTGGATACGGCTATATTTTGGATTGAATATGTTATAAGAAATAATGGTGCTGATTATATAAAAAATCCTGCTTTGGAGTTGAGTTGGGTCGCCTACAGTATGTTGGATGTTTACACTTTCGTTTTAGCGATTGTGCTGACAACCATATTCCTATTATACCAAGTAATTATTATTTTAAAGAGTTATGTTAAGAAAAGGGAACTGAAGCAAAAATTGAAGAAATATTAAAAGGTATTCTTAGTAAAAGAGCTTGTTATAATACTACATATTAATGTTAAAAGATGTTGATCACGTTGTAATTTTTTTGTTGTCTAAAAACTGTTTGTGTAGATGATTCATGTATCTTTTAATATCCAAGTGATTATGTGATCACATTATAGAGGTCGTATTTAATGATATAGAATAAAGTACTACCATAACAATTAAATCTTTCTAATATGTTTCTCTGTTAACGTGTGGAACAATTAGAAATTTACATAGATATTTTTAAATTAAAATATTTTTTATATTTTTGTCTGTTTGGAACGACAAATTTTGACAGGATTTTTACTGGCCGATAAGTAACGTTATAATGCATATTTTGGGCTACTTTTATTTTAAAAAACTATTTTTTTATTTAATAATTTTCTAGCAAAAAATAAAAATATTTTTTTTATCTCATCTCTATTTTATAGATTATAAGGATTGATTTTTGCTTTTCAGATTTTAGTTTCTACTTCTATCAGGTATATAGTTAGTTTGAAATATTTTAAATAACTTTATTAATTTTGAATTTCATTGTCTTGCCGCTTATCCTGGCATATACTTATATAAGGATATACGTTACATTAAAGTTCTAAAAGTTACACAAAAATATAATTCAAAAATTTTGTGCCAACGCCTCTATCTTAAAAGACAGGTTTCAGCTGTAACGTTTTCTAATATTAATTTTCATTGGGAACTGAAACGATAAAGGTACTGTGTTAATTAGATGATTATCGTATGTAAAATATATGCACATAACAGGTCTAAGTTAAGTGTTTGTGTGGTTGCGTTTATGCGTATGAATAAACATATAATTATAATAATAATAGCCTTTATTTCTACTACCACTTACATTTTAAATCTTATAAACTATATTACTAATGCTAATTATGAATTTACTTTAAAATTACTATTTGTTGTACTCTAGATCACTAATAATATTTTTTGTTTGGTATATTTAACTATTTTTGACAATGACATTTTATGTAAAAAGTTATTTTAAGTATTCCAAGTAGTAGTCGCCTCTTCGGCGTAGGCCTCTCCTAAACCTTTCCTTATATTATTTTTTAAATGTTTTTTCACCAAGAATCCTACTCCATTTCTTCCGTTCGTTCCAGGTGAGTGAAATAGAATAAAATCTTTGTATTATTCTATTGAATCTTTTTCTTTTCTAATCTCACATAAACCTATAATGTCCCATTTTATTGACATAACAGCGTGTCTTAGTTCTTCTATTCTACTATCTGATAGTAATGTTCTTACATTAAAGCTTGCTATGTAGAGAATTTGTGGTGCTGTTATCTTTCTTATGTTTTTGTTAATAGTCTTGTTTATAGTCATGTTTTTTGGTTTTGATCGTGGTTTAGGAGGTGGTGGTCTGACTTCTCCACGGTGACCGGCCGGCTTGGAGAAGGTAGAGAGTTTGAAGAGGCGCTAATTAGTTTTTTGGGGCATCTTCTACATTTACAGTTGGTGAAATCGGGCTGACGAGATTCAACTGTGATGGGCGTAGGAAACTAGTTATGGTTTGTGACTTGTTTCTTTTGGGAAGTTGTTTTGTCTTTATGTTGTTATGATCGTTACTTGTTACATTCGTGGTTTCTTCAGGTGAAACAGACATGTAACCTTTTTTTGTATTCCTTTCTGTGTGAGTATGTGTTTCTGATTTTTGTGGTCGTAGAGTCACAATTTTATCGTACCGTAGCGCTACCTTTTTTCCTGCCTCTCGTTCGCGTTTAAGATCTTCTTGTAGTTCTCTTCTTTTTTGTAGAACGGTAGGGGGGAAGTCTTCTTTCAGATAAATATTTGTACCATCTAATGACTTCTTCTTTTTAAGTAACTCTATTTTCCTACTTGTTGTTGTTATTGTAACGACCACTGGTCGGATTTTTTCAGATTTTTTCCCCATCCTATTGACGTGTTTGATTTCCCACTTTTGACAAGGTATTTCCATCCAGTTGTTTATGATGTCGAGAATTATTGAGAGTAAGCTTTCATAGCCCTTTTCTTTCTCTTCGATACCAAAAAATATTATGTTTTTCTTTCTAAACTGTTTTTCTAATATTTCTATTGTTTTTTGTTGTTGTTCTATTTTTGTTTCTAACTGTTTGGTTTTGGTTTCGAAAATGAGGAATTTTTCGTCAATGTTCTTAGTGTTCAAACATATAATTAGTGTCACTTTAAAAACTGTAGAAGAGAGATTCAGTAGTATAATAATTTTTAAGTCATAACCACGCATTTGTCGATGCTTGATTAAAATTTAGTTATAGGATGTTTGAGTCTTTGGTAATATTATTGTTTAGGTAAAGGCTTAACGTGTTAAATTGATGCTCGTAAAACGGGATTTTGGGACGAACAGGAGGTGCATGGAATCTTCGTTTATTGAATTCTGGGGATGAATTGAAATTGTGGTACCTAAAGGTTGTTTGGAGAATGTAAAGCTATCGTACTGTAAGTAAATACTTTGAAGTCGGCATAAATTCGGATACTTGAATAGTTTATATATCATCAATTTCAGTACTCACTGTACTCTTTACATTTCCAATAGATACGACTTAAGTGCACCACTCCACACTATAAAATTTTCAATTACCAGTTCAATAACATCAAAACTAGCCGACTGCCTAAATCATTTACAAATTTGAAGAAGACGCTTCTTTCTGGTAGTAATTAAGCTTACGTATTTGTTCCATATTAATCCACAATCAATTAGTACTCTAAGATGTATGGCACAGCTTATTTTGTTTAGTGTAGGACAAGTAGAAGTAGATTGCAGGTTTGGACATGCATGAGTAGATATCTCAAATGAGTATGTTGGTACACTTAAACAATTAATGATTTCGCTTTAAGCCAGGTCTACCATAATTTTAACGAACTGCCATGTGGTGCCGTAGACAATTATTATGGTATTTTCGGCATATACCGACCCAAAAAAACACCAAGATATTTATTTTGCTGCCGCAGTTTCTTATCTAGAAGTTGTGTGAGTAGTATCACATTTTCTGTCTAGATATAGGGTCGAAAACTATGCTAGTTTTGAACTGTGATTTGATGTGTGTAAATATTATGTAAGGGTTTAAATTTTATTATTAGTAATAATGTCTAGTAATACTAAAAGTTCTGAGGAATTTTCTCAAATAGTTTATATAGAGCTGATAATATAGAGACTGGTCTATACTTGTGGACACAATTTCTGGCCCCTCATGCAGACCGGGTGAACTACTCTTCTTCCTTGTGGACATTGAGAATACTCGTGATTGTATTCAGTAGTTAAGTAAGAAAGGTTATGGTGGTATAAGAACTGGACGATATTCTTTTGAGAACACAGACAATATTCCATTCCGTCACACAGCACTGACATTGCATAGCTGGAGAATAAGGGACTCTACCTCGACCTCGTCTACTGCCGGTTTAGTTTGTAATTGGTTGGGGAAAGCTGAAATTGGTGTCTGATTGCAATTAGGGTGTAGCAACGTGTTTGATTATATCTTGTACCAAATTTTACCTATATTTGTCAAAAAAATGACAGACTTCACTTTAACTCAATGGGATCTGCAGTCATAGACGATACCAGATTGTCACTAATATTTAGCTACTCATTGGGGTTGGAGTGAAGGTTTTGAGTGTTGGTTATCTCTTTAATGGTTTTGATGAATTAAATTTTTAATTTGCGATCAGTTTATTACAGATATTTTGGTGGCGGGTGTGTGTAGTTTTAAAAGTAACGTTGGCTAGATTTATTTAACAATTAACATGCATTCTATCTTCATTTCTTGTATATTTTAATATATTCGAGAAAATGAAAATTGGTGGAAAAAAATTGTTACCTGTGGCGAGACGTGTTTAATAGTGCGTCATGAGTGGTATATAGCTAGTATGGCTGTTTGGTTACCTAATTTGCAAATTATACCATTCTTGTTCTTAAAACTTGGTGCCTAAACAGATTTATACAATCCATAGCGCCGTCGTTTTAAATACAAGTATGCCATTTAATACTCTCTGCCAGTACCCTGTTTAAACGACAAAATTGATATCTATTTTCACATTTTTAATCTGTTACTCATCGAAATTTTTGTTATGTACATATATTAAGCTGGAATATTTTAAGAGTATTTTCAGTTATATTAAAACACTTCAGACATATTGGAAAGAAAAGTAAAGCAGTTCCCTGGCATAGAATTCACTTCATTATTAATGTGGTTTAGGCTGGCCATTTGTTCTGAAAGGGATCGGGAGAGGGCTGATCCCTAGCGTAGAGGCCGCCGGCGCCATTAGCAGCCGCCGCCGGGATTGCAAGCTGCCCGAGAATAGAGACCTTTGGCGGTGAATAAATCGCTGCAGTCGGCGACAGCAATGCGGCCTGTTCGCAAAAATGAGATACGCAGTACGCAACTATAACAACCAGAACAGCAGGGATACCTCTGTAGCGTCCCCCAGGAGCGGGTTTGATCAGACACGGCGTAGATCCTGGAAGGGACCTGAAATAAGATGGCTCGGGTCTTCTTCAGACTAGGACGCCCGAGACCGGCCGCCGGGGTGGTTTTTAGTGGAAACACCATATACTCCTGGCTCCTGTGATTTTCCAACCCATTAAAAAAAGGGGTGGATATTTGTTAAAAACAAGGTAGGAGCAAACAAAGCCGTTACGTATTTGTAAATATACCCATAAGTTTGGCATAATTACAACAGTAGATTAATTAATTTTTTATTATTATTTTTCAATGGCAACGAGTTAACTACACATATAGTCACATATACACTTTTCCTAGTTTATTTTAATAATAATTCCCAGGCTTAGCAATTTTTATGAGTTGAGGATAGTTGTTCGGTTATACATATCGGGTGCGGCTTTCCTTGAAACACGATAAGTTCCATATTGAGTTTGTCTTTTAGGATAGCCATGTTGTTGTTGTTTAGTTTAACAATATTTAATAATTGCTGATCGATTAATAGATCCTTAAATTTAGATATTATATATCGCAGAGATGTATTGTTTGATGGTTTGTAGGCAGGCGATATATATTGTAATGATCTGACTCAGTGACTCAAAGATACACCATCGGTTCCTTCAATGCTGCATACTACACATTTCATATGTATACCTAAATTTATAATTCACTCGTAATAAGGGTTTATGTTATGGCTCTTATATTGTTCTATATTTTATACGTAGCTGCACAAAATTTTGCATAGATATTATACAGTCAATGATACAAATAAAGTGAAACCAAAAGCATCGAGGCTAAACGCGCGTGCGCCTCGTTGATAATTAGACAAATATTTGAACGAAACCTTCGTGTTTGGACAAAGCTCAGCTTGGTTTCGAGGGCTTTTGTGGTGGGCTGACGACAACTTGCAATAAGAGAGGACTATTACTGACTTATGAATTTCGAATGTGTCTCGCTGAGATTGCATTCATTCTGTCTTTCATGTGCGCTCAGACCATCATAACCGTACGCAGTTTGCACTTGTTTTGTCTGAGGGACCATCTATAGTTTGCATTTAAAATGATTTTTTCACAAGTTTTGGATAAAGCATTACGTATTAACAAAAAATGAATTCAATGTAGTATAGCAGTCTCAGAGTCACTTTTCAAACAAAATATTACAGAAAAGGGATATTTTTGAAGACAATGACAGGAAAGTATTAATTGTGTGTGTAAATTAAAATTAAAAAAGGTGATACAGTTTAAAAAAAAACAAAGACATGGTAAAGTGAAAAAGTTATATTATATTTGCAAACTACGCATTTGAATATATTCAATTTCTCAAATTATCAGCTGTCGAAGTGTGTTATAATTAGAAGAAATCAAAATCATATAAAAATGTTAAGCAAATTGACGCTGGAACATTTATTTTCTTATATTTAAAGTAAATTCTTTGCAGTTTCGAGAGTGAAAACGCTAAAACTTTCACATAGTGAAGAAACCTCAACGTCACAAAAGTTGTCGCAAGGACGAAGGGTTTGATACTAAAATTATGCATACGACATATGGGACAAATTTTAATATCTGACCGTCTGTTTGTCTTTTATCCTTTTGTCTGCATGTCAACTCTTTTCTCAGGAATGAACGAACTCTTGGGCTTAAATTGGTCGTATCTTCTTTCAATTACATAGACTTAAGGGTCTCATTTTTCAGTTCTCCAAGGAAAAGAAACATAATTACATGACGTTCACAGATAGTGTCACGGTTTTTATTGTGGAGTCATAATGCAAACATAGAGCCTATTTTGATACTGTAGATTTATAATCTACATAATCAGGACTTCTTAAAGAAACATTATCAAATAAAAAAAGCTCATTGTGGAAAATGCTGTGAAAGACATAATATTAAAAAAACATATCAAATAAAGTAGTTCTGGTAACAGTTGGATAAAAAAATCTCTACAATGAAATTACACTTCAAGGTTGCGAAAACCATTTTAGGTGTAATTTACTGTCCTCCTACTGTTTGATTACTTCCTTTATTTATTTATTTATTTAATCAACTGCTCATTGCACTCAAAGTTTTTGCAACACGTACAGCGAGCCATTACAACGTTATAATGTTACAATAGTAAGAAATACTTATGTACATATAGGTATATTAAGACCTTCCACTTAGGAAAAGTATAAAAAAAATTTAAGAACAACTGAATTTGGTGTAGAATATGTCGAGAGTAGCAATCAGAGAGTTGAGCAGACTAACTGACTAATGGGAGCGTACTGTGCCGTACACGTTCATAACGCGGGATAACGTACTCGAACTATCAATTTTGTTATTTAATAACAAATAATAGTGTACTATATGAGCACAGTTTCCGCGCAATTCAAGTGTATTTAGATCTACCACGACGAGAATAAAAATATGTGGATATAAATACGGCTTGCACCCATATAACTTTTTATATAAGAACCGTGCGAATTTTCGTTAAACACATTCTATCATCGTGTTCTACCCCACCTTGTGGGGATCCCAGATTATGGAGTTATACTCCATAATGCTGCGAACAAAGGAGAAGTACTACATGAAGACAGTGTTCCTGCATTGAAATGGAACCGCCATTCTCATCACGAAACCCAGTGATTTAAAACTTTGTTTACACATATTAGTTGTGTGCGTATTGAAGGTCAACCGCGAGTCCTTCGTTAAACCTAAGTCACGTACTTCTGTGACTTGCTCCCAGTGACCAGCAGATCACCCGATAATTTAAAGCTGTAGGTATACGAAGAGCGAGATCAAGGGTAAGTCATCGTTTTACATCATATAATGGATTCATTATACCGATCAGTCCGTTAGTCCGTTGGTCCGTAGTCCATCCGACCAGGATCTGGATTTATGGAATGATTTCAACCTCATTTGCAAACAACAGATTGAGAATGTGAGTCCGAGGGTCACTGGAATCTTATGATCACTGTATCGACTTAAGAACTACCTAACACTTACTACCAAGTTAATGCTTGTACAGGTTCTAATCTTCCTATTCATCGATTATTGCGATGTATGTACTCGTATCTATGTAACCTCGACCTGAATGCAGATTTACTCAACACACTTGATCAACTACTTAACAATTGCAGTTGGTTCCTTCAACTTCAACTTCCGCAAGCAGGACCATATCTCCACCTATCGAATTCGGCTGTCATGGTTACTTATACGTCGGTGTCGCAGTTTATGGGCTCTGACTATCCTTCATTCTCTACTTAATAATACTACAGCACCCACTTATCTTCCTTCACAACTTAAATTACTATGTTCTAACCATGACAGAGATCTTAGTTCCACTAATAATCTTCTACTATTATGTCCAACACACATATTTTCTCTTATTCATTCTTTTTTTCAGTCTAATCTATGTATTCCATAGAGTGGGCCACGAATTAGTTAGCATTTGCAAAAATCGTATAAAAAATATTTGATATACTATAAGAGAGAAAGAACCAGCAAAGAGAATGCGAAGTCGTCGACATCTTTTCGCTGATTTTTTCTTTTAATTGACGTAGTGTATTTGGTTTAATTATGTAGATACTACTTTTCAAACAAACTCATAAATATAAGATGGGAATAGATGGATTGTCGCCTCGTTTGGAAATTAGCTATCCCGGAAACATGTGTTTGACCACCGGCAGGGACTTATTGGATATGTGGTGACAATTGGCATTGACTCCATCTTTTTGAAACCATGTGTTAGGATTGTAGCCAGCAAATTCCAGTAGAATCGATCCCAAGAACGCCCGTAACATGTTCGCGTGGGATGTTAGATTCAAACGTTAACGAATTCTTGGTTCACCCTATATTAGGGAATGCGCTCCCACTTGAGATCAGGAAAACAACTAATCGTTATACATTTATAGCTAATGTCAGAGAATTATACAAGAGACGGCTAGCAGATATTCTTCCATAATCTAATACATTTCATATACCAAATTTTCTTCTGTATGGATATTGTTAAAATACTTATTTGTATTTTCATCTATGTATGTACCTTTTCTTAAAAATAATTCATTATAATTTATATGTAATTATTTATTGCATCTCTCAAAGATACACGTGCACCTGCCAAGTCAGTTACTGAACCACTTCAAGGTTGACTGGTTGAGAATGCCTTATGGCATTAAGTTCGCTTCATGCAAATGTAAGCAGGAAGTATAGTAAATAAAAAATAAATTCTTCACATTGTAAAATTTAATTATGAGTAAAAAAATTGAAACTACATAATATTTTCTATGAGTGAAGTCATTAAGATAATAAGTTAATTCTCTATATGATATGGTGGTTGTTGAGATACCGCGGAGAATACGTTAAGCCGTCGGTCCTGGTTGTCAGGAACATCTCTGACAATCGATAATGAAAAGTCATCATCACTATCAACATCATCAACAGCCTTTTACAGTTTACTGCTGGACATAGGCCTCTCCTTAGCAAGGAAGTTTTGACCACGCTGCCCAAACAGGTTGGAATAGGATTTGTTTCAAGTTTTCCTTCTCTTTGTAATGATATTGTCTTGCATACTTTGTTCCCTTAGTCGCCTTTTAGGACACCCACGTGATGAATAGGGATGGTAACACTACGTATTGCTAATCCGTCCCCACACGAACAGTAGAAAGTAAGTTTTCTTAAATATACTGACAACTTGCATGCTAATAGTTATTAGCAAAACATGTATGTACTCTAAAAATTTTAATTGTGACACCCTTGTATACCATGCTTAAAGCAAATAAAATAGATTATTATTATTACTAGTTTAACCTTTAAATTCAGTTCGTCCTCACTATTGCGGCGGTCTAATACCATTCGCTGTGTAAAAAAACTGATATACAGGTAAAACCGGTTACTAGTAGCCGACCTCAAATAATCTTGGGAATAAAAAAGGTTAGGAAAATGAATTACTGATTTAATTTGCAGTAAAAAATGTTAAAATATTCTGCAAATAAGTATTTAATAAATTATATTATTTAAGTGAGCGGGACACCTAAGCGATCGCCGATGGGGCCATAAAGTACTGGAGTGGCGACCGCGGACTGGGAAACAGCGTTGATAGGCCTTCTACAAGATGGTCCGACGACCTGGTGAAGTTCACGGGAAGCTGCTGGATGCGGGCAGCACGGGACCGGTTGTTGTGGAGAACTTTAGAGACCTATGTCCAGCAGTGGGCCGTCTTTTGGCTGAGATGATGAAATTATATTAGCCATAATATGCTTGTAGTATTCGTATTTGAAAAGTATTGTTTGCTAAGTTCATGTCATTCATCTATAGTTGTATTCAAGCAATTAAACTTCAAAATTAAATACACAAAACTTCAATATTAAATTAAGTTATGCTTGCTAAAAATTTCACATATTAAACTATTCACTGATCTAAAAAGTTAAATTGGGTACAGTGTCATTACAATTTTACAGTTGGTTACACTATTTCTATGTATTTGTTAAGATCGAGTCCTAACGCGTATACTTATATATCATGAAATAGTATTTATTGGATACATGCGATACTTCTTGATGAAAATGGGAATGGACCTTGATTGAGGTTTATACATATGAAATTAAATAGAGGGACCCAAATTATCATAAAAATAAATAAACACTGGTAACGTCATTTCTGAACAACTTTGTAGTAAGTTAAAAAAACTTCTGTTCTACATATCTGACTTATAATATCCAACAGTAACACAATGAGAATTCCAAACGTCTATCGATTCAAAAACACTGATACGTAAAGCCTTGTAAATTATTGTTTATTAATAGTAGATACTATTCTATTTGATATTCTTCACAAACCCATTGTTCGAAATAGATTTGATACAACCTTACATTTTGTTCCCTGCTTAACTTTGAAGAATGAATACTCATAATTCTTTCTGCGTAAATTTGTTTGAATTTATTCGACAAAACCTAAATAGTTTATTAATATAATGCAAAGGTGATAACATGCTCCAAAAATGTAAATGACTCAGGAAAAAGAAATATTGTCTTACTCAAGTAGTTTTTGTGTTATTATTGGAAGTTATTTGTTATTAAAAATCCATTTTTATATACGGTATTAATACAGTTTAAAAAAAATAAAAACTACAGCATATAATTAAAGTTTGCAACGAGTACATATGTAGAGAGACTAACCATTAATAAATCAGCCGTCTGTCTACCGAACTCGTGCAAGGTAAATGTAAAACTAACAGAGAACCAACAGGACGCAAATTAAAATCAATGTGTTGGCAACGACCGACTCTGACTTGGACGTTTTTTGGTCTAATCTCTTGTTGATATCCGCTACAGTCGCCTGTCTGCCTGTCTATGTTGGCGAAAAGTGAAACTAAATTTAAACTTTACTGAAGTTGATGAGTAAGCAAATAAAGTTAGCAAAGTTTTAAAATGTAATTTATTAAAATCAGCTAAGTTTGATTGATAGAAAAGATGGATGTTGTTTATTGTATTTAGATGGATATAAATTATATATTTTGCTTTTGCGTACTGTAGTGAAACGGTTTGTATTTTTGTTGAGTATTACATATTTATCATCATCATGATCATCACTTGCTTCTGTATTTCTCTCAATTTTATTCAATAATATATGTACAAAAAGGTTATAGCTAGATTTTTGTTGCTTAATCGTTAAGTGATGTTGAGAATGTAATCGTTTTCCGGCTAGAAAAAAAGAAGGTAAGTTGGGGGTAAGGTAAAAATATGTGACAAAGAAATAAAATAGGGGTGAAACACATCTCTACAAAGAGAAATATAATTAAGATTATAACGACTATGTATTACTGTCCAGCGATTTATGACAATAGTAAGACAGGGAGATATACTAAACAATTTTTGATATTTTTTTGCGACGAGTGTAAATGATTTTATATTAAACGCTGTGTATGTGTTTACTGTTCATATTATACCTATGTGTGAGATATTTTTGAGAATGTTGTTATTGTTAAAATAAAGTACATGTGGTTTATTTTTTAAAGTACAGACAAGATATTTAGTAAAAGTTGTAGTATCACAAAGTTCTGCAGTGTCGAGTAATGTGAGTGTGTCAATTACACCTCTCTAGTGCTTGGATGCAGTGTTTCTTTTCTTTTTTTTCTGTATTAAGAACCTGTCAAAGTGACTCTACTCTGTCTGATGGAAAGCATGAAAAAAATTCAAAAGTTATGGTCACCATACTCATTGCAAATGTAAACAATGCAGTATGGTGACCAACACTAAGGTGGCCTAGTGAGATGCTTTTTCACGCCCCGCTTGCGGACGTAAAAGGCATGATATTTATCGGGGTAGTGTAAGGCTCACACAGTTACAGCACAGCTCGATCGGGTCTGGCACAGGGGCCTTCTATCGAAGCTACCGTCCTACGGCCTGCCCGAGGGTTTGTGCAAATGGGTGGCTAGCTTTTTGTCTGGCAGACGCATAAAAGCCGTCGTCGACGGTAGCTGCTCCGAAAGCATGGACATAAACGCTGGTGTCCCGCAAGGCTCCGTGCTATCTCCAACACTATTCTTGCTGCATATCAATGATATGTTGACCATAGATAGCATTCATTGTTATGCGGATGACAGTACTGGAGATGCGTATTACACGGGCCGGGCTAACATCCCTCGTACCGCTGTAGTAGAAAGTCGCGAACAACTTGTGTCTCAAATCGAGAGCACTTTACACAGAGTCTCCGATTGGGGTCGGGATAACCTGGTCCAATTTAACCCCTCTAAGACACAAGTTTGTGCGTTTACTGCTAAAAAAACCCCGTTCACTGTAGTTCCACAATTCCAGAATACACCCCTTACCATCTCACAGAGTATTGGGATCCTCGGTGTCGACATCTCCAGTGACGTCCAATTTCGGACTTATTTGGAGGGAAAGGTGAGGCTGGCATCAAAAAAGCTTGGTGTTCTGAATAGAGCGAAGCGATATTTCACACCGGCACAAAGGCTACTACTGTACAAAGCACAAGTTCGGCCTCACATGGAGTATTGCTGTCATCTCTGGGCGGGAGCACCGAAGTACCAGCTTGAGCCTTTCGATTCAGTCCAGAGACGTGCTGTGAGAATAGTCGACGATCCTGATCTCACGGACGGTATCGAGCCACTAAGTCTTAGGAGAGACTTTGCCTCCCTGTGTGTACTCTACCGTCTCTACAATGGGTTGTGTTCAGAAGAATTGTTTGATATGATGCCCACAGCCACATTCTACCATCGCACCGCTCGCCATCGTCAGGGAGCTCATCCACATACATTGGAACCTAAATGGTCGCGCACAGTGCGGTTTCAGAGAAATTTTCTCCCGCGAACAATCCCGTTATGGAATGAGCTCCCTGCCACGGTTTTCCCTGGGAACTACAGCATGGGGTTCACACAGCGGCAACGCGCACGTGATGCCCCTGGTGTCGCAGGCGTCCATAGGCTGCGGTAGCCGCTTACCATCAGGCGGGCCGTATGCTTGTTTGCCACCGTCGTGGTATAAAAAAAAAAAAAAAAAAAAACAAGTTACCACTACAACCGTCACTCCTGCATCAATGGACCTCCGGTCTCGCATTCACCAACAAAATGTGACAGCATGGATGCTGTCGCTTTAGGTTGATCTTCTGTGAGAGGGCAGTACGGCCCCGGTCGAACGGGCCCGTTTGTATTGAAATCGGCGTGGCTCTGTGAAAACATACTGTCTGTAAATACACAATCTTACACAGTTGTAACTCTGCAGCGTCTTAGTCTATCTATTTATATATATAAAAAAATAAACTGATAAAATAATTCACTGACTGATCGAAAACGCTTGGCGGAATCCGTTGGAGCTAGAAGCATGAAATTATGCACAAATTTTCCTTAGGTGATATATAGTATGTGGGTACTAAAGATGCAAAATAGCAGTTGAAAATTCGTTTAAAAATTCATTTTATTTTGGTGGCAGAGCTTTCAAATTCATAGTAAATACTCTTTTCTAAATAAAAACAATAAACTGATAAAATTATTGCATTGGCCGTGCACGAATAGTAGGAGGTTGAATGGACGAAGAGTATATACTAACCTTAATAAAAGGTGTAGACTATTGAAATGGTGAGTCATAGTTCTTTTTTTTATTTTTCATAGAATCCTACCAAAGTGACTCTATTCTGCCTGATGGAAAGCATAAGTAGAATCCAAAAGCGATAGCTGGTATACTCACTGCGAATGAAGACAATGCAGAATGGCGATCCAGATTATGGTGGCCTAGTGAGATGCCTTTTTACGCCCACTTTAAAGACCCGGAATCGTAGTGGGAGGGAAACAAGTGCGGTGGTAATGAGTTCCAGACTTTAACTTATTTGCACAGGAAGGAAGAGCCGAACCGTATAGTTCAGAGGCGTATGTCTACCATTCTGAAACGGTGACTTCCAAGGCCAGTTCGAGTTGTCCTGTACAGGAACGGAGAGGATGGGATCAATTGGAAGAGTTCGTCAGTACACTCTCCATGATAAAGGCGATACCTGGTTCTTATAGAGAAGACACAGACACTAAGGTGCAAAGAACCGTCTAACTCTGTTCAGTATACCTAGCTTCCGGTAGGCCGCCTTAATGACGCTTTTAATATACACTCACGGGTTGAGATACCGACAAATATTCATTTCCAGGATTATACCTAATTTATTTGTTTAAACTTATTAAACTTATTGTACAAAGGCGGACTTGTTGTCAGTTGACTTACAGGTAATACAGAAATAAGATACGGTATGTACAAAGTTATTGAAGCTTATAAATTTACTTTTAATACAACTAATACGAGTATACATGAACTTACTGCTAAGTAAATAATAAATGCACAATACGTATAAAAATGCACGTGCTTAAATTCAATATTGTGTGATACACATTCTGGCACTAGGGTTGTGACTGTACTACCAACTCATTTCGAAGAACTTCCTTCGATTTGAACGTAAGGCGGTTTGTGGATATCCTGATTTTGGCAGGGAGCGCATTCGAGTAACAATGAAGAATTGAGGAAAGAAAAAAGAGAAGTCAGCGCTCGCAAATTGCGGCTGGGAACGTAAAGTACATGATCGTACTTGCAAAGATTGAAAACGAATTGAATGCAGTTATCAAGAAGGCGGTCCAGTTTATCGAGGTAGTCTGCATTTAGGGCAAAATAACACACATTGCCATAATCGATCAAGGGAGTAATTAAATACTGCATAAGCGTGGACTTGATTTAAATTGGAAGGAAATTATTGAGACGGTATAAGGCGCGGAGAAGTGAAGTGACATTCTGACTGATGTTTGTAACTTGTGTACGCCATTCCAGTGTCGAGTTTATAAAGCCTCTGAATTTTTACCTAATCTTTAAAACTATTCCTAAAATTATTATAATCATTGCTGATGCCTAAAGCTTTTAGCAATCTCCATGTTTATATAAGTATATATACATAAGCTCGTTTTACTATAAGAATTCAGTACAATATATATGTGCTTAATAATTATTTCGGCATAACGAGACTATTTCGGACCACTAAGTTTACAGTCCCACATTAGATGTCTTCGGATAGGTCTTGTTTGATGCGAGGGTCTAATTCAAATATAGATATAAAACTAAATTAGGTGTAAATCTATGATAATGGCAAATGAAACTTTTAGTAAGAAACGTAACACAATTTTCATACTGGATATTATCAGCTTATAGAAACAATCATTCGTTCAAGTATAATCAATTCTCATAGTTAGACATTAAAGTGCTATTTATATGCACTTACAATAAACTCGTATTATACACCTTATATCGGTTTAGAAAAACTTATTTTGTTATAATCGATTGAGTCTCTTTTGATATGTACGGAGGTTATCCACAGATATCTGCTATGTTTAATGATATGAAAGTTTAATAAAGTTTTATGTCAGTATTTACAATAACATGATTTCAATGGCTCTGTTCATCAATTATCCTCTATTGGTATCATAAGTTATTCATTCAAAATGAAATTATTATTAAAAACGCATCAATTGATTTAATTAGTTTTCATTTTATCTACAGACGGCGTGAGAGTAATTATTCGCCGGACTAAATTAGGAGACTAGTAGTGATATACCACGTCGTAGTATTTCGAGCCCAAGCCTATCTCATTAAGAGTTCGCAATTAAAACTTCGTAATCTGGCTGCCCGTCGTTCAGAAGGGAATTTATGTCGATACAAAACGCTTGGGAAATGTATATCAATTTGATAAGATGTAAATTTTTTACTTATTATAATTCTGTCAAAAATAATTTCACTCAACATCGATGTGTGATAACATTATTCTGTTCATTAAATGATCAGATAGGAAATCTGACATCCTATCTTATCACATTACATACAGGTATTGTAGGCACTCAAGTACCGGAAAAGGAATAATTTATCTGTTACAAGTGACTGATCTGTAATCACTTAATGCACTACTGTTACTTCATTTATCAGTTGCTTTATATATTAAAAGTTACTATTTAAATTCTGGAGGCCTCCCTCAGTGACAGATACTGTAAAAACTATAAGTACAAAAATAAATCTGTCAATCTACTGAATGTTGTAGAGAGTTTGTGCGTAAAAAGCTATTATTTTTCCAAATAATTGTTGAATAAATGTCATAAATAAAAACACATGAATCATACGTACCACACTGCGTACGTGTCATGTTCCACACATATACGTAATATAACAGTTGTTGGTTTAACATCCGTGAATAGCCTTTTTATGTCAGTCGGCTATGTCCTAACTCGCTGCATGTAAACTTTTTGCTTGTCGAGCGCGGACAAAAACCTTATTTGTAGCCTACAATAGATGTGACGTACAGTGAGGAATTGAATGCGGAATATAATGTGAGGTTTTTATGATAGCACAGTATATACATTAGGCATTATGATGGTAAAATTAGTTTTATCTCATGTTATATATAATTAATTACTTAAATATATATTTACAAATGTATGTAATGTTAATATGATAAAGATATATAACATATATAATAATCTTTGAAGTGTCCAATTGGAAAAGTTTTCCATGGTCGGGACTCTCAGACACACTCGCAGCAAATTGACATAACCACTTCGATGTTTTTTTGAGAATTGATAAAGAAGAATTTTACATAAACACTAAGTTGATTGGGATAGAATATATAGATTATATTATTATAAATTGATGGTTAAATATGTTAGTAATATACATATTTTACAAAATACATATTTTACGATATCCAATATCACTATTTTGTAGTCATAAGACAAACCTGCAGTTCCCGGATACCTTCCGTTCCAGGCGCAGAGTGTCACACTGTGTGGTTTTAGTCGGTCCGATTACCGATACACCACCCTGCCAAAAGCTCTGGTTCTTAAAGCACTTGACGGCCCATAGGGATTTCTACATGGTAAGTGTATAAGCCTCACAGTGCCACGATGACTGCCATGACTTTTACATCCCCAAGCATAGTATGATTCACAATACTGTATTGTCTGCGTTCACAATGAGTTTTCTTGTGGTTCTTCTCGTAGATCCCTTTGAGAGGCGTCTCGGGGTGACTTTACCAGGTCTACAGCCTGTCGAAGTGGTCCTCCATGCCGCCTGCGACTACAGGCGGGTCACTTGGTTCGGCCCATTGGGCCTGTTGGTATATCCGGGTGTCAGACCCGTGGGCGGCGGTGTCTCTAACGAAGTCAGCCTTTGTGGATGGGTGCCATAGAGAGACCAGGATGTTAGCTGCGCCCGGATCTCGTTCTGTATTCCCTCCTGTGCTTAGCGAGGTCAAGCTCTAGGGAGTAGGGACCTCGAGGAGCGCCCGTCAGCCAGCACCAGGCAGGGTGTTGGACATAGTCCGGTAGGAATTGCTACGAAGACGAAGTCTCGCGGCAGGCCGTGCCTGTCCGGCGGTTACCGATGGTAGGGTGCGAGCTCGCGCAGGTGGTGGGCTTGCGAACCATAGGCACGCACGAATAGGTCTGAACTCAGGCGTCTCATGAAGTCATCCAGGCTTTCTATATGCAGATCCCTGGAGATCGTCCTGTTTCGCACAAAGCGAGGGGCGTTGACAAGGGTAGGTAGTGCGAGCGACTGCTGCGCACGCAGACGGCGTCGGTTTGTCTCGGAAACAAGCACAAACCAGATCGGAGCACCATAGGTGAGTCGCGTGCGGATGTACGCCTTGTACACACCGAACTTCGCACGGAGCGGCTGTCCGGACGGTAGTACGGGTCACTAAAGGGAACGCGCGGCATGAATCTGGGAAATGATGTTGTTGACGTGAGGTTTCATGGAGAGGCTGCAGTCGATGGTCACGCCGAGATATTTCACCGTCGCGCACCACTCGACGTTCTACCCCAGAAGCTTCAACTGTGGTAGGGTCACACTTCCTATGGAGATCGCTTGAGTATTCGCCACGTTGACTGTCAGTCTGCAGTCCTTTAGCCAGTTGGGAAGTGCAGCTAGAGTACGCTGCATCTTGGTAGCAGCGTTGGCACCATTTTGCGACGTCGTGATATAAGCCGTGTTGTCGGCATACAGCCCAAGCTTCACGCTGTTGGTGACGGAAATATCATCTGTGTACCAAAAGTAGCACACTGGAGATAAGCAACTTCCCTGTTGCACACCGACACAGATGACCCACTCTGTGGACAGGGCGCTTTCAACCGACACTTGAAAACGTCTGTTTTGCAGGAAGGTGGCCACAATCTTAACTATTCGACGAGGAGTAGTAGATGTGGACAGCTTGTACAGCAGGCCGGTGTGCCAGACGCGATCGAACACCTTCTCTATACCGAGGAAAACTACTACGATCCACTCGCGCTTGTTGCGCGCAACTGCGATGTCGTGTAGTACCCTCGCGAGCTGGTGTGTCGTGGAGTGTCCGGCACGAAATCCGAACTGTTCACATCTACTACTGCAGTACTGCACTGAAGGTGTAGCGTCATATGCAGCAGTAGCAGCTTCTCGAGCAACTTCGACGTCGTAAGAGAAGAGCGTGATGGGACGATACCTTCCCGGGAAGAGGATATTCTTCCCCGGCTTGGGCAGCATAATGACTCTGCTAAGTCGCCATGTGGTTGGAAAGTGGCCGGTGCGGAGGATGCTGTTGAAGAAACGCATCAGCGTCGCGATCGCTCGTGGAGGTAGGTGACACAAGGCTTCATTGGTCGTTACCAACGGTCGGGGCTGGGTGCTTTACGGGGAGGTGTTCGGTGAATCATCCGTTGGATTTGACCAGGAGAGAAGATGATGGCGTCCTCGGTTGGAGTTATCTGCTGCTCAAAGTATAGTTGGAGCTTCCTCTCAGCCTCTGCTACGTGCTGCATGTTGTGGGCAGCATTCGGGTGAAACTTTCAGGAATTCGGCAAATTTCACCACTCGGTTCTCGGCACGGTAACGTGGGGTTCCGTCACCTGCTACCAGCAGCCTAGTCGGAGAAGGTTTACCGGATAGCTGGCGGCGCAGGCGGTCTATGCCCGACCAGTCTTCATTAGCTCGCTCGATGGTGCGGTGGTGGTGGTACGGCGCCAGAACTCTGCCGCACTCATTGCCACTGCGGCAGAGATCTCCGCAGCCAGAGTATTGAGCTGGGACTTCATGGTTGGGCATCGGGAGTGCTACCATTGCCGGTGCAGTTTCCTCTTCATCATCGTCAAGATGTAGGCGGGGAGCTGGAAGGACTTCCTTACGGTGGTGGCGTCAAGTTACGACACTCGAAGTGTGGTCTGTAAGGCCACATTGAGATCCGTTGCAAGTATGTTGACTTCATTGGGTGTTTCCGCTGGGAAGGAGGGTGAGTGCTCTGCCATGTAGTCGGCGAAAGCCCGCCAGTCTTGGCGCGATCGAGAAGGCAATTGGAACCTTTCCAGGAGGTCATCCAGAGTCAAACACACCGGCTGGTGGTCTGAGATGTGGTGGTCGTCCACGACGTCAAGATATAGAGTCGCGTCAATGCCGCGGATGACTGCGAAATCTATGACGTCCGGTGTGTGGGCTACGCAGTACGGGTAACGCGTTGGAACTCACAATGAGTATATCTCACTACAACTCTTGAATTCTATACAGAGGTACTTTCTATCTAGCAGAGAAGAGCCAATTTAGCAGGTTCCTAAAAAAACAAATGTGTTTTAAATAAAAATACTGTTTGTATTTTTATTAAATGTTATATTTCATTTAAAGTTAATTATTTTAGAATTCACCTGTCACTCAAACATTTTATAGTTTGCTTTTCAACGGTTGTGACCTGTAATAAGACGAGGTATACTTACGTATTATACTCAAAACACCCCAAAACTTAACTGAAACCTGATCGTTATTTAAATCATTATTAGCTTGTTGAAAATTTTCAAGTAGTTTTAAAGTCCTTTCATTTGTTTACAAGTATTTCAAGTTTTCTAATATCGTATTTCTATTTCTTGAATAATATCGCTAAACTTTAACAATCAAATTTGAACTTGCATTATTACATATTATGTTCACATCAAACCAAGTCTTTAGGGCCGCTGCCTTTGTATTACGAGAATTAACACGGATGAGAGATGTCACAAAACAACAACTAGTGATTTGACATAACTAGTGAAATTGATAAATATTTTTGCTGTAATCGATTGATGATATATTGTTTAATTAAGGTACTTATGTCTCAAAATAATAAATAAACATGATAATTTAATTTTCTAAAATCATATAACTCAAATCAACTTCTTCTATCGTCGCTGGCACAATTCTGCAGATTAATTATAAGTTTTTGATCGCAAACTAAATTGGTACTTCTCGTTGCAGTTTTTCTGGATAACTCGTTTAGTTCTCTCTATAACCTTTTTCTAGATTTCACACGTTGTTTTTACACAATAATGTTGCCAATTAATTTGTTCTGTAATTAGCAAACCTAAATTAAGTTTGACTTCGTGACTTATAAAGAGAAAACAATTATCTTTTATTTAATATACATTCTAGGATGCCTCTAGTACCTTTAACGTGGGAATGTATGTTTGATGTTCTATATATGTAGGACAATAACCAAATAGTATTTATTAATAAAATATTTTTAACCTTTTTTAGTATTACTTAGGTAGTTATAAATTAAAAACTTAAATATACTAAACTACGTGGATACGGCCGCACGAACACTAATTATGAAAATTATTACTACTTTCAAATAATTATTATATTATGAATAAAGTATTGTCTTTATTAACCGAGAGTTCAACTGAGATAAAATATCAATACTGTGATTTGTGACATGCTGTGACAGCGGTTATTGGTGAATGCATAATTTAGTGTTATAGACAAAGATACCAGGAATGTTCTTTTTCTCAAAAACTAAAATACATAAGATAGATATTTAGAATTTAAATATAATCTTAGAAAAGTGGTAATTAGTTGTAGTCCTCGAAACGGGTTTTATGTAAGTTGGTGTACTTCTAGACTTGCAGGTCATCACATGAAGCTCAAGGAAAAATAGAAATATAGTCAGTCAAGTGAACATAATTACAAGTAAAAAGACAGTTGAAATATTTTAGTGGTAACCAAGAAATAGTATTTAAAAAATAAAGAAATAAATAATCTTGACAAAAGTTGCAAGAATATTTAATTTGGTGATAGCTATTTTCTTATAGCCCTAGGCCGCTCGCCGCATGCTTAACGCGTTATTACCGTTGAGACCAATTCTATACAAATCTATACATTTGAACGCGCCGCTGGTCGCACCGCTACCCACCCCACTTCCGCCGAGTTCGTGTCGGTGGCCTTAGAACTGATTAGAACACACCGCTGCCTGCGCTACTACCGTACAATAGGCAAATACAATATCTTAAATGATTTTTTGGATTAATTTTTATTTGACGCATTATTATTAGTAGGTACTAATTTTTTTTATCTTTCAGTTTTTGCCTATTTGTCTATATTGGTTAAAAATTACTTAAGTCTGAAAATTTCTCAGCAATCTCAATTTTTTTTCAAGTGTAAATAAATAAAGTATTCAAATAAAACAATTTTTTTTCTGATTAATCCATGTAATCGTTTACTATAGTATACTTTACTATAGTAGTTAGACGTTTGTAGATTTTTTTCATAGAAATCACTTACGTTCATATAAAAGTCACCTAAACTTCCAAAAATCTAGTTTGAGTTTGCTTTCATTTGTTTTCAAGCGTTTCTGGTCTCTGAAGATTTTACCTTAAATCTTCTATATCATCGCCGTCAACAAATGTCTTACTAACGATCAATAAAGCTTTTGCATTCTCTAAAAGGATTTTGTCTTTTCACGCCAGTTTGCGTAGTATTTTTAAAAATGTGGATCAAAGCTATTAACAAATAAAGTTAAATGATAAAAAATGATATATTATTAGTATTTTATTATTGTTAATTATCATTTATCATTAGTATAGGAACAGTCACTGCGCGAAGCTTTTCGCGCGATTGTTTCACAATCCCATTTAAAAGTCCTGTGTCGAATTCAAATACTTCTTTTTTTTTGTTCTTTATAATAGCTTCACCGTCACTTTTCACTACCCATGCCTTTAAACCTAATCTGTACGCTATATAAAGAACTCTAATTGAAAAAATATAACACATAACCAATTAACCAATGGTATCTAGTCGTCTAATAAAAAAAACTGGTTTGGTGGTGCGGAATCTCATCTCATCTCAGCCAAAAGACGTCCACTGCTGGACATAGGCCTACCCCAATGTTCTCCATAACAGCTGGTCCCGTGCCGCCCGCATCTAGCAGCTTCCCACAACCTTTTCCAGGTCGTCATACCACCTTGTAGGTGGCCTAGCAATGCTGCGTTTCCTGGTACGCGGTCGCCACTTCAGTACTTTATGGACCCATCGGCCATCGTTTCTGCGTGTAATGTGCTCCGCTCACATGTATATAACATATAGCTCACACATAAATAAGTATATGTAAACCTTGAAGTCTCTACTTGTCAATTTCAGCCTACTGTGTACCAACGTCGCTCCGCACCCGCTGACTTAGTATCCGCGGCTTAACAATTTACTGCTTGATGTAGACCTTTCCTTAGCAAGGAGTTTACGTTATACAAATACAAAATATTAATAATTAAGGCGACTAATTTTAAAATTAGTATTTTCGTTCATGATTCTTAATGATTTTGTTGTTGGACGAAGAGTATATATTAAAAAAAAAATCCAGTGTGTGTCATTTAAATTGGTTATACGAGTAAATATGGCTAATCACTCCAGGTTTCTTTCAAACACTTTAATAAAAAGAGGTTTACGGTTTGACAACAATCGATATAATTATAATCCTACCAGTAGATTAAACATTTGGAACGTAGTAACTATTCGATATACACACGCACAACTTCTGAACAAATTATTGTATCTATTGTGCTGTTAAGTTATGCGGCGATAGAAATTTGCATCTTTTTATAACGACGAACTAACACCCGACTGTCTATTTTAATTTCTAAAAGTTAGATTTTTTTCTCTAGTTATAGTAATTTAAAAAAATACAAAATTTGCAAAAATTCTATGCTGTTTCATTTTTTATCGTAGGCAAACGAGACACAGACCATTCAAAGTAACTTTTTGATTGATCAATTCCTTACTGAAAATCGTTTTGTCAAATTTTCAAGATATGACATTTTTGTCCGTTTTGCCATCATTCAATTATTTTTGCAATAAACTTTACCGAATTAATATTATGTAATAAATAGATTACTCACGTTATTTTTATCATTGTCTTCACAATTATGTTGCATGATCGTGTATAGTTCAAAGTTTTAAAGAAATTTCTTCAGCTGTTTTATGCGATACGATGTACATAAAAATGTAAAAAGCAAGCATCCTTCAGTGCTAGGTATGTTTGATACATTTCGTATTTGTTATAGTTACAGTTAAGCATACATATTGTTTAGTAAGTCATATACGTCAGTTATATATTACCTGCCAACGTATATACTTGGCAAAATAATATTTAACACATAAACCAAACATAATTGTATATCATGTTTAAATAGAAAATGTCAAACGGGCCTCATTGTTAAAGTTTGGCCGTAACAAAATTTAACATTAAATTACAAACTTACGAAGTTCAAAGTAATGGCTTCAATTGAAATTTGTTTTAACACTAATTTGTTTCGAGTTTGTATTTCGGGAGCTGAAAATTACGATGCAAGAAGAAAGGAAATTTCACAACGACTCGACTTTATGTCCCTTTTGTGTATGAACATAATAAATACATTATTACTTCAGAACTTGTCGTGCTTAGGTTTGTCGGCAATTTCAGGTCAATAATTCTGGATCAACTTTGCTACTATATTTTATTAATAATTAGATCCCTCTAAAGTATGTACCTCAAAGGTTGAATTTTATGAATAGAAATAGATCACGTATTGTGAGCCTTTGTTGGTAAACAAATACAGTAATTTACGTAGACAAGAAAATTATAATTATAAAGAGAAAGAGATAAATTAAAAATTAATATATATGAAAATAACATTAAATAAATATAATTTTATGCTCTTAGAGAGGTGACTGACCAAAGAGTTTTCTATTTGTTACACCATAAGTGATATGAAGGTGGACTAGACAAAGATGAACGCAGACATAGTCAGTAGGTAAACAATCCAATCTATTTTGAATAAACGAATAAATTCCTTTGTATTTATTTTAAAGTTGTTAATCAAATATTTCAAATCATTAATAATCAAACGATTTGTCTCTTCTATAAGCAAATTAATCAATTAAACCGAGTTACGGAGCAATCTCTTGACGCTAATTATAACAGATTACATTAATCTTGCGATATAGCAAGTCTGACGAGGCGTGGTCATGATACTCGTGTTATGATATTTATTAATGAGCAAATTGTAATAACTTAGATTCGAATATTCTAGTAAGTATTGATTTAAGTCACAGTTATTTACATATGAGCTAGTACTTGAAGTTACTGCTGGAAGATTTATTAAACCAATTGCATCATCATTAACAGCTACTTATATACTATAACTTCTACTAGTTCAGTATTCGGTATAGGCCTCTCTATTGAACGGAGGTTTTGGTCTTCTATACCACACTAACCAGATGTCTTGGTTTGGGTTTGTTTAAGTTTTGCCTATCTTTGCAGTGCTATTGTTATTAATATTTGCCTCACATCACTATATTACTAGAATAGCTCCGTTTGTACTCATTTTAACCGTACCTTTCTTTCTTATATATTCTTCTTTTACTCGTAATATCGTTAATATTAGAAGCATTCTTATCGACGTTGTAACTCCCTTTTTACCCCAGTTCCTTTCTTCTTAAAGGATTTTGTCAGTTTTTGAATTGTATTAGACTGCAGGCACTTCCTTGTTCGACAGTACGTGTATTGAAAGCTTTTTAATTTAAATTAAATTAGTAAAAGGGACTACTATCTGGTTACTATCTGATTCACACAATACTACCTGGTTTTGAGCGAAAAATAGCTTTAAATAAGGCTGTTTGCTAAGTAAATCGAATGGTTTTAGTTATATATTTCAGGATAAAATTGATTGCAATAATACTTTGCTTATTCCAATTATAACCTCTTTTATATAGTCGATATTTTGTAAAAAAAAGATATATAAACGTATGGTTAAAACTACAAAAATCTTGGCAAATCTTTCAGTTCTTTTGTAAGTTGATTTTAGTTTATTTCTTTTATAATATTTTTGACGTTCCGTTAGCGTTCCTAGAATTATAAAAAAAATCCTATATTTAAATACTCATTCATGTCTGCCCGCCCTATGGCCCCGCTCTCAATGCTGTGGCGTAAATGGGTAGACTGAGGTGATATCATGGCCACTCGCAGAAAATTCGCGTTGCTTTTTACCAAGTAAGTGAGGCTACCAAGTGAACCGTTATCTGAGCATGTCCTTTCTTCCGACTATTCAAAAGGTGGCTTGTGACTATAAGTTGCAGGTATTCATAGTCGGCAGCATTTATGATCCGTCTATACGTTTATAACTACCATACAGTGGCCTAAAAACGATCAATTTGTCAGTTTCAAATTAGGACAACTAATATTATCACGATTTTTTCGCATACAGTAGTCTCAGTTACAAGCACAGCGCTGCGACCCACGTGCCTAGATAAAATAAATATGTTCCATTTTCTTTCCTTCTTTTTACATGATACCTACGTTTTTAGAAAACCAATGAAAATTATTTTTTGAGTAAGGAAGCTTAAAACTTAAAAGATAGCTTTAGTACTTTTTCAGTGTTGACTACCTGTTTTAATAACAATTGTCAACGAGCAAGTCAGAGCAAGACAAATCTTTCAAATTGTCAATTCATTTTCTTCATCTATTTGTATACGTCATCGTACGGTCGATCGTTCGGTCATCTAGCTCGGGACTAGATGACCGAACTATCCTGAGGCCTGCAGATCTGTAGCACAGGGTTAAACCTAGTATAAACTTCAGTCTGTTACAAAGAAATCTGTTTTTATTTTGTTTTATATATTGCCTAATCATTGCTTGTGCTAATATCTTTTGTGAAGAGAGAAATTAATAAACGTTATTATTATTATTCCCTTTATTACATTTGTATATACATATTGATTACATTTTTAAATACATACAAAAGGAATACAAAAATATATATTTAAAAATATAAAAAATAGTAGACCACCGACATCGGGTACAGAGACCAAGACATCCGTGGTTAAGGCTCCAAAGACAGAACCCTCCTCACTATACGGGCCGTGTCAAGGAGGACTGCCTTCTGCATCAGACCCTTGATCCAACCCTCTAACGTGTGCCTCTTAAGGTGTTGGTTGAGGCTTTTGGCTTTCAATCCGTGAACAGATATGATTATCGGAACAATGATCACCGAATCCACATTCCACATATCGGCAATCTCGTGAGACAGATCCAAATATTTCAATTGTTTTTCTTTTTCAACTTTCACAAGATTCTCGTCATGAGGAACGGCGATATCGACAATCATTGTGCGGCACTCTAATCGATCTATCGCCACAATATCAGGCTTATTAGCAGCAATATATATCAGGCTTATCTGTGATAATAGATCGATTCCAATATAACGAAGAACGACCGTTCTCGAGAACTAGGTCGGGCACATACCTGTAGTAAGGCACTTTAAAATTGACAAGTTGGTATTATTATTATTATCTAGATCATCTTACTTGGCATTTTAATTCTTTGAAGAGAGCAGTTATGGATTATCTGTCTCACTGTAATCTCTTTAAACGGTATTCAGTACACTTTTCAATTATGTATCTATTCACAATATACTGAATCGAAATACATCGAGTACTTGCGCAGTGCAGTACTACTCGTATTTCCCGTGTGTGAACTCTTTTCATATTGCTGCTTCTCTATTTTTAAATCGCTGTACGCCAACAGTGAAACCAATTTCATAGAGCGACTTAGATGGTTTCTACTCAGATTATCTCGTATTTCTAGGTTTTCAAAGTACACGACTATTCCATTTATGTTTGTGGAGATATTCAGAGGATCTAATTTTAGAAAGTCGCGTCGTTTCAGTTAGCGCTTTATATTATTATGCAGTTTGCCGAAGACGTTGTTGACTGTACAATTTATTATTACAGTATCCCTTAATGTTTTAAATTTCAATTTTAATTCACTATCTTCATCAACAAATTCTATAGAAATTATTATTAATCTGTCTAGTGAACTGTTTATGTAGGATTTACAAATAAAAAATGTGATTCCACGTGTTCAATTACTCAAATATGATTAGACAATTTGTTTATTAACTTCATCAACATTGTCAACTAAAATAGAAGCTCAGAATAAAATGTACGCTAATCTAACATTTGCATGTGACTGGGAAAAATCACTGGCCCATTAAAGAGTACCGCATCCTAGAAGCGTGAAAGGATGAAGTGGTTAAAATATAGTTAACAAGGGCCGAAGAGACCATTAAAGGTCTAAGACCTTCCTTACTCTCCCGTCGTTTGTCATGCAAATAGAGATTGAATAATTTATAGTAGATTCATCCTCCTGTGTTACGAGGATCCGCATTGTTGGGCAAATCAGATGATATACTCCACCTACGTATCGCTCTAAATAAATACATTTTACATTGTTATCGGTAGGCTTTTTGTTTGATATGAATGAATAAAATACTCATTTAACACGATTACAAATGGATAATTTACTGTTGTCAGTAGAATAGAATTTCTTTGTCCGGGAAAATTAATGGAGTCTCAGGAACTATGTAATAAATATCACTTTTAACATGCTTTGTCGGAAACATTCTCGTTTAATAATAAGAGTATTTCATCGCAGATAAAAAATAGTGATGTAACACGAGTAAAGGTATTGTTACCACATTTGTACTATATACACACATAGGTAATCCCCGTTTTGAATAAATTGTGATGTACTGCAGGTATACCATTTTTTTTTTATATTCGCACCTGCAAAAGTGTTAAGTTACATTTTGATGGACAGTATAAATCAAACGATATACAAATAATATCCAAAATACACATACGTTCCACGTTGCTGTGAACCAGTTCAAATGAAATATTTTGCTCGTTTACGCAAATGAAAACTTAAAACATTGTAGTTTGCAAGCTGCAACGTTGTTCGCATTTATAAATTTATAATGCTGTGGTTTTTACGACGCGACGTATACAAAGCACGCCCTCCCTGTTCACGTATAGATTTCTTGTGGATTGCCACTAGTGTTTATACAATTTTAATAATAGTTTTGGGTATGTATCTTGGTTACTTAAAAACTACCCACCACTATGCTCCGTAGTACGATGTTCGCTCAAGTTATGCAAATAAATACAAATAACGCCTGATGAATTAAGTTTGGCAACGTTTTTGTTATGTGAATGATTTGCTATATACAATATGACACTAAATACAATAATTTTTCTCATGAAATTTGGATGATGAGTGCTTACAAATCAAAGGAGTTATGAAAACAAGGAAATATGTTTAAAAAGTGTTATAAACATGAAATCATATTACACATTTAATTACATCTAAACACTAATAAGAACTATTCTCTTCGCAACGCTGTATCTATTCTTTCAAATTGTCCCTTTGCAAGTAATAAATGCATGCATGCATTTTAAGTACTGGCATATTTTTTACTAGTTGCTTTTTTGCGCATAGTTAAATTTAAGTAAAAGTAATTCTAAAATTAGTAAGCAAATTATTTTTCTTGAATATATTTCATATGGGGTAGATACACTTTTGCTATTTACAAACAATTTCATTACTTAAAGAATACTAAATATTTATCTTTTTACACCAATAGTTTTGCTGAGTACATATCGTGGTACCTACTTATGTAAAATGACTCTACATATGATTGATATTGCGTTTATTTTTAATATTACTTACGTAACTTTTATCTTATCTTGTAAACTGTAAAGCCTTAACAATGTGCATGTGTGTAGCGTGTAGAAACTAATATGCAGTTATGCAAATGATAATAACTGAGTGTCACATAATTAGAATGTGTGAATGAATTAAGATCCTAACACGCTAAAAATAAGAATTTAAATAACATTGACGCACACCAAAAATACGTTTCGACATTAAATAACCGACGCACACAATGTGGCCTTGATGTAAGCGACGTGACGTATCAACAGTCTGAATATAGCCACAGAGCACTGAGTATAACAAACAATGCGCTGTCATCTCGAGGTTACTGGAGAGTAGAGAGGTTATAGTCGCAATGTAATTTTTGTAACTTTAATTCATTACGTAATTAGTGTCCGTCTAAATTAGAATAACTATATAAACAAGACCTGAGTAAATATTTTGTGTGAATGTATTGAGTTGAAGTGGTTGTGGTATACGAACAACAAGATCAAAACCATTAGATAAACAGTGTACAGTAAACAACAGATAGTAAAAGTGAACTATTTAATCAGTTTAGTACTTTATACGAGTCACAATGGCTGTTTTAGTGTCTACGAAGTTTTTATCTTTGTGTAAAAATAATTTGAGTATTAGAGCACTTGCGACTACATGTTCCAAAAATGCTAAAGTGGTATTTAACTGGGAAGATCCACTAAATTTAGAAGGACAGCTACATGACGATGAAAAGGCAATCCGAGACTCGTTTAAAGCTTATTGTAACGAGAAACTATTGCCAAGAGTAATCGAAGCGAACAGGAATGAAGTCTTTGATAAAGATATTTACAAGGAGCTCGGTGGAATGGGAGTGCTCGGATGTACAATTAAAGGATATGGATGTGCGGGTGTCAACTACGTCACGTATGGCTTGTTAACGAGAGAATTAGACGCCGTCGATTCGGCTTACAGATCAGCGGTGAGTGTCCAAAGCAGCTTGGCTATGGGAGCAATTAATAACTATGGTACTGAACAACAAAAACAAAAATTTTTACCTAAAATGGCTAAAGGGGAATTAGTAGGATGTTTTGGGTTGACTGAACCTGACTTTGGAAGTGATGCTGGTGGTCTTGTAACAAGGGCAAAGTACGATGCCAAGAACAAAACCTACGTATTATCAGGGTCAAAAACATGGATTACAAATTCTCCTATTGCAGATATACTAATTGTCTGGGCGAAGGATGATGAAAATAAAGTTCGAGGTTATATTGTAGAACGATCAGAAGTCAAAAAAGGCCTTGACACACCGAAAATCAATGGTAAATTTTCTCTGCGAGCGTCAACAACCGGCATGATATTGCTCGACGAAGTGGTTATACCGGAGGACAATTTATTGCCCAATGCAGTGGGTTTGAAGGGGCCGTTCGGATGTCTCAATAACGCACGATATGGGATCGCTTGGGGCGCTCTTGGTGCCGCTGAAACTTGTTTGCGGATCGCCCGACAGTACACATTAGATAGGAAACAATTTGGGCGACCGCTCGCTTCCAACCAACTTATACAGAAGAAAATGGCTGACATGTTGACGGAGATAAGCATTGCCTACCAAGCTTGTTTGAGAGTGGGACGTCTGAAAGATGAAGATAAGGCCGCACCTGAGATGATTTCACTACTAAAGAGAAATAATTGTGGCAAAGCATTGGAAATTGCTCGAAATGCGAGAGATATGCTCGGTGGTAACGGTGTTTCGGATGAATATCACATTATTAGACATGTGATGAATCTTGAGGCCGTCAACACCTACGAAGGGACCCATGATATTCATGCACTAATATTGGGGAGATGTATTACAGGAATACCAGCATTTTAAATAAAATTGTAATTTATTAACCGTCGACTTAAAATATTGTCAGTAAAAATATTGTCAGTAAAGTTAAGATAAGTTAAATTAAGTAAAAATATACATATTTATTGTTTTTGTGAAAAAGTCAAAGTAATTGTAACTCGTTATAAATTCTTATTTCAATAAATATCTATTTTTAAAACCTTGAAAGTTGTAACTTGATGCTTTTATTAAAAATATTATTTTAATAAATAACCCTAGTTTTGATTGTTTACATAGTGAGATTAAAATAATACAATGTATGAATAATGTTAAACAAGATTAAAAAACAATTTGATTCAAAAAGCTGGAGGCGCCGGGTATCGATCCCGGTACCTCTCGCATGCTAAGCGAGCGCTCTACCATCTGAGCTACGCCCCCGTTGAACAAGTTAGCCAAAATTAAGATTCTATATAATTTAACAAAAACAACATGGAAACATGCATCCATTCTATCTAGATTACTCATGAAAAAATATGTTTTGGATTTCACTCTTTACCATTATTTGTTTAGGTCACCGATATTGTTTTTAATGATAATGTTACTCATCAGGGTACAATGTTGTGTATGTGTGTGTTTTAAAATTCAAGAATACCAGCAGAATTTTAAGATCACTACGAATACCGGTACCTGAGCAATACTATTCTAAGTATTTTCGTTGATTGTATACACATCCCTACTTGTTTATTTTATATATCATACTTACCATACATATAACTACGAGTATATGAAGAACTACAGAACTTAAGGAATTTAGAACTGTTGCTTGGACGCATTAGTAATTTCAAGTTCAAAAGCGGAAGTAACGGTAACAAAATTTTACATTATCCTCTTTCTTCTTGCTTTCCATGTTGTAGACTCGAGAAAATATTGAGTCATTATAGTAACACCCAAAATACATCTAAGTGTTAAAGATCATCTCTAAGAAATGGTCTATAATTACATCAACCTTTCATCGTACTTTAAACGAGTAGGAAAAAGTAGGATTTAGCTATGAAACGTAGATTTCGTAATTTATGTGAATATCGTAAGTTCATTCCTCTTCCGGATATTTATTTTAATAAGACGATAAGAGAATAGGGAGGTAGATGATTCACCCTAAGATTAGTATGCAACATCTGTTACTCAACAAGATTGAATATAATGAAGTTGGCAAAATTTTTTGAATGAAAATGAAATTATTTCCTGTAATGTATTAATCTAAGAAACTACTAGTCCGATTAGGAATACTGTTTCAGTGTTAGAAAGCCCGTTTATCGGTAAAGGCTATAGGTTAAATATCATCATGCTACGGCCAATAGGAATGGCGTATAAATGAAAAATGCTATAACAACGCAAGAAAATTATTCCATTTGAGAGTTTCAACTTAGTGCATTGCAAAAACAATTAAATTTTCGCAAAAATAATATGTTTAGCAACAGCATATGTTTATCTTTTAAGATTTCCTCATTATAACCTTTTTTAATGATAAATAAATTGTTCACGCTGTACGAGATCACGCTACGATCAATAAATAGGAGACACCATCAAGTTACGTGGGTCAGCTAGTTATACTATAAAACAAATAATGCTGGCTTTATACTAATTCGGTATCTTTCTCGATATCAACGACTACGTTAATTGATTATTTATTAGTTGTCAAGATCGTTCTTAGCATTAATATGATGAGTTATGATATTATAAGGTGATCCATAATACATTAAACACACAATAACCTTTTGCTATTCAACTCGAATAAGAATATTGTAGTTATTATTAAACACTTATTTATTTTTTAGATTTTTAGTTTTATTTCATTATCAAAAACATATAATTATTACGGAAGCTGACGGTGACGAAATATTACAAACAATGTTGTCGGAGTCTTTTTTTTCGAAAATTACATCGTTTGCGTAAATTGTGATCTGTTGTTCTATTCAGATAACAAAAACCTTCAATCCTTCGTTACTCAGAAAGTACGTAAAAACATCAGGCGAAGTTGTACGAACATTTGGAATCGAATATTCAATATTTGAAGCCAGTATCCATAAATCATAATATTTTCACAGCTGATTTAACCATATGAGATTTTATGTATTAAGAAAAGTTCTTCAAATAGTAAACAGTGGATATATATACTTTTAGACGTCGGTTTGTTAAAATGATTTTACTGGCTGACGTGAAGGATGTATCGAAGAGACGATAAAAAATTACAATACAAAATAAATAAACAAAGTAAAATAACCTTTATTGCTGTTAATTTTCCTACAATGTAGTTATTATATGCTATAGTATGCTTATGTCCGTGAGGTGATGGATTAAGAATACATAGAGTTACCACTCCTATTCACCCCGTGGGTGTCATAAAAGGCGACTAAGGGCATAAAATATTCAGAAAAATATCAGTACAAAGAGAAGGAAAGCTTGAAACAAACCCTATTCCAACCCGTCTGGACAGCGTGGTGTAGTAGGCCAAAACTTCCTTGCTAAGGAGAGGCCTATGTCCAGCAGTGGACTCTAAAGGCTGTAGATGATAGTATGCCTACTTACTAGTATCTTTATATTTAAAGTATCAGCAAATAGATGTTTGTCTGCACCAGTTTGTTCGATAGACAAGTTGTATTCGATGAACAAGATGTATTCGATAGACAAGTTGTATTCAGTCCCTTGTAAACGGGTTCATACTGGACCAGCTAAATTCTGACCATATTTTTATTCTTTTACTTTTGTTCCCTTTGCTGTGTCTTGGGTACCATTCTGTTATTACATTTGTTCATTTCTCTTTACTGTTACTTAGCATATGCTCCGTCCGTCTCCATTTCAGTTGTCTATGGGCTATGGATGTATTTTTAAATATAGTTTTACCTTTCATTGTTTATAGTTTTACTAAGTAGACAGTGAATGAAAATAGTGTTGCATACTATGTATTAGAACTTGCTTATGGCTAAACCATTTCGGTACCAAATACGCAAAGAATGAATATAGATATTCATTCAATTGTTATCTGTAACAGAATAAGTATTTCAGCAATAAAGTAAGTTATAAAGCCATTCTTGCCAAGAAACATTGATATAAAAGTCTACTTGCTTTATAAAATAAACATTAAAACTCATTTCATTTCTCTGTTTACTTATCACTGACATTTTATTGTTTGCTAGCGATAACTCCCTAGTAACGTTTTATCAAAATTATCTCGCGAATATACAATACTTAATAGTTGTAAAAGATAAAGATGTAATAAAGAGGTTTTAAAAAGAAAAACAATTGGTATTCGGCTAATAATTTATGAAAATTCATCAAAGAGCTTTCATTTTTCCACGATATTAAATATTGTTCAATTGCTTCATTTTAAAATTTTAATCAAGCCCTACCTTTTATAAAAATTTTAATTTTCATAATTTATCGTGTAAAAATTGTGTAAAAATGTATGTAATATGTATAAATAATGTATTCTCTCAAATTTGTAACTTGGAAAAGGTTATTAAGCTGAGAAAAATTACTTTAAAAGATCACATGTACACATGTTTAGCAGTAAAGATTTCAATTTTAATTTGATATGATTATATACCATTAAAAATTTAGAGGTACCGAGAGAGTATAAAAGAGTGAAGGTCACAATAGGCAGTTAAATATAAAATGTGACAAAAACATTAGTTCTTTTAAATGACAGTGGTCGTCTATTTGTCTTGTATCCCAATTTTTATTTTGGACCTCGCTAAATTTTTAAATTGGCCATATCACAGCTTATAAACATCATAATAATAACATAATTTATTTATTGTTCTTTTACAAAGGTGAGTACATATAAAGTAAAACAATTATTAGTGTAATTTCTTTGTGAGACATTGATGTCAATATTAGGAAAACTTGTGTTACGGATCACCAGGCTCTCACCTCTCGGACCAATTTTGATAATAATTTCCAATAACTAAAGTATATACCTAATTTTTAAATGCAAAAATAAGTAAAAATATGTGTATAGTTGACTGTATGTTTGTGTGTTGGTGTACGCGTGAGTATGACAATCATCTTTTAGCTCTCTTAATCTGTGCTTAATTTGTTTACCTTAACAAAGTAAGTAGGTTTTTAGTATCATTATATGATAAGTTCTGTAACCATGTAAACAGTATTTTTTTTAAATTAAATTATTATACCTCGTTGATAGAAAGAAAGAAAATATAGAAATTTCTTTAAATATCGACAAGAACCTAAAAAAAAGAATCTATGTAAGTCTATCTACTATCATAATTTAAATTACAAAATAGTTTTTCTACGGTGGTTTAACTTGAGTCACCAAACATTTTTTTTAAAAAAAGAAAAAAACTTGTACGAAGCATCTGTTATTTCTGTACCATTAATATTAAATGTGTTTGGAAAATTTCATGTGGTTGGGTTGTGTAGTTAAGGTGTAAGAGCTTAACAAACGTACAAAGAATGTGATAACGTCTTGTTAGATAAAATTATGCGATAACGTCTTACGTTATTTTTGTTTGTTAAGGTGGCAAATACATATATATTTATATTGCTTGATAAGTGATAAGAAGTGTCACCGTCAAACTTTTTATTGCTGTTTGGTCACGGACAGTACGAATATTTCTCGCTTCAACTAATGCCGTACTACTACTACTACTGGTGGTATTTAATATACCTTTTACCCAAGGTTTACCTCGTCGTACCCCTTTTACCTCGTTTTAATGGTGATTTGTCATTCATTTTTTCATCTAGCTTCAAAATAAGCACAACTTAACTTGTACTATGATAGCTAGATTGACTGATAAAATACTTTTGATTATTTTACACGGAAACAAATATTTGTATATTATATTTGGTCCGAAACGGAAATCGAACCGAATTCCTTAAGTTCAGTAGTCGTTACCACTTCGTCACCGAGGCAGTAACAAAGTAGAGTCTGTCTTATCTCTGGATTTGTTTATCTTACATATTATTTAACTGCACTACGTATGGACTGATATCCATGTACTCAGACCAAATATACTTAGTCTGGCCATAAATACTGTTACACTTAATTATAAAAAAATATTACATTTGAATTTCGAATCTGTCATTTTTATACGATTGTTCATTGTGTTTTCTCATTTTGGCGCCAATACATTGTAAAATATTTTGCGATATTAAAATGGTGTGGGGTGATAAAGAGAACCGAATCACAACACAACGATACACAAAGTAGGTATGGAGCCAAATGCAATTTTTAAAACTCTCCATACACTTGGTATTAGTAAAATGTTTGTGTACCGGGCTATTAATAGGTACAATGAGACCTCCTCTGTTTGTGACAGAAAAAGATCTGGCCGTCCACGTAGTGTTCGTACGAAAAAGGTGGTCAAAGCAGTAAGGGAAAGAATTCGAAGAAATCCTGTCCGAAAGCAAAAGATTTTATCTCGGGAAATGAAGATAGCACCTAGAACCATGTCGCGTATTTTAAAAGATGACTTAGGACTTGCAGCCTATAAGAGACGCACTGGCCATTTCTTAACTGATAATTTAAAGAAGAATAGGGTGGTAAAATCGAAACAACTACTGAAGCGGTACGCAAAGGGAGGTCACAGAAAAATTTTGTTTACGGATGAGAAAATTTTTACAATTGAGCAACATTTTAACAAACAAAATGACCGTATTTATGCTCAAAGCTCTAAGGAAGCTTCCCAATTAGTCGACAGAGTGCAACGTGGACATTATCCGACTTCAGTGATGGTTTGGTGGGGTGTTAGCTATGAAGGAGTGACTGAGCCATATTTTTGTGAAAAAGGTATCAAAACATCGGCACAAGTGTATCAAGATACCATTCTTGAGAAGGTAGTTAAGCCCCTTAACATCACCATGTTCAATAACCAAGTATGGTCCTTCCAGCAAGACTCGGCGCCGGGTCATAAAGCTCGGTCCACGCAGTCTTGGTTGGAATCGAACGTTTCGGACTTCATCAGAGCTGAAGACTGGCCGTCGTCTAGTCCCGATCTTAATCCGCTGGATTATGATTTGTGGTCAGTTTTAGAGAGTACAGCTTGCTCTAAACGCCATGATAATTTGGAGTCCCTAAAACAATCTATACGATTGGCAGTGAAGAATTTTCCCATGGAAAGAGTGCGTGCTTCTATTGATAACTGGCCTCATCGTTTAAAGGACTGTATTGCAGCCAATGGAGACCACTTCGAATAAGCTTTTTATATTTTTAATTGTTTTATATTTATGTATTAAACTGACACACTGTAAAAGTAATAAATGTTATTTGCAGTTAACAATTTTCTTTTTTCTTTATTACAATATTTATGGCAAGACTAGGTATTTATATTATGTCCATACATAAATATTTACACGAAGCGGGATCGAATCCTTGACCTCTAACGTGACAGTCTATCGATATATTATAGTTTAAATATGAAGTACCTGGCAACTGAGCTTTGTTAGGTATTTTTTTTAATGGCTCCTTGTGTATATATTATAGTGTATTTGTGTTAGTATTCCTGTGTATATATTTATACGCAAGAATTGCTCGTTTAAAGGTATTAGATTGTATGGTCGGTTTATCAATTATTGTATAATTATGTAAATTCAATGTTGCTTTTAAACTAAATATTAATTTGACTATTATAAACCGTGATAGATCCTCCCCTAACAACGTAATACTCTATGTGTCCTCTGAATAAATACAAATTAGCCAGAGCCTATGTTCTAGGCAACAAACTACTGATAAATATACTTAAATAGTTTGAAATGCATATATGTTATTGATAAATCACACCCAGCCCGGACATATAACAAATGGTCGTGCTTCCTTGTTTAATCTATATCATTGCCTTGGTGACTATGTCAGCAAGAGTTTTAGGTTTATAGAAAATAGAAATATGAGTTATTTATATTAAAATTTTCTATCGGCTTTCGACGAGAAGTGTCCCTCCTCTAAGATATTTCTTTAAAGGTAAGCAAAAATCAAACTGTACACGTTTAAAAATAGGCAATATTCCAGTGAAGATAATTAAGAAAAGTTTCATAAGCCCCCTTATGATCAGAACAATGTTGTTGGGTCGACAAACAAATATAGCCCACAGAGACGTAACAAACCCGATCTCACAGCTCGTTATTTTACAATATTTATTTTAATAATGCGATATAACGCCGGGGAGGGGTAAAAGTGGTTTCCTTAAAACATTGTGGCGGCTTTGTGGTCCCTTCGGTACTTATTTAAATATAGCGCCTGACGAAAAATGTAAAGTATACGCGTTTTATCAGAACAATACATATTGCTGTTAGAAAATTGATGATGCGTAAAAAAATATTTTGTGGTGTTTTTTTTCGATATCTTTAATATGTTTTAAAAAGTTCTTATGTGTAGGTGGATTACTTTATTATCCTTATTCGAGGTTCAATGATTTTTTGTAAATTTTGGTGACCTCTAAATTTATGCTACTAGCTACATACGTACATAAAATCATGCCATTTTTACCTGGAGGGGTAGTCAAAGGCATATTAAAGGCCCTCTAGGTATTATATATTAAATCAGGTACTTTGAACAGGGTATTTAGTGTTACTTAAAATTTACAGTTAAATATTATATTATAACCCATTTATTACAGCAACACGCACGACAGTGTGAGTTGTGTTAATGAATGTAGAAATAAAGTTTGATATTAAATAAAATTAATATTTTGTGACAGGATAGACGTTGTTCGCAGCTTTAACACTTTGTCTATCAAATCTACTAACTACTAGATCAGTATAATTCGATTTAAAACTGTGTTTTCATATTTGGTTATATTTCTTTGAGGTATTTAAGTGTAAGTATTTAAAAATATGTCATTAAAAATAATGTAATGAATACTTTATTATTTGCAACGACAAACTAAACTCACTATAGCTATGTAATGTATTTAACTTTTTATAATGATCTCTTATGTCTCCATAATATTTTTTTACTGGACACTAGTATATTAGTACAGCCGCCTAACTTCTGAAGTTAGACGGCTATACTAATAGCTAATTATAACTAACTGGACTCTCTTATAACTTACAAATTCTTATTATACTCGTATTGTACCACAATAACAGCAGACTTTGTTGGTAAGAATATAAATTTATGAAACAATTCCTTTGGATAGTTTAGTCATACTATTAAATAATTTGGTAATGCATAGATGAAGTTAAAGATAGACTCTGAATGGAAGAATTGAGATAACCCGTTGTTTAAACACCATACCCATAAGTTCCACTTCTTTGGACGCATTCGTCGAATCTGATCCTCCTATAGATGTAAATTAGGATGAAAATTCAAAAGAGCACTTAGTTTTAAACCGGAATCGAGCCACTTCAAGTATTAATTGCTTTTCGTGGCTCATTGTGATTCAGATCTGTGGAAGTGAGATGCAAATTACTCTGAACTTTGCAATTGCTCCACTTTTCTAACGGAAATGTGAAAACTTCCATGAAAACAACGTTTATGGCATAGAAAAGTCTATCCAAACATTATTGAAACTGTTTTTCTTTTCGGCCAAATTACGGAACATGTTATGTATTTAAATTGGGTTTCTATCTGGCTAATAAACCTTTCCATGTTTTTAGATAATACATACATATGTTGTTTATTTGTCGTATAAATTGTGTCAGAAAAACTGAGATAGTGACTGAGTATAGGTAAGGCTAGTGTAATTATTTTGTATGTATACTTTTTAAGACAATTCCCACACTAGGAATATATACTGTGTCACAAAAAAATATAAAACACTCAGAACGATGACTAATGTGTGGATCACACAAAGTGTAGTCATATCTACGGATCGAGTCCATGACATAGAGCAGAAGGAAGTGGCGTGATGACTGCCTAGTAACACAATAAAATGAAAGTAGTGTAAATCACTACGTCGTCTGTGTAGTCATTTTATTAGGGTCTGAGAAAGTCCAATTTTTCTTGGGACTCAACAGATTCATATTAAATCTTGATAATGTTTAGTACAGCAAATCTATAGAATTCTAATATTTACATTCCTTGAGCCTCTGCCTCTAAGGCAGTCCTCTACCACCTTCTTCTGACGAGCTCTTCTAACTGATCCTACCTTCTCCGTTCCTCTATAGAATACGCCGTGTGGGACTTAGAAGCCACCGTTTTAGAGTGGCAGACATACGCTCTCGAACTAAAGGCTTTTAAACAATAAAAAGCTAGATTTCATTGACTATAGTATTCATCTCCCTTACGTAATAAAGACAAATTGTTATCAAACATAAAGTTTAAAAAAAATATAACAAGGTAATAAAAGAAGACGATCACATCACATCAAGACCCCTTAATGATCCAGTGATTGATATATGATATATTTTGTTGAAAAGGAGGTTTTTCACCTGCTATATCACGCTGGCTAGACGGGCAGGAATAGGATTTTTTTCAAGTCTTCTTTCTTTTTGGAGTAGTGTTGTCCTTTGGTTGTGGTTTACATCCTTAGTTGCCTCTTACGACACCCACGAGATTAATAGAGGTGTCAACACTCTGTATTTTTAATCCATCATCACATGAACGAGAGAAGACAAAGGATGTCGATTTAGGGAAGACTAGAGGAAGATATGTAACAGCACAGCTCAAGTAAGCTGAGGGTGCGTTACAGTTACTCGGGCTGGCTGTCGCATTGTTATAAATAAAATTGTAAAAACGAAGAAATAATTCATAATATTTGCTTCTCGGATCAACATTTAAAAGAACTCATTTGCAATTTATTATTATAAATTTTCAAATTAAAACATTCTGACCACGCTAGTCATTTATATATTTAAACCTTCAGACATTCCATTGAAATTGCCATGCAGTAGGTATGAAAACAAAATCAGATACGTGTCCAAATTAATATTTAAGTAGCTAGGCCAATAAGGTACATAAGGTTTAAATAAACTAGAAAAAATAATATTGGAGATAAAATTTTCCGTGTCTTTTTTTCTTCCTTCCTTTTTTTTTACGTGTCGAACCATCCTCGGGCCGTCACTCCACCGGGGTTTACGGCAGGGTGGTGTGTTGGAATCGGGTCGGATAAAGTCACACGGTGTGCCACTCTGCGCCTGAGATAGAAGGGATCCGGGAACAGCTGCTATTACGGCAGCATCTGTGGGTAAACTCTCTATTTAGGTGACGTACGGCACACGCAGACGTCGCCTCCTCGCGGCTTTCTACTGTAGCGGATGGAGTAAAACCCGTTCCGTCTACCCGCGGCCACACTCAAGGTGGCATAAGGTACTGGTACACGCGCCTCCATTACCCGGTTGGCTGGCAAATAATTGAGACCGAGCGAAGATCGCCCTCCCGGGTCTTCTCCGTCGCCTCCTTCTGCAAAATTACGTCTTCGCAAAAGGTTGCGACCGCGGTAAAACAACTGTCGCTACCGACCATGGAGCGTATGATGGCCGGCAGCGAGAGATCTCCTCCAATAATTGCAGTGAGGACCCTACGCTGCTCCGCCCAGGAGGAACAAACCTTTACCGTGTGTTCAGCCGAGTCCTCACTACACTGCACTGTAGTGAGGACCCGTGCTGGCACCCTACCCACTCGACGATGACCAGCTGGAGAGCCTCCAGGACGGCAAAATCAGCACGAGGAGTGTCCAGCTAAATAGACCAACGAGTCATCGTGGCTCGACAAGCGGCCTTACGCCACTCACCTACCTCTTCAGGCGAGGGCCTAATGCCGCTACCTGCCCGGAAGTCACTTGTCCACCAATAAACTTCGGTGAACACTTCCGCCTCCAAATCCCACGGGGAGTTCGGGTCAAGGCGCACACCGCCTCCGTCGATACGGTGCGGTAACCGCGTATGGCTCCAACCGCCAATATCCTCTGAGGTTGCCACAAATGAACCCTATTCTAGGCGGCCAGAGCTGCCGCTCACACTGGTACACCATTGACCGGGCAACCCCCATATACAGCAGTCTCGTCGTGACGCTGGCTCCACCTAAATCGGACAAAAGACCCCTGAGGGTAGAAGCAGAGCCAACCAGCTTTGGAGCAAGCTGTCGGAAGTGCTCGTCGAAGAGCCACTTCCTGTCAAGGATCAGGCCCAGATACTTCATCTGGGCCTGAGCCGGTACGAGGACTGAATTGACTACTATAGAAGCGCGCACAGAGGGTGCACTACGACGGGACCCATGGAACAATAGGGCCTCCATCTTATCCAGAGCCACCCGTAAACCCAGCGCCTCAATGCGCCCGACCACCAGAGAGATTCCAGTCATGAGCTGCCGCCTTAGAACACCGTCTCGGTCCTCGTACGTGATAGTACGTTCCTGTAGATAGTCTGCCAGAAGCCGCCTTAGGTACTCTGGCACTTCATGGTAGTGGAGTGCTTCGTTGAGTTGCTCCGTAAATAACAGACTATTAACCCCCTATACCCGCGCGTGTGTCTGAGAGACCGACAGAATTATTTTTTAAAATATTTATAGAAAGGGTAATGCTAGTTGAATGAGCTTTCTAGTACCTACTTGCCTAATTCGACACAACCTTGAAATTGGTGTGAAGTGTGACTTTGCGCGGGGGCCACATTTGGGTGAACTACGCCTTACTCGGTGCGAGAGACCGGCGCGGGCAAACGTGTTACTATTTTTGGTAAGTAATATTTTTTTATTTTCGCGGTTTCCTTAGTTTTTATAATGTCGATTGCATTTATTTATAAATAAGTATATTTCTAGCTATTTATAGATTCATTTATTATAGTTTTTTTTTAATATTTTAATATATTTTTATTATAAAGTCAAAGTCAAAGTCAAAGTCAAATTCATTTATTCATTTAGGTCACAAAAGACACTTATGAACGTCATAAAAAAAACAATAAAAGATGAAAGATGAACAATCTGTCGATTAAAATTACAGCTAGCTGGGTTCGCAGATTGTTCATGGTAGAGTGGTGAGAAAAGAACCCAGGAAAGAAACTCACCACCACTCTTTTAACTCAAAATCTTTTAAATATTAAACTAGCAGTTACATTCACAATCATGGGTCTTAAAAAAAGAGCAATTCATTTCCAAACATCTAAATCTGTGACATAGTCTGAAACTGAGTAATAAGCCTTTTTGGACAACCTCAGCTTAACAAATTTCTTAAATTTACTAATAGATAATAATACTATGTTGTTTGGTAATTTGTTATAAAATTGTATACATTGTATTATTGTATGTAATTGTATACATAATATAACCTATATTTCAAAGTATTTTATTTCAGTACTTTTATGTATTCATATAAGTTATTTCTGTTTCAGAGATTCGTTTATCGACGTGTTAATGAAAGAGGAGCAGATTAGACTGATGTTAGAAGGGATGCGTTGATACCGTTTACAAAAAGTGTGTGTTTCTATAATGTCACTAGAGGTCAATAGGTGGCCTATGGTGGTTTTTATAGAGTTATGAATGTAGCAGAAATTAATTCTTATATTATTTACTCTCAAAATAATCCTGACAAAAAGTCAAAAGAAGAGGTTTTCTTGAAAAATTGTCTTATGAACTCGTTGACGCACAGTTGAGAAGACGGGCGGGAACTACTTGTTTATCGAGAATCATACGACAGAGATGTGCTGAAATTTGCAAAATAGATGGTCCTGAATCATCAGGTACCGTTAACAATCTCAGCCAAGGATGTTGTAACTTTTGTTCCTCGAAAAAAAATCGTAAAACGCGTTACAACTGTTTTACTTGCCAGAAATACTTTTGTATAAAACAAACGGTTATGGTTTGGTCTGATTGCTATACTAATCAATCTAAAGATGATTAGATTTTAATTTTTTATTTGTATGTTTAGTATCTATAATATTAATGGAGATTTTTATGTTTTTTATTGGAAGAATGTTAATTTTGCTTAACTTTATCGTAGTATATATTATTATTTATTTTATTTATTTATTAGAATTACTAATTTTTTTCAAAGGCTGTTTCTGAAGACTGTAAAACAATAGTAAATACAAAAAATGAATAAAATAGTGTTTCATTTAATTATTAATATCCTAAACTTTAAATAACAAATGAGTTTATACTAGGTTTCCTCGATAAAAATCAAAGCTTCGGCTTTTAAAATGTCCGTGAGACCGTGCGCGGGTCTATACCCGTGTTACACTAATTGGCGCGGGTACTGCAAGGTTAAATGCGTTAGCGATGTCCAACGACACAGCACGCCGTCACAGCTCACCGTCGAACGCCCCGCTCGAAAACCGAAATGGGGCGTCCGACAAATCGGGGCCCGCCTCACACAGGTGCCGGACGGTGCGGGTAGTGAGTATCCTCTCAAACAGTTTATGTCTGTTTGGGCCTGGGCTGCTACCGAATCGGCAGGCCGTACCGGCTACTTCAATAGGACCAGCTTCCCGTTTTTCCAGTACTCAGGGAAGCGTCCAGACGCCAAGCTAGCGTCCAGGACCCCCCTGAGGCGGTCCAACATGTGTTGGACCAGCACTCGGGCAGGTATCCCGTCTGGCCCGGGGGCAATGTCAGTCTCATATCCTACTGTGACTATACATATGCAAATTGCAAAAAAAAGAAAATACATTTATTATATTTTTCTTTTGATGTTCATTTCAACTCAAATCATATTAATAATTGGTTACATGCTATCGGAACTACGAACTACGAAACATTTCAATTAAAATCAAATTCCAATTTATTTTAAAACTCTTACCATAATTTAAAACTGTGTGGTTTGGTTTGAGGATTAAATAAAAATAAAACCATACGCCAGTTTAAAATAGCATATTTTTACGTTGCAGTTTTTAAACCAGTATAAAAATTTATATTTGTTTCTTTCTATTTTATATAACATGTGCCGTTCTTTACTGTCATAAAAAAATGTTTTTGTATTAATATTGGGTACTTCATTATAAGCGTGTAGGTGGAGCTACCTACCATTAAAGGCTTCGCAACGTCAACCTCCCTTCCACGCGGTGCACCCTGGTAAATAACGGACGAGACTCTGGTGACCGATTCATGCCCGTATGACCACATTATTGCGTGAATAACAAAGATTCGGTACTGATAACGAACAGCAGCGTCACCAGATAATGATTTTGGCCACTGTGGTCAGCAACTCACCTGCTAACTGTGGTGACTATAGCAAATTTTCCCCCCAAATGAGTCACAACCGCATGCCACGGCCCCCAGATCCCGATAGCCACTGTATTTCTGGCCATGGAACTAGCCACGAACGGTATGAAGAATCCCCAGATTGCGGTAGGATACCACTGGCGACTGTACTTGGCAACGTACAATGGACGCACTCTGCGACTGGATGATCGCCTCACAGAATTGGAAACGGAGGTAGCATATTTTGGAGTTATCACAAATCCGAAGGCAGAGTGACGATATGATAGCCCTAGATTTTGGCCACTTGCTTTACGTCCGAGAAGGAGACCAATTATCACAAGGTGGTGCCGGATTTATGCTCCATAAATCGCTTAGAAACAACGCGGAGAACATTTACAACGTTAGGTTGTATAAAGATATGCTCCTACGACCGCACATCCTGACGGTGAGGTGGTGCAATTACTCAAAGCTAAGGTTTTTGACCAGTTCGTCCTACCCGTAATAACCTATGGAAACGAGACGTACATATTGACAGTGGGACCGGTCCACAAGTTTGAAGTCAACGTGCGATAGAATGTGCCATGCTGGGTGTTTCTCTGTGTCATAAAATTCGTAATGAGGTTATTCGACAGAGAATCGGAGTAAGTGACCAACATGTGTTAGAGTGGAGATCGTAACGAGGGAAACATAGTGTGGGACGCTCTATGGCACGATGGACCGACGACTTAAAAAAAAGGGTGAGCAACAGATGGATGTGGATGGTTCAAGACTGGGATGGTTGGTGCTGTTTGGGAGAGGCCTTCGTTCGGCAATGGACGGCAATAGGCTGAAGCAAAAAAATACTTTATTACATTAGAACTCATAAGCTGCCGCTGGTCAATTATGTTATGATAGAGTCAATAATACTTTCCAATTATAAAAATAATATTTTATTTAAAATGCAACTATCAAATATTATCATGAAAGTTAATTCATATACAAGATATTGGAATCGTAATTAACGTCATGAAACGTATCAAACAAGAAGTTAATTAGTAAAATGCAACAGTGAACACAGGATTGGTTTTGTATTATATATATCAGCGAATGCATACACAGTGCTAATGAGAACGTAAATGTATTAAAATAACAACCTATATTTTATTCACATCCTCATTGAGTTCGTTAGTGTTTATGATGGCAAATGCCTTTTTACAAGTCGTTTATACTTCGCATTTACAGACTTTTTAGTGGCACTGGTCGCACAAGGGTTAACATTTAGATTCAATGTTGGTGTGGAGCAATCGTTCTGGGGTGCTTGGCTAGAAAACCTCCACGTGGTGCACCCTGGTAACGTTGGCGATGGTGTTGTTCATCATTGCCAACGGCTAATATTCTAGCACGAAGAGGAAGCCATTTTCTTCGGCAATTCGGCCGAGAGATGGTCCAACAGAGCGGGCGTGTCTATCGGATCCTTTGTTGGTTCTTCGCTCTTCGGAACATTGAGGAGGAAAACCTCGGTAAAAAATCACGATGGTGGGACCCTTTCTAGGGTCGGAGTTCCTCCGCTCAGAGGTGGAAAAGGTAGGACGGGCTCGGTGTGCACTTACACTGCCACCGAGTAGGCATCAGGAGACGTAGTCTCCCTGCCGCCGTCAACATATCGTAGTCCCGAGTTGGAGTCTTGTGACTCCAAGCGGGGGCGAGGGTCTTGACTTAACCGCCCGGACTGCGAGGAAGAACACCTCTATAAAAAATTACCCCGAATCCCGTCTTCTGGTGCGTGACCAGGGGATGCATGGCTGACGGGTTGTTCAGTCGTAAGCGCACCCCCAGCCGGGGCACCTGTGGACCCCTCGGTTGGGCATAAATATACGCTTGCCCGGGTATTGGGGGATCTCTGCCCGGGTCGACCTGTAGTTCTCCCCCCACTCGTGGGTCTAACATGGAATCTCAAACTAAAAACATAAAAATAAATATAGAAGGAGAGAAGGAGAAAAAGGAGAAGAAGGAAAAAAGCATAAGAGTGGACGACTTCTCGTCCAATTTAAAGGACGCATCGGTTGGGACGCCTATGTCGATGAGGCTCCCAGAAGTCATTATGACTGCTGGGAGCCGCAGAACATCGGAACGATTGCGTTCCAGATCTACATGCTCATCGGATGGCACGGGAGGTGACCCGATGGAAACGGAGCTGTGCGACTCCCGAAAACGCGGGCGCTCCAGGGACGAGGAGAGCGACACGTCCCAGGAGATGTTGCCTCCTAAAGTCGCCAGCAGCCGTAGAGGAAGGTCGCGAACTTCGGTCTCGATCCCGTCAGGCTTCGTCTTCTGTAAGGCGGAAGCCTATAGGCGGGTTAGAGCGGACGGCGAAGCACTTGCAGAGGAGAAGATCGCAGATCTCTTGCTTAAGATCAAGGAGCCGATGGCAGGGGATTCTGTTCCCCAAACGCCATCGTCCATGCAAGAGAGAATGAAAGCAGCGGTGGCTATCATCCACAAGGTAGCCACCAAGTCGAGTAACCTTAAGGGTTCTTTTGTAAAGGCCCTTAAGGACTCCTCTTCTGCAGTTGCGGGGGTCGTTGAGACCCTTATTGGGGACGTGGCTCGTCTCCAAGTGGCCAACAACCACCTTACAGGGCAGGTGGCTGAGCTGAGCGCGCAGTTTGCCCAATTTCGGGCGGGTCGCCCTGAGCGAGAAGGCCCGTCACAGTCGCTTGCCCTTGCCAATCCTGGTACCATCGCTGATGCCCATCTGCGCCAAATCACAGACGCAGTGTGGCGCATGATGGACGGACGTCTCGTCGGCTTGGAGGCGAGACTACCTTCAGCTCCTGTCGTCCGATCGCCGCTCGCGGCACATAGACCAAAGGCCACATCGGCGCTTCCCGTTGTAGGCGGTCGTGTGTCCTATGTGGCGGCGGCGTTGGTGTCTGCTGTTCCTGCGGCGTCGGTGTCTGCTGTTCCTGCGGCCGCTCCGAGGACAGGACAGGCGGCTAAAGTAGTAGCTAAGACGGGTGCACAGAGGTCAGGGCCCAAAACGGCGGCCAAGTCTAGAGCGTAATTTCCTCCGCTCCCCACTCCAGCCGCTGTACCTGGCACCTCCACGTCTGTTCCCTCCATATCTGCCCCTTCCACGGATGGTTGGCAGGTAGTCGGGGGGACAAAGAAATCCCGAAAGCGCGGTAAAAAGGCTGCTCAAAAGGCAGCCTCCACCCCGCAGTCGCCATCGGTGGTAGTCACCACCACGAAAAAGCCGCGCAAGCTTCAAGTATCCAAAACCGCGGTGGTGGTGGTCACCGTGTCATCGGAGGCGGCTAAAGGCGGACTGTCTTACGCTGCCATTTTCCAGAGGGCCCGGGCTAGTCTCGCCAATGACATCGGGACGGTAGGTGTCAGGCTGCGCCTCACTCAGACGGGAGCTCGAGTCCTCGAGTTCCCTGGAGCCAAAGGTGCCAAGACCGCAGACACGTTTGCCGAGAAATTGCGGGGCATGTTTGTGGCCACGGATGGTGTTAAGATCGCCAGGCCTCCCAAGTGCGCATAGTTGCGCATTTCGGGCCTGGATGACTCTGTAACGACAGAAGATGTCCGTGTTACAATTAGCGAGAAGACGGGCCGCAACACGGACAACATCAGGGTTGACACCATCCGCCCCGGTCCTGGAGGGCTTGGCGCAGTGTGGATCAGCTGTCCGGTAGCGTCGGCTAAAGTTTTGGGCGATGCAGGCAGGATCCTCGTCGGTTTTGTGAATGCCAGAGTCACTGTTCTGGCGGCAAGACCGATGAGGTGCTTTAAATGCCTAGCATCCGGACACACACGCGCCAAGTGCGTGAGTTGTTTTGACTGCAGCGGACTATGCTTCCGCTGCGGTCGACCAAGGCACAAAGCGGCAGAGTGCTCTGCCGCCCCTCACTGCCCGGCTTGTGCGGCGGGTAACATGCCCGCCAATCATCAGATTGGGCAGGGGGGCTGTAAACCTCCCCGCGATTCTCGGCGAACGTTGGGGGCTAGCCAGTCGGCCCAGGCTGCCTCCGATGCCGTTCGCACGTCGACATCGTCGCTCATGGAGGAGGCTGTAGAGACAGTCCAGTAATAAGCCAGGTCTCCAGTCTCCTAGTCCAGACGAACCTGAACCACTGTGCCGCGGCGTAGGATCTTTTCCTGCAAACCATGGTACAGTGGTCGATCGGTGTTGCCGTAGCCGCGGAGCCCTATTACGTTCCTCCCCGTCCAAACTGGTTGGGCGACCGGGACGGTTCCGTGGCAGTCGTCGGCTCCACGGCGGCTCATTCCCCGCCCTTGTCGCTAAAAGACAAGGGCACTGGATATGTTGCTGCCGAGTGGGGGGGGATCACCATATATGGTGTTTACTGCTCCCCCAACCGGAGTGTGAGCGACGACTTCGAGGTTTTCCTTAACAACTTGGAAACCTCGATGCGGCGGCTAACGTCTGGGCACGTCCTAGTGCTGGGGGACCTTAATGCAAAATTCATTGCGTGGGGTTCCCCCAGAACGGACACAAGGAGCAAGGCCGTAGAGGAGTGGGCGGCCTCGGTGGGCCTTTGTTTATTAAACACACACGTGCGTGCGACAGCAGGGAGGGTCGATAGTGGACCTTTCGTTCGCTACCCCTGCCCTCGCGGCACGAGTAAGGAACTGGCGCGTCCTGGAAGAGGTTGAGATGCTCTCGGATCACCTCTACATCCGATTTCAGCTCTCCCGGACCTAGGACCCCAGTAGGGGTCACGCGGCGCGGCGTTCTTCTCGCTTGCCGCGGTGGGCTGTAGCCAAACTAAATCGGGACCTACTAGAGGAGGCGGCCATCGTTCACTCTTGGCTGTCTCCGCAGGCTCCGGCCGAGGAGGTTGACATGGGGGCTGGTCGTTTCCGCGATGTGATTACGCAGATCTGCGATGCGGCCATGCCCCGCATCCGACGTTGTCGGCCTCCTCGGAAGGAGGTTTACTGGTAGTCTCAGGAGTTTGCGGACCTCCGCGAAGAAGGCGGAGAGGACCAACTTCATGAGGAGTACCGAAAGGTGCGGAAAACTCTGAAGCTGGCCATAAGCCGCGCTAAAGAAATTAAGAGAAAGGAGATGCTGGAGGGTCTCGATCGTGACCCCTGGGGTCGCCCTTATCGTGTGGTGCAACAAAAACTCCGCACGTTGCCCCCCCCTCTCCCTTACAGAGACACTCCAGCCCAGCTTCCTGCGGGAAGTGGTCGAGGGCCTTTTCCCGCAGCGGGTGGAGCACACACCCCCGTCGATGGCCTCCATGGTCGGAGACGACGGGGGGAACGAGGACAATGTTCCAATGTTCCACCTGTCAGGGAATCGGAGGTAGGGGCGGTTGTTCTAAATGGTTGGGTGACGGTGACATCATTACACGTAAAACAGGCCTACGTATGTATGTATACGGATGTAAAGTCTATGGATAACATTTGGCACAACCATTTAGAACGTAGAGAGTATCCTCTCAAATAACTTACCCGCCTCGTTCGGCACCTCTGCGAGGTGGGTCCCGATCTGTCGGACGCCCAATTTGAATTTCGGGCGGGGCGTTCGACGATCGATGCCGTGCTACGTCTCAGGGCTGTTACCGAAGAGGCGGTGAGCTGTGGCGGCGTGCTGTTGGCGGTGTCGTTGGAAATCGCGAACGCATTTAATAGTCTGCCATTTAGCTGCATCAGGGAAGTGCTTCGCTACCATGGAGTGCCAGAGTACCTGAGGCGGCTTGTGGCAGACTACCTTGAGGAGCGTACCGTCCTGTACGAGGACTGAGATGGTGTTCTGCGGCGGCGGCTCATGTCGTGCGGTGTTCCACAGGGGTCTGTCCTCGGACCACTTCTGTGGAACATGGGATACGACTGGGCCCTTCGAGGTCGTCTTTCCCCCGGGATGGACGTAATTTGTTACGCCGATGATACGTTGGTCACGGCCCGGGGAGCGAATTTTCAAGAGGTGGCGCGCCTGGCCACCACGGGAGTCTCTTTGGTGGTCGGGCGTATTGAGGCGCTGGGTTTGCGGGTGGCCCTAGATAAGACGGAGGCTTTGTTGTTCCATGGGCCCCGTCGTGGTCCGCCCCCCGACGCCTCTATCGTAGTCAATTCGGTCCTCGTACCGGTTCGGGCCCAGATGAAGTACCTGGGCCTGATCCTCGACGGGAGGTAGCTGTTCGACGAGTACTTCCGACAGCTTTCTCTAAAGCTGGTCGGCGCTGCCTCTGCCCTTGGGCGACTCTTGCCCAATTTGGGTGGAGCCAGCGTTGCCACGAGACGGCTATACACAGGGGTTATCCGGTCAATGGCGCTGTATGGTGCGCCGGCGTGGGCGGCGGCTCTGACCGCCCAGAATAGGGCTCAGCTCTGGCGCCCTCAGAGGATATTGGCGGTTAGAGCCATACGCGGTTACCGCACCGTATCGACGGAGGCGGCGTGCGCCTTGGCCGGAACTCCCCCGTGGGATTTGGAGGCGGATGTGCTCGCCGAAGTTTATCGGCGGACGGCTGACTTCCGGGCGGGTAGCCGCATACGGCCCCCGCCCGAACAGATACACGAGTGGCGTGAGGCCGCTCGTCGAGCCACGATGGCTCGTTGGTCGTTTCGGTTGGAGACTCCTCGTGCTGGCTTTGCCCTCGTGGAGGCTCTCCAGCCGGTCATCGCCGAGTGGGCGGGACGGCAGCACGGGACCCTTTCCTTCCGACTGACGCAGGTCCTTTCCGGGCACGGTTGCTTCGGGAAGTATCTGCAATCGGTCGCGAGGAGGGAATTGAATCCCGCCTGTCATCACTGCGACTGCAGTGAGGACTCGGCTCAGCACACGCTGACGGTTTGTTCCGCCTGGGCGGCGCAGCGTGGGGTCCTCACTGCAGTTATTGGAGGAGATCTCTCGCTACCGGCCGTCATACGCTCCATGGCCGGTAGCGACAGTTGTTTTACCGCGGTCGCAACCTTCTGCGAAGACGTAATTTCGCGGAAGGAGGCGGCGGAGAAGGCCCGGGAGGACGATATCCACTCGGACTCAGTTCGCCGCCGGCATGCCGGGCGGCGGAGGCGCGCATATCAGCGCCTCACGCCGCCTTGAGTGTGGGCGCGGGTGGACGCAACGGGTTTTCTCCTCCATCCGCTACAATGGCTAGCTGCGAGGAGGCGACGTCCGCGTGTGCCGTACGTCGCCTAAAATAGAGTGTTTATCCATAGATGGTGCCTGCATTAGCGGGCATGCGCTAGGAGGGATCTGGATGTCGTAATAGCAGCGGTTTCCGGATCCCTCCTATCTCAGGCGCAGAGTGGCACACCGCGTGGTTTTAGTCAGTTCGATTCCGACACACCACCCCGCCGTAAACCCCGGTGGGGTGACGGCCCGAGGGGGTTTCCACAAGACAAAAAAAAAAAAAAAGTAATCGTTCTTTTGTCGTAAGACGTTAGTCTTGACCTTTTTTTTCTGTCTGATCTGATTGCTCACTGTATAATTCAGGTACTGTGTACTTAGTTTTGTGTCTCTATTTAAGACCACTTGGTGTAACAATTATCTTTAATGAAAATTCCGTATTCATTCATTCAATTCCGTATTCGTATTATATAAGCCTGTTCTTAAAATGCAAGTTTTAATCTACTATACTACATTCTGGCTAGACTACTTTTATTTTGCTGTTGTACTGCGTGGTTTGTTCCCTTATTCAGTTCTTACGACACCCGTACTACGTATTCTTAATCCATCATTACACGTAAAACAGGCCTACGTATGTATGTATACGGATGTAAAGTCTATTGATAACATTTGGCAACTAAAGTACGTTATTATTAGAACTACATAGATTGTAATCTGTGTTCGACCAACGCGTCTGTGATCCTTTTAGCTAAAGGATCTTTGTTAATGTCAATCGATTTTATAACGACACTTAGTAGCCTTATCTATTCCTTTCAATCGAATAAAAATCAATATAGATAACATAAGGAGCGATATTTTTGAAGGAGGTCATCAACTGATTCTATTAACATTTTCATTGCAAATTACTATAAATCCAGATTCTAATCATTGTTTAAAGTACATTTAAAGACAATTGCCCATTTTCACGGAACGACATCCAGTCAGGGCCCGTTCGGTACACAACGAGATTGCTTGTTTAATTTTAACAATTACCATATTTTTTAACTTAACATCTGTTGGTTTACCCTTTCTAAGGAGTTTAATTATGAGTTTCGGTGGTTCAATTTAATATTTTATAACCCCTTCACATCGTAATCACTGTATTATTGTGGTTAAACTATTTTTTCTCTAGCCTAAAAGTGTACCAGAATAAAAAAAGTGTATGTCAGAATTTTTATTAATTTGATTGTAAAAAAAATTAAGTTTTCAAATTAAAGTTAGAACTACATAGAAATTGACTATTCATTTTGTATTCCTTCCAATAACAAAATGTTAGTGGTAAAAGATAAAACTATTAAAATGTTTGGCAAACCAGGTAATCATCAAAAAAATGCTTTACATACACCTCATTGTCTATTTTAAGTGAGTTATTACGATCTAAAACTCTTTATTAAATATTCTTGCATACTAAAATAAAAAAAATCTTCTCTCTGATTGATTGCACAGATGGTGTAGTGATTTAAGCAGTACTATTGCTGTTGTAATCCACAAATTGTCGTTATGAATCTTAGATGCTCTTTATATCCATTTTATGAACGTTTGTAAAGTCACCGCATGATATACATAGGACAAATTCCTCGTATTGCTCTTTGCTATGGAAGTTCTTTTCAGAAAAAAATTGTATTTGTTTAATAATATATGTAGATATCTAACAATTTTAAATTTCATTGTCACAGTAAACGGTAAATGTTTGTATTGTATGTGTCTAATTTTAAAAGTTGAAAATAAAACACACTTTGGAAGAAACTAGCGAGACAACATTAAGTGTTAAGATGAGTAAGGCACAGGTGACAGTTGGTGGTACAAAGTTGAAACCACGAGTTGAAACACTCGGCGGACTTGTGATAAATTGTTGTTGTAATGAGAGCTGTACTCACCACATGTTATACTCTATACACTATGGAGAAAACTTCTGGCGTATAATTTTACATAAAGAATAACGCCTTACTTTTTTGTTGTTAGTTGTATTTTTACTTACATAAAACTTGCAATTAAGGCTTTATATTTTTGTCAACACTTAAAAAAAAGAACAAGTAGTATAGAACGTAAAGTATGGTTATTAGTACTGCTTAAAAGTTCTTAGTGTAATCGACTCTATCTTTAACTTTAATAACTTATCGATAATCGAATGTTAAATGAAATATTTCTGAAGATGCTTTGTGTATATTCAAAACACTAGTAGATATATATATCTATAACTCATAAGCAAACTCTTTATTGGAAGTACAGTTTCGGTTCTCTGCGTAACGAAATTACTTGAGGTTGAGGTTCCTTCAATTTGTTACGGTATAAGAGAGTAAACACTAACAAATTAAGACTTAAACCTAGGTGATTAACCTTTGTTTTCTCAATGACTCGATGCATTTACCAGTAATACTAGTAAAAACAACGAAAACATTAATTTCACACTGGTTTTCAGAATATTTCTGGTGAAGCGACGCTCTCCCAAGTTCTGTTTAGAGAACAATTGTGAAGTTTGAAAATACTTAGATCTTTTGTGCTTGAAAAGTCCGTGTTTATGAAAAGTATATTTCAAATTGTGTAACACATGTATGATAATTAATGCCTTTTATTTAGGCCACCTTAGTATGGGCCAGGCCGTCATAGTATGGGTCACAATACTGCATTGTGTGCATTCGCAATGAGCATGGTTACCACTACTCTTGAATTCTATTCATGTTTTCCTTCAGGCAGAGTAGAGTGATTTTGGTACGATCCGAATAAGAATAAAAGATTTTTTACTGTCTACAGGACGCAACTAGGTTTTAACAGCCAATAATATATTAGTTTAAGCTGTCATTTTTCACACATACACGTGCACATTTAGCGATGTGAATCAAACAAAACAATGGTAATAAAAATGAGGAAAGTAAAGTAATAAATTTCCAAAACTATAATTTTTGATAAAATAAAATAAATACGTTATGCTTTTTTACATAATCGATTACAAGGGTTTTTAGGGCCACGTAATGTCAATTAAATGCATAAGGTACACCTTAATGAAGTAATTACAATGCGGTAACACTTAACAGAGTCCTTCAAATGTTTGTTTATAGAAAATTGTTATTTTATATTTGTTTACGTATTTTAGGCGTAGTCTCAAATTTATCTAACGTTAACACGATAAAAATTCAATTTAATTAATCGAGTTTGGTTTCTTAAGAATAATGTATTCCTAACTATATTTTAAAATCTTATATAACAATGGGTACCCATACTGGGACTTGGAGGCGCAAGTGCTCGCCGAAGTTTATCGGCGAACGGTAGAATTTCGGGTGGGTAGCGGCATCCGGCCCCCGCCCGAAGAGACACGCGAGTGGCGAGAGGCCGCTCGTCGAGCCACGATGGCTCGTGTGTCGTCCTGGCTGGAGGCTCCGACCGACACAGATCCTTTCCGGGCACGGTTGCTTCGGAAAGTACCTGCACTCGGTCGCCAGGAGGGAATTGAGTCCCGCCTGTCACTACTGCGACTGCAGCGAGGACTCGACTCAGCACACGCTGGCAGTTTGTTCCACCTGGGCGGCGCAGCGTGGGGTCTCCTCACTGCAGTTATTGGAGGAGATCTCTCGCTACCGGCCGTCATACGCTCCGTGGTCGGTAGCGACAGTTGTTTTACCGCGGTTGCAACCTTCTGCGAAGGCGTAATTTCGCGGAAGGAGGCGGCGGAGAAGGCCTGAGAGGACGACCCCCACTCGGACCCAATTCGCCGGTGGCGAACCGGGCGGCGGAGGCGCGCCTAGGCTAGACCAGCGCCTCATGCCGCCTTGAGTGTGGCCGCGGGTGGACGGGACGGGTTTTCTCCTCCATCCGCTATAGTGGCCAGCCGCGAGGAGGCGACGTCCGCGTGTGCCGTACGTCGCTTAAATGGAGAGGTTATCCGCAGAACGTGCCCGCGTCAGCGGTCAGGTGCTAGGAGGGACCTGGATGTCGTAATAATAGCTGTGCCCGGATCCCTCCTATGTCAGGCGCAGAGTGGCACACCGTGTGGTTTTAGTCGGTCCGATTCCGACACACTGCCCCGCCGTAAACCCCGGTGGGGTGACGGTCCGAGGGGGTTCCTATACGTTAAAAAAAAAGTATTTGGTTCATTGATGTAGACACGATTCTTCAAATAATCGCATAAAAAGAAGTCTGCTGGGGACAGATCTGGACTTTTGGGTGATCATGGAATGTCACCTAGAAGTTAGGTCACGTTAAAGTCACGTCTGGAAATCAGCTTTTCCGGCAACATGTCTTTGAACACTGGCAGGGATTCGTTGGATGTGTGACAAGTGCCTCCATCTTGTTGGAACCATGTGTTACGATTGTATTCAGTAATTTCTGGTAGCATCGGTCCCAAGAACTACCGTAACATGTTAGCGCGGGATGTTAGATCCAAATGTTAACGAATTCTTGGCCTATCCTATAGGTAATAAAAATAATAACGATAGTAAGAAACACTTTGTCGTTTTACATTTTTAGGTGTTTAGGGTGTGGTTTTACTTACGGTTGTTAGAAAAGTAAACTATCCTTTGCTTATAATAATGCTTTAATGTTCACTACACACAAGACACGAAATTAATAGTTAGAAGGCACAATAAAAGTTAGAAAGATAGTAAACTCATAGAAATACATATATTTAACACACGTACGTCGTAACAATTCTTTAACGTAAGGCACCGAAAGCATTTATCGTGGCGGTCAGTTGTGACCGGTGTCAGATGTCGAGGAAAAATTATTCTAGTTACGTCTACCGGCATTTTATAATTTGTCGGACGTGTACATACATGCATTACGATAATGTTTATTAAGTCTTTTTTATGATGAATTTATAAAGTAACTCGTATGTATGTTACCTATACATTACATACCTAAAATAAATAACTTGAAAATTAACTCTGTGAAGACAAAATGGTCTTGGACTCAGCGTATGGATGATGTTATAATATATATAAAGTATACCAGGTGCTGTTTTTCTATTCAAGCCAATTATGACTTAAAAATCTTAAAATACGCACCACCATAACATGCTGACCACGTACATTATCACTCCACATGCCAATTACAGTGCAATTGCTGCTGAGAACATAAAAAAAGAAATTTGATGAACAGTTGATCTAATTTTTTTTTTTGAAATTAGGACGCGGTTAACGTGATTAAAATTGTAATATTCTTTCATTCGCTGATTAATCAGTCTGTATAGTGTTACAACATACAAACACAACAATATTTTTATAGATACACACATATATATGTCTGATTAATCATAGAATAAATAATTATAAGTATTTAAAAATAGTCACTCAACTGATATGCTCTTGTACACAATCTGTATAAATTTGGTATACAATAAAGTTTATTCTATTCTATTCTATTTTGCTTTAACCTGTGGTTTTGAATCTAAGAACTTTCTGTTTTAGCAGTTTATTAGTTTGGTGTTATAGTTTTACCATAATCAGCAATTAGATAAGAGTAAAATAATAATTGACAACTTTTTCTTGTACCTACTCGAAATACCCAAGACCTTTTGATCGGTAGTCGCATATACAAACAGTAGAGGTAGTCGTGATATAGTGTACAGAGAATTCAACACAATCCCGTACGTTTATTATTATAGTAACGTGCATTTTCATTGTTTGCAACGGATTCTAGTCCTTTCTATCTTGTGGAATGGTTTTATTCCCGGCCGAGTTGTTAATGTTTAGGGTTTTATAGCTTTAACTTATTGATGATTCGTTCGATTTCTTGTTTGATATTATTTTCCTTTAGTACGTAAACAATACCACTGCGATTACTTCGAACAATGTTTTCCTTCACCTTTTGTAAATTCAACTAAGAATTTGGACTCTATGTTTTCATTTTTTTAATTGTTCTACACCTTTTTTTCCGAATTTGCTTATCACGTTGTATTTAGATTTACATTAATATTAGTTTTTCCTCTGACCAAAAGTAGTTATGTTATTTGCTTTCCTTTGGTGAAAAATAAATTTAAAATTTGTTAAAATGTTAGCAGAATATGACGACATTGTTATATGTAAATATGTATGATTGTGGTAATCAGACTGTTGACCGAATTTATTTTCAAATGCTATTTCATAAAGAGCACTTATACACATACATTTAACAGTAAAGTAATAGCAACACGACAGTTGTAGAAAAACTTTTGCTCTGATAAAAGCATTGCGTTGGGCGGCTGCCAGACGGTCGCAGGGGGCGGTACTAGTGTGTCCGACCGGGGATTTACAACGAGTATTTGATGGTGCCGATGGTCACAAAGTGAAGAACTGCTGAGCTAGTTGTTTTGTAAGCTCTATGTTCAATACCCGCCTTTTTTTGCACTTGCATTATCTACTGATTTTTTTATTTACTACTTTATGCATAAATAAATGCATTGTCGGACTCAATGCCTTTGGAATTTTCTGCCAGTCGATAGATTGGACGATGTAGAGAAAAGATGAGGTAGGTACACTGAAATAACAAATTATAGTTAGTACATAGGGTTCTCACCAAGAACTTAGGGCTCCAGGTCAACCTTACCTGCAAGCGGTGCACTTGCTGTTCGACAAACGATCTCTGGCTAACAAAACGTTCTGATTAATGGCAATATATACGCCACCTTGTACATGGTACCAATACACTGGCAAAAAGTGGGCGTTTAATATGCTATTGCCTACCTCACCGGGAAAACAGGCGTGATACATATAATACATACATAATTTTATGTATGTATGTAGTTATTGAACTACCTCCGACAAATAAATATTTTACGAACGGATAATCGTGTAAACGAGGGTAGTAGCGATGTTTAACGGTTGCGTTTTATAGTGTACCGCTTGGTCTGGATTTCGGAGAGAGGAATTTCACTAATAATATACATGTATGACGTATGTAATTTAACTACATACACACACTAAATAACCCAATCACTAAACCATGATTTCGCGTCATCATGTAAACAACTTCCTACGTACCCTAGACACTCGCGATCATCTCATTTATTTAAATCAGGATTGCGGCCTACTTCTGAACACCAAACGTCAAAATCGTTCTGGTTAGGATCGAAGGGAGAAATAAAAAAGTTATGCGCCCTCGCCTGCACTAAACAATCAAGCGTTCGTGACTTAACAGGCGTTGACACGTGACACGATGTCGAGGTGGACAAACGGCTCCCAATAGAACTCCAGCAAGTTAATATTTGACCTAAGGCCTGATCACACGGCGAATCACGGTGGCTATATGAGGTATTATGACGTCTAAGAGCATTACGTGGACTACAGGTCACACTATGATATCGCGACGAAATACGTTCACGATCATGAGAACGTTCACGGTGTCTACGCGATGAAGGAATGTGATTGCTCCTTCCAAAGCCAGCTATGATTACGCGTTCTACTTCTTGATGTTCGAGACAGATTACGATGTGATCGGCGTACATTATCTTGTTTTTCAATACTTTTCGAACGTCCCGGTATATCTTCAATTTCGAAGATATGCCGATATCTTTGAAATTTAATAAAATGGGAAACACTCGTCGATACTCACGAAACCTCAAACGACAAAGTTTGTTCAGCAAAATTCAAACACTAGTGGACATTTTAATTAACTTAAAACAGATGGTACAAATAGCACTGAGCGCGTGACTAACTTAGAAACTACAAGTGAGACCAGTTTTTTAAAAAAAATAACGCACAAGTATGCCTAAAATAAGTTTAAATCTTTCAAAGTTCGATAAACAGGTACAGTTATAACATTCAAAATTATTTTATCGCACCTCATAATTGGCTCTATTTATTGAATGTAGACTGCCGATTATTATGACATGTTACTTTTGTCAGATTAATCGATAATCCAAACTTCTCATCAGTTTTCAATAGTCTTGAGATTTATATTAATGTTATCAGTAACCGTTGTTATGTCATCAACAGTTGCTTGAGAGTACAGTTGTAGGTCGTCAGCATATAAGTGATACGCAATGCGAAATTCAAGAGATAGAAGTTTAATAAACATCGAAAAAAGAAAAGGAGAAAGTATATCACCTTGAGAGACACCAGAGCCAACATCACACCAATTCGAGGAGAAATTGTCAACATGAAGGTACTATTTTCATTGATCACATCCAATTATTTTTCAACGCTTCAGGAGAGATCTTAAGACAGGAGAAAATTGGTAAGAAAATATCGGGACTGACGGTATTAAAGACGATCGAGAAGTCAACCCTTTTGTATGTTATAAGACCTTCCAATATCGCCAGTTACTGTGAGAAGTGCAGTGGTAGCGTGTGATATACATATGTAGATCTAAAAAGCCTTGCATGCCCGTCGATTCGACAATGTAAAGGAGTGTACAGCTACGTAAGGATTGAAGGGTAAGATCAGTATTAAAATCTCCTATGATGATATGATGTGAGTAAGTTCCGATCCATAAGATTCCAGTGCTGTCCGAAGACTGGAGAAATAATCAATAGAGGAAGGACTATAGACGACATCCAGAACTAAGTTAGTTCCTACAGCAGTATAGGAGGCAGCAGACGATGCTAACATTTAGTAAAATAAAGAACAATGGGTATAAATTGCCATTCCACTGCCTTTCAAGTCTCTGTGTAAAAAAAATACGTTAAAGTTGCCTCATATTTAATATCTGTATATTAAACTTACAAACAAACAGTGTGAAGTGAACATGTTCAAAAAAATGTGCTATGTTAAAAATTAATACTCAAAATGCTAGTAACGTTGTGTAAAGTACTTGACAGTACATCGTTAGTCGAAGAGTTTTCTTTTGTCTCAAGGGTTGCGAAACGCGCTTGTAATTCTCGCTTTTGTTGGTGACCCCGTCCGTGGCCTTCTTTTAACTTATTCATTGCGTGCTTTTTCACGTCAAGGAGCTAAGAAATATACCGGGATGCAAATAAACTATACCGTGAAAATGGCGTGAAATTTACATTTGAAGTAAGACTCTCTTAGGTAAATTTAGATTATATAGAGCAAGTAAATAAGAAAAAAATGTACCACATATTTTTGTGTGAGCTTGAGGTACGTTGTAGGTACATCTGTTTAAAATAGTAACTAGATAGTCACTGCAAATTCTTTTGCGTAGAATCTGTTCCATGTAAACTTTTATTGCCCAATTTACTACTTTGTAAGTTTTGTTTTTGTTTACAAAGGTAAGTTATTTTCAACTCAAAAGATATTATCGATTATGTATAGTACTAAATCAGGAGATACGTGTAAGCAAGTTTAAGTTTTACACTGTCATCTGTCTGTCTGTAAACGAATGTAAGAGATTATAGTGCCACATGCTCTAATTCACGAAAGATAACATTACTAAATATTTATTCGTATCTTTTCAGTCCATTTACGGGTCTTTATATTTATTCCCAATAGATATAGTACACGTCCAAGTTATCCATAGCGTGATGCAACTATAAAATAACCATTATTATGAAATTATCTTTTCAGTGATATTTAATTTGCAATGTGTTTTACAAAATAGCACGATCTACAAAAAGTTTCAACTTCACAAACAAGTACTTTATTATATCTTTTAAGTATTTATAAATTCCTAACCTAATATGGTATAGATTCAAGTTACGGGCAAAGTGTGATCCGACAATATAATTACTGTTTTAGGATTATGCATCTAATGGTATATTTAGGAATGCATTCTATAAAATAGTGCGAACTACAAAAAGTCTCTAGTCTACAGACGTAAGCACTATTCCACGTATCTTCACAATACCAATCTGAAAACTCTAACATTTACACGACATTGATGTCAAGGTGACACAATCTCTTTTAAACAGTGATTTCTAAGATAGTTGTCTTGACTGCCCTGTCTAGACAGATTGTTTCGTGTTATCTGTAAATCTATCTTAGGTAAAATGTGATTGACGAAATACGTGACCTGTCAGAACTACCAATTAAAACGTGAAATTAAATCTTTGTGTACCTGTGTGTAATTGTAATATATATTTTTTAAAGAATAGAGCTCATTCCGCGATACCAGTATTTTAAGATACTAATCTTATTTCAATATTTGCCAATTAGTGTTAACTTATTGCATAGTGGTATGGGGAGTCACGTATAAATCTAATTTGATTAAATAAGAATGGGCTTAACGGGCTACATTAAAAATAGCGTACATAAAGCTATGGCGTTACTCAACTGATTTTTTGTATAAGGAGTGTAAATACCTCAGAATAAGGCAGTTGAACATTGCCTTGATTGTTTTAAGGTTCCACAAAAATACGAAAGAAGAGGCTCGTTCATATAGATCGATAAAATTGTACAGATCGATAGTACGTTCTTCGTTCTCGTGCAAAAGTTCCAAATTTATGGGACACGAAATTGCATACCCTCAATAATAGGGTGCTTGACATGAATAGCAGTACCTGTAAAAAAGCAGTAAACAAGTGGTTACAGAGTAAAAACTATAACAACACTGAGAGTATAGTAAAAGTTTTGCAATAATTGCCAGTACACACACTCTCACGCATGCACACACACACATGTTTTCTTTTGTTTCCAAGGTATAAGGAAGATACTAATCCCCACGATATATGAAATCCTAGTGAGGGGCCTAGTGTATATACAACTGTAGATGTGTATTAAAAAAAAATATATTATCATTTTTTTTATGTCTTATAACTAAAATCTCTACTATCGCCGTTATAAATTGTTAATGAAATATTGAACAGGACTTCAGACGACGAAAGTTTTTTGAGTAAAATAAAAAAAATAATGAGATAATGATCTGACTTAAGCATTTTGTAATCATAGTCATATAATCGAACTATAAGCTAGTTAAACGACAGTTTTCAGCAGTAACATTTATATATTTGGCTTTTATGTTTATCAGCAGTCTAACTACCATAATATAGGCTCTGTCTAGTTTGAGATTAGGCGCCATTATGTAAGATGTGTGAAATTATTATACGAGATGTATTATATATCGACGTTAAGATGTTCTTTTTCTGTGCAGTCACTCTGAAGATTGTTAATACACTTATTGTGCAGTTGAACCAATAAACTTATCACATAGAAAACTTGTGGAATATAAATACATTAGATCTATTGACTGTACATGATTTTTTTACAGTCAATCGTAAGAAACACGTATTTTGTTTCATTTTGGACAATAGTCATTAAAATCCTTAAGATATAACTTGATCTCTGTGACCGTTATGACTCAAGTCATTTTAGAACTTATGGGCTACATTTTAGGTGTGAATTTTCATATTTACTCATTTTTTTTACTTCATTTGTAATAAAGTTTGCAGGTAAAGAATGAAAACATAGGTGACACAAAATTAAATCGCTTGTTCAAAGTTACTTCATTGGTTTCGTAGCCATCTGTCACGGAGATCAAGCTATATTTTAAAGACTGTAAGAAATTCACAGTTTGGTTCGCTTTTATATGGAAACACTCAAAGATCCTACTAGCGATCTTTAACGTAAGCGACCGTAATGATTTAAACCTCTTTTACTTTTTAAATTATTTCTATTGTCGGTTATTCACTTTTTGTCTAATCATCCTACAATACTGTATAGTGTCTAAGTACCAAGTGAAGTTTCCCTACAAGATCACATTTTTTTACAGTTATCTTTTAGCATTGTGTATTTTCACTCAAGTAAACAACGGAAGTAAAAAGATACAAAATCTCACTGGTTTCGGGTACGATTCACTAATCGTACCCCTAACTCATATGTACTCTACGCGAGCACCAAATATGGATGTAAAATTTTCATAACACACCCGCCCGTATCCGACCTATCTCAATATAAAAGCTGCTTGTTTACGAGCGTCACAAAAAGCCTCTGCGTAACATCCGGGTGGTGTGTGACGACCATCTTTGCTTAAAAATTCAATATTGCTAAACGTACTTGGACTATGGGATATATCACGTGGAAGCAATTTGAACACCTCTACACTGAGCAGTAAACGTTATTTATGGTAAGCTCACCGCACTCAGTGGATAGCCCACATTGAGTTTCAAAGGATTTTCGCAGTAACGGGTTTTATTATCGGTATTGTCACATACTTACTTTACCGCCTAATGGTTAGGCCAGTGTAGCCCCTTAATTTGTTTGTGTTAGAGTGTAGTGCGGAATATTGGTGGTTTTTATAGTGGAAGTATAAAGGGTGAGATTTGGTCAGAAAAGGTTTTATTTTAAAGCGCTGTACTATTTTCAAACAATAAATATTAGAAAGGTTCCTTATTTCAGTCCGGATCTGTTGGTTATACAAATTAGAATTAAAAAGAAGCGTAGGAAATTAATTTTAAGTGTTAAAAAAACTTGAAAAATATACCTTTGTACAAATATACCTTATGTAACAAAAATTTCAAATTCATGCTTTAAAAACATTAAAGGATGAGTTATCGTGTATTGGGTGAGGAAAGCCTTTCAAGGCAGACACTGTAAAAGACAGACTACAGTTTTGTGTTAATCACATTTGTAATTGAGCAGTTTGATCCTACGCTCTGCTGGTATACCTATTCACTCTTTTGAATAATAGTGCACAATTCAAAATGATAATATAATCTTTGCAAAAGGTTTCAACGTACTTCTGTGGGATTAACTTTACCATAACGAAATAAAACGCTTAAAAGGTAAGAAAGAGTTAGTAATCTTCCAACGTCTTAACAATCTTAAATTATAGTTAATTCTTCATAAACTTATCTTTCAAACTAAGAAAACTAAATCAAAATAGGTCCATTTATTTTGAGTCATGATGACATAGACGAAAACACAGGTTCACAAATACATGAACCCATAAGTGTTACGTATATAACGTAACAATTATGGACTATTAGGAGTATTCTTGTATTTGTTGAGTATCCTAAGAACATTTACACTAATAAATCGACAGGACGAAACACAGTTGATAAAAGCACAATATATATAATTTTAGTAAACGATCAGAGACAAATAAAACGAGTAAGCGAAATGAATTCCAGTTCCTTTGAAGTATATTTACTGCATACCTTTAATTTATAAAGGAATAAATTTATAATTGTGAATTAAGACCTGAATGATGCAAAACCAATTTTTGAAATCAAAAGAAATCGAGAACAACCCTTTATTTTGATTTGGTCTTTGTTCTCTTAAATGAAACACCATTTTGTAGATGACTATCTTACTGCCGCGGTAATAGCGGGCTTCCTCGAATTTTATCTGGTTCTTATTTCTAAAATGTTATTCTATGAAAATGCTTATTTATGAACTTGAGAATGTAATGGCTCACTTTTCATTTAAATTAGTGCTTAAAGGAGAATGGCAGATCCTGTACCGCTAGCAATATATAATGGATGGTTATGAGATGATTATGGTTTATAAAATGTATTATTGTAACCAATTTCATGTAATTATCATATTTTAGAACTTTGCTCTTTTAAAAAGATTTTTACAACTACAATAACAAAAGGCTTTCTTACGGTTTCTAATCTTGCTATGTTTACAATCTGCTTAATTAAAAATTAGATGGCATTGTGTCTCCGACGTTTTAGCATATTTTTATATTATGCTACATAAAATATAAATTACACAAACAGAGTTTACTAGTGTACATATTTAGCGGTAGATTAAAATCTTATTGTTGGTTTAAGAAAATAGTAAACGAATGATTTTGTTTTAATAAAAATATGATACTACGTCGTATTACCGACAACAATAACAATTTATGTATCTGTGATAACCACCATGATAACACTATGGCAGCGAAGTGGGATGCTTCAGACACCACTTGGAGACGTAAAAGGCATGGCAGTCGTGGCTGTATAATGTTCACACACCTACCACGATAACCGTTAATCTTGCATCAATGGGCAATTTAGAATATCATTGTTTATGATATTATCGTCCAAATTAATACAGAAATAATCCCTACCACACCAACAAAGCAGAACAAAATTCCCATACATGCTGGTATTGTCCTTTAAGCATCATCTGAATACATTATACAACTTAAAAGCTACTAGTGCCTACATTCATTTCAAACTGTGACTTGAAAGTTCTCTTTTAAAAGCCTAGTGCACGTAGTACAGCTGCGTAACCCGACTCTAGATATCTACATCTATCACTTGTCTCACTCCATCACTGTACAAATATCATAGTTGCAGCTGTAACATAGGTACACATTCAGTTAATGGTTTTTCTGCATAGATAGATATGTAAAATCACGCCTGTTTCCCCGGAGAAGGAAGCCCCCGTTTTAGTCCAACGGAATAGGTGGTGAGCCTGTTACCACTAATCGGGATGTTTTGTTTGCCAGAGCCTCGTCCGTCAATCAATAGGTTCACCGCTTGCGGGTGTAGTTGGCTTGTAGCATTAAGTTTTTGGTTGGAATCCTATGCACCTTTTTTTGCATTTTCTGTAGTCTAACATTATTCTATTAGACATTTATGAAATATATTAAAACACATAGGCTGCTTCAATAAGTCAATTTTTATTTAGTTGTCTCAATTGTTAGCAAGTTTTGACCTTGAGTATGTCCGATTAATGTATATAAATTTTTCATTCTCTGTAGCTGTTTTAAAAATCAGAGTCGTAGTGATGCATACTCATTCCGAAGGGAGTTAATTTGTATGTTTAATGTCTTTGTCCATGAACGCTAAAAAATTCTACAAGGTAAAATATCTAAATTCTTAACTATGATAAATTTACTTAAAACAAATGAAGTCGATTCAAACAAATGCTACATATTAGTTTTATATTAACTGTTATAGTGAAATTAAAGCCACATGGTTTGAGATCTTTTAAGTACATATTTCAATTCGGTTAATAACAAGTGAAAAACAAATCTGTATAAAACATACAAGGTATCAATTAGATATAAAAAATGATAATGTAGTGATTGTAAACATTATGTTTCTAAAAAGATTATTAACTCCAACGATTATTGTCAATTTAATATAATTTTGTAAATTACGTGAAATTGACAATAATCGTCGTAATGTAATTTAATTTGTCAATACTGTCTTTGTGATTCGATACTACAAATACATTTAAATTAACATATTTTTAAATTAAAAATATTATTTTCAACATGAAAATCATTATACTACTTAAGAAGTTAAATAATGTACAGTTATTAATACTTTCTCTAATAAAATATACAAAATGAAACAGAAATTATTTGATTTAAGAATACTTTTGAATTGAAATTATATACATAGCAACTAATGCTAGGCCTTGAAATGAATTAATGGTGCATAAAGACTGATAAACGATTGTATTTAATTCAATTGAAAATAAAGAGTATAATTTAAAAATATTATTATCGTCTACTAAAACTTGAAAGGCAGTTGTAAATAGCAGGAGTGTTAATATGACACCAATACTAAAAATACGCGTGGTATGACCATATTTAGACACAAGTTTGTTCTTAACAATAACATATAATATGTAAAATACAAATACAAAATTGATACAAAGAATGATACATTTAGTTACGAATAAGGTCGTTGTAAGAAGTCCAACAAGATAGCTTCTATTCAGAAACCATAGAATATACAGAACTTGTGTAAATAACGCCGGCAAAATCCATATGAGTAATGTTATCAAATAGAAATTTCCTTTTTCATGTACGAGTAGTCCAAGAGTTTTTGTATGCAAAATTTTTGTGTAGAAAGACAACCAACAAATCGATACAGCTTCTAAGAGTACATACAATGTGTACAGTCCGACCAAGTATTTCACTTCGTAGTTTATATCGTAAACATGCTGTTTCAACTTGAATTCCACACACGACTGTATATATTTTGCCACTGTTAAATTCACAATTACTTTTTGATCCAGTTTCCTTGTTTTTGGTCGCCAAATGAAAAGAGTAGCCTGTATCAGCAAACATATAGCCGAGAGACAAGTTCCAGCTACCCACGTGCTATCTTTTGTATTTAAAGACATTCTAGAAATGTACTGTTTGATTTGTGGTGGTAAGTCGACTGTAGTTTATTACATTGTTTGATATTAAAACAAATAGTATTTTCCTTAACAACTCTATAAATAGACAAAGACACAAATTGTCCTCGTTGGTTTGACTAACAAGTCTATTGGTACAAAAATTTTATTCATAGGTAGAGTTTTTGGTTTATGGGAGGAGTTCAGGGGTAGAAATGTGACTAACTTTTTGTTAATTAGGATATTGTGTACTATATTTTGCAATATCCAGATAAAATTCATAATCCATTTATATCTTTCAAAATATAATAACCCCTTCATTCGTGTTATACAAGTTTCACTTGAAGGATCAGTTAAAGAAAATTCAATCGTTTTTCAACTGTCCCAGTATGCACATCGCTTGTGTCATTGCAGTAGCTTGCTCAAGCTCTTAATTGTGTAGCAACACTGTTTGTTTGTGTTCTACATTGTATGTTTCCATGCTATGGTGTGAAATAAATATGTAGTACCTATCTACGTATCTACTAACAATAAGATCGTGTGCCACCAGGTAATCAGTCTACATGTAATATATATGATAATATTGTAGTATATTAACTATTGTAAGCATAGAATTACCATATAAAAGCCACGATTTTCCAGACAATTTAACCGCATGTGCAGAATGCAGTTTACAATTATTTAATAATTATGATTAACATTATTTGCTTCATACTTTGTACGAAAAACCATTACATTCCTATGGAAAATTGACGTTAAAATTGTGGTCAGTCAAAAACGAAAAAAGTTAAAACTATTTTGTAATAAAATGAAAGAAGACGTGAAAGAGAATGACGAGTGATAGCGTGGAAGAATAAAACTCATCACATTAACCCAAAGAAATTAGAGAATAGGGCCATGTATACATAGTAAATAAATACCTATACATTTGTATACTGCACTTTGATTCTGTGGCATTTCTCTGGAATACAGTTCCTACTGAAATCAGGATGTTCACCCCTCGCCATATATTTAAAACAAAAGTGCGTGAGCTTTTCAGAGCCAATTGGCAGTACAGTCGTAACGCTAGTACCCGATTATGTGTTTTCATGTATTTACATTTATAGTATATGTATTAATAAATGTAGTAGTAAATTTATATATATTAGTCATATCTGATGCAAGTTTACCTCTTATTTACGTAACTACTATATTACGAACTTTATCAAATTCAATATTTTGTCTTTGCACCTACCGCATCATCTATATATTAATACGTGATGCAAAAACTTAGGACACGTTTTTATGAAAATTGCGTGGACACAGGAGCATAAAATTTGGCACACTTATAGTTTATGTGTAGGAGAAGTGCAGAACGCTAATATTTTTCAATAATAATGCTTATAAAGTACATTAAATCAATAAATAAAACATTACACACACTACCATGCATTTCACACACACATACATACAAAAGTATTTGTTCACACCATTTTGTCCATAGACATAGGGTACTGACATAGACATATCAAAAAAAAAGTTTTATTTGCCTCATTTAATATAAAAAAGATTTTAATAATAATGCATAAAAAGTACATTAAATCAATAAATAAAACATTACACAAACCAGCATGCATTTGACACACGCATACACAAGTATTTGTACACGTATACATACTCTGTGGTCAAATTGTCTCTTTTGTTTATTATAGACATAGTTGAATGTAAAACATAAAAGTTTTATTTGACGAATCCTACGTGAAATACTGAGCGCTTATACAAATTTATGTAATATATACATATATATAAGTTGTGTAGCAGTAAGATACATTTAAATGTACACGGACTTTCATTATATGCATAAAGAAAGTTCTGTAGCAGCAATCTGCAATGACAACATTCAGGTACAAAAAAAATATAATTTGCTATTGCTGGTTCAAAGCAATTATTAGTAGTTGTAGTATGTAGTTTACGATTTCAGTAATTGTATATACTTCAGGATAAATAAGTGATTTTGAGAGATACGTACATTTAAATGTGCTCTAAATGTCATTCCAAATGTATTTTTAAGTTATGATTGGGGATTAATGGATTTAGAGTGCAGGTTTTGCAATGTGAAACAGTTTGAATCTGAAGTGACTTTAGGCGACCGAACTGCATTCACTTCATGTTGTCACAAGGGTAAAGCAATATTACCACCCTTAAGTCAAAATGAATATTTTAAATCATTGTACTCATTGACTTACTTCAAATGAACCTTCAATAAAAGTCAATCAAAAAATTATTTAGAATATATTAGGAAATATAATTCATGTTTTGCTATGGTTTGCTCAGAAGCCAAAGTTGCTGAGGTAGGTACAAGTGGAGTGTATTATTTCAAAATATATGATGTTTTTTATCACAAATCAGGCCCAATGACTGCTGCATATGGTCGCTCACCATGTTATGCACAATTATATTTTTTTGATGTTGACACTGCTATTAATTATAGATTACAAGAACGTATTAGTCAAACATGTAATAACAACATAACGCGTGAAATTTCACTGGGATTAGACAAAACAGTCCAAAAAATTGGTGTTTTATTAAAACGGTCAGTTTTTACACATGGGCAATTGTATGTCGCATCAAGTAGAGTTCGTTCATTCGCTGGTTTAAGGTTTTAAATATCCGAATATAATGGCCAAGGACATTTAGCAAACGATGAAAGAGTTTTTACAAAAAACATTGTTTTCAGATAAGTTTTAAATCATTAATTATATTATTACAATATGCGATAAAAAATGTTTTTTTTGTTTTGCATCCTCTTATAGCATGTTTTGTTTTAATAAACATTTTTTAAATAGGTATTCTTTATTTCACTTCTTTTTAATTTCATATAATTTGTTCAAAAAAGAAATTGGCAAATAACAGTCTTGGTCAAATCTGTGGTTATAGTAGTTTAGTTTTGGACAGTAGAACCTTAATAATGTTTGAATATTATATTTTAATAATGTATATTAAGTCACTTACAATTTAAATTTATTATGGTCTAATTTGGACCAATGGGCGACCACTAGTATTTACAGTTTGGTTAAAAGTTGCCTGACTGACTGACTACGAGAGAATGCCTCATGGCATTAAGACTGTCTTTATGCAACATATACTAATAATAATAACTAATAAGTTTTAAATAAATATATTAATAAATAATTAATTTATCTAACGAAACTTTTGCTGAGAGACACGCAAACATTATTTTAATTTAAAGTGCGCTGACGATTACAAAAGTTTAAATTTATCAAAATTGTAAAATCTAGATCGTCTGCAATTCTTCTTAAGAGCTATTGACACGAGCAATTTTTCTAATGTACATGTAGACATTATCATGATTAAAATCTTCTATAACTGAAGTCGTATGTATTTGCCAAGTGTTTCAAAGATTTATACGTACACAAACATTTATAAGTACGGTTAGAATTTTGGCTGCGTACTAAAATGAGCATCCTTGAGCATAACATTACCGGTGTGCAATTCCTTTGGTTTTATTTATTGAGGAAAATAAAATATATGCAAAGTTGAGGGGTAAAATAATCTAACAAATATGGTAAAATGTAATGTTTTTAAGTAATGACTAATAAAACCGGTTAGTTTGCGTGTATGTCTGTTATTGCGATACAATGTAACTTCGCTTCGTTGCTATTGAACTCATACTGTTTAAGGTTTTAATCTATGTATTCATCGATTGATCTGGAGTAAAAGATATCGTATATAGAATAAGTAACGCTAAAGTGGAAGTGGGCCAATCATATCTCTAGACAAGCTGGTGGTCGTTCAAGTCGACATGTGTTAGAATGGAGATCGCCATTAGGCAAACGAAGTGTGGGGCGCCGATTTAAGAAAAATGGCCTGCAGCGGATGGATGCGGATTGATAGAAATTTATAAACATTTACAAGTAAAAATTTAATGACTTGGTTGACTTTACACTTAAAATATAATGTACTTAAAATTCTTGCTTTCTAAATAATGAAAATGTATCTCTAACATATAATAATTTAACCGTACACTTTTAGAGAGTTGACAGGAGAGTCATTAAAAGATAATTAATGTAAATTGTAAAGTTGAAATGTCCTCCCTCAGGTGTAATTTGTGATATGTTTGTAATAACTAAGTCTGCATATTGTGTTGAAATAATTGAAGTTAAATTATGTTCTTATAGTGTTTTAAAAGTTTAGTTTATGCATACATTCGTGTATGTGTATTTCAAATTGATTTAAGATTGTCAATTTGTATTATTTAAATCAATGCTTTCAAAGGCAGCAAACTAAAAGTTATTCATTTCATAACCATAATACAAAATTATAAGAATTATTTTGATATAATTCTGCTTCCACAGTATTTACAGTAAGTAAATATTTATTCCATAACAGTTTAGTATAACGTGAAAAGCAAATTTTCATCTGTCTGCCAAACCAAAAATAAATGGAGCAGTCTCAACAAAAAGTACTTGTAAATACGCCTACGCACTGCTTCAGAAGTAATTCAATTTTTCATTTAATTTACTTAAATTAATTACGTTGCTCAATGGGTATGTACCGAATTAATGAATAATAATGGTCTTGTGAGAAATTAAGTTCTGGAGGCTATTTAGACACGGGACTAGTTATTATGGCGAATCTTGGAGTAGGCCTATGTCCAGCAGTGGACGACTTTCGGTTAAGATAATGATGATAAAGTTGAGAAGAAACATCAAGAGCAGAATAATAGCGATTAGCACATTCTATAGGCAATCGTAGTATGCCTTGGACAAAATTTCGTAACAGTATAAGTGCTAATACCATTTTACTACAAGTTATTTAAAAGACCTTTAAATTCGATTTGGCTCTTATGCGAAAAAATCTTTAAATACCTTATTAACTACTTACATCTATGTCCTGTACTAATGAATGAGCACCTTTTTTAAAAGTCCGTTCTATAAATTTTCGATAGCTGTTATATACGGGTATTGGCAGGGTGCTCATCAGCTCCGTCGATAAATTGCACGCTGCGCGAATAACAAGCAGGGTCTCATCCTGACGTCAGGCCTCACATAAATTAAATTTATAATCAACTCGACTCCACCAAATGAAATTAAATTATACCTGCCAGCGCTTCGACAAAATATTTATATTGCGTTCCTTAAAAACGCTGTAACTCATTGGCGCCGTTTCAAAGGGAGTTGAGAAGTCAATTTATCACTGCATTGTGGGGTATCTCAAGATTGTTACGTGTTGATATTATTAAATACAAGTCATTTGTGTACAGCTCGATCCTTTTTCCATTTACGTTTCATTATAACGGTATTCAAAGGGGAGAGCTTGTTTGTTTAGAAACCACTCAAAACGGTTTATCTGTTCGATATGGAATTGTTACTATTGAATATCTCATTTTGTGAGTTTCGTGTCATTTTTTGAAGAAACACATTACGAGTATTTTCATTCTTATTGTAAGGTTTCGCAAATGGTAAATTGTGTTTGGTTATAGATGCATGATTGTCTTGTTATATATTTCATTTTTGGTAACTGCCTCCGTGGCGCAGCGGTAGTAAATATGACTGCTGAGCTTGAAGTCTCGGGTTCAATTCCCGGGTCGGACCAAAATGTTTGTAGGATCTGCAAATATTTGTTTTGAAGTTTAGGTGTTTTCTTTGTATGTATTTATGAAAAAAAAGTATGCAAGTATATTCTATCAGTCAGTTTAGTTATCATAGCATTAGCTCTGCTTAGTTTTTCAACTACATGACGTTGTGTGTCAAATGTCCGAAATATTTATTTACTTCTTTATTTATAAAAGTGGTGTTCACTCGCTACTTAAGATACAATTATATGTAAAAAAATCCATTAATTTTTTTTATAAAGTCTTGAATAGGAAAACGTTTGTAGTAGAGATGACGAAAGGAATCGTTGTATATCCGTAACGCTTGCATACTCATTGTCAAATATATTAAGAGACAAAATTATGACAATATTTACCAACCATCTGAATTGTCAACTTATTTCTTCTTTTCTTTTTTTTCTTTTTTTTAAAGAAAGACAACGCCCTCGTTGTGAATAAATTCCGTGTCACAGGGGATTTTACAAACATACAAGAAATAGACACAAAGAACACCCAGACTTGGATGAATTTGTGGATCACACAATGTGTTGTCCCATGTGGGGTTTGAACCCACAATACTCAGTGAAGTAGTGAGAGGCGTGGCGACCGCTTAAACCACTAAGGCCGACCGTGCAGTCAATTATTAATGTATTAAGTAGAAAAATGCAAAGCAATAAATAAAATAAAATAATACGACTGTTTTTGTTATTTTCGAAATACATAGAAATTATAAAAAAAAATCTAGGCAAAAGGAAGAGGATGACCGATGTCTGACATAACAATAACATTTCATGAATGTGTTCTGTATATTTTTAATTTTACTTATTGGTGAGAATACAATGAAATTGAACATCAATATTACAAAAACCTTTTTTAAAGTGTTTAGAATTTATTACATAGAACGTGTAATAGGTATGTATACTCTCAAAAATGAAGCAGTAGCACCAAAGAGGTTTTTGCTGTCAATGAATCTGTATTGTGAGTGCGATGGTACAAGTAAAATACTTGTTTAATTAAAACTTTTAACTATGGTACTCTCTAAAATTATTAAAATGAATAAAACGTGTTACGATATCATCAACAATAATTAGCCCCGGGGACCTGTTTACACATAAACAAAGTTTGTTTTATGAGTTTCTATAATATCGTAAAGCGACATTTTATGAGGAGTACCATTATCAACAGTTAAAGGGATCGTAATTCATTTTAGAAATTATCTGATGGTAAAAACACAGTGAGTGGTTTCAGGAAATTTGGTTTAGAAAGTTTAAATACATGTAACCTATGACACCATATAAGAACGTAGTAGTTGTTAATAACGTATAAAAAATATTCATCTATAAAATGGAAGTACAAAAAAAAACAATCAAGTGCGTGTCGGGCCACCAATGTAGGGTTTTTTGTTATTTTATATTATAAACATTTCATACTAACTAACTATTAATTGTAAACTAATGACATTGATAATTTTACTATAGTTAAAATTTTATAAATACAATAAAAAATGATTTTTGATACTTACTTAAATGTTAAATATCATTAGAGTGAGTGAATAATTGTTGAAAGTTACTGGACAAACTTGAAGGCTGATAACGGTGACGCGCAAACCGCTAGACTAAATACTCAGATAGTTTCACAACAATAATAAATCACGAAGTAGTTTGAGAGTTTCGTCGTTTGTAAGCAGAGAAATGTCTTCGTATTTTAGTCGGATAGTTAAATATCTGCGAGACTGCACATCTGAAAAGATTGCAGCACTTGGCCAAGTGCTTACACGTGTAACTTGAGTGCATCAATCGTGAAAAGTAGGTGTACCTTTAAATTGAAAAACAAAGTCAGCGTCTTTTGAACATTGATAATTATGCTTACTTTTGTTTTTCTTTATTTGAAATTTTATCAAAATTTGGGTTCAATTGTACAGTAGCAACTTACATAGTTTTAAGACAAACGAATTTAAAACCTTATTGCAGCTAGTTTGATAGCATTAGCATTTAATACTGAAAACATGGCTATATATCTTATGCCATCCGTGCCTGTATATTTAGCCTAAATGAGCACCGGACCTTATATTAAAGCAAGTGTAGAAGTTTATTATTTTTAAATTTACATCTACTAAGAGAAATTACGTCTTAGAAGTTACAGTGATGGCAGTGAATAGTTTTAGTTTTACTTTTTTAAATATCAAGAGTTAAAATTTTAATTAAAAGACTCTTTGCGTAGCTCAAAACGACTCCAATTAAAACTATGTCTTCATCGCTGAAGTACAACATAAAAGACTCGAGAGGTCGGGTAAAAAGGCTAGAGATAATTGCTCTTCGCGCTGTTTAATTATTGTGGCTTGTCTATTTAAATATTTCATTACAATTGTCTCTGGTGTATTGAAAAGTAATGATTAGAAGTACTCTTGTATAAACGTCTCCTAAATATTTGAGAAATCAAGTCCTACTATTCCAAGGTTAGTAAGTAGTAGTCTAGAAAACCATTAAAGCAAACAAATATACATTTTTTTCCAGTATGCTGTGCTGTATGTGGTATTTTTGCCCGCAAATATCCAGATGTGAATAAATGGGCACAAAAATTATTAGTAGTGATGAATGATTTAATTGTTTACTTGGAGACTATTGAATGAGACTGATGTATAAATATTTGAGTCTTATTCATGATTGAGTTTAAAAAGGAAGTCTAAGATCTATGGTGACAATTTAAATATTGTAACTTTTCATACATAATTTGAAGTTAAATAAAGATTTGGTAATTTTAATTAAGTACTAAATTAAATAAATAAAAAGAATATATTGAGTTAAATCATTATTTGTAAACAAGAATAACTTTCTAAGCAATTGTGTTGCTAAAATGTTCAAGAAAGTGCCTTTGCAAAATTAAAACAATATTTAATATTGTTTACAAAAACGTTTATTCAAAACATTATTTATTCTTTCAACACGCTGCATAAGACTAAATTTTTCCAAGTGTAATTTCATTTTAGAAATTTGTAAAGGACTAATAAAGAATTCAATAAGAGCAATTTCACTTTAATAATCTTGCCACGTCTCAATTTTTCACTGAGGTCGGGTCTTGACAATTTTCTCTAAACAAAAGCCAGACATCTGTTTTCGAACAGGGTTTTCATTAAGCGTCGGGAGTTTGGTGCTCCAGTTCGAAGCGTGACATGGCTGTGTCTGCCAACTATTACTACCTTCTGTGAGCAATATTCAATCAGTTTGGTACTGCCATCTTTTGTTTCGAAGAACTAATGGTATAATTCATTAATGGTTTAACAACTTTGCACGTGGTTGCTAAACCTTTTTTGCAGAACTGAAATATTGTTATTTAACACATTAACAGAAATTATGGGAAGAAACAGGCAACAATTTTTTTTATTTTTACGGTATAGGAAACAAACGAACCAATCAGTCACGTGATAATAAGTGACTATCACAGCGCATTAATACCTGTGATTCAAGAGACTAAAGTGTAGTGGTACTTACATAATAAAACTATAAATCGCTTAAGATCCCTATTGCCTTTTTTCTCGTAGTTCTTTCGTTGTGATATATTTGATAAGAAGTTAATAAGCGCATTCATGCCAATAGTTACTTTTAACAGTTTTATGTTATCGTTAGTTTAAGATTAAAACTTTTATAATTTCACTAAGGCATCGTGACCTTCGTGATAATAATAATAAACGAAAGAACAGCCACGTTTACAAATTATGCGAATCTGTGCAAACGAAACGAGAGACACAAAAATGTTTAAACTTAATAATGTAGGTGACGTTATCTTGTGAAAATTTTGCAGTCTGCGACATGAAAATGTTACGTGTTTCTGACAAAGAATTCAGTTTTGTAACTATTGGTAGATGTTGTTAGGTGTAATTTTAATAATACATTAAGTTTAGAAATGAGTTCTAATGATAATATCTCAATACCCTACATTTTTTTATGTATATACGTAACACTGATGGCATATACGTAATAATTTAGATAATTTACAAACAAACATTCATGCTAACTTAGACGTTGTTTTTAAGAGCTCTTCTATCTCTATTTAGGCATTCCATTAGAAAAATTGTTAAAAAATCTCTCAGGAATAAGAAATTTGAATATGAGCGTATAATCAAACGTTGGATAGTTTTACGAGTATATAAGCTCTTTAACTTTTATTTTGCAATCCACTATAACAATAAACTAACAAGCATAAGGTAATAATCGTCGTTAACGTTATAGCAAGTACACTCTGATCTATCAACATCCAAACATCTGATTATATAAATTGACAATAAAAATAGATATCTACGACTCTGTTTGTTATCTATACTTCAAACAATTTAAAGTTTCCTTGCACTCCAGCTTAACCTATACCAAAACCAAATAAATTACAGAACATTGTAGGCACAAAAACATGTTTTTATTCCTGTATAAAGAAAGCACACGTATGCTTTACGACTTTTCTTATCTCCAACTTTAACTTTGTTGGTTTGGTCATACGGGGGTTTTGCGAATGAAGGTCCGTATCTAAATATTAGCAGTTATTTATCCGTCTGCCCTTTACATTCCGCGAACTTCATATCTCTGTACGGTCTTTTGGTTTGTCTCGGTCATGCATACGTAAAACAAAGATTACGTGCGTTTTGATTTGTTACAGGTAAGTCCTTGTTGCATCTAAAGTTACATATTATTATATGATTTTTAATACTTGTTTATACAAAAAAAAATATAGTATTGGGTAACCAACATAGTGTTTTTAGTGCATTTAGTGTTTAATAGAACTTATGAATTATAAACTAGTAACTTCGTACTGAATGGTTGGTTTATTAAATACTAAATATAGTTGAGATGTTTTTTCATATGAATATGCATATTAAAGTATGACTTTTGGTAATGAGTTGAGTCTGAATCGTAATAATATCGATATCGTAGTGATAAAGATAATATATTTTCTACAATTATTCTAAATCAAATTAGTATTCTGGCACTTTAGGAAGCTATCCTCTGGAAATGTTAGTGCAAATAATAATTGTGTGATGTCCTTCTCTTTAAAACATTATATCTTTACATACCCATAGGATTATTAAAAAGTTTTCAAACCGATCAATACATATAATACTTGACAATGTTTTCCTGATAAATCTGAATATGCGATGTCCATTAGTTTATCAATAGGAGCCAAAACAGTTGCGAACGAATTTCAGTTGGTTGCGTAGGCTGTAACGGATGCAATGCAAATGGAATATCCGTGTATTTGGCGATTAGATGTGGCCCAGATCTGACCGGATCTTGTGCCGGATAAGCTGAGTCGTGCTTCACTTGCTCGATGTTCTCTTGATTTACGAACATTTTGTTACCAAGTTCGACATGCCGCGATGTATAGAGTGGTTTTGGCAAGCTACGACTGGACTTGATTACTTCTGAGTTACTTCGTGTGAATGCTTCTTGATTTTGTGGTTTGTAAACCAATTTTTTTATTTGTTTATATAGATTTTCTAAACTAGTTTAAGAAGATTAGTGTTAACGTTACGGATGTACTAGATATTTTTAAACCAAAAGTTAGTATGACATTAGGATATTTCGTAGATAAACTTTTGCGATTACAATGTAAGGGGAGTGTATAAAGACATAATACACAAACATAACACACATAATTTGTTATACACAGATGTGCTAACTACTTAAGCAGTAATCAAAAAACTGTCAAAGTTACTAAAGGGAAGAAGAAAATATAATTGAAACGGTTCATGCTTTTATAAAAGGGCATGGCTACTATTTTAGGATTAAATATATTATGTGCATATAATATAGTCGAATTTTGGATAGATCTTATAGTACGAAGTAAGTTTATGGATGGTGAAAAGTAGAAATATTTCTTAGAAATTTAGAATTAGTCTATACCTCTATAATAAAAATGAATCCAATTTTTAACTGGACATTACGTGTTTGATATAGCAAAATATTACCTGGGATATTTTTTCGACAGAATAAATGATTATTTTATTAGCACAACAGTAGACAAACAGAACGTTTATGAATATTTGCGAACGACGAACTCGTATTTAGTCTACACGTAAATTAAAGAAGGTGTTTCTTTCGTCGTTGAAATTTTTTCAAACCTGGGCAAAATCCAATTTAGTTTCAAGTGCTCATAAAATATTGAAGGCGTGACCTTTTAGAGTAAGAGTTTCGCTTGTCTTGAGGATATTAAAAATTTCATATTCGTCTATGCTTACGTAGCGTAAGTAGTAAATTAAATTAACTTAACAACGGAGATATATTGAGATAAGAAACAAAAATCTGTAGTTTATTAGTGAAATATTCTATGTGTTTTGTTGGAAGGAAATTTACTCTTGATTCTAGTTATTTGAATTTGTTACTGCTATAGAAACTCTAATGGTAAATTCCATTTCAAACTGGGTACAATCAATTCGTTTAACCGTCCACTTGGACATAGGCCTCTCCGTATATAGTAGAACACAAGTGCTCTGAAGTAATAAACCATACATTTACACTTTCATAACCTATAAACACTTAATAATATAAAAATGTTCTATGACTAAAATATAATCATACTAAGCGTTTTTTGTGCTGGGTTGTGTTCTAGCATCTACCTTATTGCAGTGTGTGAAAAAAACCCAGACCACTGCAAATAGACATATTCCTGAATATAAATAGCTATTCATAAGCCAGTGACGTCTGAATGTATACGTATGTAGATTGTCTTCATTTTATTCTCTGCTTAAATCTTCCATTTTTTTTAGTTATTTCATCTTTTATCTTTTAATATTTTCGTTCTAGTGTCAAGAATTCAAACGAATACTTAATGATTTTTTTTATCCATTTAACTTTTCAATTTTTTTTTAAGTACTCATCTCTATAAGTTTTAAATACGTATCAAAATAGCTCCATCCTTTTTCTTGTATACTTGAATTATTGTTTCTATTCTAATTCTATTGTTTTCTATTGCACACTGTTCTGCGTAAACATGCTGAGATACCTTTTGACCATGATGTATATAAAAGTAAGCGTCGATCTGACCGGGTGTGCACTATTCGGACTTCTAATCTGGGGATTGTGCGTCGCCAGTACACGCATATTGCTCCATTTTTGTACAACAGGATAAATAGAGTACTCGATATCTATTCACATTCTTCCCACGAATGTAAGCAACTTGTTAATGAATGGTTGGCTACTTTTACGTATGACGAACTGGAATCGTTAGCGAAGCTATAAGTTCATTAGGTCTTCTACTCCGACCTTCCACTCTCTCATGCTTATAATCACAGACATGTGACAAGCTTGAGTCACCAGACACACACACACACACACACTCACACACATACACATACACACACCCACACACGTACACACGCACGCACGGAAGCACGCACGCACCCACGCACGCACGCACGCACGCACGCACGTACACATGCACACACGCACGCACGCACACACACACATACACACACACACACGCACACACACACCCACACACACACACTTATTTATTATCTTATTGTCTTTTTTTTTGTATTATATAACTTACCCGAAAGATGATCAATTTACTTTTATTAATGTGGAACGCTAATGCCTATACTTTTCTGGAGGTGGGTGCTAATAGCCACGACACAGTTTATAACTAACGTGGTTATTTTCATACACTAGTGAATTTGCACATTGGTTTCTTGTTTCCAATAAAGATTATTATTATTCTCTTTATTACGTTTAAATATACATATTGATTACATTTTTAAATATATAAAAAGTAATAAATACATATTTAAAAATATAAAAAATAGTAGACCACCGACATCGGGTACAGGGACCAAGATACCGGTGGTTAGGGCTCCAGGGACAGGAACCTCCTCACAATACGGGCCGTGTCAAGGAGGACTGCCTTCTGCATTAGACCCTTGATCCAACCCTCTAACGTGAGCCTCTGAGGTGTTGGTCGAGGCTCTTGGCTGTCAATCCGTGAACAGATATGATAATCACATTCCACATATCGGCAATCTCGTGAGACAGATCCAAATACTTCAATTGTTTTTCTTTTTCAACTTTCACGAGATTCTCGTCATGAGGAACGGCGATATTGACAATCATTGCGCGGCGCACCTTGTTACCGCCTGATAAAAGACTTTTAAGTACTTTTTTTAGGCGGCCAATGAAGCGTTCCTGTAACATTTGTTTCACGCCAGATTCTGATATTCCCAAGGACTGTGAAAAATCTAGATACTTGTAAGTTTCGGTGGCAGACAGAGATCTGAGTTTTGTTGAATCTTAAAGTTCTATTCCTTCAGATTCTACAATCACGCCCTTCTTTACATACATGAATGCATACTTCTCTACACCAAATTCCATTTTGATAGAATTACTAAAGTTTTCAGTGACCCCTAATAACGCCATCAATTGTAATTTTGTGGAGGCCAGTAATTTCAAATCATCCATTTAAAGAAGGTGAGATATAACTTGATCATCTTTCTGCAACCGATAGCCTAACGCTGAACCCTCTAACAGAGTACTGAGAGGGTTCAAAGCTAGACAAAACCACAAGGGACTCAGGCTGTCACCTTGAAATATACCTCGCTCGATCTTTATAAGTTCGTCATTTATCGCAGTCTGCCGACATCCTGGATAGCGAAGTGTTGTTCTCCATTGACTCATACACGACCTTAAGAAAGTGCACAGAGTTGCATCAATTTTATACAACTCTAGCACTTTCAAAAGCCATGTATGTGGAACTGAGTCATAAGCCTTCTTATAATCTATCCAACATGTCGCCAGACTCTTACGACTACGACGTACCTGTTGGCTAATGGTCCTGTCTATGATAAGGAGCTCTTTAGTGCCACGGGCCCCACTTCTACATCCATTTTCAGAAATAGATAGCACCAAATTATTATTTATATGTGTAGTAATTTTGAGTCTCAAAATAGATGTTAGAAGTTTATATGTAGTTGGTAAACAAGTAATAGGTCTAAAATTTTTGGGATCCATGGCACTACCAGATTTATGGAGTAAATGGGTTACACCAGTGGTTAAAAATTGTGGTAATGAACCAGAATCCAAAGCGGCTTGGAATTGTGATGCCAAACACGCATGTGAGCTTCGGAACCATTTAAGCCAAAAGTTGTGCAGTCCGTCTGGACCAGGTGATTTCCAATTCGGTAATGAACGGACTGCACAACTTACATCATCTTTATTAATAGTAATGGGTTCCATAGCTGTTATAAACTCACACGAGCGTTTGACATCTTCTAACCAAATGCCCATCACTTACACATGGATTCGGTTCCTCCCATTTCCGATAAACCCATTTCTCATTCCTTTGGAACATTCGACTCTGATTATACCGATCAACTCGTTTTCTATAACGTCTTATCCTATTTGCCCATGCATAAACTTTCTGCTTTAGAAAGTCTATGCGCTCTGTGACACAGGACATGTATTGTTCAGGACTAATAGTAGTCCCCAAGAATGCCTGTTTCACAAAGCGCATGACTCTCGGCCGTGTATTACCACTTTTAAAACTAATTAATTTACCGATGAGTGTCCTAGTCTCAGCAATACGACGTTTAATTCTATACTGCCAAGCTGGTACAGTATTTTTGGGTCGAGTAGCACTTACACGTTCAATAAATTTAACACCAGCTACTCGACAAACTGCAATAGCCGCACAGTATAGAATAGAATGTGTATCACTAAGATCTTCGCTGTTATCAAAATAGTCTGATAATAGCGAATCCAGGGCACTCACAAGCGCTAAATTACGTTTATGAATGGGCAAACGGCATAACCGTGGTCTAATATTATCATTTACAAATCGGTATTTTTGAATCGCATCCTCCAAAGCACTCCTTATCTTATCGTTACATTGGGTACTTACGGATATAACTTCACTCTCCACTAGTTCATCAACATCTTTAATACCTGATGGCAACTGAGGTGTGCTATTGGCCACCGCAGTGTGTGGTGAAGAGGGGATAGTAAAGTTTTTCCTTATGTCAGAGCGTATCCTCTCAAGTACTGTATCATCCAGCAGGTGACAGCGCTGTATAGCTCGTACTTGATCCGACAACCGTTGTGCTGAAACGTTGATGGCTGGTTCAAGTTCCTGAAACAGAGAGACTAGTGTAACACGGTGCGCAGTAAGGTTCGTACCCAACTCTGTAGCCCGAAAATATGCCCGCATGACATTCTCATTTATAGATTTTGTCCACTTCATGCGGCGCACATCACCACCGGTAGCGGGGACCCTGTTTGAGGTCAGTGGTCCTCGTGATCCCAAGCTGGTCGGCGGCCGGGTACTCTCCTGCCGGCGTACAGGTCTTGGCGACGTCGGCGGAGAGAAAAACTCGTCGCTGGAGCTAGAGCTCGACGCCTCTGCAACGGCCGGAACATTCATTGTTGCTTCCGGGGACGGCAAGGCGGAGCGGAGCGACGAGTCCAGGGATGTTGTTTGTGCTTTTAATCTAGCTCTCGTTAACATTTTGAAATTTCTTTCCTGAAAATTGTTGTATTGACGTGACGTTTAAACGTCACGTCTTCGGTAACAGATATTTTTATGTAAAAATCATTTTAGTTGTATTTTAATTCAATTTTTATATTGTACACAGGTTGATTTTCTTTCTGGTTTGTAAATTAAATAATATAGCAATAGTAAATTTGTAGCAATAAATATTGTGTTTTAAATATATGTAAGAGAAATGCCAACTGTTTCTAGTGTTGCTAGTTTAAGTTATTATTATTCTTTTATTTCATTTAAACACCTATTCAATACATTTTTAAATATATAAAAAAATAAAATACATATTTAAAAATATAAAAAATAGTAGACCACCGACATTGGGTACAGGGACCAAGATACCGGTGGTTAGGGCTCCAGAGACAGGAACCTCTTCACAATACGGGCCGTGTCAAGGAGGACTGCCTTCTGCATCAGACCCTTGATCCAACCTTCCAACGTGAGCCTCTTAAGGTGTTGGTCGAGGCTCTTGGCTATCAATCCGTGAACAGATATGATTATCGGAACAATGATCACCGAATCTACATTCCACATATCGGCAATCTCGTGAGACAGATCCAAATACTTTAATTGTTTTTCTTTTTCAACTTTCACGAGATTCTCGTCATGAGGAACGGCGATATCGACTATCATTGCGCGGCGCTCTAATCGATCTATGACCACAATATCAGGCTTATTGGCAACAATAGTCCTATCTGTGATAATAGATCGATCCCAATATAACATAGCACGACCATTCTCGAGAACTGGGTCGGGCACATACCTGTAGTAAGGCACTTCAAAATTGACAAGTTGGTATTTAAGGGCAAGTTGTTGATGTACGATCCTGGCTACCTGGTTGTGCCTGTGCAAATACTCACCATCAGCAAGACGAGAACAACCAGAAATAATATGCCTAATAGATTCTCCAGGACGGTGGCACGCCCGACAGATGTCAACGGTACTATCTTTCAAGATATATTTCCGGTAGTTATTCGTCATGATAACTTCGTCCATAATTGCACAAACAAAACCTTCGGTTTCTCCGAAGAGATCACCATACCGTAGCCAAGACGTCGACGCTTTAAAGTCTATATCAGACCCGTGTAGGGCCCGATAAAATCGGCCATGAAGTTCTTTACCCTTCCATACTTCCTTGCGATCAGTAGTACTAAATACTACAGGTTTGCGCCAATTCTCTTTAGTCAGAGCGAGCGGGGTAAAACCAGTATCCACTGCAACTACATTGCGATGCATTCCCACATTAGTCTGTAGAAAATATTCTCTGAGATTGTATATCTCGCGATTGTGTAGAGTCTTGATATTTAATAGACCACGACCTCCAAATTTTCGCGGAATATACAATCTCATAACCGATGAACGTGGGTGGTGCATGCGGAATGCAGTCAGCAATGTACGGACTCTCCTGTCAAGGGCATCCAATTCGGTCTGAGTCCATCTAAGTACACCAAAGGAATACATCAGAACCGGCATGACCCAACTGTTATAGGCACGCACCTTGTTACCGCCTGATAAAAGACTTTTAAGTACTTTTTTAGGCGACCAAAGAAGCGTTCCTGTAACAATTGTTTCACGCCAGATTCTGGTATTCCCAAGGACTGTGAAAAACCTAGATACTTGTAGGTGTCGGTGGCAGACAGAGATCTGAGTTTTGTTGAATCTGAAAGTTCCATTCCTTCAGATTCTACAATCACGCCCTTCTTTACATACATGACTGCACACTTGTCTACACCAAATTCCATTTTGATAGAATTACTAAAGTTTTCAGTGACCCTTAATAACGCCATCAATTGTAATTTTGTGGAGGCTACTAACTTCAAATCATCCATATAAAGAAGGTGAGATATAACTTGATCATCTTTCTGCAACCGATAGCCTAACCCTGAACCCTCTAACAGAGTGCTGAGAGGGTTCAAAGCTAGACAAAACCACAAGGGACTCAGACTGTCACCTTGAAATATACCTCGCTCGATCTTTATAAGTATGTCATTTATCGCAGTCTGCGGACATCCTGGATAGCGAAGTGTTGTTTTCCATTGACTCATACATGACCTTAAAAAAGTGCACAGAGTTGCATCAATTTTATACAACTCTAGCACTTTCAAAAGCCAGGTATGTAGAACTGAATCATAAGCCTTCTTATAATCTATCCAACATGTCGCCAGACTCTTACGACTACGACGTACCTGTTGGCTAATGGTCCTGTCTATAATAAGGAGCTCTTTAGTGCCACGGGCCCCACTTCTACATCCATTTTGAGAAATAGAGAGTACCGAATTATTATTTATATGTGTAGTAATTTTGAGTCTCAAAATAGATGTTAGAAGTTTATATGTAGTTGGTAAACATGTTATAGGTCTAAAATTTTTGGGATCCATGGCACTACCAGATTTATAGAGTAAATGGGTTACACCGGTGGTTAAAAATTGTGGTAATGAACCAGAATCCAAAGCTGCTTGGAATTGTGATGCCAAACACGCATGTGAGCTTCGAAATCACTTAAGTCAAAAGTTGTGCAGTCCGTCTGGACCAGGTGATTTCCAATTCGGTAATGAACGGACTGCACAACTTACATCATCTTTATTAATAACAATGGGTTCCATAGCTATTATAGACTCACACGAACGTTTGACATCCTCCAACTAATCACCCTCTGTATGAGTGACAGGCACTGACCAGATGTTACGCCAAAATGAATTTGTGGTATTTTCATCTGGAAAATGCCCATCACTCACACATGAATTCGGTTCCTCCCATTTCCGGTAAACCCATTTCTCATTCCTTTGGAACATTCGATTCTGATTATACCGATCGACTCGTTTTCTATAACGTCTTATCCTATTTGCCCATGCATAAACTTTCTGCTTTAGAAAGTCTATGCGCTCTGTGACACAGGACATGTATTGTTGAGGACTAATGGTAGTTCCCAAGAATGCCTGTTTCACAAAGCGCATGACTCTCGGCCGTGTATTACCACTTTGGAAACAAGTTAATTTAGCGATGAGTGTCCTAGTCTCAGCAATACAACGTTCGATTCTATACTGCCAAACTGGTACAACATTTTTGTTGCGAGTAGCACTTACGCGTTCAATAAATTTAACACCAGCTACTCGACAAACTGCAATAGCTGCACAGTACAGAATGGAATGTGCATCACTAAGATTTTCGCTATTATCAAAGTAGTCTGATAGTAACGAATCCAGGGCACTCACAAGCGCTAAATTACGTTTATGAATGGGCAAACGGCATAACCGTGGTCTACTATTATCATTTACAAATCGGTATTTTTGAATCGCATCCTCCAAAGCGCTCCTTATCTTATCGTTATATTGGGTACTCACGGAAAGAACTTCACTCTCCACTAGTTCATCAAAATCTTCATTTGATAATGCCAACAGAGGTGTGCTGTTGGCTACTATAGTGCGTGACGAAGAAGGGATAGTAAGGTTTCTCCGTATGTCAGAGCGTATCCTCTCAAGTACTGCATCATCCAGCAGGTGACAGCGCTGTATAGCTCGTACTTGATCCGACAATCTTTGTGCTGATACGTTAACGGCTGGTTCAAGTTCCTGAAACAGAGAGACTAGTTTAACACGGTACGCAGTAAGGTTCGTACCCAACTCTGTAGCCAGAAAATATGCCCGCATGACATTCTCGTTCATGAAAGTTGTCCACTTCATGCGGCGCACATCACCACCGGTAGCGGGGACCCTATTTGAGGTCAGTGGTCCTCGTGATCCCAAGCTGGTCGGTGGCCGGGTACTCTCCTGCCGACGTACAGTTCTTGGCGACGTGGGTGGAGAGAAAAACTCGTCGCTGGAGCTAGAGCTCGACACCTCTGCAACGGCTGGAACATCCAATGTTGCTTCCGGGGACGGCAAGGCGGAGCGGAGCGACGAGTCCGAAGATGTTAATTGTGCTTTTTTTCTAGCTCTTGTAAGCATATTGGCAATTTCTTGAAAATAATTGTATTGACATGACGTTTAAACGTCATTTCTTTGCACCGTTGCACCTAGTTTCTCCTTCATTTATCAGTACTGCACTACGAACGCACCGAATAATCTACTAGCTCGTACATAAACAAAACAGACAGAAAAAATACCCAAATTTAGTAAAAATTGAATTCTTTAAAATGTTGCTTTTGTCCTCATCATCCCTCCACGCACGTAGTTACTTGATAAAAATGCATGCTTTTTATATTGTTTAGGGCCAAAAACACGAGTTTTAACCAAGTTGAACGTATACTTGGTTGAAAGAAAAACACAACTGACATTTACAAGTACCAAGATTAAGAGTTTCGAAACCTAATCGTTATAAAACCTTTATTATTAGGCACAAAATGACATATTTTTTCAATTAAAAGTCCTCTGTTTTAAAGCCAGCTGTAGTTGTTGAAATAAATTAAGATGAAATTCTCATAAATATTAAGGTGACTGATAGACTGGCTGGCAATCATAATTGATGACTCTATTTTTAGGCCACCTAGAAACATGAAATTTGATACTTACAGGGCATTTGATATTTGATGTACTTTAACGATCGGTAACTTATTGACCTATGTTCTGATTTATATACATGACCAATCATATGCCGCTGCAAACTTATAGTTTCTAAAACAGAAGTATTTCTCTTTCATGGAAAGAAAAAAATATTTTTGTTATAGAAACGAGTCAAAAACTCAAAATGTTGATTCTTTCAAAATTCTTGCTTACTACAAATCCTTGATTAGAAAATAAAGTCCTGTATGTATGTACCAGTATATGTTTAGATCTTAAAAAGGTTTGAAGGTTGTATTGTAAATGCATTAACGCAATTAATATTTATTTGTTAATTTAAAAATCAGGTTAACCTCAAAGAAAATTCTACAGGAGTTTACAGATACCTACTACTTTACCTGTCACCTCTTTTACAGCACCTTTTTCAATTACTAATAGCTTTTTCCACTCATATTTTAATTAATAGTCGTGTAGGATATATTGTAGATGTAGACATATAAATATTCAAATAATATAAAAATATCTTCTCGATTCATCAACAATTTTTCTTTATGTTTTATTTACAGTTGCAAAAGGTTGGCATGTTTTTGATACACGAATGCAGCGCTCAAAGGAACATGGATTGAATCCACCGTACTTTGTGGATTTACAAAAATTGAAGCTCGTATTACCGCGCACATCTTACCGGGATGATGAAAGTGAAACACGATTTTATTCTATACTGTAAAGTATAATCGGTTACGTGATAACGTGCTGGTTTCGTGTCAAAATTATTATTTTCATAGTTTTAGAACTAAAAATGTTGATTGTATTAAATATATTATATTTATTATTATATATTATATTGGCCTTTTATATATAGTGTATATAGAACTTGTTGGCATCTACGTATGGGTTAGACGATACTCGGACTGGATGGGACACTAGCTATGAAGTATAAACATAGATTTTAGAGTTCGTGATAGAGTAAATGACATCTATAACGTACTAGGCAAGACAAGACAACTGTAAACATCAATTGTGAACTACAAGAAGTCTGAAAGTAATTGCAGGTAACGAAAGTTACAGTGGCCGAAATTTGTAAAGAGCTAATAATATGATATGATTACCCTTTAAGTGCGTATGATTATAAATGTGGAAGTACGATTGTCCTATTCCTCCAACACAAAGGTAAGATCCTTCGATCAGGTTAGGTGATTATGCTTGGCTGACAGCGTTCTTGGGTTCAGAAGTGGGATGTTGTATGTATGCCTTATTGCAACTGAAAATTCAATAAAAATGGAAGATACAATATCCAAAGTCAGAAAGTGTGTAACAAATGCCAAAACGAAATATACTTTTGATTTTCTTAATAGCGGTATTACTAGAAATGACTCATTACGATTTTTCAGAAATGAAGTATTGGTTTTCGATATTACTTTGAAATTTTCGAATTACCACAAAAGCAGTATTTCCATAATTTGTTGAACATTTCAATCAATCAGACTTGGATATTAGGTTTATGTTTGGTCTTTACGGTAACCGTGCCTTTGGGGTTCATAATAAGATAAATTATTGATGAGTTCTAAAATAATATTAAGATGAGATTGAAGATGGAGCCGTGTTATTTCCAAGTCCTTTGCTAAAATTAATAAATGATAAATATACAAGGTTAGTCTCAATTTAGGTAAAAGCGTTTCGTTTTCGTATTTATATTTGATATGAAGAAAATGGCCGATGATAAAAAATATTTTTATTAATGTATGTAATATTGCATACTGATAATTACATGTATAAGTGAAGACACTGATGCCATAATATCCCAGTTTATGTGATTGCTACTAGAGTCAACTAGGGTAATCTATAGATAGTCTGGGTATGGTTCAACGTTGGTCATATTTTATGTTTTGTTTTGTGCTTTTTCACAATTGTGTTTTCTGTAAATCATCTAACTACTATAATTTATTTTATCTGTTAGTGTATTGAATTAACTTTCTAACGGACTACAAACTTTCGTTGGCCCTCATTACATACATGCATATATAAAATCGCGTATGGAGGGGTAGGCAGAGACATATTTAACACTCACTTTCGCCAGCGTTTAATTCCCCTTTTTGCCGCTAATCGGAATATTTATTTGCCAGAGCTTCGTCCGTGGATACGCCGGTGCACCACTTGCAAGTGAGGTAGATTTGGGGTCCTAAGTTCTTGGTGGGAACCGTATGCATCATTACATTTTATTTGTAATATGATTATTTACCGTATGCCAATTTATGTCCGAAGTAGAATGGGTGAATGAATCATTTTTGTTTGTCATATTGACTTCACATTTTTTACTGATTATCTAAGGCCGTCTTAAACTTGCTTGCTTGTAATGTATGTAACAATATCATTCGAAATACTACAGCTTGGGCCACGAATTAGTTGACATTTTAAAAATCGTTTAAAAAAACATTTAATATATCATAAAAAAATACTATTTACTAAAGCTAATTAGTTGGAATTTATTTTTTATAACTTACATTTTCTGAATGACCAATGTTTCGACATTTAAGCTCTTTTAAGCGAGCACCGAAATTTTCATCGAACACTCGTCGGCAAAGAGACCGCCAGATCGCCGACATTGCAACAAAATTGCCGAGAAACGAGCTAATGGTCAAACCCCTCACCGTGCTCCGTGCGAGACTTGTTTGCGCGGGATGTTAGATATAAATGTTAATGAATTCTTGGCCCACCTTGTATAAGAATAGACAAGAAAGCAAATGTAACCATTCTTCTAAATACTATCGCAGTCATGTAACTTAAGACGATTGAAATGAACATTAGCGGTGTAACTTAAGGAGAAAATAGGAACCAAGCTCTCGATACAAATTGTTATCCTTAAAGTCTACCAACAAGTACTACATATCGCTCGGCCACGTAATTCCATTAATGTCGGGAATACATCACGGGAGGCACTTCTCGTCTTTGGATTTACGGCCAGCGTCAGATGAAAGGGCTAGGTCGGCGTCGTTCTACCTCGTTTATTAGCACACTTATATAAGTGTGGAGATTTATTGTGTTTTCTTCAGTTTATGGTCGTTTTTCCTTAAGAATTAATCTTAATTGTCATCTTAACGATAAACACTGGTGAGTTACAATCATTTGTAGATACTCTTAAAAAAACAAAATAATTCACGTTGTAGAGCATTCTTATATATTTTTAATGATAAATCAGTCTACTACATTATAGCTATGATTGAATTCGCAAAGTTATCTGAACAATATTATCCTATTATTATAGTAACTGATTTTTTAACTTCTACAAAAAAAACAAGCATCTTTCTGCAAAGTTTCATAGAGTTTTTACATAACCCCAGTTGTTTGAGTTGTAAAAATTTATGAATAAAAAAATAGATAGATAGTAACTTTCATTTTAATTTTATTATATTCTGTATCCATATTTCTACTAATAATGATCGTTTCATTAATGGAATCTTGTAGTATAGAAGTAGTTTGGCATGTTTTTGATAGATGTCGCTGTGTACCTCCCTGGTGTAATTAAAGTATTTGTTTTTTAAAACCAATAATAAGTTTGAGATGTCATTCATATGATATTATTCTCAACGTGAATACGTGGTTCAATTAGCTCTTAAATTACTTTAGTCCAGGATATTTCATCAATTTTTCTATCCAGGCCTCAATATTTTTGTAATTTAAATTCAATATAAAACATTTTGTGTAAGTAAAATAAAATTTCAGTTCAAATAATTATTCGATCCTGATAATATACTTTCATGTTTATATTAAATAATCTATAATAATTTTAGATACATTTTTCTGAACAGAAAATTAAACACATTTTGAAATTATTTATTATTTTCGTTTTAGCACAAAAAATCAAAATACAGTAGAAAAAACTACAAGTAGTGGCGTAGTTCACAGTTATTGATTCACTGTCTTCAAATAATGATGAAAAGTCAGATGAAGTTAAAATTTCAGATTTTAAAATTGGTAATGCATAAAATCACCTTAGGCGGTTTCGTTCTTTTGATCTTCTTGTATGCTTTAATATAGGCGAAACGTTAGTTCTTCTTTTAATAAGTTTTACATCGTTGACTTGGATGCTTATTATTCTGAAAATTTATAAAAATAAAATATTTCATAAGAATGTTTACGCTAAATTTAAAGTTGAACCCGAATATTTTAGTGTTTCAAATACCTAAGAGGTTTTTGTTATTTGTCGAGGTTTGAATATAGAAAATTGCAAAAGCTTTGTAAACATTTATATTTTACAATATCAAAAGAAATACAATAGTCGTAAATAAAGGAAATGTTTCTAAAGATTTGCAACCAGATATACGTTGAACAGAGTAGTGAAAAAAACTGTTATTTAAACTATTCTGAAAAATTATTCCCTCGAGGTCGAAGTACAAATTAAAAGTTGCAAACCAGCCAGTGGATATGTATTAGTGAATTTTATACTAGAGAAAATAGCTATTGTTGCCGCATTTAATTAAAGAATTTTAAAACGAAGTAAAACACTCTGAAACCATTTTGGAGTTCTTTTTGGAAACTATTACTCTACCAGTACACTTATGTAGCGTTGCAAAAAAGGGTTTAATATATTGAGCCCTGATAATTTTAATTTTAATTTAAATTGTAATAAAATGAAATCAAGATTATAAACTTTACAATTTACTGTGACAAATAATATTTTTGATGACTATTTTACAATTTCAAATATAGTCTTCAACTGCATTATTGATGAACAATAATTAGTTTTTACTGGCGGTGGTATTTCTGTGGTAATCGATTTGTAATGATTTTAGGTGATGATACTCAATTTTAGAATTGGAAGAAATAGTAAGCAGTATCTAAATCGATTAACTAACCTTAAAATTTCTAACCAAAATTGAAATATAAATAAAAGTGTAATTAAATAGTTTTTTACAGCCTAGTTCCTCCAAACTGTACGATATTTAAATTATTAATTATTAAACGTTAGTGGTCTTTTGAATTCGAATTCAAAATATTAAAGTACATGTTAGAAAAACAAATTGTGTATCGCAAATTTAAATAATATAATAATGATATTTCTTTAACTGATATAAATCTATTCATACTTATTTTTGTAAATCCATACATATTGTACATAGAAAACATAAAAACTCCAAAAAAAAAAGTGTAGAACATACAAATACTTGGTCCGACCCGGGAATCTAACCAGAGACTTTAAGCACAGCAGACACATACGCTACCACTGCACCACCGAGGCAATCAAATAGTTATTAAAACAAAAATTTGATGCTTTTGTTAAATATTGTAACAAGTTCTTTATACTCCTGTATTTTATCGAACGCAGAATATGTTATTGTCGTAATCATCAAACATGAATGGCAATTTAAAACATATTTAGGCGGAAAATAGACGTCACTGAGAGCACGTATACGGAATAACGAGGAGGGATTTCCTCCCCAATTTTTCGAACCCCTCACATAAAAAATGGAATTATTTTTGACAGGCCCCAGTTTTATTTTGAAAGTCGATGACGTCATTTAAATACCTATTGATATTCAATAGATAATATTGAACACAAACAAAAAATAACCTTAATATTTTGTATTTCATTTTTCAACTAACCGTTGGCACTATAATCTTCTTATCTGACCTTTTCTTTGTTTTGAAGTGTTCTAGGGTTCGTGTTCGATAAGGACTTTGCACGAATAAGGGTCAAGGGTTGATAATCTATATCAGTTTGAGTGTGACAAAGGAATCGGTAATGTAAACTGTATATACTCACAGCATAGTATTTCTATCATTATTTTTCCAATAAACATAAGAAAAAGGTTAGTTTTAAATGTAGTTTAAATTTTTGGTTTTGTCTTTTTATCTCTTTTTGTAACCGAAAACAAATTATAAATCACCGCTTCGCTAATGTCGCCTGTCAAAACAAAATGTAAATCATATAAATATTAAAAAGATGATAGTCCCCATTTGAATGATGGGTTCACAACATTTGACAGATTTGGTAAAATAGGTACGAGATTTTAAAGGAAGGCCCAAAATATTAATCCTTCTATTATTTACCTATATCAGAAGATACATTTCAAGTGCCCCTTTTAGTTGTGTTTTAGTTACAAAATTCATGAAAAAGTCATCATCATCATCATCATCAACAGTCTTTTACAGTACACTGCTGGACATAGGCCTCTCTTTAGCAAGGGCCTACTATACCACGCTGGTCAGACGGGTTGGGATAGGGTTTGTTTCAAGTTGGGGTGCTGGGCTAGAAAACCTCCACGTGGTGCACCCTGGAAACGTTGGCGATAGTGTTTTCATCACTGCCAGCGGCTAATATTCTAGCGCGAAGAGGAAGCCATTTTCTTCGGCAATTCGGCCGAGAGATGGTCCAACAGAGCGGGCGTATCTGTCGGATCCTCTGTTGGTTCTTCGCTCTTCGGAGCATTGAGGAGGAAAACCTCGGTAAAAAATCACGTTGGTGGGACCCTTGCTAGGGTCGGAGTTCCTCCGCTCAGCGGTGGAAAAGGTAGGACGGGCTCGGTGTGCACTCACACTGCCACCGAGTAGGCATCAGGAGACGTAGTCTCCCTGCCGCCGTCGACATATCGTAGTCCCGAGTTGGAGTCTTGCGACTCCAAGCGGGGGCGAGGGTCTTGGCTTAGCCGCCCGGACTGCGAGGAAGAAAACCTCTATAAAAAATTACCCCGAATCCCGTGTTCTGGTGCGTGACCAGGGGATGCATGGCTGATGGGTTGTTCAGTCGTAAGCGCACCCCCAGCCGGGGCACCTGCGGACCCCTCGGTTGGGCATAAATGTACGCTTGCCCGGGTATTGGGGGATCTCTGCCCGGGTCGACCTGTAGTTCTCCCCCACTCGTGGGTCTAACATGGAATCTCAAACTAAAAACGTAAAAATAAATAAAGAAGGAGAGAAGGAGAAAAAGGCGAAGAAGGAAAAAAGCGTAAGATTGGACGACTTCTCGTCCAATTTAAAGGACGCATCGGTTGGGACGCCTATGTCGATGAGGCTCCCAGAAGTCATTATGACTGCTGGGAGCCGCAGAACATCGGAACGATTGCGTTCCAGATCGACATGTTCGTCGGATGGCAGGGGAGGTAACCCGATGGAAACGGAGCTGTGCGACTCCCGAAAACGCGGGCGCTCCAGGGACGAGGAGAGCGACACGTCCCAGGAGATGTTGCCTCCTAAAGTCGCCAGCAGCCGTAGAGGAAGGTCGCGAACTTCGGTCTCGATCCCGTCAGGCTCCGTCTTCTGTAAGGCGGAAGCCTATAGGCGGGTTAGGGCGGACGGCGAAGCACTTGCAGAGGAGGAGATCGCAGATCTCTTGCTTAAGATCAAGGAGCCGATGGCAGGGGATTCTGTTCCCCAAACGCCATCGTACATGCAAGAGAGAGCGAAAGCAGCGGTGGCTATCATCCACAAGGTAGCCACCAAGTCGAGTAACCTTAAGGGTGCTTTTGTAAAGGCCCTTAAGGACTCCTCTTCTGCAGTTGCGGGGGTCGTTGAGACCCTTATTGGGGACGTGGCTCGTCTCCAAGCGGCCAACGACCATCTCACACGGGAGGTGGCTGAGCTGAGCGCGCAGTTTGCCCAATTTCGGGCGGATCGCCCTGAGCGAGAAAGCCCGTCTCAGTCGCTTGACCTTGTCAATCCCGGTACCATCGCTGATGCCCACCTGCGCCAAATCACAGACGCAGTGTGGCGCATGATGGACGGACGTCTCGCTGGTTTGGAGGCGAGACTACCTCCAGCCCCTGTCGTCCGACCGCCGCTCGCGGCACATAGACCAAAGGCCACATCGGCGCTTCCCGTTGTAGGCGGTCGTGTGTCCTATGCGGCGACGGCGTCAGTGTCTGCTGTTCCTACGGTGTCGGTGTCTGCTGTTCCTGCGGCGTCGGTGTCTGCTGTTTCTGCGGCCGCGCCGAGGACACTACAGGCGGCTAAAGTAGTAGCTAAGACGGGTGCACAGAGGTCAGGGCCCAAAACGGCGGCCAAGTCTAGAGCGGAATTTCCTCCGCTCCCCACTCCAGCCGCTGTACCTGGCACCTCCACGTCTGCTCCCTCCATATCTGCCCCTTCCACGGATGGTTGGCAGGTAGTCGGGGGCACAAAGAAGTCCCGAAAGCGGGGTAAAAAGGCTGCTCAAAAGGCAGCCTCTGCCCCGCAGTCGCCATCAGTGGTAGTCACCGCCACGAAGAAGCCGCGCAAGCTTCAAGTACCCAAAACTGCGGCGGTGGTGGTCACCGTTTCACCGGAGGCGGCTAAAGGCGGACTGTCTTACGCTGCCATTTTTCAGAGGGCCCGGGCTGGTCTCGCCAATGAAATCGGGACGGTAGGTGTCAGGTTGCGCCTAGCTCAGACGGGAGCTCGAGTTCTCGAGTTCCCTGGAGCCGAAGGTGCCAAGACAGCAGACACGTTTGCCGAGAAATTGCGGGGCATGTTTGCGGCCACGGATGGTGTTAAGATCGCCAGGCCTACTAAGTGCGCAGAGTTGCGCATTTCGGGCCTGGACGACTCCATAACGACCGAGGATGTCCGCGTTGCAGTAAGAGAGAAGACGGGTTGCAACGCGGACAACATTAGGGTCGGCACCATCCGTCCCGGTCCAGGAGGGCTTGGCGCAGTGTGGGTCAGCTGTCCCGTAGCGTCGGCCAAAATGTTAGGCGACGCCGGCAGGCTGCTCATCGGTTTCGTGAGCGCTAGGATCACAGTCCTGGCGGCGAGACCGATGAGGTGTTACAAATGCCTAGCATCGGGGCACACACGCGCCAAGTGCGTCAGTTGTTTCGACTGCAGCGGGTTATGTTTCCGCTGCGGTCGACCGGGGCACAAGGCGGCAGAGTGCTCTGCCGCCCCTCACTGCCCGGCGTGTGCGGCGGGTAACAAGCCCGCCAATCACCTGATTGGGCAGGGAGGCTGCAAGCCTGCCCGTAATTCTCGGCAAGCGTCGGCGGCTAGCCAGTCGACCCAGGCTGCCTCTGACGTCGTTTCTGCTTCGACATCGTCGCCCATGGAGGAGGTTGTAGAGACGGTCGAGTAATGGCCCAAGTCTCCAACCTCCTAGTCCAGACGAACCTGAACCACTGTGCTGCGGCGCAGGACCTTTTCCTGCAAACCATGGCACAGTGGTCGATCGGTGTTGCCGTAGCCGCGGAACCCTATTACGTTCCTCCCCATCCAAACTGGTTGGGTGACCGGGACGGTTCCGTGGCAGTCGTTGGCTCCACGGCGGCTCATTCCCCGCCCTTGTCGCTAAGGGACAAGGGTACTGGATATGTTGCTGCCGAGTGGGGAGGGATCACCGTATATGGTGTTTACTTCTCCCCCAACCGGAGTTTGAGCGACTTCGAGGTTTTCCTTAACAACTTGGAAACCTCGATGCGGCGTCTAACGTCTGGGCACGTCTTAGTGCTGGGGGACTTCAACGCAAAATTCATTGCGTGGGGTTCCTCCAGGACGGACGCTAGGGGCGAGGCCGTAGAGGAGTGGGCGGCCTCGGTGGGCCTCTGTTTACTAAACAGGGGCTCCACCAACACGTGCGTGCGACAGCAGGGAGGGTCGATAGTGGACCTTTCGTTCGCTACCCCTGCCCTCGCCGCACGAGTAAGGAACTGGCGCGTCCTGGAAGAGGTTGAGACGCTCTCGGATCACCTCTACATCCGATTTGAGCTCTCCCGGACCCAGGACCCCAGTAGGGTTCACGTGGCGCGGCGTTCTTCTCGCTTTCCGCGGTGGGCTTTATCCAAATTAAATAGGGACCTACTGGAGGAGGCAGCCATCGTTCACTCTTGGCTGTCTCCGCAAGCCCCGACCGAGGAGGTCGACATGGGGGCTGGTCGCTTCTGCGATGCCATTGCGCAGATATGTGATGCGGCCATGCCCCGCATCCGAGGTTGCCGGCCTCCACGGAACGAGGTTTACTGGTGGTCCCAAGAGTTGGCGGACCTCCGTGCGGCCTGTACTCGTGCCCGGAGGTCCTATACCCGTAGTCGGCGGCGACACCGCGAAGAAGGCGGGGGGGACCAGCTTCATGAGGAGTACCGAGAGGCGCGGAAAACTCTGAAGCTGGCCATCAGCCGCGCCAAAGAAATTAAGAGAAAGGAAATGCTGGAGGGTCTCGATCGTGACCCCTGGGGTCGCCCTTATCGTGCGGCGCGACAAAAGCTCCGCACGTCGGGCCCCCCCCTTACAGAGACCCTCCAGCCCAGCTTCCTGCGGGAAGTGGTCGAGGGCTTTTTCCCGCAGCGGGTGGAGCATACACCCCCGTCGATGGCCTTAATGGTCGGAGACGACGGGGAGAACGAGGGCAATGTTCCGCCCGTCAGGGAATCGGAGGTAGGGGCGGTTGTTCTACGGATCCGCTCTAAGAACACCGCCCCTGGGCCAGACGGGATACCTGCCCGAGCACTGGCCCGAGCCCTCGAGCACATGTCAGACCGCCTCAGGGAAGTCCTGGACTCTAGCTTGGCGTCCGGACGCTTCCCTGAGTGCTGGAAAAGCGGGAAGCTGGTCCTGTTAAGGAAGCCGGGACGGCCTGTCGATTCGGTGGCGGCCTATAGGCCCATCGTGTTGCTGGACGAGGCGGGTAAACTTTTTGAGAGGATACTCTCTGCTCGCATCGTCCGGCACCTCTGCGAGGTGGGCCCCGATCTGTCGGACGCCCAATTTGGTTTTCGGGCGGGGCGTTCGACGGTCGATGCCGTGCTGCGCCTGAGGGCCGTTACCGAAGAGGCGGTCAGCTGTGGCGGCGTGCTGTTGGCGGTGTCGTTGGACATCGCCAACGCATTTAATAGTCTGCCATTTAGCTGCATCAGGGAAGCACTCCACTACCACGGGGTGCCAGAGTACCTGAGGCGGCTTGTGGCAGACTATCTTGAGGAGCGTACCGTCGTGTACGAGGACCGAGATGGTATTCTAAGGCGGCGGCCCATGTCGTGCGGTGTTCCGCAGGGGTCCGTCCTCGGACCACTCCTGTGGAATATGGGATACGACTGGGCCCTTCGAGGTCGTCTTCCGCCCGGGCTGGGCGTAATTTGTTACGCCGATGACACATTGGTCACGGCCCGGGGGGTGAACTTTCAAGAGGCGGCGCGCCTGGCCACCGTGGGAGTCTCTTCGGTGGTCGGGCGCATTGAGGCGCTGGGTTTACGGGTGGCCCTAGACAAAACAGAAGCCCTTTTGTTTCATGGGCCCCGTCGTGGTCCACCCCCCGGCGCCTCCATCGTAGTCAATTCGGTCCTCGTACCGATTAAGGCCCAGATGAAGTATCTGGGCCTGATCCTCGACGGCAGGTGGCTCTTCGACGAGCACTTCCGACAGCTTACTCCAAAGCTGGTCGGCGCTGCCTCTGCTCTTGGGCGACTTTTGCCCAATTTGGGTGGAGCCAGCGTCGCGACTAGACGGCTATACACGGGGGTTGTTCAGTCAATGGCGCTATATGGTGCACCGGTGTGGGCGGCGGCTCTGACCGCCCAGAATAGGGCTCGCCTCTGGCGCCCTCAGAGGATATTGGCGGTTAGAGCCATACGCGGCTACCGCACCGTATCGACGGAGGCGGCGTGCGCCTTGGCCGGAACTCCCCCGTGGGATTTGGAGGCGGAAGTGCTCGCCGAAGTTTATCGGCGGACGGCTGACTTCCGGGCGGGTAGCGGCATACGGCCCCCGCCCGAAGAGATACGCGAGTGGCGTGAGGCCGCTCGTCGAGCCACGATGGCTCGTTGGTCGTTCCGGTTGGAGACTCCACGTGCTGGCTTCGCCCTCGTGGGGGCTCTCCAGCCGGTCATCGCCGAGTGGGCAGGGCGGCAGCACGGGACCCTTTCCTTCCGGCTGACGCAGGTCCTTTCCGGGCGTGGTTGCTTCGGGAAGTATCTGCACTCGGTCGCCAGGAGGGAATTGAGTCCCGCCTGTTACCACTGCGAATGCAGTGAGGATTCGGCTCAGCACACGCTAGCGGTTTGTTCCGCCTGGGCGGCGCAGCGTGGGGTCCTCACTGCAGTTATTGGAGGAGATCTCTCGCTACCGGCCGTCATACGCTCCATGGCCGGTAGCGACAGTTGTTTTACCGCGGTCGCAACCTTCTGCGAAGACGTAATTTCGCGGAAGGAGGCGGCGGAGAAGGCCCGGGAGGACGATATCCACTCGGACCCAATTCGCCGCCGGCGAACCGGGCGGCGGAGGCGCGCATACCAGCGCCTCATGCCGCCTTGAGTGTGGCCGCGGGCGGACGGGACGGGTTTTCCCCTCCACCCGCTATAATGGCCAGCCGCGAGGAGGCGACGTCCGCGTGTGCCGTACGTCGCCTAAAATAGAGAGTTTACCCATAGATGGTGCCCGCAGTTTCGGGCAGGCGCTAGGAGGGATCTGGATGTCGTAATAGCAGCGGTTCCCGGATCCCTCCTATCTCAGGCACAGAGTGGCACACCGTGTGGTTTTAGTCGGTCCGATTCCGACACACCACCCCGCCGTAAACCCCGGTGGGGTGACGGCCCGAGGGGGTTTCCACACGTTAAAAAAAAAAAAAAAAGAAAAAAAAAAAAAAAAAAAAAAAAAAAAGGGTTTGTTTCAAGTTGGGGTGCTGGGCTAGAAAACCTCCACGTGGTGCACCCTGGTAACGTTGGCGACGGCACTGTTTCTTCCTGTGCCATTTGGAAGAGGACATCACGCCAACGGCTAATATTCTAGCACGAAGAAGAGGAGGCCATTTTCTTTGGCCATTCGGCTGAGGCTTGGTCCAACAGAGCGGGCATTTTTGTTGATTCCTCTGTTGGCTCTTCGCTCTTTGGAGCAATGAGGAGGAAAACCTCGATAAAAAATCATTAGGGTGGGACCCTTTCATGGGTCGGCGTTTCTCCACTGTCAATGGTGGAGAAAGGAGAACGGGCTCGGTGTGTACTCACACTGCCGCCGAGCAGGCATTGGAAGATTTAATCTTCCTGTTACCGTTGTCACATCGTAATCCCGAAAGGAGTGTCGTGGTTATGTCTCGCGACACCAATCGGGGGCGAGGGTCTTGGCTTAACCGCCCGGACTGCGAGGAAGAAAACCTCTATAAAAAATTACCCCGAATCCCGTGTTCTGGTGCGTGACCAGGGGATGCATGGCTGATGGGTTGTTCAGTTGCAAGCGCACTCCTAGCCGAGGTACCTGCGGACCCCTCGGTTGGGCACAAATTTACGCTTGCCCGGGTATTGGGGGATCTCTGCCCGGGTCGACCATTATTTCTCCCCCAATCGTGGGTTTAACTATGGAACATGAAATAAAATTATATAACAAAAACAAAGATGTAGAAGGGAAGAAGGAGAAGACGAGTAGGAAGGAAGAAAGCGTAAAGGCGGACGAGCTCTCCAATACAGTGGACGCAGCAATTGGAACGCCTATCTTGATGGGGCTCCCAGAAGCAATTTCAGCTTCTGGGAGCCGAAGAGTATCGGAACGACTGCGTTCCAGATCCACCTTATCATCGGATGGCGCAGACGGTAGCATCGGTGCGAGGACAGGTTCACTAGGCTTAATGGAGCTGGAACCGGACAGCCGGAAACGAGGCCGCTCCAGGGACGAGGGGAGTGATACGTCTCAGGAGATGTTGCCTCCCAAGGTTGCAAGCAGCCGTAGAGGGAGGTCACGAACACCAGCCTCGACCCCATCAGGCTCCGTTTTCTGCAAGGCAGGAGCCTACAGAAGAGTCAGGGCGGACGGCGAAGCATTAGCGGAGGAGGAGGTCGCGGATCTCCTGCTTAAAATCAAGGAGCCGATGGTGGGGGATTCAGTTCTCCAAACACCATCGGCCATGCAGGAGAGAGCAAACGCGGCGGTGGCCATCATTAACAAAGTGGCCACCAAGTCTAGCAATCTTAAGGGCTCTTTTGTGAGGGCCCTTAAGGATTCCTCTTCCGCTATTGCGGGGGTCGTAGAGAGCCTTATCGGAGACATGGCTCGTCTCCAGGCAGCCAACGAGCGTCTGACGGGGCAGGTGACTGAGCTTAGTGGTCAGTTTGCTCAATTTCGGGCAGATCGCCCCGAACGAGAAGGCTCACGTCCGTCACTACCTACCCCCTCTTCCAACCACGGGGATATTTCTGATGCCCATCTGCGTCAAATAACGGATGCAAAATGGCGCATGATGGACGGGCGTCTGGCTGGCCTGGAGGCAAGGTTGCCACCGGCCCCTGTTGTCCGGCCGCCGCTCGCGGCGCATAAGCCGAAGGCCGCATTGGCACCGTCTGCGCTTCCCGTTGTGGGCGGTCGCGTGACCTATGCAGCGGCGGCGTCGGTGTCTGCAGCTCCCGCAACAACTCCAGGTTCACGACGGGCAGCGAAGGTAGCGACCAAGACGCCTGCACCGAGGTTAGGCTCCAAAACAGCGGCAAAGGCTGGAGCAGAGTTCCCTCCGCTTCCCACTCCAACCGCTGTACCTGGCACCTCCACCTGTGTTCCCTCAACATCTGCCTCTTCCACCGATGGTTGGCAGGTGGTCGGGAGGGCTATGAAGTCCCGAAAACAGGGTAAGAAGGCTGCACAAACAGCAGCCTCTACCCCGCAAACACCGTCGATTGCGGTGGCTATCGCGAAAAAGCCGCGCAAACTGCAGGTGCCTAAAAGCGCGGCTGTGGTAGTCACCGTGTCGCCAGAGGCGGCTAGCGGCGGACTCTCCTACGCAACCATCTTCCAGAGGGCCCGCGCTAGTCTCGCCAATGACTTCGGGACAGTAGGTGTCAGGTTGCGCCTCGCTCAAACAGGAGCTCGAGTGCTCGAGTTCCCTGGAGCCGAAGGTGCTAAGACGGCGGACACATTTGCCGAGAAGTTGCGGCAAATGTTTACGGCTACGGATGGTGTCAAGATCGCCAGGCCTACCAAGTGCGCAGAGTTGCGCATTTCGGGCCTGCATGACTCTGTATCGACAGAGGATGTCCGCGTTGCAATTAGCGAGAAGACAGGCTGCAATGCGGACAATATTAGGGTCGGCACCATCCGCCCCGGTCCGGGAGGGCTTGGCGCAGTGTGGGTCAGCTGTCCCGTAGCGTCGGCTAAAATGTTGGGCGACGCCGGCAGGCTGCTCATCGGTTTCGTAAGCGCTAGGATCACAGTCCTGGCGGCGAGACCGATGAGGTGTTACAAATGCCTGGCATCGGGGCACACACGCGCCAAGTGCGTCAGTTGTTTCGACTGCAGCGGATTATGTTTTCGCTGCGGTCGACCGGGGCACAAGGCGGCAGAGTGTTCTGCCGCCCCTCACTGCCCGGTGTGTGCAGCGGACAACAAGCCTGCCAATCACCAGATTGGGCAGGGAGGCTGTAAACCTTCCCGCAACTCTGGGCAGGCGTCAGGGGTTAGCCAGTCGGCCCAGGCTGCTTCTGACGTCGTTCGTGCGTCGATATCGTTGCCCATGGAGGAGGTTGTAGAGACGGTCGAGTAATGGCCCAAGTCTTCAACCTCCTGGTCCAGACGAACCTGAACCACTGTGCCGCGGCGCAGGACCTTTTCCTGCAAACCATGGCGCAGTGGTCGATCGGTGTTGCCGTAGCCGCGGAACCCTATTATGTTCCTCCCCGTCCAAACTGGTTGGGTGACCGGGACGGTTCCGTGGCAGTCGTCGGCTCCACGGCGGCTTATTCCCCGCCCTTGTCGCTAAGAGACAAGGGCACTGGATATGTTGCTGCCGAGTGGGGGGGAATCACTATATATGGTGTATACTTCTCCCCCAACCGGAGTTTGAACGACTTCGAGGTTTTCCTTAACAACTTGGAAACCTCGATGCGGCGTCTAACACGAGTAAGGAACTGGCGCGTCCTGGAAGAGGTTGAGACGCTCTCGGATCACCTCTACATCCGATTTGAGCTCTCCCGGACCCAGGACCCCAGTAGGGGTCACGTGGCGCGGCGTTCTTCTCGCTTTCCGCGGTGGGCTTTAGCCAAATTAATTAGGGACCTACTAGAGGAGGCAGCCATCGTTCACTCTTGGCTGTCTCCGCAGGCCCCGACCGAGGAGGTCGACATGGGGGCTGGTCGCTTCCGCGATGCTATTGCGCAGATCTGTGATGCGGCCATGCCCCGCATCCGAGGTTGCCGGCCTCCACGGAAGGAGGTTTACTGGTGGTCCCAGGAGTTGGCGGACCTCCGCGCGGCCTGTACTCGTGCCCGGAGGTCCTACACCCGTAGTCGGCGGCGACACCGCGAAGAAGGCGAGGAGGACCAGCTTCATGAAGAGTACCGAGAGGCACGGAAAACTCTGAAGCTGGCCATAAGCCGAGCCAAAGAAATTAAGAGAAAGGAGATGCTGGAGGGTCTCGATCGTGACCCCTGGGGTCGCCCTTATCGTGCGGCGCGGCAAAAGCTCCGCACGTCGAGCCCCCCCCTTACAGAGACACTCCAGCCCAGCTTCCTGCGGGAAGTGGTCGAGGGCCTTTTCCCGCAGCGGGTGGAACACACACCCCCGTCGATGGCCTTCATGGTCGGAGACGACGGGGGGAACGAGGACGATGTTCCGCCCGTCAGGGAATTGGAGGTAGGGGCAGTTGTTCTACGGATCCGCTCTAAGAACACCGCCCCCGGGCCGGACGGGATACCTGCCCGAGTGCTGGCCCGAGCCCTCGAACACATGTCGGACCGCCTCAGGGAGGTCCTGGACGCTAGCTTGGCGTCCGGACGCTTCCCTGAGTGCTGGAAAAGCGGGAAGCTGGTCCTATTGAGGAAGCCAGGACGGCCAGCCGAATCGGTAGCGGCCTATAGGCCCATCGTGTTGCTGGACGAGGCGGGTAAACTGTTTGAGAGGATACTCTCTGCCCGCATCGTCCGGCACCTCTGCGAGGTGGGCCCCGATCTGTCGGACGCCCAATTTGGTTTTCGGGCGGGGCGTTCGACGGTCGATGCCGTGTTGCGCCTGAGGGCCGTTACCGAAGAGGCGGTGAGCTGTGGCGGCGTGTTATTGGCGGTGTCGTTGGACATCGCCAACGCATTTAATAGTCTGCCATTTAGCTGCATCAGGGAAGCACTCCACTACCACGGGGTGCCAAAGTACCTGAGGCGGCTTGTGGCAGACTATCTTGAGGAGCGTACCGTCATGTACGAGGACCGAGACGGTGTTCTGAGGCGGCGGCTCATGTCGTGCGGTGTTCCACAGGGGTCTGTCCTCGGACCACTCCTGTGGAATATGGGATACGACTGGGCCCTTCGAGGTCGTCTTCCCCCCGGGCTGGGCGTAATTTGCTACGCAGATGACACATTGGTCACGGCCCGGGGAGCAAACTTTCAAGAGGCGGCGCGCCTGGCCACCACGGGTGTCTCTCTGGTGGTCGGGCGAATTGAGGCGCTGGGTTTGCGGGTGGCCCTGGACAAGACGGAGGCCCTTTTGTTCCATGGGCCCCGTCGTGGTCCACCCTCCGGCGCCTCCATCGTGGTCAATTCTGTCCTCGTACCGGTTCAGGCCCAGATGAAGTATCTGGGCCTGATCCTCGACGGCAGGTGGCTCTTCGACGAGCACTTCCGACAGCTTTCTCCAAAGCTGGTCGGCGCTGCTTCTGCCCTTGGGCGACTTTTGCCCAATCTGGGTGGAGCTAGCGTCGCGACGAGACGGCTATACACGGGGGTTGTCCGGTCAATGGCACTGTATGGTGCACCGGTGTGGGCGGCGGCTCTGACCGCCCAGAATAGGGCTCGCCTCTGGCGCCCTCAGAGGATATTGGCGGTTAGAGCCATACGCGGTTACCGCACCGTATCGACGGAGGCGGCGTGCGCCTTGGCCGGAACTCCCCCGTGGGATTTGGAGGCGGAAGTGCTCGCCGAAGTTTATCGGCAGACGGTTGACTTCCGGGCGGGTAGCGGCATACGGCCCCCGCCCGAAGAGATACGCGAGTGGCGAGAGGCCGCTCGTCGAGCCACGATGGCTCATTGGTCGTCCCGGCTGGAGGCTCCACGTGCTGGCTTTGCCGCCGTGGAGGCTCTCTAGCCGGTCATCGCCGAGTGGGCAGGGCGGCAGCACGGGACCCTTTCCTTCCGACTGACGCAGGTCTTTTCCGGGCACGGTTGATTCGGGAAGTATCTGCACTCGGTCGCCAGGAGGGAATTGAGTCCCGCCTGTCACCACTGCGACTGCAGTGAGGACTCGGCTCAGCACACGCTAGCGGTTTGTTCCGCCTGGGCGGCGCAGCATGGGGTCCTTACTGCAATTATTGGAGGAGATCTCTCGCTACCGGCCGTAATACGCTCCATGGCCAGTAGCGACAGTTGTTTTACCGCGGTCGCAACCTTCTGCGAAGACGTAATTTCGCGGAAGGAGGCGGCGGAGAAGGCCCGGGAGGACGATATCCACTCGGACCCAATTCGCCGCCGGCGAGCCGGGCGGCGGAGGCGTGCATACCAGCGCCTCATGCCGCCTTGAGTGTGGTTGCGGGTGGACGGGACGGGTTTTCCCCTCCATCCGCTACAATGGCCAGCCGCGAGGAAGCGACGTCCGCGTGTGCCGTACGTCACCTAAAATAGAGAGTTTATCCGCAGATGGTGCCCGAGGTAGCGGGCAGGCGCTAGGAGGGATCTGGATGTCGTAATAGCAGCGGTTCCCGGATCCTTCCTATCTCAGGCGCAGAGTGGCACACCGTGTGGTTTTAGTCGGTCCGATTCCGACACACCACCCCGCCGTAAACCCCGGTGGGGTGACGGCCCGTGGGGGTTTCCACACGTTAAAAAAAAAAAAAAAAAGGGTTTGTTTCAAGTTTTCCTTCTCTTTGTAATGATGTTGTCTTGCATACTTTGTTCCCTTTGTCGCCTTTTACTATATCCACAGGATGAATAGGGGTGGTAACACTATGTATTCTTAATCCGTCAGCACACGGATATGACAATGTATTTAGACTTATTTGAGCGTCATAACGTGTTTTGCAATAACATAATATTATTGAATTATTAACTTCATAAATATGCATATACTTAATAATAATATTAAAATGCAATAAATAAATATTACAAATAAAAAAATAACATAAAAATGTAAAGAAGTAACATTATCAACAAACCGAAAAGATTTTTCTTAAAATATTCTTAAAACTGTAGTTTTATACGGTAAGTATAAATAGAAGACAGATGACAAAATATATCAATGTCATTTCGCTAAAAGATTTTAAAATAGAAATGTTCTCTGTCGAATGAATCATGCTGCAATGATCCCCATTTCGTGATTTCCCTCTAGAGAAGGCATCAAGTTTGAAGTAAATCTGCGATATCTCTTGTAATGTTTCCCTTGGCGTTTCCAACCGAACTCGCTGACCGTAAAATTGTAAAAACTACCATAAATCTTTGCCTTTTACTTCGTTTTTTAGCTAAGGAAAATCAAATGGAGAGGTGGCCACACAAAAGATATATATCGTTTTGCGATTAACTTACGTCCCAACTTCAGCTACGGAATGTTTAAGAATATGTTACAGGTAATATGTATATAAATACCAAATATATGGCTTACATTAATAGTTAACTGTTTTTATCATTGTAAGATTATGGTATTTCAACAGGTATTATTTGAAAAATATATAACATATAATTTAGCCATTTTAATAAAACCAAACTTCAATAACCTTACGTACTAGTGAAAAGCAGCAAACGAATTGCTCAACAGTGGTTCTCGTATTTTCGTAGCATTAGCACGACTAATATGTACACTGTTTTTTGGCTTTTTAAAATCTAAACTGAATCCGCACAGTTCCAGTTTCAGTTAAGTTCAATAACTTATTTTGAGACTCTAATATTTTTGGCGGCAAAGGTTTACCAAACCAACCTTTGCGAATATTATTGTTAATTTTAAAACCCTGTCAAACTTTAAAAATTTTATCAGTGAAAATTGGAAATGGCAGAATATACACAACACGTCTGTTTTCATACATACATACATATAATAACTGTAGTCAATAAAATTAATATTATTATTCTTATACTTTTCAATAGTTAAATATTTGTACTAAGATTTTTGCAGTGGAACATCGCACGGAAATAGAAAGATGCGTCTGTTAAACTGTTTAAATTGTGTGGCTCAACGATATACCTATAACATTTTTTATACCTCTAAACTTACCTTCCCTCTTTCGATGTATCTACGTGCTGATTGTTTGTAATTGCTTTCTCAATGTACTGAAATTTTAATATGTCCATGTAACAATTAACAAAAGAGAATAGAAGGAAAAATCATGTAGTTCTATTTCGAGTAAATCAAATTTATGGTCCACTTGAAGCTTATTTCTTTTATCATACTTTGAACTATGTATGTTGGTACGCACAAGTCATCTGCAGAACTTGAGACACTAACGTCGTCGATGCAAGGACGTTGATTGTGAGTGTTCCCGCTCTTTGTCTTAATCCCCGACTGTATTCAACTTGGAATATTTAACAGCAGATTTCAAATTTAAAGAAGTCAGATATGGTCATTTTCTACTTTATTACTAATTACTGTAATATCGTAACTTAATTCCAAATAGTTTTTATTCAAAATGAAATTAGTCATGTGGGAAACATTAATGAGCAAATTAAAAAATACAACCAGCTGTAATTTCATGTTGTACAGCTCTGTGAAGTAACCTGCAATGAGTTTATAGGTTACCTTTTTAAATATTAAAATATATATATATATATATAATATAATAAATATTGTAGCAATTTTTCATTGCTTGAAAATATGGATAAAACAACGTTTTCTAAAAATGAAACATACGAGAGATCGATCGACTCGAAACCCGTTGCATACTAAATTTCATGAAAATCGTTGGAACCATTTCCGAGATTCAGATTATATCTATACAAGAATTACTCGCTAAAGGTATTAGATTTATTTAGATAGGTATTCTTTATTATACGTCATAACTAGGGAACAAACAATGTAGAATACAAACAAAAAAAAAATAGTGGCATAACGGACGGCCTTATTGCAGTCTGTGATCTCTTTCAGGCAACCTTTCCAACCTTGATCATTAATATTCATAATCATAGTATCATGACACTGTGCTTACAATTCCATCGTCGCAATTGAAAGTTGCTCAATCACTTTGAATATTAGGTCTGCGGGAGGCAAGTTTTTAATGAAACCAGGGCTCAACCGAAAAATACTCCAAACCTCAAACAGAACTACGAGACTGGAATAATGTCTGGGACAGAAAAAAGTTTACGCTTTGAACTCTAGCGAGGGTAAGTGTTTTGCATTTCAACCCACGCAGCCTGCATACCAATGCGTAAAAGGATTGATGTTTGCTAAAGCTACAGAAAAAAATATCCAATCTTTACCTAGCTAGTAACTGTGCTGTGAGACTGGCTTGACATGTTTGTGTTACGGAGAACACTTTTAGTTTTTACTTTAAGTACAGCAGAGTCAAATGTTTGTCGTAGAGTCTAGGGTGTGAGTGGAATGTAAGTGAGGTGGATTTTATGAAGCACGCAAAAATACTTTGTGATAGTACAAGTGATTCTTTTCTGAACCATTTTTTGATGAATTCATTTATTTTTAATGGTAAATTAGGATATAATTATTTATTTTACTTCCTAAATAGTACTTTCGATTTTTTTTTTTACTTTCTTGTTTTGCCAGGAATTTTTTGGGTTTAAGAATTTTGTACAAAGATTATAATACTGGACGAACACTAAATTTAACTAAATAATAGACATATGAACTAATAACAATAATCCATATATAATAATGAATGAAAGAAAAAAGTTACAAAGAGAATTTTATAAGCTTATTAAAAATTCTGTTGAAAAATTCGACGTACGTAGTTATCGTCATGACAACTGAATATTTTAAGCACCTTTTATCAAAAGCACAACATATAATTTTCTTTCATTACAACTATTAATTATTATTTCAGAATACCGTTTAACTTAATGTTACGTTTTGAACCATTTACAAACATTAAAATTAAAGAATTATTATTATTATAGCCGAAACACGAAAATAATAAATATTGTGTGGTATTATATACTTTTATCTGTTATTATCTAAATTATACTATGTCATGCCAGTACTGTAGAAACCATGTTTGAATTTATTGTTTCATTCAAATTTATTGTAAATTCTAAATAACTGATCTCTGTACACGATAGACTATTTTTAAGATACGAAAATACGTTATTAAAGGAGCAGGAAGCGAAAGTTTGGGGTAAATATATCGAAACGAAGGCCCTTACTTGATATCTTTGGAAAAACTTTCTCGTACATCCGATAAAATGTTTTGTTCGCACGTAATCCTCTAGAATTCTGTGTGATTTGTCTCTGGTGCGATAAAAAGTGTGCCGAAAAAAATCAGATACCCTAAGTAGCGTCGTTTTTCACAAAAGAACATAAAAACTGTCATTTACTTCACAATCTTTATTGTTTTCTTAAAATATAACATTTTTTGTTGTTCTCCAATCAGGATCCGATATTTTGATACAAAATTATCTTTTGTAGCTTTAAGGACATCTTGAAACTCATTTTCAAAGACAGTCTTTTAAATTACATCATAAAATATTAGGAGGGACTTTGTGCCTCGGTAGAGCCTGTGAAATAATTAAGGAAGTGTAATAAGGCTTTTCCATTTGCATAACAAATTTATAAAGATTTGTTTGAAGAAAATCGCCAGTAAATCCTTTGGCAAACCAAGTTTTTTTTCACCGGATTATTATTTTCAACGTTTTACTGAAAGTACATTACAATATTACTTTAAGTGTGTTTGAATGAATGATATTAAAATTGTATTACAATATATGAAAATTGACGCAATCATGTGGATCATATATTTTATATAGCTTGGAGTTGTCATGCGTTTCAACCGGCAGTGTAATTGTCCGTGTGGTAACAGATTAAGAATACATAGTGTTACCACCCCTATTCATCCCATGGGTGTCGTAAAAGATGACTAAGGGAACAGAGTATGCAAGACAACATCATTACAAAGAGAAGGAAAACTTGATACAAATCCTATTCCAACCCGTCTGACCAGCGTAGGCCAAAACCTAATTGCTAAGGAGAGGCTTATGTCCAGTAGTGGACTGTAAAAGGCTGTTGTATTGAATTCATCTATTCTTATATTTGAATATTTTAAATGATTAATAGAAGAATATAATAAACTTTTTGATATTTGTTGCAGACCGTGTGCTAGGGCTCTTCCACGCGTGGTTCCTGATTGATTCGATGTTCGAGTGCCCTTCAGATACAAAGTACTCTATTGTGTGCTATGTTGCAGTGTCTTGTTGTCCGAAGTGGTGCACGAGTACTATGTCCGTGAAGTTGACAAATGCCTCTGGCACGTTAGGTGTTTGCCGACACCACTTGATATAAAGAGGTGTGGGGCTATCTGATATATACACAATGATGACTGGCACTATGTGATGGTAGTGCGCGGGTGTAAGCGTATAAACTCTTGTTTTTATTTTTAGTTATTACGTCAGCAGTGTAGTTTTAGATCGACTTTTAAGCAAAAGTCCGTAGCAAAAGATTAGTCCGTATATTTCACTTAAATCTTATAAGTTTTTTGTATTATGAGTCTAATAACATTTTATGCTAAATTCACCGCAATTTGTACATGAATCTAATTTATTTGAGGTAATAGAATATGACGTACTTCATTAAACACCAATTACAATTTTTACTAAAAGTAATCTGTTCCCGGCGACCTCTGAATGGACAAATCGCCACGAGATAAGAATAAATAAAGGGTAGATTAGTGAGATATGTGAAACGACAAATATGAGAGGTGATAAAAATACACGTTAGTACTATAAAAAATTGGATCACACTTTGCATCAACATAATTTTTAATAAGGCTCTGGAGCTCTTAAAGCCTAGGTGACTACGTCCAAATAACTATCAACAAATGCTTTATATTTTATCATATAATCATATCTCAGTCTACTTTTGGACATAGGCCCTTTTGCAATTTTTTTTCCAATTTTTGCTATATAATTTCTTAAAATATGTGAGAGTAGGAAACAAAAACTAATTAAGATTTTTAAATTCCATGTACACCTATGGAACACATTCATAGAAAAATCATACTTTTGCAAAATATTACTGTCGTAATAAAATATACCAAAAAATAAATTGCTTAAAAGGAAAATATTGAAAAATGAACACAACACGTATTTTTAAATAAAATAGACTGTGGATGCGTCTGTGAAAGGTGTGGAGATTCTTTGAAACAATCTTATTCTTATAAAGTTTTGAACGAAGACAGAAGTATAGAATTTGAGTAGACTTAAGAACTAAGGCTGTTGTTTCATTCATCAAATTGAAAAAATTAGATTAGAAAAGTATCTGGAAACAATCAACACGTGGTCTCAAAGGTTTGGTTTATCTGTGAACCCCACAAAATGTCAAGCTATCGTAGTGGGAAGTCACCGGTCGATGAGCAGAGTAGACACTAAGACTCTCCCGGCTATTACTTTTAATGGGACTATCATACCTGTGAGTGGATCGGTGAAAGATTTAGGTTTACACCTCGATTACACACTAACCTGGCGTGAACAAGTTGCAAAACAGTGCAGGAGGGTTACTGGAACACTTCGGGCTCTAAATCGTCTGAGAAATTTCCTGCCCGTAAAAACCAAGACTATGCTTGTGCAAACTCTTATCTTTCCCTTAATCGACTATGGTGATGTGTGCTGCTACGACCTGAATGCAGATCTTCTCGATAAATTAGACCGCCTTCTTAATAACTGCATTCGATTTGTTTATAATCTCCGTAAATATGACCATGTATCCTCTTTCCGTTCGCAACTCAATTGGCTACCAATTCGTCTACGCCGAAAATTGCGCGCGCTCACTGTTCTATTCTCTATACTTAATAACCCATCTTCGCCAACATATTTAAACTCTTATTTCCAACTCTTATGTAGCAATCACGACAGAAAGCTTCGGTCCTCTAAGAATCTTCTCCTTCGTTGCCCCTCCCATACATCTGAGTTTGTTGGCTCATTTTTCTTTGTGCAGTCCGTTCTTCTCTGGAATGAGCTTCCCCTCGAAGTCAGGATGGCTACCAACGCTTTTTCTTTTAAGAAAAAAGTGAAGCAGTATTTACTGAAACAGCTGGCAGAATCAACCAATACATGATTATCATCTTATACTTGTTATGATATTTATTCGTGTATGTATGTATATAGACTTACATCAACTTAAGTATGTATATGTATGTATTTATGTATTTGTATTAATTTTAGTATATGAAAGTTTGTGTCTATTTCTTCTATTCAACACCTGAAACGCACCTACTTCCTATTTTCTCTGCATCACCCAAAGGTTGACTGGTAGAGAATGCCTTAGGCATTAAGTCCGCCTATGTACATAAAGTGCATGATGTATAAATAAAATAAAATAAAATAAATAAATAAAAGTGAAATTATAATATGTATTATTTACCGAGCTTTGTTTCCATCACAAGAATAAAGTTCTGTTATCGAATAAAAGCTGAACTGTCTTTTGTCTATATACCAAAGGAAATAATATCATATATAAAGCATGTCAAATTTCGGATATCTTGTAAATCAAATGGAGATCTGATATATTCCTAAATTGTTTACTGTACTGAAAGCTTCATGTTAAAGATTTGTCATATATTCTTGCTTACTATTCCAGTCTTTTTTTAACTTTCATTATCCAATAATGCAAACAGCAAATGCTGTGCACACTAACTTATTGTAACCATCATCACTTCCTTGCCTTTATTTGGAGTTGGCACAACATAAAACAGTGTGAAAAGTTTTATTTAGATTATTTTGTCTGTTCACTTGCTTGATACCTATCTTCCTTAGAAATATAATCTTTCCAGGTAAGATAAGGGCATAAGATAAGTTAGGGTTACGACAACATTTAAGGCATTCTTTCTCTAACTAGTTTTGTTATCCCCATCACCATTATCAACAGCCCATTGCTAGATATAGATCTCTCCTTAGAATAAAGGTCTTCACTTACTATACCACACTAGACAAACGGGTTTGTAAAGGATTTATTTAGTTTTCTTTCTCTTTGCATTGCTATTGTTCTTTAAGTTTGCTCCCTTAGACAGTTTTTACGACCCTCACGGAATGAATAGGGGTGAAGACAATCTGTGTTCTTTATACATCACCACATATATGCGTTTATACAAAAAATCAAGTCAAGCGAACACAACACTCGTAAGACTGTTTCAATTAATTTCAGGATTGTGAAATTCATTCGTAATGCTGTAGGAAGAGATTCTTTAGGACAAATATAGAGATGTCTCTACATTTTTTATAATCATCAAAGAAAATTCCTCTTCTAAGAAAGTGTCCGATCAAAGCATTACAATTATGCTAGCATCATTTGATGCATAATTTATTAAAAAAAACTTCTTTATGATATATATTTTATGATCTGCGCTTTAAATTTAGTGTATAAATGCAATTGTTGTTAATTCACCTTATTTGGAAAATTTATTCAGAAATGCGATTTATAATATATTTTGTATTATTTGGTACTGACTCACTTAAAAACCTATATTCTTGTTTCTCACGTACATCTTTTCATTTCTTTTTTGTTTTTTTTCTATATTCAGAGCCTGCCGAAGTGACTACTCTGCCTGATGGAAAGCATGAATAGAATCCAAGAGTTGTGGTCACCATACTCATTGCAAATGCAGACAATGCAGTATGGTGACTCACACTATGGCGGCCTTGTGAGATGCTTTTCACACCCCGCTTGGGGACGTAAAAGGCATGACAGTCATCGTGACAGTGTAAACCTCACATAGTTATCACAAACTCACTCACAAAGTCTATTTAGGTTATTTGACAAAAAGGCTTTAGTTGCTGACTGTAACAAACAAAGAATTATTTACATCTTAGGTAACCGTAAAAATAGTGTGTCATGTAGCTTATATTTTTTTTAAGCTTTGTGTACTAAAAGTACATCCATAGACTTAATGCTCAGAGCATTCCCTCACAGTCAGTCTCAGGGGGGTGTTTATACACCACACAAACATTGACTGGAAGAGAATCTTGAAAAGTCTCACAACTTATTTACTATATGTTTGTAGATTTTAACAGTCAATCAATGTATCATTTGAGAAAAATTAAAGTCACCCTATGTAATAATCTGTAATTGCAAAACTTTTGTGATGGTTCAATAATTGAGCTTATATATCCAATAGCAGCGTTAAGGTTGTCTAGAAAAATCGCCGTGAGTGAAAACATAGGCCAATTGTTACGTCTGCACATTTGTAACTTATCTTTTGTTATGTGTCTTTTGTATACAATAAAGATGTTTAAATAAATAAAATATAGTTACGGTATAAAGCCGTAACAAGCAAACAAAAAAAATATACAAAGCAATTTGAATTATCGATGCATCCACTGCATTGTTGTGCAATTAAATAAAGTATTATTATTATTTTTATGTTAAGAGGTAGGTAGATAGAGGAGAGGTACTCATTGCAAATGCGAATAATGAGGTATGGTGACCAATACTATGGCGGCTTGATGAGATGCTTTTCACGCTACGCTTGGGGACGTAAAAGGTATGACAGCCATTGTGGCAGTGTGTGTAAACACAGTTACCACGATAACTGTCACGCCTGTATCAATGGGCCTCCAGTGTCGCACTCACCAACGAAACACAACAACAAGAATGCTGGCGCTTTAGGTTGGTCTTCTGTGGGAGGGTAGTACTGCCCCGGTCGAACCGGCCCGCTCGTGCTGAAATCAGCTGAAATCGGCTCTACTACCTAGTACGTATCTGAGGGCGGAGTGTTTCATGAAATGAAGGGATGTACTAAAAAGTTTGTTTTTTAGTAATATCACATATTTCAGATACAATGACAATAGCCAGCATGATGACAATAACATTTGGCATCACGGTGAACTTTACAAGCGTTAAGAGAACATCTGTATGTTTGATCTCAAAAGTATTTTTTTTAATGAAATTCGGACCAACGTTCCATGGGCATAGGCAAGGTAAGTCTTAAGGTAACACTGTTAACATTAACTTGTTTTCATTTACGCTACTGGGAAGTCTCCAAAACTGTATCTTTTTGTTATGTATCAAAATGTACATCCTACATTTACGTCATTTCAAGAAATGCAATTAACTTAAGCACCCCAGCACAGATTTGAGCGAGCTTTGTTTTCATCACAAGAATAAAGTTCTGTTTTCGAATAAAAGCTGAACTGTCTTTTGTCTATCTACCAAAGGAAATAACATCAGATGTAAGGTATGTCGAATATCGGATATCTTGTGAATCAAACAGAGATTTGATATATTCCTAAATTGTATTCTGTACTGAAAGCTTTGACGTGTAAAATAATGTTTTGAAGGAAAATAAATACCAGTTACATGTACTCCGTACATTCGTGTGATGCAACTGTTATAATATTATAATTGTGAAAACCTATACAGGTTATATGATATAATTTTTGAAATGCTATAAATATGAAATGATGATAGAAGCCTAACTGATTTTGGTTACGGTGGCCAGTTCCAACGGAGACCGGCCAACTTCAGAGGAGATATTATAGTCACAATTGTGTGCGCAAACACAGATGAAGTCTCTGTTCTCTCACTATCACAATTTTATGGGATAGTTTTCCGACACGATCGGAGAGAGATCAGGTGCAGGACCGACAGTTTTAAGTACTTTCCGAGGCACGAGGGTTAATACTCTAAATCTCCAAACCCTGGGCTGTTATTAAGTATTTCTGTAATCAGAAAACTCATTAATACTTTTTGACCCGACCCAGGAATCAAACTCGAGACCTCTTGATCGGCAGTAGTAGACCAGCAAGGCAGTTATATATATATTGACTCGTATATAGGATACTCGGATATAGTATATATTTATATATATATCCCTGAGGAAGTAGATGGATGTAAGTAAATTGATTACAAACAAAACAATTAAAAAAACACAATATAGAAGTGTCAAATTTCTAAGTGACTGCATAAGTGTAGATTAATGCCACATGACGTATATTTGGAAAAACAAAGGTTTTGACGTGTTCTCGGTGAGGAGACATTAATTACAAAGGGATCAATGTCATGCTATTTACATAATCCATTAAAATTTTTGCTAGTGCGCATTAAGACACTGGTATGTCTGTAACTTGTTTTAGCTTGAAGAACGCAAAGAGGTAAAGTATTCTAGGAATTAGATGGAAGTGCATTGAAGTAGGTACGAAGAAAAGGCAATAGCCTAAAAGGAATATGTTTCCGTATGATTATACAGATGAATTAAAAAATGTATGTGACTCGAGCTTCTACTATATGATGCAAGAGAGCAAGATGAGTTTCGTGTACTTGTACTCGAATAGTTGCTGTATACTCATAACATATTATTGAAAATTAATAGATCAAAGTAAGTAGGTCAGTAAATTGTCTTTTACGTTAACATTGGCGTGAAACGAATGAGTATTAAAAATATTTGTACAATTCGTCTCTGTCTACCCTTTCGAAAATATAGACTTCAATTTATGTGGCGTATGTTTATATAGACTTTTGTTATCAATCACGCCGTGATCGCGTTTTGCTGAAAGGTATATAATAACTCTATAGGGTTATTTTTTGTTATGTCAACATATAATCGATGACTGAATCAAACCTAGCTTTTGAAATTTTCGATTTCAGAAATCTGTAAAGAATAGGAATATTGAAATAATATTTGCCTTTTAGTTATAGTGAAAAATAACTCTAAATTGAAGGAAACATAAATCCAAACAACGGAATATAATAAAAATCTGTTTTATTTTGATTTTTTTAACGAATGTGTATAAAAATTATGAGTTACCTTTGCGCTTACAAATCATCTACATTGTGATCAATATATCATTATTTAATTCAAAAATATTCGATGTCCGGACAAAATATACCGTTATTTTAGAGCTGCAATACTTTGTTCTCATTGGGTGGGTTGCTGGGTTGTGTAAGAATGCATCTACCTTGCGCAAACTATTAAACTTGGCCGACACAACTCCAATCGTGAGGTCGATAGGAGAATTCGTCAGGGCTGGGCAGCATACGGGCAGCTGCGTCACATCTTCGAGTCGCCGATTCCACCATCATTAAAGACAGTGAGTTGAGCAGTGCATCCTTCCCGTAATAACATACGGAGTCGAGACATAGACACTCACCATTGGACTGGTCTACAAGTTTAAAGTTGCTCAGCGTTTGATGGAACGTGCGATGCTGGTTGTTTTTCTGGCTGATAAAATTCATAATGAGGTTATTCGACAGAGAACGAGAGTAACTTACATCGCAAGCAGAATCAGTACACTGAAGTGGAAGTGGGCCGGTCATGTCTTCAGTCGAACCGATGGTCGCTGGAGTCGAAATGTGCTAGAATGGAGAGCACGATTGGGCAAACGTAGTGTAGGGCACACTGCGGCACGATGGACCGACGACTTGAAGAAAGTAGTTGGCAGCGGATGGATGTAAATTGTCCAAAACCGGGAAGATTGGCGATCCTTGGGGGAGAACTTCGTTCAGCAGTGGACGGCGATAGGTTTCACTTTCATGGTGCATTAAATCAGAAAACATAAAGAATTCCACTATTCAACTCATGACGACATCTGATTATCGCAACTTCATCAACAAAACTTAATTTTCGATTGTCTTTATTAAGATATTCTTGGCTTCATTATTTATAAAAAGTGGTTTAAAATGTTAACATTAACGTAGCTAACTTGTAGCGTTGCCATCGTAGCATTCGTAGAAATATTACTACGAATTTTATTTACATATCGGTATTGTAAGTGCTACGTATAAACTTATACATATGTATGTTCATATCTCTGAGTGTCTGTTGTGACGAGTGGCGAGAACAGAAAACAAAGAAGAGGTGTCATGTTAAAACTCAAGTGAAATGTATTATTCAGTTCCCGCTTCACAAAGACAATTCGGCTTTTGTTTGATACTGACACGAATCTGAGATCATGCGAGACGGCGCACATATATTACTCTCTTTATATGCGCCATACAAAACTTGATAAATTTGCTATGTATATTATAGATAATCTCAATCGTTACTCTTTTGAGACGTTGACAGTACTTATAACATGTATTACGTTACATATTATAAGTACGAACGTACGTACGTCTTTCACCTGGTTCCCCGGTTACTAGTACACGTGACAGTGTGTGGTTTTAAGTCGGTTCGAGTACGATGTTATTACCATATCGCACAGCTCATGCGGTGGATATCTGAACAAATATCAAACTAATGAAGATTCTTTTCCTATACTTGTGTATTAACAGACCATTTACCTATTAATTTTTCATAGTCTAAATAAAATATTCGCGAGTATGATTTAAACTCACATGGAGTATTTCATCAGATATTTTTTACGTTAAGGTTCAGTGGCGGGAAGATGAATATTTATATTAGTAAAAGTATTATATTTAAAACTGTCGTAAAAAAAGGTTTTATTTGATATGTAACATAGTGGTAGTCGAATTTTATAAAATTATCCAATTTTATCTCTAAAAGTTACGTTCACAATCGAAATTCATTGCTGAGCGTTGTTTTTCTTTATGTGTGTCAAACTTCAACATGCTGTGTCCAGTAGATTTAAAGAAAATTGAGCGAGAAAGATATAAATACACGTATAAGTGATTTCACCTATAAGAGTTCTCTCTTTTATTCAGACGTAAATACAAACACCAATTGACGTATCTGAACACGTTCTAACTTTAAAATGGATATATTAAAACAAATGTTTTAAATATGTGTTTTATGTATTGATTGTTCGAGTTTTCATATCAAATTGGAACAAAGTGTAAAGTTCACTTTTGAAAACCATTAATGAATTTTTGTCACGAAGCCAACATGTCACTGCCAAACGAAGCGACATTTTTTGTTGGTATATTTTGATTTTATAACAGCGCGGAGTTTTAATAATTGTCTACTTTCTTTTTAGCGTATAGCGTTTTATAGTGAAGATTTCTAGAAAAGTCTGTATATTTAAATAGTATTAATATATTCTCTGTATTGTACTTACGTTGTTTCAGAAGAAACTGGGGCATGTAGCCTAAGTCCTTGCTAAACAAACGTATATTATTTTTAACCTATAAAAATTCTAAGATTAATGAGTCAAGGCCGCAATTGACCAGTACAAATGTTGAAACTAATTTGAAAGTTACTATCTAAAATGGGTGATAATTATTTCTCTTTGTCTTACTTTCATTTAATTTTAATTCTGAAGACCTTTTTATACAATGGCTTTTGTTATTAGTTTGAATGTTGATAGTTTCATTTCAATACAATAAAATTGTACTTGCAAAAAAATAAGTAAGTAATCAATTTGTTGTGACCACCCTGCCAGAAATGACTTTCACGTCACAAATATTGGTCTTAATGATGATTTTTACTTACGATGTTTTTGAACTTGCTATTTAAAATTAAAGTGAATAAATAAATAAAAAAAAGGTCTACATTTTTTTTCTGACGAGAGGGCTATATTCTGCTGCGGTTTATTAAAAATTGTTGATGTGGCGTGTAACAATACATTATATAAATAAATGCAAGGGACAGTTTTAGTCGTAGAGCATGTTTATTAATAGCGTCGGCTAATGATACTCCTGATTGATTCAATTTCGCTGGATAGATTAAAAATAGTTGAATATGCAACATATTCAACGATTGAACATAAATTACAGTTCTGAGCATCTTGAGTTTAGCTTACACTCCGCATTTCAATATTTTTTTCCAACCATTGTTCATTTAATTTGGGCATTTTTAATAAGCACTCTTTTTTCTACCTGCAGAATTACTTGACGTCACAAGTATTTGTTTTCTTTTCCTATCAATGTATATTAAATGTATTTTTTTTAAACTATAAGTCATAAGCGATTTAGCTATAATTTTACTCCCCAATGAGAAATATATATCATCGAAGATAGTAGGTGAATCATTGTTGATAAAAACTCAAAGTTTGTAATATCTTAAACGGTAGAGTTTATCTTAATTTCTACAATAGATATGCCAAACCTGGAAATATAATCTCGATAAGTATTCTTAAAAGGTACCAGAATAAGTTCCATATTTATAACTTTTCCACAACCTTTTTTAACAGTGTTACTCTCTACCCTAATTGTTTTAATTTATTAAATCAATTAACATAAAACAGATTCCAATACTGAATGAAAGTGAACGGAACTTTACGTCGGTAAAAATTTCAGACAAGTCTCAACTTTGACAGTAGCCTGTGAATTATCACGGTCTCCTTGGTGTCATTTGAGAAGTTTGGGCCGCTACGAAGTGTCCTGGGAGCGGATTCTTTCCACTCCTAGTTTGCTCTGGGCGGTAGCCAAGACCACTCGCTTGTGTACCATTCAATTTATTCTAAATGTTTATTTTGTGTGAAACCGAAATATAGGGCATGTATTTTTGTATTACATGTTTTCAGAATTCGAAATTATTCCTTTCTACTCTGAAGTCTAAGAAATCTAGAGTAATTTACAGAGATAACAGTTTTAATTCGTGATACTTGAACTTTAATTTTAACATTTTTACAACCTTCTAAATGAAGGTATTTCATAAATAAGGTATAATTGATATTTGTTATACAGACGGGTATTACGGCAAGGTATCATATTTTAGGCGTATTATGTAGTGTTAAGCCCTGTTTATTTTTAATTAAAAAAATAATCTGTACCAGTTTACTTGAAATTTTTACCTGATACGTTTGTAATTACTATTTGGGTTTTAATTAATATTTAAGTATTTCCAAAATAAATTTAAATTAATTTTTAGCTAAAGTAGCTACTATAGTACATTAATATAAATACATTGTGATACAAGCTGTAACGATGTGTTTTTCACTTTGTTAGTGTATATATTTTAATCGGTTGGTCGTTGTCATAAGCCTACTTACAGTCAATATTAAACTTAAATTTCATGTTAAATTCAAACTTTAGAGCGCTATATAAGGTGATATGTACGAAATTATACGCAAGTACTTAAACTTAAAAGTGAGTACTGAACGAGGTTTAATTAATTATGGAACTTTAGTATTTTTCAAATGTAAACTTTTTCTTAAATTTAAGACTTACCATTTCTAATAAATCAATAATCCCATTGTTACGAAAAATCCATATAAATATTATAATCCTGTACTTCCTAATCTTTTGCAGTTGTGAAGAGATGTTGCCTCTATGGTAGTCTTCAATCACTTTCATCATTTCGAGAGTTTAGAATGATAGACAGGCGCTTCCGAACTCAACTGTTCGTCCTTCGTATGCAAGTCAGTTAAAATCTGAAACTTACTACCAGCACATATGTTTTACTCCCACTATGATCGTGATGGGATATGGGATGTGAAAAAGCATCCCACTAGGCTGCCATAGTCTGGGTCATCATATCACAACCACTCACTAGCACTCTTGGGTTCTATTCATTTATAAATCCGATAAAAAAGAATCACTTTAGTAGGTCGTAATAAAAATGAAAAAAAGAACTATCCCATTGATGTCAACAAACATAACATTACAAAAGTACCACTATACGGGTACCATTCTTACACGGTTTTAACATAGCAATTTATAGGATAACAGCTGGATAACAGAAGACTATTTTCGTTAAATCGCTTATATTACACTAAGTGTTTGAATTTACTGTAGAAACACCAATTAAATCATAATTATTATAATACACAAAATCCAAAGGCAGATAGTTAAAAATAAAACTCTTACTAAAGAAAACATCGATTTCTTCTATCTGTTTCAAGTTATTCAGTCATTCAATTTTTAAAGATAAATACTACAGATAGATCGAAGCGTAAGAAAAGTTTATCGTAAGTACTTAGAAAGAAAAACAAATCGCAATTACGCTCAGTACTAAGGCGTTATCAGACTTTAGGAGTTTCGAAACTCGCCTCTGGAAATGGAGATACTGAAAAGAGAATGTTCACATAGTAAATTGACACAGTTCAATCACATCAACGGGACAAAAGATCGGTAGTTTCGTTCACGTATTAGGTAAGTTTTAATTGAGTTTTTGTACCACCCTTTCGTGACCCCGGAATGTTGCTTTGCTCACCGCTTTACTTTAGTTTTATTAAGTTTTATTATGTTGCTGCCTTTTTTGCTGTCGGTACGATTAAATCATATCGTAATCGCAATCAAAAAGCTATGGAAGACACATTTCAGAACTATTTTAGAGTTATACATGGAGAAATTTAGTTGTAATTTGATTATTTACTTAGTTTCAAAGTAATCTGCAATTAATTAAGCAAGTACGGTACTGGTTAAAGTCATAAAACGGGTCACGCTAGAAGTTGGTTCAAGCATTAAACTCTTTATAATGTATAATGAGTTGAATTAATCTTAACTTCAAAATTAAGTGCTTTCAAATTTAAAATGCAAAAAATTTCAATTAAGAGACCTTAAGCAAAGCGGAAGGAGTCCAATTAAAACTATGTCTTAGTCGAGAATCTGGTAAAAGGTAAAGTGGATAGACAGAGCAGCAATGAAAAGCACTTTAAGACCTTTTAAATTAAGAAAGATTTTAAAATATTGGGTTTTTAAAACGTATTTATAAACACAAAAAGTAGAGCTATGGACCGGTTAATGAGAAATTCTATCTACGAAATTATTTATCAAATGACTAGCATTTCTGAATTAGAATTATTCATTCTGTTTCTACCTACTATCAAGACGAATGAAAATATAAATTTTAATTTAAATTGCTAATGTTTCAATTTGTGTTTCAATTAGTTACATTTGAAGTCTTTATTATTATATTATAATATATTCTTAAGTTACTGCTAATATTTCTTTTTAATTTTACTTGTACTTATAGTCACTGTTCTGATCCTAAGAATAGCAGACTGAAGTTACATAGCTTGAAACCTTATAAGGAAAAGTCTGGATGTATTGATGATAAAATATTGGCTTTCCAGAATAAATGCTCACTAGCTTGTCAGCTTTCGTTAATTTGTAGTCATTAGATGAGATATTTTTAATTTACAGGCGTACACAGTTTTCAGTGACGTTTATAAATAAACTAAAGTATCCAATCTCTACTTCATTTAATTCCACCCTAATACAGTAGAGCCAACCCTAGTTTATCTCTCCAGCTTAATAGCAAAACAAGGCGAAAAAACCGACCCGTTTCCCAACATCTGATTACAATATAGCCCACAATATGCTCTATAACTCGTTTTTTACGCTTCACTTAACTCAAACGTGTAGTAGCTGGAGTAAAGTGTAAATAAATCTTCTTTAGTGGTATTGTGCCGTTTCTGGGCCATAAACACGACAGCGGTCAACAAACAATGTGCTTCGTGTTCAAGAAGCATCATTTATTGTCTGGGCAAAAAGTGGCCGCAACTGCGACATCTACGGGCCTTATTTAAACTAATGCAAAAAGGTGTTAAAATAGGTGGCAGAGTTAAGTGATGTGGAGTGTGGTAAGTTATAATGCAATGTTGCCTTTAATTTATGGGGGTTTCAACTCTGTGTTGAAAATCTGTAATGAAGACTTTGTATTTAAAATGACACAAAGATATACAGAATGTCCAGAGACTTGCATGAATTTAGACCGTGGTTTATGAGTCTTCTACATTATATAAAACACTTGCATTAATAAAAACAAATATAAATAAACAAATATTTCGGAAATTTCATACACTATGTCATCTAGTTTCAAACTAAGCAGAGCTTGTACTATAGTAGCTAGACTGACTGATAGAATACTTATATACTTTTTTTTTGTGAGTGCCTGCCCTACATATTATACATAGAAAACGCCCAAACTTCGAAACAAATATTTGTAGATCATACAAACATTTGGTCCATCCCGGGAATCGAACCCGAGACCTCAAGCACAGCAGTTGCATTAACTACTCCTGCGTCATCGAGTTATAAGAGAATAAGAGACGAAATTGGTAAAATTTTTGGCTCCTATGATGCAGAGAAGTAATTTCGTTTTTGATGCTGGCAATATTCTTTGCTTTATATTTTTAGTATAATATAATAAATTTAAGGTTTGGGTCAATTTCGTCTTATAAAGTAATCATATAAATACCGATTTAATTGTGCTTTACCCTTTGTCGTTATTTTCATCATTGACTCTTGATCTATTTTGTGTGTGGGTTTAAAACACTGCAGGAATACTAAAGGAACCAAAGAGTATGAATTTATAGGAAATATATTTAACCATAAAATAGGTGGTCGTTCGTGGATATAATAATAGCTAACGTAAGTAAATAATGTAACATATGAGATGATTAAACAAAACAGCTGAAAGCTCTATTTAAGTAGAACAGAAAGGGATTAAAAAAAGCCGAAATTTTTGGTTAAAATATCTGAATCAGTCTATTTTGTATCATCATATGACATGAACAGCTTATAATAAACCACAGCTGGACAAAAGCCTTTCCTTAACAAGGAAGTTTTGGCCTATAGCACGCTGGCTGGACGGTTTGGAATAATGCTTGTGTTAAGTTTTCGTGCTCATTACAGTGATGTTGCCTTGTGTAGTTTGCTCCCATAGCCGCCCGTTAAGATACTCACGGGATGAGTAGGGGTGGTGACACTGTATTCTTAAACCATTACCATACAGAAATATTTTATATGCTATTGCACGTATTAACATTAAGACATCTAATAATGTATTGTAACCTTTTTATGAAGGTTTTTACCTTTCTTCGCGTGTGTGTTTTGGGGATATCTGACTAGTTTTGGTCCCAACGGGAGACCTCAATCAAGGGATGAAATGATCTCCCGCGTCGATGTCAAACATTACACTGAAATACAAACGTAAATAAATCAGTATCATATATCATACGTAATCAAATCAGTATATCTAGTTTTCATGAAAAAAAAAACATAAATAAAAAACATACAAACATTGACTTTTTTCATATAGATAGAGATTTTTATTTATTTATATAGTTGACATGAGTGTCTTCTATACCTATCTTGTATGATGTAACTTTGGAAGGTTACGAAGGATCCTGGCCAAGAAATTTAAATAGAAATCTTTTTTCCGTATTTCTTTATACTTTACATGTATTTTTTTTTAAAGACAACGCCCGCACTACGGATACACCCTGTTTCGCAAGGGACTTTACGAACATAAAAGAAATAGACACAAAGAACACCCAGGCTCAGAACAACAATTTATGGATCACACAAAGTGTTGTCCCATGTGGGTGGGTTTAAACCCACAACACTCAGCGCAGTAAAGAGCAGCTTGGCGACCGCTTAAGCCACTCGCCCAACCACGCAGTAATTGCAGTGCATTGTAATGTGTCTCGGATATAGCTAGTTTTGTATTAACATCTTTTATAACGGTTTTATTCCAACCACATTCCTCTTTCAAATACTGTCAATGCAACTAAGTTAAATACTGAAATATCTACCAGTATTCATCATTTTAAAATAAACCAATAATTTAAAACGGCGACGTGCCGTACTCAAGGCTATTCTTGGGATACTGTAGTACTCATAAAAGTACGTAGCCGATAAAAATCTGACGTAAAACTTCGTGAAAAGAAGTGAGGATAATTGAAAAACCTGATCTCTCATTAAAATCTCTCGCCTCCGTCCGTTTCAAAATTAAACACGGGCATATCGCAGTCACGTCGGTGGTTCTGCCCACTTTTTTATGAGTGCTCCGTCCAGGAGCAGCGATGGCAGATAATTTAAGATTTCGTTTTTTAACTTTCATTCAAAACAAAGACTTTTGACTTATCGTGTTGAGTATTTAATCCTTGTATTTTTTATTTAAATTAAGAGTACATGTTTATAGTCAGCCTTTTATAAAAATAGTACAATATTGGAAAAAAAATTCGCTATGTTTATAATTTATTTCAAATATAATTGTTATGAAAAAGAACTAAATGATTAGTAGTTATCTTTACATTTCTAGATTTATTAACTCTGACAGTGTTCACGTACACACACATATTGGAACACATATTGGACCACCTCAGGGAGGTCTGTATGCTAACTTGTCGTCCGGACGCTTCCCTAAGTGCTGGAAAAGCTGGTCCTATTAAGGAAGCCGGGACGGCCTGCCGATTCGGTAGCGGCCTATATGCCCATCGTGTTGCTGGACTAGTTTGGTAAACTGTTTGAGAGGATACTCTCTACCCGCATCGTCTGGCACCTCTGTGAGGTGGGCCCCGATCTGTCGGCGCCCAATTCGGTTTTCGAACGGGGGGTTCGACAATCGATGGCGTGTTGCACCTGAGGGCCGTTACCGAAGAGGCGGTGAGCTGTGGTGGCGTGCTGTTGGTGGTATCGTTAGACATCGCCAATGCATTTAATAGTCTGATATTTAGCTGCATCAGGGAAACACTCCACTACCACGGGGTGCCAGAGTATCTGAGGCGGCTTGTGGCAGACTATCTTGAGGAGCGTACCGTCATGTACGAGGACCGAGATGGTATTCTGAGGCGGCGGCCCTGTCGTGCGGTGTTCCACAGGGGTGTCCTCGGACCACTTCTGTGAAATATGGGATATGACTGGGCCCTTCGAGGTCGTCTTCCCCCCGGGTTGGGCGTAATTTGTTACGCTGATGACACATTGGTCACAACCCGGGGAATGAATTTTCAAGAGGCGGCACGCCTGGTCACCACGGGTGTCTCTCTGGTGGTCGGGCGTGGGGTGGCCCTGGACAAGACGATGGCCCTTTTGTTTCATGCGCGTCCGCCTGCATGTCCGCGTCATGGTAAACCCTCCAGCGCCTCCATCATAGTCAATTCGGTTCTCGTACCGGTTCAGACCCAGATGAACTATCTGGCTGTGATCCTCAACGGCAGGTGGCTCTTCGACGAGCACTTCTGAAAGCTTACTCCAAAGCTGGTCGGCGTCGCTTCTGCCCTTGGGCGACTTTTGCCCAATTTGGGTGGAACCAGCGTCGCGACGAGACGGCTATACATGGGGGTTGTCCAGTCAATGGTCCTGTGTGATGCACCGGTGTGGGTGGCGGCTTTGACCACCCAGAATAGGACTTGCCTCTGGCGCCTTCAGAGGATTTTGGCGGTTAGAGCTATACGCGGTTACCGTACCGTCTCGACGTAGGCAATGTACGCCTTGGCCAAACTCCCCCGAGGAATTTGGAGGCGGCAGTGCTCGCTGAAGTTTATCGGCACGGCTGACTTCCGGGTGAGAAGCGGCATATGGGCCCCGCTCGAAGAGATACGCGAGTGGCATGAGGCCGCTCGTCTGGCCACGGTGACTCGTTAGTCGTCCCGGCTGGAGGCTCCACGTGCTCGCTTTGCCGCCGTGGAGTCTCTCTAGCAGGTCATCGCCGAGTGGGCAGGGCGACAGCACGGGACCCTTTCCTTCCGACTGACGCAGATTCTTTCCGGGCACGGTTGCTTCGGGAAGTATATGCACTCGGTTGCCAGGAGGGAATTGAGTCCCGCCTGTCACCACTGCGACTGCAGTGATGACTCGGCTCAGCACACGCTAGCGGTTTGTTCCACCTGGGTGGCACAGCGTGGGGTCCTCATTACAGTTATTGGAGGAGATCTCTCGCTACTGGCCGTTGTACGCTCCATGGTCGGTAGCGACAGTTGTTTTACCGCAGTCGCAGCTTTCTGTGAAGACGTAATTTTTCGGAAGGAGGCAGCGGAGAGGGCCCTGGAGGACGACCTCCACTCGGACCCAATTCGCCGTCGGCGAACCAGGTGGTGGAGGCACGCTTACCAGTGCCTTATGCCGCCCTGAGTGTGGCCGTGGGAGAACGGGATGGGTTCTTATCTCCATACGCTACTGTAGCCAGCCACAAGAATTCGGCGGCCGCGTGTGCAGTGCGTCGCCTAGATCGAGAGATTTCCCCGAAAATAGTACCGGTGCAAGCGGTTAGGCGGTAGGAGCGGTCCGGATATTGTAATAACAGCTGTTCCCGGATCCCTCCTATCTCAAGCGCAGAATGGCACACTGTGTGGTTTTATTCGGTTTGATTGCGACACACCACCCTTTTTTTGTTTTATTTCTTTTAACGTGTGGAAACCCTCTCGGGCCGTCACCACAGCGGGGTTTACGGCGGGGTGGTGTGCGTTACGTACCGTGCACTAAGAAGTCCCGCAAGCGGGGTAAAAAGGCTGTCCGAAAAGTAGCCTCTACCCCACAGGCGACACACCACTCTACCATAAACCCCGGTGGAGAGACGACCAGCGGAGTTAAAAAAAAATTGGCAGTACATTTTATGGCACTGATTTCCCAATCATGCTGTCTATGTCCCTAACAACCGAAACCGACAACTTGACGTGCTCGCTGAGGTACGAGTGTGAAAACCACCAACTTCCATACTCAAAGCGGAGTAGAGCTCGGCGCGTATTGTGTGCAAGCGTTTTTCGATTAATAATATGATTATTATGATTCTTTTCCTCTAAATGATTAAAGAGCTTCTATCGTCACTGCTGTCAAGTGTTTAGCTAAAATACTACAAATAGACGATGAAAAAACTATCTTGGATAAGGTGTTAACCAATATTGTTTCGCTTACTTATTTCTTTAGATTTAACCATATCGAGATTAAATCGTCATTAACAACATATTTTTTTTGGTACATTGTAGTATTTTCTTAAATACACATTCACGTTACATATAAAATATGCCTGGTGTCTGGTATGGATCATCAGGATGACCTACTGTTAAAACTGTGTTTTTTGTTTAAATAAATATTTAATATGTTTCATACTGACGGCAACAATGCTTCTGGAACGCAATGCAGATAAAAATATATATAAAATGGCGCAGCGCGGGCAAATTGCTTCTTTTAGAACTTTGTTCTTATGACTAGTCAGAAACCTGGGTTAAAGATACATCACATCACATTTTGAGTATTATCAGATTCAAAAGGTTTTAAAAGGTTATAATCGTTTTTGCACGTGTAAAAATTAGTTTAATTGTTTCTTTTAAGTAAACAGCTAAATTATATTACTAAAATATCGAAGACAGTCAATCATCAATATAAATATTAAATATTTCGGATTTCGTTACTAGTTTAAAAATAAACAGAACTTGTTCTGCGATAACAAGACTGATTGATAGAATACTTATATACTTTTAATACTGTACGCTTTTGATTATGTTTCACGTCATTATTACTCAATTATATTGTAAGCATTCTAGTCGTTCCATGTGTACATGTGTTTATGCTTTGTGCAGAGGGACATTTCGTATATCAATTTATAACTTTATGCAATGTAATCTCTGTCTCGATCAGACGTTTATAAGTTGATAATGGGTACAGTACATCTTAAGCCGTCGGTCACGAAGATACTATCAATTTTTATTTACATGTGGCCTCCTCTGCGGGCCGTCACTAGTTCAACCTTTGAATTCCGTTCACCCTCAGTTAGGTAGGTTACGGATTCGTTTCTTTGCTTTATAACTTTGAGGGAAGCTTTACACGGACTGTTCTTTATTAAGGTAGATTGTCCTTAAAACGTACGTCATTTATTTGTGATTTACTGTCTTCGATTTTTAGCTATGCGATTTAGCTATATATTTAACAATATTAAACGGACAAACTAATTTTTACACTTATAATAAGTAATATAAACTTCATGTAAAACATTGGTTTTTAACACGCTTTTATGAGCTTCACCTGTGTGTTTGTTTGTTTGTAACTTTTTTTTGTAAGTAACTTTTGTTTTCCAGTTTTATAAAACTATATTCATATTCTTGTTTAAAAGGGGGACGACAGACTCGAACTGATAAAAACCACACGTTGTTCTAATAGGTTCGAGTTTGATATACTACTTCTACCTCGGTAAATATGTAAATCAATATGTTCTAAAATAACCCAAACAGTTTATTCATAAATGAACGCCATTAAGTATTAAATTATTTCAGTTTGAGAACATCAGACAAAGAAAAATTTGCATATGTTTTGTTTTTATCATCAATGTATGTATATATATTGTAAATAACACACAATTATTATTAATACCTGTGATCGAAACCGAGATTATATTACACAAAATTATAAATTGATATACGAAATGTCCCTTCTGCACAAAGAGAGCATAAACACAAGTACACATGAAACGATTATGATGCTCACAATGTAATTGAGTAATAATGACGTGTAACATAGTTAAAAGCGTTCAGTATTAAATGATCAATTTAAAATAATTGATAAAATAAATTATAACGAGCATTCAATCAATTGTTATAGTTCTCGGTTCATTTATTCGATTTCCAACTGCAGTAAATTATAAAGTTGATAAATGTTTACACTTCTCTCATGATAAATAATATCTAAACAATTTAATACACAGCGTATTACATTTTTTTTTTTTAACGTGTGGAAACCCCCTCGAGCCGTCATCAGGGTTAACGGCGGGGTGGTGTGTCGGAATCGGACGGACTAAAACCACACGGTGTGCCACTCTGCGCCTGATAGGAGGGATCCGGGAACAGCTGTTATTACGACATCCAGATCCCTCCTAGCGCCTGCCCGCTTCCGCGGGCACCATCTGCTTATAAACTCTCTATTTAGGCGACGTACGGCATACGCGCACGTCTGGCCACTATAGCGGATGGAGGGGAAAACCCATTCCGTCCACCCGCAGCCACTCTCAAGGCGGCATGAGGCGCTGGTACGCGCGCCTCCGCCGCCCGGTTCGCCGGCGGTGAATTGGGTGCGAGTGGACGTCGTCCTCCCGAGCCTTCTCCGCTTCCTCCTTCCGCGAAATTACGTCTTCGCAGAAGGTTGCGACCGCGGTAAAACAACTGTCGCTACCGACCATGGAGCGTATGACGGCCGGTAGCGACAGATCTCCTCCAATAACTGCAGTGAGGACCCCACGCTGCGCAGCCCAAGCGGAACAAACCGCCAGCGTGTGCTGAGCCGAGTCCTCACAGCAGTCGCAGTGGTGACAGGCGGGACTCAATTCCCTCCTGGCGACCGAGTGCAGATACTTCCCGAAGCAGCCGTGCCCGGAAAGGATCTGCGTCAGTCGGAAGGAAAGAGTCCCGTGCTGTCGCCCTGCCCACTCAGCGATGACTGGTTGGAGAGCCTCCACGGCGGCAAAGCCAGCACGTGGAGCCTCCAGCCGGGACGACCAACGAGCCATCGTGGCTCGACGAGCGGCCTCTCGCCACTCGCGTATCTCTTCGGGCGGGGCCGGGGTGCCGCTACCCACCCGGAAGTCTGCCGTTCGCCGATAAACTTCAGCGAGCACTTCCGCCTCCAAATCCCACGGGGGAGTGCCGGCTAAGGCGCACGCCGCCTCCATCGATACAGTGCGGTAACCGCGTATGGCTCTAACCGCCAATATCCTCTGAGGACGCCAAAGGCGAGCCCTATTCTAGGCGGTCAGAGCCGCCGCCCACACCATACAGCGCCATTGACCGGACAACCACCGTGTATAGCCGTCTCGTTGCGATGCTGGCTCCACCCAAATTGAGTAAAAGTCGCCCAAGGGCAGAAGCAGCGCCGACCAGCTTTGGAGAAAGCTGTCGGAAGTGCTCGTCGAAGAGCCACCTGCCGTCAAGGATCAGGCCCAGATACTTCATCTGGGCCTGAACCGGTACGAGGACCGAATTGACTACGATGGAGGCGCCGGAGGGTAGACCACGACGGTGCCCATGGTACAAAAGGGCCTCCGTCTTGTCCAGGGCCATGTCCGATGTCCAACGACACCGCCAACAGCACGCCGCCACAGCCCTCCGCCTCTTCGGTAACGGCCCTCAGGCGCAACACAGCATCGACTGTCGAACGTCCTGCTCGAAAACCGAATTGGGCGTCCGACAGATCGGGGCCCACCTCGCAGAGGCGCCGGACGATGCGGGCAGAGAGTATCCTCTCAAACAGTTTACCCGCCTCGTCCCGCAACACGATGGGCCTGTAGGCCGCTACCCATTCGGCGGGCCGTCCCGGTTTCCTTAATAGGACCAGCTTCCCGCTTTTCCAGCAGTCAGGGAAGCGTCTGCACGCCAAGCTAGCATCCAGGACCTCCCTGAGGTGGTCCGACATGTGTTCAAGGGCTCGGGCCAGCACTCGGGCAGGTATCCCGTCCGGCCCTGGGGCGGTGTTCTTAGAACGTATTCGTAGAACAACCGCCCCTATCTCTGATTCCCTGACGGGCGGAACATTGTCCTCGTTGTCCCCGTCGTCTCCGAACATGAAGGCCATCGACGGAGATGTGTGTTCCACCCGCTGCGGGAAAAGGCCTTCGACCACTTCCTGCAGGCAGCTGGGCTGGAGTGTCTCTGTAAGGGGAGCTTTTGTCGCGCCGCACGATATTGCGGAGCTTTTGTCGCGCCGCACGATATGGACGACCCCAGGGGTCACGATCGAGACCCTCCAGCATCTCCTTTCTTTTAATTTCTTTGGCGCGGCTTATGGCCAGCTTCAGAGTTTTCCGCGTCTCTCGGTACTCCTCATGAAGCTGGTCCTCCTCGCCTTCTTCGCGGTGTCGCCGCCGTCTACGAGTGTAGGACTTCCGGGCACGTGTACAGGCCGCGCGGAGGTCCGCCAAGTCCTGGGACCACCAGTAAACCTCCTTCTGTGGAGGCCGACAGCCTCGGATGCGGGGCATGGCCGCATCGCAGATCTGCGTAATTGCATCGCGAAAGCGACCAGCTCCCATGTCAATCTCTTCGGTCGGGGCCTGCAGAGACAGTCAAGAGTGAACGATGGCCGCCTCCTCTAGTAGGTCCCTATTTAGTTTGGCTACGGCCCACCGCAGAAAGCGAGAAGAACGCCGCGCCGCGTGACCCATGCTGCAGTGATGCAAGACGATGTTTCGTCGTTTTCATAAAAGGGTTTTCAATACACGCGGGGACATTTTGGCGGGCTTGTGGTGGCTTGTTTGAAGACATTTGTCAATTTTTTGTTTATTATTTACTTGTTACTGATACCAAATCACTATGATAAGATAGAATGTTACGTTAAAATAATAAAACTTATAACTAAAATAAGTGTTCGTTAGTGTAAAAATTGTGTGTGTTGTGGTCATTTTATGGTAGACGTAATGATCTCACACAGTACTCTTCAACATTTGGTAGTCAAATTTGAGACGATCGGTTCGATGATCAAACAACCAATACTCGTTCGTTCAAGGAACGCAAGATTAGTTGAGAACATCGTCGCGGTCCGCGAAAGTGTACACCAGATCCAATTGACTTAAGAACTTAACGTTCATGACCATATTTCGTTTTTCACACGTGAATAGTTTTCTTTTCTACTTTTGATGATTTATTTATTTAAGTCAAATGAAAATGTTATGAAAATCATTTTTAATATATGCTATTTTGATACTGATTGGAACAATAATTTATTAAATATTTGCGAATAACTATTTATAATTTTTACTGATAATAAATCGGCTGTCCACATACAGGCAAAATCAGTCGGTGTCCTGTAAGTTAATAAATTTAAATATCTAAAATCACTTGATATTATGTTTTGACAATGGCGAGAAAGTTTAGTTTCTACAAATATTAGCCATATATTGATAGTCTACGGAAACAGACATAATACCAACTCACTTGCTCGACCACTTACCTAACTTGAGAAATTTTAAGCTACAAATAACTCTTATGTTATGTAAGTAACACTTATGTAAACGATACCATTTTTACATAAAAATATTTCAAACAAAAAATTATACAAACTATCAAGTTAATTTTCGTCATAATTTATAGTATTCTTTAAATGACATCGCCTTATAACTTTTCAGGCACGTGACTCACGCTATGACTTGTAATGCACAACAAAAACATGAATGCTGCCTTGGCGTGTTTGAAAAAAACTTTAAAGGATTTCCTCACCGATAAATAATCGGAGGTGGTACGTTTTGTGAGTTATAAGTAAATTAATAGCGGCCTTACCATAAAATCTTAGTATAAAAATTTCATCTTGCATAAGTGTTATTTAAGTAGTGTGAAATTGATTCATAATGTAAATATTTCTTAGCTTTTTCTTTATTTGATTAGAAATACAACGATAGGAATAGTTTTCAACAATTTCAAAGGAATATCTCCCTCTGGTATTGTCCCATGAACTCAGGTACTTTAGAAAGAATCTCCTTAGTAATCTGACTTACCTGGGGCCATCTACTCCTTTACCTGATAAAAGTACGTACAAGATATAAGTTCGTTTTTCCTATATAGAAGAGTCGCATATCTCAGTGGAACTTTTACGGCACACGATGACCGAGCATAAAACTTTTAAATTGAACACTATTTATGTAATTTAACTCTTATAAGGAATGAAAAAATCCTTAAGGTATCGTTATAAGTACGTATAGTTGTGAATATATATTATTTAATCGTAATGAGAGATTTTATATAATAACAAACCTTTTATAGAATAAATAAATGCATGTATGCGCACACGAATAAACATTGTATGTACATATAATCAAAAAGCTGCTGGCGTGCTATTTAAATATAGTATTTATTATACTGGAATAGACCTGATTTGTTCCATAGTCTCCATGTCAGGATCTAGTGATAGCATTCCAAAGAAAAGTATTTGTGTTTAGTAGTCGGTATCTCATATCACTGAACTGATGAAGTTAAAGTCCTAGACCTTGAAGAGTTAGATAACTTCTTCAACAATATAATAATGTAGTCAACCCGCGTTATTCTTTGAAGATACTTGTTTGGTGTTTTTGCTAGGGAGTCTGTAAGATATGTGCACGAGAAATTAATAAATGAGATTATAAAATATTTTAACAAAAGTGTTTGTCACGTAATTATTTTCAATGTTGTTTCCTCACAACTTCATTTCTAAAGATATTTGGAAAAAATCTTTTCTATTGGAAGGGTGTATTGGTATTTGTATCTTTGGGAGGGGAAAGTGGACAACAATTTATATTTACGTTCCAATTTAACATCTCACTTAGCTTATCTAAATAAGGTAATGGACTAAAAGTCCAACGACGACGAAATTTAATATAATCTAACATATTAATTAAGGAAACATAATAATCGTATGTACTCATTAGAAATGTATCTTTTACTAAAAAGGGTAGCATAAATTCCTTTTAAAAAGTTAAACTGACTTCAACAACAACTAAAAATAAAAAAAAATATATAGACGTAAATACTTAAATTTATATACAAATTATGACCATAGGGTGCAATGTGTAAATCGGAACATGTTTTAATGGATTTATATACAAAGCCATTAAAACATGTGCCGACTTACGCATTGTGCCCTATGGCGGTTAATTTGGTGGTAACACGCATATCACGACTGTATTTGACTAACAAAAAGTATTTTAATTGGCCTATAACAACAAACAAGAAACTAATGTTGAAAAAATATCCCATAACATACTTAGCAATGAAATGAAGAAAATGCGAAAACACGACCTCTTTAACGTTGTCGAGCCACGAGGTAAAAGAAAGTACTTAGTTATTACGTTGTTTTTTTGGTATATAGTATATGATGATAAAAGTTGGTTTAGTTTTATAATTTTTAATAATAACACTTACAGGATACTTAAATCATTAAAATAGTTAAACCAACTATTCAAAATAAAGTCAACCTTCACGATAATAGTGAAATATAGTTCGTCCGACTTAGTCCGACTACAAAGTAATTATGTAGAAGTAATATAAAGCTCAGCTCTACGTTCACCTATTTGCTTCTCTTCATAAATCTAATACACAACGAGTGGTAAAATTGCTGAATAAATCAAATTAACTAGATTTTTCAGTAGTAAGGTAAATATTTTTTAAAGCACCATAACTGAAGCTGAATAAATCAATCAGTTAATGATAAGTTATAGATACAATAATGGGAAAATCAGCCATGTGCCTAATCGACTGGACTAATGCCATGGACTTACAGAAAAAAATATTTATTAATTATTTCTTTTTCATCACTGAGTGAGTCATCGGAATGCCAAACAGCCTGTCCTCCTAATTTCAAGTAGGAGAGACTTAAAGAATAGCAAAATACTCTGTGATTCTTGAGTTGCAGGTCGCCATTGACAATAGTAACTTACCGTTTGTTTCTTATTTCATAAAGAAAACATCAAACACTGAGAATCATAGAATATAATACCTGTTACTATACCAAATTCAAAGACTTTGTTTTTAAATGTTGGAACGGCCCCGGAGAGTAATATCAAGACTGTACTGTTGCCAAGTACACACTACACGTAGTGAAGTATAAGGTAGCCCTAACTCAGCGGTTAGTTCGATACAAACTTTTCCTCCTACTTGATTTAAGAACCCGGTCGTGTAAAGGTTTCGACATTAGTTAACAAATCGTTTTCATCGGTATTGCGAGACAATGATTTATATATTGAAAGCATTGATATTGTTTTGTTGAGATGATGTTTAAGAGTTTAATGTTTTCTGAACGTGAAATGTTTATTATTGTAATAGTAATAATTTGTTTTTTTACTTTCGTTTTCTGTTATAAGTTTGCCAATGTGACTCATCCGTACCCGATGGGCAGAAAGAATTCGAAACATGTAGTTACTATGCTCATTGCGAATGCATACAACATGGTATGGTTAAACATACTCTAGTGGTCCAGAGAGATAGTTTTCCCGCTTCGCTTGGGGACGTAAAAGGTATGACAGTCATCATAGCAGTGTAAGGTTCACACACAACGGTAACTGCCACCCCTGCATCAATGGGCCTCCAGTCTCGCACTTACCAGCGAAAGACAATAGCACAGATGCTGTCAATTTAGATCAATCTTTTGTGAGAGGGTACTCCTACCCCAGTTGAGCTGGCACGTTGGTGCTAAAATGAACGTGGCTCTATTACTACCTGTACGATATTTTTAAAAATATCTTTTTTGTATAAGTTTAACACATCTTGGGCTCGATTCTCGGATCAAACCAAAAAGTGGCATTGTATTTTTCTTTTTATAGAAATGTTTGATAAAAACCTGGAGTTTGGAGGTAGGGGTCTTAATATACCAAATGAAATAATGTAACCTAATTGACTAATAAAATGAAAGACTGACTAACGGATATTGGTGTCCACTAAGTTATGCTCCTTTGCCAGTATCTTGAATGCAGGTGGTATTTGTGCACGCCTTATTGCTACAGGTAGGGCTCGAACTGCTTACATATGAAAAGAGTGGTCGAGAAATTCGGTGGATTGGCCAGAAATTTTAAGTTTTAGGTTCAATTTAGGTAACTTCCTTATAATTTCTTATTTTTTTTTGTTTTTTATTGTCTACTAAAGACTTTAAAACTAATGCAGTGCTAAAATTCATTAAATTGATACAGTATTAAATTATATTACCAATTATAATTTACAAATTTTGATAAAAAACTTACAAGAGTTTTGCGTGAAAGAATTTCTTTTCTGTAATCAAATTTAAGTGTCATTTGTACATAAAACATTCATCACATGAAGCGTTCAATGCCGACCCAGACCGTTAACTAAATATGATCAAGTTTAACGATGATCAAATATCCATGTCATATCGAAACGTTACACTTGTATTTCCATTACTATTATTAGTTACTGCAGTGTTAGAATTACGAATTGTGAAATTCACTCACGATACATCACTAACCACAGAATATAAAAAGAAATATAGATACAAACTATTGTATGAGATGAACGATATTATTATCTTAGAAATAAAAAACGATCTTAAAGTACTTAGCGAGCACAGTACTAGTTCGGACTCAAATTCCGATAATCTCTGTTCAGTAATTGATACAGATTTTCTAAAACATTTTAACTAAAGTAAGCCGTTGAATAAATTTAGTACTGAATATTTAACATCTTACTTTACTTACATTACTTTACTGCCAACCTTTAAATAAGTATCCTGAGCTCTTGCTGATATTTATTTAGTTTTGTAATTTGAAAAAAAATTGACAAATATTCATGCGTGCCCATTAAGCGTACTAAAATAGCGGACGAGTTTTGACAGATGGTTTAACTCACAACCGCGTGTTCCATCAACAATTTCAAACAAATCCCCCTTAACAAGCATCAATCATGCCAACATGACCGCATCAAACGCAACGTGTGCGGTGAAAATTTAAAAAATATATTAAATCTCTATGAAGAGGGATAGTGAGCATCACTGTCAAGCTAATGCCTATTGCGGGCCCAACAAAGACATGAAAAATGGTCGCTAGTAGAGACATGAATGGGATAAAGGTACCTCTTATCTGTTAGTGGATTCAGCATCTCATGTCGGGGTATTCACGCAGTTGAGGGTTTTTTGTGTCGCGGATGCATAGGGAGGCATTAGATAACTGTTTATAGTGGAGAATGGGTCCGACCGACACGTTCAACGTGGGGAAACGGATTTGGATTATGGAAGGGAAAATACATGATGTAAACGTCTCAACAGGCTTCAGACTTTGTTTTACTACTTTAACGAAAACATGGTGAGAAAACCAAGATTTACATTTATTTACCTAAAAATTTTAAGCACTCCATTTGTACATTGGTGGACTTAATGCACAGAGCATTCTCTAACAGTCAACCTCTGGGTGGTGTAGAAATTTTATAAGGTATTAGGTACATAATATATATATTTATAAATACACATATACATACTCACAAAAGAACATATCATAAATTCAAATATAAACGTACATAAAGAAATATATACATATATAGATAGACAAACATGTGCTACGAATACCGGAATATAAGGTATGCCATAGATTAAATATTTCTGCTAGTTCATTGAGAAGATTATGAACTTTCTTTTTAAATGAAATTCGGTTTGTGAACATCCTGATTTCATGTAGATATTTATATGTAGGTATTTAAGGTCATTTGTTTTTATAACAAACATTTTAAATAATAGCATCGACAAGTGGCTCAACTTTAAAAACTTTATATAAACTAACCAATTTTTTTTTATTAAAAGAATGCTCGCTTAAGGAATAAATACTTTGTTGTGGGGGACTTTCCAAACATACAAGAAACGGACATAAAGAACACCCAGACTCAAAACAACAATTTGTGGATCACACAAAGTGTAATCTCATATGGGATTTCAACCCATAACACTCAGCGAAGTGGAGAGCAGCGTGGCGACCGCTTTAACAACTAGGCCAACCGTGCAGTCAATTGTTACGTTTTAATAAAATTTACACGCATAAACATCTCAGCCGGAAGGAACTCCACTGCTATATACGAGTATGTTATGTAAAATAAATAATGGCAATTCTGAAATAACCTTAAAGCCTTAAAATAACTTTAGTCTGAGTTTATAAAAAAGAATGCAAGGTAGCATGATATCAAATATTCAATCGGTTTCCATTTCCACTTCAGATTTCATTTTATTGTTGAAATTTAAGCTTAAGACTATATTACGACTTACCCGATTAAAATGATTCTAGAAGTGCATTGAACTCTGCTATAGCTTGTCCTTATTCGTGGTCGCGTGTTTGAAGCTCTGGCGTGATCGTAACATTAACAGTCATTACACAGAATTTCCCAATAATAAGCCGACTGAAACATTAGCCGTCGGCTACACGAAAACAGAATTAATAATGGCCCAAGTTTGCGGTTAATTCAGTCCACCATCTGTGCAAAATGTTTGGGTGGTTTTTTTTACATTTTATCTCTCATAAGTAATCCGTAAATATAGCGTCATTAAGCCCTCGGCTCTGATGCAAACCGCCTTTATTAAATTAGGAGTTTTTTCTCTCTGTTTATATTGAATTAAGTTAGGCATTCATCACTGTGTCTATTAGCATGGAATTGCCAATATTTTTTAAATTGACAAGGGACTCATCGTTTCATTAAAATAAAGAGGCAAGACAGAATTTCAAATGTGCTTTAATCTTCAATAAACGTTCCATCAGAAATACTAAATTAAATATACGAATAGCAAACTTCTTAGATTCATAATGGTTTTAATCTTAAATACATTATAATATATTGATGGTTGTGTCTGTATGTGTGTATGTGTGTGTGTAATACTCACACAAAATGTCTATACTGAGGAATAATAAACGTTTTTCTACTATAATTTTAGTTCACTTACCTAATTAGGCAAGCTTTTTTAGAACTATGATGAACAGAGATAAAACTAGATAAGAATACAATTTACGAATGTAAATATTATCTTGAGTAGGTTAAGGTGGCGTACGTATGAATAACTCGAATTAACTGTAGCTAGGACGTGCGAGCAATACATTTATTGAAAGAATCTAACACATACGAGTATAATAGTGGTGTCATATATTATGAATTATATTTCCATTCCTTTAACGTGTTCCTTATACTCGTATTTATTTCATAGGTTTATAAATACTATAAACTCTCTAAAGTAACAATGTCAGACGAAATGACGAGCCTAGGTTTGATAAAGAAACAACAATTGAAGTCCAAATTTTTCAAGAATAAATCAATCACACAATAAATATGACTGGTTGCAAGTCACGAGTAGCTGCATTTCAATCGCAGAAAGAAGATTGGTTCCGAGCCATTTCAGTAATGCATGAGTTGGCTCGGTGAGCAACAATGGTACCGATTTTGACTGAAGGGTAAATTCTTAGTTTACTGGCGTAGATAGCTTGGCCATGAGGGCTATTGTTCATTGTTTACGAGTACTTATTTTAGTTACGTTATCTGAATATTGGTTTCTTAATGTCAATACCATAAAACTTAATGATTACATAGTTTATATATGAATTTATGAATGTGTGCTACCTCGACGATACTTAGACTGCCTCGGTGGCGCACTGGTAACGAATGCAACTGCTGTTGTTGAGATCTCGGGTTCGATTCCCGGGTTGGATTAAATATTTATATGTTCTGCAAATATTTGTTTCGCAGCTTGGGTGTTTTCTGTGTATAATATGTATGTATTTACGAAAAAAAAGTATTTAAGTATTCTATCCGTCAGTCTAGTTAGCATAGTATAAGCTCTGCTTAGTTTAAAACTAGATGGGGTAGTGTGTCAGATGTCCAACAAAATATATGTGAAAAGAAGACAACGCTAACCATTAACGATAGTGCTGTACTGGTCTTTCTCATTAAAATAATAAATGAACAAGCATTTCTAATACTATTGCTGATACTATGACTGTGGTTCTACGACTTCATCTATAGTCTGATGATAAACTAGCATGATGTAAATTCGACAATTTTCAAGTTTTGCAGAAAAAATTGAGAAATCACTATAAAGGGTTACAACAAAAGTCATTCAAATCGTAACGTAATTTTGCTCGCTAATGGAAGACATATCTAAGCCAAGTGAAAAGTTCCGTTTCTATGCGGTTATGGATTAAGAATACAAAGTGTCACCAACCCTATTCATCCCGTGGATGTCGTAATAGCGACTAAGAGAGCAAATTATACAGATACCCAGCACTGTGAAGAGAAAGAAAATACAAACTCTATTCCCACCCGACTCCCCAGTGTGCTATAGTAGGCTAAAACCTCCTTTCTAAGAAGAGGCCTAAGCCTAGCACTGGACTACAAAAGATTGTTGATGTGATAATAATAATGTGAAGTGAAAATCATCTTTTAGGTAAATGTGCAATACGTATTGTGTTTTAACTGCTATACGTACTGTGTTATATATTTTTGTGACGATACGATTTCAGGTATTTTAGTCTGACTTCATAATGCAAACTACCTCGTTGAAAATACTTTAATTCAAAGATTTAGGAATTTCCAAAGCAAGTACTACCCTGGACAAAGGGTACATTCAACACACATATTTTTTCATCATTCATCACGTGACTCCATCTCACTTTTTTATTCTGTTATAACTGTCTATTCACGATCTCCACAGTAACACAGATTGTAATATTAATGAAATAATTGAAATTAAAATTCGTGAATAAATGTAGCTGAGGAAATTTTGTTGAAATAGTGGCGTACATCCAAATTGAACTTATTAAATGTAATTCTCTTGTCTGAACCTGTTCAGATTAAAATTAATGTGGAGGGAGAAATTAATTAAAATGGTTTGTTGTTACAAAAATAATAATATATTATTTGAATTTCATTTTATGTTGTTCTCAACTGACTTCAAAGAGGAGTAAGTTTTCAATTCACCCTGATATTTAACTTTTTAATGAATTTTATTTGATTTGAGTAAGAATAATTTGGTGAAATATTTTTATGGTTGCCATCGGATCAGGATATGATGACGGGATACTGATATCGGAGAATATAGACAAGTATAGATTAAAAGTATTTTTATTACGTAAAGTACCATTTGTTATAGCGAAACTGACAGGAAGCCAAGATGACCATTGAAACTACACAATAATGGCAATTCAATTTGTTTATCATGGTTACTAAGCAATTAAGCTTATTACAATGCTAACGATAGTCAATTCCCACCCGTGGAAAATTTAATTTAAAAATTTATAGTTGAATGTTGATTTTAATCATATAAGAAAGTTAAATTACAAAACTTTTAAGAGATGACAGGATGAACCACAAGACTGAAATTTACAATAACAATATTGAAGTTTGAAATCAAAATTGATAACACTTAGTACTAATTGTTTCGAGAAAGAGGTTTAACCAAGAATATTGCAGCAACCCTTTAAAAATTTCTCACAAAATATTCTCTATTACCGTGTGTATGTAAATGTTACTTAAAGTGCTACGGTACACCACTGAGTACTTTGTTCTTTTAGGACGGCCACTCTTTTATATTAGAAAAGGATAAAAGCGTTCGTTCAAAATTACTTTTTGTGTTAAACATAGATTAGCTGTCTTCAATGGCTGCTAAAATTGGCCAAAATAATTTCGACAAACGTAGAACATTTTTAATGCTACTTAATCCGCTTTTAATCGAATTTTAAAATTTAATTTCCTTGGAGTAAATACAGGAGGGGGTTATGACTGGTATTTGATATCACTAATTTCTCGCACCCAGTGCCACCGCAATAAATTACAAGAGCGGAAATGAGCTTGGCACTCTGGAAAGAGGAAAAATGCTAATAAAATTGTACCTCGCCAGTTAATCTTAACCCCTCGTGCTTTGCAAAGGAGGTTTTGTTCTGGTTTCAGATGTCTAGGTAAGGGGGGAATTAATATGTCCTAAAATGACACGTTCCAAGGTTAATTTTAATTAAAGTTAAACACATCTAAGGGGTTACGGTGGCGCTTCCCCAAATGAATTGTCTGCTTATGTTTGTTTGTTTGTTTAAATTACTTTTAATGTTATAGTTAAAAACTAAATGTAGCTGTGAGAATTGGAATTCATGTTTAGTACTAAAAAGTTACCACAAATGTATTGTGATACCTGTTTTAATGTAATTAAGTGTAACTAGAAAATAAACAATGATGATCACGATCTTTATAGAGTACTTTAAGAAAATAAAAATTAGAATACTATTTAAAACATGAAGAAACTCTAGAAATATGTTTAAATCAAAGTGTTAACAGAACACTAAAATCTTAATCTGATTCTTGTTAAATTAAATTAAGGATGGTGGTTTAACTCCATTCTTTCCTGAGCCTAGGACAAACTTATTTACACTTACTTTATTTGCAAGGGTATATAATACGTCCACAAACCGTTTTACACTCAAAAAGAAGACATACATAATCTCCTTCTTAACGAAATTGCAGAACCATCTAATCGATAGTTGGCTTACCATACATTGGATTGTCATAGTATACGAATATAATCTAAAAATCTCTTTACAAAACCTCTACTCCACCCTAAGGTTGACTGGAAGAAAATGCCTTGGGCATTAAATCCACCGATGTACAAAGTGTATAAAGCCTAAATAAATAAATAACATCATTGCTTTAATGAAAATTTGATGTCATTTGACAATTTAGGAATCAAGTTGTATACAAGAAAGCAAAAGACTAGTTGCAATGCTAAAGTTCATACAGCTCTCCATGTTTTCTATATTCGATCGATAGGCGCAAACATTTATCCAAAATAAAAAAGTTAAGTAATTCAAAGTAGCAAGGTCCGTCGTCAATGCTCTCAAATCTAAAGAAAACGTATAAATAAAAAAAAAATCTGCGTGTCTGGTGTTCTCATCTGTCATTAGAAGGATTAGAGAAACTTGATTCTTTATGAATCGATTTCACTAAACGAACGAAGTAGTAGTCCCTTCATTTTCATGCATATTCTTAGATTTTATAATTTTTTCACATTTTATTACTAAGAATTGAAACATATTGTAATAAATCCATTTCATAATAATATATAAATTATTTGAATTTCTCGGTTCCTAGATAGAAACATGGTACTATATTTTGTGATTTCATTTAGAAAAATTAACGATTTTTTAAATTCACATTTCAATTAGACAACTACAAAATTATCAAAACTAAATACGGGTTAAATAAAGATCATTATCTGTAGAATAAAACTAAATCTCATTTGTAAAGCTAAATTACCTTTTTTGAATCGAGCTTAGCTATCTTTGCCCGATTCATTTGCAGTCATGACTCTGAATTTCATTTTAATTAAATGAAAACAAGGGAATGGTGGATCTCGTCACTTGTTTGAATAGTTGATTTTTATATTACTCCTCCCTCAGTGTCGCATATTCAAATATTTTAAATGGCCATTTATTTGAAGGTGGATTTATGGCTGACTTCGTTTCCGCTTTTCGAAATCTATTACTCTGTACCCGGGAATTATTCGCAGGTAAAAGTGAAAAATTTCACTCCGTACTGGCTCGATGGTGCACAGTATATTTTCCTTTTAGAAATAAAACACTGGTGTATTGCTACAGTGAGAAAATACTTTTGATTGTTTTAACAATATTTATGACCAATGTTGGCTTTCAAACTTGTGTCGTTAGATTGTAATTTGTATGTAAAAAAAAATGTAGGATTGTTTTACAGTAAAAAATGAAGTGAAGTAAATAAGATCATATACACGGTAAAGTTTTGTTTGTTTGATAGATGGTGCCCAAACCTAAAGAGAAGATTATGTCTGGTAGTGGACTACTGGACTAATAATGATGTGCGTAACAAATATTAATAAACATAAAAAGTAGAGTAAAATACTAACTAGTAATATTAGGGCTATCAGTACTTTCTCGAGAGCGTTTGATCAGTTCATAAAACATATAATTGAGTAGAATATTGACTGCCTACCAAAGAACTAGGTGAAATAAGAATTATTTCAAATTGTGTCTAGATTTGGACGAACGTAAAGAAAATAAATATAATACAGGATACATCATCATCATTATCCTCTCCTCCAAAATACAAGATACAATAGCAATTATTGATGAAGAATGGAATAAATTGACTCTATAAAGATTTAAAATCTGTGCTTTACTTCTTAAAATAAAGTAAATATGAAATAAAAAAATAAGGAAGATTCTAACAAAAGAGTCGTATAATTGAGTCTAAAGTACATATGAAAACTATACACGCAGAGAAGCATAACCTATTTGAAGGCAGAGATAATGACAGAGTGTCCTCATTTAATTGTATAAAGCGTTTAAGGGGTTCACATTGAACCTACCCAACAGCAGTTAACTATTAAATCTTGTCAGGATAATGAATGTAAGAGACACCATCTCGCTTTTAACTTCCTAACGATAGTTAAAGTTACATAATAGAAGTTCTTGTTTATGTGAATAAAAGTCGCAGCAGTGAAAGTTAAAGTTTTCAAAACAGAAATAACACTTACAATAAAAATTATGTTCATAAAAGTTGATATTTCATTAATTTTTAAATTCAAATCATTATCCCTACCTACTAACATAATGCTTAAACTAGCTCATTGTAGTCAGTATATAAAAATGCATTTCACATCTACTGCATATTATTTGCTGAAAGCCAAACGGCTTCGTTGCAGTAAATCCAATTAAAAACAGTTCTTGTACACAAACTGCAACAAAATGTTTTACAATGTATTTTTACAAAAGCCTACCGTCATACATTCAAAGGGGAAATTCGGCAGTAAATCCCTTCCCTGGCTTTGGTTGTCGGGTCGTCCCACTGTCAATTAGGTAACAGGTAGCGGCACGAAGGCAAGTGTCAAGTGATAGTAATTAACTAGAAGATACGTCCGAATGTAGTTCACACGCAAACACATGGCATTGTGGTCGATATAGCACCATTTACGTTATTCCTGAAATAACCCTTCCAACACATTTTATGTATTTTTATTTATATTTCATTTTACATTTTTAAGTTTATGTATATTTTTTATTGCGTACTTTGTTTTAATTTACTAAGAACATTAACATATGTGTTTATATGATGTTTTAAATAAACCGTATTTATTATAAAGAAATCAATAGCAATTTTATTACTTTTGAAATAGTACCTTGTGTTATTTACATATTACACTTGAGATTTATATTGAAGAATGATATATTTATTATAATGCACCTACCAAAATTAAATATATTTTCATGTATACGAGTCTTCTGGATGAAGTGATTTTGGAGAGAAAAGCTGCACACCAAACCACGGCATTCTGGATTCTCCACATATGAAAAAATAAGGAAATACATGTGAATTAATCTCGGAATTCTATTCGGAGAAACAATAACTGACGTGGATATAAAAAAGGTTCTGTTAATTTCGGCAAGGTATTTGTATATCAGAGAGAATGTGTTGTGATAACTCCAGTATTTTTCATACAATACCTTTATTGAAACAGTTGTGTCGCTCTTATTAAATTTTAATGAAATGTTTTAGGTAAATGAAAATAATTCGGGGAATGTTTCTGAAATTTTATTCTAAAACGATATCTCTAACATTCTTCGTAACAATTACATTCTTTGTTTAGACATACGTACGTTTAATTTATATTATTGTATATTATAATTATATTATTTATATAAATATCAAAAATGTCGTATAATGAAAATGTAAATTGTATTTTAACGACTTTTGTACGAACTGTATTTGAATTGAATTATCATTCGGCATGTAATAATGTTTGGTTTTATTTATCACACTGTTATTAATTTCAACGTTTTTAATTATTGAAGAATAGTATCACAGCTAGTAAACAAGACTCAGATTTATTATATATTTTTTTTATAATAAGAGCCTGCCAACATGACTCTACTCTGCCTGATGGAAAGCATGAATAGAATCCAAGAGTTGTGCTCACCATACTCATTGCAAATGCAGACAATGCATTATGGTGACCTACACTACGGCGGCCTTGTGAGATGCTTTTTCATACCCGCTTGGGAACATAAAAGGCATGACAGTCATCGTGACAGTGTAAGGCTTACACAGGTACCACGATAACTGTCACCCCTGCGTCAATGGACCTCCGGTCAAATGAATATTTTACACGGAGTCTACTAGGGAAGCTTATTATTCAAAGAATTTCGTAACATAAAAAACTTATATATGAATATTCTCGTACTATGCTATCACTTAGATATCCTGAATACACTGTAAGAAGTAAGAATCCTCAGTGCTTAGCATAACTAACAAGTGAAATAAAAATATAAAAATAATATTTCTTTTTTTATTTACTTACGATTACAAAGTTGATAATAGCCTAATAAAGAGTATGATATATATGAGTACATTTAGAAGAAAGGTTCTCTGCACGAACCTTTCACTAACTTTTAACTCAAGCTATCTTTTCTACCGCTCTGTATAAAGTAGTTTTCGTTGTTAACGATTCAAATGCGGAAATGAACAAAATGTAAAGTTCTGTAACATGAAGAACTTAATTAACCCGACAAAACTTTTCGGTTAGCTAAAAAAGTGAAATTTTTACTCAAATTTCTGGTCATATTTAATTTTGATGGCGAAGGGAAACATTATTACAATTTTCTCGTTCCAGAAAATTAATTCCTTTGATAAGGAAATAAAGATTTTAGTAGTTACGTCTTGTAAAGTAATTTACAAAGAAAAATTAATTTAACTTCACAGTTCCTCGTACATTTTAAAGAGTAATTGATTTAGAAATAATTATTTTTAAACGTGTTAAACAGAAGGTGCTGTAATAACCTGTTTACATCTAACAAAACCAGATGTTTGAAAACATTCTGAAATCAATAATCTTAAATTAATAAAAATGAAAAATATTTTTATTTATAACATTGAAATTTCTAAAAATACAACGAATACATACTAGTCGAATGCTTCTAAAATTATTTTAAATAATATCAAAAGTGTGACTCAATCAATTATTTTATTTAATGGTATCTTTATCCATTAAAATAGGTTAAGATAATCTTCACAATGCAGGAGGCACATTTTTTTTCCAAAATGTTTTCACTATTCATGGCGAGGGAAGATAAACTGACATTTTAATACACTTTCACGATGACAATCTACCGAACCTCACAAGTAAAAATATTAACATCTAAATAACGTTCCTGTAGGTGTAAACATGCCGATATCTACAAGGGGAGAATTTGCTTTTCCATTTATCTATCGTTACACAGTGTAACCCTTGATTAGATTTAAAGAATGGCAACAAAGCCAACGAAAGTGGGGTTCGACGGGACTTCATTATATATTTTTCGTTTTGTTCCTTCTCACCCCATTCTCCCCCGTAATCATTGCGTTCCTATGGCATGTCTGCGGAATTAAAGATAAAAGTCGAGGTAATAAAGGGGGAAATAAGCGAAAGATTGCTATAATATTAAAATGTTTAAAAAAAGTTTTGGAACTCCGAATATTTGGCCAAAATATTGGAGATAATATGCCAAGAATGAATTAACATATAAATTAAGAAAAGATTAGCAGCATTAGAGAATCTTCGAGAACACTTCGTAGGTTTGAACGCCTTAAAATATTTTGTGCAGGAATTATTAGAAATGTCTTTCACAAATAAACAGCCTGCCTATCTTAGCATTCTTCAGTTTTAGAATATCTTGGAATTAAATGCAGTTTACTTATTTTTTTGGTAAACTATCTTCTGCTTAATATTTTTAGTAATTTGTTTTGAGCAGCCTCTATGGATGTATTCTTTTAAAAGATCACTTCGTCTATTTCCACTGCGCTGAGTATTGTGCGTTCAAACTAAACATACGACTACTCTATGCGTGGTCAAAAAAGTGTTGTCCTGAGCCCCAGTGCTCTTTGTGACTGTTTCGTGTATGTCGATAATTTCCCCGCGACACAGGAATATTCCTACTGTGGACTATATCTTTAAAAAAACCATAAACATTTACTGACATATCAATTTAAATTACTTGTGTGCATAACATTAATGCTAATATATTTGTACAGTGATCCATGATATAGAATTATATACATTAACTGAACAATTGCGATCACATAATTAGTGAAACATACATTTAAAATTGAAGGATCTGGTTACATTGGCTGTCATCGTGGACATAATTATTTAGCACCCTGTGGTAGTAAGATGGAAATAAGTATAGAATATAAAAACCGGCGAAGTTCATACCGAGCCACGTCATTTCCGTAGTCAGGGCGCTTTGTTACTTTTTAATAAACACATTTTATATTAACAGTTTCGGCGGCCTATAACGTCGAATTAGTTAGGCCACGTTAACTCGTAAACTGTTACTAAGTTACTAAACTTACTTAGTTGTTACCGTTTTCTTTTTAAATTCGTATTCAGATTTAATGATTTTCATATATAAAATATTACCACTAGACTAGAAGGGGAAAATATTGTAATCACAACCCTTGTTATTTAAAAAAAATCTATCTTCAACTTCATGGTGATAACAAGTATAAATAATTACATTCACATTTTAAAGTATTAGGGATACCATGCCTACGTTTTTATTAAAATTTTAAGCGAATTAACAGATTTATTGTACTAAAAGGGCAGCACTGGTAGTGTAAGATATAGTGTAAATAAACGGACGGACATCTAAGGGCTTTCAAATACCGATACCACCTTGTTGGTCTAACGGGTTAACATATGCGTCTGCCGATCAAGAGGATTTCATTCCCGGGCCAGATCTAAAAGTATTATATTATTGAGTATTTCGATTTATCGAAATGCTTCATAACAGTCTAGAGTTTGGAAGTAAGTACGTAAAGCTATTGGTCCTGAGCTTGATCTTTCCCCTGTCATGTCGAATAGCCGTCCCATCCTAGATTGTGAGAGTGAGGGAACAGGAAGTGTACCTGTGTTTCCGTATACACTTGTGTACTATGATATACCTGCGCAGTTGACTGGTCTCCGTTCAGACTGATTGCCGTGGCCGAAGTCGGCTAGAAATATCTCATCATCAAACACCGCATTTTTGATTCAATGTAACCCAAAGTATTGTGTGCCAGTGTAGAAATATTCTATTCCCATTCCTGAAAGTAACAACGAATAATTATTTCATGGATTTGTTCTTTCATTTCGTCCATTTAAATTGGTACTAAAGTACAAGCATGACGGGAATGGCACCGCTAAAATGAGTTTTCATGAACAGTAAGGGTACGTAGCTGCCAAGTCGCTGAACGAACAAGCGTATATAAAACTTGACATTATTTCACAAGCTGAAATATTTCTGTTGAGGATCATTGACCTCGACTAGACTAATGTGACAATTAAGGTCACTATATTGTGAAGTAAACCTTAGATTTGTTGTAGCTATGTCGTTGTTCGTAAATAATTTATATTTTATTGATTTTATTAACTCTTGACGTAGGTAAGTTTTATCTCAGTTTAGTTGAGATCAAATAAGTTTGTCAAAGTATTTACATTGAAATATTTAAATATATCTATAGTATAGGGTAGAATGATACCGTAGTCAAATTAGATACTTTTTATCATGTATCATTCAAAATGACAATTGCGTATGAAAAATGCACTAAATAAAAACTTGCGACGTCATTGCTTTAGAATAGCCAGTTGAACCATATATTTCAATATTTATTCCATTTAAATTCGTAGTAGTAATAAAAAGCTATAATAATTATATTATTCGAAATGCTTTATGATAATTGTTAATGAAACGGACATTGATATTTATTAATGATACAGTCAACTACCTTACTCTCACTACAATAACTTCGAAATAACCTTATCGCTAATAATATAGTTTATAACATTCATAAGCAGTTCATAGAATGTACTATAATTGCTTTATCTTTTTGTTTTGTCTGTGGCAGTAACGCAGTAGTAGTGTACGCGAGTGCTGCGTTTGACGCCTCGGATTCGATTTCCGGGACAGAACACATGTTTATATGATCTGCAAATATGTATTTCGAAGTTTAAATGTTTTTATGTGTGATATATATTTATTTACAAAAAAAGGTGTATATGTACTTATATGAGTTGACTAGTGCCTAAAGTTTGTTTGATTTCATCGTGACTGTTAACGCAAAGTTCATAGATTTCATTCCCACCCAGGATAAATATTAGGTTACATGATTATTTATTCTATGCCTGAGTGTAGATTATTGTAATACGTAAGCATTTAGAAGTGCATAAGTATATTTTTTGTAGCCTGGTAACTATTATACAGACTCCGCCTAGAACAGAATCAGACAATCGTATGTTAGAAAGTTTATCATGTTTAAAGTTCTGTTATTACTACTCTAAATCAATAATAGGGCCGAGACTTCTAAACTAATACTAGTTACTTATCAAATCAATAACTGAAATGACATATGTGACTCTACTTTGATGCTAAGCAGTCTTAATAATACATTTTGTTGCTATTGACATCAGTCAAAACTTTAATGTTGTTATTATGGCTTATCCGCTAACATAATGTGTAAGTGTTGCTGTCAATAATAAATATTCTAGTAAATAATTAACGGTTGTTACATTCATAAATACAAGGCAAAATAAAATACTTATTGATTCAGATACATATTAACATTACACATATACTTATATTATATTATTTTACTATTCGTCGAGATAATCCTACAAAGCGTATGCAATATGGTCCTGCCAACCATCTTGTAAACAGTAAGGAGCAAACATCAGCAGGCCTTGGATGCGAAAAGCCGAGAATAGGTCCAAGTAAAGTGCAATGAGAATGCTATGTCCAGCAATAGACTAGATGATTCAGCTCAACAAATACTGGTGGCTTGCTCTGCTTGAGCGATGCAGCGTCGGGCCCTGCAGTCATCGGAGAGGATCTCTCGCTACCAGGCGATATACGCTCCGTGTCCGGTGTGGCAGTTGTTGAACCTTTTGCGAAGACGCCATTTCGCAAAAGAAAAAGAAGGTGGCGCACCCAGACTCCATTTCCCGTCATCGAACTGGGTGATACAACCCTGTCTAGCAGCACCTCATGCCGCCCTGAGTTTGGCCGCAGGTCAACCGCGACGAGGTGATATTGGCGTGTGCTGTACGTCATCTAAATAGAGAGTTTATCCGGAAAAGGTACCCGAGTGAGCGATCAGGCGCGTAGGCACAGGCAGTGTCTGGACGTCGTAATAGCAGTTGTTCTCGGATCCCTCCTATCTCAGGCGCAAAGTGGATTGCCGTGTGGTTTAAATCGGTCACATCACCTCGCCTCAAACTCCTGTCGAGGTAACGGCTCGAGGAGGTTGCCACACGTTAAAAAAAGATATTGATGTAATATTACTTGCACAATCCGATATTGGTAAACTACTAGAACTTTTTGAAGGTTGATAAACTCCTATATATAGACATCATTCTTGTAATGTTCTCTAAAACAACAAGTTCTTGTCATAAAATGATGTTCTTAAAACACGTTTTAAGTTATTATAGACTTGTATAATTTTGAAAATCCAATAACATTTTATTTCAAAACTCGATAAGACATTCTTATATTTATTAATGATCTAATAATATTTACTTTTTCGCATTAATCATAGCTTTAGGTGACTTTTTATAATTGAGATAGAATTGATGATTAAAAATTCAGCTATAGTCTATATTGTGTATAAAGTTAAAAAGTCATATTTTATGCTACAAACGTGCTCATTTCTAAAATTATTAACAAGATTTAAAGATTACTATTTTAGTGTTAGATTGTTTATTAATTGAGACTATTAAAAGTTAAGTACGTGTTACATAAACTCATGACTCTATTCTTTTTTTAACATGCTGTTATTTTTTTTCTATGTATCTATAAAGCTTTGTATCTATGTAATGGAATCTTTGAACGTGATTTTCACTCTTTTCTAAACGATTGATTGACGACGGATTAATTTGTACTTTACACACTTCTCAGTATTTGTATCTCTTGTATAATTTGTATAATTTGTTGCATTATCTTTATCAGGATCCTGAGGATTAATGATATAGCAAAATATAGATACGATACTGCTGGAAGATGAATGTTGCCATCGATCCTGAGTTAGGCATCAACTGTCTACAGAATGCAAGGCTGCGCAGTTGATTATGTGGTCATTTATCCAGGATCTCAATTGTTTGCAGCTGGACAAGCTTATGTAGCACTCAGCCAGGGAAGGTGAGACGACGATATTTATTTAGAAGAATTTGACTGATCAATATTGAGAGGGCAAGTTGCATGTAACGGTAATGCATTAGATGAAAAATATGATTAGATTGCGAAATACTCCATAAAAGAACTTTGTTGCAAGTGTTCATATTTGATAACACCATAAAATCGATTATTTGTTGATTACTAATAAAGGCGTCAAAATAAAAGAAAAATTAAAAAAATCACGCACGCAACTAAATTAAAAAGAAAGAAATATTTTGTAATAAATTTAAATTAAGAATTGTGTTTTTAGCAAAAAAATGAAGTCGATTGTAAAGAACGTGAGGTACTTTTTAAGATATTCACGAGATGACTTCTTCTACCAACATTTGGCACTAAAATATTTATAATAATTGACATCAAACATCCCACTTTTTTACAATGAAATTCACTTTTTTTTTGCTAATCACACTATACTAAATTTAAATTTATTGAAATTTATATAGAAAATGAAACGAAAAGGTCGTTTCATTTTCTATAAAATCGTGCTCTTTTAGTTTTTAAATTATTATCTTTAATACATAACAAAGCCTTAGCGGTGAATTGTAATTGTAATATTTTTTTTTACTGCTGTAAAGTGGTAAATTTCTATGAAAAAGTGAACAGTTAGGCTTAATATATTTAATTCATCATGTAAAAGACACATTCATTTAGCCTAGAATAGTTTTATTGTAAGTATCGTGAGAGTCTATTACGATCATAATAACAACAACAAATGTTCACGAAATTTATTTCATATCTTCTTTTGTGAAATCTGTCTTCTTATGTACACGTAAATATTGTGTGAAGACAGTATACAAGTCAAAGAAGCAGTAGTCGATAGTAAGATTACAAAGCAATAAACTATATTGTAAGTTTAAGCCATGACTACTGGCTTTGAAACTATAGTGTTGGAGTAACATAACTTCTTAGTAAACTTCATACCAAGTAAGTATCTGTTTCAGTTAGAATATTTCTGTTACAATAGAAGGGTGTGTTTCAAACTTATATCAGCACTAGCAAAATAAATCACATTGTTATTTTTGCTTGAATATCACTTTTTCGTGATTGTAATGTATTACTTAAATTGAATGTGCTTGTGTTAGACCTTTACTTAATACTTCAGAAATGTTACAGACCATCGAACATTACGCTGCATAATTTTAGAGAAAATATATAATATAGAAGTATATTGTGGCGACTTCCACATATAGTACAAACATAAAATATACGACAACGTCATTTAGCAAAGACACATCGAACTATGGAGTAGTGAACTATGGAGCGTAGTTGCTCCTGAATCATGATATAGAAATTCTCGCGGCGGTTAGCAACACAACATGCCAACATCAAATATAGCGCCGCGGTCCGCCAGGCATGATCGCCTCGCCTGGTCGGAGGATCCCCCTTTCGTGTTAAAGGGATATGACATCCGTTCCCTCCACATTAGATCCAAATAGAAAATAGATTGTAAATTGTAATAAGTTAAGAGTTGAGTTACAAGAAAACGTAAACAACATTCTGTAAATTAATAATTTAAATTAATTATTATATGGTATGTGTCAAAGGTCATTGACCATTACGTACTATAGTATTATACGAGACACGGTTTTGTAAACAGTGAAACACAAAAGTGATCTGTGGTTAAACTACTGAATATATTTTGTTTAAATTTTGCAAATTGTCTCAAAATATCTAAATTAATATCTGGCATAAATAAACGTGATTCAGTGATATATACCCTGTATATATGGACCTTCTAGAAACAAACTAAAGATACTTAAAACGTAGGTATACTTATAAGTGAAAGTAAAGTGTGAAAATAATATTGTCGTATGAACCACTTTACGTAAGTGTACCATTTCACTTCGTATTTTTAGGGCTTTAGTGTTGAATTGCTACTACTTTATACTTTCCTTGCATTCATTGACCATCATTGCTATGGCCTAATGGTGGGCGAAACGGGCATCGCTTTTGTTCGTGACGTTTTAAGGCCCACCGCCATTATGTGCGATAATGGACGGGATATTACGATAATTTACACCTTTTTTTTCTTTTCTTTGCTTTATAATTTTGAGGGAAGTCTTACATGAACTGTTCTTTATTTAGGTAAGTAGTCTTTGATTTTTCACAAATATAATTATTTAAAAGTTTTAGCAGTTCTGCTATGTTTTTATATGGAACCAATTGAACTAGTTTTTACAAGTAATTTTCCTTGGAAATGTATCAATATCATTTGATCGAATGGAAGATACAGAATCACACAAAATAAAAGCTCAAAATATATAATACTTATCGTCCGTCAGTTTTAATAAATTTTAATTTTTACTAATTTGAGACTTTTATAATAGAGGTACGGAATTCCAAGCAATCATGAGCTCACAATCGTGTTTATACTTATTTGCAAAATCTACATTAACCCTGAAACGGTATAAGCCATTGCCATGAAAATAACAGTTCATATCAGTAACAGGTGGGACCCATAAGTTTATATAATTTACAGCGATGGTTGAGCACAACGAAATTGCAAACACTATGTCATACAACATAAAGTACTTTTGTTTTAGCTAGAAAGGCCAAAGCTGATGCTTGTGATAACCATAAAATTCTAGTGTTAGGGTGACGTGATTTATTTTCAAATTATTATCCAATTCAATTCTTAAAAATCAACATAAATCTACATTATATCACAACAACCTTTACAGTCTACTGCTTCACGATCTCTCCTTAGAAAGGTGAATTATGATGAAACTATGTTGAAGAAATATTTACTGTTTTTATACAGCTAATGGGTACTTGAAAAGATTTTGTAGGCATTTTTATAGTGCTGAAGCAGCACAAGCTATTTACAGAACCGATTTCTACCTTATTCATTGAAATAAAAAAAATTATTATTATATATATGTCGAAGAGCCATTACGGGTTCCGCTTATGTCTCGGTGGTTTACCAGAAGAACTCCAATTCACAGCACAGTAAATACCTTTATTCCACTTTTAACACTTTCGTCGACCAATTAGCATAGTTTCCACTAGACATCTTACTACCTCGATGGTTATCCAACGACTGACCCAGCTCCTGACTCAATAATCAAAACGTTGTTTAAACCCCACCACTCTCAATCCTTAAAAAAATAACTAAATCATAATTCATATCTGGGTACCCTCCAGTTGGGAAAAATACCAAACACATTTTTAACAAATGTTCAGTTTCTTATAAAATACCTTACATTCATCAAGAAATATTTTATTCTTATAACCACTCCCACCTAATACAACACTCGATCTCCGACACGGCCATTCTGACGATCACACGTCCTCGGGTGTATCTAAAACACATACATTTTAAAATTTTTTTTTTTTTTTTTTTTTTTTTTTTACTATAGCGGCAGAAATCATCGATGGTCAAATTCTAATTTGTAAATTAATTTTATTGACAATATTTTATCTAACGATTCCGTTCATTATTCCCAACAGTCATCGTCACTTAGGACGAATAAGGGCGTCTATTCGTCCACCAGGTATAGATCCTCGTCACTCTCAATGGTCTGCCACTGTATGCCACATACAGCTAAACTGTGTACCTCCGTAGTAATCCAACTACGTACACTTCCTCGCAAGCCCCCGCCACATTGCCAACTATCAGTTCGACCCATGTAGTGCGACTTGGAGTTCAATATCAGGCCCCCGCCACTTCACCAGCTGCCCATCGCGCCCTGAACAAACTTCTCTCTGTTTGCAGTTACGACTACAACCTGGTGCAAGTAGTGCGACCTCAACTACCATTAGTGCCCGATCTCTCCCCTGGTGACTTCGGACTCTGCCCCAGAGTCCCTCTCAACCGACTCCACTTCCTCGGCAACCCCCTCTTCATCCCCCGAAACGTCTAACTCGCTGGGAACATGACTTTCCGGCATCTTTCTCAAATTGTCATGACTATATTTATATACTCTATTATTACTTAAGGATTTTAGCGTATACCTATTACCATCGAGAACTTCTGTCACCATAAACGGACCTCTAAACTTAGGATCAAGCTTCGTTTGATTCCTTTCCTCATTTTTTATTAATACAAAGTCACCAACTTTAAATGGGACTACTTTCGCTTTCTTACTATCGAATCTAGATTTATCGTACTTAGCATTAATCTCAGTATTATTAATCGCATCTTGCCTCACATTAGAGGATATCAATTTCCGTACTGTCATCATTAGCCATCAAACCAAAAGGTCTGGCTACCCTACCAATTAATAATTCTAGTGGACTAGATTTTGTGACTCGATTGGTTGTACAGTTCATAGCCAATTGTATTTCATTTACAGTTGCCTGCCAAGACACGCAAAACACTGTGCACCACTCAACCGTGCAATCCGATCTGCAACCAAAGGTAATGGGAACCCATCGGATATAGTATTGTCATTCAACGCACGGTAATCCACGCATAGTCGGTCAGAACCGTCCCTCCCTCCAACGAGCAATATTGGGCTCGCAAAAGGAGAACAACTAGGACGGATAACATTTGCATTCAATAATTCGTCCATACGGTCCCCCACCACCTGCCTCTCCTCCGTACCAAGACGGCACGGCCGTCCCCGCACAGTTACGCTTGGGTCAACCAAACGAACCTCGAGTTCGCCCGTATTAACTCGGGTGCATGGAAACCCTTGTATAAAAGAATCAGAAAACTCTTTTTAAGATAGAAATAAGCTCAACCCTATTATCACCGACCACGTCGGTATCAACACCATTCAAATCGATCTTATCATGATCTAACCTCCTACACTCATCAACCATTTTACTTTCAAAGATATTAAAGCTATCTGCGGTCACATTTATGTCGATACCCTGACCAAGAACTTCACGACCCATCATTATGTCGTATTGTAAATAATTATCCTGAACAACGTGAAAAAGAACCTCTAATGTATGACTGTTAATTACCACGTTACATAAAATCTGAATAATGCTATTAATCTGATCGTTTCCGATACCCCTTAAAACTATTACATTATTTTCTCTTTTTCCCGAAAATCGAGCTGCTACACTTTCTTTAATAAGTGAGCATTCCGCTCCGGAATCAAAACAAAAATGGAAACGACTCACCACGGTGTTTCAGTGATCCTGCCGGAAATGCCACGGAACATACATCCACTCGCCTTTCGTTGGGATGACCAGGCCTGCTGTTGCCCGTCGACGTACACTTGGAGGCGAAGTGTGTCCAGACTGAACTCGCAAGCTCTTATATTGACAATAGGCTCCTCCCACTCGACTCCCCTCTACTGCCACAAGAAACGTCACTCTTCTCCTAACACGGCCTCTCCTGACTGGAGGGCGTCCTCGTCCTCCTCTTCCCAGACTTGCGGCTCAGCCGCTCCAGAAGTGCTCGGTATGGGCTCGGTCGCCCCCTCGTCTCTAGGCTGCACATCGTGCGTGGCAGCTCGCTCAAACGTGGACTCTGTAATCTCATCATTGCTATCTGCATAAACAAATTACATTCCAGTTACAAAACAATGAAAATAAGTCTTTACCGTTTTCACGCTGTTAAATCATTTAGAATGAACCATAGGCACTACGTTAGCATAGTTCAAGCAAACACCAGAGAGGAAGCACTACGTTAGCTATCTCCGTTATCACGAAACATAGGCGCTACGTTAGCTTATTTCCCATCGTTAAAAACGGACACATGACATAGGCACGACGTTAGCTTATCATGAACACGCACTATTCAATATGTGACATAGGCACAACGTTAGCATATCACGTTTAATCCACACTTGTATGACATAGGCACGACGTTAGCTTATCATACCAAGCGGACGTACTCACCCTCAAAGTAAGCAGCGCATGTCTCCGGAGTCCACTCCCCGCGCCACGGCTTCATAAACTGAGCCGCTGCTTGTGTAGATTTACCGATATACAAACGTACTTAATCTTATTCACTTACGTACACAGCACAACAATGCAAACCGCTTACTATAAAACCTACGTAACTATTTATATCTACCCACAAAAAGTATCAAATTAAAGTGCTAAACTGCCGATTTTGTAATGGTCAGAGCGGGTCTAGACACGTGTGGTGTATCCCACTTCTGATGTCGAAGAGCCATTACGGGTTCCGCTTATGTCTCGGTGGTTTACCAGAAGAACTCCAATTCACAGCACAGTAAATACCTTTATTCCACTTTTAACACTTTCGTCGACCAATTAGCATAGTTTCCACTAGACATCTTACTACCTCGATGGTTATCCAACGACTGACCCAGCTCCTGACTCAATAATCAAAACGTTGTTTAAACCCCACCACTCTCAATCCTTAAAAAAATAACTAAATCATAATTCATATCTGGGTACCCTCCAGTTGGGAAAAATACCAAACACATTTTTAACAAATGTTCAGTTTCTTATAAAATACCTTACATTCATCAAGAAATATTTTATTCTTATAACCACTCCCACCTAATACAACACTCGATCTCCGACATATATATATATGTTCAATCAACCTGTCACCGTCCACTGCTGAACGAAGGTCTCCCCAAGGAAAGCCAACCATCCCCGTCTTGGGCAATTCGCATCCATCCGCCAGCCACCTTCTTCAAGTCGTCGGTCCATCGCGTCGCAGGGCGCCCTACACTACGTTTGTCCAATCGTGGTATCCACTCTAGTACACTTCGGCGCCAGCGACCATAGGTTCGTCTGGAGACATGGCCGGCCCACTTCCACTTCAGCATACATACATGTATGTATCATCAACATTTTCCTAGCCTTTATAATTCCCAACATTATTTGGGGTCGGCTTCTTGTTCAATCAATTTCAACTGAATATCAGTTTTTCCACGGAGTGACTGGCATCGGATCTTCGTAACGCTGAGGGTGAACTGAATTTGAAGATTGAATTAATCATCAGTGTACTTGAGGACATTGACTTCCCAATAACAATTGACTTAGATGTTGTGCTTTCCGAGGTACGGCCGTGAAACACCACCAAATTTCCAACCCAAAACCTCTTGATTGACAGTCACATACGCTAACCGATGGACTAACGAGGCTGAAATTATATATATGTGTAACAATTATATTATTTTTATAATTTTTTATGTAAAATAATATTTTTGAAAGTTGATGTGTCCGACGATTTGTTGAATTCACTATTTCTAGACTATCTGTCCTCGTATAAAGTGCAGAACCTCCTTCGCGAGAAAGCAGACACGTGGTATAAGTGTGAAGTTGTATAATGAACTAAATAAAAAAATTAACACAGTCGGACTAAGTCGACGTGAAGTCAAAGTAAAAATTCTGAATTGTCTACAACAACTTGACTACACACAGACGGAAAATTTACTTACTTATCTACCATAAACATACACACGCACACATACACTCGCACACAACACACACAAGTACTCACACGCACGCACATATGCACACATACACACACCTAGACACCTTCTCACACTTTTGTAATTTGGAAAGTTAAGAACGTTTAAGTACAAGTAGAAACAGCTTCTAAGCATACAACCTATTTTATTTATTTATTTATACTGAATGCACATGTTGTACAAAGGCGGACTTAATGCCATGGGGCATTCTCTCCCAGTCAACCTTCAGGTGATGTAGAAACACGATGCGGTAGGTGCAAAGGTAAAATAAAGAAGTTGACATACATTACTAATAAAATATTATTTTATATAAACAATACATACACAATACATAAACATATATGTATATAAAATTAACACCATATTCCGTATAAATGCTTACTCGGGTACTCGTTACGATGATTCTACCAAATTATCACGAAGTAGATCACGTACTTTTGCCTTAAATGTGTGGCGATTTGTGGACATCCTGATATCGGCGGGAAGTGCATTCCACAGAAGAACTGACTGCACAAAGAAGGAGGAATTGATAAAGTTGGAGGTGTGAGGGGGGCATAGAAGAAGCATGTTGTTTTTTGACCGAAGATTTCGATCATGGGTGGAACATTAGAGGCGGAAGTGGGGAACAAGATATTCAGGTAGCGATGAAGAGTTGAGGAAAGAAAAAAGAGAAGTGAGTGCACGCAAGCTACGGCGTTGTCGAATTGAGAGCCATTGTAGCTGGGAACGTAAAGCAGACACATGATCATACTTGGGAAGATTGTAAACGAATCGAATGCAGTTATTGAGAAGGCGATCTAGCGACGAAGGTGATAATTGCCGACGCCCACCTTCTTTGAGAAAGGTATTTATTACACGGTTACTGGCAACAAACAAACATTTTTAGAAAATATCACTTAAAATTTAGAGCATTCGTTAACAACCTTATCCATAAGCAAAATTTAACTATTAAGCACCACCTTAAACTGTTGTTGACAAAACAATTTGGTACTCATAAACAATTCTTAATGACTAAATATAAATTTAACACATTTAAATAAAGCAAAATGTTAGTTAATTCTTTCATCATAGTGTTAGGACTCTTCACATTCACTTGTATACATATAAATAGTTAAAATTTTGAAAAAGTCGATTGTGTTAATAAATATGCCATTATCAATTTACACAAATCTGCGCTACTGACGTTAGCTGCAGACAAAATGAGTATATGCTAAGCATAAAAATACATTTTATACGCAAACAGGCGTGCGTTGTTAAGCTACATACAAGTACTAATTAAAATCAGTTCATTCAATTCAAAATCTACTGTATAACATATATGCCTACCTACCTATTTCTGTATAAGTACGACAAACAAGTACAACAAACTTTACACTTTGGTAATAAATCCAGACGAATAGGGAACATATATGTTTTCTTTATGTAATATGTATGTATTTATGCAAAAAAGTGTTTATGTATACCTATCAGTTATCTCTTTGTGTGTGCATCTGTGTGTGTGTGTGTGTGTGTGTGTGTGTGTGTGTGTGTGTGTGTGTGTGTGTGTGTGTGTGTGTGTGTGTGTGTGTGTGTGTTTGTACGTATCTCTTTGTGTGGGATAATGGCTAATCTGTGGGATAAATGCAGATGTATATTCTAAGTATTTGAGCCATGCTTTGGTACTTTCATAATCTAGTTCGAGTGGCCAACTAGTTGCTCTCTTTTGACTTCTTAGCTATTTAGACCTACAATATTCTACTTTTTGTTCAGTAAATTATAAAACTAAACGGGGAGTCTACCCGAAATGATGTCCAAGTTATTACAGGCAAGCGTTAGGAGGGGTCCGGATGTCTTAATAACAGCAGTTTCTGGATCCCTTCTATTTCCAGCACAGCGTGGCTACCGTGTGATTTTAGTCCGACATACTACTCCGCCGCAAACTCTGGTAAGGTGACGGTCCAAAGGGTTTCCACATGTTAAAATGAAAAGAATTTAATTAATTCGCTCCTTGAATACAAAAGGGACACAAATCGAAATCCATAAATTTTACAGGACGGCCAAAACAAATTTTTGAAACTGTTTTTTTATAATATTTCATATATTTATTAATTAAATATAAGATGTTAATATATCTTTAGATGCGTATTTTTTAGCTCTATCTATCTACAATATAAACTTTGTAATAGTTGTTACCTATTAGAAAAAAAAAGCATAAAAGTCCCTTTTGCATTCAAAATTTGAACCTATATTATAAAAATAATATCAAAAAATAAAACACAGTTTTACAAATAAAAATGGTTTATTGTACCTTTTTGGTAAAAAACCGTATCAAAAAGTTTAATCTTATTACTAATTAGAAACATAAGTGAATGGACACCAGGAAAACATTTATAAAATCTAAACTAATAAATCTTAACTTGTTATTAAGTAATATAATTGAGATCAACTTTGTACGTAACTATTATTCAGTAAAATTAAACATCTCTCTAAAACAATTATATTTTTAAGAATAATAGAAAAAACAAGAGATAAAACTGTAATAATCATTATTTATACTGATCCGGCACATAAATGGGAGAAGATTTTAAAGCATTTGAAATGTTGCGTTGAATTAAAGAGTGAGCAGCATCTCCTTCATTTTGAGTGTGCCCTTTTATTAAAAAATTATGAGTAACACTCCTCAACTTCGATAACTCATTTATGGCGTATTGGTACGTTGCTAACATAAATTTATTTTTATGTTGGCCACAACAGTTGTCGCTGTAAAATACTACATCAAAATAGTCAGAAGCTTTCTCATTCAAATTTTTCAAGTACGCGAGTACACACGACCCTATTTCGTTAGCACCACGAACTCCTGCACCTTCATGCCAAACATAGCAGTTCGTATTATTTGAACCCAGTTCAGTAACAGTAAAATTCAGCATATTCAATTTTGAAATATAGTAAAAACTAGAGACTTCACCTTGCGGACAAGGCATCACAGCCTGTAAATCGTACACACATACTATAAAATTATCGCTAATATTTTTTTTATCATTTTCCTTTTGAGCTCTGGCTAAGGCCTCAAATGAAAATACGTTTTGACATTTAAATTTACACTTATCTGAACAAACTGGTCCCATATTTTTGGCAGTAATCATTTTTTTCGATTTAGACATAGTTGCGTGTGTCTTGCGTGTAGAGTCTTGGTTTTGTTTCTTTTCCATGATTCCGGATTAGCTTTTCTTTTACGACTAAGACGCTGAGGATCCACGCTAGCTGGTTCACTGCCAATGCTGGGTGACTGAATATTCACGCTGGGTGACTGATTATGACTGATGGATGGCTGTGTTTCTATATTAGGCGATTGAGTATCCAAATTGACTGGCAGATTATCACTGATGCGTAAGTGAGGTTCTACATGAGAAGGGCCCGGTTGGGGTGAAATACAAAATGGTTTGGCAATTACTTTTGACTGTATATCTCCTTCGGAATCAGAAGAACTTTCATGACTAGGTAGAAAGTTGGGATCTTCAACACTGTCATCTGAAGAAAAATCTGCAATTGATGAGCTACTGGATGTGGATGATCGGCTGGAATTGGTATCAGAGTCGCTTGAACTGCTACTCGAGTCACTCTGTTCAACAACTATTTTTGGCCTATTTGTGTCTTTGGTATTCGCTACACAGCTTACTCACTGTCTTCATCCTCTAATATTGATAGGTTAAGGTCAGGTTGACTGTCTGCTATTGAATTTGTATCTGAAGAATCAATGGGTAACGTAACGGGTAGACTGAGTGCAGCTGGAGTATTAAAGAAAGTTTTATATTGCACATTATTATTGTGGCCAGGTAATGCTTGAACTTTTTCCGATTCTTGAACGGAGGTTGCCATATTCAACATTTTTCGTGCTCTATTCATTTTGTCAATCTGTAAAAAAAAAAACATCTTTAACGTTTTATAGCTAAAAAACATAAAATACCCACAATACTATACATAATATATTATATTTCAATACTAATTTGCCAGGAATAACACCTTAATTATATTTAACAAATTGAAGCTACCACCTCATATTTAACATTCAAATTCACAGTCAAATTCACAGAAAACATGTGGCAATGCATCTTGATCACATATTTTTCAACATTTACGAATATCTACCCATATTATTATAGGTCCCTATAGACACTCACTGATATTATTTAAAAAACTTTAAATTAGTGACGAAAGCTACAGGGACAGAGCCTCAATTTAGTTTAAATTATTAATTTACAAACAAATAAATAGATTAAATTTGTATCATTTTTAACTTTAAAAAACATCACAACGGTGATTTTTATTTTTAAAATTGTAACGAGAACTAAAATTATTATCATGCAAAACGGCCATATTTCTGACCTTCCCATTCTAGCACGCTAAAAATAATTATTTATGCCACTATAATTTAATGCAAAAGGGACGTATTTCAAAATATGCTACTGTTGTATTATAAAATATAATTATACTTAACTAATATTAGATTACAAAAAGGACGCATTTCAAATATGGCAATTTTGTGTTACAAAATATAATAACAAATACTAATGTTAGAATGCAAAACGGACGTTTTCCAAAATATGGCACTTTTGTATTATATATTATGGCTACAAATACTAATATTCGAATGCAAAACGGACGTTTGCCAAAATATGGCACTTTTGTATTATATATTATGGTTACAAATACTAATGTTAGAATGCAAAACGGATGTTTTCCAAAATATGGCATTTTTGTATTGTAAAATATAATCACACTTACCTGAAATTTTGAATCCAACACAGACGTATTTTGGATTGTGGCACTATTTCACGCAACCGACGTGCGTTTGCGTTAAATCTCCGGGCGCAACTAACAAAATGGCGGTTTTGCGCTGACATTACTTGTCAAAGTGAGCTAATGCAAAAATGGCGGTAAGTCAGTGCAGCCATAATATAAGTAAAAATGATGGGAGTTTTTTTTTCACTATAAAATATAGTTGGTTCAGGTGTCATTTTTGCAATAAAACGATTTTCATTTTTTTTTTAATTGTGGCCCTTTTGTATTTAAGGAGCGAATTGTTAAGTTATGTTTAAGATGTATATTAACGACTTTTTAGTAATGCACCTGTAAGATAATAGTTTTTATCGACAGGGAATTAAATCCATCACAATCTTATGTAGTGCTACGGGCATCTGCGTCATACTTATAAAAGAAAATTAGTTCTCACGTTTGTTTAGTATGTTAGTCATAATTTAAAAAAATTCTACTACAGGACATGACATGTAACAAGTTGTATTGTATTCTATAGATTCAGGTCTTAAGCGGCTTAACACAGTTCAAAGCACGCTATTAATTTCTCTCTGACAAGCTTTGATACTGAATGCTCAATTTAACAATATAGAGATGTCAAGTGATATTGATAAACTGTGTGGACAATTGGATTGTGTTTGTGTCAGCATTAGTACTATGAAACAACGGTAATGTAAAACTATAAATTTTCTAAGAACTATTGTATCATAGTAAATTTAAATCAAATACTTCGGAGTCTACTGAGTTTGTAAAAGGTAGTGTCTCATAGTTAACCTTTGGCATGCCTGGTAGGGTCTGACAGACCCACCATTGTATAAAAACACCGTTATTATCTTAAATTCTACACTTCGAGTATCCTGTTCCCGAGTAGCTTTGTATTATGAATTCAAGGTCAATTTGACACCCTTCCCGCCGTCCGGAGCGAGTTACTGTGTGAGTAATACGTGTGCAAAGTGCACGCGGATCTGTCAGACCCGACCCGACGACGTAATATTTAAAACGTAAGTAGAATCTTACTGTATTCTTATATTTTTGAGGTTTATTTATTAATTATGTAGTATATCTTATCATAATGTATTTTGTTACAGTAAAAAATGTCTAAACCACTAAAAGACGCTTAAATTAGTAATGCAGTAGGCATAGATGAAGACGAAAATAAAATTATTTTCCATGCCGGTGGTGACGAGTATGATTATCTGTTGTATTGGCCAGGATTTTGACGAGGAACGTTCTGTAAAACAAGAATATCCACGTCTGATAGTGATGAGGAGATGAAATAACCTCTAATTAATTTTTCCGTAAGGTCAGTGTATAAGGGAAAAAACACAATATGGTACCGGGTTCATCCTAGTTCACGGATGCGAACAAGAAGTGCAAATATTTTAACCTGAACACCGTGCGTAGAACCTCATGTCAGAAACACTATTGAAGCACTCGACTGCTTTCACTTATTTATTACAGAGAACATGTTAGAAGAAATAGAATATAAATATATAAATAAATACGAACGTATACAAACCGCAAAAACGCGGTGAACGAAATGGCGTGAATACTTCAAATGAGTACGCTTACTTAGAGACATGTATGGAAGCAGTTATTGGATTGCTTTATCTGGCTGGACTTTTTCGGGCTGAGAGATAAAATCGAGGAGGAGTTGGTTATATTTGGTGGGCGACGTGGATTTTGGCAATAAATTGGGATTATATTGCCGAAATCCGCTAAGTATAGCTTGAAAATTTTGTATGCAAGAATTGCATGACAGAAGAGAGCCAACAAAATGTTAATTAATTTAACTTATAGTACCTATTTTTTTTTAATTTGTAACAATATTTAATATTCTATAAGAAAAATAGTATTCAGGTGTTAACCTACGTCTATAACGTACGATTTAGAATTTTAAAGTAAATGTTAGATTTAAGGTACTTCTTTTTAAGAGGTTTATTTTTTTAGTTATTAAAGACGGAATATGTGATGCCATAATTATTTATAATTGTATTTCTTAAATAGCATTATAAGTAAAAACAATAAATAGTTTGAAAAATATTGTAAGTCTATCCTTTACTTAAAAAATCGTATTCAAGTTATGGGTCTCGTCTCTCAAACCCACCAGGCACGCCATGTAATTTTTAACCACTAGGAATGCCAAGGGTTAACAAGTTTGCTGATAACAAGTGCTAGGTAAGTATAACTAGTCTTAATACAATAATGAAAGAAATAAATTAACTTGAAATGGGCTCATATTAATTTGATTGAAACTGAAAAATAAATTATCAAATGGTCATAATTAACAATAAAGAACTGGACGTCAAAGACTGTGGTAAAGCAACATTTATAATTGTAAAAGAATGTAGACGAAACCACGACATAACAATGACTTAAACTGAAATGTGGATTCTGCTATTGCTGTATATCGCTAAAAGCTTTGCACGATGTTAGAGTAAAACAAGATAAAGATCTCTAACAAGAAAAAGGGAGACCATTGCCCAGAAATGGAATGAATCGTAGGCTCAAAATAACAAATGGAAGTAATAAATATGATACTGAACTAGCCTGTCGACTTCTGCTGAACGATTATTCTACTTACTGATAGGTTTTGAAAACTGCGGTTATTCAAGAAGTCTCGGGTTCGATTCCCGGATCGGGCCATACGTAATTTTGGGCTTTTCGTTCAAAAAATTCCTGATAACAGCCCGGAATGTGTAAGTTTGGCGTTGTTTCACGTTGTGCCTTGGAGAGCACGTTAAGCCGTTGGTCCCGCTATCGTGAACATCTTTAAAAATCGTTATTGGGCAGTCAGTGTGAGGACACTGATATACAGACTACTAGTTCAATTTTCGAATACAGTTCGCGCTCAGGGTCACGGATGTACGATACCAGTCGCTCCGTGGAAAACTGATATACAGATTAAACCAGTTCAACTAGTAGCCGACTTCAATTATTCTTGTCAATAATAAAGGCTAGGAAGATAATTATACGCTTTAATATTGTTTCTTAGATAGGTTAAGATTTGTTTGCAATAAATAATAAATTTTATGAGTCAAAGTACATCCTCTTTTTTTATCTATCTAATTTAATGTCTTGATTTATTTTTGTGGTCAAAACTCATTACATAACCTATTAAGGTTTGTATAACTGATTCAAAAAAGGAATATGACAGTAGCATACCAAAAGTATTTCCAGCATAGAATGTTTGGAACTGGAATTTAATGTTTGGAATTGATTTAGTCTACACTAGAATTACTATAGACTTTTATTACGAGAAACATTCGTATATCTTATCAGTTTAATGTATATGCAAAATATAATCGTATATTTCGATAATGGATTCATTGATTCTAAACAACAGTTTCGGAAACAGCTATGCCAGCAATGTAATCTCGATTGTTAATCAAACATCATCAGAATCGGTAATCTAACGATTACCGTGACGTAGATACGCGCCGACCAATATCCAACCGCAAAATTATGTGTTCCATGAATGATAATCACCTATGCGGCTGATTGGTCACATTGATTGAACAATCAACTGATCAATCAATTATGTTTATTTTATATTTAATTTATAGCACCACAATTTAATTGAATTGTAATATATTTTTAATATATATTTATGACTAAATGCATATTAAAAATATATTGTAGTAGTGTCTTAATAAGTAGATAACTATAGCAGTATTTTTGAAACACTTATTGGATATATTGATATAAAATTTTATATGGAAAAGTTAATGTGGGAACATAGAGTAATCACTTTTTTTACAAAGACATAAGTGATTTGCTTAAAGGTCGTATTGATTCAAAATTGAAACAAATGTAATAACAAACAAACACAGGTCATAATCGTGTATTGGAAGAGCCTATGTCCACCAATGGAATACAATGAGCTGATCATGATAATACATAGGTCATTTATTACTTAAAGTAACTAACTAAAATATATAGATGCATACGCATGCATGTACCAGCTAAAATCTCAATTACTTTGTGCATTTTGCCGTAAGCTGAATAATTTTTTGGTTTCCTTATTTTAACTCGGCAATTTCATATTTCAAACTACATACACTATCAAATGAAGTCGAGTAGAAAAGACGTACACTTTCTTTATCTTCTTAGTATGCTAAGTTTGTTTACGTGGGACTGTATTTATGGTCAAAGTCTAAAGGATCAAGAAGACAACATTCGAATGTTAAGCGTACTTTGATTAAACATATCTTGCTTAACAACAGCTATGGCGACTACCAAATAGTATAAAATATATACTGTATCCATTATTACATATATATAATGGCATTGAGTGATTTTATTTTATTCACATTTGAAACACAGAATGATATTCAAGTCACCTTTACACTCACAATCGTGTAAACAAATACTTCAGTATCCGTGTCATCAGATTAGAAGATATATTTGTAGATATTTGTTTCAGTCGAAGCAGATTGCGATTGACGACAGTGAGATATTATCCTTTCTTGTTAAATTATATTATCAATTATTTTCGGTTCAATGGGCAGAGTTCCTTATCTTTTGGAGTGATGCCTTGACAAAACGATACGCAGAGTCTAAATGCGTGAATGTGCCCTGTTTAAATTTTGTTATATTCCACAATTTATTATGAGCTGAATGTGATTATCATTAGAAATGTATTTATTTCTGGAACATTTTTTCCAGGAAGATATTACACGATTTTAAAATTTACATTTACGAATTCATTTAAGTTTTTGATCATCAGTATGCTCACTTTAACAATATATCTGGAGTTAATCACAAAAATATTAACATTAGTTGGTATATCCACAGTCAATCCTAAAACAAATTTCTAAAAAACTCATCGGCTTAATTTCTAATGTACCTTTCCTATATCCTCTATTTGCATAAAAATGATGGAAAAAAAATTTGCTTTATCTGTCATTTAGATCATAAAATTTCTGTGTTTCTAACTGATGATATGTATACATAACATCTGAACTAAGATTAAAAATTTCTATAAATTTTGGACATCAAGATACTGTCCTGAGTACGTTGGTTTTATTTACTGTCTACCAAACGTCAATATCATCAAATTGTGTTGCTATATATGCTATATAATACATAAAAACTATTATAAATCGACTTTATTTACACCACAGCTTAAAAGCAAAGTTCACTTATCAAAATCTACCTTCCAATTTTAAGTGTTTTAATGTTTGTCATCACTTATTTAAGTAGGGTTAGGTGTAGGGACACCCCCGCCTTCAGTGTCATCCGCATGTGAGTTGTATTATCCACCATCTATTATTCACTACTTATGGGGTCGCCTCCATGGCGTGGCGAAGTGGGTGAAAATGATTTATTACAGCAGACCGTGAGTCGTAGTGACAACTCTTAGGATTTTTAATAAACAAGATATTATAATAACATTTTAACTCATTTAATAGTTAATGTAAGAAACAATTACAATGTATAAAATATTAACTACTTGGTTATTCTTGTAATTAAAGATTTATTTAAAAATTTTTTACCTTTTAGTTATTTATTTATTTTATTTTCGGGAGTAGTAGTAGTGTGATTTTGAACTTAAGCTTTGTGTTCCAAGTAAGGAAACGGTGGAAAATGGTGAAAATAAAGTTATTAGTTATAAATCTTATTTAAGTGATCAAAGGTGTGATATTTGTTTAGGATATAAGCTATGAGTTATGTATTTTTTTGTATGGTGTCTATGAAACTTTTCTCTTTATATACATACATATGTACTGATATCATATATGAACGCTTCAACTATCCTTCGACTGGAAAACAAACGAATTACTAACGCCATTAACTATCAATCGTCTTACTAACAGGACTAAATGACGTTATAAAGTAGATAAAGGAGACATTAATACCAGTACACACAATCTCACTAACGCTTACATATATGTGCATACATAGTCGCAATTAGTATTCAGGTGGGTCATAACGCCTTAGGAATATTCAGGTCTGTGTATCTGGTCTTAGCTATCAGATATCAATGGCTGCGTAAAGCAATTGATTCCAGACATGCTAACCGATGCGTGAATTCGGATATAAGGCTTAGTGATAATCTGTGTATATAGAAACACTCTCAAAATTTATTGTTCTGTGTTGTATTTTCGATTAAAAAAAAATTGTTAAAATGATTACAAATCATTACACTTACTTCGTAAACCTGTAAGTAGTGAATTCACTAAAATTATTTTCTACTTTGTACCTCCATCACCATTATATGGTATTTATAAATGAAAACTACAGATACCACTGCAAATTTATTTTCATCTTCATGATATCACAAGATTTCGTTGTCTGATAATATACCTATATTCAACACAAAATAAAGTTAATTTCTCTATGAACCTGTTCATTAGTTGTTGAATAACAATACACTGGCTCACATAAAGCTTAAGTAGGTATAAGACTTTACCCCAAACAAAAATCATTAGTCACCAATTATTGTCAAACAACAAAACTAATAACGAACAGTTTTTCCTGTCCGTAACTTTCACACGGGATTTGACCACTGTAACTAGCCACACGGTCCGAAGCGTGTCGGCAGAGAGCGGCAGCCTGTCGCTAAGCTAGCAATTACTCACAGTTAATGCACGGCGATGTTTAGTCGTAATTCTAACAGATGCGTGTGATCCTATCACGGTAAGTTTGAATGTAGATTTAAATAATATAAAATTTTTGAACATTAAAAAAAGTTGTATTAAACACTCATATAGAGATTTCCATTTGTGTCTTTATCTGAGTGGTATCGAATTAAATGTGTAAAATGTAGTATCACTATCCTTATGCGTCCAATGGGTGTCGTAAGAGCTGACTAAGTTAGTAATTCAACTAGTCACGGAAAGAGAAGGAAAACTTCAAATAAATTCTATACAAACCCGCAAACAAGAATCTTAGAAGGAAAAATTATCAACGCTAATGTTGACTAGGTTTACTAATATTTTAAATATTAGATAGATAGTGACAATTAGGATTACATACAAGACTGGTGTTCTAACTCATATGTTTTGTAAAGAGCGATAAACAGCTTTACCTAAGTATTTATCATCCACCTATTCACAGTCAAAGTCTGAAAGCATCCATAAATCTTCTTGTCATAATAATCATTATCAACAAAGATTGGAATGATCTATAAATATAAAAATATTAAGTTGATTGGTTACGTTATAAAATTCAAAAAGTTCTGCAAGGATTGGATTCAAATTATGACACACAGCACAACTCACGTTAATGATTGTTGAAGTGAAAACTTTTACGGGTGCAATTGATAGGAGAAAATCCTATGGGCTCGCGTTAGTAACATACTAAATGTACGAGCAGCAACCTGTGTACGACACATTGTTTACTGTGTTAACCCGAGTGTACTCGTATATGTGTGTATGTTTATTTTCATTAATTTATATTTATATTCTGCACTGTGTTTACGAAATATTTGAACATACATATTGAATTCATAATATGTTTTAACTAATGAATAAAACATGTATACATGTAATAACTTTACAAGAGCAATTCTTATACTCGTTTATATGAATTGAATCTCGAAAACGGCTCCAACGATTTTCATGAAATTTAGTACGTGAGGGTTTTGGGGGTAATAAATCGATCTAGCTAGGTTTAATTTTTAGAAAACGTTGTTTTATTCGAATTTTCAAAAAAATATGCCGAGCAAAGCTCGATTTCGCGGTACTTGTTATTTGGAGTGCCGATAGATGTGAAAATCAAATTAATTCTAATAACTTTAACTTAAAATATTATGAATTCATATTTTGAATATTGTAATCAGTTTGTAATTTTTATAGCAATTTTTTAGTTTTCTCTTCTTTCGGCAGCCCTTATGATCACCTCCGTTTCTTATGTATTTTTCATATCAATTATTAGTAAAGCTACCGCAAGCAGTTTATAAATTAAATGATATAATTTGTAATAAGAGACGATAGAAGACTGGAATTCTTAGTTACAAAAAGATTTAAATTTACAATTCATCACGAAACTATAAATAAAAAAAATTAGCGCCATACATGAAATTATACAAACACTTTCATGATGTTACGATTAAAATTTGTAATGGAAACGCCTGAATTACTAAAAGTTATTAAATTACAATACTATGGATATTATTTTGATATCTTAACTTATACTTAGTCAATGTCCTTAATTGCTGAAGTTTTTGCAGTAATAAACTTTGGGTCTTTTAAGATAACTAGCGTAGGTGTACTGTGTAAGTATATGCCGATGGCTCGACATTCAAAAACTATAATAGCCACCGTTTCGACAATTCACAAACTCATTATGGGACTTACAATGGAGTGACAATGCTATGTCCTTCAAATGTAATACAATTTTAACCTTTCTAACTAACTTAGATATTTTTTTTTATTAAGCAACACGAAGATTAATATATTACCTACTTTAACATTTTTGAAAGAATTATAGCGCTTGATAAACATATTACGTATTATTCAAAATACGTAGATTGGAATTTCACTAATTCGAAGTAATTGTAATCAAAATTAAAGGCTTTACTGGTTTATATTTTTCGAAGGTACATGAAATTATTTTCTTCAGAAGGTAAAAGGAATTTACTTGAAATTAAATTCTCATTAAGATGTCTAAATAATTAAAGATATTGTGCTATGCTTAATAACAGTCGGCACGTGTAACTTGTTAAGTAATTTTGGTTAAATACTTTTTTTGTTTGTGTACAAGGGTATTCTTATTTAATATGAACCCTGAAAATATTTTTTTCAGAATATGTAATAAAATTGATTACAATGGTTTTTAACCATATTATATTTTATCTCGATATCCATCAAAATTTTTTAAAGTATCACATACCATTTAATTGGTAATAAACGATCAGCCGGCGTGCAGCCAATTGTCATACGTTGTTGATACTTACCGGGTGCACACAGGGAGTGGTTACTGGTGTTCGGTCCCACGATTACAACATCAACATCAACAGCCTTTATAATTCACTGCTGGACGCAGACCTCTCCTACGCAGGATTTGGTCTACTTTACCACGCTGACCACACGTACCGTACACGTACGACCATAGGATTTATCGTGAATCATCCTTGTCTTTGCAGTGATGTTGTTTTTGTTTGGTTTGTGCCTTTAGTGGCATCTTACGACACTCATTGGGGGTCATAACACTGTATCCTAAATTCATCACGAGGACAAAGATGCACCTAAATCAGCAGTTAGCTTAGCTACCTTTTTCTGAGTCTTTTTTGGTTATATTAATTGATTTATAATAATATATTTCGAGTATTTAGGCTTCAGTTCTAAGTAAAAATAATCTTGTACATGTACTTACTTACATACACATGTAAAACTACAATGGGTTTTACAAGTATCTATATTAGCATCACAAGCAAAATAGACACATACTGTACAGCAATAATTAATGATGATGAAGGTGATGTTCTTCTAAGTGACCAGTTTCCACGGAGAGCAGTCAACTACGAAGGAGATGTTATGTAACAAGTGTCCAAACACATAAAACAACAACAATAGTCAACAAATGTGTGCAAGCACTCTTCCCCTACTCTCACAATCCCATAGGATGGTTTTCCGACATGACCGGGGAGAGATAAGACGCAGGACCGACGGCTTTACCTGCTTTTCGAGACATGAGGATTAAAATCCCAACTTCTAAACCCTGGGCTTTACCTGCCCTACCTGGGCCTACCTTTTACTAAGTATTTCTGTAACCTGAAAACTCAATTTTTGACCCTAGTTGTTAATCGATGTAAATTCGAGACCTTTTGATCGACAGTCGCATATGCTAACCGCTAGACCAGCTAGACAGTTATCAATATTAAATCTATTAGAATAGTACCTATAGATCAAATAAGTGCGGCAACCAGTATTACATACATATATACTATTTCTCCGCAAAGGTTTTTTTATATATTATTTTTTAAAACAAGCGACAAAGTAGAACAAATAGTGCAGGATTACAAAAACGCTCTCTTGAATTGATTATTACACTGCCCAACAAATATCTACTTCATAAAATTTTCCAAGAAAATTATTATCACGTTTAATGTATTTTGGTGTGGTCATTTCATAAATATCACTGTTTTTTGTGTAGCAGCTCTAGTTTTTAAGATTTTTCAAACTACCCGCATTTTAGGTGACGGAACAATTTAATTGAGTTTCAACGAGTGCATTATTTCTTTTTTTCACAATCAAAACAATGGCTACGAAGAAGAGACGTTGTTTAAACGATTCAAACAGTTTTTGTGTTATTTGTGGCGAATACACCTTTGCAAAGTATCGTAAATCGATCACGGACTTCGTTAAATCTGCCTATTTCAAGTACTTTGGAGTGCATATTTCCAATCTACAGAAACCATGGGTGCCTAATACCGTGTGCCAAAATTGTGTTGTCTCTTTGCGACAATGGTCAAATGGAAAAAGATCAGCTCTCAAGTTCAAGACACCCATGATCTGGCGGGAACCTCGTAATCATCATGATGACTGTTATTTTTGTATGGTTAACATTACGGGTATAAACTCTGCAAACCGGGATAAGTGGTCATATCCGACGTTGTCTTCTGCTCAGAAGCCTCTTACACACTCAGACCAATCACTAGCACCAGTACCATCGACATCATCAACAAGTTTTGAACCAGAAAATATAGAAAATGAAGAAGAAAAACAAGATTCCGACTCTGATTTCACACCTAGTCAAGAGACAAAACCTCAACCATTCAATCAAAGTGAGCTAAACGACTTAATAAGGGATTTAAATCTATCGAAAGAGTCTTCTGAAATTTTGGCATCTCGTCTGAAAGAAAAAAATCTACTTACTCCAGATACAAAAATTACATTTTATCGTACTCGTGAAAAAGATTTACTTCCATATTTTTCCTCTGAAGAGAATTTAGTTTACTGTTTTAATGTTGAAGGTCTTATACAAAAGATGGGTTTACAAAAATATATACCAAGCGAATGGCGTCTTTTTATTGATAGCAGCAAAAGAAGTTTGAAGAGTGTACTTTTACACAATGGAAATAAGTATGGTTCTATACCTATAGGACACTCAACTTCTATGAAAGAAAGATATGAAAATATATCTTTAGTGTTGGAAAAACTGAAGTATGACGAGCATAGCTGGAAAATTTGCGTAGATTTGAAGATGGTAAATTTCCTCCTAGGACAACAGGCGGGTTATACTAAATATCCGTGTTTCATATGTTTGTGGGACAGCCGCGACAAAAACAAACATTGGGCTCAAAAAGTATGGCCACTAAGGGAGTCAGTGATTGTTGGTAAGCAAAATGTAATCAATCCACCTTTAGTAAATCAAGATCGAATTATATTGCCACCACTTCATATAAAACTTGGTATTATGAAGCAATTTGTTAAAGCCATTAATAAAGATGGCGAATGTTTTGCTTTTCTCTCAAAGAAATTTGCTGGACTGAGCAACGAAAAGTTGAAAGCAGGCATTTTCGATGGTCCACAAATTAGACAATTGATAAAAGACCCCAATTTTGTCGAATCTATGAACGAACTTGAAAAAAGAACGTGGAAAAGTTTCGTTGCAGTAATTCAAAACTTTCTTGGGAATCATAAATCAGAAAATTATTTTCAATTAGTTAACGATATGTTGTCTAATTTGAAACTTCTAGGATGTAACATGAGTATTAAATTACATTATTTACATTCTCATTTGGATCGATTTCCTGAAAATCTTGGAGATTATAGCGAGGAGCAAGGTGAAAGGTTCCACCAGGATATTCGCACGATGGAAGAACGTTACCAAGGGAGGTGGGACATACACATGATGGCCGACTACTGCTGGAATCTTTGTCGGGATCAAATACAGAAGCCTCATTCAAGAAAATCTTATAAAAAACATTTTTTCCCCGAACCGCAGTAATTATTTCAAATAAAGTGTGTGAAAAAATCATAATTTTATATTAATTTTTAACCTACACGTAAATTTTAAACTAGAGCTGCTAGAAAAAAAACAGTGGTATTTTCGTAATCACCACACTTAATTTAATCGAAAACATGTGGAAATACTCTGGAAAATTTTTCAGTGTTGACCAGTGTTATCAATTATAATATTATCGAAGACACTTTCTTTTCTAATACACAAATGCTATAAGCCGATAGACATCTACTGCTGGAAATAGGCCTCCCAAGGCTCGCCACATCAACGAATTTTGTGCTGGTCATATCTAAAAGTTTCCTGTGACCTTTCAGAGGATTTACCAACGCTTCGTCTTCTAGTGCGTGGTCGCTACTACAGAACTTCTTAGCCCCATCCGCCGTCTTGTCTGTGAGAAATATGCCCCGCCCATTATCAATTAACTTTGGAAATTATCCGGGCAATGTCGGTGACCTTGGTTCGACAGCAGATCTCCTCATTACTCAGTCGCTCACGCAGAGAAACTCCTAGCACCGATCGCTTCATTGCTCTTTGGATGACTTTGGGTCTTCTTATGAGGCCCGTAGTTGGCTACCACGTCTCTGTGCCATAGCCAACACACACTGATCAAAAACCTTCGTCGTATCATAAACTTGGGATATTACTAACAAACAGAGACACAAAACATAGTTAGAAGATTTTTACCTCACATTTTTATAAATAAAATTTCGATATTCAAGATTGATTCAGTACTTTAAAAGTACAAAAATGTTATAACCCCTTTTAGGGGTAGCATATTAATACGTATAATTATTCAATATATAAAGCTATTTTGCAATTCCTTTAAGAGGCTACACTATTTGGACAATACCCGTTTAACTTAATTACGTTTACGCATAAATATTACTTAAGCAATTTAGACATGTGTGAGGAGGTACTTAGTTCCCTTAATATTACACAAGTTTGTATGTGTAAGTTCTTAGTCAGTTGTAATTTGGCCTGCTTTAGATGCGGGCTCCAGTCGCCCCATTTCTTGTTTGCACTAACTTTAATGTCACCAAGTTTGACCAAATAGACACAAACTATTGGAAGTCGATACGTAAGTTCTTAAGTGCTGTTTGCATTTTAGCCACAAATCATATACTGGGAAATGCTGTGCATTTCTCCAGCATACCAGAGCAAGTCTTCTATATTTTTTTACTCAATGACGAAACAAACTTGCATTTCACACTAGCGTTTGTTCGCACTACTACTCTTCTTTTATTAAATATTAGTAAATTGTTATATAGGTTTCTAGCACTATATTCCAATTACATATTTTAGACCAGACTATTAAACATATTATTCTGTAAACAAGCCCACTTATTGAGTATTATGGTATTTCATTTCGTTGTTTTTATTTCTCTATAACAAATGAAACCCATTATTCCCAATTATTGCGTCGTGCCTTCTCAAATCGCTTACGCAGATACGTTAATTAACCGATCATGTAATTTCCGGCATATAATAGAACATTGGTTTCAATAAACTGATTCAACGATAAATTATTTAATTAATTAGAATCATATTGTATAAGATACAGGGTGGGTCACGAATTAGTTAACATTTGAAAAAATCATATTAAAAACCATTTGATATATTACAAAAATTGATAATTTACAAGGAAACTAATTAGTTGTAATTTATTTTTTAAGAATTACACCATCTAAATGACCACCGTTTCGACGTTTGCACTCTTCTAAGCTAGCACCGAAATTTTCGATTACTCGTCAGCAAAGAGACCGCGAGATCGGCGACATCTCTTCGCTGATTTTTTCTTTTAGTTGACGTAGTGTATTTAATTTATTGACGTAAACACGATTCTTCAAATAACCCCATAATAAGAAGTCTGCTAGGGATATGTCTGGACTTCTGAGTGGTCATGAAATATCGCAAATTTTAAAATCGGCTTTGTCAGAAAAAATGATGTTGTCAAAGTTACAGAATCGTTCCAACGTTATTTAGGCATACGACTTGTGCAAATTTAAATCATTAGATTTTAGTTCCTACACTATATGGCTCTTCTACTGATGTAATTTCAAAACACGGCGTAATGATGTGCGGGATAGCTCTAATTCAGCGTGTCGATTAATCTAGATTACGTCGAACACAAGCAGAAACTTGCTGCACGTTCTCTTCGGTCCTCCAGTTTGCTTCACGTTTAGATTAGATCCCGTTTCTCCGGGCTTCTTCACCAATTCTTTATAAAATGAGCACTCGAGCACTGTCATCGAACATTTAAGTCGTGTAAGTCGTATTCAACGCGAAATAATTGAGAAAGCGAACTGTTGTTTAAATAACATTGTTTCATACGGTAAACGCACTGCGGCTCCGTGACGTGATCCATTGCGACAAGATTTCCAAAAACGAGCTAGCGCTCAGACCTCTCACCGCGCCTTGCGTGACATTTGTTTGCGCAGGATGTTAGATTCAAAGAGAAGTAATAATCGAAGTTATAATAAGAATCTGCATAGGAAGTGAGCCGGCTAAGAAAGTTATGTGATAGGTATGTCTGACTTTGTTTAGGAATCATATATAAAATCTACATGTGTCATAATTTATCGCCAGTAAAAAAAGTACATTAATTATATTATGTAATAGCATTAGGTTAATGGAATGTCTTTATTTCGAACTTCTTTCTCTGACTCTTTTTCCGAACTAGGTTGGAGTTGACTTTTAATTCTAATAAGATACAGCTCAACTTTGATTTTTTACGTGAAACAACAATAGGCGATATCGAAGTTCTGTGAAAAAGACTGTTCCCGAAATTTTTAGACCTACAATTACCCGTAACGATTGCTAAAGATGTTTGATCACCACGAGTGGGTTTCACTGTGTTAATGGCCACCCATCTATGAAAAAACCTGGTTAGGATTGCTTAACTTTATATGTGTGACATGTTAACCTACACAATTACCAGCGAGTCCACGAGCCCTTCTGTGATCGTGAGGCTGCATTTAGAACTTATTAATATATTAACAAATAACTTTATAAATACGCTATAAATAATACTTGTACATATATTTGATATTTATTTATTAAATATAACGTTATTTGAACAAAAATTATCATTATGTTTATATTTGACTATAAATATTTTCTACACATCCGACGGAATGTACGAGTAAAATGTGAGTAGACGAAAATAAAATAATTTTTCTTCGATACCTAACACCAGACATAACTGACTACCGCGCGATTAATGTTCTCGGTGGCCTTATGTTAAGTAATGCAAATAAAAATATACTGACAACGTTCCAAATATATACTTGAGTAGTGTAAATTGTACATGTGTACCTTTCGTCGTGACCAGTGTGTTTACTATTATAATACTTTGTTTGTGTTTACTGTTATTATTCTTACTTTTATTGTGCATTATAACTATAAACTTTGTGTGTTGTGTATGAGGTGAACAATAAAATATTGTTAATAGCAAAGGGTTGCTTACTTTTCTTACAAACCGTAAGTAAAACCACATCGTAAACACTTAAATAAGCACGAATGAATCATGTTTCCATATATCCTCATTATTACACGTGTGGGTCACTACCCAATTAATTTTTTTCCTCACCAGTGGGTGTACTGAATTCAAAACCTATGCTTTAGTAGATGGAAGTGTTTCTATATAAAAGCTAAAAACCGAGACTTACAAGTAGTTTGTTAAAAAGTTACTAAAGTTGAGAAGGACGACAATAGGTCCAAGCAGGATCTACTGAGGACAAATAGGTAAAAACGATGAATGCCGCGGCGGTGTAATGGTATAGAGATCTCGTGTTGGATTTCCGGGTCGGACCAAATGTTAATTATAAATTACTCGTAATGTCATTATATTCCAAATCTATGGAACATATTCAACTTTTTATTAATTTTTATTCATACATAAGCAGTGTTAACCCATAAATAAACAAAAGGAAGTCATATTTACTGTTGCACAACAAACTTCAACGTAATGCTTATTTCCAGGTTTTGATAAGCTTGCAAAGGCGAGAAAATATCGTTTCTGCTAACAGAGAAGCGGAACTGAAGCGGCGGAACACAGGAAATCGAGTGCTGTACGTACACTTTTATTTATTTTAACATCATGTCTGCTACATCCGGAAAACAATCGTTCGTTCTAACTACTGATAACTCCCTAATATATAGCCATTTGCGCTAGGGATTATTGAGATAAATATCGTGCTTTTATAGCTGCTATTGTAAGGCAAAATAAATACTATCGTATCATTATTGTTTTATTGTATTTTTGAAGTTTTGCTGATTGAGATTTATTTAATCGTGATATTATAAAAGATTTAGTACTTGGATTTGCAAAATTTATTATTGTGATGATAATAAAGTGATGATATCTTGAAAATCTCTGACAAAAACATGATTATTAAACAATTACCAGTTCATCACGACGATGTTAATTATTTACTCATCTAAGATTACTGTAAATTGATTTTTAAAGATAGTAGTTTTGTAATTTAGAAAACAATGTACTATATATTGTTCACGTTTTATGCGCTGTCGCAATGTTTTTATGGCCATTATAACATTTTGCGTAGTAAGATTGAAAGTAAAGTTGACATTAATAGACATTAAACATTGACATATGAAAAGCTGACTACGGTACTAAAACTCACTAAAGAAATACTAGCAATAACATAGTAGCCTGAATTATATTCAAATCTAATAAAACTATATAATTTTCTACGGCACGACAAAGGGAACGTGACTAAGTGACATTCGTCGAGACGTCAATTAGGTGTCCTCTTCGCTTGTAAACTGATATGTGTGTGTGGTAATTAGACTAGTCTGCAGTACCACCCATGTCTTCGTTACCTGGGCTTTAGTGCAATACCACTCTCATGTTCAGCTAAGTACCTTTGTTTGGTTTATGTTTTATCACCGACGCAAGACGAATGTTACATCTAAGTTTAATGTCCATATAGATATGTCCCTGGCATTATAACTCCTTAGATTCGGTTTTAGTATATATAACACTTAATCAAGGGTATTTCTAGTTATAATTTGAAAAAATTGGTTAATAATAATATGTATACTCGTATGATGATGATTGATTTCTTTCAATTTATATTTTATTATTCGGCTGGTTGCCATTTCAACAAATGAGAAATTTATGTTGTTACTTTTGTGACAGTAGTGTCGTAAGTTTCACGTGTCTATGTGTCTGTATGTGGCACCGTAGCTTTTAAACGCATGTATCGATTATAATGCGTTTTTTCATTGAAAGTTGACGTGATCGAAAAGGTTCTTAGCTATAATCTCTATAGATTATCTAGATTATGATCATTTTTGAGTAATGTCGTAATTTTTTAGATTAAATGGGTGATTTAAAATTGAAATAAAACTTCGAAGTAGCACACTCATGTACTACATATTAAATTTAATGAACTGAGAAGTTCTGCAAGCGTAGTTAACATATAGCCATCATCCAAGTAAGTTAAAGGGAGATTTGAGTTCAGTAATCGCTTTGTGAATAGCCACTCCCACCTAAGAAATAATAAGATTGTTCTTGAAAAATAAATCAGACTTAATATAGTCTTAAGTATAATTCATAAACGTGGTACAAGAATGGAAAGAGATAGGAAATATTTTTCTTAATGTCCTAAGTCGCCTGGTTCGAGCCCGCTAGGTATGTGCAGGAAGATTGGCACACATCCTTTAAGGTAGGCAAGTCTAGGTAGACTGGTCAGGCAAAGGAGTCTGCGCTACTCGTCCGTTTAGGTAGCAGGCAAATGTATGTTTTATATTATATAAATTATTAATAATAAAGTGCTATTATAAGTGCGTAATAAATTCAGAAAACCTACGTTAAAGATAAACACTTCTATTTATTTTATCTACTGTACATACCACACTGCATTAAATTCTGTATCAGTAAGCACGTGTGCACAATACATTAATAAATTGTGAACAATGATAGATATTCATGTACCAGTAGTATTTATCATTATGCATGGAATTCCGATAGATTGTTTGAATACATTCAATATTCAAGCTGATGATGTATCTATGCCAATATGTTATGACAACCAAAACAGAACCGACGATAATCTCAGGAGTAGACATAGTACGATATGGACCTTTAATTTAGAAACTTTGTAAGGACTTTTTCAAATGATAAAACTGATACTTCTATCCAGTTTCACTGGTTGTGACTAGAACGAACCTGTCATTCATTGTGATGAGCATATTGATGTTATCAAAAATGTCATCTGTCTTCATAATAATGTATAGAAATAAAGTTTATCCTTTATTCTATAATTTTCATCCGTAAGCAACGTTTTTTTTATCAAATTTGAATGAGACTAAACGAAAAATATAGTCTTAAATAAAAAAATAAATAATATAATAAAGGGCAACCGAATTGATAATCGCCTTTCCTTTTTTTGAGATTGTTCAAATAATGCTTTTCTACAAATTTTACTGTTCGATACACTAGGCTACTTCACTAATATACTAAAGTAAATATCACGTCAACTAACACAATTTGAGCTTAACACTACACTATTTGCTACGGCTCTCTTGAAGTATCATGGCCTGCTTATAAATAACGTCCATTCAAAGATATAAGAAGGTATAGGGGAATTCTCTGTTCAAGTAAGAAACCCAACAAGTAAAAGTACTTCGCGCTACTCTTAGAACTCTTAGAACATTAGGTAAGTGTATAATTGCAACCGTAATGGCAAATAAGTCAAGCACAGAAACAGCTCTTAAAACCTATTTGACGTAAATCTTTTGCTTATGATAGATATTTAATCATTTAGATAGATAGACAGATTGATAAATAACAATTTTTTTTGTACACAAGGTTCAAATGTTAAATAGTAATAAAGTCAACAAAAAATTGATGTACAAAGGGCGGCCTTGCTGCTTACAGCAAAGTCTTCGAGACAGCCTTTAATAGATTAATTTCATATTAAATTGGTACTATGTTTATGGGAGTAAAAGTACGAGTAACAATTAAGGTAATTGATGAAATATTTATATATATTAAACACTGAATTTATTCCCATTCAGGACAAATTATGTATAATAATCACGTCTATGTTTTTTGTATCTGGTTATAAATAATATGTATAATGCTTGTGTTTAAAAATGCATAAGTTTAACGAAAAAATAAAAAACAAAACGTTTACTGTTAGGAGACTTAAGTGATGGTTGACAAATTTCAGTGTTGTGATACACCTCTGTGTGTAACATGCTGTAAATTTTTCTGCTATAATTTAATAATTTAATGTTATGAGAGTCGTTTTTACCATAAAATTTTGCCATAAAAAGTATTAAAAGGTGGTCTAAAACGATTTAAATTATTAATTTCCGAAGTTATGCATATGATAGTTTATAATTTTTTTAAGTTTTTTCAATATCACATTATGTATGTACCTGAGGTATACATTAAAAGTTGTCGGCGTCGGCGACCCACTTCGTTCAGATCAAAACTTTTGGAATTATTCCTCGGGGCCACGATAATTTCCTTTCTAATGTTAAAGTTAAGAACTCTTCAAAAAAGTTTTAGGGACTTTACGTGAATTCCTTTTTATTTCTTATAAATCTAGAAGAAAATAGAATTTATGGCATCTACTTAGTTTTTACGAGAACAAATGTTAAGTAAATTATGGGGATTTCTTTGTATTCAAAATGTTTTGTATTAAATTGTTTACGTTTATTTTGGTTGATTTTGGCAAATTTAACAAACATTTAAAATTTTAAGCTTTTTGTGAATATGCACAAAAGTTTTTTACGGCCCACTTTTAGTCCACTAGATATTGTACATAGCAGAACACAGAATAATTTTATTTCACTAGATTTTTATCAATGTCTCAATCTATTTCATGATTGTTTAATACTGTTCTCACGTACGTTTGAATGTTTGTTACTACTATTGTGTAACAAATAGTATATTTAAATACCAAATGCAAGTTATTCAATTCCATTTAAAATAACTATCGCATTTCTCAATATCCGTCGTATATACGAGCACTTTGGAATTAGCGGGGAATCGACATTCATTGGCGCTCGTTAGCATTCGATGGTATTCAAGTATTCAGTGCCACGGATTCTGGTCTGGGCACTTCTGGATCTACTAGAGTTTATTATTACACGACCCTACTAGTACCTACCTAGCGATTTGATATAGAGCTGTGAATATTTAAAAAATATTTTAAGCCTTTTCAAGATTGCATTTTGGTGAATAATAATAAATTAATAGATAAGGAAAAATGGGTACGTAGAAGGAATAAATAACAAATATTATGAATTTCAACGAAGCGTTGCTTTAGCCATTATTGATCCTTGACACCTGAGCCAGACGTCGTGGGTTCGACTCCCACGCAGTTCCAATAATTGTGTAATGAGTACAATCATTTTCTCGGAGTCTGGGTGTTTTCTGTTTTTATTTTAAGAGGCTGCCAAAGTGACTCTAATCTGCTTGATAGAAAGCATGAATAGAATGCAAGAGTTATGGTCACCGTATTCATTGCGAATCCATGGTGTATGCGAATGCGCTATGGTCACCATAACAGTCATCTTAGCAGTGTAAAGTTCATACGCTTTCCATGATAACTGTCCATTAATACTAAGGTGGATGTTCGACGTATTGAAATACGTAATGGGAAAAGTTACATAATAAATTATTTTTAAATGGTTGTATGGGTCTAACGTAGCATTAAACGATGATGCCAACAATGAGCATTTAAAGTTACTGTATTACATTAAGATTTAATCTAATGATTACAAAGGTTAAATTTAATAAGCCATGCCATATATTTGGTAAGGTTATATGATGCACTGATAAATTGTAATAGTGTGACTTAAGTTACAGTTGAAATCAGGAAAAAATAGTACTATTTAGACGCGATTGTGTTGTGAACCAGATTTTCACTAAGACTTACCATGTAATATGCAGCTCGTCGTTACCTCTAAACATGTGGAGTAGAAACTAAAGAAAATTTTATGTTTGACAGCTTAATATGTTCATAAAAGTGCCCAGAGCAGAAGCATAAACATGGAATAGGGTTCTCTGCAGTTGTTTACTACACACCTGGGAAATTAATTACAAAAATGAATGTAGCGTTTGCTCCGGACTTGCTGCCGCGGTATGCTTACTTGATTCCGGAAAAAATGTTGATATTCTATTGAGACAATTCTTGTAGGGAGGATTTCGCAGCAAAAATATTTCATGGATTACTAGGTTATTACAATAGTTTTTTCATGTAACGTACATATTTTTTGTCATGTTTAAATAACTACCGCTTAAGTATTATAAACAACAATTTAGGTTTACGTTTCCTTGTCACAAAATTTAGTAAAGAAAATCGTGAAAACTGTATTCATTTTATAGTATTTCTTAATTTTCAAAGCATATTTCTATACTTAAAAATTACGTTTATCCACAACCTACAGAACACAATAATCATATATTCGTATAAAAAGTTATTCCTACAACATTTTTAATTAGATGAAATACTTCACTTTCAGTATATTAAACATATTCACGTACCAATTACTACGTTATCCTGTACTAGAATGTTATAATATCATTATCTGTACTTAGCGAACAACTTAGATAATTTACTTAGCAAAGCTCCATAAGTCTCTCTAAGCTTCCAATCGATATCTTAACTACAGCGAGCAGATATATCAAGCTACTATCAAATAACACATCAACTCAACACAGTTCCAAGTTTTTAAGCCAACTGCGAACATTTTGAAACCTATGCTTCTCCCAATGAAAACTTGAACGTTATCAAACAGCGAAAGAGATGCTCATAAATTTGGAGAGGCCTTTTTGCTGTAATGCCTTTCATATTTCTTCCGAAGCACACTGCGGGTGCCGTTCAAATAAATTACGTCCATCAATAAAAATCTCAGCGAGGAGATCCAGCGACTTATTTAATTTATATTCCATCAGAGACGTACTTATCAAATATCGAAAGCTTTTTGTGTGATGTTCAGATTTTTAAACGGCAGAATTGTATTTACATTACATTATGTTACCATTTTTTTCTGTTCTGTACTTACATAATAAACTAAAATCGATTTTCATGCTAACCGGTCTCAACATTGTATTTTAGGTTTTATTACACTAATTTTATGTAAGAATAGGTGATTCAGATTAAAAGCTTAATTGAGTTTCTGGTTTTATAAGACGTAATAAACTTAGTGCTTATGCTTTTAGGTCATTTGTGTGAAGAGAAGTTAAAGTTTCATATTTACGTTGTATATATTATATATATGCGTTGAAGAAAACCAGCTATAAAATTAATTTTTATTGTGCTAATTACACTTTATAGAAGTAGTTTGATGCAGCTAAAGTAGTGATACAAGTACTTGAGAAACTCTCAAATCAAAAAATAATAAAATAACTCTCAATTATATTATTACTGAACATTAAAATTTTCCTAATCAGAAGATTAAGAATACATAACCTTAAACTTTTTGTGTAATAGAAATTTTCATTTAACACGGATCGTTATTATAATTGAATGCACTACTTACACTTCTGTCTACTCATACGTCTTATTTATCTTTATAAAATAACCATAACGAACATTTTCGGGTGTCAATAAAACTTTCATATTTAAAAGATACCGAATATCTTTGCTCAAGTAATTCAACAACTCTCAGACAAAGATCACAAAATATTCCATCCCTAAAAACAAAAGAATCGTGTCGGTGCATAAGGTTGTACAAAATTTCCCATAATCTTGATAAACACTATAGCTATATAAAGATTGTCTGGATGGCCGTTTACTCGTACAATGTAATACCATTGTGCTCATAACCCGTCAAATTTACTTAAATTTTGGACTGCATCCAAAGTTATCAATACAATATGCTTTCATGCATATACAAATATCCATTGAACGTGGGTCTTACCGGTTCTGAAAATACTTTTATGATACACTGTACTTTTCATATTCTATATTATATTATTATATACGAATATTTATGTTATTAATTTAGTTAATATTTTTGAAATTTAAAGTTAAATGACATAATTGTATATATCCTACTATTATTATTATTTTCTTCATTACATTCGTAAACATGTTAATTAAATTTTTAAATATAGGCTAAAGGAAAACAAAAAGATATATTTATAAAATTTAAAAAAGTATTTGAGCACCGACTTCGAGTACACGGACCAATACAGGGAGATCCAGCCTTCTAACGCGAACATCTCTAGGTGTTGGTCGAGTTTATTAAAATATTTGTATCTATCTCACGAAATTATCGATATGCGCAGTGTGAATTCGGTGATCATTGTTTCAATAGTCGTACCTACTCACGGATTGAAACTTCAACCAATACTTTAAGAGACTCCCGTTAGAAGTTTGAATTAAAATTAATTAATTATGTTTATTAATTAATTATTGTTAAAATTTTAAATGTGAAGGTCCTCACAAGAGGATGTATAAACGTTTGTTACATTTTCGCGCAAAAACTACTGAACAAATTTACATGAAACTTCACAGTAATGTAGCTCATATACTCGTATCAGAATCGACTACTTTTTGCAACGATAATCGATAATTGGACGGATGGAGCCGCGGGCAAAAACTAATCAATGAATAAATTTATCTCTTTAACTGTTTACTACCTATTACCTGCTTATCAAGCCAAAAAGGATTACTTATGTCTCCTTTAAATAAAGTATCTATTCCTCCAATAATGTATTATGTTAGTCAACAAATGCTTTAGCAAAGTTTTCCAGGCAAATTCATGTATTTCTTGCTGGAACATACATTAAATATCCATTTCAGATATCAATAGCCACTTAGGTAAGAGACGTGTTATTATTAAATTCCAAAAGCGCACTTACTCGTATCGCCTGATATCGCTGAGAGTAGGCTGCTATTAGTGAAGAGCTAAAGCAAAATTGCAAGCAAGCAAGCATTATGCACTGACACACGGTATGTATAAAAAGACAACAATTTTAGATTTTCTCTCTTTGTATAATTTTCATAAAAGTAACTTGTTTTATTATGTTTTTAATTTAGTTGTTAAACAGTGTGTTAGGTTGTTTTCCTTTTATACATCCACGACGTGACTTCTTAATTAATCATAAGGATACCTAAGAATCTATGCTCTCTCTAAATATTATTAATGTTAAATGTAGATACATCTATATTTTTTTTATTTTAGATGTATAGCCTATAGACATGAGATCAGTGTTTTGTGTCACAACTTATATTGAAGGAAAACAAATAAATATTCCACATTAATAACACAAAAGAGCCTTCTGTTTAAATAACTTCTATAATATTATTATAGAAAGTTGAAATTTATGTAAAAGCATCAACTAAAAGGCTTCTTACCTGTAGGCATAGAAAAATCCTTCCTTATGTGAAAAATTTCAATAGAAAAATATTATACTGATTATATACAGAGTTCTAAGGTTATTTGGTAGTAATATCTTAAGAGTCAGTACACCAAGCAACCAGATGAAGATACTCGTATGTACATAATGCTCAACGATGTTAGATTTTGCCCTGTTTAGGCACATTGGAAGTATATGTAAAGTAAGAAAATCAAAAATTTGAAAGCTATACAAAAATTGTTATTCAGTAAAACCACCTGTATGTTACAAAATTATAGAGATGGAAGCAATGCTATCTGCTAATTGCTTAGACCACGTTTGCCTAGACCACTGTGCGGTTTCCATACAAAAGCCCTATTGACATGAAATGATGGGCAAGGTTCAATATGTGAAATGAGCCGGTAGCTGGATGTTGCGCGTTGATTTCAAATTGATTACTCACTGCCATATGTAAACTCGTAACCATGTATATTTATTTTTACTACTGGAAGGAAAATTCATCTGTTCACTGGATTCAATTTATCAATAAATTATTTTCGCTACTGAAAAGTAGTTTCATAGAAAATTAATTGAAATACTTCAAGAAAGAAAAATAAAGTAGCTACAAATAATAACTTAAAACGATTTTACGTATATATATATTATCAGCAACCTTTTACAGTCCACTGGTGGACATAGACCGCTCCTTATCAAGGAGATTTCGGCCTATTATACCACGCTGGCCAGACGGGTTGGAATAAGGTTTGTTTCAAGTTTTCCATCTCTTTGTAGTGATATTTTCCTGAATTTTACATGAGAAATATCACATTTTCAAACCATAACACGATTACTCTATATTTCCAGGCTCTACATTAAATGTCTTATAATTTAATCGTTATGAAGATTCCACATTCTAAATATTTTATAGCAAAAGTTTGAAAATTGTTATTAGACATAATATTAAAAATACATTACGTATCGCTGAAATCAATGGTTCCAATATACTCTTTATAATAATTACGTAAACATATACCTGTTAGAAAATTTGAATTGATGTTTGTAACTCAATTATGCCTAAACTGCTGAACGGATCCAGATGTAGTATTGTATTAAGATGAATTACATTTTAAAATAGTGCATAGCTTGTCAGAAAACTTTTTTGAATAGTTTGAGATGAATCCCCTAATCGACTATGGTGATGTGTTATTTTCACCTGAATGCAAACCAATGCAATAAATTAGTTCACCTTCACCTCGATAATTGCATTCGATTGGTTTCAATCTTCCAAACTCTCGTTTCTTCCTCAACTCTCTATCATTATCCGAATTCTGTTCCTTTGGGTCCCAACACGACCAAATTCTTTAGTCAAGAAATAATCGTCTGCTTCTATCATCACACCTCCAACTTTATCAAATTTTCTTTCTATGTGTAATTTATTCTGCACTGGAACGCACTCTCCGCTGAAGTCAGGATGTCTATAAACCACCTTAAGTTCAGGACAAAAGTGCAGAAACTATTTCAGAGTGGTCTGGCAGAACAGTAACTAATACTCGACTGTGCATTCTTATATAATACGAAATACACAAACACAAATACAATATATATATTTTTTATATATTATGTATTTAATAATTTATGTAGTAGTTAATTTAAGTATATAGGTTGTGTCTGATGTAGGTCATTTACATAACTATCATGAACTTGTCCAATTCAATATTTTTCCTTTGTTCCTGATGAATCATATTTTTACATAACTCAAAGGTTGATTGGTAAAGAAAATCTCATGATATTAAGTCTGCCTTTTTACAACACGTGCAATAAGCTTAACATAAATAAATAAATAAATCCATATTAATACTAAAATTTGAAAGTTCTGTCTGTCTGTCTGTTATGCTTTTACGGCTAAACTGCTGCACCAACTTGAAATGGAATTTGGCATGGAGATACTTTGACTCTTGGGGACGATCATAGGCTACTCTTTACAGCGATAACTGCTTTGAACGCGGACGGAGCTGCGGGCAATAGCTGGTAAAAAAATATTTCAAGAGAAACTACGGACAAAAACTAAAATATAATATCTTATTCAAGGGTGAATATATAGAGATTCCCCGTGTAGTGACGGATTAGGAATGTGTAGCGTCATCACCCTTACTCATCTCGTGGGTGAATTAAGAGGTGACTAAAGGACAAACTATGCAAAACATCACTGCAAGGAGAAGTAAACTTGAAAGAAATCCTGTAGCTATCAGTTTTGCCAGTGTGGTATAGAAGGACAAAACCGCCTGGCTAAGGAGAAGCTAAGGAGACGCGTCCAGTAGTAGGCTGTTAAGGGCTGTTATTGTTGTATACATATATTATTACTTATTGTAGGTTGAGAGTAGACGAGCAGTTTTTTTTTACTTGAATGATTAAGTATTATGAAGTATTTAGTTTATTTTATTATCTTACGTCAACGCATCGTCATGTCAGTTATAGTGTACTGTAGTGTACTGCAGTACGTTTTCATTATATGCTTTGCTTTGGAATCAAACTACCGTGTGTGTAATGTGTGAAATGATATAATTATATATTGGTAAAATTATTAAAGCACAACCCCAAACTCCATTAAATTTCAGATCCAAACCATAACAGCAAATTTTGTACCACCATAAACTAGAAACCACAACTATTTATCAAACGTTTTCTAATATCAAACCAAAGAAATTCATCACATCGATAAATACGGGATAAAATACGGCTTAATATCGGCTGAGAGTTATGACATTTTTCATCTAAGTATGTGCTTACAGCTTCATTTTATCTCATGTTGCCGTGAGGGATGGTTAAATCTGGATTAATTAATTTCTAACTTGGAGAGTGCGTTGAATTCAACCCTTTCGATAATTCCTGCGGTAAATGTCCTCTCCCTATATTTGGTATTAGATGACGTATTAGAAACATGTGAATATTATAATACATATACATGTATGTGGCAAGAATCAATACGATCATTTTATGGATCATAAAAATATTTTAAAACTGATGTTGCGGTATTGGGACCAATTAAATTGGCAGAAACAAATTAATTAGTCACAAAAATATCTTCTATCGTTTACTTAACAAAAATTATAAATATTCACATTTCTCAATTTTTAAGAAATAGCTTACGGTAGTACGATTTTTGAAAGTCAAAGCAAAAAAGATGAAAATAAAGACTTATTGTTGTGTTTCCATGGTTGGCTGATCGTTTACTATTATAAATATAAATATTAATATTCCATATCTTGTATATTAACGCAACTACCACTAAAGAGATCATGGAGTAAATGCTACAAGTATACGAGCAACAAAATGCGGGTAGAGTTTGTACAGCAAACCGTGAGCCTAATTAATCAAAACAAAGATAATGTTTAACGTCTCCTTGCTACAGTTTTATGTACTCGTAAGCTGTAAGGATGATTTCATTCGAAGTTGTTGACAAATAACCTAAAAAGTCAAGTCAAGGCAAACGTTGATACATCGTAGAAAGAGATTAGCAAAGCAATTTCGTGTAATTTCGCTATAATACTCCATATGTAGCAAGGCTTCTAAGTTAGGGTCTAAAAGTTATGATGATGAAAGTATAGACGTAATAAAAGCATGTAATAGATTGATGTATCATTTAAAAATTTTAAATGGAACACAAATATTTAAAAAACAATACAATTTCTTTTAAAAAAGGTTCCTTACTCAACGTTACTACATATTTGTACATTAATATCTTAAAACTTATCAAGTTATTTTTTAAAAATAAATATGACTGTGCCTATCTGTACGACTTTGTTCCAAACTACATGTATACGTTTACGACTCAAATTATACGTTCGAAAATATTGCTGGCGGGGAGGGTCAGAGCTGCCGCCCACATCGGTGCACTATATTTTCCTAAAATAAGTATCCTTTGTTAAAATAAACAGTAAATCATTAACCAATATTTTAAAATTTACACCTATTTATTATCTACTCAGATAATCTTAGTAACTTCAAAACACTGAATGAAACAATCTCACTTTAACTTATTACGTAATTCGAAGTGTATCAGTTGTCTTAAAAATGGTAATTGACTTCATAATGAAAGGCAAAATATATGCGTCTTGAAAATATAGTATGGCTAAATTAACTGAGATTCGTGTTATGTAATTATTAAGAAAATACTCTTTTAGCCTTAAATTATTAAATTATTAGCCTTTAAAATATGTAATCACAGTCAGTCAGTTTGTTCGTCGTCTTTGTACTTTCGAGTCTATAGATGAAATGTAAATTCAAACCAATGGACACTTAACTAGTTTAAAAACCAAGTCTGAAACGTCAATACAGGATAGTAGACGAGCGGGAAGTATTGTTTGAAAACACGGTGAGCACAGGTGTTGGTTTTCCAATTTAGCATCGCTCGGCGAAAGGATATACTCCACCGATTTTCATTTCCCGGACAAGCCACATGCGACACGCGACGATTATGCTGCAGGCGTATTGTGTGGCTGGACTTTTGAATTGTTGATTAAAATGTTCGTGTCATTGGATAACACCTTAGGCGTACTGTATCTTTTGATAAACGTAGGGTGTGATGATTGATGTGTGTTGAAACGGATAACTTCTGAGGTTGGTTGGTATGAGTACGAGTTTGAATATCAATTTAAAAGAGATTTTTAATATAGCAGGTTACGCCAAGCTATAGGCTCCTTAATCAACTAGAACAACTAATTGTATGATGATCATGATCATTGATTTTGCGTCTTCGTTTAGTATATGAATTTAAAAATATTTAAGTGTGCTTGTCAGCAATTTGGTTGCCACTACAGGGGCTCTGTCTAATTTGAGATCAGACTACCATGAGATAGATAAAGTTCAGAAGAGGTTAAGACCAACACCAGACTATAGGGCCTATAGAGTTCAATATATCATCAATAACATCGTCAGTAGGTAATGTTACAAATGTACACGTCAACGAGGGTTTGTTTCAAAAATTTAAGCTGCTAATTTTTTTTTGTATTTGTAAACACTACAGTTATACTCGAAATTAGGTAACACAAGTTAATGTCTAAATTAATGTTACTGAAGTACTACAATTTATTTTAAATAAGCTTTTACCCGCGGCTTCACCCACGTGGAACTTAATCTGCCACCTTAAGTTTCGTAACAGATAATTTTAAACAAACATACATTATTTTTTTATTATAAAAAGTATCCTATGTTACTTCGAATACCTCCAAAAACATGTGTACAAAATTTCATAATGATCGGTTGAGTCGTTTTCGCGTGAAATCATAACAAACAAACTTACATTCGCATTTACAGTGTTAGTAGGGATTGTATTCTTGTATTGTATATTTTCCCATACAATAGATTTATTGGCGCTGTAAGATTTTGAAATTAGTCATTTGAAATAGGAAATTCAAGTTAATCACTCTACAGATCTATCATCATGTACAGACTCATCTTTCTGGATCACACTTACTATTTTAGCACTATCCTAAAATATTTTTCGATAACCGAAATAGGTTATATTTCTATTCTCAAAAATGTATACTAACTGTAAGTCCAGCATTGGTTTAAATATTTAACCAGGTCACAAAATCCGGTCAACATCTTAGTGAAGCTTCCTTATCCTCGGTAAATACAGGGCCTTAAGAAAACGAGAAATCCTTTCTTAAAAGACAGCTTGTCAACGACAAGAACAAGAGCTAACATTTCAACTATCTATTGTCTTATTTGAGCTATGAAGCGACGGCTACGGAACGCCACTCGTTTCGAACCAACTTCCTTTTGGAAAAACTTCAAGAAAGCATCCCATCTCGGTTTGTGAGAAGATTGCAAAATATTCCCGTCCCCACGGTGTCATTTGCCTAACTTTCCAGTTTGAGTAAGCTTAAAACCTCAAAGTTTTTACACTGAGAAAGCTCTAAAGTTTTTCTGATGCAAGATTTTTATATTTGAACAGAAATATTCGTGGACAACAAGCTCAAACAACTTTGATTTAAACAGCCTGTTTAATGTACTGCTTCAAGGGTGGCCGTTTCTTTCTGTAACTTTTCACCTATTTTGTGTGTATATAATTTTTTTGATTAAGTCCAAAGTTAAATTTTCATAACTACATAGACTTATCAAATGGAAATGCACTGTTATACAACTTTCTATGATGTATTCCCATTAATTCAATCATTCTTGACATAACCGATTTGTATCACAAAGTGAACGCGTTATGCAATGTAATGTAAAAGATAGTATCTGTTGCGGATTTGGATTATGAGTTTGACTAAAAAGTTTTGTCATTTAACCAAGTAACCAGAGAGTTGATAGTTTATCATAGATTTTATTTCTCATTTTGTACCACCGTACCTATCGCATACGTAAATTGTGTATTATATTTTTGTTCAGTGAATACTACGCGGAGATGCTGCATTAAAGGACTTATTACATTTTAGACAGAAAATATAAGAAACGGGTAGAAATATTATCTTCTCATTCTTGACTAACATTTTTTTATTCATATTATAAAAAAATTCACGGACTTAAAGAATTATTACGAATAGAAAATTCGGTCAAGTGTGAGCCTGAGCCTATTGGATCACAAAACGTTTAGTTATAATATTGTTTCCTTTTAAATTGAGCTGGCAAATAAATGTAACATGCTTCACCGTAAACAATACACTGAAAAAGTTTGTAATCTCAAAAAAAACTGACATGGCAATCATTTATGACTATTTGGACTTTTTATTTTATTTACAATTTATTTCTGACCTATTGAAATAGCATAAATTGTAATATTTACGAATTCTGTGTTTTTATTCGATTAGAGCTCAATCCGATAAATTATTCACTAAGGGTTCTTCATTTACTTTTTGTGGTACCCTATAAAGAGTTGAGTCTTGTACATATCGAGAGTTCAGCAATAAATAAGCGATAATAGCCTATTCCTTAGAGATATTACAATGAAAAAATGAGATACTCAATAGAGTATCTCATTTTTTACAATAGTAAGCCTGACTATTGGCTATGGTATTTGTTAGTGATGTTATGTATGGATAAAATAATGTAAAATAAAATAATGTAAAAAATGTTATAAGTCTTTCTATTAAAGTAATGTACAAGCATTAGTGATAGTCTACTGACCCGAGAATCAAACCCGAGACCTTTTTATCAGCATTCGCATACGTTAACTGCTAGACCTACAAGGCAAGCATGCTTTTACAATATCTTTACAAATCCATAACCTCTACAAATGTTGTAATTTTCTTTCTGAGTTTGTCTTAAAATAGTAACTTAAATTACTACACTATTCTGTATATCTAAAAAGGGTCTATAAATATATCTCTAGCTATAAACCCTGTTTCTAAACTATTCCAGATGAGTTTGTGGTATAGTTTATTAAAACTTATTTTATTTTAAAGTAATGGGAAAAAAATAATATAAATTAATTTATTTGTGTATGGTTTGTTCTTCAAATATTTCTATTTATGATCAAATTTTAATATTTCGCTCTTTATTTAATAAGACATGCTCAAGGGCTATGTACTATAATTTTTGATTGTTATTTTTATGATTCAGTCTCATTATTTTCAGTTTCATTTCAATTACTGTATCGAAAAATTAATATCACACAAACAAATACATAATTAAATAATTCCTTAATAAACATTCTATTTAAGTTGTTGTAATCTTAAAATTTCATTCCTCGGTCCAGTTTTTTAAGTACTTGTATATAAAAGAACTTTAATTTAGGATTATTTCAGCTTAGACAAAAAATTTGCTTATTACACTTACTAAACCTTTGAGATAAATAAGCAGAATTTTAAATTGAGATACTTACAGTTACTTACAGTACATGCAGGACAGTTCAGATTTTACTATGAAATACATATTGTAAGAGAGTTAGATAAATAAGAAAGTTGTAATTTATCAAAATAATATTCAAATTTTAACACTAGTTGGATTTTGTTTTGGGAACTAAGAGTCCCTAAAACAAGGTTATCCATGCTCAAGACCGGTTGAAAGGAGCCACATTGAATTAATGGGATGCTCTTAACAAATTCATGACCTATCACTTACATCGAGATACTAATTCTACCGCTTGCCATCGTATTAGAATGTTATCTTAGTTTTACATCTAAAATCTGTATCCTGTCTGGTATGGATTTCAAATTTAAGACGATACCAATTTTGTAAACTGTGTAGCCAATAGAAGATTCGATAGTATGTTTTAGGTTTAGTTAGGTTTTTTCAACCTAATTCTATAAAGGTAAAAGTTTGTGACAGAAATTCTATCTATTCTGATAAAATTAGATATGAACCTTGATATCAAGTTTTTGACATGATTAATTAAGACATGTGTTACTTTTTATCCACATTTAAGAGGTCGTTGGAAGCTGGATGTAGGCAGACAACTGGTCGTAGTTGTTGTGGTAAAAGTTGGAGGAAGACTATATCTAAGAGTAGAGCTCTTTCAGCTGTAAATAAAATTTTTTTATCACATAATAAAGTTCTTGTGTACGTAAATAGTATATAAGCTGTAATATCCTTTGAAAGATACAATTCTGATTTAAGCTGTATCCATGTTGTAAAGCAAATCTAAATATTTCAACGAAAGGTACTAGCAATGTATGTTTTGACACAAATGAACAATTTGTTCAATAATACAAATTATAAACACAAAACCTGCCTCAATTTTGTGCAATGCAGTTATGAGCATAATACAAAAGCATCCAATCAGAGTGCAGAAATGCAAATCCCCATATCAGTTGAATGTGATGAAACCAGCATCATAAAGTGTTTGAAGCGATTCTTGCTAATTAAGTGCAAACACAGTCGGCACTGAGAGCGTGTGCCTTTGTGAAGGATTTTTTTACTATTTGCGTGTTGATTCTGATTCCAATGGTGTAATGTAAAATCGCTACAAAAAATGATTGGATGTTGTTTTATTAGTTGCCAGACATGTAGTAAATTATGTATTAACATTAATATATGTTACATGCTCAGATTAAATCTAATATCTACTAAATTGGGTTGGATGTTCGGTTAACACGTAATATTTATTCTTCTTAAGTTTTAATTAAATACGTTTAGACTTTGTAATTAAACTTTACCGCAATTAAAAATTTAATGCCTAGATTTTGCATGAGCGCCGAAATTTTGTCCAAACACGATCCCCGGGCTCCTCTCAAAAAGCAAAGACTTCTGTTTACTTTGGTCCCAACGGACTTGGGAAGAACATAATTATATATTTAGTTTCAGATTTTACACACATTTTTACTTCATATTTATAATTTTGATAAACTATTTCGTTCAAAGACTGTTTGTCTTGTTCGACTTGTGTCTTTAATGTCGTCACAATAAGTTTCCTTCTGTAAATGATAAATACTACTGCTCTACTCACTGATTTGTGGAACAACATAAATCTAAATTTAAAAAATCGGTTTTTGTTTTTGAAATAACGGACCGAATTTATTTATATTTTTTTATATTTATTTGTAAATTTTAAAATAATAATGTTAATAAATTCTCGTTTGATATTGACTAGGAATAAGTTGTAATTACTGTAGGTCAGAGGGTAGCTAAATATAATGTTGCCACTTTTCAATTGTTTAAAATGATTTAAAGGAAAAACGAAGAAGGGGTCATCAAATATTCGAAATACCCGGTTCTCAAAAACGGAGTTTAATGTTAATTCACTTTAAAAGTATATCTATCTATATCTTTTATCTATAGATCTTTCTACCTTTTTCTAAATTTATTTGAGATTGGTGCAGTAAATTTTCTAAGTCTATTTTCCTTGATCACTCCAAACCCTCGCATATCTTTGCCAAATCATTTATTGTGATATCATAAATCCGTGACTATAAATTTATTTTCCAGCCGTCCAGAATTTTTAATTGTACAATAATACTTTTTCGTAAACGCCCTCTCTTAAGCTAAGTAAGTAGGAGTTCACAAGTAAGTAGTGCAGTACATAACAAGAACTATGAAAATAACATAAAGTAAAAATGTAAGCAGATAAGTTACCTGTTTCAATTATAACATATAAAACTTTTTCACTATTTATAGGTTATTATCGTATAAATACACCTCTGAGGTAAAAATATATCAGAAAAGTTGTAGGAGTACGGAAATATGAAGTTATTTTTCACATTGAAGAAGATAAACGATTACTGGTTCTCCGCCACAAACTTTCCTCCCTTAGCGTGTTAATTTATCATTCGAAAATAATTCATGACCAGTTACTTACTTTAATACTATTATTGTTTTCAAATTAGCACATGTTACAGACCTTTTAAGAAATTGTTTTCATTGGCTTGAAATTCTATTTTTGAAACTTTAATCATGATTTCAACCACGCACATTATCGAATTTCTGGTTCCATTAACATCTAATCGGAAAGGTTTTTTACTTTGCATTAAATTTGCAAGGACTAAGTCTTCCAATAATAAAGCCATAGCTTATAACCAATCACAAGATTTTTGCCACAACTACTCGCATTCATATTCCGTCACTGAAAATTCTTTAACAATGCATTAATATCGAATTTCAAATTAGAATAAACATATAGACTGCACGGTTGGCCTAATGGTTTAAATGATCACCACGCCGCTCTCTACTTCACCGGGTATTGTGGGTTCAAACCTTACATGGAACAACACTTCGTGTGATCTGTAAATTGTTGTTTAGAGTCTGGGTGTTCTTTGTGTCCGTTTCTTGTATGTTTGTAAAGTCCTCTGCGACACAGGATTTATTCCTAGTGCGGGCGTTGTCTTTATATAAAGAAAAAAATGACAAACACCTTTGCTTTATCATAACTTAAGCAATTGGAAAGGCTGTAAGTATTTCACTTTTTGTGTAATTATAACAAAATACGGGTGAAATGTGTGCAAGCAACAAACTCATTGCCAATGGTATTCCTGTAGCTCAAATATTCGCTATTCTGATTGCCAAGTAATTTGTATTAACTCCCTTATTTTTTTGTGTCATGCCTAATTTTATAATTATGACTTTTTAGATAAGTGCTAATAATAATTATCAATTACATTGAATTATATCCTGAAAATAAATTATCGTATCCCCTTAATGTTGACGTTGCCTAAATTAATATCAGTAACTTTTTAGGGTAAATATTAGCTAGGCCGCTGTTTCGTAGTTAGTATGAAGTACTTTCTGGGGTGTTTGATGTGCTGGTACTTCAAGCACCCTAATACTGAACCAATTTAACTTGTTAAAGGACTACTCTTACGGAGAGCATGTATTATTTAGTACTATTCATTATCATATCATATTTCACATCAATATTATACATCAAGGGTTTGTTTTTCATCAAGTTTTACCCGCAGTTAGTGGCACACATGCTTGTCATGCATTTCTTTGTCAGAGGTGACAGGGAAAACGAGGATTATGTTGGGCCCATCAGTGAATTGAAGGTAGGGGCAGCTGTTTCTACTCTTGGGTGACTTTTATCAAATTTTAGGTGAAGTCAGTGTCATGTCGAAACGATTGTACACGGGGGTTGTTCAGTTAATAGCACTGTATCCATCCAGAATAGGACTTGGTAATGACTGGCTTTGTCGAGATGGAGGCTCTTCATCCAGTCAACTTCGAGTAAATGGATGATGCAGATCTTTTCCAGGTATGATTGCTTCGGCAAGTACCTGCATACGGTCACTAGGAGAAAATTGATTCCTGCCTGTTATGAGTGCTACTGTAATAAGGACTCGACTCAGCACATGCCTGCGGTCCGTTCTGTCGGGCCATCACCATAGTCGTCGGAGGGCCTCGCTACTGGCCGTCCTACGCTCCATGTCTGGTAGCGACAGTTATTTTACAGCAGTTACAATTTTCTGAAGATTCATTTCACAGAAAGAGCCGACGGAAAACGTCTGAGAGGACGACATCGACTCAGACCCATAACGCTGTTGGGAAACTTGGCGGCGGAGGCGTTCTTATCAGCGCCTCATGCCACTCTGAGTGTGGCCGCGTGTGATCCGGACGGGTTTTCCACTCCATCCGCAACAGTGGTCACCCGCGAGAACTCTTTATTTGGATGCTGGGAGGGCATTGGATGTTGTAATAATAACTGTTCTCGGATTACTCCTATCTGTGGTAGAGTGGCACATTGTGTGATTTTAGTCGGTACGATTCTGATAAACCACCCTCCTATAAACCTTGGTAGGGTGATGGATGGAAGGGGTATTCACACGTTAAAAAAAAAGAGTTGTTCCAAATTTTCTTTCTCTTTGCAGTGGTGTTCTCTTGCATAGTTTGGTGACTTAGTCGCGTCTAGCGAGACCCTCGGGGTGAGTGAGGGGTAGTGGCATTCCATTTTCTTAATCCGTTACCCTACGGCAATTAGCAATATTTATAAACTTATATAATAAATATATAATTGAATTTGTACATAGACAGGTATTCTTCGTCGTCCAACATAACTAGAAAATAGACAATGAAAAATAAAAACAAAAAATACTGTGGTCTAACGGGTGCCTTATCACAGTCTGTGATCTTTTCCCATATAGTCTTTAAGATTTATAACTATACAATTATCTAATTTGATAATATAAACAATTAGAATGAAGTCATTCTGATGCTAGTGTGTATAAAATAAGACAGTTCAGATAGTTAACAGTTAGTAGTTAACAAAATTGATACTTAAATTAAGCGGCAACATTGTATAATTCTAAATCTTATTTACTTGACAATAATGATGTGTACCACATTTACAAACTAATATACTACAAAAATATATACTTTCCATTTTCTCATAAAAATATTTCCAAGAGCTCTTTGTATTCAAAGTCTGTGAAATATAAAAATAAATTTGCCAAAGAAACACGCACTATCTTGTTGTTTCGAACAGAATGATTTATTCACAAATTGTAAGCAAACGAACGTTTCAGACGTGGTTTCAATTTTAACGCTTGACTTCTGAAACCTTAATGAAGTAAATAAAACATGATTATCTATTGACTTCAAAGAAACCATGCCGATGTAACCTTCTCTTTATTATCTTACTTTCTTTAACAACGTATCGTAGCATCAGATCTTTTGTAGAATTTGAACCTTTGTAGCATCATGGTTCTACGAGCATTACTACACATTATGTTTAGTATTTTACCGTAAATGATGGTCTTATTCTCAAAGAAATCGACTCACGTCATGATGTGCCCTTTGTGATTATCGAGTAAGAGAGCTAATTACATTACATTACATTTACGAAAAAATATACCAAATCGATAATAAATAAAAATAAATAATTATAATAATTTCCATAATATATGTGCGCTATCCAAAACGTAGGGACACAATCTATTTTGTCTAAAATTTGTTACCAGCTCTGATCTCATGTTCTTAGTTCATTTTCGGGGCATAACGACATCATAGACTGATGTCATTTCTGTAGCTCAATAAATAATTTTCTGTTACTATATTATTATTGTTTCAACAATTTCTTAGCAAAATAATATGTTTATAATATTCACATATAATATTTTACAAAAAAACATTTCTCAGTGTTTATTTTCTGTCCTAAAAGATGCAGATGGGGTAGTTCTTCACCTTTCTTCAGAAATCGTCAAAGTTGTTGTGATGACGTTTATGCATTATGTTTGAAAGATAATGTTTGTAACACTTGAACTGTTATGTAAAAATGCTATCTTACTAAAAATAGTACATGTAGAGAGTATATGAGTATATATTGTCAACAACCTGGAGGAGAACCTGTGCTTAGTTGGGGATTAGATGGCGTTGTGTGTCAAATGTCCGAAAGAATATTGTAGGTTTACACTTCATAATATATTCAATAATTGCTGTAATCAATGTAATAGTTGCGATTGAATAAAGCAGTAGTTAATCAATGCTTGTTGCGTAATACGAGGTAGATAAAAGGGGTTGATTCATTGAACTAACCAACGCTATGTAATTCATCTACTCGATTATTAACAAAATAGTAACTAGAATTCAGACTAAATAGTGAGTGTCTGATGTCATCAAAATATCAAACAATCGACACTGTTCACTGGGTAATATATTTTGTAATATAATTTAATAGGTTTTAACATATTTTCTGTCTTTTTTTTTAAATACCTTTATTATATTACATTATATTAAAGTTAAAGCTCTTCATAAATTCATTTTTTAAAGGTATACATGCTCTGATTGAAAAAAAAAATACAGTAGTAAATATAATATCTATTATTTACCAATACGATGATTGATTGTCTTGATTTTTAAATTAATTATCGTCAGTCTAGACTTCTCTATGATATTATAACGTCTAAAAATTGTAACGTTATTATTTACCAGTGTGACATCCTCTTAAATCACTCTTCAGTTACGCTGCAATATTCAATTGAACTCTCCAATTAACGTAAACTATTTTCTATAGTAGTTCGTAAATCACATTATACGTGATACATATTTTGTCATTTGAAACTCACATGTCGAATGGTTTATTCATTTTAGAATTAACTATACTTCCTACAATTATTGGTGACTGAATTTTAAAAATTAACCTAAGCATCGTAGCAAATTATCTCGTTTTTATATTAGACCTAGTGCTCACAACCAAAAACTAATAAGACTAGATTCTATTCACTATTCAATTTAATTCGATTATAATCTAATAAAAAAGTACATCACTTTATTACTAACGCACCGGTGGCGCCCTATGCTAGTGGTGAACTACACTTTTCGCTTCTTCTGCACTTTCACAAGCAGTGAAATTACATGCTAGTATAAATGACTAGCGATTGACCTACCTTCAAGACATTTTATTCCTTAAATAAAAATTAGTTTCGCGCTCTAGAGCCAAAAAGAGTTTAGACTTACCAGGTTAACAGTTCACATGGTATCAAGACTATGATGGCTGTGAGTTAAATCAATGTGTGTTGTGAATGCTGTTCCGAAAGATAGAAATTGTGTTTTTGCAAGGCTGCGGTAAGATTGTAACTGCAATCACTAATAGATCAGACATTCGAGTTAAATATAGACGCATACGTAGTTAGTAAAATAACTTTACACTTACCCGGAAAAGGTATGAAGACAAGATATCTTTGTAGGATCTTCTTAAGTTATTGCTGAAACAAGGTTAAGGAGATTATAAAAATGATTATTCAAAAATTACGATCTAAAAGGAAAGTGTGTTCAAGTCATGCATGAATATTTAGAATAAGGTCATATGAAGCCTGTATAGAAGAAGGACAGAATGAAGGATATAGTCATGTATCTAGCATAACACGCTGTAGTCAAAGAAAATAAAACTATTACAAACATTACAGTCGTCTTTAATGCCTCGAAGAAGAATAAGTAAATAAATAAATATAAATAAAATAGAAAATACTATGATGCGACCACTCTGAAAAATGAAATTAGTGATTATAAATTAATCATAGTTACATTTGGTACAGCATCAGCGCTCTACTAAGCAGTAAAAACGTTACCTCAACTCGCATGTGTTGAGAGTAAAATACATTCATTCACTGGTCACAGTTACAGTAGTACATATTGTTCCAATTTGAATAATTTGATGACCGGGCGATCGAATATAGAAAAAGGCATTAAAATATAAACGCAAATGGTAGATTTATTAAGAAAGGGACTACAATCAAGTAATGCGAGCTAAGAAACCGTGGAAAGGGATGAGAAACGGGGCAGGTGGTGTACGTATGATAAAAGGACAAAATACAGAGTGTAAAAGGAAGGAATTAATATAAAGTATATAGCACAATGAAATCACTAGGTCTTACCTAGAACCAGAGAATTTAATTTTTTTCATACTCAGGGATTTATTTATTAGGGTGCAACTGGTTCCCCAGCTACTGGTGAGGAGATCGGCTGAGGAGACGGAGATCTGAAGAAATTTGCCACAGTATTAACAAAAATAAGAAAAAACCTTCCACAGTTACGAGGTCAATCAATAAGTTGCGTGTCTTACCTGTACCATCTTAGGTATTTGACGATTTCGTTGATTGAAAGTTATTTTCACTCATTTTGTTTGTTCTGTAATTTAGTTTGATTTATTATATTTGCATAATAGGTCGTAGGTTTTGTATGTAAATCAAATTTTTTGTAAATTGCTCATATGTATTCATTAGTGTATAGGGACTGATAAGTATAAGGCAACGTTTTTGACACAGATCAAATTGTTTTGTTCTTATAATTATGTTATATAAAGTGGGCTAAGAATTCGTTAACATTTGAATTAAACGTCCCACGCAAACATGTTACGGGTGTTTCTGGGACTGATGCTACTGGAATTTGCTGGCTACAATTATAACACATAGTTTCATCAAGATGGAGCTACCTGTCATACGTTCAGTGAGTCCCTGCCAGTGATCAAAGATATGTTTCCGGAAATGCTAATGTCCAGACGAGTCGACATTCCATGACCACCCAGAAATCCAGATCTATTCCCAACAGACTTCTTTTTAAGAAGTTATTTGAAGAATAGGTCAACCCCAATAAACTAAATACACTACGTCGACTAAACGAAAAAATCGGTGAAGAGACGTTGGCGATCTCGTGGCCTTCGAAAATTTTGGTGCTTGCGTAGAAGAGTGCAAAAGTCAAAACGGTGATCATTTAGACGATGTAATTTTCAAAAAACTAATTTCTACCAATTAGCTTTCTAGTAAATAAACAATTTTTATAATGTATCAAATGCTTTTTTTATATGATATTTTAAAATGTTAACTAATTCGTAGCCCACCCTATATGACGTTTCTTATTCTTAGAGGATATTTTAGTACTAAATGTCCCTAGTGGATAGTATGTTCTAGACCAAAAAATATTATTAGAAATCAATGTTTATATCGTTTAATACTTGTGGCACATCTCAAGTAAGCTGTTCTCCATTGAGACACGCTGTTACGGCTGAAATCGGCTGGGAGTACATCATCTTTTTTTTCTTTTTGTTTTATTTTAAGAGCCTGCCAAAGCGACTCTACTCTGCCTGTTGGAAGGCGTGAACAGAATTCAAGAGTTGTGGTCACCATACTTATTGCGAAAGTAGACAATGCAATATGGCGACACGTTATGGTGATTGAGATGTTTCTTCACGCCCCATTTGTGGATGTAAAAGGTGTGACAGTCAGCGTGGCAGTGTAATGCTCACACATTTACCATGACAACTGTCACCCCTGCACAAATGGGCCTCCAGTCTTGCACTCACCAACGAAACACGACATCATGAATGCGGTTGCTTTAGGTTGATCTTCTGTCTGAGTGTAGTATTGCTCCGGTCGAGCCGGCCCATTCGTGCTCAAATCGGTGTGGCTCTACTACATATAAAAACATTAAAAATGTGTTTAAATATTTATAATTCTATTCATTGAATCAGATATTTTAAAAAAAAAATATAAAAGCGTTTCAAACGCTCGTCTGTTAGTTAGAAAATGTGAAAAATAAAGAATTTCAGTAATACGCGGCCGCTCCAGGGGGCTGGCGTCGGAACTATCAGTGAGGATGTGTCGCAGCTATCTTGTCACACAACCACTCCCTTACTCTTGCACTTCTTATTTATGAGCGCAACTAGATACAAGAATTTATACCCTATTTGGCAACACATTAAAATATTCCGACATTTAATGTGACAGTTTTCAAAAGACAAAACAAAATTTAGTATTACGTATTTTAAAGAAACTACAAAAGATAATGCATATTTCTTTAAATTTATAATGATAGTTCTATTACTTGAAATATACAGGGTTAAATTAAAATTAAATTCGAATGTTTTTTGGAGTATTTTATATTAATATCATATATATCAAAATCAATATATCAAAACTAATAATTTCTTTCACGAAAGGAAAATATGCCATCGCTACAAATAATATTATTCAATTGCCACCAATAATGTAAGAACCGATACGAGATTAGGAATGGATGAATTTTGGATGAAATAGCTATGTGAACTTTGGATTTAAAATCTTTCGAGAATTAGAAAAAATTGATTGAAATAGAAATAGAAAAAACTTATTGTCAGTTTATTTTAAAAGTTTCTCATGAAAAAAACTTCAAAGTACTGACTAGAGAAATATGATAATAGGTAAATTATATTGCAAGCCGTCAAAATAACTTTGTAAAAATATTGAAACGAGAAAATACTATTCTTACGTGATATATATTGGCATTCGCCATAACGTTGAACGGTTTGCAATAATTTCATTCGTTTAATATCTGTAAGTAATATTGAAATCGAATAAAAAGAGATTTATGACCGATCTACCCGATTCAAAGAAGCCTAAAGGTTTTATTTCCGTCCATTTAAATTAAATGAATATTTTATTTAAAGAAAAAAAAATGTAGATTTGTTATTTGAATAGTTTGGTCGACAAAACTTTTGACCGCACTCCCTAGACCAGGTTTGTACTCGTATTTCTTGACATTATTTCTTCTTTAAGACTAAAGGTGCAACACCAAACTTGTTTGGTGTTACCTCGCCTAATTACTTTAAGGTGAGTCACCTGAAAGTAATATTTTTTTTGTTTTTAAAGATGCAAAACCTGACCTGTGAGCCCCCAAATACCATGAATACGTAAATATTGTGCTCTATCCATCCCATCCAAGTTCTTGTAGTCTAAAGGAACGTAACATCTCGAAGTTTGTGAGATGGCATTATGTTATTGTAGAACGATTTACGCACGGTTTGTAATGGATTACCAACTGCTTGAGAGTGCGGAGGCTGTCAGATTTTACCCTCAGGGGAGTAAGGTACAATGTACGTCAAAAATATTTCCAGCACACTTGAGTGGCTTTGGGTTATATCGATGTTTTGGATACAACAACGATACGTGTTTGTATTTTCCTGTAACTTTTGGGCACAATTTTTTTTCTTTTTTAGTTAATTCAGTTTTATAGTTATATAAATGTACTAGTGGTCGCCCAATGGTCGAAATTCGACCATAATAAATTTAAATTGTAAGTGACTTAATATATATTATTAAAATATCATATTCAAACATTATTAAGGTTCTACTGCCGAAAACTAAACTACTATAACCACAGATTTGACCAAGACTGTTATTTGCCAATCTCTTTTTTGAACAAATTATATGAAATTAAAAAGAAGTAAAATAAAGAATACCTATTTAAAAAAATGTTTATTAAAACAAAACATGCTATAAGAAGATGCAAAACAAAAAAATCATGCATTAAAAATACTATTCATTTAGAGCATTTTTTATCGCATATTGCAATAATTTAATTAATGATTTAAAACTTCTCTGAAAACAATGTTTTTTGTAAAAACTCTTTTATCGTTTGCTAAATATCTTGGGCCGTTATATTTGGATATATAAAACCTTAAACCATCGAATGAACGAACTCTACTTACTGCGACATACAATTGCCCATGTGTAAAAACTGGCCGATTTAATAAAACTCCAATTATTTGGAATGTTTTGTCCAATTCCAGTGAAATTTTACGCATTATGTTGTTGTTACATGTTTGATTAATACGTTCTAGTAACCTATAATTAATAGCAGTGTCAACATCATAAAAATATAATTGTGTATAACATGGTGAGTGATTATAAGCGGCAGTCATTGGGCCTGATCTGTGATAAAAAACATCATGTATTTTGAAATGATACACTCTTCTTGTCTCAGCAACTTTGGCTTTTGAGCTAACCATAGCTGAATTATATTTCCTAATATTTTCAAAATAATTTTTGATTTACTTTTTATTGAAGGTTCATTTGAAGTAAGTCCATTATACAATGATTTAAAATATTCATTTTGACTTAAGGGTGGTAATAATGCTTTACCTTTGTGACAACATGAAGTGAATGCAGTTCGGTCGCCTAAAGTCACTTCAGATTCAAAATGTTTCGCATTGCAAAACCTGCACTCTAATTCCATTAAATGACATTTAGAGCACATTTAAATGTATCTCTCAAAATCATATTACTATCGAATACTACTGATGGGGAATTATTCCTTCCTCTTAGAGAAATATTCCTTCTTTATCTCTCACTCCGAGCCGTTAATGTTCTATGTCGAGGCATAATTAAAGTTCTTTCATTAAGAACCAGCAATAGCAAATTATATTTTTTTTGTACCTCAATGTTGTTATTGCAGATTGCTGCTACAGAACTTTCTTTATGCATATAATGATAGTCCGTGTACATTTAAATGTATGTTGCTGCTACATAACTTATATATATTACATAAATTTGTATAAGCGCTCAGTATTTCACGTAGTATTCATCAAATAAAACTTTTCTGTTTGACATTCAACTATGTCTATAATAAACAAAAGAAACAATTTGACCACAGAGTATGTATACGTGTACAAATACTTGTGTATGCGTGTGTCAAATGTATTCTGGTTTGTGTAATGTTTTATTTATTGATTTATTGTACTTATTATGCATTATTATTAAAATCTTTTTTTATATTAAATGAGGCAAATAAAACTTTTCTTTTTGATATGTCTTTGTCAGTACTCTATGTCTATGGACAAAATGAAAGTATGCGTGTACAAATACTTGTGTATGTATGTGTGTGTGAAATGTATGGTAGTGTGTGTAATGTTTTATTTATTGATTTAATGTACTTTATAAGTATTATTATTGAAAAATATTAGCGTTCTGCACTTCTCCAACGCATAAACTATAAGTGTGCCAAATTTTATACTCCTGCGTCCGCTCAATTTTTGTAAAAAGCGGATTAAAGTTTTTGTATCGCATATTAATATATAGATTATACATATATTTTGTATCACAGACAGAACTGAGTTCAAAACTATAAAAACTAGTAACTCCAAGTAAATTTACACGGTTATCTTGACTCAATCGAGATATTATATTATATAGTTCTTTAATACGATACTAGGAACTTAGCTATGATTCGAGTGCCGATAATGCCACCGTATGTGTGGAAGTATATATTTGTATAACTATTGACTACTAACTAAACGAGCCAAAGGGGCCGTAGTTGAGTAGGTATAATCGTTATAAAATAAAGCAATTCTAACCAGGTCAGCCTATGAATGACTTGATACATTCAGAACCTTCCTTGCCTCGGAGAACACGCTAAGCCATCGGTTCTGGTTGTCATTCGAACATGTTTGCTAATTTTCTCAATATTGACTCAAAGCCTCCAAAAAGTTGATTACATTGCCAGGTTAAAGGGCAATGCTTCAATCGCTGCCGTTCATAAAAGTACCTCGAGGTAAAGTAATACGTTTAATACATTTTTAATCTACTAAATACAGTAAAGGTAGACATGACGTCACGCACGCCTCTCCCGGGATTGAGTTGTGATCAACTTAATGCTTTTGGGCTGATTTCGAGGTAATTGAATAATGATGACGTTTGGCCACTTTGGCAGATGAGATTAAATATAGGACACAAAGCAACCATATCTTACATGACATATTTTACGTAACCATATTTTCTTGGTCTAATAAACTTGTCTTTTTATGTCATTATCCTGTTGACCAAAAGAGAGGGGTATCCAGAGTGACTTAATTACCTTGTGTCCAGAGAATTAAAATGAAAGAATTGAACATACATACAAGGACTTTGTAATACTATTAAGTTTACAGACTATTAAGTGTTAAATGAAAATGAAGCGAAACCTTATTTTCCTTCTTAAATAAATTATTATCGACTTTGACATTTGAAATCTTATTTAAATTAATGCAAATACTTCTGTAGAATCAGAATAAAAAATATTATGGACTGCTTTTGCTCACAGCTCCGCCCACGTATATGAAAAAAAAATCAGAGTATCCTCATTACAAGTATCATCGAAATTGATATACCGCTGCGTATAGACCTGAAAGCGTTACGGAAAGAAAACCGTTACTAAAGAGTAAGTAAAAAGTTACTTTCACACTACTAATGTATAAATGTGACAGTTAATCTATCTATCTGCTACTCATCACACTTTAACTGCTGAATCGATTTAAATCAAGTTTGATAAAGAGATAATTTGAGTTGTAGGAAAGTTTAAATAATTATGTAGTAGACCTACAATAAAGTCCACGGCACCACATGTCTAACTCTATTCATTAATCTAAATCTAAATAATAATAAAAATATGTATTCATGCCATCTAAGTATTTATTTAATTAAAAATAGTATAATTAAAATTTTTGCCTTGCTAGCCGTTGCCGATATTACAACGTAAAAACATGGTAAATGACTTCATCTAGTATCTTATGGCAAAAACTTATTGTAAATTTCGATATAGGATTTCTATGTTACCTAAGAACACATTACTTCAGGAATATATATGTTACACAAATAGTACCATATTATGAACGCTTACAAAACTTCTTTTTGTAAATCATGTTTTATTTTAAAAAGATAACGGAATCATGCAATTATTATACGAATTTTTATTAGACAAAAAAAATATCTGTATCTTTCATTGCAATCCTGTAACTGAGGTGGTAATAATAAGGCATATAAGTGTTGTTATATCGTAAGTAAAGATATAAATTATTTATCTCTTGATTTTTCTTCTCTTATGTCTTTTTCTTACATATATAATATTATTGTAGTAAATACTTAATAGGTATGATATACTATAAAATATTTGATTTCGACTTCGTATTTTTTTTCTTGATAGAATCTTTGTGTTATATTTTTTGTTCCTAAACACGTATGTACTAAATGTTTTGATTATAATAGCATATTAAATATGCAAACACATACACACACACACACACACACACATACACACACACACGCACACACACACACAGACACACACACGCACACGTACACGCACGTTCTTTTATTTATTTAATTCATAATACTCTTTATTATAACACAAAAAACAAAATTACAAAACCTGGCAATAAATTGTTGAGAACCTTGTAAAAAGCCATATTGCAGGGCTTTACTTTAAAATAGTTGTAGAAAGTTATAAGCGCGAAGACGCTCGCAACTTTAAAGTATGTTAAGGAACAACTCTTATGTATAGTCAACTTGTTGTTTTTCATTTTTAGGGTTACAGTTTCAGAACAATGCTAATTATGTATGTAACCGAACATCAACGTACTCGTTATTATAATATCTTATTATGTAACGTAAAATAGATCCCTTCAGTAATAAGCAAATGTTATATATTTTTGAATGTTTTTTTTTATCTCGACCACTTTACGCTGTTTGTCACATTTTTACATTATTTTTACATTGTCACAGAAAACTAACATAATTACAGAAAACATGCTCAAAAGTTAGAAGTTGTTTTTAGATATCTTTGGAAGACTAGTATGATACCAGAATCTTTTACTGTCCGACCGCCAGTGATTAGCAAATTATTAATTAAACGTAATGTCTAATCTGAAAGTGATATACAATACCACATAACTTTTTCGCCTATATCGAAAAAAAAAACCAGATTGAGCCATAAAAGGTTTATTATTGTGAGAAAAATAAATGAAAGAGAAAAGAAGAGTTATATCAGACTAATCAAGTAACACAACGATGAATAAAGTTATAAAACACAATCATTAAGCGTGTTTTGTGATTATTTTTTTTAATTGAAAATATCGGCGAGAATTAAACTGTCGGGTGTGAGACTATCTAAAATTAGACTTAATAGATATTTCGGCGTAAACATAAGATAATCTTTTTCCAACATAATTTGAAAAAGCATCTCACGAAAACTTTAACAACTAAATTACTTATTCACTGAATGGCAGAAATCTCAGATTAAAATACTCAAACTTTGCTTTTTGAAACAATAACCATTATTACCTAAATGGATACTTTTTATAAATAATAAAAGTAGCTTTCTCTCTAAAAGCGTTTACAAACTTCGAAACTCGCTAAAGCCTCTCTTATCAATGAAAAAGAAAAGGATTAAAGTTGGCAAAGAAACATAAATAAGAGTAAGTAGCCCGTCTTAGATGGATGTAAAAGTTTTTATAGAAGGTAAACATTACTTAATGGCTTTATCTCATTTTGTTACACGCACAACTTCATTCAGAGCAAATGCACGATCTATTGTCCGACATTGGAAGTGACAATGATTTAATTATTTATTTTTAAAATTACTAAACTTAAGTGGCAGTGGGCGGGGCACATTACACGCAGAAACGATGGCCGATGGGGCCATAAAGTTTTGGAGTGGTGACCGCGTACTGGAAAATGCAGCGTTAGTAGGCCCCCCACAAGGTCGCAGGAAGCTGCTGGATGCGAGTGGCACGGGACTGGTTATTGTGGAAAACCTTGGGGGAGGCCTATGTCCAGCAGTGGACGTTTTTTGGTTGAGATCATGATGATGATGATGTTATAAGATAGTGTCCGTGTAGTGACGGATAAAGAATACGGTGTGTAACAGCTCTGTTCATCCTGTATTCAGACATAATATCATTACTTTTTTAAATGATCACTACGTTCGCGTAGTATTTTTTTATATTTCAGTAAGATCGGTGTCTCCTGGTTAACCGATATTAAACCAAATACCTAACTGAATATAATATTAATTATTTATTTATATATAGCCGTTTCAATATTTAAATTATTGAAGTTCCAATTAACTTCTACAAAGTTTGAACTAGGTTAAATCAGAATTATTAAGTTGTACTTAGAACATAAATTTATTTCTGTTATTAATTTAGTTGATACTATGAAATACGATTAAGTTTTGATAACTAAATACTATAAATATACATAAAAATGTGATTGTAATTGGTAAATAAAATGTAATTGGTTATATTATTAGTGTGGGCTTTGAAAATTCAGTAGTATAAACAGTCTATATATAACATCTACTAATCGCGTCAACTTTGTGCCTTATTTTTATTATGCAACCGCAATGTGTAGTTAATAAAATATAAAAAAATTAAGTTTTAATTTCAGATTATTATTTTGACATAAAAATAGTGTAAATTTTAACCACCACAAGATAGTTTGTAGATCGTTCGTAACACGAAGAAAAAAACTTAAGAATGGAACATGTTTTTTTTTATTTATATATTTATATTTATTTACAAATCGATTTCAACCACATATACTTGTGCATCACATTACTACTGACCAGTAAAAATATAAGGTGGGCCAAGAATGTTTTTAACATTTGAATCTAATATCCCGCGTAAACATGTTATGGTAGTTCTTGGGACCGATGCCACTGGAATTTGCTGGCTACAATTGCAATACATGATTTCAATAAGATGGAGCCACTTGTCACACATACAATGAGTCTCTGCCGGTGGTCAAAGACATGTTACTGGCAAAATTGATTGCAAAATAAGGCGACATTCCATGGCCATCGAGAAGTCCGAGTGTATCCCCACCAGACTTCGTTTTATGGAGTTATTTGAAGAATCGTATCTACATCAATAAACCAAATACACTACGTCAACTAAAAAAAAAATCAGTGAAGAGATCTCGGTGATCTCGCGGTCTCTTTGCCAACGAATATTCAAAAAATTTCGGTGCTCGCTTAGAAGAGTGTAATGTTATTTTAAAAAAAAGTTTCAACTAATTAGCTTTCTCGTAAATAATCAATTTTTATAATACATCAAATGGTTTTTATATGTGATTTTTTCAAATGTTAACTAATTCATGGCTCACTCTATATGATGTATACATAAGTTTTATTATAAACTACATTGTTAGGTAGAAAAATATCTTTTTCTTTAAATAATACGTCTATGTCTGCCTATAACTGCTAATTGTAAACTAAAATCATGTTTTTTGATGAACACTGCAACCCTATTATTAGAACAAAATAGGACAAGTGATGCAGCTTCTACTCCATCTGTTCTATTCTGTTCTACTCTAATATTCTTACTGGGTAGAAGTGTATTTTATCATTATCTCATTTTTTACCTGCAATAAGAGTTCACAGGACACTAGTTCAAAACTATAGTCGTTAACAAATTAGTTTGAATTAGTTAACATTGATTACGGAAACGTAATATGCATTGTAAGTAAACCAATTCAGAGACATAATTGTAAACCTATGATGGTTACTTAATATTTTAGAGTTACCAAAAGCATTTTACTATAAGTTAGGAAAAATCTATGAAAATCTCGATAAAATACTCCTATGTACCTAACACAGGAGTATCAATGACGTCATACATATAAGTATTAGTTGTTTGATATTGTTTATTATTGACCACAAGCTACTTGTTAAGATCGACAACCAATGCTAAATACTAAAGTAAACTACCCCTAACTAGTGATTAAATAATTATAGGTTGAAAGGTACAAGTTGGGGTCTTGTTAAGGTAATAATTTAAATTTTGGTAAAGTCAAACGCGTCATTGTTGAAACTTTGTCATCTATTGGCTGAATAATTCATATTGTTTAGGGTCATATGTTTGTTTAGGATGATATTTTGATGAAATACCAAATTCTAACGTCCACGGAACAATCTTAGTTAAGTTGATTAATGTAGGTTCGGCCAATATATAGCTGTCTTCATAAATTATTTACTAGTTTTGAGTATTACTAGAAGGTTTATGAGTAATAGGTAATAATATTAAAAATAACAAGTCGACATGCAACATTACGAAGTTGAATGGTTTGTTCGTTTGGTTGAACATGCTAACCTATCAAGCTAATGTGTTAGATAACCAATTTATCGAGAAAGGCTATATTCGATATAAGCTATATTCGACACATTTCGATCAGTTGAAACAGAATATCAATGAAAAATGTAGCAAAAATGATGGAAATAATTATTTTAGAGAGTTTTTGTGCGTTCGCTACGTATGTGAGATTTAAAGATGACGATAACGCCCGCATTAGTAAACTTATCTTGTATCTTGTGTCACGGGGCTATTTATCCTGTGTCCGTTTCTAAACACAAAGATACGTGAGACGGACACAAAAAGCACCCAGATTCAGAATAACAAATTTGTGTATTACGAAAAAAAATTTTCTCATAAGAAGTTTGACCCCACAAAACTTAGCTCAGTGTAGGGCGGCTTGGTGGCTGGGGTGCTTGGCTAGAAAACCTCCACGTGGTGCACCCTGGTAACGTTGGCGATGGTGTTCATCACTGCCAACGGCTAATGTTCTAGCACGAAGAGGAAGCCATTTTCTTCGGCAATTCGGCCGAGACTTGGTACAACAGAGCGGGCGGGTTAGTCGGATCCTCTGTTGGTTCTTCGCTCTTCGGAGCAATGAGGAGGAAAACCTCAGAAAAAAAAAAATCACGATGGTGGGACCCTTTCTAGGGTCAGAGTTCCTCCGCTCAGCGGTGGAAAAGTTAGGACGGGCTCGGTGTGCACTCACACTGCCACCGAGTAGGCATCAGGAGACGTAGTCTCCCTGCCGCCGTCGCCATATCGTAGTCCCGAGTTGGAGTCTCGCGACTCCAATCGGGGGCGAGGGTCTTGGCTTAGCCGCCCGGACTGCGAGGTAGAAAACCTCTATAAAAAATTACCCCGAATCCCGTGTTCTGGTGCGTGGCCAGGGGATGCATGGCTGATGGGTTGTTCAGTCGCAAGCGCACTCCCAGCCGAGGCACCTGCGGACCCCTCGGTTGGGCACAAATTTACGCTTGCCCGGGTATTGGGGGATCTCTGCCCGGGTCGACCTCTAGTTCTCCCCCACTCGTGGGTTTTGTTATGGAATACTCAAAAATTACAAAAAATTATACAAAGGAAGAAAACAAGAAGGGTAGGAACATAGAAGAGAGTGAAGAAATTTCGACTGAGATGCCTATCACAGAACGGCTCCCAGAAGTAAATCTAACTTCTGGGAGCCTAAGAAGATCAGAACGCTTGCGTTCCAGGTCCGTCGTACCGTCGGATGATAACTCCAGTACGACGACGAACACACTGGAGCAGATGTACATGGAGCTCCGCGATTGTCGCAAACGCGGACGCTCCATGGACGAAGACAGCGACGCGTCTCAGGAGTGGGTGCCTCCCAAAGTGGCTAGTAGCCGCAGAGGGAGGTCGCGCACACCGGTCTCGAGGCCGTCAGGCTCCATCTTTTCAAAAGCGGATGCCTATAGACGGGTTCGAGTTGAGGGAGAAAATTTAGTGGAGGAGGAGATCGCCGATCTCCTGCTAAAGATCCAGGGGCCGGCTTTGGGAGATTCTGCCTCACAAACGCCGGTGTCTATGCAGGAGAGGGCGAACGTAGCTGTGGCCATCATAAACAAGGTGGCTACGAAATCTACGAACCTTAAGGGCCATTTCGTAAAAGCCCTGAAGGACTCCTCCTCCACTATAGCTGGAGTAGTTGAGACCCTGATTGGAGATGTAGCTCGCCTCCAGGCTGCCAATGAACGCCTAACAGGACAGGTAGCTGAACTGAGTGCCCAGTTTGCCCAGTTTCGGGCGCAGGCGGATGGATCTGCGCCTGGCCCGGCTCCGCGGCGGCTTTCGCCCTCTGTCGATTGCAGTGATGCCCACCTTCGCCAAATTCTGGAGGCGGTGGGACGTATGCTGGATGGGCGTCTTGCGGGCCTTGAGGCGAGATTGCCTCCGGCCCCCGTTGTTCGGCCGCCGCTCGCAGCGGACAGATCGCGGACTGCATCAGCGCCGGCTCCGCCTCCCATTACGGCTGGTCGCAGATCGTATGCGGCGGCGGTGTCGGTATCTGCACCTGCGATCACTCCCAAGTCTGGACGAGCAGTCCGTACAGCAGCGAAAGCAGCTGCACCGAAGGCTGGGCCTGCAGCGAAGAAAGCTGCGCCAAGGATAATGGAGGTATATCCTTGCCTCCCCACTCCAAACCCTGGTGTTCTAGCAACAAGCCCCTCTGCGAATGCTCCCTCGAATAGTGAGTGGCAGTTAGTCGGAGGCAATAAAAAAAAAAAGCCCGAAAGCGTAGTAGGAGGGCTGCCAAGAACGCAGCCTCGACTACACAGCCGCCTCCGGTAGCACGGATCAACAAAACGAAGCCACTGAAACTACAGCCGCCTAAAACTGCGGCTGTGGTAATTACAGTATCACCGGAGGCGGCAAATGGGGGACTGTCCTATGCGGCTGTTTTCAAGAGGGCCCGGGACAGTCTCGCCACAAATAACTTCGGGACAGTAGGAGTCAGAATGCGCCTCGCCCAGACGGGAGCTCGAGTCCTCGAGTTCCCTGGGGCCGAAGGCGCAAAGACGGCGGACACGTTTGCCGAGAAACTGCGGGGTATATTCGAGGCCACGGATGGTGTAAAGATCGCCAGGCCTACGAAGTGCGTAGAACTGCGCATTTCGGGCCTGGACGACTCTGTGACGTCCGAGGATGTCCGCGCTGCAATTGAGGAGAAGACGGGATGCAGCGCGGACAGCATCCGGGTCGGCACCATCCGCCCCGGTCCAGGTGGGCTTGGCGCGGTGTGGGTCAAATGTCCAGTAGTGTCAGGCAAAGTCCTGGGCGACGCCGGAAAGTTGCTCATCGGTTTCGTGAACGCTAGGATCACGGTCCTGGCGCCGAGACCGATGAGGTGTTATAAATGTCTGGCGTCGGGACACACACGCGCCAAGTGTGTTAGTTGCTTTGACTGCAGCGGACTATGTTTCCGCTGCGGTCGACCGGGGCACAAGGCGGCAGAGTGCTCTGCCGCCCCTCACTGCCCGGCGTGTGCAGCGGGTAATAAACCCGCCAATCACCAGATCGGGCAGGGAGGCTGCAAGCCTTCCCGCAATTCTCGGCAGACGTCAGGGGCTAGTCAATCGACCCAGGCTGCCTCTGACGTCGTTCGTGCGTCGACGTCGTCGCCCATGGAGGAGGCTGTAGAGACAGTCCAGTAATGGACCAAGTCTCCAGTCTCCTAGTCCAGACGAACCTGAACCACTGTGCTGCGGCGCAGGACCTCTTCCTGCAAACCATGGCACAGTGGTCGATCGGTGTTGCCGTAGCCGCGGAGCCCTATTACGTTCCTCCCCGTTCAAACTGGTTGGGTGACCGGGACGGTTCCGTGGCAGTCGTCGGCTCCACGGCGGCTCATTCCCCGCCCTTGTCGCTTAGAGACAAGGGCACTGGATATGTTGCTGCCGAGTGGGGGGGATCACCATATATGGTGTCTACTTCTCCCCCAACCGGAGTTTGAGCGACTTCGAGGTTTTCCTTAACAACTTGGAAACCTCGATGCGGCGGTTAACGTCTGGGCATGTCCTAGTGCTGGGGGACTTCAATGCAAAATCCATTGCGTGGGGTTCCCCCAGAACGGACGCAAGGGGCGATGCCGTAGAGGAGTGGGCGGCCTCGGTGGGCCTCTGTTTATTAAACAGAGGCTCCACCAACACGTGCGTGCGACAGCAGGGAGGGTCGATAGTGGACCTTTCGTTCGCTACCCCTGCCCTCGCCGCACGAGTAAGGAACTGGCGCGTCCTGGAAGAGGTTGAGACGCTCTCGGATCACCTCTACATCCGATTTGAGCTCTCCCGGACCCAGGACCCCAGTAGGGGTCACGCGGCGCGGCGTTCTTCTCGCTTTCCGCGGTGGGCTGTAGCCAAACTGAATAGGGACCTACTAGAGGAGTCAGCCATTATTCACTAATGGCTGTCTCCGCAGGCTCCGACCGAAGAGGTCGACATGGGGGCTGGTCGTTTCCGCGATGCGATTACGCAGATCTGCGATGCGGCCATGCCCCGTATCCGAGGTTGTCGGCCTCCACGGAAGGAGGTTTACTGGTGGTCCCAGGAGTTGGTGGACCTCCGCGCGGCCTGTACTCGTGCCCGGAGGTCCTACACCCGTAGTCGGCGGCGACACCGCGTAGATGGCGGGGAGGACCAGCTTCATGAGGAGTACCGAGAGGCGCGGAAAACTCTGAAGCTGGCCATTAGCCGCGCCAAAGAAGTGAAGAGGAAGGAGATGCTGGAGGGTCTCGATCGTGACCCCTGGGGTCGCCCTTATCGTGCGGCGCGACAAAAGCTCCGCGTGTCGGGCCCCCCCCTTACAGAGACCCTCCAGCCCAGCTTCCTGCGGGAAGTGGTCGAGGGTCTTTTCCCGCAGCGGGCGGAGCACACACCCCCGTCGATGGCCTTCATGGTCGAAGACGACGGGGGACGGAACGAGGATAATGTTCCGCCCGTCAGGGAATCGGAGATAGGGGCGGTCGTTCTACGGATTCGCTCTAAGAACACCGCCCCTGGGCCAGATGGGATACCTACCCGAGTGTTGGCGCGAACCCTCGACCACATGTCGGATCGCCTCGGGGAAGTCCTAAACGCCAGCTTGGCGTCCGGGCGCTTTCCTGAGGGCTGGAAGAGTGGGAAGCTGGTCCTACTACGGAAGCCGGGACGGCCGGCCGATTCGGTCGCGGCTTATAGGCCCATCGTATTGCTGGACGAGGCGGGTAAATTGTTTGAGAGGATAATCTCTGCCCGCATCGTCCGGCACCTCTGCGAGGTGGGCCCCGATCTGTCGGACGCCCAATACGGGTTTCGAGCCGGGCGTTCGACAGTCGATGCTGTGTTGCGCCTGAGGGCCGTGACCGAAGAGGCGGTGAGCTGTGGTGGTGTGCTGCTGGCGGTGTCGTTGGACATCGCCAACACATTTAATAGTCTGCCATTTAGCTGCATCAGGGAAGCACTCCACTACCACGGGGTGCCAGAGTACCTGAGGCGGCTTGTGGCAGACTATCTGGAGGAGCGTACCGTCATGTACGAGGACCGAGATGGTATTCTGAGGCGGCGGCCCATGTCGTGCGGTGTTCCACAGGGGTCTGTCCTCGGACCACTCCTGTGGAATATGGGATACGACTGGGCCCTTCGAGGTCGTCTTCCCCCCGGGCTGGGCGTAATTTGTTACGCCGATGACACATTGGTCACGGCCCGGGGGGCGAACTTTCAAGAGGCGGCGCGCCTGGCCACCGTGGGAGTCTCTTTGGTGGTCGGGCGCATTGAGGCGCTAGGTTTACGGGTGGCCCTAGATAAGACGGAGGCCCTTTTGTTTCATGGGCCCCGTCGTGGTCCACCCCCCGGCGCCTCTATCGTTGTCAATTCGGTCCTCGTACCGATTAAGGCCCAGATGAAGTATCTGGGCCTGATCCTAGACGGCAGGTGGCTCTTCGACGAGCACTTCCGACAGCTTACTCTAAAGCTGGTCGGCGTTGCTTCTGCCCTTGGGCGACTTTTGCCCAATTTGGGTGGAGCCAGCGTCGCGACGAGACGGCTATACACGGGGGTTGTCCGGTCAATGGCACTGTATGGTGCACCGGTGTGGGCGGCGGCTCTGACCGCTCAGAATAGGGCTCGCCTATGGCGCCCTCAGAGGATATTGGCGGTTAGAGCCATACGTGGTTACCGCACCGTATCGACGGAGGCGGCGTGCGCCTTGGCCGGAACTCCCCCGTGGGATTTGGAGGCGGAAGTGCTCGCCGAAGTTTACCGGCGAACGGCTGACTTCCGGGCGGGTAGTGGCATACGGGCCCCGCCGGTAGAGATACGCGAGTGGCGAGAGGCCGCTCGTCGAGCCACGATGGCTCGTTGGTCGTCCCGGCTGGAGGCTCCACGTGCTGGCTTTGCCGCCGTGGAGGCTCTCCAGCCGGTCATCGCCGAGTGGGCAGGGCGGCAGCACGGGACCCTTTCCTTCCGACTGACGCAGGTCCTTTCCGGGCACGGTTGCTTCGGGAAGTATCTGCACTCGGTCGTCAGGAGGGAATTGAGTCCCGCCTGTCACCACTGCGACTGTAGTGAGGACTCGGCTCAGCACACGCTAGCGGTTTGTTCCGCTTGGGCGGCGCAGCGTGGGGTCCTCACTGCAGTTATTGGAGGTGATCTCTCGCTGCCGGCCGTCATACGCTCCATGGCCGGTAGCGACAGTTGTTTTACCGCGGTCGCAACCTTCTGCGAAGACGTAATTTCGCGGAAGGAGACGGCGGAGAAGGCCCGGGAGGACGATGTCCACTCGGACCCAATTCGCCGCCGGCGAGCCGGGCGGCGGAGGCGCGCATACCAGCGCCTCATGCCGCCTTGAGTGTGGCCGCGGGTGGACGGGACGGGTTTTCCCCTCCATCCGCTATAGTGGCCAGCCGCGAGGAGGTGATGTGCGCGTGTGCCGTACGTCGCCTAAATAGAGAGTTTATCCGCAGATGGTGCCCGCTTTAGCGGGCAGGCGCTGGGAGGGATCTGGATGTCGTAACAGCAGCGGTTCCCGGATCCCTCCTATCTCAGGCGCAGAGTGGCACACCGTGTGGTTTTAGTCGGTCCGATTCCGACACACCACCCCGCCGTAAACCCCGGTGGGGTGACGGCCCGAGGGGGTTTCCACAAGTCAAAAAAAAAAAAAAAGGGCGGCTTGGTGGCTGCTTAAACAACTATCTTCCGTGAAGTTGGCCCCCTTTTCAAATGTGAAAAAATCTGCAACAGTAATTGTTTGTTATTTAACGTTGGATCACTATATTCCAATTTTAGTATTCAACTTTTTCTCGATAATAATACATAATTTGTAAAGTTATTTTTATTAAAATCTATATTAATCTTTGTCCAAATAAATACAATATTCATGATATAAATTCTAAAGTTAGTCCTATCTCATAAAGATGTACCTAAATATGAAATATTAGATTCTATAAATATCTTCAATTTATACCCTAAGAAAATCAGAGGACTTTTAGAACTTGTTACTGTTGTAAAAAGTTACATAGCTTGGTGAAATGATTGAAATGTCTGAGGAAATATGATTTGTAAAACATTATCAGATGGTACCATACATGACCGATAAAATAAAGCAAAGATATGCTGAAAAAAGTGCTCAAAGAGATGTACACTCACTTGTGTCTCATCAATACTGTGTCATTGACGGTGTAATTGGTCACTTAAAAGCAGGTGACCCATCTACCATTAAGTGATTAATTAGGTGATCAATTACATGGTTGGTGAATTTACAAACGTTGCGTTTTTCAGATGAAAGAAAAAAACAATCAACTGCAACGTGTCTAAAGTACGATTAATATAAAGTACGATTTGATAGATTTTAGAAAAGAAAATATAAAATTTTCATTTTCGACCTTTTTTCAAGTAATTTAAATAAAAATAAATAATTAAAATTGGTTCATGAATGAGGAAGATATCACATAGTATATGTACTCGTAAAAATATGTACATTCGTAAAAGCGAGTATCTCCTGCTTTTGGACTTTTGCTAAAAAGAGTTCGTACTCTTTTATACCCAAGAATACGTAATTATCAAGTAGTACACATAAAATATTATTGTTGTTACCAAATATTATTAACATCTGCCAAGTTTTTTACTAAGTTGGAGTTGGCTTTTAAGTCTACAACGATACAGTTGAACTTTAAATTTTTATGTAAAACGTCTATCATACGATCTCAGTCCAAGTTCTAGGCGATATCGAAGTTCTTTAGAAAGACTGTGGTTGGACTTTTCAAGGTTCCCATTGCCTGCAACGATGCCCAAACATGTTTATATGATAACCAGTATAAACGGCTTAACTTGATGTCCAAGGCGCGGAGGAGTCTCAATGTACTCTTGTTACAAGTGGTCAGCCGTTCAAAGACTGACCTGGCTAAAAAGACTTCACTTTATATTGCCCTAATTTGACTGGTTACGACGCGAGCCTTCTTACTAAATATTATTTTTACAACGAGGCTAAAGATAAATGTTTATAGAAATCTCATATATTTTTGTATCTACCTTAAATACCTGTTTATTTTGGCTCTTAGATGTAAAATTCAATTGCATTTGTGTAATAATAATGCTTGCACAAAGGCAGGAGTTCAGTATTTAAATAAGCCACGTTTGCTTTTACCATGCGCTTGGGAAATCAATGATCTGGATTCATTTGGAGCGAGTAGCGACGTTGACCTACTAAAAGAATTCTGTTGTCCGACGAAAATTAATAAAGTGGAAAACTGAATCAAAATAAAATAAAGAAGAATGTTTGAACATGTGCTCGGATATTGTTTAAATTTTCAATTTCAACTTAAAAATAGAACAACATTTTCCATGAAATTTTTTATTTTTTTCATTAAATATTACATATTTCATAAAATAATTTATTAACTCTACAGAGTACTATATTAACCAGCGCTAGTAGCGAATATTGTTGCTAATCCAACAATTAGTTCACTTATCTACTTGATAAAGAAGACGTTTGTAAATAGTACATTATTTATATAAAATGTTAAACTTTATTGGCCTAAAAATACAAATCTGACACTTGGTGTGTCAGATTTGTATTTTTAGGCAAACTTCTGGAGCGATGGTGCCTTAAAACTTTAAGTTGTCATGGAGACGGGTACTATTTACAACATAATTAAAATTTACTTATTCTTCTCATTAAAATCTTTTCTTCTAACAAATTTTTGTTAATAATTAGTTAGATAGGTTTTCAATAATTTCCTATACATACCGTGAAGTATGAAAAAATTAATAGTAGCAATAGGATTTTATAAGAAATATCGGTCGATAGCAATTAACGTTCAAGGCGCTTTCGTGCGTGGTAATTAGGCACATATTAGAAAGCTTGTTAGTTTTAGGCTAATTTGAATAACGTCCTTGTCAGCGTATGACTGATGTTTTTAACTTATTTGGTGAACCTATGTCTTTACATAAGATCGATTAAGTCGTAAGAAGTCAACCTTTCGTGACATAGCGACACCAGATTTATGGACCTTTTTTTTATTGATTTACAAAATACCAGTGTACACACCACTCCCACTATGATCCTGTTTTCTTTACGCGGTCTATGAAAACGCCATAACTTCATCAGAGAACATCTCATTAGGCCGCCATAGTGTGGGTGACCATGCTGCATTATCTACATTCGCAACAAGTATAGTGATTACCGCTCTTGGATTCTACTCATGTTTTCCATCTGGCAGAATAGAACACTTTGGCAAGCTCAATATTTAATAAAATAAAAATGAAAAAACAAATGGGGTCTCCGGACATACAATTTCTCTCTTCTTCCTGATGTTGGGGAGAAGAGGACTCAAAGGATGTTGGGTGTGGAAAGTGTCTTTTGAGTTGCAGATGACCAGCGATAGCCACATTCATTGACCCACGTGGTTCTTTGCCCTTTTATTATATATAAAAACAAGAATGATGCAGTACTACTACCTTGTATTCATATTTACCTATCTTATACTTTGTGTTCATCTATCAACATAAACTAATACTTTAGTTTTAAAAATATTTTCATAAAAGCCCATTCTTTAAAAACTCTGCAATATTTTTATTTCAACACCTAGATGGTAAACAAATGAACAGATGTTAAAAGCAAAAATACACAATAGTGGTTCGTCGACGATTTTCTTTGCAGGAAAACAAAAAGTATGATACTCAAACCAAAGAGAAAATATCCGTTGTGAAAGAGATTTAAAAACAAACAAATAATGAACGAAAAAGAAAAAGTATTGCATCTTAAATAATATACAACTGTAATCAGAAATACAAATAGATTGCTTCCTTTTACGAGAATGCTTCAAAATTAATCAAGTTAAAAATGTGAAAAATCTTCGTCATTTTATACCAGGGTTTTTATTTATATATCTAGTTGAGACGTTCAAAGGAAATATTTACTCATGTTATTTAATTTTCATGAGTTACTTCTAAATTTTTATCACCTTAATGCAAATTTGAAGAAACAATACAATCAGTGGAGAAATGTCCACACAGTTCTATTTCTTCGAATCACTTGAAAAAAAAAGATAAAACATGGCTACAAAGTATCTGTGCGTACGATTACCACTATAGACAATGGGCAAATACATAATTGTGTTATAAGCACTATCATTTTCATCAGATCAGACAACGGCACGTGTGCGATGTTTGAAAACGTCAGTAGGTAGTGTCATTGATTGACACTGTTTCCTAAATTAATTAATATTTAATATTACAGGTAGGATGCCTATATGAATAGATTCTTTTAAAAACTTGTTAAATGACGGCGTGGAATAGTAAGTAAGACAGTTAAATTCGAAATATGACTCCTACAAAGACAACATTAAATTGCCGATCAAGAGATCTCGGGTTCGGTTCCTGTGTTGGGCCAAAAAGTGTTATTTGGGTTTTTCTTACAAGAAATTCCTTCTGTTATTAGGAACTTAAGTATAAGTTGGTGACGTGTCACGCCCTTCATGTGTCAAGCAGTCGGTTGCGGTTGTCATCAACATCTATGACAATCGTTATCGGGAAGTCAGTACCCTCAAAAATACTGATGACTTAAATCTTCAAATTCAGTTCATCTTCAAGCTTGTGAAGTTCAAATGTCAGTCGTTTCGTGAAAAAACTGTTATCCAGGTGAAACCAGTTGAACTAAATGCCGGCCCACATTAATATTGGGAATAATAAACACTAAGAAGAAGGAAGTAGAAGAGGTTGACTAATTCAATATAAGTAAAAAAAGTGCCAGGTTGTGACTAAATGTTGTTAATTTATCTACTTCGTCCACTTCAGTATAATATCACATTTCTTCTGGCATCCGGCTTATAGCAATTGCAGGGAAGATAAAAGTATCGAAAGTTTACTAATCCACCTTTAGCGTATATTATCCTGTTTCAGACGAAGATTTTCAGGTAAACTACATATATGGACATGATTCGTCTTTTATTCGTTTTGGACTTTTTTTCAAGATAGAGAGTGCATAATAGATTTATAGTAGTAGAGTTAATTATCATTTTCTTTTGTAATTCTCCTAGATTTTAAGATAGTAGAGCCACGCTGATTTCAGCACGAACGGGCCGGCTCGACCGGGTCAGTACTACCCTCCCATAGAATATCAACCTAAAGCGCCAGCATCCGTGCTGTCGTGTTTCGTTGGTGAGTGCGAGACCGGAGGCCCATTGATGCAGGGGTGACAGTTATAGTGATAACTATGTAAGGCTTACACTACCACGATGACTGTCATACCTTTTACGTCCCCAAGCGTGGCGTGAAAAAGCATCTCATTAGGCCGCCATAGTGTGGGTCACCACACTCCATTGTCTGTGTGACCACAACTCTTTGGATTCTATTTATGCTTTCCATCAGGCAGAGTAGAGTCACTTTGGAAGGCTCTTCATAAAAAAAGATTTTTGTATATATTAAAATGTGAAGCATAATCATAATAAATAAGTCGATGTCTAAAAGGAACTTAAAAAAATATTTTATTATAGAAACCTTTTAATGCCTGTGATAAGTTACAAATTTACGTTTTCAAATTACAGGTTCGTAGTACATTTTATATTTTTATTTTGTTTTAATAAGATCTTTCTGGCAATAGTTATCACTACATAAAATCAAATTTAAATACATATTTTCCTTCAATCATTCCTTCAATCAACAACAGTTCTAATTCAGCGAGAATATTTTCCGCGGTAAAAAGTTTTGACCCACAACAGACAGGCACTTTCAAGTTTTAAACCAGGAATAATTACGGTTAGAAGTTATGTACGTTGGTGTATATAATGGTCTCGGGTCGCCAATGCGTCACGCCAGGGTGCCCAAGGGCAGCGTAAAACACGTTTGCTAAGACCGAAACCCACCTGTGCGCAATCCTATAAATAAATACCTACATCTACTTCGCCTCCCATCGGAACAATTTATTTCATTTATTTATGAGGTTGTGAAAATATCATCATTTTTTATTTTTTTAGGAATGATAAGTAGATCTATTAGTGTTTACACTGAAAGGCAATATTATATTGGGTATATCATGATATTATAGTATACCCAAAATAATTCTTATTTAAAATCACGTTGAATGTAAACAAAATCATTTAATAACCAAATAAGTTGAAACTGTAAATGTATGTCAGTCTGCTATTTGTAAAGTTAACGCTGAGATACAACGTGGCAGCAAATGCTCAGATATTTTTAACTCAATGCTTGGATTAACTAAAACAATAGTAGAAAGAGTAATGTGGTGATTTCAGAAGCTTATTTCATGAAGAATCGTTCTGTTGAATATACCTTCACAATGAACGATCTGGATAGCACCCAAATTATTTCGGCGGTGAACAATAAAGTCCCAAATACAACCCTCTTTGAATTACGAACGGTGGAAAAAACTCGAATCCTATATTACTCGAGAATAATGTTGGAGCGCACGAGCCCCTCAAAAAAATACATCAGTGAAAATTGTTTTCCGCCCGGAGGTAGAATGTTTGCGAAGATTACTTTCACTGATCGTCCACGGCGGACGATTTTCTTACTTTATGAAACGAACGGGTGATGTGAAGAGGTAAGAATAGTCTAGCCTGGTAATAGAACGTGTTACTGAACTTTCAGTCTCTTTATGTGCACGTTCGTGCCACTTCAATAGTGAACTGAGTTATCTTGAATTTATTACGTCATTTGTGGGCCATGTAGTCACTAAGTAATTTCACACTTTTACTATAGTTGACAATCTTTATTTATGAGATATTTTTTGTAAACGTCATCTCCTAAACACCTATAAAATCAGTCTATTACAAATATAAGGTAAAAAAAAAACTGTTACCAAACACATTTGAAGTTAAAGAATATATTAACTATTCTTTAAATAAATCTCTAACTTTGTGGTACAAATGTAAATAGGTAACTTAATTGTTTTGTAAACACAAATAAAATTTAATTAAAACTTCTAAATCAGTAAGGTGTGAAATAAAGTTAAACATCAAACTACCACTTTAGCTTACCCGTTACCACTGAAATAGCTTTTGGCTTACATAACTAAGGTCCTAAAAGTACCCTCATAAAATAAATAGTTTCCAATTACGAAAAAAATGTACAGTCAGCCATTGAAAACCTTAACCCTTTTTGTGGTTCGATCGAAATAAAACGAGGCACCCGCTTTGCCGCCAGATTCAGGCTATAGTTAGGACCGGGCCGCTACGTCGCATTGAAGCACAAAATGGAAAACCGGGAAAGGTACCCCAAGGACCGAGTGAGGCTCTTTATGTAAATTCGCAGTGTACAAAAGGTGGGGTAATGTGAAAGAGAGATTGGGATTCGTTGAAGTTTTTTACGTTCAAGCATTGAACCGAATACTACTTGATTAACACTGTTAAAAATAAAAGAAATATACATCGTCGAAAAAGAAAAAGATATTACATTACTTAACTTTGCGTTCGCAAATATAATTCCAAGAGAATAACATGAGTAAACACAACATATATTACAAACATGACACTGTCTTCTGAACCGTTAATCGTGGTTGATAAAGAAATATATTAGAACATGTTTATTCGCGTGGTTACATGTTTTGCCGGCTAAATTCAAATAGAATTTACTCCACCGAGAAATAAATTCATGACAACAGGGACGAGGAAAATTAAAAGTAAATGAGTGATGTTCGTAAAATAAACAATAAAGTATAAAGACTTTCAGGAGGAAAGCTTCAGAAAGGTTTATTTACGAGCGTCTTAGGAAATTTGATTTCATATTTTCTTTGGCTTTTAATATTTTACTTGTATCTTGGGAGATTAATGGTAAATATACTTAGTATTGTCTACGCTAACATGACTCTAAATAATTTAGTTTAAGTACTTCAATTTGAGTGTTTTTTATTTTGAATTTAATGAAAACCTGTAATCTATTGTGCTCATCACACAAACATTTGAAATCGAACCCACGATCTCTCGCATAGCAGTCAGGATACCTAACCACCTAACATCGTAGTTATTATGTTCTAAAATATCGAATTTGGTACTGAAGACTAAACTAATACAAAAGCAATAAGTAACCCCCAACATAATTGTAATAGACCGCCAAACGTTGTCGAGGGACCACAAGTTATGGAGCGGACCTGTAACTACGTATATTGGTATCAAAATACTCCCAAAGGATGACCTTGGATACCCGTTACTATACCCTAATAATAATATCGTAAACAAATTTATACTGATGTACATATGTTTATATTGCCATTATGTTTTTTAAAAGTTTTGCGACACATGTAAATTGTTTCTGTTTGTGTGTGTGTGTTTCTGTTCAACTATATTTATATCGTGGAAATGTGAGAGTAAAGCTATTATGAAATGACTAAGACTATCCACGAAGTGTAGATGTTCCCCTCTTGTATGTAAAGCATGCACACTCTGTATCCTGCACGTCACCATTCCGACCTGCTTCTGCTAGGGTGATGGGTGAGACTTGTCACGCGCAGGCTTGCGCTTATGAAGGACGGAGATCGTTTTGCGTTCTCCGGTACCTAAATCTTGCACGCAGAAAGAGACAGTGGAGTTCTAAATGCTCTAGCTCGATACCATGGCTACAATCATGTTACCGAGTGAGAGAATCCCCACTCCGATGCCCGTTATGAGTTCACCTTCGCTCTACCCACGCCTGATATTCTACTTAAAAACCACCTACAATCAAAAAAGGGGGATTAAAAGGATGATTTAAGTCTAGTGCGTAAGTAAGAGGCTTTTGATACCTACTGTTTTTCTATCTAAAACGCCAAGAAAGTAATTCTTAGAATATTTGACTTTGAACAATAACTTCATGTACAGTAATTTTCTTTAATGACACTAAACTACTTTTTGACAAATTTCTCGTAGAACTAGACGAGTTTTTAAAAAAAAATTATTACTTGCTCTAGGTAGTTGCTTACGCAATTTTTTTTACTATTTTTACTCTTCTGCTAAAATTTTTCCATTTGATACATTTAAAACCGTTAGTTGTTTTCGATGTAGATTATCCAATGTCATATTTGCCGCGTGTATCTAATACGTATGTATGCATGTGAAATTCTTTATTACCTAATATCTTTCAAATCACTGCATGGATTTATTTAATTAACATATCGTTAGATTAGTCTTGGTAATCCATGTAGTTTTAGATGAGTGATGTGAAAATAAAAACAATCATGACGGCTGTAAGATGCTATCGTTTAAAACAAAAAAAAATGTTTTTGCTGCTCTATGAGTCTCGAAATAAAGACCTCGTCATGGCGAACTTATACTCGAAAACCGAATACCAACGTTATCTCTGCGATAAAAATCATTATAACTGTAACCAAAAAGTATAAAATAGAAAAGTATAATTAAAAAATAAAAAACTACGTAAAAGTCAACTAACTTATAACTTTAAATTAAAAATCAAAGGAAAAAACAAGGTCAGTCCAAAAGTATAGAAGACAGTTCAGTTATCTACTACAACATTAAAAAAAATCACTACCAATAAATACAAAAATAAAACAAATAATTAATTCTAATACTAATATTGACTGCAACAGTTGGGTTCTATTAAATAATCTAGAATAAAATCATACTATCCAAAATGGGTATCGACTATTGTGACATTGAAGACGGCCCTACGTGAGAGCGCTGTCGTAAAAAGAAAATATCTTTTGTTGCTATTTTTAGATTTTCGGGGTAAGAATACAATTCTATCTGATACCTATCACGACAAAAAGGCAGTTCTAATTCTAGTATCTTAACCTTTAAAATAATTTTAGCATGAAGAAATCAGACTTTAAGGCAACAACAGCTTCTTAGAAAAAGGTAGCATAAGTTTATTAATAAGCTTATGCTGCCTCTTTCTAAGAAGCTAGATATACTTAGGTACATTAAAACAATAACAATTTCTTAACTTATAACTTTCATTTTATAATTTAAAATTTGATTTTGAAACGAACATTTCAATAGTTGAAACTAATAACAACATTTCAGCAAAATATAATTTCAATTCACGAGAAACCTATTATTGCAAAGCATATATCGTTTCAAAACTAGACACGACATTATATTATAATACCTAGACAACTTCAAGTAACGCACTAACTTCAAATGTGGCGTGCTCCGTGGTATATTAGTACCCTACTGTGATTGTCATCAAACTATAATATTATTAATATACTCCTACGTAATCCTCTTAATATCTTTAGAGTGGGTTCTCATTCTCAACGAGGTACTAGTAATAAATATAATTAATAAGAAATTATGTACTTTAGATTTTAGACTTCATTTCTCTATAGATAGTAGATATTATTGAAAACTTATAAGCTTGTTTTACGTATGTTGCCTCCTTAAGCAGAATAAACTAATGTGATATATCTATATGATGGCTATAATAAATTTTAAATTATTATAATCGCAGACATAATGTAATAGTTGTGCAAATATAGATTGTTTATTGAGACATTTTCATACAAAATAGTTTTCTTTTACCTTTAGAAAATTATTGATTAAGCATAGATTTAACAGAGATATACGAGTAGAAGTACGATTGGGACAGACTGATTTCGTTAAGGTCTCTCGAAAACTTACAAAAAAAATCCAGATTTGTAATACACGACAAATTAATTTACTAATTCAATATTCTAGACAGAGATGAGATTGCGTCGAGAACTCAAAGTAAGGCCGCTTCTACCTTTGTGCCGAAAACAGAACTGTAGTTTCCATCTTGGTGATAGTTGAGGCGACACATCAAGTTAGATTATTTGGCTCAAATTGGACAGTAAAGTGTAAAATACGTAAGTGGTACTTATAATGTTGTGTATGAATACTGCAGTTATACGTGCTCTATTATAATGTGTCCTTTTGAACTACTTGTACAACAAATTTTTTGTCTGAAATTATTCTACCATACAATAGGAAAGTGTATTTATTGTTGTGTCTCATCCGTGCTGTCGTCTTTCGTTGATGAGTGTGAGACCGGAGACCCATTGAGGCAGGGGTGACAGTTATCGTCGTCGTCATCGTCGTAGAGGATCTACGCGGTGGATACCGATCTGTCGAACACCCAATTAGGTTTTCGAGCTAGCTGTTCAACAGTCGACGCTGTGTTGCGCCTGAGGGTCGTGACCGAAGAGGCGGTAAACTGTGGCGGCGTGCTGTTTTCGGTATTGTTCGACATCACCAAGGCTTTCAATAGTCTGCTATTTAGCTTGTGGCAGCGAAAGCGGCTTATGGAGACTATTTAGAAGAGTTTAACTTCATGTACAGGCTTATCAGCGTCTTATGCCATCCTAAGTGTGACCGCGAGTGGATGGGACGGGTTTTCCCCTCCATTCGCTACAGTGACCAGCACTGGACTGTGTGTGCCGTACGTCGCCTAAATAAACAGTTTACCTGTAGATGGTGCCGCGTCAGAGCGAACGGGTGCTAGGAGGGGTCCGAATAACTTAATAACAGCGTTTCTCAGATCTCACCTATTCTAAGCGCAGAGACGCATACTGTGTGGTTAAATTCGGTTCGATTCCGACACACTACCCCCCCGTAAGCCTCGGTGGAGTCATCACTCCAGGTCATCACCTGTGGGGGTTTCCACACGTTAAAAAAGAAAACAGAAAAAGGAGAGTGACAGTTATCGTAGTAGCTGTGTGAACCTTTGAGAGTTTCCACTGTGTACATTGTGAAACGATCAAAGTTGCACAAAAATATGAGTAATGTAAATCCGAATTGTTCCTCTTTAAAATGTCTAAAAAGAGTACGAGACAGCCGAAGTATTACTAATGTTTAAAATTAACGAACTATAACCTGTTTGCTTATAAAGAACAACGGTGAAGTTCCGAACAAAATTTTTATATCTTTTTTAACAACTAGTAATGAAAAATTTACAAAAATATAAAGATAAAATTCGTAAGCAATTTTGTCTTATATGTATTATTCATGAAGTTTAGAATTTAATTATTTATATATTAATTTAAGTATATATTCTAGGTTAAAGTTGAAGAGGTTTTGTATTTGTCGAAATATATAGCAATCAATTTTAAACATTAATAAAAGCATTCTTGGAGTAAAATAGAGTTAAACCTGAAATAAAAAAGTATATAAATTAAATTTTTATACAATTTTGTCTTAGATGCTAAAGAAATAGTATTATTAATATTTTTATCTGTGAATTGAACAACAAAATTTATCAGACGATTTTCATTGTCGTTATTGCCACATTTGAGTTTTTAATTTATTATTAAATTGTTACCAGTGTTGTACAGCTCAGAAAAAAATATAAGTTTTTATTTACTTTTATGAGTCGTAAACGTAAATAGCAAATAAATAAATATAAAAAGACAGTGTTTTTAGTTTGACGTTACGTTGCAACATAATTTGAATTGAAAGTTAGGAGTGTACTCAATTTCACGAAAGAAGTCCCACGGCGACAAATGAACCTAATGTGACAGGTCGGCCATGTTTGTTGTTGTCAAATATTTTTGTATATTCGTTGCCATTATTTTTTAGTAATTTATCGTGGTTAAACTGCTATATACAATACCCTAAGTTACAAACTTACTGATCGAGATATAATATTAAAGGTGAAATAGTTTTGTGAAGCAGAACAGTGGAATCGAGGTGTTTTGATACCAATAAGTAATGTTCTTAAGAGAGCAGTCACCACATGACAGTTATCTATTTGGGGACGTCAGTTTTATTATTTTTATACATATTTTATTTAGGACTGTTTTACATTTTTATACCTATTCAGACGAAAGAATTTTATCATTGTTTAGATTTAGGTGTTAAACTAAAGTATATGTATAAGTATAGTGTCTACTTTGTTTTAAGACTGAAATAGAAACATGGAAAAGGTATTTACTTTAAGTTGACCTGTACAAAAGTCATGTGGTTTAAAGTAACAGAAGTTCAGGACCCGAAAACAATTTTAAAATTACACAAAAATGTGAGAAACGAGTCTCCAGAAACGACGATCTTATGGATGAAGAAATGGATATCTTCAGCAAGTGGTAGTGAAACTGATGCTGGTGACCACAGTTATATGGATAACAATAATTCAGGCAGGGACAGTAGTATATCTGGAATAAAACCAATCGGAGATCACAATTATGTTATTTAAATTAAAAGAACTGAAATGTTTTAATGCTGTTTTATTTGATCTCTTTTTATATCCCTTAGAAATTGTTCATTATTATATAAACTCATAGGAACGAAATGTTTGATTTGCAAATTTTCGTAACATGACTGCAGCGCCGCATCTAGGAGAATTCTTTAGTATATGGAATACTAAAGAATTCCCCTAGATGCGGCGTAAATCATCGAGTATTCAATATCGATTAAAGAGATACTCTTTATTGTGATAGTATGATCATATTACGTTATTTAAAATTTACAATTATTGTTACATCAATTTAACAATATATTCTTAGCCGTTGGCAACACGTGTATGTGTTTAGACAACATAAAAAAGGCGAAACTTAACGAACAGATTCTTAAGCGACTCTTGTGCAGGTATGGACAAAGGATCTATTGCACTCGTTACACGAATTCCTTGGAAAGGGCTCTTAACAGACCTTTTTGGACTTCGGTGCCCGCGACATCTGGTATACATTTACGTGAGTGATGAATGCCTTAGAGTTTGATAGAACTGTTAACAAAAAAAGCGGTAGGAAGCAGGGCGCGGGGTGAGATAAAACGACAGGGTTTGAGGTAGTCGGGAGAGTCGTCGGTGAGGAGTCAGTGAGGGTGCAGGGTGAAGGCAGGACGTTCGTGAAAGCTGGGCATAGCCGGTCGTGTGGGTTACCATGACGTTGAGTAAGTTAGCATATATAACGATTCAGTAGCTAGGTAAGTCCTTGTTGCCTATTATTTCGTAGGATAATGATTTATATGTATTTATATGCCGGTCTGAGTATAGTAATAATCGTTGAATAATTAGATGATATCTCTCTATTATTTCTCGCTGAGCATTACTGTTGGTTTATCGGTACCTTTGATAGAGATAATGAGTAGAACTCTTTATAAGTCGCTGCGGTGTAGAGAGCTAAGGTATAGATCGAACGGAGCCATCCGGATTGATCGCCATCCGGATTCATAATCTCTCATTTTGATTCCCTCTTATCGCGGTTTCTTATTATTTATTTGAATCGTTATAAGCCAGTGGGAGAATGTCCAGTCTGGTGTCGAGTTCTACAGTCTAACGCGGATTCTGGAGGAGCGTTAGACCTCCCTCCACATTGGAGGGTGCTGGCTTGTGAAATAATACCTCATTAAATAACCGAAAAATTACTATACTCGCACTGGGGTTCAAAGGGGGGACCATCACAATTTTATAACTCATTGTCTTTAGACGCACTCAGGTCTTGTGCATAATTGGAAAAAGTTGTGCAATTATTCAGTATTTATTTATAGACCTACTATTTCCATCAGCTATTATTTCGCCATTGTTCTTTCTTCACGCTGTATAACAAAAAGCTACAGCCGATAGTAGACACAGATGAAGTTGTATTAGCCAGCTAGTTTTTAATCTCGCCGACATGTGATATCATGGATACAATTGAGCTACGCCGCAAGTGACATCTGTCAACGCATGTTATAGTGCAACAAGCAACTAGTTTTCATACATACACTTTCATTAATTTTTAACAAGGAAGTAAAGTACTTTTGTTTACAAAATGTAGCAACTAATAATAAAGGGTTGGTTTTACTTGTGATTAGAAAAAAGTGTTTTCTTATTGTAAATACAACAAAGGTTAAAGTGCTATTTGAGGCTATGGCCTTTTAAATTATGAGCATACATCGACGACGAAAGGAATGAAGCAGATCAATTAAAAGGGCTATTAAAATTTCTGCCTGCAAAGTACTACAGTCGAGTGTAAAAAATCACTATGCACTTGGGTATATATTGCTACCAGCTAGTTAGATCTAGAGAATTCCTAAAAGATTAGACTACTACTACACGTTGAAAAGCTATAGCAGTTTATCCAAGTTTGACTTCTCATGAAAATATAGGTGGACCATGAACTAGTTAATATTTGAAAAATCTTTTAAAAAAACATTTAATATATTGTAAAAAATATTTATTTTTAAAAAGTTGATTAATTGAAATTTAATTTTCAAAATTACGTCAGTTAAATAACCACTGTTTCGACGTTTACACTCTTCTAAGCGAACATTTAGTAGATTTCTAGAAGATACTATTAGTAGATTCTTTGCCCACCCTACATAAATAACTGTAACTACACACATTTCCAGTTAAATTTCTATATTTCAAGCATGATCAGCTAAAAGGTTTATCTTTTATTTACTTTTATTAATGAAATACTATTATAGATTCTATTGATGTTACTGAACCCGGCAAAAGTGAATCTATCTATAAATACCATTTTACCCGCAGCTCCGCTTTCGTGAATGTTATATTTCTGTCCCTCGGATATAGTACAGTTGTATACGATTAGGTATCAAAAAAGAGTGTAATGTTTTAAAGGATATACAAAACATTTTTTTTATCATAAATAAAAACAGAGATTTTCGGCACAGATTTTCGGCCCGACTACGGCAAAGTCAGAGTAAAATAAAGGAAGAGTAGTAATTATAGTGGTCTATGTATGTATATTTGTATGTTCCACGGTAGCATCTAGACTACTGAACCAATTTTAATGAATAAAGTGTCAATAGGTATGTGAAACTGGCTCGAGTGACAACTCGGCTTTATAAACTGAGATAATCATCATGTGTTTGTATCGAAAGAAAGGGCATGGAGAGCATATTCATATACGTTTATGTATACATATGTATATCTCCATATAAATTATATATCCATATAAATGCGAATGTACAGTTTCTGATGTTGAGTCGTATCAGTTATTTACTCGTTTAAGAGTCCTTAGTACCCTAGTTCGAATTCAGTTTTTTCCCCGTCTTACTGCTCGACCATGTAGCCACAATACCCTAAGAACAGTAAAGTATCTTCGCAGAAATTTGTTAATCTGAATATGTGCGTGCGCGCCGGGCACTGCGTACGAACGAGTTGTCAGGCAAGCATTAGCGTAATTTAGAATGTTAGAAGATCTCTGTAGCGTCGGCCATACCGCGAGTATTTTCACTGAGTACTTTATTTAATTATTTAACGCAGTTTTATATTCATTCTTTCATTCAGTGTCACCACTCTATTCATTCCGTGCATGTTGTAAAACTGCACTGCTGCACTGCGGCAATGCAACTAATATAGTACAACGTCACTGCAAGAGGAAAGGAGGTTTAACTTTGTCACAACGCTGGCTCCACTCATAATTGGGCAAAAGTAAGAAGCAGCGCCTACCAGTTTCGACGCAAGCTATCAGAAGTGATCAAGGATCAAGTTCAGATATTTCATCCGCAACTGAACCGGTATGGTAACCGAATCGATTACGATAGAGACGCCGGAAAGTGGACCACGACCGGGTCCATGACACAAAAAGGCCTTTGTCTTATGCAGGGCTATCCGTCAACCCAGTATCAATGCGTCCGACCACTAGAGAGACTAGTAGCCGGACGCCAATTGAAAGTTCCTCTCCCTGGGTGACCAGTATATCAGAGGCGTAAAAAATTATCTCAGTCCTGGGGAAGACGACCGCGATAGGTCCAGTCGTAAACCATGTTGCACAGAAATGGTCCGAGGACTGATCCCAGTGAAACACCGCACGGCATGATTCGCTGTCTCAGAACTCTATCTCGGTCTGTTTACAAAACTGTACGCTCCTCTGAATACTCTACCAACAGCCGTTTTAAGTTCTCTGGGATCCCGTAGTAGAGGAGTACTTCCATAATGTAGCTCCTTGGCAGACTACTGTATGCATTTTCGATGTACAGCAACATCGCCAACAGCACGCCGTCACGGCTCACCGTCTCTTTGGTCTCGACCCTAAGATGCAACATGGTATCGACCGTCGAACGTACGCCCCGCTCGAAAACTGAATTGAGCGTCTGATAGATCGGGGTCCAGGCCCATTTCGCAAGGGTGCCGGACGATGCCGGCAGAGAGTGTCCTCTCAGAAAATTTACCCACCTCGTCTAGCAACACAATGAGTTTATAGACCGCGATTGAATCGGCAGGCAATCTACCAAACCGTTTGATCATGCAGCATGGCGTAGTAGATCTCCTTTTTAAGAGAGACTTAGTCCAACAGCAGACTATTAGGGGCTGTTGACGTGAAGTATTTGATAAGTATCGTTAAAGTATTTATTTATTTATTTATTTATTTATACATCATGTACTTTATGTACATAGGCGGACTTAATGCCTAAGGCATTCTCTACCAGTCGACCTTTGGGTGATGCAGAGAAAATAGGAAGTAGGTGCGTTTCAGGTGATGTTAAATAACAGAAGTAAACATATATGTACAAACTTATCATAAACTAAAATTTATATAAATACATAAATACATACATATACATACTTAAGTTGATATAAATCTATATACATACAACAATAAATAACATAACAAGTATAAGATGATAATCATGTATAGGTGGATTCTGACAGTTGCTTCAGTAAACACTGCTTCACTTTTTTTTTTGAAAGAAAAAGCGTTGGTAGCCATTCTGACCTTGAGGGGAAGCTCATTCCAGAGAAGAACAGACTGCACAAAGAAAGATGAGCCAACAAACTTAGATGTATGGGAGGGGCAACGAAGGAGAAGATTGTTAGAGACCTTTTGACTGCAGTTTACTCATGAAATGCAGAGTGAATTTTGTGAATTTGGTGAATCGACAATTTTTTTTTTACTTATCGTGTCCCAGCACATATAACTTAGTATACACCTTTAAGTTTGCTAAATTTTTGTTCCATGTGATTGATTCAATTCTTTCATTGATAGACAGCATCAAATGTTAGATGTGGAGCAGTTTTTAAGTCGTATAGGGTCTTAAGCATAAGGGTACAATATTTATTTCACATATAATAAATAAGAAGCATCATAAAATAAATTATGAAAGGAAAACAACAAAAAAATATTTAGAAACACCGATTATTTATAACTGATAAGAGGGGTCTGAAAAGAAAGAACTAGAAAATAATTCGATTAAAAATTCAGAAATCCATAGGTACAACAATGATCAAGATAAAGCCGTGGTCGTACGTACCGTATACCTACCATGATTATGTGGGTGCCACGTATTTCGTCCTTTTTAGATCCTCTTCTTTACGTAGTCGGGTTATAGTTTTTAAACTTTTATTTTGATGAAAGTAATGATTATGGGGATTATGGCATTTATCCACAAAAGACAAACGTTACTTTCAGCAATCAAACTTTATTGTTAAGAGGAAACGTATCGACAAGAATACAGAGTTACAACAATAGACATTACGCCTCATGACGTGTCTGTTAGTACTTAGATCCCTCCTATCTCAGGTGCAGAGTGGCACACCGTGTGGTTTCAGTCGGTCCGATTCCGACACACCACCCCGCCGTAAGCCCCGGTGGGGTGACGGCCCGAGGAGTTGCCACACGTTAAAAAAAAAGGTATTTATTCCGCATTGACATTTACGGGGAAGCCACCACTGCCTATAGACAACAGCAACTTTTAGTGTTCTTTCCAGCATAAAATTGTTGATCCTCCAGTGCTGCTTAACATGATTTTTCTGTGACGAGTATCATTTCTGCCGTGGTCAACCATTCTTTTTTTTATAAGAAGTTGCCAAAATAACCCTACTCTGCCTGATGGCAAGCATGAATATAATCCAAAAGTAATGGTTGCCATACCTCGTTGTGTATACATACAGTGCACGCACATTATGGCGGCCAAGTGAAATGCTTTTACATACCCCGCTTAAAGGATCCGGGATATATATGTATATATTAAAATTAGTAAAATAAAAATCATAAATAATAGCAAGTTGAAATTAGTTACAACATGGTTTAATTTAATGAAAGTTTTTTTAATGTTATGTAAAACTTCACATTCTAATAAAAATTAAGGCATGAAACTGTAAGAAACAATAAAACTTGTTTTAACATTTTACAAGGAATTCTAGTCTTAGCAACAATTTTCTTTTTATTGATAAACTGAAACGCTCTTTAATTTGCCCTTTAATACCCATTCAATAAATTAAGATTAAAATTAGACGGTATATTTACACGTGTTCTACGAAGAGGAAAAATGCTTTGTTCTATTGCTGACATCTGTACGTCCGTTCCCTTAGGAGTTGATATTATTTTTTCAAAGGATATTTTGTTTTCAGCAAAGACCGACGAAGTAAAGGGAGACGCTTTCATTTGTAGATAATCGTAATAATGGATGCTTTTTACCTGTCATCGATGTCTGTTTTTGATTATTCTTTTGTTATATTGAAATCTTTTGTTTCCTTTTTTGTATTTCGATGGATCTGTATTTAATATTCTGTAGGTACATTAGTATTTTGGTGTCTATTGTTGATTGAAGTGCTTTTGTATGAAATGTTCTATTATATCAGTTAAAAAGTAAACGGAAAAATACCATCTTCAATTATTATTTCGCACCTCGTCAATTCTTATATATTCTAATAACATGACTTAGTCTACTCAGTTTATATGTAATATTTTAATTCATTAGCAAGAGAAATCACATGACAACACAATTTAAATTCTATTTTTAGGGTTCCGTACCTGAAATAAGAACAATTTGTGGTCCGTCCATCCGTCTATCAAGACCCTTTTTGTAAGGAACGCGTGAAGGTATCAAACTGAAATTTATATTAAATACTCAAGGATACTGTTTCTTAGAGTTTTACAAATATCAACCTTCTAAGTCTACGCAATTAAAAGGTACAGCCGTTTATGAAGTAAATTTCAGCAAATTTTTTCAAATTGAATGGGAATCAAAACCTACAGGGTACTCTTCGTGAATCCAGAATCCTAATTACTACCACTTTACTCATGAATACGTAAATGTATTAAATTGAAAACTGTAACAAAATTAAACTTCTATGTCAACGCAATTTATACGGAACACTCGGTGCGCGAGTTTGACTTACACTTGGCTGGTTTTTCAATATTATGATCCTGAGTTGATAGAATCTATAGGTGTAATAAAAATGTAGATTGTTTTTGACTACGGCATTACAAAGTAAATAAAGATGTAGGTTTATGTCTTTCATAGAAGAACAGATCAATACTAAAGTGTTGTTACTAAAACATTAGGGGCATCTAAGTGCAATATTGATATAGTTTTAGAATTAGATACAGAATTACAACTTTAAGGCAATATGTCGAACGTATAATATTCTTAGGAAAAAGTACATATTGAAGTCAAATAAGCTATATGCATTAACCTTACTTTACAGATTACAGACTCCCAAGTAAAACAGCTTACGACTATGAAGATACTCTTGTTCTAACTAAACTTATATGAGGGGAATAATACCAAACTTTATATTAAAGTTTTCTACTTCGCACTGTTATTGTTGTATATTATATATAAAAAACATTAATATATTACAAGACCATTCGAATAGTGTTAGTGAGCAAATTAACTTTTTAATTAAGATTAAAATAAGAATAGACGATCACGCAATATGCCTTAGGAAATTCAGTTAAAAAATTCTTTAACAAATAAGTTAATTTTCTAGTAGTGTTATTATCAAAATCACTATGCTGCTTTGGGTAATATATAATCTTGGTAGGACCATGCTCTGGCACACTTGGCCCCGGCTCATCTATAACGCTTAAGCAATTTTTTATTACTTTTCACTATGTGAGTAAGATTATCCCTTAATTTTCAAGAAGGGAGGATAATTTCTCTCAAGTTGTCAGCTCCGTTGTATTTCTTAAACTGCAGGTGTATACGGGCGATGTAAGTTACTTACTATAATTTTTTTCGAGTATATTGCTTCTTAAACAACAAAAATATGCAACGCTTACAAGTTCTGCTGTCAGATTGAATGAAACTATAGCTTCATGTAAATGCATAATTCTCGAAATTTTTATTTTGTAAATAAAATAACAATTTATCATTAATGTCATCTCTCGATTGAATATATCTCTTTTATGAGCCGGGATTAAAAAAAGTAACAAACATTTAATATTTATATTTATTCCTTCGGACTTTGATGACAGCTCCTTCTGTCCATAGTATGTTTTCCCAAGCTCTTTGTGCATATAACCTTGAATGCTTGATTTTTTTAAATAAAAAAGTTGAAAGTTAGTTCCAAATTAATTTTATTTATATAGATTCTAAATTAGACATTTTAATAAAGATTACGAGAACAATTAAAAGCAAATTGACAAATTTCTCTTATTTTTATGGTAACATTCCAAACATACTAAATGGTGATATGTATTATGAAGGCAAGATAAGTTAAACATAACTAGAGCGTGTGGTATGACGAGCCCGCATTCTGATGTGGTTTATGTTTATTTTCGATTTCACTTAACTTAGTATACGCGAAGGAGGGTTATAAGATTAAATTTGATGAAAACAGATGAAATGAAAACATTTTAATAGGAAAATTGAATGTTTTGAAGATACATTTTGCAAAGTTGAATAAGGTTTCATATTATTCTGTAATTTAATACAGAACTGTGTATATTATTTTGTAATTTAAATATATAAATACCTTTTCTTGGTTAACAATAATTAATGAATAATAATTTTAATGATATGCTTGACAACGTCTACAGAGGCATAAGATTTTGGTCAATGATTTTAAAACAAAAAAAATGCGATGTAAGATAAATAGTTTGAAATTAAATTAAAATAATTTAATAGTAGACTAATTTCATGAGACAAATATATTAGTATCGTTTTAAATATCTCATTAGAATAATGTTTTGTTTTATCATATATCAACCATTTTGAATCTAACACTTTTATATATACTGTTATTTTTACAGACTTACTAGTAGAGTGAAAATGTTTATTCTAGTAATAATTTACGCATTCGTTTATCGATTTACGCAAAATGCAGTTCAGTGCTCGTTTACTACTGTCATTTATGTTTTACAATATTGTGTTATGTAAGTTAACTACTACTGTGAGGCTTAGAATAATACAAATTCATGTTTCGCAAAAAATATAATGACTAATTGTATACGTGTCCTATCTTGAAATATTTATTTGCAGGTGAAGATTTAACTCCTAGAAATAGAATATCAAAGGAATGGCCCAGATTTATGATATTTCCTGCCTTAATAATTTCACCCATTTCTAAGAATAATCAAAATGCTGACAATAGCGTAAATATATATGAAAATATCAAACATATGATTGTGGTAAATATTACAGAATTAACAACAAATGATAATACCTATGAAGATGATCCTAATATCGAAGTAAATTTTAGACAGGCGCTGGATAGGGGAAACACTTTCCACGACGATTTTAAACAAATTAAAACAAACGAAACTTCTGGCAACATAGCAGATATGAATAACAATGGGATTGCGGAAAACAGTGAAGTCACCACGCAAGCGATGACCTTAGATATAAGTATCACTAACAACACCGCGACAGAACTTTATACTAATACAGAAAATCAAGGATTCTATTTTAATTCACGGTATAACAATACTGATATAAATTCATTAGCGATTACAGGAAGAAATCCTGATTCCACACTACATCCTCCTTCAACCTTAATAGAAGAGCAATTGAAACGTTTCATAATGAATACAAACAATAGTACTATGACAGAAAATACAACAGAACCAAATTCATTAAACATCACTGGTTACCCATCAGAAAATACTCCCAACAGTCGAATAAAAGGTGTCTATAAAGCCACCTTATATAACAATACTGAGATTGATCAGTTATCAATTATGACAAATTTTTATACAAATGAATTGGCTCTGCCGCTACCGCAAGATGATAGATGGAATAATTTCTCTTCATTGAAGAAAATGTTACCATCGTTAAGTGAATTCAAACCATTAGCAGGTTTGTATTATGATGGATTTTTGCACAGACCTGTAACCAAATCTCCCGGCTTTGTGCCGTATAATTACTACTATTACTATTAATTTGATGAAATTACGCTTGTTAACTTTATTTTTTCAAATATAACACTTCGACGGTTACTAAATTATTCGATTTTTTGTATGTACTTGGATGTAGGTTTTTATAAATTTAATTTCTTTTATTACATGTATTGGAAATAATGTAAGTGTAAGAATGTCACAAAACTATGTGTACGACAACATTTTCACACATCCATCGAGTACTAGAATCGTAAAACCTGAACAATGCTGGTAACTACGATAACTCGAGAGGACTCTAAAACTGGTATTGTTAGAACATACTCGTAAAGCAAGTAGTAACTTTTGTATTTTGACTCATGTGTGAAACATTGTCATGAAGATGTGCATGACAGGAGATCTGTCTATTATCATCTATTTATATTTTATTACTATTATGAGTTTGTCGTGATACTTATCTGATATTAGTGCTAGAATAATATTAACTTTCTTCTGAATTGTTTTTGTACCTGTCAAAGTATCATAATGATTTTTTTTGCGCTTTCAATTTTGTTATCTCAATAAATGTTCTTTTTTGCAAAAAAACATTTATTTATTGATATATAAGTATATAAGGAGTCTGTAAAACAATATTTATATACATTTCTTATTAATATTTGTACAAACTATTAAAGAAAGCTGTCACTAGCATTATAATTTTACTAGTATTATAAAAAACAACAAAGGAAGAACAATACAATGTCAAGTGCCTGTAGATTACGCACCTATTGTAGTTTAACATTGTATGTAGTATTTGGTGATAAAACCGTAATGTACCGATCAAGTTTTATTCTTTAATCGAATGTTTTGCCTAGTCGCGTGAGTAGTATATTTAGCGGTTACCCTGCGGTCGGCAATAGAAATAAAACTACAGGTGACTTTCTATACATTTATTATTCAGCTGACAGAGTCACTCGCCATTTGAACTTGCTTGCAAAATGTACTCGAGCAGGAAGTAGATTTCACTTTAAAGTGTTATTGTTAGGATAGGAGAGCAGGAATAGGAAGCACCGATCGATTCTCAATTTTACACTGTTTGTTTTTTTTTATAGAAAATGCTTTGTGAGCTTAAGCTTTTGCAAATTCTTTTTATTTTCGATTTTGCTCGAAAAATTAGTTTCTAGGTAAAGATAAGAATATTGATTAATATTGAAGCGGAAATTGAAAACATAATATCATACATAGAATACCCACATACATGATTAGTCTAGATATAAATATTTATGACAGACTTATTATACAGTAAGCCGAAAACGTCGTTACAATAACCTAAAATTTATATCAAATTCATTTTAATTTCTGCCTTTCATCAACTTTGATAGTCTATAGATATTCGCTTTAACGACAAGAAACATTTATTAAAATCTTATCAGTCGAGTTTAATTGTCTTTATAATAAGGTAACAACATCAATATTCAAAGTAAGTATTTGTCTGTGCAAACAGTACCCTCGACAAATCGTCGTCTAGAATAAGATATTAGGGGACAGAACTTGACGCATTGACCCCTTTTTAAAGGTTAATGTCTGGCGCTCCGTACACGCCACCTGAATACCAACTACGTGTGATGGCCTTTTGAAGTTTTGGCACTCATAGTGATAAGAGGAAATTCGCATAACTTTTGTTTGAACTTATTTTTACTATGAATATAATAGGAGATTGTGAAGTTGTTTAACTCACTCTACTTTGCAAACAAGCAATACTAATAGTTATATGTAAGTACTCGTTATTTTAGTAACGGCTGTACATTGCTGACTTTACATGAAAACTGTCTTGTAATGAAATTGTTTGAAAACATCTTTAAAATTAAAAAAAAAAACAGTAGCAGTCGTGGGACTGCCGATAGAAGTGAAAACGGAACTATTAAGTTGAGAGTAATTAAAACTATATGCAAAAATTATATGAAATTTTTTGTTTCATATATAGCTATATATAATATATAATATCATATATAATATATAATAATAATAAATTTCATATATAATATATAATATCATATTCTCTATAGCTATAGATATACTATTATCATTAGCATGTCGGTGACGCGAACCGAGGATTTTACCCTCTACCAAAACGCTCAACGCGCCTAAAGAAGTTTTCACTTCAAAAAAAAAAATTTTTATAATCTGAAAAATTTTTTAGTTGAAACTTTAGTTCGTAGTTGTGTGTGTAAAGGAACTTTTTAAAATGCATTAAAAATTACTAAAAACACTAAGCAATAAATATATTAAAGTAACTTTTATCTGATGTACCTCTATCTCTCGTGGAGGGCATAAGTATAATTTTTAGTGTACACTGTAATTACACTGAAGCATCTTAAAAACAGTAATGTGAATAATTAATAAAATGTGTTATTATTATTAATAACATATGGTTGCTCAAACCATCATACATAATTCCAACAACGATCGGACAGAGATATTGGTAAATGAGATTTGGTGTTAAAAGTTAATTTCGTGATGTAAAAGCCATAGACAAACACGGAAATTTTGTAGCAAGTTTGACTGCACCCTTATTGTGAAGCTTGTTACGGAAAATGCACAACAAAGTATGTTCTAATTTCGAACCACTCGGTACTGAGCGCATTCCAACTGCAGTATGCAGAGCGAATATTCTGCTTTCGTTTATTCTCCCACCTACATTTTTCCTTTAACCTTTTACCATTTTATTGCAGTATATTGCTTTAATCTACTACTACTGGTTTTAGTATACACTTATTTTCTTCCTTTGATGATAGGTTTGGTATTTGTTTATTAGTTTCAGATTTAACCTATTGCATTTCTTTATAAAAGCTTACGGATCTTATTTACATTTTTAAACACTGTTTCTTTTATTAAATAAATGAGTTGTGCTTAATATTAGATAAGCGTTTTGGTCTATTAGTAAATAACAATGATTATTTAGCTGGAGGTCGTGTGTTTGATTCATATCTATCTTGAGACAAATAAGTGCGTGATGAGCGTCTTAATTTGTTAAATTTATAGACGATTTTAATGTAAATATGATACATACATTTTTATGTATTTAATAAAATATAACAATGTTTGTTAATATTTACGAACACAAACACTTTAGAGAAACTATAGATAGTAAAATGACATTTACATATTGTATAGTTTGCTACAATGTGAATAAGAATGAGTGTAAATATTACTCATGGAAATTTTAATAATATTCTTAGCCATGTCACAATTAACTGTCACCTAAACCTAAAACAAGAATTCTTCTTAATATGATTATAATAATAATTCACTATTTCAATATGTAAAATGTATAACATTTACAAGTTCCACTTTAGAAAGACTATATTATTATATGTTAAATTTAAGTGAAATCTCTTCTGTAGTTAAACTAGGCCAAGATTTTTTTTATAACTATCAGCGCTAACTCCCCGTGTATTATGTAACGTAAAAATCAAATTTACAATGACCACATTGAAACATGCTATCAGTGTGTGTGTGTGTGTGCATGTGTAAGTGTGGTGTGTGGGTGTGTGTGTACATATGTACGTGTGTGTGGGTGCATGTGTAAGTGTGGTGTGTGTGCGTGTGTGTGTGTACATATGTACGTGTGTGTGTGTGTGTGCATGTGTAAGTGTAGTGTGTGTGTGTACATATGTACGTGTGTGTGTGTATTTATAGCTATTTATGATATATTATTTAATCATCTATTTAAATTTGTAGAGGCAACCGTTGTACGAGGACCGAATTGACTACAATGGAGACGTCAGAGGGTGGACCACGACCGGGCCCATGGAACAATAGGGCCTCTGTCTTGTCCAGGGCCACCCGTGAACCCAGCGCCTCAATACGCCCGACCACCAGAGAGGCACCCGTGGTGGCCAGGCGTGCCATCTCTTAAAAGTTCATTCCTCGGGCTGTGACCAATGTGTCATCTGTGTAACAAATTACGCTCAGCCCGGAGGGCAGATGACCTCGAAGGGCCCAGGCGTATCCCATGTTACACAGCAGTGCTCCGAGGACAGAACCCTATGAAACACCGCACAACATGAGCCACCGTCTCGGTCCTCGTACATGATGGTACACTCCTCAAGATAGTCTACCACAAGCCGCCTCAAGTACTCTGGCACTCCATGGTAGCGGAGTGCTTCCCTGATGCAGCTAAATGGCAGACTATTAAATGCGTTGGCGATGTCCAACGATACCGCCAACAGCACACCGCCACTGCTCACCGCCTCTTCGGTAACGACTTTCAGGCGCAGCACGGCATCGACCGTCGAACGCCCTGCCCGAAAACCAAATTAGGCATCCGACAGATCAGGGCCCACCTCGCAGAGGTGCCGGACGATGTGGGCAGAGAGTATCCTTTCAAACAGTTTACCCGCCTCGTCCAGCAACACGATAGACCTATAAGCCGCTACCGATTCGGCTGGCCGTCCCGACTTCCTTAATAGGACCAGCTTCCCACTTTTCCAGCACTCAGGGAAGCGTTCGGACGCCAAGCTAGCGTCCAGGACATCCCTGAGGTGGTCCGACATGTGTTCGAGGGCTCGGGCTAGCACTCGGGCAGGTATCCCGTCCAGCCCGGGGGCGGTGTTCTTAGAGCGGATCCGTAGAACAACCGCCCCTACCTCCGGTTCCCTGACGGGCGGAACATTGTCTCCGTTCACCCCGTCGTCTTCGACCATGAAGGTCATCGACGGGGGTGTGTGCTCCGCCCGCTGCGGGAAAAGGCCCTTGACCACTTCCCGCAGGAAGCTGGGCTGGAGTGTCTCTGTAAGCGGGGGGCCCGACGTGCGGAGCTTTTATCGCGCCGCACGATAGGAGCGACCCCAGGGGTCACGATCGAGACCCTCCAGCATTTCCTTTCTCTTAATTTCTTTGGCGCGGCTGATGGCCAGCTTCAGAGTTTTCCGCCTCGCCTTCTTCACGGTGTCGCCGCCGACTACGGGTGTAGGACCTCCGGGCACGAGTACAGGCTGCACGGAGGTCCGCCAACTCCTGGGACCACCAGTAAACCTCCTTGCGTGGAGGCCGGCAACCTCGGATGCGGGGCATGGCCGCATCACAGATCTGCGCAATGGCATCGCAGAAGCGACCAGCCCCCATGTCGACCTCCTCGGTCGGGGCCTGTGGAGACAGCCAAGAGTGAATAATGGCCGCCTCCTCTAATAGGTCCTTATTTAATTTAGCTACAGCCCACCGCGGAAAGCGAGAAGAACGCCGCGCCGCGTGACCCCTACTGGCGTCCTGGGACTGGGAGAGTTCAAATCGGATATAGAGATGGTCCGAGAGCGTCTCAACCTCTTCCAGGACACGCCAGTTCCTTACTCGTGCAGCGAGGGCAGGGGTAGCGAACGAAAGGTCCACTATCGACCCTCCCTGCTGTCGCATGCACGTGTTGGTGCAGCCCCTGTTTAGTAAACAGAGGTCCACCGAGGCCGCCCACTCCTCTACGGCCTCGCCCCTAGCGTCCGTCCTGGGGGAACCCCACGCAATGGACTTTGCGTTGAAGTCCCCCAGCACTAAGACGTGCCCAGACGTTAGACGCCGCATCGAGGTTTCCAAGTTGTTAAGGAAAACCTCGAAGTCGTTCAGACTCCGGTTGGGGGAGAAGTATACACCATATACATTGATCCCCCCCCCACTCGGCAGCAACATATCCAGTGCCCTTGTCTCTTAGCGATAAGGGCGGGGAATGAGCTGCCGTGGATCCGACGACTGTCACGGAACCGTCCCGGTCACCCAACCAGTTTGGACGGAGAGGAACGTAATAGGGCTCCGCGGCTACGGCAACACCGATCGACCACTGTGCCATGGTTTGCAGAAAGAGGTCCTGCGCCGCAGCACAGTGGTTCAGGTTCGTCTGGACTAGGAGGCTGGAGACTTGGGCCATTACTGGACCGTCTCTACAGCCTCCTCCATGGGTGATGATGTCGACGTGCGAACGGCATCGGAGGCAACCTGGGTCGACTGGCTAGCCCCCAACGCTTGCCGAGAATCACGGGGAGGTTTGCAGGCCCCCTGCCCAATCTGATGATTGGCGGGCTTGTTACCCGCCGCACAAACCGGACAGTGAGGGGCGGCAGAGCACTCTGCCGCCTTGTGCCCCGGTCGACCGCAGCGGAAGCATAGTCTGCTGCAGTCAAAACAACTCACGCACTTGGCGCGTGTGTGTCCCGATGCCAGATATTTGTAGCATCTAATCGGTCTTGCCGCCAGGACCGTGATCCTAGCGCTCACGAGACCGATCAGTAGTCTGCCGGCGTCGCCCAAAATTTTAGCCGACGACACGGGACAGCTGACCCACACTGCGCCAAGCCCTCCTGGACCGGGGCGGATGGTGCCGACCCTGATATTGTCCACGCTGCAACCCGTCCTCTCTCCAACTGCAGCGCGGACATCTTCGGCCGTCACGGAATCGTCCAGGCCCGAGATACGCAGTTCAGCGCACTTAGTAGGCCTGGCGATCTTTACATCATCCGTGTCTGCGAAAATTCCCCGCAGCTTCTCGGCGAAAGTGTCCGCCGTCTTTGCGCCTTCAGCCCCGGGAAACTTCAGTACTCGAGCTCCCGTCTGGGCAAGGCGCAACCTGACCCCTACCGTCCCGAAATCCTTGGCGAGACTAGCCCAGGCCTTTTTGAATAAGGCTGCATAGGACAGCCCGCCATCAGCCGTCGCCGGTGATATGGTGACAACTACGGCCGCAGTTTTTGGGGGCTGCAGTTTCCGTGGCTTTTTGGCAGTGACAATTGCCACCGGCGGCGACTGCAGGGTAGAAGCTGCCCTTTGTGCAGCCTTTTTATCCCGCTTTCGGGACTTCTTTGGCCCTCCGACTACCTGCCAACTATCATTGGAGGGAGTAGACGTGGAGGGTCCAGGTGTTGAGTCAGGTGTAAGAGTGGGGAGCGGGGTCAATTGTGCTCCAGCCTTTACTGCCGCTTTTGACTTTGCCCTCGTTTTAGCTGCCTTAGTTGCTGCCTTGGCTACCTGTGGTACCTTCGGAGCAACCGGAATAGAAGACACCGACACAGCTGCCGCATATGATATGCGACCACCTGTGACGGACATCGGAGTCGACGCTAATGTGGCCTTTCGCTTATCGGCAGCGAGCGGCGGCCGAACAATGGGGGCTGGAGGCAATCTCGCCTCCAGGCTCTCGAGACGCCCGTCCAGCATATGCCCCACTGTGTCAAGAATTTGGCGCAAGTGGGCATCATGGACGTCACCAGAACCGAGAGTGAGAGCAGGCTGCCTTGGAGCCGAGCCCTGTTTATTAGGCCTTTCCGTCTGCGCACGAAACTGGGCGAACTGGGTGCTCAGTTCAGCCACCTGCCCCGTCAGGCGTTCATTAGCAGCCTCCAGGCGAGCTACGTTCCCAATGAGGGTTTCGACGACACCGGCAATAGCGGAGGAGGAATCCTTAAGAGCCCTTACAAAGGAACTCTTAAGATTCCTGGATTTGGGGGCCACTTTTTGAATTATACCCACCCCCACATTTGCTCTCTCCTGCAACGCCACCGGTGTATTGGAGACGGAACCCCCCTCCACCGGTTCTCGGATCTTCTGCAGGAGATTCACAATCTCCTCCTGCGCTGTGCTTTCGCCTTCCACTCTGACCCTTCTATAGGCTTCTGCCTTCGAAAACACAGAGCCTGATGGGGTCGAGATCGGCGTGCGTGATCGCCCTCTTCGACTGCTACCAATTTTCGGAGGCAGTATTTCCTGGGACGTATCACTTTCGTCATCTCTGGAGCGCCCGCGTTTCCTGCTTTCGCAGAACTCCATCGCTGTCGACTCCAGTACGTCCATAGTCGTACTGGAGTTACCTCCGTCCGTCGGATTAGCCGATCCGGAACGTAATCGTTCCGATTTTCTTGGGCTCCCAGCAGCCAGAAAAACTTCTAGGAGCCTCTCTGAGATAGGTGTCCCGACCAATACGTTCTCTTCATTGGAAGAGACGTCGTCCGTCTTTGAATTTTTCTGCTTTCGCTTACTGCTTCCGCTTTCCTTTTTCTCCTTCTTTCTGTCCTTGTTTTCTTTATTTTGTATTAGTTTATTGTTTTCCATATTTAATCCCACGCGTGGGGGAGAATTAATGGTCGACCCGGGCAGAGATCCCCCAGTACCCGGGTAAGCGTAAATTTATTCCCAACCGAGGGGTCCGCAGGTGCCCCGGCTGGGAGTGCGCTTACGACTGAACTACCCATCAGCCATGCATCCCCTGGTCACGCACCAGAACACGGGATTCGGGGTAATTTTTTATAGAGGTTTTCTTCCTCGCAGTCCAGGCGGTTAAGCCAAGACCCTCGTCCCCGAGTAGAGCTGTGAGACGTAACTACGTCACCCTTCTCGAGATTACGATATGACGACGGTGGCAGGAAGATTAAATCTCCCAATGCCTACTTGGCGGCAGTGTGAGTGTACGCCAAGTCCGTTCTCCTTTCTCCACCACTAATAGTGGAGAAACTCCGACCCGTGAAAGGGTCCCACCTTCGTGATTTTTTAACGAGGTTTTTCTCCTCATTGCTCCGAAGAACGAAAAGCCAACAGAGGAATCGACAAACATGCCCGCTCTGTTGGAATGGCCGAAGAAAATGGCCTCCTCTTTGTGCTAGAATATTAGCCGTTGGCGGTGATAAACATCACCATCGCCAACGTTACCAGGGTGCACCACGTGGAGGTTTTCTAGCCCAACACCCATTTGAAACAAACCCTATTCCAACCCGTCTGGCCAGCGTGGTATAGTAGGCCAAAACCTCCTTGCTAAGGAGAGGCCTATGTCCAATAGTGGACTGTAAAAGGCTGTTGATGATGATGATGATGATGACCAGCACAACTTCCCATTTTTATAGGATACACTTCTGATCTCTCTGGAGAATTAAAAAAATTTTTTTGGCTTTTAAGCTGTCGTCAAAAATTTTAGTTAAAAGTTGCACCAATGTATACTTGTGATATCTTAAGAACTTGTACGAAAAAGTATCACTTTCCGAGGTGCAATCTGTTTTTAAGAGAGTTCTAATATTATCTATTTCTTATTCGTCGGTATCTAGGAAAACAAAGAGTATAATAGGGTTTTTGTATTTTATTTAGATTTAAAAATATTAGATTAAGGAGAAGCAGGAGCCTGGAGTTATTCATGACTTTATTAGTCTCATAAAGCGTAAAAGTGTAAAAATATTTTTTATAATATTGATATAGTAAGTTTTTTTAAGTATTAAAATGAAAAATTTGGGTTATCCGAGTTGTAAATCACGTTGTCATCCATTTTTGTGATGTTATTTTCTAGACATACGTAGTTTATTTTTAGTGAATGATATAATGGGGTATTTTCATGTTATTTTTAGTGTCTATTTTTACTAACATCGGGTAATAGTCTTCCAGTGATATTTAGGAGACTAAAATTGTTGACGTAAATTAAGATTTCTGGAGAACATAATGTAAGCAAATCGCACTACGGTATTACTTGCTGTTATTAAGATATGAGCAGGCAAATGCATCTTTATACCTTTCTCTATTGAATACAATATTGTTTGGACTTATTATTATGCTGATATTTTCCATAACTATGACGTTTGCGTAAAATGAATATGAGTGTAGGATATTGTCCAAGCCTGAGAGGAATAAGTCAACATTTGTGTAGTATGGCGATCGATATAAGGCTACTATCTTGGTTTTGGTTGTTTAACGCGGCAATGAGACAATTCTAGTCAGGGAAATCTGGTGCCGTTATACTTACATTTAGGTATTCTTTGTTATATATAACTATCTCACTTGCTATACAACAATATCCCAGTATATTAGGTAAAATGGTACATGGCAACCAACATTCTGTTTTAGTTTGAATATCACAATCAATTTAAAAAGTCTAATCCATAAGATTTCTAGGCCAGATGCATTACGAATTGTGCTACGTATACTGTAGGTTGGTATGATCAGGTGCTCCAACATAAGTGAAATAATTTTGTAACAATCATCTAAAATTGCTTGAATAAGCGGGATATAAACATCACTTCGAAATTTTCTGAGCGTTTTAGTATGTCACAAAAGAGGATTTGTGTCATATTCTAGACAACAATTACGCAGCAATAATCTAGGCAAGAACAACAGAATATTATATTGTATAACACGCGGTTTACTATTGACGTCTTTAGACCACGAGCTTAAATTGTTGTTTATTCGAGAATAATTACAGGTTTGGTGCGTTGTAGTGTATGCAAGTAGATTTATAGTTTATGTTTGTAACCGTGTGATGTGAACGTGAAAATACCTAATAATTTGATATGTTATTATTTATTTCACTTGTAACTGATTTAGGAAATATACGTTATAATGAAACTTAAAAAGTAAATGAACAGAAAACATAAATTATGAAACTAAATTGTAACATATAAAGCTTACAACATATTTTCTTTGTTTAAATATATGAATAAGATAGATAAAAATTAACACTTGTACATAAACACATAATTTTATCCAAGACCCTGATAGTTGGCGCTCCTTGGGGCAGAGCTTCGTTTCGCAGCGTACGGCCATAGGTTGATTTGATTTGAAAATAAAAACAGATGGCGGTTCAACAAAAGGTAGCAAGTATACATCATAGGATAATCATTACCTTCGCAATTTTATTGAGATTACTATTGATTACTTGAAAAGTAAGATGTAATTTACATTTGATTGAAGTGATAAGTAAATAATAATATCATAAATATATACATTTTTGTGAGGAAAATATACATCTTTTTTCTATTGAGATGTTTTATAACTCACATATTTTCACAATACAATAACGTAACACAGTGAAAATTTAAATTAATTAAAAATAGCACAAGTTTGTTACATTTAAATACTTTATAATTAATAAGATCGCTTAATATCAATAAAATACCACACGAATATAGTTAGAAAACGGACATATACACTAAGTTATGTCCAGCACTTATAGGTACACGTCAGAAATATGTGGATAAATTTAGAAATCTAGATTTTTGCATTTATAAATATTAGCACCTAATGAAAACAAAGACAGAACCTAAAAAAGGCGAATAATTAAAGCTCACTTACATTCAACAACACACTAATACCTTTGTATTACAAATAAAATTGGCATGAAATTTATCTACAGTATTATTATCATCTATGTCTAAAATGTCAATAGAAGATTACTTTCAAAGGTATGTAATAACAAAACTAATAAACTCACGGTTATTACCTGACCCTGTATTCTAATATAGATCGTTAAAATTTTGATAGCACTATATCTTTCGATATGGTCTTCACACTAATTTATTTCACATAATATTGCGAATATCTTACCAAAACATTCTGATATAATGTTGTATATTCACTCTTTTTTTAAAATACAACTTTATCCTTTAGTTGCCCTTTTAATAATGGCACGTCTGCCCAATTCAGCGGTCGGCCTACGACATATGCATGACTACGCATTTATAATAATAATTAATACATCATGGATATTTCGCTTATGTTCTTTGTTTCATTTTATAACTCATTCACGTGACATAATTTAATATAAATATCATTTATAGAAATGTGAAGTAATAAAAAATATGTGCACACTTCAAAAGCAGCCGATACAAAACACCTCTTCGAATAATTCTTACATCTACACATCAGATGGTAATGAAATCTGAGCCCCAGATACGCGGAGCTCGGATTATTGAGCAAGGCGTCAGGCTCGCACCCTCAATGCGGTATTACATATGATTTATTTTAAAGGGTGGGGTACTCAACATGTTTTCTTAGATAACTTTTGCACATCATACATGTATAACTAGCTCGTTTAATCTGAATGTTTGAAGAACCTGAGAAATGATTTAATGTTCCTTGCATATGGCTCCAGTAACAGTTTTATGTAAGGGTTTCTTTTAATTTCATGTCGTTAATAATCTTTATAATTTGTTATGCCGTTGACACACTGGTCACAGTCCGAGGGGTTAACTTTCAAAAGGCAGCGCGGCTGGCCACCAGAGGAATCGCTCTGGTGGTCGGGTGCATGAAGCGCTGAGTTTATAATTGGCCATGGGTATGACGGAGGCTCTTTTGTTCCATAGGTCCATTGTGGTTCATATCCCAACGCCTCCATTGTAATCAATTCAGTTCTCGTATCTAGGCCTGATCGTTGATGAAAGGTGGCTCTTCGACGAGCATTTCCGACATTTTTGCCCGATTTGGATGAAACCAGTGTCGTGACAAGACGGCTATACACGGGTTGTTCGGTCAAGGGCGTTGTAAGGTGCACCAGTGTGGGTGGCAGCTCCGATTGCCCAGAAGAGGGCTCGCTTCTGGTGCCCTCAGAGGATATTGGTGGATAGAGCCATACGCGGTTACCGCACCGTGTCGACAGAGACGGTGTGCGCCTTGGTCGGAACTTTTGGAACGATTCGGAAGCGGAAGTGTTCGCTGGCTCAAACGGCTGACTTTCGGGCGGGTAGCAATGTACAGACCCAGCTCGTAAAGGAACACGAGTGGCGTAAGGCCGCTCGTCGAGCTACAATGGTTCGTTGATCATCTCAGCTCGAGACTGGTCGGCTGGTCGACTGGTCGAGACTGGGCAGCAGCTGCGGATCCTTTCCTTCTGATTCACGCAAGTTTGTTCTGGGTACGGTTGCTTCGAGAAATATCTGCACTCGGTCATAAGGAGCGAATTGAGTCCCGTCTATCACTACTGCGACTGCAGTTAGGACTCGGTTCAGCTTATGCTAGCGGTGCGTTCCGCTTGAGCGGCTCAGCGTGGGGCTCACACTGCAATTATCTTTCGCTTCCAGCCGTTTTACGGTGAAGAAGGTCTGGGAGAACGATCTCCACTCGGATCCAGTTTGTCGCCGTCAAACCGGGCCGTGAAGGTGCACTTTCCAGCGCCTCACTTTTTCAATATTTACTTGATTTTAATTCTTAATAGTAATAAAAAACAATAATAATTATATATTTCGAGATATTTGTGATATCTGTTTTAATGAAGCTACTAACGTTTGTTCTACGTTCTAATATACATATATTATGCTATAGATATTATTTTAAAAAGTATAAAACGAAGTGAGTGAATGAATTTTATAATTACTTAGTCCCGGTGGCGGTTCCGGACAAATGTAAAATTAATTTCTAGCGGTGGAATTATTCCGCTTGATATAGGTACATAGTGAGTGTTAGAGCAAGTATCTACACTTCCCAGATTATTATTTACAGACACTGTTTAACCACATTGCTACCTACCAATGTTATTTTAGTACATCTATTTATGTTATAGTTTACCGACACCTAATCTTTAACCGACTTACCTAAATCTATAAGTATCTTATGCTAAAGCAATTTCGATGAGAATTTTGGTATTATAAAAATTTTATTTTCTTTTTATTGTTTTTAGGAAATAAAATAATATTTTACTGTACAAATACTAGTGTACAATATTATTTTTATTTCATTTTTGTTATGAAAACTATTCGAATTACATTTTTGTTTAAGAATGTTTTTAGATGTTAAAAAGTTTTATAGAGCCAATAACAGGTTTTCCTAGAAAACTTACAGTAACAAATTAGTGAACAGATTATGATCTATTGGTATTTATAACTTATAGTTACAGCGTTCAAAAATAAATGATACTTGAGTGTACATGATACTTTTCCGAGACATACCGATGCAAATACAGCCATTTAAGTGTTATAAAAATAAATAACAGATTTCTCTGAAAACTAGCTAATAAATCATCAATTATAATATAATACTCAGAATTTGTTTACTTCAAACAGCATGTCATTATTTCTCATATTGTGATTTCAATACTTAAAAACTTGTGAAAACGTGTTTGTGTGTCTATCTCTCTAAAGTCTAAATACTAATGCACTGTCGATGCAACGGCATCCATCGCCTCTGCCACCGCCTCACCAACATCCCAGCTCCAGTGCGTCCACTACTATATGCAGACGAGTCTCTTAGGTACCGTGCAGCAGACCAACCCTAGATCTTCACCGAGCACCTCGGACGCCAGTACTGACCAAACCTGATCGCAGACGCATTCTGCAACAGTCGAGCCACTCCTTTGAGAGTATCTCACCACGCTGATTGCTACTGAAGGACTGCTCCATGTTCATTTCTCTGGCTATGGTGAAGAAGTTGGTTCGCCGCAAAAAGCCAAAAAGGACTTCAGACGAAAATGACGTCACAAATACAGTGCTGCGCCACCTACCACACGAAACAGTGGTTGCGCTGGCACGTCTGTTTAGTGACAAATGCGTACGGGATACTTCTCCGGAGTTTGGAACTAGGAGCTAATCATTCTGCTCAAGCCGGGAAAGAATTTATTAAAGCTGGAAAGCTATAGACCGATCACCTTGCTGCCTACTATTTCGAAAGTGTTCGAATAACTCCTGTTGTGACACGCGAAGACACCATTGCAATACTACGCGTGGTACGCTGGTCTACTCTATAAATTGTTGATGTCACTGATACCCCGGTAATGAGTAGAAGTGGTCTCCAGCTATCTGACAAACCGGATATTCTAAGTGGTGGCAGAGGGAGAAACTTTCCCATGCCACGGAAACCGGCGTTGCTAAATGGAGCTGCTTATCGCTTGTTTTGTGTATACCACACAATACACCGATGGCATACTTATCACTAAGGGCACCATGTTAGCACTGTACACCGCTTATGTGGCGTACCTAACAGCGAGTCTTAACACCGATTACACCGCGAATAAAATACCGGACATACTAGACTTCTTCTACCTATCTCGCAGTGGTGACTGTTGGTGGACATGGGAAAGATACAGGCAATAATCTTCTCATTCACCATTAAGCTCGCTCCATCACTTCAACTACGTGATGAACCTGTCCCGTGGAGAACCCAGATGAAGTATCTGGGCATCGCCATTGACACTGAAACCACAAGTCCAGAACACTATCGCTCGGGTAAGGTCAACCTGCACCCATTACGGCTAGTGCTCTCGTCCCACTTCCCTCTGTGAACCAAGCTGTAGAGGTGCAAATTATACGTGCATACCCAGCCCACCTACATCGCTCCTACGTGGATCGCTGTCATAAGCGTGTCGAGTATGTGTGCAACAATGACTCACACAACGCAACGTCACACAGGCTCCTTGCTATTTAAGAAACTATATCATTCAGAGGAACCTAAAGACCACGAGTTTGAACGACCACATTCGCTGCCCCACCGATATTACAGTATGCTGACACGTAATCTTGTGTACACATCCAGGACCTGATGCGTTGACATGTTCAACCACCTGACATGAAAGAAATGCTCACAGGACTTCAAAATGAAGGAGTAAGGGGAACAGTCTTCTCTTGGGTAACCTGGATGAGCCCATAACCGAAGCGGTACCGCGTAGCAACCCCTACCTCATACATATGGGAAATTAGCACCCTCAGTTTATCCCAGCACTCTGGCTTGCTAAGTTTGTGTCTTCTTGGCCCAAGATCGAAGGCACATCGTGCGTGGTCGTAAAGCGACCACTGCAACAAGAACCACACCACAAACAGAGGCAGCAGAATCAACAAAACAGCACCTTGTAGACCACGGCGCGGTGTGAGATACCAAAAAACACGGAACTTGGTACTAAGAGGGTTCTCCTATTAGCGTCGTATCCTCTCCTCACTCCTCGAGGTTTAGCTGGAGTCTCATCTGGTTTAGGCTTGACTACAGGGGCAGCGTGCAGACTGAGGCGACCCTTAAAACAAATAAGAAGACCCACCGGACAAGACTATCTCCGTGACCTACCTGTTTCTAGGGGTAGAGATAAATACCGCCTTAGGGGCTAAAGCCCCGATATAGCAACCACACGTTCCCAGTGGAACGTTGTGAAGATTTCAATCACAATGACAATCATCTTCGAGCCGTGGCACAGTATGAATCCGCAACGCCGCCATTAAATGTCCGAATCTTCTATACCATACTATACTCTTTCTATACCACCCTATGGTTGATTGGAACAAAATGCCTTGGGCATTAAATCCACCGATGTACAAAGAGCATAAAGTGTAAATAAATAAATATATAAATCTTACTTACTTACTTCTGAAATTTTATTTTCAAGACAAACATGAGTTATCCTTCTGAGGTCAAACGTCACGGTCTTTAAAAATGTTAAAGATATACCTACCATGCTATATATTGTAAAATATTATTATATAAGATTAAAAACCATACTTTTGGAGAGGTCTATACCCTGTAGCAAATTGCGATAGGGTGATATGATGATGAAACTTCTCATACTTCTCAAATCCTCACAAATATATGTGTGATAAGAACCGAGTATAAACGTTCCTACTTATTAATTCAACTTTGTCTCGGGTTGTCAATTCTAAAATATTTCTCTAAAACTTCAGGTAAACCAAACAAAACGCCTACCTACTTAAACAACGCGGTAACAAAATTAATTTAACTATTGGTTACGTACATTGTATTCGTACACAATTTGCGAGATTGTTCGTCAAACAAGTTCAATTTCAGTGAAGCAGAAAGGAAAGAATTTTTGCGGTCTCAATTACCTGAACTATGATGCTTTAGAATACATAATTACACGCACAACCTACATGCATCTGTGTTTTAATTAACATTTATTACTTGTTTGTATTTTTAATTTCCAACAAAACTTTTATACTTCTTATAGATATTACTACCTCTCAAATTGCATTAACATCATATCTCTTTATATTTGTATCAACGGCGTTATAACTTATTTTTCTTCGTGGCTTTATTCCTCAGGGGTACATCATATTACTGTCAATTTCTTGTAATCTTTCATATCTTATTATCCTGAACAAAAATTGATGTTTTTGAATATATTTTAAGCTTTTTGTTGTCATGCTTTGGTGCAAAATTACAGTGTTGTGTAGAGGACTATTTTGTTTACTTTAATTATACTTACATATTTTAAATAAAAGGTCAGTATACGCTTTATTTTACAACTTACTGGGTCTATCATTACTTCATGTTACTTTTAATATACATAAGTGTATAATAGTGATTGTTTGGCGCTTCGATTTGAAAATTAACAAATGAATGATCACTAGCATAATAAAAATAATAAGTAATAATAATAATTTATCGTAATAATAATTTATCGTTTTCTTCATCGTTTCTTCGTCGTTATTTTGTCAAAGATTATTAATAACTATTTTTGACTTTACTGTGTCCACCATAGCTACATTTATTAAGAATCTTTTAAGTATTTAATTTGTTTTATATGTATATAAGTATACCAAATTGCTCCTCATAATACCAGTTGCCGATTTAATTAATTATTTATTTCTAAAACGAGACAAAGAGCATAAGTTATGTCCGAAGATAAAACCTTTTTAATAGAGCCTGGTGAAAAGACTTAATTGAGCGACTCACTTTTTTATAAATCGCATTCAAATTTATTAAGATGAAATTCACAATGATTTCTTATTCGCAAATATAAAAGTACATACATATGTATAAAGTATTGAAATTACGGGCTGGTAGATCATTAAGGTATGCCCTTGTTACTTCCCGTCGTTAAGGATCCTGTACTTTTTTATAAATTCAATGTGTAATTATATATACTCGTACATATATACCCATTTACAGTTACCATATGGTATATGTATAACCTTATATGTACTATTGACGTTATTATGACTTTAGTAATACGAAATAGAGTACAACAATGAAGGTTACTGAATTTCTCAAATAATTTAATTTGTTTTCGTAATCACGTCTTAAACAATAGGACTATAGATAACATGAAAATTTTAATGAACAGACAAACCCGCAATTATAGTTAATGTTACATTTTTCTGTATACGTACTTAAATTTTGTGACAGAAATATTTTACATCATTTTGGCTTCAGTAATAATAAAGTGAACATATTGTATTTAACTATTCATTTAAACAACGAAACTAAAAGAGTTGCTTAATTCCAGTTCAGAAAGATGATAAGCTGACTTTTTTTGCGTTAGCCGACAAGCACGCTGCAACTAACAAGAATAATAAATACATGGCAGCGTTACATGGCAATAACTACACTCATTTCGTGACAAGAATTTTGGTTAAATCTAAGTTGAAGAATTTATAAAATGTAAACAATCTGCTTTTCGAACAGTTTGCTAATAATGTTCTAGGAATTGGTAAAAGTATACAGTAATTTTTTAAATAGGTAACAATGGTTATATTTCCTATAAATGGCTACTATTTCTGAAAGAAATTTGATATAATGTGAATTGAAACATAGAACAGTTCTAAAAGTCAATATACTACTTCAATTTCAACTCGGGACAACTTCAGATGAATCAGATTACATCTTTATTTAATTTTGTATAATAAACAAAGTTCAATTTTTTGTATTAGTAGTTGATGTACCGAACAGTAAATAAAGCATTATACAAATTTTATTCATTCCATTTAGTGTCTTTAAAAAAATGCCGTTTTGGAAACTACATCCGCTTGAAATAACTCGAATATTTCTGTAGTGGGTTATTGCTGGATGTAGCAAGATTTTGTAGTGATAAAAGGAATTGAGCCTTCTATATAGTATTTACACTAGAAATACCATAACAGCCAAAAAAAAATTCGATGAACAGAGTAACTATGTTTGCTTGATCGTACCATACCAGACCAAAGTTGAAATGTGCCAAAATTCAGGTATTTTCCAATGCACTTTTTAATGATATTGTTTCTTCAAAGTATCTTAAAAAAAAGTTAAATAACTGTTCTTGTTTGTGCAGAAGTCATTGAAACTTAAAAACGCTTCTCGACTTACTGGAGACGGGAATGAGGTGAAAATATATAATATAAGAAAATTAACGAATATGGTGAGTTTTTTCTTGTAATAGTAACTTTGTTCTTATTTTACGGATTTCATATCCAATGTACCAAAATATATCTGAGTGAAAAATATACTAATCAAGTCGAATAAATACTTAGAAATTTAATGTAGTTCTCAAAAACATTATACGAGTGTAATTAACTAATTTCAACTTTATTTTTGAGTCATTTATATCAATCAATTTGTCCTTTGTAGTTGATCGGGTTAATAATTTATTGATCGTCTTGGATGTCTTGCAAGCACCTACTTTTACTAATTGGTTCCCGTTGAAAGGTTCTTTTAGCTGAAGCGGCATTTCGAGGGTACCGCTTGAATTGTTCGGAAATAATTAAACGTAGGTATTCCCTCAGTAAGTAATTATTTTTCTTCGGAACTCATCTATAATTCAACACTTGTGAAAGCCTCCATGTTTGGCTTTAAGCACGCGACTTATTTGAATGAATTGTTAATGAAAAATGTTTCTCATGTACTACATATGTTTCTATTTGTAAATGATGTTAGGAAAAATTACAGATTAGTTTTTAGATTTACTTCGGAATGAAATAAGTACAACTACTATTATTTAGACTAAAGTTACAGAGCTTTTTAAGAAAAATGTAAACTTACTGCTCTCATTAATTTTATCAAAGGATAATATAATTATATAAAATACACAACGATCCAAGCCTGTAATTTAAATTAGTTGGAAAGTAGGTTTTAAATGTTGTTTTTAGTTTTTGCTTCTATATCACAATCTTCTAGAGCACACAACATATATTAAATTTCTTAGACAAATTGTTTTAAATTAAGCTGATTTAAAAAAAGTTAATTAAGATATATTATTTCCATGGCTTTATTATTTATGAAAATCTTGAACATCAGGTGGAAAAGTTTGTCATAACCCAGCAATGAGATTACCATCTATAAGACACAGGGCATGTCGTATATAGTATATTGATCAAAGTATCAGATCACGTACTTGCAGAACCTAGCGCTTGTATCCGGACAACAATTGGAAGAGTATCTACCCAAAATTGATTTTAAAATGTATTTTATTTTTCACTTTTGTTGCTTTCAACTACTGAAGACACTGTCAAAGCCATCTGAGGAAAAACGTTACGTACATAAAAATATTAAACCTACTATATTCTTCACCTGACGCGTCACTCTCAAAATACGAATATACACCATACCACAAATATGTACCATATTAAAAACTTAGTTAGTTTCTAAAATTTCTATCTAATCATATACTTTAGTAAAAAAGTACACTTACTAAATCAAATAAACTAAATACTTACTAAATAGATAAATTAACATCATCATCAACAACTTTAATAGTCCACTGCTAGACGTAAGCCTGCCTTTGAAAAGAGGTTTTAGGTAAAGTTTTTTTAGATAAATAAACAATCAAACAAAATTTCGAATCTCTCTACACAGAGAAATAAAATCAAACTAACTACATATTCCTGTTTTACAGCCAGAAATGAAGCGTTTCATATTTTAGAATATCACATCTACTTTCTTTCTTACATGATTTCTTGATTTTCGTTCAATTTATTATTTACAATAAATTGAAAAGAATAAAGAAATCACAAGCAGATGTAAAAATTACTGAAGTAAAACCATTTTATACAAATTACTTAACTACTGACGCATGAGTGGCACTTAGCAAACTTTTGGCTGGCACTTTTAGCAAAATTTTACTTCTTCGAGGTGGCGTATTTGCAAACTTTCATATAAACAGCTCTGTGCAAAGGTAAACAAGTTTAGTTTAACTCTAATTTTGGCACTCTAAGGAGACGTGCTGTACGTATAAACTTCCTGCGTCGTCTAATTAGTATAAACTTAGAGCCATTCGTTTCAATTTAGTTTTAGTGTAATTTCGTTTGATTTGGTCTTGTTGAAACATTTAGCATCTTCTTCTAGTTCTACAATTCCAAAAAACTTAATAATGTTTTAAAATATGATTCTAACTTTATTAAATTTAAATTTTTGATATCTTACAAAAAGTAAATTGACATATTTTCGTGATCTTACATAATGTTTAATTTGTTCAGTCAAAAATAAAAAAACTATAAAAAATCACACTAACCGTCGCATCATCATACCAGAACCTTTTATCTCAAGTAATATAGTTCTGACTTTTAGAAAATGTGCGTAAGTATTTGACAATCTTACCATCATAAAAAAACTTGCAAAATGGCACAATAAATAACCTGGTGGATTATTGCGTCAGCACTTTCATACTTAGATTAAGTTAAATGCCTGAGGTTGCAGGCTAGCAGTTTCTGTAGTTTCATATATGACCTGCTTAGACGCAAGCATATACAACTTTTTATCTTACCGGTAGTAAAAATCAATTGTATCTGTAATCTACAAAAGAGCTTTGATATACTTTTATAAGATTATTATGATGTTTCATATGGTGATAGTTTTCCTCTTTTCCTTGTTAATAAACAGAAATACGAGAAGCCAACAGAGGTTGTTTGCAGTAAATATTAAAAATAAAATTATATAAACATTGGTTTGAGTGGTTAGTCTCTTCGTAGTAAATAAATAAGTTAATTAACAATGTTTAAATTTACTGAAATTTAGATAAACTAAAATTTTTTACATTCTTATGTAAACATACAATACACACTAACACCTATATGTTCAAACGGCAGACACGTCAATCGACCCACCAAACTAACCATTTTTCTTTTTTTTTTTTTTTTTTTAACGTGTGGAAACCCCCTCGAGCCGTTACCCCACCGGGGTTTACGGCGAGGTGGTGTGTCGGAATCGGACCGACTAAAACCACACGGTGTGCCACTCTGCGCCTGACATAGGAGGGATCCAGGCACAGCTGTTATTACGACATCCAGATCCCTCCTAGCGCCTGCCCGCTAAAGCGGGCACCGTCTGCGGAAAACCTCTCCATTTAGGCGACGTACGGCACACGCGAACGTCGCCTCCTCGCGGCTGGCCACTATAGCGGATGGAGGGGAAAACCCGTCCCGTCCACCCGCAGCCACACTCAAGGCGGCATGAGGCGCTGGTACGCGCGCCTCCGCCGCCCGGTTCGCCGGCGGCGAATTGGGTCCGAGTGGACGTCGTCCTCCCGAGCCTTCTCCGCCGCCTCCTTCCGCGAAATTACGTCTTCGCAGAAGGTTGCGACCGCGGTAAAACAACTGTCGCTACCGACCATGGAGCGTATGACGGCCGGTAGCGACAGATCTCCTCCAATAACTGCAGTGAGGACCCCACGCTGCGCAGTCCAAGCGGAACAAACCGCCAGCGTGTGCTGAGCCGAGTCCTCACTGCAGTCGCAGTGGTGACAGGCGGGACTCAATTCCCTCCTGGCGACCGAGTGCAGATACTTCCCGAAGCAACCATGCCCGGAAAGGATCTGCGTCAGTCGGAAGGAAAGAGTCCCGTGTTGTCGCCCCGCCCACTCAGCAATGACCGGCTGGAGAGCCTCCACGGCGGCAAAGCCAGCACGTGGAGCCTCCAGCCGGGACGACCAACGAGCCATCGTGGCTCGACGAGCGGCCTCTCGCCACTCGCGTATCTCTTCGGGCGGGGGCGGGGTGCTGCTACCCGCCCGGAAGTCAGCCGTTCGCCAATAAACTTCAGCGAGCACTTCCGCCTCCAAATCCCACGGGGGAGTCCCGGCTAAGGCGCACGCCGCCTCCGTCGATACAGTGCGGTAACCGCGTATGGCTCTAACCGCCAATATCCTCTGAGGGCGCCAGAGGCGAGCCCTATTCTGGGCGGTCAGAGCCGCCGCCCACACCGGTGCACCATACAGCGCCATTGACCGGACAACCCCCGTGTATAGCCGTCTCGTCGCGATGCTGGCTCCACCCAAATTGGGCAAAAGTCGCCCAAGGGCAGAAGCAGCGCCGACCAGCTTTGGAGAAAGCTGTCGGAAGTGCTCGTCGAAGAGCCACCTGCCGTCGAGGATCAGGCCCAGATACTTCATCTGGGCCTGAACCGGTACGAGGACCGAATTGACTACGATGGAGGCGCCGGAGGGTGGACCACGACGGGGCCCATGGAACAAAAGGGCCTCCGTCTTGTCCAGGGCCACCCGCAAACCCAGCGCCTCAATACGCCCGACCACCAAAGAGACTCCCACGGTGGCCAGGCGCGCCGCCTCTTGAAAGTTCGCCCCCCGGGCCGTGACCAATGTGTCATCGGCGTAACAAATTACGCCCAGCCCGGGGGGGAGGCGACCTCGAAGGGCCCAATCGTATCCCATATTCCACAGGAGTGGTCCGAGGACAGACCCCTGTGGAACACCGCACGACATGAGCCGCCGCTTCAGAACACCGTCTCGGTCCTCGTACATGACAGTACGCTCCTGTAGATAGTCTGCCACAAGCCGCCTCAGGTACTCTGGCACCCCGTGGTAGTGGAGTGCTTCCCTGATGCAGCTAAATGGCAGACTATTAAATGCGTTGGCGATGTCCAACGACACCGCCAACAGCACGCCGCCACAGCCCACCGCCTCTTCGGTAACGGCCCTCAGGCGCAACACAGCATCGACTGTCGAACGCCCTGCTCGAAAGCCGAATTGGGCGTCCGACAGATCGGGGCCCACCTCGCAGAGGTGCCGGACGATGCGGGCAGAGAGTATCCTCTCAAACAGTTTACCCGCCTCGTCCAGCAACACGATGGGCCTATAGGCCGCTACCGATTCGGTTGGCCGTCCCGGTTTCCTTAATAGGACCAGCTTCCCGCTTTTCCAGCACTCAGGGAAGCGTCCGGACGCCAAGCTAGCATCCAAGACCTCCCTGAGGTGGTCCGACATGTGTTCAAGGGCCCGGGCCAGCACTCGGGCAGGTATCCCGTCCGGCCCGGGGGCGGTGTTCTTAGAACGTATTCGTAGAACAACCGCCCCTATCTCCGATTCCCTGACGGGCGGAACATTGTCCTCGTTGTCCCCGTCGTCTCCGAACATGAAGGCCATCGACGGGGATGTGTGTTCCACCCGCTGCGGGAAAAGGCCCTCGACCACTTCCTGCAGGAAGCTGGGCTGGAGTGTCTCTGTAAGGGGGGGGCCCGACATGCGGAGCTTTTGTCGCGCCGCACGATATGGGCGACCCCAGGGGTCACGATCGAGACCCTCCAGCATCTCCTTTCTTTTAATTTCTTTGGCGCGGCTGATGGCCAGCTTCAGAGTTTTCCGCGCCTCTCGGTAATCCTCATGAAGCTGGTCCTCCTCGCCTTCTTCGCGGTGTCGCCGCCGACTACGAGTGTAGGACCTCCGGGCACGTGTACAGGCCGCGCGGAGGTCCGCCAAGTCCTGGGACCACCAGTAAACCTCCTCCCGTGGAGGCCGACAGCCTCGGATGCGGGGCATGGCCGCATCGCAGATCTGCGTAATCGCATCGCGGAAGCGACCAGCCCTCATGTCAACCTCCTCGGTCGGGGCCTGCGGAGACAGCCAAGAGTGAACGATGGCCGCCTCCTCTAGTAGGTCCCTATTTAGTTTGGATACAGCCCACCGCGGAAAGCGAGAAGAACGCCGCGCCACGTGACCCCTACTGGGGTCCTGGGTCCGGGAGAGCTCCATTCGGATGTAGAGGTGATCCGAGAGCGTCTCAACCTCTTCCAGGACGCGCCAGTTCCTTACTCGTGCGGCGAGGGCAGGGGTAGCGAACGAAAGGTCCACTATCGACCCTCCCTGCTGTCGCACGCACGTGTTGGTGGAGCCCCTGTTTAGTAAACAGAGGCCCACCGAGGCCGCCCACTCCTCTACGGCCTCGCCTCTAGCGTCCGTCCTGGGGGAACCCCACGCAATGGATTTTGCGTTGAAGTCCCCCAGCACTAAGACGTGCCCAGACGTTTGTCGCCGCAGCGAGGTTTCCAAGTTGTTAAGGAAAACTGATGAAATAAGAGAATATTTAGATTCAAACTATAGAAATTAATTTATTTAGACTGAATTTTACATTAACACAATGCACTATATAATTTGACAATCGTAGAAGAGTGATAGTTTTTATTATTGCCGTGTGAGGTCGCTAGCAGCTCACAAGTCTGCGTTTCGTTTCTCAACAAAAACCTCGAAGTCACTCACACTCCGGTTGGGGGAGAAGTAGATACCATATATGGTAATCCCCCCCCCACTCAGCAGCAACATATCCAGTGCCCTTGTCTCTTAGCGACAAGGGCGGGGAATGAGCCGCCGTGGAGGCAACGACTGCCACGGAGCCGTCCCGGTCACCCAACCAATTTGGACGGGGAGGAACGTAGTAGGGCTCCGCGGCTACGGCAACACCGATCGACCACTGTGCCATGGTTTGCAGGAAAAGGTCCTGCGCCGCGGCACAGTGGTTCAGATTCGTCTGGACGAGGAGGTTGGAGACTTGGTCCATTACTGGACCGTCTCTACAACCTCCTCCATGGGCAACGATGCCGTCATGCGAACGACATCAGAGGCAGCCTGGGTCGATTGGCTAGCCCCCGACGCTTGCCGAGAATTGTAGGGAGGTTTACAACCCCCCTGCCCAGTCTGGTGATTGGCGGGCTTATTACCCGCCGCACAAACCGGGCAATGAGGGGCAGCAGAGCACTCTGCCGCCTTGTGCCCCGGTCGACTGCAGCGGAAACATAGTCCGCTGCAGTCAAAACAACTCGTGCACTTGGCGCGTGTGTGTCCGGATGCTAGGCACTTAAAGCACCTCATCGGTCTTGCTGCCAGTACAGTGACTCTGGCATTCACAAAACCGACAAGGATTCTGCCTGCGTCGCCCAGTACTTTGGCCGACGCTACCGGACAGCTGATCCACACTGCGCCAAGACCTCCAGGACCGGGGCGGATGGTGCCGACCCTAATGTTGTCCGCGTTGCAGCCCGTCTTCTCGCTAATTGCAACGCGGATATCCTCGATCGTTACGGAGTCATCCAGGCCCGAAATGCGCAACTCCGCGCACTTCGTAGGCCTGGTGATCTTTACACCATCCGTGGCTGCAAAGATTCCCCTTAATTTCTCGGCGAAAGTGTCCGCCACTTTTGCACCTTCAACCCCGGGGAACTCGAGGACCCGAGCTCCCGTCTGGGCGAGGCGCAACCTGACCCCTACCGTCCCGAATTCAGTGGCGAGACTGTCCCGGGCCCTTTTAAATAAGGACGCATAGGACAATCCGCCATTGGCCGCTTCCTGTGACACCGTGACCACTACAGCCGCAGTTTTTGGGGGCTGTAGTTTCCGTGGCTTCTTCTTGCTGTTGATTATCACTGATAATGACTGCGGGGTAGGAGCTGCGTTTTGAGCAGCCTTTTTGTTCCCCTTTCGGGACTTCTTCTTAGCCCCTCCGACAACTTGCCAACCGTTATTGGAGGGGGCAGATGTGGAAGTGCCAGGTACAGGTGTTGGAGCAGGGAGCGGAGGGAACTCTGCTCTAGGCTTTACCGCCATTCTAGGCCCTGCCACCGATGCAGCTGTCTTTGTTGCTGCCTTGGTCATCTGTCGTGTTTTCGTGGTAACCGCAGATGCAGACACCGAGACCGCTGTCGCATACGATTTGCGCTCATTTGCTATAGAAAGCGGAATCGGTATTGATGCAGCCTTTCGCCTGTCTGCAGCGAGTGCTGGTCGAATAACAGGGGCTGGAGGTAGTCTTGCTTCCAGGCTCGCAAGACGCCCGTCTAGCATACGTCCCACTGCATCCAAAATTTGGCGCAACTGGGCATCGCTGACGTCACCGGAACCAGGAGTAGAGGTAGGTTGCCTCGAAGGCGGAACATTTATCTGCGACCGAAACTGCGCAAACTGGGCACTCAGTTCCGCCACCTGCCCTGTCAGGCATTCGTTGGCAGCCTGGAGGCGAGCAACATCCGCAACGAGGGTCTCAACGACCCCAGCAATTGCAGAGGAGGAGTCCTTAAGAGCCCTTACAAAAGAGCTCTTAAGGTTCCGAGATTTGGTAGCCACCTTTTGGATAATGGCCACCCCCGCATTTGCTGTCTCCTGCAAAGATACTGTTGTTATGGGGACAGAACCCCCTTCCGCTGGTTCTCGAATTTTTTGCAGGAGATCGGCAATCTCCTCCTCCGCTGTACTTTCGCCTTCCGCTCTAACTCGTCTATAGGCTTCTGCCTTGCAAAAGACAGAGCCTGACGGGGCCGAGGTCGACGTTCGTGACCTACCTCTACGGCTACTACCCACTTTAGGGGGTAGCATTTCCTGGGACGTATCACTCTCATCGTCCCGACCGCGTTTCCTGTTTTCACAGGGTTCCATTTCTGCTGATCCCAGTACATCCAGATTTGTACTGGAGTTACCACCATCCGATGTAATAGCAGACCTGGAACATAATCGTTCCGATATTCGTCGGCTCCCAGCTGTCAATATGACTTCTGGGAGCTCGATCGAGGTAGGCGTCCCAAGTGCGACTTCCTCATCGTTGGACGAAAAGTCTTCTGCTTTTTTAGACTTTCCCTTCCTTGTCCTCTCCTTCTGTCCTGCCTTTTTATTATTTTCTGTGTTATTTTTATGAGATTCCATATTAGACCCACGAGTGGGGGAGAACTAAAAGTCGACCCGGGCAGAGATCCCCCAATACCCGGGCAAGCGTAAATTTGTGCCCAACCGAGGGGTCCGCAGGTGCCTCGGCTGGGAGTGCGCTTACGACTGAACTACCCATCAGCCATGCATCCCCTGGTCACGCACCAGAACACGGGATTCGGGGTAATTTTTTAAAGAGCTTTTCTTCCTCGCAGTCCGGGCGGCTAAGCCAAGACCCTCGCCCCCGATTGGTGTCGCGAGACATAACCACGACACTCCTTTCGGGATTACGATGTGACAACGGTGGCAGGAAGATTAAATCTTTCAATGCCTGCTCGGCGGCAGTGTGAGTACACACCGAGCCCGTTCTCCTTTCTCCACCATTGACAGTGGAGAAACGCCGACCCATGAAAGGGTCCCACCATCATGATTTTTTATCGAGGTTTTCCTCCTCATTGCTCCGAAGAGCGAAGAGCCAACAGAGGAATCGACAAAAATGCCCGCTCTGTTGGACCAAGCCTCAACCGAATGACCGAAGAAAATAGCGTCCTCTTCTTCGTGCTAGAATATTAGCCGTTGGCGGTGATGTTCTCTTCCAAATGGCACAGGAAGGAACAGTGCCGTCGCCAACGTTACCAGGGTGCACCACGTGGAGGTTTTCTAGCCCAGCACCCCCCACCAAACTAACCATACTTTAATCCTACTCAACTATTACGGAGCACTCTAGAATAAAACATAAAAATAGAAAATTTAGAAATAGTATATTGAATGAGAATGTATCATCGATGAATACGTAGTAGAGCCACGCTGATTTCAGCATAAACGGGCCGGCTCCACCGGGGCAGTACTACCCTCCCACAGAAGATCAACCTAAAGCGACAACATCCGTGCTGTCGTGTTTCGTTGGTGAGTGCGAGACCGGAGGCCCATTGATGCAGGGGTGACAGTTGTCGTAGTAAGTGTGTGCAATACAATGCTACGATGACTGTTATGCCTTTTACGTCCCCAAGTGAGGTGTCAAAAGCATTTTAATAAGCCGCCATAGTGAGGGTCACCATATTACATTATCAACATTCGCAATGACTATGGTGACTACAACTTTTGGATTCTATTCATGCTTTCCATCAGGCAGAGTAGAGTCACCTTGGCAGGCTCTCAAATAAAAAAAAAAACAATTTTTAATTATTATCAGGTCTCCTCAATTCTAGATATTTTCAGATAATTACTGTAACAAACAACTGCATATACCTTTTAATTTTTTTGTAAAATAATTTTCTGGAAATAAAATTTCGGAGACACCTTTAACTGTCTATGCCATAGGAATCTCAATTAGGATTGTTTTATTTCTCCACTATGTAAATATGATTCTCTTAGGAAAATTTTGGAGATAAATAATAATACAATTTTATTTCTTTGTACAAACAAAAACATTCGTAGATACATTCTACAATCAAACATGAGCAGACAAAGAAAAATTCAAAAGACAACACCGACCTTTATTATTGAATTAATTTCGTATGGACGAACCCTTTATCATAGAAGTCGATCGTTTGTCGTTGTTTATACGTTAGGTTCTCTCTCAATCTAATAATATGATCGTGAAAGGGTCACGTTCCTTTGAATGGGATCTCTTGTGGACTGCGGATGTAAACGCTATGTTTTATTACGATCACTCGGACAAGCCGCACAATAACCGCCAATAAACAAATTTTTGATGGATGTATTTCTTTCACCAACGCGCCAAAATGATATTGATATAAAACTTTTAATTTGAGGTTATGTAGTGATTAAAAATATATCTTCTTCAACTGTATAAGTACATAGTTTCAAAGAAAAGGATCTTGTACATTATAAGTCTTGTTTAGTAAACTGAAACCTCTTTCCTAAGGTACTACTTTCTCCTCTAAGATCTAAGTTTAAGACCTCGTTTTTTATCCAGACAATGCACTTCTAATGGCTGTAGAAGATAACTTACAAGTTATGTGATAAATTAAATCTTAGTAGGGATTAACAAATATTTCTTTGAAATTTTTTGGTTTAAAAAATTTCATTGATTATGTTTACTACAGAAATTTTCCAGCGCAATAATATTTGTGTAACCACTTAAATTTCCTAGATTGAAAAACGACTAACAACAGCGTTCACCCTTACCGTGATTTGTTGAAAAAAAAGGTAAATCGAAGATTTTCGTACACAATCCCGGAAATTTCCATATCTAAATGGAAAACCGACCCCGAACAATCAATTTATCCTCCAATATCCTCCAGCGGTTTATACCACCTGTACAATAAATATTTATACTTCTTTCTTTTGCTTTGTGTCGAGATGTTCTTGAAATATAAAACTTTTTACAAACACAAATTTATAACATAATGTCGCATTAAAAAATAAAACAGAAATGGCTTAAATATTACTTAAAATACTTTTTTACGTTTAGAAATGAACAAATTTAGTGATACACACAAAAGGTAAAGTCCACTTTACTGTAACATTCTGTTCATTGTTGTGTTTTGTATAAAATGTATCCGCAATCTAAAAATTATATATATTTCCAGAGGTATCCCACATGCGATCTGTTAATTATTTAGAAAATTTTTCGCAACATCACTTGTGTACTCAAGATACAGCGTCGATGGCTTCTCTTCTTAATCGTTTTTTTATGTATTTCTTAGACGAAGGACTATTGTTAGCTCTGATAGCTTTTTCAGATAGTTGTAAAATGATAAAACTAATGAAATTATAAGTATTGTGTAAGCAAATGTAAAATACATTAGTTAAAAAGTATTAGTACCAATTGCCGAAGTTGCCGACTTAATTATATCGCAGGGGAGCATGTCTATAATCAATTAGAAATTGTAATTCTGTCAAAATATGAAAAAATTTGACAATAATAAGTAACAATAATTTAAATGTTTTTTAAAGTAAAGGTTTTATTACAAAATACATTATAAAAACGATAAGGAACCTTTTCGAAATTTGAGACAAACCTTACAGTTTGTTGCGACTTTCACATTACAGCACAAAGAAAAATATACAACAGCGCCATCTAGCGAAGATACATCGAACTACGAAGTATAAATGTAATGAACTTCAATGCAACTACTAATCCTGTATCACGATATAGAGATTCGCGTGGCAATAAGCATATATACTACATCCCAAAGTCAACCGTTGTGCCGTGGCCCACCAGACATGATCACCTCTCCTGGTCGGAGGACCCTCCCTTTATGTTGGAGGGACATAATACCCGTCCCTCCACAAGTTGTTTCGGAACGATTTCTCAAAAAAATATTTAGGCCTAGACAGAATTTGAAACACTTACTTGTCTTTAATTTTGTACAAAAGCAGTGGCAAAACAAACCAATTTTCCTTTTGTTTCGAGTTTCAGGGCAATAAGGTCTTCACACTCAATTTAACAACAGTTATTTATTACATGTTATTCGCACTTAAAGTGTGTTTTATTTTTATTCGTTCAAAAGGCGTACCTGTAGTTGGTCTGCCATTAATAAATCTTCTGCGACCCTTAAGTGCGAAAAGTGGGAGCTAATGTGCAGGTGAGAAAAAAGGTTTTTGTACTTTTACTCATTATGGTATTCGTAATAAATTAATTATTTAAGCAATCAAGCTATAATTATATTGTATCAACTTTGATTAGGTCGGTTCGAGCCTGTAATTTACTTTGTAAGCTATAAAATTTGGAGATTTAAGCTTTTTACAATTTTGTTAAAACTCATCATCTTTACAATCATATTTAAAGACCTTTACAATGTTTACAAACATTGCCACTATGTTTTATGTTAAAATAATAAGACCTTATAATCCTTTGGTCGAATAATCGAATGATCATGCGGCTCACACAGATTAAATATGACAGTATTTGATCTGTGTGAATCGATAGGCCGCAAGCTGAGTAAGTGGAAATTGGCTGATTGTTTTTATTTTTATTTTTATTTTAAAGTAGACCAATCTAAAGCGACAATCTCGGTGCTGTCGTGTTTCGTTGGTGAGTATGAGACTGGAGGCCCATTGATGCACGGGTAGCAGTTATCGTAGTAAATGTATGAATATTACACTACCACTATGACTATTAAGCCGTTAACGTCCTTGCGGGTCGTGAAGAAACATTTTACTAGACTGAAATAGTGTCATTATGCTGCATTGTCTGTATTGACAGTGAGTATAGTGACTACAACTCATGGATTCTTTCATGCTTTTTATCAGGTAAAGTAGTCACTTTGGCAGGTTCTTAAAATATATAATACACATATATCCTATATTATACATATATGTATATAAATATAGCAAATGCAGATGGAGAAGCCGACGAAACCGGGCGCGGATCCTATCGTTATACCACCGTTCCAGCCTCTCAGACTACAGTAATATGCTAAGATAGACACGGGTAAATTGTTTGAACGATACTCTCTGCCCGCATCGTCTGGCATCTCTAAGAGGTAGACCCCGATCTATCGGACGTCCAGTTCAGTTTGCAAATAGGGTGTTTGACGGTCGATGCCATGTTGAACCTGAGGGTCGTGATCGGTGGCGGTGCGCTATTGTGAGGTGGCGGCTCATGTCGTGCAGTATTCGTAGGAGCCTGACCTCGGACCACTCCTGTGTAACATGGGATGCGACTGGGTCCTTCGAGGTCGTCTCTCCCCCGGGCTGGGTGTTTTTTGTTGTGCCTATGACACACTGGTATTGCATAGGACATTGTGACAGCTTGTGGCACTTTCTTTTATTCTATTTATTCTTTTTAACCATGCCTTATTCTGTGAATGTTGAATTAAATGCTTTTTCTTTCTTTCATTCTTTAAATTCAAAACAATTAAACTTGTTGTCATAACCATTTCGTGGCACGGACATTGATATTCGTTCAAACAGAATTACTAATTTAAACTGCCTACACTTGTACTAATCTCATTGTCAAATAAAGGAAAAATTAGAAAACTATTAATAAAAATCTAATAGAACATTTTCCAAACTGTTAAAACATTATTTACACTTTTTTTTGTCTAATAGGACTTTAGACTAAAACACACAAAAAAAATAACTTTGTAGTATAAAAAAAAATAGAATAAGTTTAGAAAGTATTTACACAAACAGAATAAGAAAGAGAGGCTTAAGACAACGATACAACTTAGGTTATTATAATTAGTAAAACAATTCCATTGCATCCAATACCAGCAGTTAATCATCATTAACATTATCTCGCATTTATGTATCTAATAACAAAAGTAATTAAATTAGTAAACAAAGTAAATATGTAAATATATATATACATAGTAGATCAAATATAGTTAGGGTGGGTTAAAATATCAGATACGCAATCAAGAGGTTGCAGTTTACACCCTACGTACACTACACACACAAACACACTATCGACGCAAAGCCACATCTTACACAAACACAAAATTTACAAGATGTGTCTCACTAAATACTGTTTGAAATTGACAAATATTACCAATTTAGTAAACAAAATAATTTAAACCATTATTCTTAAAATGTTGACAAAATAAATTATAATCTGAAACAATATAATTAAAGGTTAATTGTGTACTCACCTAGTAAACTGTTAATTACTAGCAGTGTGTTGACACTATGAGCGAGATTTACAATGTAAACTGTAGCGTTGGAAACATTATTATTATTCATAGCGGTACGCGACAACTTCTAAAGACTTTGACTATTAAAATTCCTTATGCGTACGCTAATCATGAATAGAGTATATTGCTACAGTTATCGAGAAAACTATTGATTAAGGGCTGGTTAACTAGTTAGACAGCTCATGTAATTAGACATCAAAGGGTCCCGCGAACCTTCATGTTTCTGTCTCCCTAGTAGTTACTCCTACACGTCATTCAAGCACAAAGCTATATAAAACAGAAAAATATGTACTAAAATATGTTTATTAACCAGAATTTAACAGCTGATCGTTCGTTATGTTATCATGGACGTGTATGCCCATAGATTTATACGTGACAGAATGTCCAGGGTGGGCCACAAATAAGTTAACATTTGAAAAAATCATTTAAAAAAACTATGTGACATATTATAAAAATTGTTCATTTACAAGAAAGCTAATTAACCGGAATTCATTTTTTAAAAATTTCATTGTCTAAATGACCACCGTTTCGACGTTTGCACTTTTCTAAGCGAGGATAGAAAACTTTCGAATACTCGCGAGATTTTGAGGTGACGTACTAACCCTATAAAAAGAACTCTGCTGGGGATAGATCTGGACTTCTGGGTGGCCATGGAATGTCACCTCGTCTGGATATTAGTTTTTTCGGCAACATATCTTTGACTATCAGCAGAGAATCATTGGATGTGTGACAGGTGGGTCCATCCTGTTGAAAATATGGGTGGCGATTGTAACCAGCAAATTCCAGTAGCATCGGTGCCAAGAACTACTGTAACATTTTCACGTAGTCAGCAGAATTAACAACATACGACTTGCGCAAACCTTAATCATTTGGCTTTAGTTCCTACACTAACTGAATCTTATATGGATGTAATATCAAATGTAAATTCAAAATAATTATGTGTAAGATAACCCTAATTCAGCTGAACATTTGTGCGTCGATAAATGTTCGGCTTCTTCTTGTTCACTTCACGTTTTCTTCCGTCCAAGAAGTCCGTGGACCTCCAGTTTGCTTTATATTTAGCGTAGATCCTGTCTCTTCGAACTTCTTCATTTTCATATCTTCATTAAAGGAGCATTCAGACACTGACCTAAGTCGAGTAAATCATATTCAACATGAAATAAACGTCTCACAGCAATAAGCGAACTGTTTTTTTAAATAAAATGGTTTCACACAGTAACCGCGCTGCAGCTTCATGAAGCGATCCATTGCGACAAAATTCCCGAGGAAGGAGCTAGTGGTCAGACCCCTCTGCACGCCACACGTGGCATTTTTTTGCACGGGATGTTAGATTCAAATGTTAACTAATTCTTGGCCCAATCTGTTTAAATTGAGAATAGTTTTTAGAACATGCCCAGATACTTATCACGTGAAGTAGTCAATTTAAATTTTCAAGTGTTGGATTTTCGTTTTGCTATAGCAAAGTGTATATAAATGTTAATCATTATTGAAGCTGATAGAAGTAAACTGCTTGATATAGGGTTCCTCCAACGGCTTATTCCGACTTTCACTAGTTGTGCAGACCACTTTTTGGGGCACGCAGTCGAATAAATTAAAAATTTCAAAAGTTTATCGGATTTTAATGTACATAATAATTTTAGAATTTGTAATTATTATTACATTGATTATGCTTTGATGGTTTAAATAATAAAACATCTCAATTTATTACACAAACAATATAGTTTAAGCGTTCAAGGATAATTTTTTTGATTATTGTAATACTGTTCTCAAAGTAAAACAAATATATTTAACAGTGATATCTCAGAAAATTAATATCACAACTAATACCTAATATCTTGTTCAATATCTAAACAACTAATCGTGCTGGGAACTGGTGGTCCCAAGAAATATAGATAAAGTGGGTCATCGTTAACTACTTCGTCTCTAGGGATTAATGATATCATAGTTCCCTAAATTTCTCTACCTGATACCTTGCGGGCTTTCGTAAACAGCGGTTAGCAAGATATGGTTAATGTATACAAAGTTTCTATACCTGCTTGTTGTCGTAAATACTGCATAAATTAAACAGTAATTTTGTTGTCCGATTATTAGTTTTATCGCTTTAATGGGTAACCATTAAAATTAACAAAATCCTGAATATGTATCTTTATACATATATAGTTTAATTTAAAAATATTTGTAAGGTATTTTTTAAATGAACAAATATATCTTTTATGAAAGACAGTTCCCGAACTGGGATTATATTCTATGTCGTAGAGGGCTTTGCATACATACATAGAATGAACTGAAAAATCACTAAGATTCAGAACAACAAATTTTAGATCTCACAATTTGTTATCTCATCTGTAGATTGAACCCATAATACTTATTGCAGTAGAAAGCGGTAAAGCGCGCGCTTGAAACTCTACAACAAACACATGTATTTCACTCGTAAATTTCAGCTCTAGCACTTGGAAAATCAATATGAAAAAAAGGGTATCGGAGACAATTGAAATACAAGAACAATAAAACTAGTGCCTACACTAGTTCTGAGATTACCGAACAACGATCCATGATACATTGTATTCCACAACTATATTAAATAGAACCTGGTTTAACAACTGTCAGACAAGAATCTATATTGATTTCAATCAGACCCTCTATTTCTAAGTAAGATTATATGTAAGAGAGTCCGACTTCGTATTGATGCCTTAATAACATGTTCCCAATCTATTATGCACGTAGTAATAATACCGAGTCTGCTTTACGTTTAATTTGAGGAATTGATTGTAAAAATAAATTTAAGACGATCAGCTTCATCTAAGCCCTTTAATAATTAATTTGAAATAGTATCGTGACATTAATAATTGTTACTTTGATACTTAATTATTAATTGCTAAGGAACAGAATCACTATAATTTATGTAGCATGATAATTTGCGTCGCAGAACTAACTGAATCAACCTCATTAAAGTGTTAGATTAACAAATGGAATAGCTATTATTATTCTATTCACTACAAAACTAATGAAAACAGAAAGTTTAAATTTACTGTATTAATTCGTCTAAAACATCTAGACTCTAGATGTTTTAGACGTAGTTCTTATATTGAATACAATAGTAACGAAACACGTTACGTAAAATGTTCCCGTTACATTCACATTCTGATTCGATAAAATGATTGAGAAAGTTTCCGGTACTCGTATTGGCGACATAAAACTAATTTTATTGATATTCACTGCGTTTACTTTTACAATTTTATCCGAACCTTTGCCGTAAGTCGTAAAGCTATACAGCCCTTGACCGAAACTTTCTGTAGAATCCTTAAACGTACCACCCTATATCAAAAATTTACCGACTTCGATGTCTTTTTTTACGAAGTTTCTTTTACCTTCCGTTATTTCTGAACATTAAGTATTAGCTTCGTAAGCATTCTTGCATAACCGTTCATCGTTTGACATTATAAATTTTAACAGTTGTACAAGGCTCTTGTTATTCGAAGGTAAAATAAAATTTGTCACATTAGAAGATCCTATGCGTTTGTTGCCTAATATTAGATAATAAAATAACAGTACCATGAAGAAATAACCTTGAATAAATATTTCAATTTCATAATATTATTAATTAATAATAAGAATATTACAATCCTCTGACTACTTGGCGAATCAAGAACCCGTTTTAACTCGTGACGAAAGGAGACAACTTGGCAATATTTACATAGATTAAAGACGAATCGAATGTAGTTATTTAGAAGACTGTTGTATCTTTATACAATACGATGATTTAAGTTACCTGCGTCTTATATCTTTATATATGACGCAGGTAACGTTTCACAGAATGCTAGTGTAAATTGAAAGCAAAGATTTTATTACAAATTACGTATGCATACTAAACAAATCATTTTCAATTATTAAACATTAACTAAAAATGTATTTTATACTACGGGTTGCATAAAACTACATCCATTTTTTAATGATTTATTAGTTACATATGTATTTAAATAAAAATAAACAATAGTTTTTGTTTTATTTTTGAATTTTGTCTAAGTTATATAGATGTTCTTTACATAATTTAAAATGAAGTCGCTGCCGATTCCTGTACTCTTAGATCTTTTTAACTATGCATCGGATTTTAATACAGTTTTTACTAATAGAAAGAAGGATTTAAGAGGAAGATTTCTACGTTTAATACATGCATATTATAATAGCAGCTCGCTTGCCCGTGTGGACTAGTAGTCCACAAAAAAAAAAAGCATACATTGCCCGTGGTGACTAGGAGTCCACATGTCCCCTGCCACAGAAAAATGTAAATATACCCTATATTTATTGAAATAGAGCTTAGTTTGTATTATTTTTTCGATTCTATGATATATTGTCTATCGTATTAATCCCAGTCGAGTTCGTCCCAGTTTGTGTACGATATGCCATGTTAAGTTTGACATAAATTACGCCGCGCGGAGGCAGATAATTATATGGATTCAAAGGCCTGTAAAATAATAAATATATATGTACGAGTGTATGTTTTTATTTCTTATCATATTATTTACTATCTAAATAATATAATTAAATATTAAAAACTATAGGTCATCGCTTTCATTTTTCAGGTATGAGCTTTTAAGTGCAACACGAGCTTAAAAAGCCGTTATCTCAATTTCAACACAATATAACTCGACACCAGAGAAATAATCTGATAACTTAAAGACAACATTGTATAGCTAGTTTCATAGTAAACTAAAAAAATACAACACTTGACAACCTTTCAAAAAAAAATGAGTCACAAGAACAGATTATGTGTAATACGACCCGCGCGCCGATAACCTAAACGGCAGTGGGGCACTTCATGGGTGTTAAGTATTTATTGACGGACATTTGGAGCTGTCATTGCGCGGGGAGCCCGGGCATTTGACGGGGTGCGCGTTTTCGAGCAGGGCAAGCGAGCGGATAGAGAACATTTGGAGAATATCAAAAACTTGTGAAAGCTTGTGTCAAAAAATGTGATGCTCTTGCAAAGCCAGGGCAGGTCGCTGATCTTTGAAGAAGAAAAAACAACACCCGCACTAGGAACAAATCTTGTGCTGCGGGGCACTCTACAAACAAACAAACAAACGGTCACAAAGAACACCTTTTTTTTTTTTTTTTTTTTTTCTGTGCTGAAATCCCCTCGGATACCACCACTGGTGGTTATGTCGGACTCGAACCGACCAAAAACTGCACGCCGTCTCAGGTACCAGTAGCCGGGGAATCAGGTGTACCCTAGAAAGGAAATCCCTAAAACCTCGACGTACCTCGCGTCATCTACCTACGGCTTGCAGATGACCCCTTTTCTGCTCCAAAAGAGCGTGTGCTCCGTAGCACGTCCTGCTGCTATCCCGGCGTGCTTCTGCTCGGGTGACGGATGGCCTCACCTATCACCCCCAGTCTAGCGCTTATGGAGGACGGAGATCGTTCTGCAATCTCCGGCGCCCGAGCCGTCTGTGATACCGGACACGTTCCCGGGCCTGGCGGACCGGGAGAGTTCTCAAGCTCTCCCGGTCCCGTTCCGACATCTCCTTTGCAAGCATAACTTGCTCGCAAAAGGAGACGGCGGAGTTCCACGCGCTCTCGCTCCGCAACATGGCGGCGATCATGCTACCGAGCGAGAGAGTTTCCACTTCGATGGCCGTCACAAGGTCACGCCTCAGCTCCGCCCACGCTGGGCATTCTACCAGCGTGTGGAGCGCCGTGTCCACGGTCCGGCCATCGCAGTGGTGGCACTCAGGCGTTGGCTCCTTTCGGATCAGACACAGGTGATCTCCGAAGCATCCTTTTCCAGTGATCACCTGCGTCAGCCGATATGAGAGGGTCCCGTGATTCCTCTCGAGCCAATCCTCCATAACGGGTCTTACCGCCGCAGTGACGGCGTGCCCGGCGCTTGGTTGCCCAAGTCGTTCCTTCCACTCCTCCACAAGGACCTGGCGGAGTTGGGTTTTCTGATTCTCGATTTCTCGAGTTTCAGGACTCCGGCCCAACTCCCGTGCCTCCTTGCGCCACTGATAAAGAGCCGCAAGGGCTCTCGCCTCCAGGTCCCATGGTGGAGTTCCAGCCAGGAGACTCGCCACTTCAAAGGAGATTGTGCGGTATCCTCTTATGACCCTGATGGCCAGCACTCGCTGTGGTCGTCGCAGTATTGCGACGTTGCTCGCCTTGAGGGTCTCCGCCCACACTGGGGCCCCGTAAAGGGCCATTGACCGCACAACTTCTGCATAGAGTCTCCTGCAGGAGTCATCGGGTCCCCTCATGTTAGGCAGCAGCCGCGCCAACGCCCGTGCTGCTCCCACCAACTTTGGGACCTGACTTCGGAAATGAGTTCCGAAGTCCCATCGCCTATCGATTACGAGCCCCAGATACCTCATGGAGGACTCAATGCCGATGCGAGTATCTCCTACTATGAGGCTGGATTGATTTGGTGGCTTGTTCCGAGGCCCATGAAAGAACAAGGCCTCGGACTTGTGTAGAGCTACATCAAGACCCAACCGCCGGGTTCGCTCCACGACTTGGGCAACACAAGCCGTGGCCCTCAGGGTTGCCTCACGATGTGTCTTGCCGCACGCCGTCACAAGTGTGTCGTCCGCATACACGTGAAGACGAAGCCATCTAAGAAAGCACCGCGAAGCACCCAGTCGTAGCCAATGTTCCACAGAAGCGGTCCTAGGACCGATCCCTGCGGAACTCCGCACGACATTTCACGTCTACCGAGACCGGTCTTACTTGGGTAGATGACGGCTCTTTCCGACAAATATGACCCGACTATTTGACGGAGGTAGAGAGGCACTCGGTGATATACGAGTGCCTCCTTGATGCAACTCCAGGGCAAAGTATTATACGCATTGGCAATGTCCAAAGACACCGCCAATACTTCTTCGCCCCGGGAAACTGCTTCCTCCGTCAGAGTCTTCACGCGCATGATCGCATCCACGGTGGAACGCCCCTGACGGAAACCATACTGGTTCTCCGCCAGATCCGGCCCCACCCTGAAGAGGTGCTTGACGAGGCGTCGTGTAATTACTCTTTCAAAGAGTTTGCATACCTCGTCAAGCAACACTATAGGCCGGTAGGCAGATGGTGAGTCTGCCGGGCGCCCCTCCTTTCGGATGAGAACCAGTTTCTCAGTCTTCCACAATTTTGGAAACTGGCCCTGCTCGAGGCATGCGCTGAAGAACTCTCTCAGTCGGGGCTCGAGAGCATCGTCGCTTAGAGCCAGGACCCAAGCTCGGCCTGGTATGCCATCAGGTCCTGGGGCGGTGCTTTTGGCATCCCTGTATCCCGTTAACAGCTCCGCCTCCCAAGCTGCCGCATCCACGGGGCGTCGACGCCTTCTACGGAACCTGGACCACCGGCGGCGCGCGGTCACGCAAGCTTGTCGCAGCCTACAAAGAACACCTAGACTCAGAACAACAATTTATGGATCACACAAAGTTTTGTCCCGTGTGGGGTTTGAACCCACAACTCTCAACGCAGTAGAGAGCGGCGTGGCGCCCGCTTAAACCACTTGGCCAACTGTGCAACATATTTAGATTTTTTTTAACTAATGTTATATTAAAATAGATTCATATTTAAAATAATCAGATTTACTTGCCGTAATGCTAATAGAATAATAGATGTGTGATTTTACAATCACTTTTAAATTATTTACAGAATAAATAACAATGGACTGCACGATTGGTCTAGTGGTTTAAGCGGTCGCCACGCCGCTCTCCACTTCGCTGAGTGTTGTGGGTTCAAATCCTACATGGGACAACACTTTGTGTGATCCACAAATTGTTGTTCTGAGTTTGGGTGTTCTTTGTGTCCGTTTCTTGTATGTTTGTAAAGTCCCCTGCGACACAGGATTTATTTCTAATGCGGGCGTTGTCTTTTTGAAAAACCAAAAAACCAAAACTTAATTAAACACACACTTCAAGGCATTTATAGGGTAAATATAATACAATTATAACATATCGGTGTTGAAATTCATTCTGTTGACTAATAAAATCGATGTTTAGTATTTACGATGGAAGTATCAGCCGATTCAACGAGGATAATAAGATTTTTTGTGCCGATTTAAAATGCTGATATGAAAATGTTCGGTATTGGCAATTTCGATATAAAGAAATTTCTATAAATAATTATGAAATCATTATATTTTAGTTACTTTGATAAGTTTATCAATATTATTACAATAGAAAGGCAGCCGAACTGTATTTATTGTACTTGTCATTTTTTTAAATTTTCACGTTACTTTTTTTTATCTCTAATTAAAATTACTCGCATTGCTTCAGCTATGTATATTCGGGTTAAATGCTTACCAACACATGTCTAGTACCTTATATAGATAGATATTTAAGTATTTAAAATACTTAAGTATATTTATCAGGCAGTCTGGTTAGCATAGTGCACGCACTGCTTATTTTCGGATCAGATTATTGCGTGTAAACTGTGTGAAGTTATTATTATTATTTTCTACTTTTTAACTCTAGAACAAAGTTTTTTCGATTATATTCCTGATATTTTTTTAACAATCTTTGACAGTCCACTGCTGGACATAGAGTCTCTCTTTAGCAAGGAGGCTTTGGTGTACTACATCACCCTGGCCAAACGGGTTGGTTTGTTACAGTGATGGTGTCCTGCACATTTTGCTCTCTTAGTCACCTCGTACGACATGCATAAGATTAATAGAAGTGGTGACACTTAATATTCTTAATCTGTCACCGCAAGAAGATTTTTTTTAAAAGTATGTCTAATAAATTAGCATATAGTACTTTAGTAGAAAATAAAGTTGTATCGCTAAAAAGTTATCTTTTCTGAAAAACTTTACGTAAGATATTTCATTTTCCTGTACGTTTGTTGTATCTACCCCAGAACAACCACATTCAATTTCATCCACAATGGTTTAGTACATCGAAAATTTACCGTTGTGTGCTCAAAGGCGACGACAAATCTAAGTCGGATCCGATAACGAATTGGATACAGTTGCATTACCACTCTGGGACCACACTACTACACTAGTGATCCCCTATCAAATGTTACAGTTTTATCGATATGTAGATTTACTTGTAGATTTTCTTGGAAGAGTTTGTTTGAAATCACGTATTTTAGAGTAATTATTATTGATTGTTTAAGTAAAAAAAATAATTAACTTTTAACGTAACGTAACGTAAAACTAAAGGTAATCAACGAAAAGATGAGCTTTTCGTTGATTACTTATAGTTTTTTTATCTAGTTTAGGACCTGTGACTGCAAACGAATAAATATTGATATGCCATTACATCTGTTATAATGAATTTGTATTATATATATAAGGGAAATATAAATGTGAACTGTGATTAAATGAATTATGAATATCCCTTATAATCAATTACACTACTTTTTGTGGTAAATAATTAAATAATAAAAAGTACCTGTATCATATGATATGTTGCAAAAAAAACTGTAACGTGTTTTCAAGGGTAATTTTCTCTTCTTTTTACACATAAACACTGTTAAAATTAATAAATAAATAGATTACTCCGCCACCTTATCTCTGAAACTACAAAACTTAAAATGGTGAATAATATAATAATAATAATAATAGAAGAGTGTATAATAAGATTAATAGGAGTGGTGACACTTAATATTCTTAATCTGTCACCGCAAGAAGATTTTTTTTAAAAGTATGTCTAATAAATTAGCATATAGTACTTTAGTAAAAAATAAAGTTGTATCGCTAAAAAGTTATCTTTTCTGAAAAACTTTAATAGTAAACTTTAAAAGTAATCTTATTATACACTAGCAACACTGAAAGCAGCTAGAATTTCTCAAACGTATTTTGTAAAAATATTTCATTTTCTTTCTGTATTATACAAAAAAAAACAACTGCAACAATTTTCAAGCGAACTACAATGTACAATAATATAAAAACAAGACTTTTTTACCAAGAAAAACCATATAATTACATAAAAGCAATATCTGTGTGAGACATGACATTTAAATGTCATGTCGAAATATTTAACCGAGAAATTCTAGCAAAATGCTGACGAGAGCCAAATCTAGAACACTAAAAGCACAAACAACATCCCTGGACTCGTCGCTACGCTCCGCCTTGCCGTTCCCGGAAGCAACATTGGATGTTCCAGCCGTTGCAGAGGTGTCGAGCTCTAGCTCCAGCGACGAGTTTTTCTCTCCACCCACGTCGCCAAGACCTGTACGTCGGCAGGAGAGTACCCGGCCACCGACCAGCTTGGGATCACGAGGACCACTGACCTCAAACAGGGTCCCCGCTACCGGTGGTGATGTGCGCCGCATGAAGTGGACAAAATCAATAAATGAGAGTGTCATGCGGGCATATTTTCGGGCTACAGAGTTGGGAACGAACCTTACTGCGTACCGTGTTAGGTTAGTCTCTCTGTTTCAGGAGCTTGAACCAGCCATCAACGTTTCAGCACAACGATTATCGGATCAAGTACGAGCTATACAGCGCTGTCACCTGCTGGATGATACAGTACTTGAGAGGATACGCTCTGACATAAGGAAAAACTTTACTATCCCCTCTTCATCACACGCTGCGGTGGCTAATAGCACACCTCAGTTGCCATTAGGTATTAAAGATGTTGATGAACTAGTGGAGAGTGAAGTTATATCCGTAAGTACCCAATGTAACGATAAGATAAGGAGTGCTTTGGAGGATGCGATTCAAAAGTACCGATTTATAAATGATAATATTAGACCACGATTATGCCGTTTGCCCATTCATAAACGTAATTTAGCGCTTGTGAGTGCCCTGGATTCGCTATTATCAGATTATTTTGATAATAGCGAAGATCTTAGTGATACACATTCAATTCTATACTGTGCGGCCATTGCAGTTTGTCGAGTAGCTGGTGTTAAATGTATTGAACGTGTAAGTGCTACTCGACCCGAAAATGGCGTACCAGCTTGGCAGTATAGAATTGAACGTCGTATTGCTGAGACTAGGACACTCATCGGTAAATTAATTAGTTTTAAAAGTGGTAATACACGGCCAAGAGTCATGCGCTTTGTGAAACAGGCATTCTTGGGGACTACCATTAGTCCTCAACAGTACATGTCCTGTGTCACAGAGCGCATAGACTATCTAAAGCAGAAAGTTTATGCATGGGCAAATAGGATAAGACGTTATAGAAAACGAGTCGATCGGTATAATCAGAATCGAATGTTCCAAAGGAATGAGAAATGGGTTTACCGGAAATGGGAGGAACCGAATTCATGTGTGAGTGATGGGCATTTTCCAGATGAAAATACCACAAATTCATTTTGGCGTAACATCTGGTCAGTGCCTGTCACTCATACAGAGGGTGATTGGTTGGAGGATGTCAAACGTTCGTGTGAGCCTATAATAGCTATGGAACCCATTGTTATTAATAAAGATGATGTAAGTTGTGCAGTCCGTTCATTACCGAATTGGAAATCACCTGGTCCAGACGGACTGCACAACTTTTGGCTTAAGTGGTTTCGAAGCTCACATGCGTGTTTGGCATCACAATTCCAAGCAGCTTTGGATTCTGGTTCATTACCACAATTTTTAACCACCGGTGTAACCCATTTACTCTATAAATCTGGTGGTGCCATGGATCCCAAAAATTTTAGACCTATAACATGTTTACCAACTACATATAAACTTCTAACATCTATTTTGAGACTCAAAATTACTACACACATAAATAATAATTCGGTTATCTCTATTTCTCAAAATGGATGTAGAAATGGGGCCCGTGGCACTAAAGAGCTCCTTATTATAGACAGGACCATTAGCCAACAGGTACGTCGTAGTCGTAAGAGTCTGGCAACATGTTGGATAGATTATAAGAAGGCTTATGACTCAGTTCCACATACATGGCTTTTGAAAGTGCTAGAGTTGTACAAAATTGATGCAACTCTGTGCACTTTCTTAAAGTCGTGTATGAGTCAATGGAGAACAACACTTCGCTATCCAGGATGTCGGCAGGCTGCGATAAATGACGTACTTATAAAGATCGAGCAAGGTATATTTCAAGGTGACAGTCTGAGTCCCTTGTGGTTTTGTCTAGCTTTGAACCCTCTCAGTACTCTGTTAGAGGGTTCAGGGTTAGGCTATCAGTTGCAGAAAGATGATCAAGTTATATCTCACCTTCTTTATATGGATGATTTGAAATTACTGGCCTCCACAAAATTACAATTGATGGCGTTATTAAGGGTCACTGAAAACTTTAGTAATTCTATCAAAATGGAATTTGGTGTAGACAAGTGTGCAGTCATGTATGTAAAGAAGGGCGTGATTGTAGAATCTGAAGGAATAGAACTTTCAGATTCAACAAAACTCAGATCTCTGTCTGCCACCGAAACTTACAAGTATCTAGGTTTTTCACAGTCCTTGGGAATACCAGAATCTGGCGTGAAACAAATGTTGCAGGAACGTTTCTTTGGCCGCCTAAAAAAAGTACTTAAAAGCCTTTTATCGGGCGGTAACAAGGTGCGAGCCTGTAACAGTTGGGTCATGCCGGTTCTGATGTATTCCTTTGGTGTACTTAGATGGACTCAGACCGAATTAGATGCCCTTGACAGGAGAGTCCGTACATTGCTGACTGCATTCCGTATGCACCACCCACGTTCATCGGTTATGAGATTGTATATTCCGCGAAAGTTTGGAGGTCGTGGTCTATTAAATATCAAGACTCTACACAATCGCGAGATATACAATCTCAGAGAATATTTTCTACAGACTAATGTGGGAGTGCATCGTAATGTAGTTGCAGTGGATACTGGTTTTACCCCGCTCGCTCTGGCTAAAGAGAATTGGCGCAAACCTGTAGTACTTAGTACTACTGATCGCAAGGAAGTATGGAAGGGTAAAGAACTTCATGGTCGATTTTATCGGGCCCTACACGGGTCAGATATAGACTTTAAAGCGTCGACGTCTTGGCTACGGTATGGTGATCTCTTCGGAGAAACCGAAGGTTTTGTTTGTGCAATTATGGACGAAGTTATCATGACGAATAACTACCGGAAATATATCCTGAAAGATAGTACGGTTGACATTTGTCGGGCGTGCCACCGTCCTGGAGAATCTATTAGGCATATTATTTCTGGTTGTTCTCGTCTTGCTAATGGTGAGTATTTGCACAGGCACAATCAAGTAGCCAGGATTGTACACCAACAACTTGCCCTTAAATACCAACTTGTCGATTTTGAAGTGCCTTACTACAGGTATGTGCCCGACCCAGTTCTCGAAAACGGTCGTGCTACGTTATATTGGGATCGATCTATTATCACAGATAGGACTATTGTTGCCAATAAGCCTGATATTGTGGTGATAGATCGATTAGAGCGCCGCGCAATGATTGTCGATATCGCCGTTCCTCATGACGAGAATCTCGTGAAAGTTGAAAAAGAAAAACAATTGAAGTATTTGGATCTGTCTCACGAGATTGCCGACATGTGGAATGTGGATTCGGTGATTATTGTTCCGATAATCATATCTGTTCATGGATTGATAGCGAGGAGCCTCGACCAACACCTTAAGAGGCTCACGTTAGAAGGTTGGATCAAGGGTCTGATGCAGAAGGCAGTCCTCCTTGACACGGCCCGTATTGTGAGAAGGTTCCTGTCTTTGGAGCCCTAACCACCGGTATCTTGGTCCCTGTACCCGATGTCGGTGGTCTACTATTTTTTATATTTTTAAATATGTATTTTTTATTTTTTATATATTTAAAAATGTAATCAATATGTGTATTTATATGTAATAAAGAGAATAATAATAAATACAAAAAAAAACAACTGGAACAATTTTCAAGCGAACTACAATGCACAATAATATAAAAACAAGACTTTTTTACCAAGGAAACCCATATAATTACATAAAAGCAATATCTGTGTGAGACATGACATTTAAATGTCATGTCGAAATATTTAACCGAGGAATTCTAGCAAAATGCTGACGAGAGCCAAATCTAGAACACTAAAAGCACAAACAACATCCCTGGACTCGTCGCTCCGCTCCGCCTTGCCGTCCCCGGAAGCAACATTGGATGTTCCAGCCGTTGCAGAGGTGTCGAGCTCTAGCTCCAGCGACGAGTTTTTCTCTCCACCCACGTCGCCAAGACCTGTACGTCGGCAGGAGAGTACCCAGCCACCGACCAGCTTGGGATCACGAGGACCACTGACCTCAAACAGGGTCCCCGCTACCGGTGGTGATGTGCGCCGCATGAAGTGGACAAAATCAATAAATGAGAGTGTCATGCGGGCATATTTTCGGGCTACAGAGTTGGGAACGAACCTTACTGCGTACCGTGTTAGGTTAGTCTCTCTGTTTCAGGAGCTTGAACCAGCCGTTAACGTATTAGCACAAAGATTGTCGGATCAAGTACGAGCTATACAGCGCTGTCACCTGCTGGATGATGCAGTACTTGAGAGGATACGCTCTGACATACGGAGAAACCTTACTATCCCTTCTTCGTCACGCACTATAGTAGCCAACAGCACACCTCTGTTGGCATTATCAAATGAAGATTTTGATGAACTAGTGGAGAGTGAAGTTATATCCGTAAGTACCCAATGTAACGATAAGATAAGGAGTGCTTTGGAGGATGCGATTCAAAAGTACCGATTTATAAATGATAATATTAGACCACGGTTATGCCGTTTACCCATTCATAAACGTAATTTAGCGCTTGTGAGTGCCCTGGATTCGCTATTATCAGACTATTTTGATAATAGCGAAGATCTTAGTGATACACATTCAATTCTATACTGTGCGGCCATTGCAGTTTGTCGAGTAGCTGGTGTTAAATGTATTGAACGTGTAAGTGCTATTCGACCCGAAAATGGCGTACCAGCTTGGCAGTATAGAATTGAACGTCGTATTGCTGAGACTAGGACACTCATCAGTAAATTAATTAGTTTTAAAAGTGGTAATACACGGCCAAGAGTCATGCGCTTTGTGAAACAGGCATTCTTGGGGACTACCATTAGTCCTCAACAGTACATGTCCTGTGTCACAGAGCGCATAGACTTTCTAAAGCAGAAAGTTTATGCATGGGCAAATAGAATAAGACGTTATAGAAAACGAGTTGATCGGTATAATCAGAATCGAATGTTTCAAAGGAATGAGAAATGGGTTTACCGGAAATGGGAGGAACCGAATTCATGTATGAGTGATGGGCATTTTCCAGATGAAAATACCACTAATTCATTTTGGCGTAACATCTGGTCAGTGCCTGTCACTCATACAGAGGGTGATTGGTTGGAGGATGTCAAACGTTCGTGTGAGTCTATAACAGCTATGGAACCCATTGTTATTAATAAAGATGATGTAAGTTGTGCAGTCCGTTCATTACCGAATTGGAAATCACCTGGTCCAGACGGACTGCACAACTTTTGGCTTAAGTGGTTCCGAAGCTCACATGCGTGTTTGGCATCACAATTCCAAGCAGCTTTGGATTCTGGTTCATTACCACAATTTTTAACCACTGGTGTAACTCATTTACTCTATAAATCTGGTAGTGCCATGGATCCCAAAAATTTTAGACCCATTACTTGTTTACCAACTACATATAAACTTCTAACATCTATTTTGAGACTCAAAATTACTACACATATAATTAATAATTCGGTACTCTCTATTTCTCAAAATGGATGTAGAATTGGGGCCCGTGGCACTAAACAGCTCCTTATCATAGACAGGACTATTAGCCAACAGGTATGTCGTAATCGTAAGAGTCTGGTGACATGTTGGATAGATTATAAGAAGGCTTATGACTCAGTTCCACACACATGGCTTTTGAAAGTGCTAAAGTTGTATAAAATTGATGCAACTCTGTGCACTTTCTTAAAGTCGTGTATGAGTCAATGGAGCACAACACTTCGCTATCCAGGATGTCGGCAGACTGCGATAAATGACATACTTATAAAGATAGAGCGAGGTATATTTCAAGGTGACAGTCTGAGTCCTTTGTGGTTTTGTCTAGCTTTGAACCCTCTCAGTACTCTGTTAGAGGGTTCAGGGTTAGGCTATCAGTTGCAGAAAGATGATCAAGTTATATCTCACCTTCTTTATATGGATGATTTGAAATTACTGGCCTCCGCAAAATTACAATTGATGGCGTTATTAAGGGTCACTGAAAACTTAGTAATTCTATCAAAATAGAATTTGGTGTAGACAAGTGTGCAGTCATGTATGTAAAGAAGGGCGTGATTGTAGAATCTGAAGGAATAGAACTTTCAGATTCAACAAAACTCAGATCTCTGTCTGCCACCGAAACTTACAAGTATCTAGGTTTTTCACAGTCCTTGGGAATATTAGAATCTGGCGTGAAACAAATGTTACGGGAACGTTTCTTTGGCCGCCTAAAAAAAGTACTTAAAAGTCTTCTATCAGGCGGTAACAAGGTGCGAGCCTATAACAGTTGGGTCATGCCGGTTCTGATGTATTCCTTTGGTGTACTTAGATGGACTCAGACCGAATTGGATGCCCTTGACAGGAGAGTCCGTACATTGCTGACTGCATTCCGCATGCACCACCCACGTTCATCGGTTATGAGATTGTATATTCCGCGAAAGTTTGGAGGTCGTGGTCTATTAAATATCAAGACATTACACAATCGCGAGATATACAATCTCAGAGAATATTTTCTACAGACGAATGCGGGAGTGCATCGCAATGTAGTTGCAGTGGATACTGGTTTCACCCCGCTCGGTCTGGCTAAAGAGAATTGGCGCAAACCTGTAGTACTTAGTACTACTGATCGCAAGGAAGTATGGAAGGGTAAAGAACTTCATGGTCGATTTTATCGGGCCCAACACGGGGCTGATATAGACTTTAAAGCGTCGACGTCTTGGCTACGGTATGGTGATCTCTTCGGAGAAACCGAAGGTTTTGTTTGTGCAATTATGGACGAAGTTATCATGACGAATAACTACCGGAAATATATCCTGAAAGATAGTACGGTTGACATCTGTCGGGCTTGCCACCGTCCTGGAGAATCTATTAGGCATATTATTTCCGGTTGTTCTCGTCTTGCTAACGGTGAGTATTTGCACAGGCACAACCAAGTAGCCAGGATCGTACACCAACAACTTGCCCTTAAATACCAACTTGTCAATTTCGAAGTACCTTACTACAGGTATGTGCCCGACCCAGTTCTCGAGAACGGTCGTGCTACGTTATATTGGGATCGATCTATTATCACAGATAGGACTATTGTTGCCAATAAGCCTGATATTGTGGTGATAGATCGATTAGAGCGCCGCGCAATGATTGTCGATATCGCCGTTCCTCATGACGAGAATCTCGTGAAAGTTGAAAAAGAAAAACAATTGAAGTATTTGGATCTGTCTCACGAGATTGCCGACATGTGGAATGTGGATTCGGTGATTATTGTTCCGATAATCATATCTGTTCATGGATTGATAGCAAAGAGACTCGACCAACACCTTAAGAGGCTCGCGTTAGAAGGTTGGATCAAGGGTCTGATGCAGAAGGCAGTCCTCCTTGACACGGCCCGTATTGTGAGGAGGTTCCTGTCTTTGGAGCCCTAACCACCGGTATCTTGGTCCCTGTACCCGATGTCGGTGGTCTACTACTATTTTTTATATATTTAAATGTGTATTTTTTACTTTTTATATATTTAAAAATGTAATAAATAAGTGTGTATATAAAATAAAGAAAATAATAATAACTAGCAACACTAGAAACAGTTGGCATTTCTCTTACATATATTTAAAATACAATGTTTATAGCTACAAATTTACAATTGCTATACTATTTAATTTACAAACCAGAAAGAAAATGAACCTGTGTACAATATAAAAATTGAATTAAAATACAACTAAAATGATTTTTACATTAAAATATCTGTTACCGAAGACGTGACGTTTAAACGTCACGTCAATACAAAAATTTTCATGAAAGAAAGACCAAAATGTTAACGAGAGCTAGATTAAAAGCACAAACAACATCCCTGGACTCGTCGCTCCGCTCCGCCTTGCTGTCCCCGGAAGCAACAATGAATGTTCCGGCCGTTGCAGAGGCGTCGAGCTCTAGCTCCAGCGACGAGTTTTTCTCTCCGCCGACGTCGCCAAGACCTGTACGCCGGCAGGAGAGTACCCGGCCGCCGACCAGCTTGGGATCACGAGGACCACTGACCTCAAACAGGGTCCCAGCTACCGATGGTGATGTGAGCCGCATGAAGTGGACAAAATCTATAAATGAGAATGTCATGCGGGCATATTTTCGGGCTACAGAGTTGGGAACAAACCTTACTGCGTACCGTGTTAGACTAGTCTCTCTGTTTCAGGAACTTGAACCAGCCATCAACGTTTCAGCACAACAGTTGTCGGATCAAGTACGAGCTATACAGCGCTGTCACCTGCTGGATGATAAAGTACTTGAGAGGATACGCTCTGACATAAGGAAAAACTTTACTATCCCCTCTTCATCACACACTGCGGTGACCAATAGCACACCTCAGTTGCCATTAGGTATTAAAGATGTTGATGAACTAGTGGAGAGTGAAGTTATATCCGTAAGTACCCAATGTAACGATAAGATAAGGAGTGCTTTGGAGGATGCGATTCAAAAATACCGATTTGTAAATGATAATATTCTCTTCGATCTCTTCGGAGAAACCGAAGGTTTTGTTTGTGCAATTATGGACGAAGTTATCATGACGAATAACTACCGGAAATATATCCTGAAAGATAGTACGGTTGACATCTGTCGGGCTTGCCACCGTCCTGGAGAATCTATTAGGCATATTATTTCCGGTTGTTCTCGTCTTGCTAACGGTGAGTATTTGCACAGGCACAACCAAGTAGCCAGGATCGTACACCAACAACTTGCCCTTAAATACCAACTTGTCAATTTCGAAGTACCTTACTACAGGTATGTGCCCGACCCAGTTCTCGAGAACGGTCGTGCTACGTTATATTGGGATCGATCTATTATCACAGATAGGACTATTGTTGCCAATAAGCCTGATATTGTGGTGATAGATCGATTAGAGCGCCGCGCAATGATTGTCGATATCGCCGTTCCTCATGACGAGAATCTCGTGAAAGTTGAAAAAGAAAAACAATTGAAGTATTTGGATCTGTCTCACGAGATTGCCGACATGTGGAATGTGGATTCGGTGATTATTGTTCCGATAATCATATCTGTTCATGGATTGATAGCAAAGAGACTCGACCAACACCTTAAGAGGCTCGCGTTAGAAGGTTGGATCAAGGGTCTGATGCAGAAGGCAGTCCTCCTTGACACGGCCCGTATTGTGAGGAGGTTCCTGTCTCTGGAGCCCTAACCACCGGTATCTTGGTCCCTGTACCCGATGTCGGTGGTCTACTATTTTTTATATTTTTAAATATGTATTTTTTATTTTTTATATATTTAAAAATGTAATCAATATGTGTATTTATATGTAATAAAGAGAATAATAATAATAATATCTCTTTATTGTACACCAGATTAAATTTATAAGTGACTTAAAGCTAAAGAAGTACACGTGGCGGCCTTATCGCCTATTGGCGATCTCTTACAAGCAACCATAGGATAATATATAAATTGAATAATATATATATATATATATATATATATATATATATATAAATTGTAGCAGAAATTTTAAGTAAAATGTAATTTCTTAAATATTATTTAGTTCATAGATAAATAATACTTAAAAAATAGTTTTGCTGATCATGTAATATATTCATAGCTTGTTGATAACGGAGTGTTGTATTGTAATGAACCCCTACGTTAGTAGCTTTACTATTTTAAGAATTGATTTGGTCGATATAGCAGTAAGTGATCGTGACTGCGAAGCCAAAGTTTGATTTGATGCCCATCTACTAAAAAAATATATGATACAAATCTAACCATAGTAGAGGTCTGTTCGTTCGATACTGACGATCACAATTGCCTTGTGACGTATGTGCACTCTCGCGTCAAGTGGCGCCGCGCGTCGTCGCTTCTCCTAGGACGATTGCCAAATTTGACGACGTTACACACTAAGTTCATGTTGTAAAATACATCCTGATATGTACATGGAAGGTTCTTATCTATGCTAGATAAAATTATACATTTCAAACTGAACCGTTCAACATGAATTTCCAGGTTTTGCAATGATTTTTTTTAACGCTCGGTTCCTTCTAGTATCCTGATACTATACAGCCTACTTTTCATGATAAGTGAACTATCCAATTATTATTTTTATTCGAGTTTGTAGTGTTTAAAGTTAGCGTACTCAACCAGACAAACAAACACTTCAGATTAGAAAACAGAGAATTCTTCCGCATAACTCTATATAAATAGGAAAAGATTGGTGAACTTTAGTTTTGCTAGAAATAGAAATGGAGTACAGAATTTTAAAAAAATAGATGGAACAATGCAATGCTATTCTGTGCTGTGTTTATCTACCATTTTTTTCAGTTTATTATGTTTATGTCCTTTTTAATATTATAATAGTATATATTTTGTTACATACGTCGATATAAAAACACAAAACAGTTCAGTATTTTTATCTCTTCTCTTATGTAACTCTTACATAAGGCTTTTCTGGTTGTAAATTAACGCTAGCTTTGAAAATGTTTTATTTTAAATACAGAAAACTATTAATTAGTATTCCATTCCACAATAAATTTATTCGATAATTTCCATTTTATCAATGTTTATTTTGTATTTCCAATGCTTTATTGAAAAAGCGGTTCGCTTCCGTCAATTAAAATTCCACTCTGTTAAGAGATTGTTTTGCTTCACAAGACATTAATAATAAAACTGCCTGCTAACCGTTTCGCTTACTTAGCCACATAAAGTCAATATGTCACTGCCCTTAGACAGCAACGTGTTTTCAAGACAGCACTACGACTATTGGTAGCATAAGAGACATACAAGATGTATCTGTACTAAGATTTATGGCTTGGTTTTATTTTTATGAAAACAGGGCGAGCGATAAGTACTAAGGGCGCCACATGGTCTGTATTACACACAAAATATATAAAATTGTTAGATTTCTTTGGAGAATATACATATAATAAATTGTAATAGATATATTTTAGACTTTCTCTTTGTATTATTTGAATGATAGTGAATTCAAATCTTTAAAACAATGTAATTCATGAAACAAAGTACCTAAATTTATGTTTGTTGCCAAAGAGGTTTAAAAAGGCATGATCTGAGATATTATTTACACACTTAATGACGTATTTTACATAGTCAAATAAGTAACCTATTCTAAAACATATGGAGGTATATTTATGTATATTTTACGCATAGTACTACAAAAACTATGTTGAAATATTCAAATTTTTTTTTTTATTTTAAAACAAACTAGAAACCAAATCTTCAGTTGAAGTCCTAATTTGCAGTTTTCCAATTGTTTTCATTGTGCTCTATTCACTTTATAATTTAAAAATTAAAAGGAATTCTATATCATATCCGAGAAGGTGAAAATACGAACACTGTATTTCTTTCAACTTAATTTTACTAAATTTCGGTGTGCAAGTATTGTGACTTTGATGTGAATGAGGTTACGGTATACATATTTTAATAAAAATAATCCTACATATAAGTATATGGAAAGAAACACATCTATGTATACATGCATAAAACTGTATAGATATTTATTTTCATACAAACGTCCAAATTCATAAGTGAGAGAAAAACTAATAATTTAATCTTGACCTTTTTCTTAAAAGCAAAAAAATGTAAGATAACTAGATGATCAGTAGTTTTTAATGATAGTTTCAAAATGAGTAATTTCTCTGAGGTAATAAACCAACTTAACAACTTGATGATACTGATCTTAGAAGAATTGTAACAATTTTATTTTAAATCATTTAAAACTCAAGTAAAACTCAAAATGGTAAACTGATGAGAAAAAAATCACCGACTTCGATGAGTCTATATCATGTTGCATTTTTTATCTCGTAGTGTTCAACCATTTGAGGCTAATACAATCTCACAAACGAAAACAGAATGAACGTTGTAGCCTGGTACGCTTTAAATTAGTGTAAATTTATCAGAATTTTTAAGCTTTTCTTCGTAATTTAGTTCAAACAGTTGGCACTTTCGAGTACAGAAAGTAAAAATTGAATATTATATATTAGTAGTTACATTTTATATTTATTAGTTTACATCTTATGGCAAGTATTTTTGTGCAAACTGTGGCCTGATCAGTCGTTCACATTTAACGCTATCCTTAATGTCTTCATTTATATTGATGATAAGCAATTGTTTTCCTTTTAGTTAGAATGATAATTACCGCAAGTGGTATTCAATTATTAATGATAACAGATGTACTCTTGTACTCAATTAAGAGCTTATGTTTGGAACTGTTAACTGTTGGCAAGAAATATGTACTGCTAAAACATCATCATAATAATACGTGATATCCTTATTAAACTATTTAGTAATAAACCTAAAGACTACTTGTTCGACTCTTCGTCAAATCTACGGAACTATCATTTATAAAAATGGAGCAATCGTAATACTTACAGGTCTTTCAACGATGATGTCAAAATATCTAAAAAAGTTATTCCAATATAAATAACAAATAATATTTGATATTTCTATCTTTTATCATATCACAAAATCATAGTCATTTCATAAAGTTTGAATAGTTTTACTTGCCAAAATATTACCGTCAAGTATAACGAACCTCAACAGAAATCTACTCTTCAAATATTCCCTTAGAAACTCGAAATTCACTCAAGAGGTTAGATATTAATATCCAGAAACTGTATAACTTGCCACCTTCCTGTAAAATGGCATAGAAATTGAGCGGAGCGTCTGTCTAATAACAGCCACGCAGAAAACGGAAGTGGGTTCAAAGCGACTCCCCTTATGTCATTGTGTTGGTTACTGGAAGTTACGAAATAACTTGGTAACTAGCGCGCAACTACGGAAAGTGGTGGTAAGGGGCACATATTCAGCACTAATGTCATTAGAGGTTTCTCTAATATTTTTGTCTGCTGAATTTGTGACTTGTTTTTAATTGACTTTGTTTTAACTTTAGTTGTTTTATACACAATTTGTATAGATATTGACAATGTGTTAAAGGGAATACAATCATCTTCATCAACAGCCTTTTACAGTCCACTACTGGACAAAGGCCTCTCCTTAACAAGGAGGTCTTGGCTTACTATACTACGCTGGCCAGACGAGTTGGAATAGGGTTTATTTCAAATTTTCCTTCTTTTTGTAATGATGTTGTCTTGCATACTTTATTTCCTTAGTCGCCTTTTACGACACCCACGTGATTAATAGGGGTGGTAACACTACGTATTCTTAATCCGTCACCACACGGACAATCTTCTTAGGCAGAATAAAAAGAGTAGGTTAAGATATCAGAAGTCGCGGATAGAAAAGTGGGAGTAAGAATCTTGCAGTTCAGAGAGACCGTTTGTCCGTGCTGTGATTGTAGACAGGGATATCAATTAATCAATTATACTCATTAAACTCGCCTTCTTTATACATTAAACTGTTAAACACCTAATAATATGATTCTGTTTAAGTATTTGCTTTGCAAAAAGTAATATCACATTATTATTGACGAGTATATTTAAATTTAGAGCTAAGATAGCTCACAACCTGAACCAACACAAAGATCAATGTCGATACATTGCCAGTAGAAAAATGTTGCAGTACCTAGCAACAAAGGTAGTATGGAATTGGATAGCCATAGAATAGAAGTTCAAAAGTGTTTATGGATACACGTGAAAGAAGAAACTGGTTAGTATAAATGATTTCATTTATCCTATATATTGTTCTTATAGTTAAATTGAGTAGTTGTTTTCCAAAATCTCATATTTTTTTAAACATTGACACGTGTTTTGGATTATTTTACATTTTATTAGAAATTTGATTTACATAGTAACGCTGATTTCTTAAGATTATGACAGACGTAAATTTCAAATAATAAAATTTTTTTTCAACTTGAAATTTTGACAGTGGATTATTTTTAACAGAAACATGCAAAATTTTATTTCATTTGTTAATTCTTAATCCTCTGTTATGAGATATTTATTACTATAGAAGTAGCTGAAGAATTATTAAAAAAGACTTATTCTGTAACTCAAATACTCTGCATTAGTCTTTTTTAAATCTATTCTCTTCGAAGATATATACAGATGCATAAAAATACCAGCGTTTCATATTGATCGGATAACAGTTTTCACGAGTACAATTAAGATATTATTTAAATTAGATATTAAAGTAATAATTTAAAATATTAAGTTAACTACATCAAGTCTAAAATAGCAAAAAATCGACAACAACTTTTAATTTTATTTTTAAAAACAGAAATCGAAATTAAAATTGATCTAACGAGGTCACTTTTTACCCAAGTTTTAATTAATCACTATTTATCACTACTATTCCAATGACAAACATTACAATAAATAAAACTAACTACAACGCTAAGAATATAATTTCCATAAACATATTTGAAGTTTTCGTACATCAATGTTCAACGATTCATTCTACCGCAACATAAGACACCTTCATATCACACGTATTCAGAAGAGAAGTGCTAAGTACTTCGCGAAGTTTCTCTCTCGGGAGACTGTCCTAGTTGATAATCATAACGAATGTCTTAAAGGAATTACTCAATTAGCAAACGTTCACTTTGTCTTGCCTCCCTTGTTAGCAAGTAACAAACGTGTTCTGTTCCCCATTATTTATTTTATATTCTCCAATTTCGCATGTTCGTTAATTTGTTCTGTGGAACATGTTTCTTAGCAAAATGTTTTTATATTTAGTTTTTCACTTTGCTCTATAAGTCTTCAGTAAAAAAATAACTACGATATTAGAACAATATAAAACAAATAGCAATAGAGAACAATGGCTAAATGAAACAAAAAATAAATAAATTATCTTATGATCATAAATGAATTAACTAATTGATTAATTACAAGATAAATTCATAAAGTTCTGAAGCGGCTTTTCAAATATCTATTTTCAGTGGCTATGTAGTATTTATTGCAAATAGAATTATTTTTATTAGATTAACTTAAGTCTCACGTGTTTTATGTACAAATCGGCGTTGACAAAATGACTATTTCATTTATTTACTATTAGAACTAATAAAAGATATATAAATTATATAAAGTGTGTGGCTACAACAAAATAAAACTAGCTAAGCTCACAATTTCCAAGAACCTCTCTGCTGCAAGTAGATAATAAAAGTTAATACATGCTACAGATTGGTTGTTAACATATTTCTAAGGAACGACTATTAAGTTTTTTTTAATTAGAGACTGTGTTTTATAAGACTTTTGTATTAATAACTATGTGTACTACCCGTATTTCATTATTTGTTTTCATAGCGTATATATACTCATTTTTATCAAACTGTAAACTACCTATTTTTTACCACAGGACGGCATATCCCTTCAGATTCCCGGTTGCTCAAGGACGTAGAAAATCCTATGGGATACACATCAGGAGCATGTATATGGTGTTTCTACTAAAAATAAGGTGGTTTGTGGTCACCCTGATTTTGGCAGGGAGCGCATTCAAGAGCAAAATTTGCTAGCTAGAAGGAAGAGTTGACGAAGTTGGAGGTGTGAGGCGAGCATAGTAGGAGCAAATTGTTTGTTGATCGAAAATTTCGGTCGTGACTGAAATCCTATCAGAATCTAGGCACTGGGACCTGGGAACCTGTTTACATCTCTAGTTAGTTTATTTGGAATTACATCCATGACTCGTTTCAGTGCTTTAAATGGAATACTATATTCGATTTAATTCAGTATTAGATCATCGATAATATGATTATTGTTATTATCTTCTCTTTATTTGCTATTATAAGCCAATTACGTCATCGTTGTTCACGTCTTTCTTTTATTTTCTCTTTTTAAAAAGGCAACACCCGCTCTAGGAATAAATCCTGTGTCTCGGGAGACTTTACAAACATACAAGAAGCGAGCACAAAGAACACCCAGACTCAGAACAACAATTTATGGATCACGCAAAGTGTTGTCCCATGTGGGGCTTGAACCCACTACACTCAGTGCAGTAGCGAGCGCCGCGTCGACCGCTTAAACCACTGGGTCAACCGTGATGTTTAACCCACTAGAGAGTTTCACTAGTTAGGAGAAAGAATTTATTATAGAAAGTGACAAAAAACATGTACATGTTATTTAACAGATAGACAAATGTTTCAATTTACGGAGGATTATTTCTTTTGTTTTTTTGACACAAAAATTAATGTATGAGGTTTCCTTTTTAAGTAAAATCACTAAAGACTATAAAATGTCTGACTTATGTTTTTCATAATAATATTATATATAAGATAACATAGATATGAAAGTTTTGGAGTAGTAAAGTCAACATTGAATAATAATGTAAGAAGTTTTAAGGTTCCAGGTAAAAGAATTTAATATTTAATATGAAACATAAAAACAAAAAAAATGCCTCGAAACTTGGTACTCGGACTCGTAAATTCAGAAAGTTATTAATACACGAAGTTTAATTTTTCAATTTAATTATACCAAGATCACATATATGTATATATTCGCTTTCTCAGTACAAGAGAAATAAAAGAATATATTTGAAATTATATAAACAATTTTTATTGGTTTTCTAATTTAACTTTCAAAGAGTTGTTTCTTTGATAGTGTGGCGATTCCACATTATAACACAAACGAAAATATATATAGCGGCGCCATCTAGCGAAGATACATCGAACTACGAAGTATGAACGAAACGTATGAATGAAATGAACTACAATGCAACTACTAATCCTGTATCGCGATATAGAGATTCGCATGGCAATTAACATATATACAACATGCCAACATCAACCGTTGGGCCGTGGCCCGCCAGGCATGATCACCTCGCCTGGTCGGAGGATCATATAATACCCGTCCCTCCACAATGGTGACCCCGACGTGATTGGAAGCAGCCTTCAAATCAATAGCAGCAGCGTCACTCCCACAACGATGAGCGGTAATCAAGTCTCAGCCAGCCAGCAACTTCAGCTTCAACAGGGATACCACACGCAGGAAGCGCCCGCTCCAGCCTGATTACCCAACGGCCTCATCAGTGTCTAGGCACAGCACACTGCACCTACGGTCCATGTAAGCAGAGCATCTCTCTCCCGTTTACGCAGCAGCCAGCCACTACGCAGCAACCGATCCGACTCACTGGGGATTTCACCGCAGCACCTCGCACCGCATACAATTCCGACTTACTGGGATCTGCGGACTTCAGCCCCGACTCACTGGTACTAGTAGCATTCAGTTCCGACGCACTAGAACTTGCGGCACTCAGTTCCAACTCACTGGAACTACATACTCCTGGCACTGGCACGTTCCACAACAGAGCATAGACAGCTGACTCATCAGTACATCGACCTCCGGTCTTGGAGGGAAGTGATGTGGTGGCTTCTACATTACAACACAAAGAAAAAATATACAACAGCACCATCTAGCGAAGATACATCGAACTACGAAGTTTGAACGAAACGTATGAATGTAATGAACTACAATGCAACTACTAATCCTGTATCGCGATATAGAGATTCGCGTGGCAATTAACATATATACAACATCCCAACATCAACCGTTGGGCCGTGGCCTGCCAGGCATGATCACCTCGCCTGGTCAGAGGATCCTCCCTTTGTGTCGGAGGGACATATAATACCCGTCCCTCCACATCACTCTACCAAGAACTATCGGAGAACTCGAACTACAATTCTACAGCATGCCCAGGAGGATTTCTGTATTCGGTCAAGCCAGGGAAATAGTCGTTTTTAATAAATTTGTAAAGTAAAGCATAGGCGAGCAGAGTTAATAAAAAATATTCAATTTCAATTATTTTCGTATTTCTTTAAATAACGAATTTCAATGAAACTGAAAAAAATGTGTATTTTTTTTCAAGATAAGTAATAAAAGATTTAGAGGTCTTCGTGTTAAAATTACGTATTTTGAAATTTTGGAGCAATAATAATACATTCATTAATTATATTTTGTCACAAGAAAAAATATCTCAACTTTTCTAACTGAATGTCAAGTTTTTGATGTGCATGTGATTGTAAAAAATGTAACGAAAACTGCGGTTAAATAAACGTAAATAAAAAAACTTTGAGGGGAATGTCACGCCATCACCCTAGCAGAAGCATGCCAGAATGGCAGCGCGACGTGCTACGGAGCACACGCTCTTTTGGGGCCTAAAAAGGGGTCATCTGCAAGCCGTATGTAGGTAGGTACCGCGGTTCCAGGGTTTTTCTTTCTAGGGTACACCAGGTTCCCCGGCTACTTGTACCTGAGACGGTGTGCGGTTTTTGGTCGGTTCGAGTCCAACATAACCATCAGTAGGTGGTGTCTTGGGGGATTACCGCAAAGTTAAAAAAAAGGAGAATGTCATTAACAACCATATTTCTCCTGGGTTTTTTTTAAACACATTTAGAGAGGTTATGGTCCAAGACATGAAGGTTTTTGTATAATAATAATTAAAGTAGTAGAAATTGATTAGATGTTAATTGAACAGATCAACAACTTTAACAAGTAATTATAATCAACAATGTAAATCTTATTTGTAAAATATTTTAAATTCAAGTTCAAAGTTGCTGTATAACTTTCAAGTTCAAATATAAATAAAACACTGTACTAGTTATTTAAAATACCCCCACTATATAAACATATATGATGTCGTGTAGTTTAAATCGTTATTATCAACAAATATGTATATTTCTTAAATTGAAACACTTAATACTATTGTGGCGATTCCACATTATAACACAAACGAAAATATATATAGCGGCGCCATCTAGCGAAGATACATCTAACTACGAAGTATGAACGAAACGTATGAATGAAATGAACTACAATGCAACTACTAATCCTGTATCGCGATATAGAGATTCGCGTGGCAATTAGCATATACACAACATCCCAACATCAACTGTTGGGCCGTGGCCTGCCAGGCATAAAGGTGCTCACTAACTTCTCCTTGATCGTAACTCAAATTGTCCAGTTGCAGCTCGCAGTTTCAATCTCAATTTTTAACTTTAATTTTTGATTATAGGTCACAGAAGTATTGTTTAGTGTATTAACCTAACATTGTTAAAAATAACCGGGTGGCCACTGTGAGGTAGACCAGCCAGGTTGCACATGCTATAGTATCTCTACAGGGTAGTAACTATATTTAAGGAACGGAGTCTGCGGCTGCGATTCGTCTTGTAGGAAATCCTACATCATGTAATAATGCTATTCTTACTCGTAACTTAAATTTGTAGGTTCATAGCGTATATTCATTATTTATGTATTAAAATAATCCTAATTTTTTTCTGTGCTACTGCACAGAAAAACTCTCTACTGACTACTCAACTGAGTAAAGATTATTTTACCTCTACTATGTAAAAGTATTACTAGTATAAGTGTGTACTAGCTGTTGTAAGTGAAAGAGAGTTAGCACACTTCATGGTTTGTCAGATAAGAATGGTGTCTATTTTTAAAACATGATTTTTTTTTATTTTTTTTACGAACATATAAATGTAGCATAATATTATTGGTTTACACCTGGCTGCTAATAGAGCGCAACTGCAACTATAAATTTTCAAGTTCATTATAGATACTGTTGTGTTGTGAAGTGGATTTTAGTTTATTATATTTAATAAGGCAACAAGTAAATGTAATATTTGGTAAAGTGAACTAATACTATTTTAATCAAAGATAAATATAATCATACATTTACGATGACTCACAAAAATTAGATTTAGATTACCACCGCAATCAGCTCTCTTATTAGAGGAAATTGAAAAATATATTAACTTTTTCAAGTAAACTTGAACTGTTTTGATGCGTGTACATAGCTCAGTCTCAAAATGGAATTTTAAAAATCCTGTTTTAATTAATTAGTCACCAAATTATCACATACAATTGCTAAAAATTTAAATTGTTACATATATGTATGTATTATGCAACAATGCCAAATGCAAACAAATGTATTTAAAGCAGACATAGCTAGATCTATGTATCTATAGAGTTAGATAGTTGAAGTAGTTTGCGCCAGTAAAGTTGATTTGCGGCTCGCGTTGAGCACAAATTGCTCAACTTTGCCTTGTATTCACTTTATTTCTGATTTGTTAGCGTATTAACTGCTATTTGAAAGTCACTAGAAACACATATGAGTACGTATCTGAAAATAGAACAAAGTAATGTACGTACGAGTAACTTTGTAATCAAAGTTAAATTATATTAGATTGCTTTTCTATTGTGAATTTACTCGAATAAAAGTATCTTATCCATCATTCAGGTACTTTTTGCCTTTATAAATAAATGAATAAATCGTTATGTGGAACAGGTTTTCAAAATTACAGACACTAACACTTCATTATTAGGATTAGATTACTTTTACAAAGTGTGTGCAAAATTAACCTTAAACGTTACTCTTAAATCTTTTTTTAAAAAAGCCAACGCCCGCTTTAGAAATATATGCTGTGTCGTGGACAACTTTACAAATATACAAGAAACGAACGCAAGGAACACCCAGGCTCAGAACAAAAATTTGTGAATTACATAAAGTGATGTCCCGTGCGGGGTTTGAACACACAATACTCAGCGCAGCAGTGAACGACGTGACGACTCTTTAAACCTCTACGTCATAGATGTAGTCAAAATCATGTAATCGTACACTCGTTAAGTAAATCTTATAATTTATACAGAACGGATCGAATAGAATAAAACGAATATTTAAATAAACATATAACATATACGGAATTACTTGTGAGTATATTTCAGGAACGCTTGACTGGCATTGGACCCGAGGAAGGCCGTTTATCAAACAGGAAACCCGTGCAGAGTCTCAGCAGTATAAATTTCACGCATAAACAGTAATTGAGGTTATTATAAGTAGTTAAATCAACAATTACGACATTCCAATTTTAAAATAAGAATACGTTAAAAACGATCGAAGTTCTAATAAATGAACTGTCGGGCTTGCCTTTCAAGTTAACGCCAAAGACAATGTTGCCACTTAACTAATCTACACTTAAACTCCGACAAGTTACCTGTCGCTTGCTAATGATACATGTCAGGTAACTTGACGTAACTTGATTACATACGACCTATTATTGTAACTTCTATCTTCTTCGAAATAATTAAAGTTGCAATTAGTACACCTACATTTGTTCTAAAAATAAATACTCCGATTAAGTTCAGATTGACTTTTCTTAAAGATCCGTGTATAAAAGGAGAAAACTGTCTGATAAGTTTTGTTAGTTACAACGAAATCGATAGTATTTTGTTTCCTCTACCAATGGCCTGAAGTGTCTAAGAATATGTTAATGTATGCTCCTTAAGCGCATGCAGTATGAACGGTTCGTTATAAAAAGTTGACAACACTGATATAGCATTTTTTTTATTTTTGATTTTTAGAGCCTGTGAAATCTCTACTCTGCCTGATGGAAAGCAGGAATAGGTTACGATAAATTAGTACGAGAAATGTGGTCACCGTACTCATTGTGAAAGCAGACAATGCAGTATGGTGACTCACACTATTATTTATATTAGACTCATATATTGTGGCCTAGTGAGATGTTTCTTCACGTCCCGCTTGGGTACGTAAAAGGCATAACAGTCATCGTGGTAGTGTAATGCTTGTATACATTTACCATGATAACTATCACCCCTGTATTAATGAACCTCCGGTCTAGCACTCACAACTATCGCTTGGGGTTGGACCTCTGTAGGATCGTAATATTACCCCGGTCGAGCCGGCCCGTTCGTCCTGAATTCAATGAGGCTCTACTATGTTGTGTCGTACTAGCACTTATATTCTATAAGTAGCATCTATCACTCGTTAGTCCCTTTTATATTATAATTAACTTCAGGCATTCGATAAATACTTGTCATATAAGTTAAACGTGTCATGTTCAATCGACCCCAACATCGATCTTATTTTAGAAATATTATTTTTTAATACCATTATTATATAGTCAATGAAAATAAAATAATTCATAAATTCAAATTGCAAATACTTGCTGTTAAAAGTACACAGCTACTTTGCAATGAACTTTGATGTAAAAACGCTTTTGTAAATTATTTTTGATGATAGGAGGAGAGAAAAACAATAATTATATTTTTTTTGTTTATCATTTGGTTTCAACAATTTCTCTCTTAATCTAAATACACGAATTTATATTAAACGTTATAGATGTTATATATTAGGCGTTTTAAACATGATAAGAGAATTTATTGCTGGTCGTTTTATTATAAACTGCACTACAGTCGCAGTGCCTTCCACTCTAAGATTACTTAATAAAAATTCATTGTTTAAGCATATCAAGGAAATAGAGAAGAATAGTCAAAATACATAAAAAAGTTTTTACTACGCTAGTACATTTATGTAATAGGTGGGTAGAAATAATTGTCCATGCAAGTTAGTGTGTGATGTGAATATATGTATGTATGGTTGATGAATGTGATATATACGAGTGTGTATGTGTGCGCTTGGTAGTTTTTTATGATATGTAAGAATAAATATAATAATAAATGAATAGGGTTAAAATATATATCATCGTGTTTATATTCTACATTGTTATACACCACTAGCTTTTGCCTGTGACAACGCCCACGTGTATGTTGGTTATCGTAGTAAATAGAAGCCTATGTTCTTCCTCAAAAACCAAAGTATCTCCCTGCCAAATTTCATTAGAATCGACTAAGTGTTTTAACCGTGAAAGTCATACTACGACAAACATTGCATCTAGCGCCGTGTTTCTCCAATCATAACACTCTTAATGGCGCTTTATTAAGTTCAATCATATTGTAATAACTTAGAAATTATGTATCCAAATTACTTAAAATAAATAACAAATCATTATTTATTCTTGATACTTATCATATTATATTATAAATTAGGCAAAATCTTAACAAACTGTAGCCTACATATACGTTACTTTGATGGATAAACTGTAAATACTGTACTGTACTGTTGTAATTACAGTAAAGTTTCAACTAAGTAGTTTTTACATGAAACAGTAACACACACCCATACAGGCATCCTCACAAACTCTCGCATTTATAACATAAGTAGGATAGAATAGGATTAGTAGGAGTAGGAATATTAGTAAGATTGGATAGGAATAGTAGAAATTAGTAAGATTTTTTAGTAGTGTGTTTCTATTATAAACAATATAAAATCAAAGAAGAGTCTCCTTTGCTAACTAGACTTAATTCATTCTTTGAACACGTTCACACAACAGGTGTAAGACGTGCGTTGAGAGCGTGTCGTGTTTTTGTGTAATGTTCACATACAGAGCGCACCGGTTACCACACTTTAATAAAAATCTTGTAACTTCTTGTAGATGTACTTTAACACCCGTTATTAAAGCACACTCACGGCTCGTTGTATAATCATAGCCAATGTCTAGAAAGCCATTTATTTTATCGGAGACCATTTTAGTTATTAATATAAATTAATATTTTTTGGAATTAACACAAATATCGTAGCGGCCAATAGCACATTATTTAATGAAATAAGTAATTTGTCACAAAATTTGCCGGCAAAATCTGAGTTCGCATTTACTCATTGTTTTCCATATACATCACGGTTTCTAAGAAATTCCTCGACATTATACGAAAAATAGCTTTCCATCTAAACGTAATTATTGGAAAGAATATACATATTTTCTTATTAAATTTAAAAGGAAACTCTTATCCCCGTTTCTATGATAAACAGGGATAACTCGTATTTATTTATTTATAAAAATGAGGCCTTATTTTGAAATGCTTATTATTTCTTAATAATACCTTTAGTCTCGTATAAATCATCACTAATCCACATTGCTTCTGAATTCCACCAGATTGAAATAGGGCCTTGAAAGAAATTATTGTGGGATTACAAACAACACAAAATTAAGTGAGTTTGTAATTTATTCCGAGGCCAATGGAAATGTCTTCCTTCGAGATATTTCTTACTTGTTTTGTATCTAGTTATATGTTTAATAGCATGAATAATAATGATACCATTATTAATTTTACTATAAAGTGCGCTCAAAGGGTAAAACGTGAAAATAAATCGTGTATATTCTTAGAAAATCGCTCTTTTATATCAAGAATTTTAATTTTATCTTTCATGTCTAATTTGTAGTTTAGTAAATAATATGTAAAAATCTCCATTGATGAGTTCAATAAAGTAAAGTAAAATAATTTAATAAATAACATTTACTGTTAAACATAAATAGACATTTTTTTTAGTTAACTGGGTGGAAGATCCCTACGAATATCCTTCGTTCATTGGGGAATTTGAGAGTGCTAAGGATTTAAGGGGATTGTCAGAGTCTTATCGAATAAAAACCACTCCGGTGTTCATCTTTTTGCCGGCTGGAGAGGCGTAATCGCAACTGCATTCTTTCGCCAAACTTATCCACAGAATATATTTAATCTGTCCGAGGAAAATAGTGTTACATTATTTTTAATATAATTACACATGTATTTGAATTTTACTTATCTTATTTTTATAGTAGATAAAATTGTGTAGTTCATAATTTATGATTATCATTAACCTATTGCACTCTTCTGCTGGACATAGACATTTCCAATTTTAAAATCAAAAATTAAAAAAATAATTAAAGTTCACTCTTACAATCAAAGTAATGTATTGCAAACTTGACTTCCATGCAACTCACAAATTGAGATATATTTGAAAATATTTTTTATGCAAAATCAAAGATAATAAAATAAAATAATGGAAGCACAACAAAAAAAAAAATCTGTAACAAGAGCAGCAGAGTATTGACAACAAATAACAGAAATAAAACTATTGTTAGAGTTATTGGATTATGTAGAATTTATTTGAAATTAATGAAAAGTTTTATAGTACAACAACAGTCTTTTAATGATGCCCACAGAGTATAAAAAGGAATAGACAAACATTGAAAAAGGTGCGAATTTACACCACAGACTATATAACTATTACTAGTGTGTTACTTAGTATATTAGGCACAATATAGAAACTAATATTTTAACACTCCTACCAAATTCAAGCCTTTCATCGGTTTTATACAGTAACAAAAGTTCAACAGAAGTTTACTAGACTTCTAAATAATGTAATCTATCTAATACTCTACAACACACATACAAATTAATTTAGTTTTGACATTCCAATACTATTTCTCATGAATATAAATTTGTCTTTAGACAAGGCTTTAGTAAACATATCAGCATACTGATTATTAGTGTGTACATAGTTCAGACTGATTATATTATTATAATATTTTTCTTTTATAAAGTTATACTTAATATCTATGTGTTTACATCGCTTATGAAATTCACTGTTTTTAATCACGTTTATTGCACTCTGATTGTCAATGTTTATGCACACGGATTTTTGTCTGAATACACCTAAATCACTGAGTAACTGTCTAAGCCACATAGCCTCTTTAGTTGCAGCACAAGCAGCCATGAATTCGGCTTCTGTCGTGGATAAGGCCACAGTAGGCTGGCGTTGTGATGACCAAGTGACAGCTGCTCCACTTTTTAAAAAAACATAGCCAGTCGTTGAGCGTCTGTTTTCCAAGTCATTAGCAAAATCTGAATCGCTGTATCCAGTTAAATCCGTGCTGTCACAGTTAGATGTATAGCATAATCCATAACTTTTTGTCTCTTTCAGGTATTTTAGTATTTTCTTTACAGCGTTCCAGTGGGGTTCATCATGGGAATGTAAGTATCGACTCACCTGGTTTACAGCAAGCATTATATCAGGTCTGCTCACCGTTGCTGCATGTACAAGTGATCCTACAGCTTCTCGGTAAGGATAATCTTTCTTCAGTACATTCTCAGGCTTCTGCAACTTCACATTTGGATCAGCAGGTATACAGTTAGGGTTAGCATCCTGCATGTTGAATTTCTTTAGCAACTGATCAATGTATTTGGACTGATGAATAAAAATAAAATTATTGTGCTTTTCAATTTGCATCCCAACAAAGTTAGTTGGCACAGAGTATACTTTTATTTCAAAGTTCTTTTGCAACTCACTAATTGCTTCCATTATTGCAGATTTACTTTTACAGAACAGAAGTCCATCATCAACATACAGGCACAGGTAACATTTGAAGCCATTTATTGTTCCTATATAAACACACTGATCTGCACTGCTTTTCTCAAAACCAAACTTATTGAGAACTGAGCTGAATTTAGTGTTCCAGCACCTGGGTGCCTGTTTTAACCCATATAATGATTTTACAAGCTTACATACCATATTAGGATTGCAGTCTAGTCCCTCAGGTGCTGTCGTCAGGATGTTTTCCTTTAGCTCCCCATACAGAAAAGCAGTAGTAACATCAAATTGACTTATTTCTAACTTTTCTTGAGCTGCAATGGACAATAAAACTCTAATGGAGTCATACCTGACTGTTGGCGAAAAAGTATCATCATAATCAATGCCCTCTTTTTGTGCATACCCTTTTGCACACAGACGAGCTTTATAACGAGGGCCTGTTGGTTCATCTTTGACTCGAAAAACCCATTTGCATCCAATTGGCTTCGCATCTTTAGGCTTTTCTACCAATACCCAAGTTCCATTTTGCTTATGTGATTCTAGTTCCTTTTCTATTGAACATTTCCATTTTTCGGAATCAGGTGATGAGATCGCCTCACTATAGTTCAGCGGTACAGGAATATCTTCACTACAGCACAGGTAACCTTTTCCTTCATCATCTTTTTGTTTTGAAAATAATTCTTTATTTCTTGGTCTCAGTGTTATATTGGAGTGAGACGGTATTTCAACCTTTTGGTTTGGTGAGTAGTCACTGTCAGTACCTTGATCTTGATCAGAGTCAGCAGTGGCAGATTGTAATGTGTCATTAGAGCTCTCAAATGTGTCATCATCAGTTGATTCGGATGATGAGTGACACATTGTGCTGTCCTGTATCAAAACCTCTGAAACATAATTTCTCTCTACAGTTGTTTCAAGAAAAACTGCATCTCTACTTTTGATTACTGTTTTGGTGCCAGGAATAATAAATCTGAATCCTTTAGTATTATCACAATAGCCAATAAATATTGCTTTTTGTGCTTTTGGGTCCCACTTTCTTCTTTTTTCTTTTGGAAGATGAATCATTGCTTCACACCCAAATATTCTTAAGTGACTGATATTTGGTTTGCTTCCGGACCACATTTCTTCTGGTGTCTTGAAGTTCAGTGACTTAATTGGAGATCTATTGATGAGATAAGCAGCAGTGTGTATAGATTCAGCCCAGTATAGCCCTGATAATCGAAGTGAAAGTCAGTGAACATAAAATTACAGTGAAAATTGTGAAAATATCGCACGCCGGTAAAACATAACCTCAAAGTGACTGTTGGTTTTACGGATCGAAAACACTGAACATTACAAATATTGTGTCAAAAATGTCGTCAAGCAATCCTCTCGTAATGATCGAAAAGCTTACTGGTCGGGAAAACTATTCCACATGGAGATTTGCAGTCAAAACATATCTCCAACACGAAGACTTGTGGGACTGTGTTGAACCCGCGCCCGGTGACTCTGTCGACTCAAAACGCGACATAAAAGCAAAATCTAAGATCATCTTACTGGTGGACTCTGTAAACTACGTTCACATTCAAGATGCAAAGTCTGCAAAAGAAGTGTGGGACTGCTTGGCAAGTGCATTCGACGACTCGGGGCTAACACGCACAACTTACTTAGAGATCTGTGTACAACAAATCTTACTGGATGTCTAAATGTCGAAGAATACGTGAGCAAAATTATGACCACGGCTCACAAGCTCCGGAACATCGGCTTTAAAGTAGATGACGAGTGGCTCGGGACACTGCTACTATCCGGTCTACCCGAAACATACAAGCCGATGATTATGGGTATAGAAAGCTCTGGTATGAAAATAACTGCTGACTCAGTTAAGTCAAAAATTCTACAAGATGTCAAAATATGTGAAAATGACTCATCTGCATTTGCCGCCAACCATAACTACAAGAATAAGGGTAACAAGAAACAACCTAGAAGAGGCCCGCGCTGCTACAACTGTAATAGATATGGCCATTTTTCTGCGGAGTGTAAGTCGAAATCTTCTAAAAAGAATCAAGAGAGTTCAAGTTATGCCGCTGCTTTCATAGCTTCAACACATAGCCTGGAACAAGATCCTTGGTATATAGACTCTGGCGCTTCTGTACATATGACCAAACATAGAAATCTATTACAACAGGAAAAGGAGCCACTTATCAAGACTATAAAGGTAGCAAATGACAAGTTATTATCAGTTCACAGTACTGGTCAGTTGACATTAGATGTGTGTAATGATAAAAATCAGTACAACAAAATTCTGTTCCAAAATGTTTTGTATGTACCTGAACTGGCAACAAATCTACTATCAGTCAGTCAGATTATAAAGAATGGAGGTCAGGTAAAATTCAACAGTAAAGGCTGTTTAATATTTAATAAAAACAATGTTGTTGTTGCAAGGGCAAGCTTAATCAATAATATGTACAGGCTAGATATGAAAAGTGAACATGCATACATATCTGAAGTTGACAAGCAAGACATGTACCTCTGGCATCAACGCATGGGCCATCTGAATTTTGAAAGTCTGGAAAAGTTAATAGATAACACTGAAGGTGTACAGTTGTCTAAGAAAAATAAGAATATTACATGTGTCACCTGCCTGCAAGGAAAACAAACTCGCTTACCTCTAAAACAAAGTGAAACCAGCACTACTAAAGTACTTCAGTTGGTACACTCCGACATCTGCGGTCCGATGGAGACTAGCTCGCTGAGTGGTGCAAGATACTTTATGACCCTAATTGATGACTACTCAAAGAAAGTTTTTGTTTATTTTCTACACAAGAAATCTGATGCATTTGAGAAATTTAAAGAATTCAAGAGCCAAGTGGAGAAACAACTAGAATGTAGTATAAAGTGTCTTCGCTCTGACAACGGTCTTGAATATATGAATGCAAATTTCTGTGAGTTCTTAAAAGCTGCCGGAATTGTTCATCAAACCACCACTCCATATACTCCAGAGCAAAATGGAGTTGCAGAACGCATGAACAGGACATTGGTTGAAAAAGCTAAGTGCTTGTTAATTGACGCCAAATTATCTAAAGGATACTGGGCCCATAACCTGTTAGAGTTATTGGATTATGTAGAATTTATTTGAAATTAATGAAAAGTTTTATAGTACAACAACAGTCTTTTAATGATGCCCACAGAGTATAAAAAGGAATAGACAAACATTGAAAAAGGTGCGAATTTACACCACAGACTATATAACTATTACTAGTGTGTTACTTAGTATATTAGGCACAATATAGAAACTAATATTTTAACAACTATAAACTATAAAATAAAACTATAACCAACCCTTCATGTACGAGTAATACAATATTTCTCATGAAATTAATGAAACCGAAAACTTAATTAACATACTTTCGTAAAATCTTTATTTGGAATCGTATTATCTCCACTACGTTACGTTCTATCGGCACCTGAGGTGAGAGGAATGTTTGAATTATGACCAGAAAACTTCCAACGTTCCTCGTGTTCTAATTAAAACAATCTGTTTTAGGTGAGAATAACTTTAATAAGAGTTTGAAATTTAATATTAGATGCGATTTTAACAACCAAAATATTTTGCTCCAGTTTTGATATTCTTCTAGCTATTTCAAAAGTATAAAATCACTTTTAATTATTTTTGTTGATAATTAAATATTGTGGGTATAAATATTCACGATAACTGTCACTGGTTCATCATCATCATCGTCATTCAGCTTAAATTAATAATTAAGATTCCAAATTTAAACACTAGATGAATAGGGTCGCCGCTAAGAACTTAGGGTCCCAAGTCAACTTCACCTATAAGTGGTGCACCTGCTGATCGATGGATAAGGCTGTGGTAAACAAAAGCCTCCGATTAACGGCAATAGGCTCCCACCTGTTACGTGGAACCAAAACACTGGTGAAAAGTGAGCTTTTAATATGGCTCTGCTTACCCCCGTTTTACAACAAAAAAGCGGTAACGTTTATTTAATAAATAGAAAAAAAAGGCTTTCAAGTTATATTACACGTAAAGAGTTAAATAGGGCAACGTTAGGGTTATACAACTCTTGCTCTTTTGGAGGCAGAAATGGGGTCATCTGCAAGCCTTAGGTAGATGGCCCGAGGTACGACGGGGTTTCAGGGATTTCCTTTTTAAGACACATCTAGTTCACCGGCTACTAGTACCTGAAACGGAGTGTGCTTTTTGGTCGGTTCGAGTCCGACATAACCACCAGTTTTTGTTTTCTTTTTTAAAGACAACGCCCGCATTAGGAATAAATCTTGTATCACGGGGGACTTTACAAACATACAAGAAACGGACACAAAGAACACCCAGACTCAAAACAACAATTTATAGATCAAACAAAGTGTTGTTCCATGTAGGATTTAAACCCACAAAACTCAGCGAAGTAGGGTGCGTCGTGGTGACTGCTTAAACCTAGGTTTAAGCAGCTTAAACCTAGGTTTCGACGGCCAATCGTGCAGTCCAGTAGTAGGTGGTATCCGGGGACATTTCCGCACAGTAAAAAAAAACTTTATAAAACAATAAAATTATAACAGGAATGTTACATTGAACTGTAGATAAGACTTTCATTGTTCAATGTGCATGTGAAATTTTATATCTGTACACTGCACAATTGAAGAATTTTCAATACTGAATGCAGCAACTAGGACATTCTTATAACTCAAGATGTCTACAAAGTTTCGTGTTTGTATGTACAAATGATCGTTGAAGAGTTACACCGTTAGGAAGCAATGCTCGTAAAGAAATGCTGACATCAGACATTCTAAATTTATCATTTTGCTTTTGCTTTAAATATTAACTTTAACCTAATTCGGTCTTCGTGATAGTAATTTCAAAACCAATACGTTGACATTTAAGTAAACATTTTGACGTCAATTATTAAAAAAAACTGAATTGCTTGTGTTTGTGTTTTTCAACTTTATTAATTTTTATTTCTTAAAATTTAAGCTACAGACGCGTTGTTTTTGAAACAAAGCTATATTAATCCGGTAGCAAACAAACACTTGACAAGATACGTTATCATTGGACATCTGTCACATACGGTGAGAGATTTATTTAATTGTGTACAGACCATATAGCTATTATATAATGATAATAACACAGCGACGAGCAGTCCGAATTATCAACAACTCTAAAGTCACTGAATCCCTTAAGTCTCTGCAGTTACGAAGAGATTTCACCTCTATGGTCCTCTATCGCCTTCATCATAGAGAGTGTTCTGACGAACTCTTCCAACTGGTCCCACCTTCTCCCTTCCTGTACAGAACAACTTGTGCTGGCCTTGGAAGTCATCGTTTTAAAATTTTAAACATACAAATCTACCAAAGTAACTCTTTTATTTTATTTTATTTATTTATTCAGTTGTAATGCTAAACAATTTAACAGTATAAAATCTTGTTGAAATGATACATCCGCAGTGTAGCTAATCCAAGTTTAAGAATCAAGAACCAAAGCTGATATGTCACGTTTAGTATCCTTAACCTCACAAATCATGTACTTAATATAAAAAATGCATCTTCATCAATATTTTTCACAATACAATTTTCCAGCACGTCTCCTTATACAATCGATAACCATCTCATACATAAAACAGGTCAGGCGACATGCATAACTTACATACACAACTGTATGAAAAAAATGTGCCGTCCATTTCTACGGAGAACGTTTCATTTGAAATTTCAAGATGACACGTGTCTGTGAAAGTGCGTAGGTATAAAAGTATAACAATTTTAAGTAAAATGATTGGATTTACAATCAAACCTGAAATTGGAACCTGTTTTCTGTTTTATTTCTCTACGTGAGAATGTTACTAACTCTAATACGAGTATTGGTTTAAATGAAATCGAAGTAGTAAAATGTATCATCGATTACAAGGAATCACCGAAGTTTGTTTACATAAGGTGAAGGTCGTGGAAAGCTACTGGATGTGGGCGGAACGGGAGCGGCTGTTGTGGCGAACCTCAGAAGAGGCTTGTGGAGGGACGTGTGGCATATCCCTCCGACACAAAGGAGGATCCTCCGACCAGGCGAGGTGATCATGCCTGGCGGGCCACGGCCCAACAGTTGATGTTGGGATGTTGAATATATGCTAATTGCCACGCGAATTTCTATATCGCGATACAGGATTAGTAGTTGTATTGTATTTAATGACATTCATACGTTTCGTTCATACTTCGTAGTTCGATGTATCTCCACTAGATGGCGCTGTTGTATATTTTTCTTTGCGCTGTAATGTGGAAGTCGCAACATCAGGCGATTGCTGCGTAGTGGCCGGCTGCTGCCTAAACGGGAGAGAGATGCTCTGCTTACATGGACCGTAGGTGCAGTGTGCTGCGCCTAGACGCTAATGAGGCCGTAGGGTAACCAGGCTGGAACGGGTGTTTCCTGCTTGTGGTATCCCTGTTGAGGTCGAGGTTGCTGGCTGGCTGAGACTTGGTTACCGCTCATGGTTGTGGGAGTGACGCTGCTGCTATTAATTTGAAGGCTGTTTCCAATTACGTCGTGGTTACCTCTGTGGAGGGACGTGTGTTATATCCCTCCGACACAAAGGGAGGATCCTGCGACCAGACGAGGTGATCATGCCTGGTGGGCCGCGGAGCAACGGTTGATGTTGGGATATTGTATATGTGCTAATTGCCACGCGAATATCTATATCGCGATACAGGATTAACAGTTGTATTGTAGTTCATTACATTCATATGTTTCGTTCATACTTCGTAGTTTGCTATATCTTCGCTAGATGGCACTGTTGTATATTTTTCTTTGTGCTGTAATGTAGAAGTCGCCACAGGCTTATGTCCAGCAGTGGACGTCTTTTGGCAGAGATGATGATGATTGATTATGAAAATCACTTCTGTTTCCCCGCAGGGGTAGCAGAGGCACATTAAACATCCACTTTTTACCTATACTTTGCTGATAAATCAAGGAATTATAATAGCCATTAATCCAAATATATCATATATAATAATATAGTATATTAAATATAGTTTAGGGAAGGAATTTGAGCACTTAAATGACGGTTGAGTTGTATTTGATGATGAGAGGCGGACTTGATATTAGTTGACTCTTTAAGTCGTTTGGCCATTATACCTACTAAAATATTAGTAGTAATATTGTGTGTCACAACACTTAATTTTTTTTATTTTTAGTGTACCCAAGTGACTCTACTCTGCCTGATGGAAAACATGACTCCAAGAGTGGTAGTCACCACACTCATTGCGAATGTATACAATCCAGTATGGCGACCCACACTAAGCTCTCAGCTTAGTGAAATGCTCTTTCACGCCCCGCTTAATGGACCCGGGGTCATATTGGAAGGCAAACACGTGCGCTGGTAATGAGTTCCATTCTTTAACTGATTTACACAGGAAGGAAGAGTCGAACCGTTTAGTTCGAGAGCGTATATTTACTATTCTGAAACGGTGACTATGTGAGGCTAGCACATGTTGTTCTGCAGAGTAAGGAAGAATTTGAGACAATTCATGAGGAAAAGGACAGGCAATATGAGCGCGTCAATACAGGAAACAACTCTGGTTGGCAGTTCTTAAGAACTGGAATACCGTCCGGTCCACTGGCTTTTTGGACGGATATCACTTTGCGATTTACCATATCTTTATCCATTTACGCAAGAATGTATTTCTAAATAATTAATTTTGCAGCGCATTTAAGAATCGCATTGTCTCAACCAACTGAAAGAATACTCAGAGCATAAATTATACTCATACGAAGACATTATTCATAATATAAAGATGTACATCAAAACTGTAAGCCGGTTTAAAGCGTATTTCAGAGGACGCTCTGTAAACACTACCCTTGGACGGAGGTAAATGTTCCATGAAATTACCTCAGCATTTTGCCAGCAATGAAATTCGTTTTCCGCTGGCCAATTCCGACGTTATCCACTTAAGCAGATCTTTACCATTGTATAAATAGAGAATAAATGCCTTATAATAGTGTATTATTAATTCTTCAAAAGAGTATACTTATTACTTGACATTTTTACAATTAACATCCTTTTTTTTCATAAAACATAACCTCAAAATTTACTTTTGTAACTATGATGCTAAGTTATAAACACTGAATAGTGTGTTATAGTATTAGAAATATTACTCTTAAGTAAAGATCAGAGATTTAGAAACTAAGAAACACTTCGTTCATTAATTAGGATTTTATGTTAATCTAGTCCTAGATGCACAAACCTATACATTTCAATTGAACTTGCATGGCCAAGAGAGCCTTAATATAAGGTCATTATAGTTCGGTAACCCCACGAATTACCTAGTTAGTTACTTTATTCATTTTTGTTATTGCTTTTCAAACACTACAAAGTGAGGAATTTAAATTGGAGATTCTGGTTATTAAAACTTATACGAACTTAGGTAATGTTGAATATTTATTGTAATCAAAATTATATTTTTTAATAAATCTAAATTTGAATTTTGATAACCAGTACTCTTGTTAAACATAATTATAAAACTTGGTTTATAATTATATTCATAAGTTTTTCTTGAATTAATAACGCTACAAGTAGCGTTTTTTATTTAAGAAAAATTTATGATGTCGGTTAAAAAGAAAGTAAAATAGAAAAAGACACGAAATGAACCCCGGCGGGATATACTGTTACCTTTGTGCAAAGTAAGCAAACAATTGATCTTTTCAATTACTAAAAGCTTTAGAAAATTCTTATAAAAGTTTAGTACTTGCTTGGCTTGCGATTGTGGTCTCTGTACTACAACGTGGAGTTCACTTTTATTGGTATTCAATAAATAGGCTTAGTGATTGTTATTCTTTAAGTCATACTGACGAAGCATAAATATAACCAACATTAAATTAGGACATATTTGTCATTACAACATGTATAAAATAGTATAAGAAAATATAATCTATTATATAAAGTCACATATTAATCTGTAGTTGCAAAGCTTCTAGACAAAATATTTGCGGAGTGATTTACGTTTGATAATTGATGATGTCGTACTCCTAGCCGATTTCGGTCACGGCGGCCAGTCTCAACGGAGACCAGCTAACTATGTAAGAGATATCATAGTGCACAAGTATGTGCACAATCACAGGTGTACTCTCTGTTTCCTCGCGTCACAATTCGATGGAACGGCTCTCTGATATGATCGAAGAAATATCAGACGCAGGACCGATGTCTCGTGCTCTACACTTGATAATTTTTGTTAGACTCATAATTATGGGCATTTAAAGGTGTTTAAATAATCCTCTTTTGTGGAATATCAGGTTAATGGGTGGATGGCTGATTTTTTTATGTCATAGTAGCAAACGTGTAGATGTATTAGATGTGTAGATGTATTTACATGTCGCCAGTGATACATTATTGAGAGCGGTCGTGTTTTTGGTTGCATTTGGATATTATTAAATGTGTAATAAGCAATTGTAAGCATTCGGTTAAAGGTTAAGGGTGCATAATTCAGTATCTAGTGCTGCACTGTTGTGTCGAGGTTAGTTTACCACGCCCCCGTGCAAGAAAAAGACAGTGTCCATAATTGCCCTCTCACTCACGCGTGCTACCGCTGCTTCGCTCAACCGGCCGGCCTTTGTGACGTGTGCGCAGCCCTCGCGGTGCAGGGACTTTCACCGATAAACACAGGCAGCTACGGTTTATATTTCTAATATTTTCCCTCATCATGTCGCGCGTTCAGAGGACTCCACCAGCTATGACCTCAACAAACACTAAGACTACCCATGTAACGTCTGACTCGGACAACCTGTTACCAGTTTCTGACAACCCGAAAGACAATGTCAATATTAATAATACACGCTCTAAGCGCCGCCGACCGGAGTCTTCTCCAACCAAGAATGAATTTGAGGAATTCAAGCAGGATATATTGCAGATGTTAAAGACCTGGAAAAATGAACAAGAAATGAACTTAACAACGTTTATGAAAGAACAAAAGTCATCATTAACAAAACTTGTATCTGAAATCGCGGAATTAAAACAACAAAACATTGAAATTCAAAGGTCTAACTTGGAGATTGAAAAAAGTATTACTTTTATCAATAACCAATATGATGATATGGTCAGACAAATCAAGGAGATACAGAGGGATAAACGAGTATGCATTGAAAACTTACAAACTTTAGAGACAAAAACCCAAGATATAAAGCAATTGTCGCGTTCATCTTCAATCGAAATACGCAATGTCCCACAAAGTGGAGAAGGTGAGACGGCGACGGACCTAACAAATATTATTGTCAATGTGGGAACAGCAATTGACATGCCTGTTTCACCATCTTATATACGGGACATATATCGGCTCCCAGGAAAACCAGGCATAAACAGGCCGATAGTCACGGAGTTTACTAGTGTCCAAACTAAACTCCGCTTCCTAGCCCAAGCGAGAAACTTCAACAAGAAACATTCGAAGGACGACCGACTAAGCACTCTGAACATCGGATTGGGTGGTAATTACTGCCCTATATATGTAGCTGAATATTTACCTGCCAGCTCGAGGAAGCTCTTTTACGCAACTAGAGAATACGCGAAACTTCACAGTTTTAAATTCTGTTGGACCTCTAACGGAAACGTGTTCCTTCGAAAAAGTGAAGGAGATAAACAATTATTAATCAGGACCGAGCAGTGCCTGCGTGATATTGATGCGAAACAATGACTCTTAACTACAAAATTGCACCATTTTCATTTGTTTTATAATATATTTTTATACCCAACACAAACTATACTACACACTCACTTTAACACACGTAATCCTACACTTTACTATTATACACTAGTGCGCCACTGCTTTTCAAATATAAATAATTATAAGCTGTATACGAAAATTTATTATATAAACTACATATATTATCGTCACAAGAATTGCAACGAGCGACTTTTAATTGTACGAAAATTTACTGACAATTTTCATATAATTGGTTATAGCGGGAGTTTCTTTATCTCTTGTTGTATGATTGTATCATCGTTGCGTACACACTATTATTACTTGGTGTGGGCTATTTCGGTCGCACTTTTTGCGCTATTCGACATTATTACCTCTTTTACCGTTACATCATCGAATTATGGATCGTATTCAACCCCCCTAAAACTATATGAGCCAAAATACTTTTATAGTAATAAGTATTCCTTAAACAAATCAATTAATAACTTGAACATAGTAAATGTAAGACCTGTGATAACAATACATAACAGTTTACTCGTAAGATGTACCCTACTACCTACTTTTATAAATCGCTTCAATATCGACAGTGCAAACACGAGTTGCAAACTACCCGACATTATTTTCAATAGTGTCTCATTATTCTATAATAAACAAAATTCAATTCGATAAATACTACAATAACGGATGACATCGATGTAGAAGGTATTGAGTGCAGAAAATTGAGTGATCCTTCTGACTGTTCACAACTAATAATGTATTCCAAGAATGACTCCCTTTTAGTTTTAACGGTTAATATTCGAAGTATTAAAGCTAACTTTGATATTTTTCTGATGTTTCTCTTAAAATTTACTAAACCTGTAGATGTAATTGTTTTAACAGAATGTTGGACGAATGAACATTTCTTACCGCCAAATATAAATAACTACAGAATGTTTAGATCCAATGTATCGTTAAACAAAAACGATGGCGTTGTAGTTTATGTTCGGGAAGTGTTTGAGGTGCGTTCATTTGAACCCCAGTGTTCTGAAGGAAATTGTATTGTGATTAATATTGCAGATGACATATGTATTATTTGCACCTACCGCCCACCCTGCTTTAGAAATCCTCTTAGTTACATAAATTCATTAGATAGGATTATAAAAACATATAGCATGAAAAAAGTAGTTATTTTAACTGGTGATTTAAATTTGGACATTATGTCAGATAATCTTAATTCTATCTCGGCAACGTATCTAAATCTGACCGCCAGCCATGGTCTAAAGCAGGGAATTAATTGTCCTACTAGACAAAATACGTGCCTAGACCATTTCATGGTAAAAGCTACTGCAAAAGTTCGAACATATGTTTTTGACGAATTAACGGATCATTCACCCATCCTATTACATATTGATTATATACCCGCTTCCAAAAAAAATACACATGTTAGTAAAACTAAAATTGACTTCGACGGTATAAAAAAATGCATGGAGAATGAATCATGGAATGATTTATACTCGGTATCAAACGTTAATCAAGCTGCTATAATATTAGCACAGAAATTAGAAAGCTTTGTAAGCAGCAACACTTCTATTAAGAAGATTTCAAATCGTAACAATCCTTTGAAACCTTGGATAACTATAGGTGTAATAAAATGTATACGTAAACGGGATAGAATGCACAAGAGAGTAAAATTGGATTTGAATAACTTAGGAAAAAAAGGTGAATATTTGAGTTATAGAAATACATTAAAAAAGATAATTAAAACACTGAAAATAAATTACTACACAGACAAACTAAACAAAAACAAACACAATATAAGGGAGACTTGGAACACTATCAAAGAATTATGTAATATAAAACAGAATAAGACATCGCCTGTAGAATTGCTAAATATTAACACGAACGTAACTAGATCACTAGATGATGTTAACAAGTTTTTTACATCTGTCGGTTCAAACCTCGCTGAAAGAATCCTGCAAAGTTTGAATACAGATGAGACAACTCTCGCTCAAAAGGCTAAAACCACGAACACACCGCTGCTATCCATGGCACTACACCTAACGGATCCTGCAGAAGTGATTGGTGTGATTACTAGCCTTAAAACACATAGTGCCCCAGGTATGGACAGGGTAACAGCTAACATTTTAAAAATGTTTTGTTTCCACCTTGCCAAACCTATATCCTACTTGACCAACTTAAGTTTTGAACAAGGCATTTTTCCTGAAATATTTAAACACGCGGTTATCTGTCCTATTTATAAATCAGGAAACAAATCTCTACCCACCAACTATAGACCGATTTCATTGTTGAGTACCCTCTCTAAAGTAGTTGAGAAAATCATGAATAAGCGTTTGATAAGCTACTTAGAGAAAAACAAACTTTTAGCATTGAAACAATATGGTTTTCGAGCCAATCATTCCACTGATGACGCTGTATTACAGCTTACAATGAATATTGTATCAAACATTGACAGGGGTAAAAAATGCTTAGCCGTATTCCTTGACTTACAGAAGGCGTTCGATACGGTTTCTATTCCTATCCTATTGTCTCGGCTTGAGAATCTAGGAATAAGGGGAAATGCACTTTTGTGGTTTAGAGACTATCTCACAGACAGATACCAATACGTTAGAGTTGAAAGCCATACCAGTAACTCCTGTGTAGGGTCATATGGAGTTCCACAAGGTAGTAGCCTAAGTCCTACGCTATTTCTTGCATATGTTAATGACCTATGTAAATCTGAGATTCGGGGTGCTGACATACAAATGTTTGCCGATGACACTGTGGTATTGTTTCATAGTGACACGTGGGAGGACGTACGACAGTTAGCTGAAAAAGGTATGTCGCATATTACAGCTTGGCTTGAAAATAGTCTTTTATCACTAAATGTCGAGAAAACAAAATTTATGTGTTTCGGTAAAACTGTGGCGTCTTATCCAAAAACACTCAATCTTCGCATACATTGTCATCCGTGCAACCGTTCAGCTATCAAACTGTCTGCGCGTTGTAATTGTCCGGAGCTATTGAGAACAACCGCAATAAAATATTTAGGAGTAATTATTGATGACAAATTAAATTGGAAAAAACACATAAATACAATCAGTGGTCGACTTAGGAAGCTTATTTATGTTTTCAAGGATTTACGAATAATACCTGACACAACACTTTTAATACAAACCTACAAAGCCTTAGCTGAATGTTTAGTCACCTACTGCATTTGTTCATGGGGCTCAGCAGCAAAAACACACTTGATTGAGGTAGAAAGAGCTCAACGGGCAGTACTTAAAGTACTCCTTTACTTACCATTCCACCACCCGACTAATCTAGTGTACGAAAAAGCGGAAGTTTTAAGCGTGCGAAAGATGTTCGTCTATCAATGTATTCGCAAATATCACAGGCTTACTGTACCCTTTCTCCAACCCTCGGGTAAAAGAAAAGTTAAATGTCCAATCCCAAGAGCAAAAAGCAAATTTGCAAAGCAGCGATATAGCAACATTGCGCCTAGATTGTATAATAAACTTAACTTAAAGTACAAGACTAGACATTTATCAAACTACCAAATTAAAAATTTAACTAAAACATGGCTTAAGAGTTTCGACTACGATGATGTTGAAGGTTTGGTGTGGGTAACGGCTTAGTTTAGGTTTTAAACGAATGAATACTCATAACTAGATACACGAATAGGTCAAAGGACACACGAATACTCATAATTATACACACAAACACACTCACACACACACACACACACACACACACACACACACACACACATACACACACGCATGGATGCACGCACGCACACACACTCACACACTCACATATACACACACCCATAAACACAATTAACAAAATTTATTATGTAAATATGTTTCAACACTTCTGTGTATGAATGACACATTTGCTAACTGTAAAGGATTATTGTATCATTGTTTTTTGTGAAGGAACTGATTCCCAACATACAGTTCACGCTAGTTTGGGAATCAGGGCTTGAACCTAAATTGTATGCATCCTTGGTTCAATAAAGAAATTATTATTATTATTATTATTATTATTACCTTATGTAAATGATTACTGCAGATCATGGGCACCTGCAACCTATAATACAAGGAAAAAATATGTGTATTTGGGTCTTTATCCCTGTTGTTACCATATACAAGTATAATGTATGTAAGTAACACAAAATATTAAAGGCATGTTTGATAAACCCTTAGAAATTAAATTACTTATGAACTGTGTCGAATTTGATATATTTTATATTACAGAACCAATATCCTGTAATACAAAAAATAATAATCTGTGATACAAAACTTCAGTAGTCACATATTAGCTAGTTTATTGATATTGATTAGAAACTGTTCTATTTTTAAGAACCGTATTGATGTTGTGGGCTTCTCTGTTGAACGGACAATAGAAAAAGCGTGTGTGAGGTTAGAGCAGCTTGTTGTGTTGAGTTTATATAGGCCTCAGTCTTCAACGTATGTTAGTGTTGAAAAGTTTTGAATGAAGTTTTGCAAAACATATATAAAACAAACAGAAATGTGTTCTGTATGGTGGTTTTAATTAAATACAATGCAAGATATACCTTTGAGTTTAAGATTTTAAAATTTATTTGGTTCATACAATCTTGATAACATCTTTTTGAGCCTATTGAGCCACTACTACCAGGTGTTTACATAACATATTTACTGACATGGTACCACACCAAAGAAATATTAAAAGACACCTCTGTGGTTTACTATGGAATTCCTTTCCAGAGTGAGTCTTAGAAAATTGACCAACGCCTTCTAGTTGTTAATTCCAATTAGTAGAAAGTAACTGTAAAAGATTTATGTACAAAAATAAATATCATTTAATTAAAATGAGCAATATTGTTGATTGCAAATCAATGTAAATTTTTCTCTTGATGGACTCTAAAATAGCTATTATCATAAGTACTATAATGAAATGAATATTAACCAATGCAAGGGAATAGTATCCTGTTAGATTGATAAAAGCACTGTCTGTATATGTATAGATAGTAAGACCTCAGTGACTACGATTGAGTTAACTAGGGTAATGGCTTAACGAGACAGGCACATAAGACATTGATTTATTTGATGTAGGTCGTCAACCAAGACGATGCAATGAATGATTTAGAACTATTTAATTGATCTGAAATTGGGAAGCGTAGATTATTAACTTCTCAATTTACTTTATCTGAATACTTTTATTAAAAATGAAGAGATTTCGTAGCACTTTTATAAGAGAATTTCTATCAGGGATGTTCTGTAATTTTTACTACATATTTAATTAAGATGTTAATAGTCCTCAATCTAACACCTATCATAAAGTCTGATAAACACACTGTTACTTAAACGTAAAGGTACAAGAAAAGCAATAAAATTTATACAATATTAATGTCTGTCACATTAAATGTTAACAAAAGTAATTATCATCAGTTACAAACGGTGCTCGTAGTTCGTAAAGCGGCAATTCTACTCACTATTCGTCGGTAGCAGTGTGTGGTGAGAAAAGAAATATGACGCAATTTTGGTAATGCTTAGTTGTCGAGCCACAAGGGAATGAAAAATTCAAGGGGCCGGCGTACATTACCGTACCACATTGCTAAGAGCATTTGTTCCCTTTCCAAATTTGAAGAGAGGAATATTTTTGGAAAGAATATAAGTAATGGCATTCACTTGTCCGCTTGGTACAATGCTGTCGTCACGACAAGGGCTCAGGTGTCTAGTTCTGCATTTACAAATATATTTATAATATTCGTGTTCCTTACTACAAAGAATAATATAATTCTTGAAGATTACATTTTTTTGTCACAATAAGGGTGGGACACGATTATTGTGTGGGTGTCTAAAGATGTCATTCCAAAGAAAGTATTTCTTATTTGCTTCGTGTAATATGAGAAATAAATTGTTCACTGTTATGAATGTTTCATTAATTGTAAAGTAAGATTTTTTTCTTCCTTTTTTTTCTTAATAAAAGACAGCGCCCGTATTATGAACAAGTCTTGTGTCGTAGGGGTTTTCATAAACATACAAGAAACGAACACAATGAACACCCAAACTCAGAACAACAATTTGTGGATCATACAAATTAATCGAATACGAATCGATACGAATTGATTTGTAGCTTTAAGATATTTTAATATACTAGATATAAAACGTTTGCTATAAACGATGACTTAAAGAATATGAATGAATGACGGAACAATACGAGTTTTTATATCTGTGTCAAGTTGCCATGACATTAAGCTATCAAACTTACATCTCCATCAACTTTTATAATAACCAAATACAACGAATACCATTTAATCCTGTATTTACATGAATGTACTTGTGAAACATTATCATATAAATCTTCAACCTTACACTCAGCTCAAAACGCATGTACTCTAACAAATTACTTTGTACTTGCTACTTTATTATCGTCGAACATCTGGAAAATCCCCCACTAATACCCCAATACTAAAGTGTTATTTATGAGACGACTCACAATAGTGTTTCGATGCAGAACTAATACATTTAGCACTTGTGAAATAAGAAGGGGAGGCAAACATCGGGAAAAGTGACGTCACAAAATGCATTACGTGAGTAAGGAAATCTGCCGAAACATGCATTATTAAATTTGCACGCCGCTCTTTTACTGACAGATTTTCTTCAAGGGTCGTTTCGACTCTTTTGGTGGAAATTGGGGTTATAAATGTAAAGGCAATGTTAAAAAGCTTGAAAAAGCAGTTTTCACGAATTAAGAATTCATTAGATTTTGGATGTTCTTGTTTATGGTTTTACTTTGAATATTTGTGTATAAACGACATTATTCTATATGTAGTGTTTATGATTATTACTAGCTAACACAAATAGAAGCCAAAATGTTAAATTTAGATGTGTTCCAAATGCTACTGTTGAATGAGTTAGAATTTTATTTTAAAAATTAATTATAATAATATCTTACTTTTTGGTTTACACTACAATTTTTTAATATTAGTTTCGTATAAATTGGCATCGGCAGTACTAACACTATTACCATAGTGTCATAAAAATAAAATTATCGAAAAGTATACTAATTAACGTAACGTAAACATATTTTTAAAAGATAAAGACAAAATTTTTGATCACGGCAATAAACCACCGTTTTCTAAAATATCAATTTTAATCTGGCTATAAATCGATTGATAATAAATACGCAGAATATTTATAATAGATAGAGGAATCATTGTTATTGATACTCGTATTCTAAACAGTTGCAGCAAATCCTTTTATTAAGAGTGTAGAACGTACGTAATGCTACAAAAGTGTACTCGACGTAGAACTGTAACTGCTACGAATTAAATGGGTTGTCTGTAATTTATAGACATCTGTTGTTAATAATACGTGATCTCGTACAGTCTAGTTTAAGAGCTGTGTATTTTTGTAATACTATCGTAAACGAGGTGCCTCTTTAAAGTTTACGTGTGTTTGTTTTATTGTTAACGTTGTATAAATATACATATATAGCCACTACGTGCTTCCAATTTGATTAAAAAAATCATATTTCATATTTCATCGCTTGGCCTAAATACAAATTGTTCTCTGAAATATATTTGAGGAAAATTTAAGACCTTCAAATTCTCCATAATAGTGTCATTCAACATATCCACCGATCATATCAGTACCACAGTAACCAATATTATAAATCACTTGAATATAAAATACGTTTCTAATAAGTCTCACGTATACTTAAAACAAGCCACAGACATTGCTATATCTCAACTACACGGTAAAGAACGCAAGCAATCTCTATAAATCGAAGTTATCTTCATAAATATCCGTTGACCCGCAGCAGGAGTTCTTAAATTGATTCTACGTGATATGGAATACGAAAAGCATCTATATTGATTCCACTCTTGGGGTGTGGGTTTGATGCGTGAAATGTTTTAATAACATGAACACTCTCGCCACTTTACGTAATGTACGTACTAAGTTTACATTCTAAGTACTTTAAGTAACCAGCTACGTACAGGCATTGCACCCGCATATTATAGTGTCAACATATTACGTCGGCACATATTTTTTATTCATTAGCAATAGTACATATCAAGTTTTTCATTCGATTGATTGACAATAAAGTGTGTCTTCAATATGAACCTATATGTATATATATACTCGTACATATAGGTGTATACAATTTATAGTAATACTTGTTGCAAGCTTACTTATAGATCACTTTACTTCTTGGTGTGTCGATAATCTCATATTTAAGGTCATTTGTCACTGTTATGTAATCTTAACATATATTTCTAGCAATGTAAAATCTTATAATGAATTTTTAACATTCTATTGTCGTCATTATAATCAAAGTGACAAGAATATTATTGATGAACTTTAAATGTGAATGATTATTTCAAAACCTTAGATATTATTTTTTGACAAAATGATCACTACAATATATACATTTATGAATAATAGTTTAGTAGGATTTTGTTGATTTGCTAAACTTATCGAAGTATATAAAAATATTTACTAAAATGTCTGTGAAAATTCTGTAGTTTTAATAAACAAGATAGTAATTAGTAACTTCGTGTTTTCTATTTTGTATTCAGTGTACCTTTTATTAAAATCTTGTTACTTTATTAATATTAAAACAGTCTTGGGCTTCTAAAATTAACGAATATTTTGAACGAGCACTAAAAACCAGGGTCCTGTTACTTAGAATTTGTTTACATTTTTTTTAACATTAAGATGATTAAGACTCAACATTACAATAACAATATATTTTTATTGTCATTTGTCATTACATTGATATGAGAATGAAAAAAACATATTAAGTATCTCATTATGAATTTTTAATAATGTTTTTGAATCTCTTAGAAATATTTATCTTCACAGTTGTGAATTGAAATTAAATCCAACAACAGCGTAAAACGCGTGTCTGTCCGCATAGCAATTTAGGAAACGTTACTTTTTTATTTTATAGCAAAAATATGTTATAGCATAGGTTGATTCCAGTATTTATACCCATTTTTAAATTTTGACATTTTAAATAATAATAAATCACGTACTTTTTTTCTAGAAATATATTCTTAGGGTGGCTCTTTTAGAGTGTGATCTCTGTTAATTATTACATTATAGGTAAATAAGTATAATTATCACGAGAAGCATACAACTACTTGTCAAAATTAAGTTAACTACACTGTTTCGTTCGATATTTTCTTTGAGATATAAAGCAGATACTAAAAGCAAACAGTTTTATGTTTTACTTATCAAAGTTTCAAAACAAGATAGTGGAAATGTCAGACTATAAATGTAGAACTTCAATACGTGATCTGATTAAATATTTCTCGTTTTAAAATTGTATGTTAGCTGCTAGGTTTATGAGCATCGTCAGAGCTTATTCAGTTTCTGCAAGAACGAAACGCGGCTGAGGTATAGTCTCACGATATGTTTCTAACACTGTGGTTCTTAACTTAATTGTATTCTTAAAAATATGATATTTAGTATTTAGTATTAGCTTTTTATAACATTCTTTATGTGTGTTACCACGTGGATGCCACGATTGGGCAAACGTAGTGTAGGGCGCCCTGCAGCGCGATGAGCCGACGACTTGAAGAAGGTGGCTGGCAGCGGATGGATGTGAATTGCCCAAGACCGCGATGCTTGGCGTTCCTTGGGCGAGACCTTCGTTCAGCAGTGGACGGCGATAGATTGATTGATTGAACATTCTTTATGTATTTCTACTGCATTAGGTACTTATGACTATTATGATTCTAATCCTAAGTTGCCTTCTCCGATAGAATAAATGCTAATAGGTTTTTCAGCCATAAATATTTTAATAGTTGCCACTATCTTTGAGAAGCACCTAATAAATGACGATAGACTATTAATCCAAGAATGTAAACAATATTATGTTCCTGTATTCTACACCTCTTATACTTTTATATATATTGTACACCTGTGAAATATGAAAGTAAATACGATTATGAAAATTTAAACATATTATAATTCCATTAATCTTTTGTTTCGCAAAAATCATATACGATCACTGCCCATACTCGGTGTACATGTACGCTTTCGGAATACGCACTGAAAGTGGTTCTACTTACCTCAGTCCTTCGTCCCGAACCTCTCTACGTGATAGGGGATGTGTGACGAGAATCGGAAATAAGATTGGAATGTTTTGTGGTTATTTCGATTGAATCCTGAAAAGGGGTACCTATACTTGAAATTTCAAATCGATCCACGACCAGTTTTCTCGTTAAACATAGAGGTTGTCCCTCAGGTAAAATCTTGTTTTCTTTCTGTCATAAAGGACGGGTGGGTCTTAGTTAACTTTAGCAGGTTTGTTTATAGTAACGTATAATAAAAAAGAAAACTAATTTTGGGTAAAGTAATAAACATTATTCCCTTTTTGTATTCCGCAACGGATGCGGGTTAGATAAGATAGTACATGATATCCAGTTTAATATGTGGTATAGTTGTAGGATTTATGTATCATTTTTTTATATTGTAGTTTCTTTTTTATAAATTATTGGTTAAAGTTATGTATTAATAAATAATTTATATTCGTATTCGTTACGTACATTTCTATCGCATCCTTCTGATACAACATCGTACATCTAAAAACTTCAGAATAAACTAATAAATTAATCAGCGTGACTCCACTACGTAGGCCCATTAATACAGAGGTGACAGTGGTCGTGGTAAGCGTGTGCAATACAATGCCACGATGACTGTCATACCTTTTACGTCTCCAAGCGAGGTGTGAAATCGCATCTTACTAGGTTGCCATAGAGTGGGTCACCATGGGGTGCTGAGCTAGAAAATCTCCACGTGGTAACGTTAGCGACGGTACTGTTTCTTCCGGTACCGTTTGGAAGAGGGCATCACTGCCAACGGCTAATATTCCAGTACGAAGAGGAGGCCTTACTTCTTCATCCATTCGATCGAGGTTTGGTCCAACAGAGAGGGTGAAACTGCCGGTTCCACTGTTGGCTCTTCGCTCTTCGGAGCAATAAGTAGGAAAACCTCGTTAAAAAATCACGGAGGTGGGACCCTTTTCACGGGTCGGAGTTTCTGTACTATCAGTGGTGGAGAAAGGAGAACGGGCTTGTCGTGTACTCACACTAACGTCGAGTAGGCATTGGGAGATTTAATCTTTCTGCCACCGTCGTCTTATCGTAATCTCGAGAGGAGTGTCGTGGTTATGTCTAGCGACTCTACTCGGGGGCGAGGGTCTTGGCTTAGCGGCCTGGACTGCGAGGAAGAAAGCCTCTATAAAAAATTACCCCGAATCCCGTATTCTGGTGCGTGGCCAGGAGATGGGTAGTTCAGTCGCAAGCGCACTCCCAGCCGGGGCACCTACAGACCCCTCAGTTGGGCACAAATTTACGTTTGCCCGGATATTGGGGATCTCTGCCCGGGTCGATCTTTCTCCTCCCTATCTCGTGGGTTCAAAAATGGAGGATGTAATTAACACAAACAATGAAAATATAATAGAAAAGAAGGAAAAGAAGAGGAGTACCAAAAAGAAGAATACAGTCCAATGTAGAGGATGTAATGGCTGGAACACCTATCTCGGTGGGGCTTCCAGAAGTTATTTTGGCTACTGGGAGCCGAAGAACATCGGAACGATTGCGTTCCAGATCCACTGCGGGCGGTAACCCTAGTGTAAATACGGAAATATTGGGGCTTACAGAAACAGAGTTGTACGAGAACTGGCAACGCGGACGCTCCAGGGATGAGGAGAGTGACATGCCTGAGGAGATGTTGCCTCCTAAAGTCACCAGCAGCCGTAGAGGTAGGACAAGAACTTCGGTCTCGGCCCCGTCAGGCTCCGTCTTCTGCAAGGCGGGAGCCTACAGGTGAGTCAGGGCGGACAGCAAACCATTAGCGGAGGAGGAGGTCGCAGATCTCCTGCTCAAAATTAAGGAACCGGTGATAGAGGGTTCTGTGCCTCAAATACCATTGTCCATGCAGGAGAGAGTGAAAGCAGTGGTGGCTATCATTCGCAAGGTAGCAACTAACAATCTAGCAACCTTAAGGGTTCTTTCCTGAAGGCCCTTAAGGACGCCTCCTCTGCTGTTGCGGGGATTGTGGAGACCCTCATCGGGCACGTGGCTTGTCTCCAGGCAGCCAACGACCGCCTGACGGGGCAAGTGGTTGAGCTCAGCGCTCAGTTCGCCCAATTCCAGGCGCATCGTCCGGCGGAGGCTGGACCTCGTCCCCGTCTCAGCCTGCTCCGTCTCCCAATGTTGATGCCATCGCTGAAGCCCAATTGCGCCAAATCGCAGACGCTGTGTGGCGCATGATGGACGGCCGTCTCGCTGGCCTAGAGGCAAGACTGCCTCCGGCCCCTGTTGTACGGCCGCCGCTCGGGGCCCATAGACCAAAGGTCACATCAGCGCCAACATCGCTGCCCGTTATGGGCGGTCGTGTGTCCTATGCGGCGGCGGCGTCAGTGTCGGCTGCTCCTGTAGCCACTCCGAGGGCACGACAGGCGGTCAAGGTAATAACCAAGACGGCTGCACCGAAATCTGGGTCTAAAAAAGTGGTAAAGGCTGGAGCGGCATATCCTCCGCTCCCCACTCCAACAGGTATACCTGGCACCACCACACCTGCCCCCTCCGCATCTGCCCCATCCAAAGATGGTTGGCAGGTAGTCGGCAGGGTTAAGTCCCGAAAGCGGGGTAAAAAGGCAGCTCATAAAGCAGCCTCTACCCCACAGTCGCCATCGGTGGTAGTGGCCACTACGAAGAAGTCGCGCAAGTTGCAAGTGCCCAAAACAGCGGCGCTGGTAGTCACCGTGTCACTGGAGGCGGCTAGCAGCGGACTGTCCTACGCAGCCATATTTCAGAGGACCCAGGCTAGCCTCACCAGTGACATCGGGACGGTAGGAGTCAGGCTGCGCCTTGCTCAGTCAGGAGCTCGAGTGCTCGAGTTCCCTGGAGCCGAAGGCGCAAAAACAGCAGAAGCCTTTGCTGAGAAGTTGCGAGGCATGTTTGCGGCCACGGATGGTGTGAAGATCGACAGGCCTACCAAGTGTGGAGAGTTGCGCATCACGGGCCTGGACGACTCCGTAACGACCGCGGATATCCGCGTTGCAGTAGGAGAGAAGACAGGGGGCAACTCGGAAAACATTAGGGTCGGCACCATCCGCTCCGGTCCAGGAGAGCTTGGCGCAGTGTGGGTCAGCTGTCCCGTAGCGTCGGCCAAAATTTAGTAGACTAGTAGACTGCTCATCAGTATCGTGAGCGCTAGGATCACAATCCTGGCGGCGAGACGGATAAGATGCTACAAATGTCTGGCATCGGCACATACACAGTAAGTAAGTTGTTTTGACTGCAGTGGACTATGCTTTCCCTGTAGTCGACCGGGGCACAAGGCGGCAGTGTGTTCTGCCGCCCCTCACTGCCCAGTGTGTGTGGCGGGTAACAAGCCCGCCAATCACCAGATGGGGCAGGTGGGTGCAAACCGTCCCGCGATTCTCGACAAGTATCGGGGGCTAGCCAGTCGTCGCCCATGGTGGAAGTTCTAGAGACGGTTCAGTAATGGACCTTCTTGTCCAGACGAACCTGAACCACTGTGCCGCGGCACAGGACCTCTTCCTACAAATCATGGCACAGTGGTCGATCGGCGCTGCCGTAGCCGCGGAACCTTATTATGTTCCTCCCCGTCCAAATTGGTTGGGTGACCGGGACGGCTCTATGGCAGTCGTCGGCTCCACGGCGGTTTCTTCCCCGCCCCTTTCGCTGAGAGACAAGGGCACTGAATATGTTGCTACTGAGTGGGGGGATCACCGTATATGATGTTTACTTCTCTCCCAACCAGAGTTTAAGCGAATTCGAGGTTTTCCTTAAGAACTTGGAAACCTCGATGCGGCGACTAATGTCTCGGAATGTCTTAGTGCTGGGGCACTTCAACGCAAAGTCCATTGGGTGGGGTTACCCCAGAACGGACGCCAGGGGCAAGGCCATAGAGGAGTGGGCGGCCTCGGCGGGCCTCTGTTTACTGAACAGGGGCTCCACCAACAAGTGCGTGCGACAGCAGGGGGGTCGATAGTTCGCTATCCCTGCCCTCGCCGCACGAGTAAGGAACTGGTGTGTCCTGGAAGAGGTTGAGACGCTCTCAGATCACCTCTACATTCGATTTGAGCTCTCCCAGACCCAGGACCCCAGTAAGGGTCACGCGGCGCGGCGTTCTTCTCGCTTTCCGCGGTGGGCTGTAGCCAAACTGAATAGGGACCTACTAGAGGAGGCGGCCATTATTCACTCTTGGCTATCTCCGCAGGCTCTGACCGAGGAGGTCGACATGGGGGCTGGTCGTTTCCGCGATGCGATTACGCAGACCCGCGATGCGGCCATGCCCCGCATCCGAGGGCCTCCATGGAAGGAGGTTTACTGGTGATCCCAGGAGTTGGCGGACCTCCGTGCGGCCTGTACTCGTGCCCGGAGGTCCTACTCCCGTAGTCGGCGGCGACACCACGTGGATGGCGAGGAGGTCCAGCTTCATGGGGAGTACCGAGAGGCGCGGAAGACTCTGTAACTGGCCATTAGCCGCGCCAAAGAAGTGAAGAGGAAGGAGATGCTGGAGGGTCTCGATCGTGACCCCTGGGGTCGCCCTTATCGTGCGGCGCGAACAAAGCTCCGCACGTCGGTCCGCCTCCTTACAGAGACACTCCAACCCAGCATCCTGCAGGAAGTGGTCGAGGACCTTTTCCCGCAGCGGGCGGAGCACACACCCCCGTCGATGGCCTTCTTGTTCAGAGACGACGGGGAATCGAGGTCAACGTTCTGCCCGTCAGGGAATCGGAGGTAGGGGTGTTTGTTCTACGAATCCACTCTAAAAACACCGCACCCGGGCCAGACCGGGCCAGGCATACCTGTCCGAGTGCTGGCCCGAGCCCTCGAACACATGTCGGACCGCCTCAGGGAGGTCCTAGACGCTAGCTTGTCGTCTGGACGCTTCCTTGAGTGCTAAAAAAGCGGGAAGCTGTTCCTATTAAAGAAGCCAGGACGGCTTGCTGATTCGGTAGTGGCCTATAGGCCCATTGTGTTGTTGGACGAGACGGGTAAACTGTTTGAGAGGATACTCTCTGCCCGCATCGACCAGCACCTCTGCAAGGTGGGACCCGATCTGTCGGACGCTCAATTCGGTTTTCGAACGGGGCGTACGACAGTCGATGCTGTATTGCGCCTCAGGACCGCTACCGAAGAGGCGGTGAGCTGTGGCGACGTGCTGTTGGCGGTGTCGTTGGATATCGCCAACGCATTTAATAGTCTGCCATTTAGCTGCATCAGGGAAGCACTCCACTACCACAGAGTGCCAGAGTACCTGAGGCAGCTTGTGGCAGACTATCTTGAGGAGCATACCGTCTTGTACGAGGACCGAGATGGTCGGCCTGGGGATGAATTTACAAGAGGTGGCGCGCCTGGCCACCACGGATGTCTCTCTGGTGGACGGGCATACCGAGATGCTGGGTTTGAGGGTGGCCCTGGACAAGACGAAGGCCCTTTTGTTTCATGGGTCCCGTTGTGATCCACCCTCCGGCGCCTCCATCATAGTCAATTCGGTCCTCGTACCGGTTCAGGCCCAGATGAAGTATTTGGGCCTGATCCTGGACGGCAGGTGGCTCTTCGGCGAGCACTTCCGACAACTTACTCCAAAGCTGGTCGGCGCTGCTTCTGCTTTTGGGCGACTTTTACCCAATTTGGGTGGAGCCAGCTTAGCGACGAGACAGCTTTACACGGGGGTTGTCCGGTCAATGGCGTTGTATGGTGCACCGGCGTGGGTGGCGGCTCTGACCGTCCAGAATAGGGCTCGCCTCTGGCGCCCGCAGAGGATATTGGCGGTTAGAGCCATATGCGGTTACCGCACCGTGTCGACGGAGGCGGCCTGCGCCTTGGCCTAAACTCTGCCGTGGGATTTGGAGGCGGAAGTGCTCGCCGAAGTTTATCGGCGGACGGCTGACTTCCGGGCGGGTAGCGGCATACGGTCCCCGCCCGAAGAGATACGCGAGTGGCGTGAGGCCGCTCGTCGAGCCACGATGGCTCGTTGGTAGTTCCGGTTGGAGACTCCTCGCGCTGGCTTTCTCTTCGTGGAGGCTCTCCAACCGGTCATCGCCGAGTGGGTAGGGCGGCAGCACGGGACCCTTTCCTTCCGACTGACGCAGGTCCTTTCCGGGCACGGTTGCTTCGGGAAGTATCTGCACTCGGTCGCTAGGAGGGAATTGTGTCCCACCTGTCACCACTGCAACTGCATTGAGGACTCGGCTCAGGACACGCTAGTGGCTTGTTCCGCCTGGGTCGCGCAGCGTGGGGTCCTCACTGCAGTTATTGGAGGAGATCTCTCGTTACCGGCTGTCATACGCTTCATGGCCGGTAGCGACAGTTCTTTTACCGCGGTCGCATCCTTCTGTGAAGACGTAATTTTGCGGAAGGAGGCGGCGGAGAAGGCCCGTTAGGACGTTATTCACTCGGACCCAATTTACCGCCGGCGAACCGGGCGGCGGAGGTGCGCATACCAGCGCCTCATGCCGCCTTGAGTGTGGCCGCAGGTGGATGGGACAGGTTTTCCCTTCCATCCGCTACAATGGCCAGCCGCGAGGAGGCGACGTCCACGTATGCCGCACGTCGCCTTAAATAGAGAGTTTACCCATAGATGGCAGGCGTTAGGAGGGATCTGGATGTCGTAATAGCAGCGGTTCCCGGATCCCTCCTATGTCAGGCGCAGAGTAGCACACCGTGTGGTTTTAGTCGGTCCGATTCCGACATACCACCTGACCGTAAACGACGGCCGTGACGGCCCGAGGGGGTATCTACACGTTAAAAAGAAAAAAAAGGTGAGTGGGTCACCATACTGCATTGTCTACATTCGCAATGACTATGGTGAATACAACTTTTAGATTCTAATTATACTTTCCATCAAGCAGAATAGAGTCACTTTAGCAGGCTCTTAAATAAAAAAAAAAACAGAAAGTGTGATTTTCTATCCTATATAGTTTGATAAGTATAAGGTGCAATAATATTTTTAATTCTGTTTGCTATTATCGGGTATAAACTTCAAATAATTTTGCAGGTCTCATTTATAAATTAGAACCACTTACTTTATTACCACTACCCTCCCAAAAACGGTACTAAAACAACATTATAATCTTAATACTATAGTTTTTATTTTTATACGACCGCAGTTTGCATTTAAATACAAGTTATGAGCGTCATTAAGCGATTTGTATCAAGCTCGTGTGTTAATTAGGCACCTTCATAAAAACACCTTACAAAATACTATATTTAAATTATTAATATCATAAATTAATATTTAAAGTACGACACGTTAATATGTATGATACTCTTTTGTCCATGGTGACAGATATGTTAAAGTAAATCAGTTTATGAATATTTACGACATGGTTGCCCAGAGGTCTTTGTGCGTTTAATATTTAACTCTAACATTGATATTCAGACTCATAAAATGTTATTTATTATGTACAAGACACTGACTAAGAATTATAACATTTACCGCATCTGAGTAGCGTGTATCTTAATAAATAGCTACAAATATCATCAGTATAGAACTTTGTTGACACAGCACTGGCTGGGTATTATTGATGGGCATAATTTATCGTATTTGCCCCGTGTTCTAAGGGGAATGCGAATGAAATCACGAAAGTACCACCCCGAAATTTATGATCCCCTTTTTGAACCTTTGATGACTACTAATTTTTCAACGCCACCTACCGAAAAAATTGACAGCCAACAGCTTTCTTTAGCTACTCCGATGAGGTATAAATTATTAATTGTAGCCAATTTTTATGTAGGGTAGCGTGATTGATGATTGGAATAAAAATCGATGATAATAGCAGTAAGCTAACGATTAGGTTGAAACTTATTACGGTACTTTTATTATAAGTACCAATTATTAAAAATATCAGTAGATCGTAGAAGAAAAAGAATTATGAATTATTTTAAGGACATGGTGAGTTCGTATTCGTAACTTATTTGATTTTAAAATAACATACAAAAAAATCCCTGATTTTGAATTTGGGTCTATCATTAGTAAGATTCGTTAATTTGATTATTACCATATGAAAGGTAAAGCTCTAAATACATAAGAATCGAAGGTAGTTCTCATTCTGAACTCTTTACTCACTCCACTCAATAACTCTTCGCACAAAAGTTGGATAATTGAACATTATATGAAGCGTTTACATTTCATCATAACTGCATACAAGGAATGTGGTTGAACATTGAAATATATCTAATATTAGATGCTATAAAAAACTGCCACAACTGATTTACAAGGCAATATAAATTTATCGTTGAGAACCCTAAACTGTAATCCGAATGAACATCCATACTATTCAGGTTAGGTCAGGATACGTAAGTTATATTAAATTTTAAGGGAAAGAGCTTTGTATCGTAGGTTTTAAGGTTCAATATTAACAGTTAAACCCAAAATAAGGTCAACTTATGTAACAAAATGTCTATCGATTACTGGAAGATGCTATAACTGCTCCACAAAACATTTTATAAAAGTTAAAATTATCATGTTTCTAGTTGTTTTGAATTTTGAAACATTTTTTATGCCTATTAGTTTTTTTAACTGTAAAGATATTATTAAAAATATTGGTAAAAATGATTTTATTAGGGTGTAAATTTATTAATTTTTTGAAATTTTAAACGACAGTATACGCGTCAGAATATTTCATGTTTTTTACATCAAGTCGTCAATAAAATCATTCAAAGTAATTATTTTTCTTGATTATGTATAACAGAGTATTCAATTTGAATCCGGTGGTCTACAGGGTTATGTAGTTCAGTGCAAAATAATTATAAGAACAAATGAACAAGTTAGTGTTTTTATTATTGGACAAAATAAAAAAAAAAAATAAACATTGCAACAAATTTAGACTACCCCTTTTTTTGAAAGCGGCTTATGAAAAGTATTATAGGCTAAAAAATTGCAAACCAGCAACTATAAAATTAGTAATATGCTCCTTTCCAAACTTTTAATCAGATAGCAAAATTAGTATTTGAACTTGCTCTTAATTCGTGAATAAAAAAAACAATAAACAGAACATCTAAATCAAAACAAAGAAATCCATCAGAATAATATTAATGTTGCCATATATCCCAGAATCTTATTAATAAAAGAGATCAAACGATGAGTATAATCAGATTGATCTCTCGCTATTCCGAAGAGGAAAGCTTCAGCTGTCAAACGCCAATTCTCCTGCAACGAATGGACAACCGGGTTGTAGAAACCAATTTTCCCACTGACTAGGTAAGTAGGTAAATTCGTAATTTCATGGCGCATTAATCTCCAAGTAGATCATACAGCGGTCCGTCTCTCAATTTGCATTTGTTGTGTTGTCGTGTTTGAAGACAATTTCTTCGAATTTATTTTTAGACAAAATTCGGTTAAGGGGGTGCTTTGAAAGTGCTAAACACATTTAATCTACATAGATAATAGAGATTTTTTGGATAGATATACTTATATTGCCTTGCTAAGGTTCGTTTCGTATTTCTTACTTACTTCAAATGTTTATTTTTCTTTGAATGTCTTCACTAACTTTGTTAAGGTTAGAGATAAGGATGTATGTCTGTAGATAGGTAAGTAATAATTTATAAATTTTGTTAACCACGCTATATATTATTTAAATGCGTTTTTATTGTCCACTAAAAATCATTTGTCAGTTGTTTTTAAATATATTTTATTAAAATGCAAAACATATTTATATCACTTAGCTTTACTATTGAATATATTCACATCAATAGCTTTCAATAGTCCACTACTGAACATAGGCCTCTCCATAGAAAAGAGGTTTTGATTTGAATGAATTGGAGTTGAATATTTTTAAAAATTGTTATATTTGTTACAATGGTATGCTGTTGATTTTAATTTGCTACAATTTATATGATCACATACTAACACATACTTCAATCTATCTTGCGAAGACATATTGACCACTACAAAGTAACTGCTTGAGTGCATTGTACAATAAAAGCTGTCACACCGATTTTAATATACACTTCTACAAATTTTGAAAAATAACATCACCACCTTCTACTGTGCTGAGTATTGAGGGTGCAAAGTTTACATCCAAATATCGGATGTGATTATTTAAAAAAAAAAAAAAATAATGTATATCATATTGTATCATTCTAAGGTTTGAGATTGATCATTAATCGATTAATATGAATACCAGAGACGAATTAGTTCACTATTTTGTTAAATGTAACAATATACAGTCCAGAAAAGAATGATCATATGTTCAATCTACCCAGTTACTTAAATCAAATCAGTACCTACAATTTACTTTAAAGCATCTCCGTTTGCCTATTTAATTTATATTATTCACAACTTTTGAGTAAAGTTTCATCAGTTGAAAATACCGTTCAAAATTAAGCTTTCATAATCAACACGTGTAACTCTCATAAGTACACATATGGAATTGCGTATCATGTTAAATTAATTCTACTCTTTGTGCCCACTAGCACTGTCTGACATGTGTCCGATGACCTGAACGAACGTTATAAATAGATACTTCGAGTTACAAATAATCGATACTAGCGCAATTAGTGTGAGAACTAGATGTGGCACTTTCTTTATAGAATATAGATTGTGTTTATTTCAGACATAAATAATAGATACTAACATGTATATCGATTGTTCTAAAATAAAATAGTATTACAACATAGTCGGTACTTCTTGTATATCAATAACCTTTAATAGTCCACTGCAAACTCCTCCATAGAAAGGTGGTAGAAATAAATTGATTACTAATTATCTTCAACTATACACATACTCGTATTGTACGCTTACCTTTTTTTTTTATTTTTTTTTTTTATCATGTGGAAACCCCCTCAGGCCGTCACCCCACCGGGGTTTACGGCGGGGTGGTGTGTCGGAATCGGACCGACTAAAACCACACGGTGTGCCACTCTGCGCCTGACATAGGAGGGATACGGGAACAGCTGTTATTACGACATCCACATCCCTCCTAGCGCCTGCCCGCTACCGCGGACACCATCTGCGGATAAACTCTCCTTTTAGGCGACGTACGGCACACGCGGACGTCGCCTCCTCGCGGCTGGTCATTATAGCGGATGGAGGGGAAAACCCGTCCCGTCCACTCGCGGCCACACTCAAGGCGGCATGAGGCGCTGGTATGCGTGCCTCCGCCGCCCGGTTCGCCGGCGGCGAATTGGATCCGAGTGGAGGTTGTCCTCCCGGGCCTTCTCCGCCACCTCCTTCCGCGAAATTACGTCTTCGCAGAAGGTTGCGACCGCGGTAAAACAACTGTCGCTACCGACCATGGAGCATATGACGGCCGGTAGCGAGAGATCTTCTCCAATCCAGTGAGGACCCCACGCTGCGCTGCCCAGGCGGAACAAACCGCCAGCGTGTGCTGAGCCGAGTCCTCACTGCAGTCGCAGTGGTGACAGGCGGGACTCAATTCCCTCCTGGCGACCGAGTGCAGATACTTCCCGAAGCAACCATGCCCGGAAAGAATCTGCGTCAGTCGGAAGGAAAGGGTCCCGTGCTGCCGCCCCGCCCATTCGGCGATGACCGGCTGGAGAGCCTCCACGGCGGCAAAGCCAGCACGTGGAACCTCCAGCCGGGACGACCAACGAGCCATCGTGGCTCGACGAGCGGCCTCTCGCCACTCGCGTATCTCTTCGGGTAGGGGCCGAATGCCGCTACCCACCCGGAAGTCTGCCGTTCGCCGATAAACTTCGGCGAGCACTTCCGCCTCCAAATCCCACGGGGGAGTACCGGCTAAGACGCACGCCGCCTCCGTCGATACGGTGCGGTAACCGCGTATGGCTCTAACCGCCAATATCCTCTGAGGGCGCCAGAGGCGAGCCCTATTCTGGGCGGTCAGAGCCGTCGCCCACACTGGTGCACCATACAGTGCCATTGACCGGACAACCCCCGTGTATAGCCGTCTTGTCGCGACGCTAGCTCCACCCCAATTCGGCAAAAGTCGCCCAAGGGCAGAAGCAGCGCTGACCAGCTTTGGAGAAAGCTGTCGGAAGTGCTCGTCGAAGAGCCACCTGCCGTCGAGGATCAGGCCCAGATACTTTATCTGGGCCTGAACCGGTACGAGGACCGAATTGACTACGATAGAGGCGCCGGGTTGCGGACCACGACGGGGCCCATGGAATAAAAGGGCCTCCGTCTTATTTAGGGCCACCCGTAAACCCAGCGCCTCAATACGCCCGACCACCAAAGAGACTCCCGTGGTAGCCAGGCGCGCCGCCTCTTGAAAGTTCGCTCCCCGGGCCGTAACTAACGTATCATCAGCGTAACAAATTACACCCAGCCCGGGAGGAAGATGACCTCGAAGGGCCCAGTCGTATCCCATGTTCCACAGAAGTGGTCCGAGGACAGACCCCTGTGGAACACCGCACGACATGGGCCGCTGCCTCAGAATACCATCTCGGTCCTCGTACATGACGGTACGCTCCTCAAGATAGTCTGTCACAAGCCGCCTCAGGTACTCTGGCACCCCGTGGTAGTGGAGTGCTTCCCTGATGCAGCTAAATGGCAGACTATTAAATGTGTTGGCAATGTCCAACGATACCGCCAACAACACGCCGCCACAGCTCACCGCCTCTTCGGTAACGGCCCTCAGGCGCAACACAGCATCGACAGTCGAACGCCCCGCTCGAAAACCAAATTGAGCGTCCGATAGATCGGAGCCCACCTCGCAGAGGTGCCGGACGATGCGAGCAGAGAGTATCCTCTCAAAAAGTTTACCCACCTCGTCCAGCAACACGATGGGCCTATAGGCCGCTACCGAATCGGCAGGCCGTCCCGGCTTCCTTAAAAGGACCAGCTTCCCCCGTTTCCAGCACTCAGGGAAGCGTCCGGACGCCAGACTAGAGTCCAGGACTTCCCTGAGGCGGTCCGACATGTGTTCGAGGGCTCGGGCCAGCACTCGGGCAGGTATCCCGTCCGGTCCGGGGGTGGTGTTCTTAGAGCGAATCCGTAGAACAACCGCCCCTACCTCCGATTCCCTGACGGGTGGAACATTGTCCTCGTTCCCCCCGTCGTCTCCGACCATGAAAGCCATCGACGGGGGTGTGTGTTCCACCCGCTGCGGGAAAAGGCCCTCGATTACTTCCCGCAGGAAGCTGGGCTGGAGAGTCTCTATAAGGGGGGGCCCGACGTGCGGAGCTTTTGTCGCGCCGCACGATAAGGGCGACCCCAGGGGTCACGATCGAGACCTTCCAGCATCTCCTTACGCTTAATTTCTTTGGCGCAGCTAATGGCCAGCTTCAAAGTTTTCCGCGCCTCTCGGTACTCCTCATAAAGCTGGCCCTCCTCGCCGTCTACGCGGTATCGCCGCCGACTACGTGTGTAGGACCTCCGGGCACGAGTACAGGCCGCACGGAGGTCCGCCAACTCCTGGGACCACCAGTAAACCTCCTTCCGTGGAGGCCGACAACCTCGTATGCGGGGCATGGCCGCATCGCAGATCTGCGTAACCGCATCGCGGAAGCGACCAGCCCCCATGTCAACATCCTCGGCCGGGGCCTGCGGAGACAGCCAAGAGTGAATAATGGCCGCCTCCTCTAGTAGGTCCCTATTTAATTTGGCTACAGCCCACCGCGGAAAGCGAAAAGAACGCCGCGCCGCGTGACCCCTACTGGGGTCCTGGGTCCGGGAGAGCTCAAATCGGATATAGAGGTGATCCGAGAGCGTCTCAACCTCTTCCAGGACGCGCCAGTTCCTTACTCGTGCGGCGAGGGCAGGGGTAGCGAACGAAAGGTCCACTATCGACCCTTCCTGCTGTCGCACGCACGTGTTGGTGGAGCCCCTGTTTAGCAAACAGAGGCCCACCGAGGCCGCCCACTCCTCTACGGCCTCGCCCCTAGCGTCCATCCCGGGGGAACCCCACGCAATGGATTTTGCGTTGAAGTCCCCCAGCACTAGGACGTGCCCAGACGCTAGTCGCCGCATCGAGGTCTCCAAGCTATTGAGGAAAACCTCGAAGTCGCTCAAACTCCGGTTGGGGGAGAAATATATACCATATATGGTAATCCCCCCCCACTCAGCAGCAACATATCCAGAGCCCTTGTCTCTTAGCGACAAGGGCGGGGAAAGAGCCGCCATGGAGCCGACGACTGCCACAGAGCCGTCCCGGTCACCCAACCAGTTTGGACGGGGAGGAACATAATAGGGCTCCGCAGCTACAGCAACACCAATCGACCACTGTGCCGTTGCAGGAAGAGGTCCTGCGCCGCGGCACAGTAGTTCAGGTTCGTCTGGACAAGGAGGCTGGAGACCTGATCCATTAAAGAATCATCTCTACAGCCCCCTCCATAGGCGACGAGGTTGACGCACGAACTACGTCGGAGGCAGCCTGGGCCGACTGGCTAGCCTCCGACGTTTGCCGAAAACTGCGGCAAGGCTTGCAGCCTTTCTGTCCCATCTGGTGATTGGCAGGCCTATTGCCCGCCGCACACGTTGGGCAGTGAGGGGCGGCAGAGCACTCCGCTGCCTTGTGCCCCGGTCGACCGCAGCGGAAACACAATCTGCTGCAGTCGAAAGAACTATCGCACTTGATGCGAGTGTGTCCCGCAGCCAGGCATTTGAAGCACCTCATCGGTCTCGCCGCCAGAACTGTGACTCTGGCGTTCACGAAACCGACGAGGATCTTGCCGACATCGCCCAAAATCTTGGCTGACGCTACGGGACAGCTTATCCACGTCGCACCAAGGCCTCCTGGACCGGGACGGATGGTGCCAACCCTGATGCTGTCCACGCTGCACCCGGTTTTCTCCCGAATCGCAACGCGGACATCCTCAACCGTCACGGAGTCGTCCAGGCCCGAGATACGCAATTCCGCACATTTGGTGGGCCTGGCGATCTTTACACCATCCGTATCTGAAAATATAGTCCGCAACTTTTCGGCAAAGGTATCAGCCGTCTTTATACCTTCAGCCCCAGGGAACTCTAAAACTCGAGCTCCTGTTTGGGCAAGGCGCATCTTGACACCTACAGTCCCAAATTGATTGGCGAGACTATCCCGAGCCTTCTTGAATACGGCCGCATAGGATAGCCCGCCATTTGCCGCCTCCGGTGACACAGTGATCACCACAGCCGCAGTCTTTGGCGTCTGTAGTTTACGCGGCTTCTTTTGGGTGGCCACTGCCACCGATGACGACTGTGGGGAAGAGGCTACTTTTTGCGTAGCCTTCTTACCCCGTTTTCGGGACTTCTTGACCGACCCGACTACCTGCCACCCATCATTTGAGGGGGCAGAAGTAGAGGGGCCAGATATAGGTGTCGGAGTGGGAAGCGGAGGGAATTCAGCTCTCGTCTGTGCTGTAACCTTTAGGCCAGTCTTGGGAGCAGCCGTCTTTGCCACAGCCGCATTTGTCGCCACTTTTGTCGCTTTAGCTGTCTTCGCAGCAGCAACAGGGGCGGACGTAAGTGTTGCCGCCGCATACGATACACGACCGCCCGCAACGGGAAGCGGAGCCGGCGGCGACGTCTTCAATCGGTTGACCTTCGCCCCATCCGCTGCGAGTGGCGGCCGAATTACGGGGGCTGGAGGTAGCCTCGCCTCAAGGCCCGCGAGACGTCCGTCCAACAGATGCCCCACTGCGTCAAGTACTTGACGCAGATGGGCATCAAAGACGTCACCAGAATTGTGACTGTGGGCAGGTTGCTCTGAAACCCGGCCCTGTCGCTCAGGGTGTTCCGTCTGGGCCCGAAAGTGAGCAAATTGAGTGCTCAGCTCAGCCACCTGGCCCGTCAGGCGGTCGTTAGCTGCCTGCAGGCGAGCTACATCCCCAATGAGGGTAGTAACAACCCCTGCATTGGTGGAGGAGGAGTACTTAAGGGCCCTAACAAATGAACCCTTAAGGTTTGTAGATTTCATGACCACCTTGTTAATGATGGCCACAGCTACATTCGCCCTCTCCTGCAAAGACACCGGTGCCTGGGCTGCCAATTCTTCCACTGCCGGCGTCCGACCCCAAATCGGGTCCCACCATCGTGATTTTTTACCGAGGTTTTCCTCCTCAATGCTCCGAAGAGCGAAAAATCAACAGAGGATTCGACAGACACGCCCGCTCTGTTGGACCAAGTCTCGGCCGAATTGCCGACGAAAATGGCTTCCTCTTCGTGCTAGAATATTAGCCGTTAGCAGTGATGAACAGCACCATCGCCAACGTTTCCAGGGTGCACCACGTGGAGGTTTTCTAGCCCAGCACCTCACTGTACGCTTACCTAAACCAAGTCTGAGAATTTCATTTGCAGATCATAACTTAGTATTAATTTTATTTTCTGATATAAGTGAGTTGCCGACTTTTTCTCGGTGTTCAGTAAGGTCATGTTATCATTTGGGGTCAACTACATATGACGAAGCAGGGCTCTGCTATTGAGAAACCCATTTCAATTTTTTTTTCCTGTGTACCCCTGGCTGTTCCCTTGGTGGTACAGTTGAAGACATCATGAAACCCAACAAAATTATACTGTTATACTGTCCATGAAGTAGAAATGTTCTCATTATAATATTTACCAGAAGATGGATATAGAGTTTCTAACAATAGTCTAAACCATGACCGATCCAGTGCTTCTCGCATTCAAAAGACTCAAAATTCTGGGATTCAACAATTTGGGGAAGTAACATTTTGTAAATTCAACATTTCGGAATCCGACATTGTAGTCCAGAATGTCAGTGTCAGTTGGATTGTTAGTTATCAAAATAAAGGGAACGTTAGTTCATTTCAGTAACGTATTAATATAACTAAAATTGAATAATTTCAATTGACCAAGACATCCTTCTCTTATACCAGGGATGTCTTATTATTTCATGTCATTAACGTTTCACATTCGCAGCTTCGGACAAACTAATTGTTTAAATTATGATTATTTATTTTCTTACCACAATTATAGTATACATTATATTTAGAGAATAAACATATTATCTTTTTTAATATCTTGATTATTAAAGCCTAATTAGCTGTGATAGTTACCCTCATGAGTTCGTTATATATGTTACTATTACGATTTTTTTCAGACCTTCAAATACTAGACTCAGCTTGACAAAGAATCAACACTTTTAGACTTGATACCGTAATAAAAATATTATTTTGAAAAAACATTATTATTTTTAAAATATCTATGAATGATAGGAGAGACGAACATGAAAATAACATATTCACCTTAAAGGTACTAGGGGTATCCTAAGAGAAAATATTTTTGAAAAGTTTATCTTACCACTTTATTGGCATGATTTATTTGGCACTTAATACATTGTACGATTATGCGCATTATATGTTTATGCGGAATAGCTGATTTCTAGCAATCAGTCAGACGGACATAATGAAACTACAAGTGCTTCGTTTTTACGTTTTTACTATTTTGGGTATGGAATCCTAAGAAGCAACCTTGAGCTACGTGGCCAATATAGCAATGTAATTTTTGTCAGATTTTGTGATCAGGGGTATAGTGATTATTTATCTTTCATTGTTCCACCAGGGGTATACAGGAAAAAAAGAGGTTTTCAGGTATTAAATTAATTATATTTTTAAATAATCTTGCATTTTTGCATGGCTTGAGTATTAATATCACTTTTATGTTTAAAGTACCAGACCTAAAAGCATGATTCTAGTTAGATAAATACAAATTTTCTGAGCCTGAGTGTATGTTTGTAAAGTCTCCCACGACACAGGATTTATTCTTAGTGCGTTGTCTCTTAAAATATACATAATACACATACTCGTATAATATAATTGTAAAATATGTAAAGAAATTAGATTTCTTTAAGCTGGATAAAACAGTTCCTGTTTTACCTTCATTATCATTAGATGGCGTTACTGTCAATACTAGTGTCATGGCGGTACTGTGGATAAAGAAGTAGGGTTTTAAAAATATGGCGATAGTGAAGCTGAGAGAACGAAAACAATAAATTATTATACTTTGGTGGAAGAGGAATCGACAAGTGAAATAATAAACTTTTAATGTCGTTTCTTTGTTTTTACAGGTAGGATTGTAAACCTAATTTCTATGATTTTAATGGTTAAAAAGAATGTTAATTTATGTTAAAATAAAACTTTGTTTTTACAGAGCAACACAACGTTTATTTTCTTGAAGATTCCCTTTATAATTGTCTTATAAAACGACATTACTTGTTTAAAACAATGGAGAAACTAAAATTTACTTTCGCAGTATTAGCTGCAAGTGATGGAAAAACAAATTTGATTAGTATAACCTCAATCGAAACGCCCGATGGATGTGAATACGATATACCCGATGAATTTAAAAATGCAAATAAACATACTGGTATAACTAAGTTAGAAATTTACGCGAAAATCAAGAATTCGCTTAAAAAAAGACACCAGACACGAAAAATATGGATCCCACTAACTGACGAGCTACGGAAAATCTACTTGGATGCAGGCGAAAACGTACAGTTCGGTGATCAATATCTAGATGAAATTGCAGTGGAAACAAAACCTTCTAATAATAATAACAACAACAGCACCGAATCTAAGCATAAAAATCTAGTAAAAACAGCTGAGAAGTTTGTGTTAGACAAGTTTTCGGGAAGAACATCAAATGTGAATCAATGGATAAGCGAGTTTGAAGCTGAATGTGAAAGGTTTGAAATAATGCAGGATGCCAGGAAAATTGAAATTTTAAAACACCTTCTTGAGAAACAATGCTTAGATTGGTATACAAGTATGATAATAAAATTCACCATTAAGGCAGAATGGAGTGTATGGAAAAACATTTTTTGTGAAACTTATGGTAATAAGGGATGGTCTCAGGTAAAATATGCATATATATTTAGATACCAAACAGGCTCTTTGCTAGAATATGCCACAAAAAAAGAACGCCTTTTATTGGAAGTAAACAAAGATATTGACACTCAAACGCTGATAAATCTTATTGCGATAGGTTTACCGGATTATGTCATGGGCAAAATTGATAGAGCACTAGTAACATCCACTGCAAGCTTATGCAAGGAAATTGGCAAACAAGAGTATGCAATGAACAAAAAGAATTTTGCCAGAATCAAGAAAAATATGCCTGACATTAAATCCAAAACTGAGAAAAACCCATGCAGAACCTGTGAAAAATTAAACAAGGGAATACGCTACCATCCTGAGGAAAAATGTTGGTTTAAACAAACTGATCACTTTGAAGATAGGAAAAGACATAACAAGAATGTGAACAATACTGTGCTGGATATTGAATTAAATGATGATGACCAAAAAAACGAGTGATTACACCATTAATTAGAGTCAAGCTAACATTAAATGAGAGTATGGAAATATTTGGTATATATGACTCCGGCTCTAATGTTTCACTGATAAATTCCAAACTGTTAAATATAAAACAGGGAAAAAGAGATGATCACAAAAATGCAAATCTAGTAACAATTAATGGTGTAAAAAGGACTCGAGGCTTGACAACAATAAAGATAAAGATTTTAGATATAGAGAAAAGTGTAGATGTCTACATAGTGGATGGCAACGAATTTCAATATGATTTCCTAATTGGACTAGATATGATAAAAGAATTTTATTTGGTTCAGGACCAAGATTTGAAAATAACCCAGAAACAAGAAGAAACATCTACAAATACGGAACCAATTTATAACAATAGTTCGAAGAGAGAGCTAAATAAAAATGAGGTTTCAATAAATTTCAATGAACACGTAAAGGAAGAGAACTTTGAGATGAGTATGGGAGATTTAAATACTCAACAACAAACGGAAATAAAAGAATTGATTGATGAATACAAAACAAGCTTTGCGAAAGACAAATATGATGTAGGAAAAGTAAAACACTATGAAGCACGCATTGATCTGCTAGTTGATAGATACTGCAGTAAGAGGCCGTACAGATGTTGTATAGAGGATAAGAAAGAAATAGAGAAACAGGTGGGCAAATTACTCCAAGAAAATCTGATAGAAGAATCATACAGTCCTTTTGCCGCACCTGTCACCTTAGCGTTTAAAAAAGAAGATCAGAGGAAGACCAGGTTGTGTATTGATTTTAGAGAACTAAACAAGATAGTGTTACCACAAGCTCAACCGTTTCCGTTGATTGATGACCTGGTGACGAAAACGCGAAACTGCAAATATTTCTCAACCTTAGACATAAACTCGGCGTTTTGGTCCATCCCACTAAGGATTGAAGACAGAAAAAAAACAGCCTTCGTAACTCAAGAAGGACATTTCCAGTGGACTTGTTTACCATTCGGACTCAAGACAGCTCCTGCAATATTTCAAAGAATATTATCTAATATACTAAGGAAACATAAACTAACCAAATTTACAATTAATTATATAGATGATATACTGGTGTTCTCTGAAACTTACAGTGAACACATTAATCACTTAAAGCAATTATTGGAAGCTATAAATTATGAAGGATTCAGATTAAAGTTCACAAAATGTTCATTTGCTGCAAGTTCAGTAAAATACCTTGGACATATTATAGAAAACAATACAGTTCGACCTCTGAGAGCCAACTTAATCGCCGTACAAGAGTTCCCAATACCAAGAACACAGAAAAACATAAGACAATTTTTAGGAAAGATAAATTTTTATCATGAATACATACCAAAATGTACAATAATTCTAAAACCACTACATAATTTACTGAAAAAAAACCAAAAATTCGTTTGGTCTGCAGAGTGTCAAAATTCATTTGATGACATAAAAAAACTACTGTGTTCACAACCAATCTTAGAAATATATGACCAAGACTTGCCAATAAATATCTATACAGATGCATCACTAGAAGGCATTGGAGCAATATTAAAGCAAATACAGCCAAATGGAGTAGAAAAGCCGGTAGCATACTTTTCGAAAAAATTAAATGAGACACAGAAGAAAAAAAAGGCTATTTATTTAGAATGCCTAGCCATTAAAGAAGCAGTTCATTATTGGCAGTATTGGCTGATAGGAAAATTTTTCACGGTATACTCAGACCACAAACCGTTGGAAAATATGAACATTAAATCAAGGACAGATGAAGAATTAGGAGACTTCACATACTATCTCTCTCAATATAATTTCAAAATAAAATATGCACCTGGGAAAGACAATTTAGAAGCTGACTGCTTAAGCAGGAACCCGGTATTGGAAGCAAAAGAAGATATGGAGGAACAATTAAAAATAGTAAATTTTGTACAATTACAGGATATTGTTATGGATCAAAAAAATAATGAATATTTACAGGCTAATAAGAATAAATTAATACACAGACACAACATATACTATAAAAAATGTAATAAACAAGAAAAAATTATATTATCAGAAAAACTCAGTATAAAGCTTATAGAAGAAATACATAACAGTATGTGCCACATAGGAATAAAACAAATACAAAATAAAATTGGAAAAATATATACAGCAAAAAATTTAACAAAAAATATAAATAACTTGTGCAAGAGATGCAACATATGCATAAAAAATAAAACAAGAGGACAAGTGAAGTATGGGTTAATGTCACACTTGGGGCCAGCTTCAAAACCATATGAGATTGTATCCATAGACACGATTGGAGGCTTTGGAGGCACACGGTCAACGAAAAGATATCTCCATCTGCTAGTGGATCATTACACGCGATGTGCACATATAGTTACATCGAAGACACAAAGTGCCAAGGATTTTATTAAACTGGTCAGTAATATAATTAATTACAATGAAATTGGCATGATTCTAAGCGACCAATATCCAGGAATAAACTCTAAGGAATTTAAATCTTTTCTGAGTGAAAAATCCATTCCACTGATATTCACCGCAGTAAACGCACCATTTTCAAATGGATTGAATGAGAGGCTGAATCAAACGCTGGTGAATAAAATCCGATGTAAAATAAATGAAGAGAATAATAAAATGGCATGGACAACAATAGCCCACATCTGTGTAGATAAGTATAACGATACTGAGCATACTGTCACTGGATTCACCCCAAGATATCTTCTTGATGGCACGGAGATTTCATTACTGCCAAAAGAGCTAAAAAAATCTAAAACAACAGATGACTGGATTAGAGATAGAAAATTAGCTTTTGAAAATACGGTAAAGTCTCACAATTATAATAAAAAGTTAATAGACAAAAATAGGACTCAGCATGATTTCAAAACAGGAGATATGGTGTATGTTGAGAATGGGCATAAGTTGAACAGAAGAAAATTGGACGAGCTAAAGATAGGTCCTTTTAGAATTGAAGAGAAAATATCGAATACTATATATAAAATAAACACAGGCCATAGGAAATTAGAATCCAATTTATTTCACATCACAAAACTTATTCCGGTTCCTGAATGAATATGGATCTTCTATGGAGAAAATTTTGGGGAAATTTTCTGCCCTGCCAGGGGAGATGTAAAGAAATTAGATTTCTTTAAGCTGGATAAAACAGTTCCTGTTTTACCTTCATTATCATTAGATGGCGTTACTGTCAATACTAGTGTCATGGCGGTACTGTGGATAAAGAAGTAGGGTTTTAAAAATATGGCGATAGTGAAGCTGAGAGAACGAAAACAATAAATTATTATACTTTGGTGGAAGAGGAATCGACAAGTGAAATAATAAACTTTTAATGTCGTTTCTTTGTTTTTACAGGTAGGATTGTAAACCTAATTTCTATGATTTTAATGGTTAAAAAGAATGTTAATTTATGTTAAAATAAAACTTTGTTTTTACAGAGCAACACAACGTTTATTTTCTTGAAGATTCCCTTTATAATTGTCTTATAAATATAATACAATTTCCTAGAACAATCTAATGGTGGATTATTTGTACATTAACAAAAATATTCGAAACCTTGTCCTTTAAATTTAGCTCGGTGCTGTTACTGAATTGAACATAAAAGCGAATTATTAATTTCGTGAATCGAAAATGAAATGAACAGACTCTGATCACATGCAACTCCGCACATTACAATATTTAATTGGAGAGCAAATATATTGCTTGCTTTATTATTTTTCTGCATTGTATTTAACCAAGAGTCGTACATGCATAACATTTACCTACCGTTTTCACCATCAAGAGAAAATAACATGCATTGCTCTTTATGGCACGAGTTACAAAGTTGCTCTTAAAATATCATCATCATCATGAATAACCTTTAACAGTACACTGCTGGACATAGGTTTTGCCTTAGCAAGGAGATTTTGCCCTATTATATCACGATGGCCAGATAGGTTGGTATAAGATTTATTTCATGTTTTCCCTTAAAATATCATTGAAATAAAACTACTATCCGAGGGTTACAAAAGTTAGATACCTTAATAAGTTACATATATAGTTTAACACACAGAGACTAATAAAAGATTCTGACGTTCATATTCTTATATTTATTTATACAGTTCTGAATTCTTAAACGTAAGACATACTATCCAAGTGAAAACTTTGATAATGTATCAGATTTATGGCCAACAATTGTAATATTTATTATTTATTAATATTAAGCGCTGAGCAGTTTCAGATTCTATTTTGAACAAGTAGTCTATTATTAGCCTCAAGTTCTTAGGCACTAAAATATTTTGGATTTGGATATTCCGAGATTGTTGCTACCAAATTAACGATTATTGAGAGTACTGATAGTTCAATAAGTAGCGATTTCGTAAGACGTTATACTTCTTAAAAATCTAATACTAATTACGAATGTTTAGATTCCTTAAATAATGTTTTTCGTAATTTAGTAGTATTAAATGCTTGAGCACTAAAATTATCACATTGCACCCTATATGTCGTTTGTATGCTCTTTTGGAAAAATATGTGGATCTGTTATCATACCTATAATTACATTTGTACAAAATTCGACGTTTGAAGGCATACTTACCGAGCGATAAAATTACATAAAATGAGTTGTTGAGATTATATTTAACTTAGTTTTGTCAATGTACACTACAATTGATACTTCAACTGATATTTATAATAGTAAGGAATCGTAGTGGTAAGTTATTGCGTAATTTAAAAAGCATAAATTATAAATCAATGTCACTAACATATTTCAGTATGAGAATACTAAATAATTTAGCCGTCTATATATACTATACTAAATAATTCAGCCATTTTTATGGTAAGAATCATTTTTTTTTATAATATGAGCATCAACCTCTAAGAAACATAGTTTCTAAAAAAAAATTCTGTGATTCGATTCTCCTGCTCCAACATTAACCACCTCAATTTGGAGCAACCAGTTAATTTTGGAGCAGGAGAAAATTTTGTCTAATTAAAATTCTATCTTTGTATTTAAACACATGATAATTGCGTGATAACGTATTTGTGGCTCTACTAGTACTTTTATAACACGTAAAAGATAAATAAGAAGACAATATCGAAAATTATTAACTTCAACAAAATACCAATAACGATATCGCTGTGTGTATATAAATATCTATACCCGTGCCACATTTCTATAGAAAAACTTTGAAAGATATAACGACAGTATAGTTTAGAAGTATCTATTTTTATGTACTTTTAGCAACGATAGATTCAATCAAGACGACAGTTAGTTATGACGGCATGACAGGGAGATAAATGTTCCTTCGTCGGCAAACTCTTGGCAAAGGCTCTAGACGTGGAATTATTACTAGTAAAACAACCATCCCGTAGATTTTGTTTGCCCAATTTGGATTATCCCGTGCGACTGTTGATAGGGTAGTTTAGGCTTTAGATTTGGGATCCAAGTTTTTGAATTGGATGCCTGATCTTGAAGATAAGGCGTACTTCAGGATAAACACATTAAAGTATAAACACCGTGATTTAGCCTTAAGTTTTTTTTTTGTTACTACATGCATAAATTAATATACATAGCACAATGCAGTGAAGTTAATGCCTAAGACATTCTTATTTATTATTCATTAAAAAAAATTGAAACGGATTTTTTAAAAACAAATCAATACATAAAACATTAAACTATTACAACAATATGGTAGAAATCAATCCGACTAACTTGAGAAAATATATTCGTGTAGTGTATTATTAGACTAGTTAACCTGTGTAACTTTGTCTGTATTTCTCAAAAAGAATACATTTTGCTAAGTTTTACAATATTTATCATTAATGCTCGACTTCTAACCTTCTTCTATAAATCGGTAATTCAATACTGAAGATTTGTTGAAGTTGGTCCTATCGTTCAAGCGTGATGCCTGGAAACGTTCTATTTTATTTAGATTAAATTGTTTTATTTTAAACCTATTTATTATTCATATGGTTGTACCTGTAAAAGGATGTGAATATGTAGTTAAAAGTTTTGTAAATCTCTTGTACAATATTTTTAGAACATACAATTATTGTGTATCATTGTTATAAGTAAATTGCTATAAAGTTGGGAATGGGAGTGCTTGTCAGAATATACGTTTTCTAATAACTTGATCTGGCTATGTTCAAATCACGGTTCAATGAGTATCTAGACAAGCGTACTCTGATGTAAGATGTAATTCAGTTCTGATATTATATATATCTGTATAATCCTTTCAATGTGGTTTTTTTAAATTTTCATCTACATGTTATCATTTCAGCTACATTTATATCGATCATTCTTAAGATAAGCATAAAATCTGATTATATTTTGACATACTATTAAAATGTGCGTTTCAGTATAGTTTCCCAAACTCTCTAAGAATCTTATGTACCACCACCAGCACTCATTAACAGATATTTAAATCCTAAGAATGTAGAGGTGTGGTAACGGATTAAGCATATGTAGTGTCACTTGTCTTATTCGTAAAACGGAGAAAACCACACAAGCTAACAGCACTGTAATGGGAAGGAAAATTTGAAGAAAATTTTGGTGTACATAGCGTGATATAGTACACCAAAATTTTCTTGTTAATTAGAGGCATAGGCGCATCAATGGCTTACTAATGGCTGTTGATGATGATATAATAATATGTAATACTTATTTAGTAGAGTATGTATATTGTCATGTACACTAAGATATGTAGTCTTAGTGTTTTAATTACTGACCATGCTTAAATTAACTCTTGTTGTTTCTTTCTGACGAAGTATCATCTTTTCTATATTTATTTATATGATGATTTCTTTGAGGATTAAATTCAAAAATTATATCGTAACATACGAACAGTTACAACAATAACAATATGAACAGTTTACGTCAAATGAATTCGACATTTACACAAAAGGATACCAGAAATTTACTAATTCTCTAGGCGACAGAATTGACATTCAGGCGAACCCGTAACACGTGTCGGTGCCGCGCCGCTACGAACTCTACGAGAATCTATGAGGTGTTACAAGTTGAGCATACGAATGACTACATCAACCCAACGTAGCACACGGCAGTGAATTGATTTTATACATTGATGAAATAAGTCACATTTATTAATGTAATGAATTTATAAAGAATTTTATTTTTGTAAGTCTTTGCAGACATTTACACAGATCGGGTACGGAAACAAAACGGAATAAGGCTATCGTTGATACTTTTTATAATCGTTATAAATCTCATAGTGATTGTAGAAAATATGTGTGAAAACCACTAACATAGTTAACGGTGATGCTGTTTGGGTTATACACAAACTGCTCAAAAGTACGTGGTTTTTCTACTGAGAATCGAAAAAAAAGGGAATATATGCTAAATGTCAATAGCGAGCAAGATTTACTCTACTTCAAATCTATTAAGAACATTAGTCAATAACTAATAGTGGACATATCGTTAAAAACTTAAAATTTCATAAAACAGAAAAGTATTTTCGTTCAACGAAGCGATAAATTAATAAAGTGTTTAACCAAAAGCACTTGAATTGGTCCATCTTTGTAGGAATTTTGCTGGTACCAACAAAGTCACAGAAACACACTTGAAATTAGTGGCTACCATCGCAGAACCAAAAGAGGGATCCTTTCTTTCTGCGTAGGTGTAACTATTTTAGAAGATTTTTTTTGTTTTATAATTTTCCTTAATATTGTTTATTATTTCCTTAATTTAACTTGATTCGTTAATATTGCATTTGGGAAAAATGTATATACTCGTAAGCACGTGGAAATCGTACAAATACTATTTTCCTTCTAATTGAAAATAATTTTTAGTAATGAGTGCCATAATTATATTAAATTAAATTTTGCCTGTGGTTTCGCCTGCGTGTATGTCGATTATCGCGGTAAATAGTAAACTATACATGATTCTGATGTATAAGCCGAAACTGTAAAGCTTCATCTAAATCCGCAGTAGTTTTTGCATGTAAAGGTAACAAACATCTATACGAACTGCTGCAGTTATAATATTTGAAGTAAAAAAATATTTTAAAAGCTTATTGATAAGAAATCTAGATATGTTATTCAATAAAGTGTTATCAATCAGAAATTGCAGGGATGTTGCATGGGTTCAGTATGTAATCGGGCAAAAAAAACCTAATAGCACTATCTGTTGGAATTCATAAAATTTGAAGAGATTCAAGTACGCATTGTAATAGACCTTTCCATGGGTATGAAATGAACACGCAGTAAAATGTAGCCTATTTCACTTTCTAGCCTCTTAACTATCTTCAGACATAAAAATCACACCATAAAGTTGCTCCGTTACAACGTTAAACAAAGACAAACATTCAAACAAAGAAACACACTTTCACATTTATAATACTAGTAAGGATGATCTGCTGATGCAAAGTTAAAAATTCACTGTTAAAATGTTTGATTGTTAAAATGTTAACTACAGAGCAATAAATTCAATATATTCACATGGCAGCGTTATTATAATTATAAAGAGTGTTCCAATATTTTACTAAAATTAATTTATAATGTACCGTTTTAATTTATGAGACCCAATCTGCTTATTTATTTTGTTAATATTTTACCTCGTTTACCGCCGCTCTGTGATGGTAATTCATTAATATCGCGCGATGCTAATGGTTGTGATCGATTCTTTGTGTAAAATTAAGTATAAATATGTGGTTGTATAGAACAATGTGAGTGTGTAAATATAGCAGATCATTAAATGCCGCGTAAAAGACTTGTGTGTATTTAATCGTTACTTACCTTAGTTTGTCGTTACTTTTAGAATACCTTAATTAATGTATCTTTTATTATAACTTCATCAATACCCGTTTTATTATTACTGTTAGAAATATAAACATTATACAGGCATAGCAGAACACTATAATTTAGATTTTTTTTTAGATTGGTACTTGTATTAAGCTTTCTATTACTCTGTTAGTTTTTTTTATTTTTAAAAGATAGCTGCCACACTTGGCATATTTCTTCGTTCAGCAGTGGACGTCGATAGGTTAATTTGATAATAATTCAATCTTGCAAAACTATTGTAAAACACTTTTGAGTTTAGATAAAATAAGAGTTAGTTGGAAATTTAGTGTACATTACATAAAATTTAAACGGGAACTTAGGGTATAAAAAATAATAACGTAATATTCAAATTTTTTAATCTTGTGATTGAAGTACTATAAAATGTAATTTAAATTTGTGTTGGCATTTGGACTTATATATAATAATATATATATATATATATATATATGATATAAGGTATACATGTAAGTAATGAAAGTACGCATTACAATTACAATGAAATAGTATTATGAGACGTGTTACGATGAATAGCAGTTATTCAAATTCATTCATTATTAATATCGAATTTACAAATAGTCAGCTAATTCTTTGCTTAACTTTAATCGATCATTTTAGATTTAACTAAGATCTGGTTAAAATATCACTTAAATAATAGCTACAAACATTTGATAGCACTTTAAAACTGTATTATAGATAGATTAGTATTTTATCTTAAGTTACCTTACGTTACCTTATGCGTAAGGTAACGTAATCTAGTAGGTAACGTAAGATATGCGTATCTTACGTTACCTACTAGATTAAGACGTTACCTTTATAATAGTCAGACTGTTTCAGGATTAAAGAACTTATAAAAATGTGGTAAAATAAACAAAACGTGTTTTTAAAGTAAATAATTATTACCAGATGGTTACTAAAGATTTTATTTTTTACGAGTTAAAAATAACAAACACTAATTATTAAAAAGTAAGGAGGTAAAGGATTAAAAAATTCAAACATGAATCCTTCATGTTTGAATTTTTTAATCCGCGAAAACTTAAACTTTTGTAAAATATGCATCTGTTTATATCTTTGTAATTAGTTTAGCCTTAAAATATGCCAACAAAAATATTCATGGCATTACAAAAAAGCCTTTTAAAGTAAAAATAATAGCACAGAGCTTGCCACTAACTTTCTCGTTCAAGACTAGCTCTGTAAAATGAGCTCTCAGCCAGGCGAAAAACATTTTATTGCTTTATTACGAGTATGCAAATATAACCACGCGAGCGTTGCGGCGACCTGCGAAATGAAATGGCTACTGACTGCACGACTGCGCTAAAGAACGTGAATCTAGGACACAATCTAAACCATGAGAATGTATACATTTGAACTTCATTTCCTCAGTGATACCAATATAATAACTGTTTAATTTCAGTCAGAGCAGTGTTGTGTGTTGCATTACTGTTAAATGAAAAGGTTTTAGGCTAAATATCGAGCATCATGTTTTCTAACAAATATAGGTATTCTAATGTAGATTACAAAAACAATTTAGTAAATATGTTAGATAAAAGTACAAGTTTACGGCTCGAATGAATACGTATTCAGGATACAATCTGAATCATAGAAGTGTGTGCAAATCAACTTTATTTCCTAAGCATTATCAACATAATAACAGTTTAATTTCAGTGAGGATGGTTATATAAAAATCAAGTAATTTTTTTGGATAAATTTGGTTACAGGTCGGGTTGGATCGATAGATTAATAAATAAATTGATTATGTTAGAGGCCAACTTACAAATTGAGAATAAGAAACAAAATGAATCCAAGGCTATTAATAGACATAACGTAAGAAATACTCAATTAGGATTTTTAAAATGAATTGTTTTGTAAGTCGACTGACTTAAGAAGACTTAAAATACTTCAATCAAGCTGCTTCTGGAGTGCCCCGTGGGAAATTTTAAGTGAGTACGAGAAATCGCAAATAAAATTCTTAAAGTTTTTTAAAGTAACTTTTTGAATCCATCTAAAATAATTACGAAACTCACTACTCTGAAAAACATACGGTTATATACTTAATTAATTTTAGGGAAGTAATATACATAAAATTGCTAGAAAGAAAGATTGATAATGATAGAATAATAAAAAATATATACAGTATCAAAACTGCTATTGAGAAAGAAAGAAAATGCAATATAAAATTAAAATTACAATCTGATGGACCTGATAAAACAAATCATAGTGCTTACTCAAAATGGACTGGCCGATATTTATATACTGAAAACAAATGCCTCTACCTGACTTCTAGCTTGAATATTTATTTCTTGATACCGTTTATATACACTGTATGAACAACATACAGTTATACATAATTAACAACACAACAGAACCTTGTAATTAAGATGTTCTGTACCTCTATTATGTTATCTACTACTATTTACCTACTTGTATTTTATGATAATAAAGAAATTTGTTATTATTATCTTTATAAGGACTTCAGAGCATATAATGTAGACCTTCTAATTATTCGAACAATACTGGAATACAATAATCAGTAGCAACCAACTATATCGACCCTATTCATGGGAATAACATGAATGATTCTATTTTAACAAAGCAAAACAACACTTTTAACAATACGATTACAAGAATGCTAACAAACATTCCAGAATGAAATATTCGAAAATAAACCCCGGATTCATTCTCTCAGCAACATAACAAATACAGCAATGTATCAACAACTTGAAAATAACAATGAATTATAAAATACAAAAAACCGAAAGAAAATTAATTGAGAACAAGTAACATGAAAAAAAAAGATTGCAGACTAGCCCTGAGGGCACTAAAGGACCAGCAAAGCAAGTTAAATTTAGTACATACAGTTTATTTTAAATGTAATCAATATACATCAACACACTCAAGACTAAACACTCAACAAGAAAATGAATTTACTAAACCTTTACCAATGTTTGCAGATATAATAGAGAATGTACTGATTAATCTATTGGCTAATTATAATTAATATATATGTGCAAGATAATTATGAAGTTAAGATACTCAACAATGAGCAAATAAAATACCACGGAAAACACCTGAAATATATGGCAAAATATTAAACATCTTAAAATAAAAAGATAGAGTTCTACATGTATACACACAAACAAAAAGAAATGTCAAGGCTTTTTGTTAAAGTTATTCGTCCATCATCAAACTTATATGAAATTGAACTGGAATTATTAGAATTATGCCATGACTCTTAACATTCGGCATGTTAAACAAAGAAAAATTAAAATTTTCTAGCAGAATTAAAATCACAAAAAAAATAATAATATGATATACAAAATCAAGTATCTCTTAAAGAATAAAATTACATTTGAGCCCCCTCACCCTAAGCGATGGGGTACCCCAATGTGCTAAATATCAATAATACGTACACACTAAGGTGTATTGCCATCGAAAGCCGAAATGAATAAAGTGCGCTAGAAATCGCGTATCCATAAATTACCCACGATAAACTAGACCTAATTAAATAATATATGTACGTTCTGTGTAAAGGAAATTATTCTGTAAATTATAAAGGTTATCAAGTTCACAGGAAACTGCAAAACAACAAATTATTGAGTATACTTGAATTCGTCGAAAAGCGGTACAAGTATGCCAATCCTAATCCATTGTAACAATATGAGTACAAAACTAGGCCCCTTTGAAAACATAAACTAGACATACTAGTTAAGGAGATAAACTACACTACTATGAAAAACCTACTTATGACACTCGTGATAAAACTGACCCATTTGGCCATACAAAAATGGCCATCTGGTATGTCCATGAGTTGTCACTTCTTTTTTTTTTTTCTCAAGCTCACTTCGCTTAGAAATATCATTTTAATACCAAGGTCTATAAATTAGACCTCACATCTCATTCTGATGGTAAGGCTCATGGAGGAAGTGCTATATTAATTAAAAAAAACATAACATTAAACTGTGAATTATTGTACAAATGAGATACAGGCAACGAGGATGAACCTTTTATAATTTCAGTTGTATACAGTCTTCATAAATATAAATTGAAACAAGATAACCATGAGAGAATTTTCCAAACCTTCTTTTGCAGATGGAAATTATAGGGCTAAGCATATTTGCCTGGGCTCTTGAAAGGTTTCACCGGAGGGTAGGTAACTGGCCCACCGAGGAAAAGAAACCAGACCTGATTGATTTTGTAGTTGTGAAGAGTATGTAGTAATAGCTAGGACATATTTTTACAATCAATTAAGAACTATCGTTCTACCACTAAAGAGCTCTTGAAGAGAAAAGTTCCAGAAATTTCTGATGAATGTCGATAGCATAGCTGAAAGATATAGATTCAAAAAATCAGTCGTAGCTACACTACACCTACATGTATCACTTAAAACAAAAAAGGACATAAAAGAGGTGGTTAAGCGTTTTAACAATTGTGACCTACGATCAACCTGAAATTCTACACTTAGTGCCTGCAAAATATTTCCTGAAACTCAAAGATCATCAATATTAGAGAACTGGTTGCGGCAAAACAAAAACACATAAAATGACAAAATATCCGGCATCTATTATCCCAGCTGCCAATCATGAAGGAAAGAAGCTTATTACTCTTGGAATAATTAATTAAAGAAAAACCTGTAGTAACTACTAATTAGTTCTTGTTATTGTATAAGTATTAACAATAAGTGACATTGAACGATCGACATTATTGCAGAGATCATTGGATAGCGGAAAGCAAAGATAATCCTTTAATTTACAGACAAGCATAATTTAATTACAAATTATTTGCTAACATCATGGTACTGTTGATGAACAGTACCTAGGATAGTGAACAATGTTAATAAACCTTTCAAAATTAAATAATACTATACTGCAGCATTCTTGGATATAACCCAGGCTTTTGACCGTGTATGGAATGATAAGCCTTTGTTCAATATGAAAAACCATCTTTAATTGAAAATTACAACTTTATCATATCTTATTTGTCTACTATTACAGGTGTCTTTGCTGATAACGTCACGTAGTAAATTTGCTGAATGATTGGCGAATCATGACAAACAAGGCAAACAAGGTAACTAAGTCGTCTAAGTGATGTTAACATTTGCCCTCCAGATACATTGAATAGAGTTCAAATTCCTATGTATGAAAAAGTAAAATGTTTGAAGATTTACCTAGATAAAATACACGTGACGAAAACATATTTTTATAAATAAACATGTAATGACAGTACAGGCCAAAAATGTAGTGGATTTTAAACAAAGAGTCACAACTATCAATGACAATCGAATTACTGATTTATAAAGCTATAAACAAAGCAATAGTGCTACGAGCAGCAACTACAGGGTACTGCAACGAATCAAAAAACAAAAATCATACAAAAATTTCAGATAAAAGTGCTGTGCATAATTACAAGTGTAGCCTGGTTTAATCAAACGACAGATTGCAGCACAATGTTAACAAAAACAGTTAATCAGGAAATAAGAGACAGGATGACAGCATACCAAACAAAAATCACACACTATCCAAATGTAAATACTTACTCCCTAAGGATCTTATGACTGAAGTCTCAATGGCAAGTAAACTTAAGCACAGAAATCCATAAAAACTGCTGTAAAGCCAGGGACTAAAACGGAATAAACGATATTGTTACTGAACAACCCATACGAACATGAAATTCTATGTATAAATACTAAACTAATACTGAATACAAAATATATATAATTATAGCTTAGTTGTTCCGTACTGTACACTGTACCTTCTGCTTTTTAGTAAAGAATAAATTCTATAAAACAAAGTATTCACCATTATTTTTACTGTGCCGTCTGTTTTTATTACAACTAAAAGCTAGATTTTAAACGTAGAAGAAGTTACGAGTTTATGCATCAACACGTAACTAATCTTGTCGCGAGTTTCGATAACGGAACCTTATTAGCTGAGGAAGTTCGGTGCGCCTGCTTAAGGTCTTAAGATTATCGTTTACCCTGTTTCAGCTACTTAGGTTAAATGTTCGAGATAAGAAATGTAGCGGCAAATTGCATACTATACTTTAAAGAAAAATATTTAAAAACTTGTGCCGTAAAATATTTTGTCCACAGTCCTACACTAATCTGAATTGCAAATAATAAACGAGAAAGGAACGACTTCATAGTTTTCTGGGATCAGGTGTTAACTCAATGATACTTGCTTTATTTTCAAGAATATTATATACTCTTATATTACAAGGCAATGGATTCACTGAAAATTTGGTGACATTTATCTATTCAGGAATTAAGTTATATGAAGTGTACTAAAAGACCAGTCCCAATAGGAAAGTTCACACAAAGTTCTAAATTACCCGCCTGGTGCTGTAATCTGTCAGTCGGTGACCAGTGTTGTCAACTGTAGAAATATTAAAGAAATTTGACTCTCTACTGCCTCTTCTACACTACTCGCGAAGTGGGGCGCTGTTACACGCATACAATAGTGTAGACAGGCACTTCGACTTACCTCGTCAAACTTTACCTCGCCTTGGGCGACTTTCTAGAGTACTTCGCCGCGGAACTTCGCTAATAGTGCAGAGTAGTGTAGCGGAGGCGTAAGAATTGATTTCTTTAAAAATGTAAAGTACTTGTCACTTGATTTTCTTACATTTTCTTAGATTTTACAGATTGATTCATAATCGATTACTAAGAAGTGAAATATATTGTATTAAATCGATTTTTCTTTGCACATTTTCTTTTTAAGTTTTCTTACTTGCTGGAAAGAAACATGCTACTATATTTTATGATTTCATTTAGAAAAAAGTAACGATTTTATTAAAACACGTTAACACAATAAGACAACTACAAAATTAGTAATCTCCTTTAGTTGAACGTGAAAAATATTTGTTTTATGTTATTATTTAGCCTGTTTTAATACAATTTAAATTCATTAATATAACAACTTATATGTTGGTGCTAAAATTTCCTCATTTCTCAAGTAAAGAGTATCTTTAAGAATTTGAATATTCAGACATTTAGTACTACAATAATCATTATTAAAATATCGATGTTTTTTTAAAGTGTAAAAAATAAATTTTGCAGATAATCATTAAAACGAATGCAAACTAAGTAACCTATTCACTTAGTAGTATCAAAATAATGGCTAAGACTAAATATTAAAGAAAATATATTGATTATTATCTTCAGAATTTTCTTCATTAAATTCCCTCATTAATATTGCTCAGTAAAGTCGTTACTTAATACAATTAACCGTCTCAATATGATTTCTTGGCATGCTCTATAGCGTGCAAACTCTATTGGGAACCCAGTTTTAGCATTTGAACTGAATTCTGAAACTAATGAGACCCGAACACGACCGAATGAATTTGTTATTCCAATTTCAAAAACATTATTTAAGTCGTTAGACAATATTATACACGAAACAGGTCATTACGCTAAATTGATGTTTACTTAAAATATCGAAGCCAATGTTTTCTAAGATCAAAAGAAGAAAAAATGTATTCCCATTTTTCATGGTGGCAAAAATAATTTGATTTCAGTAGAGGGATGTCGGCAGTTGATTTTAAATTTAACTTTTCTGAACTTGGCAAGGTGGAATGGATTTTTTATGTACCTCCGAACATTAAGTGTTTATTTTCGTGAGAAATTTTACTTTTACTTATTAAGAAGGAAAGTCTTTGGAGGATTTTAAAGTGTTTTTTTTTAATATTTTCAGATTTGAAGTGTTTAATAATCACAGGGATTGTGTATAAACACAGGAACCAATTTATAATTGCCTACAAGTACATAAGAGCCACATGTAAGTATTCGAATTAGAAGCGAGTTTTAATGGTTCAAACCCGCAAATTCTTTATTGTGGCTCCAATGATTTAACTATTAACCAACTGGTGGTAACATATTGGAACAAACGTTGTAAGCATTTGGTAACTAAATGGACATTAGCTACTGTTTGGAAACAAAATACTGCACGAGACCCTTAAAGTACACTTGGAAAGGGCATGGGTTATAATTTATTCTTTGAGTAACAACTTTATATTGGTTCTAATAAATCTCTCACACAACTCAACAGTCTGCATTAGCAGATGTTAGTCCTCTCTGTATCAGTTTTGAACGAGTTAATGCATTTAAATCCAGCATTCTTAGTCTAAGAGCTGGCTATGCTTGTTGAGAAATTAACTCAATATTATTTAGTGGTTCCAGTGCTGAAAAAAAAATATTTCGTGTCAGATGTGTCAGACATATAATTATGTACTTAATTATTATATCAATCTTTTCTAATAAAATGTTTTCATATTGTGAATCTTATCACTTTTGACCTTGGTAAGTATTATAATAAAAATTTGAAGAATATACGGTACTTACTTCTACTATCATCAAACGAGGAGTCTATTTTTGTGTGACACTTATAAATTGAAGTTATATTAGAAACCGCAAAGTAATTTATGTAAGTAAGACAGATATAAAAAAGGGCTTAAGAATACTGTTTTTTTTTACTGTATTATGACGAAGCCAAAAGGAAGGAAAAGATTTTGATTGTTTATATATGTATGTAAAACTGTATGTTATACATTTATATGATGGAATTTAAATCCCACATTTTAACGTTGAAAATTAAACTGAGATAACCACCACATGTTTGGTATCCAAAGGAAATCAAAATAAAATACTACTTAACGGGACAGTGATTATTTAGGTACCAGGAATATATCCACTATACGGATATGTTAGGCATACAGTAGCAGCGACCACGGCTCTACCTTGACCTCTTCTGTATCTATGCTTTTCTATATGAATTCATTATTTATTTTGTCCTGTTAATTTTAATATTTTTTTCTTTTCTATTTATAATAAAATTTTAAAATCAGCTACCATTAAATGACTATAATAATAAAACAATCTTCTATAAATTGAACAGCAGTACTAATTTTTAAGTTGTAGTATTATCTCTCACAAATTAATAACTTACACGTATTTGATGTTCGTAAGAAAAAGTAAGTATTCGATGTAATTGATATTTCACAATCTGATACATAAATACGTCACACTTCAAGCTATTTTTTTCACTAGAATTTAAGACCACCGAATACCGTATTGGGTCTGTAACACACCCATATACCAATTATAAAAATGAATATATTTTTTAGCAAAACGGTGTGACGCATATTTGCTGACAAGCTCTTCGCCTACAATGGCTTTAGTAGATAGCGCATTGTGTCATCTACAATCCAGTGTGTTCGGTCACGTGGAATATCACCAGCCAATGTAGCCGTAGTTTAATGATCCGGATTACATATAACATGTTAGAACTGGCCTGAGTAGATTTGTGTGATAATATGGATAAATAAAATTGCAAGAGCTTTCCAAAGTTGTGTTCACTTGAAATTTTTAAGATGAGATCCAAAGACATATTATTAGACTAGTAAGCCCGCACAACCTATGATATATTTTACAGGCAGACTTTTTTAGAACTTTTAAAGGGTAACAATTATTTTATACGATATTTTTATGAAGTTTCAACTCTTTACGCAGCACACGCAATGTAAGCTCTTAAAAGAAATGATTTGTCCCGTTTTTACTATATTTTTCATCGTTATTCAGCTTTTTTTGGTCGTAGCATGATGATATTTAGCCTATAGCCTTTTTCGCTAACTGGAATATCTAACACTGAAAGATTTTTCTAATCAAATCCTTAGTCCCTGAAATTAGCGCTTTCAAACCAATAATCAAACAAACTCTTCAGCTTTCTAATGTAATGTAAATAAAAGATTTTGTTTATGTTGATTTCGTTAATCGTTGACAAGCAACTTTTTGTGACGTATTAAATTTCCTGATGAAGAGTAAAAAGTTTATTTAAAAATTAGTATTTAAGCTAAGTAACATCAAAAAGCGATAAGTGGGTATTGATTTATCCTAAAGAATTCAATGCATTTGCATAAAAACGGTTGTAATGAGATTTGAATTTTTGTTCTCTAGTATCTCTAATGCATATGCGTATATTTTCTATTGAAAAACAAGATTGTTTTAAATGAAATCTCGTACCATTTAGATGTTTCAATAGTATATGTAATTTGACTACTGACTACATATTTAAACGTGCTTGTTTTAAGAATAAGGTCACATGCTGCTACGCAAATAAATTATCAAAAAAAAAAGGTGGATGGAGGAAAAATTATGCTAAAATACAAATATAAATGTTAGAAAATGCTTGGATCTCGAATGTTTATCGTTATTTCATCACTGTAAAAAAATTATTAAGTTTCTACAAATTATTTTCAAGTGTTTGTGAAAGCACGTGTTATAAGTTCCTATAAAACAAAAGAATGATTCAACTGAGGTGATCATGCCAGGCAGATTACGACTCTACGGTGGAAGACGGGCAATTTTATATTTTATACAAACTCAATCGATGTGAGAGCCTTTATTATGTGAAGTAAGATTAGTAGTTACTGTGTAGTTCAGTATAAGTATTTTGTAGTCAAATTCAGAAACAAATATTAACTAGTTGGTTGGGCAACAATTTAAAGCATAAATAATTTCTTGTTTTTGCCCGATTTTTATTAATACTCGGTTCCTATTATGCCTGCGAGCTATTCAGAATATAAGACTAGTAAGGTTAACTAAAAATAGAATTTGTATCATTTATTTATCATCACTTAAAACACCTTCTTCTAAATTCTCACATCGTACGCCTACACCCATGAAGCTCTCCATAAATAAAATAAAACCCGGTAATGGCGTTGAGTTTATTGGTGTTTTCTAAATGCAAGATAATGGCATTGCATTAAGTGTTTTCTTATGTGAGCTTTATACGTACCTGTTGAGGGGTAATTATTTTTAAGAGATGAGGCTGTATTTTATTTCTGTGTCTTTAAATTACAGTTAACGTGTTTGTTGTACGAATTATAAACACATTTGAAAGTTAATTTAAGAAATCTAATGTTTTGTAGTAGTTATCCAAGTAGAAGATGATGTTAATATTTATAGTTTATTATTTTTCATTAGCATGTCAAAAGGGTTTATTTTTATTTGGTATTAATATTATGATTTCGTACACTAATCTTATGATACTTCATACAAATAGGTGTATCCTGGTATGCTTCGATGTTCCACAAGGTGGTTGGATCGATGAGAAATGAAGTACAAAATCTTTGAGATACGTTTTTCAATCGGAGCTCTTTGAGCTTTCGAAACCAACTTAGCATTTATAAATATATGTGATGTGAGTTCTATCATATTTATGAAAGTTGTTATTATAAATACTACCTACTGAATCTACCACGTTGAGTATTACTAAAAGGATCCTCTAAAAATACTTTGACTCCCACTCATAGATTCCTAGATAGTTGTTCTGGGTCTATGTTTATTTTGTGTGTTTTAGTTGTGTATTTGTTAAGCTCTCCGCAATGCGCGAAGAACTTGAAGCGAAAGCTCTGTCTTTGAAAGAGCCTGACGCTTTTGTTAAAATAATCTGCTATGTTGACTTTGTGATATTGTTTCAAACCTTGAAAGAAGTGAATAGAATGGAAATTATCAACTAAATTGAAACCGTGACTAATATTTATTTTTTAAATATGTTACGCAGTTCCTCTCAATGTAGAACAGAGATATAATGTATGTTTTAAAATATAGATAATTGAAACATCTTTAAACATAAATTCCTCTATACACACATACCATAGATGACTTACACATAGATGTTCAACAAATGGATAAGTTTTGTACGGGGTGCGCATCAAATCCATGACCAGTCAGGATCCTCCCGGTAACCTTTAAATGAACAGGCACATTGAATACAATAAAAAAATGAAACAATGTACATCGACTGCACGATTGGCCTAGTGGTTTAAGCGGTCGCCACGCCGCTCTCTACTACGCTGAGTATTATGGGTTCAAACCCCCACATGTGGCAACACTTTGTGTGATCCACAAATTGTTGTTCTAAGTCTGGGTGTTCTTTGTGTCCGTTTATTGTATGTTTGTAAAGTCCCCTGTGACACAGGACTTATTCCTAGCGCAGGTGTTGTCTATTTAAAGATAAAAAAATGTATCGCAATAAGCTGAACTTCATTCGAAGATTTCAAGAATTCAGCATTTAACTATAAGATAACATAAATATTATGCACTTTCAACTATCCTGTAAGAAATGTAGTAGTACTTTTTAAACTAACCACTTGCGTAAGTTTACGTTGCATTTCCTAAGGGACTTGAGAAATAAATTGTGTCTAAGTTGAGTTAAACTTAAGATCTCAAGAGTACCATCTATTTAAAAATACAGAGTAAACTACCAGAATATAATATATTTGTCATAATATACAGATAATGTTTTTAAAGTCAAAAAGTATCCATTGTATGAAATTCTTAAGTAACTCTTTTTGAAGAATTCCAAATCTAGAGCATAGTCTCAATTTTTTATTAAATTGTATATAAATTACGTTTCTATGTTCCAAAAGTTGTTTTTAGTGCCTTTTTAATCTCGTCTAAACCATATTTCAATATGTTGGTAGAAGTAATAAGACGAAACTGTTTTTCGTATACAGCTATAATATTTAAATATTCGAGAAATATTGAGGTCTCGAAGAAAATAATTAGTTACAAAATTTTCGGCCTCATTTAGCCGCAAAGTAGTAGAAAACTAATTAACCGATTTTACCTACTGGTATTAAAGCTCAAGGGGAGATGGTGCGTACTTATTATAATTTACTTTAAAACTTATCTGAGATAATTTTCTTTTAATGACTGTAGTTTTTTCTTTATCTTTCTCTTTCTCTTATAGTGAAGAGCAAAGTTTATCTTGGATATAGCGCCTCCTTTGTTGTGTATTTTTCATTTAAAGACACTAAGTATTAAAAATATGAGGATAAGTTTGTCTATAGATAAATAAATCCGTCAGCTGAACAATTCAAGACTTAAATAAATTGTGCTTTAGTTTATGGGTAAAAATTGCCGCCTCTTAGTTTGATAGTATATACTCTTTTAAATATTATTTATATTTTCTGTTAAAATATCACCAACTTAATTTTACCTAATATACATTGCGTATTCCTGTAAAATAAACAGCTTTAGTAATCAACATCAACCCGCCAGTAAGTTGATATATGTATGTAATACCGAAATTAGGCTAAGACAAAATAATTTAAATAGTATGTACACTGCATAAAAATCCATCTTATGACATTATCTTGCAGGACTTGAGAATCATATCACTAAAATTTAAACGATCCCTGGATTGTAAGAGTAGCCTTTGCCCGAGAATGACGGTCCGAGACGATTATTCTAGCAATATCAGGCTTAAAAATGTTATCCAAAGTTTACTTTACCTGGACTCTTTCATGGATATATTTTATCGTATCGGTATAATTATCATGCTAAATTAAGTTAACGATATGTTTTACAGAAAAGCAATATATGAATATTGCTTTTCTGTAAAACATATCTTGCTTGTTTAAATTACAATAAAATGAATGGTTTGAATAGGACAGAATTCTGTGAACTGGACCATAGGCTAATATTGAAAAACATAACATTATGAGTACATATGTACATTATTGAAGACACCACGAACGCTCTTAATCAATTTGACGTGGAGTTAAAACAATCCCACTAGAAGTACTTGGCTAAACAAGGGAATTCTGATCATCGTACGATACGCCTGGGGCACGTCATTACGCCTGTCCTATTCACCCTTAGATTAGTCTAGTGAGCCCCACATCAAAGAATAAATGCAATCAACGTTCGGCACGTTCGGACATGTGCTGTCATGGGCCACCGGTGGGCCTTGTCTGCCACGAGCTCCACAATGCCCATTACAAATCGTTGAGACATGTCTGCTTGAAATGATTGTTCGTAATATGTGATCAGAATGTAATGGGGCAGTCAGTCCATCGCATAACATTTAAGTAAATCTAATTGTTCCTCTTAATATATTCATTTTTGCAATAGAAAATAAGATTCTCTGCATAACCAGCGTGAAAAGTTATCCACGCTAGTCGTTAGAAGTATGTAAAAAGTCAAGAAAATGTTTACGTTATTAAAATGTTACTTGCGTTGCTACATGAGTCACGTCTTTCCGTACTACAAAATTAGAAGAAGCAGTAAAATAATTTCGGTCGTCTCTAGGTTGACACACTGAAAAATCAGGCAGTTTCTTGTTAATTTAAATATGAGAAGAAAAATGGAGAAATGATTGTCATGTTCATCCAACACAAAGGGAGGATTTCCCGAACACTCGACGAACACTGATAGAGCCTAGCGAGCTACGGTTATGGTAATTGTCACGAGTATTTTCGATATCGCGATACAAGATTAGCAGTTACTTCTTAGTTCTGAGTGTCTTTGATAAATGGTACTGTAGTATATTTTTTTGTGGCACTTATGTGGAAGTTCCCAGAAAAGTATTTTTAATTTTTATCCGACGTCAAAAAAGGAGAAGGTTTTCAATTTGAGTGTATTTTTTGTCTTAACAAACGTACATACTCCTAAAACGGTTCCATTACCACCATGTCGGAATCTAACGATAGAATACCCAAAAAATTGAGAAAAATCCCGAAATTTCAGAATCCCGACAAAGTGTTTTAACTTGTTTCTCTAGCTATACAGGTGCTTAGTAGTCGATATCACATATTGCTGAGCTGATTATGAAAGGACCCTTGATCTTTAAGGTTAATAACTCTTACAGAAAGATAACCATATAAGGTGAGCTACTTTATTCTTTCACGATATTTATTAGGTATTTGTGTTATGTTACAAAGATACGTGTACGACACGAGATTGTACAAAACATTATGGGAAAAAAATGATTGGTACTTAATTATTTTTAATACTGATACCTCATAATTCTGTCATTTTGTTAAAGCAGTTTCAATTGTTTTTTTGTGTTTAGAAAGGATATTGGTGGGGGTTCCGTAGTCCCTTTGGGAGGAGTTCGTAACCAAATGGTAACCAAGTAGGTTAACATACTGCAACGTTAAGCAATTCTCGCTAGGTCAGTCTATGGGAGGAAAATCTTAGAGAGCACGTCAAGTTGACAGCCCCAGTTGTCATGTGAACAATCGTTACGGATAGAAGGACCCTAAAAATTTGAGTCAGCTGTATTGTAGTAGACTTAAAATCAACCCCAACTTAACATGTGAAAGAAAACTCGGAAGGAGTAGAAATTCCACTTTGGTTTCTTGAAAAAATAAAGAAAATATATTATTTGTAACGGTAAAAAATTAAGTTACGTGGAAAATAATTCATTTTGATATTCAAATTTAATATTTTACTAAAAAAGGGTAAAATAAATCCTTTTAAAAATAAATTTAAACCGACTCTAGTCAATACTAACAAAGGCACCTAAAAATTAAAAAGTAAGTATATTTATGTAACGAAAAGTAAAATATATAAGACACTCAATACCACAGGTCACGTTATTACAGCAATAGATACCTTTTAGTCTGTTTGAAGCCGGTGCAAAACCTAATAAGTATTACTGGGGTCTATGATAAGTTTATATCTGCTCAATAATAGAATTATTGATAATACATAGTGCATATTACTATATAGAAACTATTATTATCAGAGTATTCGAGTTTGCTAAACATGATATACTTTTAGTGAATCTAAGAAGGATTTTAAATAAATTCTTTTCAGGAAATAGTTTAAAATGTTACCAGCTGTAGAGAAAAACAACTTGAATAAGTAAATCCAAATAAAATCTTTCCACTACATCAATTACTCACGTTACTTTTACACGTTTGCACATAAAAAGTTTTTGGACAGGGTATTGACTACACAAAGTTTTCTTTAGAATTTTTTTTTAGAATCGTAAAAACATGAACTTCTGAATTTAAAAAATAGAAAAACAATAGCTTAGAAAGTAGACTAATTATTACTAGCCAAGTAATTCTAAGCAAGACATTTTATTGAACCTAAGTAATTTTAAGTCCAAGTTAGAATAAAATTAGTTTCTGGAAATCGGCTTCAAATAAACTTGAGCTTGGTGCAAATAAAATAAGAAAACTATTTGTTCTCTAACTTAGTTAGAGAACGACCTTGCAAAACTTTTCAATCATTATGAAACAATTTAAAACTTGTTAGTCATTAATTTTGTTTCAAAAGAGTTTTATTACTATACGTTTATTTTTATTACACCAATACTTTTATATTAAGTTAACGTCAAATCTGCGCAGTCTGAAATATATCATGAACTTAAACAACATTTTATGTTTAAGTATAAATATAATATAACTCGTTATAAGAGTAATTATGAGCTAGCAGACCTAGGCTGACAGATCACAAGTGACAACTTAATTCAAGACGTACTGGAGTACTACTTAATACTAATGATTACTACAGCTTATTTTCCATTAATGTTCATTGCTATCGTCGCTTTAATTACTAGGTTATAATGTTTAATATATTGCCTATATTTGTTAGTAAATTTTACATAGTATTTATTAGGGTTACATTTTTTCATACCATATGATCTTAACAAGGTTATAAAGAAGACATTAAAAATAAAACAGATGAAGATCAAAGGTTTAAAGTTAGGCAATAAAAAGTATAATACTTAAAGATAGTATGTTATCGTTACAGACGGTGTCAAACGAATGACTTGGCCGATAAATTTGTTTATAATTCTAAAGTATAGTTCTACGGGTCATTTTGCTTCAATAATACTTTCACATGTTACTACTAACATTCTCAGTAAGGTAAAATACAACAGTTATTTAAAACTAATGTTGTACAAGTAATCTATTCATTTAGTCAACTAACATTAAGTTAAACCAGTAATTCCTTTGAAACTCCTTGTAAACTATAAATTATTTACAGGACAGATCACAAGAATTTATTAAAAAGATAGGTAAATCATAATTCTTTTTTTATCTAAAGCAACAAGCAATTCTCATATTTTTCCCACTTTAAAACCGTTTTAACACGACGACGTTAATCACAACTCGGTTAATATGTTTCTGATTAAAAAATAAATTACTTCTAATAGACATTAACTAATAAAGTTGTGGAGGAATGAGTGTGATGTCCCTCCAACACAAAGGGAGGATCCTCCGTCTAGGCGAGGTGATCACGCCTAGTAAGCTACGGCCCAATGGTAAATGTTGAGATGTTGTGTATATACTAATCACCGTTAGAATTTCTACATCGCGATTCAGGATTAGTAGTCACTCCGTAACTTATTACTCCATGGTTCAATGTGTCTTCGCTAGATAGCGGTGTAGTATGTATTTTTGTTTGCACAGTATGTGTCAGTCGCCACAAAATCATCCTCTTCTTAATCCTTTCCTAAATTTATTTAGGCTCGGTGCTAAGAGTTTTCTACTTTTATTCTTCTCTATCATCCCGTTCTTTATAGATTAAATTTGAGAACTGTCTCTTCTTTTAGAAGTTAGTTAAAAACACAACTAGTGACGAGACTGTCGTGTCCACTATAAATCAATCTATTTAACTTTTTTAAAACTAGTAAGACATATTGATAAAACCTTTACAGTGACTGCTCAACTTGAAAAGTTGGCTTGAATTATTCCAAAAGTTACCAGAAACCCGATTCACTTTTGGTTTATGCCAATCCTAGCTACTTATAAATTTTGCCAGTATACTAAAACGATGAAAAGCGAGCTCCAAGTGTACCGCTGTTACAGCGTCAGCATATTGCCCGGGCCACGTTCCACTTGTATTATGAAGTCCTATTTTGCAGTGACATTTTTCGTTCAACACTACCCGATTGGATTTTTCAAACGTGTAAATTCGATAAAACACAGACCGTGGAGAATGAGTGAGTTATGGCTATTTTAGATTGGGAAATATAGTAATGGTAACGTAAAAGAGTTCAGTAAATCATTTTAAGCTGTAGATGTGATTGGATTGTCTTTATTACTTCACTTTTCTTTCAGCTTCCTATTTCTATAAACATTATTTTTTATATTTTTTCTAATTATAGAAGCTTCATTGCCTTTTATCTTTTTCTAACGAAAAAACAATAGTATAAAATGAATACCACAGATTTTACTTGCGAAGAAAATTGCCTGTACTATTTAGTTTTACTATTTTACTGTGTTATTATTTATTTAGTAGTGTACTGTTTTCACTTGTTCGTAGTTGACCAGTAATTAATTTCTAATTTTCTATAAGAAAAATAAAATATATGAGCATTTTGCCTTTGCGTACTTCAATGACAGGAGATTGTAGTATGTTCCTTCTCGTAGTTATGCAACACGTACACACTAATTTATGAATAATTTACCATATAAAGAACGGTTGATATCACTCAATTTCTAAATTTAAAAAAAAATAAATATCGTTGGAGAAGATAATCTAGCACTCGGGGTGACAACCTGAATGATATTGCAACGAAATATAAAATTGCCCACCAGTCCCGGTAGGTAATGGCGGGCCGCGTCATCAGTGGTAAATGGAACGTAGGAATGCCGCCGTGGACATGTTCACCCGTCTTGAACAGCTTTGTGGTTCTGTGGATGCGATTGTGTTTAACTAACTTATTTTAAGAATTGTTAAGTATAAATAGTGTTTCAACTTGCTAATCTTCGAAGCAGGGGTTAAGTAAATTTGCTATTAAATTGGGGGTCAAAAATTGTGTTAATGCAGATTTATATTTTGGAACGAAGTGGAAGATTCTGAAAGTGATTAACGATGCAGTTTTCTCAAGAAATTTACATAGGATTGAATCATAAACAATTAAACATACATATGTGTCTTATTTTAGTTACCATAAACCAATTGTCACTAAAATTGAATTTACTAATTAAATTTATAATTAGGTTGATATTAATATCATAATTAAAATAAAACAGAATGTTTATCTTCATAACTTTAAAAAAACATTCATTACAATTTTATTAGCGTTCCTTCACTTATTTCATTTATCATTTAACTCCTAAATATTGTTAATTTATTTAATTATACCTCCTATAATACTTGAAGAGTTATGAATAAAAACATACCTTTATAGCAATGTATTTATTTTAAATAAGTAAATATATCGGGGGACAATCTTATGGTGCAGAGCTCGAGACGCGACACCTCACACGTATAGAAAGTTTTAGTACACATAATTTCACACTGGTGGAGCTCATGTCATCAGTTCGTATTATTTTAACAATACTGATGTCAAAACGCAAGAAACTTCGTTCCAATCGGGTGTCCCACATGTGACACCTCAGACATTTGTTTTTCAGCAGGTTGGAGGCGAACCAGCACACTACCCACTCTGAATACAATTATGTAATATATATTCGTATGTTTCTATTTCCTGAATATTGCCAATAAAGCTATTCTAGATTTATATCTATATATTACGTTATATAAACATTATTTGAAAAAAAATAAAAATAAAACAAATATAGTAAGATACACTTTTAACAGTCTCTATACCACTTCTGTTCTAAACAATGCAATGGTCGCAGGTAATATATTTGATATTTTCCAAAGCTATGAAAACGTTACGTGATCTCGAGTGAGCATTTCATTTGTAAAATGGTTCAAAACATCCTCTGCTACTTCCAAATAGAACTCCAATTCTGTTCCTATTAAATTTAAGTAGTCGTGCATACTTCTTTGTTCCAGTTGCGTAATGACTTTTCAATACTTATAATAATCATAATATGATAAGAACAGTTTCTACTTGATAATTATTATATATTTATTATATTTGACATTTAGGTGTGATTTACTATAAAGAAAACACTCATGTACATGTGGACTATTGAATAAATACTAGATGAATACAACACAAGCTAATAATTTGTGCATCGTATTCATATTTACAAACGACTAAACATTGCTCGTGGCTTCACAAGCATGATTATATATCATTTCGTGTTTACTTGGTTGAGTTTCATAATTTCTCTTGCCTTATCTATTTGTTATTCTTTTGAAACTGTATAAAATCTAAATACAATTACATTAAGCTCAGAAAGAGAATATACCTGCAGTATTCACCAAGTTCTGAATTGAACGCATAGACACGAAATATAATCATGCTGCCAACAATGACTCCCATTAATGGAAGAAGAAAAAAATGAATAAAAAACATTCCAACGCGCCATGAAATAGCACAAAACTCGTAATTTAACTGATATATTAGTCAATTTAAATTTAAATGTAACTTCCTACTATTAATGGGGGTGTGTTCTTTAAAATAATTTTCGACATTAAAGTCCCCTTGATTTGCACCCGCCTTATATTTATTACGAGCAGTATATTGCACTTAACCGTCGAGGAAATGTTCATGCTATCATTATTTTTCATGCGGGAATTTCTCGCTGGATGGAATAGCTTCATTTTAGTCTCGTTGTATTTTAATTTATTTCAGCTTTTAATTGACACTTCGGAATCACTTCGTGACGGCGGTGATCCAACATTTCCTATTACAAAACCTATTGAGACAGACTTCAACAAACTCGTGTAGATCAGACTGCTACAACTCAAAAATTAAATAATTTAAGTATCCTAAATAAGAACAAAGCCAGAAGTAGACAGAGGGATCAAAACTGAAAGACAAATTCCTTCTTAATTTTATTAGCTTATTAGTTTAATATTAATATGAATTATTTTTGTATTCCTTAATACCTATTGAATAGTAATTAAAGATATTAGTGATCGTGGTCTAATGAATAAAAAATTATATGGCTGAATATTACTCAAGGTGAACTTGAGAGGGAAGGATATTATTAATCTGGTCTGTTTCTATTTTACTATATACATTATACATATTTTAAAATTCAATGTCACCTAACAAAATTTGGTAAGGATTAGCGAATAACTCGAAGTAAAGCCAAGATAAGACAACACAATGACTTACAAAAAAAAAACTCTTTTGATAAGACGTGTGACATGAAATAAAACCTGGAAAAAGAATTTAAATCCAATTTTACTGTATTTTAAAAAACACAAACTACGAAAAATAAAGATTTTTCTAACTTGCTATCACAACAAAGAACCAAGTGGCCTTTCAACCTAACTACCGTCCTATTTGCATAACAAATGTTTGTCACCAGCCCTCTTTGATGTCAATACACAAAACTGCTCCGCTGCCTGTTTAACTAACCTCTTCAAAGCCAGAGGAATTGGCTCCAATAATGTAATTTCTAGCAACAATACAACAAATGTATAGACATTATTAATGTTGGTGGACCGGAACGCAATGTTTGTTATACTGAAGTTCTTTTTAATATACTTTTTAAATGCCTTTTTTGTCTAGTGGTTAGTGATCCTGACTGCTGAACCAGAGGTCATGGGTGCGATTCCCTCCCAGGACAAATCTTTGTGTGATGAACACGATCATTTGTTATGTGTCTGGGAGTAATTAATGAAATATATAAGGTTGTTTATCAGCAGTTTAGTTGACGTAATTGTTTTGCTGATGTTTTGCTTAATTTAGGATCAGGCGGCCGTTAAGGTGATGAGATATGTGAGGATATTATTTATTCATTTAGTTAATGTTTACAGTAAATATTTACAAAGTTTTATTAAGTATCTTTTGCTGGGTATTAAATTGTTTGTTTAAAAACAATTTTATTACAATGGGTAAAAACTTTGTACTAAAACGTAAAATAAGTCACGTAATTTTTTTTTATCGTATTTTATTGTATTTATTTTTTTTATTTTGTATGTTAACCAATTACTCCGATTATTTAGACTGATTTTGAATTTTTTTGTTGTATTCAAAAAAGAAGACACCCGAAGTAGTTTCAGTAGTCCCGAAGTGTGACCATGTCGGGATTTGATTATAGAATCCCAAGGAAATTCAGGGCTGCTCTCAAATTTTGTAGCTATTATTATATGTTTTATATATTTTCTTCTGTTATCTATTTAAGTATTTGCGTCTGGTAATAATCATTTCATGGTGATGAGCTGCTGCTGGAAGGTACTACTTCTTAACGGTTAGGAATTGTAGGATAGTTTTTAAATATTATTTTTGTATGTTACATTTAGTTATATTTTTTCAAGTTATTTAGGTGAAGTGATGAGAGAAGGTGAAGCTCCATGTCAGTTAGGGGCTGGAGGATGATTATTTTAGTAAAATGCGTATGTATAGAGATTAATTTGTACTAGTTCAAGATATTGATATGATAATAGAATGATGGAAGGTACAACATTTTAACGGTGAGAGGTTACAGGATGATTCTTTAATGCAAGTATAGGCCCTTAGTTGCAGTCATTTAAAATTGTCTATGTGACCTGATAGGGTAGGCTAAGACATAATGGTCCGAATGTCACAATAATAAGGTGTGGTTTTAGTTGGTCCGATTCCTAGACGCCACTCCACATAAAAAAAGGAGTTAGATGATACTGCAAGTTGCCGATGTGGTAACCAATATTGCGTAGGAAAGAAAAGGCTTGCAAAGCTGAGATATGAATTTTGAACATACACTGGTCTTATACAGCCAACTTCTCTTAATTTTTTAATGTATGCCCAATAGGTGGGACATGGCTAATCACCGTATATTTGCTAACATCTGTATTATGTATCTACTGATGATTCATAATAAAGACTTATTGATTGATTGCTGGAGTGATGGACTGATTTGATATTGACGGTCCCAGACGGACGGACGGACGAACGGATGGTGTCGAAGGCCTTCTTTTAGTCAACATACGTTTGGTAGAGAGATTGTATTCTTCAGTCTTCTCAATAATTTGCCTTAATGTGTGCATTTCGTTCACGTTATTGAAGCTTTGAATCATTGAATTTCATCAAGTCATTGAATTTCAGTCACAGTCTTTTTGAAATTAAACACTATGATACTCCTGCTCCATGCCTGCGGTGTAGTGTCTAACTCTGCTAACATCGAAGTTCCTTTAACTTACCCGAGTTCTTTGAGGTGACATATCAGTCTAACAGGCGGGTCATCCGCTTTCTGGATTCCAGGTTCGTGAGTTGTACAGGTCCTCATAAAAACTTTCAACTTCGGTGAGAATCTCTGTTATAGAAGTGGTGGTGTAGCCTTGTGCTATTTTTAGTTTGGACAGGTGACAGAAAACCTTAGGATCCATAGCCTAATCTGGAAAAAAATCATTCCCATAAAGAAATTTTTTGAAGTCGATTAGTAAATTGAAGCCTTTTAGTGTTTTTAGACTTTTAAGTTTTTATACATAATTTTGTTGTACAGCGGGACTTGAAGCACATTCAACTGTGAATAAATGAAAACTAAATTAGATTTACTGAAATATTGTATTTAAGTTTAATTATTTTAATAAGCATACTATTATTACCAAAACACAATATTAGAAATATTTCTGAGAAGCCATTATTTCTTGTTTGAATGTCATTTTTAATGTCTTTTATCATCACTTAAAATTTATTTAGAGTTCAATTAATTACGTTCAAGGAACATTTAAAATTTTAAGAATTGCCATTGTGTTGATCGTTCTTATATTTGTATCAATTACTGCTAAGAAACAATTTTTCCAGTAATTTAGTTCATTATAGAAATCTTTTATGAAAGTCTAATGAAGTTTTCGAAAAAATCATTAATAAGTATTAAGTGTTACTTATTTTTCTTGAACTTTGAACTTTGATTTCGTTATTTTTATATTTTGTTTAACAGATTTCATTTCCTTTGACTAACATCGTTAACATACTTTTCTACACAACAAATAAACCCTACTTCAACACCACATTATTTTAAATCTTAAAGAAAATTATAATTTGGACACTCTGATATAGTATTCGTATGTCTGTTTAGAATTGTTAAACAAACAGCTTAGGTAAAAAAGTATACTAGCTTATTACCCGTGACTCTGTTCTCTAATATAGACGATATTAATACTATTTCAGGCCAATAACACTCAGGTATAATGCAGGTCTATAATTTAGTAAAAAAATTACCAGAATCAGATTTTACAATATATTACATTATCTAGTTTAAGTTGCAAGGCAGTCATTCGTGAATCGTAATATCTCTGTAGTGCAGTATGTTAGCAGTACAACTCTATCTTGATTCGCTCAATTTCCCCTATGTAGAAAGAGGTTGGGACAGAAATTCAAATCAAAAAAGATCTTTTTAATGTATAAGCAAATTTTTTTTTATAAACTTGTTATTAAATGATAAAAAAAATAAACTAGATTATCTGACAACAATTAAAGACGTAAGACAAGATGAAGAAAATAACTTTTAGAAATATAAGCTTCTCTCGTTAGATAATTAAAAAACACACTTCTGTTACTCTAGACACTACAAAGAACAAAATTAAAAATAAATAATTGAATATCAAAGCCTCGTCAGTTTGCTTTGTCTCGTTAAGATATTTAAATCTGAACTCAAACAAATAAAGACAAAGTTGAGACAAATTTTGTATCGACACTTCGTTATTATCTTCGAAAACGAGATCTCAACTCAAACGGACACTTGAAAGTTCGGAGAACAGATTTGTTATTTACATTTTACAATAAACTTGATATCGAAGTTTGCTTGTGTTTGTAAATTAGACTACAATACGGAAATGACCAAGTTAATGAGAATCGTGTTTAATGCTTTTGTTCGGCATGAAATACAATTCTTGGAATTAATCTTGAAGTTTCGAAAAATATGAAAATAATTTTATATGTTTCCTTATGTAAATTAAGCCAATACTTAAGTATATTTAGGGTTTAAAAGAAAAAATCATGTGAATGATTTATTGGTTGAAATCATTTGAGTATAATTAAAAATAATTAATATATAATCAGAATATAAACATATTTATGTTCCACAAATTGTCAGTAATCAACTTAACCTAAGTTAATTACTATAAATTCAACTGAAATCGTTGCCATTGTCTTATTAATATGACGATATACTTAGTTGTTATTCACTTCATATTCTTTCAGTATTATAACTTATAGGACGACTAAGAAATATAGGACGCAATGTCACATACCTACATACATACATGTATATAGCCAAATTAACCTATCGCCGTCCACTGCCAAACTAAGGTCCCCTCAAGGAGCGCCAACCATCCCAATCTTGGGCAATTCGCATCCAACCGCTGCCGGCCACCTTCTTTATCGCGCCATAGGGCGCCCTACACTACGTTTACCCAATCGTGGTATCCACTCTAGTACACTTCGGCTCCAACGACCATCTGTTCATCTGGAGACATGGCCGGCCCATTTCCACTTCAACATACTGATTCTCCATGCGATGTCAGTTACTCCAGTTCTCTGTCGAATAACCTCGTTACGAATTTTATCAGCCAGAAAAACGACCAGCATCGCACGCTCCATCGCACGCTGAGCTACTTTAAACTTGTGGACCAGTCCAATAATCAGTGTCCACGTCTCGGCTCCGTATGTCATTACGGGTAGGACGTACTGGTCAATACTTTGGTCTTTAATGATTGTGGGATCGGCGAGTCGAAGGTGTGACGCAACTTTTCATACGCTGCCCAGCCCAGACGAGTCCTCCTATCGGCCCCCCGATTGAAGGTAATAGAGCTACGCAGATTTCGGCACGAAACGACCGGGTCAGTACCGAACTAGAATACGGTAGTACTACCCTCTCACAGAAGACTAACCTAATCTCACTTGGCCGGTATGAGCTACCATACTGTATTATCTGCATTCGCAATGAATATAGTAACTGAACTTTTGGATTCTATTCATGCTTTCCATCAGGCAGATTATACTCACTTTATAAAAAACATATCGAGAGAATCTAATATATATCATAATATATAGATAATCTTGAACCTCTGCTGCACTGCTTTAAAAGTTATATCAAAGGTGTAATTTTATAATGAAGTAACTTTGATAATATGAGGCCCTACACTCAGTGCCAATGGGTATAGAACGTCTTTCTAAATGCCGCTCCACTCTGCTCTAATGAGGTCGTTCCATCCATTAAGCTATTCAGTAATTAGGTGCGAGTGCGATACCGCAGTTGCAAATGGACCGCAGTGAGTAAAACAACTCGTTTATTCACTTGTCTAAAGCCTTTAAAATAACACGTACTGAAAGAATAAAATCATCTTACTAATTTAATCTATAAAATCTTATTGTTTCATACATTAAAAGAAGTTGAAGTCTATTTTAAGCATATGCACGGAAGAGTTTAAAACATACTAATTTAACGGTCACAAAAGAAATACTATACACGAAATTGCATACCTTCGATAACGAGGTGGTTGATATAAACAGGAGAGCCTGTAAAAAAGCAGTATACCTATGGTTACAGAATAAAAATTACCAGTACACATGCACACACACACATACACAAATTTCCAAGTTACATATAAGGAAGATACTAATCCCCATGACACAGGGAGTCCTAGTGTGGGACCTAGTGTTTATATAATTGAAAAATGTAAAACGCTACGGAGGTGAACACATGTCTATTATTTTTTCAAATCTATAAACTACAACTATAATTCAACAGTCTGACGATCAGTAGTAAATATGCATGAATAAACCGCTTCTTAAAGAAAATATGCATGAATTGCGTCCTTTATGATATGAAAACACCATCAAGCGGAGTCGATGCTGATCTGAATTTGATACACGTGCGTGGGTTGCGTACGATCCACAACGGATATTTTATGAGAATAATATGTACGATTATATAAAATTTGTGTCTATAAAAATATAAAGATGTCACGATTCAGAAAAATTTAAACAAGCTACTCGCAGTGTGTTTTAAAATAACAAAGACGTACAATTTCTAAAAGAAGAGTCATACTAGCGAAGTTTTTCACTATTTTACCTCACAAAAACCTTCCTACATCACTCACATAGTTACGAATTTAACAAGGTATGTGGTTATATTAATTGTATTTCAGTTAAAGAACGCATACAAAATGTTGTGCCCTTTTCCCAAAGGCTTCGGCAAAGACAATTGATCTCCACTCACTACGGTCTTGACACACCTCTTTGTTTCTTCCACGGTCATCAATTGCTGTGAGCATGCTCTTCGGTCCCTTTTGCTTTTAATCGGGGCTTTTTTAGAACATTACCGACTGGAAGCGTACCTTTATTTGTAAAATATAAAATTGAAATGAAATGAAATATTAACTGAATTTACACAATTTTACAATTTATCGATAAACAATATAAGCTAAGATATATATATATATTTCAATTTGTAAATAACGTCATGTAATGTAACATATATTACATGACGTACAGTATTAATGTCATTATATTACAAAAAAAACGACGAAATTCGTCAATTTGAAATCTTAATCTCAGAATATCGTAGGTCATTGAAAGCTTCTTTTGTTAAAATCTTCATAAACTACCGTCGCGTTTTCAGTAAATCAGAATTTGAATAAAGCCAATAACAAAAGAATAGCAATTATTCTTAAAACCAAATTACACGGAGTTCATAAGATTGATAGCATTTGAGATACAAAAGGCATTATTTCGTTTGAATGTTCCTTAGTTAGTGCCCTCGCTAAGTCCCACTGAATTGTTGTGTAAATACAACAAGGGTGTTCTCCTGAACTCGATAGAACTCCGAGTCTACAGACATTATTGCTTTCTAAGAGCTCTTCATTCATTATCTTTTACCGAGCTTTGGAACTTTAATAGGTATTTGGTTTTATAGATGCTTTATTGTGTTAGATTGAAATAGCAGCTCATTAAGTGCTACTATTGTTTTAAACATTCAACCATTATAAAATTAGCTGATTATCGACCGGAAAGTGTGAAAAGTTATTGGTACTAATTTTAATTTTTTTTTTTTTTTAAAAAAAGACAACGCCCGTATTAGGAATAAATCCTGTGTCGCGGGGGACTTTAGAAACATACAAGAAACGGACACAAAGAACATCCAGACTCAGAACAACAATTTATGGATCACACAAAGTGTTGTCCCATGTAGGATTTGAACCTACAACACTCAGCGAATTGGAGAGCGGCATGGCGACCGCTTAAACCACTAGGCCAATCGTGCAGTCATTTTCATCATCATCGTCAAAAATCTTTTAACAAAGAGTATTTATTTTATTACCAACATTATAAACTATCGAATTTTATCAAAGATAATATTAAAGTTTTGTTTTTATTTTAAAAAACTTTTCAGCTTTAGTCATGATAATAGCATCATTGATTTCTCAACAATAAAAATACATAAATAGTAGAAAAATAAAATAACATCTATAACAACCCCTTACTTGCTACATTTTAAGACACAACTGTAGCCTCTTATTACAATAGATGATGTGTTTGTGTGGGTTTGCGTGTGTGTATGCGTGTGTGTGTATGTGTGTGTATGGAGTTAAGGTGTTAACTCCGAAATAAATATTTGTAGATCATGCAAACATTTGGTATGAGCAGGGAATCACATCTGAAAGCCCAAGGACAACAGTCGCACACGCTACCGCTGCACCACTGGTGCGGGAAACAATAATGTGCATGTATCTTTCTGAAGTGGCAGTGGATTGACCATATTAGCCATAGAACCGACAACCGTTGACGTAAAAGAGTCCCAGATTAGAAACCGCGTCTCGGCAAACGTAGTGCAGGACGACCACAAGGCAGGTGGAGTGACAATGTGTGCAAGAAGCTCAAAATCGATTAGAGTGGCGTGCGATGTGAGAGGCATAAGTCCAGCAGTGAAAAGTAAAAGGCTGTTGATGAATATGGTATACTAGTATATCATGTGTATTTGTACTATGTAAATGTATATTTGGTGTTATAAATATTTGTAATTTCGTATTATAAACACTGGCGTTCCTGAAATAAACACGTAAGTGAAAACCATAAATAGCCTGTACAAATGTAAATATCACTCACAAAACTTTTTATTTCAATATCATCTTTATAGCTCTTTGTCTGTTACTGTCCTTGTTAGGTAGTAACAAAGATATTCTCATCTTTTCCACGTCTTATACACATCTACAGTTTTCATATACGAACCCATAATTGCTTTAGATGAATCTAAAATTTATTACACACACTTTACATAGTCTTATTAATTCATGTAATGCGTGCAAGTTCTTACAATTGAAAAATTAGATTGCAAATAATATCGAACGTGTTATTTATAAGAGCTCTAAATTTGAAAAAAAATTTTTTTTCACCTTTACTCATCCCATGGGTGTCGTAAGAAGCGATTATGTAACAAACTATGTCATATCACCATGATGTAATGCGTGCAAGTTCCTACAACTGAAAAATTAGATTACAAATAATATCGAACGTGTTATTTATAAGAATTCAAATTCAAAAAAAAAAAATTTCACCCTTTCTCATCCCATGGGTGTCGTAAGAAGCGATTATGTAACAAACTATGTCACATTGGACGGACCTCTGTCTAGTCAGCGTTGAAAAACAGGACAAAATCTCCTGCTGACGGAGAGGTCTATATTCAGCAGTGGACTGTTAAAGATTTTTGAAGATGATGATGTAACAAAGTTAGATTTTATTTGGTTTGGTGTATTTTTTGTGCAAAAACATTTTTAAACATGTATCTTACTTTGGAGCAGCTTTTAATGTTAAAGAAGAAAACAATATTATAAATACCAATTCTATGATTAGTTACATTTATTATTAGTTCTAGTTTAATAGTCTTAGCTTCAAAATTTAACCATTTTTGTTCAAAAGCAAAATTGAACCACGCTTTTCTTAGACGATATAACGGTATTAATCACATTTACTTGCGTAAATGTGTACCTTGTAATATCACAAAAATGCGTAAATACCTTAATTTCTAAATAAATATAAATAGTCTTCATGTAATTAAATCAACTTTCCTACCTTGTTTTTTATCTTGAAATTGTATAAGGAAACAAAATAATATATCCAACATTCAAGTACGCCGTCAATATGAAGAGCGTACGAATTCCTTCGTAAGTAGTACTACTTACAAAAGAATTCATCCAGTAAATAAAACAAGAGCGTACCAATATATCGTTGAAAAGGCATCGAAACAAGAAACTTCAGAGAATCCCTGCGGGAACAACACAACATTCACAAATTTCTAAAAAAGAAAAATAAAAATTCTCGTCTCAGAAGTTGTTCGCAACCATAACTTGTTGGCTGAAGCTTTTTTATAGAAATATGGATGAAATACAATAACGTAAGCGGTCCCTTACAAGCGAAAGGGGTAAAGTCAACTTTTAGTTCATAAGGATTGAGCAAAGTTGTCCAATAACAAATATTTGATTAAGTTCCTTGAATGTTAAGGGAACAAATATGACTAACACTTTGAACATAAGATTCATGTAGGTATAACTTACGAGTATAATTTTGTAAGTCATTGTTGTTGTTTAGGTGTTAGCTATAGGCAATTTGTCAACATCTGACATTGAACTGAAGTCAAGTATCTGAAAATATGTACATATGAGTATTGTACGATAATCATTAGTTTCACGTGAATTTTCTCACTTTTCGTTTGAATTTATTTACCTAGAATTTTTTTTATGGAAACATACGAAAGTGACTCTACTCTGCCTAATGGAAAATATGAATATAATCTAAGAGTTGTGGTCGTCATACTCATTGCGAATGCCGTGTGACGACCCACGCTATGGTGGCCTAACATATTGCTACCAGCCGTATTTCACGACAGATTAATATATTTTTATTTTCAATGGTGCATTGAAAGCAATTCGATTGAATAAATGTTTAGACATATGTATATGATTATGCATATCTACTATAATCACAACTGTAGCTTGGAGTTATTAGAAAAGGGTATTAAAAAATAACACCGCCTAGCAACTTTTTCCTGCTAAAATGTATAAAACTACTAACCTTACCTTATATTACATAATTCCACAGAAACCCACGCCCATAGCGATTAATTATTAAAGAAATATAACGAGTTTTTTAATAAAGAGTTGTAATTATTATTATACTAACTTACAAAGTAAATCTTTTTTCACTAATCAATCTCTGAGATAACTCTCAGTTTTGAGTAATATATTTTATACTTAAAACTGAGAGTACCAACTATAGAAGGCTAGATATACTGTTTAAACGTTGATTACGTTGTCTAGCTTTAAAGTCAGGCACATTTTCCTGTCTAAACGGAAAATATTTGATTAATGTTGTGTATATCCAACGTCATAATAAATTTATAATAAAATGGACTAAGAAATAATTTGTGGAAAATGGTATTTCAAAAGGATTTTGACTATTAAGTTAATAGTGATAAAAAAAAACTGTAGTTCGGCTTTCATGGCAACATTTAATATTTAGGTTAAACTTAAATACTATGAAATGCCACAAATTTAGCGATAAGCAAACTGAAATGTTACTATGTGTGGTGAAAAATTTAGAATATGAAACGTAACCTTACCTCTTCATTCTGTGAATATCGTAAGAGCCGAATATGGGATCGAGCTGCACAGGACAATCTCACTGCAAAGAGAAGAAGAACTTACAACAAATCTTCTTTTTTAACTTGTAGAAACCCGCTCGCGCTATCATCCCACCGGATCTTACGGCAGGGCGGTTTATCGGACCGGATATAAAACCACATGATGCGTTTCTTTGTACTTCAGATAGGAGGGATCCAGGAACCACAGAACAGGAACAGGAACAGGATGCCTAGCGCCTGCTTATTGTCGTAGGCACCACAATCTTGTTAAATCTCTATTTGTTGTCGCCTCCTCGTGGCAGTGCTCTATTGCGGATGGAAGGGAAAATCCATCCCATTCACCCGCGGCCACACTCAGCGCGACATGAGGCGCTGGCAAGCGCGCCGCTCCACAGCCCGGTTCGCCGGCGGCGAATTAAGACCGAGCGGAGGCAGTAGAAAAAGCCCTGGGCCTTTGCCGCTGTCTTCTATTGCGGAATGACATGTTCGCAGAAAGTTAAGACTGCGGTAAAACAGGAGATGTAACAATAGTAAATAAATTTCAAGAGTATTTTTAGTAAACTTTCTGTAGATTTGTAGTAGTAAGTAAAGTATTATAAAGTAGTAGTAGTGTAGTAAAGTATGTTAATACTTTAATTAATTATAATCTTAAAACTTTCTTAAAATTATTTAACTGTTCCTAATTACCTGCTGACATATTAGGATCTCTCCCTCAACGGGATAGAGCAACTTTTTTACATTCTGTTTTGTACTTAGTTTGTGTTCGTAGCCGTGCTAGTAATCACAAAAAATTTATTCATATCCGTAAACGTATTTTATATCTTAATGACGAATAACACTTTTCTCTACAGTGTTTGAATATGAACCATTGAATAAGAGGATCATGTTCTTGTCGAGTAATCCTTATAGTTTCGCTATCTATCTTTTCATTCGTCCCTTAATAGTTTAGAGGTTGTTAGTAGTAGAAACAGGTTTTGTAATACCATATTTATAGCCAAGCTGATATTATATTTTTTTTCATACACTTATTATGATTAGATAGTATACATTTTTTAGCTTTAATTTTGTTGTACTGTATTAGATTTTGAGAATAAATTATTTGCAGCGCTTTGTGGTACTTAAAACCTCATTATGTAAAACAAAATCCACAAACACGATCTAGGTAGAAAAATGAACTCATTTATAACACCTAGTTGACAAGGATTTGGTACTCAGTTACATTTAAATGAAATTTTAGCAAACTGGCACGTGTTGGTATCCGGTATATTCGTGATAAAATTATGTATGTTTCTTGGTCTTTGTTAGAAAAATTAAATTATCAAAAAAAATCACAATAATGTGACAATAGTTCAATAGCTTTTTTAAAAAGGTCTATTCTACTCATTTCTTTCTCATAGTTTTCGTCTCGTCGTTAAAGATATTAATCAAAATGTTGTTTAACATTGAAACGATATAAAATATTGACATATTATTATAAATCTTAGCTAATGATTCCAACTAACCCTAATACTTTTATAAAGAATGGGATAGAACCACGACCTTTGTCAATGTTGACAACAAGACAAATCCATACCATACCAATGATGTTAGCTTCGAGTCTCTAGTGAATACGTAATTAATGAACAAGTGATAAGATCAAAGAGTTTCCACTTTCAGTGATATTAAAACTATAGACTTAACAAACTTATGTATGTACATACAAATAAACACTAACAAAAAAAACACAAAAATACACAATTAATACAACACCACTTTAAATTTTCCAAAAATCTTAATATCACGAGAAAATCTTTGGTACAAATTATTGTTACAATTTAAACTTTCAAGCAATGAGAGTCCTGCTACTACTACCACATCGAACACCTCATTTGTGACTATCGAGTTGAGGCTGCCATATGTGGCGAAAGTTATTTTTCACCAGATGACCCAAATTCTCTTCCGCCCCTTATACTATGAATAAACACATTTTCGGTTCATAAATAGAAGTCACGTACCCGTATGTCTGTCCTCTGACTAAAACGGCTACTTGGACAGAGGCATAAACAATATTCATAATATTAATAAATATTATATTAATTTGAAAAACATTAAAACACACTTTTCGTTCACATTTTCCCTAATTGAGAGCTACAAAAGCTTGTCCAACGACAAACAGTCGAAAACCTGGACAGACTGACTGATATGATCAACATTGCAGCCTTACATTCAATGGATAGTTTTTATTCAATTCTGGATTAATGACAACATTTATTTTCCAGTGATACTGTAGGAAAGTGTATTAACATTGGATTAATGAAATAAATACCATCTGTTCCAAAAGCGAAAATCACGTTCAAAAATTCCGTTACATACGAGTAGATACATTTCAAGCTAATAAAATCGTGTAAAAGAAATCATGCATCCTTAGAATTCTGGTCAGGATAAATGACAAATTATTACACTATAGTCGGTCCTTAATAGCTATGTAAAGTTTCAAATTAAACCGTTGTTTTATAAGGGGTAAAAATCATATTCCAAGATACTCGTACACTATACAGATATTTACCAAACTAATAAAAGAGCGCAAACAAAGACACCTGACTACAATGATGATCTTTTGAATGAATAATGTGAGAGTAGTGGTGTAAGTTTTTTTTTATATTTGAATACCAATTCAATGCAAAGATACATTAAACATCTCTTGTAAGTAATATAACTTTTAAAATTATTACCTATCAACAGATAGTGTTAGCTCTAGTCGAGATCTTAATTTTTTTAGACATGTAAGAAATTGAGGCATACTGTTGGCTATGTTGTAACAAAACTTAAATTTAATGAGGTACAATTGTTTGTTTTCTAATAAAACTATAAGAAAGTGCAAGCTATTGCCGTAAAATTGACATTTTTATTGCACGTTCTGTAAGTTGCCATATTGAATTAATGCATTCGTGCGCTAGAAGTGTGCCAATACAATTATGGTAATGTTGAAAACGGACAAGATCCTTACATGACACACATACCTAGTTTCTCAGTTAAAGCTTTATATACATAAATTGACTGAGCTGAATTAAATTCAATAAAATAATTATAAATTTGGCATATCATTTTAATTTAACGTAACATATTAAAACAAAAAAATATGTAATTTCAACTTACTTTAAAAAATAAAATACTATATTTCTTTATAATAAAAAAGGCGTTTCGTAACATATTTATTTACATTATCTATGAAAATCAATAAACCGTCAATAGGACGGTACGTCAAAGAAAAATATGTACTGTGAACAATGAATACTAGAGGTCGCCCACTTTTACGAGTCCATGCTTTCGTAGGTACGGTGTCAAAGTTGATCGTTAGCTATTAAACATAATAAAATAGATTTTCAGATGAAGGAGACAATTATATTACCATTTAATTCGTTCTTGCCTTATATTTCTTATTATTTATAAATTTTTGTGTACTATTTACAAACTCTAAATTTTATTAAGAACACGTGTTTTAACCAAACCAACGAGACGTAACTGGTTATTGCCATGTTAGTCTTATTCTTTCTAGTAATTCTACGCATTATTTAGTTATGTCTTCTCTAAAAAAGTTGTAAACTTTAAAATAAAATTACATTAACTTTGTTAATTACACAATTGTAATGAAATAGATCATCATTATCCGTCCCCAAATTGTCATTATAACAGAGTTATGAGTTCTAAAATTATATGTTGGCAATCAAAGTAGTACAGTATATTATGTGGAAGGCGAGCTTTGTGGTTCATTACACCCCTAAGCCTATATTAATAATTATGTACGATGTAGCAAGTTAGTTCCTCGCTGTTCATAAATGAGAAACTAAATACACTGGAAGCCAAGATTAGGGAGTCGCCGGTAAATGAGTTTATAGCGTGTTAGTATACCTCCATTGTGTCATTATGGATCAAAAACTCGCGTTTTACCGTTAAAACGCTTTTAAAAGAAAATAGTTGGTTATTATACCTTAATTTACGTGCGATTTTAGAGAGGTGAATTGTATGTTATTGGAAGTTCCCGTTAAAATGTTTCTTTTTGACGAGTAACATTTATTGATAATATTGACTTATGGAACTGTATTCTATGTTAGTATTCTAATTAAGAAAACATCCTTTTTTCTGGTAGGTAAAAAGCTACGTGTATTTATTTTCTTCGAGACCATTCCGGCCGCGGCGGCCAGTCCCAGTGGAGACCAGTCAACTACACAAGAGATAACATAGTGCACTAGTGAATGCGCATACACAGGTGCACTCTCTGTTTCCTCACTCTCATAATCTGGTGGAACGGCTGTTCGATACGAGCGGAGTGAGGGGGAGCGATTAGATGAGAAGATCCCCAACTTTTAAACTGCGGGCTGCTATTAAGGATTTCTATGATCAGAAAAACTCAATAACCCTTTATTGGCCCGACCCGAGAATCAGACCCAAGACCTCTTGATCAGCAGTCACATACGCTAACCAATAGACTAACGAGGTAGTAAATCTACTTACCTATCCTATCTAACCTATCCATCTATCTAAAACAATAGCTTCAAATGATATCACAACGTATATGTAATTGTCGCTTTTACGATTATTAACTTCTTAAAACTTCAAATTATTAACATAATAATATATTTATGAGGAAAAACGTTTAATTTGGTAATATTTAGCGACTTAGCTTACTGAGTGAAAATCTGCAATAAACAAATTTATTTCTAATGTCAACAGCAATGATTACAAAAGTATTTTAGTTAATATCAGAATTGGTTATTCAAAGAGCATAAGCTGTTGACTTCTGTAAAAATAAAGTTAATCGTTACATTTAAAAAATGTAATTAAATTTGGGTTTATGAAAAAATCAGAATATTTTCATAACCCAAAAAGAGGTTTCCAAATGTTATAAGTTTCGAGGGAAATTGTTTAAGGGAAAAGGGAAATTAATCTTTCTCTTAATTAGTAAAGTTAGTCGGACGTCGGGCGGGGAATTCAAGGCCGATAAATCAAGGTGTTGCTCTACTTTTTAACAAGTATAGTAAAAACCATTCTTTGCTTTTAACGTTTTCAATATTTTAGCACGCCCTCATCGATATTTCAACTGTAATGTCGAGTGCAAAGTTATGTTGACGGCATAGACCTCCGTCGGTTTTCTTAAAATGTTAATGATAAAACTTGTGAAGCTTATACATAGGGTAAGTGGTAAATAGCTGTGAAGTTTTTGCTTGGTTGTGCTTTATAAAAAGCGACGTACGAATATTTTTTATTTATTCTTTATTCTATGTCATGGATGGGTCATATATAACAGAGGCGAATAGGGTTTATTACAACATTTAATTTTTAATCCAACATTACCTAGTTAGTTATGTAGGCAGATATATTCGAACGTGGTGTTATGCAATACGTAGTATATGAATGAAGTGGATAGTATAACGAGATTATATCATTAAAAAAGAAGTTGTTTGAAATTATTTGTAGTCTAGACCTCAACAACTAATACAAATAAGCAAAAATGTGTCTCATCAAAACTTTAGAAAAATAAAGAACATAATGATGCGACCGAAATTAAACAATGCACTATTTATTTTCATTACCTATAAAGGTTCATGTGAAAATGCGATCATAGATATTCTAATAAATTAAACCAGAAACGTTGACCACACTCAAGCGCATTTGTCAAGGTGGCGACACTTTTTCAGTACAAGACATACATTTATAGTGGAACGAAGAAATTGGTGAATATTATATATATTATTATTTAGCAGAAGTTACAGTTGACAAATTAAATACTCTCACATTTAATTTGTCAAGATTTTCTGAAACAGACATGGATGTTTCATCTTCACTCGTCTGGACTGTAATAAATGACTTCGGGGTGATCGATCAACTGCATTTGACAAACCTCATTAAGATGACAGTTTAGCCTAGACTACGTGAAATGTCAGATGAGAAGCTATCTACATATATTTTTGCTCTATAAATTAATAACTAAAACTTGCTGAAATAATTGAATAATACTCAAAAAAGATTTTATTCTTCATATTGTCGAAATTGGTGTTTCCTTCAACCAAGTGTACGCCGAGATAACGTGGAAAGTAGCCATAGATTATCCATTTTCCTGCGTTCTTTAACATCTTCATGACTCTGGCTTTAGATATAGATAAAAATACGGATGCAGTAGTTACTGTTACATGTATTTTTGTTAAATTTTGCTATTTCCTTTTATTACTATATATTATTTTAAATATCAGGTTAAGATGGATGTTTACGGCTCCCTTGATAGAAAAATCAAATAGATCGAAATAAAATTTGATTCGGAAATAGATTCAAGTCAAGAATAGCACAACATAATAGCTCGAGTAAAGGCAATGTATTGTCAATGTTTTACACACCAGTCGAAGCATATACTTAAAGTAGATTATCCCACAGTATACTATATCTTATTGTGGTAAGTTAATAAAAAAAATAACGAAATGGACTATTTCCGTTATTCTTTACACTTGTATTCAACGAAATAGTTCGAAGTTTTTTAGTTTTAGTAGATTAAAACTACAAAAAATAACTAACCTAATTGTGTTACAACTAAATTATTACTACACTGCACTAAACAACTAAATTATTTCTTATTAAACTCATATGTTGGTTGGATTGGTTGGACGTAAACATGATGTATTTGATCGTCTTACTTTTGTCTATTACGATTAATGATTAATTCGATTATTAAATAACCATGACCAAAAACATCTCAATAAAATACGAAAAAGGTTTGAATTTATAAAAAAAACGTATCTCTATATCCTTATTGTATGATAAAACAGTAAAAGAGACTTAACATGCATAAAGTATGCTTAAGTTTTTATGTTGGACTAGCAGTAGGAATATACTCATACACACTACACAGACAAAAATTGGTGAACGAAGAATGGTCATCAAAAATGATTTGAAAATATTTTTGAATTTATGATACACTACCAATATTACAACTACTTTTTTCAGAAAACTCTATATTTGTTTCTACTGCTTTACATTATCACGATGAAATTGTGTTTTTTACATACCCAAACGGGGCATGAAAAAGTATCTCACTAGGCTGCGATAATGTGAATCACCATACTGAATTGTTTGCATTCGTAATGAATCTGGTGACCTCAAATCAACCTTTTGCAGGTTCTCTAAAAATAATAATAATAATTGTCTATTCGGGCGTAAGGTATATTCTCCATATATCAAACAAAATGTTTCTGATTATTTGATAAAGAATTAAGAAGTCAGATCTCACCATATACCTACATTTCTTAATACGAACGAACACATTATTTAAATATCTAAAACACTCTTTAAAGAAACTAATCGTAGTTCCGAAGTCGAACACCTTAAGAGGCTCACGTTAGAAGGTTGGATCAAGGGTCTGATGCAGAAGGCAGTCCTCCTTGACACGGCACATATTGTGAGGAGGTTCCTGTCTCTGGAGCCCTAACCACCGGTATCTTGGTCCCTGTACCCGATGTCGGTGGTCTACTATTTTTTATATTTTTAAATATGTATTTTTTATTTTTTATATATTTAAAAATGTAATCAATATGTATATTTATATGTAATAAAGAGAATAATAATAACAAATTGTTTGAAACCACCCAAGTTTCATTGTCTCTAATTAAAATTACATTTTTAAGTAACCAAGAACAAAACTGAAGTGGTTAGCATTTCGTGTCAAAATTTAAGTAAGCTTAACCGTTGCACAATATTCAATTCTTATAAACAGCAAATATAACACGATTTCGGAACTACGATTAGTTTCTTTAAAGAGTGTTTTAGATATTTAAACAATGTGTTCGTTCGTATTAAGAAATGTAGGTATATGGTGAGATCTGACTTCTTAATTCTTTATCAAATAATCAGAAACATTTCGTTTGATATATGGAGAATATACCTTACGCCCGAATAGACAATTATATAATTGGAAAGAGACCCTTCGCCTTCAGCGGATTACTGGTTAGCGCTGTCAAGGGGTCCGGTCGACCCTCTTATAGTATTTGAAGACCCATTTTCTAAGCGTTTGACATTTTGTTGGGGAGAGCGGAACGAATTTCATGGTATCGAGAACTTTTGTAAGCATATTAAGTATTTTAGGTAATAATGTTAACGATCACCCTAGTACACTAAAACTATATTCAATTTAGTTAATGTAATAATGTAATAGTGAACTGAAATTATAATGATATGGCTTTTCTGAGTAATGAGTCTCTTATAAATATTTATTTTTTACAAAGTATATTCCTGAGGCATGCCACAAGTAGAATTGAATTTTTTTGACTATTGAAAAATTACTAGGTTACAATTGGCTTTAAATGTGTTTTACGGTAAGGTATACTTTTTTTATAATTTTCTTACTATTGTTAAATTTAATTATTTTCTTTATTTCATTTAAACACATATTCAATACATTTTTAAATATATAAAAAAAAATACATATTTAAACCGTCGGCATACCGTAGTCCCGAAAGTAGTGTTGTGGTTATGTCTCGCGACTTCTATCGGGGACGAGGGTCTTGGCTTAACCGCCCGGACTGCGAGGAAGAAAACCTCTATAAAAAATTACCCCGAATACCGTGTTCTGGTGCGTGGCCAGGGGATGCATGGCTGATGGGCAGTTCAGTCGTAAGCGCACTCCCAGCCGAGGCACCTGCGGACCCCTCGGTTGGGCATAAATATACGCTTGCCCGGGTATTGGGGATCTCTGCCCGGGTCGACCTCTGTTCTCCCCATCTCAAGGGTTCAAAAATGGAATCAAACTTAAATAAAACAAAAACCAATATTGTTAAAGAAAGAAAGAAGGAGATCAATATTAGGAGGGATATAAATGCAAAAGCAGAGGATTTCTCTTCCAACGAAGAGGAAACACTAGTTGGGATGCCTATTTCGGTGGGGCTCCCAGAAGTCATTATGGCTGCTGGGAGCCGTAGAACATCGGAACGATTACGTTCCAAATCCGCCGCGGGCGGTAACTCCAGTGCGAGGGAGGACGCACTGGAACTTATGGAAACGGAGCGATGCGACAGCCGAAAACGCGGACGCTCCAGGGACGAGGAGAGCGACACATCCCAGGAGATGTTGCCTCCTAAGGTTCCAAGCAGTCGCAGAGGGAGGCCACGAACCCCGGTCTCGGCCCCGTCAGGCTCCGTCTTCTGCAAGGCAGAAGCCTATAGACGAGTCAGGGCAGACGGCGAAACACTGGCAGAAGAGGAGATTGCAGATCTCCTGCTGAAAATTAAGGAGCCGATGGTGGGGGATTCAGTTCCCCAAACACCATCATCCATGCAGGAGAGAGCTAACGCGGCGGTGGCCATTATCCACAAAGTGGCCACCAAATCAAGTAACCTTAAGGGCTCTTTTGTGAAAGCCCTTAAGGACTCCTCTTCCGCTATTGTGGGGGTCGTGGATACCCTCATCGGCGACGTGGCTCGTCTCCAGGCGGCCAACGATCACCTGACGGGGCAAGTGGCTGAGCTCAGCGCTTAGTTCGCCCAATTCCGGGCGCATCGTCCGGCTGTAGATCCGGTCCCGTCCCCGTCTCAGCCTACTTCCTCTTCCAACCTCGGTGTTATTCCTGACGCCCATCTGCGCCAAATTACGGATGTGGTATGGCGCATGATGGACGGACGTCTGGCTGGCCTGGAGGCGAGACTGCCACCGGCCCCCGTTGTCCGGCCGCCACTTGCAGCGCATAAGCCGAAGGCCGCATTGGCACCGTCAGCGCTGCCCGTTGTGGGCGGTCACGTGACCTATGCCGCGGCGGCGTCGGTGTCTGCTGCTACCACAACAACTCCGGGGGCACGACGGGCAGTGAAGATAGCGACCAAGACGCCTGCACCAAGGTTGGGGCCAAAAACAGCGGCAAAGGCTGGAGCGGAGTTCCCTCCGCTCCCCACTCCAATCGCTGTACCTGGCACCTCCACATGTGCTCCCTCAACATCTGTCCCTTCCACCGATGGTTGGCAGGTAGTCGGGGGGGCTAAGAAGTCCCGAAAGCGGGGTAAGAAGGTTGCACAAACAGCAGCCTCTACCTCGCAGGCACCATCGGTTGCGGTGGCTACCGCAAAAAAGCCGCGCAAACTGCGGGTGCCTAAAAGCGCGGCTGTGGTGGTCACCGTAACACCGGAGGCAGCTAGTGGCGGACTGTCCTATGCGGCCTTATTTAAAAAGGCCCGGGATAGTTTCGCCACTGATTTCGGGACTGAAGAGGTCAGGTTGCGCCTTGCCCAAACGGGAGCTTGAGTCCTGGAGTTCCCCGGGGCTGAAGGCGCAAAGACGGCGGACAGGTTCGCCGAGAAACTGAGGGGAATCTTTGCAGCCACGGATGGTGTAAAGATCGCCAGGCCTACCAAGTGCGCAGAGTTGCGCATTTCGGGCCTGGATGACTCTGTGACGGCCGAAGATGACCGCGTTGCAATTAGCGAGAAGACGGGTTGCAACGCGGACAGCATCAGGGTCGGCACCATCCGCCCCGGTCTGGGAGGACTTGGCGCTGTGTGGATCAGCTGTCCCGTGGCGTCGGCCAAAATTTTGGGCGATGCTGGCAAGATCCTCATTGGTTTCGTGAACGCTAGGATTACAGTCCTGGCGCCGAGACCAATGAGGTGTTTTAAGTGTCTGTCATCGGGACACACACGCGCCAAGTGTGTTAGCTGTTTTGACTGCAGCGGACTATGCTTCCGCTGTGGTCGACCGGGGCACAAGGCGGCCGAATGCTCTGCCGCCCCTCACTGCCCGGTATGTGCGGCGGGTAACAAGCCCGCCAATCACCAGATTGGGCAGGGAGGCTGCAAACCCAGCATTGCCCGCAATTCTCGGCAAGTGTCAGGGGCTAGCCAGTCGACCCAGGCTGCTTCTGACATCGTTCGTGCGTCGATATCGTCGCCCATGGAGGAGGTTGTAGAGACGGTCAAGTAATGGACCAAGTCTCCAACCTCCTTGTCCAGACGAACCTGAACCACTGTGCCGCAGCGCAGGACCTTTTCCTGCAAACCATGGCACAGTGGTCGATCGGTGTTGCCGTAGCCGCGGAGCCCTATTACGTTCCTCCCCGCCCCCTATTACGTTCCTCCCCGCCCAAATTGGTTGGGTGATCGGGACGGCTCCGTGGCAGTCGTTGCCTCTACGGCGGCTCATTCCCCACCCTTGTCGCTAAAAGACAAGGGCACTGGATATGTTGCTGCTGAGTGAGGGAGGATCACAATATATGGTGTCTACTTCTCCCTTTTTCCTTAACAACTTGGAAACCTCGATACGGCGACTAACGTCTGGGCACGTTCTGGTGCTGGGGGATTTCAACGCAAAATCCATTGCGTGGGGTTCCCCCAGGACGGACGCTAGGGGCGAGGCCGTAGAGGAGTGGGCGGCCTCGGTGGGCCTCTGTTTATTAAGCAGAGGCTCCACCAACACGTGCGTGCGACAGCAGGGGGGGTCAATAGTGGACCTTTCTTTCGCTACCCCTGCCCTCGCCGCACGAGTAAGGAACTGGCGCGTCTTGGAAGAGGTTGAGACGCTCTCGGATCACCTGTACATCCGATTCGAGCTCTCCCGGACCCAGGACCCCAGTAGGGGTCACGCAGCGCGCGTTCTTCTCGTTTTCCGCGGTGGACTGTAGCCAAACTATATAGGGACCTACTAGAGGAGGCGGCCGTCATCTATTCTTGGCTGTCTCCACAGGCCCCGGCCGAGGAGGTTGACATGGGGGCTGGTCGCTTCCGCGATGCGATTACGCAGATCTGCGATGCAGCCATGCCCCGCATCCGAGGTTGTCGGCCTCCACGGAGGGGGGTTTACTGGTGGTCCCAGGAGTTGGCGGACCTCCGTGCGGCCTGTACACGTGCCCGGAGGTCCTACACCCGTAGTCGGTGGCGACACCGCGAAGAAGGCGAGGGGGACCAGCTTCACGAGGAGTACCGAGAGGCGCGGAAAACTCTGAGGCTGGCCATTAGCCGCGCCAAAGAAGTGAAGAGGAAGGAGATGCTGGAGAGTCTCGATCGTGACCCCTGGGGTAGCCCTTATCGTGCGGCGCGACAAAAGCTCCGCACGTCGGGTCCCCCCCTTACAGAGACCCTCCAGCCCAGCTTCCTGCAGGAAGTGGTCGAGAGGCTTTTCCCGCAGCGGGTGGAACACACACCCCCGTCGATGGCCTCCTTGGTCAGAGACGACGGGGGATGGAACGAGGATAATGTTCCGCCCGTCAGAGAATCGGAGATAGGGGCGGTCGTTCTACGGATCCGCTCTAAGAACACCGCCCCTGGGTCAGATGGGATACCTGCCCGAGTGTTGGCGCGAACCCTCGACCACATGTCGAATCGCCTTGGGGAAGTCTTAAACGCCAGCTTGGCGTCCGGGCGCTTTCCTGAGGGCTGGAAAAGCGGGAAGCTGGTCCTACTACGTAAGCCGGGACGGTCGACCGATTCGGTCGCGGCCTATAGGCCCATCGTGTTGCTGGACGAGGCGGGTAAATTGTTTGAGAGGATACTCTCTGCCCGCATCGTCCGGCACCTCTGTGAAGTGGGCCCCGATCTGTCGGACGCCCAATACGGGTTTCGAACCGGACGTTCGACAGTCGATGCTGTGTTGCGCCTGAGGGCCGTGACTGAAGAGGCGGTGAGCTGTGGCGGCGTGCTGTTGGCGGTATCGTTGGACATCGCCAACGCATTTAATAGTCTGCCATTTAGCTGCATCAGGGAAGCACTCCATTACCACGGGGTGCCTGAGTACCCGAGGCGGCTTGTGGCAGACTATCTACAGGAGGGTACCGTCATGTACGAGGACCGACACGGTGTTCTGAGGCGGCGGCTCATGTCGTGCGGTGTTCCACAGGGGTCTGTCCTCGGACCACTCCTGTGGAATATGAGATATGACTGGGCCCTTTGAGGTCGTCTTCCCCCCGGGCTGGGCGTAATTTGTTACGCAGATGACACATTGGTCACGGCTCGGGGAATGAACTTTGCAGAGGCGGCGCGCCTGGCCACCACGGGTGTCTCTCTGGTGGTCAGGCGTATTGAGGCGCTGGGTTTGCGGATGGCCCTGGACAAGACGGAGGCCCTTTTGTTCCATGGGCCCCGTCGTGGTCCACCCTCCGGCGCCTCCATCGTAGTCAATTCGGTTCTCGTACCGGTTCAGGCCCATATGAAGTATCTGGGCCTGATCCTTGACGGCAGGTGGCTCTTCGACGAGCACTTCCGACAGCTTACTCCAAAGCTGGTCGGCGCTGCTTCTGCCCTTGGGCGACTTTTGCCCAATTTGGGTGGAACCAGCGTCGCGACGAGACGGCTATACACGGGGGTTGTCCGGTCAATGGCGCTGTATGGTGCACCAGTGTGGGCGGCGGCTCTGACTGCCCAGAATAGGACTCGCCTCTGGCTTCCTCAGAGGATATTGGCGGTTAGAGGCATACGCGGTTACCGCTATATCGACGGAGGCGGCGTGCGCCTTAGCCGGAACTCCCCCGTGGGATTTGGAGGCGGAAGTGCTCGCCGAAGTTTAGGCAGACTTCCGGGTGAGTAGTGGCATCCGGCCCCCGCCCGAAGAGATAAGCGAGTGGCGAGAGGCCGCTCGTCAAGCCATGATGGCTCGTTGGTCGTCCCGGCTGGAGGCTCCACGTGCTGGCTTTGCCACCGTGGAGGCTCTCCAGCCGGTCATCGCCGAGTGGGCGGGGCGACATCACGGGACCCTTTCCTTCCGACTGACGCAGATCCTTTCCGGGCACGGTTGCTTCGGCAAGTATCTGCACTCGGTCGCCAGGAGGGAATTGAGTCCCGCCTGTCACCACTGCGACTGCAGTGAGGACTCGGCTCAGCACACGCTGGCGGTTTGTTCTGCCTGGGCGGCGCAGCGTGGGGTCCTCACTGCAGTTATTGGAGGAGATCTCTCGCTACCGGCCGTCATACGCTCCATGGTCGGTAGCGACAGTTGTTTTACCGTGGTCGCAACCTTCTGCGAAGACGTAATTTCGCGGAAGGAGACGGCGGAGAGGGCCCGGGAGGACGACCTCCACTCGGACCCAATCCGCCGCCGGCGAACCGGGCGGCGGAGGCGCGTGTACCAGCGCCTCATGCCGCCTTGAGTGTGGCCGCGGGTGGACGGGACGGGTTTTCCCCTCCATCCGCTATAGTGGCCAACCGCGAGGAGGTGACGTCCGCGTGTGCCGTACGTCGCCTAAATGGAGAGGTTATCCGCAGAAGGTGCCCGCGCTAGCGGGCAGGCGCCAGGAGGGATCTGGATGTCGTAATAACAGCTGTTCCCGGATCCCTCCTATGTCAGGCGCAGAGTGGCACACCGTGTGGTTTTAGTCGGTTCGATTCCGACACACCACCCCGCCGTAAACCCCGGTGAGGTGACGGCCCGAGGGGGTTTCCACACGTAAAAAACAAAAAAAAGGCTCTTGGCTATCAATCCGTGAACAGATATGATTATCGGAACAATGATCACCGAATCTACATTCCACATATCGGCAATCTCGTGAGACAGATCCAAATACTTCAATTGTTTTTCTTTTTCAACTTTCACGAGATTCTCGTCATGAGGAACGGCGATATCGACTATCATTGCGCGGCGCTCTAATCGATCTATGACCACAATATCAGGCTTATTGGCAACAATAGTCCTATCTGTGATAATAGATCGATCCCAATATAACATAGCACGACCGTTCTCGAGAACTGGGTCGGGCATATACCTGTAGTAAGGCACTTCAAAATTGACAAGTTGGTATTTAAGGGCAGGTTGTTGGTGTACGATCCTGGTTACTTGATTGTGCCTGTGCAAATACTCACCATTAGCAAGACGAGAACAACTAGAAATAATATGCCTAATAGATTCTCCAGGACGGTGGCACGCCCGACAGATATCAACCGTATTATCTTTCAGGATATATTTCCGGTAGTTATTCGTCATGATAACTTCGTCCATAATTGCACAAACAAAACCTTCGGTTTCTCCGAAGAGATCACCATACCGTAGCCAAAACGTCGACGCTTTAAAGTCTATATCAGACCCGTGTAGGGCCTGATAAAATCGGCCATGAAGTTCTTTACCCTTCCATACTTCCTTGCGATCAGTAGTACTAAGTACTACAGGTTTGCACCAATTCTCTTTAGCCAGAGCGAGCGGGGTAAAACCAGTATCCACTGCAACTACATTGCGATGCACTCCCACATCAGTCTGTAGAAAATATTCTCTGAGATTGTATATCTCGCGATTGTGTAGAATCTTGATATTTAATAGACCACGACCTCCAAATTTTCGCGGAATATACAATCTCATAACCGATGAACGTGGGTGGTGCATGCGGAATGCAGTCAGCAATGTACGGACTCTCCTGTCAAGGGCATCCAATTCGGTCTGAGTCCATCTAAGTACACCAAAGGAATACATCAGAACCGGCATGACCTAACTGTTATAGGCTCGCACCTTGTTACCGCCTGATAAAAGACTTTTAAGTACTTTTTTTAGGCGGCCAAAGAAGCGTTCCTGTAACATTTGTTTCACGCCATATTCTGGTATTCCCAAGGACTGTGAAAAACCTAGATACTTGTAGGTTTCGGTGGCAGACAGAGATCTGAGTTTTATTGAATCTGAAAGTTCCATTCCTTCAGATTCTACAATCAGACCCTTCTTCACATACATGACTGCACACTTGTCTACACCAAATTCCATTTTGATAGAATTACTAAAGTTTTCAGTGACCCTTAATAACGCCGTCAATGGTAATTTTGTGGAGGCTAGTAACTTCAAATCATCCATATAAAAAAGGTGAGATATAACTTGATCATCTTTCTGCAACCGATAGCCTAACCCTGAACCCTCTAACAGAGTGCTGAGAGGGTTTAAAGCTAGACAAAACCACAAGGGACTCAGACTGTCACCTTGAAATATACCTCGCTCGATCTTTATAAGTATGTCATTTATCTCAGTCTGCCGACATCCTGGATAGCGAAGTGTTGTTTTCCATTGACTCATACATGACCTTAAAAAAGAGCACAGAGTTGCATCAATTTTATACAACTCTAGCACTTTCAAAAGCCAGGTATGTGGAACTGAATCATAAGCCTTCTTATAATCTATCCAACATGTTGCCAGACTCTTACGACTACGACGTACCTGTTGGCTAATGGTCCTGTCTATAATAAGGAGCTCTTTAGTGCCACGGGCCCCACTTCTATATCCATTTTGAGAAATAGAGAGTATCGAATTATTATTTATGTGTGTAGTAATTTTGAGTCTCAAAATAGATGTTAGAAGTTTATATGTAGTTGGTAAACATGTTATAGGTCTAAAATTTTTGGGATCCATGGCACTACCAGATTTATAGAGTAAATGGGTTACACCAGTGGTTAAATATTGTCGTAATGAACCAGAATCCAAAGCTGCTAGAAATTGTGATGCCAAACACGCATGTGAGCTTCGAAACCACTTAAGCCAAAAGTTGTGCAGTCCATCTGGACCAGGTGATTTCCAATTCGGTAATGAACGGACTGCACAACTTACATCATCTTTATTAATAACAATGGCTTCCATAGCTATTATAGACTCACACGAACGTTTGACATACTCCAACCAATCACCCTCTGTATGAGTGACAGGCACTGACCAGATGTTACGCCAAAATGAATTTGTGGTATTTTCATCTGGAAAATACCCATCACTCACACATGAGTTCGGTTCCTCCCATTTCCGGTAAACCCATTTCTCATTCCTTTGGAACATTCGATTCTGATTATACCGATCGACTCGTTTTCTATTACGTCTTATCCTATTTGCCCATGCATAAACTTTCTGCTTTAGAAAGTCTATGCGCTCTGCGACGCAGGACATGTATTGTTGAGGACTAATGGTAGTTCCCAAGAATGCCTGTTTCACAAAGCGCATGACTCTCGGCCGTGTATTACCACTTTGGAAACAAGTTAATTTAGCGATGAGTGTCCTAGTCTCAGCAATACGATGTTCGATTCTATACTGCCAAGCTGGTACACCATTTTCGGGTCGAGTAGCACTTACACGTTCAATACATTTAACACCAGCTACTCGACAAACTGCAATAGCTGCACAGTACAGAATGGAATGTGTATCACTAAGATCTTCGCTATTATCAAAGTAGTCTGATAGTAACGAATCCAGGGCACTCACAAGCGCTAAATTACGTTTATGAATGGGCAAACGGCATAACCGTGGTGTACTATTATCATTTACAAATCGGTATTTTTGAATCGCATCCTCCAAAGCGCTCCTTATCTTATCGTTATATTGGGTACTCACGGAAAGAACTTCACTCTCCACTAGTTCATCAACATCTTCATTTGATAATGCCAACAGAGGTGTGCTGTTGGCTACTATAGTGCGTGACGAAGAAGGGATAGTAAGGTTTCTCCGTATGTCAGAGCGTATCCTCTCAAGTACTGCATCATCCAGCAGGTGACAGCGCTGTATAGCTCGTACTTGATCCGACAATCTTTGTGCTGATACGTTAACGGCTGGTTCAAGTTCCTGAAACAAAGAGACTAGTTTAGCACGGTACGCAGTAAGGTTCGTACCCAACTCTGTAGCCCGAAAATATGCCCGCATGACATTCTCGTTCATGAAAGTTGTCCACTTCATGCGGCGCACATCACCACCGGTAGCGAGGACCCTATTTGAGGTCAGCGGTCCTCGTGATCCCAAGCTGGTCGGTGGCCAGGTACTCTCCTGCCGACGTACAGCTCCTGGCGACGTGGGTGGAGAGAAAAACTCGTCGCTGGAGCTAGAGCTCGACACCTCTGCAACGGCTGGAACATCCAATGTTGCTTCCGGGGACGGCAAGGCGGAGCGGAGCGACGAGTCCGAAAATGTTAATTGTGCTTTTTTTCTAGCTCTTGTAAGCATATTGGCAATTTCTTGAAAATAATTGTATTGACATGACGTTTAAACGTCATGTCTTCGGTAACAGATATTTTTATTGAAAATGCATTTTGATTGTAGATTTATTCAAATAATTTCTTGTATACATGTTCATTTTTGTTTTGCTTGGTACTTTATACTTTTTGATGATGAATTTGATAAGTTTGTAGTAATATATTATTTTTTTTTAAAATGCGTATGAAAAATGCCTACTGCTTGTGGTGTTGCTAGTTTATATTAATTATTTTTATTATTATATTCTTTGAGTTTATTTTGTTTATACATCGTTATAATTTGCCTAAACAGGTATATTGAATATCTAACATTTTATTGTGTGAAAACACACACATTTTTGTGTGTGAACAAGTGAAAAACCATTGCAAAATTTATATATGAGACATTTATATTTTAAATCGTTCAGCAAGTAAAGTGTTTTCTAAATTATTCTCGTAGTAAAATTTCTCACAAAGAACCAAAAATTGATTCCCAAATTTCATGAAAACCCGTAAATGTTTTAAATTTATTCTCATGAAGAAAAATAATCAGTTAAATATATATAGTGATAGGATCGGTAAGAAATAGTTGAAGTTGGAAGAGATAGTTATAATTCCCAATGTAGAGCACCACTTTTTTTTGAAAATCGCTTCGGTTCTGCGACTTCTCAGGAACGCAGGAGCCAATCTGGTTCAATCTGGTTGTTAAAACGGGGAGCATCCCTACAACAGAAACAAATTTTGAGACGTACTAAATTGAAATTGTGATACCAGGTGGATTTGTTAGATAACAATTATTTTAAATAATTTTCAATAAGTTACAGTTAACCGTTGACATAAATTGTGTAGAAGAGGTAAAAAAGGTTGAGTTGAAAGTAGAAACTAGTTGGAATTAGTATTATCAAAAAGTTTGTAGAAATGAACTAACACAGCAAATAAAACAAACGCGATGTGCTAAAGTTAGACACTTGTGAATCCGTCTGGATTTTACAATTTGAACTTCTGTAAAAATGGAAGGTTCACTTTGGTACATATTCATGGTAATTATGTTCTTTTTTGTTCAAACTTTTTTTCTTTAGTGACCCTAACTAATGTTATCATCAGTTGAGACATATGTTGGATATAAAAATATAAAATAATACTCGAGAGAGTGGCATGCTATGGCATAGATAGGCATTGACCGAAGAGCCCGTAGATTAATTAACAACGAAAAGCTCTCAAATAGCAGACTACACACCCTTGAGCATCGTCGTCGTGTTGCCAGCATGTCGGTTTTTTATAGGATACACTTTAGTGAGTGCTCGAAGACTCTCTTCGAACTGATTGAGCCATCTCCATTCCTTTATCGGACTACTAGGCGCAGGCAAAAATTTCATCTACACGTAGTTGACATACCCAAAAGTCGAACTAAACGGTTTGACAGCTCTTTTTTGGTGAGAGTCGCCAAGACTTGGAACGACCTGCCTGGGTCTAGTTTTCCTGGTGACATGAACTCTGGAGCCTTTAAGAGTGGAGTGAACAGGTATCTTTTGGATGGTCGTGTACCACCTTCGTCTTCATCTGCACTTTCCATCAGGTGAGTTAGAGGACAAACGCCTATTCCATTACAGACGTAAAAAAAAAATAGCAGTCGTGGGACTGCCGATAGAAGTGAAAACGGAACTATTAAGTTGAGAGTAATTAAAACTATATGCAAAAATTATATGAAATTTTTTGTTTCATATATAGCTATATATAATATATAATATCATATATAATATATAATAATAATAAATTTTATATATAATATATAATAATAATAAATTTCATATATAATATATAATATCATATTCTCCATAGCCCGTTGAGCGTTTTGGTAGAGGGTAAAATCCTCGGTTCGCGTCACCGACATGCTAATGGTAATAGTATATCTATAGCTATGGAGAATATGATATTATATATTATATATGAAATTTATTGGCTTTTAGACGAACACTTCCGACAGCTTAATCCAAAGCTGATCGGTGCTGCTTCTGCCCATGGGCGACTTTTGCCCAATTTGGGTGGAAGGTGCCCGTATATCGCCTAAAATAGAGAGGTTACCCGCAGATTGTGCCCACGATAGCGGGCAGGCGCTAGGAGGGATCTAGATGTCGAAATAGCAGTTGTTCCTGGATCGCTCCTATGTCAGGTGCAGAGTAGCACACCGTGTGGTTTTAGTCGGTCTGATTCCGACACACAACCCCGCCGTAAACTCCAGTGGGATGACGGCCTCAGGGGGCTTCTGCAAGTTAAAAAAAAATGTTCAAATACTAAACCAGCCACTTTACATAAATTTAATGTATAGATAAAGTCTCAAAGTACATGATACTACTCTACAAGTTATATATATTATTATTACATATATTCATTTTTTTCACTTTTATACTCGCGTGTTTCATAATTTTTGTTTTTAAAAAACTTGCAAATGAACTGTATAGTAAAGATCTTAAAGATATTGGAACATAAGTTTTTTTATATTGATATAGACTTTTTCTTATACTTGTTAGCATCATAATAGAGAATTTCATAACATGTTTGATGTAATTTAAGATTTATATTAGATTATTGAACACGACATTCTATGTAATTTAAATTTAAATACTTACAAACAACCCAATCATTTCAATAATAGGTTGTCAGAACCTTACTTTAAAAGATTCCATTTTATACAAACTTGAAGCTCCCTTAAGAGTGTAAATTGTATTGATCTCTATTAATATATTACGATATTCAGCCGTCTATAGAGTTTAAAAGCGTCTATAGACGGCTGAAAATCGTTTATGATTTAATGTCAAGAGAACTTGTTACGTTCTTCAAACATTCACATTTATTTAAAACGTATAAAATAATTTTTTTTCGTATTTATTTTATAATAATTTCTTTTCTTGCTTTGTTTTGTGCAAGAAGTACAAGGGAAAGCGAACTGTAGGAATCATCAAATATGAAATCATATATGATGCTTTCCTAACCACTAATAAAATGATCTTTTGGCGTGTTCACTCATAAAATTGATAACTAATATTAATAAAATAATGTTTTATATAAGGTAAATTTGATGAACCCTGTACAAGTAATCTTATCATATTGTAATGTAATAAAAACGTTGGTTTCTCACTAAAATCAAAATACACTATTTTGTTTAAGTGACTTACAAAATCACTAGGTAATACTTCGACTGAAGATCACTCATGCTCGGGGTTGTCTGTGTTTCAGTTCACTAGGATCCTCGTTCTGAACCAGGTTCTAGAAAATCTAATGCTATGAATTTAAGGAAAAAAAAAGCAATATAATATAATAATTTATTGTTTCCTTAACACACATTTACAATTGTATATACACTAGGCCCCACACTAGGATTCCCTGTGTGGTGGGGATTAGTCTCTACCTTATAACTTGGAAACAAAAGAAAACACATGTGTGTGTGTATGTTTTTGCGTGTGTGTTATAAGTACTAAAAATTTCTTTCAGGGATAAAAGAAAATTATTTATGCTATAAAAAGACGGCGACCGATGGAAAAGATTGCTATTATTGTGTAAGTCTGTACAATCTGGATTAGCATACAGTTCTCCTCCTAAAAATTTGGTTCTTTGACCGATACATCCAAGTCTGACCTGCAATATATAACTATGCCATCGCTTTTGTTAAAATATGTCTTTGAATAGTTACAGATATACTTATCTAATTGAATAGCGTTAAACGATTCATTAATCCAGTATTCTGTCAAAACAATCATATGTGGATTAAAATTCATAAGTGACAGAAAAACAACAGAAAAACTAACAATGTGTCAGAATTTTTATGTATGCTACGTATGTTTTGTGAGACTGACAGTAGTGAGTCAACCCTCACTGGTATCAAGATGGTAACAAAGCTCTGGACTATCCACTTCCAAGTAAGAAATTAGAGTAGTACTATCAATATCTTCAAAAATTTGTTTACTATCCATTAAGATTCATTAAATAAAGAAATAAATTCATAATTATCATGCTTCCAAAAGAATATTTTATTAATAAAACTGCAAAGTTTGCAAATACATAGCACATTGCTAAATACTATTGATGTTTTAATACACATAAGTAAATAATTGTATATAAATGTAAATTATTAATTGTTTTTTCTACATTGACGGTGCACGTCATTAAATTCTAATTTGGCATACTGCATTATCTTAGCAAGTCGTACATAAGTAATATAGGAACAACAGTAAATCACAAAAGAAATGCAAACAAAGTATTCGCTATTTCACCGCCTTGTGATTTTTTTATACAATTCAAATAAGTCAACATTGAACATACGAATAATTTTGTATGATTTTTGTTAATTATTTCTAAGCCAAAAATATAGTTAATTATATTACACATAAATTTCAAGGTTAATAGGCAGGACAAGCATGAATTGTTACCCTTCATGTTAGGTTTCATTAAATTGGCCGGTAGCGACAGTTATTTTACCGCGGTCACAACCTTCTGGGAAGATGTAATTTCGTGAAAGGAGGCAGCGGAGAAGGCCCGAGAGAATGATCTCCACTCGGACCCAATTCGCCGGCGGCGAACCGGGCGACAGAGGCGCGCGTACCAGCGCCTCATGCTGCCTTGAGTGTGGCCGCGGATGGACGGGACGGGTTTTTCCCTTCATCCGCTACAGTAGCCAGCCGCAAGGAGGCGACGTACGCGTGTGCCGTACGTCATCTAAATAGAAAGTTTATGCACAGATGGTGCCCGCGGTAGCGAGCATGCGCTAGGAGGGATCTGGTTGTCGTAATAGCAGCTGTTCACAGATCCCTACTATCTCATGCTCAGAGTGGCACACCTTGTGGTTTTAGTCGGTCCGATTCCGACACTACCTGCCGTAAGCCCCGGTGGGGTGACGGCCCGAGAGGGTTTCCACACGTTAAAAAAAATGTTTCATTAAATTGAGAGTAAGTAAAAGTTTCCACGTATAGTCGTACAGGTGTGATAAAAGTAAGAATTCCCCAAACGCACAACCTTTTAGGAATGCTTGAAACCTGTTAAAATTTATACACGATATACCCCTGGTAGTGTGTCACGTGATGAATTGTAGTTTTAAATATAAAGGTACATTTTGCACTTTATTCAACGAAGTGATAGTAACAGCAATAAACCACCCACAAGTCCCTGATAAAGTAATAAGTATAAAGTGTGTAAAAGTAGATATAGTTTAATTGTACTCGTATTTGTATTGGGTTTGTATTGATTATTGAAGTGTTAGGAATATTTTTGTATTGTATTTCGATAGTAGTAGTAATTTGTATTGTGTTGTATGTTTTACAGTAGGTACATGCAGTAGTGTATAATATTAGGCAAAAGAAGGCTATAAACATAACGAAATGTTTTGTTAAGATGAGTAGCTTTTGTTCGTGTTTGACTGAGATGTATGTCATTTCTTCTTGCTTCTTTAGGTAAATGTTTCCATTCCTAGTCCAGTAGTACACAGGTGAGCAAAATCACGCCCCAGAAATAGTAGGCGTCGCGTTTTATGTGTTAAATGTTCGGCAATGTAAATTAGTTGAGAAATATCATTAAAACCAAAGTGCGAGCTGGTGAGTGACCGGCCAGCGTTATCACGATTATACCTCTTGGCTAGCGTTATGAACTAAGTCTTTAAAAAAGTGTTTGTAAATTTAAAAATGACTGTTGAGATTTTCTTTTCTGCTTTACTAGGTAATCTATACGCATCACGTAGGTCACTTGGTAGTATGGGCAGTTGTGGTTGGAAGGTTGTTCTCCGATGCCCTGATTACTATGGGATTTCTCATGAATTTGTTCTTCAATGGCATTCAAATGGTATTTTAATTCTTTACTACTTGATTTCAGTTTAATTATTTTTGTTTCAAAGCACGATATTTGTTCGTATAAAATTTTTGTAAATTTGTCGATGTCTATATTTGTTGTTTGAATAGATACATTTATAGACTTAACTGCCATTACGTGTTTTTCAAGGGATTCCAGTTTATTATTTTATGTAGTAATTGAACCTTGAATCGTGTTTATAATAACCGTTTTAAAATCGTCTAATTAATTTTTCGCATCGTCATTGGAGTTACGCCGTCGTTTCGAGGATCTCTGAGTAATACTAAGATTCAGGTAATTTGCTTCATTTAAAATGGTACTAGATATATTCGGCTCTAGTATAGGTGTGATCTAGGTACCAAAACTTTCTGGTGGTATACGAGGTATCCTAGGTATGCTGTATTTGGAGGTTGAGGTCGGTCGACACATTAAGTACCTCGGCCTAACCTTGGACAGTCGCTGGAGCTTCGAGGAGCATTTCGAGCGGATGATCCCACAAGTTCGGGGGGTGGCGGGCTCCCTACAAAGGCTTTTGCCTAACCTAACATAGGGGGCCCGTGAGAAGAAGTGCGCCGCCTCTACTGTGCGGTGCTACGATCCATGGCCCTCTACGGAGCGCCGATATGGGCCAAGCGCCTATCGACCTCCTTCCGCTGCAGAGCTAAGCTTAATCGATCGCAGCGGGTAGCGGCCATTCGGATCGTACGAGGATACCGCACCATCTCGTCTGAGGCGGCAACAGTCCTGGCACGTTTTCTGCCTTTTGATATCCTGGCCGATATGGACGCGAGGGTCTATGACCGTATTCGCGCTATCCGCCAGGATGAGAGCGGGGCAGACCAGGACGAGCTCGAAATGCGGCGGAGCGCCCACCGACAGGTATTGACACAATGACGCGTGCGGCTTGAACAGCCACAAAATGCGCGCCAACGCGCTGTCGGTGCCGTTCTGCCCAACCTCGAAGCTTGGGTAAGTAGGGAGGGATTTCGCGACACCTACCGACTGACGCAGATACTCACCGGGCATGGTTGCTTCGGTGAGTATCTGAATAAGATCGGACGCGAGGAGACGGCACACTGTCACCACTGCGCGGCCGACTGGGACTCCGCCCAGCATACGCTGGAGGACTGCCCCGCGTGGGCATCTGAACGCGGAGCCCTAGTCAATGAAATAGGACGAGACCTATCACCGCCAGCAATCATTGCTGCCATGCTGGCGGGTGAAGAAAGCTGGGCCGCAGTGGTCTCTTTCTGCGAAATTGTTATGCTCCAGAAAGAGACCGCTGAACGGGATCGGGAGAGGGCCGATCCGAGCGAAGAAGACATCGGCGCCATTGTGAGTAGTCGACGGGACCGCGAGTCGCCAGAGAGTAGGGACCTCTGGTGGCGGATTAGTTGCTGCGGTCTGCGATAGGATAGTTTGTTGCGGCCTGGTCGCAAAAATGCGATCGGGTCTGACTAGGCGCGGCGTTGATTCTGGAGGGGATCTGAAATAACATGGCCCGGGTCCCCTTCAGAGAAGAACACCTGAGACCGGCCGCCTGGGTGGTTTTTAGTAGAAACACCACATACTCCTGGCTCCTGCGTCCCCGAGGAGTCGGAGATCCGAAGGTATTTTCCACCCCGACAACAAAAAAAAAGGTATGCTGTATTTAGTATCAGAAATACCAAATACTGTATGCTCATTGTAAATATTATATATATTATATATATTATATCTTCACATTATACAATATTGGCAGAGTTTACGTTATATCACAGGCGTAGATCGTAAGAACAACAACAAATTTATTGAGGGTAACCGTCACGTCGTTCCTTGGAGCCAGTTATTAGAAAGATGTTGTCACACAGCGTTGCATTGAAATAAGAGTTTTGCCGAACGCGCTATATGGAGGACTTGCAGTCACAGCAGTTGGGTAGAAGGTCCTTGGTTCGGTCCCCAAATGCACAACAAATTATCGAACAACAACATCAAAATATTTGTAAAAGAAACACAATAAAATATATTACATAAAACAACAGCAAAAGTTTGTTGTGTGTGTGAGTATGTACTGGTACTCATTATTATCTTTAACTCAAGATTCGTTCGTCTCCGAAAGAGTCTTAAGTCTAGGAATGAATATCAATGGGCGAAGAGAACTATCCAAAAGAGCCTCTGCGAGAAAATTACCTATACCTGCAAAGTAGGCATTTAATTCTGTTTGTAACCGATTAAATAGCTTACACACACGCTTAGCACAAGTGTTTAATGTTCTTACTCCTTTTCATAAATGCTACTCTTTTCTGATTTTGCGGTGATTCTATGTACGTCTTCCATATCGAAGAACTTTATTAATGTGTAAAATAAATCACAGGTTTTACTGCTAATTTGCAGATGTTTTGTGTCTTTCACTTTATTTGTTGGGGTAAATTGCGGCACTCGATGACATTCTTATATTTCATATTTTATTCTTTAATGAGATTCTATAACCGATAAAGGAGTCTATGCCTAATATTTTCACATTTTTAAGACATAAATTTGACAGTTTTCTCAGTTTGTCACTGGCAGCTTGAATACCATCATTTTGTTCCTTGACTTTAAATCAAAATTTGTCCAAAGTTGCATGTTGATCTGTCTTCTATCCAATAGCATTGCCATTAGCTCCTCCTTATGGGTTATTTCTTCGGGCTTCTTTTTATCTTGCTTCTGAGATATTTCTGGTAGTTTACCAACATATTTAATTGCGTTTTTGGATCAAGTGTGGCGATATCAGTTTCCAGACATACATGGAGTACACTTTTGTGCCTATTCTGTTGGATTTAGATTCACAGTTTTAGTAGTCGGAACATATTTAGTATACAACAGTTAACACAAACAAAACCGGTTTATAAGAACCCGATATAGAATTGTATCTATGTCTAGTTGTTTCTGTAAACAAATTTATAATATAATTAATATATTAAATATATAATATATCTTATAATATGATTCAATAAAAAAATAAAATGAAATTTAAACTTAGGGTAGTGCACATGACTCGTCATTTCGAATATATACCCTAATAAAATCAGTTTATGTTTTGAGCTTTCTTTAAAAAAAATAATATGATATGGCACATAAAACTGTCTACTTTCCAACCGGCTACTTTGTGTAACAGAATATCGGCGAGCTCAATAACATCACGCCTCATTTCACACTGACCTCGTTCAATACTATCGGATATGACAATCAAAAATCATTTAAACATAAAGACTTAACGATGCCATTAGTAGGATTTAATAAATCAGTAGGATTTAATTCGACAACGCACGCAATACTGCGCGGTTTGGGGCTAATAAATCTTTCACTAACTATAGAACATTCATTAAAATTTCTTCCAACGTGCGTGCGATAAACTGGAATACCTTCTCTGCCGAAAACTTCGACTTATCTCTCTCACGTAGAAGGTCGTTACGTTGAAATTATGGTCGTGGTTAAACACATGCTACATTTACTCGAAAGTTCATATTACGCCCGAATAACTTCTCGTTTACCGGAAGGGTTCCATTTGGAGAACGCAAAAACACTTCGGGGGACTGCGTCAGGCACAGATGGCCCACACTACATTATTATTTGATCTTCCTAAAGCGAAAAAAATGCGTGTTCTATCATTTAAAATTTAGCAGAGGCATGTCTTTATGTACGTGTAGAGAGGCTCTTGTTTTGTTGCAATTTTATTTCTTGACTTCATTTTTCAGCTTATGTTTAAAAAACATGTAATAATAGTAGTAAGTACGAGATAATTTTGACAACGAGACATAATCATTCAACCCTATAAATCTTATGCAAACTGAATGTGTTGTAAAATTATAATATTAAACAGATTTTTTATTACTTATGCGGCTATCTTCTGGATATCAGCGGCTGTTGGTTAAGTCATACTCGAACTGATCAAAAATCGCATGCCACCTCGGATACTAGTAGTTGGAAAACCAGGTTCACACTAGTAAGGAAATCCCTGGAACCCTGACGTACCTTGGACCACCTACGGCTTGTATAGGGCCCCCTGAGTGGCAATTCTGATGTTTTTTTTCTTTCCCAAAAGGACACATGTATTACGTAATGCTCGCGCCGCTACCAGGGCCTACTTTTGCTAGGGAGGCAAATGGGCTCATCTGTCACCCTTAGGCTTGCTCTTATGGAGGATGGAGATCGTTTAGCGATAGTGTTTAGCGATTGCCGGCACCTTAGTTGTCTGAGTAGAATGCTAATCCTCTCCTGGTCCCACTCCATCGTCTCCTTCGAAAGCATAATCTCCTAGCAGAAAGAGCTGGCGGAGTTTCATGTACTCTTGCTCCGTATCATGACCACAATCATGATACCAAGTGCGAGAATTTCATCTCCGATGGCCACCACGTGGTCACACCTTGATATTAAGCATTATAAAATACGGGTAGCAAAGATCATTAAGTAGGGTATGCATTAAGTGGTTGTGGGTTTAAAACTACAGATGTAACGTACACATAAACGGCACGCTACATTTTACGTCGTGAATACTTTTTATTCTTGTTGGAACTGCGGCACAAATGGGCCCGGCCGGAGTAATACAACGACCTCACAATTTTTTCGGTGCTTTATACTGAGTGAGTGAGTTTACCGGAACACAACCCTCTCTTTATTAAGGGGGGTTCCGTGTTTCCTCTCAAGTTAATCCTTTACTATGTGTCTGACCGCCGCGCCACACTAACAGCGTGACGTTTATAATACCAAGCAGAAGCTAGAGAATCATATAAAAATAAATGAATTATATCATAAAGACGTTAGATAAAATGTATCTATTCATTATTTAAACTTGCTAGTATGACACGAGTAACTAACAATCTAATTGCAGACGCACACGCACACGCACACGCACACACACACGCACACACACACACGTTTTCTCTTTTCTTCTTTTTTATATAAGTTACAAGGAAGTTACTAATCCCCATGACACAGGGAATCCTAGTGTGGGGCCTAGTGTATATGCGATTGTAAATGTGTATTAAGTAAACAATAAATTAATAAAAAAAAAAAATTAATATGAGATTATCCGTTAAAGGGATACTACTATTTCACAGTTTGTTCGTTACTCTTACGTTAAGCTCTCCTTATTTCTTGGAAAGACGGGCTTAAAAGGTGGCAATATACTTGTAACTCTCGAGTTTCGAGTGTCCACGGGTGACGGTAAAAATTTACTAATAGGTGACTCCTATTTTGCTCCCGAATATCATAAAATAAACGATAAATAAGAGATAACATTTTATCCTAAAGTACTAATTTCTTGTAATCATCTTGAATAAAAAATAACTAAACATTAAATTTCTAAGGAATTCCTAAAGATGTCAGTCATCCGGTTCAAAATTATACTCTGTTGTTAAACTAGGATCTAGGGTAGATCATCTTTTTCGAGAATAGCCAGATATCTAAGTATTGTGCTTTCACTAATGATACAGATCTTGAAGTAACATGGATTTTGACTGATTAACTGACTGAATTGACTGCACGATTGGCCTAGTGGTTTAAGCGGTTGCCACGCAGCTCTCCGCTTCTCTGTGTTGTGGGTTCAAATCCTACATGGAACAACACTTTGTGTGATCCACAAATTGTTGATCTGAGTCTGGGTCTTGTTTGTGTCCGTTTCTTGTATGTTTGTAAAGTCCCCCGCGACACAGGATTTATTCCTAATGCGGGCGTTGTCTTTTTTAAATAAATAAAATAATAAAGTCCAAAACTGAACTTTATTCAATTATTGTTCTTAATATTAAAATTATTGCTACTAACAATAAAGTGAGAAATAAAAACCTCAGACATATTGCATCGATTCATTTGATTTTTAATCAGATCAAGTATAAAATATCCCGCACCAAATTAAAACAAGAATTATTTTTTAAATATGTTATCTGTAATTAAGTTTATAACAAAGATAAATACCTGATGATTTGACTTTTCTGGTTTCTAAAAATAGGAAACTTAGATTGTAATGTACAACAAAGTAGACGAAAGAAGTTTTGTTCCTAGAAAATACGAAGCTCTGAGGAACTAAAAAAAAGAACTAACATTATGTGAAGATTGAAAACTGTCGCAGATGTGGTGGTAGTTCGGAATAACGTGACTATAATTGTAAGTCAAAATCACCTTGATTACGTTATCAAGGTTACGGCAATGTGTAATAACATCACGTGGGTAAAAGTTAGAGGTACTGTTCAATGTTTTGTTCGCATATATCTCAAAATAAATTTAATATGATAAAAAAAAGAAGTAGAAAGGAGATTGTGACATATGTGAAAAGGGTTATGTAAAATCTTATAGCATTCAGGCTTTGGCTTGTTGTGGATCAGATATAGGCGATCGCCTGTGATCTTTTTCCTGTGATCATATGTGAACCGATATGAGAGGGACTAGTGTTTCTTCTAGATCTAATCCTTTATAACGTATATGACCGCCGTGCCGAAATAACAGCGTGTTGGTGATTATACTAACCAGAGGCTAGAAAATTATAAAAATTAAGTAAATTATATCACAAAGTCATTAGATAAAATAAAACTAAACCATAATTAGATTTGTTAGCACGATACGAGCAACTGACAATTTAATACAGGAGTATAATTTTAATGCAAAAAAAATCATACAAAAATAGTGCACATAAAGCTCAGCCTTTGGAAGTCCACATATCTATTTCTAATTATACACAAAGTGGTATAATATTATGCAGAGTGAAACCACAACACTATATTAGTCTATCTCATTTCGTATACATGAACACCGTCATATTTACAACAGCATGTACAACCAAGCATGTCAGTTGCGTAATATGAGTTGGGCGGAAATTACCAGACCACATTGCATTCCATAATACTTGTAATTAACGAAATAGTACGAACCTCGTTGGTATATTCATTTAACGGCAACATCAAAGACAAATATTGGTCATTCGATCGAATATTTTGGTTAATTATTATAGTTTTTATTGCAGGTGAACCTTCTAAATATTTTATCCTAAAAAACATTGCTATAACTTTATTTTTTTGTGACGTAAACTATAAATATCTAAACGATTATCAAATAAAACAATAGGCTATAAATACAATTCAAATTTACATATTGGCAATCTGTAAATCAATATATACATTTTTAAGTGCAATATCGCGACATTTGCAAACTAAAATATTTGTTACTAATTAATTCACTCACGAAAATTTACCCGCGTTCACGCACCAAAGCCTCGGGCAAAAGTAAATAGAAATATTTTTTCTATTCTTGTTCATTTTTTTTCTAGATGAAAGATATCCTTCGCTATGTGCATGGAAACATGTATGTAAAATCATCACGATATCCGAATGAACGGTATTTCAGTGTACACAACTGACATTGACTTTGTGTTTATGTGATCTAATTTCAGGAGCGTTATTAAATATAGTTGATAATGATTTATATTATGATTATTTGAAAATCTTTTATTTTTTTGAACACCGTCATCTTTGTTTAGCAATATATTTTTTAAGCATTTATTTTTCACATAATCGTACATTTTCTTGTGGTTCTTCTCGTAGACTCCTTTGGAGACCCCTCGTCTTGGGGTAACTTAACCAGGTTTACGGCCTGTCGAAGTGGTTCTCCGCACCGCCTGTAACTAAAGGTGAGTCACATGGTTGGTCCTTTGGACCTGTTGATATATCCGAGTGTTAGTCCGGTGGGGGGTGCCGTCTCTAACGAGGTCAACCTTTGCGGATGGGTTCCGTAAAGCGCCCAGCATGTTAGCTGCACCCGGATTTTCTTCTGTGCTTCCTCCTGTGCTTAGCGAGGTCGAGCTCCAGGGGGGTGGGAATCTCGACTAGCGCCCGTCAGCCAGCACCAGGCATGGTGTTGGGGATAGTCCGGTAGGGATTGCTACGGAGACGAGGTCTTGCGGCAGGTCATGCCTGTTCGGCGGTCGCCGATGGTAAGGCGTGAGCTCACGCAGGTGGCGGGCTTGCGAGCCATCGGCACGTACGAATAAGTTTGAACTCAGGCGTCTCACGAAGTCATCCAGGTTTACTATGTAATCGTACATTCATATGAGTAATATATACAAAATAATATTACATTTAAAAGTCAAGTTTGATGCTTTCAAATTATGACTATAGTGCTAGAAATTTTTCAAAAATTGGCAATTTTCTAGGTTGGAGTTACTGAGGTTACTTTATGACCTTAATATGATTACATATTCCTGTAAAACGTACTTTGTAAATGTGTATTATACTTATTAGTCGTGTCCACGAAGCCAAGTACACCCTACAAATAAATTATATCTAGTAAGACTTGATCAAAACATATTCAAAGAACCAATTTTGCCACTGATGTTAGCTCAGAAGTAAACAGTACGAATTGCTACCATCTATTGGCAGACCAAATCATATCTGTATCTTTATAATATTGTGCAAATTTTTATGTATTCGCACTGAAACCGCATTAACAAGCATAATTAATAATCTAATTAACAATACAACCACTCATTTTGTGTAATGAGGGCCTTCTATTATTGTTTGCTATATAATTATGTAGCTATTTACATTTTAATTAATTAATATTTTAATAAAACATTTTACGACAAACTGTCGGTTGCAAAATCAGAATTTTTATATAATTACAATTACGCTAGGCTTCGTTCAAAGAAGTCCGCAAAAGAAAAATAAACATTAATGGAATGAAATCTGTTTCGAAATTCTTTATTAAATTTTTGACAAGTCGTTAAAACCGGAAATCAAGTGAAAAGCTACTTTCATTAAGTTTTTAAATAGCTCTTGGTTCTTAATTGAAAAGTTGTTTGTTTCTTTATTTTCAGTTGATAATAAGAAAAACTAAGGTACCATATTAATATTCGTTTTAAATTTATATGTGATTGAGACCTTAAGTCTGATAAAATAAATAGCGTACCATGGTGCGACATAGCAAAACTTTAATCATGTAGTGTATTTATATCTGTTAGTTTCTACGACAGTTGATATCTCTTTATTAGAAATCTAAACACATTTACAGAATATATAAGCGAAGGTATCAATTGTAAGCGAGTGTTAATACTATATTATTTATTTAAAAATGGTGTGAAGAATACAAATATTTTAAATTTCGTTTTTATATCTGAATGGCTAAAAGACAAAGTAGTTTTTCGTAACGAGGCGGGCCATTAAGCTCATACTCATACGCACGAGTTATATATTCTACCAGTTAATAAAGTGTGACATTTGACTATTTCATCGTGAACATCACGATAAACCGTTTCTCTCAATTGACTCTTAAACTTCGGAGACGATAAACTTTTTAGGTTTTTTTGCTATCCGTTATAAAAATATCAATTGTTATTGCAAACCTGAGGTGTGTGATACATTAAATGATAATATATGTTTCTAATGAAATTATTTATATTCAGAGGTACCTACGTAAAAATGCAAGAAACACATGATTTTGTTTCTTGTTTACTGTCCATAGTCAAATACATGCATGAGTAATTATACTTTGAAAAGCTAATTTAATAATTAAACATCAATTTTTATCCGAATAATATTACTAAAATAAGAATTATAATAGTTCTTGGAAATAGACATTGCACGTTTTTGTCATGAAAGTAAACCTTGAAAGTTTTAAAATAGGATATGAAGGCTTGTGAAAGAAAAAGAACAATGAATTACCAATGAATTTGTTATTTAAATAGACACAACCTTGTAGAACAATAGAGGTATCCAATTCATTATTTTATAAATTTAAATAAATGTTGTGCGTGACTACAATACTTCCGTTGATGGCCAACGATAGCTGTGAGTGAGGTAAGGTCCTAGGGCTCTGCCTAATAGTCTTACGAGTTCATGTCCTTTTGCATAGAGATGTTATGAACTGAAAATTTATTTAAGGGAAATTGTGTGCATTTTTGACTAGATGTATTCATAACTAAATTCATATGAACTTTGATTATAAATTCGTATGGTCAAACTGGTCTATGTTAGGTTTTTCAGTTGGTATATGAATGTTTTTATACAGTTCAATGTTTCTGCCCTTCTCAATAACTATTATTTTTAAATACGTGATATTGTATCATGTTGTATACTTTTCTAATATTAAACATATAACTTGGAGATTTTTTTTTTTTTTTTTTTATTTATTTACACTTTATGCACTTTGTACATCGGCGGACTTAATGCCCAAGGCATTCTCTTCCAGTCAACCGTAGGGTGGTTTAGAAATATTGTAATGGAGGTGCACAGAGGTTATATTGACAATTAAAATATACAATACATGAGTGCGTATACATACATGAACACATACAATACATACGTCATAAATACACATATAATTATACACATATATACATAAATATACACATACATTCAAATTATATTCGTACACTATGACAACTTGACTGTAAGCTGAGCCAACTAACGATGAGACAGTTCTTCAATCTCGTTAAGAAAGAGACTATGTACATTCTTTTTGAATGTAAAACGGTTTGTGGACATCCTGACTTCGAGCGGGAGCGCATTCCAGAGTAGTACTGCCTGAACAAAGAACGAAGAGTTCACGAAATCAGAGTTATGAGAGGGACATAAGAGAAGCAGATTATTTTCTGAGCGAAGGTTTCTGTCGTGATTAGAGGATAGATAGCGGTAGTTTTAATAACTTTCCTGGCGCTCTTCTTAACACACCTACGTTACACATGGAGTGTGATATTTTCTCCATAGCTATAGCAACACAGATGACAAGCTCAAGATTATTAAAATTAAATCAACAATATTTAGTGAAAAACAAAAATGTGTAACATCGTGTTAATAGTACTTTATACTTAGTACTAGGTACTATTTCAATTTAGAACAGCTCAATTTAGAAAAATAATTGAGAAAAAAAATAACAAGCAAATATATAATTTAAAAGAACACAGACCAAGCCGCGGTGATAAAAGCTTTAGTTTGTTTGAATAAAACTTGCCAATTGTACATCTAAAATAACAAAGGAAAGTCACCAAATATGAAATAGTATCCTAATATGGAATACCTTCATTTCTCTAAGACTCGACCATCTTCTGTTTCATTCGGTCTACTAACTATCGCACTCACACCATCGAGTCAGTTGCGCGAACGCTTCACGTGTGGCAGGCGTGTTTTGTTTTGTTGTTGTGCAGAAAATTTTAAAGGTAAGTAATAAATGAATATTACTAGCTGTTATGTTTGTATACATAAGTGTTATACTATTTAGTATAATCGGTATTATGTTTATTTCACCATTTTGTGATCTTTTATCATTAAAATATTGTGACTTGAAAAAATATTTAGAAGAGTTTGAACTAGTATAAAAATCCATATATGGTCAGTCGTCGGTGTCTAATTATGGAATATTCCATAATTAGGTCTTATTATTTCATATGATAGATACTTGCTATTATGTCTTTAAAAAATATATGTAATGTTTGTTTTTAGAATGTCCGGTTCACAATCAACAAAACGAAAAACCTGGGATGAAGAAAAAATGGGACAAGCTATAAAATTCGTCCGGGAAAAGAAAATGGGGTATTTGAAAGCGGCACAGCATTTTCAAGTGCCTAGGACAACTTTATTTCGTCTCTGCCAAAAAGATGAACAGTCTCCAGAAGTGGCAGCAGCTACTACATTAGGACGAAAAACTATCTTGGGCACCGAACTTGAACGTCAGCTAGTAGAATACATACTAATAATGGAGAGCAAGTTTCACGGTTTAACAAGAACTGATCTTCGCCGTATGGCGTTCATGCTAGCAAAGCGAAACAATTTGCAGAATCCCTTCGGTGAATCAGGTATGGCTGGAAAAAAGTGGTTAAAGTTATTTTTAAATCGTCATAAAGATAAACTTTCGATAAGAAGACCAACTGGTACATCATTTGCCAGAACATTTGGATTTGATAAAGAAAAAGTGGAAGCCTTTTTCAACCTCGTCAAGACAAAGAATAAGAAGAAAACTGCGAAGAGAAACAAACAAACGAAGAAAAATAAGGATGATAGTGAAGAAGAAGACTCTGAGGAACTAGACGTTATCCAGTTTGATGAAGGTAGTGAACATGATGAGTTGATGGACCAAGTACCTCCTGACTCTGCTGATGCAGAATGTATGTTCTGTTCAAGACTTTTTTCCATGGATAAAAGTGGAGAAAGCTGGATTAAATGCTTGATGTGTGGGCTCTGCGCACATTATGATTGTGCTGGTCCAGAGTTTGATACTTGGATCTGTGACTTTTGCAAGTAATTATGTAACTTCTCTCATTTATTACAATATGTTATATTCTTTCAATTGATCTCAAAGATATTAATGTCCATTTTTGTTATTGTTATGTTAATTTATGCTTATATTCCATATATGGGTACCTATTCCATATTTGGTTACTCATTTGTGATTTTGTTTTTTGTGTTAGATTTTGATTTGATAACTAATATATTTGATTAAAGGCTGTTAATTACTACCTATAAATGTATGACTGATTAGTAAAAACATTAAACTGATTTAATTTATAAGAAGTTTCTTTTTTATATCCCAAAAACAAAATGGTATTCCATATTTGGTGACTTTCCTCTAAAAGGGAATTTTAAAACCTTTTTAGTTTATTTACTTTCTATCAGCTTCTCAGTAACTTAAATAGAGTGTTATAACAAAGTTCATTCCGTATTGAACGACTATACCAAAGTATCGACAAATATTTTTCAAAATTTATTACATACAAAATGTTAATCTAATTTATATAGAACAGGACATTGCTTCCTTTTGATCAAGCTTTATCGATTTGTATATACATAAAATGACAAAAAGCACTCAGTTGATTAGTATTCCATCCCTATTTCTAGAGTACCAATCAACTTATAAAATTGAACAAAACACAGCGATGAATTGAATATGCCTTTCCATGAAGTCAACAACGTCAATTTAATGAAAATTCTGATGTAATTTTGTGGGTAACTCAATTTTCTGTCAGATATTTTGATTTTTATCAGATTTTTGACTTTTTAAGACTAAATCAGCTGTCAATGTTAATACATGTAAATTTATTACGTGGTTTCTAGTTTATATATACGAAAACGGCTTCCAAACTGCGGTATCTTGCACGACTTAATTATCAAGATAAAATGTATTTTACAGTATTGTCTCAGTATCTTTATAGATTTCCCTCAAAGTCCTTAAAAGGTTGCACACTCCGTAGCGCGTCGCACCGCCATTCCGACCTGTTTCTGTTAGGATGACAAATAGCCTCACCTGTCACTCCCAGGCTTGTGATTGTGGAGGACGGAGATCGTTCTGCAACCTCCAGTGCCTGAGTCGCTTGCGGTACCGGGCCCATTAACGAATTGCCTTCCACTCCACCATGAGGGCCTGGCGGAGTTGTGATTTCTAATCCTCAATTTCTTGAGTTTCAAGGCACCAGCCCAAGTACTGCGCTTCCTCATGCCACTGATAAGGAGCTGTAAGGGCTCTTGACATGAGGCTCCTGCCATATACAACCCCTCATTACTTTAAATTAAGCACTCTACTATAGTTTAAAGCATAATACATTTTCGTAAAGAGCAGAAATTCTCGAGCGAATACATCGCCGCTGGAATATTTTTTTGTAACGAGGCGTACTGCGGTGTCATACACACTGTTGGAATTTCCATATCTAAATGGAAAACGGCCCTATACAATCAATTTTGTACCCACATTTCGTTTGAAAAGTGCACCTGTGCTGAGAATATGAATTGTTTATTTTTGTTGGAATTCGAATTGAGAATTGAAATGCGTGGCTAGTAAAGCAAGCGAGCCCACACTTTTGTCACGTAAGTTGTATCACTGTCATTACCAGTAAGCGGTTTTGTTTCTTAGGCATCGTAAGATGAGTGCCTCTGTTATTTCTAGACAATTTTCTCTTTCGAGAATTTACTATTGTTCTATTGTTGGTCGTACAATGTATAAGTATAGTAAACTATTCTAGTGTAATGATGCAACATGCCTCATTACAAACTCATTAGTTTTTCAGATTCAAATTAAAGTTTGCTTAAAAAGTTTAAATTATACACTCAGTATAGAATCAAACTCGCTATATCCTACATAGTTTTAGTTTTATCCTTATCCATATACACAACACGTTACGTTCATGTATTCTGTAACAAAAATACCAAGCGCGACTACTTGTACATTGCAACAAAAAGATGCGAATTGTAGAATTTTTATTCTATGTGTTATGTTTTACACTTCAAACCATCGATTTCAATTGTAACGCATGAAAGTAATGTTTCTACTATAAAATATTATAATGAACAATATTTGAAACATGAACATCTTTTCATTCATCATTGACCTCTACGCTGAAAGTGTTGCAAGTCTTTATTAAACATCATCATTATCTGCTCATTGCAGTCTCTCTTTGTGCATGTCACTCTGATCAATTTTGGACTACTCACATCCAACTCCTGTAAGCCGTTATTAAATATATCATAATTGAATATTTTAGCTACAGAAAAATGCCTCAAGTTTAAATAAAATTTTTCTATCACATATATAATTTGGTACTCACAATCTTCATGTCGTATCTAACAAAATTTATTCATATTTCAATTTTACAACTCTTGTAACTATTACGAGCATACATTCAAAAAAGCCTAAAAATAATAAAAAAATATAAAAATCACTAAAATTATAATATAACAGTATATTAAAGAGGGTTTTTAAACCAATGTTATTAGCTTAAGAACTGGTAAAAAGATTCAGAAAATACTTGGTAAAAAGGACGTGAAAATCTTGTTATAGAAGTATCTTGTTTTTTTCCAAGCGGATTGCAAATTTACAACCTTTTGGTGGTTTTCGTACATAAAAAGGTTGACTTTTTAACTGACTCAAATTCATAGATAGCAAAGTGCTATAGTTTACAAATCGTATTCTATCAATACCAGTTTTTGCCATCGGCTCTATCCGTGTGTATGTCAGCTATCACGGTAAATAGTAGCCTATGTGTTATTCTAATGTACAAGCTATACTATTGTAAAGTTTTATCTAAATCAGTTCAGTATTTTTTGTGTGAAAGAGTAACAAACATCTAAACATCTTTATAAAATTTCACATTTACAAAATAATTAGCAGAAAGTAAGATTGGATAAACGTAGTCGTCAACTAGTAGTTTTCAAGTTTTTCTAATTATAATATATATCATCAAATTTAATTGTACACGTTATTAACTACATTGTATGTTTTAGATCAATAAAATTGTTATTCGTATAAGTCTGTGGTCATACAAACATGACCTTTATGGCCTTTGTGACTACTGTTGCCTAATAAATAGTAATAGTTAAAGCTATTAATATTTTTAAGTCGAATTTATAGGAATACTTCTTCTTCTTCTCTTCGAATAGCGCATACTTTCAAAAAATATAAAATGTAAGCTTTATTTTATGGGGAAATAAAAAAAAGCCGAAAAAATAAAAAAAATATTTAAAGAAGTTCTTCTGCAGTGACTTAAGATTAATAAAACAACAATGCTTCTGCAAACAATATAAAACAAAATTGATTTTGTTCGAGGAGTCAATGTACATTATGATGTTCTTATTCCATTTGCATTAATATACAAAATATAAATTTATCTCTTTAGAACTTTCTTCAGGATCTATCGTCTTGTGATATGATAGCATCATTATACAGAGTGGGCCCAGAAATCATTAACATTTGATTCTTATATCCCGCGCAAACAAATGATGCGCGGGGCGCGGAGAGGAGTCTGAACACTAGGTTCACGTGGCAACAGCGGTCTTACTGTGTTAAATAATTTTATTTAAACAACAGTATGCTTATTACTGTGAGACGCTTATTTCGCTTTGAATAAGATCTACACGACTTAGATTAGTGTCCGAGTGCTTCTCTAATAAAGAAATGGGTGAAAAGGTCGAAGAGACGTTCTCTTCGACCTTTTCGAGATCAAACTAAATGTGGACCGAAGAGAATGTGCAGCAAGTTTCCACTTCTGTTCGACGTAATCCAGATTTATCGACGTGCAAACGTTTGGCTGAATTAGGATTATCCCGCACATCGTAACGCCGTATTTTGAAATTATATCCATACACGATCCAGATAGTCCAAGTATAGAGATAGATCCAAGTCGTATGCCGAAATAATGTTAGAACGATTCAATAATTTTGACATTTAATTTTCTGAAGAAGCCTATATTCATTTTAACAGACATGTAAATAAATAGAATTGCAGATATTGGAACAGTAAAAATGCCGAAATTAAACACGAGAGGCCACTACATTCTCCCAAAGTAACTGTATGGGTTGCAATTTCAGCAAAAGGAATTGGATACTACTTTTTCGAAGATTTTCGCAGTCGGTCATTTACTCTTAATTCTGCTGAATATGTGAAAATGTTACGGAGTCCTTGGGACCGATGCTACTGGAATTTGCTGGTTACATTCATAATACATGGTTTCAACAAGATGGGACTACTTGAGTCACATCCAATGAGTCCCTGCCGGCAGTCAAAGCCTGTTGCCGGAAAAGCTGATTTCCAGACTAGGTGACATTCCATCTCCACCCAGAAGTCCAGATCTATCCCCAGCAGACTTTTTTTATGGGGTTATCTGAAAAATCGTATCTACATTAAAAAAACCAAATGTGCTACGTCAACTAAAAGCAAAAATCAGTGAAGAGATGTCGGCGATCTGACGGTCTGTTCCTCGATGAGTATTCGAAAATTTCGGTGCTTATTTAGAAGAGTACAAACGTCAAAACTGTAGACATTTAGACGTAACATCGTCTAAATGACCACCAAATTATGTAATTTTTAAAAAATAAATTTCAATTAATGAGCTTTCTTGTCAATAAACAATTTTTATAATATGTCAAATGGTTTTTTATATGATTTTTTCAAGCGTTAACTAATTCGTGGCCCATCCTGTAGCTATATCTCAGCCAAGAGACGTCCACTGGTGGACATAGGCTTAATAACATTCTTGCAAAATTTTATCGCTGTATATTACTTAAGTATTAAGTTTTAGGCTAGGCCCTAGATAAAGAAACAAACTCACTTCGCATCTATAAAATTATTGTTAAAATAAGAATTTAACTGCTTCGGTGGCGCAGTGGTAGCTTATGCGACTGAAGTGCTTGAGGTCTCAGGTTCAATTCCCGGGTCAGACCACATTTTTGTATGATCTTTAAATATTTATATCGGAGTTTGGATGTTTTCTATGTATAAAATGTGCGTATTTACTAAAAAAGTAAATGTATATTTATATCAGTTGCCAGTACAAGCTCTTCTTAATTTGGGGCTGGGTGGGTAATTATAGTCTATCAACGTAAATTTAACACAAAATGTATATGTATGTTTGGAATTATGGCAATAAGGTTACGTAATTAAATTGAATAACATGGTGATCTTCAGACACACAATTGGTAATTAATACATTGCTCTGAATTAATACAATAGTCATAACTGTATTCAGTCCTGTATTACTTTACTCAATTACCTACCTACTGTAGCTAGAACTCTCTATTGTCCTTTGTCTATCGAAATGCATAGACTTGTGAGTAATAATATTACATAGTGTTAATGTCTAAAATTTCATTATCTTGAGGGTGTTGATACATTTAGATATATGTGAAATGTTTACATATTGTCTATATAACTGAATTCTGATATATTTTCTATAAACACTAAAGTTTCATTTTCGTCTGGGTTAGGCAGCGATGATAAAACACTATTTTTACGAACCTAACGTTTAGCTCGCACTGATTCCACATTTACCAATACAAGCACGGTACAGAGCACCTTTAACAATACTCAGTGCTCATTTTTAAGGTTTTTAGTCAATGAGTCTTGGTATATCCAACATGCCAAACTCTTTCGAAATTCTTGTCGCTACAACTTCTTTCAACCTCCATCTCATACATCTCATCATGCCATAATCACTCTTACTTATATTACAAAAGTGAAATACAGTTTCAAGATAATTGTCACGTGAAAGTCGATATATCATTTAGTCTTCGTTCAGTCACAATCTCTTAAATATTTAATCCTTTCATTCTTTCTCTACTGAACTGCAAAATCTTCTGTTGAATTGTTATGTAATATTAAAATTCTAAAATTTTTTTACTTCAGTGTAAAGGATTTCCAAATTGTACTTTAGTTAATGTTTTGTATGATATATTAATATTGTTCTAAAAAGTTCACTTCAATTAATATTTACGTATAATATGAGGAAGATTACTTACATTGCAATCTATGGTTTCAGCAATAAATTTAAGAATATTGTAGTAAATTGTTGTAAGTTCTATTTAAGAATTTTGATATTATTATTTAGCATTCCATTGAGACTAATAACAACATAGTGCGATCAGTCATAAATCCAAAAAGTTAGTTACCTTTTAGTTCTCTAGATGGAGTTGTTACAAACTTAGATCACGTTATCGTTGTGTTACCCAAGTTAGTGTATAAGACCTACAAGCATTTTATATGATAGAACAAAACTGCAGTTTAGTACAAGGCAACAGCCAATTAAACCCTGGAGACTTACAAACCCATAGCACAGTGCACAGTGGTTTTATTCAAATCCTTCCTAGTGTCACAAACCCATTTCAAAGATACCACGTTTTGTATCAAACAATACTATTCGCCTTTCATAGACAAAATTTTGCATAAAAATTTCACACATAATTGATTATTCATTTCGGGATATTCCTTCTAGATATTATTATAAATTATCCCATAAACTTTATCCAATACATTACATCACAGAGACCTATATTTTTCTTGTTTTTTGTAAATTATTGAAAATAAAAAGGTTTGTTGTTTCATGAAATAGCGTATAAAATATAATACTCAGTTTGGAAAAACAAGAAAATCCTTTTTAGTATTATCCTTTTTCTATAAAAATATACTATATTTACAGTAAACAACTGTATATAAAGTAAGCTGTAAAATAGTAAATCTTGACAAAAGATTTCCATGAATAGAATATCTTCTAACTTTTTCATAGTGAGATGGCAAATGTATCCGTCAGTTACAGAAATATTCAGATCCGTGTCTAGATGTGAAATATAGTCGCTGCACTATGGACACAAAAATATCCCAAAAAAATAAAAAGTTCTTAAGTTGCACAATTTGCACAAGTATTTAACGATAGAGATATTCAATATGAGTATTCCTTAAATTCTCATTGTTTCCAGATAAAATTTGTAAACTATTCTTTGTAATATTTTGTATAAATGCTGTCAGAGGTTTGGAAAAAAAGATTAACTTTCATACAGAAAGAAAACCAAAATTACTTGACAAAATCTACGTTTACCCGAGTTTGTCTAAAAAATCAAACTACACGCTTCAAAACATATTTCTTAATTTTAGGCTCTTCAAACAACCACATAACTTAATTAAATAAATCGTAATTCAATACTGAGAATGGCAAAAGTTTAATTAATTCATTGAATTTTTATTCTATTACAAGGATAATACGGTATACCAATTTAACAAATTCTTAGAAAAATCGAAATAACTGGAATACTTGTGGACACGTAGCATTCATTATAGATATTGAGAGAAATAAAGGGTGTTTTTTATAGAGATTTAGGTTTACTTTAAGTTGCAATAAAACAACGATGGATTATTCGATTGACATGAATTTTATTTATTCGAAAGATAATCTTGTGGCATTACATTTTAAATATAATTTCTGGCATATGACTGCCACGGCTGGCGCGGATGTAGTCCAACCTGGAAATCAAATTTTCGATGACTTTTTCCAACATTTGTGGCCACATATCGGCAATAACACGACGAATGTTATCTTCCAAATGGTCAAGCGTTTGTGGCTTATCCGCATAGACCAATGACTTTACATAACCCCACAGAAAGTAGTCTGGCGGTGTTAAATCACAAGATCTTGGAGGCCAATTCACAGGTCCAAAACGTGATATTAGGCGGTCACCAAACGTGTCTTTCTATAAATCTATTGTGGCACGAGCTGTGTGGCATGTTGGGTCGTCTTGTTGAAACCACATCTCCTGAACATCATGGTTATTCAATTCAGGAATGAAAAAGTAAGTAATCATGGCTCTATACCGATCACCATTGACTGTAACGTTCTGGCCACCATCGTTTTAGTACCACTAGTACACCGTACACCGTATATCATAGTACACCGTCGTCATAGTACACCGTAGCCACCAGTACGGACCAATGATTCCACCAGCCCATAAAGCGCACCAAACAGTCAGGTTTTGTAGATGTAACGGTGTTTCGACATACACTTGAGGATTACCTTCACTCCAAATGCGGCAGTTCTGTTTGTTGACGTAGCCATTCAAACAGAAGTGCGCTTCATCGCTAAACAAAATTCGCTAATGAAAATCGGGAATAACGGTAATCTCGTTTTGGGCCCATTCAACGAATCTACGCCTTACTTGATAATCATTTGGCTTCAATTCTTGCACGAGTTGGATTTTGTGAGCACGCAAACCAAGATCCTTCCGCAAAATCTTCCATAAAGTGGATGGACACAGATCCAATTCCTGTGCTCGATGGCGGATGGACTCCTCCGGGTCTTCCTCAATGCTACGCTCTACAGCAGCAATAGCTTCTTCTGTACGCACCGTACGGCGTCTCTGGAGATGCAAGTTATCAATAAGAGTAAACGTGGTGCGAAAACGTTCCATGGTCAATCAAATTAACTGCTCTGATGGACGATTTTGTCGATGATAAAATGGACGTAGTGCGCGATACGTTTTCCGCACAGAACCATTATTTTCGAAATAAAATTGCACTATTTGCAAGCGTTGTTCAGGTGTGAGTCTATTCATGATGAATTGCCAAAACAAACTAAAAATAAATCACTTGACAGCTGTTAAATCGGTCGCCATCTTAAAAAGTAATGCCAACTTAAATTTCTATACATCTATAAAAAACACCTTTTATTAAAGAGATAAAAATATTCAATAATCATAGTTGCAACGAGCGAGTGTAATTTCAAACTGGAGATGTCAAACTTGAAGTGGAAGGCTTAAAATATTAGTTAATAACAATGTTTATTGAAGTATTTCAGGCATAACTTTTTCATAGCCTGCAAACGCATTTTAAGAATGCAGTAACTAAAAACTCTAGAATAGGTTTCAGAATGAATTTTTATTACAGGTTCCAGCTTTGAAAAAAACTCCATTAAATATTTACTGTAAACTCCACGAGTAGTTATATAGTTTCATTATAATGTAGTTACAATACATACCACCCAGCTGTGGCTATCCCTTTGGTTTTGAATCTCCAGAACGCCATGTTTAGCGAGTGCCTACAATGTAAATTTGAAACATTCCCTAAATTTCGAATTCCTTGAATAGCCTGTTTGGCTTGTGGATAACTGAACGGGTGAAGGAACGAACCTCGTGAAACTTACGCCAAGAATTTTCATTTATCTTAGTTCTAAGTAAGTATAAAGGTAAAATGTATACACATCAAAAAATGACTAGCATTTTACGGTGCTTATAAGATACTTATAAGTTAAGCAAGAGTCAAGTATGAATATTTGATTGAGATCAGCATATTGGTATATTACTTTTCATCAGAAATTTTTCTCCTGCTAGTAAAGGAAACCTCATGTTCATGACTTTACAGTTATCTAAAACATTTACTCTTAAAGCAACAGTCAAAAGCAAACAAAAAAAATGGACAAGGTACAGTTGTACGTAGATAGAGCAATTAAAAAAAATATCGTATAATAAAAAATTTAAAGTGTTACCATAAATATATTTAAGAATTACTATTATAGAAAACCAATTCAATCACGACTTAAGCCCGCATGGGTTGACACCATGTGGGTTTAAGTCGTGATTGAACCGTTTATTTCAGACATAACACCTTTTACTATTGTAGTCCAGGTATTACTTGTTCGGTATTTAGTCTTAAATCAGTCTCTAGTTTTTTTAACAGGCATTCCTACAATCAAAAGTTAGACCATGTCCACCTTTCACAAAAAAAAAATTGCGAGTCAATTTTCTGGCTAGTACTAAACAAAGGGCCAAGTTTCCAAAATATCTATTTTATGGTAAATATATATGTAAGCATATGTGTAATATATAAATAAAGAATTCAAAACTTATGGCGCACACACAATACCACATTGGAGCCTTCAGGGTAATAAAACACTACTATTATCTTTAGTCACTAAATCTATTCAAAAGTTAGAGATCGCTATTTGTAATAAAACCGTCCATTGTACGACCTAACATTAATATTACTGTTCAGCCTATTCTTTTCTAACTGGGTCAAAAAGGTTTTTTGCTCTGCAAGTGTAGTGTATTCTTATAGTCATATTTTTCTATATTAATATTTATATGATATAAAATTCCTTTGCTTCTATCAAGAATAGTATTCAATTATTTTTAGAAAATGATCATTAATAAAAAATTGTCTAAACAGCATAGTGTGGCGTATGTGACGGATTAAGAATACCGAGTATCACCACCCATATTCATCCCGTAGATATCGTAAGAGATGGGTGGGAGCAAAGTACGATTCCAAGTATGTACGATGGCAAGTATTCCATTTGGTTGTCTTCCAACGGGATGCATATTCCAGTTTTTGAGGGAAAGGGCCTTCAACCACTTTCTGCAGGCAGCTGATAAGGGCGCCTGACCGACAATCGAGACCCATCCAAAGCGTATGATTTTAGTCGGTTACATTTCGACACGCTACCTCGTCGCAAAATCCGCTGAGACGACGGCTCGAGGGGATTTGACACTTAAAAAAGTGTATTGTGCTACACAGATTAGTAAGGGCGACAAAAAGTTATTATGTTATATTAATCTGCTATTACTAGATCGCCAGAATCAAAATATATTGAAGTGGGTGGAGAATAAAGAACAATACTTATTAGATGTTTTGTACCTAAAACATTTAGATATCCGTCTGCGACTATACTTACGGATTTTATTGTTCATTTTCATTGGTCTCATCAGTTTTTATGTTTTTTTTTGATGTTAAAAAAAACATTCTGTGGTCGACAATATTATTTACAATTTTATATTTTTAAAAATCAATAACTAAGTTATATCTAATAAATAAATCAAAACTTAAAAAATATATAATATATCGAACAGAATGATTACTAGAATCACATAACACACTACTCCTTGCACACACTGTGATGTACTCCTAGTCGATCTCAACAACGGCGGCCAGTTTCAACGGATGCCAGTCAACTACACAAGAGATACTATAGTGCACAAGTGTATGCGCAAACACAAGTGCATCGTCTATTCCCTCATCTTTACAATCTGATTGAACAACTGTCCGACACAACCGAGCAGAGATCAACTAACTGCTATAATTATCCTTTCTATCCCGATTATCCGACACGACTGGCCTGACGGCTTTACGTGCTCTCCAAGGCACGGAGGTTAAGACCCCAACTTTCCACCTCCAAGTTGTTCTTAAGTATTTCAATCATCAAAAAAAACTCAATAACACTTTTTAACTTGACCTGGGAATCGAACCCAAGACCTCTTGATTGGCAGTTACATATACTAACCGCTAGAGCAACGTAGCAGTTGTACAGATCACTATGTACTACAAAGCCCTTAAAACATATATGCTAATTGCAATGAAATCCAGGTGTCAATGTGGCACCCTGCTTTTCTTTTTAATGTAAATCTGGGCTTTAGAGTTCCTATTTTCTACATAGTAGTTTAAAAAAGACTTAAAATATACAATTTAATGGAGCAAATCTGTCAACCAATCAATGCCAAAACCTTAAACTTACCAAACAAGTGATGGACGTAGTTTCAAATATAAACCACTGTTTTGAACAAGACATCGGGCACATCCCCTGGACTTCACTTGTTGTTTCCGAAGTACATTTTCCATCCTAGTTTTAATTAGTTCATCAGATAATTTAGTTTGCGCGTCGCTCGTTACGCCAACGAAGTGGACAGGCTAATGCAGCCTGAGCCTATAATCTAATTATTTGACGAGACAAATACGGGTAATAAAGGTTCCACCATCTTATTACGAGTCATTATTTAGATAGGGCAGTATCAAATTTATAAGGGGTATACATATAAATAATGGACACATTTATTAATTTCTCTTGAAATTCCTACTCAATTCAATAAATGTGAAGATATTCCTGTCTGGTTATCTGTTACACTTTTACGAGCAGATGAAAATATTTGATTTTTGACGAAGGGCATAAGCTATATTTTATCACGAAAACTGATACAACGCGGGCGGAACCGCTGACAATAGCTAGTGTTACATAACTGTAAAATGGACTTTTTGCAAGAAAAGTGTGAAGTATTGATAAAATTTACGTCTAAGTGGTGTTCAATATGAGTACAGCAGAGTAAGCAGTGAGAAACTTCGCTCGTTGAAAATCATGATTCTGTTTATGGTGTGAAACTAGAGTGCGTACCATTCGAAGGGAAAGAGGGCGATTGTTCCTCTCCGTGAACAGAATAACCGTGAGTTTCTTTCATTACGAGCTAAATTACTTTACTCAAACTTCCACGTGTTTCCAAAGTCCTCGTTTCTCAACCAAACAGTTGTTCTCTGGATTACTGTCCCTTTGAAAATCGGGATGGTACCTGGACATCATTTGGTCATAACTAAAGTTTTAGCTTTATATTTTGATCACACTAGTAGATTTACCACACTCATAATGGTTTATATATATTTTATTCGTAACTATTAATGGTTTATATTTCTTATACTTAAATGTCTTAATGTTTATATAGGGTAATATATGTATATGAGCCGTATTTTCTTTCTTGATAACTTTTATTTTTTTCCTCCTATGCTGTGCCTTAGGGTGGGCCAAAGAAAACTTTTAATTTTCTTTTTTCTTAAATACCATGAAAATATTGTCAGAAATGACGAAAAAGATTCTGGTAGAGTTTGAACTGTTAATATTGATATTAAGAGGTGGTGATTCGAAGACAACTAAAGTTGAACTTTCACCTTGAATAACTTTTAACTAAAGTCGACTTAGAAAAAAATCATATCAGATATTTTTTATGGATTATTAATTTTTTTGTAAAAACAAGTTTTCGTCTTTACTAGAAAATTATTCGATTAAACGCATGAAAAATCGAAAGAAAATAAAACAAAATGCCCGCGTTATTTCAACGGGAAATTAAAAATTACGAATTGCCATCTCTTAATATCAATATTAAGAGCTCAAAATCTACCAGAATTTTTTTTCCGTCATTTCTGAAAATATTTTCATGGTATTTAATTAAAAAAAAAAGTTTTTTTGGCCCACCCTACTGTGCCTCTAAGCGGAACTGTATGGAAGTAAGTTTACAAGTGTACTAGACATAACTAGTGCACCTGGTCATTAATTGCCGCACAGCTATTAAACTTTTTAATCGTGTATGTACCTAACAAAAAACTAAGAAAATAAATAGTACAACGAAATATTGTGTAATGTATCGATCAAAAGTTCCTTCGAAGAGCTTAACTTTTTGTGATTAACGTCTATCAAAGCCATTTGTTTGCTCTATATCGTGACACAATACCATTAAGTAACATGAACAGGGCTATAATTTACAAAAGAATTACTTTTAACAAGATAAAAATAATATAAGAACTTTGTGAGCAGCACCTTTCCGTCACGACCCCAATGAAGCGAGATGTGTCACATTTTTTTGTATACAAAATAAAAATATTTCACTGTCGTAAAAAGTATATTTTGCCTTGTTCCTTTGTTGCGAAACAGACGGTCTATTCGTTATTATGGTATATTACATTTTTCAAGTTATATCTACAGACACTTTTACAGTTACAAACGAATGGCTTTATTATGTTTTTCTTCATTATCTTTGTTGTCTTCATTACATTATGCTGACAATATTACCTTAGGAACTGGAGATGCTTTTCGTAGAATATTTCAATATCTCTTTTATGTTTTTTATATTTTTTAATTGCAAAAGTATGTATTTTACTTTAAAATTAAGTTACGTTCTCATAAAACAAACTTCTTCATATATCGATTTATTTTTAAGTCTACATATTGTTTCATGATAAAAATAAACCTAATAAACATGGCGCACATACGAGTAGGTATTGCACGAGTTCCAATCAAATAGTTTTTGTATTAAGTAGTCTGCACTTTGATAATGATGTAATTTTATTTGAATCGATTGAGTACCATTATTTAATGTTTTATCGTGCACGCCTACATACAAATGAATGATCATTACAAATTGATGCTTTAAATAATACAAATTCTGTTCGAATGAAGCTTCTATAGGAGATTGCCTGGTTTAACGTCTGGTTATTTAACTTTGAACTAAATCATTGTTTACTCAAAAGTCTTTCATGTTCCGTCTATATTGTAACTTTGAACAGTCTTCACACAACAAAGTTATTATTAAAAGTTTAGAAAAAAAAATCAAAAGTTCCAATAATTTTTAGAAATGACTTTAATCCTCTTTTTACCTGGAAATAATTACAGACTTTAAAAATCTTATTCTATAATTTATTTACAGCCAATATCTAAGTAGTTACAACCTTACTTACTATTTATACACAAAGAAACATTACTATTATTAAGTTATACATTCTGTGAACGCTTACCTATATTTTTACAACCTATATCACATTTTCATTTTATTTCTAGTGTCATTACAGTAATGGGTTTAAAAATATATGTTAAGAAAAAGTCACTTTCTGCTCAGAAATAGGAATAAAAAGAAAAAAATTATTGATTTGTTAAATGTCGCCGTCTTGTTTAGTAAATAAACCTATATTGAAGTATTTCACAATTTTATGATAAATGAGTTGCACGTTATTTATTATATTTTACAAAAGAAGAATATGGATAAACATATAAACCAATATGCGCCTCCGAAGATTAATAATATGACGCTTAAGTTCACAGTAGAATATAAATTTGAGTCATTTCACTAACCACTCACATACTACTAACATTTTAAAAGGATTTTATTTTGTATCTTAATATCGTATTGTCAAGCGTTTTATGTACATTTAGATATGTTATTTGATGAGGATATAATTACTGTGAGATTTTATGCAAAGTATATTAAGTCCAAGGGTGGCTGCCGCCTGTCATTTTATCTATGAGAGTATTCAATTTATTTACACAATAGTCTAAAAAGTCAAAGTTGTAGTCTTTGTCTCGGTAAAAATAAACTGCCTAACGATAAAAGCCAATGTTGTACCATTAATAGTACCATCAAATCTGAGTTTATATCGATCAAAATGTTAGAGGAGGCACTTTTGCCGATTTCAGTCTTCAATCTAATATTAACACAAAAGAATATTTTATTTTTATTTTAACTTCTAACAACGCTAAACTGTTGTTTCTACTAAATCCGGAGAGGGTCAACAAAAACCATCTTTTAAATCCGGATAGCCCAAATCAGGCATAGCTCTTCTGGAACCATTGCCTCTTGAGTTTTCTACTCGCAAACTTCGACCACCACGACCTAAGCTAGCATACCTTGTGTCCGCGAGCTTGTCTCTTTGAGCTACCTCGTCATAGTAACGAGCATCGTTTAACCCTGCACTGTATTTCTGACTTAAGCTGTATTTATCTATTGTAGCGTACTTTTGCACTGTTGCATATTGACGCGCTGCTTCGGGAACACCGTTTGTTTTGGCGCGGTCAAATGGTCTTTCTTCTGGTGGCAAAGCACCATCTAACCTGGCTTTGAATTCCTTGTCTTTTTTTCGTCGCCTGCGACACGCGCAAAGTGCGACAATAATCGCACATAGAAGTAAACCAGCTCCAGCAGCAGCTGCCACGTATGGTGGAGGCAAAGATATTCTGAATGAGCAATTAGAGTCATCTTCATCATAACCTGAAGGACAGTGAGGACTTCCATCACACCACAACGCAATAGGTATGCAAGCGTTCAGTTCCGGGCATCTAGACAAGGAAAGTACCATTTTATAATAAAAAGTAAATAAAGTAATCAAGTAACGTGCATTATAATTGAACTAAATAAGTGGCTTACCTATAGCGACATTCTAATGAAACTGGTGCCGGTATTATATTTATTGACTCCGAATCATGTTCAAAAGAAGGTTCCTTGATAAGTTCAATCCATTTAATTGAATAGTCAGCCTGTTCATGTTGCAGAAAATCGATAACGTAACTGCGAGCATGAGGTTTTAGAGACGTTTCCAGTGTAGTTTGAGATGATTTCCATCCCGGTGAAAACAATTCTATGGTATTTTTATCATCGGGACACACTTCTTTAAATTTTGAAGTATCATGAGCTTCGTAAATAAACAATCGATTTGGAGTAGGGCAGAAAGGTGAAGAAGATGTCACCATATATCCTGAGATTTTAACATATAAGTATCTGCCCTGTACTGCAGTTACTTCATCGCCTCCGGGCTCAATTAACCAAGGTCTGTGAACGCAAGCAACTTCAGCTCTTACACTTTCTGATATAACATGTCTATCTCCAACAATTTCTGGTGCTATAGGGATATGTCGTTTATCAAATAGTCTGATTTCACCGCTGCTTCCTCTGAGCCGCCTTTTTCCCCACCCTGAGGAACAAACGGTTTCATCCCCAGGTCCAGTTGGAACAAACTTGTATTCGCCTTCAAAAGCAAAATCATCGTAGTCTTCTGTAATATTCATCATTGTCACCGTAAAATTAATTTCCACTACTGGCGCTGTTAGCGTATGTATATTTAACGGTTCAGATCTATTTGTACAAATGCAATCTCTTTCAATAGCCACTCCCTCCCAAGGGTATTCTGTTATGATAATTTGAGCAAGTCCTTCACCACCGAAAGATCGTTTTACAGGCCTATCACATATCCAACGACTAGTGCGTGAATCTTTGTAAGTATTACAATATTTGTTTCCAAAGTAGGTACTTGTGAAGGTCAACTGAATTCTTTCACCTTGCTTTGCTTCGAATCTGAAACATTATCATATTCCAATAAAATTGTAGACATATTAAACTATATCTACTAAATTTTAAAGATAATTCTCACCTAAGAATACAAGTAAGATTTTGGGCTCCACCTCTACCATAGTAAAATATAGCCCGAGGAGCTTGAAATCTGCCAGAATAGGTCTGAGCAGATTTAAAAACTCTGTCGCAGGCAGACTGTGAGTCTGCCAATGGTTGACCTTGTTCACTCACATCTACAAACTCGTAACGAAGGAGAAATGATACAGGATAAAGTGCTGATCCCTGTCGCAGTTCCTGTAACAAAATTATGTTTTCAATAACGAAATAATAAAAAATATTTTATAACTGAAATATATCCTTTTCATTTAAAAAATATTGATAGAGACATCCATCAAATCTGATTTAAACTTTATGGGAGGTATTTTAAACGGACCTTTAATGGTTAAATATGAAACTCCTTAAAGCTAGCGACTGATCACTTTAATTACTAATTTACAATTTACTAACTTTACAATCTAATTCTACTTCAACACTAACTAGTGAGTCACCAAGGTCAGCTTCACCGTAGAGTAAAGCTGCGTGGTGTAGTAAAACTTCAAATATTTAGTTAGAAACTTGTGTTAGTTCTTCCTCTGTTGAATTTAATATTGAATAATAAAGCAGTTCTCGACTAGTAACTTTAACAACTTGTTTAAGACTAGATTTCCTATATTATAATAACCAGAACGTATTCTACTTGCTGCACAGCTGTGTAAAATGCTAATAACACTGTAGAAGACTTTGTAATAATTGTGTATACTAACTCATGCATTCAACAGATTTTAAATGCATTTGAAACTGTAATCAGATTTATTACTCCCAATTATTTTCGTGTTTCATTAATTCAGCGTTGAGTTTGAAATAGATGTGAAATTTAGAGATTGCATTATTTGCGAACGAGTATTGAAATCAGTATTTATAAATGGAGTTTCAGTACTACGATCTATAATTACATAATTCGACATGCACTTCCTTTGAAATTAGGTTTACATATTTTATAATGTTTTGTTTGAAACCTTGAAAATTTTTTTCCTTTCTATGATCATTTTAATGACTGCATACTCTTATTGGATGCCATTTGGGGCACCTCTTCTATGGGAATAGAACTAAGCCTCTTTCATTCTCCCAATGACTTTATCAAAAATCCATTCCTGTTCATATATTTTAATTTAATTTAGTCCAGCTATGTCGCTTTTAACCACAATAGTAATATAATAATCCTTAATATATTACACATCGTTTTCACACAAAATAAAAGAAACTGTAGTTTATTCTGTTTCTGCCAACCTTTATTTATATCTCATTACCTCAAGAATAATTAGTTTTGAATTAAAATCATCTTTGTAAATAATATTTAATTTTACTTTTTAAATATCAGTTTCAATTGTTATTTAATTAAATTAAATAATATAAAGTTATTTAAGTATAAACAACGTTATCTTTATTTTATAAATAGAAAAAAAAACAAAATTGATGTTACCCAATAAATCTGCGTTTTACAGACACGTTCGTACGTGCGCCATCGTGATATTACTACCACTTGAAATAACGGGACAACACTAAAACATTCCATCACTCTAAACGTACTGAACTAGCACGTACCCCTTGCATTATTCACCATAGCAAATGCAACGAACGCTGAGCGCGTGACTTATCTATCCAAGCTGGTATGAATGTTTTACACTACACAAAAGTTATAGCAAGTCGAGGCAATACAGCAGAAAGGGCAGTGGCGAGAGCGTAAAGAAAACAATAGTCACTGGCATAATCCCGCGTGAATTGCTGCTTTGAATGTCAAAGTACAGGATCAATACTGAAATGGGTAGCAGCGTTTTGTATACACGACTTTAGCTATTCTAATGGGTGCGGCTATATTTTTAGGGGTATCGCCGGTTTTATATTTGTTATTTTTCTTTTTTTTATCCATCTAAAGCTATATATAGTAACTAGATTCGTGTAGTTCACGTAGTCACAACTCTAGTTTACAATACTAAATCGACAACAAAATTACATTACATTGTGATAGTAATCTCTTTTCCATAGAAAGCTCACTGTCCAATATTGGACTGTTAAATACAACAAATGATGATGTACAATAAAATATTTACAACATATATAACGCCTTATTATGTTCTTGAACAATTTTTGATCTATTTTTTTTCAACACAATAAGCAAAGGAGTAACATGACTGTATCAGTGGATGATGATAGGTTAAAAAAGAAAGAAAGATAGAATAGGTTACTGACCCGAAGTGACTTCAAGACGAATGAGTAGTACTTTGTTAATCTACAAGTAGTAATTTAAATATAAACCTCCTTTCTGAGGAAAGATCTAAGTGCAGCAATAAACTATTAAAAGCTGTTGTTGATGTTAATGAATTTATAAAGTAAAGTTCAAATGTATTTTGCGATATTTATCTATTGCATACAATTTCAGAACTCAATTAAAATGTCTTTAATAAAAACATGTAATAACCCATTTGAATGATATTGATAAATGATGATGATATTTTAACATTTTGTCAAATTTTTAGAACTCATCATCTTACTCTATATCAAATGGGAACAGAGCCACATTGATTTCACCACGAGCGGGCCAGCCCGAACGGGGGAGAACTAACCTCCTACAGAAGACCAACCTTAAGTGGTGGCAACTGTTTTTTTGTGCTTTGTTGGTGAGTGCGTGACCAGAGACCCATTGACGCAAGGGTGACAGTTATCATGATAAGAGTCTGAGCAATACAATGCCACGATGACTGTCGTGTGTTTGTCAAGCGGGACATCAAGAAGCATCTCGCTAGGGTGTCATAGAGTGTCACCATATTGCATTGTTTGCATTCGCAATGAGTATGGTGACCACAAATCTTGGATTCTATTAATGCTTTCATCAGACAGAGTAGAATCACTTTGGCAGGTTCAAACAAAAAAAAAGTAAAAAAATCGTGACACTTTATAAGGACTGCTAGTAAATTCAGAGCTAGGTCAGATTCCGAAGCGATATTCGTTGTACACGTCGGCTAAAAATTTCATGCTCCCAGTCACATCCCTCTGTGCATACGTGAGTACATGATGAAATGGGAAGATAAATATTTGCAACAGTAATTATGTGAGTTTTGGCAGTTAGTTGTTTGCAAACTGTTTGTGTCATTAATTACGCTGCTTAATTCTTTTGAATTAGAGTTTTGAGTGTTAAAGCGTGATTAGAATTGCGATTGTGGAGTTATACATATTTTGGTACAAGCAATACTTATAACAATTAACGACTAATGGTTACAATTTTCGAGTGCGTTTTAATTATTTTGAAAATTTCTTTAAAGCTATTACATATAAAAACAATGAACTAATAGTTACAAAAATTATTAAATTAAATAAGCAAGTTGTTTAGAAAAAAAAAGTGTTAACTGAAATCTAACTTACTGTTAATCGTCTTTTTTCTCATGGATGATATGTACTTTATGTGTATGTATAGGAATTATCGTAATCTAGTAGGTATTTCTTAGCCATGAATTAACGTTGTGAGAAGGTGCACTGGCCATGATTAATTAAATAAAGTTCCAGAAAGTCTGTTTCTAAAATATTTTCAAAATATTTCCTAGCACTTATTAATTTATCTCATGGTAATGGAATGTTAACTAAGCTAAATAATAACCTTATAAAAAGTACCATAAATAAAGTTTTTTGCGATAGATCATGTTTTTTTGTAACGTGAAGTCATTTGTCTATGTAAAATAAACGATGTATACGTCTTTTAATCAAAGAGTCGCCTAAAATAGAAAAAGATTAGAAAAAAACAACAGATATTGTTTAACTTTTTTTAACAAATTTAGTAGACTGGTTGAAGTGGATATAGATTTATTTACATTTCATAAAAAATAATGAATTCTATTAATATTTAAATGTATGACAAAAGCATGAATTAAATCAACTTACACATTGTAAGTACAAAATGAAACAGTTAAATTCTTCACTTACTTGTAAAATGGTGAGTGCACTTCCGGTGGTGATGTAGCTTTCAGAAGGTGCACATGGCCGAGTCGCTCTAGTTGCGTTAGACAGCAGAGCGTGGTCGCAGAGCCTCGGTGATTCTTCGCGGCAGAACAATCCAAGTCGTGATTTTTTGTCGCTCATATCCAACTGCATATAAAAAAAAATACCTTTTTTTTTGTTTTACAACAATAAATTATATTATTAAATAAACATATGGTGAAATTCTATCCCTTACAAGTAAATGTAAATACTCTTATTTAAACGTGCAATACTCAAAAATCCATTTATCTATTCCAAGTAAATTTATTTATTTGCTAATAAGTTCATTTTGCTGAATTAGTCAGCATATTTATAAATGAACCCAAAATTATGCAAATATATATTAAATACAGTTAAATTTGTGTGTTTTTACCAAAAACTTATGTGTAAGCCTATGTGTGCTTATGTGTTGCATAAAATCTTCTTTGTTTTAGTATAGAAAGCATTATAATACGTAGGAATAATGTAACGATGTTAATTATTATTTAACATTTTAATAAATATTTCTCTAAAATCAATGTGAAATAGTAATGTTAGTCTCAGTCCGGTATTATATCCAATATACTCCGCTTCGGCTATTTAATCCCGTGTACGAACGAAATTCACGCAAAACATACGAGTAAATAAATAACTGTTCTGCGTCGCCCAGTTTCCGTAGCGTGAAGATATACAGTTTACCATAATATCTAATACACATCGAAATAATTTATTTGAGATGAGGTGACTACCAGTAGGGGCTTTCATACAAAAAGATACCTTAATTAAAATAGAACTAAAAGTTGTGAATAAATTATTTATTCAACTCGGCAACACTATTTCCGTAGAGTATCTGGAAACGAACGGCAAAACTTTTCTGATTAAAGTGCCAACAAAAAATAACTTGAACTAGAACCGCTTATCCATTCTTAATGCAAACTGAAGAATCTCGGATGAATGAAACGAAACACCGCACTGCAGTTGGTGAGACTCGGTAAAAGTGCTCAGACACATTAAAGAAAATTAATGTTTGGCTGCCGACGTCAAGTGGGGAGGTAGGTAGTTGGCAAAGTGAAATGGCACGGATAAAGGCGGTGCGAATACAGCCCAATTCTATATCGTTTCGTTCTTGTCACAAGATAAGTCTTGCACACTGTGAAACTTTTACTTCGTACATGCTAAACTTAATCCACATTTCATTACGATACACGTTGGGTTACGAGTTTAAAACATTTAAATTAATGTTCTATAAAATTTTATATCTATGACCCGGTATTGTGATTCGGTTGCGATAACAATTTGAATATTTTATTTTTATTGAATGAACGCCAAGAATTGTTTTCTATAAGTAGGAAAGTTAGATAATAACAGTTTTAAAGGAATATATTCTATAATATATATTATATGACTGAAGATTAAGTATTATAGTAAAGAGCAGGCTTACAGCCCGATGGGTTATACTTAAACAAAACTAAACTTAACAAAAAGATTTACTTTTGATCTGTTTTTCTAGACTTAGAAAATAATGTATTTATATTTGTTACGTCGTTATTTAATTAGTTACATTTCGAAGTAAATAAATTATAAGTTTAAAAATGAAAAATAATATTATAAATAAAGATTCCTTTTTTGACATCACAATTCACTTGTATATTTAAATTCTTTTTTTATTGCCTTGTCAACAACTGTTTATACACTACTTTCACATTTGAATGAATTATTTTTATTAATTAATTATGTGCTCTAAATAAAAAAATATCTAGCAATTAAATGTTTTTATAACAGTAAAATAATTTTGCAGTCTCTTTAAGTACAACAAAAATCAGGTCATTATCTGACGAGCCTTTTTCGTGTAAATTTGGTCTGTAAGAGATCGTAGAACCCCAGTCTTATAGTAATGACGATGTGTTTAGGATACATTGGTATTATTATATTACAAATTACAGCGGAGTAATATTATAGGCTTAATATAATAATTAATACGTTATTTATTAGTAACAATAACATAACAAGTCTCACACGCGGTAGTCCGATCCCAACCTGTCATCTTACGTTGGTGAGTGCAAGACTGGAGGCCCATCTATGCAAGGGCGACAGTTATCGTGGTAAGTGTGTGTACCTTACCGACACTATGACTGCCATGCCTCTTACGTCTCCAAGCCGGTCGTAAGAAAACATTTCACTAGGCCACTATAGTGTGGAGCACCACACTGCATTGTCTGCATTCACAGTGAGTATGTTAACCATGACTGGTTCTATTCATGCTTTACATCAGGCAGAGTAGATTCACTTTGGCTGGCTACTGTAGCATGACCGCAGATGAACGTTCTAATCTATATGATTTGAGATAAAAGTATATAAATATATATATTAACTCTCAGACATAGAACAATCAAAGGTGTTTAGCATACAACTATTTTTCCTGGGTGAAAATAAATTCCGTGACCGCGACAGACAATAATCCAGTCACATTAAAATGTCTATCTATCACTCTTAATACTAATTTCAAAATTCATACAACATAAGTCTATAGAATAACCTAAGGCTCTGTATAAAGCTGAGTGATTTACGTGATAACTACATTACCTATTTCTTTTTTCACAAGTAACAAAGTATCATTGACATCATTACTTATTCCAACGTTTATAATTTATGTAACGAGTCGTAAAAGATGAGCAATGTTCTTGTGCTGTAATACTATCTGTAGATAACAAAATATAACAAATTACGGTCATTTCTTAGCTCGGCTGTAACGACTATAACCTGCAATTATTGTTCAAAATGTTATGTTTGGCCTTGTCTCGATTGTATATCTAATCCCGCAACGCTAATTAACAAGATAAATATTCTCCTCATTACGGTAAAAGGCCCGAGTTGCTTCTATAGCCAGAAATATCTTGGAAAATGTTTATAGCAATTGGTATTATCTAAATATCTCGACGGATAATGAAGGTAGTTTGAAATATATTGAATAATTCACACATTGAGTATATATAATTTTTTTATATGTTTGGAATTTCATGTTAATATAATGAAGTGGTTACTCGGCCTAAATTATAATGTAATCGAAAGTCTTTGAACACGTACTCAATGAGTAAATCGATCAATCACACATTTCAAATGGACACATACATATGTACATACAAACACTATAAAGGCACACACACACGAACCCTTCCTGTCTCACATTCTTATACACATACGCACGCATACATCAAAAACACACACATATACTTTTACGTATGCTGACCAGAACAATCCTGCGCTTTTGTAAAAATTATTATTTATAATTTGGTTTTACATTTAACAAGCATGTAAACATTCTTAATGCATGATTACAGAATTAATTATTTTCTTTTTGTATTCCTGAGATGGGCGTTAATGGCTGCAACACAGTTATTCGACTATAGCAGCCATTATCCACCACATCTTTTTCTGTGTATTTGGTTATTATTTATTTCCAAAAATAAACTTTATTAAAATGTAGACAGAGTGACACAAAGAGAACGTTAATGATAGGCTTGAGAATGAGAAAATTAAATACTGATTTTGTATGTCAAGTATGTCGATAGATACTACAGATATAAGTGAGTAACAAACCGATATTTGACAGTGTGAACGAATGTTCATGTAAAATATTTATACAAGACGGCGTCGTTGGAATGAGATATGTAACAAGAGTTGTAAGAGATCTACCAGGTACATCAGATGATTCGTACGCTACACTATCAGAATAAATTTGACCAAATATGGTTTTATACAACATATTAACAAATGGAGGATAGGAATACAACGAATATTTTGAAAAGCAAAACAAGGCCAACCGTGCTGTCTCAATTACGTGAATATCTGAATCTATTATACATTTTTTTATCATGACACATTTAAAAGTGTTGTATATGATATTATCATATAAATAACAGTGTTGGATGTCAAAGGACTAAAACATTATTGAACAATATATACGCTGGGGATAAGTCAGACAAACGGTATGTTTTAATCTTTCTAATTTATCCTTTTCTAATATAAATAATTTCCTGTTTAAAAAGCTATCTTCTGATGGCGCACGAATTTTCATATCCTTAATAAATGAGACAATGTTTTGAAACAATTGAGCGAGGTTCTGTCTGTCAGTTTTAATTTTATGTAAGAAATTAAAAAAAATATAGGAAGTTACTTTTCTTAACTTTTTTAAACTAATCAATCTATGTTTTAGTAAATTTCACTTAGCAACTGATTAGATATTTCTCTTGTAGAGTTTTAACTCTAATTTAAAAATAATATGTACAATTTTAGTTTCTGATACATATTCTTCAATAAGAATAATTTCTTAAGTAACTATCTATTTCCCACTCATTTTACAACGTAATTATTAAAAGACGTAGTACCTACAGAAAACTGTGTCAGGCTTCATAAAATCTTTTATTCGCTTCTCATAAAAGTTCGCTTTGCTTAAAATAGAATAAAGGACTCTTAACGCTTTAGTATCTAAATCTGATAAACTCCTACTGAAATTATGAATGTGAAAGTAATTTTATCTGTCTGTATCGTGCCAACTGCCTCGGTGGTGCAGTTGTAGCGAATGTGACTGCTGTGCTTGAGGTCAGTTTCGATTCCCGGGTCGGCCTAAATGTTTGTATGATCTGTAAATATTTACTTCTGAGTTTGGGTGTTTATTATGTATAATATGTATGTATTTACAAAAAGAATATACAAGTATTCTATTCTATCAGTCAGTCTAGTTGTCACAACACAAGCACTGTTTAGTTTGAAACTAGATGACGTTGTGTGTCAAATGTAGAAATATTTACATATTTATTTATCGCACGGTTAAACTGCTGAAACAATTTGAAAGAAATTTAGCATAGAGATAGTTTTTACCGCGGTAACTGACAGACACACAGGCGGCGCCATGGGATGAAACTATTTATTTATATAATTAGGAAAGCAATATCCATGAGATTATCTAGTGGTACTTCTAAAGAGAATTAATGAGGTAGTTTTTAGGAGTTACATTGAAAACTTACATTTCTGTCTAGATCTGCGTCTGGTGCAGCACCATCCCATATTGTTAACTGTGACGAACAATCCTTCTGTTGGTCAAAGCCAGCAGGTTCCGTTCCTGTTGAGTGGTACTTTACGAACGACACCCATACTATTTCATTAGCACGACCCTGGAAAATAATATTGGATATAATGACCGGAAAATGTATATTTTATAAAAAAACCTACTTATAAATGTTATAAAAAGACGTGTGCTGCTGTATCCTCTTTAATAGTCTGGATTTTTAAGTAGATCCTACATTTAATTATTTTAATATTTAATTATTTCAATAACAAACATATACTTGAAGGTATAACAGGTATTAAAAAATTGATAAAACAAGTTGTGTGTGTATGGGAAGATGGTTGATATGGAAACGGTAAGTTACTGTCGTTTGATATAAAAAGACAGCATAGGACATGATTACAACAGACTTGCATAAATTTTCAATAACAGATTTTTTGAGTTGATAAAAATTAAGCAGAGAAAATTTTGGCGTTAAACGTACATTGGCAAAATGTTTATGTACCTGAAAATAGTAAACGCACGATGTATTGGGAGGTAGTGAATGTCTCGGATTTCTTAACACTCCGCTAGTTTTGTCCGAAGAGCGCAGTACAAAACGACATCGACCATCGGAACGCACGTACGAATGTGAATCTTTATCCACGTACAGTACCTGCAATAAAATACATCTATGTACTTGTTTTATATTTTTTTTTAATAACATTTCATGTAAAATTAGATGATCAATATTCAACAGTATATAATATTTTACTACGTAGGACAACAGCACTGTAAAGAGAAAAAAAATGAAATATACCTTATACAAACCGATCTGACTAGAGTGTTCTAGTAAGCATAAACCTTCATTTAAAGAAGAGGCCTGTGTCCCAATTAAAATATCCCCACTACTTGAAACTTTTCCAATTATCGCTACCGAGAGGAATATACGGAGCTTTCTACTCCGTATATCGTTACTAATCGAATCGGTAGGGCTAATCAGAAATTGTTTTTGTATTTATCCATACTAGTAGGGATAAAAAAAGCTTCAGAGGTTTCTTTTTATGATTATTAACTATCTTTATAGCAGTGGGCAAACTAATATTTTAATATAGTCAAAATAAATGGAACAGGTGCAATTATTATAGGTTGAGAGTTGTTACGCTTTTTTAATTATTAGAAGTGAAGTCAATTTCAGTTATTGTTTCAAATCACATTTTAAAGCTGTACTTCTAAAATTGTTCGAACAATATTGCTACTACATGTCAGAGTATTTACATTGACGCATAATATTTACAATACGAAAATCTCACCTGTACTTCAAGCTCGAATCCTGGCAGGTAGCTCAACGGTACCGGGTGAAAAGGATTATCGTACGGCGACGTATGAAACTCTAGTAACATATTGGGACCTCGACTGATAATATCAGGTACGGCGTCTCCTCCACAAAGGCGTACCAATACGGGTGAATCACGGGTGGGGCCGTCCCACACTGTGAGGTAATCTTGAACAACATTGCACTGGTCCCAAATTCTGTGAAACATTGATGGATTAGTTTTGTTTACCTTGACAAAGTTCCGTCTGAAAATATAAACATTATAGAATGTGTTGAAAATAATCTGGCTGTAATAACTAAATAAATATTCTACCTAAAGAAATATAAGTCCATTTCGGCTTACGCTCGCTGATCTCAAATTGATAGCGAAGCGAAAATTCAAATTCAGAATATTTGCTCATAATTAAGCACCGACTAATCTCTGAGTAAATCATTGTACCAATTTACTGAGGTTATTAGCAATATTATTGATTAATAAAAGCTTCTGAAATTTATTTTAATCGAAAAGTGCTTTTTAAGATGTGACTTTTTAGATTACATATTTATTACTAACATTCTTTTAATTCTTTGTTAAAATTTATCTGTAAAATGAATAAATATAGATATTTTGTTTCAATTTACCGTTCTAAAGTCTTATGTTATTATATAGATTTTGTTGACATTGGCTAACAAGTTAAGTCTTAAACAATCAGACGTTGGGATAGCGACAGAGCGTGTCAGCAAATTATTCATCAGAACCAATAAGTATCAATTTAAAGGATAAATTGTTTGAAACAGTCCCTATATAAAATAAATCAGTGAATGACGTCATGAATAAGTTTATTAACTGGATTCAGTGCGTCAGCTTATTTATTGACTTTACAATATAAATTATTTCGTTGGCTGCTGCGTACAATTATTGTTGTTGTGTATTTTATAACCAGCAAATAAAAAAATTAAAGAATATATTTCGTGTTGCAAAATTATTTTAACTAGTTTTTGCCTGCGGCTCCGTCCGCGTATATGTCAGATATCTATTATTCTGATGTATAATCTATGTTACTGCAAAATTTAATCTCAATCCGTTCAGTAGTTTTTGCGTGAAAGAATAGCAAACATCTATTCCACCTATTAGTAGGATATAGCAACATTCTAAAGCACTAAAGAAGCTTTAATAGAAGCTACTTACTTCAAAACACGTTGGCTTCTATCATATTTTACTATTTGGTCTTTGATATGTATTTTATGACTATTAGTCTGTCGCACTACTAGTAAAACATGTTTATCGGCTGGTACCTGTAAATAAAACGATCATTACAGCAAAATCCGTCTTTATGATTAGAAAGATAAGGTTTACTTTTATTTAAAAAGGTATTTGGTTAACCCCAACTCATTTGGCATTTATTATGTACATTTCAGGTGTAACAGTTAGGCTATTTGGTGTGAATTTTATATTAAATATTAACACAAACAACCACACAAAGCCCACATACCACCACTGTTGTTCACGATTTATATTCTAAACAGAATCATGAACAACGACCTCTGTAATTGCTTTGTCCCCATATTTTATCTTTTGTGTTGTCACACTTTTCATTTTAATGCGTAATGTTGGTTTTTAGTACGTAGTTAATATACTGAAAATTAATGACCACTTTAGTGTGGTGAAACAATGTTATACGCTCTGATGAATGATTTCATTGGCATGTATCTAAACGTTGATTTTATATTAACTCCATCAAATACAAATTCCTGGTATCGAATTACAATTTGGTGTAACGAGTTACAAAGATAAATTTTTCAAATAAATGGCTAAATGTAATATTAATATTCATATTTTTAGTTATCATCAATATCAGTGAATGTAAATACCTCCCCGCTGTTTTCCTATAATAAATAGAAAAAAAAATCACGTCAAGTAAATGAACAAATCCTACTACTCGTAGGTTTCTCAATCTACGCAATTTGAAGATAACTAAATATTAAACTTGGTAAACTCGTACCCAGAGAACCCTTTACCATGGCTTCATCATAACTATTCGAAAGAAGAATTCATTAAGGTTCATATTTCTTTCAAGAACACTACCAAATAAGCGTCTCAGGAGGTTTCATTTAACTTCCCGTAAGTACAAAAAATATTCGTTTGCATTTTTACCGATAAGGCGCACACAATTCAATTTGCATCATCCACAGCTTACCTTAGTATGTTCAATACGGTATGTACAGGTCGCGTTGCGGGGATATACACCGGGAAAATTGGGCGACTGTATGCGACAGGCTCGAAGGTCACAATCACTCAGTATTCTGTCGCAATACGTCCCTTCTACCCGTTCACCCCGCCAGGCGCCTACTGTCGCGTTTCCGTAGCGTAATCTGGCTTCGCTTCGGCGAAGAAACTTATAAGCCAACTTGAAATCGAAATTATAGCCCACACCCTGTGTGAAAAATATAAAATTACACTTCCTTACAACTGAATCTGCGGAGCATAAGTGATGAACATGGGGAACGGTTCCATCAAGATTTATGAAGAAAGATATCAAAGTTTTCTTTTTTTTTGTCTACATTTTTTTTTTTTAATTTAGGATGAAATATTCATTATAAATGAATTACTCTTGTTCCTTTGAATTCATAATTGGATTAGGATTCTGCTATATATTTATTTCTACTTTTACTTTACAAAATTGAAATGCCATGGCAACCATTTAATAATACGACACAAGATCCAAGTTCTTGAAAATATAATATAAATATCTAGAGAGAGAATTTTAAATGTAATTTAATTTCCAAATTATGAAAAAGCGTTATTAATTAATCAGAGGATCAAACTTACATTTAAAAAGATTCTATTGAAAAGGCAATTATTATTAGAAGAGAGAGTAGATCGCATTAACAAAATGTAAGGTCCAAAATGTATTAAATGGCAAAACGAAATTCCTATTATTAAATTAAGAAATTAAGGCCTAATAACATTATTGTAATCGCGAGGTATCCTTATCCTATAGTCCCGAGGGCGTCCGTAATCGTCGCCTAATTAATTGATCGAAACTTCAACCCTTGGTGCACATAATACGGCTGCTGGCACAAGATAAAGGAAAGGCAGCGAACCGTTAAAAGCGGGGTGATGTGAAATATTAGTCGAGTCACAGGCGAAAACATGTAGTTAGTTACATCACGTCACTAAAATACAAAGGGATGCTTAGTAAGTGAGTCTTAATGAAGATGAATACTGTTGTTCATTTATAAGGATTAACTTTGGTGAGAGCAAAAAGTCTAATTAAACGCGCCCCGTCTGTTGTGTTTACAAATTATACATATGTTAAACCAAACACTTCTATGTTAGCTGTGTTGACGAGGATCCTCAAAATTATCTGATCTCAAAACTGACAATTAAAACCGAGTTTAATTGTCAGTTTTGAGATAGATTGACAGCCTTATTTATGTAGTTAGATTTTAATTAAAGTCCAAGAGAAGAATGTTTAGCCACTTAGTTGACAAATATTGTATCATTTATTTTAAAACACGTTTGATAGGAAACGCACCGTTAGGTGTAATCACAAGTGCACACATGAGCGCTCACTACCATGGGGTGCTTTTTATAGGACATAACCAGCTGACATACGTAGTAGCATTGTCAATACAGTTCAACGTAAATAAGCGTAAAATATGTTTAACCTCACTGATAAGTCGAACTGTGCCGTACACTTTATATATTTTTGAAACGGTCACATTATGAATGGTGGTTACATTATTACATTTGGTTTACATTGGTTGATGTTTTAAAAAAGTACGAATTATTGTAAGACTGGGCATATTATTGGTGTTTCTGTTGTGATAGGTTTTAGTAAATTGTGTGACAAGCAATCATTTCGTAAATCTAGGTTTAATTTTTGAAAACAATGTTATTGTCTTCGTGCTGTTTGTATTATATTGATAATAAAACAAGACTCTATGTAAATAAACTGTTTTTTTTTGTCATGTAAAAACCCCACGGGCCATCACACGGATTAAGATTAACAATAAGCATGGTATTGGACTTGGACCAACAATCAACGGTAAGCCACACCGTCTTTCGTTACAAGGTCCTAATCTCAGTGAGTTAAATAAATCATAGCTAGAAATAGAGGTGGCCAAGTCTCTTATAGGGTAAGACCCGTGCAGAGACCATCTCACTGCCGTCTCGATCTCACTTATGTAAGAATGACGAAAAAAATAAACTCTTACCTTAAGTGCCAGAGATTTGTGCATAAAACTTAAAGTAGTTCAGTAATTGTTAGATGGATAATGCTAGTATTCATTGTCAGTTGTCTCATACGTCCTTTCAACACTGATATTTTCAATGGCAAAAAAAAAATACAGATATAATATAAAATCTACCAACCTGTTGACTTAGTCTGTCTAGTCTTAGTGTCATGTTTATTGAATCTGATTCGCTGAAATAGACTGTATAGCCCCATGCTGAGCCACACCATTGTCCCGTTGGGGGCGACGGACTTCGTTCCACGATCGTCATATGTCCGTCTGGACACCCATCAGAGGTGAATGACACGAACTTACCAACGGTAAATGTGTCAAAGGTTAACTGAAACAATTAATAACGTTAAAACAAGATAAAGTACAAAATACTGATTTTTACTATTTTTTAATACACCTAGAATTATTAAAATTAGTTCATTATCATTTAGGGTAAAATTAAAATTACAGTACGAGATGTTACATTCCTTGAGTACTGACTGAATTTATATGATTTTTCAATTATAAATAATGTCTGTAATAATTATAAATACGTACAACCTGTGTAGGTTATGTAAAGTATAAATATCCTTCTTATAAATATTATTTATTACTATTATCATTACTCATTTCAATACTTTTTATGTTGTAACAAAGAAACGTGTTGTCAAAATTTGTTCAGAAACATATGAATGAAGTACCTTAAATAAGGTTAAGAAATATTTAGTTGTAATTTCTAAAAGTCAAAACGTATAACGATTGGCAGAAATTTTAGATGGGTATTAAAAGTAGTTTATGTTATCAATAAATAATATTCTAAATTTTAATAATTAAATCAGTTGTTGCACGTTCATGTGGTGACGAATTAAGTACACAGAGCGTCACCATCCCTATTCTCCACCATTCCTATATCTCAAGGGTGTTGTAAGAGGCAACTAAAAGAACAAACTGTGCAGGATATCATCACTGCAAAAAGAAAGAAAACTTGAAAAAATCCTATATCAATCAGTCTGGCCAGCGTGATATAGTAGACCAAAACCTTCTTTCGAAGAAGAGACTTATGTCCAGCCGTGGACTAAGTCTACTGTTAATGATGGTGTTGCATAAAAATAAGATATTTTGTCTTGTATCTTTATCTCACTAATGCTTATTTAAAAACCATCTAAGCTTCAATACAAAATTATACTTCAGATAACAATCACATAGTTAATTCGAACAGATTCATCTGACACGGGTTCAATAGTTGTAATAACAATCACGTAGCATCTAAATACCTGAATAATATCCCCGTAGTTTCCTCCCATGGCTGTGAAGTTGAGGTGACAGAGGAAAGGGAGGTGGTCCTCGCGTGGCCGCCGCACTTCTAATTCGTATGTACGACCGACGTCTCCCATGTAAGTCCTGTTGCATGCTATGAAAGGAAAAGGGCACTGTTAGTTTATTTATGTGTTGTGTGAATTGGTCTAAATAAAAAAACTTGTATACTGTATTAATCAACAAGCTGTAACTATTATCTAAATAATGATTGTTCACGTCATGAATTTTTTTAAAATATAAAGCAATAATTGTTAAGTTTAGACATTTCTGAAATCAATTACTGTGAATTTTTTGAAAATTCGAAATCACGATGAGATTTATGTTAAATCGAGATATATAGTTATATATATCAGCACGATGGACCGACGACTAGTAGAAAATGGCTGGTAGCGGATGGATGTTGATTACCCAAGACCGGGATGGTTGGCGCTATTTGGGGGAGTCTTTTATTCAGCAGTGAACGGCAATAGGTTGACTTGATATGTTATCTGTCACGATAAGTACTCGTAGATAACTTAATCCGAAAAACATTACACTCACATACCTCTGCATTGAATAAAATTTATACGATTAACAAATAAACTTTTAGATTAAAAACAATATTTATTTCAATGTTCCAATTGTCAGTCATTAAATACAGTATTTAAAATAAGAAGTGTTAGACAGTTAACCGTAAATGTTTATTTCTTGATAAAGCACATATGTAGATCAATGCATTTACACAGTATGCAATAGAGTATGAGAGCTATATATCAGTATATGCAAGTTTCAAGAGATAACCGGATAACAATCACATTGTGAACTCAGTCGGACGTGCTAACCATTGGATAAAGTAGCAATTGTTATAATGTGTAGACTACAGTTTAGACGAAGTTTAACTAATAGAAGACGGTAGATTCGAGACGATTCTTATACTAATAAATACGTATGTGGTAGAACATAATAAAGCCTACTTAACTGTAATAATTTTCTGGTTATATCTAAATTTTTTAGTCCTCCAAACACTACCGTTTGGCTAGAAGAGGGCTGGACTCTGACGAAAATCAGTGCTTAATATCTCACAAATAAATATCTTAAAATATTGTCTTAAGAAACTCATATTATTTTAAAAGACCTATCCAATGACACCCGACACTATGAGGTTGAAGAACATGAAAAATAATATCCCCACTTTAAATGTACGAAAGGTACCCTAAAAGAAAATGTTTTTCAAGGTTTTATTTAATCACCACTTTGTCGGCATGATTAGTATGTATGTTCGTACGTAATTACTGGTTTCCGGAACGAATAGTCTGTTACAAAAAGTGAGGACAGACAGACGGACACACATGTCGAAACTGTAAGACTTGTCAACCCTAAAAAACCACAGAACCCAAAAAGGTGTGTTACCACAGTTTTTGTAAAATACTTGAATAAGTATAGGGATTGGTCACACGCCAATTTTTTTTTAGGTATCTGCCAAAGTGACTCTACTCTAACTGATGGAAAGCATGAATAGGATCCCTGAGTTGTGGTCAGCATACTCATTGCAATTGCAAACAATACAATTTAGTGACATACACTATGGCACCCTAGTGAAATACTTCTTGACGGCCCGCTTGGGGACGTAAAAGGCATGAGAGTCATCGTGGCATTGCAAGAATTAGCATTAAAGTTAAATTGAATAACAAGAAGATAACAATATTATCATTGACTTTTCTTAGGAATTGTGCTTATAACAGTATCTTATTTATATTCTTGATTGCAGTTGAATGACTACAAATAAAAATATAAGCGAGTTATATTGACAGTCTTAAATATTTATTTTACTCAGAAAACGATAAACTCGACCATCAAACTTTAATAGCCTTGTTATTGCCAAGCGCCTTTGAATCAGTTTCTAGTTCGTCTAGATACGACTGAGTGTTCTTCCCTCCATTGTAACAAACTTCTACCATTAAAATAGTGTGCACGTCTGTTAAAAACTGTTTTTTTTTAGAATTCTTTACTTGAAAGGAAAAACCAAATCTGTCACTTAAAACAAACAAACCTAACATCATCATATTAAATTTTTTACGTTTAAATAACTTTTGTTCTCATTCATATAATTTATTGATAGAAAGGTGAGTAAAAAACATATCACGTAGAATAAAGACATAACAAGACAAAATCATTGTATATACCAAAAATTTGAGGGTGGTTGACGAATTTTCTATCTCACTAGCTCGACTACGGAGGGCACTACTGTCCAAAAGCGTAACCAAGTTGAATTGTCTGGTAATTTTAATGTATGTATTTAATATCGAATTAATAATTAAATATGTATCTGACACTTTCTTTTAATTTTTTGGATCATATTGTTTTTTTAAATATTATTATAGTTAAATGAGTAAAGATATAGGTATTTTGATATTATATTGTAGAGGTATGGGTGTCATGTCCCTCCGACACAAAGGGAGGATCCTTCGATCAGGCGGGGTGATGTTTTTTTTTATTATTTTTTATTATGAGCCTTCAAAAGTGACTCAATTCTGTCTGATGGCAAGCATGAACAGAATCAAAGAGTTGTGATCACCATACTCACTACGAATGCAGTATGGTAACCCACACTATGGCGGCCTAGTAAGATGCATTTTCACACCTCGTTTGGGGACGTAAAAAGCATGACAGTCATCGTGGCATTGTATTGTACACATTTGCCACGACAACTGTCATCCCAGCATCAATGGGCCTACAGTCTCACACTCACCAACGAAACACAATAGCACGGATGCTGTCGATTTAGGTTCATCTTCTGTGGGAGGGTAGTACTGCCCCGGTCGAGCCGGTCCATTCGTGCTGAAACCAGCGTAGCTCTACTGCCTAACAAATCATGCCTGGCGGGTCGCAGCCCAACAGTTACAGTTAATGTTAGGATGTTGTATATATGCTCATCGCCACAAGAATCTCTATTTCGTGATACGGGACTAGTAGTTTGCTTCGAAGTTTATTATACTCCCTGGTTCGTGGTGTAGTATGTTTTTCTGTTTACGCGGTATGTGAAGGTCGCCACATAATGTTTGTGCTTATTTCGCTGTAGAGAGACCTCCAAGTGTATGTCTTTTCGCTAGAGTAGTGGCTAGACGGTATGTACAGCAAACCAACTACAAGTCCACGGTGTTTACTCTCAAGGATTTGTAGTGAAAAATCCCAAGTGATCCTCTCCTTTTATTATTCTCGTATTTTTTAATATTTCTTTTATCCACATGTTAAGCCTAATCTCTTTATTATTATTGTATTTACGTTTAATTTACATTGCTTATTATTATAAAACATTCGTTTTAATTTCTGAAATTCAACCGTGTGCATTCAGAAATCTTATATATACCCATAATAATTTCAATACTATAGTACTGAAACTGATCATTTATTCAACTTCGGTGATCGGACGACAACCGGTGTATTCAACATGGTATGGACGTTGGCTATACTCATAATAATTTCAATACTATAGTACTGAAACTGATCATTTATTTTTCTTCATTATATCTTTTCTGAGTAGTACTTTTAAGTAATTTTAAGGTTTCTTTTGAAGTATAGTTAAAAAGAAAACACAATGAATTTATAGTTAACATTCCGAAGCTTACGAAAGACATCCAAAAAAATGTTGTTGTATATCTACGAACAGTAGTAATACGAGTAACGATGCTATAATAATCAAAACCCACTGTGAATACTTATTTAGAGACCTAAAAATATAGAGGCGTGTGTACATTATGTCAGAAATGTAGGTTTTGTATTTAACACATAATAACAAATATTTATTTAATCTAAAGCGTGTCACGTAATTGCTAGGCATACCGTGATCCTGATACGTCGCTACAGAATTTCTGACACAAAATGTAATCACTAGCTACACCAGTCATGTCGGTGATTGATTATGGATTATATCTGTTATTTATTGTACAAAAACACTCATTCTATTACTAAAGTATATCGTAGATACGAAATGCTTACTGGTGAGTAATTATAATAATGTATGGACGTTTGCCCGAGTTTTCACCAATATACGCCTATGCCTACGAAATAAAAATATTTAATGGTAAGTTCTAAGCATGCTTAAAATATTAACAAAACTATAGTGTTTTTGAATTTTAGATATATACGGCTATACATACGAGGGGGCGTTTTTAAGTTCGCGGAATGGAGGGTATTGAGTAATAATAAAAACACAAAATTATTTTTCTTTTTCTATATATTCCCCTGCAACACGAATACATTTTTCAGATCTTTCAATTAGTTTTTTTATTCCCTCGTAAAAAAAAGTTTTATCTTTGTCTGAAAAATACGCTGAAACCGCCTCCTTAACCTCCTCATCAGTTGAAAATTTTTTACCACGTAATTCTTTTTTCATTTTTGGAAAGAGATAATAATCACTCGGAGCCAAATCTGGACTGTAGGGTGGGTGATTCAAAATATCGAAGCCCACCTTATGCAGGGCAGCCAGTGCGACTCGGCTCTTGTGAACGGGAGCATTGTCATGCAATAGCAGGACACCTTTCGTTAATTTTCTTTGATCGTCTTTTTTCTTTGATGGCTTCTTTTAACTATTCTAAGATTGAAGCGTAGTATTCCCCCGTTATAGAAATGCCTTTATCTTTATAATCTATCAATAATATTCCTTCTGAGTCCCAAAAAATCGTTGCCATGAGTTTCCCAGCCGACTGTGAAACCTTAAATTTCTTGGGTGGTGCTGTGCCCTTTTTGTGCCACTGCATGGAGTCTTGTTTGGACTCGGGTTCATAATGATGAACCCAAGTTTCATCCCCAGTAACAATTTGATTCAATACGCCATCCTTGTCTTCATTGCAGAGGTCCAAAAACGCACGTGAACATTCCACGCGCTGTTGTTTTTGCAATGGCGTGAGCATTCTCGGCACCCACCGTGCGCTAACCTTAGTCATGCCAAGATGATCGTGTAAAATTTTAAAAATTGTTGTATCCGATACTCCAACCATTTCTGCGAGTTGTTTCTTTTTTAGTCGAGCATCTTCCAATACAATTTTTTCTACTTTTGCAATAACTTCTGGCGTAGTCACTTCAACGGAGCGCCCCGGCCTCAGGTCGTCTTCAAGTGATTCCCTGCCTTGTTTAAATAAACTATGCCACTTGTAGACCATTGTTTTTCCTGGGCAAGAATCCCCGTAAACCGATGACATCTCATTGAGTATGGTTTGAACAGACTTTCCTTGCTTAGTAAGGAACTTTATCACCGCACAGAATTCAATTTTCTCCATTTTTTTCACTTCGTTCCCGATTAAAATACTTGGTCAACGATAGTTTAATAACTAATGATCCAATCACAACAAATTTTACTATGCAGACTAATTATGAGTCACTGAATACGGTAGGCATCAAAAGAGCGCGTTTACCCGCCTTTTTCACTGTCATTCCGCGAACTTAAAAACTTACCCTCGTATATAAATATGCTAGAATCAGAATGTGTACGGTAGATTAGTAGTAGCTAATGTTTAATTTGGTTCAGCTTGATTTATTGATGTAGACACGATTCTTCAAATAACCCCATATAAAGAAGTCTGCTGGGGATAGATCTGGACTTCTGAGTGGCCATGGAATGTCGCATCGTCTGGAAATCAGCTTTTCCGGAAACATGTCTTTGCCACTGGCAGCAACTTATTGGATGTGTGACAAGTGGCCCCATCTTATTGAAACTATGTACATATTATGATTGTAGCCAGCAAATTTCAGTAGCATCGGTCCCAAGAAATCCCGCAACATGTTTGCGCGAAACGCTAAATTCAAATCTTAACGAATTGTTAGCCTTAGCTTCAAACAACAAACTACAGTTAATACAATGATTTTGAAATAAATATTCTTGTATCAAAAAGATCAACAAACACGCTTTTCCATGTACAATATAAGTAAGGAATCAGGGAGAACATAATGTGTCCTACATTTATGCAAGTCATTATAAATACAGACCGGTCCGTACCTGTACTATTGTTAATCCTTTCAGCACAAAAATAGGGAAATGAGAAGGAAAAAGATCGTGAATAAGCGCCGCTCACAATAGACTGCGGCCATATTTTTTACGATCTTTTTCAAAAAATGCCTTTTGTCCGCTCTGACAGCGCATTACACAGCAGAAGACAAGTGTTCTGTTCCCTTAAACATTATTGTTTTCGTTAACGTTCTCTTTGTTTTACGTAAACCATCAAAATCAGGCTATCTTTTAATTATATAAAGTTCAGTTGAAAGTTAATTATTTAACTACTTTACTTAAGCTATACCTGTGAAACTATATTCGTAACTTTTAGTTATTTTAGCTCAAAGAGAAAATTAAGCCGTCAACGCTTTGGCCATGACGTCGTTGTGTTACAGTTCATATTCTCTAATTAGTCAACTTTTGTTAAGTCAACAAGTTTATTATGTGAAAATCTCGGGATCAGGTTGTAAATTTTCGTTCTGAGTAACTTGGGACAGTCACTAAATGGGTTAGTGATAAAATTTTCAATGTAATAAAGAATTTTGGTAGATGTCAGTTCCAATGAAAACTAAATAAATATTATACCGTTATCGATGTTTTATAAAATCAATAAAATTTGAATTTTTTTCGAGATGAAATTTTCTATGCTTTTAGTAAGGGAGAATCTATGTATCTATTAATATATAAAGAGAATTCTTTACCAGCATTTTCTTTTTGTTTATACGTCTCTGAATTTATTCCTAGAAGAAAATCACAAAAATATCGTTTATTTTTGTTTTAAAGTTTATACATTATATTTAAGCGCAAAGATAAGTATAGACTAATAGATAAAGATTACGCTCTCGCGCTACTCAACATAAGTTAATCAAATCACGCAAGAAATGTTGAATAAAGTCAGTAAGCTACAAAAAAACGCAGTAAGAGCACATACCTACATATATAAAAACTGTGAATAAAACGCTAGATAGTTCAAAAACTACTCTTATACGAAGGAATGTTTCTCCAAACAAAGGAGAGAACGATACGAACAAAAGTGTTTGCATAGTGAACATAATTGAGACATTTTAGTGAGGACGTCGTTAGTTCTTAGTAAAGTTTGCCCTGAATGTGAACGAAATTGTTCTTCCAAACTTACTCGGGAATAGGCATGCCAGCGAGTCTGATTGCCGAATGCGAGATAAAGGTGAAACACAAGTTGCGGTAATAAGACATAATTGATATGTTATGCAGTGAAATGTTTGGTGTGTTATTTTATTAGTAGAAATACATTTTAAATAGGGTTATTTTTTTAAGAATAGGTGCTCATTAAATTTTGTCACCTTTAACCTGTGGTTTGGCGCATTAGATATTTGACTTAAAACACGTCTAATAGACTCTGAAGTGGATCAAAACGAACAATGTTTTAATTACGTTCTTGATCACCTACCAGATATTAATTAAGTAGTAATTGAGTTTAAACTCATTAACAATCTGGTCATTTTTTGCGATAACAAACATTTTTCCAACCTTACATAATACAGATTGCTTTTGTGACTACTGGATCGTCTTATTTTCAATATGAATGACCTTTAATGCTGTAATATATTAGATTCTGTTTTTATTAATTCAGATTAAAATTTACTAGATATGATGAGGTTGTTAGCTTTGGAATTCCGCTTTATAGAAAACAGCTAGTATGCTGCATTGTCATATAATCGTGAATTGTATAACCTAAAGCATTCAAGGTACTCTACCTTGCATCACAGGATATGAGTATGTATTCAATTAGTGTCTCTGAATACGTCACTTTTGTATCGCAGTAACACAGTTTAATAGTTTTTTTTTTTGTAAAAATACAACGCTCGCACTAGAAATAAATCCTGTGTCGCGGTAGAATTTACAAACATACAAGAAACGGACACAAAGAAAATCCAAACTCAGAACAACAATTTATGGATCACACAAAGAGATGTCCCATGTAGGGTTTGAACTCACAACACTCAGCGTAGTAGAGAGCGGCGTGGCGACCGCTTAAGCCACAAGGCCAACCGTGGAGTCGAATTTCTATATACTTGTACGTATCCACTTAAAAAACAAATGTACGAGTATATTCACAAAATTTTTAGTTACATACTCGTATATGTTATCAAAAAGTGATGTGATTGCTGGCAGGAATTATAATGTACAGTCTTCTTTATTTTATTTTTATTATCACCGACATATTAACCAGACTTCGAGGTAAAGTATTGAAATGGACTTTACATTTCCCAATGAAATATAATAAAATTAAGAAACGAACGTCTATTCAATCAAAACATAATAAATAATAAAGTATGTGCAAATAAAGTAGCCAAGAGAAAAATAAAGAAGAAAAAAAAATAGTTTCTTAATATTATACACAACGATATCCTCTCCAATATCCTAAAGAAAATAGCACGAATTATAACGTCTATCGGTTATTTATACAAAATGTTTGGCTTTCAGGTCCGTGACCCCGCTTACGTCACTGATCTAAATTCTCTCTCTTTCGTTGAAGATTTTACCTACTTTTACCGATACGTGATCGGATGTTTGTGACGATTTGTCCCCCTTTACCGTTTCCCTGTCTAGTCTAGGTCGATCAAATCGCTTCGTATATTCGTATAAATATAGGTTTATATCTGGCCGTTTTTCCGTAAGTGAAAACTTGATAAAAGTAACTAAAGCTTGGGCTAATTTTATTTATTTATTTTGATTAATTAATAATATCTTAAGTGCGTAAATGGTGCCTGTCAATTCTAACAGCTTTTGATTTAATAATTTTTTGTTACATATTACACAGAAGTTGAATCTCTATTTTATTGTAATGAATTAGTTGTACTTGATTGCATACTCTGCTACCCGAATGTCTTATTTTTTAATTTTAATACATTAAAATATTTAGTTGATAAGAGTTTATGGTGATTTTGCAACCTTCATTAATCAGACTAAAGGAATAAAGAGAGAAAGAACGCTTTTATTTCATCCCACTTGTTTCAATGCGCTCACGGGCTTTAATTTAAAATATTCTTAAAATTAAAACCATTTCGTGCAAATCTGACCTCGTTTTGGTTACTGCGGACATTTTTTCACAGCAACTAATAATTCGTTTAAGCATAATGAAGGTGAAATAATCTTATAATGTACAGTTTTACACAGGATTTTACTGAAAGGTGTATTCATATTTTAAGGTTGTATAGTAGCGTCAGTAAATAACATAAATGAAAATGCAACAGAAATCTCTTTTAAAAACTAGATAGGCAGGTTGTCTATTGTATACATATCTGCAATTAATGTTATGAAAGAATTTCTGAATATTAATCTATTCTTATATTTCACTTACATATATGTAGTGTTAATTTATTTACGTGTATGTGTGTGTATGTAACATTGTCTGTTGGCTATTCTTAAACTATCCCAAGTCATTTTTATTACGTTATAAGCTATTTCCTTGCTTTTTTTTGCCATGTAAAGTAGAGATAATAAAACTGTGGCCAATAGACGAGTAGAAAAAAAACCACAGAAAATAATGATTGTATTCACTAAACGAGTCCTATTAGCGCAATTTAGCTACCGTTCTATGAGTATTCCGCTGAGACACACGAGGCTTGGGTTCGTGAGTAATGACAGTCCATTTTGTAAACACCGCTACGGTGAACTTAACACCTTATTAAACGTGGGTTTTTTTGTTAATTGTAGCTATATTTTGGCTTAATGACCACCTACGTGGGTACGATAAAAGCGAAAGCTCGTTTTAGCGGCCCCTATAATTAAAGAAGGTTTATTGTTTGCTTCAGACTTTGAGTGGAGACTATTTAAAATTTGACGATGTTTGTATGAATATTTCCTGGAGGCTTTTAAGATAATTTAAGTGATCGGTAAAATATTCAAGATTTAGTATATATAAGGTAAATAAGACTTCTTAGTAGCTTAAGAAATTGATGTGGGTTAATTTTGAATGATTTAATTGGATTCTGATACATATAGTAATATAGTTGGTTTTAGCTAACTAATATAAGTTAGACTTAAATACACTGATAGACTCACAAACCGCACGAATGATTGTTAAAACAATTTAATTACACTACTTAGAGACTTTTTCCTGATAAATACTTCTGTGAAAATGTGTGTTAGTTAGTCTATCGATGTAGTATGAGTCTCTTTAAAATAACCATTTTTACCAAGTATTCAAACTTTTTATGCAGATTTAAATTGAAACCTACAGTTTAGTTCATTAACTTCATAGCACATAGTCCTTGGGTATATTACATTCATATGTATGTTTGTTTACTGAAAAGGATCATTAATTTTTTTTGAATAAAAACGAAAAATACAACAATAATTTGTTTTGATCGTTTTAGTGTGAAATTAATTTTTAAAATTATAAAAAAAGTTAAAGCGCAGATTTATTTTATAATTTAATTTGCTTGTGTAGGGGTGATTGCCGCTCCCTTGTGTCTTTTTCTTATTGTTCGTGCACTGACGCTTACTTTTTGCACTTCATATATCCCTGTTTTGATGTTTACTGACGTAAGAAAACGATTTTGTTGGGAAGTTGAAACAATAAATCGGTCGTCACGCGACACGTGGTTGCTCGGGTTTGCTGGTAACGGTCTCTTTTTGTAAGAACCTGTCTCTTTATAAAAACTCTCCTTTTGTAAGAATCGTAGACTGGTTTGGATTTAAATTTCTAGTAATCGTTTGTTGATCCAAGCCTTCCCGCACCAATGCCACAATTTGAGCGGTTTGTTTGACGAAGTATTTATATTCATAGTAACAAAACTTTTGTTGAGTTCAAAAGGCTAATAATCTTTAGTATTGGTAACAATAATTTAAATCGTAAACGCAAAAAAAAACTAAAATAATAAAATTCCACGTTTACTCTAATAATACACAAATTTGAGACTATGCATAAATTTGATTTTCCACGCTATGGTTTTATTTTTAACTGCAGTTCTATCTTTAATTTTTTTTCGGTACGATTAAATGATTAAGGACTATGTGCTATGAAGTTAATGAACTAAACTGTAGGTTTCAATTTAAATCTGCATAAAAAGTTTGAATACTTGGTTAAAATGGTTATTTTAAAGAGACTCATACTACATCGATAGACTAACTAACACACATTTTCACAGAAGTATTTATCAGGCAAAAGTCGCTAAGTAGTGTAATTAAATTGTTTTAACAATCATTCGTGCAGTTTGTGAGTCTATCAGTGTATTTAAGTCTAACTTATATTAGTTAGCTAAAACCAACTATATTACTATATGTATCAGAATCCAATTAAATCATTCAAAATAAACCCACATCAATTTCTTAAGCTACTAAGAAGTATTACGTATTCTATAACAAATTAAAAGTCATTTTCGGCTCCAGCACACCCAAAAACATAAGAATTACGTAAGAAAATTAAAACAGCCCTCAATTTTTTTTTATTTTGCAGACTTGTGTTATTGAGGACAAATAAATATGGCATATTATAATGAAGAAATTAACTATTAAGGGTACCCAATTTGTAATCAGTATCTTAATAAATATTATAAAAGTAATCGCGTTATTCCCTTTAAACGCTTTTACTGTAAAGTACACTTCATGATTTAGCATTGTATAAATTACTGGTGTCAAAATGTTAGATTAATTACATAGATATAATTTAGAAACTGACCCAGTAAAAAGCGGGAAAAGTAAATTAAATTAAACTGTATTGTAGGCAGTTTAAGGTAGTTATTAATAATTGTTAAGTTTTGCCACACAATAATGCTATTTCTTATACCTCACTCCAGAAAGATCCAGAACATTGTACATCCAATAAAAATGTAACCAGAAACTTGCTTTTACAGTTCTAACGGACTGATGCAGTCTCCTTTGAGGAAAAGAGCTATACAAACTTATTTTAATCCAGTTCTTTCAATTCTCTTTGTGAGTACATCTTCGAGTTTTTTGAGCAAGATAATTATCGTTGCAGATATTTCAAGAGTAAAAACGTATTTTACGAGGAAGGAATGAGTAATGTTTCGTGAAACTGCAAGGGATTAATTTCCCATAGTTATATAGTATAGCATTGCCCATAGTTTTTTGATCTACCTGCCTACTTACCACTCATGATAGTGCTTTGATCAGCAGTCGCATATGGTAACGACGATCGTCATCATCATCAACGTATATGACTGCCAATCAAGAGGCCTCAAATTCAATAGTAAAAGTGATTAATAACAACCTGAAGTTTAGAAGTTGGTGCCTTAACCGACGTGCCTCGGAGAGCATGTAAAGCTGTCAGCCTTGCGCCTTATCTCTCCCCGGTTCTTTCGGATAGCCGTCCCATCGGATTGTGCGGATGAGGCAACAGAGTGTGCACTTGAATTTGCACACACACTTATGCATTGTAATACTTCTTACGCAGTTGGTTGATCTCAAGTAAGACTGATCGCCTTGGACGAAATCAGTTAGGAGTACATCATCACCATTATCAGTGCTTGGAATCGGCAAGTATATTAAACAAAAAGGGTTTTATAAGTAGTTCTAAAGCTTATTTATTCAGATTACCAGGTCAGAATATGTTAAAATTACTCAGTGATCAAAATAATTGAATCTTATTATATTTACAATATAAATATCTAATTATCAAATGTAATTAATTTTGAACTGTCACTGTACCACTGACCAAAGAGTATACTATGAAAATATAATCAACAAAGGAGCTTTAAGTTCTATATTTTTTTAAAAAATTATTCAAATCTGTTAAACAATTTTATACATAGAATAATATACAATTCATTTAAATGAATATCGTCAACATCATCAACAGTCTAAAAAAGTCCGTTGTTGAACATAGGCCTCTCTTTAGAAAGGAGGCTCTGGCCTACTATACCATACTGGCCAGACGGATTGATACAGGGTTTGTTTCAAGTTTTCCTTTCTTTTGCAGTGCTGTTATCATGCGTAATATGCTCCATCAGTGGCCTCTTACAACACCCACGGTATGAATAGGGGTGGGGACATGAATAATATCTAATTTAGAGTAATGTATTTTATATAATATATAATAGTGTGTTAATATTTTAGTCCTATGACAATTCCATCTACTTATATATTTGAACCGTTTTGCACTTGCTTCTAAGTTTCAGTTTTGTTGGTTTTAAATGAAAATATTAGTACAACTGCGTAAATAGTATTAATATAAAAATATAATTAATTTCACCTTTATATTATTTAAGAATATTTAAGAAGTGGATTAAGGTATATCATTTAAACAAAAAGAAACCAAAAATATAAGAATCCATCCCCAAACGGCTTCATACCAGTATACATGTAAATATATAAATAACATGCTTGGCGTAGTCCTCGCATAATTCCGAAGATGAATATTACATAAAAGCAAAAGGGAGCCAAGACCGTCCATCGCTGACACAGCCACTCCATCGCCATGCGACGCAGCAACTTAGGCCATGGAAATGGCGGTAGCCAAGTTTAATGGAATATGTGAGCGATTTGTGAGATAAACATGATACAAATGTTGGGTATATATTTAATATTGGAAGCTTCGTGAAATAGATATCTGCTTAAGCAATATAGTATAATGAAAATGTATAGAAAGGTTATCATACCAACTTAAAATTTTATAAATATTGTGGGTAATAGACTCCTATTATTCTAAATTATTTTATCATTTACTTTTTCATTAACTTTGTATCTAAAATGATGCAAAAATAAACTTTTATAGTTAACAGTAACGTTTTATGTTTCAAAGTTCATAGTTTTTCAATTCAAATCAATTTGTAACATTTTACTGACAACCTACATAATAAATTATATCTTTGAACAATATTTCATATTCTTGTTTGATGATTGACTGTGAAACTTTATGAACCTCATTCAAAAGAAAATCAATCAACCCTTTCTCGAGTTCTAAGCCTCTTTCAATGTCACACTAAGTCGCTCACTGCGAAGCCCACAGTCCTTAGTCTCCTTTGCTACCTTTTCTTTTGTGACAGATGTCAGCAAACCGAGAAGGGGAGACATATTAAAAATGCGTTTCAATGACCTAGAATGACTTTCAAAAGATTAATACTTGTTCCTTTTTTGTTATGAGGAATTTATCGTTTTTCATTTTGTATATTACTTTTAGAAAAAGATTTTTATATAAAATATTTCTATTACGATTGCAAATGGGAACGCAAAAATGCATTTACGTACTTCTTTTCTACGGAGAGGCCTATGTCAAGTAGTAGAATGCTAAAGGTGATTGACGACGACCATAAAACGACTTAATTTTTTTTGCTACTAAGTAAATAATTTTTAATAAACATATAATTAGACCATTTAATTGCCAATTTAGCCAATATCCAATAAATTGGAAAGAAAATCGACAAGATAACGTAAATCGTAAATTGATTTTTCATAAAGTACATACTTGATACCTAAAAAGTTCCAGAGAAAAGATCTGAAAAAACAATTAACAGTACACGACAAAGTTTACATTATCGTGAGATTTCAAACCAAATACATAAATTTTATGTTATATAGAACTACATAATCTGCAAGTAAGATAATAAGTTGTAACTTACGTGTACAAGACTTGGGCTCGTCGCTCTTATCGCCGCAATCATCTTCTCCGTTACAATACTTGTCCAAAGATATACACTGTCCTGTATCACACAGCAATTCGCTCATTCTACACGGTGTCGACGCGCCTATGTTCCTTGGAAACTTCACCTTTTTTACTGGAACAACCACACTTATATCAGGCAATGTCTCTATACTATCCTCGTTCACAAACTCCTCATTTAAGTCCTGAGGACTGCACATTTTTAAACACAACAGCACTATTACGAACAAAAAAGTTCTGTTCCCAATGATGTCCTGCAAATTCTTTGGATGACACATTTTTGCTAATGTCATTTCTCCGACGTCTTCATGTAGGCGTGTGTCACAACATTTCATCCGAGTTGTTATTTTTTGTGTTAATACCTGAAACAATAATTTTAATATTTGAAGGTGCGATTCATTTTAACTATTTATTCTAATGTATTAAAGATATCCAGCTATTTTTCATCTTTCTTTACAGTACATTGAAATATGTATTATACATAACATAATATATTTCTGGTAGAATAACGAGATATATAAAACTTATTTAAAAATTTGGAACTAATTGTAAATCAGATATACAACATAAATAATATTAATACAAATTTCATGTTAATAGCAAAAGAATCCTTCAATTAGTTCCAAACAGTTTACGTTCTTTTTTTTTTGCCTCCTTGGTCTAGCGGTTAGCGTATGCAACTATCAATCAAAAAGTCTCGGATTTCATTACTGTGTCGAACCCAAAGTGTTGTTGAGTTTTTTCTTACGAGAATTTCTTAATAACAGCGCAGAGTATGGCAGTTTGGCGGTATTTCATGTCCGTGCCTCGGAGAGCACGTGAAGGAGTCGGTCCCCTTGTCATGAACATCTATGGTAACCGATAATGAATGATAATGTTAGTGCCCTCAAATGTATTGACAACCTTCGAATTGTGAAGGACTAGTACCAGTCGCTCCGTAGAAAAATTGCTATTCAAGTAAAATCGGTTCAACTAGTGGGCCCAAAACGGTTTTGGAAATAATAAGGACTAGGAAGAAAAATATTAAATTAATTCAATCTCAATTAAATAAATTGATTGTACAGTTGGCCTAGTGGTTTAAGCGGTCGCCACGCCGCTCTCTACTGCACTGAGTGTTGTGGGTTCAAACCCCACATAGGACATCACTTTATATAATCTAGAAATTGTTGTTCTAAGTCTAGGGGTTCTTTGTGTCCGTTTAATGTATGTTTGTAAAGTTCCCCGCGATACAGAATTTATTCCTAGTGCAGACGTTGTCCGTTAGAGAAAAAAAAAATGTGTGCGTGTACTAGCGTACACTCGTAAGAAGTGAAACTTCTTTATGACGTTATTTTTTAATAAAATAATTTAAACCCGTCAGAAGTCGATGCAATCGCCACCTGGATTTCAAAAATGTAACTACTCAAAACGGGCCGCAAAATACATTGGAGACATTTACCAATCCCTACTCCGCTGGAGAAAGTATACTTCGAATCACGCGTGGTAGGGATAAGAAAAAGATGGCGCGTAACGAAAAAATGTAACGCGTAACGAAAAAATGTTACACTAAATTTTTTCCAACCCCGATAAAGAAGTTTCACTTAAAAAATAAAGAAATCTAGAATTTTTATGAAAATTTTTTATTAAAATTCTTCAGTTTCAATGAAAAAGTGCTACTGTAGTGAATCGCATACCGGTACGGCTATGCTATTTGCCAACTATTTGAAATCGCTTAGACATTTTTAATGATTTACGACCTATATTTAACAACTTAAGTTATTTCAGAAAGTTGAGTTGTTCTCTCTAACTCATTACAATAATAGTAAGGAAAATTTTATGCTAATCGATACGGCGACGGTAGCTAACTTTTACATAAGTCGTGGCGTGTTGGCAACCTCAGGTTTAATTTAAATAATTATAATTTACAGAAACAGGTAATATCGATGTATATTACTTACCCATTGTTTATCTTAAGTAATAAAATAATATAGCTTCTTCTTAAAATAGTTACAGTCGACATGTTAAAAGAAAAAAGACACTTCTTATTAGACAGATATAGCGGTAGCTACTATAATGTAGAGGCAACTAGTATTCCTCTTAAGTTGTTCACTCCTTACAGTGTGCTTATAATATATATTATAGCAATGTTGGTTTGGATAACTAAAACTTCTTTCACAATATGTCTCCATTTGTAACGTTTCCCGAATACAGTACTATGGAGGTTTGCGTTGCAGCTTTTATCACGTCCGTCCAAACAGTAAGTGAGGGAAAATATGACAAATTACTTGTTATTTGTCACTAGAGAATCAGGGAAAAGATACGAGAGTTAACGTAAAGTCTTCATAGTAAAGAAAACTAGGAGGTGTTGAGACTTTTTTTTCAAATGTTCATAAGCTGGTTCATAAATCTCAATAAACATTAAAGTTATCTCCAAATAAGCATAGATTACAACGCAGTTCATAAAACACGGCAAAAATAAAAATAAAAATGTAAAACAAAACCAGAGCAGACTTGTCTATTTATCATTACAAACGTACAACGAAGTTTTCAAAGTCACGTAACCGAGTTTCGTAAGACAGTATTCACTGTTTGCTTTGTCAACTGGTTTTTATACACGTCCTGAATAAATGTTACGTCGCTAACTTATTTCTCCACAAAGCTACCAAACTTTTTGATTTCCATATTAATACAATATCTTTGAATACCTAAAGTTTTACCAATACTTGGAAACGTTAAAAATCCTCAAATTTTATTATGTAGCTACATAAGTTGTGGAAGAAGATTCAGCCATTATATTTTATAGTCATTTTACGCCAAAGAATGTTTATTAAAGATATAAGCCACAGAAATACAAGGATATTGATTTACATTTAGGACTCAGCTGCTTTTTACTATTTTAATTGTATATCATATAAATATGTGATAGCCAGTAAACCAAACAGTTTGATGTACTAACATTTTGCAAGCACAATTGTAAAATTTTAGAAAAAATATAAAAAATAAAAATGTGACAAACAGAATATGTTTAAGATATTTTGTTATTTCATTTATTTGAACAACTAAGTTACGAGTATATGTATAAGAAGTATGTAGATACATACATTAGAGTGTCTAAGCGCTATTAACTCATAAAAAATTAAAACTGATAAGAAACCGGATGTATTAAAATTTAACTAGTAGAAATAAAAAAACTCATATAAACAACCATATAGCAATCACTTTAACTTGCTCACTATCATAATCACACGTTGGACACATTGCTACTGTCTGACGATACAAATCTAGAGTTTACTCGATAAATAGAGAAAGGGGAAATGTGACGTACGACAGCACTTTGCTACGTCGACTGTTATAACACGCCATAAATCAACCCACAATATTAAATTTCTTTATCTAGGCACGGTCTAGCACTTACAGGTGTGCAATAGAATTTATGGGCTCCCCATATGGCACGAGGGCCGCTGAATGTATTACCCTACTTACAAGAGGTCGATTATTGTTATTATTAGGTTACGCTTCAGCTTTACACTTACTTTGATTACTTACGTTTCATCTAATATTCCTTGTCATTTGACTAAGTAATCAGACTTATATGGAAGACTATATGTCTTAAGGTTTAATTTTAGTTTATGGAGAATTCTTTTTTAATATGAGGAGCTTGATCATTCAAATTTTGTTATAATGACTACTACATATACATATGAAGAAGAGACTACAATATGATCGGAATATAAGTAATGAAGTGGAGATATCAACGCTACTGTAAAAAGGTTATAATGTAGTAGTTATTATAGAAGCCACTGACCCGCTCCGTTTGCTATCCACCTCAACCTATAATAATTCACTTGTAAGTTTGATATTTCCGACTTTTAAGTTTCTAGCACACTGCAGCAAGTTTCATATTTTACTTTTTAATAGTGAGCATGATGAAAATGATTGTTAACTATTTTATGTATATGAAATATCTAAATATTAATTTATAATATTCTTGCGTAAAATATTTACTATCGGGTTGTTTAATCAATATTTCTTAGCTATGTTAGACTTGAGATACCTGCGAGTACAGCAATTTAAAATATCACTGTTATCACTTTCATATTTGTTTCTCTCTACGTTGGTCTTAAATATAATATAACTATCTGCTAGGACAAATAAGCTTGTCAAATTTCGTTTTGGCATCTTCAGTAATATTACACACTTACGTTTGTTGCGACCCTTGTCTAGGTAAGGATTAAAGTTCTGTAAGTTATGAGGTTAAGAGAGAAGTAGTCACATAGCCAAACCAGGTTGCGACAATGAAGTTTTTGTTATCGAGCTTTTGCTTATAATGAAATACTCAAACATTTCATTTTTCTTCATAGACCAACATAAATTATTTCAACGCAAAGACTTTCGGGGACTGTAATATTATAGCTCGTTCATTTTAAACTTCCTTTCTCATTTTCTTTTTTATTTCAAGATGCTTCAGTATTCTTTTGCATAGGTATTCTTCTTTGGGAGACCCTCAATAATAGAATTTATCTTGAAATAGGACACAGTGTTAGCGGTTTTATGCACGCCACCGACATAACGTGAATACAAATTTTCATAAGCGCTTGTAATCCGTCGCTCCCTTCGGCGTTCAAATGTAAATTTTCCTAAATTCCTTCATTTCAATCCTTTAGCAAAATCAGGAATTCAAATCGTGGTTTTAATCTTGGAGGAGGATTTTGTAAAAAAGTTTTTATTGCGCTTTTTTTAATATTTCAAACATAAACGAACAAGCAATAGGCTTAACATTTATTCAAAATCATACCTATTTTTACAAGTTCTTATTTAACTTGCAATATTAATATTCGGAAGGAGTCTTTTTTAACTCAATTTTGAAGCAGATATCTTCAATCAATTAAGCTTAATTCTTGTATGAATATGTATATTGGGTAACAATCTAATATGATGGTGAAATGAACCTGATTTGTTGGATTTGGAAGGTGACCATAATAACTCTACAACGAAAACGACGACGCAACCCCGTCGAGTTTGAACTCATTTGATTCGCTTTGACGAGTAGTTTGTCTTTAGATGATATCCAGGGTCTCATAATAGTACTGAAGGTATCATGGCTGCAACTATGTTACTGAGCAAGGGAATTCCCACTTCGAGAGCTGCCACGGGATCACGCCTCTGCTCCACCCTTGCCGGGCATTCAGCCAACCTGTGGAGCGCTGTATCCACGGTCCGGCCATTGCAATGGTGGCACTCAGGCGTTGGCTCCTTGCGGATCAGACACATGTGATCTCCGAAACAACTTTTACAATGATCACCTGCGTCAGCTGGTATGACAGGATCCCTTATGCCTCTCAAGCCAATGCTCCATAATGGGTCTTACTGCCGAAACAATGATGTGCCCAATTACAGGCTACCCTGGCTTGAATCTGACAATGTCCTTTTAAAGAGATCGCCGTTAGTGTAAAGACTCTATTGTCATACCAAAATATATCTGTACAAATAACACTGTAGCGGCACACAATGAAAAGACAAAATCAAATAGATAAATAAATAAAAATAAACAAATGCAAATTCGTGTTTCTAATACTGGTTAAACCTCTTGTCCAAATATAATTTTAATTTAATAATGTAGTCTAAAATCGTGTAATTTCGAACCAGATTAACTACGAGCATAGAAAAGGGTTTTCTCAATAAATTAAACGTGAAACAAATGCTGGGTGGGTCACATAAAAGGGCAATTAGACGTCATGGTTGTTTCATACATACATAAAATTATGTGTACATTTGTACAAATAACTGTTGCAATAACCAGCAGTAGGCACTCGGCGGTCACTACAACTGTGACACTGGAATGCAAATGAACTTAAAAGCAAATTTGTGTTGCCGAATTCAGAGTGCTTATAAAGGGTTAAAATTTGCAATTCTATTATAAAAGCGATGCAGATAATACGTTAAAATGTAAACCCGATCGCATGGTTCGTCGCTGAATATGTGAATAGGTAGATAACGTTTGAACTGCGTTCGGTGCTCTCTGATAGTATTTACTGCATTTTTGGTTGATAAGTCATCTTTATTTCGTCGTATTTAAGGATAACGGTGTATTTATTTGCATTTGTTTCCAAGTTACTAAAGAAATAAAGAAATTAATTTTAAGAATCTTGTAGCAAGGTGACTGTAATGTCGCACTGTCATAAAATAAATCTTCTGGTTAAGTTACCGAAGATTTAACTTTCACCTTAAGTATTTACATATTCATCAATGTAGTATATCAATTATTATTTATCATTTATACCTAAATAAAGTAATAGCTATTAACACTGGCTTTACTTCCCAAAATTTAAAACATGTTTTTACATGTAAATACTTAAAGCTCAAGAGTTCTATTTTGTTGATTTGGTTAGATATTGAAAGTTATTCCTTTTTTAAGAGCTTTGCTCGCGTACGCGGCATATATGGTTTAAGTTCATTAAAATTTATTGGAAAATACAGAAAAGTATTTTTAAATAAAAGTATTATTTTACTGCTATCGATTTTTTTTTGTAGAGAGATTAAGGGAGGCCTATGTCCAGTAGATCGAAATTTTATATTTGCCGCTGTAATTTCATATTTTTTATTGAGTATCTACTCAGTGCTAACAGCCGTCAAATTATATACACTGACTATAAACTTATGTACATCAGAGTTATTTAGAGTAGATTTTCTGCCAAGAAAATTCCTTTTTTCTTTTCTTTCAAAAAGACAACTGCCACATTCCGAATATATCCCATCTCACGGGGGATTAAAAAACGTTAACGAAAAAAGCACAAAGAACACTCAGATAATTTGTGGATTAGTAAAGTGTTGTTTCAAGTGAGGCTCGAACTCACTACAATTAGCGCACTAGAAAACAGTAGCGACCATTTTAACCACTACGACATTCTTACTTTATATCTACCATCACCTTAAAAAAGTCAGAAAGCAAAACAGTAGCTCACGTTACTATTCTCCAAGGAATATTATTTGTCAATGAAAACGTCGAGTACCAACATTTTCTGACAATACTCTATGAATTGAGAAAATTGGATTGGTTATGTTACCATTTCACTTTATGAAATGTATCATAGGAGTATATTATAGTCAGATATATATATGGTATGAACGCTCTTAATATTTTTTTTAAGCTTTTGATATAAATTTATGATATTTTAAATTCCTACTTGAAACTTGGACTGTATTCAGACTTAAGCAATGTCGTCTCAAGACCATCTACTAATATAATGACTTATGCATATTCACTTTAAATATATATTTACGACTGCCTCGATGGTGCGGCGGTAGCGAATGCGACTGCTGTGCTTGAGGTCTCGGGTTCGATTCCCAGGTCGAACCAAATATTTGTACAATCTGCAAATATTTCTTTCTTAATTTGGATGTTTTCTGTGTATAATATGTATGTATTTGAAAAAAATAAAGTATATAAATATTCTATCAGTCAATCTAGTTATCATAGTACAAGCTCTGGTTAGTTTGAAACTAGATGGCGTTTGTGTGTCAAATGTTCGAAATATATTTATTTATTTATATAAAATTAAACTAACACAAAAAGATTTAAATATTTGTCTTCCTACACCGGATTACATAAAAGTTTTTTTTTAATCTTTTTGAATGGTAATAAGTGGACCATCATGCAATTTAAGTCATATAGTGAATTAGTGTCTCAGGAATCATTAATCAATAGATTTATCTATAGAATATTATATTTTATCATTCTTTATCAATGTGTACGGAAGTCTTACAAAGAACAAAACTTTTGAGACCATACTCGTAGACTCAGGCAGCCATGTACTGTCATGACCGATTTGATCAAAGGAAAACATCTTAAACTCCGATAGATATTATTAATTTCTTTGTAGCGTTCTCTTTTTCAAATTTAAAAACAAAATATTCTAAAACCTTTTCTATTCAAAGGAATGATAATATATTGAATGCTTTTTAAATTCTATTCTCGTAGCGTTTTATTTCAATATATTTGTTATTTGATATATTTTCATAGAATCGTCTAGACTCTGGACATAGTTTTTAATTTAATGCTGTTGAGATTTCAAAACTGACAGCAAAATGTGTTAAGGATTCGCTTGCTAAATATGAACATTTTATTTTTCACCACAAACCTAGCCCTCCAAATAAAACCTATAATTTTAACTAATAAATTTCACGCCAATGTTGTAGTATGTAATATGCTTTATGATCAAAATAATGTAATCATTGCTGACATCCAATATCATATCGTACCGTTTTCTGACAATACTATGTGAATCGACAAAATTGAATTGTGTCTGTTACCATTCCACTTTCCATAATATCTTTCATATGATACTTTTTCACAGTATATCTATTACATTTGGGGGTTTTACCTTGTTCCTTAACTGTTTTATAGTATTCTAAATCATGATATTTTATTCATATTTGATATTTACAACTAAATAACAATTTAAACAACGTTTGATTCAAATTTCTCTAAAACCTCATCGTAGCAATTTCACAAATTATAATGTGCCTGTTACTTTAAAGAAATAATAACTGTCAATCAACCTATCGCCGTCCACTACTGAACGAAGGTCTTCCCCAAGGAACGCCAACCATCCCGGTCTTGGGCAATTCACATCCATCCGCTGCCAGATACTTTCTTCAAGTAGTCGGTCTATCGCGCCGCAGGGCTCCTTACACTACGTTTACCCAATCGTGGTATCCATTTTAGTACACCTCGGCTTCAGCGACCATCGGTTCGTCGACATGTGGCCGGCCCACTTCCACTTCAGCATACTGATTCTCCGTGCGATGTCAGAAAAAAATCATTTAAAACTTGTTTTAAGATTACAAACCAACCTATGGTGAAACCTATCCCTACAATTTTCAACTTGAATAATGATTAATTTGTAATATAAACTGTCATTGTATTTGTAAAAGAATACATATTTATTCACGTGTGTATTTCAATGAACCTGGACGAATTTCAAACCCTTTCGGCCATATTGGAAACTAACGATCCGGAATTGTGATATTCAACATTTCAGCAAAATATTGTAACTGTATGTATGTGTACAATTAAAAATAAAATTATGAATTTCAACATAAAAGGTAAATTTTATTTGATTTTCTGAAATTAAATGAAAATGGCCATATTATTTCTTTAAAGTGTCCTACTGCTTGTAGGAACATTAGAAACTTCCAAACAGGATGTGGGAATTCTAAACAGAATTGTGGAATCAGGACTTTTTTTATTAGTTTATGATAAAAGCAAAATAATTCTATTTTCAAAATTAGTTTCTAACATGGCTGAAGGGCTGAAGCACCTGACTCTTTGTGAAACATGACGCTTATATTTAAAAATCCCCAATCACTTTACAGTCGAGATATTTTTTTTTTTTGCTATTTAAAATACTAAAAAGCTACTATTACACACGAACCTTTTTAATATTTATTGGCTAGTTTGTTATTTATTATAAAAATGTCTAAATTATGCACACAAATAAATTTTTAGTCGCCGTAAACTTAAGTTAACTAAAATTTAAATTAGCTGACAAAAGTTCCTTATTCTCACAAAAAAAAACTTCTAAAAATTAATTTAGGAATGTCCCAGTATAACATTCACAAATTGGGTCATTGATTCACTCTGAACAAGATAATTTAGTGGACAGTGATAAATTAATGAGTAAATAAGCGTTGATAATTGTTAGAGTTATTGGATTATGTAGAATTTATTTGAAATTAATGAAAAGTTTTATAGTACAACAACAGTCTTTTAATGATGCCCACAGAGTATAAAAAGGAATAGACAAACATTGAAAAAGGTGCGAATTTACACCACAGACTATATAACTATTACTAGTGTGTTACTTAGTATATTAGGCACAATATAGAAACTAATATTTTAACACTCCTACCAAATTCAAGCCTTTCATCGGTTTTATACAGTAACAAAAGTTCAACAGAAGTTTACTAGACTTCTAAATAATGTAATCTATCTAATACTCTACAACACACATACAAATTAATTTAGTTTTGACATTCCAATACTATTTCTCATGAATATAAATTTGTCTTTAGACAAGGCTTTAGTAAACATATCAGCATACTGATTATTAGTGTGTACATAGTTCAGACTGATTATATTATTATAATATTTTTCTTTTATAAAGTTATACTTAATATCTATGTGTTTACATCGCTTATGAAATTCACTGTTTTTAATCACGTTTATTGCACTCTGATTGTCAATGTTTATGCACACGGATTTTTGTCTGAATACACCTAAATCACTGAGTAACTGTCTAAGCCACATAGCCTCTTTAGTTGCAGCACAAGCAGCCATGAATTCGGCTTCTGTCGTGGATAAGGCCACAGTAGGCTGGCGTTGTGATGACCAAGTGACAGCTGCTCCACTTTTTAAAAAAACATAGCCAGTCGTTGAGCGTCTGTTTTCCAAGTCATTAGCAAAATCTGAATCGCTGTATCCAGTTAAATCCGTGCTGTCACAGTTAGATGTATAGCATAATCCATAACTTTTTGTCTCTTTCAGGTATTTTAGTATTTTCTTTACAGCGTTCCAGTGGGGTTCATCATGGGAATGTAAGTATCGACTCACCTGGTTTACAGCAAGCATTATATCAGGTCTGCTCACCGTTGCTGCATGTACAAGTGATCCTACAGCTTCTCGGTAAGGATAATCTTTCTTCAGTACATTCTCAGGCTTCTGCAACATATTAGGATTGCAGTCTAGTCCCTCAGGTGCTGTCGTCAGGATGTTTTCCTTTAGCTCCCCATACAGAAAAGCAGTAGTAACATCAAATTGACTTATTTCTAACTTTTCTTGAGCTGCAATGGACAATAAAACTCTAATGGAGTCATACCTGACTGTTGGCGAAAAAGTATCATCATAATCAATGCCCTCTTTTTGTGCATACCCTTTTGCACACAGACGAGCTTTATAACGAGGGCCTGTTGGTTCATCTTTGACTCGAAAAACCCATTTGCATCCAATTGGCTTCGCATCTTTAGGCTTTTCTACCAATACCCAAGTTCCATTTTGCTTATGTGATTCTAGTTCCTTTTCTATTGAACATTTCCATTTTTCGGAATCAGGTGATGAGATCGCCTCACTATAGTTCAGCGGTACAGGAATATCTTCACTACAGCACAGGTAACCTTTTCCTTCATCATCTTTTTGTTTTGAAAATAATTCTTTATTTCTTGGTCTCAGTGTTATATTGGAGTGAGACGGTATTTCAACCTTTTGGTTTGGTGAGTAGTCACTGTCAGTACCTTGATCTTGATCAGAGTCAGCAGTGGCAGATTGTAATGTGTCATTAGAGCTCTCAAATGTGTCATCATCAGTTGATTCGGATGATGAGTGACACATTGTGCTGTCCTGTATCAAAACCTCTGAAACATAATTTCTCTCTACAGTTGTTTCAAGAAAAACTGCATCTCTACTTTTGATTACTGTTTTGGTGCCAGGAATAATAAATCTGAATCCTTTAGTATTATCACAATAGCCAATAAATATTGCTTTTTGTGCTTTTGGGTCCCACTTTCTTCTTTTTTCTTTTGGAAGATGAATCATTGCTTCACACCCAAATATTCTTAAGTGACTGATATTTGGTTTGCTTCCGGACCACATTTCTTCTGGTGTCTTGAAGTTCAGTGACTTAATTGGAGATCTATTGATGAGATAAGCAGCAGTGTGTATAGATTCAGCCCAGTATCCTTTAGATAATTTGGCGTCAATTAACAAGCACTTAGCTCTTTCAACCAATGTCCTGTTCATGCGTTCTGCAACTCCATTTTGCTCTGGAGTATATGGAGTGGTGGTTTGATGAACAATTCCGGCAGCTTTTAAGAACTCACAGAAATTTGCATTCATATATTCAAGACCGTTGTCAGAGCGAAGACACTTTATACTACATTCTAGTTGTTTCTCCACTTGGCTCTTGAATTCTTTAAATTTCTCAAATGCATCAGATTTCTTGTGTAGAAAATAAACAAAAACTTTCTTTGAGTAGTCATCAATTAGGGTCATAAAGTATCTTGCACCACTCAGCGAGCTAGTCTCCATCGGACCGCAGATGTCGGAGTGTACCAACTGAAGTACTTTAGTAGTGCTGGTTTCACTTTGTTTTAGAGGTAAGCGAGTTTGTTTTCCTTGCAGGCAGGTGACACATGTAATATTCTTATTTTTCTTAGACAACTGTACACCTTCAGTGTTATCTATTAATTTTTCCAGACTTTCAAAATTCAGATGGCCCATGCGTTGATGCCAGAGGTACATGTCTTGCTTGTCAACTTCAGATATGTATGCATGTTCACTTTTCATATCTAGCCTGTACATATTATTGATTAAGCTTGCCCTTGCAACAACAACATTGTTTTTATTAAATATTAAACAGCCTTTACTGTTGAATTTTACCTGACCTCCATTCTTTATAATCTGACTGACTGATAGTAGATTTGTTGCCAGTTCAGGTACATACAAAACATTTTGGAACAGAATTTTGTTGTACTGATTTTTATCATTACACACATCTAATGTCAACTGACCAGTACTGTGAACTGATAATAACTTGTCATTTGCTACCTTTATAGTCTTGATAAGTGGCTCCTTTTCCTGTTGTAATAGATTTCTATGTTTGGTCATATGTACAGAAGCGCCAGAGTCTATATACCAAGGATCTTGTTCCAGGCTATGTGTTGAAGCTATGAAAGCAGCGGCATAACTTGAACTCTCTTGATTCTTTTTAGAAGATTTCGACTTACACTCCGCAGAAAAATGGCCATATCTATTACAGTTGTAGCAGCGCGGGCCTCTTCTAGGTTGTTTCTTGTTACCCTTATTCTTGTAGTTATGGTTGGCGGCAAATGCAGATGAGTCATTTTCACATATTTTGACATCTTGTAGAATTTTTGACTTAACTGAGTCAGCAGTTATTTTCATACCAGAGCTTTCTATACCCATAATCATCGGCTTGTATGTTTCGGGTAGACCGGATAGTAGCAGTGTCCCGAGCCACTCGTCATCTACTTTAAAGCCGATGTTCCGGAGCTTGTGAGCCGTGGTCATAATTTTGCTCACGTATTCTTCGACATTTAGACATCCAGTAAGATTTGTTGTACACAGATCTCTAAGTAATCCCACACGGCGTGTTAGCCCCGAGTCGTCGAATGCACTTGCCAAGCAGTCCCACACTTCTTTTGCAGACTTTGCATCTTGAATGTGAACGTAGTTTACAGAGTCCACCAGTAAGATGATCTTAGATTTTGCTTTTATGTCGCGTTTTGAGTCGACAGAGTCACCGGGCGCGGGTTCAACACAGTCCCACAAGTCTTCGTGTTGGAGATATGTTTTGACTGCAAATCTCCATGTGGAATAGTTTTCCCGACCAGTAAGCTTTTCGATCATTACGAGAGGATTGCTTGACGACATTTTTGACACAATATTTGTAATGTTCAGTGTTTTCGATCCGTAAAACCAACAGTCACTTTGAGGTTATGTTTTACCGGCGTGCGATATTTTCACAATTTTCACTGTAATTTTATGTTCACTGACTTTCACTTCGATTATCAGGGCTATACTGGGCCCATAACCTGTTAGAGTTATTGGATTATGTAGAATTTATTTGAAATTAATGAAAAGTTTTATAGTACAACAACAGTCTTTTAATGATGCCCACAGAGTATAAAAAGGAATAGACAAACATTGAAAAAGGTGCGAATTTACACCACAGACTATATAACTATTACTAGTGTGTTACTTAGTATATTAGGCACAATATAGAAACTAATATTTTAACAATAATGATTGAAAGTAAAAAGTACCCGAACCCCTGTTTGTGAACGTACCGTGACAAATGAGCGGGCAGGGTGAAAAAAATAATAGCACCATTTAAATACCGCCTTACTGCAGAGCTAAATAAATTGACTTCACTTTTTTCATTTGCACAAGAAATTCAACTTGGCACTATTAAGTTTGCAGGTTTCATTGTGGTGGTCCTTTTGTGTTAGGCTTTCATGATCAATGGAATGTAATTTATATAAAGTGAAGTAGGAATGAATATTTTTTTAGGTTGTTTAAGATTTCCCTTCAAGTTCTTAACTATATATATACACTACACACACACAATATATATACATATCTATACACTACACACAATATATATACATATCTATATTTATTGCTTTTTGAAACATAATTCATCAGATTTTTCACGTTTTATCTTAGAACATTTGACTGTGGAAACGAAAATAAGATTTCCAATGTTTTCACACATCAGAAGATAACAAATAGCAAACAAAATGTATATATAAATTAAAATACTAGCTTTTGCCGTACTATTGTGGTAATGTACTTAAATTTGGATATGTACAAAAAGTTATAAAAAGCAGAATTTTTAAGTCGGAAAACTGTAAGTTTGTGTGCCCAAGATTTACCGACTAGACTCACTACTAGTGTCTTGCATAGAACGTGATAAAATTTCTAAATGAAATCAAACTCTTTGTGTTCGGAATTTCTTAAGGAAAACCAATTGACAACTCTTACTTATAAAGTGAAAGTAACGATTTTTGTTTTGTCTGTAAGCTGCCAAGCCTGTTCAGTTTTAATAGCGAATCTTTACAGAATTTTAAGTAATATAGGAGCATGATAGCACAAACATACGTTTACGAATATAATATTTTTTTAGTAAGTTATAAATATTAAAAAAAACTTATTTTATTTCACAGTAAAATATTATTAAAGGTCAAATAAAGTACACTCACATTTTGTAAAATTAGTACATTAGTAACGTGTTCAAAATGTAACGTACAGGTGGCACTTAAAACTGCATTAACGTGGTTCTGTGCTTTGCAACGTGACAATTGTTCTGTTATATAATACAGGACCACGTTAACAACGAGTCTAGCTATTCCAGCTACGTTTATACTAGTTATTCTATATATTACCTCTATTATGCATTATATTACTGTGTGTAGTCACAGATGACAATGATGTCCACCGCCGTACCTAGCTTGTAATTTCTAATATGGGCGAAAAACAACTGGCGAACCTTAATTCGGTCTCAAAGTCCTATCGCATAACACAGTGTAGATGACCAGCTAAGTGATAGATGACTACATAATCAAACTAACGTGTAAAATAAGAGATGTTCCACGTCTAAAGTGCTTGTACAACATTTGATATATGTAGTACTCTTTTCAAGGTTCAAGTTATAAAATACTTCTCCCTAATTTAAACATAAGAAATCTGATCAGGTACCCCACAATTTAAGTAATAGTATCTTACCTTAGAGGAGCTGAGTTTTTAGTTAAACTAGCGTAATTTTGTTGAACATTATATAGGTAACTACTTTATCCCCACTCACAGTCTATATATTGAAAGTATTTGTACATGAAAGATATAAATCAAATGGCACATAATGATATTCATTGCCTAAATACTTGAAACATCACAATGCAAATATATTGCAGAATGGGAAAAGTATGGTTAGATTTTAGCAAGTCAGTTCAATTAGATCTCCGTTTACTTATCCTCGGGCCACATGAAGCTTGTCGGTCTACTATTTATTAATTTGCATAAAATCGAATATTCAGCATCAGATTGAGTAGATAACTATAACTTAATTAACAACCACCAAGCTATTTTTTATGATATTGATAAAAAAAAGTATTAGTAGAACAAGTTTTGCAATGAGTTTTGAGAGCAAATACTTAGTAAATGCAATAAGCCTTTGAGAGCAGGAAAGAAAGATAATTATCGCAATATGTTTCACGTGTGATGCTATCGGCAGCTTATCTAACAATGTTGATGTTAATCTAAAGGAAGACATAATTTATTTAACTTAATCATTACTAGTAATAATAACTTCGTACATCCTTACATACACGACAGTCTGATGCCGAATTCAGTAGAGCCTCTATCTCAATATATTTTAGGATGATACCGCTGCAAACTTCACACTCTTCGTCTGGATATAATTTGTGTTCTCGTATGTAGCTTGGATTGTATTCATGCTTTTCATTACGTAGAGTAGAGTCACTTTAGTAGGTTAAGAATAAAAAAAAATGTCTTAATACACTGCCAAGTAAAAATTGTTTAATTCATTTCCTTTGTGAATCATCCCAAGAACTGGCGGAAAGTCTTAAAAAATTTAATTACACAGGGTTCTTAGCAATGAAATCATTCACTACTAAGAACTTTGTATGTAAATCTGTCTCAAATTAGAAATATTTATTTGAATCGTTTACATATCTTCTCAAAAGGCAGCATGTACTAAAATAAATAGAACACCAGAAACCTTGAAACAAATATCTATACGTCAAAACTCAGTAAACTATTTTGATCAAATTGATGTAAGTTTCTGCTTTATAGTTTTAATGGCCTAAGTAATATGTCTTGACGTAAGTAGCCATGTTACTCAACTTAAGCATACTTCGATGTAAGCCCATCAACATTTAATATACTTAGCTCAGGGCATTTTGCCTTTATGAACATACCAGCCAATTATTCCTCTGCTATAACAAAATATTGAGCGCACAGAAGGGTTTTGTTCTCAGGTGTTTAACGTATTTGGATTAGCAGTTCATGTTAGGTGTATGCTATGAAGGTCGAATGCCCTAGTAACAAACGCACCAATCTAAGACCAAGTTGCTGATCTCAAATCTCTACGAAAAGATAGCGTATCTTAGACATAAAATTAATCTATATTCCATAGTCCTATTAACAATTGAAATTGACCGTACCGATTTCGTTGATTTTGGTATTTATTTCAGTATTCTATAATTATTAGCAAGGTAATATTTATGCAAATTCTGTCTAAGTTTAAACTACGAGAAAATACATGGTGAACGAGAAGAAAATAGTAGAAATAATTGAGTTTTTCCCAACAAAATATTCCTTCATTTCAAGCATATTGATGGCGCCATCAGAACAATAAATTTGAATTTATTCAAATTAAATAGCATTACTAAAAAATAAATTTAAATTGACAAAATATAAAATTAGTACTCAACTTACCGCTATTTTAGACATTATTTTAAATTTAGTTGGTTTAGAGAATGATGAAAGCTTTGACAAGAAAACACTACCCGAAGTATTTATTTTACGTCGACGATGTTGTGAATACTTAATAGAAATCTATGTTTTAAATCATCTTTCAATAATGGCGAACAACTAAAGTATTTTTTTTATATTTATCTCATCCACTATAACTATAGCAAACAACACACTTACACTCTACTGTAAACATATCAAACTGCCTTATTTAAGTAAACTCCATTGTGCCCACTATGGAGTTTAATAACTATGGTTTTTAATAACCATAAGTTTCAATTTTCTTCTGTAGCCATCCAACAATGCATAGAGCTGTAGTGGTTCAAACTATTTTATTAATTTGCATAAATTCTGGGTCCAAACTAACAAATTGGGAAATATGAATTACTTAAGTTGCCAGCGGTCGTTCACTAGCGGTCGCCGACCAGCACACCAAGTTTTTTGGCACAAACTCAAAGCTACTCCGTTATAAAGACTAGTGACCGCCTGGAAACATTTTTGTTACTTTATATAGTCCAACATGTTTCTCCAACATGTACATTTTTCTCTTTGTTTACTGCACACTTAGTAAATAGGTCTTTTGTTGTATTTTACGTGAGTTTCTTGTCTTTAGATGTTATGTTTGTATCTATGGATTCCATACTTATGTAGTGTATACTTCTTTAGCAGTAGTGTCATCACAATGCCATCCCTGTCTTGATATTTTATGATTATGGTATTTTTTATTTATTATAAGAGCCTGCCGAAGGGACTTTACCTGATGAACACCATAATAGAATACAAAATTTGTGGTCACTATACTGCTAGCCAATGCAGGCAATACTGCTATGCTGACCCACATTATGGTGGCCTAGAGAGATGCTTTTTCACGCCCCCCGCAAAGACGTTACAGTCATCGTGGCAGTATAAGACTGCTACACTTACCACGATAATTATCACCCCACCCCACCAATAGGCCTCTGTTTTTGCACTCACCGACAAAAGACGACAGCACGAATGCTGTCACTTAAGTCACTTAAATGCTGGTTTTCTGTGAGAAGGTAGAGCCGATCGAGCCGGCCTGTTCGTGCTGAAATCAGCGTGGCTGTACTACCTACCGCGTATGTTACTTATGGCACGAATAAAAAAGGCAGAAGACACCAAGTAGAAATCTGATTGCAAAAAATGTCATACTTTTAGGGACCATAATAATATATTATAAAGCACTATAGTATATAAAAAGTGAAACTTACTTTCAAGTAAATATTCTTGCTGTATTAATATTGAACATACATACATATTAATTACATTAGTAATGAGCACATTTGAAAGACATTAATCCTATGACAAGCTAAGTAACACCAACATCATTTGTATTATGTATATATATGGTCTATACCAAGACAGCTGAAGTAGGTGAACGTAGAAAGCACCTCAAACGTCGCAAACAATTCTACTCAATCCAAAGTGATAGTTTCTGTCTCAGTCGCGTACCTACTTATTATAGGAATTAATTATATCCATTTATGTCTTGCTTCAACTTTGTGGGAACCGTTCCTGTTTATTAATGCGGTCCATTATTCAGAGGCAGCCGCAGATGAGAAACCGTCTGTACATTCTTGAAATATATTCATCTTGCCTCGTTAAAAGTAAGTTGAGTTGGAAACTTGACTTTATGATAGTTGTCGTTTGTTTTAAATTGTTCAATCTGCTTTAGTTGAACGTTATTTATTGGTCGTGTTTCTTTTAATTTATTTTCGTTCGTTTCATCTTGCACTAAAGGTTTAAAATAATTTAAATATTTTAAATAATAGTAGACATTGAACTGATCGCCTACAGTATTATTTAACGGTTAGCAATGCGCTTGAGACTTGAACAGCAGGCGTCCATGAAGGATTTTTTTTTTAAAAGACAACGCTCGCACTGGTAATAAATCCTGTAACGCAGGGGACTTTATAAATATACTTACAAGAAATGAACACAAGGAACACCCAGACTCAGAGTAACAATTTATGGATCACACAAAGTGTTGTCCCATGTGGGATTTGAACCCACAACACTCAACGCAGTAGGGAGCGACGTGGTGACCGCTTAAACCACTAGGCCAACCGTGCAGTCAAATTGTTCTTACTTTGCACCGCTTCACTCGTCTGTTCGTTTGCCATACTATGCCATATAAAAAAATGTTGCGTCTAGGCTCACTAATAAATTACAGTAACAAATGTCTCTTAAGCTATTTGCTACATTTAGCAATTTTTTGTTTTTTTTTAAAGGCAACACCCGCACTCGGAATAAATCCTTTGTCATGGGGGACTTTACAAACATACATGAAACGGACACAAACAACACCCAGAGTCAGAACAACAATTTGGGGACCACACAAAGTGTTGTCATGTGGAGTTTGAACACACAATACTCAGCACAGTAGAGAGCGGCATGGCGACCGCTTAAACCACTAGGCCAATCGTGCAGTTAAATTCTAACAAATCTTTAAATATTTCATCAGTAGTGTCACTGGCTCGTTGCTTGATTATATTTTTATGTATTTAAAAAAGGTGTGACTTCTCATTTTACATTTATATCCTAAGGTAATAAGGCCTGTGGCTTATGTTTATGTCAAGGCGTCTTCTCACTTTGGAAATTTAAAAAAATCGATATTTATTTTTTTTAATTTAATTTTAATTCAATTTAATTTTAAGAAACGGAAGGTCCATTGTATGAAGCAGGCATCGCTGAATAACCCGAGGTAAGGTTTTTTCATCATTTTTCTGCAACCAAAACTTTAAACGCGTTTATCTCAAAACAAGATTTGAAAACAAGAAAAGCCTTGTTGATGAAATTTCGGAAACTATCCGGCCAATTGTCATGAAATTTAAATGACATATTCTTCATAGTTATGGCTATAGCGTATATCATCAGATTTTTGAAAAACCGTGTTTTTTTTTTACTTTTTCGAAAAAACGTGCGACATTTTGTTATTTTCGCGAATATCAAAAATCTGATGATATGCACTATAGCCACTGACATACTGAATCTAAAACAGTTTTATTTTTTTGTTTGAGATGACCCGTCTCGGAGATACCATCAACAAGCCACGACCATAACATTTTTAGACGGGTTTTTCGATGCTACTGTTGTATTGTAATAATTGTTCAAAAAAATAAAAATAAAAATTTTTCATGTACTTGAATGATGTGTTTATTACATAGGATCCATTTTATCCCATAATTTTAAGCAAAAATCATCGAAAAAAAATAGCGAAAATAGCCTATTTTCGAGGTGCCTAAAGTGAGAAGACGCCTTAAGGTATAAAAATTAACCCTGAAACCACCCAAACTACTCGGCTTATTAAAAAAAAATATTGTTATTACTCATAAGTGTTTTCCATAAAACAACATCATTATTACCAACCGCACGTTCATATTTGTACAGGCTACCATGTACACTCAAGTGCTGTTCATATAATTTTATTACATATAAGTGGTTAGTACAATAAAAGCCAGTTGTTCTCCACGACCACCGGTTTCATCGTGCTGCCTGAATACTAAACAGTGTGAAATGTGACTTCGAACACTCGCTAAGTTATTTACTCGGAACTAGTTTATTAAAAAATTGTTTTTAAACGGATTTCATTATTTATGGTGTAAAATATGTTATTTCTAGATTTAATAGTTTTAAATATTTCTGAAATGGAAAAGGTACTACTTATTTTCGGGAAATCAGCGAAAGTCTGAATAAATAGAAAAAAATAAGCGCTGTGTAACATTTAACACCTCACGTACTCGTACCAACCGACCGCCGGGAACGTTTGTAAACAATATATTAATAAATGATAATGAAATTAACTAATAAGTAAATTTCAAATGAAACAACAAATAAAAAAGTCTATTGAACCCAAAAAAACATTTTCGAAAAACATGGAATCGATATTGCAATGACGGCTTTTTTGTAAATTAACTTCAAAGCAATTCAATTACATAATTAAAGTTACATTTAAAAAAAAGATAAAAGTAATATATGTAACTTGACTCTTAGAAAATTTAACACTTACTGATTGCCAGTTCATAAGAAATCTAGAAAATAATATAATCGCCTTACCTTGGTTTCATCTGTTAATGGAACTAGAACAGAATAACATTGCCAACAGTAGGAAAAATCAATAGAGCAATGGAAAACACTATATATTATTATCATTCGAAGACTTCTATTTCATTTATTCATCCTGTTATTTAAACATGAAGCTTAACACAACAATTTCATAATGATCTCTTTTCATTACTTCAAGAAAATAAATTTGAAACAGAAATAAACCATAATATATATTGTTAAAGGACCAACCTCCAAAATATATTCACACTACGAAAATACGGTACATAATTACCATGAACGTACAATAACACTTTATAGGATCCCTAAAGTTTCTTCGTTAGATTCGCCTCCGATAGTATTGGCATGCAAATTTCCTAAATGCCTCTACGTCCGGCCCCGAGAGCAAACTACCATCGCATTCAGTTAAATCCCTGATGTAGCCCAATCTCGGCACAAATAAGTTGCCAAGTGAAAACTTGAGCTATAGACTAAGCTGTTCCTTATTTGTTTTGTGTTATTGAATAATTTATAAACACATTTAACTGGACTATCTGTAAGAAAAAAAACAACTACAGTATAATTGTAAACATGTAATTATGAAGTAATGTTGAATTGAAATAACTCTGGATGAAATATAACACGTATTCTATAAATAAACATACACACTTTAGTATTGACTAATGAGGCTTTTGACGTAGTTATTGGAGTTACTTCAGTTTTTGTAAACATGATACAGTTGATATGATTATTGTTTACTTTGTTATTGTTATTATAAACGTGTAATATCATATTTATATATTACGTAATCTCTTAGCACCGACTCTCTGTTTCGTTTTATTATTAGAAAATGTATTGGAGACTGTGTAAAGGCTTAATCTTAATTACAATTATAGTACCACTGAATTCTAATCCCGCCATCATCTTTGCACTTAGAAAGGGTTGGTTTGATGTTATCTATCTATTATCCTAACTAAGAGGATCATAGTAAGCGGTGGACGCTGAAGTTGCCGTTTTGAAACAACTAATACAATACTGACGTGGACTAACTCCCAATACAATGAATAAATTAACCTTTTAAGATGGATAAACAAATGCTGTTAAATTAATGTACTTTACTGCTGGTCTCATACAAACAAACCTGTAGGTATAGATATAATGAAGTTTATAAACATTGTATAACTGTACGGAGATATAATTGCCTCAAATACACAGGTACTTTTGTTTACAAAACACTTATGACAAACACGGTATTTCCATTTGCGAGCTCGGGTAACAATATTTTGTAACACAATAATAGAAAATCCGTACATTAATCAAGAGATTGCTTGGTAGTAAAAATTTAAATAAAAATAGATTTCCCTCAACAAATTTCATTTTGGGTCCTGTCATTGAGATCGTTTGCCCTCGCATTTTGTTCGTAACGAAGTGTTCCTTCTAAATTGTTATTTCCAATTCGCTACGGTATGTTAGGCAAAGTAGAATGGTACCTTTTGAAATCATTTTTCTGCCCCAAATTTAGTGCCGTTTTATGTATAAATTGGTTGTGTTTAAGTGACCCGTCCAAGAAGACCCTTTGTTTACCTAACCGAACATAATTGTTTATTTTTCTGTTATTTTATTAAACTAGTTCTTTTATCTAGACTTTTTGAGAAATTCTGAAAAGGGCAGTTTTTCAATGTTAATGAATAATGCATATTATTAAGTTATGGCTACTTCAATCAAACCTAACACAAACTACACTTGTACTTAGTACTATGTTTCGAAGTCATGAAATTTATAACTTAAAATAATTATTAGGAAAAAAATATAACGTCAATGTGACTAATAGTCTATAATTTCTTATTCATCTTACTATTTAAAATACAAATTATCTATGACCCACCCATATTAATTCAAATTCGTTATATATCTAACTTAAAATAAATTTACATAGATTCCATAAATGTGAGTTATTATTTTCAAGATACAAAATGTCTATATATTTTTCATCAAACTCCTTATGATATTGTATAAAATTAATGATCCTTCAGACTGTTCTAACTTTATTATAATCTCTTCAGTGCGCAATCGCGCATCCAACCACATGATCCAAATTACACCGACGACAGAGAAAAATAGATCGACATTTTTCATCAGCAAAGTTTCGTTAGCAAGTTCTCGAGCAAGCCATGCCTTTTATTAAGCTCGATGTAATATACTTATATGGAATGTCTCATAACGGTCAGTTCTAGCATGTACTGAGTATACCCTAAATGAAGTGTAATATCAGTATAACAGGCGTAGGTAGCCCCCTATAAAAATAATGTCGTTCCGTTTCGTTTGCTTCGCTGACCGACGCAACGTTGACATTATTCCTTACCCACAAGCTAAGATAAAACTTGGAGAACAAATATTTTGTTAGTAATCCCTAAGGGCAGTATATTTTCCTTATTTCAAAGATACTTTACGTCAACTCTATACGATATCATGTAAAAATATTATAAAAAAGACCCTTCGCCGAAACTTATTTGAATTAATACTGTGGGAATAAGTTGGCCGAGTATAATTTCTCAGAAATTATGGATTGCCGAAGGGCGCTTTATCAATGCCTCGGTAATATATCGTTTCTCGTCTTACATTTTCCTAAAGGAAAACAACTTCGTTATGAATTTACGATCAAGGGCTTGTTCTTGCGTATGAAATTAAATAATTTCTTATATAAGTAGTAATGAATTTTGTTTCAGTAACATATTGTTGTAGACATTTAGTTTGATAGCTTAAGTTTTTAGGACGATAAATGTTTACAAAGAAAGTTTTTACTTGTACGTTAACAATGTTATTTGTTTACGATTGTTTTATTGACCATGTTCATGTGTTTTATTTTCCGGACTGTTAAATTATTTCTACTATTGAGTCACTATAATACCGATTAGAACTACCACCAAACAAACAATATTCAAAGACAGATGTTTGATGTTGAGAAAAACATGAACCCACAATTTTCACAACAAACAGAATATGTTGGACACGCTTCACTTATTTCGAGCAGTATTGTATTTCGTTGGCGGCCATCATTGTGTTTTCAAGCATTTGTTTCCTTACGAAACGGCAGTTAGGAATATTTATTGGATTAACTTGTGGCGTGATGGCGCTTTTTAGCCAATTGTAGCCATTTTGTATCTACATGGGCGAGTTAAAAATATAGGTAGCAATAAAAATTCTAATGGCGATTTCGATGCCGTTGTACAAATTTTTTTACAGTTTTATTGCATTTCGACAATTCAAATTAAAAAAAATAGTTCTAACTGTTCTAACAGAAAAATATCAAGAAAAAAATTATTTTCTGTAGATGAAAATGGTATAAAATTTTATCTAAATCACTTAACCGCACTGCCTATCATTATAATCCTGTATAATCCAATTAAATCTGTGAGAGCTACCATCAAAAAGTCTTATTAAAGTTTTATAACCCATCTTATGACGGACAGGACTTATGCAAATGAGTGAAGGGTAGTCTGAACGGCTGTGTGTTCTGGATTAGGGGGAATGGGACAACTCGGGCTGTTTTTACAGCGCCACATGGTGTCGAGGGCTTTTAAACAAAACAAGCAACTGTTGGAAGGGGATAAGTACCTAAACGGACACATCTACATTTTTGAGCTTAACGTGCATACTAGCGACGGCGTAACTAATTTGGAGCTTTAGTTAAGCTTATTGATTCTACAAAAGATTATAGTAATTAAGCTTTTAATTACTATAATCTTCTGTAAAGCTTACTCATTGAAATAAAGCTTTATTTTCGTACAAATTAAGGCTAGGCATATATTATAAATAATATATTGAAATTAAATTTTACTATAAATTAATTCGTTCCTCTATTTATATTAAATAATGTTTAAATGCCGTGGTTTTCATTATTGTAATTAACGACTTTACATTAAGGATTTCGAAGTAAATAATATAATTGAATCTATTTCAATGCTTGGGGTACATATTGGTCTATAAAGCTTTGATAAAAAGTTTTATACACCACTGTATACTATACTACTTTTTTAATTCATAGTTTGATGATCGAAACATTAGGATTATTATTTTAAATTTAGCTTAAACAGATACCTTTGATAAAATTTACTTTACAAATACAATGTATGTACACTACAGATATTTACAACCTTATTTTCACTCTATTGAATAACATTCAAACGAGACCGTACAAACATTTTACTCAGTAAATTAAAAGTATTATTTCGTACCTGTTTTCAGTTCAAAACATTATAAATTATTTAGTTTTAATTCAATTTCAAAATAGGTTTTTGAAGCAGTTAAACAATATATTACATGACTAGACAGATAAGAGTACTGTTCTTTTTAATGTAGAAAGCTATATTTAAAATAATGTTTTTATATTTTTTTGCCCAATCTGACCCAGTTTTCTGAGTTCTTTTGACGTTGCTTTTAAGATACTCCTGAACTAACACCACAGTTTTGGTAAATATATAGCTTATAATCTTCCTTTGCTTTCACAGTTTTGTTTTAGAAAATCTCCCCTGGGTCTGCCATTGTTCCCCTCTCCCGCCTACAGAGTACATTATCTATGTCAATACTGTGAAATGGGCAAGCCATTTTACGAAAACATTTTGGTATATCGCGTGTATCCTTAAAATAAAGACCCGTGTGGGATCCATTACGGTATGATTTCCGCCTCATAAATGGGGTTATAATACTCTTATGGTGCTATATGCACTTTAAGAAATCCACACGATGTTCTATTTACAAGATCGAAGTTTATTAGTATAGATTCTAATATAATAAGCGATTTTTTTATACTTTGAAAAACTTGCCGAGTGAGTACATACTTTTTAATTTGTGTTGTTGTCCTAAATTCTGTTAGAATTACACTGAATTAATAAAAAACATCAAAATATCTGTCAGGATATAACTGTTAAAATTATGTTTTGTGAATTTCACTGTTATTTGAAAGCATTTATTTACCACTTAGCGTAGACATGACATGGACATTTAGACATTAAATGCCCTTAGCGATAATTTCGACACGTCGCCCTTCACGCACGTCAGGGTTTTTATTAACTTTGGTGAACTTTTAACTGTAATGATGCTTCACTGAGTGCTTGACTGATAAGTAGCGCAGAAATCTGTATTTAAGTTTACGTTCAATTTATTCTGAAGCACCCTAAGTAACTTTTTCAAGTTTAAATAATAATAATATCCTCGCACATGTTACACATGATGGTCTGGTCCAAAACTAGGCATAGCCCGTATTATAGTAGTCAGGCTGCTGATAAACATACTTATATATTACTAAATATATACGTGTTACAAGTAAATTACACCCAGATACAGAACATGGACGTGCTTATCACACAAACATTTCTCCCGGATAAGAATCAAACCCACTACCTCTAGCTTAGCAGTCAGGATCATTAACCACTAGACCAACAGGTCAATTAGTATAAAATCTTTAATTAGAATTTTATAACAATAGACATCACTTGCACCATCACTATGAATCTTTGATATATAAGGAAAACTTGATACAAACCCTACACTAATCCCTCTGGCGAATGTGGTATACTATACCTAAATCTCGTCACCAAAGAGAGAACTATGTCCAGAAGTTACCGTTAAAAGTTTATTAATGATGATGATGATTCAACCTTGTGAAGTGACGCACTGACTCGTTGATTTAGCAGTTTATCGTATACGAATGCCGATCAGGAGGTCTCAGGTTTGATGTCCGGGTCGGGATTAAAAGTACTATTGAGTTTTTCTGGTTACAGAAATACTTAACAGAAGGGCGTAGTTTGAAAGTAGGGGTCTTAACTCCTGTACATCACAGAGCAGCTAAAGCCATCGATGCAGCAGCTAGTCTCTCCCCGGGCATATCGGATAACTGTCCCATCGGATTGTGAGAGTTAGGGAACAGAGAATGCATCTGTGTTTGTGCACACACTTGTCTTGTGCACTGCAATATCTCCTACGTAATTGACTGGTCTCCCTTGAGACTGGCCGTTGTGGTCGAAATCAACTAGAAGTAGTACATCATCATTGTTAGATTGTATTTAGTAATATTTAAAAATCGTTACTAGGTCTGTGTATTTTCTTTCATTACCATCCTTATTTTACCTTTAAAACGTTTACTGCTAAAAGTTCTAAAAGCAAACAGAGAAATAACAGCATTGTACAGTCATCATAGACTACTTCCACAGACAGAAATATGCCTAATATACAATAACATTAAATTTACGTCATCAATAGAAATTAATTTAGTGTCCAACGATGCATCAGTTGTTATTCTACTAGGCCAGTACATGATTGTTTCGCATGATACTATTATTTGCGACTGAATACCAGCACAGAAGGCTACTTACAGTTAACGTAATTCTGTTTAATCCAGTACAAAGTAAGTGCTCCTAATACGGACACTATTTCACATAGATAATTGCTTGGCGAGCGAGTGAGTCGCCAGATTAAGCAGGTTCCGGCGACGTTGCGCGAACAGTACTTTTAATACAAGGATTTACTTCTATAATATTATTTGTTAAACTGATATTTATAATAAATGGAATGAAACTTTGCTCTGATTGTATTGGAAAAAGTAGAAGCAGTCGTATTCTGAAATTGATCGAGTTTAATACTACGCCATTAACTCCATTATTCGAATACTTTGAATGGAACTAGTTATTTTAAATTAATATTTGATGGTTTAGGTATACTTTTATTGAATTTCATCTTATAGGACACTCCATTCTGGATATAAATTTCTGTTCTATCATGTGATTATACTTCTCCTCTTCAGCGTCGGAATATTATATTATTAACGGATCAAGGATATTGTAAATGTTAATAACATTGAATAATGAACATAGAATATGTAAACAAATTAATATAATTATAAACATAAGTAATTTAAGTTAATTTCTGCAATTTTCAAAAAATGTCATCTATCTATCTAATGTTTAGTCATGAAAGTGTTCGGTTCTTGGAAACCTGTATCGAACATCCAGACCACCACTGCGTCATACGTAGAGTTAAATGGGTCTCTCAGAGGAAATAAAAAAAAAATAGTATAGAAACTATTTAATATTAATATTGACAGTGACAAATCAAATCAATGTGAATATATTCATAAAAAATAATAAGCAATAAGTAATTGTGCACACAATTGTCCGAAACTTTTTATTTCAAACATTGGCTATAATGACATATGTATTATTTAAATAAAGAGAGACTCTGAATAGACAAATAAATATCTCCATCCCTTTGTTATTAATCCTTTGTTGAATTAAAAAAATCAATATACTGTATTTGGGGCATTGCTATTCATACTATTCGTGTATTTAAAATTCAAATAAAGTTCTAAGTGGAGTCTCCCAATTCATACCGTTTGATTACTATTTTGATTACAAAAAGGGCTCCGATCGGCCCTGCAGGGGTTTCGTGTACGGTCAGTTGATCGATAACCATTGCCTAGGGGTTCTTTTGACGGTTTTTGTGTATTTATGATCAAAATTGATTTTAGAAGTATGAAAATTTATTGTGGTTCATGTTTTCATTCGAATGAACCTGAGGACATATCGGTCTCTTGTAGGGTCATCTTATTTATTTCAGTTATGTAGTGGGTACTCAAATCAAATTGATTTGCGTCGGTAGCTTCGTACCACTTATGCGTATTTCTGTACACGAGTGAATAAAATGTCTTATTACATAGTTTCAATAGAACGAATATTTCAAATATCATTGTTGGTTATTATTATAATATATATTCATCATCATCATCAACAATAGTTTTTAAAAGTCTACTGCTGGGCATCTCTTCTTAGAAAAGAAGTCTTGGCCTACTATACCACGACTACATTAATTCAACAAAAGAGTAAAAATAAAATACACACTTAAAAACTGCTTACACTCGAATTTAAGTAGGTACTTAATACAATACATTATTATGTTAGTTAGTCAGTGATCCTTAAAAAAATTAAAAGAGGAAACAGCGGCATCGAAAAGTGTAATTTATACATAATTATAAAAAAAGAAGTCAAAAAGTTTTGCATACATATTATATAAACATCAAGTTTGTCGCAAGAAATATGTAATAATTTTTTTTTGCACACTGTTCTATTTTCCGCACAGATGTACAGAAATCTCATTACCATGAGTATCTTAAATACTCCTAAATACTATTTCTCTAGTTTTTTTTTATTTTAAATGTAATATTTTTTTAATTGGGACTCATTTTTATTACCATTGAAGATTTTATTTGTGAATGCAGTCGTAAAGAGAGAGTTTCAATTAACTAATTAAGTAAATAGAGGGGAGAACTTTATGCTTTTTTAATTCTCGTGGAGCATATTTCTATTTTGTAGAAATAAATAATTAAAGAACTGAGCTAGCGGATTCAGCATTTCTTTGTTTTAGGATTGGCGCGGTCTTAATAAAAATGTAAATATTTTCTAAGGAGAATATGCTTGAAATAATTTAAAGAAAATGTCCCGCTTTGTAACAGTTTCCAGTATTAAAATATATAAAATGGTCACTTACTTATTAAAATAACATTCTTTGTATCTCGTTTATACAAACTTGCATTCAAACGAAGTTTACATACGAGTATATAGAGAGACTTATGTCCTTCGGCGCACTGTTGAAGACTCATGACGGATTAACGTGACTGATGGTGTGATAACAAATATGAAACAATATTACTACCCACAGTTAACTTGTGGAAGAGTATCTTTAAAAAAAAACGTTGATAGTGCAAAAATATGCAAACAAATTGATAATATTTCATGACAATATAACAAAACAATTACCAAAATGAAACACATTAACTTTGATGGAATGGACATCAAAAACTATTAAGCAAGTAAAACTTACTATTTACGAGTGACTGTAGCATTTTTTATAGCTATTACTATCTTCAACTGTTAAAATATTTACGAAAAATCAGAATAGAGTCTAGACTCTTTTCTTAGTTGAATATTATATCTTAAATAATATAATAAACAATTTTTATGTAACTGGAACTCCGTTTGATCGGAAAAACTTAATACTGCTAAAAGCTTAATACAATATTTTAGAACTGATATTTAAACAAAAGTACAATGTCGAGAAATTACGCTAATATATGGTGTACACACACACGATGTACACGTAATATTCACATATGCATCGTTAGTGACGTAGATATTAATATTTTTATATTCGTGATTCATAACCTTATTTCAGTTACTTTGTTGGTCAAGAGGTTAGCGTACACGACTGCCAAATAAGAGGTTTCAGGTTCGAGTCTCAGGTCGGACCAAAAAGTGTTTTTAAATTATTCTTAAAAAAAAAAGAAGTTAGGTGGTGTTTCACGCCCGTGCCTCGGAGAACACGTCAATCCTGGTTGTCATAAACATTTATGGCAATCGATATTGGGAAGTCAGAGCCCTCTGTATATATACTGTTAGCTGGTTCAAACGTCCAATTCAGTCACTAAATGGAAATGCTGAAATTCATGTAAAATCAGTTGAACTAGTAACCGACCCGAATAATCTTGGAAATAATGAAGGCTAGGAAGTTAATGGGATTTATTACCTAATTTAGTATTGCTTAACAATAGAAGTTTAAGTAGTATTCGATTTTTTTTGCCAAAATATGTTGAAAATAAAAAATATTCACGAGCCAGTACAGGTCTTTTAAAATGACAAAACATATAACGTATCCGTCTATAAACAGTTAATAGCAGCCTGTTTTTTTTTAATTATGATATTATTCATACCCATATTCCTCTTAAATGTCTTTTTTATATGTATGAATTTATAGAAACAAAATGTAAAATTTAACATGAAAATAAATCTGCATTACAACTAAATTAATTTAGAAAATATTTCACAGAAACTATTTACTGTATTTGTTCCGTAATAGCCAGTGTCATGCTCGGAATGAAACCAGATTTAATCGTGCTATTGTGCTAGTGCAATATACCATACATATTAAAATATAATTTCCTTTGATATTTGACGGAATATTTAAAATTACGAGGGCGGTTCGGAAACTTCTTAGCCTATCAATGAAAGAGAATAGTTAGTTTTTCAAAAACATTTTTATTTTTCAATATAATCTCCTGAAACTTCAATACACTTAGTCCAACGCTTATCTAGCAATTCTATCCCTTGATTAAAATAGTTTTCCTCAAGGTCTTCAAAATAGTGGTTTACAACTGCAATTGCATCTTCATTTGAGGTAAAACGCTTGCCAGCAAGGAATTTTTTTAGGTTTGGGAACAGGTAAAAGTCACTGGGAGCTAAATCAGGAGAATAAGGTGGGTAGTCAAGCAACTCGTACTTTAATTCGTTGATTTTAGCCATTGTTAAAACACTCTTGTGCGCTGGTGCGTTGTCTTGATGAAAAATTATTTTTTTGTGTCGTAAACCAGGACGTTTTTCTTGAATTTTTGCATTTAATTGATCCAAAAGGTTGCAATAGTACTCTGAGTTTATTGTTTTACCCTTTTACAGATAGTCAATCAATAAAATACCTTTGAAGTCCCAAAAAACCGTTGCCATAACCTTACCAGCCGATTGAATTGTTTTTACCTTCTTTGGGGCACTTCCTCCAGCTTCAGTCCATTGCTTGGATTGTTTTTTGTCTCTGGAGTATAGTCGTGGATCCATGTCTCATCAACAGTTATGAAACGACACTTAAAATCCATTTTATTTCGCTTAAAACGATCCAAACAAACTTGAGAAATGTTCATTCTTATGCGTTTTTGGTCGACTGTTAACAAATGCGGCACCCATCTTGCAGAAAGGTTTTTCATCTGTAGTTCTTCATGCAAAATTAAATGGACTCGATCATTCGAGATGCCCATGATATTAGCTATTTCACACACTTTTATTCGTCGATCATTTAATACCATATCATGCACTTTGCCTACAATTTCTGTTGTTGTTGCTGTTTTTGGACGTCCACTACGTGGTTCATCTTCAACGCTTGTACGACCACGTTTTAATTCAGCAACCCAATTTTTTACTGTTGCATATGAAGGAGCACTATGACCTAACACATTCACCACATCATGATGAATTTCTTGTCCCGATAAACCTTTTTATGTAAATATTAAATGACAGCACGAATTTCTAATTTGTCCATTGTAAAAAAATTGCGGATGCGTCTTTTTTGAACACCTGCTTCTATATGAAGGAGTTGCCAGATCAAAACCAAATTTTACATGTGTTCATACCATAGATGGAAGTTCTCAAAACACTTAACTTTTTTCTGTTTATACCACGCTTTTTGGGCTAGGCTAAGAAGTTTCCGAACCGCCCTCGTAGAAGATTTTATTGTCAAACGAATAAAATAAACAAAAGAAAATAAACAGAAAATTTGTAGAGACAAGAATTTCGTTACTATTTAGAAATCGTATAAAAAACATTCGACTTATTATATAAAAATAAAATTATTTACAAAATTTTTTTTTTTAAATTATATTGTTTAAATAACCACCATTTCGACGTTTGCACTCTTCTAAGCCAACATCGAAATTTTCGAATACTCATCGGCAAAGAAACCATGAGATCATTGACATCTTTTTGCTGATTTTTTCTTTTAGTTGACGTAGTATATTTGATTTATAGGTGTAAACACGATTCTAAAAAATCTTCCTAAAAAGAAGTCTGCTGGGGATAGATTTGGACTTTTGGGTGGCCATGGAATGTTGCCTCGTCAGGAAATCAGATTTTTCGAAAACATGTCTTAGACCACCGTCAGGGATTCATTGGACGTATGACAAGTAGCTTCATTTTATTGAAATTATGTGTTACAATTGTGACCAGCAAATTCCAGTAACATCGGTCCCTAGAACTTCCGTAACATTTGCAGGAGATGTTAGATTCAAATATTAACGAATTCTTGGCCCATCTTGTATTTGATATTTAATATATTAAGGTGTATATGTTATAAGATATAAAATAATGTTACTGGCTAATTTTGAATAAGGTACGTATAGTGACAGCTTAAGAATACGAAATGTCACCACCTCTACTCGTCCAGTAAGCACCGTAAGAGTCAATCTAAGTTAAACTAAGTACTGCAAAGAAAAAGAAAACTTGACATAAATTACATGTATTATTGAAGTGATATGTCGCAATATACCAACCCCGGTTAGGAAGTTAAAGTAGGCCAGAACCTCCTTTTTAAGTGAAGATCTATGTCCAGCAGTGGACTTCAATAGTCCTGTTTAGTAGGCTGTTGAGGATGACTACGATCTACTGTTAGCTTTAGGATGAATATTTTTGAAGTTTAGTTAAATGGTTGTTAAATTTACCACAAGTTCTTAAAAATATTCATAAAATTAATATTACACTCTTTTATTATTGTATTATTCTCACGTACAAGCAAGTAATTAATCCTTGCGTGCTTACAATAATATGCTACGTTAAAACAGATAATTACTAGTTTCATTAAACTCGTTAGTGACACAACATTTTAAATTATATCAGTTTAATTTTTCTGGTGGAAAAAAATATGAAATAAAAATACTTAAATAGGTAAGGTGCTGCTCAACCGTATAAGTACATACATTTAATGTTATTTTTCCGTCTTTAAACTTCATTGCCATTATTAAGACCTAGTAAACTCACGCCAGTAGAAATTGTTAAATTTTGGATTCAGCAGGAGGGAAATATTACACCAGTTCCGTAATTTGGGGTTCAGTAAACAGCAACAAACAAAAGTATTAACTGCTGGACATAGGCCTTTTCTTAGCAAGGAGATTTTGGCCTACTATACCACGCTATCTAAATGGGTTGGAATAGGGTTTGTTTCAAGTTTTCCTTCTCTTTGTAATATTATTTCCTGAATATTTTATTCCCTTAGTCATCTTTCACGACACCCACGAGATGAACAGGTGTGATAACACCATGTATTCTTAATCTGTCACCACACGGACAGACCAAAGTACTACTAAATGTAATCTGTCTCTATTTTCTAATTATCGAATTTCATCCACTCTGTTGAAGGCGTCAAATTTATATTAAAAACATAAATTCGAAGACTTCGACTTCATTATTAGATCATCTCTAAAATTCCTAACAATAGTAGATATTGTTGTTCAAACTGCATGTCTATATACAAGGCATCAATCGTACCTTGTATATAGACATGCTACTAGAGTATCAAATTAAAGTTAGTGTTTTTTTTCTTTTTTATTTATGATCATAGTCTGTGTTGTGACGGATTAAGAACATGGAGTGTCATGACCCCTACTTATCCTATGTGCGTCGTAAGAGGCGACTAAGGGATATACTACGCAGTACAACAACACTGGAAGGAAAAGGTAAACTTAAATCAAACCCAACCAAATCAAACCAAGACATGACATATGGGGCTGAAACATGAACACTTACGGTACAGCTGGTCCACAAATTCAAAGCTGCTCAGTGTCCTATGGAAATGGCTATACTCGGTGTTTCTCTGAGGGATCGTATCAAAAATGAGGTGATCCGGCAGAGAATCAAAGTCATCAACATAGCCCACAGAGTCAGCAAGCTGAAGTGGCAGATGCAGAACGGGTCCCCGTTGAGGTTAATATGTCCAAGCGTGTAGATCAGATCTGGGCAAAAATAATGTAGGACGTCCACAGGCCAAGTGTATTGATGTTTTACGCGAGATGGCTGATAGGAGCGGGATGCCAGGATCGGATCAAGTGGCATCTATGTCCAGCGGTTAACTGCAACTTAACGTTTCATCATTACCCTGATGATAAACGACGTGTAGAATGGCAGGTTACAGACAGAGTGTATTTTTTATAAATTAAAAATAGCCATATATTGTGTAATTGGTACCAAATTATAATTGATATGCGTATTAAAATCCTTTTTAACTTTATAGCTAATTCTCTAAATCTATTTTGCAATAACAAAACATGTTAGTTGCATAAGCATGCTGATTTTATAAATATAAATATCATGTCAATTCGAGAACCCCTTTGAAATTGGTTACGTTTAACTTAATTAAACAAAACAAAGTAAGAATGATCAATACAAATTACTGTGTGAAGTGAAGTATAAAAGCAATGACATTTACAATGGACGGCGTCTGGTATTTTCGTTTGCATTTTAGCCATTAAACCAATGAGGTTTTAATAAATAATTTCCGACCAATGGAAATAGAAAGTTTGAGACACTGAATAAGTTACCGAGAGAAGCGACAACCACAATTGGCACACAGTACATTTATTTTTATTTTAAGTTGCCTTACATAGGGTGTGCAAACTTTCAAATGAATTTGAAGTGATTTCTAGTATGCATTTCAACTTCAAATCTACAATTTAATAAATATTTTTTGATTAGAGATAGTGTTCATAAGTTAACATAAGTAAAATGATGTCTGCAGTCTAATTACTACTTAATTAAGATACTATCATTTCATTTACCATGACTCAGCAGGAATCTTTCATGTGTTTACATTATTATCTTAAAATAGACCTGGCCTATAATATTAGAGCCAAGATACTCAATAAAGCTAAAAGTTTAGTAAGAAAGCAAAACAAGATAACGCTTATATAAAAGTTGGTGCCACTTACTATCTATTAAAAGATTAGCACATGTGGTAGTTGATGAATATTTTATCTATCAGTCCAAAATCAAAAAGATAGAACAATGTAGGAAACGTTACTATACTTAAAATAGAATACGTTCACAGAATAACATGAATGGGGGGGACAGTGGCAGAGATTAACAGTAGTAAAGTAAAGTATTTAGAGTGATTCCAATCTTACAGAAATCGGATTCAGTAACGAACGATTAGGAAGGTTAATAGTAGAAGTAGAGGCTAGGTGAGTTAGGCAAGCCAACATATCTCGACCGTAATCCATCCATCTTTCCAATGTTAATATTCATCGACAATTTAAACTAAGCTTAAATTCAAATAAAGAGTTTATAAAAAGCAACAAGTATTATTTTTTTACATTTTTTTTGTTATTAAACATTCGTATTTTGTAATACCTATTTCAAAACATAAAAATGCTTTTACGACAATTTTTCTGTCGAACTTTGAGAGCTTTTGTCAAATACGAAAAACACCGAATCGTAGCTTTGTTTTACTGCAAATCTTAACATGAATAACGACTTACGGCTCGTTAAAACATGGCAAGGTAAAATGAAAAATATTATTTCATTTTTATGTTTTAGAGCACTCACCGTAAAATAATATTTTAGATCAAATTGCATATTTCTAACAGTTATAAATAAAAATATACGCAAAGTTGCCGCATATCCGATTTTGGAACAATAAAATGTTGTACATCTATTTGCAAACCGTTATATTTTTAGGCCGTATTATATATATATAGTAAAAAGTCGTTCTAGCTATAATCACATATCTGTATGCAAATCTCAATGGACACGAGACCATTTCGCGTGTTTTAATTGCGTAACGGATGGCCGTTCACACTCATAACAGGGGGAAAATTATATCTTTATTAATAACTGGCCCCGTTTTCCTACACCGGTAATTTTATTAGAATGTTCATTTGTTATTTATTTTACGGAGATCCATTTTGGTATGGCTCTTGTATGAAATTGGGTGGATATTTAATAAATGTGATTTTGGGGTGCGGTTTACTATGTCACATATTTGTCTGTAAACGTATTAAGCAAGTAATTCTAAAGAAGAAAGAGAAATTTATCATATTCATATTCTTCTATAACTTGAAGATGAAAATTAGTGATGGAACTAGGATTAAATATTTACAGTCATAAGGATAATAAAACATTAAAATTGAGAAAATTATTCAAATGGTTCAAACTAGTTTATCCTACGTGGGCTTTGAACCCACGACACCCACTGAGTAATAGAAAGTGGCGAAGTAACCACTTAAGATTTAACGTAGTTATAATATATAATAAATTATTAAAGCTCCTTCGGTACAGCTTCAGAAAAATAAAAAAACTAGATTCGGTCCAGATATTGACCACATAATTATAATCAATAGTTTTATGATTCTGATCTAATATGGTCTCGATGAAATCAATTTATATCATCTAAAGGAACTTTGGCTGGAAAATCAGGATAACTCTCCATTGATGCAAGGAATCCCTAATAACTTTCAATAACACATTACGTTACGCCATTGACTGGTAGATATGATGATCAAAGTTAAACTCGCTTAAATTCTTGACTACGAATGCTAAGAATATGTAAATATTATATAAGCAAGAGATTTTAGTTATAAAATTTACAAATTTGTTATTAGTTTTAATACAAATGTACAATTATATATACATATGTTGAATTTAATCGGACTGCCCATGTTGTTTTATTCTTAATTCTAATGGACTTTAATAAATTGACAGTCTGTTGAAATTGCTTTTAACTTTACTTTGTGATAAACTAATTTACTGCAATTATTCTTATAAATCGTGTTTAGTAATTAATTAGGCAAATTATAGTATTGCTGAAACAACCTGATAAATTACTCTATCTTTTTAAAAAACTCTTACAAAACGACAAAATATTTTGTGTATCACTTGTAACGGTCTATGGATCCGCGTGACAAATAAAAACTCGTATATCTTGTAAAATAAATTTTCGAAAGGAGAATAGATTCTACAGACTCAATTCAATTTTCTCGATTCACGGAGTATTGGCAAGAAGTAGTACGAGGTGACATTCGACGGGTACAATGATCACATTCCTCGGAGCGTAACACGTAAAAGGTGCTTACATGTGACCGCAGCATTGGCCAGTAGATGCTCGTTCAATTTTCGATCTGAAATCTTATCATGTTTCTTGAATACCGAAGGAAAACTATTCGTAAGATGTAGTGCACTAGTATGAAAGTTATGTGAGCGCTTAAATGAGATTATTTTCTAAATGAACGTTAAAAGACTTACTTATAATATGTTATACACGAATAAGAAAGCAGCATTTTTGTAAATATGAAAAGCAAATACACGTACTTATTTCATGGATGTGTACCTTTCAATGGCAAAACTTTTACAAATATAATTTAGTAATTTGGTATCCAAATTATTATCTTCATGGTCAATGAACAGAAACAATTATATTGTGTATATGATGTTGTGAAAGATTTTGTTGTCTCTGGATTACTTTAATTTTAGAGGGCTTGAAACTGATGGTTCAGTCGTAACCATGATCTGCCACTAGATGTGATCAACAAGCAGAAGAAAATCTAAAGGAAATAGTTGAAAAACTTAATTTTAGTCAAAAAGTGGTTTCATTACTGGGTCAAGCGAATAAAAGATGGAGCAGACTCTGGCCTATGTTAAGAAGGCATGATTGAAAGTAATAGTGACTATAACTATCGGAAACCAATATGTATGAGCCTATTGGTACTTGCAAAAGATAATAATGTTGGCGATGCTGTTCAGATGGAACCAGTAACGGTTAAAATGAATATTTGCTTGTAGTAGTGTAGCGACTACCACAGACATCTAGTGAAATACACCGAACTAAAAAGTCACAATCACATAATAAAAGTCAAATCACATAATAAAAGTTTTCGCGCCGATATATATTTAAATATACAATTTTATCAACCGTTTGGCCGTAGCCCACTAGGCATAATTCTATAGCGCACTTTGCACGTGAAACTTAAACCGCCGCACCTGGACTGTGTTCCAAACCGCAGGTGTATTCGTGCGGTTGGGTTTAGCAATTACGACAAAAAAATCTGACCACGGGTTGGAGGGTAGATAAATCTTAAATATTTATGTAAAGGGTGCGTATGTGTTAGAGGGACTTAACACCAGCTACTCCGCAGTATTTTTAACCTCATCAATGCTGTAATGATTTTCGGACGTGGAATAAATAATCATCATGTTAAATATTATCATATTCATTCTTCACCCAATTTCCATACAATTAAATTTTTTCCTCGCTATTTACTTTTTCATTTATTTGTAACCTTTCATTTAGCTTTAAATGTTATTGTTATACTTTAGTTTGTGTGTGGAACCTATTTGTTTTCATCTTCAATTTAATTACAAATCACAACGTGATGTATGTACGCTATTTAGTATTTAGTATTGTCAGAACAAATTTACAGAATAAATACAGTTACAAAATATTTTTCGAAATTTTATTTTATTTAACAGAATGCACTTTTTGGTTTGTACTTCAATGTTTGACTTATTTTGAATGCAGACCATGTCATTTTAATTGCATTTTTATGTTAAATAATTTAAACTATGGTTGTAATTTTTATGTACTCGTAAGTGATTGACGGGTACTTTGTGTACTCAAATATAAAAGTCTAATGTGTGTATACAATCAAAATTTAATGATATTTCATAATATAAGTTATTGTCTGTTAAGTATTTCAACTTCTTTATTGTAATTAATGGATTTAAAACACAACACTATGATGACCAGACTGGCTAAAATATAATATTAGCTTTTACCCGCGAATGTACCAATTGTCGCTGCCAAGTAATCGTTGATGTTGTCAAAAAATACCTAATACGAGTAGGTATGATAGCAATATATTTTTTACGTATTTTAATTAAAAACAATATAATTCACAAACTCTGTCCTACCTTTATCCGTTTATATCCAGACACAATATCAACATAATTACTTGCTCCAACCGAGTCCTGACCTCGCCGGGCGGTCTATATCTCATTATCATAGTATATTTTTCTTCAATTCCCATATAAGCGGCCACAAGTATAATGTATCAGGTATTTTTAAACTTATCCGTGATTTATTGTAGCTTGTTGCAGCAGATAGACTAGGGTTGAAGATGAACGTTTGACTCTTTAGCTAAAATGGTTTGAGTTCACTCGAAAATGACTGATTTTAGATTTACTAATTTATATTATATTTTAGTGGAATAATGTCGGATAGTGTATAAACAAATAAACATAACAAATTTATTAAAATGTGCTCTTAGCTCTAATTAGAGACATTTAGAAACCTTTAATTAAACTAGCCACTTTTTAAATTCCGCGTTCAGATTTATATAACATCAAAAAATTATTTTCATACATATATATACTTATCAATGCGAGAAATAGCTAAGGCTTTTTCCAAAGTTCTAAAGACCTTTTTTTGATAATTAAATAGCTATGCAAATGAGACCTAATTTATAGCATTCCCTTTTTTTTTGTGCGGAAGTTGCCACTGATACCACCGAAAAGTTATGTCCAACTCGAACGGACCAAAAACCGCACGCTGCAGATACCAGTAGCCAAGGAACCAGGTGCACCCTAGTAAGGAAATTCCTCGAACCCCGACGTACCCTGGGCCACCCACGGCTTGTAGATACCCCCCCACTGTGTGGAAACCTCCATATTCCCTTTTCTTCCTGCCGCCAAAAAGGCGAGCGCGGTCCATAGCGCTCGCATCACCACCCCGCCCTGCTTCTGCTAGGGTGACAGATGGCCTCACCTGCCACCCTCAGGACTGCGCTTATGAAGGACGGAGATCGTTTAACGATCTCCGGCGCCTGAGTCTTCTGTGGTACCTGGCCCGTTCCGAACCTCTGCCGGTCCCGCTCCGCCATCTCTTTCGCAAGCATAGCCTATTCGCAGAAAGAGACAGCGGAGTTCCACGTGCTCTCGTTCCGTTTCATAGCCGCAACCATGTTGCTGAGCAAGAGAATCCCCACTCCGATGGCCGCCGCGAGATCACACCTCTGCTCCTCACATGCTGGGCATTCAACCAGCGTGTGTAGCGACGTGTCCACGGTCCGGCCATCGCAATGGTGGCACTCAGTCGTTGGTTCCTTGTGGATCAGACACAGGTGATCTTCGAAACATCCTTTTCCGGTTATCACCTGCGTCAACTGGTATGAAAGGGTCCCGTGATGTCTCTCAAGCCAATCGCCCATAATGGATCTTACTACCGAGACAACAGCGTGCCCAGCGCTCGGTTGTCCAAGTCGTTCCTTCCACTCCTCCACGAGGACCTGTCAGAGTTGGGATTTCTGATTTTCGATTTCTCGAGTCTCAGGACACCAACCCAACTCTTGCGCCTCCTTGTGCCACTGATAAAGAGCCGCAAGGTCTCTAGCCTCTAGGTCTCATGGTGGAGTTCCGGCTAGGAGACTCGCAGCCTCAAAGGAGATCGTGCGGTACCCCCTTATAATCCTGATGACCAGCACCCGTTGCAGTCGTCGTAGTAACGCGGCATTGCTGGCCTTCAGGGTCACCGCCCACAATGAGGCCCCGTATAAGGCCATGGGCCGTACGACTTCAGCGTAGAGTCTTCTGCAGAAGTCATCGGGTCCCCTCATGTTTGGTAGCAAATGTGCCAATGCACGCACTGTGCCTACTAACTTGGGGACCAGACTTCGGAAGTGATGTCCGAAGTCCCATCGGCCGTCGAGTACGAGCCCCAGATACCTCATAGAGAGCTCGATGCTGATGCGACTGCCTCCTACTATGAAGCTGAGTCTGTCAGGTGGTTTTTTTCCGAGGCCCATGGAAGAACAAGACCTCGGATTTGTGCAGAGCCACCTCGAGACCCAGACGTCGGATTCGCTCTACGACTTGGGCAACACCGGCCGTAGTCTTCAGGGTTGCCTCACGGTGCGTTTTACCACTCGCGGTCACAAGTGTGTCGTCCGCGTAACATGTGACGGCGACACCGTCTATGACCACACCGCGAAGTACTCAGTCGTAACCAATGTTCCACAGGAGTGGCCCTAAGACTGACCCCTGCAGAACACCGCACGATATTTCACGTCGACCGAGACCGGTTCTACTTGGGTAGACAACGATTGTCTCCGACAAATATGCCCCGACTTCGCAGCAGAGGAAGAGAGGCACTCGGTGATACACTGTGCCTTTCTGACGCAGCTCCAGGGCAAAGTATTGAACGCGTTGGCGATATCTAAAGACACCGCCAACACCACTTTGCCCCGGGAAATAGCGTCCTCCACCAAAGTCCTCACGCGCATGATCGCATCCACAGTAGAACGCCCTTGGCGGAAAGCGTACTGGTTATCCGCCAGATCAGGTCCTACTCTGAAGAGATGCTTGACGAGTCGCCATGCAATAACTCTCTCATAGAGTTTGCATACCTCGTCAAGTAACACTATGGGCCGGTAAGCGGATGGTGAGTCCGCTGGGCACGACCTAGAATCGCCTTATAGCGTCCCCTAGAATAAAACTGAGAATCTTTTTTTTATTCTGGTAGATTGAAAAAGCAGGTAATGATTTTGACAGGATTTTATTTAGCTTCATAAGAACCTAAAAGAATGAAACTCTAACATAAGTACTGAACAATATGTCTTTTATTTTACCTTTTAAATTATAATTTGCAACGCAATTAAATAAACACTGTAGTAGCATCAAGACTAGTTTGTTAAGTAATGAAAAAAAGTGCAATTCCGTTCGACGTTTGCGTGTCACTTTTTTATATAAACGTTATCACGTTCCCAGGGACTACATACAATTTTGTAAAATCAACACACGCATATTGGAGTCTACACAAAAGTGAACTATAATACGTCGAACGCAACGTAGCACGGGTACACAGCGCGAACGAGCGCTATGACATTTTCTCTCTACAATAGAGTTACGCTCGCCGCGCTAAACAATGAACCCAGTCAATCGTGGTATCGCTGTTTCTGCAAACAACACCACTGGGCTGAGTGTAACAACAGGGAATTGTTGCAAGTGTATACAGGATCTAAAGGTGGGTTTCAGTTGAGTCTATTGTGTACCTTGACGAAGTTTAGTATCGGTTCTGTCAGTACTTAGTTTCTCTAATGATGGCTCATAAGAATTTAATAATTTTATAGTTATTCTAAAAGGCCTTCAAGCCACATATAGTAAAAATTTAAAGTCCTTAATTACGGCTAAAGATAAATAGGTGATTGCATTTCATCATAATCCATTATGTTTATTTTTTTAGTTCATTTATTTTTTCAGTTTATATTTAGCTTCTACTTTTATTCTTTACAAAATTGTTTGAAAATTCTCTACGAAATAAAAAATATTTAAATTATTTTGTATATTTAGGACTGTAATCATTTACTAAATTATTCGATTATATAAACAGTCTATGTGTAACCTAAAGACGAAACTGGTGACGCAAATAGCATAATTAATGATATGTCAGGAGACCGTAAGTATTCACACAGTATCATATTTGAAATGAAACAAAAGAACATTCTGGACGAATTAAGAGCAATAGAATTCCTTTTCATTCATATTTTAAGAGTGTATCCGTTGTCAAAAGTCATATATTAAAGAATATTTACTATAGATCGCTTCAGACTCGTAAAAGAACAAAATGTAAACGTGTAAGAAATGTAAATTTGAAGACTAAGTAAAACTCAACCTAAACTCAATATTTAGGTTATTTTTTATTATTATATAAAGTTTCGAACTATCAATTTTCAAACGCCATGCTATTTGAACATAGTATGTCTATGTTTTGATACTGCTCATTATTTCATCAACAACCTTTAATCTCTGTGGAGAAAGGAGGTCTACAGAAGGCCAGAAGTATACTTATTGGAAGGCAACTGGTAAAATTTTTGAACACCTGACAGTAAGAATATAGAATAACCTTGATATGACTAATGTTATCAATAAAATATTGTTATGTAGTTCCTGGAAGTTAAAAAAGATTTAAGTTATTAAAGTATAATATATATATATATATACATATATTATTTTGAAAAAAAAAAACAGTTTGGTCCCTAGCGTTTTTATCTTCTACGTAATCCGCTATTTAGTAAGTATTAAACCCTCTGGGCATAGTTTTCGCTTTATTAGGAACATAAATTTGTCCAGCCTTCAAATTTATTTGTTTTAATCGTAAACTTAGATCTTGAAACAAATGTGAGTCGAGCCTAAGCTTAATTAACAATCGTACAATAACTTTATGAGATCTATTAAAAGTATAAACTATTTTGTTAATTTCAATGTACTCGTATAAGTCACTGTTGGTTTTAAACGAAATTACATACCAGTTCTTCAAGGCCTATAAACATAAAATTACCTGTAATTTAAATCACGTTTTATACTGAAATTATTATATTTATATCAAGAAAAACATACAGTGGCCCCCAAAAAAGAGTTACGTACACTCATGGTTACATATTCATAGGCGTAAGCAGAGATAATTAAAAACCAAATTCGAATACTTGCTTACTATAACCATGTCCCACTAACAAAAAAGTGGTAATCCTAGAAATGATATTTATTTTTCTAAGTAAATCTTTTACAGATATTTTTACAAGTCTGACTTACCAAGAAAAAAAGACGGCATTCCTTAAACCTCACTTTGGGAAGAATTATGCCGAAATTAATCATAGAGGTATCTTGTTTTTTAAGGGAGTGAACACTGATTAAATAAAAACTATACAGTACGAGTATAGTCTAGGTCTAGGATGGTTTTTTAAAGAAAGGACAATAGTTTTGAGTTGATCTGTCTATACAACTAACATACGGGCCCTAGCCAACGTGTTAAAAAACCGATACTGGTCAGGATCAACGATCCGAAGCGTGACATTACCCTCACCAGGACTCTTGATAGGCCGTGGCAACACTCAAAACTACTAGAATAACAATAAATATGAACAAATATTACAAGGTTAGACTATATTCTCATTTATATGCAAAATATAATTCAATTTTCATGTAAGAAAAGATAAAAGAACTGAACAATTTCAAAAGACGAATAAATTCAATGTGTTATTTTCAAACAAAATGAACAAAAATGCAGAAGTGAGTAGCATCAATCCCAAGCAAATTGGTCATTTAAATAATCTAAAACTGTGTTGTAAGCCTTTACACATAGTTTTTGTTTTATTAAGGACTTAATTTTTTAATACTTAATTCTAGAAATTTGAAGGAAATTTTATTGTAGAATCACACACCCTGGTACCAAAAATACTTGTGTACTTTTTGTTAAATCGTTGGCAAAACGAGTTTATTTTTATTTCCAATGTTCTATAAATGTCGCTAAAGTCTGTGAATAAATGAATAGTTTTCTTTACATACATTAAACTATCGTAAATATATTGAGATGCGGCTGTCATGATACAATTTTTTTACTTTATCCCTTAGCGACTTCTTATTACTGAGATTATAAATTACGCGAAGAACTCTCTTTTACAACACAAAAATACTTTGAATGTAAGTAGTATTTTCCCATAATAAAATATCATGTAACATAACACTATGAAAATAATTAAAACACACACGTCTAGCTATTTCGACATCGGTTAATGGAGGAATTTAATAAACTGTGTATTCTACAGAGCGGAGTCTATTAGATGTGTGCGCCCCTCTGCAATTTAGAGTCTAGAGATATTCCCAAAAACTTGGTAGTGGCCACGTTTTCATTTATCTGAACACAAGTTTTTACTTGTTTGATGTCAGTTGTAAAATCTCATATACTTAATTTTTTTATGATATAGAATCCTTGTCAAATAATTATTACCTATGGCTCTACAAACAGAACATTATTATTACTATGTTAAAACAATCTTCATTTTCTTATATGTTTTAATATTGTATAATATTTTATAATATAAATTTAATTATTATCTGCGGGAATCAACTCGATTTCATATTAGACATTAATCAAGTTGGAACTACTTTTCGTTTATACTGGTGTAGTACTAGATAATTTAAATGCTATTTCATACAGTACATACACTAGTCAACAGTCAAGTACAATAGTCTTTTCTAAATTACCTGCGTGACATTGTATAGACTTAAAACAGATTATAAAAGTAGTTACACAGAGTCAGTATAAAACCGTATTTCAATAATCTGACTGCACAAGGGAACTTCTGCTCTAACAGTGACGATGTTACTATGTACTAGTACAGGTACTGGTAAAACTAAGATTGCAATCTATTTAAATGTAATACAAATTTAAGATTTTAACTGTACTGTTTTTTGAGCTTTCCAAAATTCCATTCTGAGATAAAAAGTATATAATTTACTTGCACCATATAGTTGTTCGCTAGTACTTGAAAAACTTGTTCAAAATAAAGAAGCGGATTCGAAGTCTGAAAGTATATAGTAACTAGGTGCTAGACAGACTTCGATTTTAGGAGACTATAATCAAAGAATATCTATTACTTGTTTTATTTTTAGAGAAAAATCTGAATGAAAAATACACAAACAACAAAATAAAATACATAAATCAAAGAAACAGCTTAATCAAAAGTTAGCTAAAATATTTTAAAAAAATAGTTTTTATTAGAAAAAGGGACAAATTTGAAAATAGACTGATTTTTTTTTGTTGCACTGCTTGGACCACATTTAGAAATTCATGAAGTAGGTAACGTTCTATCATGCTGTGATGATTGCTACATACATACTTAAAAAACTATCAAGTGAAGAGAAACAGAACGATGTGAGTAGTAAGTACATAACCGACAAGTGTCAACCGTATCATCTTTCAGGATAGTTATTCGTTATGATAACTTCGTCCATAATCGCATAAACAAAAGTTTCAGTTTCAGGACACAGAAGATTTGATGTCTATATATTTCTAAAAACCCTTCTATAAAGTTTTTTGCCCTTTCATACTTTTAGAATGAGCGGAGTGAATCTGGTATCTGCTAACACTACATTACAATGTATTCCAACATAGTATATAGGAAATATTTTCGAAAATTGTATACCTCGCGATTAGGTAGAGTTTTCCCAAGATATACAATCACATAACATCTAATAACGTGGGTAGGGCATAAAGCAAGCAGTCATGAATGTACGGAATCTCTTGTAAAGGACATCTAATTCAATCGGAGTATACCTAAGTATACCAAAGGAATACATCAGCACTGGCATGACCCAACTACTGTAGGCTCACAAAGTAATACCCCATGATAAAAGAAAAGACATACATAAGGTATGTACTTTTCTAAGGTAGACAAAGAAGTATTCTTGCAACGCTTATTTCATGCCAGATTTCAGTGACAGATAAAGATGTAATTTTTTGTTGAATCTGAAAACCCTATTCCGTCAGATTCTATAATGCTCTTCTTGACAAAAACATGACAAAATTACTTAAGTTTTTAGTGGCCTTTAGCAACGCTGTCAATTGTAATTTAGTGGGCGCTAGTATTTTTAAATCACACATATGAAGAAGGAAAGATATAACTTGATCTTCTTTCTGCATCCTATAGCCTAACCTTGAACGTTGTAATAGAATATTGAGAGGATTCAAAATCAGACAAAGCCACAACGGACTCAGACTACCTTGAAATATACCTCGCTCGAACTTTCTTAGTACATCGCTTACCGCAGTTTGCTGAAATCCTGGACAGAGAAGCGTTGTTTTCCATTGACCCATCCATAACTTTAAAAGTACAGAATTTATATAAATTTTATACAATTCTAACAGCTTCAAAAGTCATGTAACCAAATCATTAACCTTCTTATAACCTATCAAACATGTCACCAGACTCATACGATTGCGATGTACCAGTTGGCAAATGGTCATGTCTATGATAAAAATCTCTTTAGGGCTATTTATTATTATTATTACATTATAACTCAAAGAGGCTCTGATAATACAAGGGAATGTATCTGTATTCCGTCTTTTTCCGAAGATCTAATGGAGTGGATATTTGAATGTCCGATTTCGCGGTGACGAGGTATGGAGACAGACTATTTGTCAGTTATTGTTAAATAAATACCGTTCTTGGGAGGTAATTAGGCTGTAAATAGTTTACTAACAATAAATATAGCGGGTATATTAATCGTAATATATTACAATGTGTATATAACTCTCTACTATATGTATATATATATATATATAACTCCCTGTCTCGAAGCAAATATTACTTTTTCGTAAGGTTGCGTAGAAATTGAGAGTTTTAATAGTCTACTTTATAATTATGTTTCAAAGTATCAAAACTATATTCTTTGACATTTTAACATATTTCATATAAAAATATTAAAGAACGTAGTACATATTATTTTGATGTATTGAAATTTGGTAGTGACGCACTTGCACTAAAAGGAGTTACAATATGTTGCGGTATGTTTCTAATTGAAGTAATTGTTACATTATCACAAATAATTTAAAAATACATACATATTAAGCTACAAAATTAAATTTGAACATTACCTTTGCAGAGAGGGAGATATTTGACACTTAATTTTATTCCTGGAATGAATTAAGTGTAACATAATTTTATTTAGCATTGTTATCGGTCTTTTGTAATCTCCTAGCAGTTGGTGACAAATACTCTAAATATTTCGTATTACAAACAAAAACACGCATAGTTCATTTAAACGTATAAAAGACTCGCGAAGGTCGATATTTTAAAGATTATTTCGTTTGGTTTATTAAAACCGTGCAGTATAAATAGCTGCTATTGTAGCTAAAGTTGTATTTATGTTTGTTGGTTTATTCACAGAAAACATTCTGTCGCAAGTCTGAGGCTTCAGTATTTACGGCGCTATGTTTAATATTGTGAATTCGTAAGATTACTTTGTTTTGTTTATTGAAATGGTACTGTACAAATAGTTGTTATTTTATCAGGAGTTATTTATATTAGTGTATTTGCAGTAAAAATAGAACCATAGTGATTTTGTCTCAAGGTTTACGTCTCATTATTTACGGTGGTCTGTTTAATATTTTAAATTCATAAGATGATTTAGTTTTGTTTAATAAAACCGTGTAGTAGGAATAGCTGTTATTTTAGCTAAAGTACTATTTGTGTTAGTTTATTTACAGGAAGGATAAAACCATAGCAATTTTGTCGCAAGTCTGACGCCTGAGTATTTACGGCGCTATGTTTAACATTTTAAATTCGTAAGATTATTTCGTTTCAGTTATTAAAATGGTGCAGTACAAATATTTGGTATTTAATCTAAAGGTGTATTTATATTAGTGTATTTACAGTTAAAATAGAACCGTAGCCATTTTGTCTCAAGTCTGACGCCTCAGTATTTACGGCGCTATGTTTAATATTTTAAATTCGCAGCATTATTTCGTTTTGTTTATTAAAATCATGCTGTATAAATAGTTGGTATTCTATCTAAAGAAGTACGAGTATTTATGTTAGTGTATTTACAGTAAGAATAGAACTATGGCAAAGTCTTAAGTTTGACGCCTCAGTATTTACGGTGCTATCTTTAATGTTTTAAATACATAAGAATATTTAGTTTTGTTTAATATAACCATGCAGTATTAGTAACTAGTACTTTAGCTAAAGTTGTTTATTTACAGGAAGGATAGAACCGCAGCGATTCTGTCGCAAGTCTGAGGCTTCAGTATTTACACCGCTTTGTATAATATTTTAAATTCAAAAGATTATTTGGTTTTATTCATTAAAAATGTGCTGTACAAATAGCTGGTATTTTATCTAAAGGAGTATTTATATTAGTGTATTTACAGTATAAATAGAACCGTAGTGATTCTGTCGCAAGCCTGACGCCTCAGTATAATGTAGTATTTGTGTTAGTTTATTCACAGGAAGAAAAGAATTGCAACGTTTCTGTCGCAAGTCTGACGCCTCAGCATTTACCGCGCTATATTTAATATTTTGAATTCATAAGATTCTTTCGTTTTATTCACTAAAACCATGCAGTATAAATAGCTAGTATTTTAGCAAAAGTAGCATTTGTGTTAGTTTATTTGCAGGAACGATAGAACCATAGCGATTGCGTCGCATGTTAGTCGCCTCAGTATTTCCGTCGCTATATAATCTTAAATTTATCATTTTTTTATGATTAAAACTAATCGAATAAGTTACTTATAATTTATTTACATGACAATTTGAATCTTATTTATATGTATTTGTACAAGGATATTGTATGACGTCTTTTTCTCTTTGAATTGTACAATTAAAAAGTGAACTAATTTATGATATTAGTTTTTCAGATTGCCACTGTAAATGAGAAATGAAATTTATTTAAATTTATATTCAGGTTTTTATGAGTTAGGTCAGAGTTTAATGATTTGTCAACTTCTGATATTTCATTTTCTTTTTATTATTTAAACAGTAAATATAACTTATCTCAAATATGATGCTGAAAAATTTTATTTAAAAAAAATAAGAAGCTCATCTTGTGAAATTTTGTCCTAATAAACGATAAAATATTTTTTATTGTTTATTAACTACCAGTCTAGTGTATCACTGAAACTACCATACTACATTTAAAAGATCATACATTTGTTACAAATTTTTGCATGCTCTAGAAGACGATGAATGGAAGTGGTTAAAATTAAGAGTCAATAATCCAAAGAAAAAACTATAATATAACTAAGTATATCAGCATTTTTATACAGTCCACTGCTAGACATAAATTTCTACTGCGTAAGGAAGTTTTGGCCTAGGCAGTTTACCACATCAGAAGTATACCACACGGCCAGGGGTTACTATAGGGTTCGTTCAAGTTTTCATTCTTTCTGCAGTGATGTTGTCCTGCGTGTATTATAAGTATTAAAATTTTATTTTATTTTTTTTTGAAATTAAAGTTGAAAACAACAAAATGCCTCAGTATGTTTAAATATCAAATGTTCTGAAGTACATAAAGCAAAGTATTTCTTAAATTTTTTTGAGAAAAAATATGCGGCATAAACCTAAAAACTCTTAAATTATCCAGTTTCGACATCACAATTTCTCAGTTAAGAATACAGGATTGTATGTAATAAATAATAATTCAAAATATACGTACAAGTACATATACAGTGATGTGATTAAATACAGTGAATACTCCCTTTGATATATAATTATGTTGAAGAATATTGAATATGGACTACAATAAAATATGCTAATAACAGACCTAGAACCTGTTTTATTAATGAAACCGAAGAAGAAAAAAAGACGTACTACGGGTATATATATCATAATATATAATACATGCATTTATAGCACAATAAAACAGTAATCCACATGCATTAATAAGTTATAAATAATGTGCATACAGTTAATTAAAAAAAAAACAACTTTATTTTTGTTACTAATTTAAAGAAATCGAAGAAGTAGTAAGTTTAAACTCGTAAGTTGTACACCTCAAACAAAAACAAGTTACTGAAATTGTCACGATAATTTTTTCATTATTATTCGAGATTATTTTCAATATTTTGACATAATTAAGACATAAAACTACTAGAAGAAGTTTATTTAAGAATAGTAAGAGTAATAAGTAGCTTACAAAAAGAAAAAACAAAAATAAATTCTATTAAAACAAAAAGTTTTATTATACGTTCTGTTTACCTTACATTTGTATTAGTGCTGGTAGAAATACAAGCTCCATCATGACGCTCGCTGTGCAATTGTGTAATATTAATTATGCTACACCAACACTAGTGTCACATGGATTACAATAATATGCTAAAATTGCTTCTCGGTGTTTATTCATTAACACAAGTTCAGCTGTGGTCGTCTTACATCCCGTTTAATCTATCTCAACAATACTAAACTGTCCCAATTTGTAAGCATCACTTTAACAAATGAATGTTCAAAAATTACATAGTGACGTCTTAATAACCGTCTCTTTTCAGGACAAAAGGTGTCCCTTCAGCATACTGTCTCACTTTTACGAGTGAATGTCACAAAGAGTCGCTTTTATTCACATCTAACAAAAAAATAACAAAACGTCACGAATCGTCACCGGTCCTATTGTCCGATGATGTGGGTAGAGGAATAGAACGCGAGCGCGATAGCTACGGCGTAGTCGCGTCGTAGTGCCGCTATGGCCGGCTCGCCACTGGCGGGGGCTACGCGAGCCCGGACCGTTCACCTACACAGCTACATCAAGCTCGCGAACCTATCGTGACACGGCTGTTCACGCACACACCTGCACACTTTACAAGAGGCCTGCAAGAGGAAGCGGGAAAGTAACATTTTTGGGCTTGTAAATGATGTACACACTAATGGTGATTTACTCACACACGGATAATCCGACGCACAACTGCTCTCATGCCTATACACATTGAAGCGATTTAAACTTGTAATCCGTAACGATAATTTGAATTTAATGGATTTAGTTTATATCAAAACAAAAAGGAATTATTAGAATAGTCTCTATATCATTATATAAAACATGTTAACATGCAAAAGAATTCTTTGTAAGTAATCTCAAAGAAAATATTGTGGAATGTTAAAATTTAAAAACCTTAAAGTATGGGCAAAAAAAAAATACAATAAGTAAACATTTTTAAACTATATGCTTAATAAACTTAGAAGCTGTAAATGATAACTTGGATCTACGTCCAATAACAGTTGCAGTTATATCAATCAGTGAAGTAAACTTTATAAATAAATAAATAAATATTCCGGACATTTGACACACAACGTCATCTAGTTTCAAACTATGCAAATCTTGTGCTATGATAACTAGATTGACTGATAGAATACTTAAATACTTTTTTTTTAAATACATAAATACATACATATTATATATAGTAAATACCCAAACTTCAAAACAAAAATTTGTAGATCATACAAACATTTGGTCCGACCCGGGAATCGAAGCTAGACTTCAACCACAGTAGTCGCATTCACTACCGCTGCGCCATCCAGACAATTAATAATTAAGCTTTATGGTTAAGTAACTTAAGCATGAAGCTTATTAATTTACTTAAGTTTCTTAACCATTAAGTTTAATAATTATTTAGGATTTCGACTAGTAGCCGATCTCCATTGTTTTCTTATATTTATATTACGTGAATTATTAACAACCTGTAAGTAATGCACATACAGTAAAAGTCAATGTAATTTTATTGTTTCAATAAGTTTCATGAAGTTCATTCTTTCAGTACCATTGTACATGAAAAACGTGCTTCAATCGATAACGCTGCCTCTGATTTATAAAACGGTTAATAAATAATGGTGAGGCAATTTAAACTAGCAAAGCAAAGACAAAGTAAGCATGCTTATGATTGGTGGGTATTTTTTTATTCATTCCCCATGTGCAACCAAACATGAACTTATCTATCTCTTTAACACGACGACATCTTTCGGGGCTAAGAATTTTTTTGATTCACAAAATAATATTTGTAAGAGGATTATGTTACATGATACGGGCGTAATTATTGCCAGAGTATTTTAGTTTAGGTCATCCATGACATGTAATTAACCAACACAACTATTGGTATTTGTAATCAATTATTTATTTTCTAAAACTTTGTGTTTGAGACTACTTCTTTGACTTAACTAGGGGTTTAGTGATTAGTGGTCGTAGCTTGCTGTAACCTGCACCCCGAAGAGCTCATTGCTCATCCCAGCTGGAGGCTCCATGTGTTGGCTTTGCTACCGTTGAGGCTCTCCAGCCGGTCATCGTCGTGTGGGCAGGACGGCAGCACGACACCCTTACCTTCCGATTAACGTAGGTCCTTTCCGGGCACGGTTGCTTCAAGAAGTATCTGCACTCGGTCGCTAGGAGGGAATTGAGTCCCACCTGTCACCACTGCGACTGCAGTGTGGACTCCGCTTAGTATACGCTAGCGATTTGTTCTGCCTGGGTGGCACATTGTGGGGCCCTCATTGCAGTTATTGGAGGAGATCTCTCGCTACCGACACACACAGGAGGCGGTTGAGAAGACGCGGGAGGATGATCTCCACTCGGACCCAATTCGCCACCGGTGAACTGGGCAGCTCAGGCTCGCTTACCAGAGTCTTATGCGGCCCTAAGTGTGGCCGCGGGTGGACGGGACAGGTTTTCCCCTCCATCCGCTACAGTGGCCAGCCGGGAAGAGGTGACGTCCGCGTGTGTCGCACGACGCCTAAATAGAGAGTTTACCCGCAGATGATGTCCGTGACAACGGGCAAGCGCTAGGAGGGATGCGGATGTCGTAATAACAACTGTTCCCGGATCTCTCCTATCTCAGCACAGAGTGGCACAACGTGTGGTTTTAGTGATCTGATTCCGACATACCACCCCGCCACAATCCCCGGTGGGGTGACGGCCCGAGGGATTTTTCACACGTGAAAGAAAGGTATGAACCTGCACAGGCAGAATTATTTTATTTACTGTGGTGTTAGGTGGTTAGGTATGGTGTGTATAGGATAGGCCAAGAATTCGTTAACATTTGAATCTTACTGCAGTTCTTAGGACTGATGCTACTGGAATATGCTGGCTACAATCATAACACAGGGATTCCACAAAATGCAGCCACTTGTCACACATCCAATGATTCCCTACCAGTGGTCAAAAGACATGTTTCCGGCAAAGCTGATTTGCAGACGAAGTGATAATCCATGACCACCCAGAAGTCCAGATCTATCCCTAGCAGACTTCTTTTTATGCAGTTATTTGTATAATCATGATTACATCAATAAACCAAAACACTACGTCAATTAAAAAAAAAAATTCAGCGAAGAGATGTTGGCTCTAGTTTCTTTGCCGATGAGTATTCGAAAATTTCGGTGCTGGCTTAGAAGAGCGTAAACGTTGAAACGGTGGTCATTAAGTATGTCTCGTAATTTTTAAAAATAAATTCCAGCTAATTATAAAATATTAAGTTCTTTTACAAGATATTTCAAATGTTAACTAATTTGTGGCCCGCTCTATATAAGGTTAAACATGAATGTAATTAGGACACTTCGTGTATGAACGCTTAACAGCAGTTTATATAGCTCGAGATCACAGTTGTTTGTAGGTTACATGTTTTAATTTTTATTATTTACTTATACGGGATTATGTCACTAGATGAAGTTAGGATTAGTATGTTACTGTCGAGTTGTTAGGGAGTTAACAACACATTAATAAAATAAAATGATATTACCTATTTCTTTTTAAGAAATAATAATATTGGTGAAAAAGGGTGTGGAGAGTTAATCATATGTTCCAAAACTGGCTTTGTTTAATTTTAGTCATTTGAAAAACTCAGAAATAATTTTTAGACACATTTAATTATAAATACAACCAAGTATGTTAAGTTAATGGTAATTTTTAATTTAGTTCTTGAATGGACTTAAAGAGCAAAAAATAAGCCCATGTTTGCACCGTTTTCTGCTGTTTACCGGAAAATATTTTTATTTGTAAAAATATTTACAAAATTGTAGAGAGTCATTATTAACTTAGAATGAGTTCTCTAATTTAGATTAGTCTTTTTGAAATTAGTTACTTCGTAGATACAATATTGTATTTACTGCCTTTACTAGGAACACAAGTAGTTTTATAGCATTGTAAAGAGCTCAGATGGATAACAAATCGTTACTCCTTTAAAATTAAAATGACGGATCTTTTACTGGGTGAATTGTCAGAAATGCTGATCTCTTCGTTCGTCACCTGCTGTTATTATATATTATTGAGGAACATATATATCCTTTCTCTTCAGAATAACATTTCATTTAATCCATTAATTCTTCTGTACCTCAAAAAACGCTTTAGGTTCCTTCATGACACATTTAAAATGCCTGAGGTCTTCTAGTAACTTTTTTTTTTATTTATGTATTAAGAACCTGCCAAAGTGATTCCACTCTACCTGATGGAAAGCATGAGTAGAATCCAAGAGTTGTGGTGACCATACTCATTGCAAATGCAGACAATGCAGTATGGTGACCTACACTATGGCGGCCTAGTGAGATGCTTTTTCACGCCCTGCTTGGAGACGTAACAGGCATGACAGTCATCGTAGCTGTGTAAGGTGCACACCGTTACTACGATACCTATCACCCCTGTATCAATGGGCCTCTGGTCTCGAACTCACCAACAAAACACGATATCACGGATGTTGTTGCTTTAGGTTGGTCTTCTGTAGGAGGGTAGTACTGCCCCGGTCGGGCCGACCCGTTCGTGGTGAAATCAGCGTGCCTCTACTATCTAAATATGTACGTGCTATACGTATGTGTATTATATTTATACATACATGTACTTGTTTGTTTATAGTCCAATAGTCTATATATGCTGAATCTTCTGTTATTACTTATCTTACTTACTTATCTTTGAGTGCACCTACCTCATCTTTTCTCTGCATCGCCAAATCGGTGGACAGCCGGAAAATGTCTTAAAATTAGAATTAAGTCAACTGATGCGTATATTTTGCATAAAGTTGTCAATAAATAAATAAATAAACTCAAAACAATATATACACTCTAATCTAGTAATATTTTTTTAAGAACACACATACCGCACATTTTTAATGAAAAAACTTATATTTCAATTAGTAGCCTTTCAAAGACTGTAATTTTCCGACGTTAACGAGTTAAATTTTATCGAAAATTAATTGCGACATCTTCATTGAAAACTTTTCACTCAACTTTGATACCTACCTAAATTTTCCTTCGACTAAACTTCGACAATACAGAGTGTATCTTAAACTCTCTGGGAGGGTGACTGAGTAGCTGTTACGTAGGAGTAAATCTTAAACAAATTTTCTCTTCAATCACCCGTTGAAACCTTCTACTGGATTGTCAAAACATTATTAACAAAGTTCCCATCTCGTACTGCGCTGAGTTTAATTACACCAAATCAATAAAGATGGAAAAGACTTATAATGTTATTTGCCCGCTTCACGAGTTGGGGACATTTTAATTAAGTTTTATTGTAAGCTTACAGAGGAATATGTGAGCGTACGTACTAATCTGCTTTACTCAATTAAAAGTATATTTTCAAGAACGTGGATCATAGTGGAAGTTTAGTGAGGCATATGTGCTTTACTAAAATATTTGTTACTTCAAAATCAGTTATTTTCTAAACAATAGACTAATAACTAAATTCTTTACTTTTACTTGATAATAGTACAAATCGCACTTTTAACACCTGTGACACGTGCTTAGCTACACAACACCGTTCTTACAACTCGTTTACTTAAATTATATTATTGTACATTATGTTCTCAGTACTACTATACTCTAAGCTTATCTACTTCTATGGAAATCAATAATGCACTGCATGACTGCACGGATGGCGTAATAGTTTAGGCAGTGGTCACACCGCTCTATCCTGCGCTGAGTGTTATGAGTTCAAACCTCACATGGGACAATACTTTATATGATCCACAAATAGTTACACTGAGTCTAAGTGTTCTATATGCAACACAGGATATATTCTTAATGCAGAAGTTGTCTTTTTAAAGAGAAAAGAAAAAATAATATGATTAACAATCAATCTACGAAACAATGTCCTGCCATGAAGTATGTAAATTGCTTCTAAAAACATTTTTTTTATACGAGCATAACAGTTGATATATATATCATGATATATATCATATCATGATATAAGCGTCATGATATATATATATATATATATCATGACGCTTATTTTTAGATATATATATATATATATATATATATATATATCTACTTATGTTAGTATTATTTTGGTTGCAGACTCTTTAGTGATATCTACGAAAATGGACTTCTAGGTAACTCACCTAAAATGAGACCTGAGGCTTTGTAACGTTAAACTGTTTAACGATGAGACTATTTTAATAATCTACAATTTACTAAGATCCGCTTAATTTCCACTGAATGAATGACAGAAGTGTTTTGTGGTTTTGACTGCCTTCAGTACCGTAGAGACAGATTTTTTTCAGTTTAATTACAAGAGTATACGAAACTGTGATTCAGTACTATTCAAAATCTATTGTATCGTTATAACATCATCAAAGCAAGGCATACCTACTTTGCTAATAAAATTGTATTTCTCTAATACACTATTTGAGAGGTAATCTACATTTAATTAATCAATACTTAAGAGTCAAGCTCTGATACAAGCTAATTGGTTATAGTAATGGCAATTTTTATACTTGTAGTATCTATTTAGCAATTATAACAAGGTTATTACTAGTGACATTTCTCGTTGCCAGTGCTACTGATTTCATTTGAATATAATTGCATGAAAACAATTCTATATAATACTTACTTTATCCTTGAGCTGTTTATTATATGTTATATATTTTTATTTATTTATTTAAAACCTATTGCACTTACTGTACAAAGGCAGACTTAATGCCATGAGACATTCGCTCCCAGTCAACCTATAGGTGGTGTAGAAATAAGATACGATAGGTATTGAGGTTTCTCATGATACATAATGGTTTGGTAAGTAAGAGTTTTAACTTTTAACTGCATTAAATATAGCCAATACATCAATTAAGCACTATTTAAATTATATAAAAAATACTCAATACATGCACTCATAAATCTAATATTATATAAGATACACAGTCAGGTACTAGAGTTGTGATAGTACTGGCAACTTATTCCAAAAAAATTCGCGTACTTTCAACGTTGAATGTCATGTAGTAAAGCCTCAACCATGTTTCTAAAAACAACAGAATTTAATCCAAACACTACATTTTAATATAAAACCTTATAAACCTTAACCTGCGCCTTTGAGACTTATTTTTAAATTTATTAAACTATTTGAATTTTTTGATTTCATAAATTAAAAATTCTTTTTTAACAGTTTAAATTTGCATATATTTGACATAAATCTATCTTCATAAATCTATCTTCTTAGTATAGTTATACTAGCCTGGGTTCATATACGAGTAGAGTTTGTTTCTAGCTTCTTTTTCTTTGTATTTATGTTGTATTGCGTAGTTTACGCCTTAGTCACCTTTTACGACACTTACGGAATAAAGAGGTATGGTGAAACTCCGTACCCTTAAACCAGTTACATAAGTGTAAATGTTCTTGTAAATAAATCGAACATCTAATATACAGATAATTAGGTATCGTCCAAATTTTGACTCTATTTAAAACATTATTTGAAACGTTTCCACCAGTAATTTCTATATATGTAATTTTTATTAATTTCGACTAAAAATAATAACATTTTTAGCACCATTTTATCAAAATTTTTTGTTCATGGATTTACTCCATACTTGTAGGGACTCCTAGCCGATTTCAGCCACGGTGATCAGCCTCAACGGAGACTTGCCAACTAAGCAAGAGACACTATAGCATATAAGTGTATGCACTCATACAGCTGCACTTTCTGTTCCTTCATTCTCACAGGGATGGCCATCCGACACGACCATCTTACTCTCCAAGGCAGTTAATATTCCATACACGTAAATAAACATTAATAGTTTGAGCACTTATCCATATTTAATATACATTTATCAGTGTTTTTATGGGACTATATATTTTGTTCATAGTGAACTATTTTTCTAAACTTTTCTGCTATTTAAAATTTCAACACTTTGTAAAGTGAAAAAAGAAGATGGCGATAGAAAACCATGATATATATTTTACTTATATATACATTTTTTTTATTAATAGATAAATCCCACACAAGTAATATATCTTATGTCACGGGGGCTTTTAGAACCATTCATGCAACAGATACATGGATAACCTTGTCCCATTGGAGAATCGAACCTACAGCAATCAGCGCAGTTGGAAGCGAACCGGTGACCACTTAAACCTATATGCTACCCGTGCAGTCATTGACTACATATCACGTACGCTTAAGAATATTAATATTCATTTATTGATTTAAGTTTTTGAGAAAATATCATTATATTTTGAGACAAGTCAATTTCAACAGAAGTTAGTTGCACACATTCAATAACCATCCTTTTACTTTCATACATTTGTATCTTAACTCAGCTCTAGTATTTTCTTATTTAAGTCTCGTAATCAAGAGTTGAATTCAAGAAGTCCAGAGTAACATATTTAAATATCATTGGGCTATCACTGATTAAAGTGAAATTCGTTTCTGACTGAATTTATTTTCACCGAAATCCTTACGTCGAGTCACTTAAACAGTTGTAATAAAACTGCAGACCGGCTATTTACCATTTCGGTCCAGCATTAGCAGATGATCATTCTTTCTATGCCCTATTGATACTGCGATTCGAAGACTAAAAAAGCCTTATGAACCAATGGATGCGACTTAGATTCCTAATATTAAAAACCACCGGAGTCGAGAAACTTAAATAGATCCAGTTTAAGCTTGTTTAAAAAGAGAATATAGATTCGTCTCTATTAAATTATTTGTTTGTAATTTGAATATTACAATGACTCAATTGGTAAGCCATCCCCTATCGTTTATAGGTTTCAAGCAATGACGAAAATGAACTGTTATTACAGCACAAAAATAAAATTGCTATTATTAACAGATTGCCAAGGGCACTTGTTATTTCAGAAGTATTTGCCAATACATATTTAATGATAATAACAAAGTTCTTTACAGACTTAATACCTACTTACTTTGTACTTAATACTTACTTTACTACTTTACTACTACAAAATATGTCATAAACAAATAAATTCTTTTAGATTGGACAATTTTCTTTTACTCATTATAAGTTGCCCGCGCGACTCTTTCTAAATTTTTAAAGGTATAAGTTTTTGTGATGTTCGCAACATACTTCACTGATGTTCAGTTCCTATTGGTCATAGCGTCACTATCTAGTACTAAAATAGGTAGCTAAATGAGTCCAGCCGTTTACGCGTAATGCTGTGACAAAAGGAAGCAGGGAATCACATAAACATATATATAGATTAATATCCTGAACTGAAATAAGCAATAATAAAATAATTATTGCAAAATTTAATACAATCTAAGTTAAAAAAACGAAAATATTTTCGATATATTAAATAATTTTAAATTCTTTAAGAAATTTATAGTTCTTAGATATAATTGAAAGTCACAATAGTCTCTTTCTCTTCAGGTGTTAAAGGTTTCGTAAAAGTACATAACTTAGAAGTTACATCAATATTCATTTATTTTACTAGTAAGTACCTAAACATGTACCTTAAGAAAACGACCCGAGGGAATGGAGAAAATCGTTAAGCCAAGCTGGCAAGTAGTGTAACAGATATCATTTCATATATTTAATCAACTTCGAAAAACAGAAATTGTTTTCTGCTTTTTTTTAATACACAATCAGTCATTTAATTATAGTCAGATGTATTGAGGGGTAGGAGATTTTAAAGAGCAGCAGGCCATGTTTTCACTGTCTACTCAAAGTATGTGTTTTCTTTGAAGACTTCAAATCTCTCTCTCTCAATCATAATAACGTTATTAAGTAGTACGGATGCGAGTAGATTGGAGCGATGGATAAAACGTTCAATATACATATATACAAATAACAATTCCTTGTGTCGCTCTATTTTTAAGACAACTATTGCGATGTTCACATATTCGTATATCCGTACATGTCGTTATTTCTCGTGAACTATAAAACATTTAAAATGTTCCTCAGGTACTCACTTTTTGCAACCAATTAACGTTACCCTTGCTGGGCACTTTCGTTTGTTGGATTTCGTAAGTCCTCATAGGTTTCAGAATGGAGTTATAGTTTAAAAGTTTGTTTTCCAAGGAGGGGACTGAGTTTCTGCCCATTAGCTGACAGTACTTCTAACCTTGTAGTTGACTTCGTCGTTCTTTGCCTTAATGTGGATTGCCATATCAATCGTCCATTCAAGAAGAAACCAAGGTATTTCATACAGTCGGTTTCAGAAAAGAAGTTATCCACTAAGCGAATTGTGGTGCAGTTTTCTTTTCTTTGGGTGATTAATATCTGGTGCTGACTTAAATCCGTCACTTTTTTAGCCAGTCAGAATTAGAGTTGGGAAACTGTTGTTGTTTTTCACTTGCTGATGTCAGATGTTCATCCACAGCTAACAAAGCAATATCAATGACATCGTTAACAACTGTAACAATCTGTGGTCAGCAAATCTGATGAGTAGATGTTGCATAGTATTGAACGAAATATCGAGCCTTCCGGTATTAACGTAAAACAATATTAACATAAAACAGTTGTAGTTAGTTTGACTACTATTCTTAATGTTTTTTTTTCTTTAGAAGTCCGTCATTTATAAAATACCTTTTTTGGTAAGGATTGTACCTCTCGTTTGAACCCTTTCCTTAAATAATAAAATTGAAAAGTCAAATATCATAAAATATTAAATAGAAAACTACATAACCTCTGAAAAAGGAATAAGACAATTTAACAACAAAACTATAAATTTTATATTTAAAATATATATATAAAAAAATAAGCACTGCAGTGATGGAATGGCAAAAGGAAATATGGTAGTCTCTTATGTACAGCTTGTTCTCGAGGCTGAAACCTTTCTTTATATAACGGTACATGTGTGTGAAATATAATATAATGGGAACTCATTCAATTACTTTGTAACATCTGTATTTTCTTTCAACATTCGCAACAGTTCCAGAAAACAAGAAAAATAGATATACAATACTCGAAAACACACAGCGTGTTCAACCCTTCATTCATTTCATGACAGCTTCGCGTGTGAAGTACACACAAAATTACGACCTATTTTCCTCAACAAAAAACAAGCAATTCGTTGTCGTGTAAACGCACCCTTAGGCTAAACTACTACACGAAAGGGCTCGCTGTAGAAGAGGAAAGGCTGCGATCGCCGGACCTTAAAGGAGCCGGTTTAAGATATTGCTGTTATCGACCGCCCTTTGAGACTTTCTGCCGACGGAAATTTAATTTAATCCCATTTTCTTCTTTGCTAAACGACCTCTTTATGCTTTGGCATACGAGGTTTCGAATTTTTCCTTTTAAAATTTAAGCGAATTATCAACATATTTGTTGCCTTTTGCTACCCTAATTTAAATTTCAGATATTTTAAACCAATATTCAAACCAAATTGTAATAGAGACTATTTTTTTATATTTTTAATTAGCTTTTCACATTAATTATAAAGCAAACGGTACAAGCAAACAAAAGCGGTAGGTAGTAGAGCCACGCTGATATCAGCACGAACGGGCTGGCTCGACCGGAGCAGTACTACCTTCCCACAGAAGATCAACCTAAAGCGACAGCATCCGTGACGTCATGTTTCGTTGGTGAGAGCGAGACCGGAGGCCCATTGGTGCAGAGGTGACAGTTATCGTGGTAACTGTGTGAGCTTTACACTGCCACGATGACTGTCATGCCTTTTACGTCCCCAAGTGGCGCGTGAAAACGCATTTCACTAGGCCACCATAGTGTGGATCACTATACCGTATTGTCTGCATTTGCAATGAGTATGGTGACCACAACTCTTGGATTCTATTTACGCTTTCCATCAGGCAGAGTAGAGTCACTTCGGTGAGCTCTTAATATAGAAAAAAAAAATGTACATGAATTCACGACATTTCATTACAAAAACATTATTACTTCATCATTGAATTAAAGTTGTTTAAGAACCTAGAAGAGACTGTACTCTCAGTACGCGTTTACCTTGAAGATATAAGGTTTTTATTAGTATTTAAAACTGTGATATGTGACAATTTGTTCCATAGGTAAAGTTAAGTGAATGTACTGTTTTTTTGAAAAGATCGCACAGTGGTGTATTGTTCTATTGAATTCTACAAAATAAAACTTCATTATTTACAATTTTTTTCCTTGAAGCTCGCTTACAACTACGCTTTACAACTTTATTAAATGATTACATTTCAAGTATAAATCTTTTGGCCTTTTTGTATGATCCCAAATTTCAAACACAAGAACAGTTTTTGCAAAATAATTTTCGGCATTAACTCGAATTCAATTTACAAAGGCCATAAGCAATTATCTTAAAAGAGAACTCTTTCCAAAATACCTACTCTATTGTTGCTTCTATTCTATCATTTCGTTGGTCAATTGCTCTGTCGAAGTGTATTAATCCTGAATTGTAGATATCGCTGCTATAGTACATTATTTTAGCTGTATATTCGAAACTTCAGTTTGGATTCTCCGCTTACTGCGTAAGCTGATGTTAAAAGATAACAGTTTCATAAATGTGAACATCTCTAATTTTATTTTAATATTAGTCTTTTTAATTTAAATTCTTATTCTCAGACTACTTTATGTTAAGTCACGTCATGTTACATTCTTTTAAGTGGTTCAAACATTACTATATAGAAAGCTTGATATCACATAACCCGGGAACGATAATTATTTATTGTTTTCATACTATTTAAAATTATTATTATTGACTACGTATTAATTAATATTTCCCTAATAGATTTAAGTAATAAATATTTGTATTACAATTTCAGGTATTATTAGATTTTAATTTCACTAAAACATCAAAATAATATTCCTTTCGTGAACCACCAATTTATTGCATAATTAACGAGTTCTGAATATTTCTTAATTACATTTTTATTCTGATAGCATGTGCTTGAGCGTTGCTTAAGTTTCTTTAAAACTTTACATAGTATATAAAACACGAGGCTTTACCGGAACGTTACTCCTAAATTCGTTATGTAGAACATCGCTAAAATATTATACTAGAAACGAGTCCTGGTATTCTAGAACCATTATAATAATACGTGAAGAGAATTATTTGTACCCTTTTAAGCAAATATTCCCCGTATAAAAAAGTTTTTTGAAGTACTCGAAGTTTATATATGAAAAAAAAATATGGAAAAATATTTTCACGATACTATAATGACCAAACAAATAATGAATTTTTTTGGTATTTGATAAAATTAAATCAAATTTTCTATATTGTTAAGTGGTGGTAAGGGTTATTGCGGCCAAATTTTGGATCACTGTGACCGCTGCGGACGACTAAAGACAGTTGGCACCCCAAGTGGCCGGGGGATGTTGTTTTAGGTGAGATGCTGCTTCCACCTCTTACTGCGTAGAACAATAAATAATTCCAATTATTAATAAAAAATTGAATATAAATTTTAGTAACAGAAAAAGTTTTAAGTGGCAATAACAAATGTCTAATGAAGCTGTAATTAATATTCCTTTTTTAAATATAATAAAAAGTGCAATTAACTCGTACCAGGTAAAAAATTGAACTAGCTAGATAGCGCATATTATCATAGTAAAGCCTTAGGATAATCATCATCAATGCAACAGTCAGTCTAATTGAGGATTAATGCCAGAGGGCAGCCATGACAGAAGCCCGACTACAAATCAAACACCTATCTGAGCGTCAAAGAACATATTAATTGTCGTTTTAGTTTCGATTGTACCTTTGTTTACAGATTACATTGCTGGCTAATATAGTACTAGTTAATAATAATGAAACACATTTTACTATTTTAACTAAAAATTTCCTAAAATTTAATCACACTTAAAATATCTAAATAAGAAAACTTTTAGATTTGAGTATACTAACGTGAACGATGCGTATTTTTAACACAAAAATTACAATTATTTTTACTATTTTACTTCATAAATAACGTCTTTTAAGTTTGGCAACATACTATTCTAAAACGTAATGCAATAGTACTTCTTTATTCTCGTTAAACACTTATATCATATGCTAAATCTTCGAAGCACCATATTCTTTTTACTACTTTAATAGTATAAATAATATATTTGTCGATTTATTTTATTAATTTTACTCATAACCTTAAATAAAACAATATTTCACGTATATCCAGAATATACTTAGGTAAATAAATATGTTAGAAACATGACAATATTTCTCATGTTTCGCTACAGAAAATAGATTAAAAGCTCTTAAATACCGACTCCCTGTTTGAAAGTTATCGGTTAGCCAACTGCAGCAAAACTTGCTCCACAGTGTTTCTTGTGAAACATAATAAATCTTTCTTACTGTCATTGATATTTAGCTCGTGCGAGGGATTCGAGCCACAATGGAACGAGCCTTCGATAAATCATTTAGAAGTATTCTGTTTACTTATACAAGTACACTGTATTATACCCACGATTGGTGTAGACAACTTAAATCAATATCATCTTATGTGATTTAGTGATCTTAGAAAATATTAGAAATTTCTTTACTCTATTTATTGAGTTTATAAACGTCTCAACCAGTGCATAATTACAGCAACTTAACTAACAGTTAGTTATTAAACTATTATTTGTGGAGAATATGCTTTCTTAATATATTCTGGCCTCTGAATTTCACAAAACTTTAACATGACGACAACTTTAAATTTTAATGAAAATGCTGATTAATATATAATTTGTGTATGAGCCTTAAATGAGTTCTCATTTCATGACATGACAAAACCTTTGTAGGAGGAGCAGTTGTTGTCCATTAGTGGACTATTAAAGGCTGTGGATGATGTCAGACATTATCATGTCTGCTGCAGTAGTCGAAACATACTATATTGAACGTACAGACCTAATTTTACAAGAAAATAAGGCTGTGACAGTTCTCTTCATCCGTTTGATCTGTAATATCAGGTTCTCGTCATTATTATACGTCTTACACTATGACATTAATTTAGTAACTCATTAGTTTTATATTAGTTGCTTTACAACAATGTTAAATATTCTATTCCCCATTTAAATTACGAACTACAAATTACTTTTAATGAAAATAGTCTGTGACAAAATATACATGGTAGTATAAAGGTGACATCTAATGTAACATATTGCGAGGATCTTTTGACAATTAAGGAGAATTTGACTGTATGTAAGCGTCGTTAAATTATGTGTCTACGTCTAGTACTATTGAAACTATTCGCGAAGATTGTCATTTTTCGTTATAAATCTAACTTAGCATTTAAATAATGATAAAGGATGTTTTACTTTCTGTTTATTTTAAAATTATAACTAACACTTAACACTATTAACATCACATCATCATCATTAACAATCTACTGCTAGATAGCCTCTCCTTAAGAAGAAGTTTTTGGCCTACTATAGCACGCTGGTCAGACTTGGTATAGGGTTTGTTTCAAGTTTTCTTTCTCTTTGAAGAGTTTTTGTTCTACAGAGAGTGCTCCCTTAGTTACCCTTTAAGATACCCACAGGATGAATAAAGTAGGTGACACTTCGTAATTTTAATCCGTCACCACACGGAGAACGCATTAAATAATAAGTGTTATATTGACCTACTAAAACCTTCATGCAAAACGGAAGGTTTACATTTGAATTGGGGTGATTTTTTGGGAAGATCAGTGTAAGTCTATAAAAATAGTTGTGGCTAATCTTAAGACAATCCAAAATAGGCCGTTACTGTAAACTTATGATGGACATACCACCAACATAAAAAAAATAGTAAAGGAGTCAGTTAAAAAAGTTTAAGATTTGATTTTAAAAATATAAAAGTAAGGAGGTATGTATGCACGCTCCAAATAAACATACTGATAATATTCTCAAAGCATTGTAGTCATGGCAAAAACGGTGTAGCATGGTTTAGTCCTGTAGCGACATCTAAAAAATACTACTTGAACTTGCAGTTACAAATTCTACTTTTGTAGTACAACACAAATTTTCATACCAAAGATTCAAGGTAGTAGTAAATATATCAACACATTCTAATATGTAATTTATGATATTTATTAAACTACCTTTAAATTAAACTAAACCCCCAGTAACAACTTATGTACTTTGTATCATAAAAATAATGTAAGTTTGAAAGTTCTAGGGATCAACAAAACATAAAATTTTAAATAAAGTATTACCTTTTGACTTTGATACGATCACCGCAATCCCTTTTACTTATTCTACAGATAAAATTGTAATGCTTCTTTGGAGATATTATCTAAGCTTCTAAGTATTGGAGCATGAAATAACCATTTTTATATACCATAGTCGTTACTTATTCGAAGCGCTTACGTGGTCACTTACTCGCACTCAAAAGCGCTCACATTTTGCTAACTATAACTTCAATTGCGTCAATACTTGTGTGATAAGAGTGGTACTCAACTACATATACATGTGTAAGGAGATCCTCTTAAGGAGGAGGAGAATCTTTCGACCAGGCGGGGTGATCATGCCCTGTGGCCACGGCATAACGGTTGATGATGGGATGTCGTGTATATGCTAATCGCCACGAGAATCTCTATTTCACGATACAGGATTAGTAATTGCTCCGTAGTTCATTATACTTCACTAGGTGGCACTGTAGTATGTTTTGTATACTTGAGCTGTATGTGGAAGTTGTCTCACTCACATTTATTTCGTAATAGACATGTATAAAAACACATTAAGTCAGGCAGATCACATAATATTTGTTTCATGTGAGAATCGATTTGCAGCTTTGCTAAGCTTCAGCCACAATAAAATAACTACTAGGCTGATACTTTCAGTTTTTGAATTGAAGTATATTATCTTCACTAAATCCATCTTCCAAGACAAGACTGTAATTTTAATCTACTTAAACTGTATCTTATACCAGTAGTCTCATAAAGCCTCAAAGTTAGCTGACTCATGAATATACTAAGACTATTTAACAGATCATTTCCTTTAAAAAATAGTAGAAACTATATAAATTTATAACTCTCAAAAAATATACCTCCTAACATCATTTCAATCAACCGTCAGATAATTCAAAAATTTAGGAATACAACCTCGAACAAAAACGAAAAAGAAATTTAAGCACAAAAACTCTTCAAACTTTTTTTATAACATCGAGGGTAGTCATTGGTAGAAAATGAAAAGGATACCCCGTTACGATTTCCATTAACAGGGAATAGGAATGCGTTGGAGGCCCCGGGCACCAATAAATCAATCTATGAAGAGACAGACCGCTTCCGAATTACTCTCAAAATACACAATGTTAAATTTTGTAGGCAGCATGACCTAGCTGGTAAGCCTTAAGCATGAATAGTGTATGTACGTTTGCATGGATAATACAACAAGTGTGTTAAACGTCTACGCACACAACATTGATATGACTTGGTTGGTAGTAGTATACAGGACAGTTCGCGTTCTAATACTGTTGGATGAGAGCAGAAATGCGTGACGAACACAAACCATTAGTTTAAATTATGCAAACAATACCCTTCTAGATTTGTCGTGCGAAATAATCGTGAACTTAATATTATTTTTAGGTATTAATTTTGTTTGCCAAATTGTCTCTTTAAACAGGTTAATAACTACGAAAGTTATTGATACAAGAGGTACCGAGAAAAATACGTGTCTGATATAAATAAAGTCGTGTGTATATGTGTCGGGTGTATTTATGTATGTGATGTATAGAATTAATAATGTACTCGAATATGTATTACTATTTTCATTGTCAATTACTGTTTTATGTATGTTGGAAACTATTTACATATTATAAAGATAAGTCAAAAGCCCCACGGGCCGTCACTCCACCGAGGTTTGCAGCGGGTTGTGTGGCGGAATCGGATTGACTAAAATTACGCAGTGGGCCGTTCTGCGCCTGAAATAAATAGTGGACGGTCTGGTTTAACCATGTTTTTAAATAAATGCCTATTAATGTAAAATAAACGTCTTTATGGTGTAAAGTATTGTATAAAGGAATACCCTTCGTCTTCAACCTCAATCCTCAAAACTGATTATTACGTTCTTGCCAAGAAAAGGAAAAAATGTCTTTGTTTTACAGAAATTTTAATTAAACAATTAAATGGAAACGAGTACTTCTCTGGTTGGTGCTGTAGAAAATCCCTTCGGATTTCCGGCTGCTTACAGACGTAGGAGTCGGAAGTATATGGGCGAAAAATATTAATAGATGTTCAAGTTATAAACATCAGAAGCTAAGTAAAAATAACAGTAAATATAAAATAAATGAAGTTTTTATTATACCTGTAGAGGGTACATATAAAATATGGCATCCTTGTTCTTTAATAATCCAAATACTTTGGTCTTATTAATATATTATAATTCCAAGAATGGATCATATTAATTACGTTTTTTTAAATTAACACAAGTATTCTACCGTATTATAAATATTTATTTCTACAATGATTTACATACAAAACTATACCTATTGCTGTCACAACTATTGCCACGGTATTTTCTAGTAGATCGTAAAACATTGGACGAAATAGCCTGCAGTTACAACAAAACCTCTTGTAAATTTTAAACAAACACGATTCTTATTCACAAAGACAAGAGCAATAAAAGAGACTTCGAGTAATTCTACACTGTATCAATCACGTTGCAGTAGTAAAATTGAACGTAAAACTTACTTCAAGATACAAGTACCTGTGTATTTCTCGTACTACACCGAATTTGCTTCCGAAGCACGTAGGCAGACACTTGCAGCCCTGTTCGACCAATCACCGATGTGTTTGAGATGGGATACGTTAGATTTATTGGTATTAAAGTTTTTAGTTTAATTTTTAATCTGTCAACATAAGTAAATGAATTTAGTACTACCCCAATGATATCCTAAAAGAAAATTATGTATTTTTGAAAAATATGTGGAAATAAGCTCGATCCTCAATAAATGTGTATTTTTCTATAATACAGTACTCACACGAGAACGAAGCCGCAACGAAACCGAAACGAGAAAATATGTTCGCTTGTAAAATGAATCAACTTATATATTTAATCTGTTTAGTATTTGTTATGTTATTGTATTGTAAACTACTTACTTGGATGTTCCACATCGAAATTTTTTTATAACTAAAGAGTAGGCTGTAAATGCCGTGTTTTGTGGTTATAAAAGTATATTTTAAACAAAAATTTAAACCTTCATAACAGGAGTAAACTATTAATCGTTAGGTGTTTTAAACCACCTAAATTGTGGCATACTGTACAAGACGATTTAACGGCACAAACACAATCCCGTCATTACAGATTTTTCTTTTAGTAAAATTCTACGTTGAGTAAAACATCTGTCATCTGTCATATTTTAATACAACCTACTACATATACTTGTACATATATATTTTTGCGCTCATTTCTTTATTTCAATCTTTTATATTTATAAGTTTAATAACTAGCCACACATACATACTCACTCATACTCGTATTACATAACTGTCATTTTTAATGGTCCGATGAAGGTCCACAAAGCCCATCTACAAATGATAGACATCGTTTTCTACAATAACATATCCACACAATGAAACCGATACCTACATCGTTAAGGTAAACAAAGGGACGGGTAAATAGATTTAAAGCTCTACATCCACTAAAGCGAGAATAATCTAATAAGATATTAGCAGTGTAAAGATATGTAAAGTTAATACCAAATAAGTGATCAGTTGAAACTATTATTAACACTCTTCTGAACATTTCAATTTTTTAAAAGCTTTCTGAAATTTATCGTAGTATATCGTCACAATTTATTTTTATTTATTTATTCATATAAAAGAGCTACATTACTGCTTACAGTATTGATGCCATCATAATCTCACTTGAGATTTACCGTGCATCAAGGTCATCGATTCACAATTAACAAGTTACAATATTATAAATGTGAATGTAAGTTTGTTTGTTACAGTTTCACCACATTGCACGTGAGCGAAGCCGCGGGCAAAATCTAGTATAACATTAATGTATATTGTGGGTAGACGTAAACAGATTTGTGTTAATTATAATGGCGTAGGCAACGTCTGCTGTCTACAGGAATCACTTTTTTCTAAAATATTAATCGGCCTCGATATTTTAGAAGAAAAAGAACTGTATTACTAGTCTTTCTTAACTTGATAATAATAATTCAAGCAATGCAATTGAATGTAAATTTGTAAAATAGTTTTAGAAATCACTACTTCTAAAGCGTTATGAAACACCACGGTATAAGGGTTAGTATTGCAGGTTTTATCACACATAATAATATATATTTTCTTATTTTGTACAGTCCACGTCAATCTTGAGTTGAGTTCTTCCAGGATCGCTGTACCAGGGATCCGCAATCGTCATTCCTACCTTACTACCTAAATACTTACTTCCTACATAAATTCTATCGTGTTTGACCTTCGTTTAACACCAGTGAGAAGTAATCTCTGGATTCGTATTTTATTTATAATTTTACGGTATATCTAAAATCTCGTTTTAGTGACACAGTTTGACACTAAACAATATGACTGGGTGAATTTCCGACACTTTACTCGCTATATTTTACTAATTCATTACTGTGTTTTATCTAGGTTTTGGACAGTAACACTAATATCGCATAGTAGTGCGACGGTCTACGTTTTATTACTGCAATGTATGTGTAGGTTTACGTTTATTGCAGAGATATTAGTGACTGTGGAAGTGTTACAGATAATACTCGCACAAAATGAAAGGAATTTGTGGCAAAATGACAACAAAGAAACTGGCAGTTTTCCTTCATTTGTGGTAAAAGTTGTCATCATTGTCTAAATAAGATATAACGGAAATCATTACCTACAAAATGTTTGATTTGGTTATAATATGTCACTAATCAGGATGTCCACAAACCACCTTACTTTCAAATCAAAAGTTCGCGAACTTCTTCAGAATGAGTTGGCAGAACAGTCACAAACCTAGAACCAAAATGTGTATCCTACAATGTTAAATTTAAGTATATGTATGGTCATATATTGTACAATGTACATGTATTTTTTATTCAGTAGTAAGTTCATGCATATTATTTATATTTAAAGTATATTCCTAAAGTATAACCTGAAGGTCGACTGGGAGAGAATACCACATGGCATTAAGTCCGCCTTTGTACAATAAGTGCCATTAGTTTAAGTATATAAATACAAGATGGTAATGATAATTATACGCAAATATTATAAACTAAAATTGTATTTGTTTATATGAAGCAGTATACGAGTATGTACTTAATAAGTCGTTTAATGCAGTAAGCACAGAACCGGTTGTTGTGACAAACCTTGGACCAGCAGTGACGGTTTTTTGGCTGACATGTTGTTGATGTATTCTAGAAAATATACTAACTTACAGCAACAGACAACCTACTTACTAACTAATTATATAAACTCAGGTCTATTTTACGATGAAGAACGAAACTCACTGATAATAAAAACAAATGTTCAATAAGAAACTTAAAAACACTGATTTTCATTTATTTTGCTAGATTAGCTTGTATCCATTATTCAATTAATTTAGACACAACCTTAAGCAGTTCAAACTCATACATACAAAAATAATTCAATGACAATTCTAGCATTGCATAATTAGCAGTCTTAGAACAAAATCTATTAAAGTTAGCCTAATGTACTTACAACAAGACAGCCGCTTGCGAATCAGAACTGATAGTTATAAAAAAAGAGTTTAAAAACAAAATGAAGTTGGCCTTAACATATTATTTTTGTTAGTAGATTAGTATTTATCTTTTCTGAGGACAAAAATATAGTAATAGTGTCAGTCTACGGACCACCTGTATTACTGATACCCATAAATCATACTCGTGATGTTGAATGTTAATATTTTCGCTATAACAATTTAATGGTTTACTTGTATCCCTGCCCTAGTGGCCCAGTTAATCTTCGTCAGACCTATCGGATCTTGGTCGTTTCTGAGTAATTAAAATTTGATCATCTCTTGTCATTTGGTAACTATGTGGATGAACTGAGCACATAATGAATATTTTTTGTATTAAATATTCAATTAACCGACGTACGAAGCTCGTAAAATCCAAGCCCATAAAATCATATTCCGTGTATTTCTAACAATGCGTTTAAGGATAAGGTAAGCAGTATCCGTCTTCCCTTCAGCATAATATTCCTTACTCTGTAATTTGTAGCTAATTTTAATGTTTTTTTAATCTTTCACTTAAGTTTGGCGATCACGTGAATAAGATAACAATTTATTCGAATCTTAAACGAATGCCTTTAGTCTTTATGCATATCAAGTTCTCTTAAACTTCGGTTAGACAAGGCAAAAATAATTTTGTATACAATATATACACACCTTTGCCTTATGAAACATTCGTAGATAGACAGATCTGAAGATTTAAAGAAATAACTTGTAGGCGTAGATGACACCTAACCACAGCAATACATGCAATGTATAATGCAAGAAACTAAAAAAACTAACTGTATACAGAGAGAAAATAGTCCACAGGGCTATTTGAAGGTAAGGAGTGTCCTAGATAGGCCATGACTTCTCATTTATACTTTGTGAAGGTCTGAGCTTAGTCGCTTGGCAGTTTTATAAAATGGGTAACCATTAATAGCGTGAATCATGCCAATATGCCTATATTTCTGGTACAAAGAATAATTTCTTATTTTAGCAACACGAACTTTCAAGACAAGGTTGTAGGATTTCCTATTAACAATTAAAGATCTGGGTCAGGTCTTATGTTGTAAGCTATATAAACGACTAAGGGGTACACTTATTTCGTCAGTGTTCAATTTAGTCGCAACTTACAAATGAATAATTACCTAAGCATATTAACAACCCTAAAAGGGGCTATCCACTGTTATATTAATAAGAGAAACCGTTTTAAAGGTTTATTTACCCAAAAAAAAATATATTTCACTTCAAAAATAAAACATCATTGTCGTTGCACCCTAAGTTGTATTGAACATATTATTTATGTAACTACTTCAAGAAGTCCTGGGTTCAATTCCAGGCTCGGACCATAAACTATTATTAAGCTTTTCTGTTTAGTAAATGCTAGGACGTTGGTGCCTTAATCCCAGTGCTTCGGAGAGCATATAAAGCAGTCGGTCCTGTGCCTGAATTTTCAACGGTGGTTTCGGAAAACCATCCCAACGGATCGTGAGAGCAAGGGAACAGAGAGTGCACCTGTCTTAGTGCACACACTTGCGGGCTATAATATCTCCTGCGTCTTCGTTGAGACTGGTCGCCGTGACCAGGATCAATTAGAAATACATCATTATTTGTATAAAAAGTACAAGTGTAGTTATAATGCAGAAATTATTAATCGTTTTAATATACATTAATGTTAAATATAGGTATGGATGTACTCGATGCTTATTTCTTTTTTGAAATCTATTTTACAATTAATGTAAAAAATCAAAAGATGGCAAGCAAAGCGCGCAAACAGATGTGAACAAAGATGAAAAAAGTTTCCGAAATTGGGAATGGAAGATGATTACAATACAGAGAATGGAGTCGCGGCATTATTATCAAGCCTCCTTTGTACTGATTTCAAATGTTTCCCTTTAGAACTCCCAAGTTTACGGTTTACTCCAGTCCAATGACAAAAAAGTTAAATTTACATAGAATCTTATAATATTCTTTGTATTGTTCTTGCCGTTCATTGCTAAAATAATACTTTGTGAAATTGATTTAATTCTTTACCTCAGTATTTGTTTTTCGACCAATTTTGGTGATGTGAATGTATATTAAATGTGACTAAAGGTGATAAAGCTAGTGGTGATTTGTGGCGTCATCATCGTCTTTCATGTTCATTGACTTTCTCGTCAGTATATACTTGTACGTGTAAAGAAAAAGCAACGTAATTTCTTTTGACATTCTCGAAGAGCAGTAGAGAATGGATAGCTAAGTTAATAAAAAATCTTTAACCAATCAAAGTTATTTTTACAAAAAATATTTTCGATATGACAAAAGTATTAGTCTGATGGTTTACTGAATAAAAACATAATTTACCAATAACCTGAATTTTTTACAAATATGTGCGTAAGTTGATATTTGGCTATGGTACAAGATCTGCCTAGTTTGAAATCTGATGATTGATCATTTGAGAGGTGCAGCAAGTTACCAGGTGTATGCATATGAAACCGGTATTGTCATCTAGCGGTCAGCAGACATAATTGTAGGAACAGTTAAAACTTACCATTGGCGCTAGATGGCGTATGTTATGATCTGTCAACAATATCCAATACCTAACACTTCAAGTTTTATACAACATCGTGTTTTTTTTCGCTCTCGGAAATGTCGAGATACGTGCCTTCAAACAACGATTTGCGGGGAGCACTCATTTTCTGCTTCCATTTGGGTAAATCGGCTATAGAATCTCATCGAATGCTTGTCGAAGCTTACGGAGAGCACGCTCTTGGTCGTATGCAGTGCAATGAGTGGTTCAACAAGTTCAAAAGTGGTAATTTTTATATGAGAAACGCTGACCGCGGCAAACCACCGAAAATATTTGAGGACGTTGAATTACAAGCTTTGCTGGATGAGGACGATAGTCAGACGCAAAAACAGCTCGCAAAAAAAGTAAATGTGAACCAGGCAACCATTTCTAGACGTTTGAAAGCCATGGGCAAGATTATGAAAACCGGAAGATGGATGCCACATGAGCTGAACGACAGACAGCAGGAAAACCGAAAAACAACATGTGAAGTGCTGCTCGCCAGACAAAAAAAGGAAGTCGATTTTGCATCGGATTGTTACTGGCGATGAAAAGTGAATTTATTTTGTTAATCCTAAACGCAGGAAATCGTATGTAGACCCTGGCCAACTAGCACAATCGATCCCAAGGCCAAATCGCTTCGGAAAAAAGACAATGCTCTGTGTTTTCTGGGATCAGCGTGGTGTAATCTGGTATGAGCTTCTGAAACCGGGCGAAACTGTTAATGGTCAACGCTACCAACAACAATTGGAGAATTTGAAACGTGCCCTGGGCCAAAAACGCCCAGAATATGAAAATAGGCATGATAATTTTTTTTTTTTTGATGACAATGCACCATCACACCGAACAAAACAGACTCGGGAATTAGTTGAGTCGTACCGCTGGCAACCGCTACCCCACCCCGCTTACTTACCAGACTTGGCTCCATCCGACTATCACTTATTTGCATCGATGGAGCACGCACTTAACCAACAGCACTTCACTTCTTACGAAAATGTTGGGCAATGGCTCGATAACTGGTTTGCTTCAAAAAACGAAGACTTTTTTTGGCGAGGTATCCATAAATTGCCTAAGAGGTGGTCAAAATGTGTAGCTAGCGAGGCCACTTACTTTGAATAAAATACTTATTACCATTCTTTTGAAATGAACGTGTTTTTTTTTTAAAATAATACCAGTTTCATATGCATAGACCTATGTATAACTTTTTGTTGTATAGGAGTTGACGTCGAATTTTAATAATTATTATTAGATAATTCTGAGAATTCAAGTATAACCGAGTCAATACTCAATATAATAATGCTGTTATATTAAACTAAGTCTAGACTTAGTATAACAAATATTCTCTATAGCTTTTATTATAAATAAAATTCAAGAAGAAAAATCGTATAATAAATGCAAAAAGAATGGTAACATACGGTAAATTCTTTACTATTACCATGATATAATTCCAAGCAAAATTACACTCAGCAAAATACACGTTTTACCTAGCCCTACTTATAAGATATTCATATAAAAATACGTGCGTCTTTCTTCTTCCCATTCTACTCTTTTATTTACTACTAGAGACAAAACATTATCATAACAGTAAACATTATGAAAATGATGTTTGTAACTCAACGACAACCTTCATTTCAATGTTTATTCACTTTGTACGTCTAAAATGTGTTGAGTTGGGCTTATATGAACATATCTATAAAAGAATTTTTTAATATGGACTATACTATACGCGTTGGAAGACTATTCCAATTTTATTGTATGTGTGTTACTGCGCGTGTGTATGTGATCGCTGTGTAATCGCGCCCCCCTGCCCGTCTTTTCTTGACAAGCCTGTAAGTGAAACTTGAAAGTCTTAACTCCTTACAAGACTACAAGAAGTTAGACTATATAGTATTAAAATTCAAGCATTTCTAATAGAAAACCAATTTCTTACTATACTTGTTATTAGTCTCTTGCTTTGCATGTTTACTTATTTGTCTTTATTTAGCTACATGGTACTGCCTTAATACTAATAAAAACGTCCATGGTTTACCTTACTGGTACACCATGGACGTTTTTACTGGTGGTTTACGTCCTGCGAGATATACTCGTATATGGCATATATATAGTAGTTTAAATGCGTACGTTTCAAGATGTTGTAACACAGAACACGAGGCTAAAACAGCCTTTCATTCCGAGCTATAACATCTAGAAACTAACATGGTTTGAATAAAAATACACATTTTTTTTATGTGTTTTTATAAATGATACAAATTTTTTTTTACGTGAAAGTGGTAACTACAACGCCATCTTAATATATGAGATAGTACTTACTTTACTTACTTATTACATAATCTTTTTAACATTAGAATGCGTGCATGTGTGAATGCATCACATTACTTGATACTACTACTACTACTATTACTCTCATTTTACAAATATGTTTGCATAGTTAAGTATAGTTTTAATGATATCATTCATTACAGTCCTTAAAATATAGCTTGATCTCTGTGATAGATAGTCACTAAACCGACAAAGTAATTTTATATTTTCATTCATTACGTGCCAGTTTGTTAACACTACTTTATAAATATAAAAATTTACACTTAAAATTACAGTAACTTAAAATACAACTTAAATATAACTTAAAATGTACTTAATAAAACTTAAAATATAGCTCGTTAATTTTAAAATGACTAGTGGCAGTAGACACGGAGATCAAACAATATTTTTAAGACAATACCCTCCTTCTTATCTATTCTACTTTGCTAAGAATAAATACAAAACTATTCTCTTAATTTATGCATAATTACTTTTTTTACAGGCTCATATAGCCTAGATCGACGTATGTTATGTGTTTTGTTAACTGCTTTTATGTTCCACATAGAAATAAGAACTTAAACAGCTCATTTGGGCATTATACGAGAGACGGTCACATTTATCACAGAAAATTTCCCTTAAAGAGACAAAAGCACTTCAAGATGTTAATATAGATAGTAATGATCTTCAATCCAGTGTAGATTGCTTTAAATAATGATACGTTAAATCTGATAAGTACTGATAAGGAAGATATAACTGTATACACAAAGAGCATAATTACATAAATGACCATCGCTTATTGTTATTCTGTAAGCATTTATAATTGTTTTAACTAATAACATTTGATGTCACAAAGGAGCGAGTTTAGCTTCCGCTAGTATTGTTGACATAGAGGAAACAGAAGGATTAACTTGAATTCAAAGTTTTATTCAGGATGTTAAATGTTAAACATACAATAATAAAGGAAACAAAAATCCAAAATAACAAGAAATCGCTTGAAAAACGCATTAAAACACTAAATTAGATATAAAATTATCAACAACACTGAAAATTGAAAAAACTGTAACTACTTTTTCATGGTTTTTTTTTTATTTTTTAAATATTTAGTTTCACTTTGTACTGTAAAATAAGGTTTAAAAATTATTGTATTGTTTTTTAGTGTGTTTTTTAAGTCGTTAAAATAGTTATTTATTGGAAACAGACTCTAAATAAACAAAATGACTTGTTTGTTATTCTGCTAATTTATATACATATACATAGATGAAAAAACACAGATAGTAAGTTCGTGTCTTATGAAACGTTTAAAACTCAGAAAATTTTACATTTTCAACGACTTTGTCAATAGTAGTTATTACATTTTGTCAGTTTACAAAGAGTTGACTGAGGACAAATTTTATTTTAAAATACAATTATATTCACACAAGTTCATCGGTATGTCTGAATACGTCCTTTTGCGTCCTCAGTCAAAGTAACGTTCTCAGAACATTACAAGCGTTCTCTAGATGTTAAGCAAGAATATTTTACTAAGAAACTGCTGACTTTATAGTGTGAAGTGCACGTTATTAACATAACCTTACAGCACTTGAATCCTCTTTCGAAATACTAGTACATTGTTTTTTATATCAATAATTATTACTCTGAATAAAAAGCGATTGCAATTTTAAACCCATAGTCGTAGTCATAGGCCATAAAGCTCTGGAGTGGTGACCGCATACTGGGAAACAAAGCGTTGGTGAGCCCCCCACAAAGTGGTCCGACGACGTCCGGTCCTTGGAAAATATTGGATGCAAGCGGCACGGAACCGGCTGTTGTGGAGAACCTTTTGGTTAGACTTATGTCCAGCAGTGGACGTTTTTTGGCTGAGATGAAGAAGTCATGGTCATTCGGTTACACGAATAAGTATTTTATTAAAATGTAAAACTTGTATACGTAAAAGAATCACAAAATGAATTGAGTTATTGCTAATCTATAATTCGTTTGTTCCATATATTCTTACTAAAATATTCTCACTATAACACCAAAAGAAACTTCTAAAACTTTTTATCCCTACTTGTAAGGATAAACAGAAAATTTTTTTTTTGTTCCTGACAATTTGATTAGTATTGATAGGTATATGAAGTAGAAGGTTCCATGTATCCCTATCGGTAGCCATAATTGGGAAAGTCCAAGTAACCCATTACTCCCACGGCTATTTTGGTAGAGACACATAAAACCAGCGATAGGAAGTAGGAAATAGTTAATTTATTGTAAACCTGCTACTCTGTATGCAATATCATCTGGACCCATGGATACAGGGGTTGCAAATTATCGTAGTAAGCGTGTGAGCCTTACTCTGCCTCGATGACTGTCATGCCTTTTAACGTCCTCGAACGGGGCGTGAAAAAGCATTTCACTAGGCCGCCATAGTGATTATGGTGACCACAATTCTTGGATTCTGTACATGCTTTTTTATACATACATTGCAACAGGCAGAGTAGGGTTACCTTAGCAATAAAAAAATTTAAACCGTACAGTTTAAATTGATTTAACTTTTAATTTTAAGAGTAGAGGTTGCAAATAAGTGTTTATTTGCGTACTTCGGCTCAGCTGTTCATAATTAAGTTTTAAACCAATATTTAATATTGTTTACAGTATGTCTGTACATTTGAATATTCATTACACTTCAACCTTCTAGGAAAACGTTTCTGGTTCAAATGAATCGAAGACATAACAATATGAAAATTACATTACCTGCCTACTTCTCTAATTAATTTCATTAAAATGATAATGTTAATATCAGTTCCATGTATACCTTATTTTGACAAGAGCTTCACGAGTTCACAAATAATGTTTAAACTAGGTTAGTGTTTATTAAAGAACTCTATGTAATTCCTCTGTATGCAGTAAGAGACCAGAGGCCCGTTGATGAAGAGGAAACAGTTATCGTTTTAACTGTGGCAACCCTACACTGCCACGATAACTGTCATGCCTTTTACATAACCAAGCGGGATGTAAAAAACATCTCACTTAGCCGCCATAGTGTTTAAAGTTTACAAGTGTTGGTCACTATATTGCATTGTCTGCATTGGCAATGAGTACGGTGACCATAACTCTTGAATTTCACTCATGCTTTGCATCATGTAGAGTAAAATCACTTTGGCAGGTCTTTAAGATAAAAGGAAAGTTATTTCTTAAAAATTAATAACCTGGATTTAAACAACTTACGTTATTATTAATTATCTTTATCATTCTTTGCGCTGTGGAAAACTAAGTAACGTAAAAGAAAAAGGAACTTTGGAGACTTTCTTCAAGGGGTGCAGTAACTAGTTACATCGGTATCACAGTACTCGTAAATTCTGAAATGTATGTAAAATATATAAAGGCGACTTAACGATGATAAACAAGAGACTGTCATTCGATTATTCTTTCATAAATCGACATACATACCTGCTTAAATTAATTATGATTAAAGATTTCATAAAACCAGAACTAATGGCTTAATAATCGTGCAATTATTGCTAAAATAAAACCATTATTAGCATTCACCCTCAACCATATTTCCTTAATAGCCGAACCGAATAATTGAATGTTCCAACCAGTTTTTACTCATTTAAAACGTACGCCACAATTACCTCTATTAATTTACGCAAGGTGAGCCCGATAAAAGCCAGCTTAATAATGTTGGGGTTGAGAGGATCTGAGCGGGAAATGACCCGCAGGGAAAGTCTTTCATGAAATTTGACAGGACTTTCTCTATATAAAGGAAAAATCTAATGCAATCGTAAGTTATAATTTTCAGTATCGTACATTTTCACCAGAATTTAAGATGTTTACTTTTGTATTTATATTACTCTTTTACGTTTTAACTATAAACTAACTAGAAAGGTTCCTTGAGACCACAGCACCTATGACGTCATATAATTTCATATTTCTAGATTCTTATGCAACGCCTCACCGATAGTTGCAGTCATAATAGCGGTTCATAGTGAGTGCTGGTTTATAAAATGATGTTTTTATATAATGATCAATGGCTGACCACATTGATCACACTTACTGTAATGCAGTAAAGCATTAGGGTCAGTTTCACTAGTTTCTGACAAAGTGTTAGATAGTTATGCGCCGTATAACACTACTAGCTGACTCCGTGTCCTATTGTCCGTAATGTAATGTTACACAATGTGAGCAAATGTGTTTACCATAACAAAGATCATTGTGCGCCAATATTAAAAGACAGACATGTGCTGATATAGACTTTTTTAGAATGTTTAAAGAGAAACTATTCTTCCTTAGATTATTTTTGCGAAAGTAACCGTTTACGCAACGCACGTAGGAATCGGACTAGTAGCTCCTGAAATGGCATTCATCCAAACAAACAAACAATTCAGCTTAGTAAAATTAAGTATGTATTTAATAGATAAAGGTTACTGATACAAGTATATATTATTATCTGACACATATGTCAGTGTCCAAACTTGTGAAATTGAAATATATCATTATCTGTCATATAAGCTTAGAATATTCTATCAGGGATTTTGTAAGTGATTAAACTGGCCCTTAGTGCATTAAATTATATAATATGTTATAAATACTATACAGGTTGCACAATAATTTTATAGCACACTTGATAGTAAACGATAACAATCACGTATCAAAGATAATATCAGTATTCACCATACAAACACACTTGCTGATGGAGAGTTACTTTTTGCTTGTAGTACATAACTCATCAATTAGCTAGACTTGACCGCGTTATAGATTAATAAACACACGGATTCGCTTGTGATTCCTGAGCTGCAGGTGAATGTAGGGGGTTCTTTCTATCAAGTGGTCAATTATTACCTTGGTCGGAACTCCCCCGTGAGATTTGGAAGCGCTCGCTGAAATTTATCGACAGACGGCTAACGTCTGTAGAGTTACCACAAGTGGCGTAAGACCGCTCGTCGAGCCTCAAGCTCGTTGGTCGCCCCGATTGGACGCTGGCAGCTATTTGCTGGTTTTGCCACCGTAGCGCTCTCCAGCCGAACAGAGCGGCAGCACGGGACCCTTTCATTCCGACTGACGTTGCGTACAACGGGGGTGCGCTTACCAGCGTCTCATGTTGCCTTTGGTGTGGCCGCGGGTGGACGGAATAGGTTTTCACCTCCACCAGCTACAGTGACCAGTCTCGTAGAGGCAACGGCTGCGTCTTCTGTACGTCGCCTAAATAGAGGGATCCGGATGGCTTAATAACAGCAGTTCCCAGATCCCTCATGTTGCAGGCACAGAGTGGCACACCATGTGGTTTTACACTCGGCCGCAAACCCTGGTAGGGTACATAGAAAAAAAGTGGTTCATCATAAGAGAAAAAACAATGAAGTGGTTCTTTAAAAACTGTACAATATTATTTTTGTACCAGTAACCGCTTGTATTTTTAGGAAGCTCATAAAAACAACAAGTAAGATTTTTTAATATTAGATTTTGCATAATGCATTAAGGCATTTAAGATATGCATCTCACGATTTAAATTAGTACAACAACAATATTTGCTGTCTTCCTTTTGTGCTTGTTCCTTAAAATCTAACAACGTCATGCATAAAGTCCTCTTACCCAGTGACCCGTCCAAAACTGCCCGTTAATCTAAATGAAGCTATGTTCTAGAGAACAAAAGGTGCATTCTCATTTGATCGGATTGGCTACGTCAACTCTTATTAAGTTTGCTTGGTAAGCTTCTTATCAGTCCGTGTATGGTTAAGATAAAACGGATGCCCGCTGTCTGCTGGAGTGCATATGGCTTAATCGTGTAAAGTAGTTATTTTGGTGTTGGTTGCTATACCGTACGAGAACGTAATGTGATAGTAGTACTTTATTGCATAATATGTATGCACATAATAAGAATTGCTGTACGTTTAATAAATACGGTCAATACTATTTGAGAAAAATAAGGGCCTAAAAAGAGAGGCCTATGTCCAGCAATGAACGATGAAAGGCTGTTGATGATAATGATGATGAGGGCTATAGTCATGTACTATATATTTTTTTATAATATATATTCGGTGAATTTCAAATTAGAGCTATACAAGATGTGGTGAACGATTTATATTTTTGTAGGTTTATCATCAACACTGAGGGAAAGTTGGAAATTTTACTAGAAAGCTTTCAGAAATAGTACTGCGTGGGTACTTCAAGCGTATTACATTGACTTTGAGACTGCCTTATTAGTATAAACGTTACTTATCTTCCTACCTAACGTTATAATGATCTGCCGTGATCTTAGTTTAATAAAATTAGAATATATTTTTAAGCAAAATTCAACTCTAAGTGTCTGTTGTACCAAGTTGATCTATTATTTGTTATATGTATATTTTCTTTTTCAATAATTCATAAAACATTTATAAAAGCTAGTCATATTTACAAAGGTCGTTTTTGCTCGCGTTTCTATTTCGAAGATAAACTAAAAATGTAAATATTTTCTTTACTACGTATTTACTCTAGATATAAATTGCGCTTTAGATTGTGATTATTAACACTGGACAACAAGTGGTTAGGAGTAAAAATGTTGATGCAGGTAGGTTTGTTCTATACACTAGAGAACAAAAGTCAATCTGAGCAATGTATTTTTCCGGATGAATCTGCATCCAAAAAAGCAAATATAGTGCTCTCAGCCGGCAAAGTTATAGCCACGATATTTTGGGATTCTAAAGGAATAAACCTTATCGATTATTTACGGAAAGAAAGAAAGATCACAGCAATTATTAGAATGATTTAATATGAATTACTTCAGCACTCACCTTACTCACTTTGCATCCTGTGCCGTTTTCCATTGCTCAGTATGAAAATTTGACCAGGAGGGAAACAATTCACACGAAAATCATCAAAAACTGGCATTCAAAGTATCTTTGTGTTGCAGAGGAGGGCTATTCTTATAATCTTATAATCTCAGTTATAGGCGGTTACTTAGGAATAAGTTTAAAGAAATAGCTATCAACACAATTACATTTCAATATATCTGTGAAAATTTAGCGTACATAAAGAAAAATATTCATTTATTCACATCGTTTAGTTATATTCATGCTGACTACACCAGAAACAAACATAAACTTGCGTTATCAATAACTAAATTACAAAAAGTACCTAAGTAAATCTTTTCGATGTCAGGTTCGGCGGTTTTACAATAAAATTTCAAACAAATGTGCAGAATTAAATTTTAACAAATTTAAGTCCTCAATAAAACAAAAACTATGTGAAAAGTAGTACTACACAGTTTAAGATTATTTAAATACCAAGTTTGCGTAGAATTGATGCTGCTCACTCCCGTATTTTTGTTTATTGCATTTGAAACTGATGTACTTTAAATTTATTATTGTATTTCATATTTTCATTTTTACATTCTTATTCATCTTTGTTACATGGAAATCGAATTGTAATAGTAATTTCTTTGTGTATACTAAGATGTGTATAGTCTAGATTTGTAATATTATATCATATTTGGTACCTTTCTGGTGATTAAAAGTATTTCTATAATATATAAAGCTCTACCCAAATGTCCTGCTGGTGGTAGCGTCATGTTTCAGGTTTCAATCTTGACTAATACTGAATAGAGGACACGATAGTTCGGGCCCACATGCCGTCTGTATGGATTGGCCGACTTAGAACTATGGTCCTTCCTTCAAAAACCTGACCCAGACCTGCAACTGTACTCACTTAGTTGTAATGATCACAGTCTTAAAAAAATTGGACGCCTCTGTGGTTTGTTTCGGTGTAAAATGATAAAAGTCTTTAAAAATCGCGTCTTCATTTCTAAGACGAGCACTAATTGATTGCACCTGTTACTGGATTGCAAGAGACTTGAAATGAGCTAGGCGTGAAAAATCGTCTCACTAGGACGCCATAGCATGCCTTCCAAGACCAAACCACGGCGTCCAATGCAACGATCACCAGTTGCACGCGGAAGGTGGTACACGCGACCTCATGCTACTGGCGCGGCTAATGTGGTCCCTGGCACCGGGAGTGTAGCTCGACGGCTACGAGAGGGGCGACGGGATTGCCATCAGATGCTTCGCGTAAGGGAAGCTACTGGTGGCAATCAATGCCGAACACCGGCAACCGCGCGGCCCGACCCGCAGACACCGAGTTATCGGGAGCGGGGGCCTGTACCTAGCTAGGAGAGAGGCCAAGAGGAGAAAACCTCTATAAAAATCATAAGGGTAGGATGGCCTGGGCCACATGCCAAAAGTTATTCTCCACATGTCCCTCTGTTACGCAGAGGGCAGGTGTGAGGGTTACGTCGGAAGTCGACGTCTCATGGGGCGACGGGATTACTGTTGGAAGTTCTGCAAGGAATAACTGATGGTGATCACTGCTGAACACCGGCAACCGACCGGCCCAACCCGTAAACGCTGAGCAATCGGGAACGGGGGTCTTCTCGAACGGGGAGGAGGGTAGAGAAGACCACGAGGAAGAAAACCTCTTTAAAAAATTACCCCTAACCCAAGCTGAGGAAGCCCGGTGAAGAGGTTAACGGCTGGGGGGGTATCCCAGCCGCTAGGGCAACACCACGTTAGCTCACGTATAAGAGCAAAACCTAAAATGGACGTGACTCATAAAAACAAACTACCCCAGGAGGGTACCGACCGCGCCGCGGTCGGAGAATCCCTCGGCACTTCAGCTTCAACCTCGGCGGTTGACACTGGAGTGTTCTGCCCATCGTATTCTGGGGGGGCACAGTTACGTGCACAGCGGTGTCCGAGTCCGGGCACATTAACCGGAGCGCACACTTCAAGTTTTGTGCGACCTAAAACACCGAGTTCGGCGTCTTCTCTCGCCCAGTCCGGCGAACATAGAAATGACCAAGCCAGTAGATATGTGCCAACCATAGAATCGATGGAAGGGCACAATATCGAGTCGCAACGGGGGGATTCAGGAGATAGCGACGCTTCGTCGTTTTTCTCCGTCTCCTCGCGATCGACCCAAGCCCGCAAGCGAAAACCAAAGGCACCGGCGGAGGAAAACCGGCCCACTAAGGTTGCAAGGCCAAGGAGGGGTGCAGCAAGGGGCAGGAACAGTGGACTGAGTGAAACAGGAACAGGGACAGAGACGGAGCGCGAAGGCGTACCAGGTCTACCCACTTCCCCGATTGTTTCAGGAGAAGAGCAGTCCCGCACTACAGAGATCATGACAGAGCTAAAAGGTCAATCCGCCAACATTGTAGACTCCAAAATCCAGGAGTCTTTATCAGCCATCGAGAAAGCCTTTCAAGGAACGAAGGGCTTCAAAGGTGGCAAAAGGACTGTTGCCAAAGAGGCCATGACTGCCGTCAGGGCTGGTGTTTCAGAACTTCTCAGGAGAGCTGACACATCGGTCCTGACTGATGCAGTAGGGAGGCTGCAGCGAGAGAACGAGTTGCTTCGCTCTCAGATAGCCTCCTTACGGGAGGAAATGGAGAAACTCCGCAGTGAGGGTCCCAAAGTGAACTCAAAAACTCCACCAGGATACAGGAGAAGGAATGACAAGGGTCTATTGCCAAAAAAGAGGACAGGGCCAGTGACTCAGCCCGATCCGAATGTAGAACCAGATCATGCCCAGTACGCGGATATGGTGGACCGCGCACTAGCCGAGGTCCGAAGAATGATGTTGGAGAAGCAGTGCCCAGGAGGGAGCAGCTTGCCTATCCCAACCGCAACCCCTAACGTTGGCACGCTGGCGTCCAAGAAGAAGAAGGGGAGGAGGAAGCAGGCTGCTCAAATGTCACCTACGCCAGCACTGCTTGTTCCTTCTGCAATGGGGCAGCAGCAAATAGGAGACTCCCCAGCGCGTGAGACTTGGGCCTTGGTTCTTGGCCGCAAGTCTAAAGCCAAGGCTGTGAAAAAGGCGACAGCTACAGCTCAGCCGATAGCACACATTGCCTCGTCCAAACACACGAAAAGGGTCGTGCCACGGCTTCCCACTGCTGCAGCCATCACCGTCTCTGTACCTCCTGGCTCGGAGACGACTTTAGCCAGGCTAATGGAGGCTGCGAAAGCCAAAATAAACCTGGGCGATCTTGGCATCGCTGGAGTGCTCCGTAGTAAGCGAGCCATGACCGGGGCCCTGATCTTACAGGTCCCCGGCGAGGATAGCGCTGCTCTAGCGGACAAGCTTGCCATACGTCTGCGGGAGGTACTGTCTGACACGGATGCCGTTATTGCGCGTCCGTGTAGGAAAGGAGACTTACGGGTGATGGATTTGGATGAGTCCATCACCAAAGCCGAGGTCGCAAAGGCTGTAGCAACATTGGGTGGATGTCCTATTGCTGACGTAAAAGTAGGGGACATCCGTACTTCCTCGTCGCGCCTTGGCACGGCCTGGGTGCGCTGCCCGCTTTCGGCGGTCGGCAAAATTGCAGCAGCAAAACGAGTGCAAGTGGGATGGATTTCGGCCAGGGTAGACGTACTGGTGGCACGCCCATTGCAGTGCTACCGGTGCCTCGAATTGGGACACGTGAGGGCTAAATGTCACAACGAGGTAGATCGTGGCGCGAGATGTTATGCGTGCGGTGACACAGGCCACGTGGCACGCACATGCACTGCGAAAACTCCGAGGTGCCCGGTTTGCTCGGACCTCGGCCGTCCTGCGGATCATCGGCTGGGGAGCAAGAAGTGCTCCCCACCGACGAAAAAGAAAATGGGGCTGCAGACAGTCCCTGCCCCAGTCTTGGTAGGTGCTGGCACTAGTCAGCATCTACCGATTGTAAGAGTACCACAGCCGGAAACTCATCCGGCAGAGGAGGCAATGGAGGCTTAAAAATTCACGCCCTCCCAGAAAGTTTTACAGGGTAACCTGAACCACTGCCGCGCAGCGCAAGATCTGTTGATGCAGACACTCGCTGAGCAGTCGATTGCCTTAGCGGTGGTGGCGGAGCCGTACTGCGTCCCGGATCACCCTCGGTGGTTCGGATCGGAAGACGGCGTTGTTGCTATATTCTGGGCAGCGCTGGAGAATGGTCTCCACTGTACTCTCCTTCAGCGAGGGCTGGGGTTTGTGGCAGTTGAATGGGGCCCCATGGTCATTGTGGGCTGCTACATATCTCCAAACAGCGGCCTATCCGTATTTGAGGCGTACCTGGACGGCCTCAGGAGCTGTATTTGCACATACCTCTCCCGTCCGGTACTTGTCCTGGGCGATTTCAACGCCCGCTCCACACAGTGGGGGGATCGTCTGGACAACGTGAGAGGAGATATACTCATTGAGTGGGCGGCGGGCTTGAACCTCGGTATTGTAAACCGAGGTTCAGTGAGCACCTGCGTGAGATGGCAGGGTGAGTCAATCGTCGATCTTACGTGGGCGACTCCCCTGGGCATCGAGCAGGTGTCAGGATGGAGAGTGGCGGAAGAGGTGGTCACTTTGTCGGACCACCGCCACATCATCTTCGATGTGGCCACTTTCCGCCCGGTTGTGGGCCTGGACCGCCGCAGTAGCTGCCCTTCGCGACGATGGTCCCTCAAGCGGATGAACCGAGATATGCTCATTGCCGCAGCCATCGTCGCGGAATGGCCAGAGGAAGTGGAAGAGTGGGTCTCGTCCGATCCGGAAGCGCAGGCGGCCTGGTTTCGTGGCGTCATGACTGACGTCTGCGACGCATCAATGCCACGGGTCAGGCCAGGAAAGAGGGGCTCTGTGTACTGGTGGACACCGGAACTCGAGCAACTTCGCACAGTGTGCTCGAGAGCCCGTCGCCGGTTTCAGAGGACCCGAAGAAGACGGCGAGCCACAGCTGAAGAGATCGTAGAAGCGAGGCGAGAGTATGGCGCTGCAGCAAAGGCGGTGAGCCTTGCAATCGCAGAAGCTAAGGCTCGGTCCTGGAAGGAGCTCATAGAGGGACTGGACAGAGACCCATGGGGGCGCCCTTACAAACATGTGCTGGGCAAGCTCAGACCGTGGGTCCCACCATTGACGCAGACCTTGGAAACCGTGTTTGTAGCAAGAGTGGTAGATACCCTCTTTCCCAGGGACCAGGGTAGTCCCTCACGCCCTCCGCTGCCGTTACCGTCGGAACCAGCCACAGTTTCCGAGGACTTCAACGTGACGGAGGAGGAGCTGGACCGAGCCGTGAAGCGACTCGCCGCCCGCAACACCGCTCCGGGCCCTGATGGGATCCCGGGCCGAGCATGGGTGTATGCTTTGGAGATCTTAGGGGATAGGCTGAGGTGGCTGTTTACCAGCTGCCTCTGTAATAGCGTATTCCCCTCCAGCTGGAAGGAAGCCAGGCTGGTACTCATCCAGAAACCTGGCAGGGCTGCAGATTCTCCCTCGGCGTTCCGTCCAATATGTCTGCTGGACGAGGTGGCGAAACTATTCGAAAGAGTTATCGCATGCGGGGTTCCCCAGGGATCAGTCCTAGGACCCCTTCTGTGGAACCTCGCATATGATGCGGTCCTGAGGACCAGTCTTCCCTCTGGAGTGAGTGTCGTCTGCTACGCGGACGACACTCTAGTGCTGACTAGGGGGTATGGCTTCAAAGAAGTCCTGGAGCTCGCCGAGCAGGGGGTGGCTTGTGTTGTCCAACAAATCGAAGGACTAGGTCTAAGGGTTGCACCTCATAAGACGGAGGCACTGTGGTTCCACAGGAAACGCAGAGGTGCCGTTCCCCCCAGCTCATTAATCAGAGTTGGGGGAACGGAGGTCGAGGTTGGCCGGCACATTAAGTACCTTGGCCTCACCCTGGACAGTCGCTGGAGCTTCAAGGAGCATTTCGAGCGGATGATCCCCCGAGTTAGGGGGATAGCGGGCTCCTTACAGAGGCTATTGCCCAACTTAGGGGGTCCGCGGGAGGAAGTTCGCCGCCTCTACAGTGCGGTGATACGATCCATGGCCCTCTACGGGGCGCCGATATGGGCCAAACGCCTATCGGCCTCCTCCCGCTGCCGAGCTAAGCTCAACCAAGTGCAGCGGATAGCGGCCATTCGGATCGTACGAGGATACCGCACCATCTCGTCGGAGGCGGCGACAGTCCTGGCACGTTTCCCGCCTTTGGACATCCTAGCGGATATGGACGCGAGGGTTTATGACCAGACTCGCGCCATCCGTCGGGGTGAGAGCAGGGAAGACCAGGACGAGCTCGAAATGCGGCGGAACGCTCACCGACAGGCACTGGCACAGTGGCGCGTGCGGCTTGAACAGCCGCGAAACTCGCGTCAACGCGCTGTCGGTGCCGTTCTGCCTAACCTTGAAGCTTGGGTAGGTAGGAAGGGAGGTCGCGTCACCTACCACCTGACGCAGATACTCACCGGGCATGGTTGCTTCGGTGAGTATCTGAATAAGATCGGTCGCGAGGAGACAGCACAATGCTACCACTGCGTGGCCGACCGGGACTCCGCCCAGCATACGCTGGAGGACTGCCCCGCGTGGGCGTCTGAACGCGGAGTCCTGGTCGACCAAATCGGACGTGACCTGTCCCCGCCGGCAATCATTGCTGCCATGCTGGCGGGTGAGGAGGGCTGGGGCGCAGTGGTCTCTTTTTGCGAAGCTGTCATGCTCCAAAAAGAGACCGCTGAACGGGATCGGGAGAGGGCCGATCCCGAAAGAAGAAGAAGACGACGGCGTCATGATCCGTCGATGTGATCGCGAGCCACCAGAGAGTGGGGGTCTCTGGGGGCAGAATAGTTGCTGCGATAGGGGATAGGATGGCGGCCTGAACGGTAGTACCCTACAGTCGGGCCGCCACGTCAGAACTGTGGGGGAGAAATATTTTCCCCCGGGATAGGGTCTAACAGGGCATGGTGTCAATTTGGGGGGGACCTGAAATCATATGGTCCGGGTCCCCTCCAGAGTAGGGTGCCAGAGGCCGGCTGTCGGGGCGGTTTTTAGTGGGCACACCACATACTCCTGTCTCCTGCACCCTAAGGAACAGGAGATCCGAAGGGATTTTCCGCCTCGTCAACAAAAAAAAAAAAAAAAAAAAGGACGCCATAGCATGGGTCATCATACTGCATTGTCTGCATTCATAATGAGTATGATCACACTTAGTGACACACATACAACTTTTGAATTCTATTCATGCTTACCAACAGGCAGAGCAGAGTCGCTTTGAAAGGCTCTTTATAAAACTAAAAAATAACTCAAAACAAATAATGTACGGTCGAGCGTATGACACAAATTATAGAAACTATTTAATGACTTCGTGGCAATTTAGTAACTAATAAGCTAATCACATGATCATTAGAAGTATTCGTTGTAACTCATTAGAGATACTTTGATAATTTAGTCGAATTATCGAAACTATCAATAATTCACGGCATAGTATTACAATATGACACACACGCTTATTTACAGACTAATAAAGCGTATATAACATGTACATTAACATATATTTATATGTAGGAGCTCGCCTAAAAATTTCTTTAGACAAGCTTTTGAAATATATCTACTAGTTTTTTAATAACATTTATTATTCACGCTTCATAAACTCCAACAAGTATGTGATGTTTAGTAAAATTTATGTATGTTATTAACTACCGCACCAGAAATATTTCTATAACGCTGAGGGCCTTAGAAATATACATGACATAGACTCAGAACGACCATTTGTGAATCACACAAGGCATTGCCTCATATGGGGTTTGAATCCATAGCATTTTATGCAGTAGAGTACGGTGAGGTGACCCTTTTAAACCACTACGTCATTCGTGCAGTAAAGATAAATATTTCACAAGTAAACACATATCTGTACTACTCAGATCTACCGTTCTACTCGTAAACACAAGCAGCACTTGTTTAAAACATCGGACAATAAAAGATATCGTAACCTTTTAAATAATTTCGTCGCGAATAAGTCCCGCTTGACAAAAACTTGGTATCTTTTTGTCAAAGTCGTGAAAGTCAAGACAGATAAAAACTTTAATATTATTTACAATTTTACTCGTATATACCTAGCCCTAGTCAATCAATCAGCCAATCCAAAAGTAGTCTAGAAGAAAGGTACTGATGGATTATATGACGAAAAACGAACTCAAGAATCACGAATTGAAGTTGACTTTTTAGAAAAAGTGCAATTATCGCCGTCAGTTATCAGTCGAAAATATATCTTAAAAAGCTTAATATTTAAAGTAGACCACTAGAATTAAACCATTACAATTATAGAAACAGAGGATATAGCATACTTATGGCTCGGTATTAGAAAAAGTAGCAACTTTTCAGAGGGCTACCAAGATTAGTGAGGATTGAGGCTCAGTTATTCTGTCAAGCATGAACTGCCACATACAACAATAACTGTGGTTTTAAATCCATCGTATAGGTTTAATCATGCTGATTCGCGTTAAAACCAAGTGTAACATACCAAGTATTCATCGATGTCAAATACTGCCACACGTTTACATTCAGTAAATAAAAATCAATCATGCAGTTTTGAAATAGAGATGAAGCGTCGAGTTAAAAAAATTTTAGAGTATAAACTTGGCGTTAGATGATTGAAGATGATTGTAGTTAATCAAATTTCATGCATTTCTTGCTGTAGACTACTAGCTACATACCTCACGGAGCTCATTTCACTAAGATCAAACGGTAAGGTGGTAGTTACGTCGGACTTGAACCGCCTACACCTACATTGTATTCCGGCATCAAATTTTATTGCTACTTTTATTGCTTAAGTACAGTAAAAGATTCAAGTATATTTTTCCTTGGGCTGGTCCACTATTTAACTTGTGAAATTATCACATCGTTATCTTAGGTGAAAGCCGTTCACAGCATTGCTGTAAATTTAAGTCTAAAAGTAATTTTGAATTAAAATTTAAATATTTTAAGACTACAAATAATTTAGTAATTCTACTCCAACCAAATAATTAAATTAATCTCAATTTTATCTTCCTCTCAATTAATAATGAGAAAATTGCAGCATCCAAATGAGGTATATTCAACATTGTTTCCAACCCAATTTTACGTCAGAACGTACTCGCAGTACGTAGAATTTATGAGAGGACACGTGTGAAGCGGTCCGCGGTTTTAATATCAGTTGTAAATTAGAATGAGCTCGCGTATATTGCACAAATTGGCTCTATTCTATGTTTTATACTATTCTTATACTAGTTTATTGTTTTAGAAGTGCTGTTTGATCTACTTAATCGTTTTATTTATACGCCTGTATTGTGAGTAAGGTGATCTTTGATGTAAAAGATTTGTAAAATATTTTTGTGAGAGCCGAAATACTTTTTGCAAGTAGTGTTTTATTAAAATGAGACTTTTTTAAACTTCGTAATAGTTAGTTTAACTACTTATTGTTACATAAAAACAAGATTTTTTTACATTTGCGAAAATGCACAATGTAAACGATGGAAAACTTGAAATTTCTGAAAGCTAGAACGATTTAGCGGTATTTTACTACTACGAGTAGTTGATTTAAATATCTTTTCTTACTACTAACATATATTTCACCAACTAAACTGTATGTAAGCAATAGTACCTAATTAAATCAGGATAGGTAGAAGCAATAAAATTAAATCATAAACTTTTGACACTAATACAGGTATACAACCTTTTATTCAATCTAACTTTGCAAACGAAATAGGAGGCGGTAATGCGGTGTTATTTCCTCATTAATGTGACTCTAGAACTTTTGACCCGGGATTAAAAACTCCCGTGAGTATTTACGCCCTTCCATTTACTTGGTAGGCTAAGTTTAACCTGATTTGGTTAATTGTAATATGATAGAAGCAAAATAATGTATACATTAATAGATATAAGTTAAACATTGTATTAATGGTCCGATGAGTATGAGGTGACGGTGGATGAGCTGGACCGAGCCACACAGCAGCTGGCTTCCCGCAACACCGCGCCTGGACTTGATAGTATTCCTGGGCATTGGTAATAGCTCTGTCGGTACTGGGGGGGAAACTGAAGTGGATTTTCAGGGATTGTTTCGCCCTTGGTATCTTCTCTCTCGGCTGGAAAGAAGCGAGACTGATGTTTTTAAGAAGGAAAGAAGGGCTTCAGATTCTCCCTCTGTGTTCCGACCGATATGCGAGTCGAGAAAAATTTTTGAAAGGATAATCTTTGACCGGATCAGCAGGCATCTGTCATGAGGCCATAGGCCATGATCTGTCAGACTTTCAGTTTGGATTCAGTCGGGGACGTTCGACAGTAGATGTTGTTAGGTGCGTTCAATCCCTGTCGGAGTTGACAGTCCGATCTGGGTGGGGTTTATTGGCGGTTAGGCTCGATATAGGCCTTGATATAACCAAGGCTACGCTGATGCAGTCTCTAATTATTCCCTTGATCGATTATGGTGTTATATGTTGTTTCGACCTGAATGCAGACCTCTTCAACAAACTAGATCGCCTTCTTAATAACTGCATTCAATTCGTTTACAATCTTCACAAGTATGATCATGTATCTGCTTTACGTCCCCAGCTACAATGGCTCCCAATTTGACAGCGCCGTAGTTTGCGTGCACTCACTTCTGTTTTTTCTTTCCTCAACTCTCCATCGCTACCTGAATACCTTGTTCCCCACTTCCGCCTCTTATGTTCCACACAACCTTTGGTCAAAAACAACATGCTTCTTATATGCCCCCCTCTCACCTCCAACTTTATCAATTCCTCCTTCTTTGTACAGTCAATTCTTCTGTGGAATGCACTGCCCGCCGATATCAGGATGTCCACAAATCGTCACACATTTAAGGCGAAAGTACATGATCTACTTCGAGATAATTTCTTAGAATCATCTTAATGAGTACCCGAGTGACTATTTATATAGAATATTGTATTAATTTTAAATACATGTATGTTTATGTATTGTATATGCATTGTTTATATAAAATAATATTTTATTAATAACTAGCTTACCCCGCGAACTCTGTTTCGCCTTAGAGGCAATAAATAAGCAGATTTTCGATTTTGTGCTGAAACGCGGTCAAACGGGATAAAAAGTATCCTATGTCCGTCTCCTGGTTCTAAACTACCTCCCCACCAATTTTCAGCTAAATCCGTTCAGCCGTTCTTGAGTTATAAGTGGTGTAACTAACACCACTTTCTTTTATATATATAGATATATGTCAACTTCATTATTTTACCTTTGCACCTACCGCATCATGTTTCTACACCACCTAAAGGTGGATTGGGAGAGAATGCCCCATGGTATTAAGTCCGCCTTTGTACAATATGTGCATTAAGTATAAATAAATAAATAAATAAATATAGTCAACGCTTTCGGCACCCTCCTCTCCCAGGGTTCTATATTGGGCCCATTGTTATGGAACCTCGCATACGATGTTGTTCTTCGCTCCAGTCTGCTCTCTGGCCTAAGTGTAGCCTGCTATGCGGACGATACACTAATACTGGCTAGAAGGTTACGCTTCGAGGAGGTACTTCAGCTCGCCAAGTATGGTGTGGTTAGTATCATGGCAAAGATTCCTGAAATGGGCCTGAGGGTGGCGCCTCAGAAAACTGGGGTGATATGTTTCCATAGTCTACGTAAGTGCTAGAAATTACCCAGCTTATGCCTTTGCGCAGGTGACACTGAAGTCCAGGTGGAATAGGAAATACCCAGGCCTCATCCTGGACAGTCAGTGCAGCTTCAAAGAGCATTTCGGGCGATTAGTATCCGCAGTGCGAAAGGTATCATGGGAAGAAGTTGGTTACCTCTACGTGGAGTTTGTGAAATCCATTAGCCTTTATAAGGTGCCCGTCTGGTTTAATACCTTTTTTTAATTTATTTGTTTTTAATTTAAGAGCCTGCCAAAATGACTCCACTGTGAAAATCGTGAATATGGTCCATGAGGTCACCATACTCACTGTGAAAGTTGACAATGTAACGTGGAGACCTATTGAAAAATTTTTCACCTGCTCCATGAGGACGATAAAAGACATGACAGTCATCGTGATAGCGTAAGGTTTACATAATTACCACGATAATTGTCACCATTGCATCAGTATGTCTCTAGTCTCGCACTCACTAAGGAAACTCGGCAGCACGGATACTGTCACTTTAGGTTGGTTTTCTGAGAAATAATGTACTGCCCCAGTCGAGCCAGCCCGTTCGTGCTGAAATCAGCGTGGTTCTACAGTCGTTAATGACCATATGAGTCGTACGGATTTACCACTCAGACTTGTATGAGACGGCAACGGTCCTGGTGCGATCTCCATCCGCCTTTGATATTCTTGCTAAAATAGACGCGATGGTCTAGTACCAAATTCGTTCTATCTTTCGAAATGGTGAAATCAGAAAAGATTCGATCCAACTCGAAAGAAGCGGAAGGGATGCGGCAAAGTCACTAACTAATGGCCGCCTTAGGGTCGCTGCGGCTAATGTTTGGAGTGATGTGACCGCTACAAACGAACCGAGAAAGCGTCCAGCCTTGAAGGTCATCCCGGTTGTACCTCAGTAGTGAGGTACGGCAGGGAGAACTCCAGCTAATGAACTCCTCGAGCTCCTTCCGACTACCGAGGTAGGCCGAAGTATTTAGTGGGTAGATCGGCTTTTCGGGAGTCCTGTTCTACACTCATCATTCAATTCCCCACGGGTATGGTGCGAAAAGCGTTCACCACATTAAAAAATATTAAAGTATAGTCAAGAGATTAAAAACACATTAAAAACCACATATTTTAATCTTATTTTAAGATTACTGCAAGTCAGGTAGACGTCCATAACAATAGACCGCGAATATTCAACATTTTTTTATGTCGAACCTGTTTATTCTTATAAACATATAGGTAATTCTCATAATAATTGAAGATTAACAAAACCAATATGGAAGATTTTCAGCAATTTTATTAAGAGCTCTTTTCTCATTATAACTTAATAACTTAAACCAAAGTTAATAAACCCAGTGTCCTTCTAAGCAATTAAGATAGGCAATCAAAAAGAAAATTGTGTTCAGATAAATAGATTTTTAGAACGATTCACGAGAAAGAAATTATCCCATTTAAATTGTTTGTGTTCATTCTATTCAAAGTCATGTCAATATTCTTGTATAATAGAGGTACGAAGGGAGTGCTGTTGCAAATGAAAACAATCCTGGGCAGGATATTCTATTGCGACTGTAATATGCAGTCACGATTACTCTGTATCTAACTATGCAAATAGTTTGTGCTAAAATGAGTGTCTGTCTCATTACTGAACACATCGATTTAGATTCACATCTAAATAAATTATTATTGAAAACTGAATATGGTCCAAAATTATATTTATAAACTTTTAGAATACATATAATAAATGTGTAGTGAGAGTTACATTTGCGATAAATTATTTTTAGTATGATTTGTACATTATTATCATTTGAACCGTATGTCTGTTTGTATCTTATTTAAATTCAATCACAGGCTTTTTGCAGTAGTGATTTAATTAAATAAAATATGAAATGTATATATGTAAGTAAGCTTAGAAAACTTGTCAATTTGCCTTGTAGAAAGTCAACTTAACTAAAATGCCAAACTAAAAAAATATGACTTATAAAGTATAAAATAAATTTTCAACTGAAGGGCAGTTTTTTTTAACTTTGTACAGTTCGTGCCATAGTTTTGCGGACATATTTTTAAACCTTTGACCAATTTACACTTTGACATACTATTATCCAATATGTAAAACAGATCGAATTTTCCGTGAAAAATAGAACGTTGATTGTGAAATTGATGCCGGGACTGACGAAAGCCGGCGCGTATAGCCATAGTGAATCGATTTTTCCATATATAATTTTATTCATTATAGTTAAAATATTCGCCTTAAAAATATGCTGGTTAATCTTTGTTCTAAGTTTAAAAAAAAATATCTGTAATTTGTTACTTGAAGAAGGTATTCGGAACATCATTGTAAACGTCAGCAGTACTAACACCTAGAATGTATATTATTAAAAAAGAATACATATTACACCCGTAAAATGCTACTTTTGATTTTACAAAGTAGTATAGTTGGTGCATTTGGTGATGGAATGAGTACAGAAAAATGATTAATTGAATAAAGCCTTCTTTTTAAGGCTGTTAAAAATAGATTATTTCTTACTTCTAACAATATAAAGTTCAAGAACTTTTATTGCCCGTGAGTCCAAGTAAAAGGAACACGTTTCGCTCAGATTAGTCAGGATAGCTAACAAGCAAGTTTCACAATTAATATCAACTAACCGCAGCGGGGGTTGAGTGGGATACAAATTGACTACTAAACGGTGAGGTTTCAAATGGCTACTAAATGTAAGGGTAGATAAGGAGGGGAAAAATACTAAATGAATATGATCTGATGTTTCTGGTTTCTGGTGTCTGTCTCTTGTTTTGTATTTTGATCTTTAATTAAATTTGTTACAACAAAATAATAACGTCTAAGATCATCTCCAGTTTTACATAAAGATAATATTTTGTCATTATCGTTTTTGCGTATAAGTCTATGTAACTATGCGTTACGTATAATAATAACTTATAAGAAGTATTATTTTAATATTTATATACTCTCATAAGAACAGCCTTTAACTATTACAGGATGAATATATAGACTACTAGATCGAACTCTTCTTTGAAAGTATGTTGAGGCCTATACAACGCTGGCCAAACGGATTGGTACAGGGTTCGTATCAAGTTTTCTACCTCCTTGCAGCGGTGTTTTCCTGCGTAAGTTGCTCACTAAGTCGGCTCTTACGACACCTATGAGATGAGTAGGGGTGGTAACACTTCGTAAAATAATTAATAAAGCCTTTGAATTGTAAGAGTTTTTTATATGGTGACAAACTAAACGTAAGTGTGAAAAGTAACATTACAGACGTAGAGGAAGAAAACGCAACTTGATGTATTATCATTATCATCATCACAGCCGAATGACGTCCATTGCAATGCGTCCTCAATTAATGTATATAGCATACCAAATTCATTGAGTTATCATCTACACATATTTAATTAAGAAGTACTTCATACTCATCTTCTCAGCCATAATTATATGTAGGATTCTATTCCACAATATCTTGAAAATGACTTTTGCAAAGCTAACATTTATTACGCAAAGACAGCATTTGTGTGGCGCACGTAAGCTTTAAAGCACGTTTAAAGAGAAAAAGGCATACAACTGACTTTCAGTATATAATAGCGCTGATATTTCTGCGAGGGTAGACTTAATTGAGTGTCAGTCACCATGGCAAACTAATGACACTGTTCATGTCGTACCGTTAATTTGTTCCATACGTGACAAGTGAAGCCGTGGTATTGCTAGACAAGAATATTTCATTGTTTGACAAGGCTTTTATGGTGTTGTAAACATCTCCTTAGTATATGTTATATAAATCTGGCAAGTTATGTTTGTTGCTATGCTCAACAGTGAGTGAGTGTAATATTTATATTACAGTATTTTGGTATGTAGAAGAAAAATCAATAGGTACAATACACAGATAAAGCGTTATTATTATTTTGTACGATAAGATTTGTAATTATTGTAGCTAAAAATAATCTTAAAATAATTTTAACATACAAATATAAAATATAGAGACTGTTAAACTAGAAGTACCTAATCTTAAGATAATACCACAATCGAGGCCCTCTCAACAAACTTTATCAAATATTTATCTGAAATATCGATATTGAGAGCTAGCTCCGCTACTTAAATAAACTTTTAAAAATTCAAATAAACTTGTCATCGATGCATGGTCGCTAGCAGCTCTGCACCTGCTGCAGGTTTAATATCCACATGAAACGGCTTCACCTCAACTACTATACGGATAAAACTCAGATTTGTTTCTGCATCTATTGAGTCCGTAAATCTTTCATCCCCATAATCATAAATCTCTAAAGCGACAGGACTAAGCAAAAAATAAAACGTCGCTTACACCAGTCGTGAGTGTGTGGAATCGGTTCAAAATCAATTCCTTACCTACATGTCAGGCGTAGAGTTTTGTAGGAACCTTACCCGTAAAGGGATTATCGGCTCTGCGACTACACTAATCCATTAACGTTGTTTATGTTAGTTAAAAATTTAAAACCCTTCGTTATATTAAACTAAAGTGTGTGGTAATCGAAAAGGTTTGATCAAAATGGTTATAAATGTGTATACCTGACACGATGAAATGAATGACGTTCCATATAATACAGCTCTCACATTAAATAAGTACTATATGTATATATGAATACTCCATAACATATTTAAATGTATTTTATTTATTTCTGTTATGGAAGACTTACGAGTACAGCTAATATTATAAGAGTTGTAATCCAGTAGATAATAGTTAGCCAGTTACTAGTCCTGACATAATGATATGTTAAACGAATTATTTTATCATTAAATACATATGAGATAGACAATAATTTCTAATTAATTTCTATTTTATAAACTAATCTATCTATTAATAATTAAGATATTTTTTATGTTTCGGTTTTAAATATTGCACAAATAAATATTCAAAAAGTATGTAAAGAATTTGTGCGTGTAATATTAACACTGTCCCAAAACTGTACTTTGTTTATATATTAGGTTTATGTCATAAAAAACTGGTTGATCCTATACGTAGAGAAGCGTATAGTGTTATTAATGCACTGGCAAACTACATGCGATTTTTCACATAACAGTGCGCCGAGCGTGACGATGTGTACGTGTGCGGTGACAGCGTTGTATGAGATCTGACGCCAGCCTCGCCTTTCATGTTACTTGCTACACCTTATCTCATGACAATACAGTACATTTAATTTATATAGAACGTTGAAACGCTTATTAGTAACCCGAGAGTAAAGGAGAACGCCCATTAGTGGTACACATTTTTCTCATGCGTGGAGATGAAAATAATATCCAAATTATTGAACGCATATCCTGCCAGTGATGCGATTCTTAGATTGTGCATAGTACAATAATGTCAGTGATCCAGCATCTTGCTTAGCTGAGTGTTTGTTAAAAAATGTTTACGTACTTAAGTGTTCGTTCCTATAATTAGATTGTCCATCAATATCTCTCGCTACTTCTTACTAGATATTATAAGCTCTCACATAACATACATATGTACCGATTCTTAGTACTAATAGTCCTTAAACAAATGTTGCATATAAGGACACGATTTATCCTTTTACAATTATGTAACAAGGTTTTTTTAATTTTTCTCAGTTCTTTCATTTAAGTCTGGAAGTTTTTACTTACTTATTTAAATGAGGGTGACTTACCAAAATGGCTGGTAGGATGTAGCGAATGGATGTGGACTGCCCAAGACCAGGATGGATGGCACAGTTCGGAGCTGGTCTTCGTTCAACAATGGGCGGCGATGTGCTGATGATTCTATATATATATTTAAGACTTGTTTCTTTTTTGTTTTTGTCTTGTAGCGAGGTGCCGGATCGATTTTCATCTAGGACAAATAATTGTGTAACGAGCACAGTCATTTTAGTACGTATGTAACGAAGGTTATAATTTATTCAGTCTCTTTACTATTGATAATAAGACACAAGAATACATAATTTACATTTTAATTTTACGTACATTTACTGTTTTAGAATGTTTTCTGTTTCAATATCATTGTTTTTTTTTTAATTTTGTTTATTTTTATTATCACCAGTATAATGAACACATTAACAGTCCCCAACAATAAATTTATTTGTTAAACCAAGAATTAACTATATAATTAATTGTCACTTATAATAATATTTCATAGTGAATAATATTAATTATAAAGCACAAAAGCTAAAGGTTAACTCCATTATTAAATGTGAAAGTGTAATATATTACTCTCCTAGCGGTTTTAAAGTACCTACTGCTTTAGAATCGCTGGGAAACTTTAATATTTTATAACTGTCCTGAACAATATCGATATTAAATATTTCAGTAAATAAAAATATCAAATATAGAATACCCTATGTCCGTATACCCACAAAAAACCTTTCATGTCCAGTGTATGATCTAAAAATAGAATTTTTTATCAGGAATCTATCCCACGTCCATTCGGTACCATTTCAAATATTAATAAAGCGTGGTACTAAGTCTAAGTGAGGTTTTTAAACTAAATATGATAAAAATTACTTTATTAAATTTCATTTAGGATATGAACTTTTTTGTACAAACAGCAAAACAACGAAATTAAGAATGACAACGGTAAGAGCGTTGTAGAATATCCCCTGCCTAGTCTCTGTACGATTTTTGTTACTCTACAACACCGTATGTCGGTTTACAAATAACTTAACACAATCAACAGGTATATTTTCCTGCAATATCATCATAAATACACAGTTCATTTAAAGTCGAAAGTAACATAGCCAGGTGTTCCTACTCACACTCACGTATTAGGCTTACAATTAGTGTAAATAATATCAAACTTTTCCCATCAACCATGTTTCATGAACGGGAGTTAGAAGATGAATCGTAAGCATGAGTGTTGAACCCACTGGCACGACTTGGTGATAGATGTTTGATTTTAGTTATTTCCTACTTTATAGGTGTATAAATATAAGTGATGTAATTATGGGCAGGTTTTATAGTATAGTTTTGTTTCTTACATTGTTTTCCACAGCTGCCATATTAAAACGTTTAAGATTTGAAAATATTTAACAATTTTAATAATAATGAGGTGATTTTTTTAAGTAAATCAATTTATTTCTAAATATTAAATGAACTAAATAAACAAAAAACAAAATAAATGGGTGGTTTATTGTCAATACATGCTTGTTATTGTTGCAAGATGACTGGTAGGAACTGGGTGAGAAAATAAGAGGTTCGAACCAAGTGGTGTGTAATTTACAAGTCATGTGTCCAGTAGTAACTGCCGATAGAGTGATGATTATGGATATTATACCTAAAAAATAACCAGATACATAATCACACAAGCAGTAACAAATCCTAGTTCTACTTATGGATAAATGTGTGGAATTTATCTCTGTTTCTCTTTTCATCTTCATAGAAAAGCAACACTGATAGTAACGTGCTCGGTCTTTCTGTATATTTTTTCTTTATTCTCTACTTCCTTCTCCACTATATTACTGCAAGAATGGAGTAATGGTTTAAGCTTAAATTGTGGATGCAAATCCCTCTTAGGGCACAACTTTGTGCGATCTACAATTGTTTGTTCTAAGTCTTCTTCGTGTCCGCTTTAAGTATGTTTGTAAGCACTACGCCACACATTAATATTCCTAGTGTGAAAGTTGTTTTTAATCTTTAAATCTTCTCTAGATAATACACACATCTAATCACTTATCACTTTTGTCCCATAAGCAGTTGTGGAATTCGGTAAACACAGACGTATTTGCAAGATATTCTATGCACATTCATTTTGTAGAATTAATAAACCTAAAAGTTCTTTAAATAAATTGTCTAAGATAAAACAATTTTAATTCGTCAAAAAATCATTATTCATTGACAAATATTATGTATAAGCACTGTTGTCACTGGAACAAATTCTATCAAGTCATCGAGTTATTTAAGTCACAAGTTAACGCACCATTAGGACCAGATTGCGTAAGTACGACACTGGTTATTTGCTTAATGTTCTCTGCAAAAATCGATTTGTCAGTTGTACTGAGTTTTACGGTGAATAGTTTTGACGTAAAATGAAAATTGGTATTTAGGTATAAGATTTATTATTTTATTTTTTTATCTTGAAATTCTGAACAAGAACAAAAAGTAGAGCACACTCATATACGTCATATACGTTCTAGCTAAGAAAGAATGATTAGCTGCAAAATAACCACTGGGAATCCTTTCATTTTCAATAAGTTACGTATAACTAATATTGAAAAAGCTAATGAATTAGTTGGAAAAATCACCTTCAAAACAATTACAGCGTAAGAGGTTCTCATCAAGAGTTGAAACTATCGTCCGCAGCGATTTTTTTTCTATGAATATTTCATAAATCACTTTAAAAACTTTAAGCTTGACTGAATTCGATCATTATTTATAAACGTCCTTCAAATCTTTTCATCGAGGAAGCAATATTAATTCCAAGTACGGTCAATTCTCGTTATTTGTTGTGTATTTATAGAATCTTGAACGAATTCTCAGAAGAAGGTACGGAATATTGATTCTCGTTTTGTCAGACAAGAGATTTGCCCGATTGAAACCACTAGACTGTGTTTTACCTCCATACTATAATAAATTGCTATATATTTTTTGCTAAAATTGCGTTATCCACCTAAAATTAGGTATATACGAGTATATGCGATTTTTAAATCTGCGTAGAAGAAAACATTTCATTGACATTCTCATTTAAAGTTTTAATTCATGTAACTTTTAAAACAGTAATTAATTTATACTTTAGAGTAATTAACATCTTAAGCTCACTGTAGCGAAAGCTAACGCATATACCTTTCGAGAAATGCTATTTAAAGCTTAAGAGACTTGGCTTATCTACCAGCAGAATAGTGTTATAAACGGAATTCCCGTTTGGTACAACCGTTTGACCCGGACCGTTTCATTCGAGCTCGTAAATTTTACGACAAGCTCTCGAAACATTCTCTCAAGAATAACCTTACAGAGGAAACGTACACCTTCTGATAAAATAATATTAGAACAAGACAAATATCGAAGAATGTAATGTGATATGATGTAATCATAAATATGAATGAGACACTCAATATTTTGTAGCACATCTTAGCTTATTCAAAAGACGATATTCTAACACTGGATTATGCTGGTGTATGAAAATTGGATCAAGTTTTACTGTAGAAGAATAAATATTTATTGTGAAAGGCTCAAATTTTTTTAGAAAAAAAATATAGCTTGTATTTTTCTTCTACGTATGTGTTATTAACTATTAAAAACTTTCACACATTGAAAAAGAAGAGTTTACAAGAAGAAGGATTTAGTAAATACACACAAAATAACATCGTTTTACTTTAAAATTTATGATACGTATAGTCTCACTTTTGATGTTTGAGACGTCACTAATTTTAAGTATTAAATAAGAAACATACCTACGTCCCGCAATTTTTTTCTGTAGTCACTGATTTCATTATAAGAGGCTTAGAGCTTTGCATTCTTTCAACAACTTGCAAGTCAAATAGTCAAGTATTAGTGATTTTATTTAAAGTGTCATTTCATTATATCAATACGTTGTGTAATGAATCAAAAATTAACAAAGTTGTTTCCTTAACTTATAGAGAACTGTATTGTGCCTAAGATTATAATAGCTTAATTTTAATTTTTCTGCTATAGATTGTCAAAAGACCAGATGATCTCCAAACTTTTTTTGCAACTTTGATCATTGTAGCATTGCAGTGTTTCTGAGAGTTTTAACATAAATATCTTAACTAATATAATAATTTAAATCATTTAGATGATTTCAAGATAATATTGAAATAGACAAGATATTGAAATAGACAAACATAAAAAAAATTCTGCCGTACTAAAATAATAATGAAATTAGATTTACAAATACATATGTGATATTTACATATTAATATCGTAAGTGAGTATCAGACAAAACGTAAAGTATTTTAATTATTACAGGACATTGTTTAGATAGTTTAGATAGAAAGCTAGCGCCATAGTGACTCTTTAAAAATACTACATTAAATAAATGTATATAGATAATGAGCCATGAGAAGATTGATGAGAGGAGAGCGTCGTTTCTATACTTTCTTACTGAATAAACTATGACTAGGTCTGTTCATCGCATATGAAATTTATTTAACCATGGAACCATACTTCGGCATAAAAGGGTCGGGTTAACCGTACTAATACCTCTGTCGCGCAGACAATCGGTGTGAAGTATTTTTTAGTCATGTTTCATTGAGCTTGTGAGATTACTAAACCCTAAAACCCATTTTCTCTACTCTTTAAAGGAAAAAAAATTGTGTATCAACTTTTTACTGTAGTTTCTATCTATTGTTATTATTTCACAGTACAAAATTTCATAATAAAGATATAACTCTATTCATAAACTTATGAATGTCAATTTGTATGCAGGATTATTGTATTTTATGAGGTGCTTTTGTTCGATGTTAAGTTTAGAGTTTTAAAATTAATAGGTGACTATATTACTTAAGTCCAGTATAGTTAAGGTCTACATTAAATTATTATTAAAATCCTAGTTATATTTAATTGTTTTTACACAAAATTTGTGTTGATTTCGGGATGCTTTACGTAGTGGTTAAATGACGCTGAATGAACAAGAAATGCTGAAAAAAATGATCACACACAGCAGCCCCCGTAATATTATATGTAAGTCTCTAGCTATGTATCAAAACATTAATGTAAGATAAGCAAAAGGAACAATAAATATACATCTTAAAAGTAAGTTAGTAGTATGTGTGTGTATTTGTATGTGTGCGTGTGTGTTTACGTGTCTGTATGTGTATGTGCGTATGAGTCTGTGTGTGCGTCATACCTATTATATTCTAACTTACTAGCTTCTACCTATATATAATGCTGTTCTATAATATTGTCTGTAAGAATTTCATTCATCCTAGATGTCCCAGTATTATGGTAATCTAATTTGAGATGATATGCTTTTAGTACCGATTTACAATTAAGTTTTGTTTTTGAAAAGATGTTTAGTGTTTTGTAAGTAATTACATAGTTTAGAATTATTATTCTGAAACTGTCTATTAGCGAAAGATTCTATATCTCAATCTACCAGCCGGCAAATAGGCGGTCGACTCTTATGCCTCCGGAGTAGCAGCTTAGTTTCAGCATAAAGTTGTGTGATAGAATATAAACGAGGTCCCGAGAACATGACCTCGAGGATATCTCTCTTTGCCCTCTTCAATCGGATAAAAACATTTTCCGTGGACACTCCAGACCGTTATAGAATAAGACTGGAGTAATTAGCAGCAAGATTGAGATTGATCTGTAATTATTAACATCGTCTCGGTGCCAAGTGTTATGGACAGGAAGAACTTTTGCCTTTTTAAACACTTGTGGTAAAACATCAGACAGATCACAAGTGCTTTAATTATACTAGTGGCAACGTTGTCCCAGCCTATGCCACAATTAGATCTGAGACCTCAAATAATAGTCGCAACATCGTTTTCAGTAGTTTCCAAAAGAAAAATAGAAACGCCTTCATTTAAAGAAATAGTAGAGGACGGTACTCATATAAACGAAGAAGTGGGGTGTAAATTTGTGGTTAATTTTTTATCAATACTTAAGAAAAATGTCAATAAAATTAATGGAGGCTTCTGGAGTATTTGCATGATTTAAAAGTTCAAAAGGAGGTGAGAAATTAGCTTGCAAATCGGCAATCTTTTTAATAACATCCTATGTTGCTTTAGGGTGACATTTACCTTTACTAAACTTTTCTTTTTCATATGTGTGCTTCAATTTTTTTAAAGGAAATTATAACAATTATTGTATTTCATCATTATTCGATTTATTTAACTTACAATGTATGCGATCACGATGCCTAATGCTGCGTAGGAGACCTGGTGTAATCCAAAGTTTAAGATATCGATGTTTTCTAGGTATCGTTTAAATTTGCATATGTCTTTTTACAGCTGTTGAAACTTTTTCTACTACCATTTTCGCAGCGTAACGACTAATTTATTGTTGAATTTAAACTTGGTGCGGGGTGCATTTAAGTACTTCTATATATTTCGTAGAAATAATGACACTGGTTCGTGATCAGTAATTGATGTATCAATAACTAATGTTGTGGCAGAGAGATTAGACTTGAAAAGCTCATGATGAGTATATCGGCAGGTGCACAATCTTACTAGGTCAGCACTCAGTTAATACAAAAATATCACATTCAAAACCAATAATCTCCATGAAATAAGCGACTTCATCAAAATTTTTGTCCACACTTCTAATAATAAAATGTAATATTTTTAACCCTTTTAAGGAGTCCACAAGGTACTGATTATATTTTAATGATTTACACTTATGCCACTCAAATATACTAATTGTGTCTACATAATTATTTACGACATTTAGATTTGTCATTATGTTGTAACAATGTCATGATCATACAATAAAAAATTGAGAATCCCTCAATATAGCCAATTATATGACAATAGTCAATATTCAGCTACATATATAGCGCGGTGATTAACACCCAATCAGATATTCAAAGTACTTAGCCGATCCTCCCTCAATCACTTGGACCAAGAAGCGGAGTTTAGGTTGAACACTTTTGAAATCCGTGACTATTGGCCTGATTATGCCTGATTGTCCTTGCAGACGATATATATCCCGTATCTGTGACGGTGAAACAGGCATGTCAATTGCTGTTCCCATATTAACAATAACACTTATTAGGTCCGCCATTGTTTCTTTTTCTCCACTTTGTGGAACATTGCGTTTTTCGATCGTAGACGATAAATGCTTTAAATCTAGAGTTTTGTCTCTAATGTTTAAAAGTTTTCAATACATGCTCGTTTTTATCTTTGTACCTTCTCAATTGGTTTCACCATATCGTCATATTGGCTATTGATAAAAATAATACTCTTTGTAATCTTCAAGTTAGACTTTTAATTGCAATATTTTATTATTTTACTGTCACGATTTCAGATACAAACTTTGTTAAAGGTGAGTCTTGTTCATTCATGAACTTTGTTAAGTTAATTTCTTATTTTTTTCCAAGTCTTTAACATCTGCATTACATCCTACTTGAATTAATAAAATTCTTTCTTCTTTGGAAAAGATTCCTGTCGACCGTGCTTACAGCGTGTATTAATTTTGACATTGTCCTTTGGGTTGTCGGAAACTGATAACAGGTTGTCCGAGTTTGATGCCACGTAAGTAATCTTGATGTTTGTTAAGGTCATGACTGGTGGAGTCCCTTATACGTGTAAAATTTTAGAAATATAAATAGTAGCTACCTATGGACACTCTCTTTCTCTTGCAGGGGGACGTGGTAAATTGGCTACGAAACAGTGGTTTAGCACTAGGCACTGGGTTAGGCTCTCTTATCCTTTAACTGAATTTTTATAATTACACATTTATTGATTTAAACGGGTGAAGGGGATATGCTTTATAATTACATGTGATATGTGTAGATATAGTTGTTAGCTCTCCAACTATTAAATGTTCCACTATTTATTTAGTTGTTACGTACGTAAAGTCCTTTTTATAGAAGTGTTAACAATCCTATAAAACTCTATATTTTGTCAATGCGTACATGTACACATGTACGTACTCTATAGCACTTGTACTACACCAGTAGCTTCTAAGAGAAACTTGGCTACGATAAACGATAAAATAATCATTGGGGTGTTAAATTTTAGATGCATAATAGGACATTGCATGTAATATGAATTTTATTTATTTGAAAGCAATGCTCCTAATTTACAAATACTGCTGTCAAAATTTAAGTCAATACTTTTTAGACTGAATATTTTCTAATATACTCGTAATATTCTTAAACATATTATTCTAATAACTTGTTATATAAACATTTACTGTCAAACATAAAAAGATCAGTATTCTATAATCTTAAGCCTTAAAAGTATATTTTCAAAATCTTAACACCACACTAGTTCTCACAGATTTCATAACGAGTAACGAGGGCGATCTCTTCCAATTAAGTGAAACGTCTCCACAATGACCTTCGAGAGACTAGGCTTTCCTCATTCAGAAATTTGGGTCAGCTTTGAATTGTTTCACAGAATATCGGTTCTAAGTGAAATCTCGTTTCTTGAATTGACAAGTAATAATGAGGCTTTATACATGATTGCATATTTGTCGATTCGTTTTGTCTTCATTTTGACAATTGTCTTTTTAATTAGTTGTCTTTTTAAAAAGAAAAGAGGCAAGAATATAAAGAATATAAATAGTAATATATATTATAAAGAATATAAAAGACTATAAGTTATATCGGTAATCTGTATTATTGATGTTGTAGTTACAATTTGTTTTATACTATTTTATCTTCAAACTATTCTTTTTACCAGACTATGGTGAAGTCAAACGGAATGATAAAAGTTTTAACAGTCTACATATATTTGTATGTTATTTTATAGCACTTAAACTACTGCACTAATTTTAATACATGAAGCGTCAATAGATACCTAACAATGGTTCAGATGACGTAGGCATTATAATGTCATCAAACATTTTTATAATACGTAGTCGAGTTATAGTTTTTAAACACATTCTTGCTTGTGTTCATATTAATGGAAAGGCATGCTCTTGCACACATGAGACGATTTCATTAGAGTCTAACCAGTATCTTAACATCGATATCCTGTTACCGATGTTAAGCAATTCTTTCTTTGCTTTTTACCAACTGAGTGAGATTATCGGAGATCTAAAACAAAGAGTAAACATGTATTTGCAGCTCTTGAGCTGCAGGTATTTGTTTAAATTTTCGGTATAGAGATACTATAGATAGATAGCTATATGTTATTGCTTAATTAACTAAAACTAATTTACTTGGAATCCAGTACTCCTGTTCTTTTCTGTTTTGATGAAATATTAAAGCTATGATATATTATTATTATATGAACCGATCAATGGACTTCTGATAAGTTTGGCAATTTACAAAACACAGGTTTACCTACTTGCGTAAATAAACGAGCTTTTTTCAATAGAACGCAACGCAGATGTTGTTTGGTAATCTTGAACAGAATGTCAGCTAAGAGTAGGTAGCGGCTAGGCCGCAAGGACAGTGTGTGTCGAGTAGCAGTGCCGCCTGTCGTTAGCTAGAATATTGCTTAGGTTAGCTTTTTTCGTGCACTAGAATAACGGAAAAGATGTTCGTGTATCAAGATAATCACCACGTCGAATTTTGTGACCTGTGTGCAGTGCGGTTAGAGCCATTCTGACGTCAAAACAACTTTTTCATAATTTAAATTTCCTTCATACATACTTAAATTATTTCTTATTTATCAAGGACTCATAAAAAAAACGTATAAAAACCATATTGATTCGTAATAATAAAATTATAAAGTTATAGCAGCATGACTTTTTTCTGAAAATATTTAGTTAATCATATAATTAGACTTTAGTTTAGAACATATAATTAGTAAACTATCGAAAAATATACTCAAATTATGGGTTATAATTACAGAATCATAACATAAAAAATAACCTGATAAGATAACTAAAGCTCGGATAGTAGGTACACCATAGTAAAAATCCTATAAATTAAATTAAATGAATATATTTTGAGAAAAACTTTCATTCTGTGTCATTGTCAAACAACAACAACTTTGAGAAGTGTAATAAAAAATACAGAGATAATGCGAGCGTGAACCCGTTTGCGCCGAATTAATTCGTTCGCAGAGCAAACTGTATTTGTTCCTGTTCACATTTATCTTAGCGAACGAAATTATACGAATTATTATAGTAAACAAATGTATATTTTCTGTGTAATAAGTAAAGGTGAATATTCTATATATAAAATGAGAATTCTAATATTCAATGTTTTTTTTCTGTTTTGGGGTTTTGATATTATACTCGTATACAGATACAAATTAGATTTCTCCTCGAGTTCAGTTTATTGTACATAATCGTGCTCACCAGACATTATTTGTCTTGGGTAGGAGTCGAACGTTCGGCCTCTAACTTAGCAGTCATTAACTATGCATTACTAAAAGAGCTAGCACGTACTGATTACACTTTAAATCACACTGCCACAAACGCTAATTATGCGATAACTGCTTTATTCAACATTATTATAAAGGTCATAACAATTCACTCCACAAAAGTGACAATCCCAAATCGCAAACGAACTATCAAGCCTTGGATAACTTCGGGATTGTTGAGATGTATCAGGCATAGGGATAGGTTACACAAAAATTCCAAAAATCGTCCGAAAAACGCAATACTCCAGGTAATCTATACTAAATATCGTAACTATTGCAAAAATTTACTTCAAAAACTAAAAGTACAATACGAAAAAAAATAATTAAATAAAAACAAAGGGAACCCTAAAGGTACATGGAAGACAATAAAAGAAATCACCAATTTCAAGCAATCAACCCCTGTATGTGATCCTCTGCTGTCTCTGACTCAAAATCCACAATCATCAGTCAATGCCGTTAACGATCATTTTGCTAGTATAAGTTCTGTTCTAGCTAACGCTATCTTGGAGGGACATAAAACCCAGAAATAGCTGCACATGTCCTTAAACCTGGATGGGAATCAGGCTGTCGGTCAGTCTATGGTGTTATTGAGCACGGATTGCGGTAAGATTGACTCGATTATCACTAGTCTGAAAAATGAAACTGCTACAGGCATTCAAATCTTCAAAACTTCAAAATTGAACCTATTATCTCCACTCACATCTGCATTTAATCTATGCCTGGCAACTGGTATTTTTCCTGATATTCTGAAAACGGCCCTTGTGCACCCTATCCATAAGAGTGGTAGTAGAGATGATGTTGACAATTACCGGCCCATTTCTGTATAGACAATCTTATCCAAAATCCTAGAGAAACTGCTCAACGCTAAACTAAGAAAATATCTCCAGAGGAACAAAATAATTGCACGAAATCAATTTGGTTTTATGAAAGATAAGTCTACTGAAGACGCAACGTTACTATTAACGGAAACGGTGGCGAAACATCTAGATGGTTCTGCAAAAGTACTTGGTCTATTTCTGGATTTAACTAACAGAATGTATATTAGTACGGTCGTCATCGACAACCTCTTATTGTCAATTATCTGGTTGCATTAAATTGTTAATTTTAATTGAAATTAGGAGAAAATTGTATAATAAAATAGTAAATGAAAAAAAAAACAAAACTAACCACTTGACGAACAGGTCAGTCAAACCAGTCAAGGATACCTGCTGATTCATTTGAAATATAATATGGTCCCTCGCTTCATCTAGTAGAAGTGAGGTGGCTCGTGAGTGAAACATGTCATGTAGGAAAATAGACATTATACCTCTTTTCATAGCTCGTTGGAAGCTTGTTAGCTTTTTATGGGACTTATGATAGGCAGTTATGTCTCTGTATCATAGGTTATTTTTAACTTTCTCATATTTTTATGTTTACTTTCATGTTTATTTCTTTAATAATATATTTTATTCCCTACAGTGGTTTTTATTTTTTTGATGGCCACGATTCAAGTCGGCAATTCGTTGAATAATATAATCACACAAAGCACGAAGTCGGTATATCATTTATTGAATGTGTGGGGGTAGTCTGAAAGCTCTTTCGAATAGAGCCTCTTAAACCAAATATCAGTTAAATATTGAGTGTAAAACATTTCTTATTTACAGGAAAATAAAGTATACAATATATAAGCATAAATCTTTTTGACAGCGACACAATATCGTGGCTGAAAATTCAATTAGCCATTTGTCAACGCTTCGTTGGTTACAGTGGGCTCGTGCGTGATGGTTGCTTGAAGATCACGTACACGACAAAGGGGCCTTATTTTTATATTATGTACCCATTGAGGGAGAATTTTGGACGTATTTTGTTATGGCAGGTTAGTTAACAAGTTATCTGATTTATTGCACGAATTATCGGATGTTGTATAAGTTGTGTGAATAGGGAATAACTGTCCCTTAACGGAGCAAGGCCGACCGGACCTTGAGCATAGTTTGTTGTTTTCCAGTGGGTTTATATACATCGTACAAAGCTTGAGTGTGTACATGTAATCCTATTGTTCGTTGAGCTTAAACCTTTCCTTGAAGTGGTCGACTATTATATGAACAAATTCAATTTGTATTTTTAAGAAAATACTTTTACCAAACGTTTAAAATTAGATTTTATAGGATTCGATTACAGAGAGCTTTGCTTTAAAATTATTAAGAATTATAAAAGGCATTGTTAAAAGATATAACGTTAGTGATGGTTATGATTACAGGATGCATACTACTACAGGATTGTAATATTGTTAGTAGATGTAATATTTAATATTTTACAAACGTCTGCACTGTTTGTCACGCGTTTGTTAACTGCTATTCGTTTTGTCTGTTCATAGACATAAACTTATGTCAAAGCCACCTTTTTTTTACTAATACTATCTATTGGTGACTTTTGCTTGATTAAAATAATAATGAAATAATCAATATATTTGAACATTATAAATTATAAAAACAAATTCTTAAATGAGGTATAAGTTTGCTTTTATATGCAAAGCATCTCTTTAAATATTGATGTTAATTCCATGGTTACAAAGCTCTCGAAAGTAAAGTGCTCGGAAACATTAACTACATTTAGTTTGTTTATTTTTGAATTATTGCACACGCCTGACTGGTATTTCCTTTAACCAGTCTATAAGGATGTCTCGTCCATTCTTTTCATTCGACAATATCATAGGTCACGCTTTGTTTATCCTAATTATCAGTATAGTGTGGGGTACGAACTGGTTAACATTTGAAGAAATCGTATTAAAAGACCATTTGATATATTATAAAAATTGTTTATTTACTAGAAAATTAATTAGGTAGAATTTATTTTTTAAAATTTTTATCATCTGAATGACCACTGTTTTGACGCTTGCACTCTTCTAAGCGAGCACTGAAATTTCCGAATACTCGTCGGCAAAAAAACCGTGAGATCGCCGATATCTCTTCACTGATTTTTCTTTTAGCTGACGTATTGTACTTGGTTTATTGATTTAGACTCGATTCTTCAAAGACCCCCATAAAAAATCTACATGAGATAGATCTGGACTTCTGGGTGGCCATGGAATGTCACCTCGGCTGGCAATTAACTTTTCCGGAAACATGTCTTTGACCAGAAAGTCAATGCGTGCGTGACAAGCGGATCTATTTTATTGAAACCATGTGTTACGATTTTAGCCAGCAAATGCCAGTAGCATCAGTTCCAAGAACTCCCGTAACATGTTTGCACGTGATGTTAGATTCAAATCGTAACGAATACTTGGTCCATCCTATATAAAAACTTTGAACATATTTTAGAAAAAAATCATTTTGTGAAACGTTAAAATGTTATTTATTATCACAATGCTAATAAAAGTTTGTGCAGAATATAGCTAAAATTATAAACATTGTTTTCAAAATATATTGAACCGATTTTATGTTCATTATTGAACATGTGTTTTTAAAAAATGTGGTGTGTGCAATACCTATGAGTATTAAATTATAGAAATGTGTTGATAATAATGTACATAACAAATGTAACGTGTCTTTGTACCTTTTATGGCATCTGGAGGTCTAAATTGTGTTCGAAAGGTCATTCTGCATTTACATTTTTTTTTAAGTCTACCAATAAATTGTTCCATTTAATTCCTAACATGAAGGAAAACTGCAATAGGTTCACCCTCTATTACGTAAAAAGGGGTTTTCAATTATTATTGACAAAATATAAGTTTTTAATATATGTACCTCTGCTAACCTTTTTAGAAATACAGACATGATTGCAGTCATATATTTCAAGTAAAAAAAATATTTTAATGAAATTAATAATATCCTTAATCAGCTTATTGTGCCTAACTCAAATAAAATTAGAGAAATACGAGAGGACTATAATAACAAAATACTAACAATTGTGTAGCAGAACATACCTAAAAGATATTATTTCATAATCTGTTTAGGACACAAAAGGAAATAGTAATAGGTTGTACTGCGCACGGTTCTGTTTGAGTGAGAAATCAATTTGTTCCACCATTTTCATTTATGCGATCCGAGCGTTTCCATTTATACGAACGCAAATTGGAAAGGGACTGACGGAGTTGTCAGCTGCGGCTTATGCAGCCGTCTCGAGTTGGCGTTAGACTATGTGGAGTGAAACAAACGTCTGGATACAAATGCTTCTGATTCTATATACAATTTACTATCTTATATTTTTGATTGAAATATTTTGGGCTCTGGTATGGTCGAGGTCTACAAATCAGAACGATTTAATTGTAGCTGTTTTAATCGGTTGAGGTTGTCTATGTAGTGGATGGATTAAGAATACGTAGTATCACCAATCCTATTCGTGCCGTGGGCATCGTAAAAACTGAACTAAGGGAGCAAACTTTACAGGACTGTTGTTCTGAAAAGTAGGAAAACTTGACACAAACCCTATACTTACCGTACCCGTCTGGTCGAAACTTTCTTTATAAGGGGAAGCCTATTTCCAGCAGCAGATTGTTTAAAATTATTGCTAATAATTGATGTTCTTTTGTTTATAATATATTGAGCTCTAGCATAAACAAGATCTACGAAGTAAAATAAATAAGTTAACGCTTGTACAACTATCGTTAAATAGGTTATATAAATCTTAGTTGCTAATCACCTTAATGTACTGTAGTTAAAAGCTGATATAACATTCACGACTTTTTTTTTTAATCTTGTACATCCTAAAGTATTTTAAATAATAACTTCAGATATATTTATAAAAATTTGTTAACAATTGATCTCAAGGAGTGTCGATAATTTCTAAGGACATTGTGTGTCATTATTCTAAGTTAATTTTAAAGATGAACGAAGAGATTTTTATCGCAATGATAGAAAAATCAAACAAAAATGTAGATCGATCTTGTAACGTCATTTACAATAATATAAAAAGTGTAAATAAATTAGTCAGGAATTTTAGATCTGGCAAATTTAGTTTGACTGATTGATTATAACCTAATTTTATTTTTATAGTTTTCATTAATTATACCTGTGGTAACAAATATACATTGCTTTAAAACGGATTTGTTTTTTTATTTAAAGAGTAATGCAGAATATTAAGGGTCACTATTCTAAAGATGAACTTGATTCCTTCTATCAAAGAAGCACTAACTAAGAAAATATCCATTGAAATGTAATAATAATAAATAATGATTTTGCTTCGTCAGAAAGATCAATCTGATACCGTAGACAAAATCGAAACGCTATATATTTTTCGTTTAGGTCGACCAAGATATATTCACTTCATCGTACCCTAGGGCGGGATAGAACCGCAGTTTCTTTGCCTAGAAATAAACGGGTTACTTTGACGAGGCAAAATACGAGTACATTTTATTCAAAAGTTATTAACATCAGTCTTAAAAGGATTTTCAAAATTAAAATAATATTAATGACGTAAACATCCACCAGTTTCTCTTTTGCACAATTAAAATCTAATTCCTCACAAGGTTTTTAATATAGAAACGCTCATAAATGAATATATTTTCGATATTTTATACATTTCTTTATTAAAAATAAATTCCCGCGCTTAGAATATACATCGTGATTCACATAAAGTGTGTCCCATATGAGAATTGAACCAGCTGCCAGCGAAGTGACCGTTTAAACCACTCAAAAAGATAATAAAATCATAGTGTACAAAATCTGAATATATTCTTTGAAATCAAAGAAACGGTGGCTAATCGATAACTGTAATGAATCAAAGGACTGTTTTAGGCAGACTCGATAGTTTTACATTTGCAACTGCCTCTTTGGTACGTGGTAGTCTCGTTAGTTAGAAGGGGATCGGAATTATCTTTTTATTTTTAGTACCAAATGTGGCGGCACTAAAATGGTACCTTTAAAACATTTAAAGTAGAGCTTTGTGGAATTAGAACCTAGAATGAAACTAGGTTAGATGTACATATAATAAAAAGATATCACGCCTGTTTCCTGGAGGGGTAGGCAGAAGTATTAAATACCCACTTTTCACCAGCGTTTTGATCCCACGTAATAGGTGGCAAGCCTTTTGCTGCTTAACAGGATGTTTCGTTTACCAGAGCCGCGTTCGTTGAACAGCAGGTGCGCTACTTGCAGATAAGGTTGACTTGAGGCCCTTAATTTTTAGTGGGCACCGTATGCATCAGATAAGATGTAATTCCTTATTTTTGTTCAAATTCTCATGTTTAGTTTAAGAAAAGTACTAACGAATTATAGCATAACATACAAAATAAAACTGCGAATGTGACATTTTCAAGCTTTTCACCGAAAAGTCTTCGAAAGGGTAAGTTACAGGCACTAAAACCAATGCAGAGACAGGTTTTTCTGCTTATTTTTCTGTAGTAATAAGTAATTCTATTTTCTTCTTTTATTTTTTAATTGTAAAAGCCTACCAAAGTGACTGGAAAGTATGAATAGAAATTGAGTGTTATGATCACTCACACCATGGTGGCCTAACCGGATGCTTTTTCACAGCCCGCTTGGGGATGTAAAAGGTATGACAATCATCGTGGCAGTGTAAGGCAGTGCACTAACTTACCACGATAACTGTCACCCCTGCACCAATTAGTATCTGGTCTCGTACTGAACAAAGAAACAACAGTATAGATGCTATCGCTTTAGATTGATCTTCTGCACAAAGAAAGCACTATCCCGGTTGAGGCAGCCCGCCCGTGCTTAAATCAGTGTAGCTCTAATACCTGGTGCACAAATTATTAAATTTCATCTTATGGTTTAAAATGCTCTATGACAGGAAACTAAATAGAATACACGTATATTAAACGATACCTCTCACATAAAAGAGCGTTATATTGATATTATGAAATTGAAATGAAATTATTCTGTCAGGGCACAAATTGGCCTGCGAGACACTCAATTTGATTTTCTCTTTTTACGCGCATGCCTTCGTGATATGTGTGTCAGTTCCACTACTACACAACATAGTACGAAACTATGCATATTGTTTGTAGTATTAAAGAGAATAGTTTAAGAGTACTATTTCATTTTTAGTTGATTCTAGATTTTTCAACTGGTAATAATTCAATTTCAATTTGAACATTCTTGTCAGTATTTTCAACATCATATTCAAATTTGATTGAAAACTTGAACTATTGGACTAAGATGTGTCAAAATAACTTATGTTGTATACTTTTTATGTCATTAATAAAATATAAATAATAATTACATTACATTCATAATAGAAATATAATATAAGTGCAAAGACTTGTTTTTACTTTGAAATTTAAGTCACTAACTTAAATTTTATTAGAAAAGTCTTCACTTAAATCATAATTTTAAAATACACGTTATAAACATCTTATGAAATGTTAGCACAGGTCAAGAATTGTCATTTGTAAACTTCACAATCTTCTTCTTATGACCATTTGTACAAAACAAAACGTAACATATATAGGTATAGGAAAATTTTCAGTCAGTCATGTTACACGCACGCATAGCACATCAGCTTACAGTTTCTTTTGTGATTTATTAATAAATAGACGGTTCCTTTACATAGACTCCGTTTCTTTACAGGACAACTCGTGCTGGCCTTGGAAGTCACCGTTTCCAGCAGAATGGTAGACATACGCTCCCGAACTAAACGGTTCGGCTCTTCCTTCCTGTGCAAATCAGTTAAAGCCTGGAATTCATTACCAGCACACGTGTTTCCCTCCCACTACGATCCGGGTCCTTTAAGTGGGACGTAAAAAAGCGTCTCACTAGACCGCCATAACGTGGGTCGCCATACTGCAGTCTTCATTCACAGTGAGTACAGCCACCGCTCTTGGACTCTATTCATGCTTTCTATCAGGCAGAACAGAGTCACTTTGGAAGGTTGCTAAAAAAAAAAGTTTAACACAAGGTTTGTTCATTAAAGTGGATACTTAAGGCATCGATTTTAAATTCAAATGGCGCCATTATTATTTATTCAAGAACAACCTATAAACTCTTATCGATATCGGTTATATTAATCTTAATCGTACGGTAACGCGTTATGCTATTTCTTTTTCCGCATTTAAACTTGAGAATTACTCGATTAATCCCTCGTGCGTAGAGCCCTCCTCGAGTTAAAAACTGACACAGCCAAGGCTTTATTCAAAGGTTTTCCTCCTTTCACACTTTTTGTGCGAGTTCGTGTGACACTTCATTTATAATTCTGCTTAATCCAAGTGAGTGAGTTCTTACCGAATGAATTTGTAATGTAAAGATTAATGGTATATGCTACGAGCTCTTTCAAACCATTTTCCAACTGATCCTTATCGTATTTATCAAGCTATGGAGTTCTTTTGTACCGTTGAACCATGAAGTGTCTTTCATCGTCTATAATTTTTAGATTATTAAATATCAACTGGTAAGGGCAGCTTTTTGTAAGACAAACAAGTATCGTTAACTGATCCTTGTCCCTCATGTCTCTTATTGAAATGCTATGTTCTGACTTGGGAGTAAATTTAATTGTCGAAGTTCAGATTGAAAAAGTTACAGTCGGTCGCATAATTCCACAAAACGAGCCTCGGTGCCCGTGGCGTAATTATTAGATATGTTTGTTTTGTACAATTTGGTTAATGTAGCTGTAGCCAGCGCCGGAGAGTTTTATGACTAAAATTTTCGGGAAACTCTTTAAACGTAGGTGGAAATTATTTCTTCAACTTTTATTACTTTCCCCTTAATAAAACTTTTTAAGCTGCTTTAACATTAAATTAAACAACGTAACAATGAGGTTGTTGGTGTTTAGGCGATTACTTGTGTGTTTCGGCTTTATTAATTATTTGTGAATTGTGTCACATATTTTAACGTTTAGCTAATACTATATAATAACACAGTAGATTACGTTGGGTTTCGGAGAAAAGCCAAAGAATATGAAAATAAAATAAAGAAAAAGATTACAAGACCTGAAAGCCAAAGTAAGTACCATCATTTGTATTTAGAATAAATAAGTTCTCCAAATGTGCGTAAAGTGAATCAGCCAATAACAGATTCACGTGAAAAAGATTTTGCTTTATATGATTTATTACAACGACTTTCAATAATCCTGGCCCGATGCCGCCGCGGGCGTTAAATTTCGATGAAATTGGAAAAATATATTACGCAAAAAAGTATAAGCCCTCGGTAAGCTTCACACAAAGGAAATTCCATAAACTATCGTCAGATAATACTGAGAGGAGAAACTTAAGACTTCAAAAGAAAGTAGAAGTATAATATTTCAATTTCACAATCCCTGAATTAGTAAATGATGAATGCTATTATTTACTAATTCAAGATTTTTGCTCATTCTTGTTTGTTTCGACTAAATCCGCGTTTAGACTTTAATAGACAATTATATAGATAATACATTACTTAAATAATTATTTATATGTAAACATACATATATACAGCAGTACGTATGTTATAGTCTCATACACGAAACACATTTTTATTTTGTTTAATAACGAAATCGTTGGAACATAGAAACAGAGTGCAAGGAGTCAACAGACATGGCACGTGTTCATCTTGCCATTGGATCTGTTATAGAGGACACTGTGCAGTTATGTACGTGCACTTGAAGATATGTATGATGTTTATAATGTAATTGGATGTAATTCCTTTTTTCGGCACAGTACTTTTTCATGATGATAGATCTTCCTTTGTTTCCTTACAGCGTGTACTTATGTGAATTTTACGATTACCAGATTAAAGCTATAGCATCGTCTATAATAAGCAAAAATTTATTGATTTTTGTAAATTAGAGAACACATTATAAAAGTGCTTCAAAACATTTTAAATGCCAGTTTTGAACATTGAATTAATGGATACCATAAAAATGATTTACTGCGTGTCAATGTTCCCAATAAATATTTTATAAATTGCCAAAACATAGCTCCATGGTAACAAGTTTTCACAGTGTTTTCATGTAGAGGGTGTCCATTACGCGGACAATCCAGCTGCGGCCGAATTTAATCCGCTTAACTGCATAACGTGAGCAAAGTTATCTCTCGGAATATGTGTGTACAATCAGCCCCGGTTTAATGAGTCCAAAATAACGCAATACTGCGGTCCACCTTGTTTGCGCACTATGGTTTGTGTTTTTCTCAATATACGTTACTTATTATAATAATATTAATAATATTCTTACATATCTCTTTTCTCAATTGAATTCGTTGTTAAATGTAAAAATGTTGTGTATGAAATGTAAAACGCTGACAATTTTGTTAACATAAAACATTCAAGTATTTCTAAAACTAAAGGCAGTATGAGCAGATTTTTGTTTTGCAAACCGATAGTTCTGCAACTGAAACTATTTCACCCAGTTTTATCAACCCATAACCTTAGAAACATGCTCTGTATGACTGATTCATAGTTTATGTTATTTTATAAATAATAGTAGAACTCGATGTTGCTTAAATTTTTCTTAGTAATCCTGAACATTTTTAAGACTTAAGAAATTCATATCTACATGGTAAAGTTTTTTAAAATATGTAACTCAAAATTTTTTGTCGCATCATAGTTGTAAAAAACTAGTTTACGTTTTAGTTTTATTTAACAACAATAAATATATAAAGCATAAATAACGAGTTATGTTTTATTTCATTTGTAATTTACCACGACTAATTACAGATGAAATTTATAAATTTTATACAGATGGTACAGTTTATTTTAAAACCATTATTGAGTACTCTTTATCATATACTTTTCTTCCTATTCCTTCCTTTCTTCTTAACGTACGAGACACTTAAATAAAATTGGTTTACTTATATTGATTTAATACTTAGGAATTGTAATAATATAGGATCGGCCAAGAATTCGTTAACACTTAAATCTAACATTCCGTGCAAACATGTTACGAGATGGTACTGGGATTTGCTGACTACAATCGTAACACATGGTTTTAACAAGATGGAACTACTTCCATGGTTTCAACAAGTTCCTGCCGGTGGTCAAAGACATGTTTCTGGAAAAACTGATTTCCGGACGAGGTGACATTCCAGGGCCACCCAGAAGTCCACATCTATGAGCACAGACTTTTTTATGAGGTTATTTAAAGAATCAAGTCTACATCAATAAACCAAATATTTTTTTTCATACGATTTACTACGATTTCAAATGTTAACTAATTCGTAGCTCACCCTATGTAACTTGTTCAAAATCTTACTAATAGCACACCGTATTTTCCAGTAAAAGTAATCTAAAAGCTTTCTAAGAAACACTAATGAACTCTTTCATTTAAGAAAATCATCTCTTGCTAAACATTTATTGTGATATATTCTTATGAAATTAGAACAATCCTAATGACTCTATTCATACAATAATTGACTTGAATAAAAAATCGAATTATGAAATTGCTTTTAACAATTTTATAAGCCTTTGTAGTGTTTTTTTATTTATTTTTTATGTATATGCATAATGTATCACAGTGAAATTGTTTTTTTTTTTTTTTTTTTAAAAAGACAACTCCCGCATTAGGAATAAATCCTGTGTCGCGGGGGACTTTACAAACATACAAGAAACGGACACAAAGAACATCCAGACTCAGAACAACAATTTATGGATCACATAAAGTGTTGTCCCATGTAGGATTTGAACCCACAACACTCAGCGAATTGGAGAGCGGCCTGGCGACCGCTTAAACCACTAGGCCAATCGTGCAGTCAATTGTGGTAGTAGCTTAACGTTGTTTTATTGTGGTCATAATATATACAATATTAAACACTAAAATTACTGTGTGTGTGTATTTTACGAGAGATGCGTTCAGAGATGGAATCGCTGAACGTAGGGTAACTAACTTTTTTTAATTTTTTAATGCAGAATATAGTAACACTTTTCAAGATAATATAATCGTAATTAGAATTGGAAGTAAGCCTTATTCTGTTAATCAGATAGCTGTGGTTATTTTAGCTATAGTATTGAACGTCATAATTGGACACCAAATTTGCATAGACTGGAAAGGTTAAATATAACTAAGAAAATTGGCTAAAATAACTCTAAATATAATATAAATTTATTAGCAATGTTAGCAGTGCAGCATATAAAAGCACTTCAGTCGACTCCATGAGTACTATAGTAAAACCTATCAATAGAAAAATAGAAACTCTTTGATCTACTCTAATCCCGGTATGTCGTGAATGTACTGAACGAATGAAACTGGAAATGTCTAACGAGATTTTATTTTCAAAAGCAACACGAAAACGCTATTTATTGCGACCTCTCTATTTGATTTGCTTCGGTACGGGTGGGTTTTGAAGTGTGCAAACGGATTAAAGCGAAGAAAAATATCTATTTAGCTGTTGTATCTTTTATTTTCTAGTTCTAAGCGCTCAACAAATTACATTACACGTTACCGAATGTTTTTGAAATGAAAATCGTTCAGTTTGTATTAAAACAAAACATATTTTGAAAATGAGTTTTATACAATTTAAATGTATAGATCACGAAAGATTTCTGTAATATTTGCATCTATATTCTTTATAGCAGCTTTTTGTTATGTACCTATTGGTTAATTCATATATTTTTTTTTCAGGTAATGTAAACTTAAAGGATACTTGCCCTAAGACATAAAATAAAAATAGGTAAGGTTTATATCCGTTTTATTTTTTTTAATTTAATATTAATTAAGTTAACGTTCTTTTAAAACTCTGTATTAGTGTAAATACCTATCTTGCAGCTTCTTCAGGGTTTGGTTTACATGAGCACACGACACAATTTTTAAGAAAGAATATCTATGATACTCGCAGCAATTTATGTATTAAAGTAAAATTCTTTGTACATTTATGTGTTAAGCACGTCTATCACACGTAAATTTTAAAATTCAAATGTAGTAATCACAAGTTGCCCCGGCAAACTGATAAGTGAATTTTTAATTATGTAAATTGATATATTAATACATTTCGTATTGCAATAGATGAAAATGGAACAGAAGTTTCTCTGAATCTATGAATCGACGTCTACGGTCAATTTTAATTTCCTACTAATGCCAACGGTTCTGATTTAATATACTGTAGGAACGATCGTTTATTTTTGTTCCTAAAGTGTACACTTTTTAAATGTTAGTTATGTACATTTTATATTCGTTCACTTAATTTATATCTTCAAAGTATAATATCTTCAAGTTTGCACTGACCATGATACGTTACATTCACTAACAAAATACAGTTTTGTTTACGGTATAGGAGAAAAATGAACAGACGCATCATATAATTTTCAGTGGCAAAAGTCGTCCATCGACACCTACAACCCAAGAATCACAAGTCATTTGAAAGATCAACGCACACTGTACATACATGGTTTAAATTTTAAGGAACTAAAGTAGACCAAATACATCTACAATCTAAGAATCACAGAGTCATCGGAAAGATCAACGCACACTGTACGTCCATGATTTCCATTTTAAGTGACTGAACTCATCCAGGAACACCTAAAACCCAACAATCATAAATTTATCTGAAAAACGAACGCATACTTTACGTCCATGACTCATATTTTTTGAAACGAAATTGGTCTTACAAAAGATGAGAAGTTTACGTTGCCAGTCAGACAACCAGTTGTCACATAGGATACAACTATAGTCAAACTAGTACTTCAAGAAAAGGTTTCACGCATAAATCAAATGTCTTTGCATTAGATACTTTCTAAAATTACTAGTGACTTTCTAAAATAGACAGTATTGAAGTCTTGCTTTTTTTCTATTTTTAAATCACAACATGATTCAACATTGAAATATACTTAGTCAGAGTACAGTTTGTTTAGAAAAGACGCGCTAATGAAGGGATTAATGAGAAAAAGTGGCCCTGCCCAAGCGGCTGAAACGGGATTAGCGCTGAGATCGGATCATTAGTGAGCGATACACCTGATTAGGGCCTTAGATCCTTTGATACCGGCTGATATATGCTCTCATCTTGCGTGACTAAACGATTTGGATATGTTTAAACCCCGTTTCGTAACGTATTACTCTGTAAAAGTACAGGTACGTGAAAATCAATACTATTACTTCTTTACTAAGTTTATATTATAAAATAAGTTGTTCCATTTGTTATAAAACAAAATTTCTACTCTACACCTTATTTCGAACAAAGAAAGTTTTCAATTACGTAGGCTCTTTCTCGTGTATATTTCACTATGTCTATGTACACATGTACATTGTATTTTTATAATACGAGTTACTCTTCCAAAGTATTACCACACATATTTAGATGAGAAAGATAATATTTTTAATAGAAGTACTCATTTATCTTCAAAAAAGAAAGTCTAGATTTAAAATAATCTATGAATTAAAAAGTACATAAGTATCATTACATAAAACATTTTAAAAACTACATTTTTAGTCTCTTTGACGGGTAACTTCGAAACTACATATTTGTCCCGATGTACACGTATTACAAATTAAACCTTTTCATGCCTGCTACTATTGTTTCTTTACACATTTTGTTACTTCAGATTCGTTTTGTGTAACTCACGAGCGCATCTTTCTATAGGTGTGATACAAAATAATACTATATAATAATAAATAATAATACTAATATAATACTAATATAATAATAAATACAATATTATTCAAGATTATTTGAAATTTTCAAATATCAAAAAATAAAGAGGCAATTACGAAATCGAGTGATAAGTAAGTCGTTAAACAATTTGAAAATCAACACAAACCATTTTATTCAAAACTAAATATATTGCAAGAGCAAAATAGCTCTAGTTTCACATGCGTTACGTAGGTATTACATCTTTCTGTGTACATGTACAACCTAGTTAGTACTCAAGCAGGCCTCTCGTGTCGGAGGACACTATCGTCGCATAATGCGGCCGCTCCGTTACCCCATATTACAGGGAACAAAAAAAATAGGTCGTAGCTACACATTTTTTAGATTTTAACTTATAAGACTTATATATTAATATATTTATTGGGTACTTTTAAAACGTTGTTTATGCATGTACAAAGTGAAGTTTAAAATCTGCGAGTAAATATTTTAAATATCTTTTTTTACACTAATATGCATATTGACTGGTGGTAAGTCCTTTAATATATTATTTTATACATGCACAATTAACTTCACTTGTATTCATACTGTAAATCGACCTGACCGGTGTCGGTGCCGGTGTGTGACCTTATGGCGTAAGGTTAGTTGCTCATAAGATGAAACCAGACAGGTCAATTTAAATTAAATAGTAGCAACAATATTAGTAAGTTTTGTTTTAACTATTTATTTTACCATCTTCCAAAGTTTCAAAGTGCCGACAATGTGAAGTTTCATGTTTAAACATTTTGTTGTTTTTGTTTCATGATTTTTATTACTAACCGAAATGCCTGTACTTAAGGAACTTCTAAAAACTAACCTCTTGACTACATTATGAAAAAAAGATGAGTAGACAGCAAAATAGCAATGCTTACAACAATCTTTACAGAGGAACGTACCCTGTATTTTATAATTAATCAGGCAATGGCGCTAATTCTCTTGTTCAAAAAAATTTTAAATTAAAGTTTCCAAAAAATTTGGTAACGTAACACTTATATTAGTTTGTTACAACCAAAATTAGTTAGGCTATTTGATTAATTCCATGATTGATCATTAGTTATTCTGTTGTATGTTCTAAACGGCAAATATTGACTGATATAAGAAATATCACACAAAAATATGTGTCGCTTAATTTGTTACTTTGATTGTTTAAGCTTAAATTTATAAAATTTTGTGGAGTTATTTAATATTAAAAAAGATAGCCTGATGTTTTGTCTCTGGTCTGTTGAACGTAAAGATAATTGTAAAATACTATTCATCTTCATCACAATTAGACGATTAATTACATGTATATGAAATGTAGCCACCAAATTACCAAGTTATAAATACCAAAGCATACACTTGGAAATGTTTTAACATAGTAATTTCAATTCATTTCTGGATCTATAATTTATGTTTCATTTAGTATAGATAGAGAATTTCATATTTTTTGTTAATTAAAGAAAGAAAAACTTTATTATATTACATATGTAAATACACACTGTTTATCTACTTTAGTATTACTACTTACGCCATTTGTTAGAGAATAAATTACTACATAAATTACGAAACAGGTTTACAGCGGGTTTCCTGGTTTGTGAATAGAGTAAAACAGTATTTACTTAGCTATGACTGAGAAATACAACATTTTGTTTACTATTTGATCTATAATATGGATTAATAATCATACATAGAAATTCTAAAATGCTAAAAATATAGTTTCTAAAGCTTTAATTAACACTTTTTGTGATATCAGGTCCATATTTAATCCTGTCATATAGAACACTACATTTATTTCAATTTGACAATAAACTATTTAGGAAATCGTTCACTAAAATAAGAAATTTTAGAGGAATTTTAGTTTAGCGATGTCAGCAACAGAATTAGCACCAATGTCTATTCAACTACGTTTTAAAGTAACATGTAATCCCGTTAAATGGTTTAGACGAGTCCCTCTGTGACCTCAGACACAGTGAATAATATTATTGCTTTAAACGAATTGAATAAAAGTATATCGTAAACGTCGCATATTATATAAGCTGGAAATCTATACTAATATAATAAAGAGGAGAATTTTTTGAGTTTGTATGTGCTAAATATTTTGTGGTACTGCTGGTTTGATTTAAAAAAATATTTCGTTGTTCTTTTTAGGGAAGCCTACCAAAATGATTCTACTTAGCCTTATAGAAAGCATGAATAGAATCCGAAAGTCGTCACACTCATTGCGAATACCGACAACTCAGTATGGCGACTCAAGTCATGGCGGCTTAGTGAGATGCTTCTTCACGCCGTGCTTAAAGGACCCAGGTGGTGGAAGGGAAACACATGCGCTGTTTGTTGGAAAGATATGGTATCCCTGAGTGTTATAGGTTACTTTAATTTTCTTAAATACATAATTTTATATACATAGTTATAGTCCATTTAATTTAAGAGATACTAGATTAGATATTAGATTGGTGTCAAATGTATCGGTCACTAGAGTATCCGACTCTCAATATTATTTCTTTATATTTAAAATCGGTTTCAATTTTACAGATTTGTGTACTAGACATGTTATTCAAATAAGCAAAGCAAATCTACTCTCGATATAAACCTCTATAGTTAATATACAGTTAATAAAGAAAAACTTTATTGTCAATATGCATTTCATGGACAAGTGAGTATCAGTTGAAATTTATATAAAATAAAAACATTAAACAAAAGCTTTTGAATTCAAAACGGCTAGTTGATTTCAAGTCGAGTACATTTTAACGATTATTGGTATAAAATGAATGTGAAAAAACACAACACTATGATAAAGGACTTGGCTATGTGATTTTGAAATGATATCAGAAAAAAACATTTATTGTATTTATATAGTTTTAATTTGGATTCAAAGAGTCTTGTAAGAAGAGAGATCTTGTGATTAAAATAATATATCTTCATAATTCTATTTACGGCAGATTATTGAGATTGTGTAAGTCACGCCTATAAGATATTAAGCGAAAAGACTTGTTGAATAAGATATAAAGCGAGAATTAATTAATAAACACATATTGTAAAGTGGACAGTGTTAAGCAATTAGGATCGATATACTTTTTAGCAAAATATTAATAAAAAGCTACGCCTAAATGTAAACTTCTTTAATCATCACCATCACTTATTTACCCATTGGCGCCCTTCAGAATTTAAACGTTTCTAGACAGAACAAAAGAAAAAGGTAAATTAGGGCTAAAAAAAGACATAGGACCTTGTACTATGCCAAATCCCTTAGGATTTATGCCAAGCGAGTCGTACACCGATATGTTTTCTGTACTTGTCCTTTTTTTTTGTCAGCGTGGAAAATCCCTTCGGATCTCCGGCTCCTCGGGGAGCATGAGCGAGAAGTATGTGGTGTTCCCACTAAAAACCACCCCGGCGGCCGGTCTCAGGCGTCCTTCTCTAAAGGGGACCCGGACCATATTATTTCAGATCCCCTCCAAAATCAACGCCGCGCCTAGTCAGACTCTATCCTGGGGAGGCCACAAAGGCTTCCCCACCTATCAATCCGGTTGTTATAATTTGTTGCGGCCTGATCGCATTTTTGCGACCAGGCCGCAACAAATTATCCTATCGCCGACCGCAGCAACTAATCCGCCATCAGAGGTCCCCACTCTCTGGCGGCTCGCGGTCCCGTCGACGGCTCATAACGCCGCCGACGTCTTCTTCGCTCGTGATCGGCCCTCTCCCGATCACGTTCAGCGGTCTCTTTCTGGAGCATAACAGCTTCGCAGAAAGAGACCACTGCAGCCCAGCTTTCCTCACCCGCTAACATGGCAGCAACGATTGCTTTCGGAATCAGATCTCGTCCTATTTCATCGACTAGGACTCCGCGTTCAGATGCCCACGTGGGGCAGTCCTCCAGCGTATGCTGGGTGGAGTCCCAGTCGGTTGTGCAGTGTTGGCATTGTTACACTTGTCCTACGTTAGCTATAATATTAAATATTTCGTATATCTGACACACAACGCTATCTTGCCTTAAACCAAACAGAGCTTATACTTATACGCTTGTTTTATGTTGACATACATATATAAACTTATTATACATAGAAAACACGTAAACTCCTAAACAAATATTTTCAGATCCTACAAATATTTGGTCTGATCCAAGAAACGAATCCGAGACCGCAGCACAGCAGTCGCATACGTATTATAACATATTTTATTCATATTAGCCCAAACAGTCGTTTTTTTGTAACTATTCTTACTGTAATTGTTATATTTTTTATATGTGATGTGATTATTTATTAGCAATGGAAGAATAATTTTTGAGGTAATCTATACGTATAATAAAATCGTAGGAAAGTCAAAACTGTACATTCAATATTTTGTTAAAAGAATACTTGGGGTGTGATCTACAATCGATATCGAAGCCAAAAATATAGTTTTTGGAATTTTTGTTTGTTTATCTGTTTGTCTGTATGTAAAAAAACGTATACTTATATTTTAATGCTACTTTAAAAGTTGTTTAATTATAATACTATAGCGACACTGGTATCTTATGTATGTTTGGTGCTGTAGAGTCTTCAAGCAGACGATGTCGCGGGCAGCAGCTAGTTATGAATATATATAGGTAATAATTCTGCGAAAATAAAAAGCTATTATGTCTAAATATACAAATATATCATAATCCATAATATAAAGTAGTATTTCTTTTGCACGATGTCGTTTTATTTCAGGAAGCGTTATCAAATAAAGATTTCAATTGGCTTACGGTTTATATAGGAATGTTTAACAAACAAAATATTTGCGCAATAGCATCATTAAATTATTATTACGCACATTTCAAAGTTAAGGAGTCATCAAGCAACAATAAAATAGGAGCATAAATTTTGCAACAAAACGCAGCAAATGGCGGGAAATTTGGCGATCCCAATTTCTTCCAATCATAAAACTTTTATACCAAGATTTATATCATTGTTTATCATATAGAAGACATTTTCTAAAAACTTTGGAAGTTTAATAACCAATTATTATGTATTAAAAGTGACTGACAAATTGTTATCTCAGGATTTATCGATGTTACGGGTTGTCAGTAATACTGTTACTGAATACTTTGTTCTACTATTACGATTTACCACAGACATGACAACACATTATCAGTTAGTAAAAGTGTGATAATATGTACTCAATTTAATAGCTGTAGATCAGGTAGTAGAGCCACGCTTATTTCAGCACAAACGACCCAGTTCGACCGGGGCAGTACTACCCTCTAACAGAAGACCAACCAAAAGCGACAACATCCATGCTGTCGTGTTTCCTCTGTGAGTGCGAGGCCGTGGGCCAACATATGTAGGGGTGACATTCATCGTGGTAACCGTGTGAGTCTTATACTATCACAACGACTGTCATACCTTTCTCACTCTCAAGTGGGGCGTGAAAAAGCATCTCACTAAGCCGCCGTAGTGTGGATCGCCATCCACCATCGCATTGTTTGCATTCGCAACGCGTATGGTGACCATAACTCTTGGATTTTATTCATGCTTTCCATCAGGCTGAGTAGTAAAATATTTTCTTTATTTTAATTCTATTGGGCAAGTAAGCTTGTATATTATTTATAAATGTTCAAACGGTACTCCTATAACAATAATTGTAAACAATATTATTGAAATATTTTACATTGAGAGTTGTCCTGATGGATCATCTAGTTACATAATGAATCATCATTATCATCATCATCACTGCCCAAATTCACTTCTTTTTTATTACTTTAAAAAACAGTTTTAGAAGTATCCATATTAAAACATTTCCCGCACTAGTTCATAAATATTTTTTAAGATATAATGAATTACAAATGAGACAGTTACTTTTTCATAAATATACATCAATTCAATCTAAACTCACTGTTTACTTCACGTAACCAGTTAAACGCGTCCCTTTAAATAGGTTGATTCATACACATTTGGTAAAAGTTAAGGAAGTTTTCAAGATGCAATACTTAATTTGTGCTGTCAATTGTTATCTACTTCTGCTGAGATTATTTTGCTATTGTATTCTCTATATGAATCGCAAAAATCCGTCTATTGCAAACGCTTATTCAAGCGTCGCTTAAAGTTAATTCGGAAAATCAAATCTATGAACGATTTTCTCATTCTGGTCCAGTCCCCAGTCCGGTCCAGCATTTGGACGAGTAGGTTGTAATATTTTATAGATATTGGACCGCGTTTTCTGTCATTATCGTAAAAGTAGCGTCAGCAAGAAAACTATTCCCTCTCCTCTATTACTTTCATAATACTTAAGTGGATCCGATACTTGCGTAAAGGAAATTGAATCATTTATTGTAACGGCATAATACTGCTTTATCAGATAGGTTTCGGATGGACATACCTATGATTGTTTACTACAAAAGATACGAGCTAACCCTTGCTGCAAGAAACTTGTAGCATACCCCAATTGTACCAAGTTAGGGCCAATGAATTTTGTACACAATAAAAACGATCTACGTTTTCGAAATATAAAAACAACATTTGTTTGCTTTGTTATATTTTCAATAGTTCCGGTTACACTACAGTTACTACCAAACATGCCAATACCATTTTAACATAAAGCGTTGATATAGTACTGTCACTGCAAACAATAAACTCTCTAATTGAAATTCAAGTTTAATATTTAAATGAAATACAATTTTATTCGACCCGTGTCCAAAGACATAAATTGGTGGGTTAACCAAGTCATGCGAGTTCACCCATAAAATTATAAAATCAAAACTACAAAATGGCCGGGACGTCAGGCGTCATGCAGTATGCGTCACACATTAATCTATGTACAGGGTACGCCACTTGCAACTGTCCGACCAAATCCGCATGCGGTACCCGACAGAGTAAAGCCCACCAAAAGCTGCTTTGAGTTTGTCCCTGAACGGATTAAAGCACAAAGTTTGTCGAATGCAATTTTAAAATAAAAGTTTTGTAAATAACTTCATTCTATTATGTAACATATTCACTTATTTTGTAAGCAGCTAGATGCAACAAAGTTGTACCTATTGAAAAAAGCATTTAGATAATGTGCTATCATTTTTTAATAGTAAACTATTTCTTCTTTCTCTCCAAAAGCCTTATTGACTACACAAAACTTTGTGGCTTTAAAAAAATTGTGCTAGCAAACTTTCAACTTTTTCATAATATAATGATGATGTACAGTAGTACAAGATGTAGGTGCAAGACTGGCCGCCGCGACCGAAATTAGTACCGCCGCCGTGGCCGCCGACCAAATAGGAATTCGATTTCGGTCTTAACAGAGACTAGTCAACTACGCAAGAGAGATTATAGTGCACAAGTGTCTGCGCAAACGCGGGTCCACTCTCTGTTACCTCACTCTCATAATCCGATGATGATCCGATCCGAGAGATCAGGCACAGGACAGAAGTGTTTTACGACGTCTTCGAGGTACGGAGATTAAGACACCAACTTCCAAGTTCCGAGCTGCTATTCAGCACTTCAATAATCAGAAAAACTAAAACTAACTACAAAATAACACTTTTTGACCCGACCCAGAAATCAAACCCAAGACCTTTTGGTCGTCATTGGTATGTACAAACCGCTAGACTAACGAGACAGTAAGGTCATAATATAATATTCAATAACTTTCAACGTTCCAATAACTTCAATAGCAACATGCATCAATACAAAACGGCATCTCAAAATCGAAAAGCTTTTAATTTGTGTTTTATCGCGAACGACAAAGTTTTTCCATTTATTTCAATTCTTGTATTGACAGTATTTCCGCAGGCAACTTTTCTATTTGCCATCGTCATGTTACTTTATACGATTTTGCACTCAATCCAAAAAGCCTAATTTTAAACAATAAAAATATTGACAATAACCTTTCCTGACAGCAAAATATCCGCACATATTGTTTCATTTATGCATCAACGCCTTCCTTTATGGGAAGGCTGATAGCATTATTGTTTTAAATACATACACGTAAATAAAATGACTGAATAATACATTTTGTAATATTATTTCTATAGAAATAGGTTTATAAATAATAATTAAACTATTTAAGACTTGTAGTAACGTAACCTATCAATATCATAATGCCAATTCTAGTAGTGAATAAGGAACGTCACGATAAAACAATAGTATCCCTATTTTATCAATAATAATGTTTCAATAGCAAAAAACTCGTCATTGTACTGAGTGCTGGAGTCACTGAACGGGCAACATCTTTCTCTTGTTTATTTGAGGGAAGATTTCGGTAATTCCGATTGATCTTACAGAACGGATCTAAAAGTTTATGTGTTGAGTGACATTATATTTTTACATTCGTTTTTTTAATTTTTATTTACAACTTGACAAAGTGACTTTACTCTGCCTGATGGAAAGTATGAACAGAATCCAACAGTGGTGGTCACCATACTTGTAGTGAATGCAGACAATGTAGTATGGTGACCTACACTATGGTGACCTAGTGAGATGCTATTTTTTTGTTTTTAAATTATATATTTTTATTTTTTTAGAGTGTTGAGTAACGTTTATATGTTGCCCTTCCCAAAAGGTCGTTTGATTAAGGTCGATATCAAATTCAATTGCTGTAATTTATTACAAAATGAAAAAGAAACCGCATTGAATTATTTAAAACGTAGTACAAATAAAAAACAAAGAAAAACAAGTTTCTATTATTGATTAAATTACTAATAAAAAATAATTTTCAGTTCATTGGTTATTTCTAATAATAGTAGTTCTAGTAATTCTGAATGTTACAGCTCTCTTCTTAGTGTACGAGTATATCCGACTAGACCTTCAAAAAAATCGTAATATTTTGAATAAATATTTTGAAAGAAAAGTAAATTTAATCTTGTCAGTATTATTTCAATATTATTTTCCCGAATTACATTAGTTAGGTGACAATTTTTATTCCATCTGGCAAGAGTCTACATCAAGCTGTCGAGTCGGTGGCAGTCTAGCATACTTGAGGGTATCTCATCACTTATTACGATCTCCTCTATCCCGTGGAAAAATCATGTAGCGTCTGCAAAATGGACGCTGGAATTTTGACATTTAATTTTCTGTCGCCAAACATAAATATAAAGTAACAAAAATTTGTAGTTCTGAATAGATTTAACTTAGGCGTAAATAAACAATAAAAATATTAACAACAACTTTCATGACAGCAAAATATCCGCACATATTGTTTCGTTTATCCACACCTTTGTGAAAACGCTGAAAGCAAAAAAAAACAACATTTCAGCACATACTCGTAAATAAAATGACTGAATAATATATATTTTGTATCCAATACCAAGGAAACATTATTTCTCTGGAGATAGGTTTAACATAGATGCTTAAGATCAAACGTTCTCTGTCAAAACACAATTAAGCGACAAGAAAGAAGGAATACATAGTTTTCGAGCAGATTTATTAACGTCTATTACTTGATAATAACGAAAAAAGAAAGAGCTTACTTCTAGACTTCTGATACCCTTAAAACTGCATATGGTAATTATATTGGTAATAATTATTGCACGGTTAGTGTAAACCAAAACTAAAATATCTATTATGTAATGATTAAAAATTGTGCATTCACTTATAAAGAATATCAAAGTTACTTAATGCAAAAACTCTTTGTGTTAATTTTAAAACACATTTTCTGTTAGTCATTTGTAAATACTTTGCAGTTAGCATAGACTTTTAATATACGTTAAATTATATTTCATTTTTTTTATTCTAGTAAAAAAAGATAAAGCAACTTAGCTTCTAGATCACGAACTTTTTGAAGACATCAATATAAACACAAGTTTTGACTGTTCACAGTTGAATTACTACAGAAACGACAAAATGCACTAGAAATTTGGCAATACTAGACTAAATTTTACATTACTAGTGACATTTTGGAATATTTCTAAATATAGACCTAATTGTTAACCTTCAGAACTTAATTCTTGTGCACTAACACATTCGAGATGGAATCTCCTGGGGTCACCTCTTAGGCAGGCTTAGTAGTACTAATTAATAGACAGAAGAGTAAGATATATACTACTATTTTTTAATGTAATAATGTTTAACTACCAATTTACAATTCGCTCTCAGAAAAATATCCAATAAATGGAAAGTGTTAAATAACTGTTCATGCTCTATTTTCTTTTGTATCTAATACTAGCTGTACCATGTGCGCGTTGGTACGCCACCAACTAAAATGAATTTGAAAGAAAGACAAAAAATATGTATGTATTCCTATCAACTTAGAAACCTTCTTGAACTTGTGCGCAACAACTTTGCTAAAGATAATCACATGATCAAATGCATAGTTTAAAATTCTATACAGGACATATAGACAAACAGATAGATAAACGATATATACCTATATAGATAATAGTCAATTACATTTCATGATTCCAGGGCAATAGAAAGTACCATGTAGTTTTTATTTTACCGATAAAATTGAGAATCGTGGTCTTTGAAAATTTTAGGATATTATAGACACATTTTTTTTTATTTGATATCTCTATAAAATATTGAGAATTAGGATCTCACTACTCACACGATCTTATGGATTAAAGCTCCGTTTTTGTTTCCGAAGTACGGAACCCTAAAATGAAACTTGAATATTTTCATCATGATTGCATAGCTCTAAAATTTCTGTAGACTTCCTACCCAAGTATTTTATTGTCAGCACTCATATTGTCTCTTTGAATAAAATATTGCATTAATGCACAAAAAGATAACATAACACCAATTAATATTTTACCATCTACCTTTCTACCGTCTATCAAATATATAGTTTTAAACCGTCATTTCATCAACTTTCAGAACCGTGAATTCCCAATTTCGCTTGGAAAACTTATCATTCAAGCGCACTCGAAGTTCACTTGCTCTCGTAGGTATCTCTTCAAAGTTAGCACATAGCGTTTTACACAAATGTGTACCTTAATCACCTGGAAGTAAAGTCTATCTGGAAGAGAAAATTTTTATGTAATAAAAACCACAGTGGGCTGTAGCACTATCGACTTAAAACTCGCATGAAGACGTTTTAGCGTAGAAACAGTTATCACACCAATACAAAATACACTGTATTGAACTCAACTATAAAAAAATTACACGTGAACATGTAGCCTTATGTAATTAATAAATATAAAAAACCTTTTAATAATTGTAACGTGAATAGAAAGACTCCGTACAACGCTGTGTACGTATGACCATGATAAGAGAAGTGTTCGATGTTTAGGAAAGTTACTAATAGCCTTCATAAGATGGCCATAAAGTAGTTTTTTAACTGTACGTGAATGTGACCATAGTTTATCGTCTAAATCTACTTTACGGTGAGAATACTAATACCTGTCAAATTTGGACGACCAGGAACTAGGAATATATTCTGTGTGGCAGTAGAGCTTACAAAAATAACTTAAACAGCAATTTTACATTAAGCGGACACAAAGAACATTAACTTCAGCATCACAAAAAGTATTTTCCCATGTGAGGATAGAGTCCGCAAAACTCAACGCAGTTGGAAATGGCGAGGTGATCGCTTCAACCAGTATTCAGTTAAGTTAATCATTTTATACTTTATCACACAAATACTACTACTACTAATAATAAAACCTTATCTAGCAACGGTACATCTATAACTCGTATTCGGATTCGAATCGCAAAGTTCGAAGCACGTTGTAATTCCGATGCACTCCAAGATAACTTTCTGGATCGTGTGGGGGCCAAACGAGCTGACAAAGTTCTACCACCTCGTCCTTCAAATTGCTACATTGTATTTAAGCGGTGAAACATTCCAGGTATCTATATATATAAATAAAAGAAATCTAATCCAAGCTTAGATTTTGATAAGTTATAGCACAGTACTCTAAGAACAGGAAGTTATCTTCTTAGAGATGTGCCGCTGCCGGTTTGATTGCATGCCTGTGCACCGGGAACCATGTACGAACGTGTTGAAAGGCACACATTATCATAGTATTGGATCCAGTAACGTGAGTAACATCAAGTACGCTACACGCCCGCTTCCATTCACCGGCCACTTTATTTCATTATTTAGTTTTAATGTTTTATTATTTACCTGTTATTCTTTTTTTTAAGTACGTTTGGCAAATAACGTAGCTAGGACGATCCACAACTATTTTCTTTCTTTTCTTTTATTAAAAAATACAACTATTCCATTAGGAATAAATCCTATGTCGTGGGGACTTTACAAACATACATGAAACACATATAAAAAACACCAGTTCCATAACAGCAATTTGTGGATAACACAAAATGTTGTCCCGTGTGAGGTTTGAACAAACTACACTCAGCGCAGTAAAACAGCGTGGCGACCGTTTCAATCCGCCGTGTAGTCAATTTTGATTGATGTGAATCTATCTGTGATAAAATTGATTTTATTTAATTTTTATTTAGTCTGTCTTGTTTGGTCTCGCCTTGTCTGGTCAGAATATTGTGACTTATATCGAAACTTAAGAAAAATTGTAAGAAGCTATACGTTGATTCTTTTGTACGTATTAACAGACTTCAAAAAAGGAGGAGATTCTATATAGATTTTTTACTGTATGTATATTTTTATTATTATATCTTACACGGTTACATCATGAACCGAAATTGATGATTCTTTTGTTACTTAATGAATTATGGTAAATAAATAATTAGTATACTTCAGAGTTCTTGCGTGATATGTTTTGTACGAATAAAGTCTTATATTTTGTTGTCACTGAAGTGTTCGCACGGTATTGGCCTGTGATTTGAAACAACTTCAAAAAAGATAGAGGTTCTATGTTCCACTGTATGTATTTACTGGTGGTTTTTACAAATTAATTAACATTTGAAAAAATTGTTTAAAAAACGAGTTGTTATATTTTAAAAATTGATTATTTACAAGAAAACTAATTACGTAGTTGAAATTTATTCTTTAAAAATTACATCGTCTAAATGACCACCGTTTCGACGTTTACACTCGCAAAGAGGCCGCGAGATCGCTGACATCTCTTTGCTGATTTTTTTTGTTAGTTAACGTAGTATTTTTGATTTATTAATGTAGACACGAGTCTTCAAATAACCCCATAAAAAGAAGACTGCTGGAGACAGATCTAGACTTCAAAGTGACTATGGAATGTAACCTCGTCTGAAAATCAGCTTTTCCGGAAACGTGCTTTGACCACCAGCAGGGACTCATTGGATGTGTGACAAGTGGTTCCATCTTGTTAAAACCATGTGTTACGGTTGTAACCAGCCAATTCCAGTAACATCAGTCCCAAGAACTCCCGTAACATGTTTGTGCGTGATGTTAGGTTCAAATGTTAACGAATATTAGTAAGTATATTTTTATGTACATATGTTCACTGATTACTCTATCAATTGTGGACAGATTTTGAGAATTATTTTTTAAATTGGAAAGGGTATACTCTCGAAGTAGTCCCATTATTGTCATGTTAGGATCTGATGACGTGATCTCAAGCAAATCGAGGGCAACCTTAGAATTATTTTTAGGCACTATAAACCCAAAGGAACGTTCTCTACCTAAAAAAAAAACTAAAACACGAGAAGGAAACTGAATTATTTATTTATTAAAAAAAAATAATATTCTAGCTACTTAAATAAAAACTGCCTTAACAACTATAATTTACATAATCTCAACAAAATTGAAAATGAATGTAAACATAAAATTATTTTACTTAGCAATCGCTTATAAGTTGTTATGACTTGTTTTCAAAACTACTATGTGATAATTATTGTACAAAACTGATTACGCATTAATTAAAATAAAATATTATTTTATAATGTATGATAGATATCTAAAAACTATTTGAAGTCGGTGCTGTTTATGAATTAGCTAATAACTCGCCGAGCGGCCTTTCATAAACTATTGTTCTTAGTATACTGTGGTTATAGTGAACGCCACAAATACCGTTTACTCTCTTGTTACTAATTTCTAAGCGATAACTAAATGTTACAATTCAAACTTTGAAGAGCGGTTGTGTTATTGACGATATACTGTTTTAATAAATATTACCTTATTACCTCCCAACAGAGCAGCACAAATAATATATTCTTGTATTACAAACTATACAAACCAAAAGCTTTCCAAGTTTTAAAAAAGTGTTAAATTAAACACCCCTTGAAAACGTTTACAAACATCCGTATGAAAGATTGAGGAGCAGACCTGTCTTTGCCAGTAAGAATTGCTGCCATGCTGACGGGTGAGAAGGGCAGGGCTGCAGTGGTTTCTTTATGCTCCAGAAAAAGATCGCTGAAGGGGATTGTGAAAGGGTCGATCCCGAGTGCAGAAGACGTCGGCTGCGGTAAAAACTTGTGGTAGTAGATTGATTGCTGCGATAGGGGATGGGATAGCTGCCTAATCCTATGAAGGTGCAGTCGGGTCGCCAACCCATAATTTAAAGGGAGAAATATCTTCCCTCGGTACAGGGCCTGATAAGACATGAGTTTGGTTGGCATCACAGACATAGACCTGAAATCACGTGGTCCAGGTCTTTCTGAAGCAAGTCACGAGGGGTCGGTAGTCGGTGTCGCTTTTAAAAGAAACATGGCATACACCTTCGTCCCCGAGGTAATGGAGATACGAAGAGATTTTCCAACCAATCAACAAGATATAGATAACCCTTATCGTTAACGGTAACAGTAAACCGCAATAATAATAAAAAATAACTTACAAAAAAGCTGTGTAATCACCAGCCTATAATGTTTTCAATTATAACACTTAAATTAATACATTTACTACAGGAGGTTTTGTAGTTGTAGATATTTTGGAACGAAGTTCCTTACGGCAGGCTTGGAGGGGATAGGGATTTCGCTGCGGGACCGAACTGAAAAAAATGTGATAGTAAAACCGTAAGTGGAAAAAGTGCGTGGAATAAATCTGTGGAATAAATCTGTGGAAAAAAGTGCGTGGACTAAAACCGTTAAATGAGACGTGCGCAGGCGCGAAAGCGCGTCATGTGTGCTATTTTATTATTTTAAGGAATTTATTATTTTATTTCCTAAAATACTGAATTTCCTAAGTACTTTCTTGTACTTAAATAAAAACTAATCAGCAAAATTTAAGAGAAAAATCAAGAAAACCTACATAAAATTGAGCACGATTTTTTTTGCAAATTGTGTCGATTCCACATTATCCGAAGGAACTTCGTTCCTACCTGGTGTCCCACGACACCATTCATTTTTTTATGTGTTTCATGATGAAACAGCTCATTGGGACAAAGAAGTTTATGGCAACATAAATTGAACTTGTGTACTAACTAGCACACACCACACTCGATCGAGCCAATCATAAATGAAAGAATTTTCAGATCCCATTTTTCTTAACGAATATGTAATTGGAAACGAGTTCTAATAGCACATTTGCCACAAATACATCACAAACAAAAAAGTATACTAATATATTGCCTTCGATTGAAAATAGTTATTATTTTACGTCTTTCCATTATTCAACGAAGCCAAGCGTGACCAGCAAGATATGAAGATTAAGATTAATGAGTATACACGAGACGGCAACGATATGTCCCTCCTTTGTACAGTCTGATTGGAATGACTTTCCATAAACAATGACACAACGTTTCTGAAGGAATCCTTATTGATCCCGGCGAACTATACGGATAATAAGAGGATATATCGTTTCAGGTAAACGTTTATGAAATTGGAACGTAATGTATTTTTTTGTATCCTGCCTTATAAGACAACCTACAATGCTTTGATGTTACACAAAGCGTTATAGTTTTATATTAAGTTTAGGAGGAATAAAGGTTTATTGAAATATATTTGGCTGAATGATAAATTTGTAAAGCATTTCAAGCGAGTCCAGGTAAAGTTCTTTTGATGTATAATTTTACTGAGATGAGTGTTGTTTTTGTTTTCATTGCAATTCAAAATTACTTGTCTAAGAAAATAGTTTGGCAAATGTGGCAGTAAACTTGAAACTGAACGTCACTATACTGTGTATTGTTATCCTTAGCTTGTCTACTAGACATAGGTCTCTACAATTGCACGCTACTTGGTTCGATTCAAAACTTTATATACTATGTTGAGAAGATGTAAATGTTTTTAATAGCAAAATTTATACTCTAGGTAGAGACAAGGGATTTGATCAGTATATGTGATGCTTTATTACAATTATTCAGCGGTTGCTTTATTGTGCGGTAGTCCCGCACGACCTGTATGACCATCAACTGCTGCAGGCTCTTGAATAGAGCCCGGCAGCGGGAGGCACCCGCCAGATTATTAAACCAGACTGGTGCCCCATAGAGGACCATGGATCTAACAACCCCCATGTAGAGGCGGCGAACTTTTCCCCATGGTCCCCCGAGACTGGGCAGCAAACAATGCAGCGCACCTGCTACCCCTCGCACTCGGAGGACCAATCGCCCGAAATGCTCTTTGAAGCTCCACCGACTGTCCAGGATGAGGCCTAGGTACTTCATATACTGGCCTATCTGGACTTCAGCATCACCTACCCGGAGACATAAGCTGGCTGGCTCCTGGCGCTTACGCAGGCCATAGAACCATATCGCCTCAGTTTTCTGAGGCCCCACCCTCAGGCCCAGCTGACGTATCTTTTCCACGACACTAGCGACACCCTCCTCGGCAAGCCAAAGCACCTCCTCGAAGTGTAACCCTCTAGCCAGTATTTATATATCGTCCGCATAGCAGACGACACTTAGGCCAGAGGGCACACTTGCGCGAAAGACAGGATCGTTTGCGAGGTTCCATAATAATGGACCCAATACCGAGCCCTGGGGAACCTCGCAACATACTTCCTTTCGATTCTCCACTCCGTTCCGACCGATGAACTTCACCGTCCTGTCGCATAGATCGGCCTCAGTAACGGTCCGCAGCTAGAGCGGCACCTCGTGATATTCGAGGGCCACCCTATTTGCCCGCCAGGGGAGGGTGCCAAAAGCGTTGACTATATCAAGGCTAACCGCCAACGCCACCCCCTCCGATTGGACTGTCGACTCCGACAGGGATCGAACGCACCTAACAGCATCTACTATCGAACGTCCTCGTCGGAATACAAACTGACAGTCCGATAGGTTAGGGCCCACTCGCGACAGATGCCCACTAATCCGGTCAGAGATTATTCTCTTAAAGAGTTGCCCTGACTCGACCAGCAGGCATATCGGTCGAAACGCAGAGGGAGAATCTACAGCCCTTCCTTCCTTTTTCCAGTCGAGGAGGAAGATATCGAGGCGGAAACAATCTGTGAAAAGCCGCCTCAGTGTGTCCATCAGTACCGACAGAGTTATCACCAACGCCCGACCAGGAATGCCATCAGGGCCAGGCGCGGTGTTGCGAGAAGCGAGCCGCCGCGTGTGCCGAGGGAAGAGTGTGTCTAACACTCTGCCCTCGTATTGCTTACCTATGCTAGACATTTTTATACTATAAAGAACATTAAAAATAATTACGTAAGTATATTATATATGTTCGATTTTAATTAAATTGGCATCACCAGTTACCATAGGTCAATAAGTCAAATTACAGGTAGTAGGCTAACAAAAGAGTCCACTAAAAGTTTGTTCTCAATATCTCATGTCTGGAAGCCGTAAAGCCAAGTTGTGAAATAAGAGACGCTGAAGTACGAGTACACTTGTGTAAGAACCTCATTATTCCAAACCACGGGCCCTTTGTATGATGAAATAAGGTTCTTTAGTAAACCTCACATACGTACGCCGATAGTAGATATTTTTTTTAACTTTTTATTTAGTCAGATGTGGATATCATTTGAACAATAATTGAAAGTGAAATTTATATGTTATGAAAGCCGACCTAAATGTAAAGTCAATATCGTCACATACATCAATCGATTTTTGAAAGTTGACCATGAAAACTGAAATAGGTAAGTACCGCAATTTAAGTTAACATTTATGTTATCATTCAAAATAAAAGATAAATGCGTGATATGACGCCGCATGATAAAATATTTGAGGTTAAAATTGTAAGAAAAACATTTAAAATTTAAATCCGATAAGGAAAATTCTCAGGTTACCCGTGAAATTGTTACAAACGTGCTTCAGCTGTAGTAAATATAATACAAGGCACGCGACCAGACGTTTGTTAAAAAAAGGTTTTTCCTTTCTAAACCAGCGAATAAACAATATTTCTACTTATAACTTGAGTAATGATTAATGACTTCATAAAATTGATGACAGCGAAGTTATCTGACACTAGTTGATTTATTAAGGCGAAGTCTGAATTCAATCACGTTTTTAAGACGTACAAAAACCGACTCATGATAAACTTCTTATAAAAATCATAATGTTTCATATTTTTCTTATCCATTGTACAATGTTATAATGCTGTATTTTATGTCTATATCAACTAAAAATTTAATTTAAAACTACGTAATTCTACTGCAAACTTTTAGACTAGTTATTACTCAATTTATAACTACATATAAAATAAACTAGATATATGCACACGTAAACATGTTTAATAAATATATATTTAGTAAAACATTAGAATTTACATAATAAATGAAAGTCATTAAATTAAACTACAAAGAGAAGTAGACGAATAAAAGCAATGCCAATATAGTACTATATGAATGTGGTATCTAGCACACATAAATTACGCAGTCTCTTTAAAAATATGTGAGGAAAAAGGAGATCAAAACAGAACAGAGCCGTGTGTACGTCTAGCGAATCGTGATGAGGTGAAACAATGGCACGCGACAGAACGCAACCGAGTCCGGGGGCGAGTTACTAAATCATTTCGCTAAACGAAATCACTAAGCTTGTAGTCTTAACGCCCTTCCACATTTTAACGTGATGTCGCTACGTCGGCGTCGACTTTAGCCGCAGAATTTAATATACCTAGTTATATATAACTAGTAGATGAGTACGATATATGTTTCAAATATAAAGAGCGATTTCTCTATAAATTAATGTGACATTTTTGGTAAATTGAAAGGGTTGCAACGTTGTTTGATGATAAGAATGTGTTATTAACGAGTGGGTGTCACATATTTACTTGATATTATTCGTTACTGTATTTTATAGCCTATGGCAGATATTCGTTAACAAGGGAAATTCGTTCGAAGAGATGAATGCGTCATGAATATGAAAACAATTTTTAATATACCCAAAATCTATTTCCTATAATTTTGATTTGGTTTGCTAAAACTATTATTATTCCGATCAGAGGTTCAATAGAGTCAATTCAATAGACCCAAATAAAGGCTAGGGTAATTTAGCCTTCCTGAAATTAATCTGTGCCTTTATTTGACATTCTGTAAATATCGATTCCATTGTACTAAAGAACTCGATCATTTGACGTTAACTTGATAACTGTATATTTTGATGTAAAGGTGACATTTTATGTAGCCTCAGAGAATTGGATAAGGAATCTAATTCCCTTATTTATCATAGTATAATGTGAATCAGTTTTTTGGAAAGCATCCAACTCATTATGCCAACCACGTTTGATTGTACATATATTATTCCTTATTATATTTGGACGGGAGAGTCTTTAACCGAGTCAAAGTTTTTAATGATACTTATGGAATATTTGGAATGAGATTTTAGCCATATTTAATATTAAATACATAAGTATTTCATGTCATTCAGAAGAAAAACGGTAATTTTTGCTATCATAAAATATTTATAAGTAGAGAGATTAACTGTTGAAATCTTGCAAAGTCAATCGCACTCTATTATTTGTTTGTGTGAAACGTCATAATAAACCTTGTAAAACATCTTTCCCAGAACATTACCGCACCGTTGACTTTTTTGTCTTGGAAAAAAAAAATCCAGTTAGGAACGGTAAAAATTGTTTTGTACTCAAAGGATTTTTATTGTAATATTACAACAAAGAAATAACGAATCATTACTAGTAAACGTTTGCATTGACGTTCGAAAGAAGTTTGTATAAATTTTCACACATTCTAACAAAATCACAGATTTTGAAGTAATTCTATTTCTATCGAAAAACTTTAGAAAGTAGTATTACTTTTTATAAACGGTGAACGGTTTTAGAGCTTACGTGTATATTTCGGGAATATCCGACTATTTTCTTTGAAGAATGAGTGAGGCGACTTCCTCCATCAGTGACAGGTCCTGCACACAACTCTTTAAAAGAATCTTTGTAGGGTGTCAATCGTCTCGATAGTAAATAGAAATTTATCTGTGATTCCGTAGTTGTAAGCCGTCGTGGGATACATCCTAGACGCAAACACCTTTTAGTGATCAGGTGTTAAACATACATCTCTTTTTGGTGTTTAAGTATAGATATTGTAAATTTATTTATTTATAAAACTGACTAGTTAAGAAATATTTTTAACAGCGAAAATTGACAAAAATATTTAAAAGGTAGCTATTTTTAGTAACGGTTTTCAGCATTCGCGCGCACTTCAAAGAGGGTGAAGGTATGCGAAACTGACTGCGCAAGATGTCAAGTTATAAGTATCTTACAAGAGGTCTCGTAGAGGGCTCATAGTACGTAGGGTCTCATTGAGAAAACGACTATAAGGGAGTTTTAGTCAATGACACATTTTTAACATAAAGCTTCACAGAAACAATAAAAAATATAGGTACAAATGTGTTTGGATACTATTAGGTTGTTAGTTTTGACAACTCACAAAACAAAATTTACGATTCGTGGTAAAGAAAGTATTAGATTGTGATATTAGGCATTAAACCAGTATAGGCATAACTTTTATTGAATATTTTAAGTCATTTAAATCCTTTTTTTCTAACATATTCCTTCAGTAAACCTTTAAATTTATGGCTCAATATCCTATCCTAAGGACTGATAAAAATTTATTGTAAAAATGTCATTTTAAAATATCTTATCAAATTATACACATATCCCACCCTGTATCTGTTACAATATACCACCCAAACCGTTTCTCTTCAAAATAAAAGTACGAACAGGTTTAACAAAGAACTGGCGAGTTTATTACCAGTAAAAAAAAGTGTATACGTGCTATTTGTTTATGAATAAAACAATTGTTGGTGTACGGATGTGAACAAATATAATACGATATACATTTTAAAGGAACATATTTTACGGTGCCGAGCTTACATTTCTAATTTCACGTGCAGGGCCGAATTTATGCGTCGTACATGTGTTACCATATAGAGAACTGCCGTAATAACATTTGGCATTTGCTGCAGAGCAGGCAAATATATAAAAAAAAACAATTATTCAGGTACAAATAAATACTTGATTGTATTGTTTTATCCCAACAGTCGAACATTAAGCGGCAATAAGTTATTTCTGTTCATTAAAAAAGTTTCGTTTTCAATTACCAAGGCAATACTACTGAAGTATGTGCAGGATTTTAAAACTAATTATAACTCTGAATACTTATAGCATCTTTTTCAAATTCTTACACAACAAAATAAATTAAGAACTTGAAAGGTTAGTCTCTGTCTAAAACTAAACAAAAAAGGTCTTATTTTCATAACTAATTCCGGGATTGCCCTAATCTGAAGATCACCTGTTGCTCAATGGACGATTATTATTGACATTTCTTTTTTTTATTTCAGTAACCAGTATGACTTCAACTTTAATTACATAGACTTGCGTACAGTATAGTTAGATTTAATCTAGAAAAAAAATTCAATAGAGTTATCTAAGTATAAGACATATCACTAATGTTTAAATTTACAACACAAGAGCTATTGTTTTTGTGCACTATGGCTTCTCTAATCTCTTTTCTCACAAAGTGACTACAGTCTCATAGTCTCAAGGGATATTTCCATCCTTTGTGGTGTCTGTCTAATCCATATATCCATAGGAATATACCTTAGCACCAGTGCGTCAAGAATATGTCAGGTTAAAAAAGTGACCGTTAAAATTCATAACAATATTACATTGCCTTGACTAAAAATGTATTTATAAAAAATCCAGGTAAATAATAGTAGGCTTCTTTTCTCATACAACAACTTAGTTTTCGAACAGACCCTACTCTTTTCTCTTCACCGAAGCAATATGTTCACGAATACGCATGTTATCAAAAAAAAAAATAAGTACAAATTGTTTAGGTAGGTGAACAATCTAGTTTTACAAAATTGCCTCAAGGCAAAATAAAGAAGAAAGTTATGTTACTTTTGTAGAGATTAGTCTCAATATAAGAAAGAAAATTTATTTTCAAACCTCAACCGAATGATACTCGTCTTGTCTGGAAACATAATTATCTTTATGAGAGATCCAAGATTCTGGAGCCCTTTTGAATTAAAATGATTCCTTAACAATTCAAGAACGTAGTTACTGTGATATTATGCGATTATAGTCTCGTACCCCATTAGGGCCCGAGTTGAGACATAAAACTCTCATCAGTAAGCTCTAGGGGTAAATATCAACTTACTTCTGAAATTACTCTTGCGAGGATTATATGTATTAGTGACACATTAAACATTTTAGTCGTCGTTAAGGAAACAAATGTTACCTAGTTTTGAACATAAATTATTTGCGTTACATATTTCAGGCTAGGTTAGACAAAAATTGTGCATACTAAATAATGTACATATATTAGAATCGATTTGTTTAAGTAAAACTTTTATGTTTGCCACTTCTATTGTTATTCACCGTGCTAAGTTTTTGTTAGGAGTTGTATCTAGACTGAAAAGTCCAAAACGGTAGCCTTAAAGGTATATTTCAAAAATAGCTTGAATACTATAGAATAATAACAACTGCGTTATAAATCAATTTTCTTTATCAATTTATGGCATTCTTACAGGATGGAACTCAAATCTTGTAAGACTAATCTCACAATCTTTATGGTTTGATATCAAGTTTTAGTCTCTAAATTATATTTTTTTTTTCCAGTTAATAAATTCGGACTTCCTTGGTAGCGCAGCGGTAGTGAATGTGACTGCTGTGCTTGAGGTCTCAGGTTCGATTGCCGAGTCGGACCAAATATTTATATGATCTGTAAATACTTATTTGAGAGTTTGGGTGTTTTCTATGTATAATATGTACGTCTTTACAAAAAAAAAATATGTAGGTATTCTATCAGTCACTCTAGTTATCACAGTACAAACTCTGTTTAGTTTGAGACTAGATGACGTTGTGTGTCAAATGTCTAAAATATTAAAAGAAAATATATCGAATTATATCTGATTACCTTTTATAATCTTATATAAAATCGTATACAAACGTACGTATGCTTCTGTATGTTTTAATTTCTACTAGCCAATAAACGAATAAATTCATAAACATCTCGATATCAAATCATGCTGAAACATTCCTTACGTGAGATTGCTCCGAACGTTACAATAACTAGTATCGCAAATCACCACATAGTGTTATAGGTAGTGCTGATAGCAAAAATACCTTTCTGAATTCCAGCCGCGTGTGACAGGTGCATGTTATTAGTGTTCAACGGCAGTAGCAGATTTATAGCCAGCGCACACTGCCACAAAACTAAGTAGGAAAATTTATGCTGGCCTGTAATAAATTAGAATTTTAGTCGCGTTTTAGAAATACAAAGCTGGAAATTTCATTTCGGAATATAAATTAAAATGTTTCTTATTTGAATACAAGTATTTATTTATCCATAAATTACTGTTTTAGTTTGTTTTCTTTTAGTTTTGCAAGTTATTTAACGTTTAATTTTGACCGTTCAATTGGCAAAAGTAACAAATACTTCCTTATTATATTAAATTTGTTTGAAATGGTTGGTTTATAATTTACTTTTTTATTCCATTTTGAAAGGTTTTAGATACTGCTTTGCTATCCCAAAGAAGGTTAAAGTTTGTTTAACATTGCACTATGATAAGTAAGAACTTTTCGTAGAGCAATGTTAAATAGAAATTAAACAAAATAGGCCACCATAATGAGTATGGCGGCCACCACTTTTGGATTCTATTTATGCTTTCTATCAGGCAGAGTAGAGTCACTTTGGTAAGCTTCTATATAAAAAAAAATTGAAATATTCCTGAAAAAAATTATATCCAATTTTTAAGGTATTACAAAATATATTCTTGCGTAAGGATCGTCATAGTAATTTAGGTTTTAATAAACAAATTATAGTTTTTGCTACAATGTCGAGTCGGAATAAACATCAAGCTTTTACGCCTTCTGCATGCCCTGTGACGTATGTTCCGTTCTATTATACCAAATATAATTTATATATCATCCGTACCCATTATGAACCGGGTTGAACAATGCATTCCATCAAGTGAGACGAGATTCATTTACATAAATTCTGCTTTAGCAAGATCTTAGTTTCAACAGCAAGTTTCAACATCTCATTCGCGTTTCAGTTACTTAGTGAAATTTCAGTGTCAGTAGTTATCAACATTTTATTTGTAAAATTTGTTAACATTTGAACTTTAAATGCGTATTAAAGCTTAAGTGAATACTCAAGCTTTTAGAGTATCTTCAAAAAAAACTAATGTATTTAACTCTAAAGATACCAACCAAATCGAGCTATATGGTGCGCCTTAGGAGAAGTCTAGTCCCGCAGTGGACGGCAACAGGCTGATGATCATAATGATGAAGTATTAAAATATATACATGTTCATCATCATCACTACCATCTTAGTGAAAAGATGTCCACTGGTGGACAATGGTGTTCTTTGTGTCCGTTTCTTGTATGTTTGTAAAGTCTCCCGCGACACAGGATTTATTCTTAATGCGGGCGTTGCTTTAAAAAAAAAATGTTTTGGAACACCTTTAGGAACTTATTAATAAACAGTTGCAAGATAATATTATAATTAATTAATTAAGTAAATTCTCTTTTATTTGTGATTCGGTTCTCTTAAAATAATAATAATATCTTCACGCATCTCACACACGGCCACCTGGTCCCAAACTAGGCAAAGCCTGTACTATGGCAACCAGATTGCTGATAAATATACTTGATATAACTTTATTAACAATAATATAATGAACTTGATTAATATATAAAGCGTGAAGGTTTGAAGGTTCTTTTGGTTTTCTCATATCTCATCTCGTCCCTCCTACGTGTTTTTCATTGCAGTACGCTTAAATAACTTGGAATTATATTGTTAAGAACTCAATTTAAAATTGAAAATCTCTCATTTAAGTCAATGTTACCTTACGAAATATACATAACTTAACTTAACATAATTTCTAATGTTGGTGTAGGATGAAAACTTTTAATGTAATCGTCAACTATACCCTCGTTTTCTTCGAATTATGAAAGCCTTTTATAGAATAATTTTCTTTTATGGTTAATCAAAGTAAATGAAACTCCAGTAATACTCAGCTAAAAAAATATTACATAGAAATAATTAATTACAAACATTTTTATTGTTGTTATGTCGAGTTTGACAAATCAAGAAAAATGTAAAAAAAAATTACTGAGCCAGATGTTCAGGATTCAATTTATTATTTTAGTATAGTACCCAGAGTGGGCGGATTGCCATCAAATTTCGTAAGCAACTGATGCCTCCAAGACGATACAAATTTGTCATTCGCAGTGGCCTTTTGTTTTCTTAGAGCAATATTGTGATTCAATTAATGATGCCGATATTTTACTGTCAGACAGTTTCACCTGACAAATTGCGTCTGAAATCTTACTTTTTGCTTCCCGTTTCTTCCATTTATAAGTATACTGAAAACATATCTCTATCTCTTTTAAATTTCTATACAAGTAATTAGCTACTGTTTCTTGTTACACTGTAACTTTGTTATTGCACAAAGAAGAGTACTAATTTAAAAGATGCCTCAAAAGTTTTTCAGCGAATTTCTATTATTTTAAACTTTTAAGTAAACTTTTCTTTTCAACGGCCTATAAATAATATTAGAATTAGTAGTTACTACTATTTTTAGCAAACAAGAAATCTTGAAGATTATTTCAATTTTTTTATTAAATTGTAAAACCTTCCACATAAATATATTTGTGGAGTCATGTTTAAATGTTTGTTGCACAGCGTTTACACTCTGAACTATGTGTAAATAGAGTTTGTTAAATCAAAAAAAAAGAAAAGATAACAAAATAAAAAATTCATAAAACAGTAATAACCGTTGATCAGGGCTACTAGCGATTTATTAGAGACAGAGAATTGTCAATAAGCAACATGAACAATAAATTTCTTTTTAAAAGTCTACATCATCATAGAGGGTAACGAAATAAACTAACTTGACATTTTAATATATTTACTTATATTTAGAAGATAAAACTTGTAAAATTGTTTTTGTTATGAAAACATAGGTACATTCACATGTCAATAGAAATAAGATACAAATTATTCAAATAAAATAAACTTAATAACATAGTTGACTAGAATGTTACATAGCCAAGGACTGTCGTTCCTTTGATAACTGTCGTCCATATTTTTTCAAAGAAAATAGGTCTTCTAACAATATCAGCAAATAATACGACTGATTATTTTTGATGTAATATTTGTTTAGTATACTTACTAAAATAATGTAAATGTGTCATCATCATCATAAATAACCTTTAATAGTTCACTTTTGGACATAGAAAACTCCTTAGAAAAATGCTAGCCAGGCGGGTTGGTATGAGGTTTGTTTTAGGTTTACCTTCTCTTTGCAGTGCTGTCGTTCCGTGTACTTTGCTCTCTTAGTCGTCTCTTATGACAGTCACGAGACGAATGTTGTTAGTGACATGCTATATTAAAAAATTATCACCACACGGATTCGTATCTATCATGGCATTGTTATTAAAAATTTGAAGACTCAATACTTTTACTAATAAATTTCGATGGTTTTCTTTTCATAATTGTAATGCTTCGCACCAAAACTCGATTGTTTATGACACAGCTTTCTTGTCCATAACATACTTTCCCTAAAATATTTATTAGACAAAGACTTCAAATAAAGTCCAGTTCTCAAGTTAAAGTTACACAACCTTATTAAACTTGTCATAAACAAAATGTTAATAAAAGCATGTCTAATCTTGTACACAAACCGTTTTTCAAACTTTATTTTGAATTGTTACGAAGTCACATCAACACGCTTGCTTAATTTTACTTTGCAAAGTTGCACAATAAAATGGAGGCTCACCATCATATTTTTATATTTTACGTTACTTCTTACGAAGTTCTGGGCCTACTGGAGTTTAAGCAATTCAAATATTTTTATTTTGCTTCTATACAGTAATTACCATTTATTACACAGGACGAAATTGGCTAAAAGTAGAATACACGCAAAACCACTCAGAGTAATTGCTAGTCATAGTGTGTTTGTATATAAGAAGCGAAGAGACGCTACTATGTAAAATTAATGTGAATGTCAATGCTATGCGTAGGTGCTGTATATTATCGCTCTGATGGATCTGGTTACGAGGCACGCTTCTCAGGTAGTCATTTTTACACATTACTTATTAAACTTACAACTTTTTGTTATTACCTTTGTGTGTACCTTCCACGACTAAGTTCATTGCGGTGTCCACAATTTCAATGATCAAGAGGTGGAGGTTAAGTTTTGTCTTTCGTGGATGTGTGGCGACTTCCACATACAGCGCAAGTAAAAGATAAACTATAGCACCATCTACCGAAGAGACATCGAATTACGGAGTAATGAACTACGGAGTAACTGCTAATTCTGTATCGTGATATAGAAATTCTCGTACCGCTTAACATGTATACAAATATCCAACGTCAACCGTTGGGCCGCGGCCAGTCTGTCATAATTATCTTACGTGGTCAGATGATGCACCCTTTGTGTTAAACTAACATGACACCCTCCGGAAGTCGCCACATATGTAAAAGAGGAGTTTAAGTTTGTCTATCCTCTTCGTTGTTTCGCTGTGTCTTTTAAGCATAAATATGTTTACTCGAAAGACGAAATAATAGTTCACATTAAATAATTTCAAATACGTTTTTATCATAGGTACCAAAGATTTATTATGTAAGTATTATTATTATAAAATAAAATATTTACATTATGAAATTATAATGTAGCTTGTTATGCACAGCTTTAGTGATGATTTTACTGAAACTGAAAATTAAAGGCAAAAATCAGGTCAGTGAATATGCGGAGTTGGCACAAAGAATAATTACAACATAAACAAGAAGATGGATAGATCCATAAATAATAAAAGTAAATTTCGAATTTCAATGTAACTATAACTCCGTTCTATGGTTTTAATATAAAAATTAAGTATTCGCATACACAACAAACGGAAGTGACTGCTATCTTGTCTAGTACGGAAAGTATCAGGAAAACATAAAGTGAACTTGTAAATCGATGACCGAATTGGCGAAAGTCCAGACCTCGCTTACCAATACAGAACATTACAAAAATCTGTTGTTGCACCATTTGGCAGGCCCGCCGTTCCGACGGATCACGTACTAACTTTATTTAAGAGATTTTGTTTAAAGGCCCTCGGCTGTGTGACTATTAATTTAACAGAGGGAACGCTTAGCGACTGAATATTTGACGTGACAAAAAGGCTTTAAATTAAAAGAGCGGCTACCATGTTATAGTATTTCACTTTGAATGGATGAAATAGTGATAATTCTCGTGTAACATACACGATGTAACCGTGACCAAGCTGTAAGAAAATTGAAAATTAATAAAATTAAATTAATTATTAAAGTGGACACAGATTCAACCCACTCATTAAAATACTGAACATCAAAATTTGCATGTATCTGTATAAGTTATATTGATGAAGATACGTCTGTAAGGTCACAAGCTTTTATCAATTAAGAGAAAAGCAAAAAATAAGACAGTAAAGGGAAATTAAATCAGAAAAACAATTGAAATTCGACTGGTAGTTTCAAAGATTAGGACTTTCAATAAAAAAATAAAGTGTTGAGCTTAATTAAATGTTATTATACAACAGTAATCCTTTTTTTGTACTGTACATATTCGAACAGGTAAGGCAGGATGTGTTTGCTCGTATAATATATTTCTCATTTTTATTTCATAGTAACGAAGTCAAATGTCATTTCTTTTCCAAGATAGCACCGACGATAAGTATCTTTGGCAGTCCCGCTATACAAAATGATATTTTAATGCTTTTAACAAAATGTGTAGGTACATATATTCTGTGTCATTTAGTACACATATGCAAGCAATATATTGTTCTTTATAGTGTTTCTGTTCTTGTTGTCTATAATACACTTTTGTAAAGCTAGCAAATAAAGTATATTTGTATATAGAGAGTAGAAATATCACTATATCTGGCTCTGGTATCTGGGGTAGGTAGAGGTCTGCTGGTTGTCCAAATTTTAGGGAACCGCAAATTTATCATTAAAAATACTGGCCACTGTAGAAAGGTGTAGTCAAATATAAGAAGTTTATGTGTAGCACAATAGTTAATTTAGCTCCAAAAAGATGTTTTTTCTTAGGGTAAGTACACAGCTCAAAACCACCTAATATGTTTGTAACGACTTCCACATGTAGCACAAACAAAAATCATACAACAGCGCCATCTAGCGAAGCGAACTACAGAGCAACTACTAATCCTAAATCACAATATAGAAATTCTCGCGGTGATAAGCAGATACACTACATCCCAACATTAACCGTTGGGCCATGGCCCGCCAGGCACGATTACCTCACCTGATTGGAGGGACTTGACACCCGTGCCCTCCCACTTGTTGTTTTCAATTTTCGAACTTATTTTTATTTGATTATTTAAAACTAAAGCTAATGTCTACAAACCAGACGCATAAAAAGTAAAATTCATGATGTTGTCTAACAAAACTGGGCCTAAATAAACTTGTCTGGGTAAGGGCACTAGAAGTATAAGTAACAAGTAAGAGAGTAAAAGTCAGTACAGAAGTAGTTTCACGTCAGTTAGATTACTTTATGACGCCGTAATGTCCGTCACTGTGCCTCGATCTGTTTTACTACTGTACATCATGAATAGAAGTTCGTGAAAGCAGTACATCTCATGGGGACTAGTATATTTTTATAGAAAATAATATTGTTAATCCGCCTTTTAAGTATAGATACTTAAGACGTGTCTATTTAAAAGTCATACCTATTTAAAATATTTAGCTTTGTAAACTGTTGTTCTATGTGAAAGAAAGAATCACATAGGTACGTTTCACTTTCATTGACGCAGTAGAGTTGCTTTCCATTGATCAGAGCATATTTGTATTGACGTGCTGGCATTTTTAACCTGATTAAACTCAGAGGAGTTAATAGTTGTACTTCACTTGTCAGTAAATATATGATTTTCTAAGTACACAAATACAATCAGAAGTTCTCAATTCGTAATTTACGTATATATTAAACATAAGATATTAACAAAGTTTAATGAATTTACATTCTAACAACGTTCTTTGATAAGAGAAAGATAGCATTATAAAGTCTGTAGTAGTATTAATTGACTGTAACAATTATGAATTGAAAGAGCCTTAAATAACGACGTATGAATATTTTTTAAAGACAACTTCTGCCCTGGGAATTCCCGTTATCATTAATTAATAATAAACATTCATAAAACCAACACAAAGAACACTTATCACTTAACCACTACGCTATCCGTGTAATTAAATACATATTTATTCATAATAAATTATTCCGTGCTTTAAAACTTATGTTTCTTTCTATTCAAAACATAAAAATTGTCTGCATATAAATCAAGCACCAGCAACAAATTACACTATTAGGTATTTTTTATCGTATTTAGTACATTGTGACGTAATAGGACGATAAAACTTGAATTTTTTAAAAATACTGTCGTAAAGAAAGTCTGTTGCAGACGTTGCAATAAGTACTAAAGTTCTTGTCTGGGGGCATAGAGCTAATGGTGCGTGGGAAAATTGCATAACTTATAGCAATTTTCTCCCATTTTAGCCCTATCCAAGTAACGCATCATTTGGCCAACTCATCGCGTCGTTACATCAGGCAATTATGAAAGTAGCCAGTCACACTCAGCCTCGAAACCTGTAATGAATGATGATCGTGAAATACGGTATTGTGTTTTTTATTTGGATACAGGATTGGTGAAATTTTATAGTATCTATTGAAAGATGCGATAAATTATATTAACGGGCACGTATGACATTATTTATGGTATATACTTCCATGCCAGACGATATTTAGTTCTCACTATTACTAGTATGTATTAGATTATGTAGTAGATATATTTTTTTATTTATTTTTTTTATTTATTTTTTATTTATTAATTTTTTTTTATTTTTTTTTTATTTATTTATTTATATGTTACACAGTGTTTACATCTTGTGGAGCAGTTTGTTTCGTATACTAAATGGTTAAAACAATGTTTATGTTCAGCTGGTACTTAAAATAGGAAGACCTGTGCTATAAGTACCAGCATTCTATCAATGACACATTTTCCTTTTACAGTAGACAATTAAAGCTATAATTAACTATACAATGTTGAAATAATTAAACTAGTGATTTTAAGTTATTACATGTTACTTATTATAGTTTTTTTTATATATATATATTTATATAAGCAAACCTTTTCTTTGTACGTATGTGCGTGTGAGTGTATGTGTGAGTGTGTGTGTGTGTGTATGTGTGTGTGTGTATGTGTGTGTGTGTGTGTGATGTGTTTATATGTGTGCCTGGATGTGTCAACGTATTGGATGTATTAAATTTTCAGTATCGTCATACGACTGACGTAAGAGCCAATCTTTTATTATACGTTTACACTTACATCTACTCATGCCCACAATACACAAAACCGCGTTAATCCTACCATAAACGAACCGTCCCAGAAAACAGAAAAATCTTTGGCTAAAAGATGTTCTGTATGTAATGTTTGTTGGTATTTTAAAACGCCGAGTAGCAACCTGTTGAGAGCCGGGGGCAGATTAAAGGGATTTTGAGAGGTATAAGTGTTGTTTCAATGTTATCTCTAAGATAAACAGTTGACGGACAGTTAGGACCTCACAGTATTCATAAAGATCCTTGGTGGGACATAGGAACGGCTGAAAAGTGGAGACCTTTAACACTGCTCTCTGAGCTCGTTCTAGTCGTATTATATGTGTTTTTGATGCTCCACCCCAGGATGAGATACAGTATGATAGCAAGGATTGACAAAGTGCAAAATAAACACTTTTAAGTACATCTGAATCCGCAACATGTCTCAGATGTTTAAATACAAATATCAACTTACGGACCCGTCCCGTCAGAAGATCTATGTGAGGTATAAAACTTAGTCTCTCGTCTAGAATAACACCTAAATACATTATGGTAGAAGCATTCTCTATTTTCGGGCAGTCACATGTAAAGCGAGTAATGTAGGTATTTGTTGCATGGTTGTGTGCCGTGATGAAATATTTGTCCCTATCCAAAGTAGTTGTTGATTTTGTTATGTTAAATGTTAGATATTTTGTTTTTTTCACATTAAGTAACAGTGAGTTCAGTTTTAGCCAGTGGGTTAGTTTATTTAAGCTAATTTGTGCCGCATCAAATACCTGTTCCCATGTTCGACCCCTGAAAAGAATAACTGTATCGTCGGCAAACACAAATAGTTTACCATGTTCTAACTTTATTTTGCACATCTCATCGATGTATATTACGAAGAGTGTAGGACCAAGTATACTACCTTGGGGAACGCCATGGTCTATGTGAAGTTAGTCACTTATATGTTCGCCTATCTTCAGGCATTGTGTACGATCAGTAAGGTAACTTTGGAACAACTTAAGCTGCCTATCTCTGACACCAATTCTCTCAAGTTTCAATTTTAGTGCAGGGATAGAGAGCGTGTCAAATGCCTCAGCCAAGTCTAAAAAAATACCAATACACTTATCCCCACCATCCAATGCCTTAACAATAGCATCGGTAAGATCATGAACAGCATCATTGGTTGACATACCATTGCGGAAACCGTATTGACTCCTTGATAAGATATTATGAGCGTCAAGAAAGCTTTTAAGATGGCTATTCATAATCCTTTCAAGGATTTTTGATATTGCTGGTAACACTGAAATAGGTCTATAGTTCAAAACACAGTCTCTATCCCCAGATTTATATATAGGGTAAACGAGAGCTCTTTTTAAGAGATATGGGAAGTTACCATTTCTAATACAAAGATTAAAAATATGGGTCAGAGAAGGTATGAGAGTTTCCCTATACTGTTTTAAGAGGTTTGTTGATATACCGTCAATTCCGATAGCACAATCTGATCGCAATGTTACGACTAAACGTTCCACTTCTGACTCGTCTGTTTCCAATAGCACAAGCGAATGTGGATTTACAAAATCTGACAGTGTATCTATGTTTGTATTGCCACCAACTTTTTTACTATTGTTGCTGACTAGATCTTTTCCAACATTGACAAAAGTTTGATTGACTTCGTTTATGGACTCATCATCGGAGTTCCTGATTTTGAGTAACGTGTCGGCTGACGTTCTTTGCTTCTTAGTGTGTGTGATTTCTCTTATTATATTCCACATCATTTTTGGATCTGACTTAGCCTTACCTAACTCTTGTCTTTCATATTGCCCTTTAAGATTTTTTAAAATAGTGCTGCAAAAATTACGGTATCTCTTAAAAGTTATTTTAAGAATTTCGTTATCCGGAAAACGTTTCGTTTTAATATACATTCTGTCTCTGTTTTTTAAGCATCTCAGTAAACCTGGTGTGATCCAAGGCTTAAGGATTCGTAAACGATGAGGCACAGTATATGTTTTATTACTCAACTGCAGTGCCCCATTCAATGAATCCACAAAGTATGTGAGTGCGGTGTCGGCGTCTGTACAATTATGAACATATGAGAAATTTATGTTTTTTATATGAGTTTCTAGCTGTATGTAATGGATTTTTTTTTTATGATGTGACTGTAACATATTTTTACTTTATCGAGAGTAACGAGAACGGCACTGTGGTCAGTAACTGTGGACTCGACAACAATGGTTAGGTCATTAAATTTAGTTTTTAGTAGAACATGATCAAGACAAGTTTTATCGTGAGTTGGCAGATTGTGAGCTGATAAGAGACCAAGGGCAGCAGTAAGGTTAAGATATGTACTCCTGTGCTTTCGTGTCGGTGTTCCCATTTGCAATATTTATATTAATATCACCGATAATCATTATGTTTTTAACTGAAACCGTGGACGACAACGCCTGTTCTAATGAGGACAGAAATTTTGTGGTTTCTTTAAAAGATGGAGGTCGATATATAGCAAATATGCAGAATTCTTTTCCCATCTTTAATTGTAAACAATTGGCCTCGACAAAGTCCACTTCAATCACAACAACATTTGTTATATTATTCCTAATATACACCGCAATTTCATCACTTTTATTAAAAGTTTTAGTGGTCTTAAAAAAATTGTAACCGTTCAATACTGGGATGTTAGGGTTACAAGCTAACCAGCATTCAGTAAGTATTATAATATCTTGTAGCATAGATATTCTTGACAAAAGAGTTTGTAATCCAGTTATGTTCGCTGAAATACTTCGGATATTTTGTGTTAGTATTTTAAAGCTATCAGCTGCTACAAGTTTTACACATTCTTCTGGCTCACATCTGCAAGATTGTGATATTTCGAAGTCATCTACAATGCCAAAATTGTTATCCATGTTATCGAATATCCTACTACTATTATAAAGGCGAAAGTTTGTAAGTATGGATGTATGGATGTTTGTTACTCTTTCACGTAAAAACTACTGAATGGATTTGAATGAAACTTTACCACAATATAGCTTATACATCAGAATAACACATAGGCTATAGCTTATACATCAGAATAACACATAGGCTACAATTTTTGAGGTTTTTAATGTGAGGTCGTAAAAAAAACACATTTTTTGCGCTTACATTGCAAACGCTGACTGAATCCTACAAGATAGATCAAAATAATTTACTACAGTAATGTACAACTTAAAAAGGTCTACAAAAAAGTCCGTGATGGTATATGTTTATCTCTTAGGAATAACCCACAATAACCATTTTTTATCCTTTACTTTGTACGAGAAATAATGGCTTATTTACGAAGCGATTTTAAGCAATACAGTATTAATCCTTATCCAACTAAGTATCTTAAATACATTGTGCATTTAATAAAGATCAATATGGCTTTTTACAGCATGTAAATTAAATAAATATTTTCGAAGATATCACAGATTTAAAATGCAGAGTCATAGCAATTTCGGCGATAAATACCGTTTCGGTGATAAATACCGGCAGCGGCGCCAGGCGAACGGGGCGTGGGGGGAGCGGGGTAGGTGCGGTGGGGAAGAAGTGGCTCATCGCTGAATGCGCGACCCGAACGCGGGCAGACGCGTGAGGGCAGACGTCGTTGACGGTTGTGTCCGTTTTGCGAATTTTTGTTCTACTAAGGTTGTTTGGTAAAAAGTAAGCAAAATTTAGGCAATTTATCAATTTCAAGCGTTGACATACTGACAAGTAATTTAAAATAAAAAAAAAGAAACAAATAAATCTACAGCGAAATAAAAATTTAAAAACTACCAGCTTTTTTTTCAGAAAATTCCACCTAAAATACTTTTTAGAGTTAATTTTAAAGAATAAGTTTTTTTTTTGTAATCTTGATAAAGAATTTATTGTAAAAAACTGCGCTAAGTTTTATTTGATGATTTTACGAATTACTTCATTGATAATTCAATTACTATATAGATAGGTTACTTACAGTTAATTATAACAAATTATATAAATAGGTTAATTATAACGAATTACTTCATTGATAATTCAATTACTATATAGATAGGTTATTTACCGTTAATTATAACAAATTATATAAATAGGTTAATTATAACGAATTACTTCATTGATAATTGAATTACTATATAGATAGGTTAATTAAATAGGCAAGGATTGCATTAAAGTACAATCATAACAATAACTACCGTACTGTATTTTTTGGAAGTATAGAAACAACACGTACTTAAGAATTATGCCGCGAAAGCGTAAGTCTAATCTTTCCCAAAGCTCTAATAAAGCTCGAACTATGAAAGTAGCTAGACTTAACGAGACGTTTCCACAAGCCGAACTGCGAAGGCTTAAACAAGCAGAGCGTGAGGCAGCTCAAAGAGCTGCTGAGACACCAGAGCAGTCCCAAGATAGACGTCGACAGCATGCTGAGTATCTAGCATCTCAACGGGCTGCAGAGACACCCGAACAGTCTCAAGCTCGACGTCAACAGAACGCTGAATATCTGGCATCTCAACGGGCTTCTGAGACACCCGAACAGTCCCAGGATCGACGTCGACAGCATGCTGAGTATCTAGCATCTCAACGGGCTGCGGAGACACCCGAACAGTCTCAAGCTCGACGTCAACAGAACGCCGAATATCTGGCATCTCAACGGGCTTCTGAGACACCCGAAGACTGCTCAAGCTCGGCGTCTTCAGCAAGCGACTTACATAGGGTCCCAAAGAGCTACTGAAACTGTTGAAGCTGCTGAAGCTCGCAGACGCGCTGTTGCTGAAAGGGCACAACAGCGACGATTAATATTTACAAGAAACACGTGGGGAGTATTCGATAAAGCTGCATTTTAGTACGATGAAACTCTTGATTACGAAAGCCACAAGCTTATAAAAATAGAAGCGATGAATAAAGAATGCAGATTTTGCGGTGCTCTTAAATGGAAAGAGGAAGCTGCAGGCATGTGTTGTTCGGGAGGAAAAGTAGTTCTTCCTTCAATAGACGAGCCTGTTGAACCTCTTAAAGAACTTTTTTCAAATGAAACAGATGAGTCTCGCCGTTTTTTAAAAAACATAAGAAAATACAATACATGCTTCCATATGACATCTTTTGGAGCTGATAACATTGTGTCGATGCCAGGATTTTGCCCGACTTTTACAATCCAAGGGCAAATATACCACACAATTGGCTCTTTGCTTCCTGCTGCTAATACGCAACCAAAATTTTTGCAAGTTTATTTCATGGGTGATGAGGAAGCACAAGTTGATAGGCGTTCTGAGTACGTACCAGGTGTGGAAAGAAACACAGTTCAAGAAATACAAAATGTTCTACATGATCATAACGTTTCAGTGCATGAATTTAAAATGGCTAAAGATAGAGTGACTAGCGATAATTACAAGGTCGTGATACACCCAGATCGTGTACCACGTGGTGAACACGAAAGACGATTCAATGCCCCGACCACAAACGAAATAGCTGCCGTAGTAGTTAGTACTGAACAAACTGCGTCTCGGGACATTGTTATTCAGGCGCACGATGGCCGGCTTACTAGAGTTCCGGACACTCATAGATTTTATGATGCTCTCGAGTACCCGATAATTTTTTGGAAAGGACAAGAGGGGTACAGTTTTGATATTCCTCAGACAAACCCAGTTACAAAACAGCCTATACCGAACAAAAAAGTGTCGTGCAAAGACTTTTATGCGTATCATATGATGGTACGTCGCAACAATTTTAATTTATTGCTTCGATGTAGGCTTCTCTTTCTTCAGTTTTTGGTGGACATGTATGTCAAAGTGGAGAGTGAGCGCTTAAGGTTTATTGCTTTAAACCAAACAAAACTGCGAGCAGAAAACTATATACATTTACAAGACGCGGTCAGGAATGATGCGGATTTAGATCCAAACAATTTCGGTCAATTGGTAATACTCCCATCGTCATTTGTAAATAGCCCGAGATATCTTCATGAGTACACGCAGGATGCGTTCACATACGTGCGTAACTACGGGAGGCCTGATCTGTTTATTACAATGACATGTAATCCCGCTTGGCCAGAAATTGCTAAAGAGCTCATTCCAGGTCAAAATGCAACAGACAGACATGACTTAACAGCCAGGTTATTTAAAATAAAAGTACAAAAATTGGTTGCTCTACTTACAAAAGGTAAAATATTTGGAGATATGAAGTGTTTCATGTACTCGATCGAGTGGCAAAAAAGAGGTCTGCCTCACGTGCACTTACTGCTGTGGTTGACGGAAAAATTACGCCCCAAACAAATTGATGAAGTCATAAGTGCGGAGATACCAAATCCAGAAAGTGATCGAAAACTCTACGATACTGTAACCAAAAATATGATTCACGGTCCCTGTGGTGCACTAAATCCGTCATCACCATGCATGAAAGAAGGAAAATGCACCAAAAAGTATCCAAGGGCGCTTTTAAAAGATACTCAAACTAACGACAAAGGCTATCCTTTGTACAGGCGTAGAACACCAGGAGATGGCGGCCGTACGATAACTCTAAAAACCCGAGGTGGAACACAGGAAGTATTGGTTGACAATAGCTGGATTGTCCCATATTCTCCTCTTCTGTCTAAAATTTATAACTGTCACATAAATGTAGAGTTCTGCAATACGGTACAGGCGATAAAATATATTTGTAAATATATAAACAAAGGCAGCGACCAGGCTATTTTTAACATTCGACAGCAAGGGAATGTTAATATTGACCCGAGAGATGAGGTGCAAACGTATTGAGCCGGTAGATATGTTAGTAGTAACGAAGCAGCGTGGCGGATCTTGGGTCTGCCTCTGCATGAAAAACACCCAACAGTCACTCACCTTGCGGTTCATCTGCCTAATGGTCAGCGGATTTACTTCACTGAAAACAATTTTAGAGAGAGAATGGCCGCACCACCTAAGACGACACTAACTGCATTTTTCCTGCTTTGCCAAAATGACGCATTTGCAAAAACATTACTTTATGTTGACGTACCCCGCTACTATACATGGAACGTGTCGTCGAAAGAATGGAAACGTCGTTTACAAGGCACACCTGTCGACGGCTGGCCAGGTGTGAAGGCAGGAGATGCTCTTGGGCGCATTTACACAGTGCATGTTAGTAACTTCGAATGTTACTGTTTGTGAATGCTGTTGAATGTAGTACAGGGCCCCACTAGCTTTTTGGATCTAAAAACAGTTGACGGCCAAGAACTTGAAACTTTTCGACAAGCGTGTGAGAAGTTGGGGTTGTTGGAAGATGACAACCACTGGGATGCCACAATGGAAGAGGCAGTGCTGTCGCTCTCCTTCGCAAATAAGAGAACTATTTGCAATATTGATATGCACTTGCGGTTTATCCAATCCTCTTCAACTATGGGATAAGTATAAATCTGCATTATCGGAGGATATCTTGCATAGATTTGAAAGGATGGATCAAGTCAACAATGATCTATGTTTCAATGAAGCACTGAGACATACGAGGGGGCGTTTTTAAGTTCGCGGAATGGAGGGTATTGAGTAATAATAAAAACACAAAATTATTTTTCTTTTTCTATATATTCCCCTGCAACACGAATACATTTTTCAGATCTTTCAATTAGTTTTTTTATTCCCTCGTAAAAAAAAGTTTTATCTTTGTCTGAAAAATACGCCGAAACCGCCTCCTTAACCTCCTCATCAGTTGAAAATTTCTTACCACGTAATTCTTTTTTCATTTTTGGAAAGAGATAATAATCACTCGGAGCCAAATCTGGACTGTAGGGTGGGTGATTCAAAATATCGAAGCCCACCTTATGCAGGGCAGCCAGTGCGACTCGGCTCTTGTGAACGGGAGCATTGTCATGCAATAGCAGGACACCTTTCGTTAATTTTCCCCGTCTTTTTTCTTTGATGGCTTCTTTTAACTGTTCTAAGATTGAAGCGTAGTATTCCCCCGTTATAGAAATGCCTTTATCTTTATAATCTATCAATAATATTCCTTCTGAGTCCCAAAAAATCGTTGCCATGAGTTTCCCAGCCGACTGTGAAACCTTAAATTTCTTGGGTGGTGCTGTGCCCTTTTTGTGCCACTGCATGGAGTCTTGTTTGGACTCGGGTTCATAATGATGAACCCAAGTTTCATCCCCAGTAACAATTTGATTCAATACGCCATCCTTGTCTTCATTGCAGAGGTCCAAAAACGCACGTGAACATTCCACGCGCTGTTGTTTTTGCAATGGCGTGAGCATTCTCGGCACCCACCGTGCGCTAACCTTAGTCATGCCAAGATGATCGTGTAAAATTTTAAAAATTGTTGTATCCGATACTCCAACCATTTCTGCGAGTTGTTTCTTTTTTAGTCGAGCATCTTCCAATACAATTTTTTCTACTTTTGCAATAACTTCTGGCGTAGTCACCTCAACGGAGCGCCCCGGCCTCGGGTCGTCTTCAAGTGATTCCCTGCCTTGTTTAAATAAACTATGCCACTTGTAGACCATTGTTTTTCCTGGGCAAGAATCCCCGTAAACCGATGACATCTCATTGAGTATGGTTTGAACAGACTTTCCTTGCTTAGTAAGGAACTTTATCACCGCACGGAATTCAATTTTCTCCATTTTTTTCACTTCGTTCCCGATTAAAATACTTGGTCAACGATAGTTTAATAACTAATGATCCAATCACAACAAATTTTACTATGCAGACTAATTATGAGTCACTGAATACGGTAGGCATCAAAAGAGCGCGTTTACTCGCCTTTTTCACTGTCATTCCGCGAACTTAAAAACTTACCCTCGTATAGAGGACAAAATAATAACGATTTCCGGTAAGAAATTGTCTGACTTCAATATGCCTACACCAGAGCGTCGAGGAGAGTTGTCGACCGATTTGATCAAAGAGCTAAGCTACGATATTGCTTTATTAGACGCTCAGGTCAGCGAAACTGAACCACGCCTGCTACCCGAACAGAAAAACATTTATAACAAAATATTACAACGAGTTGAGCTTGACAAAGGCGGCCTTTTCTTTCTTGACGCCCCGGGCGGTACAGGTAAAACTTTTTTGCTTAATTTGCGTCTAGCAAAAATTCGTAAGGACCGTAAAGTTGCATTAGCGGTGGCTTCCTCTGGGATCGCTGCAACATTGCTGAGCGGTGGACGAACGGCACATTCGGTTTTTAAATTACCTCTTAATCTGGCGAGCGAAGAAACCCCAACGTGCAACATCAGTAAGAGCAGTGCCCGTGGCGCCCTCTTGCAACAATGTATGCTGATCGTGTGGGACGAGTGCACTATGTCACACAAACGCGCCATTGAGGCGCTTGATCGCTGTCTACAAGATATTCACAGCAATCGAAAGTTGATGGGTGGTGTGGTAGTGTTATTGGCAGGGGATTTTAGACAGACTTTACCTGTTATCGAGAGAGGCACTGCAGCAGATGAAATTAACGCATGTCTAAAAGCCTCATATCTGTGGTCTAAAGTTGAAAAGCTTTATCTTACCACTAACATGCGAGTCCAGTTATTCAGCGATGTCGAATCAGGAGCATATGCTCAAAAACTGCTAGAAATTGGTGAAGGCCACCTAAACACCGACCAAGAAGGTATGGTTCTTTTCACACAGCAATTTTGTCATGCTGTGGAGACAGAAAACGAACTTATTGAACAAGTTTTTCCGAATCTGCAACAAAATATTCTTGACGAAAATTGGTTGTGTGAAAGAACCATATTGGCACCAAAAAATGAGACTGTTGCGAAAATAAATAAAAAAATCTTGGCCGAAATAAACAGCGAAACATCAGTGTATAATTCCATTGACACAGTTATGTCATCCGATGACACTACAAGTTATCCCGTAGAGTTCCTAAACTCTTTAGAGTTGTCCGGGGTGCCATCACACAAGTTGGAATTAAAGGTAGGTGTACCCGTTTTGTTAATGCGTAACCTGGATGCGCCAAGATTATGCAACGGTACTCGGTTGCGAGTTACCGAATTAGGAAGCATATAGTGAAGGCTACAATTTTAACTGGAGAAGCCAAGGGAGACAATGTTCTTATACCGCGCATCCCAATCATACCCAACAACTTGCCATTCAATTTTAAACGCCTGCAGTTCCCATTAAAAGTCGCATTTTCAATGACGATCAACAAATCGCAGGGTCAAACCTTAAAGGTAGCAGGCCTACATTTGGGCACGCCATGTTTTTCTCACGGTCAGTTCTATGTGGCTTGCTCACGTGTTTCCAAAGCGAAGAATCTGCATGTTTATGCTGAAGGAAAAAGATCGTTAAATGTAGTTTATAGGAGCATACTGCAGTAGCTACCTATAGGCCTATGATTAGGGCTCTGCAGTGCTTAGTTACCGTATTTCTTACTTATTACTAGAAGACGGGACGAACCTGAAGTCCACGCGAACGAAGTCGCGGGCAAAAGCTAGTTAAAATATAAACCACGGGGGATCAGTAATAGTGACTGGTTCTTGATAATGTTGTGTAGTATTGCTGTTCTAAATAAGATGGAGCAAGAGTACGAATTCATGCTATTGTTTGTTTTATTTAACTTATCCAAATTTTGAGCATATGTTACTTTGTAAGAGTGTAGCTGTAAGTGCAACATTTGTTTACACTTATCGTATTAATGTATACAACAGATAGATATGTGGATTTGGTATGTCTGTTTGTTTGACTGGCAAAGATTTACTGTGTGTAAAGGTTGTATCAGAAAAAGTTTATAAAAAATACAGTTTTCAAGCATAAATAATATAGCGGTTAAAAAGAAGCAGATGACATAAGTTAATAGGTTATCAAAATGTGTCCACTATAGTCACATTTTACCAATGAGTCTAGTAAGACTCGACTCGGTGTCGATACAAATGGGGGTTCTCCCTCTACTTTACGAAGATAAACTACACCTCGAGAAGTCCAGCAGAAGGCGTATCCATTGTCGCGTGAAAATTGACGAGCAGCGTGAAACAGTTTTTGGGCTTTAGGTGTTAGAGCCTCTGACAAAAATACAGGTCTGTTAGCACCAACTATGTTCAGGTGACCAGTATTTAATTTTTCGGAGATTTGTTTGTTTTTGTTAAAGTTTTTAACTGCCTGTATAAGCTTCTCTTTTTTTAAGGCGCTGTTTAACTCAACCATAATCGATTTATTTCCCTCTTTATGAGTAATAATTCTGTACGAATCTTTTATGTCCGAATCTTTTATTTCGACTTCTATAGCTTTTGACAGGGTTTTAATTATCTCATTGGTGTCCTCCTTCAATTCATACCTTTTATTATTACGCAAAACAAGTGGTACATTACGTATTTCTATACTAGTAGATTTATTCTTACGCTCAAGAACCTCTATTTTCTCTTCCAACCTCCCTATTATCTTTTTGTCCTCATCTCTCTCCAATTGTAATTTTTGTAGGGTCTTGATAATCGTATCATATTGATCAGAAACAAATTGTAGGCTTTCCTTTAATTCTTCATTTTTCCGCTTAATATCGCTGAAATTTTCGTCGACTTTTAGTGACAGAGAGGAGATTAGATCTTTCAGTTCCTTTAGGTCGTCATCGTCACGCTTACGTTTTTGTCTCATATTACCACCACCTCTGCCAGTTCTCTCAGACACAGTATCCACATCCGATTGCTGAGTAGCACATGTAGTTCTTGGAGGATGTTTTATCCCTGGAGGCAGCACGGATGAGGTTGGTGGAGGCGAGTGTCTGAGTGGCATAGTTACTTAAAATATATTTTATCTTAGAGCACGCAAATAAAGTCCCTCAAAATATATTAGTTTATAAGAAGTAATTGGCACACTAATAAAGTCTCACGGCTTAGCCGCTCCGTATCTCAACACATATATCGCGACCAAAAGGTCGTAAGAACGCTGTAATCGGTGTCGCTTACGCGTTTGCACTGAATGCCTTGTTAGTGCAAAAGCGCGGGTTATGTTATTTTAAAATCTTGTGTTTGTCACTTTTAAACTTAGTTTTCTTCAGAAAGACACGACACATGTGCAATGATCTAATTGTAATAATCTTCAAATTAGTTAATCTAACCACTATAGCACTGCACTATTAACTAACTTTTATTGTGGTTTCACAAATAAAATTGCCGGAGACTTTAAAAGTCAACTTTCCGTAGCGAAGTACCCCGCAGCATCCGATTATATATTACTACATTGTCACGAATACCGCAGTGTCTCAAGACAAAAGTCTTTGACCAGTGTGTGTTACCAGTGATGGCTTACGGCACCGAGACGGTGTCGCTCACTATGGGCTTAATAAGAAGACTCAAAGCCACCCAAAGAGCAGTGAAGAGGGCAATGCTCGTAGCTTCTTTGTGTGATCGAATCAGAAATGAGGAGATCTGCAGACGAACCAAGGTCACCGATATTAAGTGGTACCGTACAAACTTAAGTGGCAGTGGGCGGGGTACATTACACGCAGAAACGATGGCTGATGGAGCTATAAAGTTTTGGAGTGGCGACCGCGTACTGGGAAACCCTCACAAGGTGGTCCGACGACTGGTGAAGGTCGTGGGAAGCTGCTAGATGCAGGTGGCACGGGACCGGTTGTTGTGGAGAATCTTGGGGAAGGCCTATGTCCAGTAGTGGACATCTTTTGGCTGAGATGATGATGATGATGAGTAATACATGAACTAGGTTCTTTGCTATTATTTCAAATTTGGATTAACCTCATACCTTTTCAAATTATTAATGTAAGTGTTTACGAAGTTCTATTTAGTTATTATTCTTTCATTTTATGTCCCTTTTACTTGTCTTTAATCTTGTCTGATGGAAAATGATCATGTAAATCAAATCTGATACTTTTTATTTAAAAAAATAACTTGTTCAATCTTTTCTTTGATGTTACACGTCTGTAATTACACGATGTTCATTTTGAGATTACGATCTAAAAAAAGAAGTCAGAACATTTAAATAATTATCTTATAATTATTGACATAAAATCATCATCATAACATCATCATCAGCCGGAAGACGTCTACTGCTGAACATAGGCCTCCCTCCTAGAACGCCACGCCTTACGAATGGACGCCGTACGTTTCCCCGTGACTCGGACTATGTCGTCGGTCCATCTAGTGGGGGCCTACCTACATTTCCGAATAAGAAAACGGGCATATATTCTACATAGACTAATATCGTTTTCTTTTTATAACGTTATTAAACAACAGGCGATTCTGAAATAATTTGCTATTGTGTGTAAGTCTTTACAAACATTTTTCCACGTAATACAATTGCTCACTATCGTGTGTCGTTAACTCACGACGACCAAAAAAGAGTACAACTTTACAACACAAAGGCTAAGGAGACACAAATTATTTTAAATTTATTTGACCTTATTTGACCTAATAAGTATTGCTTTTCAATTAATAAGTATTATTCCGATTGCCGTATTATTTAGGAAACAAATGAAACCCGTAGATGGAGGTGCTCTTAAATTCTCATAATGCACTATATTTTATGGCTATTTTAATAAGTTTTCCGATGAACGCTTAGTTTTAATTAATAGCAAAATGTGCGCTCGTAAAAGCAAGCATTACAATTAAACTTTGAATGTTACACACTAAGTATTATACACAAAATAAGCAAAATATAACTAAATAATTACAAGAACTTAACGATTGCTCTAATTAAACAGAAAACTTGTATGTACAATATGAAGTAAGTACTAAAACTTATCATTAAGTGTTTTATTTTTATATATCCCTCTATATGAATTTTATAAAATTAAAGAGTTTTTTTGTTTGTTTTTTATTTGTTTGATTGAACACGTTAATCTTAGGAACTACTGGTCCGACTTCTAATTTTTTTTTCGGTGTCACTTATCAAGGATGGTTATAGCTTACATATAATCACGCTGCAGTCAATAAGAGCCGATTATAAATAAAAAACGTTGTAAGAACGGGAGAAAATTATGAAAGCTTCTATTAAGTGTCTTGCGTAAACGGTTCAAGATTCGCTAAAATAATGTATGCAAGATTGGTCCTCTTTGAAAATTATAATGAAATGTCCGCGACAGCATATGTCTAACATTTCATCATTTTTTGACAGGCCTGTTGATCTACTTAATAGTGGTAATGACTGGTTAGCCGAAGTTCGATTCCCACCCAGAACAAATATTTGTGTAATGAACACGATTATTTGTTCTACGTCAAGGTGTCATTTATCTATAATATGTATGAATTTAGACATATTTAACCATGTTTGCCATAACACAGGCTCAGTCTAATTTGGAATCAGACAGCCGTGTGTGAGATGTTCGAGTTTATTTATTTATTTAAGGTTCACTATAACTTTTCTTATTAAAAAAAAATTGATCACACTGCATAACATAAAGCTACGAGCAAAAGGAGACACAGATGAGGTTGCGTGGGTCAACTAGTCGTCTATAACATATACGAGTAGTACGAGAGTATGTATAAGTCTTCTCCCGTGTTGACCAGTTTTTTTTTCGGTGCTAGCATAAATTCTTAATTTCAAACTATAATTTATTAATTGGCAACTATTTAAAAACGCATAAGATCTATTTTTAGTGTGTTGTTACTTGGACAAATGCTATTTTACTGAATGGAAGGAGCTTAGTCCTACAACTGAAGCTGGTTGCAAATCGACGCACCCAGTGTACACCAGGAAATAAGTAGTTTTATCTGAGTTAAAATTAGAAGTAAGAATGTCCTATACATTTAAGTTTCGTTTTACTTTGTTATTACCTTTGTTATTTCATTATGGTGTATGGAATCTTAAAACATAGCCTTACTCCTAGAAATATCAGAGTTTTGTGCAATTGTAAAATACTCAGACAATCTCCTTGCTAAGGAGAAGCCTATGTCCAGCAGTGGACTATTATTAATGATCAAAAGATAATCGGATCTTTTTATTTAGATTTTCGTTTTGCCACTTTATTATATTGGTCATGTTAGCACTTTAACAAGCAAGTAATGAAGTTATTAGATTAGGTTTTCTGAACAATATATTATTCTACTCTGAAAAAACTTATACATTTTGAAACCTTTGAATACAGTTTGCTAAAATTTACACAAGACATAAAATTGTTTAATAAACATTTTAAAATAACTTTGAACACATAAAATCGAGTCGGTGTAAGTACTGAAAGCACTTAGTTCTTATCGAATAGGAGCCATCAGGCGTCGGCGTTGTGAATAATTAACGATTTGAAATGCAAGTGCTCACTGCAAATAATAACTATCTGACAACGTTCAATATAGGAATATGAAATGATAATAAAATATAAGCCAATTTGGTTATTATTGATATTCAGCTAGTGAACGTTCAATTGGAGTAAGTGAGCTACAGCAATGTGGTAAGTATGAAATTTAAAACAATCAGTGAATTATGTAACAAACGAGCGAATAAAATTATTTTAAAAGCGAGAAATTTTATACTGTATACGTACTTTACTGTCCTCAAGAACATCGTCGTCGCGAAGTTCAGATTTAAAAGGCACAATAAAAGTTAGAAAGACAGTAAACACAAAAACACAGCAAAAGTTACCCACGTACAATTTACACTACTCATACATATATAGAGAGGGTCAAGAATTCGTTGGAATCTTATATCCCGTGCAAACATGTTACGGGAGTTCTTGGGACTGGTGCTACTGGAATTTGCTGACTACAATCGTAACACATAGTTTCAACAAGATGGAGCCACTTGTCACACATCCAATGAGTCCCTGCCGGTGATCAAATACATGTTTCCGGAAAAGCTGATTGCCAGACGAGGCGACATTCCATGGCCACCTAATAGTTGAGATTCCGAGTAGACTTCTTTTTGTGGGATTATTTGAAGAATCGTGTCTACATCAATAAATCAAACACACTACGTCAACTAAAAGAAGAAAGTAGCGAACAGATGTCGGCGAACTCACGGACGAGTATTTGAAAATTTCGGTGCTCGTTTAGAAGAGTGTAAACGTCGAAACAGTGTTAATTTAGACACTGTAATTTTTAAACAATAAAAATATTTTTATGCTCTTACTTTCTTGTAAATAAACAATTTTTATAATCTATCAATTGGTTTTTTATACGATTTTTTCAAATGTTTACTAATTCGTGGCCCTCCCTATGTTTGGAACATTGCAAGCATATTTCTATTCGCATTTAATTAACGTGCGACACAGAAAGCATTAATCACGGTAGTCAGTAGTGACTAGTGTCAGGTGTCGAAGAAAAATTATTCTAGTTACGGATACCCACATTTTATAATTTATCGGACATGTAGAAAATATTTATAATAAATAATGTTTGTATCTTTGTGTAAAAATAATATTGTATAATATACATAAATGTTAAATACATATTTATTAAATGTATGTATGTATGTGACCTAGTGCAGGTGCAGACTAGGTAAACATGCGATGAATTTTTTTAAATTAGTTTCATATTCATCACTATATTAACAAGCTTCTAGAAGAAGGTAAAAGTTTCATCCTATATAATCTATAATCAACAGCACGCTTTATTTTTTTAGACAATTTATATTCTAGAACGTATGGTTAGAGAAAAGAGTATTATTAGTTTCTCTTGTCTATGCCTGCCCTGTCTTTAACATCGTCAACACTTTCCATGAATTGAAAGACAAACTTATTTTATTAAGTAAACTCTATAATGTCTCATCGTTTAATGAAAAGAGAGCTGAGGCTGTTGGAAGATGTTTAACTTTTCTCGTTTCTTTTTCAGGTACTATCACTACGTACGGTAAAGTTTTGAATTCCTTGTCAGGTTTCCAAAATATTTCCACCGGCTTAAACAATACTCAAAAATGTTATATTATTCACAAAATAGTAGTTGTAGGTAAATACATATCAGCATACCACACAGACTTCATAATAGCTGGCATAGGTCCAAAGATTGCATACCACACTTGCTGCTGACAATAACACCATGTAATTATTACAAGCCGCAGTAACCGCATACAAGTCAGTACGCAAGCAAACAAGTGACGTGGTCGTGGAAAGCTCACCTAACACTGCTACCAATCGCCTCCGGCCGCATCAGCCACAAGTTGTCCATTGGTGTAGACTGGAGCTTCTAAAGTCTCTCCACAACAACCAGTCCTGAGGTGTCCACTTTCAACTGTGGTTGTTTACAAACAACTAATAAGTTGAGGTTCAAAAGCATTGAGAGGTTAGTCTCATCAATGATAGTTCCCTAGCAGCCTATTTCTCGTAAGCAATGATAGCTTTAAAAAATACACTTTTTATAAAACATTTATGGGTGCCTCAAATCATTATAATTTAGTTCACATGAGAATTCCACAACTAGTCTACTTAATTCTCTTATTGATATTTACACTAAATGCAAATCAGGATTGATAATATTACATAACTGTCAAACACATAATGAATAATAATCCTTGTGTTAATTAGACTGGTTCCTAAGTTACGGAAGTAAGTCAAAATACTATAATTTACAACGTGCAATTCTTTAAAAACTATTCAAAAGCTTTCAGTTTCACTTACAAAGACATTTTATACTGATACATTATTTGATTTAGTATCAATCACATCGCTATGTAAAATTGCTGTTGTCAATTCGAGTGAAAGTCAGTACACTTTAATACATAATAAAAAAGTAATTGACAAGCGTTATCCACATAATACGATTAGTTGTAAAAGTTACTGCTCCTTTATTACGTTACAGGGGTACCCTAGTTAGATATTTCGTCAGAATATGATGTGAAGCGTCAAATGTTACTATGAGTTGACTATACAATAAAAAACACCAGGTGATAAACCAGTAAATTCTTATTATTAACAGTTACTGATTTAGCAATTGCGATAGTTTATTTGTTTTTACAAACATTGCTTTGTCTACAGATGTAAGAAAATGTGCTCAAAATTTCTAATTTCAACTTAGAATTTTTAATAATTACATATGGAACTCTTTGAAACAATGCTTGGATTTAGTAAGGCTTTATTTGTGTGTATCCCTTACACCTAGGCATTTTGCACCTGCTACGAACACAGTCATCGGGCCAGTGACCAACATTATCTGTCCTTATGTCCTTAGGTGGAACAGGCCCTCGCCTTTTTTTGGTTTGAAGTTCCATTTCAACACTGTTACTGGTGCAGGCCCTTCTTCGTTTATTACAGAGTACAGCTGCAATATTGACATTGTCTCAGCTAGTTTCAGTCTATAGTGACACAAATTCAGAATTGATGATAGTGCTTTATTTCTTTTCAAATATTTATAAACCAGCCAAGAATTTATTACTGTCATGTCCAATAAGTGATAGAAAATACGTAGGTACGACTTTCGACTTCTCATTCCTATGCGATACCTACCAATGAAGCTGTCCATGAGATCTACTCCGCCCATATGGGCATTGTATTCCTGTATAATATGTGGACAAGAAATCTTGATCTTAGTCTTATTTGCTTTGTCAAAGCTTTCTAATTGGGAGACAGGTTCTGCTCCAACATATGAAGATAGGAAAGTGACAGTTTTATTGTCCTTCCAAGTTACAGCTGGCAAATCAACACCATCAAAGCTAGTCATTTGTTCTTCATAAGTTCCACGGGAAATGGATTTTCTCAACAGTGCTTTTTTGTCAGGTAGTTTGCAATTTACAAATCTGTGGTACTGTACAGTGCCTAGACTGTAGATTCCTTGTTTGGCAAGATGGGCAACTAGTGGCACAGAGGTATAAAAGTTGTCAAAATATATAATATGATTTATATGCCTTGGGACACCTCTGGATAGCCGGATTACAATATTGTAATCCGGTTATCTATAGATTTTGATTTTGGGCCAGTAGGAAATGTTTCCTACTGGCCCAAAATCTAGCTCATCTTGAAACCGCGCATTCTCTTGACCAGTGTATATCTCAAACTTATGAGCATAGCCTTTTACACTGTACATTACATATAATTTGAATCCCCACCTGTGTGGTTTATTTGGTAGATACTGCTTCATAAAGTGTGCTACCTTTGTAGCACACATCTGCTCATCTACTGATAGCCTTTGCTCCATAGGAACTGATGTAAACTTTTCATTGAGATAGCTAATTATGGGCCTTATCTTATGGAGTCTATCATGATGCGGATGTTCCCTTTGAAAATGTTTTTCATTGTTATTGAAATGCAGAAATTTGCGAATAGTCTCAAATCTGTTGACAATCATTGTCTTCTTGATTGGTTCAAAACTTACAGTATTAGACCAGTAAAACCGGACGTTGGGATATTTTATGACTGACATAAATATCAGTATTGCAATGAACTTTCTTAGTTCAGTTTCATTCAAATTCAAGGGTTTTGTCGCATTTTTCTTAACAGAATAAAGATTAGATTCTTCCACTATCTTCTCAAGGATTGCAAATGTTAGAAAATATGAAAAAATACTATACGGAGTACCCGTAGCAGTTTGATACCTCAGTTCTGGTGGGTAAGTAGTGCTGCCAAGAAAAGCAGTCTGGTCGGAGTTCAAGACTAACTTTTTAACCTTCCAAACAAGGCCTTTCATAGTTGCTTGGCGACTGGTTTGGCTTGTGAAGGGAAATGGAATCTGAGGCACTTCTCGTCTACAGGAATTTCATTTATATGTGAGTCCTCTGCCGTAAGTGGATCATCGTGGTCCTCCTCTACCAGACTCTCAAGATCGTGATGTAAATCTTCTCGATTTTCATTAGAAACTTCATTGTCTTCTGCATCTGACTCCAAGATCATCTTCAGACCTTTCACCGTCGTCAATTAAAGTTAAATATTTTTCTATCTCCCTTGAATTCATGGTTGCAACTGCAAAGCAATAAAATATATCAGATCACAGATATGGGCATACTGTCTGTACTAACTGCATAGTGTTGCAGATTTACAACATCAAAATAGAAGCAATTTGTACAAAATCCAAAATGCTATTGTCCTAACCAATTACTGTACCGAAAAGAAGATGAATTATTACAATAAAATAAAAAAATGCAGTTATTTACCTTCGAAAATCAACTATTCACTCCAAAAACACTATTCCAATTTTCACCTGCTCCAAATTTGCGACAGTCAATGGTTTGCGAATGACAAGCTGGCATTTGATAGATGCGAAAGAAAAAAGCTGCTGCGACTCGATAAAAAATATTGTTCTGATAGTAGTAATTCTACAACAGTAGGCGTTGTGCTCATAATAATAATTTGGTAGCCGTGTTAGTAGTATGTTGCAGTTTTACGTCAATATGCATTTAAGAGTTAATTGTATAATACTTCTTTTGCTCTCGAATACTAAAATTGTACATTATGAAAATATAGTTGCTCAAGTCCTATACGTTTTTAGATCTCTAGGAACTTTAAGTTATAATAATCTTTGGATTGCTAATACGAAGTACCAAGGGATTTCTAGTATAAAGCTTCATTTTAAACGGCTTTGCTTCGCTTAATATCGAAATAAACGGACCAACCGAAATCTAAACTATAGCCCCCTGCGGTAGTTGGAAATTGAGTTTCTACCGTAAATATATAAAACGATGTTTAAAAGTACTTATTTTATTTATCGTGATTATGTGGCACGGGATATTATGTTTCACCAAACATCGATAATCTACTCAAGGATCGACAAAAGTACAACGCCATGAGCCACTTTTGCTAATATTTAGTATTTGAATGTTACTAAACCTAGGTAATTTGTATAAACAGAAAATACCCACACCGATTTTTAATAGAAATATGATCAACTCAGATTATCTGTTTTCGTTTAACCGTGGAAGTCTACGCTCAGAACAAATTGATGGCACGGCAGGAGTGAATCCACAATCTCACTGAAAATTTCTTTAACTTAAACTCTCTAACCTCCACGACTTTATTTTTTAACTTAATTACACCTTGTTCTTATGAACCACTGCATGTTTCTACGGACACAGCACGATAAAATTTAACGTTTATTTTAACCTAATTTTAAGAATAAAGGCAGGTATAAACTACATTTTAGAGTGTAGATAGTTCATATTATTTAAACTATTTGCATCTTACTAATTATAAAGACCAAAAGTAAGGGAACATAAATAACACCTGAAGAATATTCAGTTATGCATATTAAAAATGAAAGTCCAATGTTAAAACTTACATTTCTTATTTGTCAATCCCTTTCGTTGCATAAATTAATTTAGACGGTGAGAGGCAAGACAAGTAATTTTATTGCAATATACTGACACCCTTTTGCTTTAGCCAGTCCCCTGAGAGAGTTCGATTTCATAGGGTGATGTTACGCAAATAAAACGAACAACTGTGGCGTAATGACAGTCATAACTTATATTACGTATGCAAGACGCCGACGGGGCTGTTGAAATCCACTAGGGTAAAATGACTATTACAATTATTGCATTGAAGGGTAAGAACCCTATTCATAAAATGTCAATTATAATTATTATCGAACCATGTAACCAATGTGGCTACTATTAAATTGATTGTTCAGTACCAAGTAAATGAGTTTTCTCTTTATTTTTAATATAATGCTATAATGCTATAATGAAAATGCGTAACTTAATTTAATAATAATTAATATTTTTTAATAATTGGATTACTAATCTTTAATTTGGCTGGTTAATGATCCTGACTACTACATCAGAGGTTATGGATTCGATTCCAGTACAGAACAAATGTTTGTGTAACGAGCACGCATTTGTTTTGCGTCTGGATGTAATTTGTCTATACTATGTAGGTATTTAGAAATTATATACTTCTAAATACGTATATATTATAGATAGTGATTTTTCTATAATATGTATGTATATAGATATATTTAAGTATGTTCATTAGCAGATTGACTACCATAGTATAACTCTGCTTAGTTTGAAATCAGATAGCCCTGTGAGACGAAATGAGAATATTATTATTAATATGAGATTTATACGTGGAAGAACCATGCTTTGTCACGTATGGCTGATTGGCTTTACAGGCATGTTGTTATGGTCTACAGAAAATTGGTTACACTCCCAAATCATTCCCTCTAACTCTTGGAGAGGTGAGAACTCAAGGGGTGTTGACAGCCACAAGGGCTGTAATTTGCAAGTATTTAGGTACGAGATTGTCACTTGATTCATCTACTTTTGTCCTTTAAATTAAAAAAGAAACTAACTTAAAATGCTACATAGACAATAAAAATCCATTTCTATTCATACTTCTTATACCACAGTATTCTATATTCAATGTTGTGTTATGATGAATTTTTTTTTTAGTCACTAACTACTTCTTTTTTAGCAAACATTTTATGCCGTTTATTCACACGAAACACGAGTATAATGTGTTACCATTAAAGTAGCTTGCACACTCGGTACTAAAGCTTATATATCAAGCGAGGTGGATAATATTTGCCTTTATGGCAGGTCACGTTAGTTAGAAATCGGCGAAATAGAATGATCTATGACCAACCGTGTGCCGGGTATACTGCATCCATTTTGATATAAATAACGCTGATTACGTACGCCTAGGTACTCTATTCATTTATCTTATCATACTTGCTTGCCGAAAATTGTTTCAGCAGAAAAGGCTACCTTTGCTTACACAAAAATATAACTCCAGAAATCCAGCAATTCAATTTTTCTTTAAATTTGTATTTTCTCAACTGCCTCTAATAGTTAATTGCTAGACCTAGGTTTTATCTTCTATTATTTACTTAAACGTTTTTCTCTTAATTAGGCTTGTTTTTGAATTGTTAAATTGTAAAATACATTTCATAAAATTTGTTATTATAATTATAATAGTTCTTGGTACATTTAGATTCTTAATTTATTTTTATATTGAACCGTCTGTCTATACTTAAAATAATATCCAGCACCAAAACGAAATACACTATATTCCATTTGAAACACGAAAATCTTTGTTAAAGTTTATCTAGGACTAATCAGATAGGGATTTGATTTAATTAAACTTTATCACAGGGTATACAGGCCGTTACAAATAATGACCTACTTCGCAATCTAGACCCTTTGGTTTTATGTGATGACCGAATGTTCCTCGGGGATCTGGATATTCGATTTGAGATTCCTTTACATAGAAAGCAAATCTTAGAATGCAGTAAGAAATATTACTAGTGCAACACACTATACTATACTATAGCTACTAGTACAGATGAAATATATTTTTAAAGAAAATCATACGATGGTACGGTACATGCGTGGTGTTGATACGAGGTACAGCACTTCAAAAAAAAGCTCAAATAATGAAAACTTGCAAATTGATTGATATTGACAATTATTACTTACGCTTAAAGACCGTGAAATGATATAAAAAAGTGTTTTCTATAAATACCGAAGATATAAAAATTGCGTCTACTACTTGTACACAGACAACTCAAATGAAAGGTCAGTAACGCGTTGCCAACCTAATATATCATGAATACGAGAAATACACGAATAAAAAGTCAAACATATTATCCTTCTATATTATCTTATTATCTTTTTTCATTATCTTCTACTATGTCCGAAAAAAAAATTATTTACTTATTTATATTATTAGTTAGTTTCGGGTTTGAATTGGTGGAGAACTGTCGTAGGTCTATTATAGGTTTATACTTATTTTGTTACATAAATGTGCTGATGGATTAATGATTCAGAGTATCACTACCTTTGTCCTTCCTGTGAGTGTAGTGAAAAGTGACTAAGGAAAAAACCCATACAGGATAATATTAGTGCAAAGAGAAAGAAAACTTGAAAGAAACCCTATACCAACTTATCAGACAAGCATCGTAGATCAAAACCTCCTTTCTAAGCAGCAGACTCTTAAAAACTACTGATTGATGATACAAGCAACACTATGCTGTATTGGCATATTAACCTTGTTCAATATAGTTAATACAATGTTTTAGGTTGGTATTTACTTATTGAGCAGCACAAGACCAACTGTTATGGAAAGCCTTAGGGGAGGCCTATGTCCAGCATTGGACGTCTTTTGGCGAAATAACGTTCACGTTTGACCTGGAAGGTGATAATGATGATAATACACAACGTGAATTCACAATATCAACTCCTATTCATTTTTCTTACTTGTCTAATACTATACCCAAGACTGTCATTAATGATTTTCTGTATATTCCTAAACTTCAGAAAGACTTATTGCTACATATAAAATCGCTTAATGGTGCTAAAGCATCGTGAACTGTAATCCCTACGTAATTAAAAAATATAGCAAAAGTAATCAGTATCCATTCCCGCAGAAGGTCCCTTGATAATAAATATAAAAATATTGTCATAAAAAACCTATAACAATAAGAATGATTAATGATTGCCATGTCCCATCCAACATCAGCGTGACATATGAAATTTCATGAATATTTATTACTGGTCTACTTTTTATTTCATTAAAAACTCAATTTTAGTATTAAAAATTGTTAACGATATTTTTATATTAATGGCCGTTTTTATTCGACACTTTTAACAGGGAACTGAACACTATAGTTTTATAATAAATCATTTCAGATTTGCAACGAAAATTTCTCTAAGTAAGGACCGGACAACACGTTTATAGAACTCTAAAATCGTTGCTAGAGAAGGATTCAATATTATGATTTGAAGAAGAACTCAAACCAAACGATGGGAAAAATGTTTTTCAGCGAAACACTAAAACAAATTTGTGGCAATACCTCACGGTAGAAAATTTACGATATATAGATCCCGACCACACCCGACCAAAACCCGACCACAGCCGAGCTCCAATAAAGAGCATCTCGTTCGTCTCAACAGCAATTTAATCAGCTTTGTTCTTTATAAATAAGCTACGGTATTCGCCTGGCCCAGGCATGCTATTACGCTTTATATTTTATTTTTTTCTTCGTCAGTACAAACGTATAAACTTGGCTTTTTAAGAACAATGCTCTTACGAGAAAGCTGAGTTAATATTAGGAAACATGGGTACAAATAATGAAAGTTATTTAAATGATATATTATTAGATTACCTTTTTAATATTGTACATTATGATGGTGATTGCTAGTAATTTAAAGTTTGTAATACTGTGGACGTGTATAGTGACTGTCAGCAAAATTATAAATGGGTGACTGAGTTTCATGAAATTTTGAACACAATTTGTTGGCAAAGGAGAAAAGAAGTATTCTTTTCTGCTTCTCTATTATGACATTGACAGTACTTACTCATCAATAAAAGCCTTTAAATGCCACACCAGGACAAAGGCCTCTCTTTAGGCAGGAGGTTTTGGCCTACTATGCTACACTTGCCAGGCGGTTTGGTATATAGTTTATTACAACTTTTTATTCTCTTTGTAGTTATGTTGTTTATACAGTTTACTCCCTTAGTCGACTTCTCCTGCTTCTGAATCCGTTACCAGACCGTATGGTAACTTATGTTTAAGCTGGTACTATGATAAACTAAGTATTTACATAATATATTTTAATAAACGCAGGTAGGAGTCCACATACGCAATCATTTTAAAGTTAGGTTTACATTGACTACAAACCAGACGAGTTTATACGTTCGACAACATAATCAATCCAAAGTTTGAAAGACGGACTTAGGAAAAGCACGTAGCTTCCAAACAGCTTCGTTATCTCGATCGAACGCGTTGCACCACCACCCCTAAATCGTTCACCCTGTATACAATGCACATAAGTCTGTGACATTGCAACATAAATGAGTAGATGAGTCTTTAATTAAATCTAAATAATACATGTAAATCAAAAGATTATACAGAAAATATTCAACAACTGAGTATTCTAAGCTTCAATTTTAACAACAAACAACAAACCGCTTGTGTATGCTGAATCCTCGCTGCAGTCATATTGGTGATAGGCGGGAATAAATTCCCTGCTATCAACCGAATTCAGCTGCTTCCCAAAGTAACCGTGTCCGGAAAGGACCTGCGTCGGTCGGAAGGAAAGGGTCCCGTACTGCCGCCCTACCCACTGGACGATGACCTTGAGGCTCTCTAGCAGCAGAGCCTCCAGGGTGGCAAAGCCAGCATGTGGAGCCTCTAGCCGCTACGACTAACCATCGTGACTCGACGAGCGACCTCACGCTCCTCGTGTACCTCTTTGGTCGGGGTCCGTATGCTATTACCCGCCAGGAAATCGACTGTCCGCCGATAAATTTCGCTCTTTCGCCACCAAATACTACGAGGGAGTTCCAGCCTAAACGAATGCCGTTTCCATCGACACGGTGCGGTAACTGCGTATGGCTCTAACCACCAATATCCTCTGAGGACGCCAGAACCGAACCCTATTCAGGGCGGAAAGGGCCGCCGCCTACACTGGTGCAGAATATAGTGTCATTAACCGGACAACCCCCATGTACAGCCGTGTGGTTGCGACGCTGGCTCCACCCAAATCGGGCAAAAGTCGCCCAAGGGTAGAAGCAGCATCGACCAGCTTCGGAACAAGCTGTAGGCAGTACTCATCGACACTGCCAAAAGCAAGGCGCCACACCTCACCAACCCTTCAGTCACGGTCTTCAGACCAATACTACATTGACCGTTGAACGCCCCGCTCGAAAAGCAAATTGAGCGTCCGATAGATCGTGTCCCACCTCGCAGATGTGTCAGACGATACGGGCATAGAGTATCCTCTCAAACAATTTACTCATCTCGTCCTGCAACACCATGGGGCTATGGGCAACAGGATTAGATTCTCGCTCTTCTCGCACTCAGAAAAGCGTCCGGACGATATACTGGCGTCCAAAACCTCCCTCAGGCGGTCTGGCCTGGAGGCGGTACTTTTGGAACGGATCCGTAGAACAACCGCCCCTACCACCAATTCCCTTACGGACGGAACATTATTCTCGTTCTCCTTATCATCTCCGACCGGGAAGGTCATCGACGAGAGTGTATGTTCCACCCGCTACTAGAAAAGGCCCTCGACCACTTCCTGCAGGACGCTAGGCTGCAAGAAGCTGAACTATAAGGGGGGGCCCGACGTGCGTAGCTTTGTCCGCCGCACGGTAAGAACGACCAAGGGTTACGATCGAAACCCTCCAACATCTCTTTTCTCTTTACTTCTTTGGCATGGCTAATGGTCAACTTCAGAGTTTGCCGCGCCTCATAGTACTCCTGATGAAGCTGGTTCTCCTCGTCGTCTTCGCAGCGAAAAATCTACCTAAAACGACCTTCCAAATCTGTTGTATGTATAATGTGACTGTCTACAAATAACTAGGTTGGAGGAAGTTAAATATGTTGGTTTTGCGATGGGTGAATATTCACACCAAACAAAAGAATCAAATGTCATTTGGTCCAGAGAAAACCCTAAAACCTGTATTGAATCGAAATACCTCTCAGGTTAATTTAAATATTAATTTCATACATTTTTCTCTTTTTGAATTCAAGCGCACTTCAAAATGCCGATAATTTACTTAAGTAGGTATGTAAATAAAGTGTATAACTTTGAGTTTCTTAAAGTCACATTAATGTTCTTGCTTATGTAATTTAAAATTTTATACATAGATGACCTACCTTTGGAATGGACAAAAATATAACGGTGATTTGTTACAAAAAACAAATATCAACAACATTTGTTTTTTGTAACATTTGTAACATTTTGTTACACATGCTATGTTGATTATCGGGCTCGCCTAATATGGTTCAACGTTCAATGTCTAGAAGTCTTTCATTCTCACTTCTATGTACAGGAGCCGTTCGTGAATATCAGGACGTATTCGATGCAGCACCTGTTCGTTGGCAACTCGCTAACTTTGCTTCACAAGTTTGCTTAAAGTATTACGAAATTTGAAGCGGACGCCCGCGCCCCCAACTTGCTTAACATTATGTTTGGAAGTTTGATGAAATCGTCCTGTAAAACTTTCCACGTCATTATTTTTACTTTTTAAGAATGACACCTATCGCTTGGAACAATAACAGTACCTATAGAGAAATGAGATTCAATTCAGATATACTTCTACATTTAAGAACTTGTTCTCTTTATGAAGATAATAAATCAAATGTTCTTTTTGGGGGACCTTGCTGTGACGTCGAAGACTGAAAAATTGTTTTTTTTTCTTTTATTTCAATTTTATATTGTTATAATATATATTTTATACGCTCGAGAACCAATATAAAGAAACAAACATTATACACAATTTATAACGTGAGTCGGCATCGAACCAATCACCTCAGACTTGTAGTTAAAATACACTGTCTGCACTGTTAACTTACACACACTTCGGTTCTATACTTACTCTTTATAAACTAACGTTTAAAAAAAAAGATCTTACTTAGTAGCGTCATTTTTTTTTTGAATTTTGCGTTTATTACAAGACAGAATACAATATAAGCCACGGGCAAAGATTGAGTAAGAACTTTAGGTGTAAATATAGTCATCATAATATCCTCTTAATTTCAAAAGTTTGATACAACTGTAGCAATTGAAAGTGTAAAAGTAAAGGAACTTGCACAGGCACAATTTGTACAAACAATGATTATTCGATCAATCCTTGTATTGCACGTCCAATTTAAAATAACAAGGTGCACACAGCCTGCACATGAGCATAATAAAATGGTGAGACGTGTCATCGGCTTTGCGAGCTAATCATAGAGGGCCACTTGATTGCATACACATATTACTATTTAAATCTAATCCTTTACATTATGTTTTTACTTTATTTACAATTTATTTTGTGTATCTACAGAAAATTATCTTGCTGTTGAAAGTAAATGTCTATTGTCTGGCTGGCTGTTTTAGTAGCAGATGGTACAGCGGAGATATCGCTACTTACCACATGATATTATCTTCTCCTAGTTTTATTTTTTGAAGTATTGGACAGGTTCTTTAAGATTTTTTTTTCAGACATCCTACACACAACGTCATCTAGTCACAAACTAAGCAGAACTTGTCCTATGGGTACTAGACAAGTGATATATTACATTTAAACTTCTTTTTTTTGTAAACATATACATATTATGCACAGAAAACATCCAAACTCCGAAAAAAATATTTGCTAATCATACAAACATCTGGTGCGACGTGGGAATCGAACCTAAGACGTTAAGCATAACAGTCACATTCGATACCACTATACCACCAAGGCAGTCGCATATTAACTCTTCCCAAACACTATACAAATTGCTATTTTATTCTGTTGACTAGGGCTTTTATGTTGTTCACGTATGGAAAACCTCTAGATCTGTCACCCTTTGAGTGTTTGCGGTAGAACGGTGTGTTGGAATCGAGAACAGCTGTTATCAATACTAACTCTCACATCGTATCATCATCATCATCATTAGCAACTTTTAAGAGTCCACTGCTGGACGTAGGCCTCTCCTCAAACAAGAGGGTTAAACCTACTGTTCCACCCTGGCCAAACAGGTTGTTATAGGGTTTAAGTTGAGTTTTTCTTCTCTTTGAAGTGCTGTCGTTCTGTGTAGTTTGTTCCCTTAATCAGCTCTTACGACACCCACGGATTAAATAGGTATGGTGACAGACCGTGTTCTTAATCCGTCACTATACAAACATCTGGTTTACATGCATTCTTTACAAACTAGGCTCAGTGGGCGGCTAATGGTAGTGTAGTAATTTAAAATACGAAATAACCATGTTGGTATACCGATAATGATGCTTTTCCGCATGGTTAATAATACGAAACACGTAACAACAAATGCACGGTACCATGAAAAACATAATACAATAACCATGCGGTCCGAAATCATTTTATTTTAGATATTATTTCGAATTGACGTTCTTGTACGGTAAGTTTATATGAAAATATTAAAATATAAATAGAATTCTATCTTACTCTGTTTCAATGCAGTTGCAGTTGTCAATGACTCATTGATGAGAAAATTGCAACAATTTCTGAGTTACTGTAGAGAGTAATCGATGAATAGTCGCTAATGTAACGGTGCACCAATCGATACTGAACTTCCTATTTCTAGCCACAACTTTCTAGAACGTTTTCAAACTTTTCAGTGGAATTCTGTTATTTTTTTATCTGGGCGAATGTGAGAGAGTGTTACACTACATCATAGCGTTAATCTTATAGACCGTTGATCGAAAAACGCTTAAGATAAAACAGGACTAAAAAATAGCAGGCTCACCGTTCGTGTCGGTGATGTCAATAAATCATTCGTAGGGTAGTTACGCCCCGCGCGCCTCCGTCAACCTTACCCAAAAAACGCGCAAAAACATCCTAAATCTGTCTGGACCCACCCTTGTAATCGCTAGATAATGGGTGTGGATTGAAAAATCATCTCTGCTATGTGTTAAGGGCATGCACGATGCCTAATTGCGTGCGTAATTTGTCAACCCGGATTCAGTTTTAAGTTAGCCTTTATTAATGATGGTGATCAATTCTGCAATGAGGATTGCAGATTATGTGCAGATTGGGTCATTCCTTCCCTATAGGGTTGAAAATTAATAATTTGTCAAATTGGCCTATTTTGCTTTAATAGTTATTTTCTGGTAATACAAAGGTATATTACATTGTGATAAATTGCAGTTTCATAAATTATCGATTTAGTTAATATAAACACATTTATACATACATTATGTGATGATGTACTTCTAACCGCTTGTGGCCATAGCGGCTAGTCTCAACGGAGACCAGCCAAATAGGCTGAAGATATTATAGCGTACAAGTGTGTGCGGAGACACAGGTGCACTCTTTGTGCCCACATTATTACAATCCGATGAGACGGCTATCCGACACGACCGGAGAGAAGTCAGGCGCAGTACCGATAGCTTTACGTGCTCTCCAAGGCTTGGGGTTTAAGGCCCTACTTCTAAACTTTAGTATGTTATTAAGCAGTTCTGCAATCAGAAAAGCTTAATAAAAAACTAGTTAGGTATACATATGTCTTATAGTTATAGTACGCGTTCTAGTACTTTATTTCTTGAAAGTCATAAAAATTTATTATTTATGTGTACGAATCATTCTCTATTACAAATTGTAAAAAATAAGTAATTCATTTACTTACTGAATATGTATTATTATACCCCTTGCTGAAAGAAGTTACACAAAATGCAATAAATCTGACAGTGTCGATACAGCAAAGCATTTGAACATTAATAAACTTTTAACCAAAACGATTTTCGTTTAACTTAGTGACGAAATATAAAATTGTTTCTTTCCAAATATGTATTCATAAACAACAATATTATTCATTAGGTAGTCAAATATGAACGTAGATAAATTGTATTAAAAATATTTTATTTTAATAACAAATATATGTCTTAAGGCTGCGGTGTGCAACTGTATAAAACATCCAAGTTAAATTTATATAGCTTTTTATAATATATGAAAGAATGTATACATGTGTGTCTCCGTGTGGACCTTGCTATAAACAGAGTGTTCGTTATTCCAGGAGACCATAAAGTCTAATGGTTTCTGGCATCATTAAGTTTATAATAATTAACCATTTGAAACAAGAGCATGGAAACTATTAATCTTATAGGTTTTGTTGTCGTTAAGTTTGAGATTATTAACAATCAGTAATATGATATTGTAAGATTTCCTGGCACAACTGAGTTGCATGGCCTGATTCTACTTTAAAAATATAGTACGTGGCAGCAGTTGGTCACACAACTAGGTATATAATCTAATACATACTACATAATTCCTCCTTTTCCATTCCTCTACAGGATAACATGTGCGGGCCTCGGAAGTCGCCGTTTTAGAGTAGCAGATATACGCTCCTGTACTAAACGATTCGGCTCTTGCGTCCTGTGTAAATCGGTTAAAAACTGCAGCTCTTTACCGGCACAACCTGTTACCCTCCCACTATGACCCAGGGTCCTCTAAGTGGGGTGCGAAAAAGCCTCTCACTAGGCCACCACAGTGTGGGTCGCCACACTAAATTATTTGCATTCGCAATGAGTATGGCGACTCTTGGATTCTATTCATGCTTTCCATAAGGCAGAGTAGAGTCACTTTGGTAGGTAATACATAGGTATATTATACACACAGTTTTTATTTTTAAATCAATACTTTTTGAGCGTTTATCTGATAGTTTGCTCCAGCTAGTTTTCGATACGTGTGATCTCGCTTTTAGAGAACTTCTACTTAGTCAATTTTATAATAAACGAAAGTAATAAAAAATGCGCGCCCCCAATATGTTTTTGTTCTATGAGTTAATTGGCTAGTATCTTTTAGCTGCGTTTTATTTTAGGCAATTCCTAAAATACAATTTCACGGTATTCTTAATATGAATATCTATGACACTAATGAGTTTTCAATTCAAAAGACTGTAATCCTATCAGTGTCAACTTGCGACGGCCACGCACAAAGATGTCATAGATTTAACTAAGGGTCGCGCTCACCTAAGACTAGATAAACAGAGCATGCTTACGAGAGAGACATGCCAAAGCATTGTTGATTGCATTGAAAGCACAAGAAAATTGTAATGAGGATTAAAAAAACCGTAGACTGTCATTGAGATTAAATTCACGAAATATAGTGTATTTACTCTTTTAAATAAAGTGGAATTAAATAGTTTAAAGTCTCAGAATCGGTGCAGTGCTGTATTTTTTAGTGTTCATGAACATCTATCTGAACTTTTAACTATATATCAACATAACTAATGTATTAAATTCGACTGTTTACAAAAACATTAAATTATTAAGATATATTTTTGGCGAAATCTTTGACCCTATTATATTTTTTTTATACTTTACGACAAAAGATCTTGCGAAATATTTACATATTTAGTTTTTGAAACACCAATAAGTTGACAGATGGGTGAAAATGTTATTATATTTGCAACAGTCTACCTCTATGTTCAATACTTAAAATCATTGGCTATCGTCATTGTTCAATGTTTACTTTTTAACATTTCTCCTATGTGATATTAGATACAACTTTAAAACATTACATGTACACTTTATGAATTTTAAAATTAACACGTGAAAAAGTAGGAAATTACATTGCCCCACATTCTTTATTAAACGAACGCCCACTACCAATAACGCCGAAAGTTCCGAGTCATGGCCCCTTGCGATTGTGATTTGATAAATAAAATTTATCGTAAAGTACGCCGTATGGTCTCAAATACCTCTACATCACTTTGCTTGAGGGTCGTAAGGGACTGTATCGATGGGTAGGCACCAATATCCTTAAACATTGCTCTATGGAAAACCTTTGCAGCAAAATATAGAGGTTTCTTTCTTATAGAAACTAATTATGCATAGAAATTTCAAGGTTATATGGCGTATAATAACTTTCTTTAGTAAAATTGTATTCTTTTTACTTTTGTTTTATAAAGTTACAACTTTCTAATTGCCTTATTTTAATTAATGTTACAGGTTATCTATAATACATAAAAATCTTAATCCACTTCAAGCTCCAAAAAGTTCTGCACCGATTGACGTGGCAGGCGATACGCTTCAAAGATAATTTTTGTTTATCTCATCAATGCACCCTACCAAGTACCATAACGAAACTTAACAGGGTACGGTTAGAAACTTATAACTATACAAACTAAGTTAGGTGATAAGTAAACAGATGGTGTAGTGGTTTAAGCGGTTACCACACCGCTCTTTACTGCGCAGCGTGTTAGGAATTCAAACCCCACATGGGATAACACTTCCTGTGATCCATAAAAGGTTGTTCTGAATCTAGGTGTCCTTTGTGTCCGTTTCTGGTTTGTTTGTAAAGTCCACCGCGACACAAAATACGTTCCAAACGTAGATGTTGTCTTAGAAAAAAAGATTTAATCTAAGTGACATAACAGAGACCTATAGCACAGCTGATGACTTTTTTATATAGTATAGTAGTATAGTTTTTTATTTTTTCTAAAATTCTGATACAATTTGAATAACCTTTACCACCGGAGTTATTGTTAAGAATCTATTGACATCCCATTCGTTATAAACGATTCAATAGTTTAGGCGCTACGGTTGAACATACATACACAGACTGTCAAAATCATTACCGTTTCTTTTTGTATCGCTTTAACCAGGCATAAAGAAAAAGACTATAAGAAACTATTTTCTCCTCTGCTTGGTAACCGATTTTCTTTTTGCAGCTATCAACGAGTGTAATCAATAAAACAAACAAGCATACACTTTATTTAATGTGGTTGTACACTGAACATTTTGTACATTTTTACATCTTTGTCAGTACATTTTCTTTCGTTTATCACCTTTAAAAGTCGACCGTAATCAATACGTGGAGACATAAAGAGGAGTTCTCCTTTTTCTCTTCGTTTAGTTGAATATCGGCTGCTTATTTGACACTTGTTTATGCTAATGGGTACTTCAAACTTAGTAAAAAAATCCTAATACTTATCTCAAAAAGAAAAATACAATTATAAAAAATCAATAATTTGTTCGAAATTAGTATATTTAACTTAAGTCTATAAGTAAAAATTGAAAATAGATGTCAATTAAATTTTTATTTACTTTATTTTTCGTTATTGCGAAATGTTGACGTTTATGTAATTTTGTAAGTATTTAGTATGAGTATTACAGAAATTTGAATATAGAGATCGGAAAATCATTATACGTTTCACGAATGATTTTTAAATATTGGATAGTAAATAACAATTACATGTTATAAACTCAAACGTTGTACATTGAAAGTTTTCATAATCATATAAAATAAATCAATTAAATATTGAATATTTAAAAGCGACATATTCCCAAATTTGTGTTTTAATGAATGCAAATTTTGTTACTCGTGGTCTAAATGTGGCAATTACTAATTATTCGTGGAACCAGTATTTCCAATAATATAACTTAATTATATGGTGTCATACGTTCACTTTAAAAGAGACGTATCGGACATACTGTTTGGTTAATGGATTACATTTGCATTACAAAGGCATTAACATACTCATAATTCTAGATAAATATGCTGAACATGAAAATGAAGCCATAATATTTTGATTAAAATGATCACCAATTTTTATAACATCGATTCATACTTTACGTAATAACTAACTTTTGCCCGCGGTTCTGCCTGCGAATTTGTCAGTTATCGCGATAAATAGTAGTCTACACGTTTTTCTGATGCTGCTATATTACTTTAATTTTTTTTATAACTCTGTACAGCAGTTTTTGCGTAAATTTAAAGTTACATTTTTTTATAAGTTTATCCATAAAGAGTCTAGGTACGTCATTTAATACGGCGCCATCTATCAGAAACCGTGAATATTTTTGTAACGTCTAATGATAGATTTTACACCATATGCAATCGTAAACAGAGTACATCCGAAGGTGCTGTCCACGCTAACGGGCAGACGCTAAGAGCGGTCTGGATGTCATAAACAGCTGTTGCCGCGTGCCTTTTGTCTCAAGCGTAGAGTGGCACACCATGTTGCTTTTAGTCGATCCGATTCCAACGCCCCGAGGGAGTTTGAACAAGTTAAAAAAACGAAGTTTGTTTTAAGTTTTCGTTCTCTTCGTAGATACGTTCTTTTGTATAATTTAGTTCTTCCTTAGTTGCTTCTTACGACACCCATATCATGAATAGAGGTGGTGTCACGCCATATTCAGCATTCGTCACCACACGGAGACAACCCGCTCTTCGACTCCTTGCAGCAACGCAGCGCTGTCCACACTGCTGCCACCGCTACCCTGCTTCCGTTGACTTCGTGTCCGAGGCGTTAGGATCGTGGGAGATTGGGCTCTGGTGACCAGGTTAACACCAGTTTCATAACAACGTGGTATCTTGGCACATTCATAACGAAGCATGGTATTTCCAAAGCGGAGTTAAATTCTTAGTTTTCTCTTTAATATAGCTTTGGTGTTGCGATATCTATATGCCTTAAAAAATTGATCATATCTACTGATCTTATTATACTGTCCTAACCTGACCAAAGAATCCACTCTTTGGAATAAATATACTTTAATATATGTATATACTACGTCATACGTCAGGTACTTCGTTGGCTTTAAATGGTAATTTATAATCAATAGCTAGATATATTTCGTCAGAAGGCAAAGCAGACGGCTATCATCTGTCAAGCTTCACACCGACACTAATTAAATCGAGATTTGCAGGCTTATTGCAATTTGACAATACCTCAGGGAATACTGAGGATTACACCTGTCTTGATCGTAGATGTGGTCATTCTACCGAACTATCGTTCTGTCGATTTCATGGTCTAGAAGTCAATTCAATTGTATATAGAAATTTTAGGGGTTTGAAAATCTTGTTAAATTTAGAGTAATGCGATGGACATTATAATCGTAATCAGATTGTAATCTGCTACGAGATTTAATGTGGTAGACCAAATTCGACGCGAGCAAAGCCGCGGACAAAAGCTAGTAAAGCCATAAAGTTTCAGGATAAGCATAATACATTTTAACCTGTTATGTTGCAAAGTTCAAGTTTTGACAAATTCTGAGCGATGAAACAAAACGCACGGTTCAAAGTGATAAATTCGATCACCAGTTGATTTCTTAGTTATTAATGATATTATGGTAATCGTTTTGATACCTTAGACCGAAAATTCATAGACTTTTGAAAATAGTTTTTTTTATTTTGTGCACTTAAGTATATAAATGGATTGTAAACGTGGGCACCTATGATCTCAGGCTCCATTAAGCCAACCTCACCTGCACACGGTGAACCCTGTCGAACAATAGACAACCACAGCTCTGCAGAAATTACTAAAGTGCAATTCTGATGATGAGCAGCAGCATCACCAGATAATATATAAATAACCTCACACATCTCATACACGGCTGTCTGATTCTAAACTAGATAGAGCCTGTACTATAGCAACCAGATTGCTTAAAAACAAGCTTAAACATTTATAAATACATGCAAATTATATATTAAACTGTGGAGGGACGTGTGTCATATGTCCCTCCGACACAAAGGGAGGATTCTCCGGCCAGGCGAGGTGATCTTGCCTGGTGGGCCACGGCCCAACGGTTGATGTTGGGATATTGTATATATGCTAATTGCCACGCGAATCTCTATATCGTGATACAGGATTAGTAGTTGCATTGTAGTTCATTACATTCATACGCCTTGTTTATACTTCGTAGTTTAATGTATCTTCGCTAGATAGCGCTGTTATATATTTTCGTTTGGCCTATAATGTGGAATCGCCACAAAACAAATTACACCCAGGCAGAAGAAATAATGTAAATTCTCCCGTTTCCTGGACACAGTACTGCTATGTAACGGCGCAGCGGGATGTGAAGAATCCTCGGCATACAGTAGAGTAACACCGACAACTATATCTGGCGAATGTAAATGCTGTGAAAGTATGTGCGTCGAAAATATTTTTTAATAAAATTAAATTGAAATTATTTTTAATAAAATTATGTACGTTTAAAACTACCATAGACTTACATTGCTTCCTCTGTAACCCATTGAGTTCCAGATTTTCAATTAAAAGTGCTTAGTTGATGCCCTCATGATTTTTAAAATCATAATGAGAGAAATCGATGACGGTAAGTGGTTTCCAAAAAATAATCTGCTGCCGGATACAAATGCAAAAGTTTAGTCTTAGCGTAATTTAACCACGCATAACATCAACATTTAATGTTAGAAGAAGGCTGTCAGATTTAACCGTTCAAAGTTCTCTATCCAGGGGTTTATCCGCGCTACTAAGTCAAATTAAATTTACATAAATAGTCAAATACACAAGACCCAAAGGAAACCATTCTAAATTCGATGCCCCTAAAGTTGTATCTGTCCAAACACGGACATTCGGAGCACCAAATGTGACCTGAATGAATATTTGACCAGTGTGTTTGTGCTTTACGAATTATGCCTTCATTTGGTTTCTGTGGCGACTTTACACACGGTAATTTTCTATGAACTCTAATTTTCAGAAATTAGTATTCTGCCTCGCCTGTAGCATGTTTACTTTACAGCATATGTGCGCGTCGAAATTTATATTAATTTTGAGATGTAAGTTAATAAAGCGCCTAGGAAGTTATTATAGAATTCAGATAATTTATGATCCGTGTTACCACGGTTGTGAGTTCTTTGAAAATGATAAACGGAGAAGGTTTAACTTGGTGCGTTTGGAATCGTCAAATAAAACTACAATAATAATTAGGAACCTGTACTATGGTTACAAGACCACTGATAAACATATTTATATATTTCTGAATACATATTAAAGGTAAATTATACTTAGACAACAATTAATCTTGCTTTTCATACGACTTTATTTAGGAAAGCTCTGAACAGGTAATATAGTTACTTGTAACGTGAAACTAAATAGATAAATTATTAAGCTTATGTACTTCTAGTAGCAAGAATTGCTCTAAAAATACATAAAAGTCAGTGAAGTATTTGAAATTCTTTAACACCTTGCCACACATTATATGTAAACCCAGGTGTATAAACCGTGCGGCTTTATTTTTAAAATAAACATGGGTGTTCATTGAAGCGTCTGAAACACGAGCGCGGCACTCAGCCGGGGTGGCATTAAATATTTCATTTTAGAGAAGTTTTTATTACAGTCGCCGAACGTGTCCGCGATAAACACAGTGTACGTGACTAGAGAACCTTGCTTAGATCGCTTCACATACCTGTATCAGAGAACTAGCTTCATACTGGAAGAGTGACTGAGGAAATTAATCAATTTCAAAAATATCATACTTCATTTTAGAATTTTCTGTGTCTGTCAATCTTCTCAGTAGTACGGACCTCTTCGTTAAAGGGAATAAAATACTTCGCTACAAAATCATTCACCCTTGGTATTTCTAGAACTATAGACACGGTTTAGAGTAGATACACCAAAGAATAATAAAAGTTTAACAAAAAGAAACATTAGAAAACGTCATATTCTATCATAAATTTTCCAAAAAGAAATTGTCATCATAAGTTGACGAGTTTAAAATTTAATATTAACTAAATGAATAAGAATACTTTTTCTTCAATACTTTAAAGAGGGTGCGACAGAAACAGTTGTTCGCGGCATGAAAAAATTGTTTGGAATTTGTCCCTTTTAACACCTTTTTTTAAAGAATTTGTTTTCCAAACAATTTCTTCATTCAGTTTCAATTTTCAATAAATAGCTTAGCATAAAATTATTCTAATATATCTTACAATGTACGGGTATGTGTATAAGTAACAATAATTATATAATACAATAATTATACAGATAGTTAATTCCACAAGGAATTAACTATCTATCTATTCTATTTTTACACATGTGAATAGTTAGTATATAGTACAAACAAAACAATAAAATCCATTCTTTTATTATTTGGATTAAGAAATTGTGCATTAATGTCAACTAATTTATCAATAAAGTTGCAAATATTTTTATAGTTTACTCTCAAATAAATAGTTCGTCAATCATTTATTAACATTAAACATGAAGTATCGATTTTAAAAAAAAATGTTATTAAAACTCTAAGTGAATGTATTTAGTATAATACAGGAATAAAAGAAAAACAGAGTTTCATTAATCTATACCTACCTGCCAGACATGACTGTAAGACATCATAATCATTAGATTTTTCTTTTAAATACAGGATGGGCCACAAATTCTTTAACAATTGAATCTAACGTTCCGCGCAAACAAATGCCGCACAGGACGTAGCCCTGTGTGATATTTGTTTGCGCGTCTGACCACTAGCTCGTTTCTCGGTAATTTTGGCGCAATTTTCTAGAAAAATTGATTTCATAAGTCCAGGTCTGTCCCGAGCAGACTCCTTTTAATGGGGTTATGTGAAGACTTGTATCTACACCAATAAAGCAAATACACTACGTCAACTAAAAGAAAAAGTCAGTAAAGACACGTTGGCGATCTCGTAGAAATTTTCGAATACTCATCGGCAAAGAGACCGTGAGATCGCCAACGTCTCCTTGCTGACGAGTATTCGAAAATTTCGGTGCTCGCTTCGAAGAGAAACGAAAGACGAAAGAAAAAAAAACGAAAGAGTCGAAACGGTGATTTTTAAACACTGTAATTTTTAAAAAAGAATTCCAACTTATAGCAGCAGTATTGTCATTTCAATACCATCACTATCTTGATAATATACATATATTTATTATAATGGTTATGTTATTTTTGTTATTGTTACTATTGCACCCTGTATTTGACTATAGAGTGATGTTAAATCTTGATTTATTTACATTTCAGACATTTTAGGTTTAACTAACCTTTCGTTTTGATGTGGAAACTCCAATTGTCATCATCTCACCGGAATTGATGGTGAAGTATTAAATTAGAATTAAATTGAATAAAACCACACTCTGTTCCATCACGAGTACAAGGACTCCAATATATGTAAGCTGCCATAGGAAGCCATAAAATTCAGTTCAGTATTTTGCCTCCTTCCGATTTAGAGAGGTGCTTGCAGACGAAGTTGCAGGCAGCCACATCGTTACACTCAGACGAGACAAGAGAAGGCCAGTACTCTTACCTCAAGCTCTTTTTTTACCGCCACCTTTCTCACAGTTTCTCCTTACTAAAAACCACTGAATCGTTCTCACTTTTATTTTAGATGAAGTTTAAAGATCCTTACGCAGATTTTGTCGCAACAACATTACTTTGAAATCTAGCTTAATATATTGTAACAGAAAAACCAGCAACTTCTTTGTTTTATTTGTATCTGCATTTGTCACGACACAACATACTAATGTTTGAGTGACTTCAAATTTAGTCGATTCCAGTTAATGTTCTCGTATAGCAGCGCACCTCACGCTTATCGAACACCTCCTAACTCTAATAAACTTTGTCTTATGTATATATGTTACAACATAACATAATTCTAATCCATGACAGTAACTGCAATGTACATATATTTTTTTTAATGACAGATGCATTTATCTATTTTTATTTAATAAATTAATTTTAATGTAGTTGAAATTTTTTAAACGACTTTAACAGCGGCACCCGGTCTCAACGGAAACCTGAAGGTACATTCTCGATTCCTTCAATCTTATAACCCGATGAGACAGCTATTTAACACCAACGAGTAGAGACCAGGAATGGGACCGACGGCTATATGTGCTCTCGGAGGCATAGGGGTTAAGATCCCAAGTTCCAAACTCCAGTTTGTTTGTTTGTTTGTTTATCCAGTATTTCTATAATCAATAATACTCAAAAATATTTTTTGACCCGACCCGGCAACAAACTCGAAACCTCTTGTTCGGCAGTTGTATGCGCTGACCGTTACACCAACGAGGCAATTACATATTTATATATATAAGAAACTCCATTATACCGTTTCACAAGTACTGTGCAATTCTGTTTCACTGCTATCCTCTATGCTTTTTTTATATCATAAACCCACCAACATGACTCCACTCCGCCTGACGGTCTCACACTCACCAAAGAAACACGACAGTACGGATGTTGCCGCTTTAGGTTGATCTTCTGTGAAAGGGTAATACTGCCCCGGTCGAAACGGCCCGTTTATTCTGAAATCAGCGTGGTTCTACTACCTACAAAATGCACTCAGAATTTACTGGCAGTAAACTCGGCTTCAGCTTAGGCTCACTTTTGTACATAAAATTTGCTTGCACTTTGTATTTATATATGATTAGTAGATATATTACAATAAACAACACATGAACAATAATAAAGATTGTATTGTACAGGCAGTAAATTCTTCTTTCAGTTAAAGAAGAAAAAATAAACAAATAAATGTTATTGTCATTAGTTATAGCTCATAATATTGTGTACGATGATCATATTTTTGAAACACTAAGTATTCAAGAAAAAATACAAAGGGATTGATCGGTGCCCATAAATCTATTTCGTTATAAAACGATCACAATTTATTTGACTGAGATTGACAATATAAAACTATAAAAATAATAATTTGAAGCTTGTCTTAATAATACTTCATATTGAATCAGCGACGACCCAGCCAAGCAAAATTAATCTGTTTATTAAAATTTCAATTTCCTTGATTGTAGCTCTGTAATCCTGCCTTTTAATAGAATAACAGAGCGTCCCGGATAAGCTTCGGAGATTACGCTCAAACGCAATGTCTATAAAGAATTAATGGTTACGATTAGGTTTGACGAGGTTTGAATGATTAAAACTGAAATTTTTGGCTTAAAACTTATAATACCTATGCTTCCACACTTTATCTTACGAATACCATTTAATTAAAAATATGAGCATATTCTTAAAAACAATAACGCTTTTACTTTTACCCTACAAACGAAGAAAACGTCATGAAATTAAATACTTTACAGAGATCAAGCTTGAACTTTAGCTTTAGGGTTAAGGTTCAGTTGCAATAGATGCCATTACCAGAGATGCACTGGCAATGTTAATATTTCACAAGGTAGATAATGAAAAAATACAGTATCGAAAAGGATTAGAAACAGTACATAAATATTTTTCAAAATAACACGCAAAAAAATGACTGGAAACTTTGTGATGTACACGTAAATCCCTGTATTATCATCGGTGGGATCAAAAATATTAGATTTTCTTTGATAAAATGGTTCCTAGAATAGAGTTCAGTTTGCTTGTGTTTGTACCCGACTGCGGCGAAGTGCAAAGGAAATGTGCAAAGGAACGCTATTATATATGTACATATATATACAAAATTATTGTACATAGGCACTACGGTGGACAGGTCTAAGCTACTGAAACAATTTTAATAAAATTTAAACTATATAAATTTTATGAAAAAGCTAATGTAACGGTAACTAGATCTCAGATTCTAACCCTGAAGAAAATTAAACTGAGGTAATCAATATATATGTATTTGCTATCAAAAGAAAAATCTTGGTAAGTACATAACGCAATAAACATATTTACACCATATTGTTTAACTCAAAGCTCATATATGTTCAAAATGAGGTTAACTACTTAACAAAACAACATTACAATTAAATATTATGAGTATGAATGATATGAATAATATATACAATTAAGAATTAATTTTACTTAATTCTTAATTGTATAATCTTAACAGCTAAATACTCGTACTTGTATTTGATAAATACTTGGATACAAAGATTCTTTGTATAAGAATAAATTTTTAATTTTACATATTATTTGATGTAGCTTAATTTTCTATTAGATTTACAACCCGGTCCCGTGCTGTCGCTCTGCCCACTCAGCCATGACCGGCTGGAGAGCCTCCACTATGGCAAAGCCAGCACGAGGAGTCTCCAGCCGGAACGACCAACGGGCCATCGAGGTTCGACGAGCGGCCTCACGCCACTCGCGTATCTCTTCGGGCGGGGGCCGTATGCTGCTACTCGCCCGGAAATTAAGCGTCTGCCGATAAACTTCGGCGAGCACTTCCGCCTCCAAATCCTAAAGGAGAGTTCTGGCCAAGGCGCACGCCGCCTCCATCGATATGGTGCGGTAACCGCGTATGGCTCTAATCGTCAATATTCTCTGAGGGTGCCAGAGGCAAACCCTATTCTAGGCGGTCAGAGCTGCCGCCCACATTGGTGCACCATATATTGCCATTGACCGGACAACCCCCGTGTACAGCCATCTTGGCGCGACGCTGGCTCCACCCAAATTGTACAAAAGTCGCCCGAGGGCAGAAGCCGCGCCGACCAGCTTTAGAGAAAGCTGTCGGAAGTGCTCGTCGAAGAGCCACCTCCCTTCAAGGATTAGGCCCAGATACTTCATCTGGGCCTGAACTGGTACGATGACCAAATTGACTATGATGGCGGCGCCGGAATGTGGACCACGACGGGGTCCATGGAACAAAAGGACCTCCGTCTTGCCGTCCGTCTGCCAGTCCCACCCGCAATTCTAGCGCCTCAATGCACCCGACCACCAGAGAGATACCCGTGGTGATCAAGCGCACCTCCTCATGAAAGTTCATCCCGCGGGCTGTGACCAATGTGTCATCTGCGTAATAAATTATGCCCAGCCCGGGGAGAAATCGACCTCAAAGGGCTCAGTCGTATCCCATATTCCACAGGGGTGGTCCGAGGACAGACCGCTATGGAACACCGCACGACATAGGCCACCGCCTCAAAATACCATCTCGGTCCTCGTACATGACAGTACGCTCCTCAAGATAGTCTGCCACAAGCCGCCCCAGGTACTTTGGCAACCCGTGGTGGTGGAGTGCTTCCCTAATGCAGCTAAATGGCAGGCTATTAAATGCGTTAGCGATGTCCAACGACACCACCAACAGCACGCCGCCACAGCCCACCGGCTCTTCGGTAACGGCCCTCAGGCGCAGCACAGCATCGACTGTCGAACGCCCCGTTCGAAAACCGAATTGGGCGTCCGACAGATCGGGGCCCACCTCGCAAATATTTTAATTTACTAGCTCAACGCAACAAGATTCAAAAACATTTTAAAACATTAATTCAAATAGAAATCCAGAAATACATAAGTATAAATATAAAAATAGTCAAGGTAGAGCCATGGTCGCACCTACTATGACTGTGTGGGTGTCAAGAACACCTCCATTAAAAAGATATGGTAGGAATACAATAGATATGTTTGTATATATCCATTTTTTTACCTATGCATTTCTGAATTTCTATCTGTCCTTTATATACACTCTTTTTTATGTCGTCGATTTACAGGTTTTTTAAATTCAAGTGTGAGTAGGTTTTCGCAATTAAAAGTAGCCTATATTCCTCACTCATAATGTCGCTTTCCATCGGTGAAAGAATTTTAAGTAAAATTTATTTTTAGTCATGAAAGTGTCACAAACAAACCAACAAACTCATATTCGGGTTTATAACATAAGTTAAGATTAGTTTTTAGTTTTGTGTATTATCTGCGGTGGCGCTATCAGCATTACTTTTTACTTAGCAGTCTCCACCTTCACATCCCATTTGATCCAGTAAGCAAATCACGATTCCCATTAATGACATCCATTAGCACAGGTGTTTAGAGATACGTACCAGTTGTGTACCACAATGGTTAGCTAACTTTACCTATTGACTATAAAGCTCAAGCTAACGCTGCGCAAATTAGCGTGGAATTAGCACATTTTCAATTAGAAATGTTTTTATCGAAATTTATATTTCTTTAAATGTACTGATGTTTGAACAACCAATGAAATGTAATTCATATAAAAACTGAGCATGAAGTAACGTTAACGCGTTTAGAAATTGTAACAAAATTATTATGCCGCTCTTAGAGATCGTAATGGTGTAGCGTCTTACATAGCTTAAAGAAATTTTACATGCAAAGTAACGCGTATCGTGTCGTAAATTGCATACCATACGTAAGTTTTGTACTGTACACCACATTGGGCGTTGCTTTTAAACAGAATGTTGCAGCACTTGACTACAATAACTATATCTCACGTCTTGGTGCTTGAATTTCATTTGTTAATTATTTATTTTTCATACATCTCTCAGGACGAGTTTTTTTGGGAACCCTGTGTCCTTTTCCTTGTATCTAAATAGTATGAAAACTAATTGAGTAGCTTAATCGTCAAAACTTAAAAAACAAATTCATTTTATTTTATACTGTAAGGTAGGACTATCTAGAATATCATAACAAAACAATACTGAAAAGACAGTGAAAGTAAACGTCCACCACCGCCAATACATATGTATTTGATTTGTGATATTAGAAAATATACTAACATTTTAACTACTATAGAAGTAATACTTAACTATATATGTATTATAATAGTAACTTATCATGTTTAAAAAAATATAAATATTGTTCTTTATCATATAGATTCTCAAGAAAAATCAATTTTAAAATAATATAATAACTCTATTTCCATCTGAATAATATTACTAAACTGAAACCAAAAGAAATTCTAATTTAATTGATATAATTACAAATCTCTTACTTTTTCTATAACAAAATCGTAAAGATACATGGGATAAAAAATACTTTTTCTTGTCTTTATTGTAAACTCTCATATGTAAAGCTAATTAAGATGTCTGGGCCTCGGCTCTACGGGCATATGAATCGGATTAAAGTATTAACTTAACTTATTAGCCTTTGCCTTTGCCTTTGCAAATAGTGGCATGCGAATTATTTGACCCTTAGCCGGTTGACCAAATTTTGTCTATTAATTTCATTCCAATAGTTTTTTAAATTTATTTTATATGTTTTATAAATCTAGATCTCAGTGGTTTGAAGTTTTGACATTTAAAAGCCATCGCCGTCTTTGCTGCCCTTGTGACCTTCTCGACGACAGAAGGTCTTATCGAAATATTTCTGATGAAAGCGCTCTATTTTTTTACACCTCCATTTAATCATTGAATAAAAGAGGTAGGAAATCTTAACGAATATAATAATAATAATAATAATTTTTACACTAGCAACACTGAAAGCAGCTAGAATTTCTCAAACGTTTTTTGTAAAAATATTCCATTTTCTTTCTGTATTATACAAAAAAAAACAACTGGAACAATTTTCAAGCGAACTACAATGCACAATAATATAAAAACAAGACTTTTTTACCAAGAAAAACCATATAATTACATAAAAGCAATATCTGTGTGAGACATGACATTTAAATGTCATGTCGAAATATTTAACTGAGGAATTCTAGCAAAATGCTGACGAGAGCCAAATCTAGAACACTAAAAGCACAAACAACATCCCTGGACTCGTCGCTCCGCTCCGCCTTGCCGTCCCCGGAAGCAACATTGGATGTTCCAGCCGTTGCAGAGGTGTCGAGCTCTAGCTCCAGCGACGAGTTTTTCTCTCCACCCACGTCGCCAAGACCTGTACGTCGGCAGGAGAGTACCCGGCCACCGACCAGCTTGGGATCACGAGGACCACTGACCTCAAACAGGGTCCCCGCTACCGGTGGTGATGTGCGCCGCATGAAGTGGACAAAATCAATAAATGAGAGTGTCATGCGGGCATATTTTCGGGCTACAGAGTTGGGAATGAACCTTACTGCGTACCGTGTTAGGTTAGTCTCTCTGTTTCAGGAGCTTGAACCAGCCATCAACGTTTCAGCACAACGATTATCGGATCAAGTACGAGCTATACAGCGCTGTCACCTGCTGGATGATACAGTACTTGAGAGGATACGCTCTAACATACGGAAAAGTTTTACGATCCACTCTTCGTCACACACTGCGGTGGCCAATAGCACACCTCAGCTGCCGTCAGGTATTAAAGATGTTGATGAACTAGTGGAGAGTGAAGTTATATCCGTAAGTACCCAATGTAACGATAAGATAAGGAGTGCTTTGGAGGATGCGATTCAAAAGTACCGATTTATAAATGATAATATTAGACCACGGTTATGCCGTTTGCCCATTCATAAACGTAATTTAGCGCTTGTGAGTACCCTGGATTCGTTACTATCAGACTACTTTGATAATAGTGAAGATCTTAGTGATACACATTCCATTCTGTACTGTGCAGCTATTGCAGTTTGTCGAGTAGCTCTGGTGTTAAATGTATTGAACGTGTAAGTGCTACTCGACCCGAAAATGGCGTACCAGCTTGGCAGTATAGAATCGAACGTCGTATTGCTGAGACTAGGACACTCATCGGTAAATTAATTAGTTTTAAAAGTGGTAATACACGGCCAAGAGTCATGCGCTTTGTGAAACAGGCATTCTTGGGGACTACCATTAGTCCTCAACAGTACATGTCCTGTGTCACAGAGCGCATAGACTTTCTAAAGCAGAAAGTTTATGCATGGGCAAATAGAATAAGACGATATAGAAAACGAGTTGATCGGTATAATCAGAATCGAATGTTTCAAAGGAATGAGAAATGGGTTTACCGGAAATGGGAGGAACCGAATTCATGTGTGAGTGATGGGCATTTTCCAGATGAAAATACCACTAATTCATTTTGGCGTAACATCTGGACAGTGCCTGTCACTCATACAGAGGGTGATTGGTTGGAGGATGTCAAACGTTCGTGTGAGTCTATAACAGCTATGGAACCCATTGTTATTAATAAAGATGATGTAAGTTGTGCAGTCCGTTCATTACCGAATTGGAAATCACCTGGTCCAGACGGACTGCACAACTTTTGGCTTAAGTGGTTCCGAAGCTCACATGCGTGTTTGGCATCACAATTCCAAGCAGCTTTGGATTCTGGATCATTACCACAATTTTTAACCACTGGTGTAACCCATTTACTCTATAAATCTGGTAGTGCCATGGATCCCAAAAATTTTAGACCTATTACTTGTTTACCAACTACATATAAACTTCTAACATCTATTTTGAGACTTAAAATTACTACACACATAAATAATAATTCGATACTCTCTATTTCTCAAAATGGATGTAGAAGTGGGGCCCGTGGCACTAAAGAGCTCCTTATCATAGACAGGATCATTAGCCAACAGGTACGTCGTATTCGTAAGAGTCTGGCGACATGTTGGATAGATTATAAGAAGGCTTACGATTCAGTTCCACATACCAGGCTTTTGAAAGTGCTAGAGTTGTATAAAATTGATGCAACTCTGTGCACTTTCTTAAGGTCATATATGAGTCAATGGAAAACAACACTTCGCTATCCAGGATGTCGGCAGACTGCGATAAATGACATACTTATAAAGATCGAGCGAGGTATATTTCAAGGTGACAGTCTGAGTCCCTTGTGGTTTTGTCTAGCTTTGAACCCTCTCAGCACTCTGTTAGAGGGTTCAGGGTTAGGCTATCGGTTGCAGAAAGATGATCAAGTTATATCTCACCTTCTTTATATGGATGATTTGAAATTACTGGCCTCCACAAAATTACAATTGACGGCGTTATTAAGGGTCACTGAAAACTTTAGTAATTCTATCAAAATGGAATTTGGTGTAGACAAGTGTGCAGTCATGTATGTAAAGAAGGGCGTGATTGTAGAATCTGAAGGAATGGAACTTTTAGATCCAACAAAACTCAGATCTCTGTCTGCCACCGAAACCTACAAGTATCTAGGTTTTTCACAGTCCTTGGGAATACCAGAATCTGGCGTGAAACAAATGTTACAGGAACGCTTCTCTGGACGCCTAAAAAAAATACTTAAAAATTAATTAAAAATACTTAAAAGTCTTTTATCAGGCGGTAACAGGGTGCGAGCCTATAACAGTTGGGTCATGCCGGTTCTGATGTATTCCTTTGGTGTACTTAGATGGACTCAGACCGAATTGGATGCCCTTGACAGGAGAGTCCGTACATTGCTGACTGCATTCCGCATGTACCACCCACGTTCATCGGTTATGAGATTGTATATTCCGCGAAAGTTTGGAGGTCGTGGTCTATTAAATATCAAGACTCTACACAATCGCGAGATATACAATCTCAGAGAATATTTTCTACAGACGAATGTGGGAGTGCATCGCAATGTAGTTGCAGGGGATACTGGTTTCACCCCGCTCGCTCTGGCTAAAGAGAATTGGCGCAAACCTGTAGTACTTAGTACTACTGATCGCAAGGAAGTAAGGAAGGGTAAAGAACTTCATGGTCAATTTTATCGGGCCCTACACGGGTCTAATATAGACTTTAAAGCGTCGACGTCTTGGCTACGGTATGGTGATCTCTTCGGAGAAACCGAAGGTTTTGTTTGTGCAATTATGGACGAAGTTATCATGACGAATAACTACCGGAAATATATCCTGAAAGATAGTACGGTTGACATCTGTCGGGCGTGCCACCGTCCTGGAGAATCAATTAGGCATATTATTTCCGGTTGTTCTCGTCTTGCTAATGGTGAGTATTTGCACAGGCACAACCAAGTAGCCAGGATCGTACACCAACAACTTGCCCTTAAATACCAACTTGTCAATTTCGAAGTACCTTACTACAGGTATGTGCCCGACCCAGTTCTCGAGAACGGTCGTGCTACGTTATATTGGGATCGATCTATTATCACAGATAGGACTATTATTGCCAATAAGCCTGATATTGTGGTAATAGATCGATTAGAGCGCCGCGCAATGATTGTCGATATCGCCGTTCCTCATGACGAGAATCTCGTGAAAGTTGAAAAAGAAAACAATTGAAGTATTTGGATCTGTCTCACGAGATTGCCGACATGTGGAATGTGGATTCGGTGATTATTGTTCCGATAATCATATCTGTTCATGGATTGATAGCGAAGAGCCTCGACCAACACCTTAAGAGGCTCACGTTAGAAGGTTGGATCAAGGGTCTGATGCAGAAGGCAGTCCTCATTGACACGGCCCGTATTGTGAGGAAGTTCCTGTCTTTGGAGCCCTAACCACCGGTATCTTGGTCCCTGTACCCGATGTCGGTGGTCTACTACTATTTTTTATATTTTTAAATGTGTATTTTTTGTTTTTTTTTATATATTTAAAAATGTAACAAATATGTGTATATCACGAAATAAAGAGAATAATAATAATAATATTTATTCTCAGGAAAATGTTTACAAAAGCTCTTATTTACAAATAGGTACAGACTAGGCAACAGGGAACATCACCCATCCGAGAGAAAACATGAAAAACATACGTACATAAATTCAGTAGTATTAAAGTATTAGTATTTAAGTTATAAGTATATATAATCATTTCAAAGAAAGGTAACCATACCCTATTGTAGAACTAAAAAACTACGAACAGCATCCACTGCCGAACTAGGTGAAACCTGTGTTTCAGCATATGGTGCCACTCCCCTTAGAGTTTATTACAAAAACTAGTCTATTTAAAAAAATCAGTAAAATAAACATCCCAAAGCTAAATACGTATGACATACTTATAAAGATCGAGCGAGGTATATTTCAAGGTGACAGTCTGAGTCCCTTGTGGTTTTGTCTAGCTTTGAACCCTCTCAGCACTCTGTTAGAGGGTTCAGGGTTAGGCTATCGGTTGCAGAAAGATGATCAAGTTATATCTCACCTTCTTTACGAGTATATGGATGATTTGAAATTACTGGCCTCCACAAAATTACAATTGACGGCGTTATTAAGGGTCACTGAAAACTTTAGTAATTCTATCAAAATGGAATTTGGTGTAGACAAGTGTGCAGTCATGTATGTAAAGAAGGGCGTGATTGTAGAATCTGAAGGAATAGAACTTTCAGATTCAACAAAACTCAGATCTTTGTCTGCCACCGAAACTTACAAGTATCTGGGTTTTTCACAGTCCTTGGGAATACCAGAATCTGGCATGAAACAAATGTTACAGGAACACTGCTTTGGCCGCCAAAAAAAGTACTTAAAAGTCTTTTATCAGGCGGTAACAAGGTGCGAGCCTGTAACAGTTGGGTCATGCCGGTTCTGATGTATTCCTTTAGTGTACTTAGATGGACTCAGACCGAATTAGATGCCCTTGACAGAAGAGTCCGTACATTGCTTACTGCATTCCGCATGCACCACCCACGTTCATCGATTATGAGATTGTATATTCCGCGAAAGTTTGGAGGTCGTGGTCTATTAAATATCAAGACTCTACACAATCGCGAGATATACAATCTCAGAGAATATTTTCTACAGATGAATGTGGGAGTGCATCGCAATGTAGTTGCAGTGGATACTGGTTTCACCCCGCTCGCTCTAACTAAAGAGAATTGGCGCAAACCTGTAGTACTTAGTACTACTGATCGCAAGGAAGTATGGAAGGGTAAAGAACTTCATGGTCGATTTTATCGGGCCCTACACGGGTCTGATATAGACTTTAAAGCGTCGACGTCTTGGCTACGGTATGGTGATCTCTTAGAGTTTATTACAAAAACTAGTCTATTTAAAAAAATTAGTAAAATAAACATCCCAAAGCTAAACAGTACAAAGTAAGTTTTGTGTAAGTGATCCTCTCTTTGTGAATTGTGAGTGTGTACGTGTGTGAGTGTGAGAGGTTGTGTTAACGATTTTAAAAAATTATGTTAATGTTTAATTATGGTTTCCTGAAAAAGTATTTCATAATGTACAACGATGAAGTCACTATCTCGGTACCGTCAAAAGATTTTCCGTTTCTCGATAGTCTAGGCTTTGCAGCCAGGATGTAACTTTCTTTTTACAATCATTTCTATTTAAGCTATAGATCGAAATTAGCCCATTTACTTTATTAAAAATGTACGGACCCAGGAAACAGTAGAATCGCCGGATAAACGACGTGCGAAAAGATCTCCTCGTATCACAGACTCTGCTTCTGAGACGGCAAACTATACGACGGCAAATATAATACTTCTGTACGTTTGTTTGTCACCTAACTCCCTCTAAACGGATGGACCAATTTGTGTGAAGTTTTTCATGTACATTCCAATGACTTCCTGAGTAGTTTGAAAGCACAGCTAGACCCCATAAGTGGTGCTGTTATCGGTTAGTTACCAAATTTGATTTGCTATAAAAGAAAACATTATATAATTTACTGGTATTTTTTATTGTGTAACTGGAAAGAATAGAAAATTATAAATTAAAAAGTAAATTCAACTTTGTCTATATTAAAAAGTATATCCGGCAAGATCGTTCATATTACGAAGCACCGTTACAATTTTTTTTGTTAAGTAATACGAAAGAAGTTTCTATTATATGTAAGAAAAGTTTCAATGGGCTAGAAACAAATAAGCGTCATGGGAAAACATTGCCGCTGCATTGAATGTGACTCCATTATTATCACATCCCAATATTTTGATTATTCTGTTTGTGGCTTGAAAACGACAAATTACATAGAGCGCAAAAAAAGGAAGGAAAGTGCTAAGTTAAATCAAAAGAGCTTAAAAAAAGACTTCACACCAAAACTCCAACATAGAAAGCTTGGAAAAATAGAAAAAAATAATTATTGAGACAGACGTAATAGTAAAGTTACCGTTAACAAAAAATAAGAACTCAACCGTAGATTCGTTAGAAACAATAATGTAATATCAAAATGAAAAGAATGCATTTAATTTTTTTTATTTCATTTAAAGTTCTCTCATTATTATTTTTATTTATTTTTTACTTTTATGCAACAAAGAATTTAATATAACACAACTACCATAATAGCTAAACACAACATTTTAAACTCTAGAGCGCCGGCGAGTACTTCGCCGGGACAGCTAGTGTCTAATTAAAGGTTTCTCCACACTTCACTCTCTATAAAAACACTAAATCCCGTAATAATTGATGATATATATATTATATATATACATATATCTCATGTTAGTAGGATATGCATCGGGCACGTTTGAAGTTTGATTATTATGTAACGAGAATATTATTTGTTTGCATTGATCTCTTAATTAAAATTACTTAAGACAATCAAGTTTAAGAAGAATTAATAGGATTTGTGCTTACATTATTCACTCAAGAAATGAATTTTTGTGAAATAGATATTAGTATTAAACTTTTTGTTAGTTTTATGCAGCACTAAGAGAAGGAATTCTTCTAAAGCGCTAGCATGCGCGCTATCGTGTTTCGTTGGTGAGTGCGAGACCGGAGATCCATTGATGCAAGGGTGACAATTATCGTGGTAACTGTGTGCGTCTTACACTGTCACGATAACTGTCATGCCTTTTACGTTCCCAAGCGGGGCGTAAAAAAGCATCTCACTAGGCCACCATAGTGTGGGATACCACACTGCACTGTCTGCATTTGCAATGAGTATGGTGACCACCACTCTTGAATTCTATTCATCCTTTCCATCAGGCCGAGCAGAGTCACTTTGGCAGGCTCTTAATGTAGAAAAAGAAACCTTCTTTCTAAGGACAAGCCCATATCCAACATTGGACTGTTAAAGGCTGTTTATGATTTATACTGCAGTAATATGAAAATCTATTATCATTTTATACATATTATATTGTTTGGCGGTTCATTATGCATAATCGTATACATACAAAGTCTGCTTTATGAATATTTATCATCCTGAACAGTCGAATACAGTGAGTTTTCCTCAAAGCTTCGATTTATTGTTTCGTTGTCTATTACATTATTCCATTTTATTATCGGGATGAGTTTTGTAATAGTGTTGCACTAAAATAATCAATTCTATTTCTGCTATGAAACAAGCTGCCACAGCTTCGTTACGAATACAAGTGTCACGAATCGTGTCCTGACAGCGAGTTGGCTGAATGCGGAAAACCCGCGAAGGGAAATGACACGGCCAAGATGACGTAACCTCTTCTTGTTGTAACCACAGCTATTTTCAGTATTCAATGAGATTTTACCTACTACTGCATGAAAATTATTAGTAATTTCTATATTTTGATTTCTTTTATTACCCACAGTACGTTTGTTACTAGTATTATTATATATTCAAAACGTATATATGAAATAAGTATTGTGTATATGAGATGTACGAATTGCAATACGTGTATATACATAAACAGTACTCTAATGGTTTTCTTTTAATTTACTAACACACTAGACCAAGACCAGTAGGAAGGGAATAGCAAATTTCTGCAAACACTGAGCTCCTTGACTATTTATAAAAGTTTTGAATAAATGTCATTACCACGTGTATTGTTAATATTATCATCATACTGTGATACTTCAATGTCTCTTGTGGTGAACTGCCGCATGTATGACATGTCATGATATATAATTATCTTGCCTGCTTAAATATATTTTTGTTTTATAAACTTTGTGTTAAAATGTTTTTATAGAAATACTGGCTTATAGACCATAAAGTTAGAATATTTTTTTTTGAATTCGATTTTACTACTATGATGTTTTTAATATAATATCATAATGTCTTTCAACGTGAATCGTCTATGTATTTGGTTAACTACGTATTGTGGCTTAAACTGTTTTAAAAAACTTCATTCCGAACAAATCTTAAACACTTTTTGTATGCAAAACATAAACATCTAAACTAGATTACATGAGATGGTCACAGTAATGTTGAAACGTTCGGCAGAAGAATAAGTAAGAATGAAACTATTTATATCATATTTCTTCACCTGTAGACACCGCTGTGACTATTTAATAAGTGTGGACCGTTGACTACACATTTGTCAGGAATACCTTCCCTTCTCAATCTAATTATTGAGCTACTGACTCATAAAATTTTCACTAAACAAAGAATAAAAACTATTTTGTTCTATGGATTTTATTATTTATTGGTCATTATTACATCTACAGCCCAAAAAGGCAGACTGTGATGTATTAAACACCTGTACCCGGCATAATTAAGCCCGCTACACTGGTTTAATATCACGGCCGCACAGAACAGTAAAGTTAAGCAATTATGTATTTAATTATTTATCTTTCAAGACTCAAGACTTAAAAGATAAATAATTATAATCTAATAAAACGTAAGTGTCTAAAAACAGGTGACCTATCGTTTGCCCGCTATGTAACGCAAAAAACAATAATTCTAGTCTTAGTTACGTGAAAGAAGAATAGTTCATTATCGTTACAGGAATGAAAAAAGATGATTGACAGTTTAGGAGTTAGGCGTCAGATTAAAATAATGTAGTTAGAGTTTATGATTTATGTGAAAATAATTAACAGTAAAATAATGTTAAGGGATAACGGATAGACTCAGGAATCTTAGTCAAAATTGGAGAAAGTGAGATCGCTCGTCTGTAACTCGAACTGATTGTTTCTAAAAAATCTCAATCTTCCAAGCTAGGAGCATCTAACCGCTTAATTCATATGCCCATCCCACAATACTCTCTTACCCGAGTAATTTACCAATGTGAAATCAAAATAATTGTAACCTTATATTTCATAAATATGAACTTCCCTGTTTAATATAATTATACCTAATAACATAGAACTTGACTGTGAAACAAGAACCCACTCGTCCTCATTTATTAGCCTCTTATGCCTACAAGACGTGCTTCAATAACTCATCTTATGAAATAACTAATTCAATTCTAGAATTTGCCAACACTTTATAAAGTGTTTACGTAATATTCAAAGGCCAACTGTTGCAAAATTGTAAAAACGCCTATTTATTTTTTATTTTTTTTAAAAATTTATTATCTATTATTATCTATTCTTGAACATTATCATCTTCTTAGCCGAAAGACATCTACTGCTGGGCATAAGCGTACCCCAAAGTTCATCGCAACTAGTACCTAATCCTGTGCTGCTTACATCGAACGGTCTCCTGCGACCTTCACATTGCTTGGTCCTTTAATATTGTTTTTGGAAAATGTGATAAAAAATTAAAAGATATTTCACTGACAGTGTCGATGTCGACCCAGATGTCGTCATATGGTTCCTAAGTACATTCTTAGCGCTATCTGTTCTGACAAACCTCACAGTTATACTATTTTTTAATCATGTGGTGGGGGAAGACTCTGACAAATGCAATACAGTCTATACTAACGCCGATATCATATAATCCTGCTTTAATTTTCAATAAGAACTATTATTATTAGTGTCATACTGTGAAAAATCTTAAAAATATGTCTTTAATTTTATTGTGTAGATCAATTTATATATTTTGATGTATATAGCAAATGACCTTGACCAAAATTAGCGCTTTGTTGATTATTCTCCTTCATCTTAGTTACTTGGAGACCAGTTATTGTACAGTAAATAGTAAAGTTTAGGCGTAAAAAAATATTTGTTTACGCAACTTCATGGGCAATAAAAAAAACATTTCAAATAGCGATTGAGGGCTAGAGCTAAAATTTAGAATTTTGTAGATTATTTTATACACATTATTTATAATTTCTCTAGCATTTCCAGACTCTTTGTTGAATTAAGTACAAATAAAATTTACCCATTATAGTGTATATTTATAGTATAGAAGTTATAAGAAAATATGAGCTAACTGCTAATAACTTGTATTATGTTGTAATTTTTTTGAAAAATGGCTCTCATTTCTTTAAAAACTAAAAGTAACACTCATGTCGAGAATTTTCGATTTCTCTCAAAATACTTAACACGTGCTGTTTAAGTGTGAGTACTCTCATATGAAAAAGGTTCCAGGTACGATCATTCTTTAATCCTTTCTATTACAAATATAACTCTAAACCCATTGCACACTCGCCGTACTGATGCCGTGCCACTCCAACAGCTTGGCGCGCTTACCACATTTACGAACGAAAAGTGGCACAAAAATTCTAATAAATTACAGTATTTTATAGGTTCTACACTAAGGCAAAGTGCCCAAAGAGGCGTGGAGTGAATGGTTAAAAACAAGCGCTGTTAGTGAGGTTATTTATTAGATTAAGTATATATCACGTTTTCGTGTTGTAAAGACTCGTAAGATGCAGTTTCAAACATGTTAAAGTAGATAAGTAATATGATAAAGATGATATGATGTGATGATTGCAACACAACTGCTATTTTACGATTTAGTAAAATATTGTTATAATATCACAAGTTACAAACAACATAATAAATTAAATCAAATTAATATAACATAGGCGAGTATATGTACAGCCTGAAACCTGAAGAAAATAGGTATTATAACATAATTTTCTATTATAAAATGTATATCCCTACTAATTTTATAAATGTGAATATAAGTTTGTTTGTTACAGTTTCACGCGAAAACTACTCAATCGATCATCATGAAATTTTGTACATATTTTCTTGGAAGTATTAGAAGTAACACAGGATACTTTTTATTAAAAAAAAGATAGATTTATTTAAAATAATCTGTTACGAAACTCAAAGTGGCAGACCAAATTCCACACGAGCGAAACCGCAGGTAAAAGCTAGCAACATATAATGTTCCTGGGTATTTCTTGATATATGTAGTTCATTATACCTTTTTGCCAATGGTGTCAACAAATCTCTAAGAAAGGCAATAGGATTGTGACTCACCAATTTTCTGCGATTTTCTGAATAATATCATAAATGAAATAAATACTCGACAATCAAAATGTGCCCTATTTTTACAGTTGCTTGCTATACGAGTTTTACTTGTATTCAGATGTACGAAGGGCCGTGAGCTAGTGCTCTGCGTACGTATGATTTGAATGTATAGTTTTAGTTGTCTATTTGTCACCGACGTCGTTTGGCGTATTAAACATTGAGTTCTAATTATTTCAACAAAACGTTCTAAATAGCAATCAAAACCATGGAGTTTGTTTATGCTCTGACAACCTGCTAGAATACGAAATATTAAATTTAGGCAACACTGATATAAAGATAAGGGCTAGAAAGCCAGTTTTCAAAAGATATTAGATAACACAATATTAAAGCATACCCTAGTACAACTTTCATATAAATTATAAACTCTGACAATCTGGATCCAGATTTTGTCTCATTAAAGGGCACGCAGTTAATTAAACACAATTAGTTGAATTTTAATGATTAATCCATAGTGAGCTTATTTGATATTGACTTGATGATAATGATGCCAATCACAAATTTACAATTCCCAAAAAAAATTAAATTTATTCAGTCAACTAATAAATTAGTCGACTAAAAAGAAAAAAAAAGAATTAATTCAGATATCTCCAGTAACAACAGGTACAAAAATAGTCGAGGTAGAACCGTGATCGTACCAACTTTTCAAATTTATGTGGACCTAAAATAGATTTTTTATATTTACGCATATCACCGAACTTGATACACAGTTTTCACATTTCTGAACATCGTTGATTTTCGATAGCCACACGAGCCATATTTCATGTATTATTATTCCAGGTAAATTTCTGAATAGATTTATGCGAAATTGAACACAGAAAATTGCGTTACATTCGTACCAGAGAAATGTGAAAAGGATGCTTTTTATACCGTACGTGAAGTTTTATATCATGATATAAACATTTAATATTTGTAATGTTGCTAACACTGAACCACTTTCCCTTTAAATAATATAGGATTTGATGTGAGCAAAAGCCTATCGATTAAGCATATTAAGAGAAAACAAAACAGTCAAACGTACAACCTTCTCCTTTTTTAATGTCAATTAATAACCATAGCATTTAACAAATTAAAATTTTCAAAATTTCCCTCTATTTTATCTTCACTTTATGATAATAGAACTTTGAGAACCTTTTCAAAAACTGACAATTCTGAACATAATGTCATTATATGCAAAGCAACGCTACGTCATCAATGCAGTAATTGGATAAGAACAACAATTTGTGAATCACACAAGATTATTTCATATTGGAATCGTATCTCGAACAATCGAATTACTATCTATTCTAACAATTTGCAAAATCTTGATTTATCTCGCTGATTAATTAAAATGATTATAATACGGAATACTAGCTCGTTGATAATACCGCGTTTCACAATAAATATTTAAAAAAAAAATATTATAATAATATACCGATTGTTGTATAAGGGACACTATAAAATATTTTCCGTGTTATAAGATATTTACCACACATTCAAAAACGAACATTAACAGTACCCACGCTAACAATTACTTTTGGATCTCACTAATTGTTCCGTTAGGACATTACTATCCACGTCGTATATTTATAAATATCCAGATAATATATATAAAACTTTTGTACATGGTCCACAATTACCACAGTTCCGAATTTAAAAAGTACAGCCAAAAATGCATACTCATAATTCTTTTGTGTATTATTTCAAAAAGCTTTGTATTTTAAATATATTATATTTCAAGTACTTCTCATATAGTTTTGTAAAGTATGTGTTACGATTGTAGCCAACAAATTATAGTAGCATCAGTCCCAAGAACTCCCGTAACATGTTTGCGCGGGATGTCAGATTCAAATGTTAACGAATTCTTAGCCCACCCCATAGTTTACAAGTCAAGTCAATTAACCTATCGCCGTCCACTGCTAAACGAAGGTCTGCTCCGAGGAACGCCAATGAACCTGGTCTTGGACAATTCGCATCCATCCGTTACCAGCCACCTTCTTCAAGTAGTCGATCCATCGCGCCGCAGGGTACCCTACACAACTTTTGCCCAATCGTGATATCCACTCTAGCAGACTTCGTTTCCAGCGACATAGTTTACAATTGATACTTATATTTTTAGCACCAAGGTGACACCATTGAACCTTAACCTCGAGGTCATTATACAGTATACAGATGTTGCACAAAATATAACTGAAATTATCAAATGTTCCAGGGATTGTAATTCATATTTATTATTGTCGTCTCGTATAATTTGCATAAATGTTTCAAAACGATGTTAGTTTAAATTAAAGTTATGTTTTACAATAAACATTTACTATGTGCGCCAACTGTATTTACTTTTGTTTAAATGCAGTTAAAGGAAAGACGTATCATGTGAATAGAATTGCCTCAATCTAATCTAAAATTATGATAGACTACACTTAGGCTTTTAGACATTTAACACTATTGGAAACGTGACAAGTTAAAGAGTAAGACAAACTTAGTTTACAAATAAATGTACCTGAATTCAAGTAATTGGACGAGAAATTCCACTTTACTCTATTTTTTGTTTATTAGATATATATTTTAATGTGTACACTTTGCGATATCGGGTGGGTCACGAATTAGTTAGTATTTGAAAAAATCATGTAAAGAAAACCATTTGATATGTTTTAAAAACTGTTTATTAACAAGAAAGCTAATTAGTTGGAATTTTTTTTTAAATTACGTCGTCTAAATAGCCACCGTTTCGACATTTGCACTCTTCTAAGCGACCACCGAAATTTTCGAATACTCGTCTTGCCGACGAGAGACCGCGTGATCGCCGGCATTTCGTCGCTGATTTTTCTTTTAGTTAACGTAGTGTATTTGGTTTATCGACGTAGACACGATTCTTCAAATAACCCCATAAAGAGAAATCTGGACTCCTGGGTGGCCATGGAATGTCACTTCGTCTGGAAATCAGCTGTTGAAACCATGTACCCTATAGTAGGTTAAGCTCAGAGCAACGAGGGGAATCGCAGAAGAGGCATACGAAAATTTAAAGATTTTAAAACAAAGACACAATACATATTTGAAATCTGCGACACGACATTAAAAAGTACCCTTTAAAATGATTATATTGTAGAATATCTAGAAAAACCTCGTGAAGGTTCCATCATTTCTAAAATTAAGTACAAGCTCTAGAAATTACCTTTCTGTTACGTACGTACGTACGTACTGTAAGTTACAATGTGGTTTAAAGTAGTGTACCTAATTCCTTCGACTAGGACGTTTTAGGACGCTTTTCATAATTAATTTATTATGAGATTCTATATTTTACTTCAATTATTTTCTGAGTCAACATAATAGCTGACTAAGCATCGTTTTAAAATTATGTATTTATAAAATGTGTGAGCGACATAATGCCAAACTTTGGTATGGAGCATTTACAATTAGATATCGTGATGGCCAATTAGAGATCATTATGAGTGCATAAACTTTAATATGAAATATTTGTACATGTATAAAGAATAGAAATGATAAAAATAACGGTTCCGGTAGGCTTCATTGGATTTATGCATGGCATAAAATGTATAATTATCGAAGTAGAATGTTCAATGTTCAGAACTTTTAAAATTGTGTCCTTAATAATACCTTCTTTACAGATTGCAATTCACTGCCAAAGAAAGAATCCGCAATCGCGTACTAAAGGTAAGGTTGTACCTACACAATCGTCAGATTTGAAAAGACCCGTCCATTATACGCCTCGTTCTTGATTTTCCGGTACAACAAAGGCTTACTGTCCTAAATGAGACGTCCTACCCTGTTCTGTTTTCCTACTGCTAACTTAGCTGTTCTATACAGAGTGTTGGTGTGTTTTGAGGTACCTTAAATGAATAATAGCTAAAAGCTAACTAAATTAAGATGGCTATAGTCTTATATCCTTTCTTAAAAAAAATGTTTTTAGTTATGTACAGTTCAGTTATATAAGTGCGAAGAAATTCATTTTCTTGCAGTCCTTTGTTTAGAAAATATTTACAATTGCTCCTAGACTTGACCAACCAATTAGTATGCTAAGCTACAAAATAGCTTGTTCTGTAATGTTTTATAACCGAGGAATAGTGAATTATAATAATAATAATATTCCGAACATCTGACACACAACTCCATTTAGTCTCAACTAAGCGACACCTGTACTATGCGGCGGAAACGAGCGCCGTATCCCTCTCACAAAGGGAGGATCCTCCGACTAGGCAAGGTGATCATGCTTGTCGGGGTACAGCTCAAACTTTTTTTTTAATTATTTTAATTTATTCGTCAAGTTAACAATAGAAGTACAACTTACACGTGACTGCTACAAATAGAACACGGGCAGTGTTCTCATGGCTAGTTTCAATTGAATGACTCTCGACAAATATCCATTAAGATACGGGTAGTACTTCAACTTTTGCAAATAATAATTCAACTTAATATCCATCCTGTAGTACGTACTTACCATAACAAGGGTCAGGAGTTCAAATAAAATGTTCTTTATTATGAATAAATTGTCTTGCGTCTTTAGTATTAATATAATACCGCCAGTTTACAAGAACTTTATCGTAATACAAGTACGTAAGGCATAAACCAAATTAAAAATAATGTATTCAGGTTTGTTTGTTCTTAGCTAAAATTAGAGTAATAAATTATATTTATAGTAATATATTTTTATTAATTTTTCAGTATTTAATTTATCTATAATTATAAGATTTTGAATGTCCAATATAATTTAGTTTGTAAACGACTTAAAAAAAAGCGAGCATTTCTCAATATGACTGTATTTTCTTTTGTACATTTTGCCTTAGGCTGCTGAGCTGATTAAGAAAGGTTCCTTAATATTTTAGATTTGGCAGATAACTCTTCAATCCTCTATTGCGAATCGATTTTCAAAATGATTTTTGTATACAAATACTTCCAAGGTGGTTCCACTACCACCATGTCAGGATCTGACGATGGGATCCCAGAGGAATTAAGCGAAATCCTCAAATTCTACAGCCCCCATTACACGTTTTAGCTTATTTCTTTAGTCTGACCTTTAGGTGATAAAGAATAACTCTTTCAATAATACCATATAATCTTGTAATCTTCTTTAAAGCTATTTGCTAGACGTTTGTGCTTCTTTACTTAGATATGTGCACGTGAAAGTAGTAACTGAGATTATAAAAAAAAATAAAAAAAATAACAGTTTCACATCACACAACAACAGTTTTTAACAGTCCACTGCTGGATCTGTATCCTCTTCTTAGAAAAAAGATTATAGTCTACTACATCACGTCAGCCAGATAAGTTAGTATAGGGTTCAGGTCCCTAAGGAAGTCTCTTTGGTGATTAGAGTCGCTGGGCTTAAGGGTGGTCCAAGATAAGACGGAGACCCTTTTATTTCATGGACCCCGTTGTGGTCTGCCTCCCGGTGCTTTTTTTAACTATATTGTTAAACAAAAATATTATTGCTTAGGTTATTTACATACGTACATTAACTATTAATGGTGTACATCTGTTTCAAGTGTAAATTTTATAAGATGTAACAAGAACAACAGAAATTAAATTCCCAGTTTATTCACTCTTATAGTAGCATTTTATAATTCATTACGATATATTATAAAACTATTTTCTTAAAAAAGGCAAGATCATATTTTCTCTTTATCACAATGGCTCAACAAAGTGGGATGAGTGTAGAATGTTCGGTGAATGGAAACAAAGAGTGACAAATATTTGCCGATGGCTATACGTGGTAAATCTTTTGAGAGCCTCGTCCTATACTGATATAAATTGTGTACCTTTTCACACGTTTCAGTTACTGGGCAACTGATGTTTAAGTGTTTAGCATCGAGTTTGAAGTACATATACAACTTGTTCTACCATCAATTTATTTTCTATCACCCACTCGTATATTATTGTGGGACTGAAGTCATAATTAGGTATTTTCATTTATTTTTATTCAATCATGAAAGTGAGAATTGATTTACTCAGATATATTGTAAAATAATTAATAAACTGACTTAATTTCTACTAATTATTTGCCCCATTTTTAAATAAAAATCTTACGTACAACCAATTTAATTAAATAATAAAAATGATAACATTTCTTTACTATATATTTCTAGCCTTTGTTATTCCCAAAGCTTTTTGCGTCTGCTGTTAGTTTAATCAGTTTTATTTGAATATCAGTTTTGTTCTAAAACGACTGGCATCGGACCTCCGCAACCCTGAAAGCGAACCCAAATTCTAAAGTTGAACTTTACAATAACAATTAACATAGATGTTAATGGCAACTGGAACCGACGACTTAACGTGTTCTCCGAGACACGGACGTGAAATACCGCCAAACTTCCATACTCTGAACTCTTATTAAAAATTTCTAGCAGAAAAAAACACAACAACACTTTTGGTCCGATCTGGGAATCGAACCCGAGACTTCTTGTTTGGCAGCCGCGTATGCTAATCACTAGATTAACGAGCTAATTTCTGAACACAATTCTTTTTCTACAAAAGCTAAGTTGTAAAATTATTTACAACAGACACTTGCTCCTTTATATTTTGGCCGTGGGTAAAGAAGCAGCATTACAAAAGTAAATTACTTAGAATTAATAAATAAAATTAGAATACTTGACGTATTATATTATTATATTACAACGAGGAGGAAATCGTATAGGGAAAGGCCTATGTCCAGCAGTGGACCGCAATAGGCGGATGATGATGATCATTCTGTAACGGCACGATGGTACGACATCTTCAATAAAAGTGTTAGCATCGGATGTATTCAGACTGTTTAAGAACGGAATAGTTTACTTCTTTTATACACAACTGTTATTGTTAAAGTGATACGACCCCATTAAACAGAGACGTCGGCTTGTGCTTGCTTATGTTTGCTTCACAAACTCTGCTCAACAATGAACCAGGCCCCAACTATCGGTCCACAAAGTTACTTTTATATTAAAGAAATTATATTAATAAATTCAAAATATAAAATGTACAAAAAGATTTCGTAAGGAACTTGAATCGATATTTCAAAAATTCCCGCAAGTTCCATCATAAAGCAACACTCCAGTGCGCTTTGCCGCAGACGACCGCCGACGAGATTCTTCAAACTTAACAAAATTCCCAACTTTAGTACGATTCATCATGCCTTGTATAAAGGTAGCTTATAATATCTTCAACACCATTAAATCTAAATTATTCCCAGTATCGTGTTCAAGAGTTAGGTAATAGAGTAACTTATAACGGATATATATAAGTTGCTATCAATGAAAACTTCAATAAATTGTATATACAGGATTACAATCTCATTTTAGAATTTAACTTTGAAGAACCTGTAGGTCTAGTGGTTAGTGACTGATTGTCAAGCCGGGGATCGCTGGTTCGAATTCCACCCAGGATAAACAACACAATAAATACAACAGCCAAAATAGTTCGGCGACAGTCAATATACATATGTATATGTGTTGTCTGTTATAGTCTTAAGAAACAGTAAGAACAAAGTTGAACCGACTTCGATCAATACTGACGAAGAGATTTAAAAATTAAAATTAATTATATTCTCCGTGTAGTGACGTATTAAGAATACAGAATGTCACCACGCCTTCTCTTCCCACGGGTGTTGTAAGGGACGAATATGGGAACAAAATATGAAAGACATCATTGCACAAAGAAAAGCAAAACTTGGACCAAACCCTGTACCAACTGGCCAGTATGGTATAATTGGCCAAAACCTTCTAGCTAAGGTGAGGTCCATGTCCAGCAGTGGACTGTTAAAGGCTGTTGATGATGATGCATTATATATTTAATTAAAAACTAAAATACGTGCAACCCTCAATATATAGTAACTGGTAACATAATTACAGTAATAGATATCTTCTAGTCTGTTTGAAGTCGGTGCCAAACTCTATATATATATTATATATATATGTATATATATATAATAAGTAAAACTGGGGGTCTATCAATTTAGCCGTTTAAAATGGTTATTTGGAGGTTTAAAATTAAGTCGGATGACTAACTACTTTCTATAGTGAAATGAGGTCTAACTTCAATACATCGGATCTGATTACGCATATTTTTAAAAATTATAACATAGTGAAATCTATGTCGATTGAGAGTGGACACTGAAATTTATTATCACGATGATTAGTGACCCATAATGAGCCAACAGATTCTACCAAAACGTGAAAGGTAAATACAGTTATCACCTTCAAATCTCGTAATACTATTACGTGACCTTAATACGTAAAAACTATAAACCGAAAAAGTCTAATACAGAGTATCAACGGCTTGAAGGCAGCGTTTCCGTTTTTGTGTGTAATCGACAGGCGGCGCTGGTGACGCGACTAACGATCGCTGTCGACGTCTTCGTGAAACGTTACATTGATTTATCGACCTTACCAAGGGCTAAAAGATATAGTCATGATTTTTACGTAGAACATGAATGGTAGTTATGAATACATGAATGAACAAATTAAGATTGTATAGAGGGCGGTAACAAAATTTAATGCTGACATAATTCTCAAAAGAAAAACAAACCACAAACTTACCTTCTGTGTTTTGTATGTTGTCTCTGGGCTAACTTAAAAGGAGGAAACTGCAGATAGATACGGAGAAGTTATCCAAAATAACCAGGAATCATCTGGCTCCTAAATAGTTGTTAGGAAATGTTTGATGTTGAAGACCTGAAGATGAAGAAGAAGTTGTCTTGTTTCTTAGTAAGTGACACCATAGGGTAAAAAGTAAAATTTATAATAAACACCACAACATATTAAGTAACGCTATGCCGCAGAACTCTGTCTTTTAAAATAAATTTAAAAGAGACCTGCAATATTTTCTGATCTAAAACTTCATAACGAAACGTGTAACGTGTAAGTGGGTTGTCAAATAAAGTGATAAATAACATCTCCATAAGTAGGTGTGGTTCTCTTAAATAACAAGATTTAAAAAAAAATACGAACAAAATTTAGTAGAATTTAAAACTAAAATTAAATCGTAAATCTTTATTAAGCAAATTCGTAAACTATTATAAGACTTTCTTAACACTTGCCTGACAACTTCAAAGTGATATTCTCTAAAACGGAAATATACATGTTTATTAAATTATATTTAAATGAAGTTCATTAGAATATTTTGTGTAAGCTTTAACCAACAACTCCTAAAAGTTATAGACAACATGAATATCCATGAGCCAAATATGTAAACACATATTACCAGTGAATAATTTATTTTACTTGTTATGAAGGCTAAATTATATATTTTACGAAATTAAAACGAATTCTTGATATATTTCTAAAAACGAAAAATATAAATACAGACAGCAGCCACGAAAACTAAAAAATACAATGTCTAGCCTTACTAGCAAATGAGATTTTTACCCTTAGAGTTAGTGATTTTTATTGTTTATTTGAAAATAAAATACTCATACGAGCAATTCTCTCAAATTTAAAATAAAATTTGTAAATTCATGAATAATAAAAAGATAAATAAAACTCTATTTAAGAATTTTCTATATAAGAGACACCAGCTGTTTGCCATTACTATCAAAAGCAAAACATTAAAGGCAGGTGTGGTTTATTGAGAGACTTTTAACACACCCAGCAAAGCTTTAACTGCTGAGATAGGTATATGTGCCGACAAGTTCGATGTGTAACACAAGCTTGGTGACGCGATCAATTATTATAGAATCGTGGTGAATCTAGTGGAATCAGATTAAGTTGAATTCAAAACTGCTATCGTAAAACAACTTAAATTACACTACAATTTTAGACCAACGTATCAAATCCAAAACTCATCTGCTGAAGCAAGGAAAAATATGTTTTTCTTATGTGCCTAAAATAACCGTTTTATGCAAGAGCGGCGTTTCTCAAGATCCCCCTTGTTCAAAAGAAAATAGAACCACAAGCAAAATGGCATTTTAAAGCATTTATTCGAACCCTATTGCAGAGGCATGGTTACAAGAATGGAGTAAATCGATTACTGCTGGAGTATTTTTGCTGATGCATAAAGAGGTACTGTAACAAACAAAATTTTTATTCTATTTCAATTGCCCTAGGGTGCTTACACATTATTGTGTTTTGATTTCTTACTCTATTTATGACGATTTATTTTCTATTTTTAAAACTCTTGAAAAATCTAAATGCGTTATAGATATTTTTTAAGCTAATAAATTGTTCATAAAGTATATCTAAGGTTATTGTATACGATTTTCTCTCTATTAAGTGTATAAAATACGGACTTCATATACTTAACACTTACCACATACAGACTTTGCAAAATATAGGTATACAAGATAACTTGTCTGCTTAAAGATTATTTGAAACCGGCAAAATTAAGAATGTGCTATTTTAATTATTTTTGTTTTGCACCATATATATTATAGTAATACAACAAAGATACTATGTAGAGGAACAAGTGTCATGTCTCCCCGACACAAAAGGAGGATCCTCCGACCAGGCGAGGCGATCATACCTGGCGGGCCACGGCCCAACAGTTGATGTTGGGATATTGTATATTTATATGTATGTATGCTAAGTGCCATGAGAATCTCTATTTCGCGATACAGGATTAGTAGTGTCTTCGTAGTTCATTATACTCCTTTGTTCAGAGTATCTTCGCTAGATGGTGCTGTAATAGGTTTTTCTGTTTGCGCATCCGTGGAAGTCGCCACAACTAAATTAAATTTGAAGACTACTACTAACTAAATAGTAGAAAGACTATAACACAACACTATATTTTTATTATAACTTATTGTTTTAAGAAAATAAGTGACATCAATAAATGGTATTGTTCATGTTCAGTAACAATTCATGTTATTAACATTGATTATAATTTATTGTGAAATTTTGCCGCAAGCTGAACACATTGTCGCATAAGCGAAACGTAACTGGAGAGAATTGCACGTTCTGAAAAGAAAACACAGGTTTAACTAAATAAAAAAAAACAGTCTACAGGTGGTCAAGAAAAACAACAGTTCCATGATTGGTTGTTAAATAGTGTATAGGAATCAGGTCTATCCTTAGAACGGACGTTTTGAATGTCTAGATATCTCACACCATTTCGCGGGCCAGACAGATCTCGAGTTGTTTTAATTTTTTCTTCTCTGTTGCTCGCTTAATCGGCTTTTACGGCACCTACATGATGAATAGGGATGATTACCCTCCGTATTCTTACTTTGTCACTACAGGGACGAATGAAGTCTTACAAGTTATTTGTTTTTATTCAGGGTCTGCCAATGTAACTCTATTCTGTCTAGCGGAAAGCATGACTGAAATCAATATCTTGACCTATGGTGGATTCTAAAAATGTTTTCCATCGTTCATAGTACAGCTACTTTGTCAGATTATTTAAATAAAAAATAATCGAAGTGTGGTAATCACTATACTCATTGCGAATGCAGACAATGCAGGCTGATATTTAGTAAGAAATGATCAAACTTACACTACGCCAGCGAGTATTTTAATATAACATTTGAATTCAAAATCATATTTTATTCTTTGAAGTAAATATAAAACTAAAACTAAGCTTTGTCTTTGGAATATCGAACAGTAAATGTTAAAGCTCGTCGGTCCAGGTAAAGTTTAAAAAAGGTTCTACCAACTTCATGAATTTCACTAAAATTTACATTTGAAAACCAAGTGGCGTGTATGTGTTCCACTTTCAATTGTAAAAGCTTATAAATCTTTATTTTTTATTCATTGATTTAATTTTTTTGAGTATTTTGTGTACAATATGACACTAAAATATATACATACATTAATAATATACATTAAATAGTAATACATTAATAAAGTTACCAAGAATGTATCCTAGTAAAGATATTAGAACTAAAGAAATCAAATCAGGATTAAAATGTTTAATTAACACGAATTCTCTTTGTGACCGTCGTCGCATTAATGATCTCGTATTTCTTCACAAAATAGCTCTATAAAATGTTGTGATCTAACGGAACGAATCCTTTATACGGTCCCATCGAAACCGTCGAGATATACTATCACCAGAAAATTTTAGTTTTCAAGCCGGCAATCAAGTCTATGTTTAAACCCTCCTCTGAACAAGAATATGTAGAGAATATAACAGCGTCTGCTCACTGAGAGACACAGACATACATGTAATTCTAAATAAATTTAGTAGCTCCATAGTGGAGAATACCAACAATAGTAACCAATATTACGTTTTATTTTACTTTACTTTAATTTATATAATTTTATTCACTTTCTATTGTTTGTTCTTGATTTTTTTACTGTTTTTGTAGTAGTAAATGAAATCTAGATTTAAGTAATATTCAGATTCATTCGTTTTTTACACTTATTATTTTACTCGTATATTGTAATGTTCGGTATCGTCTTTTATGGTGAATGTTGTATGTGACTGTAATGAGTATGTATGCCAGATATTACTGTTTTGGCAATATTGTTTAGGAGTTTATAGTATGTACTCGTATACTATATGAATAAATAAGTTAGTAATGAGATCAAATTTCGAGGTTATACGTTGATCCTACTAACAAGTAGCCCTTATTGTGTCTTATAAATTAATTTATATTACGTACAGTGATGCTTTTGAATGTTAAGAAGTCACATAACCTAATGATTTCGTTTTATTGTTTACATACACACTTCAAATTCGCAGTAACCAAAAACGAAATGTATTAAATTTTAGATCAAAGATCTATCTTGTTCCAGATGAATGGTAAAATATATTTTATTTTTTACTGTACCTGTACGGGACAGAAACTAAATCTTTTACCAAAGTTAGAAAAAAAAATAGTAGTAAATTGAACTAGCTTTACGACAAGAATTTTAGCATACATATGTACATAGTCATAGTAGCAGAGTGCCCAAATTTTCAGTTTTATAATATTCTTTTTGCATAGTGGGGTTTTTGCATTGTATTCTGTGTGCGAACTGTTGCTGAATTAAAGCAAAAAATAAAATAGCAGTTTAAACGACACGAATTAGAATAGTGAGAAACTATGGCTATAATCACCAAAATTGACTCATGAACTTATGTCGTTTTCATGGTTTCCACACTTCACACCAAATATTACATATATGTTTTATTATCTGAATATTTTCACATTGGAAAAATATATTAATAAGCACGTTTGCTATTGGAGCGCTTGGAGCTTTAAAAAATATCAAAAGCTCGAATTTTAACAACGATAAATAAAATTTTAAAATTTAATTACTAAACTAATAGTATTTATAGAATTGGTTACATTTTAAAATTGTGATATGAAGTTGGGATGAAAAAATTCAATAACTTATTTGTATAATTAGAATATATATTTAAATGAAATATAATACTAAAACAATAGTTTAGTAAGCCGTAAATACTTTTAGTATTTTGAATTAGAAGTTTTTTCATAACTTAGTTACTAAAGGTAAAAATTTACTTATTTATTTAAGTAATCGGCTCACTAATAATTTTGTACGATGTTTAATGGCTAAAAGACATTTTGCAAAAGTATGAAATAACACAATTATTTACAAATATAAAAAATATATCGTAGATACATATTTCACGCAAGAATAACCGAACACATATACACATATATTCATGGTCCAATAATAGCCGCGATGGGTGCGAAAAATTGTGACATTTACCGATGTGGGTAAATCAATTCAGAGACGAGTGTAAACAGTACCCATGTCAGCGAAGCGTGAAGGTCTCTAGTACATGTGATTGTTTTGTATAAAATTGATTTCAACCCTATTGAAACGACATAAATACTACGATGGTAACTTTACCGGGAGTATTTCTGTGCCTTCATCGCGACAAACCCCAAGCAGACTGTTGTCATAGATAACAAAACGGCCAACCCAACGACTCAGGTAAACATTGGCTTTGTCAAATATTATGCGGATAAAATTTCAAGCATTCTTTGTTTCCACCTCATGAAACCTCACTTGAATACTTGTTATTTTTTCCTTGTATATTTTCCTCCTATCATATTTTTCTACGTTTGTTGTATATATCTTTATCCTCCCTAATTATTTTTTGTTATTGTGTGACAAAAAAGCAGCGAATTTTTGGATATAATTCGTGTATTTTCCATTTTCAATACATAATATATTTGTTTTTGTTAAAATAAATAGTTTTTGTTAAATACGTTAATCTCTGAAAGAATGTAAAAAGGGATCTTAAACGTCTCTTTTAATAATTCATGGTAATATCTTACCTAGCTCTTCACATTTAAGTACTTAGCATTCTAATAGAATAATAAAGTGATGTTCTCCAAAAAATTAGTACAGGACGTAAATTCATATAAATAACATATTCAAATGGCTTCAAGGAAGCTGGCTAATCCCGTTGGAGGGTTATGGATAATCGGCATAGGCAGAAGGCAAGGTCATGCCGTATCGCTCATTAAAACTTTGTTTTATTTTTAACAATGGCTCGTCTATAATACCAAGCCTACCTATTTATTCTTTTACGAAAACAGTGGATTTGTATTATGCAAATATCACTCTAGTCCACTTACACGCGGCCTGGTCCGGCAGGTCCTATTAACAGGGTGTGAGTCGAGGTGCGGCACGGGGTGCGGGACGGGGGTTGTCCGTCAGTTGATCCGATCGCGCCGGGACGAGCTGATTGATGACGCCGATTAGTGATGCCTAACCCGCCCACGAATAAATTGTCGACTGATTTTTTGCTTCGTAAACTTAAGTCCGACCCGTCGTTGTTATGGATGCGAATCATGTACGAGATGCGTGAAAAAATTTACCCGATTTTAAAAGGCTCAGTTTAATACATGGCACTTTGGTTATTTTGCTTTGGTTCGTATGCTATATATTGAGATACATAGAATTCCTGTGTGTTACAAATAGAATTCTTGACTTGGTTCGCAGGATTGAGGAACCGCAAAGATTCTGAGCTACATTGAACGCTACACTCAAATGATCTGTAACAAACCTCAAACATTGTAAGCAATATACACTCTAAAACTAAACTGAGGCGATAACTATTTATTGATTATAATATTTTGTTGCTTTTAGCATATAACCAAACAAATTTTGACTATACTATTTAAATATACTTAATTTGATTTTAAAATAATTAATTAAAGTAGTCAACAAATTTCTAAATCTTTTCGAATAGAGATGTTTCTTGTTAAATATTAAATTGTCAATAAAATGTAACATAACATCCAGGCTCGGTAACTGCCCCAACCTACGTTACTCTTGCATGATTCAGAGTATATACAAAAAGAAAAATCATTTAAAAAGAAACCACCCTATATTCAGTATCGGTAACAACTCAACTAAATCTATGATGAAATACATGAATACATAAAAATTTAGAACAAACAATAATTAGATAAATATACTAAGTAAGCAAATTATAGTAAAACTAATATTGTAACAAAAATAAGCAATTCGGTACGGACAAGATATCAACAATTAATAATCCGCTATTTTTGAGGCAGGCATGAACCTGTCAGCAAATTATGCTTACATTCAATTTTTCAACATTACAATCTTATTGATGAAATAAGGTACACAGTTAACTATATAATCAATATTTAGGACATATGTACGACTGTAATTATGAATAGATAAGCAGAGACATATATATATATATACACCCATAATTAGACAACTGTGTTTTTCACACTCACGCAATACGACTAAGGCTAAGGTCCGAATTGTGCTCACAGCACTCACGACGTTTACACTGCTAACGTGTGGTCCGAATTAGTGAGCGCGCCAACGTCTGTTAGCAGTATTAATAATTCGGACCACTTGTGAGTGTGCTTACGAATTCAAAAAGTTGAACATAACCTTACAGAGCACTTTTTGACATAAGCACGAGTAGAATATGTGGTGCAGCCGATGCAGATGATAAAATGCTTGTATTTCAAGCATTTTCCGCAATCAAAATTTAAATTACCCGTTTCCAGCCTATGACCAGCAGCAGACTATTAAAGGCTGTTGATGGTTATATTACCTATTTCAGGTGATTAACATGGATATATATAATAGTGATTCAACATCCAACTTGCTACGTACATACGAGTATAACCGATACTTTTGGAAAAAACAATTGCATTTAAAAGTTGATTTAATTTAAAAAAACGAAGAATGTTTAATCAAGACTATATTTGGTGAAATGCTAGAATGCACTATTAAATGCCAAAGAAAACAAAGTCCAGCTGAAAAATAACACATTTCTTAAACCATTGGAATAAAATATTGCCTAAAAATCATAGAGTCAAATAACTGACGCCAAATAACGTCAATGCTCACGATGCTAATGATCCGACCCATCAGTACTGTGAGCAGTAGGTAGTGACGTCACATGTGACGTCATAGCATCCACAACGCTAAGGGTGAGCGTGGAAAACACGAATTGGACCGCACGTTGGTACGCTATGAGCGCTATGAGCGTGATTCGAACCACGGCCTAAGTGTTTAATAGCATGTAATGCTTTGTAATTTCATAAAAAAGGTAGACGAGTAAATCAGAGGGGAGAAATAGAGATATTGTTTTAAGGGATGGATTGAAAGTGTAAGCTTTTATGTATGCTTTACTATATACCTATTGTTTCAGTAGGTCACATACGAGAAGTATCTGTTACTCGTAGTTATTGTTATTGGGCATTCAGAGCTTAAATAATAATGTAAAAATTCTAAATTATTATGTAAAACGACATGTCAAGAACAAAAGTCAAATTAAGCTTGAAAATTATACCCTTTTTGATCTTGACAGATTCTAAAATACATATTGATACAAAATTCGTTGAATCGTTGACTTGATAACTATCAGTTACGTTCCAACAACAACATTAGAGCCTTGAACAATATTAGATTTTCAGTCTAATTAAGTATTCTAGACTAGTCTCAGATTTCACTCTTCTATCGATCAATATATAAACTTTAAAAGACTATGTTATCAAGATGATCACAGTTTCTCTCTGAGACCTCCGCTTTCCCAATTAACACATTTTACAAAGAAATTCTTAACAAGGCCTGAAGAGTCTAGATAATATATTACAACGTTATTTTTATCTCTCCTTTTTTGCACACCGTAAATTTTAAATTACATTACGATCGGTTGAGAAGTTAAGGTGATCACAATCTTACATTTTCATTTGTACAATAATGAGGTTTTCTCTGAAAGAAGTAGGGCGCAACAGATTCCTGCACAAGTGAGAGCTGTTGTACACCTTTCGTTTGGGAAATATCCTCATCTAAAGAAGACAAGCAGTGACATGGACAAAGAGATATGGTTGCCTATGCATATCTTTATAGACTCGAAAAGAAGAAGAAAAAATTTATTTTACTCATTTATGTGAAAGGGAGGCTGAAATTCAAGACCATAAATAGTACGCTTGTAGGCGAACATAGAAACTCAAGAAGTGCTGTGAATTTATTTGTTATCAATGAAATAATTTTAGAAAAATGGGTTAATAAAAAGGAAATTTCTTGAATATCTGAACAAACAATTAAGTACACAATAAAATTTGTTTATCTTAAATGGAACTTTAGCATAGCATAGCATAGCGTAATTAAGAACACGCAGCGTAAGAGTTATTTTTCCATGTTTCAGTGACAAGTATCCGTACATCTAATCCCCGCTCGTGTCCTATAATCGTCCCATCGGATTATGAGAATGAGGGAACAGAGAGTGCACCTGTGTTTACGCACACACCTATGCACTATAATATCTTCTGCGTTGTTGGCTGGTGTCCGTTGAGACTGGCCGCCGTCACCGAAATTGTAGAAGCACATCATCATCCGTATATATTTAAAAATATAAATACTACCGTTTGAGTATTCTAAATATTTAATTATCCGTGTGGTGAAGGATTAAGAATACATAGTGTTACCACCCCTATTCATTCTATGGGTGTCATAAAAGGCGACTAAGGGACCAAGTATGCAAGACAACACTGCATCCCATTTTTTTTTTTTTACCTGTGGAAACCCCTTCGGGCCGTCACCCCACCGGGGTTTACGGCGAGGCGGTGTGTCGGAATCGGACCGACTAAAACCACACGGTGTGCCACTCTGCGCCTAACATAGGAGGGATCCGGGAACCGCTGCTATTACGACATCCAGATCCCTCCTAGCGCCTGCCCGCTAAAGCGGGCACCATCTGCGGATAAACTCTCTATTTAGGCGACGTACGGCACACGCGCACGTCACCTCCTCGCGGCTGGCCACTATAGCGGATGGAGGGGAAAACCCGTCCCGACCACCCGCGGCCACACTCAAGGCGGCATGAGGCGCTGGTATGCGCGCCTCCGCCGCCCGGCTCGCCGGCGGCGAATTGGGTCCGAGTGGAGATCGTCCTCCCGGGCCTTCTCCGCCGCCTCCTTCCGCGAAATTACGTCTTCGCAGAAGGTTGCGACCGCGGTAAAACAACTGTCGCTACCGGCCATGGAGCGTATGACGACCGGTAGCGAGAGATCTCCTCCAATAACTGCAGTGAGGACCCCACGCTGCGCCGCCCAGGCGGAACACACCGCTAGCGTGTGCTGAGCAGAGTCCTCACTGCAGTCGCAGTGGTGACAGGCGGGACTCAATTCCCTCCTGGTGACCGAGTGCAGATACTTCCCGTAGCAACCGTGCCCGGAAAGGACCTGCGTCAGTCGGAAGGAAAGGGTCCCGTGCTGCCGCCCTGCCCACTCGGCGATGACCGGCTGGAGAGCCTCCACGAGGGCAAAGCCAGCACGTGGAGTCTCCAACCGGGACGACCAACGAGCCATTGCGGCTCGACGAGCGGCCTCACGCCACTCGCGTACCTCTTCGGGCAGGGGCCGTATGCCGCTACCCGCCCGGAAGTCAGCCGTCCGCCGATAAACTTCGGCGAGCACTTCCGCCTCCAAATCCCACGAGGGAGTTCCGGCTAAGGCGCACGCCGCCTCCGTCGATACGGTGCGGTAACCGCGTATGGCTCTAACCGCCAATATCCTCTGAGGGCGCCAGAGGCGAGCCCTATTCTGGGCGGTCAGAGCCGCCGCCCACACCGGTGCACCATACAGCGCCATTGACCGGACAACCCCCGTGTATAGCCGTCTCGTCGCGACGCTGGCTCCACCCAAATTCGGCAAAAGTCGCCCAAGGGCAGAAGCAGCGCCGTCCAGCTTTGGAGAAAGCTGTCGGAAGTGCTCGTCGAGGAGCCACCTGCCGTCGAGGATCAGGCCCAGATATTTCATCTGGACCTGCACCGGTACGAGGACCGAATTGACTACGATAGAGGCGCCGGGTGGTGGACCACGACGGGGCCCATGGAACAAAAGGGCCTCCGTCTTATCTAGGGCCACTCGTAAACCCAGCGCCTCAATGCGCCCGACCACCAAAGAGACTCCCACAGTGGCCAGGCGCGCCGCCTCTTGAAAGTTCGCCCCCCGGGCCGTGACCAATGTGACTTGAAACAAACCCTATTCCAACCCGTCTGGCCAGCGTGGAATAGTAAGCCAAAACCTCCTTGCTAAGGAGAGACCTATGTCTAGCAGTGGACTGTAAAAGGCTGTTGATGATTCTAAATATCTGAACTTATGTTGTAGTAGATTTGAACTGATTAGGCTCATTCAAACGCGGGTAGTAAGTAATCTTAATTTGCATAGATTTGCATCGAGCTACGTGGTGCAATGTGCAAGCAGTTGCGAACACTATAAACTATCACTTCCGACGTCGCGGTGTTGAAGTGAGTCGACAATATATCGTTTCCTTACCGTAGAAATATACTTCGCTTAACGGTTATAATAAATTTAACATTCTTTTTCGGGTAATCGTGTAATCGTATGATCCACTAATTGTACTGCATACCGCATAAGTAAGCAATTGATATAATACCGTTGTTGTAATATAGATTATCGTATATTTAATGTAGTATTCGAAAAGAAAGTGATCAGAAATCTGAATCACAGAACAAAAAATTAAGGCAATTAAAGCAACTCATTTTTAGGTCAATAACATTCACACATTACTAGCGATACGATTGAGCCTTCGCTTTATTTTCATGTGCCTGTTACAAAATGTGTATTTCGCTTCGCATATTGAAATACAGTTCGTTAATTAACTGCATAACTTTTATATTAAACAATGCAAAAAAAAATAAAGAAACAGCTCTCATTTGTGTACGATTATTGCTTACGGAATACTTTCAACAATTCTTCACTACTTGTAAACTTTTACATCTATTTTTATATTAAAAATTCTAAGAAACACGCATACAATATTACATGCTTTTATGGAAAATTATTATTAATATAACAATTTTAGACTTCTAAAATGCTTGTTTATTATCCGTTTAATGTTTTTTATGTCTATCTTATGTATTGATATTTTAACAACAGCAGTTGCAGTAGGAAGAAATACTGAACATATTATATATGTGGCGGGAGACTTTACAAATATTCATGTAACGGACACAAAGAACACTCAGACTGAATAACAATTTATGGAACACAAAGTGTTGTCCCGTGTGGGGATCGAACCCACAACACTCAGCGCAACACAGTAGGAAATAGTGACAAAACCACTTCCTCAGACCTATGACACTCTTTTAGAATACCATTGCAAATTAAAGAATACCAAATCGAGCAAAATTTCTACATTACTTCTACATCATAAACAATAGAAACAGAGGCTACACCAAAACGATAATGCTTTACTCACCACTATCATTGCATCGCAGAGGCACGAACACTTCTCCACCTCCTGCAGCCCTCGCCGTCTTGCATCCGCCAACAACATCCGCTGCAGCAATGTTTTATTAAACTATATATTATTTACAGTTTGTTATATCATTGCTCTCGACAAGGTGATAAGACCATCCGATTTGTCGACTCCGGATCAATACACATCTCACACACGGTTATTTTGTTAAAAACTAGGCAAAGATTGTACTATGGTAACCAAACCCTTGATAAACATACTTATATATTTCAGAAACATAATAAATAAAATTTAATAATACCTTTTTAAATAATACACGTCTAAATAAGATATAGAATAAATGACCGTACCTATTAGACAAATATTGTCCCTTTTAGGAATTAAAATACGATTTCTTGCATACCTACTATTTGTGACCATAGTGGCCAACACTTTTTATTTGAGTTACTTTGAAATGTGACTTAACAACAATAAAAATAGTATACAGTTTAAAGAATTATGATTAATCAACTTGGAAAGTCTTTGCAATTAAAGGTGCATAATAGGTAAATAAAATGTAGAACAGGCAATTCTGTAGTTTCGCAAGTTGTAGCAAAGTAACGTGCTAAACTTACAGTTGAAATTTCTGGTTATACCATCTACAATATTTAATATTGCATCATTATCGTTTATATCGACGGCACTGAAGAAACTCTTTAAATTGTTCATGTTTTTTTTTTCAATAGACACTTAACTCCTTGTGGTATAAGAAGAGTGGCAGATTGTTAAAATTCCTTAAATAAAAGATGTTACTCAATATTAAGTTAAAGTGAAAGTTTAATAAAAATCAATAAATTATATAGCTTTATAAGTCTATCTTCTAATAGAGCATTGCTTAACTGATGTCAATCAATGTGTCAAAAAAGAATCTATGATTTTAAGTAAAGAAGTTTAACCTTATTGGTTTATGGTGGTTTAGTTTTTATAGTAAAAGTGGTGAAGCTGTGGCTGGTATTAGTCAAAACATTTCTTCGCAGCACTCACCGTGATGAAGCAAAGGATAAACTAGAGTATAACTACTTTAGTACGTAACGCCAAGGGGTCAAGTTGATTCAAAATACTTTGGCAATCGATCGATTTGCCTTTTAATTGTCATTTTATTAGTTAAAAAAATATTTAAAAAAATATCAATAAAAAGTCTAGGTATCTTATTTAATATGACACAATTTGTCAGAAACTGCGATTATTTTTATAAAGTATAATGACAAAGATTTTGTACCTCACGAGAAACTTCTGTTGGAAGTTAAAATGGTTTGAGACTTGGCCTACTTTGACAGAACTGAATTGATTCTTTCCAATTGCTTTCTCAGTTCTAAAAGTTTAAATTTTTTTACAGCACTGAGGTCAAATAAGCAGACGAACTTTAACTCAACATTCGCTAGTTCAGTGTCGTCCTTTGGGATCCCCCTCTTATAGAACCAAGGGGAAGAGAAGTTTGAGCGAAAAGCAACCAAAGAATTTCTTAATATCGGTTTTCTGTAAGGTTGTAGCATCGCTTTTGTTGAGTCCGGCTATTTGTGTTAAGCACACGTGACTATGCCACGAGAGACACTTCATAGAATAGTACTAGTACGAACATATACTTAGTCTGGCCATAAATACTGTTACACTTAATTATAAAAAAATATTACATTTGAATTTCGAATCTGTCATTTTTATACGATTGTTCATTGTGTTTTCTCATTTTGGCGCCAATACATTGTAAAATATTTTGCGATATTAAAATGGTGTGGGGTGATAAAGAGAACCGAATCGCTGTGATAGCATTACACAAAGTAGGTATGGAGCCAAATGCAATTTTTAAAACTCTCCATACACTTGGTATTAGTAAAATGTTTGTGTACCGGGCTATTAATAGGTACAATGAGACCTCCTCTGTTTGTGACAGAAAAAGATCTGGCCGTCCACGTAGTGTTCGTACGAAAAAGGTGGTCAAAGCAGTAAGGGAAAGAATTCGAAGAAATCCTGTCCGAAAGCAAAAGATTTTATCTCGGGAAATGAAGATAGCACCTAGAACCATGTCGCGTATTTTAAAAGATGACTTAGGACTTGCAGCCTATAAGAGACGCACTGGCCATTTCTTAACTGATAATTTAAAGAAGAATAGGGTGGTAAAATCGAAACAACTACTGAAGCGGTACGCAAAGGGAGGTCACAGAAAAATTTTGTTTACGGATGAGAAAATTTTTACAATTGAGCAACATTTTAACAAACAAAATGACCGTATTTATGCTCAAAGCTCTAAGGAAGCTTCCCAATTAGTCGACAGAGTGCAACGTGGACATTATCCGACTTCAGTGATGGTTTGGTGGGGTGTTAGCTATGAAGGAGTGACTGAGCCATATTTTTGTGAAAAAGGTATCAAAACATCGGCACAAGTGTATCAAGATACCATTCTTGAGAAGGTAGTTAAGCCCCTTAACATCACCATGTTCAATAACCAAGTATGGTCCTTCCAGCAAGACTCGGCGCCGGGTCATAAAGCTCGGTCCACGCAGTCTTGGTTGGAATCGAACGTTTCGGACTTCATCAGAGCTGAAGACTGGCCGTCGTCTAGTCCCGATCTTAATCCGCTGGATTATGATTTGTGGTCAGTTTTAGAGAGTACAGCTTGCTCTAAACGCCATGATAATTTGGAGTCCCTAAAACAATCTATACGATTGGCAGTGAAGAATTTTCCCATGGAAAGAGTGCGTGCTTCTATTGATAACTGGCCTCATCGTTTAAAGGACTGTATTGCAGCCAATGGAGACCACTTCGAATAAGCTTTTTATATTTTTAATTGTTTTATATTTATGTATTAAACTGACACACTGTAAAAGTAATAAATGTTATTTGCAGTTAACAATTTTCTTTTTTCTTTATTACAATATTTATGGCAAGACTAGGTAAACATACATACATCATACACAAAATCACTTCATGACCACGGAGTTGAGGCACAAACTTTAAAAAAGAAAAAGCAATCTAACTCATTTATTTTGACTATTAATACTACTCGTATTCATGCATTTAATTTCTAAAAATCAATCAAACCAAGTGGCCTCATTATAGAGATTACAAATCACGAACAATGCCGCTTTTACAGATCAAAGGGAATTACAGACCTTTGAAAAAGAATTAAGCAAAAGGTGGTTATAAAAATTAATTATGAACCATAAAGGTCAATGAGCACTTAAAATAATAAAGTGAAGATCAATTATTTTTAAGTGATTTGATTTAGCGAAAAGAATTCAGAGCGAATTTTTGATAAGCACATTATATTAATAACTTGAAATTTTAAAAGAACACACGATTAACGCACAAAATATTAGATTTTTAGTTTAATTTAGATCAAATTGAACGAGATCTTTTACATTTCACCTAGTGTGTGTTGCAAGCCGGTTCGACCGCGGCAGTACCACCCTCTCACTTAAGACCAACCTAAAGCGAAAGCATCCATGTTGTCGTGTTTGTCGTGAGTGCGAGATCGGAGGCCCATTGCAGCAAGGTGACAGTTTTCGTGGTAAGTATGTGTAATATAATGGCACGCTGACTATCATGCCTTTTACGTCCCCAAGCGAGGCGGTAAAAAGCATCTTACTAGACCACCATAGTGTGGGTCACCGTACTGCAATTTTTGCATTTGCAATGTGTATGGTGACTCTATCTCTTGGGTTCTATTCATGTTTTCCATTAGGCAGAGTAGAGTCACTTTAGCAGGCTCTTAGAAAACAGGTTTCCTGAAAAACTTAAAATATTCTTGTCAAATAAATTAGACGTAACAACTTCTCAGTACAAACATAATATGATGTATGCTCGTAGGTGTTGCGAATATCTATGGTTTGATCATTGCAAATCGTTAATTTCGAAGATTTGTTTCACATTTGATTAGGTATTTTATTTCAAATGTGAAAAAAAATATTAAAGTTTTCTTACCTTCATTTTTAATGTATACAATGGTATAAATTTTCCATCTTTAATTCCTATAGAACGCACTGATGCCATTAGGCTTGATACTGAATTAAATTAGTGAACCCCAGTGTAAAACTTGTATAGCGTTTAAAACAGTATACAGAAGACACAGCCCTTGGGCGCATAAAAGTGTTTACGTCATTCAAAACTTTAATATGAAAAAACTAATTGTAATAAAAGCAACTAAATAAAGTTTAGTATTAGATTTAAAGAAGGCGCAGTTTAACAGGCACTACTAACCCGTAACTCAGAACAAACTCTTACAAATTAAGGACTAAGATTCACTTTTAACTAGGATAAGGTTCACTTACTCTCAAATACGTCTTACATTAGTTGTTTGCGCATTGTTCTTGTATTTTACTGACATTAATGCTTTGTAACAATACTAGGCTTACTTCATAGTACTATTTTAATTAAAGCGATTGGAAATTAAGAAGAAATTTATTTTTCATAATACATTTTTTTTACGAGTATATATTATACATTTGAATATTTAATTATAAGTATACACATATTTATTAATAACTCTTTAGTATATAAAACATTTCAATCCATTTCATGAACTAAAAGTGACAATATTGACAATGAATTTTAGTACCTTTAACTTTTTTCAAATTCTATTAAAATTATCTTCCACCTCACGTTCCTATTTTTTGAATGTGGAAACTCCCACTATTAATCGCTACTTAATAATTAAATAACTTATTTGTGCCCATCCTAATTAACTAAAACAGTATCTCTTTAGGGTCAGAGTAGAAGAATCTGAATGAAGCCTATTGGAATTTCACCAACTGTTAGCAACCATGTGGACCCGCTGGTTGACTATGATCAGAAGATTGAGAACCACTGCTGTATTCTACAAAATGGATTCCACTGCTGCCGGTGCCCAGTGTGTCTAGCAAAAAAAGTACATTCAGCAGAAAAACTAATGTTTCTCTAATCTATCTAATCTAATATCTAATCTATGTCACCAAGTCCTCTGTTAAGGTCACTTTCTTGCAATCCCTTGCACAGATAAGACACAATTTTATCTTCTTTTTTCAATTCTTTTGTGTGATGCTGTTTTTTTTCTGTCGGAGTTTATAACATAGTAAACTCCTTTATAATATACTGCAAAATATTTGAATACAGGGCGTTGGAATAATATTAAGCATCGATATTTGTAATTATTGTCATGTTTACAATATTGTAATAAATCACTACAGTGTTTTATAAAAATTGTTACATTTACATAACACATATGCACAATATACATGATGTAAAAGTACACGATAGAAGAAATAGAACTTCAATTTCCGTAATCTGGGATCAGAAGTTAGGCACAAAACTTGTAAACACCATGCATGGCACATATTAAAAATAAAATGTGAATAAAAAAACGAATATTTATGACATGTTTTATGTTTCTCATTTGCCATTAATGAAATTTTTCCATTCACTTATATGAAAGAAAATGAACGTTATTTGAGCTGAAATATGACCCACCATATGGTCTCGGTGGCTTTAGCTGTAATTGACTTCCCCCTAATGAAATGGCGTTCAGTCACGGCGCAGGGTGCTTAACATTTCTGAAAATACTTTTTACTCAACGTTCTCGGATTAACGGATAAGCAATCTGTATATACATACATATTATCATATATCGGATATAATGTTATATACATATAATTGCATAGTTCAGTAACTACTATAAAACCATTTGAGTTTCCTTTAATCAAAGTATGACTAAACAGAACAGGACACAAAAGGAAGTACTTAAATGACCTAATTTGAATACTGTTGTTCTAGACCAGTTTAATTCTTTCTCCAACGTTAAAATTTTTTTAATTAACTATGAGCTTAGGAGTCATTCTTTATTATCAACAGCCTTTTACAGTCCACTGCTGGACATAGGGCTCCCCTTAGCAAGGAAGTACTTAATAGTTAATAAAACAAATACTCATACTTAATTTATAGTTAATTTAAAATTTAATTTTCTGCCTCATTGACTAAGTGTCCATTACAATAGTACAAGAAAACTAAAGAAATATCGGAACTCAAATTTAATTGCAAGATCACACGTCATCATCTAAAATTAGTCTCATAGTCTCAAGTACAACTAACATCAAATTTAATTTTACTGCTCTAATAACTCTCATTCGTAATAATTTGAAAATAAATGTATTTTGTGTATTTGTAATTTTGCACAATACTAAGTTATTATTATAAAAGACAAAGTAACCAACATTTGGTGTATAACCTAATTAAACAAATGTATGCTTCATTGTAACATTTTATCATAACTTTAAAATAATCACTACTTGGAACCTAAATTACACACAACGTAATAATACCTTTTGGACGAGGAAATGTAAATGTTTGGCGGAAAATGGTTAAAATTTCATTAAAACGTTGTCTTTCTTTTGAAAATCTTTGTCTGGTTTATAATAATAACAAAAGGACCAGGTGAGAGCTAATAAACAGAATGGCTTTGTCCTCTTAACGAGCTTCCACGGAAAGACTTAGCCGTGCAAATATAAATAAACTGCTATTGTTTCGTCCACTGTTGGATGAAACTGCTTTTAGCGATCTGTTCGAGAATACAGCGAACATCTTGTACTATTTACTTTCTTAATCAGTGACTAACCAATACAAGTATTGCCTTTTCTTTGTTGCTCTGATGTTCAATTTTCTTGGTTTCATGGAGTCTTGTATCTAACGAGTGTGAGAAATTAACTATTTATATTTTGTATTTGTAGTTACTAAACAAATGTCTTCTCAATCATAAAACAAGCCACTATAAAAAACTTTAACTATTATTCTGTTATTAGTTTTCGATTTACTTAACGATACGACTTTTTTTAGTCACGTATCTACGTTAATGTTTTTTTTTTATTAATTCGTTATTTAAATACTTACTTAATAATGTTTATTTCACATGTAAGTCCGACTCAAAATTGTCGAATATGAAAAAATTATATTCATTTACTTTTTTTCTTTACTTTAATAAAAATAACTGCTATTTAATCTGGTATAAAATTCGTGTTTATCTATTAATTCTTACTAACTTCGGTTAAAAACATAAATTCTTAGTAGTTATATCTTCGATGTAGCATCATATGTAACAAAAACCATATTTGCAAGATTCCCTATAATAAGCAAAAGGTTCAAATCAAATATGTTAATCATTATTACAAGTTCGGTGTTAGAATGACCAAATTTCTTTTTTTTCCTGTGCGGTAATCATCCTCATCTGTTAATAGTTATGTCAAACTTGAGGCAACCAAAAACCGCACACTCTATCAGGTACTAGTGGCTAGGGAACCAGGTGTACCTAGAAGAAAGAAAATCCACTGGCGGCCGGCCAATCCGCGGCGTTCCACGAGCTCTCATTCCATACCAATGGCGCAATTGTGCTACCGAGCGAGAGAATTCCCACTACAATGGCCTCCATGAGGTCACATTTGAACTCCGCTTACCCCGAGCAATCTGTCAGCGTGTTAAGCGCCGTGCCCACGATCCGGCCATCGCAGTGGTGGCATTCAGACGTTGGTTCCTTGCGAATCAGACGCAGGTGATCTCCGAAGCACCCTTTCCCAGTGAATACCTTCGTCAGCCTATATGAGATGATCCCATGAGTCCTCTCGAGCTAATCTTCTTACTAGAGGCCTAGGTTAAAATTTAAAGAAAGCACACAATAGCACTTCAGCTTTAGAAAAGAGGCAATAGGTTTATTATTTAAATTTTGTGATTTCAAGTCCATCTTGTATTAATATCAGTTTATGTTTTGAACTTTTAAAGGTATCTTGAAAAAGAAGGAAAGAAAAAACAATATATGAATCCGATTCTCGATCTGCTATATTACTTTGATGGTTTCAGATATCTTTAAATGAAACTTTATTTGTTGATAAACACATATGTATCGTATTATGTAGTTAATTTGCTATCACAAATTCTTTTTTTTTCAAATCTATGAAAGACAGTTTATAAACAATAAGAGATTTTCTCTGCGTAACTTGAAGCAAAAAAAAAAGAATTTACAAGAAAACATTTACATAAATGTATGAATAAATGCATAAATAAATGTAAATGTCCTATTGATCAGACAAAACACCGAATAAGTATTGTCTTTTAAAGAATGAGTGAAATGATATAAACTGCAAAAAACACGCACTTACTTTAGATCTAAAATAACTACCCACGTACAGGGAATCAGACATACAGTGGAGTAGTTATCTTTTCTTAAAGCTGTACGTAAGATGTACTTAAGAGCTAACCCAGTCCGGACAGGCTGCCCCTATCAGAGGACCCAACAGGCAAAGCTTATACCCCACACTAAATATTTTTATTCTGCGTTGGATATGGAGTGTTGTGTGTTCTGTGTACTCGTGTAGGTATTACGCTAAAGTGAGTGTCACACACGATATCTCTTAAGAGCATTACTAGAAGTTTACGTTAAGTGTTAAAGCGTTTTACTTACTTATGTGTAGGAGTGTTTTTTTTGTATTAAATTGTTGTAGATCGTATGTATAAAAAAGAGGGGCAAGTGTAAAGGAAACTATATGTTCACTTTTAAGCAGGTTAAGTAAAAACCTAGAAAATTAGAAATAGTAGGTTTACATGGATAAGATGTAGGTTTTGTTTCTCAATGAATGAGAATTGTCTACTCAAATTGAGTTAATACTTTAACGTATTGGTTGTCATGGCCATGAAACTAACATATTTTACTGTTTGTTATTTAATAATTTAGTGAAATAAAGTAAAATACTGAAGACGTAGTACATAGGTAATTATTTTAAAAAAATATCAAAGCGCTGTACATTAAGATCAATACACAGACAGTTATTTGCCATTGCTTAGACATGGAAATAAAATTAAAAATGAGTGTTATAGAAAAGTTTCGATGTATATAAATATATTAAAATAGTTTCATATATTTTTGACTGTTTTCTTTTTGGCATGTAGTTGCAAAGCCAATATATTTCTTAATGATCAGCTTTTGAGTTAGGCATATGCCACAGCCTGCCACTCACTGAAGTCTTGACGTGACAAGCTTACTCTTGCATTATTAAACTAACTCTAAATTAACTCAATATAACATATTAAAAATTTCCTGACTTATAATATTTTCAGAACATAGTCTATTAAAGAAAAGTGTATGCTGCATTTTGAATATCGATAAATATTTATAATAACTGTGGCGACTTCTACATACATAAAAACATACTACAGCGCAATCTATCGAAGACACATCAAATTGTGGAGTAATGAATTACGGAGTAACTATTAATCCTGTATCGTGATATATAAATTCTCGTCGTGATTAGCATAAACACTACATCCCATTTTTTTTTTTTACCTGTGGAAACCTCCTCGAGCCGTCACCACACCGGGGTCTACGGCGAGGTGGTGTGTCGGAATCGGACCGACTAAAACCACACGGTGTGCCACTATGGGCCTGACATAGGAGGGATCCGAGAACAGCTGTTATTACGACATCCAGATCCCACCTAGCGCCTGCTCGCTACCGCGGGCACCATCTGCTTATAAACTCTCTATTTAGGCGACGTACAGCACACGCGCACGTCACCTCCTCGCGGTTGTTCATTATAGCAGATGGAGGGGAAAACCCGACCCGTCCACCCGCAGCCACACTCAAGGCGGCATGAGGCGCTGGTACGCGCGCCTTCGCCGCCCGGTTCGCCGGCGGCGAATTGAGACCGAGTGGAGGTCGTCCTCCCGGGCCTTCTCCGCCACCTCCTTCCGCGAAATGACATCTTCACAGAAGGTTGCGACCGCGGTAAAACAACTGTCGCTACCGACCATGGAGCGTATGATGGCCGGTAGCGAGAGATCTAGTCCAATAACTGCAGTGAGGACCCCACGCTGCGCCGCCCAGGCGGAACAAACCGCTAGCGTGTGTTGAGCCGAGTCCTCACTGCAGTCGCAGTGGTGACAGGCGGCGCTCAATTCCCTCCTGTCTAGAAGAATCTGCGTTAGTCGGAAGGAAAGGGTCCCGTGCTGTCGCCCTGCCCATTCGGCGATGACCGGCCGGAGAGCCTCCACGGTGGCAAAGCCAGCACGTGGGGCCTCCAGCCGGGACGACCGACGAGCCATCGTGGCTCGACAATCGGCCTCACGCCACTCGCGTATCTCTTCGGGCGGGGGCCGTATTCCGCTTCCCGAAGTCAACCGAACAGTCGCGGACCGTCAGGTATGATCACCTCGCCTGGTCGGCGGATCTTTCCTTTGTGTTAGAGCTACATAACAACCGCTCCTCCACAACAAGTTATTAAACAATAATGCCGAAATATGAACATACAACTAAATAAATGAATATTTCTATGTAGTGTCTATTTGCATTTGCGTTATTATATTAAACTATATAGATTCTTGTTGATCTAATATTCAAAAATAATTATAATTATGTGTTATGAACCTAAAGTCAATAACAAATTGGTTTATAAAATCATTGTATAATTTTCTTTCTCTTGTCAATTTATTTCTTACTACTAATTTATTTAATAACTAATATAGTGTTGTGTTATGTCAATTATAATAGGATATTTACATTCATTTATAATAATATGGACCCGAAGACAATAATAATTTGGTTTATGGAATCATTGTTCAATTTCCTTACCCTTCCCAACTTATTTCGATCTTTTTCCCAAAAATCGTATCGGTTTCTAATAATCTTTATGTATCTACATGTTATTGTTTGTGTGGCATCTAATAAGCATATTTATTTATTTCCTTTAGGCAATAGGGGAAAAATTCAATAAAGTAGTATTATCCACTGACAATATCGTAATTATTATTTATTAAAGTAACTATGTATGTCTTGGTACTTAGCGCACTAGTATTTTTTGTAACACTGTGAGGATAAATAGTAGACAAGATATAATGAAGAAGGATTATATGGTAATAAAATACGAGTACGTACAGCAACTAAAGAAAAAGTCAGAGTCGTGGCCTATCAAGAGGTCAAACAGATTGCAGGAAATAGAGACGTGACGATTACTCTACCGGCAAAGGATTGGTGCTTAAATTGAGAAAGAAGAAGTATTTGTTTTTACAACCTTCCAAACCAACCTTTAGAACCTTCGTAAGTTACATTGGAAGTACTGACACATATTTTTACATGATAATTCGCAAATTATGATTGAAATTTGGACTTTTGAAAATCCTTCCTTCAAGATTTATGACAGTTCTCAGCGTAATTTCTTCTACATTAATCTTAACTAACCGTGCTAGGTATATGATTATACGGTTCTTTCCTTTTAATATGTAAATTATGAAGTGTATTTTATTATGTTTGTATAACTGTCTGTCAGATGTATATAAACAGTTTATATACTAGTTACTAGTCTTTGATTAACCTCTTTGGAACATTGTTAAAAGAAGATAAATTATTTTAAATGTTACGTTAATGATCAACAACATTGGGCTCGGTCAAAATTTCATCACAAATTAAATGTATTTTACGATAAAACTTAGACTATTGCAGACATTTAAATCTTCTACGCTCACATTTCAAGCCTTCACTAGCGCTTGTGGTCAAGTAATGCGACTAGGATTAGTACTGTGGTAAAGTTGTCTGGGGTTTAACTAAATGAAAATTATATGTGCAGCATTATATGACCTTAATTTAATTTAAATGACTTTAAAGGCGAATGTATAACTACTGATGTATATTTTTAACGTATTTTTTAGTTCAAACATTTCACATCTGTGTCTAATATTTGTTAAATACACGTTAAAGGGAAAGTGATTACAGAAGTAATAACTTGACACATCTCACATATAGCAGTGAGATCCTAAACTAGGCAGGACCTGTGCTATGGTAACTATACTTTTCTGTATGTCATAATAACAGCTGTTCCCGGAACCCTCCTATCTAAGGTGTAGAGTGGCACACCGTGTGGTTTTATTCGGTTCGATTCCGACACACCACCCGCCGTAAACCCCAGTAGGGTGAGGGCCCGAGGGAATTACCACACGTTAAAAAATAAATGGTAACCATACTATGGGTATACTATACTAGTATATTTATAATTCTACATATATTATAGATAAATTATTCCCACACACAGAAAAAATATGTTGCTCTTTATGTAGCTATTTGTAAAGGGTAAGAATCGAATGATCTTGAATGAACTACTGAACCAACAAATCCAACAAAATGAATCCAATGAACCAATGAATCCGAATTATATATTCTAATTTTAATCTGTTGAACGTTTTCAAAGAATCCATCTAGAAGTTAACTATCTAGACGAAGTTTTTGAAAACATTCAAGAGTTTCAGCCAACCGTTGATCAAATGTCCTTAAACATAGCGACATTCTCTTTACGAAGATCTTAATTATTGGCACAATAAACGTTTCTTGGAACAAATAACTCTAGTATGTTTGAAACATACTCGTGAGTATTCAATTGTTATGTCCATTGACTTGTTACATGTGTGATCAAAAGGACAATTGTCCATTCGACTGCCTTTGAAACAAGGAATTTGAATAAAAAACATCTATATATAGCAATTAAATTTTATACAGGTTTCATGTATGGAAAGCTTATACCGTAAAAGACGGACTTGTTGGTTTAGTTGTTCGGGTTCGATTCGCACCCAGGACTAATGTTTGTGAGATGAACACGATTATTTGTTCTTTGTTTGAGTGTTAATATACATACATATTATACTCGTACATTGATGACATACAGATAAAGAACAAACAGCTGTGTATGACATGATGATATTTAATATTGTAAATGACAAAGATTAAACAATCATTCTATGAATTAAACAGTCTATTACAGTCTACTGCTGTTCTTAATCTATTTCTTTTATTCTTACAAAAATATTTTTTAACTTTTCAAACTGCAGAATTTCACCATCTTTATTCATTTTATCTTAAGGACCAGCTACAAAAAAAATCTACTGAAACTAAAATAGTGTAAAGACAAGGAGAACTTGAAGTAAACTCTATACCAATCTGTCTGGCCAGTGGGGTATAGTAGGCCAAAACCACTTTTCCAGGGAGAAACCTTTATCCAGCAGTGGAGTACTAAAAACTCTTGATGATGATAATGAAGTTTCTTCGCAGATAATCACCACCAGGATAAGTGGTAATCGATAATTGGTATCATCATCGCTGTGTAATCAAGTTTTATGAGCATAAATTTTGTTAGCTGTAACAATTACTATACCAGAGGTATGTTTCTCAGGATTACATTAACTAGTGGTCGCCCGTTGGTTGAAATTCGAACATAATAAATTTAAATTGTAGGTAACTTAATATACATTATTAAAATATAGTATTCAAACATTATTAATGTTCTACTGCCCAAAACTAAACTACACGGATTTGACCAAGACTGTTATTTGCCAATTTCTTTTTTGAACAAATTATATGAAATTAAAAAGAAGTAAAATAAAGAATACCTATTTAAAAAATATTTATTAAAACAAAACATGCTATAAGCATTGCAAAACAAAAAAACATTTTTTATCGCATATTGTAATTAATGATTTAAAACTTCTCTGAAAACAATGTTTTTTGTAAAAACTCTTTCATCATTTGCTAAATGTCCTTGGCCATTATATTCGGATATATAAAACCTTAAACCAGCGAATGAACGAACTCTACTTGCTGCGGCATACAATTGCCCATGTGTAAAAACTGGCCGATTTAATAAAACACCAATTTTTTGGACTGTTTTGTCCAATTGTAGTGAAATTTCACGCATTATGTTGTTGTTACATGTTTGACTAATACGTTCTTGTAATCTATAATTAATAGCAGTGTCAACATCATAAAAATATAATTGTGCATAACATGGTGAGCGACCATATGCAGCAGTCATTGGGCCTGATCTGTGATAAAAAACATCATATATTTTAAAATAATACACTCCAGTTGTGCCTACCTCAGCAACTTTGGCTTCTGAGCTAACCATAGCAAAACATGAATTATATTTCCTAATTTATTCTAAATAATTTTTTGATTTACTTTTTATTGAAGGTTCATTTGAAGTAAGTCAATATATAAAATATTATATAATGATTTAAAATATTCATTTTGACTTAAGGGTGGTAATATTGCTTTACCCTTGTGACAACATGAAGTGAATGCAGTTCGGTCGCCTAAAGTCACTTCAGATTTAAAAACCACTCTAAATCCATTAATCCACAATCATAACTTAAAAACACATTTGGAATGACATTTAGAGCACATTTAAATGTACGTATCTCTCAAAATCACTTATTTATCCTGAAGTACATACAATTACTGAAATCGTAAACTACATACTACAACTACTAATAATTGCTTTAAACCAGCAATAGCAAATTATATTTTTTTTGTACCTGAATGTTGTCATTGCAGATTGCTGCTACAGAACTTTCTTTATGCATATAATGAAAGTCCGTGTACATTTAAATGTATCTTACTGCTACACTACTTATATATATGTATATATTACATAAATTTGTATAAGCGCTCAGTATTTCACGTAGGATTCGTCAAATAAAACTTTTCTGTTTGACATTCAACTATGTCTATAACAAACAAAAGAAACAATTTGACCACAGAGTATGTATACGTGTACAAATATACTTGTGTATGCGTGTGTCAAATGCATGCTGGTTTGTGTAATGTTTTATTTATTGATTTAATGTACTTTTTATGCATTATTATTAAAATCTTTTTTTATATTAAATGAGGCAAATAAAACTTTTTTTTTTGATATGTCTATGTCAGTACTCTATGTCTATGGACAAAATGGCGTGTACAAATACATGTGTATGTATATGTGTGTGTGAAATGCATGGTAGAGTGTGTAATGTTTTATTTATTGATTTAATGTACTTTATAAGCATTATTATTGAAAAATATTAGCGTTCTGCACTTCTCCTACACATAAACTATAAGTGTACCAAATTTTATGCTCCTGCGTCGTATATAGATAAGGTTTTATACTATAACTACCATTAGAAAAAACTGAGTTACTTCTGTAGAATAAAGATACTAGACGAGTAAAGCTTCTAATTACGAAATTCCCTGTTCTATGCTTTATATGATTAATCCTTAAAACTTCAACAACAAAATTAAAACCTCTTACAGCTCTCGCCTTACGCAGGACGGCGCACTTAAGTTTGTACTTAGAGCAAATGCATATATCGTAGCATCATTGAGCTTACGTTGCGGTTACTCGTACCCGATGGTTGCTCAGCTTACAATGCAGTTAGGTTGAGTACCTACTTACGTTTTACATACTCTTGACTGGCTAACACTAGCTTGCTTTAGCTCTCATGTGTGTTAATGGTAACTTGATCTAGTGTAACAAGAGTCTTACTGCTTCCAAGCAACACATATTAGTATGTTAACAAATATGAACTTAACATTCATGTTATGATTTGAATGATTTTTTTTATATTACCGTCGTTTCTTGTAATAAAGTGAATAATTTGTATAATTGATATGAATAATAGTCTTCTTGTCGTTAACCGAATACCTCGTACGTCCGTTTATGCTCCAATCACAACTGAAATCTTCGGTCAAAAAATCATTTGCTCCTTCTCTGCCTTCCTCACACCCGCAACTTCATCAACTCTTTCTTCTATGTGCAATCAATTCTGTTCAAGAATGCGCTCCCTGCTGAAATCAGAATTTCCACAAACTGCCTTATACTGACGTCGAATGTACGTGAACTTCTTCGGAATGAATTGGCAGTACAGTCACAACACTAGTACAAACTGTATATTACTAGATTTAAGTATGTGTATGTTTATACATATTATGCATTTATTATTTATTTAGTAGTAAGTTTATGTATATTAGTTACATTTAATGAATATTGCATTTTATTTCTACATCACCTGAAGGTCGACTCGCAGAGAATACCTCATGGCATTAAGTCCGCCTTTGTGCAACAAGTGCAACAAGTTTAATTAAAAAACTAATAAATTAATTTATATTCAAAGAATTTTATTGTAAGATTTTATTGTCAAGATGACATACTAGGCTACCTACTCGCTTAATTTCTTGGAAGCCTCTGCTCCTGTGAAAAAAAAGGAAATCGTTTTTCTTTGCTCCCATTCATCGACAAAACTACATGCTCTAAGAAGTTACTAAAGCTATCGTTTAGATTCAACACACAGTAATATTTTAAATACATAAGTCGGAGCACCAAAACAAATTTATTAAAAAAAATAATATAACAATCATAAAATTTGTAGTTCTCCATTATTCAAAGTAAAATAATAAAAAAAAACTAACATATAGAATGAAATATTCTTATTGTATGTTCTATAAAAGATTTGAACGAAACACTTTTGTTGGGATTTTCTTTCTATCAATATTTTTGTTGAAATATTGAAGCAATGTGACTACAGCAAACTTTATTTCTCTGTGTTCACGCTGAACGGGGAAACTGATGTTGAGATAAACATGACTTTGCGTAACACATGGTTGCCTATTATATCGCTCCGATATCGACATTTTACGTCCGACGTTCGACAGACTCGATTCCGAAAAATGCTTCATCAATTTATCTGTTCTCGCTCAGTGCCTGTGATCGATGACATAGGCATGATATTTGTCAACGGCACCGCACATAAAATACATATTAAACTTTTTCTTATCGTTATGTATTTTAAGTAAATATCTCACTGTGATAGAGTCGCAGTTACTAAATAAAATCGTTTTGTAACTTCCAGAGATTTGATGGCTAATTCTGTCAGACGACACGAGTCACTGTAGATGAGCTCACATATTTAAAAACTTACGCATTATATAATATTATAGAAGGTTAAGAAAATCATAAAGGTAAACTGTTAACCCTACTTTTATTTTACCTTAAAATATTTTTTTAAGAATAAGCACAATAAAAAGATCTTACGTATGGTTAAAAATAATATTTATATAATATTTTTAGGACAGCTTACCTAAGCAATAATTACTTAACAATTATTAAAACGTATACGAGCTGTCTTTGACCGACTGTTCGAGACCAAAAACAGCATAGTGCGATCAAAGTCGAAACCAAAATATTAGTTTACGTTACGTTCCCTAGAGGGAACTGTTACAAACTTAGATCGCGCTATCGTTGTGTTACACGCGTTAGTTTATAAGGCCTACAAACATTTTGTATGACGAGAACAAAATTGGAGGAGAACAAACCTGTAGTTTAGTACAAGGCGACAGCCAATTAAACCGTGGAGTCCTACGAACCCATAGTACAGTGCACAGTGGTTTTATTTGAATCCCTACTAGTGTCACACACCCAGTCCAACAATACCACGCTTGGTATCAAACACCGACTATTCAATAGGTACTGAACCTTCAGAACTGAAATTTTATTTAAAATGTCATTGCTTTATATATGTACTAGATATTGCCCACCGCTCCGCCCGCGTGAGTTTAATTATGGCGGTAAATAGTAGCATATATGAGTTTCCGATGTATCAGCTATATTACTATAATGTTTCATTTAATACGTACTATAGTTTTTCCGTAAAGAGTTACAAACATCCGTACATCCGTACACCCTTACAAACTTTCACGTTTATAATATTTTACGTTAAAAAATGCTAAAAAGCTTATCGATAAAGAGTCTAGTTGCCTTATATCTAGAGTCTAGTTCCCCTATAGCACCGTTTATCATAACCCGTGGCTATTTTTTTTATAAATGACAAAGATTTTGTACCATATGCAATTGGGCGAAAAACCTAAAAGCGCCATCTATCGGATTTTATAAAATTTGGAGTGATTTAAATACGCAACCCATATGATACTCCCATGGGAACGAGATGTTTTATCCCAATAAAAAATAGCCTATACCACGCTGCAACCTCCTATTTCCTGACATAAAAATCATGTTATAAAATCGATCCATTGTGAAAGAAAGACAAATAAACAAACACACTTTCGCATTTATAATATTAGTAGGAATACATCCACATGAGTTATGAGTTCTAATTTCAAAGATAATTTCGTGTTAGTTTTCATAATAGATACAGTATGTTCACAATTAGATTATTTAAAATGCATTTAATGTTTTTGTGACGTATTTTTGATAAAATATTATATATTATACAAAAGAGTTTTCACCAAAAGCTTCGTTGAGAAAGCATTTTTTTCCTTTCCCCCTGTATTATATTTACTTTGTTGTCTACCCCACCTTGTGTCCCTTAGTGTGTCCCTTAATGTAAAATTTCGTCGTAATGCCATGAACTACAAAGTACAGAAATCGTATGACATATGAACAAACTAACTATAATTGTTGTCAAATGTTATTATTACACAAAATAAAAAACATAAAGACTTCAAAATAAAAATAATATTTTATTAACTACAAATAAGGTAAATATTTACACCTTTATATTATAAAAATACTTGAATTATACATTGCCAAAACTGGGCTGTAGCAGTTCCCACAATTTCGAATTTTGATACAAGCGGGGAACTCCCGTTTGCAAGACTATATATAATTAAATTTACAATTTCCTACTTGCTTATAACCAGTATTAGATACGTGTGGCTCGTGTAGCTACGGAGACATTAATTAAAGGAACCTGCCAGCACAAGAAGGCGCTTCTACGAGATCAGACAAGCAACAACACGCGTCCAAAATACCTAGACCCTTTACGTCTCAATGTCTCTAACAAAGAAGGTATTTATCAGCTAAAAGCTCCAACAGTTGAAGCTCCTATTATAATGGAAGATGCTGGTACACACGCGTCCAATAGATTAGTTTAATTATAACACGCTCCTAATAAATGACACTATCTTTAAAGAGCTTAGTTTCGCAACTCTACATCAGTTGTAATGTTCATAATGATTCTGGTAATTTACGATTAGGAGTACATTCTCTTAGTTATGTATATTTCTTAACGTAACTTATTATTTTGATCAACACACCTGGATAGTTTTGGTAGTTTACGATTATAGCATATCCTTTATCCAGCATATCCTTTGAGTTTAAATTTTAAATAATAATACTGTGATTTACATGCTGGAGAAACTTTTTCCTAATGAGTTTTTAGACATAGAAAACGACTCCTGTATCGGACTACTAGGACTTGGATAATCGATGAGCCGGTACATAAAACGGATATAACTTCTTCAAGTTTGGAGTGCTTATAAGCATACAAAGTTTATTTTTCAACTGAAATACTTAGAATTGTACTAACGATAACTGTCATAGATTGTTCAAAGCGTATTTACGAGTATTTTAAAATATGTAGTTAAGTTCAGAAAGCAAAATTTTTAATTGTATTATGTATAGCAAATAATATTGTTTCTGCTTGCTATGGAGACTAAAGGTCGCCTTTGATCAATATATGAGCATGGGTCCAACTATTTCATTGATCTAGCCGTCTAGCGGTTAGTGTATGCGATGGCCAATCAAGAAGTCTTGGATTCGATTACCAGATCGGGACAAAAAATATTTTTAGATTTTCGAATTTTAAAAATGCTTGATAACAATCTGGAATTTGGAAGTTAGGGTCTTATCTGCCATGCTGCCGAGAGCACGTAAAGCTGTTGGTCCTGAACCTCATCCCTCACTGGCCGTGTCGGAAAGCTGTCCCATGGGGTTGTAAGAATCAACGAATAGAGAGTGCACCAACTTAGTTGCCTAATGTCTGTTGAGACTGGCCAGCGTGGCCAAAATCAGAGATCATCATTTGAGCGTAATTCATTAATTTTTACATGAATTTTCACGGTGTAGAATTGCCGTATATTACAGTTAGACAAAATCGATTTATTTTATATATATATATATATATATATATATATATATATATATATTGTTGTTGTTGTTTGTTGTTTTGGTTATATACCAATTGTTATCATCCATACTCATTCTAAAACTAGGATAAATAAACAAAAGAAGAAATGCTAATTACATCGTGCTGATGTATGAAGATCGTTGATGTTGCACAGGCACCAATACATATTGAGTACACCAAGTTGTTGATACATCAAGGACGTTAATCGATGTCGCAAGTAATATTTATTGCAACATATTGTAAGAGCGATTATTCTATATTCCTACTTAGAAGTAGAATCATCGCTCATTAGGTTTAGTTTTGTAATATAGTTTTAGTTAATTAAATAGATTTAGAATAATTTCGGGTTTTTTTCGAACCTTCGATTGCAGCTAACGTAATTGGCGCAGTCGGTAGGATATTCGCGGGCCAGTTCACGAGCATAAAGGATCTCTTATATCGGTATCCACATTCGCGAGTCGCCCGGGAAGCTATCAAGCACCGTTTCGGATATCCTGAATCTACGGACCTGCTGAAGAGAAGAAGGAAAATCCGAAATTCGATTCACGGGAGAAATCAGAAATGAAATACTTGTAAGTACACTTAAATCATTTTTGTGTTACACCCTTTGAAGTCTTTAACCTCAAGATTTACCATCCCAGCGCCTCTATTAATTAATGAATTACGCCAGGCCCGCAACCGTATAGCAGATAGACATAGGAATATTAGGTTAGATTTAGATTGTTTTGTACATATGTTCAAATAAATATATAAAAAGCTTGTGGTTGAATTGGGTCCTATACTCGGCCAGAAGTATTTTCAAACACCTCATCATATAATTTTAGTTTCAAAAAGCATAGATTTATACTTTATAAAGACGTTATTAGGATTGAATAACTACTCGTTTTATAACGAGAGACATATAATTATTTATATTTCAGTCAATATGATTTCAGAACCCAATGAGGGAAATTTGATTGATGTCTTTATACTACATAAGTAATGTCATGTCAGCCATCTATCAGGTTGGCCTTGGCATTGGCAGATTAATGGAGTGTGCTCCATCAGTCCTCGTTTTATTAGATATAGAATTGGGATAAGTATAAATCTTACCTCTGCCCTCCATATTTTGTTTTTCATTTTGTGCAGTTGTATTTGTCTCATTTAATATAAAAAAAGATTTTAATAATAATGCATAAAAAGTACGTTAAATCAAAAAATAAAACATTACACAAACCAGTATGCATTTGACACACGCATACACAAGTATTTGTGCACGTATACATACTCTGTGGTTAAATTGTTTCTTTTGTTTATTATAGACATAGTTGAATGTCAAACAGAAAAGTTTATTTACTGTGGTTTTATTGAATGTCAAACAGAAAGTTTTATTTGACGAATACTACGTGAAATACTGAGCGCTTACACAAATTTATATAATATATATAAGTTGTGTAGCAGTAAGATACATTTAAATGTACACGGACTATCATTACATGCATAAAGAAAGTTCTGTAGCAGCAATCTACAATAACAACATTCAGGAACAAAAAAAAAGATATAATTTGCAATTGCTGGTTCAAAATAATTATTGTAGTTTACGATTTCAGTAATTGCATATACTCCAGGATAAATAAGTGATTTTAAGAGATACGTACATTTAAATGTGCACGAATTATCAGAATTAACAACATCATCATACAGGTAAAAACTTTTCTCTTCTTGATTTCAGTAATTTAACAAAAGAACTTTAATTATGTCTCGACAAAGAACATTAACGGGTCGGAGTGAGAGACAAAGAAGAAGGAATATTTCTCTAAGAGGAAGGAATAATTCCCCATCAGTAGTATTCGATAGTAATATGATTTTGAGAGATACATTTAAATGTGCTCTAAATATCATTCCAAATGTGTTTTTAAGTTATGATTGTGGATTAACGGATTTAGAGTGCAGGTTTTGCAATGCGAAACATTTTGAATCTGAAGTGACTTTAGGCGACCGAAATGTATTCACTTCATGTTGTCACAAGGGTAAAGCAGTATTAACACCCTTAAGTCAAAATGAATATTTTAAATTATTGTATGATGGACTTACTTCAAATGAACCTTCAATAAAAAGTAAATTAAAAAAATATTTTGAAAATATTAGGAAATATAATTCATGTCTTGCTATGGTTAGCTCAGAAGCCAAAGTTGCTGAGGCAGTTGCAAGTGGAGTGTATCATTTCAAAATATGCTATTAATTATAGATTACAAGAATGTATTAATCAAACATGTAACAACATTCACTGGTTCATTCGATAGTTTAAGGTCAAGTCTTGGACAAATCTGTGGGTATAGTAGTTTAGTTTTCGACAGTAGAACCTTAATAATGTTTGAATTATTGTATGATGGACTTACTTCAAATGAACCTTCAATAAAAAGTAAATTAAAAAAATATTTTGAAAATATTAGGAAATATAATTCATGTCTTGCTATGGTTAGCTCAGAAGCCAAAGTTGCTGAGGCAGTTGCAAGTGGAGTGTATCATTTCAAAATATGCATAAATAATGTGTATTAAGTCTATTATGGTCCAATTTCGACCACTGGGCGACCACTAGTAAAGATAATTAATAAAAAACAATTATAATATCTTTTCTTTTATCTCTCCAAATGAACATTAAATTGATGGGTTATAAAATAATATGAAGGAAGAAACGCTGAAAATTTGCTCATATCTCGTGAGTTAACTAAAAGTGCATTATAACTTTCACCTGCTCTAAATTTAAGACTTAAATAGGGATACGTCTGAAAGCTTTTGAATCTTTCCAGAGCTAACTAAATATTTTGATAACAATGTATCTTTCTATTTCATTAGACTTTAAATGGCACGTGAAGATGTAAAGTAATATTATTTTAGGGATATCTTCCACGTATGATATTTAAAAGTCTTAATTTAGAGAAACAAAAGAAAGAGTCAATGGTAATGATTGAAGTTATGATTGATTAGAACTGTCTCACATATGTTAACAGATTTACTAAAGTCAATTACTAACTATATTCTGACTAAAGTTATATTAAGATCTTAACTCTAAAACGTAATATATCTGTTATTGCTAACTAGCAAACTATTCTATTATAATGTGAGTTTAAAATATAATACAACTCAGAAATACAAATGTTACAGGTTGTAATATACACAATCGGTTATAACCGGCCAGATTCTATTGATTTTTTGTAGAATTTTACTGCGGTAAATCTCAGAACTATTGTGATTCTCATATACAATTAGATAAATACATTAACTGGTGCCATGGTAAAACAAAAGCCTATAAGGGATAGATTTTAAAGATTGTTGTACGAATAACTATGCGGCATAAGTTTCAAAAGAATTTAAAAGTAAATAATAGAAGTTGAACCACAAGCTACACACTATAGGCTTTTGTTCGCGCTTAAATATGGTTCATAATGATATTTTCTTTTCTCTGAAAATTACAAGGTAGAAAAATTCTACATAATAACAACCAGAGCCAATTAATATTTTTCAACAAAAATGGGTCGTTACCGGCTGAGCTTGGGACGACAGTTTATTTACTTGGTAAAAAAATGTTATAAGACATTATGATGTCCAATATTTCTTTCCAGATGTCTACCTTAAACACATAATGCCAAATGTTCTCGTTAGAATATAATTCCGACATGTTTCATTTTACAAACTCGTTTAAAAATTAATAACGCTAATTTTTTCAACTTCTTATTGATAATAATACTTATTGATAGATAGATAGGACATAACAGTAAGTATTCCAGTAGTATTTAGTAAAGAAATTTACACTCAATTAAAAAGCGCATCTTCAAATGAAAAGACTGGCGAAAAGTGAGTATATATATTTTTTTTTTCTTAAATGCATCCCCCGCATTAGGAATAAATCCTGTGTCGTGGAGGACTTTACAAACATACAATAAACGGACACAAAAAACACCTAAACTCGGAACAACAATTAGTGGATCATACAAATGCTGTCCCATGTAGGATTTGAACCCACAACACTCAACGAAGAGGGAGCGGCGTGGCGTCCGCTTAAACCACTAGGCCAATTGTTCAGTCAAATTTTAATATACGTAGTGTGTTCAAAAAGTATCGCGAATTTTGTGTATTTTCAAAAATTATTTATTTATTCGTGAAAGTAATCCCCCTGGGATATTATAGGTACACTATCGCTAACGTTTTTTCCAGTCTTCGAAGCACTTCAAAAAATCATTTTTTTGTATCTTGTTCAGCTCCTCCTTCGATGCCGTCTTTATCTCGTCAATCGTGGCGTAGCGTCGTCCTTTCATGGGCCTCTTCAGATTCGAGAACAAAAAAAATCACAGGGAGCCAGATCTGGGGAATACGGTGACTGCGGTATCATTAGTGTGTTATTTTTGGCCAAGAAATCGCGTACTAACAGCGATGTGTTAGCAATTTTGGTACGAATTTTGCGGCGACCCATCTCATGCCCAAATTATCGATTAAAATCGAATGGCACGAACCAATCGATATGGCTAGGTCCTCGGCAATTTCTCTAACGGTGATTCGACGATTGGCCAATACCATTTTCTTCACTTTATCAATTTTTTCGTCTGTTGTTGAAGTGCTCGGGCGTCCGGCACGCTCTTCGTCGTTCACATCTTCTCGGCCTCCTGAAAACATTTTGTACCGCCGATAAACGTTGCTTTTGCCCAAAGTAGCTTCTCCGTATGCCACAATCCACATTCGGAATGCATACGCGCACTTAATTTCGCTTTTCACACAAAATTTGATACAGGTTCCTTGTTCCATTTTTTTGAATAGGTAAAAATCGAAGACGATCCAAAACACGTGCAAGCAAAGCAGCTGTCAAAAATTAACTGAACATTCCAAATGGCTAAACTTGTCAGCATAAGTGAGAGACATACGTACCAACATAACGCCATAAAAAAATCGAAATTCGAATATACGTAACCCACGAAAATTCAAAATTCGTGATACTTTTTGAACACACCTCGTACTTCGGGCGGACTGGTAACAGGCGTGATTTCATGTGTGCATGTACATATGTACATGGAAAGGTTGCGTTATAATAGGTAGTTACGATTCAGTCACTTATCCATTAAAAGATCCGTTGGATGCAGACAATAATGGACTGGCTATTGTTGCGAACCTTGAAGGTCTATATCCAGCAGAAGACCTCTTTCGTCTGGAATGATGATGATGCACTCGCTTTTTCAGTACCATTAGACGCGGTTATCGATAATTTTGTTTTTTTTTTTTTTGACTAGGACTTATTTATGTTGAAAAAAATAGAGATACATCGATTAGGCACTGCCGTCTGACCAATTAGATTACAAGAATTATCGTTTCATACGAGAGTTTGATAACTGATTGTTCAGGGCGCGTGGATTGATCAAATGAAACGAAAAAGTCTTCGTGAGAGGTGGTTAATCCTTTGAAAGAATAAACTTCACCTGCAATGGTATATACTTTGCAATGAATCAACCCGAATTAATGACTTCGACGAAGCTCTTATTTATCTATAATCCTATTTATAGCTTGATTACACAAAAAGAAAACATATACCTTTACTATTATTATTGGAATAAAATATTGAAGAATATGCATAAAGGACCGTGGTAATGTTGATAAAAATTTGGTTCATATTTTAAATTTTATACGATTTTCTGTGTGTATTATTTACAGTGCAAACGAGTAGAACTTTTTCTACTGTGGTACAATCGGGCATGAATGGCATAATTGAGTAATAAAATTTTATAAAGTAAATTAAATTTATTTAATCTAAATTTTTATTTCTGAATTCCAAAATCTTCCACCAATAAAGTATACAACGTAAGATACGAGTACATACTACTTACATTTGTTTATTATGACGTAAATGTACGTGAACTACAGTGTACTAAAATAAAATGAACCAAGAATAACACATGGAAATTAACAAAAAAATACACTTTAGTAAAAACACTGAGTCAAAGAAGTTCTTTTGACGAATATTCAATTTCAGAGTACAAAGCTTAAGTTTCCCTTGAACAGACTGGATTACACTGCCAACTGTCTGTTGCCAATGGTCTATTTCCATTAACTCGCAAACAGCCGGCTCAATGGTGAGCAAGCTGCTAGGACATAATGAAGGCATTGTATATACCCGTCTCGCGACCGGCGACGTCATTATTTGCAACCTCTTGTCGACTCAGCTCAACTGCCAACGTTGTAATATATCGCTAGCAAACTCGATTTATTGGCGTGTTGTGCTCAATATACGTACAGACTCATTATTCCATTAGTCAGGCAGAAAAATGTTAGCCTCATTTTCCTGCCTGGCTAATCAACAAAGACCGTGGAATTAATCTATGTTGTAAATGTTGAATGGAAAATATGTGCTACATAAGCAAAGGATTTCTTTAATTTTAGGTCAGCAACATAGAGTCGAAAAATAATACAATTGCGTTTACAAAAACAGAAAAATACTTTTTGAACAACAGTTCCCTTAATGAGTACATTAAGTAGCGGCAGTTTAATGGTTAAAATAAAGACATCGCCTACACACAATCCCTCTGGATCACAATAACTTTGAATTACAATAAGACTGGCTAGCTCTCGAGACCACAAGTGTGTACCTAATATTTTTTTGATCCAGTTGCAGACAATACAAAACAATTCTTGTTTTCGATTTCGCTGCGGTCTCATTAATTTTATTATAACTGAAGAACCCTTCTAACAAAAAGAACCAATTGAACATAATAATGAGATTGCTTTGGTTTATTTCAATAACCATCAAAATCTTTCATAAGCATTTTGTGGTCTTTTGGCTGATTTATGGAATCTAAAAAATGCTCCGAATATTATGAAACATACTTATCCAAACAACTATTTTATTCGTTAAATATATCTAGCATGCAAATCATAATATTTTTAAACATAGCCTTTACACAAAAGCAAAGTATGTGTAAGTGTAAATTTAAGAAGAGAAAATCTTAATATATTTTCCATCTTAAGTCCCTGTTTCAAGAGTGTGAATTATTGGATTTGCAGCACATTAATCAGTTAGAATCTTTATATATTTCTGCCACATCTAAATGTAACGTCTACTCAGTGGATGTCAGGTTCTGAGATAAATCACTTGTACTAAAATTTATTAACACTTGAGTAAGTTAAGTTTTCTTAGGCTGCTGTCTAAGTATGTAGGTTCAACAACGCGGGGACATTTGCTGAAAGTGGTCTTTGAAAGTGGTTCGGTGGCAATACAAAACTTTTTTATAAATATTAATCCAAACTATTTAGACACATAATTTATGGACCGTCTAGTTTGTAACAGTGTTAAATGTTGTTTTTAAGTAATAAAAATAGTTTAGCTTTTTGATTGAACTGATGGTCTAGTAGTTAGCAATGTTGACTACTTAGACAGAGATTGAATTTTGTAGCATGATGCCTACTCACGAACTTAGTTGACTTGGTAATAATTTCTAATAATTGGTAAGAATATGCCGTCTTTATTATATCTTTGCTGTTTAGCGACTGATTTTTCAATTTTCTTTTTCTTTTTGTTTAGTGGCTGCCAAAGTGACACTACTCTGCCTGGTGGGAAGCTTAAATAGAATCCAAGAGTAGTGGTCACCATACTCAATGCGAATGTAGATAATGCAGAATGATTACCCATACGGCGAAGAAAAAAAGAATTGTCAAAAAGATGTGATAGTGGGCGTCTTGCCTTAAAATCGTCAGACCGATTGGTATGTTTGTTTCAAGTTTCCATTCTCTTTGTAGTGCTGCTATCTTGTGTAGCTTTCTCCCTTACTTGACACGGCACCCACGGGATGAATTGGGGGGGTATATATATGTATATATGTATGTTTTCATAGCAAATAGGTGTTTTTAAGATACAAGTTGGCGGTCGTCCCTTTCAAAAGAACTAATAACACATAGCATTTCAAACATTAATTTAATATTCCAAATTCACAGAACAATCACCATAATAAAGTATTTTTCTTAGGATTAAAATTGTAAAAAAAATTAAGTGAAAGTTTTTGAAAAGTAGTGGTTAAAATTATCTGGTCTCATTACTGTCATGACTGAGTGAAAAATTATCAATTTTTTTAATAATTAACAATGTGCTAGGTATCCCAACAGCATTGCTATATTTTTCGTCTTAAATATTTCAATAAAATTGACTAGCTATTATTATTCACTACTGAACAATCACTAAGTTTAAACACTTACACATACTGTAGGATTAGAGATTAATAATACTTGTAGGTAAATATCGATAAATTTTGAGAAATGCACAGCTTTTTAAATAAAAAGTAGAAAAATTTGCATGTATTCTAATTCTCAAAACTGGTAAGTTAAACTTGGGTTTCCTGTAGTAACCGTAGAGGCGTAATTAGAACTTAATTATCATTGAGCTTGAGTTGAGGATACTTGTCGATAATATTCTCGATAACACTTTGAAATTTATTGAATTCGTTGCTGAACCGTGACACCATACTCTCCATATCGGTAATGAACTTATCTGTGTTAATTTTCTCTTCTTCGCTTGCAATCTGCACTGTTTTGACAAGATGAGAAAATTTTAAATTTGTAAGATCTATCGATCTACTCAAGTCAGGGCGCCAGTCCATAAATGTCGCCCGCATTGTTTCGTTACTTTCACGGCTCGCATTCGTCAGTAATCTATGCTTGCCAAGGTGTTTTCGTTTTCTCCCGGATTGGACTTTTATACTGTTTAACAATGGTTTTCTTTGAAATACAATGCTAATTGATTTTTCCTTTTCCGTTCCTGAAGACATTACATTGTAGTACGTGGTGTATGAATCACATTAATTTTTATAACTATGTTTTGTGTATTACGAACGGATTTCTTGCATAATTCTTATAAATCCCTACAATTTCACAACAATATGTGAGAAATCATAATATTTTTTTATTCTTTGTGAGCTATCTACCGCAATCGGAAAATGCAAAAAATCCCCAGCAAAGCTGAGGAAAATATTCAATTATTATTTACAAACAGAAATTCATTAAGTACAACAAACATAACATCACTTTAAAATATTTTGAAGTTTGAACTTACGCTAAATGTCAAAATATTCTTAACATTTTTTTACTTTGTGCCAGTGGTCATTATTATTTAGTTATGTCTAATATTTTTCATTTTTTCTATTTTATATTTATTCCGAATTTATTTATTATATCCGAATAAGTATTATATTATAACAGTTGACATGCAAATGTTTGTCTTAATCTATATTCTAAAAATTACACTACATTTAAAAATAACAAGAAATTTTCTTCTTGTGTAAACACGCCATCTACATATCGATGGAAGAACTTAACGAAAGTGATAAAAGTAAACGAAACGTGTAACCAAGCTTTGTAATGTTACCTTCACGTTACTATAAGCCAAGGCAACTGCTACATTATTCGTAGATATGGCAATGAAATAGTTTTTGGATTTAAAAAGAGATGGCGTTTCAGATTCGAATAATGTACAAACTTTGTTTAATAAAAAATATCTTGCTCGATGCAGTACTTTAGATGTACAGCCATATATTTGAAAACATTATGTAGGTATATTAAGATAAATATAAATATTTTTATTTATCGATTAAATTTACTACATTCTAGATATGATAACAATAAACTTTTTCTCTTTATCGATTGTTTCGACTTTCTGAAATACCTCCCTTCCTCCCTTATGTAGTTACATGCTATGTAGATGAGTTTCGATTTTTATTTTAAAATAATATATTTTGTCAGTATACCCTTTTAAAAGAAATTGATATTTTTTTGGCAAGTAAATCTTTTTCAGATATATATACGATACGTCGAACTTTACAACTAGTAGGCACTGGCAACTACTAAGACTTACTCTGGGAAGAAAATTTATTCTTCTTCAAGAAATGCCGAAACCAACAACAAAGGTGTTTTTATTAAAAGAAAACAATGAACATTGAATAAATAAAGACAAAACAAGTATAATTTTGAGTCGACCTGTTCATACAGACGGTAAACAAGCCTCAGTCATCGTATCACCTAACGAGTATTAATTAATGTTAGGAAGCGTAACATTAACATCAGCAGGACATTTGAGTAGGCCGTCTGTAGAGGAACGAGTGTTATGTCCCTCCGATACAAAGGGAGTATCCTCCGACCAGACGAGGTAATCATGCCTGGCGGGCCACGGCCCAACGGTTGATGTTGAGATGTTGTAAATTTGCTAATTGCCACGTGAATCTCTATTTCGCAATAGAGGATTAGTAGTTGCTTCGTAGTTCATTACATTCATACGTTTCGTTCATATTTCGTATTTCGATGTATCTTCGCTAGATGGTGCTGTTGTATATTTTCTGTTAGTGCTGTAATGTGGAAGTCGTCACACGTCTAAACATTTTAAACCAACAGAAAGATACTAAATATAAATTAATATTACAAGCCTATACAGACTATACTTTCCTGTACACTATACACAAAAAATGTACTTTTACAATTCTATTGCCATACCAGAAAAATAACAAAAAATAAATTTGAAAAAAATAAAAGACTAAATACAATGTTAAATAAAATATAGTGAGGAACGTCAATCCTAAAAAAAAGTTGTCATTTAAAATAATCTAAAACTGTGTAGTAAACCTTTTCTCATAGCTTTTATTTCATTAAGGACTTAAACTTGATGGTACATAATTTTTGAAATTTGCTTGGAATTTTATTGCAGAATCGCACATCTTGACGTCGAATAGACTTGCTTCCTTTTTGTAATCTTTGCCTTTGGTAACATGAGTTTGTCTTTATTTCTAGTGTTGATATCATGAATGTCGTGAAACTTATATTTTTACGTACACTAAATTTTCATCGACTTATTAGGATGTATCTTGATACTAATTTCTTTTAACTTATACTTCAGTGACTGCTTATAACTGAAGGTATAAATTGCGCAAATAGCTCTCTTCTGCAACACAAAGATACTTTGTACTTTGTGTAACAGTAAAACACTAACACACCGTCGTTTTTTAAATAAAGTTCTTTTTATGGTAGTTTAATGTGTAACGAAGTTTTCTTTCTTTCTCAAAGTTCAATACAATTTTTATTTAGAACGTAACAAGTTTATAATTAACCTAATAAAAAAATACGCAAACAAAACAAAAAGATAAGAGTAACAAATATGAGCTAAACGAATGCATTATTTCGTGATCCAAGCAACACCGTAACTAAGGAAATAAAAGCGGTAGATTTCTTTTGTATTTATGTAGTTTATTGTGTTTTCACGGAAAACATACCAGTCGCCTGACCTTAGGTGCCCTACTTCGGGGAAGACCCAGACAGTGACATTTAAAACACAACAATCTAAACCTCTCCTCTCGATGCCGATTCAGGAAGGAAGGAGAGAGATGTTTCTGAGGGGTGTTAGCAGCACCTAAGCACAGGCATACCTAGACACTTCAGGGCCACAAATAGTCACGAGCTTAGTGAGGTGAAATATTTTACAGAAATTAACATCGGGCGCATGCATAGCCATTACAGTACCTGGATCAAAAAAACAATTCTCGTAGGAAAGTATCAAACATCCAACATTGCTATTAGGTATATCATATTGCGACCAAAAGTTAAATCGGCATTCTATGGTTTTAGGTAAATTTTACTTCCTTGCCAAGGATACCTTTCATGACCCTTGTGAAATCAAGAGTAGATCGGAACTTAATTTTAAACATATATTTATTGCGTGGCGTTGAGACCTAGCTGACTTCACTCGTGCTGTTTGCAAGTGTGTGCTGTGCACTTCCATAAAGTATGCTTTATTTATAGTAGTTAGAAGAAAATTGTATCATCCACAGCCTTTACTAGGCGACTGCTAAATATAGGGCTTTCCTTAGAAAGGAGGTTATGGCCTACTGTAACATGCTGTGCTGGCCAGACGGATTAGTACAGAGTTTGTTTGAATTTTGTCTTCTCTTTGTAGTGGTGTTAGCTTGCGTCGTTTGCTTCGTCAGTCAGCTAGTGGTTACTCTTTTCATTCAATCTGTGTCTAGACAAACAGAGTAAACGGACCTCGAGTATTTTGCAATTCATTATTTTTTCCTTTAAAAAAGAACAACGATAATTACTTCACACGTATGACACACGGTAATCTAATCCCAAACTAGACAGAGCCTATCTTACAGTTACCAGACTACTGTTAAACACACGCTTAAATATTCCTAAATACGTTCATATAACAGATAAATTACACCCAGACACAGAGCAAATGATCGTACTCTACTAATTATTTATCTTGGATGGGTGTCGAACACACGACCGCTGGTTTAGCACTCAGGGTTTTTACGCCTGTAGACACTTAATAAAGAAAACTGCAACATTCTCGAATAGGAGGTACCGCATACACGCCACTTTTGATATTTTAATTTTTCTTTTCATTAAACCATCCGGTTGAACAATATCTAATTCGGTCACTAACCACAAGACTAACAAACCAGTCAGATCAATGACTAAGTGACGAAAATCTATAATTTAAATAAAGTGCATAAATAGACGACAACTTAACATCGATGATAAATGTCACCTATAAATATTATGAAACACCTATTAATATTTATGTGAATTAAATTTATTATTAAAATTGTTCAGAATCGCATTGGTTTTTGCCATCGAAGTCAATGATTATAATGTTTGTGGTATTCAATTGTATGCTTTGTAAAATGAAACCTGCGCAAACATCAAATATTTGTTGAACTAAAACAAAACTCCACGTGTGCAAACATCATCAATTCAGCAACTATAGGGTGTGGCCAAAATTTTAGCAGGATGAAACTAAAATTAATTAGCTTTTTAACTACTATTATAATAAGAAAGCGAGGATCGAACCAAGCGGTGTGCAATTGGTTTGTATTATGTCCAGCAATGGACTGCAATATGCTGATGATGATGTTAGTAATAACTAGATACAATATTAGACAAACAAATGCATAGACTTGCTGGTTACATGGACTCATGGCTAAGTAGGAACGGAGTCGGTTAGCACATTACAAAGTTAAGCAATCCTAACCAGGTCAATTATGATGTGATTCAACACATTAAGACTCTTCCATACTTTGGAGAGTACTTTAAGCCGTCGGTCCCGACAGTTGGAGTCCTAGAAATTCCGGCAACAGTGTATCTACAGAACCTTGATATCGCCTAGTACTTGGGTTGTTTAGGTCGGTTCGCCGAGGTTGAGAAATCTGGAGGTTTATTAATTTAATTAAATGAAAATCTATAATTATATATAATGACAATAAGGCAATAGTTTTCTATAACTAATATTTATTTAATATCAATTTACATTTCAATGATAACACACACTCAATTAATTCAACACTAATGCATCGCTGTAGGTACCAGTGATTTTTTTTCAAACAATATTATATCGATCAAGTTTAACAAAAATACCTTTTGTGGCAACTTCTCAACAATCAATTAGTGATATTGGATGACGTAAGTATTCCTAAGCAGTCTGATTACGCTGATTGAGTACTTCGATAAAAAACAATAACCTGTATTTTATGTTTGGTATGAATTCTTCTAAATTCAATTATGCAACTTCATAACATAGTAGGTATCAAATATCAGACCATATTTTATATCTGCATACGTAATAATGGTGTTATTGTTACAAGTGGTGCTTATTAAACAAAGAACATTTAGATATAAGAAACTGGAACATGACACCCAATTACGCTGAGTATGAAATTAAATGCTCTACTCAGAAGTAATATGATACAAGTACGCCATGACTGCTTATACGTAGACACTTCTCAGACCGTAAATTTCTTCTTCATACCGAATTCAAACAAATATTTTAAAAAATACACCTTACAATTAAAGGTTACTGTTATAATTGCTCGTCTTTTCAACTTAATTCGTAACAAGAGTTATGTCGTCATAGACGTGACGCCCTACAATAGCATCAGTCATGAACGACCACTTAGCTGATAAGCCACAGACGCCCTGGAAACAATAGAACAACTAGCCCCTTGTTTCCAACGCATAATCAGAATACTGTGTATTGTTTTATAAATAAAGTTAATCTTAGCATCCGTCATGAACCACCACTTAGATGATAAGCCGCAGACTAAACACTATAACAATTAGCTCTTTGTCTTCAATACATATCAATAAGAATACTGTTTTAACTTTAAGAAATGGTTTTATAAATAAAGTTAGTCTCAATCCACTCTTCAAGCCGAACACTTGTCTTATTAAAAACCCTCTCGCCCTCGCTCACAACCTAACTGGCGCAGTCGGTTCGTCGCGATACTGTCGGTTCCTGCTGCAGAGAATACCTTTGCTAAGCGTCCGCGTTCGCGAATAAAAGAATCTACAGTGAGCGTAGTGCAAAGCAGAGGCAGACAAGCTGACCAGCTGAAGAAACGAAAACTCACCTCCATCTCAGCCTACAAATCGGCAATGCTCGTGGGGTAAGTATAAAACTCTACTACTCCCGAGACTCCTTAAACGATTTCCTGGACATCCCCATAACATTTGGTGTATCCAGTATCGTAAAAAACCGTTATAGCATTATTTTTTTTTAATGCAATACGGTACTTAGAAAAGAATTTTCTTTCGTAGTTACCATCCGTATCACTGTAGTTAAAAATGACAAGTGAAAAGAAGGTACTAACTGAAAAATCTTTCATAGACGAAAAATCGGTAACCACCGATTTCTCCACGTTTTCCAAACTGTTACCCAGTTATGATGGGAACAGGAGGACCTTATCTTTTATATTGAAGGTGTAGAAGATGCACTTAACTTAATTCACAATATGGACGATCCCTCTATCACTTGTTTAATTAAAAACAAACACAGACCAACAACCTAGAACACAAAATACAGATCGATTAGTCCACACCCCATTATTAGATCCAAACCTAGAGAACATAGACATTCGTGACCTATTAGACTTACCAAAGACACCTGACACATGCAAACGAAATCAGCCAACATAGCCCTAATTATAACATCACGAAAATAAGACAGATATATTTAGATATATGTAGCAATTATAATACAATTAAATTAAAAGTAAATGCCACAGTAGATATATACCTAGCCTTTAACCCTAACGTGGATAGTATCCATCTATGGGAAAAAGCAATCACTGTTAAAGCTTATAACACTAATCAAACCCTTAACTTCATACTGGACATACCAATTGTTACCGAACAACCTTACAACCTATTACACCTGTATTCTATCCCTAATAATAACAACACAGTACTTATACCTAGCAACCCCATCCTAATCTTGGGAAATAATGAGTTTGCCTACCCTCACGAGCCATACACATACATCACCGGGGACAACGTCATCTGCAAACACTTAGAATGGCAACCCTTACTGCACTCTACGGACTGCATAGCTCAACTAATACAACACGAAGATCCGCCTAACTGCACCTACGCCACTACAAGCTACAACAAGAATATTATACAACAAATCAAAGACAAAACTAGAAAACATAGAACTAGATAACCTGAAAAGTGCGCTGCAACAAACAGAGGAATTAAAGAATACAAGCAAAAACTTAACCATTATTTCAAGCAGCCCCAACTGGTCATCAATTGCACTTTACTTCATAATAACAGCAACAGGAATAGGAATTGCAGTCTACAAATTCTGGTGGAAAACTAGATCGGCGAAAATCTCGGCTGCACAACCGGAAGCCGTTGAACTTCAGCCTTCGCAGCCTTCGTGCCACCTCCGTCTTAAGGGGGGAGGAGTTATGTCGTCATAGACGTGACGCCCTACAATAGCATCAGTCATGAACGACCACTTAGCTGATAAGCCACAGACGCCCTGGAAACAATAGAACAACTAGCCCCTTGTTTCCAACGCATAATCAGAATACTGTGTATTGTTTTATAAATAAAGTTAATCTTAGCATCCGTCATGAACCACCACTTAGATGATAAGCCGCAGACTAAACACTATAACAATTAGCTCTTTGTCTTCAATACATATCAATAAGAATACTGTTTTAACTTTAAGAAATGGTTTTATAAATAAAGTTAGTCTCAATCCACTCTTCAAGCCGAACACTTGTCTTATTAAAAACCCTCTCGCCCTCGCTCACAACCTAACTCAAGCCGGAATAAAATTTTCTTTGATGCAGTATCCAATGTCTCTTTGCCTTTGACTTTTACAATTGTTTATTCTATATAAATTAATTTTGTTTTAATATTTTTTTGAAACAATTAGTAGAGACGTCTTCGTCAACACAAATTATCATCACATTATATCGACATTCTTTAATAGTCAAGATAGATATACCACGCTGGCAAGACCGTTTGGTATGAGATTTGTTTCTATTTTTCCTTCTTTACAGTCTTGTCGTTCTGCGTAATTTGATTCCATAATCGGCTCTTACGACACCCACAGGATAAATAAGGGTTACTGCGAACCTATGTACAATTTATTTCAATATTATAATAATTTTCACACTATAATAATTTTTATCAGTAAATTTGTAATTCTGTCACCTAAAAAAAATACAAATTAATAATAAACATAAATTTATCAGTCATTAAACATGGAATGTAAAGTCTGTGACAGTGTTTCTGTCACAGACAATAAATATAACAAAAATAAACAGTTTCATATATTTGTGATGCGAAATTTATCACAACGTAAACTCGTGAAGTTTGTTACAAGTAAATAAATATCATAGGATAAGATAAAGAAAAGAATTAGCCTCATTGTTGTATAAGGTCGGGGAAAAGTTTTTGTTACCCATATAGAAATTGAACATTAGTTTTCGAAGTTTAAAAAATTTGCTTATATTATATATCTCTATGGCAATTAATTCGATAACTTAATTATTTATTAACTTGATGAGTATTTATTATAGATAGTCCTCTCTTGATTTTAACCTAACACTAAGCAAAGAATTCTGAAGAGACCGAGACAAAAACTTACGAAACACCCATACACACGTAAATCTTCAAGGTCTGAATATTTTATTGTACTTATTTAGGTACAATAGAATTGAAGATGCTCATGATCCTGATCAACGACTTTGATAGGCCATTGCTGGTCGAAAACCTCTCCTTAGAAAAGGAGTTTTGGCCAACCATACGACGCTAGACAGACGGGTCGGTATATTCAAGTCAAGTCAATAAATTCTGTTTAAATTTCCTCGTCGATGCAGCGGTTAACCAATGCAGACAGTGTTATCGAGTACTGGTTACAGAAATACTTAATAATAGACCGGCGTTTGGAAGTTGGAATCTTAACCTCTGTGCCTTGAAGAGCACATAAAGTCATCAGTCCTGCGCGTCCGATAATCGTTACTTCGGGTTGTGAGAGAGTGGGCACAGAGAGTACACGTGTTGTTGCGCACACAATATAATATCGCATTATACTATCGCCTGTGTAGTTGACTGACATCAGGTAGAACTACATCATCACCATTAAATTTCCTTTCACTTTCAACTACTTTACAAGCTTTATAACAAGAACACATGCGATATGTGTGAGCTAAGTAAGTCTTTTGATTGCATTGACTTAAATTTCTTTAAAGTTTTAAGAGCCTAAATGTGGCTTTAAATATGTGACATAAGTTTCGACAGATATGTACCCGCAGTGCATAGAAAATAGTTTTTACTTGGATTTCTTTATGGAAAACCCTGTAAGAATTCCTTTTATCCTCGTTGAGGCACGAAAGCATAAAAGTTAATTACTGATAACCAAACTAGAAAGTATCAGTAAGTGACACTGTTTTTGCACGGACTTATCAGTAATATTTTATACTCACAATATCAAAACGGTCATCATGGCTACGAAACACAAATGTATTTTATTTGCTGCTATGTATAACATTTTAATATTACATCAATTATATACTAATTCAGCAACATAATAATACGCTCACATTTTTAGATTACGGTTCGTGAGATTACGCAGTATCCTTGACATTTATTTATTCTTTAATGTTTCTTTTGAAGTTATTTTGTTATTAGTGACTCTATTTTTTTTTTAAATGTGGCCAAAATACTTAAATGCCGTTCTTAAAATCTTAATTCAATGATTTTGTAAATTTTAAATCTCTTTTAAAAAGTCTTTGTTAACTAATTAAAAGTTTAATCTCATCTGAATTAATTTCGGTCCTCAATTGTGTTTGGTTTCATATTTTTCCTGGGGCATAATGTATGTCGTATGTAAACTATGGTATTTGTTTATTTTTTTAGAAATGACTTTACCTTTTAATATAGTTTTCAGATTTTTCTTTTTGTTTACATCCCTTTGACAATAGAAATTTAATCGTAACAATAATACTTATTCGAAGAAAACATAAACTATTAAATTGTGATAAATAAAAAAATAATATACCTACTAATGTACATCATATATATTATATTTTGTTGTCTAATAAAATGAAAAACTGATGTTTTCGACGTTATTGACAATCCAGTTGAAATAATAACCTTTTAAAAAAAAATATTACCTACTTCACTGCATCTGATTAATTATATTTCATTTCACACACATTGCGAGCGCAGTAAAACAGGTGTCGTTACCGGCCATGGAACATATGACGCCCGGTAGCGAGAGATCCTCCCCAGTGACTGCAACGAAGGCCGAAACCGCCAGTGTGTTCTGTCTACACTGCAGTCACAGTGCTTGCAAACTGGAAACAGTTCCAACCCAGCAATCGAATGCAGATACTTCCCGAAGTAGCCTTGTCCAGAAAAGACCTGCGTTAACCAGAAAGAAAAGGTCTCGTGCTGCTGCCCTTTTGATGATGACAGGCTGGAAAGCCTACATGTTGGTAAATCCAGCACTTGGAAATCTAGCTAGGATGACCACCGCTACTTACATACCTCTCTGTTACCCGCCAGGAACTCAGACCCCTGCTGATAAATTTCAACGAGTACCTTCAAATCACACGGGACTACTCGGTAAACGCGCACACCGCTTCCATCGATACAATATGTCTCTAACCACCAATATCCTTTGAAGGCGCAAGAAGCGTGCCCTATTATAAGCGATGAGAACTACCATCCACACTGGTGCATCATATAGTGCCATTGATTGGACAACCCACGCAAACAGGTGTCTTTTTGCGACTCTTACTCCACTTAAATTAGTGATGGATATGTGGATACATCGCGTCATGAACAAATCTATCAAAGACCTTGGACCTTGAACAGCCTATAATTTTCCAATGTCATTCTTGTCCCTTTTCTTACAAATAGGCGTTTTAAATGCTTGTTTCCTCACCAATGAAAATGCAGACTCTAGTAGGTGTTTATTCAATATAATGTGTGAAGCGTAAGAAATAGTGTTAACTATTTTTAAAAAGAAATGTGGTGGAATTCAGTCAGGATCAGCACGTTCAGAAGTGTCCAATGATTTGAGGATTTCTTGAATAGAAGCTTTTGATAGATAAACATCAGATGAACATGAGAAAAGCTCAGTATCTAGATCAGAAGGTCTCCAATTTAATGGATCGTGAGCAGAAAGCTCAGAAACAGAATAAAAGAAAGAAGAAAACAGGCTGCATAGACAGAAATTGTCTGAGCAAAAACCGGAGCTAGAAACAACGTCATCGTTTACGTTTCCAGGGTGCACCAAGTTCCACGATCAAGTCCCCTAGAGAAGCACCCCGGAGAGGTCTGTCTAACGTAACCAAGTTATAAGGTTAAGGTCTTTTCTAACGTGATTCAATCTGAGAAAAAATATTTGTAATACAAAGTATATTCCCAAAATTGTAACCTTCATTATCGTACTTTTTCTCTGCGTAAGTTATAGTCAGTTCACTTCTAGTTTATAGCAATATACCTAGTCTAATAGAAATGTCTATTTTATTTATTCTAAGACAGCAATTTCGGTACAACTTAGTATTTTTTTCGAGAAAAATATACTTGGTAGGTGACAATAAAATTAACATTAGCCGTAGAGAGGTGGGTGGAAAGGCGTAAGATAATTTCTTGAAAATATTTCTGTAACGAAATATTTATAAATTGACAGATAATATTGTTACAGGTTGCTTTTTGCTTAAAAGAGATGTGTGACGCAGAAAATGTGATATCTTTATATGTTAGTAACAACGATCCAACGTCGTTTTTAATATAAAAAGAATTTATGGTATCAGTAAACTGATTACCTAATATTTTTTGCCACGGGATACTAATAAAACTTCCTTTTATCGTGAAAGGTTCGTTCAATGTTAATTTGTATATACGACACCAATGCAAAAAACGTGATTAACAGGCTCCAACGATGAAAGCCCTGATATCTCATTATACACAAGGAAAATAACATGAAACCTTTTAAAATTGAATGTACTTCGTAAATTTCTATTTTTATTTTTACTCTACTTATATACTATATAGCCGTCAAAGTTCAAGCTTTAAAGCACAACACTATATACAGGTCAGTTAGGAAGTACTACACATTTATACTCACCGTAGGAGACGTGCATTTGTAAATTGTTTTTCTTATATAAGTGCATCTATGAGCATATTAAATAGCTAGCTACCTACGAAAGAAGAATTAGAAGTTTACTAGAACTTTGTAAACTTTTGATAAATACTTTTTAGTTACTTGATCTTTCGATTAAAAACAGAATCGAAAAAAACAAATCAGAAACCTCAGAACAGTAATAAATAAAACAAGTATTGATTTTCCGTTAAATTATTTAATTATTCTGTTAACATTTAATCTTAAATCTAAGTTTAGTCATTGTCAACAATTTCGATTAAAATAAATATATGAATCATCATCAACATTTAAGGTAATACCGAAGACAGCCACGGCAGTTTACCAGTTCTTATAAAATTGTGTCTATCATATAAAAACCTAGCTACTATTATCAAAATCAGACCTAGTAGAACTAAATTGATAATATTTATATAACTAATTGGTAGTTCAACATCGTCTCTGCCACAAATGTTGCCCAGCGGTATTTGATTGATCTGTAACAAAGTAAGATTAAGCTTTACAATTTTTTTACAGATGTCAACAATTTCTAAACTTCTAAAAACACACCAAAGTAATATAGCTTTCTAAATTATTGCGGAGGAAAATAAATACGTAATAATGTCGCCATACTACAGTGTCAGAATTCACAATGAGTATGGCGACCACCACTCCTCTTACATTCTATTCATGCTTTCCATCAGGCAGAGTAGTCACTTTGGTAGGCTTCCATAAAAAAAATAAACGCCGTTTGTTAATTTAGATTCCATGAGAATGAGAATTATGGAAGTTTTAAAGTGAATAATGTTAAAATGTAAGTAAACTTCGATACTACTATGTATACCTACATACTTTTCTATAAACTGTTTTAAAATTTCTTTTTAAATTAACAAAAACCATATATTTTTAACAAAAGAATCATAAAAACAAAAGTGGTCTGAAGAATATTTTATATTATCAAAAGCCTAACGAAGGATTACTGTGTTGAACTACTACTGTGAAAAATAAACAAATGTTCAAAGTTATAAACCTAATCATTTCTTTATAGACGTTACTCACTCGATGTTACTTAATTCAATTTACGATTGTAAATATTAGCCAAACCGTCGTCGTCGTGCCGAAATCAAAATGTTTTCTGGACAACGCTGCCTGCTATAAAGCTCCTACAATCTCTCGATCTTTCGTGTATAAAATGTCTAGTCATGTCGTTATCATTTTATCATAAACCGTCAATTTATTAAACTGAGAATAAAATAAATGTAGGTCAAAGATCAAAGCTGAAATCCATAAACCGATAAACCTAAAGACTTTTGGTAAGATTCCCACAAATTAAGTTAGGTAAATTTCCAACAAACTTGACCAATTTCTACTGGTTGTATTCATAACGAGGGGTAAACTTATTTGTACGTAAAATGATTTTTATATTAACCGTAATTTAAAAAAATCTAAATTAAAAGTGAAAGTATTATTATGACAATTTAGACGTATTAATCTAACGCATTTTAAATTATAGTTTTATATATTTTATATTTATTTGATTTACTTACATACTTTTCTATCACTCAAATTATAATGTTGTTACTTAATAAGAATTATTGTAATCAGTGATAAATCTAAATTGTTTACATTAAAATTAATCGAATTAATTCATCATCTAAGTGTTAAATTTTGATTCTACCCACGGCTAAAATCTAAATTGATGAAATTTAACTTAGTTTAACAGAACACCAAGAATACTAACTACGCCAGCGCGTAATAAGTCAATATTATTGTTTCTAAAGGTTATTTTGTAATAAATCGACCAATTTACAAAAAGAGCTGTTTGCATTAGCACTTCTCCAGAAAATTGATATATGATGAGAGAACCAATTCTCGAATCGTTTACTGTGACCGGAGTGATAACACGACCTCACCGAAGTGAGTAAGAGAAGTTACCGAAAATCCTTCTTCTTACTGCGTCTTGCTCGTGAGTCTTGAGTTGCAGGTGTAAATGGGTAACGGTACTTGTTAGAATACCTGTTAACCTTTTTATTGATTTCGCCATATACCACAAAAATATAGTGTTCACAATTGAGTTCTCGTGTGGTTTCTTTGTATACGTTATTTCATTCTACTTATCCTACTTTCTAATTCGTCATTATCGGGTCAGCCCTATAGATATAGCTGGAGATTAATGTACTTTGTATATCGTAAAATGAGGCCAGAAATTCTATTGAATATTTTTTCACGAAACATGGAAAGTTCTATAAGGACGATCATGTTTTACTATTGCTAGGTGGAGAAATAAAAAGTAGTTGTATAGCAAACGTTACAATCCTCATTAGATAATTTTGCGAAAGTTATGTTAAAAAATAGTTTGTTTGAGTTTTGAGCATAAACATAAACATCCTAATTAATATTATGAATGTGAGTTTTTTTTTTTTGTTTATTTGTTACACATTCAAGCCTAAACTACAAAACAGATTTACATATTGTTTTTCATTCATTGAAAGTTACATTATCAGCAAGTAACATGGGCTAATTTTTACCGCAATAACCGTCATATTATATTATTCTGTTACTTTAAATATCTTGAAATATTTGTGCTACATAAAATTTTTCACAATATTCTTTTTATTTTCTGTTAATGTATTTTATGATAATCGCAAAGCTTTGACATATTTAATAAAAACGTTAAAGGCCAAGATCAAGGAGATCAAATAAGTGGGTAGTAACAAAGACTGCTTATAAAATGAAAACATACATAATTGTATAACTTTAATATTCTCAAATACCAGTAAGCAGATCTACTGGTACAGAAAGTTTTTGAACAGACCTTTTGAATAGAACAGTAATAGAGATCTTCCATTCAAAAACTTATATCATCTGAAAGCTTATCAAGAATTATTTCTGCGATATGTATTAAATAATAGGTTTAATTTTCACCACAATATAATGTGATATTAGTTATCATACTAATGACGTTACGATTTGAAATGTCATATTACATTTGTTTCACCCGAAACCTCTATTCTGAAAATGTGACGAATAATTTTGAACAAACATACTAAAATCACACGATGTATCCATGTTAATATTTAATAATCCGTGTGGTATGGATTAAGAATACGCAGTGTCATCACCCCTACTCATCTTATGGGTATCGAAACAGGTGACTAAGGGCCTCTGAGGGATTACATCACTGAAAGGAGAAGGAAAACTTGAAACAATCTCTATACTAGTCCTGTCTGGCCAGCGTAGTGTAACCTCCTTAAGCTTAAGTCTTCGTCTCCTTAAATTAAAATTACTCAACAATTTAATTTAAAACTTATACATTACATGAATCATTTTACCACTTTTCAAGATATTGTGCTGACGAATGTGGAATGCTTAAAGTTTCAATATGGAAGCGAAGAAAAGTAAAATATTTAATCCATACGCGTTATCAATTTTAAAAGTATGCAAAGGCGGGTACAAAAATTACATAATTCTAATTGATACAAAAAAAAAACTATGTAATGTAACTAACGTTATATAAATTTGTCTTATCATGATGGATTCCACCAGTTAAGAGTAACAAATATATTCTAATTCCATTAATACACATTTGAACACTACATTTTCTGGATAAAAAGTAATCCATTTATAAAAAGTCTCATCCATGGTATCAGCTATCTCCAAACCGAATTTTATCTCAGCTGTTTGAGCACAAAGAAGTAAAAAGCATTCAAATGTACACTCACTCAAACTTTCACCTGTCGAAAATAAATAACAATTGATTCATAGGTGGCGATGGTCACTGCCTATCGAATGACCGCTCGTTTACCCTTTTATCAAAAAAGAAATTAATCACGAAGCGATCTCTATTAAAACGTAAATATGAATATTTGCTTACCTGTACAAGGGAAGTCTTTCTATCGTTAGTTTTTGAACAGCGTATACCAGTCTGGTCACGAACGACTCTTTTATATTTTAGTAAAAAGTTTTGAAATCGAGGAATGTACAGACAGTCACACCGCCAAGGGTTATCTCCCAAGAATACATGCATTAAATTGTTGTTTGCTTGAAAAGCTTTATCGAAAGCGAAAATTTGAATCTGAAAAGGTAAATTTTTGATTAAGATTAAAAAGTCATAACATTTGGTGCCTGAATTTAAAAACCCTTAACACTAAAATCGGTATGATATTACGTACCTATATTTTCTATGTCAATTACAAGGTAAACTTATCGGTATATAATTTATAATATACGTGTATAGTATAAATAATATACAATAATATCATTTATACTAATTCTTTAGCCACTCGCTATTAATTGGCATTAAGAGAAGTAAGAAAAGTTTGAATTACCAAACTCAAACAAAAGCTTGTAGTAGTGAAATTATGCCAAACATTCATTGAGGTCTGGCAAGTTTAAAAGGTGTCCTTTGAATTCAGTGATAATAATGAAAGCGTTAGGCCCCCCACAAGATGGTCCAATAACCTAGTGAAGGTCGCGGGAAGTCGTTGGATACGGGCGGCATAGGACCGGTTGTTGTGGAGAAACTTGAACGAGACCTATGACCAGCAGTGGACGCCTATTATATATTGCCTGGGACGATGATAATGGTAATGATAATATGAAATCATAAGAAACAAATTAATTTTCACTTTTATATTATTATTTATCATAATCATACAATCAGGGTGACCATGAAAAATTTTTGGATACGGTACCTGTTTAAGCAAGTTTCCTCGTAAACTCAACACCCGAAAAGTTGTAAACCACTCAGTGCCCTCCAATTCCTTGACTGCCGATATGCTGTTATTGTCCAAGTACAAGTCCACTAGTTTCTTGTATTGTGGATTGTTTATAATATTTTGCATAATAACTGCAATTGACTTTAACTGCAAGAAAGTTAAGCATCACTGTTTTTTACATTTCTTCTGAAACAGTTATGCACAGATCCAGGTGCAATGTTACGAATATCTTATATTTATTTTCTATACTAACAACTTAAGGCACAAAAAATACTAACGCACTATGTAGAGTTAATGCTATGAGATCTAGACCATAGATTTTGGTTTACTTTAAGTTTAAGCACTAAAAATATACAAGTGGATTAATATTCTAAACTTACATTACTATACAAAAAGTTATAAATTAACCCATTACTGCCCAACCATCGAAAAATTTAGAATTTTCTGTTCACATTACAAAATATATTTATTAATACAGTAAGAAAAATAAATGTGAAGCAAAAAATTGAAATTTATTTATTTTGGAGTCTGAATCAGCCTGTCCTTTATGTATGACCTTGGGATCATATGTTAAGAAAAAAAGGTATTTTTACGACTTTAATGGCTATTTCACGTTTAGTAAAGGTTTCCCAACAATTTTAGGTAATTTGAAATATATAATTACTTTTATTTATATAGCTATAATTAGCTATATAAAACAAACAACAATGCACTCTTAACGGGTACAAGATATATAAACTTTGAAATTATATATCTAAATAATGTCACTGTATTTTTTTATCAAAATATTTTTTTTAATGGAAAAATATTTATAAATGTTTGTTATTTACAAAAAAAAACTTAAAGCTTAACACCAGTTTAAGATAAAAATTGGTAATCTGGTGTCCTAAAAATATGACAGTGGGAAGTAATGGGTCAATTAATATTTGTAAACAAACTAATTATGAAAAAAAAACCACCAAAAGAAACAAAAAGGTAGTTAATTAAAATCCAAAGCGGTATTTTATGGCTTTTATATATTAATGTTGAAGGATAGGTGTGTTTTTGTATCAAGGTTTATTATTTTTAATATTATCATTTCAGTTTTTTTTGGAGGTTTATAGATACTTGCAAATAATCTCAGTAATATAAAGAACCTCGTTTTATAAACAAAAAAAAAAATTATTATCTTTATATTAAATGGAAATAGTTCTATTGGGAATGAACGATTTCAAGTTAGATGGAATCTATATTCGTTATTTCGAAGTCAACAGTCTTCTCTCGTATAGCAGTAATGATGCGATCATATTATAGAATTGACAATACGATCATATTCAATAGCACCTGGATCCTCTATTCTAAACAGTTTAAGTATTTCACTCAGAAATCGTACTTATTTGGGTAAAAATTTCAAATCTATGGCAACACATAAAAATGAGGCAATTAATAGGTAAACCACAACTTAAAAAGTTAGTTTTCTATAATAGTATACCGAAACTTACACCTTTTTAACTTTATCTACCAGTCCAGTGCGACAACTATCATTATTATTAAACAAATATATTTTTATCTATAAATGTTCTATAAATAAATAGAAAAAATGTGTACTCAAGCATTTGTGCACAGTATTATTGTCACGTGGCATTTGATAATGATGATAACAAACAGTATCTAGAGAGAATAGCATCGTATATTTGTAACGTAGGTATTGAGATATCGAGAAACCAATCAAATGATTATATTATAAGACAGCTATTGAAATATTCCTTCACAACTCATCTTACAGTGGAACTAATACGTCTTCACATATTTGTTTTGCTTTGGTTGTTTGTCACAATTATTTGATGTTATTTTTTGCCACACACTGTTGACGCTTATTATAAATGTTGGCTAAGGCTGGTCACATACGTTATGGTTCACCGGAGAGGTCAACAATAAAAAGATTAAAGACTATTAAAAATAATAGAAAATTCTACTGTGTATTGACATGCCCAGTTATTTACTACCTAAACGAAAAGGAATTCAAATTTCGACGCGATTACTATGAAGTTCCTTAACTAAATAACTATTTTTGCATAAATCTACGTAGCGAGTTGGGAGAGATATGAAATTTTTGTTTTATTTTTTATTTTCTCAAATAAGTAAAAACTTTTAATTACAGTTGTAGTTTAAAAATTCACCGATATAATTAAACGAAACTCCTGATTGATACATAGTTCTACTAAGTAGTAAACCTGTTTGTGCTTTCATATTATTTAACAGTAAGTAAAAAAATGAAATTTTATGAATCTTTTTGTACAATAATCCATATCTATCCCTGATCAAACACCGTTAACTCACAAATTTGACGCACGTGTATAGACATACACATGCACATAAGGTGGAAATTTTCGATATATTTAACATTCTCTTTGTTGACGCAATACAAAACATTCCACACCAAAACAACATCAAACATTAAAGAAGCCATAAAACAGTGACATTCTTATTCAGTATATTAGGTTTCATTTGACACCATTTCTGTCGCACCTTTATTGTAAACATTTTTTTAGAACTGTGTTAGTAAATATTTTTACTATTATTTAAAAAACTTCATGTGTTTATGTACAAAGGCGGTTTAACGCACTAGATATTTTTTATAAACTAAACTTGGAATGTTGGCAAAATGATGGCTGTTTTATGAAATTGATGAAAACAATATTATTATCAGCTATTTTGAATGCTTAGTATACTTTGATAATATAATTGTTTCACTCGTTTGGAATCTTAGAGCACTGAATTTTCTTTGTTGTAATTCTCTAAGTTGCGTATATATCATGCATAGACTGTCAAAGTAAGATATTATAAATAATAAATTAATAAATATTTCGGACATTTGACACACAATGTCATCTGTTGCGCCTGTACGCCTGTTGCGGAACTAGTTGAAAGCGTCACTGCTGCGTTCTGTTCTTCGCGGTATCGAAAAACTGGATCTTCCCCTGATCTTTCTACTATTGAACAAGAGGCTTATGTTAATACCCGTCTCAAACGTAAACGCGCTCCTTGTTATCGACATCTACTACTCAATCTGAAAGCAAGTTTACAGCATTACAGGCTGCAATTTCCGAAATTAGAAGTCAAAATGCTGAGATAATGATTTCCATTAGTTTTATCTCTAAAGAATATGATGACATTAAAATTAAAATCGTAAATATGGAGTCTGAACGAGAAGACGACCGTCGTTACATACGTGACTTAGAGGAAAAAGTGGATTTTATGGAGCGTCAACTAAACTCCACAAAAATTGAGATAAGCAATGTACTCCAAAACCCAGAAGAGAGTAAGCAGGACCTATGTACTATTGTGTAAAGAACTGCTGCCGTGATTGGGCATAGCTTAAAATCCTCAGAAATAACGGACGTCTACTGAATTAAAAACAAAAATAAATCTACTACGATAAATGTTGAATTTGTAAGCGCGGTAACCAAAGATAAAAAAAGAAAGAAAGATGTTAAAAAGATGCGTAAATTTAACAAAAACAATAAGGAAAACAAACTTAATACGACGCATTTAAAGGTGCTAGGTCCCAGTAAGCCAATACACATATACGAAAAATTAACGCTTAAAGCGCATCACTTGTTCTATCTAGCTCGTAGTTTTGCGAGTAGTAATGACTTCAAATATTGTTGGACCTCTTACGGCAAAGTTTTCATGCGGAAATCAGATGGAGAACGATACATTTTCATAAAAACTGAATCAGATTTTGATAATCTTAGTAAGTCTATGTGACTAGAGAATACTTACAGATACCGAATACCGATCAGCAAAATGTTTAGCTTATTTTATCTTGTTCGTTTTTTAATTTTTATATTTTGTAAAACTTACAATCACATACACATAGACAATATTCACATTCCATACATACACTACTCATTTAATAGAGTACCTGTATTCGCAAAATTTCGATTAAAACCACAATATAAACAAATACACAAATACTCGTACTACACATCCATTTTACATATCATTATATCGTTTATGATTACATCATCGAATTATAGAACTTATTCAACCCCCCTAAAACTATATGGACCAAAATACTTTTATTGTAATAAGTATTTCTTAAATAAATCAATTAATAACTTGAACATAGTAAATGTAAGACCTGTGATAACAATACATAACAGTTTACTCGTAAGGTGTACCCTTCTGCCTACTTTTATAAATTGCTTCAATATCTACAGTGCAAACACAAGTTGCAAACTACCCGACATTATTTTTAATAGTGTCTCATTATTCTATAATAAACAAAATTCAATTCGATAAACACTACATGGATGGATGACATCGATGTAGAAGGTATTGAGTGCAGAAAATTGAGTGATCCTTCTGACTGTTCAAAACTAATAATGTATTCCAACAACGACTCCCTTTTAGTTTTAACGGTTAATATTCGGAGTATTGAAGCTAATTTCGATATTTTTCTAATGTTGCTCTTAAAATTTACTAAACCTGTAGATATAATTGTTTTAACAGAATGTTGGACGAATGAACATTTCTTACCGCCAAATATAAATAACTACAGGATGTTTAGATCCAATGTATCGTTAAACAAAAACGATGGCGTTGTAGTTTATGTTCGGGAAGTGTTTGAGGTGCGTTCATTTGAACCCCAGTGTTCTGAAGGAAATTGTATTGTGATTAATATTGCAGATGACATATGTATTATTTGCACCTACCGCCCAACCTGCTTTAAAAATCCCCTTAGTTATATAAATTCATTAGATAAGATTTTAAAAACATGTAGCATAAAAAAGTAGTTATTTTAACTGGTAATTTAAATTTAAATTTGGATTATGTCAGATAATCTTAATTCTAACTCGGCAACATATCTAAATTTGACCGCAAGCCATTTTCTAAAGCAGGGAATTAATTGTCTTACTAGACAAAATACGTGCCTTGACCATTTCATGGTAAAAGCTACTGCAAAAGTTCGAACATATGTTTTTAACGAATTAACGGATCATTCACCCATCCTATTGCATATTGATTATATACCCGCTTCCAAAATAAAATACTTATGTTAGTAAAACTAAAATTGACTTTGACGGTATAAAAAAAATGCATGGAGAATGAATCATGGAATGATTTATACTCGGTAGCAAACGTTAATCAAGCTGCTATAATATTAACACAGAAATTAGAAAGCTTTGTAAGCAGCAACACCTCAATTAAGAAGATTTCAAATCGCAACAATTCTTTGAAACCTTGGATAACTATAGGTGTAATAAAATGTATACATAAACGAGATAGAATGCACAAGAGAGTAAAATTGGACTTAAAAAAAAAGCCGAATATTTAAGTTATAGAAATACATTAAAAAAGATAATTAAAACGCTAAAAACCAATTACTACACGGACAAATTAAACAAAAACAAGCACAATATAAAAGAAATTAGGAACACTATCAAAGAATTATGTAATATGAAGCAGAATAAGACATCACCTACAGAATTGCTAAATATTAACACGAATGTAACTAGATCATTAGATGATGTTAACAAGATTTTTACATCTGTCGGTTCAAGCCTCGCTGAAAGAATCCTGCAAAGTTTGAATACGGATGAGACAACTCTCGCTCAAAAGGCTAAAACCACGAACGCACCGCTGCTATCCATGGCACTACACCTAACGGATCCTACAGAAGTGATTGATGTGATTACTAGCCTTAAATCACATAGTGCCCCGGGTATGGAGAGGGTAACAGCTAACATTTTAAAAATGTTTTGTTTCCACCTTGCCAAACCTATATCCTACTTGACCAACTTAAGCTTTGAACAAGGCATTTTCCCTGAAATATTTAAACATGCGGTTATCTGTCCTATTTATAAATCAGGAAATAAATCTCTACCCACCAACTATAGACCTATTTCATTGTTGAGTACCCTCTCTAAAGTAGTTGAGAAAATCATGAATAAGCGTTCGATGGGCTACATAGAGAAGAGCAAACTTTTAGCATTGAAACAATATGGTTTTCGAGCCAATCATTCCACTAACGATGCTGTATTACATCTTACAATGAATATTGCATCACACATTGACAGGGGTAAAAAATGCTTAGCCGTATTCCTTGACTTACAGAAGGCGTTCGATACGGTTTCCATTCCTATCCTATTGTCTCGGCTTGAGAATCTGGGAATAAGGGAAAATGCGCTTTTGTGGTTTAAAGACTATCTCACAGAGAGATACCAATATGTTAGAGTTGAAAACCATATCAGTAACTCCTGTGTGGGGTCATATGGAGTTCCACAAGGTAGTAGCCTAAGTATAGCTAAGTATAAGTATAGCTAAATAGCGTAGCTATTTCTTGCATATGTAAATGACCTATGCAAATCTGAGATTCGGGATGCTCACATTCAAATGTTTTCCGATGACACTGTGGTATTGTTTCATAGTGAAACGTGGGAGGACGTACGACAGTTGGCTGAAAAAGGTATGTCGCATATTACACCTTGGCTTGAAAATAATCTTTTATCACTTAATGTCGAGAAAACAAAATTTAAGTGCTTCAGTAAAACTATGGCGTCTTATCCAAAAACACTCGATCTTCGCATACATTGTCATCCGTGCAACCGTTCAACTACCAAACTGTCTGCACGTTGTAATTGTCCAGAGCTATCGAGAATAACCGCAATTAAATATTTAGGAGTGATTATTGATTAACAAATTGACATTGACATTGACATGACAACTTTTGACAAATTAAATTGGAAAAAACACATAAATACAATCAGTGGTCGACTTAGGAAGCTTATTTATGTTTTCAAGGATTTACGAATAATACCTGACACAACACTTTTAATACAAACCTACAAAGCCTTAGCTGAATGTTTAGTCACCCATTGTATTTGTTCATGGGGCTCAGCAGCAAAAACACACTTGCTTGAGGTTGAAAGAGCTCAACGGGCAGTACTTAAAGTACTCCTTTACTTACCATTCCACCACCCGACTCATCTAGTGTATGAAAAAGCGGAAATTTTAAGCGTGCGAAAGATGTTCGTCTATCAATGTATTCGTAAATATCACAGGCTTACTGTACCCTTTCTACAACCTTCGGGTAAAAGAAAAGTTAAATGTCCAATCCCAAGAGCAAAAAGCAAATTTGCTCAACAGCGATATAGCAACATTGCGCCTAGATTGTATAATAAACTTAACTTAAAGTACAAGAATAGACATTTATCAAACTACCAAATTAAAAATTTAACTAAAACATGGCTTAAGAGCTTCGACTACGATGATGTTGAAGGTTTGTTGTGGGTAACTGCTTAGTTTAGGTTTTCAACGAATGAATACTCATTACTAGACACACGAATAGGTCAAAAGACACACGAGTATTCGTAATTATACACACAAACACGCTCACACACACACACACACACAGATACATGGACGCATGCACGCACACGCTCACATATGCACACACACGCATACACACAATTAACAAAATTTGTTATGTATGTATGTTTCAACACCTCTGTGTATGAATGATACATTTGCTAATTGTAAAGGATTATTGTATCATTGTTTTTTGGGAAGGAACTGATTCCCAACATACAGTTCACGCTAGTTTGGGAATCAGGGCTTGCACTTAAATTGTATGCATCCTTTGGTTCAATAAAGAATTATTATTATTAAAGAATTATTATCTAGTTTCAAACTAAGCAGAGCTTGTGCTATGATAACTATAGTGACTGATAGAATACTTATATACTTTTTATTTGTAAATACATACATATTATACATGGAAAACACCCCAACTTCATACAAACATTTTGTCCGACCAGAGAATCGAACCCAAGACCTCAAGCACAGCAGTCGTATTCACTACCGCTGCGCCACTGAGGCAGTTTTTGAGTTGTAGATAATTTATAACCTATATATATTAAAATTTTTGTACCATCGCAGTGCGTTTTCCTTGGTAAGGTAAACGATTTTCTTTCCTAACGATATAGTGAATAATTTGTTTTCGACATCTTACTTTGTCGATAAAAACAACACGTCTAATGTTTATTGAGACATATCTCTCTTGTACATGTACGTACGTACTTTTGACTTGCATTTACATATCAATAAGTTCTTTTAAGCGCCCTGATCAATTCAATAAGGTACCATGAATTATCAAGGGACTGTTTTGTTGTTAGTACGGTTTGTTTTGTAAAACAATCTTCGTAAATTTTTGAAGTGAAAACTTCTTTAGGCGCGTTGAGCGTTTTGGTGGAGGGTAAAATCCTCGGTTCGCGTCACCGACATGCTAATGATAATAGTATATCTATAGCTATGGAGAATATGATATTATATATAATATATGAAATTTATTATTATTATATATTATATATGATATTATATATTATATATAGCTATATATGAAACATAAAAAATTTCATATAATTTTTGCATATAGTTTTAATTACTCTCAACTTAATAGTTCCGTTTTCACTTCTATCGGCAGTCCCACGACTGCTACTGTTTTTTTATTATAATAGCTTTTTACATCCATTTACTATTGAGATTCGGCAAGAGACACCGGTTTAAAGTATATTAACTAAGGAGAGGATCAATGACCAATTTAACAATTTCACGAAGTTTTATTAAATGTATAGCTAATTAGTATTTCTGATGCCTCCTTTACACTACTCGTGAAGATGGACTATGTTGGACAAATAACTTCGGCTTACCTCGTCTCAGCGTCTTCCTTTACATTATATATTTTCTCTTCTGCCTTTCCTACTATAAATTCACGTTTCTATTTAACCTCATTGGTATAAGTTTATTAAATATATTTTTTATTAAATATAAAATATATATTAAATATTACAGGTCTGGCACAACCCGTGGTCAGTCGCAATCTTACTGTACTGTATTTATATCGACTGCAGTAAGGACTCGGCTCAGCACACGCTAGCAATTTGTTCCGCCTGGGCGGCGCAGCGTGGGGTCCTCACTGCAGTTATTGGAGATCTCTCGCTACCGGCCGTCATACGCTCCATGGCCGGTAGCGACAGTTGTTTTACCGCGGTCGCAACCTTCTGCGAAGACGTAATTTCGCGGAAGGAGGCGGCGGAGAAGACCCGGGAGGACGATATCCACTCGGACCCAATTCGCCGCCGGCGAGCCGGGCGGCGGAGGCGCGCATACCAGCGCCTTATGCCGCCTTAAGTGTGGCCGCGGGTGGACGGGATGGGTTTTCCCCTCCATCCGCTACAATGGCCAGCCGCTAGGAGGCGACGTCCGCGTGTGCCGTACGTCGCCTAAAATAGAGAGTTTATCAACAGATTTTTTTTTTTTTTTATACCACGACGGTGGCACACAAGCATACGGCCCGCCTGATGGTAAGCGGTTACCGCAGCCCATGAACGCCTGCGGCACCAGGGGCATCACGTGCGCGTTGCTGACCCTTTAAAAACCTATTTACCCCCTTCTTGAAGAGCCCCATACTGTAGTTTCCAGGGAAAACCTCAGCAGGGAGCTCATTCCATAACGGGATTGTTCGCGGGAGAAAATTTCTCTGAAACCGCACTGTGCGCGACCATTTAGGTTCCAATGTATGTGGATGAGCTCCCTGACGATGGCGAGCGGTGCGATGGTGGAAAGTGGCTGTGGGCATCATATCAAACAATTCTTCAGAACACAGCCCATTGTAGAGATGATCGAGCACACACAAGGAGGCAAAGTCTCTCCTAAGACTTAGTGGCTCGATACCGTCTGTGAGATCAGAATCGTCGACTATTCTCACAGCACGTCTCTGAACTGAATCGAAAGGCTCAAGCTGGTACTTCGGTGCTCCCGCCCAGAGATGAGAGCAATACTCCATGTGAGGTCGAACTTGTGTTTTGTAAAGTAGTAGCCTTTGTGTCGGTGTGAAATATCGCTTCACTCTATTCAGAACACCAAGCTTTTTTGATGCCAGCTTGACCTTCTCTTCCAAATGAGCTCGAAATTGGACGTCACTGGAGATGTCGACACCGAGGATTCCAATACTCTGTGAGATGGTAAGGGGTGTATTCTGGAATTGTAGAACCACAGTGAACGGGGTTTTCTTAGCGGTAAACGCACAGACTTGTGTCTTAGAGGGGTTAAATTGGACCAGGTTATCCCGACCCCAATCGGAGACTCTGTGTAAGGTGCTCTCGATTTGAGACACAAGTTGTTCGCGACTTTCTACTACAACGGTACGAGGGATGTTAGCTCGGCCCGTGTAATACGCATCTCCAGTACTGTCGTCCGCATAACAATGGATACCATCCGTGGACAGCATATCATTGACATGCAGCAAGAACAGCGTTGGAGATAGCACGAAGCCTTGCGGGACACCAGCGTTTATGTCCATGCTTTCGGAACAGCTACCATCGACGACGGCTTTTATGCGTCTGCCGGACAAAAAGCTAGCCACCCACTTGCACAAACCCTCGGGCAGGCCGTAGGATGGTAACTTCGATAGAAGGCCCCTGTGCCAGACCCGATCGAACGCCTTTGCTATATCCAGGCTAACTGCCAAAGCCTCACCTTGACTCTCAATGGCTGAAGCCTACCGGTGAGTGAGATACACTAGAAGATCACCAGTCGAGCGACCGTGGCGGAAACCATACTGGCGGTCGCTGATCAAATCGTGCTCCTCTAGGTAACTGAGGAGCCGTGTGTTGATTACACGCTCCATCACCTTAGAGAGAAGGGAAGTTATAGCTATAGGCCTGTAATTCGATGGGTCCGATCTATCACCCTTTTTTGGCACTGGATGCACATGGGCAGTCTTCCACGAAGACGGCACTTGTCTTTTGCGGTAGAAAAGCGCGAAAGTCGCGTTAGTACAGGGCACAACTCAGGAGCACACTGCTTGAGCACCACTGCAGGTATGCCGTCTGGCCCACTCGACTTATGAACGTCTAGACAGTTTAGTTCCCGCCGCACTTCTCTTTGCGAAATGTGTATTTCCGGCAAAGAGTGTTAGCACGGCGGGTTAGTAGGCGGTACCGCACTTCCATCTTCGTTCATGGTCGAGTTTGAGGCAAAGAGTTGCCCAAGTAGGTCGGCTTTCTCTTTGGCACTGTGGGCCAAGTTACCATTGGCATTTCGCAATGGTGGTAAAGACAACAGGCAAAAGGTTCCGTCGGCCGCCTTAGCAAGAGACCAAAAGGCACGACTCCCAGAGGGGTAGCCCGTAAGTCGCTCACCAATCCCGCCGATGAAATCGAATTTGGCTCTGGCAATTGTCTTTTTGCAGGATCTCGAGGCAGCATTTAGTTTGCGTCTCATATCAGAGATGTTCGGATCCTTCTTAGCACGGGCCGTGGTCCAAGCCCTGTAGGCAGTCTGCTTGACTAGTCTGGCTTCCTTGCAGAGCCGGTTAAACCACGGTCGCTTTTATTTTCCCGCAGCTACTGATGAGTTAGGAATAAAATACTCCATACCCACCAGGATCGTCTCAGTGACAGCGGCTGTGCAGGGGTCGGGGTCTTCTGACGCGAAACAAAGCTGCCTCCACGGGTACGATGAGTAGAATTCACGCAATCCATCCCAGTCTGCTGATTTATATTGCCACATGCGGCGCAAATCGGCTGGGCGAGGTGGAATATGCCGCGCGCATGAAACTACGGTGATGGTGATGGAGTGGAGATGGTGCCCGAGGTAGCGGGCAGGCGCTAGGAGGGATCTGGATGTCGTAATAGCAGCAGTTCCCGGATCCCTCCTATCTCAGGCGCAGAGTGGCACACCGTGTGGTTTTAGTCGGTCCGATTCCGACACACCACCCCGCCGTAAACCCCGGTGGGGTGACGGCCCGAGGGGGTTTCCAAAGGTAAAAAAAAAAAAAAACTGTATTTATATAAATGTTATAGTTTGTCAAATTCACTTCTAACTGTTAACAAATGTGTCAATGAATAATAACTACGAGTAGTTTTACACTTCACCCTCTTCTGACAATTCATTACATATTATTAGGTAGCCCTATGTAACAATAATTTGAAATCAGACAAACGTATAACCACACACGCTAAATATTTTCAATTATAGAGAATACATTTAGATAAATATTGAACACATTATTTCAGATTTTACCGAAAGTTTACAGTTAAGTAACTCACAATAATATTGTTTTAAATTTTAACTATCTCATGTTAGGAACTCTTGCTGTAAAATAAGAGTTAGTAAAACAAATCAAAACTTCACATTACACCGGCTACTGCCTTCTCAAACTAATATTTAACAAAGTTTATAGACAGAACGTTCCACTCGACTAATAAATTGAAGTGAAATTTCCCACCGTACAAGGCTGTTTTCTCGAAACTAATCAAAATCGGTAATAGTAAATTGAGTTTAATATTGCACAAAGGTAAAACTTTTACCCAGTTTTCTGGTGAAATAAAATAGCTAATGAGATAATTATATTTATTCGTTAATATTTTATACAGCATGTGTGACGTTAAACACATTTGAAGCCTAAATAGATATTTAGAGCGCGCACTTGCACTATCGTCACACAAAGATCTTACATATATTTTTATTAATTATTTGCAAATTAGTGTAAAAGAACTTGTGTGTGTACCTACTTATGTACGCACGTAAGTTACACTTTTGAGGCGTAACAAGATAAAAGTCTCTCCAAAAATTTTTATTTCACATTAGCCTATGTTTTTTGAGAAAACGACAATAATAATAGAAAAAAAAGTATTTAATACATAAATATACTTTTATTTTAACGTATTATCTGGTTAGATATATTTTGTTTAAATCTCATAAAATAATTGTTTATACATAATAAAAAACTTAAATGTTGAATAGCTCATTTCATGGTGACGATTTTTCGCGACGGTGTGCGCGCGCATCATAAAAATTTACACTCATCGTTATTCCTTAACGTTCCAAAAGAAATATCAGTTCAACAGCCGTTCCTTTAAAGTTGTAAAATATATTTTACTGTATCAACGTAATCTTGCACAGCTTCGATAATTCAATATACAATACTAGCTACACTGATATTTTAAATAGGCACAATATTCATTCCGTATATTTATCGACAGACCTGGTCGTCACAAATTAAATCACAATCCATTGTTTAGTTAATTATTCTTAGGTTAATTTTAACTCAAATATTTACAGGAACACCTTGAAAATGTTTTAATAGAAATGTAGGACGCTTCGTGATGTGACGCTTTTAAAAGTGTGAATACTTAATTTTTTTTTAAAAAATTGAACTGATGGAGACATTATGTTTGCCTCTGCAAGTTTTTTTTATTTATTCATGTAAAGGCATTCACTTTAAACCCATTGCTTAAGTAAGTTGCTACAATTACGATTTTTTGTATATTTTTATTTTTACATAAAACATAATTAATGATTCGAGTTAAAAGATATAGAGTGGAAGAAAAAAAGACTATTTAATATAAAATTAATATACAGGATACGTTTTTCATAGTAAAGTTTTATACAAAAGGAAATAATGTATGCTCATAGTTATTTAAGCAGTTTCACGGCAGTGTACCACCCCAAACAAACTTAACCCTCCTTTTGGCAACGTGCGTCGCCGCGTCGTTGGATAAAACTGTTTGTATGCAGTAAATATTATTTTATGATATTGCTGTTAATATATAAACTAACTGTCATTTTGGAAAGTATTAACGATTAAAAAGTTTCTTCACCGCTCAGTGAACTTTTCAAAGACAAGTAACAAATATCGTCTTTCCTGTCTGTAAAAGTCCTAGCGTAGAGCCGGTGGATCGCGCCTTAACAACTTTCGTAATTACATTCCTCTTAAATTCTTCTTATATAAACGAGAGTAAGGTTACCTGTCTTCGGTCTTTTAAAGTACCATCCACATATTTTTGATGAGTGTTTTAATGAATGCTTATTAAAATAATGTTGAGTTGGTGTTAACGAAAAGGCAGTACAGGGCAGGAATTTTTATCAAAATAAAGCCATATCTTTTACGACTTTACACGACTTTTTTTCTAAATACTTAACTTTAGAAACTTTTTACTCATCAAGCCTTTAACTTTAGTTAATTTTATATTTAATTTTAGAGAATATTTGTACAGTGTACAAATTGTATCTACATGGATTTAGAATGAATAATGAAAACTATTCCAGTATTTAATACAAGCGTGCTGCATGCAATTAATTACTATTTTATTCGTAAGTTAGTTTAGTCCACTGTCTAAAGTTAATTATGTAGGGTGGGCCAAGAATTCGTTAACATTTGAATCTAACATCCTACGCAAACATGTTACGGGAGTTCTTGGGACCGATGCTACTGAAATTTGCTGGCTACAATCGTAGCACATGGTTTCAGTTGTCACACATTCCATGAGTCCCTGCCGGTGGTTAAAGATATATTTGACTACGCAAAAATCTAGATCTATACCCAGCAAATTTCTTTTCAGGAAGTTATTTGAAGAATCGTGTCTACATTAATAAAACAAATACACTACGTCAACTAAAAGAAAAATCAGCGAAGAGATGTCGGCGATCTCGTGGTCTCTTTGCCGATGTTAGAAAATTTCGGTGCTCGCTTAGAAGAGTGCCAACGTCGAAACAGTGGTCATTTAGACGATGGGATTTTTAAAAAATAAATTCATATGTTAACTAATTCGTGGCCTACCCTATATAAATATTAGGTAATTGTCACACTATTTTATGAATATCTACACCCAGTAATCGCAATAAGCAACTATTTGCAAACATCAAGAAATCTTCGTACCATGTTACCTTGTTGCCCTCAAGTCGAAGTGTGGTGGTGCCTGGTGGGAGCGAAGCAGGCGGGGCCACCAATTTCTTATAAGCACAGTCTACCGTAATGAGTGGAATTACAGCACCCGCTTTATCAGACACGATGTGCGTCATCATGCAAGAACACGGATCTGGACACGTACGACGAATTGTCTGTGAAAAAAAATTGAATTATAAACAACTTACACATAATTACCCTAAGATTGACTAACAGAGGATATCTTGGGCATGCAGACCGCCATGCGCATGTATAAAACGCATAAAATTGAAAATAAATAATATGAACATATTAAGATCCGGGCCGGCTCGACCGGGGCAGTATTACCCTCTCACAGAAGCTCACTCTAAAGCGACAGCATCCATGCTAACGTATTTCGTTGACGAGTGCGAGAAAGGAGACCCATTGAAGTAGGGGTGACAGTCATCGTGGTAACCGTGTGAACCTTACACTACCACAATGACTATCATGCCTTTCACGTCCCCAAGCCAGGCGTGAAAAAGCATCTCACTAGGCCCCTCTAGTGTGTATCACCCTACTGCATTGTCTACATTTACAAAGAGTACTCGTACAGTGACTACAACTCTTGGATTCTATTCATGCTTTCCATCAGGCAGAGTATAGTCACTTTGGCAGGTTCTTAATATAGAAAAAAAAAAGAAAAAGATCCATGCGGTGACAGATTAAGAATACCGAATGTGACCACCCTTGTTCATCGTATGGATGGTGTAAAAGCCGTCCTACGAAAGAAAGTAAGCAGGTCAACAGCACCGCAAAGAGAATAAAAACGTGGAACACACCCTGTACTAACTCGTATCGGTAACCATAAGCCAAAACCTTCAGACTGAGAAGAGGCCTATATCAAGAAGTAGACTATGAAGGGTCTTTAATGATATAATGTCCTGGTTGGTAGATAATTATATAAACTTTGATTTAGCTTATATGTAATTTAAGCGTGATACTTTAGTGCACATTGATGGTTACTGGACTCGAATAAATCAATGCTGTCCACTAAACATACCTAAACATCTCGCTCAACAAAATATTTCCTTTTAGAATAAGAATACAGAGATGAACGCACTATTACAACCTACAGACTATGTTTTGTCACAGTTGACGCCCTAAGCATTATCGTATATTGTTTTCTTGGTTTTGAAGTAATTACTATTTCCATTGAAAGAAATATCGGAGATGACATCTAGAGAAAAAGTAAATCATTTTTAGATTACACGACATGCCACAAGCCGTCTCAAATGAGTTTGTTAATACGAGTAAATCCAACATGCCTATCACCTGATGACAAATTTCTTGGGTATTACTGTTTTGTTGTATACAATATAGAAGAGATACGTTTTATCAAAACCAACACGAATTGTTTTAACAAAAACGCAAAGAATTAATGACAAAAACAATAAAAAGGTTTTAATAACGAAATCCAACATATCGAAGCTGTATATAATCGTGAGTTTCATCAATTTCATCATCATCTTACATCAATTGAGAGTCACTGATAAATGTTAACTGAATATGACACGAGTATGGTCACAAGTTTTGTTATTATCAAAAAAATAAGTTTAAAGACCTTCGAAGAATTTAGCAAACAAAGACGTCATGACTTGTTACTCACAAGTATAAAATTTCATCACATGATGCCATTCATTGTTTGCAAACAAGCGATAGTAATTGCAATAAACTGAAATTAGACTCGTTATTTCTCAGATAAAGAGATTAAAACGATAAATAGCTAAGCTATTCACCATTAAATACACGACAACCAAGTATTGACGGTAAACAGCACTGCGTGGTAACAACATCTGCGAGTAATATTAAAAGTTATATGAAGTAATATAAGTTTTAATATTACATAATATTATAAATACAAAAATTTGAACGGATATTTAGAGGATATAGTCAGCAATGTTGGTGTATCAAGTGTCCTCAAATTATTATAATATAAGGTATTATATATATTTGGGTTACTGTATGCGGAGAGAAATAATTATGCGAATGCCAGTATATTAAAATTTATCTTCAGAGATATTACAAATTCATATATACAACGCATTATCTTAACCACGATTACACGACAACTAACTTACGTTCGGAAAACCGTACACAATGCGACTTGTGGTTACACATTTTTAGAAATCTCTACCTACATGGCCACTACAATATCCCCCCTCACCTCTTTCTTAGAAATTTCTAAGAATCGGGTTCCGAGTGTCATTTGAACGATCTCTGGACGACCAATTAACGTTCAGCAAGCCGTGCACAATGCAACGCTCGGTATAAGATATATATGTAGATGTGTGTTACTCTTTCACATCAAAATTTCTGAACAGATTTAGATGAAACTTAACAGTAATATAGTTTATACATCAGAAGAATACATAGGCTACTATTTACCGCAATAATCGACATACCCATCAGCGAAGCCGAAGACAAAAGCTAGTTTTATATGTAATTCTAAACTTATAAATAGTCATATTAATGTGAATTAGAATGTATAAATATGTATTAGAACCCCAGCAGTGGATGAGTAACTAAATCACAAACAAAAGTTTTTGTTTTAACTGCCTACTTTTTAACACAAAATTGTTTTTTTTTATAAAAGCGAGCGAGCACGAGTTATGTCGTCATAGACATGACGTCCACAATGGCATCAGTCATGAACGACCATTTAACTGATAAGCCGCAGACGCCCTGGAAACAATAGAACAACTAGCTCCTTGTCTCCAACGCATAATAAGAATACTGTATTCATTGTTTTATAAATAAAGTTAATCTTGGCATCCGTCATGAACCACCATTTAGATGATAAGCCGCAGACTAAACATTAGAACAAATAGCTCTTTGTCTCCAACACATATTAATAAGAATATTGTAATAACTTTAAGAAATAGTTTTATAAATAAAGTTAGTCTCAATCCGCTCTTCAAGCCGAACTCTCTCGCCCCTCTCTGTCTTATTAAAAACTCTCTCGCCCTCGCTCACAAATTAACTCACGCGAATAGACGCAAGTGACTGTCAAAAGAAATAAAGAGTGATTTCCTTGTCATTTTCTATCACGAGCATATTTAATATATTAAATTGTATTATTTAATCTTAAAGTACTTAATATGAAACAAACTTTTTCCAACTTTTTGAAAGGAAATATCGTTTAATTAATCAAGTGCTATATAAAATTTACAATTAGACGTTTAAAACTTTTTATCAAAACTTCAACAAATTTCCTAATTGGCTCAGACACTGAAATCCATTGACTTTATTTCTAATTAATTCAAAAGTACTTCTTGTTAATTATTTTTTTGATATAATTAAAATGAAATCTTTGTGATAATTTAACTGTAAATGCTATTTTTCTATTACAGGATTAATTGATGCCTTTTCGATTCAAAACTTAAATCATTTCACTACACAGAATTTATTAAACAATTAATATCTCAACTTATATGACAACTTCTACTATCAAAGGAGTTTTAATACCCCGTTATTTCTAATTTGTTTGTTTTCCTAATTGTTTATGAAAATCTAAAACTAAATTTAAATATCATTAAAAAATTAACATAAATAAATGTAGGCACTTAAAAGCCATAATATTTGTAGATATTATTTTGAGTTTGACGACTTGCCCATCTTCGTGAATAAAAACTTACCTTAATAATATCCATGACGATATGCAAAGGTTTTCCTTTATAGAGTTGTTGTTGACATACAAGGTCGTAATAGTCTGCTATTTTTCTTTTCAGCGTTCCATTTTCAGGTTCCATCGCTAGCCAATCCAGTCCTCCATCATTACAGTCCCAATTGTTACCTGGAGAATTCATCCACTTTAAAATATATGTAAGTGTTACATTATCTATATATGTTGTTAAGATTTTAAAAATTCTACCGATATAACATCCAGATTTCAGTTAAAATTCTTAAAGGCATTCATTATGTATGAAAATTAATTTAATAGACAGTTCTTTATTATTCACATCTTACGTAGCACCCAAAGATCATAAATCACGCAAACAAGCTAACAGAATTTTAAGAGTTCTGTAGCCAATTCATAAAAACGAAACTCTTTTAATTACGTCATGTCCGTCCGTCCATCTGTTGCTAGAAACCAGTAATTTTGAATGAACATACACGTGATCTTACTGATAAAGTTTTATAAGATACCTAAAGTATTTTTAAAATGGGGATGTTGTTTCTTTATTTCATCCACACGAAGTCGACCACCTAGTTCGTTTATATGTGAAATAACAAATCTGCACGCCGTCTCAGGTCCAGTAGCCGGAGAACTAGGAGTACCCTAGAAAGAAAATCCCCGGAATCCCGACGTACCATGGGGCAACTACCTACGTCTTGCAGATGACCCCTTTTCTGCCCTCAAAAGAGCGTGCGTGCTCCGTAGTATGTCGCGCTGCCACCATCACTGCTAGTGTGGCAGATGGTCTCACCTGTCACACTCAAGCTTGCTCTTATGGAGGAAGGAGATCGTTCTACGATCTCCGGCTCCTGAGAGGTCTGCGATACCAGGCTCGGTCCCGGGCCTGGCAGATCGGGAGAATTCTAAACTTCTCCCGGTCCCGCTCGACATCTCCTTTGCAAGCATAACTTGCTCGCAGAAGGAGATGGCGGAGTTTGACGCGCTCTCGTTATGTAACATGACCGTAATCATGTTACTAGCGAAAGAATTGTCACTCTGATGGTATAAGGTCACGCCTCAACTCCACCCACGCTGGGTATTCTGCCAAAGTATGGAGTGCCGTGTCCACGGTACGGCTATCGCAGGAATGGCACTCAGGTGTTGGCTCCTTTCGGATCAGACACAGGTGATCTCCGAAGCATCCTTTCCCAGTTCTTGCGTCAGCCGGTATTCTGATTCTCGGTTTCTTGAGTTTCAGGCCTCCGATAAAACTCCTGCGCCTCCTTGCGCCACTAATAAAGAGCCGCAAGGGCTCTCGCCTCAAGTTCTGCTCAGGAGATTCGCAGCCTCAGGAGATTGTGCGGTATCCTCTTATGACCCACGATAGGGTGCGAGGTCCGGCACCTCCGCTTGGTGTACCCTGGGCAACGAAGACGGCAGCGTCTCTCTCACTAAGGTGGAGAGATACTGCCGCCTACAGTAAAGTCTGACCGAAGAATAACCCTCCTGAGAGTTATTTGGAGGCTTTCCGCGTGTCCTTCCGTTTAGCGGAGGGCACAGTGGAGAATACGCTAAGGGGCAGACGGATCCTAAGCCAGCAGTCACGAACGACGGCTCTTCGAAGGCTACGAGGAAGGAAACCTCTTTAAAAAACCTCGGGGCGCACGGATCCGGTCTAGTGCAGACCCCGTCTGACCCAGACGTAATTCTGAACGGATAGGACCGGCTGTTCTTCGGACCCGCGAGGATGTAAACCTCTATAAAGAAACCCCAAACCACGCTCTGACGCCTGGCAATGAGTGGAGTCGCTGGAGGGAGTCCAGTGCCGATGGCGTCCTGTTGTCGGAGGACATTAAACTCGAAAACATGGCGTGAGTAAATTAAAGGTCTCACCTACCCAGGGGAATCCAGGATGCACTGCACCTGTGGAATCCTTCCTGGAGCCAAACGGCTCTGGCTGCTTGTAGTCGTATTTTGGGATGAGCAACCATTGCCAAACTCGCCCATCGCCGAGTGGTAAGTCTGGCGACCATCGCGGAGGACGCACAAAAAAGTGGAGCAGTGTTAGATTCTGACACTGCCTTAGAAAAGAGTGGTGCGAGCGCCCTGTTACTGTCAGCTGTAGAGTAGTGCCAACAGGCTGCTCAATAAAATAAAAGGTGCGAATAAAGCCCTGTGTCGGCCTCTAGTAACGGGGCCACGTTAGTCAAAGTGGGTACAGACTGTCGTGGGGCTCACGGCAGAGGCCGACCCTCCAAGACTGGGCGGACGGCCCAGCAGAGGCAGATTGGTGGATCTGCAGCATCAAAGAGGGCCGATGTTGAGCTCTTGCTCAAGGTTCTACTGTCGCATCAACAAGATAACGACTACCACCATGAGCGACGTAAGTTTGAAGGAGCTATGCCACAGAATTAGCAACCCTGTGGAGCGGATCGAGGAGATAATACTTAGCTGATTGCTTACTTCAGACGCCCCAAGTATCGCTAACCTCTATCGTAATGGCGCTCGTCCGTTGTCGAGGCGGGAAGACTTTTCGTGGCCGAGAATAAGCGAAAGGAAGAAAAGGAATGACACGAAAGGGAGAAAGCCCGCCTCGAAGTGAATCTCACCCAAATGAGAGAGAGAGAACGTCGTGTTCTACGCGTGCCCACATTGGTACCACGCTGGCACCATCGTCACCATTGGTATCTCCTTGCTGGGTGGAATCGGACATACTCGTAGTCCGTCATGGTGGAGATGTAGGAGTGGCTTACGAGACATATCTCGGCAATAGAGAGTGTCCATTATAGCCCACCTCTAGCTCCGCCAAAAAAGAAGACAACTTATGCGATCGCTGCCAAAGCTGGCTCAACAGTTCATCCAGTAGGTAGGGTGATCATCAAGCCAGCGTCAACGGTACCTATTAAGGTCACCCAGAGGAAAAGAAAGGGAAACGAGATGGCAAATCCAACCCTAACCCCAACTTTAGCCTCGGCCAATGCGATACAGCACCTGCTGGAAGGGTAAAGGTAAGCTTAAAACTGATAAAAAAATTATAGTTATCCACAACTGCAAGTCTTTGTCACGATAAGTTTATTTCGAAAATAAATTCCTTTTCTTTTGATAGATATGCATCCAGTTCCTATCTGGTTTTTTAATTTCATTGTGTCAATCAATTTGTATAAGCATTATTCTTTATTAATATTGCGTTACCATCTTGCTAACTTTTTCGTTCTTATTGATCTAATTCCCCATCTAATTCCCAAAACACCCGATTGACTACGTAGGCTTGAGCCCTGTTATGTGAGTGGGATTTAAACTGTACGTTACATACGGCCGTCAGATATCAAACTAGGCAGAGCATATACCATGGTTGCCAAACTTCTGATAAATATACTTGTATATTATATTATATATATAATGGATGAACTTCATCCAGACACAAAACAAATGATCACGCTCAACACACAAACATAGCAGTCAGTATCATTAACCACTAGGCCAACATACCAATCAGTGTATGTATAATATTACACACAATATACACATTAGGTTATACAATGGCTATTGAACCCAGCTCAGCATGCCATATATTAACACTGTTTAACTTTTTCAAGCACTTAACAACTGCAAGCCATAACTTGTGTAAAATACGAACCATTTCTAAGAAAACGATGTTTTGGACTGTGTGTACAGCAAAAAAAATATAGCAGTAATACAGTATTAAATAATTATTTTAATTTAGCAATATATCAATATGATCCACAGATAAAACGTTATTTATAAGTAATTTGAAGATAAGTATGAATCCAACTGTATTTATGTTTCTAAAACTACTGATATCAAATTTGTTTCGGTAAATAGTGCATACTGTGTAATTGTCTAGAATAAATTAACAGATGACAACAACCACGAAAGTCAAATATATTGTTAATTTTTTTGCCATGAAATAAGCTGTGGTGGCAACTAGCGCATATTCCAATACAGAAGTCTTTATTTTTGTAATCTGAGGTAACTAAATAACAATATGTTATAGTTCCCAGTCAGCAGACTCAGTCGCTCCGACATACAAAGAGAACTCAAACATCCTAGAGCGTTAAATTTGGAGTAGCGATAGGACTAACCATTACACTACCAGGAACAGATTTGTGCTGGGACCTAGCATATTTTCATCATATTCACTTGCAATATACCAACATATGACAGAATACAGTGCGATTTAAATCATTTTGATCGCGACATACCACTTCACTGTGATCCTAGTAAGATGGCCCGTGAAGTTTTTCTCAAGCTAACAAAGGTACCTTGATGTAATGATGTCGTTAAAGTGACTTTAGTAATAACTAAACTTCTCAAATAGCGTCTGTTACTGTAAACATCCATCAAGCGGAATGCACCATTATCTCGATGATGAATTTGACGCGGATCACAAGAGGCGCGCTTAAGATTAGTTTACATCCGCTTACGCTTTGGAAACTTTATGTAATTTTAGAACTTGAAATTTAGTGTAAGAATTCCAAGAACACGGATAAATATGGTAAAATCTAATCAAAACAACTAGGTACAAAAAATGGTACTTATAAGTATTTCATAAACATTAACTGCCATAATTAAACCTCAAGTCACACTCGCACTTGTTCAATGCTTATTTGTTATCTATTTAACTACCGTCTATAATCATTCTGTAATATGAAAAATTTAAATAAAAGTAATACAAAATGATAATCCTAAAATTGTAAAAAAATAAACAAGAATATGCCACCTCATAGGGTAGAGCATTATTTCTAAATAGTTTTTAAAAATATACAAAGTTTGTGAAAAGTATTTGATTTCAAATCAAGTTGTTATTATAATTAAATATAAATAATTTTGTAAATACCTTTCTCCTGAAGCGTCGCAAGTTAACGGACAATTTATATCACTAAACGTTAGTGACTATTACTTAAATAAAGGTTATTTTAATATTTGAGTGACTTTGCCAATTTTAGAACATTCCAACAGAATAAGGTATGATTAAACTTATCTAATACATAATTTCGAGAAAATCTAATTTTGCCTCTACAAGTTAAAATTAATCCTAGTGTCTCTGAATATGAAAAATAAAAAATTTGAGATTTTAAAAGTGACATTAGTCTTAACATCTAGAGTGTTATCCAAAGTTAAAGTTAAATAAACTGTCTTCATATATCTTGTGATAATTGGCAAAGAAATTGTACCAATTCCCAAAATTATTATTTTAAATATAAAACGAATAATTTTGGTGTTTGCCAATTAATCGGTGATCAGAGAAGAACGTAACTTTCTGACATATCTACCGATGTTCTTAATATTGAACTTTCTGTTTTTAACTACATCTGAGCATCTTAAGTATTTTAGATATATAGCGTCATTCTTTTAAAGTGGAGACTGTGTTTAGGTTAGGCGCCCTGTGGCACGATGGACCGACGCGACGATTTGAAGAAAGTAGCTGCCCAAGACCAAGATAATGGCGCTCATTGGGATAGATCTTCAGTCAGTAGTGGACGGCAATGAGTTGATTTATTTCTATTAATTTTTTTTTTTAATTTTTTCTTCCTTACTTTCTACATACTTAAGGCTGCATGTTTAAGACGAAAATTTGGTTAACAACATCATATCTATTTTATTTCATAAAATGATACAAGCACTAGCAAAGCTTTGTCTTTTTCTGAAAAATACTTTTCAAACGGAAAAAACGGATGCAACTGCATTGGTAAATTTGACATATTTTTGTGACAAAAACATATCTTATAAAAAGTTATAACACCCTTTTAAATGGAAAGTTTCCTTTTTAATGGAAAGAAACATCAGGTTACTTCTCAGAATTTATACCGAGTAATGAAGTCAAGATTTTTATAATTGGTAAGGAAATCTTAGCCATCAATCTTCCCTTTTGAACAGCTATGCCATCAAACACAACTCAACTTTTCTTTTACATGAACTAAGAAAAATCGAGAGTATTATAATGGCATCACTGTAAATTACAGTGTATCTCAGAAATTGCATTATTCTCTGATCTGGTAATTTTTTGACTGATGCAGAAACGTTTACCAAAATATTAAGTTTATTGCTAATAAAATCTGGCGCTTCGTTATTTTGGTTGTTAGATGCTGCACCAAAATAAATCTAAACATACATAAAGTTACAGGAATGAATCTTGTGACTCGCCATATTGACATCGGAATCACGGCGGGCGTGGTCAGTACAGTGCCATCAATCTCGATATGCGCGCGCGGTATCTATATTGTTTCTTCTCGCATCGTTCGGCGGCTCGTGTCAGAGTAATAGAATTTTTCACGTATCATGATACGTCTTCTATGATACTAAGTCGGTATTGGTCTATCCTATATCAATCGTCGGGTACTCACCTTTACACACACTTGTATACACTGTAATAGCACCAACACTTTACAACCATCAGTCTATAACAAGGATGATCAGGTAAGGACCTATCACAACACATGGTAATCGAACGTTTAACGGTACATTGGTATAACAGAAACAAGAATTTTGTTTTGGTCTCGAAAATCTAGTTTTGAAAAAGTTTACATTTCTGTAATTTGTCTTTATAACCTAATGTGACGGACACTACAAATAGACTTCTACCATCAATTATGCAACGATACGGCCTTACTCTGCTATTGAATGTCTGGCAACTTAAACTAAAGAAATCTTTTTGTCATATGTTAAAAAAAAATTAAATGATAAAAGAAACTGCTATGAAACACTCTGAATTTCAATTACTTGTACAGCGAGTTCACAAGAATCAAAAGTTATTGTTTGTTTTAACGACAGATACTTTGAGTACAATGTGACTGCTGTGACGTGAGAATACTGAACTGAAAAGGATTTTGTAGTTACTCGTGTTTGTTGCTATAAAACACTAAACTTACAATTTGAGTTCACAAACTTAAAAAAGTGAATACGAGTAATGTTTAAAACGATAAAAAACCGGTAAAATCCAAATTTATCGTTATGATGGTAAATTCCATTTCAGGCTTTTAGAAAATTCTTTTGCAACAACCGCTAGTGAATTTTAGTTTTAAAATCAGCAGAATCAAAACTGAATGCATGCACAGTAAAGCAATGAATCAACACAAAGTCTGTGACCTCAATTTCACTGTGAAATTAAATAAATTAGCCGAAAAGTTACGCCATCGAACGATAAGCTAGGAACCAATAGGTTACCTTGGCATGGGAATGTTTTGTAAGCCTTTGAATTTCACGCCCTTTAATATTCTACCTACTGACCATATACTCGTATGTATAAATAACTCTGTTCCCTTTTTACTGTTTGTGCTATACTTAAACGAAATATATATATTTATTTTCCTTAAGGTGGCTACTTATATTCAACGTGGATCACCTTTTAAGTAAACAAACCACCCAATTGAGGGTTGATATGTTTAGTCAGCAGTATAAATACGTATATATCAACATCTGAATCAGTTAAGGTAAGTACACCTTTTTTATCATGAACTACAAATATAAGTGAAATTACCATCTTTGCCTTCTTTGCAATACAAAGTATATCATGTTTATTTTGTGTTACGTAAGGTATATATTTTCATTCTAAGCTCTTTGAATAGTTTTTCAATTCGTTCCAAAATACAAAACGTTGTAATATTTTTTTTCAATATTCGGAACGGCAAAATCGAGAAATAAACATGAAGAGCTTTGGACAAGTTCTCAAAGTGAGTGTGGGTGCTCTAAAGTAAATCTACAAAGATTCAATCTAAATTATTTGTGAACCGTGTCGTTTGTACACAAAAAAGTTATAAAAAAATTGGTTAGAATAATAACTGGATCCTGAAAACTAAACAAATGTTATATAAATTTTGAATTGTCAACAATTTTAAGTCATTGCAAAAACGAAAAAGAAACAAAAACAACACGTCACAGCATATTGAAATTTCTCAGCATTGGTAATGCTGTCTAACACACTGGAACCTAATAAAACTGAAGATCCTGACTGTTCCTTTACAGTAACATATTTAAGTAACACTCATTTCTCTTCTTTTTTCTATTATTTCTATGGCTCTTGCAGGTATCTGTATATCCCCGTCTATTCCTGTGGGTTTTGTTTTCGATTCTATTTTTGTTTGATCGTGTTTCTTTGAACAATTTCCGAACCACTTAAAATATCCTAGTTAAAAAGGAAACGTACTTAAAAAGGAAATTCCTAATAGCATAGCCTACGAAAGTTTGAAAAACAGAAATTGACTTAATAAGAATAGAAGTATATTATTTTATACAAATCACAAAAAGATCTTAATAACATTGTTGAATACCCACCTCGTACCTAAAAGCATAGGCACCAAATATGTGTACGATTAATTGGGAGGAGAGTCAACAAGATATTTGTAATATTAAATACGTCTTGAAGGAAAATTACCGTTAATTATAGTATAATATATTATATATAATATTATGACAAATACTTACGCCTCCATCCCCAAAGGAATAGTACTTCTCGCAAAATAGAGACAAACTTATTGCCATTAAGTAACTACGAAGAAATATCCACAAGCTATACATATGCATATAATACAACGTTAAAAAGTAAGAACTAGATTGATCAAAATATTAATGTACAAAAAAAAATATGACTTTTACGTACATAGATCGTGAACAGAGATTGAACAAAGATGGCTGCGCAAATTTTATCAAGAACATCAAAAATAGGTTTCCGAGAGACGATATTACTTTGGTAAAAGCTATTAATTAATTAATAGTATTCAAATCACATACACCCCAATTAAGCTGAGACCGTAACGTAATATTTAATTAAAATTACAGTTTAATTCAATCTATTTTGTTTATTTTTAACCTACTTCAAAAAAAGGAGGAGGTTATCAATTCACCGATTTCACCGAAGTTTCTGAACCGATTTATGTTATTTTTTTTGTTTGATGCAGAATAGTTTCGTATTAGTCACATAAAAATTGATTCAGGTAGGCCCATTAGTTTTTATTTTATGAGCATTTTTTTATCTACTTTCACCTATCCTGATATCTTTTTTTGGTATGTCGACTTGAAACTGCCTGTGATTTGGTAAATTTTCACGTGTTTCAATAACAAACACAATACCTGCTTGAGTTAAAGGTAATGGTAATTGCTCCGCCACTTCAACGACGTCTTGCGCAAACAGAATTACTTGTTCACGGCACCAACTCTGACTAAATCGACTCTTGGCAAAAGTCTTTGTTCTACGTCTGTCAAACCGGTAAGTTCATTAGGTAAAGACGTAACTTCCATGTTGTTCCGGTACGCCTGAGAAGGAACTTTTCTTTTTTTATGGTAGTCGAGCAACGTGAACACGTGATAATTTTGTCCAAGTTTTGTATTAGGTCCTCCGGAAGGAAATCAAAACGTGCTGTGTCGAATGACATCTATTGTTTTCATATAATAATTTCTTACAGACTGTACATGGTACTTCAGCATACTGATTTATGGTGGTTATAAAATTACACTCAGTCAGTTTAGCAGTCGGTATTTCATATTATTGATCTGATGAGGGAAGGATCATTGTCCTTTAGCGGACAGAGAATAACTTTTTCATAAACATAAGCACATAGTTGAACCGTTTCATTCTTGCCAGATATTTGTTAGGTGTTTGTGCTGGGTTACAGAGATATGTGACCGAGAAAATAATAAACGAGATTACAAAATATTTGGACAAAACATTACGTTACACAGTTATTTTCTATATTGTTACTTCAGAACTCTTTCATTTCTAAAGCGAATTGGCAATCTTTTTAACATTTCCATATTCAGGCGAGTCCGTGATCACTTTCGAAGAGATTTATGACCAAGTGGTAATCGAATATGTAAACACATTGTGATTGGATTATGGAGGTCTGATGGCAGTAGATACACGTAAAAAATTGGAGCTCAGCCGTATCGCAGTAGACTTAAAGCCAATCTCAACTTAGTTTTGAATAAAAAGATTCGGAAGAACAGACATTTCCCTTTGGTTTCTTTCAAGGGTGAAGAAAAAATACATTACTGATTAGGGAGATACTGTTTTACAGTAGAAACTAATTTATTTTTGAGTTTAAATTTAATAAATTACTACTTTACCTAAATCAAGTAATCGAGTTGTTAAACTACTTAAATTTATTACAATCTAACAGAGCGCAGGCAGGCGCAGACATTACAGTACGTAGTATTATATCATATCTACTCATTACAAACGTATCTAATACTAAAAAGAGTAAAATAAATCTCTTTTAAACAAGAAGTTGACTTTACTTCAATCAAAACTAACAAAGTGAATTAAACATTAAAAATAATTAAAAATATAATAAAAACCTAAAATAAGTATTACCCTCAATAGGGGTCACCATACTTCAAGTCTGCATTTTTAGATTCTATTCATGCTTTCAGTCAGTCAGAGTAAAGTTACTTTTTAGGTTCTAAATAGAAAAGAATAAAAAAATAACGAAATCTGGGCTATTTTGAAATAATTTGAAATAATTGAATTCTCATTTCTTTATTGAGCAGATATAAATTTGACATAGACCCCCAGTATTATTATACTTATAATGTATTATTAATTGCGCTTTGCACCGTCTTCAAACAGACTAGAAGGTATCTACTGTTATAATATTTTAATTCATTTATTTATTTATTTATTTACTAATTAAACTTTATGTACTTTGTACATCGGCGGACTTAATGCTCAAGGTATTCTCTTCCAGTCAACCTTAGGGTAGTGTAGAAATATTATAAAGGAGGTACACAGAGATTACATTATCAAAGAAAATATACACTACGTAAGTACACTTGTACGTACATAAACACTTATACAATATACATAAATACATATATATGTTAGTTGTTATATTAAGGGTCGTACTAATTTTAGTTTCTATTAGATTTATAATTGTTTTATAAATTTTATTTCTTTTTGTACTATTAGTTGTCAGTTCAACTTTTTTTAAATGAATTTACTAGATTAGTATAAAATTCTACGGTAATATCGTCCCTTGTTAACAATTCCTGTAAAAGGTTGTGGTTTGTGCGCCACTTAACATTTATTGTTAATTTTAGTAAATGATGAATATTAAAATATTTCATGTACAATATGTTGCACGTAAATAATTATTGATTACTTAGAAAATATGTTCGAATATATTATTACTTTCACTGCCGAAAAGTGATGTAAGTTGTCTAGTAATGGTTAAACTAGTTAAATACATACAAAATGTTCATCCATATTACAATCTTACTCACAACACTCAACGCAATGTCGAGGTGACTGTTTAAATTATCAATCCAGTTAATTTATCGGACACAATCCATTATTGTATCTCTACTGCAATAAACTTACCTTTTAAGTACACTCGTTCTAATCGTTTTGGTCCTGCTAGAAGACGGGCCTTCATATGCCTCAGCCTATTTCCTTTTAAATTCATTTCACGAAGTTCCCCCATTTCAGAAACTACATCAGCTGGAATCTCCCAAAGATGTGGCATACCGTGTACTGTCAGTTTCTGGTAACAAAGAAACTAATAAGACTAATTGTGTAAACAGCGGTTTAATCATAGATTTTATACAGATCTATAAAAAGTTTATATCGGGCTTTTTCAAACAATGCGATAACGTAAATCATCTTGAAAGTTTCAGTCAGATCAAACAATAGTTAGTAGTTATTGTAGTTAAACATCTACAAGGTTATAAATCTATTTTTACTTGTGGAAACTACCCAAGGTCTTGTATCAATATTTCGGGGATTTCCGGATGCGACTCAACCGTCTGAAGGTACAGCATTGAAATAGAAAACTTCATTTACAATGATTCATCACCACACAATTATAATATTAATTATTTACACACAACCCAACGTATGTATTTGTCTATCTTTATTTTAAAAAGTATTACTAAAGAGAAAACTCATAAGACTTCATTATCACGAAGGCAGCACTAGTACTAAAAAGAAAGAAGAAAATATATTTTAATTAAACAGGCAAACCCTTACCCATAGTTCAATAACAATAGACTAATATATATTAACAGTAACAACCTAATATATGTTACTAACAATATGGGACTATCATTGTACTTCTCGAGCTTTCCCGAAAACCATAGCCTGATACATATCATAAAGTGTGAGAATATTTGTTTGTGATTCTATTTAGGATATAAATAGAATAGAGTTTGTTATTTATGACACTAACAGGTAGTTAGAAAATAGCATTAGTATGCACGGAACATATATAAAGACAACAACACTGCAATGAAAAGAAAAACTTGAAACAAACCCTAGAGGTACCAACCCGTCTGGCCAGCGTGTATGGTAGGCCACAATCTCTTTTCGAAAGAGACGCCTATGTATCTAGAACAGTAGACTATTCAAGGCTGTTGATGGTGATATTCCGACGCAATAATCGCCTTGTAACAAAATAAGATAGAAATTCGCCTTTGAAGACAGTCGTGGCACGAGGGGCCGACGCAGCAAGATAATTAATTAGCATTTTTTTTTCTAATTGCGTTTATTAGAACTACCGGACGTGGAAACATTCTATTTTGAAAACAGTAAACAAACAGAAAAATATTTTTTTATGAAATTACTTTGATTAACTTTTGTCGTAACCTCTGACTATAGTCATGATAATTAGATTCAATTTAAAAAAAAGAAAATTTTAATTGATGCAAGTTTAACGGATTTATATTTAAAAAACTTGATGTTTCTTGATTATATAAATAAATGTAGTAATTATCTCACATTTCCAATTTCGGAGAAATAAAAGATAAATAAAGTTATTCAAAGGAATTCAGCAAGATTTACAATAGGATCATAGTCTGATATTAAAATACTTTTCATCGTTCCTGAACTTTTATATTTTCTTCAAACGATAATCTTTTTTGAAACTGGTCATGGGAAATCCATTATACAAGCCCTGCTTCCTCGAAAACTTTGTGTAGTTAGAATACATTAAATGGAAAAAAAGCTATAATCAAATCAATTGAGCGTCACTGCAGAACTTACTAAAAATAAGAATCTACTATGATTGTTCATCTTTATTGGATTTACTCAAACTTTTGGCAATTGAAATTTGTATATTAAACATAAACACGTGATGCGTAAAGAATCATTGTTTAATAAAAGTTTTTCAATATATTACAAGTTTTGAAAATAGTGTAACATGAAATTTCACAACAAAATCAAGAAGGAACCAAAATGTTCTATTTCAGATTTTTTCTTGGGAGGCAATTCACGAAGTCGATATCTTTTTATATCTATGCCATCAACATATGCCAAGCCATGGATATTAATGGCACAAATACAGCCTTTAATAATCCTGTGCTGGACATACGACTAGGCCTCTCTTTTCTCTTCGTACATAAATTAAGAATGATAATAACTCCACATAATTTACACACAGCTGTCTGATTCCAAATTAGGCAGTACCTGTAATTTGTTTAAATTGTATATTATACGTAACTTAACAGCGGGAGCGATATAAATTAGTGAAGTGTACTCGTATATTTTTATATTTTTAAAGAAGGTAGCTGACTGCGGATGGATGCGAATTGCCAAAAAGACCGGGATAGTTGGCGCTCCTTGCGGGAGACTTTCGTTCAGCAGTGAACGGCGATAGGTTGATTTGCATATTTTTATAACAAGCTGTTGTCATTAATGAATCCATTTTATCAATATAATAATAGTAATTGTTAACAAACCTGGATTTTGTTTAGAGCGCTGAAGTGACCCTTAAAATACTTGAGACTCGTAGAATTGATAAATTCTACGATTAAGAGTTCAGGGTAGTGAAATTCTAAATGTCCAATATTGAAGCAATCTCCGGGCCAATCTACTAGCCTCAGGTGTGTTATTTCTCGCCTGTAAAACAATAAAATATTTAGTAAATGTGATCCAAATAAATTGAAGTTTTCAATAAGGCCCTGAAAAATCTTTTGAAGAGACTGTTTAACTGTATTTACAGGGACCAAAGCTAACATGTTGAAAGGGCTTTGGATGCCTATCTGATTCCCTTTAGTAACCTTTAACACATTTTAAACATTGATCCACGTGGGCACCCAGCGTTTGATGTTGGGACATAGAGTATATACTAATCGCCGCGAGAATTTCTATATCGCGAGGCAGAATTAGCAGTTACTCCGTAGTTCATTACTCTGTAGTTTAATGCGTCGTTGGTAGATCGCGCTTTAGTATATCTTTTTGTTTACGCTCTATGTGGAAGTCGCCACAGAACTATATTGATACTCCCCAAAAATTGAATGTGATTACAATGACAATCTAAAAAATAACACCAACAGAAACGTCTTCGAAACTGGTTACTAGCACAGAGAAATAACTTATAACTACCACGTACCTAATTTCTGAATATCAATCGTTAGACAGTTCTATAATCCTACTGCTGTAGAGTTAGAAAAATTACTATTTTTCAATTCCTCTACAGCAATAGTATTATTTTAGTTTAAAACTTTACAATAGACTTTACAAAATGTATTATCTATATGTGCTTTGTAATAAAGCTGAAGAGTTTTGCTACTTTATTTCTTTTAACACGCTTGTCGCCATGCCTAATGCATGTTAAAAAAATGTGTATGACTGGATCCGCAAATTAAAATCGAAATATTTAAAATTTGCTATCAATCAATCAATTCATTATACTCGTATATTACATAAACATCAAACAATACTAAAAGAATTTGTAGATTAAAAATCAATCCAAGCAGAGGTGCGTTCGAAAGCTAGTATTAAAGCGTTAAATGTGGTAGGCTTTTAATGGGACTCCGACTTTGAAACCTGAAGCCCTATATTAACGGTGTTAATTAATGGTTTAATCAATATCGTGGTATCACAATTACTCATAAATGCTTACTTTCTTATGCTATATAATATTTCAACATACTAGCTTTTGCCCGCAGCTTGCCTTGTACATTTTTTTTTCATTCTTCGAAAATATAATATTTTCAGTACGTTCAAAGCTTGTGAAGTTTGTAGTTAGCCGCAGTTTGAAGTGGCTAGTAGAGGCCCTAGTAGCCACTTCAAACTGTCCTAACAGACAAGTTGATTTCAAATGGTTTAAATTGAAAGTTCAGATTTTTTCCACACTAAAAAAGCTTCTGCGAAATTAGCTTATTAGACCTTCTCGGATCTCAATTAGCGGTTGCACTAATTCTAACATCTGAGAAAACTTAATACACAATGTAAATATATCACTTATAATCCATATTTAGTCATTTGAGTTTCGTATCCAATGGCTAATTGTAGTATTTAATCAGTCAGTGATCTGACTCCTGAGAGTTACAAAGAAATCATTGCCAATAATCGCTGTATGATGCAAGAAAATATTTTGCATTATAAGTTAAGTGTTGCACTTGTGGGTGTCTGATTATTATATAAAGTAAATTTAAGAAACATTTTTGTTAATATGTAGTTCTGGGTAGCGACGTTACCATCGTTTTAATTTTAAATTTGAAGGTTTTACCGTTGAGTGAGAGTTCAAAGTTCTTGATCCTCGACCAGAAATTTCACGAATTTAAAACTAACAATGGGTCTATGTTCTTAAGATATTATATTAATTTACATTGTGATTCTTTGGTGACAGTCCTTGAATTTATTAATAAATAGATTAGTTGTCAAGCTACTAGTCTCAATCTAACGTTTTGATTATAATAATAATAATAAATAAATATTTTGCGCTACTATCGAATTAGCTGCGTTTGTATTAAAAAAGATTGCTTTCTTGAAATACGGCGCTATCGAAATTGCATAATTTTAAGAAGGCATATAATTTCTGGTTATGTGTAGGATATCTAATATCGTTCGAATTCATTAATTATGTTCAATAATTTTTTGTTATTTAATCATCATCCCAAAAAAGCAAAAGCTTGAGAAATGTACAAAAGTTTAATTAAGAAATGTCAAACCTACCAATCAATAAGTACAACTTGAGTTTTAAATATAAGAGTAGTAAGTAGGTCACTTGAACTTATCGCTAAGGGCTTATCGCTGCAACACTCAGGTTATATCACACATTGGTTTGCATTAACTAGAATAATTTAAAAAATATATGTTGCCATATCTACGAGAGGAATAGGGCTAGAGTCACTCTTTTTAATGTGTCACCACACACACAGTCTTGTGGAAAATACAATATTAAGTTTCTAAAACGTCCTTGTAACTTGAAATAAATACTTCCGATGGCCCCGAAAACAGTCGATTACCCTTGAAATACATGGATATATTAAACACAACTATTTTTCTCTATTAAACCATAAGTTACGTACGTTCGTTCGTACAAGAAGGTTATACCATGTACCATCAATATTCATTACTTTAGTGACTGGTTCATTTAAAACTAATTAAATGGATTGACCACAAGAGGCATATCGTATTATTGATACCTATAAAAATTGTCTGTACCATGGTACGGCCTTAATAAGTCTGAGTGTTGTTTTGTGATTACTAAATTTAGGATTGCGTGCTCTCATGACTCATAAACAGATAAGGAGGAAATAGTACCCTTATCATTCTATTTTTAAACACACAACGCTCTATTCTCTTCGGGTAAAGACAATGATATACACATAAAATGTCAATACATTTTTTAAATATTGAAACATACTGATGGATGGACAAATTACTTAGAATATTTTAAAATTGACATACTAAAGTCGTAACAAATTCTATCTAATATTTTAATATTTAAATAAGTTTGCCTATTGGTCTGTAACATTTGTAAATCCTAGTTAATTGTAACGGTATATATTTTGTAAGTGTAGTTTGTACTCTAAAAAGACAAATGCTTTTTCTGATTATTGCAATTGCAAAAATCTGAAGGTGTAATTCTTTATTTCACTTTTTTCTGTGGTGACCTTTGTATATAACCGCTACCATAAATATTTCACCGCCCTTCACTACGTATAGACAAAGTTTTTTAAGGTATGAATGCATACAAAACATGCATAAACCCATTGTTTCGTTGTTTTTCACCGAGTGATTCACCTTATCTCACCTCACCTTCTTCCCCTGACTCTAGGGCAGGTACTCCTAGGACGGCAGCGCACTTGTGACTATTACGTTACAAGTACCCATGGGCAGCGATGCTGATTTACTTACCATCAGGTCACATTAAATTTGTATTATTTTCGGATAGTTTGAGCACCAAACTGTTTATCAAACTTTTGGTAGAGCAATTTCAGCGAATAAGTGTGTTTTGAACATAACATTAACTTTTAGTGGTAAATATTCTACTATGCTATTGTTTATAATGTTAGGACATGATTAATTATAAGTCGTTTGGCTAGATAGATTCTGTTATACGTGTAATGACTACTTCAACTAGTAACTTACTTCATTCCTCTTATCCAATACGTTGAAAAGCCGCCTGTGCATACTAGCTCATATTCTGTACGTCTACACTTAGCTTTGGAAATGTAATCGCCCAGTGAACAAGGTTGGTTTCCTATTGCAGCAGATGAGTTTTTACTCGTGTCCTGAAAGCCTGGTGTTACTGCCTTCACCGCACTGTACAACATCACTATCTGTAGCAAAGCTGCAAATATAATGATACAGAATTAGTATTGTCATTAAAACTAGATTAATAAAGAGCATAAAATCTACTTATAATTAAACTATTTAACAATTTGCCATTAAATTTCACAGATTCTTTAAATTAATTACAAATATTAAGGAACGTTATTCCATCATGATATTGTAATTTAATTAAATAATATTTATAAAGAAGTGTGTAAACCAACACTGTGGATCGATCACCATGGCAATATGAAAAAAGTATTTTTATCAGCCATTTTTATGGTATCTTTTTTTGTACCTTGCGAATAAATAGATCTGCAATATCTCAAAATCTACAACGTTAGTACCGGTTATAAAAGAGGAGAATAAATTTTACTGTCATGAAAACTTCTATAAGCTAATGCTATGAGCAAACGAGATTTTGTTGTTCTGGTATAATAACACATTTGCCTAAAGACTTTAAATAATTTAACTCGGTTTTCAGCTCACAAAGAAAATTTCAACACCTGAGCAAAATTACAACTAGGTACTGGTAGTAGTACATGCATACATACATACACAAAATCATGTTTCCCCTGAGGGTAGGCAGATTATTATTAGATTAGATTAGATATTAAACGTCCACTTATCGCCGGTATTTTGGTCGCACGTAATAAGTGGTGCCACTTGCAGATGAGGTTGACTTGTGGCCCTAAGTTCTCGATAAGTACCCTATGCACCCCATTAGTTGTACATATTATATTTTAAAATAATTTATGCTAAAGGTACCGAACTTAATGAGTGAGAATGGTAAATAAGCATTAGCACATATCAATAAATAAAACAATAAATATTTCGAACATTTGACACACAACGTCATCTAGTTTCAAACTAAGCAGAGCTTGTGCTATGACAACTACACTGACTGATAGAATACACATACACATATATATATATATATATATATATATTGTAAATACATACGTATTATACATAGAAAACACCCAAACTGCGAATCAAATATTTACAGATCATACAAACATTTGGTCCGACAAGAGAATTGAACCCGAGACCTCAAACACAGCAGTCACATCTACTACCGCTGTACCACCGAGGCAGTTAATGTATAATAACTATAGATATTATGATAAATAATGATATTATATTATATATATTATCATATTATGATAAATAAATATATAAATATAAATACAACTAATTATATATAAATACAGCTAATTATCTACTTAGATAGTATAGGTAGCTGGCTAGTGACCAGTGTGTGTTGCATGTGACGACTTACAGCACAGAGACGTGATCGCTCATTATGAGTCTGATAAGAAGGCTCAAAGTCTCTCAAAGAGCAATGGAGAGGGCAATGCTCGGAGTTTCTTTGCGTGATCGAATCAGGAATGAGGAGATCCAGAAACGAACCAAGTTCACCGATATTGCCAATAAAATTGCTAAGCTTAAGTAGCAGTGGGTGGGGCACATTACTCGCAGATACGATAGCTGATGGAGCCATAAAGTTCTGGAATAGCGACAGCGTACTGAGAAACGCAGTGTTGGTAGGCTCCCTACAAGGTGGTTCCATGACCTGGTGAAGGTCACGGATGCAAGGATTGGTTGCGGGCGGTACGGGACCAGGTATTGTGGAGAACCTTGGGGGAGGCCTATGTCCAACAGCGCATGTCTTTTTTCTGAGCTGATCTGATTAGATGATAGCTTACTAAAAACGTAAAACTTTGTGATAAGAACGACTTTTATCTGTCGACTTTGTTGACTCCGCAATTAAACAAACTATATGTTTAAAGGAGGACCATTGTTTCCGACTTCGCATTATCCTTTCATATTCAGTTTTGAAATCAAAATAGTCAAGACGCGATTGGAACTCATTTTTAAAATTTTCTTTTAAGTGTGTACAATGTAACTTTAGTAATTACGAAGAAAAATTGCATTCAAACTATGAAGTTTACCACATGACATTATTTATTAGATAACTTATCAATTTTTTTATTATATTATACATATACACAATTAAAACCTGAAGATTAAAAATAATATAAAAATTATCAAGATATTCCATGCACCAATAGTATTTTTTATGAGCGGTATTCAACAATTGTATTCTGTCATTTACGTTCGTTTTACAATGACTACAGGTCATAGCAACCTTGTTTTTATGATCTGAGATAATGACTATCTTTGTGTCACCAGCATCAAAATAATGTACGGTCCTCTATGATATCCCTGTTGAAGCTTAAAAATTTATCAGCGACGATTTATGTAAAATTAATATTGAAATATAAAACTAGAGATTGCTAAAGAATGATATTTAAATTAGCCTATCGATTAAGGTGTCAAACTACCGATGAAGAATATTAGAATTTATTGATCCAAACTGCTACTACTGCTTTATGACAAATAATTTGCAATAGTTGAAAATTTTTACAATGAACACGGGTAAATGTGCAAACGGCTCTTAGAGTACCTAGTGTCTTGAAAAAATCCACGAGTGCTCATTCTTCCTTCCTCATTTCATCTGTATTCATCTGCAATTATCTTATCAGAATTTAGAATCAAGGTACGAACTCTCTTTATCCAAAATATAGTAGAATATTCACAAATTTTGATACTTTGTTTATTATAGTATGTATATATGTGTGTATTCTTTTACAAATGTGTAGATTTATTATATTTCATTGCTTTTTGCTATTTATTTCTGAGTATTTAGTTCGTTCTGAGTTGATTTGAAAGTTCTAACGAAAGTGTAGTGCGCTCTTTCACTCATTTACGCACCACCCCATGGTAGACTGGTAGAGAATGCCTTTGGCATTAAACCGCCATTATACATTTTGTGCATAAGTTTATTAATATTAAAGAAATAAAAAAGATCCTTAACGAAATACTTAACCGTAAGGCCGTAGTATAATTTCGAAGGAAGTGGCTCATTTATACTGAAATATAACTCTACCACGCCTTATATTTTTTGTTAAGTCTTTATTGTGTTTAGTATTTCAAAATATTAGTGTTCGGCCACTGGTTTTCTATTAAATACCTGCCTAATTTAACAAACAAACATAGCAAACGTTCGGGCCCTATTTCACTTCCTTTAAGATTTAATTTCATAATAATAACTACTTTCATAATTAATATTAAAAGATTAATATCTTTTCACTAAAATTCATTGTATAAGTAAAACATTTTATTTCACTATATTTGAATTTTCGTTTCGTTACATAACTGTGAACATCATTCTTAAAAATAAAGTCATGCCAAGTATAAGTAACTATTTATGGAAACTGGTTAACACATACGTATCGAGTTTGTTATAAAACATTTTGTTCGTGTCAGAGCAATTTACTTACATCAACAGGTAAGGCCTTCTAATGTGTATACTTAGTAACACTTTGACAATACCTATATAATAAACTGACGTTTATTTTTAAATTTTGCTGACAATCTTAATGTCTACCTTCCATTTCAAAATTAGCAGCTTAGCAGTTGGCGGAGTCTACCCAGGAAACTATTGAAATAGTTATTCCATGTCGAATATCTTGGCTCGTAATTTAAACATTGTTTTGTTTGACAAGGATTTTTTTTGATTTGATTTCTGAGACCGGAGGCAGGGGTTGATGCAGGGGTGACAGTTATCGTTGTAAGTGTGTAAGCTTTACACTGTCACGATGACTGTCATGCCTTTTACGTCCCCAAGCAGGGTGTGAAAAAGCATATCACTAGGCCGCCGTAGTGTGGGTCATCATACTGCATTGTCTCCATTTGCAATGAGTATGGTGACCACAACTCTTGGATTCTATTCATGCTTTCCATCAGGCAGAGTAGAGTCACTATGGCAGCCAAAAAAAAAAACAAACAAGGGCCACATTTCTTATATTTTTCTTGTGCCGATACATCTTAAACCAATTAAGAAACCATAATATTAGAGTCAACCAAGATCTGCTAGTGTTCTCGGGGACCACCTTCCTAGGGTATAAGAAAGTACCTTGTAAATTAGACGGCATCCTATGTGCGACCTACTACACACCTGTTTATAAATTACTGTGGGCTATCTGGAGGTCATTAAATAGATTTCAGACTCAGATCGGCTGGAGTAAGGCAAATATGTTCAGGTGGAGATTTTAAATTCCTATACTTTCCAAATAGTCACATCACACATCGAAGAATGAAAATTTGAACCAAGCATTCGCTTTATTAAAAATATCAACAGCTCTCAATAGGCCACTACTGGACCTCTCCTTAGAAAAGAGCTTTTGGCCCACTATACATATACTGTACCACGCTAACTAGACCGCTTGGTATAGGGTTTGTTTCAAGTTTTCCTTCTCCGTGCAGTAACCTTGTTCTGCGTAGTTTGTCCCTTAATCCCTTTTATCCGTCACCACATATAGTAGAGTAAGAAACATTTATCAATTAGTTGTACCCCGCTATGCTTCGCTGTGTCACACTGTAGTCGCATAAATGAGAAATGAAAAACAAAACTGACGCGATAAAAATATCCATTTAAAAACAATGCGTACAAAACAGATAAAAACAATCTTTGAAGTGGTTTATATCTCGCGTCAAAATTTGGCTTAATTGATACAGAGCTTTTAGAATTTTTGAAGCATACACAAACCAACAATGCCACAGAAATATCACAGGTTACAAGTTTCATAACAATTATATTCACGTATTTTGATTTCATTACTTCAAAGTGGTTACTGAACAATATTTAATTTAAAGCTGATGGTAAAGTACCATAAAAACACTTCAACAATCAATGTTAAAATGTAACAAAGCAATAAGACTAGTAAAACTACACACGGTATGCAAGTGATTAGCAATTTTCATTTAGCTCTTTTAACGTAGATAACTATGCCAGCTTTGTGATTATGTTAAAGCTATCTATTTTTATCGGACAGATTCCTAATTCTCTAATGGAAATATATTAAGTTAGATTCAGTTTAAAGTACGTGCCACCAAAATACTTAATGTTTGAAACTTTGTTTGTGCTATGTAAATACGGAATTCGAAGGAGTTTGTATATACCTTGTCAGATTGTATTTAACCCTATATACATAACGTTATTTGGTATCACTTTCAGCATAACGTAAATTTAAATTACTCACCTAATTTCATTGACAGAGAGCAATTATATTTTCACTTAAACTCATATGTGGCTTAATGCAATGGATAGCTTATTATTTTGTATACATAACATTTTACGAATATTGAATTACATCGTGCTGATATATGAAGATCGCTGATGTTGCACAGGCACCAATACATATTGAGTACACCAAATTGCTGATACATTAAGGGCATCAATCGAGGTCACGAACTACATCGTGCTGATATATGAAGATCGCTGATGTTGCACATGCACCAATAAATATTGAGTACACCAAATTGCTGATACATCAAGGACTTCAATCGACGTCGCGAGTAATATTTATTGCAACACTTTGAAAGAGCGATTATTCTATATTCCTACTTAGAAGTAGAATCACCGCTCATTAAGTTTAGTTTTGTAATATAATTTTAATTAATTAAATAGATTTAGAATCATTTCGGGTTTTTTTTTCGAGCCTTCGCTTGCAACTAACGTAATTATTGTTTTACATAAATGTTTACTTTTCAATGACAATAGAACAAATTCATTAACATTGCAATCGTTTATTTAAAAAATGACATCTTCATTTTCTTTACAAAGTAAAATATTTTTAATTTCGAGTTTTATTTTATTTTTCATTTTTTTTTATTTATTATTGTTTACTCCTCAATATAGTAAATAATTTTAACAATTTCGCAATCAACATCATCTTTGACTGAGCTAATTTAAGACTTTTATTGATTTTATTGATAACATTTCTTTCATTTATTCCCATATATCTTTAATACTATTATTTACTTTTAAATATTTACATTTTTTCAATTCACAAACATGATTTGATTATACTATTTGATCTCTTGTCCGCTGTAACCTTCCAGTCGCACTGTTAAAATCTTTAGAGCAACGGACAATACCGTGGCAGTAGCGGAATATTGATTGAGCCAAATTTAATAACGGTAGCCTATTGAGTCAAAGGAGATTTATTTATTTACAAACACTTTTTGTATAATTTATAAGACGAGTTTAACACCGTAGGTGTTCTCTACCAGCCAACCTTTTCTTTGCCAATGTTGACAAAGATATGTATGAGGTACAATGGACCAACGAGTTAAGAAACGATCTATAATGTAGTAAAAATAGATAAAAGCTATGAAAAGGCGAAGGGCTTTGCACTCCAAAAAGAATCTAGACTTACCACTGATGACAGTTTTGTACACGTTTAATGTTATCTAACGCTTTATGAAAGGTAAATAAATTAAAACCAACGAATAAATCTGATTCTTGATAGAATATACTCGCAAAGAGTTTGATATATAAAAATAGCACTCTGTTATAAACTTGCAAACATTGCTCGTTAGATGTTTACAAGACATGTTAGTATTTACGTAGTCGATAACACCACCAACGTTCATTACTCCTGCTATGACTTTGTGTCCACAGTAAGAGTCGTCGACTTTCCCAAGCAATTATTGACTATAGTGCTAAATAAACAGTAGGTACATTTTACATGGACATAATCAACATAAGTCATTGTATACACAAAACTTAATAGAGTTTATAATGTTGTTGGTCCTACTCAATTAAAAAATATGTTTCCGAGCAGGTCCTAATAGTTTCTGTTGTAATGTATACTAAAGTTATAAACATAATCCATCGCAGTACCACCTCACACACACTTCTGTATAAAATATGGCGTCCTGAATAAAAGTTCATTAATTATTATAACGGATATTCCCTTTTCAATGTAATCTACGATCCTATTTAACAGTTTCACAATGAATTAAAAACTCTGCAGCCTCTAAATTATACATTGATATTTCATTTAAGCAATTTTTCCCGCAACTTGACAGAACCATTGCCGATACATGGAAATAAAACCTTGGAAGTCACAGGAGCTTTTAGCAGTGATTGTTATCGATCGGTCGATTAATTCGTTATCACACTGTAGTTGCAATTACTCCGGTACAATTAGCTTTTGATTAGTTTATCGGTTTAATCAAGTACATTATACATTCATGTGTAAAAAAAATCTATCCAACGTAGGCATAACAACAGAATAACCACTAATTCTAGATCGCACTATAAAGCGTACTTTAAAATGCCAATTGAATTTCGTGTTTCAGTCTATAATTTAAGATCTTACTTTCATAAGCTTTTGCGCCATATTAGGCGAGTTTGAATGACCAACAACAAACAATAATACTTTTTTTAATAGGAAGCTGCCAGAATAACTTATTTTGCTTCACAGAAAGTGTATTTTAATCCTTTATTTAAAGTAAATAAGGAAGAGGTCCTCAATAGGGAATATGCATGCATACCAAAATGGATAAAATATTTTTATTTATAAGCTTTATTACTATCCTCCTTGGGGGAGACCTTCGTTGAGCAGTGGTCGGCGACAGGTTGATTTAATTTGTCACCTATGCAGTTATTTTTGCAATATATCATAATTTAATAATAAAATTTAATCATCAAAAAGTCACATTTTTAAAATTCCTCGCATATTTTGAAAATGCAATACTATTCGTGGTACAATACGTGACATCAATCGACAATCAACGTCTTCTGTTAAGAAGTTGATTCTTATGGTTTCTGGTGATTATTTGCTTTTTAATAAGTTAAGTATTTCATCTCTAATCAATATGTGGATGGATAAATGCCTTTATATTAGATAATGAGAGTATTTTTACAAACTTCTCATAAACTAGGTTATTTTTTCATCAAAATTTGTAAACAAACAAGTATGTGTGGATTACTACATACAAATGATACTTCATTGCTTTTATCACTTTCTTAATGTTCTTACGCTAAAATGATTTTTACTACAGTTTAACAAACATGATTACTTATACTATACACCTTTAGGCATAATGAAATATATATTTTTAATAATTATTTCTATTGTAATAAATTTATTTTATAACTCAATTTTCGTGAACATTATAAACCAAACACTTCATGACTGACTAAGAGTAATATGACGTCACACAATATGCAGATTTTCAAAATTAAATACAACTCATATTTAATTTTGGTAATGTAACAACCAGTAGAAAAGTCTAAAAAATGAAACAATACATGCATATTCCCTATTGAGCTAGTTTTCTTTGTATGTTTATTACTCGATATATCCATCATGCGTCAAGTGATTTTAAAATATCTTTTTATATTCGAAATCCCGATTTCGTTCTATGACTACAATGTCAGGATATGATGATGGGATACTAGATTTTGTATAGTTATTTGTAATTTAATAAAAACAATAAACGAGATTACAAAGCACTTTACAAAAAATGTTTGTTACGCAATTACTTTCAATTTCGTTAGTTCTTTCATTTCTAAACCGATTAGGAAAATGATTTTTTATTAAAATGGGTTCGTGAACCCTTTGAAAGGGGTTCGTGGCCTAGTGCAACGTTGAGTAATTCTAATCAGGTCTGTCAACAGATAGGTAAATATTCTAATTATAATAAGACCCATCCGTGCCTTAGGGAGCACGTTAAGCGATCGGTGCCATCCAAATAATCGTTATGGGTAGTAAGAACTTTAAAAAATCTTTCCACAGAACTCAGAAATCACTTTGTACTTGGATTTTGAAGGTCTTATTACAGGTAAAAAATTAAACTTCAAGTTCAGTAGACTTAGAACCGACTCATTCTTAGTTTAGTCAAAAAGCTTAGAGGAATAGAATCTCAGTTTGTTTTCTTACAAATATGAAAAAAAAGATATTATTTCTAATGATAAAAAGATAAATCAGTTTTATTTATTTTTTTCGTTTTTCGAATTTATTAAATGACCATAATAGTGTAAATAAGGTAACGGCCTTATTAAACTGCTTAAATGTTATAAAATCTAACTTATCACAATTTTGTAAGAAACAATACAGTACATAGTGTTTTACACTAAAAAGGGTAAAATAAATCACTTTTATTACTATTTTAGATCTTGCAGTTAGAATTATTTTTTGCTTGTAACTTTTTGCGTCAGTATTGATTGAAGTCGGTTCAATTTTTTTTGAAGTGATTTATTGCTTTAGTTGTGTTTTTTTTGTTAAAACATTCGTGTCCACATGTTACAAAAGTAGCATTCGTATTATGTATAACAGGTACCGTTTTTGTAAAGAAAAAAAATGTAAATGTTGATTCGTTAGACTTCCTTATTCTTACGCGAAACGTACAATATGGATAACAAAGAACTTTGCATTATTTGTCTAGGCAGTGATCTATCGGTTACTTTAAGGGTTCATAAGACGCGCGTTTACAAAATGAGATGCAGTAACGAAACTAATACTGGTTTTCTAATTTTAAGATGAGAGTTAAAAAATTACAAGAATAAAATCATTATCTGAAAACCTCCATCTTGTTTTCCATTCACTAAGATTTATTATGCTCCCAATGAATGTCTTTTTTTCCGTTTTGTCGGCCACAGTAAAGAAAAAGAAGTCACAGTGTTTTTTGCAACTAGCTCCTGTACTAAAGAAGCCAACCACGTATGCTATAACGTGCACACGACACGTCACAAATGCAAATACAACCACCCATTGAAGTTTTACCGGTTGCCTGCAACAAGATGCCACTCGTCTGCTTTAATCCTAAGTTTTAGTAATTACTTTATTTAAATATAAATACTTAAGTTTTAGCTCAATTAAGCACGCCTGATTTACAAGTATGAGTTTAACGCTGATCATAACTTAACCCATTACTTCCCATTGTCATATTTTTAGGACACCATACTACTAATTATTATCTTAAACTGGTGTTAAATTTTTAAGTTTTTTTTGTAACTAACAAACATTTACATATAACTATTTTTCCATTAAAAAAATATTTTGAAAAAGAAATACAGTGACATTATTTAGATATATAATTTCAAAGTTTATATATCTTGTACCCGTTAAGAGTGTATTGTTGTTTGTTTTATATAGCTAATTATAGCTATATAAATAAAAGTAATTATATATTTCAAATTACCTAAAATTGTTGGGAAACCTTTACTATACCTATAATATTTTTTTTTAACATATGATCCCAAGGTCATACATATAGGACAGGCTGATTCAGACCCCAAAATAAATTAATGTTAATTTTTTGTTTTACATTAATTTTTTTTATTGTATTAATAAATATATTTTGTAATTTGAACAGAAAATTCTAAATTTTTCGATGGTTGGGAAGTAATGGGTTAAGTATTTTAACGATGTTAAATGACTAATGTAAGCTTACTATAGTCTGTCTACGTGTCTTAGTGTACCACCGGTCGAATGACAAACAATGACTCTTAACTTACGAGCAACAAAAAATTATAGGGGTATGTAAAAGCCAAGCTATGTAGCTTTTATGACACTGAGCAATGGAACTTTAATGACGTTTTTTATTTAAGAAAACGGAAAGACAGAATTGAAAGTAATAATATGAACAAACTTTTAATTCCATCTATAATGTACACTTATAATCAACTTCCAACGAATTGTATTACACAATAATTATCATCACCATGAACAACCTTAGCCCACTGCTGGACATAGGTCTCTCTTTAGCAAGGAGGTTTGGCCTACTATACTACCGTGGACAGAGTTTCAAGTTTTCCTTTTCTTTGTGGTGATGTTTTCTTACATATTTTGTCCCCTTAGTCACCTCTTACATGACTCGTGGGAAGAATAGCGGTGGTGACACTCTGTAGTCTTAATCCGTCACCACACGGAGAGTAAGCCACAAAATAATATGTAAATCGTTAACATATTACCAATTTTTTCCACACTAAGTTCTCATTTTCTACAGCTTTATACGATAGCTTATTACCCTTTCTATTTGTTTAAATCATTGTAACGAAATAATAGTAAGTACGACCTTTTCAGTTTATGTCACATATTCATTAATATAAAATAATATAATGTAAGTACATAGCAGCTTTTTATTAATTAATAATTTCTAGTAACCACGTGTAATGCCGCGTTTGTACTAATGTCTATCACTGATTTCCAACCCCATAAAAACATTCGTAGAAATTTTACCCTAATAGTGTAAAGGCGAAAACAGTACCCAGAAGTAACACTTCTAGCTAACTCTCAAAAAAGAAATTAAATAGAAACATGATCAATACCGCCTATCAAGATACCGAACATTTTTGTGACAAAGAAATTTTTTATGTACGCAAATTAACAATATTGGAATGAATTAGCTTAAGAGAACCACTTCATAGTTTTTGCTACACAACTTTTATTGGTTTCAATTTCTTTTCATTATTTTATTATTATTTGCTTCTTGTCTTCCTTTTTTCAAAGTATTATACAGAATTGTAAAGGAAAGTGTATTTCTTAGCATTGTAAACTGCAACTTGATATTTTTTATTGTTTCACTTCCACATGTGTAGTCCAGCGCACACAAGTGAACTTAATAAAAGAAATAATATAATAGATATATATAAAGAAATAATAATTTATGGTTTTAATTGTCAGTTTCGTTGGATTGAGCATTGAAACAAAAAATGTGCTGTGCTAGATAGCTCTGTCCATTGAAGTCAAATTCACTAAATTAAAAAAGGGTCGTCGTGAAATATTTGTGTGGTATGAGAAACATGTGCCGACACAGCTTGAAGCTTGGAGAGCTTGCAAGTGAAAACAGGTGTGGTTATGAAGTGACTAATTTCAAATAAATTTCGTACTTTTAATATCTAATTCTAGTGGTTACTAACACTGGTTGCTCGGTCGAAGATCGCGGGTTCAATTTCCACTCCGGAAAAAGAGTGTGTAATGAGCACAGTTCGTACTGTACTTGGGTATATAATGTGTATCTACTTAGAAATATATTATAAGTACGTTTATCAGTAGTGTAGTTATCATAGTGTTAGTTACCTAATATGGGATCAAATAATCGCGCGTGAGATGCTTCGATTTTCACAAGCAGTATGCATTTACAGACAAATTGACACAGTATTATCCATTTTGCATATTTTTTAAACTTACATGTACAAAACAACCCGTTGTTTAATGTTTGATAATACCACTACCACTTATGAAATATCGTGATATCTTTAAATGATTTTTTTTTCCAAAGAGCTTTTCTTTTACTAATATTTCAAAGAAAGAAACATAAAAATTGTCTTGCTGGATTTTAAGTGAGATACTTACCAACGCAAACATATTTAAAAAAAAAATCATTTATGAATATGAAATACTATTTTCTTTTGTTATATGTAAGTATTCGTAGTACAAAATAAAACCGTCATAAACAACTGTTTTTTTTTAATTTCCAGTGTTTTACGTCTTACATAACAATGTAAATTGCGATATAATGGAACCTTTTAAAAAATTACTTACGTAAGTTAAGTAATTAGAAAAGAGTAGACATATTGTCTAATAAATATCGTAGCTTCCGTTACGTCCACCTAAAATTACTTTATTAATATGTACCAATACCAACACCACGATAATACATTTAATTTTTAACAAGCAAGGTCAAACCTGTAGATATAGAATATATAATATTTAGCAAATGTACGTTAAACCGTTTACAATTAAAAACATCTTGAGACAGAGTTTATTTTGACAAGGTATTTAAATTGTGCATAGGCAAATTGTAAGTCTGAATTAAGTATAACTTACCCTTGATTTTCATTTTCTTTGTGACTTTTCAACCGACTAGAATTATATTTGCACTAAGTACAGTTTATTAGAATTTTCTTAGTTGTAGTCTTTATTATTTTCAACACATTTTCGTATTAAGTCTCAAACTATTATGCTACTAATATTTAAACAGCAAATACCTTAACCCTGTAACTATAGCAACAGTTATAATATCTATAACAATTCAGAGTCAGCTTTCAGACCCGGAATAGATTGACCTCGGCCACGTCAATTTTATTTGTTGTTCACAAGTTTAGCACCAAGTTTAATAATTTAATAAAAAATCATTACTAGTATATTGTTGATTTTACACTATAATAAACTATGTTTAAAAACAAGAAAATGGTTTACGAAATCATTCAAAACCACCATTTACTTTATTCGGTACAAATCTAAAATTGTAATTAAAAAGAATTGACTGCCCAGTTTCTTTTTTAACATAAATATTGATAATTAATTATAGTTAATTTAATAAATAGAGCTTCGTTATGGACAATCAAAAAAAAAATTAAACTATCTAAATAAAATTCATTTAAAAGAATGTTGCAAGTAGATACTAAAACCTTAGATTTTCTACTTTAAATTTGCCACTAAGTAAAAATATTCTGTTCGTTTCTAACTTTCAGTAGTGCTTGTTGGGTGTTTGATTAAGATAATTTTAAAAGAAAATTCATATATTCATTGATAAATAAGTTATTGTAGAATCTTTAGTTACATATACACAACCCAAAATCACCACAACTAATCTAACTTTCAAACATCATTTTCATTTTTAAGAATATAATGTGAAGCTTAAGAAATAATTGAAAAAATATTATGTCAAAGGTATTCGTTGCAGTTATTCACTTTGCATGATACTTCCCGTTAAGGAACATTAAATAATAGCTAGATAAAAATCGAGTACAAACAATAGAAGAACAGTCCGTAAAAAATGTCGAATTTTTACGAAATAGACGCGCTTTTCTCTAAGAAACACGATAACCGTGTCTCGCGCCCGGCGCTCAGATAACGACTGAAAGCCTGAAAATAGCGATAAATGGAAATATCACACCTGTTTATCTTTACTTATCTTATTAACGGAGAAGGATAAATTGGTAAATTCAACATTTAGCAGCTAGATGTGGGATGACGGAGATAATATTTATCATGCATTGTGCATATATTTTGAAATGGAGTTATTCCAACGAACATTGTTTGTTAGTCTGGGGTTACTGCACAGCTGAATGTTAAATAAATTATCACAAGATTATCATCCCTGCATATGTATTTAAAAATGTTCTATTTAGTTTAAACTATCATTACCTAGTCTTGCCATAAATATTGTAATAAAGAAAAAAGAAAATTGTTAACTGCAAATAACATTTATTACTTTTACAGTGTGTCAGTTTAATACATAAATATAAAACAATTAAAAATATAAAAAGCTTATTCGAAGTGGTCTCCATTGGCTGCAATACAGTCCTTTAAACGATGAGGCCAGTTATCAATAGAAGCACGCACTCTTTCCATGGGAAAATTCTTCACTGCCAATCGTATAGATTGTTTTAGGGACTCCAAATTATCATGGCGTTTAGAGCAAGCTGTACTCTCTAAAACTGACCACAAATCATAATCCAGCGGATTAAGATCGGGACTAGACGACGGCCAGTCTTCAGCTCTGATGAAGTCCGAAACGTTCGATTCCAACCAAGACTGCGTGGACCGAGCTTTATGACCCGGCGCCGAGTCTTGCTGGAAGGACCATACTTGGTTATTGAACATGGTGATGTTAAGGGGCTTAACTACCTTCTCAAGAATGGTATCTTGATACACTTGTGCCGATGTTTTGATACCTTTTTCACAAAAATATGGCTCAGTCACTCCTTCATAGCTAACACCCCACCAAACCATCACTGAAGTCGGATAATGTCCACGTTGCACTCTGTCGACTAATTGGGAAGCTTCCTTAGAGCTTTGAGCATAAATACGGTCATTTTGTTTGTTAAAATGTTGCTCAATTGTAAAAATTTTCTCATCCGTAAACAAAATTTTTCTGTGACCTCCCTTTGCGTACCGCTTCAGTAGTTGTTTCGATTTTACCACCCTATTCTTCTTTAAATTATCAGTTAAGAAATGGCCAGTGCGTCTCTTATAGGCTGCAAGTCCTAAGTCATCTTTTAAAATACGCGACATGGTTCTAGGTGCTATCTTCATTTCCCGAGATAAAATCTTTTGCTTTCGGACAGGATTTCTTCGAATTCTTTCCCTTACTGCTTTGACCACCTTTTTCGTACGAACACTACGTGGACGGCCAGATCTTTTTCTGTCACAAACAGAGGAGGTCTCATTGTACCTATTAATAGCCCGGTACACAAACATTTTACTAATACCAAGTGTATGGAGAGTTTTAAAAATTGCATTTGGCTCCATACCTACTTTGTGTAATGCTATCACAGCGATTCGGTTCTCTTTATCACCCCACACCATTTTAATATCGCAAAATATTTTACAATGTATTGGCGCCAAAATGAGAAAACACAATGAACAATCGTATAAAAATGACAGATTCGAAATTCAAATGTAATATTTTTTTATAATTAAGTGTAACAGTATTTATGGCCAGACTAAGTATACTCATATACTCGTAGACTTATCATACCGGGACAGGTCAACACAACAAAAGGTACGTATTAAACGCATAGGGTTTGATGAGGTTAATTATTATTTCCTAAATTAGAATTATTTTATAACTATACTGTTCCCTGTATTTAAGACATGTACATGCTACAGACAAAAAATGAGCAAAAAAGTTAAGCAACACACTGCAAAATATGCATACGAGTATTGTGTTCTTACCATGACTTTGTATAAATCTATGCTAATATTATAAAACTTAAGAGTTTGTTTCTTTGTTTAGTTGAACGTTGACTCCCCAAGGAGCAGAAGATCCGAAGTAATTTTCCACTTCGTTTACAAAAGATATATAGAAATGGTTGCTTCAAGTGAGTACTGCACTCAAAGACTTCAAACTAAAAACGAGCGGGTACTTATCGATGTTGAGATAAAAAAGCACCAAAAAAGTTTTAGTTAGGGTTGAATTTCCTTTAAATCTTGGAATCTTCCCAAATTCTTCGTGCAATCTTTCCAAATGAGTGAATTTTTTTTCAATTTTCATCCCAGATTGGTGGAATTCTGATTAATGTTGAAAAAAATGTGATTAAAATATTTTTTTCGCTACAGCTATAAAATAATTTAAACTGTAATATGAAGACTTAACTGTAAATATCCTCAAATCTCATCCTAAACTGATTTTAACTTGAAGCCGAGTGTTCAATTTTTTCAGATGAGAAAGCAGATCTGTGAAAATGCAAAATCAGCAAGTCAATGATTTATATTATTGTATAATGGGCATAAAATTTGTAGCCATTCCATTTACCTAATATTGTGGCAAAGTCCTGAAGGTCTTTTTTAAGGACCACACCCATTCAAACATATTACCATTACTTAACCACTTTACTTTTCTGTGGTATTTTCCCAATTAGCTGCTAAGTTAAAAACTTGGAAATCCATATTGACAGCATCTTATCTTAGGAACCACAGATTCAAGGAATGAGCCGTACAGTTTATGGTGTAATAAGATCTTTGTGAGGATTGCATTTCGCATCTCGATAAAATTGAGTGTTTTCAAAACTTTGGCATACGATTCATATTTAAAACTACACAAATGTGATCACTTTTCCCACTTCCGTAAAAAGCTCAAGTAGTTTACTAAACGGTTTCACTGGAACATTCATATCCTTTCTCTTCAGAATAACATTTCATTTAATCGATCAATTCCTCTGTACCTCAATTTCGCTTTAAGTTCCTTCATGACACATTTATAATGCCTGCGGTCTTCTGTTAACCTTTTTTTTTTATTTATATATTAAGAATCTGCCAAAGTGACTCTACTCTGCCTGATGGAAAAAATGAATAGAATCTAAGAATTGTGGTCCCCATACTCATTATAAATGCAGACAATGCAGTATAGTGACACATACTATGGCGGCCTAGTGAGATGCTTTTCACGCCCCGCTTGAGGACTTAAAAGGCATGACAGTCATCGTGGCAGTGTAAAGCTCACACAGTTACCACGATAACTGTCATCCCTGTATCAATGGGCCATGAGTATGAAAAAGAAATTTTAATTTAAAGTTTATTAATTCAGCCGAGTATGGAAATACTAAAACATTTTACTAAATTTTAATACAAACTCAATATCCATAAAACTTGTATGTTTATAAAATGCCTTAAAATTTTTTATTCGACCTGCCCAATCTTTAACCACGTTCAAAACTATGTTGTCTGAGTATTATTCATTTTTTATAGTTGGCAATTCATGTAAGTATGGAAATAGGTAAATTTTATACATGTATTTATATATTACTGTATGTATGTATGATATACTATTTATTTTATTTTTATCAATATTTCATATATTTGTTTATAATAAGATTTAGGTATAAGAAATATAAATATTCAATTGATAAGACCTTATTTATATCTCATACTTTTAATCGTATATACCTAGATATGAATGCTAATATCAGCTTAAAATACAATCTGTCTATCTAAAGATTGCATGAAAGAAACAATAAGGCCTCTCTTTATACATCACATTTGTCGTTAGCTTTATTATTATACGATGTTTATAAACCCTCGTATTCAAATAGTCTAAGATCCGACTGTGAGATTAGTGCGCTCATTGCTTATTTGCTAAAAACCAAACTTTTATGTATATTTATAATTAGGAGAATATATATCTACCAAGTTGCCTATCAAAATTTGGGCGCTAGCACTTTTAATTAAATTATTTTTAATTCCTTTTTGGGTAAAAATTTCGTTCACTTGTTTTTTAAATAAAATATCGTCTACATCACGGCAATTTACATAATGATTTTAAAAAATCACGGTTGCCATTGCGCACCCGGCCGCACCTCTTCGTAGCCAGGTGTAAACAGGTATGATTTCGATACATTTATACGTTCATAACGTCGTTCACCTCAGTAGTTGCATGTATGTGTTTAGCAAGCTCGGCGCAAAGGGGAGTTGGAGCAGACAGTTTCAATGTAGAGGTGGCGCGTCTGGCCACCACGGGTGTCTCTCTGGTGGTCGGGCGTATTGAGGCGCTGGGTTTGCGGATGGCTCTGGACAAGACGGAGGCTCTTTTGTTTCATGGGCCCCGTCGTGGTCCACCCTCCGGCGCCTCCATCGTAGTCAATTCGGTCCTCGTACCGGTTCAGGTCCAGTTGAAGTATTTGGGCCTGTTCCTCGACGGCAGGTGGCTCTTCGACGAGCACTTCCGACAGCTTACTCCAAAGCTGGTCGGCGCTGCTTCTGCCCTTGGGCGACTTTTGCCTAATTTGGGTGGAGCCAGCGTCGCGACGAGATGGCTATACACGGGGGTTGTCCGGTCAATGGCGCTGTATGGTGCACCGGTGTGGCGGCAACTCTGACCGCCCAGAATAGAGCTCGCCTCTGGCGCCCTCAGAGGATATTGGCGGTTAGAGCCATACGCGGCTACCGCACCGTGTCGACGGAGGCGGCGTGCACTTTGACCGGAACCCTTCCGTGGGATTTGGAGGCGGAAGTGCTCGCCAAAGTTTATTGGCGGACGGCTGACTTTCGTGCGCGGAGCGGCATACGGCCCCCGCCCGAAGAGATGCGCGAGTGGCGGGAAGCCGCTCGTCGAGCCACGATGGCTCGTTGGTCATCCCGGCTGGAGGCTCCACGTGCTGGTTTTGCCGCTGTGGAGGCTCTCCAGCCGGTCATCGTCGAGTGGGCAGGGCGCCAGCAGGGGCCCTTTCCTTCCGACTGACGCAGATCCTTTCCGGGCACGGTTGCTTCAGGAAGTATCCGCACTCGGTCGCCAGGAGGGAATTAAGTCCCGCCTGTCACCACTGTGACTGCAGTGAGGACTCGGTTCAGCACACGCTAGCGGTTTGTTTCCGCCTGGGCGGTGCAGCGTGTGGTCCTCACTGCAATTATTGGAGGAGATCTCTCGCTACCGGCCTTCATACGCTCCATGGTCGGTAGCGACAGTTGTTTTACCGCGGTGGCATCCTTTTGCGAAGACGTAATTTCGCGGAAGGAGACGGCGGAGAGGGCTCGGGAGGACGATCTCCACTCGGACTCAATTCGCCGCCGCCGAACCAGGCGGCGCAGGCGCGCATACCAGCGCCTCATGCCGCCCTGAGTGTGGCCGCGGATGGACGGGACGGGTTTAACCTCCATCCGCTATAGTGGCCAGCCGCGAGGAGGCGACATCCACATGTGCCGTACACCGCCTAAATAAAGAGTTTACCCGCAGATGGTGCCCGCAGTAGCAGGTGGGCAGGCGCTTGGAGGCATCTGGATGACGTAATAGCAGCTGTTTCCGGATCCCTCCTATGTTAGGCGCAGAGTGGCACACCGTGTGGTTTTAGTCGGTCCGATTCCGACACACCACCTCGCCGTAAACCCCGGTGGGGTGACGGCCCGAGGGGGTTTCAACAGGTTAAAAAAAAAAGAAAAAGACAGTTTCAATGTAAAGCATGCGGGCAACATGGCACTGTTTTGCGGCACGAGTTGAGCATATACGGGCCCATTACTGTGGAAAAGATTTACATTGAAAAACCATGCATCGGTGAGTGTTTAAGATTATGAAAAGAGATAAAAGTGCTGTCTTTTGCTAAAATTACTCACCTTTTTCCAGACCTAGGTCCTCCAGATAAAATAGGTGACAATTGGAGTTTATTAGGAACAGAACCTTCTAGCAGAACTGTTGCAGAATGTCCTATAGGCGTATGAGATGGTGCAACTAGTGATGCGAGACCACTGAAGTACCGCGTATGTTTATTAATTATATATCAAATTGAAGCTAATTTTTTTCTATTAATTATCATATATGGTAACCTAATTAAATCTGGCTGCAAATAAAGGTTGCTGGTTGTTAAAGATGATAAATATTTAAGATAAAGTGAAGGAGAGTTAACGCGTAACATCATTTGTCAGACGAGGATAGCGATTGCCGGCTGTACGACGGTTTTAAGCCATTGCGCATGCTCGAATGTTAGTGTTCTCAACCACCGGGGAGTAACAGAGAGTTAATAAATACTTTCTATAAAAAATCTATAAAAACTCTATAAAAATAAAAAAATAAAACCAAGGTTACTTATATAAAAGAAAATTTTATTGTGAAAGTACTGTTTGAAAATTTTATCAGAGTATTTAATCGTCTGTTACATACTAATAAAACATTTAAGCAAATTAAAATTTTTAAAATGTATCTTCTATTTCCGTAACTCTTATTTAAAAATCTGAATCATCGGAGCTTTCAGTTACAATATCATCAGAGCTATCACTTTCAGCGCTAGAAATATCAGAATTGTCGTCATTATCGGAGGATTTGTTCATAGAATCACATAGCACACTCTTAACTTACGTTGGAGTTGGGTCTCCCAGGAATTTTCTGCAAGGCAGGAGCCTACAGAAGAGTCAGGGCGGACGGCGAAGCATTAGCGGAAGAGGAGGTCGCAGATCTCCTGCTTAAAATCAAGGAGCCGATGGTAGGGAGTTCTGTTCTCCAAACACCATCGTCCATGCAGGAGAGAGCAAACGCGGCAGTGGCCATCATCCACAAAGTGGCCACCAAGTCTAGTAACCTTAAGGGCTGTTTTGTGAAGGCCCTTAAGGACTCCTCTGCCGCTATTGCGGGGGTCGTGGAGAGCCTTATCGGAGACATGGCTCGTCTCCAGGCAGCCAACGAGCGTCTGACGGGGCAGGTGACTGAGCTCAGTGCTCAGTTTGCTCAACTCCGGGCAGATCGCCCCGAAAGAGAAGGCTCGCCTCCGTCACAACTTACCCCCTCTTCCAACCTCGGGGGTATTCCTGATGCCCACCTGCGCCAAATCACGGACGCAGTTTGGCGCATGATGGACGGGCGTCTCGCTGGCCTGGAGGCGTCACGCGTAGGGGTACGCGGGGGTCACGCGGCGCGGCGTTCTTCTCGCTTTCCGCGGTGGGCTGTAGCCAAATTAAATAGGGACCTACTAGAGGAGGCGGCCATTATTCACTCTTGGCCGTCTTCGCAGGCCCCGACCGAGAAGGTCGACATGAGGGCTGGTCGCTTCTGCGAAGCGATTGCACAAATTTGTGATGCGGCCATGCCCCGCATCCGAGGTTGCCGGCCTCCACGGAAGGAGGTTTACTGGTGGTCCCAGGAGTTGGCGGACCTCCGTGCGGCCTGTACTCGTGCCCGGAGGTCCTACACCCGTAGTCGCCGGCGACACCGCGAAGAAGGCGGGGAGAACCAGCTTCATGAGGAGTACCGAGAGGCGCGGAAAACTCTGAAGCTGGCCATCAGCCGCGCCAAAGAAATTAAGAGAAAGGAAATGCTGGAGGGTCTCGATCGTGACCCCTGGGGTCGCCCCTATCGTGCGGCGCGGCAAAAGCTCCGCACGTCGGGCCCCCCCCTTACAGAGACACTCCAGCCCAGCTTCCTGCGGGAAGTGGTCGAGGGCCTTTTCCCGCAGCGGGCGGAGCACACGCCCCCGTCGATGGCCTTCATGGTCGAAGACGACGGGGTGAACGAAGACAATGTTCCGCCCGTCAGGGAATCGGAGGTAGGGGCGGTTGTTCTACGGATCCGCTCTAAGAACACCGCCCCCGGGCCGGACGGGATACCTGCCCGAGTGCTAGCCCGAGCCCTCGAACACATGTCGGACCGCCTCAGGGAGGTCCTGGACGCTAGCTTGGCGTCCGGACGCTTTCCTGAGTGCTGGAAAAGCGGGAAGCTGGTCCTATTGAGGAAGCCGGGACGGCCAGCCGAATCGGTAGCGGCCTATAGGCCCATCGTGTTGCTGGACGAGGCGGGTAAACTGTTTGAGAGGATACTCTCTGCCCGCATCGTCCGGCACCTCTGCGAGGTGGGCCCCGATCTGTCGGACGCCCAATTTGGTTTTCGGGCAGGGCGTTCGACGGTCGATGCTGTGCTGCGCCTGAGGGCCGTTACCGAAGAGGCGGTGAGCTGTGGCGGCGTGCTATTGGCGGTGTCGTTAGACATCGCCAACGCTTTTAATAGTCTGCCATTTAGCTGCATCAGGGAAGCCCTCCACTACCACGGGGTGCCAGAGTACCTGAGGCGGCTTGTGGCAGACTACCTTGAGGAGCGTACCGTCATGTACGAGGACCGTGACGGTGTTCTGAGGCGGCGGCCCATGACGTGCGGTGTTCCGCAGGGGTCTGTCCTCGGACCACTCCTGTGGAACATGGGATACGACTGGGCCCTCCGAGGTCGTCTTCCCCCCGGGTTAGGCGTAATTTGTTACGCAGATGACACATTGGTCACAGCCCGGGGAGTGAACTTTCAAGAGGTGGCGCGCTTGGCTACCGCGGGAGTCTCTTTGGTGGTCGGGCGTATCGAGACGCTGGGTTTACGGGTGGCCCTAGATAAGACGGAGGCCCTTTTGTTCCATGGGCCCCGTCGTGGTCCACCACCCGGCGCCTCTATCGTAGTCAATTCGGTTCTCGTACCGGTTCAGGCCCAGATGAAGTACCTGGGCCTGATCCTTGACGGGAGGTGGCTCTTCGACGAGCACTTCCGACAGCTTTCTCCAAAGCTGGTCGGCGCTGCCTCTGCCCTCTGGCGGCTTTTGCCGAATTTGGGTGGAGCTAGCGTCGCAACGAGACGGCTATACACGGGGGTTGTCCGGTCAATGGCGCTGTATGGTGCGCCGGTGTGGGCGGCGGCTCTGACCGCCCAGAATAGGGCTCGCCTCTGGCGCCCTCAGAGGATATTGGCGGTTAGAGCCATACGCGGTTACCGCACCGTATCGACGGAGGCGGCGTGCGCCTTGGCCGGAACTCCCCCGTGGGATTTGGAGGCGAAAGTGCTCGCCGAAGTTTGTCGGCGGACGGCTGACTTCCGGGCGGGCAGCGGCATACGGCCCCTGCCCGAAGAGATACGCGAGTGGCGAGAGGCCGCTCGTCGAGCCACGATGGCTCGTTGGTCGTCCCGGCTGGAGGCTCCACGTGCTGGCTTTGCCACCGTGGAAGCTCTCCAGCCGGTCATCGCCGAGTGGGCGGGGCGGCAGCACGGGACCCTTTCCTTCCGACTGACGCAGGTCCTTTCCGGGCACGGTTGCTTCGGGAAGTATCTGCACTCGGTCGCCAGGAGGGAATTGAGTCCCGCCTGTCACCACTGCGACTGCAGTGAAGTCTTGGCTCAGCACACGCTGGCAGTTTGTTCCGCCTGGGCGGCGCAGCGTGGGGTCCTCACTGCAGTTATTGGAGGAGACCTCTCGCTACCGGATACGCTCCATGGCCGGTAGCGACAGTTGTTTTACCGCGGTCGCAACCTTCTGCGAAGACGTAATTTCGCGGAAGGAGGCGGCGGAGAAGGCCCGGGAGGACGATATCCACTCGGACCCAATTCGTCGCCGGCGAGCCGGGCGGCGGAGGCGAGCATACCAGCGCCTCATGCCGCCTTGAGTGTGGCCGCGGGTGGACGGGATGAGTTTTCCCCTCTATCCGCTACAATGGCCAGCCGCGAGGAGGCGACGTCCGCGTGTGCCGTACGTCGCCTAAAATAGAGAGTTTATCCGCAGATGGTGCCCGAGATAGCGGGCAGGCGCTAGGAGGGATCTGGATGTCGTAATAACAGCTGTTCCCGGTCCCTCCTATGTCAGGCGCAGAGTGGCACACCGTGTGGTTTTAGTCGGTCCGATTCCGACACACCACCCCGCCGTAAACCCCGGTGGGGTGACGGCCCGAGGGGGTTTCCACACGTTAAAAAAAAAAAAAAAAAAAATGGGTCTCCCAGGAACAATGTTGGTTTTAGAAAACCATCTAATAGTAGCCAGCCATTATTTTCCGGGCTGAACTTGATACAGTCCGGCTCAGTGGCATTTACCCACATCGAATTAACAAAGATTGTCCGCAACAATTTTTGTTTCAAAGATTTCCAGCACGGTGGAATGTGCGTTGAGTCTAAACCTTTAATTCTTTTCATAAATTTTTCATTATTTTGTTTTGAAGCGTACATTTTTTTTAATTTTTCAAATATAGACAATGAAATTTTTTTTTTGTAAAAATATAACGCAGAGTCAACAGAGAAAGTCGGTAATAGCATTTATTTCTCCACATAACACTGCTGAATGATTTTATTGTTTGTTTGAAATAAGGTTCAAAAAGGTCCGACTACTTAAGAGATGGTACTATGTTACTACGTTTTCCATAAAAATAAACATTATTAAGAAATTTTTAATTAATAATTTTTATTTAATCATTAATTTTTGAAAAAATAAACATTTAATTTTTGAAATTATCAGTTTTTTTAAAAATGTATTAGTGGAGTTTTTTAATTATTTATTTCTTCAAATTATGCATTAGGTAAGTTTTTAAGTTATTAATATAAAAAAATGAATAATTAAATAAATTTTTAAATCATTAATTAAAAAAAAAAGGTTTTCTAATTGTATTTTCAAAAAAGGGGCATTAATCATTTTTTAAAATTAATAATTATATAAAAAATATATTAATTAAATTGTTATTATTTTGAAAAATGCAGTAATTTCTTTATATAAAGATAAGAAATTAAAAAAAAATAAGTTTTAATAAAAAAACCTCAAAGTTAGAACTGTGACATTTATATTATAACTATAACCTATATTAGTCTTAAATTCAATTCAAATTTTACTTATAGTTTGTGTTTTGCAAAAATCTTCAAATTCTTTTTTATCTTTTTGCTTTTGAACTACAATTTTTTTTAGACACCGAATAATATCCAAAATCATTAGTAGATTCAACTGTTAATGAAAGGTCATGATATTTATATTTTTTTTACAGCGAAACAATAACATTAGCGAGCACTTTTTGAATGATGCATTATTAAAGTCGAGTACATTGCTTTTTTCGTTACACTAAAAACACGACTTCATCTTTATCAATTTTATTTTACGTTAATTAATTTAATAATTTTTAGATGCACAAATAAAACAACAATGAAAATATAAAACGTTGTTTATGTTTATTACGAACTCCACAACAGCGTGATTTTTATGTTAGAATAAAAATACCGCATCTGTTCCGTTGAAAACACTAACATTCGACGCATGCGAAATGGCTTCTAACCGTCGCACAGTCGGCAATCGCTATCCTTGTCTGACAAATGATGTTACGCGTTAACTCTCTTTCACTCTACCTTAAATATTTATCATCTTTAACAACCAGCAACCCTTATTTGCGACCAGACTTAATTAGGCAACCATATATAATTAATAGAAAAAATTAGCTTCAATTTGATATATAATTAATAAATATACGTTATGAACGTATAAATGTATCGAAAACATACCTGTTTACACCTGGCTGCGAAGAGGTGCGGCCGGGTGCGCAATGGCAACCGTAATTTTTTAAAATCATTACATAGATTGCCGTGATGTAGATGATATTTTATTTAAAACACAAGTGAATGAAATTTTTTCCCAAAAAGCAATTAAAAATAATTTAATTAAAAATACTAGCGGCCAAATTTTGATAAGCAACTTGGTAGATTTATATGCTCCTAATTATGAATATACATACATAAAAATTTGGTTTTTAGCAAAAAGCGATGAGCGCACGAATCCCGCAGTCGGATCTCGTACTAAAATAAAGTATTATATAGTCAAATATGAACGTGAATAATTTTTTTAAAAATATTTTATTTTAATAACAAATACATGTCTTTAAGGGTGCAGTGTACAATTGTACAAGAACATCTAAATTAAAATTACAAGGCTATATATATGAATAAATGTGTACACGTGTGTGTTCGTGCGTACCTCTCGATAAGCAGAGTGTTCGTTGTTCCAGGAAATCATAAGGTCTAATAGTTTCTGACATCATCAAGTTTATGACAATTAGCCATTTGAAACAAGAGCATGGAAACCATCAATCTTATAGGTTTGCTCGTCATTGAATTTGTGATTATTAACAATCAGTAATATTATAAGACTGCCTGGTACAACTGGCTGGCCTGATTGTAATTTTCTAATATAGTACGTGGTAGGGGTTGGACACACATGTCTATGTAAATTATTTTTATTTGTGTATAGATATCTATCTAATGAATGAGTGGAATAGTAGCTTTGACAAATAACGATTACAATATCACGTCATTTTGAGTAAGAAAGTAGTCGAAATTTTTGCACATAAATTCAAATATTTATCAAAAAGTAATAGATCAATTTAGAATATCATCATCACTTCAACCGAAAGATGTTCATAGCTGGACATATGTCTGCCTAAGATTCCTCACATTAACCGCTCCTGTGCTGCCTACACGCGCTTATTTTCTTCAGACCGTCCTGTATAGGACCTAAAAACTGTATAATATAAATAATAATATAGAAAAATGAAATTCATATCGTCCCGTCATTTTACTCTACAAGGCTATTTTCTATACAGTCAGTAGGTAGCTGTGAAATGGTCATTCAAGCGGGTTATACAAGTTAATATGTGCCTTCTCTTGGCCGTTATAGTTTATAAAAATAGTTTCTTTGACTGGTCATTCTCTGAGTGAAAAGGACCCACTGGATAGTAAAAGGCAACCGCGAAAGGCAAACGTCAAATGAAAACGTATTAGAGACGTACAACCTAGCCTCAACTGTAAGTTGTACTCAGATTTTGAACTGTATCTACTGTGTAATTTTTGTTCTTGTATTGAGTAATCAAATCTTCGATATAGTTCAAATCATAAAGCTCTAAAAATAAAGTTTATAAAGCAATTTTAAATAACTTCAAACTTGTAACTATTAAAAAAGTTCAATGACTTCAACTCATTTCTATATTTATTTTTGTATATATTAATACTTTATTACGAGTAATATGTACCAATACTACGATAATACGTTTGTTTTTTACAGAAAAGCGTAGGTTATGATGTACTCGCAAACTGGGTGTCTATAATAACTAATCGTATGTCTCTTAACGACTAAATTAGGTCGAACCGGTATCTTAGACGTTAGTTTCTTCCCATAAATTAATATCAGGGTAGGGCGGTAGCACAGGACCCTTTTCTTACGACTAACGCAGGTCCTTTTCCCGGCCTGGTTGCTTCGAGAAGTATCTGCACTTAGTCGCCAGGAGGAGATTGAGTCGCGGCTGTCACTGCGACGTCTGCGTGTGCCGTACGTCGCTTAATTAGACAGTTTACCCGCAGATGGTGCCCACAGTAACGGGCAGGTGCTAGGAAGGATCTGGATGTCGTAATAACAGCTGTTCCCGGATCCCTCCTATCTCAGGCGCAGAGTGGCACACCGTGTGGTTTTAGGCGGTCCGATTCCGACACACCACCCCACTGTAAACCCTGGTGGGATAACGGCCCGAGGGGTTCCCACACGTTAAGAAAAAATGGGCGAAAGTTATCGTGGTAAATGCTGAGAGCAGAGCGTGAAGAAGCATCTCACTAGCCACCATAGGGTGGGTTACCATACTATACTATCTGCATTCGCAATAAGTATGGTGACCACAACTCTTGGATTCTATTCAAACATTCCATCAGGTAGAGTAGAGTCACTTTTTGTTAGCCTTGGTTGACACGATGACCTTGGATCTCTGCCAGATCACATCGTTCTTGATGCAATCCCATAGCAAAAGCCTAGCATTACCCTTTCTTCAGCGTGCTGCTGAGCGACTTTGAGCTTGTGGACCAGTCGTACCATGAGTGTCCACGATTCATATCCGTATATCATGTCGGGTATGATGCACTGATTGTAGACTTTTGTCTTTAGACTTAGACAGTTAAGACAGTTTGCCAAATACTGTCCAACCTAGTTGAATTATTCTTGTCACCTCGTCCTTTAAGTTGTTTTTTTGCCTTGAATTACAAGGTCTAGCCGAGATAGACATATTTTTGAACAACTTCGAGAACGGCACCCTGTACCGCAACCAGTTCTATGTTCATTTAACATGACCTTGGTTTATCCAATTTTATGACTGACTGATGACATGACTGCACATTTGTCTACAACTGTTTACACAATTCCATCTTGATATAATAGAATTATGATACTAAAGTTTTCAGTGACCTTTAGTAACGCTGTTAATTGTAATTTAGCGGGGCTAATAATTTCAAATCATCCATATAAAGATGACGAAACATAATTTGATTATCTTTTTGTAAGCTACAGCCTAACTCTGAACCCTCTAATAGAGTGCTGACAGAGTTCTATAGCGGACTAAAACCACAACGAACTCAAACTTGACAGTCCTGAAATATATCGCACTCGATTATCAATAGTATATCAGAACTTATTAATTATACATGACTTTAAGAAAGTGTACAAAGATATTTCAACTTTATACCACTTTCAAAAGCCATGTATATGGAGCCGAGTCATAAACCTTCTTATAATCTACCCAAGATGTTCTGTAACTCTTACGATTACGACGTATCTGTAGGCTAATGATCCTATCTAGAATAAGAAGCTCTATAGTGCCACGGTTCCAATTTCTACATCCATTCTGAGAAACGGAAAGTATCGAATTATTATTACTGTGTGTAATATGTGTATTTAGAGTCTCAAAATAGATATTTATAGTCTATATTGTAAATTGATGTTTTCAGTTGGTAAACAAGAAATAAGTTTAAAAATTTTGTGTTCATAGCACCACCGGATTTATAGAGTACGTGGATAATGCTAGTGATTAAAAGTTGCGATAATGAACCCAAATCCAATGCTACATGGAGTTGAGATGCCATACACGCATGTGAGTTTCGGAACCACTTAAGCCAAAAGTTGTGCAGTTCACAAGTGATTTCCATATGAGCAATGAAGGGACTAAAAAACTGATATGAATTTTATAAATAGTAATGGAACATTCAACGCTATGTTGTATCCTGTTCTACCACACGGACTTCGGACGCTCTACTTTCTCTCTCGCACCTATCAGATGGCTAAAACTCTAAAAGTTTTTAGTTAGGCAACAGTACTTTAAGTATGATTTTTGGCAGGCAGGTCTATATGACTGATTTTGTAATAAAATAATCTAACATTTTATATAATTTTCGATAAGTTAGCAGAATGATGGAGTCACCTATATTGACTTACCTGTTCACATCGGCTTGCCAGATAGCTATACACAGAAATGAGTAGGCAAGCCTACTGAGGCATACTCTGTATGTTAAAAACTAACAGTGAAATAAAATTCAATTGGTTATCAAAAGAATGAAAGTGATGAAAAAAAATCGATTAAGGTTATTTTATTTAAAAATAGCCATGAACAATTTTAGATAGGCAAGCAATTTGAAGCATATTTGTTTATAAATTATATTTGATAAAAAATATGTCTCATCTGGTTATCAGATCGGTGAAGGTCGATTTACCACCGGCTCTTAGACTATAAAACTCTGTGTCCCCAAAGTATTCACGTGTGTCATTCTCATTTATAGAAAGTGTCCACTTCAAGCGTTTGAAAACACCTACATCATGGTTTTTATCATTATCTGTTACTGTTCTGATTCTTATTGTTTATTGGTGGATTAATCGTGACACAAAATCTTCATGATGACTTTCTTCTTAACAATACAGAGTGTATTGTTAAGTTATATTATTATTGTATAGTTAAGTTTAGCGTAGTCTATTCATATACTACGACGACTAAGGCAGTAAACTACGCATGAAAAGAGCCCGGCAAAAAGAACAAACATTTGAAACGAACCCTTTACATTACAAGCAAACTTTACCTACAATTAAAAAAATGTAACTTAATCGAGAACTTCTTCCTTTTTATTTGAAATCGGTTAAAATTCAAATTACAGTAGCGCTCAAAAGTATTTTGACAAGACTACTTTTGCAGTTATCTTTTTACTGAGTACTACAAAATAATTTTAGTATTTTTTGTATTATTATTTATGATGTATTTCATCCTCTGTGAGTTACAAGTTGGAACTTGTTTGTTTTCTTTCTTTGTTAAAAACAAAACACGTCTATACATGCGCTCAAAAGTATTTTGGCAACCATTCAGTTCCTTGCTGGCAGCGGTTCTACTCACACTGCATATATTTTTCTCTATAAGGTATAATTACTCCGCATTTAGCAACATGCCTAAGACTAAAGAATATATAAATGATATTAAAAATGCCGTGATAACTGCCCTACAAAGTGGAATGACGCAAGTGGAAGTTGCTCGAAGTTTTAAAGTGTCACGACAACTTGTTGGTTCGTGGAACAAAGCTTATGATAATTAATATATATATAATAATAATATATATATAACTATTGAAAATAAGCTTCGAAGTGGCCGTCCGAAGAAAACATCCGCTAAGGAAGACCATTTGATAAAAAGATTATCGACAAGTGATATGCGAAAAACGGCTGTGCAAATAAAAAACGAGTTACAGGAAAATTACGACGTGAATATACATGTTTCAACTGTAAAACGCAGACTAAAGGACTTCGGATTACATGGGCGACATCCAACTACGAAACCTCTAATTTCTGCAAGGAATAGGAAGCTGCGCCTTGCGTTTGCGAACGGTTCAAATTATGGATGAGTTCAGATTGGTCCAAGGTGTTGTGGAGTGACGAAAGCAAATTTAATTTAGTGTCATCTGATGGTATACGGTACGTGCGACGTCCTGTAAACAAAAGATTTAATGTACGATACCAAATACCCACAGTAAAGCAATATTATGGTCTGGGGATGCTTTTCTCGCCGCGGAGTCGGACCTTTAGTTAGGATAGAAAGTACTATGGATCGCTTTATGTACGCAGATATATTAAAACAACAAATGCTACCCTATTCTAAAGCAAATATGGCACCTGATTGGTATTTTCAACAAGACAATTACCCAAAGCACACATCTAAACATGTCAACGACTTCATGAAACTCGCTAAAATCAAAATTCTCGACTGGCCAAGTCAAAGCGCCGATTTAAACCCGATAGACCATCTTTGGGAAGAACTAAATCGCCGCGTAAGATGTCGAAACTATTCAAATAAAGATGCTTTATATAAAGCACTAAGTAACGAATGGAGCCGAATACCCATTGATCGTTTGCAGAAACTAGTTGACTCGATGCCGGCACGTTGTGAAGCGGTCTTGAAGGCTAATAGATTTGCAACAAAATACTAATAGTTAATACCAAAAATAATATTTTTTTATTTTATAAAATAAAAAACTTTCCTTGTCAAAATACTTTTGAGCCGTGTCATAAATAATTTTTCTTTATGTTTTCTTTTTGTGTAGAAATACAGTACATTTAAGTGTCTTAATTTGTGAAATGTATCTTTATTTCAAATATAATCTTTGATTGGAAACAATTTTGTTATTATTTTTTGTAATATGGAATAAAATTGATTTGTCAAAATACTTTTGAGCGCTACTGTATATTTCAAGCGTGAAATTAATGTTTAAAGGTAACGCAGAAACTTAAATGAAGTAAAAGAAGTTGAATATAACGAGTCAGTTTTATTTTTATCATGAAACTAATATTTAGGTATATTAATAATACGTATCATAATGTATACTAAAATATGTCACTATTATATTCACTATCGATTTGTTTCTGCCTTACTGCCGCTGCTAAGCTCCGACTCGAGTCAGTCAGTGTAATCACTACTCAGTAGTGACGCGACAACAACCCGACGTTGTTGTTTTCAAAGTTAACTTTAAATTTACAAATAAACTAACTAGTTTATTCAGTTGTCAATGTGTAACGTGTTTATATTTAGTATAGTTTTGAGCCAATTTTGTATATTTTTAACAGTGTTAAGTGATAATTATTGTAAATAGTGATTGGAAACCGGCATTCATAAACATAAAATAGTAAGTTCGAAGTTTTTATGAAATCAACTAACTGTACACCTAACTATATATATAACAAGCTATATTGTTTAATTTTCTGGTACGTCTAAAATATAAATTACAACCTGTCCCGTAAGTCCAATAAATAAATCTTTTCTCATTAAATTTGTAGTCTCCATCCTACCTGAATGAAATGTGAAATCAAGAGCATGGCCATAGCTAAAAGTCCTATAGACGAATGTACGGTTTTGAAAAGCGTTTAACAATTAATTTAAAGTGAATAGTTTACCAATAAAAGTGATGCGTTACTATTCGAGCGTAATGGTTCATAAAAATTACTTTAGAGATATGAGGGTATAAGAGAAAATTTGTTTATCGCGAAGAGTAAAGTTTTTAACCAATAGTCACCAATATCAGTTTTAAAGTTATTCGAAAACTAACCAATTTTGCTGCCGTAACGATTGAAATGTTATCTTGATCTTGGCAAAATCTATTATCAAGCAATCGTTTCTTTTCCAAATACATGAGTAGATAGTTTTTATTATGTATTGTTTCTGGACAGCAAAATTTGTGTCTTGTGGTTTTTAAAATATTTAAGATTTACTGCAGTAGCGTTTTAAGATAGTCCAGAAGTCGTAAACGATTCATTACAGAAGTTTAAAAAAGAGACCCATTTTAATTTAATAATTGTGTGTACAAAATGTGTAATGACAGACTTAATGTCAAAATGATTCTCCAATATAATAAAATGATTCTTAAAAACCAGAAAACAACAAATTTGCTATTAAACCAGTACGCTCACATTTAAATTAAAAGCTGTAACACGTACCCCAGCTACACCTTCATAATGACAGTAAATGGATACTATAACAAAATATTTTTATGCAATAATTAAATTGAATATGGTCTTAAGTGATAGGATACACAGTACCTACACAAAAATAAAACATGACATTCTATAAATCAATTAAAATATTTCAAGAGGAAACGAACCTCGTAATTTAATCTTTAAATTACGAATTTTATGAAATTTATATCAACAACAAGAGCAGCCATTCTCCTATTAGTCAGCTAACACATTAAATCATTTACGTTTACTTAGACAAAGTTGTAGGTACATATTTACGATTAATTGTTAATAACTTAGCATATTAGTCCATTGTATTTAAATGAACTAGTGGTCGCCCATTGGTCGAAATTCGACCATAATAAATTTAAATTGTAAGTGACTTAATATACATTATTAAAATATAATATTCAAACATTATTCAGGTTATACTGTCCAAAACTAAACTACTATAACCACAGATTTGACCAAGACTGTTATTTGCCAATTTCTTTTTTGAACAAATTATATGAAATTAAAAAGAAGTAAAATAAAGAATACCTATTTAAAAAATGTTTATTAAAACAAAACATGCTATAAGAGGATGCAAAACAAAAAAATATTTTTTATCACATATTGTAATAATATAATTAATGATTTAAAACTTCTCTGAAAACAATGTTTTTTGTAAAAACTCTTTCATCGTTTGCTAAATGTCCTTGGCCATTATATTCGGATATATAAAACCTAAAAACAGCGAATGAACGAACTCTACTTGCTGCGACATACAATTGCCCATGTGTAAAAACTGGCCGATTTAATAAAACACCAATTTTTTGGACTGTTTTGCCCAATTCCAGTGAAATTTCACGCATTATGTTGTTGTTACATGTTTGACTAATACGTTCTTGTAATCTATAATTAATAGCAGTGTCAACATCATAAAAATATAATTGTGCATAACATGGTGAGCGACCATATGCAGCAGTCATTGGGCCTGATCTATGATAAAAAACATCATATATTTTGAAATAATACACTCCACTTGTACCTACCTCAGCAACTTTGGCTTCTGAGCTAACCATAGCAAAACATGAATTATATTTTCCAATATATTCTAAATAATTTTTTGATTTACTTTTTATTGAAGGTTCATTTGAAGTAAGTCAATAAGTACAATGATTTAAAATATTCATTTTGACTTAAGGGTGATAATATTGCTTTACCCTTGTGAGAACATGAAGTAAATGCAGTTCGGTCGCCTAAAGTCACTTCAGATTCAAAATGTTTCGCATTGCAAAACCTGCACTCTAAATCCATTAATCCACAATCATAACTTAAAAACACATTTGGAATGACATTAAGAGCACATTTAAATGTACGTATCTCTCAAAATCACTTATTTATCCTGAAGTATATACAATTACTGAAAATCGTAAACTACATACTACAACTACTAATAATTGCTTTGAACCAGCAATAGCAAATTATATTTTTTTTGTACCTGAATGTTGTCATTGCAGATTGCTGCTACAGAACTTTTTTTATGCATATAATGAAAGTCCGTGTACATTTAAATGTATCTTACTGCTACACAACTTATATATATGTATATATTACATAAATTTGTATAAGCGCTCAGTATTTCACGTAGGATTCGTCAAATAAAACTTTTCTGTTTGACATTCAACTATGTCTATAATAAACAAAAGAGACAATTTGACCACAGACTATGTATACGTGTACAAATACTTGTGTATGCGTGTGTCAAATGCATGCTGGTTTGTGTAATGTTTTATTTATTGATTTAATGTACTTTTTATGCATTATTATTAAAATCTTTTTTTATATTAAATGAGGCAAATAAAACTTTTTATTTGATATGTCTATGTCAGTACTCTATGTCTATGGACAAAATGGCGTGTATAAATACTTGTGTATGTATGTGTGTATGAAATGCATGGTAGTGTGTGTAATGTTTTATTTATTGATTTAATGGACCTTATAAGCATTATTATTGAAAAATATTAGCGTTCTGCACTTCTCCTACACATAAACTATAAGTGTGCCAAATTTTATGCTCCTGCGTCCGCGCAATTTTCGTAAAACGGTGTCCTAAGTTTTTGCATCACGTATTAATATATAGATAACAAAATACTTAAAAAAATGTAAATAATTGTTGATTCTCGGGCTTGTTGCCGAAATTAAACCGACAAAAGTCATTTTCCCTTAATATTATATGACATAATGTCAAACCTATTTACCAGAGGGGTAGACATTTGATCTCCACCTTCTACAGTCGTGACACATCTGTTTTGCTTCGTCCACATTTGTTAATACAGGTTGCATACAGACTCGTTGATCCCTGATGCTCTGCACACGACCCTTTTTCAGAACATCACCAATTTATCGGTAAGTGTTCACCGTGGGGACCTTTTCCGGCACTTCCACACATATTCACCCTATAAATTCTTTTCATGTGTCTTCTATCATCCATCTTCTCCATGTGACTAAATCGTCAAGGTATTTTATCTTTGTCATTTCATCTTTCACTACGCAACGTTCTCTTATCAGGTCTTCCAAGTTTCCTTAACAGGAGTGATTTATTTTTACGTAATATTGTTTTAGAGATATTTTGTAACGCAGTCTTACCTTTATTGAACCTTCAAACAAAAAAGAATCAGGCCCAAATCAAATTGGCATACCTTGGTATACCAATTTGATTTTACCTTGGTATGCCGATTTGATTTTACAACATAGCGTAAATACAATCTGTGATTTAAAGGTGTGATCACATTGGCTTGCAAAATACACCACAAGAACATAATATGACTTTGGTTTTAAGTAATTAATTTCAAATATTAATATTTCGAATATGTTAAGAGATCAATATATATCAGTATATTAGAACATGTTAATAAAATACATATATTCATAAAATTATAACTGTTTCCCCGAAAGGGTAGGCAGAGGTACACTAGAGGCCAGCTTTTTGCCACTGTTATGGTCCCACGTTATAGGTGGCGGGCCTATTGCCGCTAATCGGAATGTTTGTTTTTTTTTATATTTATAAAATAAGTAGTTCTTAAAATATATATAACCTACTAAAAGCTGTTAATTTCAAAGATCTCGTTCCAAATAAACGGACAAGTTTATTTATTTTTTTTTTGTCATCTGTCCTCCATATTTCTTATATTTTATATTTTAGAATGAATGAAAATCTCGTTCAAAGATTCCGTTTTCCGTTATATGTATATAAATAGGTACATACCAAGCTAATAAAAGTGTGTTAAAACAACTATGTCTATGTAGAAATAAAAGTTTAACACATTAAAACAAAGTTAAGTAGTCAAGAGTTATGTCGTCATAGACGTGACGCCCCACAATGACATCAGTCAAGAACGACCATTTAGCTGATAAGCCGCAGACGCCCTGGAAACAATAGAACAACTAGCTCCTTGTCTCCAACGCATAATAAGAATATTGTTTTCATTGTTTTATAAATAAAGTTAATCTTGGCATCCGTCATGAACCACCATTTAGATGATAAGCCGCAGTCTAAACATTAGAACAAATAGCTCTTTGTCTCCAACACATATTAATAAGAATATTGTAATAGCTTTAAGAAATAGTTTTATAAATAAAGTTAGTCTCGATCCGCTCTTCAAACCAAACACTTGTCTTATTAAAAACCTTCTCGCCCTCGCTCACAACTTAACTCAAGTCAACAAAAAAAGACGATCACAAAAGTTCATTCATAAAACTAAAACTTTCTTACTCTTTGTTTACATCCACAGGTGGTCAGCAGATTTATTTATGTTCAGGTCCATAAACTTAAATCCATAAAAGTAAATAATAAAAAAGAAATTTATTAATTATTCTTACGCGATTCTGAGCGTAAATGTACTACAATACGTATTTGTTTTACAATACGTTTTATTTTTAGATAGTTTTAACGGGCTTCAAAACAGAAGACGGCTCTCAATTCAACTGCTTTTTTACTGTTTATTACCTCATAATTTTGATGTTTTTTTTCTATTGGAAAGCTGGTGTTTCTAATGAAGTCCCTTTTAAATTTGAATGAAATGTAACGATTATTTTATAAGTTATTTATGTGTAATTGCTGATTTAATTAGTTTCGACCACATTGATCATGATTTAAATTTTCATTTGTGGATTTAAAATGAGCAAAAAGTGTATACGATGGTTTACAAGAGCTCCATAGTATTTCAAGGTGCTCCCTTTTTAGTTTGGAAATGTTGTGATGAAGTTCTTTAACGACACAAAACTGAACTCGTTAAAAACGACAGCAAACCTGTCGTGCTTGCTGCAATCACATGTGTCTTGTATACACAATCACATACATACATCTGTACTGTTGAAAGGAGGACCGCACATATGTTCTATATATCACAATCTACTGTACAATGAGACAGTGATTTAAGGATCAATTAATATGCATTAAAAATATGTCATAAATGAAAAAAATTAACTTTTTTGTAAAATTAATACCGATATAAAAGAAATATTTCTGAATGTTTCTTGTTTGACAATTTTCTTACGGAGATCTTCGCTGAAGTATGATGATGATAATAATGTACTAGCCGATTTCAGTCCCAGCGGCCAGACGATATTATAACGCTCTCGCTCTCACAATCTGATAAGATAACTATCTAACACTAATGGGAAGAGTTCAGGAGCAGAATTGATGGTTTTACGTGTTCTCCGAGGCACGGGGGGGGTTAAGATTCCAACTTCCGAACTCCAGGCTATCATCAAGCACTTCTAAGCAGAAAAACGCAACAACACTTTTTTAACCGGACTCGGGCATCGAAGTTGAGACTTCTTGGTCGGCGGTCACATACGTTAACCATTAAACCAACGAGGTAGTATGACGCTAAAATATATGGTCATGTGCAACTGTAAAACTCAAAAAAGTGTGCTCGTAATTTGATAGTGATTAGGCACCAGAATTCAAGAATAAAATATAACATTCCAATTATATTTTCAAGTATGCTTGAAAATACATGAAAGATTTTTTTGCGCTCTTTACCAGTCTTTTTTAAATAACCCTTAGAGCCTATGGTGATGGTAGCCTGTTTAAAAGTCAAAAGTCTTAGCAAGTGTTTAATATAATCGTACATGATATAATATGTTTATGAGCTTCAGAGTAAAAAATAAGAATATTCAACTAAGATTTACCTAAATCAATTTTGAGCAAAATAGATATAGATAATCCAATAACATCTTAAATATAGGTAGACTGATCAATAAAGAAATATGTGATTTTGAGAATGCTATAGTAAATATTTTAAAGAATTAATTAAGAGAAAGTAATATATTAAAGACCATTTCCAACTAAACAAATTTGTTTAGAGAAAGCCAAATTATGGTCAATGCAAACGAGGCGTTCAGCTTATTTAAATATAAATAATATGCTACTAAATGCACTAAATAATAAATGCACAATACATATAAACATAATATTGTATGATACGCAGTTTGATATTAGGGTTGTGACTGTTCTGCCAACTCATTCCGAAGAAGTTCGAGAACTTTCGATTTCAATGTAAGGCGGTTTGTGGACATCTTGATTTCGGTAGAGAGTGTATTCCAGAGCAGAATTGACGGCACATAGAATGATAAGAATAAGAAGATAATTTGCTGCCCAAATCATAAAAATACTTTGGATTCTGCTGAAGTAAGGAGGTTACTATATCAAATCAACTCTGTAACGTAATTTCTTGAATAAAATTATTTTTTTAACTTTTGTTGCTCATTACGTAACAAAAACCAATAAGGAACTCTCGAACAAAATTTTATTGACATATTTTTTTAAGCGTCTAGTGGTGAATAATACACAAAAATATTTAGATTTATTAATAGAAATCTAGAATCAAAGATATTCCAGGTTGAAGTTGGAGAGGTTTTATATATTTCAAAATATAACAATACAATCAACTATTATTTTACTATTGTTCTTTGGCTAGGTATGGAATGTGAAATTTCCAAGCGGATAAAAATCGCCGAAGTGAGAATACGGTATTTTTGAAGCCTGTCGTGATGTTTATTGGTATCTTTAGTGGTGACTAAAACTCTTATTATATCTTTTTCTCTCCAATTCCTTCAACTAACATTGCCCACTATTTAATATTTACTTCATCATAATAGATATTTTCAATTCTCGTATCAGAATATTCTATGTTTATAACACATTTCTTAAAATAAAATAAAGCGATGTCAAAAATAGAATATTTGGCAATAACCGAAAATAAGCTTAATTCTATATTACGGTTATTATTCCCTAAGATCAAGTACTAACAAAGCCTCGAACATATATCTATCTAGCTATGTGTGACAGACCCTTACCACATGCTATAATAGTAAACTAAAATCAGGGCATGCCACCCGGTTGTACCAGGAAGTCTTCCAATACTATATTACTGTCACTAATAATCTCAAATTTAACAACGACCAAACCTATAGGATTAATGGTTTCCATGCTATTTGGCTAATTTGAAATGGCTATTTGTTATAAGTTAATTATGTCAGAAATCATTAGACTTCATAGTCTCCTGGAAGATGATCACCCTACTTGTCGCGAGGTCCACACACATCCGTCTTAATAAAAAGCCATGTAAACTAAAATAAGATATTCTTGTACAGGTGCACACCACAACCTTAACACGTGTATTTGTTTAAAATTTTTTTTTTTAATACAAATTGTGCGCGTTCTTATTTAATTTTTTTATTTATTTATTTGTTTGTTTATACTTAAAAATAAATTACAAGTTTGAATTTAACGACAGTTTCCGTACTAAGCTCGTGGCTTATGTGGTGGCAACAAAGATGAGATTTTAGATTGTTCAATTTCTAAATTCTGTCATTCAAAAACTGTCCATATCACATCAAAAATAACTAACAAAGAGTTTTAGTCGTGACAAACGACGTTCTAAACGTCAAAAAATTACTAAAGTTACACGTCGCTAAAGTAAAGAATAGAAATTAAATCTTAAAGTTGAACAACAGATTTAGCACCAATGTAACTTTGAAATAGACAGCAGTTCTTGCTTACGGAATATTTAAATATTTTATAAAGTCTAGTTGAAATAGAATATTAAATAAAATTGAAACAAAATTCAAAACAAACAAAAACAAAACAGAAAAACAGAAACAGAACTTAATAATATCTGTATATATTTGACAAATTTTGTTGTAAACTTTAGGGCAGAGAGAGACGGTCTGTCTCTTTATGAAGGTGGCCTTTATGATAGGAAGTAGGATTCGGAAGACACAACGATAGTTTAGACAAATAATTGAAATTGTATTTAAAATTTCGTATTATGTATGTATTTAAACATCTACAACAGGCGACACATATACCGACAAGTTAGATATAGCGGTGGCGCGTCAGTCGAATTATTCTAGTTACTAAGTACAAAAATTACAAAGTACTGAATATTAAATATGAAACAACGATAACGTAAACGAAACTTATTAACATAGAACATGCAATATTAGATAATAACGGATGTACTCATTAACATAAAACATGGAAAATAATATTGCTAAAACGAATGCATTTATCGATAATGTATTCATGCAAATTAGTTACAAGCAGCACTTTATCTTTACAAGGCAACGATATTCCTTCGGGAGGCGGAAATGCAGATAGAATAACAACAAGTAATAATAAAAAGAATAATAAATATTTCGGACATTTGACACACAACGTCATCTAGTTTCCTACTAAGCGGAGCTTGTGCTATAATAACTAGGCTGACTGATAGAATACTTATATACTTTTGTTTTTTGTAAATACATACATATTATACATAGAAAACATGAAATGATGATGAAGATATGGGAACAGGAATATCTCCCGTCGGTAGTTAGGTTGTGAGCAAGGGCGAGAGGGTTTTTTAAAAAGACGAGTGAGCGGATTGAGACTAACTTTATTTATAAAACAATCTCTTAAAATTAATACAGTATTCTTATTGTTATGCGTTGGAGACAAGGAGCTATTTGTTCTAATATTTCCAGGAAGTCTGCGGCTTATCAGCTAAATGGTCGTTCATGACGGATGCCATTGTGGGACGTTACGTCTATGACGACATAACTCGCTGCGTATTCAACAAGCAATGAAAATTACTTGCACAAATATTATGATGGACCTTATAAACTCATCCCTCTCCATAACGGAACAAGAAGACAGCACTGGTATCTCGTATACTACAGTTACAATAAACAGTAGGGATTTAATTCACAACTGGGACGAACTATTCGAGCAGGAGCCTACAAAAATAAATCAATTGACTGCTTGTCTTGCGTACGCCAGTATCTTTATTCCGGCAATGGTTTGATGACCATCGTCTTACAAGACATTCTCAGCCCGGCACATATTGAAACTTGTCAGTGTGCCGAACCTTACTGTGGAATGGACAGCAACTATTCATGGAAAACCGCGTCATACGAAATTAATTGTGCCAAGGGGGAGATTCAGTACTTCGAAATGAAGGCGAGTCGCTTAAAAAAAATACGATGGAATGGTGGATGCAACTGTTGAAACCAGTATGCGTTCGAATGGAGACTCCGGAGATCAAATACCAAGCAAAACAAGTAAAATTTTGGATGAACGGAAAACAAGTACAGACAGTTCTAACTCCAGAGAGGCTGGCATCTCAACAGATCGAAATTCAGATATTATAATCCTTTTATGTCAAAGAGGTGCTTTCACAAAAAGTGAAACTATGGGAGTATTTGCAAAAACAGATAAAGGGTTCCACATCGCCAGAGTTTTGGTATTTCGAGATTTGTTAAAACAACGATTTGAAAGAGCAAAGGCGAAGAATGAACTGGAGCACGAAATGCTTATGAACACTGAGTCACAAGAGGAAATAAAAATGATGTTAAAAGAAATATCAATATTAAATAAAATAGATGTAAAAGAATTTATGGCAGACACATATATGCATTTCACAGGACAAAGTAAAAAGAGGAACAACTTATTCTTCTTGGGTCCACCGTCGACAGGTAAAACAATGATTATGAATAGTTTAGTTGAGTGTCACTTTAATTATTGTAGGTTAACAGGATTCATTTCAAATAGTGGTTTTAATTTTAGTGGATTATTACATACAAATGCATGTTTAATGGATGAATGTAAATTAACTGATAATCCATTTGAACAATGGAAATTTTTAGCGTCCGGGTTACTAATGTCAACTGATGTTAAATATAAGGATAGGTGTGATGTTAAAAACGTAATATTATATACTTTTATACTTGTAGTAATTATGCAATAGAAGTGTATGGTAATGTTACTATGGCACAAAATGCAGTAAAGACGCGCACAATAACGTATGAGTATGCCGCCTTGAGTGTGGCTGCAGGTGGACGGGACGGGTTTTCCCCTCCATCCGCTACAATAGCCACATCGCCAGCCGCGACAAGGCGACGTCCGTGTGTGCCGTACGTCGCCTAAAATAGAGAATTTATCCGCAGATGGTGCCCGCAGTAGCGGGCAGTCGCTAGAAGGGATCCGGATGTCGTAATAGCAGCTGTTCCTGGATACCTCCTTATGTCAGGCGCAGAGTGGCACACCGTGTGGTTTTAGTCGGTCCAATTCCGACACACCACACCGCCGTAAACCCCGGTGGGGTGACGGGCCGCAGGGGTGTCCGACGTTAAAAAAAAAAAAGGTTAGGTTATTGAGATATTTGAAAAATGTAGGTTGCAAATGTTAAGTGACACAACTGGATTGCAATGATTTTTTTAACTCCATAGACGTTGCAAGTTTTTTTGACATGTTATAGATCTACTTAATTGATTTCCATATTTTTTTGGAATTGCCGGACTCAATGCTACTATTCAATAGTTGGAACTCGTGCTTGGCTTTGAGATGTTTTTGTAGCTAAGTGAGGAAGTTACGATATCTTTTATATGTAATTTGATAAATGACGTCATTGGGTTTATTCTTGGTTTCAAGATGAAGTTTGTCTCGTCTCAGTCGTTATCGAGGACTTTATGTAGCTCTGAGAGCGACTAATAGTAATTGTCGTAGTGTGTTTACGCATAGATGTTTTAAAGATTTTGTTAAATTCATTTTGTCAGGATTCAGTGTTATAGATATTTACCCAATCTGTTGATTCACTATCATTAATAATTTCAACTGTGTTGGTTTTTAATCTGGTACAAAGTGGTAAACTATTTGTTGATTCACCCGTCATGGTCGCCAAACAAATATCGTGATCTGTGATGGCAGCTTGACTCTACATTAAATTCATCAAAGTGCGTGCTCACTGAAATAGACAAAGAGAAATAGCTCTGTATCAAGTAAAATGTTAGTAGACTCTTATTCCAGTCTATTTTTTTGATTTCTGTTTTCATTTAATTGGACTAAAAATAGCCAATTTATATTTCCTCTATTTTCGGTCAAAATCATCGAGCTACACATATCTTGTAGTAGTTAATCACGAATACTAGACTAATATCGCTATTTTACGCTAATTCATATATCAGACACACATACACACACATGTGTACATTTAAAATCAGTGGATTATATAATTATTTTAAGTTACGTAATATTGAGCTAAAATCGCCGATGTTATTAATTAGCCTTACAATTTAATTTTAATTTGTAATAGTGTTTTATTATTTTTGAGATTTAATTGTACATTAAAATTAATATATAACGATGAGTTCAGTTCAATTAATCCCCAAGACAATGCAAAGCATTATTCCTAAATACGAAGGAAATGGTAAGCTACTAAACTTATTTATATCCAAATGTGAATATCTATATATTAATACGCGATACAAACACTTTAATTCGCATTTTACGAAAATTGCGCGGACGCAGGAGCATAAAATTTGACACACTTATAGTTTATGCGTTGGAGAAGTGCAGAACGCTAATATTTTTCAATAATAATGCTTACAAAGTACATTAAATCAATAAATAAAACATTACACACACTACCATACATTTCACACACACATACATATACAAGTATTTGTACACGCATACTTTCATTTTGTCCATAGACATAGAGTACTGACATAGACATATCAAAAAGAAAAGTTTTATTTGCCTCATTTAATATATAAAAAGATTTTAATAATAATGCATAATAAGTACAATAAATCAATAAATAAAACATTACACAAACCAGAATACATTTGACACACGCATACACAAGTATTTGTACACGTATACATACCCTGTGGTCAAATTGTTTCTTTTGTTTGTTATAGACATAGTTGAATGTCAAACAGAAAAGTTTTATTTGACGAATACTACGTGAAATACTGAGCGCTTATACAAATTTATGTAATATATATGAGTTGTGTAGCAGCTACATACATTTAAATGTACACAGACTATCATTATATCCATAAAGAAAGTTCTGTAGCAGCAATCTGCAATAACAACATTCAGGTACAAAATAAATATAATTTGCTATTGCTGGTTCTTAATGAAAGAACTTTAATAATGCCTCGACATAGAACATTAACGGCTTGGAGTGAGAGACAAAGAAGGAATATTTCTCTGAGAGGAAGGAATATTCCCCATCAGTAGTATTCAATAGTAATATGATTTTGAGAGATACATTTAAATGTGCTCTAAATGTCATTTAATGGATTTAGGATTCATTTTTGAATCTGAAGTGACTTTAGGCGACCGAACTGCATTCACTTCATGTTTTCACAAAGGTAAAGCCCTTACGTCACCACCACCACTTACCACCTTTAAGTCAAAATGAATATTTTAAATCATTGTATAATGGACTTACTTCAAATGAACCTTCAATAAAAAGTAAATCAAAAAATTATTTTGAAAATATTAGGAAATATAATTCATGTTTAGCTATGGTTAGCTCAGAAGCCAAAGTTGCTGAGACAAGGGGAGTGTATCATTTCAAAATACATGATGTTTTTATCACAGATCAGGCCAAATGGCTGCCGCTTATAATCGCTCACCATGTTATGCACAATTATATATTTTTATGATATTGACACTGCTATTAATTATAGGTTACAAGAACGTATTAATCAAACATGTAACAACAACATAATGTGTAAAATTTCACTGGAATTGGACAAAACATTCCAAATAATTGGAGTTTTATTAAATTGGCCAGTTTTTACACATGGGCAATTGTATGTCGCAGTAAGTAGAGTTCGTTCATTCGATGGTTTAAGGTTTTATATATCCAAATACAACGGCCCAAGACATTTAGCAAACGATGAAAGAGTTTTTACAAAAAACATTGTTTTCAGAGAAGTTTTAAATCATTAATTAAATTATTGCAATATGCGATAAAAAATGCTCTAAATGGATAGTATTTTTAATCCATGATTTTTTTATTTGCATCTTCTTATAGCATGTTTTGTTTTAATAAACATTTTTTAAATAGGTATTCTTTATTTTACTTCTTTTTAATTTCATATAATTTATTCAAAAAAGAGATTGGCAAATAACAGTCTTGGTTAAATCTGTGGTTATAGTAGTTTAGTTTTCGACAGTAGAACCTTAATAATGTTTGAATATTATATTTTAATAATGTATATTAAGTCACTTACAATTTAAATTTATTATGGTCGAATTTCGACCACTGGGCGACCACTAGTATTGTTAAACTTTTAAAGGGGATGATGGCCTAGTGCAACAGTCTTACTCGTAGACTCGTTGGCATAGCCACAAATATTTTTTCGTAGTTTAGATGTTTTCTGTGTATAATATGCATATATTTATAAAAAAGTATTTAGTATTCTACTAGTCAATCTAGTTTTCATAGTGCATACTGCTTAATTTGTAGCTAGATAGGGTTGTGTGTCAGATGTCCAATTTATTATTATTCTCTTTGTTACATTTATATACATGTTAAGTTCATAAAATTTTAAATGTTCGGGCGAGCAGAGAGCCTCCTTTCAAATAATTTACCTGCCTCGTCCAGCAACATGATGAGCCTATAGGCCGCGGTCGAAACGACAGGCCGTTCTGGCTTTAATTACAAGACCAGCTTCCCGTTCTTCTGATACTCTAAAAAGTGTTCTAAGAAGAAGCATGAATAGAGTCCAAGAGTAGTGGTCGCCATACTCATTGCGATTGCAAACATGTAGAATATAGTATGGCGACCCACGTTGTGTCAGCTTAGTGAGATGCTCGTCGGTTTCTGGTATTTTTCACATGACCCCTCTTCAGAACATCACCAATTTAGTCGGTAATTATTCGTTCTGGACGACTTCTTTCAACTCTTCCACTCTCTCTATAGATTCCTTTAGTGACTCTTCTGTCATTCTTTCTTCGTGACCAAACCAGTGTTAATTTACTTTTAGACGAAAGAAAATTAAATGTATAAGATTTTTACACTAAATTTCAAATAAGTTAAAACCAGTGTTATGATAAATAAAAAGAAGTTTGATCTTGTGGACACTATCAAGTTATTGAATATAACTCTAGACTCCAAATCGGAGTAGGGACCATACATTAATGGATTGTCAAATAAACTCAGCTTTGGAGCATTTAGTTAACCGATGTAGAAAAGGCTGGACTAATGAATTTTAGTTATTTTCGTAGTGTAATACCATACGATGTTTTTTTTGTATAGGAATGCTGCTGACATTTAAATTATCTGTGTGTAATCTCATTTATTACTTTCTTGTGTACAAACCTTCCATTCAGATATCTTGAGAGAATAAAACAGCTCAAGTACGTGATCATATAATTAAAAGAGTTAGTTAATTACTCTTTAAGGTCAAGGACTCTTCCATTCTTTCATACTTCTTCCATTCTTCTTCTTCCAAACACAAAATACCTGTATGGTTTCAAAACCAACCTAACATACATATTTTATGTTGTGTGATCGCGTAAATATTGCATATTTATGCGATAGCATCAATCGCGATTAATTTGCTGTCAGTTTTTAAAAGTTCCTTTGTCAGTGCCCGAAATTCATGATCAGATATATACGAAATTTAAAAAGGGACCGTTTCGGCACAAAACCCCTTTCAAACATAAAAAAGAATGAAACAAACTGTTGTGTCTTCTTCTTCAACTTCTTCGTCAAGCAACAAACTGAACGTTTTAAAATACAATCTCAGTCTCGACAAGCAGTGCAGCACATTGTTTTAATGAACCGATTTGATTCAAATCCAAAGGACACAAAAACTGTTACTATTGTATAAATCTTGGATATGTTACCTTTGAATATCGCAAAAAAAGTTCTATTTTCGATTCTCTCGCAAAAAAACGTGCACTCCTCAAGCTCCCAGTTGAAATAAATCATTTTAACCCAAATGCAACCAATGAAATGAGCAGTTTACTGGAAATTACTATAAGAGTCTGCTCACAGATTCCAGTTTAAATATTGACGGGAGTTTACCATTTTAAATCTTAATTTTTTTACGTGAGGAGCAACAATTAAGAGTCCTTAAAAAATGTATTTAATAAATATCTTTAAATCCTTAGTTCGAAATAGCAACTTGCTTACTCTGGTAGAATGCAGAGCATTTATATCATTTTGGTAAAAAATAGTTTTTCGTCTAATTCGGTGATGAATGTGAGATTTGTAAAGAGTGCAATCAGAGCGAGAAACAAAATTAGATAAATGATATTTAGACAATTAGTTAGCGAGAGACAATTGCATTGTAAACAACGATAATGTGAATATCGTTTTCATACTCTAGATGGGTTCTTAGAACAGCTAATGAGTAAACTATATATGGAACCCAAATTTAGAGTTAGGGATCATAGTGTAACACAAAATTACACTTTACATACCTGGCCAACTTCATGAAAAAAATTAATAATAAACGCAATGGAAAAATTGACGATACTCTAATGAAAATAATATTTTGACAATAAAAGTAAATTGTCATTGTAAATTAACATTATTTTATCGCTTCTACATAAAAGAATTCTGTAATTTAAAAATATGTAAAAGGTCAAATATTTTTGATCCATCTTTGACAATTACAATTTATTACGATAAATATCATTTCTATTTTGTATTCCATTCTCTGTTGGTATTTCTCACTGCAAACCGATTTTTTCTGCTATTTTAAATTACGAAAAGAAGTTAACGTACAAATATGGCAAGGTATTTAATTAAGAACCATAAACACTGCATTTTAATACATAGATCATAAACACTCAAAAATTAATTCTCTAAAACAATAAACTTCTTCTTCAACAATCTTCTATCGAAACACCTAATCATAAATTTGGTGACTACAAAGTCATCTTGGACATAAAAAAAGGTAACAATCTTCTACCCTGACTACGTTCATAGATGTCCAACTATGTTGTATTACTGACGAGATATCGTGCATAACACATATATGGATAATTATCCATATATGTATTATGCACGGGTTGCTCCATTAAATGATTATAATCATTTAATGGAGCAACCCCAACATTGGAGATGATGCCACTCGACCTCTCCATTTCATAGAGGTGGGCAAGTCATAGTTATCTACCAAAGACACAATAAAGATTTACTGTGGACTGCAGCATATATAGCAGCAGCAGAAATGTTCTGATGCTAAGTGACTTTATCAGCCATTTTCATTCGGCTCACCGCTACGAAAAGATTGGTTCGTGCAACTAAAAATACGAAGTTGATCTGTTGTCGGACTCTTTTTAACTTAGAACTTGAAACAACTAGTATCAACACCTACATACATATGTCCCATATCTAAAAATTCATCCTCCTTTACTGCTGGACCTTTTACTATTAATATATATATTGCTTAATCTACAATACGGTGACATTCATGGCCTTGCTATTATTATGAGTTGCAGGATTCAGCCGTTTATGATACTAAAAATTGGTAGACAGAGATCAAATGCGATCTTTCTTTGAATTTTATCAGTGGAGGCATGTTTGCTTCATGTCACATAATCCCAGCAAATTAGCTGATTCTGTTACCGTGGTATTTCTAAGATTAAAACTTTTAATTCAATTTTCTTTAATTCTTGTTAGTGTCAAATTCAACCCTGTAAGTAGTCGACCCTGTAAAGTAGTGTCCTATCTACCTACATTTGGCAACATTCTTACATTAGTAAAAATGCTCTTCGAATTTGGCAGTGCAAGTGTAACGACACTACAGGATTACTTTAAAAATTAATTTGCCTTAGCGTCTAGGTCTCTCAAAACAGAACACGAAGATTGCCAGGGCAAAATGGGAGTACATTGAGCTATTTACTGCGAGATCAGTGTTACATAATGGTCCATATATATATATATATATATATATATATATATATTTTCTATATTCTGTATTCTGCTCTAAGATTGTTTAATCTAAATATAATACTTTATTCATTAGCCATATAAGATCACATTTGCATAATGACCGTTTAATCATTTTCTATATGAGATTCTATTTTTCTAATGAGGTATTCCCATTAGGTATGTTATCTAAGAAACTATTTCCATAACGATTTCCTTTGTTCAAAATATAAGATTGTCTATTCATTAACTATCTAGATTCTACATTTGCATTTACACATCATAACGATATCCTATTATAGAATTACGATGTCTCCGAATCATCTAATATATTCTAATTATGTTTGTACATTATTTAAATGTAACTTAATTTACAAATCCCACAGGAAGATGATTATATAATATTTCATGCCTTGCTAGACCTAGTCAGTCACGATCCCAGTATTGTACAGTTTATACTACAGTGTTATTATTTCGATTATATGGTAAAATCTTGTATTTTTGAAGTGAAAACTTTTTTAGCGACGTTATGCACTTTTTATGATGGGTAAAAAATATTAAACTCGCATCAGAACACATTCCCTGATCGAAAATTCTTAAGACATAGGGAGAGTAGACCACGCGCGCGGTGTAGGAGAAGAAGTATCCCCCTCTTTTCTACCGCGTGGCGAGAATGTTTGCCCGGTATTTCGTTTAGGCGGTACAGGGCGCTTGCGTGAATGTCAAATTCAAAATTGTTAAATTTCAAAATTGTTTGTTTCTTAATTCAGCTACCATAAACCTATCGTATCAGTTTTAGAGATTGGCGATGATGGTTTTCGTAATGATGATGGTGAAAGAGTCGTTGAAATTGTGGATGGAAGTTGATTTTTTTAAGAGACAATCTTTTAAATGTAAAATAATTGTAATAGTTCTGAAGTGTTAAATTTTTAATGTAATATAAATTGTAATGTTTGTGTACCATAGCATAATAAACGAATATCGTATTTTACGACATAGATAATAGTACTTTTATACTAATAATTAAAGCAATTCGTGCAAAATTACGCCCTAACTATTCCAAAATATCAAAAATGCACAGCGTCAATATTCAAGTTTTTACTTCTGCCGGCACTCCCGCAGTGAAACTGTTGTTTTTTTTTTAAAAGCATTGTTGCACGACGCATAACAAACTACTTTACAAATAAGTTTACCTTAGCATCCAAGTCTTCCAAAACAAATCACGGAGATTGCCAGGCGAAATCGAAGTACATTAATCTATTTACTAAGAGATAAGTGTAAGTGGTCGGACTCTTATATACCTATTCTTGAAACCATCTCTACCCCCGATACGTAGAAGATAATTCATAGTTCCATGCTATGAAGACATTCATTCTTCTGAGAAAATTCAAATTCTCAGGAAGATCAGGAAGGGTAGCACTCTTTAATCAGGTGAGTGGGCCCGATGAAATCTTTCTTCTCCTCGATACTCTTACGTTGGGGTAGACGTAGTTTCATTCTTACACTCTCTATCGCACCATGTTAAAGTCTTCATCATGCTATTAATAAGTTAGTTATTAAATTTAAAATATAAAAATCCAAGTAAATAAATTAGTCAGAATTTTTGTTATTATTAACCAGTGCCAAATTATTGATAATCGTGAACTTTTGAAATTAGTCATGATGGTTACTTTTATCTGATTCTTTCACAATGCGTATTGCTTACCATTCTTTTACTACCATCATGGGCGTAGCCAAAATTATTTTCCTGTGCCCACACACTATTAATTAACATAAGATATATATTTATACTAGGAATAAGTTACAAATATGTATTTTTTATGTCCATGTGGTAAGGGATTAAGAATACAGTGATACCACCCCTATTCATCCCGTGGGTGAAATAAAAGGCGATTTAGGGAACAAAGTATGCAAGACAACATCATTACAAAGAGAAGGAAATCTTGAAACAAACTCTATTCTAACCCATCTGGCCAGCGTGGTATAGTAGGCCAAAGCCTCCTTGCTAAAGAGAGGCCAGTGCCTAGTACTGGACTGTAAAAGGCTGTTGTTGATAATGATGATATATTTTTCTACGTAGTTTCTTTACTGCAAGTGCACCCACTTGCAACACTAACCCCCCCCCCCTCTTCCCTCTCTTGAATACCAATTATACTATACAGTTAATAATATTATTTGTGTCTATTTCTATTACAGTATCAAACTATAGTATGTAATTAAAATATTGTACCTAATATTTAAAATAAATTAGTTTTTGTAATCAGGTCCCGTCCGTCATTTAAAGTTACTTTTTTAAGTTCTTTACTTAACAATTAATTTAAAGTAAAATCGCATCAATAAAAGTTATATAAAAAACTATTTTTAATTTTTACAGGCACGTATGCTACTAATGAATACTGAACGCGATTAAGAAGCATTGAAAAGGAAAAAATGGAAAATGGTAAGTTATGGCAATGATAGGGCAATTTGCCAAATTTCAATTTTTACCGTATTATTCTATTTAAACGGCACAATTATCTGAGAAGCTGTGCAACGGTGACTGTAGATTCCCTTCGCAAAACTGTGATAACAACGTCGGCCAATCTGATCTCCGCTTTGGCTTTAGCTAGGATTTTGACGTAGCTTAGTCCATGCTCTTCAGCTCCAAGCGGTAGTGTGATGACAACTGCAATTTAGCGTTGGGCATGAAACCTTCTGGTCTCTTTTGCTGCCTTTCTCTTTTCATTTCTGATTCTGATTTTTGTGCCCTCTATTTGATCGCTACGGTTTCCCATTCACTTACACACGAACCAACTAGCTGTTTGGTCAGACTGGCAGATGTTAGGACTGCATTTTCCGTCATATTCTCTATAGAAGCATATGTCACTGGACTTTTTACACCACGTGCAATTGTCTTTTTACCTTCACAAATTAAGTATGGTAGGCAAGCTGAGAGGTAGCATCGGTATTTTAGTGTCAACATCGTTCTCCTGACTACAAGCGGCGGTAATTTCGGTATAAATCGCCTTTGCCAACGGTGGGTGGAGATCTTCTCTTCCAAGACAGTAAGCCGCTGATTTAAATTTGTCAACTCTTCACGGAGTAAACAGGCTACCCCTTTTGAGTTTGAACCTGCCCGTCGAGAAGGTGAAACATTGATTTTTATTTCCTATCTTACCTTACCTGCTTAACCTGCGTGCATATCATCTCTTTACCTGCCCGCAGTCATGTTTCTCTGACGATATCTAATATCTCCAGTTGCTCTACGATCAAACTTGAAGGGTACTTTAGGCCTTTTTGATAAGTCGCAAGTGGTAACTTTGGCTACTTTTTTTATTGCAGCCATGACGTCATGTACTCTTGCTTGCACCTGAAGAGTTGTTAAATCTTCAGGCTCTCTCAAATCCACGGGAATAGAAAAAAATGAAGAGAGTTTTCCAGCATAGATATTTTGGGCCAGATCTGCATGACGTGGTTCCACCTGTGTTTTCTTCTCTACAAGTTCTGCAGCTTCTTGCGCTGCAGTGAGTTGATCGATAGGTGGTCCCTACCTCGTCGAGCAGTGGCAACTTTTGCCCAGACCCCTTTTACCTCTCCCCTGTGCGAGTCAGGACGGACGCGCATAAGCTTACTGCTTAACTAAGCACTATCTAGTACCATTGCTCTTTTCTGGCTTAAGACCGTGTCAGAACCTGACAGGTCCGCCTGTATCGATACGACTTTTGCTTATCACGAGCCACTGAAATTTTTATAAAAAGACTTTTCCACTAAACGTGAATGTCATCCCTTCACGATAGTATACGTCAGACTCCGTGCGGCATCCTGTTTAGTCTGGGGCCTCTATCTGTCACAAACCGTCATAAGTGGCTCGGACGGCATAGCCCTGTAGATCATTTACCCAGTCAAAATCGAAATATATTTGAAGGGAGATAATTATGTACTACTGTAACTATCTTGAGTAACTTTAAACGTAACACTATGTATAAACTATTTTTTTATCATTTCAGTTAACATCCTCAGTCAAATGAAACAGTATGATTTTAGCTCACCAATTAACATAACTATGGTATTTGAAGAGGGCGAAGATGAACCCCTTTTTCAAAATGCTGATAAAAGAAAAACAAACGAAAATGATCATATTCAACAAGATAAGCCTGAAAAATCAAACAGTAGAGTGCAATCACCAAATATAAATTTGCAGAAAAGTGATACAATGGTAGAAGACATTCCACCATCTTGCCCTGAAATCCCATTTCAAAATATAGGCAATAAATTGACTGAAAATTCGAACCCTGCCCATAAAGATACAGATAAAAGTAGTGAAACTAATCAAACGACCTTAGTACAAAAATATTGTGGTTCCAAGATAACGAAAAACATTGAGAACACTAGGTATGAAAAATGTCAAAGTGGTAATAATAAAGAAACATTAGACAGAAACATGAGGGCATTGTTGGATATAGTATCAGAAAATTTAGTATTGGTTATGAGACTATACTATAATAATTCCTATTACGAAATGAATAAGAAACATCCAGCAACTGCCGCAAATTTTTTAAAAGAATTCCATAAATGTAAGGTACATTTTTTTGATTTGTCATATAGCACAGTAGTATCTTTAATATTACCGGAAGAGAAAAATGAAATATTCGTTGAGAATTTTTTGAATAAAATGGTAGTAGACGCCAACAAAGTATTACAATGCAAATGCGAAAGAAAACATGTGGAACCATTTTATAACGAAATGATTGAGTGGGTAAAAAATAAAAGAGACCATATAAAAGTAATCGAATCAAAATGTGCTAGCAAAGAAAAAAGTTGTGGAAAAAGTACAAAAAGAAATGAAAATGGAGTATTAAAAAATCTTCTAGCCGAGTCTCCAGCAACACTTAAGAAGCCAAATACTATGTCAAATGTTTCTGAACAATCAAAAATACCTGACAGTCAACCTGAACCTACCCTTATTTCTAATATAAATAGCAGAGACATGACCGCAGAAGCTAGTATATGTATTTTTACAACCGGAGATCCAGATAGAGAAATCAGTATAAATATAAACCCCAATTTATTAAAGAATCAATGTAGTTACCAGGGGTTAAAAGACACACAAGTAAATATTAGTAGTCAAAATTATTCAACACACTCTCCACTTAATCCAACACAAATACATTACAATCAACATGTTAACCAAGTACAACAACACAATTATCATCAGTTAAATAATATTTATTACAATACCGCCCAACCACAAGCACCGTCGCCTCTGTTTTATCCTAATCAGCATCATCATATCATCTCAAATGTCAATCTACCGAACTACCAGAATGCTGCACTTAGCATACATAATTACCAGACACAAATAAATAAAAACTTATTCACATCATCAGTATGTAGTAATGCTAAATCAGGACAAATGGTAAGTAGTAAAGTGATAAATCAATAACATCTTTGTATTTTTGAATAATACCTACTACATATATATGTTTGAATAATATCTACTATTAATTCAGACGTTATAAATGTATCTCAGAATTAAAAATAATATTTTATTACAGTATCACAGACAATTCGAAGGACATTCAGTTACTCCTATAATAACGAATGTTACATCGTTGAATCCCCATAGTCGAACGTCACATGCAGCGATCGGTCGGTGTTGCATCTGTGGCAAAGACACTAGCACGAGATGTCAAAAATGCAATAACTTCTCGTACTGTAGTACTCTGTGTCAGGTAATAACTTTATTTACTGTTTTCAAACTTTTTAATTTAATTTAATTGAAATTTTTCTTAAATAAATAAAAAAAACCTCATAACATAACGCGATAATAAATTAATATAGAAACGATATAAACATTAATTATAGTAAGAGTATTAAATACGTATTTAGTATTCGTGATGTCGAGTAAGAGTGACTTGATTCACTTAAGCTCGTGTTTTAAAAAGTAAATCAGTCATGAATCTAACCTTATAAGTGTTTTTAAGGAGAGATTTTTGCTTCACAAAACGAAACGAGGTTCATTGTTTCATATTCAAGTTAGTAGCACCAAAATTGCTGAAAATGCGATTTAACTATATACCCTTAACTTTAGCTAAAATGGGTATAAAATTACTTATGTGACTGAAATGAAATATTAAATGTTTAATTGTATAATTTTTAATTTGAAATAAAATTGTAGTTCACATAGTTTCTGATATCCAAATTTATTTAAATTGCTAGTTAGCACATTATCTAAAAAAAATATCATGCCATATTTCTACTAGGTTTACTTTCTTTTCAGGAACTGGATGTAGGCAACCACAAAAGAAAATGCAAAAGGTAGTAGGTAGTTGTGCAGTCCAGAGGAGTGCGGCGTGCCTTTTAGCATCGTTTCTTAGACTAAGTGACCAAACTTGACCCTTCATTAGCACATACAAACATACAATGAACTGCGACAGCATGCTCGAGCAAATTTGCTCAGCTTAAAAGTATAAAACATATTTAACTAACTGCCTAGAGGACAAAATAATGGTAATCTGAGAGACTTACAAAATGGATTAAACACTTTTATTATTTATTTTTTTAAAAAAAGACAACGCCCGCATTAAGAATAAATCCTGTGTCGCGGGGAACTTTACAAACACACAAGAAACGGACACAAAGGGTAACGAGACTCAGAACAACAATTTATGGATCACACAAAGTATTGTCCCACGTGGGGTTTGAACTCACAACACTCAGTGAAATGGAGAGCGGCGTGGTGACCGCTTAACCCACTAGCGGTTGGCCTAGACCAACCGTGCATTTTTTTAATATCACTATTGTATAAGTCGATCAAGATCAAGCGGCAGAGTTCGAGTTATTCAAGCGTGCGTTTCTTCTCCGACAGTCTGTCTGTCAGTCTAACCGCAGCTTAAGCTAAGTAACTGACCGTAAGAACGCAGCGTGTGTACCTCTATACATCATCATAAAATGAAACCTTGAAATAAAATCTGACTTGCCTAAATTAGTGATTTTTTTCCCTTGTATGTCCAAAGCTATCATTGAACTAATTTAGTATTATTAACGTAGTTCATTTTAAGTTAATATATAGTGTGGATTGTCCTTAAATACCTCTTTTAAAAACATTGCGGGAATGTGAAAACTACTTTTTAAATAAAAGATCTTTTTTTTTTTAAAGTGTGGAAACCCCCTCGGGCCGTCACCCCACCGGGGTTTACGGCGGGGTGGTGTGTCGGAATCGGACCGACTAAAACCACACGGTGTGCCACTCTGCGCCTGAGATAGAAGGGATCCGGGAACCGCTGCTATTACGACATCCAGATCCCTCCTAGCGCCTGCCCACCAACGCGGGCACCATCTGCGGATAAACTCTCCATTTAAGCGACGTACGGCACACGCGGACGTCGCCTCCTCGCGGCTGGCCACTATAGCGGATGGAGGGGAAAACCCGTCCCGTCCACCCGCGGCCACACTCAAGGCGGCATGAGACGCTGGTACGCGCGCCTCCGCCGCCCAGTTCGCCGGCGGCGAATTCGGTCCGAGTGGAGGTCGTCCTCCCGGGCTTTCTCCGCCGCCTCCTTCCGCGAAATTACGTCTTCGCAGAAGGTTGCGACCGCGGTAAAACAACTGTCGCTACCGACCATGGAGCGTATAACGGCCGGTAGCGAGAGATCTCCTCCAATAACTGCAGTGAGGACCCCACGCTGCGCCGCCCAGGCGGAACAAACCGCTAGCATGTACTGAGCCGAGTCCTCACTGCAGTCGCAGTGGTGACAGGCGGGACTCAATTCCCTCCTGGCGACCGAGTGCAGATACTTCCCGAAGCAACCGTGCCCGGAAAGGATCTGCGTCAGTCGGAAGGAAAGGGTCCCGTGCTGTCGCCCTGCCCACTCAGCGATGACCGGCTGGAGAGCCTCCACGGCGGCAAAGCCAGCACGTGGAGCCTCCAGCCGGGACGACCAATGAGCCATCGTGGCTCGACGAGCGGCTTCTCGCCACTCGCTAATCTCTCCGGGCGGGGGCCGTACGCCGCAACCCGCCCGGAAGTCAGCCGTTCGCCGATAAACTTCGGCGAGCACTTCCGCCTCCAAATCCCATGGGGGAGTTCCGGCCAAGGCGCACGCCGCCTCCGTCGATACGCCAATATCCTCTCAGGGGGCCAAAGGCGAGCCCTATTCTGGGCAGTCAGAGCCGCTGCCTACACCGGTGCACCATACACCACCATTGACCGGACAGCCCCTGTGTAAAGCCGTCTCGTCACGACGCTGGCTCCACCCAGATTGGGCAAAAGTCGCCCAAGGGCAGAAGCAGCGCCGACCAGCTTTGGAGAAAGCTGTCGGAAGTGCTCGTCGAAGAGCCACCTGCCGTCGAGGATCAGGTCCAGATACTTCATCTGGGCCTGAACCGATACGAGGACCGAATTGACCACGATAGAAGCGCCGGAGGGTGGACCACGACGGTGCCCATGGAACAAAAGGGCCTCCGTCTTGTCCAGGGCCACCCGCAAACCCAGCGCCTCAATTCGCCCGACCACCAGAGAGACACCCGTGGTGGCCAGGCGCGCCGCCTCTTGAAAGTTCCTCCCCCGGGCCGTGACCAATGTATCATCTGTGTAATAAATTACGCCCAGCCCGAGGGGAAGACGACCTCGAAGGGCCCAGTAGTATCCCATGTTCCACAGGAGTGGTCCGAGAACAGACCCCTGTGGAACACCGCACGACATGAGCCGCCGCCTCAGAACACCGTCTCGGTCCTCGTACATGACGGTACACTCCTTAAGATAGTCTGCCACAAGCCGCTTCAGGTACTTTGGCACCCCATGGCAGTGGAGTACTTCCCTGATGCAGCTAAATGGCAGACTATTAAATGCGTTTTCGATGTCCAACGACACCGCCAACAGCACGCCGCCACAGCTCACCGCCTCTTCGGTAACGGCCCTTAGGCGCAGCACGGGATCGACCGTCGAACGCCCCGCCCGAAAACCAAATTGGGCGTCCGACAGATCGGGGCCCACCTCGCAGAGGTGCCAGACGATGCGGGCAGAGACTATCCTCTCAAACAGTTTACCCGCCTCGTCCAGCAACACGATGGGCCTATAGGCCGCTACCGATTCGGCTGGCCGTCCCGGCTTCCTCAATAGGACCAGCTTCCCGCTTTTCCAGCACTCAGGGAAGCGTCCGGACGCCAAGCTGGCGTCCAAGACCTCCCTGAGGCGGTCCGACATGTGTTCAAGGGCTCGGGCCAGCACTCGGGCAGTGTTCTTAGAGCAGATTCGTAGAACAACCGCCCCTACCTCCGATTCCCTGACGGGTGAAACATTGCCCTCGTTCCCCCCGTCGTCTCCGACCATGAAGGCCATTGACGGGGGTGTGTGCTCCACCCGCTGAGTGAAGAGGCCCTCGACCACTTCCTGTAGGAAGCTGGGCTGGAGTGTCTCTGTAAGGGGGGGACCCGACGTGCGGAGCTTTCGTCGCGCCGCACGATAAGGGCGACCCCAGGGGTCACGATCGAGACCCTCCAGCATTTCCTTTCGCTTAATTTCTTTAGTGCGGTTGATGGCCAGCTTCAGAGTTTTCCGCGCCTCTCGGTACTCCTCATAAAGCTGGTCCTCCCCGGTTTCTTCGCGGTGTCGCCGCCGACTAGGTGTGTAGGACCTCCGGGCACGAGTACAGGCCGCGCGGAGGTCCGCCATTTCCTGGGACCACCAGTACACTTCTTTCCGTGAAGGTCGACGACTTCGGATGCGGGGCATGGCCGCATCGCAGATCTGCGTAATCGCATCATGAAAGCGACCAGCCCCCATGTCGACCTCCTCGGTCGGAGCCTGCGGAGACAGCCAAGAGTGTATTATGGCCGCCTCCTCTAGTAGGTCCCTATTCAGCTTCGAAACAGCCCACCGCGGAAAGCGAGAAGAATGCCGCGCCGCGTGACCCCTACTGGAGTCCTGGATTCGGGAGAGCTCAAATCGGATATATAGATGATCCGAGAGCGTCTCAACCTCTTCCAGGACACGCCAGTTCCTTACTCGTGCGGCGAGGACAAGCGTAGCGAACGAAAGGTCTACTATCGACCCCCCCTGCTGTCGCACGCACGTGTTGGTGGAACCTCTGTTTAGTAAACAGAGGCCCACCGAGGCCGCCCACTCCTCTACGGCCTCGCCCCTGACGTCCGCCCTGGGGGAACCCCACGCTATAGACTTTGCGTTGAAGTCCCCCAGCACAAGGACGTGCCCAGACGTTAGTCGCCGCATCGAGGTCTCCAAGCTGTTCAAGAAAACCTCGAAGTCGCCGAAACTCCGATTGGGGGAGAAGTATACACCGTATACGGTTATTCCCCCCCACTCAGCAGCAACATATCCAGTGCCCTTGTCTTTTAGCGACAAGGGCGGGGAATGAGCCGCCGTGGAACCGACGACTGCCACGGAACCATCCCAGTCACCCAACCAGTTTGGACGGAAAGGGATGTAATAGGGCTCCGCGGCTACGGCCACACCAATCGACCACTGTGCCATGGTTTGCAGGAAGAGGTCCTGCGCCGCGGCACAGTGGTTCAAGTTCGTCTGGACAAGGAGGTTGGAGACTTGGTCCATTATCGGACCGTCTCTACAACCTCCTCCATGGACGATGATGTCGACGGACGAACAACATTGGAGACAGCCTGGGCCCACTGGCTAGTCCCCGATGCTTGCCGAGAATCGCGGGGTGGCTTGCAACCCATCTGCCCGATCTGGTGATTGGCGGGCTTATTACCCGCCGCACACGCTGGGCAGTGAGGGGCGGCAAAACACTCTGCCGCCTTGTGCCCCGGTCGACCGCAGCGGAAACATAGTCCGCTGCAGTCAAAACAACTAACACACTTGGCGCGTGTGTGTCCCGACGCCAGACATTTATAACACCTCATCGGTCTCGGCGCCAGGACTGTGATCCTAGCGTTCACGAAACCGATGAGCAGCTTTCTGGCGTCGCCCAGGACTTTGCCCGACACTACTGGACATTTGACCCACACAGCGCCAAGCCCACCTGGACCGGGGCGGATGGTGCCGACCCGGATGCTATCCATGCTGCATCCCGTCTTCTCCTCAATTGCAGCATGGACATCCTCGGACGTCACCGAGTCGTTCAGGCCCGAAATACGCAGTTCTACGCACTTGGTAGGCCTGGCGATCTTCACACCATCCGTGGCCTCGAATATGCCCCGCAGCTTCTCGGCAAACGTGTCTGCCATCTTTGCGCCCCAGGGAACTCGAGGACTAGAGCTCCCGTCTGGGCGAGGCGCATTCTGACTCCTACTGTCCCAAAGTCATTTGTGGCGAGACTGTCCCGGGCCCTCTTGAAAACGGCCGCATAAGACAGCCCTTTATTTGCCGCCTCCGGCGATACTGTAATTACTACAGCCGCAGTTTTAGGCGGCTGTAGTTTCCGTGGCTTCGTTTTTTCGATCACTGCTGCCGGTGGCGACTGCGGAGTCAAGGCTGCCTTCTTGGCAGCCCTCCTACCGCGCTTTTGGGATTTTTACTTCCTCCGACTACCTGCCACTCACAATTCGAGGGAGCAGTCGCAGAGGGAGTTGTTGCGGAAACGCCAAGGTTTGGAGTGGGGAGGCGAGGATTTACCCTTGGCGTAGTTTTCTTCGCTGTAGGCCCAGCCTTCGATGTTGTTGTATGGACCGCTCGTCCAGACTTGCGAGTGATCACAGGTGCAGATACCGATACCGCCGCTGTATACGATCTGCGACCAGCCGCAATGGGAGGCAGAGTCGTCGCTGATGCGGTCCGTGATCTATCCGCAGCGAGCCGCGGCCTAACAACGGGGGCTGGAGGCAGTTTCGCCTCAAGGCCCGCAAGACGCCCATCCAGCATACGTCCCACCGCCTCCAGAATTTGGCGAAGGTGGGCATCACTTGAGTCGACAGAGGGTAAAGGCTGCCGCGGAGCCGGGCCAGGTTCAGATCCATCCGCCTGCGCCCGAAACTGGACGAACTGGGCACTCAGTTCAGCTACCTGTCCTGTTAGACGTTCATTGGCAGCTTGGAGGCGAGCTACATCTCCAATCAGGGTCTCAACTACTCCAGCAATAGTGGAGGAGGAGTCCTTAAGGGTTTTTACGAATTGGCCCTTAAAGTTCGTAGCCACCTTGTTTATGATGGCTACAGCTACGTTCGCCCTCTCCTGCATAGACACTGGTGTTTGGAAGGCAGAACTTCCCAGGTTCGGCTCCTGAATTTTTAGCAGGAAATCGGCGATCTCCTCCTCCACTACATTTTCACCCTCAACCCTGATCCGTCTATAGGCTTCCGCCTTAGAAAAGACGGAGCCTGACGGAGTAAAGACTGGAGTACGCGACCTCCCTCTGCGGCTACTGGTCACTTTGGTAGGAATCCACTCCTGGGATACGTCGCTATCTTCGTCCATGAAGAGTCCGCGTTTACGATTATCGCGGAGCTCCATGTACATTTGCTCTAATGTGTCAGTCGTTGGACCGGTATTACCATCTGACGGTATGACAGACCTGGAACGCAAGCGTTCCGATCTCCTTACGCTCCCAGGAGTCATATTGACTTCTGGGGTACTTGTTTTTGTACTATCCTCCTTCTTTTGTTCTTTCCTATTATTAGTTTTGTTGATTTGAGTATTTGTTTCCATAATAAAACCCACGAGTGGGGGAGAATTAAAAGTCGACCCGGGCAGAGATACCGCAATACCCGGGCAAGCGTAAATTTATGCCCAACCGAGGGGTCCGCAGGTGCCTCGGCTGGGAGTGCGCTTGCGACTGAACAACCCATCAGCCATGCATCCCCTGGCCACGCACCAGAACACGGGATTCGGGGTAATTTTTTATAGAGGTTTTCTTCCTCGCAGTCCGGGCGGCTAAGCCAAGACCCTCGCCCCCGATTCGAGTCGCGAGACTCCAACTCGGGACTACGATATGTCGACGGCGGCGGGGAGACTACGTCTCCTGATGCCTGCTCGGTGACAGTGTAAGTGCACACCGAGCCCGTCCTACCTTTTCCACCGCTGAGCGGAGGAACTCCGACCCTACAAAGGGTCCCGTCATCGTGATTTCTTACTGAGGTTTTTCTCCTCATTGCCCCGAAGGGCGAAGAACCAACAGAGGATCCGACAGATACCCCCGCTCTGTTTGACCAAGTCTCGGCCGAATTGCCGAAGAAAATGGCTTCCTCTTCGTGCTAGAACATTAGCCGTTGGCACTGATGAACACCATCGCCAACGTTACCAGGGTGCACCACGTGGAGGTTTTCTAGCCAAGCACCCCTAAATAAAAGATCTAGGTCAGCCCTAGTTAAGTTGTGAGCGAGGGCGATAGGGTTTTTTAAAAAGACAAGTGTTCGGCTTGAAGAGCGGATTGAGACTAACTTTATTTATAAAACAATCTCTTAAAATTAATACAGTATTTTTATTACTATGCGTATGCGACAAAGAGCTATTTGTTCTAATATTTCTAGAAAGTCTGTGGCTTATCAGCTAAATGGTCGTTCATGACGGATGCCAAGACTAACTTTGTTTATAAAACAATCTCTTAAAATTAACACAGTATTCTTTTTACTATGCGTTGGAGACAAGGAGCTATTTGTTCTGATGTTTCTAGGAAGTCTGCGGCTTATTAGCTAAATGGTCGTTCATGACGGATGCCATTGTGGGACGTCACGTCTATGACAGGGTACAATCTTTCCAGGTAACCTCGTTTTTTCGAATCAAAGGGAGTTACCCTTTGATTCGAAAAAGCGAGGTTACCTGGAAAGATTGCCGAGAGTTTTGAAAATTGGTGCTAGTATAGATTTTGATAAGCTCATTTCTAACTTCAGCTTAACCACCTGTCGCTCGGAAACTTGAACTTGCCATATAATTATACCAAATTACTGAATTAATTCGTCTGCATAATATTAAACTCCAAGAGTACTTATACCTATAACAGTCTAACCCTCATACAATCCAAACTAAAAAAATCCGAAAAGCGTTTATTAAGGTTATATATGTACCTTTTTGAATTTAAACGGGACTGTATCGCAGCTAAGTTATCGCTGAATAGTTGCCTGGCTTAGTAAATGTAGCATCTTTCAAAAACCCCTTAAAAGAAAATTACTTATTGAAAATTATTATTTCTTGTTAAAAACGGTTAGTGTCTGTCCATCACTGCCTATTTTCAGGTTTTCAAGTTACTACAGTGCTTAAAATATAAATTAATCTGCATGACAGTTGTCGCTAGTGTTGTGACGCTTACGACGTTGTCCATACTTTTTGTCGATATTTTTTTATTTTTTAAATAATAATTTAAGATTGACAAACGATGAGGAGAGCAGGTGATAAACTCGAAATGCTGATAAGGACAGGTAAGATCGAGGAGAAAAGAGCCAGAGGCGGTAGCCCGTTGCGCTAGGCAGACCAAATTTGTTACTACTACCTACCAGCAGTGAATGATCTACTTCTAGCGAAAGAGGTGGCTGTGTCCACCGTTGAAATAGTCTGGAATAAACGTTAAGCGGTAGTGGTTAGTCAAAAACTTGGCGATAGTGCGAAACAAAAGTTGGTCGTTAAAACACTGAATAAAAGCGTTAACCAGTTGCGAATGATCTACTTCTGGCACTAACAGAGACATGTAGATATGAGATTTTCTAAGACAGATTACCGCAAGTCTTCCAAAAGTCAGAAACTCGTCAGTCCCAGAACTGTTTGGAGGGGTGGAGCGCGGTAGCCAGAAATCTTCACAACTCCTAAGGCAAATGAGCGACTTGGTAATAGTGAACCTACCAGATGCCAAGATGCTAGATCCCTACTTATTTTCTTCCCATTAAAAATATACGCGTTTATTTTCTAATCAATAGAATGTCTTATAACTAAAGTAAACACAATAGTAACTTATAACACGAACAAACTTTGTCTCAAGCTTTAAACAACCAAAAGGTCGTTCTCTATTGAAAAGTTCTCTACTGTAAAGAAATATATGTAGGTATCTATGTTTTAACAAGAGGTCTATAAATATTTACAAAAGTGTTATAATTGTTTATTTATTAAACTTACAACAGGTACAACAAGGAGTGTGTTATTGAGTTTTTCTGATTATCAAAAAGCTTAATAACAACTCGAAGTTTGAAAATTTGAGTTTTAACGTCACTATCTCGGCGAGCACGTAAAACTACCGGACTTACGCCTGATCTCTCCCCGGTCGTGTCGGATAGCCGTCCCATCGAATAGTGAGAATGAGGAGCACAGAGAGTGCACCTATGTATACGCACATGCTTGTGCACCATAATATCTCTTGCGTTGGCTGGTCTCCGTTAAGACTAACCATCGTGGCCGATGGTCAGTTTGGGATAATATACAATGGTTCTTTCCAAATCTTTGAGTGGTTACACTTTTATATCTACCTGGATGAAGAAGTCTCGCCTTTGTGTCAATGCTTAGGTATGTCCTTACATGATATCAGTTCGGTGATCTCCGAATATTTACTTAATAGATCGTACCACTTGTCGTTACTATTTATAGTTTTAACTGATGACTCATACTCACTACGGAAGGCAACTGACGCGATAGCATTTAGCTCAGTACTCAGTTTAAACTAAGGTCTAAAATTAAGGTGCGTACGCATATACATATTTTTATGATGATGCCATTAGGTGCAGAAAGATTAAACTTATCACACACTAGTTTTTTTAATTTAACTTAGAGATTGACATCACCGGGACGTTAGCTCCCGTACCTATTAAAATGAAGTTCACTTTTACCCTCTAGAATATATAGGCGATTGGATAATAAATAGTAATAATAAATAATAAATAAATATTTCGGACATTTAACACACAACGTCATCTAGTTTCAAACTAAGCAGAGCTTGTGCTATGATAACTGGACTGACTGATATAGAGAACATCCAAACTTCGAAACTAATGTTTGCAGATCATACAAACATTTAGTCCGACCCGGGAGTCGAACCCGAGATCTCAAGCACAACAGTCGCATTCGTTACAGCTGCGCCGTCGATGCAGTTTATTTAAGTTGATACATACCTCCACCATGGGCTTTATCATCAATAGTTTGCCTTTACAGTAGTGTCTTTGAACTGTTTCCAATTGCACAGCTTTATACACTTAGTTACTCTAGAATTTAACTCAAAATGATAAAAATACGTTTGTGATCGTTGCAACTTTTACTCAAGTTTCTTGGGCGGAACCTAGAGAGATAATAACCGTGGCTACCGTGCTGTGGTTGCTGCAATATATAAATATTTTGGAGTCTAGCACACTTCCTCATTATTAATTCAAAGGTTTAATAAGTTTGGTGGTTTCCTAGCTCTGGTGCTTCGACCTGATTCCATTCTGGCTGACTTAGATATATGTACGTGGATTCATACCTCTTTAAACAAGTACATTTGTTTTCATTTAAACTATAATCTTGTATAAATATTGCACATGAAAGGAAAGTAAGTAGGTGAGAGTTGTGTCCCTATATTTACTAATTAATTTGCACAAATTTCTTGATATATATTACAATATTACATATATGAAAGTGTTTATCTGTCTGTCTGTTACCTCTTCAGATTTAAACTGCTAAACTGATTGTGAAAATATTTGAGAAATAGTTCGAATTCCGGGAAAGGAAATAACCTTTGTCTCAAAAATCACTTTTCAAGGATAAAAATGGGGATGAAAGTGTGTATAGGGGGAAACAATAACCTATAAAACCCTACATATAGAGATAGTTTGAGTTCCAAGGAAAGATGAAGAATATTTTTTACTCTTGAAATCATCCCAAAGTAGTGAAAAGAGGAATCAATATCCGCTTAACTGATTTTAATGAAATTCGGTATGAAGGCAGTTTCAATTGTGTAGAAAGATGTATATTAGAATATTTTTTATCTTATTTATAAGTATATAATTAACTGAATATTTTATATCTTTCTCTAAAAATTAAATATCAAATTTCATTTAAATCGATTCAGTGTTAATTGATTTCGATTTTCACCCCTTAAGGGATGATTTCGGGAATACAACTTACTCATTATCTTTCCTTGATTTCTTAGATCAGAACTGTTCTGTGCTCTTTCTCGGGACTCGATCTATTTTTACAAAATATAATCTAAATCGGTTCAGTAGTTTAAACGTTAAGAGGTAAAAGACAAAGAGACACACTCTCGCATTAAGTTTTACACTTTTTTTGTTATTATACTTTGCAGGAACGCGCAGTAAAGCGCTGTACGTTTGTTATTATACAAATTACTGAGAAAAACCAAAAACTCAGCATATACTCGTATGCCAAACGCCTTGGATGGCCCTAATAATTAATTTAGAAATCATGCTTTGGTGTACATTTAGTTCAATAGATCAATGTTATTTAAAATATATGTAGATTAACGCCGGTATATACGAGCCGATTCGAGAGGATTGATGTTAAATGTGGGTACCCGAGGACCAACAAATACATTTCGTTTATATCTAGCTTTATGCACTAAATACACTGGTTAGTACGACAGTCGAACCATCATGATGAGCCTTGAAGCACCCTAAATTCCTTCTCACACTTTTTGTACGACTTACGAACTTTAGCACATGTTTAAGATATCCTTACAGCAAGTCTTTTGTTTGTAATTCATCGGACCTCACTTAAGATCATAAATTTTAAGTTTTATTAGGGTCGGGTTTTGTTCGCCTTGACCTCACATAAAATCACGTGTAAAAGCTACACAACAAATACATTCATTTCAAAAATCAAACTAATTCCTTCATAAGTATATGACACAATAGATAGTAAAGGCAACATTCGAAGAATATGCATAAATACGAGTATTAAGCGACTAAAAACAAGATATATGAGTAAATTATTTTTTTTTATTCATTTGCCATAGCATCATAGCTGGGCTTTTCCACACTTCACATATTGTGGTTTCATTGATGAAAAATGAGGAACAAAACTAGCACGAAAAATAGAATAGACGATAGCTTTGAAACTCGTTTGCGGTGTACAATTTAGAGTTCAATCGATTTTGGAGTCTTTGAAATATACACAAACCAGCAAAAACTTAAATAAAGATTTACTGTAAAAACGAATCAGAGTGAGGCGCACCGCATTTATTTTCTTGTGTCATCGATAACAATTTTGTTTTGTGTATGTTGTATCTGAGGTGATGATCCTCATCAAAACGCCTTTAACAGTCCACTGGAGAAGGGCCTCTCCTCAGAAAGTGGGTAAGGATGTAAGTCGATTATGGACATTGGTAGGTTCTATTTGCAGCTACTATTTTAGTTCAACTCTTAGATGTTTAATTGGGTAGGGATTAGTTGCTGGACATGGTAAACCGTAATATTCGCCTACAAAAGGTGTGAAATTCAGCATAGATTCTTTGTAAAAATTGGATGATATAAGGTCAAATTACACGTTCAACGTAAGTAATAGGTTACAGTTACTACATACAGTAAATTCAGTTACTATTTTTGACTGTGAATTATCAAGTTTAAACTATAAGTTATAATTATCAAGCCCGTCTTCAGCCCAAGTAGACTAACTCAAGGTCTAAATACGTGAGTTGTAACTTTTTATATGCTAATATATACTTTCAATACATTTTTATATATAATTCGAGCTTTATCAAGAATTGATACGTACTTAGTACGTATGTACGTACGTACGAGTAATTTAAACTTGTTGACTAGTCTAAGAAGACTGAATCTCTCATCAAAGGTAGCGACAGTCCTGGCACGTTTCTTACCTTTCAATGTCCTAGAGTTTGGTTCGGATGAGAGCAGAAATTTCTAGGACGAGCTTGACGCTTACTGATATATCGTACGCGGCAAAACCTGCCGATTTACACAAGGACTCAGCGAGTATGGTTGCTTCGGTAAACACCTGAATTGGACCGGACATAAGTAGACGGCATAATACTAGAACTACTCAACTGACTAGAAATCATCCCAGCATAGCCTGAGACTCATCCCAGGTTCTAATCGATCTAGTTGGACGATACTTTATTTACACGTAGCGCCAACACGTAGTTACTGTTTACACATTGTACCGTTCCTCCCCATAGTGGGCCCGTGAGGCCATCTGTCGCGAGTTTTGTATAGGTAGAAATAATACATATTTCTAGCTCTTGCTTCTCCAAGGTGCTGAAAGTTCAAAGTGTTATACTACTATGGTAAAGTCATGCTTTCGCTTGAATGAGCCAACTCGATCGAAGTGATACCATGGCTCACTTATAACTGGCATTAAGCAATTCTTTCGTTACTTTTCAACGGATGACTGAAGTTACTGAAGCCTAAAAATGTGTGCAAAAGATTTATTTGAAGAAAAACGTCCAACCAGAAATCGATCGGCTTACGAGTACAATACATACATAAAGATATGTATAGAGAATGAGACTATGTTGTGAGTTGTCAATAATGGTGTGCAGCATTTTACAGCAGTTATTAAAAAAAAAAATTTTCAATAAGGTACTGTTTTTTTTTTAATTTAAACCCTTTTATCACCAGTCTACAGCAGTAGGGTTTATATCAAATTTTCCTCTGCAGTATCTTAAAGGTTTTACTTTAATATGAAAGAACTTGTCATCAGTCTCTGGTACTCGCACGTTGTATGCATATCATAATGTATTATAATACCTGAAAAAGAAACTATGGTGAGGAAATGTGTACTCCAACGGTAAAGCTAGTCCCGACAAAGAACCCGCATTACTGACATACAGTTAGGTGCAGAATTGAGTCAATGTTTCGCGATTATTTGATTACATGAAATAAGTCCATATTTAATAAAAATGTTTAAAGAATTTTGTCCCATAAGTTAAATCTACATATATTCCTCAAGTTAATAGTTCAAATGGATATTATCCAGTTACTGCGTTTTAAAACGTTGAGGTATTTGAATGTGATAGACTCATTTTTACATCGTGTTTGTTCCTGACTCTGCGCTCAAGTATGAACATGTTTAAACTTGTCAGGATTAGTAGAGAAAGACAATTCGCTTTGTTTATTACTCAATGTAATTTTATTACGCAATTATATTTTATATGGGGAACGTTCCGTACGCTTTATTGAAATCATGAAACCGACATCGAAGTCCATTATAGAATCTGCTAAAGAGTTACTCAAAAGTGGAAAATCAACAAGATTTATCGCTCAAGAGTTAAACGTGAGTCAATCAACAGTACAGAGAATAAGAGCAAAGTGTAAATTTCCTGTGCCAAGTAACGTTGGTAGTCGTGTTAAAAAGTTATCTGACAGAGACGTAAGAAAACTTATTCACTACTTAAGATCTAGTGAAGCGCCTTCAGCATCAGAAGCGGCGGCAATTTTAAGACAAGACACTGGCACGTCACTGAGTAAGTGGACTGTTCGTCGGGCATTACACAATGTAGGTATGCTAGCTGTACAGAAGAAAAAGAAACCTCTCCTTACTAAAAAGAATATTAGAGCAAGAAAAGAATTTACAAAACAATACATTAACTGGACTGAAAGTGACTGGATGAGGGTTATTTGGTCCGATGAGACCAAAATTAATAGATACAGCACAGACGGCCGAAAATGGTCTTGGAAGAAAGAAGGGGAACCATTACAAGCAAAGGATTTTATACAAACGGTGAAACATGGTGGAGGTAATATCAAACTTTGGGGATGTCTGACAGCTTTTAGTGTGGGACCAATTCACAAAATCGATGGAAATATGGATGGTAGAATGTATCTCAGCATTCTTAAGACACATCTGATGGATGCTGTAGAAAATATGCCATATCCTGTAAACAAAGTCATATTTCAACAGGATAACGACCTCAAGCACACGTCAAAAATAGTAAAAAAATGGCTTGAAAAGCAAGTGTCCTGATATCAACCCTATAGAGAATTTGTGGGCATATTTGAAAAGCATGCTTTTAAATGAATATAGCGCACCACCATTGAACTTGAACATTCTGTGGGAACGAGTACAAGAACAGTGGTACAAAATTCCACCCGAGTACTGTGAAAAACTTGTAAAAAGTTTGGTAAATAGGTTGCATGCAGTTGAAAAAGCAAAAGATCTTTGGACCAAATATTAAAGATATGTTTTCATTATATTTTATAACTGGTGCAAAAGTGAACCAATTGTAATTGTGATGATTATTCACCAAAATAAGATTTAAACTTATAAGATTTCTTTAATTAAACATTCAAGAAATAAAGTTTTTAAATATTACAATACATTTTTTATTTAGTAATTAATACCAATTTAATACAGAAATTTTTAAAAAATTGTAAGGTACTGACTCAGTTCTGCACCTAACTGTAACTCTTAAAATAAACATGCTAAAGTTTCAATGAGCTTATTAAGGACCACATTTACCGCAGAACGGTTGTCAAATCAGTAAAAAAAAATGGTCGGTCACTACTCAGTTAGGTGTTAGCTGTAAAAGGCAGAGGACTGAGGCCTACCACGCGTTCGCTATATCGCCGTTGTGTTCGTATATTGTGAATACACTATGAAAGACGACCTTAAATGCTAGATAAATTTTTTGACCACCTGAATAGCTAATTATATGTATAGTACAATAGAATCCCGATTATCCGAATCAATTAAAACCAGTGTTAATACGAATAATCGAAAATCCGGATAATCGATTTCATAGTCAAATCAAACAATACATATTTGAAATTGAAATGTTATAATTATGTAATGAGTTTGACATATGTACCTACGTCGATTAGACAAAACGATATAAAAATCAGTTATATATGTAGTTCAAATGTAATGAATGACATTGTAATATGTACCAATGTTATTTACGATTTTGGTTGAAAATAACTTGTTATTGATCTTTGACGTAATGAATCTAGAGCTTCAAAAGCTTCTGCGTGAGATGGCCCTTGACATTCATCCTCAATTTCAGTCTCTTCTTTATCTCCAACACCATATATTTCGCCAACTTACTGCCAGATTCACCATTATTTATACCTTCGATTATCTTCATTTTGTCTCCAAGAGACAAAACTACTCTTTTACGCTTAGTCATTTTATATTTCCAACGCAAGATGTTAATAAAAATAAAAGACAACCTATCGGTTAAACCACAGTTAAAAGTTATAAGAGGATATGAAACAATAACAAACACAATTATACAACACCATTATGCAAACGAAAGAGAGCGGGAGAAAATATTCGGAGGCGCGTTTAAACTTGTCGTTACGTGTCTAGTTGCGCGGTATAAAATTTTTCAAGCAGCAGCTAGAGCCGGACGCTAGTCCGGATAATCGGATGTTCGGATAATCGGGATTCGGTTAATCGGGATTCTACTGTACCTATCTAAATTGCCATCTATGACACATCAAACACACAAATTCGCATTCGTATACATACATAAACGCACATACATAATAAAAAAAACACATTTTACTGTTTTTACGTCATCCTTTGCCTCTTATTTTCTACCTTGATTTTGTTTATATTGTATTATATATCGTACGTATACCATAATGTTTGTACACCGCCGGAGGGTGAGAGCCTGAAAATTCATCATACAGGTCTAGAAACTGGTGGCAACTTCTGATTTCATAAAGGTTGTAAATTGTACTGCTATTATGAGTTGTAGTAAGATAATGTAACTTTTTGAGAGAAATAAATACGATTTGATTTGATTAAATCTCTAAATGGTAACAACCAATAAGTCTAGAACTTCTTCAGTAAACACAGAATGTTTAAGAGCAATCTTTACGATAGCCAGTCAACCCTCGTTTAATTGTTGCCGTAGATTAGAGAAATTCTAGTCTAAAGTACTTAGAGACCCAGAAAATTTTGTTTCTTAACTGAGTAAGCGTGTGGCAGCCATTTGTATTTCCTGTGATCCTTCTTTCTAAAATAATTGACAGCCTTTACTAGTCCACTGCTTGACAAAGATCTGCCTCTCCTTAAAAAAGATAATTTGACTGCTGTACTGTTTGTTTCATGTATTGGTGCTCTTTGCTGCTGTTGTCCTGGGTAATTCGTTCCCTTAGTGATTGTTGTGATCTGTTGCCACACCCATGGGCTGAATCTGGTTGGTGAAGCTCTGTATTCTCAAGTTTTCACAATACAGAACGCCTAAAACTTTTTTAAATGATGACATTAGACTTAATCAGTAGAGCTTAAAATCATCACACATCAAATAATTTACAGGTTGAAGAATTTTGAGTAAATGTGGCCATCAAACTTTTAGTTACGTAGTCTATACATGTTTGAGGAAATATAATGGTGAGATTTAAACGGCATTGAATTAAAGATTAAAAAATTGTAGTCGGAAGATAATTTTAAAAACTGGTACATTGAATTAGAACAAATGACTCTAAAAATATGATGTCCTAATTAGAAACTGATTTCTGGCTAGGAACAGTTATAATCTAATTCGAAATAAAATTATGACCAATTATTTTATTTTATTACTAAACATTTAATAAATGACAACTTTATTTTATCTGTCAAATGAACTGGTCAATCAAATGTCAAAACAGTTTAGATAATGACAAACTCGTATAGTAACTTTCTTTTCATTATCAATAATTTAATTCGGTATTTTTCCATAAACCGTTGTAATAGTGAAAATAAAAGTTTTTTTTTATATGAATGTGGTTTATAAAATACTTAAAATATTATGCTATTATGTATTTAGGGTTATATTTTAAAATGTCACCGGAGAAAGTGTTTAATTGTGTACTGCATTCTTACGCCTGACAATGTTATTATTTTCATTGCCGCATTATTGTGAACGGTTTCATAAGTTAAGACTTAATTCCAAGTATAAAATGTGGTATGCTGCTTTGGTACGATTCATAAGGAGGCGACTAGTTTTAGGCATTATATTTGCATCTTCACTAACTTATTGCATTGTCAGTTTTCTTAAAGAGGTTGGTGTTAAATAATCTGCAAAATTTTTGTCTATGATAAAAATTTAATAATGTTTGGAAGATCTGTTTGAAGCTAATAACTAACTTTTACTTCTTTTTACATTAAAATGTTGGTAAATGTTTCTCGTTACAATCAAGATATACTTAAATTATACATATCTGCTGTAAATTAAAACAGGAAACAGATATGACTGCTGATATATTGAATGTTTATCATATTACTTATAAAAGAATGAATTCCCATATCTCTGATATTTAAACAATTAAGAGTTAAAAAAAATCATAAACTATTTGTCTAAAAAAACTTCTAATTAGAAATGAAAATTTCAATTACAGGGCAGCAGCAGAAATATGATATATCAAGATATAGCATTTGAAAGAAAACCATTTGTTTGGAGAACACTTCAAGAACACAATGATACAAATGACAATATAAGATGTAGAAATTCTGTACAAGGAAAACAATTATTGGTAGATGATAGAGGTATACAACAAAATCTTTACTAGTGTGTTAATTGGAAACTAGTTTGAGGATAACTAAGTGACTTAAAACAAACGCTATACAAAGCTATATGGCCAGCGAGGTAAAGTAGACTGAAACCTGTTTTCGAAGGAGAACAATTTCCAGCAGTGGATTCTCTTGTATTACCTTGGGAAGAGGAATCTCCCTTTTTAATTAGAAGTCTACATATCCTGCTAATGCATAATTTCATCATTTAATATCTTCATTTATAACATAAGATCTAACTGTTGACTAATTAACAGTGAATTATGGCATTAAAATGAGGCCACAATATTCTTTGAGCTATCATCTGTCAATTAATTAAAAAAATAAATTAAATCCTAGTTCCTACTAGCATCATATAATAAATGTGAAAGTTTGTAAGGGCATATGAATGTTTGTTACCCTTTCGGCAAAAACTACTGAACAGAATTAGATGAAACTTTACAGTAAAATAGCTTATACATGAGAACAACACATATGCTACTATTTATTAAGATAACCAGCATGCCGAAACCGACAAGAGCAGGTAGTAGAAATATTATAAATGTCAGTAGTTGTAGAGTTAATTTTATTATCTCAGCTAGTCTGAGAATAGGCCATGCATTGTAATATGCTTGTACAATTCTATTTTCACTGATCATTAGAAGAAAAATGAGCCCTGCTTTGGACAGACACAATATTTGACACCACAAATATTTGGATTCTCAGATTTTCTCTACTATAACATACATGTACTTTACATATAAATCTACCTCCTAAATAATTCTCTAGTAATTAAAACAATATTGAAGTCTGTTGTATAATTTATAAGATAAGCATGATAAAATAGAATATAACTTTACTTTATAGTATGTAAATATTTGCTTTTGTTTTTAAAGTCTGCACAGTTTAACCTCCTGAGATCCAAGACTAAAGTATATAACTTACAATTAATGTTGTTAATTTTCATAGCTAAGTACTAATTATTATCAATAAAACAAGAAAAAAAATCCATCCCCTCCCCTTTTGGCATACGGGATGGAATCACAGGCGATACCTTGGGACTGCATTAGTTTAAAACAAGGTTGTTCATATTATTTTTATTCTGAATATATATTTTATAAATGGCACATTATTCAAACTCTTTTGAATAAAAAAACTTACTGGGAAGTGTGATAATCACTAAAGCAGTTCCTATTGACATTAAACAAAGTAAAATATAAAATTCGGTACATTTCACAAACGTCTAGTTTCTACAACCTTTATTTCAATATTTTGATCTGTTAGTTTGAGCTCCCTTAGTACAAGTTGCCAGATGTTTTGCTTCCTTCTTGCAATGTAAGGTATAGTTTCAATGAATCTGTGTTTTCTAGTAAAAGTGGAAGGTCTTTCATTCATTACGGGAAACAGGACTGTCTCGACTGCTTCGACTGGAATGAGGGTTTTACTGTGGGGTATTGAATGTCACGTGTGCAGAATGTGGGCACAAAATTTGTGGCTGTGATGTTCTGGGACCTGAGTAAATTAATTATTTTGCCAAATCCAGCTTGAAATCTAAGTATTGGTCTATATTTTTCCTCTGGCGTCCAGATTTTGCAGCATCGTTTCGATATTGCACCCATCCTGCTCCTGCTGCAGCAAAGTCGAAGAAGTGAAATTTTGTTCTTATGATCCATTTGCTAGTTTTCCTCTCATGGGATACTTGTCAATAATGTGATCCAGTAAGTCAATGCTTCCCATATACTTATTATAATTCTTCATAGCTATAGGTTGTGGTACTTCGATATAGTTCTCCTTCTGCTTGTTCTTCTAGCAGCCTTTTCCAGCTTCTTGTAATGCCATATCTGTCTTGAACAATACCCGCTTTTTATAATATCTTTTCTCTTTGAATTTGGCTGCTGGTACTCTGACACACAATTTTCATCAATGTATCCAATGCACAGTACATTCTGATTCGTGAAAGATCAAGCACACTCATGGCCATTGAATATCCAAAGAATTGTCCAAGTTCATCAGCCGTCGTATTCAGACATTTTCCCATTCTTGATACGCTGCAAATATTTGTACATTCGTCTGTAATTTAAAATAAACCGTCATCAATATAACGACCAATGTACTCTAAATAACTCTTAACAATTACGCTAGGATCGAAAGAGACGTCCAGGTCGTCTTCATGTGGAGTAAAATCGAAGTTTTCGCTGTTATCTACCGTGAATGTGTTTCGGGATGATTGGGATTGTGTGCAAAAAGATGAAAGAGGTTCATCGTCCGATTCATTCCAATCTTCTTCATTAGAAAATGGGCTTTCCTCACGAATTTCTTCCTCTCGGTATGCTAGGAGGTCACTCTCGCTATTAATGTCTTTTTCCATATTTGAATCATCAAAATTGAACTCTTTTATGATATCTTTTTCAGATAGCTTACCTGTAAGAGAAATCACAAACAAGGCTAAAATGTCCGAGGTATCACGTACGATACTCGTAGAAAAACGAAAAATTTGTAAATAATTATTAATTTTCCAGGAAGTATTTGTATTAAAAGTAAAATAATAACGTATTCTAAAAGATTATAGCATAAAAACACTAAGTTATTAACAAAAAATAATATTTACCTTTATGTGACTTCGCCATGACGGTTAACGCAAAATTTACGAACTTGCACTGATTGAGAATGACAAAATTTTGACAATTAAAAAATTGATCGGTGAATGAAAAAACAAAAGAAAGCTCGAGCTAATAGTTACATGGCGAATTACTTCAGGATTCCGATAAATGACGTGGGAAAAATTTTCAACTAAAGTTATCACTGATGATGCCGGGGGTCTCAAGAGGTTAAATAAATAAAGTATTAATTACTTTTATTATTTCAGGTTATGTATGCCAAAGAATGGATGTATTAAAGAATGGGTGCTGTGATCTAGAAGCTGACTTTACAGATAGATACAGCTGTGAGACATGTTCGGATAATAACTGTTGTGTTATATATGAGTTCTGTGTATCATGCTGTTTGGACCCTAGCAAGGTAAGATATGTAATTACAGGCAAGGAATATACATACTTAGAGGATGAGGTGAATAGAAGAATTCAGCTAGGTTGGGCAAAATTCGGGAAACTGCGTCGAGTCTTCTCATCATCGATCCCACATAGTCGAAGACAAAAGTCTTCAATCAGTGCATCCTATCCGTCATGACTTATGGAGCCAAAACGTGGACACTTACGACATGGCTAGTCCACAAGCTCAAATCGCTTAGCGTGCTATGGAAAGGGCAATGCTCGACGTTTCTCGACGAGACCGCGTCTAGGCAAATGTACTGTAGGGCGCGGGTGTAGTCCAGCTGGAGTGACGATTGCCGCAAGATGGCTAGCATGGATGGATGTGATTATCCCAAAAGCGATCAAAGTGGCATGCAATGCGAGGGCCTATGTCCAGCAGTAGACTGCGATAAGCTTATGATGATGATGATGATGATTATACCAATTGCCTGTTGGGCTAGAGCAAAAATCATCAACCAAGCACCACTGGTTTTTAATGCCAGTAAATCATAATAGATTTTAAACAAAAAGTTGCTTGACGATTAAGCAACAGCTCAGTACTGTACTGATATTCAGATGTATGCAGGCATTGCAAGCCCAAGCGATTGTGATTATAATAATATAATTTATACTTAATTACTCTTTATAAACATAAAGCTTCACAAAAACGTAAAAATGTTTAATTTAGTACATGTCATAACTTTTATAAGTATGAAGTTTGTTGTATTCTATTTTTAAAATATTTTTTTACAGAGAGATATGTTAGAGGTCGTCTTATCTAAACTGTCGACAGAAAAGAATGTGTTATTCCGTTCGCTGAGTGACGACTATGAGCTGTGCTTAACAAAATGTCGTACAAGTTCCCATAGTGTTCTCCACGAAAACTCTTACAAAGACCCCATACACAAACATTGCTTCGGCGACGAGCCCACCCGAGCCAGAACACCAGATTAATAAGAACGTAGCTATTAGCATACGTTTTTTTACGTTTATATTCTTTACAAGTTAAGTAGGATAGTTAGGTAATACTTAACAAGACGCTAGAAGACGTATACAAATACACACGCCGCTCTTATCGTTGCGTTGTGAATTACAGCATTACGATTTGTGTTAATTAAATATGTTGCTGAGATTTTGTATATTTTATTTAAGTCGTAGTGATAATAATAATTAGATTCTTCATTAAGTATTTTAGGTTCCACCCTAGTATGAAACTTAAGTTTATTCTTCTTCCAATGTATTTTTGTGAACTTGGAATATAGAGATTATTCCAATCAGGTTGCATTGTTACAGCAGCAACTGCAATAACATAATTTATGTTACGAACTGTTGTAATAGTAAATTCTATTTTTGTACGGCAGGAAGCACTTATTAAGAATCACACTTAATATGTTCAATATACAAGCAAAAATTTGTTTAGATTGAGATCTATAAATTATATTTAAGTTTGTACTTTTAAGTATAAGATTTAATATCCAGATCCTACGGACTAAATATGTCCTAAGAACAGTGCTGTTCTTGTTCTAATGTATGATAAGAAATAAACTTAACCTCAAGTGACTGCCACGCGTGCCTCAGTATGTAAGCAAAATGCACGCGACGAATGTGACGTTTGAACCATTCACGCTCTCAAAATAAAAAGTTATAGTGCGTACTTTAAGTACACTATGATGCAAAAACACAGATAAAAATAGCTAAATAACTAAGTGTGTTGGCAACCAATCAGGCAGACTTCTAATTTGTGGGTGACATAATTTTTTTTAAACAACCTGCTAAATCTTGCTATGTTATTATTTACAGTTGTATAGTTAATAGTAAAGTTTACAATAATTGTATTTATTGAAATTAAATATTTACATGCTAATACTACATTATGTATGTCCGCCTAAGAGATTTTTGTAAGTAATCAAGTATTGAGCGAAATGGTGTGACATGAATAAGATAAATATAATATACATATAAAATACAACGTTATTCTTACTTAATACGAAGCCTAAAAATAATTTGTTCAAAATCGGCAACAGGATCGGTTACAAAACTTTTTGTACTATTTTATATTTTATCCTAATCGTCTATGAAAATTGGCTGAAATAGGACACACTAATAGACAAGAAATAGCCGACCGGGTAGTAGCCAATATGTCATGTTTTAGACACCTGCTAGGAGCGTGCAGCGAGGCGATCAGTGGGTGGCAATGTTTCCACGAAGACAATGATGCATCTAAATCAGCTGTAGATTAGTACGCTTTTTTGTTTCTGTTTTTTTTCTTGTTTTATTAATTGATTTTCATATACTAATAATGTTGAGGGTGTTTCGGCTTTTGTACTATGTAAGAATAATCTTGTATACTAAATGCAATTGTCATGTGTATGCTTCAGATTTACTGAACTTAATTTAGCATTTTACATGTGTTTTTACCAGTCATTTACTTACTAAAAACTCACCATTATTATTTTATATTATGATAATTGTTACGATTAATTATTACGATAATTTCACAACGTCACAGTGTCATTTAATCTTTTTTCTTCTCATCTTCTTTATTCCGATTATAAAGTTTCTCGTTTTTTGTTCTAACTATTTAGTTCCTGGTCATTTTGCCAAAATACTTACTTTTACATTAACGGTTATGCTATATTTTTACTTGTCAGAACTGTTTGAGTTCGTATAGTCACATTATAACCAGTGAAAAAAGACAGAAAACGGACAATTCATTAAAAATACATATAATGTTAAACTGCTTAATTGTTTTTGTTACTATTAAATTTATCGCAATGTGTATATAGGTGGGCGATGTTATTTTATAGTGAATCACTTTTCGGTTAAATCAAAAACTTCGTACTTCTTACTAATTCCTTTTACTTTAAGAAAAACCGCTGTAGTATGTTAAATGACCAACTTAAATGTATAAAAATTAAAAATGTTATAAAAATATTGTTGTTAAATGACTTTGTATATTTACACTAAATATTGATGCAATATATTTTGCCTTTAAGTGCCGCTACTTTAGTGCACATTAATTTTAGACTGTTCTAAATATTTTTTTAGAAATAAAGACATTGGCAAGTGGCTTCTGCGCTCTTCCAATTGGTTACCATCTAGTAATTTATTTTCTCAAATTCAAAAAACCATCAAGTAGGTACATATGATATACGTATTACATATATTATTCATTAAGTGTATATTACTAAACTAATAAATATAATTGACTTTAATCACAACGAGGAGCAGACTTGAAAATAGTTTGTAATACTGTCTTTTTTTTGTTTATTAAATTGTAATGAAGTTAATAATTAATGGGAAAGAAATATTATATTGATGAACTCTTGTCTATATGTCGCCGCACTGCTATGGGCATTGGCTCGGGCCCATAAATAAAAAAATCGCCACTCTGCAACAAAACTCTATCCCTATCTAACTTCCAACAAATTACGTTTTATTTTGGATAGATCCCAAAAAAAATCTGAATACGGATACTCTCAACAACAAAACTGTTGATAATAAAATGAGGGTATTTTTTGTAATGAATGAACAGAAACTATTAGTGTTCTCTTTGTCATTACATCCACTCTATGTACACTATTGCATAAAGTGTATAAAATTGTTATAGCTTACAGTGACTTTACTTATTTGGAATAAAAATTATTCGAATTGTAATATGATTATACCTGATTATGATATATACCTAATATGAGTTATTTAACTCCCATCTGCTTTTTCATCAAAAGATTTGGATTTTACAGATAGAAGAGGTGGTACATCAATATACAAAGAAAAGAAATAATAAAAATGACATTTATATATAGATACATTAACTTTCTGCTAGTGCCAAACATAAAGGCTAATAAGTGTTACCGTGGGCTTCAATGGAAATAGAAACACGACTCATTGTTACCACTTAAAAAGATCTGAAACTAGGATCCAACAAAAATAAGTTATCTGATGGTAGAATGATGATCGGCTTTAGTTTCTGTGACCGCTTATTTCACATCAACTCTTGCCCCGCACTAACCTCATCACTAATTGCAACGCCGCACGCGTTCGCCGTCGTGAAATAAACTCACCCTAGGCCCACAGAGACTAAGCCCTCTGAGGCTAACCTGAATATTCATATACGAAACAACTAATCTTAACAAAACAAAATATATTTTTTTTTAAATTATACAATTAGAAATAAATTTGTCACTTTGATTAGGTGATAGGACAGTGACAAAAAAACTTTAACGGTAGCAACAGTCACCCGTGCGCGCCTTATACTAAAAAAGTAATTTAACCATAGTGGAGAGTGTGAGCTTTCTTTTGAAAAACCAAACTTTTCCATAAATTACAGTTCTTTTGCGTAAAACTATCTGAAATCTACTATTCAAATACCTATGCGTATTTCACATATGGTGTAATTCTCTGGGGCAACAATTCAGACACACACTTTTCACTTCACAGGAATAATTAATTAAAAGTTAATAAAATATGAAAGACAGACAGTTGCCAACATCATTTTGAAAAGCCTAAAATTTTAACCCCTCCCTGTGTATATTTTTAAACCCTGTAAATTTGTTAGATAACACGCAGAGTTCTATAGTAAAGCGGAAGACATACAAACCAAAATGGCACTCGGACACAATGATGAACTTAACCTACCAGCTACCAGCATGTGTTTATCAGGACCATTAGTAACGTCCTTATAAGTGTATAATAATGAATAGGAGTTAATCAAACTCGTTAAACAAGAAGATATAACTATGTAACTGCTTCACAAAAATAATAAAACCCTTTCTATTAAGTAAGAACTACTACAATACAAATGACTAAAGGACAAAGTTGATTAAGGTAAGTATATTGGTGCTGTTACGGATATTTAACACTTAAAATAATTATAATATTTATAAATGTATGTAAAACTGAAATATTAGTTAAACTTTTAAGAAGGTATTAGGTATAATATATAAGATATAAAAATATTTAATTTGCAAAAGATAATTGCATACAAAAGAATATATTAATAACTTAATAACAAATTGCAAAGATAGGTAAAATTAGGTGCTGTTTTGCAAATAAATCCTCTTAATCTCTTTTGATAAGCTACGTTGCTGTACCCGTCAGCGTTTACAATTGTTACCATTAGTTTATATATTGTGAAATACAATAAAGAATTGAAAAACTCAATAATAGTTGGTTAGGAATTGAGCCTCCGACCTACGTTTTTTAAATCACAAGCGAGCATACTTGTCATTTAATTTAAGTAAAGTGCTTTAGCCTTCCACTCTAGAATCGAAAAGAGAGGGGAAATTGTACTGTGGTAATCTCACTGCTTAACAGCTTTCTGTCACATTGTGGTATCACTCCAATCCAGGCTATTTGTGCCGAAGTAAGACTATTACGATTGCAGCATTAGATCAAGGTTAATAATTCAACATGAAAACCATACTCGGCTATATAACTAGAATTTTAAGTGTAGAAAACCCTGGGGTCGCCGTCCACCAGGATACGTGGGCTTGATGTGTCGGAATCGACCCCACTAAAACCACACTCTGCGCCTGAAATAGGAGGAATAGAGGAACAGCTGTTATTGAGATATTCGGAGACCTACCGCCTGCCCGCAAAAGAGCAAGTTCGACCCTTTATTTAGGTAGCGTCCGACACACGCTGACGTGTCGTCTTCCCGCGGTTAGCCACTATAGCGGATGGAAGGTAAATCCCGTCCACCTTCGCAAACAAACTCGACATGAGGCGCTGGTAAGATTATACTCCACCGCCCGGTTCGCTGGCGGTGAATTGGTTCCAAGTGGAGGTCTGCTCCTGGGCTGGGATCTCGCAACTGTCATAAAAGGTATATACATCAATATCTATTGTATGATCCGTGTCTGTACAATGCGGTTCTCACTAGCGTGTTATGGTAAACTTCACTTAACATTTAGCATTTGTTTTATTGTAATCGGTTGACAAATAAAAAAAAAATTAGTTTAAGGAACATAAAGCGTTAAAAAAGTGACTGTCGTTTATCTGTTACGTTTTTAGTTATCTCAAGTTATCTCATCATTTACATACTCAAAATAAAGCATAAATATTATCTCTATAAAATTGCGGAGGTAACCCTTCATTTTATACACACGCATACAATGTACGACATAAATTTTAACATTAATTTGTGAGTTTATATTTCTTTAACAATAAAAATCATTTTTGCTGTCTTAAATACAAGAGTCCAGATTATTGAAGACTTTATTTATATATTGTTTACTAAAAACTAACATTTTTATTCCTTCAATTGGAACCGCTTGACCAGCGCCCGCTTAGAAATAGTACAACTGGTGAAGTTTCTCCATCTTAGTTCACAAATGTTGATATGTAACACTGGAGTACATAGTTTATGTTAATTAACTATAATATATGTCACTTAGGAAGAGTCTAGCTTACTATCACTGAAAGATTTTTTAGTAGGTATACAGCACAGCACTCGGGATAATTTTTAGGATAATAATAACAACTCAACAAAATCTTAATTAAGTGCTGAAAAAGATGAAACGACGACTTATAACATACTTGTTATATTTGTTCATATTTATACCTTGTATTCCAGGGTAAAATCACTAAAATCAAACAATAAAATAACCTTTTATAAAATATTGTGACATGCATTTACTTATATTGTAATTAATTATTTTTAAATTTTTTATTTTAATTTAATTAGTTTAAAAAAATAAAATATGTGTTTGGTTATGCGTCCATTTCTTATTTATATTTTTTATTTATACAACTTCATTGCACATCACGCGCTACCCTCACCCTCTATTTACGGTTCCACGGGCCCGAACAAATCTGGGAAAGCTGGCACCAATTGCTAGGATGACTCACGAGTACAACACCATTTCAGTTCTTTCGGGAGACATAGACATCTTTTCTAATAGTCTGGCAGAATTCAGAAATAATGTTCGAGCTCTTTTACCGAAGCAAGTTTAAATCTTTAATTATTCGCACACCTACCTACCATTTAAATGTAAAGAAATATGTATATGTGTGTCTCTATGTGCCTGTATGGCTGTGGGTGTATGCATGTATTTGTATGTGTGTCTGTGTGTATGTATGTGTGACTGTTATTGACCTACGATTGTTTAATTAATTGTTGGTTTTCTTCTGTTTTTTCTTACTTAATTAGTTTACTTTTTCCTTCACCTACATAAACCTTTGTAACCACTGTTTGTATACACATATTTAATTGTTTTTGTAATAAGTATGTTGCGGTCTCCCATAATTGAGGAAGCACATGACATGAAATCTCAATTGTATTTTAACTGATACAACAAACACATGTAAAGTGTATTCTTTGTCGGAGATCTATAATAAATAAATAAATAATTCACTACAGTATAAATTTTGTACAGACAGATGAAGATCTACATTTAGTGTTACAAAAGGTGGTTTTATCGCTGACGGCGACCTCTTGCAGACTACCTTTGTACGGGTATTGTAAAAATATTGTAACATCTGAGTAGTCTATGGTGTACTACTTCTACCATTTTGTAGCACGTATAATCATGTTAAGGATAGCTTAATAGTTAAAATGCATTCTACTATTACTAGTTGGAACTTCTAGTGCTTGCATGCTTTAGGAAGACCATTAATCTAAATTTAACAAATAAATTATTTATTATTATAAGACCAACAAATAATATATAATTTTTATTGCTAAAATAAATTAATAACAAAAAATCTCTTTTTTGATAATTATTTAACAATCACAAAATATTTTTGATAGTATGAACAATAAATATAGTTAAAAAATAAAAAAATATGCTTACGAACAAACACACAGGTGAAGTTAATAAAAATATAGTAAAAACAAACCTGTCCTTTCCCGGGACTCGAATTATCTCACCAAAATAATTTATTTGTAACCGTTTGGCGGTTTGAACTTCAAGGGGTAACAAACACAGAGTCATACACTTTCTCATTTATAATATTTTTTCGGTAATTTTATTTTTGTATGAATAAACACTGTGTCATCAACAGGGGGCGCTGTACGTCGCTAAAATACGCACATTTGCTACGGAATGCTATTTGTGTAATTGTATATTATATTATAATGTATATATAATTTGCTAAGGATGCAAAAGTAGCTCTGCTTATCTGTTATGATTTCACAGCTAAGTCACTACAACGATTTCAATAAAATTTGTTATGGAAATACTTTGATTTTTGAGGAAAGACAACTATTTACCGCTACAACCGACGTATATGCGGGTAGAGCCGCTTGCAAAAGTCAATAATACATATTTATTCATTTGTTAATAGTACATATTCATTTATTAATATTAAAATGCATAAGTACGTTCAAATTGATCTCTATTGGCTTTAACACAGTCTTTAAAACGTTAGTTAGTCATCAATAGAAATACACATTCTCTTTAAAAGGAGAAGATTCCTTAGTGATATAGGTTTTTCTCATGCGTGGATCTCAAAATAATATCAAAATAATTTTCTTTATTTTTCAAATCACTGCGATCAGAACTTTTTGGTATGGTGAATCAGCTATTTTTGATATGGTGATTTCTTTTTAAACTAATAAGATATGTATTTTTATATAGAGTGGCCGCGAATTAGTTAACATTTGAATATAATATCCCGCGCAAACAAATGACGTGCGGGACGCGGAGTGTGGTCTGATCGTTGGCTCATTTCTCGGAAATTTTGTCACAATGGATCGCTTTACGGGGCCGCAGCACACTTACTGTGTGAAACAATTTTATTTAAATAATAGTTCGCTTATTACTGTGAGACGCTTATTTCGCGTTGAAAACGATTTATACGACTTAAATCAGTGTCCGAGTGCTCCTTTAATAACGAAATGGGTGAAGAAGTTCGAAGAGATGGGATCTACCTTACATAAGAAGCAAACTGGAGGCCCATGGACTTCTCGGACCGAAGAGAACCTACAGCAAATTGCCGCTTCTGTTCGACGTAATCCAGATTTATCGACGCGCAACTGCAAAAATGTAATATTGTAGTTTGCCGGACATAACTGCTCAAAGTATTACTATAACCAAAATAAGATAATATGTAGAAGTCTAATTTATTTCAAGCAATTACAAATTGATAGATATAGATTAAACACAAAAAAGTGTAAAAAACTAAAAATGAACCAGCTACTTTATAATTTTTAATTTTGAGTAGCTGTTTTGTTTTACTTTGTTTTTCATTTAATCTGATAATGCTTAAATACACACTACTTAAAATGACTTCATTTCGTTGTATAATGTTCTTATTTAGGGAACCAGTTAACATATATAAAACTGATATCTAAATAAAATGCCAGAAATTAAATAACAATAAAATGTAATATATGTAATAACATACATTTTTTATATTTAATAACGATTTTATATTTTTATATTTAAGAGCGTGTATGTAGGTAGGTACCAAGTATATTGATATTATTGAGCATGTCTTGCACCCTATACAATTAAAAAGGAAATTAATATTCTTTATCAATTTAAATCCAGGCTTTGATAAATGAAGTTGTATGACTGTCAAATCATTGTGTAGTTGTACGTACTGTGTACTTATGTATTTGTAAAGCAAACGACCTCAAACAATATCTGCGCTCCCGCAGTTAGTAAGTGGTCGTACCTGCGCACCGTCGCGTGTTTTAGCGTTCAATATGATAGGGTAAGTAACGTTCTTCGTACAAATATAACAAATAATTGTTTAGAACTAATTTCGTGAACATAAATTGTCTGAACTACTCATTTTTTCTGTACTATCTGATTATAAAATCATGGCAAGCTTTTGAAAAGTGTAAATTTTGTACTTGAGAAATAATAATTTGTTTTACTTTCGTTGGACTTATATTGCAATTTACTAACATTATGTTGGGATTATTTTTCATATTAAATAACTAAAATTCTATTGTATACCTTTTTGATTTTGAATAATTGCAACACTAAATAGTTTTTACTTATCTAAGCAAACTTAACGTTACGTTAAAATAAGTAAGGTTATATCAATTATTTCCATCACTTAATTACACTATGTAACACAAAATTTCATATATATGAGAGTTATCAAGTTACATTTGGAAAGATAATTAAAATTAAGTAGAGAAAAATAGATTAATTATTTCCTATACACTGAAACTGAGAATAATTTAATTTTCTCACATTAGTCAACAATTTGTACTTCTGTGATATCAATAAAAGAATAATCAAATTCTCTCTTCTCTCTCTCTCTCTCTCTTTATTAATAATGTGAAAATATCCACTAACAGCTACGAGAGTTCAAGTTTGACTGGTCATGAAATGAAATTAACATTCAAATCTAAATAAATCGTCTTTAAATATCAACTAAAAAACTTTTCTTAATATATCAAAACTGGTAACAACGAGGTCGAGGTTAATGTGAAGTTCGTGAATTAAAATAATAATGGCACCGAACGCGCGAACCTATCATGGAATATCTGCGCCCTCACAGTAAATGAATGATCGCATCTGCACGTGTGCATTGCATAACGCGTTAGTACTATTGAATATGATATGTTGAGTAGTGTTCTTCGTATAAACGGAACATAAAACCGTACAGAACTAATCATCTGAAAGTAAATCATCTGATATAATTCATACCTTGTATACTATCTGATATGTATTGACAATCATTCGACGCGTAATCGAGAAGATGACATGTGTATTTTAAATATATTCTGTTTTTGCTATAAGCGCATAGTTACTAAAGTTCACCTATTCTATATCGATTCAGTCAGTGATGATTGACCAATAACCAACCCTATTACCCTACCTATAGACCTCTGACGAATTTGTATTCCTGACTAGGAAAATATAAAAACTGTAAATGTCGTAGCTTAGGCCCCAATGACCGACACGTCTGTGATCTGAGTCTGGATCGAACAACACAAACTGACACCAGTTTAATTTGATTTGAAGCAATCTTTAATTACATCTATAAAAATATTTTACAACACTAAAGATTTATCTTATCATCAATAACTTTCACTAGTCCACTATAGGCCTCTCCTTAGAAAGGAGGTTTTGACCTACTATAATACACTGGCCAGACGAGTTGGTATTTCTTTTATGTAAAATTTGCCTAATTTATGATACTTACGGAATAAATAACGGTGGTGATACTCCGTATTATTAATGGGCCAGAGATGGACTTCACCACATAGACTAGAGATATACTTATTTGATATATCGAATTAAGTGACTCCTTGGTCTAGCGGTTAGCCAGGTAAGAAGTCTCAGGTTCGATTCCCGGGTGCGGTCAAAAAGTGTTGTTGAGTTTTCTAATTATAGAAATGCTCAATAACAGCCCAGAGTTTCAAAATTGGACTCGTAACCAGCGTACCTCGAAGAGTACGTGGAAGACGTAAGACCTGTGCTTGATCTCTTCCGGCCGTGTCGGATAATCGTCCATTCGGATTGTGAAAGAGAGGGAACAGAAAGTTCAGCTGTGTTGGCGCATATAAATGCACTACAATATCTCCTGCGTATCTGTTAAAAGTACAAAAAGAAATCGATTTAAACAAAATAGGAAACAAAAAAATAATAAAAACCTATAAGTTGATATCATATAACGAGTATTTGGAAGGTTCTGCCCCAGACTGAAATTTAGAAATTTAAACAGGTGTATCTCAATGCATACATATGTAATATAGCAATAAAATATTAATCAGGTTTTTATGTGAATAAAGATTACGTTCCGCGTAACAATTTAAAACGGAAAACCATCTATAAATTATTTGGATGGTTGGATATATTTTATATTACTTGTTACTTTATAAATTTTCACTTACACGAAGTCATAAGAAAGCAGTAAACAGCTTATCTGTCCTCGAATTGATACTGTATAGTCCCATCAACACCTTCTTACTGAAGATCCTTCTGACAAACACTAGCGTAGAATGTTAGAATGTGGAGTCAGTCTATACCTTGGATAGTGTTGGTGGTATAAAAGTGGCAACACTATCAGCGCCAACGTATAGCAATACAAATCAAAATCTAGTTCTCTTAAACGTCTAAAAGTTAAAATCAATTCCTATCTAGGACAAATTGTTGTGTGGCAAACATGATTTTTTTTTCTATGACGGCGTGTAATTTATCAATAACGTTTATGTAGTTGAAAACGCATAAGCGTATTTATAAACAGTCTCATGGCCACAGTATAACCTCTGCCTAATTTAGGATCAGGTGACCAAACATAAGATGTATGTTCATATTATTATTAGGATTTCAGCAATTAATTTCGTACGTGTACACATATTGTATTAGTATAGTGTATTATTTCATTTCGTTTATACAAGCATATCAACAATAGTGCTGTATAAAGTCTTTCAGATAAACACGCTACGTAATTCTGACACAAGCATATAAAATTATACCTACGTGTTTATTAATCCCGCGAAGGTAAACAAAAATTGGTACTCCTCACCAGATTACAAGAACTTGAATCATGTTGGCAATCATTTTTAGTTAATCACAGCAGAAACACATTTTTCCCGAACCACAGGCGGTATAACCCGCTCGAAACATCGGCAAATAGAAGGTAAGGTAAGAACAAGTCGCGTTGTACAACAGAAACAATGTGTATGTGTAAAATCTTGAAAGTCTAAAAATGATTATTTTTCTCAGAACGAAGAATATTATTTAACGAAGAATATTTAAGATTTAAGACTTACAAAACTACCATTCCCTTTTTACAGAACGATTATTTAACTGTTTTCCCCATGACACAATCTCTTTTGAAACCCTTTTCCGTATGACAGGGTAAAGTTACTGCAATCGTAAATGACAATTACCTATATAGTTACAGGTGTTTGGGAAAACCTATTCATCTCATAAATTTCCCCTTTTAACAACGATAATTAAAGACGTTAACATAGTGTGTAAGACATTCAGACAAAATTCTATCTATATAAATTTATATTAAACTAGTTTTTACCCGCGGCTCCGCCCGAGTATATGTCAGTTATCACATACACTTTCGCATCCTTGTCATCCTTACTCCTTACTAATATTAGCAATGTGTTTGTTGGTTAGTATGTTTATCTTTCTTTCACGTCACAATAGAGCTATTTAATGGTATGATTAAGAGATTGGAGAGTGATGTAGGTTACTTTTTATTTTAATTTGCACACATTGTTGATTGCATACGGAACAATTATTAGACTTTAAAAAAAAATACTCACGGTTTCTGATAGATGGTGCTATACATATTTAACAAAGTACCTAGACTCTTTATAGATAATATAAACTTATTAATATTTTTTAACTCAATATATAAATGTGAAAATTTATCAGAATGTATGGATAAATATATGTTTATTACTCGCTGACGCAAAAATTACTGTATAGATTTAGAAGTAACATTACAATCGCATAGCTTCAACATCACAATAATGCATAGGCTACATTTACCGACATACACGCAAAAAGCTAGTTTATAATATTAGTAACAATGAACGTGCGATGAATAAAAAATTGGATTCTTCTTATTCTATATTTATATAAACGTAATTCTTTCAAACTTTTGGGAACGATTAGTGCAGGTGATTTATGGCAGCGCGGTGACTAGAGAATGCCAAAATTAAAGACGTAAATGATTTTATGGACTATAGATACAAACATACGGTTATTAATTCTGGCTTTATAGGGTGACCTGGCGATTTCTGTCTCAGTGCACAAAGAACACCACCACGCCCACCCCAATAGTATATTTATTAATAAAATAAATATAGTAATTGTGAACGTCATAATTAGTATTAGTACATAATTAGGACAAACAGATATACATAAGAATATTTTAGATACACACACCCTTATTTATGTGTCGTCTACACTCTAAGCCTCATCTCATCTTTTTTTTAGTCGAATTATCTACAACGTAATGCAGGAACTACCAAATTCGTTTCGTCTTTATTTCTTCGTGGCTAATAGTTCACCTCAATTGCCTCGAATGCCAGTAATCATCGTACTAATTCGTACTATTGTAAACATTCTGCCATAGCTTTGTCCTCTATGTATACATTACCATTCCTTAGTCACATTGTGTATGACGAAGCGTCGGCGCAACTGTGCTTCCCCACCTGGTTGAGTCGACTGCCCATGGGACAACGCGGTTGAGAGGCGCGGTAACGGTGGTACAGGCGGCAGCATTCAATGACGGCTGGACCGTTCAATGTTTTTGCTCAGGCAGTAGTAATCGAAGACGAGATGATGTACTAGTGTTAGTGGGTATAATTCCGGGTAGACACCATCCGAGAGGTGTAAAGGTTGCATACGGTCCGGTTTTATCATGATATATACTTTTTAACGAAACTAACAACTGCTAATTATCTTATCCGATAACTTATTTAGGTTTTACGATATTGCTACACAAATGACGTAAAATATTCCGTAAATGTTCAAACAAACCCACGTTAACTTTGGATAAATACTGCATTGGCAGGTTCAGTTCGCTAAATTTTCACGCGTGCATCTTGTATACTCTATCGTCATTGTTTGAGAGTTTAAAGTTTACTATTTCACCTTGGTACACTATACTAGAGTTAAACGCGTTGACACACACTATTTTTAACATAATACTCATGTTGTCTTCGTTCGTGACGTCACTGGGTAATGCGGTTTTCTTGACATCGTGTTGTCTTCGTTTGTAACGTCACTGGGTAATGCGGCTTTCTTGACAGGCTAATGAAGTAAAAGATGATGCCATACTCGTCTACATCGCAGGGCGACGCGGAACAGGCTTCTTTACTGTGACCGGATGGGTAGTAGGCATTTGTAACACAGTTTGTTTACTTTAACAATGCACCACTTGTCCTTACTTAACACTTGTTTGAATTTAGTGCAACTCAAAAATGAATGGATTGCAGTTTGGCGGACTGTACACATAGCACCCGATTTCCTTTTATGCAGAACGGAATAAGCTTGCTTCTTGCCCTCTTCTGTTTGTGCATTCTGTAGTCTGATTGGCCATCTATGTAAGTTTTTGCAACAAAGGCTACTTTCATGGCTTCGTTATGTAAAAAAATCAGCTAACATTTGTAAATTAGCTTTGTTGTCATCTTGGCGCTCGCATAAATAAAATAATTGATCCATTTGTTCATGAACATACTGGGGCAATTAGATACGACCATGTTTAGTAATTCTGGACTTCTCAAGTAATCGGTTTAGTGAATTGATTCAGTGGCTGCAAGGTAATTTCTTATTTTAACTGAAAATATTACCAAATCGGTGTGGTAATTCTGCGGTAAGTATGCAGTTTCTTTAGATGTGTAGCAATTTTGTTCATAATGACCTGTGGTCTTCCAAATCGAAAATTCTGGGGTTTCTATAATAATGCTTGGTTTGGTGCTACACATGTGCAATGACGAGATTGCCTCTTTTGCTTCATCACGTAGACTCTCAAAAAGTCGTAAATATTTTTCATATAACTAAAACTACATAGCCTAGTAGTTTGTATATAGCTAGTTTTGAATGGCAGCCACACAAACAGATCTCCAAATAATAAAGGTATAGGTATAGAAATAAAATAATAAAAACATTTTACAAAAATATTATAAATATAAATTCTCGGTATTGGTTTTTTTTTTGTTTCCGTTAGCAATCATAAAAATACCAAAATGTTTTACGTTGTTCATCTATTTGTACAAACAATACCCCACCTCTACAAATGTTGAAGGTGTTATGCTATTAAAGTGATGTAAACATTGGTATTTTTGTTTTGAGTATATTAGTATTCAAAAATATTTAAATTTTATGCTGCTTTACATAAACCGTAGCAATCAATACTGTGCTTAAATTATTATTTATCTTAGGGCGTGACAGTCACACAGAGCCAACCACAGTTGACATCTAAACGCGAAAAAACTTTACCTTAAATAAAACAATCTTGTAACCTAAGGATCTATCACGTTTCATTTCTTAATGTTAGTTCCTGTAGTCGTTGCAAGGGAATCCTTAATCAATGTCCATCCTTTGTGTGTACACTTAGCTTGTCCCAGTACCTACCTCTGTGATGGACTAAAATGAACACCTCCTCTTTTTCTCTCGTGGGTGTCGTAAGAGATGACTAAGGAAGCGAACTACACAGAACAACATACTACAAAAATAAGGATAACTTGAAACAAAAATTATATCAACCTGTCGGGTCATCATGGTATACTAGGCCAAAACCTCCTGTCAAGGAAAGGGCTATGTCCAGCAATGGACAATTAAAGACTGTTGATTTGAAGTGATGTACTTTCCTGCCAATGCTGATATAAAAATTGCTTTAGTAATATCGAAATATTTTATCACAACATCGTAATAAGTTAGCACAAATTTAATTTTTTCGCACTATGTACATTACTTTTATACATACATTTATACAATATACTTATAAAAATATATTTTAGACTCGAAAATGTATCAGCCGGCTACGGTAACTTTACTTACTCGATGGACACCAAGGAAGGAATTACTTAATACGGTTTTCTGTGAAGTCATGATGTTACACGAGTCAAGCACGGCTCTCCCACAGTTATACAAAGTTGGAATAGTAAGGATGAAGTACTCTTTAGAAAGCGATATCTATATAGTCACATGTTAGCTTTCGTACACCGAAGAAATTTCTGTCTATCTTCCTTCCTTCAAATATATTTACAATTGCAGAACGGGTCAAATAATATATCACGTCTCTGATAAACCATCAAAGATACAAAATTCGACGACAGCAGAGTATTTGTTGAAGTCAAAACCTTTGTTTTTCATTTTAAGAGCCTGCCAAAGTGACTACTCGGCCTGATCGAAAGCATGAATAGAATCCAAGAGTTGTGGTCACCATAATCATTGTAAATGCAGACAATATAGTATGTTTACTTGTGAGTCAACATGCTACATATGACGGTCTACTAAGATACTTTTTCGGTTTTTCGTTGTAATTCCATTGAAATCTCAGCTAACCAAAAAAAGGGTCGTAAACCTTGTAATTATTATCACGGTTAAGTCCATATTTACATGTGTAATATCCTAATTTACGTTTTATCTGTATTGTAACAAAATTGCACAAGTTTAAAGCTATTACTTATCTATATCTTTTTCAAACTAGTATTTACTTGAAACAACATCGTAAAGATATGAACAGCGTCGGTTATCAGGTTCAGTGACTACCAAGTCTTGGATATTTGCTAACCGTCTTAACAGCAATAAAGACAGCATAACTATTTTCTTACGGTCGTTATTCCTAAAGTGATAATGATTTTATCCCCTCTATACCCCATCCAAAGGTACACCACCTTGGGTACTTATCGTTGGATAGATAGATTGCCGCCTTCTAATAAATTATTTCACATTCAGTGATCTATTTGCAAAATATGAAACATTAAAATGCTAATTTAATTAAAAGTAACTGCCTCAAGGTTTACAAGCTACATTGTAACGGCTTGAAGATTCCAAAACAACGTAACAATGATAGTAGGTTTGAGTAAAATATTTATAAGCAAAATATAAGGTGAGCATTGTCGCTAATATAATACTTTTCATAATAAGATGGTTTTCGACAGACATTGACGTAGAACATTGGACTGCTATATCAGAGGACATCAGAGGTTAGATTGTAGAATGATGATAATGATGATGATATCTATTGTGTTTATGAAGTTTCAAAAATAATTTAATCTAAAGCTAACATAACTTCATTTACGTCTCTTTTAATTGATATTTGGTTTCTATTGGTCGTAGCGTGATATTATGAAGCTTATAGCCTTCCTCAATAAATAAGTTATTGCGCCGTCGCATGAGATACCGCAACCAAGGATAATAGGAATTCATTTACATTCATATATATCAACAACCCCTCACAGTCCACTGCCGGACACAAGTCTCTCCTTGGCAAGGAGGTTTTGGCCTACTATACTACACTGGCCAAACGGATTGGAATAGAGTTTGTTTCAAGTTTTCCTTCTCTTTGTAATGATATTTTTCTAAATAGTTTGTTCCCTTGGTCGCCTCTTACGACACCCACGGGATAAATAGGGGTGGTAACACTATGTATTCTTAATCCGTCACCACACGGAGTATATATACAGATACTTATATACATATATACAGATTACTTAAACAGTAAAAGTCAACAAAAAGAAAAGACTGAATTTAATATGATAGAATTATTGTGATTAGATAGATATAACTATCGTGATTGTATATTCTTAGTTACATTCCTTACATAATTCTAAAACTACATATATTTGGTATATAACAAAAAAGTACAAGACTTAATATTGCTTTTTTGTTAGTAGTTTTACCTTGAAATTGGTTAATCTTTCACGTTTGTTTTATACAAAAGCAAACATCTTTGATCCTTATCAGTGTTTCGCTATAAACTTAATAAATGAAAATATTTTTTATTTAGTTTTCATTTACAGCTTTGTTGCTACCACATCAAGCAGCGTGCAATATAAAATATCTAAATGTCTTTCGTATTTATGATGCAGACATATTATATAATATAAAATATACAAATATAAGCAATATTAGACGTTACCATTTTGCTTAAGTGCTTTATAATTTAAGGTAACCGGTCTGTCGATTTGTTATTGTAACTTCAGGTTTACCTACTACTTTTTTTCTCGTTGACGCACAAGACTACACAAGTAAATAAAGTTTGGACACGGAACTTTACTAGCGCTATGCTTGACAGAACTGTAGTATTGCCTATAGTTTTTCTTAACGAAAATAACCTTACACGACAACAATCACATCTAGAAATCTATATCTTTCGTACTTTACAAATAGGACTGGTCTGGTGAAATCAGCCAGCGTTTGTAACTTACAAACACGTGCTATAATAGGTCGTAGAACGAAACAATCGTTTTTGAAAAGGACTCTCTCCAAGGATCTCCTTGTGATGACGGATTAAGAGTACAGTGTGTCAACACCCCTATTCTACTCAAGGCTGTCACAAGAAGCGACTAACGAAGTAAATTATGCAGGACAATAACACTATAAAGAGAAGGAGAACTTAAAACAAATCCTAAACCAACTTGTCTTGCCAGCGTAGTATAGTAGGCCAAAACATCTTTGTTTAGGAGAGGTCTATGTCCAACAGTGGCCTGTTGAAAGATACACACAAACGAAAGTAGAATCTCCATCATTTTGTGGAATAGGGGTAACAATGTCAATCATCAAAAAATCAAGAAACACACTGGCTTCTTATCTTGCTTCACCTCAAATGTTATTTTCACTTTGTTTTGTTTCTGAGAAAAACTTTCTTTGCACACGCGGAGAGGATTGCTTAGTTATTTTTTTTTAAATATTGGAATATAAAATACATGACGAATTATATGAATAGTTACAAAATTACGATTTGACTAACTTTATAACAAGAAAAAAAATATTTAGTCCCATTTGTCAAGTATAATTTGAAAATCACACGCATAAACATTAATTAAGAAAAACTTGAGGTCCTTATCAGCAAAAATACATATTTAACAATCGGGCACATTACTAGTAAAAGGTCACGATTACCTCTAATTGTCCTTGTATATTTCGACGTTCGTTCTATTACCGTTCAGTTAATTGAGTTACGAGATGCCTACAATACTTAATGTGACAGAGTTTTTGACCTCTTTACAATCCTTCTTTGGGAGAGTCATGCCTCGGCATATATGGACCGATTCAAATGGAATACTGCTACAACTTCACCGAAAATCCTTATTGTTTTGTTGTTTTTTACCGAATAAGTGAGGTCCCACTACCTGCTGATTCATGGGAGGCTGCTGGATGCAGGCAGTACAGTAGGAACTGTTGTCATGGTGAACCTTGGGATATGCCCATGTTTAGCGGTGGACGTCTTTCGTTTGAGATAATGATGATGAAGTGGGGTAACGTGAGCCCAGACTCTCGTGCTCTTTTTTTTACTGTGTTGAAATCCCCCCGGCAATCACCTACAGGTGGTTATGTCGGACTCGAACCGACCAAAAAACACACGACGTCTCGGCAGTAATGCTCTCGGCTCTAGTAAGAGGAACCAGATGCACCCTAGAAATGAAAATCCCTGGAATCCCAACATACTTTCGGCCTGCGGCTTGCAGATGACGCCCTCCTCAATGAGAGCCCGATATTCTCTTTCTACTCCCAAAAGGGTACGCGCACCTGCCTATTCCTGCTAGGGTGATAAATGACCTGTACTCCTGTATCATTTACAGTCTTCAGGCAGAAAACTGTTAAAATATTTATCGTGTAACTGTAAATCATTACAATACTTGTAAATCGTTGTACTTGTAAATGTCAAATGATAAAAAAGAAACAATCATTTGCAAAAACTGTTGAAAAATCGTGTGCAGATCTCATAAACTAAAATTTACAATTTCTGCTGCACACGACATTTTAAACACATATGTCATGATGATTACTTGTCACCAACATTTGTCAATTAAGCTTGTTATATTATTTTATTTATTAGATATTATTTTCACTTATACAACAATTTTGTGAGGTAGAGTTGGAAACTCACCTTTAAATGTTGTCGGGTACGTTGTCTACGTTGCTAAACAAGATCCGGTCGTAAGTTTGATTCCTGCGCTATGCAAAAATGTCTGACCTTGTATATCTAAATTTTTGTGTAGATATATAAGTATATATTTATTGAAACATGTTTATCAGTCTTATAAAACCGATAATAAAATCACTATTTATACAACGAAGATATTAATATTAACATAATTAAGATAATACATGATATATTAATTTATGACATGCAATCGAGCTGCCTCGGTATTATGAGGAAATTTTTAAATTTTTGCATTTTGTCTACTACACTAAGTAATAAATGATAAATGTTACTTATTTTTGCAAGTAAATCTTTTATAGATATTTTTACACGTCGGACTTCACAGCTAGAAGGTGCCGGTATTTCCTAAGACTCACTCTCAAACCACAGAGGTGTCGTTTTTTTTTCAAAATTGTAAACATTTATTAAATAAAAATTAAACGAGTTCCGTATAGGATCTGCGTTGGCCTTTTCACCAAAGGACCACAATTTTGAGTAAACCTGTCCATACAGACGGTATAAGAGCCCTAGCCATCGTTTCGCCTAACCAGTATTAGTCAAGATTAACGACTGAAAGCGTGACACTGCCGCCAACAGGACATATATGTAGGCAGGCCATGGAAATACTTAAAACTACCAGGAAGCTACCTAATATGAGTTAATATCACAAACCTAGATAAAAAATTACTATTCCGATTCAATGTCCATGTAAAAAATAAACAATAAATAATATATTATTTTAAAAAATAAAAATATGAAATACAGGTTGGGCCACGAATTAGTTAACATTTGAAAAAATCTTATAAAAAACCATTTCATATATTACAAAAATTGTTTATTTACAAGGAATCTTATTAGTAGGAATTTATTTTTTTAAATTGCATCATCTAAATGATTATCGTTTAGACGTTTGCATAAGTGACAGTTTATAGCTTAGATTATAAATTTCGCGAATAATACTATCTGCATCACAAAGATACTTTAAATGTTAGCAGCATTCACCTACAACAAAACACAATATGACATTACACTAGGAAAATAACTAAAATACACTAGTCTTAAGTGTTTCTACATCGGTTAATTGATGAATTTTATAAACAAATTATGTTGCAGTGCCAAGTTTATTGGACAATCCGTCAATATGTGGGCCCCACTGCAATTTAAAGTCTAGAGTTGTATCCAAAAACTGGTTGGTATTCACACGATTCAACTGCTTTCCATTTATCAAAACACTGGTTTTAACTTGTTTGACATTCGGTTAAAAAAATCGGATTGATATAATTAGATTTTTTTTGTTTAATAGTAAACTATTAACGTCGAACCAGTTTACGATATTAAAGAGAGAGCTATTTACGTCATCAGTAACTGAGTATTATCGTTTAAGTGTAAATAAAAGCGAAGTGTCGTTCACAAATAGCACTATCTCCTGATTATCTTTTATCAAATTAGGTAGTTCATTGATGTAAACGAGAAACAAAAATGGGCCAAGAATTAAACCCTGCGGATCCCCATTACTAACTAACTAACTAATTAGGGACCCCAAAGACCTTTGAACGTTAACTTACACCGTCTGGATCCTAATATATTAGGATAGAATAAACTTTATTGTACACCAAAAATTTTACATATTATATATAAGAGCATATCAGTTGGGTGACCATGTATAAAAGGCAGCCTTATCGCTAAAAACAATTTCTTCCAGGCAATCTTCACCCAAAAAACGAGAGGAAGATTCAAAGCAGTACACCTAATTCCATAGTGGCACAATTGCCTGACCAATGTTTCATAAAAAACTCAATAAAATGCCTCAGATGAATCACATCTAACACATCGAATTTATCTGCCCAAGTACTAAATACCCTTTCCAAAAACTTAACACAAGTATCACTTGTTGAGCGACTTCTTTTAGAGCCAAATTGTTTTCTGTGTAGAATACATTTTTCACGTAAGTAAGTTTGCATCTGATCTAGTACGATTTTCTCAAAAAATTTACTAAAAGTAGGTAAGACTGAAGTAGTTCTTTAAATTGTAGGATTAGACTGCTTCCTGTCTTAAATAAGAAAATACACCATATCTAAAGTTCTTATTGAAAATTAAGGCCAATTGTAATGCAACTACGTTAATAATCGATTTAGTTATTTGAACAGAATTATTTATTTATTTATTTATACTTAATGCACATGTTGTACAAAGGCGGACTTAATGCCATGGGGCATTCTCTCCCAGTCAACCTTCAGCTGATGTAGAAACACGATGCGGTAGGTGCAGAGATAAAATAAAAAAGTTGACATGACATACGTTACTAACAATACAATATTTTACATAAACAATACATATATAATACATAAACATATAATACATGTATACAAAATTAATGCAATATTCCATATAAATGCTTAATCGGGTACTATCGTTACGACGATTCCACCAAATTGTTACGAAGTAGATCACGTACTTTTGCCTTAAATGTGTGGCGATTTGAGGCCATCCTGATACCGGCGGGAAGTGCATTCCACAGAAGAACTGACTGCACCAAGAAGGATGAATTGATAAAGTTGGAGGTGTGAGGGGGGCATAGAAGAAGCATGTTGTTTTTTGACCGAAGATTTCGATCATGGGTGGAACATAAGAGACGAAAGTGAGGAACAAGGTATTCAGGTAGCGATGGAGAGTTGAGGAAAGAAAAAAGAGAAGTGAGTGCACGTAAACTACGGCGTTGTCGAATTGGGAGCCATTGTAGCTGGGAACGTAAAGCATACACATGATCATACTTGCGAAGATTGTAAACGAATCGAATGCAGTTATTGAGAAGGCGATCTAGTTTATTGAGGAGGTCTGCATTCAGGTCAAAATAGCACACATCACCGTAATCGATCAGGGGAATAATTAGGGACTGCATAAGTGTAGCCTTGGTTTTAATAGGGAGAAAATTTTTCAGACGATACAAAGCGCGGAGGCACGAGGTAACTTTCTGGCTCACGTGTGCAACTTGTGCACGCCAATCAAGTGTCGAGTCGATATATAGGCCCAGGTTCTTTACTACTGTACTCAGAGGTATAGTCAGGTTGTCATAAACAACAGGTGGGATAGTCGCCACGCCCAACCTACTGTGCATTTGTTTGCTCCCCACGACAATCACTTGACACTTAGTTGGATTTACCGACAAACCAAATTTCGTAGACCAACTTCTTATGGATTCTAAGTCCTTGTTGATTTTCTTGATGGCATCTGATATATTTTCAACTCTAGCCATTGTATAAATCTGTAGGTCATCAGCGTACAGGTGATACGCACACTGAAGGTGTTGGGTTACGAGATTAATAAAAATTGAAAATAATAAGGGAGATAATATACCGCCTTGAGGGACACCGGTGAGAAGCTCACACCAACTCGACGATAAGTCATCAATGTGAACACACTGTTGACGTCCCTGAAGATAGGAAGAGAACCATTCCAGAACTTCTGAGGAGATCATAAGATAGGAGAGGATGGCCAGTAGGACTTCATGACAAACGGTATCGAAAGCACTCGAGAAATCTACCAAAGCCAGCACTGTGACTTTGGTGTCCTCCATACCTTCCCTAATATCGCCAGTCACTTTGAGGAGAGCAGCAATTATCCCGAAGGTTGGCGGTTTTCTTTACACTAAGTGTGTTGAATGTTTTTACAATATCTCTATTGGTGATATAACTAAATATTAACTCAATATTACAAATTTTAATATTCTCTTTCATTAAACATTTTGGGATAGTGGGGTATGAATTCAATGATTCTGTTGTCAAAATAGAAATGTTCGTGAAAAATTCTTAAAAGCTGTAGCTACATTTAAATCGAATTCAGTTACTTTGTTATCAACAATAAGGGTGTGATTATTAAGTTTCTTCTTTAGTTTTCTAATTTTAGTGTTAATTATATCTCAGGTTATTCTAATTTTATTTGTAGTATTATTAATTTTAGATCTCAAGTAACTTTGCTAGCATGACATAATTTTTTAAATAAATTTGAATATTGTGTTATTTCTTTCTCCATAAAACTCATAAAGCCTTGTTCTACTTTTATATATACCTAGCGTAGACCATTCACTGAAAGTTGTAGTACCTTTAACTGACAACTCCTTAGGAGTAAAAGTTGATAGAAATTCTGAACATTTTCTGAGCATTTTAAGAATTACATTACATAATTGATTGCTATCATCACTGTAATCTAAGTGGGGTAGGGTAACTTAGTTTTTAAAAAAAAATTTTCCATACGAGTTATTTTACCGTCTTATTTTTCAAACTAAAAGCACACATCTGTCCTGAATGACTAGCAGAATGTAGTTTGTTTATTATTTTTTTGATGTGTGACACTATGTCAGTGAATATATGATCCAAACATCTGGCAGGGGTGGCAGTATCGTAGTAGGCTCAAAAAAGACGTTATCAAGATTGTATGATACCAAGTACTAGGGTAGTTAGGGTACTAGGGTGACTGAGGCTCGTTTGCCGTCCCTATGGACAGGCCAACTCAAAATTATCATTCGTTTTTCAAAAAACTAACCCGAACACTACGCTTTACTCACATATTTTTATACAACATTGTTCACGGGCTTAAAAAAAGACACCTCTGTGGTTTGTTCCGGCGTTTCTACCCAGCGTGAGTCTTAGAAAATGCCGGCGCCTTCTAGCTGTAAAGTTTGACATGTAAAAATGTTTGAAAAGAATTACTTCCAAAAAAAATTATTTATCATTTTAATATTCATACACCATACATATAAAGGAAAAGGAACGAACACAGTCATGAGGTCTGCCTCCGTTGATAAGTGAAAACTTAAAATTGTATTTTGAAAATTCAAACGGATTGTAATGTTAAAAAAATGAACATATCGTGGGATACGCGTTTGTACGAAGTCTCTTTCGTGTGTTCATTAAGAGAACTCGTAAAAATTTATATTTTTGGCCTATCTTGCTTTGCTTTCGAGATATCGCGTTTGTTAATTTTTTTGAGGTTATCTCGTCGTAAAATAATTTAGGAAATAATTTTGAACACTTGCAATAACTTTCTTAGTATGCTACATATATGTATTTTTCCGGTGGTTTACCAAACATATATCAAAAATTACATTGTAGTGAAGTTATGGTGTCTCGTACATATAATTTAGGAATACCATAAATATACGATTTTCGCGTACCAAAAGTCTTCTAGGGCGGCTATAGAAGTTTCCACTTCAAAATTGTAAACTATAGACGTGAAATTACAAATATAAATAATAAATAATAATAAATAAATATTTTCGGACATTTGACACACAACGTCATCTAGTTTCAAACTAAGCAGAGCTTGTGCTATGATAACTAGACTGACTGATACAATACTTATATACTTTTTTTTTGTAAATACATACATATTATACATAGAAAACACCCAAACTTCGAAACAAATATTTGTAGATCATACAAACATTTGGTCCGACCCGGGAATCGAACCCGAGACCTCAAGCATAGCAGTCGCACTCGCTACAGCTGCGCCACCGAGGTAGTTAAATATAAGTGCATAAGAAGTGCAGACGTCGTTCAGGGGCCACCGTTGCTTTAGTCGCCTGCGGTAGCGGAGTTCAGACAGAAAGGAGGCACCGCGATCCCCACACACGAGCGGCCTATCTTTCATTTCTCTAGCTTCAGACTTTCTAGTTTACACCGCGCTCTCCGGTAAAAAACGTGCAAATACGGATAAATTTCAAATAAAAAATCAGCCATGCGTAGTATACGTGTAGTATACGTAAATGGCATTATTAAAAAGTATTTTAAATTCACACAAAACGTTTCATATTTACAATGATCAGTAGGACACAATGAACTGAACTATTATAGTGTTACAACGGGTGGTCAACATGATTACCGCGTTATCAGCCATGACATCAATAAATTTATAAATACAGACAGTAAATTTCATGACTGACTTATTAACCTAGTTGTTAGCGATCTTGACTGCTAAGCAAGAGGTCGTAAGTTCGGTACCCATACATGACAAATGTTCTGTTATAAGTTATCACTTGTTCTAGTTGTATGTGTAATGAATATACAATACAATATTTTGAAATGTATACAACATCTATAGGAACTACTACCATTACAATAGGTATAATAATTATGATTTTTGAAAGCTATACAAACCTTTATGCTACTAAAAAGAATAATAGGATACTGACTGTTGACATTTACTAGTAAAAATAAAAAATCTTTGTCATTTTAAATGTCATCATTATCAAACTCAGTTGGATTCTGCTCTATCAAACAACTACCATTTATTCAGACTTCATTAAATAACTTACAAAACATAAAAAAATCCAGAATTTTACTAATAACGTGTAGAAATGTTAGCTCGTCAATTCCGTTGAGTGTTTATAAAAATTGTGGTGTAAAATAGGTTTTGCAAGTCGCGACGTTGGTGTTTGGTGGGCAGCGTGTTGGCGGCGCTGTTCGCGGGCGCGTTGGTGGCCGTGCTGGTATTACGGCCGTGGACCGGCCCCGACCACCCGCGTTTCCCGCGTGCTACCGTCGCCGCCAACGGCCATGAATGCGCTTCAGTTGGACGGTATGTCACATATTACATTACTTGAAACCTCTATTCATATACCACAGATATTTGAAAGAGTTGGGCTGATATACACTTCTATGTACAGTAAAGGTATCATTATTGGACGCATAGTGTTAGACTAATAATAAAATATAACTGAAATGAAAAATGCTAAACTGTGCTTTTAAAATTTAAAAAAAACGTAATATTCTCATAAAAAACTGAACCTTCTTTCTAAGGAGAGGCCTGCACCCTGCAGTGAACTGGTAAAGGCTGATAACGATGATGAATATTTTTCTGATAGTTATTACATTTCATAACTTAAAAAAATATTTAAATTTAGAATACGTAGCTTGAGCTTGAGAAAGAAGTCATCAGTCCATTTCACTCCCTTAAGTGTGCGTGTGCAAAATAAATACGAAGCAACATCACATGTCGTATAAATATATGTATATTAGTGAAAATTAATTGCTATATATCCTTTCAAATCAATAAGTTGAAAAAAAAATAGTTGTTTATAAACTTTTTATTACTGGTTAAGGATTCACCTTAAGATAGCGTTAGATTTACAAGTTTTACCTGTTACTGAATGGAACTAAATCAGGAATATGGTGATCTCCCAGAGTCATTTGTAAAGTTAGAGCGTAAATCTAAGAGACCAAACAGTTATGTATGTATAAGGAAAGTGACCATCCTAATAATACCTACATAATTAACTAAACAGGATCATTTAATAATTAATAACCACATAAAAACTTTTTATCCATTAAAGTTTTAACTTCAATTGTAATATTGCTCTAGGGAAATCTTGGAGAGAAATGGCTCAGCAGTAGACGCAGCGATAGCTACTCTCTTCTGTGAAGGGATAGCTTGTGCACAATGCATGGGGCTTGGCGGTGGTTTTCTAGCCACAGTATACGACGCGACCACAGGCCAGGTGCGAGTCATGAACGCACGAGAGAGGGCACCGGCCGCCACCCACGAGAACATGTACGCCAACGCTTCGTCCACCGTGGGAGGCCTCGCCATCGGCGTGCCAGGAGAACTTCGTGGATACGGAGCTCTTCATCGAGCGTACGGACGACTACCATGGCGCGAACTCGTCGCACCGACGGCCGACCTCTGCCGACGAGGACATTTGGTCAATTCTTACATGGCTCGGGCCCTCAAGTCCTACAGCGACCGAATCAAGGCCGAGCCATCAATGCGGTGGGTTTCAGTGTTAGGACAAAAACAGGTTGATTGGATAGTAGAATAACTACGACTCCTAATCCGACATAATTTAATATAGAAAATATTATTTTAAAAGTAATTTACGAGTAGTAACTGACTGTCATTGGTGAAAAATGTCATCAGATTTATCACATTTTTCATAGATTTACATGAAAATGTTTTGCATTTGGTAACATTAACCGTTTACTACCAAACGGCTTCTAAGTTTTTTGCCAATTTATTTACCAAAACAATTTTCTTCTTTCAATTTTTCGAAACAAGATCAGTTGGATTACGTTTGTAACATATCAAACAGAAATTTCCACGAAATATATGGTAGAAAATTTGGAATCGCAAATTTGGAAGTCTAACATTATTACAGACAACTTATGCGGCCTATGTCCAACAGTGGACTATTGAAGACTGTTATTAATAATGATAAATAATCTTTATTAATAATTTAAATAAATGTTTAAAATGAATAATGAATGCAAAAACGGTTGATCCTAACATTAATTGTTATCATTCTTTATAATTATCGTGTTAATATCTGTCTGTATATAAATGTATATATTTCCTTTGGTCACGGCACCCCGCATAATTCTTTTAGCATTGGATAGCCCATTTATTGAGAAAGTATATAAACATCATACTGTGACAGATAGGAACTGAGGATCGATGAAAAATATTACAAAAAACCGGGCAGATTTTTTACGGACGGAGATGAGGTTGCGCGAGTCAGCTATATTATAATTATTTGTGAACCTCCTTAAATTTAAATAATTAATATAATAAATGAAACACTATCTAGGGAGCTCTACGTGAACGAGGCGACGGGCGAGGTGTGGAACGAGGGCGACTATATCAGAGAACCAATATTGGCCCGAACATTGGACATCATCGCCGAGGAGGGCCCCGAGGCGATACACAATGGTTCGCTTACGGCGCGACTCGTACAAGATATCCAGGGTCACGGTGGAATCATTACAGAAGACGACCTCAGGAACTACAGGTAAGACTTGTTCTTGTGAGACTGCTCAGAGAGATAAATAAATTTAATAAACATGTAGTTTCCTATCATTTAAGGTACTAAATCTCTCTAGGATAACTATTTCACAAAAACTTTAACCAGAAATAATTAAATGTGTAATTACACTAGTTTTTATTCATAAAAAATTCTTTACAAAATTTTAAAGAATACATATTCCGTTTTTCACTACAAATTACCATAGTAAAAAAAAAATTCTAGATTCTATCGCAGTGTATTTTGTCATTTTTCTCTTCTAAAATTGTAGGGTAGAATGGCAAGAGCCTATCGAAGTGCCAATAACAGACGACTACACGTTGTATTCCGTCCCTCTCCCGGGCTCCGGGTCGGTCCTGGCCTTCATTCTGAACATGTTGCGGGACTGGGTAGGAGATGGTACAGTAGCACCCACAGGATCCAACCTCTACTGGCACCGCATCGTCGAAACCTTCAAGTACGCGTATGCAAAACGAACAGGCCTCGGCGACCCTTCACGCTCTAACCTGAACTACGATATACGGGAGGTATATACTTTATTTTTATTTTCTAAACAATACTATGGTGCCCAGAAATTTCCAATCAATTATACCTACTACCTGTAAATAATATCTATTTTCAGCTAACATCTCTGTAGATCTCTCAGAAAAGTTTATCTTGTATTACACACGGATATCAATTTTACCAAGTAACTTCTATTATAAATATACCTAGAGAAAATGCGATTTATGTATTAGTTTAATATACATAAGTAAACTACAAGTAATATTTTCATAATACAGTTTCTATCTATCTCTATGAATATATGTCTTACTGTAAAGCAGACTTACAATAATTCATGTAAACATTATGTAGGCAGTAGATAAGTGCTAACTTAGTGTTAAACCTACATAATGTTTGTACCTAAGTGATGTTACACGTAGAAAAAACTGTTAAAAACTCGATATGTATCTAATTATGCAATTAATTATTTTTACAAATTATTTATTTAACAACTCTAAATAACTTTAATATTTTTATAAAATATTTATTTAACAACTCTAAACAAGTAAGAAGATAACCAAATATAAAATTAGTGAAATACGCAACATAATGAGTAAACCATTATACCAAGCCAGCTACAACCAAGAATTCGTTAACATTTGAATCTAACATCCCGCGCGGCATTTGTGTACGCGGGGAGGCGTATAACCACTAACTCGTTTCTCGGCAATTTTGTCGCAATGGATCACTCCACGGGGCCGCAGCGCGCTTACTGTGTGAAACAATTTTATTTAAACAACAGTTCACTTTACTGTGAGATGCTTATTTTGCGTTGCAAACGATTCACACGACTTAAATCAGTGTACGAGTGCTCCCTTTTTTTTTTGTTGTCGGGGTGGAAAATCCCTTCGGATCTCCGGTTCTTCGGGGACGCAAGAGCCAGGAGTATATGATGTTTCCACTAAAAACCACCCTGGCGACCAGTTTCAGGCGTCCTTTCAGCGTCATTTCAGGTCCCCTCTAAAATCTACGCCGCGCCTAGTCAGATCCTATCCTGGGAAGCCCACAAAGATTTACCTACCTATCAGTCTGGTTGTTATAATTTGTTGCGGCCCGATCGCATTTTTGCGACCAGGCCGCATCAAATTATCCTATCGCCGACCGCAGCAACTAATCCGCCACCAGAGGTCCCCTCTCTCTGGCGGCTCGTGGTCCCGTCGACGGCTCATAACGCCAGCGACGTCTTCTTCGCTCGGGAATCGGCCCTCTCCCGATCCCGTTGAGTGGTCTCTTTCTGGAGCATAGCAGCTTCGCAGAAAGAGACCACTGCGCCCCAGCTTTTCTCATCCGCCAGCATGGCAGCAACGAATGCTGGCGGTGACAGATCTCGTCCTATTTCATCGACTAGGACTCCGCGTTCAGATGCAGTCTGGTGCGCAGTGGTAGCATTGTGCTGTCTCCTCGTGATCGATCCTATGCAGATACTCACCGAAGCAATCATGCCCGGTGAGTATCTGTGTCAGTCGTTAGATGACGTGACCTCCCTCCCTACCTATCCAGGCTTCGAGGTTGGGCAGAACAGCACCGACAGCGACAGCATTTTGCGGCTGTTCCAACCGCGCACGCCACTGTGCCAATGCCTGTCGATGAGTGTTCTGCCGCATTTGGAGCTCGTCCTGGTCTTCCCCGTTCTCACCCAGTAAAAAATGGGTGAAGAAATTCGAAGAGACAGGATCTACACTAAATATGAAGTAAATTGGAGGCCTACGGACTTCTCGGACCGAAGAAAACGTGCAGCAAGTTTCTGCTTCTGTTTGATGTAATCCAGATTTATCGACGCGCAAACGTTCGGCTGAATAAGGGTATCCCGCACATCATTACGTCGTATTTTGAAGTAATTTCAATTTCAATCCATATAAGATCCAGTTAGTGCAGAAACTAAAACCTAATGATTTAAATTTGCGCAAGTCGTATGCCGAAACAATGTTTTGATAACATCATATCTTCTGACGAAGCCGATTCTCACCTCAACGGACATGTAAACATACAGAATTTCAGGTATTGGAGCAGTCACAATCCCAAAGCTAAACACGAGAGACCACTTCATTCTCCTAAGCCAAAAGGAATCATTGATCCCTACTTTTTCGAAGATTCTCGCGGCCGTTCAGTTACTGCTAATTCTGCTGAATATGTGAAAATGTTACGGGAGTTCTTGCGACCGATGCTACTGGAATTTGCTGGCTACAATCCATGGCCACCCAGAAGTCCAAATCTATTCCGAAATGGTAGTCATACAGACGATGTAATTTTAAAAAATAAATTCCAACTAATTAGCTTTCTTGTAACTAAACATTTTTTATAATATATCAAATGGTTTTTATACGATTTTTTCAAATGTTAACTAACTCGTGGTACATCCTGTTTTATCGAGAGTTAGAAGGAAAACGAATTTATATGGTTACATGATTTACGTTTTTATCTCACATTATATACATCAAACATCAAATTAAAAGCCTTGCATAGTCCACTGATTAGCAAAAGCATCTCTATTGAAAGTCCTACTATAACACACTAGCCAGACGGGTCGGTATAGGAACTTTGCGTTAAGTTTTTCTTCTTCTTGCGTAGTTTGCTCCTTTGCTCGACTCTTACGCCTTCCAATGGATGGATACGGGTGGTGACCTTATCTATATTTACATATTATTAGTATTCATATAAAAACTTATTAATTCGTTTTGACAAACGATACAATGCAATGTTGCAGCACTATTACTGACCTGGTTTATAATATGATTTACAATAAACAGAAGCGCATAAAATACAACTTAGCTACAGCCTCTTCGGTCTAATAAAAATCAATTAGTAGCTCTGATTAGAACTCCAGAAATTTTAAATTTACTTCCCACTAAGGGTGCATAGAGTTCCCACCAAGAACTTAAAGCCCCAAACCAACCTTAACTGCAAGTGGCCTCACTTATAGTTCAGGTCGGCTTGCCTATCGACGGCCGATCGACGGACAAGGCTCTGGCAAACAAAATATCCCGATTAACGGCAATAGGCTCGCCACTTACGTGGGACTCAAACTCTGGCAAAAATTGGGCTTTTAATATGCCTCTGCCTAACCCTACGATGAAACAAACATAATTTCATGTATTTATGTAACATTTACACTATTTTAATATATATATGTAATATTTCGGACATCTGACACACAACGCCATCTAGTCCCAAACTATGAGCTTGTATTATTTATATTTGGTCTGACCCAGAAATCGAACCCGAAACCTCAAGCACAGCAGTCGCATACGCTACCTGTGCGCTACCAAGACAGTATATAATTTACTTCCTTCAATTTACTCTATAGGAACTAATTTTCTCAATGTTTCATTTCAGTTGGAGAGTAATCTTTCTAACCCCGCCTGGGCCCGAACGTTCCGAGCCAAAGTAAACGATTCCAGGACATATTCAGACTGGCAGCACTACGGAGCATCGTTCCAAGGCGCTGATGACCATGGAACTGCCCACATCGTGGTAGTCGCTCCCGACGGCAGCGTCGTCTCCGCCACTAGCACCGTTAATTATATGTACCTGATTACTTACTTTACAATACTATAATATATTCCATAAATTCACAATTTATCCTTTTTTAGGGCTAAGGTCAGAAGTGTAGACACTACATTAACTATTATTTCACAGAGTTATATTTCAAAATTTCTGAAAGTATTAATTAACAATACTTTTTTAAAGGCAAACGTTTATTTTATAATATAAGTTCTAATGACTAGTTAAATCTACAGTAAAAATGTTTACAATCGTAATAGAAGTTAAGTGCGACTTTATATCAAGGACAGCAACGTGTACTTAATGCACTTTTTGTTTTTAAAATGATAATCTCAGCTATAACAATGAAATACCTTGAGGAATTTGTCACGTGCCTCTATGAACGTTATCGAAAAGTAATATTGCTTTTTGTCCCACTTATCTTTATTGACATCAGCACCCGAACGATTATTGTCGTTGAGAAATTTTAATCGTATGTCATGGTGTCCTTCTAATAGGGCTACATTTGCATTTACAGCTGGGGTTCCCAAAGACGAGCGCAAAGATTAGGCTTTATCTTGAACAACGAGATGGATGACTTTGCTATACCTAACCGTGAATCAGCGTACGGCTTGCCTCCATCACCAGCCAACTATTTGTCGCCGGGACTTCAGCCGTTGAGCTCTATGGTACCGAGCATTGTGCGGACAAGATCAGGCAGAGTCGATCTGATCCTTGGAGCTGCTGGAGGAACAAAGATAACCACTCAAGTAGCCCTGGTAGGCGAACCATTTATATTTATTGTAGTGTACCGACTAATTCCTGAATCCAAATGTTTTGCGCCTAGTGTTTTTACAGTAACAGTACTTGTTGTTCGGTGGGCTTAGTGTGAGTCAATTGCACATCTACACGATCGTAACCGTGACCGCGTTCAGCTTTAAGATTAGTGAAAAGTTCAGTACGGGCAAATCAAAACCCTGAACGAGATCACCGAGGCCTTTAGTTATTGTGATGGAATAGAATTAATTTAATAAATGTAGTATTATTTTCTAAAGTTCTTGTTTCAAAGCATTATGTAAGTATTGCAGTACCCAAAAATACTTTCATGTTAATTTCCAGTTGACGAGGCACATATTATTGGAGGGCCAAGATATAGTGGACACAATTCAAAAACCACGACTACATCATCAACTATTACCAATGGAAGTGCAACATGAGGCTGACTTTGATCCGGTATGACACTAAAATCTATTGTTTTGGGTATTTCTATTGTTGCATTAATATCTCTCTTTAGACCTCCATTCTAAGGAGAAGCATATACCAAGCAGTGGACCATTAAGAACTGTTGGTGTTGATAATGATGATTAACTCCTTGGAGAGGCTGGTACAGTTACTTCTTTCTATTAATCTTAATAAAGAAACGTACATACGACCGCACGGGCAGATGATTAACAAATTTTATATTTTCAGGTCGCTCACCTAGAATACCTTGTTAGTGCATCGTCAGCGCTACCACGGTGTCCTAGGTGAGCGACAAATACGACAAACGCGATCTACACGACATTACTCTGCTTGTGTCCTATGAGGCAGTCTGTAGAGAGACGGGACGTAACGTGGACTTGTTTTGTGGGCGAACAGATGCGATACCATTGTTGATTCACGGGCTATCCTAGACGAGCGTAGAATATGACGCTGCTAACGCGACGAACGCAATAAAAAAATAATATGTTTGTGTCTGAGTTTTTACGATATTTTACTTAAAGCCTATACTTTAAGTATAAACTTTGAAATAAAATTGTACTGTACTTCCCCATGACTGGAGAAGCAATGACCAAAATCACGTAGGACACGCGTATCATCGCGTCGCAGTGTATCGTCTTGTATCGTATTGCGTCGCACTCTACTCGTCGCTCATCTAGGACAGGGTGCCATTACATGGATTCTACAATCTACATACTCGAGGCGTGACAGCATCAAACAAATGCTTTATAATACAATCAAATAGATAATTCTAGCAAAAAAAAACTAATGAAAGATAAGGCATTTTTATGTCATTATATTGAACGCATTATCAATCCAAACGAGCTATAATTTTTCAGTATCCACACTTTCGAGACTGTACTAAACTACCAATGACTGTTTCTTGACGTATTTATGTCATCGTGGTTAGAAAATAATAAACATCAAGTCATAATAATATCGCGTGGTATAGTAATTGGCACGTGAATATGGATATAGGGTGGGCCGCGAATTAGTATATAATTTATAATATATCAAAATAAACAGTAGCAGTCGTGGGACTGCCGATAGAAGTGAAAACGGAACTATTAAGTTGAGAGTAAGTAATTAAAACTATATGCAAAAATTATATGAAATTTTTTGTTTCATATATAGCTATTAGCTATATATAATATATAATATCATATATAATATATAATAATAATAAATTTCATATATAACATATAATATCATATTCTCCATAGCTATAGATATACTATTATCATTAGCATGTCGGTGACGCGAACCGAGGATTTTACCCTCTACCAAAACGCTCAACGCGCCTAAAGAAGTTTTCACTTCAAAAATATATATATAATCAATTTATATTATAATATATCAAAAAAAACTATTTGATATACAGTGGAAGTTCCTTATTCGCGTTTTCACTATTCGCGGATTGAAAAAATGCGATCCAATTCCTATATTCGCGGTCTAAGATTTCTTTATTCGCGGATCGAATCGAAATATCGATGCGTACATGTACCTACCTAAAAAAATGCATTCGCTATCCTTTGTCGACACGTCAGTAGAAGGATAAAAAATAAAATAGACCTTATTACAACGACGTCTAGATTGTGATTTCTAAAGTGATCGGCGTTGTTTGTTTTATGCGGCAGTTTCTTTGACGTAAGCCGCCTTCGCCGCGGTCGGTGTTTTTGAGAATACACAAACAGAATGTGTAGGTAAAATTATGTATCTTATTACTCAAAACATAAAGTAATTTATTAAATGTTGCCACAATAGGACGTTCTGTCCTCGGGTAAGAGCCGCATTGCGTGTTTCGTTGTTTTACTTTTCCATTCGTTACAAAAATTCTGATCGAGTAACACGTGTCTTTCGCTGTAATAATGTCAACCAAAAAAAATGAAAAACGTGTTTCGATGCGAAAAAAATCAGTGTTACCACTTAAAGTGAAAATAGAAATGCTTGATCGTTTACGACTTGGAGAGTCGTTTGCATCGATATCACGTTCATTCAATGTCAACGAATCAACTGTACGATCGATAAAAAAATCCGAAGATAAAATAAGGTCGTCTGTAGCTTCAACTTCACTGTCAGCGAAAATTGTTCGTGATCCAGCAATAGAAAACATGGAAGTGGCGTTGTCATTATGGATAGAAGACCGCAATCAAAAAAGGTTGCCTCTAAGTGGTCCATTGGTACGGGAGAAAGCAAAGCGTCTTTACGCACATTTTAAGGAACCTGGTGGTAGTGGTGGTGGTGAATGTATAGATGGAGGATTTCAAGCATCGGAAGGTTGGTTCAATAAATTTAAAATGCGACAATCATTGCATAACATGAAAATCGTTGGAGAAGCTGCATCTGCAGACACTGCTGCAGCAGAAAGATATCCAAACGAATTTGCGAACCTGATAGCTGATGGAGGGTATAAGCCTGAGCAAGTATTTAATGCAGACGAAACTGCACTGTTTTGGAAAAGAATGCCAAACAAAACATTCATTTCTAAAAGCGAAAAGTCTGCCCCTGGATTTAAGGCAGCAAAGGATAGAGTTACATTGCTGCTTTGTTCTAATGCATCTGGAGATTGTGTTATTAAACCACTCATGCTTTATAGATCTTTAAATCCTCGTGCGTTAAAAAATCAAAACAAAGACGACCTGCCAGTGTTTTGGCGTGCTAATAAGAAAGCGTGGGTTACAAGCGCTATTTTTTGTGACTGGTTCCGGAATTGTTTTGTGTCTGAAGTTGAAACTTATTTGAAATCAAAGAATTTAGACTTTAAAGCAGTTCTAGTTTTGGACAATGCACCAGGTCATCCACGCGAACTTGAAACTATGCATCCAAATATAAAAGTGACATTTTTACCTCCCAATACGACGGCTTTGCTTCAACCTATGGACCAAGGAATAATCCAGGCCTTTAAGCTTTACTACATTAGACGAACCTTCAAAATCATACTGGATATTATCCAGTATGATTTGGAATGTGATCCTGATATGAATGTTATAGAATGCTGGAAGCAATTTGACATAGCGAAATGCATCGTAAACATAAAAGAATCATTGCAAGAATTGAAGGCATACACATTGAAATCATGCTGGAAAAAACTGTGGCCTGTTCTGACAGCGGAAAATGAGGAAGAACCTGTGCAAATTCAAAGTTTAACTGCAAACATTGTCGAAATTGCGAGTGGAATAGGACGAGATGGGTTCGATCAGATAGAATCAAGTGATGTTCAGGAACTTCTTGAAGCACAAGATGAAGATTTGACTGAAACCGACTTGGAGGAAATGTTAAATTCGCAACCCATCGAAGAAGAGGCTTCAACAAGCGCTGAAAACGTAACATTTAATTTGAAAAATCTTAGTGAAGGTTTAAGAATGGCAAATGGGCTTTGTGATTTCTTTATGAAAATTGATCCATCTATGGAACGAAGCCTTATTTTTAAGAGGCAAATTGCTAATGCCACTGCTGAATATCAGTCTGAGTTGAAGGAGCTTTTAAAAAATGCCAAACAAGAAAAAATTACTAAATTCTTTAAACCATTGCCTAAACCTGATGATAATATGTAATTAATCAACCTGTATGATCAGAAAGTTCAATTAAACATTTTTTTATCTACAATTTGCTTTTTTATTTCGTCATCTAGGCACGTATCCCCTATAACCCCATACAAATTACCATTCCATATTCACGGTTTCTGTATTCGCGGCATATTTACGGAACGCATACCCCGCGAATAAGGAACTTCTACTGTATTATAAAAATTGATAATTTATAAGAAAGCTACAGCTAGAAAGCTACTACAATTAGTTGGAATTTGTTTTTTAAAAATTACATCGTCTAAATGACTACCGTTTCGGGATAGATTCGGACTTCTGGGTGGCCATGGAATGTCGCCTCGTCTGTAAATCAGCTTTTACGGAAACACGTCTTTGACCACCGGCAGGGACTCATTGGATGTGTGGCAATGTGACAAGTGGCTCCACCTTGTTAAAACTATGTGTTACTATTGTAACCAGCAAATTCCAGTAGCATCGGTTCCAAGAACTGCTGTAACACGTTTGCGCAGGATGTTAGATTCAAATGTTAACGAAATCTTGGCCCACCCTATAGTTATATACCTAGTAATAAACATAATAAGTTTGAGCGGTATAATTATGCAAGTACAGCTGACCTTGGTAAAAACACTTCTTATATCTGTATCATAAACGACCAACATTATATATTTTACTTGTATTACAATATGAAATAAAACTTTAGCACCTTTTTTATTACGTAGCAGATAAAGATTCAATGAATTTTACTTAATAACGTAGAATAACAAAATGTTCCATGTTTTAATTTACCAACTACTTTTTATTGTTGCTTTGCTTTAAGTATTTTAAGTTTCATTTGAGTATGTCAAATTTATTTTGTGTAATCGGCGTTTTCGTAGGTCAGTAATGATCCTTTAAATAGTTTTTTTACGTACTATAGAGGTTTGAAAGGTGACTTCATACCAACATATAAGGATTGAGAAAACTGGTACTATCCCTAAGAGTAGGCAACTTTCATTTGTACAACTGATAACAGTATTTACTGAAATCTCGCACAATTTTCTGGTAACTTTACTGATAGACGATTACTTCGATATGAAGAAACAAACTTTTATTAACATTACCAAAAAGTACAAATTATGGAGCAATATTATATTTACAAGTCTGTATGTCATAAGTAGGGTGTTTACAGCGAGAACCAAAGACAAACAACGTAAAAATATATTACTAGTTTTTAATTGAAAAGAGATTGGAAAAATAATTTCAAGACTAACTATTAAAATGTGTCAATATTAAAGATTCCAAAGGTTTTTACTGAAATCAATGAATAGAATGGAACAGCTCGGTCACATAGAGCTTTCCATAGCTAGGAGGTTTTGACCTACTACCACGCTGGAAAAGGTTTTGCTTCAAGTTTGTCTTCTTTTTGTAGTGATATTTTCCTGAATAGTTTGTTCGCTTAGTCGCCTCTTATGTATTCTTAACCCGTCACCACACGGACTAGTAAAAAGAATAATAAAAAATACCTAAAATTTCAACAGCCTACCTATTGAAATCATTTTATTTTTAATGTACCGGCAATAGAAATATCATAATCTCTGAAAATTCAGACAACTGTCTACATACGATTTTAATACCTAGAATTCATGACATTGAGCCCTTTGGTAATATATGAGGGAGCTTAGGCTATAAATAAAACCTCATATTCTCTTTTAATCTTTTCCACTGACATTAAATTCTTAATTTCACTGCAACAACATAAACTATAATAACTATAACATAAACTATATAAGTTATTAAATTTCTTTTTTTACTTCACAGTCAATAATAGCAGCTTTACGAATGAAGGGCCATGCTACTACAGAACTGGGACCGACCGCCGGCTTCGCTGCCATGGTAGCTGCCGCCCGCGACTCTTCAGGCTATTTGATACCAGCGACGGATCGTAGGCGACCTGGCAGTATAGACGGATTTTAAATTTACTAGCCTGTAGATCATATTTTTTGTATAGATACTTTGTTAGAGTACTTATATATTTTTTAGAAATGTTTGGCTCGTATAGCAGCTACTCTAAGCCTTTGGAATAGTGCTACTATGTTAACTTTGTCGGAGGTTTGGAATACTTTAAAGAAATATAAGTTTAAAATGGGCGGATCTAGCAACTGCGAGAAGTGGGTACCAGTACTCAAACTTAGCAAACATTTCTATATTTATTTGACATACATACTAGACATACTAGTAACAATTAACAATCAGGCAATAAATTGTTTGCTAAAACCAATCAAATATTTTAATAGCGATATTAAAAAAAAACATTAAGTAATTCAGTAAATAAATTATTTATGTTGAATACATAATCTACGTCTATTGCATCTATTAAATGACTCGATAACATACTTCACTCGGTTGGTTACTGACCCCGCCGTATCTCAGCTATTGAATGTTGTAATAAGTAGCCAAACAGAAATCAATTGTGATATTACTTACTAATATTTTACAGAAGAGGTTGTTCTGCTTTTAAGTGTTATGTTGTTATTTGTATTTAAGTTACTGTGATGTTTAATAGTTTTATTCGAAAAGTAAATGATATTGATGGTACAAAAGTTAATTTACTATTAATTTAAATTTCTCTTTTCTTTATCCAATGTAACCTAAAGGTTTTTAAAATTTCTACTTGCAAATGAAAATGTAGGTGGCATGGTGTCGTTTCAAGAAATCCTTATAGTGTAGGAGCTATTTCACTGATTTGTGTTTCCATATAACGCATAATCCTTACTTTAGTCCATTCACATTAAGAAAATAGTGATGCATAAATCGTATCCCTCGCCCTGAGCAATTGTGGTTAAGCTTTCGTGCGAAACGATAATTTCTTGTAATGTGTATATACCATAGTAATATGCATTATTAAAATAGACAGCAGATTGTTACATAAAAAAATTGACAGTTATAATTTATACTAATTTTTATTGAGTAAGTGATAAATTTAAAGAATCAAAATCTAGTTTTATATCTTTTTCAAAGTTAATATTTAAATATATATTTATATAAATAATGAAGGAAACCACATTTTTTCCCTACAAAGCAAAGACGATAAGTATTAAGTGGTTTTACTATCTATTTTTTAATTGACAACACTGCATAGGCGATAAACCCCAAGTGTCCAACAAAAAAGAGTATATTGATCTAAAACCGATCAGAATGGCGCTGGTGTAGCCAAAGAGAATGACATTTTCGGTACACCTTAATAGGATTGCTGACATGTAGGTTATACTCTACTTGACCCTAATGACGTTACCAACTGGCTGAAGTAGGTACCCTGGAAAGGCTACCGGATATGTACGCCCGCCTAGCTTATCAACTGTTGAACCGAATCCTGGTACCACGCTTACCGACAGCCGTTGGCGCGGCTGGAACAGACACAAAATGCATGCCATTCTGTCTAACCTTGAAGTTTGGGTATGTAGGGAGGGACGTCGCGTCACCAACCGACTCACACAGATACTCAACCAGGCATGGTTGCTTCGGTATCTAAGTAAAATTGAACTCGAGGAAACGGCACATCGTCACCACTATGCAATCGTCTAGGACTCCGTCCAGCATATGCTGGAGGATAGTTTATGAAATCTTATTGACTCGGTGGCGCAACGGTAGTGAATGCGACTGCTGTGTTTGAGGTCTCGGGTTCGATGCCCGGGTCAAACCAAATGTTTGTATGACCTGCAAATATTTGTTTCGAAGTTTGGGTTTTTTCTATGTTTAATATGTATATATAAGTATTCTATCAATCAGTCTAGCTATCATAGCACAAGCTCTGCTTAGTTTGAAACTGGATGACGCTGTGTACCAAATGTCCGAAATATTTATTATTTATTTATTATTATTGAATCGCACGAGTCATCGCAAGCAAATATTACTGCCATGCTGGTGAGTGAGGAGGGCTGAGGCGCAGTGGTCTCTTTCTGTGAAGGTGTTATGCTCCAAAAAGAGACCGCTAAACGGGGTCGAGAGAAGAAAACATCGGTGGCGTTATGAACCGTCGACGGGAGCGCGAGCCGCCAGAAAGTGGGGTCCTCTGGTAGCAGATTAGTTGCTACGGTCGACGATAGGATGGCGGCCTAGTCGCCAAAATGCAATTGGGTCTCGACGAATCTTAACAACCGGACCGATAGACGTGGAAGCCTCTATGGCTTACCCAGAATAGGATCTAACTAGGTGCGGCGTTGATTCTGGAAGAGACCTGAAAGAATATGGTCCGCGTCCTCTTTAGAGTAGGCCGTCCAAGACCGGCCGTTGGGTACATTGATTAAAATCTGTTTGAGATTTGTACAACGTGTAAAAGGAATTAAGTTTGACAGCTCGAACTATTTGAATTTGAATTGAACTTTCGTATTGCAAACTTATCGTCAAGTACTTGCTATATAACACTTCCGTGATTTTGACGTACGTATTAAAGAACGTCGACCAATTTGCTATCGAATTTGTCGAATGTTTATTCATTAACATTTTTCGGTGAATAAAGTTTCGAAACAATATTTTTCTCTTAAACTGTAATATTAGCCCACTCTATTAAAATGCCATATACTAAGGGTTAAAAAATAGAAAAGGAATAAAAACAGGTTAGTATGAAAGTTAGTAGTTTATATGTATCATAATTTTACCATTCGTATTATACACCCTTGTACATGGAATATTCTTTACTTCGAAATAATAATTTGTTCACATGTATTAAGACACCTATTTTACTGTAGACAACATTTCTCACTGAACGTTCAAATGCTAAGCAATAGCATTGTATAATAACAAATTTAATTATAAGTAATAAAATATTTCACAGAAATATAAAGTGAGTAATATTAATATCTGATCAATTTTATTTGCATCTTTCTATAATTCCACTATAATTAAGTATTGTAAATGACTTATTTAAAATCACTAAAGTAGTAATCGAACAAAACATATCACAATTAATATTTATAAAAAATATTTATTCAAGTTTGTAAACATTATACATTACGTAATAACCTTGACCTTGGTAACGTAAGGCGCTTTGTCAAGTCGACTCCTAATGTTCTGAGACCGAAAATACTTGAGACCCTGTCAACAATTCTTTTAATTCTCCAAATATACCGTATTTTATAATCTACCATATTTTATTTCTTACTTTTGCTGTGTTCATATAACTACAACTAAATTTAATAACATATCAATAACTACACTATTTCATTTAGTTTTTAAACTTATAGTTCATTCAATACAATATTCAATTCGTTCTCAAAAGTTCGTCCCTACTTACGTTAGAATGACGTCACTAACGTTATCACACCAAAGTCTCGATACCCTATCGTTAATGCTTCGTGCTGCTACCCACCGTAATCGTATAGAGGACTCGAAACGTTTCCAATTCCAATTCCATAATTTTTTGTTCTCGAGGTACTGCTCGATGCCTCGACGCCGACGTTGTGTGAGTTTCGAGCTAGAAATTGGAGTATACATAGTTCACATCTATACAATGAGTCCTACGATCGAAATTGGCATCAGTCACAAAGATCTCTAGTCGCCGGTCGATGTGTGCCTGTTTCATGTTTCAAAGATCGCGTTGGCACGGCGCAACGCGGGAATCACAATATGGATTTTATGAATAGAGCATAGCAGTCGCAGTTTGTTGGCATCGTAGGTGGACGTGAGTATGAATCGTACACAGGTAACGGCGTGATGGCAGCAGTTCAGCGCGGCTGAGTAACTGTGTTCCATTGGTACTGCGCGCTATCGCCACAATCTAATATAACTTTATTATTCGGAAAACTCATATTATGATTGATTTTATTGTGTAGTACACAGTCTAAATATTTTTTAAACCAATAAGAGTTTTGCACAATGTTTTTCTTTTCATGTTTATTTCTTTATGCTCCTCTAATAACTTTTAGCGCTTTTTCAACGCGACTAAAGTCGACTTACTAACGAGTCAACTCGAGTTAACATCACTAATCGTTGTCTGTACTGTATGCGGTTGTCAAATTTGTCAAAATAGTCAACCGGCGTTTCGCGGGCTAATTCATTGCAGGCAACGGATTAGTGTTTCTATTTATCAATCAATCACAACATACCTTGTTTTACTTTTTGTTTAGATTAAGCGCTGCACCTAAGTAGTTATCCGTAATTCTGTACAGTAATTACAAAAATGAGTCACCAACTGTCTGAGGGTTCTCTTGAGGTATGTTCCAATAAAACCATGTAATTATAAACTTTTTATACCTTGCATTTCTTGTTTTCTAAAAAACAAATTTAATTAAATAGACACACTCAAACTAAGTATTATATTAGGTGTTGTACTCATAAGAACACATATCAGTTGCGAACATTCAGACATGTTGCTACATGTTCGTCACTATCTTTTCACCTGACACTTCTGTAGAATATGTTTTGTGATATATATAGGTACCTAAATACGCATTAGCTGTTTGTGACTGACTATTCAAAGCCTAATTGGAGTATGACAACTTTTATAGATGAAACCTATATATGCTTATTCATTTCTATTAGAATGTTAGTCCTGCCTACAATAGCTTATGTAAAAGTCATACTCTACTTCTTTAAATAAAATAAAATATTTTGCTGGGCTAACTATTCGTCTGTGGACAGGTATATAAAATAAGCTAATGAAGTACAAATTAATAAGTGATGTAAGTATAATGATTAGTGTATGCAACTGCTGATCAAGAGGTCTCAAATTCAATACCCGCGTTGTGACAGAAAAGTGTTATTGAGTTTTTCTGATTATAGAAATGCTCAGATTTTTTTAGAGGATTCTTAACAGCTTGGAGTTTTTTAAGTTGCAACTCCAGCTCTTGTCTATTGTTTACAGGTTATAATGAATGGTGGGCTTTATGATAAGCCTATAATGCAAGTATTGGGCAGCAAAAAGATCCAAGGGAGCGGTGCAAATGAAAGATTCCGACTATTAGTCTCTGATGGAAAGCACTCTCACAGCTTCGCAATGCTGGCAACACAACTCAATGATAAATTAATCTCAGGAGAGTTATCAGATTATTCTGTAATTCAGATTGACCGATTTGTCACATCTCTTTTGAAGAACACTGGTAAAGGAGAGAAGTGTGTATTTGCGTTTCTTTATGACTTACTCATTTATTAGCAGTTCTTTATTAATGAAACAAAAATAACTAATATAATACAATAAATATACAAGCCTATACTTACTTAATATAGAAACTACAACAACCCAAACATGTAAGAACATTACCTTATGATAATATAACCACCCAATGTCTCAATGACGTTGATCACTCACTTGCTTCCAGTACTATGTAGGTATACAAAACATAATTTACTTTGGACATAGGATAAGGCAAGAGTGCAGGTAAATCTGAATGGAAATAATGATGCAAGCCTTCATGCCAAGTTCGTTAAATAAATGTCAACTATGTCATCACTCAACTGTCTCTTACTTACTACATATAATAAGGTGTCCTATTATTACATTTTAATGGACATTTGAAACATATAATAGTTTAAAAAATATTGAAAGCAATTCTATTGCTGCTTCCTAACAAACTCTTTTCAGGTTTAGCATTAAGTAAGAATAATATTGTATTGTATTATAAATACAATATGTGGCAATCTGTAGGTCATGTAGTTTGTTTTCCTCGATTACCTTATAGATTGTTTACCTACATATTAGACCTCTGTTTACTCTTAATGGTTGTAAATGGTCTTTACACATTATTAGAAATCTGTAGCTTTGATTTAGCTGTTCTAGAAGTAGCACACTTAATAGCTTCTATGACTCTTTGGGCAATAGAAGTTGCATTTTTAATATATTCAGACCAATATTTCACTGTATGACATAATAGTCGTAAGTACTGCTACTGTTTCATCCCAAAGCCTAAGAAAATATTTGTCAAATAGTAAATATCTTTTACAGGCGTGTGATGATCATCTTAGACCTTACAATAGTGGCACCAGGTAATGAAGTAGGTAAAAAGTTGGGCAATCCACAAACTTGGACTGAAGAGTCTGCTGCTGCGAGTGCCACTTCAGCTCCTGTCCCTGCGCCACGCCCTGTCGTTGCCACGCCTAAACCTCAAGTGGCTGTGATTGGTGCTGCCAACAACGACAGCGTCTTGCTCTCGACACAAATGACTCACCCTATAGCTAGCCTGAGTCCATACCAAAATAAGTAAGTGATAATTATACAACAGACTAACTACGAATAGTGATTAAGCCGAATAACGAATATTCGGCAAGTCTCTTGGATGAAGCGCCCGATATTCGGCGCTACTTATTACTTTTCACGGGTGACAGATTTAAGCCTGGATCAAAAAAATGTTCCGGACACTTTTGTTTCATTCGTGATTGGTTTGTCTCACGACTCACTTTATTTGTATTTTTTTTTAAAGATTAATTTATTATCTGCTGATAACAGTATGCACATGTGACACGTGCATGTGCATGTGAAAGAATACAATCGCTTAAGTCGACATAAACAGTCGAACAAGGAAGATTTACAGCAGTAGCGTATTATGTTTAACACCTTACATCCACGCGAGCGAACTCATTGGATTATTTACGTTTGATGCTAGCAATAAACGTAGGTGCCTGCTTTCGTGTTACGTACTTCCGTTTCTTATACGATCAGATAGAAGTTACACACAATAAACATTCTACCACTACTATATGTACGTCTAAACGATATACAAACAAGTGAAATTGTTTCAGATGGGTTATAAAGGCCAGAGTAATGAACAAAACGTCAATACGTACTTGGAACAACGCAAAAGGCGAAGGAAAAGTATTTAGTATGGATTTGTGTGATGAGAGCGGCGAAATAAGAGCTACTGCGTTTAAAAATGAATGTGATAAATTTTACGATAGGATAGAGGTATGTGGTAAACTAATATTGATAAATAGCATTTTTATTCTTACGAGCCTTTTACCGAAACTAGGTTGGAGTTGGCCTTAAGTCTTTGGAGGCCCTTTTGTTCCATGGGCCCCGTCGTGGTCCACCCTCCGGCGCCTCCATCGTAGTCAATTCGGTCCTCGTACCGGTTCAGGCCCAGATGAAGTATCTGGGCCTGATCCTCGACGGCAGGTGGCTCTTCGACGAGCACTTCCGACAGCTTTCTCCAAAGCTGGTCGGCGCTGCTTCTGCCCTTGGGCGACTTTTGCCCAATTTGGGTGGAGCCAGCATCGCGACGAGACGGCTATACGCGGGGGTTGTCCGGTCAATGGCGCTGTATGGTGCACCGGTGTGGGCGGCGGCTCTGACCGCCCAGAATAGGGCTCGCCTCTGACGCCCTCAGAGGATATTGGCGGTTAGAGCCATACGCGGTTACCGCACTGTATCGACGGAGGCGGCGTGCGCCTTAGCCGGAACTCCCCCGTGGGATTTGGAGGCGGCAGTGCTCGCTGAAGTTTATCGGCGAACGGCAGACTTCCGGGCGGGTAGCGGCACCCCGCCCCCGCCCGAAGAGATACGCGAGTGGCGAGAGACTGCTCGTCGAGCCACGATAGCTCGTTGGTCGTCCCGGCTGGAGAGCCTCCACGGCGGCAAAGCCAGCACGTCATAGCTAAGTGGGCAGGACGACAGCACGGGACTCTTTCCTTCCGACTGACGCAGATCCTTTCCGGGCACGGTTGCTTCGGGAAGTATCTGCACTCGGTCGCCAGGAGGGAATTGAGTCCCGCCTGCCACCACTGCGACTGCAGTGAGGACTCGGCTCAGCACACGCTGGCGGTTTGTTCCGCTTGGGCTGCGCAGCGTGGGGTCCTCACTGCAGTTATTGGAGGAGATCTCTCGCTACCGGCCGTCATACGCTCCATGGCCGGTAGCGACAGCTGTTTTACCGCGGTCGTAACCTTCTGTGAAGACATAATTTCGCGGAAGGAGGCGGCGGAGAAGGCCCGGGAGGACGATGTCCACTCGGACACAATTCGCCGCCGGTGAGCTGGGCGGCGGAGGCGCACATACCAGCGCCTCATGCCGTCTTGAGTGTGGCCGCGGGTGGACGGGACGGGTTTTCCCCTCCATCCGTTATAGTGGCCAGCCACGAGGAGGCGACGTTCCCGTGTGTCGTACGTCGCCTAAATGGAGAGTTTATCCGAAAATGGTGCCCGCGCTGGCGGGCAGGCGCTAGGAGGGATCTGGAGTCGTAATAACAGCTGTTCCTGGATCCCTCCTGTCTCAGGCGCAAAGTGGCACACCGTGTGGTTTTAGTCGGTCCGATTCCGACACACCACCCCGCCGTAAACCCCGGTGGGGTGACGGCCCGCGGGGGTTTCCACGCGTTAAAAAAAAATGGCCTTAAGTCTTACGATACGGCTAAACTACGATTTTTTACGTGGAGCGACTACCGTCAGACATTTAGACCTCCACAACCTAATTCCTTAACAAACTACACAGTTTGTTAAGGAATTGGGTTGTGGCGGCTTGTTATTGTTGCTTGTTAGGCTACACAGCTTAGCGAGAAATTTGTTGGTGTATATTTTTAAATTTTTATGAATAAATTATTTAAAAAAAAAACGTTCTGTGGAAAGACCATTGTCATACTTTTTAGAGTTACTTTCTAGAGTTAGCCAAACTTGCATTTATAGCAACCGTGACTGATGGCTTTAACGTTCTCACCGTTGCACGGATGAGCACTCATAGAAAGAGACACCCATAGACTGGTGTCCCTTTTTTATATATTGTGTATTTAGTAGTAGTAGTAGTAAACTGGCTAAGATTGCTTAACTTTGGAGTGTGTTAACATTTTCGGTTACCACTTTGCAACGAGCCCGTCAATAATGATAAATAGCATGTTGACAAAATTCTTCAATCACCTCTTAAAATGTTGGATCCATTACTTATCAGACTGCCTCGGTGGCGAAGTTGTAGCGGGTTCGATTCCCGGATCGAACTAAATGTTTGCATGATCTGCTAATATTTGTTTCGGAGTTTGGATATTTTGTATTTATAAGACGAGTATGTATGTATTTACATACAAAAAAAAAAGTATAACTATATTTATATCCGTTGTTTACTAAGTACAAGCTCTGCTTAGTTTGAAATTAGATAGCATTATGTGTTAAATGTCTGAAATATTTATTTATTTATTACTTGTCTATCAATATAGGAACAGGCAGGTTTCCACACTTACTAAAAACTTGTGTGTGTGTGTATAAAGAATCATACAAATCTTTTCGATAATTATTACATGAAAAAGTAGAACACAGCATAGTAATGAAAAAATATTCGTAGACTAATTCATTTAAGGAATCATTTTATATAAAGTTATCAGAACCAATGAACAGACAGCTTACTTCTTACAGATCGACAAAGTTTATTATATAAGTCGCGCTCAACTGAAGACAGCCAACAAGCAATATACAAGCCTGAAGAACGACTACGAGATGACTTTTAACGCCAATACTGTTATTGCTGAATGTGTCGAAGACAGTACCGTGCCTAGCATCAAATACGACTTCACCGCAATCAACGAAATTGCTTCGAAAACGCCCGACTCATTGCTTGGTAAGTTAATCATACCTAATACAATTACAATTACATTTAACAATCCTACTATTACGAGTTGCAACACCAGTATCTCTGGTGTTGCAACTCCATTACTTCCTAGAAAACACTCATCTTTTCTATGAGAAAGAATGAGATGATGAAATGTATGTTTATATATTATGTTATCGATTTCAGATGTCGTGGGTGTCTGTAAATCGGCAGCCGATGTTCAAGAACTGACTGCAAAAAGTACTGGAAAATTGTTGAAAAAAAGAGAAGTCACTCTCGTTGATAGCTCTGGTGGAGCGGTTGGTACCTTTCTACTTTTCAAAACGAGCACTTAGCAATATGTACCTTAAAATAGGAATTAATCTATTTTTTGTATTATTTTTCTATCAAAGAATTAATTATATGAGAGAGTGTTCAAGACTAGCACCGCCTACGGATATCTGATTAAAAGCATATTAACTGTAATTTCAGGTGGTACTTACTCTATGGGGAGAAGAAGCAGAAAAATTTGATGGTAGCACACACCCTGTAATAGCTGTCAAGGTAATGTAATTGGATACCTTATTAGTTGTTGCAGTAAAAACGGTCAGACTTTGTTTTATAAAAACGATCTTTCTTCAACAGTAAAGTTTTTACATCTAATCATTAATAGTACTCGTTAGCACTTTATAAAAATGCGTTCATTAGAATAAAAAGATGTATCGAGCTGCACTCTTCCTGCCTAAGTTGAAAGTGTGAACGCGGTACTGTTTAGGGCGCCCGACTGGCGGAGTTCAACGGCAGCAAGTCGCTGTCGTGCCTCACCAGCTCCATGCTGCGCCTCAACCCGGACGAGCCGCACGCGCACCAGTTGCGCGGCTGGTATGACAACGGGGGGGCCGACATGGACATCGTCAACATCTCCGCCAGGTATACGACCTACCCACTAACATCTTAGATCATAAAAAACTATTTAAATTGTCTTCACGCTTGACTGATTGATTCATATTTTTTGCAATATTAAGTGTTTATTGTAATAAAATTACAAAAAAAAATAATTAACCAGGTACCCTTTTTCTTAATACTAAGAAATAAGGATAAAAAGATAACAGACTCTTTCTTTGTTAAAATATTTGTATTTTTTTACATACTTTAGTCGTGTTATATTTAACTAATGTTGCTATCTAAGCTAGCTAGTTAATGTGTGTCCAAAAAACATCCTCAGTTACAGATAGATATTTTTTGATTTTACAATTACAGACAGGGCGGTTACTCCGGCGGTAGCAACGAATGGATCACGTTCTCAGAGGCAGAGGCACGGCAGCTGGGCACGGGCGACAAAGCAGATTATTTCAGTCTGCTTGGTGTTCTCACATTCACATATTCCGATAACGCAGTATATAAAGCTTGCCCACAAGAGCAGTGTAATAAGAAACTGGTGGATTTAGAAAACGGGCTTTTCAGATGCGAAAAGTGCAACAGAGAATATCCCAACTACAAATACAGAATACTCCTTTCAGTAAGTTAAATACATTTAGTTACTTCTCATGTTTAAAGTATATTTTGGCACATATTTGGGTTTTAAATAATTTTCAATTTTAAGAGTTATAAGATATAAATAGAACTTTAATTTACCATACTGAATCAACTAATTAATAATGTCTTAAATTGTTTGTACATGAGGTTTCATAAACAATCCTAAAATTCCATTTTTTTTAATAGGCTAATGTGTCTGACCCAACTGGAGACCAACGAATCACAGCATTCAATGAATCTGCAGAGGGGATGCTAGGCAAGTCTGCTATTGAAATAGGAACAATGTTTGAAAATGATAAGACAGCATATACACAAGCGTTCGAAGAAATCAAGTTCAAAACCTTTGTGTTCAAATTCAGAACCAAAATGGAGACATACAATGTAAGTATGTATTTTATTTATTTTTTGGGAGCTGTTTCATAATGGCTTAATTTTTTATTTATTTAACCTCCTTTCTAAGGAGAGGTCTATGTTCAGCAGTGGTACAAGACTATTGATGATTTACCCGCGGATCAGTCTATTCTGGCGGTACTAGCAAGAATTAAGAGAATAAACCTACACTGTGACCCATTTTTTTTAATTTACTACTTGATGGGAAAACTTCAAATTTTATTGACGTCACGATAGTTTGTTGTATTTTCTCTTTTGTCCTCTATGGTCACACTTATCCACGACCTTAACAGGGCTATACGTTAGCAATAACTTCCAGACGTTAAGGGAAATAAAAAAATGTATTTTGTTCCAGGATGAATCACGACTAAAGACCATAGTGATGAATGTACAACCTATTGATTACAAGGACGCCAACACAAGACTGATTTCTAGCATTAAATCTATTACTGGTGTAGAAGTTTAAAATCAAAAACACTTTCTTAATGATGTTACAATAGAGCTCAACATGTAATTGATAAAATTGATCATGTTTAAATTAGAATATTTTACCTAAAATTATACCTACGAGTAGTTTTTTAAATTATGCCAGTGTAATATAAACGTATTCCCAGTTTGTATTTCCCATAATATATGATATTTTTATAGCGTTTTTTTTCTTTTATACTAATTTATAGAAAGATAACCTGTAAAATTATCGACATTTTTACAATGCTTTTTCGCCAAGACTCACTTTTGTTATCTCAGAATTCCGTGATTTATTATGGATAACAATACTACATACCATCAAAGTTTAGATTTAGTTCTAAACTGCAAGACCCATTTTAATATATCACACCAGCAACTTTTAATAAATCGTCTTATTAATACAAATATGTTTCTTAAATTAAGGTTTGATTAGGTACGTTTTTCTATAACTTAAATAATAAAGTCTTTTGGTTACCCAAATGAGTAGAAACGAATATTTTTAAGCAAAGATATTAAAATATGGACTTTTAACACTATCTTTTTAATTGGTGGTGAAAGGAGTGGTATAGGGGTTGAAAATAAACGAAATGTTTGCGGTTAACTGTCCACGTTTCAAAGAAAAAGATGCATTAGTAGGTTAAGTTGGCATTGTGAACCCGTGACCGACAAATTGAAATTTAGTGACAATTTTTTTGCGATGTCGATTTGAAAATCATGATGGTGGCCAAACCAGTATCAAACCCGCAATTGGTTCAAAAGCTATTAGAATTCAAAGGTGGCCGATCAGGGATCAGTCTCCCACTCGCCCTCTGGGGCGGGAAGAAAAGGGAACATCGGGGTTCTCACAGGGGGGAGGAGTATCATACAAGCCGTAGGTGGCCCTCCCACACGGAGGGATACCTGAGACGGCATGCAGTTTTTATTCGGTTCGAATCCGACATAACCATCTTTCGGAGGTATCCGTGGGGATTTCCGCACAAAAAAGGGGGTCAGTCTCCTTAGCTAGGTTACTTTTATATCTCAACAACCACGGTACCTTAGGAAGACCTTTTTTCTCTAAAGGTTTGTCGTCATTTGTCACCAGTGACACTCTCCGATCACACAATGGGGTATAATTTTAAATAGGTAACCAGAATCGGCATGTCCAATTGTAGACTGCGACAAGCTGATAATCATGAGGTGAGTAGAAATAATACAAAAACATTTTGCTAGTTACTTTATTCAATCTCATTTGATATGACTCATAATTTGGCTAAGAAAATAGAAACATTATAATGGATGTACTTACAACATTGCATTACAATCATAAATTATATAGAGGTTTAAGACGGATTCAGTATATGGGTTAACCTTATTGAATTGCTGACTAATACATAAAACCTCATTTAGACAAAAACTACTTACACATATTCCATGAGAATCGGATTTAAAAAAAGAATCTAGTGGCCTAATAAAATTTTCAACTTACTCCAGCATATAGATTTTAGTGTATAATGTTATTAACGGTAAAACTATTTTCTTTTATAAAATAATTTATCTTCTGAAATTGATTGACCAAGAAATGAATACTTCTGTAATTATGATCATAAATTCAATAAATAGCTATGTAAATGTTTTTATTAAATTTTATAATACCGCCAATATAAGTTCAAAAGAGAACCGAAATCGAATCATAAAACTGAAAAACTTTTCTCCCGAAAAGTAAGTAAGTAGTTGTTCAGGATAAGAAGTCATACATGAAAATAATTGAAAATGAGTATGAGTATCTTATTTATTTCGAATCTAAACTTCTCTGACAATAATAAAGTAGCTTACTATTTAGATATTTAGTATGCATTCTGATTTAGTCAAAGTTGCCATAACTTGTAAAATTAACTTGGTTGACAGGTTTTGGGATTTGAATAACTATCGTAATAGACCCACTGGGAAGCTAAAGACAATGAGCATAACAACTGCAAATATTGACCTAGACATCTAGGGACATCTAGTAAGACAAGCCGAATTATTTCATATCACTTATAAGAGGAGAGAGTTATCACTTCTATGTAAAATATACATTTTTTTGTTAAGAAGTTTCAATAATTTAACGTTACATATTCATATGACAGTAAAATTAATATAACTAATAAAGTAATTTCGTTAAATACATAAATGGCAGTGTGATTTTACTCATATTACATAAAATGTTGGCTTATAGCTGCCTTTCCTTAAAAACTTAATATCTATTTAGCCTTGTACTCAAATAAACTGGAGTGAAAAATTTCAAATAAAGCTTAACTTATAAACTAATTATAATGCAATAGTTAAATGATCACAGTAATGGATAAAAACAAGATTCTTTTCTGAGATTCATAAAGCACACGTATTTCTATATATATTATATAATTGATCGATATTCTGTGTAACTTAAGAGGTACGTGAGGAGTGACTAAGATCAATGAGATGAGAATTATATATATATTTTTTGACATGAGTATCGCACAAATACAAGCCCATTAGATTGGTGCAGTTTTAGAAACATTGCGGCACCATTAACAATAGACAACCTGCTCTTGGGGCTCACTAAACACTCTTTAGACTTAAGAAGTTAACGGTCAATGTTCATCACACAAAATATGCCTCAATGTGAAAACTGGGCCGCATTACTGCAAGCTTGTGCTCTATCACACCAGCAATTACAAATAGCTGCCTATCACAACAATTATTATTTAAACATTGGGTACAAAGACCACGATTTTAAAGTTACACAATTAAACAAAATATCCTAAGACGCTTCAGTAAATTACAAAAAATATTGATGACAATAGTTTGTATACTAAAGCGTATTACATAAATAATAAAATTAAAGCCAAGATCAATAAAAATAAAGTTACAAAATGTAAAATAATAATTTCGTCGTGTCACACAACACACATCGCATGTCATTATAACAATGTTCACAAATATTACACTTACACATATTACTGGTATTAATAATAACTACATTATTGATAAATTAATTGTTACTTTGACTTTATATAAAATATTAAGAAAATATCATTTTTAAATAATTTTCAATTCCAAATATTGTATGACATTCTCAAAATTACAAAAAAAAAGTCTATGAGATTCTATAAATCACTAATAAAATGAAAATTAATCTCAAACTTGATAATAATCTGTTTACGTAGACAGAATTAATTTCTATGTTATATAATAATTAATAAAATAGTATTTCAATTATATGAAGTACTTCATACTAAAGGGTAACTTTATCGAAACATATTTAATTCCTTTAATATCTCAGTAGTCATAGCCCGATAATCTCACGAGTTCGAGTCGCGAACTGACGAGCGACACTTGGCCCGCGAGCCACGTCACGCCACGCGTCGTCAGGTTAACGCTCGAGCACTTCACGTCCCAGCGCACACTTAACTATTGGTGCACTGTCACTAAGGATACGAGTTCGCAATACAAAAGACGCATTAGTACGCGATACGGATACATTGAGCGGCAGCAGTCCGAGTGGGTCGCCTGCCCGAGGGCCGCGCCACGCACGCACACACGCGCCCACCCACGCATACACGCGCCACCACGATGCAACACAAGCACTACCGACACAACTCTAACAGATATTTACACTCACTAAATAAGGACGAATCAATAAATTAAAGCGAATAAATTAAATTAACGCTCTTTGGAACGGATTACATTCGAGTCCGTCGGCGCGGGAGCGATAGGCGCCGTAGATAGACCGACGAACGATACTTGCGCTTCACGCCGACCACATTACGAAGTGGCACGATGACCTTAAAAGTAACATGTTCAGGTCTCTCGATTACACGCGGGAGACACTAAAAGCGATAAAACATATCACTATCGATATAAAAAAAATCAATCGATATATATAAAAATGAAAAAAATAATTAAAACCGGTTTAAATAATAACACAGGAAACTACAAGAAAGATCATAGCACTCACACTGAAAGTAGCCAAAACGAGTATAATTTTGCATCACCGATTAATTATACTTATCCATCAATATTACGGCGACGATTCGCGACGCCGATAGTAATTTATAATTTTGATCAGGTCAAGTACTATGACAGTATTGGTAGAACTAAAAGTAGCGGAGCGGCGCGGTTACCGCAGAGGTGTAAGGCTGCGCGGCGGCGACACGTGCGGTGTGGGGGGTGCGGGGAGGGGCCGGGTCAGACCCAGCGCGCGGGCGCGGGGCGCCGCGGCGGCGCGCTAGCGAGCGCGCGCGCCTCACGGCACCAGGTCGGGCAGGCGCCCGCGGCCCTAGGGGCGCGCCCCGCCCTCGCCGCTCACCACCTGCAGCGCACACACACGGTTACTTGCTAGCTCACACCACGCGGAAAACAAACAAACGGAGGAACGTGTACTACCGTTTCGCTTTAGTTTTAATAAATATTTAACGTATGTACCTAATTCGTTCAAGTCTTGTTTATAATATTACTTACTTTCCGCTCCTTATAATAGAGTTCCTCGCTCTCTTTGTCGCATAACAACAACACTACAGCTCCAAACAGGAAAATAGCGGCACCCCAGCCGACACCATATGCCCAACCGAACTCCCAAACTGACCTGTTACCTGAAAAATATTATAAAAAAAGTTCAATTCTATTCTTTATTTAAACTCTCAGTTCCTCATATTATATATCTATTTTCTCTAGACTTTCGATTCAATTTTATTTGCAAACTAACTCAATACTGATATAAGAACAGTGCTGTTATCTGTACAGAGACAAGGATGAAGGTGTCTTGACGCTGGATGCTCTTACTGCTTTAAACTAAAGTAAACTAACTAACTGCCCATCTAAACTACGGAAGTAGAGGTAACGAGATATATGGGCAAAATTCAAAAAGTATCCAGCTATAAACGGTCAATAGTTATAAAACTGACCAAAATGGCGCTAGTGAGGAAAGAAAAACGAAATTACAGCAGTGAATGAATGGAGTTCTACTGTTTCAAAATATTTTATCGTCTAAAAGTTATTAAGCTATTGCATAGCTTCTATCGCGGGCCTTGAGCGTGGAGACCGAATTCAGAAATTCCGTAACGAAAATAACCTAACATCCCGCTCTCCGACCGGCATAGCGGTGATACTTTTCAGTTTTGCCATCTATCGATGAATAACAGAACTTTTAATGACTTTTTGAAATATCACGCTTGTCTCTTTAGTTCAGCAACTCGCCTCTAGGTGGCATTGGTTGTATCGGCGTTACTGCGCATGCGTAATCCCCCTCTTCGCCCCGCAATCTGGTGACTCATGCCTGCTTAGTTTCGGCGTTAGGGCACCTCCTCTTTGTATTTACTTCATGGCACGACTCTACGAAGCTCTTACGTACAACAGTGAATATCTGTACTTGTATAATTTGTGTACAAAGTGTTTTAAATATGAATAAACAAAGTGCATGTATTAATGAAGAAAGTCACGAAAAAAATTTTGTTTAGAAAATATTGAATTTGAAAATGAATAATTATCCACAAGAATCTACAACAAAATATGGGACCACCATTGACGCGGTATTTTCCAGATATTTAGAAGATATCAAGTCTCAAACTTATGTTTCTTATTTCAGTTACCATAAACCTATAGTTTCAATGATAAATATTCCTGAATAACCTACATGTATTGTAAGATAATAAAAATATTTTGAACAATATTAACTTCTCATTTATTTAATAAAAGAAAAAAAATGTTTTCTTATCGGTTACCACGCTCAAAAAGTTGAATTAATATCAAAGAAAAACAAAGGAAAAAAAACACTGCATAAATAAAATAAATAAATAATTATAAACACATAAGTTGATTAAAAATGCTATGCAATAGCTTTACCGCGGCAGTCTCCGAGTGCCACACGTCTTTTTTTATACGTTTTTTAGTCTGTAATACTTATTACCTATTTTTCGCAGTCTAGTTCACAGTATCTAAGCAATATTTAATAAAAAAAATGTTTTTTCTTTTCTTTCAATTAATAACTGCTGACGCTAAATTTACGCGTTTGACAGACTTTTTTTATAAAAAGAGACGATTTTCCATATCTCTACTCTCCATAATTTAAACTAAGAAGTATCGTTCGACAGTTCTGACAGAATAGGAAGGGGTCTCAAATTTCAGATGAAACTGCCGATGTTATCGATTACCTATCGATTATTTTTCGACCCCATTCGTAACTACGAGGGTAAGTTTTTAAGTTCGCGGAATGACAGTGAAAAAGGCGGGTAAACGCGCTCTTTTGATGCCTACCGTATTCAGTGACTCATAATTAGTCTGCATAGTAAAATTTGTTGTGATTGGATCATTAGTTATTAAACTATCGTTGACCAAGTATTTTAATCGGGAACGAAGTGAAAAAAATGGAGAAAATTGAATTCCGTGCGGTGATAAAGTTCCTTACTAAGCAAGGAAAGTCTGTTCAAACCATACTCAATGAGATGTCATCGGTTTACGGGGATTCTTGCCCAGGAAAAACAATGGTCTACAAGTGGCATAGTTTATTTAAACAAGGCAGGGAATCACTTGAAGACGACCCGAGGCCGGGGCGCTCCGTTGAGGTGACTACGCCAGAAGTTATTGCAAAAGTAGAAAAAATTGTATTGGAAGATGCTCGACTAAAAAAGAAACAACTCGCAGAAATGGTTGGAGTATCGGATACAACAATTTTCAAAATTTTACACGATCATCTTGGCATGACTAAGGTTAGCGCACGGTGGGTGCCGAGAATGCTCACGCCATTGCAAAAACAACAGCGCGTGGAATGTTCACGTGCGTTTTTGGACCTCTGCAATGAAGACAAGGATGGCGTATTGAATCAAATTGTTACTGGGGATGAAACTTGGGTTCATCATTATGAACCCGAGTCCAAACAAGACTCCATGCAATGGCACAAAAAGGGCACAGCACCACCCAAGAAATTTAAGGTTTCACAGCCGGCTGGGAAACTCATGGCAACGATTTTTTGGGACTCAGAAGGAATATTATTGATAGATTATAAAGATAAAGGCATTTCTATAACGGGGGAATACTACGCTTCAATCTTAGAACAGTTAAAAGAAGCCATCAAAGAAAAAAGACGGGGAAAATTAACGAAAGGTGTCCTGCTATTGCATGACAATGCTCCCGTTCACAAGAGCCGAGTCGCACTGGCTGCCCTGCATAAGGTGGGCTTCGATATTTTGAATCACCCACCCTACAGTCCAGATTTGGCTCCGAGTGATTATTATCTCTTTCCAAAAATGAAAAAAGAATTACGTGGTAAGAAATTTTCAACTGATGAGGAGGTTAAGGAGGCGGTTTCGGCGTATTTTTCAGACAAAGATAAAACTTTTTTTTACGAGGGAATAAAAAAACTAATTGAAAGATCTGAAAAATGTATTCGTGTTGCAGGGGAATATATAGAAAAAGAAAAATAATTTTGTGTTTTTATTATTACTCAATACCCTCCATTCCGCGAACTTAAAAACGCCCCCTCGTATATGACTATACATAATCATTATAAAGTAGCTGAATTTGGATTATTTCACATTAATAGTAATTTCCCATAACAAACATTTAATGTATTCTTATACAAAAAAACCAGAGGTAATATCCGTAGTCATTACATATGTATATAGTTCTCTTCTGAAACATATAATAATAAGCTAAAAAATAAACTGTTTACTAACTTACCCAAGTTCAACTCTGCTGCAAAGCAGACTGGATAAATAACTAGTGCTATGAGAATGCACATAACTGAAAAAAAAATGGTTACGTAAGATTATCAATAATTCATCTATATGTGGGAGTGGTAGTAGGAATAAAACATGACAATATTTACTATACGTCTAATTACAGCCGAATGAATTACAATCGAATGAAACATCGTTAATCTTTCTAAAATAGTGACACGACGTCTCACAGGAATATAGAATCATATACAGCTCAAATAACTTACAGAAATTTAAACTAAAATGTCACCTTACATTCTTTCAACTTAGAAGTATCATAAATTCATATTTATTTTAAATTTGTTAAACTTAACCTAGAATTGTTCTAGGTTTATTTGCCAAAGAACGTCAGCAGCATCTTAAAATGCACCTCTTAAAAGATATCTTCAAGACACTCGATTGGAACGGAGATTCAATATCAATGGCCAATATAGCTCACACTTACGATTTGCAGACAACATAGTAATCCTGGTGAAGTCTCTGCATGGTATTACAAGAAATGCTAAACAGTCTAGACGATTCTTCAAGGCGAGTGGGATATTATAATAGGAAAACCAAAATCATGTATAATAGGCATGTATTCCCGTATGTATGTATGGCCGTAAATGGCGTTACTATATATATATACACAACTTCTATAGGGAGAAGAATTCGTCTAGGCTGGGCAGCATATGAGAAGTTTCGTTATATCTTCAAGTCGCCGGACTGATAATTTCTAAAAATGAAATCTTTTGATCAGTGGGGGTTTCCCAAAATCACACACGGAGCCGAGACGTGGACACTAACCGTTGGACTGGTTCGCAAGTTTGAAGTCAATATCGTGCCATGGAGCGTGCGATGCTGAGTATTTCTCTAGTCGGCAGAATTCATAACGTAATAATTCGATGATGTATGCAGTATGATAGACTGACGATTTGAGGAAAATGGCTAGCAGCGGATGGATGCGGAATGTACAAGACAGGGATGTCAACCATCCCTTCGGTTGTTCTTTGGGGGAGGCCTTCGCTCAGCAATGGACGGTAATTGGCTGATGATCGATGAACGGATAGAAAGGTAATTAAGTAAACATACGTCATTTAATACGAAAATCAACAGGCATGATACTTACGAGCTAACGACATTGCGAGCACCGCGAACCTGTAATAACGGAACTTGGTGCGATGGTCAGCGGACCGCAGTCCGAGACCTGTCAGCAGCGCCCCGCACACATTCGCCGCCAGGGTAGCTACGCAAAGACCCGCCGCCGCTCTGACACACAAAATACAACTTATTAAAACTGCAAAAATGAAGTATAACTTTCTGTCAGCGACAACCTATACAGTTAGCAAGATTGCAAACTTATTAATTGGTTTAGACCAGATTGCTGATAATAAATCTAAATATTTCTTAATACATACATATAATATTATAGATAAATTACATACAGATACAGAATAAATGATCGTTCCATAATACAATTATTTATCGTGGGTGGAAATCGAACTTAAGACCTCTGGTTTAGCTGTCAGGGGTCACAAACCACAACTAAACCTACTGGCCTGTCATTATATTTCATATCTTTTATAATTGTAATATTTAATTGACGCGGATTTAACCAGAAACTATTGCTTAATTTAAAAATATAACAACTTAAAAATATCTCAAATTTGATACTAGAATCGTGTCACGTGATAACAAATAATGGATTCTTTTCTGTATAGACACAGAAAATAAATAACAAAAAGTATCTCGTCTATTTTTAAATCGAGTCAAATCAAGTCGATAAAAAGTTTGTAAAGGGGGAGTTGTTTATGACGATATCTACTTGTCCATCAGTAACGGTGACCTAGCTCCGTACGATATATACTATGAACTACAATGTTTATAAAATGATAAATAAACACTACATCATTTACTTACTTAATATAAGGTGCAGGTCTTGCGGCATAACACCCTGGTTGAGCGGTTATATCGAAAGGTAGCGGTGTGGGCGCCTCTGGGTCTATGCAGTGCATGAAAAGGCCTTGCCGCCAACCGGCTGCCATCAGCCAGTCAGCAGATGCTAACCCGAGGACCATCAGGATCACGACCAACAGACCGCATATCAGCGCAATTACCTGAAAATCCATTCATACATCTCAAATTCTAGCCAGTTAAATATTAATATCATTATAACGGAAAGAGAAAGGCCACCGCCAAGACATTAATCAGATCAAATTACACACGAGATGAGAATGTTATTTTCTTAATTTATCACAACAAGCGCTACGCTAACTATTTTTAGATATTAGATATTGAAACAGTCAAGAGATTAAAAAAAAAGGGAAAATTCAGATTAGCATTAGCCGTGTTTGGTAACATACATGACAAGACGATTCAATATATCTTTTCAATCGTTTTCAATGCGACTCATCAATTAAATTACGAGGCTAAATAGTCTCAAACCCTAGTCGCAAAATTGTTTTAAAATCGATGTCATTTCTTTTAAGATTTTCGAAACGACGCATTATTTTGTAACTATATTATTACATTTGGAATTATTATGCATCTTTTCATTTAAACTTGGAATTTTTACCGATAAAACCATGGCCAAACTAAGGAGAAATCTTTTAAAGTGTATTGTAAATTGTATTTGTTAAATATATACATGTTGGCAAAATACTGTCGTTTATATGGATATATTCATGTTCATCATACTGGTGACAAATTGATCAGAAGTAGAATTCAAAAGGTGCGGTAGGTACTTGTCGGTAGTCTGCGCTATAGCTTCATCATGACACCTATGTATATTCGAATGAAAGAAAGCGGGAAAGTGAGACGGGTGGGTGTCTAGAGGTGAAGGTGGGTGAGCGCGGGGTGCGGTCATCGATCGCAATTCCCGACGGCGCCGCTCGGAGCCGCGGAGACCGCCATCAGCTGTTGGAGACAGCGTCGATCCGACTCTTGTAGGTTTGCGCTCACTGTATGCGACGTTCTTATCCTACTTAACTATTGTCGCCATGCCGGTATTACTATGCGAACACAAAATCACTGATGACGCTACAAACTATTCGTCAAGTTTCATGTTCTAACAATAAAAGAATGATCATAAGTATCTGCAATATTTTTTTCTAATCTCAATCTCAATTTGACATGAACGATATGTCTACTTTTGGAATACTTGCTGGTTTTTTATTCGACGTAAAATCAAACATTGGTTTAAAAGCAAATAAATACGTGATTGGCAATTAGGGTAATAATAATCTCAGTCACCAGCATCAGCAAACATATAGGACAAACACGCAGACCGGACGAGGGCACTTTGAAAAGAAGTGAAGTAAGTAAGATCGTATTTGTTTAAACTAGTTGGCCGGCGCAACCTTGCATGCGTCTCTTATGGCCTGTAGCGTGATAAAGCAGCGTAAACAAATTTATTTACCACAAGGCTATAGCGACACATAAACGACGACATAAACAGATAGGACATATACTGTAGGATTTTTTTTTGCGAACTTTTAAAAGGAAACAATTCTTTTCAAATTGGGCCAGTAATTCTAGAGATTAGCGCGTTTAAGCACACAAACAAACCATTCAGTTGTATAACATTAATATAGATTTCAATACCACTGTCATATTGAGATATTTTATGGATGTATAACAGCACAGAGTACTATCATTAACTTATTATCATTAACATAACAAAAAAACACTTAAAAGTTAATAGTAATTGGTTTTGTGTTATTTGATAAAATCTTAACACATAATTTAATCTCAATTCTGGGTACCCTTCACCTTATCTCTGACCATTACTTCGTCAGAGTTCACGGTAAAGTGGTATCTCGTTGTTTTTAGCAAATAACACTAACAACAATAACTTCATATGTAAATAACATACGTATTTGGAAAGTCTAGGGAAGTTCTGACACTGTATACTAACGCTTACTTTTGACGTTTTAAATAAAAAATCATTATACTCGTACAACAACTTATCGTCTAGCATGTTTACCTACACATACTTACCAAATGCAAATGTAAGTTTGTAAGCACAATATAGTGAGTCTTCTATGTTTTGTTAAAATCTTAAATACATCTTACAAGTTTTTCTTTAATATACACCCTTTTTTTTTTTTTTTTTTTTTTTCCTGTGCGGAAATCCCCTCGGATACCACCTACTGGTGGTTATGTCGGACTCGAACCGACCAAAAACCGCACGCCGTCTCAGGTACCAGTAGCCGGGGAATCAGGTGTACCCTAGAAAGGAAATCCCTGAAACCCCAACGTACCTCGGGTCATCTACGGCTTGCAGATGACCCCTTTTCTGCTCCAAAAGAGCGTGTGCTCCGTAGCACGTCCCGCTGCTATCCCGGCGTACTTCTGCTCGGATGACGGATTTCCTCACCTATCACCCTCAGTCTAGCGCTTATGGAGGACGGAGATCGTTCTGCAATCTCCGGCGTCCGAGCCGTCTGTGATACCGGACACGTTCCCGGGCCTGGCGGACCGGGAGAGTTCTCAACCTCTCCCGGTCCCGCTCCGACATCTCCTTTGCAAGCATAACTTGCTCGCAAAAGGAGACGGCGGAGTTCCACGCGCTCTCGCTCCGCAACATGGCGGCGATCATGCTACCGAGCGAGAGAGTTTCCACTCCGATGGCCGTCACAAGGTCACGCCTCAGCTCCGCCCACGCTGGGCATTCTGCCAGCGTGTGGAGCGCCGTGTCCACGGTCCGGCCATCGCAGTGGTGGCACTCAGGCGTTGGCTCCTTTCGGATCAGACACAGGTGATCTCCGAAGCATCCTTTTCCAGTGATCACCTGCGTCAGCCGATATGAGAGGGTCCCGTGATTCCTCTCGAGCCAATCCTCCATAAGGGGTCTTACCGCCGCAATGACGGCGTGCCCGGCGCTTGGTTGCCCAAGTCGTTCCTTCCACTCCTCCACAAGGACCTGGCGGAGTTGGGTTTTCTGATTCTCGATTTCTCGAGTTTCAGGACTCCGGCCCAACTCCCGTGCCTCCTTGCGCCACTGATAAAGAGCCGCAAGGGCTCTCGCCTCCAGGTCCCATGGTGGAGTTCCAGCCAGGAGACTCGCCGCTTCAAAGGAGATTGTGCGGTATCCTCTTATGACCCTGATGGCCAGCACTCGCTGTGGTCGTCGCAGTATTGCGACGTTGCTCGCCTTGAGGGTCTCCGCCCACACTGGGGCCCCGTAAAGGGCCATTGACCGCACAACTCCTGCGTAGAGTCTCCTGCAGGAGTCATCGAGTCCCCTCATGTTAGGCAGCAGCCGCGCCAACGCCCGTGCTGCTCCCACCAACTTTGGGACCTGACTTCGGAAATGAGTTCCAAAGTCCCATCGGCTATCGAGTACGAGCCCCAGATATCTCATGGAGGACTCAATGGCGATGCGAGTATCTCCTACTATGAGGCTGGATCGATTTGGTGGCTTGTTCCGAGGCCCATGAAAGAACAAGGCCTCGGACTTGTGTAGAGCTACCTCAAGACCCAACCGCCGGATTCGCTCTACGACTTGGGCAACACCGGCCGTGGCCCTCAGGGTTGCCTCACGATGTGTCTTGCCGCACGCCATCACAAGTGTGTCGTCCGCATAACACGTGACGACGACGCCATCTAAGAAAGCACCGCGAAGCACCCAGTCGTAGCCAATGTTCCACAGGAGCGGTCCTAAGACCAATCCCTGCGAAACTCCGCACGACATTTCACGTCTACCGAGACCGGTCTTACTTGGGTTTAATATACACCCTAAATTTTAAGTTTACAAATTACTATCGATACCGGTGAACTGACCGTGTGACGACCAAATTAAGGTTAAAAAAATAAAATATATTATTAAGACTAGGCTATTTTATTTGAGGATTTATAATGAACTATGAATTAAACTCGTAACGTAGATGTCAATTCCCCGGGTGTATAAAAATATGTTAAAAATATAACGGTAAAAGACACCTAAAATCTCATGAGACCAGGGGCAAACGTGACCTCTAAATCTTTTGATCAAGCCAAACCAGATTTCATTCATTCAATTATAAAGCGTATTAACTCGCATAAGATCCTTCCGGTCATTCTGAAAGGGGAGGTACATACACACCTAATACAGTATATATATGCATGTGTATTTTACTACGGTCATTCAGTTTTGACTAGTTAGATTGCTTATTTTAAAAAGTATTTGAATATGGTTACTTTATTTAAATCTAAACGGGGAAACCAATATTTTAGGAATTCTCAGATTAATAAAACAACGAGATAAGAAATGTCAATTCAAGTTTTTATGCACTGCACTTCACATTTACATTAGCCTCGATCGTCTAAATCGTCTTTATTAGAAGTAGTCACATTAAAAACTGTATTAAAACGAGTTCACGGTCTGAATTCATTTATTCATAATATATTTATATTATGTTAACGATTTTAAAATGATTTTCAGACATCTGTCTCTAGCTTATACACTCAATGCAGACGTTTATCTTCGTGACACATTTTCCCTATTGAGTAAAGTTGCAATAAGTTATGCAGACAAATTTAAATAAAGGTCGTTTATGGACAGGGGTCATAGATTGATTCATTGCAATTTGATCCTAGCCGTCAATATCACCTTATATTAATAAATAAAACTTTGTATTTATTTAATAATTCAAACAGAGTACAGTTCCATATTTGTATAAGTGACAAAGTTAGAAGTCCAACATAAACTTTTTAGATAAGAAACTTTTTAGGATTTGCTTGATATCTGAAATTAAAAAGCGTTAAGTTCGAAATTGTTTAGTAATTCAATAAATTGTTAATATTAACCATTAACTAAGAGGAAACTAAATATTGAAGCAAAATTTACATAATGCTTAGTGACCATGAATTCGTTAGTTCACCTTGACATAAATAGAAAATTAAATATAATCATTTATAAAAGTGTACGTTAAAATCTAAATTGGCCGATCGTTTTGCCTCTAAAAGAGCCTGAAATTGAACCCAAAACTTATTTTATTGAGGCTCCTTGAAACATTAAAAGGAAAACTGTATATATCTTTAATGAATATAACTTACTAAACTTTTTACTCTAAAACTTAATAAGTATTCAATTAAAATAAATTATATCAACTGTATTAAATTGCAACATGAACATATAGTCTTGATTATAACCTGTGCAATCTGATTAGCAGGCATCTCGTCTTGATCAGTAGCAAACTGTGGTGGTGGTGGTAATACAGGCGGTGGGAGGGCGCGCGGGTGTGAGCGGAGCCCGCTCGGGCCTTCGCCCGCGCGCCCCTGCATGCGCTCGCTACCGGCCCGCCACCACAACACGTGACTCCTTGCCCAGTTCAACACATTACACCACTATACTAGCGTCAAACAATCACGAGCACACACATACACAGCAATAATCACTTCACTTTCAAATACATGTAATGTACAATGAACAAACAAACAAACTGCCTCGGTGGCGCAGCGGTAGTGAATGCGACTGCTGTGTTAGAGGTCTCGGGTTCGATTCCCGGGATCAAATGTTTGTATGATCTGCAAATATTTGTTTCGAAATTGGGTGTTTTCTATGTATAATATGTATGTATCTAAAAAAAAGTATATAAGTATTCTATCAGTCAGTCTAGTTATCATAGTACAAAAGCTCTGCTTAGTTTGAAACTATATGACGTTTATTTAATGAGAATGTTCTTCTGACTGCAGGAGGAATACACCTGAACCACAATTAATAACTCTAAAGCTTGTTGGCAAAGGCCAAAACAACCACGAAACATTGCACGTGACCTCTGGGAACCCGGATGGAACAATTAATATGCAACAAAAAATTTCTCTTGTTACTGCAGTACAAGAAAATTACAGATTGATATTTTAATTCTATCTGTTAATTCTAAATATAATAAATAAATCAACGTAAGTTTTTTTTGTTTCGACTATTTTATGACATTTTTAGTCTTATTTGAAACCTGTATTCGGGTCAAAACACGGACGCCCTTACATTTTAGGAGAAACGGTGTAGCGAATGGGGTCACCTGTGATTATGTACAAAAAACATTTATGTACGCGTTCCATTTAATAAATACGCAATCACATATTCATTTTAGAACCGAAAAGGGTCACAGTGTAGAGAAAAGCTAAATGAAAAGAATCCTTTTAGCAAAATTAATAAATCGTCTGATTTCACTTTATAGAGTAACTTGTTAGGTTACGTTTTAGATATATACAAATAAGACACCATTTGTGGATTGTAATTTCTATAAAAACAAATTGTAGTATCAAGAAAAGCAGCCAGATACTATACAACCATCACTAACACCAATCTAGAATTACATAATAGGTTTTTTTACAGGCGTGTCACAGTAGAACACCGTGCGGATTGTAATTTTTATAAAAGTAAATTGTAGAACCAAGTATCCAGATACTGTACAACCGTCAGTAGTTAACTCCAGCAATGTATGGAAAGAAAAATATAATTTCTCTCTTCTAATAGTCTACCAAGATAATATGCCAAGAGATGCTGTTACGATATCATGTTGCTTGCATGGGTCTAAGAACCCTGTTATAAGTTGATCGTCATAATTAGTAATTGTCGATTATACAGCAAAATGGGGAATAATAATTAAGTAACTTCAAATTGGTATTAGTCTTTAGATTTGTTGTTGAAACTTAAAATACTCCCATTAACTGCTAATTCAAAAAGAAAATGACAGTCCTCTGGAGCACCAAGCAAAATTTTTAAATGTTATTCGCAATGTTCTGGTGTTTGGCGGCCTAAGTACTGCCAACTGCTCATACTAGTAGTAAACAGTTGATAATAATCAATTCACATTTGCTTAGTCACAAAACAATATGCTAGGCAAATATGTTGTTTACGTAGTTTATGTGGTTTTCATTTAATGACATGTACCAATAGTATACAAAAAAACAACCTATTTTATGTTATAAATCTTTTCCTTTGACCTTTTGCGGGCAAAATGTTCAGAAAGTAGTCAAAAATTGTAAACGTATAGTTGAGTAACGCAAGAAAAACATGGACGTAACTGGATACACACAACTAAATAACAAACGTTTTTCTATTTGATTTTTTCTGTTGACATAACTGAAAGTGAATTGTTTATTATTACTATCATTACCAATACGTATGGTAGAAACAAACAGTTTAAGATAAATATTCATTCTCATTCAGAAGTGTTTATTTTTCAGGATAAGTCCGGAACTTATTGTAACGTAAATAACCTGATGAGTATTTCAACACATGTGGATGTGAGAATGATGAATCACAACCTTGCGACCAAGATATTTCCGGTTGACGTAACAAATATTAAAATATATAGTATTAAATTATGCTACATTCACAATATTTCAATATGATTAATTTACCATCGATTTTAAATACGAAGCAAAATGTCGATACGTTTTAAAATATACACATACATCTGATAGAGTGAAAGAGATTGTAGATTTACACATCATCGTCTCGAATAGGTTACTTCATCACCTTATGCTGTACAGTTAATATTCTAGTTAAGAAATATTCCTTCAGAATATAAGGACTCTTATAAGAAATTCAATTTCAATTATTAAGTTTAACAAATCAATGAAGAGGAACGTATTACAAGAATGGAACACGTGTTCACCCGTGGTTGAAATCATCAACTATTTTCAAAATCATAAGGTAAGATCCTTAGAGCGAGAATAATATGTGAAAAGTTTATCATTCGGTAATATGTACAATGTACATGTTTGACTACCAATAAACCTGATTAACTAAGCATCTAACTGCGTGCTACAGTAAACAATCGAGAAGGGTTTTCATTATTATTCTTGAAGCCCTTACAGCTTTGATTATACAAAATCACTGCGATTTAGAAGAGTTATACTATTATACATTCCACTTTTCTATTATATAATTTACATTGGCGGTTACATGTCGATCGGAATTTTCTGCTCCTCAAAAGAAGATCCATTAAACTATTATCTATCTACTGGTTTTATGCTATCCTTATGTCTCAGGCGTTTAAAATTGAAGACAAATTTACCTCAGATAATAAAACCTAAATACAAGAATTTATATTTAAATAATAGACAAGAAGGCTTTCGATTGTTCTAATATTATCAAGCGTGAAAAGCAGGTCTTGAGCTCTTGTGTGACAGGGCACTACTAGAAATTGATTTATTTAGATGGTCATCTAATACTAGAAAGCAAATATTTTAATGTTAAAAAAGGGATTTTTGTGATATTATATAAATTATGTCTTTGAACGTATTTTATACACATTTTTATAAATCGGAAATTAAATTAAAAGAAAGTCCACGTGGTGATAAACTGTGATTTATTTAACATTTTCCCACATTATGTACTTTCAATTTCAACTTGACCAAAGATAACAATACTGTTCTGTAAGTACGCGACATACTTACTGATGTTATAAAAAATCTCTAAAAAGAAATGTTGTACCTAAATGATGTGACGTATTTAAGTAGACTCTCTGATGCAAACATAATTAATTGCTTAACAACCTAAAGCGAATGTACTATTTCAAAGCATGTTACACAATTTGACATTCAATAGTGGTCTAGACTCATTAAATGTGAAATATTTTTCTAGTTTTCGGTATCATTTATGTGCTTTGCGCATATGGTCGCGCCGATTTTGTATCTTCACATAATAAATTCACTTCACCTTATATGGATATCACAAAACAACGACTACAAACGCTATTTTATAAATCACAACTATCTGTTAAAATGGCTTGTGGTTGGAGATGTAATTGACTATGTACGTGGTAGGCTGCGAGGGCGGATTTTCGAAAATAGGGCGGCAAGACCGAGCGACGCGGCGCCTAACGCGGGACTGTTACCCGCCCAGTTTTTCCCCTCCTACCCTTCTTACTCACCGCCCGTTAGTGGTCGAACAAAACACAGATTATGGAAACACATTTAATAGCCAAAATACAACCTACTTAAAAATCTAAGTTTCTACAAAACATACACAATGATCGTTTAGCGTTCTATTTTATAATTTGTCAATTGTAAAATAGTTACATCAGACTAGTTAAATAATTTGACCTGATAAAGCTTTAGCTAACTGTAATTTTATTTCAGTTATTCTTAGTTCTTCACCATCACACCTGAGTAATTTGTAGACGCGGCAGGTTAGGCTGACGTCGAGGTGGGCGCCGTGGTCGTCGTCTGCACCAGTCCCTAAATGTACGCAATGATCGTGAACACGATGCGCGCGATGGTAACTTGCACCACCTTCGAGTCTCCTCTGCTCCAAAAGTCGTACTCATTCTATCTCCAGGTTTGGGTATGTCATACACAATCTTAGGACTATCGACGGTTTCAGACCCCGGAGCGACCCGATATTTCACTCCCGTAATAGCTTTCTTTATTCCACTGAAAGTACGTTTTGTCGAGCTTTCTTCTTCTTTCACTTCGAAGGTGGTCTCCCTAGGAATGGCCTTTAGTCGTATATTCGGAGGGACACTTGCAGTAATTGTCTTTGCTGGCTTACTGTCTTGGCGTTTAACAAGAAACTTCAGCTTACTGATTAATTTCGGAGGAGGGTCAGTATTTGTACCAACTGTACATACTTGCGGTTTGACGTAGTCACGTTCGGGGACTGTGTAAGCTTGACAAGGTAGTGTCGCTGCTCGTTTTGGTAATGGTTCATCTTGCAGATACGCAATGTGCAATGTGCTGATACTCAAAGGTTGTTGAGGAGGCCACAACTCTCTCGTTGGCGGGATGGGTGCTGGCCGTGCTCCCAGCATACGACGTGCGAATTCGCCAGGCTGCCACAAGTAGCTCGCTGTTAAGTTCCCGTGCGTTTGCATCACGATACCAATCTTTACTAAAGGTATATTTGTTACAATCGCTAATCTAATACTAGGCTTCGTGCACTTGTCGGTTTTCACTCTGATGTCAAGTAGAGGTTTTTTCAATAGGATCAAGTGATCAACATAGAATATGCAATAAATAATGAAATTTTACATTTTTGCACATTACACTTACATTACATTTTTAAGCCTTTAAAATTGCAGTCTTCTTGCCTCATTCATATTCAATGCTGTTCAGGAGTTAAGCTGATGGTGATCTATATCTATATGTGCAGCTACGGAACTTTGGCAATTCGGCATTCCATCCATTCTTCTCCTTTTCAAAAAGCTATCCCTTATTAGCACAATAATGTGTTTCTTCACGAGATATTTTAATTTGCCACGAGTGCTTTAATTGCTAAATTTTTTATTTTGTTAGTGCTCCGAGTAAATGATCAAGATGGTATGCAAGAATATAGTTCTTAAGATACCTTTAAAGTAGTCAAATTAAATTGAAGGAAGAAAATATTGCAGAATGAAAACGTCACAATTATTTGTACAAATCTCTGTTACGCTAGGTGAGAATAACATGACATTGTAAGCCGCTATTCCGAGGCGCAATAATGACTACTTCCGTATGAGTCAGTTATGCAATTGCGCCCTGTTTAATACAATTGTATAGTGAGTCATTACACTGAGGTATTTACAGAATTTAAACATGTTTGTCTTCTGAACAGCTTTAAGATAACGAAAGGAAACTCCTTGCGACCTCCTTGTTAAAAGGACGACGTCTAGTTGTGATAATGCACCCTGATGTAGTTATACAGAGGAATTGAGTGATTTTTAGTAGTTCACTGCTGGATATATAGTGCTCTATAAAAAAAATAATCTACCATGATGGTCAAATTGTATACCATGATGAATTAAAAAAAAAAAAATAAAAAAAACAAGGTTAACAGCAAGTTTAACTTCTATTTGCAGTGTCGTCATCCTCTGCAGAATGTAGGCTTTAAAAATGTGCTAAATGTTTTATTGTAATTATTGTGTATTGACAAGTAGTAATACCTGTAGTAATTACAATTACAATGTCTGCATTCATACATTTTTTGAAAACGTAAAAAAATTATATTAATATTAAGATGGTTTGCCGATTTAAAAGAATGTTTAGTTAGAAAGGTAGTTAAAACCTTCATAGTTATGAAGTTAAAACTTCATCCAAAACTACTGAATAAACAGAGGGAACTTTGAAAACTAGATTATAACTATCTTTACATACACAGAGTTTTTAAATGCTTTTGTTGTATAACTGACTAAATTTTATTAAATGTTTTAAAATCTACAATAAAGTCCACAATTATATACTTTATCCTACAGATATAGTCTATATCTTATGGATAGCCCACAATACCCATTTTTATGTTTTAAGGTTCAATTTGTTCATGTGTTACACTTTCAAAGTAATTTGGACAATATGTTGTACATTGAACATAGACCAAAATAAAATTTTACAACATATTTATCATGAAAATGATTACCTTAGAAGATAATAGAGTGTGTAGCACCAGGGGTTTACGGCGGGGTGGTGTGTCGGAATCGGACCGACTAAAACCACACGGTGTGCCACTCTGCGCCTGAGATAGGAGGGATCCAGGAACCGCTGCTATTACGACATCCAGATCCCTAGAGTGTGTAGCACCAATTGCAACCATTTTAAGCTAGGACAGGTCGCTACTACACTACACTACTACTATTAAAAGTGTTTGAAATATTACTTGTATATACTTATAGCATTCACTGTCAAGAAGCAATATGCCAAAAATGGTGCAATAAAAAAATATCATTATCATTTAATTTTTATACTCCAAAAGTAATTTGATGAGAGAGATATATAACCATGTTGTAACTAAGGTTTGATCCATTCAAACAATTACACAACACTCTGCCTGAATGCTCTCCGCATGAATAGAATCCAGTTGCTTGAAATTGACATTGTCATTACTTAAAATCAACTGGATTTAAACTTAAAGTGACTTCAAAAATCATTCTTTAAATGGAATTATTATAAATCTAAGCATTGTCATACCTTTTTTCTATGGACCCTTATTACTGATGTGTTTGTCATGAATGTTTGTAGATAAGTGGATTAAGACTAAGACAAGATGTATGTGTGATGTAGAATAGCTCATATTGTAATATACCTGTACATTGTAATGTACTACCTGTACTATTTAACCATTTTACAAAGGTATATCAGAGACAATCAAGTCATTGACTGAAACTCAATCAGGTATTATAAAAACCGGTTATGTATATATATATATTTTTTTTTTTGAAAATGAGTAGCTGAGCTAGTCATTATTTGTCATACTATTAAAAAGCAAATGTTATATTTTAGACTATATGAAACAAATACCTATTTAAGTAATGTTTAAACTATCATACTCCTTTTTATATAAATATATCAACAGCTTTTTACAGTTCCCTGCTGGACATAGGCCTCTCTTTAGCAATGAGATTTTGGTCTACTATATACACCACGCTGGCCAGACAGGTTGGTATAGGGTTTGTTTCAAGTTTTTCTTCCCTTTGTAGTGATATTTGCCTGAATATTTTGTTACCTTAGTCACCTTTTATGTATCGTTGTGACACCCATGAGATGAACAGGGTTGGTAACATTATGTATTCTTAATCTGTCACCACATGGACATTTTTATGATTAAGTTTGTGGGTATTAATGCACTAACAATAGGTATGAAGTACATAAACATCAGGTTTATGTATTGCTTACTCAATACCTATCATGAGCGTGCTAATATCATAACATAATTACAGTAGTACCTAATATATTGGTATTATATATAGTACACATTTGAAATCAAGAACATTTACTTTAGTCTTACCTTAAGTGGTCTTGTTATAGTGACAGTCTCTATTACCGTAGTAGATGCCATTATATTAGTTTCCAGAGTTCCTGAAAGGAAAGACAATATGTGTACACTTGTGTGAATTAATAACTTAGATTATGCAATAGACAGTACTAAACATACATTAAATATAATATGTATTTACACTGAACACTACATCTACTTGACATGATCAATGATAGAGTAAAAATTAATACCAATATTTAATTAGAGCATAAATATTCAAAATGCAGAGTTCAAAACATGAAATAATTATAGCAGACACATGTTCAATATTCATTCTGGATCACATATTAAAGGTAACAACAAGGTCACTCTGCAAAGGACAAAATAGTTCAAGTTTTTGTCTGTATATGTAACCCTATCAAATAATGATTACATTAATATATAAGTGATGTAGAGTAATAATTTGAGGTATTGTAGGTTTAAATTTGTAGAAATAATAATTTATTAAAACGGTTATAACATAATACTAAAAAATATAAGTAGTTACATGGACTAGATTTCTGTGGACTGTAGTAGATGCAGTTTGAAATTTTAAACCAGAACGTTGCACGACCTGAGATCACTATTAATAATTAAGTTAAAATTAAGTAATGTATTACGAGGAACAATAGAATATTATTGTTCATTTGTTACTGATTTCACAATCTCTACACACAATTCACTCACGCAGGCACAAAATAAATACTAACAAATTGACAAACAATGACATAAGTCTTGGTACCCATTACTCAAACAAAGTAAAGCCCGTCTCACGAAAGAAGTCTCGCAGACGCGGTGCTGCGGCCATGTTGCCAGCTTCTACTATTGGAATTCCCAAGCACTCCCACTGTTGGTGGATTCCTGGTAGTATATAAAATGTAAAACTTTGTTCTTTCTACTGCTGACACTGCTTGAATTATAGTCATCCATATTACAATCGTCATCAGACTCCGTTTCACTATTACTTGCTGTAGATATTATAATCTGGTCTATTTCTGCAACTCATTGTTTCAAAATTACTCATATTCTAAATGCTTTTCACATGTTTGCACTGGACAAATTAATCTTCTTGAGTCACACTTGCAAACGATTTTTAACAATATGCTCTTTGTCCAAGTCAGTTTAAAATGAATACAGTTTTCACGCAACAATAGTTGTATTTGAGTTTTTAAACACAGTACGAACTTTAGAATTTTCAATGGTATCGGTAAACTTTAGGTACATGTTTTAATCTAAAAACAAAAATAAATACTTCCATCTCAATACAGATACTGAAGTACAAAAAACACATAATTAATAACTCCAATTATGTGAGATTTTGTTTTTATTTCATTTAGTGGCACTAAAATGCAACAATTTTTTTGTTCTGCTTCACAAAACTCCTTTACCTTTAATATTAATTCTAGACTTTCGTAATTCAGATTATATATAATATTTTAGTATACTCTGCATATACTCTATGTAGAGACAATATAAAAATGATAGCCGATTATAGATATAAAATATCAGGGGAATAGTTGACTTACCTCTTGAGGTTTATCATAGAAAAAGAATACTCTTTTGTCAAGTCCAATCCATTAACGGTTCAAATATGTGAAAATGTTACGGGAGTTCTTGGGACCGATTCTAATGGAATTTGCTGGCTACAATCGTAACGCATGGTTTCAACAAGATGTAGTCACTTGTTGAAATATACATCACAACACACATTCAATGAGTCCCTGCCGGTGGTGAAAGACATGTTTCCGTAAAAGCTGATTCTCTCGCGGTCTCTTTGCTGACCAGTATTTGAAGATTTTGGTGCTTGCTTAGTATATTGCAAACGTCGAAACGGTGGTCATTTAGATTAATTTTTGATTAATTTTAAAAAATAAAAACCAATTAATTAGCTTTCTTGTAAATTAACAATTTTTATAATATATCGAATAGTTTTTTTATACAATATTTTCAAATGATAACTAATTCGTAGCCTCGTGGTGAAATTTTACTACAGAACCTTGACATCGAAAGGATTTGCTTACTTTTTTGTAGTCTAGTCGTTGACAACACGAGTTTATCTTTTTTTTTTGGTATTGATATCATCAGTGTCGATAAATTTTGTAAATAAATTAACATTTTTCTTTAGATACACAAACATTTAATAAATGAAGCTTTCCGCCCGCAACTTTGCATGGAATTTGGTTATATCGCAGCCTTTAATGAACTCAACGGTGCTTTTTCTTCAGACCTTTTTACAAATACCATTTTTTCAGACTGAAATCTTATTACAACTGGAATTAAATATAACATAAATTATTCATGGATGTATAACAACTGGGATTCAATATAACCTGTTACTTAGGGATAATGTAGGTTTCTAATGGTGAAAGATTTTTTGTAGTTGGTAATAATACAAACATATAAAAACAAACAAACCGTTCCTCTTTATTATAAGTATAGATACAGATCTATATATGTAGATAAGGCACAGTAAGACAAAAACATTGTCTCAATTAAAGTAAAGAAAATAATGGTAAGGTACTCCTCATTATAGGCCTTATAGGATTTCCTTATAAACAACGTATTTTTCGTTTTTTTATTACTTGGCAGTGTAAATAAGTAAGAGGAGTAGTTGGCACGCGAGCAAGCAATATTAAGTTATCCATGAGACAAACAATTTTCTCTTAAATCTACCCCAGCTACTTTGAAAGTTTGCCCTTGAGATTTACATATTAATCGTCATCGCAAAACGAACTTTCAGTGGAAATTGAAAGCGTTTGAATTCAAAAGGAGAGCCAATGGCTATTATAGGAATACCGTTTCTTCGTTCACCGGCATGAACACCGTTTTTTGTCGGGCTCATCCAGCCAAAATAAGAACCTCATCTAAATTTTTATGTAAGACTCTGACTTACAACCTGGTGCTGTTACACAATTTCGGTGGTTTCAGATTACGTAGTAACATTACCGGTATACCTATTCGCAGTGCAAGCCTATGTCAAAGGAGACCAGCTGGTTTAAGTGAATTTAAAAATTCGACTGGATAATTTATAGCGTCGTCTACATTGCACGGTGTGTCTATAGAATTGTAAATCTTTTCTTCTCCGTCGAATTATTTTAAAAGTATTTCTTAATAAACACAGCTTGTTCATTTTTGGAGTCAAGCACAGGCGCAGTTCGATAACCTTCCAGCAACGTAGCAGCGATCCTTGATGAGGCGACAGCTAAAGCAATATGTTTTGAGCTTCTAATTTTAGGCAGAATTAAGTTTATTAGGTTAGTTTTTCCAGTACCACTAGGCACATTCAAAAAGAAAAGTTGTCCTGAATTTGTATCTATACTATTTAAAATATTATCGTATACCGCCGTTTGTTCTATTGTTAGAACATTTTTATTATCGTTGACGAATCTCTAGAATTTCTATATTGTAATTAGTCTCTCTTAATACTATAATGTTCTCTAAATTGAATCACCTGGTTGGTTGTAGCAATCCATATTCCATGAGTGAAAGCCCATCTAATGAAAGGACAGCTTCCTGAAGAACTAGAAAACATTTGTTGTATACCTCGCTACAAATGTTATCAATATCCTCTACATTTCTATGGATTTAATGCTTATAATCTTCCGATAACATCTTCAAATATATCCCAAAGTGCTAATGAATCTAATACTTGACAAAACACCACTAGTATAACAAACAAATTCCGAATTCTAGAGGGAGATCCAGAAACTGCAGTATCCATCCATCCACCAATATTTTAGAGGGCACACCAGTGCTGGTCGTCTTCAAGCAAATCCAAAGTCTTGTAAGCGGATTGATAAGTGGGATATACTTCGATTTTAACAGTTCTCAGAGCCTCTAATTAAATTGAGCCTTTTGTTTCATAAAGCAGCATGCGTAGATAAAAACACTCCGCATTGTTGGGATGCACCATACACACTCTGCCCCATGCCTTTTTATTATTCATGGCCAGCCCGGAACGACAGCCCCTCTTTTTCTTCTTTCAAAGTGACTATTTTTATACCAAACATATATTTGTTTTACTTGGTTTTAAATATTTATTCTCATTAAGAATTATGATAATTCACTTACATGCGAACATTATTACAACTAATACACAAATGTATATTACTTGAGAGCATACATAAAAGCGGTAGCAATATAAAAATCTCTTCTACTGCTACCCCCAATGTCACAATTTCGAGCGAAGAGGGACATCACAACACAAAGATATAAGATTTTAGTGCGCTTCATTAGAAGCAGTATATTCATTTTTATAATTTTTTTTGCGTATTTTGAGGCTAAAAAGTTAAGTAATTTAAATTATTTATAATTAAAATTTATTTATAATGCATCGGTCATAAGAACTCCCGTAACATGTTTGGGCGTGATATTTGATTCATATATTAACAAATTAGTGTAGCTACTAATGATTTGATAATAAGTTTCTAAATTATCTATGGGATTGAGTTTTTTGGAAATACTTGAATTATTTTAATTTTAATTCCGGACATAAACCACTACGAACAATACCACTTCCAGATGGTGATCGTGTTGTCATGTTGACCTATGTTTTACTTACTAGATATTACTAGTCTTCTCCCCTGAATGAGTGCTTCGTTTTTTCACAGCTGGACAAAGACACAAGATGCGCAGGAGTATAACGTCCAATGCCACTTATGCTGGTTACACTGATAACAGCTTTATGATTAATAAAATAAGGAAGATTTCGTCATTTTTATTTTCAAGGGCAAAAGTAGAACAATCTGTTCCTTTATTCACATATTTGCATACGTATTAAATGAATTTTACTGAATTACAGTACTAAACGTTAATATGAGCACCAAAAGTTCTTGAAAGTATAGCATTGTGAGGAACAACCCATAGATTATCTAAACGTACTCCTTTTACGTCAACAGTTAAGCCCTATCTTCTGTAGGATGGCGCCTGTATTGTGGTTAACCGTTTTCGCCTGTTTGAGTTTCTTTAATAAGTTGTTTCCGAAATCTTTTATTGCAGCTGTTTTGTTTCATGCAAGGGGATTTAAAACTAAAACTTTCACAGGGATCACGCATCACACAGTTTTGCGTCTCTTTCTAGACCTGGAATTTCGTCACTAATAACTTTATCAAGATCTGCCGTAATACTATTTTTAAGCCAGAATAGTTCGTGAATGTGCAGAAGCTTACGCTTTTACCATTCGACTGAGTACATCAAACATAAAACAGCGTACATGCTCTATATATTTGCCCTTTGCTCAATAAGTTCATGATTTTTTTAACTTTCAAATGGAACAATCTGGCGATTAAGCCATGACGGTCGTGAGAATTTTGACCTGGCAACAAATGTTTTGTAATATCTTCCCATTGTAGGTTACATGTAAAAGTAACAAAAACATCTGGACGTCCAAATCGACGAACGTAGATCATGATATCTTGGGTTCGCTCGTGCATGTATCGAGATCCACTTGTAAAAGACAACACTACCACTTGACCCAGATCATGAGGGTCTGCATCTTGCCTGCCTACGGCATCCTTTAAATGAATATAATTTTCAGCCTGCAATTTAGAGTTATTACGATATATATATAATGAAGTCTTTCGGTTCCAATCTTAGCATATACATACGACAACCAAAAATTTATTGAAGAGGGAGAGATAGTAAATAAGATAATTTACTTCATCGCCTCTGGACATTATCCGGTAGGCATAGAAATCTGTAGCAGAAATTGTCTTTTTAAAACCTATTTTAGGATCGGTCTAGGGTAAATGAACAGAGTAACCATCCTCACCACGACAAAAAAGAACAGGATACTGTAAAACGTCGAAGGATCTATGGGTCTCGCTAATTCGGTGCAAAGCACTACTATTGCTTTCTAAAATAATGTCAGACTTTTCAAATTCTTGGCCAATAATGACTAACGCTACTTAATTTGTCACAGGAACACTATAACGACCTAAATGACAATCTATTGTTTTTTTCCGGGTTAATAACAACTTTGAATGTTTCACAATTGGCTGCAACCTTTACGGTAACTGTTTTTAAAACTTTTATTTATGAATTTACATCATGAAGAATTTTTTGAAGCCCTTTTACTAAATAAAGCTTTTTAAACATGAAAAGTTTAAATATTTCAAGTTTGCTTTCCTTTCGCCTTCTCCTATAAAATAGATTTACATAAATCGGGTATTTTGTTGATCCACAGGCAGTAAACTTCCAATCAGATAGTAAACCTCGCCTGAATCTTAAATATCACCGTGAATCCATTCTCTGAGACCTGTTTTGCTACGAAAGAGGTCATTTGAAAACGCTCATTATATTTTCCAATGTTATGCGTAAACTGATTGCGATCAGGATGAAAAGTCATAATTAAGCTGTAAAGTGACTCAAAGGGTAGTTCAAATGCCTCAAGTAAAGTCTTCCCTCCACTACGACATATGCCAACAGTTTCCTCTTTCCATTTTAATGCATTACACATGATGATGATGTATGGGTGTTATGTTTGAATGTACTTTTGGAAGAGTAATTACCTTATTAAAAACTGAAATATCTTGTGTACTTACTTATAAACTGACTTTAGGGCTAGAAAAGTTATGACTGTAAAAATATCTTATTCAATTGAAAATTTATCTTATTAATTGTTTGGATGAATTAACAAACGTACGAATTAATACATTGCATTGCTCGTGGAAATTAAACACCAGATCTGGCAGCACTTGTCCTAAAAGAAAATACTAAAAATGTCAATGTCAAAATACCGGCTCTAGCGGCGACTGGCGGCTAAATTTCTCCTTGTCTGCCATTGTTGCGTCTCAGTACGGCGTCTAAGATACTTATTCTGAATGTTGATTCCTTTAGCGAGAACGTACTCGATTTCAGAAAACAATAAGTGATTTACAATGGCTGTTGTTAAATCTTTAGCGATCAGAGGTATTCGGAGTTTCGGTCCAGAGGATTCTGATGAACAAGCTATATCCTTTGAAAGTCCTCTAACACTAATTCTGGGACAGAACGGATGTGGTAAAACAACTATTATAGAAGCCTTGCGCTATGCTATCACATCACAAATGCCTCCAGGCATTGGACACAATGACTGTTTTGTACACGATCCTAAAGTAAACAGATCTACGGAGGTTCTTGCGCAAATAAGACTTAAGGTACCTATATTGTACTGGATATGCTAATTAACACTTGCTGTTGTTATTGTTTAAAAATTTCAAAGCTTTTTTTCATTTAATTATATTTGTTTTATAGCTTTTAAATGCTAAAAATCAAAATATGGAAGTGTCAAGATCCATGAAGGTGATCGTTCAAAAAAAGAAAACAACATTTCGGACACTCGATTCCCTGTTATCGATAACTAATGAACAGGGACAAACAAAGGACATTTCTAAACGATGCGCTGACTTGGACTCTGTTCTACATGATGAGCTTGGTGAGAACAATATTAGTGATATTTTGGTTCACTGGATTTAAATAACCCATTTTAATTGATAAATGTTGTTTTTGTCGATTGATGTTGTACACATATACATTAGTTATCATGCATGCATGTATTATTTTAAAGTAACATGTAACAATTGTAGGCAAACCTATAAATAAATAAATAAATAATGCTCCATAGCTTATTATAGGGTAACAAATTCATATGTATATATCTAATGTAAATAGAATTTACAGTAATGTGTAGATAGCACAACACAGATCATCATGATCAGCTCATTACACTGTGTACTCATTGTAACAAACCTACTCTAAATCTTGACAGACCTGTCGGTCCAGTGGTTGGTGATACTGCTACTGCTGCTAAGCTGGCGATATTGGTTTTGATTCCCAGCCAGGGCAAACACTTATAATGAACATAATAATATGTTATCTGGGTATAACTGATCTATAACTTGTATATGTTTAGAAATATGGGCATGTTTATGAGATGTCTGGTTACCATAGGTTTTACCTAGTTTGGAAACAGAAAATGGAATGTGAGATGTTAATGGTTATTATTGTTATAAGTAGTATGTATATATATATGAGGATTTTCATTTTCAGGAGTATCTCGGGCAATATTGAACACAGTAATATTTTGTCATCAAGAAGAATCAAGTTGGCCTTTGGATGAAGGCAAGAAGGTTAAAGATCGTTTTGATGAAATATTTGACTCTGACAAATATAGCAACTGTTTTGACAAATTAAAAAAAATAAGGAAGAGCTATGCAACTGACATCAAAATACTTAGTGAGTTCCATTTGTTTATTTTCTCAGTCTTAAACAGAAAGAGTTGTATTACTGCTGAAAGAATCTCTGAGTGATTGTTATTGTTATATATTGTGTTCAGAAGAAAAAGTGTCACTGTTTCCACTCACTTATCTAACTTAATTTTAATTCCAATAAGTTTTCTTAAAACACATTCATTCTTTGTTTATACTTAAAGTCAGAGTCTGGGGCCATATTTTGAAACTGATTTTAAGCAGATATTTTTTTATTGAATGTACCGTAAACGAGAGTCCCTGCTCCATACTCAAGTGAGCTTATTACAGAGCAATGTTTATAATGAAATATTCACTCAAGTATATATTTTGTTGGATGTCATATGTTTTTACAGGAGAAATTAACATGTTTCATGATAATCTCTTTCTCTCAATAGTTCTGAAAGATATACTGTACCTTTTGTACTTTATTTATGAAAGAATTTTATCATACTGAGGAGGATCAGGTCATGTCTCTTCAGCACAATAGAGAGAATCATCTGACAAGGCCAGGTAATCATACCGGGCGGATCACAGCCCAACAATTACTGTTGGGTAGTTGCATATATGCTCATTGGCACGAGAATTTCTATATTGCGATACAGGATTAATAGCTACTCTGTAGTTCATTGAATCTTTGGTAGATGGCACAGTAGTATGTTTTTGTTTGCAATAAGAAAGTCACATCACTCCTGTCCAAGACTGACTGGTGTATTGATGAGCCAGCTGTCTATGCTCTGTATATGCAAATCATAATACATATTTAAATTTCCTTTAATAAACCTTCAAGTGTTTGTTTAAATAAAAATCACAACATTTTGGTTTATGTCAAAAGTGTAATATAAAAACATTGATGGATTGAATATAATTTAGTTAATAATAATAATTTAGTTCTTTTAAATGTGTTTAAATTGCTATTAATGTATTATAAATTCATAGAAATTATATTTGTAAAATTAATATTTCAAAATAATTTGCAGTGTGGTATGGAATAATGATGTTGGTAAAGCGAAAATGTAATTGAGAACAGATTGTAGGATAAAATCAAATACTAAGACGAGTTTCAGCTGAGTAGCATTTAAAACACTTACTATAGTAGAATGATGTTTAATTTTTGATGTGAACTTAAAACTGATTTCAGGTAATCAGGGTGCAAAATAGAAACCTGGGTCTACTTTTGCTAGATAAAACTTTAGGAAAGTGAAATAACATAGTTTATCTAGAAAAATATATAATTTAACATCTTATTGAGGAATCATAAAGTTATAATGCTAATAATTAATATTGGTATGGTCTGGATAATATATAATTTTTGTTATAACTACTTTTGTCCAGAAACTGATGTAGAAATATTTTATAAATATCTAAAATTACTTTGTTATTTATGTTTCAGCTGAGCGTGTCGCTATTTTAGAAGAACAGAAAAAAGAACTTGACTCAAGAAAGATGGATGTTATCAACACAGAAACTACCATATCGGAAACTGAATTAAAATTAGGTGAACTTGTTAATAAAATAGAACCAATTGAAGGGAAGTTAAAAGAGATCAAAACAGTTGAAGCCAACCTTGCTACTTATGACACTAAGCTTGGGAAACTAAAAGTCAAGTAAGTATAGTATACTCAGAATGTGTTTAAATGTTTCAAGTTCTACACTCAAGTAAAAACATTTATAGTATGTAAGCAATACTGGTATGTTAACATTTTATTTTTAACTAGTGAAATTTAAAAAAATTGAGAAAATATTATATTAAAGTATTTAATTAGAAGTATTGCTACTACAGGTTGGAACAATGCCGCAAACATGAGGAGGATTTAAAGAAAGAAATAAAGAATCTATTTGAAGGCACACTGCCAGAACTAAAGGAGAAAATAAGTAAGACTCATTGTTCAATCTGTAAATTAACAACACATCTTTGAAGAGGAATAGATAGGTCATCCCATTGATGCAGGTGTGATGTTTATCGTGGTAACTGTATGAACGTTACACTACAACCATGACTGCCATGCCTTTTACACCTCCAAGTGAGGCATGACAAAACATCTCACTAAGCATCCATAGTATAGGTCACACTACTGCAATGTTGGCGTTCGTAATGATTATTGTGACCGAAACTCTTGGATTATATTAATGCTTTCCATCAAGCAGAGTAGTGTCACTGGCAGGCTCTAAAATAAAAAAAAATCATTGAAGAATAGTCATTTTCCTTGCTAATTATTTTGTGCTTGTTTGTACAACTACTTATTACTACATGTTATGTGTTATGTAAAGTGCTTTTGTAGGACAAAAGTAATTGGCCAACTGTCTCAGGTTCTGTGTGAAATAAAAGGGAATATGCATGTATTTTTTTATTTTTTAAAAAGGGTTCTACTATATATTACAATACCAAATATAATTATAACACATCCAAAATTTAAACCAACAAGCTAAACAAAAATTTAAAATTACTATAATTTTCGGACGATTGAACCAGGGCCATTTTGGCGCGCTTATTATGTCATGACGGACCACACTCATGTCAATAACGAAGTATTTGGTTCACAAATGCACCGAGTTATTTTTTTCTAATCAAGTTATTATCATGGAAAAGTAAAGAAGTAGAATGAAAAATAAATAATGTAATAGTTGTGAAGACTATTGTAACATAAGTAAGGATATTAAAAAAGTGAAAAAATACATATAACAATATTTTTTGCTAAGTCTACATACTGTTTTGTTTACAAATTTCGACGAAAATATAACCTGTTTTATGAAAAAATCCAAGGGTAAATTAACGTCAAATTTTGTTCCACCAAGTGTTGCCTTTTACAAATTCACTACTACTACTTTACAAGGGGATTTAAAAAAAGCTAAAGGTATTTGATTATTAATTTACACTCATAAATTGTAATACATTTCAAAAATAATTACATAAATAGTTATTTGTAGTAGGAAAGTTTACAAATAAAAATATTTTGTCAATTTTGGCGTCTCGTGTATATACCCTATTATTTAAGGACTATACAATGAGCCAAAATTAATAAATAAATAATGTAGGTTATAGATTACAAGCTTTGATTTGTATTCGGCATTTGTCATTATTAAATAATTTGACCCATAATAAATAAAACATTTCATGCCCTGTCAAGGGTCATTCAAACTAATTTATCATCATTTCAGCAAGTTTTGATGCCACAGTAAAAGCTAAGCAAAAGGAACTGAAAGAATCTTACACAAAGATTTCTAAATTTAATGATGAAGAAGAAAAAGTTGCAAATGAGATACAATCAAATAAACTAAAGCTTGAAAAACTAGATGTGCTGGAGAGTCAAAATGAGAAGAAAGTTCTCGAAAGAAATGAAATGATTGGTGATGTGGCAAAAACGGCAGGTAAATAAGTATGCTATGCTGGTACAAAAGCAAACATATATCCTACATAGTAAACATAGATTCAAATATGTATAAAATGTTGTTTTAAGGTCTTGAAGATATACACACAATTGGGACCAATGAGGAGGCAGAAAATGCAATGACTGCTATCAGTGATAAGATCAAAAGTTTGGAAAAAGAAGAATCTGAACTTAAGTCTATTGCTGATCAGGAAGAGAAAGAAAAGCAAGTTCCTGTGGATAAAAGTAGAGAGACATTGGTAGGTTGAACAGCTGCATTTTTTTGAAAAAAAAATTTTTGAAAAAGGTGTTGTGGCATGAAAGTTGTCACAATTTTGCTACTATTACTGCCTCGGTGGCGCAGATGATCTGCAAATATTTGTTTCGAAGTTTGAGTGTTTTCTATGTATAATATGTATGTATTTACAAAAAAAAGTATACAAGTATTCTATCAGTCAGTCTAGTTATCATAGCACAAGCTCTGCTTAGTTTGAAACTAGATGATGTTGAGTGTCAAATGTCCGAAATATTTATTTATTTATTCTATTACCACATCCCTCCAAAATATTAAATCAGTTATAATTTACTAAATATATACAAGTTGCTGTAAATATTTATTTTATTCTCTTTTGTAAGAATCTTCTTCCGAAGCTTATTAGTAGCAGGTCTGACGTCACTACGAATTTAAACATAAATATGAGTGTAACTTTTTAGAATAACACTAAAATTATGCAATTTTTAGCTATTGTATTTTTCGTATTGGTAACTTTATCCATAAATCTATAAAATAAAATTATAACCAATATATAAATGTAAAGAGTAATCAGGTAATCAGAGAAATTCTCCATTTTTCGCCAAATCTATATTATTAAAAATTATATTTAACTATATCTGGCTTTGTTTTTGCTTTGCATTACTAAACTGAAAGTTACATTTGATATGAACTTATTTCAGGCTCGCCACAAGCAACAAATAAGTACCAAATCATCAGATATTGCAAAAAATAAGAGAGAGGTAGTGAAATTAGACAGAGAAATTTCTTCTGCAAATGAGTCTAAAGTGCGTTTGGAGGTCGCAGAACAGAAGTTCAAGAAAGCTGAAGAGTGAGTTTAACACATACTAATTATTTGATTAATACAGAAGTTTTCGACGGTCACTTTCGTGTTCACGAGTGAACTTTATTAAATTTTGTACACCCAATATTCAGTGCAACTAAAGAAGCATAGCGGACAAAAAAACACTACCGCACCATGTTGTTGACATTCTACGAAAGTGAACGTTATTAGACAATCAACAAATATATAGGAATGAAGTCTCTCAATGATAAGTCACTGTGTTAGAACAAAATATTAGCCAATAATACAAAACATGTTAGCGATTGTAGAAAGAGAATCGACGCGCAACACTTACATCTTGGGTAAAATTCATAACTTAATGTTAAGTGGTTTATTGCTGAATATCTTTGATTACATTGTTATAAAAATTTATTCAACCAATAATAGCTACATTGTAGGATACATGCATTTCATCATACATGCATTTTCAGAATCAGCTTAACAAAACAGTTTAGTGAACATCTGCGTCTAAACTCGATAACTAAATATCTGTGTTTTAGACGACAGCGCTCTTTCCTTCCGAATATTATATTTCACTAAATATGTATGTGGAGGGAATGTGTGTGATGTCCCTCCGACCAGGTGAAGTGATTATGTCTGGCTAGCCATGGCCCAACAGTTGGATGTTGAGATGTTGCACATATGCTAATTGCATCGAGAACCTCTATTTCTCAAAACAGGAATCGTAATAGCTTCATAGTTAATTGTGATACGTAGTTCGATGTATCTTCGCTAGATGGCGCTGTTGTATTTTTTGTTTGTTGTTGTGTATGTGGAAGTCGCCTCCTGTACAAAATGGATCAATGAATAAAATCAAAAATAAAACAAAAAATAAGTAGTATTGTAGAGTATAGGTAAAGTTGTAAAGTGAGTAACTACTGTTACTATAAAAAACTCCCAAAAAACAGAGCTCTCAAGAAAAAAAATCTTAAAATGATGTATAACTACTACTTAAAAGAAATAAATGTACCCATTTTTTGCAACATTTTCAATGATGCTCCATTCCTCTGGTTGTAGTGAGATACTATACAGACTGACTGGTGAGATACCTTCAATATTTGAGGACGTGATAGTATGCGAACATATATCATGAAATAAAATAACATAAAAACGAAATATTAAATAACTTCTTAGTAAACTTCGTACACAGTACACCGAGAGCCCAGTATTTAACTGCGGAATACTTGGACACCGCGCGGCCGCACGTGTCTATCAACACAGAATACATAGGTACCTACCTACACTGTACAGCTGTTGCCTATGTAGCGGGATGGAGGGCGGGGGTGGGTGCCGCCGCGCCGCTCGTGACTAGATCAACGTAAACAGTGCGGCGAGCTTAGGGAGTATAGTATCCAAATTTCACTTATTTTTTAGAGACATTTCGATAAAAAATAAGTACCTATTTTTTTATATCAAGTTAACGAGAATCGAGTACCGAGTACTCTCCATAAGTATTGAAGGTATCTCACCAGTCACAGTGTATAGAATTTGTGGATGAATTTTTGAGTTTTCAATTCTTACTAGTAGTTCCTATCTAAAATGCATCATATACCTAGTTTAATCCAGGTTACACTAAGACCTAACTTTATTTTTAAATATTGCAGTGAGTTTCAACAGCTAGAAAAGGAATTAAATACTGAAGAAACTCAACAAAACATCAATGAAGGTGAAAAAGAGTTAGAAAAGTATGAACAAGAGATTGAAGAAGTAGATAAGAAGGTTGGCATTTATATCTAATGTAACAATTATTAGAATAATTCTAATTTTCCAAAGTTAATTCCTGAACTGTCTTTTAATCAGATATAGGGTTCTATCTGCCATTATGTAAGTGAGTCCAAAATTTATTTAGGATAATATAGGTGTTAATTTTACTTCTGCGGGGTAGCCCATTCAAGAACACTTTTCACAATAAAATCTTTCATATTTTCAACCACATTTCTTACATTATCTAGGCATAATAATGAATTGTCGCTGAAACCTTCCAATTCTCTAAAGATGCGAATATCTTTAACTCGCAACCCAAAACAAAAAGGTAACAAACATCTATCAATTAAAGTTGTTTATGACAACGTGATAAAAACACAAGAAGTCTCACATATGTAATGTTAGTGTTAAATGTTCAATGATGTATTGTTACCAAACCAGAAAAACACCAGCTGAAGTGATATATGATAAATCTATGGACACATTTCTACATACTTAAGTGTATTATCAGTGTGGTGACGGATTAAGAATACAGAGTATCACCACCTCTATTATTCTTATGAGTATCGTAATAGGCATCTAAGGGAGCAAACAGCGTAGGACAACACCACTGCAATAACAACCTAAAACGACAGCATCCGTTCTGTCGTGTTTCGTTGGTGAGTGCGAGACGGGAGGCCCATTGATGCAAGAGGGGCAGTTATCGTAGTGACTGTGTGAACCTTACACTGCCACGATAACTCATGTCTTTTACGTCTCCAAGCGGGGCGCTAAAAAGCATCTCACTAGGCCGCCATAGTGTGGGTCACCATACTGTATTGTCTGCATTTGCAAGGAGTATGGTGACCTCATCTCTTGGATTCTATCTATCTATTATATAAAAGACGTTATCGCTTCTAAAAGACGTCTAAGACCAGCAATGGACTGTCAAAGTCTGTTGATAAAGTGTCTTAAATTGTATGTTTCTATGATATTTCAGATATCGGTTCTGCAAAAGCAAAGTGCTAAGTTGAAGGAGCTACAAGTTAAAGAAGATTTACTCAAACAAAAAGAGAAGCAATGTTCAACTTTAAAGAACAAGCACAGGTCTACTTTGACAGATCTCTTAGGTAGCATGCCAGAAAAAAACTTTGTAATATCACTGAACAAAATGGAAGTCACATTGAATAGTGAAGTCACTTCGTTAAAGAAAAATTTAAGTGATAAAAAGACTGAGGTAACTATAAACAACAGAAATTTCACTTAAAATTTAATATTGCAAGCATACAGGCGGTTCAGGTAAAGACAGAAGGAAAACAATAAACCTGCTTATGGTAAAACATAAAAGTGAATTGAATGCACCATTGGCGTAGTGGTTTAAGCGGTCGCCACGCCGCTGTCAACTAAGCTGAGTGTTATGGGATCAAACTCCACATGGGGAAACACTTTGTGTGATCCACAAATTGTTGTTCTGAGTCTGGGTGTTCTTTGTGTCCGTTTCTTATGTGTTTGTAGTCCCTACGACACAGAATTTGTTCGGTGGGCGTTGTCTTTTAAAAAAATAAAAAAAGAATAGAAAAAAAGACATTCAACTATACTAGATTACGCTGATGTCAGCTACCTCGATGTCACTGAGGAGCAACTTGATCAACTTGAGCGCCTTCTAAACTTTTGCATTATATTTATATTTAACTGCCACGGTGGTGCAGCGGTAGTGAATGCGACTGCTGTGCTTGAGGTCTCGGGTTCGATTCGGGTCGGACCAAATGTTTGTATGATCTTCAAATATTTGTTTCGAAGTTTGGGTGTATTCTATGTATAATATGTATGTCTTTACAAAAAAAAAGTATATAAGTATTCAATCAGTCAGTCTAGTTATCATAGTACAAGCTCTACTTAGTTTGAAACTAGATGACGTTGTGTGTCAAATGTCTAAAATATTTATTTATATATTTGGTTTAAGTTAATATGATCATGTGACTGAGTTCACAAACTGCACAACTGCCTACCAATTTGATTTCGACGAAATTCACATATTCTTTCTATACTTTATAGCATATAATTCAATTCATTTACCCCACCTCACTTAAAAGAACGTTTTGTGTTTTTCAATGACACATTCTCACGGAAACTTTGGAGCTAGTGTTAAGACATAGCCACACTAATATATTCTATGGCAAATCTTGTACGGTACGGGCTGTCAGGTTTTAAAACGCCTTGCTGATATTCAATAGACGTGCCCAAACACTCACAGGATATAAGAATATGGTCAAAGATCACTTAGGTTCATAAGTGTTCTTTGCTGTCAATAGCTCTACATGACAAACGATTTCATAATTATTAATATATATTAAATATATTTATATTGTATATGTATTTATGTGTGTATTTATACATTTATTTTAATGCTACCATAGTTTCAAAACACCCAAATTACTCTTTATTTATTTTTCTTTTGTCGATTTGAAGGTTGCCTGGAAGAACTTACTTTTAGCATTAAAGTCGCCCATTACACATATCTTTTTGCAATATTCAACTATATGTGCGTTATTGTAATTTTTGTACAATGAAATTATTCTGGTCTACATTGCTCAAAGAAACTACTGCATCTACGTAACTCAGACAATTAACATATAATAAATGTGTCAAGTAAAATTATATAGTTATTTAACAATTTAAATAGTTAATATAAACAAAATAATTTTTTTTCTATCTTAAGAGCCTGCCAAAGTGACTCTACTTTGCCTGATGGAAAGCATGAATAGAATCCAAGAGTTGTGGTCACCATACTCATTGCAAATGCTGATAACGCAGTATGGTGACCCACAACTATGGCGGCCTTGTAAAATGCTTTTTCACACCCCGCTTGGGGACCTAAAGGGCATGACAGTCATTACAACAGTGTAAGGCTTACACAGTTACCACGATAACTGTCACCCCTACATCACATTACCATTACCTAGTATCTAATATTTTGACACTGTTGCAAGCAGAGTGCCGATACGTCGGACACATCCCGTTTATAATAACTTAACAAGTGAAAATGACCATAGCATACATGATAAATCTAAAAAATTTCGTAATATTATTTAATCCCGTACTTGGTATTCATTAGAAAACGAAACTGGAAGAGGAAAGAAAGTATGTTCGCAAGAATCTCACAGAACGTACAAATGAACATACAAAAGCTGAAGAACAAATGTACAAAGTGTGTAGTGGCCAATCTTATGAAGCTACACTGCTGAAAGTTTGTGAGAAAGTCGAAAATCTACAGGCAAGTATTCACACTTAATTTGTACTTTTTTTGGTAATGGGGCATAAATCTGTGCTGATCTCTGATTCTTTGCAGACGCAAAAGATATGTAGTCTTTTACTGAAGACCGTTCTGACCTTACGCGCTTCTACTTTAGGTGGTCCCGGACCGTACGATATCAGGTCCTTCCGGAATTGACGCCGTCTACAGTTCTTTAAATGTAGCTTACTCTGCGATAGATCGCTACGAAATCAATGACGTAACTTTGAACAAGCAATTTTAATAAATATATGTCACCTACATTTTCATTATTTACGTGCCAGTTTAACATTATAATACATTATAAATATAAAAATTCACACCTTAAATGTATTTCGAAGTTCTAAAATGACACTAGTGACAACTGTCACAGAGATCAAGCTATATTCAAGGACTATAAATAAGGCGTAACATAAACAATAATTCGTACAGTACAATATAGTCGCAGAACTATGCTTGTGTATGTGAGACACTGCGAACATTTACAAATTTCATTATTGATTAATTGAAAAGAACTCAGTTTTTATAAACCAGTACATGTGATGGCACAAGGCCCCCTTCTACACTTCCTCTAATATAGGTGAAAAACATGTGAATGTTACAGGATGAACACAATGAGCTGCAATCATCAATGTTTCTTATAAAGAGTTATGAAGCTAAATTGAAAAGGGACAGCTGTTGTCCTTTGTGCAGCCGTGGATTTGATAGCGAATCTGAGGTAAGTAAGAGCAGTAGTACTAGGAAGTAGTAAGTAAGTAATTAAGTAATTTAACACTTTATTACAGGTTACAGATTTAATAACGCAACTCAATACAAAAGTCATGACAGTTCCCACACAACTTGAGAGAGTATCTGCAGATCTATCAAAAGAAAGAGAGAAAAAAGACGAGCTTCTCAGTATGAAGTCGTTAAATGAAAAGATGAATTTATTCAAAGAGAAAGAGAAACCTGAATTAGAAAAACAACTAGCCAATGTTGAAACGGTAAGCACCATTTTACATGTTTTTGCTAATCTCTCTGCTCTATTTCTTCTTCGTGTCAATAAGCAAACACCCTTAAATTTCATCCACCCAATATTTCTTCAGAGCTACGGCATTGTTGTTGCTATCCATAGCTCCTCTGCAGTGCAACTGGACGGACAGAAAACGAATGCTACATATTCACAGTGTGTTTGCGATTGGCCGATGTAGCCCCAATTTGCCACATATGTATATACTACTCTCTATATAACTTAAAATTATTGTTGAATTATTTTCTTTTTTCACTTTTTAGAAAATTACGACTTTGACCAATGCCATTGATGAGGTGACAAAATCTTTAATTGAGCCAGAGAAGAAATTGCAATCTGTGAAGCTAATTCAAGGAGATATGCCGCTACTTGATCGATGCATCCAAGAAATCACGTCATATACCAAGGATGTTGGTTTTCATCACTACTTATTATACATTAAAAATAGCTCTTATATATATAACCTCCTCTTGTTTCCAAACGAAATTCCATCACAGTGTAGAAGTACAAATACAATTTATTTATATAAATAACAAAAGAATATACATGGCTGCACGGATGGTGCAGTGGTTTGAGCTAAACGATCACCTTGCCGCTTCCTAGTTCGCCGAGTGTTGCGGGTTCGATGATATCTACACGAGACAACATTGTGTGATCCACAGATAATTTTTACTTATATCTTAAAATTACGGGCCTGCTGATCTGCTGGTTAGTAAACCTGATCATTAAACCGGAGGTCGCAGGTTCGATTCGAGAAATATATAAGTATGCTTATCAGCAGTCTGGTTATCATAGTACAGGCTTTGTCTAGTTTAGATTCAGACGACCGTGCATGAAAATATTATATTGTTATTATTATTGATTCATTGTCGAAGGTCGATATTATATCAAATTAAAAAAAATCTTTTCAGTACGAGGCCATAAAGGCCCAGTGCACAGAACTGGAGTCTGATATGACATTGGAAGAGGCAACGGCAAAACAAACCGAACTGAAAAAAAAAATCAGTGATCTAAAGGCGAAACTCAAGGACACTCAAAAGAAACTGAACATACACAACAAAAGAATTCAAGAGCATGCGACAAGGAAAAACAAACTTAAAGAGGAATGTCTTAATATACAGAAAAAGGTAGGTTCATAGAATTAAAAAAAACTTAACAGAATTAAATTAAGTGGTTGTATTAAGTGCCACTGTTTTCTTTATGTGAATTGGTTATAATAAGAAAAATGAAAATCTGTATGAGCAAGATCTCTGAGTAATATTATTAAAAATCTTATTTTAGTGTACATTAAAGATGTGTAGAAGTTATGAAATCTAATACTATGGTATGAACAATATTTATTTTCGCCAAGTGAGAAAAACATTTTATATTTATAGGTCCAAGAAATATATAATTTGCAAGAAACCAAGAAACAATTAGAAACAGACAGAGAGAAATACGAATTGGAACTGGTGGAATTAAGGACCGGTTTAAAACCTTTAGAGGAGGCATTGAAGGAAAAAGAGGAAGCTAAGACGGTCACTGTCAATAAGAATAGGTATGTCTAAATGAATGATTTAAATTCTACTATTTACTTAATAAATTACAAGTAAATAAGATCAATTTACTTTTAATTTTGCCTATAGACATAAATGTCCACATGAACCAGAAAATAGTATTGCTCTACATTTAAGATTGATTTGAAATTTGATTGTTTAATTGTTGATCATCATTATAATACAAATAAGATCTATAATTAACTTAACTTATAACCGAAAAGTCTGTCAAGTTGACCATATATTTTGTTTAAAATCATGTTTTATATTTATTTATTTTTTTTTATTAGGGCTAACATTGAAATTAAAAAGGCTGAAATAACGAAAGTGTCCTTTGCGTTCGAAAAAGTAAAATCTATCGATACGGAGATAAGACAGCATTTAGAAAGGAACATTCCACTTGAAAAGAGTAAGAAAGAAGAAGCAATAAAAAAACTGGAAGAGAAATTAAAGCAGATACAAAGTGACAGGCAGGCTATCACTAAGCGAATTGAATTTTTAAATGACGAAATTACTAAAGAAACGGTTAGTGTGATACTCTACTAATTTATTATACCATATTTGATATCATAGATAAAAGAAGTATTGTAAAGATTGCAAACTTTAAATATTTTGGAAAATTAGTAAGACTAAGTGCCTTCAGTCGTACTGAATTGACGTAACAAAACCTATATTATCATCACCGGCCTTTAACAGTTCATCTGGATATAAGCCTCTCCTTAAGGAGGAGGTTATGGTTTATTACACCAATATGTATAGTAAGTGGTATAGTAGGCCAAAACCTTCTATTAGTGGACTGTTAAAGGCTGTTGATGTGATGATGTGGTACTATGCTGACCAGACGGATTGGTATAAGGTTTGCTTCAAGTTTTCCTTCTCTTTGCAGTGATGATGTGTGTAGTTTTCTCCCTTATTTACCTCTTGCGAGACTCACGGGAAAAATGGGGTGGTGATACTATTCTTAACCTGTCACCACACGAATAGAAAACTATACTAAACTATTTATAAATATACTAGCTGACCCGGCGAACTTTGTACCGCAAGACTATTTTTTTTAACGTTTTTGCCAGGCTGATTTGTGAATGTAAATTTCTAAATCCAGGGCGCCATTCAAACGCATAGAAAAAATTCATTCAAAACAGTCCAGCCGTTTAGGAGTTCAATGACATACACACGTACAGTAGAATTATATTTATATAAAGATAATAACAAAAGTATTAAACCACAATTAATAAAAATAGGTTCATTGATAACAAACGCAATTAAAAACGATAACATTTTTTCAGATCCACAAGAGAGAACTTGATGATAATTTAAAGCTAAGGGTATTACAAAAGGATATAACTGATGGTGAAAAGGAGGAAGCGGAAATCAATGAGAAATTGAGCACAATCAACAGGGATGTTATCAATGAGAAGAAGACTTTAATGACCAGTTTTAACAATCTTAATAAAGAGAAATCTGAAACTGATGGCATGTTACGCACACTTCAGGTATCGCAAATCGTTTTAACAATAGAGAAATACAGGTGGGCCATTAATTAGATAACATTTGAAAAAATCGTATAAAAAAACTAGCTATTGGTTGAAATTTATTTTTTAAAAATTACATCGTCTAAATGACCATCGTCCCGACGTTTGCAGTCTTCTAAGCCAGCAAAATTTTCGAATACTCGTCGCCAAAGAGACTGCAAAATCACCGACATCTTTTCGCTGATATTTTTTTTTAGTTGGCATAGATATTTGGTTTATTGATGTAGATACGATTCTACAAATTACCCCATAAAAAGAAGTTTGTTGGAGATAGATCTGGATTTCTGGGTGGCCATGGAATGTCGCCTCGTCTTTAAATCAGCTTTTCCGGAAACATGATGACTCATTGAATGTGTGACAAGTGACTCCATCTTGTTGAATCCATATGTTACAATTGTAGCCAGCAACTTCCAGTAACATCAGTCCTAAAAATTCCCGTAACATGATTATGCGGGATGTTAAATTCAAATGTTAACGAATACTTGGCCCACCATATATAATATATGGACATTTATGTGAATTACTGTTTATTAACATTTTAACTGCGTTATACTTGCGCTATTATTTTTGACTGTCTTCCTTGAACCCAACCTGGAACGAATTTCAACTGATATTGGGGCTTCACTTTTATAACTCCTTGTTGAGAATCATTTTATTCGAGTTAAAATTGTGTAAGTCACATTTGAATAGAAATATTACTATTAATTCCATCTGGAGATAAACATAATATATATTTAAGATAATAATAATCTTATTTCAAACTTTGCATTACAGACAACACTAAAGAAACAGAAAGCAGATTTAAAAATAGCACAAGGAAAAGATACAGAGAAGAAATATCGAGAAAAATTTTATGAATTGCAAATTACAAAGATGTTGGACAAAGACGTGAAGGAGTATTCGGTGGTTTTGCAAAACTGTCTTATGGAATATCATAAGAAAAAAATGGAAAGTATCAACCTTATAATAAGGTAAGAATAACTATGATAGTCTACCTGTTACTTTCCTGCTATGTGCAAGAGTCGTTTCCTGAAAAGAAACGGAAGCGTGTAACCCGCAAGTCTAGGCTTCCTGTTTTCATTTATTTGTTAAATCATTCAAATATTTCTTTGTATTATATATAATACCGTATTACATAACTTTTCAGAGAACTATGGAACAAAATATATAGTGGCAATGACATTGATTATATTGCTATCAAAGCTGAAGGTTCTATGAGCGCAGACTCCGAGCGCTGCAAATATGAATACAGGTATTATTGTAATAATATTGATGATTGGTAATAATAATAACTCCAAAATTTCGAGATGAAGACCAAATAATTTCGAAAAAAAGCGATAACTAAAATAGAACTGACATTCACGTCTTTATAATGATTTACGCATTTATATATTTGACCTAAATATAACACGATATTTTATTTCTACTAATGTATTTTCGTTTTACAGAGTAGTCCAATGTAAAAATGGAATTGAGATTGACATGCGCGGCAGATGTAGTGCGGGACAAAAGGTTCTCGCTTGTCTCATAATAAGACTAGCTCTCGCGGAAACGTTCAGCTCAAGGTATATCAATTGGTATAGCATGCATTATTTAAAATATATCATTATCTCAGCCGCAAAGCGTCCGCTGTTGGACATCCTGGCCTCCCCCAAAGCTCGCCACAACTGATCCTGTGTTACTCGCATTTTCATTAATGGTCGAATCTGAACCATATTTATGATTCAGATTCAACTATTTGCTATTAAGTTTTATTACTTAAGCATTACTCCAACAAGATTTTGTAATATAGCCACACTCTAATTTGTATTTTGCTATAGCCAATCTGTTAAATTTTATTTCTATCGCTCGTTTCACTACCTATTGATTGATAACACCTTTGACAAGCAAAGTCGTTTGATCAACGCATGCCCAATGCGGATGTAGCGATAACGCAATATAGTCGCGTTGTCACAGCGTGTGGTACTATCCAAAATGGTGATCCGTAGATGACTCCAGGGATTTCCTTACTAGGATGCACCTGGTTCCCGAACTACTGGCACCCGAGACGGCATGTGGTTTTTGGTCGGTTCGAGTCCGATATAACCATTTGCCGGTGGTATCCGTGAGATTAAAGCACAGGGAAAAAAATAGGGCGCCATAGACTGAGGTATGATGCGAACAATCACCGTAATAACGCCGCATGTGTTCATTGATTGCTTACACTCGATGTTAGTGTAAAGGAACTATATATTCTTTCATAAGTTAAAGCTAGTTAATCGACTCGTGTCTAAACCATGCCAGTAGATTTACTGTGACCTTTCTTGATATCAATTATAGTACGACAAAATATTAATATTCTGCAACACACAGCTTCATGTTTATCTTTACGAATTGATTACTTTTCATAACATATATTTATTTTTTAGATTTGGAGTTTTGGCCTTAGACGAGCCAACCACTAATTTGGATGAGGAAAATATAAAAAGTCTATGTTCGGCTCTAGGTGAGATTGTACAAGAACGAATGTTACAGAAGAACTTCATGTTTATTATTATCACACATGACAGAGAGTTCATAGAATCCTTGGGACAAATTGATAAAGTCACTCACTTTTATGAAGTGTCAAGGAATGAAGATGGCAAATCTCGAATTAAGAAACTTAGATTTACATAGTGTATGACTAAGCATTCCTCAAATTTATTTACTTTGTGTTAATAGAGGTAAGAAGGCTGTGCCTTAAATTCTTTTACGATAATGTAATCATCACTTCCTTTTTACAGCAAAAAATAAACATTTTTTATTTTACCTACTAAAATTTATTTCATTTTATATTGTAACAATAACATTTATCATATAGAATCTGTTATTCATACTAACAAGTTATAAATAATAATTTATTATTATTATTAATTTACACTGATACCAGTTACACAATTTAATGGTTCACAGACTTTCCTTTGGTCTATATGCAAAATATTACTCTCTTGTAGAACTGATAAAGTGACACCCAACAGTTCTGCAATCTGGGTAGAAGGAAAAGATTGCGAGAGGCATTTCGTGATGTAAGGCACTAAATCTTCAGAGAAACATACACACAGTGACACGAAGTTCTGTCTCTCAATATCTGTGAAACTTTGCTGTTCCCGATAGTAGAATGCTAACAAAACTTGGCCAACTTTGCCAAACGATTCTCTGAAAGCATTGTATACCTCCTTGACCATGTTTAATGGAGCTGTAACTCTCATACAATTTAGTACTGTGAGCATTCCATTGCAATATTCAGCGAGAGGATAGTAATCCAATAAATTCTCTGGGGGGCCAGTGGAAATACTGTCAGTTATTGGCCGAGGTACGTTTTTAATACTAGGGACTTTATATGATCGCATCTGATGTTCAAACTGATAGTCAGCTTTGTCAAGACCATTATGAAATTGTGTTAAAATGTTGTTGCGGAACAGGGGTGTCAATACACATCTCATGTCTGCACCAACTCTTCCAAAGGATAAACAAAGATACATGCACTGGTTTATGAGTGACTCAAAACTAGCTTCATCTTCTTTTGGTAAGCCTTCGTTTAAGATTTGAGCTAATGTCTCCACCTGAAATTATAAAAATGTTATATATTATTAGGTGTAACAGTTAATTAAATATAATATCAAATTTAATTGAAATAATGGTAATAAATAGACATGATCTATATATATATATATATATAAATGATGTTTGTCTGTCTATCTGTAGGTAGAAATCATAAACTATGCCTTTTAATCATGTGATCTTTAGCAAAGTTTTTGTGCATGAGCCGCAAAACTTTCTGAGTTGATATGATTTTTTTTGTTTATGTTTTTCCTTCAAATTTATTTTAGTTGGTAGCGTAGCAATGCATGCAGGGTACAGCTAGTATACAATATAAAGAACTTTTTGCACTCACTTTTTGTCATGTTTAATACTACGCTTTTATTAAAAGAGTATACACCTTCCATATAACTACAATGGTGTTGCAGTAGTTTTGTTATTATCAGTTTTCCATCAAAGGAAATGTGCACTCAAATAATCAACTTAGTTATACAACAATCAACTTGTTCTGATTTACTTTACCTTTAATTTCAACCAGCATGACAAAGCACTAGTGCCACTCAATTCGTCATCTTTCATTTTAGAATCTTGAGAGTCAGACAAAAATATAGATTTGTGCTGAGTCAACACATTGAACAGATGAATTCTGTGTAATTCCACAATTCTTCTTAGTAATCTTTCTGAAACTACAATAGGATGGAAACAAGTTTATTAAATAACATTTTATAGAGCTTTTTGTCAAGTGTGATGCTTAAAAATAAGTAAGGAATAGTTTACTTTAAAATACAAAAGTAATACATACTTTCAGTATTTTTGGCATCCTCTAAGGCCTTTTCAAACCATGAGTTTCTTGCTTTTAGAAAATGCAAGTGAAGACCATCAGCAGTTGCTACAGAGTTAGTTTTAATAATACTTGTGTACAAGCCACTTTCGTCGTCATCTGTTGAGTTGTATACCGTGTTTGCCCTACGGAGATATCCTAAAATCTAACATACATATCTAAATTAGTACTTCACATTAAATATTCTATTTAGCACCCAATTTTTATGAATTCAACTACTTACTTGCAAGCATTGGGGTAGAGGTAAATCATACCGCAACTGATTAAAGAGATGATATAGAGTTTCAAACCATAAGGTCATTATCTCAGAAGTTGTGTTCTAAAACAAAAACTAAAATTAACAATTATATAATAGTAAAAGGGATAAAAGTTCCAAGTAACTTAACTGCAACTTTTATAAATAATTTTTCAATTAAGATCAATTCTATACAAATCCATAGATAAATAAACACTACTAGTTAGTATAAAAAAAAACTGTCAAATTGAAAATTCCTTTTTGAAGTCTGCTAAAAACAACACATTTAATAATAAATGGCTTTATTAAGAATAGGAAATAAAAAACAACATTTAGAGAAAAGATATACAAGATATTACTTATAATTAAAAATAATTGCTATCATGTAACTTATGGTTTTTTAAAGGAGAAAGGCAGATTCTGTACTGTACTACCTGTACTGCTAGCATTATGTATTGGATGGTTATGAGATTTGTGCATCATCCTTACTATTTTCATGTAACTATTATATTTTCAGAACTTTGCTAGAAGAAATTAAACTTTTTCAAAAAGTTGTTACAACTGCAATTACAAAATGCATTTCTACATTTTATAAACTGTCCATATTTAAAATCTATTTAGTTTGAAAACTTGATTGTGTTGTGACAAATGTCCAAAAACATTTTCTATTATTAAGAGATATAAATTATATGGAAAATGATAAAATATTTAAACAAAATGTTTTAAATTCAAGAATATGATCTTGTTGACATCTTGTTGTTGACAATAATGACAACTCATTTGTATTTAAAACTGATGTATATGTAAACTACAAACTACAAACTGGAAGAACAATTTGATGCAAAGTTGTAGACACCTAGGAATTTAAAATGTTATTACCAATGCCAAACAAATACAAAAACAACCTCTACCATAAGATATGCAAGGCAGTACAAAAATGCCATATATTCCTACCATTGTCCTTTACAAACTGGTTTCATACCTGCACTATTGGTATTTCAAAATATCTTTTAGACAGGTTACGAACAAATGTGAATATGTCTAAAGCACTTTCATAGTCCTCAGCATTCAGAGCTTCTCGCATTAGCGATGGTAACTCCAACAGCTCCAACAATTTATCACTTTGGTTACGTATTGTACTATAGTTACTGTAAACAAAAGTATCACCTAATATTATTACTTTGAATTCTTTTTACTTTTATTTTTTTTTTGATTAAACAGCTAAATTTGTTTACCTTTTCTCTTTAACAATGCTACCAGCAACTTGAGAAAACTTCTCACATTCTTGTAAAAAACTTGGTGTATTTTCTAGGAAAGATGACAATGACTCTTTGGACTTGGCTAGGTCTTTTATGATCGTGCGTGAGATCTCTGCGGTATCTACAAACGTCTTGTAGTTGGTAAATGCCAATTCTTGAGTCTGTTCTGTCAACTGTTTCATCTCATCACTCAACCGCTCCGGTTCCTTCCGAATGTATTCCCAGTTTTGAGAACCCAACTTTTTAATGTAGTCAGTAATATCGCTAAAGCTCTCAGCATTTTCTAGAAATCCAGTAATAAAAATTATAATATAATATGCTATGAATACCACTACCTAACTGGACATTTTAAATTTATTGCGCTATGGTTAATATATAAAGAAAGGAAATGACTAATAAACTGCTTAAAACTTAGAAAATATACCAAGAGTATGAATGTATCAACGCGATTAAAACTCTTTTTACCTTCACTGGATTCTGGAAATAGCAATTGATATAGATCTTTTAATTCTTGGGTCATTTTGTTACATTTACGGTATCAAATACGAAAAATAATAAATATTTTTGGTCCAGTTTTAATATCAATCAATTAAAACCAAATTACATTTGACGTCAACGTCAGAATTCACCAACAAGCCTATTCCATAGATAACATACTATAAACACAATACCTCACAGATGTCAATTGTGTCTCTGTTGTATGTAGGGTTCCCAACTTAGAAGTTTCCCCCAAAATTTAGTAAGTACATACGTGGAATGGCGTGCTCTTAGACTTTCATTCAAAATTATAAACCCTAAGATAAACAAGTCATATTTATTGGCTGACCTTTTACTTTTCGAGGAGAGTGGCCGCACAGGTCACTTATTTTTCGGCCGACACAAGTCTGATTAGGTCCAGGTCAGTAGTGAGGACGTGGCCCAGCACCCTGTACTGGTTTACTCCGGTTCGGCTACGTAGCGTCGGGCCTTTACTACAGTTATTGGAGTGAATCTCTCCCTACCAGCCTAATAAATAGATATAGGTAAGCGTAACAAATTTTGATACAACTGATTAGGTTTGTTATGGACATAAATTAGAAAATTACTTTAAAATTTTTTTAATTGTGTAGGTAATGAATAAATTGTATATGTAAAATATAAGTAAAACCAAAATATATAATTATAATATTCTTCCATATGTTAAAATAATGGAGTCTTAAAAGGTAGGTATGAAACACAACATTGTCTAGAATTAAATAAAAGAAAATTAGTAATTACAGAACAAGAAAAGCGCCAGCATCCGTGTTGTCGTGTTTCGTTGGTGAGTGCGAGACCAGAGGCCTATTGATGCTGAGGTGACAATTATCGTCATAACTATGTGAGCCTTACACTGCCACGATGACTGTCATGCCATTTACGTCCCCAAGCGTGGCGTGAAAAAGCATCTCACTAGCATTGTCTGCATTTGCAATGAGTATGGTGACCACAACTCTTTAAATTCTATTCATGCTTTCCATCAGGCAGAGTAGAGTCACTTTAGCAGGCTCTTCATATAGAAAAAAAAGAAAAACGTTTTCACTGCAATCAAGAACTTGATCTTTATCAAAACAACCTTTAGTTTAGTGTTCAATGTGACAGCAACCAAGGTTAACGTTATGTTACAAGTGACAACAACAATCAATTAATTTAGTAAGCGCGTAGCGAAAGAATGCGATAGTATGCCACATAAATATGAAACTGTTTCAAGTAGCTAGTTGGGTTACGTTCAACAAATTTAGCAGATTTTCAAATGTTGAAAATAGTTATAAGTTTTTGAATTCATTGTCTCCATAAATTCGATCAAGATGAAACTCATTTTGGCTAAAATAATTTGTATGAACCTTATAAAATCGGAGAGAAGCTGCAGCTTCCAGTACAAACAGTTTAAATCAGATAAATGATACAGAGAATACTGCCTCAAGTTGTCAAGTGTGTATTTTTATTCATGCCAAGAAATAAATGAGGTGCAATGAAAACAATTAAATAATTATAATTATTCCATAGGAGTCTAAAGTTAACAAAGTCAGCGAATAGGGTCGAGGAAGTGACCAATATTTTGAGAATAAAAGTAATAAAATAAAATATGAACCCAAATTAATCGCAGGTGAAATAACAGAGCTTGGTAAATTAAATATTTACTTAAAATGTGAAATAAAGAATTTAAAGTAATGCTAAAACACTTACTTTCAGTGCACTGAACACTAAGCCGGGGCTCTAGTTTGTCTATGGTAAGTTTAGAATGGAAATGGAAGATAGCCATTTGTGTGATAACCAAACAATAAAAAATATTTGCCTAATGAGACCGAATTAATATATAAAACGAAAAATCTATAAAACTTCAACCACATTCAGGTTAGTACTTTTGAAAAAATTGTAGTCACTTTGGTTATATTATTGTTTTCATCGACGGTGAACTATCGATAACTTTTATGATTGCGTCATGTAAACGTATAGATATGTAAAATAGCTGTGAATACATTACTAGGTGTGATATTTCTTTTCTTAAAAGTTTGATTTGAAACCAATGAACTAAGAATATTTGGTAAGAGAATTAATTTCTAAAGCCTAACCTTCTTTTTGACAGGATAACCTAATCTTTTTACATCTTTACTGCAAGTTGACACCATTTTTGTTTCAACTTTCAGTCTATAATAATAGCTTTTCTCTTATAAAAACAAGTGTTATAAAAAAACGTGAGTTCACTACTTACACCGTTGTATCAATTTTTTTCTGAAGAACTTAAATAAATGATAAGGTTATGTTGATGTTTTGATTGAAGTATGTTTTATGTGGTAATTATTGACAGGAATGTACTCTCTTACCGAAGTATACATGAGTAACGACGGATTGTCATTATTTAGTTAATCATAATAGTAATGTAAAATATTACTTTAAAATAGTAAATATTTAACTTTTATTAACTGTTGTAGATTAATTCTCAGTGAAATAAAACCATGAAGTAATAATTAAAAATGGATGGAGAAGGAGTAGACTTCAGTCTCCAATGGGAGGAGGTTGTAATTAAAGTAAGGCAACACATACATATGTATAAAGATTATTTTACTCTGAATATATTATAACAATATATACTTATATGTTTGCTCAACTATAATTTTATTTATTATATTTTTAGCATGATCCCAATGAAGTTGTAAAAGAAGAGGTCATATCTCAACTAGAAAATGTTCAAAGTGTCACATATTCAAATATGGTGAGAAATTTGTTGTTTTAATACTTGCACATACATATATTAATTATAAATACCTAACTCTCTGTGGTGATGGATTTAGAATACAGCATTACCACCGGTTTTCTTCCTATGGGTGTTGTAAGAGGTGACTAAGGGAACAAAAACCAAAACCTCCTTGCTAAGGAGAGGCCTATGTCCAGCAGTGGACTGGTAAAGACTGTTAATGATGATGATGATGAAGATATACACTATTTTTAACAAAGATGTTGTTAACAGTAGTATATATAAGTAGGAAGCCTGTTAACCGCAATAACTAATAATAAAAAAATTTGTGAGGTGTGAAAATTTCTTTCTTACATCCAGCAAAATGTTGCTAGTGATAAACTAGTAGTTGCTCGGTTTTCATCCCTACATATGTGTAATATATACTCCTTGACTGTCATATTTAAACCTTGAATCAATTTTATAACTTAACTGTACAGTACACTAAATGTTATATAGGAGACAATATTCATTCTTTTTAAGAAATACACATATTTGTGATCTATGTGTATTTGATAGTCTTAGCATAACATTTAGTACTTCACACAGGAGGACATTGTTAAAGAATTATATGTTTAAGATTAAAAACTGGCTACTGTGAAAGTTAAATTATGTAATTTGTGGGTTCTCACATAACATTTTTTGGATAATTAAAAGTAAGTTAATGCTTTTAGCATTTGTTTGCTTTTTTAAAATGAGAGTTGAATGTGAAATATGTTAATTTTATCAATTTAATTTGTAAATTGTATAAATTTCTTGCAACATGTGTTTAACACAGCGATAGCAATAAGCGAATATTACTTTTTAAATAAATTACTTATTTATTTTTAACATATGTCAGTTTACAATAGCAAAACAACTCTATGCACAGACTGAAGAAGAAATAATTGCTAACACGGATCAAATGGCTGCAGAAAACTTAATGTACCTATCACAAGATGTAGTGGGGAGTTATACTGAGACTGCTGAATTAGCCGATGACCCGAATGTAGAATGTGTTACGGAAGAAGTTATTACAGACGATTGGGTCATTCCTGGAGGACAAGAAAGGTCAGTAGGAAAGTTACTTTAAGAGTTTACCTGCGGTAAAACATGTGGTCTTCCTTTATTCAATTTTTTCCAGTGTTAAAAAGCAGACTAATTTTTTTTTGGACATGTTCTTAAATTTACATCTGCTGTAAAAAACAATATGTTTTTTTTTATTTATTTATTTACACTTTATGCACTTTGTACATCGGCAGACTTAATGCCCAAGGCATTCTCTTCCAGTCAACCTTAGGGTGGTTTAGAAATATTGTAAGGGAGGTGCACAGAGATTATATTGACAATTAAACTATACAATACATACGTCGTAAATACACATATAAATGTACACATATATACATAAATATACACATACATACATAAATATACACATACATTTAGATTATATTCGTACACTATGACAACTTGACTCTAAGCTGAGCCAACTAACGATAAGACGATTCTTCAATCTCGTTAAGAAGGAGAATATGTACATTCTTTTTGAATGTAAAACGGTTTGTGGACATCCTGACTTTGAGCGGGAGTGCATTCCAGGGTAGTACTACCTGAACAAAGAACGAAGAGTTCACGAAATCAGGGCTATGAGAGGGACATAAGAGGAGCAGATTATTTTCTGAGCGACGGTTTCTGTCGTGATTAGAGGATAGATAACGGAGGTACGGAGTAAGATATGTAGGTGAAAACGGTGAGTTGAGAAATGAAAATAGGGCAGTTAGTGCTCGCAGATTGCGGCGCTGGCGAATAGTTAACCATTTTAATTGGGAACGTAAAGCAGACACGTGGTCATACTTTCGAAGGTTAAAAATGTATCAAATGCAGTTATTGAGAAGTCGGTCTAGTTTGTTAAGAAGGTCTGCATTCAGGTCGTAATAGATATGTTTTTAGCATTAGTTTTTATAGATTTGTTTTTATAGTAGCACAAATAAAAAATTATTAGTGCTGAAGGTGTTAAAACACTTTAAATAATAACATTTTCTTGTTTATATGTTAAATCTGTTTGAATTGTTACATTATTGTCAAAGATATTACAGATGTAATTTGTAATAAAACTAAACCTACCCAAGACCTTTTGGCATCCTACTTGATGTAACGTGTTTTATGAAAAAACATCCTATAAATTTTGTCAAGTAGAAATAACTAGAGTGGAGTAGAAAAGTAAGAAGCCACGCTGCTCTCTACTTCACTAAGGGTTGTGGGTTCAAACCTCACAGGGTACATCACTTTTTGTCAATCACCAGTCAGTCAGTCAGTCAGTCATCACAGTTTTTGTTCTGACTCTGGGTGTTCTTTGTGCCTGTTTCTTGTATGTTTATAAAGTTCGTTAATGCAGATGTTGTCCTTTTAATTAAAAAAAAGAAATCTGTCAAATCAACTTTAACACTGTAAATTCATGTCATAGTCAATTAAAATTCAGTTGCATAATCTATTATTTCAGAGTGGAAGTACCTATAGAGCACTTTACGCATCCAGTTGCAGATGTTAAAGAAGAAAATGACCTTGATGTTCCTTTACCAACTGATCAAGTAAGTACTTTACATTAAATAGCATCAAGCAAATAAAAAAATGGCCCACTTCCAACCACAATTGCTAAAAATCAGTATTAAAAAGTGATATACTTTTGGTGATCATCCTTACTGGCTACAAAATTAAAAATTGCTCTTAAATATTAGTTTATTCTGATTTTAGTTTTAGCATAGAATTAAAAGACAATTAAATACTATTAGCTAATTTCCAATTACATAGTTTAATAACAGTTATTATATTAAACTATGTTACTAATAACAGATCTTAAAAGTTGTAAGATATAACAATAACACTTAGACGGCTATGGAAATGGCCTGGCCACACAGCATATTTTTAATAAGCAAAGGAATTTTGAATGTCATTCATATATGTTCATTTGTTTTGTCCTTAGTACTACTTTCGTTAGTTGCCGGATGTGGAGTAGTTTTCAATGAATGTTGCTTATCCATTACAAGAGTTAAAATTTATAACTTTTTTCTAGGATGAATACACAGCTATGCGACCATGGCCGTGTGACTTTTGTTCACGACGATTTCGGAAGAAAGCTGCTCTTATGAATCACATGGTGGCCCATCAAAACGATAGGCCCCATGCCTGTAACCTCTGTGGAGTGCGATACGTTCGCAAGTGTGATCTCATGAACCATCTTAAAGTGCATGCTTTTGCACCAGACAATACTGATTCCATAGATTATGGTGAGTATACAAACCAATTATCAAAAATCTCTTTGATGAAATTTTGTTATTATTCTTTACATCACACTAGCTTTTGCCCGCGGCTTTGCTCGTGTGAATTTTGGTCTGCCACATTAGGATTTGTAACAGATCATTTTAAATAAATATAAATATATATATATTGGTAATAAGCTCCATATATGGTTTAGCTGATTTGGCATTTAACTCGAAATTGTAGTTTTGAATTTAGGTTTAGGATTTTAAATAATTAACAGATAACGACTTGTATAGATCAGACTTATTTAGCGCTGCTGATGTGGATTCATTTACACCTATAGTAGACCATTTAATATGGTATACTGTAGAACTGCAAAACTAAGCTTCTTCGAAAAACTGTTTGTTCAATTTTCACGTTTTTGTTTCATTATAAAATCAAAACAAACGGTTTGAATTTTATTTTCGTGTAACCCTACGTTTTTTAATTAGAATAGCCTAGGTAACTTCTTATAAAATCAGCTATCCGCTAGTAAGAGCCCCGTCAAAATCGGTTTAACCGTTACAAACAGGCAGATGATAAAAACTTTAAAAATTGCTCTTCTGATCTAGGTTCTGTATACTTACATATACGTTTAGTGAAAGCTACTAATTTGAAATTAAAAATAGATAATTCAATTTTATTTATTTGTATCCATAAATTGCACAGGTTATGGTGAACTTATTACACAATTTTATCAGCAGTGATGATCCCTAACCACCTACTGTGATTTTTTAAATTAATATAATGTTTAAGGGGTTAGGTGGGTTTCAGAGGTTGAAAAAAAGAAGATTTTCACTATTTTTTTTTTAGTATATAAAATCATATATTTTATTTAAACAATACACTATATCTAAGTTACATATATAAACAGTATTTTGTGAAATTTTTGTTTAAAAATTTCGAAAACTCAGCCGTTGGTACCTGATCTTCCTTGACGTTTAAAAAAAAAATGCTCTTGCCGTGGACAGCATAACTCATTATTGGTTCATCCAAAATCAAAAAACCAAACGGATTACGTTAGTACATGGATAAATCTCGTTGTTGAACGAAGGAAAAAAAAAAAATCAAAATTTGAATTTTTTACAGGCTTTGAACCAAAAAACACATTTTTTAGTGAAATTTTCGACATACATTGGCTCAAAAAAAATAGTTGTAATTAAAAAAAAAAACATCCTTCGTTCAATAACTAGATAATGTTATCTCAAAGATTTGTACAAAATTTGAACTAAATCGCTTCATAACTTTTCGAGATATCGTGTCCACCGACTTAAAAAATGGAGTTTTGAGATAAACGCATTTAAAGTTTTAAATTAAAATAACAGGCAAAAAAAATTTTTTTTTTTAACTCACATAGAATCATCGATTCCAGCACCATAAAGCAAAGTACCTGCTGCTGCGGCAATATCGAGGGCATCCTTTTGCTCTTGCCTGAGACGAATTCTTGCTTCACGAGTCGTAGAGCTAGCTTTCTTTTCAGCAATAAGTATGCGGTTCTCATCTTCTTTTAGGACATACTCGTGGCAGAATTTTTTACATCCGGCTAATCCTAAGCCTAATATTCGCATCACAAATATAAACCTACGATTTATTTCATATGATTTGCCAATTTTTTGACAAGACAAAATGTATCGAGGCTGACATTTTTCACACTCTACAACAATTTTAAAACCAAGGCCAAATTTCACACACTGTTTAAAATCCACTTTACCATTACTTATTTTTTCCTCTCCATTCTCATTTACTACATTAGAACATTTTACAAAAGTAGATAGTGTTGAAAAAACTAAAAAAAAATCGATATTTGCATACTGCAGAATACCGTCCTCTGGCACGTGGTTTTCATTTTGGTTTTTGAATTTTTTCGCTGATGTGCTGGTAAAAGATTCCTCATCTATCTCAGCAGTTTTTGGATTGAATGATTGTTTCCTCTTCTTAGGTCTATCTTTTCTTTGACCACTAGTTGCTCGATCAGATCTTGTAACTTTACTTATTTTTTATAAATAAAAATTTATAAACACTTATAGTAAAAATTCACGAACACTTATAACCTCAAATCAACCTATTAACTCAAGAAGCAAGCATAAACTAAAATATTAAAAACTAGTTTGAGTTGCCCTTGAACTGTAAAAGAAAGTAATAATAATAATAATTTATTGACTCATAATTACAATGTTAACTTAGAATTTAACAACAATTCGAACACTCAGATTATGCCAGGATGTTAACAAATCAAACTAGGTGTTGCAACCAGAGCCCTTGCTAAGTTATGAAATAACTTGTATTAAAGGCCTGGTTTACCTCTTTGACATAGCTTTGATAACATAAAAAGTAACGTTAAAACTAACAGAACTGGTGTTGTATTTTAGTAGTGTACACTAATTATTAAAAGTTAATTTACATGGATTGAGAAATTTTAGTTTATACAATTAAATTTAAGAAATTATAGAAATGTGTATGTGTGTGTGTGTGTGTGTGTGTGTGTATGTGTATGTGTGTGTGTGTGTGCGTGTGTGTGTGTGTGTGTGTGTGTGTTTGTGGTGAGTTATGGTGGATTATTTTCAGTATAAAGGAGCTGTTCCGTATCTTGGTAGTTTTTAGTTAAAAGCCAATTTGCTAATGTTTTCTTAAGAGAGGTGCTAGTTAAAGAGTAGAAATTTAATTGTTTATTTAGTTTGTTGTATAATTGTGGACCTTGGAAACAAACAAATCGTTTAGTATAAGAATATTTGTATTTGTAATACTGGCATACTTTGTCTCTGCGTCTTTTTGTTAGAGTAACAAAAGGAATAGCTTGATGTTGAAGGAGTACTGTGTTTAGTATAAATAACTGTCTCACCGAAAGTACCCCGCAGCATTTGTATAATTTTTCTGTTGAGAATAATAGTGGACGGAAAGTACTCACCTTTAGTACCGCGCGTTGTGCTCTTTCTAGTTTTAGGAGTGTTGTCTTAGGAGCTCCACCCCAAGCGGAAATGCAATAGGATAAAAGTGATTGACAAAGGGCAATTTAGACTTGTTTGACAACCTGGGTTCCTGCCACATGCCGAAGATTCTTAAATATGTATATGAGTTTTCTAATCCGTGCTGTCAGTGAGTCTATATGAGCAGTGAAATTCAAGCTGTTATCGAGAGTCACACCCAGATACCTAATAGTATCTGTACGTGCTAGTCTTGGGCAAGAGCATGAAATAGAGCTTGAGTTGGAACATGAATGGACGATCAGGTGATAAGAGTCTGGAGGCTGGGTCGATTGGCGCATAGTAAAACAGATTACTTTTGTTTTATCTGTGTTCAATGTAAGTTGGTTGTCATTAAGCCAATGTATGACCATGTTTAGCCCCGCCTGTGCCACACCAAACACCTCATCCCAATTGTTTCCAATGAAGGTTAACGCGGTGTCATCAGCGAATGACGTGATTTTGCCATCAGGGAGTGGGAGGTCACATAACTGGTTCACGTAAATTAAGAATAGTATAGGACTAATGACGCTTCCCTGAGGGACACCAGAAGTGACCGGAAGGTCGTTACTCAGGTAGTTGTTAATCTTTACGCACTGCGTCCTGTTATTTAAATAGTCCCTGAATATCTGCAGTGAAAGGTCGCGTATGCCCAGTCTCTCTAGCTTCAGCAATAAGTTGGGAGTAGAAACTGTATCAAAAGCTTTTTTGAGGTCCAAGAATACTGTTGGGAAAGTGGGGAAAGTTATCCAACAATAGATATGCAGCTGCTTCCGTATACTTGCGAAGCGCTCAATTGACATGGCTTAATGGGCGGCACTTCTGAAGAGTCTATCTCTTAGAATTTTACTCGGATCGACTTAAAATTTTAGGAGAGTATTTTAAACATACTGTACTATTTAGTGAGACAAAAAAAAAATCGATTTTTTGAAATTTTCAAACCCACCTAACCCCTTAAACCCTAACCTAACCCCTTAAACAATAACAAGGATGAAACGTCACATGTATATGGCACACTTTAAAGGACATTAGAATGTAAAAAATATAACGTTAACAATGTAATAAAGGGGTTTGTGCGGTAGAAAGAGGTAACTTCTACTTGAATGTAACCTCAAACAGTATGTGACCTGAATTAAACTTCTTTACTCACACTATTCATATTTGCTTTGTTGAATTTTTGTACTAATATATTTATGTATTCTGTGTATTTTAGTATAATTAGAAAAGACAATTAACAATTTTTTAATATAGCATTTTCAAGGCTAAAGATTCACACCACATTTATGTTAAATATTATGCGATTAAAAACCTATCTTAATTCATTGTAATCTGACTTTCTATATTTCTCTTCTCGATCTTCAGCCTTCAGATATTACGTATGAAATGGGTTCTTTGCACCATTTTCATGGTTAATTTTACACCCTAAAGAATTCTACAGTACTTGTATTTTATACAGCGTGACTGGTGAGATACCTTCAATACTTATGGAGAGTACTCGGTACTCGATTCTCGTTAACTTGATATAAAAAAATAGGTACTTATTTTTTATCGAAATGTCTCTAAAAAATAAGTGAAATTTGGATATTATACTCCCTAAGCTCGCCGCACTGTTTACGTTGATCTAGTCACGAGCGGCGCGGCGGCACCCACCCCCGCCCTCCATCCCGCTACATAGGCAACAACTGTACAGTGTAGGTACCTATGTATTCTGTGTTAGCGCGCTGCGCGGTGTCCAAGTATTCCGCAGTTAAATACTGGGCTCTCGGTGTACTGTGTACGAAGTTTACTAAGAAGTTATTTAATATTTCGTTTTTATGTTATTTTATTTCATGATATATGTTCGCATACTATCACGTCCTCAAATATTGAAGGTATCTCACCAGTCAGTCTGTATATAGGATAATCAACGTAACGTAAACCACCAAAAACACCATGTCGATGAAGGTCTTTTGCTTACAATACAGATAAACATGTAAAAACTGGAAATAAGGACATCATACTACCTTTACCCAGCAGTGGACTGTTGGAGGCTATTGTGATCAGATTGCTGCCTTAATGCTAATAAAATAATGTGAAGTTAAGTACGTCTAATACATTAATATTTTTATCTTTTCACAGAACTTTTAGACAGTAATCAAGTTGTCAAGCCAAAGAAAAAGCGAGGTCGACGGAAAAAGAACCCTGAATTGGCAGAGGTAAGCAGAATTAATGTTTTGTTTTAATTAATTCAAAAAAGGAAAATAGTTTTAATTTTGTACAAAATACTAACAGACCTTTGGAAGAAAGACAAAAGAAACTAAAAGAACACACCCATTGATCCCATTGATACAGGGGTGACAGTTATCGTAACTGTGTGAACTTTACACTGCCACGATGACTCTCAGGCCTTTTACGTTCCGTCATCTCACTTCCACTCTTATAAGCGAGCTGGTAGGAACGGTACCTCCGCGTTTCTTGTTCGTGTCACAGGGCTTCCGTCTTATGAGGTGCAACCCGTAGAATCAGATCGCTGAGGAGAGAACCAAATACAACCTAATCATAATAATTATGAGATAATTTATAATAATTTAAACTATATTAATTTGATTTTATATGTGACGCTAGACACTATATCAATTGATTTTTTTTCTGTTAAGAACCTTCTTAAGTATTCTGCGTGATAGAAAGCATGAATAGAATCCAAAGAGTTGTGGTCACTATACTCATTGCAAATGCAGATAATGCAGTATGGTGTCCCACACTTTGGCGGCTTAGGAATTATCGCGTCATACATAGGCCTCATTAAATATCTTCAATCTAAATCTTAGAAATTTAAATTAATTTTTTTTGTAATGTTGATTTCACTTTCATTCTTCTTATTCTCTTTAATTCCTGTAGCACATTTCTAGTAATTCTTTTCTTTAATCATATTGTATTTTTTATCAGAATGGAGTATGGGAAAACATGACGTCAGCTCGGACGCAGCAGTGGTCACGGCGTGCCCGGTCGCCTCCAAAGCCACCGGCCACTCCTCCTTCTCCGCCGTCCGAGCCTTCGCCACCTTCACCACCTCCGCCGCCAACGGATCCCTCCAGACCTTTCGTTTGCAGGCATTGTGGAATTGGATTTGCTAGGGAAAAAGCTCTTCAATCACATGCTAGAGTATGTTTTTTTTTACATACTGTTAGTTACGATAGTTACTATGTAGTTATTATATTATGGTTCCTCTGCTTTAATCGATCGGTTGACTGGTATATAATGCCTTGGGCCTTAAGTCCGCTGACAAACAATTATGTTGTTATGCATGACGTCATAAACAAATAAATATTCTTGGTAAACCAATGTTACAAATAAAATTTGTATAAGAAAGAAAAATTGCTCCGCATATATCTTGGCAATTCAAATTATCAAAATGGCTAGTAATATGATTAAAGTACTTTAGGTTCACGGTGGGGATTCCCCGGTGGAGTGTGGCACTTGCGGCGAGCTGTGTTGGTCGCGCGAGGCGCTCAACTCGCATACACAACAGCGACACCCGCACTTGCCACCCAAGACCGAGCTGCAGGACCCGGACTACGACGACTCGGATTCAGGTAAGACGGGAAGAGGTTCTACAGATAATCTTATGAAATAGATGTGGAAGTTAGTAAAAAATTAGTTCAAGGACTACTCCTTGAACTGATTTCGTTAGGTATACACCTAAACTCTATACAAATTTCTATACAAACGCACCGCTCACTTTAGACTCAGCGTCACATTCCGTATTCGTTTTTTAAACTATTACGCATAATTGGATGCGGAATTAATTCGATGCCCACATGGAACGTTATTTTCAAGAATATTTATGTTATTTAAACACACATTTTTAGTAAAATAAACTAAGATGTTATAATACGCATCGTCAGACGACGACATGGACTTCCGTTTATCGCCTCTGTCGCACGGCGGGGGCGGCGGGTCGGAGCGCGCCGTGTACGACACGATGCGGGGCCCGGAGCTCTTCTGCCAAGACTGTGGAGTCGCCTTCCAGAGGGCGGACCTGCTGCGCAGACATGTTGCGGCGGCTCACAGGTATATAAACTAGTTATATTTTCGTTAAGACTGCACGGATGGAAGGATGGAGTAGCGGTTTAAGCGGCCACCTCGTCGCTACTAAACTGTTGAAATGCCACATGAGATAACACTTTATGGGACTCACAAATTTGTTGAGTGCCGAGTCTGACTGTTCTTTGTCTCCATTTCATGAATGTTTGTCAAACCACCAGAAATATAGAATTCATTCGTAGAACGGGGCTTGTAGAAAAAAAGAAATGTGGGGAGATACAAAAATAAACGTTTCGTTTTTATACTACTAAATGTTTACAAAAGTAGCCGTACAAATATAGTTTTCTGGTGTCGATCACTGGCATTTCCATTTGAGCCAAAAACGTTGCAATGCAAAAGCCACTCGAACGTATAAGATTGAGAACGCGCTCGTTGTGTTTGCGATAGTTACAAGCGACACGACAGCACGAGCACGTGGGGCGAGCACACGTGTGACACGTGCGGCGAGAGCTTCAGTGACGCATTGCAACTACTGGCCCACGCCGAGGGACACGCCGAGCGGCACCGCACCACCGCCACGCACTCCGCCCACTCCGCCCACTCGGCGCCTAGGTATGCACATACCGTGCTTTTCTAAACGAAGGACATATTCAAAGATGCGATTGAACTGGTTTCATCAATTAAAAAAAATTACATTCAACAAACAAAATATAAATGATAAAATATAGGCATATAATAAAATGCAATAAAGATAGTTTAATACGGGCACCCTGTTATCGTCCCGCAATTGCACAGTTGGAGTGCAATCGAATCGCTTGCTTGCACCGAATCACTTGTCGGTTAATTTAAGAGAAAGAATAAGATCGCAACTGACGTGGCTCGACAAGATTTGTCACGGTGCTTACTTCATATCTATGAACTTCCTCGTTAGTCTAACGGTTAGCGTATACGGCTGCCGATGCGAAGTCTCGAGTTCGATTTTACTTTCTAACCAGATCCGAGAGTCAAATTAAAAAGTATTATTGAGTTTTTCTGATTACAAAAATATTTAGCTTATTTATTAACAGCCTGAAGTTTGGAAGTTGAGATCTTAACTCCATCCCTCGGCGAGCACGTAAAGCCGTCGGTCCTGCGTCGGATTTCTGCCCGGTCCTGTCGGATAACCGTCCCATCGGATTATGAGTGTGAGAGAACAGATAGTGCACCTGCATTTGCGCACACAATATCGCCTGCTCTGTTGGCTGGTCTCAGTTTAGACCGGCCATCTTGGCCGAAACGGCTAAGAGTACATCATATCTATGTTCACACTAACTGGAATTTTTAAGGATAATTTTGAGAAAAATTAAGACTCCACTTATGATATATTTTTGGGATGAGCATCTTTAGTTCTATACGCTAATTGAATATGTCCTTCCTATATCCGATCACCATGTACATGTAACATACATATGTATATAAATACAATTGTAAATATATGTATATATATATATCTTCTTAGTATATATAAATCTCGTGTCACAATGTTTGTCCTCAATGGACTTCTAAACCACTTAACCGATTATAATAAAATTCGCACACCATGTGCAATTCGATCCAACTTGAGAGATAGGATAGTTTAAATCTCAAATTATAGTCGTAATTTTAATTTATTGCTAATTATTTGTCTGTTATTATTTGACAGTCACAATTATCTGTTAACTCCAAATGATTCTAACAGATGTCGATACCTTTCGACTGGGTTGAGTAAGTAATCAATAGATGGCGCTGCTATGGTAAACAGCCACAGCAACGCGTGGCCGGGTCAGCTAGTATATTATGTCTCAGTTAGGCTTTCACGCCTTAATTATTGAGTCGATCATCATGATATTTTGGAAAAGTGTTGCCAGCCGAAGAGAGCATGAAATTCCTTTTAAACTGCTCCTTAATTAAGCCTCGGGCAAAAGCAATACTTTGTCGTTATTGCTTTTGCCCGTTAATGGAGAAAAATTTATTTAAACAATATTTTAATGATTGCAGGTTGAAGAGAACGTCAAAAGGTAGAAACAATACGTCAGTATCGAATAGTTCACGGCAGTTTCCCTGCAGAGTATGTGGTGAGCTATTTTTCAGTTAAAATATTGAAATTGGTCCAAACGAGTGTGAAGAAGTAACAAACACATACAACCTTTCGTCTTTGTAATATATTAGTGTGAGCTAAATTAAATAATGAGAAAATTACGAGTACAGTATAGGCATAGCTAAGAATGTTTTATTTTTTTTATTAAATATCTTATTTATTTTGTCACAGGTAAAGTATTTGGATCTCGGAGTTCTCAACAAATCCACATACGAATACACACGGGGGAGCGCCCGTATGCTTGTAGGTTTTGTTGGAAGGCATTCGCAGATGGAGGCACATTGAGGAAACATGAACGAATACACACAGGTAACATATACACTCAATAATTGTTGTTATTGAGTACTTTGAACTTTAGGATGTGACGTAATTTCCTTTTTCAAATTTAATGTTTAGTAGGTTTCTTCTTACTAACATCTGAGGGCCTAGTGTAAGTTTATTTCAAACCAAGCTCATTGGATGTTGTGCTTGGTGAAAATTTTATTGCTAATCAATCGTAACGATCGAGTTGATGCGAAATAAACTCGCACTAGGGCCCCTGGTGATTGATGTCACTTTGGACGATTTGAAAGTTAGGTCTATCCAATGGGTCTAAATCATAATGGGAGGTCTCTTAGGATTTAGCCCCGTCCTGGTACAACTAGATATACTATGGTTAAGAAAATTAAACAAGATTTATAAAACGGTCGAAACATGATACAGCCTTTTTGAATAATTTGGTTTGTTTCTTTTGGGTCTTCAAACTATATAAAAATATATCTTAATACAAACCATCGGCTGGTTTACGCACATACACGGTTTAGATAAAAAGTAAAGTCCCAAACTTGAAAGATAAAAGCCGCGATGCGGCAAAGAATAAAACATTAAGAAAATAGTACTATCATATTTATATAACTTGTTAGTGTAGGTCAAAGGATATTGGTACATATTGATGAAGGGCCGGGACGGACCTGTTGATGTAGTGGTAAGTGGCCCTGACTACCAAACCGGAGGCCGCGAATTCAGCACCCATCTAGGACAAATATTTGTGTAATGAGCATGAATACGCATATGTTTAGAAATATTAAAGTATCTTTATCAACAGTCTGGTCACCATAGCACAGGCTCTGCCTTATTTGGAATCAGAAAGTTGATGATGTATGAGGTTATTAATTTATTTATTAGTATTTATAGTCGAATGCATGAAGTTCTAAATAACACTTTTACAGGTGAAAAACCATACGCGTGTGCGGTGTGTCCGCGCGCCTTCAACCAGCGCGTGGTGCTACGCGAACATGTTCGCTCGCACCACTCCGCTCCCGACCGGCGAGCTAACGGTACGTATTCTCTAACTACCCTACGCTATTACAACTTATACACACATTATAGTCATATTTGTATAGTTTTAAAATACCCCCTTACCGGTTGCCCCTTTCTTTTTTTTTTGTACTGTGCGGCAATCCCCACGGATACCACCGCAGGGTGGTTATGTCGGACTCGAACCGACCAAAAACCGCACGCCGTCTCAGGTACCAATAGCCAGGGGACCAGGTGCACCCTAGTAAGGAAATCCCTGGAACCCCGACGTACCTCGGACCAACTACGGCTGCAGTGGCCCCCTCCTGTATGGAAATTACCGGTTGCCCCTGTCGTTAGATGAAAGAAATACTTTTAGGTTTTATTATTAAAATAAATTAACTATATTCATCTTTGCGAGACGCTAATAAATAGAATATCAACGCTTTGCGTGTATTATGTTACAAAAAACCCAACCGTTCCACTCATTACAACATCTCGATGTTAATAAATGACTATGATGAATGAAAAAAATGACACTATTATGCTTGGGCCTCGCCAGAATTATTTTCAGGGGGGTGGCCCTACATCCACACATACTATTGACCACTATAAAATATAGAATTATACTAAGTCTTTAACCCATGAAATGAAATAGGTTAAAAATATGTGTTTCTTTATGTATTTTCTTTTCTGCATTTTTCTGCCACCCGGCGCCATACTACTAAGCATGAAAATGTTGTCATCGAAAGTAAAATTTATATTTTTAAAGCTGATAAAGTCTGCAAGCTAATTTTTTTTACTGTTTTCGCCTAGGTGGTCCTGCTTATTGTTGCGTAGTTTGCAATCGGACGTTACATTCTAGTGCTGAACTCGTTCAACATTTAATCCAACATTGTGATGCCAACACTGCTCTCAAGAGACAACCACAGGTGAGGTTTTACACTTATCTTAATAGACTGTTGTACATTACATCTAAGGCCTAGGCGATTATTGAATTTAACACGTTCGCTGCTGCCAATATTATACAAGAAAGACTCTTACGCCGCTAAGTGCGCGTGTAAGCCTGCGTGAATAGTAGACAGTGCGCATAAAACGCAACTGTTGTGTAATAAAAGTATTATTAACTGGCCGACTTCGCACGAGTGGAAGTCGCTAAATTAATAAAATGGAAGTATAATGAAAATTTCATTATACTTCCATTTTATTAATTTAGTGACACGAATATATTATAACAATTTAAAATAGAACACTTTATAACAGTTAAATTGTTGTTTAAAAGGATAAATAATATATAGTATAAATAGTTACGGGGCGTGCACGACAAAGTAAAGTCGCGTACCCGACGACACGAAAAGAAAGAAGAAGTCGATGCGATTATCTTTTTCGCGATTTCAGACGGGACCGCGCAAATACAAACGGCGGCGGAAACTAAAGACCGAGCGGTCCCCGCCCTCGGCCCGCGAGTGGGCGCAGTCGCCCACGCCGCCGCCCGCCACGCGCTCGCCCTCCCCCGCCTCCGAGTCGGACGCGGGCGCGTCGCCGCCCTCGCCGCCCTCCGCGCCCTCCCCGCCGGCCCCGGCGCGGCGGCGGCGGCGCGCCTCGCCCCCGCCCGCAGCGCCGCCGCGGCCGCGCATGATCCACACCGGCGAGCGAGCGCGCGCCGGCCGCGCGCGCACCGAGCGCAGCGAGCGCGCCGAGCGGGCGCGGGCGCGCCGCCTCCCGCCGCGCCGCCCCGCCGACGACCTGCGCGCCATCCGCCCGCGGCCCGAGCCCGAGCCCGAGCCCGACACCGACGGGCCCTTCAAGTGCGAGATGTGCTCGCTGGAGTTCCCGCGCCGCGACGCGCTGCTGCTGCACGTGCCGGTGCACATCTGACGAGCGCCGCGCCGCGCCCGCCCGCGCTCCGGCCCGGCCGTCCGCTAGTGCGCTACCCGCAGTGGGCCCGGAGTCGTCTCTCGACCGCTCTAAGCGTGCAGATGAATCTCCTCGGTGCCTCGGTTAGAGACCTTTCGGTGTCCGACCCGGTGCCCTACGTTTAAGGATTCGACGGTTATACCTCCTCCCGGTGATAATGTCGAATAGAAAAACTATTCTACGCTATCTGACTCGCATCGATCTTGCTGTTAATAATGTGAAATATTAAATTGTATAAAATGTATGAGAAACCGTTGTTTAACGTTAAGCAGTATCCGAGCGAATTGTAGTACTCCCTTGTTCTGTACGATAGGTGTTTCTGATTTTTATTCCCTAGTATCTCCGTGTTTTGACAGATTTAGAGTACAGTATCACCACTCCTATTCTTCCCGTGGGTGTTCTTAGAAGCGACTAAGGTCACCAAGATATACAAGATGACATCGCTACAAAGAGAAGGAAAACTTGAAACAAACCCTAAACCGGTCCCGGTCAGAGTGGTATAGTATGCCAAAGCCTCCTTGCAAAGAAGAGGCTTATATCCAGCAGTGGACTGTTAAAAGTTGTTGATGATGTTTCCCTAGAAGCCTTCCCGTCGATGTATAAAATTGAAATGAGTGAATCTAAACTGAGAATTAAATTTTTAAATCAATATGTGGAGGCTATATAATTGTTAATTTCGCGATATAATGTTTAAATTTGGCCATTTTTTTTATTGGAACTGCATCGTTACATAAAAAAATGAGAAAATATTACCTCTATACATGTCTTAACGATAGTCGAATCCTATATAAATATGTGTTTATGTATAACGTAATGTATGTTATGTATACTGAATGAATATATGGCCGTCTTCTAAACATAACTGTGGCATTAGATGTTGAGATGTTGTTGTATTATACTAATTGACTGATTTATTGATTAGTTGAATGTAAATTTATTATTACGCTAGTATATAAATGTGTACATAATATAATGTGCGTAACAGTGATTTGTGACATTTTAAAAGTTTCATTGTTTAGTACAAATACTGTATGTTTTGGGGGCTTCTGTGGTTTTGATCTATGTATTGTGATATAGATATTATGAACACTAATTATCACATGATTGTGCCATGAAATGGTGATAACAAGACCTGGAATCTTGAGACATAAGAAAGCAAGGCATATGTAACATTGTATATGTATTTATCTTTTATCTTAAGCAGTAAATTCATCATAAATTACATATAATACTAGATATTATTATTTCGAAATCATTTTTGTTTTATTTCGTGTTATTTTTTATTTAGTTCTGAAATGATTGTATTACCTTTTAAAATAACATTGTGCAATACATTCCCCAAAATACATGGTCTGTTTGCTTTTATGACATTTATCTAAGAATATTTGCTCTGTTTTAAAATGAGGATTATTAAAGTGTACACATACTGAATATAATGTTTATGTACTTTGAATGGTATTGTTTTACTTTGTCTTTCTGTGTTTGGTTTGGTTTTTTGGTTATTTAAACACTTTCGCTAGGTTATCCCGTGTGCTGAGTAGGCCGAGATGTGTGTTAAACGATAAATTTAATTAAACAATACCTCTGCTATTGACTAAACTAAATATAAGGATAAAACAACCTAATAAACACAATCGTTGTTTTCTGAATCATACTCTGATTTAGCGCATTTTTTTTTAGTCTAACACACACTGGCGGACTCAAACTGCATCAAAGTTTAGGATTTTATTTAGAATTAATATTTTTGGTAAGTACGTGTGTCAGTCTCAAATTCGTGTGTTATAAGAGTAAAGTTATAATAATTATTTCTATATTTTTTTTTTCTTTTAATATTTAAAATAATTATTTCTGTATATTTTTTTTTCTTTTAATATTTAAAATATTGTTACCAATAGTATTGGTAATTAGTCTTTTAAACTCGACAAAGTTTCGTAATTATGGCATTGTTGCGGGCAAGTTTGGATCAACAAATGATTTCTAGGAATTTAAACTAGTATACCAAAGGTTTGTAGAGACAGGATTTTATTAAACGAGATCTGGTTCCCGCAAAATTCGAGCAACCACCAGTCGTGACGACTGATTTGTTGTTTCAAGCTCGCTACGAAATAGTTTTCTCACTTCAGTAAACATCAAAATAGAACTCAGGGAAGTGCATAGAGGAAATGTGGTTGCATGAACAATAAAAAGACTAGCAAATGGAGGCTTAAGGAAGCGACAATCAACTCTTTTAGACCAGCAAATGGTATAAAGCTCTAATATCTGCAGTTTACAAACAAACCCGTTTAAGATTTGAGCGTGAACATCTTAATTGGACTGAAAAGCAATGGGCTTCCTTATTGTTCACCGATGAGTCGTGATGATTATCGTCGACGTGGGGCGAGATATGCTCTAAGTTGCATTGAGGTGTGTATTCTTTTTGGAAGCAGTTAGTGTATGGTATGGGGTGACATTTCGATAATCGGTGAATGGAACTTGCGCTCATGGACATGTTCGTCAAAACGGTAAAAGAAGTGACTTAACGGCACTGTGCTATTATATGTAATAGAGGTTTTAGAAGCTCACGCAGTACATGGGTTCATATTCGAAAATTTTACTGTAATGACTTATTGCATGTGTGACAAGTGGCTCCATCGTGTTAAAACCATATGTTGCGATTGTAGCTAGGCAATTGAGCAGCATCGGTCTCAAGAACTCCCGTAACATGTTTGCTCGAGATGTTAGATTCAAATGTTAACAAATTCTTCACCCTTAGTTCGAAGACGTCTTGTACATCGATGCAGTTTATGAGTCCGTCAGTGAATTTATTTATACACAACATGCAAAATACTTTACGGTATCAATCAACGGAAAGTAATATGCGTTTCATAGATTTCGAATCAGTGCTACACCGAAAATAAATTTAAAAGAAACGTGTAATAACTTAGGGAACATTCTTTTACTTAGTTAAATCTTTAGTAATATTGTACAGGATAAAATTTTGCGATATTTAGGGAAGGATTGGAATTATTTTTAGATTGTTGAATTGGTGTTGAAGTAACAGCGTGATGAATGATTTTTGTGACACTATTTACAAAATAAAAATATAATAATTGTTTTAATATTTATAAAATACAAGCAATGAACTAACGTATAAAAAAGATTTTAAAAATATTTGCGTGATTAATAAATTGATTTCGAAACAAACAGTTGAAGCACTTGAAAAATTCACTATATACATTTCTATATTAAGAGTGTGCCAAAGTGACTCTACTCTGCCTGATGGAAAGCATGAATAGAATCCAAGAGTTGTAGTCACCATGCTCATTGCAAATGCAGACAATGCAGTATGGTGACCCACATTATGGCGGCCTTGTGAGATGCTTTTTCACACCCCGCTTGGGGACGTAAAAGGCATGACAGTCATCGTGACAGTGTAAGGCTTACACGGCTACCACGATAACTGTCACCCCTGCATCAATGGGAAGAAAAAAGAATCTTCATTTGTTGACAATTTGTCATAAGTAATGACAGGCATTGGACCAAGATCTACGAGGTATCTGGGACTCGTATTCTACACCGAATGGAACTACGGATATCACTTCCGGAATCTGGTCACCAAAATTCTAAAATTAATTAAAACAAACATCGTTCTTCATAAAGTAAAATTATTAAATATTTCAGATATACTCATACCACTTCTACACTTTGTCAACAGATAGAAACTGAGGAAAAACGACCTAGAATCTTTTAATTCACGTGGCTCTGTTCGTCCAATTTACGTACGGATTTTTTTATTATCATATTAAATGTTATAAAATACAAATTATTAAAAACTTAACTTGAGGAACAAATGAAATGAAATCTTGAACTTGACAGCGGCGCCAAAAGTGGTCATTTCCTTTTAGCTGGAGGAAAAATAATTTAAAGTGTTAGATAGAACGAACATTACATTTCACAACGACCGTAACATCCTCAAAAATTAACTCCACCGATTTTTCTTTTTTATTTAATTTTTAAATTTTACACCATTTAATTTTATTCATCACTAAGTATGATCTAAAAGAATGAGATATTTTAGGTGAGAAACTTTCATCGAAATGATCGTAAATGGTATTTATTTCTGTGTTATATATGTATATTGTAAACCTTTTTAGATATTTTTAAAAGTGACAACATTGAGTTACAAAATATATTTGAAAACTTTGTTAAAATAATTTACAACAACGCTATACGCTCCTTTCAGCGACTTGATCAGTCTAGACCAGGTAACACTGGGGAATTTGTGAGTTGACAGCGATTTCTCCCTTTTGTTATAAGAATTTATTTATGCTACTTATCATATCGTTTAGCCGGGATTAACGTCATGCAATAAGTAGTAAAAAAGTATTATTGCTGTTGAATAATTTAATAGGTGGCTCTAGTGCTGCCAAATATTTGCTTTCGTAGGTTATCAGTGTTATCAGTTAGTGAACAAAGTTCGATATGGCTGCTCTAAAAAGAACCAAAAATATAAATATCTTAACTGTGCTGACAAAAAAGTATCAGCCTCATATTACTGCAAGAAGAAACTTGAATCTTCAAGAATTTAGCAGTAAGGACTTACTGAAAAAATATAATGTTACAGTACAAGACTTCCGTGTCTTAGATTCTAAATTAGACCCAAAACAGATATCAGATTTTAAAGCTGATGAGTATGTAGTGAAAGCACAAATTTTAGCTGGCGGAAGAGGTAAAGGTCATTTTGACAATGGTTTTAAAGGAGGTGTCCATCTAACCAAAAACCGTAATGAAATCATAGATTTAGCTCAAAATATGATTGGAAATAAATTAATTACTAAACAAACACCGAAAGAAGGTATAGTGGTGAATAAAGTGATGGTGGCGGAAAGTGTAAATATTATCAGAGAAACATACTTCAGCATTGTGATGGAAAGGATATACAATGGTCCTGCCATAGTTGCATCTCCTGCTGGTGGCATGGACATTGAGGCAGTGGCAGAAAAGACTCCTCACTTGTTAAAAGCAATTCCAATAGACATACATGAAGGTGTAACTGATAAAATTGCAGATGAGGTAGCTGATTTCTTAGAGTTCAAAGGTCCATTGAGAAAAAAATGTGCTGAGGAGATAAAAAAATTGTGGCAGTTGTTTAAGCAGGTATTTGAGATAAAAACGATTTTAACTGATAAGTATAAACATAGTGTATATAAAATAAAAAACTTATTATAAATTTATTCAAAATAATTGAATTACACAGATATAGTTGCACTTTTTATTTTATAAAATGTCTTTTAGTCTATAAAATTCTTATATAAACATTTGTTTATTAAAGGTAGATGCAACCCAACTGGAAATCAATCCCTTAGTTGAAACAGATGATGGAAGGGTTGTATCTGTAGATGCCAAGATCAATTTTGATGACTGCGCCAAATTCAGACAAGAAGAAATATTTGCTCTTGATGATGTATCAGAAACAGACCCTCAAGAAGTAAGTAATTATTTAATTTACAACTAATTACTATATCTACATTACACATCACAACACAGATGGAATATTGCTTACCTGAAAATCGTAAAATGACTGATGTTTGTGTTCGAAAGGCTCTGCTGCTATTTAAATATGCCGGCTCAGCCACGCAACCTCATGTATGCCACCATGCGTGCCCATAGCATGATGTAATACCCCATGAACAAATTTGTTTACCGGTGTCAATATGCTGTCGTGGACTTTCTTTTAAAACTTCAAGTGGTAAAAATCATTACTTACATTAATATTGCATTGCCTCATACTTTATCATTACTACTGTAACCAATACACAACATTGATTGCTTTGATACTCCTGGATCTAATCATCTATCACTCAACCTCCGAAAGACGAAGCTGGCTTATAAAAACACAGGTCGCATTACTTTATTGTACCTGTCTAAGTAAATATCCTCGCATAACTGCGATTTAGAGAGGTGCGCCTGGAAGTTATGCCTACACTTAAAGGGCGAACTTATATCACGATAATTAGTCCGGGCTTAGATTGCCGATGCATACCTATTTAAATAAGTATACACATATAGTTACGAGAACCGAGGCTGCCAAAATATAGGTTAGGTTATCCCGTAAATATTGGCCCACGGTACCTGCAGTTGTCGGTAAGAGCATTGCTGTCCCATCAATTTTATTTTTGTTATTTTTTTGACAAAGCTAATTGTATCCACAAGTAGAAGAGTCACTGGTAGCAATTTTTGAATTTTAGATTCTGCCATGATGAATGCAGATCTATCAGATTTTATTGTTCGGTTTCCGGTGGCACGGGCTTTAGTTTTCACTCAAAGATCTTCCTCTCTATAAAGAATTCCTTAGTTCTTTTATTGTATACTAGCTGTCGACCGCGGCGCCACACGTGCTGTGGATGATATGAACATAATTTGTACCCTAGAGCAGTTAGGTATAATATACCTTTCTAATGGTAAATAAATTTTGGAATCGGATTCGTAGTACTGCAAATTACCACGATCATACAAACTTACAAACTATCTCTTTATAATACATAGTTATACTTTAATATCGATACTATACTTCTACTAAGTTGTAATGTAAAAATAAAGATTGTTTGTGAGATAAATTACCATTTATTAAAGCCCATCTAAACAGATGGCGAAGCGGAACGGCAACGCGACGTTGTAATGTAATAATTAATATAGAAGTTGTGGCTCCCCTCAACGACGTTCAATGTATCAGACAAATTGATATACAACTTATATCACGCAGATAATTGTCTAATTTTAGATGCAGAGTTAGTCCATTATCTTGTTATAGTTTGTACGATTCTGAACAACCTATCAGAAGTTCCATTCATTATTGGTACATTTAAAATGAGTGATTTGAGCATTTTTTTCCATAACTACTAATGCAGTCACATATACCATCATGTAGTTTTAATACAAACATATACATCATCATCATCATCATCAGCTGGAAGACGTCCACTGCTGAACATAGACCTCCCCCCTAGAACGCCACACCGTACGGCTGGGCGTACACATAGGTGAGAGTAATTAAATAAAAGTCGTAATTATGTTTACTCCTATTCATCATCGTCTAAGCCGAAAGAGGTCCACTGGTGGACATAGGCTTCCATCAATGCTCTCCACAACAGTCGGTCCTGTGCCACCCGAATCCAACGGTTCCAAAAGGTCGTTAGACCACCTTGTACCACGCTCCGCCTGCTAGTTCGATTGCAGTTTACTCTTACATATTTCGATGCACAATAAAAAACTAACGGTACTTATATCTGTACAATCATCGATGCGGTGGCATTAGAAATGCTATAATTAAAAGTCTAACCCGAGACGAAAGTAGCCACCCGGTAGCTTCGAATAAAATACTACTTAGTAGGAATATTATGAAGATTGCATTGCAGTACATTACACAGTTACTAGACATTTAATATTAAGTAATACTCGGTAGAGATTTTCGCGCTATAGGGAATAACTGTGAAAGTGAGATTTTTAGTTATCATTTTACGACTAAAAACATGTTTTGTTTTTGAACATAAAATAATAACTTTGTAGGAATAATCGATTATTGAAAATTATTATAGCTTTTGGTCGCCGATCTGCCCACGTGTCTGTCAGTTATTAGCCTTCCATTAGTAACAGAATTTTATAAATCGGCTTGATTTAGGCGGCAATGTTGACAGTGGCGTCGTTATAGTTGTCGACTATGGCGGTGACAACCGTTGTTGTTACATTGCAATCATTACCAAACTACTTAAAATGATTATTACCACATATTTATCTACTGATCGATTAATATTTTTCTGTACTTATTATAATGTAAATTATGACAGATGCCAGCTTATGACAGTTTAAAACTTTTAAAATTTGTTGAAAGCGCCACTCTGCTATCCCGTATCTATGAAATGGTAAATTTTTGTGTGCGAGTTAAATATTGTTTTTCAGTCTGAATCTTATTATTTTAGAGAGAAGCAGCAGCCAACAACCTCGTTTATATAGACCTGGATGGAAGCGTGGGTTGCATGGTGAATGGTGCCGGCCTGGCTATGGCGACTCTTGACATCATTAACCTGAATGGAGGGAAACCCGCCAATTTCTTGGATCTTGGTGGTGGTGTCGGCCAAAAACAGGTCACAACTGCCATGCAAATATTAGAAGCAGACCCTAAAGTAAAATCAATTTTCGTTAATGTTTTTGCTGGTGAGTAAGACAAAGATACAATTAGTATATGAATGTATATATTTAAATATCTACTAATTTGTGTACCTTGTTCACAGGTATAATCAACTGTGTTACCATAGCACAAGGCATAATCGACGCCCTTAAAGAAAATCCTTCAAAGCGGCCAATCGTTATGAGACTTGTTGGCACTAACTCTGAGCCAGCTAGAAAACTCCTTCTTGAATCTAAGATTCCTATGGAGATTATTAACGATATCGACGAAGCGGCAAAAGTAGCTGTGAAATATGCAAAATAGTCTTGCCATTATTTAAGAAAATTATCGTAAAGTTCTTCGACCTCATGTCTACTACCAATATGTATGTCTACTTTATGTAGGTACTTAGTCGGCCAATGTTTGACATTTTGATAGAGCAACTTGTAGAAAATGGTGGATAGAGCGTGTTACTTAATTGTTATATACGTTGGGTACATCATGAGATTCACCATGATTGTTATGTAGGTTACACTATAGTATATTACAAATCAAAGGCATCTTTGTACCTACTTGTTACTAAGTTTATAATAAAAAATTAAAGTGATACCTTAAATCGCAAATTTTCTTTTAATACCTCATGACTACTACGTCCAATTATTTTAAATAAAATAAGATTTTATAGGGAAATACATCTTTGTCACCGTGCCTATCAAAAGATGAGAATGATCAATTAACGTCAAGACACGGTCTCTAGATTATAGAAAAAAATATAAGCAGCAGCTATGATCTATGGGTTACTTTTCTTTACCTGCAGTCGTTAATCTGGCAATTTACATATCTGTTGTATATTTATAAGAATGTATACTTATATTACTATTATATTATTAACAATTGTATATATATACAAATATACATTCTTGTATTCGCGTGGGGCACATAATGTTAAACGTAACAAAATATACACAAAACAACATAACATTTCTCACCGTCTCGCCCAAAAATTTTCCTCGTTGGTTTAGCGGTTAGCGTATGCAACTGCCGACCAAGAGATCTCAAAAATATTATTGAGTTTTTCTGGGTACAGAAGTATTTAACAACCGCCCAGTCTTGGAAGTTGCACGTACAACCGTCGGTTCTGCGCCTGATTTCTCCCCAGTCGTGTCAGATAACCGCCCCATTGGATTAAGAGCGCAAAGCAGTGTAAACATACACTTGTACACTATATCTCGTGTGTAGTTGGCTGTTGGTCTCCGTTGAGACTGGCCCCTGTGGTCGAAACTGACTAGGAGTACAACATATATTCTTATTTGTATTCGCCTGGAGCATATAATGTTAAGCACAACAAAATATACACACAAAACGTAATTAATTTCTCAACGTCTCACCCAACAACCTTGACCTTTTGATAGCGTGAGCGTTGTCGCGAACTTGTTTGCTTCTCGAATTAGATAAGGTGAAAGAAAAATAGGTTCCTACAAGGAATCTGGGTTTTCACTACACTAATATTAATGTGTTTTTTAGTTTGACCTAGATATACCCCGTTCGGTGCAACCCAAAAGCTTTCGTTTTTAGTCAAAAATATGAAATAAACCTATCATAAACAAGACGATATTTTCTTTTTGCGTAAGCGAGATAGTAGTTTTGGAACTTTTGATTTAAGAACCTCAACATAACATTAAATCGAACCTCCCAACAATACATAAAGGTCAGTTTACCGTGACTACTTTCGTTTCTCATTAGTGTCGACGGATTTAGAGTGCTATGGCAAGCAGCAAAATGATATAAGGTTGGTACTTTACCTACCTTTTAATTATTAAGATAATTCGTCTATTGTTTTCATCGTTCGATTATAAAAAAAAATAAACAGTACAATTAACATGAGAGTGCTTCCATTAAATAACCCGTGTGCTCGTTATTCCCTGTGTCATTGAAAAAGTAGGACTAGGATACGTATTAAGTGCTACGACGTCTTTACCAAGTAACAGACGCACTTGTCTCTCTTATTACAATAATAATAATATTTTTAAACATCTCGCACACGGCCATCTGATCCTAAACTAGACAGAGCCTGTATTATGGTACTCAGACTGCTGATAAACATACTTATATATTTTTTAATAAATGCATATTGTAAATAAATTACATTCCAGACTGAACCAACGATCGTGCTCATCGTAAACATTCGTCCTGGGTGGGAATTGAACCTACGACCTCTGGCGTAGCAGTTAGGGTCACTAACCATTAGACCCGCAGGTCAGTTAATCAATCAGCTGCCACGTATACGTACTCGCTTACTCTCTTCACCATAAAAAATCTATTTCAGTACTGTGCCTGTTTGTATAGATTTATATTGATTATGTAAAATATTTTTAAAGAAACTAGATAAACCAGTGTCTGATTCACACACTAATTTTTCTGTATAAACCACGTTTAAATCGTGCTATCATGGATGCCGGGAGGGGGGAGCAAGTGGGTGTGCTTGTACACCCCTGGTAGAAAATAAAGTACATGTAAAAACAAATATTTGTAAGTTATTTAAAAACAAAGTATATTATTAATATAAAATAATTCTAAATTTTATATTAGTTAATGGTACGTGTGTATGTCGACGTGCTATCGAATCCATATAAAATGGTATTGTCCTGCAGTTAAATTTCGAAAAATGAATATTAATTTGCGCAGTTTGTAAGTTGCTTACATTTATCTGGGGATGGAATTTAAGGCGGTCATAAATTTCAATGTATTTGATGCAATTGCTACAGCTGAGGTAAGGACATTTACATATTTCATTATCTGACACACTACAGGAGTGGGAGTGGAGTGAGTGAATCAAATTTTTATTTCAGTGAAAATGAAGGAGATGACTGTATACTAGAATTTAATTGAGAAAAGTAGGATGTTTGGTTTTTCAATATTTATGGTGAGAAGATTTCGATAAAGTTATCCACTGACAAGATCGAGGCCTATTCGATCGTGTCCAAAGGCCGATTTCCAGGTGCCACCATAGAATATCAAGGTAGTATCGTCAGTATAAGTAAAGATGAATACGTTAGGGATCTTCATTTGTCATAGATCATTGTTGTATATCAGAAACAGCATGGATCCGAGGATACTAGTGGTCGGAATTTTTTTGGCCAAGGATAGCCCTATATTAACAAAGCAAGAATTTAGTTCATTATTCGATTTAATGGGACCTCCGAGCGACAAAAGAACACTTGACAATTTTATTTTTGCGATATAAGTAGTAGTAGTAGTAGTCTTTATAGTTTATTATTATTATATGCGTCACTTGTCAAAGTCCTATTAGAGTCAATTTTGATCTTTTTGATTAACATTGAACAATAATTGCCGTACCTCTTAAATGTTCCAGTAAGTATAATACCTTCAGGTAATTTCTTCCATTGCAGGTGGAGATTACGGCGGTTTTATGGCACTTAAGGAGCCCGGGTATCATCCAAAGCTTCCTTATTTTCTTATGATCAGGAACTACCTTTAGTAGAGCATTAGTAGCAATTATAGAATTAAGAGTATTTATAAACTAGGTTCTGACTTCGTTTGCGTCATACGATGCATACATTTGAGATAAATCGGCTTGAAGGAGTTCACTTCAATTTTATCATACTTGAAAATCATAGTAGTTTTAACAGTATAGAAATATGTTACTGTGTCGTAGTCCGTAAGGTCTTTAAAATAAGATTATCTAGACATGAGCGGTTTTACGAATGTGAAAAATGTGAGCCGGTAGCATTACATGAAAAGTAAGTAACGTAAGATTATCAGTTAACCACGAGTCTTCATTGTTACAGGCTATATCAATATTGATATTACCGGTAAAAAATATATTTTTGAAAGAGGCAAGGTTTGTTTTATTTGAAGCAGAAAATCTAAAAATACAGTTGCATTACGAATGGTAGGAGAACAACAAATAGTGACCATAAAAAAACAGTTTGCATTCTGTACAGATGGCTCAGATACTGACATTATATGAAATTAACATTAACACAATCACGGGATATAAAATTGCCGAGATTATTTTTTATGTACTGATGTGGTAGTACATCGCAAAGTAGTAGCAGTAGATACCGGACTCAGTAGGCGATCAAAGGATTAATAATAAGCGACGACGTAAAGAACTGGAACAAAGATATACTATGTAAACCATAGCAAATATTAAACGTAATTGAAACCACGAAAGTGATGATTTGTCAAATGCCAATCTTTCAAAAGCCTATATTGCCAAAAGATAAACTTTCGCCCAGTTTAGGGAAAATAAGTTAAATCACTAAGAAATATTCTCTATTTTTAATTCTTTACGCTTTCGTTCGCTCGTTTAGCAGAGGTACAGATATCATACTATTTTTTAAAATTGTTTTACATGTCAGTAATATTCATAAATTAATTATTATATGTATTTAGTTTTTTGATCGTCTAAGAACAATAATTTACCATTGGGGACATCCAGTTCATGGGCTGGTGACATTGCAAAAACTGTCACTAGTTAACATGACATATTCCGTGTTCTGTAATAACAACGATTAATGTATACGAAAGATGCAATTTATATAAATGTGATTCAATAGAATTTTGAAGTAAATTATTGTGTTATATGTCTTGTGACAGTCATATATGATTATTTAATTTATATTGTGGATATAGTATTATCGCTAAATACTTATCTTAAAAGTTCAAACTTAATCACTATTGATACCAAAATAAGAATTTAGTGCAAATACATATAAATATTAGCAAAACGGCGGGGCGGATAAACATGCGACGTGCCCGAGATGGGTATCATTACCAACCAGTGCCTCGAGTGGCGACTGAAGATGCTCTTGAATACGAAAACGAACGGATGGCAGAAGAACTCAGTGGAAAAATATCATCACTAAAAGATATATCCATCGAGTTAGGAAACGAAGTGCGAATTCAAGAGAAAATTATACGTGGACTTGATGACGACGTTGATAGAAGTTCAGGTTTTCTTGGCAAAACAATGGGCAGAGTCCTAAAATTGGGCAAAGGAAATCACAACTATTATATATTTTACTTATTCCTCTTTTCAATATTTGTATTCTTTTTGCTTTACATAATATTAAAGTTTAGGTGAACTGTTTTTCAATATTTAACATATAAATTGTTCATTCCTGTATTTATGACAAAAAATATTCTCATGTAAATAAAGATCTTAAGAGAACCTAATGTGCTTATTTTGTGATTTTAACCATTACCATTTTATTTCTCTTTCTGTATCTTTATTGAGATAAACTCTCCAACTGGACTAATAACCTAAAATTTTTGAGGCCTTCATTCAGTAGTAGCGATGAACACTGAAAAATTGCATCAAAAAACAAGCTTTATTTAATATTTTCAATTTTTATAAACATTTTACCAAAGTAAATGGATATTTGTATTTTATTTTATTAATCATTGGCCAAGGTCTAAAGAAAAACAGTTGCAAACTATTAAAAATTTTCTTTGTTGTTCAGTATTGCATCCTACACTCTTGAGTCTAAAAAGATCATTAACACTGACTAGTTGAGACTTGAAAGTTACAATTATAGTGGCCTGCATGAAGCTAGATAAATTTTATATCATATCATCAATAGACTTTAGGGTCTACTAATAGTCCACAGGCCTCTCTTTAAAAAGGAATCTGATCTTCTATAGGCATGGCAGGGTACAGTTAGTTAATATTAATAACTTTATTATGACAAAGTATGAAAGTGGTGCAAGCAACACAGCCTGAAGCAAAACAAGACTGTTCACTGTTACTCCAATTATTTAATAATAAAAATATTCCATTACAGCGAAATATCTTAGTAAATTGTGATTTATGAATTTAATATAAATTTTAATGATATGTCGAAATCATCATCAGCCTATTGCAGTCCACTGCTGGACCTGTACAGCCTGCCCATTATTATATTGAATAAGTCATCATAATTGAATGCATAACTGAAGGAAAAAAATTATTATATACTGATAATTCTGTACAATGAAACTGAGTTGATGTTCTTACAAAATAAGAGATAAAATGGAATTAATAACTAAATCTCTTTATTACACTGAAGTGTCCGAAGGAAAAAGATGGAGAATATATAGATTAGCTAAATCAAATCACATTGCTCAACTCATAGAACCTGTCCATTGTACGATGTAAATTAAAATTAACCACAATTTAATATATCAAGATGAACTAAATGATTTTGAAGGATGCCAATTTTATTCTAAAATTATAGTCATGAGGAAGAAATACATAGTTTTTTTCTTGTTGAAGTAGTGAAAATTTTATTAAAAATAGAAAGTTAACTTAGATTTATAAAGCCTTAGGATGTAACATGCCCTTAAAGATTTATTCCTTTCATTCCTATCTGAATTTTTTTTTCAGAAAACCTAAGTCCAGTGAACGACGAATCTGTGGCTAAGTTAGTCACAAGCCACTACAAAAAAAACTTTATTATAGCAAAGTATGAGTGGTACAAGTACATGATTTGATACTGTATGTGTACATTATGCCTAAATAGACTGTTGAGTAATCTTCATAGGTAAGTTAGGTACTGTACTAATGTGGTAGGATATTGTGGTAAACCGATTTGCTTATGCACATTTTTATGTGGGTGTATGAAAGTGGAAGTGCGAAGAGAGACAGGTAGAAGTGAAATAATCCATAGACAGGATGGTTTGTGGTAATTTTGTTTACATTTTATTAAATGAATAAATATATCATAATGGGTCTAGACTTTCTTTGTATTAAATCTATTTTTATTATTTTAAAACTAACATGTTAACAAATTTAAACATTCAATTTCTGAGGTCTAAAGGACCCCACAAGATATGTAATATAATATTAAAAATGAAAACAATTATCATAGAAATTACTATTGTAATTCAGATGAGTCCTCTTGATTAAGATATTCTGTCTAATTCTGTTTTATACAGTTCTTGTAATGCGTTACAATAATTAACACCCACAGCACTCTGGGACACAGATATGTGTAATTTACAGTCAGTATTCAATAATATAGAACAACATCGAGCTGTATCTAAAAGTAAAGCAACAATTCCACATGCATTATGTAAATTTGTAGCATCACAATATGCACTTAAATCATCCAAAATTATAGTTGAAGGAATATTTTTCCAATCAGGCAGTGTAGATATACTTTCAATGAGGGTATCCAAACTCTTCACATACAAAAATGTTACCATTTTCATATAATGCTTGTTCAATGAATTGAATTCTTGAGATAGTTGTGGCAATTCGTCCAGTTCGTCGCATAGCATGTACAAGACTCTACCATGTTTAGCACCGAGCAGAGCTTGTTCAAAAAGTATTTTGCGTGTAGTATTTTTTAAATCATCAAAATAAAAACTACATTGAGCATCCTGCATCTTACAGCTTTGTGGTAATGTTCATTTTATTACAACATGACATCATTGTTGTGGCTGAAGTAATTCAGCTAAAGCAGCAGTAGTCAAAACATGGCATACAATAATACAATAAATTGGTAAGAAATGACATAAGTGACATATATTCAGGTTTTTTATTCCACAGGTTATAAACATACAAGTGTACACGGAACCCTTATCCTGAAAACGTAGTGGGTGATCTTAATGGAAAATGAAGCAGATACTGTAGGAGCTGTGCAACATAATATAAAAAAAAAATTATGATGGTCATGATGACTGACTAAGGTATGACCTTACTTAAACTTACTTTGCGAAAGTTTATTTGATTGTTCGAATGTTTGTATTTCTTTCACATCGCAACGAAAGGATTTTATGTTATGATTTTTGTGTTTAGAGATAGTTACGTTGCTATAGTCATATAGGCTACTTTTTACAGAAGTAGAACATCGTATTCTCGTGAAAGATCCATTATGATGCGTATTTGAATTACTCCAAATTTTACAAATTCCGATAGGTGGTGCTATTACTTGATTACATACGGTACAAAATCTTGGTCATTAGGTTATATAAAAAAGTACTCACAGTTTCTGATAGATGACGCTATATTAAATAACATACCTAGATTCTTTATCGATAAACTTTGAAATATTTTTTAACTTTAAATATTATAAATGCTTAAGTTTTGCAACTATGTATAGACTTTTGTTATCCTACGCAAAAATTACTGTACGGATTTATTTTATAAATTTCAAATTTCAAGTTCAAGGCAGGAGCGTGCAAGTGCACCCAATTGCAATCCCCTGCCAGCAATCATGTTTACTTTACACGTTCATACTGTTTTATGTTTTAGAAGATTCCCTCTGCACAGTACTTCCAATCGTAAAGCAAGATGTTAAATGATCGAAAATTCTCGATATTTAAGTCCGCTATATATTTTATGTCCTAATATGTTATACCAATCATTAACAATGTGGCCATCTCTAATCCTGACGGATAATACACCATATCAGTTGATCGTAAAGAATAAAGCTCCTACATCAGTTAGCAAATTAATGTAATAAATAAAAAGAAAATAGAATATAACGTATATTTTTATGTAGATTTAGGAAAGCGTGCACTTCTGAAACTCGACAGGATTGAAGCAATTATGTAAATGAATTGGTAGTGACGATGAGTCCATGTCAAAACTAGTGGCAATTAATCGTCAGTATGAGTCAAGTATGACACAGAAAAGAGTTAAAAATCTCGGGATTTATGAACTGTAACGGGTCATTGAGCACACATGTTACAGAGGTGAGCAGAATTTCTATGTTTTTGAAAGATTTCACACTTTCAAACTGCTTAAAAATTTATTTCCCTTTTCGATCAAAGTCCGTCTTTTTCAGCCCCTTCTCCTTCCTCTTCTTAATTGTGTTTATTATGCTGTTTCTTCTCTTGCCGCTACTGAAGAACTCTGGGGTAAGTTGGAACGGTTAGAAAATCTCTGTATCCGCCTCATATTGAGCATGAAAGAGTTCAAAAATGTTTCAGATTTCTGGAAACAACAAAATTGGTTACCTATTCGGCAGCATCGTGATCTCCATATACTGTCTTTACTTTATTCAATTTTATCTAACCCCAATCATCCTTAATGTTTTCGCGATCACTTCGAGAATTTTATTTCCAGCAGCAAACTCAGTTGCTCTTCCTCTTCTTTCCTTCTTCGAACCCGTTCTCGTACTTCGAGATGTTACGACAAATCTTTTAGTGTTGCACACGTGCAATACACCACAGCCCTTCTTTCGAGATTGTTCAAGAAGAGAATCAGGTATTATTCCCTTTTCGAGTATTTAAGTTTTTTTTAATAATGTAATTTTTTTACCTTTATAATCATCGTCTCTTTGCATTAAAATAAAGTGATTCATCGTCCCCTTTTTTTATCTATGCGGCAATCCATCCGGATATCACCTACGATGGTTGAGTAAAACTTGAACCGATCAAAAACCGCACGTCAGAGAAGCCAGAGAATCAGGTGTAATACATCGTTCAATAAGTTCCGTGACTAACTATGAAAATAACATTTTATCGGCAAAATTCTTAATTATTCATCAACATAACGTGATCTTAGATGAGCGTCTTTAACGAGGTCAGCCTTTGCAGGTGGGTTCCATAGAGTGACCAGCATGTTAGCTGCGCCCGGATCTCTTTCTGTGTCCCCTCCTGTGCTTAGCGAGGTCGAGCTCCAGGGGGTGGGGACCCCGAGGAGCGCCCGTCAGCCAGCACCAGGCAGAGTGTTGGCGATAGTCCGGTAGGGATTGCCACGAAGTCATCCCGGCTCTGTAAACGCAGATCCCTGGAGATCGTTCTGTTCCGCACAAAGCGAGGGGCGTTGACAAGGGTACGTAGTGCGAGCAACTGCTGCGCACACAGACGGCGGCGGTTTGTCTCAGAAACAAGCGCAAACCAGGACGGGGCACCATAAGTGAGTCGCGTGCGGATGTACGCCTTGTACACACCAAGCTTCGCACGGAGTGGCAATCGGGACGATACTACGGGCCACAAAAGGGAACGCTCGGCACGAACCTGGGCAATGAGGTTGTTGACGTGAGGATTCATGGAGAGGCTGCGGTCGATGGTTACGCCGAGGTATTTCACCGTCGCGGACCACTCGACATTCTCCCCCATAAGCTTCAACTGTGGTAGGGTCACAGTTCCTATGGAGATCGCCTGATTCTTCGCCACATTGACCGTCAGTCTCCAGTCCTTCAGCTAGTTAGGAAGTGCATCTAGAGTAAGCTGCATCTTGGTAGCAGCGTTGGCACCATTTTTCGACGTCGTGATATAAGCCGCGTCGTCGGCATACAGCGCAAGCTTCACGCCGTCGGTGACGGGAATGTCATCTGTGTACCAAGAGTAGCGCACTGGAGACAAGTCACTTCCCTGTGGCACACCGGCACAGATGACCCGCTCTGTGGGCAGGTCGCTTTCAACCGCCACTTGAAAACGTCTGTCTTGCAGGAAGGTGGCCACAATCTTAACTATTCGACGAGGAGTAGTAGATGTGGATAGCTTGTACAACAGGCCGGCGTGCCAGACGCGATCGAACGATGTCGTGCAGTTCCCTCGCGAGCTGGTGTGTCGTGGAGTGTTCGGCACGAAAGCCGAGCTGTTCGTCGCGTGACTGAAGGTGTAGCGTCATGTGCAGCAGTAGCGGCTTCTCGAACAACTTTGACGTCGTCAAGAGGAGCGTGATGGGACGATAGCTTCCCGGGAAGAGGATATTCTTCCTCGGTTTGGGCAGCATGATGACTCTGCCAAGTCGCCATGTGGTGGGAAGTGGCCGGTGCGAAGGATGCTGTTGAAGAGACGCGTCAACGTCGCGATCGCTCGCGGAGGTAGGTGACGCAAGGCTTCATTGGTCACGCGGTCGGGGCCGGCTGCTTTACGGAGAGGTATTCGGCGAATCATCCGCTGGATTTGACCAGGGGAGAAGATGATGGGGTCCTCGGTCGGGGTTATCGGCTGCTCAAAGTATAGTTGGAGCTTCCTCTCAACCTCTGCTACGTGCTGCACGTTGTTGGCAGGATTCGGGCGGAACTGCGCTTTCAGGAAGTCGGCAAATATCTCCGCTCGGTCCTCGGCACAGTAACGTGGAGTTCCGTCACCAGCCAACAGGGGCCTGATCGGTGCAGGTTTCCCGGTAAGCTGGCGGCACAGGCGGTGTATGCCCGACCATTCTTCACTAGCCCGCTCGATGGAGCGGTGCCAGGACTCTGTCGCGCTCGTTGTCACTGCGGCAGAGATCTCCGCAGCCAGAGTATTGAGCTGGGACTTCATGGTTGGGCTTCGGGAGCGCTGCCATTGCCGGCACAGTTTCCCCTTCCTCTCGATCATCGTCAAGATGTAGGCGGGGAGCTGGAAGGGTTTCCTTACGGCGGTGGCGTCAAGTTTTGACACTCGAAGTGCGGTCTGTATCCAGTGTCAAACACACCGGCTGGTGGTCTGAGATGAGGTGGTCGTCCAGGACGTCAAGATATACAGCCGCGTCAATGCCGCGGATGACTGCTAAATCTATGACGTCCGGTGTGTGGGCTACGCAGTACAGGTAACGCGTTGGAACCTCTAGTCCTAGCACCTGGTACTCGTGACGTTGGAGTTCCACGCCGTGTATTTCGCATTGAAGTCATCGACGATTATAGTGGGCAGCGGTGACTCCAGCAAGGTGTGTATGTCAGCCACTGCGAGGCGTTGCTCCGGTGGCCTGTAGAACGCGAACACACGGGCGGGCTGGCTGCCGATGCAAACCTCTACGGCCACGGCGTACGCAGACCGCAACGTGGGTACTGGTAGCACTTGGTGAACGACCTTCACCTTGACCAGGACTACTAATCCCCTGTAAGCAGTCCCTCTCGGCGAGCGTTGGTCCTCCCGGTAGACATAGTATTCGCTCATTTTAAATTTGTCTACTGGTCTTAGGTGAGTCTCGCTGAGTAGGGCTACATCTACTTGCTGCTTTGCTAACAGCAGTTTCAAGAGCCTGTTCTTCTCTGCTGACATCCCGTCGGCGTTCCAGAATGGTATATGCTGCCTAGATACAGACTTGCACAATTCTGCTAAGCAGTCAAGGATCTGTGGGACGGGGTCCCGCTTCTCAAGTAGCGCTACCAGTGTTGGTACTTCTGAACCTTGATATATAAATGGCATTATTAGCGCCATCTCTACGCTAGTCCCGGGACTTATTGAACGATGTGTTACTATGTATATAGGCAATACCTGGAACGCGGGTACCTCGAGCTCTCATGTATTGCAACCCCGATATTGCCCTTTTTGACCGTGGAAAAGTGCGCACGCTCTATCGGTCTGCTTCTGCTGGGGTGACAGCTGGCCTCATCTGTCATTCCCAGGTCTGTGTCTACGGAAGACAGATCGTTCTGCGACCTCTAGGATCTGAGTAGTCTGCAGCAGCTAGTCTGTACCCGGGTCGGGTGGGAGTTCTTAACCTCTCGTGGCCCCGTGCCATCTCCTTTACAAGCATAACTTGCTAGCAGGAACTGTCTCCTGCTGGAATTCCACATGCACTCACCGTGACCGCAATCACGTTACCCAGTGTGAGAATTCTCACTCCAATCCACTCCACTCCAGCAGTGAGCTGTTGATGATGATGAAATATGTATGAAAATTGTGGGAAGTACTTAAAAGGGAAGAGGGCAGCTGTTTTCTATTCAAGCTCCGTGGTGCTCGAGAATGTAAAAAAAGTTAGGTTGTAAAGTAAGTGAATACAATATGCAAATTTTATTAAATGATATTTTATTGTTTTTATACCATTATAATACACAAAATTAAAGAAAACTTAAGGTTTACTATACTGTATTCAAGTATGTTATTTTCTAAATTTGACAGGATTATTTACAAGGCTTAATTTCAACATCAATTTTGAAACATAAACGTCCTAGGAAAAAGAAATTCTACAGAGTACCTACCTACTTAGTCTAATGCTAGAACTTCCTAGTTTCAATAATATAATTTTAAGCAAATTGATGAAAGTTTGAAACGTGAGATCCAAGGATATAACACTAAATGTTTTTTTTAAGTGTGATACGACACCACTAAATAATCAATCTACAGAAGTCAAGCTACATACACTGTGCAATCGAGCAACACACAAATAGACATCGCTCACAGACACGATATCTCGGAACGGATTGGAACAGTGTGAGCGACATGCGTCTTGTGGTGTTTTTTATGTAAAGATGGAGCACGAGAAGTGGAGCTTCTGCACACTGATTATTTTGGGATCACACAATGATAAACGGCATTGGCGATGTGCTAACCAGCCCAACTAGGCTCTTACAAGTTTTATTGAATATTATTACAAAGTATTACAATTTCTCTTAAATAATTCGGTCAAGTTTTTTTATGTATATATATCTCTCATAGGAAGCATAATTTATTCAAATGTAAATAAAAAGAAATCGCAAAAAGTAAATTATTAAGAGGTTTCTTAAAAATAGTTCATCCACTACGCATGTATACACATGAAATCGAGTCTACGCCGTTGCCATAATAAAAAAGCAATTGCACTTATAAAAAAAGTCAACGAAATAAATAACTCAATTTATTCATTGAGTTTAAGTTTAGTTATCTGTGGACAATTATAAATAAAATAAAACAACGTCTAGAATAATGCTTTTTGATTATCAAAAACGTAACTATTTACAATATGATATTAGATACTTGTTTAAAACTAGTAAATGATCAACGATAAATTTGATCAGGATTTAGAATCTACCAGGCTCCTTTCAGACTGCGAAAAATGAACAATCATCATCTTTAACGTATAGAGTATAACCAAATATCATGTACTCATCTTCATCTTCTTAGCTTTTATTATTCCACAGAATATTTGAGGCTACTATAATTTACTCAAATTACTATACTCTTATGTAATTAGTCTTTTAAAGATTTCATCGTTAATTAATGTTATATTGTAAACGATATTTATTATATAAGTCCCAAGAAATGTTTTTCGAATAATGTGATATACAATACAATGAAGTAGGAACACAGAGGATAGAATGTTGGAAGTAATTTTAATAGTTACAATTACGATTTTTTCAGGAATATGCAATAGTTGTTTGTATGTTTTCGTACAATATCATATAATTAGGAAAAACATGTCACTATCAGTATAATAACTCAGAACATGCTCATGTTGCAATAATATTTACAGCTGTGCAGTCTTATTTTGGGATTTAGGTATCTATACCTAGAAGTTTAAAAATATGTTCAGTAGGTCTACTCTTAAGGTTAGTCCATAAGGAGTAAATATGCACAAAAATGACTTTACATCGAATAAACTAAGTATACACAAAGATTTGTTAAAATGCTATAAAAACAAAAATTTTTGCAGTAGGACAAAATTAAGAGTGTAAGGACTTCGAGTATTAGCAGTCCGAGCCCACTCCCTTGTCACTGACACTGGGTTGGCCATCATCATGCATTTTAATAACATAGAAATTGAGTCCCTAATTAGTCGAAATTTGACGTCAAGTCATAGATTTAGTCGGGTCTTAATTTAGAAAATTGAGTGTCAATTTTCCGTGAACTTATCTACTTTTCTTGATGTCTAAACTATATGTATAAGTATCAAACACCGAGAAACGGTTATAACTTTTGGCCCAGTGACCGACAAATTCTAATATTTGGCGACAAATTCGATTAACTATGAATCCTTCCTACCACAATCCAACAAATTTCGACAAAAATTTCGTGTTGACAAAAATAAAAACTCTTGACGGTTGCCAAACCAGTGTCAGTGACACCCGCATTTTAGGTATAAAATTACAATTATGCCACACTCCAGTCGGGTCGGAAGTGCGTTAGTATGTTAGTTAGATATTCACTCACGCGCCGCGTCGTGTCTTAACTATAACGAAAGTAAAAGAATGTTGCATCGCATTCTGTTTCGAGCACTCGGTGCACTAACGTTACTTATATATATGCATTGATCAGTGAAGAGTATATTATTCTCGGGATGATCCTTACGTTAAAACGTAATACGACCGTCACTTAGACTATGATCGATTATTACCACTTTATTTGGCAAATTTTGTCCCATTTTAAGAACTCTGTATTTACATTAGCGTTTGCCAGCTAAACATATCATACAATTATTATATAGAATGTACTTATTACAGAAAGAAAACAATATCAGAGGGCAAATTCAGATATTTCAGGCAACACATTTTATCTCAGCTTATTTATTATTTTTTCTATTTGCATTACTCCGGCGCTTTACCGACTTCCGTTATCGATTCGTACTGTTCTTTGTCTAGTTCGGTCATAGTTAAACTGCCATCGGGTAGCATGAGCACCACTCTCCTCGTGCCACCTGTGAAACCATTTTAAAAATTATTTTAAGAACGAGACGGTGTCGCGTGAACACCGTATTAAAAATTGCAATCGCGTAGTACAAGTAGTTCGTGTTATAAAACCAAAACGAGAAGATGCAGTGGGTACCGACCGGGCGAGGGCAGGTCGGCCTGCAGCAGCTGCGCGATGACCTGCGTGGCGTCCTCCCCCGGCTCGCCCTCCACCTGCACGGCCACCTGCTGCAGCGCGGGCGCCGCCGCGCCGCCCGGCATCAGCTGCGCCAGCTGCGACGGGTCGATGGCCAGCACGTCCTGCACAAGCAATACTTTACTCGCTGTCCGACTGACTAGGTGATGCCCGGCACGCTAGGAGGGATTAGGTGATGCCCGACACGTATTTAAAGGGATGAAATAATATCACACTCGACGTAGGCTACGGTCGCTATGTACTTACGCCTCGTTGTAGGTATACGATGATCGATTCTCTATGAGTGTCTCCAATGTGCGAAAATGTCAGAGCGTTTTTCTTTAAAATTAAGTAAAGAAAATGTGTCTCATAATATTACTTTGTTAATGCTACGTTTAGTATATCATTACAAATGAGGACTTACTGTTATTTACTGAACCACAAACCTAATAATATAAATAAATTTCAATGTATAATAAAAAACGTTGGTCTTAGTGTTAAATAGCTAAATTAGGGTCTTTATGCGTAGTTAGAAACAAGTTCATTGGCAACAACGCGTAAGTAAATAGTAACCCTAACCTACCTACAAAAAGTCATATGATCAATTGCGTAATATTATTCCATCAATAGTCTAAACCGTCGTAATAGTCTTTATTAGGCACACATAACATATCTTTCGTATAAATAAAAACTCACTTGTCCGTCTTCTCTGGTTACGTAGACGACGTCTCCCTCTCCTTCCACTGCACCTTCGACTCCCTCCACTGCTCCTTCCACACCCTCGGCCGCCACTAATAAGGTCTGACCGGCTTCATTTTCACCCGCAACCTGCACGACAAAACAAAATGAAGCTTACGACGTATAGTTATTTATCAAATTGCAATCCCACACATACTTGACACGTTGAACGCCAGACTAAAAACCATGTTTAGTTCAATGGGCCGTGACGGACACCATGTGACTGCCATCATGTTGGGTCCAAGACCCGCGTCGGACACCATGTGTCCGCATGCCCTCGATCCCTTCAGAAGCCTCTAGGGAGTCAACGGACAGTGTTTCGACTGTTTTTACTAAGGCATGTGACCCGCGCGGCCTCGCAGTACAATAAGGCCGCTTGGTGATTTTTTGACGATTTTCGATTTAATGGTGTGGCTCCAGGGGACACTAAGCTGTCGGACACATGGCGTCCGCCATGGCGTTCAATGTGTTAAAACATTGTCTCAACAGAGCAAATCACATAACCCAGAAAATAAATTATTGTAGGGCTATACAACTGAGAACTCTAAATCATACTAAATAAGCAACTTTTATTCAAGTTTGAATTTCAACATGCTATTTCTTTTATCTGAAATAGCAAATAACTTACATTTCAGCATTTTTTGTGAAAAATATGAAATACGATAGAATAGATTCCTCCTCTAAGTAATTAGATGATTTGTTCAACTGAACTTTAACGTTAAAATGAAACTTACCTGATAAAGCACTCCGTCTTCCCCTCTAATCATTATGGGAGTGTGTCCGGCGTGTAACAATCCGACCTCTTCACCATCCTCACCGACTACGCTACCTTCCAACAGTTGTTTTACTGCACTCGCTTCTACTTTTACTTCCGTCTGGCAAAAAAATTAAGACATTTATTTTTATAATTTACAACTTATGTGTTGTACACACATACATACATTCACTTAGACCGAGCCTTAATCTCAGTTGCATTTATGTAGTTGGAGACAAGCCTGTTATCGTCAACCGTAAATAAACTTTTGCAATATAATAAGAACGTTAACAATGAAGAAGAATGAGTTTACTTACACCATCATCGTCTGTGAGCACCGGTAAAGAGGGCTGGGCTCCATCGCCTTGTACCAACATGCCGGTCGTGCCGCCCGGAGACATCTCCACCTATTAGTTGTAACATAAAACATTTTCCATTAACTCTAAAGATACCATAACAGAAGTATCGAAAAATTAACTTATGCAGTGTTTTTAATATGATATTGCACTTATAATTTACAAATTAGGTACAGCTTGTACTTTGAGAACTATATTGAATGATAAAATACTTCCATATTTTTTTCTTTCTAAATAAATATTACACGTTATACATCGAAAATTTTCGAACTTCGAAACAAATATCTGTGGATCATAGAATCATCTCATCCGACCCGGGAATGAAACTCCGAGCGTGGGGAGCGGGCTAGGAGGGCGGTTACCTTCATGAGCATGGTGGCGTGCGGCGGCGGCGTGGGCGCGGGCTCGGGCGAGGGCGGCGGGCTGGGCGTGGGCGGCGGCGTGGGCTCGCCCTCGGCGCGCGCCAGGCGCCGCCCCGTCGCGGGACACAGCGTCAGTTCGCGCTCGGGGCTGGCGGGCGGCAGCGGGCCCAGCTCCAGCGGGAACGGATCCTCGATGCCGTCCGACGTGTCCGAACTTGCGTCCGACTGTGGCGCGAACGTAAAATTATAAATTGGCTTAATGCCTAGACATACTCGGATCGTTCCCTCGCCATATTTTTGGTCATACTTTACTCGACATCGACGACAGCCTTAATAGTCCACGGCTGGCCGTAAGTTCGAGTATGTAATTTAAGCAATATCTTAAGTAGTTTAAACAAAACTTGTGCAGTTTATTTCACCAGAATAGTGACTTGCGATTTCGTTTATGACGAAAAATGCCTCTCACTAGCACTTTTATTGTGTAAAACGATCGATAGATTACTTATAATATATGTATTTGACTCTTTAGACAAATACCAAAAATCGAAGAATCCATGCAATTCCAAGCTCAATTTTCTAGTCAGAATTTGCTCTACAACATAAATATTAAACGTGCAAATACGGTAACGAAGTTAAAACGGCGAATGACATTTTACTAAAATACTTTCAGCTGCACGTCCTATATTAATTCTCTGTAATCTATATTAAAAAGCGATCTGACGTTCGTGGTTCTAGTATTTCTACCTGGTCAAATTCAAAAGCAACAGGAGCTTTGTTGTCTCGGATCCGCACGATGTTCCCTCCCGCCGTGGCCACGGCGTACCCGCCGCGTCCCCGCCCTCGCCCCGAGCCGCCGCGCCGCAGCAGACTGTCGCCCTGCGTACAATGCACATCATCATCATCATGATAGTACATAAACGTATAACTCGCACCTAATTTACTGCTACAAGATAAAATTTACACTTAGACCTGCCACGATTTCGACTACGGCGACCAGTTACCAGGCCGGCCAACTAAAAGCGGATATTACAGTGCACAAGCGCATGCGCAAACAGGTGTACTCTCTGTTCCCTCAATCTCATGATCCAATGAGACGGCTATCCGGAAAGACCGGGGAGAGATCGGGCTTAAGACGGCTTTAAGTGCCCTCCGAGACATGGACTCCAACTTCCAAACTCCAGGCTGTTATTAATATTTTCTATATACAGAAAAACTCGGTAACACTTTTTTAGCGCGACCTGGAAACCGCACCCGACACCTCTTGGTCAGCAGTCAAACGCTGCCCGTTAGACAAACGAGGCAGTACTTGAATGTGCATACATAATGTTACGTCTATTTCCCAGCGGGGTAGGCAGAGACAATTGATCTCTACTTACTGCAGTCCTGACACACGTCTTTTGCTTCGTCCACATTTTTCAAACGCTGAAGAATGTGGTTTTTACTTTGAATATTAAAAATTACAAGACATATCTTACCTGTGCCAGTTTCTTATTGAGAATGGTGACAGGTGATTTTCCTTCCCCTATGCCGGAAGGCCGTTGTATTGTTCTTTGAATAATTTTCTGTCCAGAAGGAGTTATTATAGTTTTTTCGGTGACTTGCTGTCCTCCTGATCCGTATGTTTTTTTTATCTATAAATGTAATAAATAATTATGGAATATTTTCTGCTCATAAACAATATTCTAGTGATATGAAATGGTAAGAAAGGAGAGAAAATTACTTATGTTAATTCAATTGGGTATTTGCATGAAAATGATTTTTCAAATAAAGTTCAGTTAATAAATTCTTTGATACACATAAAATACATACGTAAGATTAAAATTTAATTTTTACAAATAATTTTTAAATAAATAAATAAATAAAAGTGGTCAAATATGATGTAAAAATCACGTGATGTGAATCGTGATGTGATTGGTCTGACGTCATTGTGCATATTATTGGCGCGTCATTTGAATACATGATAAACGAAGAATGATAAATTATTGAAAAAAATTTTAAGTTGGTTTTTATTTAAAGTGAGTTTAATTATATTTGACATATACCTAAATCATAAAGAAGGCAAACATTGAATCATAATCATATTTTTATTATATTTTTAATTATATTTGCACGGTCTTTTGTTTGAGGTTTACACTGAATTTGTGTACTCCTATACAAACTTCTTATCTTGACTTGAACTGTAGCATTAACTTTTATAGTTTGAGGAGGAAAATTATCATAAAAAACATTAGATACACTGGTTTTAAAATCTTGAGATGCAGTAGAATTGGGAGTATCCAAATATTCCAGATCCATATTATCGATATTATTGCTTGAATTTTGACCTATCATTTTATCATCAAAATTGAAGCTGGATTTCTCAGAACTTTGTTGATCTACTTCCATTGGAGAAACTTCTACACTTGTAAATTTTGATTCTTCAATGTATTTATGTGGCAAAATATTACTTTTCATCCGTTTGTTACCACCAATCATTTTCCACTCTAAATAATTTTCCATATCTGATTTTAACTAAAATGAAAATTATTAATTACTCATTTACAGTCAAAATATTTAAAAAAATTTGAGGTTATAAGTTGATTATAATAAAATTATTTTTATTTTTATTATTACTTACATCAAAATGATCCTCACAACAATAAAGTCGACTTGATAAAGAATATTCACTTTTATTCCCACATGCATCCAACCACATTTTTCGTTTTAATTTATTTGATGGAACATTTATAAAAAAAATATTTGGATTAGATTTACCGGTATTTTTACATGTTGGTACAATACACCAACAACCACTGTTTTTTAATGACATATTAAAAAGTTATAAAGTTTATGTTTTTGCTTTGAAATAATTTATACAGTTGTTTTTTTAAATAACAATCACAACAGCTGATCAGGCGTGTTTATAAAAACATTCTGAGTGGATTGGCGCGAACAAATTTAAATGGAATATGCACAATGACGTCACATACGCAAGAGGGAGCTACCTGTACGTTTAAATTTTAACAATTTTTGTATTGTTAAATAGTTTAAATGTTTACAAATAAAAAAAAAAATTTTTTTCAAAAATTTTAAAAGTAATAAGACAGCTATTTAATGGATTGGAAAATCATGCAAATACCCAATTGCATTTATTACTTTAAAAAACTAAATGAGTTGAAGCAAAAAAGAACTATGAGGGATAAAGTAACTTGGGCTTTAACTAGTTACACTAATTAAATTATCTTTTCAGGCTACAAAAAAAAAATTACTAGTGCAAAAAAAACTGTGCTGTATTACATTGTCTATGAAAAGGAAAGAAGCAAAACATCATATAAGTTTGCGTGATCTAGTTATAAATAAACATCTACTGACACACATGTACCTGTTTTACCTGTGAGGCGATAGGTGTACGCACAGGCGAAGTTTTCTTGGATTCTTCTAATTTTTTCTGAAACAATACATTTATGTTATTCTTATACCTATTTAAATGAATTCATAGAAGTATCATATAGTAATGAGGTATACCTGTTTAGCAGCTAATATTTGTTTCCTAATTACTTCCTGGTCTATGTTTAAGCCCGGTCCCAATTTGCCAGGCGAGTCTATCTTCATAATTCCTGAACTCTTCGACATTATGTACACACCTGTTACAAAACAGACATCATTATAAGATGATAAAGTTAAGCAAAGCCAGCACATACATCTATGATATTTACAACCTCGGGATTATAGTTTATTAAATACCTGATGTGAGGTTAGGCATATGTTTAGGATCAACTTTAATGACCCCTTTAATATTCGGCATGCCCTTCCCACCGAGGCCGAGGGATTTCACAAGCTCTGGGTCCAGAGTGGACTTTGGTGACGATTGTCCGTTCAGCATTTTCTTGTCAGCTGAAATATTTACTGTATTTATATTAGATGTTAAGTACTGGGCCTTGCATTTTCAGTTGTTTTTAAACACTCAATTGTTAGTTACTAGGAACAAACTCAATAAACAATATGAATATGTTTAAAGCTATGTTAACTGTTAACAAAAGAAGCAATGTTGTTAAGTAATCTTAGAAGCAGTTTAAATTAAGTAACTAAAATATTAGTTTTTTTTTTTATTATAAAAGGGTTTTTAGGGCACCTTTAGTGGAATCAGGATCGGAATAGTCATCATCTTCACTGGATAGCTCCTTCTTAATTTTCTTAGATGCTGGTTCTCCATCATCGGCACCGCACCACGCCTTAACTTGGTCAAGTGCACGGACCTTGCTTGTCCGTTGAAGACGTCTGCAAGCGTCATTATTTGTTATAATACAGAAGTGTTGTGTATTTTAATAGTCTTGCAAAAAATACAAAGACGCGTAAATCTAGTTTATAAGTATTCGTAAGTTAATCTAGCCAAAGACTTTTACGCCTTAACGACCAAATCGGTATCCATTACCCGTTATCGGTAAATATGTATTTTCAGGGGTAAAAAATTCAATTGTATAAAAATATTTTCAGGAGTAAAAAACCCTGAGGAGTAATTAATGTGGAAGCATTTCAATTGGAATTGTTAAATTTCAATGACTTGTAACTGACATTGCAGCCTATTTTACTACACATGGCATTCTACTGAAGGAGCATAATGACACTGTTAAACAGTATGCAAGTCTAACTTGCAGAAACGCTAATGAACTGAAAATACCAAACCATGCTACGAAAACAAAAAATAATATTGCACAAAGGTTAAAATTAATATAGAGTATTAGTTCTTACCCAGAGGATGTAACAGCTGGGCTTTCCTTCTTGACCACTTGTTTGACAACCTGAGGCAAAGGTGTGCTGATCTGCTTCACCTGTCAAACAAAAACATGTATTGTCAGTTCACAATTCGTAATTTATGGTTAAGTTAGATTTTATTTTACATACATTCGAGGAAGGACCATTGCGATTAGCTAGCACTGAAATGTCCACCAATAGCAACACCGAGTTCGAACGTGCTCCCTGTTGACACTGAGTTGATGTGAAATAAACTCACACTAGGCTACGATGATCACAAGTTGAAAATAAAACTAAACTACGCGTAATTTAGATTTTAGAACTTTACCTGCACTGGGTGTTGTTGTTGTTGCTGTTGAGCCCTGAGAGCCTTCAGTTCCTTTTGCCGAGCTAGTTGCTTTTCAAATGCTTCCAACAGGTGTTTGCACGTTTCCATATTCTCCACTGGTTCCCAGGTGTTTTGTTCACTGCAAATGATTTGCAAGGTAATCACAAGAATTATATATATAAATATTTTCTTGAAAATCTAGTTTACGATTTTAAAGAAAAGAGAAAATGTATATCTGCGAACCTTAGTGGAAGCCAAAATCTTAAAGTTTACACACTGTTTTGTCCATGGGCAAAATACGATCCAACCGATCGCTGTAAGCTTTCACTTCACTATATAGGGTGGGCCAAAAATTCATTAACATTTGAATCTAACATCCCGCGCAAACATGTTACAGGAGTTCTTGGGACCGATACTACTGAAATTTGATGACTACAATCGTAACACATGATTTTAACAAGATGGAGCCACTTGTCACACATCCAATGAGTCCCTGCCGGTAATCAAAGACATATTTCCGGCAATGCTGATAGGCAGACGAGGTGACATTTCGAGGCCACCCAGAAGTCCAGATCTATCCATAGCAACTTCTTTTTATGGGGTTATTTGAAGAATCGTGTCTACATCAATAAACCAAATACACTAAGTCAGCTAAAAGAAAAAATCAGCGAAGAGATGTCGGCGATATCGCGGTCTCTTTGTCGACGAGTATTTGAAAATTTCGGTGCTGGATTAGAAGAGCGCAATCGTCGAAACGGTGGTCATTTAGACAATGTAATTTTTTACAAATAAATTAAAAATAATTAGCTTTCTTGTAATTAACACTTTTTATGATATATCAAATAGTTTTTTTATAAAAAATGTTCAAAGTAACAAATAACAAAGTAAGTAATGACTAATTCGTGGCCCACCTGTATATAGATGCACCTATATCTCTATTTATAAATTACACTGGTCTGCAACAAAATCCTCCTTTAGATAAAAAATAGATTTCTATGAAGAGTTAAACATGCTGAATCCAAATCTGCTTTCCATTTTTTGCTGATACGTGTAGTTTTTTTTTAAAGTATTTTTTATTATTGCTTATAATTCCTGTTTATCTGTCATATTTTTTGTACTAACACTATCTATACTTCTGCTTCAATCAGCTTAAATCGCATTTGTCCACGCAAAACTGGTTTACTGTGTTAGAGAGAGATATAATGATATTGTCTCACATTGTTTTTGAACAATTAAACGCGCTTGCGTAGTTCGGAAAGCGACTCCGTGGCGCTTAGTTAGTTAAAAAAAAAATAAGTGATTGTTTTCGTTTTATTCAACGTATTTTGGTAAGTAATAAATTATATTGATATGTGTAGTGAAAATTAATAAGTATTCTAAAACATAGAGATTATATATATTCACATTTTGAAGTTAATTTAATTTTGTTGTAGGTTCAAAATGCCAAGAACTTGCAAAAATTCACCAAACGTATTTTGCTGCGTATGTGGTGAATTTGTTGTAAAATTACAACAGAATAAAATATCAAGCCTAATCAAAACTGCGTACGAAGGTTATTTTGGGTTTCCAGTTGACAAAAGGAATAAAAATTGGCTGCCGAAAATATGCTGCAACACTTGTTCAAGAACGCTATGGACATCTTTGTAGGTCCTCAAATAAGACAGCTCATGAAGGACGAAAATTTCAAAATTAAGTTGAATGACGCTGAAAAAAGAGCTTGGACCGCTTTTGTAGAAGTATGTCATAATTTTCTGGGGAACAAAAAAGATGACAATTACAAGTTGTACAGTACAGTACAGTACACATAAGTACAGATGAGTTTCTTGCGTCTTACAAAGCGTTAAAATGCAACATGTCCCTTAAAATTCATTTTTTGGACTCTCATCTAGATTTCTTCCCCGTAAATCTTGGTGCAGTCTCAGATGAGCATGGAGAAAGATTTCATCAAGATATATTATACATAGAGAAACGTTATAACGGGAAATGGTCAGAAGCAATGCTTGCTGACTTTTACTGGTTATTTGGCCGTGAAACACCGATGGAAAATATAAAAAGAAAATAATTACGAAGTAAAATACTACATTCTACTGCATATTAGAACAAGATAGATATTTTTAGAGATTTTTTTAAATATTTGATACCAATTATATGTAATATTCTCACAATTATTAAAGTTACGATTTCAATTATAAATAAAAAAAGGAGTTTTCTTTATAAATTCTATTACAAAAAAACTGTACGTGATACATAATTTTCAAAACTATATTCTTTTTTAGCAGTATCAAATCTATAATAATACATCACAATAATAAGAAGGAGGGCAATTTTTTTTTTTTTTTGCAGACCAGTGTTATAAGTCAGAGTGGTGATGAATTATGAATACAAAGTGCCACTGTCCTTATTCATCCCATGAGGACAAAACAGGCCAAAATCACTGCAAAAAGAAGTAAAACTTGAACACTTCATCTGGCCAGCGTGGTGCAATAGGTCAAAACCTCATTTCGAAGGAGAGGCTCATGTCCAGTAGCGGACTATTAGAATCCGTCGATGAAATGCTAAGTTGATTCGCTAAAGGTTTTTAAAGTATATCTTCAAAAAACTTTAAAATTTCTTCACTGACGGAGCTCAAATTTTGTTCGTCATTTGTTATCGCCAGCACAATACAGCAGAGCTAGTAGTGTATGGGTATAGAGCGGCTACTCACTGCGGATAGCCCTCCCACTTGAGCAGGTACTCGTACTGCTTGCGGCGCGGGTTGAAGCGCTTGGCGAGGATCTTCTCGACGACGTACTCGCCCGCCTCGGCCGCGTCGCCCGCCCGCTCCGTGCGGCGCGCGATGCGCTCCTCGGGCGGCACGCGCTCCTGCGCGTTGCGCACCGACTCGCTCAGCTCCTGCGCCAACACGCTCGTTACACACCCACCGAAACGGTAACTACATTTGATTCGTTACAAACTACGTATATTCTTTGAGAAGTAAAGAAAAAACAACATTATTTCAACTAAAAAATTATGTGGTAAGTAATGGCATCGTTCGAGTGCACGACCTGTATTCGATTTTAATTCTTTCTTCCCTCGGGGCATTCGACAAAACTATCAGATTCAATAAATATGTGCAATAGACTATTTGGAATATATGTCTTTGAAAAAGGGACTGAAATTGATATCTGTGTAAGCTGAACATTATAACGAATCTATGTCAATTTTATCTAAGATAAACAAATGAATTGAGATGCCGTAGCCTCTCCTAGCGGTGGATGTAAATGCTGACCGGGGTAGGCCGAGACCTACTGTTTGCCATCTGTTGCCATCAATTTAGTGGAGTGCTCAGTATTGGCCCGAGGTTCGTCGGGGTTTCAGGGACTTCCTTTCTAGGGTACACCTGATTCCCAGGCTACTGGTACCTGAGACGGCGTGCGGTTTTTGGTCGGTTCGAGTCCAACATAACCACCAGTAGGTGGTATCCGGGAGGATTATGGCACAGAAAAAAAAAAGAAAAAAAAGTGGAGTGCACAGTATAGAGGATAGATCTGCTCGTGGTTCAAGCTAAGATAGTGTGGGATTTTGACAAGAAAGCAGGTTTGAAACGGCGGCGTGATGTGTTCCGCATAAGGGCGACTTCCACATACAGCACAAACAAAAATATACAACAGCGCCATCTAGTGAAGATATTTCTACGGAGTATAATGAACTATGAAGCAACTACTAATCCTGTATCGCGAAATGGAGATTCTCGTTACGATTAGCATATATGTAACATCCCAACATAAACTGATCATGCCTGGCAGGCTACGCTTCACGTAGCCTGCCTGGCATGATCACCTCGCTTGGTCGGAGGATCCTCCCTTTGCGTCGGAGAGACATGACACCCGTCCCTCCACAGGTTGTTCAACCGGAAGACGGTCAAGCCATTCTGCAGGATCATGTTGTTACCTAAGGCGGACAAATGGCTAGCATCTTGTGGTTATAGTCAAATTGATTTCAAAACACCATTTTACCACGAGTCCTAGGCTCCTTAACAACAATCTATAAATATTAAATCCACTATAACCATTTCAAAGTGCACCAGTGTGTAACATAACCCAATGGGTGGGATCGGTTATTCTTAGAGCAGATTAGCATTTGTCAATATTTCCAAAAAGCAAGAAAGCAAGGCATTATCAGTAGAACTGATTTGAACTTTAGTATCAGACCAGAGAGATGTGGATTTGAAGGTTACGGCCACAAGTTTAGAGTTATGCCCAACCTAAGCTAGTACACAGGAAACATCCAGATAGATAGATAGGTCTGAGAAGGTATAGTGGGAGAGAAAGCATATGACACCTGGTTTTGTAGACAACAATTCAGATAGTCAACACTATCTAAGGGTCTATGACCAGGTCTCATGGTAGCCTGGCATGCAATGTCTCTTTTTGTAACAGTTTATATGTACCTAAATGCTTGATTAAGTTTTCAATTTACAAGAAGTGGATAAAACAGGAAAAACATCTTAGAGAAACTCAGAACCGTTATTTTAGCCTGATTAAATGTTGATTTATTTTCATACTACAGCTAACAAATTTGAGAGTTGTTTTTGTTGTTGCCTGTCACTTTTATAACACACACTATAATAGTAACAAAGCACATTTTGGTTGTCTATCACAAACAATTAAAAACAAATCTATTATCATTAAAATGCATTAATTAATAATGCAAATTAATTAAAAAAAGAAATGTATGTACCTTATTAGGTTTGTTATTTTGTGTTATAGGTATTTTATTTTGGACACCCTTAATTCCAGGGCTAGCTTTAACTATGTCATCGCTTTCTTCGCCTGAGGGCTGTGTTTCAGAGTCCTCCTGGAAGATTGAGTTAGACTAAGTGTTACAGAGCAACTGTACAAATACATGGCTTTAGCATAATGACATTAATATCTATACATACAGGTTTGGGTAACTTCCTGGGTCTGCCTCGTTTCTTGATCTCTGTTTGTGGGGTCTGAACAGGAACTAGTTGGTCTTCAGTCTTTAACTCCATCTAAACATAAATAAGCAAGGCAATGAGTATGGTGACTTCAACTCTTTGGATTCTATAGAGTAGAGTACTGAGAATTGTGTTAATTCAATGGTAGAGGACACTGATGGATTGTGTATAGGTATATAAATTTAACAAATCCATTATTACACCATAACTTTTAATTTAAAGAAATAAACAATCACAAAAAAGAGAACAGGGACATTTACGTACCATGCTGTTAAGATGTTTAAGACACCTTTCGTTTTGTTATTTCTTTATCTTACTTAGATGAAATGTATACTTACAACTTTAGCATGAGCAAATTTGGAAAGGGCCTGAACATTAGACCCTGCTGTAATCCAGGCTGTGCGCTGTGCCTCTGCCATGCGACACCATTGCTGGTACAACTTCCAACTATTGTCTGTGTTGACTGTAGACCCATCTCGCACAGATGAACACTTCCATAATAGAAAAGCCCACACTTGAGCTTTACTTTCATTCTGCAATAAAAAATAAGTATTAGCAAATATGGAATATATTATCACAAAAGTGTAACTATTTGTCATACTATGCAGTATAAATGAATAGAAAAAAATCATCAGTTACTTTGCCCAGAATTAGACTTAAAAATGTTATGATACTCTCATTGCAGTAAGCAGCTAAGTAAAATTATTATTAGTACACTTACACTGTCTCTAACAGGTGATTTGCCAGTACAGTTGTTAGCGTCTTTGTGTTCTTTAAATTCTTCAACAAAGTGGAATGCAGAATGACACTGGCCACATACTAGAACATCCATAGTAGCCATTTGCTCATGTGCCTCTATAAAAAAAGAATTAAATTAGTGATGATTGTAAAATATATATAAATATTTTTATTATCTCATATTAAGATAATTTTACTAGTTACAAATAATACAAATTTTACTAGTTACGAATAATGAAATACAGTACTGGTGAATTGAAATATATCATTTTCAACAAGTTTATTAAAACACATGCAAGTTACACACAAACAAATTGTTTAAAGGAATGCAAATAATAACACATTATCCATCCTGTAATGTATACTACTATTTGCAGCTTAAATTACTGTTAGAGGCTTTAAGTTTAAGTGGTAAACAAGTTTGGACATAGGCCTAGCCATTTGCTAAGGAGATGCCTATGTTCAGCAGTGCACCGTTAAAGGCTGTTGATGAAGACGATGAAAACGATGAAAAAATTTAGATTTATGAATAATAAATACCTTTCAAAGCAACAGGATTCTTGGCTAATTCGTCCGGGTTTCCTGCCGGTACGTCATCAGACGGCGTCTCGCCTTCCTCTACAGAAGTCATGACTGTATGTTTGCTATCTACAATGATATAATACACACCTTAGCCAAAGCTAATCAAAACTTATGCACCGTCTATAACTTCTAATAATCAGATAACCTAACTGGTTACGCACCGGCATTCCCGCCAACTGTTCACTAATGAATGTTCTATTATCCAGTTTCACTTTTAAACGATTTACACATTTTAGAGAACACGACATCACACATTAAATAAAGCTAGACAACAAAATGAACAAAAAAATACACTATTCAAGATTTTAAATCTCATGACACAAATCAGCGATCATTGAATAACATTACTATCAAAGCTGTAAAATTAGATGTCGACGTATGAAACTGTAAACCGTTATTAATATCAACCGTAATTTATATCACATCTCTCTATTTTATTTTAGTAAGACAATGTCACTTACCAAAACAATATTTTTTTATGAAATTATTGAAACATCAGAGAACACACGCAAAACGGAACAAATCACATCAACAATCGAATGCTTAATGACTCTAAAAAACCTTTCGCCGACACGCTTCGGGTGCCACCTAGCGTTCGCCGACATTACGGGTTTTCATTGTTGCATATCACAATAATAGCCAATAGCAACACAGTATTTTCGCGGTTACAGCCAATAACCGTACGACTTATGTTGAGCAAAGTAAAACGTACTTACTGTTTTGCAAATGGCCCCCGTTTTTGTCGACAATCTTCTTTTGCCGACACTTTACACCGACAACCTTAAATTCTAGTTTATAATGTGTAAAATACAACTTTACTGCAAGAAATGTAATTTTAAGTCATGTTTTTAATAAAATCCTGTAAATGAGAATTAGTGTAAGGCGATTTATAGTTAGTTAAACTGTATTGACACATTGAGCTCTTAATTTTACGGAGTTTAGTATTTAATAACGAAATTGAGCATGTATATAATATCATTTTGGTATTTAGGCATAGCCTTATGGTTAATAGATAAAAAACAATTACTATAAAACACTTATAGTCTATATTTGTTTGGTTATGAACCTCCTTACGACATCATAAATCATAACCATCCAATAAGTGGTTTTTTAACTTAAGGATTGTCTTAAGTTAAAAGTTAAGCCATTTTTGGATTGTTTGAACTTAAGACAATCCTTAAGTTAAAAGTTAAGCTATTTTTGAATTGTTTCACCCAAATTTTAAATTTCACTTAATGAAATTGATAATATTCTATGATTAGGTGATCTATAGTAAATGTATCATTGTAAGTGGTAGTCATTAAAATTAAATGAGTGGGTAGGAAAGTATTAATAAAACTATAACTTTTAATTATAATCCTCAAAATATAGCAGATTTCTGTGACAGATGAGTACAAAACCGACGAAATAACTTTGAACAAATGATTTTATTTTGTATTACCCATATTTTCATTCTTTACGTGCCGTTTATCATAAGTGAAGTGTAATACAATATACCTCATACATCCTAAAATGATACTAGTGACAACTGTCACAGAGATCGAGCTACATTAGAACTATAAGTAGGTTACAATTTTAAAAAAACACTTTACATGAGTAGAGTATGCTTGTTTTAATTTATAAGATAGCAAGATAGTGGCCTCATTAAACCGCCCCCTATGAAATCTGTCTGTGTTTACTTCATAAAAGAATTGTCTGCTGTCCAATATTTTTGTATAATAGTGATGACCATGTATGTTAATATTATAAAACGTTTGAGAGTTGGAATTCACAGGAGAATGGCAGATCTTGTACCGCTAGCAATATGTATTGGATAGTTTTGAAATTTGTACCGTTTATAAAATAAATGATCCTAACCATTTTCATGTAATTAGTTTATTTTTAGAACATTAGTTTATTTTTGTTAAAACAATTTGATTTCTCTGCAGAAAGTTTTTACAATTGCAATAAGAAAACGCATTCTTACGATTTTTAAATATCCTGTCTGATACCAAGCGTGGTATCGTTGGACACTGTGTATGACACTAGTAGGGATTTAAATAAATTTACTGAGCACTGTACTATGGGTTCCTAAGACTCAACGGTTTATCAGGTAGATTCGACAGCTACTCATTGGAGACAGTCGAAAGACCGCATTAGCGCCGACTCTGCTATCTGTCGCAGGTGGGCATATATCGTATGTAACAGTGGTGTTGGTGTCGGCACCTGGGGTTGCTAGGAGGGTACGACAGGTGACCAAGGCAGCAACCAAGACGGCTGCACTGGTCGCAGGGCCTAAAACGGTGGTAAAGTTAGAGCGGACTTCCCTTTGCTCCCCCCTCGAACACCTGCACCATGTCCCTCCATATCTATCCCCTCCAAAAACAGTTGGCTGATGATCGCAGAGGCTAAGAAGAAGAAGTCCTGAAAGTGGGGTAGACAGATTGTCCAAAAGGCAGCTTTTTATTCATCATCGGTTGCAATCATCTATTGTAGTGGTCATCGTATCCCGGAGGCGGCTAATAGCGAACAGCTACACAGTTTTATGCTAGAAAGCCTGGGGTAGTGTTGCCAATGATTTCGTGATGGTAGGCGTCAGGTTGCACCTCGCCCAGACGGGAGCTTAAGTCCTCTCCGGGTCTGAAGGCACAAAGGCGGCGTTCACTTTTGCCGCGAAGCTACGTGGTGTCAAGATCGCTAGACTACTATTGGCACGATCCACCACGGTCTAGGAGGCGCAAATTTTTGGCGACGTCGGTAAGATACTCATCGGTTTTCTGAACATTACAGTTATGGCGGCGAGATCGATGAAGTTTTTTAAATGCCTGGGCACGGGGAACATATGCATTAAGTGCGGTAGCTGTTTCAACTGCAGTGAAGTTTGCTTCTACTGCGGTCGACCTGAGCAAAAAACGGTAGATTGCTCTCGCACCACACACTGCCCAGCATACGGCAGGTAACAGGCTCGCCAATCACCAAGTGGAGCAGGTGGGCTGCAGGGGAGGAGATTGAAGAGACGATCCAGCAATCAATGGATCAAGCCTCTTTCTCGTCCAAAAGAACCTCTACCACTATATTGTGATGCAGGATCTCTTCCTACAAATTATGGCACAATGGTCAATCGATTTGGCCATAGCCACGGAGCCCAATAATGTTCCTATCTGATCAAGCTGGTTGGGTGATCGGGATGGCTCCATGGCATTCATCCCCAGAGGCTCATTTCCTGCCCTTGTCGCTAAGAACCAATGGCACTGGATATGTGGCTGCTGAGTGGGGCATGGGTCTCTCAATTACGTGGAGACCTCGATGTGGCGACTAACGTCTGATCACGTCCTTGAACTGGGGGACTTTAACGCAAAGTCCATTGCGTGGGATTTCTGCAGGATGGACGCAAGGCTCGCTGCCATTAGCCGCGCCAAAGAAGTGATTTCTCATTTCGTCTTTGGAGATACTGGAGGGTCTCGATTTTAACCTCTGGAGCTGCTTTTATCGCATAGCGCGACAAAAGATTCACACGTCGGGCCCTCTCTTCACAGAAACTGTCAAGGGCTACTGTTCTACGTATCCGTTCCAAGAATGGGTGCCAAAATCCCCAGGCCGGACAGGATATTACACAAGTACCCGAACCCACGACCACATATCAGACCGCTGCAGGGAGATTTGAGTGCTCGAAGTGAGGAAAACTGGTCCCGTTAAAGAAACCGAGACGACATGCCGATTCAAACGCGGCTTATAGGCCCGTCGTGTTGCTGGACGAAGCGGATAGATTTTTTGAGAGGTGTTCTCTGCTGTTAATATAAAAATATTTGCGTCAAGTTTTATTTCTCTTTGCAGTGATATTTTCCTACGTAGTTTGCTCCTCCGCTCCGCTTATTCGCCCCTTACAAGAAGAATCGCCCCATAGAATGAATAAGGATGATGATACTCCGTATTCTTTATCGATCACTGCGCAGACACACTTAAACAATTTCAAGTATTATGTTAATATTCCTCAAAGAAAGAAAAAATAATTCTTTGAGCGGAAGTGACTGTAGTCACAGTGGCGCTAAGGATCATTATCGAGACAGCATTGGAAAGAGCCGCGGCTGCCACGCCATGCAATATGACAGCGCGCTAAGAGAGTTCTTGTTTTCCATCCGGTTTGATCCGCCAGTGCAAAATGTTTTGAATGGAAATAGTTTCCACTGAGGTAGAGTGTAGAAGAACCGTATAAATAGCGAAATTCTATTAGTTTTTTATAACATTTTCTAGCGTCTCTTGTCGTTTTGTCTCCAAAAATAGCACGCTCGTGACTCCTTAGTTGCAATTGTTCATAGGCTAGGTCACCAGATAGAAATTCGGTGATTTTTTATGCTCCCTTCATAGCTTCAGAATTAAAAGCGTTCAAGTTTATGATTGTAATAAAAAAATACTCAAAATGTACAAAATAACACATTTTATCTGTATGGTCTGAGGTTGGTAACATTAAAAAATTAAGCGTATAAAAAAAATATAAATATAGAAAATTCCTTTTGTAAATATGTTGTGATTTTTTTGCTTTTCTTCTATTAATAATTCCTGTCACAAAAAATATTTTTGGTCAATACCATTGTTATTGTCACACTATCTACATTCTCCATCATCTTGAAACTATAGCAAATTTAAATGGCTCACAGCATTGGTCTGTTATTTTATTTATTTATTTATCTTTTTTTTTATTCATTTATGACATGAAAGACTTATAGCTAACATTATAAGGTTTGTAGTCAAGTAAATAACAGTACTCGTAAGCCAATTACAAATCCTCACTTGTACTAGTACGCTAAACATAAAAATATGAGCAATAACTGTAACAATGTTGTAATACAGGACGCGTTATTCTTTTTCCTTTTTAATCTTTAAAGAGATTAAGGCTGTGACACCCACGCACATCTAAGACACTCATAGAGAATGGATCTATTCTATACTGTTTACAGAGCTCATTCTTTTAATCACACATACAATGTAACTATTTTGCCGGTAATTGGTAGATGCCCTTGGCATGCTTTAGAGAGGGTTGTGCCGAAGCGTTTGCTGGAAACAGGGAAGTTATTTTTTATAGGAGATCTGGGCACAACAATATTTTCACTACAATGAAGAACTTGATCTTGTTCAAAGCAAATGAAAGTTTAGTGTTCAATGTGACGCCAACCGTGGTTAATATGTGTTGGTTGTTATGTGACAACAAAATATCATTAAAAATAAATAAATAGCATACATAGTAAAAGAATGGAACTTGAAGCCACAAATCTGTTAGAAATCAAGCAAAAATACTTCACAAGTAAATATTCTGTTAATGTATTGATATTAAGGCAAATGACGTTATATCAAATTAAAAATAATAAGTGTAATTCATGCATAAGTAGCGTTATCATCATCATTTCAGCCAAAAGACGTCCACTGCTGGACATAGGCCTCCCTCAAGGATCTCCACAACAGCCGGTCCCGTGCCGCCTACATCCAGCAGCTTCTTGTGACCTTCACCAGGTCTACCTTGTGGAGAACTTATCGACGCTGCGTTTCCCAGTACGCAGTCACCACTCTAGAGCTTTATGGCCCCATCGGTCATCGTTTCTGCGTGTAATATGCCCCACCCACTGCCACTTAAGTTTAGCAATTTTACTGGGAATATCAGTGACCTTGGTTCGTCTGCAGATCCCGTCAGCCCTGATCATCACCTGATTCCATCACGCAAAGAAACTCCGAGCATTGCCCTCTCCATTGATCTTTGGGTGACTTTGAGTCTTCTTATCAAACCCACAGTGAGCGACCACGTCTCTGTGCCATAAGTCGTCGCTGTCAACAGACACTGGTCAAAGACTTCGAGGGTAGATTCTCCAATTTTCATCAGGGTGGATGTGACATGTGCATTCAACATAATTTTTATCTTATCCATATTCTTTTTTAAACCCACTCGTTTAGAGACTCTACTGAGGTCATCAAGTATTGTACTAAGATCTGCCACGGTTTCAGCCATAAGAACTACATCATCAGCAAATCGAAGGATGGTGATATACTTGCCATTGATATTAATACCAAGTCCATTCCAATCTAGAAGCTTGAAGACGTCTTCCAGCGCTGCGGTGAGCAGTTTCGGAGATATCATCATATCTCCCTGTCTTACACCTCACTGTAGTTTGATAGGTTTCGAGCTCTGATCTTGTAAACGGACTGACATACTGGCGTTTTCATATAAACACTTTAATACTTCGATGTCATCATCATCATCATCAACAGAGTCTTACAGTCCACTGCTAGACATAGGCCTCTCGTTAGCAAAGAGGTTTTGGCCTACTATACCATGCTGGCCAGACGGGTTGGAATAGGGTTTGTTTCAAGTTTTCCTTCTTTTTACAGTGATATTTGCCTGAATATTTTTTTATTATTTGTACAAGTATAATACTTCGATGTACAGACAGTCAATTTGGCACCGCTGGAGAGACTAGTAGCACAGCCCAATTTTATATCGAATCAAAAGCTTTCTCATAGTCCACAAACACCAAGCATAGCGGCAGGTTATACTCTTCGGACCTGTGTCTAACCTGTAACAGCGTATGATTGTGATCTATCTTACTAAAGGCTTTTCGGAATCCGGCTTGTTTAGGAGGCTGGAAGTCGTCAAATCTGCGTGCGAGACGGTTCGTGATAACTCTCGAGAACAGTTTATAAACATGGCTCAGAAGAGAGATGAGTCTATAGTTCATATTTAGCAGGGTATTGTCGCCCTTTTTGAAGAAAAGTACAACCACAGCCCTGAGCCATTCCTGAGGTGGTTTCTCATTGAGTATGACGGAATTAAATATTTTCTAATGGATTTTTAAAACCAGTTTTCCACCTGCCTTCAGGAGTTCAGCCGTAATTCTGTCTACACCAGGTGCCTTGTTGTTTTTAAACTGTCTGAGAACCAAGTCAATCTCACACAGACTAACGTCCGGTATGTCTTCGGTATAGCGTCGGGTTAACTTAGCCCTTGGATCTTTCGATAAGTCAGTAACAGGATCCAGTGTTGCTGTATATATAACTGCCCATAGAATCTCTCCACCTCACTCAGAAGCCCGGATCTCGACGTTGTAATTCTGCCACCATCGGTACTCAGTTTTGTCAACTGGCTCTGCCCAACAGACAGTGCTTGTGTGAATATTTTAGTCCCGTGATTTCATTCTATAGCCTCTTGAATACGCAAGGTATTAAGTTAGCATAGGTCTTTTCTCTGACACTTAAATATCATTCTGTTGAGCTGCCGGTATTTAGATGCATCGACTGATGACTGCAGAGTCATGTTTGGCCTTTCTTGTATGAGCTTGAGAGTGCAGTCAGAGAACCTCTTATTTCTATTTGTGGGACCGGTTTTGAGTAACTGACACCCGATCGTACGGACAGTTTCCACTAGCCCGTTACTGAGTTCGTTCGTATCAACACAGGCCTCGAGGGCTTTGAAGCGATTCTGCAGTTCGAGCTGAAAGCTTTCGGGGTTTCATATGAACAGGTGACGGTCAGAGCGTAGACTTCATCAGCCACGATCTTTCAAGCTTGGTGTTGATATTCAATGTGCCTCTAATCAGTCGGTGATCGCTTCCGGTTTTAATTATGTTGATCACAGAGACATCATTGAATATTTGCTTCTTCGTCGACATAATAACGTCGATTTCATTTTTGGTAAAACCATCTGGGCTCATCCAAGTCCATTTTCTGTGTTCACGCTTCTGGAAAAAGGAGTACATCATGTAAAGGCCCTCCCTCTCCATGAAATCGATCAGTAGTTAGCCCCTGTGATTTCGTTAACCAACTACAAATTGTTCCACCCGTAGCTCATCGCCGCTTCGTTTACCCGACTTTGCGTTGAAGTCCGCCATAAAAATGGTGTAGTAAATTTTACACATATGTAAGGCCCTACTAATGTCCTCATACACAGTCTCTACCTCATTATCGGAGTGTGTCGCGGTCGGAGTGTATACCTGTATAATGTTCAGCGAATAGTTCTTGGTTATTCTGAGTATAAGGTACACAACCCTCGGCGACACGTTCTCGATTTTGACCACATTATTTACGAGGGACTTATGTACCAAGAACACGACACTGCCTTGGCATTGATGATCGCCCTCCCGGAATTAAAATAAGTTGCCGGGTTGCAGTATTATTGAGTCCTCCTCCTGTCTACGGACTTCAAATAAACCCGAAATCTCCCACCGCAACCCGCTCAATTCCTCCTCCAGTTCGAATATTTTCTCGTCAGTCCGCAATCTGCGCATGTTATATCTTGCCAGGACAAGTCGTCGTTTGTGGTAGCCCGATCTTATCCGGGGATTTTCCGCACCCCCTGCCCTGCCACTTCCTAGAACGCTACTGTAGCAAGGAGTAGCAGGGCCGCCGGGGACTAGGGGTCGTTTTTTTCTGGTGCTTGCCATAATGGGGGGGTTTGCCATAATCGCCACGCTAAGTAGTTTTACTATTAACAAATCTTTTAACGAAATAAATGCGAGAATTCGTTATTAATGAAATAATTTGTCTTGTTCTTTTGTTTTAAAATGGTCTGGCAATAACAATAAAAAGTGAAAACTGATGCTGTACAACAGTGTTTGATTTTTTTTGTATAAACTCTTTTAACAAAAATTGACCAGTTATTTAATAAAATAACTGATCAATTTTGACTAATAAGTCATGCTTATTCCATTCAATTACAAATACATTATTTATTATCCAGTAAAAAATATTATTTTAATATTTTTTACTGGATTTATAAGCTCTTTTATCTCGGCTTTTATGGCTAACTATTCAATGTGATCCGCTACCGTAATGTTTATGCTTTGTCTTTGTCTAATCATAGCGACGGTATTGTTCTTGTGTTAGGATAACACACAGTGTTATCCTTTGTGGGGTTTGAACACATAACACTTAGCGTAGTAGAGAGCGCCGTGGCGACCGCTTAAACCACTGGGTTAACCGTGCAGTCCATCACAGTAAGTACTTCATGTTTTTAAATAATTAAAAAAATAATAAAAAACAAAATGCATTTATAAGCTATAGGTGTCTCTATAATTTCATTGGGTGTATCAACTAGGCTGTGGTCAACGGATGTGGATGGATCAAATTTTGTTTAAACTAGCGTCAGATTAGAACTAATTTTTCAGCCGAAACAGAAACTAAACTTAATCTAAGGTATTTAAAATTTCTGTTATATTTCTTTTACACTTATTTGTATATTAATACAGACAGTTAAATATAATAGAAAGACAATCGTTAAAGTACGCAACATTTTTTTCATATACCACATTGGACAAAATAAGTACATTATATTATAAAAGTGTTACCACTCTTACAACAGAGGTCTACGTCGATCTCCACATCGACCTCAGATTGCCGACCATCAAGCAATTCATAAAACAGTGCTCCCTTAGCTACTTTGACTCTGCTCCGACTCACCCCAACCCTCTAGTGGTTGCGGCCGTAGACTACACACCAAGTAGGATCTCGAAAATACGTCGACCCAGACACGCGTTAGAAGAACTAGACGACGAAATTACGCTCGCTCAACGTAGAGCGAACACAATTAGGCAATCTAATAGGAACCGTCCGCGTTTTCGTCCCCGTCGTCGGGGGCAGAATACGCGCCGCGTAAACCGTCCACAAAACATGGGAGTAGGTCGCCCCAACGTAGCAGCAACACCCCAAGCCGAGGTTCGTATCCCGCAGGGGGTGCCCTTGGGCTATGTTGCTTAACAAATGACCGGTTGAGAGCCCTCAGCGCTCACCGTAATACCCGCGTAAAGTTGTAGAGGCCAACCCAGGCCAACAGCTAGGTCACTAACAAAAAAAAAAAAAAAAAAAAAAAAAACAACAGAGGACGCCAGAGGAACGTAAGCAACTTTTGTACTGTCCTGTAGTTCTGATGGTTTTTTTTTCTCTCGTGTGTTCTCATATATTTATTTGGCTGGTAACATCATCGTCAATAACATTATTAATTTCCAGATTTTTAGAACTTTGTGTTAAAAAGTTACTTCAATTTGTAATTTATAATGTAATAAATAGGCTACTGAACTCGACGGGCATAACAGCTCGCTATTACAAATGAGCTGTAATTGTTATCAACAAGATGGCGTAGTACCATGTTTTTTAAATCATTTTCATTTTAATTGGTCATTCGTTTTTGATTTTCTTGATCCGTCAATAAAATGTTGCTTTATGCTAAATACACTTGTAAACTCAAAACAGACAACAAAAGGTTTAAAATAAGTCGCCTAAAAATTAATTTAAAAAGTTGAATGAAAATACGAGTACTGAAACTTGAATTTGCAATAAAATAAATACAATAAAATAATTCTGAATAAGAACATGATTCATGTATTACGATTTTGTGCCAAATCATGAAATCCAGTGTGTATGTTAATAATTTATATACAAAGCATAACCTAAACTCAATGCGATTATCAATGGACGGTAGCGTGGGCGAGCCAGCATGAGTTAGCCGCGAAGTTCGCCGAACGATCCACGAATATTTACGAACACTCGAGTTTCGGCATGGCCGTAAGTTTAGGCAATTTTTTGTTTGAGACTAAGGCCGAAACTAGATTATTCAGCTTTTCTTGCCAAAGTCGTTAAAATCATCACCACCATCTCATCAAAGGAAGAAGGAAATTTGACTTTGACGTTGGCTAGCAAGAAGTTCTTACAAATCACGTACTACTACATACCTACAGAATATAGATCCTATTAAATGTCTATTCGTGCCTGATTCATGTTGGCAGCTGTAATTGTGAATATCTGTGACATTTAATGAAACTGCTAAACCCTATTAAGTTACGAAAATCTGTATTTTATGTATGAACTAGCTGTTGTACCCACGACTTCACCTGTCCGAAATGTATACCCTTCCCTATTTAAACGAATACTGTTCGATATATCCATTGGTTTTAATTTTGTTATCACGTAAGCATTTTTATTTCTAAAATAAAAATAGTTTAAGTTACCTCTTATGACATCAGCTATCTGCCCGTAGCAGTCCTTTTAAAATTGGCAAAGACGGTTTAGAAATTAACTGGAACAAACACACCTACAGACAGACAGACAGACTAAAAATTAAATGTTATTTTTATGTAAGTACTGTGTACGTTCATATCCATTTAATGAAAAGCTGTTTATTTGAAATTACAAATCAACACTTCAATTTTATTGCTTTGTATAGATTAACTTCCTGTGTTTTAAGAAATTAAAAATACAGTGTCACCACCCCTATTCTTATATCTTATATAAAGAACTTGAAAAAGGAAAACCGAAACAAAACTTGTTCCTTTTTTGAAGTCGGTTAAAAATCCTCACAAACCAGACATTCAAACAAAGATGAGATGAATGAAAGTTAAAGTCTTTTAGTTATGAAAATTGTTCAAAAACTGATAACTTACAGAATAACTTAAATAATAGACACATAATTCTCAAACAAAAAAACAATTAATTTCAGTACTAAAACTACAGGGAGTATTTTCGTGACTATTTTGTATTTTTAAATCTAAGCACTATAAGATTCATTAAAAATCAAATACTGTTTTTTAATGTGACTGGAAGGAATCCAGTTCAAGGTCTACTCACAGTATTTAAACAAAAAATAATGTCTTCAACTTTGATATGTTACACATTCTGTAATAAAACAAAAAATTTTGCAATCATAGTAAAATTTTAGTTCCTGCTAATTCCGCAAAATGGCGTACCTCATGTAGAATTTTCAATTAGTTTCTCTTGTGGAGATTTTATTCTCGGGTTGTTTAGGCGATTCATAAATAGTCGATTAATAGAGGTGCACTTAATTCTTTAAACTCGAATTACAATTATCTAAGGCGTGCATATCTTTAAAAGACAGTTCAGTGGCTTGACTATAGCCCATGGTTAAACTGAATTTACTGAATCCGATTTGGTGACAGAATAGATATTTTTTTTGTATTCCTTTGTACTTTTAGTTTACCAAAAGCCAATAAGCAACAGATACGAATACGGATGTAGTTCTTTATTAGTTCTCAAAAATTCGCGGATACGTGTATTTGATCAGTACATCACTATTTCCAACCAAAGTATTTAATAAGAATGAGTAAAAAATGGTTACAAAGTCGTACATTCGATTATTATGTTACTAATATTTAAATATAATACCATCCACAGACCATTTAAAATTTTGACTCTGACGTTCTTTAGTATGATAATATTTAACGTCTTGCATCAACAGCAAAATTTTAAGGAAACAAACTTGATTATTGAATATTCATTTTCATAGTCGAATATAGACAATTTAATCGACTCCCTTGTTCAACTCTATTTTTTACTATTTGTTTTATCTGTGATTAATAGGAATTACTTGTGGGACGCTTCGCGCCGTGTAATTTATTTTTTCATATTATTTCTTTGTATTTATCACTGTAAGGTGATAACATTTCAGTAATATGTTCTAAAGTGTTTAGATATTCAATTTATGACAGTTGTTACTTTCATTTTCAGACTATGTCGGGTATAGCAAGTGCACGTCTAGCCGAAGAAAGAAAAGCCTGGCGTAAAGATCATCCCTTTGTAAGCAGCTTTACCTCTTTTTTGTTTTCTTATTTTTACCTCAAATAAAATATTTACTTCGTGATATTTTTCTTTCAGGGGTTCGTAGCCAGACCTATGAAAAATCCTGATGGATCTTTGAATCTTATGACATGGGAATGTGCGATTCCTGGAAAAAAGGGGGTTAGTTGACTCTATAACATTTTGGATTTATTAGATTATGCTTATTAAACTTTTTCCCCTCAAGTATCAGAGGAAGTAGTAAACAGTTTAGGTTCACTGAACTATGAATATAACACAATTTTGGTTTTCTGTTGTATGTGTATTACTAATTATTATTAATTTTATTCGTTATTACAGACGCCGTGGGAAGGAGGATTGTATAAACTTCGTATGATTTTCAAAGATGACTATCCTTCTAGTCCCCCAAAGTGCAAATTTGAACCCCCTCTATTCCACCCTAATGTCTACCCATCAGGAACAGTATGTCTATCATTACTTGATGAAGAAAAAGATTGGCGCCCAGCTATCACAATCAAACAAATTCTGCTTGGTATTCAAGATTTACTTAATGAACCTAATGTCAAAGATCCAGCACAAGCTGAAGCCTATACAATCTATTGGTAAGTTCTGGTATTAGACATAAAATTAAGATTGGCAGATAAAAGAACCTTGTGTCTTGTTTGAAAACATTGTTAAATAAAAATTTAATGAAGTTTTTTTAATGTCTTGTTTGTTTTCTTTCAGCCAAAATCGATTAGAGTATGATAAACGAGTGAGAGCACAGGCCCGGGCTATGGCAGCCACCGAGTGAAGACTATCACAAATCATAACATTCTATGAACTAAGCAGGCGTCTGCATCAAATTGCCAAGTTGCAGAAAGCTATTGACAAGTGTGATTGATATTGATTTTACAGTGCATTTTTTTCTTTTTAAAAATCACTAAGAAAATTACAATCTCGTATGTGGTGTTTCTAAATAAATAAATAACCGCTTTAATTAAGACATACCTAGCTTTCTGTAGTGGGGCATTGGAAAATAGTTCATAATACTATTGTTGAAATATTTTAGTTTCAGTATTGTAATTAAACTGTGTATTTCAACAATAACTGTAATTACTTTAATGATATAAGAGATTCCACTTAACAAAAAGCTATCGATCTAATTATTGTTCACACACTAGAATATTAATTATCGTTACTCTTTAAGGTTCATTTTAATTTATTTGTAAAATATCTGAATCAATTACAGGTTAAAGGAGAAATAAACATTTTTGCTTAAGTGAGTAAATACTATCTTGAATAAAAATCTCATGACTTGTTTTGCAAATAGTTACTGTGAGGATCTACACTACACTATTTTAAACTATTTTTGTATTTTTATGTTAGTAAGACCCAGTAATAAAGGTATAAATGTATTTCGTCCTTTTGCTTATTTGTTGTCTTTTAGACATGTCGTAAATTCCTAAGAGTTCTTGAATGTATAGGAGACTAATAGGGATATTCAGCTTTGGAATTTTTATTTTATGGTGCTTAAATTGAAATCAAAATAAAGTTTTTTTAATATTATTCAATTTAAAAAAATAGAAAAATTAGAGGAATAATTTTGTTCTTAAAGAAGCACATCTGACACATGACTGATCATGTGAGTAACCAATAAACTGAGTGTTTGATAAAGTATGAGTGTGTAATCAAATAAGTAATGAAGTAAATAAGTTTTACAAATGATAATGACATCGAACTTCGTTGGTATATGCAGTCACATGATTGTATCTATTTACTGATTCAGCATTTTGTAATCCACTTTTATAAATTTTATAAGTACTAGTTGTTAACATTAAAAAAAAAAAAGTATTTAATAGAAAAAGGTTTTAAGAAAAGTTTAAAAATATAGCAGCTTTAGTACACAGACAGGTCCAATTCGTGAAAAGTTGCATCAACTATGAGTAATTTTACCAGAGTAGCTCAAGCCACAATAGAGAACTGACCTGATGGATTTAATAAATTGAATTGAAACAAATTCACATTGACAGCACATCAATAATGGCTTAGTCAATTATATGTGAAAGCTATACATTGCGAAAAAGAAATTTGAATGATCACATAAGCTTTTACAACACAATAAAAAACTACACATTTGTATGCAGTTATCACAGCTGTGAGCTCATCTTTTAAACTCCTCATCTTTGTAATTTTAACTGTTCACTGCTGGACATGAAGCTTCCCTTAGAAAGGAGATTTTGACCTAGTTTAACCATTTGCGACAGATCGGTTATTTTCAGTTTTCCTTCCCTTTGCAATAATATTGTCCTAGGTAGTTTGTTCCTTTAGTCGCCTCTTACAACACCCAAGGGATGAATAGGGATGGGGACACTATTTTTAATCCGTCACCACATAGATAATTCTCTGATTGATCATGATCTACTAAATATACACTTAAGTTTGAACAGGGGCACATTCCTTGAATGTAGTTGATGCTAAGGAAATTAGTGGGTAACATTACGAAGCTAATGGATCATCAAATCTTCGGAACTCAGTTCAAAGATTAGCTTCATAATATCTTCACCTTTAAGTGTGTACTGTTGGAGTGGAACCTTAAATGGAGGTTTTAGCCTACTGCACCTACCACACTGGCCAGACGCGATTAAATGCAACTATTGAAGTAAAATGATTTAAAACATTTATTTTTAAAATCAATCACATTATCAAATAGTGTCAATAATACAATAGGTAATGTAGATAATTATTTGAGATTACCTTGAAAACAATCATATTCGAAAAAAATACATTATAAGTTAATTTATAATTTAGGTATATTTTATTTGGTAAACTTGACTTGGAAAATAATTAACTTTCAAAAAGTATTATCCTTTTCAATGATATAACATATGAATGAATTGCTCTGACTTCTATTAATTTCTTTTATTTTTAACCTTTAGGGGATTTATGTTTAAAATGTAACCGAATTGAATATTTTCTTTTTTGAACTCAGTTAAAAAAGTAAAGTGACAAAAAGAACCCATTTCCATACGCAATATAGTTCCGGGCAGAGAAAGAATACAATAGAGTCGAATAAATGACTACCAAGTAATTTATTCGTTGTTGTTCCGTAGTTGCGTACTATGCTCTTTAGTGTTAAATATAAACTGACGAAGAAAATTACCTATAAGGATATTATCCCATAAAAAACAGCACTTGTCAAAAAACCAAGTCTCGCAATTCAGTTCTTCTACCGTAAAGTTATGAGATCCATGTCGAAGTTATAGGGCGGTCGAAAATCGCCTGAACTGCTTCGAGAAAAGTATGGTACGGCCGCTGCTTTGCTCGAATTGGCGTGACCACTGCCGTGCCCCCAGATATTACACAGTTATGTTGAAAAAGTTTGGAAAAATAAGATTCATTAGATTGCAACACAGGCAAAGTTTAATTTTCAGATAAATTAGTAGTGATCGGTATAATTAAACATTTAACTAGAGGGACATTATAAACATAATGCTGTATTTCGTACTTATTTGAATGTTCAATTTTTTTTAAGTAATATATTGTTTTGCACTATTTTTATAGTAAAAACTAAATAAAATACAATTTATAGAAATTTGTCCAAGGCCGTGGTCCGAATCACGCTCAAAGCGTTCATAGCGTACCAACGTGCGGTCCAATTCGTGCTTTTCACGCTCACCGTTAGCGTTGTGGATGCTATGATGTCACATGTGACGTCACTACCTAGTGCTCACAGTTCTGACGGTTCGGATCGTTGGCATCGTGAGCATTGACGTTATTTTGCGTCATTTATTTGAATCTATGGATCTATGATTGCGGAAAATGCTTGAAATACAAGCATTTTACCATCTTCATCGGCTACACCACATACTCCACTCATGTTTATGTCAAAAAATGCTCTGTTAGATTATGTTCAACTTTTTGAATTCATAAGCACACTCACAAGTGGTCCGAATTATTAATATTGCTAACAGACGTTGGCGCGCTCACTAAATCGGACCACACGTTAGCAGTTTAAGCGTCGTAAGCGCTGTGAGCGTGATTCGGACTGCAGCCCAAGTAACTGCTGTCAAATACACATGTCATTTCTGTTTGTCACTGTCATTTCTGCCTGTCAGCTGTGTACTTGGTACAGTAAATGCATCATTTAAAAACTGTCTACTGTTTGCTTTAAGTTAACAGAATTTATTTTGAAGTAATTACATTGTAACGGTAATATATTATAAAAATATAAACTCTATAAAATTGATAATAAATTGACGAAACACACCTTTGGGTAACATTTTTTGTAAAACGATTACTGTCTATCAACTTGAACAGGCAAGTTAATTACAATGGCTGATGATGATCAAGATACAAAAGAATACCGGTGGGAGACTGGTTACGAAAAGACTTGGTATGTTTCTCAAATCGATATATCATTAAGTTTATTTTCTCACTAGTTGTTAACTTTATTAATTTATTACCAGGGAGGCTATTAAAGAGGATAAAGATGGTTTGGTGGCGGGTCTTGTGGCTGAGTTTGCTCAGAAAGCGGCGAGGAAAGCAGCAGTACCTCGACGTGGTCCCGTTAGACTGGGAATGATGAGACACTTACTTGTGGCAGTTGACTGCTCTGATGCAATGAATTCACAAGATCTCAAACCATCCAGGTTCTTATGCACACTAAAGGTAAGCACTCAAAATTTTAATAAACTTAAAACCTTAATGGCATTTTGTGATATTTGACTAAATTTTATATTTTATAGCTCCTAGAAAAATTTGTTGAAGAATACTTTGATCAAAATCCTTTGAGCCAACTTGGATTACTTCTTATGAAAAATAAGAGGGCCGAAAAGCTAACAGAACTTTCTGGCAACATAAGAAAACATATAAAAGCTTTACAAGGGTAAGATTTTCTTATATCTAAATAATTTAATAAATAGTCAAAATCAAACCGTTTCTACCTTTGACTATAGTCAAGTTAATGTCATATTTTAATTGAAAATATGGAAAACTACTACATAGATGTAATAGGAAATTAGTTAGAAACATGAAAAAATACTCTCATGCTTAAAAGTGATCACATGCAAATGCCTTGCCTCAGGTATACCAATCTTAGAATTAAATTTTGCAAACAAGATTAGTAAAATCCCTCTTTTTGTTTATTTGGCACCAAACTCAAGAACAGGCAGGTGACACAGGCATTAAAATACATTTTTTATTTTTATTTTTACACCTATTACCATATAAACGTAATTTGGAATTCAAATCCACAAGATATGACATTTAGATGTCTCACTTTCGATGAAAAAGTCTTGTTGTGTAAATTTTTCTTGAAAAATTTTTATGTTCCAAAATATTTCTTGCATTGCAATAGGAAAAACTGGTAACGCTGAAATACAAGATTTCTACTCACTCATACTTAATAAACTCTACAATTACTATAGTTGCATCAACATAATATTAAATCTTCAAATCTTAGTCTAGCATACCTTAAACTGTTATCAAAAAACTATCCATAACAAGCAGTGTCCTTACAGATTATCAGAAATGTCCCTGAGTGGAGAGCCCTCCCTGCAAAATACTCTAGAACTAGCTGGACGTATACTTAAGCCTCTCCCTGGTCATGCATCAAGAGAGCTACTTGTTTTGTTTGCATCACTCACAACATGTGATCCAGGAGATATTAATACCACAATACAGGCAAGAATTCCAAAATCATATTATTCTTCATATGAAAGTATCCATCATTGTAACATTTTCACATGTTTTTAAAATTTGGAGGAGCTTGTAAGAGTGAGATTGGATTTTTAATAAAACTACTTTTGAGAATATAAATTTATTGTAACAATTTCAATTATTGATAGACAGATTAAACACATGGTGTGTCTTCACCCCAGTTTAATCAATGGATAGGAAGACGATGGGTAGAATGCAATTTTGGAAGACTCGACTAAGGGGCAAATTACAGGATAACAGCACTGCAAAGAGAAGGAAAAAAAAACTAACCATCTACCAACCTGGCCAGGATGGTACAGTAGACCAAAACCTTCTTTCTAACATCATGCTTAAGTCCAGCAGTGGACTTTTAATGGCTGTTGATGATGAAGAACATTGACTAATCACTAATAGGTTCAGATAATATAATAATAACTCACATTTTCAACATTTTAATTTATTTGTATTTCAGTCATTGAAAACAGAAGGTATTAGATGTTCAGTTATTGGTTTGGCTGCCGAAGTCAGAATATGCAAGAAATTATGCCAAGACACAGGTGGTGAATATGGTGTAAGTGTTAGAAACATATTTTCATTTTACCATTGAATGATACTACTGTTGTCCTAGTATGCAGTTGATCCTTTTTATTCTAATTACACTAATTTACACTGCAACTAAATAATATAGGACAAAATGCACTTGTGATTAGTTGTGGTTGTGACACTTGAGTTGCAGATGTTCATGGGCAGCGATAGGCACTTTCATTCAGTTGACTAGCTTCTCGTTTTTTATCGTGTGGAAACTCTTCATGGACGGGGGACCGGGTTAGCGGCGGGGTGGTGTGTTTGAATCGTTCCGACTAAAACCACACGGTGTGCCACTGTGCGCCTACAATAGGAGGGATCTAGGAACTACTGATATTAAGCCATTCGGATCCCTCCCAGCGCCTCCCCACTAATGCGAGCACCACCTTTGGATGAACTCTCTATTTAGACGGTACACGTGGACGTCGCCTCCTCACGGCTGGATATTGTGGCGGATGAAGAGATAAACCCGTCCCGTCAATCCGCGGCTAAGCTCAGAGCGGCAGGAGGCGTTGGTAAGCGCACCACCGTTGTCCTCCTGGGCATTCTCCACCGCCTCCTTCAGCGACATGACGTCTTCGCAGAAGGTTGCGACCGCGGTAAAACATCTGTCGCTACCGGCCATGGAGCGTATGACAGCCGGTAGTAAGAGATCTTCTACAATAAATGCAGTGAGGGCCCCACGCTGCGCCGCCTAGGTGGCACAAGCCGCCTGCGTGTGTACGAGTCCTCACTGTAGTCACAGTGGTGACAGGCGGGACTCAATTTCCTCCTAGGCGACCCTGTGCAGATACTTTCCTGCCTCCACGGCGGCAAAGACAGCACGTGGAACCTCCTGCCGGGGTGACCAACGAGCTATTGTGGCTCGACGAGCGGTCTCACGCAAGTCACCTCTTTGAGCGGAGGCCGAATGCCGCTCCCCACCCGGAAGTCAGCAGTCCGTCAATAAATTTCTAAGTTATTTTGAAAAACAGATAGTGCTTTTCACTATATATGTTCACTGTATATAACATACTACAGTTCCGTCTGTTTACACGTCGTCACATTAAACCATTTGTAATGTTTATATTTTCCAAATTCCTATAGGTGGTACTAGACGACGTTCATTATCGCACGTTGCTGCTGGATTCTACTAGTCCGCCGCCGCGAGCCCGCGCGCTGGACGCGGGGCTAGTCAAGATGGGTTTCCCTCACTCTGCTCCAACAACCAACACGTCTGATCCTGCTGGCAATGCAGATCCACCTATTTCTGTATGCATGTGGTTAGTATAAAATGCAAGCTCATAGAAGGCACACACACACTCATAGAAGAATATACTATTTATTTATTTAAACTACCTTAGAAACCACACAATATACTCGGACATCATTAGATATTTCCTGTAACCGAAAGTTCTTGTCTTTGAAGGAGTTAGCTGACAAAAAATCATAATGAGGAGTCACATTTTACTCCTTTTATATTATATTAATGTAATAAGAGTCTTTGTTAAGTTAATTTGTTTTTTAAGTCAAATTAATAGTGATGGAGATACACACTAATAAAGCATTCATTCTGGTACAATTGAGTCGGGTCGAGACATGATTTCAAAAGGTTACCTACTGCTTTTCTAATGAGAGGCCTATGTTCAGCAGTGGACTGTAAAAGCCGTTGATCTGGTGTGATATGTGAACAAAACAATGTTGCATTTTTACGAATCAATGAAACTATGATTTCCTTAGCATGAGTTTATTTCGTTGCGAGCGGCTCGAACTGAAATTTTCATCGAGAGAGATTCGATGCGAAATACGGTCACACTAGGCCCTCAGATAAGAATATGTATTGCAGCCACTTAGAAGAGGGCGAAGGAGTGGGCGGTGAGGGCCACCTGTGCCCACAGTGCCGCAGCAAGTACTGCTCGCTGCCCGCGCAGTGCCGCACGTGCGGACTCACGCTCGCCTCCGCGCCGCACCTCGCCAGGTAACCCCCACTTATGCAGTTTTTATACTTGCAAGGAATTAATTAACTTCTACTCTAAGTACACAATATAATTCTGTATCTCTTACAATGTTATTCTTACTTAATACGAAACCTGAAAATAGTTTGATCTGACTATTGATTGATTGTTTGACTATATTATATTTTATCCCAAACATCTATCAGAATCAGTTCATCAATATTGAATATGTAAGAAACGGGACCGATAGGGCTTTATTAAACCCCATAACGCTACCCGCACCTCTGCCTACGTTCTACGTCCCAAGTTTCATATATTTTTGATACCAACCAAGGCGGCGCAAGCAGTGAGTGGTTCATTGTTTTTTTTTTATTCTGGGCGGACCAAAGCTGTTCCTACGTGGGACAACGGTTTGTGCGTTCCATAAACATTATGTGTTCCGCAAATTGTTGTTCTTGAATCTGGGTATTCTTTGTACTCGTTTCATATATTTATGTAAAGTTCCCTGCGACACAGGCATATTGCTAGTGACGAGTTGTCTTTTTTTATAGAAAAATGTCACTATATCTGTCATGAATGCTTATAAACTTATATTGACGTTTATAAAATATGGATCAGAAAAGACAGAAAGACTAAATTTAAACCTTCTTTGTGTGTATATCTATTCTTAATAATGATAATGTGTGTGTGACGGAATTATCATTAGGCAATTAAGTTCACATCAATTAGATGGTCGCAGTGACTGCGTTCGGCGTTGTAGTTGGTGCGAGCCAATCACAAAGCCGAACACGGCCAATGTGACAATTGAGTACACGTGAAATAAATTCACATTTTACACATTATTAGTTATTAGTGTTACTTTTACACATTACTAACTTTTCTCATTAGTAATAAATTAAATGTCACTTTGGTAATTTTGTTCACACAAATAAATATAAATAAATAACCTCACACATGGTTGTTTGTGTCCAAATTAATCAGAACCTATGCAATGGTAACCACCATTGCATAGGTTCTGATTAATTTGCATAGACTGCTGAGAAATGTACTTAAGTATTTTTAAATAGATATTATAGATAAATTACACCCAGATACAGAACAAATGATCGTGCTCATCACACAAATATTTTTTTCTGCGTGGGAATTGAACCCACGATCACCGACTTAATAGTCAGGGCCCCTAACCGCTAGACCAACATGCCTGCCTCAAGCCACCACAAATTTTGCATTTGAAATCTGCTTGTAATTTAATTTCTCTTCATTTTTATTTGTACAGATCCTATCATCATTTGTTTCCTGTGGACCCTTACGAAGAGCTACCGAACGAGGGGCAGGCACAGTATTGTTTTGCATGTTTAAGGGCATTTACAGATGTCGATAAACAGGTATGATATACTTAACATTAAAATAGCCCAATTTACAAGAGACATGGCATGGCATACATGCTATAGACATAATTTATATGCTATAAGCATAATTACCTAACCAATGAGATCTGCTTAGCCAAAAATTTATGTTCTCGTATTGTGTTGAAAATTGACCCGAAACCTATCAATGATCTGATTGCATTTATGTTCAAAGTTGTTTTATTTGCAGTGACAGTGACAGCTTCCGTTAAAAAAACAGTTTACTCTGATAATAGATTGCTTGGATGGCATAGTGGTTTAAGCAGGCCGCTTCTAATTGCATTGGGTGTTGTGGGTTCGATACCTACATGGGTGAACACAGACGACTAATCGTTCTGAACCTGGGTGTACTTTGCATCCCTTCGTCAGATGTTTCTGAAGTTCCCTGCGACACTGAACATAGTACTTAGTGAGTTGTCTCTTAATACGAAGTTGTCTTTAATAATAAAATGTTTCATTTATATGTAATTTTACAGATATACCGCTGCACCCGTTGTCACGAGTTCTACTGTTGGGAGTGCGAGAGTGTGGTGACTACTACTTTACACGTGTGCCCCGGCTGTTCTTCCCGCCCTCACCTTTACCAGCGACTGCCGGACGCGTCTGGTCACATCTAGCATTACGTTCACAACAGGGGGATTCCCCTGACTCTTCCTTCGATACGAAAAAAGAAAATAACCGTATTCAATCCTGGTGCCAGTGATGGTGTTAATAAATGTAATACGGTTTAATTTATTTATGCTTGTGATTGAGATCTACTGACTGTATATTGTATTATAGTAGTTAATGTACTACACAATCATACTTCTGTTGTTTTATTAAAGATCTTTTTAAGCTTTAAATCAACTCTCCTCTTCCTCTGATGTGCGTATAGTCAAAAACAAAGGTCCCTCTGACTATACGTGCATCAGAACATTTAGACACTCCTTATAGATATTCCTATGAAGAATAATATAACATAATTAATAATAATGTCCACATCATCTCAAACACAGCCGTCTAATCCCAAACTAGTCAAACCAGACTGCCGATAAATATACTTATATCTTTCTAAATACATACATATTATAGATACATTACATCTAGACACAACAAATGATCGCGCTCATCGCACAAAGATTTGTCCTGAGTGGGAATTGAATCCACGACCTCTAGCTCAGTAGTCGGGACCACTAACCATTGGGCCAACAGACCCGTTTAGTAAAAAAAAGACACTAACTGTCAAGTCTGATGACAGATACTTGATGACAAATGAGGGTTTTGCAGAATTAAATTGTTGGCCGACGGCCTTTCGCAGTTAACCGTGCGCATTTCGTTGATTGACCCTTAGGGTGCCGATACAAGAACCACTTATGGAGGACGGAGGTTGTTCTTTTTCAACTGTTATTAATAGTCAATTTTTAGACATAGGCCCCTCCTTACAAAGGAGGATTAATATGTTATATACATCTGTATTATAATGTAAATTAAAAACGAAGAAAGGGTAAATTAAAAAAAACAAAATCATTATTTCATTGGTTTATTGATATCACAATTTAGCTTTTGTATGTGACAATAGAAAAATAACAAATCTTACATTAACAGGGTAATAGATGAACTGTTTTAAATGTCAACAATATGTAATTTACGTATATAATTATACCGTAATACTTCTACGTAGTATAAATTCGTGGAGGATACGATTCCTTTCCCGTGATTACAAAAGCTGGTAATATGGAACAACTTACTAATACTCAAATTAAAAAAAAATAAATAAATATGATGTAAAGAGAGAGTAGAAGTATTGTAAGGTTTCGGTAAGGATTTGAAGAACGTAGAATTTTTCTACATGTTTAGAGATCATAAGAGTGACGTAGAACTTAGTTTTTTCAAACAATTCTCAACTTCAGAAACAATGCAATGTAGTACTAAGAAAGGTATTTGTCACCCACGCTTTCTCAAAGTCAGCTCGTAAATATATTGCATTTAACCTTTGAGTTTTAACATTCACTAGTATTTAGTTTGCACCTTTTGTAATATGTAGTCTATACAATTAAATATCAGTGTCACAACAAAGTTAAAGACTATTTAGATCCGTGAAAAGAGATTTCTCCGAAACTGTTTCAACTAGAAAATAAAAAAAATGTGTAAACGAGGTTCAACTGCGGAATACTCATAATAACCTTATCCCGTAATCAACTTGTAAATATAGTTTATAGTATACAAAGCTTGTAAACTCACATTTTGGGATGTAAACTAACATTGTGGGATCAGTTTATTAAAAAAGTAATATGATGTGAACCAGTTTTTAAATAGTAGGCATCTGTTGACTTAATTTACAAAACAAGTTGAGTATCTATACTTATTAAAAAGAATTGGTCTAATATGTTTCAACATATAAAAATAAGATTTTTTTCTAGTTATACGTATCTAACTGTGCCAGTAACGTTACGGTTACGTATTATAGTTGAATACTGTATATTTCTAAAAAAAGCAACTACATTTTTTATTTATTTCACCATTTGCTTTTCACCTTTTAATTTTAAAATATATTTTTGTAAAAATGTGTAAAAGGACAGATTTTGTTACTATTTATAATCGTCACAATACTGGTTATCAGTATGTATCTCATTACCGTTCACTTTTATTACTCATGGATAAAAATCGATAGTGCAACAATCGGTATCAGATACGCGTCCATGATGGATTCGGTTAACTATGTACAAAAAAGCATTTCGGAATCGAATCGAAAATATTGTTATAGGTTAACCGCAATAACCGGTAAAGAATGAAACTACTTGCATAATATCTAATAAATACTAGTACAATTTTGTTATTTATAAAAAAATAAAAGCACATTATAGGCACTGTTATTCACGTTAAGGATGTCACCTTACATGTCATGTCTCTTTAAATAGTTAAGATCCAGTAATCGTCACAGAGCTTGAACACAATTTTTTCTATTTTACTATTTCCCTATTAAATTTGCAATCAATCCTCTAATCTATCCTTTAACTCTTTGACCACCAAGGACATCTATCCTTGGCGGTCCATGTCAGTTCAAATTACGCCAACAACGTCATATTTTCGACATGCCCTGTCGTCGTTGAGTAAGTACTTACGTATAATATTGGTAGTAGGAATACCAGAGAGAAATGATAAAATAAAGTCATTGCGTTTAGGTCATGTGAACTACAGAACTCATAACATCGTTAACAGCATATTAAATATTTAGGAAATATAATGTTTTTAACATATAAATATAAATACACAATATTCATGTTCACACACATCACAATTCATATACATACATATATTTGTAAGGATTTGCTTAAGAAGCGAGGAGCATAATTTAATTTAGTATTGAGAATTTAGTAAACGATTGTATTGAATACTGATAGATGTAAAATTTCAATAGCTATACCACTTCGTCAAACATTAGTATTTAAAGTAAAAAGAGTCACTTTGAAGCTAGCTCAGCACCGCTGATAAATAAGTTTAGAGGAGCTGGCTTGATAATGATGAAGGCTAAGTGCCTACCCACGCAAGAATATAGTCGCAAGAATATAGTGATGTAGGTGCATAAAGTATATATTAAACTTATTACTAATTGTATGAAAATTGATGAGAGCAGACTACTAAAATTTTAAAATGTTTTAGGGTGAACATACTTAAAAAAAATACATACCGAGCCTCCTGCTTTTTTTTTTAAGTTGGTTAAATAATAATTAAGAATTAAACAATCTCTAGTAGGTTCTAAGGGTTAATATTCTCTCTTCTTAAAAGTCAAAATCTTGTGACTCATTTACTAAGCAAATATATTCGAATGTAGTTTCTGTTAAATAGACATTTATTGAGTGTCAAACATTAATTACGTATAATTATAACAAATACTAATTAGGCTTTGCACACGTGAACAACAGTATACATGGGACGCCGTGTAAAAGAACCTTTGTGGTTTTGATACAAAAGTGTATGAACTTTATCAATTTAGGGATTTTGGACCGCTCAAGTCTCGTTCGTAAACAAAAGAGAAACAGTCATAAGATTGTTGGAGCGGTTTTCTTGGTGAATAAAATTATAGGATACTTTCTGAAATAATCTTTATATCACAGATATTAATATATATTTTAGCGCATTGGTTGGTTTTATCACAATATATAATGATACACCTAATTACATAGATACATGTTTTACTTAATCTACATGTTTTTTTGAGGTCAAGGTAATTAATTATTTGTTATATACACCCGAGCTCTATACGAACTTGTTAAATAATCAGTTAACTTAACAGTTAAGTAAAGTTAATGAATAGTAAGGGTTTATGTTAAAACGAGGAACGTTTTATTATTAAAAATATTTCTTTGTTGTTTTTTACAAATAAGGTGAAGGAATTTTGTTTATGAACAATAATTTTTTAAACAAATTAATTTTAGAACTCGTCACCGATTGTAACTTTGGAATGATATTTTATTGCTTAGTAGTTTTCTTAGTAGTTCGTAACTTCGCTCTCCTAAAACTTCCTTTTTTATACCTCGACAAACAATTGTTTTTGCATATCATGAATCACAACATGTATGCAGAATTTTATTATAATCGGTGTAACGGTAGAGCGCATAAAATACAAGACTAAGAAATATTTATTTTTAATGTATGAAGTAATACAGTTGCGTTATAGGTAATACAATTAATTTAAATTTTATATCAAATAGCAATGTTACAAACACATTTGTAAAACTTCATTTTATAGTACCTTACATCTTCTTCTTGAAAACTTAAGTACAATAATAAATAATCAAACAATTCATTTCAGACCCTTTGGGTAACTGCTTGAGGCTTTTTACGAGAAATCCAAAGGATATTAGATCTTTGATAATACTGTTCTATTTGGAGGAGAGATTTGCCTTTTGTCTCTGGTAGTAAGAGGAATAGGACAATTGTCGCCAGAGATGAAGAAACACCAAAAAGGCCAAAAACCCCCGCTATGCCTATACTATTTTTCATAAGTGGGTAAAGTTTCGTGAAACCAAAGAGAACGGAATTAAACAGGCAGAATATGTAACCTCCGCAGAGACCGCGCACTTTTGTTGGTAAAAGTTCTCCTATCATAAGACCTGGTAAAAGGAAAAATCCTAAGGTGTTAAAAGCTACATAGCCTAAAATGAGTGCAGGAGGCGCGAAGCCAGATCCTTGTCCTCGAAATAGGACGAAGGCGAGTGAGAGGGTGCATATCGCTGTCCCTGCGCCCGATACGAGTACCAAAGCGCGACGAGTCACTCTTAGCAACAGTAGACACGCGAGCACTGTCATCGCCAGTCGCACCAACGCTGTTGCATTTGCAGCCATCTGAAAATAAGTTACATTTATAAATTAATGTATCAAAATAAGATATATAGTAAAATTGTGCTTTTTCCTTGTATACATTTCCCACGCTCAATACAATAGAATTATGCATAATTATATGCAAGTCATGCAAAGGCACAGGACGATTATAGAACGCAATAATTTAGGCAAAACAGATTAATTCTTATATATATATTTTTTTGTTTACAAATATTTACACTGAGCGGGATTTGAGTCTGCAACTCCGTCATGGCAGTTGAATAACCTATGCCACCCGCGTCAGAAACATTCTTTAAATGTAGTTAGACTATCGTTATGTTATGCATTAACGACAATGGAACGACGAACAAATCGATGCACCTGCTGATCTATTGGTCAGTGGGCCTGACTACTGAGCCGGAGGTTGAGGGTTCGATTTCCACTCAGAATAAATCTTTCATCATTATCATTTCTTCTGTGTCTAGGTGTAATTAACCTATAATATGTATGTATCTAGAAATATTTAAGTATGTTAATCAGCAGTCTGGTTACTATAGTAACTATCATACAGCCGTGTGTGAGATGTGTGAGAATATTAACTTACAGTCGGTTTAAGCGCGCCACCAGCATCGTTTACAATGTCGACAGCGTAGAATATAACAACGTAGCTTCCAGATAATATTTGCAGCAGGTTAAAGGCGTTGATGAGTAGTAATGGCTTCAGTACTGGTGCGCGGATCACTGTCGCTAAGAACTTCACTTTTTCTTCACCGCGAGCTTTCTCTTTCTCCCTCGCTGATATGAGCTCGTGCAGCTCACGTTGAGCCTTTAAATAAAATAGGGGCGTGAACATTAATTATTTTAATTGGCAACGCTTTTGCACCTACATATTTTAATACGACGTTAATTAGATCTGTCTATCTACATGTTTTAAAATATCTCATTAAAAAAAAGTTTTATTACTAAATATGCTGCAGGCAGAAGCAGAAAACAGTGTTTTACTGTTGATTCCTAAAGTTATTCATTCACCAATAAGTTGAAAAGAGTGAAGTACACTTGTAACGCGAAATTAATATTGTCAAACGACAAGATTACGTCAGATATTTATTATAACTGTAGTTAAACTTATTCATGTGTTTACAACAATAATTTTTTAACAGTCAGAAAAATTAGAAGATTCATAATTCTTAACGAGAAAATAACGTAACACGACTTTCGTTTAAGTGGTTACCGTTCTCAACACACATCAATGAATAAGTTGCGGGCTCCGGCTGTCGACCTCGGTACGGACGTGTTTGCCACATGAAAACAATGGAATACTATAGCCCACATTGACTTTTTACTTATACAATTAACAAAGGACTGTAATTTAAAAATAAATTTTAGGCATGTTAAGCTTGTATGAAAGAGTTTGGATGTAATGTATATTAAATTAAGTACTTTATAGCTTAGTAATATCCTATTTGAGAGAGTGTGCCATATTAGTCGTAAGCGTCGTAGTTAGGGTTAGTAAACAATAAAGTATTTCTAATAAATTATATACTTTTCTACCAACCAATCAAACGAATATAAGGATAAAACCGTCAAGTCATTAAAAGAGCCAACTGCTAAATCTCACCAATGCTACGACAAAGGGTCAATCACGCATTGGGTGAACCTTTGTCGTACCATAAATAACAGTTACGTTATTATATTTATGAGTTACATAATAATTCTTGCAACAATTTCTTATGAAGCTTACGACGTTGGTTGCCCATTTTAATTCATTATAACGCATTGAACGTATTGTTAATTACACTAAGTCTTAGGTCATGTTAATTTAAAATGGCCACTGCTTCACTCCAAGATAAGTACTAGCTTTTTATATGTACGAACACATATAAATGATGTGGAAATAAAGTATATGAATACGTTTATTGTTTGTAAGTGTGAGTCAAAGATGTTCGAGAAACTGATGTTTCAATTGTCATATTGCGCCTCCTTCCTTGTTGAGCTCATTAAGAGTCCATTTTACTGAAATGAATTCGCATGTAAGCTTGTGATTGAGAACATTAAGTAGGTAAGTCTGTAATGAAAGCTATATACCTATTGTTATTAGCAGGGTACCGATCGTTTACACATAAATGGGTTTTTAATGTAGTGGTCAGTGATCTTGACTGTTCAGTTGAAGGTCGTTGGTTCAATTGCACGCATAATAATTACATATGTGATCAACGCAATAAGTTATTCCGTGTTTTTAATTTATCTACATAACATTCAATAATTATTTTGAGAAATACTTAATAATCTTGAATTAAATTTACCAAAAGCGTGTTTAACTTTAGTTTTGTACGTACAACGTAACCACTGGTTTCGCTATTGATATTCAACCATCGCGTGACAAGACTAAGTCGACAAAAATAGATTTTGGCATTCACCTTTACCTATTCAAATATGAGTATGTACGTACTACCAAAAATCGATCATTAGTGGTTTCCTTAGCGATTTTATACCAAAACAATTTTTATCATTAAGTTTTTTCCACCGTAAATTTGTCGCCAATATGATCTTTTGACGATGGAGGTGGATGCAAGACGCGATCAGAGTAGCGTGTAATGGTTCAGGTCAATGTCCAACAGTGGACTTCATGGACTGATGGTGATGGTGATTTTTTAAAAAGTTGAGATTGTTATACACTTTAGTCCTGGAATGAATTTTCATATCACTTGGCTTTGGCTTTCGTAATCACAGGCATTGGATTTGTTTACCACCGCGATTAGTAAAAAAGAGGTCTTCTTTTTGTGTCTTTCCGTCTGTTTTATTTTTTGTTCATGAATGAATGAGTTTTATTTTTGTTACCTTGGAGTTCAGAGAAATTAACTCATGATGACGTAATGTTTTCTGGCAATGAGCAACGTTAGTAACTAAAGTTACGATGAGTTTATTTATTTGATCAATGAAGCGGATGCTGAGCACGTACTTTAGATTTATTTGCAAAGTCTAAATCTTTTTATATACGTATATATTTAGAAACATAATAACAACCTGTATAATGTTGGTATTGTCTTATTGGGTGCTTAGAAGTTAAATGGTAGAAATTTTGAGTTTTAGTAACATAAGTAAAATTAATGAGACTGTCCTTTGAGAAAGAGATTTAATCATATCAAATAGCTACCTCTCGGCAATTCAACTGCTGGATAAGATACAATCTTGTGTACATTGGTGAAGTGGGTAAATAGCATTGGTGTCGTCAGGAATTGAGACAGATTCTTTCATGAGATATTTGCTGGGTTCGGCTTTCAGTGTCAGATTATAGTACTTCCAGTTTCAGGTTATAAGTTTGTTGCTCATACTCACAGTGTCTGGGTCGCCGCGCAAGCGCGCCATTGCCGCCATGGCATCATGAAAGCGGCCTTGGCGCGCCAACCATGTAGGACTCTCCGGTGACAAACATAAAGCGAGGAAAGCCAGCGCCGGCAGCACTGTTGAAAGGAGCGCCACCGTTCGCCAAGGTAATTGCCCCCCTAATGCGTATACGTAAAGCACGCCGAGTGAATATGCGACGAAAGGTGTTCCTATTAACAATCCTCTCAACCTTGGCTCCGAAATTTCACCCAAGTATACCTAAAATAGAAAACATTTTTCAACACTTTTTTTATTTGCAAACAAATGTGAGCCGAATAAGCAATTAGAAAATGGTCACGTCATTGTGAGTACCGAAACTGTATTGCTTTTCTTGCATATTCAGAAATAACGAAAACGAAAATTTGTACGACTTTGAATCATATTCGTATAACATTAGATGAGCTTGAGAATATTTTTTACGCTTGTGCGATAATACCTGCGAAGGAGCAGCCATAATGCCCACGGCGAATCCACAAACTATTCTGCCAAGTAGCAGTAGCGCGTGATGAGTGGACGTGCCGATGATGATCCATCCAATGATGAGTGGCAGTGTACACGATTGTAGCGTGCGTTTTCTTCCTATAGCTTCCATGATAGGGCCCGATAACATTGAACCCAACGGTGTTGCTGCGGAGTGGATACTAGCTGCGAAAAAAATAATAACGTTATAATTACTATTGTTTTATATATACCTTTCTCATTTCGGGGAATATCAATAGAGCAATGGAATTGCGCCATAGTAATATGTACAGTCGTGTCCAATCGAGTAGTGCTCGTAACTTGTATCTCTCGGTAGAATATTTCGTGAAGTTAAAGTAATTTCATTAGTCTTTCTTTATATTTATGTAATGAAATACCTTGAGTTATAATTATATAATCTTATATTGAATCTTAGATTGAATCGAAAAAGTTTACAATTGTTAGATTACCAGAAAATCTAAGAATATCATGTCCAGCCCATTATCGTCATTGTTTTCTTTATCCCACTCGAGTAAAGGTTATACGCACACATACATAATTAACTTAAAAAATGTATTCGAAATTCGGGACTGTAAAGCCAAATTCCTGGACATGGGACAAGAAGCCAAATTTCGGCACAATCCTGACATTACCGGTCATCTGGCAACTCTACAGGTATACCATACCTACCTATAATGAACACGTATTTAATATGAAAGTGTTTTTGACATTCTGCGCACTCAACAGAAGGTATTTAGCGCATACAAATCAGTACCCTGCCCCTTTGTAGGATATCTATTAAAATAATACCTTTGTTCAATATAGTAAGCACTATAGCTTCTAGGAAATTAGAAGATTTCTAAGATAAGGTATTGCTATTTAGTTTATTTAATAAATAAATAAAAAAAATAAATAACGTTGATGTTGTACGAGGTATATTAAAAAGTTGGTCTCACGGGAATTAAATATGCCCTAATATTAATTTTGCCTAAATGCAATCACTTTACGAAACAATATGTAGTATTTTTTTTAAAAGTGAAGCGTGATTTGTGGAGCTTATGATCCTATATTAAAAGTTTATGGTGTTTTCGAAACTAAATTCTTTAAACTAGCTTTTAGCAGCGGCTACGCCTGCATGTATGTCGGTTATCGTGGTAAACAGTAGCCTATGCGTAATTCTCGTACAAAAATACTATAAAAAGCTATATTACTATAAAGTTGCAGGCCACATCCGTACTCTATGCGTATCTAATGCATTTTTATGTTTATTATTCTTTCACGCATCCTTAGAAACTTTCTCATTTTTAATGCTTAAAGTTAAAAAAATGTAACACTATTTATCGTTATTAAATATAGCGCTATCTATCAGAAACCTTGGGTATTTTTTAATAAAGCCTGATGACAGAATAATAGTAACGTTCCGTTTGCAATCAGACGTAAACCTGATACCACCATTCACCAAATTTTCAGTGATTCTAATTCGCATCATAATGGATTTTCTCATGGGAATGGAATATTTCATAGCGGTAAAAAGTTATCTATATCATTTTCCAGCCTCCTAATTATCTCCAGTCATAAAAATCATATCATAAAATCACTCCAGTCTGACGGGAAAGAAAGACAAATATTCAAACAAACACATAAATTCGCATTTATGATATTATTAGTAAGGATTGTTTTATTGTAGGTAAATATCATGCATTCCGGTGGTATGATGATTACCAATCATGAGTAGAAAACTTACTCATAATGAGGTTTAGCATTCTCTTTAGAAATTTAGTCATTATTAGTTAAATATTGAGTAACAATTATAAACCACGACTAGACTGTCGCCTCTTGGTCGGTTAGTCAAGCCTCCCAGTGCTGTAAACCAGGGCATGTAGGTCAAACTAGCCACGGGTTGTAACGGCTGCTAATGCTGCCATTTTAATAATAGGTGAAGTAGTAATAGCTTATGCTTTACTTAAAGCAAATATGTACATACTAAATCTGCAGACCTAAAGTCAATGGTGAGAAATTAATTGACAAACTAAATCACGGAAGACAGTGCTCTTAGTAGAAGTATAATTATAATATAATAAAGAATTGTTGCATTAAATAACAAAAGCTGAAGGCTGATTGTTAACGCTAGTAGTTGCAAGAACCTTTGTTGGTATGAACTGGTTACTGATTATAGGTAGTCAATTAGAAAAAAAGTGAGATATACTCAAGACTTTGAATATTTATTTCTCTTAGATATATAAATATTAATCTAACCTGTAAAGATTACATTTTGAACCATACAGTAAATAGTTAAAACCCATTTTACCCAAAAACTCAAGAAGTTAAAGAAAAAGGTAAAAAAAGAAGGCAAGTACGAGTATAAGAGTGTGGGTCTAAACCTTCCACATGACAACATTTTGAGTGATCCATAAATTGTTGTTTTGAGTCTGGGTGTTCTTTGTGCTTGTTTCTAGTATATTTTAAAGTTCCCCGCGTACGGGCGTTGTCTTAAAATAATAATAACAATAACAAATAAAAATCGTGTTGTAAATCCTTGAATCTGTCTGTCTTTCTAAACATTAAATATCCTAATACATTAGATAAAATGCAATGTACAATATCTTACTATATAAATTTAACACACAACAAAACCCAAGTATAACAACACATATGAACAAAATAAACGATTAGAAATCTTATGATCGTAGTTATTCATAAAAACACTTTTTCATAAAACACTCAAAACATCATTACACTTTTTAACCAGTATTTTTATAACATTTTTGTAGTTATTGACTAAATTTAGGTATTTGTTCAATTAGGTACATAATACTGGGATCGTAACTGATCAAAAACAGGGTTGACCAGGACCAGATTGGCTTTCTTGACAAGTGAGGTCATTTGTAAAGAAAGTCCAGCTAGAAGCAAGGTCTTATTATATGTCTGTGAGAGAGTTAGGTTGTTCATAATGAAACTACCTTGAAACTTATTATGGATTCTTTTCTAAACCCGTCTAATCGTATGACTTATTAGCGAAAAAACATTTTGACTCCACTAAGTTTAAAAATAAGATAAGCTCAGAAACAAAACATTTAAATTGCTCCTTTTCCTCAAACATTGCTGCTGTATTTCGGTGTGGTTAGATTAACTCCACTAATGACTTCGAATGCATATTGTTTATGCATTTTAAACAAGTTCGGTTTGCCCGTTGAAACTCAATCCTTAAAGTTAATTATTTTAACATTCTAAGTTATTGTAGGCCACATGCTCATGGTAGAGCTATAAAAATATATAAACGTACCCTAATCATATAGTTAAGACAGACATAATCTGTTCTATTATAATAGAAAATGTTTATTATATGAAATTATTCTTTCGTATTATTTTTATAGAAAAAAGCGAGATAACTTCAGATTGCGTGATAACGTAGTAAAGATAATAAATATAATAACTTGAGATTCCAAATGAGGCAGTGCCTGTGTTGTAGTAATCAGACTGGCGATATATTTTTAAATACATATATTTTACAGATATGTAGAAGAATGGATGTCATGACCCTCCAACACAAAGGGAAGATCCTCGGACCACTTGTGTTTTTATATATCACGATACAAGATGAGTAGTTACTCCATATTTCGGTATGTCTTCAGGAGATGGTGCTGTAGTATGATTTTGTTGCACCGTATGCGAAAGTCGCCACAGGTAGACAATCTGACCTAAAGTCTTTGCCTGGGCAGAAATCGAACGTAATCTCAGGATTAGCAGTCAAGATCACTGATCACCATACAAACAGGTTAGTCAAGAGTAATGTATGTATGTTTTCTTCTTGATGAAAGGCCTTTTCCTGGAACTTCGATTGGGGCAAATTTGATAATATTAAGTGAACAGTTAGATAGTTAAGAAATGGAGGGCATGCAGAAAAATAAATCTAAATTACTACTATTAATACTCAGAATATATCCCCTGAACCGGCATAAATTTCACCTAGCTCTTAAAACGTGACTTCACACTTAAAATTATTTGGACACAGAAAATCTAGTTTAAAGTTTGAACTAAAAATGTTTTGTTAAACACACACACACTCTCATGCACACTCTTACTCCCATGCACATGGGCTCACAACACATACAGAATATATTTCGTGTGGCACTTCCATATTTTATACTGTTTTTTGTTCTTTTTTTAATTCATTTTAAATTCATATCCTTGTTTTAAGTATTGCTGGGTCCCAGAACAGCTTGCCCAACGTATGGACCCAGTACTTGATATGTGTAGTGCTATTGTAGAAATGTGTATATCAGTTGTCGCGATTGGGGGTACACTACCATGATGGAGTCCTTCTACTTGTAACACAGGTTTATTCCTAGCACGAGAGTGTCGCTTTACCGTACCATGGTGGCGACAACCGTTTATATTGTTGTAGTATTCATCTATATACTCTGGTTATACCTTATTAATGAAATCAAAAAGTACTTCACCGATTTAGCTCAAATGTTGACATAATATATAACCCGCTCCAAATATTGTTTTTCGAGTTAGATATGTTCATCAAAGCTCATTAATGCACCCACAATGTACCACAGTGAAGCGTGGCAGGATAAAGCAAATTTGTAATCTAAGTAAGATATTAATATTGTTGATTGAAGACACGTGTGTCAAATTGCTGCTTTATTACAAAGTCTAACCGCTCGACCATGTTTTGTCTACATCATCGTGATTATTATGTTCGAGCAGAACACTAGTATGTAGCATTTATGTCTATCATCGTCTCATTTTTCATTTTCAACTTGAATGGTAATGACGTTAGTCTTTTATCAACACGTAACCATATAAGGTATAGTCCGTGTTAAGAATATGGAGTGTCACCATCTCTATTTTTCCCACAGGTGACGTAAGAGGAGACTAAGGAAGCAAACTACACAGGACAACATCACTGCAAAGATTGAGAAACTTGAAACACATGTCAGCGTGATATTGTAGACCAAAACCTTCTATTTATAGAGAGGCTAATTTCCAGCAGTGGACTGTCAATCCTAGATATAAACGGGAGTCAAAACGGCTCGCATGTATCGGTTAATAAGATATATTAACCGATACATGACGTTGCTCTTACAAACAAACTCAGTGTTGCCTATGCAAAAATAGTGTACTCGTGTTACAGGTAAGTGTATTTACGTAGATATATCATCTCTGTAAGACAAAATGATCCTACCTTTTATGTTCAGACTGTGTTTAATTCTATTTTGAGACTGGTTATATTCCATATTTTATTGTTAAAATTAGTTATTTCAGTTTAGGTATAGTAAAAAAAATATTATGGGAAGTTACTTAATTATTTATTTATGCAGTTTTCAAGAATATCAAATATGATTTCAGAGCATTAAAGTGTTTTATTTTATGTATACAATTTTATACAACATTTATAATAATAAATTAGGTTTAAGTAAAATGAGAATTACTCACTATTGTCGAAATGAGGTGTGAGTCATATTGAGCTCACGTTATTCTGTGAGGAGTACTAAATAACGTTATGCCGTTAGGTATAGGCCGTTGATGAACCATATGAGGTACACTCTCTAGTAGTAAAACGACAGTGAAAAAAGCAAGTAAATGTCCGACTTTCAACATTTACTGCCATGATGGGTAACAAATTCTTTGGAAACGAAGCAATAATATATAATAGTTTGATAGTCTGATAATCTGATAGTCTAGTCATGATAGAACGCTAAAAGGTTTATATTTTGCCTGAAGTTATTATATAATTTTAATAAGTAGAACCGAATGTATTTAAGAAAACAAAGAGAACATAATTTATTTTGCAACTTGATAAAAACTAACTACTTGAAGGCGAGTTAAAATAATTTTGCATAGATAAAATCATAAAAGAACATATCTTTCTATTTAAGATGTAGTGGTTTTTCGATAGAGTTTCGTTCCAGACATATGTGGCTGACCACAACATGTCATATTATAAATATTCAAGATTATACGAGTACATATTTTGTCTATCGAAAGTATTATTGACACTGACCGCAGAAGTTTTATCTTTACCAACCATTGAGCAAGGCAGTATAGACCTACAGCAGAACTGCATTCCTAATTATATTTCGCGGTCTTGTAAGGATAATTCATTTTATCCTCATTTGGAAAATGTTAGCCATGAGAAACGCATTCTCTTGGTTTTCCTGTTACCATTAAAGCCGTGAGTGAAACTATGTGTTTATAATTTTAGCTTCTGTCGTAGTGTTGATAATATACCTACTTTGAGGTGAATAAGATTATTTGGTTTGAGATGTTCGAAGGTTCTAACTAAATATAAAGTTAATCAACTCATTTACTTCAACAATAATACAACTAATTAAATAAATTTACTTTTTGTACTGAGCATCTGTAGACTTTTTCTACAAAATAATTTTATATTGCTTTATTTTTAGGGTTTCTATTAGTTATTAACTGCAAAAGTTGCACATATTTATATTATTCTATTCGCAATATTCAAGTTTCTAAAATGGTAACAATAACTCTTGTTACGTAAGAAAATGTCAATAAAATCTCAGACGAAAATAAGGCAGTGGGGTGAGGATGTCCGCGTTCTTGGGTGTCTTCAGTAGACAAATCCAAAAGTATCTGTGTCAGGCGTAATCCTCGCCGGTATTCACCACTTCAAGTCAGTAACCTATCTGGATGACAGAATAGTACTGGTAAACAGTACTCTGTTGAGACTTTTAATCTTGACTAATAGTAAAGTCACGGATAATAAAATAAAGCATATCATTAGGCCGCCATAACGTGGGTCACCATATTGAATTGTCTGCATTCGCAATGGGTATGGCGTATTCATGCTTTCTATCAGGCAGAGTAGAGTCACTTTGGTAGGCGAAGAATAAAAAATAAAAAAATAAAAAGACACCGATAAGTCTTCTAATCTTATGTTTGACTTGCGAATTGGTTGTTCGAGACTATTATGGGTGAAGGATACTTATAGTGTGCATAAGTATAGTGACATAATAGACGACATAAATAATAATACGAATATTTAAACACCTAATAACAAAAATGTTCAAACAAATTTAATGAATCCATAGAATTCAAGATGATATGCGCAGTAATCATGTAATTAAGTGTTGGGTAAATATTTTTTTGTCAACATAAAAATAAATTCAAATTGATTGCTTGAAATAAATGAACGTTCATTGGTGTTTACTTCCAATTAAAGTTACATTTGTTTTCATTTTAATCATTGTCAATTAATTCTATTCATATATACCTATACACATATATGACACATTTAGCTGGTGTCTATATTTCCGTATTGTACTGCAAATAGCAACTCTCCATCACATACCTAATCACCTTCATTCAGTGGTTGTTTTGAAGAGATCGTATATCATGTTATGGTCACCATTTGTACAATTTTAGTATAATTAGTTTTACTTTGTTTGTTGTTGTAACTGTCTTTAGACCATTAGACTTGCAAATGTATGCAAACTATACTATTTTAGTTTTTATCTTGTACAATAAAAAGTATTTATCAATATTTCTAATACCGTTAGTTACAGAGAACAATAGAATAAGAAGTCTTACATAGTGTAGTAAAAGCGGGACCGAAATTATTGATCGGATGGTTTCAGTGTTTGAATAAATTAGTTTTATGTTCGACAGCAAGTGATTAATCAATTTTCTAAGAATTTAATTAATAGTGCTTAGTATTTACTGGAGTGTTATTAAATATGATAGTTTAGTATTCATTAAGAGTTGCTTCAGTTCTTTCAGAGAGAATGTAGAGTATCTCACTGTACTCTTTGACATATATAACACTCATGTTAATGCAACTCCATCTAATAATCTCAACATTAAAAGTTGTATACGGTTCTACGGCCGAACTGGCATAGTGATGTATTAAAAGTAATATCTTTTAAATGTTTGTTTTTATAGTTTTCTTATGTGTATTGTCACAAACAAAACAATTAATAATTTAATGAGATTAAATGGTTTACAAGGTTATTGTAATGAGACTTTACCTACGTCACAAGTGTAGGACGCTTTCTACACAAATCAAGCACAGTACTCTTGATATCACTGTCATTAATATTAAGAGCATGTAAATGTATATTCATTTATGACTTCATATATAAACAAATAAATCAGCAGAGTTAACGACTAAGACATTCTCTGCCATCGACCATTGGACGATACAGAGAAGCAATGAGTTAATAAATAATAAAAATGTTAAGTACTCAATATTTTGTTTTTATAACAGACAAATATACAGTAATTTAATATCAGGCGCACAGACTTAAGAGGGATATAAAAAGAATCCTCGATGCTGTCATTCTTAATTGTAGCTTCAAGTGGATAATCTCCGACGCAAAAAGGAGGGATTTTTTAAGTTGAAGCGTGGATCTGTGTGTCTGTAGCATTATAGCTCCTTAACTGAAGGATCGCTTTTCATTTACGATTTGTATTGAAATGATAATCAAAAGTTTTCTTAGGTATGGGTAGTTAATTTAAATGAATAATACATTAATCTAAGTTTATTAGTCGTCAATGACGTTCTCAAGATGATATATGTAAATGTCATAAAATGCAACCGACATTCTTTGCTTTTTATTTATTTTTCTTTACTCATGTTGTAAATCAAACAAGTGATTGTTCTCACAAGACATTATAAATCAGACATTGGTCACCTGAAACAATCACACGTAGCTCCATTGTACTGATTTCCTATTCGATTTATCTACGCTTTGTTGCTAAGTAATATGTTACCGTACCTGAATACATTAGGAGATTATGCCTGAATTCTGACCATTATCGCTAGGGCTTAATTTAAATAAATTCTAAGAGATAACTTAAATAATGCTACTGAGCATTGCAAGTTTATCTTGTCATCTGTTCACGAATTTATCATCTTTTTCATTTCGAGAATAAATAAAATTTTAACAAAAAACCGACTTTCTACAGAATTTTTTTACATAACATACACATGGTTAACATAGTTAAATAACATAGTGAACATTACAGTAGGTACCTACTATATAATTTCACACACAGATGCGGCACGGTGCGGCGGCGCAGGCGGTTGGGAGGGATGTACAGTCGTGTATTTGTGTCATTGACTTCATAATTCAGGTATGATGGTATACGCTAAGTGTGCTGTCGTATTTCCTTCCAAGTATGTATGTCGTCACCAAACGAAGCCGTGGTACCGCGCATCGATGTATATGTACGATGTAGTTTAAGTCAATGGCACCGCCCACCTCTAAATAGGAGATCTACCTCTAAGGTGATTTTAAAATAGACTTGAAGAGCGCAAAAATAGGCTTTCCACACAGTAAGCTTACTTGAAAATACAACTAGAATATTATATTTTATTCTGAAATCCTAGTGCCTAATCATTGTCAGATCAAGAGTTACATACTTTGTTGAATTTTAAAGCTGCACAAAACTATATACTTCAGTGAAGATCTCTAAGGATTTTGTTTTTACTACGGTATATTTTTTTAAAAGAAGTTTCTATTTTTTTGATTTATCACATATTTTCAATATGCTAATCCTAATCACTGCCTCATTATTGAGTGGACCATGATATATTGAACACTTCTATATATCTCTTTAGAGGGTATAGGGCTAATGATACATTATATGATTGTGTAAACAAAACGAGTTGATGTGATTGCAGCCAGACGACACATTGGCCGTCGTTTATTGAAGAGTTCCGTTGTATGTCACTGAAGAACTTCATTAAAATATCGTCAAAATAAAAAGGGACCACCACTTGTTCCTTTCACAACAACAAGTGCAAAATAGAAAACATCTTCAATGTAGTCGAAGTTAATTAAATATGCATTATTATGGATAACTGAAAAATTACTAGTCTCATTGGAATATAAAAAATCATCCAATTTGCTACAGTAACAAAAAAAAACAGATGAATTGAGAATCTTCTCCTTTTTGGCAGTCGGTTAAAAAGAACCAAAAAAAAACTGAAAAAGATTAATAAATCGTGGTCTCTGCCAACGAGTGTTCGAAAATTTCGGTACTCACTTAGAAGAGTGCAAACGTCGAAGCGATGATCACTTAGACGATGTAATTTTTTAAAAATAATTTCCAACTAAGTAGTTTTCTTGTAAATAAATATTTTTTATGATATTTCAAATGATTTTTATACGTTTTTTTCAAATGTTAACTAATTCTGTATCAATGGCATTCAATTCTCACACTTACTCCTTTAGTTACTTAGTTGTATGTAGTCGTTATTTTCTTTTTAACATCCAATACTATCATAAAATTTTTGTCAATTAAGTAAAATGAACAACTGACCATCTGGCATTCGATTACCGTTTTGTCACAGTTATGAACTTTTTCTGGCAGAGAAAAAAACATTCGTCCGAATAGTGAGGCTCCATTTCTGGGGCAATCTTCAGTCAACCTTGTAGCTTCAGCCTCGTCGCAGAGTATCGAAATGTGACATTTGTATATAATTCTAGTTACTGTAACACAAACTTTTTGTTTGGACTTTAATCAGTAAGACTAATGTAAAAAAGTAAATTAATTTTAGACACATTCATAACTGTCAATTGCTATTATTATACTAGATAGCAACATATGTAACAGTAACGTTAATATTGTTTTGATTAAATTCAAGCCAGTATAAATGCGAAAGTAACTCTGTCTGCTAATCTGTTACGCTTTCATGTCTAAACCACTGAAGCAATTTAGATGAATTTACAATAAGATCTTGGAGGACAGTGTTAGCTCTTTTTTTAGCTCTAGAGATTTTGGTACTCATACCAAAGTATCTTTATAATTTTTTATAAAAATTATATGAAAAACTAATCATTTATGAAGTTTAGAGATATGAAACCATATTCTTGTAATGCGGGCAGTTTCTTTGTCTAGTCCAGGGCCTGAAGCCTTTGCTTCATTTTCTAAGGAGGTGACTTTCAACATGACTGTATGTAATTCATCGTGTTAAAATGAGATTATTTTCAATTTATGGTAAGGATAACCAGTCGGTTATCCTTATCCACAGACATCCATAGATTGAAAAATTGAGATTGAAATATTTTCAATTGAAAAATTTATAAATTAAAAAGAAAGGATTGATAAGGCCGTTTTGAAGGCAAAGAGGTGAAATTGTCCACCAGAATGCGCTGGCAAGAAAGTAAAAATAACTTGAATATTTAGAAATTCTTAGTTCAAATATTTTGTCATTCTGTATCTTAAATGTTATTTGCAACTCACTATTTTACATATTTTTTGCAACAGACAACTTGATTTTTTACTCTGTAAGTCATTATAAATATATTTAGCGTAAAATCCATTATATAATGCAGTTATTCGAAATGATTTATCTCTATTACTATAATTATCTGTTAGTGTTTTCTATCTAGTCATTCATAGTATTTGGAGGTTCTATTTCCACTCAGGACAAATATTGCTTGATAAGTACGATCATTTGTTCCGTAGGTGGGTGTTGTATATCTATAATATGTATGTCGTCATCATCATCAACAGCCTTTAACAGCCTGCTGCTGAACATAGACCTCTATGTGTATGTATTTAGTGTTTATTTAGAAATATACGTGTCAGGTTGACGGAAATAGGTCGAGTCTCGAATGGTCGTATAAAAGCCACGAGGAAGGCAATTTATGGAATCTAGAACAAACACATAGATTTATGAGGCTACATAACCCTCATATTATTTACACTTGTCACTTTCATGTAAACATAGTTTATATATAATAAAAGACCATAAATACTTAGATATGTAAATAACAAGTGTAAACGTTATAACTTCGAACGTATATATTCCTTATTCATCCGTTCTAAATTGTGTGTACACATAAAATATACGCTTTAACGGACAGTTTTCTATGTAACTGTTAAAATCACTGTTCAAAGGACTGATAAATGTGACTTATTTGTAGCAAGATTTGTTTTTTGCGACGTCATAGCAAAAATGAACTCACAAGTCACACATACCCTAAAGTTTCGTAACGACGTCGCCTATTTGTCGGTTAAGTGACGTTAAAGTTCTCTTTGAATAGTGGAATCGAATTCGTCGTAATCATCACTTTCCACCTGGTAAGTTGTAAGATAAACAAAAAATGTCAAAAAGTTAAGGTAGGAAGAGGATAGTGTCAGCCATGTAGGCAAGTGGCTTCATTGACATTACAAGTTATCACCAAGGCCCGGTAAGTATTTAATTAGATAGATTGTGTTCACAGTTTATTTGAAATGTTGTTTGGATATTATTTTTCTGTAAAATATGCGTACGTGTAAAGTAAGATCGACATACCTATCCACGAACCCATTTCTTCATCTATCCTCATGGTACTGTTCTCAATCCTGAGTTGCGGCAAGGCGACGGCAGAGAAGCCAATGGGATGTCCGCCGCCCGCCGCCAGGACTAACACTGCACATGTGATTAGGCACTGAAATGAAACAATATATTGAAAAAAAATATTGTATAGACAATTAATTTAATATCATACTTTGAAAACCGTTATTTAATTTATTTATTTGTGTATTTGTTGTTCATGGCTTATTTGCTATTTAAGTGAAAGTCGATTGTAAAAATTTACCATAGATCCAAGGTAATGGTAGAAAATGTAATTGCCCAACGAAAGTTCAGTGCCTGTCTCTAAGTCGTCTAATCATTATGATCAGTTATCTAGTCGTTAATTTTAGGTCTGGGTCAGCATGTTAATTCATACAATTAGAACAATTTTATGGTGTAATATTTTTTAAGTATTTGAAATAATTTTCTTTATCCCATGTCAAGGCAGTTTTACAAATTTTACAAAGTGTATGAGTTATAGCGTGTTTAACTTATAAAGCGTGCATAGTGCATAGTTTTTTTTTAATCTGCCATAAATTATTTGTTTTTTCGAAACTATAAATGCGGCAATATATTAATTTTTAATATTAATTATAAGAATTATATGTATAAGAATTAATTATAACAATTATACTACTAATTAAATTATAATAATTTTTAACAAGGTTTTTTTTTAGTATTGTCAATTAGGTGATTTTTTATTATTTTAATAAAATATAGTTTTAACTTTAAAATTTAACAAGCAGTTACGATGTAAAATGTATTTCTTTTCATTATTTTTATTGTTTTTCGTACTTTTTTTTTCCGCTTAGAATATTTTTTTGTTCACGTTTAAATTATGTCAGGCTTCACGGGGCACACAAGGAAAGTGACAATTATATGTCCACTAAGTTAATTTATGTAGAAAAACAAAATGTTAACTGTATTGCATAGTAATATGGCGGTAAAAAAGAATGCGACGTCTACGTAAGACAATGAACAAACAGACATAATCTGCAAGCTTTTGCGATTATCTCGATCTTTTATGTGAGCCTTTGGTCTGCAAACAGAAACATTTGTTTTTTTTTCAAAACCAAGTAGTTAAAATGCCATAATGATTAATATTTTGAACTTGATAAAACCATCTGTGTGCTGTATGAGAACATCGTTGACAACCTTTAATAGTCTATTGCTAGACAGACCCTTCTTTAGAAAGGAGGTTAATAAACAAACGTTAAAGCTTGTTTTTGAATATTCATAATTATTTTAAAAAAAATCTCGAACTCGTAATAAAAGTTAAGAAATAAAATCTACTCGTCACTAATTACTTGTTTATAGATTAATGTAGTTTATTTTTATAGGTACATTGAATGAAAGAGGTATATCCTTACATACATGTAAAGTATATAACTATAATCGAATCGATTATTGATTACAGGAAAACTTTATTATCTTAGAAATGTGACGCACACGCAGCAATTCTTAGAAGTTGAAGTTTTTGTTTAGCCCAAGTAGCATCAGTAATTTTATTATTTCTTACGATGGCCTTAATTAAATACTAAATTATGCCTTTTGATGTTGTGTAGGGTGTGAAGTTTTACACAAACCTATTTTTGTTAAATATGCAAAAAGGCTACTGGTCGTGTTCAGAAAATGACAGTTTAAAAGACTTATAAAAACTGTTAAACTTTTTGTATTTATTTTTTCACATTTATCTCTTAAGTTTAACGATTTTCAAACCCATACCAGAGGTCAAAAACAACAATCGAGTTATTTTTTATCGTAACGTTTTATTTTTTAATTTCGTGACCAAAAACCTTGTAAATTAGTGCTCTAATAAAATGTATCCTCTTAGACACAAGTTAAATATGACCATGGCTCACAAATTTCATGTCATGGTCTTAGTAGAATGTCAGGCGATTAGTTTCACCGTAATACATATTAACCTTTATTTTGACTAAACATTAAAGAATCTAGACTTTTCGGATGTCAGTCTGATAAATTTACAAATATACAAGCATTTTGAATTAATATCATCAAATTAGATTAATACTCCAATTGGTGGTTGAAATTCTAACAGATGGTGTATGTTATAGTACATTTATTACCGATTTATTAGAATTTAACAGCCACGGAAGCGGATATACATCCATATTCTGACGTCAATAATGTTTTTTGGACGTCTGTTTATGGATTTAGGTCGTTATTGGAAATCTAATATATATTGTGACGTACTTAAACATCTTCTTATTTAGACAATATTTCTAATGGTCTTTGAACTCTGCAACTAATCACTATGTAATTGGGGGAACGTTTCGGGTCTTTTACGCTTCACTAAAATCTTTGCATAAGTTAGAGTTGAATGTGTAACTAGTTGAAAGACAATAAAATGTGAATATTTTAAAGTAATTGATGTACGTTTACAGAACTTATTGTAATAATAGTTATTCGTTTAAGTAATATAAAAGACTAGCATACCATACGTGTGTTATACTTATAACAGTTTTACTGTTGATATTAATAAGGTTTCAATCAAGGGAGTAATAACATAATTGTATTTATCATAAATATTTTCTTTAAGAATAGTCACACAAACTTGTACAAAAGAAAATAGCGTTATTACTTTTTAGAGATTTTGATCCTCCTACGGCAAGTGGATAGCACCTTTAATACTAATAAGTATTATATGCTGCAGTTTTTTTAAGATGGCGCCAAAGTGACTTTACTCTGTCTGATTGGCAGCGTGAATAAAATCCGTGAGTTGAAGTCGCCATACTCATTGCAAATACAGACAATGCAGTAAGGTGACCCACACTATGGCGGCCTAGTGCAATGCCTTTTCACGCTCCGCTTGGAAGTGTAAAAGGTAAGACAGTTATCGTGGAAGTGTAAGGCTCACACACTTACCATGATAGCTGATACCTTAGCATCAATGAGACTCCGCTCTCTTACTTAGCAGCAAAAAACGATAGCATTGCTTTTGGTTGCTCTTCTGTGAGAGGGTAGTACTTTCCGTTCTTGCTTAAATCAGCGTGGCTCTACTACCTACATGTTGAAAGAAAGTCCTAATCGTAGGTACTAGTTGTTCAGATTGAACAATTATTTAGCTTTGGAAAAGTTCATTTATTGATAGGGATGCTATAGACTATATAACAAAATTCTATCATAGAAGCAAGCTTAATTGAATAACGTTGCGAAAACGGGGCAAATTTATTCTTTTTGAGAGACGCACACGAAGTTGAGTGGGTTAGCTAGTGATAAAGTGTATGTATATGTAGGCACTATTCCAGTCATGTTTACCTAGAGGTCATTAGCAGATTATAGCAACGTTGACCTTATTAATAACATAAGATACGAGTAAAATGGATAGACTGTTTCATGAAGCAGTGACAAGGAAATACAATTGTTAACCACTTATTGAGAGCGAGGTATTGGAGTGATTGGACGACTTTCCTATATTGAGTTATTACTTATATTACCTTATCATATTTGTACATATACATACGAGCATATACACACATATATGGTTTATAAATTTTAAATACCAAGACAGTTTAATTTTTCTTGAGGCCGCCCGAGTGTCATAATTCGGTGTAGTCTAATACTCATATATGCATATTATTATAATACGTGCAAGTATATATATTCAGATGATCATCATTAACTTACAAATAAATAAATATAATAAATATTTATAACAATAATAGATAATGAACTTTAGTCGAGTTGATTTTGTCAATTCTTTGAATAAAGGGTACGTACACTGTTGCGGGATTCCACAGATTTTGAATTTTGGTAAAGGATATTGAAACTTGTATAGTAGAAACATGGTATAAATTTCAAGTTTTTCAATTTTACAATGTTAAGATAATATAAGTAGGTATGTTTATGTTAATTTAATTTATCGGACGCGTGAGTTTTTAATTTAAAATATCGATCTTTATCCGCTCGAAACTTGCAAGTCATTGCCATGCCGTGAGATTAACACTCACGGTCAATGTCACCCATTTAATCATACTGGCTGGACTTAGGGCAGTATCAAAGACACGGATGGGGGGTTATCTGTGACCGCAGCGCAAGTAAGGTCATGATAATTACAAAACGCGTGTGTATTAATTAATGAACACGATACGGGTACTGATAGAAAAACGTTTTAGAGGTGACTTCGTCGTAGATACCGTCATATTTAATTCTACTACTAATAATTATTATGTATCTAAATAAAGAAGTTCTGCCTAATTGGCCCATCAGCTAGAGTATGCGGCAGCCGATCAAGATGTCTCGGATTCGATGACCGGGTCGGGTCAGAAAAGTATTGTTAAGTTTTTTTGATAATAGAAATACTTCATAACAGCCCGGAGTTTGATGGTTGGGGTCTTAACCCTCGTGCCTCGGAGAACACGTAAAGCTGTCAGTGTTCCACCTGATCTCTCCCCGGCCGTGTCGGGTAGCAGTCCCATTGGATTGTAAGAGTGCACCTGTGTTTGCGCACACACTTGTGCATTACAATATCGCCTGCGCCGTGACCGGAATCGGAGAACAAAATAAAATATTAATGATAATTATTTATTACCATAGATTTTTTTATTTAGGAAACCCAAATCTCCTTTCTAAGGAAATGATGATGAGATATTAAAATTAAAATTTAAATTTAAAAAAGATCGTACTTCAATCGTTATGATCTAATCTATAAAAATAACCACATTGTTACCACGAGAGCACACAAAGTTTTGTGTTTTGTACAGTAATATTTCAAAATTTTAAGCATGAAAATATTTTGTAAAGTACCGTACCGCCCCTATGTCACGTATATGCAAGTAAAACGCTACCTTATTTAAAAGACTTAAGGTTGTATTTAATAACATGGTAAGTGGCGTTCAGCATTTATACGTCAATATTTTTGACGAATTAGCATTGACTTCGTTATGTGTGTATAATATTATTAATAGTGTATGTGTGCGTTTAGACGACAAAGAATCTCTTGGGATTTATCATTGATGATCAAGAATTCTCTATTCTGTGGCTATCAAAGACCAACAAGTAACAATCTGACTGTTTACAACCAATTGAAAAACATAAAAATTTTATTCGTTTGATAAAGAGCTAGATACATTTGTTAACGTATTAGTTATTTAACAGTATCACTGAGGATTAATAACTGGCTTTTATTAATCGAATCATTAATTAACTAACTGACAAATAATCGAATACAGTTTTAAATATAATTATTTATCAAAAGAAAATAATTGATTTGATAGATTATAACTACGTGTAGAACTATTCATGAGAACAGCTATGAAGGTACTCCGATCATTGGCTTTATAAGAAACAATTAATTTAAGTGCGATGAAAATGTGTTTGTCGACGTAAATTAACCTAATTGCTAACAAAGCAATGTTGGAATTGTTTTTATTATAGAAAGTGGACCTATTGTTACTGTTAGACCTAGTCTTGAATCAGCAACTACGGTATGGGGTATTCTTTCATTAGATGAAATGATAAATACTCTCATTTACTGGATATAGAGGGCCAAAACCTCCTTTTCTAAGGAGAGGTCAGTTGACTGTTAAAGGCTGGTGATAATGAGATAGAAGAATTTAAATTCGATAGGTGTCAATACATCAGAAAAACATAAGACCACTCTTTTGTAGCTAGAATATTTAAATAGAATAATAAGAATAATTTCTCGCCTAAATATTTTAACATCCATATAAAAATTTTAGAGTCGGCTGTAGATTAAATATACTGTTTTGATATAAATTAATTTACTGTTTTTGTTAGGTAGTAGAGCCACGCTGATTTCAGCACGAGCGGGCCAGCTCGACCGGGGCAGTACTACCCTCCCACAGAAGACCAACCTAAAGCGCCAGCATCTGTGTTGTCGTGTTTCGTTGATGAGTGTGAGACCGGAGGCCCATTGATGCAGGGGTGACAGTTATCGTGGTAACTGTGTAAGTTTTATACTGTCACGATGACTGTCATGCCTTTTACGTCCCCAAGCGGGGTGTGAAGAAGCATCTCACAAGGCCGCCATAGTGTGGGTCACCATACTGCATGGTTTGCATTTGCCATGAGTATGGTGACCACAACTCTTGGATTGTATTCATGCTTTCCATCAGGCAGAGTAGAGTCACTTTGGTAGGCTCTTAATATAAAAAAAAATAAAATAAAAAAAAATCTTTACAGTATCTGGAAGATATCTCATGTAATCGATTTAAGAAATGTTTTATTGTTAAAAAGACTGCTTATTAACGAAGGTTATTAGCACTCCAAGGTTATTAAATAAAACAGAAAGAGTAATAGTCTGAACAGAGGTTCCAATATAACTACATAACTTTAATTTTCGTATCAAAACTTGACTACATTTTTTATTTTTAGGTTACTATACCTGTATAATTATATACCTAGATTTTTAAATATACGGACGGTGATATAGCAACAGTTTCGACATCGAGTTGTAATTTAGTGCATTTCTATTTTAGTTCAGTGAATCCAGCGACTAGATATAAAATTAGTCATTTAATCGACGAGACAGACAGATTAGAGAGCTGTCGATCTGCTTTATATCAGCGGCTAAAAAACTTGTGATTTAATTAGTGCAATGATTATAATCCGTGAAGGACGTTATTGTAGGTATAGAAGCAAAAAAGTAGTTTTATAAAAAGATTTTTGAACTTATTTAAACAGTCAGATTGTTACTTGAATGACTGCATGTTTGGCCTAGTGGTTTAAGCGGTCACCAAGTCGCTCTCTACTGCGCTGAGTGTTGTGGGTTCAAACCCCATATGGGATAACACTTTGTGTGATCCACAAATTGTTGTTCTGAGCCTGGATGTTCTTTGTATCCGTTTCTTGAATGTTTGTAAAGTCCGAGACACAGGATTTATTCTTAATGCGGGCGTTGTCTTTTTAAGAAAGAAAGAAAACCACTAAGTGTTGTATAATTTCTTTTTCAAAATTATTTGCTAAGTATATACGAAAAATAGTTACAGTTAATGCAACGGGGTTCTCTTTCCTTCTTTGGCTTACATTGCGTAATTTTTTTAGCGATAGTGTAAAAATCCAAGATTAAACTACAAATCCGAAGCACAAATGTGGCAAAATGTAAACGTTAACTAAACTGTATCAATATGAACAGTTGTAGCTACGCATATATGTAAATACATGTAATATCTTAATGACAAGCGAGTAATAATGTTTAATGTATTCAGCATCTAATGTCCATCTGACTTAAGTAAAAAAAAGACGTATTGATTTAATGTGAAACGATAAGAATATTTACATAATCTGAATTTGTGAGAATTGAGGCTAAATCAATCTTTTTTATCAAAAGACAAACTGTACAGTCATATTTGTAATATTTAAGAATATTAAGAAACTGACTTCTGCCGTTACTCTTTATCCTTAGATAGTAATTTGACTAAAAAAAATTTAGGGCTCGTTGCCCACTTACTGATAGTTCTACTAATATCAAGTTATCTGTAAAATAACTATATATGCCGGTTTCACAAGTCTTAGATAGAGATATTGTCAGGTATACCCACATATATTCATCAGCTACTTGTCTTATCTATTAAATAGTGTTATATGGCAGATGACTATCTAAAACTTTATCAAGTACTAGTGCAAGTGGTGAATTTGGCCTGCATTATGATAGACGTTATAATTATTTTATTTCTGAATCTTACTGCATAATTTTTTATTTCCAGTAACTTGAAGTGTCTTTAATTAATAATTAAAAAAATACTTAAGGAAATTACTCTATACAATTACATATAACTTGATGTTTCGTATGATCGTTTCATATTTAGTAATGCAAGGCTTTTTAAATATGTTACAGGCAATAAGGAAAATATTCAAGATTTTTTATATTTAACTTGAAATGATTTTAATAGGTTTACAAAGTTTTAACCCGAATTCTAACCAATATTTCTGGTAACTGCGATTACCAACAGAAAGTGCAACCGTTTTTCTGATCACAGTGTAATATGGTTGTCGTATGATGAGTTTCTTTTTGCGAAACCAGAAGTAAATTTTATTCTCGTAAAAAAAAGTCGTTCAAACTTAGTTCCGATTCATTGTCGCTTATACAATAAATATAAATAATTAAAGATAAAACATTACAAAGACTAGCGGATATCAATTCAACTTGTGTTCAGCATATGATATAAAAATGTCACAGCCAACGTTTAATAATTTAATACGAGAATACCTTTTATGACGTTTGTGAGATCAAGACTATATTGGAACTGAACTTTGCTTGCGAGAAAGTTTGTGAGTGTGTGTTTTTATTTTAATTGATCCTTCTTCACGGCTAGACTAATTTTGATAAATTTTACTATTTAAGTAACGTCAGCTTCTTGTATTTTTATGTATACTCATAAGCTACTTTTTATCCTAAAAATGCAGTGTTTCTTTGGGATGCGCCATGAGTTGAGCACAACTAGTTTATGATACACTAAGAAAATTATAGTGTACATTTGATGAATTTAAACACACATAAAGGTGGTCACAGTTGGTGGAGCCTCATAATTGAATGTCAACTACTGTAGCGAATTAATAAATGATAGCTTGACTTAACATCGGCATCATGGCCGTGAAATAACGTTAGTAACAGCGAAAACGAGGATACCTGCAGATTTTTTCCTACGATGTCAGTATTCTATGCTGGCAAATAGTACATGACTGTCAAAAGGTTAAAGTAACATAGTTTTGGAAAAAATGCTCCTAAAAAATGGTCACTGTTTATGCGACCTTCTACAGTTATGCAAGGATATTTGCGGTTGCAGAACTTCCTTACAAGTCTGTATTGTTGTGTGTCTTATTTTAATTGGTATTTCGTATGTTATTAATATTCACTTCAGATGAATTTTATCAGAAAAATTGCTTTACTAAAATATACTGCAGCCAATGTGAGCCATAGAATAAGAGTTCTCATACCTGTTGGATAATTTCGAATGAGTGAAAAACTAATAAATTTGTAATAGTTACTAGGGACATATATTTCGACATGTACCTAACTTGTAAATTCATTAATATACGAATTTTACGTAAGTGCAGACTTAGGGTAATCCCATTTATATAATATAAATCAAGCCTATTACCGCCAAATGGGCACATGGGCTACAACGAGGTGGTTTGCCTATAAGGGTAGATTGAAACACATAATTGACTAGGGGCCAGTTTCATCATTTGCCGAGTCCTTGATAGACTGTTTCTAACTTATCTGCCAAATAAATACACATTTTGATTTCACAAGTCTTAGACAGAGAATCATATGACAGATAAATATACTCGTACATGTATCAACAACTTGTATCTGTTAAATAGTGCAACAGCAGGTAACTATCTAAAACTTTAGAAGGAACTGGTGAAACTGGTCCCAAGTGTCGCATACTTAAAACTCAGTTTGGTTACTGTTAGAAAATAAGACACCTTTCACCAAAATTTATCGTTTTATAATTATTTATTTACAATAAATGACATATGATCAAATACAAAAATAAATATATAAGTATTATATATACCTAAAAGTCAATTTACCAAAAAAAAACCATAAACAATTCCATACTAGAAATGACTTGCTAAAATCCGTTGCTTAAGTTACGTGCGGTAAAAACCAAAGTTAACAAATATTTGCACAACGATTATCTCATATGTATTCTATTTGTTATGTCTAAGATCATAACTGTTAGTTAATTGTATTTCTACGCTTAGTCCTTGACTTAGCCTTTGCTTGTCTTTAATCTTTAATTGAAGGTCCATCAGTACCTTAAAAAAACTTACTATTTAAATAACATTAGTTCTTGTTACGACAATATACCGTATTGATATTTCAGTTGCGGAAAACAGTGTTTTTATTTACATAAGTTACTGTACACGTCAGGTATTCCCTGTATATACAGTATATTAATATATTTATGTAATTACCTTATACATTGCACAGAATATGCTGTTATTTCAACATATTTACCGTATTTTCATAAAATGATTTAACCTTGAAAATTATCTGGTACCCGTGAGAAACTACTACTCTCTCTTTACTACTCTAGTACGATTTATTTACTCAGAGTCACATGTTTGGTGAAATCTTAACATAATGTTAAGGTATACTGGACGAATTACAGTATCATTTAAAAATTCAACTTAAACTGATGAATTAATAGGTTCAAATAAAGACTGTGTGTGTCTATAACAAAGTAGTAATGGATACATACCTGATTAAAAACACCCTTAGTAGACGAATAAGTCTCGCCTTTGACGTAAGGTGGCAGCGTGGCTGTGGAACTGATACTACGGAGGAAACTTTGTAGCGCCTCATATTCGTCTTGTTTCCTTGACTCTTTGTTCTGTTTCACGATCTGGGGCACTTGCGCCTCTCCGAGCATGGCCTCGTGAGCTCCATCGCTGAGGGCAAACATTTAACATTTAGGTACAAGGATGTATAATATTTAGTTTATGCACACATTTTATACTACTACTGTCCGTGTGGTGACGGATTAAGAATACATAGTGTTACGAAATCTATTCATCCCGTGGGTGTCGTAAGAGGCGACTAAGGGAAGAAACTTTTCACGAAAATATCATTACACAGGAAGGAAAACTTGAAACAAATCCTATTCCAACCCGTCTGGCCAGCGTGGTATAGTAGGCCAAAACCTCCTTGCTAGTGTAGCTTGCTTGTATGTGCTCCTAGTTGTGGACTGTAAAAGGCTGTTGATGATGATGATACATTTTATAAAATGCGAAGCTCTGAAGTAACACTCGTGAACGCAATAACAATCTTATATTTCACTGTAATAAAACATTAGAATCTCACATTAAAAGTTTATTGATGATAAGCATATAATAGTTAATGACAGGAAAATGTATTTATACGTAATAAAGTCGTACCTACTCCTTTATTTGTAATTCCAATATTGGAAGCCAAATTGCTATGGCATAAATGCAGATAACAATGATAATGACAACTAGAGGGCGTTGGTTTTATTGTTTAGGGCTACGACTTGCTTAATTAATATGGCTGAAGAGCATTCAACAAATTTCGCGTCGATGTCCTTGAGATACAAACCGAGTTAGAAAGTTAGATCGTCTAGTGTGAGTTAGTTGATTTCATATTAACTCGTTGGCGACGGCAACTTTATTCGGCGTTGGGGTTGGCGGCGATTTCAGTGCGGGTAAATCGCAATGAAATAACTGATACTAGGCCTCAGAGTACTCACATAAATTTGCTCAATCGGTTTACTAGTAGTCCCTTCCTATTGGTACTTTCTACCTACGATGGTGACATCGAAGATACGAGAGAATCGTCAAATAAACGTACTTATATTTTGTACTTAGGGCTATATCATTTCAGAAACTTTTAAGAATAAATGGTACTGTTACATCACAATAAAAAGACAACAACAAAATTATGGTGTAATACTATGCAAGAGAGGCTACAAGATTGGTCATATGTGGTTTCCTTATAAATTTCTCTTTTTTCACCTTACTTTGGTAGTCGTGACTAATTGACATTTTCCTTCAGGCGTATTTAGAGGATAATTTATACGTTGACAGTTATACTTATTTAAAGAGTTAGTTAACAAGGCATCTACTACACACACTACACGTACTGTTGGCGGTTGTTCGATCTACACTCAAAGTTTAAGTTACTAGTAATAGACGAGTAAAAATTATCACTTGACTTGTATAAATTATCACTTGATACTTGACTATCACATGAATTTTTCAACGTTAACGTGGTGAATTTATTAAACAAATATACTGAATAGTCACATTATACAGTGCAATCAAACTGGTGGACGCTAATATACGTTCTCCTATTATTGGTATGATTTTTTCACAAACAATACACGGAGCGAGTTAAACACAATTTAATGTCGGTCTCTGCCAATAATAGTTGATTTTGTCATTACATGATATGGGTTGGATTTTTCTCTTCGTAATTATTTTCATGAACTCACATGATACTGTTTAAAATTAGATTTCTTAACTGCTGCGAGAAAAATTAGCTTTGCCGCCAACTCTTCGGCAAGCAGTTCAATGTGTGCGTGTAAACAAATTAAACTTAACTTACATCCTACTAATATAATTTTAATGTAGTATGCAATTAAATAAAGCTAGATTGTAAATGTACTTAGATTTTAAAATGCACATAACAACAAAACTAATATTAATTATAAATAGTTTTTAAGTTTTATAAAAATCTACGATAATTATGATTCAGTTATGGATCGCGTGTGCCGCTGATATTATAATAGAATGACTGCCAAATTTTAAAGTAAACTACACTTTAAGAATTCAAATGATTGTTTACAAAACAACTTATCACTCTTATAGTATTTTTAGATCGTACTCGTGTAATCTTTGTATATGCTTCATAGATACAAATACGCGAAAATGATAAATGATAGAAAATCGTTACATTAGTCTATTGGAGAATTAATTACATTTAGATAAACACTACTTGTCTTAACACAGATTTAGATAATTTTATATTTTTTTAAAATGTATTCGTAACAAATACGAAGCGATGATGTCATGGTATCTGTACAAAATTTAATATAGTTGTGCAATTCGAAATCGCTTATATTTCGTTCTGATAATGAGATTTAATTATACAAACAGGAAAAAATTATAATATTATGCAATAATCAGTTGCTGACAACTGAATTGACCGTCTGTGCCGGAGTACCCTTTTTTAAATATATATTAGTTGCTAAAAATAAATAAAAGAGATAGCATCTTAAAACAAGAAACGATCGCTTTTGTTTATGATTAAAAAACAGTAGATTGCACAATTTATGTAATAAAAGGAAATCAAATTCTTTAGGTGCTAAACATGATGTAATCGACCTTATGCTTTAAAACATTTTCAAATGCATTACAATCTATTCAGATACGCGTTTAGCAAATCTGATCTTTCCACTTTTATCAGATAACGTGAAAATGATAAAATAACGACAAAATTATCTGGCACATATATGAAGTACACTTCAAATGAAGGACGTTTTGTTTGTACTATTTGCACCTGTACACGGTAAAATTAGAATTACAAATTCAGATCAAAATAAATTTGACTGTTTAAATCTTCTTCTCCTGTCATAAAGTAGGTATGTCTGTCTAAGTTTTGTCGTGTTTTTATACCGACGTATGTAACTCCTAGTCCGCCAGGTTTAAGTACCAAAAACAGTAGAGTTAGTAATTATGGTAAATTATAAACGTGTTTTGTTTTTCTTTAAGAAAAAAAAATGTCCTCGTGAATTATTATTCTTGTTGTCTCATTCTCTGTATTTATTTGGCAACTACAGCTAAGTCACATTCGATATGAAATGTTTAGTAAAAAACATTATTTGGCAACAAATGGTGGGTAAGTGTTTAAAATAAGCTTCCAAATTATATATTGTTAAAAACCATTTGTATGAAAAACGTAAACAAGTAAAATGCACTGTGGGTAGAAAAAAATACTTCTTTGTTGTTGCTGAATTATTTTAGTTTTTCCTTCTAACATAAGATAATAAAGTATTAATTTAGACTTGAATAATTTCTAAATTTTTTTATCTGTAGTGATACTAGATACTTTGTACTTTACACTTTTTTGGGTTTATTAAATTATTTGTAGGGTCGTCGTTCATTTCTTGTTTTAAGGTATTTGGTCGTTAGATTAAATTCAAAGCTAGTGTAATCAAATCGTGACGCAAGTAAGTATATCTATAAAATATTTGTATAGATAAAATTATAATATCAACACCATAACCATGTAATGAGGTATATCATTTGTTTATAAAGATTTCATATCTGATTTGCCAGGAAAACCTGAATCGACGTGTCAATCGATTTTTCTTAAACATAAATAAAGAAGGACTGTTTAAGTAATACATATGTAATAACTTAAAATTTTACCGTTTTCTTTACTTAGTTTATATGCTAGTACATTAAAAAATAATTAACACTGCACTTTTACCATGTAGAATTTATGGTCGATTGTTAAATAATCTCTAAAGATACGATCGATACGTCGTCAGTAGCACGATGTAACGTAATGCTAAGTCCGGATACTAGGAAATCTAGATCTATTAGTAAGAAACAAAATATCCTCGGAGAGTTACGTAGTGGATAATTATTGTTGTGAAACTCCGCGAAAATTAAGGCAAACAAAACCAATACCTCATACAGATCCTAGAAATAAAGTTAATTATTTATTATGTACTAAATAAGTTAATGAGAGTAAGTCTCTATTCTAACACTTTCGAACAATAGTCAAAAATAAACATTTTTCGAGTTGAATTTAAAGCCTCTAGTTTTCAGGACCCCAGTCTAGTTAATTACGTAACTAAACTATTTACTCGTATATAACTTAGAAATTTATTATCGAATGTGTTGCCAATCACAAAATTTAGAGAACGGTGGGACCAATTTGGCAAGTCAATTTATGGATTCATTATGAGATGAGATCGAATAAGTAATATCTCGAACTTTTAGCGACTGGCAGCTCTCAAGGATAGAACCATCGTCGTTGTAATTTAGGATGCAGAGAAGCCTATGGAAACCGCCAATAAGTTTACAATGTCAAATTAATATTGATCTGCACAAGAAACCATTCATGATTGACGACTTGAGGAACAAAATACCTATTCTTTTAAGTTGTCATGCAATTTATAAACAAGTACATGAAATGGAAATTAATCAAAGTTCGTCGCCAATTTACGCAATAAAACCAATCATCAATTTAACCGATAAACATTGATTGTACAGAGCGGTATGCTAAACAACGATTCTTGCAATACATGCTATGAATGGTTTGCCTTGTGACATAAATGGAGTATAACCGAAAATAAAATGCGGACAAGTAGACAGTTCATAACTTAATTGTTTGGTCGTATTTTCTGTTTCATAAATAGAATTATTATTGGAGATAGGACAGTAGGCAATACATCATACAGTTTACATCATACAGTTGTAGGCAATTGCGGTATTATTTAAGGTGCAAAAGAAATCTTTAAACGAGCTACTTATACAGGGTGTCCAAGAACCTGGCGTCCAACTGGATTCCCACGATGCCCCAAGTTCTAACAGTACTCAGAAAAATATTTTAAAAAATCCACCCCATGTACTTACAGAATTATACTGATTTCAAAAAAAAAGGGGAAATGAGCACCCTGTGACATACTTTTGAATGCTGTGACTGCTAATGCTGATAATTTCGATATTTCTTGGAGGTTTTGTAATCTAGGGTATTGCTGTGTCTAAATAGAATGTAAAAATAAAGTACTTTTTGTACCATTTTAAAATAAAATATTATTTTAACTAAAGGTGATATGGAAAACTATTGAATTTCGCAACTTTGACCGACTGTAGTGTAAAAAAAATGTACCAAAATAGTATGGCAAGTGACGTCAAATTTTGACGCGTTTATTCCTCTTTTTAAAAAGGTATAATACTTACACATTAATTTGAAAAAAAAAATTTTGATAATATTTTTACTCAACAACCCAATTTTTACGAAGTGCCTACCTACTAACGGTAACTGTCGGACCCTTTCTTATCTTAGAAACTGTTATGTTACTACTATTATTTACTTCGGTTCCAAGAGTGAGCAAGAAGGAAATACACACAGGTAGATGGGTTCCCAGTAGAATAAAAGCAAAGAATGTTAGTTTAAAGATATTTTATTACAATAAATGTTCAAAATGTTGACCACCCGCGGCAATACAAGCTCTCACTCTCCTTAAAAAGGACCGCTTTATGTTTCGCGAGTGACGTATCACCTGCACTGCTTGTGTTATCTTCTCACGAAGGTCAGCGATGTCATTAATGGGCTTCGCATAAACGAGCTCCTTCATAGTTCCCCAGAAAAAAAAATCCAGCGGATTTAAGTCAGGTGAGCGGGCTGGCCACGGGATTGTTCCTGATCGCCCAATCCACCTGTTCGGGTATTGCTCGTCCAAAAACTCTCTAACGGATACGCGAAAATGTGCTGGACAGCCGTCGTGTTGGAACCACATATCTGGTGGGGTCTCTTCTAGTAAGTTTGGCAAATCATTTTGAAGAAAATTTAAATATGATTCGCCAGTCAAATTCTCGGGCATCTCAAATGGACCAATAATATTCCCACAGAGAATACCGGTCCACATGTTCACTTTGAACCGGTACTGGGATCTATCTTCTCGCATCAAGTGCGGATTTTCCACATGCCACTCGTGCAAGTTGTGTAGGTTCATGTAGCCATCTTTCTTAAATGTTGATTCATCTGACCACAAAATTTTGTCGATAAAGTTTTCGTCTTCTCGATGTTTTTGCAGGATTGTTTCACAAAACGCGACTCGGCTCGGATAGTCTCGAGGTAAAAGACTTTGCACTCGCTGTACGTGGTACGGATGATATTCTTCTTTTTGGAGAATACTGTGTGCTGTGCTCTTCGGTATCCCCGTATCAGCTTCTATTCCTCGCACAGAGATGCTTGGATTTGCCGACACCGCCTCTAAAACTTCATCGCGTATGAAGTCATTTACGGGTCGTCCTTCACCAGCTACTTGATTGGGGAACCGCCCGTCACATAGTGATCTGTGCACATTAATGAAAACTCGATGGTCGGGATATCGCGTAGCCCTCGGATACCTTTCTCTGTAAAGTCTCGCTGCAGCTCGTCCATTACCTCTACATTCTCCATAAATGTAGTGCATATTTGCGTATTCTTGCGGAGTGTAGGTCGCCATGGTAGCACACACAAAACACAAACTGTCCAAACACAGGCAAAGGTCGTCGTAAAGAGTTCGTTTCAAAGTCCAGAGCACAAAGAGTAATCGAGTCCAATAAACAAAGCTTTAAATCGTAGTACGTGATCAATGGTAACAATAAGAGAGAGGTGCGTAGTAACGGCAGGAGGCAGTGACGTGTACTGACCGTACTGTTATCCTAAATAGCACGATCCCAGATAGCGTCACTATCTATCTCACTCGCACCTCTAACCTTTTTCTCCCTCACTCTTACCTGAATAATGGGGTACCATAAAGAAGAACCAGCAAATCGCAAAGATAGTTTCTGTCTTGCTCCCTCCTGTTGTAATAACGAATCACTATGGTGAGATGCATGCACATACCGTCCCTTACGGTCTAACCTGTTTTTTGAGAGGCCTGTTGTTATTTTTATGAGCATACAATAGTAATTCTTTAGAGGTTAGATTCAATTCGTCGTAAATTTTTCTTTCTAAGAATTCTGTAAGACATCGTAAAAATTGGGTTGTTGAGTAAAAATATTATCAAAATTTTTTTTTTCAAATTAATGTGTAAGTATTATACCTTTTTTTTTTTTCAAATTAATGTGTAAGTATTATACCTTTTTAAAAAGAGGAATAAACGCGTCAAAATTTGACGTCACTTGCCATACTATTTTGGTACATTTTTTTTACACTACAGTCGGTCAAAGTTGCGAAATTCAATAGTTTTCCATATCACCTTTAGTTAAAATAATATTTTATTTTAAAATGGTACAAAAAGTACTTTATTTTTACATTCTATTTAGACACAGCAATACCCTAGATTACAAAACCTCCAAGAAATATCGAAATTATCAGCATTAGCAGTCACAGCATTCAAAAGTATGTCACAGGGTGCTCATTTCCCCTTTTTTTTTGAAATCAGTATAATTCTGTAAGTACATGGGGTGGATTTTTTAAAATATTTTTCTGAGTACTGTTAGAACTTGGGGCATCGTGGGAATCCAGTTGGACGCCAGGTTCTTGGACACCCTGTATATACATGTATCAGCTGAATCTCGGCAACGACTCCAACAATTTGCATGAAATTTAGTATGACGGCCGTTTCGGGGGCGATAAATCGATCTACCTAGGTTTCATTTTTAGAAAATGTTGTTGAAGTGTTGGTCTAATAGGTCTATTTTGACACTTATCTGTGTAACAAAATTAGAGATAGGAACAAAAGAATTTGGTAAATTGTGAATTGACTATCACACAATAATACCGAGCAAAGTTCAGTTTCCAGTTACTAAAAGTATAAATGTAAACAGACAAACAATTTATACGTTTACTGTGTGACCAGTGATTTGTTTGTATATAATAACATATACTTTGTATTTTTAATATACTTTGTGACACCGTTCTTAATTGAAATAATATTGAACTGTTGAAAAGTGTTGCTTTGAATATCAATAGACTCAGTTGTAAACATATTTTTGTCTAAATATCATCAATTCTAGATATTCAATTTAACACCCCATTTATTTCATTGAAACTGGTGCTTCATTTTGCGTTCATATTCCTGTTTGATATTTGTATATACTTTTCTGATTTTGAGATTATAATTTTCTAATGAAATGCCCTTTGTAAGCAATCTGAACTACTTTAAATCTCAGGTTTTGGTTGTAAATAACGGAAACACCGATAAACATATCAACAAAAATCAAACATATATCATGCTAAGTCACGGATCTTTGGTGGAAAGTACATTTGTTTTTAAACAAGAGAAATAACGGAGTATCTACTTGACGCTGAGGAAAGAAGCTCAAGAAATAATATTAATACGATATTAACAGTTTATTTTAAGAAATATAGAAGTTTATAGAAGTTTGAAACTGCTCTTGGGTTGGGTTTTTCTTTTATTAAATTCTTAACAACGGCCCTGAGTATGCAAGTTTGGTGACGTTTCACGCTCGTCTTTTGGAGATCACGTTAAGCAGCTGATCCCGGTTGTCATGAACATCTATGGCAATCGTTATTGGGAAGTCAGTGCCCTCAAATATGCTGACAACTAGTTCAACATGCGTATTCAGTTCGTCCTCAGCGTTGTGGAGGTCCGAAGGCAGCCCGTGCACAAACTGATATTCAGGTGAAACCGGTAGAACTACTTAGCAGTCGACTAAAAATAATCTTTAGAATGAAAAACTACGAAGATGATATACAGAACCACTCAATATAGATTTGAAATCTAGATTTATAACACATTTATGTAGATTTAATAATAAGTGGCGTGTATTGAACGCTAAAATTAAACTTGCGTTATGGGTATGAACGCGTTCACGTTGCCTACTGAAGTGAATATATAGCATAGGTGAGGACCGTTTTTGTTTTTTAATAATTTGAAATAGTATATTTAATACATACAGGAAAATCACTCGTTATGATAACTAAAGCATGATAACAGTGATTTTTTTGTAGTGCGTAAGTAATATATGTTTGTAGTATATTGCAGTACTGATGACATGTGACCTACATATTTGTTCGCTAACCTTGTAATCGCTAGATTACAAAGCATTTTTGCTGAGGGCGAAGCAAGTTTTACCCTAAATGAGAATCTATCTATATACCTATAAAAATGTTAAGTTGCTTTGCTTATGCTTCAAAACCTAATTTTCCTACAATTGCGCTCAAATTTGGACTCATTATATAAAAACACCTTCAAAGATTCTTTCATCTGTTTTTTGCTTTAGTTTTGTTCCTTATTGCTTATCAATGTTACCACAACGTGATGCAGTGAATCGTGGTAGAGTACAGTTAGTTTTGTATATTTTTTAAAAACAAGAAATTAGACCATCGTATTCTTAAAGGGTTCTCAGTAACCTAGCATACATACATGCCAGACTGTTAAAAAGAAATATATATTGTATTTAAATAGGGGTCACTCACCTTTGAATCTTTCTTATTTTGAAATTCGGCGTACGATAACAGTCATAACAACATATTCTCAATGCCATGGTGATTTTTTACACTTAGTTTGTTCACTATATCACTGGTCCTTTTTGACGTCCTATTCCCCTAAGGACTGCGTAATAACTGATTCAAAGTATATGTACGAAGTTGTTATCGAAATAACCCCTAACCCTATTAATGACCATTTTAACAAGATACACACACCCTGGAAGAACAATGCACTACTTAATCATCCGGTCCTTTGATAGATTCATAATAAATATTTTTATACTACACACAGTAATGGCAGCACATTAGTGGAAGGTGTCATTATGTTTTATTTTACAAGTTTGTAAATATATTTTACTATATTTGTAGATGATATGATGGCGGCTTGGGTCAATTAAATTAAAGGGCTCTTTAAGACTGTTCACTAAAGCGATGTGTATTGCACTCATTTAATTTTCACAAGTGAGTTATAGAATTATCTAAATTACATTTATAAATACATCAAAAATTCGACTTCAAACGTAAAATATTGTAAAACGAAAAATGCACTAAAATGTAAAAAAGTAATAGACGTATTTTTGTATCTACAGTCATTGTTATTTTTGGAGTACGTATCAGCCAACTTATTGTAACATTACAATTGGTACCCACTACACAATTTCGCCTACAGACGCAGCATGGCGGCGCGGGCAGGTCGAAGTGTGTGGGTAGTTGGGAGGGGTGTGCAGTAGTGTGTGATTAATTTCATAATTCAAATATTATCATCGTATTATTTGTATTTGTCTATTTCTTGATTTTTAGTAAAAAAAAAATGTTGACCAACGCTAGGCACTTATTAATGTGTGACAAGTAGCTCTATCTTGTTGAAACCATATGTTACAATTGTAGCCAGCAAATTCCAATAGCAACGGTCGTTTCAAAAAAGTAGGGTCCAATGATTCCTTTTGCTGAAATTGCAGCCCATACAGTTACCTTGGGCGAATGAAGTGACCTCTCGTGTTTAGCTTTGGGCATTTTATTGACTCAATACCTGAAATTCTGTTTGTTTACATGTCAGAAAATAAGATGTTGTCAAAATTACTGCATCGTTCTAACATTGTTTCGGTATGCAACTTGCGCAAATTTGAATCATTAGGTTTTAGTTCCTGCGCTACCTGGATTTTATATGAATGTAATTTCAATATACGGTGTAAAGACATGCGGGATGATCTTTATTCAGCCGAACGTTTGCACGTCGATAAATTTGGATTACGTCAAACAGAAGTGGAAACTTGCTGCACGTTCTCTTTGATCCGAGAAGTCCGTGGGCCTCCAGTTTGCTTCACATTTAGCGTAGATTCCGTCTCTTCAAACTTCTTCACCCATTTCTTTATTAAAGGAGCACTCGCACACTGATTTAAGTCTTGTAAATCGTATTAAACCCGAAATAATCATCTCACAGCAATAAGAGAAGTGATGTTTAAATAAAATTGTTTCATACAGTAAGCGCGCTGCGGCTCAGTGAAGCGATCCATTGCGACAAAATTGCCGAGAAACAAGCAAGTGGTCAGACCCCTGCCCGCACCCGGCGCGGCATTTTTTCCGTGGGATTTTAGATTCAAATGTTACGGAATTCTTGGTCCACTCTGTATGAGTACTGCGTAATTTAAGTCAATGGCCAGCCTATCTCACAATAGGAATTCACCTCAAATTGGTTTTCTACAATGTGAACTTTATTGAAAATACAGCTTGAATGTTATGTATTATGCTGGCATTTATATACATATATATATATATAATTTATGCCCAACAATTTACGCAATAACTCTTCAATTCATTCAACGATCAAGAATTGTTACATACTTTGTTGAGTTTTACAGTTGTACAAGACTATATACTTCGGCGAACATCATATTACACCGTCTGAACACAACCAAATGAGAGTGAAATACTGTTTCGATGTATCGACTTTACATCGGTACTATTTCTTATTTAATTTATCAAATATTTTCAATGCATATATAAAGATCCCTAAATCACTGTCTCATCGTAGAGTTGACAGAGTGCCAAGTGACTCTACACTACCTGACGGAAAACAGGAATAGAATACAAACGTTGTAGTCACGATACTCATTGCGAATGTAGACAATGCAATATGGTGACCCATACTATGGCCGCCTAGTGAGATCCTTTTTTACGCCCGGCTTGGGGACACAAAAGGTATAACAATGATCGTGGCAGTGTAAGGTTCACATTCACCACTATAACTGTCACTCCTTCCTCAATGGGCTTTAGGTCTAACGCTCACCAACAAAACACGACAGCATGGATGCTGTTGCTTTAAATTGGTCTTCTGTGATAGGGTAGTATTGCCTCAGTCAAGCCGGTTTGTGCTGAAATCAGCGTGGTTCTACTACTTGAGACTTCATCAGAACATCACTAAATCAAAAAGGAACTTATAGAATGTCATTGACTGGTATCACAATCAGCGTGAGTACATTGACAATATCACTAAGCTTCAGGAGAATAAATCAAATTTAAACATTATTTCATTTAAGATTTGTTAGATTTTGCAACTTATTTGTTAAAAATAAATAAAAGGGGAATGTGTACATCTTCATAATACTTTAATAAATTCTCTGCATTCACAGAATAACATTGTCAATACTAACTATTGTTCATTGTAATCTTTATAGTAATATAATTAACGGACCGACCCACATTACCGCCAACACTATAGTTGTGTCCACTGAAATAATGGTTGTTAGCCATAGCGTGGATCGTGGGTCCTTTTAGGATAAGCCGATCTAGTTTGTTACAGTTTATTATCCTGAAATACGTTCCAAGCAAATACATTTCAAGTAAGTAATTCAAATACATTTTTGATCTACGCACCTATTCGAATTTCATTTAATATGTCGACCATAATAGATGTTAATTAATAAAATTATTCGTGGTAGAGCTACTTATTTTTTTTTGAGAAACCTTTTTGAGAAGCGGTGTTTCGTAATATTGTGCAATTAGAGCCGTCTTGTTTGGTCCGGTTTGACACCTGAAGGTCAATTTTCGTAATAAAAATTGATTCAAAACTTAGTTTCGATCTACTCTAGATTTCACAATGTCATTAAATGATATTGTCATAGTTAAGTATTACAAAGACAAGGAGAATGTCCACTTACCTTTCAATCGCAATACGGCTTAACCATATTACATTACAGTCAACGTTGAATGTTCAATCTTTTACTATAAGAATACCTTTTATGACATTTGTGAGGTCGAGAGTAGATTGGACATGAATTTTGAATGAATTTTAAGTTACTAGAACCTTCAGGTTGTCCGTCTTACTGTGCATGAATAGAGGGGAGTAAAAAAGCATCTCACTAGGCCGCTTTATTGTAGGTCGCCATACAGTATTGCCCACATTCGCAAAGAGTATGGTAACCACAACTCTTAGATTCTGTTCGTGATTTCCAACAGGCAGAGTAGAGTCACTTTGACAGGCTTTTAAATAGAAAAAAGTAAAAATAGTTGAAGTAATGTGACAGGTTTACCTTTTCGCAGCATAAATCGTGATAGGTCCACAAAGGTCTACAATAATTTAGTAATGTAAGAATACCAAAACATGGGTTTGTGATAACATTTTCTCGTTAAAATTTTATGGATCGTAACTATGAATAACAACTAACCATTGATTTTATAAGAAATACATTAATATTCGTGTATAGTTTATGTTATGTGTTTATTGAACATATTTCCAATTTCACATACTATAAGCGTAATTAGTATTAATAGAAAATAAATCGTCAGATGAAAGAGACAACTTAAAATTACATTCTCAAGCACCAAAAGTCAGGATGTCGTTTTCGTCTTTAGAAATTTTGTACAGAAATTCCTAGAAAATATGTAGTAATAGAGAAAATTACACAAGTATTTCAACATCTTTTTTCACATGCATATACTTATTTAACGTCCTTATGTAAATATAGTTGCTTACGTAACAGGGTGGTGGCTCATGCGTTTACAATAACTGTTTATACCGCGATGTAATTCATGATTACATCCATTGTGTATTGTACAGATTTACTTCTTTCTGTCGACCGCAATCGTATTTTTATTGTCGTGAACATACTGCCGAAACTCTTGTTCCGTGCTGTAACTGTTAGAAATTGATTCGATCATTATTGCCAGTTGCCATGCTTATTTGACTGCACAAATTGCTGAATATTCCAAAATTCCGCTACTAAATGCATGAGTTAAGTAAAATGTTTTTATATGTGACCTGAGAAAAGCGGTATTTATGACTCTTTATCTATTATTATGACATCCTATTCATACTTCGACTTAGCATTATAAACTTTATGGGCTCGTAATAATATCAAGAAGTCTTGATGAAAAATCTTTATACCAAAAGACGGACTAAGAGTGGAAGAGAGCCTGTCTTCTCCTTCACTGTGTCACTTCTACTTATTACATCTATGGTATGATTACTGTATATGGTAGTTATAGGGTCATCTCTTCACATCACACCAGTAGTTTTGAATAGTTCCTGTCTGGACATAAATAGGAATAAATCAAGGCATGCGCATACGTATTATGTATGAGACTGTTTGTGATATGATGTAACATTTAAGTGATGGAACATTTAAAGGATAAAATCTGTAACAAGATTAACACACCGTATTTTTATCGCAATTTATGAAGTGTAATCAATAACTGAGATATTACAAATCTGAAATCAGAATGAATTCATACTGCTCCAGTCTACTCGTAAATATTGTTATGCTACTCACATGAGTTTGAACGACATTACGTCATGCCATTGGGAAGAATGACTTGCAAAATCGTTTTTTTTGCATACGATCATGCTTGTGAAGTTTTGGTGTTATGATCTATACATTTTTACTTTTACTGATTTAGAGCTAGACAAAGTTTAAAATAACTGTAATTGAAATATATACTTGAATAAGGTACCTATGTATTTGATACTAGTTTTTGCCCGCGGCTTCGCTCACATGGAATTTGCTCTGCAACATTAAGTTCCGTTACAGATCATTTTAATTTTTTTTTTTTTAACATTTAACAATCCTACGGTATACTATCTTTGTGTAACTTCAATAGTTTAGGCAGCGTACGCCAAGATAACTCTTAGAGGCCCGATTTTTTTTCGACTTAACTGACATGTATAATTATACGAGTACGAGTACTCGTATTACGACCCAAATTACATAAAATCATTACAAATTGTAGCCTATATGCTATTCCGATGTATAACCTATTTTACTATAAAGTTTCATACAAATCCGTGCCGAAGTTTTTTCGTGAAACTGTAACAATCATCCAACTCACAAATTTTCGCATTTATAACATTAGTAGGATTTGAAGATATTTGAGTTTTGCCTTGATTATGTAGTTTTCAATTACCATTCCGAATACACATCGGTGGTGATTTTTGATGAGTTGTACGAATTGAATTCGATGGTACGAACTTGTACAGTAACTAACCTACAGGCAAAACCGAAATTGAGAACTCTAGGCGATGCTGTCTAATTGTGAGTTTTATTCCTACTCAGGACAAACAGCTATGTGATGAGCACGATTACGTATTCTATGGTTCAGTGTAATTTACGTATAATATGAGTGTTTAGAAATATATAAGTATGTTTATCAGCAGTCCGGTTACCATAATATTGACTACGAGTACGGCAATAACTCTTACGTGAAACTATAGACAGCGCCTTTAAATCTTTATTATTAGTTTTAACAGGTAAAAACGAAACAACGGAAGCACCGTTACAATCTGAAATGCGTATGACTCAAAGTGCAAAGCATTGAAACTGTTGCATAAATTTAATATAGTCTGACATAGTAATCAACAATTACATCAACATGTGGTTATAAGTATGTACATGAGTAACACATTTGCGTTTGACTCACTATAAGTGATAAGGCTTCTCATGGTGAGAAACCGTGTAACATTGAGATCGGTGCTTATTTTAGTCTAATTAAGAACCATATTTTTTATTTGTTTTGGGTTGTTTTTATTCTTTTGTTTTTATTTGGCAACAAGTGAACTGTACAGAACTCGAAAAAACTGATACTATACAAGTACATTACTATTTATCCGTCACGCTCACAGTCTTGTTTGAATTACTCGAACAAAAAATGCATGGACCAGAGTTAGACGACCCAACTACGGAAGTATTGCGGAAATAGAATTATATTGATCTTGGGCAAAGTCAAGAGCGTGACATTTAAATGTAATACCTATGGTGTCAGTGTACCTATGAATACATAAATACCGATTGCACAATATTGTAAATGTGAAAGTAACTCAGACATCTATTTATAACTTTTATACGACATATCTCAGGAATAACAGGGGTATGTATTTTTTTAAATTAAAGATAAGATTGACGTCTAGATAAACAAATTAACATTTACATTAGGTGATATTTTCTGAGGTTGGTACTGTATAAATTCAGATGGGTTTTGCGGATAAGTTATTACGAACTTTTCAATGCTAGTAAATAAAAAATGTGTGACGCAAATTAGAATGAGACACATTCCGTGAAAATGATCGCACTAAAATCAAAGTTGTCAAACGTTGATGTTTGTTACATTCGGTTTGTTGCTTTCTTATTTCTTCAAGTATTATTAATACAAATCTAATATCTTTAGATGAGCAATTCTTGTGTATAATCTGAATCTCGAAAACAGCTCCAATGATTTTCATGAAATTTAATATGCAGGGCAATAAATCGATGGCATGTTTAGAAAACGTTGTTTTATCCATATTTTCAACATAAAAATACCGAGTAAAGCTCGGTTTCCAAGTACTAAGTATTATAAATACATCATAATATATTTCATTCTGTACTGTCGACTTAGCAAAACGTACAACTCTCTATAGGCACACAAATTCAATGAGGGGAAAAGGTTACATGCAATCTGCTTTATGATAAATCTATTTTTAAAACAGACCGCATAAACATCAAAGCAATGACGTGTAATTTCTGTCGCATTTCTTGGAAATGTTGGATTTGGTTTACACACGTGATTGCACGTGAGGCGATAGTTTTGCACTTTCGTGTCGTAACCGTAGACTGCCTATAAGTCGATGTTTATGCCATGTTTTTCCCTATTCTTGTGGCAGAGGGAAATAACCAGTAATCCTGTGTTTAGTCTCCTCTTCTGTTTTACAAAATGTTTGAGTGATACATAGCTATTTAAGAGACAATTCACAATGAGTAATTTCTCGATTTAAATATTTTCTTTGCCTGAAATGTCTTCTAAGGTTTCTGTCTTAATAGTTGACTCATCTGAATTCAAAAGTTTGCACAATGTTTCCTCAGAAGTCACAGTACCATGGTAGGCTACCTGGACTGGTATGGTATTTTTGCTCCCTAGACATCATTTTTCTGTCTAGGTTTTCTACGTAGACAGTGGTTTGTCATCTGGACTGGTATTTGTCCTTCCCAGATAGCGTTTTTATCTCTAGGTTTTCTACGTAGACAGCAGTTTGTCTACTAAACTGGTATATGTTCTCGCTAGACAGTTTTTTTTAGAGAGGCTCGTGGCTAAATGGTAACCGAGTAGTAAACTATTTAGTAGTTGTGTCTCTGGATTAAGGTTTAATTGGATTAAAAATCTCTTTGGTGGAAATTAAAAAGTGAAAACTCGAAACCAGAAATAGAACCTCACCTAAAGTCGATATTTGCTCAAGCCGATATGAAGGGCCAAACCTGCATGATGAAATAACCTAAAATGTTTTGTAGATGAAACAATACTAATTAGCGTGAACCTACATTTCTATTGTAAACCTACTTTTATGTGAATTTGTGAATTGATAATATATTTTTATAATAGAACGACAAACAAAATGTGTTATAAGCATTGGTTTTTTTATAACTGGCTAAAGCAACCGGCCGGCACGCAACTCAATGTTACAGCGGCGCGGCCTGATTCTGCTAGACTGACAGATGGCCTCACCTGTCCCCTCTAGACTTGCACTTATGGAGAAAGAAGGGACGTTCTGCGACCTCCGGTACCTGAGTCATCTACGGTACCGGGCCCGTTCCCAGGCCTGGCGTACCGGGAGAGCTATAGACCACTTTCGTTCCCACTCTCACAATCTCCTTTGCAACCTTAGGTTAAACTCAAGACAGTACAGTTTCACGCACTCTCGCTCCATGATGCTAGGTCACTCTGCTCCATCCACGCCGGACATTCTGCCGCGTGTGCGTGATAGTCTGATTGCCATCGCTGTGGTGGCACTCAGGCGTTCGCTTCTTTTCGATCAGATATAGGTGATTACCGAAGTATCCTTTTTCAGTGATCAACTGAATCAGCTTGTATGAGAGGCTTCCGTGATTTCACTCAAGCCAATGTTCTATATCCTCCGTCAAGAATTAGTAGTTTAACTTTTTAACCATTTTGTTTCGCCCATAAATTTAATTATAAATTTAATTAAAACTGTTTATTTGGCTGAAAGTGACCGACAATTAGTTACATACATTTTAGAGCTGACCTTAAAAAATCTATTAGATGACCAAATCAATTAAGTCACAATATTTTTAAGCCTTTCAACATAGAGATAATTAATTAATTATTGTTATTTGATGTATTAACTTTATCAAGACTTATAATGTTAGACTAGCGAAGACTATTATTTGTTAAGGCAAGATAGAATATAAGAAAGAGAAGATAAAACTTCTTACTCCTCTTTTTGTCGTGCAGTAAGTTTTTAACGCACTATATTTTGCTCAAGCTTGTTGACTAGCCTAAAGAGTAAGTCAATAAAATCATATGCTACATATCATATGGTAATTGTTTTTGTTATTGTATGGGTGGTAATAATTTCAGAAAACAGTTCTGTAAAATAGTGTCAAAATGTAGTATTTTATGTTTTCTAATATAACAGCATATTAAACTGTGTAGTTATGTAAACATAACTAGACAGGGTACAGTGAAGTCAGAAAGTTTTGCGGTAACTATATCGCGTAAAGAAAAAAGTGGACATAATTCTTCAGTAACATTGGCAATCCCTGTCAAGGATTCCAACCACTATGTGGCCACAGCTAATTGTTTGAGAGCTATTTTACCACTTATTCATAAATGATATAAAATTGTCATGAACGACCCTTGTCATAAAAAGAATTTCTACAGATTTATATTAATGCCAGAGATTTTTACAAGGTGGACTATCCGAGTACTTCAGATTCTAGAACTACGTTAACAGTTCACGCAATTCATAACATAAGTACTAAAAATTAGATGATAGACCATTTGTTGAGAAACTTTTTTGGCTATATACTATCATGCTAAAATCGATAGGAGCCGAGCTGTAGTGAAAAATGCAGCAACAGGAAAAATTTAGTCCTTTTTAGAAACACTGATGAAATTATTCGGGATAGTTAATTTGAAAGTAAAATAAAAAATGATTAACCTCAAAAGACAAAATATATATAAAGTATGTAAATTGGAATGTGTTAAGTAGCATTAACTAGCTATTCAAAAACAATACTTTGGTCCGAGTGTACCTATGGCACGTTAAACCATGCTAGCTACACATTTCATTCATAATCAGACGATAATTATGTTACCCAGGCGATGCCAAGTTAGAATAAAGATCTGTGATTGGTCCATTAGCAGTGCTAAGTTCGTAGCAGCAAATACCGTGACTGCCTGACAGATGAGTGTATGACGTCAATATAACATTAATCTATCATGTGACAATGTTTTTGAACCAGATAGAACCAATGTGACAATGTTCTAAATGTTCCTGATCTTTGCATGAAAGATGCGCAGGCTGAAGACATTCATTTAACTGCGGAAGAAATTAAAATGCATTAAACTTCAACGTTACAAAATATCGTCGATATTGTTTCTTAAATCAACATGATTCTTCTGAAAAAACAGGACTGCACGGATGACGTACCGGTTTGAGCGTTTTCTACTGCGCTGTGTGCTGTGTGTTCAACCAATACATGGGATACCACTTTGTGTGGTCTATAAATTGTTGTTCAGAGCCTGAGTGCACTAGTGTTGCGTTTAAAAAAAAATGAATAAAAAAAGAAATCTTTGTAAGTTAACGGCGGTTAACAAAACAATCAAAATAATTAATAGTACAATAATCTGTAATTCTAGTTAGAACTGGGATTTAAAAAAAACTTACTTGGACTTCCAAAAAAAGTGCCTTATTTTTGTGGTAACCGAACAGTAGAATGGAAAGTTAGAGAAACAGAACTTCGTTTTTAAGAATTTTAGCGCCATAGAATAAATCGCTTTCTTTTTAAAATCAGGTCAACTGCAAATGTGATGTACAGTAGGAACCTCATTTAAAGTATATTGACTGTACGCATATTGTCTGCACGATTGGCCTAGTAGTTAAAGCAGTCGCCACGCCGCTCTCCTCTTCGCTGAGTGTTGTGGGTTCAAACGCCACATGGGACAACACTTTGTGTGATCCATAAATTGTTGTTCTGAGTCTGGGTGTTCTTTGTGTCCGTTTCTTGTATGTTTGTAAAGTCCCCCGCGACTCAGGATTTTTTCCTAATGCGGGCGTTGTCTTTCTTTTAAAAAATAGTTTTAAAGTATTTATTTAAAAACCTACTTATCTTAATCTTCTATCTTTAAACTGTCCTTAAAAATCTTCATTTTTGGTCTCTTTTTATGACTTGCGGTAATCCTAGAAGTAGATATGAAAACAATGCGCACATAAAAGAAGCGTTTTAAAGTACTTGCAATTGGCATAAGGCTATGGGATAATTTCTATAACTTCTCAAATATTTTAAAATCTCTATAATATAATCCTAATATACCTAAGCTGCTTCAGAAATTATGCAAAAAGCCAAACAGCCAAAGCACTGTTAAAAACTTATTTCATTCGTACTAAAAACGTTTAATGTTGTTGACTTTGTGGTCCTAATTTTTTTAGAAAAGTTTTTAAATTAATAGTCAAAATGTGTCCTTTAAAAGTTTCTGCCCTTCTTCTCAGCGTGTTAGCGATCTCTGTTAATTTCACTCCCCTGTCGGCAGCCGACTCGGTTAGAGTGAAAGGTACTACTCTAGCCGAGTCGGTCTATACTTATCTGCCGACACATGACTCTCGACTTGTACGCCTTATCAATCAATCAGTCTATTGCACTCCTCGCCTTTTCATCTATTATAAAATAGTCATGGAGCTTCATTTTTATTTTTGCAGCATTAAGATAATGTTAAGGTCAAATTTGCTCACTCTTTGCAATATTGCACCACAGTTACTTTAAACATTATTTATTGCGTACGATAAAGTATTTCATAAGTTACGTTTAAGCATAGACAAAGTATCCGAATATAGACAGATAATCTCGCATAAAAAAGTGTCGGTCGCAAAAAGCTCGAAAAATGCAACTAACTCTAGAATTAATTACAAAAAACAGTTTAACATAGTTTAGCCGTATTTGGTTGATATACTTCAGTTCTAGTAATTATATTATTATTTTCTGAATATCAAGCGTCAAACAAGCATTGTAAAACTGAGAATAGTATTCTACGTAGGAGCGAAACTGGATCTTCAATTTCATTCAAGGGGTAGGGCAAACACTCAGTATGGGCGGAGGCCTTGAAGGTTGGCAATATCGTGATACTGCGAGAACCGTAGCAAGTGCTGGTCATCAGGATCATAAGAGGGTAACGCACTATCTCCTTTGTGTAGAACTCATCTATGTCTTTCTGCGAGCAGATTATGCTTATCACGGAGATTGCAGAGCGGGACTGCTAGATACTTAGAGGTCTTCCGGTCCGCCAGGCCCGAAAACGGCCCAGGTACCGCAGACGTCTAAGGCGTCGGAAACCGCAAAATAATCCTTTTATAAATGCAAGCCCGAGGGTGACAGGTGAGGTTATCTGTCACACTAGCAGATGCATGCCGAGATGATAGTCCGAGCATTACAGAACGCCCGCGCTCTTTTGAGTGCTGAAAAGTGAACATTGGATTTTCCTCACAGGAGGGGGCTATCTACAAGCCATGGGTTGCCTGAGGTACGTCTGAGTTCCAGAGATTTTCTTTCTAGGGTGCACCTGGTACCCCAGCTACTAGTACCCGAGACGGCGTGCGGCTTTTGGACGATTCGAGGCCGACATAACCACCAGCCGGTGGTATCAGGGAGGAATACCGCACAGATAAAAAAAGTTTTACTTACATTTATTATTCAAAACTACATAAAAATAAATATTCGTAGAAGTCAAATTCATAAATATTAGCGTTATGTATTATGGTGATGTGGAGTTTTGATAACTGGCATTAAATATTTTTATGAAAAGTGATCATTATGAAGTAAAATGATATCAGAAACATTTGCGGACTTCCAATAATAGAGTTTAAACATTTATGTGAATGAATGCGCACACTAAATTGTAAAATCACATGAAATTACCAACATCAATATTTTCAAAAAACGACATTCAGTGGTACATTTTAGACTCTCGGGTTCGTAAGAACTTATTTTTTTTTTGCTATTTTAAGAATCGGATGTTTCTTTCAACTATTGCAAAAAATTATAAATTCTCAACAAAATTATTTGAAGTTTCATTGAATTCAAAGCATCTAAGAATACAATCACCAAAATGTTATCGGAATGAATACGACGGCAACGTTTAAATTTAATATATCATTTTGTCACCTTATGCCGTTCACTATGATAAAAGATAAAAGCCAATAGCCCGTTTAAAGATATTTTTTATCACATTCAAAAAATCAATTCGTAATAATAATAACTTGTAAAGAAACATAAATCATATCATATCAAATCGGGAAGTGTTTGTTACCGTTATATGACGAAAGAATCGATTCTCCTTGAATACAATAAAGATGTGAAATGCGTGTTTGAAATTAAGAAACACATTGTTAACGAATTGACGCCAACAACAAAATAAACACTTAATAGTTAAAGTTATTACTGTTATTAAATCTTTTACTACTCAATAAAAGCATAATATTTTATAATTAAAGTATTTTATAGGCATTTTATTAGGCAATGACAAAATGCAAGTTACAGTAATCTTTTTGCAAATGTTTTCGTTTTAAAATTGTCGCACAAGTCATTTGTCTACTTTTATTTAATAGATCGTTTTAAACTATACCCACGCATACGTATTCTTACCTTATTATTGTGAGTGATAAGATTCACTATGTCATTCATACATATATCATAAGAATTCGTTAACATTTGGATCTAACATCCCGCGCAAACATGATACGGAGCTCTTGAGACCGATGCTACTGGAATTTATTTATTTATTTATTTATACCTCATGCACTTTACGTACATAGGCGGACTTAATGCCTAAGGCATTCTCTACCAGTCAACCTTTGGGTGATGCAGAGAAAATAGAAAGTAGGTGCGTTTCAGGTGTTGAATAGAAGAAGGAGACATATACAAACTTTCATATACTAAAATTAATACAAATACATAAATACATACATATATACATTCATACACAAATAAATATCATAACAAGTATAAGATGATAATCATGTATTGATTGATTCAGCCAGCTGTTTCAGTAAATACTGCTTCACTTTTTTCTTAAAGGAAAAAGCGTTGGTAGCCATCCTGACTTCGAGGGGAAGCTCATTCCAGAGAAGAACGGACTGCACAAAGAAAGATGTATGGGAGGGGCAACGAAGGAGAAGATTCTTAGAGGACTGAAGCTTTCTGTCGTGATTGCTACATAAGAGTTGGAAATAAGAGTATAAATATGTTGGCGAAGATGGGTTATTAAGTATAGAGAATAGAACAGAGAGCGCGCGTAATTTTCGGCGTAGACGAATTGGTAGTCAATTAAGCTGCGAACGGAAAGAGGATGCATGGTCATATTTACGGAATTGGCTGGTTCGCATCGTAACACATAGTTGCAACAAGATAGAGCCAGTTGTCACACATCCAATGAGGTCGGCAAAACTGATTTCCAGACGAGGCAACATTCCATGGAAACCCATAAATCCAGATCTATCCCCAGCAGATTTCTTTTTATGGTGTTACTTGAAGAATCGTGTCTACATCAATAAACCAAATATCAACCGTCAACCAAAAGAAAAATCAGCGAAGAGGTGTCGGCGATCGCACGGTTTCTATACCGACGAGTAAACTTTAGTGTTCGCTTAGAAGAGTGCAAACGTCAAAATGGTGGTCTTTTAAACGATGTAATTTAAAAAAAAAATAAGTTCCAACTAATTAGCTTTCTTGTAAACAAACAATTTTTATAATATATCAAATGATTTTTTTATACGATTTTTTCCAATGTTAGCTAATTTGTAGTCTACCTTATATTTTACTAATGGCAAAATATACTACACTATGCCTAAATTTTATGCAAATTATACTCCACTTTAATTTATCTCTTAATAGACTTTCGATTTTTAACCCGGCTATTTAAGAAACAATTGAACATGAAGTTTATTATTATTAATAAATTTCATATTTATTGTTAAGTAATTATATTGTTAAATTATATGTAAGCTTAATGGTAATTAAACTTTCATCTACCCTGAAGTCTCTGAAGAAAAATCAATCAGATTTTCAAAAACTATTTAACTAGTTTAGAGTACAAAAATCTTATTGTAATTAAAGAACCGTACGAACAGAGACAAAATATACTGATATACGAGTAGACAGGCAACCTCGTCCTACGACTTAGTGTCCGTCGATAAATAATGATCTAAATGTCGCTAAGTGTGTCAAATCGTGAATTCCAACGATATTTCTCTTCGATTTTTGAAATAACGATAAAAATTGAGCTCTTACTCCGATACGAAACCGAGAGTAAAAATGTACAAGATGTCGTTTTTTGAAAATATTGATGTTGGTAATTTGATGTAGTGCTGTAATTTAGCGTGCGCGTTCATCGCATTCACATAAATGTTTGAACTCTATTATGGGAAGTCCAAAAATGTTTCTCATATCATTTTTAACACTAAAATTACTGACTAAAGTTACAGTAAACAAGCAAAGTCACCGTAACAACAGGAATTGGTAAAAAAGTATTAGAAAAAGTATTTTACGAAAAGAAATAGAGCAAGCAAATTCTGGCCACTCTCTTAATTAAACGGATAGGATAGTTTAACTTACGACTAAATTCAAATATTATATGGATTTAAAATTTCGAGTTTATAATTTTTAGATTTAAAATGACAAATTGAAATTACTACTACTACTTTATTCTGTTGTCGTCCACCATCGGACGTAGGCCTCCCATGCTTGGGCTTTAAAAACATACATAAGTAAAATAAACATTTTACTTAAGAAACTTGACTTTACAGGTCGTCGTACAAATTACTGGAATTCTAGTACGATATAGAAGACGATCTTAAAAACCAAATGTTCGCTTCATATAAGAAACTACCACAAAAAACACTACACCGTATTCGTAGATAGATTGCAGTAAATTATTACCAATAGTATAGACCAATTTTTAAATTTATTTGACATTCAATATAGTCAATATCAATTCTGAAGTAACAATAACAGGTACACCCGATTCTCGAACTTATTATTATGAAATTCATTTAAGATGGAATATCGTACAGTCAACAGTTTTGTCATGTAACTTTATCGTGACATTTTAGTAACGAATCAAAATCGTGACTGCAAACGTGTGATGGATTTTTTTGATTTGGAATTGTTGATTCTGATTGTGATAGTTTTAAAAGTGATAGCGAAGATAATTAGTGATTTGGAATCTAATAAATGTTGCTGATCTTTTTTTAATGCAAAAATGTTATATGAAAAAACTCACATTGAAGAGAAATTATTTAAAAACCAAGGATAAATAAAATAAAATAGATAAAAATGTCATAAAACAATTTTCACGTGATTAATTACTTTACAAACGAATTAAGTGATAATAGTCAATATAGTATTTGGTATAGATATGTATAAATTAAAAGTGGAACACTAAATGTGTGCTGTCAACGTTTTCATTGGTTATTTAACGAATTGGATCTTGCAAAATTGAAAATGGCTGAAAAATAATTCCAACAAGTTGTTTTTTAAGATAGAAGCTAAAAATTGTTCTTTTAGTTACGTTTGACGTAAATTAAATTTATTTTGTTCATTTACTGGTTTGGTACATTAAAAAAATATCTTATTAAATATCCATAATATGCTTACTTATCACCAACAGATTTATCAGACAACTTTAGAATTTAATAAAGTGTTTTAGAGCTTGACTTACAGTCAAGTTAAATATACTATTTAACAAAGTTAAAGATAAGTTGGTTTATATTAAAGTTAATTCATGGATAAGAACACATTTAGACAATACATGAATGCGTACTAATTAGGCAAGTATGTCACGTAATAGAAGTCTACCATTTACAAAACGATTTGGTCTACTTTAATAAATTACCTACTCATACATACAAAGCCCTTTGGGAATGAATGGACCACAACTTGTTGCTTCTAGGCCATTAATTGCTCAACCTGTTTTACCGCGTTATTGCAGTTCGTAGAATTTAAAGTTAGAACTAAATACCCCAATTTTTTGTTCAATCAAATTCATATACGTACCTACTTACAAAAGATGTAAATCATGGTTCATTTTTTTTGGTGTTAAAGAAGTTAGTGGTGCGTCGGACAGTTATAGTTTAAGTAGGTATATCACTACTTACCTCTTCTTCTTATCCTTCATGGTGGAACGGCACAAAACTCTTAACTATAATAGTAACTGTCTTAAAATATTCTAACGTCCACACTTAAACTTAGAAAGTATAGTAACAATATAATAAATTAGTTCAAAAATTACATGGACAAATACATTTTTAAAATATTTTATTTAGCACCAGAAAGGCCGGTTTGTACTACACGTTTGTTTGATTATATTCAAAACATTGTGAATGAAGATCGATCGATATTATTGAGTGGGAAGGAAAGCTGAAACGGTTGCGGTGTGACCGCTTCGTCCGACGACTGAACACGACTAAAGTCGGTGAAACGCGTGCCAGCTGCGAGCCTGCGCGCCTCAGACGTCGAGTGCCGAGTGCAGACCAGACGTCGGGATGTGCTTTGGCCTCTAAACACGCTCGGCCTGCCAAATCTACCGCCACCTCTTCAACCATCAATGAACTACAAAGACCTTGAATTACAACTTCGTGTTAGCAGCACCAACTCAACAACAAAACTCAATTCAACTTTTCAGAAAACTTTTACACCCCGTTGTTTAAAGACCACTTACATAACTTCGTGTTGTTATATGCTATATATGTGGGTGCTGATAAGTAGATTAAATTCAATACACGTGAACGTGACATTTGTAGTGTTATAGCTGTGTTTAGATTTCAATTAGTTATCTATAATCTAATAGGAAATAGAGAAATTATTATTATAGTTCCGAGGAATTATTTCTACACAATTTAGCCGTTTACATTTTTAAAGAGGCTCGTGGCTTAGTGAGTTAGCACAATTGAAAGTTAAGCAATCACATCCACATCTCTTCTTGGCCTTGCCTCGGAGAGAACGTTGAGCCGTCGCTTGGTGTCAGTCGTCATACAAACATCTGTGGCAATTGTTAAAGGTAATTGGAGCTCTAAATAGTCCGACAATTGTTTATGTATAAAAATTCGATATCGCCTTGTAGTTTAGATACGGAGGACTGATGGCAGTCGGTTCACGTAAAACATTGAAGTTTAGTCGTTTCTTAGAAGACCGAAAGCCAACTCTAACCTGGCTTGTGAAAAGAGTCAGAATGTGATGACTCTTTGTGTAATGAGCTAACTAGATATATTTTTTACATCTATATGCTTTAACTGTTTAGAAAACTAATGCACCGCCGACGCATAATCTTAATCCCGAAGTTATTAATGGCATAGGTTTCACTGTAACTGTTTTCAATTATCAGTAGACCAATTCTCGTAATAAAACTTCAGTCAAAATTTATTTTCGATAAACCCTCGATCTGCCATGTATCGTAAAAGGTATTTTCATACTAAAATGCTAAGGTAATATATTATTAAGACTAGCAGATTACCGATTTAATTTTCGGTCACAGTTACAATACAATATAATCATATTACAACCAACATTGAGAGTTTAATAATTAATTACACAAATATCTTTTATAACCATTGCAATATGTAGAGTTGGTCTGAATTTTAATTAAATTTTTATTACGAGATTTGGCCTTCAGCAATTATGCATACGATGTCATACAGACTATAAAGGCCAACGCGACAGAAGAGAAACAGAAATTTATAGTTATGAAGGAGTTAAATTCACTTCAGTATCAGTTTAAATGTAAACTACAGCTGACTCATTGGATTTACTATCTTTATTAATTATTCAAACGGTCAATGTGTTATCAATCATTGACAACACAGCGTGGGTGTAAGTTATCAACATTCCATTCACAGACGATCAATGACAGAATACTCTTATTGATTCCTATTCCCGTCCGGGCGAAATAATTCTGTGATGAGTACAATTATTTCTACTTCCATTACTTTTGTAAAATTTTCAATAAGTAAGTATTTCCGTAAAAAGTTTTAACTTTGGCTTATTAATCGTAAAAAAAATTAGACGAACGTTTGTGAAATACGAAAACGCAATGCTTTATTAAGTTTGAGTATGTAAAGTAAAAAGTCTTCATACCTTCGTCGTTGTACAAAGGGTACTAGTAAAGTCGTTAATCAAGACGGGATTTAAAATTTTAATAGTCCAGTTGACGTACACTGAATGTTTTAAAAATGAAAACAGTAATTATTGTAGACGTTCAAATAGTACAGACACCAACAGATCTAGATCTCATCCTAAAAATGTTATTATCATACTATTTTATTTTTTTACTGTTTTAGCAATGCTTACAACATTATAATTGCTATCGATTTGAACATGTAATATTCCGGTGTAGGTGACGTTGTCACACACAATAGTGTTACTATGTAATGACTATTGTAGTGTAATTAATTAATGAATTAATGAGTGACTATTGTAATGTAATTAATTAATGAAGTCAGGGTCACGTTAGTGATAGCTATTTCGTATATACGTATACGGGGAGAATGTTAGATGTTGTTTATTTAGAGCAACTTACTGTATCATAGATAAAAATTATTTTTCATACGTGGAGAACGGAGCTATTAGACGATAATGCTCGGGATATATCGCTTGATTTTTCAGGTGATTATTTGAATTTCACTTAAGATTGGACACTACACTTTAAAACTTAATTAATTAGGTTCGAAATTTAAAAGATAATTCTAAATCCCTTTATGAAAGTTTTACACCGATACGTCAAAATATATATATTTCCTTTGTCAACATTTCTTTTTTCCAATTTAATTCTAGTTAAAAATAAATCTCATTACATTTTTCTTAGCATAGAAGAATACTAAAACCTTTAAACATTACCCAGTCTTTCTCAATTTTTCTTCTTCTCGGTTTTATTTACGTGGATTTATATTTCTCGAAGTCAGTTTATACCTACTTCAAACGTGGCAGATTTTGGAAGAAGAAAGAGTAATAATAATAATAATAATGGATGGATGGATGCCATGGATCCCAAAAATTTTAGACCTATAACTTGTTTACCAACTACATATAAACTTCTAACATCTATTTCGAGACTCAAAATTACTACACACATAAATAATAATTCGGTACTCTCTATTTCTCAAAATGGATGTAGAAGTGGGGCCCGTGGCACTAAAGAGCTCCTTATCATAGACAGGACCATTAGCCAACAGGTACGTCGTAATCGTAAGAGTCTGGCGACATGTTGGATAGATTATAAGAAGGCTTATGACTCAGTTCCACATACATGGCTTTTGAAGGTGCTAGAGTTGTACAAAATTGATGCAACTCTGTGCACTTTCTTAAGGTCGTGTATGAGTCAATGGAAAACAACACTTCGCTATCCAGGATGTCGGCAGACTGCGATAAATGACATACTTATAAAGATCGAGCGAGGTATATTTCAAGGTGACAGTCTGAGTCCCTTGTGGTTTTGTCTAGCTTTGAACCCTCTCAGTACTCTGTTAGAGGGTTCAGGGTTAGGCTATCGGTTGCAGAAAGATGGGGTGCTGGGCTAGAAAACCTCCACGTGGTGCACCCTGGTAACGTTGGCGGCGGCATTGTTTCTTCCGATGCCTTTTGGAAGAGGACATCACCGCCAACGGCTAATAGTCTAGCACAAAGAGGAGGCCTTACTTCTTGGGCCATTCGGTCGAGGCTTGGTCCAACAGAGAGGGTGTATCTGCCGGTTCCTCTGTTGGCTCTTCGCTCTTCGGAGCAATGAGGAGGAAAACCGTCCGTTCAGCGGTGGAAAAGGTAGGACGGGCTCGGTGTGTACTTACACTGCCACCGTGCAGGCATCAGGAGACATAGTCTCCCTGCCGCCGTCGACATATCGTAGTCCCGAGTTGGAGTCTCACGACTCCAATCGGGGGCGAGGGTCTTGGCTTAGCCGCCTGGACTACGAGGAAGAAAACCTCTATAAAAAATTACTCCGAATCCCGTGTTCTGGTGCGTGGGCAGGGGATGCATGGCTGATGGGCAGTTCAGTCGTAAGCGCACTCCCAGCCGAGGCACCTGCGGACCCCTCGGTTGGGCATAAATATACGCTTGCCCGGGTATTGGGGATCTCTGCCCGGGTCGACCTTTGTTCTCCCCATCTCGTGGGTTCAAATATGGAATCATTATCAATTAAAAACAAAACCAATACAGACGAAAAGAAGGAGAAAAAAAACAGAGGGGGAAAGAGTGCAAGAGCGGACGACTTCTCTTCCAACGAAGAGGTGACATTGGCTAGCACGCCTATCTAGGTGGGGCTCCCAGAAGTCATTATGGCTGCTGGGAGCCGTAGAATATCGGAATGATTGCGTTCAAAATCTGTCGCAGGTGGTAGCTCCAGTGGGAAGGAGTACACACTGGAGCTTATGGAAACGGAGCTCTGTGATAGCCGGAAACGCGGACGCTCCAGGGATGACGGCAGCGATACGTCTCAGGAGATGTTACCTCCCAAGGTTGCAAGCAGCCGTAGAGGGAGGTCACGAACTCCGGCCTCGGTCCCGTCAGGCTCCGTTTTCTGCAAGGCAGGAGCCTACAGAAGAGTCAGGGCGGACGGCGAAGCATTAGCGGAAGAGGAGGTCGCAGATCTCTTGCTTAAAATGAAGGAGCCGATGGTAGGGAGTTCTGTTCTCCAAACACCATCGTCCATGCAGGAGAGAGCAAAAGCGGCGGTGGCCATCATCCACAAAGTGGCCACCAAGTCTAGTAACCTTAAGGGCTGTTTTGTGAAGGCCCTTAAGGACTCCTCTGCCGCTATTGCGGGGGTCTTGGAGAGCCTTATCGGAGACATGGCTCGTCTCCAGGCAGCCAACGAGCGTCTGACGGGGCAGGTGACTGAGCTCAGTGCTCAGTTTGCTCAATTCCGGGCAGATCGCCCCGAAAGAGAAGGCTCGCCTCCGTCACAACTTACTCCCTCTTCCAACCTCGGGGGTATTCCTGATGCCCACCTGCGCCAAATCACGGACGCAGTTTGGCGCATGATGGACGGGCGTCTCGCTGGCCTGGCGGCGAGGCTGCCTCCGGCCTCAGTTGTCCGATCGCCGCTCGCGGCAAATAGACCTAAGACCGTATCGGTGCCATCAACGCCTCCCGTTGCGGGCGGTCGTGTGTCCTATGCGGCGGTGGCGTCTGTGTCTGCCGCTCCTGCGGTTGCTCCGAGGGCACGACAGGCGGCTAAAGCAACAGCCAAGACAGGTGCACCGAGGTCAGGGCCCAAAACGGCGGCCAGGTCTAGGAGCGGAATTCCCTCCGCTCTCCACTCCAGCCGCTGTACCTGGCGCCTCCACGTCTGCTCCCCCCATATCTGCCCCTTCCACGGATGGTTGGCAGGTAGTCGGGGGGACTAAGAAGTCCCAACCCCGCAGTCGCTATCGGTGGTAGTGGCCACTACGAAGAGGCTGCGCAAGCTGCAGGTGCCCAAAACCGCGGCGGTGGTGGTCACCGTGTCACCGGAAGCGGCTAACGGCGGACTGTCTTACGCGGCCATCTTCCAGAGGGCCCGGGCTAGTCTCGCCAATGACATCGGGACGGAAGGAGTCAGGTTGCGCCTCGCTCAGACGGGAGCTCGTGTCCTAGAGTTCCCTGGAGCCGAAGGTGCAAAGACGGCTGATACGTTTGCCGAAAAGTTGCGGGGCATGTTTGCGGCCACGGATGGTGTTAAGATCGTCAGGCCTACCAAGTGTGCAGAGTTGCGCATCTCGGGCCTGGATGACTCCATAACGGCCGAGGATGTCCGTGTTGCAGTAAGAGATAAGACAGGGTGCAACGCGGACATCATTAGGGTCGGCACCATCCGCCCCGGTCCAGGAGGGCTTGGCGCAGTGTGGGTCAGCTGTCCCGTAGCATCGGCCAAAATCTTGGGCGATGCCGGTAGGCTGCTCATCGGTTTCGTGAGCGCTAGGATCACAGTCCTGGCAGCGAGACCGATGAGATGTTTTAAATGTCTGGCATCGGGACACACACGTGCCAAGTGCGCCAGCTGTTTTGACTGCAGCGGATTATGTTTCCGCTGCGGTCGACCGGGGCACAAGGCGGCTGAATGCTCTGCCGCCCCTCACTGCCCGGCGTGTGCGGCGGGTAACAAGCCCGCCAATCACCAAATTGGGCAGGGAGGCTGCAAACCTCCCTACAATTCTCGGCAAGCGTCGGGGCTAGCCAATCGACCCAGGCTGCCTCTGATGTCGTTCACATGTCGGCATCGTTGCCCATGGAGGAGGTTGTAGAGACGGTCGAGTAATGGCCCAAGTCTCCAACCTCCTGGTCCAGACGAACCTGAACCACTGTGCCGCGGTGCAGGACCTTTTCCTGCAAACCATGACACAGTGGTCGATCGGTGTTGACGTAGCCGCGGAACCCTATTATGTTCCTCCCCATCCAAACTGGATGGGTGACCGGGACGGTTCCGTGGCAGTCGTTGGCTCCACGGCGGCTCATTCCCCGCCCTTGTCGCTAAGAGACAAGGGCACTGGATATGTTGCTGCCGAGTGGGGGAGGATCACTGTATATGGTGTATACTTCTCCCCCAACCGGAGTTTGAACGACTTCGAGGTTTTCCTTAACAACTTGGAAACCTCGATGCGGCGTCTAACGTCTGGGCACGTCTTAGTGCTGGGGGACTTCAACGCAAAGTCGATTGCGTGGAGTTCCCCCAGGACGGACGCTAGGGGCGAGGCCGTAGAGGAGTGGGCGGCCTCAGTGGGCCTCTGCTTACTAAACAGGGGCTCCACCAACACGTGCGTGCGACAGCAGGGAGGGTCGATAGTGGACCTTTCGTTCGCTACCCCTGCCCTCGCCGCACGAGTAAGGAACTGGCGTGTCCTGGAAGAGGTTGAGACGCTCTCGGACCATCTCTATATCCGATTTGAGCTCTCCCGGTCCCAGGACGCCAGTAGGGGTCACGCGGCGCGGCGTTCGTCTCGCTTTCCGCGGTGGGCTGTAGCCAAATTAAATAGGGACCTACTAGAGGAGGCGGCCATTATTCACTCTTGGCTGTCTCCGCAGGCCCCGACCGAGGAGGTCGACATGGGGGCTGGTCGCTTCTGCGAAGCGATTGCACATATCTGTGATGCGGCCATGCCCCGCATCCGAGGTTGCCGGCCTCCACGGAAGGAGGTTTACTGGTGGTCCCAGGAGTTGGCGGACCTCCGTGCGGCCTGTACTCGTGCCCGGAGGTCCTACACCCGTAGTCGGCGGCGACACCTCGAAGAAGGCGGGGAGGACCAGCTTCATGAGGAGTACCGAGAGGCGCGGAAAACTCTGAAGCTGGCCATCAGCCGCGCCAAAGAAATTAAGAGAAAGGAAATGCTGGAGGGTCTCGATAGTGACCCCTGGGGTCGCCTCTATCGTGCGGCGCGACAAAAGCTCCGCACGTCGGGCCCCCCCCTTACAGAGACACTCCAGCCCAGCTTCCTGCGGGAAGTGGTCGAGGGCCTTTTCCCGCAGCGTGCGGAGCACACGCCCGCGTCGATGGCCTTCATGGTCGAAGACGACAGGGTGAACGAAGACAATGTGCCGCCCGTCAGGGAATCGGAGGTAGGGGCGGTTATTCTACGGATCCGCTCTAAGAACACCGCTCCCGGGCCGGACGGGATACCTGCCCGAGTGCTAGCCCGAGCCCTCGAACACATGTTGGACCGCCTCAGGGAGGTCCTGGACGCTAGCTTGGCGTCCGGACGCTTTCCTATTAAGGAAGCCGGGACGGCCAGCCGAATCGGTAGCGGCCTATAGGCCCATCGTGTTGCTGGACGAGGCGGGTAAACTGTTTGAGAGGATACTCTCTGCCCGCATCGTCCGGCACCTCTGCGAGGTGGGCCCCGATCTGTCGGACGCCCAATTTGCTTTTCGGGCGGGGCGTTCGACGGTCGATGCTGTGCTGCGCTTGAGGGCCGTTACCGAAGAGGCAGTGAGCTGTGGCGGCGTGCTGTTGGCGGTGTCGTTAGACATCGCTAACGCATTTAATAGCCTGCCATTTAGCTGCATCAGGGAAGCCCTCCACTACCACGGGGTGCCAGAGTACCTGAGGCGGCTTGTGGCAGACTATCTTGAGGAGCGTACTGTCATGTACGAGGACCGTGACGGTGTTCTGAGGCGGCGGCCCATGTCGTGCGGTGTTCCACAGGGGTCTGTCCTCGGACCACTCCTGTGGAACATGGGATACGACTGGGCCCTCCGAGGTCGTCTTCCCCCCGGGTTGGGCGTAATTTGTTACGCAGATGACACATTGGTCACAGCCCGGGAAGTGAACTTTCAAGAGGCGGCGCGCTTGGCCACCACGGGAGTCGCTTTGGTGGTCGGGCGTATTGAGGCGCTGTGTTTACGGGTGGCCCTAGATAAGACGGAGGCCCTTTTATTCCATGGGCCCCGTCGTGGCCCACCACCCGGCGCCTCTATCGTAGTCAATTCGGTCCTCGTACCGGTTCAGGCCCAGATGAAGTACCTGGGCCTGATCCTTGACGGGAGGTGGCTCTTCGACGAGCACTTCCGACAGCTTTCTCCAAAGCTGGTCGGCGCTGCCTCTGCCCTCGGGCGACTTTTGCCGAATTTGGGTGGAGCCAGCGTCGCGACTAGACGGCTATACGCGGGGGTTGTCCGGTCAATGGCGCTGTATGGTGCGCCGGTGTGGGCGGCGGCTCTGTCCGCCCAGAATAGGGTTCGCCTCTGGCGCCCTAAGAGGATATTGGCGGTTAGAGCTATACGCGGGTACTGCACCGTATCGACGGAGGCGGCGTGCGCCTTGGCCGGAACTCCGCCGTGGGATTTGGAGGCGGAAGTGCTCGCCGAAGTTTATCGGCGGACGGCTGATTTCCGGGCGGATAGCGGCATACGGCCCCCGCCCGAAGAGATACGCGAGTGGCGAGAGGCCGCTCGTCGAGCCACGATGGCTCGTTGGTCGTTCCGGTTAGAGACTCCTCGTGCTGGCTTTGCCCTCGTGGAGGCTCTCCAGCCGGTCATCGCCGTGTGGGCAGGGCGGCAGCACGGGACCCTTTCCTTCCGACTGACGCAGGTCCTTTCCGGGCACGGTTGCTTCGGGATGTATCTGCACTCGGTCGCCAGGAGGGAATTGAGTCCCGCCTGTCATCACTGCGACTGCAGTGAGGACTCGGCTCAGCACACGCTGGCGGTTTGTTCCGCCTAGGCGGCACAGCGTGGGGTCCTTACCACAGTTATTGGAGGAGATCTCTCGCTACCGGCCGTCATACGCTCCATGGCCGGTAGCGACAGTTGTTTTACCGCGGTCGCAACCTTCTGCGAAGACGTAATTTCGCGGAAGGAGGCGGCGGAGAAGGCCCGGGAGGACGATATCTACTCGGACCTGATTCACCGCCGGCGAGCCGGGCGGCAGAGGCGCGCATACCAGCGCCTCATGCCGCCTTGAGTGTGGCCGCGGGTGGACGGGACGGGTTTTCCCCTCCATCCGCTACAATGGCCAGCCGCGAGGAGGCGACGTCCGCGTGTGTCGTACGTCTCCTAAAATAAAGAGTTTATCCGCAGATGGTGCCCGAGGTAGCGGGCAGGCGCTAGGAGGGATCTGGATGTCGTAATAGCAGCGGTTCCCGGATCCCTCCTATCTCAGGCGCAGAGTGGCACACCGTGTGGTTTTAGTCGGTCCGATTCCAACACACCACCCCGTCGTAAGCCCCGGTGGGGTGACGGCCCGAGGGGGTTTCCACACGTAAAAAAAAAAAGAAAAAAAAAATCGGTTGCAGAAAGATAATCAAGTTATATCTCACCTTCTTTATATGGATGATTTGAAATTACTGGCCTCCACAAAATTACAATTGACGGCGTTATTAAGGGTCACTGAAAACTTTAGTAATTCTATCAAAATGGAATTTGGTGTAGACAAGTGTGCAGTCATGTATGTAAAGAAGGGCGTGATTGTAGAATCTGAAGGAATAGAACTTTCAGATTCAACAAAACTCAGATCTCTGTCTGCCACCGAAACTTACAAGTATCTGGGTTTTTCACAGTCCTTGGGAATACCAGAATCTGGCGTGAAACAAATGTTACAAGAACGCTTTTTTGGCCGCCTAAAAAAAGTACTTAAAAGTCTTTTATCAGGCGGTAACAAGGTGCGAGCCTATAACAGTTGGGTCATGCCGGTCATGCACGTTCATCGGTTATGAGATTGTATATTCCGCGAAAGTTTGGAGGTCGTGGTCTATTAAATATCAAGATTCTACACAATCACGAGATATACAATCTCAGAGAATATTTTCTACAGACGAATGTGGGAGTGCATCGTAATGTAGTTGCAGTGAATACTGGTTTCACCCCGCTCGCTCTGGCTAAAGAGAATTGGCGCAAACCTGTAGTACTTAGTACTACTGATCGCAAGGAAGTATGGAAGGGTAAAGAACTTCATGGTCGATTTTATCGGGCCCTACACGGGTCTGATATAGACTTTTAAGCGTCGACGTCTTGGCTACGGTATGGTGATCTCTTCGGAGAAACCGAAGGTTTTGTTTGTGTAATTATGGACGAAGTTATCATGACGAATAACTACCGGAAATATATCCTGAAAGATAGTACAGTTGACATCTGTCGGGCGTGCCACCGTCCTGGAGAATCTATTAGGCATATTATTTCCGGTTGTTCTCGTCTTGCTAACGGTGAGTATTTGCACAGGCACAACCAAGTAGCCAGGATCGTACAACTTGCCCTTAAATACCAACTTGTCAATTTCGAAGTACCTTACTACAGGTATGTGCCCGACCCAGTTCTCGAGAACGGTCGTGCTACGTTATATTGGGATCGATCTATTATCACAGATAGGACTATTGTTGCCAATAAGCCTGATATTGTGGTGATAGATCGATTAGAGCGCCGCACAATGATTGTCGATAACATGACATTCTCATGACGAGAATCTCGTGAAAGTTGAAAAAGGAAAACAATTGAAGTATTTGGATCTGTCTCACGAGATTGCCGACATGTGGAATGTGGATTCGGTGATTATTGTTCCGATAATCATATCTGTTCATGGATTGATAGCGAAGAGCCTCGACCAACACCTTAAGAGGCTCACGTTAGAAGGTTGGATCAAGGGTCTGATGCAGAAGGCAGTCCTCCTTGACACGGCCCGTATTGTGAGGAGGTTCCTGTCTTTGGAACCCTAACCACCGGTGTCTTGGTCCCTGTACCCGATGTCGGTGGTCTACTACTATTTTTTATATTTTTAAATGTGTATTTTTTATTTTTTTTTTATATATTTAAAAATGTAACAAATATGAGTATATCACGAAATAAAGAAAATAATAATAATAATATATCTTTTTATTGTACACCAGATTAAATTCAGAGGTAACTTAAAGCTGAGGAAGTACAAGTGGCGGCTTTATTACCCGTTGACAATCTCTTACAAGCAAACGTGGGATGGAAATAGAAGCGTGACATGGAAAGTATAAGGTAGTGCCTGGTGTATTAGAAGTACATAAGAAAAGGAAATTAAAGTAGTATGTATAAATTATATGAAGTGATAGTAATATGTCGTGTAAATTTTTAAATAAATAAATACAAAAAAAACAACTGAAACTTATAGATATATCCATACATATCTAAAGAGAACACCTTTACCTAATCGAGTGCAGCAAAGTTAACTAAGTAACATTGATATCGCCCCGGTAATGTTCCTTTACCAGTCTCTTAAATGCTGTTTGCGCACGTCTAATCTCAACTGGTAGTGCGTTCCATAGTCGAACTGCTTGGACAGAAAAGGAGTGGTCGAGGAATTTAGTAGTGTGCCCTGGCATTTTTAATTTTAAGTTCTCTGACGATCTCAACACCATCCCAATGGATGTGTGTTATGTAGGAAGTTAAACCGTGATTTAAGATAACGTGGAGTAAGAGGATTGAAAAGAATGTTACATAAAAGAGAAAGAACATGTGTGTTCCGGCGAAGCTGGATAGGTAACTACTGAAGCTGTTTACGATAGTCGGATAAATGATCATATTTACGCAATCCAAACATGAATCGTATACAAAGATTTTGGAGTCTCTCAAGCTTATTCAATTGATTTTCTGTGAGATCAAGATAAGTGCCATCAGCATAATCAAGAATAAGCAAATAAGGAGGGATTGTGTGAGAGTAACCTTAGTAGATGTAGGTAGGAAATTGCGTAGTCTGCGTAAAGATCCTGCAGCAGCAAACATTTTACGACTCAGCTCTTGTAGCTGAGGGCCCCAGGATAAAGTACTATCAATGTGGAAGTTTTGTCCAATCAATTTTGGAGATCATTCGTGAGCTTCCAACGACAATGACCTGAGTCTCAGATGGGTTAATTTTCAGGCCGTAGGTGTTGCTCCACTTACATATTTTATCCAGGTCAGCGTTAGTGGTATTGATAGCATCAGTCAGATTAGCTGGTGATGCTCTGGTATAAATTTGGAGATTATCCTCGTATAGGAGGTAGGAAGAATACAGATCATTAGTGATGGTGTTGATAAAAATAGAGAAAAGTATGAGAGAAAGCACGCCACTCTGTGGTACACAGGCTGCTGTACTACACCAAGAAGAAACAGTGCTTTCAATACGAATGCGCTGCCGGCGACCAAACAGGTAGTTGCGAAACCAGTCAATCGCAGTTGGAGATCTGTTGAGAGAGCGTAGTATACACAGCAGAACGTCAAAGTCAACAGTGTTGAATGTATTATTAAAGTCTAAAAGTGTTAGAACTGTGAGATAACCATTCTCCATAGCAAATTTGATCTCCTCCGTAACATGGACAAGGTTAGTAGTGGTGTTGTGGCCGGTTCGAAAACCGGTTTGGAGAGGATTTAATAGCAGGTTTTTGGATAGGAAATGTGAGAATTCAGTATGGATAAGATGTTCAAGGACCTTGGAGAGAAAGGAAAGAATTGAAATTGGGTGGTAGTCGGTAAAGGATCCGGGATATTTCTTTTTGGGAATGGGTATTATTTCAGCGTCCTTCCAAGCTTTTGGCAACACGCTGTAGGAGATGGAATAATTTAGGATAATACAGATGACAGGAAGAATTTCATCAAGGATTGGGATATAGGCTATAGTATAGGAATCTATAATGATATCATTATGTGCATTTCTGTTTTATTCTGATTTTTAAAAACTAAGGTTTAATTTTAGGTTTACTAGAACATTTAGTTAGGTTGTAAAGTTAGCAAGGATGGGCTGTTAGTAACAAGGAGAGAGCACAGCTTACATAAGATATTTAGGTATAAATTAGGGTATAGCATAAGTCTATTCTATTTTTAATAATACTATGTTATAATATGGATCAAATGTAATTAATAATTTCATAAAATTCCTCAACTGAAATAACTGTTTATGTTAAAAGTAAAATCGTTTGGATAGTAAAAGTAAGTAGTTCAATAAAATATACATCACACAAAGTATTGTTGTAGTGTTATTTTCGTAAAGCCTTCTAGAGGTTTGTATAAAGAATGACAGGCCGCTGGTAGGTCCGACTTTGACATTATAAATATGTCAAAATCGGACCTAAATTGCAGTCGCAGTATCTGTTTCATATGGTACTCGTAGCAACTTCTTCCTGCATGTATGTAAATGGCTGTAAAACATACAGGTATACATAAATTCACGCCCGTTTACCCATAGAGCAAGGTAGAGGCATATTAAACGGCCACTTTTCGGCAGTGTTTTGGTCCCACATAATGGGTGGTGAACTTATTGCCGCTAATCGGGATATTTTGTTAACTAGAGCCCTGTCCATCGATCAGCAAGTGTATCACTTGCAGATGAGGTTGACTTGGGGCCCTAAGTTCTTGGTGGGAATCTTACGCGTCTAGGACTGCGAAAGTATATAACACTTCTTCAACCTATTTTTGTGTCTAAGCCATCTTCTTACGTAGTCGGGTTTTGAGTTTTAAGACGTTCTTTTATGCTTTTTCAATACCATCGGAGTGAGAAACAACCCGTTTATTGTTTTTCTAGGATAAAATAAATCCAACACTTTTCAAAGTACTAAAGCTTGTCTACATCTAAAATACTTTTCCCTATTAAAAATGATGTCATTCCATTGATGCGTGAAGTAAACAAAAACTATCAACAAATACTATATCACTTTATATTAATGAGGATGTTTATGAATAAACAATGACAATATTCTTACGAAAATTTTTTTGTTTTTATTTCATTAAACATACAGCTGTGGTGACTTCCACATACAGTGCAAACAGAAAAATATACTACAGCGCCATCTAGCGAAGATACATCAAACTACGGAGTATAATGAACTACGAAGCAAGTACTAATCCTGTATCGCGAAATAGAGATTCTCGTGGTGATTGGCATGTATACAATAACTCAACGTTAACCATAGGGCTGTGACCCGCCAGGCATGATCAGCCCGCCTGGTCGGAAGATCATGAAACCCGCTCCCTCCACACAGCCCAAACTGCAGACGGCTGCAGACTAGAGAAACTACTCCAGTTACTCTATTCTTGATAGTAAATATAGCTAACATTTTCATTTTTGCAATATCAATAATCAGATCACATATTTTATCTACCTCGTACTATTCAGTTCCTTAGTCAATTGAGTATTATGTTAATTTAATAAAGAATTTGCTCTAAAAAACTTTATAGTTTTCCTCACCACTTAATTACACTCAAGAAGCATGGATATCATTGTAGACATTCGCAGGTTTCACAAAGAGGTTCTATGTTAACCGAAATTAGCCCCCAATGAAGCGCTACTGACGAATGATGTATGAGAAGTATGTATAAGTATAGTAGCAATACACCTGCAGACACTACACTACAGTTTTTATTGCTACTTAAAGTGCAATGGATAATGTACTCCAGGATAAGACACAACGCAACAAACATTAGTAATAGTACCTAACCAGAACACTATAGCAATACTGAACATGACATAAACGGAGGCGCTGTAGTTTCGTCCTAAGCGCCTGACTAGATCGACAGATATCGCGCGTTACTACAATTTTAGCGACAGGTGTTATTTAACACACGGGGGAACATTACAAGCCGTAAGTGGTCCGAGGTACGTTCAGGGATTTCTTTACTGGGGTGCATCTGGTTCGGTTCGAGTCCGACATAACCACCTTTTTGTGGTATCAAATTAAATCTCTTACAACACACTCATCAGTACCTTCCAATAGAAAGTATCCTAAACAAGCTTCAAACATTTCGTTTGAACATAAATTAATTGTAAAAAAAATAAAACATGTGTTTATACACCCTGAATATCAAGTAGCAAAATGGGAGGGGAGTGCAAAGTAATATCATATTTTATATTAGTTAATAGTATATTGATGTTCCTCCTGAAAAGAATTCTGATGGCACTCATAAGTAGTATTAATGTTCTAGGACATAAAAATCAGCCTAAACTCGATGACTTTATCGAACTTAATTATGAAGTTCCTATGCAAGTCCATGGTCAGAATAGCTCCATCTTATCTTATTACTGTATGGGTATGAGAATACATACATATGTTTATAAGTACATACATTCGAAAAAGTAATTTCCCTTGAGAATATCCCCTCTTCACGGCGTGGTTTTACGTACGGTTGTAAGAAAAGTAAAGAATCTTCAGCTCATAATAACACTTTAATTCATCGCACGCCAGACACGGAATTTATATTAGAAGGCACGATAAAAGTTTGAAAGACAGTCAACGTACAAAACACTACCAAAGTTACACATGTACAATTTGCACTACTCAAATATGTATGTGTTGAACGTATGTACGTTGTAAGATTATTTTTTATTCGTATTCTCTAAAGTGAAATAATATGGCCCGGTTCACCTTCAGGGGACGCCTGAGGCCGGCCGTCGGGGTCGTTTTTTTGTTGGCACCACCACTTGCTCATAGTAGAGGAGCCGTAGAAGGGATTCCGGGATTTACTCGAGCGCGGCAGATTAATATACAGGGGGATACCTTGTACTCTATTAAGTACTTACACCAAATATGAGACTTCTATATATGATCGCCCGTCAAGGATAAAGGATCAGATTAGTAAAAAAAAATTGATCATCACACATTTTCGAGCGCGTCAGATTAAGATAAGATGAGGTAGTTACGTGCTAAAACGTGTAGATTTCACTAATCTGACAATTTGAGTGAGACGTAAAGAAGGGGGAGGGCTACAAAATTGTAAAAAAAACGTCACTTGGACATTCTCGAGCGTGGCTAAATTTTTTTTTATTTTGAACGGAATAATTCAAGCGTCCCTGAGAAGCCGGAGATTCGAAGGGATTTTCTAGCCCGTCTACAAAACAAAAAATATTTCATCGAAAGCATTAATCGTGGTTGTCAGTTATGACTGGTGTCACGTGTCAAAGAAAAAATATATTGTATTACAATTTGTCGGATGTGTGGACAATATCTTAGACAAATACTATCAAGTACATATATTATAGTAGTGTTTGTTTGTTCGTAAGGTAATAATTTTCTATAATACATATATATAAATATTAAATACATTTATAAGCATTGTTTATGGTGAACTTGTAAAGTGTATGTATGTATGTCATCAACAGGAATGTTTCCTTACGTATTTTATCCTCAAAGGGATAGGCTGGGGTGTGTTGACTATCTTGACTCATCTACTTAAATTATATTCTCATACAGAACAAATGATCACGCTCGTTACACAATATCTCTCTTGGATGAGAATCGAACCCACGACTTCTGTCTAAGAACCCGAATCGCCAAACACTAGATTTGTTTTTTGAATGAAATCATCTCATCTATTTACTTTGCAATGACAAAAGAAACGATTTAGGTACATTAAAGCAATTTATTAGTTTATAATCAGGTTCGATTAGATTATGTATAACTTCAAATCCTTACTAATATTGTAAATGTGAGAATGTTTTTGTTTCTTTGAATGTTTGTCTTTCTTTCACGTCGCTACAGAGTGATTTTATGATATGATTTTTATACCTAGAGATAGTTAGGTGATTGGAAAGTAATAAAAGATTCTTATTATCACGGTAAAATATCTCACTCTCGCGGGAGGATCCATTATAATGCGTATTTCAATCATTCCAAATTTTATAAATTTCCATAGATGGCGCTATTAGATTTTTCGTCCGATTGCATATGGTAGAAAATCTGTCATTAGACTATAAAAAATACCTGCAGATTTTTAATAATGTATGGATGTTTGTTCCTCTTTCATGCAAAAATTACAGTTCAGGTTTAAATGAAACTTTACAGTAATATAACGTATACATCAGCATATCGTATAGGCTATTATTTATCACGATAACCGACATTCTCGCGGATGGAGCCACAGGCAAAAGCTAGTAATAATTAAAAAAACAAGGACAAGTGTGAGTACGACTCACGCATTGGAAGTTCGAGTAGAGCTTGAACACAGCAGGCCAAATTTATTAATATACAGGTATTTTTGTCTGTAAGTTCATCTAATTTTTGGGTCTCTTGTCTTTGTCAATTTTGGGTCAAGTAATTTCGAGTACTGGTTTGAAAGATTAACTTAACTCTGTCACTCTAAAAGTACTAATCGATATTCGACACACTCATTGTTTCCGTAAAATATAATATTTTATGTTTGTGTCTGACTTGATTTTTTCTTGTACTTGTGCTTTGGAGCCTAAATCCTTACAACATCCTTTCATCCCTAACATCCTGTACCAAATGGAAACTGATAATTTCATCGATCAATTTATTTTCAACACACGCAACTTTTTCTGCGTTTCTATAAAGAAATAGATTTCTTCGTTTAACGCAAAATTTTAAACTAATGCTCAGTCACTATTAGTCGTAGCGTGATGTGAATGGGCGCCCTATCCAACACAATTTTTTTTTTCTATTTGAGCCTGCTATATCTGGCACTAATATACTCAATTATCAGTTACGAATTGTGTAATTATGACCGCACTTACAAAACGTATATGGAAAACATATACAATTAAAATTTAAAAAGCTAGCACAAAGATTAGTACTTGAAATGTAAAAATATTTGAAAAGATTAACTTGTAGGAATAATTATCATCATTTATCATTTGCTGTGTCAGAAATAGTTAAATCAACATATCGAGATACTTATAAGCAATTGTTGCAACGCTGTAATGTACTGCCAATACAATATAAATTTAAATTGCTATAATGAAGGCAGAAATTGTGAATATAAACCAGCTGTGTACAATACACCTAAATGTAAATTAGAGAGGTGCCTAATCTAAAGAATTTCTTGCACAAATTTAATAATTTACATAAAACCAGAATATGTCGTTACATATTCCCTGAAACGTTAAATCCAATACCAGAGTATTTAGTGCGTAGATATGTAACAAAAATTTTATTGTGAAAATATTACGACGTTCGACTGTACGGTTGGCCTAGTGGTTTAAGCGGCCACGACGGGGGGAACGAGGACGATGTTCCGCCCGTCAGGGAATCGGAGGTAGGGGCGGTTGTTCTACGGATACGCTCTAAGAACACCGCTCCCGGGCCGGACGGGATACCTGCCCGAGTGCTGGCCCGAGCCCTTGAACACATGTCGGACCGCCTCAGGGAGGTCTTGGACGCTAGCTTGGCGTCCGGACGGTTCCCTGAGTGTTGGAAAAGCGGGAAGCTGGTCCTATTGAGGAAGCCGGGACGGCCAGCCGAATCGGTGGCGGCCTATAGGCCCATTGTGTTGCTGGACGAGGCGGGTAAGCTGTTTGAGAGGATACTCTCTGCCCGCATCGTCCGGCACCTAAGTGAGGTGGGCCCCGATCTGTCGGACGCCCAATTCGATTTTCGAGCAGGGCGTTCGACAGTCGATGCTGTGTTGCGCCTGAGGGCCGTTACCGAAGAGGCGGTGGGCTGTGGCGTTGTTGTGTCGTTAGACATCGCCAACGCATTTAATAGTCTGCCATTTAGCTGCATCAGGGAAGCACTCCACTACCACGGGGTGCCAGAGTACCTGAGGCGGCTTGTGGTGGACTTTCTACAGGAGCGTACTGTCATGTACGAGGACCGAGACGGTGTTCTGAGGCGGCAGCTCATGTCGTGCGGTGTTCCACAGGGGTCTGTCCTCGGACCACTCCTGTGGAATATAGGATACGACTGGGCCCTTCGAGGTCGCCTTCCCCCCGGGCTGGATGTAATTTGTTACGCCGATGACACATTGGTCACGGCCCGGGGAGCTAACTTTCAAGAGGTGGCGCGCCTAGCCACCACGGGAGTCTCTCTGGTGGTCGGGCGTATTGAGGCGCTGGGTTTACGGGTGGCCCTCGACAAGACGGAGGCCCTTTTGTTCCATGGGCCCCGTCGTGGTCCGCCCTCCGGCGCCTCCATCGTAGTCAATTCGGTCCTCGTACCGGTTCAAGCCCAGATGAAGTATCTGGGCTTGATCCTTGACGGCAGGTGGCTCTTCGACGAGCACTTCCGACAGCTTTCTCCAAAGCTGGTCGGCGCTGCTTCTGCCCTTGGGCGACTTTTGCCCAATTTGGGTGGAGCCAGCGTCGCGACGACTATACGCGGGGGTTGTCCGGTCAATGGCGCTTTATGGTGCACCGGTGTGGGCGGCGGCTCTGACCGCCCAGAATAGGGTTCGCCTCTGGCGTCCTCAGAGGATATTGGCGGTTAGAGCCATACGCGGTTACCGCACTATATCGACGGAGGCGGCGTGCGCGTTAGCCGGAACTCCCCCGTGGGATTTGGAGGCAGAAGTGCTCGCTGAAGTTTATCGGCGAACGGCAGGCTTTCGGGTGGGTAGCGGCATTCAGCCCCCGCCCGAAGAGATACGCGAGTGGCGAGAGGCTGCTCGTCGAGCCACGATGGCTCGTTGGTCGTCCCGGCTGTAGGCTCCACGTGCTGGCTTTGCCGCCGTGGAGGCTCTCCAGCCGGTCATCGCCGAGTGGGCAGGGCGGCAGCACGGGACCCTTTCCTTCCGACTGACGCAGGTTCTTTCCGGGCACGGTTGCTTCGGGAAGTATCTGCACTCGGTCGCCAGGAGGGAATTGAGTCCCGCCTGTCATCACTGCGACTGCAGTGAGGACTCGGCTCAGCACACGCTGGCGGTTTGTTCCGCCTGGGCGGCGCAGCGTGGGGTCCTCACTGCAGTTATTGGAGGAGATCTCTCGCTACTGGCCGTAATACGCTCCATGGTCGGTAGCGACAGTTGTTTTACCGCGATCGCAACCTTCTGCGAAGACGTAATTTCGCGGAAGGAGGCGGCGGAGAAGGCCCGGGAGGACGACCTCCACTCGGACCCAATACGCCGCCGGCGAACCGGGCGGCGGAGGCGCGCGTACCAGCGTTTCATGCCGCCTTGAGTGTGGCCGCGGGTGGACGGGACGGGTTTTGCCCTCCATCCGCTATAGTGGCCAGCCGCGAGGAGGCGACGTCCGGGTGTGCCGTACGTCGCTTAAAAGGAGAGTTTATCCGCAGATGGTGCCCATGAGCGGGCAGGCGCTAGGAAGGATCTGGATGTCGTAATAACAGCTGTTCCCGGATCCCTCTTATGTCAGGCGCAGAGTGGCACACAGTGTGGTTTTAGTCGGTCCGATTCCGACACACCACCCCGCCGTAAACCCCGGTGGGGTGACGGTCCGAGGGGGTTTCCACACGTTAAAAAAAAAAAAAAAGTGGTTTAAGCGGCCGCCAAGCCACGCTCTACTGCGCTGAGTGTTGTGGGTTCAAACCCCACATGCGACAACTGTATTGTTCTGAGTCTGGGTGTTCATTGTGTCCGTTTCTTGTATGTTTGTAAAGTCCCCCGCGACACAGGATTTATTCCTGGTGCGGGCGTTGTCTTTTCATAAAAAAAAATTACAAAGTTATCTAATGAATTGGCTACCATAGTAGTAAGAGAGTACGTGCCTTGTGTTATTTGTTGGATATTATCTATGCGTTTGGTCGTCCCAAAAGTTTTTAATTGTGTTTTTTTCTACATTGTGAACTCTCTTTTGCCTAAAAACTTACTCGGTTTAAGTGAAAGACTGAGATCTGAGAATTTATCATTTTGAATAATAAAAAGAAATCCTAAGATGAGCGCTTGCAATCTAACAAACAAACTCTTCAGCAATAACATGTTATTGTAGATTTACTGCTCTTGAAATGTAAGTTTTGTAAGTTACAGATTTTTCTACTACTGTCCCATTAATATGATCCAACGTTTTTGTAATATCTTACATTAAATACATTTTGAACATCCGCGTTTCTTATTGTTTCTAAGCTTACGATTGCACAACGCACACGACATAACTTTATGTGGTACTCATAAGAAAAATGTAAAAAAATATGTGTAGAATATTTATTTCGATATTGACAGTAGAATCAGTAGTCAATAAGTCATACCTTTTATTTCTATAATGTTAAAACCCAGACCGACTCATCAACTCGAAGTTAACCATGGACGAAACCAGTATCAATTTGAAGAGGACGCAACCAAATCTACACATACTATTAACCAATATAAAAGTATTTGGAAAAAAATCACTAGATTTCAGTATGCAACAGAATTTTTTTATTATGCTTAGATAAATTTCGGTTTCGGTCGCAACTAAGAGCAAAACCAAAATTTGGTTTCGGTACACTAATATATTAGGTCTTTACCTATGAAATTACCGTTTGTAATGTTCGCTCTGTAAACTTTCTTGATGTTGCGTGCCGCTTGTGTCGCGCTACTTACTGTCTCAATGGCACTCATATTTCATAATTTTACGAATTTTCAATGCATCCATGATGACGACAAGGATATAAGTGCGATGAAAATGTTAAACTAAACAAATTATTAACTTTGAAATTGCAGCTTCATGTTATTAAAATAAATTTAATTTGGAATTAGAATTTTAGCCAAATAAAATAAAAGTTGATGTGGCCGGTGTTGCTGAATTGTAATTTCATAAGTAAAGATAAAGTGAAAGGACTGTTTAATGCGGGTTTTCGCGGCTAACCCTCGAATCCGGGCAAGTCAGTGGCAGTCCTTTATCACTTCTACCATGGAGAGTAGTCTGACGCGTTCTTTCAACTAGTCTCACTTTCTCCCTTCCTTTACGCAACAACACGTGCTGGCAATGAAAGTCACCGTTTTAGAGTGGTAGACACGCACCCTTGAACTAAACGGTTCAGCTCTTCCTTCCTGTGCTACTATGATCCCAGGCCCTTTAAACGGAGCGTGAAGAAGTAACTTATTAGGCCGTTATAGTATAGGTCACTATGCTGCATTGTCTGCATTCACATTGGGTATAGTGGCTACCACTCTTAAATTCTCCTCATGCTGTCCATCAGGCAGAGTAGTCACTTTGGCAGGTTCTATATTTAAAAAGAACTCTCAGGATGTATTTACTATTAAGTTTGGGATACCCTAACAAGCCACCGAAAAGTATCTTTGTTAGAGTATAGGTATTTTTCGGTCAGAAAGGCATAGCCTTAGGCTTGTTTCTGCAAGGGTAAAAGTAAGCCCGATTCTTAGGGTCGCGCTCATGGAAGGCAGATATCGTTTTGCACTCTCTGGAGCCTTGTGCGTCTACTACGGAAACTGAGAGTGTTTCTGCTCTACCATGACTATGACTATCATCATTTTGTCCTTAAATGAGACAGCAAAATCCAACTCTGACTTTAGACCATGGACAAAAATATTTTGCTATCATTCGATGTAAAAATAATTACTTTATTTAAGAAAATCTTTAGTCTATTTAACAGTATTTAAAGTAATGGTATCATTTGATACATATATTATTTTAGCCATATTAATTTATTAACCCCTAATTCAAGAGATGATTCTACTTTGAAATTATTATTTTTCATTTTTTAATCAACTTGTGTTTGTACTTTAATTTTAATGGTTTGATATTATTTGTTGCGAGCAATACTCGTAAACAGTTTACTTTGTACTGTTGGGAATATAACTATAGTCGAAATACATTTTAACAAGTTTGTAAGTTCATCATAGATACATATATTAGATACGTTCTCCAGTAACTATCATTATGAAACAAAAAACGAAAGGACAGAGTATGTATTTGTATTACATAAAAAGCGTAAGTACCTTTTTTTTTTGTTTTCGGGTTGGAAAATCCCTTCAGATCTCCGGTTCCTCGGGGACGCAGGAGCCAGGAGTATGTGGTGTTTCCACTAAAAACCACCCGAGCGGCCGGTCTCAGGCGTCCTTCTCTGAAGGGGACCCGGACCATATTATTTCAGGTCTCCGAAAGGGTAAGTACCTACAAAATATGTATTTACGATGACGTAAGTACAAAGGATTATGAAGTATCGTTAAAACAATGACTTCAAGAATCTCATGTTTGTTTAGGCTTTGTGCTTAATTAAAGTTTTTATGACCAACATACTGCGTCATGACCCCGTGACTCAGAACATCTTGACAATGACTTGACTGATATGTAAATCATCGAGTTCATATTCATAGTTCAGCCGTTGTTAGTACTAACTTTTAAACACTCAACTGTTAAGAAATAAAAAATTAAAATAAATAGGATTCTCTGTTCTATTAGTGAGACAAAGCTGTTCTAAATCAATTAATTGTTAAATACTGAAAAAAATAAATACTTGTTTTGATTTTTTTTTCAATAAACGTTTTTTTTATTTCTTTACAATTTACTTGCGTACTAGCAACAAGTACAGCAAGAGCAACGAAAATAGATAATAATAATATATAAACTGACTAAATAGATCATAAATTGAAGTTAAACGTATGTACGTTAAAGGTCGTTAGCTTGTGTTTCTAACTCAAAATTATAACTAGCGACATATCGGTAAAGATACCAAAGTTAAGATAAATTTTCTTCCACATTATTCAGTCATGGTCTTGAAACATTTAAGTACATTTTGTTTCTTTGTTTATTTTAACAATCCTCTTTATATTTTGAAGCCTCATCAGTGCTTTTGTTATTTTCTAGGGGTTCGTATCGTTTCGGGAGAAAAACGAGGGTAAAAACAAACTTGGGAAATTATTTTATTTTATTTAAATAAAAAGTTACAATAATTTTACTGTTATAACGTTATAATAGGAGCGCAGTTGCAGTTAAGATGTTTAACGCAATCTTGTTTCAAAATGCAATATTTATTATTGTTGGATACCTGTATCAGTATTGACTCAGGGAATTTTATCCACTCAGAATTTAATTATTTGTAAATAATACTGATTCAATTATTCAATTGATCACTATGCAGAACATTTTGTTTTTAAAATACTATAAACAATCGATCAATAAGTCTATCGCAGTGCGGTTTTGGTTGGTTTCAAAGGCTTCCCCCAAGTCATGGTTTAGTATCCTAAAGTACTTAAGTATCAATTAATGTAGTGAATATTTTATTTGGACAGAACTGAAAAAAAGTTAATTCAGAACGAAATTGCAGTTTTTAAAATTGTTGTTTGTTGCACTTGTGCTCTTTTAGATATAAAATTAATCAAAGATATAAAATGTTATTTACACGAGCTAAATAAGCGAAAAATTATTTTTTAAAAAGTAGCGTGAAAATTTTAAGAAGGAAATTAAAAGAAGGTTGCAATAGTTACTAATAAGGAAATGACTCTTATGAACTTGGCACCCATTTTTGGTAGACTTCTATCAATGTCTTCTTAATCAAAAGAGTTCCTAAATAAGCAATTGCCTGTTGGCAGTCTAAACTCGTCCTTGTAAGTTGTCTGGTTAATTATTTTTACATATTATATGGCTTTTAATATAATTTTAGTATATAGGTACTGGCAATACAAAACACTGGATTTTTCATTTTGATTTCGAATTTTGAATACATGAAGCATGTGATTTATTTTCTTAAATGTATTGCATTTGTTGTAATAAACGCGTACTTAAAACCATGAGGTGGTCTCTCCCAGTCTACCTTTGCTGAGATTTTTAATACAAGTTGTTGTTTATATTAAGTTTAGATATTTAGTGCATAACGATTTTACCAAGAGATAAATGTACATTAAATATAACTAATATACATAAACTTACTACTGTAATAGACAAATAAAAATGCACGATACATACAAATATATACATACTAAGACATAATATTAATATATAAAATACATATATTAAATATATGTATTTTATATATTAATATTACGTCAATATATATATATATGAAATACACAGTCGGGTAATAGAGTGGTGGCTGTACTGTCAACTCATTCCGAAGAAGTTCGCGTTCTTTCGATTTGAATGGAAGGTGATTTGTTGACATTCTGATTTCAGCAGAGTGCATTCCAGAGCAGAACTGACTGCACATAAAAGCAAGAGTTGATGAAGTTGAAGGTATGAGGGGTATAGGAGCAAATTGTTTTTTGCCGGAAGATTTCGGTTGTGACTGGTACATAATAAATGTAAGTGTGGTACGAGTAACGATCATATTTGCCAAGATTGAAAACGAATCTAACGCAGTTATTGAAAAGGTGGTCTAATTTATTGAGAAACTCTGCATTCGTATGAAAGTAACGTACATCTCTACAGTCGATCAAAGGAATAATTAAGCATAAACGTGGCCGTGGTTTTAACGGGTAGGAAATTCTTAAGACGATACAAAGCGCGGAGATATGAAGTAACTTTTTTGACTGATGTATGTAACTTGTGCCTGCCAATCCAGTGTCGATATGCCTCAGATTTTTACCACTGTGCTCGAAAGTATAGTAATACTCGTATAGTATTGTATTATAGAGAACACTGGCAAGGCTGGAAATCCCAATATAGACAAACTTGGCGATTACTGTATTGGGTACTGTATGAGGTAAGCCTAGTCTCAAGAGATTGTTAAATTAATAAAAGATTTACGGTTTTATTCTTTCGGTTGTTTTTACTATCTTTTTAATTATTTGAATTATAATTACACGGAATTTTGTTCATTATCAGCAATTACAGTTGATTACAATTTAGCAGTCTGCAATAGAGTAATATCCGTTACACAAATGTGGGTCTTACCGTTTATACCAGACTATGAATTTGAGAGGGGGACGTGTTAATTGGAACCGACCGTATGATCCGTTACATTTCCTAAAATACCTCTGTGGAGTAAACAGATGCACTCGATGTGTGTCATTCGATGCTAATTATAGTCCCTATAAAACATGATCACTCACTCTACTTCGGATATAGCAGGATTAACCTCCGAAGGACGGGCCTAAAAGCAAACATGTATCGTTTTAAAGTTTTCTTTTTTCTTTTATTTCTGTTCGTAGTATACGTTCAGTCCAAGCCTTCGGAACAGCCTAAGGTGCTAGAATCAAAGACGAACAGTGACGACATGATGGAGGTAGCAGAGTCGCAGAACCCGTTTTTGCCTAGATTCGCTATGAAAGCACTGAGAGAGCGAAATGAGCGAGCAAAAGCTCAGAGGAGAAACTATGTAGCCCAAAGAAGAACGTATCAACCACAGCGGTTCCCGTGTCATCGATATTATGTGAGTAGCATATAAGATAGGTAAAACATTCATAGCTTCAAAATATTATATATGAAACTAATACTGAAAAAAAAATATAGGCATTGAAGGGTGTTCAGTTTTCAACACTACTTTATTTTTCTCAATGTTAAGGAGTATAGATTTTGTGGCCAAATAAAAACTCTTTAGTTGTATTAAATTAAGTTATTTTGTCGATGTTTTAAATCAATATTGCTCAGAATGAATGTCACATAGCATGTAGTAAAGATCTGAGATGTTCGCGGTCCAAAAGGACTTAATTTTGTTTACGAAACTAGAGACCATTAATCCTTTATATGTATTACCTATACTTAGAATATTGTAAAGTTTAAGAGTTTATTTGGTTGAACGTGCTAATCTCATAAACTACTGATCCCATTTGATAATTCTTTCAATATTAGATAGTCCAATTATCAAGAAAGGATATAAGCTATATCATAACGCTATAACGATAAGGAACGGAGTATCCATGAAAAATGTTGCAAAAACAGAGAGAAAATAAAAAACTTGCGATATGCCTATCTTTTAAAGTCGGTCGTCTTATTATAACTTTATTTTTGGGAATCAAATTTGTTACGTTCTATAATATCACGCAACGGGCTATAGGAGATGTAGACGAAATTGTGCGAGGCAGCAATATTAGTAGTACAATAATTAGTTTTACAATAATAATATCGTCGGTTTCTCTTAAAGTTCTATTAATTATTCGCGCTAAATATTTCTTGCATAATCTAGAAGTCATTTAAGCGATTTGACTTTTAAATAGTACAAATTAACTTTAACGACAGTCAGAAAAAAAAATTTCCTAAACGTAAATTTAAATGTCCGTAAATATTTTTTTATTAATAAATGCTAATTTATATGGAAGTAAAAGTGTGGTAATGTTATTTCATAAAGTATGTACGTTTCTGTTTCTAGAATAGATTATTCATGTATTTTGCAAAGCAAACACATATTTATACTTTAAAATAGCTTTACCAACTTAAAAAAATAAAAAGTACTGGTTCACATTGGAAAACACGTTGCGGTTTTCCTATGAGCATCTCTCATTTGTTTAACTTACTTATTTGTTTCACTCAGCACCTTTCTTTGCCCTAGATCTTATACAATATAAATCAATGATGCCAGATATCGTGTACACTTCACCTTACATTGTCTAGCCTAATAATACGTTTATTTTTACAGAAATGAATAATATAATTTTGATATTAGCTTTGGGGTTCGCAAGTGTAATCTCAAACCCTGTAACTACGTCAAGTGAACCGCCATGTTTAAAATCAGTTGAAAATAACGAAAAGGCAGATGTAACGTTGCACATCGAAGATTCAACTGGAGAAACAGTTTTAAAGGAAATTGAAGATATAAATAGTTCACCGTTTGATTTACCAGGAAATTCAGAAGTAACTGGAAACATAGAAGTCATACTTAATTCAGCCGATGATACGCTACTTAAGGAAAATGAAATAAATGACGAAACTGAACAATATATTAAACCAGTGCAGAACACAGAGGAAAGTGAAAAAACAGATGTTGGATCCAATATTGGCGAAGCCACACCTGCTTTCGGCGACGGAGTAGTAGATATTGTTATTGAAAATGAGCCAGTTCCATCTGAAGATATAGAACAGACATTTAACACAACCCCATTTGAAAGCACCCCGGAAATACACAGTACTGTCGACGATGGCTTATCTATGGTCAACTATTTGTACAGGAATGCTTTAGAAAGCCAGATTCGCGATGAAATAATGGCATCCGCTAAGGGTTTTGCTCCCTTGCCAATTTTTAGTTTTAGAAGAAAGCAAAACACCCGACGGCGATTTGCTATACGACGACGTTACAACAGGTACCCGTATAGGAGATTCCATTCCGCTTACCCGCACTACGGTTTTTATCGTCCTAGCTCTCTTAGATTTTATTAATTTAAATATAATAAGATATTAATCAATTTAATATTAATATTAAGCGTATTTAATAAATAATACAAAATGTCTTCGTGATCATTTCATTGCATTTATTTCTACAAAATCTAACCATAAGCACATATGCCTTAAAATTATTTCAATATCGTTATGTTAATTTATATATTTACAATTATTATAAAATTACATATTATTAAACCGTTTCACTTAAACTAAATACATTGTACACAGAGTTGTATTATTCTCATGGCAGTTGTATTAAGTGGGTCCTTCGTTTACAACAATACATGAACTTACATCGTCTTTTTACATTATACATGTAAATTATGACACAAATAATAATATTATAATACATTTATTTACTAAAATACAGTTGAATCACATAGTATTTTCTTATACACAAAGTAATATCTGAGGTCATTTAACGAAACTATTACCGGCAAATAAGTTTCTGCAACGTATAGATGTTACAAATATTCGTAAATAAATATCGATAGACGGCAATACATTTAAATAAATTAGACAACAAATAATAATCGATGATTGCCTTAATAAAATAATATGATATATCTTCAGATTTTTTTTAAAATCTGATTTGTAATATTATCTTACATTGATCACAATTTAGCGCGTGCATACAGTATGGTATTACAGACGTATTCATTTGCTTGCACCTACGTGAGCCTCGTCCATGAGTTCGTCGTCTGTGATGCATGGTGAGTTGGAGTGCGGTGAGGGAGCCACCAGTGGAGACGGTGCCGGGCTCTTGGCAAGTTGTAGCGCTAGAGCGGGCGACGACGGATACACTGGCCTGACAGCCACCAATCCCGACACTTTATTGCCAGACGATGACGAGAAATCTAATAACATCTCGGCCGCCTCTTGAGGTGTGGTAGCGCCACTACGGGCGACGGACCCGCTCGCAGGTGGCTTCATACAAGAATCAGCACCTTTTCTATCCTCTGAGCTGCCTTTAGGAGTGGCAAACCCCTTTGTCAGCTCTGTTTTAAAATCAAGCGGCATTATTGAAAAGGATCCTGGATATCCGTCTTTTGTGTCATCCTTATTTCTCTGAGGACTAACTCCTTTTGATATACTGTCAGACATGGCTTTGGAAAATTCTAGCGGACGATCTGAATGATCGCTTTTATTCAGTTGGATCGTTTTAGGGCTCATGCTGCCCATGTTGAGCAGCGGTTTGGGCACGTTTAAAGGATACGCTGATTTTTGTAATGAGTCACTTATTCTGGCGTTTGGGTTGTCAAAATGAGGAAACTGGTATTTACTTTGCTCTAATGTACGAGCGAAATCATTGACCATTGACCGGCTATCGTACTGACCGGATTGGTTATTTTTATCCGGAGTGTTTAAGTTTTTTAACTTAGGTATTTGAAATTTGCTTGTATCAAGTGGTTTTATTAGGCCCTCCACTAGAAAATTTGCTTCTTTCGATGACTTGAACCTATCGCCATCGATGTCATCTTTAGAGCTGCTGGGGCTGGAATGGCGTTCGGCTTTAGAAGAAAATATTGATTTCTCGGAATTAGTCATTAGCTTTGTCCTAGCTTTTTCTCTCTCTCTGTCTCTAATTATTTTAGCTAAATCTGAGCTACTGCTTTTAGGTGAGCCTGAGTTAGATTTAGAACTAGATTTAGACAAATTTATCCCTGTACTGCTCGTACTCGATGATTTAGAGTAAGGCACTTTAGGCATATTTGGATTACTTGATCCGGAAGATTCAGATGGGCTCAAATTTGCTTTAGGGGGTGTACCTCCTGATGAAGAGCCTCCTGTTTTAGACGATTGCATTGCTTGAGTCTTTTTCGACGCTGGTCCACTAATTACTCCTGGTTTAAGTCCTGTGTGAGTTTTGGGCGAACCTTGGCTTGGTGGGGTTAACTGAGGCGATGATTGCTTACTAGAACTTGAACTACTGTAGTTTAATTTGGAACTACTACTGGATGAATCCTTTGTTCTAGTTTTATTTATGGTGATCTTCATGCCGTCTGAGCTCGGTTTCACCATATATTCTTGATTTTTGCTTTCACTATTTTTTCCGCTACTACCCATAGCCGTTTTCTGATCTGAAAACTTACTGGCACTACTAGAAGAGCTACTAGATTTGCTACCTATTTCAGAATCAGTTCCACAATGGTGGGCAGATTTGAGCTTGTCTATTACAGCGCTTAGGGAACCTTTTCTATTCCGAGCCTGGCTTGGTGCGTTTGACTTATTTACTTCGATATTTGGCGGAGATATAAGAGGTTCTGTTACGGGACTATCACACGAAACTGGAGTAATTTCCAACTGTTTTAACTTCATTTGGTTTTTTAACTTAGGACTACTCCTACCGGAGCTAGAAAAAGACAAACTGGAATGTTTTTTTTCTTTATCCCTGGAAGTCACCGAGCTGGATCCGTAATTATCTTTAGATATTTTTTTTGTGAGGTCGTATCCGGTCGTTCCGGATTTACCTGAGGGAGAACCGCTAGCAGCCGATTTAAGTGCGGACATACTAGGTTTGCCTGATCCCGAAGAACTATGTTTCGGTGAAGATATGTTGTGGTTTTTTGGACTCGAGTAGCCAGTCAAGTGTTTAGGGCTATTTTGAACTGGTGAATGTCTTGGACTATTATGGTGGCTAGAAGTCCCAGATGGTTTGCCTAATCCTTTCACAGTACTGGGACTGGACGATTTTGTTATCGAAACAGATCTACCATGTGTCGGACTAGGACTAAATTTTCTTAAAAGAGAGTTTGGGGATGACGAACGTAAAGGGGATCCATCTGTAGGTTTTATGCTAACCGATACAGGTTTAGTGAGAGGATCTTGTTTTGGAGGGACTTTTTCTGGTGGTCCCATAGGGTCATCTCTTCTGCGCTTCTTTTTCTTTTCTTTACTGCGTTCCTCACCGGACCTGCTGGATTTCTTTTCGGATCTTATCCGATCGTCAAGGTTTTTCATCTGCGATGTTGTAATCGGTGTTATAGTTATGGAACTAGGTAGTGCAGCTGGCGTGGCTGCAGTTATTGGGATAATTTCAATACCGGGACGCCGGTCTAAACACAGCATTGAAGTAATGTTCGAGCCTGAACCGGCATTTGGTGTGTTTGATGTACTGGATCCTATTGGAGTAATACTGACCGAAGAAGGCATGTAAGATTTACCTTCAGTTAAGTCCAGAAGGAGGGACGAAGAACTTCTGCTGGATCGTAGTTCAGAATCTTTGTTTTTAAGTTTTTGCCTTTTGTGATCAGACTTGTGAAAAGAATTCCTGCAACAAACATGTTATAGATATATAATTAGTGTATGATTCTATACCACTTTAAGTTTAAAATTATATGAACATTTTAGATAGATGATGACTATCTTAGAAAAATATTCAATAAATGAGAAAGAGCTGTGTAAAGTTCTGATATAGCTGGTATGTCTTTGTATACTATTATATCTTTCTCATATTAAAAAAAAACTAATATTTCGTATACATTTTTAGATTTTGCCATATATTTTGCTTCAAATTTGTTAGAAATTAATAGAATAATCATTATAACTCCTCTTTTGTTTAACCTAAACTGTGTGATAAGCTGTTAAACTGTTCACCTAAAACTGAATTAGATTTATAGAGAATAGTCCTGGAAGTATTAAATATGTAAATACATACCTGATTATTTCATCGACATCTCCATCGTTCGAATTGTCCATATCTGAGGAGTTCCTGTTGTCCTGCGCGAGCGCATCCGTGGCATCCATCCCAGACAGTTCCATGTCAGACGCGAACTCATTCTGCGATACCGAAGACTCACGACCTTCTATGTCCTCATTCGTCGAGTTACTATTCACTGTGTTTTCATCCTCATTCACATATTCATCTGAATTGTCACTCTCGCTATCCGAGTCCATCATTTCGGTGATCCCCTTACCTTTCTTTTGGCTAGAGGACCATATTTCTTCAGATTTTCTTTTCTTAGGTTTTCGATCCTCTAATTGTGGTTTAATGTCTGTAGCCCCTGAATCCTGACACATTACCGACAGATGGTGTTGTTGCTCGGAGAGATAAGTTCCTGTTAAGTAAGAAAATTAAATGGAATCATAAACGGATGATTAATTTAATTCATGATACAGACACGAATACATGTGAACCTATGTTTTTGAATTAAAAACTATTGCATCAAAATATTTATGAACAACAAAATTTATTAGGTATAGATATTGAATTAAAACACTTGTGTTGTTTTATAATGTTATTAGTTATCATAAAATTTTCATTGTTGTAATTTTATTTAAGGGTCAGCGCCGACAGACGGAGAGGCGGTGTAGAGCAGTTTAGAGATTGTAAAATTATGCCGTTGCATCAAATGCAGTTGTATTCTAAAGTACATTAGGTTTAATTTAAATTATTACTAAATTAGTCTCTTCACCGCCATTTCGCTCGTGGGCGCTGACCCGAACTCAATTATTTACATTTATTATATTAATTGTTTGCGAACCACTCCGGCGTTAGGTTACTAAATGTGCCGCAAAGGAACCGAACTTACCTCCCTGATGCGGATGATTGACATTAGAAGGGTACATAGCACGTGATGAGTGCATAGAACCGGGTTCGTGTTTCACGTGGTCACCACCTGGATCGAGCCCCCCAAGGCCACAACTAAAATTTGGGTCCAGAGCAGAGTAGCCACCGTTTAATTGTTTACTAGCCGCTTCTCGCTCCCAAATTTTTATGAGGGACCTGTGAATGGATACGCATGTATTACCTACGCAAATTGTCTTGTAAAAATATATCGTCTGATATTCTTACGGATATAATGTTAGTTTTAAAATCAGTATATATATTATACATACATATAAATAAATCATTATTTTTGGTGTTATTGTACTTGTGAGGTCATATGGTACGGGTATTCTCCTTTATTTTATGTCGCTTCTTCATTGAGTTATTAATATATTTTTTTTGTAGAGTAAACCCGCACTAAGAATATCTCTGCGTCGCCGGCGGAGTACAAACATACATGAAACTAATATAAAGAACATCCAGACTCAGAACAATAATTTCTGGATCATACAAAAGAGTGTGTGATCTGGAACCCCACAAGAGTTCACAGTAGTCCACAACATTTAGCGCAGTAGGCGAGGGGCGAGGTGACAATTATGATTCTACGTTTTGTCTAGGATCAGTGTAAACAAACTTGTGACTTTTGTATTGTATATTACTTATAATAGAGTAGAATGACCTTCTATTATCAGACACGGCAGAACAATCGCGGGGTTCATTGACAGTAGGCGATCATAGCGCAATCGAGGTCGCGAAGTGACCTTACCGACCGGCTAAGGCATATGACAACAGTGGCCGTTAAAACCACTAGCAAGTTAGAGGGAAAACGTGCGTTACCTGAGCGTGATGGGTATCGAGTGCGTTTTCTGCAGCACCCTGGTGATGTACTCGTCGAGGTGTTCCTTGGGCGGCGCGTGCAGCGTGTAGAGCGAGGCGCGCGGCGCGGACGGGTCGGCCAGCTCCAGCTCCACCGTGGCCATGCTCTCGTCGCCCGGGTGCTCCAGCGACACGCAGATGTGCTGCCACGACAGCGCGCTCACCTCGAACATTAGCGCGTTCTCTATGTCCACGCCTGGAACAAAACATCGGAACGACGTCAGTGAGCGTGTAGATTAAGATGTTCGACTTGTAAGACTGCAAGGATCGCACACTGAGCTTGAGTATTCTATGTTCGATTCCCGTGTGGTACAATACTTGGTGTGATAAACTGATTTTCTGAATGTGTAAGGCAGGATATATTTTTAGTACGGAAGTTTTTTTCATACTAAAATATCACAATGCCTATTGATCTAGTCTTTTCGCCATCATCTCAAGATATTTGGTTCCCTTAATATCATGCTTACAACACAATCACAGTTATACATTTTCAACACTGTGATATTTATTCTGAAAATGATTATGATAAAATTTATCATTAATTGTATATTCTAAGCATTTATTTTCACTTCAAACTCTCGTCCACGAACTGTGCTATCGTCTGCATAGTAATGTATATTGCCAAAGGTTAATATATCATTGATATATACAAGAGACAGTATGAGCGACAGGACACAGCTCTGAGGTACACCAGCTTTAACTTGCTGAAAAACGGATGCCGCGCTGTCGCCGAGGACCCTTTTTTTTTTTTTTTGTTGTCGGGTTGGAAAATGCCTTCGGATCTCCGACTCCTTGGGGACGCAGGAGCCAGGAGTATGTGGTGTTTCCACTAAAAACTACCCCGGCGGCCGGTCTCAGGCGTCCTTCTCTGAAGGGGACCCGGACCATGTTATTTCAGGTCCCCTCCAGAATCAACGCCGCGCCTAGTCAGACCCTATCCTGGGGACGCCATAAAGGCAACCCCACCTATCAGTCCGGTTGTTATAATTTGTTGCGACCGGATCGTATTTTTGCTACCAGGCCGAAACAAATTATTCTATCGCAGACCGCAGAAACTAATTCGCCACCAGAGGACCCCACTCTCTGGCGACTCGCGGTCCCGTTGACGGCTCATAACGCCGCCGACGTCTTCTTCGTTCGGGATCGGCCCTCTCCCGATTCCGTTCAGCGGTCTCTTTCTGGAGCATAACAGTTTCGCAGAAAGAGACCACTGCGGCCCAGCTTTCCTCACCCGCCAGCATGGCAGCAACGATTGCTGGCGGCGATAGGTCTCGTCCTATTTCATCGACTAGGGCTCCGCGTTCAGATGCCCACGCGGGGCAGTCCTCCAGCGTATGCTGGGCGGAGTCCCAGTCGGCTGCGCAGTGGTGACAGTGTGCCGTCTCATCGAGCCCGATCTTATTCAGATACTCACCGAAGCAACCATGCCCGGTGAGTATCTGCGTCAGGTCGCCGAGGACCCTAATACGGTGCTTGCGCAGAGAGACCCAGCTGCAGAGTTGCACTTGATGAAAATCAAATTAATATATCTATTTCTAACTTAGATGGGTCCGATGAAACGATGATAGTAATTCTTGCAATATGCTCTGCATCATTCAAATTGCTAATTTTTCATTGATGCTGGCTATTAATAGCAGCATAATGTTATAATAATATTGAATTCCTCGACAAATTAGTTTTACGTGTTGGAAGGCCCATAAGTATTTTTGAATTTGAACCAGTAGTCACATATTTGTGCGGTCCACCATAGAAAGGGTGTTCTTTTGGATGATGGACCACACAAATATGTATACATACACCAATGTAATATGTTTTAATTAAAGTTAGATAATATAATAATATTAGACGTATGTAAAAGAGACCATAAGATTTATTCTACCGAAAGAGATAAAGATTTGAGCATACAAATATATAAAGTATAGATGATTTTTTAAATTTAAAAGTAGTTTTTACTCTCGGATAAAAATAAGTTTACCTTTGCTGGATTGCGTTCTGATGCAGCTGGTGATGAGCGTGTTGAAGAGCGCCTGCTGTCTCAGACACGCCAGTAGAGGCGGCACGTGCGAGGGGTGTGTGAACGGCACGCTCGTCACCACGCAGCCTTCCAGTCCGCGCGCCTCGCATAGGAAGTAGCATTGCGTTTGATCGGGCAGGTTCTGATAAATGTTCATATAATTATCAAACATAGCTTAAAGCTGTCTACTTTTGAACGATGACCTCCTTTAAGGAGCGCCAACAATATTAAAACAGCATACAATTTTTATCGCATACACTTTTTGTGTGGTGAAGGATGAATATATAGTCCTGTTAATCCTGTGGGTGTTGTAAGAGGCGATTAAGGGATCATACTATGCAGGAAAATATCACTGCAAAGAGAAGGAAAACTTGATACAAACTCTATACCAACCCGTCTGGCCAGCAAGGTATAGTAGGCCAAAACCTCCTATGTAACGGTTTATGTCCGAGGCCTATGTCCAGCAGTGGACTGTTAAAGGCTGTTTATGATGATGGAGTATAATTTAAAATCCGTGTTATTATTATTATACTAGACTAAATTTAACACTTTAGTAAATCCTGTTTTGAAGTCACAAGGTCTCCTGTATTGTGAGAAATACAAAAGTAGCTGTGTGTATATTATGTCCAGGTACTGAACTATTAGAAGCTGATAAATAAAGCAAGAAATATCATCAATTCATTGGTAATTTAGTTTTTGGCTCCATTCTAGTAACAGTTCTAATAAATTTTAGTTACATACTTACGGATTGTATATTACTAATAAATCTATAATATCTACAAATGAGTGTCGTGAGTAAGTTTTCTATAGGCACTGTTGTCGATGGTCTGGTACATTAATAACTTACCACGAAAAGCCCCTTGCTGAGATTTAATTCAATATTTTTTCCTGGTGATAGTTTGCTGTATGCCTGCTGAGCTACTAAACCCAACATGGGCTTCGCGTTTGTCCAATCACCAGCTACTTCAACCTGAAAATGTAATGTGAACATAAGTTTTAATATAAGTAAATAGAAGTTTTTTTAATACGAATATTTTGTTTCTTGTATTGCAGTTAAGAAAGCTAAAACATTACAAAAAAAAATGTTTTGTGATATCAAGCATATACTGCAGTTATAAATATACTTATAGTATTTTAGTTAGCATATACGCATTTTACATTTTTTTGTAGGTTGTAGGTGGCTGAAGGTGATTTATAGACAAATTATAACAATCTGATCTGGTGTTACATCACATGTTTTGTTATTTTCATTTTTGTTTTTTCTTTTACTTTTATATACATATAAAATAATATAATATACTATAATTAAATGTCGGAATTTGTGAAAATGTATCCTGTACGAATCTAATTTTATTGCTGCAATTTGTAGATTTCGTGGCAGCCCAAGATACAAACGTAGCTTAGTTTGGGTGCCACAGGCAAATATACAATACAATTGTATATGTACTTCACTTGAATACAATTGAATCGAATTGAATATCAAATAGCAATCAGAAGTCATAATTACATTCACATTTTATTTGTTAATTCATAGTTAGAATAGGTGTTTAAATTTTTATGGGTTATGCTAACAACAAAACGCTACGATTAAATAATCTTGAATTAAATTGGTCATAAAGTAAAATTTATCTCTTGTACACTGTCTCATTAATTATAATAGAATCTTTCAGAAATGTGTGACGTGGTTTTAGTATGCGATTTCCATGCGTGGCACAACTGTTAATTGACTGTTGTTAGACATAATGTTGGTAATTATGTATATTTATGCTTTTAAATATCTATTTATAGTTAATATATAAATCTTTTATTGCTATATACTAATTTACTCTATCATTTCATAGTTTCTCACCTCAGTAGTTCCATGTATGTGTTTAGCAAGTCCGGCGCAAAGGGGAGTTGGAGCAGACAGTTTCAATGTAAAGCATGCGGGCAACATGGCACTGTTTTGCGGCACGAGTTGAGCATATACGGGCCCATTACTGTGGAAAAAAATTACATTGAAAAAAACCATGCATCGGCGAGTGTTTAGGATTATGAAAAGTGCTATCTTTTGCTAAAATTACTCACTTTTTGCCAGACCTAGGTCCAGATAAAATAGGTGACAATTGGAGTTTATTAGGAACAGAACCTTCTAGCAGAACTGTTGCAGAATGCCCTATAGGCGTATGAGATGGTGCAACTAGTGAAGCGAGACCACTGTAGGCTGAAGGTTTGCCTGTCATAAGTAGCTCTGTTGTTAAAGGTTGTAAGCCTTTATCTTTATCTAGAAGCTCGTATGGCGATACGAAATAGGTTAGACGCATCGCGTGACCTGAAATAACAAAATGTAGGTATAATTCCTTAACTTTCGTAACGTTAAAAAAAAAATGTTTTTCTTTAGAACATACCTCCCCTTCTCTTCTGTAAGAAACCAATTGGGCTTTTATGAACTTGTGCCCATGGATCTTTGATAAAACTTTGGAGTTGTCTTAATGTACATAAATCTTCTTCTAAACTTTGTAAAGCACTAAAAGCTTTGCATTTAACCTGTTAAACAAACCAAGAATTTTATTACATTTCCTATACTCTTTACTCTTATGGTTCAAATACATAAAGTTAATTTTTTTTGTAGATTAAATGTGATACATTTTAAGCTTTACATATATGATGCAGATATTCAAACAATTAACATGGATAAAATCATCTTACATCATCTAACAGAAACATGAAAATTAGCAATCATAATGACGGATACCTCAATTATTACGGTTAAGTATAAAGCGTTACCTTTTTCTCGGCATTTAGTTGATAAACAGCCGTGAGGCCTTCTAATTGCGCTGTAAAGTCAGCAAAGTCCCCACGAGATATACAGCTTACTAGTTCTTCACAACTCTGTTGTTCAATCTGAAATAACGATAATTATTTAGTTTTCATTCAAATAGTAATTATATACCAAAAGTATCAAAGGCACTTACTTTCCCCTCATGATGAATTTTAACATCTTTAACAGCACCAGAAGACTCAACCAAAATTTCCAAATAAAACATATCTGATGAAATGAATAAATTGACGCCTGAAGTTCCTACCACAAATTTTAGCCTGAAATAAAATATATTAAATGAAAGTTTGCTCATCACAAACTGCAACCTGAATAATAAAGTACGTGTTTATACATTCAGTTCAAACTGGAACTGGAAACTGGAGAAATGGAAAGCCTGCCAAGTCTATTAGCCTGCTTGTAAGTATATGACTAAAAGGAAGTATATGTCGAGAATAGAGCCGATCAAGCACAAAAAGCTAAACCAGTGTAGAATTCATGTGGGGACAGATAAAGAATACAGAGTATCACCATCACCAACACCACCACTCTCTTGGGTGTTGTACGACTAAGGAAGACAAGAGAAAGTTAAGTAACATTTGATTGAAACTTCCTGAATCCTATTTAAAGTTCAGCTGGCCTAAAGACTATAGTAACGAGAGGTCTGGCCGAAAGAAGGTAGTAAAATACACAAAAACAGCTTGTCGGAAATTACTTGTGAAACTGTACTTGTTAGAAAGGAATAAGGGAACCAAGTTTATAGGCAAATTTAACAGTTGAAACAGAATAGCTTTAGTAAATATATGTAAAATTTACTGAAAATTGTATATATGTGACTGTTTCCATTGCAGTTAGTGAGGTGTGTTATTTCTGTATAAATAGCTAAACTACATGTTTGGCCTCATTCAGAAGAATAACTAACTAACTAGCTACTAATTAGTCCAATGAATACTTTCATTTAAACGAAATAATATATTACTTCAACAAATAATGGAAAGAATAATACAAACCCAAGTTGTCTGGATAAACATTCAAGCCTTTCAATGAGACTCTGCAAGGAACTTATTTTGATGCAGTGTTGTAGACTATCAAGGCACTTTTGTAGTATCATACGATCTGCACTGTCTATACCCCATCTTTTGTCCTAAACAAAACAACAACATATATAATTAATTGTCCGTGTGGTGATGGATTAAGAATACACAGTGTTAGCACCCCTATTCATCTTGTGGGTGGCGTAAGAGGTGACTAAGGAAACCAAATATGCAAGACAAAATCATTACAAAGCGATAAAAAACTTGAAACAAACCCTATTCCAACCCATCTATCCAGCAGTGGACTGTAAAAGGTTATTGATATGATATGATATATAGTAAGAGGAAAAGTAATATTATCTTAACAAGAAACAGTAATTCTGATTGAGACAGTTGTGGGTTTTGTAATCACCTCTATAACAAATTATAGTGTTGTTTAAAATTGTAGAAACCTATCTCACCAGTGTGGTACACAAGATGCAAGAGTGTTTATACGTCTAAAACATGAGTATGTATACTCATATACATGGCATGCAAGATGGTAAATTAAATAATGGTACAATTATGCTTTGCCTTTCTGTGGTACAAATATTACACATTTATTTAGTGAAATTACATTTTTTGTTTTTTATAAACCAGCATTAGAGTTTATCTTTTAAAAAATCATTAACCCTTCCTATATTTTGGTTTTTTCTTAAATATAATTTGCACCATACAAAGTACACTGTTTCGTAAGAGTGCAATCTTGGAGTCATGTACACAAAGTTTGCTATTGTCACATCTACTTCAAATTACTCTGCCAGATTACGTTGTAATGATTATGGTAGGTTAGAATGAATAATAACAATATATCAATTAGTAAATTAAATATATTTACATGTTTATTAAAAAGCAGTCTGAGTATTATAACAGGTTCTCTGTTTTATTTGGGATTAGATGGCTGTATTTGAGTTGTCTCAAGTTTTTACTTTATATGATATGACATTTGCTTTTAAAACTTTCCCTTTGGCACTTTATACATGTGGTCTGTGCTTGTAAATGTAATTATATGTGTTTTGGTTATAGGGAAGGTGTTAAATTGCATTTAAACAGTTATGTAAGTTTTCTCTTTTTCAAATAGACAATTCCCACACTAGGAAAACTCTTGTGACACAGAGGACTTTAAAGACATACATAAAATGGACATAAAGAATGTCAAAAGAAGAAAAATATGAAGTGCTGTAAATTAAGGTAAGATATTATAAATGTATTTAAATATTTGATGAATTGTTTTTTGTCCATATCAGAGATTTATATTATATGCAAATATAAATATCTATAATTGACAGGCAACTATTTTAAAATATATGTAATACAAATGCTGTTAGTTTTATTACAGTTATACTGTATAGTAATATATTTTATATCTAAATAAGGAATAACATTCTGCACTCTTATATAATAACAATAAAATAATATCCTTATACATCTCACACACTTTTACCAAACTAGGCAAAGCCTGGATTATGGTAACACACTGCTGATAAACATACTTTTTTTTTCTATATTAAGAGCCTGCCAAAGTGACTCTACTCTGCCAGATCGAAAGCATGAATAGAATCCAAGAGTTGTGGTCACCATAGTCATTGCAAATGCAGACAATGCAGTATGGTAACCTACACTATGGCAGCCTAGTGAGATGCTTTTTCACAGCCCCACTAAAGAATGTAAATGGTATGACAGTCATTGTGCACTGTTACCCCTGCATCAATGGGCCTCTGGTCTCACACTCACCAATGATACTTATATATTTTTAATACATACATATTATAGATAAACTACACCCAGATACAGAACAAATGATTGTATTCATCACACAAGGATTTGGCCCAGGTGGGTATTGAATCCACGATCTCTGGCTTAACAGTCAGCATCACTAACCTAGTACTTGGTGAAACAAGAGGCCTGTTACAGTATATATCACGTATACACTTGCTTTGTGGATTTGATAGTACAGTTTATTGTAACTATTAAAAACTTTGAAATTTTGTAAACAGTGTTGAATTTTTCTTTTTAATAAACATAATAACATTATTTAATTGTATTATAACATATTTATTGATCTATACAAATCTATTTTAGCAGTAACTTGAAAAACGACTACGAATTTAGAATTATTACGTATAAAACGTTAATATCAACATAAACTACGTACCAGCAAAGCCATTCGAACTCCTTTGGAAGTCTCTGTTAAGTTTTTGAACTGTGATGTTTTAGACCTTAGTTTTTCCATAAGAATCTCCTTTTGGAGTTCTTTTGACTTGTCTATTAAACCATTTGCAGAAGCCATGGCTACAGCGTTGCTTTCCGTCATTAGCAGAAGTTTAAGAATTTCACAATGCACATGCACAAACTAATGATAACACTAGAGCAATCACTGAACATCTGATAGTTCACTGTTGAGTGTAAATATTTTTTTCAATTTCTTACAAGTTTCATTTATAATTTATTCGAGTTTTTCTAAGGAAATTTTAAATACAGAATATATAAAAATACTCAACAGTCACAATCATTTATTTAAATAAAAATAATTTTATCGTTCACAGCAGAAACTGTCATTTTCACGCGATGCCATTTGCCTATAATGCTAATAAACATAGTAAGTGAAATACTAAAAAGTTAACATTTCTTTAATATCGTCACAGCGCTAGTAGATACTGATAATCAACGCGAGTAAAGGAGAAATCCGATAGTTTCGTTTAGATGGTACACGCACACTATGCACATTTCATTTTGTCGTATATTACATCTAAAATGCCAAATGCCAATGCCACCTGCACTCCGTTCAGAAATCCACTTTAAATCAAAACTTACGTTAACAAACACTGTTTGTTATAAGATTGTTTCTGAGTCTAGTTTAAATATATTAAAAGCAATTTAGTTAAAGCAATACATAATTTGCAAGGATTGCTAAAGAAGTCACTATCTATTATTTCAAGATACAAGAAAAGAATTTTATCTAATATACTCTTTAAAAAGTAGTCGAGGAGAGTCAAGTCTGCCTTTTTAGGTGTTACTTATGACAAAAAAGTATACCAGCTTATTTTCTTAGAAAATGAAGAATACTGACAAAAATAAAGCTAATTTTAAGAATGATAACGACGACAAGAACTCTAAATGAAACACCATTGTTCACAACAGTTTACGATCTCAATTTATTATGTGCTATTGGGTTTTACAGTAGCCTCGTAACACCATGCGCCCGCGCTATTTTTATATTTGTAATATGGACATCCCAATATTACACTTTATCATTATTTACGAAAAATTAAAAACATAATTAATTTAAAATACCAAATAGCTCAGGTTACAAAACAGAAAGCAGATGGAGTATACACAATAAATATGTAGTGTGATGTCGTCTATTGTTATTGTGTGCGGACAACTAGTAGTGGTAATGTAGGACCACGTGCACATGTATGCATGTAATGATACCAGAAGCACGAAAAGCTCTCTGTTTTTGATATTAATGTTAAAAATTGAAAAAATAGGTATTTTTGTGCTAAATTAACATTATTAAATCATTTTCTATTAAAACCACTGTTACATACGAATAAAAACGTTTAATAATTTTTATTTTATACTATTTTTATAATATTACTGTTCAGTGTTTAGTGAAAACCTGCAAAAATCATAAAATGGCAAAACTTAAAACAAATTACTTTACAGAAAATAAAAGTCTAAAAAGGCGCTTAGCTTTAGCTGTGCGTAATGGAGTGCTAATCCTAACTCTTATGTATGGTAGTGAATCTTGGGTGTGGCAGAAGATGCATGATAGTAGAATTAATACTGTTGAGATATGTTCTCTGTAAAGTATGTAGGTGTGCTGGAATGTTAGCGACAAAGTCAGGAATGTAGTAACAGGAGAACGTTTGGAACTGAAAGAAGATGTACAGATAAAGATTAAAAAGGACATACTTCGATGGTTTAGTCGTGTAGAGAGAATGGATAACGGAAGATTCACCAAACGAAAAGAGCAAATGTGTGTGGAAATGTTGGAAGAGGTCGTGCACAGCGAACATTTACCGACAATATTGGTGATGTTCTAAAGAAGAGCAATGTAAAAAGTACCAGGAACCGACCAGTGCATACAGCGATACAGACATACATTGATGAATGTGGGCAAAGCAAAAGAAGTCTTCAATGGGTCAGGACCGTAGTAAGTAGAGATCAATTGTCTCTGCCTACGCGTCTGGGAAATAGACGTGACTTTATGTATGTATGTGAGTCTACGAAATTAAAATATGAGCAACAGAGAGTTAAGATCTTAAATGATATACACTGATCGATTAAATTCTTCTATTCACCTCATCTTCTAAGTTGTTTCTACACAATTGCAATGATTGACTGAGGTAGACGCTTATTCATACTCATCCGTAGGCTGATGCGTACAGGAGAGTTAGTTAAGTCATTCAGCATCTGTTGTAGGTCCTACAGTGTCTTTACCATTATGGCTATGCCATCTGTAAACCGCAACTGAGAGATTTATTCATCATTGATGTTGATACCACCTCTTTTCCCGTTCAGCGTCTTGAACATATCTGCCGCTGCATTTGTGAACAAATTGAGGGGAATAACGCCCCCTCGTCTCACTCCTCGATGCAATGGTATGGGTTTTGATTACTGGCTCTGTATTTGGACGTTACTGCCTCGTTGGTCTACTGGTTAGCGTATGCGATTGCCTATCAAGAGAACTCGAGTTCGATGCCCGGGTCGGGCCAGACAAAGATTACTCAATTTTAATTTTGAAGTTTGGGTTTGGTCTTTATTGTGAAACAATCAGGGATACGTAATTATTAAGACGTCTGGCGTCTGTTGGTTGCAGTGGTCGTTTTCAGTCTTGAGATGACGTATAAAGTTTAGATGAATGATCACTAAAAATTTGGATTTTTAAATATCATATCAGCAGCAAGTCGAGTTGAATCTGACTACATCTTGGAAAAGGGGATGGAAGGATTGAAGACTTGTCAAAATCGCTTCACGTGACTAATGGATGCCGTCTTTGTACAAGTGAGAGAATGTCTTAAGTACAGGGTTGCAAGTTGTATTAACTCATAATCCCCAAAAGTCATAGAACACCCTTGATGACGCTTTAGTTTGTTTTGTAGGTATTACGGTTTCTACTTTCTGAAGGCTAATAGTAATTAAAAGTGTATTTGGGAATATATAAGTATGTTTATCAACAATCTGGTTACTGTTTACTAAACTACCGGGTATACCTATTTTAGCCGACGTATTGTACACGACAATTTTGTCCAGTCTTATGGACAAGATTGTCGTCTGTGAGATGTCAGAAGTTATTATTATCGTTATTTATACTTAAAGATTGTGTCACTTACTTTTTGCGAGAAGTGAGGGACTGTGACTTGTCGAAGTTATCTAAATGTATTTTTTTGTTGTAACATTATTTAATAAAATCCTGATTGTACATACAACTTTTTTCAATTAGATTATCTGTAATCTAACACGATTTTTCAAAATGCAGATTAATCTATCATCAACTAAAAAAAAGTAAACAAGTTAAAACTATTTTTATTAAAATATCTTGAGCCAGAACCGTTAGTTCAGTGCAATGGCCGTTGGAAATTTAAATTAGGAAATCTTAAATATCAACTACATATTTGGTAAGTTCACTATGGGTTGGATAAGAAGGCTCAAAGTCACCTAAAGAGCAATGGAGAGGGCAATGCTCTGAGTTTCTTTGCGTGATCGAATCAGGAATGAGGAGATCCGCAGACGAACCAAGGTCACCGATATTGCCAGTAAAATAGTTAAACTTAAGTGCCATTGGGCGGTCCACATTACACGCAGAAACGATGGCCGATGGGGCCTTAAAGTTCTGGAGTGGCGACCACGTACTGGGAAACGCAGCGTTAGTAGGCCCCCCACAATGTGGTCCGACGACCTGGTGAAGGTCGCGGGAAACAGCTGGATGCGGGCGGCACGGGACTGGCTGTTGTGGAGGACCTTGGGGGAGGCCTATGTCCAGCAGTGGACGTATTTTGGCTGAGATGATGATGATGATGATTTGGTACCTACTTATACTATACCTATACTTCAAGCAGTTTATAGTTTAGTATCATTATTTTTATTTATCTAAATGTGTCTAGGTGTTATATAATAAATCTATAAAGTTAAAAAATAGACTGAATTACCCTATTACAAAACACGTCATCTCATCATTGGTTGAAACCTAATGTGACGACAGGTCTCCCATTGGACTTGTTGGCGTCGATATTCTTGTTGTGATGGTACTTTTAGTGAGAAAAATAGTTTAAAACTATATTGCCGTTGTGATTTTTACAGGTATACTTTTAAAAAAAAAATCCTGTAGTACTTTTTGGATTGTCAAACTTTAATGCCAATACATTAAGGACTCATTTAATTTATTTTTAGCAGTAGCAGCGCGGTATATTATCGTTTAAATTTTTTATCAAGTGATATGATTTACACCCATTTTTTCAACTGGTGGTAGAATATTCCGTTTCCGATACGAAAATATATGAGACACAATTCCTTTTTTTAACCGTGGATCAGATTGTTCTTCTCGTTGTTTCATTATTACATTCAATTTAAATTGCGGTATGTTCTTTAACCCAAAATAAATCATCAATGACCATAGTTTCGTAAAACCGCAATAGGAATGAGAAAGGTGTTTATAGAAAGTTTTACTGAAATGTTGTAAATTAAGTAATGTTAGTTTTAAACCGAAGGTTCTACTGCTTAACAGCTAATGTTAAACTTACTTTTGACTAAGTCATACAAAGCTGTACATAAATACCATAATTACAACCATTACAACAAAATAAACACGAAGATGGAGATTTTGTATTCTTTTATTTTTTTTTGTGGCAGATAACACCCGGGTTAGGAATAAATTCCTTGTCACGGGGGACTTTACAAACGTATAAGAAACGGGTAGAAAGAACACTCAGACTCAGAACAACAATTTGCGGATCACACAAAATGTTATCCCATGTGGGGTTTGAACCCACAACATGCGCAGTAGAGAGTGGTGTGGCGACCGCTTAAGCCTTTTGGCCAACCGTGCAGTCATACAATACATTGTTCCTTCTAACAATATTACACCATATCAATTGGAATACAAAAATACACTTTATTGGGTGCATTTATAGTAGTGTTTTTGCACTTCGGTCCATGGTCTGTATAGCAATTAAAAATTATATATATATATATATGTATATATATATATGTGGTAACTGAAACGCTTAGAGTAAACATCGAAAATGCGCGCTAAGTGGTGACGTTTGAAAAGCTCAAATTATTTCGATTTTCTATATGTAGCCTATGTATATTATGAGGACGTAAATTATTAATTAAACTAATAAAAAGTTGTATATTACCTATTAGAAGTGAAATATCTTTATTCATAAATATTTTTGTTACTTAAATAACAGTGAAATCCATTATGTCCATTATATATATAGTTATATTTTGCTAGACAACACAGTGTTTGTTCCATTTTAGGCAGACACACATGTGAACAACTCACTTAACTTTTGTATCCTTCATAGGAATATTTCTTATTATTTCTTCAGCCGGTTCGTTCCAGCAGTAACATAAACTTTTTTCATAATGTTGTTTCATGTCGCAAGTCTATAGCTGTTCTATTGCTTGTGATTGCTGGATTTATTGTTCAATTAGATTCTTTATTGCCTGGTGGTTGCAATATTCTCGTTTCAAAATTCAATTGATGACGTCTATTTGACATGTGATTGATCTTTTATATCTACTGATTTAAATACTTTTACGTTACTGAAACAATGAACATAATTCGCCATGCCCCAAATTTTAAATGATTTTCAGATTTTTTCGGGATAACGGCATATAAAACTTTTTTTTCATTCAACTATTTGAATTATTCAAAAAAAACTAAGTTTTATTTCTGTTAGTTTTATGTATCTTTATTCACTAAAGATAACACCTAAAAGAGCAGCATAGCTTATTTTCAATATAGTAAAAATTCTATATTTGTCCATCATGTAGTTAAATTCACTGAAGTTTCCATATCGATATTAGATAGATACTTAAAAGAAATACAAATGTACTATAATGTGTGAAACCGCACTAACGTCTTTTTTGGGCTTGTTCATAATGCGAATATAATTTGTACATCCCTCTCACGTTTGTTTCAACTTAAAAGATCGAAGTAAGACGAACCCTAACAAACTAAATTAAACGGCGCTCTTTTGTTTTTTAAACACATATATTTCATAGGGTATGTATACGTGTAACATGTGGGTATTTATTTTGTTCTTGGCAAGAACTACATCATTTGCTTTTTAAATACTGTGCAGTCTAACAGATAAGTTTAACGATAGTTAGTGATAAATGTATAGCTTCATTATCAGCTTGTAAGCAAGCAAGCAAGGCCCAGTTTACTCCCTTTTTTTTTTTTTTTTAACGTGTGGAAACCCCCTCGGGCCGTCACCCCACCGGGGTTTACGGCGGGGTGGTGTGTCGGAATTGGACCGACTAAAACCACACGGTGTGCCACTCTGCGCCTGAGATAGGAGGGATCCGGGAACCGCTGCTATTACGACATCCAGATCCCTCCTAGCGCCTGCCCGAAACTGCGGGCACCATCTATGGGTAAACTCTCTATTTTAGGCGACGTACGGCACACGCGGACGTCGCCTTCTCGCAGCTGGCCATTATAGCGGGTGGAGGGGAAAACCCGTCCCGTCCACCCGCGGCCACACTCAAGGCGGCATGAGGCGCTGGTATGCGCGCCTCCGCCGCCCGGCTCGCTGGCGGCGAATTGGGTCCGAGTGGATATCGTCCTCCCGGGCCTTCTCCGCCGCCTCCTTCCGCGAAATTACGTCTTCGCAGAAGGTTGCGACCGCGGTAAAACAACTGTCGCTACCGGCCATGGAGCGTATGACGGCCGGTAGCGAGAGATCTCCTCCAATAACTGCAGTGAGGACCCCACGCTGCGCTGCCCAGGCGGAACAAACCGCTAGCGTGTGCTGAGCCGAGTCCTCACTGCAGTCGCAGTGGTAACAGGCGGGACTCAATTCCCTCCTGGCGACCGAGTGCAGATACTTCCCGAAGCAACCATGCCCGGAAAGGACCCGCGTCAGTCGGAAGGAAAGGGTCCCGTGCTGCCGCCCTGCCCACTCGGCGATGACCGGCTGGAGAGCCTCCACGGCGGCAAAGCCAGCACGTGGAGTCTCCAACCGGAACGACCAACGAGCCATCGTGGCTCGACAAGCGGACTCACGCCACTCGCGTATCTCCTCGGGCGGGGGCCGTATGCCGCTACCCGCCCGGAAGTCAGCCGTCCGCCGATAAACTTCGGCGAGCACTTCCGCCTCCAAATCCCACGGGGGAGTTCCGGCCAAGGCGCACGCCGCCTCCGTCGATACGGTGCGGTAACCGCGTATGGCTCTAACCGCCAATATCCTCTGAGGGCGCCAGAGGCGAGCCCTATTCTGGGCGGTCATAGCCGTCGCCCACACCGGTGCACCATATAGCGCCATTGACCGAACAACCCCCGTGTATAGCCGTCTCGTCGCGACGCTGGCTCCACCCAAATTGGGCAAAAGTCGCCCAAGAGCAGAAGCAGCGCCGACCAGCTTTGGAGTAAGCTGTTGGAAGTGCTCGTCGAAGAGCCACCTGCCGTCGAGGATCAGGCCCAGATACTTCATCTGGGCCTTAATCGGTACGAGGACCGAATTGACTACGATGGAGGAGGCGCCGGGGGGTGGACCACGACGGGGCCCATGAAACAAAAGGGCTTCCGTTTTGTCTAGGGCCACCCGTAAACCCAGCGCCTCAATGCGCCCGACCACCAAAGAGACTCCCACGGTGGCCAGGCGCGCCGCCTCTTGAAAGTTCACCCCCCGGGCCGTGACCAATGTGTCATCGGCGTAACAAATTACGCCCAGCCCGGGGGAAAGACTACCTCGAAGGGCCCAGTCGTATCCCATATTCCACAGGAGTGGTCCGAGGACGGACCCCTGCGGAACACCGCACGACATGGGCCACCGCCTTAGAATACCATCTCGGTCCTCGTACACGACGGTACGCTCCTCAAGATAGTCTGCCACAAGCCGCCTCAGGTACTCTGGCACCCCGTGGTAGTGGAGTGCTTCCCTGATGCAGCTAAATGGCAGACTATTAAATGCGTTGGCGATGTCCAACGACACCGCCAACAGCACGCCGCCACAGCTCACCGCCTCTTCGGTAACGGCCCTCAGGCGCAGCACGGCATCGACCGTCGAACGCCCCGCCCTAAAACCAAATTGGGCGTCCGACAGATCGGGGCCCACCTCGCGGAGGTGCCGGACGATGCGAGCAGAGAGTATCCTCTCAAAAAGTTTACCCGCCTCGTCCAGCACCACGATGGGCCTATAGGCCGCCACCGAATCGGCAGGCCGTCCCGGCTTCCTTAACAGGACCAGCTTCCCGCTTTTCCAGCACTCAGGGAAGCGTCCGGACGCCAAGCTAGAGTCCAGGACTTCCCTGAGGCGGTCCGACATGTGCTCGAGGGCTCGGGCCAGTGCTCGGGCAGGTATCCCGTCTGGCCCAGGGGCGGTGTTCTTAGAGCGGATCCATAGAACAACCGCCCCTACCTCCGATTCCCTGACGGGCGGAACATTGCCCTCGTTCTTCCCGTCGTCTCCGACCATGAAGGCCATCGACGGGGGTGTATGCTCCACCCGCTGCGGGAAAAGGCCCTCGACCACTTCCCGCAGGAAGCTGGGCTGGAGGGTCTCTGTAAGGGGGGGGCCCGACGTGCGGAGCTTTCGTCGCGCCGCACGATAAGGGCGACCCCAGGGGTCACTATCGAGACCCTCCAGCATTTCCTTTCTCTTAATTTCTTTGGCGCGGCTGATGGCCAGCTTCAGAGTTTTCCGCGCCTCTCGGTACTCCTCATGAAGCTGGTCCCCCCCGCCTTCTACGCGGTGTCGCCGCCTACTACGGGTGTAGGACCTCCGGGCACGAGTACAGGCCGCACGGAGGTCCGCCAACTCTTGGGACCACCAGTAAACCTCCTTCCGTGGAGGCCGGCAACCTCGGATGCGGGGCATGGCCGCATCACATATCTGCGCAATGGCACCGCAGAAGCGACCAGCCCCCATGTCGACCTCCTCAGTCGGGGCCTGCGGAGACAGCCAAGAGTGAATAATGGCCGCCTCCTCTAGTAGGTCCCTATTTAATTTGGCTACAGCCCACCGCGGAAAGCGAGAAGAACGCCGCGCCGCGTGACCCCTACTGGCGTTCTGGGACCGGGAGAGCTCAAATCGGATATAGAGATGGTCCGAGAGCGTCTCAACCTCTTCCAGGACCCGCCAGTTCCTTACTCGTGCGGCGAGGGCAGGGGTAGCGAACGAAAGGTCCACTATCGACCCTCCCTGCTGTCGCACACACGTGTTGGTGGAGCCCCTGTTTAGTAAACAGAGGCCCACCGAGGCCGCCCACTCCTCTACGGCCTCGCCCCTAGCGTCCGTCCTGGGGGATCCCCACGCAATGGACTTTGCGTTGAAGTCCCCCAGCACTAAGACGTGCCCAGACGCTAGACGCCGCATCGAGGTTTCCTAGTTGTTAAGGAAAACCTCGGTGTCGTTCAAAGTCCGGTTGGGGGAGAAGTATACACCATATACAGTGATCCCCCCCCACTCGGCAGCAACATATCCAGTGCCCTTGTCTCTTAGCGACAAGGGCGGGGAATGAGCCGCCGTGGAGCCGACGACTGCCACGGAACAGTCCCGGTCGCCCAACCAGTTTGGACGGGGAGGAATATAATAGGGTTCCGCGGCTACGGCAACACCGATCGACCACTGTGCCATGGTTTGCAGGAAAAGGTCCTGCGCCGCGGCACAGTGGTTCAGGTTCGTCTGGACCAGGAGGTTGGAGACTTGGGCCCCCAGTTTACTCCCTCGGTCAGCCCTTAAGACTTTCACGGGAAGAATAGGGATGACGATACTCCATATTCTTAATCCATCACCACACAGAATGTATGTGTGTAAGAAAATGTTTGAGTAACCCTTCAATTCTTGTTTTATTCAGGCCGACGGGGGGTAGGGGGGTCAGTAAATGTTCCACATAGAAAAATGGGTTTATCAGTAGTCGGTGTCCGCATCACAGCGGACAGACACTAGGAGGTGTCCGGATTGCTTAATAACAGCACTTGCCGGATGCCTGTCATTTCAGGCGCAGAGTGGCACACCGTGTGGTTTTAGTCGGTCTGATTTCGATACACCATTCTGCCGCAAGCCTCGGTGTGGTGACAGCTCGTGGGAGTTTCTACAGGTTAAAAAAACATCTTACAACATACAAACATAGGACGTGGTACAGCGATTTCGGTCAAGGTATACCCGTAACGACTGCCTAAGATGTTTATATGGTAATCGGGACCGACGCGGCGACGTCTTGATGTGAATTAACGATGTGGTAACGGTCTCGGTAATTTGTTAAGAATGGCTGCACATGGATAGACTGAACTGGCTAAGATTTCTAGCCAGCAATTTTTACCTAATATGTAATAATCTCATGTCACAGTGTTAGTTGTGCCCCAGCTGTTTCGGAGGAGTGCGTCCTCCGAAACAGCTGGGGCGATTTATGTTTCTTTTTGAGTTTATTTAGTTGGTCCGAGAATACGTCGCGGGCAATTTTTTATACTTTAGGTGTTATTATTTTTTAAATCTATTATTTTGTATACTCTGGATCTTTATTATTCCTTTTTTGGCCATTTTCAACTAAATTTTTTCAAAAATTTTGTGCAGCGCTAAATTTTTATCTTTGTATATCCGAATTTATTTTTAATAGCTATATTAGTGTAACGATTTTTTAATGATTGATATACTCCTAGCCGATTCGATCACGGCGGCCATTCTCAAAGGAGACCAAACAACTACGTAGGAGATATTGTAGGACATATATTAGGTGGTATCTGTAGGGATTTCCGCACAGAAAAAATACCTAATAGTTGCCGAATATTCGTGGAATTTCTAGTTTAAATTCTTAATAAATTATTATGCATGAACAATGTTCGTTAAAATTCATTTATAATCTTCTTATTCTACGGACAGTGTAAAAGAATGTTTTTGAGAGCATATCCGACTTATGTGTAAAGTTTTCTTGCCATACCGAATTAAGAACATTTTACTGTTACCAAAACACATTAGAAAAAGCATCTTAAGCAAAATCTTAAGCAATTCTGAGTTTAAACTTAACAAGAGCGAGACCTCCTTAAAACTTTTAAGAACAAATTAGTAGGTACTTTGCTTCAGGGAATCATTATGAAGTAATTGTTTCAAGAATGCCAGTTTAATACTTGTGTCTAAAAGTGTACTTATGGCGTTCTTTAGTTACCTGTAATAACTTTGTTTGTTAGTGTATTTTCTTTTGTCTATTTTGAGACTTTAACCATACTATAGTATGCGAAATTTAAATTATAAATACGCAGTTAAAAAGACGACGAGATACTTATTTTCACTTTGTTAGCAGTATATTACTTTTTGTAGTCATTGTAATATTGCGTATTTAGTATGTTTAAGAAAATATGCAATAAACCCACGACTTTCTGTTGGACGAGTGTTAAGGACTATGTTTTGAATGTATATTTGAAAGTCGATACTAATGATTCCTAAATCGAAGTGAAAAATCTTTCAACTATAATCATTATATTTGTTACAGACAATTTTAAAAGTTAAAGGCCTAAATACTGTCTCAAAGATTGATTTCCAAGTAACAATAATAAATTACAATTACTTTATATAAGATATGAAATGTATGTATAGAAAATGATTTGTTATACAACAATATTCTCCTAAGTTACAATTAAAGTTTTACTTTTGTTAATGAAGTCGATAATTTTATGGAATCTTTAGGACACCCTTATCGAACTAATCAACGCATCTTAAAGAAAATAAAAGAATAAACAGAAATATATGACTTAATCGTTTACCAACAATATCTGTAAACATAAAAAATATTTTAAAAGGATGTACTTACATAATTTTGACCAATGTATAAAAACTCATATTCAAATCAAATCATAACATAATATATTAACACATTTCAAACCTGTGTCGTTTTTACTGAAAACGTAATAATTCGAGCGAATAGAGTGAAAGATCGGTTCATTTCCAATAATAAAAGAACTCACTAAAATACACGGATATTTGAAACAAGCGTTTTCATGTCCTTTTACTGAATATACGGGATTTATTATATTGTGATGGACCGATTTTGTTCAAATAAAATGGAAAAATACCCACCTCGCACGTTATATCCGCTTCCCTGCACTTGTCCGGAACAACAAGTAACAAGTGGTCGAATATTTTATTGTTCTGCAATGCTAGAACTGGTATGTTGAGAATAGCAATGATCGCATTGGGTGGGTTTTTTAGGATTTCCAGAGGAAAAATCATATTCTTTTCACATTATAAACTACAATATTTATTATAATTGACAGAAAGTGGATAAGTCGTATCTCGAAAATTCGTCTAAAAGAATTTATGGAATAAAATCGATCAGAAATAAATATAAAAACATGCTTATTAAAATTAATTATAAGCAAACAAATGTATAGATGAAATTAATAAAAGTATGTTAAAAAAGTAACTCGAATGGTTTGTGTCTCCTCTGCCTACGATTAGTTACAGACAATAGGAAACGTAATGATATAGGACATTTTTAAGCTATTGCATATCTTTTATCGTGGGCTTCGAGCGCGGTGACCGAATCAAGAAATTCCGTAACAAAAATAAACCTAACACCCCCACTCCGACAGGCACAGTGGTGCGGTGTTGAAAGCCGTGCATCATCTAACGTCATTTCAGTTCAATAGACTTTGGCACGGTGTTTGTGTGCATGCGACTAGACGTATGTGTGTAGATTATACGAAGCTCGCACGGATCGAGACGAACTGCTCCGATATATCATAATTGCATAAGTTGATAAAAAATGCTATGCAATAGCTTTACCGTGGCAGTCCCCGAATACCACACGATTTTTTTTTGTAATTTTGTATTGTTTATTTAAAACTTTGCTGCAACTAATGTCCAATGTCGTTCTAAAGAGATACAGCATTTCTGCCACCGCAAAATTACAACGGTATATACTCATACAACATTTTGTTCGTGGTGTGTACGAGTAAATCGACGAGTTAATTCATTTCAAACGTTTTATATAATAGAAATTCGTATGAACATCACAAGAATAGAGTATTATTTTGCGTACAACAACTAATATATCATCGCTAGTCGTACCCGTCGCTTTCATTTTTTCTTGTTTGTAATAAAGGAAATTAAATATCTTAAAAGCTGGTTAATGAGTTGTGTCCATGAACACACAGACTAGACTAGAATATGGTAGAAACAGGTCCGGTAGAAACACAGCTCATGTACCAAGCGTTCATGGACTATCGGAAGGCCTTTGGCTCGATCGAGATCTGGAGTCTTACTCTTGATTTCAATTCCGATCGATCGACATTGGAATTTTGATGTTTCATACTCGTACTCTTAAATTCGACGCTATCGCCATATTGGTTTGAAATTGCGTGTTAATTTAGAGAACTAACTGAAATTAGTGTTACCAATCGCCACAAGCATTCATTACTCTTGACTCGTTTGATAGCTCAATATTGCGCCAATATTGTGTTTATTATTGTTTGTAGATCGGGATTTTCTCAATAGTCAAAGAGTAACTTTTTAGGAATTATTTCACGTTTTCTGTAATTTGAATATAACTCGTGACTCGTGACGACTCAAGTGAATAATATGATTCGTTAAACAGCAATGTACAATATTTTACGTAAAATTAAGACGAAATGAGCAACAAATGATGTAATATACGACCAAGACTTTTTTTACGGACGAGGAAGAATTTAAAATTAAAATTTTATACTATTAAAATGAAGTACTATTAGTGTTTTACTGAACCAAAATACTGTACTATGTTTTGTAAAAAAAATAAATAATTAATAATTGAATCAAATCAACCTGAACGAAGGTCTCTCAGGGTAAACCCACGTTGAATTCAGCATGAACGGGCCGGCTTCGCCGGGGCAGTACTAGTCTCCCACAGAAGACCAACCTAAAGTGACAGCATTGCTGTCGTGTTTCGATGGCAAGACCGGAGGCTCTTGATACAGGGGTGACAGTTATCATGGTCACTGTGTGAGTCTTATACTACCACGATGACTGTCATGCCTTTTACGTACCTAAGCGGAGCGTAATAAAGCATCTCATTAGGCCGCCATAGTGTAGGTCACCATACTGCATTGTCTGCATTTGCAATGAGTATGGTGACCACAACTCTTGGATTGTATTCATGCTTTCCATCAGGCATAGTCACTTTGGCATGCCCATTATATAGAAAAAAATATATTGTATAACAATTATTAATTATTCATTATTTTTTATCGATTGCACGGATGGTGTAGTGGTTTAAGCGGTCACCTTGTCGTTTTCTACTGTGCTGAGTATTGAGGGTTCAAACCCCATATGGGGGACAACACTTTAACACTCTAGGTTTACATTCTTATATGTACATATATATATATATTGATATATGTGTAATGAGAACAGTGTATAATAGGCTAGATGACACCTTAGTCAAATTAGTTACTTTTTATCATCTGTCAAAACAACAATTTTGTATGAAAAATGCACTAAATACCAAATTGTGACGTCACTGTTTTAGACTACTCAATTGAACAATTTATTTCACTGTACATTTGATTGAAATTCGTAATAATAATTAAAAGATATGTTAATTGTATTTTGCGAGATGTTTCGCGATATTAGTTTTAATGAAGCGGACATTGCTATTTATTTACGATACAGTCATCTACCCAATTGTGTATGAATGTTTCACTCATATTTTAGTATACACGTGATAGTGTGTTACTTGAATATAAACTAATCAAAATCTTTTAAATACCTAATATCCGTGTTAATTTGTCTGCAAGAGATCGCATGAGAGATCGATTACGAGCTATAAGATTACCGATTATCATATCTACATATTGGTACCTTATATTTTGTTATGTGTTAAGTGTATACAATAAAGATTTAAATAAATAAGCGATTAAATAATATTTCGCTGCAGGTTTTATAAAAAATCTGAATTATATCACTTGTGTAGCAATAACTAAAGCAACAATAATTAAAAATTTGAGCAGAGATCGTAAACATTTTTACTTATTTTGATTGTAAACTTCTATTTTTGATGAAATTATTATTAAGTGTCGTCGACTTTCACATACAGCCCAAACAAAAAAATATATACTATAACGTCATCTAGCGAAGATACATCGAACTATGGAGCAACTACTAATCCTGAATCGTGATAAAGAAATTTTCGTAGCGATTAACATATGCACAACATCCCAACAACAATCGTTGGGTCGCGGCCCGCCTAGTATGATCGACTCGCCTGGTCGGAATTACATGATACCCTTTTTCTCAACATTAAACAAATAAGAATCTAGAAGACATTCTAGATATGCTTTTTTGTTTATAAATTTACTGATAAATTTGGATCACTAGTAGAAGTCTAATCTTCGAAAAATCTATCGTCTTTGACAGTTAATAAAGATATTTTTCCGTTTTGGCAACTTGGAGTAAACGTGTTCTCAGATGGAGACCTGGCATTGGCAAACGTAGGGCATAGGACGTCTAAACTCAAAATTACTGTTAGGAAGTGTATACGAGAAGCCGAGTATCGAGCCAAGTTGTATTCAATTGGAGAGGTCTATGTCCAGCAATTTGACGGAGGATTGGATGAAGAGTTCTGCTTTGGTACGATAGCCCAGGGCTCCTCAAATACATGCTTATATCCATCAGTGGAAGTGTTAATTGATTGCTTTATTTATTTACTTTCGCCTATTACACAACCCAAAACAAAACAAAGGGGTTGTTATAAGTTTGATGTGCTAAAGTTATGTGTTTATGTAAGATTAATTAAACGTATTTGGTATATATAAAGTGTATAGCATTTTCTTTTACAATCTCTACAATACTGATGTTAATTACAACATTATTTTTTCATAAACTAATTTGATTAAATCATATACAGCAAAATATCCCATGATTCATTGCTCAGTTATAAGATAATGTTTATCCCCGTTAATGTTTATTTTATTTTTTATCTGGTCATACATTTCATTTGGAAGATACAACATAGCAGCTCCAAATTGAAACATCGATTGCTAATAAACAAATAATGTTGTAATAACTTTAAAATATTTCTATGACATACGTTGAGGTTTAGACACTATTACAAAATTATGTTACAAATTTCAATTGTCTATGTCAAATTTCAATTATTATTCAACGAGTTACAAATTTTTGAGATAATTTTTTTGAGTCTTGTGTAAAATTAAATATTTCGAGATACAATATTTCCGTTTTCTACCGTCGATATGTAATAAAATGATGTATCAAGTAATCCATCCTAATATTTACAGATTTCATCGTCATTAATATTATGTTCAAAGATCAAGTTTAACGTCGTAATTTTTGTTTTATTAATTAATTCAGTTCCAATAATTTCTACAAAAGGTCAAAGAATCTTGGAATGTTTTTGATCATTAATATGGAATAGGTATTAGTAAAACGTAGTTAGCTCAAGTATAATTTACCATATGTAATGTGTTACATTTATCGCCGTGAGCGATAGAACCGTCGATTGTTACATTTACATAATTTGTAACTCATTTTTCTTTTGATCCTAGTGATATTTGACAATGAAGATAAAATAAATAAATAAAATAAAAACGATTAAGTCAAATAATCATGTACCTTTAGGCACCGTCACAATGTTGAGCTGAAAAGACATTTTAACCTTTAACCTTGCAATCTTTGCCTATTCATAATTACCTATAGATATTTACTTTATTTATTTATCTACTTATTTATTTATTTACACTTTATGCACTTTGTACATCGGGGGACTTAATGCCCAAGGCATTCTCTTCCAGTCAACCTTAGGGTGGTTTAGAAATGTTGTAAGGGAGGTGCACAGAGGTTATATTGACAATTAAAATATACAATACATGAGTGCGTATACATACATGAACACGTACAAACATACGTCATAAATACACGTAGTACACACTTTAAAAGTAACGTAGAATTATTAGAAGGCAACATTTAAATTTTTAATTCAAAAGTACTAAAAAAAATACATTTAAATACAATAGGAGTTAAGAAAAAGAGTTTCTATTAGGAGGGACCGCACTCAAATACCGTTGTGTGATTTGCTTTTACAAAATACGTTTTTACATATAACAAAAATAAAAAGAAAATTTAGCATATGTATATAGCTACTGAAATTAAGACACCTGTTGTTAGTTAATATATATTAAGACGCGAAGAAATTTCTTGAAAAGATTGGGCAGTTTGAAATACCTAATTGCAGGTTATGTCTAATATAGTGTAGAATATTAAAGTATTAAATACTTTAGTTAATACGTTTAATTATGTATTGTTCATATTGAACGCTCTTCTAGTGGTTCTGTATGTGGACGAACTTTTGTATTCGTAACAAAGTAACGAGTATTCTCTGCAGCTGACGCATTTAAAACTGCATTTTTTATGCTTTGTGCAGTGACACGTGCCAGTTTTTAGTTTCACTTAACGCTCAACACATTGATTTCAAAGGCTGTGCTAGTATAAACACACAGCGTTTATATTAACACAGACATCACAGTTAACTATCTCCAATGTACCATGTGTAAATTAATTTTATTTAATATTAGCTGCACCCGCGATTTTGTCCGTGTGGAATATTTTTATAATTCCAAAAGTCTAAAAATGCAAGTAGCCTAAGTTTTTCCCTATAACATCAGTTACCTGTCCAACCGTTCCAGAGATTAGCTAGAACAAACAGACAGACAGACAGACAGATAAAAATTGTTAAAAATGTTATTTTGGTTTATGTATCGTATGTATATTCATATGCATGTAATAAAAAACGGCTATTTCAATTTTACAAACAGACACAATTGAAAAAGATTTTATTATATAAAAGTCGTATTATTTACTACGGAACATATGAGTAGTTCATGGAAATGTTAACTAACTTAACTTAATGTTAAAGTTCCTTTCAAAGGAGAGGTTTACGTCCAGCCTTGGACTGTAAAAAGCTGTTGACATGACCGTCGCCAGAATTATGTTCAGGGCGGTGCATCTACATCCGCACATATTATTAACCAATATAAAGCTATGAAATTGACTTTTTTATGAAATAAGTTAAAAATATGTTTTTCAATGTACTTTCTTTTCTAGGTGCACCTCCCTCACGGCGCCCATAGGCTGTTAATGATGATGGGAATGTGAAACAGTAAAGACAGTGTGACGTTTAAATTTAAGGTTTATTTTATGCTCAGCATAATAGTAATTTTACAAAATAAAAATGTATTATTTATTCATTAATTTAAATAAAATTATTCATGCAAAATGCTAAAATTGCACTTATTTGTTGCTATTATACGGATATTAGATATGCCGATCTGTTTTTAGACTTGTTACACTCTTAAAAGCGAATCTTAAGTGAACAATCTAGAATGATTTGAGGAGTTGAGATCCTGTTAAAGTTCTGTAGTAGGTGGTAGAAAAGCCCATCTATATCGCTTAACACAATTTACGTGCCAACTGACCGTCCATCACAATCTGTACACGTGCGGACATGGTATCAAAACCGTAGATGGTAAATTATAGACTCCTGGTCTGAACATTTCATCACTGTAAATGAAACACTAATCTAGGGGGAACTTGTTTAGAACTGATCATATATGCTAACAGTATCAAACCTATCGACTTTGCAAAATAGAAAGGGGAGGGGTTAGACATATTAATAAGTGGTGTTAAAAATAATCATTTGGTTTTCAAATAAATATTAACCTTTGTGTTCTATGACTTACAACAAAGCTCCACAAGAGGCATTAAGTAAATAAATTCAAGTGTTTATGGATGTATTATAATTAAAAAGTTAATCACAGCGTTTAGTGAAACTTAGGTATTCTATGTAGGTACATTGTCTTGACTGGAAACTGAAACTTCGCCTAGAACAACACAGCTTTAGTATAGGTTAAAATACCCGCTCACAATTGTATAAGATCAAGTTAGTTTTTGAAGTCCTAAGTTTCAAATTGTTCTAAGTTTTAAACCATATGCTTTCTCCCAAGCCATAAGTTATTATTACTCACATCATTTCAATTTAAACACCGCTCATAGTTCCTTACCATGATACAAAGTTTGTTTATTTTTACGTTCAAGATAACAGATTACAAACATTGTTACGAAAATTAATTAAATTTTGCACAACAATCTTAAAGTGTAGGTACAATCCCTTACAAGGCTCCTGAACAGAAAATAAACTTTACAGATTAATTTTAGATTTTTGTTTTGACTTTACAGGTGTACTTAACACATACAATCGTAAACGTACCTCAGTACAAAAAAACTTGTCTAGAAAATGAATTTCTGAATCAACAATATGAAGTTATTTTTTCATGTTTATTTATGGCTTTATTTTAAAATTATATGTACAAAATGAAAAATGCAGGCTTAGTATCATGGTTCCAGCGATTTCCTTACTAGGGTGTACCTAGTTCCCCGGCTACTGGTAAACGAGATGGCGTGCGGTTTTTGGTTGTTTCGAGTCCGATATAACTACCTACCGGTGATATCTGTGGGATTCTCCGCATAGAGGAAAAAAATTGTTAGTACCATAGGTTTTTTCGATCAGTCTATCATAGTATCTAGGCCGCTATAGTGTACCTAGGCCGTCATAATATAGATCGCCATGAGTATGGCGACCATCACTTTTGGATTCTATTCATGCTTTCTATCAGGCAGTTTGGTAGGCCACGAATAAAAAAAAAGTAAAAAAGGGTTGCATATACATAAATGAATGATAAGAGGCACTCAGTTTCGAAAATATCCATTTTAAGGGTTGAATGGACCTACTTTCTGCGTATACCAATAGTTATAGTTAATATAGCCTTATTTAATCTTAATCGACCGAATGCCTCAAAATACCAAATTTAAATTTCATTGAAACACTAATTTTGTCAAAGTGTAATTACCGTATTGCAGCACTTTGTTGGATCTGCGGCTCGGACGGATGGATGAAGAGTGTTGTGCATTTTCGTGTAAAACAAACTAATGAGTTAAGAAGTAGGTCAGTACACCTCCTGTTTTCGTCTTCCGAGAATTATAAATGCAAAATGTTGTAGTTGCTTAAGTAATGTAACTTCTTAAAACTTGAAACGAAAATACCCCAAGCGACTTCTAAACGCATATTAAGGCTAAGTTTGTTTCCAGGGACAAGATAATAATGATGTGATAAGTGTGTTTTCTTAGTTTAATGAGACACACTTTTAGTTTTAATATTATTTGTATTCTTTGTATTGTCCTGTTCTGCGTGCTAATATGACCTAAGATAGTCCAAAAATTCTTAACAAAGTTATTCAAAATTTATTAGAAAATTACTTGAAAGGTAACTCTTAGCGTGTGTAATGTTACCTATTTTTTAATATTTCGGAGATGAATCAAAACCTATGGGATACTGCCCATTGACCGAGAATCATAAAATTGAATTTTAAAATCAAAAATAGAATTCTAAATTTCCAAGTCGTCAAATTGATGTTATATATACACAATATTTTTCTGCAATTACAAACTTGTGTTGTGTGCTCGGCAAATTGATTGTAACACGCGTCCGATGTACGAGAGCAAAAAAAAATAAAAAACTTCTAGAATTAATTTCTTTAATGGACGAACAAAATTGTACGAAACCGAGAGATGTATGCGGGCTGAACTAGAGGTTTTTTTATTATTAAAACTGTCTTGTATAATATCAGTAAGACGAAAATATTTACCAGTTTTCGAAATTAATCGATTATAAAGGCAAATACAAGGGTTTATACTAGATTTTCTCGTACGGTTGTTAAGTAAGAAATGTAATGGTCCTCTGAGAAATTTATCTACACCAACTTGAGTGTATCAACGAGTAGGTATTACAGTCAACGTGAAACACAAAGGACTGCTTCTGGCTGACTGTTACGATTCAAATGATAAGGGGCACACATATCGATCATTATTATTAACACGTCCAATGAATACAAGATAACAATCTCCTGTCTTTAAATACGTTACAATATCTACGTTCTTAAATATAAAGAAACATTCCGAACGGCAATAACATTATGATAACGAACTTCACATATATGTAATGAAGCTGCCAAATAAAACTTGAAAAAATCATATTTTTATACCACTGCCTCGGTGGCGTAGTATGTGCGACTCTTGTGCCTGAGGTCTCGGGTTCGATTCCCAGGTCTGTCTAAAATGTTTGTATGATCTACAAATTTTGTTTCGGAGTTTGAGTGTTTTCCTGAGTATAACATTTACAACAAAATAATATATAAATATCAGTTGTCTAAGTACTTAGTACAAGCTTTACTTAGTATACTAGATGGCATTGCGTGTCAGATGGCTAAAATATGAAATGAGTTAATTTAAACATTTTACTTCAATTCTGACACTTCTGTTCTAATAAAGATTATATGCAACGACATGGCTAAGGTTTTGACAACCAGGATGTTTTTCTACTTGTGACGCCAACTACAACTATAGTATTAAATAGAATTGTATATTTATACAAAATAAATTTTTAAAATTATTTTGAGTAAAATTTACTTAGTTATTGAATTTTTTGTAATACAAACTCTTCTATATTATTTTAAAGTTGTAATATTTTATATCCAAACTATTTTAATAATACCTTCTTAGTAGTTACAGCATTCATGTTTTTTTAAAGTATAACACCTAATATTTTTTAATGTATTTCATAGCCTATTATTAATTTTGTGAGAAATAAATATTGACGTTCAGTAATTCTTGGGACTTCTTTTATCAGATGACGGAGATAAAACGGTGTATCAAATATCATACATGTTATGTGTACCCCTTCTGTCTAAGTCAATTTATGTATGTTTTACTATAAGAGACAAAGGAAACTTTCTTATTGATCGACAACTTAATAAAATATATTGAAAAATTAATATTTCGTAATGATTTCGTAAATAAAATGTTATATGCTTTTACAATTTCCAATTAATTTATAGCTCTTTTATTTTCAATTGTATTATAGCCTCAGAGAGTTGAGGTTAGACTTTAAATAAAGTGAGCGATGCTATTCTGTAACTTTCTACTACCTATTTAAAATAAGTAACAGCTGAATATATGTATTATACACATTATCCAATTAGGAACAATTATTAAGCCAGACAACTTATACTGTACTACTTCTGCTATCAAAACTTCATTAACAGTCCACTGTTGGACATGGACCTCTGCTTAGTACGAAAGTTTTGACCTACTATACGACGCTGGCCAGACGAAGGTAGACAGGCCAGGGTGGGTATATTCTTCGTTATGAGATTTCCTTCTCTAAATTGCATGATGTTGTCCTGTGTAGTTCGCTACCGTAGTTGTCTCTTACGACACTCACGGTATGAGTATAGGTGGTGACACTACATGTTCTTAATCCGTCGCCATATGGACGACAACTCTCACTAAGAGCGGTAACAAAGCCTACTGAGAAATTTCTACTACTACTACTAAAAACTCTCTTTCTTAGTCTGTTCTAATATGCTATCATTATATTTCTACCAAATTATTTCTACAAATAACTCTATAAAGAATTACACTATAAACCTTATTAATTTACAATCTATATTTACAATTGGTTTAAAAAGTAGTCTTTACGATCCTTCAATAGCTTTGATAGACATTTAAACGACACTTTATATATCACAGCCATTAACAGTCCGCTACTAGGTACTATACGAAAAACTTTATCATTCTGGTATTCACATGTCAGTCACCAACGGTCACCAAAATTACAAGCTTGGAAAAATAAAGTGTTTCAAAACTATTAAATGTTTTTTAAATGAAATATAAAGATATATTGTTGTACATTATGTAAGGGAAATAAGGACCTTTCCGCAGGCAGTATGCAGTTGCATACCTACAATGTTATGCCACAAAACCTGTTTGTTTTTTAGTTTTCTGGCATTAACAATTTCACCAATCATAATTCAAGTTTGCACACACATTTTAGGCCACAGAAAAAGATATAAAGTACTTGTTACCCCGAAAAAAGACTGTCCCGATAGATATCTGACGAAACCTGGTACTTTCTATAATATTTTTCTTTTAATTTTCTAATATCATATTTTTATAGTCTTTTTCAACGTCTTGTATCATTGTTTATAAACAATAACTGTTACTACTGCTGAAAGAAGGTCCTAATACAACTTTGGTGCGAATGAAACGTAACGTTAGCTGAGCATAAATAACAGCGAATATACCATTTAAAAATCCATTCTAAGGGAACGTTAAATGAGAACGTTTTGTGAGTAAAGTGAAATAAATATCAAGAAGTTCCAGATTAAGTAAAAAATACAAAAAGGAAAAACATTCACGACCTCGTGAAAGTCTCAGAAAGTCAATTTTAATCTATTGTTAATGTATTCTAAGAAAATAGAAGTAAGTTGGTATCTGAATAAAATATTTGTTTTGTCGAGAACAAAAGATTTTTTTTTCTTTTAAGTAAAATCAAAATAACTGTACTAGCTGATATTCACTGCTCTGTTTGCATAAAATGAGTACCTCGTTTGGTTTATTTTTCATTACTTTTTTGAACTTTCATCAACATAAATTAAATAAATATATGTTATAATATAAATACAAAAAAAAAACAAGTTTACATATTTTACTGTTTTTTTTTATTTTACCATCTTTTGTGGGTTTTGAGATTCTTAAACAAACCACATTTAAACTACCCCACTTTTAAAGAAAATCTCTGTGAATATCGGCAGATTTAGCTGCCTCTTGTTTACCACAGCCGACCCACCATTGGGCGCCTGGAAAAGTGTTGCCTTTTTTTTAAAGTGGCCTATATATTTGTTTTAAATTTCTTAATAATTAATTAGATGTAAAAGCTTATAGACAGGCAATTACTTTCGTTTTTAAATATTAATATAAATTCATGTACATTGAAAATCATAAATAAACAAAATTGTAAATTTTTAATTACGATATGGATCATAGAATACTTCAATACATTTACAAAAAAATCGTTTAGCATTTTTTTGCACAAATAATATCTTGAAAAGATATTTTTATTCTCGTATACTTTTGTTTCGCTAAAGTGTCTGTCATAGATTTAAGGCACAAAACGTATTTCTTGATATTCGAAAAATATTAATTTTTATTTAACACAAGCTAAGTGATGAAAGATTTTCAAGTATACTCTGTCTCACGAAAAAAGCTGTAGACGCGGCACTGCTGTCATGCGATGGAATGATGTCAGTCTTTACTATTACATTTTACAAAAACCTCTAATTAGTGAGTGAATAGTAGTAAATTAAATTGAACAGTTAGTTCGTTCTTATATGATTATATAAAAAATTGAACAAATTCTAAGGGGAAAAAGTAATTTAAAACAGAATTCTTAGTTAATATATAACGTATATTTTATAAAACACCATCGTTTTCACCGATTGATTTTATTGCAGACATAGTACTGTCACTTCTTGACTCATAGTCATTCATATTGCCATAGTCATGAGACTCTGTGTCACTATGACCATTTCTTAATCCATCCGCTAGTCGTTTCTGGTGTTACGCTTGCACACGCTTGTTCAATTGCTTTAAAATTGTTTTCGAGCCTTTATTTTGTTTTATTACTTCCAAACATGTGGTTTTCCTCCATATCATTTTAAAATAAATACTTTATTCATGTTTTCACTTCAGTTTTCAAATAAAGAAGGCACTTTTGAATTTTCGAATAGTGCCGAGATAGTTGTTTTACTGTGGTCCCAACCCTCTGTGAAGATGTCATTTCGCAGAAGAAGGCTCGGGAGGACGATTTCCACTCGGACTCAATTCGCCACCAGCGAAGCGGGCGGTGGAGGTGCCCTTACCAGCGTCTCATACCGCCCTAAGTATGACCGCGGGTGGATGGGACGGGTTTTCTCATCTATCCGCTACAGTGACCAGCCGCGAGGGGGCGACGTCGATTTCGTAATAACAGCTGTGCCCGGATCCCTCCTATCACAGGCACAGAGTGGCACGCCGTGCGGTTTTAGTCGGTCCCAATCCGACACACCACGCCCCCGTAAACTCTGGTCGGGTGATGGCCCGATAGGTTTTCCACACGTTAAAAAAAAATAAAAAGTGGTATAAGTGTTTGCCATGTCACTCCTTACTGTGCTCAGTGTATGGCTTTAAATCCCACATGGGACAAAACTTTGTGTGATCCACAAGTTGTTGTTCTGAGTCTGGGTGTTCTTTGTGCCCGTTTCATGCATGTTTATAAAGTAAAGTCTGGATGTTGACTTTTTAAAAGAGAAATAGAAATCGACAACAAGCGTGGCCATCTTGTCAATTTAGTTTTATTTTTCGCCGTGAGAGTTCTTTTGTGAGACGGAGTACATATACTTTTAAGTTACAATTTTTTTAAAACACGGGACTTATGCATTCATATTCTGTTACAACTTTATAGCTTCGTCATTCGAATTTCGATACACACTCAAATTACCTAAAGGTAGTTCGATGAACAGAGTTTTCACCAAGAACATTCAGGTACATAGGATTCCCACCAAGAACTAAGGGCTCCAAGCCAACCTCGTCTGTAAGTGGTTCGTTCACCTACGGATCGACGGACTAGCCTCTGGCAAACAAAATATACCGATTGGTAGTAATAGTCTCGCCACCTATAACGTGAGACCAAAACACTGCCGAAAAGTGGACTTTTAATATCTTCTTCCTACCCCTCTCCCTACCCCCTACCCTCTAAAAATGTACCTAATGCATCGATTTGCGCAAATCATAGGCTGATTTCTTTTAATTAAAAGTTTAACAATACCCAAATAAAATTGACCGAAGTAATGTGGACGTAAATGGTATACATGTTTTTGTAGCAACCATGACAGATTTATTGTCATTTATTGAAGAGTTCTATGCTATGTCTCCGAAGAACTTCATCAGAACATCACTGAAATAGAAAGGGACCTCGAAATACTATGCTCTTTTAAACCATCTTATTTGGTTTTTTGTTAACTTTACATCGATAAGTGAAAAATATGAACGTCATCAATGTAGCTGACGTAGATTAAATACACATTATTTCGGATAATTTAAAAACTACTAACCAGATCTCACTCAAATTTAAAAGAGACTACATGACAGTTTTCGAATATAAAAATTATCATGAAAGAGTATGTTTTGTTTTGTGTGTGTGTAACCATATAAATTTTTAATGGTTGTACATCGGTACAGTCGAATTGAGAACTTCCACCTTTTTGAATACGGTTAAAAATATATCCTGTACTAATTTATAAGAGTGTTGATCAGTAAAAATCGTTTTCAAAGAATTTATGCCTAAGCCTCGAGGCTCTAATTTTCAAGTTTGCATTCGACATTTCCGTTCAAAATGGAAGCTTTACACGCATTGTCGAACAAAGTTCAGTAAAGTTAGAAGCAATTTGTGGACTTGGTTTATGCGAGCATAAATCCAATCTAACCGTTGAATTCATGATTAATAGCTAGAGATCAAACCATAAGCTTTTTGCAACAAGTTTCGACTAACTTAGCATAATAAACAGGCTATTGGCGGTCACTTCTGTATCGAGCTGATCTTTCTGACAATTAAAATATTTATATATTTCTATATAGCTCTTTCTCTATAATATTTTAAACATTTCTAGGAGAACTCAAGTGAGCATAAGTGTTTAAAAGTTAAAAAAGTATTTATTTCAACAACATTTTGTAGTGTTTGTAAACATTTACGGTACCTACTATAGGTTTAATGTGTCAGATGTGTGACAAGTCTTGCAAATATTATTTTCAATAACGAAGTGAACGTTATAGAGCAATATTAATAATGTATTATATGACTCTCATTATAAGTTTCTTTCGAAAGAGAAGTTTATGTCCAGTATTGGACTGTTAAAAGCTGTTGATGTAACGTGCTGTGATATAACTCTTGGCTCTGAGAAGTTAATCCTTAACGATCTCTTTTATTCATAAAGCTAAACTATTGAATTCTATGAATTAGCTTCCAGCAATGGAAAGCGTCGCTAATCTTTGCTTCAAGTAGCTGGGAGCCAAGGAATTAGGTTAACGGTCCGTACGTCTCCGTACGTGTTAATTCTAGCCACCCACTACTGTATGAATAAGGACGTTCAAGGTGTGCATTCATTTGTACCTACTCTAGTTGATGAACAAATAGGCATTGCTATACATGTTTATACAACTTACATAGTCTATCAATACACAACTGATAAAAAAAAATACTAGGTTCCTGTAAATGGAGTGTTGGTTGGTTAAATCAATTACGTATATAAATAACGACAGTAAATGACATCTGACATCTGATTATCTTTTGTCGATGTTTTTCAAAGTACACGGTATCAACGACGTTACTTATGGTTTGTTTTTTTTTTTATTTACGGCCTACCAAAGTTCTCTACTCGCTGAAACTAAGATTGAGACTGTTCCGTTGATAATCCGATATCTACTTTATCAAAATTACATAATATTTTTAAGGATTCAAACATGCTGAAAGAATTTTTTTGTTTCATAAACTACTCTCAGGTAGACAAATACCTACCAAGCTTTCCAATAAGTATTCAAGTGAGAAGCAGTTAAGAGAATTTTATTGTTTTTGAGATATATCACTTTGCGCTGTTCGGATAAGATTTATATGAGCATTAAATAAAGAATATATCTATACGATGCCTTGAAAACAAAAAAAAACTAAATTGAGTCTTCCATATTATTGTAAAATGCAATTTAGCAAAAAATACTGACGCACTAAACACTGCCAATTAAAAATAATGATCCAAGGGATCATTTAACACCATTTAAAAAAAAGTTGATAACTAAAGGTTTTTTGAATCGTTTGGGTCGATGTACTGTTACTGTATGTGATCTGAAATTACGGTGAAATTTGATTCAATTATGACTAAAATATATAATTAAGAATCTGTTTAATTATGGTACCTAATACACTTTACAACATACCATCGTTATTATCAACAGCATTCATAATCCATTGTTGGACTTAGACCTCTCTTTAGAAAGGAGGTTTTGGCTTACAATAGCTAGACTGAATGATATTGAGGGTTTGTTTCAAGTTTTCTTTCTCTTTGTACTTTTCCTTAGTCGCCCCCTACGACATACCTATGGTATAAATAGGGGTGGTAACACACTGGATTCTTATTCCGTCACCACATGAAAAGTCCGACAAATCATCACACAACATATGTTATAAGTATATAAGTATTCTATAGAATTACAACGCTTTAATATTATTGTTGTAGATCAAAATCGTTAATTAAAAAATTACGACTTCCTTAAATTTTTCAGTTAAAGTTAATTTTATGTTTTTTTTAGAAGCTGATCGTACCTAATCCTAAATTAGACGGCGATTACAGATCATCTATCGCTAGCTCTAATAAAGCTAACAAAGTGTTTTTTGAATATTAAACGTAGGTTTATGATTGTACTGACTGTCTCGTCGACTACTAACCGTTAGGGTTAACGTATGCGACTGCCGATCTCTTAGGTCTCAAGTTCGATTTTCGGGTCTGGTCAAAAATTGAGTTTTTCTGATTACAGAAATGCTTAATAATAACCCTGGCTTTGGAAGTTGTGGAAACCGTGGGGTTAACACCCTGAGATACGTCTAAGACAGCAAAAAGCCGTCGGTTCTGCATGTAATCTCACCTCGGTCGTGTCGCTGCGTCTTATCTCTCCCCGGTCGTAGCGGATGGCCATCCCATCAGATTGTGAGAGTGTGGGAACAGAGAGTTCATCTGTGTTTGCGCACACCCTTGTGTACTAGAATATCACCTATTGATTCATCTCCGTTGAGACTAGCCGCCATGGTTGAAATCGGTGGGAGGTTCATCATCATTATCATCATCAGGATATACATATAATGTTAATTTATACCAACATTTAACATTTATATGCGGGACTATAAACACACCAGAAACGGACGCAAAGAACACCTAGACTCAGAACAACAATTTTTGGATCTCACAAAGTGTTGTTCCATGTGAAGTTTGAACCCACAACATTCAGTAGAGACGCAGCGCTATAGAGAGCGGCGTGGTGACCACTTAAATCACTAGTTAACCGTGCAGTCGATATCATAGGATCATTATTTAGCCAGATTGTGACCTCTGTTATGTAGTTTCAAATATGAACAGTGATAATTATAATTAATGAACGGTTACGCGGTTACTGGAACAACCTCAACTTTGGATTTGGATTCCAAGTACCAAGTACCGATTACCTGAAACGTTAGTTTGAGATTGAGATTGACTGGATTAAAATGGCTTGTGTAACGTACTGTATACTCATGTACCACACATGATATATATTTGTGTTGTACATTTTGTTCGTATTATAACTTTGCTTAGTGTAGGCCTATGCTCAATCAAACACTAAGATTTAATAATCAAATATTGGGCTTAAAAAACAGACGATTAAAAACAAGACCTGAATTCAAAACCGTTTATTTAAATAAAGAAACGACATTGGTAATTAAATCAGCAGGTTCAGAAGATTGTGTGGAGTAGACGCTTAAAAAAGAAACAGAGAAACTAAATATATTAACTTAGCAATAAAAAGAAAACTGTTGTGCAAAATATTGTCGGATTAAAAATTTCTTTCACTTTAATAATCTAATATTAATAATAACCTCATACATCTTACACACGGTTGTCTGATCCCAAATTAACGTGAGTCTGTGCTATGGTAGCTAGACTGCTTATAATATAAACATACTCGTACTTAAATATTTTTAAATAAGTAAGTATAAATATTATAGATAAACTACTGGATTTAGTTTATCTATAATACGTATGTATTAATATATATAATTATTATATATAATATAAATAATTATTATATATTAATGTGTTTTAAATCTATAGGTATAGCCACCTAAACCACCAGACTTTCATAAAAAAATATTTTGAAGTAAATGAAGTTTTTTGGGTAACTTTCAACTAATTATTGGCATATTAAAGCGGTATGTTGAAGAACTTGATACGCGTAATGCGCGGGTCTATCTAGAAATTCGTACGTGAGTTTCCTCGAAATTGTCTCACGTGAACAATCGAATAAATAATGGAGGGCAGAGAACGCAAAATACGAAAAATGCAAGATTTTTTTGCTGCAATATTATGTAGATATTTATTTAAACAGAATACAAGTTTTTTTAATAGAACTTAATTCCTTAGTCCTTAAGTATCAACTTACAACGACAGTAACCAGTGCTCAACAGTGAGAGTATTCGGGCCGTAGCCTGCCAGGCACAACACCTCGCCTGATCGAGAGACGTGACACCTGTTCCTCTACATCTTTTTGCAAAGGTCCTACGAGGTATGGCGTCGATTTGAAGAGGACCTGAAATTACACAGTCCAGGTTCCCTCCACAATAGGGTGCCAGAGGTTGACCGTCGGGGCGGTTTTTAATGGGAACACCACATATTCCTAACTCCTGTATCGCAAGGAGCAGGAGATCTTAAGAGATTTTGCAACTAGTCATCAAAAAAAAAAGAAAAGAGTATTCAATATTCCTTTTTTCTCTGCACCTATGTGAACGTTATTACTAAATTCCGACTTTTTTATACCTTAACTAAAATTGCTTAAACAGTAACATTATTTTGGAAGTTTAATAATAATAACTGTCATTTGCCGATTATATTAAGATGTCACACAAAAGCACAAGTTCGAACTAGTGTCAGACCTGTCAGACAGTGGTTCGAAATTAGTCAATCTGATTAATTTTTCTTCTTTCAAAATGCTCATAGTTACATTTTTCATCAGTACCATGAAATAGTTTATCATTTCATATAGATAACATAGATATTATTTAACAGCGTCTTTCACTACTCTAATTCAAAGAAAATTGTATTTAAAAGTGGTACGAATATTTTCTTTAATCAACTATCTTTCTCGAGAAACGTCGTTAACTTCCTTGTAAAAGATTCTTTGAAAATATTAGCACTTGAAGTTTTTTTAAGAATAATTTTATAACTACACAATAAATACGGGACGAGTAAATAAAATGATAAGACAATGTTCAAAAGGAATATCAAAAAAAGGAAAATAGAATTTAAAATGTCTCCGGAGACTTAAATAGACACTTGTCAATGTACTTTTTTGTAATTCCGTTCTATTGTTAGTTATTAATTATTCGTAGTTTTTTAATGTAAAGGTAACAACGAAGAATACATTTGATGCTTCCTTACGGGATGATCTACACATTTTTTTAAAGAATGTATTTTTTATTACTTTTATCATAAGTTTCTAACTATCGTATCGTCAATGCAAAATAGCTTTTAATAAAAACATTAATTTAATTATTAGTAAGTAATGTGTTCAACACTGATAGTCGAATAAACTAACATTTGTTTTACAAGTGTGATTTAATATACTATTCCTTAGTTATACTCTCAGTTACTTCTATTTTTCTAACTAGTAGCGGAATTGACTTAAAAATAACAAAAACGTTATGTATGTATGCCATAGTCAATATTTTTGAAGTCACAGAGTAGCCAGATGGCAGGACAGTGACTGAATCTAATCTAAGTTTAAATTCATTAGATGAGAAACAACTAATGTTCAGTTGTAAAAGGAGACGACGTTAAAATAGATGTATGTATGATACGATATTTGTACTTTATGATGAACACTTTGTAAATAAATTACTGATTCTCATATCATTGGATGTCTCAAGTGCTTCCTTAACCCAGATAACATCATAAAAAGCAGGACATCTTTCCTTTCAATGCACTGTCAACCATATTTACATTTCTATGTAATTCATAATCATTATTGTGAATTTAAATCATATACTACATTTTAAGTGTTCATTTACTCTTGGAGTCTGTTCCCGCAGAGTTTTTAATCGAATGTGGCTTGTACGGTTTGTATTTGTCACAGTTTAGATTGTTTAAATAGATTGTGCTCCAGTGGAACGTGAACTTTAATTACTTAGAACAGTTAGTCATCGCCATTCGTAGCTTTTGTCGCCATACTCTTACCACTCCTTAGTTTTATGAGCCGTTTCGTCGACTTTGATTCACTTAACCTTTTTATCTGGTTATTAGATTGTGTTTTATAAGTTATGAATAAAGCCGTACACAATTGTGATATGGATAGATCAATTTAAACGTTATTAAAACTGCCTAAGTGTCACTTAGTAGGGCCTATTAAAGTACTATTATTATAAGTGGTTATCGTCCACACTACACTCGAGAGTAATGAATCCGGTTCATATAAATAGACCGTTTACCTATTTAGTGTTTTTGTTGATATACTACCAAATTGAAAGGTTCATCTGTAATTAGTGTTTTTAGTATTCATATTCATTATTATTGATATATATTGATATATTATATACATATAATGTACGCTGTTAGATTTGTACTGAAATTTTTTTTCACAATACTGTTAAAAGGCCGGAGGTAAAAGTACAATCACTGCGACGCTGTCAACAGCACAGCAAGTTCTTAAAAGTGACAAAAGAACTGCAAAAAAGAAAGGCTATTGTAAGATGATGCCTTGATAAAGTTCATTTACAACAATTTAGAATTGCAAACGTACTTAAACTGAAGCGTGAGCATCGTATCTTTAGACTAATATAATCTCGGAGCTATTTAAACTTAATGGTTTTTATAAATATAAGATAAAGCCATAAAATGAATTGTAAGTTATATAATTGTTATATTATTTAATTGTTATATAGTTGTATAATTACTACATACACCTTACTATTACTAATAGATTATACTAAACCTTTAGTATAATCTATAATTAACTACAGTTTATTCCATTGAGTTACTAGTAATAGTAAACGAAGTATGGACGAAACAGATGCGTGCCTTTCTGTGACCTGAAATTATTGCTTTCGAATGTATATTATATTCTATACTCGCACGAAGTTCTGTTATAACTATTACTCAAGCTAAAATACACTTCCTGTTGAAACTTTATAAATATAAAAAAGCTGATCTTGGACTTAATTAAGATTTTTTTTAAGTTTTATGAATATATAAATTTTAAATTTATATAAATATCCGTTGTAGTTTAATTTCACTACAATATTTAATATAATTCGAAAATATTGAAAGTTTTCAATCACATGTACTCGCTCTTAGTAAGTTTAACTTTAAAATCAGATTATCTTAAAATTTATGTATCGAGTCCCTTCTGTATATTGTCGCTCACCACTGATGTGCGGGAGTGATGACAAACTCTAATTTCATTAAAATTTAATCAACTAACAAATACACATCTTATAAGATTGTTAGCATTGAGAAAATCCATCCCACCTCCTTACCTCACCTTATAATCCTAAAATTTACTAACACATACCGGGACTAGTACGTAAGATATTTTTTATACTATATAAAATAAATACATAGTTTCATATTAAGTAGTATAGCCATCTTGATTTCAGCACAAATAGGCTGGCTCGACCGGGGCAGTACTACCATCCCACAGAAGATCAACCTAAAGCGTCAGTATCCGTGCTGTCGTGTTTCGTTGGTGAGTGCGACACCGGAGGCCCATTGATACAGGGGTGACAGTTATCGTGGTGACTATCGTGGTTACTGTGTGAACTTTACACTGCCACGATGACTGTCATGCCTTTTACGTCCCCAAGCGTAGCGCGTCCCAAAGCATCTCACTAAGCTGCCATAGTGTTGCTCATCATACTGCATTATTCGCATTTGCAATGAATATCGTGACCATAACTCTTGGACCCTATGCATCCTTCCCAACAGCTAGAGTAGAGTCACTTTGGCAGGCTCTTAATATGGAAATAATAATAATAATACTTAATTTAATAGCACCACAATGCAGTAGATGCATCGATAATTCTAATTACCTTGTATATTTTTTTTTGTTTGCTTGTTACGTCTTTATACCTTAACTGTATTTTATTAATTTAAACATCTTTATTGTATATAAAAGACACATAAAAAATGTGTAGACGTAACAATCAGCTTATATTATCACTGACGGTGATTTTTCTAGACAACCTTAACGCTGCTGCTGGGTTAATGAGCTCAATTATTGAACCTTCACAAAAATTTTGCAGTCACAGACTATTACATAGGGTGACTTTAATTTTTCTCGAATGATACATAAAATCTACAAACACATAGTAAATGTGTTGTGAGACCTTTCAAGATTCTCTTCCAGTCAATGTTTGTGTGGTGTAGAAACACGCCCTGAGACTGACTGGAAGAGAAAGCTCTGAGCATTAAGTCTGTGGATGTACTTTTAGTACATAAAGCTTAAAAAAATATAAGCTACATAAGACACTATTTTTACGATTACCTAAGATGTAAATAATTCTTTATGTTTGTTACAGTCAGCAACTAAAGCCTTTTTGTCTAAATGACCTAAATAGACTTTGACTATTAAGTACTGTTAGTGCTATTACTGGATAGTTAATGTTTAGGAAATAATTTTTGGCTTAATAAAAGAGATCGGAGTTATTAGTTACACAACGTTTAGCTTTCTTGTCTAATCGTCACAGTCGTAGCCGAATTATGGTACCCAACCGACTTTTATGTATTTAGTGTAGTGTACTTGGTAAACTTAAATATTAATTACATGTACTTACGCAAAGTTATACTTTGTTATCTATTTTCTGTCAAATTTTAATGATTCAGGTCGTTGAATAGCCTTGTAAATCAATGTTTAATACGCTTTACCGAGATCACTTATATTGGAAAAGTGTCTGAAGTTTATTTCTTTATAAATATCTTTTTGTTTTTAACTATCAGCTTTCGTTTTTGTTCTTTGAAGTACGGACATAATATATATGTATGTGTAAATGACTTTTTTATATCTGTAAGTTGTCCAGAGTTCAGGTTTTAATTATTAAATAAAAAGAAACAGTATGAACATTTATTTTTTTTATTCTGTAACCTTTTCACAATCGAAGTAACTTAAATATATTGTTACATTTTTTCTTGTTAATAACTGAGAAACTTAATTCACAGACAATTTTTTTTTAATACTCTTAAGTTGTAAGATAATACTGATATAATATTAATAATCTAAACCTCTCCCTCCTTAACTATAATTTAAACTACAATATCAGAAATATACAATATCATTAATTTATCAATGTAAGTTAATGTGTTATCTGTCTTAGCATATTTGAAAAGAATATTTTTTTTTTTTAATTTCGGTTAACGTCACATAGCCACGTTAAATAAGTCTAAACTTAAAAAAAGTATTGCGATCTCATTAAAACTTTTTGGAAAAAAATTTAGAAAGTGAAAGACCATTAGTGTGACATTTAAAAAAGAACATTATATAAGTTGAAGTCAATAAACTACAGTTGTTCAACATTTTATCAAAAGAATGTGAGTATTATTACTGAATGAAGACGGTTGCAACATTTTTTGTTTAAAGCAGGTTCCGTGGCACCAGGGGATAGCTGTCCTGTGACCTCTTGGAGCCAATGGGGAAATGAGAGAGGTCAATCTCATCCATAGGGTAGTCGGGTCTGTATCTCTTCTTGTCGCCGCTTGAGCTGAAGCATAGAGAATATGTTAAAACTTTGAAAACAGTTATTTTAAAATTACAAACCAATGGGTTTAAGTTAATATTATGATTGAATATATCTGATTGTTCTAGAAAAACTTTATTGGTTTAGGAGATTTTACACCAATAAAACTTCGGTGTCCTTCCGTGGAACGATTTAATCGATATGAATTAAATTTTGATTTACTGTTTTATCAAAATGTTATGGCAAACTTATAACTTTTTTATTATAAATGTAGTTATAAATGTTAAGAATCCACACAGTGATTGTTTACCATTAGGCCCTATGTTTGTTTATCATTTTATTGAGTTAAAAGTAACTTAATAATATTGATTGATTGATTTCAAATGCTCAAGGCAGGCAAGAACTGTAACTGAACTGTGAAATATCAATTATTTGTTAATAAATGTTTGAAATGCACGTCATGTGTCTTTTTAAATTTTAAAGTAACATTTATTTCTATTGGTAATAGTAGTTTCGGTGAATGAAAAGGAAATAAAAATAGAAAAGTTAAAAAGTATTGCATGTGCTACTTATCGAAATTAAAATATAAATGTTCTAAATAATATACAGCAATCTTTACAAAGTTTTTGTATATTTTCTACATTAAAAATAAAGAGTACAAATTAATCGTGAACTGAGGCCTTGGTAACACAATTTACGTAATGGTAAATTGTGTGTACAATACAATCTTGGCAATACAATTTGTGTAATCAGAATATTTTTAACTTCATCAATCAGAGCTTCTGAGGTCGAGAAATAATGGTGATTATTACTATTTACATTTTTTTCTTTATATATTTTTTTTATTATCTGTTAATTTTCTTAGGGAAACCCTATGTCCAGTAGTGAATTACTAAGGACTGTTGTGGATCCAGAGCACGTGCAATATGTAGTTGCATTGCTAGCACCACAGTTTACTAAGTGTTGTATTTCGTACAACGAATGGTCACCAACACATCTTACACAGGTCTATTAATGTCTAGGTAGTTAGGTCCGTACAGGTGGTAGAAGCGTTTGGTGGCATACGGAAACGGCATGGATGATCGGTCAATCTCGTCGAAGTTGCGTTTCTTCACGAATGTATCCAGGCCAGACCTAGGCATCGTAGAAAATAATTATATAGTTATAAAATTAATAAAATGAAAGATCAACACGTCATTTATACTTCTAATGACATGACCAGAAGATGATCAGTAGATTAGAACAGTCGAAAAGATGAATAAAAGCTATAGCTCATTGTGTTTGTTTTATTTTAAATAACATTCTAACATCTCGTCTAAATCATAAAACGTGAAATTCATAGTAAAGTAGTTTTATTTTTCACTTTGTTTTAACAAACGTATCCCTGTCTCTATCTTCAACACCACTGTCAAGGTATGTACATACATATATGCGAAATTTCATAATTACCTCTTGTTTGTTCAATATTTGAGATGTGTTAGTCAAACAGACAAATTTACTTTAGTGAGTAATTTTCTGGCTGTTGTAGCCTATTATATATTAATATAGCAATTTAACTGTTAACAGTTAACAATAATAAACGAAAACAAGGAGTATTTTCTATCACAGATAATTAAATAATAAAAATTCCCTTTGCGTGGTAGTTTATGTAATACTGGTCAGCAACACAACAGGTAACATGATTTAATAATTTCGAGTTTTGCAGTGAGAGCGACCATTGCTGAACACTAAAATATTTATTATTTTTTAGTCAGGGATATTATAAACTTAGGTATAAGAAAGAACATCAGTACATCTTTATTTCTAAACTTATGTAATATCGTACCGCAGTCGACACCAAGTTCGTTTGTACAATACAAACTACTACGAAATAGTTTCAATTACTAAAAAGATATTGTGATATCATGTATTAATAATAAAAGTACTTGATATGTTAAATATCAGTCAGAACATTCAGATTACTGAATCACTTTTAGCCGTAATAGAAATGTTTACGATTTTAAATTACATCGTAACGATCAAAAGTCAAACGCCGTTTGTACATTTATATACCTTCATGATTAAAATTAGCATAATTGGGTAACTGTTTATCTGTGGAGCGATTAAATAATTGGATAATGATGTTACTATATACCATCAAACAAGGTAATGGTAGCAATTAGCAATAAGGGACATTTTTTGTGGAAAATGGCAATAAAACACTGTTACATTACTAACTACAGTGTTGAAGAGTTTTGTACTATATCAGTAATAATTAAAAAGTTTTTAGCCCTGGAACGACTGACAAATTACTCAACTATGATTATGAAACTACTAGTTGTGTATACTTGTTGTTCAACTAAAACTACTTTACCACGCATATGCTATGTGTTTTATTATTAATATTTTTATTTTAGGAAGAAATAAATCTGTGTTATAAATAGTGACAAAAAATGTACAATTATGTAAGAGGTACGTGTACAACTAAAGCAGTGTGCAATCTAAATTTCAGAAAGAAAGAGGTTTCGGGTTAGTTTCGATTTCGGCTGCCCAGAGATGTTTCGGTTTCGGCCGAAATCGAGATTGATATCTGCCGAAATTGATTTCGGTTTCGGCTACTAAACTAACGTTTAAAACAATTTAAATTCATTCTATTTGCTTCAGTTAAACGAATGTATACACAATTAAAGTATATTTAACTTTCATCGATGTTAGGTGGAACGATAAAACAAATACAAAAGTAAAAGAGAGATTTACATTACCTGTCGATTTCGTCGAAATTGCGCTTGGGGAGCCCATCTCCGTAATATCCACTGTACTCAATGGGTGCCAATGGCCATGGTTCACGCTTGCCTCCGTATGGACTGGGACCAAACATTCATTTTAAATCATATACGTACATTTCATAGTTTTTATCACGTTCTAACTTTTACTTTAATCTAAATATTTGTTTGGTACTTTAAGTTATAAAACACTATGTCGGTACTAAAAGTATACATTACGATTATGTATAAAATATATATGCATCTGTGAACTAATTGCAAAAAGTCACTACAGTATTTATCTGTGTTACTTTTGGGATTCCGTTTATTACATAAATCTATGAGTAGGTCTAAATATCTTTTATGATAGTATTTTTCCAATTTTATCTTTGAACGAGTTGAAATATGATTATTTACTTATGATAATACTTAGAAAGAGACTTGAGCTGCAAGCTAAGATTCCATTGTGATTGGAAGCGGATTGATATAAGCCATTTACTCGGCAATGATATCCGAAGTAAAAGACCCCTGATTTATCTGTCTCTCGCGAATCAAGCGGATGTGTGATGAAAGTTACTCACCTTCCAAAATCGTATCTTCTAGAAATGAGGTATGGCATGTATGCTGAACGTCTAATCTCGCGCACTTCACGGACGAGATTGCTACCTCCGAGAGGTTCCAAGTTGCGAGTCTTGTGTCCTAGGTATATTTTGATACAAAAATAAGAAATCACTCTTATAAAATATTATAAAAACTACATTTATGATTAGCAAACCTTACCTGATGGAAGAACTACTTTGAAATTTTTAAATCACTTATTCATTTGGGCCGTATCCCTACTATTGTGAACACATCACGAATACGAACAGTAAATAGGAAAAGTAAAGACACCATTATGGTTGCAATGTATTTATTTAAAATTTCAACACCAAACGATTAGTGATGGCAAAAATTCAATAAATCAAACCTTATAGACGAGTACATATATGTTGTTCAGTTGGAAAAAAATAAATAGATAATAATTGAATGGCTAGTTTTAATTAATATGAATTAAACCAGGTTGCCGCCTCCTAAGGAATCCAGTTCGCGGACAAAGTTTCCGCCTCCGATGGAGTCTAGGTTTCGGACAAAATTACCACCTCCCAAAGAATCCAAATTCCTTTTCACAAGGTTTGGTCCACCGAGTGCGTCAAGATTTTTCTTAACAAAATTGCTGCCACCGAGAGAGTCCAAGTTTCTTACAAAATTGCCTCCACCGATAGAGTCCAGGTTACGAACAAAATTACCGCCGCCAAGGGAATCAATGAATCTCGAGTGTAGTCTTTTGTCTCCTTCTAGTTCTCTTCCGAGGAGAGTGGTACCACCTATTCCCTTTAAGTTCCTTCCCATCACAGATGATTCTTCGATATTGTGATTATACTCTGCGTTTCTTCCCAAGAGAGAACTGCCCCCGATACCTACCAAGCGGTTTCGCCCATATAAGCCCTCGAGGTTCCTTCCTAGTAAAGTATTACCACCAATGCCATTAAGGATACTGCGTTGTGACGCTTTATTTTCGTATTGTAAAAGAAACCGTAAGAAATCTTCTAATTCTTCTTTTCTTTTATAATCTGTAACAACATCAAGTCATCTTAGGTTTAAATAATTGTAGACAGATAAATGCTCTACTTATAAAAGTGCAACATTACAATAAGAAGTACTTACCTTGTTATGTACAAACATATAATCTGTGTACGCAAGCGTCGTGATTCAACCTTGTGCAGGGACGAAATATTGTGATTTGTGCAGTATTCCATCACCTTAAAATATTCGTGCACAGAGAGGGTTTAGTCACAAACTAAGTGCAGTTTCTTACGGACTTCACAAAACAATGTATGTCAAAATATCAAATTGTAGTGCAGGGGAGTGAGGAATAACTTCCGACTAGTGTGCATTTACGAGTATTATAATAGATTTCAAGCTATGCGATTCTTTTTAGTAATGATTATTAATAACATTTATAATATATTAGAATGTTATCTACCAAATTTAAATAATCATGATTTATGTTGTTTAATTTACTTATGCATTCATGCCTTTATTTGCTAAAGCATGGCGCTAACTGCCCGGGGTGTTTAGGTAACTAAATTTTATCAAAATTTAGTAAGTTAGAAGTATCACATAACTTGAAACTCAGAAAACAGTTTTTGGTACCAAATTGTGTTTGAAAGGGTATTGTGTAGTTTCATTAGCAGCTTAAAAAACAGTGCGAGATATTTTAAATTTGTGTTTGTGCTCACGCATTTGAAGTCTATACAAATTGTGTAATTGAATCAGTTCATTATTATAATTCCATTAGTCATGTTAATATATTTTCAAATATTACATTATAACATTAAAGCATTCTGTCTTTATATGAACTAATTCAATATTAATCGTGTACGTTTCAAGTTACCCTTGCGGCTGGTGAACGTTACTCTCTAATGTGCCAGGTAAAATATAACCGTGTTAATATTATGTGCGCGTACAAATTCAATATTTAACAATAAAGTGGAACTCAGAAACGTATGTACTTTTGTGAGAGGGTCTAAGGATTGGCTTACCGGCGGCATCGTAACGGTTTCCGGAATTGTGGTCGCTTCCACTCACATCTTGATCCTGGTAAAGAAATCATAGTTACCGGATTTTACTGCTAATATTCAAAAACTATGAGAATGAGGTCCTCTGAATACAGTTATAGAAACCAAATAAACAACATAATGTCATTGCGATTCATTTGGTCAATCTAAATCACTTTGGCTTTCTTCTACTTTTTAAACATTTATCTCATGTAATTAATACACGCAATCGTGTTCTTCCTTTATCTGGAGTCAGAAATTTTCTTAAAAAATTTAATATAAAATATAACATGAAAATACACTTCGAAAATACAAAATTGCTGTAACTTGTCAATATACTGTCCATTTGTTGTAATGAAGGACAATAGAGTTTGGTTGAATCTACTCGAATTTTGCGATATATGTTGAATTTAACAAAATATTTCGTAATAATTTATCCTTTCAATTTATCAAAATAATTTTACGAATACACAATTTCTTCTTCTCCATTATTTAAAGCATGTTGTGAATATACGCATTTAAAATGAACATGAACTGAACTCAAGAGTACAGGATACCCTTCGTGTTCGGTTATGAAAACTTGTACTAACTAATGAACGTACAGTATTTATGTATAAATACTCGTTTCAGTTAGGTAATTTTGTTAACTATAATTATATGTTTTTTGTTGAGTTTAAAAACTTACGAACATTTTTTTAATTAAATATAGTGCCTAGTAGTGTGAAAGATTAAGATTAAGAGATTAAAGACAATTTTACTGTTCAATAATGATAAAAAGTACTGTGAGTCAGTGAAGTTATTATAAAGTACTCATTATTCTTTAGAAAATTAAATTAATTCACAAGAACCTCTATAAATTTTTCTTCAATTTCTTATTTAATAGGAAAATTCTTGTTTTAAGTTAATGCTACGATTTTTTTTCAATTAATGAGGTTAATTGCGAAAACACGTTTAATAGGTATTTCAATAATGCGGTATTATTTCTAAAAACTTATAATAAAAATATTTGATATTAAGGATAAGTAACTTTGATACCCTAAGTCAGTAAGGAAGTTGACAATGTCACGTAGTCATACCTATAGATAAACTAAAAAAGGTTTTATGCTTAATGTTTCTTTTTGGTTCAATTTGCCATGAAAAATGGCCAAATAAATATTATACACATTGGTATGCTACTGAATTATTTTGACTTTATGTACGATAAAATCTTTTTAAATAATTATCTCGACACTGTAGTATCGCGAACTGGCTAGATAACTAATGTTTTCTACCAATACTTGTTTTTTTTTTAAAAATCTGCCAAAGCGACTACTCTGTCTGGTGGAAAGTATGAGTAGAATCCAAGAGTTGTGTCACTACACTCATTATGATTGCAAACCATGCACTATAGCGGCCTAGTGAGATGCTTTTAACTCACACTTGGGTACGTAAAAGGCATGACAGTCTTCGTGGCGGTGTATCACTCTCACCTCATAACACGTTAACTGTCATCCCTGTATCAATGGGCCTCCGGTCTCGCACTCACTATCGAAACACGACAGCACGGATGCTGTTCCTTATGCTATGATCTAAATGAAATGTTCAAGTGACTGAAAATAAAATTTTCTAAGATATTATTTAATTTATGATATTTATTTATTGATTGTAAAGAAGTCATTAAAATTAACATTGCTTAATACAAAACTTTGAAGCTTCTTATTGTTATAGATAATATAATATAGAATTAGTAACGGTGTACAAATATAACTATCCTTTTGTGTTCAACTCTTTGTATTATATAATTAATCTAAGTACATTCATTGAAAGGAAAATTATCTATATTATATTATTATAGGAACGTAATGTATTGTGAATAATGAAATTAGCTTTTCCATTTATATCTTTTATAAAACTATGCGTATATAAATATTGTATAGATAATTAGTTTATGAAGGAAAGTAAGGTAATTTTCTGTTAGAGAATAGCATTTATTAGGAATGAAAAATGTCTATGTGCTTTTCTATAACATTTATGTGGAAAATTTTAGAATAATCAGTACAGTAGTTAAGTTGTTATTATTATTAGATAAGAGAGCAAACTAGCAAATTGAAAAATTTAATATAATATTTTTTTACTAACTGATACGATGTCGAAGATTAAAAGAGACCTAAATTGGTATTATTTACATTCAACTTCGAAAAATTGAGAATTTTAAGTTTTGATTTGCAGATAACGCAGTATTTTCGAGAACCTAAAAAGAATTTAATCTAAGATTAGTAAAACAGCTTATATAATATTTCCAAGATTCTTAGAATGTACTTTATTTGATCTCTGATTTGAGATTAGAAATAATCACATTAAGGTTTTCGTTAATATTATAGTTCTATTGTCACCAGTTTAAGTAAAAAGTTGTAATATTATCTTCACCTTAACATTTTAAAAACTACCATGAACTACTCTAATACTAATATTATTCTGACCCGAAAGACACTTATTACCTTTTTAACCTTAGGCACACATGTCTAGACGTGACATTAAAAGTAATTATTTATAGACACAGATATTTTTCTTGGAATCGAGATCTAGAATATTTTTAAGTAACGCAAATAAAGATAAAGATGCCATATAATGCATACTATTCGTTGCATAACTGAACAACACATATTAGTAAAATATCAATAAAAATATGTATATGAACTACTATTGTATTATATACAATATATTATTCTAAAAAGTCCAAATTTAAAAAGACTAATTAATATTCCGCTGTACTAAATGAAAGCTTAATTAGAAGCTTATGTTTTTGAAGACATTTTCCGAGAAAGGGACCAATCACAATCCGTCATTTGTTTTGTCAATTATTAAATCTGCCATCCTATAATTGTGGGGTTACGAGTACTGTAGAACAAAATAAAATAATGATAAAGAGAAATGGACCATTTTAGATAATGTACATTTTGCCTGCAGTAAGCCAATTATGTAATTTTATCGCGTGGTTGGTCTGAGTGCCTTTACTAAATCCTAAAAGCGTAATTGTGGAATTCAATTCCTGTTCCGATGTTCGATACTAATAGTTATAAAAAAGCTTTCGATTTAAAATGACATCTTAATAAACAGTACAATATATTATACAATTGGGTGTCTGTTAAATGGACAGTTGGACGCAATAGAATTGCTTATAGGTTTAGGCATTACTATGTATGTGCGAGTTTTTTTTTGTAGTTATCACTTGTAATCTCAGAGCCACCATTACCTAACTTCAAACAATTTGACCAATTTTTAACTCCATAAGCACTTGGCTGGAGGCAGGTACACGCTATTCTATAGAACTAATATTTCTAATAACGATTTTTTTCTAATAGTGTTTAGATATAATACTCATTAACACAGTAGTTAAATTGTCATCAATATGTACTGATAACAGGAAAATAATGTTTCTGTAAAAAATATAGTGCACGAGGAAAAAAAATGTGGTAAAAGTGTTACCTGGTGAGGGTCAGCGCTGCAGCATACAAGCACTGCGGCAACGGCCACAGCCAGCGCTCCGCCGGCACTTCGCATCATTCTGCTTAGAACAATTAGGCTATTAAATATCTTTCTATGTAATAGTATACGAACAAAATGGAAACTTTCACACTTTATATGCACACAATTATAGAGTCATGAAGCATGTATGCAGTGTATCCGTGTGGTGATGGCTTAAGAATACGGAATGTCATCCCTATTCATCCCATAGATATCGGAAGAGCCGACTAATAGAGCAAATTACGCAGGACAATATCACTGCAAAAAGAACGAAAACTTAAAAAAATCCTATACCAATCCGTCTGATCAGTGTAGTATAGTAGGCCAGTAGGCCAAAACCTCCTTGCTAAGGTGAGGCCTATGTCCAGAAGTAGAGTGTTAAAGGATGTTGATCATGATGATGAAGTATCAGTGTTATTATTACTTTACGCGAAAGTTAGATTTACTAAAGAAGGGTTATTTTTGGGGTCACAAGGTCTCTAATAGTCCGAGATATATGAAAGTAGCTCTAGTGTAGTGTATATTATGGTTAAACAGCAGATGTGATTTTAGTCGTGGATATGGTATAGTAAAAAAAATCCAATGAAAACCGATATACATGCGGCCGGATCCACGATCAATAGTTTTGTTTAACAATATAACAAAATCAATAAATTTATTTATCAACGAGAAAGTATTAGGGATATAAAAATTAACTACTTATAAATAGATTTTTTAACAAACGATGTATAATCATAGTATGATTTTAAGAATCAACTATACAACTTACGTACCATTATTACCTGATATAAAAGAAAATGACAAATTATTACTACTATATTACTATAATATACACCATAAAAAGACAATTTATTTGTTTCTTCCAACTTTTTATATTATTTTCTTAAATCTCAAGCTCCTACTAAGCTATAGAAACGCGAGGCGCTTCATAACATCATGAAGCAGGAGATCGTATAAAATCCAATAAAGAAATTGCATTGAAATACGCTTTATGCTACAAATGTAATAAATAAAACGTATGATTTTATTGAAACTTTGTTAATGACATATTAATAAATGTTAAGGTTTTTATTGAAATATAGGATAAGCCGTTACTGAAGTATGTTTTTGTGGTAGTAAGGTACCAGAATAGTATACCACCGACAGTAGAGTAAGTTATAAGGCTAATAAGCCACGGACGTTTTTGAGAAACATCGTTTAGAACTTACTCGTATATTATATTCTTTACGTTTACAAGTATATTATATATACAATATTTAATACGGTGAGATAATTACCAAAAAGCATACCTCTATTATTTGGGTACATCAAATACAATTTAGACATCAAAGACAATTTTAGAGAGTACTAAAGCGACACGATAATAGACCCTAGGAAAAAATACACATAAATTAAATTTTAAATAACTTGGTACGAAAAGCCACCAAAATAATGAGTTTCTTAAGCATGGTTCTATTTTTAATAGGACCGATGTTTAGAGAATATAAGATCTAGAAACTCAAGTTTCTGAAAAAGACATCAACGCCTAAGGCATTGAAATGTGAACATCGTGTTATGCTCCACTAAATATTACGTAAACTGTTTGTAAATATCATAGTTTTGTATTCTTTGAATAGTTGTTTACAAAAGTTATGTTTCCTAAGCATATTATAGTTTCCTTTTCACGAAATACTATCAAACTAATATGCTGTTTCTAAAAGCAATCATCATTGTCCTCTGTGCTTTTATTGGTATCTGATACATCTTCATTCGATGACAAATGCAGAGCTATACAAAGAATTGAATCGATCATCCTGTCTGCCCTTTCATTCCATAATTATTGATAAAGTTTTACGGCCAGTGAAATGTTGTTGAGATAAGAAAATATTAGTAAAGTGGTATATTTAATACTGAAGGAAGAAACGGCAATAATTTCAGAAAAAATAATTTATATATTTTATATGTTTTTAGTTCTTTTGATTATCAAAAGAACTAAAAAGTGAACTTAGAGTTTATTTGAATATATTTTATGTGCTCATATCTGGAAGTTTTAAATATTTCAAAACTTTCAAAAAAGCCAAATACTCGTAAATCAGTTACATAAGACTAATATACGAGTAGTATAAATTTTAGAAGTTTAAGTTTATAATGTTTAAATATTACTCAATGTAAATATTTTTCTTTGTTGAAATTTCTCTCTATCTTTCTTTTAAAGTTACCGAAAGTATGTATTAGTTTCTACAGTTATACACATCGAATAATTTTTTAACATATCTAGTACTAACTGCCCACATTTAATCTATTAATTTTACGTTAAATATCGATTAACTAACTAACCCCTTTAGATTCATTCACGATACCCAAATGGCCGACAAAGTGAAAGAGAATAACGTTTAATAATTTAAACTGCAATGTAAAAGCTAGGTCTGAAGCGGTGAAATACTGGCAGCCATCGGAAAAGTGTCATGTTGTTTTATAACATAACATGAGATGATAATAAAATAAACTCTTGGAATACGAATCTAATTATATTTTTACCTGTCTAGAATATGTTTTGAAAAATTTTAACACGAATTTTACTAACACAGATCACAAATTGCCAGTTTGCCAATTGCCAATTATAGTACGAATAAAGGTCATTAATTCCTTGTAGTGGCGTTTTTGTTATTTTATTTACTAGGTGCGAAATTCTGCAAACCTGAACAAATTATCTCTCTTGGTGTTTATTAATTATTTATTTTGTTAGTTTTCTCTCGTAACTCTTGAAAACATTTTTTATACCCTTTGGGAATACTACTTTTTCGTGGCTTCTATATATCTGATATCATTCTTGCAAAATTATGTGATAGTCACTTTTTAGTTCGGATAGAAAGCGTAAAAAGAATAAACTCTCTTTGTCCCGTATAGTATTCGTTAAAATTGAAGTTTTTTATAAAATCGTGATTACTGACAACTAAAATTTACTATACGTTTTTAACAGTAATACGGGATATTAATTTAAAATAAACTTGTATATTTTAAAAGGCACGTATATAATAGAAAGTTTCGTATATCCCGGGTCTTAAAACAATTTTACAATAAATCTAACGGTACTTCATATGACAGGTAGATCTAGAAAATGTTGAATTTAATTTAAAAGAAGTACGAAAGTTTTCGACAAACTAAGAAGGCATATTCTTTCCTACACAAACGAATAACTATATTTCTTAGTAATTTTATTTCACTAGTAAAATTTTCCATTAAATAAGGGATCCCAATAAGGAATCATTAACTGACATACCTCCTTAATAGTGTTAAGGGAAAATGACGTTTGATTGAAAATAATAGAAGCTGATTATAAGATGCGGAAGTTATTTCTGTATGTCGGTGGACCCAATGACATTACGATTGAAGCAACACGTGTATTGGGTTCGTTTATTTATGAAGCTTAACTCAGTGACAACTGTTACATAAGAGAAGTTCTAATAAAAAATTTACTGTTACGAGAACACTATTATTGACTTGTAACATTTTATAATTGTAATCACATTAGTAGTTAACATAATAAAAAGTCTAATTATTTGTGTGAAGGTTTTAATGTAGTCCAATAATATTTTTTGTAACTGTTTAGTTAAATTATTATAAAAAAGTTCATATTATACTGAACATTTAAAGTCAACAATTTTTTTTATTATAATGTTAAAACTTTTTAAATTTCTTTTTGAATTATGCATATAGACAAAAAATATAAAATCAAAATCGAAAAAACTGACCTGTGAGCGTCTGGTGTCGGAAATGAAGGAGGAGGTCGTGAGTGCCGGTGGTTATGGTGCGTTGTGCCGTTGGAAGGCTGCCACCGGCTTATATATCCGGTGCGTGAGCTTTGGGCGGGCGGCGCGGGCGGACCGCTTTAACCAACATACAATTATTCTCGTATCTTATATTTGCTTTTATTAGTGATTGTATTGAATAATTGATATTCTAGAAAAATAAATAGATTAAAAAATTAACCATTTTAGTTTGGAGTTTTTAAAATTTTCATTGCCTTTGATAGAGTAAAAGTTTGTAAGTGGACTCACTAGAAATTGTATGGTGTCCTTGTCTAAGTTCTGTAAGGTTTTGTTAAATTTAACCTTCTAAAAACATATTGTGAAAATGATTTGGTTTGATACGTAATATTGCGCTGGTGATTAGGAAACAAGGAAAGTATAAGCGTTTTTTAACCAAAACCTTCTGTAAATAATACAGCACGTCTCATTTACAAACATTTGCGCGTTGTACATTGAATGGTCATAATTTACAGCCGATATATATTATTCATAGTACCGTATTATACAAAGAGTTAATTTAAGATATGTTATGTATCTAAAATAATAGATATTTTGTGGTATGGTTTTTATTGTTATAAAGTTATAAAAGCTGAAATGAGCAGGTCTTATCTAATTGGGCTTGACCTGTTCGTTTTAGAACTAGAACCACGGCTAGAAACGTCAATTATACCAACATATTTATTTTGTAAATATGTAACCACAATACAATCAAACTAGATAGTTTGATTATATTGTGGTTCTCTGTGGGTGTTGTTTATAGTTTTGTGTTTTATGAAGTTCAATATTTTTTGGCATCTTATTGAAATAGACTTAAATAGTTTACTAAAAAGTGGGTAATAAGGGATTTTTAAAATCGACAACTACGTCATAGTTAATCAGCGTAGAATCCCTTCTCTAGGCTTAATGAAAACCAGGTCAAAGTCAATTACCATTTCAAACATGTGCTGGTTTCTCAGCTTTATGGCTTGAAAGCACTGTTAGACACGCGGGAGCGAGTCAAGCCAAGTTCAAGCTAAAGAACAGCTTGTTACACGAACTATTCGTATTCAGCCACTTCAACTTCTTCTTTACTCAAAAATAGAAGTACATTTATTCAAGTTGATCACCTAGACAAACTGGTACCGCATATTTTATACACAGTTTAAAAAAATACATTAACATACACTTACATAGATGACAAACTTAACTCACATCTGGATGTCCTAGAAAGTTCAAATTTAACATCCAGCTTAACATTCGAAAAGCCGAGGTTCGACCTCAGTAACTTGCAACCTAACCTGCTCATTGTTCACTGGGATGTAAGTGCTTATGTTAATTATATCGTCGTAATCACATCAATAAAACAAAATCTCTGTACCACATAGTTAAGGTTTGTAAAAAAATTAAACCTTTGTTATATTCCTTTCCATTAATTTCATATATTTGACAACTTCAGTGGCGCAGTGATAGCGTATGCAACTGCTGTGCTTGAAATCTCGGGTTCGATTCCTGGGTCGAACTAAATGCTAGCACGATCTGCAAATATTTGTATCGGTGTTTGGGTGTTTTCTATGTGTAATCTGTTTGTATTTACAAAAAAACCTTTCACATATTTTTATCAGTTATCTAGTATCCACATTACAAGCTCTGCTTCGTTTGGGACTACATGGCGTTGTGTGTCAAAGGTCCGAAATGTTTATTCAAATATTTATTTATATTTCTAACCAGCGTGGTATAGTGAGTTAAACCTCTTTTCTAAGGAGACGCTTCTTTCCAGCAGTTTACTTTTAAAGCTGTTGAGAGAGAGAGGAGTATGTATCTAAGTTAACTAAGTTGATGTTTGTGTGCTCTTTCTTGTTATTTGTTATTGTTGTGATGTTTGTGAGATTCTTAAAATAAAAACATGATGATTTAAAAAATCAATCAAAATTATAAATTACTACTCAGCCCATTACAAAACAGGAGCACAAACTTTGTTTTTCTTCTTAACAGAAGATTAAGTTCAGGAAGAAAGTTTGTTTTCATTGGGTCAAATGTTGAGATGAAATAGATTATAAGTTATTTGTTTTGTGTAGATAATTCTATTAAAATTTAAGACTTTTCAAATTTAAAAAGTCATGTTTTTAAAAAATAAACATTGTTATAGCAGAAAAAAATAAAAATTGAATTTTAAATTAACTTATAAATGTTATAAATCCGATAAATAAATTTAGAGAAAATAAGAATGTCTACATTACTTGATACTCTCTATGTAAGATCAGCTATGCCAATCGCAAGAAAAAGAATACCACTTCTAACCTTGGTTTAAAGTGTCGAAAAATTTTTTTTATGTTTTTCACTTGTGGAAGCCCCTACGAGCCGTCACCCAACTGGGATTTGTGGCGAGGTAGTGTGTCCGAATCGGACCGACTGAAACCACACGGTGTGCTACTCTGCACTTGGAATAAGAGGGATTTGAGAACTACTGTTATTAAGCCATCCGTACCCCTTCCATCGCATGCTCTTTAGTGCGTGTATTGCCTTCGGATGAACTCTCTATTTAGGCGACGTACGGCAAACTCGGACGTCTCATCCTCGCGGCTATCCACTGTAGCGGATGAAAGTGAAAACCCGTGCCGTCCATCCGCGGCCACACTCAAGGCAGCATGAGGCGCTGGTAAGCGTGCCTCTGGCTGGAAATGGGTCTGACTAGAGGTCGTACTCCTGGATCTTCTCTGCTGCCTCCGTCTGTAAAATGACGTCTTCGTAGAATGTCGCGACCGTGGTGGAACAGGTGTCGTTACTGGCCATGAAGCGTAAGACGGCCGGTACCGAGAGATTTCCTCCAATAACAGAGTGCTGAGCCGAATCCTCACTAGAGTCATAGTGTTCACAGGCGGGATTTAAATCCCTTCTACGGACCGAATGCAGATACTATCCGAAATAACTGTGCTCGGAAAGGACCTGCGTCATTCGGAAGGAAAGTTTCCTGTGGTGTCGCCCCGTCCGCTCGACGATAACCGCCTGGAAAGTCTTCACAGCGCCAAAGCAGGTGGAGCCTTCAGCTTGGATAATTAACGAACTAGTGGCTCGACTAGTAGCCTCACGCCCCTGGTGTACTTTTTCAGGTGGAGGCCGTATGCCGTCCGCTCGGAAATTAGCCGTCCGCCGATAAACTTCGGCGAACACTTCCACCTTCAAATCCCACGGAGGAGTTCCGGCCAAGGCGCACGCCGCCTCCCTCGACACGGTGCGATAACCACGTATGGCTCTAACCGCCAATATCCTCTGAGGTAGTCAGAGGCGAGTCCTATTCTGGGCGGTCAGGGCCGGCACCCAAGCTGGTGCATCATACTGTGCCAATGACCGGACAATCTCTGTGTACAACCGTCTCGTCGTGACGCTGGCTTCACCCAAGTTTGGTAAAAGTCATACAATCAGTTTTGGAGTAAGCTGTCGGAAGTGTTCGTCGAAGAACCGTCTCCCGTCGAGGATCAGATCTGGATACTTCATCTGGACCTGAACTGGTACGAAAACTGAACGACGTCACGTACAATAAAGGGCCTCCCAGAGACTGCCAGAGAGACACCCCTGGCGGGCAGAAAAGAACACGGTTATTTAATTTTTGTCCAGGTGGAATTTGTCTTTAAGAGAACGATGACGATGAAGTGTCAGTACCTTATAACTGATGTACGTATACCGAGATATGCTCAGAATCGAAATATGTCTTTCCCTGGTTGTGATGGATAACCGTCTCATCGGATTGTGGGATTAAGGGGTCTAGCTATGTTAGCGTACTCACTTGTACATTATAATATCTCCTGCGTAGTTGATTGATCTCTGTTGGACTGGCCGCCGTGGCCGAATTTTTTTAGAAATACATCATCATCATCATATTAATATATTTATGTTTTCAGTATTTTGAGTTTTTATAACTTTAAAAATATTAAATATATATGTTTATAAATTTAATATACGTACATATATATGTACGTCCAGTCCGTGTGGTGAGAAATTAAGAATACATAGTGTTACCACCCCTATTTATGCCGTGGGTGTAAAAGGCGAATAAGGGAACTAAATATGCAAGACAACATCATTACAAAGAGAAGGAAAACCTGAAACAAACCCTATTCGAACCTGTCTGGTCAGCGTGATATAGTAGGCCAAAGCCTCCTTGCTAAGGAGTGGCCTATGTCCAGCAAATGGACTCTAAAAAGCTATTGATGTTGATGACATATATATACTCGTATATATACAGTAATATTATTATAGAGTGCATTATTAAAACAAAGTTGGCCACAACTTCTTGTTGTTATTAATACTATACTAATTCAGAAATATAATTATAGAAGTAGTTTGTCATCCGACGGTGATGTGTAGCTTCTCGAAAAAAAATTCAAATAGTTATGAATTAACACTATATCAATCTCAGTATTGTTATATTCAGGCTGGGTGCCTGTTAACAATATCCTTACATTAAAATCCATTAATACTTTTTACAAGACAAGAATCTAACTGGCTATTGAGAGCATACACATGAAAATATATGCTTGGAGACCAATGTGGCAATATTAGAGTTATAAAAAGTTAAAAGACAAAGATCTATTTGACGAAGTGTTCACTGGTACAAACATATAGTAACCTGGGGACATACAAGACTGCTTGGTCGAGACGTTCAAAAGTAAGTGCATTTGAATGATACGGGTGAGCCACGTTGAGCTCAAATTTCCAGATGAGTACTAATCAACAAGGTTTAAAGTTTAGTTTACTTAGAAACATGATTCACAGTTTCAAAGGTCGTTGACAAGATAACTGTATGACTTTAGAGGGCTACCAAATTGATATAACTGTAAATACTAACTTGCCAAATTGTTCTTGTTTAAGTACTATATTAATATTGTATTTATATTAATATTGCAGATTCTATGAATCTACCAAGTTCATTGGTAGTAAACTGGAAAATAAACCTATTAAGACATTCAATATTTTAAGCCAACATAGTTTACCCGTAGATTATTTTGGTTTGTCAAACTGGTCGTTCAAATCAAGATATCTGACATCGATATAGTCGACAATGGATAGAAGAATTAAATTGGTACAATCAATGTAGGTCAGTAATCAAGCAGTGTAGGTGATCCACAGGCCCAATGCAGTGACTATTCGTGTAAAAGTGTAAATTGTCACTCTACTTAGTCTCTAGGGACCAGCCATCTTTAGCTCTTTAGCTGGCAGAAGCTGGATATGAGAAACTCAACATCGATCAGAATGGCATGCAATGAGTCAGACCTATGTGCAGCAGTATGACTGTGGTAGGCTGCTAGTGATGATGAATCAACTAGACCCTTCTCCCCAGAATAAATAACCATTTTTTTTTTAATTTACTCTCGTTTCGCCAGCTGATGGAATCAGTGCCACAACTTAATAATTTTAAATAATCTAGTATGACAACATCTATAGTTATTTACTATAAATTGAAACGCTTGCGAGTTGATGAAAGTTATACAAAAGGCTTTAATTTTCAAAGTGATCAAGTAATCCAAAACTACATTATCAAAATAGTGCCAAATTTATACACGTCCTATTAAATGTCAGTAAGCCAGAGTTTAAAGGCTTAATCACTAATCTTCTTCAACGAAAACAGATACTTTATATCTGTTAAAATGATGAATCTGGAATTTTTCTACAACGAAGTTCATAGTCAATTCAATTTAATTCAGTTTATTGTATGCCACAATGTACATATTTACAGATGAAAGGCTTAAAAATAAGTAACATTTATAGACTTTGTCGGGTACAGCACTGTCAGAAAAGAGAAGATACTAGTTAGTGTTAGTAATGCTAAATTTGAAATTAGTACATAATAATTAATTTAAGTTATTAAAAGTTGATAACTCATCTTCCAGGCATTCCTTGACAGTAGTAGAATTTACTTTTTTTTTTACTTTGCAATAAAAGTGTTAAACTAATTTTCATTTCTGATGTCATCTAATAGCTTATTGTATAGTTTTGTAGATATGACCAATGAACCGGAAGAGTGCATTGCTATTCACGAGTTGGGAAGGTTTATTTATTTTTGTGTTTGTGTCTGAGCGTCATTTTTTCTAAAGTTTCGTCCTCGAACTTGGCGTAGTATTCTGGATGTATGGCCAGTGTTAGTACTTTGAGTTCTTGCAAGTACGATTGTATAAATAGTATAAGTATGGACATGTGTCAGTATTCTCTATATTAACAGAACTTCTTAATAATTTATTATGCTAAGAAAAAAATGGGGGCATCTGTGCTATTACCCCATGAAGTGACACCATAATTGGAGGCCAGGTGTAAGTGTAGACGTAATAAGTGACTAGTGGTGTAGATATTTCTTTTTTTTTTAATTTCGCATAGTACATATGTAAGCTTGATATCTTTGGTGCCACCTTTTTTTATGTACGTGTTTGTATGAAATTTATGTCTATTGGTGATTTTTGGTGGTGATAGAAAGTTATTAGTATCTTTATCTTTTACAGTCATTCATAGTTTTAGTTTCAGATTATGTTTATTCATCCATTCTGCTTTTTTTGTAATTGATAGGTGAATGTTTTCATTAATTTTTACGTTAGTTTTACATGTGTGTCACAGTTAGTTTAGAGATGTCGTCTGTAAATAATAGTCCGTATTCTTGTTTCCTTAAACTTGTCTAACAATATCATTATTATTAAGTCGAACTTTGTCGTAAATTTTGCTCATGTATAATAGAATACCTATTGCGTATTGTTTAATATCTGTAAGACTTTTTGGATATATTTGTAAATTGCTAAGATCATTGATTTATTTTCGCAATCTATACTGATATTCATCTAATATTTTATATTTTTCACACAAACTATACAATCTATTTGTTACTACTTTTTCAAAAAACTTAGAAGCATTTGGCAAAAGAGCGATGAGTCGATATTTGATGGGGTCCTTTTTCAAATTTCTTTTATGTATTGATTTTATCAAGCTACGTTTTAATGGTCAAGAGCAATACCTTTTGTAAATGACTGAATTATTAATAGATAAAATGTTCAAGTTGGTTCATCTGCGCAGAGTCTCATTAGGGTAGGTGAGAGATCGTGCCTACTAAACCTTCTTTATTCTTTGGTGTTTACAAAACTGTGTTAACTTCAAGAGGATCAACTGTGCTCACACTTGCGCACTACAATTTCGCCAGCGTAATGGGCTGGTTTCCGTTAAAACTGGCCACCGTGGCCGAAATCGTCTAGGAGTAAATCATCATTTGACACTAGACATGGAAGAATATCGTTCCATTTTAGGTTAACCACTTTAGATTTCCTGCAAAAAGCTGAGAAATTTAATTCTTCGACGGTTCCATGCAAAAATAAAAAATATGTAATCATTAAAATTTGTAAATGTTAAGCCTAAGCATATTAAAATAGTTTGTGATACACGTGTAGGATCTTTTACGTATTTTGTAAATCTGTAAACTAACATAAGATCAGTCAAAAAGTCGCCTTCTAAAATTATTTTGGTTTTTTTTAATATTTATTATTTATAAGTCAAAGTCAAAGTCAAAATCAAATTCGTTTATTCATTTAGGTCACAAAAAGACATTAATGAACGTCATAAAAAAAACAATAGAAGATGAACAATCTGTCAATTAAAATTACAGCTAGCTGGGTTCGCAGATTGTTCATGGTAGAGTGGTGAGAAAAGAACCCAGGAAAGAAACTCACCACCACTATTTTAACTCAAAATCTTTTTAATATTAAAACAGCAGTTATATTAACAATCATAGGTCTTAAAAAAAGAGCAATTCATTTCCAAACATCTAAATCTGTGACATAGTCTGAAACTGAGTAATAAGCCTTTTTGGACAACCTCAGTTTAATAAATTTCTTAAATTTACTAATAGATAATAATACTATGTTGTTTGGTAATTTGTTATATAACCCACAAACGAATTTGATATTTTATGGAGCCTAGTAGTGTGCATGGCAAGTTTATTTTTATTTCTTAAATTAACTTGACGAAGATCATTATTTTTCTTAAATTTAGACAGATTTTTATGAACATACAAAAGATTCTCATAAATGTATTGTGAGTGTAGTGTGTAATGTTCTTTGAATGTGTTTCTTAGTGACTCCCGAGGGCCTATCTTATAGATAGCTCTAATAGCTCGTTTCTGGAGCACAAAGATTGAATCAATATCAGAGGCACTGCCCCAAAGCAATAAACTATAGGATATAATGCTGTGAAAGTAACTGAAATAAACTAATCGCGCAGTATCAACATCCGTCAATTGACGAATCTTTCTCACACAGAAGCTGCAGAACTAAGTTTACCAGATAACGTTTCTATATGTGGGCCCCATTGTAACCTTGAATCTAAAGTTATACCTAGGAAGACAGCCTTGTCTGTCAATTCCAGCTCCTCCTTGTTCATCAAAACACTAGTTTTTACTTGTTTAACATTCTTACTATAAAATTTAACACATTTGGTTTTACTCCTGTTTAATAACAAGTTATTAGCGCAAAACCAAAATACCATTTTAGAGAGAGCATTGTTTACATCGTCAATGACCGATTGCTTTAAACACTAAGGATGCGTCATCTGCAAACAACACTATCTAATGGTTATTCCTCACAAGATGAGGCAAGTCGTTGATGTACACAAGGAACAGAAATGGACCCAGAATAGACCCCATAAATTTAAAATTAGATTTGATTGATTTGCAAATGTCTCTTCCTTACTTCCATTCTAGTACTACAGTTCCTAATAATATATTTTCTTTACAAAGTTAACAGGTACACACTTCTAAAACATATTCAATAGATATATTTTGCTTCGTGGTGTTCTTTCTTTCTCACTAAACGAAAGAAAAAATATTTTTACGATAATGTTTATTTGAGATTTTTTAATTTACTATTTTCTATACGTATACACAAGTATAACAGCTCCTCAACGATAATTTGTAAGTAATAAAACTAAAATGAAGTTCAAATTTGTTTTGGTTAGTTAATTTATTTGAAAATAATTTTATAAGCTTTAAGACGATTTTTCCTATTTAAATAAATTAAAACTATAAATCCAGTATTTTTAAAATAAAGAGGTAGTAGAACCACGCTGATTTTAGTACGAAATGACTTGCTCGACCGGCGCAGTACTACCTTCTCACAGAAGACCCATCTAAAGCGACATCATCTGTGTTGTCGTATTTCGTTAGTGAGTGTGAGATCGGAGGCCCATTGATGCAGGGGTGAAAGTTATCGTGGTAAGTGTGTGAGCCTCATACTGCCACGGTGCCTGTCATGCGTTTTACGTCCACAAGTGGAGCGTGAAAAAGCATCTCATTAGGCTGCCATAGTATGGGTCACCATACTGCATTATCTGAGAATCTCTTTGTAATGAGTAAAGTGACCACAACCCTTGGATTCTATTCGTGCATACCATCAGACAAAGTAGTGTGACTTTGGCAGGTTCTTAAAAAAAACATTAGCGCATGAAAAAAATAACTAATAAAAAACAGATTTAGTATTGATATATAACGTACATTAGAATTGATAGACTGATCATTATTGGTAGACATCGTGCCAATATACTTGCTGCTTTAGCATTATTTAAATGTAAGCAAATTTTTTTTCAGTCCTTCAATTAAAAATTCACATTTTCGGAAGACGGTTCATAATATTTAAACACTTTGTAAATATTATGCACCGACTTCAAAAACACAAAAGAAAGAAAGTTTTTAATTTGACAATTTTTCTTGACACACAATTTGTTATTATTCATTGGCGCAACCTTTGTACACAAGAAAAAAATATTAAATAACTTTTAACAAAATAGACTTAAAAAGTACGTAACTTATGCAACACAAACCCTCTTCAAAGTTAGCCTAGAGGTAAGTTCAAAGGATCCCAATTGAATTTAGTAAAGGATAAGTTTCTGAAGCTGTTAGTAATATGTTCGAAGCATTTGTTTACACCCTACTTTGTAAAGTGTTTCAACTTTATTGCAAAGTATTTAGTCTAGCTTATGTTAACATAACATAATATAAAATCACGCCTATTTCCCAGAGCGCATAACTTTTTTGCTTCGTCTACATTCACCAATCGCTGCATGCATGTTGCCGCTTAAAAAAAAGGTAGGTGACTAGGCCTCACTGGATTGACATTGGTTTTCTGAGAGTTTGTAGTCTCACTTTGGTCGAGCTGGCTCATCAGTGCCGAAGCAGGGCTCTTTCGCGTAGAAAACAAAACATGTTTATATTAAAAATATACACATTGATGTTTCCTTATATTTTTAATATATTTAATAGTAAACGTCCTGTACTTTTTATTTTTGACTGCCTCGGTAACGCAGTGGTAGCCTATACAGCTGCTGTGCTTGAGGTCTTGGGTTCGATTCCCGACTCGGACTAAACGTTTGTACAATCTGCAAATATTTACTTCGGAGTTTGGGTGTTTTCTATGTATAATGTGTATGTAATTACATCAGTTGTCTAGTACCCATAGTACAAACTCTGCTTAGTTTGGGATTAGATAACGTTGTGTGTCAGATGTTCGAAATATTATTATTATTATTATATGTTATTTTTATTTTAAGAACCTGTTAAAGTGAACCTACGCTGCCAGATAGAAAGCATGAATATTATTAAATTATATTAATATACATAAAACATTTTGTTATTGGAACTATAGACACAGCTCTAGATATTTTGTAGACTATTAAAACAGTTTGTATTTTAACTTGAAATATTTACCAATAGATGATATTTTCTGTTATATAATACAGGTGTAACATGTTTAAATAACAAATATACATTGAAGGTACCTCATATTTTACATTCGTTTATTAGTAAAGTAGTGGTTTCGATGTAAACGTTTAATAAAGATATTGGAACCTTTTTGGCAGTTGTAAATCATTTGTTTGAGATCATAGTTAAAGAGGTGTACCTATGTTGTAATACTGCCCTACTATGTCTAATTTAAATATTTGTTTATGAATGCTGGCAGAATCAGAAGTTAAATACATATATTTAATTACTGCAAATACCTGTGTCCGCACTAATTGGCCTGCTTGAGCTTGATACTATGACCTCTCAGGAAATCAGTGTCAGTCCAGTGAGACCTAGTCCCTTATTTTCTTTTTTTAGAGGTGTTCAAAGATCAGAAACACACTTCTATTTTTGGCAAGTTATATGTTGTGTTGAGAGTTGTATGGCGACGATATTTACTTATCATCAAGTAACCCGTCCACTCGTGTACCCCTTTCATTATCAACAGACTTTAATAGTACACTGCTGGATATAGATCTCTGCATAGTAACAAGGTTTTGACCTATTATAACATGCTGGCTAGACGGGTTTGTGCCTTCTTATGGCAGTGATTATGTCCTGCATAGTTTGCTCTGTTGATGTTTGTACGACGCCCACGGAATGAATAAACATGGTGACACTTCGTATTCTTAATCCATCGCCACCGACTCAATAATGCCTCTATGCTATAAAAAATGCAAGATCTATTCATCGTCGAAAATAGTTTTAATCAGTTTTGATTACTTATGGTGTAACACGGTACCGAGACATGGGATTTTATGATGGAAGCATGACATTAGATGGTATTTGGGATTTGAAACGCAATCAAATTGACCTAACACTTAGAAGCTACATACACTAGAACGCTTCTCGATATGAACTAGAAAACGTGGCAAGAATGAGCACTCACTAGAATGACTTATGATCTTGTTTAACTGGCTGGCTTGTTATATCTACAACGGGGATAGGAAAACGACACATCTCATTATTAATTGTTCTCGAAAGCAAAACGTGAAACTTTTGTGTGAATAAACCTTAACGATTGTCAGTAAAATGAAATTTTAATTAAAATATACAATCCCTTTACCCGACATGCCGGATGAAAATTTTATGAAACATTTTACAGAGGCATGTTTCGTATATTGTATAAAACATAAAACTCGTACAAATTCATTTCTTATTAACCCTCACAGGTAAATCACACAAACAAAAGAATTGTTTTCTGGATTAAGAAGTAAGTACTTAAAGTGTACATTGTATTTGTTGTTTAAAGAGATATTATCATTATTGATTAATTACAATACTATTATTTAGGCCATGTTTTCATTATGTACCTACTAAGTTTAATATGTAAAACAGTTTACATCCCGAAGGAAAGTTTGACCAACATTTCGGGGAATTATATTTTTACGTAGAAGGGCCAGGAGCTGAGTAATACTACAGCCTCACGAAGGACCGATGATAACCAATTCTTTTGTTGCTTTTACCCGAGTGTGTGAGGTTACCGGAGCTTAAATCCCTCCGCACTCTGATTTTGGGGATAGGACTCAAAGGGCGGCAAAACATTTGTGACTATTAAGGCACAGGATGGCGGTAATAACGTAACAAGAGTTTATTCGGCTGCTTATTTGCAGCCATAGTCACCTTTTACGACACCCATGGGAGAAATAAGATGAACAGTGGTGATGATACCCTGATTCTTAATCCGTCGGTGCCCCGTATACTATAGAAAAATGAGAGAAATGTACTCTATGTAAACTACGGGATTATCAACTTAACTAATTTCTAAATAGATGTAAGAGTTATGAGATATAATATTATCAAAAGAAGCATTAAACATTCTTGACGATATCATATTCATAAAGCGATATTAAAGTGAACGGCGTTTATGGTGCGCGATCAACAGTGTTTCAAATAATGGCTTTACATATCGCTATTTTGATAGGCCCCTATTGCCAATATCATCCTTGTTTTCTGAATTAATGATAGGTAGAATTTTTGCACCATTTTCAGTGTTATTTTCCCTTAGTTTTTGTGTTTATTAAAGAATTCTTAACATATTCTTTTTATATAATTTTCAGTTTAGTTATTTTAGTTGCATAAATGAGAAATGAAGAAGAAAACTGACTTGAAAAGTATCTGTAACTGCCGTTAACCTGTTTTAATTTTTGCGTCAAATTCCGAAGAATAGATATTCATTTTACGAACTACGTAATAGTTAAACTTATTTCAGACGTGTCTGTGAATGAATAATTAAGTCTAGACTTATATTAGGCTAAAATTATGTATTTTGGAGAAAATAAATTGTAATAATTTTTATCAGATAGTTTTGATTGTGGTGGTAATCTTAAAGTAAACCTACACCTCAACGCTTTAAATTAAATAATTACTACATATACATAAAAATAATTATCTACATCATTACACAATTATTTGATCTTAATAGAAATTGAACCCAGAACCTCTAGCTCAACAGACCGAGTAAATAATTTTAGAATAAACCGATTAGTATCTTGGGTGGGCTAAGAATATGTTTTTAAACCTAAAACATATGTTAACAACAAAACGTTTTATGTTATATTCAAATTTATATATATTATTTAATATTATTTTATTATATATATATAATATATAATATATATATATATATATATATATATATATATAGTTATATTGTTTGATGTTACATTCAATTTTTTATTTATTATGATTATATTGACGTTATATTCAAATTTTTAACTAATTCATGGCCCACCTTACATTGTGATCTCTTTAGTCTTGCCGAAATTAGATATAATCATGTCGAAATTACATTTAAATAGGTAAGATATTATAGTGTATATAATGTACTAGGATTTTCAAAGTTTATTTTAAATCGAAATGAAAGAGACAACTTTGAGTCTAAAGCACGTCTTACATTTCTCTGTACTCTGAAAGTATAAATAAGACTGTAATTTACTCTAATCAAAAATAATTCATTTTGTATTTTTAAGTACCAGGTAATGATAGGTTTCTTTATGTGTATACTTTCTAGTGGGTTCTTTATCTTCTCTGGCTAATAACATAATTAAAATGAAAAATGTAGAATATGCTTAAAAATCACTTACTTATAAAAACTCGTAAGGAGAATACGAATTAGAATTGTTTAATAGAAATTCGAAACGACTGGTAATTTGACTGTCTGAACCATAAACATACTAATAGTACATTTTACTTTAATGAGAATAATAGTATTAATTTTACTCATTAGTAATAATTTGTTTCTTAAATTACATTGAGACAAAATGTGCTGACGTACATGTTTCCCTTGACTAACTGTATCGTTAGTCTAGTGGTTAGCATACATGACTACCGATCACGAGGTCTTGGATTTAATTCCCGGGGCGGTGTAAAGAATTTTATTAATAACAGCCCGGAGTTTAGAAGTTGGGTCTTAACTCCCACTCTCTCGTAGGGCACGTATAGCCGTCGCTCTGATCTCTCGTTGCTAGTTGTCTAATCGGTTTATGAGAGTGAGAGAATACCGTACACATCATCATCATTATCATCATCAGCCGGAAGGTGTCCATTGCTGAACATAGAACCACTAGAACCACTAGAACGTCACGCCGTACGACTGGACGCCAACTACATCCATCGGCTCCCCGCGACTCGAACTATGTCGTCGGTCCATCTAGTGGGGGGCCTACCTACGCTTCGTCTTCCGGTACGTGGTCGCGACTCGAGAACATTTCTTCCCCAACGGTTGTTGGTTCTACGAGCGACGTGGCCTGCCCATTGGCACTTCAACTTGTTTATTCTAAGAGCTATGTCGGTAACCTTAGTTTTCTTGTGGATAACCGTACACATTTGTTCACAATAATATCACCTGCATAGTTTGCTGGTCTTCGTTAAGACTGACCACCATAGCCAAAATTGGTTAGGAGTACATCATCATAATCTCTTGAGTGTGGCGTCGTGTCGTCTAGCCATGTGTGGTGGTATACACTTACTATGAGGTTACTCGTTATCCTTTACACCTTATTATGTCAAAATATAAATATAAATACGCTTTGTCTAGGATACTTACCCCGAGGAGAGGTAAAATCTAATATAAAATTAATAGCTAAACTTGTTTTAGACGTGTCAGTGGACGTATAATTTAGTTTAGTTTTATTAGGGTAAAATGGTGCATTTTAGAAACAGAAAATGTAACAATCTTTATTAGACAGTTTTTATTGTGGTGGTAATCTTAAAGTAAACCTACACCTCAACGTTTCATTAAATACAGATTATTTAATCATTTAAGTTATTAATTTGTGGTCCAACTAAAATACACTATCTACTAAACACTACTATCACGTAGATACGGCTGAAACGTATATTTTGCTTCACTTAAAGTTACCCAAATGTTAGTTTAAAGTGCCCACTAATAGCGTAGAGGTTACTGTCTACGCCGTAGGCTCTGTAGACACCGCAGTAAGTACGTAGCAATGTAGGCATGCCAACAGCTAATTGATTGGGTTATAATATGAGTTCCTCTCAGATTTTAATTTTATTAGTTGAGTGTGTGTTATAGTAAGTGAGATCCTCATTTATAAACTATTTCAAATTTTTAATACTGTGTACACTCTGGCAAGAGTTTCATCAATTTACTATCTCCATATACATAACTTGTACGGATATTCATACAACTAAAATACCTTATATTACTGCAATCGTATCGAGTTATATAATCATAAAAAATATGCTCAATACCACATCTGTTCATTTGCTGCCATTACAGCAATCGTTGTTTAGTTGTTTTTCAGCAAGTTCCCTAATCTGTCACGTATAAAATTAAGTGGTACTTCGTGTGTAATTTTCATATTTGACGTCAGACACTTGGCCGTTATTTTGTCAACATTCGTAAGTCTTTGAGTATCCTCGTGTATGCGGAGCACGAACTCCTCATCTTTATTAACAACAATGAGATATTTTTCTTTAATATTTACATCACGGTGTGTCCGGCCTCTTAATTGACGCTTCAGTGCCTGATGAGCGCAGTCTCTTAATGATTCAACGCCGACCGTCTGACAAATACAACCAAAAATACCAAACGTGTCTGCGTAACACGTTTAATTCTGATCCTACTGTTTTCTCTATTGGAAATTTGATATTTCCTTTGTCCTTTGAAGTCAGTTTCCGTAAAAAGTAGTATGACAAATAACATGTTCGCTGATTCGTGACGTTGAGAAGCGATTTATTGATACTAACAAATAAATTACTTTTAAGCTTGACGAAACACGTTTTCACTTTAGTGAAAAAAATGATCAGTTGTGTATTTGTTTTGAGCTTAATTGATTATTGCACATTTTAAATCATATTTGGATGAAATAATATCGGGCTTTTATGTAAAACGAATACTAACAGATTTGAATTAAAGTGTTAAATATATTTTTTGTTATATTTATTTTAAAATCATCAGTTCAAAATTATATCATCAGTTAGTGAAAACAAAGAAACTAAGGTCACTTACTATTTATCAAGTTAAAAAAAAGATAGTAGACATATAGTTAAGGTAATGTAATGTACTAAATATTTTTAAATTTAATATATGGTAGTAAGTAGTCACGGCAACACAGTATGAAGTGTTCAATATTAATATATATTTTTTTTTCTATATTAAGAGCCTGCCAAAGTGACTCTACTCTGCCTGATGGAAAGTATGAATAGAATCCAATAGTTGTGGTCACCGTACTCATTGCAAATCCAGACAATGCAATATGGTGACCCATACTATGGCGGCCTCGTGAGATATTTTTTTACGCTCCGATTGGGGACGTAAAAGGCATGACAGTCATCGTGGCAGTGTAAAGCTCACACAGTATCATGATAACTGTCACCCCTGCATTAATGGGCCTCCGGTCTCGCACTTACCAACAAAAGACGACAGCGCGGATGCTGGCGCTTTAGGTTGGTCTTCTGTGGGAGGGTAGTACTAACCCGGTTGAGCCGGCCCGTTCATGCTGAAATCAGCGTTGCTCTACTACTTGGATATATCTACTTATAAATCGCAACTATGTAAATATCTATGTTTACTGTCGTATTGTATGAATTGTAATCACGAGAGGCCAATTCGACCAAAATGATGATATCACAGGCTCAGAAAAAAACTGATGTCAAGAAATTATTTACTGAGTGAGAGAGGCCGCGCCTGCCTCGGATTCTGTCTATCTGGTTCGATATTAAAATACATAGTCTAATCTATGTATTTTAATATCAAACCTTAGACTAAAATAAAATTAGTATAAAAACACTTTTCCCTTGTTATATTAATAATAGGTTTCAATCCATAAATTATTAATTTTTCTCGGATATCTGACCTGTGATTAAAGCCAACGAATAAGTAATATATCACACGCCATTTTTTGCAGCCAATAATTATATGGCACGCTCAGCATCTTGCCACATATTTTTTGTGTAAAATATAATACAGTATTACCAATATAATGGTAGGGTTAGATAACAGCGGTACTTGCAAAAATAATTTATTATTGTACACTGTACTTAAACATTTATAAAGTAGATATATGATGAGTATCTATAATTTTACATTAGGAACCTCCTCTGTTGATCCTTATGTTGTTACTAAGCTTATCATCATCAACAATAGCTTTTAATAGTGCTCTGCTGGATATAGGTCTCTCTTTAGAGAGAAGGTTTAGGCTTGCAATATCATGCTGGCCAGGTCTGTGGTATTCTCAGAGGACATTGGTAGTTAGAGCTATACGCGAGTATCGCACCAGAGGTGAGCTGTCCTGCGCCTTGAGCGGTACTACCCTGCTGGATTTCAAGGTAGAAGTGCTCACCAAAGTTTATCGATGAACCACTGGGTTTTAAACGTATAGTGGCATTCCACTCCCGCCTGAAGTGCTACGATAACTCGTTGGTCATCTCGGCTAAAGGTTCATGTACTCATGTTACAGTCGTGGAGGCTCTCCAGCTGGTCAATGACGAGTTGGCAGGGCGGCAGTACGATACTTTCCTTCGGGCTGACGCAAGTCCATTTACCTGACACAGTTGCTTCGAGAAGTACTTGTATTCGATCGCTGGGAGGGAATGGAATCTCGACTGTCACTACTGCAATTGTAGTAAGGACTTGGCTAAGCACACGGTGCCGATGTGCTCTGCCTGTGTGACGTAGCGTTGGGGCCTCACTGTAGTCGTCGGAAGACATTTCTCGCTACCGGCCGTCGTACGGCCCAGGAATGGCACTAAAAGCTGTTCTGCTACAGTTGTAACTTTCTACTTAGACTTCAATTCGCGGAAGAAGGCGTCGAAAAAAGTCTGGGTGGACGACTTCTACTCAAAACCAATTCGCCACTGGCGAAGCGGGTGACTACGAGGAGGCGACGTCCGTGTGTGTCTTATGTCGCCTAAATAGAGAGTTCCCTCGAAGGGTGTGTCCGTGCTAGTGAGTCATAATAACAGCTGTTCTCGGATCCCTTCTACGAGTATCTCACACACAAAATAGCACACCATGCGGTTGTAGTTGGTCCAATTCTGACACACCAGCCCTCTGCAAACTCCAGTGGAGTGACGATCAGAGGGAGTTTTTCCTCATTGAGAAAAATAAGGATTTTTTCAAGTTTTTCTTCTGTTTGCAGTCTCTGTCTCTGCGTAGTTAACTCTCTTAGTGGGTTCTTACGACACCCATGGGATGAATATGGGTGGTGACACTGTATATTTTTAATCGTTATAATAGCGAAATCTAAGTCAATCCAAACTTTAATTATTATAATTTTAACTAGTAAATATATTAAAATCTGGCCTTATTACAATCGTAAATAGTATTTTATCCAACCTAGGCCTGTTCGGTAGGTATGTTCTTTAGTTACACAAAATTTTATTTTCGACAGAAGCTCATTATTTTTAAAGATGTTTACACTGTTGAAATGTATGTTTTATTTTATTATGCTAGCAATATGTAGGATAGTTCAACTAACCTTGAAATTGAGTAGATATATCATAATGAGGTTTATAAATAATAAACAAGGTAATCATAAACGAATGTTTTAGTAAGTTGAACTTAGAGCATTAAATTAATTTTGAATAGTGACTCTTTTACTCGGGGACATAGCGTGGTAGATATTATTGTGACTATCGGTTTTCGTTAGTTAATTGGTTGGTATTATAAAAACGATAGATTTTAAATTGTGAGCACAGAAAAATTAAATTCTATGGGCCACTTTTTCGTATTTATTGACACTATTGATAGAAGAAAGATCATTTTAAATAGATTTACGGCAAGTGGATGATTTTCAAACTTTCAAAATGTCATGTAAAGAGGATTTTTTACAATAAAAAATAAATAAATAGACTGTACTTTGTTCTCCATACAATATGATTTTATTATAAAACAATAGAATAAGTTAAATATTCGTAAAGAAAATAAAATAAAAGAATTTCTTCAAGTCTGCTGAAAAATTTTCCGCAGATTGGGCGTACAGTTAGCACTAAACTATTGACGCAATATATGTGACATCATTCGGTAGCATATCGCCAACGGTCCCGTGGATATTTGTATCTCTCAACCACTTCATTCAGCTTCAAGTGTGGTTATTAACTGTGAAGAGCACTCTAGATAATGGAATTGGTTCAAAACGCATGCATTCGTCACGAGTACCATGAAATACTATTATTGACCTTGTTAATTTTACCGTTTCCATCAGTGCCACTATCTACTCCATGGTTATAGATTAAACCATAAAAGTAATCTTTCCGCTTATTACAAAACATGTGAAAAGAGGTTTAAAGCCGTAACACCTACATTTCTTATTTTAAAAAGCCATAGCGAAATGAACTGTCAATTTAATTTAATTCAATAATTTAAGTATTTTTAACTTCAAAGTCTCGAAATGATAGTCAACTGATTGGACCAGTAACATGTACTAAAAATAAAATAATTTATTCTGATATTGCGATATGGGCGTATCTTCGCGGCATAAAATAAAAAAAAATACAAGCAGCCGAGTATTTTTGTAATTAAAATTACTTTTTTATTTAAAATACTGTTTAAAATAAATAAATTTAAAATACTGCTACAGTGAGTCTACTATGCTTGATGCAAAGTATGAATTAAATCCAAGACTTATGGTCACCATATTTATTCCGACAATGCAGTATGGCGATCCATACTACACTATACATTATAAATAATTAAATGAATAATGAAAGAGAGAATGACACATATCTACATAGGTCTCTCTCTCTAATAGTACAGCATACTTTTTACGCAACATCCGTGTAAAATTATAGTGGAATATCGGTAGGCGATTGACTCCGACTCACGATATGTGTTCGTCTTGTTTTCTTTTTATGACTACGTGATTATTATCTTCTTCAATCAATCAATGTCTTCAATTTTACTTGAAACATATGTAATAAGCTCCCAGATTCAGTGATGCAGTCCCAAACAAATGACCACTACTAAGGTTATAAAGAGCTGGTTTTAGTTTTTTAACTTCTCATTATATACACAAAAGTAATACATTTTATTAATCTCATATAAAATCCGAAAACCTCTAAATTATTTTATTTTACTTATTATATCTCTATAATAATACTAGTTTATTCTCACAGTTGTAGAGTTTTTAGTAAATATCAATAGGTAAACGCCATGAGCCGTATCAATCAAATTCCCAATTCCATTAAGTCTGATCCGATGTACAAATCAAATATATATACATTGTACTAGAATAACAAATAATATTTTATCCTCTTGTTCTGTTAAAGATACAATTTCTCAACAACAAGAACGGTCAACTATCACGATCACAACTAAATTAAAAAATATAACCTCTAAATAAAAAAGTCATATTTTATACTTGTACTCTGTTATTATCATCAATCATCAGCCTTTAACAGTCCACTGCTGAATGTAGGCTTTTCCTATCCTATATTCCTGGTATCACGTTGGTCAGACGTGTTAGAATGGGGCATATTTCTAGTTTTCCTTCTGTTTGCAGTGATCTTATGTACTATGCTCCTTTAGTCACCTCTGACGACACCCACCGGATGAATAGGGTTGGTGGCACTCCGTACTCTTAATCCCGTATACACTGAGAGTTATTAGTAGTTGTTATTATAAAGATATGTAATTATAATTCTTTAAACTTATAAATATGACTTGTATTATGAAAAGATAAAATCATTTTTTGATATAATTAAAAAAAACATAAATTATTTCTCTGCATACCTGTATTATTATGTACGTTTTTCTTCTAGGTATACTTGGAGTACTAATTTTAGAGTTATATTGATAAGACTAAATTGAGTTTACACAGATGATAAGCGAGAGCCATATGTCGATGAATTTCAGAGGCATCAAATAAAATTTAGGTCACCTTCATGTTATACAGTTTTTGTGTTTTCATCATAATGTTTATATTATTAACTGAACTTATGAACGTTTAGCGCAACAAATGAGAATAAATGTTTTAAGTTTGTTCTCTTTAAACAAAATGCCGTCAGGAGCTTTAAAACGATTATTATAATTGATCCATTTCATTGGTGACATTCTCTCAATATGACATTTAATATCTTACACAATATACAGACCGCGTTATTGATAAGTCTAAAAGTTGCAACAAATTATTCATGACGGGATTGAATATAAAGTATCATATCAACCTTCGGAAGGCTCTATGATCATGTTCAAAATTACATTACACACAATTTTATGGAGCCTTTTGACAGAGTTATATAGAAGAGTTATTTACCTTTGAAGATAATATAGCGCACGTCACCTATGAACCACACATAGGGTCTTTTCAAGCCTTTAGCAGTTAAGCTTTATGGAACAAGAACCGGTAAAGATCGACTTGTACCCATCGGATAACCAGATGAGATATATTTTTTAAAATTTTATTAATGAATGAACACACCTATGATAGTTTGTCCCAACCGTTTTTGATTCAATTAATTTCAATTACTTTTTATAAATTGTATTGTAACAATTGTAAATACTGATCACACATCGAAATGGGCGTCAGAATTAAAAATGGTTAAATAATAAATATAATGGCTTGCCTGCGAAAAAAAATAGTTATTAAAATTAAATTTATTAAAAATATATCATGACAGCTTTGCGACATTCAAGTTGTTATAGGTGTGTTCATTGATTAATAAAAAAAATCTCTGATATGGTTATTAGATGAGTATAAGTCGACTTAAACCGGCTCTTAGACATCTAATACCTTTGAATAAGCAATTTTTGTATATATGTATGTATATAATCTGACTCTCGGAAACGGCTCCAACGATTTTCATGATTTTGGTTTTCGGCGGCGGTAAATCAATCTAGCTAGGTTTCATTTTTAGAAAACGTTGTATTATCCGTGTTATAAAAAAAAATACCGAGCAAAGTTTGGTTTTCAAGTGCTTATGTAAACAGAAACTAAAGGTACAAATCGTAGATGGAGAATAACCATTATTTTCCAATATATAATATAATGAACTAAAATAACATAAAATAAAAATTATACTCTATGAATTTAATGATAAAAAATATATAATGGTAACATGTTAGACAAAAGTGAAATGGAAAATATTAGATTTAATTATTAGTATTAATTATATTATTCGTTTCAACATTTACAATCTTTTATCCATCCAACATATATGAGAAGTGTAAACCGACGCCACCACATGAAGTCAGTAAAATACTAATTAAGAGACGGTAATGAAAGTATACTAATTATTAAAAATTATTCAAGAAAAAAATTGTATTAAATTATCACCTTAGAAGATTGAAAACGTTACCTTATTGTATTTTAAACAGCTATGGAATAAAAGTTTGAAAAAAATTAAGATTGGTTTTTTTTTTTTTTTTAACGTGTGGAAAGGAAAGATTGGTTTGCCGAGTAGGATTTATAATTAAAAAAGCAATGAAAACACATATACAAGAACTGATAGGAATCTCAGACAGAATAGCAATACTAAATATTAATTTACCAACATATCAAAAACCATGGACACTTATACAAGTATATGCACCTACAGAACTAGCACCAGAAAGCGAAAGCGATGCTTTTTACTGCACCCTGTCAGATGTTGTAAAAAAATACCATAATAACTTCATCATGGTTATGGGTGACTTTAATGCACAAGTAGGCTGCAGAGAACCTGGCGAAGAACTGATATTGGGCAAATATGGTCATGGAAGGAGGAGTGCCAACGGACACAGACTAATTGAACTTCTACTACAAAACAACTTAACGCTACTAAACTCAGTCTTCAAAAAGGACCCTAAAACCAAGTGGACCTGGCTGTCACCTGATGGCAAATATAAAAACAAAATTGACTTTATTATAACTAATAAACCCATTTTTTTTACTGATACACACATTATTCAAAATCTAAATTTTAATACGAATCACCGAATGGTACGCTGTTGTTTAAAGAAGTACCCAACTAGAAGAAGTAGAGATAAAATTATAAATAAATCGACAGTGGAACAGCACAGGGAAGAAGCAGATTTGTCACTCATCAATAACCTGAAAGAAATAGTAAACTCGGATAGAAGTCTCATAGAGAAATACAACCTCGTGGATAAGCAACTTTCAAATATGAGGAAAGGGAACATCATTAAAGAAGTGAAGTTTAGTGAAAAGATAATGGAGCTCCTAAAAGAAAGAAAAGCACTAATAGCAGATAAATCAAAAACCCAAGAAAATCGTAATAGAATATCTGAACTGAGTAAACAAATTAGAGAAAAGATAAGAAGGGAAAGAAAATTAAAAAGAACAATAAGACTGGAAGAGGAAATCCAAAGAACAGGGGGAACAAGAAAAGCTTTCAAGGAATTAAGAGAATGTAGCAAGGAATGAATACCAAAGCTAAAAAACAACAGATCTAAACAAGTATTAAATCGTAGAAGAATCCAATGTGTGGCCACAGACTTCTACCGGACCCTTTACTCGAACAACGACACCGAACGGGAAAAGAACGCCTATATAAACCCTAGCACGAGCTGTAAAAATGTCCCACCAATACTTCCGCAGGAAGTACGGAAAGCCATAATGTCACAAAAGTTAGAAAAAGCTCCAGGACCCGACAATATAACAAACGAGCTAATCAGAGGCATCGAAGAGGAAATAACCCCAATCCTAACCAAGATGTTTAATGAGATTGCAACATCAGGCAAAATCCCGAAACAATGGAACGAATCATATATCATACTACTCCATAAGAAAAGGGATAAAGATGATATCGGCAACTATAGACCAATTAGCCTGATATCAAATGTTTACAAAGTCTTCGCAAAAGTAATCTTGGAAAGAATAGTCTTAGACGAAAACCAACCGATTGAACAGGCAGGATTTAGAAAACATTATAGCACAATAGACCACATCCACACAATCAAACAAGTCTTTAAAAAGTACAATGAATACCAGAAGATACTGTATATCTGCTTTATAGACTATTCCAAAGCATTTGATAGTCTAAAACATAAATTTATCTGGTCTAAAAGAGCAAGGTGTGGAGGAGGTCTACATAGAACTAATTAAATCCATCTACAAAGAAAGTAGAAGCCGCATTAAACTAGAGTCAACTGGAGACCCCTTCCCAATCAACAGAGGCGTGAGACAAGGAGACCCATTATCTCCTAAGCTCTTTAATGCGGTACTGGAACACATATTTAGACAACTGGACTGGGATAACTATGGGATACTAATCAATGGTAGCCGCCTCAACCACTTGAGACCCTAAGAAACTAGAATACATGATAAAAGACATAGCAGAAAAAAGCAGAGATGTAGGTCTAGAAATAAACACTGAAAAAACAAAGCAAATGACCAACTCGATGGAAGTCCACATAGAGGCCAATGGAACTAAGCTTGAATATGTGAAAGAATATGTTTACCTAGGATAAATTATATCCCCGGAAGACCCAATGTCTAAGGAAATAAACAAAAGAATAGCTTGTGCTTGGAAGAAATACTGGTCGTTAAGAAAAATTATGAAGAACAAAGACTTAGGCATACACATCAAGAGACAGACTTTCAACACATGTATTCTCCCCTGTATGACATATGGTTGTGAGACATGGGCACTAACGGACAAGCATAGAGAGAAACTAGCCAAAACCGTAAGAGCAATGGAAAGAAGCATGTTGGGAATCAGGATTAGTGACAGAATCAGAAATATATAAATAAGAAAGAAAACAAAAGTAACGGACATAACAGCTGGTATTGAACATTTAAAATGGAGTTGGACCGGGCATATGCTACGTTGCAAATTGTTCAAATGGAGCAAGCAAGTAACCTTATGGTATCCAAGAGGGGACAACAGAAGACAGGGGCGTCCCAAGACAAGATGGAGTGACGATATCCACTTAACCCTAGGACCATACTGGACTAGAGCTGCAGAAAACCGAGGTTATTGGAGAGAGCTGGAGGAGGCCTATGCCAAGAGGCACACCGAAGTGCGAGATATAATTTAATGCATTCAACCTAAATGAAAAACACGTAATTCGGAATAAAAGGGCTTTATTATATTACAATCGTTGAAATATTCTTATGTCGAAGTTAACTTATATTTACTATTTTGAATACAAAATCTATATACTTGGTTGAAATAGAATATCAAAGTAATTGTTTAACATACGTTTCGTTAGTGTGTACGAGTAGTATCGGAAGAATGCCTACAAACTAATGATGTTTATGATTATACGGCAACAATATGAAAATATCGTGACCTCAAATCCCCATTTGAAAAATGTATTTTTTCACTAATACTGCCGCATTTGGGCGGTGAAATTCAATTCGTTGCATTTAATTTATTGTTAGTTTTTTATCTAATTCACATATAAGACTAACATTTTTTTTAAATCCACAAACGTTTCAATTATCGTAAGCGGTTTGAGATGAAAATTTACATCAGAATCCAGTCGCGGAGAGTTTTACGTTGAAGTTATTGATAAGAGAACTAGATTAGCTTGAAAATTGGAAAAGTTGATTAATGAATTTCTATTGTAGCTGTCACAACATCTCCGAATTGATTATGGGTGACATCCAGCGACAGTGCGGCATTGACGCGTTCCCAGTCGGGATCTCGAAACGTCTTCGAGGGTATTCAAACAGATGGGAGTGAGATGTTTCCCAAGGACATTCGTACTTAATAATTCACATTTCTAGAAAGAAAACTTTTTTGCCCGTCTCTCGGATCAAGGCAATATTTTTGAACGAATATAATACATACACACACGTATACGTGTGTATGAACTATGTATTTATCAAGGGTCCTCTGATGTTTTTGCACGCATTACAGCACAAATTGATTGAGGAATTTTCACAAATGAGCTGTCATTTGAATTTCAGTTAACACTTAACGAAGCGTGGGTTTTTATTTTATTTATTAAATTATCGTCTTAAATTTTTCAGGAACTGTCAATAACCTGCGTTTTTTACAGTTTAATTTTATATATATTTCTTTCCTGGCAGCTTCGCTCAAGACAGTATCCATTTTTGTCAATCAATCAGCTATCCCTCAGGGAAGTGAGAACAACTGAATTATGGGTAATGTATACAGTTTACCCTTTTGACTATTCCTGACACGTGTTTCTATTTCATGATAATCGACTAAATAGTTAAGAAGTGTCGTAGTAAATAAATAAATGAGTGGGTTCGTTTATTTGTTAACCACGACACGTCATTCACATACATAATTGTAATCAGAAACGCTTTCCTAACAGAATTTAGGTTGCTAACAAATTTTTAGGAAAATGTAAAACACATTATTTCATTAATACATTTATTTTCCATTCGTGCCACTACATGTTTTGCGGTAAAGCTAATTAATAGACACAACATTCTATGTTGTTATTTTACAACCGAATTAACAAATATTAATGACTCATTTTAGAATATAATTACATTTTTTTTTTTACCTTTAGTATTACGACCGTTTCATTAACTTGTTTTATTTAATTAACCAGTATAATGTGAACTATGATTGTATAGATTTTATGCCAATGCAGATTTAGTAATTTAAACATAATCTTTAACTCTATGGCTCACAAAATTCAAACATTTTAAATACCTCAGTGGTGAAGTGGTAACGTGTCTGATTGCTGTGCTTAAAGCCTTGGATGCAATTCTCGGATCGAACCAAATGTTTGTATGATCTGCAAATATTTGTTTCAAAGTCCGAGTGTTTTTTATGTATACTATGTGTATCTACAAGGAAAAAAGTGTGTTTATATTTATATCAGTTGACTAGTACTTAGTGCAAACTCTGCTTAGTTTGGGACTAAATTATGTTGTGTATCAGATATTCGAAACATTATTACTATTTCGCTCTCTACTTCATTAAAATACATACAAATTACATTTTTAAATACATTTATAAACATATAAAAATGAAATATTTAAAAATTAATAACTAGAGATAATTTATTAATTAATAATTACAAAAAAATATATATTTATTACTTTAATTAGTTACATATATATAGATAAACATTAAATATTCTAAATACAGCTTCCACGTAATATATTTATGAGAAAAAGAAAATAATTTAATGATATTAATCTCTAAAGAGCTAAACCTCTTTCGGATCATGTGTTTAAAGGTATTCAAAGTCACCCTGTGTAATGCTTGGACCAATACCGACCCTATCTATTGCAAGGCCTGTACCTCAGCAATTAAACTATTGCCAAATCAAGGCCCGTTATGTGATATTGTTTTATGTACCTGTTATTTGAGGGTCCTTGGGTAGAGAGATTTTGAACTGGAGCAAAACGATCAAGTAGATAGCTATCATGCTTATAGCCTGAAAATAAAATATGTACAAATTTAAATATATTACATAATACACTTTTTTCCTACTCTTTTTTTGAAGTTGGTAAAAAAATTGGAAACAAACCCTGTACCAACTCGTTTGGTTAATAGGATTAAATAGGCCAAAACCTCCTTGCTAAGGAGAGGCCGTTTTTTTTTTTTTAACGTGTGGAAACCGCCTCGGGCCTTCACCCCACCGGGGTTTACGGCGGAGTGGTGCGTCGGAATCGGACCGACTAAAACCACACGGTGTGCCACTCTGCGCCTGAGATAGGAGGGATCCGGGAACCGCTGCTGTTACGACATCCAGATCCCTCCTAGCGCCTGCCTGCTAGCGCGGGCACCATCTGCGAATAAACTCTCCATTTAGGCGACGTACGGCACACGCGGACGTCGTCTCCTCGCGGCTGGCCACTATAGCGGATGGAGGGGAAAACCTGTCCCGTCCACCCGCGGCCACACTCAAGGCGGCATGAGGCGTTGGTACGCGCGCCTCCACCGCCCGGCTCGCCGGCTCGCGAATCGGGTCCAAATGGAGGTCATCCTCTCGGGCCCTCTCCGCCGCCTCCTTCTGCGAAATTACCTCTTCGCAGAAGGTTGCGACCGCGCCGTGGTAAAACAACTGTCGCTACCGACCATGGAGCGTATGACGGCTGGTAGCGAGAGATCTCCTCCAATAACTGCAGTGAGGACCCCACGCTGCGCCGCTCAAGCGGAACAAACCGCCAGCGTGTGCTGAGCTGAGTCCTCACTGCAGTCGTAGTGGTGACAGGCGGGACTCAATTCTCTCCTGGCGACCGAGTGTAGATACTTCCCGAAGCAACTGTGCCCGGAAAGGATCTGCGTCAGTCGGAAGGAAAGGGTCCCGTGCTGTCGCCCCGCCCACTCAGCGATGACCGGCTGGAGAGCCTCCATGGTGGCAAAGCCAGCACGTGGAACCTCCAACCGGGACGACCAATGAGCCATCGTGGCTCGACGAGCGGCCTCTCGCCACTCGCGTATCTCTTCGGACGGGGGCCGTACGCCGCTACCTGCCCGGAAGTCAGCCGTTCGCCGATAAACTTCAGCAAGCACTTCCGCCTCCAAATCCCACGGGGGAGTTCCGACCAAGGCACACGCCGCCTTCGTTGATACGGTGCGGTAACCGCGTATGGCTCTAACCGCCAAAATTCTCTGAGAGCGCCAGAGGCGAGCCCTATTCTGGGCGGTCAGAGCTGCCGCCCACACCGGTGCACCATACCGGTGCACCATTGAGTGGACAACCCCCGTGTATAGCCGTCTCGTCGCGACGCTGGCTCCATCCAAATTGGGCAAGAGTCGCCCAAGGACAGAAGCAGCGCCAACCAGCTTTGGAGAAAGCTGTCGGAAGTGCTCGTCGAAGAGCCACCTGCCGTCAAGGATCAAGCTAAGGAGAGGCCTAAGTCCAGCAGTGGACTGTTAAAGGTTGTTAGAGATATTTATAAAGTGATGTCAAACTGTTACTAAATAGTTAATAAATAAATAAAATATTGTAGTAAGTTAAGCTGTTTAAATTTTTAAGCTATTGCATAGCTTTTATCGCGGGCTTCGAGCGCGGCGACCGAATCAAACGTTACGAAAATAAACCTAACACGCCCCGCTCCGACCGGCACAGTGCTGCTATGTTGAAAGCCGTGCATTGTCTAACGTCGTTTCAGTTCAGCAGACTTCGGCACGGTGTTTGTATGCGTGTGACTAGACGTATGCGTGTACACTGTACGAAGCTCGCACGGATTGAGTCGAGCTGCTTCGAAATATTATAATGACATAAGTTGATAAAAAATGCTACGTAATAGCTTTACCGCGGCAGTCCCCGAGTGCCGCACGTATTTCTTTTTTTTTTTATTAAAACTTTAAAGGGTGTGAAGAGTTGTGTATTCGATCGTTCTTTGATCTGTGGTTAGACTTGTTGTCAAACGAGTTTTCTTTAATAAACCTAAATTAATCAGTTTCAGAGTTTTAATGATCTCCGAGATAGAATAACAGCCAAACATAAACTAAAGTAAATAGTAAATTAAAGGTAAAGTTAACCATGACAATGTTTTTATTTATATGTTAGAAGAATGCTATTTAATAAAATGATTAAAATTACGTAAAATACCAGATATTTTATTATCTTTAGGGATTTTGTGCCACCACCAAAAGTTGACTCTCATCGCTTCATCGTCCCTCTGTTTATCAGTCCTTAAAACCCTTTTATTTTAGGTACCCGTGAACGTATCAAATACCCACAATTTGCCACAGAGATCCCTCCAGGCTGTGAAAAATAAACTTTTGGAAAGTTTATGTGATGCAATAAGAAAATAAGGCCGTTTGTGATGAGTGAATACATGTAAGTGTAAGTATACTCAAGTGAATGGGTTCATTTAGAATCATGGAGTAAAATATACACTAGGGTTTCATATATTTCATAATTTGAGCAAAGACAATGTTTCATGCTAAGTTGATGTCACGCACAAATTTTTATAGTTACCAACTATTTGAATTTATTTGAGGAACAAAAATTTTTACAGTATTGTTCCATTAATTAAAAAGAAACATATATCAACATACTATTTTTTTAATAGTTACATTTTATAAAAAAGGTTCATGACACGAATGATTACAGTTTTTTGAAACACATTAGCATAAGAAAATTCTCGTGTAAGGTAGCCAAATATTCAGTAGCCAATTTGTTTAATAGAATTACCTCAGGTTCAATATTCTCAATAAAGAATAGAGGTTTAGTCTTATTGATACCTTGTTTAAAAAAAGAAAACAGAATATAATTTGGAACCCTAAAATGACCTTTTCATTGTATCGTCATTAGTCTTATTGCCATTTGAAATAACCCTTCGCAATTTTCAATATAGACATATCACAATTTATTTAAATCGTTTTTACATATTGCGTCTAATGTGTAATTAATTTTAATAACTATTAGAGTACATACGTTTAAATTGTATAATATCTACAATGCTAAGTTAAGCTGAGAGGCCCATTGATACAGGGGTGCCAACAAAACAAAACAAAACCAACCCGGCGGCCGGTCTCAGGCGTTCTTCTCTGAAGGGGACCCGGACCATATTATTTCAGATCAAGAATCAACGCCGCCAATTCACTCCAACGGGCAGACTGGTCCTCAGGACGGCATCATACGCGAGGTTCCACAAAAGGGGTCCTAAGGCCGACCCCTGGTGAACCCCACATGTAACCTCCCTTTGAAGTTTTACGCCGTCCCAACCTACATAGGATATGGACTTATCGCGAAGATAGGTCCCGATGATGTCCTGCAGGTAGAAAGGCGAGCCTTATACCGCCATGATCAAGCCTTTTACATTCACAAAGAAGGCACGAAAAAGTATCTCACTGGGCTGGCATAGTGTGAGTCACCATAATTCATTGTCTATATTCTTGTGTTCACGCTTTCCATCAAGCAGACATAGAGTCATTTTGGCAGACACTTAGTAAAAAGAAAAAATTACAAACCATTAAAAACTCAAATTTACAAAATTCTATGAATTTGAATCCTGATAATTAAATATTCCGTAACATTGTAATATAAACATTGTAACATTGTAACACAAACATTGTAATATATATATATCTATAATATATCTATTCTTTTACAGCAAAAACGGACAGAAAAACCAATAAAATGGAATCTGGACCTTTTTTAAAAGGAATATGACTGAATTAATTTAAACGACAAAGGATTTTGCTTAGTACGGTATAACGCTATTGGATGGTTCACGACGAAATTTTACATATGTTTTAACTTGATTTATTTTTTATTTTTTGACGTTCTGCCAAAGTGATTCTACTCTGTCTGATGGCAAGCATGAGCATTTAAGAGTTGTGGTCACCATGCTCTTTGCGAATGCAGTCAATACAGTATGGTGACCCACACTGTGGCGGTTTAGCAAGATGTTTCTCACGGGGACATAAAAGGCATGACAGTCATCGTGGCAGTGTAAGGTTCACACCCTTACCAAGATAACTGTCACTCCTGCATCAAAGATTATTTACAGTTTACTTTTTAACCCATGATACAATTGTGTATTTTGTCGTTATAAAGATATCTTTTAAACCGAAATACATTGTTGTTTTTCGGTTCGGGTTCGGTTTGTTGTATATTGCTAAAGAGGATGTGAAATTTTCAAAATTCTTATAGAAAGTTGGACATTTATAACTACCAGACATATTCGCAATCTTCGAAATGCAACTACATTTATAGTACAATTACTGTCCCTCTTTGTAGACCTGATTAAACGTACCATAACGTAATCATAAGTATCAGAAGAGCTGTTCGTGACTTCTGTTATTATGGTATATGTATTATACAAATTATATAGTATAGTCAGAAGTTAAAACTTTAAGCGCCAGTTTCCCCACTTGCTGATAAAATAGCTGATAGACTATTATGAATTAATCATCTAAATAACAGCAGATTTCGGTTTCACAAGTCTTGGGTAGAGACTTTTATGTGAGATAAACATAAATGTATCATAATAAACAGGTTTTAACAGTCCACTATTAAACACAAGCCTCTCCTTTGACAGTAGGTTTGGCCTACTATACCATGTTTGTCAGATATTTTTTTATAGGATTTGTTTCAAGTTTTTCTTCTTATTACGGCCATGTTTGTTCTTTAAGTCGCCTCTTAAGACGTCCATGGGATGAATAGTGGTGGTGACATGTATCAGGGGTGATATGTATCAGCAACTTTTACCTGTTAAATAGTGTATCAGGAACCATCTAAAACTGTATCAGGAGCTGGCGAGACAAGCCCTAAGTGTAATTTATTTTTTTAAGATCAAATTTTTTCCCCATTTTCTTTCAATTATCTTTAACGTAACCAGATGTTGTCAACTAACGCGTCTTGATAATTTACAGTAAATTGATAATCGAAAATTTAATTGGAAAGCACTTACCGATGTCAGTAATTCCCTATTGACGTGGGCGTACCCTTTTAAACTGACAACAGCCGGGTTCATTTCTATTGCTTGAATGAAGTGGTCGATCTGCAAAATATTTAAAAAAATACGTATTAGGGATACAGTTGAAACTTTTTTTTTCCTTTTTAAAAAAGACAATGCACGCACTAGTAATAAATCCTGTGTCGAGGTGGACTTTACAAACATACAAGAAACGGACACAAAGAACACCCAGGCTTAGAACAACAATTTGTGTATCACAGAAAGTGTTATCCCATGTGAGGTTAGAACCCACAACACTCAGCGCGGTAGAGAGCGGTGTGATGACCGCTTAAACCACTAGGCCAACCGTGCAGTGCTAGTGCAGTGTAGTTATATTAAGTTACAGATTTATATTGCAGATTGGTATATTTTATACAAGTTACATCATCTGAGCTAATAGAAGAAACGTTAATTGATGAGATAATATTCTACAAAAAACATGGAAACTACAGAAAAGAAAGCCACTTACAATAGAATTCATACTACCCTCTTCCAAAATTTCCAGTTTAATATTCCACTTTAATCTCACTATCATCAATACCTAAGTTTGACATTATTTTGATGAACAATACCTTGAGATACCACTAATCTATTTAGATAAAGGTGTTAATAAGTAAATGGACATTGAACCTCTTTCTGAGTTGGTTTATTCACTGAGAGAATATCGATGGACAGCAAAGTGTCCTGAACTCCAGCAGCAACCTATAACAGACAAGAAAATATCTTTAAACCTCATTAAAAAGGTTTTCTTCATAATATCTTTTCTAAGGAAGATGATGATGATCTGCATCAATCGCAACGCAAAAGGTGCTCATCGTTAAGAACGAACCTACTGAACCACTTTGTAGCTGCAGTAACTATAATATATTTGTTACTTTAATATTATGACAAATTCTAGATGACTGTTTCACCTTTAGTGTAGATTTATGAGAGCAGTCCACAAATATAAAGAGTAAAGTGCTGCAATAGGCAGCATCCACCACCAGTCCGACTTCTTTGAAACTGAACTTAAAACCGTGGTCCACTATTTCTGATAGAGCTCCGTATACTGCAATCGTTATGTTAGCGAACCTACAAAGTTAAATAATAAAATAACACGGGAAAATTTGATTTTTTTTCGTTCAAAATACGTAATGGCTTGATTCGAAACTCTTCAATTTATATTAAACCATAGAAGTATTAAGTGTTAATAGGTTTTGTATCTAAAGGCCAAAATATTTACATTTACCTATATTATGTATTATATACTCGTATGCCTGAGGTCTCGAGTTCGATTTTCGAGTCGGACCAAATGTTTGTATAATATGTAAATATTTGTTTTGGAGTTTGGGTGTTTTCTATGTATAATGTGTATGTATTTACAAAAAAAAAATGTATATAAGTATTATATTTGCTTAGTTATCATAGTAGAAACTCTGTTTAGTTTGAAACTAGATAACGTTGTGTGTGAGATGTTCGAAAAATAACATTAATTTAGCGTGGAAAGACAAAATATCTGCCGAATATCTACGAAACAGGTGTAGTTGCATGTACAAGTCAACACAACAACTAAGTTCTTGAAAAACTTTTATGAGTTTCACTTGAACTAGTTTACAGCTTTGACAGCAGTGGTAGCGTATGCTATTGCTGTGCTTGAGGTCTCGGGTCCGTTTCCCGGGTCAGACCAAATGTTTGTATGATCTGCAAATATTTATTTCGGAATTTGGGTGTTTTCTATCATGGTACAAGCTCTGTTTAGTTTGAGACTAGATGGCTTCGTGTCTGACGTAAAAAAAGAAAATTTTCAGAATAAATAGTAGAAAGGAAGCAACTAAGTATAAATTAAGACAAATAATTATTAATTGTTAGTTAATTTGTCGAATATGTGAAATTGTAGTCTGTTGGCCGTCACTCCACGTAAAAAATCATATTCAAGAAAGGTATTTTTTTACTAAATACAAAGTAACTTATGGAGTGCGACTTATTGTGAAAAATATTTTATAGAGTACAGGATTTTTTTTTGTGTTCTTTTTTCTTATTACAGAGTTTTTTTTTAAATTCACGTTCAATTAAATACATACATAAACAAACAATATGTGGAATAAGTTCGAGCGTAAGCATTTCCCAATAATTGCAATTGCTCTGACAGATTAAGCCACAGAAAACGGTATCGAGATATTAACTGTGCTGTACATTCTATTTCCACATCCTGTGAAAAAATATATACACTAATTAATAAAGATTAGTATAATATATTATAACGCCTCTTTGATTCGATTTATTAACACTTTAAAGCAATTTTTCTTTTACGCACAAATATTTCTAATGTTCGTATAATAATAACAATGAAGAAGCTATCATTTCGACTGTTAAATAGTTTAATTTAACATTTGCAATTGTTTAAAATGCTTGGTTCGGGTCAATTTTACTAACACATATTCTATCGTAAACAAGACTTTGTGTTTTACAAGCTCATTAAAGCTTATCAAAACAAGCGATCAATTAAATCGCTTGTTTACCGGATAAGATACATTAAAATAAAAATTTTCAGTAACACAGTTATGCAAAGTGATCAAAATCTTGATATAACTAGAAGAATAATTATTAGGCGTAATCGAACCTGTCCTTTAATATTGATAAGATAATATAAAATTGAAAAACAAATACTTTACCCTGCGGAAGCAATTGGATAGACTTTGCGAAGCAATTTTAATTCCTCTGCAGTTGATGTACCAAAGAGCGCAATTCATATTAATCATAGTTATGATGTGGTAGTAGGCCGTGGTATGTATCAGTAAAAATCCATCGAGTAATGCGCACAAGCTCAACAAGAAACCCACGGCGAGAAGCAAACAACCCACACTAATTATTACGATGGTCGTCTTCAAGTTTGGAAATTGGAGATTTTCACCAGTGACCCGGTAATAACGTACCTATAAAATTAAATATTATAAATTCAGGTACCTAATATAACACTTTAAAAATCGCTGCATAATCGTAACATAGGAAGACATAAACAAAAGAAATAGCTCTCGTTCTTTTTCTTTATGTCTCCCTATTACATTATCTGGACAGAAATATCTACCATGACTATAAAAATAGAAAACGGGATTTAAGCATACAGGTTTTTTTTAAAGACCTCTCTCATACTTGAAATAAATTTTGTGTCACGGAGGACTTTACAAACATATAATACATAAAATAGACATAAGCAACACCCAGACTTTCAAGTATTTGTGGATCACACAAAGTGTTTTTCTTTGTGGGGTTTAAACCCATAACACTGAAAAAATTAAACGTATTGATAATTATAGAGCCAGTTACATTCCGTGTAGAAGAATGTTAGAGCAGAAATTACGCTAAAGGACAAGTCGCCATACTGTTTATAGTCTTGAAGATAGGTAGATAAGTAATCCAGTATCACAGTACCAGTGAGGAGATCATAAGGTGAGGTAAGAAAGGTATAAAAAAACGCATAGTAAGGTGTCGTGTATTACGGTATTGAAGGCTTATGAGAATTCAACCAAGGATAAACTATAACGCTTAAAGAAGAGCAGTTACAGTACTTTAACCAGTTAAAAATAAATCTTTCGAAACCAATATTTTTTATCTACTATATGTTTTGTATAAGCCATAAATCCTTAACACACATACAGAAAATTGTAAACGAATAAGTGAAAGTTATAACAAATTTTGTAAACAGTATAATCTTGATCCCCTTAATAATACGATTAGGCGTAGGTACATCTCTTATAAAATCCTTTTTTCCTTTAATACAATATTGTGTTTGTAGGTTTAATATTTTAGCCTATAATGTGAAAGAAATACTTACAACTGTACAGCCAGAAAACAAATTAAACAAAGAACAAAGTTATAGATTTGTTCTTCGTTCAATTTGTTTTTGTTAATACTATAAAAACGATGAGAATATGTCAGGAAGCACGCAGTTTGAAGTGTAGTAGTTTAATAGGTACGTTTAATTCAGTAATTCGTTTTTTCGAGCGGCTATTATTGAAACTTTATCGATGTACTTCAACGCTAATTTTACCCAGGGGTAAGGGTAAGGGTAAGGATAGCTCACTCGATTAATAATCTTAATAATCACTTAACGCTTATTGAAAACTACAAGAATTCCTTGTCGAGATTGAGAAGCCTTAAGAGATACAGACACAAATACGAGTATGCTGTTCAAGATAAACTCTCAAGACTACTGTAAAATAATATACACGTGATTCATTGCAGTAAGTTGCACTTCAAATATTTATTATCGCGACTCGATCAATCGAATCAAAACACTACACTATATGATCAACTTTTAAACTGAAAAAGAAACATACTTACTTGAAATTTCCCCCAATTTGTTTTATAAATAGCGACTTGGTGAGCAACGCCCCATCCAACAAATGGTATCCAGAAATGTGGGACAAGGAATATTATAAAAATAATAGCATATATATAGTCATCAAAGCGTTTGATGGATTGCAATATCATGAGACGTTCATATCCCACCACCAGGACTACAGCTGTTGCCAAAATATAAAAGCACACTGCGTATATAGTAGCTGAAGACGTCCAGCTGAATGTAATGGTGCCTGAAATAGTTATGTGCTTTCAATTATCCTCACATGTGTATTAACATAATATTTTATTCTAATCTTTTCCTAAAAGATAAACCTACGTAAGTGTTAGTAAGCAAAAAATTTCTTTTCCAAGAGAGGCACCTTTTCAACAGTAATCCATTAAGGACTGTTGGAGATGATAATAATAGTATTTTCTGTTTTTCCCAACATGTTCTGTTCACGTATGTATCAGAATATTTTTTTGAGTAGCTAAGCCGTGAAAGCTTCATCAACAAACAAAGCTACTTCTGTATTAACAATATTGTTATAACCAGAACAAGTTTGGTGGATGTTGAAAGCCTGAAAAATCTATTTCATTACACACTTTTGGTATTTACTTGTGTATCACATAATACTAAACAAGAGAGTTGACCAATATCGCAGACCTATAAAATTACGTAAGATGTTGCGTAAATTCTAGCCAATATATGAAGCCGCTACAAAAACTAGAGATTAATCATATTTATAATATATCTGGTATATATTTTATAAGATATCAGTATGATGATATAAGTACAATTAAAAATTGTTGTCTAACTTGCCTTCAAGGTAACTAAGAGTTAAAACCCTTAATTATTTTGTTATAATCAGTAAAGCGGACGTAGGCCGATCATCTCTCCAGACAAATCATAGGTCGCTTGAGCCAAAATGTGCTAGAGTGGAGATCATGATCATGAGACACGAAAGACTGACGACTTCTAGAAAGTGGCTGGCAATGGATGGATACGGACTGTCGAAGACCGGGATGGTGGGTGTATCGTTCAGCAGTGGATGGTGGCAGGTTGAATTTAAAAGTTAACATTGAGTTAATATTACATATTAGATTTTTACTATTAGATTAACAGATTGAGCTGGCTGCTTGAAGATCGAAAAATAATACCAGGCATAACAAAATCCCTATAACTCATAGATTTCCGACACCATTATATAACCTTATTACAATACCTGGTCGCGAACGTGTTATGGGCATGACTGCTAGTGCTCGAAAAAGCACCAACAGTAATTTATGATCTCTGTAGAACTGGTCATGGATTTCACAGGTATCACCATCTTGAGATGATAGCATGTCACGTTGTTCTTGCTCCTAGAAAAGCAAGCAATGGATGACTTTGTGTTGATTACTAATAAATTTCAACAAAAAATCACAGTTCGTGGTAAAATATTCATGAATCATTTTCATTATGCAACAATCCTGGAAGTGTATGATGCTCAATTTCTGTGTAGTGACGATTTAAGAACACAGAATGTCGCCATCCCTATTCATCTTGTGATGGCAACACCACTGCAAAGAGAGGGAAAACTGGAGAAAAGCCTTTTACCGTCTGGCCAACGTGGTACAGTTAGCCAAAACCTCCTTTCTAAGTACTTCTAGAAAAGAGGTTTGGCTTATACATGGTAACGTATTACCTAAATCTTTTAAAAATTAATGATAATGATGATGCTTAATAAACTCGTGATAATGTGCCGTAGATTTCCTTGCATTTATTCACTGGAGTATATCACATACAGCATCTTTTGTTTTATTTTTGAGAGCCTCCCAAAGTGACTCTACTCTACCTGATGGAAAGCATGAATAGTCTAAGAGTTGTGGTCACTATACTCATTGTGAATGCAGACAATGCAGTATGATAACATACATACTATGGCGGCCTAGTAAAATGCTTTTTCACGCCTCGCTTGGGGACGTAAAAGGCATGACAGTCATCGTGGCATCAATATCACATATAGTGAGAAACAAAGAAAAAATTTGAAGAAAAAACGGGTAGAATTACTAGGAAACACCCACATAACATTTTTTTTTCATAACTTAAAAGTAATTCAACATTACAAGTAATGAAACTTACAAAAATTTACCTAATGTGATACCATAGTCATTTAAATAATCTTTATTATTATTATATCCATAAAGTTTTCATTCTTGAAGAGTGAAACACAATTTTGAACCAAAAATTGTAATATGAGTTACATAAAACTTTTCGTTTATTACTTACACTTTTGTTGCCCTACAGTTTTAAATAAATTTCGTCGGTTCTTGTTCATACTTGTATAAATTTACCAAACTTTAGAAATCAAATCAAATCAAATTATTTATTCATTTACCACTCCGTTATACAATTTTCTCTTAATTTAATTAAAATTAACAATTTAATGCAACCAGATAATCGATAATAAGAGGTTATCGATGACGACCGTACTAATATACATTGTGTTACAGTCGTCAGCGCCTTCCACCCTAGATAAATTATTTACCTAGTTACAACTTCAAGCAACAATCGCAATCAACGAAACAAACTTAACAAATAACATAAATCGCACAAAAGGGATTTAAAATGATTAAAATGCAATAGATTTTCAAGTTCACATGATTATATTCATTCACTTATTTACCACAAGTGGGAGTGTGTGTGTGTGTGTGTATGTGTGTGTGTGTGTGTGTGTGTGTGTGAGTGTATGTGGGTGGATGTGGGTGTGAATGTATTAGTACATGTGTGTGAGATATAAGGTGTATGTTAGCTAATTAAATGTTCGGCGATTAACTATATTCTCCAAGGAGTCATAGTTCAAACCTTTGAGCCATCGTGTAATAACTTTTTTGAGCTTATGGGACGTCAATGGGTAAATTTTATTATCTGCGTTGGCAACGTTGTAAAGAAGATTGCCCAGGACATAGTACTGGCGCCGTGCGAGAGATGTTTTATGGGCAGGTACCGGGTGGATTCTGTTTGTCGAGCGCTTCAAGATAGGCTCGAAACTGGTGGACTGATGCTTGCGAAGTATTAGCATCTTTACAAAAAGTTGTCTAACTGAAAGAGTCGGACAGTCACTATAAAGCTGGTCAGTACTGTATCTTCTGGGCTTACCAAGTATTATCTTGAGAATACCTCTCTGAGCCCGCTCCAATGGAAGCAGAATGGTTTTCGCGGCTCCACCCCAAGTTACAATACAATACTGGATTATACTCTGTGCTAGGGCATAGTATACCATAAACAGAGTATCTATGTCTGCTGAACGTCTCAGTTTCCTAAATACCGGTATAAGCTTTCTCACTCGGACAGTTAGCGCATCCACATGTTCCGACCAGTTCAAATGCCTATCGATAACGATGCCGAGATATGTTATTGTAGTCGTCTGTAATAAATTGGGACAAGAGCAAGTATTCTGTTCGAGACAAGTGTGGGTTTTAATGTTGAAGTCAGGTGGTGGCTGGGCGTTTAGCCTATGGCAGAAGGTAATATACTTTGTTTTGTGCAAATTCAATGTCAGAAGATTTGTCCTCAGCCAGAGCATCACTTCTCTGAGTGCATTTTCCGTGTACCCCTGAGTTTCCTCCCAGGTGCGGCCATGTACGATCAAAGCCGTGTCATCAGCATAGGATATGATGCTACAGTTTGTAAGGAGTTTATTGCATAGGCCTTCAACGTATACCAGGAACAGAGAAGGCGACAAAACACTGCCCTGTGGTAAGCCCAAATTAAGTGGTCGAAGATCACTAACACAGTTTCCTATTTTGACACACTGAGTACGGTTAGTCAAGTATGAGCGAAACATATCCAGTACAATGCCTCGCACCCCAATACGTTCCAATTTGAGTAGCAACAGAGGAATAGAGATGGTGTCAAATGCCTTAGTTAAATCCAGAAATAGACCAAGGACCTTTGACGAACCATCTAGATGTTTCGCCCCCGTTTCCGTTAATAGTAACGTTGCGTCTTCAGTAGACTTATCTTTGATGAAACCAAATTGATTTGGTGCAATTATTTTGTTCCTCTGGAGATATTTTCTTAGTCTAGCATTGAGCAGTTTCTCTAGGATTTTGGATAAGACCGTCAATACAGAAATGGGTCGGTAATTGTCAACATCATCCCTACTACCACTCTTATGGATAGGGTGCACACACAGAAAGGAAATAAAATATCTAAAGAAGAATAACCATGGAAGTAAAACATTTTATTTTTGATTCCAAGTAAAAAATAGAGGATTTAAAAATTTCTAAATCAAAAAAATAAGAAATAAACTATGTCGCTGTTTTATAATTAACATTATCGGTTTCGATTACCAAAAAAAAAAATTGAAGTGATAACTTTTCTACTACTACTACACGCAAGTGATAACTTGCACTTTTTGTGATGGGTAAAAAATTTTAAACCAGGTCAGGACCCGTGACCTGACCTGGTTTAAAATTTTTTACCCATCACAAAAAATGGGTAAAAAAAAAAAAAATTTTTTTTAAACCAGGTCAGGACCCGTGGCCTTCCAAAGACCAAACCACGGCGTCCAATGCAACGACCACCAGTTGCACGCGGAAGGTGGTACTCGCGACCTTATATTACTGGCGCGGCTAATGTGGTTCCTGGCATGCGTAGAGTGGCTAGACGGCCACGAGAGGGGCGACGGGACTACCGTTGAAGTTCTCGCACTGAGCGGAATGACTGACGGTGGTCAATGCTGAACACCAGCAAACGGACGGCCCGACCCGCAGACGCCAACTTATTGGGAGTGGGGGCCTTTAACCTGCGTAGGAGACTGGCCACGAGGAGAAAACCTCTATAAAAAACCACAGGGGCAGGATGGCTCAAAGGGGGGTAAATGCTCTCGGTACTCTTCTGTCCAATCAGAAGAGACTAGACGAGTGACGGTAGGGGCCGAGGCAGGATTCATGGGGAATCCAGGGGCGGGTCGGTCCACTGCTCGCGCAGGGACGGACAGGCATTAGTGCTGCCGCCGGTGAGAGAGGACTAGCCACCCTCTCACCCTCTCGCGTTCCGTAATCAACAGGTGCTCATCAACGACCCAACTAGTGGCGCTAGGAGGGTACGCTGAGAACCTGTTGACCGGAGGGCTTGCCTTGATTGGCCGGCCCATGACAAGGACAGTCTATAACAATAGACAGCAAAGTCGTAAAAACCTGTGGATACTGGCCGACCTCCACAGTATATAGGCTTATCCGGGTGCAGGGGGCACCGCCCGGAAGGACCGCATTTCCCCAATACTCGTGGGATTAGATATGGACTCAAATGAATGCAAAACCAAAACAATAACGGATCGATTTAACAATGATACTGGCTTAACGAAAACTGGAATTTTGAGATCAAGAGCGGAGAAGGCGGGAGAAGATGAAGGACAGCGGTTGCGGCCTCGGTCACAATCACTAAAAGTAGTCTTAAGTAGATCCACTACTCCGCTTCCTGTAGATGGAGGTGAGCGAGCGGAAGAGAGCGATAGCTCAGCCTCGGTAAGGTCAGAGAAGGAAACACGTCGGCAGCCTCGGAAGCGCGGGAATTCGCAACTCGAGGCCGAGGAAGAGTCTGGTCATGCGAAACGGGTACACAGTGTCAGTGACGCAAACCAGCCAGATACAGAGGGTAAAACTACCAAGCTGAGTTCCACAGAGATTGGCGCCCAAATGCTCTTTAGTCTGGCTGAGGTCCAGGAGATACTGGAAAGACCTCGTAGCACCAAAGTGGAATTAACGAGCTCCATTTGCCAGGCTCTGAGAGTTTTGCAGGGTGGCATTAAGGAGCTCTGCAATCAAGCGGTGTCACGCGAGCGCGAAGAAGCGTCTGTCCGGAACCAGACGCAAACTTTATCCAATAGGATAGTAGAACTGACTAACCAGGTGAGGGATCTCCAACAGGAGATCGAATCCCTCACCCGGGTAAAGTCAGTGGCACCATCTCCGGCCACGATGTGAAGTGATGCGGCCACAAAGACAACAAAAGAAAACTCGTTGCCTTCTGTCAATGCCAAACAGGGCTCAACAAGTGGCTCAGCGGTGCCACTAGCCCTAGCAAGGGCAAACCAACCGGACTGGGAACAAATTGAGGTTATCATGAACCGCGAATTTGCTCGATTCCAGTCCGGGCTTTTAGATAGGTTTTTCCCAGAGAGAGGTGCTAGACCTCCTCTAGGTCAAGGACGGGCTCCAGTGGCGAAGCAGCCGGTTGCTGCAACCACAATTCTCTCTTCTTCTGAGAAAAAAAAGAAGAGAAAAAAAAGAAGAAAATGAAAAAGCTGAACGGGCCAACTGCGCAAGTGCTGATCCCTGCAAAACTCCTAATAAGGCAGGCATTGGGATCAGGGACCCTGACACAACCAGTAGTAAGGCAGGAAGGGGAAACCTGGGCCCAAGTTTTTGGGAGAAAAGCCCAGGCTACTGCTGTGAGACAGGGCACAGTCGCTGCACTCGCCCCGAAGGAGAAGAGGCCATAGTTACCACGACCTCCCAACAACGCCGCCGTCGTGGTCATGGTACCTCCAGAATCCAATAACTCACTTGCACAAATAATGCAAGCAGCAAAGTCCCGCGTAAAGTTGGCGGACCTAGGAATTACGGGCGGGATTCGGCAGCGTAAGGGGATCACAGGGGACCTTATACTGGAGATCCCCGGGCCAGATAGCGTTGTCAAAGCGGACGCTTTAGCCGAACGCTTGCGTGCAGTCATGGGCGACATGGATGTGCGATTTACGCGGCCGTGCAAAACGGCCGAACTACGAGTGATGGATTTAGATGAATCCATCACTCCTACCGAAGTTGCAGAGGCAATAGCCGCAGCGGGTGGCTGCTCTCCGTCCGACATCAAGGTCGGAGAGATACGCAAAACGGCAGCCCGGTTGGGAACGGTTTGGGTGCGTGGCCCACTTGCGGTAGTACGACAAGTCGCGGCCGCCCAACGTCTGCAGGTGGGTTGGGCGTTGGTCCGTACCGAAGCATTAGCACCGAGGCCCCTACAATGCTACCAGTGTCTTGAAATGGGGCACGTCAGGGTAAAATGCACGGGCCACGCTGACAGAAGTGGGCGTTGCTTCCGCTGTGGGGAATTAGGCCATAAGGCCCGAGCCTGCGCAGCGAGCGCACCGAAGTGTCCGGTGTGTCTCGACTACGGCCGGGCCGCCAACCATAGGCTGGGCAGCAAAAATTGCTGCCCTCCAAAGAGGAAGGAAACGGGACAGCTTCAGCCTCGGCCCGCTTTTGTTCAATCGGGGCAGTCCGTGTCGAGTGGTAACACGACGGGAGAGGCAATGGAAACTTAGGATTCCCACCCCACACAAGGATTTTACAGGGCAATCTCAATCACTGTCGCGCAGCACAGGACCTTCTGATCCAGACGCTTGCAGAGCAGTCGGTTGCCCTGGCTGTAATCGCAGAGCCCTACACAGTCCCAGATCATCCACGGTGGTTCGGGGCGGTCGATGGCTCAGTGGCCATATATTGGTCGGGGGGGGAAAACCTGCATTGCTCTCTCCTGAGGAAGGGTGCAGGCTTTGTGGCAGTGGAGTGGGGAGTGACAGTGGTGGTAGGCTATTACTTCTCTCCCAATCGTGGCCTAGCCGAGTATGAGGCATACCTGCACGGGTTAGAAATTTGCATACGCAGCTACACTGCCCGTCCGGTATTCGTCTTGGGTGACTTCAACGCCCACTCAAGAGAGTGGGGCGATACCCGGGACGACGCGAGAGGAGAGGCCATCCTGGAGTGGGCGGCTGGACTGGACCTCCGACTTCTCAATCGGGGTTCAGTCAGCACATGTGTACGGTGGCAGGGAGAGTCAATTGTCGACCTGTCATGGGCTACTCCCTCTGCAGTGCACATGGTATCGGGATGGCGGGTGGCGGAGGAAGTGGTTAGCCTCTCTGACCACCGGCACATCTTATTCGATGTGTCGCTCCGTCACCCAGAACGCCTACACCAGGAAAGAGAACCCCCGCGACGATGGTCCCTTAAGCGGCTCAACCGGGATATGGTCGTAGCCGCATCCTACGTCGCGGATTAGTCAGAGTTTCGTCCGATCCAGAGGCACTGGCTGCCTGGTTTGGGAACATTATGGCGTCCATATGTGATGCCTCAATGCCCCGAGTCAAGGCGGCCAGAACAGGCTCGGTGTACTGGTGGAGCGCGGAGATCTCGCGGCTGAGAATGACAGTCGCGAGATTGCGCCGCCCGTACCTTCGAGCTCGGAGAAGACGGCGAGCCACAGTCGAGGAGATCGACAGAGCACAGCGGGAATATGGAGCTGCAGTAAAGGATCTCAGCGATGCAATCGCTGAGGCCAAGGCTCGGTCATGGAAAGAACTCATCGCGGGACTGGATAGGGATCCATGGGGGCGCCCATACAAAATGGTACTGGGCAAGCTCAAGCCATGGGTCCCACCGTTAACAGAAACTCTGGATCCGGAGTTTCTGGGAAGAGTGTTAGACACACTCTTCCCAAGGGTCCAGGACAGTCCTGCGATTCCTCCGTCCCAATCGGTCCGCCAAATGTGGTCCGAGGAGTATGAGGTGACGGAGGGTGAACTTGACCGAGCCACGCGGCTTCTCGCTTCCCGCAACACTGCGCCTGGACCTGATGGCATTCCGGGTCGGGCGTTGGTGATAGCTCTGTCGGTACTGGGGGACAAACTGAGGCAGATTTTCACAGATTGTTTCCGCCTTGGTATCTTCCCCCTCGGCTGGAAAGAAGCAAGACTGGTGCTTTTAACGAAGGACGGAAGGGCTGCAGATTCTCCCTCTGCTTTCCGACCGATATGCCTGCTGAACGAGTCAGGGAAACGCTTTGAGAGGATAATCTCTGACCGGATTAGCGGGCATCTGTCGCGAGTGGGCCCTGACCTATCGGACTGTCAGTTCGGATTCCGACGGGGACGTTCGACAGTAGATGCTGTTAGGTGCGTTCGATTCCTGTCGGAGTCGACAGTCCGATCGGGGGGGGTGGCGTTGGCGGTTAGCCTTGATATAGTCAACGCTTTCGGCACCCTCCCCTGGCGGGCAATTAGGGCGGCCCTCGAATATCACGAGGTGCCGCTCTATCTGCGAACCGTTGTTGAGGCCTATCTGCGCGACAGGACGGTGAAGTTTATCGCTCGGAATGGAGTGGAGAATCGAAAGGAAGTATGTTGCGGGGTTCCCCAGGGCTCGGTATTGGGCCCATTATTATGGAACCTCGCATACGATGCTGTCCTTCGCACCGGTCTGCCCTCTGGCCTAAGTGTCGTCTGCTATGCGGACGATACATTAATACTGGCTAGAGGGTCACACTTCGAGGAGGTGCTTTGGCTCGCCGAGCAGGGGGTGGCTAGTGTTGTGGAAAAGATACGTGAGCTGGGCCTGAGGGTGGCGCCTCATAAAACTGAGGCGATATGGTTCCATGGCCTGCGTAAGCGCCAGGAGCCACCCAGCTCATGTCTCCGGGTAGGTGACGCTGAAGTCCAGGTAGGCCAGTACATGAAGTACCTAGGCCTCATCCTGGACAGTCGGTGGAGCTTCGAAGAGCATTTCGGGCGATTGGTACCCCGAGTGCGAAGGGTAGCAGGTGCGCTGCATCGTTTGCTGCCCAATCTCGGGGGACCACGGGAAGAAGTTCGCCGCCTCTACATGGGGGTTGTTAGATCCATGGTCCTCTATGGGGCACCCGTCTGGTTTAATGATCTAGCGGGTGCCTCCCGCTGCCGGGCTCTACTCAGGAGCCTGCAGCGGCTGATGGCCATACGGATCGTGCGGGGCTACCGCACAATCTCCTATGAGGCGGCGACGATCCTGGCGCGATCTCCGCCCTTCGATATTCTGGCCGACATGGACGCAATGGTGTACGACCAAATTCGTTCTGTCGGTCGGAATGCTGAAGAGGCCGCGCCAGATCATGAGCCCGGAATGCTACGGCAGAACGCGCATAAGCAAGCTTTGGTGGTTTGGCAGGCACGGCTCGAAACTCAGGGTTGTGCTAGCCAACGCGCCGTCGGAGCCGTTCTGCCGAACTTCGAAGCATGGATAGAGAGGACCGACTGTGTCACCTATCGATTGACCCAGATACTCACCGGGCACGGCTGCTTCGGTGAGTATCTGAATCGAATAGGACGAGAGGCTACGGCACAATGCCACCACTGCGAGTCCGAACGGGACTCCGCCCAGCACACGCTGGAGGACTGCCCTGCTTGGGAGTCTGAGCGTCGAGTCCTGGTCGGACGGATCGGACGTAACCTTTCGCCGTCAGCATTGATCGCGGCAATGCTGGCGAGTCGTGAAGGATGGGAAGCCGCGGTCTCCTTCTGTGAGCAGGTTATGCTCCGAAAGGAGACTGCAGAGCGAAATCGGGAAAGGGCCGATCCCGCTCGAAGGAGGCGGCGAAGGGGACGCGGCAGAGGTCGCTAGCTCCCTAATCGCCGCCTAAGGGTCGCTGCGGTCACATCTTGGGGCGTTGTGACTGCTGCAAACGACCCGAGTCAGGTGACACTCCGGTGCGGCCGGGGAGTGTCGTCTGGGGCGGGGCGCTGTTCTGCCTCTTACTGCGCAGGGCGGTGGGAGGTGCGATGGCGTCTTGCCCCTGGGGCACGAGGTGCCCGGGATGTACCTCACTTGTGAGGTACGGCAGGGAGGACTCTAGAAGCCGCTAATGCGTTCCTAGAGCTCCTCCCAACTGCCAAGGTAGGCCGCCGCGGGGTTTAGTGGGTAGATCGGTTTTCCGGGAGTCCCACACACGCCCTTCGTCCCTCCGGAGGGTACGGTGCGAAAAGCATTCCCCGCGCTAAAAAAATAAAAAAAAAAAAAGGTCAAGACCCGTGACCTGTTCGAAAATTCGTAAGACAGAAGGAGAGTAGACCGTCGGTGCGGCGTAGGAGAGGAAGTATCCTCCTGTCTTTCAGCCGTACGGTGAAAATGTATGCCTGCGCCTGTGTCGTTAAAGCGGCGCAGGGCGCTTGCGCGAATATTGTCATGTTTGTGTACGGTAGCGCAATAAATGAATATTGTACTTTACCACATAAATTATAGTACTTTTATACTGCTAATTAAACTGGTAATTCGTGCAAAATTATTCCCTAACCATTCCAAAATATCAAAAATTCACAACGTTAATATTCAACTTTTTACTTTTGACGGCACTCGTGTGCAACCCGTTATTTTTTGTAGAAAGTTCAATAATGCAAATGAATTAAAAGTTAGTATATAGATATAAACTTAACCTAATAAAGTTAAACAATTAGCAGAGAGCGAGAGAGAGAGAGCATTAGAGTTTGTCCATTTCACAATTGACAATAACAAATTGTATAAGCAGTCTGTCTAATTTAAAGACGATCTAGATAAACAACTAAACGAGATACTTTACAAGCTTTCTTTAGAATTTATCATAACGTATAAATAAACTTAAAAAGTCTGTCTATGATTAAAACAAACTGTTTTCTCAAATTCTTATAGCTCTTTGCACGATGCTAAAACATAAACTACCTTTTTTTAAACTTGCCCGGGCCAATCTCTGGAATCGCTAACCCGATTTTATTGAGACTTACACTAGGAGATAAAGGACAACATAAAGCATTTTTATTCCGGATTTTTGACAGAATCGGAATTTACGCAGCAAAAACTACGTCTCTAAGGTTAAAATTCAAAATTCAAATCTTACGGGAACGAATTCACGGGCACAGCTGGTCTATAAATAAAATATTTTAGTAAAATTATGGCACTTTTAAATACTTAAATATGCTATGCGCCAAAAAATAACTAAACACAAAATACGATATAAATATTTGAACACGAATTTATAAAAGGAACTGTTAAAACTAAACTGACGCAGAATTACACTTTTTATTTCTATATGAACACTATAAAACTGAATAGTTTGTTTGTTTCATTGAACGCAGTAATCTCAAACAATTTTGAAGTGAACATTTTTTGATATTCCATTTATCGAGGAAGGCTATTAGGCCATACTTATGTATAACATCACTTTACCAATGATAGAAGTCGAACATAGACAAAAAAGGTTGCAATAAGGGGGACAATTTATTTGCCCGAGTGTTGGCACGAACCCTCGACCACATGTCGGATCGCCTCAGGGAGGTCCTGGACGCCAGCTTGGCGTCCAGACGCTTTCCTGAGAGCTGGAAGAGCGGGAAGCTGGTCCTGTTACGGAAACTGGGACGGTCTGCCGATTCGGTTGCGGCCTATAGGCCCATCGTATTGCTGGACGAGGCGGGTAAACTGTTTGAGAGGATACTCTCTGCCCGCATCGTCCGGCACCTCTGTGAGGTGGGCCCCGATCTGTCGGACGCCCAATACGGATTTCGAGCGGGGCGTTCGACGGTCGATACCGCGTTGCGCCTGAGGGCCGTGACCGAAGAGGCGGTGAGCTGTGGTGGCGTGCTGTTGGCGGTATCGTTAGACATCGCCAACGCATTCAATAGTCTGCCATTTAGCTGCATTAGGGAAGCACTCCACTACCACGGGGTGCAAGAGTACCTGAGGCGGCTTGTGGCAGACTATCTTGAGGAGCGTACCGTCATGTACGAGGACCGAGATGGTATTCTGAGGCGGCGGTCCATGTCGTGCGGTGTTCCACAGGGGTCTGTCCTCGGACCACTCCTGTGGAATATGGGATACGACTGAGCCCTTCGAAGTCGTCTTCCCCCCGGGCTGGGCGTAATTTGTTACACAGATGACACATTGGTCACAGACCGGGGGATGAACTTTCAAGAGGCGGCGCGCCTGGCCACCACGGGTGTGGCCACGCTCTCTGGTGGTCGGGCGTATTGAGGCGCTGGGATTGCGAGTGGCCCTGGACAAGACGGAGGCCCTTTTGTTGCATGGGCCCCGTCGTGGTCCACCCTCAGGCGCCTCCATCATAGTCAATTCGGTCCTCGTACCGGTTCAGGCCCAGATGAAGTATCTGGGCCTGATCCTCGACGGCAGGTGGCTGTTCGACGAGCACTTTCGACAGCTCTCTCCAAAGCTGTTCGGTGCTGCTTCTGCCCTTGGGCGACTCTTGCCCAATTTGGGTGGAGCCAGCGTCGCGACGAAACGGCTATACACGGGGGTTGTTCGGTCAATGGCCCTGTATAGTGCACCGGTGTGGGCGGCGGCTCCGACCGCCCAGAATAGAGCTCGCCTCTGGCGTCCTCAGAGGATATTGGCGGTTAGAGCCATACGCGGTTACCGCACCGTATCGACGGAGGCGGCGTGCGCCTTGGCCGGTACTCCCCCGTGGGACTTGGAGGCGAAAGTGCTCGCCGAAGTTTATCGGCGAACGGCTGACTTCCAGGCGGTAAGCGGAATACGGCCCCCGCCCGAAGAAATACGCGAGTGGCGTGAGGCCGCTCGTCGAGCCACGATGGCTCGTTGGTCGTCCCGGCTGGAGGCCCCACGTGCTGGCTTTGCCACCGTGGAGGCTCTTCAGCCGGTCATTGCCGAATGGGCAGGTCAAAAGCACGGGACCCTTTTACTTCCGACTGACGCAGATTCTTTCTGGGCACGGTTGCTTCGGGAAGTATCTGCACTCGGTCGCCAGGAGGGAATTGAGTCCCGCCTGTCACCACTGCGACTGCAGTGAGGACTCGGCTCAGCACACGCTATCGGTTTGTTCCGCCTGGGCGGCGCAGCGTGGGGTCCTCACTGCAGTTATTGGACTAGATCTCTCGCTACCGGCCATCATACGCTCCATGGTCGGTAGCGACAGTTGTTTTACCGCGGTCGCAACTTCTTGCGAAGATGTAATTTCGCGGAAGGAGGTGGCGGAGAAGGCCCGGGAGGACGACCTCCACTCGGACCCAATTCGCCGCCGGCGAACCGGGCGGCGGAGGCGCGCATACCAGCGCCTCATGCCGCCTTGAGTGTGGCTGCGGGTGGACGGCACGGGTTTTCCCTCCATCCGCTATAATGGCCAGCCGCGAGGAAGTGACGTGCGCGTGTGCCGTACGTCACCTAAATATAGAGTTTGTAAACAGATGGTGCCCGCGTTAGCAGGCAGGCGCTAGGAGGGATCTGGATGTCGTAATAACAGCTGTTCCCAAATCCCTCCTATGTCAGGCGCAGAGTGGCACACCGTGTGGTTTTAGTCGGTTTGATTCCGACACACCACCCCACCTTAAACCCCGGTGGGGTGACGGCTCGAGGGGGTTTCCACACGTTAAAAAAAAAAAGGGGGGACAATTTATTTCTTTTGAAAGACGCAAGCGAATTTGTACTTGACAGCTAGTTGCTTATATCTAAAAATAAAACTCAATATTAGAAAACATACACAACTGTCGAGATAATAACTGAAGTGTACGTGTGGCATTTTAAATAAACATGTGTGGCATTTAAAATAAGGAATAAAAAAATTTCACAATCTAAAAACGATCTTACACACTGAAAATTTAATTTAAGAATGTAGTCACAAGCATATGTCCTCATAAATTTCACTTCTTTAGATTTTTAAAGAAAATTGTAATAGTTACGTATACACCAAGTAGATATATGTAACTTGCAATACTATACAAAAGGCTTGCGTGTTACTTACATAATCTTTTTGCGTTCTCTCGTAGACTACTTTATTCTGTTGAAGATGTCTCATATCATATTGAAGCAATGTGTTGTTGATGCCTTCGTCAAAAAGGTGATCAGGTATAGTCATATTGTAGTCGGTATTTTATGGAGTGTTAAACTTTTAGACTAAAACGTGAAGTAAATTAACGTTAGCCTTGCCGTAGAATGACGTTATCTAAAAGTAAACAAAGTTAGTGAAATTTAATTAAATTTTAAAGTAAATGACGATGTCGCTCTTTGCATATCAATGTAAGGTCAGCCCCAAACCCACCATTAGGCACTATACTAATGATAGGTTACTGAATGTAAATTAATGAACTAACATCACAGGTGACACGTGACATTATAACTAGTTGTTTCATTTTATAGTATTTTTATTGTTTTACCGATGTCGTGTACAGGTAGGTTTCCTTTAGAAATGGAAAATAATAATTACCAGATATTTATGCACAATTTTAAATTTTAATTTTCTTATTTTAAGGGCCTGTCAAAGTGACTCCACTCTGCCATATACAGAATGGAGAGTATGAATAGAATCCATGAGTTGCAGTCACTATACTAATTGGGAATGCAGACAGTGCAGAATGGTGTTCCACACTATGATGGCCTAGTGAAATGCTTTTCCACTCCCCATTCCTTGGAAACCTAAAAGGCATAACAGTCATCGTGGTGCAATGCTCATACACTTACCACGGTAACTGTTACCCCTGCATGAATGGGCCTCCGGTTTCGCACTCACCAGTGAAACACGACAGCGCGCATTCTACCGCTTTAGGTTGGTCTTCTGTGTGAGTTTAATACTGCCCTGTTCGAGCCGACCTGTTTGTGCTGAATTCAGGGTAGCTGTACTACCTACGTCTAAAGACATGTGGTAGGGTCGAATTTCTGAAGAGTTTTACTGAAAAACTTTAATACTAAGTCTGGATCGATGTCTATGTTGACTTGGCTGCCTTTGATATATGGCTAGATACTAAAAATATTTATGTCCAACCTTTTTTTTTCAACGTTTGGAAACCCCCTCGGGTCGTCACCCCACCGGGTTTACGGTGGGGTTGTGTGTCGGAATAGGACTGACTAGAATCACACGGTGCGCCTAAGATAGGAGGGCTCCGGCAACAGCTGTTACTACGACATCCAGATCCCTCCTAACACCTGCCCGTTACTGCGGGCACCATCTACGGGTAAACTCTCCATTTAGACGATGTACAGCACACGCAGACGTCACCTTTTCGCGGCTGGCCACTGTAGCGGATGAAGGGGAAAACCCGTCCCGTCCACCCGCAGCCACGCTTAAGGCGGCATGAGGCGCTACTAAGCGCGCCTCCGCCGCCCAGTTCGCAGGCAACGAATTGGATCCGAGTGGAGATCGTCCTCCCGGGCCTTCGCCGCCTTCTTCTGCGAAATTATGTCTTCGCAGACAGTTGTGACTGCGATAAAACAACTGTCGCTACCAGTCATAGAGCGTTTGATGGCCGGTAGCGAAAGATCTCCTCCGATAACTGCAGTGAGGGCTCCACGCTGCGCCACCCAGGCGGAAGAAACCGCCAGCGTGTGCTGAACCGAGTCCTCACTGCAGTTGTAGTGCAATTTCCTCCTAGTGACCGAGTGCAGGTACTTCCCGAAGCAGCAGTGCCCGGAAAGGACCTGCGTCAGTCGGAAGAAAAGGGTTCCGTGCTGCCACCCTGCCCACTCGGTGGTGAGCGGCTGGAGAGCCTCCACGGCGGCAAAGCCAGCACGTGCAACTTGTAGCCGGGACGACCATCGAACCATCGTGGCTCGACAAGCAGCCTCATGCCACTCGCGTACTTCTTCGGGCGGCGGCCGTATACCGCTACCCGCCCGGAAGTCAGCTGTCCGCTGATAAACTTCGGCGAGCACTTCTGTCCCCAAATTCCAAGAGGGAGTTCCGGTTAAGGCGCACGCCGCTCCGTCGATACGGTGCGGTAACCACGTATGGCTCTAACCACCAATATTCTCTGAGGGCGCCGGAGGCGAGCCTTCAAAGTCAAAGTCAAAGTCAAATTCATTTATTCATTTAGGTCACAAAAGACACTTATGAACGTCATTAAAAAAAAAACAATAAAAGATGAAAGATGAACAATCTGTCGATTAAAATTATAGCTAGCTGGGTTCGCAGATTGTTCATGGTAGAGTGGTGAGAAAAGAACCCAGGAAAGAAACTCACCACCACTCTTTTAACTCAAAATCTTATAAAAATTTAAAATAGCAGTTATATTCACAATCAGTGAATACGTGACAGTGAATACTTATTCTAGGCACTCAGAGCCGCCGCCCACACCGTAGCCGTATATAACCGTCTAGTCACGACGCTGGCTCAGGGCAGAAGCAGCGCCAACCAGCTTTGGAGAAAGTTGGTCGGCGAAAAAACCAGTCAGCAAAACCCACCTGTGTCGAACCAGTACCAGGACCGAATTGACTACGATGGAGGCGCCAGAGGGTGGACCACAACGAGGACCATAGAACAAAAGGGCCTTCGTCTTGTCCATAGCCACCCGCAAACCCAGCGTCTCAATAAGACGGACCACCAGAGAGACACCCGTGGCGTGACACACAGACACAGACACCTCTTGGAAGTTCATCCCCTGCGCTGTTACCAATGTGTCATCTGCGTAACAAATTGTGGTCAGCTCGGGGAGATGACCACCTCGAAGGGCCCAGTCGTATCCCATATTGGCCGCCTCAGAATACCATCTCGGTCCTCGTACATGACGGTATGCAACGACACCGCCAACAGCACAACGCCAACTATAATAGATGTTTAAAATTTCCCAATGCCAGAAAATAAAAGAAATCTGTCATGGGTGTCGAGCTATGATTTGGCACAATGCAGCACACATGCTTGGGCGGATCGACCGAAGTGATAACCACAGCCTCACAGAAAACCTGCGGGTTTTAACGCACTTTAACTTTTCTTGGAACTGCTCGAGTATCTCAACTCAGCATGTTCATGAATCACTCTTGTCGATCATGATATTTAGGACTTACAGCATTGCGAGCATGAGAGGGATTAGTCTCTAATAATATATTTTTGTCCGTTGAGATAAAAATGGGCTTCGTCAGAAAATAAGATGTTGTCAAAATTACTGAATCGTTCTAACATTGTTTCAGCATACGATATGTATAAATTTAATTCATTAGGTTTTAGTTTCTACACTATCTGGACCTTATATGGATGTTGAATTTCAAAATACTGCATAATAATGTGCGGGATAACCCTAATTTAGCCGAACGTTGGCGTGTCGATAATTCTGGATTACGTCGAACAGAAGCATCAACTTGCTGCACGTTCTCTTCGGTCCGAGAGGTCCGTGGGCCTCCAGTTTGCTTTACATTTACCGTAGATCCCGTCTCTGAGCTTCTTCACCCATTTCTTTATTAAAGGAGCGCTCGGACACTGATTTAAGTTGTATAAATCGTATTCAACGCGAAATAAACATCTAACAGTAATAAGGGAACTATTGTTAAACTGTAATTGTTGCACACAGTAAGCGCGCATTACGACAAAATTTTCGAGAAACGATCTAGTGGTCAGACTCCTCCCCGCAACCCGCGGGGCATTTGTTTGCGCGTGATGTTAGATTTAAATGTTAATGAATTCTTGACCCAACCTGTATGTACAGCTTTTAGACTTGCCCTTGTTTTTGACATGAATAATGTTTTTAAAATTACTTTCGTAGGGACGCAATCCAAAAAAACGAATGATAACAAAATCGGTATACTCAGTTTCGTATTGTAGCTATCATCCTTACCCGAAATTCAATTATGTCACTGGATAGCTAAAGAATCAAAGAACTAATTACGATAGGTAAGGGCTGTGACACTTCACGCGCTGCCGAGGGGACAGCCCCACCATTTTGATGTGTATCGAGATTTCCATTTAGTATAACTTTCAATTCAGTGAAGCTACGACGTTCATTTAAGTTTTAATCGTCAGCTCTTATTAAAATATATCGATTATATATATAATATTTGTAACGCATATGTGACTGTGCACATAATGTGTTAAGATAAATATATAAAAAAAATATAATGTCGGCCTATACGCGTCGGAAAGCCAATTCAAAATACAATACTATTTATTGGGCTGTAGATATTCAATTAATTATTGTGTTTTGAAAAAAAATATCTTTCCTTTTGAACGTATATTTATCAATAACAGTTAGAAGTGTTTTGGCAATTGAAAAACTCGTCAATAATCATTTTAAATATGACCTGTGGAGGAACGGATGTCATGATCCTCCAAATAGGCGAAGTTTTCATGCTTGGCGCACCGTGGCTCAACAATTAATGTCGGGTTCTTGTATATATGCTAATAGCCGCGAAAATGTTTATATCGCAATACAAGATTAATAGTTGCTTCGTAGTTAATTACTTCGTAGTTCGGCGTATCTTCGGAAGGTGGCGTTGTAGAATATATTTTGTGTCCGCTGTATGTGGAAGTCGTCACAGTTCTTTACACTTCCATTGCAACTGTCTATTTCGTATACTGGTTGGCTATATTCTTAGCAGCATAACAGCATAAGCCTGTTATTGTATTTTTTATTAGTTTAATTACTTACCATCCTCCAATTTAAAACAAAAAAAAACTGTTGAATATTTATCAAATACTTTTCATTTGATTGTTGAACTATTGCATCAACTATTTAAGGGTAATAAAAACACGTTAATTTCTCTCGTAACGTATAATACAAAAATATATCACAGTTAGTTATTTTCACATTATAGATACGCAAGATAAAAATATATTAGAAATCTAATATAACAAGTCAAAAAGCATAAAAATAACGTTGGACGTATATCATTTGTGTATCTTATAAATAACATAACCCTGAGTACAGAAATCGATTTGATTTTTATTGAAAAGAACCTAATATTTTTTATTGTTTCATTTCTTTATTGTTTTATTTTGAACCATCTTAATACTTAATTAAAACAACATATATTATAAGTTACCTATTCACTTGTAACAATGTGTCATAAGATTCTTAAGTGAGGTTAAAATACGAACAAAGTTCCATTTAACATATTTTATGAAAGTTACTGTAACATTAGAAAGTGAATAAGTAAGTTTATTTATTACTTAAAAAGTATCTTTAAAGTACATTCGAAATACAATCTCCTTTTTATGGTAATGAGGGACAAAGTAAGAGATTAGCATCGCCTCTAGAAACTTGCGTATAGATAGACACAAATGCAATTATCACTCTTTGAGTGAAAGTAGGCGTATATAAAAGGTGAATCCGGTAACCTACTTTGTCGGTAAAAATCATCTAAATACCTCCTATTGCCTACTTACCTAATAATCCTACCGTTTCTCGCCAGTTCTTCACAGTAGGAGCCTCGTCATTGAACCACTGTGAGCGCCGTATGAAGTTTATATAAAATAAATAACATTTTAATTTGACTCTGATCGAGCGAGCTCATATTTGCCAAGGCACGAGGTCTTCATTTTAACTTCATATTTGAAATAAGAACAAGTCTAATCAGAACAACGATTTAGAATGACCTCAAAAAAATTTAAAGTAACCTAAAAAGCTTTCAGTAACAGAATCTATTGAAGTCCGAGTACATGTATGTAAATCTAACTATATATGGGTGTATTAAAAATCTAAGATTTACACAAAATATTGACTATGGTAATGTGTAAATGTATTTTACATGTAGTGTGTAATTTAGTCATAATTATATAGATTGATAGGGTGTAAAAAAATTAAGACTGAGAGATGGTCTCATTCGGATGAACCTTACAGTGTTTATTTAACGTGGGTATAAGTAATACTTATGACTTAAGTTTAGCTAGTTGTGCCATCAGCTCCTTATCAGCATCTGTGGTAGACGCTCCGATTTTGTTGCGCGACACTGATGGTGCGTCGGCCATCTGAAAATTAAAAAAAATGATGTTCGAAATTTAAATACAAATTAAATATTAAAAAAAATCACTGATTTCGATAACAAATTGTAATAACTCATATTCTTCAACATTATTATTATTTAAGTAAAATTATCCAATCTAGTAATTTTACTGGAAAAATTAATTTTTAATTTATAATTTACTTAAATTAAGGAAACGAGACAATGTACTTTTCAAGGACAAACTCATTGTCCATTACAAAGAAATAATTTGGAAATTTGACACCCTCTATTCTTCCCATGGGTGTCATAAAAGGCAACTAAGGGAACAGAATATAGAAGACAACATCACGGCAAAGAGAAAGGAAACTTGAAACAAACTCTATGTCAATCTGTCTAGCCAGCATGGTATAGTAGACCACAACCTCCTTGCTAAGGAAAGGCCTAAGTCCAGCAATGACGAATTTTGAACTTCCAAAAGTGTAACAAAATACTTTCACCAAATAAAAAGTTTCTATGCCTGATGTGTGTTATAGTGAAAGAAAGTATATACTAACCTTGCCGCTGATTTCGATGCCAATCTCATCGAGAACTTGGTTAACGATGCCTTCAGATTCTTCTTCGTCCCCGGACTCTGCCATTATGTCGTCCAGCGTATCTGAAACTAGATATTAAATTTGTGGTTATTTCATTTTACATGTATGTTAAAAAGTAAATCAGTTTGCATATTTTAAGTTCTTTATAAAACTATTGTGTACGAATATAACGTTAGAGCTACCCACCTATCCAGCCCAATCATGTCTGATGTCAGTTAAAGTTATTTCAAGTCTGTCTAATATACTATAGTGACTACACTAGGAGGCTAAAGCACTAGGAGAATACATTCTATGTCATACGGGGCTTTACGGACATATATAAAACGCACACTAAGTTGTCAGCGCTATCCTATGTCGGGATTGAAACCGCAACACTTAGAGCAGTAAGAAGTGGTGAGGTGATCGCTTTAACCATAATGTCGAAGCTACATATAAAAAAATAAAAGAAATAAATATTTCGAACACTTGACACACAACGCCATCTAGTCCCAAACTAACTAAGAGTTCGTACTATCGGTACTAGACAACTGAAATAAATACATCTACCTATCTACCTTTTTTTTGTAAATACATACATATTATACATAGAAAACATCCAAACTCTGAAACAAATATTTGCAGATAATGTAAACATTTGTTTAGACCCAGGAATCGAACCCGAGACCTCAAGCAGAGCAGTCGCATACGCTACTACTGCGCCACTGAAGCAATAAAATATATATATTAAACAATAAAATATTAAGAAAAAAAATGCACTGTACCATTCTGTATTTATATACACACACATAGTTCAGTTGAGTTACATAAAATATGTGTCTAGAAAAAACGGTAGACTTACTCATTTCATCAGTCATATCCATTTTGGCGTTAGCTTGTTTGAAAGCCTCCATATCTTTGGCGATCTGGTGTGGATTCATTATCTTGTTCATGCTGCCCATAGTCTTAGCAGTGGTGCCCATTGCATTGGCAATAGCTATGTTAGAACTCATCGCTTTATTGTGCATCTGCACATTTGTAATCTGGAACAGAATACCATATTTATATTATTTATAACATTCAAAATTTTTGGTACTACATTATAACTCCTAATTGAACTATAGGAATGTTACTTGTCTGTAATGCTATTGATGGAACCGTTGACATGTAAAAATGTTTGCGGGCTATGCGTTAGGACAAATCTTAGGTTGTCAGAACAGTTTCAACATTATGATGAATTTAAACATAAGAATTTTACTACACAATATTCTTCATTGGACACCATAAAACATACACGACAAGAATAAACAAAAATTAATAACTGGTGTAATTGGCATTCGTATCGCTTAGAGACAGTAAACTCATTATATGGAACCCATATAACCTTGTGTGAATTAGTTCGCCATCATAAAACTTTAAAAAAGAATCACTACATTCAAAGGACTACTTTATAATGCCGACAACTTTTTGTCTTTCGGGTTTGTTTCTTTCTTACTAGAGTGACAACATGCAGGACATATACTTTCTTAAATAAAAGAAAAGATTTTACAAATTACATATACATGAAAAAAATACGAACGAATTCAGAATCTCCTACTTTTCCGAAGTTTATTGAAATTAATTAAACTAATATGGAATAATAAACTAAATAAACTAAAAAACTTTTAAAACAGTTATAATAATAAAATATTTGCAGTTTTACCTTACTGTTGGCATTATACATCCTAGCTTTCTGCTTTCTTAGTTGAACTAATTGCTTTGCTAAAACCTTACATCCATCATTGTTACCTTCCTTTGCCATTTTTTTAATCTCCATTTCCTGAAATTAAAACACGAACCTTTATGTGTACATTCCGTATAATATTAAGATTACGAGCATCACCACTTCTATACATCCCATATTTTTTGTAAAAGCCGACTAAACCATCCAACTATACAGGACAAGAGCACTGTTAAGAGAAAGAAAACTTAATGCAAACATTACACTATCACCCCTAACCAGCATGGTATTTAATCAATCTATTGCCGTCTACAGCTGAACGAATGTCTCCCCCAAGGAGCATCAATTGACCAGGTCTTAGACAATCCACATCCATCCGCTGCCAGTTTTCTTTAAGTGGTTGGTTCATGGTCCTTTCAAGGTCCAAAATCTCCTTTTTAATTAGAACTGTTAAAAGCAATTCATATTGGTGAAGGAATTTAATGAAATATAAAGTTTTTTCCTTTTTACTTACATTTAAATTAATTTACACTTACCAGCTTTTTCTCTTCTCTTTCTAAATTTGCTTTGTCTCTGTCTATATCTCTAGCTGCTTTGCGTAACTCACGATCATTTTGCCTTTGTTGTTCTAAATTTAAAAATACATGTTAGGACTATTTTTTATCGTAACTAACAAAATAGCTACTCTGCCTGGTAGAAAGCATGATTACAATCCCAAAGAGGTGATTATAAATTTAGAAGTGGCTATTTAGAGAATAGTTATTAACTAAGGGAATTAGGTATAATATACTGATCAAAACATCAGTATGTTAAAGAATCTAGTTTATAACATCCATAACCTGTATGTGAATGTTTGAAAGGTCTGAAGAATGTGGAAGCAGTCCCAGGATAATGTACTAATAATATAAATACTATTTGTAGTAAGTGTAATTTATCTAAAACAGAACTTGTAATATACACATCACAGTTGTATTTACTATAAAGACTAATAGATTATAAATGCCTTAATTCATAATAAAAGTTAATTATTTTTCTACTTTCTTCACAAAGGGCATAATCAACCAATTTGCAGAAAATTCTACAACAGACATAAAAATACGAGATACATATTTATATATTGGATGTGTAGTTGGGGTCAGTTGGTCGCCCAAAATCAATCAGAGTGGTGTGCAATGGGAATGGCCTATGTCCAGCAGTGGACTGTGATAGACTCATGGTGAGGATGAGGATGAGGATGATGATGATGAGGAGGATGATGATGATGATGATGATAATATTAGATAAGGGACTAGGAAACATTATTCTTTAGTTAAAATTCTAGAATAAGTAAAAAATATTGAGCAATAACAGAAAAATAACAAAAAGAATTTAAAATATAATCTCTCAAATTTGAATTTACATAAATCATTAAAGATGTTAAACATAAACCTCTATGAACCTGAAAACAATATTTCTAGCACATTCTGACCTTGTAATACAATTTATTTTAATAATCTCATCTGCAGTGATCACATCTTTCTTATTCACCTATTACGTACTTAACTACAATCATAATATTCAAACTAGACCTACTATGGTATTTTTCAGCATATCAGCTCAATCTATACATATGACACATAGATATTTAAAAAATTATAAAAGTACTAAAATCATAAAAGTCCTCACCACATATTGTTTAAATATTATATTTACTTTACCTTTAACAGTTGGAGTTTTTCCAAATAACCAATCCATGACTTTAAATAAAGTAAAATGAAATATCGAACGTTTTAACGAATTTCATAAACACTAAAAGAATTGAAAACTTTGAAAAGCACAAGTAGCAAAATAAACAGTAGATACTAGATGATTGAAAATGACAATCAGGTGACTCATTCTATGATTCAATCTTTTGACGTTAAGTGTCATATGTAGTCGCTTTATACAAGTCGATTGCCAGCACAGAATACTCGAAAGTAAAATAAAGTGATAGTTTTTTAATACCTTCAGCCATTTAGTAACGTTGTAGTTAAAGTAGTCAAGATGTTGTATTTTTTTAAAAGTATTTTCCTAATTAATAGTCAAATGATACTTATTGATTTGACAATAAATTTTGAATTTGACAGGCGGTTCATTTAGAGACGTGTTTAGTGACGCCCTCTACCTCATTCATGTGAAAAAGCATTAAAACTTTTTACAAGTATATACAGAAATCACTTAAGTGTTTCTCTGAAATTCCAAAAAGAAAGCACAAGATTTTAATCTGACAGTCATTTTATCACAATTCTGAAAGAAAAGAATACTAACACTTGCTAAATTAACCGTAACGTAAGACAAATGTATTAAAGAACTTTGTATCCTCATGTTTTTAAAAAGCACAAATGCTTTTATTACTAAAAAGTGATCACAAACGAGATAGGTAAAAAAATTCAGGACCTTTCTTTTTGATTTATTGTAGCATCGGCTCGATATTATAAAATATTTAACAGGGCGGCCCTATTATAACAATATTATATTATTATTCTCTTTATTTCATAAACAATGCATATAAATTACATTTTAAATACTTTTACATATATTTAAAAATATATTCACAATTATAAAAAATAGTAGACCACTGACTTCGGGTACAGAGACGAATAAATTGGTGTTTAGGGCTCCAAATACAAGAATCTCCTTACTATACGAGTCATATTAAGGACTGCCTTCTGCAAAAGACCCTAGATTTAGCCTTCTAATGTGAGTTTCTTATTATTATTTTTAAAAAGTTCCTCTCTCACTCCTTTAGCTTTTCTATAAGAATCCTTTCAAATAGACACCTTACTTAGGGAAAATTCATTAGCAGTATGTTCAAACCTTTTAAAGATAAAAAACATAATATTTGTAGACATGTTTATATACTTTTAGATGACACCAACACATGTGTCGCACGCTTTAACATTGTAAGTATAACGTTAAATGCAGTATGGTTATTTTTACAAATAACTTTTAGATCTGTCCCAGTAGTCCCATGGTGTTGTCCCTTGATGGGACAATTGGCACTTTTTAGTCCCAGTGGTCCTATGGGACACATCATATCAGTATTTCAGTCTTAGAAGTTCTATTACGGTCAACATCATGGGACTAGTGTGATAGACAGCATTTACCTTTAACCGTGTCTTGACTCTCTGCTAGTAAAAAATAATTGTTATATCTTAATTTTATTGTACTGACATACACAACATAACAAAAATATTAAACGTTACAAATATTTTTCTAACATTTTTACTTAACAATAAACTTATCTCAAATAAATAACGGCTCGTATCGAGACGGCTCAATTTCTTGCCTGTATTCTTTTTTCAATAATTATGGTTTCTAGTGGGTTTGTTATTTCATAAACGATGACATGGTAATGAGTACTAGCAATTCTAACTACTTAAGGAGATTGTCATACGTTTTTTGATCGACGTAAGGAACACAATTTTTTTGATTTTATTGTTTGAGATAGGTAATCTCTGCATTCATAGCGGCAGTATAATGTCTCCTCTAGGTCTGGACGTTTTAACAACAGCTGTGCCCAGATCCTCTCTATTTCAGGTACAGAGTGACACCAGAATTATTTTAGTAGATTTGATTCTAATACTTTAGGGGATTGCCTCGGGGGCGAACAGATGCCTTGATATACAGAAAAGATGTTGCAAAGCCATAGTCAGCTTCGTACCAGATGAAGCGTGTAAAGCCCACTTAAAAAACTTGAGTATACTAACTCTCTAGTGTATGTTTTCTTTCTATGTAAAATATATTATTCTTTGTAAAAACACACCCAAACCTGTTCACCACAATAAAAGATAAGAACCCAAAAATAATGTAATAGAAAGCCAAATAGGCTGGCCTTAGAATGTAATCCAAAACTAATTTGTTTAAAAATAATTGTTACTCAATGCGCACAGCATTATATAATAGGGTTCCTGATTGCTTATAGGAGTTGCCACTCTGTCGTTTTAAGAACCAAGACATGACTTTTGGAAAAAATATGGTTTTTCCAAAAGTCATGTCACTTGATGTCATGTGATTGTCATGTGAATTCGAAATCAAAATAAGCCTTAATTGTAATATTTACTTGACTTACCATTAAATGCAGATTCACTTCTTTGCAATTTATTTATAATTAATAATTGAATGACAACGAATAGCCATTTGAGAAATGGCGATAATATTACCAAGAAATTTTATTCAAATCGAATCGAAGTAATAATGTTATGAAAGATTGTTTTTACTTTAATGTTAAATGAAACACATTTCTTCATGCCACTAATGGCGAAATAGACAGCCTGTAAAGTTGACATTGTGAAAACATCTGTGAATGTACTCTATTTAATATGAATTAATCATTTCATTTCACCATTCCGCTGAAAAACGCCGGTGGGGTGACGGGGTTTCCGTCGATAAAAAAAATAAGTCTTATCAACTGCATCATCACCATCAAGCCTCTCTTTCGAAAGGAGGTTTCAACTTATTTACACTATAAATATGAATTTCGTTACGTCTCATAACGGGATTAAGAGAGGATATGCAAGGAAGAGAAAAAGGTATGAAGGTTTTTCTGAACACAATCATATCTAAACAATGTCAAAACATTCTTTAAATGCAAATTGACCAGGACAATTGAACTGAATTATTAACTTATTCATTACATAGTGATAAAAAATAAGAAAATAATCAAGGGTAATAATAGTAATCGTCATTTTTATTAACGAGAGCAAAATCGAATATCTATAAGTCACTTCATTTTTATTAAACACACACTATACATACAGTACGGTAACAATACATACAAGAACATAATCTCATACATCGAAAATAAAATGCTAATGTAAAAGTAGAATAAATAAGTACACATTCAATTCTATAACATTTGTGATAGATGTCAAGTTAGTATCGTGTTGTCAGACTGTGGCTCTTTTTGCAATCTGATTCCTAAATGTAATATTAGACTTCTATACAAACAAAAGTTTTGATTCAGACGAACAAATTGGACTAACACAATTAAAAGACGATTATAAATGGGACAGACATAAATACAATAAATAATCTTAATGTAGACACATTGACTAAAATTACTAACTGAATGTATGAATAGAGGTTAATGTGATTCCTAACCAATAAACTGATCATAACTTTACTTGTCAGCAGATGGTAAAGATATCTTTCCGAAAACTATGATATATGTTTATTTTACGATCAGCAAATCTTAGTAGCTAGATGGAAGTGATGAATCAGGGCTTAAACTTAAATTACATCAAATTATTATAAAAATTATGACATGACTTGGAGATTCACCACGACCAGTTAGGTGAGAAAGGTTCGAAGGCCCACTTGTCAGGTAAACCTATATGCGTAACATTCTGGAATGAACTTTCTGTCCAATTAAATGGTTTTATTGAGTTTTTATTAAGTAACTCCATCTTGTCTTCTTCGGCTTTCTCTCGTTGCTGCATTATTAACTCTCTTAGTTCCAATGCATTCACATTACTGTTATTATTAAGTAGCTGGGTATAAATTGGTGCTACATTTACTTTGTTCATGGCTATTCTAGTCATATTTGGCTGTATCTCTGTATACGTTGGTCCAGATAGAGCGAAAAATTTCAAAGTTGTTTCATTCAGAGCTCCTGGAAAAAGAAAAGGTAATATACATTTTTATGGATACTTAAAAGGTGTATATAACTTGGAATTAACTAAAACTATTGTCTGTTTTGAATAATTATTGTGTTTTAAAACCAGCACACGTGTGGAGCCAAATTTGTGTTTCGGAGTGCTAAGTTAAAAAACAAAAGAAAATTGTATATTTGCACATCAATATTGTTATCTTTATTAGAGTTGTCGAACTTGTTTGCCTTAAAAATACTTTCTCAGTTGATATCAATATGTTACAGGGACGAAATTCACACGTATTTTATTTATTTGAAAGTAATCGAATTACAATATCTACTTACCACTGACGACTTTTGTATCAATTACCCCGTAGGCATCTTTACGTACGTTGACGATGTCTCCTCTAACTCCGACGACGGACCAGTAGCCTTGCTCTCGGAGAATACAATCCATGTCATCAGTACATTCCTCCGAAGGTGTATCCACACTGGTTGCTTCTGTTAAGTTGTTTTGTCTCATTAGATCTAGAATACTGTCCAGTGAAGTAGCGTTCTTGAATTTCTCCTTGAATATCATTGCACGAGGGGATTCAGATTCTGAGAAGATGTTTCCATATTGTATTTTCATTTTATTGATATTTGTAGCTTCACTGATGTCCTGAAAAGAAATAATTGAATTGATATTACGTTGTAACAATTTTAAAATTCACAAGCCAAAAAATATTTTTCAAGTTAATTGTTATCAGGAAGTTTGTAGGGGTTCCGACAAATACGTAAACTGTAAAAGTAAGACTAAGACTATAATAATAATAATACGTATAACAATTTTTATATACTTTTTTTTTAGATCAACGCCCGCTTCAGGAATATACTTTGTGTCGCGGTAGCCTTATAAAACATATTAGAAACGGACGCAAAGAACACCTAGACTCAGAACAATAATTTGTAAATCATACAAAGTGTTGTCCCAAAGGGGTTTGAACCCACAACACTCAGTGCAATACAGAGCGGCGTGGCGACCGCTTGAACCAACATGCAATCCGAGCAGTCAAATACTCAATCGCTTGAAATACGATTCTTTTACAATTTCTCATCGTAATTAAGTTAACAAATTGAAAAAAAAAACTATTATTTCTTTTATGTTGACTTTACAGGGGTAGTTCCGTCATTTAAGTAACTATGCATAACTCTCATGCACTATTGTAATACAATAAAAGCCAACAGGAACTAATTAATTCATTGCGCAAATACATGTTTACTGACATTAATGAAGGTCAAAAACAAGAAATGAAGGTTATTCTTACTTTGAAAAATGGTAATCCTAATGTTGCCCAGTAACCTTTTTCAAGGAATGCATCAGATAAATCAGCGGCGTGTGTCAGGCCCGGAACTTGTTCGACGAGTGCGACTAGACCCTTGGAATGACCATTGTTGTGCCGGAACACGACTGTGTGTCTGACATCCCTGTTAAACCACAAATACTCGTATACTTCAATAAATAAATGATAAAAAACTATTATACGCATAATAAAAAATAAAAAACAAAGAAACTAAAGATGAAGTAAATGATACGGTCAATTAATCAGGTAATAAAATAAACTTTTTCTGTTAACTTTAATTGGGTACTCATAATGTTAAAACTAGGCATTATAAAAAGTATAACTTTGGATAGACTTAAAAAATCCTTAATTTAAACATTACTTCTAAAAATTAGCATTGTTTATGGTAAGTGTTGTGATAACACATTTTTTCAAAATTTAATGTAATTCTTCACAGCACGTGTAAAAATGACTCAATAATATTGCATTTTCTCCGTGAATTCATAGTTAGTTGAGTGATAACCTTGTATAGTGTTACTTAGTTACTATTAACTAAGTAAATTATTCTAAATACATTGTAATAAAGTTACTTTTCTGTTAACGGTAAGTGTTGTACAAGTAGAACAAAAAAATCGTGGTATTACTCCTTAAGTTAGGAATTTAAATGAGTGCACGTGCGGTTAGCCCGTCGACTGACGAATTTAATGACTTACGAATATATATTTAAGAAACATTATGAACTGTATCACTGCTTGACGTGGACCTATCTTTAGATAGTTGATTATTTTAATATGGTTGATTCTTCTCAAGTAGGGGAAAATTATCTCAGAATATAATAATAATAGCTCATAATACCTCAAAATAATAAAACAAAAAGTATTAGATGTTAAACACAGAAAATTTTAACTCACTTGTCCACAGTACTCTTGAAAAGAATCTCATGATGTGGTGGTTTTTTAATTTCAGTACGCGGCGCAAGGGTGTGCAGATAGTCGAATCGATTAAAGTCCACCACTAGCCATTGTTTGCTGGCAGTGCCAGAATTACTGTTCGCCAGTATGTGTCCCCAGGCAGTTACATTAGTAGCTAGGCGATTAGCTGCTACTATACGGGGTCCTACAGGCACCTGTAAATATTATAATAATATGATAATGTTCTCCTAGTCGGCGAAGACTAGTCTCAACGGAGTCCAACCAACTATGCCGAAGATATAATAGTACATAAGTTTGTGCGCAAACACATGTGTACTCTCTGTTCGGGAATGTGAGAAGGAGCACATTCAGATGTTACAGTTATCTGACTCGACCAGGGAGTGATCAGGCTTAGAGTCGACGGCTTTACGTGCTCTCCGAGGCACGGAGATTGACAAAACTCCAACTTTTTGCCCAATCTGGGAATCGAACCCGAGACCTCTTAAGCTAAACATACCAACTAAACAGTTGCTGGTTACGTTTACATGTTTGTAACAAATGACAACTTTTTAATAACGTCCTCGTACTAATACAGTAACCTTTAACGATATTACGTCACACATGTAGAATGATAACACTGACTATTAGATTTCCTGTATTTGATTAAGAGTTATATTTGAAATCACACCAAACACTGTTAGTTACCTACTGAAATCTCCCCTTGAACTCTAGCCAAAGATATGTTGGATAGATACCTACTTATTTACGGAGTGGTTGAACATCTTTCTTACATAAATAAATAGTTTCGGTTTATATAATCAACGGTTTAGGTAACTGGTACTTACATGCTTCATAATGCTGACGTCTTTCCAAAGCTTTGAATTGTAATTCCTTAAAGGTGTCCCTGTTACAGCCATCCTGTGATTTTCGCCGTTTATAATATAGAACTCGTCCTGACTAGTGATGGAACCTGGATACCCAGAGAAAGCGATAGATGTCCCATAAACCAATTCAGAACTCTTTGCTGTCTTGTGATAGTTCAGTTTGTATTTCTTCAGTAGACGAGTCATAGAAGAATATTTTCCCGCTCCATTATGTGATACGTATAATTTCTTGGTTGGGAATCCATCTTCAGTCTTAGTATCAACAACTCGCAAAAAGGCACTACCTAAATCAGGAAACTTTTCAATAGGATTCTCCCCTAAGGAAATATTCAGTTTTCTTTGGAATTCGACCGCTTCGTGGACGAAATTAAGCCAGTACAAGTTAGAGATGTCAGTTTCGTATGGCTTCGAGCTGCGTTCAACTCCATACTTCCATCCAGTCCACATGCCGTTGATTTGTGTGTAGTATAATTTAACCTGAAATGTATACGCCGACGTAGTTAATAATACATGGTAAAATGTAGGGCAGTGAAATGACAAATAACATGAGTGATTTGTGAGCGACATTATATATTCTTCCAAAACCTGAAGTCACTAAATGTGGAGACCTCTAATATTATTAGTTATTAGAAAATTAACACGAACTTACATGGTGCCAGAAAGGGTCCGATGCAGCGTGTTCATCAGCAAAAGCCTTCCATTTGTTAACGGACTTGTACAAAGCATCCCGAAACTCATCACACTGTTTTTCTACAAGCTGGCACCTTGCGCGGATGGTATTCTCTTGATGTTCATGTATCAAGGACCACGTTAAAGCACCTTCGACTATGCCCGCGGCATACGCTTGATATTCATCAGCGTATGAAGGATCCGTTTCTATTTCTAGAATCGACCAGCTGTAAAACAATAATAAGTAAATGTCACATAGAATACATCGTGTGAATAATTTTTATCTGTATTTTTAATAAAAGACAACTCCCATACTAGAAATATATCGTGTATCGTAGAAGAAGAAAAAATTGTGGATCACACAAACGTGAGGAAATCCAATCCATATCACTCAGTCCAGTCGAAAGTGGTGACGAGGTGACCACTTAGACTACAACACAATATGTTAAATTCAGACATTTTGGTGTATACACCTTGGTCTAATAATAAAATTTGATTTAAAAAAAATACGTAAATGATTTAAAAAAAATATATTAACTCACCCAGTAGTATCCATATCCATTCTATAATATGCTCTAGCTACACCCCTTGGAATGTCTGTCAGCTCGTTGCTCTGTCCCCAGTATTCAATTCGATAGCCAGTTTTATTTGAGAAAAATACAGTTGCAGCGTAGTTTCCATCTTCTTGAATTCTAAAACAAAATTAATTTGCATTTGTTGTTATAAAAAATAAATAGAAATGTATTAAAAAAAGTATACATAAATATCTCTTTCCAAAATAGTTTAAATACTAAACCAATACCTACTAATACACAGCTATGTACGCCCTAGTTAATAATTTTTGCATCTACGGATCGGTTTCAAGTAATAAAATTAAGTTTGAAGGAATATTCAGAAATAACCATAATTATTTTCAACTTTAATACTACATTTACATGTACATAAAATGAAAATACTTATTGAAATACGATTATTATTTCGTACAAGTTCCTAAAAACATACCAATCGTTTGCATTTAATAAAAAATAACTGATATGATTAAAAAATCAACTACCATAATGAATTGTTTGAGAAAAAAAATGTTGATAGAAACGGTCTTACATTGTATGAAACTGTTAACTACACAATTACAGTGCTTATTGTTTTGAAACAAAGCCATTGTAATGTTTTATCTATTTCTAAACCAATTATCTTCTACCCTTTACTCCGTTTATTGTCAAATAATAAAAGTCACTTTGGCAGGCTCTTAAATATATGCATATATATTTGTATAAATTAAAGTTTCAATCTTTAAAACTTTTTTTAATTAAACAAGGACAAAATACACATAAAAAAGTTCGTAACATTTCAGTGTTATAAAATAGACGTAAAATACTAATTGTGCCGAGTACATAATTGTCAGATAACTCTCTTCAAATTCAAAATCTCTCGAAGGAGCAAGTTTTGTAAGTCCTATTTATCATACATAGATTAATTTTACGTATAGATAAATATTATAATAAGTATTGCAAGCATCGATATACTATCAATTGATAGACTGCGCAGTAAAGTTTCTAGCGTATACAAGTACAAGCAACTATATCTTAAATATATAAGTAACGTTACGAATTGTTTAACTAACCTTTCAATTTGTCCCATAAACAGAGCCAAAATAGCCAGAACACCGAGAAAGCCAAGAATATAAGAGCTTATTTTAGTCTGGAGCCAAGATGCTCCAACAACCTTCAATATCTTGCTCATTTTTAGTGTTCAATACTTGTACAGATAATAAATAGATAAATACTACAAAATAAAGAAAATGTTAAGAAATTTAATAACAATGAAGTGACAGTGCGTGTAAATTATTTTCTCCAACGGGAGAGTGACCATTAAAATGATCCCGAAACGTCGAGGTGACTACGGTGCCACTGATAATGCTCCGAAGGTTGGTCTCGGAGAAGGCATTGGATACGGCCCGTTTGCCTATTACTTTTGAGGTGAACTTCACCCGTTTCTTACTAAGTTTTCCTTGCAAACCTGAAACAATAGAAATAACTTTTAATTGGGAACACAACTTGTAATCTATCGACTTCTTCAACAATCTCGACAACTCTTTAGTCTCACAAATATCTCGCTTTAAGTTTCATCAGAACTTTCATATCATTTCCCAGTTACTATCCTCCTTACTTTTCCTTCGTAGCTGTCGGCTCTAGTATTTTTTAATATAAAAAACACATTCAAACCCATGAAAATCTGCATTGGGCGAAATTGAACCCGATAATGTTTGTAACGCACACATATCTTTTGATTCGGGTAATTGTTGGCATGGAAAATAATTTATTTCATTTTGTTAATTTGGCTTGAAATATTAAGTAAATATATTTACCAATTTTAATTACTTATCCTATATAATCCTATATAATATAAATATTTTAGTAATGTATAATAGTCCCCAAAAGTGTATCTATGTATATATTGTATTTATTTAAAGACTATACGAAACGTATAAACGCCTACTAGACATGTAATATCTTATATTCATTACTAATTTTCTCTAGATCAACTTGATAGGCTTGTCAGCACATAAGTATGACAGCATGTAACCTATAGTTTACTTGTGATTCAAATGAGAATAGAAATACATTTCATCATTATCATGCTTTGTTAGGTAGTAGCGCCACGCTGATTTCAGCACGAGTGGGCCGGCTCGACAAGGGCAGTACTACCCTCCCACAGAAGACCAACCTAAAGCGCCAGCATCCGTATTGTCATGTTTCGTTGGTGAGTGTGAGACCGGAGGCCCATTGATGCAGGGGTGGCAGTTATCGTGGTAACTGTGTAAGCATTACACTGTCACGATGACTGTCATGCCTTTTACGTCCCCAAGCGGGATGTGAAAAAACATCTCACAAGGCCGCCATAGTGTGGGTCACCATACTGCATTGCCTGCATTTGCTGACCACAACTCTTGAAATCTATTCATGCTTTTCATCAGGCAGAATAGAGTCACTTTGGCAGGCTCTTAATATAGAAAAAAAAAATTCAGCCTTAAGTGATGATGACGTACTCCTAGCCGATTGCGGTCACGGCGACCAGTCTCAATGGTGACCAGCCATCTACGCAGGAGATATTATAAAGTACAAGTGTTAGCGCAAGCATAGGTGCTCTCTCTGTTCCCTCACTTTCACAATCCGATCAGACGGCTATCTAACACGACCGAGGATAGATCAGGCGCGACAGACTGAGGTTAAAATCCCAACTTCCAAACTCCAGACTGTTATTAAGAATTTCTATAATCAAAAAAAGTCATTAACACTTTTTTGTCCCAACCGGAGAATCAAACCCGAACACTCTTGATCGGCAGTGGCATACGCTAATCGCTATACTACCGAGACAGCAAAACAACCTTTAGTATGTAAATCTCTACTTAGAATGGAGGTTTTAGTCTTCTACACCACGCTAGCCCCACGGTTTGGTATGAGTTTCGTTTCAAGTTTGCCTTTTCTTCGCATTGCTGTTGCCCTCCCTTAGTCGACTCGTACAAAACATAACACCCACGGAATGCATAGAGGTGGTGATACTTCGTATTCTTAATCCCTCATCATATGCTTACATATATTATATAGAGTTAGTAACAGTTCACTAATGTAAGTACAATCTGCTACTACTAAGTTACACTTGTCATGTTCAAAAACTGGTCGTGACACGGTTATCTACCTTGTTTATGTTAAATGACAGTTGTTTTGTATATAATAAGTCATCAACATCTTTGTATCGATAAATACGATTAAGAAATAACGAAATCGGTTCTTTGTGTAAAAACTTAGCACGCCCTTTACATCTCTTCTTCTTTTAGAATATTTTTCTAGAAATCTTAGCGTGTTGACATCTGCTATTCAACAATAAAATAATTGCCCAGCTAGCATAGGCGTAACAAACATTTACTTAGGGGTGGGACAAAACCAAGAAAACTAGATAAACGATTGGAAATTAATATGTTACGTAATATATAGAGTGAGTAAGGTTTAGAGCACAAGCACCCCACTCTCTTCCCGCGCCTGATTGAAGAGAAGAGATTTTACGACTAACTTGTGATTCTTGAGTTGCAGATATTCATGGACGGTGGCAGTAGCTTACCATCAGGTTACATTTCTGTTTGTTTGCAGTAAATGAATCTATTTCCTTCTAAGTATTCTAAATATGCTCACTTTGTGATTATAAAACTCTTCCCATGCGCACTAGTCATGTAAAGGCCGATAAGCCGGATTTCTCTCATTGACATTATTTTTTAAAGAAAAATTTATCGATTCTGGTTTTAACTGGATTATTCCTTTACTGTTTGAAAAATTAGTCCAAAGAGTTTGGGCAAAAATAATGAACAAACTCGTAGCCATTGTCCAAATTGTTGGTTTTTTTTTTCATTGGATCCTAGCCTTGCATCCCGGTTTAATATTTTTTTTGGCTGATATTAGTTTATTTTAAAACGAGTTGTATACCTTTCGTGTCGCGCTGTGTAAGTTGTACTAGCAGTACAGTCTAATTCAACGTGTAACTAAAAAAATAACGAATGGAAGAGTGTAGGCGAGATTTGAATCTTGACTAACCAAATATTTTTTTATTTGCTCAATTAGATCTATCTTCTACCAGAGCACCAAAATTATTATCTTTACGATAAATCTGTTAAAACTAAATTTCATGGTTACAATGAAACCTATAGGCAATGGCATGAAATATTTGTAACGTAAAAACAACGAGTGTAAGTTACGGTCATCCCTCGGGTGGGGCAAGTGCCTTGCCCCGAAGTAGGTACGCCCATGCTTGCTAGAAAGAGGAAGAATTTCAAGTTATCGTGAAACATAAAGACGAAGAGTATTTAGAGATAATTTTGTTGAAGATCTAATGGTCAGGTGATTGAGCGACTCTACATTACTATCACAACTGCGTATATTGTGTGTACGTAAATGAAACATTTATTTTTGCGTAACATCTTGTTTTCGAGATTGCGTATAACGCTTTGTACGATTGTGTCCAACTTACGTTGAGTTCAATTCTGAGTCACTTAAATTGTTTTTAGTTTTTCTTTCCTACAAATTTTACTACAGCAAAGTCATAAAAAAGGGTCAATAAATCTACATAAAGTTACTATAAAAAAACATATCTGTAAAATCTTTATGGCAATGTTAAGTATAAGAAAATCAAAACACCAAAATATTTCAAATAAATTACAAAGTTTTATACATACTTGTTAATCTTGTAATCAGGAATAAATTATTGATAAGTGGCATTATACACCTCATCTATTATAAATAAATAATGGACACACTACGAACAAAAACACAAACATATTGCTACAACAAGTGTATCTGATAATGTTCAGTAAATTTCCAATGTGCAAGACCGATACAGGCTTTACGACTAAAACGGTGTTCACCGAAGCTAAAAAATCGAGCGATATTTGTAACCGAATCTTTCCTGAAAAACTGAAATTCACTTTTTTCAGGATAACTAGAGTTTATGATAAGTAAAACCACTGAACAGTATGCCAGACAAGTGTCGGGTCCTCTTAATGACGACTAAGTGTGAATACAGCAGTCAGGTACACATAAGACTATATCATTATGTCAATAATTTACTCTAATGTTTGAGAATTTACACCTTATCTAATATATATATATTAAAATCTAAATTATAGTTGTTGACAAAATATTGATATTGTAGTTTTCATGTTTAAGTTGTCATACTTATGTATCTAATGTGAAAGTACGGCAATTCGTTTTATGTTCTAATTATAAAATGAATTTCTATAATCTATGAAATTTTATTCAAAACGTTACCATACACACTATACTTTAAACACTAGGTAGACCACGGCAGTGTATTCTAGTTAAACGTCATGAAAATCTAAAACATATAACGAGTATACCTATTGATCAAATTATTTCCTCTAGAACCATTCCACGGAACTCGAAAACCTTTTGGCCTATTTTGACTGCAAAAAATGCCACATCTATTTTATATATAAAGCAATACGTAAAACTTAAGCTAAAGTGTAAACTTTCGTACTACAAATTTTCTTTTTAATGTACAACAATACACAGTATTATATTTTGAATGTAGAAAAATGTCGAATGGTGAAATAGGTGTAGTTTGTATCTGCGCAAATTTTACTTTACTTAGGGGTAAATTTTCAAAAATTCTATCTTTGTGGGTGCTTACAACCTACAAAACTTCAAGTTTGGCTTTGTATTGATGAATCAAGTTATTTTATATGCATAGATATCTACTTGAGCGTCGAAGACTTTATCTAGACGAAATAAATGACAAACAGAGAAATCAAAACTGCCTGACCATTGTTACACCGTACAATAATTTTCTTTCCTATTTTATTTCCAACTAGGAATATCTCGTATATTCCTAATGTGTTCCACCGTAATGTGTATACCGCGTTAAAAATATTTCTTGAGTGCTGTTTTAAGTTTTAATATTTAAAGGTAAATTGGGAATACGATCTAAGCAGTAAATATAGCTAACACACTATTATTTACTGTTTTGACTAATCACTGTGCGCACTTATTTCAAATTATCAAACATTAAATAATATTATAGTTTGTTTGACTTCCCATCACAACTATTTCCACAAACTCGTAGGAAAATCTCACCTGGTAACATTAGGTATAAAATTTAGTTATATAAAGAAAAATTCTGTGGTGATGACGAAAGTATGTAGTATTTATATTGGCAAGCGTTTTCTTGCTCGGATTCATTGGCAAACTGATCAAAATAATATGTACTTACTCTACCATCTTCGTCTAGATCGGTATCTTGATATTATGAAATGTTGGCAAAGTACCTCTTATAATATTTTAATAGATCTTGCTTTACCAAAAGTCTTATACGATTCCTGAATGAAATGGGCTTTGAAAACGATGAAAAGAGAACACAAAGATTTTATAAAAGTTGTCGAAAACTCGATTTCACTCGAGTATTTCAAAAACGAGTAAGACGTACCATCTTTATGTGATGGATAATAATATCAAGCAAAAGATTAACTTTGCATAATTGTAGCACATTTGAATCATATTAACTCATTTTTAAAGAAATTGAAATGAATAGCATTGAATTGCAAAAGTATTTTGCACATTTGAGAGCTTAATTTTTATGGTCTCGCTCTACCATACCATCTTGGGAACTGTTTGTTTGTCTTCTCATGGAGAAAAATTAACAAACGAATCTCTTGATAGAAACTGATGACAAGAGTTATTTAGTAAATCTATGAGAATAAGATGGGAGATGCGTTTGGACACCTGAAATCTTAACTATTACAAAATATTTATTACCACCACGCGAAGTAACACCGTTGTTAAAGGTAATGATTGTAAATCAACTTTATCTAAACGACAATTCACTGCACAAGCAGATCATTTTATACAATAACGTAAACCAAATTTTAAATGTATACAGAAATAAATCAAAAATTGTAAAGGGGACATTGATGGACTGTCTCATCACCTTAGGTTATGATGACGTGACAACTCGCGAATGCGTATGTGTTTTTAATTAATAACTTTCGTATTCTTGTCATTTTTGAAGATGGAGTCTTCTGTCATAAGTATTTAATACTTAAAAGGAGACCTTCTGTTTGCAAAGTAGATTGTAAATAATTAATATAGCTTATATTTGTTATTTATATAAGTTTTTGAATCGAAACGTCGATTAAATAACTTTTAAAATATAAGATTTAAAACACTTAACTGTTTTTACCTCAGTATCTTTCTCTTTTAAGACTAAAATCTTATTGATTTATTGTTTTTGATTATATCCTAATCTAATTGTAAATTATTAATAAACATAGTTGTCTATTATAATATCTAACAATCCCATTAACAAACAGCTATCTTATCATACTAAACGGTCGTTTATGATTATCAACAAGTAATTGTCAATATGTACGTATGACAAGTAGTTGTCGATAGTTAAAACAGGTGATTCGTGTTGCAGAGTAATAGCAAACTTGGTTTTTATCATGTCATAGGAGCTGTTACCACGGAGACCAAGCATTTAGCGCCATGGCAACTGAGAACCCGCTCCTATTTCACTACACTTCTATTATACGTTATTAAATGACAGTACATTCACTACATGGTACCTAATGCACCGCAAGATTGCACTAATAAATGGATAAAAGATTTCTAAGCAATCACCAATGACAACTTACCCGAGATCCGTGAGAGGATGGAAGAAGTGATTCTAAGTAATGTGATCACGGCCAAAGTAATACACAACTGAAATAATTTCCTTACTTGCAAATAAATAACTGACGTTGTTTAATAGTAAAGATGAAGCAACAGAAATAAGAGCAACACCTAATAGAATCGAAGACGAGCTATTCTCGTAGCGCCCACTGAATTTATGTTACTTTATTATAAATATTAGATCCGCATTTGCAAAAGTACGTTCGGTGGATATGTAAACATATCTAGAGTAAATCAATGTGGTCTGCTGGAACAGAATATACATTTGGTTTTATGATTTTTATGATGATGTTCTATGGTACGTGAGTATCTAACTTTATTTAATGTTCATACGTAACGTATCCAGTACACATGTTCGAGGTGTACATTTTTTGGAATCCTTCAAGTTTAAAATATCTTGTATGTTGTAGGTGCATGAGAAACTAGAGAAGAAAGCTCAAAACTGATTATTCTTTGATGTCGTGCTAGTAGGTGACTTTTGTTAAACATTGTCAAACTTTACAAGTACTAGAAAGGGTCTATTAAATAACGAAACTACAACAAAATACACAATATTCTTCGGAAATAAGACACGTTAAGTCGTTTACTGTCACTGCTGACTAAAGGTTTTAATGGCATATCTCCGTATTCTTTATACTGGAAAATTCAACAGTTTTTTCTTACAAATCTACGTTTTAAGGACTATTTAACGGTCTTTTTGCTATTTATTTATTACACACACATTTACAATTCAGATTTTTTTTGTGTTATCAATAGACAAATATCGTCTACTATCATGATCCGTAGTCAAATATTAATTTTATTAAAGATATTAGTAAACTGATATCATTAATTACTTGAACTGTTTTCAGTAACGTAATATATGTACAAGATGTAAACATTATATGATTGGCTTTATTCTGGACTTAGAGAACTAAGTCGCTGATGTCAGTGAAATTATAACTCCCATCCATTGTCTATGCTACAGAAATTTACAGAACAGAGCACCATATTCTGCTGTCGTCATACTTCGATTTATCATAAAATCATACAATTTTAACGCGGTACGATTTAGCTGACTTTGGCTTTCTGTTGCAATAACCCATCATTGAGACGCTCATGCGAACTTGATACATTACTGGGATTGATGTTTATGAATACATTTCGGTAATGGTTTCTCATAGAGATGTCCAATGAAGGTTTTTGTATCGATGTATCATATTGTAACCGTATACTTTACCTTTAAACCGATTCGCAACGTTATGTATAAAAAGGGGTATAGATTCCCTTGCTATGTTTATGTACTTTGAATAAAAAAGAAAAAAAAGAGGGAGGAAAAAGGAAGAGAGAAGAAATTCTTATATTTTCTTTAGAAGATTTATGATGATTTTTTGTTAGCTACCAATAATCATTGTTGAAACTACATATGTTTTTTGTTGTTTTCTTTTACTTGGCACCAATTTCTGCAGTTTGTTAAAAAAAACAAAATTAAACGGTCTAAATAATCCAAATCTAACTATCATTCTAAACACATGCCTGCTGCTCTTGTATCTTAAACGTCTAATATCATCGTAGTTTAATATTAACCTTTAAATGGAGTATCAATGTATCGATATATTGCACATCTCTAGATTCTCGGTAGGTGTTAAGGTGTATTTTTGGCAGGTATTTTAACAGAGGTTATTTTTGTATGCACAAATATTGTTTCCTACATTCCCATGCAAATAAGGCATTTGCAATTCACAATATAGAAGGCTGTAAAGCTCTAGATAACATGAATGTAGGCACTCACTCTTATTGACATATACTTGGTACAAATTGTCGCAAGTATCAATATTTGCAGAGCTTTCATTGTTTTTTACGGAGATGCTGTTTTCTCTATGCTATCGCACTTGCCAAGCTTCTGAACTTAATAGATTTATAATGAGACTTCATAGAGACTTCGAAAACTAGCTTAACATTATTTACTGTACCATCTGATTGATGCATGTGTAATAAAAAATAAAAAATCGAACTTAAAAATCACAAAGAGTAATGTTTCACAATAAAGACATTTTAGAAAGATAAAATAAAAATTGTATAGGTACCTTTCCAACGACCTCCCGTTGCTGTTATACATGTATATTTCACTTTTTTAAAATGGCAAGGATAAGTAAAGAGGTCTCAAACTCAAACTTAAAATTATACAAAGCTACGGAAACAATTATTTGTATCATGTCAACAGCTTATAATTACGCATGTCATGTCATGCGTCTTCATATGTAATTATAAAGTTACAGTAACGTTGAAACCTGATCATTTAACACTTGTAATGTTTTTTTTAATATTTAGAACAAAGATCGATTTGCCGAAAATGATTTAGGTGAAATGCTGGTGGCGCAATACGCTAAAATAGCTGTTTGTAGAATTTTGCTTTTGCCTCGAACTTTACGAATATGTGCATGTGTTAACACGTGGCTTGGGTAATGAATACGATCCAGTTTATTTACCTTCGACCTTGTGATATTCAGCTAAAGAAAAATCGTTTAGTTTTATTTTTTAGACGAAAAGTTTTGATTAAGAATAATATTTATGTAAAACTATTTTCGATCGTCTATCAAATTGTAGCATTTATAATAACATTGTCGCTAAAGAATAAAATGTAACTGCTGCTGCCTCCCTTTCATGGAATAAGGACACAATAAAACGACGAGCATGATAATGAACTATGCGAGAAAATTAAATAATGTCTAATGTATAAGAAATTAAATTATAGTAAGTCATTAAAAAGCAACATCCAGTTTGTTTTTTTTTAAATGCTCACTAAACGTATTACTTTATTTTTTATCCGAATACAAAAAGAAGTAGGTTATATGTGATATATGTTTTCTTTTATGAATGGCTCTACATATGATTGCAATAGCTATGTCAATAATGTATACATGAAGTTATGTTGGTTCTCAAAACCCAATTTGCCATACTTTCTTTACTAAAATATTGATTCTCTTAAACAGATATTACGGTAAACAAACGAGTTCCAGAGATTTTTTCCAGGTTCCCCGGTCACTGGTACCCAAGACGGCGCGGTATGCGTTTTGATCGTTTTGAGTCAAATATAACCATCAGCGGGTAGTATCTGAGAGGATTTCGGCACAGGAAAAAAAAGGGATAAAAAATAAGTTACCTCATTAAAAAAGTTTACTATGCATTTCCCTGTTAAAATACTTTACTTACGTACATTATAACGCAATCATTTCATTAGCCAACAACGAAACTCTGTGAAATATAGTAAATAACAGTTATTTTAAGTACTCTGTTTTAGTAATTACCTACACACGCTAGAAGTATGTGCAATTGCCCGCATAAAACTTCTACATACTAACAATGTTGGAAACCTATTTTAATCACAAAACGGTATTTCTGTAGGTAGACATTTTATTAGTAAAGTTAAGTGAACTCTAAGCGGGTAAAAAGTTATTGGATTTAATAAAACTACAGACAAGTGTTCGACCCTCCCTGCAGGCTTAGCCAAGTTTCAATTCTACAAACATAAACTTCATTAGAAAACTAATCAAATGTATTGAAATGACATCACCTCAGTGATAACTAACGTGATCAAAACAAAATAAAAGAAGTGAACAGAGGTGTTAGCGATTGTAGAAAGAGGTTCCCTATTGTTGGCAAGCGTTAAGAAAGATTTGTATTAGACCGAGCCCAATCAAATCCCACAACCCAACCAATGCAATATCGAAGTTCTGTTGCAAGACCAACTACCTGTAATGGTTGTCATAAATGCTCATACGAGAATTGGAACCGATGGCTTAATGTGCTCACCGACACGAAGGGGTCTCAATAAATATATTCACCCACCAACTGACCGCGCTAAGATTGCTTAACTTTGTAATGTATTGATATACTTGATTACTACCTACCCACGAACCTCTTAGTGCAAGTCAAATACTATCTACATAAAAAATTCAGAAGTACAATAAAAATGTCACGGTCTTGCCTGATAAGCACGTGCGTCTTACAAGATTGGCACGAACTGTTACGTTTTATCATTTGCGTGATACGCGTGACAGAGTGGCCGATTCTATCTACCTACATTATTTCTATCTTTTTTTGTTATAGTAGTCTGCATCAGCATTTTTATTTAAGTGTGGATATTATCTATTGCCATGCCATCGTTCGGTTGTGTCATTATCATCCTATCATTCTATGTCCAGCAGTGGACTTCTTTTGATTGAGAGAAAGATATCAGATTCTCATCGTTTAAAAAAGATACTGTTCCTACAAAGCATTGTCAGGTTACGTATATTAATAAAATAAAAATTACAACAAAATAAACTTAGACTTAACTCCAAGTGAAATTATTAAAAGACTAGGAAGTTAAGGAAGAATATTGTAAAACTGAAAAAATTGATTGTGTATTTGGTTTGGCTAGTCTCAAAAACTGCTGGTGCAATTAAACAATTTTTTCAATGTTAGATAGTCTAAGTATCGAGGATATATCATCACAATACGACCAATAGGAGCGGAGTATCAACGAAAAATTTTGCAAAAACGTAGAAACGCAGACAGAATTGACGCAAAAATAATGTATCACAGAATTGTTCGCCTTTAAAAGTTTTAAAAAAAGGTCACGAAGACATGTTTCTTTAGATTGGCTCACTATAACCTTTTTATGATAAATACATTTGTCCACGATGTATATAATAATATCATGCTACAATCAATAAGAAATGCAAACAAAGTTGTGCGGTTCAGCTAGTAACAATATAACGTTCGTTGATTACCCTCATACATCCTTTTCCGTCTCTTGACCCATAGATAAGTTGTATACCATTAAGAAACCGGTTCACAGGTTATCGAGTGATTTCAAACCTTTTAGAGATGCCAAAAGAGATATCCAAAGACAACTAAATCTTGATCTTGCATCTCTAAGTATAAGGTATCATGTCATTGGAAATATTTGAAATATTTCATATGACAATGGATTTTTTCCCTCGGGTTATTTACCCCGGGCGACCCCAAGCAAAGCGCACGACCGGAAATTCCAGTCTGATAAAAAAAGTTTTGTAGACTTAAACAGCAGTACTGGCCTCGTATTGGTCGTATTTAAAAACACGAAGAATAATACAATTTTATCAATTTATCAATGCGTGTATTCTCACACATGATAATTATAGTCTCTTCCATTTTTTCTATGCTTATATGTCTAATAATATTATTTTTTTACTATTTGGAACACTTAACACTCAACGCTATCCAAAACTTGGCATTGAGTGTATAACGGACGACTAAACGACTGAATTAAATACATATATATATACAGGCCTGGAAATCTAACTCGAGACCTCAAACACAGCAGTCGCATACGTTGCCATTGTGTAACCGAGACAGTCAAATAAGACACAAATTTACGACAGTCTAATCTCAAACTAGGCAGAGACTGTATTGTGGTAACCAGACTGATGATAAACATACTTATATATATTATACATTGAAATACAAATATATTTAAATATATTGTAGATAAATTACACCCAGACACAAAACATCGTCATCACACAATATTTATCCTGGGTGGGTATTGAACCCACGACCTCTGGCTAAACAAGCTTAACACTAGCCACTCAACCGACTTTTGTAAAATGTGGAATAAAACATTATGAATGATTGAAGTGTAAAATTCCAGAACATAATAAATTTATTTCCAACAACTGATATCTGTTATCTTTATCGCTTATTTGTCAACTATAGGAAGTGCCTTGACAAACCTAGAAACATCTAAAGGGAAATTCCCTTAGCCATAAAGCCATACAGGTAATAAATACCAACGACCAACGATTAAAGTAGAGCAGTATTTGAAACCTGAATAACACGCTAGCTACTGTTTTCAAACTTAACTTTACGAGGTGGAATTTATCGTCTACACTTAATGTTAGTCACAAATTCTAAATTTTACGTTTCCTCTGTATCTTTTTCCGTTTGCAAAATGTTATATAGGTATATAAATACGTAGTGGTTCCCTAACTGCTGGTACCCGGTTCGGTCCAACATAACCATCGGCGAGTAGTATTCGAAGGGATTACCACATAGAAAAGATAAACATATAAATATATAGATATCTGTATAAATATATAAATATCTATAAACGTATTACTATTAACCATCCACTCAGGCATAATTTAATATATAACGAGGTAAGTGTATAAGGAAAAACGAAAAACGACAATAATACTATGTAGTCAGATATATAGAGTATACAAACACCATAAATAGGATCGACTGTCTTTGTCAGTACATTAGTAGTCTATGTTGGCAATAACCCGAAGAACAGTTTATACCTGTATAATATTAAAAGCGTTTCCTCGAGGTCCCGTCGTTTCGATATTAATGACAACATTAAATATTTTGGTATGTGAACTTCATAAGTGTACATCATAAACTGAACTATTATCGAGTCTGACAGTGTTAAAAAAATTATACTGCTTATTCCACAAACAAAATTCAGGTCATAACGCCAACGTGTTATTCTAAATTCAAATTGGACTGATTGAACCAACAAAGATTTGTTATAACAGACGTAGGCTCATTGTGACGCTTGTTATGAAAAGAAATCCTAGATAAATTGCTTTTCAAACCATAAATAAGCCTCTGCATAATTTTAAAATCCGAACCATATCTTTATTTTTAGAGGGCAAGAAACTGCAATGTAGATATATTATTTACTTAAAAATAATCTGTGTTCGTCCAACTACATTATGTAGCTTCGACCTTTACAGATATAATAATATTTTGTGAAATTGTTACTGTCTTAGTACAGCTGTTCTAATTTAACTGAGCTTAATAATTGAAATTAATTCTTTGACATATTTAAATGTCACAAACATATTTAACAAAAGTCAATGCTAATGCATAATAATGCTGCTGCTTAGTATTAGTAGCGCCTGATTTGATTAAACATTGTTTTGTTTTGTTATAGGCATATTGCAACCTAGTTTGTCGAGATAAAATTGTCACAGAAATTGGCTGACGTCGCAGAGAGAGTAAGGTCAATATTCTCATTATCAAACATAATCAGTCAGCGCAGCAACAAACAATACAGTAAGTGCGTATCTCGTTATAAGTGCACCCACAGGCGGCAACAGTGAATGGATCACTGTGGAAGGTCAATAACCTTCTTGCCGTCCCGCATCGAAACGTTCACACGACTGACATGGACAGCTGCGCTTTACGTGACCCTTTCATGGCATGTGCTTTATAAAGCGAGGGCAGACAGTGTGCAAAAGTAAGCAAATTGTAACATAACTCAGATGCTAGTTATTATAGAAGATATACTGTTTCGTCTCATAGTTGAATTCAGTTCACAAAATTTTTTTGTTGGAGGTCATGGATTTTTTGTTGCCTGACTTTTGTACTTGACATTTAAGATAATCGTGTAATTTGTGACCTAAATGTAAATTAAGCATTTTGACTTTGACAACCATTTTTTCTTCTACTTAAACCTACAAACTTTTTCATCATTTCAATTGCTGTCTATGCTTACTTGAAACACATAATTTAGAGAATTTGCTGCAGTCGTTGTTATGGCAAATACCAAATGCCCAAACTATTTAATATTGAAAAAATCTAGTTAATAATGCAATATCTTTTTACGATGCAATAAATTTACAATTTTAGAAGTTAATTCCAGTCTTTATAGGGTACAACCTTCATAGACTATACGTTTGGTTTCCGCCTGTTTGAGGATGCGAGTGGTGGCCTTCTACTTCACATTATCACTATTTTTATTTTGCACATATAACTGTAAGTACACACCTATATGTTAATTTATGTAAATATTTCAATGTCACACTTTATAATCAGCAATAACAAGTCGCCAAACTCATGACACAAAAACACGTGAAACGAGTATTTATATGGACGCATTTTTAAAACGACAATTTATTATATTATCCCTCAAACTGTATATCTATAGACATTGACATGTATACTATATGTGGATATGCATGTATACAGATCTGCCACATATAAAATCTGTACTCTGACGTGTAAAAATATCTGTGAAAGATTTACTTACTGAAATAATCACTATTTATCATGCATACAAAGTTAATCAGTATTTGAAAATTTTCAATGAGTAATCACCTCGTTATATGATGTCAATTGCTTTTCTTTCTATCTCAGTGCAACAAATTTAATTATTTATAAACGTACATAAAATTACGTTCCACGTTATTATCGTTATTTCAGTACACAATACCCTTTTTGTTAGTCGATCGGTCAAAAATGATTTCCTCTTTGATTTTTTTAAACTTAGTAGCCGCAAAATATTGTTAAGGATTAAATTAATTATGTTCTTTGTTGTTTTATAAAGAAACAAGATATAAGAATGATGTGCATTTCAATTGTTTTTCTTTGCGTTATTGTCAAAGAATGACACATTCTCAATTACCAAACAGACTAAGTATGTAATAACCTTCTTAGTAGAAAACTCTTCTCAGTAAAAAAGATTAAAATTTGTAAATTCAATGTGGTAATAATAAATAATAGTAATGCAAACCTCACTTATATCACCTAACAACTTTTGATCACGATAAACGAAGTAAATAACTGCATAGAATTGAATGCAACGATTATTTTCTTTATCTTTACAATTTGAATCATACGTCAAATTTATAAAATGATGGGCTCCCAGCCGATTTTGGCCACGGCTCGGCCTGTCTCAACGGAGACCAGCCACTACACAAGATATTATAGCGCTAAAATGTGTGCGCTAACACAGGTGCACTCTCTGTTCCCTCATTCTCAGTCTGATCGGACGGCTATCTGACACGACCGATCAGACTGAGAGTGCAGGATCGACGGTTTTACTTGCTCTCCGAGGCATTGTTCATGAAATATGTATTCAATAAAAGGTTGAAATGTACTGAATATACATTGACATTTAATTACTAAACTAAGTTCAAAAAATTGACCATGTCAAAATAAAGTGAGAACCCACAAGGACGACCTTTTTACATTTATTTACGACGAAAGAATTACGTACATTTATAAAGGTACAATTTGTTGCTCTATTGGCAATAAACTCATATATAAATATATATATACTTTAAAATAAATTTTACATCCACATTCAGTATTTGCCAACACAGATGAAACAGCTCAAAAACGTGACTTTGTTATTACGCAGAACATACCTATATGTTTGCACAATTCTAGTTTTCAATGGTAATTCCAAATATCTGAAATTCATTATTTATCTATTGGTTTTCCTACATTATTGTGAAAAGAAAAACCCAATCAAACGCCAAAAACCATGACAAAAAGCAACAATAAAAAGTCAAATGATGGTAAAGAATGTTGTTTTAACGTGGATCTAAAGAAGTTCGACTCCAACACATCACCTCGCTGCAAACCCCGGTGAAGTGACGGCCGAAGAGGGTTTCCACACGAAAAAGAGGATACTTATATAACAACAGGCTAGAAATTCTAGCCAACCTTAATCATGGCTTAATTGTATTTTTAAAATTTGAAAGAGAATTTTCCTCATTTCTTGACATCTTTAAAAAATTCATTGCTGCTATGCGTTAGCCTTATCTAGTAGAAAATTCTATAATACGTCTTAGAATCTTTATTTTTTTAAGTTTACAGATCGTATTGATCACAGGTCATAACAATTTGAGTGAATAGTGGTGTCTATTAAAACAATTTGTGGTTTATTCCACTTTAAGAATCCCCAAGTTGGAAAATGTTGGTGATTGGTATTCTGATACTGTATCAAATACGGTATCAAAAAAAAAAGATAACAAGAAACAATAGTTTTAAAGTTCAACTATATTTTTCATATATTGTTGTAGGTATGATAAAAAGTAGATAGATGGGTACTTACAGCGTGAGTGGTGTTACCACTAACACAAAGTGTCGGCGTACTCAACCCATCGGGATAGAACACTGTCGAAGACTGCGGAAGACGACTGTCAAGTTATCTAAACCGCAACTGATCTGGAACAAGGCAAATAACATACAATTAAAAATAGAAAGAGGATAACTTTATTCCTTAACAGAAAACACGAGTCATGAAATGTCATGAATCATTTTCTATTGGCAACGATTCCTAAGAATTTAATGAGCCGTTAGATATACATTACACTATCTGACTAATTAACTCACTCTTTTTTCTCAGTTAGGGTGAGAAAACTATTGTCAAACTCATATCTTCACATAGAGGAAATCGTATTAGAATCATATACATTGGACCTGGAGACCTCGTTTAAAGCGAAAATCGAATCGAACAAAATAAATAAAATATGTAGGAAAGCTCTTAAAGACAAAGTGCAGGAATCGCTCTTGACAACACTAGCGGTAGTGTACCCTTCAAATGCTCTGTTCATTGAACCTTGTTTCAGTTTTATAGCCATAAAAGCCACTTTGTCTGAAGTTACCGTAGGTAGTAAAAGTAGGTGGATAATGTTGTCGGCGCGGGCGACGGTTATCTGACACTCTAGTTATTAGCGATGGTTATGGCCGCATTGTAATCACCTGTTCTTATAAACAAAGTCCCAGACACAAGATGAGATGAACGCCGAGACGCGTCAAGGTGGCCCAGCAATTAATAAATGTTACCTACAGTACGTTTAAGTAACTACGAACTTAACTTCGTAAAATAAATCTTTTTTTTTATATAATTATGATATTCTTAACTTTTTAACAAATGTGAAGAAAGTAGAATGTTTATTTGTTTGATAAGAATACCAGAAACTCGTTGTTGGGATTATTAGCGCAGAGAATAATCGTCTATGCTGTTCAACAGTTCTATTTATTGTGCGTGACCAGCTAAGTTTTATTTTATAGAACACTTCATCAGTTTAATTTCACTCAAGACTCAACGATCTAGTGTTACACTAATTAGTTATTTATAAAGACTTACGTTTTTTGTTACAAGCAACACTTGTGAATCTAATCTATATATTATGTATCGCGTGATACAAAAACTTTAATGCTCTTTTTACGAAAATTGCGCGGACGCAGGAGCATAAAATTTGGCACACTTATAGTTTATGCGTTGGAGAAGTGCAGAACGCTAATATTTTTCAATAATAATGCTTATAAAGTACATTAAATCAATAAATAAAACATTACACACACTACCATACATTTCACACACACACATACATACACAAGTATTTGTACATGCATACTTTCATTTTGTCCATAGACATAGAGTACTGACATAGACATATCAAAAAGAAAAGTTTTATTTGCCTCATTTAATATAGAAAAAGATTTTAATAATAATGCATAATAAGTACAATAATCTATATATTAATACGCGATACAAAAACTTTAATGCTCTTTTTACGAAAATTGCGCGGACGCAGAAGCATAAAATTTGGCACACTTATAGTTTATGCGTTGGAGAAGTGCAGAACGCTAATATTTTTCAATAATAATGCTTATAAAGTACATTAAATCAATAAATAAAACATTACACACACTACCATACATTTCACACACACATACATACACAAGTATTTGTACACGCATACTTTCATTTTGTCCATAGACATAGAGTACTGACATAGACATATCAAAAAGAAAAGTTTTATTTGCTTCATTTAATATAGAAAAAGATTTTAATAATAATGCATAATAAGTACAATAAATCAATAAATAAAACATTACACAAACCAGAATACATTTGACACACGCATACACAAGTATTTGTACACGAATACATACTCTGTGGTCAAACTGTTTCTTTTGTTTATTATAGATATAGTTGAATGTCAAACAGAAAAGTTTTATTTGACGAATACTACGTGAAATACTGAGCGCTTATACAAATTTATGTAATATATAAGTATATAAGTTGTGTAGCAGCAACATACATTTAAATGTACACGGACTATCATTATATGCATAAAGAAAGTTCTGTAGCAGCAATCTGCAATAACAACATTCAGGTACAAAAAAAATATAATTTGCTATTGCTGGTTCTTAATGAAAGAACTTTAATTATGCCTCGACATAGAACATTAACGGCTCGGAGTGAGAGACAAAGAAGTAATATTTCTCTAAGAGGAAGGAATAATTCCCCATCTGTAGTATTCGATAGTAATATGATTTTGAGAGATACATTTAAATGTGCTCTAAATGTCATTTAATCGATTTAGAGTGCAGGTTTTGCAATGCGAAACATTTTGAATCTGAAGTGACTTTAGGCGACCGAACTGCATTCACTTCATGTTGTCACAAAGGTAAAGTATTATTACCACCCTTAAGTCAAAATGAATATTTTAAATCATTGTATAATGGACTTACTTCAAATGAACCTTCAATAAAAAGTAAATCAAAAAATTATTTTGAAAATATTAGGAAATATAATTCATGTTTAGCTATGGTTAGCTAAGAAGCCAAAGTTGCTGAGACAAGGGGAGTGTATCATTTCAAAATACATGATGTTTTTTATCACAGATCAGGCCCAATGACTGCCGCTTATAATCGCTCACCATGTTATGCACAATTGTATTTTTATGATGTTGACACTGCTATTAATTATTGGTTACAAGAACGTATTAATCAAACATGTAACAACAACATAATGCGTAAAATTTCACTGGAATTGGACAAAACATTCCAAATAATTGGAGTTTTATTAAATTGGCCAGTTTTTACACATGAGCAATTGTATATCGCAGTAAGTAGAGTTCGTTCATTCGATGGTTTAAGGTTTTATATATCCAAATATAACGGCCCAAGACATTTAGCAAACGATGAAAGAGTTTTTACAAAAAACATTGTTTTCAGAGAAGTTTTAAATCATTAATTAAATTATTGCAATATGCGATAAAAAATGCTCTAAATGGATAGTATTTTTAATGCATGATTTTTTTGTTTTGCATCTTCTTATAGCATGTTTTGTTTTAATAAACATTTTTGTAAATAGGTATTCTTTATTTTACTTCTTTTTAATTTCATATAATTTGTTCAAAAAAGAGATTGGCAAATAACAGTCTTGGTCAAATCTGGGGTTATAGTAGTTTAGTTTTCGACAGTAGAACCTTAATAATGTTTGAATATTATATTTTAATAATGTATATTAAGTCACTTACAATTTAAATTTATTATGGTCGAATTTCGACCACTGGGCGACCACTAGTATGAATAAATACACCTGATTAAAAGAGATTTTTTTTTTCTCAGAATTTCTAATCTTATCGCAGTTTAAACTGTATATTATATAATTATGTGAAAGGAAATGTATTTATTACGTACATATCTAATAGCCCTCAAAATGAACAGTTAAATGATAGAATGGAATCTCATTTGTTGCATTCTGATTACTTTCAGTGCGGATTCGTTGCTACTACACAGCAGTATACAAACATAAATGAATATACAACGTTCTTATTTTTATATACATATATCATTTTCCCTAATTAAAAAGTGAAAACATGGTCTCTACTTATCGTACTGAGCCTCTATTACAGATAATTTGACAATTCTATCATGCGGTTTATCTATTCTCTGAACGAGAGAGCAGTATTATAGTCGAAAACTATTCGCTCTCTCACTCTTACCCTTTTTTCCTTTCCTTTGCAATCCCCTCGCGTACTACCCACCAGTGGCGATGACACCAGTACCCGGGGCGCCAAGTTTGAATTGAAATCACTAGTGCAGCGAATAGTGTCGCCTAACATACATGCTTACTGAGTAAATTTAAATGGAATTAGAATAATCATGTGTTATATGTATTCCAATATATTTTATTTGTGGTGAAAGATTCAAAAGTTTAACTACTTACTTCCTATTTCTTATGAAAATCACACTTATATGTACACTTAAGTGATTAAGTGGTTCAATTTGATCTCAACGTTTGCACGTATTGTTATTTAATTATGTAGCTGATAACAACGACTTTGTTGACCATGACGTCCGTGTGGTGACGGATTAAAAATACAGAGTTTCATCATCTCCATTCATGCCATAGGCGTTGTAAGCGTCGACTAAAGGAACAACTTACGCAGAACAACAATAAACAGAATGCAAACTCGACCCGTCTGGCCAGCGTGGTATCATCATCATCATCTCAGTCAAAAGACTTCCACTGTTAGAGATACGCCTCCCCCAAGGTCGGCTGCACAACCAGCCTGTCTCGTGTCACCCGCTGGACCAACTTGTGGGGGACCTTTTTTTTTTTTTTTTTTTTTTTTTTTTTTTTTTTTTTTTTTTTGTTGTCGGGGTGGAAAATCCCTTCGGATCTCCGACTCCTTGGGGACGCAGGAGCCAGGAGTATGTGGTGTTTCCACTAAAAACCACCCCGGCGGCCGGTCTCAGGCGTCCTTCTCTGAAGGGGACCCGGACCATGTTATTTCAGGTCCCCTCCAGAATCAACGCCGCGCCTAGTCAGACCCTATCCTGGGGACGCCATAAAGGCAACCCCACCTATCAGTCCGGTTGTTATAATTTGTTGCGACCCGATCGCATTTTTGCTACCAGGCCGAAACAAATCATTCCATCGCAGACCGCAGCAACTAATCCGCCACCAGAGGACCCCACTCTCTGGCGACTCGCGGTCCCGTCGGCGGCTCATAACGCCGCCGGCGTCTTCTTCGTTCGGGATCGGCCCTCTCTCGATCCCGTTCAGCGGTCTCTTTCTGGAGCATAACAGCTTCGCAGAAAGAGACCACTGCGGCCCAGCTTTCCTCACCCGCCAGCATGGCAGCAACGATTGCTGGCGGCGATAGGTCTCGTCCTATTTTATCGACTAGGGCTCCGCGTTCAGATGCCCACGCGGGGCAGTCTTCCAGCGTATGCTGGGCGGAGTCCCAGTCGGCTGCGCAGTGGTGACAGTGTGCCGTCTCCTCGCGTCCGATCTTATTCAGATACTCACCGAAGCAACCATGCCCGGTGAGTATCTGCGTCAGTCGGTAGGTGACGCGACCTCCCTCCCTACCTACCCAAGCTTCGAGGTTGGGCAGAACGGCACCGACAGCGCGTTGGCGCGCATTTTGTGGCTGTTCTAGCCGCGCGCGCCATTGTGTCAATGCCTGTCGGTGGGCGCTCTGCCGCATTTCGAGCTCGTCCTGGTCTTCCCCACTCTCATCCCGGCGGATAGCGCGAATACGGTCATAGATCCTCGCGTCCATATCGGCCAGGATATCAAAGGGCAGAAAACGTGCCAGGACTGTTGCCGCCTCAGACGAGATGGTGCGGTATCCTCGTACGATCCGAATGGCCGCTACCCGCTGCGCTCGATTGAGCTTAGCTCTGCAGCGGGAGGAGGCCGATATGCGCTTGGCCCATATCGGCGCTCCGTAGAGAGCCATGGATCGTAGCACCGCACAGTAGAGGCGGCGCACTTCTTCTCGCGGGCCCCCTATGTTAGGCAACAGCCTTTGTAGGGAGCCCGCCACCCCCCGAACTCGTGGGATCATCCGCTCGAAATGCTCCTCGAAGCTCCAGCGACTGTCCAAGGTTAGGCCGAGGTACTTAATGTGTCGACCGACCTCGACCTCCGCTCCTTCCACTCTTATAAACGAGCTGGTAGGAACGACACCTCCGCATTTCCTGTGGAACCACAGGGCTTCCGTCTTATGAGGTGCAACCCGTAGACCCAAATCGCTGATCTTTTGGACGACACAGGTCACCCCTAACTCGGTGAGCTCCAGGACTTCTTGGAAGCCATACCCCCTAGCTAGTACTAGAGTGTCGTCCGCGTAGCAGACGACACTCACTCCAAGGGGTAGACTGGTCCTCAGGACCGCATCATACGCGAGGTTCCACAAAAGGGGTCCTAAGACCGACCCCTGGGGAACCCCACATGTGACCTCCCTTTGAAGTACTTCACCGTCCCGACCTACATAGGATATGGACCTATCGCGAAGATAGGCCCCGATGATGTGCTGCAAGTAGAGGGGCAATTGGTGATATACCAGTGCCTCTCTAATTACCCACCACGGCAGGGAGTTAAAGGCGTTGACTACATCAAGACTGACGGCCAACGTCACTCCCCCCCGACAGACAACCTCTTCCGATAAGGAGCGGACGCGGTCGATCGCGTCGAGCGTTGAACGTCCCTCTCGAAAGCCAAATTGGTTGTCTGATAAGTCAGGGCCCACTAGCGACAGGTGTCGGCTGATACGGGCGGCGATAACTCTTTCAAAGAGTTTCGCCGCCTCGTCCAACAGGCATATAGGTCGGAACGCCGAGGGAGTATCTGCAGCCCTGCCAGGTTTCTGGATGAGTACCAGCCTGGCTTCCTTCCAGCCGGAAGGGAATACGCTGTTACGGAGGCAGCTGGTAAACAGTTGCCTCAACCTATTCCCTAGGATCACCGAAGCGCACACCCATGCTCGACCCGGAATCCCATCCGGGCCAGGAGCGGTGTTGCGGGCGGCGAGTCGCTTCATGGCTCGGTCCAGCTCATCCTCCGTCACCTCAAAGTCGTCGGACCACATAGTGGAATCCGACAGCAATGGAGGCCATGAGGGACTACCCTGGTCCCTGGGGAAGAGAGTATCTACGACTCTGCCCACGAATACAGGATCCAGGGTCTGAGTCAGTGGTGGGACCCACGGTCTGAGCTTGCCCAATACAAGTTTATAAGGGCGCCCCCATGGGTCCCTGTCTAGTCCCTGTATGAGCTCCTTCCAAGACCGAGCCTTGGCTTCCGCGATTGCAAGGCTTACAGCTTTTGCTGCGGCGCCATACTCCCGCCTCACTTCGGCAATCTCCTCGGCTGTGGCTCGCCGTCTTCTTCGGGTTCTTTGAAACCGGCGACGGGCTCTCGAGCACGCTGTGCGAAGTTGCTCGAGTTCCGCTGTCCACCAGTACACAGAACCCCTCCTGCCTCCCGGTCTGACCCGTGGCATCGACGCGTCACAGACGTCAGTCATAACGCCACGGAACCAGGCCGCCTGCGCTTCTGGATCAGACGAGACCCGTTCTTCTTCCCCTGGCCAATCTGCGACGATGGCTGCGGCGGCGAGCATATCTCGGTTCATCCGCTTGAGGGACCATCGTCGCGGAGGGTAGCTACAGCGGTGGTCTAGGCCTGCGGCCGGGCGGCAGATGACCACATCGAAGACGATGTGGCGGTGGTCCGACAAAGTGACCACCTCTTCTGCCACCCTCCATCCTGACACTTGCTCGATACCAAGGGGAGTCGCCCACGTCAGGTCGACAATTGACTCCCCTTGCCATCGCACGCAGGTGCTCACTGAGCCGCGGTTCACAATACCGAGGTTCAGTCCCGCCGCCCACTCAACGAGTGTATCTCCTCTCACGTTGTCCAGACGATCTCCCCACTGTGTGGAGCGGGCGTTGAAATCGCCCAGGACAAGTACCGGACGATACAGGTACGTGCAAATGCAGCTCCTGAGGCCGTCCAGGTACGCCTCAAATACGGGGAGGCCGCAATTCGGCGATATGTAGCAGCCCACAATGACCATGGGGCCCCATTCAACTGCCACAAACCCCAGTCCTCGCTGAAGGAGGGTACAGTGGAGGCCATTTTCGACCCCTGCCCAGAAGATAGCGGCAGTGCCGTCAAACGACCCGAACCACCGAGGGTGATCCGGGACACAGTACGGCTCCGCCATCACCGCTAGGGCAACCGACCGCTCAGCGAGTATCTGCATCAGCAGATCTTGCGCTGCGCGGCAATGATTGAGGTTACCCTGCAAAACTTTCTGGGGAGGCATGAATTTTAAGACTCCATTACCTCCTCTGCCGGACGGGTTGCCGGCTGTGGCATTCTTGTAGTCAGCGGGTGCTGACTATTGTCAGTTCTCGCCAAGACTGGAGCGGGGGCTGTCTGTAGCTCCCTTTTCTTTTTCTTCGGTGGAGAACATTTCTTGCTCCCCAGCCGATGATCCGCGGGACGGCCAAGGTCCGAGCAGACAGGGCACCTGGGCGCTTTTGCGGTGCATGCGCGCGCCACGTGGCCTATGCCACCGCACGTGTAGCACTGCGCACCGCGGTCTGTCTCGTTGGGACACTTCGCCCTCACATGCCCCAATTCGAGACACCGATAACACTGCAGCGGCCGTGCTGCTAATGCCTCCACCCTGGCCGAGACCCAACCCACTTGCACCCGTTTGGCGTTCGCAATTTTGCGAACCGCCGCAAGCGGGCAGCGGACCCAAGCCGTACCCAGCCGTGACGAAGAAATACGGATATCTCCAACTTTGACGTCGGAAATGGGACATTCCCCCGCCGCTGCTATAGCTTTGGCGACCTCAGCTTGGGTGATGGACTCTTCTAAGTCCAACACCCGTAGGTCACCTGCCCTACAAGGACGCGCAATGATAGCGTCCGTGCTGGACAGTACCTCCCGTAGGCGTGCTGCCAATTTGTCCGCCAGAGCGGCGCTACCTTCACCGGGGATCTGCAAAATGAGGGCCCCGGTCATCGCTCGCTTGGTACGGAGCCCGCCTGTGATGCCTAGATCACCCAGATTAATGTTAGCCTTTGCGGCCTCCATTAACGTAGCTATCCTCGTCTCAGATCCAGGAGGTACGGAGACAGTGACAGCCGCAGCTGCGGGAAGCCGTGGCACAACCCTCGTAGGTTGGGGCTTCCCCTTTGACTGGCTCGTGGCTGCTGCCTGTTTTGCGGCCTTAGCTTTGGTCTTTCGACCAAGAACCATGGCCCAAGTTTCCTCTGTCGACGTGGCCACAATTTGCTGCTGCCCCGTGGATTGATGTGTCGCTAGAGGTTGTGGGGTAGTCCATTTTCGTCTCCTCCTCTTTTTTTTCTGTTTAGTTGGCGGCGGATAGTTGACCTCCACCGCCCTTGCACCCGTGGCCTCATTTACGCGAATTAAAGGAGAGTGACTCTCTTGACGTTGCTCCCCTAGCATTTTAGCCCGGACTTCAGCCAACACACGATCCAGTGTGACCGCATATTGATCTCGGTCCGGTATTGGCCTCAACACGGACCGGCTTGCTGCTTCGCTACTTACCTTAGAGGGCGTGGCCCTGCCTGTCCCCTCTTTGGACTGTGCCGGGTTATTTTGGAGGAGTTTTTGGCCCCCGTGGCGGAGTTTCTCCATCTCCTTTTGTAGGGAGGCTATCTGGGAGCGGAGTGTTTTGTTCTCTCGCTCTAATCTCCCTACTGCATCTGTCAGGTTCGATGTGTTCGTTCTCATAAGGAGTTCTGACACACCGGCCCTGATGGTCGTCATAGCCTCTTTGGCGGCAGTTCTTTTGCCGCCTTTGGCTCCCTTCAGTCCCGCGAAAGCCTTCTCGACTGCCGACAGGGACTCCCGGATTTTGGTATCTATGCCGTTAGTGGATTGCCCTTTCAGCTCCGCTGCTGCTTTTTCGCGGCACTGCTCTTCTTCTGAGGGGATCAGAGGAGTGGATGAACCAACTGCACCTGCACGTTCCGTCTCCGTCTCCGTCCCCGATTCACTCCTACCGCCATTTGCTGAACCCCGTCTAGACCGCGCAACCTTAGTGCGTCGATTCTCTTCCGCTGGACCCTTCGGCTTCCTCTTGCGGACTTGGGATGACCGCGCAGAGGCAGAGTAGAACGATGAGGCATCGCTATTTCCTGAATCCTCACGCTGCCACTCCATTTCTTGCTCATGCTCTGTAGTTGTGCGCTCGGTTGTTGGCGCCCGCCTACTTCTTCTGCCTCGTTCGCCTGACTGGGCGCGGCATGACGCCGAACTCGGCGTTGTGGGTTGCACAAAACTGGGCGTGTGCGCCCCAATCGTTGTGCCCGGACTCGGACACCGCTCTGCACGCAACTGTGCCCCCCCAGAGTACGGTGGGCTGAACACTCCGGTATCACCCGGAGTGCTGAGGGATTCTCCGACCGCGGTGCGGTCGGTACCCTCCTGGGGTACTACGTTTTTATAGGTCGCGTCCATTGTGTTGTTTGCTCTTTAACGTGAGCTTACGTCGTGTTGCCCTAGCGACTGGGATACCCCCCCAGCCGTTAACTTGTGGGGGACCTACCAACGCTGTTTCAAAGTACGCGGTCGCCACTCCAGAACTTTATGGCCCCATTGGCCATCGTTTCAGCGTGGTATAGCAAACCAAAACCTCTTTGCAAATCATTTTTAGCATCAGTCCACTGATGGATATAGGCCTCCCCCTATATCTACCAGTGGACTGATAGAGTCCGTTGATAACTATGAATGTGTACTATTGGCTGATCTAAGTGTAGTGATCCTATGGAAGTTCATCGTATTACAACTTAAGCACGTCTGTTGTTTGAGTTACAAAATTTATGCTTCAACTTAGTAAAATTGTGTTGCTACAGGTAGATGTTTCCTACATTATACTAAATAAAAATTATAATTTTAAGATTCATTTAATATATTATTTTGTGATCTATAGTGTAAATAGTATGTACAAGGTATTACTGTAGTAATTTCTAAAAGGTTAAAAACACTATAACCTAAAGATCGTAACGCTGCCTTGAGAATTTCCGCTTGACGACCAATTAGTTACCTTCTTATAAGTAACATGGCGATATAAGTACTTAATTTTGTGTTACGTTAATTTGAAATTACATATTCATAATGAGATCTTTAGTTAGTTTACAATGTTTATTTTTTTTCTAGAATAAGGTAATAACCTATTTAATATGCCTAAGAGATATCAAACTGAGTTACCATTAGTGTTACAAATCAGATTAACTTATTATGTAAGGTTGAAATTTGAACTTCTTATGAGTCAAATTATAGGTCAATATCAGAGACTTTTAATCATTTGCAAAGAGTTCCAGTCCTACTTGGGATAATAGGGTTTGTTGCAAGGTTTCCTTCTCTTTGCAGTGCTGTTGTATTATATTTCGTTTTTTTAGTGGGCTCTTACTACATCAACGATGAAACGGAGATGAAATGGAATGTTGTCATTCTGTATTCTAAATACATCATTACTTTAACTCCTACTTGCTTGGTAACGGTTTATTGCAATTCCTAACATTCCGTGAGGAAGTAAATACTGAATATTCTTACTATATTTTTATCTTTAATGACATAGACATCAGCTGTTGCGAACGGTGCTGAAGCGTTGTCACGAGTAATGTGCGCAAAATATTTTTATGGCTTGTGACAAGTCGCACGCTGTGACGTCAAATTCAATAGTTTTTCTAGTGCGTCATTCGCAAAACGAGATTATTATTCCTATCGGAGCTCGTATATACTGCGTGAGCAATAAGCACATAGATACTATTAGGATTTGATTTAAGGCTCTAAAAAACATCAGACTAGTATGTTTATGATTACTAGGCCACGCAGAAGTTAGGTGTACTGAACGAGGCTAGAGGATTTTTCTCGCCCGAGTATCTGTGTCTTCTTTATAAGACTCAAGTTCGCTCCTGCTCCTGCATAGGTTACTGTTCTCATCTTTGCAATGTGATATATTTGCATGACGCTCTTGATCCATTGTAGCAGCGTGTAATCTCATTATCGACAGTCCCGAAGCTACCGAGTCCCTTGAGCCTCTGCAGTTGCGAAGAGATGTCGCCTCTGTGGCAATTCTCTATCACCTTTATCTTGAAGAATATTCTAACGAACTCTTCCAACTAGACCCACCTTCTGGCTTCCTCTGCACGACTACCCGTGCTGGCCTTGAAAGTCACCGTTTGAGAGTGGTAGACATACGCTCTCGAATTAAACGGTTTGGTTCTTCCTTCCTATGGCGAGCAGACAGGTATCAGAGCGTACTAGTACCAAGAACCTCAGTATCAGAGCATGTGTTTGCCCCCATTATGATCCTAGTTTCTTTAAGCGGTGCGTAAAAAAATATGTCACTAGGCCGCCATAGTATTAGTCATCATATTGAATTACGTGCATTCGCAATGAGTATGATGTCCACCACTCTTGGATTCTATTAATGCTTTTCATCAGGCAGAGCAGTCATTTTTGCAGACTTATTTAAAAAAAAACGGAGAGAATGTATAAAGTAAGGTGCAATAACACTGGTTTTTTCTATTCCTGTTTCAATACCTCATTGTCTCGTGTTATGTAGTTCATTCATTTCTCCAAAATAAAAGTCTTCATAGAACTATTTAAGTGTGGGCTTAAGTAATCTAAAGTATCAATTCACTATGTACCATTTCTCCCATAACTTGAGTTTTGTAACGTTTAATACGTCCCTACTTTAATAAAGTTACAATAGATGGTTGGATGAATGTTTATTTCTTTATTACGTGAGAAGGACTGAACGTATCGAGATGAAATTTGTTACAGAGATAGTATGAAATAGAAGATAAAGTACTTTAAATCAAAGAAAAATGGTTTGGTAAAATTGATAGTGACGCGGTCAAAGACTAAAACGACTAACTTTACACAATTGTATTACATTAAAACATAATTATTGTGAATTGACTAGCTGACGGCTGATCTTTACTTAGTGTTACTTAAATCTATATATAAACTCTTAACACTCAATTATAATTATATTTATTCTAATATATATTTTAATATAAATTATAAAATGCATAACCATTATGGCAAATATCATTTAAACGACTTTATTGTGTCAGTCTCTACGAAAAGATGACATAATATTTATTTTTTTAATACGTCTTTGTTTTTTTTAGATATTCTTCCTTTTTAAAATAAACTATTAAAATTGGACAAGTCAAATGTCACCGAACTCATGGTGTATTATAGTCTATTTCGCGTAGGTACATACTCGTATATAAGACAGATTAGATTACTTAAACGCGGAATTTTATATGATAGGTAGTAATCATTCTTCATCTATCATGCAATTCAAAGAAAAATGTGGTGAATTAAGTGATAAAATAACAATTCTCAACAACATAACTGAGTCATCGAAACGATAGTACACGCACCTATTTCCTCGTATTCATAGTGTACTAATATAATGTAAATGTGTTTGTAAATGTAAATGTGTGTATAGATACTACATATACATATATGTCCATAGTATATATATTTTAGCATATAAACTTATGTATGTAATGTTGTGTTATGTATAATGCAGTTGTTTAACTAATTTAGTTGTGTAACCTATGTGCACATATCTCACAACATTTCTACACAACTCAAAGATTGACTAATAGAACATACCCTGGATGTTGAGTCTGCCGATGTACAAAAATGCATTAAGTTATAAATAAAAGGCATTAGTCGCCACGTATGAGCGGTTGATATGCGACTGAAATATTGATTAGACAACCTAGACGTGATTTAAAGCCATTATACCATGGGATACTACCATACCTTGATGGATTGATTGCAAATTTTGGGTTCTATAACTTTACCTAACTATATAAGTTATGGTCAGTAACAGTTATCAATAGTTATGATCAATAGATATGAAATCGAACATCGAAAAAAGATTTTGGACTACTTTCTTTAGTAAAAGGTTTTGGTCTACTATACTACACTATACTACACTGGCTAGACGATTTGGTATAGGGTTTATTCTAAATTTCCCTTCCCTTTGCAGTGCTTTAGTTCTGCTTAGTTTGCTCTAAGTTACCTTTTTCGACACCCACCGGAAGAATAGGGGTGGTGGCACTCCATATTCTTAATACATCTCCACATGGAGAGGGTAGAACATTATCTACCCTAAATATTCTGAGAAGGTAAGATTCACATTCACAATATGTAAAGTGGCGGTCAATCTTAAAACGATCTTTAAACTAAACTGTGCTGATAGACTAATAATTATTGTGTTACGTCTTTCAAAAATAATGAAAATTAGTTACCAAAGTTCATCGAGGCTCAAAACAAGAGCACACACTCTAAAGTAAAAAAATTAAGTTACTTTTGCACTGAAATTATAATATACTCGTCTGTGGTGCCACATTGTGTAATAAAAAGACCACCATAACGGGATTTATCAACGTTTGTTCACACATTTAGATTATTATCGTCAACTCTCGGACAGGAAATCAATTGAATAACGGATACATTTTCCTTATTGAACGAATGTTTACAATTTGGATGTAAAAACCTAACCGGTTTGAACCAATTTCATAATTTTCATTTAGAAAATGACCTGCTATTGTTTAATTACAAATTGAGTTCACATCTTAAAAAACTTCAGAAAAATAATTATTAATTGATTTAAAATCTTTGTAAGTTAACTGGAGTGATGATTTGTGCAAAATGGCTTGCAGGACATCGATGAAGGTAGCGTGTAATGGGAGAGGCTTATGTCTAACAGTGGACTGTGATAGGCTAAAAGTGATGTTAATCAGTTAAATTAATTAATAATTAATTAATCAACTATTTTATAATTTGACTGCACCGATGGCGTAGCGGTAGCGAAAGCGACTGCTGTGCTTGAAGTCTCGGGTTAGATTACCGAGTCGTATGTTTGTATGATCTGCAAATATTTGTTTCGGGTCCGTCTAGTTATCACAGTACAAGCTCTGCTTAGTTTGAAATTAGATGGCGTTGTATGTTAAAAGTCTGAAATATTTATTTATTTTATTTATTTAATACTCTAGTTAAAATTTTCAAACTCAACGCGCTGTAATTGCGTCAGAATTTTTTAAATGTTGCCACAAAAAAAATTTGCTCCCGCCATTCCTAACTTTGTACATCGTTATAAATTCCATTAAGATTGTTTTAGCAATGTGTTAACCTTGATGATCGTACGCCCATTGACCACGAATGAATGTAATTCAAAAATGGCTTTGGCGTTAGGGTATCCAAGTTAATTGTAACATTAATTAATTTTTAAAATTTATGTTAAGTATTGAAGTCTAGGTGCTAATAAAAATATCTTATTTTGTCTATTCTTTTTCTTTAATTTAATTGGTTTAATTGGTTTCGGTTGTATTACTTCGACTCGACTCGATTAGGGTGTATTATTTCGACAGAATATTACTATCACCTATTAGTATGGTGACGGATTAAGCATACAAAGTGTTATATCACTCATGGGAAGAGTAGGGACTCTTCCCATGAGTGTTGTAAGAGGCAACTAAGGAAATAAAATATTAAATATGCAAGACAATATGCTGACTAAATTTTCAAAGACGGAGTGCTACATTACTCTCTAAATGTTCCTAAATTGTACTATATAACTGTAAGTTGAAGGAAGGTGTCGATGTCTGTCACACAGTTCATGCTAGCACAGGCATCGCCATTAATCTTCATCTTATCTTCAACTTATCTTCAGGGTATCATATGTAAATTAATCTTATAAACTTAGCGTAGATTTAAGGATAGAAAATATTGTATTCCTCATTAATATTAATAAAGAATTATTATTATTTAATAATAATTATTATTATTACTGCGAAGAGAAGAAAAACTTGAAACAAACCCTATACCAACCAGACTGGCCAGCGTGTTATAGTAGACCAAAATCTCGTTTTTTAGGAGAGGCTTATTTCCAGCAGTGGACTGTTAAAGACTGTTGATGATGATGATGATGACTACTATTATTGCAAATAAATTAATTCAAGTCAAGACCAATGCAATATCTTAGGAAATCTTATATCTGACATATAATAAAACAACTGTTGCTTAGTTTTTACGCGATATAGACTTATCGCGCTATATTGTAGAGTATTAATAAACCCTGATAAGTCTTTTTTAATTAATGTCACTAAATCTACGTTTTAGACGTTCAAACGACAAAACAGCTTAAATGACATCGACTAGTTTGTATAGGCTCCTGGACTAGACATGGACAATTTATTATTGTAATAACAATATTATTTTACAGTGGCCTATAAAAAATATAATTGTATGAAGTTTAGTATCAAGCCAATCATACGAGTATAGTAAAATAGGTCGAAGCAGAAAAGCGAGTGCGCGTGAAGCAAATGACAAGTGATGTAAGCAAGAAACAGGTTGGTATTAGTCAAGTGTTACTGGGATAAGAAAAAAAACTTACACATGTAGTCAATTAATTTTATTTTAATAGCTGCGCCCCACGGCATTATTCGTGGTTTTGGTTACTTTGAATTTGATATTGTTCACTATTTCATTTGTTTAAATTTATTTTCACGTAACCCATTTCTTTTTCTTAAAGTAGTCAAGTTACTCCTTATAACATTAGATATATTTTGTAGTTTTTAGAAACATTTTCATTAGTTGCTTTTTTTGACCTTTTTTACCCTCTAATAGTTTTCTTTATAATATTTGATTATTTAAATATTTACATGACTGCATGAACAATTTGTGCTGCCGGAAATCAAATAAAAATCTTATGACAACAATTTTTACTATATGTTATTTTGATGCTATTGAATTATGACAACTTTAAAATAAATGTATATAATTTATATTATACCAAATCAGCTGTCACCTTCAGGCGGTCAGTATCTTTTAATATACTAGCTTTTTTCCGCGGTTTCGCTCGTTTCGTAACAGATCATTTTAAGCAAATTTATTTTTTTTAACATACAAGCAATCCTAAGGTACACCATCTTTGTCTAACTTCAATGGTTTAGGCAGCGTACGCCAAAATAACTCTCGGAGGCCAGATTTTTTCCAACTTAATTGACATACATCGTTATATTACGACCAAAATTACGTAAAAGCATCACAAACTGAAGCCTATATCGTATTCTAATGTATAACCTATATTACTGTAAGATTCATCCAAATCCGTCGCGTTGCGTGAAAGAATAACAGATATCCATATCCATAAACTTTCGCATTTATAGTATTAGTAGGATTAGTAGGCTGTTTAACTAGAGTCACTAAAATTTTAAGTTAAAGTGCAACTCTAGATTTTACCCAATTAATAAATTGGTTCAAAAACATGACGATGTAGAAATGCGAATGAAATTTAGCCTAATCTGAGACCTTATTAAAGTTATCTAATCTTATCAGTTAGCTACAGCAGTGACGTTTTAAACTTGAACACAAACTACAGTCAATTTAAATTACTATAAAATAGGTATTCTTGTGGACTCTTTAACGAGGTCTCTTTCTGTAGGACTCAAGGTTCACTCTTACACATGCATCGATTTCCTTCCAATATTTGAACAATGTAAATATAATTAACAAACAACTACAATGTTTGAACATTTAATTGTTAGTTTTACTGCACTTTTAATAAAGTTTTAATCAATGGAAATATTTTATCTGTAATTAAAATAATTAACTTTGAACCGCTCTGTTAAGTGAAGCAGTTCTCAAAATTATCCTTACATATTTTTGCTAATAGGTAAAAAAAATAATAATAACAAAGATTCTCTCATTAATATTATCATCATATTATTCTGAAATGCATCCAAATTACTAAGAATCAAATATTAAACATAGAGTAAAAACACCAGAGCTTTGTTAATCTATACAAATAGCAAGAAAGTCTCTGTAATTTCAAATTAACAGCTTTTCACTAAACGCTTATGAAAGTATATACAGTGCTTTCATTAAAAATTAGTCTTAAAGTTTTTTATCTGTCTGTTCGTCTATCCGGCAGTTGGTTTCCTCTGGGTGATCTCTGAAACGACTGGACCGATTTTGACGAGACTTTCACTGGCAGATAGCTAATGTTGTAAGTAATTCAGACCAATAAAGAAGTGAAGACGAAACATACCTAAACATTAGTTACAAAATTAGAGAGATCAAGTATTGAACATGTGTGCGTAACTTAGTATAATTACGGTTGATACTTGTATTTGTGCTAATGAGTAATGAAGCCAGTGCAGTGTTATAACGCCCCACTTTTTTTTTATAATAATTAATATTGTGCTTCAATAACCAAAACGTAAATTATGTACGCAATTACTCATCATCCACAATTTTATTTAATAAAGAGATACAAAGTATTATAAAATTATAGGTTAGGTACATACAATAAAAAATATTACTTCAATCATTGAATAGATTTCTATTTATTTGAAAATTATATAATAATAATATTTTGACCAATAATAAAACAGGAGTCGTTTTTTGTACTTGCATTTATGTTTTGACAGTCATAGAATATGTTATATGTAATTATATTTACTAAAATAATAATGAACGTTAAACACACAAATAAAAATTATAAATTAAGTAACTTTTTATTTCCTGACATATCTGTTAATCCTGACAATTTTAGTCTAATTGTCTATCTATGTTGTTTCATCTAGAAACAAATATATAATATGATTTAAATATTTTAAGAAATTACTATGATGCTTATATACGAATAATGTGGTATAACAATTACATTTTAAAAATTAGAAGTAACTATCGATTCCGTTGGAAAACTTCATAAGTCCTGATTTTAAGGGAACAAATGCAAATAAACTTTGTTTCAAGTTAAATAGAATAATTAGCTAAATATCGTCAAAAATTTGAATTGAAACGAAACAAACTAAATATAAGTTATTATTAAATAACGTTTCAGCTACTTAATGACAAAATTGTTTTTGCACTTATTTATGACGCCAGACGCATAGTACTTATCTGTTATAATAATTTTACTTTGACAGCTCAGGTTATAAGAACACTCGCTCGCTAAAGGTTCACTCGCGGCGGCTGTCCAATGACGTTTTGTATTCACATTGCCAAATTGTATTCTTATTGGCTGTTTCACCTTTAAGTGTAGAATGTTCTATCTTTACTTTTTGTTAACTTTTGCCTGTGACTCCACCTGCATGTGTGTATATCGATTATCGCGGTAAATAGTAGCCTATGCGTTATTCTGAAGTAAAAGCTATTACTATAAAGTTTCATCTAAATTCGTACAGTAGTTTTTGCGTAAAAGAGTAGCAAACATCGATACATCCTTAAAACCTAAAAAGAATATTAAAAAATTTATCGACCAACAGTCTAGGTACGTTGTTTAATATAGCGCCATTACCGTATATAATCGGAAGTTATAAGCTTTAGAGCGATTCAAATACGCATCGTAATGGACCATTTTATTCCTATGGGAAGATTCCCATGGAAATAAAATGTTTTATAGCTGTAAATAGCAGCGTATATCACTTTCCAGCCTCCTAACTATCTCCAGACACAAAAATCATACTATAAAATCGCTCCATAGTGACGTGAAAGAAAGACAAATATTCAAAACGTCGGTTCTGCACCTGATCTGTTCCCGGTCGTGTCGGATTGTGAGAATGAGGGAACAGAGAGTGCACTTGTGTTTGCATACACACTTGTACACTATAATATCTCTCACGTAGATGTTAGGTCTCCGTTGAGACTGGCCGTAGCCGAAATCGGCTAAGAGTACATCATTGCCATCATCAGTAGCAAGGACAGTTAGGATTGATCTGAGTTTAGGTTTCTTTTATTTTAGAAAAAAAATAACCACTTTTTTATTATATTTCACGTGGAAGGAAACGCTAGTATTAAATAATATTCTGACTTGAATATTTCTTACGTCAAAAGTTTTTATCTGTCAAAATTTTGACTAAGACATCACTCTTTTTGCCATTAAGCATAGCAGTTCACGGACAGTTCAGACTCTGCAACGTGGTTTAAATTTAGAAACCACGTGCACGTCGAAGGGCCATTGTTCGAAGCTATTCGGTTCAGAAACTGATTTAGGGTCAAATTGTATACGCCCATTCTTCTATATGTGTGAATTGTAGTTAAGTCATCTGTTACACACATTGGCGTTTGATTAAAATGATGGATTTGTAGAGTTAGTAGATTTGTTAGTTTAAACTTCGTCCGACTAAGAGGATAGACACATTTATATATTCATTGTTATTTTCCGTTTCTTTAAAGTTTAAATTACCAATAAAATTCAACTTTGAGGAAGAGAAAGTGGACAAAGAATGGCGTTCATGCAAACAAATTTGTTTGAGTAAATGCCAGCCGATAAAACCTTTATGACTTCTCGGAAAACTCATTAGGTATTCCTTTAAAACTATGGAAATGGTTTCATGAATTGTGCAATATGTTTTCAATGACCTATAGAGAAATGATATAGAAAACAGAATTCACTTACGATTTCATCGATTTTCCTCTCGAAATTCAGAAACAAATCTTTGACGTAAATTACACCAAAAGGACTACATTTGAAAAGGCACTTGTAAGGGCTTTCGTGCGAACTACAATGAGCCCTGTAGTGACACGACCGCTCGTGGTTACATCGAAATGACGAGTGTCTGGGTAGCTGACGCTAACAATCGCGCACAAGCGCAAGCGCCGCTTTACAAGACCAGTCCAACGAATACTGGCCTTATGGCGGCATCTTTTTTAGAATAATTGAAATATTTAAACTATTAAAGATGGATTCTCCGGTCACAGTGAACTTCTTAGGATGGCTTGGTGATATAGCTTTTATATAGCCGGTCATTTTTTTTCCCGTTCAATATGTGTTTACTGCATGTGTTTCAGTGGTTAGTTATCAATTTGGGGCTAAAGTGGTATTTCAACATTACTATTGGAGCCATTTTCCTATTCCAATTCCATTTAGGTTTTATTTTCAAATGAGTTGTTAACGCCATCTCTGTTTCCGTAGTGACACTAGAATGCAACATAGTTGTGTACATTCTCGTAGTTTCTATAGAAAGCATTAACCTGTGTCGAGTCACCACTACTGTTTTTGTAAGGGGCTTAACGATATACATGTAACAACAGGTGGCGCTAGTATGCAACAATTGGTATATTTGTTTGTTTGTTTTCCATTTTCATTCTGTGAAGAATATTTTTATGAAAATGAAGAAAATCTTAACTTTGAAATTTTACTTTCTTATCTGTGTCTAATTTACATTAATATTAACATGAACCCAATGTCAGTGTTATTTTTAGTGTCCCTTTCATGGTCGTCTTTCACGTATTAGAGGCCCTCGGCACATCAGGATAATGGGGCCATCGTGACCATAATTTAGCACTATTTCGTCAGAATGGACAAAGAACAGGGGGCCCAATCGATCGCGGGACCCTGGGCACATGCCCACTGTGCCCAATGGGAAAGATGGGTCTGGTCCCTTTTATGTTTTAATACATATGACACATAGTTAATCAAGGCAGGATAAAATCTTTAATATTCTTAGTTTATTTGTACAACTGCTTTTTGTGATTATAAAACTAAAAACCTGATATGATTCAAACGAAAACTGTCCTATGATTAAAACTCGTTGACCCTGGCGCGAGTGTAACCTTTAACAGTTTTAATATTTAAATATTAATAAAAAAACAGTTTAAGAATAAAAATAATTATGTATTACAATTTAACATGATGTTTTGAACTAACTCTTCAGCTAAAACACAAATACAAACTCTTTTTGAAAGATGTGTTAAATTGTCATTATTGGCGCAAGTATCAAATACGATATTATTTAGACATTCTGTACAATTTTAATATCAATATTCTTTACTATTGGTCCTCTGAAATTAGTGGCGATAGCTTGTCCAAGTTATTACTTAAAAAGTAATTAAAAGTTACATATTTTATGATATTTTTATTGTAGATAAGTAAGTGTAAGAGAACGTAAACTTATCGACTGCGCCCAGAGATTTAAAGGTACATATCTAGGTATCTAAGACTCTGATCTATTCCAGTTATTACTCATCGCTTTAGTTTTTTGTTGTTTAATTCTGGGTCAGGCAGTATATACTGCATATGTATTTAGAAAAAAACTCTAAGCTATATAGAGTTGCGAGAGAGAAAGATCGAGTTAGGAAAAATAAAAAGGACGCTGATTTTTGGACCAAGTTTTATGGTTTAGCTCAACTGCCTTTAATAGGCCACTGTTAGGCATAGGCTACTCCATCAATTTTATAGTTCATTACTGTTTTATATAAAAGAGTCCTAGCATGAAAATAAATCCCGGAGAGACTTACGACTTTTCCCAGGGTAAGGCGTAGTTTAGCGCAACGTCAAATCGAGGCGGACCTTGAAATGACATGACATGATAGTTCTTAGAGACGTCCGTAGGTTCTTTCCAGAGTAAAATACCTGAGGCAAGCCGTAAGAGTGATTTTTTGGGGAAAATATCACATACTTGTTGCTTCTACGTCACCAAGGAGCCGGTGATCCGAAAGTACTTTGCATCCCGTCAACAAAAATGAGAAAAATATGTGTGAGTGGAGTGCTTATTATTATTATCCAAGCGATGGGAAGTGACTATTTCGCCGCGTTGAACGATTGTGCACTCATCAAAATAAAAACGATAGAAAAAACATAGAGAAGACTAAAACCACCCAGTATTGAGGACAATGCTTTATAGACATACCCAGGCCATTATATATACTCCTACCTTCTAGGTATATCATTTAAATCTATGTATAATGAAAATTACTTTAATCGGCGTAACCTAGAAACATTGATCTTTTGTTAAATTGTTTCTTCATAAGTCGTTAAATTTATGTGTTAATGATAAATGAAAACAAAATAGATCAACGTACAGATTCAGTCAAATTATATCTGCTGTGCTTTGGCCGCGTAGGTATGTATTGTGTGTCAAGTTCTGAGACCTTGGGGTATTACGTGGCATTGTGTCGGCAAGTGTTCCCCGTCCACGACCTACCTCACATCCAGTGATGGCGTCGTGGCGCATCGTCACAACGTGCGGGTCAATGAACCCGATTTACCTAATAGTTGGCTGCTATCTTTGACGCCTTCAAAGCTTTATCGCATTACCGCAATGTTATACAACCGTAGATTGTTCATAATATTCTTGGTAACTAATGTTAGATAAATAAAACGAGTTCTTCCTGTAAACTTTCTTGTAAAAGGCTTGAATAACGATTTCAAACGTAATACTGCTTTGCATACGTTATAGATTGGTGAGAGATGTTTGTTTATGGTAAAAGGGACAAACAATCAGACGCAGTATCTCATCGTGAATACTTGCCCACGAGCACTTGCAAATTAAGATCTCAAGTTTACTTTAAGTCTCCCAGAATTAGGAGGAAAAGGAGGAGGGAATGTTTTGAGCCTCTGGTAACTACACTCACTCGGTGAAAAATATTTCGATGAATAAAAAAATACTAGTTTTTCTCTGGAGTCATCAGTTCTGCCGATCCGGCTCTTATTTCATTTATATAATAATCGCCAACATGACTATTCTGCCTGGTGGAGAGCAGATATTATGTATGTACCAAGGCATACTTCACCCACGAATTAGAATGTTATATTATGACGTTGTAATCAAAATCATAATGCATAATTATGTAATATTCTGAGCAAAGGTGTCTCATTATGTATATACAGCACAATAATATCAAAAGAGGTGGGGAACGTTTCTTACGATTACAAACACAGGTTTCATATATTACGCTCACTATGGGCCTGATAAGAAGGCTCGAAGTCAGCCAAGGAGCAATGAAGATGGTAATGCTCGGAGTTTCTTTGTGTGATCGAATCAGAAATGAGGAGATCCGCAGACGAACCAAGTTCACCGATATTGCCACTAAAATTGTTAAACTTAAAAGGCAGTGGGCGGGGCACGTTACGTTGGTAGGCCCCCTACAAGGTGAAGGTTGCGGTCCGACGACATGGTGAAGGTTGCGGAAAACCGTCAGATGCGAGCGTTACGGGACCAGCTGTTGTGGAAAATTTTTTGGGGAGACCTATGTCCATAACCACACGGAGATGTTGTATATATTGTGTTTAATTTAGTTGTTAATGTTTGAAGTATAGGTCTATGAGATATTTGCTCTCTGGGTATAATGTGAACACGTGGTTTTTAGTAATATGGTTCTAGCTTCGTCCGTCGATCAACAGGTGCACTAATTGCAGGTGAAGTTGACATGGGGCTCTAATTCTTGCTCGGAAACCTTTACACCATATTTTAGAAAATATATATTTAAACACATACATATTCTAGATAAATACAACGGTACAAATGATCGTATTCACCATACAATTATTTGCCCAGGAATTGACCCCACCAACTCCGGCTTAGCATTCAAAGTCACTAAGCACTACAACAGGTCCGTCAGTATTAGATGCTATGACGGCAAACACCGCTATTTACTTTTGTTGTTTTCGACAATTAAAGCGTGTAGGTACCTTCGCTAAGCTACACATCGAATCGACCTGTTATTTCTTTCATAAAGTTCTGATACGACTACTAATGATCGTAAAAATATGAGGTATTTATACCAAGAGCCAAGTAACTACGTACTACATGTAATGTGTACGTACTACATGTAATGTAATGTTATCCACGATTACGTTTATCACGTTTTTTCTTACGGTTGATGATTTTAACATCTTACTCAATTTATATACAATAGATGCATTTAACGACGGCGGAGGAAAAACAAAAAACTTTATATGGCAATTTTCATACTTTCGGAGTCAGTGGGTCTTAATATTATGAACCTACTTGAAAACTTTTATCAACAATACAACATCACAGCAATCATGAACATAAAACTTTTTTTTTTATTATAACTGACAAAGTGTCTACTCTGTTTGTTGGTAAGCATGAGTAGAATCCAAGAGTGAAAGTCACCATCCACATTGCGACTGACACAATACAGCATTTTGACCTACACTATAGTAGCCTTGACGGAGGTGAGACGCTTTTTCACGCCCCGCTTAATGGATCCTGGATCATAGTGGGACGGAAACCTGTACTTTGGAAGTGAGTTTCAGGTTTTACTCTCCACAGGAAGGAAGAGTCAAGCGATTGAGTTCCAGAGCGTATGTCTTGAATTCTAAATCGGTGGCTTGAATCCCAAATGTATCGAAGCGGTTTTAAAAATTAGAAAAATAGATATAGCATGAAAAACAAGCTTACAAGCGTCGGTTACAAACAAACAGGTGAAGCTAATAAAAGCGTGTTACAATTGTTTTAAACTGTTCACTTTGGTGGTGTCAATATGAATAGTTGTCTTGAAGACAGGAGCGGATCCAGCTTTCAAGACTTACAAGAAACTCTTATTTTATTACCTAGATAGGTACTGCCTATCATATGAGGTATAACCATCATGGATCCAACTCTTTTGATCCGCCTTGGCTTAAAGTGCATGAGCAGGTACAAATTTGCTGGAAAGTGCAAATCAAGCAGCCAAATATCCGGCATCATACCAACATATTGCAGAAGTAAATCATATTTCCCCGACAAATATATTTATGATGCACTATAACTCAACGAGTGAATTGCGTCACCCGTGACTTGATCGAATGCAAGTCCTTGAAGAGAACGAACAGTTCATAAAAAGAATACGTAGGTAAATATAGTAACCGCGATAACAGTAAAATTCTATAGCGTGATAAAAATGTGACATGCAGCTTTGTAGAATCTTGCAGTAGATAATTAAATTAGTAAATTCTGTACGTATCTACGTAATACTGCAGTAAGTACTGTAGGTACGTAAGTACGTCCATAATAGAGGTCTTAAATCAACTACGATTTGTAGGTAGTTACAGATAGGACACAGTCCATCATGTCATTGTTGCATGTATCAGTAATTGCTTGCTGACCGTTAATCGACTCGTGCACTTTTTTAGTTAGGTATTTTAACAAATGTAATATGAAATAAAACTTGGCAAAGTTACTCAAATAATATACAATGGTAAATGTTATGATTTCTAAAGGGTGTAAAAACAAAAGGAAAAGTTTCTGTGTAATTCATTATGATTTTATAACAGAAGGTCAAACAAGGACAAAATTGTAAACAAAAAATGTTGTGGAAAATTTTTAAGTAAATTGCCTACACTTTTTTGCTTTTTAAACGACTTCAAAAAACAGGAGGTTTTCAATTCGACTGTATTTTTTTGTGTGTTACCTCAACTTGTTACTGGGTGCAGCAATTTTTATATTTTTTTTGTATTCGGAAGCTGGTGCTTCTCATGTAGTTCCATTTAATTTTGAATGAGATCTGACAAGTATTCTTAAAGTTATCTGTACATAATAATTGCCTTAATGTAATTGATTTCGACTATATTGATATCGTTTTCTTTTTTCACCTGTCGATATAAAATGAACGAAAAAACTATTTATGACGATTTAGAAGAACATCGTAGTATTTCGAAGTGGATCCTCTATATCGATGATGCTCTGATGAAGTTTTTCAGTGACATGCAATGGGACTCTTTAATAACTGATAGTTGCTACAGTCACATACAAATTTACAATTTTTTTTTATTTATTTATTTATTTTCACATTTGTTTACACAATCACACCCTATGACATCACGCCCGTATCTTGTAAAGGGATATGTAGATGTGTTCAGTGTATCGCGGTCTTATATGTATATAATTTGAAAATATGGCCCAAAAAAAAATTTGAAACATTTTTGCACATAAAAGTAAAAATGTTAATCTCAAATTTCTCGCAATTGGTTATATTCTACCGAAGATCTTCACTGAAGTATATGATTTTATGCAACTGTAAAATGTAAACTTAAACCTATCCCTCTTTATGGCGAAAGGCTTACAACATTTCTCTTCCAAAAAGTAATAATCCTTCGCTTCCTGAACACTTCCGACTTATTTCTATTCTTCCCTTTCTGTCTAAATAACTCAAGTTTTGTGTTCATAAGCAACCCTTTACAATCTGGCTTTAGACTTTGACTGGCGACATTACGAAGGACATGAAAGACGCCAAAGACATAGTGATAGTATTAATTGTCTTTTCTTAATGCCTTTAACAACGTAAGTCATGAAATCCTGAAAAGATATTTAAGGATAGGTAAAAATCTATAGATAAATATCTATTTTTCTTATGATCTCCTTCGAGGCACTGTAATGGTTTTCACAGTAACAGCAGTGTGTTCATGTTGATGATTCGACATCAAGTTGGTGCGACCTCTTTTTTTTTTAACGTGTGGAAATCCCCCTCGAGCCGTCACCCCACCGGTGTTTACGGCGGGGTGGTGTGTCGGAATCGGACCGACTAAAACCACATGGTGTGCCACTCTGCGCCTGAGATAGGAGGGATCCGGGAACCGCTGCTATTACGACATCCAGATCCCTCCTAGCGCCTGCCCGCTACCTCGGGCACCATCTGCGGATAAACTCTCTATTTTAGACGACGTACGGCACACGCGGCCGTCGCCTCCTTGCGGCTGGCCATTGTAGCGGATGGAGGGGAAAACCCGTCACGTCCATCCGCGGCCACACTCAAGGCGGCATGAGGCGCTAGTATGCGCGCCTCCGCCGCCCGGCTCGCCGGCGGCGAATTGGGTTCGAGTTGATATCGTAGCGTCAACCAGCTTCGGAGAAAGCTGTCGGAAGTGCTCGTCGAAGAGCCACCTCCCGTCAAGGATCAGGCCCAGGTACTTCATCTGGGCCTGAACCGGTACGAGGACCGAATTGACTACGATAGAGGTGCCGGGTGGTGGACCACGACGGGGCCCGTGGAACAAAAGGGCCTCCGTCTTATCTAGGGCCACCCGTAAACCCAGCGCCTCAATACGCCCGACCACCAAAGAGACTCCCGTGGTGGCCAGGCGCGCCGTCTCTTGAAAGTTCGCTCCCCGGGCAGTGACCAATGTGTCATCTCAAGGCGGCATTCTATCTGAGGAGATAGAATGTCGGTTAGTAAAAAATGAGAATAAGAGAGGTCTTATTCTCATTTTTTATTAACCTCATAATTCAACTTCGGAGTGTGTATCACCTATATACTGACGATCTGCGGGTGTATGTAGATAGACATAACACAAGCTAATAACGTAGTCAATAGAGACTTAGAGGTCATAAAGTCGTGGTCGATGAAATTTGGATTGTCGATTAACCAACCAAATGTCAGGCGATTATAGTGGGCAGAAAACGCATAATGAGCATACTCGATAATGTCACAATCTCATCAATCATCTACAGCGGGTAAAGTTGTTCCGTTCAGCCCAGTTGTCAAAGATCTGGGCTTACTCCTTGACTTGACCCTTGCTTGCTGAGCTGAAGTTACTTATGTCAGCCAAAAAGTAACTGGAAACTTGCGAACATTAAATCGTCGGCAATTCTTTCTGAAACCACTCTCATGAAGTCCTTAATAATCCCAATAATCAACTGCGGTGATGTGTGTTATTTCGACCTGAATATAGATCTCTTTAATAAATTAGACCGACTTCTGAATAAGTGTATTTAATACATTTTTAATATTCGGAAGTATGAACATGTGTCTGCTTTATGTTTCCTATTAAAATGGTTACCATTTCATCAGCACTACAATCAGTGGCACTAACCTGCCTATTTTTATTTCTCAACTCACAATTTTCGCCTACATACCTTGCTCAGTACTTTCGTTATCTGTCTTTTACATCACGACAGAAACCGTAGCTCAGAATTTCTTCAGGTTCTCTTATGTCCCTCTCATGACTTCGACTTCGTTCTTTGTTTAGGCAGTACTGCTCTGTAATGTGCTCCCGCTCGAAATCAGGTTGTCCAAAACTATTTTACATTCATAAATAAGGTACATGATCTCCGTCTCAACGAGATGGCAGAATTATCTAATTGATAGTTGGTACACCTTGTATTCAAGTTGTCATACATAATATAATATTATCTTGTTATATAGTTCTACACCACCCTAAGGTTGACTGGAAAACAATACCTTAGGCATTAAATCGCAGATGTACAAAAAGCATAAAGTTATACAATAAATGAATTAATAACATTCAACACAATACGCAAGTACCCATTCTGTAACAATGATTAGGCACTAGAATTCCAACATGAATCATAACATTCAAACTAAGTTGTTCAAGTCTTTTTTGATATGGTCCTAGAGGTAGATTTGCTATTTTGAGATACCAACGGCCAGTTAGCATTTCAGCCCGCCCGCGCCACACTGCTTCGTCCTTTTGCGAAATTGTGTAGTAGGTACCTATTGCAACGACTTTGAAGTAACGGACAATGAGCTGCACCGAGCCGTGAAGCGATTCCCCACCCGCACCTTTGCACCGGGCCCGGATGGGGTCCTGGGCCGAGCTTGGGTGCGCGTTTTAATGATCCTAGGAAATAGGCTGAGACCGCTGTTTACCTGCTGCCTCCGTAACAGTGTATTCACTTAGAAGGCGCTAGTGCTGGAACTTAGCCAGATTAGTACTCATCCAGAAATCTGGCCGGGCTGTAGATGCTCCCTCGGCATTCCGACGATATGCGTGTTGGACGAGGCGGCGAAACTCTCTGAAAGAGTTATCGCCGCCTGTATCGGCCTGTATCAGATAACCAATTTGTCTTCCGACAAGGACGCTTAACACTGGACGTAATCGAATTCGTCAGTGTCTTGTCGAAACAGGTTGTCTGTCGAGGGGGAGTCACGTTGGCTGTCAGGCTTGACATAGTCAACGCCTTTAACAACGCCGTGGTGGGTAATCGGTAAGAGAGGCACTAGCATATCACCGGTTACCCCACTACTTGCGGGATAACATTAGGGTCTATCTTCGCGATAGGTCCTATCCATTACAATCGGACCGGTAACTCTGGTCTCATGAGTATGAAGTGACGGAGGTTGAGCTATAACGAGCGGCTGCCTTCCCGCAACACCGCGCCTGGACCTGATGGTATTCCTGGTTGGGCGGGGGTGATAGCTCTGTCGGTACTGGGGGACAAACTGAGATAGATTTTCACGGATTGTTTCGGTTTCAATATCGTCCCCCTCGGCTGAAAAGAAGTGAGACTGGTGCTCTTAAAAAAGGGAGAAGGGGCTGCAAATTCTCCCTCTACGTTCCGAATGATATGCTGAGGAAACTCTTTAAGAGGATTATCTCTCACCAGACCAGCAACAGACCTGGTCTGTCGGACTGTCAGTTTGGATTGCGACGGGGACATTCGAAAGTAGATGCTGTTAGATGTGTTTGATCCCTGTCGGAGTAGACAGTCCGATGAGAGGGTTGGCGTTGGCAGTTAGCCTTGATATAGTCAGCGCTTTCGGCATCCTACCCTGGCAGACAATTAGGGTGACCCTGGAATATCACGAGGAGCCGCTACGTGTACGGACCATCATTGAGGCCTATCTACGCGACAAGATGGTGAAATTTATCGATCGGAACGGAGTGGAGAATCGAAGGGAAGTGTGTTGCGGGGTTCCTCTGGGCTCTGTATTGGAACCATTGTTATGGGACCTCACATACGATGCTGTCCTTTGCACAGGTCTGCCCTCTGGCCAAGTTGCGTCTACTATGTGGACGATACACTAATGATGGCTAGAGAGTTACGCTTCGAGGAGGTGCTTCGGTTCACCGAGCAGGATGTGACCTAGTGTCGCAGAAAAGATTCGTGAGCTGGGCCTGAGAGTGGCGTCTCAGAAATCTGAGGTGATATAGTTCCATGGCCTATGTAAGCACCAGAAACCCCAAAGCTCATACCTCCGGATAGGTGACGCTGAAGTCCAGGTGGGAGACAAACGTTGAGTCCTAGTCAGACAGATCGGACGAAATCTGTCATCGTCAGCAATGATCACGGTAATGCTCCGTCCGAAGAGTGGGATCGGGAAAGAGCCGATCTTGCTCGAAGGAGGCGGCAAAGGGAACGCGGTAGAGTACTTTAGCTAATCCTAATCGCTGTGCTTATCCTAATCGCTGTGATCTCCCCAGGATAAGACTTGACTAGGCGCTTCGTTGATTCTGGAGTCACCTCCAGTCTGCCTGAAATAATAGGGTCTGAATCCCCTTCATAGTAGGAAGCCTGAGACCAGCCGCCGGTTTGGTTTTAAGTGGAAACACACTCCTCGTTCCTGCATCGCTGAGGAGCCTGCAATCCGAGGGTATTTTCCACCACGACTAGAAAAAAGAAAAGAAAGGTCCCTATTGCAACGTTGGCTATAACATAATAATAGGTTGTGGGTTGACACCAACTCCAAAAATAACAGTAATTGTAGACAAGAATTTCTAACTTTTTTTTTACTTTTTTGTGCATTTCTTTGTTTTAGAAGTCGTTTTCTTTGTTAAAATTTTGTTAATGCTCTTTTTTAGGTTTCATTATATGACACACTGACCTAACTAACCTTGATCTGTTTACCTGTAAGCATTATTTCATATTTCTTCGTGTTGCATATTGCCATTCCGATAAAGAGTACACGTGACAGCGACACAGTAGTAGGTAGTGATTGAAGGCCGTTGATCGTCGCGTAATACGTAACACGAGCATCACCCACGATGTTGTTTTCGTCACTGCTTCTTTATGGTTGTTTCACTTTTCTATTTTGGTAAAAAATATAATTATATTATTGTAATAATGTTTATTGAGCATTAGCTGGCCCGCGTAACTTTGTCTGCGTCTCTCGTGGTCTCGCACGTCTTTTAAAAGGAATAAATTTTGCCCGTTTTTGGGACACATTTAATTGGCGTTCGGCTCTTATAGGTTGTAGTGTGATTTTATGCAGCCCATTTATAGAGCAGTTTTGCTCTATAAATGGGCTATCCAACGCTAAGGATTTTTCAGTTGGAAACAGTAATGTGTGAAACAAAAACTCTTCTGCTTTGAAACATTAATATAGATTTAGATACATGGTGTGCATATATTATTTTCAACACAGGTATACTCAGCTATTCATTTTACTTTGAATGAATAAAAATAAATAATTGATCGGCGAAAACATAAACCAAAAAAAATAAATACGAATGGGGAGAAGTACATAGGTTTAGCATTCAAAAACATTTGTTGAAAAGCTCTTCGTTAAGGATAAGTTAGTAAAACTAAATTCTTTAGAGTATAGGCCTGCAATTATAACATATATGAAACGCGCACAAAGTATTCCCAGACTTAGAACAACAATTTGTGGATTTCACAAAATATGTATTATGCCACGTGGGGCTTAAAACCGCAACGTTGTGTGCAGCAGCGCACGGCGGCGTGGTGACTGTTTAAACCAGATATGTTCAAATTGTTATTTTTTTCTAAATTAAACAAAAACACCAAAATACTCCGTTAAAGAATTAAGACAATTATACCTAAATTACAACTTAATTATAATAAATGAATATGTTAAGTTAATTATAATGATGTATTGAGGCATACACGTGCTCACCAACATATTCAGAGAAAATAATAAATGTTTACGACATTTCTTCATTCAATTAGTTTAGTGAACGAATTTGTTATTATCAGTCGATATAAATATGCTTACGCCTACTGTCAGTGAAAACCTACACACGTACAAAGTCAATTCGTTACGCATGCCACAGTTCTAATTTCATAGAGGTTATTTTCAATATAATAGGAGCTTTTAAAGTACGCCTAATTTGCTTGGTATTGTTAGCTTAGGATCATTATTTTAGCTTCACTTATTCTTGGAAACCTTTCGAAATTTCGTTACCTTCCTCTAAAAACGATGGAATTCCTTTCTCTTCAAGTATTTACAAACAAAGGAACTATTTTCTTTAACATAAAACAAATAATTGTGTAGATGTATTTCTATCTCTTTATAATATTTAAATCTCTCGTGACACGGAGTTAGTAGTTGAACTCCTCGAAACTCTATAATTTTTATGCTTTGTCTTTGGTCCTATTGCGTTGTCCTACTCGTAGTAACACGGGCTAAAAGTATTGTCCATTTGGTTTTCTGATTTAGCCATCCGGCTGACATTTGATTTTTTCTTATTAATCAAGCCCAAACAATCCAATTCCCTATGCAAACGTTGCAATCACTTAATAAAACCTTAAATTGTGACCCAATTTTGAAAAGTATGAAGACTTGAAAACCCTCGCAGCCGCCGCGCCATCTTGTACCTATCAAGTAGTATGTACCCATTGGGTTTAGTACCAACTTTAATTGACATTCAAAGGCTACAAGTTTTTTATTGTTATTAAAATGTTACCTGTTAATTTGAGAATTGCGTTTATCTTAGTTTTTCCATTTTATCCAATACTGTTCTTTAACTTTTGGTTTTCTCTGTTAGTATTCTTAGAAGTCGGTTTAACTTTTTTATCAAAAAGGTTAATAATATCATAGTACTAATCCTTTTATTGAGGATATCCATAAACGTTTGATAAATTTGAAATTTCCTAATTATTTAATCAGAGGTCGCAGAATTATTGTTCAAATCGATACGACCATTTTAAGTTTACGATGTTTCTGATATCTAAACAAATGGTGACTAAAAATGCATAATTAAAAGTGTAATTGACTAATCTAAATAATATAACTAGCCATTGTATTTTTTTATAATCCTAAATTGAACAGGATTTCGATGTATGTAAGTAAAAAAATTAAATCTTAACCAAGGTTAACTGATTTGATTATTTTATTTTAAATAATTTTAAGAATTTATTATAATAATTTGAATGATTTTATTTTGTAATTAAATTCATAAATGTTTAAACTTGATATATAAAGAAATGTTTAACTACGACTGGTTTACACTCTTTACACTTACGACCGATGAGTTATGTTATATTTTTGGGTTAATTTTTTATATTATACCTCGAATTGTGAATAGAGATAAAATAAGATATTATGTTGTCTACCCTCGTGAGAAATTTAACTGCTTGCACTTGATACCTATATTTTATAAATAAAAGTAAAAGTTGGACATGTTAAGAAATAAAATGCTGAACATAATTTTATAAAAACTGTTTATTTCTCATAAACAAAAAGTAACAAACTTGATTAAAACAGACTTCCTGAACAGCTACTGAGTGTATCTGAAAAAAAAATCAAGGCAAGTTATTTTTTATTTAAAAGATTAGGTGCAAAAAGAAATAAGTTATGTTTGAATATTTAGTTTCACCTATTGTTTTCAGTTCAAATTGGTTAAGGTAACATTAATCCAACTTTATTTTACTAGCTTTACTCTGAAAATTAATACAGAACGTGGCTGTAACAATCCATATGCGTCGGGCGAGAACAGTCATAAACTGCATTGTGCCAGCTTACATAATAGTCTCGGGTAAATTGATTGAGAGGGTACTCTCTGCTCACATCGCCCAGCACCTATGCGAGGTGGGTCCAGATCTGTCTGACGCTCAAATTGGTTTTTGAGCGGTACGTTCGATGATCGCAGCAGATGACCGAAGAGCAATCGTCAAAATATTTAATAGTCTGCCATTTAGGTGCATCAGGAAAGCGCTTCACTACCACGGGGTGCCAAAGTACCTGAGACAGCAGCAAAAAAACACCAATTCTGTCCTTAATAGTCTACCACTATTAAGGACAGAATTGGTGTTTTTTATACTATTTTAAGAGTGCCAAAGTGACTCTACGGCGATTTATGGAAGGCATGAACAGAATCCAAGAGTTGTAGTCACCATACTCATTGCGAATGCAGACAATAAAGTATGCTGATCCATACTATGGTGGCCTAGTGAGATGCTTCTTCACGTCCTGTTTGGAGACGTAAGAGGCATAGCAGTCATGTCAGTGTAATGCTCACACATTTACCACCATAACTGTCACCCATGCATGAATGGACCAGTGGTCTCGCGCTCACTAACGAAACACGACGCTACGGATGCTATCGCTTTAAATTAGTTTTCTGTGGGAGGCTAGTACTGCTCCGGTAAAGCCAGCCTATTCGTGCTGAAATCAGAGTGGCTCTACTAACTTGTAAATTTATATTGTCAGTCCATGTCGTGTGGTGTTCCACAGGGATTTGTTCTCGGATCACTCCTGTGGAACATAGGGTACGACTGCGCCCTTCAATGACTGGGCCCATATAAAACATTGGGCCTGATCCTTGATGGTAGGTGATTCTTCGACGAGCACATTCGCAGGCTTGCTCCAAAGCTGGTCGGTGCTTCATCTACCCTTAGAAGACTTTTACCTAATTTGGGTAGATCCAGTATCGTGACAATAAGGCTGTACATGGTGATCGCCCGGTCAAAGGCATTGTGCAGTGTACTGGTGTGGGCGGCCGTGTTGTCTGCACAGAATAGAGCACTACTCATGCGCCCTCAGGGGGTATTGGCGGAAAGAACCATACGTGATTACCGCAATGTCTCGACGTAAATGGTTTGCGCGGTGGCCGAACGCTCCGTTGTGAAAGTAATATATCGGCGAGGTGCAGAGTTCCGGGTGGCTGGTGATAGTCGGTCCACGACCGAAGAAGTATGCGAGTAGTGTGAGGCCGCTCGTTGAGTCAGAATTAGTCGTTGGTCGTCCCGGCTGTAGGTTCTAAGTGCTGACTTTGCCGTCGTGGAGGCGCTAAAATCGGTCATCGTCGAGTGAGCAGAGCATGGGATCCTTTTCTTCCGATTAACGTAGGTACTTTCCGGGCACGGCTGCTGCGGGAAGCACCTGAACTGAAGTGCAGAGTGGCATACCGTGTGGTTTTACTCAGTCCAATTCCAACAGACCACTCACCGCAAACCCCGTTGGAATGAAACTAGAGGAGTTTTCCTCATGTCAAAAAAGAATAATTACATAACAGTCTGATAGATACTAAGATATGTAATCTAGGGTTGGCTATTAGAGAGACTTAGGTACATAAGAAGAGGATTACTCTTAGAGGGCTTAGTCGCTTTTGTAGCATAATACGAATTGCATGAGTCAGATTATTGGAACTTTGGAAAGTAGAAAATAATATTAAGCATTACATTTGTTTTTTATTTTAACTCTACGGGTATGAATAGAAACGTTATTTATTGTAATGACCATTATTCCGAGTGAATATCAGCCATGTGGAATGATTGGTACGTGTAATCAATTGAATTTATAACAAAACCGGGTTGAAATCATATCCACTTGTCAATGTGTGTTTGTTTAACACAATTCTTAGTTAGCTTTTATCTATAAATATAAATTAAAGTAGTGTATTAGAATTTTAGTGTAATATCTGTCCGCAGAAAACCAGTTTTTCTGAGGTAGGAAGATAAATAACACCGGAGGGCTTTAAAATTACCTGGTATAGATCAATTGTAATAAATGAGTATTATTATAACAAATCAGACCACCATTTATACTCGTAACACACGTACACTTCACGCTAATAAATGTACCAACTTGCTTCTTTTTTTCTTTTTTTTTTATATTTAACCTACCAAAGTGACTCTATTCTGCCTGATGGAAAGCATGAATAGAATCCAAGAGCAGTGGTCGCCATACTTACTGCAAATGACGACAGTGCAATAGCGACCCACGCTATGGCGGCCTAAGGAGATGCTTTTTCACGTCCCGCTTAAAGGACCCGGGATCATAGTGAGAGAGAAACACGTGCGCCGGTAATGCAAGTTTTAACCGATCTGCACAGGAAGGAAGAGCCGAACTGTTTAGTTCGGGAGCGTATGTCTAACATTTTGAAACGGTGACTTCCAAGGCCAGCACGAGTTGCCCTATAGAGGAACGGTGAGGATGGGATCAGTTGGAAGAGCTCATCTGAACACTGTCCATGATAGAGACGATAGAGGACTGCCATGGAGGCGACATCTCTTCGCAACTGCAGAGATTCAAGGGATTCAGTGACTTTCGGGTTATTGATAATCCGGACTGCTCGCCGCTGTAACCGATCCAAAGCGCCCAGCCAATACTACGCGGATCCATCGTAAAGATGAGAACAGTACTCCACGCGGGAGCGTACCTGGGTCTTATAAAGAAGACACAGATACTCAGGCGCAAAGAACCGTCTCACTCTGTTCAGTATACCCAGCTTCCGTGAGGCCACCTTAGTAACGCTTTCAATATATTCTCGCGGATTGAGGTCCCGGCCAATATTCATACCAAGGATACTGAGATTGTACTGCAGTGGCAGTTGAGTGTTCTAAAAAGTGGGGAGGGAGCTTCTTGATTGTGGCGTGCAAAAAACGACCATTCCAACCTGAAACTCTTTTTTTTTTTTAAATAAAAACGGCAACGCCCGTACTCGGAATAAATCTTGTGTCACGGAGTACTTTACAAACATACAAGAAACGGTCACAAAGAACTCCTAGACTGAAAAAAAAACAATTTGTGGATCACACAAATTGTTGTCCCATGTGGAGTCACAACTCTGCAATGAGGGATATTCATATCCGGCAAAGTGATGTCCACGCGGAGCTACGATCACTCAATGTCCGCAAAGCCAGTGGACCGGTCGGTATTTCAGCGAACATTCTTAAGAACTGCACCCCGGAGGTGTCTCTTGTAATAACGTGCTTAAACAGCCTCTTACGAATGTGTCTCAGGAATTGTTCAGAAGGCCTGGAGAGAGCCGAATATTCAACCCATCTCCAAAAAGGAACACTTGACTACTATTTTCATTCTCTGCAAGGTGCTCGGATATGTCATCAATAAACAATTAATCAGTTACCTGGAAAATCATTCCTTGTTGAGTGATCGGCAATATGGCTTTAGACCGAACTGATCGACGGATGATCTTCCAGCGTATTTCACACATATTTGGGTTGAAGTACTATGAATCTACGCGGGGAGTCCTTGGCAATCAGCTTCGACATAACCAAAGCCTTCCATAAGTCCTGCCACCGTTAACTTCACTCTAAACTTCCAGCATTCGGTTCGTCCTCCAAACTTTGCAATTAGATTACCGCGTTCCTGCATAAGCACCGCATTAGGTTCCTTCGTAATCGTCAATTATATGTTAGTCCTTGGCAATATACATTGCTACGCAGACAATAGCACAGTTCCTGTCCACCCTAGTTCATGAACATTTAAAACATCCTACAGTCAAGTCAGTAGACGTTGAGGAAAAACGATAGGTGTTTGTGGCTGAGCTCCACCTGGTTATAGGCTGCATTTCTCAACGGGGTCATAAGAATCTAGTCAAGTTCAACGATAAGAATATACAAATGTGCGTGCTCTCTGCCAAAAAGTCTCCCCTTCATCACACTATTATGGCATCATAGCGTGGGTCATCATATTGGATTATTTACATTCGCAATGAATATGGGGACCACCACTCTCAGATTCTACTCATGCTTTCCAACAGGTAGAGAAGAGCCAAAAAATAACGTTTGTGTTATAATATATTTAATGGAAAACTCAACCAAAAGACCTAGTGTAAATTTATTTCATATCAACTCCCCAGCTGCACTGAAATCTTCACCAGTTATTGGAACGAAGTTCCTTACAGCAGGCTTGGAGGGGATAGGGATTTCGCTGCGGGACCGAACTGAAAAAAATGTGATAGTAAAACCGTAAGTGGAAAAAGTGCGTGGAATAAATCTGTGGAAAAAAGTGCGTGGAATAAAACCGTTAAATGAGACGTGCGCAGGCGCGAAAGCGCATCATGTGTGCTATTTTATTATTTTAAGGAATTTATTATTTTATTTCCTAAAATACTGAATTTCCTAAATACTTTCTTGTACTTAAATAAAAACTAATCAGCAAAATTTAAGAGAAAAATCAAGAAATAAAATTGAGCACGATTTTTTTTGCAAATTGTGTCGATTCCACATTATCCGAAGGAACTTCGTTCCTACCTGGTGTCCCACGACACCATTCATTTATTATTACATAGTAAGCGCCACGTGTGTTGTACTTTTGCCCATTGCATTTTGAAATAAATAAAAAATAAAAAAATATTGTCACTTTTTAGTACTAATTTACAGTCAGTGTTTTTGTGATAACGTACGTTTCGATAGTCTAAAGTTACGTCATTTCCATCGTATTTTATTATCTAGAGAGATATGTAATAATACGCTATGACACATGTACATGTTTGGCAATCAAACGGAGCAGTAGATACTGACCTATCTACACATACACTATTAAGTGGCTTTTGATTAGAATGGAACAAATGTTTACTCTTTTTGTCGTAATAAATTGGCGCTAGGTCAATTTGCAGCATGCACGTAAAGAATTTTAATACTATTTTGTATTATGGGTCATTGTTATAACCGCCTAAAATTGTGTTACAAGCAGAAAAAAAGACTTAAACGTAAATAAAATACCATGTTTATTTTTTATAGTAAAGATAACCATTAAATAATTCAAAATGTATATTCGTTATTTTAAATAAAACTAAAATAAAGTAGTTACTAAACAATTTCGAAAGAAAAGTCCACTTCGGTGGGCTGTTACCGCTCTCCCTATTCATGCAAATTCGATCATATAATGAAAACTGTTATGTAAAGTGAACTTTTGAATATGTTTTCTCAAAATAGATATTCTAATTACTTTAATAACTGAGAACTTAAAATAACCATTAAAAATAAAAACACTTTTTGTACGTTGCAATATTGTTACTAAAATTTACATCTTTTTGGTGGACTTACTTCATTTATAAAAATTATTATGAAAATAATAAAATTCTGTGAACGGAACGTTATTCAAGAACGCGTCCGATACTCAGCTGATCACGCGCAGCGCCATTTTGACGCAGCTCGCATACGAACGAAGTTATTGCTCCTTGTTTAAAAATATCTAGTGGTGTCAAAGTTAAGTGTATCTTTTCGGTTCCTTGTGTATTTTGGTAAGTAAAACCTTAATAATTCATAACTTTACGTTATGTGTTAGATTTCTAAAGTATTTATCTAAAAAGACTTGTGATTTCAACCTAACCTCAAAATAATGCTTGGAATTAAATAATTTCTCAAAAAAATCCATTTGGTGGACATCTTTTCGGTGGAATTTGTGTGCACCAAAAAGATGATTGTCCACCAAGTGGATGAAATATTTTATTTTTGTTTTGTGCACTCTGGTTTTGCATGTGGTTGTTAACGCGAAAAAGATATTTAACTGCATAATAGAAATATTGCATTCGGGAGGCGGTTTTTGCGAATAATATTATTATTACGTATACTGTTTTTGGCGTTTTACGTTGAATGTGGCATGTTTGCTGTTTATTTATTTATTATTAAAGCAGAATAAAATCAAATAATACACGAATAAAGTCAGCTATTTGACCGATATGTTTCCATCGCTTTCAAAAATCATCTTCAGGGTGAAGTCAGATTATCTCTAGACAATGACTTAACATGTCGGCTTGAAGTTGACTTATACGTGAAACATTTGTATTCCACTTTAATAATAAATAGTTTTGTTTGTGATTTGTGCCTTGCTTAGGCTCCCTCTTTTCTTTACCCACAGACAATGGCTAGAACTAGAAATAAATTGACTGAAGATGAGAAGAAGAAAAGAAGACGCGAACAGAAGAAGTTAAGTATGAGGAGAGCAAGAGAAAAATTAAAGAAAGATCCAGTAGCATTAGAAGAAAAGCGGAAGAAGGATAGAGAGTACTATCATAGGAAAAAATCACAAGGAGAAATTAAGACAATAAATGATTTATCAGATAGACAGCAGAGACAACTACGAAACAAATGGAGGAAGGACGCAAAATCACGTAGAGATAGACTAAAGAAACAAAACGAAACTGCGAGATTTACAGATGTTACCCCTCCAACAAGCCCATCCACTTCATTTTCATCAAAATCTACCTCCAGGGCTGAATCTGGCAGAGCTGAAGCGGCAAAAAACAAACGGCGGCTTAAATTAGAAAATCTGTTGCTCAAATCGAAACTGAAGATTGTAGAAAATAAGCTTTCTAAGTACAAAATGCGCTTAAATAGAATACAGAAGAAGAAAAATAAAGAAAAAAATAATAAAGCGATGATAATTAAAAAAGATTTAAAAGATGCAGTTCATCGATTTTTACTCAGTGACGAATCCAGTCGTTCCACCGCAGGAAAAAAAGAAACTATTACCAGATTTAAACAAAAGAAACAGATACGATTCCTCAACGATTCTCTTATAAATCTGCACAAAAAAATTGTGATTCAGATGAACTTGAAGATATCGTATAAATCTTTTTGTCGATATAGGCCTTTTTGGGTGTTGAATCCGAAAGTTACAAGTCGTGAGACTTGTTTGTGTGCAACACATACCAACATGGAGCTGCTGATAAAGTCACTGAAAAATTCCCGTATGATAAATGAAAATTCTGCAATGGAAGTGTGCCGATCTATTTGCTGTGAAGACATGAAAGAAAATTGTCTCGAACGAAAATGTTTGATATGTAGACACAAAGATATCGCATTTAATAAATTCACACCAAATGATACGATAAAATATGAACGATGGGTCACAAAAAAGGTTATGCAAACAATCAAAGGGCACGAAAAGCTCTGCCAGAAAACTATTAAGGAAACAGTGAATACATCAAAAAGACAACTCAAGGACCTGCTGTTGAATAACATAGAACGATTCATGAAGCATACTTGCAATATGTTACACCAGTTTCGTGTTGTTAAAAATATTAAAACAAATATGTCCGTAGGCGAAGGCTTATTGCATATAGATTTCTCAGAGAATTACAATTGCAAGTATTCTTCAGAAATACAATCAGCCCATTTTGGTGGATCTAAAGATCAGCTTTCTTTACATACTGGAGTATTTTATTACATTGACGAAAATACAGAGGAGAAATGTATTATTACTAAGTCATTTTGTACGGTTAGTGAATATTTGAATCATAGCCCCATATACATTTGTGCCCACTTGCAACCAATTATCAAAATGATAAAGACACTATTGCCAACTCTCAAAGTTTTGCATGTTTTAAGCGACGGTCCCTCCACACAGTACAAAAATAAGACCATGTTTTATTTAATTGGGGCTTACTTGGGCAAAGAAACACAGGCAGATAATATAATGTGGCACTTTAGCGAGAGTGGCCATGGTAAAGGGGCGCCTGATGGTATAGGAGGTTGTCTCAAACGAACGGCTGATAAGTATGTAGCAAAAGGAAATGATGTAAGTAACAGTGATGGGTTCATAGAATGTGTGAATGAGAACTGTAAAGGAATCAAAGTAATTAAGATTGACGATACTGTTGCAAAAGACATTGAAATTAAAATTCAAAACTGCGATATACGCCCCTTTCGTAGTACTATGCAGGTGCATCAAGTTACATGGGACAAACTCGAACCAAGAACCCTGCACTTCCGAAGACTAAGCTGCATAACTTGCCATCCGAGTGCTAAATGTCATCACTATGACTTAGGTTGTATAAGTCTTGGCTTACCACTACCCACTTTGCACGCTGAAATACCTGCTCCCACCCCAGTTCAGTCTTCTATTCCCAGCCCCTTACCAAGTCTACCAAGCCCATTAATGAGTCCTAACTGGACTCCAATAGTCCAACAGTTGCTCAACTCGATAGACAGGAAAAAGTTGACCCCAACAGTTACTGAGATGCAAACCAATGATTTAGAAAAACCAATATGCTCCAAGATCCATTTTAGACCACAGCCAAATAGCACTGCATCTTCGGCAGTGCTGTATTCCTGTGGTGAGTAAGGTATCCAGAGCTCTAGAGAATTCGCTGTTTTGACAACGGGGGACTAGTGGTGCTTATAATACTGCTACTGGCTCGTGTGGGCGCGGCGGTCAGGAAGACCCGCTGAAACGGTTGTCCGCTGGCCGCCCGCAGGATAGATGGGTTCCCGAACCCAGGGATCACTACAACCTCCACCCTGGGAGGCTGAACCGCCAGCCTGCGAAAAATCCCTGCAGTAGTAGTCGTGCCGGAGGAGGAGACTGGAGTGGAACCCGACCGCTGCTGCAGGGGGGGAGCGGGAGCCCTTTCGTACGCCGCGCCGACAAATCGCACTACCCGCATCGACCATGAGTAGATTAGCACCGCCCCATTGCCCCCTTAGTTGTCAACACAGTGAATCCTCACAAACCAATTAAACCCCCCCAAAAAAAAAATGACGAAGAAAAATAGAAAAAATGTATCTACAGCGGCATCCTTTTCCACATATATGGACTTCTGCAACATCAGGGGACTTCACTCCAACCTGAACGCAGTCCACCTTCATCTGGAGATTGCGCAGCCGACCCTCTTATTTCTTACGGAGACGCAGATATCCTGCCCGGCCGATACATCATACCTACACTACCCCGGCTACAAACTCGAACACAAATTTCTGAGACGTGCCGGTGTATGCATGTACATCCGGGAGGATATCTGCTGTCGCTGTCTCCATTTTTATGAAGACAGGGACCTGTCAGTAATGTGGGTGCGCGTAGACTACGGAGGTGAGACTCGAATCTATGCGTGCCTATACAGGTCTCATAGCGGTGACAGGGAGACTAAAGCACTCTTTGAGCACCTGCAGGTGACGACTGACAAAGTTCTTGAGCGGTACCCTCGTGCTGAGTTGGTGATTTTAGGGGATTTTAATGCCCACCACTGTGAGTGGCTAAATTCTCGATCCACCGACTTTGCAGGCAGGTCTACTCATGAATTTGCTCTGGCCCATGGCCTCTCACAACTGGTACATTCTCCAACAAGAATACCTGATATTGAGAGCCATGCACACTCTTTGCTGGACCTTCTGCTGACGACGCGTCCGGACGACTACACTATTGCAGTGGACGCACCTCTCGGCTCGTCCGACCACTGCCTCGTCCGGACCGAAGTCCCATGCCCTCGGCATATTCCACCTCGCCCAGCCAATTTGCGCCACATGTGGCAATATAAATCAGCAGACTGGGATGGATTGCGTGAATTCTACGCATCGTACCCGTGGAGGCAGCTTTGCTTCACGCCAGAAGATCCTGACTCCTGCGCAGCCGCTGTCACTGAGACGATCCTGGTGGGTATGGAGTATTTTATTCCCAACCCATCAGTAGCTGCGGGGGAAAAAAAGCGACCGTGGTTTAACCGGCTTTGCAAGGAAGCCAGGCTAGTCAAGCAGGCCGCCTATAGGGCTTGGACCACGGCCCGTACCAATAAGGATCCGAACATCTCTGATGTGAGACGCAAACTAAATACTGCCTCGAGGTCCAGCAAAAAGACAATTGCCAGAGCCAAATTCGATTTCATCGGCAGGATTGGTGAGCGACTTACGAGCTATCCCTCTGGGAGTCGTGCGTTTTGGTCTCTTGCTAAGGCTGCCGAAGGAAATTTTTTCCAGTCGTCTTTACCACCATTGCGAAATGCCGATGGTAACTTGGCCCATAGTGCTAAAGAGAAAGCCGACCTACTTGGGCAACTCTTTGCCGCGAACTCGACCATGAACGAGGATGGAAGTGCGGTACCGCCTACTAACCCGCCGTGCCAACACACTTTGCCGGAAATACACATTTCGCAAAGAGAAGTGCGGCGGGAACTAAACTGTCTAGACGTTCATAAGTCGAGTGGGCCAGACGGCATACCTGCAGTGGTGCTCAAAAAGTGTGCCCCTGAGTTGTGCCCTGTACTAACGCGACTTTTCACGATTTCCTACCGCAAAAGACAAGTGCCGTCTTCGTGGAAGACTGCCCATGTGCATCCAGTGCCAAAAAAGGGTGATAGATCGGACCCATCGAATTACAGGCCTATAGCTATAACCTCCCTTCTCTCTAAGGTGATGGAGCGTGTAATCAACACACGGCTCCTCAGTTACCTGGAAGAGCACGATTTGATCAGCGACCGCCAGTACGGTTTCCGCCGCGGTCGCTCGACTGGTGATCTTCTAGTGTATCTCACTCACCGGTGGGCTTCAGCCATTGAGAGTCAAGGTGAGGCTTTGGCAGTTGGCCTGGATATAGCAAAGGCGTTCGATCGGGTCTGGCACAGGGGCCTTCTATCGAAGTTACCGTCCTACGGCCTGCCCGAGGGTTTGTGCAAATGGGTGGCTAGCTTTTTGTCTGGCAGACGCATAAAAGCCGTCGTCGACGGTAGCTGCTCCGAAAGCATGGACATAAACGCTGGTGTCCCGCAAGGCTCCGTGCTATCTCCAACACTATTCTTGCTGCATATCAATGATATGTTGACCATAGATAGCATTCATTGTTATGCGGATGACAGTACTGGAGATGCGTATTACACGGGCCGGGCTAACATCCCTCGTACCGCTGTAGTAGAAAGTCGCGAACAACTTGTGTCTCTAATCGAGAGTACTTTACACAGAGTCTCCGATTGGGGTCGGGATAACCTGGTCCAATTTAACCCCTCTAAGACACAAGTTTGTGCGTTTACTGCTAAAAAAACCTCGTTCACTGTAGTTCCACAATTCCAGAATACACCCCTTACCATCTCACAGAGTATTGGGATCCTCGGTGTCGATATCTCCAGTGACGTCCAATTTCGGACTCATTTGGAGGGAAAGGTGAGGCTGGCATCAAAAAAGCTTGGTGTTCTGAATAGAGCGAAGCGATATTTCACACCGGCACAAAGGCTACTACTGTACAAAGCACAAGTTCGGCCTCACATGGAGTATTGCTGTCATCTCTGGGCGGGAGCACCGAAGTACCAGCTTGAGCCTTTCGATTCAGTCCAGAGACGTGCTGTGAGAATTGTCGACGATCCTGATCTCACGGACGGTATCGAGCCACTAAGTCTTAGGAGAGACTTTGCCTCCCTGTGTGTACTCTACCGTCTCTACAATGGGTTGTGTTCTGAAGAATTGTTTGATATGATGCCCACAGCCACATTCTACCATCGCACCGCTCGCCATCGTCAGGGAGCTCATCCACATACATTGGAACCTAAATGGTCGCGCACAGTGGGGTTTCAGAGAAATTTTCTCCCGCGAACAATCCCGTTATGGAATGCGCTCCCTGCCACGGTTTTCCCTGGGAACTACAGCATGGGGTTCTTCAAGAAGGGGGTTAATAGGTTTTTGAAGGGTCGGCAACGCGCACGTGATGCCCCTGGTGTCGCAGGCGTCCATAGGCTGCGGTAGCCGCTTACCATCAGGCGGGCCGTATGCTTGTTTGCCACCGTCGTGGTATTAAAAAAAAAAAAAAAGAAAGATCCTGCATGGCCTTAAAAGTCGAAAACGCCTTAAGTTTTCTGATGTTTACTCTGACAGTTCATGTTCACCACCTACTTCAAGACCCGGAACTCCGCTGAAACTACACAAGAGGCATCATCAACACTTTTGGTCGTCATCCGAGGATGAAGATATTATGTCCACCAAGAAGACATAGTATTTTTGGTGGACAAAGGGATTTATTTTATTTTAATTGACTTTTCAATGATACTGCGTTGGCTTTTTTTTATCGTTTCTTGTGAGACGATTTGATTAATATTATAGAAAAAAGATTATATTTTCATGTGTAGATTGTTGCTAAATTACACTTTTAGTACATTCGGTAGACATCGGTGTCTTTTCGGTGGATCTATAAAAACGTTTTTTTTAAATAACTATTCTAATTGTTAAGTTTGATCTCAGACAATAATTTATTATTGTTACAATTGATCTCTTTCATTAAATAAGGGAAGAATTCTTTAAAAAATAATTGATTTTGTTTTATTTTTTATTTGAACCCTGTTTTGACAATGACCCTTATATGAAGTGTACTGCCAAATGTGATACTTTAATTATTTTTACATTGATATTAAACGTTAAATAATCACATCTTATAGGACGAAATATATTTCATACTGTAAAAGAAACAATCGTCATTTTAAGTATATAAATACATATATAAACATAGTTGTAAATTTCCAGAGTAAAGCCGAGGGAAACATTTGAAATACTGCTATTATTTTATTTGCCTCATATATTGAGTTTACATACGTCCAAATACGTATGTATATTTCACTCGTATAAGTAATTTGTTTATGCCCAAGAAACAAAGAATCTAGTTAACAAGTAACCTTGCCCTACTGAATGTGACAAAATTTTGCACACACGTGGCGAAGGGTATAAATAGTTTATAAAATTATGTGTGCTGGTGATGAATTAGCACTTTGACATTTTTAATAATAATCTTTAAATTACGTACTGTAATTTAATGTACAAAATAAAGTCGCTACCCGTTCTCGTACGTTCAGATCTTTCAAACTACGCAATGGATTTTAATGCGGTTTTCAACAATATATATATATATGTATATAGACGTATATATATGTATATAAATATATATATGTGATACCCATGTATTGCCAGGGCACGTAGATAATTACTAACCTATTAGGGAGTTATCGTGGCAATACTTGATAGTATGAGCATAGTTGCCTGTGGCACCGCATCGAGGGCACCGATATCGGCGTAGCACCGGACACTGGACCCGACCGCGTTCGTCTTTCAATACGTGTGATGTGTACCAGCTCGATGGTCGGCCATTGTTTTTACAAAAAGCACATTCCTATAAAGAAAAACTACTTTTAATACAATTTTATATAACAGAGGTGAAACAATTTCTACCTTAGCTATGTTTTGTTATCACACCGAAACAATGTTCAATATTAATTAATTATTTTTGTAGAATCCATTATCGTCCGCTATATTTATTGTTAAAGGAATAAGTAATGACTACTGAAGTGATTTAACAATAAACGTCTAACTTATGTATTCAACGTATATAAATATATTTCGACTGAGTGAAATCTTTTTTTCCTTAGAAACAACAAATATTAACATTTGTATAGTTGTTGTGATCAACTTGACATAAAAATGTTAATATGTATTTTAAATAACTTTTAGACCTAAAGATACTGGCAGTTCTGGTATGGCACATATTCATTCACAGCCTCTAATAGTTCACCACTGGACATAGGTCTTTCTACAGAAAGATGATTTTAGCCTGTGTAGTAGGCCACCTTGTCCAGACGGGCTGGAATAGGTTTTATTTCAAGTTTTCTTTGCAGTGATGTTGTCCCGCAGTCCAGTGTTTGGTCCGTGACACATATTATGCTCATCAATTTCTAAGACTTCAACCTACGCAATAAAATGGGGGTACTTAGTTAGATGGTCTCTATAGGTGTTTTTTCTTAGTCAACTTACAGAATCCGCAGTTGAAGAAGATATACATCTTTAACTGTCTACATTAATTACCAAGTGTGGGACTTAGACTTACCAAACTGAAGTAAATCATATGGTTTAAGATGGAACCATTTGCATCATAGTGCGGCACAACACTGTTAGTCGCATATCATTCTGGATAAGAAATTTCCTCAACTGGTTCCTTTCCGGGCAGGATTAATTTAAGGAGTTCATCAAAAGGATTCTCAAAGAAAGACACGGCCGTAGTCCTTTGATTGTGTCAGAATTTATATGCTAATTAAACTTATAACTTTACAACTATGTACGCAGCTAACATTGTTAACATCGATAATTTCTATTCAAGGTTTTGAATACAAGTAGGTATCTACTAGTGTGCATCATATCTTTCATAATTACAGTCAATTTTAAGGTTTCCAACTACAATACAAGTTAATAGGTGGATACTGTGAGAAATATCTATTACGCATCTATTAGGTGTTACTTTATCATGGCTCTTTATTTATGTTACCTGTATTAAACATCAAGATAAAGTGGTGTGATTTTTAATTATACATATTTTTTAACGTGAAAATCTTCAGAAACGGCCTTAAGAGGAAAAGGAGACAATATTATTTGGAGGGCCTTAATATAAATATAACACTCCAACTCCAACGTATGGCCCTCGATTTTGGAGAGATACTTCAGTGGTCAGAAATTAGCCACGATCTCAGAAAAGGGACAATTATTGAGCTATTCTTTCGTTGCTTTTCATCAAGTGTGCCCTTCTTAGCTGTGTCCCCTTATGCGCTTATGACTTACTTTTAAACAGAAGACCGTCTACTCATTTCTATGTTTTCTAATTTTTCTTTAGCAATATTATACTTCTCCCTCTTTAGCTATAATGTATAGTTTATAATGATAAATAAATACAGGTTAAAAAAATGTATGTATGTGCAATTGACAAAAGGCAAAAGCGAAGCTTTTGAAAAGTAACTTTACATAACAATTATACGAAGAACGCACATACCACGTGTGAGTTTAATACAATGTAAATATACTCAAATACTGTGTAATGTATTCTCTCTCATTCTCTCGCCGACTTAACCCTACGTTCATATCTGTTTTTTTATCGTAACGCATTTTCATTTCATCGAGTTTCAAATCACAACGATTCTAGTTTCACTTCAAAAACAAACATACAAGTGAAGCTAATAAAAGCATGTTAAAAAAATACGTGTTTCTGTCGTGTCTCAACACCCTGTCATACAAAATTTTAAGATTTTAAAGCTTTTAGAAATTCCAAACTTACCAAATACCTCTGAGCTAGACTTCGCTGCCGACGCAACATGTCAGCATACTTCATTAAAAGCTCCAGTTGATATGGTGTTAACGACAGGAGTGCAGCTTCATTTTGTGATATCATATTCTCGAAACCTTTAAACGTTTTTGTCGGCGTCGCCTCCTTATCTAAAATCAATACAATGTACAGTTCATTATTCATGCTACATTACAAATCTTGGTTCGAAGGATCGCTTTATATTTTGTTAGAGTAGACTTCTGCTATTAAGAAACTATTGATTTAAAACAAATGATATGTTGCCACTCCATCGTAATATTCTAGTTTACTCTAGCTTGATTTCAAATTTTGGAGTTTGAATATTTATGAAGATAATTCTCTTAAGATTGATAAGTCTTTCTAAATAAGTCAGTAGTTTCGTTTTTTACTTAACCGTAAATGATTCAAATGGCCAAACGTATTTGAAATTAGTTCTTAATTCATTTAATTTTAATTTTACCAATGCATACAAAACAATAATTTTAAATTATTTAAATATTTATATTATAAGTTTTTTGAAGACCTGAATATTCTAAATATAAAGTAAAGGTCTGTTTTTAAGACATGTATTTCTGTGAAGTTATATACTTGGACACAACACAGAAAATGCAACTCATGTATCACACACATGCAAGAGAGAAGAGAAATTTGAAAAACCAGTTAAGCCTTAAAGTTATTCAAACAACCTAGCAGGATTAACCATCTGTTAGTAAAATGTTTAATTAAATTTAAATATTTCGATAATTTTATTATTACTGAAAAATTACCGTCCAATTTTACTCCTGAACCATGTATAAAAGCGGTTTTCGAGGGTTATTGCAAATCGTCTTGCCCAAAAATTTGATGACTTCCAGCCCATAGAGCAGGCTGGGTTTCGAAAAGGCTACAGTACCGTGGAACACATATGCACTCGATGCAAATAATCGAAAAGACAGAGGAATATCACCAGCCTCTCTATCTAGCGTATGTGGACTACGAGAAAGCCTTCGATACCGTCGAGACCTGGGCTGTCCTGGAATCCATAGAAAGATGTCTGGTCGACTGCCGATATGTCCAGATGATGAGATGCCTCTATAACGCTGCAACCATTACCGTCCAAGTACAAGAAAAGAGCACAAGACCAATCTAATTGCATCGTGGGATAGGGCAAGGATATGTTATATGTGTCTCTGAAACTGTTTACCAATGCATTGGAACACTTCTTCAAAACTCTCGTTTGGGACGGACGGGGAACTAATATCAATACCAAATATCAATTTCACAATCACTGAAGACCAAGGTATTTGATCAATGCATCCTACCCGGAACCGAGACGTGGACTCTCACCATTGGACTGGCCCATAAGTTTAAAGTAGCTCATCATGCGATGGAACATGCGATGCTGGGTGTTTCTCTGGCTGAGAAAATTCGTAATGCGATTATTCGACAGAGAACTGGAATAACTGACATCGCGCAGAAAATCAGTACGCTGAAGTGGAAGTGGGCCGGTCATGTCTCCAGACGAACCGATGGTCGATGAAGCCGAAGTGTGCTAGAGTGGAGACCACGATTGGGCAAACATAGTGTAGGGCGCCCTGCGGCATGATGGACCGACGACTTGAAGAAGGTGGCTGGCGGTGTATGGATGCGAAGTGCCCAAGACTGGTATCATGGTTGGCGCTCCTTGGGTGAGACGTTCGTTCAGCAGTGGACGGCAATAGGTTGATTAGATTGATTGATTCCGACGTATTTTTAAGATGAAATGATGTTTACTTTTGAACTTACACAAAATGAATTCGTAAAATATAATTTGTAATGTAATTTTGTAACGATAAAAGTGTGGTTTTTAGTTTTTTAAATCACAATATATTTTTGTTTTTTTAGTTATTGACGATATTATTATACAAAACTAAAAAATAAAAAAAATCATACACTGATCGAAATTATAATTAAGTAAGGGGTTAAATTGAGTTGAGTGTCGAGTATAATGCAAGGAACTATATTAAATATAAAAGTAAGTTTACTCTCGTTATAGCATGACGAGTCTCACAAGTTAACTTATTCACTCTTATCTTACCAACATTAAAAGGTGCACCTTTTGGTTCTATAATTTTATTCCCATAGTTTTGGCTTGAAGCCATTCCATTCTTTTTAGCTTTATCGTGGACAGTCACTTGAGCCTCAAGAACGGCAGGGTCAAGTTTCACAGCTTCCAAAGCATCTACAACATATACAATTATTAATTTTGTTATATTTTCTTCACTGAGGAGGTTTTTATTATAGTGACTTCTTCAATATCAGACTTAGGTAATCTTCATAATGACAAGAGGTTTATTCATCAGCTGTGTTTAATAGGTACACTAATTTATTGCTCATAAATATATCCAGCTGCTTTGATGCACAATGTGATTGATAGGTATTTGTGTTTACTATATGACCACATTTGGACTATATGAAGAAAATTTTTTTCCCGGTATTTAAATTTTTCAAATATCGCCAAAAAGCAATATATTTTTCTGATATATTATTCTGATTTAACCCTCCAATAAAGCTGCAAATGTTTTGGGGCCAAGAAGGAGATTTCGCATCGAAATAGTTAAACAAATATTCGGTTGCAAGTTAAACATCATAATAAAACATTACCATATAAAATATTGTAAATAAACCATAATTTATTAAGTGAACAAAAACAACTTCATACCCTAAACACAGAAATAGTGAAATCTATATTGTTACTTAATGTTTGCAGGTTTTTAAAATCTATCTTAAAAACGTGCTTTTTACTTCAAGAAGGTAATTGTTTTGTTTTAAAATTCTTTTCAAAAAACCAGAAACTGTGAGGTTCATTCGACCAAAGTTCAGTTAGATAAAGACGATATAGTATTTTATGAAATTTAAGAAATTAAATACCTGTTTTACAGCCCAGATTGCCGAACATCCCACTATTGAAGTTCATTGAATTCTAAAAAACAAGTTGAAATTTTAGATACGTTTAAAATGAAGGATATCAGTAACTAGAACAATCATTAAGATTCAATATTAACATTAAATTACGATAAACTTTGGGCGATAAAAAAATTTAAGTTATAAGGTAGTTGTTTAAAATAAATGACAGAGGTCTTACAAAAATGTTAAATTTTAACAGAGTAGTTTTGAATATATTCAATAAAAGACATAAACAGGCTAAAGAAAATGATACCAGAGAATTATAATCAAATATTTACTTACACATAAAACAGTACTTCGTTCTTGCTTAATTCCGACTAATTGAGACAAAGTAGAAGAAAACACTGGTCTCGCATCCAATTCCTAAACCGTTAGTAGAATATTTAAGAAGAACGAAACCAGTAATCTACCAACAATATTGCAAATCTTAACAAAATATTCTATAAAAACAATGTACACCTACCTCCCTATTTGAATTTTTTCTTTATAAACTTATTTAACATAATAAACATCTACAGGTATTAAATCTAAGTGTGAAATCACTAAGATAATGTATTTGTAGCTGTATATTATGAAAAGGTAATGAAACAACAGGTAACCCATTTATATAAAAACTCATTGTTTCAATAGCATCAACGGCCTTGAAACACTCGTTGATTTGCTTTCGAAGAAGCCCCAACATGTTATAAATTAGCTCTCTAAATGTACGGAACTCCTCTGTTACCATGGCGACTGTGTTCTTTGCGTTTCCTGCTAACTGAAGTTGTATCTCCAGTTCCTCCATCCTCCGAGTAAAGCACTCCTCCAGGGTTTTTTGCGCTGCCTCAATGTTCAAGAGTTGAGCCATTTTCACTGTAGTGTAGGGAGCTGGTAGGTACAATAATTTACTGTTGCAAACGTGAATTGTATACAGTTAAACCGTAGTTTACTTGTATTTGCAATATTTTTGTAGAAAATATGGACATTTAAATTAAAAGAAAGTTTTTGAATTTTAAGTATGTGTCTACTTTTTTAGCACCTACCACCAAAAAACCACCATTTTATCTTTATCCGGTATGTAATAATGGATATTGATTACTCTTGTACTCCTCTCTGTAAGAGCGTACCTAGGTTATTCTCGCGGTGATTAGCATACACAGAACATCCCAACATCAATCGTAGGGTCCACCAAGCATGATCACCTCGTCTGGCTGGAGGAGCCTCCCTTTGTGTTGGAGGGACATGATACCCGTTCCCTACATACTACAAATCAGAAACTGCATATTAATATACACATATTCTTGTGTGGTTTAAGCTGTTACAATTTATTAATACGCCTATTGGCGTACTTTTCGCATTGCCGGTATGACAAGTTGTTAATAAGCTTGCTTGAATTTCTAACCGAAATTTAATGAATCCTTGCCTTTTTTTTTCCTTTTTTTAAAGTAATGGAAACCCTCTCGGGCCGTCACCCCACCGGGGCTTACGGTGGGGCGGTGTGTCGGAATCGAACCGACTAAAACCACACGGTGTACCACTCTGCGCCTGACATAGGAGGGATCCGGGAACAGCTGTTATTACGACATTCAGAATGAACCCTTGCCTAACCCAGCCCTCGTCTAATAGAATTTTTAGTAAAAAAGGTGTACTACGCGTGCACGAGAGTTTTTTCTTAATAAAATAATATCGCTAGACATCAAATCAAACAGAGATGTATAAATTACAATGATACATGACAAAGGCTTTGGATAGTAAAATGTACCCTTTTAGGTATATAGGTCTAACTGTAATTTAGTGGTATTTTAAAGGACAATAAATGCATTTTTTATTAATTGTAGGTCGTCAGTCTGCCTGTATGTTACTAGACGCATCGTGCAAAAACTACTCGCTAATAATGCTAAAGTAATAATGAATACTTACACTTGAAATCAATCCAAAATTTTAATCAATTTCATATATGTACTGATAAGTAATTTACCAATAATAATATTTCGGACATCTGGCACACAACGCCATCTAGTCCAAACTCAGCAGCGCTAAGGGTACTAGACAAGTGATATAAAAATACATATATATTTTTTTTGTAAATACATACATATTATATATAGAATTTAATAACTAAGTAATATTGTTAATTTAACAGATAACAGTCCATCTTCCTGGTGAAATAATCAACTTCTTGCACAGAAATTTCAGTTGGAGCAAACGCGTCTTAAATCGCCTTAAGTTGGTGTTATTCACTTAATTGTTTCTAATAACACGTATTCTTTCAAAACAATTTCAGTTTACCAATTCTAATAAGTATTTACCCAGTCTACTCACAAAGATAGACGCTTCGGGTCGTATTTACATAGCTTACTCGTGAATCACTAGTTTAGTAGCTAGGCTGTTTTGGGGAACACTGAAAAGGCCTAAGTCCTGTAGTCCAGTCCAGTGGAGGTCTCTTAGCGGATGATGATGATGATGGTAATGGTTCTTTTGGGTAAACTTAAAATGTTGTAAATTTATAACTTATTTATTTATAACTACCTCCAATGGTTTATTTATACCCACTCCTAAAATTAGTGTCAAAAAACTTATCGAATCGAAGTAGGTAATCGATTAAAAACATTATAGTCTCTCGGTTAGCACTTTGAGAACAAAATGATTACGGTAAACACATCCACCTTAACTAACTTTTCATACATTATTTGTGTTTTAATAGCGTTAAAAAAAAAAGTATCACGAGACACGCATTTAGAACGCAGTTCCTTTCGCAGCAAGATTGGCATAATTAATTATTAACGTGCCATGTTCTCATTCTCTTTACTCACTCCATTCTTTAAAATGACACGCATACACACATACACATGTAAACAAATATATACAAATATGTGTGTATGTGTTTACATGTGTGGGTGTCTAATCTACTAGTCTCTTTCGCATGTATAATGTATATACATGTACATGTGTAAAAGACTAGTTATTGATCTCCTTCATTCGCTCTTTCACTGCCGGTTTTTCGTAACACGTTGCAGTAACGTATTACATTTCTTCTCGGCAAGGTCCCCCGCCAATCTTTGATGGAGGAACTTCATTCCAACAATGTTTTTCATTAAAATCATCTCATCTTGTCCTTCAATCAAATCACTGGATCTATTTTACAACAAATAAGTACTATGCAAGTTCACTTAATAATGACAGTAATTTTCCTAGAATTATATCTTTAAAGATTTCTTTCATATACAAGTGATTGTTTGAGAGTAATTAGAGGTATTTTTATTTTGTACATAATTGGAACACTCATGTGCGTAAATCAATGACGTAAACTGCTAATTGAAGCAATTATTTTATTGATAGGCAATACCGAGCGGCTTATACATCACAAATTAGATATTCAAAAAATATTGAGGTAAACAAGGCTATCAATTCAATCACACATCAATCATTATTCAATAGATACAATTTAACCGATAGAGGTGTGTTTACATCTCAGTCAAGGCAAATAAATCGTTAAGCTACATTTCGATAACATGGAAAATAGTCAAAAAACAATGTATAACGGAAATCCTTTTTTGGTTCGTGTGAATTATTATACAATGTAAGTTTATGATACGTTTGATGTGACTTATGTAGCTTGTATTATATTACAAGTATAGTACAATCCAATGCAATTGCCATTGTCACTTAAAGAATACTATGTTACGATGGCCATCAAAAATAGTTCCAATTTTTAATGACAGACAGGTTAGAGACAAATACAGTAAAGATTAATTTTATAAGAGGTTATGGGTAGGTATAACAGAAATCATGTTGTCAACACCAACAACTGTAAGTACCACTTTGTCATTTGTTAAACGCTCTTTTGTTGATTATAGATTTATCATATGTACGTTAGATAAATTTAATATGAAATCATGAAAAAAAGTTTAATTAAAATCCTATTATTTACCATTGTTAGCTCGTGAACTTATATAAGAAGGACGATGGAAAAGAAACAAGCCCATTCAATGAATCAAATAAAAATGATTCTTTGAAATTTTTGGTTTCATTTTAAAATTATCTCTCTTAATGATCTGATCTTAGTTAGACTAGAGGAAATAGGTGCGTTTTTATTAATTTAGGTATCTGTAAGTATATAGATAATATTGGACACAATAGCTTTTGTGTGTCTACTCCTTCTAATATATCTACCTACTAAAGATAATACTAAAACAAATAGCACACGTACAAAGTTCAAAATGTTTCAAGCGTAATAAATTAAAATATTATGAGTATTGATAAATAAATACTTTTTCAATAAAAAATACTTTTTCGTGTATATTTTGAATCTGTGTTATTTTAAGTTCATTAATATGTTTCTTTTGAAACCTTATAATGTAAACTATTGTAAATCATAAACTTTAGAATAAATCATGATTCCTTATCGTGACTTAAAAAATATATAAACCTAGGTATAAACTATGGTCTTTGTCTCATTATTAAAATCAGTCTTATTATCAGTGGTCTCTTTCTGCGAAACTGTTATGTTCCAGAAAGAGACCGCTAAACGGGATTGGGAGAAGGCCGATCCCGAGCAAAGAAGACGTCGGTGGCGTTACGAACTGTCGACGGGACCGCGAGCCACCAGAGAATGGGGACCTCTGGTGGCGGATTAGTTGCTGCGGTCGGCGATAGGATAATTTGTTGCGGCCTGGTCGCAAAAACGCGATCGGGTCGCAACAAATTATGAGAACCGGACTGATAAGTGGGGAAGCTTTTGTGGCCTCCCCCGTATAGGTTCTAACTAGGTGCGGCGTTGATTCTGGAGGAGACCTGAAATAGTATGGTCCAGGTCCCCTTCAAGGAAGGACGCCTGAGACCGGCCGCCGGGGTGATTTTTAGTGGAAACACCACATACTCTTGGATCCTGCGTCTCCGAGGAGCCGGAGATCCGAAGAGATTTTCCACCCCGACAAAAAAAATATAAATTATATTGTTACAGTGGTTAACTTTATTACTGGGCTATTTACATGCTAGTATTATCGATACAGTTTTGAGACTCGGGCCTGTTGGAAATAAGTACATATGTATCCAGAACCGCACAGTAGAACTGATCGCCTACAAGATTTAAATAATTGTCTACTCACCACTTAAGTTTTTTTTTCCATTTTTATGACAGTAAATATTATATTTTTAATTTGAAAGTACATGATTTTTTTTACTAGTATATTATAAAAATTAACACCTTTTTAAACCCTTAAAAATATATGCGTCTCGACTAAGACGTACTAAAAGCTTTTTTATTAAATTAAATGTAGTATTATTAACAGATCATTTAAAAAAAAACTATCTCTAGGTTGCACAATTCAAGTAATTAAAAGCACCATAATATAGTCTATTGTTGCTCTTTGCTATATTAAGTAAGTACTTTGCTATACCTAGTCTTGCCATAAATATTGTAATAAAGAAAAAAGAAAATTGTTAACTGCAAATAACATTTATTACTTTTACAGTGTGTCAGTTTAATACATAAATATAAAACAATTAAAAATATAAAAAGCTTATTCGAAGTGGTCTCCATTGGCTGCAATACAGTCCTTTAAACGATGAGGCCAGTTATCAATAGAAGCACGCACTCTTTCCATGGGAAAATTCTTCACTGCCAATCGTATAGATTGTTTTAGGGACTCCAAATTATCATGGCGTTTAGAGCAAGCTGTACTCTCTAAAACTGACCACAAATCATAATCCAGCGGATTAAGATCGGGACTAGACGACGGCCAGTCTTCAGCTCTGATGAAGTCCGAAACGTTCGATTCCAACCAAGACTGCGTGGACCGAGCTTTATGACCCGGCGCCGAGTCTTGCTGGAAGGACCATACTTGGTTATTGAACATGGTGATGTTAAGGGGCTTAACTACCTTCTCAAGAATGGTATCTTGATACACTTGTGCCGATGTTTTGATACCTTTTTCACAAAAATATGGCTCAGTCACTCCTTCATAGCTAACACCCCACCAAACCATCACTGAAGTCGGATAATGTCCACGTTGCACTCTGTCGACTAATTGGGAAGCTTCCTTAGAGCTTTGAGCATAAATACGGTCATTTTGTTTGTTAAAATGTTGCTCAATTGTAAAAATTTTCTCATCCGTAAACAAAATTTTTCTGTGACCTCCCTTTGCGTACCGCTTCAGTAGTTGTTTCGATTTTACCACCCTATTCTTCTTTAAATTATCAGTTAAGAAATGGCCAGTGCGTCTCTTATAGGCTGCAAGTCCTAAGTCATCTTTTAAAATACGCGACATGGTTCTAGGTGCTATCTTCATTTCCCGAGATAAAATCTTTTGCTTTCGGACAGGATTTCTTCGAATTCTTTCCCTTACTGCTTTGACCACCTTTTTCGTACGAACACTACGTGGACGGCCAGATCTTTTTCTGTCACAAACAGAGGAGGTCTCATTGTACCTATTAATAGCCCGGTACACAAACATTTTACTAATACCAAGTGTATGGAGAGTTTTAAAAATTGCATTTGGCTCCATACCTACTTTGTGTAATGCTATCACAGCGATTCGGTTCTCTTTATCACCCCACACCATTTTAATATCGCAAAATATTTTACAATGTATTGGCGCCAAAATGAGAAAACACAATGAACAATCGTATAAAAATGACAGATTCGAAATTCAAATGTAATATTTTTTTATAATTAAGTGTAACAGTATTTATGGCCAGACTAAGTATTTACAAATCACTATTAAAGGCTAAGTTCTTGACTGAGACACGTGATCGCTATATCGTTTTACCATTATAGCTATAGTTTTAAATATCGTTAAATATTATTCTTCGTGACCTACTTCATACCAATGTTATTAACCAAAAATTTTCCGCAATCAACTCTAAATAATAAAATAACACCTAATATCAATATCACATCAATGTTCAGTATAAACCTAGTTTCTAGCTACGATTTCTCGGCCAGTTATTAGAAATTTTATTGTTCTCTAATAACAATATCAAAATATTTTAGCCATCCACCAAGTGTGTGAAATATAACAATAACTTCACGTTATCTGGCTTTCTGTAGTAATTTCTGTCAAATACTCACGTGATGTCTTAATAGTACATTAAAGCTGTGATATAGCCCCCAGCATTCAAGGCTGCCATAGTGTGGGTCACCATACTGCATTGACTGCGTTTGCAATAAGTATGGTCACCACAACTCTTGAATTCTATTCATGCTTTCCATCAGGCAGAGAAGAGTCACTTTGGCAGACTCTTAATATTGAAAAAAAGCTGTAGATTATTACGTTTGCATATCTCGGCAATAATCGTACATGAGTAGGTAAGTGCGTTCAACATTAGGTGGTATTAGGTTTCATTATAATCAAATAGGAAGGGAGGCTACGGCACAATGCCACAGCTGCGGGTTCGAACGGGAGTCTGAGTGTCGAGTCCTGGTCGGACGGATCGGATGAAACCTGACACCGTCAACATTGATCGCGGCAATGCTGGTGAGTTGCGAGGGATGGGAAGCCACGGTCTCCTTCTGTGAGGATGTTATGCTCCAGAAGGAAATCGCAGAGCGAGATCGTGAAAGGGCCGATCCCGCTCGAAGGAGGCTTTAAAAGGGACGCGGTAGAGGTCGATAGCTCCCTAATGGCCCCCAAGGAGCACTGCGGCCACATCTGGGGGCGATGTGACCGCTGCAAACCACTTGAGACAAGTGACACTCCGGTTCGGCCGGGGCTGTCTTCTGGGGCGGGGTGCTGTTCCACCTCTTATTGTGTAGAACGGTGAGAGGTGCGATAGCATCTTACCTTGAGGCATGAGATGCCCGGGATGTACTTCGATTGTGAGGTACGGCAGGAAGGACTCCAGAAGCTGCTACTGCGTTCCTGAAGCTTCTCCTGACTGCCGAGGCAGGCTACCGCGGGGTTTAGTGAGTAAACCGGTTCTCTGGGAGACCCACACACGCCCTTCGTCCCTCCGGAGGGTATGATGCGAAATGCATTCACCTGCGTCAAAAAAAAAAGTTTCATTATAGTAGTCGTAACAGTACGTACGCGGGCACTTGCATCATACCTACTTGTGACATTTTCCAAAAATTCTCTTTGCGACAAACTTATTACTTTGGCAACTCACGTCATAAAACAACATCGTCTTTTGTTTTTTTTAAAGAGCATTGTGGACAAAGAATATTGTTATACTCGTTGTGGAGGAACGAGTGTCATGTGCCTCCGACACAAAGGGAGCATCCTCCGACCAGGCGAGGTGATCATGCCTGGCCAACGGTTGATGTTGGGATGTTGTATATATGTTAATTGCCACGCGAATCTCTGTTTCGCGATACAGGATAGTAGTTGCTTAGTAGTTCATCATACTACGTAGTTCAATGAATCTTCGCTAGATGGCGCTGTTATATATTTTTGTTTGTGCTATAATGTGGAATTCGCCACACTCGTACAACCAACTGTATTCAAATTTTAGTACAATATTTTATATTCGTTTTTAATTGTTTCTGATGTTACTACTATACACTAATGTAAAATTACAACACAAGAAATAGGTAGCTATTGAATACATTCTAGCATTATCGAATATAATAAATGGTGACCGTGTAGTGGTGGGTTAAGAATACTGAGTGTCAACATCCTCATTTATATTGTAAGTGTGTGGTATTTCGTAAGAACCGACTAGGGGACCAAACTACACAGGACAATAGCACTGCAAAGAGAAGAAAAACTTGACACAAACCCTGTACCAATCCGTCTGACCAGCGTGGCATAGCAGACAAAATCTATTTTCTTAGGAGAAGCCTACGTCCAACAGTGGACTACTAAGAGCAGTTAATGATGATGAATGTTTGTATACAAATAATAACTATTAAATATCAGATCCTTCAGATCGAAATGGCATCGTGCAGTAGGTTTGGGGTTACTTGGACCTGGAATCGCCTGTGGATGATTTGTTCGTTTCAATTTCGTTTCTATTTAATTTATATCATGTGACACTTGAGAGCTTTATATATAAGAATTTGCCTTTTTATTGTAACAAGTAAGATTAGAACTGTAATTATAACATGTCATGTGGCTTAAACCAAATAAGGCGTGAAAATTGTTATAGATTTGACTAGTTTTTTTGTGTGTGTGTCATATACGAGGTTTGTTAATTCACACTCGATTTCTTTTAATTGAGTTGAAGTTTTTAAGTATTTCGTAACAATAATAACAAGTGAATATGTAATATAAAACTAGGGTTCATTGTAACAGATCTATTACTGCCCTAAAATTGGTAGTAGAAGTCTTGACACGAAGCAAATATAGATGGTATGTACGATGTAATTATTAATTTGATACAGAATATATAATATTAAAGAAAGTCAATACTTTACTACATGACCACACCGAGACAGGGTTACTAGTAATGTAGTCGATTTCAACTTCAGAGTTTACGAGGTCAATTCCTGTTCAATGCATTTCTTTATATGCATGAATATGTGAGTATTTTAATTAGTCGGATTTTTTTAATTATACAATAGAAAATAATAGCTCTATTTACAAGATATAATTGGCATGACTGTAGATAACATCGCAAAATATTGTTCATTCTTATGGTTATGAACGGCATGATAGGAACGGCGCAAGTGCGTCTCAAATTCCGATACTTCGTTCTGTCTGCGAGAGGGGGTATTGAAACGGAAAAATACTAATACTCCTCCATCTCACAGAAAAGATACCAGACTCTACTGCATTCTACGTTTACCGAGTTATATTCACTTGTCATTTAACACGACATTTTTTTTATTCTATTTGTGTCCTGCCAGTGTGACTCTACTCTGCCTGATAGAAAGCACGAGTAGAATCCGATTGACAATAGATGGTTGAAAAGTCTCATGATGACATATTCGCCCTGCAACCTTATCGTCCTACACAAATTATACTTGTCCCAACTTTGTCACGCTTTCTTCGCTCTTCGACAATTACCCTACATTTTTTAATTGATAAAAATGCATATCGCTTTGTGTGCGGAATATACAACACTAACGGACAAAATATTCACTATAATTAGACTTGTACTCTGTGTTCACAAAGCAAGTGTTACGGCACAATATGCCACTAATTCGCGAGTAAACCAGGTAAAATTGGGTAATTTGTCTTCGCGGTATCATCTCTAAGGAATACATCTCTTAAACAGTAGGTAACGCTTAACAAAAGTATTTCTGAATGTGAAAAAATCTTTTGTGCAAGAAATTTCTTTGGCTATTGAGATCCGTGACGGAGCGTGCAGTTTTTAGTTGGTTGGACTCGAATATATCCGGACCCGACAATTTGTCCGGTGAACAGTACCCGAGAGAATTTCTACACAGAAAAAAATGTGGAGAAGTCCATTAACGAAAAAAAAATTTAGTTGAAATTTCTATTCAGCACAAAGATGCATTCAAGTAGAGCTGTACACGGACACATACAATGATTTCACCTTCGTTACGTTAGAATTTATTAAGTTCATACAAGTTAGACTTATACCTAAGCTGCAAATGCAGTATCTACACTTGACATAGTCAAACGATTCATTTCCAGTTCATCTAATTAATATTCCACATTGATACATTCTCTAGTAGAATTCTGTAGGGAATACTAATGTTTAATACTGATGCTGTGGAATCCATGATTCAACTATAATATTATCATAAATATTACGTACCAACCAATGTCGATACATTTAAATTGTGATTATGAAGCAACGGTTAGTTATTTCATTTAGTTATAACATACAAAAACGTAAAGACACGTTTAACTTTACACCTCAATTATAAATTGATCCCCTTAAACTAGACAAAATCTTTTCAAAATGGTAAACATTTAGAAATATACAAATGAAGCGTTTTATTTTATTATATTCATATTTATTTAATAATAAATACTGATTCCGTGTGGTGACGGATTAAGATTCCGTATGGTGATGGATTAAGAATACGAGGTGTAACCACCGTAATTCATTCTATGAATATACCAACCCCTCTGGCCAGCGTAGTCTAGTAGGCCAAAACCTCCATTCTAAGGAGATGATGAAATACTGTACAGTGCTTAGATTTGCAATTATGTGTGCAAGCTTTCAATTCCACTTCAATATTAATCACAGTATCGTATCAATACCCTCATAGCGCGATATTTATAATTCCTAGTTCAATACGTTAGTGAGACGTTTACAGTGAGTTTCTTGTTTAGTACGTCGGATTAATATATATTTTTAGTCTTTGACCACCGGCAGGGAATCACTGGATGTGTGACAAGTGGCTCCATCTTGTTGAAACCATGTATTACGATTGTAGCCAGCAAATCCCAGTAGCATCAGTCCCAAGAACTCTCATAACATTTTCACATATTCAGTAGAATTAAAAGTAACTGAACGGCGATTCAATATGACAAAATTTCCTAGAAACGAGCTAGTGATCAAACTCCTCCCCGCGTCCCGCGCAGTAATTGTTTACACGGGATGTTAGATTCAAATGCTAACGAACTCTTGGCCCACCTGTATTACAAGAACCTATTTCACCAATATCCCTGCTATGATGGAATATCACTACAGCTTCTCATTCTACAGGTGTCGTAAGAATTGATTAATAAAGTAAACTCTGCAGGATAACAACACTACATAGAGAAGGAAAACTTGAAACAAACTGCCTTCCTACTAGGCCAAAATTCCATTTCTAAAGAGAGGCTTATCCAGCTGTCAACTAGTAACGATTGTTGATGGTGAATTTTGTCTTACTTTGCTGAATTTTTCAAAATAGTTTTCAGCACAGTGTTTATTTAATGCGTTTAGTACTGTACTTGATGAAAAAATGACAAATGATACGATCGCGCAATAGTATAATGACGATTTGTTATACCGTTTCTAGTAGGTAATCGTTATCGCAAGTAATAATATACGCATTACGTCGAGAAACGTCATCACTGATAACGAGAACCCACACAACACAATGCAATTTTTCAAGGCTGCTATCGCAACTACCTACCGTTTGTTCTTGGTGTTTTTCTTATATTTGCTAACCTACAATTATAATTTATGCTTCCATAATTCAGAAAATTACAAACACAACTTGTTCGTGTTATGACGGATAAGGAATACAGTGTCATCACTCCTATTCTGCCAGCGGGTGTCATAGGAGCTGAATTAAGGACAATATCACTACAAAGAGAAGGAATACTTGACACAATCCCTTTTTTTTCTAACGTGTGGTCTCCCACTTCGGGCCAATAGGGTTTGCGCCGGGAGGTGTGTAGAAATTGGACCAACTAAAATCACACGGTGTGTCAATCTGCGCTTCAAATAGGAGGGATCACGACAGGGATCACGACAGGGATTACGACATCCAGACCTATGGCCCTTGCCTGTTAGTACAGGCAACACCTTCGCCTCTCAGCTTAAGTGATGTACGGCACACGTGGACGTCACTTCCTCGTAGCTGGCCACTGCAGTGGATGTAGGCAAACCCACCCACGCTCTGCTAACCTGATACAGACTTTACACCAACCCGTTTGACTGATGTGGTATAATAGGTCAAAATCTCCGTACTACGGAGAGAACTATGTCCAGCAGTGAATTATTAAAGGCTGTTTATGATTAATAGAACTCAAAAAAGGAAAAGAAGGCTTTCAGTTAGTCGCAATCTTAGACGTAGACGTACAACCGTAGACGATTTAACAGGATTTGGATGATGATATCAACTCTTCAAATACTGAATGAACACAAAACATGGCAGTATTTACGATAAGCAGTTCAATTACTTAAATATGGTTGCTAAGCTCTGGAGAACTCTTGACGATTGACCTGAAAAGCTAATCACTTGAAGTTATGTATGTATATGTATAGTAAGTACGTTAACGCAAAAACTTGTTAAGAAAATATTGTAGTGTGTTTCTGAAACCAACAGTACTTTGACGTATCGTGAAAACCTTTTCATAACAAATAGCTACATAATAATTAAGCCGTATTTTCGCATGAAAAAGGTTCATATTATCTTTTCCTATATGTATACATATTTAAAAGGAAATATTGTTTTTACGTCCAGAGCTAAAAACAAAACATGTTTCATTTTGTGTTGGAGGTCTTTGTGTTATTTCGGATCGATCACTAAGAGATCTAATTTTTTTGTAACCCAACTTGTCCGTGTTCTAACAGATTAAAAATACAGAGTGCCAATAGAGGTGCTGTCGTAAGAGCCGAGTAAGAGAGCAAATTACACCGGACAACAGCACTGCAAAGAGAAGTAAAACTTAACACAAATCCTATACCAACTTGTCTGGCCAGTGTGGTATAATTGGATAAAACCTCCTGTCTAAGGAGACGCTTATGTCCAATATTGGACAATTAAAAGCTGTTGGTGTGATGTGACGTAAGTGTTCTTTCAAAATAATTTTACAAGCACGGTCACTGAATCGCACGAGCTATTCCTCATTATTTTAAAGACAACATTCCTCAATACATATTATTTTTGATTTTGCTTAAGTAACTACAAAGCATTCTCATTTAATCAAAAAAGATTTTCAGTGTCGCCTATTCAAAAATTACTTGTCTCGCTAATATATTATATGTATATACAAAATATTATATTATTCTGGCTGTCTATTGATATCTTTTTCTATTGCTTTCTTTAGTTATGCAATAATTATTTATAGTATGTATTGTTTGTTATGTATCGTATAAAATAGGTTTTTAGAATGTTCGAGAGTAACTACAGAAATTCCATTTTGTTTCCATTTATCCATTTTCATTTATCTAAAATAAATATTAAAAGACTTTTGAGCATTGTGCCAATGTTCACAAATGGTATAATCATAATGTTCTGTTTGAATTGTTTGAATTGTTCTTGATACCAATTATATCAAAGCTGTCGTGAAAAGTTTCTTCTTGAACTGTATAAAACGGTCACGGCTTTCAGAGAAATTTCTAGACTTCTCTGGGTGTTATGATTCCGCATGGCAATATTTAAAATTATCTCCCCTAAATTTTTGAACGCATGACTCTCGAAGATTTTAGTTTCATTTACGGCTCGTTACACCAGTAGGCTCTGTGGAATTTACTAATTTACTAGTCACAAAGCTACATATTCAAAGTGTTGAAACGATTTCTTACCTTACCTTAAGCTCAACATTTAAGAATAAAGTATGTAATTATCTTCTCAACAGTAGAGACAGTGCCAACCAGTAAAGAATAGATAACGCAGCGATGTCGATAATAGTAAGGGCCATCCTAGCTGACACGATAGCATAGCGTCAAACCGAGTCGTATTCCTAGAGAAGAGTGTTAATTTAAACAAACAATTTCTTACACTTTGAGAAAAATAACCATGTAAGTAGCTAACTTGAGTAGATTTACAAAATAACGAAAAAAAACAGTCATACAGTAATTTATTTCATAAACATTATCGAAATTTAAGCGTTCTGGTTTTCAATATTGACGTATCTAATATCACAGTTATGTACTGAAGAACTAGAAAAAGTAGTTAATAAAGCAGCATACTTTTGCAGGACAATTTTTTAACTCATTTCGAGAAGCGAAAGACCTACTCAAACTTTTAAACAATTCAAATTGAATGTTTGGATTTTACAATGAACCATAGACTAGTAGTATTAACATACCATGCGAACGAATCATCACTTAGTATATTTATGTGTTTGTTTCCTACTGTTATTTCATGTAAATGTCTCGAGACGCGCCGAGAACCGGTCACATGCATAATACATAAGTATATTGCAATCCATCGAAACGGGAGGGCAAATTTATCTCTGGTTTTGTGCTCCAACGACTTTAAAACAACTCTACAGGTCCCATACAATTTATCTACGTACGATCGCTTTGACGTTTTTATCTTATAGTTCAATATTTTAGATGTTCAGACGTAAATTGTAAAATCATTTCAATTTATTGATAATACTTATAGTACGCACAAAAGATTGACTTTGTTATGTGAATCATTAGAAAAGTAATCCGCATCGACGCCTACAAAACTTGCTAAGTAAATTTGAAATGTTATTTAATTTAAAAGAATAACTATTACGTCGTGTAAACATACAATAAATTTATGAATTATAACATATCTTACTTTCGTATAATAAGTTCACATGTATAATGAATATTGTACATTCTCTATGAGTACTTTGTCAGTGTCGCACTGCTCATCGAGTACAACAAATATAATACCTACCTACTTACTTTGAATCACTATGTGCATCAGACTAAGATTGTTAAGTTAATGTATCCCTCACTGACTGATGCATCAATTCAGAGCCTAAACCGCCGCATACCGAAGTTACAACCTTAAAATTTACTGTATACAAATATACTATTTACTAACTGTTGATATTAGGGTTCCGTACCTCGAAAAGAAAAAATAGAACCCTTACTGGACCATTTCGTTGTCCGTCCGTCCATCTGTCAAGACCCTTTTTCTTAGAAACGCGTAAAGGTATCAAGCTGAAATTAAAGTGAAATACTCAGTCTATTGCCTCTTGAAGCTATAAAAAATTTAAACTTCTAAGCCAACGTAATCAAAAGAAACAGCCGTTTATGCTGTAAATTTCGAAACTCGAATGGGAATCAAAACCTACAGGGTACTCAAAATCTTGAAATTTGGTATGAAGCAACGTCTTATACAGATTAGGCTAAGAATTCGTTAACATTTGAATCTAACATCCCACGCCAATAAATGCCACAGGGGGCGTGGGGAGGGGTATGACGACTAGCTCGTTTTTCGGCAATTTTGTCACAATGAATCGCTTCACGGGGCAGCAGTGCGCTTACTGTGTGAAACAATTTTATTTAAACAACAGTTCGCTTATTACTGTGAGACGCCTATTTCGCGTTAACTACGGCTTAAACGACTGAAATCAGTGTCAGAGTGCTTCTTTAATAAAGAAATAGGTGAGGAAGTTCGAAGAGATGGGATTTACGCTAAATGTGAAGCAAACTAGAGGCTCAAGGACTTCACGGACAGAAGAAAACGTGCAGCAAGTTTCCGCTTCTGTTCGACGTAATTCAGATTTATCGACGCACAAACGTTCGGCTGAATTCAGGTTATCCCGCAAATTATTACGCCGTATTTTTAAATTACATTTGAAATTACATCCCTATAAGATCCAGATAGTGCAGGCATTAAAACCTAATGATTTAAATTTGCGGCAGTCGTATGTCGAAACAATGTAAGAACGGTTCAGTAATTTTGACAACATTTTATTTTCTGACGAAGCCCATTTTCACTTCAACGGACATGTAAACAAACACAATTACACTTATTGGAATAAGGAAAATCCCAAAGCTAAACACGAGAGGCCACTTAATTCTCCCTAGTAGCTGTATGGGCTGCAATTTCAGCAAAAGGAATCATTGAATCCTACTTTTTCGAAAATTCTAGCGGCAGTTTAGTTACTATTAATTCTGCTGAATATGTGAAAACGTTACGAGAGTTCTTGAGACTGATACTACTAGAATTTTCTGGCTACAATCACAACAAGTAGTTTTAGTAAGATGGAGCCACTTGTTACACATCCAATGTGTCCCTGCCGGTGGTCAAAGACATGTGTCCGTAAAAGCTAATTTCCAGACGAGGTGACATTCCATGGCCACCCAGAAGTCCAGTTCTATCCCCAGCAGACTTATTTTATGAAAGATAAGGAAAATTCAGCGAAGAGATGTCGGCGATCTCGCAGTGTCTTTTCGCAAAATTTCAGTGCTCGTTTAGAAGAGTGCAAACGTCGAAACGGTGGTCATTTTATATTTTTTATTTATATTATATTTTTTATTTTCATTTTTATTTAGACGACATAATTTTTGAAAAAATAATTCTAACCAATTAACTTTGTTGTAAGTAAACAATTTTTATAATATAAGAAATATTTTTTTTTATACGATTATTTCAAATGTTAATTAATTCATGAACCATCTTTTAATAGTAAAATATATTCAAAGATCTAACACAAATTTTAGATACCGTTGTCTAAAATCATTATCCAAGAAATGTTTAAGAAAAATCTGACATAAAAATCTTTAAACGTTGTGAGGCCCATCCTGTAGCACAGATACAGGAAAAATTGCGAAAACCGGGATTTTTTAGTTACATCATATAAAAATATTTTTAACAATTTTAAAGTTACTTCTTCTTTCCTCATGAACACGTAGAGGTATTAAATAGAAATGTATATCAAATACTCGCAATTTGTACGTAACCCTCGGTGCACGAGTCCGAGTCGTACTTGACCGATTTTTTATGATGTATGCACCCTCTGCAAAGAATTTTTGTAAATTTCCTCCCCAAGGGAATAAAGTGAGGAATGAACGGTTTTAAACAAGTTCGTCATTTTATACCTCAGAAATACAAAGTAAGAAATAACCACACAAGCGAAACTGCGGTTCATAGTTAATTGTTTATTTTTGGCAGATGTGTTACTGGAAACGAAAAAAATTGAAAAATAGCTACTTAGATGCGGATATGAATGCGTCTAAATTTTTATGACAAAAGTTGTAAAAGTACTTGATCAAAGAAAATACTGTCTTCAACTTTTAATATTAACTTTCAATTTTGAAAGCGTCACTGAGGCAACCTCGTGAAAACTGGGTGTACTGAACGAGGTCAGATGGTTCTTTTCACCTGAGCATTTGTATCGTCATTATAAGACCCAGGTTCACTCCTACGTAAAGTAATGTTCTCATATTTACGATGGATCCGTTCAGTACTACTGCACGCTCTAAATCGGTTGGAGCGGCGACCAATCTACATTATCGACAGTCCCGAAGCCACTGAATCCCTTGAATCTCTTCAGTTACAAAGAGATGTCGCTTCTATCGCAGTCCTCTATCGTCGTTATCATGGAGTGTTATGACGAGCTCTTCCAATTGGTCCCACCTCCTCTATTCCTCTACAGGACTAGACGTGCTGGCCTTGGAATGTCACCATTATAGAATGGTAAACATGCGCTCCCGAACTAAACAGTTCGACTCTTTCTTCTTGCGCAAATCTATTAAAACCTGGAACTCGCTATCAACACACGTGTTTTCCTCCACTATGACCCCGGATCATTCCCTCCGCGGAGCGTAAAAAAACATTTTGATAGACCGCCATAGTGTGGGCCGCCATACTGAATTGTCTGCAATCGCAACGTGTATGGCGACTACCACCTTTGGATTGTATTTATACTTTCCAAAAGGCAGAGTAGAGTTACTTTGGTAGGCCCAGATTAAAAAAAATCATAATTCAAACAAATATTTAGTTTTTTTATTGACAATTATTACTTCAACTGTAATTGTATAAACTTTTACCATGGCTAGCGCCAGCGCCTTCTAACTGTAAACTCCGACGTGTAAAAATATCTGTGAAATAATTACTTACAAAAGTGAACATCATTTATAATTTATGACAAGTCTATGAAGTATTACCTGCACCTCTAGCCTTACGTAATCTAAATTAAATTTCTCTCCTTTATCAATCTTTTTTATTTTGCAGTGTTTTCATGATTGCTGATTCACCCGTATGAAAAAAGGGTTAAAATTTCTTCTCCTGTGGTTTATTATATAGAACATATTACATAGCGTTATCTAACGTAACATAAAACTGAACATAGTACCATATTCTAGAACACAGATTATTATTAGGTTAAATATATACATATTATGAAATATTTACACGTGAATGCGATGTTTATGTTCTAACTGAGACATAGTTCTGCGATAACGACTTTGGTTCAACATTGTATATTGATAGTATTAGTCAATATTGAAAAGATTATTTATGGATCATTCAATTATAACAATTTTATAATAACAGCAACAGTTATAGCAATTAGACTTGTGGATTTATATAAAACACAGCCTGTGTAGTGACGGATTAAGAATATGGAATGTTACCAACTCTGTTTATCCCGTGGGTGTCATAAGAGCTGACTGAGCGAGTAAAATACGCAGGACAGTATCACTGATGGCTTTAAATAATTTAGACTAAAGCAGTGCCAACGTAATAGATTATTATTAATAATAGATATCATCCAACTCTGTGATTCACAACCATTCTTCAAGTTATAACTAAAGATGTCCATGGTCTCTCTTGTGATAATTGAATTTACTACAATTTAGTCAATCCTAATAAAATCTACATGTCACTTAATGAAAATAATTCGGCGATACCAATTTGTGCCAACAATTTTAGCATCTTGATTGAAATTTCTAAATGCCTTGTATAATTCAATATTTTAAAGTGAATTGTTCAGTTTTGGAAAAGGAAAACATTCACGTTTTTATAAAATTGTGACTAATTTGAACTGTTTCATGTCTTCTGTGCGATCCAGAAATACAACCACAGATTTATAAAACAACCTGTAGATGTCATAATATCTTTCTATAGTAGAACTTTGGACCACAGAACATGGCTGTACTATAACAACCAACTGTTATATAACATTTATGATTTATTGTTCTTCATTAAATGACTAGCTGAATAAATTCGTAACCATTATACAAGAGTGCGTTCGTAATAACTACTGACAATGTTAATAATAATTAACGTAGTGTGTTCCACCTCGACCTTAAAGATGGTCGTAGCTTAATACCTCAAGAGTGAACAGGGTTTTGTTTCTAAACCGGTCTTATATTTTTGTATTGCGTAAAAGTCCTCCAATTTTTGCCGCGTTGCAAACTGTAGTCAACTTTTTTAAAAGCTTTGAATACACGGAGTGCTTTTCTTGGATTTAGACCAACCAATGGGGGGCCCTAAGTGGTCCAACGTACTAAGTTTTATTTCTTTAAAAAAACTAATTATGATATGTAAGCAAGTCAGTGAAGTAATGTTGTTTTACTGTCGAATATTAAATGGACATTATTATAAGAACCCTTAATATAAACACGCTTTCATTTGTACCACACAGATTTGTTGGATCTATATTTTATTACGTTCAATTTCTAAGTATTGTTTAAACGATTGGTGGACGTGTACTAAATTCTGACCATACAAATACAACTTACATCCACCCTTTACCCGTCATTCTCACCGCAGCAGGTGGCGCACAGATACATCGAATACACCTTTATTTTATTACATTGTTCTTCTCTTGAAATCACGAAAACTTTACAAATACTTTATAAGAATTACATAATTTTATGGATTGCAATTCAAAATTAAGCGCATTCAATTATGTTAATGCAGTTCACGTTACTATTTATTGTCTAAGTTCCAGTTTGCCATGGAAATTAATTGCAGCTTGTTTCTACAACGCCACACCTGTACCTAACTGTATTAAATATGTTGAATGTAGTAATTATAAATCAATTGTTTGTCTTCATTTTATCAGTCAGAGCTAAAAGAATTAGACTTTTAAAAAAAAAGTCATAGTCATGATGGTCAGCAAAATTTTATTATTCCAAAAAAAGTAGAGCAGTGTTTATTAAAACAACTGGCAAATTAAGTAATACATGTGTCACCTAAGGTTAAGGATCATATTTATGTGTTATAATACGGTAAGTGCTGTCTTTAATAATACTAATACTTCAATATGATTATATCAAGGCACACGCATGTTGTAAATAATTTGTTGGTTCGCTCCCCGCAAAAGTAAAGTATAAACGCACGTTTCATGCACTACTTAGCAAGGAACAACAATAAAATGTTTTCTTGTACATCCATCCAGAATTTTGTGATAATTTAATACTGAATATATAGGTGAGTCACAAATTTGTTAACACTAAAAAAAGTCGTATAAAAAAAGACCATTTCACATATTATACAAATTATCTATTTCCAAGAAAGTTAATTAGTTGGCACTACTTTTTCAAAAAAAATATATCGTCTAAATGACCACTGTTTCGACGTTTGCACTCTTCTAAGCGAGCACCGAAATTTTCGAATACTCATCGGCAAAGAGATCGCGAGATCGCCGATACCTCTTCGCTGATTTTCCTTTTAGTTGACGTAGTGTATTTGGTTTATTGATGTAGACTTGATTTTTCAAATAATCTCATAAAAATAAGTCTGCTGAGGATAGATCTGTACTTCTGGGTGGCCATGGGATGTCTTCTCGTCTGGCAATCAGCTTTTCCGGAAACATGTCTTTGGCCACCGGCAGGGACTCCAATGAGTCCCTGCCGGTGGCTTTCATTAAATTATGAAGATGGAGCCACTTGACCAGTGTGTGTCAAGTGGCTCCATCTTGTTGAGACCATGTGGTACAATTGAAGCAGTTTCCAGTAGCATCGGTCCAAAGAACTCCCATAATATGTTAGCGCGCGATGTTAGACTCAAATGTTAACGAATTCTTGGCCCATCCTATATTTTTCTAGAATTACTTTTGTCAAAATTTTACTGGAAACACCTGACCTATAATTTGATTTTCGAAATTTCATAGATTATTACAGCAGTAAGTTATTTGATATCTTTTAAGGTATAAAAAGTTTTTACTTTAACTATACTACTTTTTTAAGTTAGAGCCACATAAAGATTTTTCTTTGTTATGTTATTAGGCCTATGAGAGTGGTGTACTTGTTACAGTATAACTATACATACTTATAATATTTTCCTATCTCAGATACGAATAGCGAAAAGAACAGTCTTTACATACAGACATTATCCCCCAAAAACTAAGTAGACTACAGCCCTAAGCCTAGGTATAGATAGTATTCCTATGTTTGTTCTCCTGTAAAGATTGTGTCAAATATTACGTAATTTAAATATCAATACATATATATATATACATACATATATATATATATATATATATATATATATATATATATATATCTTTCTAATAAGAAACTTCTACTCATGTTCTGTTCGAGAGTTACCAGGACATTTTCGACTCCAGGGACATCCCCGAAATGAACAGGGATTTTAACATTCGATAGTATAGTAACTATCTACTGCGTAGAACCAGAATCTAAAATATGAATTCCGTACAGATACAAAAATAATTATATTATTTTTTATTTTATTTATATTAATATTAAATAACATTTGGTACCTACGGCAAACATCATAATTAATACATGTTGCACACTGCACTAAAGCCGGATGATACAAGCACTAAGCAACATTGTTGCCGTTTTATACAGTAAACAGTCATTTAAATGTAGTATTGAAAATAATCACTATACAACGTACATTTCCATGAGGCCATAAAAAGTAAATATTAACAAAACTAATTTCCGTTACTAATTTCCAATGTTAATTCCGAACGAACGAAGTCTCCATAATGTTTTGCATACACTCACAACTGTGCGGTAATTCCCTTCAGTAATAAGGCTCCTGAGTGATGGTGATTGTTTAAAAAAAGACAAAAAAGATAACTCTTGCTATATAGAAATGCCATTACATTTACTGGTACTGGTTCAGTTTCTGGGGAAGACCATAAATATAATTGAAATTTACTTTTAAGTACCTCTTGACTTCCAAGTCACTTAACATCCGCACCCGTGTGTTTACCCTCCTCAGCTATATAAAAACTATATATTCTACTTTGTTTCAACTACTAGAGAATAGCAAGATGTAACAGTTTAAGAAACGATACGTTATAGATATCCTATCTCTCATCCAAATATAACAATATAAATGGTCCTCAGAACTTAATAAAATATTTTTACGCGAGCTAAGCCGCTGGCAAAATCCAATTATTACTAAAAAGCTCGTGTTACGAATCTCCACATCTTAATAATAATAAATGAGAGAACCGCGCTTCTGCATTAGCAGCCCGAAATTTTCAACTTTTCAGCGAATAAGCAAAGCTACCTGAACCCAAAACCTGGTTTTTGGGCTCAAAAGGCGGTGTCTTAAGACGTAGGCGTCCATGTTCATGTGGGGTGATCGTCTCTTATCGTCAGGTGATTTGTCTCCTCTTTAGTATAGCCGTGTGTTTATTGATTAAGAATGCAGAGTGTTACTTATCACTATTCATCCCACGGGTTCCATAACAAGTGGCTAAGGGAGTAAAACTAAGCAGGACAACATCACTGGAGAGAGAAGGAAAATTTGAAAAAAAACCTATTTCAACTCGTCAGGCCAGTGTGGCATAATAAGCCAAAACCCCCTTGCTTAGTAGAGGCCTATGTCCAGCCGAGGACCGTTAAAAGCTGTTGATGATGATGATAAGTATATCGTAACACAAGTTATCATTATAAAATATGTAGGTACACTATCTACTTGAATGTTTGATTTTTCTTAACATCAATTACAAATTTCAATCCCTGTAACTAGTAGCTACCTAGATTGTCATTCTTTCTATCTTTCAATCTATCTCCTTAGTACTTCGTTATACACATATAATAAGTAAATATTACTTGTCAATGTATTACTAAAAACTATTACTGATATTGCGCAACCGGGAGAATATTAATTAAAAGAAAATATTGCCGTATTTACGAAACGAATGTCTCAAACATTCGTAAAATCACGTCAACTCAGAACAAGGTCACCGCCGCACCGCGCGTCACCCAGGCGACCGGGAACGCGTGCCAAGGGCGCCATGGCTCAGGTACATCTATAACTCTTGTTACAAACAACATATAGCCCACAACTCACCAAAAACTCGAATCAAATTTCAAACTTATGAATTTGTTAATGCTAAGTTACACGCTGACGTTTCGATAAAGTCATTTCTCAAACCGGTTCAACATAATCATCACATTGGTATCAACAAACAACGCCTTCAAACTTATAAGCTTCCGTGGCAGCTGTTGCCTGGCAACCTCGCGGTTACCCCAGCCAGACGTTCCAGCAGCCCACCTCAGGTTTCAATCATCGATTTTTGAGCTCATCTACACAACGCCCACGACCTTTAACGTATTAAGAATACGATTTTAAACCTTAAAAGCAGGAAGATACGACTTAAACTATTATCTTATAAATGTGTTCTAATATCGTGTATAGGATATTTTAGTATCTGTCAAAGAAAAATAAGATTTCTGCTGTACGCGTAAGAATGAATATTAAAATTGAGAGCGTTATCAAATTCTTTGCCAATATAATTATTTAAAAGGAACCGCAAGTATGTACAATGTATATGGATATTGAATTTTGACGTATCGCAAACATAATATTTTCGTTATCAATTTTGTGAAAATATGCATATTTTGTTTCCAAGGTGTCCAGATACAAATCTGTTAAATCATAGGCAATTATCTTTTTATTTCAGCTATAAAATTACTGTTTATACAAATTGTGATTACCTTTATTTAATATAAATACCTACTTGGCTTCTCGGCTACCTTAGTTACCTAAATTGCACTTTAAAGATTTGATTTCAAGAAAGGAATCAATATTTTTAATAATTTTTACAATTTCAACAATCGTCTTGTTCATAATTATCGAGAGTTTAGTCCTTTATTTTAAGAATAAACGAAACTTTTGTTTGTTATAGGTAAATTAGTTTTTTTTCAATATATCTCTACTTTTGACCCAACAGGCGGTTGCATAGAGGCATTTCTTAAAATCACTCAAGGACTACTGAGAAAATGAAAGATTAGTGTTAGTAAACTTCAACATACGCCTATCTTTTTTTATTACCAAGTACAGTAAAAACATAAAAATAATATTTGACCATAGACCACTTTGTTACTCAGTACCTACCTATCTTATTTTTAATAAAATGAGTTTCATAAAAAAGAATAAAAAGGAAAATAATAATAAAAAGTATTTTTAGCACATGCTAAAAATATGTTTGATAGAATATGAAAATGACTCGTAATTTCGAACTTTCTTTGGCACTGTTCTGAAGTATTATAGTGGAGGATGGTGGTCAAGTGATGTTTGCTAAGTCATGAGGAACTATATAGTGGTCCCTATGCCAAGACACGTCAAGTCAAAATTGAGGCATTTCATGTAAACGTTAACTTCATGTTAAATTTAGATCAAATCGCAATTGCAATCGTGATAATTTGTTAAGTAATACGTGTGGCAATCGGGGACTGCCGCGATAAAGCATAGCATACCATTTTTATCAACTTATGCAACTATAATATTTCAGAGCAGCTCGTCTAGTCGGACGCACATGAACACCGTGACGAAGTTTCCCGAACTGAAACGACGTTAGACGATGCACGGCTTTCAATGCTGCACCACTGTGCCGGTCGGAATGGGGGGTGTTAGGTTTATTTTCGTTATGGAATTTCTTGATTCGGTCGCCGCGCTCGAAGCCCGCGATAAAAGTTAAGCAATAGCTTAAAAACGCGCCTAAATGTCTGCTTGAGCGGATCTATTTTTTCTGACTGTCATAAAAGTATCAGATAAGTTATTAAATATAAGTATTACTTATTGTTTATTTATTTGTGTAAAAGTTGTAGTATAGGTTTCAGCATTATCTGGTAGGGGGACTTTTGTCCCTTCCCAAAACATTTTGCAAGCCCTGCAACATAAAACGTCGACCTTACAAACTAAACAAAGTTGATTGTTAATGTGAATCCGATTCAGGAGAATCATTGAAGTTGACGTCGATATTATGAATTGCCCACCGCCTCCAATACCTTTTGTTTTTTTTATCGTGTGGAAGCCCCCTTGGGCCGTCATCCCACCGGGGTTTACGGGGAGATGATATATCGGAATCGGGCCGACTAAAACCACACGGTGTGCCACTCTGCGCCTGAGATAGGAGGGATCCGGAAACCGCTACTATTACGACATCCAGATCCTTCCTAACGCCTACCCGCTAATGCGGACACAATCTATAGGTAAACTCTCTATTTTAGGCGACGTAGCAAGAGATCTCCTCCAATAACTGCAGTGAGGACGCTACGCTGTGCCGCCGAGGCGGAACAAACCGCTTGCGTGTGCTGAGCGAGTCCTCACTGCAGTCGCAGTGGTAACAAGCGGGCCTCAATTTCCTCCTAGCAACCAAGTGCAGATACTTCCTGAAGCAAACGTGCTCGGAAAGAACCTGCGTTAGTCGGAAGGAAAGGGTCTGGTGCTACAACCCCGTCCACTCGGCGATGACCGGCCGGAGAGCCTCCACGGCGGCAAAACCAGCACGCGAATCCTCCAGCCGGGACGACCAACGAGCCATCGTGGTTTGACGAGCGGTCTCACCATATCGGCCACTCGCGTATCTCTCCGTATGCCACTACCCACTCGTAAGTCAGCCGTCTGTCGATAAACTTCGGCGAAACCTTCCGCCTCCAAATCCCATGGGAGCGTTACGCTCAAGGCGCACGCCGCCTCCGTCGACAAGGTGCGGTAACCGTGTATGGCTACAACCGACAGTATACTCTGAGGGCGCCAGGGGCGAGTCCTATTCTGGTCACTTAGAGCCGCCGCCCACACCGGTGCGTAAGCTGTTGGAGTTAGAGTAAGCTGTCGGAAGTGCTCGTCGAAGAGCCACCTTCCGGCGAGGATCAGGCCCAGGTACTTCATCTGACCCTGAACCGGTACGAAGACCGAATTGACTACGATAGAGGCGCCGGGAGGTGGACAACAACGAGGAACCTATGGAACAAAAGGGCCTCCATCTTATCTAGGGCCGCGCGTAAACCCAGTGCCACAATACGCCTGACCACTAAAGATACTCCTGTGGTGGCCAAGCGCCGCCTCTTGAAAGTTCATCCCCCGGGCTATGAACAATGTGTCATTTGTATAACGAATTACGCCCAGCCCGGGGGAAAGACGACCTCGAAGGGCCCAGTCGTATCCTATATTCCACAGGAGCAGTCCGAGGACAGACCCCTGTGAAGCACCGCACGACATAAGCCGCCGCCTCAGAATACCGTCTCGGTACTCATACACGACGGGACGCTCCTGTAGATAATCGCCGCCGACAAGCCGCTTCAGGTACTCTGACACTCCGTGGTAGTGGAGTGCTTCCCAGATGCAGCTTATCCGTATCCGTATCCTCTCAAACAGTTTACCCGCCTCGTCCAGCAACACGATGGGCCTATAGGCCGCAACCGAATCGCCAGGCCGTCCCGGTTTCCGTAACAGGACCAGCTTCCCGCTCTTCCAGCTCTCAGGAAAGCGTCTGGACGCCAAGCTGGCGTCCAGGACCTCTCTGAGGCGATCTGACATGTGGTCGAAGGTTCGTGCCAACACTCGGGCAGGTATCCCATCTGGCCCAGGGGCGGTATTCTTGGAGCGAATCCGTAGAACAACCGCCCCTATTTCCGATTCCCTGGCGGGTGGAACATTATCCTCGTTCTCCCCTGCGACGTCTCTGACCAAGAAAGCCATTGACGAGGTTGTGTGCTCCACCCGCTGCGGGAAAAGTCCCTCGACCACTTCCTGCAGGAAGCTGGGCTGGAGAGTCTCTGTAAGGGGGGACCCCGACGTGCGGAGCTTTTGTCGCGCTGCACGATAAGGGCGACCCCAGGGGTCACGATCGAGACTCTCCAGTATCTCCTTTCTTTTCACTTCTTTAGCGCGGCTAATGGCCAGCTTCAGAGTTTTCCGCGCCTCTCGGTACTCCTCATGAAGCTGGTCCTCCTCGCCGTCTTCGCGGTGACGCCGGCGACTGCGGGTGTAGGACCTCCGGGCACGAGTACAAGCCACGCGGAGGTCCGCCAACTCTCGGGACCACCAGTAAACCTCCTTCCGTGGAGGCCGATGACCTCGGATACGGGGCATGGCCGCATAGCAAATCTGCGTAATCGCGTCACGAAAGCGACCAGCCCCCATGTCGACCTCCTCGGTTGGGGCCTGCGGAGGCAGCCAAGGCTGAATAACGGCCGCCTCCTCTAGTAGGTCCCTGTTCAGCTTCGAAATAGCCCACCGCGGAAAGCGAGAAGAAGGCCGCGCCGTGTGACCCCTACTGGAGTCCTGGATCCGGGAGAGCTCAAATTGGATGTAGAGGCGATCCGAGAGCGTCTCAACCTCTTCCAGAACACGCCAGTTCCTTACTCGTGCGGCGAGGGCAGGGGTTGCGAACGAAAGGTCCACTATCGACCCCCCCTGCTGTCGCACGCACGTGTTAGTGGAGCCTCTGTTTAATAAACAGAGGCCCACCGAAGCCGCCCACTCCTCTACGGCTTCGCCCCTAACATCCGTTCTGGGGGAACCCCACGCAACGGATTTTGCGTTGAAGTCCCCCAGCACAAGGACGTGCTCAGACGTTAGTCGCCGTATCGAGGTCTCCAAGCTGTTGAGGAAAACCTCGAAGTCGCTCAAACTCCGGTTGGGGGAGAAGTACACACCGTATACGGTGATCCCCCCCCACTCAGCAGCAACATATCCAGTGCCCTTGTCTCTTAGCGACAAGGGCGAGGAATGAGACGCTGTGGAGCCGACGACTGCCACGGAGCCGTCCCGGTCACCCAACCAATTCGGTCGAGGAGGAACATAGTAGGGCTCCGCGGCTACGGCCACACTGACCGACCACTGTACCATGGTTTACAAACCATGGTACAGTGGTCGGTCAGTCGGCAAGAGATCCTGAGCCGCGGCACAGTGGTTCAGGTTCGTCTGGACAAGGAGGTTGGAGACTTGGTCCATTACCGGACTGTCTCTACAACCTCCTCCATGGGCGATGATGTTGACAGACGAACAACATCGGAGACAGCCTGGGCCGACTGGCTAGCCTCCGATGTATGCCGAGATTCACGGGGAGACCTGCAGCCCACCTGCCCGATCTGGTGATTGGCGGGCTTATTACCCGCCTCACACGCCGGGTAGTGAGGAGCGGCAGAGCATTCTGCCGCCTTGCGCCCCGGTCAACCACAGCGGAAACATAGTCCGCTGCAATCAAAACGACTACCACACTTGGCGCGTGCGGGTCCCGATGCCAGGCATTTATAACACCTCGTCGGTCTCGCCGCCAGGATATTGATCCTAGCGTTCACGAAACCGATGAGTAGTCGGCCTGCGTCGCCCAAAGCTTTGGCCGACGCTACGGGACAACTGACCCACACAGCACCAAGTCCTCCTGGACCGGGGCGGATGGTGCCGATCCTAATGCTTTCCGCGTTGCACCCCGTCTTCTCTGCAATCACAACGCGGACGTCTTCGGCCGTTACAGAGTCATCCAGGCCCGAGATGCGCAATTCAGCGCATTTTGTAGGCCTGGTGATCTACACACTATCCGTGGCTGCAAATATTCCCCGCAGCTTCTCGGCAAATGTGTCCGCCGTCTTTATAGCTTCGGCTCCAGGGAACTCGAGTACTCGAGCTCCTGTCTGAGCGAGGCGCAATCTGACCCCTCCAGTCCCGAAATCGTTGGCGAGACTGTCCCGGGCCCTCTTGAAAATGGCCGCGTAGGACAGTCCGCCGTTAGCTGCCTCCGGTGATACGGTGACCACCATAGCCGCAGTCTTAGGAGGTTGTAGTTTACGTGGCTTCTTCGTGGTAGCCACTGCCACTGATGGGACTTTTTAGCTCCCCCAACTACCCGCCAACCATCGTTGGGAGGGGCAGATGTGGAGGGATCAGATAAAGGTGTCGGAGTGGGGAGCGGTGGAAATGCCGCTCCAGGCTTGGTCGCCGGGTTACGTGCTTCCCTAGGTACTACAGTCCTACCTACTGCCTTAGCCACCTGCCGCGCCTTTGGAGCAGCCGCAGAAACATCAGACACCGACGCCGCCTCTGCATAAGACACGCGACCGCCCACAATGGGAAGCGCTGTCGTCACTGGTGCGACCTTCGGTCTATGTGCTGCCAGCGGCGGCCGGACAATGGGAGCCGGAGGCAGTCTCGCCTCCAGGCCAGCGAGACGCCCATCCATCATACGCCACACTGCGTCCGTAATTTGGCGCATGTGGGCATGAGGGATGATACCGATGGGAGAGGGAGCAGGCTGAGATGAGGTCTTGGCCGGATCTTCCGTCGGACGATGTGCTCGAAATTGGGCGAACTGAGCACTGAGCTCAGCCACTTGCCCCGTCAGGTGATCGTTAGCCGCCTGAAGGCGTGCTACATCCCCCATGAGGTTTTCCACGACTCCAGCAATGGCAGAGGAGGAGTCCTTAAGAGCCCTAACGAAAGAACTCTTAAGGTTCCTGGACTTGGTGGCCACTTTATGGATTATGACCACCCCCATATTTACTCTCTCCTGCAAAGACACCGGTGTTTGGGAGATAGAATCCCTTCCCACCGGTTCCCGTATTTTCTGCAGGAGATCAGCAATCTCCTCCTCCGCTGCGCTTTCACCTTCTGCTCTGACCCTTCTGTAGGCTTCTGCCTTGGAGAAGACAGAGCCTGATGGGGTCGAGATCGAGGTGCGTGACCGACCTCTGCGGCTGCTACCGACTTTAGGGGGCAGCATCTCCTGGGACGTGTCGCTCTCTTCCTCCCTGGAGTGTCCGCGTTTTCTCTTTGTTGACTCCAGTGCGTCCATAGTCGCACTAGAGTTACCTCCATCCGACGGATTAGTGGATTGCGAACGAATTCGTTCCGAAGTTCTTCGGCTCCCAGCAGCCAAAATAACTTCTGGGAGCCCAACCGAGATCGGCGTTCCCACCAATACGCCCTCTTCGTGGGACGAGTAATCGTCCGCCCTTGCACTATTCTCCTTCCTACCCTTCTTCTCCTTCTTTTTTTCGTCAGTTTAATTATTTTTATTTAAATTTTGTTCCATATTTAATCCCACGATTGGGGGAGAATTAATGGTCGACCCGGGCAGAGATCCCCCAATACCCGGGCAAGCGTAAATTTATGCCCAACCGAGGGGTCCGCAGGTGCCTCGGCTGGGAGTGCGCTTACGACTGAACTACCCATCAGCCATGCATCCCCAGGTCACGCACCAGAACACGGGATTCGGGGTAATTTTTTATAGAGGTTTTCTTCCTCGCAGTCCGGGCGGCTAAGCCAAGACCCTCGCCCCCGATCGGCATCGCGAGACATAACCACGACACTCCTTTCGGGACTACGATATGCCGACAGTGGTAGGGAGACAACGTCTCCTGATACCTGCTCGGTGGCAGTGTAAGTGCACACCGAGCCTGTCCTACCTTTTTCCACCGCTAAGCGGAGGTACTCCGACCCTAAAGAGTCCCACCATAGTGATTTTTTACCGAGGTTTTCCTCCTCAATGCTCCGAAGAGCGAAGAACCAACAGAGCATCCGACAGACACGTCCGCTCTGTTGGACCAAATCTCGGCCGATTTGCCGAAGAAAATGGCTTCCTCTTCGTGCTAGAATATTAGCCGTTGGTAATGATGAACAACACCATCACCAACGTTTCCAGGGTGCACCACGTGGAGGTTTTCTAGCCCAGCACCCCACCGCCTCCAATACCTGTGCCATCCTCTCTGGTTAGTAATACAAACCGCTTATCAAAAACAATGTCTACGAATAGTAATAATGTACCAGAAAACAATCAAATTAGGACGAATTTATTACAGTGCTTCAGATGCCTCCCCATTTGTATTCCATGTGCAGAGAGAGCAAGAGTTTCTTAGTGACAACACTACCATTCATCCCATATCATGTAGGTATTTTTTGAAGAAAAATAATATCAGGGACATTGTAAAAAGAAGTGTAAAGCGTACTGGTACTGGAACTACTCTTTTTTTCAGCATTTCTTTGGGCAGCTAATACATTTCTCACAAATAGTGCCTTAAAAAACAATTGCAACGCTTTCATTTCGTCATGTAATATAACATTATGGGTGTTGTTAGAGGTGTACCCATTAGCTAGGATGAGAATGAGTAAAAAAAAAAGACTATGTCTGAAAGGACCGGTAACATCTTAAAAGTCAGCCATTTGAAGTGCAAAACTGCTATTAGTTGCAATAGTGATTTTGTTTCTATAGAAACAGTTTTTTAGTTTGATGGTCAAGTATTGTTGAAAAGAGTACTTTCGTATAATAATGCTCTTCTCGTGGACCTTTAAATATTCTATACTATCCAATGTTATATTGCATGTTGCAAATACGGGCACATAATGTAAAGTCAATGCCTAAGTGTTATAAATAAAGTCAAGGTCACTTGGGGAGAGCTGTTCCATCGATGATGTTTACGTTATCTGCTGTCTTTGCTCTGGGCAACATTTTGCCACTAGTAGAAAACGTCCTCAATTTCACGACAAAAATCTATTAAATAATCGTTGGCCAAAAATTCAATTGCCTTTTGAAGCCGTAAAACTTCAATCACCTCATCAAACCAACCACCAATCCACAGCCACAAATCACCAACTACTCATATCCCCATACATTTATATACTTATATACTCAGATTTATACTACTACTCTCTCACATCCACTGAATTCTCCTTCCAAAAATCCATTCCGTAGAACCCCTTACAAAAAAAAATAGTTTTTATTAAAGAACACCTTCCTCGACCTAATAACACAGCTTACGATCAAGCAGCTCATGAAGCCTTAATGTAATATTATAATATTCCATCAGTATCCAATGGATATGGTTCTGATGATTCTCCTATTTTAGATATGTCCGTAAAAGAATTAATCATTCAACTTATTTATATATTACCACAATCCAGCACTCCTTCTAGGTCTAACGTTGATGTTTCACCATTAAATATACTGAACCCTAATAAGAACAATAATAGAATAGGTCCCATCGGTAATACAATGAAATTGTCATAGCATCGACAACAAGAAAAAACATTTAATTTACTTCATTAATAAATGTAATTGAAATATTAAATAATGCGTGTAATAAGTGTTTCGTTCAAAATATAAGGTTATTCATATAATATGTTAGAGAGTCAGTTAGCTACGCAGGCTAGGTTAAACGATTTTTTCAAAATATAATAATGTGTGGCCTATCCTATATACAGGTGGGCCACGAATTATACCAAACAAAAAAACGCCAAGCACATCTGGTCTTCTGGGTGGCCATGGATTGTCGCCTCGTCTGGAAATCAGCTTTTTCGGAAACATGTCTTTGACCACGGGCAGGGACTTACTGGATGTGTGTCAAGTGGCTCCATCTTGTTAAAACCATATGTTACAATTGAAGCAAATTCCAGTAGCATCGGTCCAAAGAACTCCCATAACATGTTTGCGCTGAATGTTAGACTCAAATGTTAACGAATTCTTGGCCTACCTATATTTTTCTACAATTTCTTTTATCAAAATTTTACTAGTGACACCTGACGTATCATGCTTTATTTTCGAAATTTCGTATTATAAATTATTATAGCAGTAAGTAGGTTGTTTTATATTTTTTAAGGTATAAAAAGTTTTTACTAATAACCTATAAAAAGTTAGGGCCACAGAAAGATTTTTCTTTGTTAGGTATAACTATATAATACGAGTATATAATATATATACAGTATAACTATGGTTATAGCGTAACACATGGTGAGTTGCTGTAGCCAGCAAATTCCAGTAGCATTGGTCCCAAGATCTACTGTAACATGTTTGGACGGGATGTTAGATTCAAATGATAACGAATTCTTGGCCCACCTTATATTATATGGATAAGCTGTTTTCTAAGTTTTTATTGCTCTTGGCTTAAGCACAAGTCGGTATAGCCATTAAAAGAAACGTATTGGCTACTTTAAGTCGTAGGAATATTCAAATAAGTTCTATATTTGTCAAAAAGTCAAGTGTCATCTCATGTCATCAGTCTGATCTCAGTTTTAGTTATAACTAAGTTAAACGTGACTTCATGTATAAACTTTGTCAAATAGATTCTTCCAGAAGCGTTTCCGTTTTTAAAATGGCTCTAAGTGAGTTTGAATCGGTTAAGCTGTATGTGATTAGAATAACCTGTGTTAGTGACAAACTTATGGCGGCATTCCAATAGGTATGTTAGCTGATTTATTAGTCAAACATTGAATATTATCAACCTTGAATTCCACCAATTCAATAGATTAATCAGGATAATCGCTCAATCCTATCGAGGATTCTCAGAAATTGTTCCCCTTATAGGTACATAGGTATGAAGTCCATCTCACTATACAATTTTTTTATGTCTGACTGATATGACGAGCACAATTACCAGAAGAAATTACGTTTCTTATCACGTTTCTTAAAGTTAAACACACAGTAGTGTTAAAAATTGAATTTTTAATATTTATTAATTATCTCTTTTACAACTTCCTTACTTGTTTACCATAGAGGTTATTTCACTGACCTACTAGAGGAGACGGCCATCTATTTACTATCGAAAGATTCTTGGTTACTTTCGATAGTAAATAACTAAAATGTTGCCTTGACTTCCTTTGTCAATGTAGGTAGATAATATTTTAAGAAGTACAGCGACTGTTACTTGTTAAAATTTGTATATTTCATATTTAGTGCAACGTGTCGAAACTTGCAAATCGCTGCCGCTGCCTCCGCCGCCGTCCACAAAGCTTGTTCAAACGGGCAAAGGGGAATATTGAAAGTTTCTTGTGAAAATATCTGCATACAACTCATTTTTCTATTCAATTGACATTTCAACTTTACCTGATAATAAAGCATTATTTTTGACATGTGTTCGATTTGTTATGAACGAAAAAAATCATGAATAGGTACTATTTGCGAAAACTTTGGAGATGGACACTAAAGGTAAATGAGATGAGATGATCAAATTTAAAAGTGGGTGTCAAACATTTTGGGTACAGGCAGAAAAACTGGGAAAATATCCTGGCGTTTGGTGAATTGAAAGTGTTTCCCTCGTCAAATCTCCTCGAAAAAAGTTTTAGTGTTGTTACAAACCTTTAAACAAAAAAATGGAACACATTTAATATCACGGAACGGGCAGATTTATGATTATTCCTAACAAAATTGAAACCAAATATTAATAAATAAGTCCACTAAAATTATGTCTATTTTGTGATTGTTATTGTAGAAGTTACGCTACATTATTAATGTTTAATTTTAATTATATGTTACGGCTGTTATCATACTATATTACAATGTAATATGATAACAAATAATAATTAATAGGGTAATAATTAAATATTTAAACAAATACAATACATGAAAATACATTATTTTCTTTTTATTTTTACCGCTCCGAATGTGGAGTTTTCTAAATAAAACAAGTCTGAATTGATTGATTTCTTATGCTGTGAGTAGATAGTAAAAAAAGTAAAGTTGAATGCAATCACTTTTTTGATTGGTCAACTTTACCTACAGCACAATCAATTAATTAATTAAACAAATATATTTTACAAACTGTTAATTCGTGGTTGGAACTCAGTCATGACGCAAATTTCATAGTTAGATCTTATTTCCACCTATTTTTGTCGAGTTTTTGAAATGTAGATATGTAACTTCAGGGGGTCCACTAAAAGCAGCTAAATTTTGAAAGTGGTTTATGAGAAAAAGAATCTTAGAACCTCTGCTATATAGATGCAAAACAAAAATTTTTTAAATTAGACATGATTCAAGGCTGAGTGTGTATCTACGATCAAACATTAATGAAATAACAAACTTATATGGCATTACTAGTAGCTATCCACTTCAACACTTTTATTTAAGTTACAAGTAAATACAAATATTAATAATGTTAATATATCTTTAAAATTAGGACCCACTTAAGAAAATTAAAATACTAGAAAATAAAAACAAGGAAAATATTCACAACATTTACATACAATCGTCGAAAAAATTCTGCGCATCATCGTCTACTGGTAACGTTCCCAGAAGATTGGTAACATAATCACGTTCAATAGCATGAATATGTGTGCGTAGGTAACTACATAAGTTTAAAAGCCAGCAACCGAGAAAATATTGCATGAGTAGGTAAAAGAAAACGTAAATATATAAAAATACCTAACCTAGATTGCAACTAAACGCCTTTTTGGTTTCATCGGTCAGTCCGCGAATGTGGTGCATATTGCAACCTATAACAAATTCATAGTGGCGGATTTACCAACGGACTAAGTAGGCAGGCGTCTGGGGCGGTAAATATTACAAGGCGACAGAAGCGGATAAAAATGTTTTACATATAACAGAAAAATCTAAAGTCTTTAAATTTAATAAACAAGTATACCGAATGTGAATATGAATTTTTAAAATATTCCAACAGCGTTTCAACATTATAATTACAATTGCTATTCTAAGACTGGGTGTTCTTTGTGTCCATTTCATGTATAAGGTGGGCCATCAATTAGTTAACATTTGAAAAATCGTATAAAAAATAATTTGATATTTTAAAAATTATTTATTTATACGAAAGCTAATTAGTTGGAATTCAATTTTAAAAATTACATCCTAATGACCACCGTTTCGACGTTTGCACTCTTCTAAGAGAGCACCGAAATTTTAGAATACTCGTCTACGTTGTGTATTTGGTTTATCGACCTAGACAAGATTCTTCAAATAACTCCATAAAAAAGTCTGCTACAGATAGATCTGGACTTCTGGGTGGTCGTGGAATGTCACCTCATCTGGAAATCAGCTTTTCCGTAAATATGTTGAAGGTGTTAATCTCCGGACGTACTAATACGACTTAAAAAAATCTTTTAGTGTTTGATAATTCATTTATCGAGAAAGGTTAGAGGCTATCATCGCGCTGCGATCAATAGGCGTATTAATGAGTATGTTGCAATATCGGGAGAAAATAATTCCTTTTGAGAGCTTCCATTGTGTGAGCTGCGTAAACGATTAAAGTTTTACAAAAATAATGTATTTTTTGCACCAGAATTTTTTCTTTCTAAAAGATTAAAAAAAACGTATCTTTAAGATTAGCGTACTAAAATCTTTTTTATGGTAAAAAAATCCTTCACACTGTATAAAATCACGTTACGGTCAATAGAAGGCGCAGACGAAGTTGCACGGGTGAACTACTAATTAAATTGGCAAAATGTTCTGACGAGAGCGGTGGCACGGGGATGGCAATTCGTTCCAGAAAAAACGATTCGAAATCGAAATCGTAACCTGATGAATCGATTCACAAAGAAGTCGTAGTCGAAAAAATCGATTTCAAAAAAATCGTTTTTATTTAGTCTGCTTTACAACGTAAATTGTAATTTTATGGAAAGCAAGAAAGATACCATAATATTTTTTCTATTTTTAGTAAAATTTTTTAATTCAGTAACAATTATTTTTATAACAAAAAAATTGTAAATTTATCAGGTATAAAAAAGACATTTATTTTCTGAACGTATTTTTAGATTAATAATTTTAACAAAAACAAATGACTTCAAATTGTAACTCTAAAACTAATGATTTTGATGAAATTTAAATTGCACCACAACATGAGAAGCACCAGTTTTCAAACAAAAAATAATATCCTAAATTGATCCAGGCTTTTTCGAGTAATCCGATAACATTGAAGCGATTATCTTCCCTTAAATATTTTTTAAGCCGTCATAAATACTTTATAAAAATAAATATTTGTTTCGGTAATCAGAGTAAAATATTATGAATTGCAACTTTGCGACAGTTTATTAATCAAGGCATGAACAAATGACGCAATAACAAAAAATATAAAAAGTCAAAGATAACAATCGTTTATTTATTGAAGAGGAGTGAAGGAAACTAAACACATAACAATTTCGCGAGTTTCTGAATAATGAAATGTACTTAAAACATTTTTTTTTTCGTTATGTGTTGAATACTATGGAGTATGCTATACTACAATTATATAACTTTCTATACTCTATCTATTAATATATTGAAATATTTTTTCGGTATAGTTTCTACCTAAACATAAAACAATCGAATATCGCTTTTCTAAGATGAAATATTTATTCTCTAAATCGATTTAGTGCTACATATCAATTTAAAAAAAGCCCTTTTTTTTGTTTCGAGAAATCGATTCTTTGATCAATCAATCTGAGAACTCTATCTTTGAGCAAGACTCCATCGAGTCTTGCTTTTAAAAAAATCACAGATTGCCCCAAAATAGATAACATATTAATGAACATTTATTCTGATTCGGTTTCATCAATTTTTACGGGATGTACGGGATGCACGGGACGTGTCAGGTACGCTGTGATTGGTTATTTTCAGGTCAAACTTAGAATTCATCGAACCATAGTCATAGGACAGGGTTAGAAAGATGAGCGATAAATATAGTTGAATGATCTGGATAATCAAAATTTTAATTTTTTATTATTTGTATATAAATATACTAGAATAGCAAATTAAAGTAATATTCACATTGCATTGAAATTAAGCAACATTATTTATAACTTTTAAAAGTTTTATTATTTATAAATCCATTAAAAATCGTTTTAACATGTATTCAACCACCTAATCTTTAAAAAAAGTGTGTTGTAAAAGTCCATACCAAAACTGGCGTGTCTAGAATAGGTATGGCGGTATTCAATGATCTTCTACATATACAAGTATTCTCTTGATGGGTCATAAGGTGTTAAAATCGAAAATGAGTTAATAAAACAAAAACTTAAGACATTCTTGGCACGACATCCTTAAAATTTAGAATCAATCAGAGATGATTGTTTCGAAGATACCGAAGAGATCGAAAAAAAAACAAACGAAAAGAAAAAAAAATGACGAAACACCCAAAGAAGCTCTTAGATTAATTGTAAACTTTCAGAGATATTAACTCAAAGGGATAGTAGAGGATAAAATAATTTCCTTTTTAATATATAAACTATGTAAGTATATCTGAGATAGACGAACAGCAGAAGGTTTAATAATACTAAGAACTTGTTACCATCGACCTTGACAGAAAAAGCTTGCTTACAAGAGATGTATCCTTAGAATTTAGGAATTGATTTAACTCAGGAACGTGTACACTTTCAAGGTTACTTTTCGTCTGAAAGAATTTTAATAGCCAGATATTCTATATCATAACAAAGTTTATCTTTGTTTCTGCGCAACGAGAATTTGGAGCACATTTACGCAAACTAGGATATTGTGTCTGGCTTTATATGCACTTCCAAATTTTTTAGATAAGTGAATGGTTTCTCATAGTGACTTTCCTACCATATTAAGACTAATTTTGTTAATAGATAACATAAGGATATTATATATGACCTCACACATCTTACACACACGTGTTTTATTCAAAATTACCAAGAGCCTGTGCCATGGTAACGAGACTGCTGGTTATATTTCTAAATAATAGTGCTCATCACACAAATATTTGTCCTATAATATATAAACTGTGATCATATTATATCAAATCAACCAAATCAAATCAAATCAAATCAATCTATCACCGTCCACTACTGAACGAAAGTCTCCCCCAAGGAGCACCAACCATACCAGTCTTAGGCAATCCGCATCCATCCGCTGTCAGCCACCTTCTTCAAGACACTCCATCGCACGCTGAGCTACTTTGAACTTGACCAGTCCAATGGTCAGTATCCACGTCTCGGCCCTGTTATCATTACGGGTAGGCCGCACTGATCAAATACCTTGGTCTTTAAAGATTGTGGAATCGGCGACTCCCGATCGAAGTTGTGCCGGCCAAGTTTAATAATTTGCCCAAGGTAGATGTATTTCTGCACAATCCCGATAGCAGCACCATTTACTGATACGGGACTCGGGGATACATGCCTATTATACATGATTTTCGTTTTGTCGATGTTCATCCCCAGTCACACTCGTTTTGAAGAGTCGTACATGCAGAGATTCCGTCAGGATGACTATATCTGCAAACCGCAGATATGAGAGGTATGGGCCATTCATATTGATTTCCTGTCCGTTCCAATCGAGCGTTTTGAAGACTTGTTCCAATGTATTGGTAAACAGTTTCGGAGATATAACATCTCCTTGTCTTACCCCACGATGCAATTGGATTGGTCTTGTGCTCTTTTCTTGTACTCTTTTCTTGTACTTGGGCGGTAATTGTTGCAACTTCACAGAGGCATCTCATCACCTGGACATATCGGCAGTCGACCAGACATCTCTGCATGGATTTTAGGACAGCCCAGGTCTCGAGGATATCGAAGGTTTTCTCGTAGTCCAAATACGCTAGACAGGGAGGCTGATTATATTTCTCTTTCTTTTCGATAATTTGCCTTAAAGTGTGTATGTGGTCCACGGTACAGTCACCTTTTCGAAATCCAGCCAGCTCCAAGGGCTGGAAGTAATCGAATTATTGGACAAGATAATTCCTAATAACACTTGAAAACTACATGGTTCTTGGTAGCGAGTGAAATTGGGCGGTGTTCTTCAGTAGGCTTTTATCTCCTTTCTTGAAGAATAGCACTACTACGCTCTTGCTCCATGCCTTCGATGTAGTGCCAGTATGAATGACGGCATTAAATAGCTTTGAGAGCTCTACTAATATTGGTATTACACCGGCTTTTAGAAGCTCTATTGTGATTCCATCTTCACCAGGAGCTTTGTTATTGTTAAGTTATCCAAGTGCCATTCTAATCTCGCCCAGATCGATGTCGAGAAGCTCATCTATGAGGTAACGTGTTAGTCTAGCACGTGGGTCATGCGCACTACGAGTCTGTATAGGTCCTCATAGATCTTTGCTACTTCAGCGAGAACCTCAAATTTAGAGGTGATGGTGGTACCTTGTGCTGTTTTTAATTTAGTCAGCTGACAACATGAGGCTTTTAGCTTGGTAAAGACTTTTGTACCCTTATTTCGGATAATTGTATCCTCAATCGTTCGAATATTTGTTTGTCGAATATGTCGTCTTACCAGCCTTTTTACCTGCCTATTCAGTTCCTGACGCTCAGATAGAGCTGTGTTCGTTGCCTCTCGTCTTTTCCTCATAAGATCTAAGGTCTCGCTTGTGAGTTTCGACTTGCGTCCAATGCTCTTGGCGTTGTTTACATCTTGCACGGTTTGCTGTAGCTGGAAGCTTTCACACTCAACTTCGGCGTGTTGCAGAGTTGGTCTAAGAGTCGACTTTGTCAGGCGCGCCCGTTCCGTTTTGATGCATAGATTTAGGGTATCTCTCACGAGTCGGTGATCACTGCCTATGTTGAACCTGTTGATCATAGAGACATCCCTAAATATCCCACATTATGTAAGTATGTGATTTTAAAGCATACCTTAACCAATTTAAAAAATCTAGTGTGGTAAAGTTTTTTTAGCACAGAAACAGATATAATAAAAAGTTATTTTTTGTATAAACTTCACTAAGTCGTGACTTGTAACAGACTGGGAACTAGCAGAATAATCCCTTAGTTTACAATCATATTAACGGCGGAGACCAGCTAACATATTGACGACAATATTTAATTATAAACTTGTTTTTATATTGACAACTAGTAAGTTGTCGATGTAATTCAATACCCTGGTATACTTACCAGAGGTTAGTAAGGGTGGCAATAATTGAATAGTCTAGTGGCACCAAACATGTAAATCCGCCACTGCAAATTTGCTTTCTTGGCTTCTGTTCCTTTTCTGCACGGTTGTGAAATAGTTGAGGGCATCAGCCAATGTCGTGGATATGCCGGCATAGTGGGTGGACCAAATTTAGGGGTGTTCACTGTTGATATGAAAAAGACGACCAACTCATCATCCTCTGCCCTTATCTTCTACTCTACAACATAATGTACCTTTAGATTATTTATATGGCATATAAATAATCGGATAAAACATTACAGAGTTCTGACACAACTTTTAAAATAGGTAGGCACTGCACGTTGAATTAAGTACCTACCCATAATTTGAATTGCTTTGTTGAAATTTAAGAAAATATTTACAGAAACGCAGGTACCTATCATACAAATACAAATTGATGAATCAAAAAACTAGATTTTTGGTGTAGTTATAAGTTTTGTGTCAGTATCTGTTGGATGCATCTAAATTTATAAAATATTTTACCAATTTTCACTATACTCGTCCAGACATTTCTAAACTACCAGACAGTCTTAACAAAGTAAAATCAATTAAACACAAGTTAAATGAATACGAAAATACAACAATATTATTCACACATAACTGGGCATTCTTAAAAAGGCTACATAGGAACAAAAGCAAAGCGACAATTGGGTCGACGACCTCGCAATGTCACCTTTAGCACCTAATGACCAGATAAGCCTCGCCCCTACCTCCTCTCTTATACATGCACACACCCGCGCCTTCTTCTTATCTAATTGTCGTACACTTGAATGTATCAACTTATTATATGTACGCCTAAAATGCAATTTTGCTTATCTAAAATGCATACACGACACTTTTATAAAGAAATATGACAGTAACGCGCTATTGGCGAAGGTCGCAGTAAAAGAGTTCGTATATATATCTATGTGTCACAAACTATGCATGTTTTTTGTCTTTTTATTTATTGAGTAGAAGATACACTAGTGTTGTACGTTTGTATTGCACCACATTGAATTTAAATCTAGTATACGTATATACATGAACAAACATTATAAAACAGTTCTCAATGTTTCTGATCAATTCTAAGTCAGATACATGATAGATCAGGTCTCATCATTAATACATACAACTTATACTTTGGAATGCTACTAAATGCACATTCTTATACTACCAGTTATTCTGTAACTGCAATGTAAAAAAGTAATATAATATACTTCAGACACTACGCAGTTATATGTATTATATTTAGCCACATGGCAACAGTTCGGCAGCGGAACGGCAGCGCGGCTGATAATTGTGTACAATACGTTTCATTCGGAGGGCACCTTCAAACGATGCCGTTGACCGTGGTCAGGGACAAGCGGGCCCTGACCGTGCTTCGTTGTGCCGCGCGGCGCGCCTCTCGACGGAACACTCAACCGCCTGGCCTAAATCGAGTTGTTCTAATAACGAGCTGATGTATTCGAGATATTTATTATACTCGATATACTCATCTCATAAAATTTCTGTAAATTATATAAGAAAAGTTAGATAAATTAGTACCTTAACATAATTTTACATGTAGGTTTTTTAAATACCTAATAAAATTTATGAATATACATAAAGTCCACAGAAAATATTCTTTGGTCTGTGGTAAAATCCATCGTTGATTTGATTAAGGATTTAATCAATTATATTATGAGAACACTACTTCGAACATCGGCTTGCCATATGCTTCTGTCATAAAATATTATAGTTCCATAATTCATTTTGATAAGGACTTTGTACTCTAAATAACATTATATTATAAATTCGAAAGGTTTAGCGGTTTAGGCGTGAACGATGATACCTAGTACAAATATATTTACTACATTATAGCATTTACATAGGTTTAAACTCGGAGTTTGACTTTGATAACCTGAAAATAGTAGCTACCATTCTCCGCACTAGTACAGATCAGCAGAAGTGGTGACACATTGTTGATACAGACGTGACCAATTTTTAAGATCTTCATTACTACACATTGTTTGTAAATAAACTAAAGTTCTTACTTTTACATATTTAAAAAAAAAAAACAAATTCAAGCCTGTCTTTGCTTCTAAAATTTTCTTAAAAATGCATAGACATTATTCTCTTCATATGTCATGTATAGAATACATATTATATTTAAGCGTACTTAAGTGGAAAAGTGGAAAGCCGATAGAAGACTCGTGAATTGAATTCGATTCATTCGATTAAACTAGATTCAACGCCAATATTCAAAATCTATACGCTGATAAATAAAAATGGGGTACATAGTTGTTTACTTAAATAATTGCTGTTTACAACATTTTTCTAATCCACCTGTATTTTAAAGATTTTTTATACTTAATTTCATGGTTCATAAGGTTCATGAGAATTAAAACAAAAATGTATTATTTATATTTTATTACATCAAGTAATATCAATTTAACATACAAATTCTTCATACACAAAACAAGTAAGGATTATTCAATGTAAATCACATTCACTCCATGAAGATTTCAATGCCCGCACAGAATAGCATCCGTTTACAATAGATAATCTTTATTAAGTTACTTAGTGATACATTAATTGTCCATACAAATATTTACAACTAAAGTCTAGTTACTTTAATTACATATATGATATAGGCATATAAGACAACATAATATGGGATGCAATATTCAGATCAACAGCAAAGACAAAAATCTCTCCATTTTCCTCCAATAGAAGACATACATTTGAATAATTCGGTTCACATAATTAGACATTACACATACACCCGAATTAGTTTCTACCTAGTACATCACAACCCTTATAGCCATTCTTTAAAACTTTATCAAGTTAAATCGCTTATCATATTATAATATACTACAACGATAGATGCTGCTATTGTTACAAAAACACAATATGTATTTTATATTTATCAAAAGCTAGCGATTAGCTCTAATTATATTGTAGACAGTAAGTGACCCTAGTATGACGTTTAACAATTACTTTGAATATTGTCCTTTACCCCATACACCATTTAAAAAGTCCTCTTTTACGCAGGGTCACTAATCTATATATCTATCTACACTAATTAGTAAACTCATACTAGGGTTGTAGTTAATGGACATGTTAAAATCAAATACACAATGGGCCAATTTCAATTTTGATATGGCTTTACCAATTAAATATTAACTTCCAAATTACCCTGTAAATTTTGGTTACGGGAGTCTAGTCATTTGTCCCCCGTAAAATGCATTAAAACATTATTACACTTGATATTAAGCTAGCAAGCTGTACTATAAAAATCGAATTAGTAACAGCTTGATGTTAAGATTCGCTTACTTATTTTAGGTAAAAATAATTGTCATATTTCAGCTTCATACGAATATCGTGTAATTTTGGCCCACTCTAGTCCTAATAACCTTATTCATACATTTCAACAAAATTTAAATCAAACGACAATTGTACACATTTAATAAAATTGTAAAAAAAAATCTGACTTAATTCTTAGGACACCAATGAAGAAATCTATGTACATTTCAAGTTGTATCATAACATTGATCACAAATATAGTATTTACAATTTATAGGACCATATCAAAAACATAATTTCACCAAAAATTGAACTTTAATTCGATGCAATAAAATCGCAACTAAAATAAAATAGTCCTTAATTCAAGTGATCCAAACTAGCAATCTTTGCCATGTTCATTGACTCAGCAATGAACAAACTGTATTCTAAATGATGTGCCAAAAACAATAGTTATTAAACTACGTAGGAATATCCGAATCGAATTTGATTTTGTTCTTAATAGAATTCATGAACACGTTTTAAGAACCCTCCTACAAAAAGTAAATTTTGTAACAAGAGCTTGATATACGTTTAATCCTTTTGTTTTTCATATATGGCACGTGGCGGTACGCTATACCAAATACGGACAATGCAGCATGGAGACCCACACTATAGTGGCTTATTGAGATGCTTTTCTCAGACTCTGCTTAAAAGAACCAGGATCAAAACGGGAGGGAAAGAAGTGCGCTGGTAGGGAATTCCGGGAATATCAGGCTTTCGAAAAGTTGCCCACCCTTACGTGTAAACAATTCTGCGTTGCCAATTATATATAAACTTCAGATAAATGCTGATAAATGTTTTTTTTTTCATAAACCGTTTTACTCATAGATACAATACGGAGCCCACCTATAAGTCGCAGAGAGCCCGGACTCTGATAGGGTACCAGCGATTTGTTTTCTGGGATACACCCAATTTCCTTGGTACTGGTCTATTAGACAATTAAAGTCCGACAAAAACATCCCAATGGTCGCCTTTTGAGGAGTATCCGAAGGGATTGCCGTATGAAAAAAGTTTTACTGCCAGCAACTGAGCACACCTAGACTCCTGACTTTCATAAAATGGTAAGATGTGTCTCTTATTCTATTAGACAGCCAATGTGTTAACTGTACTAAGTCTTGGTTGACCTCAAAAAATTATTTATATTTCATATACTGTTACAAAATTTTCATTATTATGATAGGTGGTTTTTTTTTTTTGGTGACCTCGGAGAATATCTAATGACAGAACCTAAAATCATCTTTAGTTTACAAATAGATGCAATAATGCAAAAGTAAGTATTCCTGAACCATCCGTTTCCTTTTTGCACTAAATCCCGTAATGCCTCCAAAAACAATCAGGAATCAAAGTTGCAAGTAAAACTAAGGTTCCAGACGACATCGTAGAAACACCTCGACTACATTCATTATCAGCACATAATATGAAAACTTGTTGCTGCTATTTAAAACTTCTTGTCCTTTAAATAGATGAACCAATCTAAAAGAATTTTGGTATAAAGGTAAACAATAGATATGTAAACAGACAAGGTTGCAAGCACTGGCTAAATTTACAAAGTCTAGATTACAAAGTCTAGTGAGAGTAGGTTTATTTTGCTTTATCACCTTAAAACTTTTTAAAAATGAGGGTTGACATAAACTTTTTGCTTGCCATTGCCACAAAGCTAGCACTCAGACCTCCAGTCACTGGCAATTGCAGAAATACTCATATTTATGTAGGAGTGGTATTAAGGAAAAAAAAAATTTAAACCCATTTATGAACTCCCTGTACCCCTATACAGGAGTCCCAACAGCAATGCATTCTTGTTACCAGCCAATAATAAATGTGAGATGGGTAAAGCCAGGGTTAGAACTAGGTAGCTGTGCTAAGACTTACCTAGTCTACCTTTGTCTCTTTACATAATTACTAAAGATATATATTTTAATTGGTTATAGTTTTTATTTTTTTATGAATCTGATAAAATTAAGCCATACAGTCCTTGTAAGTCTTATTTTTACTTTTTAAAATAATTATAATGACACAAAATTTCTTAACCATGCATGCTATATGTACAATTTAACAAGAATTATTTACCAAATCAGACCATGACATTTTTAATTCTTTAATAGGAACCACCCCAATATATATAATTAGTTCAGTTCACCGAGTGATGGGCCCTTTTGATTTCTGACCTGGTTAAGAATGGAATAGCTTGTTACACATTTAAGTACAAAAAGTACTTTATTCAAGCATTTGTTTCATGCAACTCATTTGAGTATGTGTTTCGTTAAGGTTACAAATGTTAATGAAACTACCTAACATATCATTGTCAGCTTAAAAAGATGTTGGCCAATTCACCAAGGTACAGTCTTGCTTGAGCTTTTCTTTTTTTAAAATATTCTCTTAATTAATGAAGCTTAAGTTAGCCTAAGTCCATTTCTTCAAGAATCACTTACACTACACACAGACAATTCTTTAACATTTGGTCAAATATACCACCTACTTACGTAAAATTAATGGTTTTGGAAACATAGCTACAATCTTAGGAACAGATATCATAAAGCTAATTAACAAATTACAGATCAACATTGACATTTTGTAATCCACTATGTCTTTTAGAACATTCATCTTTACCGTGATAGTCCACTTTTCTCCTTTTTCTAGAGTCAAACCGCACACCAGTTTCCTGTACTACTTTTTCACTATTTTGGATGGCAGATATAATATTTTCTTTCGATGGTGGTACCAGTTTCAGTTCATCTATATTCTCATTAACTGATGGTTCAACAAGGTGCATCACAATACGTTCTAAACTCCTTGGATGTTCTACTGGAGCATCATCAGAGGCCAGTGTGTCATTCGTTTCAATGTGCTGCTTTTCAGCATCTACTATAACTGAATATTTTCGTTTCATTTCATCCATCATTCGTTGGCCATAATCTTCACCAATTACACTATTGACACATACAAAACTTTGAACTTTTTTCGTTTTCTTGTCAATTTCCAGGAATCCTCGGGTTCTCATATATGTAAAATGTCCAGAACGGGCCATCAATCTGTAGTAAGATTCACCAAATTCCCTACTTTCATCATACATTTGTCTCAAAACACAGATAACCCAACGAACATCCTCTTTATGCATGAACACAAAAGCTGAAGTTCCAGTGACTTCTTCTGTCATATAGCCTGTAGCCAAAGATATACTTTGATCACACTGGACGATGCGGCCATCTATCAAATGCCTTGTCCAATATTCAGAGTAAGCAGTTGGTGGTAGGATGCGAGCAGGCATAGCTGTAGAAACAACATGAATCATGCCAATAAAAACAAAATCATTTCCACTGGATGAAAAAGTTCTATTTGTCCTAACTCGTTGTCTTCTAATTATTTGTTCATCTTGCACTCCATTTGAAGTGGCTCTATCAGATCTCCTCAATGTGCCATCAATGCGACATCGTTCATACCTAGCAGGGTCAGAGCGAGCACCAGCTCTCATGACACGAATGTGAAAGTTGTGTTGTTGTTCAAATATCCTATTATCACAATGAGATTGAAGTTGTGGAGGGTAAATATGGCGCCGTAAGATTTCCATGTCCTCTGGATGAACATAGTTGTAAAAATCCTGCCCCAGTAGGTCAATATGACAGTAGCCGAGCTTTTCTTGAACATTAGGTGATACAATAAATATACGTCCCCGGCACGTTACCCCTAACATAATGCCACCAAGTAGGTCGAAGAACTTTAAGAAGGCTGGTGACCAAGTCTCAATGTGGCCACATTTTATAGTATCGCCAAAAACGTGCTCATTGCGAAGTTTATTGGCTGCGAGTCTCAATACGCTTGTCTTATCAACTTTACGCTGTGAATGCACTATATCAGACAATAAAGACATCATAAGACTGATTTGTGAATTATATTGGCTCCGACGTTGCTTTTCGGCTATTATACGAGCTTCTCGATCGCTGGCCTTGATGGCCGGTATACCTGGTGAGTGAGATTCCGAGGAAGAATCACCACTGTTAGCAGCTTGAGGATCGTAGCTTATTGCCGCCGTTGGCACACCCATAGTTACACCAAACTCCCCTGTCGAAGTGGTAAGCCCTATTTGACCAGCCATTGATGAGTGCATACCAAGGTGCGTACTAGTACTGCCCGGCGACGTCATATTGCCGACTGATATTACTGCACACAAATTGCGTCCTTGTCGGAATCATTCATCACGATCCAATAACCTTACATAAACAGGGAACACAAAAATATAGATACGCACATAATAACAAGTTCATTGATGATTTATTATGAATACGTTACTAACTAGTATCACATCACAATTAAAATAATAAGTTCAGCACCGTGACACTACATGCTCCGAGCGATGGACGCTAAGTTGTAACACTCGTAACTCTGTATACACTTCAACCTGACTATAACAGACAATTTGATTGAATTGAATGATTAAAAATGAAAATAGTGCGACAGTATTGCCAATGAAAAAATGCTTCCGGTTTCATCTTTATTAATTTAAAGTCGTCCATACACGAGCCCATATGCTAGGCATCATAAAGTCAAACCAGTGAAAGATATCCCAATGAAACAGCGACAAATTTAAAAAGAACAGAAGCCCACTTTCACCTCAACGGACATGTAAACGAACAGAATTGCAAGTATAAGAGCAGTGAAAATCCCAAAGCTAAACACGAGAGACAATTTCGTGCTCCGAAAGTAACTGTATGGGCTACAATTTCAGCAAAAGGAATCATTAGACTCTACTTTTTCAAAAATTCTTGAGGCGTTCTCTTACTGTTAGTTCTACTGAATATATGAAAATGTTACGGGAGTTCTTGGGCCCGATGCTACTGGAATTTGCTGGCTACAATCGTAACACATGGTTTCCACAAGACAGCCACTTGTCACACATCTCTTTATCGAAGCACCTCATTCCTGATGCGATCCCTTATAGGAACACCGAGCATGGCTCTTTTTATAGCCCGCTGAGCGACCGTGATCGATTCCAGTAATACATGTTCATTGAAAATGACGTTGGTTTTTTTCAAGTTCATCCATAGGTTAATGCGTATAAAAGATTCAGCTGGGTCATTCAACATCTATTGTAGATCCTGAAACTTTTTGGCATTATCATAGTCCATAAAGGCCAGATACAAGAGCTGATTATACTCTTTAGTTTTCTAAATAATCTTCCGCAGAGTGTGGATGTGGTCTATGGTGCTACATCCGCTCCGAAATCCAGCTTGCTCCTGTTGTTGGAAAGAGTCTTCGCACATTGGTTCATGTCGGTCGATAGTTCTTCTACCTGGTCTTGTCTCATTTTTTCAAGAATAAGACAACCACGCGCCAGCTCAACACCTCAAGTCAAAATTTTCCTTTTAATAAGATAATGTTAAAAATATTTCGTCTTTCGAGTATGCCGTGATAGGTGCGTATGCTTGAATAGTTTTGAGACTTATATTATTATACTTCTCAGTAAGCTTGACGATGAGGTACACTATCCTATTCGATACACAAAAAATTTACGCAACGTTGCTAGAAACGATTATTTACCAGAAAGTAAAGGTCACCTTAGGATTGTTGGTCTCCATCGCGAAAGTAAATTACGTTGTCTGTTAAAATTACTAAATCAATATTTTGCGTAATTGCAGCATAGTTGGTCTTAATTTTCAATGAGTGCATTGAATGTGGCAATTTTTTTTGTATATGATATTTATTTATCTTAAGTTTTCGATTACGATTTTCATGATACTCCTCTACTACTAGTGAAGAATTGTATCACTCTGGAATTAGGATTACTGCTTGCGATCGTCTTATCGCTTATTTGGGTAGTAGAATCCATTGAAGTTAATAGTAAGAGGTTCTTTGGGGTCTCTGGTCACTGTGCCGCATAAAACAATTTCAGTAACTCAGGCACTCGTAAACCCAGCGCCTTAATACATTCTACTACCAGGGCCTGGTGTTGCACGCTGCCTCTTTAAAATTCGATCACGAGGCTGCGACAATCATATTATTATTTATTTGTTTATATTCAACAGAAGTGGTCCGAGGACAGATCTCTGTGAAACACCACACGACATGAATGGACTGTTAAAAGCTGTTTAATATGTAGAATTAAATTTCAAGTGATTATTTACTTTCTTTGTTTTTTACTGATTGCGATTACATTTTGTCCTTGCTTTTAATTTTATATTTAATTAAACAGTAAATTTTTCAATAGAATGAAATGTCAAAACATGAAAAGAAGAAAAACATTTCACTGTTGTGAATTTTTTACTTAAGTCTGAGTGAAAAATAATAGTGAACGTAATGGACAGCTTTATTAAAATTCTCTACCAACTGCCATTATTTTTATACGTAGGAACATCAATGCGACACTATATAAAAAATATCCAACTCAGTTTATTTTTTGCGCCTGTCTTACTTTGCCATTTTTCGGGCATTTATTGTGATGGCAATACTCAGACTTCTGACTTTATGTAGGGGTGTCCACTTAAAAAATATATCGATATTTATACTCGATGTATAACATTGAATCCCAGCCTCGATGTTTTTCGATGTATCGCTGGAAAACAACGATATTTTTTAAATATCGAATACTTTCTACAAAAGTTTAATATTATATATAGTAATATACCTAAACTAAATAGTGATTTTCTATGACTAATTTGAATAGAATTGTACTACTAAGAGCTATTCTATTAAGTACACCTAGGGGTGAGATGACTGAGATGAGTTACATCTACATTTTGTAAGTGAAATAAAAACGACAAATTAATAGTAATATTTAATTACTTATCACAAAACTTCAAAACAGTAATAGAAAAAAGACATAATTATTTAGTACTAGCCTTAATGTACCTGTAAAAAATTACTTTCAATTTACCCATTTAAGACCAATGCTCTTTAGACAAACTGTGCAAAAATAAAAGTTTACTTAATCTTTAACTTTTCATTGAATGAAACTGTGAAAGAAAGTGAATATAATAAACGTATATAATCCACAGACTTCACTCGTGGAGATTGAATGGTCGATCGATCTGTCAGGATAGATTAGGTAATTAAACTGGTCACTCACAGATGTCACTATTTTCAATTTGTCACTGCCCTAATGAACCTTATTTAAAATTAAAATTATCAGTTTAAAATTGTTTAGATTTTTATAGACTCCACAAGACAAGCAAATATTCGATGCTTCTAAAAATAAATATATCGATATATCGAATACGCACAATATTTATGAAACTATCGAATCAATCCGATATGTCGTATGGAAAACATCGAATAAATTCGATATATCGATGTTAAGTGAATATCCCTAACTTTATGTATTAGTTTGTTAAAAAAGTGTATGTAATGCGTAGGAGATTTTGTTGCATTTATATTTCTTTTAACATTTGTTTTGTAAATCGGTGTGGTGATGGTGTATTTCAGGGAATTTAAATATTGTTATTAATAATACTGCTAATTTCGTCATCTTTTAAGTGCTAACAATATATTATTGTGTGTAGAACCGATTTATTGTGTTTTTGTGAATCAAAGTGGAGACTATTATGTTGAAAAAAAATAATTAAAAATGTGGTTAAAACTTTTCGTCATTTCAAATATATTTACGATAAACTCTATAATATCTCAATATGGTAAATATCAGACCACCGGTAGAAAAACTTTTTATTAACTAATTTTTATATGTAAGCTTGGAAAACTTTTAGTTTCTAACCTTTCGCATTGTCCGGTCAAATTAGACCAAAAAATTAGGGTGAAATTACATAAATTCGCAACAAGCTGAATTTTGGTACAATTGTTCAAAACACGATTATAAACAATAGCTGAAAGTTCCCCATCATTCCCGTGTGCGGAAAAATTTTTATTCAAGGTCAAATGTCAAAAAAATGAGTTTTTCGCGATTTTCAGCAAAACGGTAAGTTTTATCAGAAAAATACCTCAGACTAAAATTGTAGATCATTAAATTATCTATAAAAAATATATCAATACTTTTAAATCAATACTAAAAAGAATATCAGGTAAAATGAAACCCAGTCCCTTCATTTATACGTAAGTGTAGCCTTGGGACAACATCTGTCTTCTGTTCAATTGTGTGCGTGGCTAGGGTCTTAAGCCCCCAGTACACAATGGCCCATGCGTGCCCACTACAGGCCATCGCCATTGTGTACAGGGGGTAATGGTATATGATGGCGGACAGTTGTCCATCGTGGCGCACAATCGGAGAGTTGTCGGTTTTTTGGGCACACTTCAAAGGAATCGTGGCGTAACGTGGCCTGTGGTGTTTACACAATCGGCCATTGTTTAGTTCGTCACCGGCCGCTGACCGGGATAGTTGTGTTGCGTGATATTGCCGTGGCGTGCGATCGTCCAAAATGTCAATGGCGTGGAGCAATGAAGAAACTTTCAAGTTTATTGATTTATATCAATCTGAGCCCGCAATTTGGGACACAAATAATGCACTGCACAAGGATAAGAACAAGGTATGTTTATACTATTTTTATTTTGATAGAAATTATGTATATCCATACTTAACTACTTACTTACTAATATTATAAATGTGAAAGTGTCTTTGTTTTGGTTGTTTATTAATTTGTTCGTTCATCGGATTGGCGTGATTTTTTGTGTACGGATACTTGAAGGGCTGTAGAGTGACATAGGCTACTTTGTTTTTCAAAAATCAACCTCTAACGGCCATACGCACAGACGTCAATTACAGTAAAGACAGCTTTTGTCATACAATAATAGCCTTTATTTGTATGGAGCTTAGGAACAAACACTTAAATAGGAATTAAGCCTTAATTGGTGTCTATGCGTGTGGCCGTAAATGGTTAAAGTGGGGGGTTAAAATTTGTATGAAAATTTATGCGCGGGCGAAGCCGCGGGCGAAGAGCTAGTCTATCTATACTTTTATACTAATATTAGGAAGGACTTATTGTTTGTGGGAATTGAATAAGCTCCGAAACTAATGTACCAATTTGAAAAATTCTTGTAGCATTAGAATTACATTATCCTTGATGAAAATAGGCGATAAAAGAGCCTCGTCTGAAAATAATAAATGTTGTAATGTGAGTACGATGTTTTCAGGTGAATGATGCATGGAATCGCATTGCAGACACCATGCAAATTCCTGTTTCGGAACTTAAAAAGAAAAAAGAGACATTGATGTCAGCATTTCGGATGCATTTTAAGAAAAAACAAGATTCGATACGATCTGGTATGGGAGAAGAAGAAATTTATAAGCCAATTTGGATTTTTTATGATGCTATGGAGGCATTTTTAAAAGGCAAATACACAGTAAAAAGTATAATTTCGACAGATGAGCAAAGGGTAAGTAAAACAATTAATTATTTTCCAATATTTTTATTGATAAGTAACTAAGTATTTACTCATCTTGATTACCACAAATTATAAACTAAATAAATTATGCATCATAGGCCCTACCACTGCATAGTCTTCTTTGATGGATGTAATTCATAAAATTTGATCTTATTTGCCTAGCATTAATAGGAGTCCGACGAGGTACAGATTGTAATGGTAATAGATTTTCTTCATGGTTTACTCTCATACCTACATGGATTAATTCACCATTCCTATCATAGCTGTCAGTACTGCCTGGTGGAGTATAAATATTGCGAGATGATTTGCTCTTTCTTAAAAAATTGTGTAGTAATAAACAGCTGTGGGTTATAATAGAAGTTTTAACGACATCTAATGGAATAGGTCTTTTAAATACTCTAAAAACTGATGATAATATCCCGAAAGTATTCTCTACGACCACACGAGAACGTGATAGTTGTTGATTGAACATTCTTTCTGGGGTACCTAACTGATGATGTCCAGGAAAGGGCTTCATAATATGAGAACTAAGAGCAAAAGCGCCATCACCCAGAAAAACATAAGGCATATTAGTATTACTTCCAGGAAGTGGGCAACAAGGTGGTAAATTAAGGGTCCCATCACATATTTTTTTCCACAAATTGCTTTGATTTAAAACACCTCCATCACTAATTCTCCCTTGGCTTCCTATGTCAGCAAACAAAAAACAGTAATCACTATCTACTAGGGCTAATAAAACGATGCTGAAACTTCCTTTGTAATTAAAGTATTCAGATCCGGTATGAGCTGGTGCTAATATGGTAATATGCTTCCCATCTATCGCGCCAAGACAATGGGGAAAGCTGAATCCTTCCGTTTTGGTCAGCCATTCTTCAGCACTTGTGGGAATCTGAAAAAATAAATATTATTTTTTCAGGCAGTTATTGGAGAACAGACAGGAGAAGAAACAGAAACTACAAGTGATGCCAGAAGCAACACAGAACCAAAGGACATAAATATAAAGATACCTGTACAGAGGAGACGTTCAGTTAAGCCACCTGAGTTAGAAAAAGCAGATAAGGAAATGTCAAAGGCTTTTAATGCGTTAAACCAGGCTATTCTCAATAAAGACCAACAAAATAAAACAGAGGACGACTGTGACTTGTATGGGAGGCTTCTTGCTAACAAACTCAGAAAATACTCAGATAATGAGAGACAAGAAATAATGTACGAAATTGATGGGTTACTATTAAAACGGCGTCGCAATTGTAGTCCTCAATACGTGTCTTCACCTTCTCAAATCATTATAAGTAAACGTCCGTATTCTTCAGCCACCAGCTATTCTTGTCCATCACCGTCGTCATCTGTGATCAATCGCCCCTCATCATCGTCTTCAAATCATTATATAATTACTTCTCCTATACAAAGCCCATCACCTATTCCACCTGCGCAAACTCCATCCCCTCTTCCACCTACTGAAATCCCTAATGCCTCATACACACAAGAAGTAGTTTATCAATCCCCCAACAGAATCCATACACCTGTCCCTACAATCCAGATACCTGAAGGATCCATGCAAATAATTTCTAACGAATTATATTCTCAGACACAGAGTCAGTCCCAAAATATTTTGCCTGATGCTTATGCAAAAGCTTTGAATGACGATTGTTAAAATGATTGTTAAAAAAATGTAATGGGGCAATAATTATTGATTAAAAAATTTGAAGTATATATAAATGTTTTACTAACTCACCTTAATCATGTCCTTTAGCACTTGGTTCAGAGCCAAACATACTTCAGGAATAATTCTGGATATGAGTGTACTTGATATTTTAAAATGGTAGTGCAGGCTCCTATAACTGTCTCCAGTCGCAAGAAATCGCAATGTCAATGCCAATCTTATTTTTGGAGGTATTGCTTCTCGCCAATATGTATCCTTTTTTGCAATAATTGGTGATATTTTTTGCAATATATACTCGAAATCACTAAATATAATATACGAACAAAGTTATCGAATTCCCCTGATGGTTCTGCAACAAGGTCGCTTAACAGATTGTCCATGAATTGCCTGAAAACGGTAAAAACAATCTTAAGTAGTCATGTTGTTTACGTTAACATTCTAAATATTAATATTATATCCTAAGTACCACATTAAAAAATCTACGTACCTTGTCCTGTTTCGATGAATGGTCAGCATCCACCATCGCCTTTTTCGCCATTTCCTTTTAACAACTTTGTGACGGTACACACTTCTGTAATACTTGTAAACAGTATACAAATAAATAGCCGCAGCCGTAATTACTTCGACGTCCATCGCAAGTGGTTTGCCAGGCAGCAATGAGCCATACGCCATTGTGTGAACACCAAGTGATCGTGGCCTACAATTGTGCATTGCAAAGCGTGGCCCATCACAGGCCATTGTGTACTGGGGGCTTTATACCTGCTATGATAAATGAAATAGCATGATTTTAGTCTGAAGCAGTACGCTACAGTGGAAACACGTGTTTATCCTAACCAATATCGTGCTATTTTGAATTTTATAACAAAAATGTCAGAATATTGTTTTATTTGTTCTAAACTTTTAACTTGTTACTGTTGAACGCGGTATAAAGACATTGATTAATGCAAGTATCGAAAGAGAAGATGAATTTTCGGAATATCTCCAAAATCAGAAATCTGTGACAATACATGAACAGTGTCGTAAAAATTATACCCGAAAGTCTTCTATTGCTGCATCTAAAAAGAGAGAACGTGAAGAGCAAGAAGCCAGTACTTCCACAGCAAGTCCTCCTCGTACTAGGTCACGTGTCAGTGAATCCGCTTTTTGTTTTAAAGAACAATGCTTATTTTGTGGCCAGGAGTTGAATGAAGAGTATGAAAAAAAAAGATCTTTAAAATTCCGCCGTCGAATTAGCCACGTAAGTACTCTTCAAGTTATAAATTCAATTCTGGAAGTAGCTCAGACTCGTGACGATGCTACAGCAAAAGCTGTTGTTGCTCGAGTCGGATTTGAACATGATTTAGTTGCTTGTGAAGCTAAATATCATCATGATTGCTATGTTTCTTTCTTGAGACCTACCACTGGAGCTAAAATCGGTCGTCCTAAAGATGAAGCTACGGATCTGGCAATGGAAGAAATATTCACTTACATAGAAAATAGCGATGATTGTCAGTTCACTTTAAATGAATTAAAAAATGTTTGCAAAACGACGACTTTAGATACCAGAACTATTAAGCTACGGTTAAAACTGAAGTATGGCGATCAACTTATCATCACACGCAATTTTTTGCAACTGCAAAAAGGGATGCAGCGCTAAATGTGGTTGCAAAAAAGTGGGTCTATTCTGTTCTATGGCGTGTACAAGTTGCCAAGGCAAGTCGTGCTCTAATGTTGAATCACCAACAATTGATGATACATTCGACGTCAACGAGCCGACTTGCGATACATCGTTATTGGCTGAATTTACTTGCACCCAAGACGAGGATGAACCAGAAGAAAATGAACAAGGAGAAAATCTAGAAGAAGAAGAACAAGGAGAAAATCGAGAAGAATTCGAAAATTACGACTCCGACTAATAAATGTCTGTACTTTTTTTTTTATCAACATCGCTTTTTTTCTGGCTAATATCAATTATTTACGATAGTTTCAATTAAACTGGATAATTACTGACTTGTGGAGTAGGCCTACTGGGGAAACCACGTTAAAAAAAACGCGCTAAGTATTGCATGACATGCATGACATGTGCATTTTATGACAATTGCAACTGTTACAACTTTTTACACTGCGATATCTCCGAAACGGTGTCTCGTGAGAAAAAAAGTATTGATATATTTTTTATAGATAATTTAATGATCTACAATTTTAGTCTGAGGTATTTTTCTGATAAAACTTACCGTTTTGCTGAAAATCGCGAAAAACTCATTTTTTTGACATTTGACCTTGAATAAAATTTTTTCCACACACGGGAATGATGGGGAACTTTCAGCTATTGTTTATAATCGTGTTTTGAACAATTGTACCGAAATTCAGCTTGTTGCGAATTTATGTAGCACCGAATGTCTAATTTGACCGGACTATTAGTTGAAAAAAGTTTTAAAATAAACCTTTTGGGTGATTCTTTAATCTTTGAAAATTGGACAACTCTTTATCACTGCCACTTTCTCTTCTTAAAAAAGCTTTTAAGGATATGTGCATACCACTTTGTGAATTATTAGTCAGTTTAGTTAACATAAATTTTCAGAGTCCACTAAAGTCACTTTTGCATACTTGTAAGTAACTAGCTACTTTCATGCTCCAAAATTCCTTGTTTGATTTCGAAATATATTAATGAATATAAATCTAGTTATTTGGAAAATACTGTAATATTTAGTAAAAAGTTTATTCATTAGATTTGTTCAAGTAATACCATAACCTGACTTGAACTTTCAGCTCTTAGCTGTTCACAAATTAAACTATTATGTTACAACAGGGGCAGTTAAATACTTACAAAATTTCACAGACAACATCATCTAGTTTCAAACTAAGCAGAGCTTGTGCTATGATAACTAGACTGACTGACAGAATACTTATTTACTTTTTTTTGCAAATGCATACATATTATACATAGTAAACACCCAAACTTCGAAACAAATATTTGCAGATCATACAAACATTTGGTCCTAGATGGGAATCGAATCCAAGACCTCAAGCACAGCAGTCGCATTAACTACCGCTACGCCACCGAAGCAGATAATTAACATAAACGAAACCTAACATAATCTACTGGTGGTTGTGGAATTATGGGGGCGGAATATGTCTAGCAGTGAATATCTTTTGTCTGAGATGACAATAATGCAGTATATATGATGTTGTTATAATCACTTGACATACTTAATAATAGTAATCATTTACTGATTGATTTAGGTCTGGTTTTTCAATCCCTTCTTCTTTTTTAACGTGTGGAAACCTCCATGGTTACCCCACTGGGATTTGCAGCAGGGTGGTGAGCCAGAATCGAACCATCTAAAAGCACACAGAATGCCACTCTGCACCTGAAACAGTGTTTTTCTATAGGGTGCAAACAGTCTTACTTACTTGATGTCACTTACAGTTACTTGATAGTCTTTCATAGCTAAATTTCACATACAAGATGCAGCTATATAGTTAATAACACGTTTGGTAAGGATTACAAGCTATTAGACAAGATTCCAACTTGACTGTTCTTATTTTGAAATTAGTTTTACATTCTTCTTGTTGTTCTGTAGTGTAGCAGTTGTTAGATCTGCCTGGAATGCATTCCAGGCGGACAACATACCCTTTGACATTTTAATTTTTGTCTTTTAATAAGTGTAGTAAATAATTATTTCATAAAAAGTTGAAAAACTTCCTTGTATTTTTTTAATAGTTTGCTTACCAATTAATAAAAGCAAAATGTTTGAAAATGACAGACATATGGCATGCTGATTTGTGTAACAGACTGCTATGTCAAGGTTGGGAGTTAGATACCTGCTCAAGGTAAACATTTTCATCTCTGCATTTAATGTTTAATTTTGTCTAAATTTTTCTATCCATAATATGCATGTATAAACAATAAAAAGTATAAATGTATTTATATAAGTTGTCTAGTAGGCACCCATAGCTCTACACACAAGCTCTATGTAATTTAGAACTAAATGGCTGTGTGAAAAAAGATTTGTTCATCATCCTACAAAGTACATTCATATCTATATTTAACAACCCTTTCTTTGGTCTGAAAACATAAAAAAATTAGTGTCAGATTGTTTTCTTTGATACTTAAAATGTAAATCAAATCAAAAACATCCAAACTCACTTAACCAAATTAAATACTCAATAATGACAGTGTACATAAACTTTACCACAACCATAGATGAAATAATATTGTTCGTCTATGCCACAACAATTACAGAAATACACAAACAACGGAGGTTTGAGGTTTGAAACAACAGATAATGATGTTCCTCAGATTTGAGTTTTAATCTTCAGATAACAGTTGTTTAACTATTGAAAAACTAAATATTATGGTGAATGTGGAATAAAATACTAACTGACAGTTTATATGATGATTGAAAAATTGGCCCAAAGTGAATGGTTAATACTGTGTAAATATGTTGTATAAGGATTTTTAATTTGAATAAAGGTGAAAAGATTTTTACCCTATAAGTATACCTAATAATAACTTTTCACATCTCACACAACAGTCTGATTCCTATCTTAGTAATCTGTACTATAGTAATCAGACTGCTGATAAATGTAGTTGTATATTTCTAAATACATCTATATTGTAGATAATTTACATCCAGTCACATGTTCATCACACAAAATTTGTTCTGGATGGAAATCAAATCCACAACCTCTACCTTAGCAGCCTGAGTCATTAACAACTATACCAAGGAGCATATCGTGTACAATTTGTAACTTGTGTAACATGGTCCTGTTTAATTGGATAACTTTAAATGTTCACATATAAGTGCTTCATTTGTAAAGTTATTCCTCAATTCATAGTACCATAAATTTCATAAAACCACCGGCTACTAATACAAGTACTCGTATACCTATTTTTGTTGTTTTGCATAGGATGGACCACGAATTAATTAACATTTGAAAAAATCATATAAAAAAACCATTTCAAAGTCAAAGTCAAAGTCAAATTCGTTTATTCATTTAGGTCACAAACGATGAACGTCATAAAAAAAAACAATAAAAGATGAACAATCTGTCGATTAAAATTACAGCTAGCTGGGTTCGCAGATTGTTCATGGTAGAGTGGTGAGAAAGGAACCCAGGAAAGAAACTCACCACCACTCGTTTAACTCTTTTAAATAATCTTTTAAATATTAAAACAGCAGTTATATTAACAATCATAGGTCTTAAAAAAAGAGCAATTCATTTCCAAACATCTAAATCTGTGACATAGTCTGAAACTGAGTAATAAGCCTTTTTGGACAACCTCAGTTTAATAAATTTCTTAAATTTACTAATAGATAATAATACTATGTTGTTTGGTAATTTGTTATAAAATTGTATACATTGACCCACAAACGAATTTGATATTTTAGGGAGCCTAGTAGTGTGCACGGCAAGTTTATTTTTATTTCTTAAATTAAATTGATGGAGATCACTATTTTTCTTAAGTTTAGACAGATTTTTATGAACATACAAAAGATTCTCATACATGTATTGTGAGTGTAGTGTGAGAATGTTAATTTCTTCGAATGTGTTTCTTAGTGACTCCCGAGGGCCCATCTTATAGATAGCTCTAATAGCTTGTTTTTGGAGCACAAAGATTGAATCAATATCAGAGGCACTGCCCCAAAGCAATAAACCATAGGACATAATGCTGTGAAAGTAACTGAAATAAACTAATCGCGCAGTATCAACATCCGTCAATTGACGAATCTTTCTCACAGCATAAGCTGCAGAACTAAGTCTACCAGATAACGTTTCTATATGTGGGTCCCATTGTAACCGTGAATCTAAAGTTATACCTAGGAAGACAGCCTTGTCTGTCAATTCCAGCTCCTCCTTGTTCATCAAAACACTAGTTTTTACTTGTTTAACATTCTTAGTATAAAATTTAACACATTTGGTTTTACTCCTGTTTAATAACAAGTTATTAGCGCAAAACCAAAGTACCATTTTAGAGAGAGCATTGTTTACATCTTCAATCACCGATTGCTGTCTGTAAACTTTAAATACTAAGGATGTGTCATCTGCAACAACACTATCTCATGGTTATCCCTCACAAGATGAGGCAAGTCGTTGATGTACACAAGGAACAGAAATGGACCCAGAATAGACCCCTGGGGCACCCCCACCGCCACAGCTGATCCCTGGGATAATTTACCATTAACATCTACTCTTTGAATCCTATCACTCAAATAAGAAGTAAGAAGATCCAAAGCTCTGCCTCTTATTCCATAGTGGTGTAATTTCCTGACAAGTGTTTCATGCTGCACACAATCAAATGCTTTAGATAAGTCACAAAACACCCCGTAGGCGTCACGTGACTCCTCCCAAGCCTCAAATATATACTCTAATAATTTAACCCCAGCATCACATGTTGACCGACCATGAGTGAAACCAAATTGTTTAGTATGCAGCAATTGATTTTCATTAAAATAATTAAGCAACTGAGTAAGTATCAGCTTTTCAAAAACTTTACTAAATGTTGGTAGGACCGAAATTGGTCTAAAATTTGTAGGGTCTAATGGACTACCTGATTTAAACAAGGGAGTTATCTTGCTACACTTCATCAGGTCAGGAAACACACCATAATCTATACATCTATTAAATATAATAACTAAGTCGGGTACAATAATATCAATTATTGAGTGAACAACACTTACAGAAATTCCCCAAAGATCAGCTGTCTTTTTTATATTAATAGATTTGAAGGCAGCTAAAATATTAAGTTGATTTATATATTGAAAAGTAAAATTATTGAAAAATTTTGGTACATTTTCATTGATTAATGATTCTGCAGTGGAGGTGGAAGAGCCTAAATTACCTGTGAGTGCGAGTGGGAAAGTGGAAAAAAAATTTTCAAATGTGTTGGACACTTCCATTTCATTCTTGGTGATGTGACCATCAAAATTTAATTTAAAATCAGACTCTTTTGTTCCACTTCTCCCAGTCTTAGCATTAATAACTTTCCAAGTTGCTTTAATTTTAATACTACTGTTTCTGATTTTAGAATTAATAAACAAAGATTTGGCTAATTTACAGACACTTTTAAAAATCTTTTCTTTAAAAATCCTTTTAAACAATGTTTCCCTACTCTTATAAATTCCTACTGTTGCCCAGTTACTGAATATAGGACAATCAGTAACAGTAACCGTCTTGGAGGTAAATATTGAATTAAATAGACTAAGGAATGAATTAAAAAAGGAACAATATAGTGCATTAGGGTCTAATTTGTTATTTAAAGGAGGTAAATTATTAATTAAGTTAATTCTCATAAGTTCCAGGCGATCAACTATTACTGGTACAAGAGTAATTTTTTTTTTTAGGCACTTTTTCCTTTTTACTTACAAAACTAACTAACTGACCAGAGTGATCAGAATCTAACTTATTAATAATAGATTTATGTCTAGGAACAAAATCTGTATAGATGTTGTCCAGGCAAGTATTTAATTTATTATAACAATTGTTTATTTATAAGAAAGCTTGGAATTTATTTTTTAAAAATTACATGTTCTTAATGAACACCGTTGCCACGTTTTTCAGTCTTTTAAGAAAGCACGGAAATTTTCGAATAGTAGTCGATAAAGAGACTGCGAAATCGCCGGCAAGTCTTCGCTCATTTTTTCTTTTAAGTGGTTACCGTAGTGTATTTGGTTTCTTGATGTTGACACGATTCTCCAAATAACCCCATAAAAAGAAGTCTTCTGGAGATACATCTAGACTTCTGGGTGGCCATGGAATGTCGCCTCGTATGGAAATTAACTTTTCCAGAAACTCATTGGAATTGTGACAAGGGGCTCCATCTTGTTAAAATCATGTTGAAGCAAATTTCAGTAGCATCTGCCCCAAGAACTCCCGTAACACGTTAGCGCGAGATGTTAGTTTCAAACGTTAACGAATTCTTGACCCACCCTATATTTCTCATTGACTGATGAGACATTTATTTATATGAATGCCGTGGTGGCACAATGGTAGCATATACGACTATTGTGCTCGAGTTCTCGAGTTTAATTCCTGAACCGGATCACATGTCTGCAAATATTTAATTGAAAGTGTACTTAGGTATTTTCTATAAATGATATGTATGTATTTACAAAAGAAAAAGTACATAAGAATTTATATCACTTATCTAGCACCTATATAAGCTCTACTGAGTTTGAGAGTAGATGACATTATGTGCCAGATGCCCGAAGTATTAATGTCTGGAATAATATGTTTTCCTAATTAATAATTAATTAATCCAAATTTTATTGTCATAGTTGGTGAACAGTGTATGCCAAACTATCAGGTAATTGAAGGTACCTGTACAGAAGTCTCTCACTGTGAGGTTGCAATGCAGTAAGTATCAAATATTAAGTATGTTTGGTATTGAGTATGTTGTAAGGAAGGATTGATCTTTACTAAAGTTGTATTATGTTTATGATATATTAAAAAAATAATTATTGACTTCACAATGCTTCGAATTTTATAGTCACTGGTTGTTGCTGCCATTCCCATTCTATCAAGCGTTTACTGCACACTGGTGTTCATAAGAATTTAATGACTTCATGCACACACATGGGTGTACATAAAATATACGCTCTTATTGGTTCATTCCTTATGCCAAAAACCAAATTGACCATGCGTTGGCTTGTAGCCCTTTTTTCATAGCTTTTAAAATATGCAGTAACGGATATTCGAGGGGCAAATAACACAATTAGACGTATGATAAATTAGTACTATGGTATTATTAATTATCATTAGACTTAGTGTGATTTCATAGCACCATAACATGGGACGCTTCCTTTGTTAGTTGAATAGTATTATAAGAATATTTCTATTAACATAATATGAAAAAAATTACAGATCCATAAAAAAATTTAAATATCACGAATTTCGAAGATGTGGGTTTACTGAATTTGAAGAAGTTGTGTGCTGTCCACATACCAGTAATTTTGGTAAGTTAACAATATTATCTAGACGCCATTTATGAGTTAGGTAACTTTAGGGCAAGGAGATAATTGTAAGTGAAAAGGACGGCAGTCATAGGCTTTGTTGTCATTAGCAAAAACCCTTTAATACTATACATAAATGTAAAAGGTTTGTATAGATGTTTGTTACTCTTTCATGAAAAAACTACTAGACAGATTTAGATGTAACTTTACAGTAATATAGGTTATACATCGGAATAACATCTAGGCCACAATCTGTAATGATTTTATATAATTTTGGTCATAATATAACGATACATGACAATTAAGTCGGAAAAAAATCTGGCCTTTGAGAGTTATCTTGGCGTACACTGCCTAAATCATTGCAGTTACGCAAAGATGATGTACCGTAAGATTGTTTGTATGTTAAAAAAATATATTTATTTTAAATAATCTGTTAAAAAACTTAATGTGGCAGACCAAATGCCACGCAAGCAAAGCCGTAGATAAAAACTAGTGTAAAATCATCATCATTAAAAATTCTTGAAATTTGTGTGACATCAATCATATGATTGATTGATTATTACTCTTTAAATATTGTTGACAGATAAAAATGTTGATGGAAAAACTGGTAACACTTCCGGTGAAAACAAAACTGGAAACAATTCCACAGATAAGCCAAGAAGAATCGCTGAAACAGGTAAATTCATAAAATTGTCATCAGATAATAATTTTTATTATGCTATAAAGATATATAGCTCATTTTGACCATTTTAGAATGTAGAAAAATTGCTGAGAGTAATAAAGCTCCATTGGATTTTGACATGTTGGATGGTGAGACTGCGTCACTTGGGGAATTTCCACATATGGTAATTAAAAATTCTGTTTTCCTCAATTTGAGTATTTTATCCTCAACTATTTTGTACGTGATTAGTGTTTTTCCATTATTGTGGATACAAGGAAAGTGTACGTTCACGAATTTTTTTTTGTAAAGAGCGTGACCATGAATGTATGAACCATGGTACAGTGCTGCTTCAATTCGAAAGTTGTTTCAGAAGTTTTATAAAATAACCGAATCTTATAAAAATTAGGTAATCAAATTAAGCTCATAGAGTAGTTAGGGCATCATAGATACTAAAGAAACTGAACAAATCATCACCTTCTTTTACATACGGAACAATGAAATGAGCTGCATAATATAGGTATATTTTTGTTTATACTGATCAGACTGCCGCTAACCTGAGCATAACGTCGGTTTTACCTTTTACATTTTTCAATGACTTTTTATTTATTCATTTCCTTATGTTGTCTCAACATTTGTTCACAAAAACTTAGGTGTGGCAATCGAACTCACAAACTGCTGCACACTGACTTCTACTGTGTGGGTCTACCTAGACTCTCTTAAAATTATTAGTTGCAGTAACATATATTTTATAACTTGATACTATTGAAATTATTAAAGTGCAGTCTCTTATGTATTAGAAAGTCAGTATTTCGTCTGTGACGCGTGTCTTTTATGTATTATGTGTGTAAAAATTATCTACGACTATAATACATTGATGATCGAAGCAGTCACCAGATCTAAGAAGCATCTACGTTGATTTCTTGAGATCGCAAAAGCACAGTTGATATTCCAGTTCCAACGATTATTTATAAGTCTCTCACGGGAAGTGGTCGACGTTTTCGATCAATTATATTGTACAACAAAGTGCTGTTCACACACAACTATACTTTATTGTAAAAATCATTCTTACTCGTAAATATACACAAAGAAAATGTCCTGGCGTTTAACTAAGTTAGTATCGATTATTTAACTAAACAAAATAAATAATAAAAAGTGATGACCCACACTATGATGGCCTAGCGAAATACTTTTTTACGCCCCACTTAAAATACCCGGGATCGTAGTGGGAGGGAAACATGGGCGCAAGTTTACACTGATTTGAACTAATTTATCTTTGAAGCGGTTCGTGTATCATATCAACATTTCAATTTAATCGGTTTAGAACTGTTTGGGCTTTTGAACAGTACATGTACAGGAAAATGTTAAAAATTACTACTTGATTTTAATATTCTATCTTAGCTATGCCTTGAAACCTTGAAACTACGTCCTTGCAAGATACGTAATATTTATGTAAAGGAAATACATTAAGTGTATCACGGCCCTGCAACAAAAAATATGTAATTTCAGAAACCCTGCTTGGTCTAGCAAGGTTAGATACTTGATGTGTCTTATCATAAAATTTATTTTGAGCATACCTACATACCCACCCATAAACTACACGCAGCATTGGAATATTTTTAATACGGTAGATCTTAATTTCCTCCTTTTAATAAATTCTATAGTTGTGTAATGTATCATAATTCTGGAATATGTCTCCCAGCGACGGCCGAACACTACCTTCAGGGGAACTCTATATTTAGGCAACGTTCGACACACGTGTACGTAGCCTCAGGTATAAGCACCACGCTGATTTCAGCACAAACCGCTCGGCTCGACCGAGGCAGTACTATCCTCTTACAAAAGATCAACTTAAACCGACCTTAAGCATCCATGCTGTCATGTTTCGTTGGTGAGTGCGAGACCGGGGGCCCATTGATGTAGAGGTAACAGTCATCGTGGTAACGGAGTGAGCCTTACACTGCCACAATGGCTGTCATACCTTTCACGTCACCAAGCAGGGCGTGAAAAAGCATCTAGTGTCTAGGCCGCCATGGTGTGGGTTTGCAATGAGTATAGTGACCATAACTCTTGGATTCTAGTCATGCTCTAACAATTTAACTTTCAAACTGTTAGAAATATTAAGCACTCTTTGTACCAGCAGATATTGGTCAGAAAAAAAGAAATTAAAAATAATAATAGTCAACAGCTTCTAACATTGCTGGACAAAACCTTTTCCATAGAAAACACACTTTAGGGAGACTATAACATGCAGGCCAAACGTGTTGGTATAGGATTTGTTTCAAGTTTTCTTCTAGATACAAACCCTTTTTTTATGTGCCGTCAACCCACTAGGGTTTGCGACGTAGTGGTATGTTGGAATCAGACCGTTTAAAACCACACGGTGTGCCACTCTGCGCCTGAGATAGGAGAGACACGAGAACACCTGTTATTACCACAACCAGACTCCTAGCGCCTACCCGCTAACGGAGGTCGTCCTCCCGGGCCTACTCCGCCGCCTCCTGCAAAATAACGTCTTTGCAGAAGTGAAGCGAAATGACCTACCATGGAGCAGGTCGGCCGGTAGGGAGAGATCTCCGATGATTGCGATGAGGGCTCGAGGTTGCGTCGCCCATTGTCGTACCGTGGGTGTCATAAGAGGCGACTAAGGGAGCATACTGCACAGGACAATATCACCGCAAACAGAATGAAGCCAGCGTGATATAGTATACCCAATCTTCTTTTGTAAGTAGAGACCTGTGTCTAGCAGTGGACAGTGTGAAATTTATCAGTAGCCTAGTTACCTATTTATATTTCAATGGTTTTTATGTATATTTCTATGGTTATCTATTTATACTCTATCTGTGGTTAAATATCAATACTTCTACGTATTACAGATAAATAGCACCAAGACACTGAACAAATGATCGTACTCTTCACACAATTATTGGCCCTGGGTGCAGAAATGTTTCACCACCGTCCTGGGATACCATGACTAAAACATATATATTAGGGCCAGTTTCACCACTTGCTAATAAAGTCCCTGATAGAGTAATGTCAACTTGCGTGGGGTTCCCCCAGGACGGACGCTAGGGGCGAGGCCGTAGAGGAGTGGGCGGCCTCGGTGGGCCTCTGTTTACTAAACAGGGGCTCCACCAACACGTGTGTGCGACAGCAGGGAGGGTCGATAGTGGACCTTTCGTTCGCTACCCCTGCCCTCGCCGCACGAGTAAGGAACTGGCGCGTCCTGGAAGAGGTTGAGACGCTCTCGGATCACCTCTACATCCGATTTGAGCTCTCCCGGACCCAGGACCCCAGTAGGGGTCACGTGGCGCGGCGTTCTTCACGCTTTCCGCGGTGGGCTTTAGCCAAATTAAATAGGGACCTACTAGAGGAGGCAGCCATCGTTCACTCTTGGCTGTCTCCGCAGGCCCCGACCGAGGAGGTCGACATGGGGGCTGGTCGCTTCCGCGATGCCATTGCGCAGATCTGTGATGCGGCCATGCCCCGCATCCGAGGTTGCCGGCCTCCACGGAAGGAGGTCTACTGGTGGTCCCAGGAGTTGGCGGACCTCCGCGCGGCCTGTACTCGTGCCCGGAGGTCCTACACCCGTAGTCGGCGGCGACACCGCGAAGAAGGCGGGGAGGACCAGCTTCATGAAGAGTACCGAGAGGCGCGGAAAACTCTGAAGCTGGCCATAAGCCGCGCCAAAGAAATTAAGAGAAAGGAGATGCTGGAGGGTCTCGATCGTGACCCCTGGGGTCGCCCTTATCGTGCGGCGCGGCAAAAGCTCCGCACGTCGGGCCCCCCCCTTACAGAGACACTCCAGCCCAGCTTCCTGCGGGAAGTGGTCGAGGGCCTTTTCCCGCAGCGGGTGGAGCACACACCCCCGTCGATGGCCTTCATGGTCGGGGACGACGGGGGGAACGAGGAAGATGTTCCGCCCGTCAGGGAATCGGAGGTAGGGGCGGTTGTTCTACGGATCCGCTCTAAGAACACCGCCCCCGGGCCGGACGGGATACCTGCCCGAGTGCTGGCCCGAGCCCTCGAACACATGTCGGACCGCCTCAGGGAGGTCCTGGACGCCAGCTTGGCGTCCGGACGCTTCCCTGAGTGCTGGAAAAGCGGGAAGCTGGTCCTATTGAGGAAGCCGGGACGGCCCGCCGAATCGGTAGCGGCCTATAGGCCCATCGTGTTGCTGGACGAGGCGGGTAAACTGTTTGAGAGGATACTCTCTGCCCGCATCGTCCGGCACCTCTGCGAGGTGGGCCCCGATCTGTCGGACGCCCAATTTGGTTTTCGGGCGGGGCGTTCGACGGTCGATGCCGTGTTGCGCCTGAGGGCCGTTACCGAAGAGGCGGTGAGCTGTGGCGGCGTGCTGTTGGCGGTGTCGTTGGACATCGCCAATGCATTTAATAGTCTGCCATTTAGCTGCATCAGGGAAGCACTCCACTACCATGGGGTGCCAAAGTACCTGAGGCGGCTTGTGGCAGACTATCTTGAGGAGCGTACCGTCATGTACGAGGACCGAGACGGTGTTCTGAGGCGGCGGTTCATGTCGTGCGGTGTTCCACAGGGGTCTGTCCTCGGACCACTCCTGTGGAACATGGGATACGACTGGGCCCTTCGAGGTCGTCTTCCCCCCGGGCTGGGCGTAATTTGTTACGCAGATGACACATTGGTCACGGCCCGGGGGACGAACTTTCAAGAGGCGGCGCGCCTGGCCACCACGGGTGTCTCTCTGGTGGTCGGGCGAATTGAGGCGCTGGGTTTGCGGGTGGCCCTGGACAAGACGGAGGCCCTTTTGTTCCATGGGCCCCGTCGTGGTCCACCCTCCGGCGCCTCCATCGTGGTCAATTCGGTCCTCGTACCGGTTCAGGCCCAGATGAAGTATCTGGGCCTGATCCTCGACGGCAGGTGGCTCTTCGACGAGCACTTCCGACAGCTTTCTCCAAAGCTGGTCGGCGCTGCTTCTGCCCTTGGGCGACTTTTGCCCAATCTGGGTGGAGCTAGCGTCGCGACAAGACAGCTATACACGGGGGTTGTCCGGTCAATGGCGCTGTATGGTGCACCGGTGTGGGTGGCGGCTCTGACCGCCCAGAATAGGGCTCGCCTCTGGCGCCCTCAGAGGATATTGGCGGTTAGAGCCATACGCGGTTACCGCACCGTATCGACGGAGGCGGCGTGCGCCTTGGCCGGAACTCCCCCGTGGGATTTGGAGGCGGAAGTGCTCGCCGAAGTTTATAGGCGGACGGTTAACTTCCGGGCGGGTAACGGCATACGGCCCCCGCCCGAAGAGATACGCGAGTGGCGAGAGGCCGCTCGTCGAGCCACAATGGCTCGTTGGTCGTCCCGGCTGGAGGCTCCACGTGCTGGCTTTGCCGCCGTGGAGGCTCTCCAGCCGGTCATCGCCGAGTGGGCAGGGCGGCAGCACGGGACCCTTTCCTTCCGACTGACGCAGGTCCTTTCCGGGCACGGTTGCTTCGGTAAGTATCTGCACTCGGTCGCCAGGAGGGAATTGAGTCCCGCCTGTCACCACTGCGACTGCAGTGAGGACTCGGCTCAGCACACGCTGGCGGTTTGTTCCGCCTGGGCGGCGCAGCGTGGGGTCCTCACTGCAGTTATTGGAGGAGATCTCTCGCTACCGGCCGTCATACGCTCCATGGCTGGTAGCGACAGTTGTTTTACCGCGGTCGCAACCTTCTGCGAAGACGTAATTTCGCGGAAGGAGGCGGCGGAGAAGGCCCGGGAGGACGATATCCATTCGGACCCAATTCGCCGCCGGCGAGCCGGGCGGCGGAGGCGCGCATACCAGCGCCTCATGCCGCCTTGAGTGTGGCTGCGGGTGGACGGGACGGGTTTTCCCCTCCATCCGCTATAGTGGCCAGCCGCGAGGAGGTGATGTGCGCGTGTGCCGTACGTCGCCTATATAGAGAGTTTATCCGCAGATGGTGCCCGCTTTGGCGGGCAGGCGCTAGGAGGGATCTGGATGTCGTAATAGCAGCGGTTCCCGGATCCCTCCTATCTCAGGCGCAAAGTGGCACACCGTGTGGTTTTAGTCGGTCCGATTCCGACACACCACCCCGCCGTAAACCCCGGTGGGGTGACGGCCCGAGGGGGTTTCCACACGTTAAAAAAAAAAAAAAAAAAAGTAATGTCAACTTACCTTTAACGACTACAGAATTTGGTTAGATATATGACTATCCAAGATCTATATGTCCATCCTATGTCTACTTATCAGCGACTTTTATTTGTTAACCAAAACTTTATCAAGAACTAGTGAAACTAGCCCTTAATAGTGAAAAACCCAAGAACAAAATAATACTATTAATTAAAATATAGATATTTTTGTATGTATTCAAGGATAGAGCCCACACAGCCCAGTCGTGAATATCGGCACCAAAGATTTAAACTCTGAAACTGGTTTGAAAATAGTCGAAAACATAGTAAATCCTCGTTATACTCCAAAAGAAAAGTATCACGACTTGGCAATATGCAGAAAATAAAGAATGGAAGTTTGGTTGAAAGAAACATTAGTTTTAATAAAATATTTTACCGTATAATTACAGGTTGCCTTAGGGTACGACCGAGGAAATGGAGGTTTTGTGTTTGACTGCGGAGGCTCAGTAATATCTAACACGTACGTCCTGAGTGCTGCGCATTGTGTAATCACTTTGGACCGGTAAACGTCCCTCGCTAATGTTATTGATAATAATATTAATAAGAACTTTACAAATCCCACACACTGCAGTCACAAATAGTGATGGGATAAAATCACAATCCACTGCACTTTATCATATGATTTTTACGTGCTATACCTACATTATAATAAAGGTCTTCTCAATCGACTGTGATTTTATACCATCACTAATCCCAAGCTAGGAAGAGACTGTTGTATTGCTTGTGATCTGTGACGGGAAGTCATTAACACTGAAAATACAAAAAAACCTGAGACCAATATAATACTATTAATTAAAATATGGATAATGTTTGTATGTATTCAAGCATAGAGCCCACCATTATACGCGCAGGAGTCATGAAGATCGGCACCAAAGACTTCAATCCTGAAACTGATGTGAAGATAGCCGAAATCATACCCAATCCTCGTTACACCACAAAAGAAAAGTATCACGACTTGGCATTGTTAAGGTAACATTCATATCACATCACATCAATAGACTTTGATAGTCCACTGCTGGCCGTAGTTCTCAACTTAGAAAGGAGGTTTTGGCCTGACCAGACTGATTCGTATAGGGTTTGTTTCGAGCAGGACGACGTAGGGACAGGTCCCTTGCGTGATGTGATTACGCAGATTTGCGATGCGGTCATGCTCCGCATCTGAGGTGATGGGCCTCCTCGGAAGGAAGTTCTAAATGTAGGTGGTCCCAGGAGTAGGCGGACTGGGACTGGGCTGTACTAGTACCCGGAGGTCTTTCGCCCGCAGCCGGTGACGTCACCATGGAGACGGCAGGGAGGACCAATTTCAGGAAGAGTATCGAGAGGCACGAAAAACTAAAGCTGGCCACTTGCCACACCAAAGAAATTAAAAGAAAAGATATGCTAGAAGATCTCGATTGTGAACCCTGAGGTCACCCTTATCGTGGGGCGCGACAAAAGCTCCCCACAGCACCCCGCGCCCTCTTACCAAGATCCTCCAGCCAACTTACTACAAGAAGTGGTTGAGGTCTTTACCCGCAGCGGGCGGCACACAGCTCTGTAGATGATCTCCTTGGCCGGAGGTGGTTGAGGAGGAGGCCATCGGGGAGAACGAGTATGGTTTTTCACCCGTCAGCAAATCAGAGGAAGGGACGACTGTTCTACGGATCCGTTCCAAGAACACCGCCCTCGGACCGGACTTGTTAAAGAGGCCAGCACAGTCTGCCACTTCGGTTACGGCACTTAGTCCCATCGTGTTGCTCGACGAGGTGGTGGTTAAATTTTTTGAGGGTTAAACTCTCTGCTCATAAAATTCGGTACTTCTAAGAGTTGGGCTCCGATCTGCCGGACACTCAGATATGTTTTCGAGCGGGGCGAGCGACCGTCGACACAGTATTACGCTTCAGGACCGTGACCGCAGAGGCGGTGAATTGTAGCAGCGTGCTGTTGGTTGTGTCGCTGGACATCACCAACTCTCTCCACGGGATGCCAGAGTATCTGAGGCGACTAGTGGCAAGCTATCTAGAGGAGCGTACCGTCATGTAATAGATGTTCCGCAGGGTCTGTTCTCTTATCATTCGTGTGGAACATGGTATATGACAGGGTCTTTCTAGGTCCTCTTTCCCGGATCTGGTCGTAGTTTATTACGCCGATAACACACTGGTAATAGCACAGGGGGCGAATTTGCAAGCGGCGGCGCGCCTTGCCACCAGAGGAGTCTCTCTCTGATGGTTGTGCGCGTTGAGACGCTGGTCTCGACTGGCGCCACTAGCGATGACAATTCGATCCACGTACCGGTTCAGGCCCAGATGAAGTATTTGGGCCTGATTCTCAACGGAAGGTGGCTCTTCGACGAGTACTTTCGACAGCTTGCTCCAAAGCTGGTCGGCGCTGCTTCTACCCTTGGGTGATTGTTGCCTAATTTGGTTGGAACCAGCATCTTGACAAGATGGTTCAATACGGGCGTTGTCTGGTCTATGGCACTGTATGGCGTACAGGTGGGGACGGCGGCTCAGACCTCCCAGAATATGGCACGCCTCTGTAGCTTTCAGAGAATGTTGGCGGTTAAAGCCATACCCGGATACCGCACCGTGTAACGGAAACAGCTTGCGACTTGGTCGAATCTCTCCGTTGGATTTAGAGACCGAAGTACTCGATGGACTTTATCGACGGATAGCTGAATTCCGGGCGGGTAGTGGATGTCGGTCCCCGCCCGAAGATGTAAGCAGGCTCTCCAGCTGGTCGTTGACAAGTGGGCAGGGCGGCAACATGGGACCTGTTCTACTAACACACAGGTCCCTTTCGGGTACGGCTGCTTCGGGAAGTACCTGCACTCGCTCACCAACAGGCAAATTGAGACCCGCCTGTTACCTTGACCGGGACAGCACTGCCCTCTTACAGAAGACCAACCTAAAGTGACAGTTTGCTTGCTGTCCTTTTTCTTTGGCGAGTGCGAGAACGGAGGCCCATTGATGCATGGGTAACAGTTATCGTGGTAAGTATGTGAGCCTTACACTGTCATGATAACTTTTGAATTCTATTCATGCTTTCTGTCAAGCAAAGTAGAGTTACTTTGACCGGGCCTTAAATTGGGATTCAATTTACAGCTGATCTTTGCGAAATATATTATTGACAGTAAAGTATCATTTCATTCTATTTTACGTGGCGCCATATACTCCAATGTGTATAAATTAGTTTAGTTAGGCTGACTAATTTAATTTTATATATAATCTTTTTTCTTTGTTTATTTTTCTTTCGAAAATTTGCATTGCATTTCAAAAACATTGAAATTACATATATAATATTTACACGACTTATTAGCTAGTACTATATGTAAAATAAAATCAACTTAACTATTTATAATATATAATAATAAAATAATGTTCACAATATAAACATATTTTGTTATTTGTTGTCAGCCGTCCGGCGAAGCTATGACGCGTCTATTGTCCAACGACCGGTAGGCCTGCTAGTCACACAAACCGCGCACGTGTAAGCGAGACATAGATCATATTCATCATATTGTTGCGCTTGCGCACTCATGCCACGCTGGCCCGTTGGTATGAAGTCAGACAGTACCTTCCCGGTCCTACCACCGAAACCTAATTCGCTACGTTATTTTAATATATTATCTTTACGTTGTTTCATGCTCTGTCATTCACGTATTGCTATCACTCCTTCTGCTCTAGTGGAACTTTTGTGTACGTGTAATTCTACTCCATAAACTTTGGTTCTATCTCTTGTGACTTTCTTTCTTTCTTAAATGTATCCTATACACCTACATCAATAGCTACACTTAAATTCCTTAAGACACAAGGAACTTTTTTGCTATCAGTTTCCAATATCTTTTTTTTTTTTAGATTGGAGAAACCACTGGAATTTAGCAGCACACTGCATGCCATTTGTCTAGAAACAAACGATGAAGATCCTACGGAAATACTCACTATTACTGGTTGGGGGAGAGCCCGTAACTCCAGTAAGTATTAAGGGCTTATACGAGGGGTAATCAAAAAGTAATGATAATCAATATACAAAACAATGATTAGAGAAAAAAATATATTTCATTTTGCAACATAGTCTCCTAACAAATTAATACACTTAGTATACCTTTTTTCAAAACCCGTGATTCCCTTAAAAAAGATCTTTGTCTTGACCCACCAAAAACGCCTCTACAGTGGCCATCACTTCATTATTGTCTTCAAATTTCTTGCCCCAAAGGTATTCTTTGAGCCGAGATAGAAAGAGATAGAAATCGCTCGGAGCCAGATCTGGCGAATAATGAGGGTGTTCCAGCAGTTGAATCCCGTTTGTTGAATTACAGCTATCGCAACTGCGGCTTCGTGAACCGAGGCGTTGTCTTGGTGAAACAGCACTCTAGCTCGCAGTTTGTCGCGTCTTTTTTCTTATATAGTCTCTCGTAATGTTCTTATTTCATCTGCGTAGTAAGGACCCGTTACGGTGGCTCCCTTTTCCAAATATTCCACCATGATAATCCCTTCAGGCGTCCCAAAAAACACGCCATAACCTTTCTCTCGCCAGAATTTCTTTGGCGTTGGTGAGAAGGCTCGTTTCCTGGTCATCGACTGTTGTTTGGTTTCAGGATCAAAATAGTAGATCCAGGTCTCGTCCATGGTCAAGAAACGATTCAAAAAATTTCTTGATTGGCCTGCAACCTTTCGAGATTGACCCTCGAAATGTCGAGTCGTTTCTTTTTTTGCTCGTCGGTTAACATTCTCGGCACCCAACGCGCCGTGACTTTATTCTTATGCAATTCATTTACAATTATTTTTTGAACGCTGCCATATGAGATCCCTGTGACCTCGGCAACATGTTTTACGGTAACTCATCGATCGGTCAATACTATTTCTTCTACTTTTTTCACGTTGCTCTCGGTCAGGGACGTGGATGGGCGTCCCTCACGATGTTCATCTTCAGTGGATGTTCTGCCCAGTTAAAATTCTATTGCCCAACGTGCAACTGTGGAATATGAAGAAGCAGACTACCCCAATGTTTCTTCCAAGTCACTATGTATATCTTTAGTAGACATTTTATCCAAGCAGAGGTACTTAATGACGGCTCTAATTTCGTTTTTCTTTATTATGGTGTTATCTCTTCGACAGTTTGTATTCAAATGAATATATATCTCGGGAATCGTGCCCTATTTATATGATTTTTTTATGCTAAACTAGTGGATGTACAAGCAAGCGAAAACATATTTTTTTTTATTTTTATGCACTCTAGAAGTACTCAATTATCATTATTTATTGATCACCCCTCGTACTACCCCAAACCTGCTCCATCACTCATTTTTTCTCCTGTGTATCACAATCAGAGGCGGCTCGTATTAAAGAGCGCTGGTGCAGTGCACTCCCACTACAATTAACTTAAATAACATAGATAGTCATGTATATTTTGAATAAGTAACTAAAAATTATCCTTACATTACTTTCTCTGTATTCTACTCTGCATACATACAATAGTCTAAAAAAATGTATTACTGCACCTTACCTAGACGTACATTTGGCATCAACTTGTAGCTAGTGGAGCGCCAGCGATTGCGCTCCTATGTAGCGAAGTTTTATACGCTAAATTCAATAAGTGCGAAAGAGAAACATTGACACGGGCCGACGCGTAAAACAAAAGATTTGTATGAGAAATTAGCCTAAATTGGAGCGCTGCTCCGCGCGACGTTGCCGCTTTGGTGTGCTCCCGCGCGTGCGCTGTTGCCGTTCAAGTATTGTAAACAAACAAATAGCAACGTGTAGCGTCGTCATATAGCTCTCGCTCGCAGTTTTACATAAAATAGTTATTTAAAACTTTGTGTGAATATTGTGGATCACATCTTAATTATTGTGTGCACTATTCCGATGACATCTGTAGAAAGTGAACGTTGTTTTTCAACATTAAATAAAGTAAAAACATTTACGCGGAACACTATGACGCAAGACCGTTTGAATGCTTTGTGCATGATAAGTATTGAAAAGCGCCTTATAAACTCAATAGTGGATTTTCAAAAAAAAGTGATAGATGTCTTCGCTCGTCAAAAAGATCGGCGAATGGATTTTATCTATAAATAAAGGTAAGTTTTTGTGAACCTCCATCCAAAAATGTCACGGGCCGCCTCTGATCACAATGAAAGTATTGTGTCATTCACAATGAAAAAAAAAATTGGTATAGTTAAGGATATACACTGAGCGTTATATGACATGTCAACACAATTTCTAAAAAAATCCACAATCTTCCCTATGAATTTTACAAATAAACCTCAGAAATCAATAGGTACTTTACCAATACTGTGTAATGGTATCAATCTAAAATGTATTGAGATAAAGCTAAAGGTCGATTTATTTTAGCGCAGAGTCGAAGCGCATCGAAGCGTCAAATTTTTTACAACAAAAGCGAAGCCGCACGAATGCGCGCGTATTCGCCAAAATACGCGTGCACTCTCACATGTAGTAATGGGCATCAACAGCTTTTTCCCAAGCATTATTTTTGGAAAGTTTGTCACTATAATTTTTAGCTTTTGGATTAAATAAGCATTAATATTTTTGCACCAGGTAAATTAATTTTTCGTCCGAGTCCATTGTGATTAACACCGACGCAGGCCAATTTCCGACTGATGACGGGTTGGTTCGCTAGTGGGCGCGTGGATACACGAGAATGCGCGCGCACGCGCGCGCACCAATCAGCATTGTTCGCGCGCAGACGCGCGAATTCCGACGAATACGCGCGTCTTTTTAAAATCTCCGAAGTAATGTGTGCGTTACGCTGTGGAGTTAAGATTGAATTTGTTATGTTCAGTTTTGGATAGACGCTTCGATGCGCTTCGACTCTGCGCTAGTATAAATCGACCCTAACATTCTTGTATTTAATTAGTACCAAACTATCAACTAGATGGTGTCGATCAGTAACATAAATCGCGATATAATGATAAAAATAATTTATTTCACTCAAAAGGTACCATGATATTCTTACATTAAAGATACATCATATACAGAACCTTTTTGATAGCTGGAGTCTGAGCTAGGTTCGAAACCTGTGTGACAGATCTTTGAACAGTACATAGTTATCTTAGTGGCAACTGTCAAACAGTGTCACAAGAACGAATAAGAGAGATAATTTGTAAACCTTGTGGTGTATGTGTGTGTTTGTGTGTATGATTGTTAGTGTTGCTTGAAAATTTTATATGTATATATGTTTAGGTGTTGTGCAGGTGAATTATATGTTGTATGTGTTTGTGTGTGATTTATAGTCCAAAATGAACATAAGCAATACATACTTATTGTCCACTTATTATGCAAATTATATTTTCTATGTCATCATAGTCTAAGGCCCGTATTTTAAAAGGTGTCTCAGTCGTGAATCTAGCTTTAAAACTGATTTTAAGTAGAGATTTTATTATTGAACGTCACTTAAAACGAGATTTACTGATTCATACTCAAGTGAGTGACAACTTAGTACAGAACGATGTTGATATCGAAATTTTTACTCAGGTATAGATATTGACAGATGGGATCTCTGTTAAATATTTAATAATGTCAATAAGGTGAAAACGTAATTGAGAACTGACTGTAAGTTAACATCAATTACTGATACGAGTTTCAGCTGAGTTACGCTTAAAACACATTCTATAAAAAAAATGACGTTTGAGTATTGATTTGAACTTAAAACTAGTTTCAGGTGATCAGAGTTCAACGGCTATTTAAGACGCATTTTAAAATATGGGCGTAAGTCACATAGCCAATGAGTAACCTTTTTACACTCATACTTAGTCATAGAGTAGAAATTTAAAATTTTATTTAGTCTATTGTATACGTAATTTCCCAGGAAGTGAAGAACATCTATGGGATAGACTAGTTCTAACCGAGATCGAGGAACAAACGTTGTATTTCCGACTAACACTGTCAAACTTCGAACAATCTTCGCACTGATAGAATTTCACAGGTCTTGTAAAGTTCAATGGTAGGAAATAGGTACGGGAGCCGCCAGCCTACTTTTAGTACCGGTCTTTGAGCGCGCCCTAATTCGATGCCGGCGAACTGGGCGGCGAAGGCGCGCGTACCAGAGCCTCATACCGCCTTGAGTGTTGCCGCAGGTGGACGGGACAAGTTTTTTCCCTCCGTCCACTACAGTGGCCAGCCGCGATTAGGCGACGTCTACGTGTGCCGTACGTCACCTAAATAGAGAGTTTCCCCAAATGGTGCCCGCGGCAGCGGACAGGAACTAGGAGGAATCTCGGTGACGGCCCGAAGCGGTTGCCACACGTAAAAAGTGGTTTAAGCGCGCTCTCCACTTCACTGAGTGTTGTGGGTTCAAATCCTACATGGGAAATCACTTTGTGCGATCCACAAATTGTTGTTCTTAGTCTGGGTGTTCTTTGTGTCCGTTTCTTGTATGTTTGCAAAATTCCCTCGCGACACAGGATTTATGCCTAATGCGGGGGATCTTTTTAAAATTAAAAGGAGTCACTGAGTTAAAACTGGACTGGATATGGTCACAGATTACCCCCTAATAGATACCGCATTAATAAAAAATTGCTTCGATTCCACTTTACAAAATTGCGAGGTTATGCACGAGATCCGCGGAACGTGTCAAATGCGCTGTGATTGGATATTTCAAGGTCAAACTTAAATATATCGAAGCGTAATGATGGGACTAAGATAGAACGTTGATCGGATTAGATTGGATGATTTGGATAATTTATTAAAGTAAAGTAAATGCTCTAAAATGACAATTTAAAATAAATATCACCTTTCATTGAAATTTAGCAACTTTTCTTATAACTTTTACAAGTTTTATGATTAATACACCATTAAAATAATTTTAAAGTGTAACTTTCACGTTTTTCATTTCACTGAGCTCTGGGGTATTTTGTGAAGATAAATGTACACTCGTAAATTTTAGAATATTATGTGACCCTTAACTGCTGAACTAATTTTAATGAAAGGACAATGTCAGACATGTATGGGGAGGCACTTTTATACCGCTTACGTATCTCATGGTAAAGATTATTTTTGTATTTATTTGGCTAATAATATAAACAATAATATTTTAAATGTCCAGGTTTATAGAACTTTAAGTTAAAAAGTTTTTTCAGTTTGTACTTTACAAAATAATAAATAGACTGTATTCGTGGTTCTTCTCGTAGACCTGAGCTAGGGTCTCGGGATAACTTCTCCAGGTCTATGGCCGATCTGAGTAGGTTACTGGGCTAGGCCTGGGTAGACCTATTAGTAACTCCAGGGTGTCAGTCCATTGTGGCGTAGCTAACAAGGTCGATCCTTCGCGGGTGAGCCCCACGGAGTGAAAAACTTGCTAGTTAAGTCCGTGTCTTGTCCAATATCACCACTTCTGCTTAGCGAGGTCAAGCTTCAAGGGGAAGGACCCCGAAGAACACTCATCAGCAAGCGATATTGCGGAAGGTCCGGTGAGTTTTAGAGACGGACCGGTGAGTATTGTAACATTTTTTTTTTATTATATTTTTGAACAGAAATCCACACAGAACGCCATAGAACCTCCCAGAAAAGGCAGTAGGCCATTGAATGGAGTTATATTGACAAAACGTATATTTTAGCGTTTTATTTGTATGCGAAGGATCGTATATCAGTGATGCTTGATGTATTTAGGACATACTGTTATGGAATTGTAGGAACATCAGTTTTACGATAAAGGTCTTTGGTAGGGAAAAGGAAAGGTAGAAAGTGACTCTTTAGGACAGCATTTTGAGCTCGCTCCAGCTTCATCATAACCGTTTTGCATGTATCACCCCAAACATTTATACAATATCATAGAATAGGTTCACATAGTGTTTAGTAAACCGTCTTTATTTAGTTTTTGTCGGCAATATATCTCAGGTTTTTAAAAACAAAAATTAGCTTACGGACCTTTGACAGTAGATCTATGTAGTGATTAAAACTTAATTTACAGTCAATCATAGCCCCAACATATTTAGTGACCGAAGAATGAGTTAGATGTTTGCATGAACAAGGATATTGACCAAAATATCATAAATATTGTTAGATGCAATAAATTTGACTTTATTGACTAAGTTTCGAGTTTTATATCTTGTAACACCTTTTTATAAAACATCGAAGGCAATTATGGTCTCATAAAAAGACTTGTGATTTTTGTTCACCTAGATTGGTCAAATCGTATACTGTGGGACATAAGAAGCACTACATTACTGAAACAGAATGTTACCGTAGTTCCGAGTGACAAATGTAAAGAATGGTTTACGAATTGGCGGAAGTTACCTATTGGTATTTCTCCTGATCAAATTTGCGCAGGAGATTCTGAAGGTGTTAGGGATATTTGCGAAGTAAGTATTATAAGGTTTTTTTCTTTTAAATAAGAGCCTGCCAAAGTGACTCTACTTTGACTGATGGAAAGTATGAATAGAATCCAAGAGTTGTGGTCACCATACTCATTGCAAATGCAGACAATGCAGTATGGTGACCCACACTATGGTGGCCTTGTGAGATACGTTTTCACTCCCCGCTTGGGGACGTAAAAGGCATGACAGTCATCGTGACAGTGTAAGGCTTACACAGTTACCAAGATAACTATCACCCCTGCATCAATGGACCTCCCACTCAACACTAAAAAGAAAACTTGTTCAATTGGAACTATTACTTGGTGAGTTTAGCATGTTTAACTATTAGTAAGGTATGTATGTATTTAGAAACACTTAGTATGTATATCAGAAGACTGGTTATAATCGCACAAACTGCCTAGTTTGGGATTAAACCTTTGTGCGTAAGACGTATGAAGTAATTATTTCTCAAGAATCGACATTTCAAATACAAAAGCTGAATTTTATATAATCCAGTAAAGCATAATTTATTCTTATGCTAGTCAAGGTTGTATATTATTTTATTTAAATATGGACAGGCGCCTACCCAGATTAGATTTGTTCCAGGTTTTTGATGATACATCAACTTGCGTTTCTAGGGATATTCAGGCGCACCCTTGGTGATCACGTCCGCGGAGGGCCCGGGGAAAAACCGTCTCGTGGGAGCAACGTCATTTGGCCGTGGCTGTGGCTTTGCTATACCTGGTGTGTACACTCGTGTAAGCCGGTACGTGGACTGGATAGAGACCGTCGTCTGGCCCAACTCCAATTAGATAATGACTGGACTTTTCGAACCGGTGTTTTTAATATTTGTCGCTCGATGTCCACAGAAAAAAAGTACAACAATATAATGTTTTATTCTGGGGACATATTATTCAATGTAATTAATTCATGCAATCATCTTAAATCACGTGTTCTCGGATGTATTTATTATTTAGTAATATGATTTAACATTATCCATTATGAGTAAGGTTAAAAATAAGGGAAAGAAAAAGGGTAACCGACTTATTACAAAAATAAGAAAACTTAATGGAACAGGACTAACTAAACAATGAGGATGGCTCATGGGAAAAAATGGACGACGGAGGTTATGGACTGGTACCCTAGAAATGGAAAAAGACGAAGAGAACGTCAAATCAAAAGATGAGAGGATAATTTACCGAAAGGGTGAAGAAGGATAGCTCGAGATGGAGATAAATGAAAGAAACTGATGGACGCTTATGTAGACAGAACCTAACTACTTGCTGAAAGAAAAGAAATATATGTATATATATAAGAAGTAAGATTTAAGAATAATATTTTTATAAGTAGTGTGTAAGTTAAAATCTGTAATATGGTTAGTGAATAAAGGCTTTTATTATTATATTATGATGTGGTTTAAGACCTGTTAATGAAACAGAACAACGCGGAGGACAATAGACTTCTATATAAAATAAAATAAAAGATTTAAACGCTTGACATAACTAACTAAACGTAATATTATTTTATAGATTTTTTTAAAAGAGAAAGTATGTCTTTTATTTTATTATGTAACTCACTTGATACTAAACTTAATAAAAATATTTTTTCTGTTGGGTATAGGCCAGTAAAAAATTATATTGTTATTTTAATAATAAATTGTCCATGTCTAGGCCAAAAGCCCATGCCGGTAGCCCGTTCGGCAGAGGAGGCAATAGAGGCCTTAAATTCACACCTGGCCTCCACTATACCCTCCTTCAGCGAGGGTTGGGATTTTGTGGCAGTTGAATGGGGCCCCATGATCATTGTGGGCTGCTACATATCTCCGAATCGCGGCCTCTTTGCGTTTATTAGAACACTGGTTGTTACTTGTTTAAGTACTATAATTACAGTTGATGATGTAAAAAAAATTAATACATTTAGTTGTCTTCATTAACATCATTACCATTGAACCAGTTTACCATAATAGAAAGGGTACTATTCATATGACTAACAGTTATCGTTAAAAAAATTAAATAAAAGTGAGGCTTCATCCACAAATAGCAATATCTCTTGATTATCTTTTATCAAATTTAGGCAAGTCATTGATATTATGGAGAAGCAAAATTGGACCGAGAATCGAGCCTCGCGGAACTCCTATTGTGACCAGAGACCCCAAGGACCTCTGACCATTAATTTCCGCTCTCTGGATCCTATTACCTTAATAAAAGATAAAAAAAACCAAAGCAGTATTCCTATTTCCATAGAAAGACAATTTCTTGACCAAAGTTTCATGAACAACACAATCGAATGCCTTAGGCAAATCACAAAACTCCCTAACGTTTCAGTTTATTTTTCCAGGTACTGAATACACTTTCCAAAGTTCGACATCAACATGATTTGTTGAGCCACCTCTTCTAAAGATAAACCGTTTCCTATGTAGAATATTGTTTGCACTAAAGTGAGTTTGAAGTTGATCTAATATAATTTTCTTACAAATTTTACTGAAATTAAGCAACACTGAAATAAGTCTGTAATTTCTAGGATCAGACGAGCTACTTTTCTTAGATAAAGGAATGTCTTACTATGTATCATTAGGTCGGAGAAGGATGATTTCGGGCTGTTATTAAATGTTTCTATAATCAGAAAAACTCGATAACACTTTTCAGACCCGACCCGGTAATCGGCCCCGAGACCTCTTGATCTGCTGTCAGATACACTTAATAGCTTTTTTTTTTTTATCGTGTGGAAACCCCCTCGGGCCGTCACCCCACCGGGGTTTACGGCGGGGTGGTGTGTCGAAATCGGACCGACCAAAACCACACGGTGTGCTACTCTGCGCCTGACATAGGAGGGATCCGGGAACTGCTGCTATTACGACATCCAGATCCCTCCTAGCGCCTACCCGCTGCCGCGGGCACCATCTACGGGCAAACTCTCTATTTTAGGCGACGTACGGCACACGCGGACGTCGCCTCCTCGCGGCTGGCCATTATAGCGGATGGAGGGCCTCCGCCGCCCGGTTCGCCGGCGGCGAATTGGGTCCGAGTAGAGGTCGTCCTCCCGGGCCTTCTCAACCGCCTCCTTCCGCGAAATTACGTCTTCGCAGAAGGTTGCGACCGCGGTAAAACAACTGTCGCTACCGACCATGGAGCGTATAACGGCCGGTAGCGAGAGATCTCCTCCAATAACTGCAGTGAGGACCCCACGCTGCGCCATCCAGGCGGAACAAATCGCTAGCGTTTGCTGAGCCGAGTCCTCATTGCAGTCGCAGTGGTGACAGGCGGGACTCAATTCCCTCCTGGCGACCGAGTGCAGATACTTTCCGAAGCAACCGTGCCCGGAAAGAATCTGCGTCCGGACAACCCCCGTGTATAGCCGTCTCGTCGCGACGCTGTCCCCACCCACATACACTTAATATTATAGCTAGGCCAAGGAGGCAGTTTACACATTCAAAAGGACTCATTAAAAATTCAGGTCAGCTGTGATGCAATTATGCTAATAATTGATTTTGTTACATGAACACAATAAAACTAAACAATTAACGCATGAATTAAACACCTCACAACCAACAATATTATTATCACAGCAAATCGGCATAACATAGATTTGTAATGGCTAAAGACTATGGTCTTGTGTCGGACCGTCGATATATAACTGGCATGTATTCCCGCGTTCCGTGGTCGTTAATGGCGCTACTATCGGGGTTGTAAAATGATACGTCTGTCTTGTCTAAATTATCCAATTCGGCTGACACAACGTCAATCGAGAGGCCAATAAAAGAATTCTTCTGGGTTGGGTAGCAGATGGAAAGCTTCGTCATACCTTCAAGTCACCGATTGCGCAACCACTAAAAACCAAAGCTTTTACCCAGTGCGTCGTACCCATAATGACATTCGGAGTCAAAACTTGGACACTGACCGTTGGACTGGTTCACAAGTTTAAAATCACTCGACGTGTGATGGAGTAAGTAATGCTGGGTGCTTCATTAGTCGGTAGAATTCATAACGAAACAATTCCACAGAGATCTGGCGTAACCGATATCGCACGGAGGATCAGCACGCTGAAGTGAAGGTGGGTCAGTCGTGTTTCCAGACAAACTGATGGTCGCTGGAGCCGATATATGTTAGTGTAAAGACCACGACTAGGCAAACTTAGGATGCACCAACAACTTGAGAAAAAAGGCTGGCAGTGTGCAAAAAAGATGTATACAGATTGCCCAAGACCTTAATGGTTGGCACTCTTTGGAGGAGGTCTTTGATTAGCAACTGTAGCTGAAACAAATAGCTATACGGTTGTTGCGAACAAGACTCCGTGAATATTAGTAACAGGCTTATAGAATTTCGGTTTACAATTTTGAAAACATTACATTGTGATTTATTGGTTCATCCTTGTCTGTGGTGAGTATTTATACTGGTATATGTACCTGTGTGTACTGGCACTAATTTATTTAAGAAAGTGTGTAAAAACGGTACATTATGATTGAAATTATAAGTTTTGCCGTACTTTTATGAGGTGCTTCGGTACTTTTATAAAAGGACAATAGCTAGCATGTATGGGAATTTTGTATCATCTTACATATCTCACGGAATGGATGGTGATTCTTAACGTTAAAGATCTTTTTAAAATCGAATCGAATTGTGACCTAATGAATCGATTCACAAAATAATCGAGGTCTATAAAATCAATCTTTTTACAACTTTACATTTACTATGTAAGTATAAATAAATTTTAATAAAACAAGATAAATGATATAATTAAGGATCTCTTATCAGTGACATCAAGGCATTTGATAATAGCAATTGTTAGATTAGTTTCCTTCGCAAACTAAACACACAACCACATTTCGAGTTTTTGAATAAGTAACTCTTTAACCGGCTACACTTTGTAATACGGGTACGTTCAACTAATTGCAAATAATTGTATGACTTCTACCAAAACAAAAATTTAATGTAGATTTTGAAGGGTGATATAATTGATGATTGCCAATCAGTTTAAATAACACTACGACAGCCACGTCGCAAAAGAAGGTAAGAAGGTAGCGAACTAACTAAATTTATTTTATTTACTCGTAAGTCATCAATCTGTAACTTATTTTCAGTTACATAATTATGCGATTGAAATCGCTGGGTAAAGCTAGTTGCGTGTACATACATGTTTGGTGTAAATATATCACACTAAGAAGTAATTTATGAAAATCACCTAAAGTCAAGTGAACATTTACTTTACTCACTTTTTTACTGGTTGCTTGGTTATTAAACATTATTTATTCCTGTTTTTAAATTTATATTTAAACCAGCAGATGATTTTTCAACAGAATGAAATGGCAAAACATGGAAAAAAAATCAATCCTACAATCATCATGATTCTTTAATTTGAACCTGGGTAAAACATAAGTGAGAATGTAATGGACAGCATTATTGAGATACGTAGAGTATAACTGCCTTATTTATATATTTATATACGCAGGAACATCAATGGGTCACTTTATAGAAAATATCCAACTCAACCTATTTTTTAGGACCGTCTTACTCTGTCATTTTACGGGAGTTTACTGTGATGGCAATACTCTGACCTCTGTTTTTATTTTTACCTTAATGCCTACACAGTTTGTAATGTATTGTGTATGTAGTATGTTTTGTTGCATTTATATTTCTTTGTAATTTTAATAATTGCTTAGTATTTCTGGCCATGACATATACCAGGAAATTTAAATCTCTGTTATTTAGTAATACTGCAAATTTTCAATTCATTTTTTAAGTGTTAAAAATATATTATTGTGTGAAAACCGGTTTGTAGTGTTTTTGTAAATCAAAACGGAGCATAATTTTGTGTTGCAGACCGAAATTTAAAATGTGGTTGAAACCTTTCATCATCGTAAATATATTTATAATAAACTCTATATCTCAAGATGGTAAGTGTCTGACGAACAATTTAAAACTTTTTACCAACTAATTGCTGTGCGCCCAATTATTATTGAGCGAATAGCTGTTAATTGCTTAAAAAAAACTTTAAGTGAATTATACAAAATTGTGAATTATTCCACACTCAGTATTGTTCACATTACATGTCATCAACTTTACAAAAAACATTTCTGAAGACCTGTAAGCCGGTTATAATGCTGCAGAATTTCTGATTAGATTTCAACATGTACTAAATAACATATTGAATTCATACACTCCCATTACAGTTATTTGCGAAAGATTTTGTCATCACCAATAATAGAACTGTTATAATTATTTAAAAGATTATTTATTACATTTGTTCAAGTAATACCATGACCCGACTTGAACTTTCAGCTCCTAGTTGTTTACAAATTCAACTGTTATATGATAACAGGAACAGATAGTTAACAACAATAAGCAGTAAATGATCTACTGTATAACCGTATGGAATAAACATTTAATATCAAATAATTTAAGACTACATGGTTGCTGTACTGGTTTAAAAGGTCACTTTGCCGTTTTCTAGTTCTTCTTTCTGAGTTTAGAGGGCTTAAACCCCACATGGGACAATACTCACTCAAAAGTGATCTACACATTTTTGTTTTGAGATATGAATTTCATTGTGTCTGGTGTGATTTATTGTTAGTGACTTAGTTTGTTTAAAAAAAAATAATTAAATGAATTATTAACACTATATAGGTATATATGTTTGCCTTGTCATTTTGAGATTTCCTTACTAATAAAACATAAACTAATACATATATATTATAGAAAATTTACACCCAGTCCCAAATGAATCATGTTCATCACATAATATTTGGTTCAATTCATAGTAGTGTCAGTTTCATTCAACTTCCAGCTTCTAATACCTGCAAATTTGTTGTAAACTTTATAAGGATTTATGCAATTTTTGTTGTCATAGTTGGTGAACAGTGTATGCCAAACAATCAGATATTTGAAGGTACCTGTACAAGAGTCTCTCAATGTGAGGCAGCCATGCAGTAAGTATTAAATATCAAGTATGTGTCTCATGGCATACTTTACTTGTACTTACATGTATATATGTTTTATAATAATTTTACTTTTATAGTCATGGTTCATTATGCAAACAATTAAATGTTAATAAGACACAAGACAAATTAACATTACGGTATTAGTAAAAGTCATATCTAACTCTAGTTTCTTCAACTTTAGAGAACAATTTCATATTAACTGAATTTTATAATATTATAAGATTATCTCAACCTCTACTAACAAATTAAAACAAATTTAAAAAAATTACAGAGCCATAAGAAATAAAAGACACCACCAATTTGAAAGGTGTGGGTTTAGTGGGTTTGAGGAAGTCGTGTGCTGTCCGCGTACCACTAATAAGTTTGGTAAGTTAAACTGGATACCATCTATAAATTATATGACATTATTGAAAGGAGTTAACTAAAGGTGAATAGGGCAGTTGTATTGGGCTTTGTGTCGTTGGCTAAAATATTAAAAAATAAAGAAAAGAAAACAGATTCTTTTAGTTATAATATTTTTTATGAGTATAAATTATCATTTATTTTTATTTTTTTATAATATACATATGAATACAATTTGTCATATTTTATTTGATTTTATTTCATTAAAAGAAGGAATAATTTTACAAGTAATTTTATTTTATTCAGTTTTGACTTTTAGAGTCTAGAATTAGAATTGAAGAATGTGAAAGCATTAAGTTTGTGTTAGATTAATTTTATGATTGATTGATTAATGCTCATTAAATATTGATGACAGGTGAAAATGTTGATAGAAAAACTGGTGACAATTCTGGTGATAACAGAACAGGGAACAATTCGAAAGATAAGACAAGGAGGATCGCTGAAAGAGGTTAATTAATTAAATATTTGATTTTACGATAATATTTATTATACTGCAAAGATATATGACACTCATTTTGACTATTAATTTTAGAATGTAGAAAAATTGCTGCAAGTAGCATAGCTCCATTGGGTTTGCACATATTGGGAGGTGAGGCTGCATTACTCGGGGAATTTCCACATATGGTAATTAACTATTCTGATTTCATCAATTTGAGTTGTAACCTTTTTGTACTTAATTATTATTCTTTCTATTATTATTATATAAGGAAAGTGTTGTTCATTTCAGATTTTTTTGGTAACTTTGATAATGTCTATGGTTACTATATGTATATATTTACGTAATATTCAATATAACATATTAAAGTCACTCATCTTCAATGTGGAAGAAAAGTATCAATTTCCGTTTCATAAAATAGGTTTATTTGTAAAATGTCTTAATTTTTTGCTGACAATACTTTTCAAGACAATTTCGTTTTACTATTAGTGGTCTAGATATACTACTCAAAAATAATAATTATAGGTTAAAGAATCTTTATTTCTCAAAAAAATTTACAAAATTCACTTATTGAGAAAACATACACAAAAGTAAACAAATGAAGTATTTATTATTATTATTATACTCAAAAATATGTTAAAAGGGGCAATCTGTACAACTATCCCGAGCCTGAAAAATCTTCGACTTATAAATACGCCTATTGTCAATTATGGTGGTGTGTTACTTCCTTCAAAGCATTCCCTTTGCCACAGTATCCAATTGACATTCTTCCAATAAGCTGAAGTAGCAATCGCGTGAAGTTTTGGTACAATCTTGAGTCACATTTTTCTTAAAATAATGTATTTCATATGCAAACATATTTTTGTGCTATATAATTATGTAACCCACATTATGTGCCCATACTTGTCACTATATCGTATGTGTTGATATCTAAGGTTTATGTTTATTAAGTAAATAAAAAACCTCGTTTCTATGACCAATCATCAGACTATATTTGCTCAACCCAATCTCTTGAATCCGTCATAAATAAATGCCAATGTCCACTTCATTAAAACAAATACCAACAAACAGTTCGAAAAATATAATAATTTTAGCTTTTTATAAGTATTACCAATTTTAATTAAATAAATATTGACGGTATATGTTCTTCAATTAAGTAGAAAATAGTGACATCATGAGTTGGAAATGCGTATGCATACTTTAAATTTAGAAATATTAAAAACAGATCGTAAAGGATTGATCGCATGAAATTTATTAGATGTATCTTACAAATAAAAAGGACACGCTATGTTACCTGTCTATTGTTACGTATTAGGGTTCATCTAATTTAAGAAATAAATCGTATGAAGACCAAAAGAGACTTTATAACAAACACAATTAAAAACATTACAATAGGACAGATTGATTGCCGAGATCGTTGGGTTGAGTCACTTAGGACACTTTGATATTTATCGCACTATACCTCAAACTGAGCTGAGCAGTGGACGAGGCGTCTGCTTATATTACTCACCACAGGTCTCCCTGGTTCATTTTCGAGTATTCCAATTGCTAAGAGAACATTCGGACCCGACCGCTTCCGAGAAACGCTTTTGAACATAAGCAAGCCAACCACGCTAAAATCCGTCTATATTCGACCTTATGTATACGAGTAAAGTTCATTGTTCTGTGCCACAATGCATTATTAATAGAACTTAATCTAGAATCTTACGGCTGAACTGACTGCTGCTTCCTTTCGCGTATGCTCGTGACGTTTACTATTACTATTTTCATAAAGTTCAAAAGTACTACAATATCATTTGAAAAAACAACATCCCAAGAAAACTTATACTTGCAGCATTTATTATCGCATTATCTTTACCGCTATAAATTGTATTGGAAAATAACGATAACGTAAAGATTTTTGTGTACAGGGAAGTACGGACAAAACTCATTTAAAATGACTTTGGGGTAAAAATCTGTAATTATTTTCTTACCGCCGGTACGGTAAGATTACAAAAACCCTAATAACATAATGACAGTATAGATCTTAAATCACTTTAGTATTCAGTGCTCAACAGATTTCAATGACCCTTGAATAGTGGTTTACTCATTGTAATCTACCAACAATGGAGTTGTTGTATTTTTTAGTTAATGTTTGATTCTAGTCCATTACAAATATTAGATAGATCACTAAAAATTATGCTTAAATTTATAACATTGGTTCAACAGCAAAGTTCAAGTATTTTGAACCCAAAAAAATATGAATACACTTAAACGATAAATATGTCTAACGTCAGTTTTAGTTTATGTGATAAGTGTGTCATAGATATTTAAAACACTTCTATTTAAAGGCTCTTCATTACGTGAAACGCAGATAAAATCTAGTTAGATATATCTACATTCCTACTGCTCCATTAAAATTTTAGAAAATTGCTTCCAAATTGTCAAATCTGTAAAATCTTTCATGTATACGCAATTTTTTTAAAATGTCACCAAACTTGCATCCGCTTCCAATAGCTTAGTGCTGTTTCCTATTCAAGATTTACGTAATCGCTCGACTTAATCCGTCATCACACGGATATTAGAATTCATAACCAGTGTAAATGTTTTATTTTGAAATAATATCCAAACATTAAAAAATAAAACATTTTGTTGTCCGTCCGTCTGTCAAGATACATTTGCTCAGGGACGCGAAAAGATATCAAGCTGAAATTTATATCAAATACTCAGGTCTACTGTCCCTATGGAATTGTCAAAAAATCAAACTTCTAAGCCAACACAAACAAAAGATACAGCCGTTTATGCCGCAAATTGCCGCAATTTTCGAAACTCGCAAGGGAATCAAAACCGGGTACTTCCCGTGAACTTAGACTCTTGAAATTTATATGATAGATAAAGAAAACATTGCGAAAACCTTACATTTTAAGTTACATCATAATAAAAATATTTTTAATAATTTTAAAGTTACTACCCCTTTCCTTATGAACGCGTAGAGGTATTAAATTGAAATTATATCAAATACTCAGGTCTATAATACCTTTTAGCTGTAACAAAATCAAACTTCTACATCAACGCAATTTGTAAGGAAGCCTCATTGCGCGAGTGCGGCTCGCACTTGACCGGTTTCATTCGTGTATATTATTACTAATCGATGTTATCAAATATAGAAATACATATTAGCAAAACCCACAACGATTTTAATATATTTGTAGTAACCCACACATTTAAATGTGGTATAAAAGGGTGGTTAAAAATTAAATAAATACGATATACATTTCACCTGTAATAGGCATGCAAATATAACGTTGTAGTTTCTCGTTCAATAATTAATGAAAACTACCTGAATTGCTAGATTAAATAATAACAAATTCAATAAATCAATTCGAACAATATACATAACATTTTTAAAGGGCGTGTAATAGTTACTTTATATTGTAATACACACTTACAATGCATTTCTAAAATAATAAGACCGACGAGTTTTTTTGGAAGAATTCGCTAATGGAATAGCAATTATTTTCTACCAACCATTTCCTAAGCACAACACAAAACTTCTTGAGTAGTAGTTCAGCAATCCACTTGAGTTTTGTATAGTAAATAAGTGAACCCATATACACGCGATTTTGTCTAAATTGCTCGATTCTGGGTATTGGCATGTTTCATGAAAGTTGTGTTGCTTTACGTTTGCTAAAATTAGTTTTAGATTCAAAAAGGGAACGGTTACTTTTGACAAATTTTGCAATTTCATAAATATAAATACTAGGAACAGTCAAAAGTTTGTGATCTTTAAAGACGGGTGAAGACATTTGCGTTTGGAAAGTCTTTTGGTGTAGTGCAACTGTAAATAAAGTTTTGTAACGGATTATGAAGTGAAGCTGTTTGAATAAATAGTTTGTTATGGTTGCTAAGCAATTAACGCTCATCACAGCTCATACGAGAAATACCAGGAAAATTACTCAGCCGTACACATAAATAACATTGACATTCTTCACTTGGGAATACCAATATTTATTTAAAACTTATGTGCTCTTGAAGTCACATCATTGTAACTCAGTCTATCGCCTAAGGTGAAAAATTATAAGATTAAAAATGCAGCTTATTAGAATTTATACATATTACCAAAATCACCTACATTTATTCCAAAATCGACTACATTATGATTAAATACTAACTACCATGCTACACTTTCTAGTTACACATTTTATCGAAATAGTACAGCTTGAGTTTTCTTTTAAAAAAACAACTAATATTTAAATATAATTTTAGATTATTAAGGAAAATGTAAAAAAAAAGATTTGGAATAGAGATAATATTTGTAAAATTTGACTGTAATGTGCTTGAAGTTTTAAAAGAAAAAAATGCAAAGAAAGAGATCTAATTTGATTTTAGTATCCTTTGTAAGTTACGTCTCTTACCTAAGAACTATGTGCTTACAAGATAAAAGCTTACGCTTAAAAATAATTTCATTTAGAGAATATCGAAGTGTCTTTTGCCTTTAAACTGCTTTATGCAAAATTTCAAGTCCCTGTTGTTGTCCCAATTTTTACATCCAATAAAAGTTGTTCGGAAAGTATCATAATTCTGGAATATATAACTAAACGATAAGACCGCCCATTGCAAGAAAATCATTTCATTCACAATTGATGACTATTGTTGGATACTGTTAAACTTACTGTACAACCCGTCTGGCCAGAGTGGTATAGTAGTCCAAAATTTTTCTTAGGTGACGCTTATCTCTAGCAGTGAACTTCTAAAAGCTGTTGATGACGATGGTAATAAAACTGTCTAAAACGTCGCGTACAATAACGGATCTTCTATTTGAGAGTCAAGTAGTCTGTGACTTGTTTTAGCTAGGACAAAGAATATTTTAACTACGAAATCCGGTTTTGTTTGAAAGAGCATTCGAATGATGTATGAGTCTAACATTTTAAATTCCAAAACGAGTTACTTGTGCTAGTATTTTTTCCGATAAAGTACGAATAACAAGTTTAATTAATTACTTTGTCGTTTTCATGCTATCTTTTTTTTAATTACCCATTTGATAATTATTAATGTCAGGCTTACCACCTACATATTTTGTTTATACATGAGTATAGCGATGCCCCAGCTTTACGCAGATACGTATTATGTTTAAACAAACACAGTTTGATCGATTTAGAGTTAAATTTTGATATTGTTCATCGTTTAAAACTGTAATAAATTTAAACATTAATCTGTTAAGCTAAAAATTAATTTATACCTAATCTGCCCATGAGTTGTTTGAATTGAATTTCATCTTTTTACAGTCCAATTTTTTCATCCAAAAGTTGACTGGAAGCAATTGCTTTTGTACATGGTTACCCAACTGATATGCTCTTACATATAATCTTGATGTACAATAAAGTTTATTCTATTATATTCTATTCTAAAAATTTTATTTACCTGTGTAGTATTCAATTTCCACCTTAAAAGTTTTAGTTCTAACAAAAATTAGGTTATCGAGCCGGTTGGAGCGATCGTAGTAATTTTTTTTATGTTAGATACGACAACGCGTAATATTATGTGATATGTTGTTAAAGAATACACATAGGGTAAAACCGGGATAGATGCCCCATTTTTGTAAATAGCCTCCTTATTAGATGAAAATACATTTTATAGGAATAGTTTGTACTTATTTAGATAGTTCAATCCTTTGTGATGAATAACTTTTATTTTTTTTGAACAAATTAAATACAGATTTTGCAAAAAATAGCTTTTAGTGAAACATTAATTTTGAGGATAGATGCCTACCTATATGGATAGTTGCCCCACTATGAAAATACTGAGGAGGATAGATGCCTGCAGAGCAGGATAGGTGCTCTTTATACCGAGTAAACGAAAAACCGAAACCAATTTTTAAGTACCTATTTCAAATTTTAAAACAATTATTGTTTGCAACAAACATGAGTTATAATAACAAAAAATATATAGTGTTTTTTTAAATCTTTTAATTGCTTTTATTGAAAAAAATTTCTAATATCACACAAATAGGTAATCATAATTAAAATTTTAAAACGTTTGTTTAACTACTATCATATATATATATAATATCAATTCTTAAGTCTCATCATCCATATTCATATTTTTTAAGTTAAATTTTACAACAAAATTACAATTCTTAATAAATTGTTATTGTAAAACATTAATATTATAAATGCCAACATCCATATTGCACAATTATACATTTTTATATTGAAAAGAACGCAATAATTCACTTATAATTTTCAATGTCTTATTTATGCTGTCCCTTATTCTGTTTTTAATTATCTATTCTAATTCTCTAATTATCAATAATTATTCGTTATTCCAATTTAATTGTAATCTAGTCAGATTGTATTTTTATTTTTCCACATCTTGCTCAATAATTTTTGAAAAGTGTACAGGTTTCATGTAGCCAGTTCTGACATATTACACATTGAATCCAGTCGGATTGCGACTTCATATTTTTATAGTTTTCAAAACATTCAATGCAGTTATCTTTGTTTGTATCTTTGGCGTTATCCTGTCTATCTCTTTTAGTTCTTTTTACAGGCAAACCTTTAGTTTTCTTTCCTTTAATTTTATAGTTAGATAGATTATTTTCATCTTCACTGCTTGAACTGTAAATAATTTGTCTTTTTAGTGATATTCGATCTTGATTTATTTTTAAATAATTATCGTTTTCTTTATCACACGAGTCAGCTAGATTGTCATGGTTATTTTCGCTAGAAGAATTTGTTTCATTTTGTCTTTTTTTTGTATTTTTGGTGTCTGTATTGGTATTTTTTTTTTAGCTTTCTTAAGTTTTGTAGTAATTTCAGTCGTCTTTTTCTTGTCTAACTTAGTTTTGAATTGTTTTTGCTTTCTCTTAGCCATATCCTTCTTGTGTTTTATATTTTCTTTAGAATTCAAAATATCTGCCGATTGTTTCACTCTCTTAGCAATGGGCAAAGGAATTTTTGGAATAGGTGATGCATCTATCAGAATTTTCGAAGGTGTTTCTAGTTCTTCATCATTCCCTAAAATCTCTGCAATTGTAAAATCACCAATGTCAACAAGACTAATATCTTCCAAAATTTTAGAATCGAGCAAGAGACTAGGAGATTCTCTGTCAATTGGAGTACGTATTGAATTTGGCGGTGTCTTATTTTGTTCGTGTTCTGATATGTTTTTTCTCGGATTGTTCAACTCTAGTTGACAAACTGCAGAATTGGAAATCTGAGGCAGAGATACAACTTGATCAAGTGCACGAGAAGTGCCAGGATTTTCTCTACTCAGTGTCATATCTGATATCAGAAATGTAGTATCTGGCAAAGCATTCGGGTCAACGGGGTAAATACCACTACCTCTAAAGCCACCAAGAGCATTTGCAGAGGTAGCAGCGCGAATCCAAGCATTATGTATAAGTCTTCCAGCATTGTAACGGCTGATCTTTTTATTTGGATTCAAGCGCATAAATTGATTGGTTTCATGGTTGAAATAGGTTTTAAAGGGCCCAAATACTGCTCTGTCTAAAGGCTGTAATGCTGAAGTTGTGTGACTAGGTAAACACAGTAAAATTATATCATTATCAGCAGCAGCTTGCAACATATCCGGTGCAGTTGAGTGTGACGAGTGACCGTCTAAAATCAGCAGAACCTTACCATGGGGCTTCATAGTTATAAAATGTTCTGTTAACCATTTATAGAAAAGGTCAGCGTTCATATAAGCTGACTTTTTGTTCATGAAGACTTTTGAGCCCATTGGAAGTCCATCTTCAAATTCAGGTTTTTTATTAACACCTTTTATTATTAAAGCTGGTGGAAGGAAATTACCAATTGCATTGCAACAGCCAACGATTGTCATGGTTTCACCTTTCTCGGCAGATGTGACTGAATTGACAACTTTTGCTCCTTTTTTTGCTATAACTTTTCCGGGTTTATTATTTAATTGAATGCCGGATTCATCCATATTGTAGATCTTTTCTGGCTTATCCAACAGATCATTTTCAGTCAGAACTTTGATCAGAAGATCATAGAAGTTTTTTACTTCTTCTCTACTAAGACCTTTAGCTCTAGCCATGGATAAGCCTTCAGCTTGTCTGATAGATAGCTCCGGATTTCGTTCAATAAAACTTTTGAACCACGCACCTCCAGCCATTTCGTTTTCGTGGTCAAAATTATGTTTTAGCTCTAGCTTTTCAGCAAATTGATAAGCCAACATGCGTATGGCTTGTCTATTTGGGGGAAATCCTGCATCACCAAGTTTGAGAATGTGCTTGACTAGCCTTTTCTCGTTGTCAAAATCCAAAATAGGATGTTTTCCTAAAAAAATTACGTAAATAAATTTGTTTATAATGGACAGAAGTTATTTTTAAAAATTTGTTATATATTGTACTAATGATCTTTAATACGTACCCAGTGTCAACTTTGTTGAATTTTTAGCAGCATAACGTCTTCGCAATGTCCTCGATGGAATTCCAAATGTGTTCCAGTTCCAAATGTCGGGATATTTCGTTTATCCCCATTGTTTTTTTATCCATTTCATCAAAAGCTGACTGTAGCTTTTCTACAGTCCAAGAACATACTCGAGCTCGCACTCCTTCCTTTCTTTTATATTTTCGTGGCATAGTGGAGCTAAAGTCAGTAAAAAGTTCTAAGATAAATATACTTAAAACATAAAATGCTAATTTAATAAATGCAGGAAAAAAACATTTCAAAATATATATTTAAATCCATATACTTACCTCATTGACTTCATAAGTTTGAAGGGATAGATGCCCCTAAGGGCACCTATACCTCGAAAAATCAGGGCAACTATCCTTTGTGATAGGGATAGATGCCATAGTATTTTTTAAGTAAATGATAAACAAAATAGAATCTATCTACACCTAGATGCAGACTTAATGAGCTAGTATATCGACGTAATAAAAAATATAAAGGAATTGATAAGTAATTATAAAGTTACACATCGCAAAATACTAACCTGTAAAACTTTGACGCGTTTATGAATTTCGCCGCGGAGATATTTACTCACAGGTGTGAAACGCGTCCTCACTGAATGAATATCCGTGAATAACTGAGGTGCGGGGAGACTGTGGCTCTTACTTGTACAATTATTTTTTTGTTGCGAGTTCGGGAAGTTAGGTATTTTGAATATGGGGCATCTCTCCCGCTGGGGCGTCTATCTCGGTTTTACCATAACCTAAATATGCCATACCATATAATATAAATTATGGCAATGAACGTATTTATAAATACACGTTTCCAAGTACTTGAAATAAAAGATTGTAACATATGGATGTGCAAATATTAATAACCACGATTTTTCCTTAATATTTGAACATCTTGTCTGATCATTTGCATTTGGCATTAACGGTGAAATAATTGATTTAAAAAAGTAAACGGAATAGAATTCTATACCAAAATACTTCTTATATGTATTTATAGTATAAAATTGATTTGTGTATGTTTCAAAAACTACTGCACCGATTGAGCTCAAACTTTGACATGATGTACAACCCACTTCTGCGATTGTTTTTATCTATTGCATCAGTTTGTTCCACATTCCTCATCACTGCTAACACAATATGTCGCGGCGAAGCATGGTAGAGTATACCCGGTTTACTATATTTACTTAAAATTTTTTACCAATGGCATTATTTAGTAAACGATTATGGATATGCAATAACCGCACGTGGCAAAACTTATTACGTTTGTGTATGTACCTTAGGGTGTCCCTTAAATTTCAAGTTCGATATTTTTTTACGCATACCTTCTTAAAAGTTTCGTAATAACCCTATATTGTCTAGAAAAAAATATTAGTTCGATATATAAACGATAACCCGTGCCGACTTGCTATTTAAACTTGTCGATACAAGTTGCTTAAGTACTGCCCAGTGACCTGTTACGACATGTTTTATTTGCCATTTCGTACGTGATTTTTGAGACTATTAGTGCTTCATTGTTTAGTGCGTAAACATGTCGGTGGAATTACGGAGTGATAAACAAAATATTTTTCTTATCGGATTTCTAGCTACCAAAAAAATGGTGCAAAATTACCATCTAATCGACAAGTTCTCTCAGTCCTATTTTAAAATATTCGTGAGGTTAAGTTGACTGTTAGTGAAAGTGCAAATCTTGTGATTAGGGAGTGCATCATATATTGGGAAAAAGCAAGATTACCAACAAGGGCATTTCCTAACTGCGTGAAGAAACTTATTGATTTATATCATGTTTGGAGAGAGTTGCAAAAAAATTGTAAGAAAACTCAGATTACGTTTAAGAGTCGTGAGAACAATTTTATAATTAATCTTGATAATTTGTTTGATATTGCACATGCTGATGCTTTTGAGAGAATGAAAATAGAGGAGGATAAATTATTTTTAATGAAACAGAGAGAGCCAGGTCGACCGGGATGCTTAGGTGGTGTAGATAAAAAATTGGCGGAAAAAGAACAAAGATCTAGACAACGACGATTGGAAGAAGAGGAAAGGATTGTAAGACAAAAAGAATCACTAGCTGTTGCATCTACTTCCACCACAAATAACTTAGACAGTGTAGAAGATTCAGACGAAGAACAGATCTTGAATTCTGAACTCAGCTTGCCGGACGTTCCCTGCCATGAACAAAGTTCAAAAAGAGGTAGAAAGAATCTTATAACACCTAAACTAGTTGCAGCTTTAGATCGATGCCAGTTAAGCATTAGAGATACCGTTTACATTCTTAATGCGGTGGTAGAAGCGCTTGGTCTGAGCAGCGATGATTTCTGTATTAACAAATCCTCGATTCAGCGAATTCGTACTGAAACTAGAAAATCAAGGGCAGAAGCAATAAAATCTAACTTCCAAAACAATGTACCCGACATAGTCACAGTCCATTGGGATAGAAAACTATTACCGGGGTTGGATGTACGGAGTTCAAAAGAAGAACGCTTGCCAGTTATAGCTTCATTTGACGATAGAGAGCAGCTTCTTGCAGTGCCGAAACTAGAAAGTTCTTCTGGAAAACATCAAGCGAAGGCTGTATCAGCAGCTCTCTTTGACTGGAACCTTTATGATAAAGTGCAAATAATGTGCTGCGACACAACAGCTTCCAATATGGGCCGTTTCAATGGAGCTTGTGCTATTTTGGAGCAAACTTTAGGAAGAGAATTGTTGCTTTTCACCTGTCGTCATCATGTTTATGAATTGGTCCTAAAAGCTGTCTTTGAAACCAAGATTAAGCAAATTACTAGTAGCTCAGATATTCCGATGTTCAAAAAGTTCCAAGAAAATTGGAAAAACATTGATTGTACTAAAATTGAACCATCTCTTAATTTCGTAAAAGCACGGGTTGCCGAGACAGACATTCAAGCGTTGTTACTATTTTATAAGGCAGAATTAGATAAAGGTTTTGTAAGAGATGATTACCGCGAATTGGTCGAACTGTGCGTAATATTTTTAGGAGGAGACACAGAGGAAAAATTAAAACTAAGGCCCCCCGGAGCTATACATCAGGCACGCTGGATGGCGAGAGCGATCTATTCTTTAAAAATATGTTTACTTCAGTCACAATGCAGAGTAACTGCGAAGGACAAAAAGGCTTTACAAGATGTTTGCTTATTTCTCGTAATATTGTATGTTAAACCTTGGCTCGAATGTACAGTGGCGACCAAAGCACCTAATCAAGATTTGCGCTTCTTGAAGATGTTAAAAGAGTATGAAAAAGTTGACGCAACAATTTCTAAAGCTTCTATAAGCAAGTTTAGCCATCACTTGTGGTATTTATGTGAAGAGACAGTCATTCTATCACTATTTGATGATGAAGTTGACAACCAAACTAAGAAAAAGATGATTGCCAACTTCAACAGGGACAAAATCTCGGATTTTAGCAAACGCTATGACCCGTCGAAGGAAGAACTGACTCAAAAGTTGTTTGGTAAGTTAAATTGACTTTTTGTTGGATTTCAATTTCAATGTCCAATACTTATTTATTTATTTTCAAAATTGTTGTTGATTTTTATTTATTATTTAACTTATTTTTCTTTTTTTTAGACAAAGCACTGGATGATTTCGTATCGGAAAAGAGCAAACAATTTTTATCACGACTGCAGATCGACGACAGTTTTCTAAAGGAAGATGTATCTTCTTGGAATAACAATGCTGCTTTTCTGGAGGCTAAAAGAAGAATAAGTTATTTGAGAGTTGTAAATGATACTGCTGAAAGGGCTGTTAAATTAATGCAAGATTTTAACGGACTTATCACGGCTGAAGAAGAACAAAAACAGTTCTTGCTGCGCTGTGTCCAGGAACATCTAAAATTATATCCAGACTGTAAAAAAACTACTCTAAAAAGAAGTTACCCTGAATGATTCTTATTTCTTTATGTTTTTAATTAAAGATTAATGTTCATCTAATTTATTATTTAATTTTATTCACTTAATTCATTGCATTTATAGTGAAATTATAGGCTATTATATAGGATATTATAGAATTATATTATATTTAGGACAAAACACGTTTTTTACTAAACTTTGAAGCTCGGTCGGCACTGGTTGCAATTATGCTAGATTGATAAAATTTTATATTTAAGTATCTTATAGCATTAGTAAAAATTATAGAGGGTATGCATTTCGAAATTCGAAAAAAAATTTTTTTTTGTCATATAAGGGACACCCTAATGTACCTAAACCAGTTTTTTCTTAATTCTTAGAAATAGTAGTTTGTATTGTCTTGAAGGATGTAAGAAGCGTGGCTGGATGTAGGTGTCCAAGTTGACGTAAGACAAATATTTTACTGTATAATTACAGGTAGCCTTAGGGTACGACCGAGGAAATGGGGGTTTTGAGTTTGATTGCGGAGGCTCAATATTGTCTAATACTTACGTCCTGAGTGCTGCGCATTGTGTAGACACTTTAGACAGGTAACCGTCTCTCGTCAACATTATTGATAATAATATTAATAAGAACCTTATCACACACTGCAGTGTGTGATAAAGTCCGATCGAAAGTGATGAAATAAAATCATACAGACAACTGCGCTCAATTACATACCTATATGATTTTTTCGTACCATACCTACGTTATAATAAGTCTTCTCAGTCGACTGCATCTTATTCCATCACTAATCCCAAGCTAGGTATAACCTATGTTATTATGACCAGGTTACTGATAAACTTGCTTAAATATTTCTAAATAATAAATTGTGTTAAAAAAAAAATACCTCCAGAGACAGAACAAATGACCGTCCTCATCATACAGTTGTTTGTCCTTGTTGGAAATCGAACCCACAACTTTTGACTTAGTGGTTTGAGTCCCTTAGATAATAGACAAACAGACCTGTCACTATCAAGCAAAACATGTAACAACAGAAGTGTTTCACCAGCTTGTGATCTGTGACTGAAAGTCGTTAACACTGAAAATACTAAAAAACCTGAGACCAACATAATACTATTTATTAAAATATGGATAATGTTTGTATGTATTCAAGCATAGAGCCCACCATTATACGCGCAGGAGTCGTGGAGATCGGCACCAAAGACTTCAACCCTGAAACTGATCTAAGGATAGCCGAAATCATAATAAATCCTCGTTACACCAGAAGAGAAAAATATCACGACTTGGCATTATTAAGGTAACATTCATATCACATCACATCAACAGACTTTAATAGTCCACTTTTGGACGTAGGACTCTCCTTAGAAATAGGTTTTGGCTTACTAATCCACGCTGACCAGACAGGTTGTTAAATGGTTTGTTTCAAGGTTTCCTTCTCTTTGCAGTGATATTGTCCTGTGTATTTTACTCTGTTCAATCTGTATTCTTAATCTCTCACCACACGGATCGCTATCCAAACATGTCCAGAGGAGTGGAGGACCACGAATTGTTAACATTTGAAAAAATCGTAAAATAACCATTTAATATGTTATACAAATTTTTTTATTTACAAGAAAGTTAATTAGTACGAATTTATTTTTTAAAAATTTCATTTTCTAAATGACCACCGTTTCGACTGGGGATGAATTTGGACTTCTGGGTGACCATGGAATATCACCTTGTCTGGAAATCAGCTTTTCCGGAAACATATCTCCATTTTGTTAAAACCATGTGCTACGATTGTAGTTAGCAAATCCTGTAGCGTCGATCCCAAGAACTCCCGTAACATGTTTGCGCGGGATGTTAGATTCAAATGTTAACAACGACAAACTTGGCCCACCCTATATAAAATTACTTTCCTTGGATGACTGATTTATCAACGCAGAGGCTAAACCGCTCGGTCTTCAAACTTAATATTTGGACAGTTTGTGCTTTTTATGTTGTACACACCCACTAAGAATGATCTTTTGAAATTTACCTTTAAGGGGATAAAGGAGAGATGAACGGTTGGATGGAAATTCGTCATTTTCAAAGTTAGAAATACTACTATGGCAATAGCTAGTGAATAATGAAATTCGTTGTTCTCGTTTTCCTTGCCTTAACTGTTAGAATTCATTGTTCGCTGTGTCGACACTATTCCTCGGTCTCTGTTGTGAATTAGAATAAATAAAATTCATCAATTATTATTTAACCCATTGATATCCTATCCCACTTAAGCTTAAAGTAAGCCTTAGCGTAATACTTATAGCTGATCTTTGAGAAATATCGTATTATACTATTTCTTTTATTTGTCCACTGTTTCGTTTTATTTTTATTTTTACGTAACATACTCCGCTAGAGTTTAGTTGGGCCAACTACTTTATTTTTAAATACGAATTTTCGTTTTTTTTTTGTTCTCAAAAATTTTCTTCGATTCATGCGTATGTTTCCTAAGACAAAAACCTTTTTGCTGTCCATTCTCAATGTTAAAACTCTGATTTTTCTATTATTTTTTAGATTGGAGAAACCACTGGAATTTACCAGCATATTGAATGCAATTTGTCTAGAAACAAATGATGAAGATCCGACGGAAATACTCACTATTACTGGTTGGGGGAAAGTTAGTAACTCCAGTAAGTATTATACTCAAATTCCTATTTGACGTCCGAATGGCGTAGTGGTTCGTGTACTGACTGCCATGTCAAAGGTCGCGGGTTCGATTCCCGCTCAAACCAAACATTTAACGTTTGATTTGATCTAGATGTTTCTATGTATAATATTTATAGATTTACAAAAAAAAATCAATTTTCTAGTACCTATAGTACTAGCTCGGCTTAGATTCGGACTAGATGACGTTGTATGACTGTGACTGAATATTATTATTATTAATAAGTAAAAATATTAAAATATGACTTCACAAACATGAACCAATACAAATCAATCGAGATAATACGGGAGTGACAAAAGGTTATGTAAACGTCACGTAAATATGTATTCTTTGTTCTTCATATTTAATATATGATCCACTCAACCCATTTATGCCGTGGTTGTCGTAAGAACCGAATAAGGAAGCAATCTACGTAGGACAATAGCACTGCAATCCTATACCAACTCGTCTGCTATAAAGCCCATAGTCTTGCCTAATAAATGGGCTATCCAATACTAAAAGAATTTCAAAATTCGTACCAGTAATTTTTGAGGTTAGTGCGTTCCATCAAACAAACTCTTCAGCTATACAATAGTACCTATTTGTTCGTTTAACTAAATAAAAAAATCCAAAATCGTGGAAACTGTAAAAAGTTATTTTGCACTCCAGGGAACACAAGAAGCACCACACTATTGAAAGCGAATGTTACCGCAGTTCAGCGCGGTAACTGTACTGAGTCGTATACGAATTGGCGGAAGCTACCTACGGGTATTTCTCCTGATCAACTATGTGCGGGAGACCCTGAAGGTATCAGGGATACTTGCCAAGTAAGTGTTGTAAGACGGCAAATCAGTGTTACGCTTATATTTATGGTTTCTTTCTAACTTGTGTTGTGTTGTAAATTAACATTCAACCACGTAAGACTGGCCTGTAGATCTAGTGGTTAGTGACTCTGACTAAGCCGGAGGTCGCAGGTTTGATTCCCACCTGGGACAAATTATAGTATGATGAGCATAATCATATGTTGTTATATATATAGTGTATAATCATATGTAGGTTTAATTTATCTATAACCAACAAATACGTCTTGCACAAAACTTGCTCGAATACGTCCGTGTCTCCTTTTGTCATTTTTACCTGTTTTCTTTATGGATTTTTCATGGATTTTCGGCTCCTATTGGTCGAACGGTGATTTTATATTTGTATATATTATATATATTTTATAACCTTCGATAATATAGGCTATCCAACACTAAAAGAACTTTTCAAAATAAGAACCAGTAGCTGCTGAAATTACCGTGTTCAACAAAGCAAAGAAACAAACTCTTCAAGTGATTTCACGGTTGGCCTAGTGGTGTAAACGGTCGCCACGTCGCTCTCTCCTGCGCTGAGTGTTGTGGATTCAAATCCCATATGGGACAACATTTTGTATGATCCACAAATTGTTGTTCTAAGTCCGAGTGTTCTTTGATTCCGTTTTTTATATTATGTTTGTAAAGTCCCCCGCGACACATAATATATTAGAAATATACAAGTATGTACATCATCAGCAGTCTAATTACAATAGAGTACAGGCTCTACCTAGTTGGTTTATAAAGTTATTATTTCCCAAGAATCGGCATTTCTGGTGTAAAATCTGAGAGCAGTAACCGGAGATTGTCTCATTCACGCAAAAAAAAATTTAAGTTTAATCACATTAGTAAATAATTTTATATAATTCAGTAAAGCCTTATTTATTGTAGCGCTAGTCAAGGTATACTTACATTGTCAATACTTAGACATGAACAGTTGCCTACTTAGGTAAGACTTGTGCCAGTTTTATTGATGATACATCAACTTGTATTTCTAGGGAGATTCGGGCGGGCCTCTGATACTCACATCAGAGGAAGGCCAGGGGAAGAACCGTCTCGTGGGAGTGACTTCATTTGGTCGTGGCTGCGGCTCATTTATACCTGGTGTCTACACCCGCGTCAGCCGGTACGTGGACTGGATAGAAACTGTCGTCTGGCCAAATTAGACAATAACTGTACATATCGAACCGACCATTTTTATTCTGTTGACATGTAACGTCTACAGAATTAAAATACATTAATATAATTATTTATTCTGTGCACATATTATATAAATTTCATTAATTAACATAATTGGCAGCGCAACTAGCTTGAGTGACGTGTTCTAAGGTTAATTTTTCAGTAATAAGCTTAAAGGTCCATCAGTTACCGTTACAAAACATACCTCTTTTTTACTTAACTTAAACTTAAATTGAAACGCTTTACTTAGCCGGGTACAATATGCTTAAGATCTTTTCCTTAAAAGAGAAAATCTTTTCTTGCCTGTATTTTATATTTTGCGAGTAAACCGTTAAATTATAATATTTAAAACAAAAATGCAGTTCCTTCATACAGTTATGTGGCGTCGTGCATGGTGTCATATACGATTTAAATATAAACAAAATATTTTAAGTATCACAATACGTGTACCGTATACGCGGGCATGGACATGACGTACAAGATAGAAGTGAGCTGTGACCTATGGGGCTGTCTTGACCGATTATTATGTGCGAACGTTTTAAAAATGTAAGCAATGTAATCAGTTTAAGATTTTACATTCCTATGAGATGATTAAGAACTCACGTGAAAATAGTTAAATAAATTAAAATAAAATTTATTTTTTTTTAGATACAGAAGGTAATCATTATATCATCCAGACTATGCAATTTAATTAAACTTATTTTTTTTCTAAATGTTATTTAGTTATGATTAGAATAAAATTATTGTTAAGTTTTTATGTAATGCATTTAGGTAAAAAAATATTATATATCAATATTTGTGCCGTACGATACAAACTTGGTACTACTTGACAATGACTTAGTGAAATTTTACTGCCTAATAATGATTAGATAATTTATGAAACATTCATAGACTTTCTTTTCGGCCATTAGATACATAGACTAATTTATGATGAGCAACTACGATGCCGATCCTGGTGGAAATAATAATCGATTTCATTTAAGGCACTTTAATCGAATAAAAATAGAAAAATAACAATTTAGTAAGCTACAGTAAACTCGTTACCATAACCGATCATTAATGTTAATTAGGGCACGAATGACGAATCTAGCGTGTTTAATGTCAACATGTTCTTTCGTTAGTTCATTATTTTTATTTTTATTTTGAATTTGACATATTACTGTTTATTCTTGCAATGCATCATTCATACTTTTTTAATTTAAAAAAAATATTAAAAAAGTTTTCAAACATTAAAAGCGCGCAGGACTATTATTCCAAAGTCAAACCATAGGCAATATTATGTAAAATTTTATTTAACTTTATTTTATTTTTTACTAGTAATAAAAGTTTAAATTTCATAAGTTGTTTGGAGGAATTTCTGAATACATAAAAAAAAGGATTTTGTAGATATTTACGTCGAATAGTGAGAAGATACATATTTAATTTGGGATTTTGCTTAATTTTACTGCCATCTTTGTGACTGTCTGAATTTTCTAACAACCAATAAATTTGTTTATGTCAATTATGTCAAAAATTCTAATAAAAATAATTAAATTAATATTTCAATCAAACTAAAATAATAATTAAATCATATAGAAGAGTGGCTTTCATGATATTAGTAACGAGACGGGGTACATGGACTCTTGCTTTAAAATCGAAATGAAAAAAAGTGATTTATGATGTAATGTTATTTTTTTTTTATAATTTATTATAGAAATATTGTCTCATTTATTTTTATTGCAAAGGATTTGTTAGGATCTGCTTTGGTTTAAATATTTAAAATTTTCCTATATAAATACAAACTTATCGCGGAGATGTGTGCTTAAGACGTCTTTTAGACATACTGTATTTATAATTAGTTAAGAAATGCTTAGTTTTATATCATGTTCATAATTATATATTAAAGGTTTTGGCTTAGGTGTTGCTATGACCTGTAAAGTATTTTTTTTATTCGAGTGTCTCACACAATATCTTATAATCGAATTTAGTAAGCTCTTGAAAATTTTATTCGTATCTGGGTTCATCATGATCATCAGCAGCCAACCGGCGTGTAGACGCTGGTTGGCTGCTGATAGCAGTAGTGCTGGACATAGACCTCTCCCATTGCACATAAAGTGGGTTGCCATATAACAAAAATAATTGTAAGCTACATTTAATTAAGTATAATAAGTAAGACTTAATGTATCTCAAAAACCGAATTTATATATTTAAATAAAACCAGATTAAATATCTTATACCTTTTAAGTTTTATTTCTCATATTGGTTCCTATTAGGCAGACTCAAATGGTTGTCATTAAATTAATCTATTTCAATGAAACAATAAAAGCCTTGTTACTCTGTTTGGCCTTGGTACACTGCTGGACAAAGGCCGTAGAATGGAGATTTTGGGCTACAATACTACTCTAGCAAGATAGGTTGGTATAGGGTTTGTATCAACGGCTACGCCTCAGGGCCGTTACCGAAGAGGCGGTGTGCTGTTGGCGGTGTCGTTGGACATCGCCAATGCATTTGATAGTCTGTCATTTAGCTGCATCAGGGAAGCACTCCATTACCACGGGGTGCCGGAGTACCTGAGGCGGCTTGTGGCAGACTACCTTGAGGAGCGTACTGTCCTGTATGAGGACCGAGATGGTGTTCTGCGGCGACGACTCATGTCGTGCGGTGTTCCACAGGGGTCTGTCCTCGGACCACTTCTGTGGAACATGGGATACGACTGGGTCCTTCGAGGTCGTCTTTCCCCCGGGCTCGCCGTAATTTGTTACGCCGATGATACGTTGGTCACGGCCCGGGGAGTGGACTTTGGACCGTGGAGTCTCTTTGGTGGTCGGGCGTATTGAGGCGGTGGGTTTACGGGTGGCCCTAGATAAGACGGAGGCTCTGTTGTTCCATGGGCCACGTCGTGGTCCGCCTCCCGGCGCCTTTATTGTAGTCAATTCGGTCCTCGTACCGGTTCAAGCCCAGATGAAGTACCTGGGCCTGATCCTAGACGGGAGGTGGCTCTTCGACGAGCACTGCCGACAGCTTTCTCCCAAGCTGGTCGGCGCTGCCTCCGCCCTTGGGCGACTCTTGCCCAATTTGGGTGGAGCCAGCGTCGCGACGAGACGGCTATACACGGGGGTTGTCCGGTCAATGGCGCTGTATGGTGCGCCGGCGTGGGTGGCGGCTCTGACTGCCCAGAATGGGGCTCGCCTCTGGCGCCGTCAGAGCGGATATTGGCGGTTAGAGCCATACGCGGTTACCGCACCGTATCGACGGAGCGGGCGTGCGCCTTGGCCGGAATTCCGCCGTGGGATTTGGAGTGTTCGCCGAAGTTTATCGGCGGACGGCTGACTTCCGGGCGGGTAGCGGCATACGGCCCCCGCCCGAAGAGATACACGAGTGGCGTGAGGCCGCTCGTCGAGCCACGATGGATCGTTGGTCGTTCTGGTTGGAGACTCCTCATGCTGGCTTTGCCCTCGTGGAGGCTTTGCCATCATCGCCGAGTGGGCGGGCAGGCGGCAGCACGGTACCCTTTCCTTCGGACTGACGCAGGTCCTTTCCGGGCACGGTTGCTTCGGGAAGTATCTGCACTCGGTCGCGAGGAAGGAATTGAGTACCGCCTGTCACCACTGCGACTGCAGTGAGCACTTGGCTCAGCACACGCCTATTTGTAGTGCTATTGTGTTGTCAGATTACACACTTAGTCGCCTCTTACGACACACACGGAATGCGTAGGTGTGGCGACACTGTAAAATAATATTAAAACCAGTGAAATAAAGTAGTTTTTTATAATTATAAGACCTGTTTTTTTTCTTAAAAAGATATGTAAAGCTTACAATCACTACTCAAAGTACCATTTTCTCCCATCTTTCTAGTAGTAATCGAATTCTCTCGTCGAAAAAAAGATTCATCTTTTGTGACAATCCAGGAATCGACCCATTTTTCGGTTTCTTCGAAAGAATGGAAGCACTGCTCGTTCAAACCATGCGTGATCGACCGTAATAATATCCGGAGAATACGGAGAATAGTAGGGTAGAATTACCCATTGAAGCATTTCCAGGTAGTTTTGACTGGTTTAACCGCATGTGGCCGAGCATTGTCATGTAATAGAATCACTTTGTCATGTCTCTGCTCGTATAGTGGAGCCCGACTCAAACGTATCAACTGAGGTCGATGGCGAGTTCCCGTGATAGTATCATTAGGTTTAAGCAGCTCATAATAAAGTACGCCCTGCTGATCCCACCAAATGCTGAGTAGAAGCTTCGAAGTGTGAATATTTGGTTTAAGGGACGATGTTGATGCGTGACTGGGCATAACCCACGATTATTTACGCTTTGGATTGTCGTAGTAAATTCACTTTTTATCTCCAGTGACAATACGATGCAAAAAACCTTTTTTTTTCTGCCGTTGAAGCAGCAATTTACACTTGAGAAAACGTCGTTCAACGTCTTTCGGTTTCAACTCATACGACACCCAATGTCCTTGGTATTGAATCATTTCTAACGCTTTTAACCGTTTTGAAACTGTTGAAGCGTACGCTTTTGACATGAATCTAGCGTCTACACTCTAGCGTCTGACATGGATCTTGATCAAACAAGGCCTCCAATTCTTCGTCTTCAAACATTGTCGCTTCTCCAGAACATTCTTTATTTTCTTCAAGGTTAAAGTTATTGTTTTAAAGGTGCCTTTACCAGGTGGTCTTTATGTCGTGTTCGACAGAGCGTTGTCATCATATGCTTAAATAAGCATTCTGTTTACTTCAGCTGCAGATTTTTTTTGGAAAAAGCAGTGCAATAAACTTCCCCGCAGAAACACTTTATTTAGCGTAAAAGAAGACATTTTCACAATACATAAATGAACACGCGGTTGACACTGTAGTAAACTGCATACAGGATACGTTTATCGGAATCATATTTATTTATACCAGACATTCATTTAGGTATTTTGAGACGATTTGCAAAATGTGAACGAAATATATTTAGTTTAGCAACTTTTCTGATTCGCAGATTAAAACACCATGTATCGTATAATGCTATCACAGATCACCTAATAGATTCTGCATACAGGGCCACAAACGTGCGCCACACATAGTTACTATAACAGGCTTATAAAGTTACATTAAAAATCACGACATCAGTATCGTCCAAGTTTGCAATTTAAAAATAGTTTTGTTTTAAAAATATAACGAAAATAGTTTTAAACTGTTCAGTAAAATGGTGTGGCAAGTCATCTAAAACATCAAATTATCAAAAAGATGGCATAACATTTCATCGGTAAGTACATTATATTTTTATTACGATAACGTTTTTCAACGCGTCAAAGCGTTCAACTTATACTGGTGACTTAATAGTATATGTCCCTTTCACTCACCACGTAAATTACAATAGTTGTCTTTGTCTAACACTGCACGCATATCGATAGTGTTGTGATTCAGAAGTCGATTTGTTTGGTTATCGTTTGATTTTTTTTATTGAAGTAAAGATATTTTTAAAGGAAGTGATGTTTAATAGTGATATAATTATGTTAAAGGTTTAAATGCCCTGAAAAAAAATGTGGATCGACGCAACTCGTCGACGGAATGAATGGTTTCCCACTAAAAGTATTGTGATGTGCTCAAGACATTTCACAGAAGATAATTTTCATGCTATGAAAACCGAAAAAGGATGTTGAATTCCGCTATACCTACTCTATACTTGCCAGTTTTAGTAAGGACTTTTACTTTTTTGAAGACTAGTATACCAATAAAGGTTATACAATCACACAATCAATCACAAAAGGGATTGAGTGAAAGATGATATTCTAAAATTTACGCAAATGTTACACGCTACTAACACTATTTTAAAGTAAGTAAAACATGCGTACCTAATATTATTATTTTTATACAAATTTTAATTTAGTTAATAAATATTTAAAAAACATTGATCATTTCATTTATTTACAAATAGTGGAAAATAAAAAAAAGAAAATCCAGTCTGACCAAATTTATCTCGTTCTTATCCTGTCCCAACACTATAGTTCGGTGCATTATAAGGCCGTGGTTCGAATCACGTTCACTGCGGTCATAGCGTACAAACGTGCGGTCCGATTGTGCTTTTCACGCTCACCGTTAGCGTGCGGGTGCTAGGACGTCACATGTGACGTCACTACCTAGTGCTTATGGTACTGACGGGTCGGATCGTTAGCATCGTGAGCATTGACGTTATTTTGCGCCATTTATTTGAATCTATGATTGCAGAAAATGCTTGAAATACAAGCATTTTATCATTTTCATCGGCTACACCACATACTCCACTCATGTTTATGTCAAAAAATGCCTCGTTAGGTTATGTTCAACTTTTTGAATTCGTAAGCACACTCACAAGTGGTCCGCATTATTAATACTGCTAACAGGCGTTTGTGCGCTCACTAAATCGGACCACTCGTTAGCAGTTTAAACGTCGTAAGTGCTGTGAGCACTATTCGGACCGCAGCCTAAGTTTGGCCTTGAAACATCCAATCACACGCATTAGACACATCCCGCGCGTTCCGTGCATACCCCGGCATTTGGTGAAGTCGAATCGTAACAAATTTGCAATAATGGGGTATCTATTAGGAGGTAATCTGTGAATCTGGAGGTAATATGTTACGTAATGGTCAATGAACTTCCACAGTAATCATTCATAAATTAAGAAATAAAAAAAAATTAAAGCAAAACCAAACATATTTTAAAGAACATACGAAAAATGTATGACAATGAAGTTCATAGACTTTATTTGCACTGTGTCGATTAATATTAAATATTAGCATGTGATTGGCTCATACATGCATCATTGCGACCAATCTGCAACTAATAGTTTTGTGCATCCTAATTGCGTCCCTTTTTATCTATTAATTGTAAACAAAATATGTTAATAAATAAGAATTGTAATATTATCTTGCTTCGTAAATTATTTATTTATTTATTTATACATCATGCACTTTATGTACATAGGCGGACTTAATGCCTAAGGCATTCTCTACCAGTCAACCTTTGGGTGATGCAGAGAAAATAGGAAGTAGGTGCGTTTCAGGTGTTGAATAGAAGAAATAGACACAAACTTTCATATACTAAAATTAATACAAATACATAAATACATACATATACATACTTAAGTTGATGTAAGTCTATATACATACATACACGAATAAATATCATAACAAGTATAAGATGATAATCATGTATTGGTTGATTCTGCCAGCTGTTTCAGTAAATACTGCTTCACTTTTTTCTTAAAAGAAAAAGCGTTGGTAGCCATCCTGACTTCGAGGGGAAGCTCATTCCAGAGAAGAACGGACTGCACAAAGAAAGATGAGCCAACAAACTCAGATGTATGGGAGGGGCAACGAAGGAGAAGATTCTTAGAGGACCGAAGCTTTCTGTCGTGATTGCTACATAAGAGTTGGAAATAAGAGTTTAAATATGGTGGCGAAGATGGGTTATTAAGTATAGAGAATAGAACAGTGAGCGCGCGCAATTTTCGGCGTAGACGAATTGGTAGCCAATTGAGTTGCGAACGGAAAGAGGATACATGGTCATATTTACGGAGATTATAAACAAATCGAATGCAGTTATTAAGAAGGCGGTCTAATTTATCGAGAAGATCTGCATTCAGGTCGTAACAGCACACATCACCATAGTCGATTAAGGGAAAGATAAGAGTTTGCACAAGCATAGTCTTGGTTTTTACGGGCAGGAAATTTCTCAGACGATTTAGAGCCCGAAGTGTTCCAGTAACCCTCCTGCACTGTTTTGCAACTTGTTCCCGCCAGGTTAGTGTGCAATCGAGGTGTAAACCTAAATCTTTCACCGATCCACTCACAGGTATGATAGTCCCATTAAAAGTAATAGCCGGGAGAGTCTTAGTGTCTACTCTGCTCATCGACCGGTGACTTCCCACTACGATAGCTTGACATTTTGTGGGGTTCACAGATAAACCAAACCTATGAGACCACGAGTTGATTGTTTCCAGATCGTGGTTGATCATTTGTATTGCTATCGAAATATCTTCCACTTTACTCTGTGAATAGAGCTGTAGGTCGTCGGCATACAAATGATACGCACAAAGAAGTTCCAGGGACAGGAGGTTAATATACACAGAAAATAATATAGGAGAAAGAATACCGCCTTGAGGAACACCAGAATCAAGATCACACCAGCTCGAGGAAGATCCATCGACATGAACAGATTGCTGGCGTCCCCGAAGATATGATGAGAACCAATCCAGTGCTTCAGGTGAGACCACAAGATAGGAAAGGATAGACAGGAGTATATTGTGATTGACTGTGTTGAAGGCATTAGAGAAGTCAATTAGTACCAAAACAGTAACTTCAGTGTCTTGCATACCTGCCTTGATATCGCCAACCACTTTAAGAAGAGCAGAAGTAGTGCTATGACCAGGCCTGAAACCCGATTGAAACGGGCTCAATAGGTTGTTTTTGTAGACAAATTCAGAAAACTGTTTGTGCACACAGGGCAAATTATATTGTTTATTAAATGCTTTTTACAGTAGATAATGATTACTACCGGCAAACACATATTTTTTTCCTAATTTTGACAATTGGCAGCATTGATTCAATTATTTTATATTTGAAAATTACCGGATTCTGGAAAGTAGCGTTAGTTAATTAATGTAAGATTTTACTTTGATTTGTAACGAGTCCCACTAATTTTATTAAAAAGTAATGATATTAAGTAATTGTGTTGTGCAATGTGTGTATGAAATTGAGTGTTGTGCTTGCTTGCAAGTCCTTAAATTATTTTGGTTTACCGAAATTGATGTTCATAATGCCTCGACTGATCTTTACAGCCGTGAAATATATCGACACGGTTTTAATTTACATGGAATGCTATCAAAACGCATCTCTTGCTTTGCGGACATATCGTGAGAGGTATGGAACCACTCGTGTATGTCCTACAGACAGCCGAATTTTTGTAAGGGCAGTACAAAAGTTACGAGACAATCAAAGTTTGGTGCCTCGTAATGTTGAGTTTGCTCCCCAAACACCGACTCTTGAAGAATATGTGTTGGACCATTTCACACGTAATGCTACATGCAGTTTAGGTACGTAGGGCTGCTCGTCAATTTAGTGTTCAGCATAAAAAGATCCATGATATCTTAAAGGCTGATAAACGACGGCTCTTCAAGTTTCGAAGAGTACAAGGCCTTATTGAACAGGGATCAATCTGTAAGAGTAGCATAGTCAGTGGTTACGTACCAAAGGAACAAATGACCTTGAATTCCTATCCAACATTATGTGGACGATGCATTGAAGTAAGCGGTAGACACTTTGAAAATTGAACCTTGAAACGAGTGAAAACTAATCAGTGATACGAATATAATGTTTCGCAACGCGACACGACGCTTGGCTCGCATTTGAATTCGCCGCCATTTTTGTGCGGCTCGCGCTGCCGCCGTCTAGAGGCGAGTGACCCGTGTCCCGATGGTGCTCTAATTAGGAATTAAAATAATTGTATTTATTTTGTTCTAAATAAGCATTTCTGTATTTTTCAGGGGCGCCATCTTGTATACTAAAGTTTGAGGTTCCATATAGTAAGTACTACTTATAGCTGACAGATGCGTTACCGTGCGCAATTGCATGCACACACAGTGAGAACTTATTTAAAGTCCTAATATAACATGTATAAATACCTAAGGTTGAAAGAAAAAACAAGACTTTTTCATTTATTTATATTAAGATAGAATTTATAACTTTGAAAGATATAATTAAATAGAACAACATTTAGTGTTGGACACATGTTTATTAACAATATAGAGCAAATGACACTATAGCTTACATAGAAACTTAAGATTGAAAATGAAAATATTTTTTTCAGTTATTTGTATAGTAAGATATAGTTAAATAGAACAAGATTCAGATACATGTTTATAAACAATATAGTGCAAGTGACTGTCGTAACTTATATTGATACCTAAGATTGAAAATGAAAACAAATTTTTCATTTATTTATATAGTCAGATGTAGTTAAATAGAACAAGATTCAGATACATAATTATAAACAATATAGTGAAAGTGACTATCGTATTTTATATAGATACTTAAGATTGAAAATGAAAACAAATTTTTCATCTGTTTATATAGCCAGATGTAGTCAAAAAGTACAATATTCAGTGTTGGACACACATGTTCATTAATAATATAGTGCAAGTGACTATCGGTAACTAATAAATATACCCAATATTAAAAAAACAGATTTTTCATTTTTTTATATAGTCAGATGTAGTTAAAACTCACGATTATTTAAAAAACCAACTCACTAATTTTTAAGGTTGTAAATGTTCGTTTTTCTATCTTTCGTTCATAAGGACCGTTTTTCTATGCACACATAACAAATATATAATAATGATTATTCTCACCATCTGTGCTCCTAAACATAAAAATCGTGCACTGGTGCACGTATTATTGATCTACGACAAAGTCAAAGATTTTATGCATTCATATGTGCTAACATGTTAAGAACAATAAAATTTTGGTTCTGATTTATGAAACTCTACTAGGGTACAGCAGTTTTCGTTTACACTCAATGTCATCAAATTAAAACATTTCTATACTAAATTAAACCACTAATTACTTCTATCAGTACAATAACATAAGTTAGCGTAACCCTAATAATCTTTTTAAATATTTCTTGAAAATAATATATGTATTAATGACAAGGCATAAGAAATAGTGTCATAATGTGATTTCTGTATATCTAGTATATTTTATATTTCAAGGGTGACAACACACTTTCGACTTATGGGTTGCAAGTATCCATCACCATCATAACATCACCTGCTCATTTATTCACATATACTGCAAATAAAAAAAAACTGAGACAGTCATAAGGACTGCCGACAGAAGTTTAAAACTGTGTTTTGAATTTTAATACTAATTTTCACAGCTATCACCACTCCCCGAGCAAAAAGCAAAAATATATTTATACAGGGTGTCCAAGAACCTGGCGTCCAACTGGATTCCCACGATGCCCCAAGTTCTAACAGTACTCAGAAAAATATTTTAAAAAATCCACCCCATGTACTTACAGAATTATACTGATTTCAAAAAAAAAGGGGAAATGAGCACCCTGTGACATACTTTTGAATGCTGTGACTGCTAATGCTGATAATTTCGATATTTCTTGGAGGTTTTGTAATCTAGGGTATTACTGTGTCTAAATAGAATGTAAAAATAAAGTACTTTTTGTACCATTTTAAAATAAAATATTATTTTAACTAAAGGTGATATGGAAAACTATTGAATTTCGCAACTTTGACCGACTGTAGTGTAAAAAAAATGTACCAAAATAGTATGGCAAGTGACGTCAAATTTTGACGCGTTTATTCCTCTTTTTAAAAAGGTATAATACTTACACATTAATTTGAAAAAAAAAATTTTGATAATATTTTTACTCAACAACCCAATTTTTACGATGTCTTACAGAATTCTTAGAAAGAAAAATTTACGACGAATTGAATCTAACCTCTAAAGAATTACTATTGTATGCTCATAAAAATAACAACAGGCCTCTCAAAAAACAGGTTAGACCGTAAGGGACGGTATGTGCATGCATCTCACCATAGTGATTCGTTATTACAACAGGAGGGAGCAAGACAGAAACTATCTTTGCGATTTGCTGGTTCTTCTTTATGGTACCCCATTATTCAGGTAAGAGTGAGGGAGAAAAAGGTTAGAGGTGCGAGTGAGATAGATAGTGACGCTATCTGGGATCGTGCTATTTAGGATAACAGTACGGTCAGTACACGTCACTGCCTCCTGCCGTTACTACGCACCTCTCTCTTATTGTTACCATTGATCACGTACTACGATTTAAAGCTTTGTTTATTGGACTCGATTACTCTTTGTGCTCTGGACTTTGAAACGAACTCTTTACGACGACCTTTGCCTGTGTTTGGACAGTTTGTGTTTTGTGTGTGCTACCATGGCGACCTACACTCCGCAAGAATACGCAAATATGCACTACATTTATGGAGAATGTAGAGGTAATGGACGAGCTGCAGCGAGACTTTACAGAGAAAGGTATCCGAGGGCTACGCGATATCCCGACCATCGAGTTTTCATTAATGTGCACAGATCACTATGTGACGGGCGGTTCCCCAATCAAGTAGCTGGTGAAGGACGACCCGTAAATGACTTCATACGCGATGAAGTTTTAGAGGCGGTGTCGGCAAATCCAAGCATCTCTGTGCGAGGAATAGAAGCTGATACGGGGATACCGAAGAGCACAGCACACAGTATTCTCCAAAAAGAAGAATATCATCCGTACCACGTACAGCGAGTGCAAAGTCTTTTACCTCGAGACTATCCGAGCCGAGTCGCGTTTTGTGAAACAATCCTGCAAAAACATCGAGAAGACGAAAACTTTATCGACAAAATTTTGTGGTCAGATGAATCAACATTTAAGAAAGATGGCTACATGAACCTACACAACTTGCACGAGTGGCATGTGGAAAATCCGCACTTGATGCGAGAAGATAGATCCCAGTACCGGTTCAAAGTGAACATGTGGACCGGTATTCTCTGTGGGAATATTATTGGTCCATTTGAGATGCCCGAGAATTTGACTGGCGAATCATATTTAAATTTTCTTCAAAATGATTTGCCAAACTTACTAGAAGAGACCCCACCAGATATGTGGTTCCAACACGACGGCTGTCCAGCACATTTTCGCGTATCCGTTAGAGAGTTTTTGGACGAGCAATACCCGAACAGGTGGATTGGGCGATCAGGAACAATCCCGTGGCCAGCCCGCTCACCTGACTTAAATCCGCTGGATTTTTTTTTCTGGGGAACTATGAAGGAGCTCGTTTATGCGAAGCCCATTAATGACATCGCTGACCTTCGTGAGAAGATAACACAAGCAGTGCAGGTGATACGTCACTCGCGAAACATAAAGCGGTCCTTTTTAAGGAGAGTGAGAGCTTGTATTGCCGCGGGTGGTCAACATTTTGAACATTTATTGTAATAAAATATCTTTAAACTAACATTCTTTGCTTTTATTCTACTGGGAACCCATCTACCTGTGTGTATTTCCTTCTTGCTCACTCTTGGAACCGAAGTAAATAATAGTAGTAACATAACAGTTTCTAAGATAAGAAAGGGTCCGACAGTTACCGTTAGTAGGTAGGCACTTCGTAAAAATTGGGTTGTTGAGTAAAAATATTATCAAAATTTTTTTTTTCAAATTAATGTGTAAGTATTATACCTTTTTAAAAAGAGGAATAAACGCGTCAAAATTTGACGTCACTTGCCATACTATTTTGGTACATTTTTTTTACACTACAGTCGGTCAAAGTTGCGAAATTCAATAGTTTTCCATATCACCTTTAGTTAAAATAATATTTTATTTTAAAATGGTACAAAAAGTACTTTATTTTTACATTCTATTTAGACACAGCAATACCCTAGATTACAAAACCTCCAAGAAATATCGAAATTATCAGCATTAGCAGTCACAGCATTCAAAAGTATGTCACAGGGTGCTCATTTCCCCTTTTTTTTTGAAATCAGTATAATTCTGTAAGTACATGGGGTGGATTTTTTAAAATATTTTTCTGAGTACTGTTAGAACTTGGGGCATCGTGGGAATCCAGTTGGACGCCAGGTTCTTGGACACCCTGTATATACGGTTTATATGTTAATTAAAACATATCGTGGTTTCGTAAACTACATAATATAAAAGATAATGAAAATAAACGCACACTTATACAATCGGGTATATAAGATGTGTTAGCATGTTGCTGACGCGAGCCCATAGGATTTTTTTCTTATAGAAGTTTTCACTATTAAAACAGTTAGATAAAATGAGTTGGTATAAGAAGGATTGGTTTTAAAAGATTAAAAAATTAGATTTTTATGTTAGAATAAAATTTATAGTGTAAATTAAGTTTTTAAACAAAAGAGAGTAAGAAACAAGTGGGCCTAAATTAAAGAACAGTTGGGCATGACGAGGTTGTTACAGACGGTTCAGTATACATATTATAAATAAGGTACGTGGATAAAAAAAACCAAACCATTGTGCTCATTACGCTATTATTTGTCCTGAATGAGAACCGTCTTTTATGCTGTACGTGATTTTTGTGACTAATGGATATATGTATTTTAAGAAATATAAATGCGTTGTCACCCTTCAAAATTTTCCCCTCCCCTGGTAGTCTCCAGGAGAGGACTTACCGCTAGACAATACTATAAATGATAATGGTACAATAAATGTACAAAATGTTAGTAAGCAGATTAAATCGGTGAATGTCAAATTATATTGTTTAAAAGTCAACTAAAAAATTAGCCATGTTGTTGGCTTCAATTGAATAAGCCGCATATTGTGATCCATCCATTTCACGAGCATGCTTGTTACCTGGTAAAAGCTGATGATTAGTGCCTCCTATTGCGTTGCCACATTCTGGACATTTACCAATTTCAGTAGCTCCACCACATCTATCGATGCAATAATAATGACCGTTGGGACATTTAAACCAATGACCTGCTTTCAACCCAATTGCTTGCACAATCATCTGTCGCTCCAATTTAGACACAATAACAGTTGCTTTAATCTTAGTTTTTAGTACAGTTAGACTTTCTATAGCTTTGCTCTCATTAAACACAAATAAAGTTAACACTTCATTTTTCGCTTCATCGACGTATTGTTCCAAATTTGGATCATATTTCTCAACTTTCCAAATGTTTATCAATGCAGCTAGTTGAACAATAGCGTTCAAACGTTTTATTTCATTACCGATATCTTTTTGTAGCTGTTGACTTATCTTTATGGGTACCATGGAGTTCGAGTCAATTTTCAACACTTTCCGAATTATTTCTATACATCCCTCCAGTTCTACTTCTAAGATTGAAAGTTTCATCTTTTGAAATTTCTTTAAACTTTCGGATATCATTTCAATTATTTCGTAGTATATGAGTAGCATCTCCACTTGCAAAAGGTACATTTTCTTCTGTTTTTTTAAGACAAGTGTTAGGTCATTTAAAGATTTCCTTAAACCTTTATGATCTAAAAAAAATATACAGTAATTTTGTTATTACTTTAACCGAGATTATAATAAACCGACTTAGTTTTTTATAACCAAGTCGGACTACAAAAATACTAATGATTCTTTAAACCCAGTAAGTAGTAGGGATGGTTTGTGGAAGACGAATCACAATGATAAAAATTCAAAAACTTGTAAACCGATGACAATGTAACCCACACTAATAAAGTGTTGATTTGGAGTTTTATCTTTCCTTATTGTTAAAAAGTAAGCTATTGAAAGGGTATTGCAGCATAATCTATCTATTTTTAATAACTCAAACCTAATTGATAGACTTCTTTTAGTAAGAATTCACTATGGACCAAATTCAAGGTGACCTCTAATGGATGATGAAGTTCATCATCATCATAAGTAGTAAGTAGGTTTAGTAGCTCAGTGCTGGATATATGTCTCTGTTTAGAAAGAAGGTTTTGGTCTACTATTTAGCACTGACCGGACGAAATGGTAATGAATTTATTTCAAGTTTTCATTCTCTTTGCAGTGCTGTTTGTCCTGCCTGCAGAGTTTGTGACGACGGTGAAGTTATATATTCCCAATACTTTTTAGTAGCAGAGAGAAAAGATAGAATAACATTTTGTAATACTATTGACATATAAAATGTCTATGGCAATGTATACATTGGTGCTAATTTCATTGTACATCTCTAAATTAAAATTTCTGTAAAATTATCTTCTGTTCTCGTATTTCACTGAACCGTTTTCCTAAATGCTTATGTTATATGTATGTATGTGGATAACGTCTATTTCTAGTGTGACATCTAATTTTAGTCACTCTTTGATATTTCGAACGTCGTTGAACAGGACAGAACTCATTCTTAATGATTTTTAGTTTGAAGAGTTTTGGAACTAAAAATTATACGCCGTTGTTTATTCATTTGTATTCAGATCTTTGATATTTCCATAATATCAATGCAAACCGAGTGAGATTATAACCACAAGTAACTTGTAAATTGTATACGTACCTAAGTTGAAAGAATTTATTTTTGCGTGTAGTTGTCTTAGCTTTGTGTCTATTTCTGTGTTTCGTCCATATATTCGTTGTTTTATCGGGTTTATATCGTTTCTAAACATGTTATTCACCAAATCCTTGTATCTTTTCGTATTAATAACTGATTTACGGCAATACGGACACTGTCTTATTTTAATATCCTCGTGATCGCCCATCATTAGATTGTCCATGTTCTCCAGTTCCAGCACGTGGCCGCAATCTTCCAGTAAAATAAATCTAAAGAAGGCAAAGTTGTTACACTAACAGACTAACAGAACTACAGAGTGGAATTAAACAAGCGCGGATAGATGCGAGAGGAGGTTGAAGAGGCGGCGTTAAGCGATTAACTTACTTTTCATCGTCGCCGTACTCGTCTCCTAGGAAATCAGTGGGGAAGCTGTCGGGGCGACAGACGCGGCAGACATCGGGGCAGGGCTCGCCGCACACGCCGCGACAGCGGTGGCCGCACGCCAGATCGCGCACGCACGCCTCGGAGCAGGGCGCACGCGAACACGTGGCCGAGCACAGGCGCGTGCACGACCCGTGTGGGCACGTGCGGTTGCATTTCTCCTATAAATTCGAGGTCGAATGATTAATTGCTTACTGAGTATACGTTTTGATCTTCTAATAATTACATAATTACTTAGGACTCGGTGTCTTCCGAGCACAGCGATATGAATAAAATAATAAAATTAAGGATTAGACATTGTGAATATAATCAACAGTCTATAACAGTCCACTGCTGGACATAGGCCTCGCCTTTAAAGGAGGTTTTGACCTACTATACCACGCTGGCCAGACGGGTTGGTATTGTGTCAAGTTTTCCATCTCTTTGCAGTGATTCTGCATAGTTCGCTCCCTTAGTCGCCATTTGTGAATGCATATCAATAATTTTTATTGATATTATGAATACAAAACTATGATTTTTATGTCTGAAGATAACTAGGAGACTGGAGAGTGATATACAGTAGATACTTTTTGTGGTGGTAAAACATCTCATTTTTATACGAATATTTCTATGCCACTATAATGCGCATTTGAATCACTTCAAATTCCGATAGACGGCGCTATTAAGTTTTTTCATCTGATTGCAAACTAAATTAAGTATAAAAATAACCTGATAAAAATATGTTCTTTACTATTTCCCACAAAAACTACTGTACGGATTTAGATAAAACTTTACAGTAATATGACTTATACATCAAAATGCATACGCATAGGCTACTACTATTTACCACGAAAACCGACATATACATGAGCGAGCAAAGCTAGTTAATACTATAATACGGACACCGACTATTCACACGACTTAAACCGAGTGCTCCTTTAATAACGAAATGGGTGAAGAAGTTCGAAGAGATGGGATCTTCGCTAAATGTGATACAAACTGGAGTTTCCGCTTCTGTTCGACGTAATCCAGATTTATCGACTCGCAAACGTTCGGCTGTGTGACTCGCAAATTAGTGTTATACCGCACATCATTACGACGTATTTCGAAATTACATCGATATCAGATCCAGATAGTCTAGAAACTAAAACCTAATAATTTAATTTTGCGTAAGTCGTGTGCCGAAACAATATTAGAATAATTCAGTAAGCACATTTTTTTATGGGGTTATTTGAAGATTTGTGTCTAGTGTGTCTACATCAATAAATCAGTGAAGAGATGTCGGTGATCTCGCAGTCTCTTTGCCAACGAGTATTCCAAAATTTTGATGCTCGCTTAGAAGAGTGCAAACATCGAAACGGTGGTATTTAGAAAATGTAATTTTTAAAAAATAAATTGCAACTAATTAGTTTTCTTGTAAATAAACAATTTTTATAATGTATCAAATTGTGTTTTTATACGATTGTTTCAAATGTTAACTAATTCGTGGCCCACCTGCATTTAGAACTATTTAGACATGTCTATTAACAGTTTTATTACCATAGTGACTACAGTATACGATATGTGAGGAATCATTAAATTGGATAGGCTTTTTGTTTTTTTTTTGTTAAAATATGAATCTTACCTTACATTCGACACACGGCTTACCACACGGTCGCCTACACCGTGAGTGTTGGCATTGAACTTCACAAATCATGTTGCAAGGCGGACACATTTGATTACAAGGCTCCCGACACCTGAACACAAGTATAATGAATTTATCACAAATGAAAAAAACGCACAACGTAACAGCTAGATCGGGTTCACAGCATTCTATTATTAATATTTACGAATTCATAATTGCCTGTAACCCCAATTTACCAAAAAACAAATCATTACCCGACCATTACCCATTACCTCCATTGTTCTAGACATAGTAAATATTCACGCGAAGAAAATATCGCTGCGGCAGGACATGAGATAGTCTGGTCGCATCATGATACGCTCGAAGCACCACGCAGCGATTGAGGGGGGTATTTTTCCACGAAATAGGGCCTGATTAGGCGTAATGTCGATTCAGGGAGGACGTAAAATCACATGGTCCGGCTTCTCCCAGAGTAGGCCGCCAGGGATCATCAGGGTGATTTTTAGTTGAATTACCATATAATTCTAACTTCCAAAGGGTCATGAGATCATAAGGGGTTTTCACCACGTCAACAAAAAAAATGTTTTACAGGCAAGTAAGTTAAGATAATTGATTTAATAATAAAATATAACTTACTGGTGACCACAGATGTTGATTTGATTGCAGGTTTGTTTGCAGGGTGCATGAAGCCGACCCTGATAACACTTAGAGCAAGATCCACCACAAAAGTGTTCGCAGGCCAGTTCCTTTCTACAAGGAGTCTCGCAATACTCCAAGAACTTCGTTGGGAGTACGTTACCTAAGAACATGTACTGATAATGAATATGCACTTATGTCAGCTTTGTTAGTTTAAGAGTAACAAACGTCCGCAACACAACGTACACACATACAAAAAACCACTGGAATACTATTTTCATATTAGATTATAGTATGACAAACCTGTAAGTTCAAAGTCATTCTGAATAGTCCTATTCAGAATGACTTTGACATGTATGGGGGTAGGTTTCAGTGGCAGATAGAGATCTGAGTGTTACTAGATCCGAAAAATTGACGTCTTCAAGTCATTTGACCACACCGAATTTCATTATAGACTAAGTAGGTTCTACCAATGGTATTATAATAAATACAGTTGAAAGCTGTTTGCAACTGGTATATATTGTTAAATGGCCCTAGATACTTTAGCAGGTGGTAGTGGCTATCGTTGCTATATAGAATTCACTACGATATACAACATCGTAAACGTAACTGCAAAATGAAATCAATTTTTTTAATCTCATTTAACCATTATCAACCATTTAATTTGCTTGCTAACTAGTTTTTAGTTGCCCAGTTTGCTAATTACTATTTTAACATAGGCAATTATAAAATAAACGTATTAACAACACAAAAAAATCGGTAAAAACAATAAAATTACATGTATACCTTATATCTGTCTGTAAAGTGTTGTCGGTCGGAACAACCTAAACAGGACAATACCACTGTAAAAAGAAGGAAAACCTGAAAAAACCCTAGACCAACCCGTCTGGCCAGCGTGGTATAGTAGGCTAAGCCCTCCTTTCGAAGGTGAGGCCCATGTCCAGCTGTGAACTGGGAAAAAGCTGTTGATGAATAATAATGATAATACCGATAATCGGTGACGCAGCGGTAGCGAATGAGACTGCTGTATTTAAGGTCTCGGGTTCGATTCCCGGGTCGAATCAAATGTTTGTATGATCTGCAAATATTTGTTTCGGAGTTTGGGTGTTCCCTATGTATAATGTGTATGTATTTATAAAAAAAAGTATAAAAGTATTCTATCAGTCAATCTAATTATGTTATCATAGTACAAACTCCGCTTTGTTTGAAACTAGATGGTGTTATGTGTCAAATGTCCGAAATATTTATTTATTTTATTTTTTATAAGTTGAAAATAGTTAGGTTTCAACGTGTCCAGGTTGTAAGTCCGGCAGTAACTGTGAATATAACTTATACATTACCTCTGATGAATGCAGCGTACACATTGCATGGCAGTTTAACCTTGTGTCCACAAGGAGAATCGACCTCAGTGGAAACGATCGTTTTGCATTTTTTTTCATCACATAAAGCACTACAGACATCCTTACAAGGATGTCCACAGGGAAGTGTTCGTTTACATGATTCTGTGCAATGTTTCCTACTCGCAACTACCTGACATTGTATCTTAATCTTGTGATTGCAATCTGGAACCTCTTTTAGAACCTAAAAGTAAATAAAAATCCAGTATATACTGTAAATAATGTATACTTAATATGATTAGTACATGAATTTAGTATGTAGTAACTAAAAAAATGTGGATTAGTTATGGTCCTACTCAATTATTTTTCTAGTTTTATCTACAGTTTAGGCGCAGATTAAAAACAAGTACACATTCAAGTATATGTTTTTGACAAAATGTTGGACTAAACTTAATAGAAACTTATTAGTTATAGGTTAAGCTGACCCGGTAATAATTTATATCGTGGTGGTTTAAAAGATTTACACCGACATAAACGTTTAGTGGGTTAATAGAAGAGTTGTCCGGTGATTTTAAAAAAGTTTGTAATCCTTATCAAGTGGCTAAGTACTAAGTAAAACGAGTTTATGTGTAATGATCAGAAAAATTGAGCGATTCGAAACTGTGTGAATTAGAGTTTTTTGTCACTTAGTAAGGGTTGACGTTCAAACGTTGATAATAATGCTAATAACTTAGCACTTAAGTATATCTACCATCGTTTTGCAGTCGCCGCATGGTTCTGAACATTTCTTCTTACAAAAATGTCCACAGGTCATGACACGGGCGCATTTTTTATTGCAAGGTGTATCTTCTGCATTCTTACAACATGCGATGCGGACATTGTGTTTGCAATTCAATCTTTTCTTTGTTACCTGAAAAGTAATAAAATTTAGGATACGCGTAATAGACTTCGTGACTACCACCAGAGTATAAATTTTCTCGGCATCATGATTGTAACCATGGTACATGTAAGAGCGTGTGATACTTTTTCATCTCTTCTAGCAAGCTATATTCGAGGAGAACTTAGAGTTTTACAACTCCCGGGAACGCGTCAGGTATTTCAGGTCAGGTTACTCAGGCGCCGAAGTTGCCTAGTGACCTCCGACCTCCGTAGGAGCAGGGTGGGGGTGACATGTGAGATCGAGCAGGCAGGCGGGATAGGCACAGGTGAAAACTAGATAGAGGTATTATTTATTTATACTTACTTGAACATTGCAGTCGTCACATTTTTCATGGCATGCTTTCCTGCATTGATGTTCACCTAGATCATCAAGGGACTCCATCATACAGCCCTTGTTCTTTCTAGCGCAGGCTTTATAACATAAATACTGTAAAAGTAAAGTAAGATCTACTTGAAATTTTTATTGTGAGGGTTAATTCGACAACTATTGCTGGTGACATGGGTATGTAGTTACATTTTTTTATTAAAATAGTGATATCTTCTTAAGATAGGTACTATATAAGGTTTATATGTGGAAATGTGAGCTTAATCCCCCGATATGACTATCAAAGCACTAAGCCATTTCTAGTTATCCAACGTGTTAATCCAAAAGGTATCGATTGTGGTTACGAGCCATCAGTCCATTTGTGAGCACCGTGCCTTCAAATTATTATAGTGATTTCTAATTTAGACATCTAATATGGAAAGGTCAATCATTATTCACGAAACACTACTAAAATGTAAAAAACACAAGGTGTGAGATGATCTGTGATAATTAAAATGCAGATTAAGTAATCGACCTAGACAAGGTCAGGTCAACAATACATTTGACTGGTCTTAAGGAAATTCTTTCACCCGCAATAACTTGGATTATACATGATTGCAGCAGTCCCGCATATCAGACACAAATTGCCAAAGATAAACATAGTGAATCGACCGATGGTGATTTTAGATGGTTCTGTGCTGTTAAGTCTTGTAGTCTTGTTGTTATTGAATATAGGCATAAAGAAACTAACTTGGTTGCAATCAGGACTCTTGACATGACAGTATTTTTCGCATGCATGTCCACAGTCTAAACGTTGTTTGCATTTTACTGTACACTTTACATTTTCTATGTCCATGTAACACGCTTTCTTAACCTGTAAAAAGAAGAATATATAAGAATCTTTAATTTATAAAATTTCGTTCAGCTGACTGATATTTTTTATAGATAAAATTATTATTAATACGTATTTTCTTGACGAAACTATTTTTTTAAAGAAACACCGCTGATATAATAAAAAATTAAAATTTTTCAAATAGAATAAATATTTTTAAATTTGTCGTAAATTTTCTTCACAGTGTGTTTTTTTTTACCAAACATTGATATTTTCTTTTGTCGTGAACTTCTTATCCATAAATAAATTGTAGTAGTAACAATAAAATAATTAGTTTAATGTCTTTTTTTATTAAAATATATTTGCTCATATCATAACTAAAAGGTATTTATTGAAATTCCAAAAACAACACTATGTATGAAAAGCTACGCTTTATTGACAACAGTGTAGCCCTAGATTGAGAAATAAGTGTCTAGAACGTTCTTAATTAACTTTCTAACACACAGATCATTATTCAGTAGTATCAATCGAGATTAGATTAAGATTGAGCGTCAGCAAAATAAGCGAGATTCGCTAACATATTTGGAAAGTTATAAACAAATGATGGAGGAGGGTTCTCAATCTAAACTGCATTAATACTTACGAAGGGATTCTATAGGTGATTAGTCTATTAGTAAATAAAAAAGAGAACTTTATTAAGAATTTATAACTGAGCTGACGATCAAACCACACTTGTGAGTGACAGCAATACCTTTCGTATTTTAAGTTATTTAGTATGTGCATACAAATAAAACCTTATCTAATGTATTTTATAAACTGTTAAAATGATAATAACCTAAATAATCACAAATAAAATGTTAAAGTAGCTAATATGGTTGCACTTTTGCTAGGAGCTAAAATAAACAATAAATATTTTTTGGATATCTACCACACAACGCTGCCTCGGTTAAAACAAAGCAGAGCTTGTACTGTAACAGTTAGATAAACGGTTAAAATACTGATATACGTTTTTGGAAATAAATTTATAATATACATATAATTTTATAACAGACGCGCAAGACATACATACTGAAAGCTTTACAAAAATGCTCCTATAAGGTAATGTGTTATCGAGTAGACTCAGTTGCATCATACATGAAGGTTTTTATATAAATATAAACATAATGATTAAGTATCTTCACTTCACTTCACTGAAGTCTTCACCAATCTCTAGACGCGGTCACCTTGATGATAAGAGTTGATGTGAAACGAACTCAAACTAATCCCTCTAAAGTCTGAACTCGGGCACAATATCAACTACACTATAAATTGTTAGGTGAATGAGAAATAATTAGAATATATTAATGTTGAATTTCATTTCCTATTATTCCATACAATATAGCATTAGAACAGCATCTATACTAGTCTATACGAATAATAGGATGGAAAAGTTAGTGGGATAGATATTCAATCACATTAGAATGGTTGAACGAAATTGGGTGAAAATTTTGTAAACTATATAGTCTTGTGTTATAGATTACTTAGTAAAGTAATAACTTTATCCGAAATCGACATTAACGCGAGCGAAACTGTAAGCCAAATGTGGTCCAATACATATATAACTATTCAAATTATAACGCATAGCCCCAGTTAGCGCGCTACTATTACTTGTAATTTTAATTCTCTATATTAATAAAAAAACAATAAAATGAGTATACCTTATGACCGCATGCCGGTATTATATCTTCAATTATAGTCAAACATTTGATTTCGGGATCTTCAGGGTCGCGATAGCAAAACACATCTTTTTCATGGCCACATGGTAAAGTCTTCCGTACGTATACTTTGCACTCCCCACAATCCATAGAACACTTTAATGGGCATATGTGACCGAGATTGCAGAGAATCCTTAAATAAAAATAAAATTAATTCTAGTTTAAAAGCAACTATAGAATTGATTATTAAATAACAAATTGATTTAAGAATCTCATTATTATTTTATCTACGCTACGCTACTGACCACAGAATGTTTTTCTATGCAAAGATTCGACAATATCACTAGGAAATCTTATTGTTAAAGCACATCCTTATATCATGCTTCACTTTAAATTGCAACAATAAAATAACTTATACATAGAAATTAGAAAACAAGCTTATATATTAGTATAATAAAACGAAATAGCTGGTGATTTCAATTTAATAAATTATTATTATTCGAAGAATACGGTAAAGTATATGTTAAAATTCAACCGACTAAAATCATTCCGACACATGTTCACATGTAAGTCTACTCGGGTATACTCGAGTACTTACATGTGTGTGACTTTCTTCCAAGGCACGTCCTTGGAAGGAAGTCTCCGAGAATCCCGACAGAAATTGGCCGTTGAAGACACCCACACCATTCGAGTGCGGAGGGCCTTGCCCTCTTTCTGTTACGATAACAGCCAGTCTTGCCGTTATTCCAGGCCAATTGCCCATTTAGAGGTAGAAATGTGTAAGTTGTTGCTTTACTACAATTTTGTTACCTACTTTTAGAACTATGTAACTATCTTTATCTATAAAAGCAGAAACTGACGAACTCCTTTACTCACTGATCAATTAACGAACGGGAGAAGTTCCTGGGTCTAGAAGTGTGAAAATTGGAACACATTTGCCACTTCTAGACCCACTTAAGGCAAACCAAGGAAGGATTTTTAGAAATGTCACCCCTCATCTTATTATCAACAACCTTTCAGTCAGCTGCGCTGTTAAAGTATTGGCCTGCCATATTACGCTTTCTAAACAGGTTGGTACAGGGTTCGTTTCAAGTCTTTCTTCTTTTTGCAGTGATGATGTTCTGATCTGGATGTCGCAATAGCAGCTGTTCCCGGATCCCTCCTATCTCAGGCGCAGAGTGGCACACCGTGTGGTTTTAGTCGATCCGATTCCGACACACTACCCCGCCGTAAACCCGGTGGGGTAACGGCCCGAGGGGGATTCCACAAGTTACAAAAAAAGGTGATGTTGTTCTGCATAATTTATTCCCTTAGCCGCCTTTGACGACACTCATGATATACATAAAGGTGGTGATATCCTGTATTCTTAATCCGTGACACGGATAAAACTCTTTGCTATCACAGATAAGTCTTTTTGCGAGACAAAGACGTGTTAGAATAGTATGGGATGTGGAGGTGGAGTGCGCTGAAATATCAGACTTACTAAAATGCGTTAATCAGTTTAAAAGTTACACAAACAAATATTGCTCCCGTGTGATGCCGGCGCCTTGTGGTACCACTAAACAAATTAATGACAACCTAAATTGTAGTTTTTGCCAAATAAATAGTGTACAGTGCAACATTTAGACGATTTCAGTAATGTCAAAAAGAACTTCATGCGTACCTTTCACATGGTACGAGACATTTAGTTTCAATGTGACCCCGGTCATAACCATGGCAATAGAGTGGACAGTGATGACCGCATGCATACAAATAATTGCAAATCCTCATGCAGCCTCCTTCAGGAACGTTTTGAAAATCTGCCGCAGTTGTAATCTGAAAATATTTTGGCTAATAAAATAATCTGAACAATAAAACGCTAATTAATTATTTGATGCGCTTAAAGTACTTACTGGTGTTATGTTATCCGGATGCACTTGGCATTTCAAGTTTAGAACGGTCCCTAAGGAACCATTGCTCTCTAAGGTAGCAGCAATTTTCCTCCACAATTCAGATTTTGTTTTTAGCATATCAATATTACCAAACATATAAAATCCTGTAAAATTATATTGCATATTATCATATTAACCAAAAGATTTTTGTGCAGTAGCAGTATCAGAAAATACATGAAATCTACTGAGGTTAATTTGAAAATTTTTTTTTTTTATTTTATATATCCTTATGCTATAAAAACTTCAAAAAGGAACTAATATTTAAGTTGTCAATATATTAAGCTGTCTATTTTTAACTCACTGCATTTCAGTTTATAAATAATATCATCAATATATAATATAACAAAATATATCTTTGCACGAAAATGTGCCCGATATTTATTTAGCTTTTAAAAAAAATTTGGAGGCAAATTTTAATTTGGAACGAGGATATTTTTATTTGTAAGTACTTAGGCACGATTTTAAAAATATAATTAAAACCAGCCAAGGACTTCATATATAAAAACTTTTTTCTCAATATTTTCTGAATGCCTGCGGCAAGGTATAAGTTTTTCACGTCGATTTTTTTCTACAATCGCTAACATCTCTATTCTCATCTATTATTTTGTTCTGACCACGTGACTTAACGTTGAGATGACGTCCTTCCTATACATTTGATAACCTTACAACGTTTATTGCTTGTAGAATGTCTACTTGACTACGGGGGTTGTATATTGTCTGAAGTATTCAGTACTTAAAGAGAGTAAACCGGTCCACTTTGAATTGGACACAGGAATATTCAGTTGAACACGTGAAAATAAAGAATCGTAATGACAAACAGGCCAGAAAAATAAGTTGAATGGACAATAGGGAATACACATGTATTATTTTTGTAAACATTTCTACAAGTTAGCAATTTTGCAAAATTGAATATAACATAACTGTATTACAAATCATTAAGCTAAAAAATACATATTAAGGCCCGTTGGTGTAGCAGTTACTGATTCCGACTGTGTATGTAGTCATGAATTCGATTCCCAGGACCAATGAAGAGACAAAAAAGTGATGAAAGCGATCTGTGGCTAATAAAGTGTAATAATGTAGTATATATAGACCCTAAAAAAATATGACAAATTTAGAAAAAATCTTGGAGTCTAGTTGCATACAGTCTTTGCCACGTTTGAGATCAGACGACCTTGTGTGAAATGTGCGAGGTTATTATTATTTTCCAACTAACCTTGTTTCGCTCTGGAAAGTGCAACACAAATTCTATTTTCAGTCCCGAGAAAGCCGATGATATTGTCAGAATTGTTTCTCACAAGGGATAATAATATGATCTTTGATTCCTCTCCTTGATAATTGTCCACTACAGTAATTTTTACGTTCTTCAGACAATTATATTTATTCCGTTCCTAGAAAAAAAGTATTTCATTTATACTTTGTTCATTCAAGTGTTCAGTACAGAAAATATTGTTTGATCTCTGCGACAAATTGTTACGAAACTGATCAACTTTAAACAAGCGATTTTAATTTGTGTCAATGAAGTGTAAATCATTATAAACATAAAAATTCACACATAAAATGTACCATAAAGTTATATTATATACCTATGTCTACACTAAAGCAAAAAGAATAGTTTAATAAACATGAACACAATTTGTGTAACGGTGTTATTTGATTGAGTTTTAAGAAAATTTGTAATACGAAAATATGTTAATAGAAAGAGATTTGTGTCAATAAAATAAATAACACATATGTTAGGATTAGGGTTATGATAATAACTTCAAAGATTAGTGCTTTCCAAGTATAAAATCTCGTAGGCCTTAATAGCTATATTCAAGATATACGTAGGTGGAAGATAGAGAATGTTAAATTTCTTAATCATATTTTAAGTGTTATGTACTGCCGTTATTTACTTAGTCAAATCGTTGTGCGAACAAACACGCGCTGCGATTATCTATCGTGTACGCAATATGCAATAGATGTTTTCCCCTTTTGTCACTACTGCTGTAGATTACCGTTACCTCAGAGTGAGCAAAACAGCACTATTACCACCTTTTAAAAACTAGGTATATCTGGCATGTACCCAAAATGAAAAATTTACTTAACTATTTTTCTTTTTAGTTTTCTCTTTATTTATTTTTTGTATTTTACTGCATTGTAACTTAGTACTTTGAGTTCAAAGTGTTTAGGGGAGCAGTAGTCACCATTAAGGGTTTTGCCAGATTATTTGCCTCTATAAAAGTTAGGCTCGCATCATCATCATCAGCCCATTGCAGTCCACTGCTAGACAAAGGTCTCTCCCATTCCGCGCTACTCTGATCGGTATCTAAGAGGTATTTTGGGCCTCTGGGATCCAATTTCTACCAGCCATCTTGCGCAAATTGTCGTTTCACCTGAACTATAGCGTCCCTACACTTTGCCGAGAGGCGGTTTCCACTCTAGAACACTTTTCCCCCGACGGTTTACAGTTCTGCACGCTGAATAAGGAACGATTCATAATTAAAACTCACGTAGGTTTATATATTGATCAGAGAAAGGTGTGTTCGCCGCTTCACATTTACTCCCGTCGAAGAATTATAATTAATAAGAGGCGATAGCTTGAAAATTATAATATATTATAAATAGGTACATACTTTCCTCATATAAAACATTTGGCCCGAGTAAGCAGTTAAAATCGTGACTTCATCACTTTTATATCCCTGTTGTATAATATAATTCGCTAAAGAAAGTGTAAGATCTGCTTCTTTGCAATTCACTCGGCTGTTGCTGTCGCTGTAATCTTCCTGAAAACATTTTATATATTTTTAAAAACAAATGAACAAAACATATTCAACTTTTTTTTTTAGACTTTGTTTAAAGTATGTTTATGTTTAAAGAATGTCATAAAAATAGAAACTAGTAAAATCTTAGACTAAAAAAAGATAAGTATTTTAATGGAACTTTCAGCCAACAATGAATTATGTTCTAGCCTATAAAGTTATCTATGAAAAAAGGGCATATGAATAGTTTAACATTACCTCTTCACGATATTCATGAGTAAAAAAGAAAACATTGTTTTCAAGTCCTGGTACGTCCGGGAAGCTTTCAACGCTGGGATGATTCTGCAAATCGGGGTATATATGTGGAGAGATAAGTGCCGCAATCTCTGGACGCATACGATGTTGAATATTAAGTCTGCGGCTGTGTATTCCGTTAGTTATCATACGTTCGAACAACGAAACTTCTATATTATATTGCCTCGCTAACTTTAAATACGCAGCTGACGGCCTCAACTGTTGATGATCGCCTATAAAAATGTTTTAATCAGTTAAAATTATTAGCAGATATGATAGTCTTGTATGCTTTAAAATCAAGATTTTCTTTTTTGAAATGTCCCACGTTGCGGGCAACTTTACAAACATACATGAAACGAACACAAAGAACACGGTCTTCGAACAACAATTTTCGAATCACACCAAATGTTGTCCAATGTGTGATTCGAACCCATAGTACGTGTTTTGACTAGACGTTTGGCGTAGTGGTGTAAGTGTTCTAATGTGGACGTTGTCTATAAAATATACTATACATATATGCAAGTACTCTTTTAATGTATGATTCAAGTTACGATCTTTATAATACATGCACATAGTTTATAATATCAGCTATAACGCATGTTCGGGTATGTACAGCAGATAAAAAGACTACTAAACTGATGACTGACTGTTCGAATCCAACATAATCATCCCGGTGGTTGTCAGGTGAGTGGTATCTGTAGGATTCTTTGAAAAAAAATTTGCTTGACTTGCGACGGGAAACTTAGAAATTAGTTTATCAACAGTTGAAATGCAATCAGTTCGGCGTATAAAACAGGTACCGGTCTCGACAGAACAACCTCGCCTCATACCACACACATAGCGACAGAAACGCTATCGTAGATATTTCCAAGAGTATCTGCCCCCTTAGCCAAGATGCAAGTGTTTTGTGTCTATTCTCTTTCTATCATCGCTAATGCCTCTATTCACTGTATTATTGACAAATATTTTATTTTAACCACGTCACTCCCATACATTTTTAGTTTCCTAATTACGTTTTCCTTTATAGAATGTTAAATTGACTAAGGGGATAGTTTTCATTGAATATAAATACCAGACGCTAGTCGCCTTTAGTATTCATTTGTATTTTTAACGTGGTCCACACAGAATAAGTAATTACTAACCTATTAAAATAAGATGTTGACAACTGTTTGTGAGCGACGTTATAATGTGCTGCTCCAATACTTCGGCGGCTTCTTCTACTATCACTGTTAACAGAACAATCGATCGTTTTAGAAATATTTCCCACTCGATTAATTTCTAACATAACAATATATGAACATTTATTTAAGTGCCTTGGTAGTTTACGTTGTGAAAAAAATTAATGCCAGCATTAATAATGCTAACAAAACTTAAAATATTAGGCCCGTATAAAATAATAAAGACACTTCGTCTTAAATGGTGGTTTTGTGTCAAGAGATTAACAGAAGTTTGTATTGCTAGAGCGAGATCGAACTCCAGAAGTTCCCTCGGCTGAATCGTCATGTACTCACCCTTCCACACACTTACATATATTCAAATAGCACCAACAAATTACAACAGTCGGTCTATGACGAGGATGGTCGAGTGTATGTACTACTACATGTACACGAATCTCATGGAATTGAAAAACAACACTACTAATTAACTGGCAGCGAAGCATTTTATCTATAAGTTGTTGGTGCAAAAAACCTATCTTTAATGCGAATGTTAGTTTTTAGTACTAGCCTCCCACAGAAGACTAACCTAAAGCGCCAGCATCCATGCTGTCGTGTTTCGTTGGTGAGTGCGAGACCAGAGGCCCATTGATGCAGAGGTGAGTTATCGTGGTAACTGTGCGAGCCTTACACTGCCACGATGACTGTCATGCCTCTTACCTCCCAGAGCGTGGCATGAAAAAGCATCTCACTAGGCCGCCATAGTGTGGGTCACCACACTGCATTGTCTGCATTTGCAATGAGTGTGGTGACTACAACTCTTTGGTTTCTATTCATGTGTCAGACAGTCAAACCAGTATAGAATAGTCACCATAATTTGGCAGCAGTAGGCCAAGAGAAGACACCGACCAGCTTTGGAGCAAACTGATATACTCGTTGAACTTAAGAACCGGTACGTGGATCTACTTAATCACGAATAAGTTACCAGAAGATGGACCAAGACGGGACCTAGGACATAAGAGTCTCCTTATAATACAGGGCCTATTATAAGTCCATCGCCCCAATGCGAAAGTGTCATCGGTGTTACAATTTACGTCGAGCCCGGAGTTAAGTTTCCTCGAAGGCTAGTAGTAGGACCTTATGATGCACAAAAGGCCCCACGCATCAGATACGAGGTCACGAGAGTTATGACAGAACGCTCTACTAATTAATCTACCATTAGCCGTCTCAGATATTCTAGTATCAAGTAATAATGGAATGCCTTCCTGATGCAACTGAATGGCAAGCTATTGAGATCCTGAGGCGCAAAATCCAATATTTCTGAGAAGTGCTCGGGCAAGTATGCTGTATGGGCCGGGGGTGGTGTTCTTGGGACAAATCCGTAGAACACCTGCCTCTACCTTAACTTATGACTTAAGTTATCTATTAATAACTCTTATAGTCTATAGTTAGCACAAACGGTGAAGATAGGTCTATACCTATCTCTATTCTTTCCATTATCTCTAAATTAGTAGAAAAGATATTTAATAAAAAAATTAACTGACTATCGTGATTTCAACACATCTTATCTAAATCGTAGTTTGGCTTTAGCTAATATTTTAACTTCTGATAGTGTTAGTGCTGTTCACGAGTTAACTGATCACATTCTATGCAAACTCAATGAAAATAAAAAAATAATCGCCATATTTCTGGATTCCTTGGCTAAAGCATTTGACACGGTCTCTGTCCCACTTTTGCTGTCCAGCAAGCTAGAAACATTTGGTATCCGTGATACACAACTTAAACTATTCACAGATTACCTTACTGATACCAAAGGGTTAAAGGTCCGCTCCTCCACTCGACAGGTCCCCCCTTACAAAGACCCTCCAGCAAAGTTTCCTGCAGAAAGTGGTTGTAGGCCTCTCCATGCAGCGGGCGGAGCATACACCCCCGTCGATGGCTTTCTTGGTCAGAGACGAATGGGAGAAATAGGATATGGTACCGCCCGTCAAGGAATCGGAGATAGGGACGGTTTTTCTACGGATCCGTTCCAAGAACATCGCTCCCGGACCAGACGCGATACCAGCATGAATGCTGACCCGAGTCCTCGACCATGTGTTGGACCGCCTCAAGGAAGTGTTGGTGCTAGTTTGGCGTCCGGAAGCTTTCCTGAGTGATAGTAGAGCGGTAAGCTGGTTTTGTTAAGAAAGCCGGGACGGCCTACCGATTCGATGGCGGCCTATAGACCCATCGTGTTGTTGGACGAGGACGAGGCATGAAAATTGTTTGATAAGATACTCTCTGTCCGTATCGTCCGGCACCTCTGCGAGGTGGGCCCCATTCTGTCGGACGCCTAATTCGGTTTTCGAGCGGGGCGCTCGACGGTTGATACCGTGTTGCGCCTGTGGGCTGTAACCGAAGAACTGTGGCGGCATACTGTTGGTGGTGTCGTTGGACATCGCGAAAGCATTTAATAGTCTGCCATTTAGCTGCACTTAACAGGGAAGCACTACACTACCACAGAGTGCCACAGTACCTGAGGCGGCTTGTGGTAGACTATCTAGAGGAGCGCACCGTCATGTACGAGGACCGAGATAAAGAGGCGACAGCTCATGTCATGTATAAGTTTTATTGTTCTCTTGTAATCTTCTGTGTGAGCCAGAAAATAAAAAAACATTATTATTATTTACCGGTCAATGAGGTCATCCAAATCAGTGTATGTTTCACCCATTGTGCAAAAAGGCTTTAAACCAAGGTAAATATAGTACTATTTTACCAATCACTGTTTTTTTACATTTTTCGGTTTTATCATACTTGTGTCCTAAAATATAAAATATTAATAGCAACCACACACCTATTTTAGGTGAAATTGCGGTTAGAAGCTTTCGCATCCTGGCAGCACCCGAAGTTGTCAGTCCTAATACTTTAATTTTTTCGTTTTTCAATAATTCCATGTCCATGACCATTCTGGCTTCTTCGTAAGTTGCAAGTTGTGGTGATACTACATCCTGAAATAAAAAATATAATATTATTTCAGGTAATACTACGTATATAGGTCCGTATTTTAATTCAAACATTTTAATTGTAATACTTTTCAGCATAGTGTAATTTTGTGCATCAACATTGTCTGGAAGCAGGGAAGTATCGCTCAACTGATAAGTCAGTTTAAGTCGTAACAGTTGCGTAAAATTTTCAATAAAAAGTTTGTATAGTTATTACTTTAGTCAGTACTAATGTGCACGCTATCAGACTGAAGGAGTTTTGTTCGTCACTTCTGAAGTACGCAGGTGTACTAATAGCACAGTTGCTGCAGAGAAAATACCTGAGCATCAGTCCCTCCTGACTGCAGTTACAACAAAGATTTGGTGCAGCACACACTTGCGCCTTGACCGAATATTTAAATCCTTATTCCTCGCTGTGGTCAAATTAGTGAATCTTCCAACACTGGTCGTGCGTTCTAAGTTTCACGGCCAAATGTTTCGTACCATAATAGTGCAAGGGTAATAAATAATCTGTGAGAGACGAATTTGGGCGAAGAGGTATGTGAACTTGAGAAAAGACACGTCATACCGAAATAACGTCAGAGGGTGCTCAAGCTGTAAACTCGGTAAGAGGGGCAACTAATGCGGTCGTTTCTGAAATCCAGCAATACTCGTACATATCAGATTATTTTATACGAATATACTCACTTCAAAATTTACTATTTTCCTCTTTGTTACATTTACTAAATTTTTTATCCACATGAAATATAGCCGCCATCGCATTTGCGGCGTAATTTTAGAAAAATCCGTCGCAACTGTAATGTGCAGATTGATTTCTTGAGAGGATTGTGTAATCATATCCTGGAATGTATAAATAAGTATGTATAATATGTATATTTAGTTGGTACAGTAATCTTGTCATTAATATTACCACACAAAAAAATATATTTATTGTTAGGTTGAATGACTCTTGACTTTTAAGTCGAAGTTCGAGGGTTCGATTCCCACTCAAGCCAAATATTGTGTGATGAGCACGGTTTTTGTAGCGTCCAAGTGTCTATAATATGTATGTTTTTAGAAATACACAAGTATGTTTTAAGCAGCCCGGTTACAGACTTCCTCGTGTGACATGTGTGAAATGATTATTACTGTAATGTTACTATAATATTACTCTACTAATGCTAGATTATATGGAACGATTGACTTCGCAATGCAGTGATAAACAAAGTTTTACTTACAGAATAAAGATTTATTTGCGAATTTAAACGTGCAATCTCCATTTCTAAAGGATGCGTTGGCTTCCTCATGTATTCATTAACCAACTTCTTGAGCGTTACTTTTGAATCAATCAGCATAAATGATGACATTTGTTTTTTACCAACGTCCAAATCCCTTTTTTTATCTTCTTCCAATATTATATTACAGTCTGTTCTCATATTATGACAATCATTGTCATGATTATCAATAGAAAAGTTTTCGTATTCTACAAGAATTGCATTTAAGTCACCGGAATAGTTTCGATTATTCTCAAATAACCAGTGCAATAAAGGGTCCTTAACAGATGGGTAATTTTGCTCATAGTAATTGCATAGTAATTGAACTTGATGAACATTCTCAATTAGATGATGCTTGATTACGCCGTGGTTCAATATATCAAGTAGCAACAACGAATCCTGTAAATCCCTTACAGACTGTTTTAACTTATCTCTTATTTCGAAATAGTAATGACTGAAGTTGGACGTCCGTGCCAATTTATTCTTTCGTAGATTTGCTAAATTATATCTGTCCACGTTTTCGTTGCGTGACTGGCCGCCGATACGTACTATTTTACGAGTAACCTTTGAAATTTCTACCAAAAATTGATCCAGTGCGTGATTAGTATAACAAATAACGAGCATAAGGCACTGATTAGCCGTATCAACATTTTGCAAAAGAGTTTTTGCTATATTTAGGCCCACATAAGTTTTGCCTGTACCTGGTGGTCCTTGTATGACAGCAAACTCACGCGTGAGTGCCAGTTTATATGCTTCATATTGACTTTCGTTAAATTTTAGTTCGTCTTTTGTTGGCCACGAAGCAGGATTTAAAACTGTAAACTTTATGATCAATTTATTTTCGAATAGATCTACATCACTAAATGGAATGGAAATAGCTTCCTCAGAATTTGTTTCGTCCTCCATCGTATATTCTTTATCGTCAGTCAGATAAGCAGGCTTATCAGTTGCAGGCTGAAAAAGTAAATATTATAATAGTATATAATAAAAAGATTTTTCCAATCTATATGTTGTTAGTAATACAACAAATTTTCTTCTACTGTATCAATTTTTTTTTATTATACTTTCTAATGATGTTAGATATTTTTTCACATTCCAGAAAAATCACCTTAGTGACTCTAATATTTTCGCTTATTTACAAATAACCAGTGCATTAAAGGGCCCGTAACAGATGAACAATTGTCAATAATGACTTTTTTCTGTTTTTTTTTTAACCTAATGAAACCCCCTCGAGGCATCATCTCGCCGGGGTTTGTGGTGGGGTGGTGTCGGAATTGGTCCAACTAAAACCACACGGTGTGCCACTCTGCGCCTGGAATAGGAGGGACCGGGTACAGCTGTTTTTAAGACATCCGGACCGCTCCAAGTACCCGTCCGCAAGTGCGCTGGCACCAACAGCGAGTAAACTCTCTATTAGGGCGGTGTATGGCACCCGTGGACGTCGCCTTCTCGCGGCTTGTCTCGTCCACCCGCAGCCACACGCAAGATAGCATAAGCATGATAAATGCCGAACTAATAAATTATTGATGGCAGTACATACATTTGAAGTAGGCAAAAATCACTAAATAGAATTTTACCGTACGTGAATTCTGTACACTGAATTTTTGTTTTAGTCAAAAACCTATAGTATATGCAACTTTCAGATTAGAAGGATCATCAGAAGGATGGTTTTCAATTATCAGTAGCATGGAAACCACATACCCACGCATTTTATCTGCAGTCGGGAAAACACAGAATAGTGGGGCGTCGGTTAGTTTCAAAGCCTGGCCACAAAATCATGATACGTTAATAGCGCTACCTTAAATAATATGGACACAGGGGATACTGTGATTGTTGTATGTGACGATACATGTCAGAAAGAAAATATCAATAAAATCGCGGACGACGCGCATCACTGAATAAAAACGATGAATTGAATTAAATTAATAAATAATTAATATTGTTTAATTTAATAAATAATAAAATCAAGTAAGAAAAAGGGGCGAAACATTCTACAGTTAAACGCTGGTATGCCACTGAGCGACTATGGCGATCTCATTTAATTGCATCTCTTTTGCGTCGTACTGTATCTTCGCCGTCTTATCACGAGTTGGAATTTAATTATCGTATTACTTACATTTACTTTTACTATATACTCCTGCATTGGTAATTGATCTGAAAACTTGGGCATTTGTAGGACTTTCAAAATATGTAAATAAGGTTCAAAGTAAACTTCACTTTCTATCATCGTGTACGCATCACCGTTGTGGATATTACTTCCATAAGCTGCGTCGACTATCGATATTGCCAGCTGTAAAAAAGTGTTTAGCTTCTTACATAATATGTTGCCCATTTCGTCTTCAAACGAGTACTTGCCAGGTTATCTAAGCTTATTACATCTCTGTTTGTTTTAAGGCCATTTTAATTGAACGGGGCGATGTTAATATAAAAGAGTTTTTGCAGAAACATCTTCTATAGGATGGACCAAGAATTTGTTAACATTTAAATCTAACATACTGCGTAAACATGTTACGCGAGTCTTGGTACGCATACTATTGGAATTTGACTGAAATACAACAAGATTGAGCCACTTGTCACACGTCCAATGAGTTCCTACCGGTGGTCAATGACATGTTTCCGGAAAAGCTGACTTCCAGATGAGGCGACATTCCATGGCCACCCAGAAGTCCAGATCTATCCCAAGTAAATTTTTTTTTCAATGGCGTTATTTGTAGAATCGTATCTACGTCATCAAATCCAATACACTACGTCAACTAAAAGAAAAAAATCGGCGAAGAGATGTCGGGCGATCTCGCGCGGTCTCTTTGCCGACGAGCTCACTTAGAAGAGTACAGTCAAAACAGTGGTCATTTAGACGATGTAATTTTTAAAACTAAATTCCAACTGATAAGCTTTCTTGTAAATAATCAATATTTATAATATTTTTTTATACGATTTTTCAAGTGTTAACAAATTCGTGGCTTACCCTATAGAACGAATCTCTGTTGCAACTTATTCTTAGCAACAATGCTATATGTATGTGTAATACGTATTAATAGAGAGTAAACTACTGTGATAAACGTTTAAATACCTTGATGACTATTTCGCCAAAAAAATTACAAATACTGATTCAAATAACAAGTTGACACACTATTAATATTTATTAATAAAAAAATAATAATACTATAGTACCGTTTACAGTACAGTTATAAATAATAAAATGTACATATTTAACTAGACTATGTTAAAATATACATTCTGAATTTACCTTGCCTGTAGACAAAAGTATATTATTTCTTTCCAAAATGGTAGCGATGACGACATTGCTAAAATTGTCCTTTGTAAACAATACTAGCGAACCAAAAAGCAATCTCTTGCTGTGTGACCAGTTAATATTTTTTAAATTCCTATTAGTTTTCATATCGATTTGTACCAATGTACCCATTTTAAAATTCGAAATATACGGTCCTATAAACTTAACGTTGCGAATAATGCTGAAATAAAAATGTATTAAAATGTAACAATAGCAATTACTTCTACATGGTTACTTAACGAACTGCAAAGGAACTTACCGAATGTGGTCATACTTTCGTTTAGTAGGATCAGACAAATATTGATCTGTTGGAAAAAAGTGTCCATTGTTATATAATATAAATTGAATTTGCTTAACTGTTAAAGTTCTATTTGCCTTTTTATAGTAAGAACATTCCATACCAACGTTAAACTCAAGTCTTTACATTTTATTCCTATTTTCAATAAAACATTTTAAGTAATAAATTAATTAGGGTAAGTTCCAACTTTTCAAAATTGCAATCTGGCGGTGCAAAATCTAAACATGTACAAAAATGGTTTTAGATTTACTACTTCATATGTTAAATCTACTATTGTATAATCTCAGTTTGAACTGGACTCGTGACTTATATTTATTTAAATAATCTCATTAACCAGCTAATTAATAATTAAAAAATAAACTCATATAAACTAGGTACCTATAACAAGTTATAACAAGTTACTAAAAGTTTGTAAGAATGTATTTTTTATTTTCTATTATCAGACAGATTTATATCAGATAAATAACATTAAAGTCGTTACGTACTGATTCCCACTCTAATTGGTCCAATACAATCTTCTCTTAGCAGTCTAAATTGAACATCTAAATAATGTTCAACATCAGAGTATGCGCCGTTGACGATATTTGGTCGCAAGAACGGTTGGGCATCCAATAACACTTCTCGCGTCGGCATTACACTTAGTTCACGGAAATCTTCGGGTGGTTTCACATCCACATCGCTCGCAAGCATGTTGATACTACTCCGATTCACTTCAGCTTGAGGCTAGTTTTAAAAGCAAAATTTTTAAATATTAGTTATTTTTAAACTGTGCAACAATATAAACTATCAAAATTAACAAAATCCTGCTCCTCTGTTCGCATATAAGTTATTACTAACATTATAAATGCGAAAGTGTCTTTCTGGCATCCGCTGAACCGATTTAGATGAAATACAGTAGTAGAGATAGTTCAAGTCTCGGGAAAGAACATCGTTAAAAGCCTTTAACTGCCTTCCATTGCTAAACATAAACCTCTCCGTAGAAAGGAGGCTTAGGCCTACTATACCTCTCCCTGAAAAAGTCGTTGCTGCCATGCTGGCGACTGAGGAGGGCTGGGACACAGTGGTCATTTTCGGTAAAGTTTTTTCAGAAATAGACCGTTACACGGGATCGTGAGGGGCGTTCCCGTGAAAAAACGACATCAGCATCGTTATGAACCGTTGACGGGACTACGGGTCGCCACAGAGTGAGGACCTCTGGTGGCAGATTGTTTGCTGCGGTAAGGGATGGGATGGCTGCCTGATCGAATAATGGTACTGTCGGCCCGCCACGCCTGAATTGAGGGGAGAAGTATTTCTCCCAACGGGTAGGATTTGATAAGACATGGTATCGATTCGGGGAGGACCTGAAATCACATAGCCCGGCAGTCGGGTGGGTTTTTAATGAAAACACCACATAATTCCTACTTCTTTATCCCAAGGAGCAGAAGATCTGAAAGGATTTCCATCACGATTTCAAGGATTTGCTAAGGCGATATTAGGTAAGGTAGATTTAATGGGTCGCGTTTGCAACTGCCGACCAACATGTCTTGGGTTCAGAGTATGGAAGTTGGCAGAGCTTCACGCCTGTGCCGCGGAGAGGATGTTAAGCAATCGGTCCTAGTTGTCATAAACATCTATGAAAATCGGTATTGGGAAGTCAGTGTTGTCAAATATATTGAGAACTTTTGAATTCAGTTCACCATCAGGATAATGTTGGTCCGTGAATAAGTTGACATTCAGGTAAAACCGGTTGAACTAGTAGCCGACCCCAAATAATATTGGGAATAATAAAGGCTAGAGAGAAGAAGTAACTCCCTATCTGTTACACTTTCACGACAAAGCCAGTGGAAATATAATACTTACTTTGATTCTTGAGGATAGACATAGGGTACTTTTTATCACGATAAATAATAAAGCACACACGGGCGAAGTCGCGAGCACAAGCTAGTACAATATAATGTAATTTTATATACATATATTATATACACGAACTACCTACATCTAATCAGAATGACGCTAATACTACGCGTTGTAAGACAAAGAAAATTATATTAACATATTTTTAACCAATACCACCATGACTTTCGTGCCTTCCATTTCCCAAGAGGGGTATGAAAAAGCATCTCAATAGGCCGCCATAGTGTGGGTCACCCTACTGTATTGTTTGCATTTACAATGAGTATGGTGACCACAACTCTTGGATTCTATTCATGCTTTCCATCGGGCAGAGTAGAGCCACTTTGGCAGGCTTTTAATTAAAAAAAGAAATTAAATGCATTAAGCGTTCCGATGTTTCCAAATAAATAAGTATGAATCAAACTGTCTTTGACACGACTTACCTTGTCAGCATAATTTATTAATTTATGCCTTAGCTCTTCGAGTCTCAATGCGTCTTCTTCCAATAACACGAAACCATGTCTGCTATGTAGATATTCCAAACATGTTTTAGATACACTTTCTATTAAAGCTCTACATGTTCTTGTGGCTGTACTTGGAGATATATTAACTATATCCTGGCAAAAGGTTATGAAGTTTTTCCAAAAATTGTTCTGATTGTTCCAATACATATTATTTTTTGATTTATCAACAGTGTAAGGTAAATCCGTTAAGTAATTCCTCAAACTTGCAATAAAGTTGGAGTTACATACATCCAAAAACAACTTTGATTTCATGGCGTCGAATGACGATTGAGATACTTTGGATAGTACTTCAAATATCAATACTATCATATCGGAACGATAAATCGTCGAATTGAGAAGAACCATAAAACCTCCTTTGTGTGTGTTTAGAGTCAGAAATATGTCCGATGTACTGGAATCGGCTATTTTATTCAATGTTATAAAACCCATACATTTATAGTTCGAATTAGATTGGTATTTAAAATTGTGCGTCGTTTCTTGTAAACCTAAAACAAAAAATACTAGTCACAATTATTATTATTGAAGTCAAAAAGGTCCACTGCTGAACATGGACCTCCCGCAAGTTTCGCCACAATAACCGGGTCTATGCAGCCGAATGAGAATCTGATCAATATAATTTTCTGAAACCAGTCTGTCTCTTTTGTTAATATACAAATTACGTTTCTTACATTGAACTAATATTGCTACCTGTAGAACAGACACCGCGGTAAAGTGTTTTGTGCGATATGTTGATGTGGCGACACATCATCATAATTAGTCGTTCTGCACAGCTCCTAGTGATCGAATCCTATAATTAAGACAAACATTGCCCATGACGGGGCCCATGGAACAATAGGACCTCCGTCTTATCCAGGGCCACCTGCAAACCCAGCGCCTCAATGCGCCCGATCACCAGGGAGACTCCTGTGGTGGCCAAGGGCACCGCCTCTTGAAAATTCGCTTTCGGGTTAAAGAGATTATGGTTTTCACACAATATAGTCCAGGTATGCTAATATTGGACGCGGTGATCAATCAAAGTACGATCTGGACGTACGTTACAGAAATAAACTAAATATCGCTACTTTAAATCTTAATTATTATTTGCACGAAATAAACTCATGTTTATTGCTTCTAAGAAACAATGTGGGTTGAGTGTGAAATTACTAATATCAACAATACCATTTAAATATTCCATTCATTGTTTCCTTATGTTGTTTGAAATAGCAAATCTGATACCTAAAATATCCTATAAAATGATCTTTAATACCGAACTGTTTTTAGCTTGAATTAGACGTCATTATATTTATAAGAAATATATCTTCATGCCATGTTTTGAACCAATCCTTAGAGAATCAGATACATGCGATTTGATCCGCAGATCAGATCAAGACGTTACGATTCATTACAATCTACAACATTGGACTGAGCTTAGAAAAAGCGCATCCCTAACTATTTAATAAGTAAGAAATGCCCGGCGCGCGCCTGTCTTAGGCATTTATCAAAGAAACTGCTTAAATCAGCGTATAGATGTACATTACTCGTACATAGTTAAATTCTTTGATTATTCTCAGTCTGCGTATTCCTCATTCAATGTGTATTCATTGCTACCCGCACAACTGCTTCGTCCCATGTCCTACGTCCAAAGTGAGGAGAAGCTTCAACTTCTTTTCCAAATCTATCTCGATTCCGAGTCTATTATCGTCGAAGCTCGACGTACATGTATATGTATACATATTATATAAGCATATACACACTGCCCACATATAAGACTATGTAAAGTTACTGGGCACATCGCTAATGGTATTATTCAAGAATACAAAACCATTATTGGACAAGTTATTGTACTTTTCAGTGACATTAAAGTATAATATAGACAGAGTACAGAGTAAATACAGATTACGCTTTACCTGGATTGTCTATGGTAGGCGGTGGTAGTCTTGGAATTTGATAGGGAATCCATTGACCGCGAGTTTCGCTTCGAGCACGAGTGTTCAAATTTGACCTTGGTCTTGAAGGATCTGAAATAATATACACAATATATGTCTTAAAATGCCTGAAGATACTACTAAATTCCTCGACCATTCCTTCTCTGTCTAACCACTTCGAGTATGGAACGTTCTATAAGTCGCAATAAGACGTGAACACATATAGACTACCTTCAAGAAATTGGTAAAGGAATCTTACATGGGTGACGTCGATGTCCTGTAATTTGCTTTGCTTCAATTAGATTAAGGCATACATATATACTGGTATATATTTCCTTTCCATATTTACTTTCTAATACACCAAACACTACCCTATACTTTCCATCCCATCCCTGTAAGAGATTGCTTCCGAGCGATAAGGCCACTACTTTAACTTCCTTGGGATACGACTTCGAGGTCGGCTTTCCCCCGGGCTGGGCGTAATTTGTTACGCAGATAACACATTGGTCACAGACCGGGGGATGAACTTTCAAGAGGCGGCGCGCCTGGCCACCACGGACCCCACGGGACCCTTTCCTTCCGACTGACGCAGAGTCTTTCCGGGCACGGTTGCTTCGGGAAGTATCTGCACTCGCTCGCCAGGAGGGAATTGAGTCCCGCCTGTCACCACTGCGACTGCAGTGAGGACTCGGCTCAGCACACGCTACCGGTTTGTCCCGCCTGGGCGGCGCAGCGTGGGGGTCTTCATTGGAGTTATTGGAGGAGATCTCTCGCTACTGGCCGTTATACGCTCCATGGTCGGTAGCGACAGTTGTTTTACCGCGGTCGCAACCTTCTGCGAAGACGTAATTTCGCGGAAGGAGGTGGCGGAGAAGGCCCGGGAGGACAACCTCCACTCGGACCCAATTCGCCGCCGGCGAACCGGGCGGCGGAGGTGCGCGTACCAGCGCCTCATGCCGCCTTGAGTGTGGCCGCTGGCGGACGGGACGGGTTTTCCCCACCATCCGCTATAGTGGCCAGCCGTGAGGAGGTGACGTCCGTGTGTGCCGTACGTCGTCTAAATGGAGAGTTTATCCGCAGATGGTGCCCGCGTTAGCGTGCAGGCGCTAGGAGGGGTCTGGATGTCGTAGCTATTCCCGGATCTCTCCTATGTCAGGCGCAGAGTAGCACACCGTGCAGTTTTAGTCGGTCCGATTCCGACATACCACCACGCGGTAAGCTCCGGTGGGGTGACAGCCCGAGGGAGTTTTCAAAGGTAAAAAAAAAAAGGTCTATGTCCAGCAGTGATATTTAAATATTTCTTTATAAAAGTATTTATTTACAAGTTTATTTTAATCTATATGGGAATGAACAGTATTGTAAATATCGAATCCAGCAAACCGACATTTACAAATGTCATAAAAGGTGTAGAAGGTGCTTTGTCACAAACTTTAGTAACATCATTAGTAGGCACTGCATTTCTCTATTCGTGTAGTCACAAATCAAGAATATGAATTGTCACTCTATTCATCTCGTAAGAGACGATTACGGAAGCAAACTACGCAGGACTAATGGCCTCTCCTCAGTGAGGAGAATCTGGCTTTCTAGGTATGCCACCCTGGATAGACGAATTGGTAAAAGTTTATATAAATAGCATTATTATGCTACAATATTTATTTAATTTGCTGATCGTCCCTTCAAAGTAAAACCTCTGTTTGCAATCAATTTGGGTTCGAGTGTCTTCGTTTCCTGTATACTGCCAACCAATTTATCTAACTACCTACTTATTTATTAGATAGTTTACATATTTTTAGTACTGAGATTGTAGAAATAAATAAACGGTACATGTTTTTATTACTGTCATTAGTTTACTGTTCCACTAATTTACCAGCCGCCGGCAATCAAAATAACCGCTAGCTATTTTTTTGTCGATAATAATTTTCCATTTATAGTTAACTAATTAGTTTTATTTTTATAATTTTTGTAACTAGGAACACATGACATCTCACATAATAATAATACTGAATAAATACAGATTACACTTTACCTATGGTAAGCTGAGGTTGTCTTTGACCTTGATTGGGAAGCCTTCGGTACGCAGTTTCATTTCGAGCATGTGTATTCAAATTTGATCTTGGTCTCGAAAAATCTGAAATAACACATACAGTACATGCATGCGAGGAAGTAAGCAAACGGGTGTCTTCAGTAGTGACTAGCCAGTGAAACTAGATACCTCGTCACTGCAGATGTTTCTAATAAATGTTATATCATCCTTACTTCCTTATCCTTCCTAAAGTTATAAATGTGAAAGTGTTTGTATGTATGTCTTGCTTTGACGTTGCAACGAAGCGATTTTATAGTATGATTTTTGTGTCTGGAGAGTGACGGATTACTTTTTAATGTAGTAAAATATTGCATTCCTAAGGTTAGATCTATTATGATGTGTATTTTATAAAACTACCTGAGTCGAATTGCCAGTCAACACATCTTGATAGGTGGTAAGCAGTTAATTAAAATGTATCTTAGGATCAAAAGTTCACTAAATCAATTGATTTGTTTGACTGAATCTCTTTTGGTCAATTGTTTGGTAGATCAACTAAAAAATGAGCAATAGCTTTTTCGATCTTGTGTTAAAAGGCCAAATGAATTTCGACCCCACGTAGAAAACACATAATTTTTAAATAGTCTTAATAAAGTTACAATTTACTTATTAGTAACTCTTAATTCAGCAGTGGATAGCAATACGTTAATTTGCATTACAACCGTTTCAAACATAACATTTAATCTACATTGTATCCAGATTCGAAGAATTAGCAGTTAAACAAAACAATAATATCTGACATGAACAGGCACTAGTGGCAATTAACAATGAAATCACACAAAGTAATCATATGTACACTTGTGGTAAAGCTATCAACTACAAAAAAAATAGTACCAATCATACACAACACACTGTTATTTCAACTGGCACTACTTGCACTCTTATCAGCAGTGGCTGTAGGTATGAAATGGCCGTTTGTTGATATGTTTTGAAGGTGAAGGGAAGGAAAATAATTTATTAAGTCTTCTCACTTTGTAAATTTAAAGAAATCGATTTTTATTTTTTTTTAAATTAAATTTTTATTAAATTTAAGTTTTAAAAATCGGTAGGTCCATTGTATGGAGCAAGCATCGCTGATTAACTCGAGGTAAGGTTCACGATTTTTCTGCAACCAAAACTTTAAACGCGTTTATCTTAAAACAAGATTTTTCGGTGACTTGTTGATGAAATTACGGAAACTATCCGACCGATTGTCATGAAATTTAAATGACATATTCTTCATAGTTATGGCTATAGCGCGTATCATCAGATTTTTGAAATTTCGATTGAAAAATTTTTTTTTACAAAAAACTGCAAAAAATTCGCGTTTTTTTTTTTACTTTTTCGAAAAACGTGCGCCATTTTGATATTTTCGCGAATATAAAAAATCTGATGGTATGCGCTATAGCCACTGACATACTGAATCTAAAACAGTTTTATTTTTTTGTTTCGAATGACCCGTCTCGGAGATACCATCAACAAGCCATAACCATAACATTTTTAGACAGGTTTTGTGATGGTTGTATTATAATAATTGTTCAAAAAAATAAAATAAAAATTTTTCATGTACTTGAAAGATGTGTTTATTACATAGGATCCATTTTATCCCATAACCTTAAGCAAAAATCCTCGAAAGGAAATCGCAAAAATAACCTATTTTCGAAGCGCCTAAAGTGAGAAGACGTCTTAATAAGTCATTAGAGCAATAATTTTAAGTTTATTTTTCACTAGCTGAACTGCGTTACTTAAGACGAAACATTTTTCGAAAAGAACACATTTTCCCCGTTTATGCAATATTTTTCATTGTTGCTCAGCTTCTTTTGGCCGTAACGTGATTTCATATACCATTGTTATTATACAGGGTGGGCCAAGAATTCGTTAATAAATGAATCTAACATCGCTCGCAAATAAATTCCGCGCGGGGCGCGGGGAGGGGTCTCACCACTAGCGCAATTTTTATAATACATATATGAAATGGTTTTTTATACATTTTTTTAAAAAGTTAACCAATTTGTGACCCACCATATTTAATGAAATAATTTACTTTGTTCTCTTTTTACTGGTATGGCAATAATAATAAAACATGGTAAGAACTAATATCGGATTATTTAGTCTTCACACTCACTTTAAATGTAAATTGATAATTAGCAAATTAATTGTAGTGAAATTTCATGTTCGAATTAATATTTATGTGAAATTTAAGCCTTCATACGATAACACTTTACATTTATATTATTTTAATGTTTAATGCGTAAAAATAAAATTGTATCATGAAAGTAAATTTTTCACTCAAACTTACAAAAAAGTGTCTAAAAACGTTGAACAACGGTTTTTTTTTATTAACCGTCAACAAAAATTGACCAGCTATTTTATTACTCATGCTTATTCTATTCAATTAACACAGGTTATCTTTTTTTAACCTACACCAGTCACCAGTCTCTCACAAAGATAGAATCCGGTAACAAAACCACTATTGTATTATCTTGTCTTAAGGCATACATTTGTGAAAAGAGAATAAAGTTTTATTTATTTTATATTTCTGATATTTCATTTTTCTTTTTGCAGTTTATGGTTCTGACTGTAAAAATCTTATTTTTACTACTAGTTAACTTAAATAATATTTGAAAACTAATAGATAATGGTAGAATATAAATGAGTGAGATATAATAGCATTATTATGATATCTGTAAACCTAAATTTCGACAAATAAATTATTTGATTTGATTTAATTTAATACATAAACAGCAGTTAAGACCAGTATAAGATTCTAACATCATAAAGAAACTTACCTCTGATAACACTTGCATTGCGTTGAGGGTGTCTTAAAGCACCTGGTAAGTTTCTTGGTAAGTTATGCTGAGATGTAACATTACCTCGATAACCCTGACTATTCTGTCTTGTATTCCCTGAAAAAGTTACTGTGTAAAGACAAAAATATTAGTAAACTTTCAGCCTAGCTCTCACGTTGGGCGGAAATAGAAACTTTCTCAAACTTACTTAAAACTACTGTGATATAAAGAAATCTAGTGTATTTATATATACTTATTTGAATATTTATTACATACAGGCCGTAACCCTTGTGTTCGCACCCAACTTTACCTACATTGTTACGCACCCGGAGTACCCGGGTGCCCACCTCTCATTTTTCTTTGTTTTTCGAATACTACGGCCCTAAAATCGATTCCTAAACGTTCATGTCTATACAGAGACAGCACTATATAGTCTGGCAGGACCCGTCAAACCGGTTCTCCTTTTGTAGTTGAATAAAGAGGGGGAATAGAAGGGACGGTGAACAGCAGGCAGCAGATATATTCAACATTCGACGATGCCCATACACGCCAGCAACGATTGAAAGAGGATAAAGCAGCTCCAACCCGTGATCTTTGGACAATGCTGAACGCAAATTTATCTCAGATGTACAAGCCGACTGAGAATGTAACAATTGATAAACAACTGTATTCTTTCCGTGGTCGCACAAGATTTACGCATTACATTCCTTCTAAGGCGGCTAAATATGGCATCATAATTTGGTGGATTTCCTTCTTCTTGCCTGCTCTGTTCCTGGTATACGTTAATGGCCTATGCAATAAACTCCTTACAAACTGTAGCATCATATCCTATGCTGATGACACGGCTTTGATCGTACATGGCCGCACCTGGGAGGAAACTCAGGTGTACACGGAAAATGCACTCAGAGAAGTGATGCTCTGGCTGAGGACAAATCTTCTGACATTGAATTTGCACAAAACAAAGTATATTACCTTCTGCCATAGGCTAAACGCCCAGCCACCACCTGACTTCAACATTAAAACCCACACTTGTCTCGAACTGAATACTTGCTCTTGTCCCAATTTATTACAGACGACTACAATAACATATCTCGGCATCGTTATCGATAGGCATTTGAACTGGTCGGAACATGTGGATGCGCTAACTGTCCGAGTGAGAAAGCTTATACCGATATTTAGGAAACTGAGACGTTCAGCAGACATAGATACTCTGTTTATGGTATACTATGCCCTAGCACAGAGTATAATCCAGTATTGTATTGTAACTTGGGGTGGAGCCGCGAAAATCATTCTGCTTCCATTGGAGCGGGCTCAGAGAGGTATTCTCAAGATAATACTTGGTAAGCCCAGAAGATACAGTACTGACCAGCTTTATAGTGACTGTCCGACTCTTTCAGTTAGACAACTTTTTGTAAAGACGCTAATACTTCGCAAGCATCAGTCCACCAGTTTCAAGCCTATCTTGAAGCGCTCGACAAACAGAATCCACCCGGTACCTGCCCATAAAACATCTCTCGCACGGCGCCAGATTGACGTCCCATAAGCTCAAAAAAGTTATTACACGATGGCTCAAAGGTTTGAACTATGACTCCTTGGAGAATATAGTTAATCGCCGAACATTTAATTAGCTAACATACACCTTATATCTCACACACATGTACTAATACATTCACACCCACATCCACCCACATACACTCACACACACACACACACACACACACACACACACACACACATACACACACACACACACTCCCACTTGTGGTAAATAAGTGAATGAATATAATCATGTGAACTTGAAAATCTATTGCATTTTAATCATTTTAAATCCCTTTTGTGCGATTTATGTTATTTGTTGAGTTTGTTTCGTTGATTGCGATTGTTGCTTGAAGTTATAACTAGGTAAATAATTTATCTAGGGTGGAAGGCGCTGACGACTGTAACACAATGTATATTAGTACGGTCGTCATCGATAACCTCTTATTATCGATTATCTGGTTGCATTAAATTGTTAATTTTAATTAAATTAAGAGAAAATTGTATAACGGAGTGGTAAATGAATAAATAATTTGATTTGATTTTTGATTTGATTTGCGACGCTGAAAATGCTTACCCATTGCGTGGTATCATTTACACTGGTAAATCTAGTGATGTTCGAGAGAAAAATCAAGTAGAACGTGTCGTAAAAGAACTTGCAGCTCCGTACCGAGGCAGTGGTAGAAATATCAGCATGGATAATTTTTTTACAACGTTGCCCCTTGTCAAACACATGCGTTCATAAAATTTAACTGTCGTTGGCACTTTGAGACAAAATAAACCTTATATTCCAAGTGTCATGGCTCCGCATAAGTCGAGAGAAGTATACTCTACTGAGTTTGCTTTCAGTGAGAAGATCACAATGTGCTCATACGTGCCGAAGAAAAATAAAGCAGTAATTATATTGTCAACTATGCATTCCGACAGAGCTGTAAGTGATGATACTAAAAAAAAACCTCATATTATAACATACTACAATAAATATAAAGCTGGCGTTGATACCATAGGTCAAATGTGCACTCGATACACTACGCAACGTCGGACTGTGAGATGGCCGGTAACTCTATTCTTCAACATGCTGGATATTAGCTCACTCGCGGCCTATTTGATTTATTACGAAAATAACAAGATGATTCCGAAGAGAACAAACCAACGACGACTACATATTTATGCGCCAATTGAGTGAGGAACTCGCAAAACCATCAATTGAGAACCGGTCGCAAAACGTTCAAATAATGCGAAATTACAGCACAAAAATTGCCATTGAAAGTGTGATCGGGCGGTCATTGAACCCCGTGGAAATCGCTCCAGGTCCTGCTAATCAACGAGATATGTCAGGGAGGATCAAAATCATTGGCTTCTGTCATATTTGCTACAAAAAAACGATCAAGAAGAGGCGAAAGACACGAAAGTCTTGCTGCGATTGTAACAAACCCGTCTGTGACGAACATTCTACAACTTTCGCAAAGTGTCACGAATGCAGGGCCCAATTCATTTTCCACATTTATTTTCTTTATTTTCATTATTTTTATGTATAATGTATAATCATGAAACATTTTCAACGTATACAAATTGAATAAAACTTCAGTTGAGAAGCAGTGATTGTTTGCCTCCCTTGTGGTAAACGACTCAACCAACCTACATGTGTTTATTTTAAAGGTGAAAAAATTCTAAGGCAAAAAGACCAAATAAAACAGAATTTAAACATTTTTGCTGTCATACACAATTGCGGTCCGATTGAGTTTATTCCAGACTGTCACACTCTGAATTGCAGTCATCCATATTACTAGTCATTAGACTTCAGATGTCACTTGCTCATTTTAACATAGTTTAGTGGTATCGAAACATCTATCACATTGTTCAGCGTTATAAAACTCTTTTTGGTCGAAATTGGTCAAAACTGAAATTTTCAGTCAGTCTCCTCCCCGTTGGGAGGAGAGTAGTGACCTATAATGGTAGGGTAGCGACATATAATGCTACCTACCCTACACTACCTGTCAAAAAATTTTCATTTTTAATACCAGGTGGAAGCATTTAAAAATCTTGGCAATTATATATGGCTATTGTCAATTCTCATGATCCGATTCCAATAGGTAGCATAGATCACCATTAGATCTCTATTATGCTAAGTTACACACATTAGAAAATATTTAACACAACAACTAAATGCTTGAAATATACCAACATTAATATACTTCAATCATAATCACAAATAAACTATACTTTTTTGTTACCTGAATTGCCTGTTGTAGGCCTAGCTTGTCTCACATTTAGTTTGGAACTGCCATCTGTGGTTTGATTATGTGTTATTAAATGTGTCCTGTTTGAAGGTCCTGCAAGCAAAAATTCATCTAATATTGAAATTCAAACTGATATATGCTTCACCTTTAAAAATCAATGATATACCCTCAACTAATACATTAATTATTTTAAAAAATAAGCAGTATAATGGAGCTATTACAAAAGGAAAGGTTGGAAAGAATGTACAGCAGTGGTAAGGAAAGTTATATTAATAATATCTATAGATGAGGAATATAAGCATAGTTGAAGTGATGGTTGAACAAGGCAAAACTTCCTTGAGGGAGGCCACGAACCCCGGTCTCGGCCCCGGCAGGCTCCGTCTTCTGCAAGGCGGAAGCCTATAGACGAGTCAGGGCAGACGGCGAAACACTGGCGGAGGAGGAGATTGCAGATCTCCTGCTGAAAATTAAGGAGCCGATGGTGGGGGATTCAGTTCCCCAAACACCATCGTCCATGCAGGAGAGAGCGAATGCGGCGGTGGCCATTATTCACAAAGTGGCCACCAAATCGAGTAACCTTAAGGGCTCTTTTGTAAGAGCCCTTAAGGACTCCTCTTCCGCTATTGCGGGGGTCGTCGATACCCTCATCGGGGACGTGGCTCGTCTGCAGGCAGCCAACGATCGCCTGACGGGGCAAGTGGCTGAGCTCAGCGCTCAGTTCGCCCAATTCCGGGCGCATCGTCCGGCTGTAGATCCGGTCTCGTCCGCGTCTCAGCCTGCTCCCTCTTCCAACCTCGGTGGTATTCCTGATGCCCATCTGCGCCAAATTACGGATGCAGTATGGCGCATGATGGACGGGCGTCTGGCTGGCCTGGAAGCGAGGCTGCCACCGGCCCCCGTTGTCCGCCCGCCGCTTGCGGCGCATAAGCCGAAGGCCGCATTGGCACCGTCAGCGCTTCCCGTTGTGGGCGGTCGCGTGACCTATGCGGCAGCGGCGTCGGTGTCTGCTGCTCCCGCAACAGCTCCGGGGGCACGACGGGCAGCGAAGGTAGCGACCAAGACGCCTGCACCGAGGTTAGTGTCCAAAACAGCGGCAAAGGCTGGAGCGGATTTCCCTCCGCTCCCCACTCCAACCGCTGTACCTGGCACCACCACATCTGCCCCCTCCACATCTGCCCTATCCAAAGATGGTTGGCAGGTAGTCGGCGGGGCAAAGTCCCGAAAGCGGGGTAAACAGGCAGCTCTAAAAGCAGCCTCTACCCCGCAGTCGCCATCAGTGGTAGTGACCACTACGAAGAAGCCCCGCAAGCTGCAAGTGCCCAAAACCGCGGCGGTGGTGGTCACCGTGTCACCGGAGGCGGCTAGCAGCGGACTGTCCTACGCGGCCATATTCCAGAGGGCCCGGGCTAGTCTTACCAGTGATATCGGGACGGTAGGAGTCAGGCTGCGCCTTGCTCAAACAGGAGCTCGAGTGCTCGAGTTCCCTGGAGCTGAAGGCGCAAAAACGGCAGATGCCTTTGCCGAGAAATTGCGAGGCATGTTTGCGGCCACGGATGGTGTGAAGATCGCCAGACCTACCAAGTGTGCAGAGTTGCGCATCTCGGGTCTGGACGACTCTATAACGACCGAGGATATCCGCGTTGCAGTAAGAGAGAAGACGGGGTGCAACGCGGAAAACATTAGGGTCGGCACCATTCGCCCCGGTCCAGGAGGGCTTGGCGCAGTGTGGGTCAGCTGTCCCGTAGCGTCGGCCAAAATTTTGGGCGACGCCGGTAGACTGCTCATCGGTTTCGTGAGCGCTAGGATCACAGTCCTGGCGGCGAGACCGATGAGGTGTTTTAAATGTCTGGCATCGGGACACACACGCGCCAAGTGCGTGAGTTGTTTTGACTGCAGCGGACTATGCTTCCGCTGCGGTCGACCGGGGCACAAGGCGGCAGAGTGCTCTGCCGCCCCTCACTGCCCAGCGTGTGCGGCGGGTAATAAGCCCGCCGATCATCAGATTGGACAGGGGGGCTGCAAGCCACCACGCACATCTCGGCAAGTGTCGGGGGCTAGCCAGTCGACCCAGGCTGCCTCTGACGTCGTTTCTGCGTCGACATCATCGCCCATGGAGGAGGTTGTAGAGACGGTTCAGTAATGGACCAAGTCTCCAACCTCCTTGTCCAGACGAACCTCAACCACTGTGCCGCGGCGCAGGACCTTTTCCTGCAAACCATGGCACAGTGGTCTATCGGTGTTGCCGTAGCCGCGGAACCCTATTACGTTCCTCCCCGTCCAAACTGGTTGGGTGACCGGGACGGTTCCGTGGCAGTCGTCGGCTCCACGGCGGCTCATTCCCCGCCCTTGTCGCTAAGGGACAAGGGTACTGGATATGTTGCTGCCGAGTGGGGGGGCATCACCGTATATGGTGTTTACTTCTCCCCCAACCGGAGTTTGAGCGACTTCGAGGTTTTCCTTAACAACTTGGAAACCTCGATGCGGCGTCTAACGTCTGGGCACGTCTTAGTGCTGGGGGACTTCAACGCGAAGTCCATTGCGTGGGGTTCCCCCAGGACGGACGCCAGGGGTGAGGCCGTAGAGGAGTGGGCGGCCTCGGTGGGCCTCTGTTTATTGAACAGGGGCTCCACCAACACGTGCGTGCGACAGCAGGGAGGGTCGATAGTGGACCTTTCGTTCGCTACCCCTGCCCTCGCCGCACGAGTAAGGAACTGGTGTGTCCTGGAAGAGGTTGAGACGCTCTCGGATCACCTCTACATTCGATTTGAGCTCTCCCGGACCCAGGACCCCAGTAGGGGTCACGCGGCGCGGCGTTCTTCTCTCTTTCCACGGTGGGCTGTAGCCAAACTGAATAGGGACCTACTAGAGGAGGCAGCCATAATTCACTCATGGCCGTCTCCGCAGGCTCCGGCCGAGGAGGTCGACATGGGGGCTGGTCGTTTCCGCGATGCGATTACGCAGATTTGCGATGCGGCCATGCCCCGCATCCGAGGTTGTCGGCCTCCACGGAAGGAGATTTACTGGTGGTCCCAGGAGTTGGCGGACCTCCGCGCGGCCTGTACTCGTGCCCGGAGGTCCTACACCCGTAGTCGGCGGCGACACCGTGAAGATGGTGAGGAGGATCAGCTTCATGAGGAGTACCGAGAGGCGCGGAAAACTCTGAAGCTGGCCATCAGCCGCGCCAAAGAAATTAAGCGAAAGGAAATGCTGGAGGGTCTCGATCGTGACCCCTGGGGTCGCCCTTATCGTGCGGCGCGACAAAAGCTCCGCACATCGGGCCCCCCCCTTACAGAGACCCTCCAGCCCAGCTTCCTGCGGGAAGTGGTCGAGGGCCTTTTCCCGCAACGGGTGGAGCACACACCCCCGTCGATGGCCTTCACGGTCGGAGACGACGGGGCGAGCGAGGACAGTGTTCCGCCCGTCAGGGAATCGGAGGTAGGGGCGGTTGTTCTACGGATCCGCTCTAAAAACACCGCCCCCGGGCCAGACGGGATACCTGCCCGAGTGCTGGCCCGAGCCCTCGAACACATGTCGGACCGTCTCAGGGAGGTCCTGGACGTTAGCTTGGCGTCTGGACGCTTCCCTGAGTGCTGGAAAAGCGGGAAGCTGGTCCTATTGAGGAAGCCGGGACGGCCAGCCGAATCGGTAGCGGCCTATAGGCCCATCGTGTTGCTGGACGAGGCGGGTAAACTGTTTGAGAGGATACTCTCTGCCCGCATCGTCCGGCACCTCTGCGAGGTGGGCCCCGATCTGTCGGACGCCCAATTTGGTTTTCGGGCGGGGCGTTCGACGGTCGATGCCGTGCTGCGCCTGAGGGCCGTTACCGAAGAGGCGGTGAGCTGTGGCGGCGTGCTGTTGGCGGTGTCGTTGGACATCGCCAACGCATTTAATAGTCTGCCATTTAGCTGCATCAGGGAAGCACTTCACTACCATGGGGTGCCAAAGTACCTGAGGCGGCTTGTGGCAGACTATCTTGAGGAGCGTACCGTCATGTACGAGGACCGAGACGGTGTTCTGAGGCGGCGGCTCATGTCGTGCGGTGTTCCACAGGGGTCTGTCCTCGGACCACTCCTGTGGAACATGGGATACGACTGGGCCCTTCGAGGTAGTCTTCCCCCCGGGCTGGGCGTAATTTGTTACGCAGATGACACATTGGTCACGGCCCGGGGAGCAAACTTTCAAGAGGCGGCGCGCCTGGCCACCACGGGTGTCTCTCTGGTGGTCGGGCGAATTGAGGCACTGGGTTTGCGGGTGGCCCTGGACAAGACGGAGGCCCTTTTGTTCCATGGGCCCCGTCGTGGTCCACCCTCCGGCGCCTCCATCGTGGTCAATTCGGTCCTCGTACCGGTTCAGGCCCAGATGAAGTATCTGGGCCTGATCCTCGACGGCAGGTGGCTCTTCGACGAGCACTTCCGACAGCTTTCTCCAAAGCTGGTCGGCGCTGCTTCTGCCCTTGGGCGACTTTTGCCCAATCTGGGTGGAGCTAGCGTGGCGACGAGACGGCTATACACGGGGGTTGTCCGGTCAATGGCGCTGTATGGTGCACCGGTGTGGGCGGCGGCTCTGACCGCCCAGAATAGGGCTCGCCTCTGGCGCCCTCAGAGGATATTGGCGGTTAGAGCCATACGCGGTTACCGCACCGTATCGACGGAGGCGGCGTGCGCCTTGGCCGGAACTCCCCCGTGGGATTTGGAGGCGGAAGTGCTCGCCGAAGTTTATCGGCGGACAGCTGACTTCCGGGCGGGTAGCGGCATACGGCCCCCACCCGAAGAGATACGCGAGTGGCGAGAGGCCGCTCGTCGAGCCACGATGGCTCGTTGGTCGTCCCGGCTGGAGGCTCCACGTGCTGGCTTTGCCGCCGTGGAGGCTCTCCAGCCGGTCATCGCCGAGTGGGCGGGGCGGCAGCACGGGACCCTTTCCTTCCGACTGACGCAGGTCCTTTCCGGGCACGGTTGCTTCGGGAAGTATCTGCACTCGGTCGCCAGGAGGGAATTGAGTCCCGCCTGTCACCACTGCGACTGCAGTGAGGACTCGGCTCAACACACGCTAGCGGTTTGTTCCGCCTGGGCGGCGCAGCGTGGGGTCCTCACTGCAGTTATTGGAGGAGACCTCTCGCTACCGGCCGTCATACGCTCCATGACCGGTAGCGACAGTTGTTTTACCGCGGTCGCAACCTTCTGCGAAGACGTAATTTCGCGGAAGGAGGCGGCGGAGAAGGCCCGAGAGGACGATATCTACTCGGACCCAATTCGCCGCCGGCGAGCCGGGCGTCGGAGGCGCGCATACCAGCGCCTCATGCCGCCTTGAGTGTGGCCGCGGGTGGACGGGATGGGTTTTCCCCTCCATCCGCTACAACGGCCAGCCGCGAGGAGGCGACGTCCGCGTGTGCCGTACGTCGCCTAAAATAGAGAGTTTATCCGCAGATGGTGCCCGAGGTAGCGGGCAGGCGCTAGGAGGGATCTGGATGTCGTAATAGCAGCGGTTCCTGGATCCCTCCTATCTCAGGCGCAGAGTGGCACACCGTGTGGTTTTAGTCGGTCCGATTCCGACACACCACCCCGCCGTAAACCCCGGTGGGGTGACGGCCCGAGGGGGTTTCCACACGTTAAAAAAAAAAAAAAAATAAAAAAAAAAAAAAAAAAGGCAAAACTTCCTTTCAAATTAGGGACCTATGTCCTGAAATAGACTGTTAAAGGCTGTAGATGATGATGATTACATATTACCTAAGAACAGTTAGCATTATGGATAGTTTTTATGAAAATTTGTTTTTATTACTATCAAAGTGATTTAATCCTTTTTTTAGTTTACATGTTGATACAAGTCTCAATACTTTATTACACACCAGAATATTAAGATGTTCATTGAGTTTTACAGTGCATTATAGATCCTGTCGAGCAGAGCAGAGGAACATAGGAGAGAGAAAGAAGTTCTTATGCTAAATTGGCTTATTATTAACTTTGACTGTTGGTGTTTATTTGAATTGTATTTATTTTATTTATATCCTCTAGAATTTCATTATATAACAATATTTTTATTGCATTTTATTGTATTATTATTGAGAGGTTTTACCTTTAAGGTATTCCTACAGTGTGTACTGTGTGATATACTTTACTGTATAGTATAGTGACTTTACCTTTTTAAGAAATTTTAAATTCCTTTCTACACTTTAGATAGAATCTGGGAAGTTCCTTTATATTTATATGAACATAAAAATATGAAGGTAGAATGCACAATTAATTTTAAATTGGTAGGCTTAATCTATTTTTATGTTGACGCTTCAGTATATACTTTTGGAATGTCTTCCTTATTGTAGAATTCTGGGTGTTATCGGACTAATTTGCATATATCTAAGAAATACATATAAGTTGAAGTACATAAGAAATATTGTCCCAAAGAATATCGGTCAAATGTTTAAACCGACCTACAAGTATTCTATAATTTTAAAGATTGCGTTCGTGTCACTAATAAAAAAAACTTACCTGGTCTAGAAAGTTCCTCCTCTTCCATCTTGACCAAGTAATTTCAAGCGAAATGTCAACCACAAATTTCAAAGCGGTTGACTTTTATAAAAATAATGCTTTTATAAAATATTCGGTGAACTATCGAAAGCACGACCGCAAAGTAGGAACGTCTGAGACAAAATGGTCTCCGGAATTGACTGGCGTAATATTACTAGACATATTTGTTTTACTCAATTGTTTAAAAAAGTACCGAAATAAACGAACAATGTTGCCACGTAGAAATTAGCTGTAACATACTTCAGCGTCGGAATAATGGCACTAATGGAATTTATTCAAATTAGAAGACATAAAAATATTTATAATATACAGGAAATATTTATTATGTTTTAAGTATTCTATAATTTGGTTCCTGTATATTAAATTGCTGAACGGTCTAATTATTTATTTAAGTTTGAGAAACCTTTCATTACCTTGTTATTTGATCCTATTTTCAAAATTATGGTTTTCTTTAGTGACTTTCCTAATTATTATTATTTAATAATTTCATGCAGTTGTTGTTTATTCAAAATTGAATAACAGTATTGCCAAGTTTATAATATTAACGTTGTGTGTCAAATGTCTGAAATGTTTATTTATATTATATTTATATGATTTGTTGTAAATATAACTAGACTTCCAAATAATTATTTTAGTATTTATGCTTATTTATGTATTAAAATCTGGAATAGAGAGATCTCAATACCAATTTTTTTCTCGATCTCTTTTTGACTTTTATATTAGTAAGCGGGTGGATTCCTGGTAATCTACAAATTTCTCATTTTAAGATGGAAAATGACATGAAAATTTTTTCCAACGTAAATTAATGGACTCGGTCAAAAGAGTTCGAATGAAATGAGGTTGCATACCATACATGTTTGAATATCTAGGTCAGGGAAAACAGAAATTTGGATGATAATCAGCAAATTGGGAGATATAAAACATGATTGTTCACCTAAAATACCAACATCATCATTTCAAGGTAATACATAAAATAAATACTTTAGTCAAAATATAAACTAGCAGTTACCAAATTTAGTTGGTGACAGTAAAATTAAAATTAATCAAATTTATTTCTTTCAGAGTTACTCAATGATAACAATGTAGACCCTCGTTGTTCTTTTTAATTTCTTGACAAAGCATTCTAAGTAGATCAAGATAATATTCAATTTAGTAACCAATCAATGTAATCTTAGCCAGACCTATTGTATCATGCCAAGTAGTGTAAGATGTTGACTACAAAGTCACTCAAGCAACTATAACCAAACCATACAGAAGCAAACAGGTGAAGGTCGTGTGTCCAGTGTATCTGTAACTAGAAGCTGAATATAAACTTATTGAAATGATTGCCTGCCGATCAATAACAACCTCACATAGTAAACCATAACAATGAAAGACCAATATACGAGTACAATCCAAATCTGGTTATTCATTAACCAAAAAAAAATTAACTTCTGTAACTGAAGACAAATATGACAGTGTTCTACCGTATTCACCATCTCATGGAGGACCATCTCCACTCCAATCCCTACAGTCCATAGACTCACCTCCATCAAAACTGTCCAGTCAAACTATTGCACGCCGTGTACAAGAAAAACTGAGAAGAGAACTATTAAAATTATGCAATATTATTGCTTTGAATAAAATATAATAAATAAATAAGTTCCCGGTAACTTACATTAAAACACCAGCAGAGTTTAATTTTAATGTGTGTTTAATTTTAAAACACACAAAACTGTCTGAGAAACATATTTTACACCAGCGCTAACTTGCTGAAAATCAAACAAAATCGAACTCCAGTGTGGCACTTGTGCAGAAATGTGGCAACACCCTATCGAAAGCCTTGACTATGTCGAGGCTGACAGCCAAGGATTTCCCATGTCTATCCACGGCCTCATCTCAAAGCCCGTGAATTGGTTTGGTCTAAAACCGTATTGGTGGTCACTCAACAACGAGTAATCCTCCAGGTAACGGACTAATTGTTTATTGATGACACGTTGGAATGCCATGTAGAGAATGAAAGTGATGGCTGTGGTCGGTGATTGGCCGAGTTGGAGCGTTCACCTTTTTTGGAGATGGATTGAACATTCACCTCTCTCCAGATCTCCAGAACAATTCCTGAGGAATACGGCTAGTGGTATTGCCTCCACAACCTCGGTAGGAGTCATAGATCCGTCCAGATCCATCACTCGCAGCTCAGCCATTTAGCGCAGACTCGTAAATCAGTGGCATCCGGCAGCACTATTAGGTCTAGGGCACTTCCAATATTAAGTCTACTGTGACAATCGTTATCCCGGGATCTGCTAATTAATACAAGCCTTTGCGGCCTGCTTTTGCCATAGAAGTGTTGGACCCTGAAGATAACGCAATCCTTTCGGCAACATTGTTGGAAGGACGCGGTAACTGCTGCCTCTTTGCATTCGGGGCTAGAGTAACCAACGTGCTATGTCTCAATGCAGCAGCCTGGACTTTTCTTCCTATAATTTGGGCCTAGGTGCCCCTTTCTTGCTGTACCGCTGGTTCCAATAAAGTTCCTACGCTGGGAGCCTGCTCTCTGCCTCGTTACTGGAGTGAGTTGAACAACTGATGTATCCGTTTTCCTTCTACTTTTTAAGTTCTTTGATTATTTGTATTTTTAGAATAAAAAAAAGAGTACTTTGGCTGCAGTATCTAGCTGCTGTACTACTGGAGATCTTCCCTCGCCTAGAGGCAGTCTGTTTCTGGGAAAAACCTGTATAAATAAATAAATAATAATGGAATCGAGCAAACTTTCGGTACATTTTGAGCTCGATTTGCTGCTAGGTGGTTCTCCTGGGCTACTGATAGCGTCTCCGCAGAAGTACTTGTCGGCCTTGGTACCAAAATTGATTGAAGCAACGGAATCTTTCTCATTTCCTCTATGAGCGGTGAATTCCGTAGTGCGGCCGAAGATTTCGCTAGAAATCCCTTTTCTAATAAGCCCATTTCTCTTGTTGTAGATTCGTCCTTTGCTTTGTATTTGTTAAGAATAAAGTCCAAGCCTAAACTCAAGACTTAGGGGAAAATAATTAAATCTGAACGGTGCTCCCTAAATCTGAATACGCCTACGCCTACGTCTAGATACTGTTGAGGTTACAAATTGCGAGAGGATGGTTAACCCTTTCTCACCGGTGGTAGCACCAGTGTCTGTCAGCCCCTGCGTGAACAGTGGGATAACACATCCTGGGATTCTATGCAAATCCCACCCCTAGAAGGAAATCTTCCGCCTTCACTCGTCTAACCTCCTCTGATGAATAGAAGAGGCACGAATTGCACCTATAGTTGCGTATTGGGTGCATGCGCATACGAACCACAATACCTCACACGGAAGCGTTATATGTTCCGTGTGTCTCTCTCCGTTGGACACCCTCCATGAATTACCGTACTTGAAATGCGGTCAATATAAATTCTTGAGCACACCTGAGACTTTGTATGGTCTTAGTCTTTTTGAGTCAAAAATATCACCTTACGGTTCGTTGTTGATCAGATCATTAGGTTATTAACGGTAGGAATTTCTACACAAAACGGTTAATAGGAAGAATAAAATGATATGACACCAAAATCCAAAATTTGCATTCTTGGATTTGGAATTTTCAAATTAAAACCTATAAAAAATGTAAACCTCATCGTTTATATTTTTTAGTAAGTTATAATAACAAATAGGAACAACTACTAGATTACGTTCATTTTGAAATTATACTGCGGATTATATACTAATTCGGTTTAACACCTGATAGCATTTAAATTCAATATTGTGATAACTTTAAAATTAATCTGAGTTTTAATAAATTCTTAGTGCGAAAATTAAATTATGAAATACATTTTAGGGTAATACATTTATTTACATCCAAGTTAAATGTATTGCCGTTTTGAGTTAACTTTATGCTTTTATTATAGACCAGCTATAGCCAGCGACTTTAATCACGTGATTATCTCATATTTTTGTTTTTTAAGTTTGAACATAACAAACTTTAATTCAACCGTTAACACCTTGTGGAGGAACAGGTGTCATCGTGTCCCTCCAACACAAATGGAGGATCCTCCGACCAGGCGAGGTGATCATGCCTGGCGGGCCGCGACCCAACGGTTGATGTTGAAAATATGCTAATTTACCACGCGAATCTCTATTTAGCAATACACATCGCGTAGTTCGATGTACCTTTGCTAGATGGCGCTGTTGTGTATTTTTATTTATGCTAAATGTGGCAGTCGCCACATCACTCCTCGCCAAGACCGGAGGTCGATATACTGATGAGTCAGTGGTTTTTTTTATGCTCTCTTGTGGAGCGTGCCAGTGCCAGGAGTGAACAGTTCCAGTGAGTCGGAACTGAAAGTCACAACCTTATGTACCTACGAGGCTTTTTCACCCAAATTAGATCGAGGTGGATTTTAAGTCCACTGCACTTTTTTTAACACAGAGCACCTGTCATTAGACCTCTACAACCTAAGTATTAGGCAATATCGAAATTCTGTTAAAAGACTAATGTGAGACTTTTTAGGTTTCCCACCCGTGACGATTGCTAAAAGATATTTGCATGGTAACCGGGACCAACAGTTTAACGTGCTCCCTTTGTTTTATTTTGCAACTTTTTATCCTACGTGGTTTCCACTAAGCCACGAGCCTCTTTACACATAATCTGTATCAAATTTGAACATAAAAAGTATCAGAAAGCAAAATTTCAAGTGTCAGTGGTATTTTTTGAGATGCCCAGATTTTTTTTTAAATTTAATCTGGTCACACCGTTGAAAGCATTATTTGGTGCTTAGATTTGACTTTGACAAGCATTTAAGAAAATTGTCATTTGTCAATGGAAACTAAATTGGTTACTGGTGAACATTCACATATCTTTGAGTATTTACTACTATTAACATTTATGGTTATTTACGATTAACGTTCATGATGAATCAAGACACTGAGGAAGAAAATCCAAATACAAGTCCTGTGGATAATGCTTGGTCTATGAAAATACCTAAGTTCAAACCTGAAGATAATCCACATGGTCTATTAGAAGAAAGTAAGTTTGCGACTTTGTTCCCTAAATACAGGGAACAGTATTTAAAAGATTGTTGGCCTCTTGTGCAAAAAGTGTTAAAAGAACACTTTATAGTTGCGGAACTAGACCTTATTGAAGGAAGTATATCTGTCAAAACTACGAGGAAGACATGGGATCCATACATAATAATAAAGGCAAGAGATCTTATGAAACTTTTATCACGAAGTGTTCCATTCGAACAAGCTGTAAGAGTACTGGATGACGAAATAGGTTGCGATATTATTAAAATCAACTCTTTTGTACGAAAAAACGAGACTTTTCTGAAGAGACGACAACGCTTAATCGGTCCCAACGGAGTGACCCTCAAATCCATTGAATTGTTAACTGAGTGCTATGTGCTGGTGCAAGGAAATACTGTTTCAGCTGTAGGACCATATAAAGGATTAGTTCAGGTGAGGCGAATAGTTGAAGACACTATGAGAAATATTCATCCTATGTACAATATCAAAAGCTTGATGATAAAACGAGAATTGTCAAAAGATCCCAGACTAAAAAACGAAAGCTGGGATAGATTTTTACCTAAATTCAAAAGTAAAAATGTTCCTCGAAAAGAACCTAAAAATAAAGCTAGTAAGAAACCCTACACACCATTTCCTCCACCACAAACAGAGAGCAAAATTGACAAGGAACTTGCAACTGGTGAATATTTCCTTAAAGATGAACAGAAAAGAGCAAAGAAACGAAATGAGAAGGAAGAAAAGCAGGCCCAAGCTAAACGAGCTAAAGATGAGAAACGCCAAAAAGAATTTATACCACCAGAAGAGAAGACTGATAGTGCTTCTACATCTGTTACTATAGACACTGTAGATCTAAACTTACTTAAATCTAAAATTAAAAAGGTTACTAAAAAACAGAAAGGGACAAAGTAAGATTGACTATATTGCGTGAATTATGTTGTGTTTATAGTTTATAGGTTATAGACATAATAGTTATTTTATTGCAGAACCTTAAAATATAACGTTTGCAAATATATCATCATCTTTCTCTTAGTTTCCTATTTTAGTTAGATTTGGCACATGTGACATTGCAATAAATAGATGCTGGTTATGTTCTTGATTGACACTAATAAACTGGTAAATGGACAGGATGAGGGAGATAAGTTAAGTGGTATTGTAAGTCTCATCTTGCACTATTGCTTACTTAATATATCTTGTCATAACATATTATATCTTGAGTGAAAAGTGTTTAAAAATTAGAAGCCCACCTGATGTTATAAGTTATAATAGTACTAAGTAAGCTTGCTGAAAACCCTTTTTGTTATTTCAATAATAATATAAAACCTGAAGTCTTTTAGAAAAAGGAACCGTAAAAGTTGAATTAATCGAATTTTTGTTGTAATGTTATTTGAGCAAAGGGTATGTTGGGAAACGATCTGATTTGAGAAACCATTATAAAACAAACATGATATTGCTGTGATAAAACTATATCTATCGCTTTATTTTCATTAATTTCAATTCAGGGACTATAGCGTTTCTAGTAATATATTGTTTTTTGTTCATGTATGGCTGCAATACTTCAGGGATATATATTTTTCCTTTAGGGTCCTGATGAGTTTCAAGCAGAGTTATTAACATCCTTGGTACAGCACAAGCAGTGCCATTTAAAGTATGTACGTAATTTGTTTCATTATCATGGACATATTTTATGTTTAATCTTCGGGATTGATAGTCTGTGCAGTTGCTACAACTTGATATTTCTCCATAGTTATTACGACCAGGCATCCATGCTTCTATGTCATATTTTCTGTGGAATAGATAGGCCAATATATTTCACTATTATAATAATTCATCTCATGAATAAATTTAAAAAAATGTTTATTAATGGTCAGTCTTGTCGTTATACAACCTAGGAACATACAAAATGGATTAGGTTTGATTTCCACATAGTACATATAACTTTGTTATATGTCTGCATGTAAGTTTTTTATAATATATATTTCTGAATATTATATTTACGTATATATTGGAGATGATTGATTAAGAATACAGAGAATAACCACCTCTATTCATCCCATTGGTGTCATAAGAGATGACTAAGGGAGAAAATTATACAGAATTCATCACTGCAAAGAGAATCAGACCTATTTCTAAGGAGAAGCCTATGTCCAGTAATTTTTAAAGGTTGTCGATATGATGACGTCCATGTAGTGACTGATTACGAATACAGAGAGGCACCACTACTGTCCTATGACTATTGAGGCTATTAACAAAAACAAAAGGCCAATTCTCATAATTAAAATTTGTTGTATTTTCAGTTCTGATCTTTTGATCTGAAAAATGCCATAAAAGATCTTTTCGTAGTATAAAGTATTACTACCTCTCATAACATTTCTAAGATCAAGAGCAAATTTGCACTGAATTTTTATTATGAAAATTAAAGGCAGACTTTAATTGTGTTCATCTCACATGGTCATAAGTGTTTAAGTCAAATTTTACTTGTATACATAAGGTGCAACTACTTAAAATGCCTGCTGGGACCACATTAATTTCGTTGATATTGAACATTACCATGTAGTCCATTAATTAAAAACTGGATGTTATCATGTATGCCATTAAACTAAAAACATTTCCATTCTAAATTAGACCACTAATTAAGTTTATCAGTAAAACAACAAGAATATTATATTTGGTCTTCTTTGTTTATTAACAGATTGGAAATATAATACCCACCTATAAGCAGGTGCACCCAATTCATGTGGCGGCATATCAAGGATCCTCATGTTGAAATCCAAAGGTTTAAATAGCTCCACTTGTAATCTTTTTAAGTACTCAAGCATTTCTTCCGACTGACTTATACTTGAAACTATAAACATCTCCACTTTTGTAAACTGGTGAACTCTACAAGTAAAATATGAGCTTATTAATAAGTATGAGTTTCTTAAAAATGTTCTACTAAATATGTTTTCTTTTTAATTAACTAAGGGATCTTTATTAATTAATGGTATAATACCATTTTCCCTTAGTCTTTATATAAAAATAATCTTAACAAATAAAAACAAAGGTTCTGCTCTGAATTAGCTATGTAAACTGTATATTTATTATAGAACTTTACCTGTATATTCCTCGTTCTTCAATGACATTTGAAGTTTCAGCTCTATAACACCTGCTTACAGCTGCTAGTTTAAGAGGTAAATCTGTTTTGGCATGCAGTGTGTTCATTAACAACCCAGCAAGGGACATCTCTGATGTGCCTGATAAACATAAGTCAGGACCATGGTGCACAGGGTCTAAGGAATATATCTGTAAAATGTTGAACATTACATAGGCCAAAATTGTTTTTTCAAGATACATGTAGTACCAAACATAGGCCAAGACAACAATGCATTATGACCTTGATGGTATTGACACTACAGGAAATACAAACAGTCACTTTGTAAAACATTGAGGTACCTTACAACCAAAGTTTGAACAGTGAACTTTAAAGTAAGAATGTTATAAAAAGTATAAACAGGAGTGATGATATAATTTGTAACAAGATGATGTCAATTATCATTACGACAATTTTATTAGTAAAATACCTATCAGAATATCAGAATACATTGTGTCAACATTTCTTTTTGATGAGTTTTAAATTTTAAATAGATATATATAAGTAACAAATTCATTAGTAACTAACTGGATACAAATAAGAAGATTATAAGTACCTGTGTTCGATCTGTATTGACAGTCATGCCACAACTTTCTAATACTGTTCTAGGTAAGATATCAGGCACTGATACTAGCTTGAAATCATTTATAAGTAACTTATTTACAGTATATTTAACTAAGGCCTCTTCTAACTCTGCAAGTTCTCCTAGGAAATAGTAGCTTTTATGCCCACATGTATGTCCTAATTTATCAGTTCGAACGAAATTTAGACGTCTAGTTATTTCACTAAACTCTAAGGGAGCATATCCTTTAAAATCTTTTTTCTGGTTAACTTCTGTTATTACTTTTGGATCAACATAATTTATGACTGAAGAATGGGTTTTATTGGGTAGAATACAGAGTTCTTTATACAAATCATCCCTTATGCTTTGATAAACTTTATCAGTTGGGGCTGTTGTTTTAAATATGTCATACATATTTAACACTCGCCAAAGGTCCCCAACACCTTTTCTAATTTTGATGTTGTTTTCAATTTCTTGTGTATATTTTGGATTACAATAGTAACTTAAGTCTATGTCGGGTACAGCTGCAGTTGATGCAAACCTAAACCATTTGATAAGTTTCATACAATTTCTATTAAACTTGTTGAAATTGTTTAACATTTTGAATCAGTAGCTCTCTTTGAAATTAGCACAAGTGATGTAAATGAATAATAAGAAATTAAGCTATCAGTAAACTATAAAATTTTTATATAACTTAGTCTTTCTGCTTTATTATACGACTTCATATACAGTGCAATATCAAAGAACTTTACGAGTACATACTGATAGATCAGACAAAAAGCTAGAGTAGCTACCAGCTTCCTTTCCTAAACTGTTGGTTGCGGCAACAACAAAATTCTTATTTCACAAGTGTCATTTGTGTCAAATGTTAAGACCATATTCCACTTAGTGATGGCCGGCTTCTTACCAATTTGCAATTTATTTCTTAATGTTGTAGTTATTAGTATTTAGATCCGTGAATACTGTTTTAGATTTCAAGTTCTTTTTATTAAGTTCAAGAGAGTTACTACAGAATGGTAGAACTGGCAAAATGCCTCGGGCCCCCCGGTCCAAGGAGGCTCCCGGTCTAAGAGGCCCTGAACTCAAAAGTAACCCAATATTTGTAACAAATTAATATAAACAAATAATTATGTAAGCTCTGTTTAATTAAATTAGACACAACTACAAACATTCTAAGATATAAACGCATTTTATAATGCATTTAAGAAAAGGATTAATTTTGGAACGCATCTATAGCTTGCTTCTGTTTTAGTCGCGGTATAATGGTAGCCCAAGCGAGCTAATCACGTTGGGGGAATTCCCATTTTGTTTTACGAGAAAGTTCATGACGCGTGCGGGTTAACGATAACGTAACCTTTTTTTTTTTAACGTGTGGAAACTCCCTCGGGCCGTCACCCCACCGGGGTTTACGGTGGGGTGGTGTGTCGGAATCGGACCGAATAAAACCACACGATGTGCCACTCTCCTGACGCGCCTGACAAAGGAGGGATCCGCGTACAGCTGTTATTACGACACACAGATCCCTCCTAGCGCCTGCCCACTGCCGCGGGCACCATCTACGGGTAAACTCTCTATTTTAGGCGATGTACGGCACACACGGACGTTGCCTCGTCGCGGCTGGCCATTGTAGTGGATGGAGGGGAAAACTCGTCCCATCCACTCGCGACCACACTCAAGGCGGCATGAGGCGCTGGTAGGCGCGCCTCCGCCGCCCGGTTCACCGGCGGCGTATTGGGTCCGAGTGGAGGTCGTCCTCCCGGCCTTCTCCACCACCTCCTTTCGCGAAATTACATCTTCGCAGAAAGTTGCGACTGCGGTAAAACAACTATCGCTACCGACCATGGAGCGTATGACGGCCGGTAGCTAGAGATCTCCTCCAACAACAGTGAGGACCCACGCTGCGCTGCCCAGGTGGAACAAACCACTAGCGTGTGCTGAGCTGAGTCCTCACTGCAGTCGCAGTGGTGACAGGCAGGACTCAATTCCCTCCTGGCGACCGAGTGCAGATACTTCCCGAAGCAACCGTGTCCGGAAAGGATCTGCGTCAGTCAGAAGGGAAGGATCCCGTGCTGTCGTCCTGCCCACTCGGCGATGACCGGTTGGAGAGCCTCCACGGCGGCAAAGCCAGCACGTGGAGCCTCCAGCCAGGACGACCAACGAGCCACCGTGGTTCGACGAGCGGCCTCTCGCCACTCGCGTATCTCTTCGGGCGGGGGCCCTATGCCGCTACCGGTCCAGAACTCAGCTGTCCGCCGATAAACTTCGGCGAGCACTTCCGCCTCCAAACCCCACGGGAGAGTTCCGGTAAAGGCGCACGCCGCCTCCGCCGACACGGTGCGGTAACCGCGTATGGCTCTAATCGCCAATATCCTCTGTGAACCCTATTCTGGGAGGTCAGAGCCGCCACCCACACTGGTGCACCATATAGTGCCATTGACCAGATACCCCCCATGTACAGCCGTCTCGTCGTGACGCTGGCTGCACTCAAATTGGGCAAAAGTCGCCCGAGGGCAGAAGCAGCGCCGACCAGCTTTGGAGAAAGCTGTCGGAAGTGCTCGTCGAAGAGCCACCTCCCGACAAGGATCAGACCCAGATACTTCATCTGGACCTGAACCGGTATGAGGACCAAATTGACTACTATGGAAGCGCCGGGGAGTGGACCACGACGGGGCCCATAAAACACTAGGGCTTCCGTCTTATCCAGGGCCACTCGCAAACCCATCACCTCAATGCGCCCGACCACCAGGGAGACTCTTGAGGCGACCAGGCGCGCCGCCTCTTGAAAATTCGCTGCCCGGGCCGTGACCAATGTGTCATCGGCGTAACAAATTACGCCTAGCCCAGGGGGGGAGGCGACCTCGAAGAGTATGATTCCACAAGAGTGGTTCGAGGACAGACTACTGTTGAACACCGCACGACATGAGCCGCCGCCTCAGAACACCGTCTCGGTCCTCGTACATGATGGTACGCTCCTGTAAATAGTCTGTCATAAGCCGCTTCAGGTACTCTGGCACCCCGTGGTAGTGGAGTGCTTCCCTGATGTAGCTAAATGGCAGACTATTAAATACGTTGGCGATGTCCAACGACACCGCCAACAGCCGCCACAGCTTACCGCCTCTTCGGTAACGGCCCTCAGGCGCAGCACTTCATCGACCGTCGAACACCCCGTCCGAAAACCAAATTGGGCGTCCGACAGATCGGGGCCCACCTCGCAGAGATGCTGGACGATGCGGACAGAGAGTATCCTCTCAAAGTGTTTACCCGCCTCGTCCAGCAACACGATGGGCTTATAGGCCGCTACTGATTTGACAGGCTGTCCCGGTTTCTTTAATAGGACCAGTTTTCCACTTTTCCAGCACTCAAGGAAGCGTTTGGACGCTAGGCTAGCATCCAGAACCTCCCTGAGGCGGTCCGACATGTGTTCAAGGGTTCGGGCCACTCGGGTAGGTATCCCATCCGGCCTGGGGGCGGTGTTCTTAGAGCGGATCCGTAGAACAACCGCCCCTACCTCCGATTCCCTGACGGGTGGCACATTGTCCTCGTTCCCCCCGTCGTCTCCGACTATGAAGGCCATCGACGGGGGTGTGTGCTCCACCTGCTGCGGGAAAAGGCCCTCGACCACTTCCCGTAGGAAGCTGGGCTGGAGTGTCTCTGTAAGGGGGGGGGGGGCCGAAATGCGGAGCTTTTGTCGCGTCGCACTATAAGACAACCTCGGATGCGGGGCATGGCCGCATCGCAGATCTGTGTAATCGCATCGCGGAAGCGACCAGCCCCCGTGTCAACCTCCTTGATTGGGACCTGCGGAGACAGCCAAAAGTGGATGATGGTCGCCTACTCTAGCAGGTCCCTATTCAGTTTGGCTACAGCCCACCGTAGAAAACGAGAAGAACGCCACGCCGCGTGACCCCTACTGGGGTCCTGGGTCCGGGAGAGCTCAAATCGGATGTAGAGGTGATCCAAGAGCGTCTCAACCTCTTCCGGGACTTGCCAGGTCCTTTTTCGTGCGGAGAGGGCAGGGGTAACGAACGAAAGGTCCACTACCGACCCCCCCTGCTATCGCACGCACGTGTTGTTTTGGTTGGATTAATAAACAGAGGTCCACTGAAGCCGCCTACTCTTCTACGGCCTCACCCCTTGCATCCATCCTGGGGAACCCCACATAACGGACTTTGCGTTGAAGTCCCCTAGCATAAGGATGTGCCCAGACGTTAGTCGCCGCGTCGAGGTCTCCAAGCTGTTGAGGAAAATCTCGAAGTAGCTCAAACTCCGTTTAGGGGAGAAGTATATACCGTATATGGTGATCCCCCCACTCAGCAGCAACATATCCAGTGTCCTTGTCTCTTAACGACAAGGGCGGGGAATGAGGCGCTGTGGAGCCGACGACTGCCACGGAGCCGTCCCGGCCACTCATCCAGTTTGGACGAGGTGGAACGTAATAGGACTCCACGACTACAGCTACACCGATCGACTACTGTGCCATGGTTTGTAAGAAGAGATCCTGCGCTGCGGCACAGTGGTTCAGGTTCGTCTGGACAAGAAGGTTGGAGACTTGATCCATTACTGGACAGTCTCCGACCTCCTCCATGGGTGACATCCTCAGCTGTCACTGAATTGTTCATGCCTGAGATACGCAGTTCCGCGCACTTTGTAGGCCTGGTGATCTTGACACCATCCGTGGTTGCAAATATTTTTCGCAGCTTCTCGGCAAACGTGTCTGCTATTTTTGCGCCTTCAGCCCCGGGGAACTCAGGGACTCGAGCTCCTGTCTGGGCGAGGCGCAACCTGACTCCTACCGTCCCGAAATCAGTGGCGAGACTATCCCGGGCCTTCTTGAATAAGGCCGCATAGGACAGTCCGCCATTAGCCGCCTCCAGTGGCACAATGACTTCTACAGCTGCGGTTTTTGGAGGCTGTAGCTTTCGTGGTTTCTCCTTCGTAGTGATAGCCACCGATGGTGACTGCGGGGTAGTAGTTACTTTTTGAGCAGCTTTTTTACCCCGCTTTCGGGACTTCTTCTAAGCCCCGCCGACCACTTGCCAACTGTCATTGGAGGGTGCAGATGCAGAGGGGCCAGGTGCAGCTGTTGGAGTGGGAAGCGGAGGAAATTCCGTTCCAGCCTTACATATCGTTTTAGGTCCTGCAACCGGTGCCGCCGTCTTGATAGTAGCCTTGGCCACCAGTCGTGCCCTCGCGGCAACCACAGGTGCGGAAACTGGCACCGCTGTTGCATATGATTTGCGCCCACCTGCAACAGACAGTGGAATCGATGTTGTTGCGGCCTTTTGCCTATCTGCAGAGAGTGGTGGCCGGATAACGGGAGCTTGAGGCAATCTCGCCTCCAGGTTCGTGAGACACCCGTCTAGCATATGTCCTACTGCCTCTAAAACTTGGCGCAAGTGTGCATCGCTCACGTCACCGGAACCAGGAGTGGGGGCAGTTCACTTAGAAGCCGTCCCTTGCCGCTTAGAGACATCCACCTGCGACTGAAACTGGGTAAACTCGGCGTTCAGCTTAGCCACCTGCCCTGTCAGGCATTCATTAGCAGCCTGAAGGCGAGCTACGTCCCCAACGAGGGTTTTGACGACCTTAGCAATGGCGGAGGAGGAGTCCTTAAGTGCCCTTACAAAGGTGCTCTTAAGGTTCCTAGATTTGGTAGCCACTTTTTGAATGAAAGATACCGTTGTTTCCCTTTCGCCGGTTCTCGAATCTTTTGCAGGAGATCCGCAATCTCCTCCTCCGCTGTACTTTCGCCTTCCGCTCTAACTTGTCTATAGGCTTCTGCCTTGCAAAAAACAGAGCCTGACGGGGCCGAGGTCGACGTTCGTGGCCTACCTCTACGGCTACTACCCACTTTAGGAGGTAGCATCTCCTGGGACGTGTCACTCTCATAGTCCCTACCACGTTTCCTGTTTTCACAGTATTCCATCTCTGTTGACCCCAGTACGTCTAGATTTGTACTAGAGTTACCACCGTCTGGCGGTTTAGTCGACCTGGAACATAATCGTTCTGATGTTCGTTGGCTTCCAGCTGCCAATATGACTTCTGGGAGCCCTTTTGAGGCAGGCGTCCCAAGTGCGACTTCCTTATCATTGGACGAAAAGTCTTCTGCTTTTCTGGACTTTCCCTTCCTTGTCCTCTCCTTTTATCCTTCCTTTTTACTACTTTCTATGTATTTTTTTTATGCGCTTCCATATTAGACCCACGAGGGGGAGGAGAACTAAAAGTCAACCCGGGCAGAGATCCCCCAGTACCCGGGCAAGCGTAAATTTATGCCCAACCGAGGGGTCCGCAGGTACCTCGGCTGGGAGTGCACTTGCAACTGAACTACCCGTCTGCCATGCATCCCCTGGCCACGCACCAGAGCACGGGATTCGGGGTAACGAACCCGAGAACGGGTCCCATCTTAATGATTTTTTAATGAGGTTTTCCTCCTCATTGCTCCGAAGAGCGAAGAGCCAACAGAGGATCCGACAGACACGCCCGCTCTATTGGACCAAGCCTCAACCGAATCTCCAAGCCGAAAACCCAAGCTGAAGAGAGTGGCATCCTCTTCGTGCTAGAATATTAGCCGTTGGTGGTAATATCTTCTTCCAAATCACACTAGAAAAAACAGTGCCGTCGCCAACTTTACCAGGGTGTACCACGTGTAGGTTTTCTAGCCCAGCACCCCAATGATAACGTAACCTAACCTTACCCGAGCCTCAGATGGTGTAAATAATTATACACCATTTGAAGTTTCCGTCAGTAGATTATTTATTTTTTACCGCCCCTACTAACCTATATAATTGAACATATTAGTAGGTATGGAGGTTATTAATGAAGTTATAATTTACGATTTGTGCTCTACCGTTATACCAGGTTGACTCCCCTGTTTGTTATTTGATTATAAACTGAAGGATTGTTCTATTACCTGCCAGTCTATTACATAAGAAATAGGTCTTTAGTATTTCTATTTCCTTACTAAAAAAGTTTAACCATGTGAGACTTATTGAATCGGTTAGTATTCAAATTATTTAAGTAGTATTTTCAAATTATTCAATTTAAGGCTATTTACATTATATGAACATAATTTAGACAAAGTAATGTCGACAAAAAATTGATTAATATTGTTATTCATTTTTGCTCTTGCAGTTTAGGATAGTATTAATCTTTCCAACACGCTAACTACTATAACATCTGTGTATCAAGATCTATAACAGTGAACTACGAAACTTACCGTTTAAAATGAAGATAGACTTTTTAATGATGTAAAATATGAGGCTATCATTATTCTTTCAGGCAAAAAGTGTCCCTGAAAGTGTATGTATTCCTGAGCTATATCAGTTTCTAAATCGTAAGAATAGATTCTTTACAAGCAAACTTTTTCTATTGGTCGATGGTAGCAACTTCGCCATTTTAGTTTGATTAAATATCAGAAAGAGGTGAATACTATACTCAGATCATACAAACGATACCTTACTTGTGTGTCCGATTGAAAGTTTTCAGTTAATCTAAGCTCATCATCGGGTGTTACTTTTTGGTTATCTTTTTCCGATCTCTTCGGTATCTTCGGTTTTCAGTACAAGCAACCGTGTTTAATTTCAAATTATTAGGAGTTCTGTGCCAAGAATCTATTACGCTTTTACTTTACTTGTTTTAAAACTTTTTGACCTATCAAGAGAATACTTATATAAGTAACTTATCAAAGGCGTAAAGTTCTTTGTAGATCCTGATCGCCAGGTCCTTCGCAAGAATAACTTCCTCATAGAGGGAGATGGTGAAGTTCCATATGCTTACAGAGATTACCTGCTCTGATGCTCACATGGTTACGCTAAAAGGATACGCTTCTACTGTACCCACGGCATATATTTTGCCAACGTGTTGAGCATGTGCGTGTCACACGCTCCACAAGTCTGGATATCGCAGTGATTGCATCTATTCAGCCAGTAAAAGAGAGTCCAGTGATACCTTGATAACGACGTGCAAATACTAGTCTACTATTATTTTTCAATCGCTTAATCAAGCAAAGCTCAAAATACAGTTTTAAATCTTCACTTCTGTTGGCAGTCCGCATGACTGGCTCTGATTTTTTTAAATTAGAAACTAATTCCGTGTCACAGAGGATTTTACGTGAAACAGACACAAAGAACACCCAGGCTTAGAAAAGTAAGTGAAATTTTAATATTGAAACGCTGTTACAATATTTTAATAATTTATATACGTACAGTAAACTCAAAGTCATTAAGCTTTTAGTAATTTTTCAAATTCAATCAATGGAGTTTTCGGTACACTGAATAGTAAGAGTACTATTGAGTATGGTATACCATATACTCTATCGTATATTTACTCACAATATTTCTTTTTTAATTGTTCTATCTTCAATATTATTAAATATTGTAGTTTTTGTTAAATTTTTTTTTTTTTTTATCTTTAGATATTTCAGTAATTTAAAACTTAGTCAAGTCCGCCGACCCCCAAATTTTGCTGCTCTAGGCTCCAATCTACTCAACGTGTTGGTTATAATAGTATAGTTATAGTAGTATTGGTTATAGCATTGTTATTAGGCAAGGGCTATTTGACATTTATTCATTTTTTCCTGTTAAGACTATAAGTCTGATAGAATGTACCTAGTACAATATTTATGGTTTTGGTATAGCCAATACTATAGATTAGTCATAGAGTAAGACATGTCTGCTGTCTGTGTCATGCTGAACTGTCAAGGTGAAAATTGACAACAAAAACGCGCCAAAAGTAGTTTTCATTATTTCAGTTAATAGTTAGAAGTCTAATATTTAGTTAGATATTCTATTGTTTTTGCTATATATGATTTTCTCGTGAGTTATACCTTCAGTTATCTACTCTACTTTTTAATAACATGTCTTTGAAGTAGTGTGTTCGTATATTCGCAGAAAAAATGAACTTATTTAAATCGTTTATTGATATTGTGTAACTTGTTAAGGTTATAAAATAACTTTTAATCGTTACATTATCATATCAGCATGCCGGTTAAAAATGCTGGGCTCATTCCAAAAGTGAACTCTTCAGATACGGTTGCTCCTATGGCGAAATTGTCACCCTCTCAACCGTGAGTAATTTATATTAAATTCGTTTTGCTTTTACGAAAGTGCATTGTTATATTTAAATTTTGTTAACCTTTGTTATTAAAATTAATGTGTGAATTTTCAGTTCTCAGCGAAGGTCTCCACGGAATAGAAATCAATTAAAACTTACTAGTATGTTTATATGCAAAAGAAGTAGAAGTCCAGAAAGTGCAGAAGACAAAAACCCTGTAAGTGGTAGTGTCGAGTGAAACTTGTGCTCATGTTGTTTAAGTTTGTCAGACATTGAAATGGTAGGGAGCATATATAAAAGTGACAACTGTGGGGTATTTCACACATGGCCGTCTTATTCCAAACTACTTGTTAACACACCTTGGCAGCGCCTGTACTGTGTTAACTATTGTGTAAACATACAAATATATTATAAAAATTGACATATTATAGAAGAATGTAATTTAAGTCTAAGTACACAGACAGACAAATAGTCACGCTCATCACATAATTATTTGACTCGGGTGGGAATCAAACTCACAACCTCCGGCATATCAATTAAGAGCATTAACCACAGAGTTAGCAGGTCTGTCTAATATATACTGTCAAGCAAATTGACTGCCTCAGTAGCGTAGTGGCAGTATATGTGACTGCTGAACTTGAGGTTAGACCAAATATTTATATGATATGCAAATATTTGTTTCAGAATTTGGATGTTTTCTATGTATAATGTGTACATATTTACAAAAAAAGAATATAGGTATTCTATCAGTCAATATAACTGTAATAAAATGTACTTAGTTTGAAGCTAGATGGTGTTGTGTGTCAGATGTCTGAAATATCTACAATACATAGTTAAGACACTTTGTTGTTTAGTTGTTCATTGTACACAATAAACCAAATAATATTCCTCTGTGATTATTCTGACATTCTATAAACACACCTGTAAATATTATGTTATCAATTGAAGTTTTATGGGTCTTTTCAGAAGAAACAAAAGTATGTTAAAGAAGACACTGAAATAAGCAATGTTTTCGATAAAGGTGACAATAGCACAGTGGACTCTTCCAATGACTGCATAACATTGGAGGAAACGGAGATAAATAAGTCAGAAATAACTAGTGAAACTGAAGACTCCTATATGAAAGAGAAAATAGATGATGCCCTAACTATTCAAACAAAGGCTATGATATCTCTGAACAATGAGGATATTCCGAGTTTAAAACCTGTTGTTAATGGTGACAACATTGTCTCTGAAAACAATAATAAAGAACCAAATCCTAAAGATATGCCATCAAACAACACATTGGATATGGAAAAGTGTCATATATGCAATCAGTTTTTGACTAATTCTGATTTGGTATATTACCAAGGTCATCCGCAAGACGCTGTAGAAGAGTATATAGCATTAACAAATGAGAAACTTGTTCTAGCGTCAGGTACTATTTCCATATTTTTTTTAACATTCTTGATTTCCTACAAGGTTTGAATCTGTTTTTAATCTAACAAGCCCTTATTGTTATATAACTAATGTTATAGTATCATCCAGTTGTTCTGTCCATATTTGATTTTCATTAAAAGTTAAGTAAATGTTTCTGAATATTTCAAATGGTTTTTGTTGGTTAAAATTTCATTTTGGTATGTTAGTTTACCAAATTTAAATTTTATTTTACTGGTATGTGCATAATAAATATATTGTTTATTTATCAATATAAATCAAAGTAAATTAATAAAGAGAAACAAATAAAGATAATTAAAGTTAATATTTTACTTCTTAAACTATTTATAAAGACTAATTTAACTTTTACTGAGTAATTAATGTGAGTTATGAATAAACCATATGGTAAAAGCGGTGTAAGTTCCTCTTAATTTTTGCTGCTTATACACATATTAATGGTAACACAGTAAGTTCATATAAAACAAAAAAAAAAAAATCAAAAAACCTTGAAGTTTCTGTTAATTGCATACGTACAAGGTTTTTACTTGACTAACCTGGTTATGATTTAACTAACCTGGTTATCACTACAAGTTATATAAGTACACTTTTTTAGGTGAGGAAGGAGATATAATGGAAAGACCACAAACCAATATAACCAGCTTCTCTATATTTGATGAACAAGGCCACTTGTGTCCCATTGATGGGGGTCTAGTGGAAAATGACATGCGCATTTATATGTCAGGATACTTAAAGTCTATTTGTTCAGATACTACAGATATTGATGAAGAATCAGTGCCTGTGAAAGATGTAGGTCCTATTATTGAATGGTAAGTAGCTAGTTGATTGAGTGTTACGTTTTTAGATGATTTACGAATATTCCTTTTTGTATATCAAACTGTTTTTTAAAATATTACTTTGCCTATTCAATGTTTCCATAACAAATACTTAGCTTTTTGTTAGGAAATAGAAGTGCTAGCTAATTAATAAATAAAACATGATTACACAAGATTTAATTAATGACTGCATGGTTGGCCTAGTGGTTTTAGTGGTCGCCACGCCGCTCTTTACTGCGCAATGTGTTGTGGGTTCAAACTTTACATGGGACAACACTTTGTGTGATCCACAAAATGTTCTTCTGAGTCTGGGTATTCTTTGTGTCCGTTTCTTGTATGTTTGTAAAGTCCCCCACGACACAGGATTTATTCATAGAGATGCTGTTCTTTTTTTAAAAAAAATTGACTAAGCACTTCATCAACTACTATTTTATTTTGTATACTACAGGTTCATACACGGATTTGATGGTGGAAATAGGAATTGTATCACGTTGTCGACGGAATTTGGCGAATACAACTTATTAAGGCCAAGTGAACAGTATACACCTCTAATGAATAATCTCTATGAGAAAATATGGTTAAGTAAAGTTGTTGTCGAGTATTTAGAAGAGTTTCATTATCTTCAACCAACATATGAGGACTTACTAGAAGTTATTAGAGAATCTGCCATTCCCGACCTCAATGATATGAAAATGACTGAAGAGATGCTTCACAAGCATGCACAATTTGTGTGCGATCAAGTACTGAGTTTAGAAGCTGACGAAGATGATGATCCATTAATTACTTTACCTTGCATAAGGGAGCTGATTAAATTAATGGGTATTAAATTCGGCAAGCGTAAATATCGTACGAAAATAGATTTCAAAAAAACCGACAAAAAAGCTTGGACGAAGGCAACTACAACGCCTCTCGTCAGAAAAACTTTTGAAAGTTTTTTTACAAATCAGCTAGATAAAACAAATCATGAACTAGTATTGAGGAGAAAGCGATGTGGTATATGCGAAGCGTGTCAGCTGCCTGATTGTGGCGAATGTAACGCTTGTCGAGCGATGGCTAAGTTTGGTGGACATGGTCGTACAAAAAAAGCTTGCGTGAAAAGATTTTGCCCTAACATGGCAGTGGAACAAGCAGAAGATTCCGATCCTGATGATGATGATGAGTACCAAAACATGGTAGAGAAAAAACAACAAGATATTATTGAAGACACAGTGCCAGTAAAATTGACTGGATCCAACAACAAAAGTATAAGGTGGATCGGAGAACCTATTAAAGCAGACGCTGCTAAGATCTATTACGAAAAAGTCGAAATTGATGGCTCCGAACTGTGTATTGGAGATTTTGTTATGGTAGAAACATCACAATCAAATATTCCTGCTCTCGTTGCTAGAGTTGTTTACATGTGGAAAGAAACAATTAATTCGAAAAGTGGATATTTCCATGGTGAAGTGTTCATTAGATCCTCTGATACTGTTTTGGGTGAGGTAGGCGATCCTAGAGAAGTATTTTTAGGTGATAGGTGTTGTCATGGTGCTCCTCTATCGTCCATTTTACGAAAAGCCTATGTTGAAAAGAGAGATACACCTACAAACTGGTTCAAACTGGGAGGGAAAGAAGTGGATGAAAAACATGTCGAAGATGATGGGAAAACTTATTTTTATACTAAATATTATGAGAGGTTTACAGCACGATTTGAAGATGTCCCTGATGATCCGATTTGTCCTAATCTGTTAAGAAAACATAGATTTTGTCCATCTTGTGAACGTAAAACAAGAAGGGATGCTAAAAACATTCCTAAAGTTTCTGGTAAATTAATGGAAAAATCTGATTTGATAACTGAATCAAACAGGACTGAATGGACATTAGTGAGGTGGCAAAATTTTGACTACAAGAAGGGCTGCGGTGTGTTTCTTAAACCAGGTACATTCAAGTTCAAAAATAATCCTATCTCGGATGACAATCCTAAACCTAAATTAGAGAATATTGACGAAAACACTTATCCTGAATACTACAGAAAAAGTGATAATAATTTACGTGGATCAAATGTAGATACCGGCGAACCATTTTGCGTGGGGTACATTGCAGCCGTGACAGCAATAGGTGAAGGGCCTCTTATTGTACCACAAGATATCTATCTTAAAATAAATGTTCTTTATAGGCCTGAAAATACCACAAGTCGATTTCCACAACAAGAAGACGTTAATGTTGTGTATTGGAGTGACGAAATACGAGAAATATCATTTTCTGCAGTTGTGGGCCCTTGTCAATTAATCTATGAACAAAATATTCCTCAAACGAATCTGCATGAATGGTTAGAAAGAGACCCAAGTAGATTCTATTTTAGAATGGCTTTTGACCAAGCCTCCGGGCAATTTAAGGATGTACCCCAGCAAGCAATGAATGTCGGACGTAAAGACAGGGCCAAAGATAAAGGGAAAGGCAAAGGCAAATCTAGTAAACCTGTGGATATAGGTGAGACGAAATCTGAAAATATGGAAGTTAGGCCTCTAAGAACGTTAGATGTTTTTGCTGGATGCGGTGGATTATCCGAAGGCTTGCACAGCGCCGGTATCGCCGAATGCAGATGGGCTGTTGAAAACGTTGAGGCCGCTGCTCACGCCTATGCTCTCAATAATAAAAATTGTATTGTTTTTCATGAAGATTGCAATGCACTTCTTAAGAATGTAATGTCGGGGTCTACTCATAGCGCTGGCGGGCTCAGACTTCCGATGCAAGGTGAGGTCGAACTACTATGTGGCGGACCACCTTGTCAGGGTTTCTCTGGAATGAATAGATTTAACTCGAGAGAGTATTCCAACTTTAAGAATTCTCTAGTAGCCTCCTACTTATCTTACTGTGATTATTATCGTCCAAAATATTTTATACTCGAAAATGTTAGGAACTTTGTGGCATTCAAAAAAGGCATGGTATTAAAACTGACCCTGAGAGCGCTTTTAGATATGGGATATCAGTGCACTTTCGGGATTTTACAGGCTGGGAATTATGGCGTACCACAGACTAGAAGAAGGCTCATTATTTTGGCAGCAGCTCCAGGTTTTAGTTTACCGTTATACCCCGAACCGACACACGTTTTCAGCAGACGTGCTTGCTCTTTAACCACGACAATAGATGGCAAACGTTTCGTCACTAATATTCACTGGGACGACGCTGCACCTCGGCGAACTTGTACAATACGGGACGCTATGAGCGACCTGCCGCATATAAGCAACGGAGCTAACAAAATAGAAATCGATTACGGCTCGATGCCAGAAAGTCACTTTCAGCGAATAGTAAGAAGCAAAGATGAAAACGCTAAGTTGCGTGATCACATATGTAAAAACATGGCACCTCTTATTCAAGCACGAATGTGTAGAATACCCACCATACCGGGTTCCGATTGGAGGGACTTACCGAATATATCCGTCACACTTTCAGATGGAACCAAATGTAAGGTAAAGTAAAAACAAATTTTCTTAAATGTAGCAATACACTCTTCTGGTACTATTATATTTATAATTGTGTTGTTACGCCAGAACGACTAAACGGATGTGGATAAACAAACGACTTACGCGAATACAGCTGCGTGTAGTAGCTCATAATAGACTAGGAATGCTGAAAAGTAAAAGGTTATTGTAGTTTACAAACACATCACACTTCTTCTTAGATTATTTAGTGTCAGCTAATACCAATTTTTCCACGGAGCGGCTGGCATTGGACCTTCGCAACCCTGAGGCCGAACTGAATTAGAAAGTTGCTCCAGTTGTCAGTATATTTAAGGGGAACGAACTTCTCAATAACGACTGTCATAGATGTTCATGACACGACAACTGGAACCGTCAGCTTAACTTGCTCTGCGAGGCACAGGCGTGATACACCGCCAAACTTCCATACTCTGGGCTGTTATTAACAATTTCTTGTGCGAAAAACCCTACAACACTTAGCCCGACCCGGAATAGTACTCGGTTATATTATATAATTACTAATAGTTTATAAACAAATTCTTGAAATTGAAGACAAGCTGGTATTCCATAACTAACGATTAAACACAAAGGAGTGAAGAATATAAATACAACAGATTATAATTTATCCCGATTTAGACTATCGTTCTTTCAATACTAAGGTCATATTAAATATAAATATACTACTTCTATTGTTAGGTGTTGCAATATCGTTACGAAGATAAGAGAAACGGCCGATCGTCGAGCGGGTCTCTCCGAGGCGTGTGCGCATGCGCGGCGGGCGGCAGCTGTTCGCCCGCAGACAAGCAGGAGAACACTCTCATCCCGTGGTGCTTGCCGCATACTGGCAACCGACATAACAATTGGGCTGGTCTCTATGGTTAGCAAATACTACATTTGAACCCTTCTAACTTAAAACATAGCAAAATTTTATGCAATCTTACGTTACTTTCTATTCCCTTTTTTAGCCCCTTAAGAAATTGACTTTAGATGTACAAAATGTCCTTGTTAGTCCTTTTCGTTATGTATTTTTTATCAACCTTAATATCGTGTATATATTGACCTCGTGTTTGACAATCAAATCTTAAGATATTATTATATTTGATTGATATAATCTCTTTTCTAGGTCGTTTATGTTGGGATGGATACTTCAGTACTACGGTAACAGATCCTGAGCCAATGGGAAAGCAAGGTCGAGTACTGCATCCGGAACAAAATAGAGTCGTGTCCGTCCGAGAATGCGCTCGTTCGCAGGGCTTTCCTGATACGTACATATTTGCTGGCTCTATACAAGACAAGCACAGACAGGTAAAATATTTAAAGTATTTTTAGCACGATAACGCACTTTTTTGTAAATTTACAGCAAAGCAGATTAGTTTGTTGTTTTCGCTCAGAGTTAATTACCGGCACAGCCTTAATACTAGTTGGAGTTCTGAGTGGGTTTTGTAAATAGGAGTCTATTTTCCTTGCATTATTGAAGTTTTTTTTTGCAAATTCGAAAGATAACCATCTCTTTTTTACGCTCACTCATAAAAATGCTTTGATGGATATAATAGCAAGAAGAAAGTAAACATTGGATCGTTTGGAAAATGTATAGTAGTAATATTATTACTATATAAGCACTATTGTTATAGGTCGGAAACGCCGTGCCACCGCCGCTAGGTGCAGCTCTGGGAAGAGAAATTAAAAAAGCCTTAAGTGCCAGCACCGTTACGTGAAACTTGAATACGGAATAAAAACGTTTTTATGTTTAAAAATAAGATATCATGGGATGTATTTCATTATTAAATATCATGACGTGCTTAAAATAAAGCTACCATATTCAGACAATTACCATTTATTTTTCAACACCTGGCTTTTTCGTTTAACATTTTTAACTAAAACACTTAATTCAGCATCTTCTCTTGACTTCTTAGGCTGGTGATCTTGTGGTGGCATGTCTGCTGGTCTACGTTTTAATTTCTCTTGGATAAGTTTATCCATATTCTTAGTTTTCTTAAAATTAGGATCACTTGGGTCAATATTATAATGATGTGAATTGTAAAGAGCAGAGAAGCGTTCATCATTTACATTTATATCAAAATCTGGCAGTGATTTTTTTTGTTCATTCATTTTATTTTTTAATTTCTTTTTTCTTCTAGATTGCTTACTTATTTCAGATTCTTGAATTTTTTTCAAACTGAAATGTGATTTATCATCATCATCTAACAATAGTTCCAGCTCAGCATTTTTCTTTTCTTCATCTTCATCTATAACATCAGCCAGATTATGTTTGCTTTTAGAGTCTGACTTCGGTTTTTTGAACTCTGGTTTGTTAAATTCTTCAGCAAAATAAGGATCATTCATGTCTATATCCGAAGGTACGTCATCTGACATACTATCAAATTTGGACTCGTCCTCGCTTGACTTATTCTTTTTAAGTTTCTTTTCTTTTTTCTTCTCTTTTCTTTTGTGAAGTAACTTTTCAAAAGGCGTCAGGTTCTTGTTTTCTGAAATGTAATATAGACATATTATTTAAATTTAAATCTGTTAGATTATGGTAGATCCATCTAAATGTTATATATTTTTTAAACATACCTTCATTCAATTTCTTTTTTACAAGTTCTTCAGCCTTATCTTTGATTCCAGTGCCCCAAGTTATTTCCATTTCCATATCTTTATTACTTTTCTTTTCTTCTTTCTTATCTATATTTTCCAGCAATTTCCTATATCTATGTATAGAATCATCTTCATTTTCTGACACAGCCTCAACAACTTCAGGTTGATCTTCCTCTATAAAATTGTAAAAATATATTATGGATTTATATAATAGATTACTAGTACTAGTACCAGCAATAATAGTAATATGGCGACTGCCACATACAGCGCGAAGAAAAATACATGCTACAGCGCCATCTAACGAATATATATCAAACTATGGAGTAATAAACTATGGAGCAACTACTAATCCTGAATCGCGATATAGAAATTCTCACGGCGATTAGCATATATACAACATCCCAACATCAACTGTTTGTTCGTGGCCCGCCAGGCATGATCACCTCGCCTGGTCGAAGATTCCTCCCTTTGTATTAGAGGAACAGGACACCCGTTCCCTCCACAGTAGCAATAAATAATCATCTAATTAAATTTTGAAACATTATAAACTAATTAGTCTGCCACTTTTTTTGTAACTATCTACTTAAATCGAGTACCCATGCGTAAATAGTAGGCTCGTTGCCTATACAAAACGGATAATTATAGGTGCCTGGAAATGCTGAATAAATTATATTTTTAACTATAGCATTATATTTACGGGAATGGGAAATAATTGCGATACATCAGATAATAATCATCAACTCGGTCGAAAGACGTGCACTGCTGGACAAAGGCCTCAGAATAATAACTTTTTACTTTACATAATTAAATCATTGGTATAACTTAAGTTATTGTTTACCTTCACTTTCACTACTTGACGCTAGGTATTCTTTTAAATCCAAATCATCAATTTTGCCGTCTCGTGCACCCTTGATTGTATCTGTTCGATTTGGATTTGTGGCATCCCATGTGAGTTCCACTTTTGCTTGCTGTAGCGCAGTGGTTGTAAATAAACGCGGCTTATACTTGGTCAAATCTGGCAGCTTGGTGCACACTTCTCGAGGTTCCTGATGAATATAAGCATTATTAAATTTTTAAGAAATTTGTAGAACTTGTGTAACAGATTGACAAAATGTTCAGGCTGACCGGCGTACTCTTACTACAACTTTTCAAATATCGTTTTGGTTATTGGGAAATATCATTATCTAGATGTTGCTGAAAATCAGCATTGTGTCGTGAGTCGTGCAGTTTTAAGCTGGGTATTTATAATGGACACTGCGACGCAACTGCACAGCAAACATTTTATATTTGATATACTTTATATTATGTGTAAAAATTTATAGATAATTATATAAATTGATACCATTTTAATTTATATTATGATATTTTTTTTGAAATAATATTAAGCTTATTTTTCATTCCACTTCCAATTTTGTAACAATAATATATTGATGGTATTATGAACAAAAAAAAACATTATTTTTTGTTCTACTAATTGAGCGAGAGTCAAGATCTTCCGACTCTCCGGCAACTCAAAAAAAAATTTAACTTTGCTTCTCAGTGAGGATTTTATACAAACTTTAATGTACGTTTATCTGAATCGAATGTCTGTGTCTGTGGTCCCGAACAAGAACGAACTTATTTGATTTCACATTAACTTTATCTATAAAGTTTACAAATACGCCAGACCTTTAGACAACTAAGTGATTTTTCTTTGGAGAAATTTCTCTATTCAAGAGAAAAAAACTATATTTATATAAAAAATCAGTCATAATATTAGTTATACCTCATCAAAAGTGACGTCATCTGGTATAAATCTCATATCAAGACGAGTGGCGCTGCTCTCATACTCCCTTCCGTCACATTCATGATAAAGATGGTCGGCCGTTGAAACTGCATCACACTCAACAACAGCATAAAAGTACTTAAGCCTATTCAATTGATAACGGCGTAACTTCTCCATATGATACGCTGAACCTGAAATTATAATATATACCTTAAGTTTTCTAGTTCTGTGAATGGATTCCATGACCGCCTACGGATACTTGCATAACTGCAGTAAAAGTGGATACTACAGCAAGTGGGATGTTGGACCGTTAGGTATATCATACTCATATCTACTTATGTTATGAAGTTCTATTGCAATATTATTTTATAGTTATGGATTGTAAGGCTATTGATTTTTTACATGCTGGCGTATACCATGTATATGGATGGCAAAGAGAACATAAGTTACCGAACGCGATCACTGTGACGATTAAATGTGAAATAAATTCATACTAGGACTTCTGATTTCACATTTAGCCATAGTATTAAAACATTACAACTTATTTTTCTTCAATTTCAGTATGTCTACTGTATTCAAAGTAAATATTTCATATGAATTGTTTATAGATATCATTTATGATAATTTACCAACCTTCCTCATTGGTTTCATCTTCAGATTGGACATCAAGCTTTTGGTCCGTTAGTTCTATAGGACCCCGAATTTCTTCTTCCTGCATTCGTTTCAAACCATATTCTGATGGATATATCTGGCAACAAAAAAATTAAGAAATACTGGTAAGAGACACTACTACAAAGGGCATGTATTTTTTCCATTACAGTCAACTACGAAAAACATGGAGTATACCTTTAGTTCAATAAAAAAATATGGTACGGACATCTGATACAACGTCATCTAGTTTCAAATTAAGCAGAGCTTGTGATATGATAACTAGATTGACTGATAGAATACTTAATAATTTTTTTTAGTAAATACATACATATCGTACATAGAAAACACCCAAACTCCGAAACAAATAATTGTAAATCATACAAACATTTAGTCCAACCCGGGAACTGAACCCGAGACTTCAAGAGCAGCCATTGCATTCACTATCGCTGTACCACCCAGGCAGTCATAGTGTATTAATACATACCGATATCTTCTTTATTGTTCCTCCTGACGGCACAAAGGAGTTAAGGAGAACCATAAGATCAGTTGCTTTTATATTATCCCAATCCATATTACAGATAGCAAGTCTGAAAAGATGTTTAACACATTATTGTTGTAACACATTGTGTATTTCCCTAGACTATCATGTTGTGGTTCTCAAATATATGTTAGTGCACATGGAAAATTTATTGTTTCATTTCAAAAAAAGATAGTGCCAATATGTTTTGTATAGCATCCTTTAAGGTCAGACCTTAGTCACTAAGATATGTAAAGATTTTAAGTTGATAAATGAAATCAAGAAATTCAACACATTTATGATATTTGCAATTCTGTGATGAACTACGACTACAATTCTACAATTTTAAAAAATATATCAAAGGTACCTTGCTGTTGATTCATCAGTAGTATCTGCATCGGCATCAAGCTCTCCCCATTCATGTTCTAACTCGCTGTCCTCTTCAACATCTGTACTTTCCTCATCAGAAGAACTGTCTGTTTGTAACATACCTATAACAAAAAAGGTTTATCCAACTTCACTACTCAGCTTGTAACGATTGGAAAAAATAAAAAAATAAAATGTGTTGAACATAGTAAAACTTTTACACCTGCTCACTGACATTACTTTTAGCATTGTCTAATTAAATGAAACACACAACTCTACCAAAGCCCTTTTGACTTTATTGTAACTTTATGCACTAATAATTATTTTGAATAAACAATGTACAACTAGCGTTGCCACCTCTCCAAGGTTGACCCAGAGCCTCCGGGTTGGAACTGTACATATCCAGGCTCCGGGTGGCGATGCTGGTGATCAAAAGTCGAGTTAAATTAAATTATATTTCATACATCATTACATGAATATGTTCTCAGAATCCATACCGTTGCTTTAAAAAAACACTGTAACATCTACTGAGTTGCATTCAATTATGAAAAATCTTAAAGAAAACTTGAAAATCAACTACTTGATGAGTTTTATGGTGCTGAAATTATGAAAAATCTTAAATATTTTAAAGCAAGAGCAATTGAAAAGTCAATTTAATGATGTATACAAAAGAACTATTGAATATATACATAAAAATTATGACTGAGTATTCTATATTCAAAGTATTTTCAAAATTCGATCTCAAAAATGCAATAATTTATGAAAGTGCTATAGAAGCTGTCAACTTATTATGTTTAAAAATGTAGGCGAGGATCGACTTTTTGATAATATGTAAAAGACAAAACTGGTTGGTAAAAAAAACGGTTTTTTTAATTTCTCCAGGTCTACGCTTCCTCAAAGGTGGCAGCCCTATGTACAACCATGAAAAGCTTATCTCATGGTTCGTTAATTATCTAATCATATTGAGAACAAACTTAAATACAAACCTTCGCCTCGAGCATAATCAATATCAAGATCTAACAGTCTTGTTTTGACTTTTTTATTTAGTTTACCACGAGTTAGCTTATCATTTTGCAACTTATCATCCTGGGTAAGTGTTGAACTTTTTTCTTCTTCATCGTCACTAGGAGGGCGTTTAACAAAACGCCCCGACTCCGATGTAACTTCGCTGTCTTCAAGTTCGTTTCTTTCCTCTGTTTCCTCCTCGGAAGAAGTTTCACTTTCTTCTACGTCGTAATACTTTCTAAGGTTCTCCGTAGAAGTTTCATTAATAGGTCGGCCACGTTTATCTACTGAGTATTTGACTTTAAATTTTTCATCTTTAAACATGGACTGGAAACGTTTATCAATCTTAATCTTTCTCTCATGTTTAGGAATTTGCCTATATCGAGGATCATTTAAATATTTAGTAAAACGATCATCTTTTAGTATATCACCCATGGTCTTATTAAATTGGTCCGTGATCGCGTGTTTAATATTTTTACGAACTTATTCACACTGCTTCAAGTCTTAGGTTATTTTGTTTATCTGTCAGTGTCTAATGGACTGACACATGGTCCGTACAGTGTTGTCAGCCGTGCCAACAATCATAGTAATTATAATAAATCTTTATTGGAAAATAGAATCCATTTTATACTGTACAATTGAAAACGCAGATATTCACGAAAATAATAAAATTATGTTGTACATAACAACACCCTCTCCAAGTTAACTCTCAACCAGATTACACATCCAAAACTAATCATTAGAAAACCGCTAACAAAAATCGATCCCATCATATAAAATTATTAAATAACAAGAATTCATTGGGCCTAGCGTTTGTTTTAAGTTTTCCTTGTCATTGAACATCTATTGTTTTGCGTAAATTGAGACGATTTCCACTAAATGTCTGCACTATTACCAGTATTAAAAACCCACTCGCCACTAAAAACTATTGTGTCCGTAATATTTATTTATTCATACATAAGAATAGGCCATAGTGAATAAAATATTTGCTTAAAATTGTCAGAAAACAACATACATCCTTTTATTTATGTTACAGCAGACGGTTCACTTGATAGAACATGAGCACCCGTGAACATTCGCAACCTCTTACAGATTTTAGAGCTTAGACGTTTTGAATTTATATTTAAAATATCAAAACATAAGTAATGTTTTTGAAACAAAGTATTGTCTAATGATTTTTGAACTGCTATCTATTCAAAACGCTCGAATATGATATGTAAAAAAAAATGATTCAACCTAATTTTTCGGTAGAATATGGATTTCTTTAGGAAATTATATTTAAATTCAGCATGGGAGTGGTCGGAGTAACTGGACTGTTGAGTTGAGTAAGTTGGGCAAAGTAACGTAATTTCGATCACAAGTATGGTTTCAGTAACTTTTGCATTCTTGTATTTACATTTATTTTATAATAAAAATTGTCTGCCTGAAATGGATAAAATTAAATGATTCAACTGTCACGCGTGACAGAACGTACTCATTCATGCCACGGCTAAAGTTGTAAACTTTAAATTGACTTTATTAAAGCTTCTAACAATCGTTTTTATAAGTTTTTGAACTTATTGATTGTATAATATGAATAGCATTGGAGAAGAATGTACGGAATTAAAGAAAAAATATGATGATTGCTTCAACAGCTGGTTTTCAGAACGATTTTTAAAAGGTGACAACGATGATTCTATTTGCGCTGGAATATTTAAAGTTTATCAGGATTGTGTGAAGGTAAAAACTTTACCATCTAAGTTTAAATACTTCAAAAATTGAGTTTTAAGCCTTGTAAGTTCAAAGATATCTTAGGTTATGTGCTCTTATCTTACAAGGACTTTAGGTTTACGATTCATAAAATTTCAAGATATAGATTTATTCGATTAACTTTTAACATTTAAATTTTCATGATATATTTTCATAGTTAACAACTACAACACTGCACCTCTAAGATGGCACTTCATCATTAACATTTGCTTTTTTGGAGTTTACTCCTTAAGAATCAGTTTTTGATATAAAATATATGAGAAAATTGTGAGGAGTAAAATCTACTGAACGAATGACCTCGTTACGTTTTTGGTGCGGCTGCACTGGTTTTGGTGTGGCTGCACTGGTTGTGAGTGTATTAAGACGTGTATAAAGTATGCTGCAAAGCGACTACATCTATATGTTATTTTCATTAATTTGTTAATTTACCCTTTCGTACGGTATCAATCTTTTTTCAGTTAATTTCAGTTAAATATGCTTTTTTTTGCATCTGTTTTGACAATCATACTTAAGGAGTAAACTCCAGTCGTGCATCAGAGCTGACACAATTTTTTTAAGATATTACATTTAATGGTTCTAGAGAAATAATGTTCCTTAAATACAGCAATCTAACTTTTTCTGATAGCTTAACCTACAAAACCCACTGTACATTAGTGCTACTTTTCAATGTGGACTGAATTGACACATAAATAAAGCTAATAAAGCTCTTATAATAAGGTTGGATAGCAATAAAATCATCATTAACAAGAAATATCAAAGGGAACATTAATGCCCGATACAAGAGTATATGTTAATTTTAATTTTAAGTTAAAGTACTAGTTAACAATTTGACCTTAAAACCCTCATAGTATATAATCTAGGAAGTACATAATCTTACCTTAAAACCAAGCAATGTGCTCTTGACTCCTGAGTCAAGTGCTGATGTGCTTGTTTAACTCAAAAATACTCATTAAATTAACTTCTTTAACAGTAATTGCTTTTATTTCAGAACGCTATGAAGCAGCAGAATATAGATTTTAAAGAAATTGATAAAGATGTATTAGGTACTGACAGTGAGTTCAAAGCACCTCCCTCAGGGAGTAACAGTTGACAGACACTGAAGTTATGTGCATTTTGGCTAAATGGATGCTGCAATAAAAACTGGAGTAAACAAGCTATACAACCGCTGAATGGCAGTAAAAATGGAATCAAATCCGATTCAGTATTTCCATTATAATTTTTGAAAGCCTTGCAATATTTGTTTGTTTATGCTGTGATTTTATTTCACTGTGTCTAATGTGGTTTAAAATGTGTTGTAAAAAGTAGTGTTTTATTTGTTTAACTTTTATTTAAGTAGACATAATTATAAATATAGTAGTGATTAAATATTTTAAACTAATAAGGTGTTTTGATGTTTTAGCACTATTATTATGCATCCTGATAAGTTGTACGCAGGTAATTTAATAAAATGAGGCATTGAGAAATGCTTTAATTTATTTCATTCTCTTTGTGGGTTAATATTTCAGACCTACCTTTTAGTTTAACTACATAAGAAAATTGGGATCATGTTCTTTTTACCTGTCACATTATCCATGTATTTGTATTTCAGTTAGTAAGATTTACAATATAATTTCATTATTATACAAAGGTGGATGGACCTCCATAGGAGGAATCACAGCATCCTTCAAATAGTTTGTTTAGAAGAGGGAAAGTTCAATTTTTTAATGAACTGGTTTTTATATCACATATTGGCTTCTGTTGCTGGATTTGTCCTTGCTTAATTCAAACATTTCAGAGTTCGGTGCGACGTCGTTTAGCACACACACACAGAGCATATTTTGCACCTTATTTACACAATACAAAATGACAATTGTTGCTAGATTATAGGAAAATATTGTAAGTTAAAATATGAATTCTACCTCTTTAGATATACTATATATATACACATATGTCATATTCTAAATCACATTCATTACAATGAATTCAATCAGGATAAATTGGACCTTCATAACAGGTGCAACCGCATGTTCCTTTTGTAAAACAATATTGGTCAAGTTTGTATATGTATATATGCGTAGGCATGTTCTATGTACGTGAAAGAGACTAGGCACATATGAGGTATGAGTAAATATTTGGTTAAGATTGAGAGTAGTAAAGTTTTATAAAAGAATAGACATAAAATGATTTTCAGTGTTTAATTGTATTAACAAAGTGTAAAGTTAATAATTTTATTATCTCTGACTCGTATCTCTTGGCCTGTACACAAGTCCACGGCTCTTCATTTCTCTTATAAAACCAGCTGGTAACCGTCCTGATACAGAAATTGCATAAACTCCTTTGCAGAACCTACCTGTAGAATATAAATTTAAATATTGATTATAGTTTTCAAAACAAACTTGCTTGACTTGTACACATATCACAATCAGATTGAAAGTATGGACTTTATTGTGACATTTACTATAAATTGACCAATATTGATCATGGCTGGACTCACGTGGGTGGTACACGTTTTTTAGACAAACACATTTTGTTTTTTTGTCAAATTCAATGACAAATTTATATCAACTTGTAATGTATTTAGATTTTAAAGGAGGTTCTAGGTTCTGGTTATCTAGTTGTGACCAAAAATCAAATGAATCCTACTAATCCAATTGGGAAAAACTCAAATGTTACTCCAAACCCAGATGAACCGCTAAGTCTAAAAAGCTCTGAAGACGCACTTACACTACTATTAATTGCATACACTAAAAATGAGTACAGCATGATGGGGGGGTACAACAAAGTAGTATTAAAACATACCTGCAAAACTGTTTATGTTATAAATTTCAATTTAACAGTTTGCTCAGTCAAGTCTTGGGACTTTTGCTAAGAACTGATCGACAGATTGTAGGATAAACTATGGCATTATGCAGTCATGAAGAATCAGATTTAACTTAATAATTGGCAGTAGTAACTTATTTAAATGTTGCTTTAAAAAAAATTTTTTCATGCAATGTGATAACACCATGAAAAGTTTATAGCGCTTTGGATTGAATTTAAATTTATAAGGCCTTAATTTTTACCTGCCTACCTTATTAGGTAAATTACTAACTAGTAAATTAGGTGTTTATTAACAATTCCTACTTCTTGAGTCCTTTTGAAAATGCGACTTAAGTCATAAAGTGCTAATCTAAATCATGTAAAACTTACTTATTCTCTGCCATTTGCATACCCAACTATCTTCGGGAGACATAACCGCTATCATTCTGTGAAAAATATGTTTTATTATATTTTGGTAAAGGGGATAAACAAGTCAACACTTGAACATCAAGAGACACAATTGTGTTGTCATATTTTAAAGAAAATTTGAACATGTGGTAAAGATTGATGAAATGCACATACCAGTGTCCAGAACAATGGATAGTGTTCATCATAAAATACAAAATGCTGAGGTTTACATGATAATACTGATGTAAGGCTCATAAACATAGTTAAGAATATGCAAAACAAGGATTCTATACCTAAATCTTTTTAAGAAGATATCTGATTATTACAGTATCATTATCACCAACAGCTTTTAACAGTCCACTGCTCTCAGGACCAGGGGCTCTCTTTAGAAAACAGATTTTGACCTACCTATACCATGCTGGCTAGACAAGTTAATATAAGGTTTGGTTTAAGATTTATTCCTCTTTACAATACTGTTGTCCTACACAGTGTGCTTCCTTAGTAGGCTCTTACGACAGTCATGGAATGAATAGGAATGGTGACACTTTGCATTCTTAATTTGTCACCACACAGATGGAGTATCCTTGACATAATGTACACTTTTACATATGTATACATACCCATCAAAGTTATTACTAGTGCAGTCATAAACATTGTCTTTGTTATTCTTCAAACGGAGAAACTCATCGCAATTATCGCAGCCCTCATACTCGAACTGATCATAAGTCTGTAATGTAAATCAAAAAGTCAACATTGAAACTTTTATTAATCATTGACAGAACACACAGAAATCATTATGTGAAATAAATGGCAACGTACCTTGATCAATGAGCATACTAAACAGGCACGCAGACCTCTAAGATCTTTGGGAACGGTGTCTAAAGACATTTTAATGCAAGTGCCTCTGTTTATATTTTTCTTCAATCGTATAATTGTTTAAAGACTATCTATCACCCGTGTGATTATTTTTAGTTTTTTCTTTATTTCGACGAGGTGGCAACCAACCGAAAAATATAAGTTTTTTTTGTCAATCTATTTAATCTTCGATTCTATAGTCTTCTAGCCGTCCTTGTGATGAAATTAATGATTAAACATGTAGATGAATCGATAGAATTCTCGGACAAGCTGTTAGCGTAACAAGTGACACTAATAGACAAGTGTAGACTAGTGACAACAGGTCAGTGTTACCAAAACACAAAAACATTTACCGCTGAAGGTACAGTAAAACTTAGGAATTCTTACTGTATACTCGATCTCACGATAGAAGTCTCTCAGCGATAACTGCAACTAATTTGACAGCTCAGTTATGTTTATTGTTGTCAAATGTTCTTGTTACGTTCGTTGCTATTGTGTTTTTTAGTCATTTGCCTAGAATATAAACTGTTATTTATGATGCCTTAAATTGTATGAAATGTTGATCGAGGAATAATATTGAAGGTAAAATAGTTTTGTGAAGTAGAAAAACCACTATAACTGTCTCCCCTATATCTAAGGGCTTCTGATCTCGCATTCACCAACGAATCACGGTAGCATGGGTGCTGTCGCTTAATGTTGATCTTTTGTGAGAAGGTATTACTGCCCAGGTCGAGCTGACCTATTCGTGCTGAAATCTGCGTGACTTCACAACCTTGTTTTACTGAGAATCAATTTAGTTCATTGAACACTGGTACGTTACATACAACTTGACAGAGAACTCATCTAAAAAGAAAATGATCGTATTCACAGATAAACAGAATTTCGAAAATTTCATATTGCCTAAACTATTTGCAGCCTAGCTAGTTCTTACCAAGAACGTGAACCGCGTAGAAGTAATACTAGAGAGTGTACTCCTTTGGTATAGGCACCTCGAATAAAAACTAACCAAAGCCACTAAATATTCTAATATGGCTCTACAGTCATACGGTCAAAAACTACGTGCGTTGCTATTGCCTGTTGGCAAGTAACAGAGCCAAGTACCATCATAAACAAACTGCAGCAATACCGGAGATACTCATACTCGATGGATGCTGGCTGTAAGGACATAACACTAACAGCATTTGATACGGCTCCTTATTTGACTCCACTGGATTTGTTTACACAGCAAAAGGTATCCATAAGACATGGTGGCCATAAGTCTGACCGGGTCTGTGGCACAAGTGTGAGTGTTCGCATTGAAAGTACTAGATAAATTAGTAGAATAACAACTGTCACAAGGGGCTGTCCTTAGTGTTAAAATCCAAAACACCGCATCTTCACAGAAAGATACCATATACATGAAAAATTTCTGAGATCTCTCAGCGCGAATATTTGTATAACACGAAACAGGATTTGTTACTCCGTAGTTCGATGAGTCTTCAGTTGATGGTGCTCTAGTACAGACAAGGACTATAACATCCGAATACTGACAGACAGCACGGTTGTCATAAAAGCACTGGAGAGCGATATAATAAACTCTCACATTGTCTTCGAATGCCTTGAACCTCGGCTACCGACCCAACCATACTTACACGACTGTCTTTAAATGAACGTCATTTTTGGGCTAGACAACGTACTTGTACACAACAGGAGATAGAAAAACTAAACTAGCTGTAGACAGTCCAAACTGGTGCTGACTGAAGTTTCACCACGACTTTTATTTATTTTTTATTTTAAGAGCCTACCAAAGTGACTCTACTTTGCCTGATGGAAAGCATGAATAGAATTCAAGAGTTTTGGTCACCATACTCACTGCGAATGCAGACAATGCAATATCGCGCCCCGCTTGGAGACGTAAAAGGCATGACAGTCATCGTAGCATTGTAATACTTACACACGACAACTATCACCCCTGCATCAAACGGTCTCTGGTCTCGCACTCACCAACGAAATACGACAGCTAGGATTCTGTCGCTTTAGGTTGGTCTTCTGTGGCAGGGTAGTAGTGCCCCGGTCAAACCGGCCCGTTCGTGCTAGAATCAGCATGGCTTTAGTACCTATAAACACTTATTAGCAGATTGATCAGTTTTAGCTGTTTATACTTGGAAATACATGTAGGAACTGTAACGGGACACCTATAGTCTTGAAGCGATGTCTATTCACAGTTACATACATACATTACACACTACTACTGGTGGAGTTGTCACTCACCAGGGCCTTTATTTACGTATTGTGCCACTTGCGGCCTGAAATACTAAAACTCAAACTCCGTTCCGACCATTAACAGTATTTATTGCCTACCATATCTTACCATTAAATGTTGAATTATCAATTATTTTCTTTGTTCAATTTTATCTGTTTATCTTCTTTCATATAGAAACCAAAACTGTTGTCTCCATAATAATATTCTACCAAAATATAATTTCGGTGTTGCATTGGAACCCACATTTCAAAATTTTTTAAAAATTTTCGTCACTTAAAAAAGTGAGCAAAGGTTAGGTTCGAGGATGAGGCCATTTGGCCCCAAGTTAAGTTTTCCCATAGTCTGGTGACGATAGTGATATGGATGACCATGCTTCAAGCAATAATTGTAGTATGCCTGGAACAAACCCAATTGGTGACCATAATAGTGTAATCAAAATATTATAAAAATTAAACTTTTAGAACTACAATTTATTAAATTTTTTATATAAATAAATAAGAACAAACTAACTGTTTAATTTAATTTGCAACAATTTTTCTGCTAACTACAAGTTTTTGGGAATCCAATAGTAGAGGCTGGTAACATTCCATTGAAAGACAGCAGCGGCGTCGGATTCGTCTCAAGAATTTCTTTCGTGAGACAGAATGTAACTTTAGTAGTAAAAGTAATGTATTTTAAAATTTCCCCCAAAATTTACAAAATACAAAATTTACAAGCCTTAAAATTTGTAGCAAATGCCTCCGAAACCAACAAAGTAACTTTGACCTAGCGGTTTTATTTTGTGTCACCTACCTATATTTTAATTCTTTACATGCCAGTTTTACATTCTAAATTTAGTGCAATACTTTATAAATAAAAAAAAACACCCAAAATGTACCTCGAAGACCTAATTTATGAACTTTAATGGGAATAGCAAATGCCAAAGCGACTCTGGATAAGTTTCTTCCTAGACATTTTTTTTGATGCCTAAATTGCAAACTATTCAAATCATTTTACAGATTTTAAGTCTGAGCGCACTAAGTACATTTAGAAAAATAGCGATTACAATATACAAAGCTACTGGTTATGTCAGCCTAGAAGCTGTAGGCCTTGATAGTAACTACACCTGACATCATTCCTGATAAATTTCACTATAAAATACTATATCTAAAACAATTATTTTCAATGTACTGGAATTTTTATATTTTTATTTAAAATGTTGACATTTTGTCTTCGTGGCAAATACTTTCGTAATACTCACAGAGAAATTCAGAAAATAAAAGTTGGAGTGGCAGGTAGAATCATAATTTTTATTTTCACATACGGAAACAAAGAGAAATAAGAATCACAGTACAGAAAGCAGTCAATAGAAATATAAACGAAGGTACACACGAATTAATACGTAAAATGATCTACGAAATTAATTAATAATTTTTAGGCCACCCTACTACCTCTTCCAACTTATTAATTATAGAAATAGAAATCTATCTCTTGAGGGAAGAAATAGGTGGGTGCATGTTATGAAACATTTTGACACCGTTTAGAACTATTACCTTTCTAGTACCTATCTGAGTTTTCACAGCAATTCAGATACCATTTATTTCTAACTGTGCTATTGCCATGGCCGTTCTATTTTAATTTACTGTGGCAATACCTGCATGATCTGCATGCAATGAGAATATAATATCACATCAACAGACTTTAATATTCCACTAGTAGTGTCTCCTGACATGGTCTCCTCCCATGATTGACGCTTTGGACTATTATACCAAACTGGCCACACGGATTTGTATAGGATTTGTGTCAAGTTTTCTTTTCTTTGTAGTGTTGTTGTCCTGCATAGTTTGCTTCCATGCCGATGTAGACAATGATCTAAATCCGCGTTCTTCCTTGAAAAGATAAAATTCACTGTCATACGCTTTTGAATTACCACTGTTATCCTATTACCTAAACCGATAAATTTACTTACTTCAGAAAATATTTTTTGTGCTTTTAAAATCTTCATGGAGGTACAACAAAAATACTCAAAATATAAAGAAGAGATAATTGTTTGACTGGAGGCTTTATACAAAATAGTCATCCGTGTATTACATGAGTAATTCTCACAGACGTTAGACATCACAAACTATACGGTTTCTTATGAATAAGACAGAAGACGATAATTGTTTGATAACTATGCAACACACAGCACTATGAAGACATATACATACTACACATATGTATTTATACACACACTTGTATGGGTGTATTAATGACGATGATGATGATGTATGTACTTCTAGCCGATTTCATTCATGGTGGTCAGCCTCATCAGAATCCGATGGGACGGTTATCCGACACGACTGCAGAGAGATGTGGCGCAGGATCAATGGTTTTACGTACTCTCCGAGGCACGGGGGTGAAGACCCCAACTTCCAAACGCCGGGCTATTATTAAGTATTTTTGTAACTGAAAAAACTCAATAACACTTTATGACTCAACTCGTGAATCGAACCCGAGACCTCTTGACCACAGCTAGACCAACGAGATAGTAATAAATACGTGTAGTGTTTCAATATGTGTAGCATAGCCAGTAGTGTAACACCTTAATAATGACAATAGGCAGATCACACGTGAAAAAATTGAGCACACACTAAGATTAATTGGATCTTTGCGCGTTGAGCGTAGCTTCACTGTGCCATACAACTTGCCGCGCTGGTGACGCCCTTTAGGGACTAGAGGAAGAGAACACCGTGATTCTTATAAACAATGGAGTCATATACAAGTCGTAGATGTCCGCTAGGGTTTCAGTGATTTTCTTTCTAAGTTATGTAGTTAGACATTGTGCGACTTTTAGGCGATTAAAGGCCGACATAATCAACTCACCGGCCGTTCGGTGCTATATCCGAAAGAATTGCCTTACTGAAAAAAAGAACGATTAATATTTAAATCGATTGCTGTAAAAAAAAGAACTCTCGTAAAATTAGTGCGTACTATATTATTGTTTATATGTTAAACATCACTATTCATACACATTTATAATACTTTTACACATTTCCAAAACAGTGCAGACAAAAATGAGCATTGAAATTATTACAGAATTAGGATCATTGACTTTTATCTGTAAATAATTCATTTTATCAACGAAATAACGTTTCCATTAGTTATTGTTGCCATTTTCTCACGACATATGCTTCAGTAAAAGCTTAAAAACGGGGAATGTTATTTTTAGAATGTTTTCAACTGTAGGTATATTAAACACTGTTTGCCACTCTGATACTAATATTTGTAAAGGTGATCTCAGCGAAAGATATTCCTAACAAGAACTGGCACACATATTACGTAGGTAAGTGAGACTCGAGTGTTGTTTCATTTTTCAAAATTAATTTCTCGTAGCGTTTGGACAGTACAAACTAAATCTTGAATTAGTAACTAAAGTTATATATTGTGTACAACTGAGATGTGTTTATCTAATGTTTTGTTTTTTTTGACGGGCTTGTTGACCTGTTAGGGGCCCGTTAGGGATCATGACTGTTAAACTCATAGCCAAAAAAAATCATTGTGTGCTGTGCACGACCAGTACTTCTGTGTTTGGGTATGATTTATCTATGAGTTTTAAGTTTTAAAACATGTTTACCATAGGTTCTGCCTATTTTGGGATCAGACTGCCGTGTCTAAGATCTATGAAGTTATTATTGTTGCTTTTTATAGTAAAAATACATAAGCGCAATGAACCTGTTCTTTTAAAAAAGGCAAATTTCTCATTTTGGTCTATTTATTAGTCTGGGTACCCGTTGTATATATTTAGCTACTTCCTCTTTCCCGGAATACGAAAAGTGGCTATACTCTTACTAGGTGGTCTGAAGGCGACCGATTGCTGTGGCCAAACTTGGAGGAGGTTTATGTACAGCAGTGGACGTCTTTTAGCAGAGAAACAGGAGAAGCTAATTTTATACAGATAAAAAGCAAATTCTGCAGTTTTCGTTGCTGAAAGGCACTTTACACCGCGATAAAGAAGTTCTGACTGGGTTCGAAACTAGATCTATTATCAATGTATGAATATCACATACAAAAGTTACTATCCTAGATATTTCTAATACATAATTATATTATTGAGATTTACTACGCAATAATAAAAGTTCACGTTTACAAGTACTGATATACATGACCGCGCAGCTGCTTAAATGACGTCAACAACGGAGGGCTCTCTGACCTTACTACTCGTAATCGCCAGTTCATTCACAATTGCCAGATCTCAATAATAAATAACCCTTGAGCTGTGAGAAAGACTCTTATCAAATTACGCAAGACTTTGTACAATTATGGTGGGTCTATAAACCTACAAAGTAGTTTATATCAATAGTTACAAATACTTGCCCACAGAAAGGTACTATTGACTATATCGTGGCAATTACTGTTTTATCGAAACTAGTTTAATAGAACTTGAATGGTTTTTTTTAACAAGTTCAAACAAGCAAACAAGTTTAACTGTAACGGATGATTTCACGAACGACAATAAATATTTGAGTGACCTCCGCATTTAGTGAAAGTAAAACGTACTTCAGATTCACCAAACCAAGGCACATTGAAATACGGAGTAATAACTAATCCTGGACCGCGAAACAAAGTTTTCAGGTCGATTAGTAAGTATACTCGTAGTCTCATCAGTGGATATCTTTCAGCTGAAGTAAATAAATTAAAAGTAATTTATAAATTTCATCATGATAGCTAAAAAACGTCCACTACTGAATATAGGCCTCCCTCAAGGCTCTCAATAACGTGGTCCTGTGATTTCAAAATTCAACGGCTTCCCGCAACCTTTCCTAGGTCATTAGACCACCTTGTAGTAGATTAACCTTTTGGCCTCATCGGCCAACACTTTTTACGATCAATCAAACCATTTCAATCTGGCAATTCTGTGTCAGAAAAACGCCGAACACTGTTTTCTTCATTGCTCTTTGGGTGTCTTTGAGCCTTCTTATGGGGCCCATTTTGACCGACCACGTCTTTGTTATATATACATATAATCTAGACAATATCGTCTAGTAAAATTTTTTGAAATTGTTTGAAAGAGACATCACAGTTTTCCTGCCGAATCAGATCGTAATCAAAGGTGAACAAAGTGATTACTTAAATTACTTTAATTACTTATTTACTTTACTTCAATTTATAGCGTGCATTTCACAAGGATGTTTTAGACTAGGAATGGATAAATCAATATTTATTTAAAATAAAATATGCATGATTTTTTCTTTAAAGTGAAGTCTAAAGTAGAATTTTTTTATCTTTTATTATAATTTTAGAATAGATGTGATTGACTTTTTACACAGAAAGTATAACGTTGTACATAGGCGTGAACTGAATTCTAATGAACATCTGAGAGTCGGGTTAGTGGCATTTACAGATTATACTGAAATAAAAACATATTGAAAACTCATGTAAAATGTATGTTTTACTAAGAGATTTAGCACAAAAACAAAATGCTAAGTAGTTGTACGATCAGGCTTGGGCGTTTGTTGAGAATATATATAAACTAATTTGCAAACATGTTTACATATTTTTGAAATACCTATGGCGAAATGTAAAATTCATAATCAGTAAATGTACGCTGTGTGTAAATAAAACAGTCAAAAATTTTGAGTCAACCTGAATATGAATAGAAAATTTTACGAAAAATATACAAATTCTGTACAGGGTTCATTAATTTTTAGAAGTTTTTTTTTTCTAGTCCGCTTTAAACAAGTCCATACGTGTACTGTAATTTGTTGGAACGCAGCTTACACATTTTTCTGCCGTGAAAATTGTATAATTTGAGTGTTCTCTGAGCACGAGTGTGTTGTCGTAGTGAAGTAATCAGGAAATCAGTGACGAATTTACCAAGAGGGTAAGTAGGCAGGCGAATTTTAGGGGACGGCAAATGACATCGACCACTTTGTATAGGTTTCTGGCCCAGGCGTGAACATTTTTTTATTGAAATAGTAATATTATTTTTAGTGACATATACCTAATACAAGACAATTTTATAAAGTTTAGCATCAAGTCAGTTATATAATAAAATAGATTAAAACAGAAAAGCCACAAAAAACTGTCTCATCAACAGTAAGTGCACGGGTGCGGAAAGCAAATTTACGAGTACAAGTGACGCAGACGGGAAATGTAGTTGGATATTAGGTATGAGTAAATGTTGCTAGGATAGGAAAAAAACACCTTACACGCGTAGTAATGCATTCAAACAATTAATGGGTAGTAGGAAGGCGTAAAACATCTGCCGCTACAAGCCATGGCATATAACACAGTTGGCAACGAGAAATCCTCTCCGATAGCTGCAATGAGGACCTGACGCTGCAATGTCCAAACTGAACTATCTTCACTGTAATTGCAGTGAGGACTAGGCTCAGTAACATAGACAAACAGGAATCAACTCACTCTTAGTCACTGAGTCCTTCACGAACTATATGTGCACGAAAAGTACCTGTGACACAGTGCCCGACTAGCTTTGGAGCAAGCTGTCGAAATGCTAATCAAAGAGCTACCTCACCGGGCCACTCTCTTGCGCCTTGGCGCATCATGACGGGATCCATGAAATATAAGGGCTTTCGTTTTGAATAGGGCCATCCGTAAGTCCAGTGCCTCAATGTGCCTGACCAACAAAGAGATACGAGTATACCTGGTGGCCAAGTGGGCTGACTGTTGAAAGTGTTTTTTTTTATATTTGCAAGTATCCGCTATTTTAGGGTGCTGTTGCCTTATACTAGTATCTCCAATAATAATTTGAAGCCTATTTCCTACTACATCCTTTCATACCAGTTGTCACAATGAAAGTACTAGAGGAAGCAAATCCTCTAGTACTTTCATTCCTCATACAAGATCTTTCATTCATTCTACCTTTCATACTGTTTATTATATAGTCATTATTCTATTTGTCTTTATTTTTGGGTAAAAAGTTTACCACAACATTTATTTGATATAACAAATAAGGCCATAGGATATTTTATTAAAAATATCCTATGGCCTTATTTGTTATATCAAATTTACGTATTGACGGCCCACAAACAATCCGGTATCTATAAATATCAAGTTTTAAACACGAGCGGGCGTGTCTGTCGGATCCTCTGTTGGTTCTTCGCTCTTCGGAGCATTGAGGAGGAAAACCTCGGTAAAAAATCACGATGGTGGGACCCTTGCTAGGGTCGGAGTTCCTCCGCTCAGCGGTGGAAAAGGTAGGACGGGCTCGGTGTGCACTGACACTGCCACCGAGTAGGCATCAGGAGACGTAGTCTCCCTGCCGCCGTCGACATATCGTAGTCCCGAGTTGGAGTCTTGCGACTCCAAGCGGGGGCGAGGGTCTTGGCTTAGCCGAAGAAAACCTCTATAAAAAATTACCCCGAATCCCGTGTTCTGGTGCGTGACCAGGGGATGCATGGCTGATGGGTTGTTCAATCGTAAGCGCACCCCCAGCCGGGGCACCTGCGGACCCCTCGGTTGGGCATAAATGTACGCTTGCCCGGGTATTGGGGGATCTCTGCCCGGGTCGACCTGTAATTCTCCCCCACTCGTGGGTCTAACATGGAATCTCAAAGTAAAAACATAAAAATAAATATAGAAGGAGAGAAGGAGAAAAAGGAGAAGAAGGAAAAAAGCGTAAGATTGGACGACTTCTCGTCCAATTTAAAGGACGCATCGGTTGGGACGCCTATGTCGATGAGGCTCCCAGAAGTCATTATGACTGCTGGGAGCCGCAGAACATCGGAACGATTGCGTTCCAGATCGACATGTTCGTCGGATGGCACGGGAGGTAACCCGATGGAAGCGGAGCTGTGCGACTCCCGAAAACGCGGGCGCTCCAGGGACGAGGAGAGCGACACGTCCCAGGAGATGTTGCCTCCTAAAGTCGCCAGCAGCCGTAGGGGAAGGTCGTGAACTTCGGTCTCGATCCCGTCAGGCTCCGTCTTCTGTAAGGCGGAAGCCTATAGGCGGGTTAGGGCGGACGGCGAAGCACTTGCAGAGGAGGAGATCGCAGATCTCTTGCTTAAGATAAGGGAGCCGATGGCAGGGGATTCTGTTCCCCAAACGCCATCGTCCATGCAAGAGAGAGCGAAAGCAGCGGTGGCTATCATCCACAAGGTAGCCACCAAGTCGAGTAACCTTAAGGGTGCTTTTGTAAAGGCCCTTAAGGACTCCTCTTCTGCAGTTGCGGGGGTCGTTGAGACCCTTATTGGGGATGTGGCTCGTCTCCAAGCGGACAACGACCATCTCACACGGGAGGTGGCTGAGCTGAGCGCGCAGTTTGCCCAATTTCGGGCGGATCGCCCTGAGCGAGAAAGCCCGTCTCAGTCGCTTGCCCTTGTCAATCCCGGTACCATCGCTGATGCCCACCTGCGCCAAATCACAGACGCAGTGTGGCGCATGATGGACGGACGTCTCGCTGGCTTCGAGGCGAGACTACCTCCAGCCCCTGTCGTCCGACCGCCGCTCTCGGCACATAGACCAAAGGCCACATCGGCGCTTCCCGTTGTAGGCGGTCGTGTGTCCTATGCGGCGACGGCGTCGGTGTCTGCTGTTCCTGCGGCGTCGGTATCTGCTGTTCCTGCGGCCGCGCCGAAGACACTACAGGCGGCTAAAGTAATAGCTAAGACGGGTGCACAGAGGTCAGGGCCCAAAACGGCGGCCAAGTCTAGAGCGGAATTTCCTCCGCTCCCCACTCCAGCCGCTGTACCTGGCACCTCCACGTCTGCTCCCTCCATATCTGCCCCTTCCACGGATGGTTGGCAGGTAGTCGGGGGGACAAAGAAGTCCCGAAAGCGGGGTAAAAAGGCTGCTCAAAAGGCAGCCTCTGCCCCGCAGTCGCCATCGGTGGTAGTCACCGCCACGAAGAAGCCGCGCAAGCTTCAAGTACCCAAAACTGCGGCGGTGGTGGTCACCGTTTCACCGGAGGCGGCTAAAGGCGGACTGTCCTACGCTGCCATTTTTCAGAGGGCCCGGGCAGGTCTCGCCAATGACATCGGGACGGTAGGTGTCAGGCTGCGCCTAGCTCAGACGGGAGCTCGAGTTCTCGAGTTCCCTGGAGCCGAAGGTGCCAAGACAGCAGACACGTTTGCCGAGAAATTGCGGGGCATGTTTACGGTCACGGATGGTGTTAAGATCGCCAGGCCTACTAAGTGCGCAGAGTTGCGCATTTCGGGCCTGGACGACTCCATAACGACCGAGGATGTCCGCGTTGCAGTAAGAGAGAAGACGGGTTGCAACGCGGACAACATTAGGGTCGGCACCATCCGCCCCGGTCCAGGAGGGCTTGGCGCAGTGTGGGTCAGCTGTCCCGTAGCGTCGGCCAAAATGTTAGGTGACGCCGGCAGGGTGCTCATCGGTTTCGTGAGCGCTAGGATCACAGTCCTAGCGGCGAGACCGATCAGGTGTTACAAATGCCTAGCATCGGGGCATACACGCGCCAAGTGCGTCTGTTGTTTCGACTGCAGCGGGTTATGTTTCCGCTGCGGTCGACCGGGGCACAAGGCGGCAGAGTGCTCTGCCGCCCCTCACTGCCCGTGTGTGCGGAGACAACAAGCCTGCCAATCACCAGATTGGGCAGGGAGGCTGTAAACCTTCCCGCAATTCTCGGCAGGCGTCAGAGGCTAGCCAGTCGGCCCAGGCTGCTTCTGACGTCGTTTGTGCGTCGATATCGTCGCCCATGGAGGAGGTTGTAGAGACGGTCGAGTAATGGCCCAAGTCTCCAACCTCCTAGTCCAGACGAACCTGAACCACTGTGCCGCGACGCAGGACCTTTTCCTGCAAACCATGACACAGTGGTCGATCGGTGTTGCCGTAGCCGCGGAACCCTATTATGTTCCTCCCCGTCCAAACTGGTTGGGTGACCGGGACGGTTCCGTGGCAGTCGTTGGCTCCACGGCGGCTCATTCCCCGCTCTTGTCGCTAAGAGACAAGGGCACTGGATATGTTGCTGCCGAGTGGGGGGGGATCACTGTATATGGTGTATACTTCTCCCCCAACCGGAGTTTGAACGACTTCGAGGTTTTCCTTAACAACTTGGAAACCTCGATGCGGCGTCTAACGTCTGGGCACGTCTTAGTGCTGGGGGACTTCAACGCAAAGTCCATTGCGTGGGGTTCTCCCAGGACGGACGCTAGGGGCGAGGCCCTAGAGGAGTGGGCGGCCTCAGTGGGCTTCTGTTTACTAAACAGGGGCTCCACCAACACGTGTGCGCGACAGCAGGGAGGGTCGATAGTGGATCTTTCGTTCGCTACCCCTGCCCTCGCCGCACGAGTAAGGAACTGGCGTGTCCTGGAAGAGGTTGAGACGCTCTCGGACCATCTCTATATCCGATTTGAGCTCTCCCGATCCCAGGACGCTAGTAGGGGTCACGCGGCGCGGCGTTCTTCTCGTTTTCCGCGGTGGGCTGTAGCCAAATTAAATAGGGACTTACTAGAGGAGGCGGCCATTATTCACTCTTGGCTGTCTCCGCAGGCCCCGACCGAGGAGGTCGACATGGGGGCTGGTCGCTTCTGCGAAGCGATTGCGCAAATCTGTGATGCAGCCATGCCCCGCATCCGAGGTTGCCGGCCTCCACGGAAGGAGGTTTACTGGTGGTCCCAGGAGTTGGCGGACCTCCGTGCGGCCTGTACTCGTGCCCGGAGGTCCTACACCCGTAGTCGGCGGCGACACCGCGAAGAAGGCGAGGAGAACCAGCTTCATGAGGAGTACCGAGAGGCGCGAAAAACTCTGAAGCTGGCCATAAGCCGCGCCAAAGAAATTAAGAGAAAGGAGATGCTGGAGGGTCTCGATCGTGACCCCTGGGGCCGCCCTTATCGTGCGGCGTGACAAAAGCTCCGCACGTCGGCCCCCCCCCTTACAGAGACACTCCAGCCCAGCTTCCTGCGGGAAGTGGTCGAGGGCCTTTTCCCGCGGCAGGTGGAACACACACCCCCGTCGATGGCCTTCATGGTCGGAGATGACGGGGGGAACGAGGACGATGTTCCGCCCGTCAGGGAATCGGAGGTGGGGGCGGTTGTTCTACGGATCCGCTCTAAGAACACCGCCCCCGGGCCAGACGGGATACCTGCCCGAGTGCTGGCCCGAGCCCTTGAGCACATGTCGGACCGCCTCAGGAAGGTCCTGGACGGTAGCTTGGCGTCCGGACGCTTCCCTGAGTGCTGGAAAAGCGGAAAGCTGGTCCTATTGAGGAAGCCGGGACGGCCAGCCGAATCGGTAGCGGCCTATAGGCCCATCGTGTTGCTAGACGAGGCAGGTAAACTGTTTGAGAGGATACTCTCTGCCCGCATCGTCCGGCACCTCCGCGAGGTGGGCCCTGATCTGTCGGACGCCCAATTTGGTTTTCAGGCGGGGCGTTCGACGGTCGATGCCGTGCTGCGCCTGAGGGCCGTTACCGAAGAGGCGGTGAGCTGTGGCGGCGTGCTGTTGGCGGTGTCGTTGGACATCGCCAACGCATTTAATAGTCTGCCATTTAGCTGCATCAGGGAAGCACTCCACTACCACGGGGTGCCAAAGTACCTGAGGCGGCTTGTGGCAGACTATCTTGAGGAGCGTACCGTCATGTACGAGGACCGAGACGGTGTTCTAAGGCGGCGGCTCATGTCGTGCGGTGTTCCACAGGGGTCTGTCCTCGGACCACTCCTGTGGAACATGGGATACGACTGGGCCCTTCGAGGTCGTCTTCCCCCCGGGCTGGGCGTACTTTGTTACGCAGATGACACATTGATCACGGCCCGGGGGATGAACGTTCAAGAGGCGGCGCGCCTGGCCACCACGGGTGTCTCTCTGGTGGTCGGGCGAATTGAGGCGCTGGGTTTGCGGGTGGCCCTGGACAAGACGGAGGCCCTTTTGTTCCATGGGCCCCGTCGTGGTCCACCCTCCGGCGCCTCCATCGTGGTCAATTCGGTCCTCGTACCGGTTCAGGCCCAGATGAAGTATCTGGGCCTGATCCTCGACGGCAGGTGGCTCTTCGACGAGCACTTCCGACAGCTTTCTCCAAAGCTGGTCGGCGCTGCTTCTGCCCTTGGGCGACTTTTCCCAATCTGGGTGGAGCTAGCGTCGCGACGAGACGGCTATACACGGGGGTTGTCCGGTCAATGGCGCTGTATGGTGCACCGGTGTGGGCGGCGGCTCTGACCGCCCAGAATAGGGCTCGCCTCTGGCGCCCTCAGAGGATATTGGCGGTTAGAGCCATACGCGGTTACCGCACCGTATGCGGCGTGCGCCTTGGCCGGAACTCCCCCGTGGGATTTGGAGGCGGAAGTGCTCGCCGAAGTTTATCGGCGGACGGCTGACTTCCGGGCGCGTAGCGGCATACGGCCCCCGCCCGAAGAGATACGCGAGTGGCGAGAGGCCGCTCGTCGAGCCACAATGGCTCGTTGGTCGTCCCGGCTGGAGGCTCCACGTGCTGGTTTTGCCGCCGTGGAGGCTCTCCAGCCGGTCATCGCCGAGTGGGCAGGGCGGCAGCACGGGACCCTTTCCTTCCGACTGACGCAGGTCCTTTCCGGGCACGGTTGCTTCGGGAAGTATCTGCACTCGGTCGCCAGGAGGGAATTGAGTCCCGCCTGTCACCACTGCGACTGCAGTGAGGACTCGGCTCAGCACACGCTAGCGGTTTGTTCCGCTTGGGCGGCGCAGCGTGGGGTCCTCACTGCAGTTATTGGAGGAGATCTCTCGCTACCGGCCGTCATACGCTCCATGGCCGGTAGCGACAGTTGTTTTACCGCGGTCGCAACCTTCTGCGAAGACGTAATTTCGCGGAAGGAGGCGGCGGAGAAGGCCCGGGAGGACGATATCCACTCGGACCCAATTCGCCGTCGGCGAGCCGGGCGGCGGAGGCGCGCATACCAGCGCCTCATGCCGCCTTGAGTGTGGCCGCGGATGGACGGGACGGGTTTTCCCCTTCATCCGCTATAGTGGCCTGCCGCGAGGAGGTGACGTGTGCGTGTGCCGGACGTCGCCTAAATGGAGAGTTTATCCGCAGATGGCGCCCGCGAAAGCGGGCAGGCGCTAGGAGGGATTAGGATGTCGTAATAACAGCTGTTCCCGGATCCCTCCTCTCTCAGGCGCAGAGTGGCACACCGTGTGGTTTTAGTCGGTCCGATTCCGACACACCGCCCCGCCGTAAACCCCGGTGGGGTGACGACCCGTGGGGGTTTCCACACGTTAAAAAAAAAAAAAAAAAAAAAATTATCAATAGAATTATTTCTGTTAAATTAAACGATGGTCTGGGATGGTCTGTAGCTAACGAAAGCATAACTTGTAACTGTCACTGTCACTGATTATACGTAGGGACTGTCAATGTGGCGACTCCCATATGCAGTGCAGAAACAAAGACATACTACAGCACCATATACTGAAGACACATCGAACTACGTAGTAATGAACTACGGAGCAACTACTAATCTGAGATATAGAAATCTTTGCCGACGATTAGCATATATGCAACAACTCAACATCAGCAGTTGGTCTGTGGCTCGTCAGGGATGATCACCTTGCCTGGTCCGAAGGACTTGAAAGTCGTTCCTCCGCAGTCGATGTGTTCTACAACTAAATTACAACTAATAAATTAACCCTAGATATTTTACATTTCACATTACGTAAATACGTAATTAGTAAGCATAATCTTTTATCATTATTGAATCACTCTTAATTTAACTTGTTTCTCTCATTATGTTTGTACAACATTCTACCAATATACTTCTATTTTTACTGCTAGTTATGTGTTTTAAATTTAAAATGTAAACTTAGTGTTTGTGTTCATCTCACAATCATATCTTTGCTTGTGATACACAGGCCATTCAAAAATATCATGGGTGACGGTTTCTTGAAAATTCGGATCATAAATGCAGGATGACTTCTCCTTACACATGAATCGTGTCAAGTATTCGAAGAACCCACCAAGCCCCGTCAACAATTGGTTCGTAGTGCCGGCGGTTTCTATTTACAGACGATGCCATATGCAGCTAACGCACACTGCAAAAAGGGTCTGGTGGTGGATGCAGCCTCGCCCTCTCTTTACCTCCTATTCTACTCGCCAAGTGAAGCCTGTTCAAAACCTCGCTTAACGAATGAAACAGGCCACAGATCATAGTCTGGTGCTTTGTTAAGTCTCAGAGCCGCCTCCTCGGCTGCTTGGAGCTAGTCGGCCCGCTCATTGCCGTTCAACCCTGCATGGAGTTTGACCTCTAATAGCGATATATCCTTCTCAAAACCTTGTCGAATGGCTGCTCTGGCCTCTGCTACAAGGTAATGGAAATTGTGACGGCTAATGACCGTCAGGAGAGCGGTTCTGCTGTCACTGAGGATACCGAACGTGATTTTGCTTCGCTTGAGGACCTAACTTGTAGCTTTGCACAGGGTTAGAAGTTCAGCCTAATAAATGATACAGTGGGGCATCGTTATGGATATTTTCGTTTGGGATAGCGCGGTGACATTTCCGCCCTCAATCTCGCTCTTGTCCGTGGCAATGCACACCTCGATGTTGTTTGTGCGCTGTAATTGGTCCTCATCTATCGGGCTTTTGAACTCTATCCTCCGCAGGGGTTTCTCTATCACCAGAGCTATTCGTTCGATCTTCCTGTCGTTCAGCTATGACTGGTCCATTTTTCTATTGGCTTCGTACAAAGAAACCACCTCGCGAACTCTGACAGCCAGACAGAAATTATCAGCCAGGATCAGCGCTAAGTGTAGAGAGACCACCCGATAACCCTTATGCAGATTTTGGGCGAGCCTTTTGACTTATCGAGCTTTGGACATCTCTTCTTGTAGCTACCGATTGTTCGTCTGAAATTAATCAGACAATTTTCCTCAGCCAACCGTACTTTAATGGCTGTCCACTAGGTGCTATCGAAGGCGCCCTCTATGTCCAAGGACATATATATATATAGAATAGTGACTATTCTCTTTTTGTTTCTTTAAAGTTGCCGTTCGGTCTGTAATTAAAGTGAAGTTAAGAAAAGTCAAACACTAACATCAATTCACTTTGAATTGAGTTAGTGTTTGTCGAAAAAAGTACGTAAGATAAAATGTCTAGCTATTGGTACCTTAAGCAAAATCTGTGAAAGTAATATTGTGCATGATAATTTTACGATTTTATGAGAGAATAGAAAAAAGTTTCTGTAGGAAAATTATTTGCCGATAATTTCTAGCAACACATTTATTTTAAGAAATTTGAAACATAAAAAACACAGTTTTCTCTAATTTTATATATTTTTGATTTTAAAATTGGCGTAGGCAACCCAAACTTTTGTCGGACGACAAACCAATCATTAACATGCCTCGGAAAGGTTCAGTCATAAACAGAAAATTATGAAAATACCTTATTACCATATTAGTTACGTATAAAGTTATAAATAAATTGCTTATGCCTAATTACATATACTGAATTTTATATTTGAAGTGAAATAAAAAGTAGAGAAAGTTAATATTCATCAAGTTCTTTAATATTTTTTCTCAACCTTCAAAATTGTCTTGTCTTTAAAATCTTAGTTGCAATTTGTGCAGAGAAAAGAAATTTTAAATAATTACCGCCATTCTAATGTCAACAACAACAGTCAATAATTAATCTTGTATTTATCAAAACCTTAAATTAACATATATTCGAAAACTTATACTAATATTACAAAATTAGAATAAATCTCTTTGTCTCAAAACTGATTAAAAATAAAAGGAGACCTATTCATCATATAGCTTCTTGAAATAAAAACTCCTAAAAACTTTTTACTCTTAATAAATAAAAAAGATTTTGTTTGTGAAGATTAAGTTTCTATAATCTTTCCATAATCGTCTACTTATTCACAGCAAAACAATAATTAAACTCTTAAAGTTATTAATTGCGCAACAGTAGGTGCCTAATTATCTACTTCATACGTCTTTAAAAAGTTGGAATATGTTAAACTAAGTTAGACTTTATTAATCTTAATAGCACCTCCCTAACTATTTCAGGCAGTACCAGAATTCTATGCATAGTAGTAGAGGAGCCGTAGAAGGGATTCCGGGATTTACTCGAGCGCGGCAGATTAATATACAGGAGGATACCTTGTACTCTATTAAGTACTTACACTAAATATGAGACTTCTATATATGATCGCCCGTCAAGGATAAAGGATCAGATTAGTAAAAAAAAATTGATCATCAAACATTTTCGAGCGCGTCAGATTAAGATAAGACAAGTTAGTTACGTGCTAAAACGTGTAGATTTCACTAATCTGACAATTTGAGTGAGACGTAAAGAAGGGGGAGGGCTACAAAGTTGTAAAAAAAAACGTCACTTGGACATTCTCGAGCGTGGCTAAATTTTTTTTTATTTTGAACGAAATAATTCAAGGATTACGAAAAATTTATAATCTGACAATTTCCGCAAGCCGAAGCAACAAAAATTCATCGATAAAGTTTAATGCGTACAGCTACGTGATTCCTATATTAACCTCTCCGCGCTTCTATTCCTCTCTAAAAAAATACTTTAAACAATTTAATTTTTTATAATTATTTTCTTATAAATACAAATATTCTACTTTAAAAAAAGATGTACTTTCTCATTTGCATGCTATTTCCTGAGCTTTTCAATTAATTAAGTTCAATAGTTTAAAAAAATACAAAAAACATTTTTTTAATTATCAGATTAGCGAAATCCCTCTAGATAATTGTCAGATTATGAGACAGCACGTCTAGTGCATCACGATGAACCATATATATCTTAATCTGACGCGCTTGAGTATTTCAAAATGACCAATTTTTTTTGCACATTCTAATAACGGCCATGACTTTGCGTCACATCCAAATCGTCAGATTATTATATAAGAGCATTTTTTTAGGTTCACTTAAGATCCCCTTCGAAAATCTGACGCGCTCGATAAAGTTTTTTTTTTTCATTTCTGACCCCTACGTACGACCACCCCCATCACTGAAACAGTCAGATTAACATATGTACATTTTTAAAAATACGTAGGACATATATAATATCATTATCTGTCACGCTCGAGTATGTCCATGGAACTGTTTTTTTTTACATTTTTGAAAATCTATAGCCGCTGTCTCCACTGATGAAATGGTATGTTTTATATGTCATTTTTCTTTTCATCATCTAAGCTTCACAACCGAATAGGTCTCTATGACGCTCGAGTAAATCCCGATTTAGCATCGTGGCCTCCCGTACTATAAGTAAATGCGGCCAGGTCTAGTTTCGCGGTCACTTATAGGGTAAGGTCAAATTCATTTCGAAGAAACTTGGTATGCTGAACAAATTGTGGCATTTTTCACCCGGTTCACCATCATACTACTGCTCTCCTCTCTATGCAGGGTCTATATTCATCGTTCCACAAGGCAAAATTTCTGTCCCCATCACTTGGATAATTAACAGTTTCAGTGAAACAAGTTATCGTATCGTATCATTTTTTTGTATCAATTTGGCACGTGTGCCAGAAGTCAGGACTGTAAATATTATAATATAATTACAGCCCTAATTACTGGCGCACCTGCCAAGTATAGGAACAAGCTTAACGATCCATTTATTGACACCCCAGCTGTGAATCCAAAGAGAAAAGGAAACGACATAATAAAAGTAAATATTAACTGCAATTAGTCTAGTTTTTATAAGAAAACCAATACAATCTCTATAATATGCTTACTACTAATGTTATTTGAAACGATATTCGACTATTTGCCTTGTGCTATTGATACGATATGACCGTCTGGAAACAAAATTTTGCATAACCATAGCACGAAATTAAACTCTTACCGCCATTTTCTTTGAAACAAACTTTAAACGTTGCCATTGTAAAAAGAATAAACGTGAACGAATGCTATTTTTAGACGACTTTTATGGTTCAGAATTATAACTTTAGCTGTAACGTGCCAAAAATTCGTAGGGTTTACTGTATTTGCCTACCAGTTTGTTACATATTCTTTTATTTTATGTTGTAATAAGTATATTTGTAATGTTTGTGTGTATTAGGTATGTATTAAAAATTAAATACTGAACAGGCCACACTAAGACACTTTCATAAAAGAACAGAAATCCGAGAAAAGTTAAACTTTTTGTCCCTACTTTATTAGTATTTTCTATTACCCGACTGTGTGGTGGTTTACTAAAGCAGAGATATATTATGATTGACCTGTATGATAGCAAATAATTCAGGTTGCTCGTAATTGCTACTGCTAAATGACATAACCACATATTCATACTTATATCATAAATTCAGAAGTATGTAACTCCCGTCTCTGTATACGAGTATAACTCTTTCACGGCTAAACCGCTTAACACGTTAGCTGCGGAACGCGGCTTAAAACACCTCGTCCGTGTCTGGTCGTTATAGCGGTAAGAAAAAACTTTAACTTCTCTGTCGTGCGAGAGGCATAACTTCCATCTGGTTCGCTGTAGGAGAGAGATAACTATATGTTTGAGATGTGCTATTGATTCCTAGTTCTATGGTACACCAACCCTATGTCGGGTTTGTTAGACCTCGTGCTGCACTGAACAAATAATAATACTAACACAGTGCGGAACGAGGTTGCGAACGCCTCGTGCCTCCGTGCACCTCGTACCGCACCCCACGCTAGTTTCACGTGGTTAGTGTTGTGCAACGCAGTTGACGCTGCGCACGCGACGAACTAAGACTGCTGTCTTTGAGTTAAAAATTATCATGTTGAGACGTTGCCGAAAAAAGTTAATCAAGGAGGAAGATGAAGAAAAACTGGTTGGACAATCTGAGCCTAAATCAAAATACAGGAAGATATTTCAAAAACAGGTAAGTCACAAATATACTCCGTCTAGGTGAAATAATTAGGCCAAGTTACCTAGGTATATTAGAATACCTACGTTTATTTGTTAAAATAAATATATATCAGCAAAGTACGTTTTTATGTGGAACTTTAAACTTAAGAAGAAAATCTTTGCCAAAGAATGTTGTTAGTGTGAAAATAAAAAAGGGCCAGATTATTGGAAAAATGAACAAAAAGGGTGTGAAAGTATTGAAATGGGTTGATAAAAGAAATGTTTTAATGTTGACTACGTGCAAAGACTATGACGATAAACTAATAGATACTGGGAAAAAGAAGAGAGGCACCATCGAAAGCATTAAAAAACCCGGATGTGTTCTAATGTACAATGAAACAAAAAAAGGAATAGACTACAGTGACCAAATATCTTCGTATTATACAACATTAAAGAAAGGAATTAAGTGGTGGAAAAAAGTTACAATGGAGCTAATATTTGGTACAGCCCTTATTAACGCCTGGATTGTGTACAATTCAATTAATGGTGATAGAAATAAAATGCCAAAGAGAATATTTGTAGAACTACTTATTGAAGCTTTTACACAGAAAGACTTGGATGTGGATACAGGTAATTTTAAAATATCCTAACTAATCGTTATATCGTTAATAAAAACGTGAATGTGTCATGTTAAGTAACTTTCTTCATATAGACTAATGATAATGATAACTATTAGTATGTTTGTTTATTGAATGCAAACGGTGTCTTGCTCATCAAAATTTAGCTCTTTTGCTCGGCTCTTCTCTACTCTAACCAACTATACCGAACTCTACCCAATTCTACCTTACTCTTACCCTAATCTATTCATTCTCACACTTCACACTCAACTCGTTCCTACTTTTCAGAATCCACTGCAAAAAAAGCACATCATCTTGAAAAGGATCTGAAGAAGAAGAGATGTGTCGGATGCTACGAAAAACTCCGCACAACCTTGACATGTCGGGAGGCAGGCAAAAAAACAAAAAAAATTCTCACGGAATGCACTGTTTACAAAAAATCTTATTGTCTGACATGTTTCAATGAAAAACATACGTAATTTTTTTCCCTTTTTTTGTATTTATTTTGTACATAACTTTGATAAATAAAAACCATAAAATAAAATCGATATTTATTTTCCCATCACTAAATAATATGAAAACCTGCCATTTTTCAGTGCGGTACGAGGTGCATTAGACCCCACATTTTATTTTACCCATAGAATCTAAACTAATTAATTTAACCACGGGCGGCGGCAGATTTAGGTTAATCAACTCATTGTTAATCATAATCAAGAAAAAAACCGTCAATTTTGTCTTATTTGGCGCCAAAAAAAGGATTTTAGTCTCCTTCGGGCGGTGCGGTTTAATATGCCTCGTGCCGCCACAATGTCGGGTATTGGACGAGGTTTAAAACAACTCGTAACGCAGTAATGGAAAGTAAAGATAAATCTGTGCCGCAGTGAACGTGTTAACCGATTTCAATGAAATTTGATATGGTGATATTTTGATTTTTGAGGAAGGACATAGGCTACTCTTTACCACGATAACCGAGATACACGCGGGCGGTGCCTAGTGCAAAAACTAGTATTTTCATAAATCGTACGTGTCTTTACGTGCTCATAACGGGCATCAAAGTAATCAATAACGAATAAAAATCCCGAAGTTTCCATTTCTCAATATTACTTAAATTTACAGGAATACATCAAAATATCATTACTAAAAAAATGTTTTATATTACATTAAAATTGGTTCAGCCGCTTTTATAAAAGTCTATTACCGGTCTTAGCGATTTATTGCTTTTAATCGTGGAATTAGTTTGCCACTTGTACTTTGTTTATTTCATTGCAATAATCAATTAATCCTATTCTATTAAAATAGCCACATATTGTTAAGTAAGATCACCTGATACTTAAAAAAAGTTTTTTGTTTACAGGTCATGAGCACGATCCTATGGCAAAAACAAAGCGCCGACTCATCCGTCAACACGATGAGCTTTTAGGCTATGACCGATGGGTAGGTTGGCCGAGCTTGTCTATTAAGAGAGCCGGCTCTCCACTCTTGCAGTATTCAGGGAAACGTTCAGACGCCAACCTAGCGTCAAAAATCTTTCTTAGGGGTCTGACGTGTGATCGAGAGCAGAACCGCCGGGTACGGGTGGGCAGAGCGTGCAACGTACACGGTCCGGACTACCAAGGGAGCAGCAAAGTCATATATCGAAGTAAAAACGAAACAGTCTCAGAATTTATGTCTAATGTCGCTATATTTTTTTTATGTTTAAAAACTGTCATCTATATAGATCAGTGTACGAAAATATTTGTAAAGTTTGCATTACTTAATAAATCTCATTTACACGACACTTATGTATAATTTTAATCACTCGAGATGCAGGTGCTTGTGGGAATTCCAAAATCTTTCAAATTACGTCATGAATTTACATCCAGGAAGCGTGTAAAGGCATGGTAAATATGGGCGAACTAATAGTGCGGCGGTCTGAACCGTTACAGAGAATTGGCTCGAGTGGAAACACATAACCCTCGCCTCTCTTTTGTGATGTCCGGGAGAAGATGCTTCGAAGATCACGCGATGGCCACATTGTACATATCATATACTCCATATGCTGTTAGAATGTTTATTAGTCAGGATTCTCTCACTCATCACCATCTCTCCTCTTCTCTCATGAATGAATGGAGTGGAATAGATTTAGACAGGCGCGGATCTACTTCTATGATACGTGTCCAAAAACCTGGAAAGCCGCAGGTTCTCTCTCAGTGTTCCAAACGACATATCTATTGGACAAGACGGTGAAACTCTTTGAAAGAGATATTGACACCCGTATCAATAGATCAATAGACATATATGGGGTGGCCCGCTGATAGTTAGTCAACAGGTAAAAAATTAGGAACTACCACAACTGGAATTCATCTTGTATACCCCAAGCTTTTGCAGGGGTATAACATCCTTAGGTGTTCTTAAGCACTGAACAACCTTCGAGTGCGGACTGTGTGAAGTCGTAATGAAGTACTTTTTTATATATTTCCAACTTTGTCCGTCATTCATTTTATAAATGGTAGAAAGTCTGCCTTTTTTTTTTTTTTAACCTGTGGATACCCCCTCGGGCCGTCGCCCCACCGGGGTTTACGGCTGGGTGGTGTGTCGGAATCGGATCGATTAAAACCACACGGTGTGCCACTCTGCGCCTGAGATAGGAGGGATCCGGGAACCGCTGCTATTACGACATCCAGATCCCTCCTAGCGCCTGCCCGAAACTGCGGGCACCATCTATGGGTAAACTCTCTATTTTAGGCGACGTACGGCACACGTGGACGTTGCCTCCTCGCGGCTGGCCATTATAGCGGGTGGAGGGGAAAACCCGTCCCGTCCACCCGCGGCAACACTCAAGGCGGCATGAGGCGCTGGTATGCGCGCCTCCGCCGCCCAGTTCGCTGGCGGCGAATTGGGTCCGAGTGGATATCGTCCTCCCGGGCCTTCTCCGCTGCCTCCTTCCGCGAAATTACGTCTTCGCAGAAGGTTGCGACCGCGGTAAAACAACTGTCGCTACCGGCCATGGAGCGTATGACAGCCGGTAGCGAGAGATCTCCTCCAATAACTGCAGTGAGGACCCCACGCTGCGCCACCTAGGCGGAACAAACCGCTGGTGTGTGCTGAGCGAAGTCCTCACTGTAGACGCAGTGGTAACAGGCGGGACTCAATTCCCTCCTGGCGACAGAGTGCAGATACTTCCCGAAGCAACCATGCCCGGAAACGACCTGCGTCAGTCGGAAGGAAAGGGTCCCGTGCTGCCGCCCTTCCCACTCGGCGATGACCGGCTGGAGAGCCTCCACGAGGGCAAAGCCAGCACGTGGAATCTCCAACCAGAACGACCAACGAGCCATCGTGGCTCGACGAGCGGCCTCACGCCACTCGCGTATCTCCTCGGGCGGGGGCCGTATGCCGCTACCCGCCCGGAAGTCAGCCGTCCGCCGATAAACTTCGGCGAGTACTTCCGCCTCCAAATCCCATGGGGGAGTTCCGGCCAAGGCGCACGCCGCCTCCGTCGATACGGTGCGGTAACTGCGTATGGCTCTAACCGCACATATCCTCTGAGGGCGCCAGAGGCGAGCCCTATTCTGGGCGGTCAGAGCCGCCGCCCACACCGGTGCACCATATAGCGCCATTGACCGAACAACCCCCGTGTATAGCCGTCTCGTCGCGACGCTGGCTCCACCCAAATTGGGCAAAAGTCGCCCAAGAGCAGAAGCAGCGCCGACCAGCTTTGGAGTAAGCTGTCGAAAGTGCTCGTCGAAGAGCCACCTGCCGTCGAGGATCAGGCCCAGATACTTCATCTGGGCCTTAATCGTTACGAGGACCGAATTGACTGTGATGGAGGTGCCGGGAGGTGGACCACGACGGGGCCCATGAAACAAAAAGGCTTCCGTTTTGTCTAGGGCCACCCGTAAACCCAGCGCCTCAATGCGCCCGACCACCGAAGAGACTCCCACGGTGGCCAGGCGCGCCGCGTCTTGAAAGTTCACCCCCCGGGGGCCGTGACCAATGTGTCATCGGCGTAACAAATTACGCCCAGCCCGGGGGAAGACGACCTCGAAGGGCCCAGTCGTATCCCATATACCACAGGAGTGGTCTGAGGACTAACCCCTGCGGAACACCGCACGACATGGGCCGCCGCCTTAGAATACCATCTCGGTCCTTGTACACGACGGTACGCTCCTCAAGATAGTCTGCCACAAGCCGCCTCAGGTACTCTGGCACCCCGTGGTAGTGGAGTGCTTCCCTGATGCAGCTAAATGGCAGACTATTAAATGCGTTGGCGATGTTCAACGACACCGCCAACAGCACGCCGCCACAGCTCACCGCCTCTTCGGTAGCGACCCTCAGGCGCAGCACGGCATCGACCGTCGAACGCCCCGCCCGAAAACCAAATTGGGCGTCCGACAGATCGGGGCCCACCTCGCAGAGGTGCCGGACGATGCGGGCAGAGAGTATCCTCTCAAACAGTTTACCCGCCTCGTCCAGCAGCACAATGGGCCTATAGGCCGCCACCGAATCGGCAGACCGTCCCGGCTTCCTTAATAGGACCAGCTTCCCGCTTTTCCAGCACTTAGGGAAGCGTCCGAACGACAAGCTAGCGTCCAAGACCTCCCTGAGGCGGTCCGATATGTGTTCGAGGACACGGGCCAGCACACGGGCAGGTATCCCGTCTGGCCCAGGGGCGGTGTTCTTAGAGCGGATCCGTAGAACAACCGCCCCTACCTCCGATTCCCTGACGGGCGGAACATTATCCTCGTTCTCCCCGTCGTCTCCGACCATGAAGGCCATCGGCGGGGGTGTATGCTCCCACCCGCTGCGGGAAAAGGCCCTCGACCACTTCCCGCAGGAAGCTGGGCTGGAGTGTCTCTGTAAGGGGGGGGGGGCGCGACGTGCGGAGCTTTTGTCGTGCCGCACGATAAGGGCGACCCCAGGGGTCACGATCGAGACCCTCCAGCATTTCCTTTCTCTTAATTTCTTTGACGCGGCTGATGGCCAGCTTCAGAGTTTTCCGCGCCTCTCGGTACTTTTCATGAAGCTGGTCCTCCCCGCCTTCTTCGCGGTGTCGCCGCCGACTACGGGTGTAGGACCTCCGGGCACGAGTACAGGCCGCACGGAGGTCCGCCAACTCCTGGGACCACCAGTAAACCTCCTTCCGTGGAGGCCGGCAACCTCGGATGCGGGGCATGGCCGCATCACAGATCTGCGCAATGGCATCGCAGAAGCGACCAGCCCCCATGTCGACCTCCTCGGTCGGGGCCTGCGGAGACAGCCAAGAGTGAATAATGGCCGCCTCCTCTAGTAGGTCCCTATTTAATTTGGCTACAGCCCACCGCGGAAAGCGAGAAGAACGCCGCGCCGCGTGACCCCTACTGGCGTCCTGGGACCGGGAGAGCTCAAATCGGATATAGAGATGGTCCGAGAGTGTCTCAACCTCTTCCAGGACACGCCAGTTCCTTACTCGTGCGGCGAGGGCAGGGGTAGCGAACGAAAGATCCACTATCGACCCTCCCTGCTGTCGCGCACACGTGTTGGTGGAGCCCCTGTTTAGTAAACAGAGGCCCACTGAGGCCGCCCACTCCTCTACGGCCTCGCCCCTAGCGTCCGTCCTGGGAGAACCCCACGCAATGGACTTTGCGTTGAAGTCCCCCAGCACTAAGACGTGCCCAGACGTTAGACGCCGCATCGAGGTTTCCAAGTTGTTAAGGAAAACCTCGAAGTCGTTCAAACTTCGGTTGGGGGAGAAGTATACACCATATACAGTGATCCCCCCCACTCGTCAGCAACATATCCAGTGCCCTTGTCTCTTAGCGACAAGGGCGGGGAATGAGCCGCCTTGGAGCCGACGACTGCCACGGAATCGGCCCGGTCACCCAACCAGTTTGGACGGAGAGGAACATAATAGGGTTCTGCAGCTACGGCAACACCGATCGACCACTGTGCCATGGTTTGCAGGAACGTCTGGACCAGGAGGTTGCAGACTTGGGCCATTACTCGACCGTCTCTACAACCTCCTCCATGGGCAACGATGCCGAAATGCGAACAACATCAGAGGCAGCCTGGGTCGATTGGCTAGCCCCCGACGCTTGCCGAGAATTGTAGGGAGGTTTACAGCCTCCCAGCCCAATTTGGTGATTGGCGGGCTTGTTACCCGCCGCACACGCCAGGCAGTGAGGGGCGGCAGAGCATTCAGCCGCCTTGTGCCCCGGTCGGGTAGAAACTCTGCCTAACCCTAGGTTGCACGAACCTCGTGTCTGGGCGGCTTGAGGTGCACCGGTATCTGTTTCGTTTTAGTATGTCTAACATGCGCGAGTTTAGGCTTTAGATGTTCAAGGTTACAGAGGCTAGCTTATTCAATGACGACATCACGGACTGCAGGTAGAGTGGATGGTGGTGAGAATTGGTGTACAAGTGCAGTATTGCGTTCAAAGTTTCACCTGGGCCGTTTGTGAATTAATTACTTCTCCAAATATTTTATCCATCCATCCATCCATTGGCCATCACTGGTGCTACTGAGCTACTCATGGTTACTTCGGTGAGCTGCAGGTAGCACTGCCCATAGTAAAGAAAATATTTCTCCTCTAGACAGTTTCCAAATAAAACAATGTATTCAACAGGCAGGTCACTGTCTTTCATCAGGCAAAATGACCTGTTAAGAAACTTAATGTGGCAGACCAAATTCCACGCGAGCGAAGCTGAGGGCAAAAGTATAAAAATGTATCGAATGTATCTTTGGCACTTTTTGTTTGTGAGACAAATTGATTCTCCTATTAACGAGTATTAATATTATATATATATATATATATATATAATATATATAATATTTGTAGGATTCCACAGCGTTATCATGTAATATTATATACTGAAGGTCCTGATCCATCTACTCGGATGAGATTTGTCTTCAACAGAAATCTCTCTGTATCAAGATCGAATGCGATGGATAATTATCGTGGATGTTCTCTGCTCTATCACGGGGATACGACATTAAGTAAGTTATATTCATAATATTAAACACTAAACATCTACTTTACCTTAAAAATTCAGCAATTTAAGTATTTACAGTCGGATATGACCTTTGAACATTCGAGAAAAGAGCGTAGACAGGAAAGAGTTACTTTAAAGCGGGCAAAGCACTTGCGACTTTCGAGTTGCAGGCGTTCATAGGCCGCGGTAGTCACTTTCTATCTGGTGATTTCTCTGCTCGCTTGCAATTTTATTATGAAGAAATATAAGTAAATGAAATAAATTAAGTTAACTATTTATTTATTTATTTATTGTATTTTATTTTTATTTTAATTATTAATTTCCATTCTTTGAATATTTCTAAACTATCTCGCTAGTACGGAACTATTTACATAATGAGTGGTGTCATATTATGACTAGCATTGCATTAGTAGTCGATGATAAGTGGGGTACTTATCTATATTGTATTCGTGTCACAATACCACGACGACTTAAATGCGGTTTTAGCTGGAGGCCGTACAGAGGCCACCGCGAGACGCCCTGCAGTCTGCGATCGTTTTACAGCTGACACGTGAACCATTCTAGTAAGAGTATATTACGATCTCAACCTAAATAATTATTATTCGGAGCCGCCCACGGTTTAAAGAGCTGCAGTCTCGCATACTTACCTAAACTCATCGAACACTTTTGTCAAAAAAATAAATGTTCGTAGTAAATGACATCAAAAGAAAAAGGACCACTAAATATTTACTTTTATTTATATACAAAATGGTATTCTGGTGAAATAATATATTACCATGAAAAATGCGAGGGTTTATCGGTGATATCATTTCGGTCGAGCGGGTCTACGTGTACTTACACATGGGACTTCCACTGCGATATAATACTTAAATACTTTTTTTTTGTAAATACATACATATCTTCTCCGGGAAACGTCTTTAAAAACTGGAACTAAAAAGCGACCGAAAAATCATGAATTCTATGATTCTTTGATTTCATATTTGCTATTATTGCTATTTTATTACTCACAGGGACAATGCTAATGACATGTATTATGACATAAGTAATTAATGTTATTGATGACAATATTAAAGAAATAGATTAAATCATATCATCCAAACATTCAATTCTTTTATCCCCATTGGTGTAGACAGAGAACCGTATTAAATACTTATAGTTGCCTTACACCATTAGGCAGGAATATTGAAGTCGATTGGGCAAATATTATATCTAAACAAGCATACTTACATTATTTTAATGCATAAACATTATAGATAAATTACACCCAGGTACAGAACAAATGGCGGTGCCCATAACACAAAATTAATTCAGGGTAGGAATTGATTCCACGACGGATCTTCGGGCCAGTACCACTAACAAAACCATTAAATGACTACACCAAGAAGTCTCTATATAAAAGTAGTGTATCACATGTTTATTATAAAGAAATACAAAAGATAAAATATCGTTTAGGTAAACCACCTTCTTAAATATTGACAAAGATTTGGCAAGCTTTATATCCATTGGCAAAACGTACCATAGTCGGACAGCGTCTACAGTAAATGGCTTATCGTATACATATCGATATATATATATCGATACAGTGAGTTGGTACTGTTTGTTCCAAAAATTCTGATAATTTCAAGGATCTTGAATGTGTGTCAATAGTATTCTTTTAAATAAGTTGGAGTAGAATACCATAAAGAATGCAAAGAATATGAACATTACTTCGAATATGAATTATGGGGACTAAACAAGTTGCCATATACATAAAAAACAGGTTGCCATATTCGTAAACCGGTTCATATTTGCTTAATTCAAATATTTATCTAATACAAAAGTTTTAAAGGCACTATAGTTTAACGAGTTACTCATCCGTGTATCAAGACAACTCGCATCATCATAGTCAAGTATTAGAAGAAGGAGGATTAATACAAGTAAAATTTTAGTTTCCGTTGGAAAAAAAATGTGTAATTTTTGCAAGGATCTCGCCTATGCAAACAATTTTAGACTGACCTCTCGCAATTGAGGGCCCAAGGTTAAAGTGTTATGGATATAAATCTCTAGATTTTTAGTACAGTTCATTGGTAATGGAATACCATTAAACGTTATGTTTGGTGATTGTGTCCGGTCTATTCTCGATACCATTCTGGAACTGACCACAGCAATAAATTGAGTCTTAGACGAATTTGCTACAACTCAATAATGATAACTCCATTCACAGATGCTCACCAGATCTAGATTAATAGCTAAAAAGGCTTCAGATAATTTCTGTAAAAGGGCTTGTGGATAAATTTGAAAATCATCGGCATAAAGATGAAGAAAATGGTAATCAAAATATTCGTCAAAATCTAATAGTGATATATGATTTTGAGGCAAATTAAAGCTCCACCTCAAGGAAGTTAGTAATTATTTGTGTAAGAAGGTTGATTAGAATCGTTCACGATCGTACTTTCTGCTAAGGAAAAAATAGTATTCTTATATAAACGGGATCTGATCAGTTCTGAAAATAAAAAGAAACAAAGAAATAGTATTTCCGTAAGTTGACAACGAACTGTCTAATTATTCTTTGAATCGATAAGGTACGAATCTTTACAATACAAGTTATTCTATACGTATTACGTGTGTTCAAAAAGTATCGCGAATTTTGAATTTTCGCGGGTTACGTATATTCGAACTTCGATTTTTATGTCTCTCACTTACGCTGATAAGTTTGGCCATTTTGAATGTTCAGTTAATTGTTGACAGCTGCTTTGCTTGCACGTTTTGGTTCGTCTTGGATTTTTACCTATTTAAAAAAATGGAACAAAGAACCTGTTTCAAATTTTGTTTGAAAAATGAAATTAAGTGCGCGGATGCATTCCAAATGTTGACTGTGGCATACGGAGAAGTTACTTTGGACTAAAACACCGTTTATCGGTGGTAGAAAATGTTTTCAGAAGACCGAGAAGATGTGAACGACGAAGAGCGTGCCAGACGCCCGAGCACTTCAACAACAGACGAAAAAATTGATGAAGTGTAGAAAATGGCATTGGCCAATCCTCGAATTACCGTTAGAGAAGACCTAGGCATATCGATTGGCTCGTGCCATTCGATTTTAATCGATAATTTGGGCATGAGACGGGTAGCCGCAAAATTCTTACCAAAATTGTTCACACATCGCTGCTTGTACGCGACTTCTTGGCCAAAAACAACACACTAATGATACCACAGTCACCGTATTCCCCGGGTCTGGCCCCCTGTGACTTTTTCTTGTTCCCGAAACTGAAGAGGTCCATGAAAGGACGACGCTACGCCACGATTGACGAGATAAAGACGGCATCGAAGGAGGAGCTGAACAAGATACAAAAAAACGATTTTTTGAAGTACTTCGAAGATTGGAAAAAACGTTGACACACAAGTGTATTTCAGGGAGATTACTTTAAAGGAGATACAAAATAGATATTCACGAATAAATAAATAATTTTAACACACGACGTATTTTCTCTAATGCAACCACTTGTCTAACCTTATTACACGACCTTTGAACAACTATTTCACAAAATGGGCGGTAGTAGGTGCGATTTTAAGGGGTTGTTTTTAGATGAGTTTACGTTACCTATTTACTGAATGAACGTTAAAAAACATTACGAAACAGAAACATTATAATGTTTTGAAATGTGTTCTCAGAATTGGGACGCTTGTGTAAATATTTGTTTAGACAATAGAACTGATTAGAATGTTTTGGCGTAATGGATAGATAGATTTTGTTGAAGATGTACTTTGGCCATTACAATATTTACACAACTTATTTATTCCTCTGACCTTTTTTTTCCCGCTAGGTTGAGATTGCCTTTAATGCTGCTACGACACGGCTGGACTATTTACTTATTTACGATTTTTTAAGAGTAGCGACTGCCATCAGACCTCTCGAAACAAGTATTAAGTGATATCAAAGTTCTGTAGGAAGACTGTTGTCGGACTCTTCACGGGTCCAACTACCCGTAGCAGACACTCCGAGGCGCAGTGCGTCGGTAATTTTTATACGAAATTGGTTATAAAACCGTCAAGTGTTGGTTTTCAGCTTCAGCAAATATCTCGTATTTCCATTGCACTTAATTGAGCTCTCTGTAGTATGTTAAATGCTCAACACACTAATGTGTTACATTTTTTACCCTGTCATACGGTTTAGTATATAATTCTACTATCTATTATATTTTTATACTTTTCGTCTTGCTAACGGTGAATATTTATACAACCACAACCAAGTAAGCAGGTTCATCAACAACTTGCTCTTAAATATTATCTTATGAACTTAGAGGTGCCATACTCCAGGTATGTACCCGATACAGTTCTCGAGAATGGCCGTGCTATATTGTATTGGCATCGATTTATTATCACAGACAGGACTATTGTTGCCATTAAGCCTGATATTGTGGTGATAGATCGATTAGAGTGCCGCCGCCTTGTAATGATTGTTGAAATCGCCGCTTCTCAAGACGAGAAACTCGTGAATGTTGAAATATTGATAGTCGAATACGACTATCGGACTTGGCTCGACCAACACTTTAAGAGGAATCACGCTAGATCAAGGGACCTTTTATTTTAAGTATGTATTTTGATTATGTATGTTTAGTTTACTCTCTATGTACTAAACATATAATCAGTATGTATGTAAATGTAATAAAGAGGATCATAATAATATTCCCGCACATCTCACACGCGGCCGTCTGATCCCAAACTAGCCAAAGCCTGTTCTATGATAGCCTGTTCTATTGATAAGCAGACTGCTGATAAAAATAATTATATATTTCTAAATACATGCATACCATAGATAAATTAAACCCAGACATAGAACAAATGATCATGTTAATCTCTTAAAGATTTGTTCTGGGTAGGAATCGAAACCAAGACCTCTGTCTTAGCGGTCAGGATCACAAGCCACCAGACCAACAGGCCCGTCAAAAAAAGGTAGATATTTCCGAATAATCTTCTACATTCTGTAATATCTCCAACTATTCTGATGCGATGAATGCATTGCCAGGTATAGTGCCGTACTTATTGAATAATCTTGTTGATAAACAATTATATTTGTTTATTCGCATGTTTTGCGCTGTCATACCGTTTAGTATCTATATAATTCTACTTACACGTTGCCATGGAAATAGCAAAAAACAAAAAGACAAACAAAAACAATTATCATCCAGAAAAGAATGAAGTCAAAAAATACTTTCTATTGAACAAAATCGTGGGCAAAAGTGGCCTGCGTATAAATAGCTATTAATATCGATCTACACATATATCAAAGAGTACCTCACAAACAAACAGACGCTTTCGTTCAGTCACCTTATTTTAGTGTACTAGGGTCAACAAACCAAAATATAAAAAAATTGATCACAGCATGATAAACCACAAATATTACAATTTAATATGGCAATTAAAAGTTGTTTGGTTGTGACAGTCAATATGTTACATTTCTGAGAATATAATACAACAATTTCTGTAGCATTATTGTCCAAGTAAATCTCAAGCTCTTGGCAAATTGTCAACAGGTCCATGAAACTAATCACGAGAAAAAAATTCCTTCCAAGAAATACGTTACGAACCAACTTAATATGTTTTACATTCGAAATGGCAAATGAATTTTCCTTGTTCTAACACAGGCGTGAAGTATTCGCTTATTTTCATATAAAAAATGCTACTTGGTGTTAGATTTTTTTAATTAATTCAATATTGAGATATATTCATGTATTTCATTTAATTATTTGCCAATTTAAAACTGATTTTTTATCGCCGTACGTTTTGTTAAAATTGTTAAGAAATGCTTAAATTTTTATGTTTATTATTTATAAGTGGTATTGTAATTTTATTTACATAGTAACAGTTAATTGACACTTTATGTCATCTATTCGATTTGTACATTTTCTTTCTATTTCTGCAGTTCCGTTAGTAAATGCTTACTGCATCCAATGTGAACTCCCTTCACACACACGCACATATAAATATAATACACAAAATAATTGTTTCCAATTTTGTGTTTCGTCTCAGTGTATGAGTGAGCGCAAAATGGAATAGAAACTTCCACAGAAAAATTTACTAAAACATATTATACTAACTATAACACAATTGCGGCACGCTTTTTATTGTTATTTTTATTATAAAAGTAAAAAACGTGCAATTTTAATTTCTTTTAGTTTTTGGTTGCCCTTTTAGACCACACGAACTAATCAACGTGACACGCAGATATTACATGAAGGCGGTGCAAAATATATGGTGTTAGTGATCTTTGAAAAACCTTAAGTACTGTTGTAACTACTGTTTTAATGTACCAGGTTGACTAAGAAAGAACTATTTTTAAAAACTCAGCAACATAAACCCATAAAGATCTTTGATTTATAAAGATTTACTAAAGTCAAGCCTTAAATGTTCACACAGATGATTCGTTTGTCATATTTTTGAGCTGTTGTAAATTTATTGCTGACCATCTGATTTATCATCACTATTGACATTCACGGGCTTCAGACAGACAAACATAAATCACCAGTTTTACAGTGTTATTGTGGGTCCGGTCACATCTCGTAATGTTCGTTTTTTGTAGAGTCGTAAAACGTGGATTTGTTTGGGTGCGATTTTGAGAGACTGCGGTGTAGATTAGTGAGAGAGATGGCAGAGATCCAAGTCAATTTCAACGCATTTGAAGCGTTGATTTTAACTCAATTTTCACCACAAATATGTAATGAATTACATGATAACGGGATCACTATATATGAATTTTAGGTAGTTAAATCTGAGACTGTTTTAAACAAATTTTCACCGTAGAATTATCACAGAAGCAAGAATATTTGCAGCACACAACTAGTCTAATCAAAGTAATTAACGTACATATGATAGCGCGGCTAACTATTTACGTCTTAATCTATGTGATCCTTGTTATCTTGTGGCTGTGGGTAAAGATTATATTTATATTTTATTAGATAAATAATAATAACAATAATTAATACATCATTACATGACTGGCACATTTAACACAGATAAACCAGAATACCAACACTTGTAATAAAAGTTCGACTTCAAATCAATTCCGATCAACTCTCGATTCCACAACAGTCGTAAAAGGTATTTTCTAAGCAGCATAGAAAAGCAATACTAAGACTAGTAGATTACCGGTATAATTTACGGTTACAATACGATAAAATTACGTTACAATCAAAGTTGGATGTACGATTACTTTACTACGAAAATATCTTTTATGACAGCTGTTAGAATGAGGGTTGAGACCGAACGTTTATTACGAGCATTGGCATTCTGGTCTATGCACAGGTATGTGTACCTATATTTTTAAATCATACGTAAGTACTATAGATACAGTACATTGATTATTTGTCGTTGGTGGGTATCGAAACACGAGCTCTGGTTCAGTAGTTAGTAGCATTAGGCACTAGACCAGTACTAGTTTGTATGATTAATTAATCTGTATAAAGGTTTGATTTAGGTTCGTTTTTGTTTTTTAAACTTATTTTGACCTTTAATAATTTTTTATAATTTTGACTAATTCTGATCTTAATTTTAGTATCGTTAAATTTATTAATCGTGTGGTTATAGGCATCTCGCCTTCAGACAACAGTATAAAAATTTCTTCAGTTGGTGTGCGCTTTTTGGGCATCTGACGCAATAATGTTGATAAAAATTCAATTTTTTTCGGAGTAGTGACAAATAGTATACAGAGTGACATCTTTATTCATCACGTGGATATCGTATAGCATGGATATGGTGGTGTGGGCAAACTACGCAAGACAATATTTCTGCAAAGCGAAGGCAAACTTGAAAAAAGTTTGTTTGAAGCTTTTGTTCTGGCCCAACCAACCTGTGTGGCCAGCATGTAGTAGGTATAATAGTTGAAAGTCTCCTGTATAAGAAGAGGCTTATGACTAGCTGTAGACTTTTGATAGACGATAATGATGAAATTTCAACTATGATTGTATCTAACTATCACTCGTGTATTATGCTCGTACATATGAAATGCCGAGGTTACTTTAGGTGAATAAGATTTTCTGGAGATGTATATACTAAGTATATCTTGATACAGATCTGTGAAAACACTGTATTGTAAGCGTTGTTAGCATAGGAAGGGACAGAGATTGTCTTATTGCTGTATCCAACAGGAATATTTCTCTTGAATCATTCTCTTAACGAAAATCGCAATAACATTCGTTGTGTAATCACAAAGATCAAGAACGGGCATTGACTTTTTTTATACCATGTAAAGTATATGAATTGTAGGTATCTAAAATCATCATCATCATGCAACCAACAGAAAACAAAATTTGTAAATTATGTAATTATATTATAAATAGTAATCAAAACAAAGAAAAGACTACCTAGTTATGCATTCCGACCCCATACTCAGAACTGTGTTAGTACACTAAGGGCGCATCACGCCACCAACGCTGTCGATTAGCAATTTGACACCTACACCGATTTAGTATAATCATCATAAAACTAATGTAGACCAAACACATTAAATTAATTACCATGTACCAAGAAGCTACCCGTGGGTCCCATCACACGGACAGCACACACACACACTGTAATCCAGTATGTAAGCTAAGTTTAAGAATTAGATGATTCATTCTGGTCATTCTGTTCATTCTGTTAGTACCATCTTGCCAGTGACATACTGTCCTGCTAAAAACTTGTATTCTTAAATAAAGTATCTTTTTTGTGAACAACAAGTGTTCATATTTGACTGGCGCAGCCGGGTCGGATATTTAAAGTCGCGAAAAGTCTTCGTTTTCGTACACAAAAATCGGTCGTAACTTAGTACTTAACGCCTAGACGACATATCCGCAAGAACCTACCAAATAAATTCGTCAACGAGCACTCGACAAGAAGACAGAATCAGCATGGAACTGAGAAGCGTAATGTGAGTAAACCCTTACCCTACTCCTTTCTATGTCTTACCACCCATAATTATTTACGTTTAATTGGACTAAATCTCGTCAAATAAACGTTCTTGTAAAGTTGGTCAAAATCGCCGAATTACAAGATAATATTAAGCCGCGTATTCTAGACAAACATAGCTAGTTACGTATTAGTTATTTATTTGCCCTAAATTTTAATTATTGTGTAATTGTTAAATAATTCATTATGAATCAGATCCAGTTGATTCCTAAAGAGATCCAAAATATCATCCCGCGATTCGACGGAGATGAAAAATTACTTAATTTATTTTTTAATAAATGTGAATATGTTATAAATAGTTTTAGGGGGGATAATAATCCCGCTCAACTAACATATCTATACCATTGCATTACGAGTAGATTAATAGGTAAAGCCGCAATTTTAGTCAGCGAAAGAGAAAACGTCACAAGCTGGGAACAATTGAAAGAGTTGTTCGTCCAACATTTCGGTGATCCTAGATCCGAGGCTTGCATAGCCATAGAATTAGAAAATATTAAAATAAAAAACGGCGAATCTTACATTGACTTATGTCATAGGATACAGAATACAAGAAGTTCCTTAATTTCCAAGGTAAACCTTTTAACCGACGAGGGTATCAAAGCAGCTAAATATATAATCTATAATAATACCGCGTTAAATGTTTTCCTATACAATTTACCCGAAGAATTACTGCGTTTTGTAAGGCTAAATAAATGCACTAATTTAGAAGCAGCTTTGAGCGTCGTAACTGAGGAAGTAAACTTCCAAACACGATACAATTTAAAGAATTATAAACCTAAACAAATAACTCCCAATTCACAAGGAGGTATTAATAATAATTTTAAACCTAACGTCCCTTCAACACCATTTAAATTTAACATACCACAAAATAAACCGCAAATAACGCCACAGTTTAGGCCGAACTTTGTACCGAATAATAACAGGTTCACTACACCACAGCCTCAAGGCTATAGACCTAATTTTAATACTTTCAATAATAGGCAGATAGGTAGTAGTCAACCTCAGTTTCCGAGAGCGTTGAACAACTATAAACAGTCAGGATTTTTCCGACCAAACCCGAATCAGCAGTTTAAATTTGGCATTAATCGACCGCCACCTAAACACGATGCAGATGTCTCAATGAGAACCGTAAGAAATAATATGATCCACGATCAAAATGATTTATATATGCTAGAACAAGATGAACTAGATCATCATAATGTTTCCCCAAATTTTCACATAGAAGCCTCCGAGGAAAATCCACCGAAATAATTAATTTAAATTATAATAATTCCTTAAGACTACCTCATATTAAACTACCAGAGATAGACTCTATATTTCTTATTGATACAGGTAGCACTCGTTCGTTTATAAGCCCCGCGAAGGCAAATCAGTTTTTCTCTAAATATAAAATAAGTAAACTATTCGAAGTAATTAGTACTCATGGTCGTAGCAAGCATAATGAAGCGATACACATACCGTTAACTAAAACTTTTAATACTAATATTCAACATACCTTTTTTATTTACGACGTAGACTCAGTATATGATGGTCTTATAGGTACTGATCTATTGAAAGAGTTAGAAGCTAGTGTTGACATGAAGAGTCAAGTGTTAAAAACTAAATATGTAGACATTCCTATATGGTATACTCCATTTTATCAAATAAAAATACCACCACGTTCAGAATCAAGAGTAAAAATCCCAATAATTTTAAAAAACGGTAGTGCTATTTTAAATAAAATCGAATTCTATCCAGGCGTACGCATGCCTGACGCTTTTGTAAATTGTGTAGACTCGTTTGCTCAAACAGTCATACAAAACACAACACAAAAATATATAACCATCACGTTTGATAGGCCTATGGATGCTATTAAATTAAAAAACGAATCTTGTTATATTAATTACACTAATAATACTGATAGTTTAGATTTAAATATAGAAGAAATATTACAAAGTAATCTATCTAAGTTAAGGTTAGATCATTTAAATAATGAAGAAAAATCCTACATAACAAATCTATGTGAGGAATATAAAGATATATTTCACTGTGAGGAGATCCCTCTTTCTTTTACAAATCAAGTTAAACATAAGATTAGGACTAAGAATGAAGATCCTATATATATACGTCCATATAGACATCCTATAGCTCAAAACAAGGAAATTCAGAAACAAGTAAATAAATTATTAGAAAACAATGTTATTATAGAGTCTCACTCCCCATGGAGCGCCCCCGTACATCTTGTACCAAAAAAAATTGATGCCTCCGGCGAACGAAAGTTTCGTATGGTCATTGACTACAGAAGGCTTAACGAAATAACGATAGACGATAAGTACCCATTACCAAATATTTCAGATTTATTTGATAGATTAGGGAATGCTTCCTATTTTTCTACGATAGATTTAGCTAGTGGTTACCATCAGTTAGAAGTAGATACAGCCGATCAACCTAAAACTGCGTTTACTACTCAATCAGGTCATTACGAGTTTACTCGAATGCCCTTTGGGTTGAAAACAGCCCCTGGTACATTTCAAAGGGCTATGGACAACGTACTCAGAGGATTGCAAGGAATACATTGCCTCGTGTACTTAGATGATATAATAGTATATTCAACTAGTTTACAAGACCACATTAATAAACTTAGAAAGATATTTAATAGATTAAGAGAAACTAATTTAAAAGTTACGTTAGACAAATGCGAATTTTTAAGAAAAGAAGTCCTATACTTAGGCCATACAATATCCAAAGACGGATTAAAGCCAAATAATGATAAAATAAAGGCAGTATTAGATTTCCCATTACTGAAAACCCCTACGGAAATAAAAAGTTTCTTAGGACTAGTAGGTTATTATCGTAAGTTTATTAAAGATTTCTCTAAAATAACTCAACCACTTACGAATTGTTTAAAGAAAAAGAATAAAGTTAATCTAACTGAGGAATACATAAATTCATTCGAAAAATGTAAAGAACTATTAACTAATGCCCCATTATTACAGTTTCCAGACTTTAGTAAACCATTCCTTCTAACCACTGACGCATCAAACTTTGCGATCGGTGCAGTACTATCGCAAGGCCCTATAGGTAGTGATAAACCTATTGCTTACGCGAGTAGAACTTTAAATGACGCCGAAACTCGTTATAGTACAATAGAAAAGGAACTTTTAGCCATAGTTTGGGCATGTAAACATTTTAGACCATATCTATATGGGATTAAATTTAAAATATTGAGCGATCATAAACCTCTTGCATGGATTCAATCTTTTAAGGAACCAGGTAGTAGATTAACAAGATGGAGACTTAGATTAGCTGAATACGATTATGAGATAGAGTATAAACCAGGTAAAAAGAATAATAATGCAGATGCACTGTCGCGTATAAAGTTAAATGCGTTGGATGATGATATATCAATGATAGTAAACACTGGAGAACAAAATGATCCAATTCTTATTTCTTCAGATGATGAAAATAGTTTAAGTCCGCCTAACTATAAATCTAATTATTCTATACCTTCCGTTAGTAGCGTAACGCTTACCGCATCGGAAAAGCCAAACTCATCGATAGGAACGGTACATTCAGAGGAAAATACGGATTCCTCAGGTATTCCTATATTGCACGAAGCAATTGATACCAAGCCAAATCAAATATTAGTGTAAACTTGGAATAGAAACGAAACTACGGTTAAGAATCTTTCGAGAGATAAACAAAAAGTACTTGAAGTACACATGCCTATAAATAATACAACACTAATAAAGAATTTCCTTAAAGAATATATTCGCCCTAAAATAAAATATTTTATTTATTTCGAAGATGAACGCCATCGTAAATTATTTATAAACGTAATCATAGAAATATTTAAAAAGGATTCCATTCAAATATATGAATGTACAGAAAGAGTAGTATACGTGGAGGATGAAACTGAACAACGAGACATAGTTCTAAAGTATCATGTAGGGAAAACATGCCATCGTGGCATCAAGGAAACCGTGGCACACTTAAAACGTACATATTTCTGGAATAATTTAGAACAAACAGTAGCCAGCATTATAAATTCTTGCGAAACTTGTAAACGTATGAAATACGATAGAAAACCCTTAAAACCAGAATTACAGTTAACGCAAACGCAAACAAAACCTTTTCAAGAATTATTTATGGATACCTTCTCAATCGAAGGAAACTATTTTTTAACAATTATCGATGCTTTTAGCAAATTGGGACAAGCATTTGAAATTAGTAATAGATCTACCCCAGAAATAATTAGAGCATTGCTAAAGTATTTTTCATTGTACGGAGTACCTACAAAAATCAGCACAGACCCAGGTTCTGAATTTAATAATAGCTTATTAAAAGAAATGTTAACCTTTTATAAAATAAATTTACATATAGGGACACCACATAATCCTAACTCTATGGGATTAGTGGAAAGATTCCATTCCACAATTCTAGAAATTTACCGACTTGCTAAATACGAAAGAAAAATTACTGACCCTGTTTCAGTAATGACATACTCTATTATGTCTTATAATCAGTCGATACATTCAACAACCGGTCTTACACCTTTCGAAGTTATATTTGGTCATACCGACTCCTCGAATATATTCGATGTAGACTTCGATAGAAATTACACCCAACAACTAGTGAGAGAACACGTTAAACGCACAAAATATTTGTATAATTATCTAACAGATAAAATATTACAATCTAAGGTTAAAACTAAACAAAAACATGGTGGAGAAACCAATTTCAATATTAAACCGGGTGATAAAGTATTTATCAAAGGCGTTAATACCCGCCGTAGTAAAGATAAACCGCGATACCAAAAGGCAGTAGTCACAGATGACGTAAACAGAAACACAGTAAAAGTGCAAACACAAAATAGAAATACTAAAGTACCCGTTAAAGATGTTAAACGTCCTTCACAGGTTCGTCCTGATGATAGCGACGCAAACAACCCGCGCCCTTCAACTTCAAAAGATTGAAGAAAATCCAGGGGTTCTTCCCGTAAAAGAAGGTCAAGCATTTGTAAGCCTCTATAATTGGCACATATATAAAGTATTAGATCTAGAATTAGTTAGTAATAGTTTAAACTATAATATAGAAAAATATAATCAAATCATTAGCTATATAAAAGATAAGTTAAACATATACATTTTAGACGATAATATAGTAGACGCTGAACTACAAACCCAATATTTAATGAATTTAACTATAGAAAGATATAATCAATTAGTTCCTAACGTTAGAATAAAGAGAGGTATCATTGATCCCCTTGGATCTATAATAAAAGCAATCACAGGCAACCTAGATAATGAAGATGCCTTGAGATATGACAATTTGATTAACAAAATAGAATCAAAACAAAGCGCAATTGTCAATAAGATTACTTTAATTTCCGAAATAGTTGATACTTTTGTTAACTTAACGAATTCCACAAGAAATAACTTTATTGTACTAGATAAAACTATCAGGGAAATAGAAGAAATTTTAAATAAGACCCAGTATCAAAGAAGCAAGGATCTTGTCTTGCAGACGTTTAATTTAATAATTCATAATTTTCAAATAATATTAACACGATTGGATGAAGTGGAAACTGCTGTAGCATTTAGTAGATTAAATGTATTACACCAATCTATATTGGACTCAGATGAACTGTTTAACATCCTTAAAGAAATCGAGGAAACCGACAGATTAGTTTTTCCTGTCACTAAGGACAACTTGATTAATATAGAAAATTGCATAAATATAAAAGCCTATGTAAAGGGCAAACAGATAACATTTATCATGTCAGTTCCAACAGTCCAATTAGATGTGTTTGGATATTATAGACTACACCCTTTCCCAATGTACAACTCTGGTCCAAACCGTACATTCCTAATTATCCCGAAACATCCCTATATCCTTACAAAAGGGTCGAAAACTTTACCACTTTCTCAGCCGTGCAAAGAAGTCGACGAAGGAAAATTCTTGTGCTATGAAAACCACATCTCGTTTGAAGACGAAAGTCAGTGCATCAAAGACTTAATGAAGTTTTCAACTAGGATAACATCATGTTCCCCGTTATCAGTCGAAGCAGAAGACATTAAGTTGAAATCCATACAGCCAGACTCGTGGATAATATTTACGGGTCGTCAAACTATTCTCACCGAGATCTGCGAGAACGACATGAGCCAACATGATATTATGGGTACATACATAGTAACCATAAATAATAAATGTGAAATCAAGATCGAAAAACTTACTCTACGCAAGCGTCGTGTACAAGCAGGCGAAATCATATATACAAGCACACCTAATATACATTGGCCTAAAATTGTCACTCCACTGGATGTCTTCAAGAAACCAATCAACTTAGATAACATCGACTTGGAAAATCTACAGTTCTTATCACACGTTTTAAGCTGGAAAAGTGAAGTGCTAGATACTGAAAGTCATTTTGTGAAAGTGCATAGTGTTAGTTTATGGACTCTAATCATTTACTTAATACTTACCTTTGTACTATTTGTAATTCTGTATAAACATAAAAATGTATTGTTATGCAAAGGACAAAATCAACAGCCTCATAAATCGGATGATGATTTTGAACTTACGGAGGGAGGAGTTATGCATTCCGACCCCATACTCAGAACTGTGTTAGTACACTAAGGGCGCATCACGCCACCAACGCTGTCGATTAGCAATTTGACACCTACACCGATTTAGTATAATCATCATAAAACTAATGTAGACCAAACACATTAAATTAATTACCATGTACCAAGAAGCTACCCGTGGGTCCCATCACACGGACAGCACACACACACACTGTAATCCAGTATGTAAGCTAAGTTTAAGAATTAGATTATTCATTCTGGTCATTCTGTTTATTCTGTTAGTACCATCTTGCCAGTGACATACTGTCCTGCTAAAAACTTGTATTCTTAAATAAAGTATCTTTTTTGTGAACAACAAGTGTTCATATTTGACTACCTACTACTACTGGACATGACCTAATAGACCCAATCCTTTTGCAAAGATTACCAAAAAGGGAACTGCAAACACTCAAGATATTTAACGCCTGCTTCAGATTCTTGGAGGATAGAACCTAGATAAATTCTATCACATGAAGTGAAAGCTTTCCAATACATTGACGTAGCTCACTGTGACTGAAATCACTTCAGATGAGTGCATCAGCTAGCAGCAAGGTTTGTTGTTAATTTAACAGATTGCCATGTTGCAGAAAAAACGAAACAAAGCAAAAAAAAACCATTGAAAAACTTGAACCTCGAGGATATCCATTTAAAAAAAATATTCGAGGTAGTTTGAAATTGTTTCTTTGTATTTCATCATCAATAGTCTTTAACAGTCCACTGCTAGAAATAGACATCTCCTTACCAAGGAGGTTTTAACCTACTATACTACGCTGGCAGGACGGCCTGGAATAGGCCTTGTTTCAAGTTTTCTTTCTCTTTGTAGTGATATTTTCTTGAATAGTTTGTTTCTTTAGTCGCCTGCAATACTTTTCGCGTAAAATTCAATGTGGTGCCAATATTTTTGTGATAAATAATGAATATGTTTATAACACGTTTGAAAAAGAAAAATACAGAAATGTGTGGATTATTGATTTGTGTTTTTCTTCAAACAATGTGACCGCAATATATTCGACACGTGTTTCGACTGTGCTTTATAATAAACATAAACCGTTACTGTTCACTGACTCACAGCTCTGTATTTTATTGTTAATACATATATATTTTTATATATATTATACATTGAGCGAAAACGCGTCGTGGTCGGTAACTATTCACAACGTGAAATTCATCTTACAATTTTTATGAAAACACAGTGTGTAGCAATAATCACAGCAAGACCATATAGTAAAGTGTCCCTACTATCCTTTTTTCACACCCGACTCTTTAATTTAAGAAGTATCTTAAAAAAATGACAAAATCTAAAGACTTTTTATTAGACACATAAGGCATACAAAATAAAAGACTTTCGAAAAAGTATCCAACAACTAACAACCTAAAAAATATTTAAATTTAATATATCGATATTTCAATTCTACATTTTAAATGCCCAACGAGAAAGCTAGGCAACCATGTTGCTTTTTCGTTATAACCTCACGGGAACGATGGAAACGTAAATCTATACATATAATAAAATCGTAGGAAAGTCAAAGTGTACACTGAATATTTTTTAAAAGAATACTTGGGGTGTGATACAATCGATTTCGAAGCCAAAAATATAGTTTTTAGAATTTTTGTCTGTTTGTCTGTATGTACGTCCACGCTAAACTCAAAAAGTACTGCATAGATTTACTTCAAATTTTGCATGGATATTACTAACAGGTCAGGTCAACATAAAGGCTACATATTATCACGCTATCACCTACGGGGTAAGATCTTTATTTTTCTTATGCATTCTGTGACAGCGTGTAATCTAAAGACGCATATTTGGTAAGGTATGAATTTTTGTACGTATTTTTACTCTTTTGTGTCCTGAAATACATTCCTGCATAATTTTCTCTATTTGCTTCAGTCACGTCTTATGATTAAACTCAGCAGGATTCCCATATAACTCTCTTTACTTGCTTCGTTTGCAATAAAAAACGTATACTTATATTTTAATGCTATTTTAAAAGTTGTTAAATTATAATGCTATAGCGACACTGGCATCTTAGGTGTGTTTGATGCTGTAGAACCCTCATGCAGACGACGTCGCGGGCAGTAGCTAGTTATTACATAAGGTCAGAATTAGCCTATATTGAGGGATACACGTAATTTAGATTGGAAAAAAACTAAATAAATTGGAAAATATAATACTACCACACATGAAAGGGATTGTTCTGGGTATTTTTTTAATTTCAAAGACTTTTAAACATTACTACAAAATCATTGACTAAATTCAAATTTATTTTTGCTTTCTGTAATGTAGTGATCTTTCCCAATAACCATAGTGAAGGCCATACGTTGTACTGCCAGGACAACCCCCGTGTACAGTCGTCTTGTCGCAACGCTGGCGCCACCCAAATTGGGCAAAAGTCGTCCAAGGGTAGAAGCAGCGCCGTCTAGCTTTGGAGCAAGCTGTCGAAGTGTTCGTCGAAAAGCTACTTCCTGTCGAGGATCAGGGCCAGATACTTTATCTGGGCCTGAACTGGTACGAGGACCGAATTGACTATGATGAAGGCGCCGGGGGGGTGCATCACATACTATACCCAATCAGTTCGAAATTCTTAAACCGAATCTAAATCTAAAGCTCTAAATACCTAAACCTTTTCTTTTAACGCGTGGAAACCCCCTCGGGCGACAGCCCGACAACCCACCAGGGTTTACGGCGAGGTAGTGTATCGGAATCATACCGACTAAAACCACACGGTGTGCCACTCTGGGCCTGACATAAGAGGGGTTCAGGAACAGCTGCTATTACGACATCCAGATCCCTCCCAGCGCCTGCCCGCTACCGTGGGCACCATCTGCCAGTAAACTCTCTCTTTAGGCGACGTATGACACACGCAAACGTTGCCTCCTCGTGGCTGGCCAGTGCAGCGGATGGAGGGGAAAAATCCGCCCCGTCCACCTGACGGCCACACTCAAGGTGACATGAGGCGCTGGTATGCGTGCCTCCACCGTCCGTTTCGCCAGCGTCGAATAGGGTTCGAGTAGATATCGTCCTCACCGGTCTTCTCCGCCGCTTGCTTCCGTAAAATTACGTCTTCGCAAAAGATTGCGACCGCGGTAAAACAACTGTCGCTACCGGCCATGGAGCATATGACGGTCGGTAGCGAGAGATCTCCTCCAATAACTGCAGTGAGGATGCCACGCTGCACCACCCAGGCGGAACAAACTGCTAGCGTGTGCTGAGCCGAGTCCTCACTGTAGTCGCAGTGATGACAGGCGAGGCTCAATTCTCTCCTGGCGACCGAGTGCAGATAATTCTCGAAGCACCGGTGCCCGGAAAGGACCTGCGTTAGTCGGAAAGAAATAAGTAGATAATGATGAATATCGTTATCTACTGGAACGCGTTCAACCAAAGAAACTCTTCGACTTTATAGTAGTAGTATTCAACCGATCAGTAGTATTCAATAAGTTACTAAACTTAGCTAATTCTGTTAGTTTAAGAGCAATACTTAGTCGCTAAAAACCTACTTCTCAATTTTCTTTATTACTTATAACTTTATTTGCTTAGTTGATGTTGTTTTTTTTTTTGGTTGTGCTTATTGTGGTCTCCTGTAAGAGAAGGAGTACACTAACTTAATACCTTTTCAGATAATTATATATTTCTACAACCGTATATATCTTTCATAGGACATCTTATTTCAATTAACTATTAAAATGCACCTTTTTGTTTTTTTTCGGTGCGGAAATCCACGCGAATACCACGGTGGTACTTCGGTGGTTATGTCGTACTCGAACCGACCAAAAACCGCACGCCGTCTCAGGTACTAGTAGTCGGAGGAACCAGGTCCACCCTAGTAAGGAAATCCCTAGAGCCCCGATGTACCACGGGTCACCTACGACTTGTGGATACCCCCCGTAAATAAAATGCACCTATTTGGAAAATTTCTCATCAAAACAAATCTGTACTAAACTCATTTAAAACGAGCAAGGATAGTAAGGATAAACTATGTACTGTTACGCGTTGCTCGAAATGTACTTGGACGATTTTATAAAAATGACTAGCCATTAAAATATAAAATGCAACCGAAGTTTTTATTATATTTTCACTCCGTTTGCTACTACGAGCATTTTAAGATCATCATTTAAAATAATAAAAAAAGGGTAATTTCATTTCATTACTTGCAAAGATAAGTTACAAAAAAGTGTTTTACTAAGTGAATATCACAGTATTACACGTCTCATAGGTAAGTCACATTCATAAATAAGTAGAACAGAATAAATTATTGTACACCAAATTTATACATATCATATCAGTTGAGTGACCATGTACAAGTGGTGGCCTTATCGTTAAAGCAATTTCTTCCAGCCAACCTTTTTCAGACAAGTAACGTCTATGCCATAGGAAAATATTTTTCAATAAACTTATGAATCGGATGGAAATAATTTACATAGTTATAACGTGGTGACGTCGTTATAGTGACCTTTATCATTATTATCTATTTCATTGTGAAATACTCTAATACGCATCTATACCAAATTGCGCACTAACAGCAAGTTGAAAATTTCCTAAATGGCATATTTAACCAGCATATACCTTCTAGTTTTTGCATAAGCAGTAAAGCACTCTTGCTTCCATTCTTAATAAGGGAGCATTACTACGAATATGAATAAAAAAAAATCTGAAGAACTAAGCGAAAAAGTTCAAAGGAGGACCTTGAGAAAAGAAGTAACAGCAGGTAAAGACTAAAGGAAAAGAAAAATAATAAACAAGGGTTTTTCTCCTTTTCATCTTCTGAAGAATCTAATATGAATTTACAGAATATTTATCAATCCTTTGAAATATATATATATATATATATGTATATATATATATCTTAGATCTAGGTTTGTTGTCTTATCGTGATACTGGCCCTAATGTATACGTTGACGACTATTTTATGAGGGAATGTTATGATCGGTTTTGTACCTCGGTGGTCATGACCGTGCAAAATCGTGAATAGTGTATTCCTGGAATAGCTAACGCACCCAAGGAGCAAGTTGGTAACGAACTCGAGTGCAATGGAGTGGAACATAATTTGTGTTGTCACGTGACTAAACCTATCAGTTCTTACTTGAAATCACAAGATATTACTGGCAATTGATGAAGACAACTTCAGTAATGTAAACTTCAGTAATCAACTTCTAAATAAAATAAATTCTAAATTGTCTGGATATCATTTGTCACACATTTAAAGACCACCCGTTAAATAAATGAGTGTCGCACTTAGCACTTACAACCCTTGATAATTCACTGCTGAGCATATGCCACTTCTTAGAAAAAGAGTTTTGGATTTGCTTATTTTATACTATAACTAGCTAAGTTTAGCAACATAAATAGAACGACACCCAACTCTGTGGATAAGCAAAAAAATATTTCACACTTAGAATTTCTTGTTTAATAATTTATTTTATCACTTTTGACCTAATTAATTTGAAAAATTACGCAGTTCTCATAATAAGTTTTTAAGTTAAAATGTGGATAGACCTTAGTCGAAACTATAAACTACAGAACCCTAAAATTATGATTTTATAGAAAAAAAGGCCGTTATTTTCAAGCACCAAAGAAATTGCGTCATGAAATTTTAATACCAAAGTCTAATACTAATATCTAGAAGCCAGAATGTTTCTGCACTGCAGTAGATCTAAGGCAATATACCCATTTTTATGTTACTCTTGAGTACTGATGAATTTTAGATTCCAATTACAAAAAAAAACTTAAAATTATTATATTATTTATACTAATAACTATATTTTTCGGTTTCTTAAATCTTTTTAATCCGACTGTCGCTAATTTTCAGTAGCGAAGATCTTAGTGACCTCTTCTCTACCGTATCACTATCAGTGTAGGCACCTAAGTCGTGTGGCGGGAATTCCTTTTAGACATATCTATCACCATATTGCTTGATTCGTGCCGCTATGATGCACTACCAATATCGTGTTACGAGTCGAGATAAGAATAATCATAAGTAATGTGAAACATGTATTTTTGGGGATTGAAAAATGCAATGTGTGATAGGTATTTGAAACTTTCTGCTTCAGAAAGCTTATTAATGGACTATTGGTGATGGTTTATTACCAAATTTATAACCACAAATACGGTTGAAGATCGTAGAAATTAGAAACCTATGATATATCTGCCAAGAGTATAAAACTTAGGATGGATGTTATAAGTTAACTTTAGTAGGTTATAATTTTTTACAAGAAATCGATTATTTTTATATATATTAACTCAGAATCGATGTGGAAGCTCATTATAGCTCTTCTTATTATATTTTCGCTATTGACATTAGCAATTTTTTCGGAACGGTTGTATATACATATGGCTATTAATAAAACCCTAGTGTTGTATAAAATGATAAGAAAACGGCAAACAGCACTTGACTAATATGGGAGTAATATTCTCACTGTCTGCTTTCCTTTAAAAGCGACAAGTATCTGGTTATATTAGTCTTAAGAACACTTCCCCAACAAAAAAAAGTATATGTGAGTACTAGTCCCTGGCTACTTTAACCAATAAACAATTATTACTTATTATTAAACTTAAGTGAAGACAACGTCTTGATTGGGAATGTTCTTTTCTATATACAATTTTAGAAAATTTGTTTAATCGTTTGTATGATTAGTCCCCTCTTGTCATTGCTAAGCCACTTTTGAGTAAATACCTTGTATATTTTAAATCATTTAACGTGTATTATTTTATTATTATAAGGATATTATTGGTTGTTTTACAGGAATTTCGGGTTAATTAGACCATAACATAGAAAATAATGTAATTAATATTCATCAGTAATAAATGTAACGAATATGAATATTTTTCAAAAATGAAAGTTACGATAAAACTATTATGTAAGTAATAAAAGATGTATAAATAATACCTATTTGCTTGGTTTTCGTGGGACGGGCTTCTGGGATATTGACAGGCTCAGGCAACTTTACCTGAAGATCATGGACTACAGCGAATGATCTAATGGGTGAACAATTTTTGCGAATAATAAGGAAGAGCATCAAGAGCGCTCCAATATTATGATTAAAGTATTAATCAACAAATCTAAACAAAATCGATCTATTGGTTTAGGAGCTGTGACACCACAGTAAATTTAACATGTGTATCCAATGTTTTATGTTCATATTAGTCTCACAGAAAAGCAGTGAAGAATAGTTTTAAAATAGTAAGAATTAAAGCAGACAGTTTTAAGCTATTGTATAACTTCTATCGCGGAATCAAGAAATTCCGTAATGAAAATAAACCTAACACCCCCTACTCCGACCGGCACCGTGGTCGTTTCAGTTCGGCAGACTTTGGGACGGTGTTTGGGTGCGTGCGACTAGACATATGCGTGTAGACTATACGAAGCTCGCACGGATCGAGACAAGCTGCTCCGAAATAATTGCATAAGTTGATAAAAAATGCTATGCAATAACTTTACCGCGGCAGTCCCCGAGTGCCACACGTATTTTTTTTACTTATGTGCTGAACGCGGTTATTGGATAAGATGCGATAGAAAATATTTTAAAATTTTATGACTAATTTTGACCTTAGATAATTGAGAAGTATCATTTTAATAAATAATGACATAATTGTTTTGTTAATCAGTGTTTTTAGCAAAACAAAATAATAATAGTTTGAGTTGTATTGAGTTAAATTTGTATGTTTATAAGCGCACTATATTTGGGATATCGTATTATGACTTCAGTCACTATTATGACAGCACAAAATTACATCTCAGTGCGCGAGTATAGTTTGCATTCAAAAACAGAGAAACACTGCACTGAATAATGAGCAATCACTTATCGTCGAATAATGTGTCTGGTAAGAATATGGGACCTATTTCTGAAGATCATGCATTCGGTCAACAGGTATAAATTATACTGAGACTTAATTCTTAAGTCTCTTTATTTATTTGTGTTGTTAATCTTTTGATCCATTTATCGATTTACGTGTACTTATTTCAAATGCTGAGAATGTTATTATTTGTGGTTCTAATATCTATGGATCACAATGAACTATGGCAACATCAAGATCGTGACGACAGTGTAACAAATGATCTTCAGTGGAAACTAAGAAATTTTAGATTTAAAAACTTTAGAATGATAGAAAATAATGATCTGATAATTATCCAAAAGTACTATCATTCGTACGTGTACGTGTTAACGTTATTCTTAAGTTACAACAATCGTACATCACAAAAATGGGTCAATTTTCGTAAATATTTTCGACCTATACAGTTAATTAGTAATGATAACTGTCCTGCTCCTTATCCAGTTGCGACGTTGAATATAGGATGTAGAGTAAACGGATCCTTAAACTATATTACTGTTTTGTCAATTGAATGTGTGTATATTTTTGTTTTTCAACTCCCGTCTTGACCTTCGTAATCTTTCCATATCATTACACCAGTGAGTAATGTGTTTGATAGAACGTGCCAGTTGACCTCCGTCGGCAAACTATTGATATTTTCAGTCAGCGTCTCGAATCAGTAAGGCAAACTTAAAATGAGCTAATCTAAAAGTTATAATCGTAATCATCTATAAAGTATAAGTAAATACTAAGTACATTATCTATAAATATATAAAAAAAAGAATGGTGTCGTGGGACACCAGGTAGGAACGAAGTTCCTTCGGATAATGTGGAATCGACACAATTTGCAAAAAAAATCGTGCTCAATTTTATGTAGGTTTTCTTGATTTTTCTCTTAAATTTTGCTGATTAGTTTTTATTTAAGTACAAGAAAGTATTTAGGAAATTCAGTATTTTAGGAAATAAAATAATAAGTTCCTTAAAATAATAAAATAATAAATTCCTTAAAATAATAAAATAATAAATTCCTTAAAATAAAAAAAACATCGTAATTCAAATTTCAACTGAAATAACAAAAAAATATGTATCTTTATTTTTTTTTGTCAACATTAATATTAATTAAAAATTACATAGAAATAGAAAAATAGAAAAAAATAATAAAAACTCATTTAACGGTTTTATTCCACGCACTTTTTTCCACAGATTTATTCCACAGATTTATTCCACGCACTTTTTCCACGGATTTTTTCTTACGGTTTTACTATCACATTTTTTTCAGTTCGGTCCCGCAGCGAAATCCCTATCCCCTCCAAGCCTGCCGTAAGGAACTTCGTTCCAAATATTAAGGTAGTTTGTGTATACTTCAAAGTTCTGCAACGATCGAATTCAAATTATATCATTATACACTACACAACCCGCTTCAAAGATTATTTTAGTTTGTAGTATTTTTACATTTTTGAATAAACAGAACGTTGATGATGCACAGTTCAAATAGGTCACAATTTTGCTTTGAGTTCTACCATATGCAAATCAGATAACGTTTTGTAGTAAAATGACGTAACGGGCGGTTTCTTATTTTGTAAACAGAATAGAGAATGTTTCATAGACGATTATAACAAGTAGCTGAATTGTTGTTTACAGCTTCTAGTTAATTAACAGTGACGCTTCAATAACCAATTAAGTACCTAATTTCGCAAGTACTTATCTAGACGAAAAATATGAACAAAAAATTTAGACAGATATCAAATCAACCTATCGCCGTCCACTATTGAACGAAGGTTTCCCCAAGGAGCGCCAACCATCCCGGTCTTGGGCAATTCACGTTCATCCGCTGGCAGCCACCTTCTTCAAGTCGTCGGTCCACGGTCGCGCCGCAGGGCACCCTTCACTACGTTTGCCTAATCGTGGTCTCCACTCTAGTACACTTCGGGTCCAGCGACCATCGGTACGTCTGGAGACATGGCCGGCCCACTTACACTTCAGCGTACTAATTCTCCGTGTGATGTCAGTTACTCCCGTTCGCTGTCGAATAACCTCGTTATGAAATTTATCAACCAAAGAAACACCCAACATCGCACGCTCCATCGCACACTGAGCTACTATAAACTTGTGGACCAGTCTAGTGGTAAGTGTCCACGTCTCGGCTCCATATGTTATTACGGGTAGGATGTACTAGTCACTAGACGCTAGACTAAGATACGCTTAGACAGATAATAGACTACAGGCCCGTTAGGGTGTCCCTTATATGACAAAAAAAAATTTTTTTTCGAATTTCGAAATGCATACCCTCTATAATTTTTACTAATGCTATAAGATACTTAAATATAAAATTTTATCAATCTAGCATAATTGCAACCAGTGCCGACCGAGCTTCAAAGTTTAGTAAAAAACGTGTTTTGTCCTAAAATTTCAGTCTGCTATAATTTCACTATAAATGCAATGAATTAAGTGAATAAAATTAAATAATAAATTAGATGAACATTAATCTTTAATTAAAAACATAAAGAAATAAGAATCATTCAGGGTAACTTCTTTTTAGAGTAGTTTTTTTACAGTCTGGATACAATTTTAGATGTTCCTGGACACAGCGCAGCAAGAACTGTTTTTGTTCTTCTTCAGCCGTGATAAGTCCGTTAAAATCTTGCATTAATTTAACAGCCCTTTCAGCAGTATCATTTACAACTCTCAAATAAATTATTATTCTTTTAGCCTCCAGAAAAGCAGCATTGTTATTCCAAGAAGATACATCTTCCTTTAGAAAACTGTCGTCGATCTGCAGTCGTGATAAAAATTGTTTGCTTTTTTCCGATACGAAATCATCCAGTGCTTTGTCTAAAAAAAAGAAAAATAAGTTAAATAACAAATAAAAATCAACAACAATTTTGAAAATAAATAAATAAGTATTGGACATTGAAATTGAAATCCAACAAAAAGTCAATTTAACTTACCAAACAACTTTTGAGTCAGTTCTTCCTTCGACGGGTCATAGCGTTTGCTAAAATCTGAGATTTTGTCCCTGTTGAAGTTGGCAATCATCTTCTTCTTAGTTTGGTTGTCAACTTCATCATCAAATAGTGATAGAATGACTGTCTCTTCACATAAATACCACAAGTGATGGCTGAACTTGGTTATAGAAGCTTTAGAAATTGTTGCGTCAACTTTTTCATACTCTTTTAACATCTTCAAGAAGCGCAAATCTTGATTAGGTGCTTTGGTCGCCACTGTACATTCGAGCCAAGGTTTAACATACAATATTACGAGAAATAAGCAAACATCTTGTAGAGCCTTTTTGTCCTTCGCAGTTACTCTACATTGTGACTGAAGCAAACATATTTTTAAAGAATAGATCGCTCTCGCCATCCAGCGTGCTTGATGTATAGCTCCGGGGGGCCTTAGTTTTAATTTTTCCTCTGTGTCTCCTCCTAAAAATATTACGCACAGTTCGACCAATTCGCGGTAATCATCTCTTACAAAACCTTTATCTAATTCTGCCTTATAAAATAGTAACAACGCTTGAATGTCTGTCTCGGCAACCCGTGCTTTTATGAAATTAAGAGATGGTTCAATTTTAGTACAATCAATGTTTTTCCAATTTTCTTGGAACTTTTTGAACATCAGAATATCTGGGCTACTAGTAATTTGCTTAATCTTGGTTTCAAAGACAGCTTTTAGGACCAATTCATAAACATGATGACGACAGGCGAAAAGCAACAATTCTCTTCCTAAAGTTTGCTCCAAAATAGCACAAGCTCCATTGAAACGGCCCATATTGGAAGCTGTTATGTCGCAGCACATTATTTGCACTTTATCATAAAGGTTCCAGTCAAAGAGAGCTGCTGATACAGCCTTCGCTTAATGTTTTCCAGAAGAACTTTCTAGTTTCGGCACTGCAAGAAGCTGCTCTCTATCGTCAAATGAAGCTATAACTGGCAAGCGTTCTTCTTTTGAACTCCGTACATCCAACCCCGGTAATAGTTTTCCATCCCAATGGACTGTGACTATGTCGGGTACATTGTTTTGGAAGTTAGATTTTATTGCTTCTGCCCTTGATTTTCTAGTTTCAGTACGAATTCGCTGAATCGAAGATTTGTTAATACAGAAATCATCGCTGCTCAGACCAAGCGCTTCTACCACCGCATTAAGAATGTAAACGGTATCTCTAATGCTTAACTGGCATCGATCTAAAGCTGCAACTAGTTTAGGTGTTATAAGATTCTTTCTACCTCTTTTTGAACTTTGTTCATGGCAGGGAACGTCCGGTAAGCTGAGTTCAGAATTCAAGATCTGTTCTTCGTCTGAATCTTCTACACTGTCTAAGTTATTTGTGGTGGAAGTAGATGCAACAGCTAGTGATTCTCTTTGTCTTACAATCCTTTCCTCTTCTTCCAATCGTCGTTGTCTAGATCTTTGTTCTTTTTCCGCCAATTTTTTATCTACACCACCTAAGCATCCCGGTCGACCTGGCTCTCTCTGTTTCATTAAAAATAATTTATCTTGCTCTATTTTCATTCTCTCAAAAGCATCAGCATGTGCAATATCAAACAAATTATCAAGATTAATTATAAAATTGTTCTCACGACTCTTAAACGTAATCTGAGTTTTCTTACAATTTTTTTGCAACTCTCTCCAAACATGATATAAATCAATAAATTTCTTCACGCAGTTAGGAAATGCCCTTGTTGGAATTCTTGCTTTTTCCCAATATATGATGCACTCCCTAATCACAAGATTTGCACTTTCACTAACAGTCAATTTAACCTCACGAATATTGTAAAATAGGACTGAGAGAACTTGTCGATTAGATGGTAATTTTGCACCATTTATTTGGTAGCTAGTCAATCCGATAAGAAAAATATTTTGTTTATCACTCCGTAACTCCACCGACATGTTTACGCACTAAACAATGAAGCACTAATAGTCTCAAAAATCACGTACGAAATGGCAAATAAAACATGTCGTAACAGGTCACTGGGCAGTACTTAAGCAACTTGTATCGACAAGTTTAAATAGCAAGTCGGCACGGGTTATCGTTTATATATCGAACTAATATTTTTTTCTAGACAATATAGGGTTATTACGAAACTTTTAAGAAGGTATGCGTAAAAAAATATCGAACTTGAAATTTAAGGGACACCCTAAGGCCCGTGTTGAAAAAGTTATGGGTCATTTGAACCACCAGGTGACCTATCTAGAACGATATAAGAGCATAAAATAATAAGATTCAGCACTATGCCGTCACTTGTAAGCTGTCCAACTGAGTGCAGGTGAGAATTCGAAAGTACAGGTAGAGTGAGTACATTTTTGTCATATATTTTTGTACGGCATTCTTACCACCGATAGATCCATTAAAAATAATAAGAAAACGCGCAGTGCCGTAAAAAAATGGTGCGCCACAAAGTCGGAATTTTTTTTTATTTTCCGACAATTACCGGAGTAAGTTTGGTCATTTGATTTTGTACGGCATCTGTGTCATACTATTTCAATACTGCTTCTAATCTATTATTCTGCAACGCCGTACAAAAACCATGCGACAAGGGGAAAAAATTAAGGGTTTCAATCCCCTCTCTTTCTGTAGTCCAGGGGGTGATTTGAAAAAGTACGGCTTCGGTTCCAAAACATTATTTAGCACTCAAAAGTACTATTAAAAGTAATGCCGTTAAAAAATGATTGTTCTTTTGAATGTATATCAATAATCATCATAATTTCATCGTATCCTTGAGTTATAGAGCTGTAAAGTCATTTGATCCTGTACGGGAACTTTTTTTTAACATGATATTGTAAAATACAATTGTTATATAGTATTGCCGTTCAAAAGAAACCGTTCTAAAAAAAATATAGAGAAATGGAAAAACTGAAATTTTACAAATTATTGTAAAAGTTTAAATATCATAGATTAATGAAATATAGCAGTTTTCTACATTTTATCACTTGTTTTAAATAGTATTAACATAGATAAATTAGGAAAAAATGATGCCGTACATTTTTATGCAGACCATATCTTTAAGGCTGATGAAAGTGACGCTACAATTTTAAGGGTACTTTATGGCCATCTGATACAGTACGGTATTAACATATTTTTGAAGAGAACAATTGATAATATGATACAATCATTATGACGTCTAACTGAACTGAAACGGTGTGTATATTATGTCCAAGAATTGAAACTGTCAATCCAAGTATCAACAGTTTTATATATTTTTTGGTTTAATATATACTTCAAAAATTATTGATACATACATGTAATTGATTTGTTTTAACACTAAACTAAACTAAACATCTTACTCGGGTCCAAGCCGAGTATATCCGAATAAAATACGATATTCCCAACAAATGTGTCGCTCCAAAAATGTGCGAGCCTACTTATGATACTGAAATTAGTAGACATGTAACAATTTTTGTTCAAACAACAAAATTAGTACAAATAAACTATCTAAATGCCGTATAAAAAAAAATCACCTTGCATTTCGTTATATGGATTTTTTCTTTTTGATTTTTTCTTTTACAGTTTTTTTCTCCCTTTGAACCAACGAAAATGTACGGCACATGAAAAAATATTATCTATGCATAAAATACTTTCAAAATAAATTTATTTCATGTTGTGTCAAATCACCCCTTGGACTACGGAAAGAGCCCCTCTCTTTGCAATCAAAATGCAATCAAATAAAAAACTGAATCAAAATGTTTAGGAATTTCTAAGAAGAGTCTACGAGCTATGATGTGGAGTCAGAACAGATTTCCATAGATAATTTAAAATATCATCATCATCATCTCAGCCAAAAGTCTTCCACGGCTGGACATAGGCCTACCCAAAGTTCTCCACAACAGCCTGTCCCATGGCGCCCGCATCTAACGGCCGTTCGCGACCGAATACATATAACAGGAATTATTAAAAGCTTAGCATGTAATTGCGTCGGGGTTTTTCCGATGCTTGCAAGAATATTTTGAGTAAGTAGAATTTTTGTATTTGTTCGTTCCATATCCGGTCAGTTAAGATCGAGGAGTTCTCTTACTGTGTTCTTATTTAAGTCTACGCTCGCCCTGCACTTATACTTGTGCGACACCAGGGTAAGTTCTTGGTAAGTAACTAATTCGGTGAAATAAGTAAGATTTAAGAGAATATTACATCAAAGTAATCTTTTGTACACCTGTTACTTTACAAACGTTATATATTGGTCTTAAAAGGCAACAAAAAAATGTAACAAAAAATGCGAAATGCTGCATCTTATTATAATTAAAACTGAAAACAGTAAAATAAAAAAAAAATAAAGATAAAAGTAACCTAAAAAAACGTAAAAAGATAAAACCAACTCGTAAAAATAACTTTTGAACTCATTTTGGATAGAATAATTTTAGTCATGATTAATAAATGGGTTCCGATTTAGAATTAAAATTATTTTTTTTATTTTATGTGTGGTTTAGTACTGAAGTTATTTTAATGTTCACTTTTAATCTGAAGAAGCTGTTTCTTTCTTTTCAGTCTTTATTTAAAGAATTTAAGCATTGATTTTTTATGCACTCGTGTTTTATTTATAAATTTTATTTAACTATTTTGAGTCGACGAACCTTGAACAATCTACAGAAGAAAATTTGCTACATTATCAATCATTTTGTTAAAACCATCTTATCAATAAGAAAAATTAAAAAAACTCATAACTCGATTATGAAATTTAAAAAAAAAATTGATATAGCCAATTTTACCTGGGCCATTATTGTCAATCTATTAACACCTCATCTCACTTCACCTCACCTCACTCATTTAAATTGGTTCAATAGTTTAGACGCTACGGCGATCATAAAAACATACATAGACTGCCAGAACTACTACCCTCCCTTTAATCTTTAAAATAGTTATGTACAAAATAGAGCAGACGGGTAAGTAAAGCCTGACCGATTCAATGATGTTTGATTTTTTGGGTTTGTCTCTTTCCCGAGTAAGTGAATAGTTTTACAAATATTTTAGAAAATCTCTAAAAAAAGAAAACTTTTCTTACATAAGAAAATATATTTACCCACATGAGAAAAGATATTTTTCTAATTCATTTTTCATCCAAATTTAATTTGAAACACGACTTAAAGGGTATCTGAAATTTAATTTGTTACCAAAGTCTGATATCCAACGAGGTGAGACTGTAGGAAAATGTTAATTAGTTGCAAAAAACAGTTTTTGTTGTTTCACAGTATTTTTCTCTCGAATAGTCTATTTCTTATCAGTAGTTGAGTCAATTTTAATGGTACAATTTTGTTTATTCTAATACACAAACGCCTGTGACGTTTTTGAAGATATATATTAACAATTACATTGCACGCTTCTTTAGTGTGATTATTTTCTTCAAGTTTTGACACAATTTATGCAGATTAAAATATAATTTTATAGTAAATCTCTTTAAAAATTACTGAGTTCGTGAATAATTCATGTTAACCTTTTGGTTAGTTTACTAAAAGCATCTTTCAGATTAACAACACCAGTTAACTTCTGTTACGTTATAAATAGTTTTATGTCTCTGAAACTCGTGACGGCTCGTCGTAAGTGGCTAGAATTAAATCGGAACTAGTTACAAAGACTAATTTCACCTGTTCCGTAAGATGATGCAACAAAATACGCATTTTCATTTTCCATCAGAACAAGGAAATATTTGAGTGTTAAGTTACCCTATATTGATTTGATAAGAAACGTTTACCTACCCACAATTTAGCTACTGGTCTGTGAGATAGTCCGTTACTATAAACCGACACTGAACTTTGTATCATCCATAAAATAAACGTAAAATAATATCTAAAGGTGAAAGTCCAAACTTATTTATTGCGTCACAGGTACCGTCAAATCTTAGACAAATTACCAAAATGTTAAAAAAATAACACTTTTATCTGAGTAACAATTACAATTTGGTGGGTATATCCGCGTTACAAAAATATTCATGTTGAAAGTAAACTGAAACATGCAGATCTTAATAACTTTTTAAATAAGTAAAAGACTTAAGAGTCACTCTTCGCAGTCTTAAGATCTTTAGGTTAGACTTAGATAGAGCGTTGAGCGTATAGTTGATACCCATATGTGATGTACCTAGACAAAAAAGGTGGCCCGCCTTTCAGCTCATTGCACTTCTCGGGAATGAAATACACAAAGCATAGGCAACCTAAATGTGTAATAAATATTTATTTACTATAATTTAATAGTGGTCATGATTATGAAAAATTGTTGAAAAACATTAACAGACGGTTTCTAACATTTCGCAAATTTCCAAAAGTATGGTAAAACATTGACAAAATCCTAATTATGTGTGATGAAAAGTTCAATAAAATTAGATTCTTGTGGCAATCAATTTGGTTTAGTGGTGGTGGAAGTAAGTTAGCATAAATCTCCATACAAGCCATACAAAAATATATAGGTAGGTATTCTCTTTTTAAAACAATACCATTGATAATAAATTATTTATATAGTGCTTTTATATTGTAATTGATGTGTTAGTTTACGTCTTAAGGGTTACGTACATACAATGTTTACTTTGTCTCACCCGCCGTATACTTATCATATATTCATTCATGCATTTTCATGACTAAATCACAAACAATAATAAAGCTGTTGTATCGCGTAGTAGAGAGTGATTCTGGACGATACATCGTAGTAATATCGATGATAGCGTGTTGAGAGTTGAGTCACTGCTAAAATGTTTATAGTCTGGTAGGTAGCTAGATTCCTCTTCACAGCAACCGACACGCGTGGGTACTTATAACGGCGCGCCCGCCACTCATTGCCACTCCACCACGCTCCACGCTGCGTTACTGAGCTCGCATAACTGATTTTTTTCCAGTACGTCTTTCAATTGATTGGAAGCGAAGTAGTGATAATGAAGCAAGGGTGGTTAATATTTTTCTTCGTCTGCACCATGGCTGCTGCCATGGTTCCCAGGATGAGGGTGAGTAGATTTTGAAAATGCTTTTTTGGTGAAACAATTGATAAGTGTACACTTTCTTCCCTGTTTTGGTGGTAAACGTTTACCGTCGTAACAATTCACATTTAGGTAGTGCAAAAAGTGTAAAAATAAAAGTTAAAATGGTATTTTAGCCTACCTACAAATCGTAATTCGATAAAAGGTTTATTAGACCAGATGTTATTTTTAAGAGATTTTCTTTAATGTTCTTAGCTTTAACTACGTACATAATTAAAGATAAATATTCTATTCCTTTTCTTGAACCTCGTTTTTAACGTTAAGTTTATTGTGCAAAATAGTACAAAAGAAGAAAACTTCGGGTATTCAAAAATACCGATGTGTAAAGTAATGGCCATTATGTTTCCTTTAATTACTCATTGAAATATACGTATCAGCAGTATTTTTCTGGCTGAACTTAAACCATTTCACAGTTAAGAAATTTTTGAAACATAAGTAGAAACATAAGTCTAATCAAAGGTAATCTAAAATATTCTAGATAAAGAGTTAAGTGATAAAGATTAATGGGAAGTACATAGTTATATAATGGAAACAATATGAGCGACGATAACTGTAAACTTATCGAATTGCACTTTCTTACGAAGAAAAAGAAATAGTTATTGCAATTCTTCTGATAAACATGTTATACGCAATAAATTACATATTCTATGATTCTGACATAAAATCTTGTCTGACTTTTCGTCGGCTTATTAAATACATCGATAAAGAACATTAATAAATTACGTTGGCCTGTGTACTACGAATTAGTGGCGTACATAAATAAGTTTATTCCACATAAAATTGTAATGTTATGAACTTTTATCACTCATTATTTTAACAAAATATCTTTATTTACATTACTGTCTTGCTGTGAATCATTTTTTCATAATTTTTTCCTACCTATGTGAATGATCGATGTTTATTAAACGCGTCAAATCCTTGAACCAAACCTTATATAGCACACGGTACACGGCACGGTAGTACGGCACCTGTACGACTGTACAGTAAGCCAAAACCTCCTTTCCTAAGGACTGACCTAGGTCCACCAGTGGACTGCTGTGAGATGATGATGATGAAACGTGCCAAATGTGCTATTTATTCGTTTTCATTGAAGCACATTGCATTTACAACGACATGGTGTCTGGCAACTTTGTTCAAATATGTATCCAATTCTTGCTCATTTAGGTTTTTGGAGTGATGATCGTAATCTTTAAAAATCCCAACTTGGCGAAATAGCTCATTGTAAATTTATCATCTATACCAATTACTATCAATGAAAATAAAAAATTGAACGCACTTATGACTATTTTTTGAAATCTTATTATATTACGTATGTAAATTTATAAACTACATATAAACAGTAAGTAGTCTACATTAATTAACTTGAATATGTGCATTGTATTCTTACCAACAAATGTAAAATTGTTGCGAATCGGTATTCTTTGTATGTAACTTTGAATGTTATACGTTTATGTTCAAAATTTTCAGAAAAAAAGTAAAATGAAGTGAATATTGATTAAGCGTTAAAATAAATAAATAAATAATTTCATTAACAGTAAATTTAAATATTCATAAAAAAAAATAACGTTGTTTGACGGTACCCTGTAAATCACGTCTTTCAAATCTGTCGAAATCTGTTGAGTTGGGTTTAATACCGGTCTATGACACCTTGATGGTGAATTCGACAAAACTCTAAAGAAATAATCCTTGGAATACACATATACCTTCGGTTCCTATATCTAAAGAATACACCGTCAAAATTTGAAGCAGCAAATTTATTTAGAAATGGGCTCCTTCGTATCATATGCTCATATTTTTTACATTTTTACTTTTTATACTTCATTTGTCGTAGTAGACAGAGGAGGTCCGATGGCTCTACTTGATATTTGCTCACCTTTAGTTGGCCTTTCAGAAGACACTATATTGTCTTGACGTTCCATTAGTGACAGTAGGGGCATCCTATTAACGGTCGAGGGGCCAAAAAATATACGAACGTGTGTAAAAAGATCTAAAAACAATCACTGAAAACTGGAAAAAACTTATTACTACTAATTTATTATTATACGGATTATTTTGTGGTATTATTTAAATTTACACATTCTGATGTCTGGCATATATAACATTTGAAGTAGGTAGTAAGAATTGTTCCGTGGACTTTTCACTGATTTACTCGTAAGCTTTCAAGAAATTAGTCCATAAATAAAATGTTAACTACGCATGTAGTAAATCTGTTTATAGACGTGACTAATGTTTATGACCGCTTCGAACAACCGCCAACTTTTCTTCATTGAAAACATTAGAAGGTGTTCTATGTTCCTTTTCTCACAAACAGATATACGTCATATACTCGGTGATCAAGGCATTTCTACATGTGAACTTTTTTTTACAATTATTTAAACACTTTGGCGCTCCTAATAACAAAATTCTGTTATACCTGTCACATAATACCCACACATGAATATTAAGTCTGAATAGAATACATAACTATAAATTTTAAGTTTATTAACCAAGAGCGTGTCGGGCCCTGCGGGATTTAGGGTTCTTATTTTTCGTAGTTGTTTGCTATAAAATGTGAACTGAGAAGACGCTTTCTAGTTTATGGTTCAAGAGTCTATAATTTTCGAAATGGGTTCGAGAGTGACATCTAGTTACGGCTTAGAACTAACAAGCAAATAAAGTAGTGTTTCATCCTTTGGCAAATATTGCTCCGAAAAGAACATAACTCAATTTTACTTTTTCCTTCCGAGTTTGTTAGTAGCACTTAAGTTACATATTTCGTAAACGTATCACTGAATCGGAAAATAGCCTTTACAAAGCTTCAATTTTTCGTATATGTATATGGTATGAGTTATCTAATGCTACCCAACACTGTGGAATAGCCGAGAAATAGAACATTTACTAAATTACTATTCAAAGTACCTGCTTTGGTTTGCACAGCTAATCTACATTGACTTCGTATCGCCTTTAATCTTGGTGTTTTCATCAAAGTTTAATATGGATTCGAATATCCCTACGGTTGACGGTGGCCAGGATTATTCGTAGTATCGGTAGTAGTGGGAACATGAGCAGCGATAAATGATAAGATAATAAAACTTGTATTAATACTCCCTACGTAGTCGTTAAAAAAAGGTAACAAATCGTGTCGTTAAACAAATTTTAATTGTTGTGCATACTCTAACATTGTTTTTTGTACGTGTGTAGCTGAGCGTTCAGTGTGATCATATGGTTAGGTATGAGATAAATGAATGACTGAGCTGCTTATGTACGAATTGCAAAAACGCTCCCGTGTTGTCGTATATGCTTTTGAAGAAAGGACCATATCTTTTTTAACCAACCTGAACACAGACAATATACGTGTCTCTACCATCGTGTTACCTAACCGATGGTAGTCAAGATCAACAACCCAAAACGCTACCGTCAATAGCGTGCCGTAACCGTGAACTAATATTACAAGCCTAGACTATACTCACATTCATACATATATACAAAAAAAAATATTATAAAAATCAATTCTCACGTCAGAAAATAAAATAAAAAAAATAGACAAGTTGAAAATAAGACATACAACAATAAATTAAATGTCCATCACCTTTAAACACGAGACACGTAAATGCAGGAGGGAGCTTCATCAATGTCAAGGGAATTGCCATTTAAACAATCTAAAATTGTGTAGTAAATTTGTAATTATTTAATTAAGCATACTTAATTCTTGCATCTTGCCGTGGAAAAGGTTCGCCTAATTTTTGTAGTCCAGTCGTTGGCAATACCAGTTTATCTTTATTTCCAGAGCTGATTTCATGAATATCACTAAATTTTGTAAATAAATGAATCATTTTCTTTACGTACTTAATTTTTTCATAAATATATTGAGATGGGACTGTCATGATAATAATTTCTTTAAACCTACACCTTAGTGACTATCTATAACTGAGATTATAAATTACGCGAATAGTTCTTTCTTGCAACGCAAAAATTCTTTGAACGCCAGCAGCATTTCCACACAACATAATACTACGAATATAGCTAAATACACCAGTTTAGTTTAAATTCACTACTTGTTTTTACATCGGTTAATTGATGAATTTTATAAACTGCGTACGCTGCCTAGCTGAGTCTACTCGACAATCCATCAACGTGTAAGTAGTAATCAACTCTAGACTGTAAATATCAGTGGGGCCCCCACTGATATTTACAGTCTAGAGTTGTACGCAAAAACTTGAGTGTTCACAAGATTCGACTCCTTTCCATTCATCAGTACACGAGGGGAAAACACTGAATGAATAGATTAGCACTGGTTTTGTGAGATGTCATGATATCATTCTGGTCAAACTGGCCATTTTTATATTTTTTTTGTGTGTAACTGGTGTTATTTACGTGTATTAACTTTTTTCTTTTTAAAATTTTAATTTTTAGTTTAGCTAATTCACAACACATCGAATAAATTCTTATTAGACCAGGCTCTTCTAATAAATATTAGTGGTTCAAAATATCATGTCTAATTAGACAAGAAATTTAAAATTCAAGAATCACTTTCTATCAAGTAATTAAAGCTAGAAGATGTTAAAAAAATATGTATCTTTAACTAACAACTGTTAGTAAAATAAATTTCTAATTTACTGTGTAGTAATTTAGGGTGGAGGACAATTATGATCGTGAAACCTTGGTCCGCAAATTTCTTAGTGCAGATAGAAGGAAGATTGCTTAGGTCTGTTAGGATTCTCAAGAAGGGGGACATCGCGTCATTTTAATAAGCCGCGCTTAAGAAATGAAACCAATATTCTTTAAATAAAGTGTATACCTCCAGGCAAACATTGTTGCCTATTTTAGATAATCTATTTTTCTTTCGAGTTGATGCGGCGCAATAACCTAAGAAAATAAAACAGGTCAATCGCCTACATATCGAAGGCCGAATGCCGTTTCCTGTTTACACGCTGTAACGCGAGTGTGGAATCTCGACTCGTGACAGTTAGTATACGTTAGCGACTTGAAAGTAGCGGGTGGTTGTGATTTGCATAGGCGAGGCGGTGACAGCAGGCGCCGCGTCTTACACGCGCACGCGCCGGATACGCTCAAGGGCGCACGTTACACATCGTACGATCTTCTGTCATCTTGGCGTACTGATCATGAGTAATCATGACGTAATATAATTATTGTTCAACAAGTAAGTAGCTCAGTGAGACGATGCCTGTGAAGTGGGACCAGGCATGAATGGTAATATTGACAGTTAGGGTTGATATGTTTTCGATTTCGGACTTGTTCTATAAGGGACTTTTTAAAACTTTTATCTTTAACATCTCCTAAGTAAATGGTAATGATGAAATGAGAACATATGTTCGAGGTAATATGAAAACAATGAATGAATTCATAAGGTCCAGAAGATTTGGTTTAAATTTAATTGAATAAGCAAAAATACTATAATTAAAAAACTGTCACTTTAGATAAACACTACCTTACCTTCCCGTTGACTAAAATTAAAAAAGTAATTATATTAATTTATCAAAAAGGATTGATAAGCGACTATGAAGTTTTGAAATTACAATTCTTTGAAGAGCTTTGAAAAATATACAGTTATGCGAAGTGGTTGCTAGAGATGGTAATACCAAATAGAAACTTATTAGACATTATTAGATGTGTGATTAAATTCTCATAATATTTATAATAGACTACATTAAAAATTTTCTATTCTTTAGAATCGTTAGAATCTCAAGGTGTATTTTTAAATTATTTATTTATGTTGATTTTATCCTACCTTCATTTTACCAAAAACAAACAAGGTCTTTGTACAACGCCGCCTATGAGAAATTTTGTAAATATACGTTACCTACCTTAGGTATTAGATATTAGTAGTTACCTTATGTAGTAGTTACCTTAGTTATTAAGTATTATATTTATAGTACTTATGTCTATATTAAGAGTATAAAGGCCCGTGTCATCCTGTCATTGTTCGTACTCACAATTTTTTTATTTATTTTATGACATATCTTTGCATTGCGTTTAATTCTCGGGAAATATTGCGATAGTATTTACCAATAGAGAGTACCGAAAGTGTGGTCCAATAATCATTGACGTACGTAGGTACCCGATAACTTTCTTGCCCTTTGCGACAATTTTATCAATACTTTTGCAGATAAAAAATGACTTGTGCCCATTACTTTTACACTGGCGCGTGTACTATCGCTTATTATGAAACACATCAATCAAACCATCGTTTACAATAATTTATAGGCTTCCTATATCTGTGTAACTCGTACACGATGTTAATTTTAACAATGTTTAGTTTATTTGTTTTATTTTAAATATTTTTAATTCTCACATGATTCATGAATAAATACCTACTTACTAAATTTGGTCTATGTTATCTTTTGACCGTTTTTTTTTCAGTAACTTGTACCATGTTGAGTATCTTCATATTTGTTATATCTCTCACACGGCAGTCTGATCTCAAACCAGGCAGAACCAAAACTGCATTGCATGGTAATTAACTTGCTGATTAACGTACTTACATATGTCTAAAGACATATTACAGTTTAATTACACCCAGACACAGCAAATGATCGCGTTCATTATAAAATAATTTTCCTAGAACGGAATCAAACCCACGACCGTGAAACCAACAGGCCCGTCACGTTATATTCCTACTTTATTCGTAATAATAAAATATTTTATTATATTTCAGCGATCGCAGTCCGAGGTGACCAGGATCTGTGCACCTACCACACCCTGCGGCTGGTCTATTTACAACCCCGAGTTCAAGATAATAGAGATGAATATCACTAATACGTAGTAAGTTTACATCTAATTACATGTATATCATGGTAAGATAGTTATAAATACAATGGCTATGTGGTGACGAATTAAGGAAACAGGATGTCACCACCTCTATTCATCCCGTAGGTGTTTTAAAAACCAGCCAAATAACCAAACTACGCAAGACAATACCATAGGAGTGAAAAAAAAAACCATTTTTTTTAACGTGTGGAAGCCCCCTCGGGCCGTCATCCACCGGGGTTAACGGCGGTAGTGGTGACACATCGGGGTGATGTGTCGGAATCGAACCGACTAAAATCACACGATGTGCCACTCTGTGCCTGAGACACGGCGGCCGGGCGGCTTCCTAGCCGGGCGGCGGCCTCCCGAAGAGGGTGGCCGAGCTAGCAGGCGCCTGCTAGCTCGGCCACCCTCTTCGGGTACACTCTCTATTCAAGCGACGTACGGCACACTCGAACGTCGCCTTCTCCTCCATGAGGCGCTGGTAAGCGCGCTTTCGCCGTGGAGATCGTCGTTCCGGGCCTTCTCCGCCCAGTCTGGCCAGCGAATTACAGTAGATTCTAAAAAGGGATCTACGTGCCGCAGTAAATTAGTAAAGTCTGTTGATCACGATTAAAGAAACATTTAATACTATGTATATCATCAAACTATTCTTATTTACCAGTTTAAAAGCTTAAGGTGCTGTTATAGTGTTAGCTCAGATTAGATATGTAAGTATTTAGATTAGATTTAATTGTTTTACTTACAACTCTTTGGTTAGAAACACTCTGTAGTGCGCAGTAACGGACTCGATTTTAGAATGAACTGCATAATAGTAATATAATTAGTAATTAATAGTTACAAGAATCCGTTAACATTTGAATCTAAAATCCCGCGCAAACGAATACCCGTGGGACGTGGGGGGGTTTTATTTAAACAACAGTTCGATAATTACTGTGAGACGCTTATTTCGTGTTGAATACGATTTACACGACTTAAATCAGTGTCGGAGTACTCCTTTAATAGAGAAATGGGTGAAGAAGTTCGAAGAGACGGGACCTACGCTAAATGTGAAGGAAACTGGAGGCCCACCGACTTCTTGGACCGAAGAGAACGTGCAGCAAGTTACCGCTTCTGTTAGACGTAATTCAGATTTATCGACGCGCAGACGTTCGGTTGAATTAGGGTTATCCCGCACATTATTACGCCGTATTTTTAAATTACATTTGAAATTACATCCCTGTAAGATCCAGATAGTGCAGGAACTAAAACCTAAATAATAATAATTAAATTTACGCAAGTCGTATGCCGTAACAATGTTGAAACGATTCAGTAATTTTGACAATATCTTACTTTCTGACGAAGGCCGTTTTCATTTCAATGAACATGTATACAAACAGAATTGCAGGTTTTAGAGCAGTGAAAATCCCAAAGCTAAACACAAAAAGCCACTTCATTCTCCCTAGATAACTGTATGGGCTGCAATTTTAGCAAAAGGAATCATTGGACCCTACTTTTTCGAAGATTCTCGTGGCCGTTAAGCTATTGTTAATTCTGCTGGCTACTTAGGACCAATGTTACTGGAATTTGCTGGCTACAATCGTAACACATGGCTTCAACAAGATGAAGCAACTTGTCACACATCCAATGAGTCCCTGCCGGTGGTCAAAGATATGTTTCCGGAAAAGCTAATTTCCAGACGAGGTGACATTCCATGGCCATCCACAAGTCCAGATCTATCCCCAGCAGATTTCTTTTTATAGGGTTATTTGAAGAATCGTGTCTACATCAATAAACCAAATACACTACATTAACTAAAAGAAAAATCGGCAAAGAGATATCGGTGATCTCGCGTTATCTTTGCCGACGAGTATTCGAAAATTTCGGTGCTCGCTTAGAAGAGTGCAAACGTCAAAACGGTGATCATTTAGACGAAGTAATTTTTAAAAAAATAATTCCAATTATGCTTTCTTGTAAATAATCATTTTTTATAATATATCAAATGGTTTTTTATATGATTTTTTGTGAAGAAAATAATTTTCTTCTGTCTTCTATATAATTCTTTACATCATCATCATCTCGGTCGACAGACATCCACTACTGGACATACGTCTTCCCCAAGGCATGCCATAATGACTGGTCCTGTACTGCCAGGCCGTCGGACTTCAAGTACTTACTGTCTCTGTCTTCTTCTTCTTTAAATACTTTATTTATTTTTATAGTATAATTAAATTTTTTGAATTTAATGTTTGTAACAATTTCTCATTATATTTGTCTATTCTGTAAGTCTTTGAGTAAAATCATTTGCATAGGGAAACCACATCTTTTATTGGCTGATGATATTGGCTTATTGTAAATCACAATTATTAATTTGTTATTTTCTCTTGGCAGTTGTATATGCAGTACAGACAAAATATGCGACGTGTATGAGGACGACACCACAGCGAGCACATTAGTGATGCGCTGCACAAAGCCGAAAGCCAGCTAGCGCACACACACGCGAACGCCGCTCTGTTAGCCGACGTCGCAAAATCTCTTAACCCACCGTTACAGCCATTACATATCTCATATCATAAACTGACAATAAATCATCCTGACACATTTTGATTTAAGGTTTAAGAGCATTTTAGGGCTGAGTGGTATCCAATTCTCTCGATCAATTCAATCATAACTAAAATCATGACACAGGTTTCTACCTGTCTGACGAAACTTTGAATTCAGATCACAATCAACTTTTTTGTAACTTAGTCGATGAAATTGAGCTCTATTCTCTTTTGATTTCTTGTCCTTCAACTTCATACTCCTGTGACTATGAAGATTAATAATACCTCTGTTACCTTTAGTACGAATAAATATTGCATAAATAGTAACTAAAGGAATTAAATGTTATTATAATAATATAATATTAACGTTCAATCATTAATATTAATTTTAATTTTACCGAATAAGTCTGTGTTAATATTTGTATGTGTGTGATAGTAAAATGACAAACTTTTAAGTAGATAATATCAATATAGGCACAACATTAAGTACAACATTGATTAATATTTAATTGACAATCTGAATCTGTTTCATTTAGCCTCAGCCTAGGCACATGCATTATTTAAATTGTATTGATTAATTCACCATTTTATTTGCCTCGCTATAAATTTTATAATAATAATAAGAGTACTTACTAGTTATAGTTTAAAATAAGTGTATGTCATAAATAACCTACCGATGGAGAAAGACTAGCGCGTCGTTTTAAAGTTCCTATTTTTTATTATTTTTAAAGTAGTAAATACAAATATAGATAATTAATGTCATTTTTTAAAAAAAGTTCAATAATAATTCATAATAAAGTTGATTTATTTATTAGGATTATTTTATAAATTGTAACACTTTTCAAAATAAATGACTGGATGCTACGCTTCTTTTGTTTTCATATTAACCTCTTTAGATACCATTTAGAATAAAATTGGTTTGAAAAGATCTTTCAATTGAGTAGGATGAGTGTCAGTATCTACGGCTTAAAACTGTTAAACAGCAATACCAACTGTCAAGGCTAATACTAAGAAATATTCTCGCTAAGAAAGCTTAAGAATAATTCTAGAAAAACATGGAGGTGCCCCTCCTGAAAAATGCCTCTAGAGCAAATTGACTGTTAATTTCTCATTTATAAAATTTAGATTCTCCAAATTAAAATTATAAATTATTCTATTTAAATTTTTTACCTACTCAAACTTAGTTATCTAGACTCTAAGAGCTATATACGCGTAGGTACCTGTATACTTCATAATTAATAGCGGTTAGGAATACAGTAGCTTTCTTTCAACTTTCACTTTTAAAGACTACAGCCGTTGGTCTTGCTTCACACTTGATTTTCTCTACACAACCTCAAAGACCTTAACGCAGCAGTATGCCGCTGCAACCAAGTCTTTGATTTTACGACCACAGTCACGTTATCATTTAATTCATATAAAGCTGTTGAACTGTCTCCGCTACCCACATTTTATTAAAATGTGTCAATTTTATATCTAGTAAAAGATTAGGCGTTTATATTGTACCTTACTGGGTGGAAAATGATGATAAAGACAAAGTTGTTACACGTTTCATCATCATCATCTCGGTCAGAAAACGTCCACTGCAGGACATAGGTCTCTCCCAAATTGTTTCTTAACAGCCGGTCCTATGCTGCCTGCATCCAACAACTTGCCACGCCATCTTCACTAGGGTGTCGGGCCAAATTGTGGGAGATCTACAAACGCTGTGTTTTTCAACACGCGGTCGTCAGTCAAGAACTTTACGACCCCATCGGTCATTGTTTCTGTGAACAATGCACCCCGCCCACTATTATTTAAGTTTAGCAATTTTTCCAGCAATATCGGTGACTTCGGTTCGTCTATCGACTTCCAGCCTCCCGAACAAGCCGGATTCCGAAAAGGTTTTGTACCATAGACCACATTCATACGCTGCGGCAGGTTGTACAGAAGTCCGAAGAGTATTCTATATATACCTTCTTCTATGCTTAGCGTTTGTGGACTATGAGAAAGCTTTTGATTCGATCGAAACTTGGGCTGTGCTACAATTTCTCCAGCGGTGCCAAATTGACTATCGGTACATCGAAGTTTTAAAGTGTTTATATGAAAAGGCCAGTATGTCGGTCCGTTTACAAGGTCAGAGCTCGAAACCTATTAAACTACAGCGAGGTGTAAGACAGGGAGATGTAATATCTCCGAAATTGTTCACCGCAGCACTGGAGGACGTCTTCAAGCTTCTAGACTGGAATAGCATTAACATTAACATCAATGGCGAGTATATCACCCACCTTCGATTTGCTGATGATATAGTTATCATGGCTGAAACCGTAGCAGTTCTTAATACATTGCTTGATGACCTCAGTAGAGTCTCTAAACGAGTGGGCTTAAAAATAAATATGGATAAGACAAAAATTATGTTGAATGCCCATGTCACACCCACTCCAGTAAAAATTGGAGAATCTACCTTCGAAGTGGTTGACGACTACGTGTATTAGGACAGACTATCCAACTGGGTAGGTCAAATTTCTAAAAAGAAGTCAATCGTCGAATCCAGCTAGGTTGGGCAGCGTTCGGGAAGCTACGTAACGTTTTCTCGTCACAAATACCGTAGTGTCTCAAGATAAAAGTCTTTGACCAGTGTGTGTTGCCTGTGATGACTTACAGCGCAGAGACGTGGTCGCTCACTATGGGCTTTATGAGAAGGCTCAAAGTCACCCAAAGAGCAATGGAGAGGGCAATGCTCTGCGAATCTCTTCATTCCTAACTCAATCACACAAAGAAACTCGGAGTCCCCTCCTTGTGCCCTTTAAGTAACTTTAAGCCTTCTTATGAAGGCCTTTGTGAGCGAATACGTCTCTGGACTGTAGTCATTACTTTGGTTGGTTTTTTGGTTTGGTTTTCTCTTGAGATATTGTGGTATTTCTGACGAGAAAACATTTGGACATAAGAAGTTAATATTTTGGAAAGATTACAAGAAACAAAATTGAAATCAATTCACCATTTAAGATCACTTAAATTGATCGTTGCGCTCGCTTTAAGTTTATTGTTAAACTTGGGGTGTAGTGGGATGCCAATCACCACTGTAGTTTACTCAACTGAAAGGTAACTCCCTAAATGGCAGACCGTAGTCTCTCGCCGGTGGCTTAAGTAGCTGTAACATATGCAGTGGCCACACCTCCGATTAACCACGTCAACTCGTAGGCTAAACCAGGCAAAGGAAACACCGGTTATGCGGCCACCTTCCACACTGTGCGATAAATCTGTCTCGGCTAAGATGACATACCATTGCTGACAAGAAACTGATTGTGACAGATTCTGCGGGGCAATGATGTCTTGTGGAAGGCTTGAGGTGATGACTGAGCTCAAAAGTACTGGTCGGCCATTCACTACAACTAAACCCCTCTCCAGCCATAGTGGTTCTTAGCTCCACTGAACACAAAAGGGGAAAGATGAGAAGTTGCATTCACTTACGAACTTAAATATATTACGCGCAACTGACTGCTTCTGTTACCAGATCCTGATCCAGACTTACTACCATGAGCTGAGGTGCATCGAACTTTGTCTGCAGTCTACACGTATGGGGTCCTAAGAAACCCTCCTTGCAAAGGCACTCCAATTGCAAAGCAGAAACGACCGAGCGATTGTTTTTGCTTTGCAAGTGGGACAACGATGTCGGTTGAACAGCATCTTAGGCGATAAAGTAGAACGGGAAAAGTAGTGCCACCCAAAATAGAGCTCTATTTTGGGTGGCACTACTTTTCCCGTTCAGCCGCGGTGTGGGCTAGAAAAAGAGTCCTAAAAAAGGCTTATCCCTACAAATTGGGGGAGTATCAATAGCGGATACTTAAACACTTCACTACTAGCGGTCGACGTAACATAATTAAAATTAAGACATCACTTATGACATTCGCTGCATGGAACGTGCGCAGATTAATAGATAATAACGATAACCTTTGCCCCAGGCATAAAACTGCTGTCGTAGTACTCAAAATTGGTCGCTATAATACAGATGTAGCTGCGTTAAGCGAACGAAATATGACTAGGTCACCAGGGCAGCTCAGGGAAATTGGCGGTGGCTATACGTTGTTTTAGAGCGGAAGACCTCAAACTGAACGAAAATTGACTGCCTTAGGGATTCCTATGAAATCCGCTATTGCAAAAAAGCTACCAGAATGTATGCAATACATCTCAAATAACAACTTCTTAAATGTGATAAGTGTACGAGTATATGCACCAACTAAAAGTAAGGAGAATAGTGTCAAAGAGTAACGTTTACGAAGAACTTTGCCAGTGAAAACGAGAAGAATTTGAAGAACGAGCAAATATTGTTGCTTGGTGATTTTAAGGCAAGAGTTGTTGAGTCCTGCTCGTGCGTGATTGGAAGTAATGGTTTAGGCAATATGAATAGCAACGGGCAATTACTGCTTACGCTCTGCGTTCAATTAGACCATTTTTTCGTTTCTTTTTTATTACTCGGGGAATGTCTGGGGGGACCCCGCGGCGACCTAGCTCGGCAGGCGGCAGGATCTCCAGGAACGCATTAGCGGCTTCTATAGTCCTCCCTGCCGTACCTCACAAGTGAGGTACATCTCGGGCACCTCATGTTCTATAGGGCAAGATGCTATCGCACCTCTCACTGCTCTACACAGTAAGAGGCAGAACAGCGCCCCGACTTAGACGACACTCCCTGGCCGCACCGAAATGTCACCTGCCTCGGGTCGTTTGCAGTGTTCACATCGACCCAAGATGTGGCCGCAGCGACCCTTAGGCCGCGGTTAGGGAGCTATCGACCTCTGCCGCTGCCTCCTTTGAGTAGAATCGGCCCTTTTCTGATCCCGCTGTGCGGTCTCCCTCTGTAGCATAAAATCCTCACAGAAGGAGATCGCGGCTTCCCATCCTTCACCACTCGCCAGCATTGCGATCAATGCTGACGGCGACAGGTTTCGTCCAATCCGTCCGACCGGTACTCGACGCTCAGACTCCCATGCAGGTCGAAGTTCGGCAGAACGGCTCCAACAGCGAGTTGGCTAGCACAACCCTGAGTTTCGAGCCGTGCCCGCCAAGTCACCAGAGCTTGTTTATGCGCGTGCTGCCGTAGCATTCCGGGCTCATGATCTGGCACAGTCTCTTCATCATTCCGACCGACAGAATGAATTTGGTCGTAGACCATCGCGTCCATTTCGGCCAGAATGTCGAAGGACGGAGATCGTGCCAAGATCGTCGCCGCCTCATAGGAAACTGTGTTGTAGCCCCGCACGATCCGTATGGTCATCAACCGCTGCAGGCTCATGAGTAGGGCCCCGCGGCGGGAGGCACCCGCCAGGTCATTAAACCAGACGGGCGCCCCATAGAGGACCATGGATCTAACGACCCCCATGTAGAGGTGGCAAACTTCTTCCCGTGGCCCCCCGATTTTTGGCAGCAGATGATGTAGCGCACCCGCTACCCCTCGGACTCGGGGGATTAAATGTCGGGCTGAAGGACCGAAATACTCTTCGAAGTTGCGCGTTCAATTAGACCTAACCACTACACTCACTCTATTTAGACCTCGCGACAATTTCAAAACTACCTGAATGCAATCGCGTTCTAATCAATGGCACTTCCTCGATTGTCTATATATTTGTGTAGAAACATTTTGTTTGTATGTGTATATAAGCTTGACAACTTGAGATTAGGAGTCGCTCAAGTTCGTTTATGGGGTCTTTGTTGAGTTGATTCAGATACCGTACACCGCCATAGCCAAGGATAAGAAGCAGAAGTGAATGTACGAGTACAACTTTAGTATTAGTTGGAAGAAAGTTGTGTATTCTTCACAGATATCCTGCTGTTGCAGATAGTTTGCTACTGACTTCCTCAAACTAAGGGCTCCAGGATAGGTATTTATTCATATAGATTCCCAAGTTTTTGACCTTTTCACTATATAGAACACCGGAATCGGTGCAACAAGTAACTGAAATCTGTTAAAAGTTTATTTTACAGTACAGCCTAAAACTAGCCAATATAATGACTTCAGTATCTTCGAGGAAACACCGTCCTATCCAGATGGGATGACTCCACTTTTAAGTTGGTAATGAGTAAGTTTATTTCATCCTCACCTACGTCCAACAGTGCCATAGAGTGTGGGTTATGAGAATACGGCCAAATTAAAATATCATCCAATAGAGGAGGACCAGTTAGCAATAGTGCCGCCAACACTCGTCTACATCAGTGTATAAAAATTCGTTTGGTACAGAAGGTGAGCATGAAGTATCTTTTGCCTTTTTTTATAGCTCTTGGTAACTATTTTATTTTTATGAGTTTTTTGAAATTGGTTCCGTTCATAGTCGTATTTTAATTTTAATCTTTTAAGCAGATTGTTGCAAAAGTTGTGATAGGGTGATATAGAGTCACTCACATAGGTGAGGACGCGAGGAGACGGCACACTGTCACCACTGCGCAGCCGACTGGGACTCCGCCCAGCATACGCTGGAGGACTGCCCCACGTGGTGAATCTGAACGCGGAGTCCTAGTCGATGAAATAGGACGATACCTGTCACCGCCAGCAATCGTTACTGCCATGCTGGCAGGTGAGGAAAGCTGGGCCGCAGTGGTCTCTTTTTGCGAAGTTGTTATGCTCCAGAAAGAGACCGCTGAACGGGATCGGGAGAGCTCCGGTCCCGAGCGAAGAAGACGTCGGCGGCGTTATGAGCCGTCGACGGGACCGCGGAGCCGCCAGAGAGTGGTAACCTCTGGTGGCGGATTAGTTGCTGCAGTCGGAGATAGGATAATTTGTTGCGGCCTAGTCGCAAAAATGCGATCGGCTCGCAACAAATTATAACAACCGTACTGATAGTTGGGGAAGCCTTTGTGGCCTCCCCAGGATAGGGTCTGACTAGGCGCGGCGTTGATTCTGGAGGGGACCTGAAATAATATGGTCCGGGTTCCCTTCAGAGAAGGACGCCTGAGACAGGCCGCTGGAGTGGTTTTTAGTGGAAACACCACATACTCCTGGCTCCTGCGTTCCCGAGGAGCCGGAGATCCGAAGGGATTTTCCACCCTGACAACAAAAAAACGGGACACTATTTGAGTTTCAATGTAGCATTTTCTGGATTATTTTCCTGCTTTACCTGCATTTTATCCCATATGCGAATACGTTTGAGCAATGTGGGTGTGATTCACGGTTTAGCTGCTCTCCTTTTACAGGGGATATTTACAAAAACTGTACTTCATGCAGCAAGATTAGAAAGAGCACTTACAAAGAATTCTGTAGCAAAACTAATATAAAAAGAGTACTGACAAGAAATTCTGCAGTAAAACTAATACAGAAAGAGTACAGATAAGAAATCTAGCAGCGTCATCAGTACTTGTAAAGAGAAAGAAGGTGATGAATATGCATTTTCAATTTTACATTTGACCAGCTCGTAGATCACTTTTTTATATGTTAGTTTTTTATGGCAGTTATTATGAATATTTTTAGTGTAAAGCTAAAAAGTTGGGGTGATGATCAGTTACGTGAGTTTCAAGGACTAAAATAAATTGCAATTTTCATCTTCAAAAATGGGAGAAAAGGGCCAGCTGCCGCCCTAATTGGAGGTGTTTAGTGAAATCCAAGGTCCACGACTTTACAGAGAGGAGGAAATCTTACCTCGATGCTCTTAAGGCTAAAGCACCAGCCGCTCATGTGCCACCAATGTTCGCGCACAAATGTGAAACACAAGCAAACGCTTGTTTGCGCCACTGCAGGGCTTCTCTGGGGCACTTCCCAGTATCTCAGCTAATAATTAGTAGCAGTCCCCATACTTGAAATCAGCTGGACAGTGTTTAGTTATTATGACACTTTATGTATAACTGGAATTTTATTTAAAATAACCTCGTACCAGACCCAGTTAAAGGTTTAAACGATCATAAAGTTGTCTAAGAATACGATAATTACTTTACTTTGAATCCTCAAGTCCTCGCTCGAAAGTTCTTGGCAAAAACGATTTTGGTTGCACTGTTAAGTTCATTGATTTTAACACAATGGTTATTAAATTACATTAAATAACAAACGGTTGTTTGTACGTTATATACGTTACATACATACATATTACATATGTTCCATGAACCAGCATATTAGAGAGATGATCGTAATAATTGTCTAGGTTGGTACGATGATACTATTTTTTCAATAAAATATTAAAAAAAAATAATATTCAGAACGTAAGGCTTTCCTTAACTGCATAAATATTTGTTTAATCAATTCTATATTCTTTATGAATAAAGTAAAATATAATTTCTCTGTTACAGTTTTTGTTAAATCTATACCAATATTACGAAGGTTAAGACTTTGTTTGGTTAAACGCGTTAAAATCAGGAACTGAATGATTAGCATTGTATTTTCACAATTTAAGTGCTGTATATGACTGTCGCGTCTGAGTAGCACATGACCGGTTTCTGAGATATTTTTAAATATGCCTTTGCATAAGGTAAGTAAGTACATTAGGGACCCCTTGGCAAAAAGTCATATATTTTCTTTAGAACTTTAGTTCTCCTCCGTCGACCTAAACTACTTGATGCAAAACAAAACAATAATTGTTTAACATCAGTTTTTCGTGTTATAACCTTACTCTTAACACGTTTACCGTGGTTACATTTACACATCAATATAATGTATCACGTTATAGCCTTTGTAAGTAATATGTCGTCATATAATTTTGATTTTGATGATTATCACAATGTAATGTTCTCATGTTGTTTTGACTGATCTTAACGTAGCCTGTAGTGTTCATCACCACTATATATACCTATTTATAATAAAGATGCACACACAAGCAGGTAAAATTGTATTTTTCATAAATGCCTCATAGAAACCTCACCTACATATGAAGACATTTAAATTTTGTTAATATACCTTCAAGCATCAAGTGTGCGTTACTGCTGAATGGCAAATGGAAAGTTATAGTTCAGTAGTAATGGTAAACAAGTTACAAATATGAGAAGAACAAACGAGTACATAAAATAACAAAAAAAAAACTGATTTTGGATTGTTACATACAGAAATATAGATGTAGTTACATGAACAGCCTTCTGTGTTGAAAGCACTTATTAAGAATATAACAATAAGTTTTTTACGTATAATCAAATACTGAGATATTCTGGTATTCATAAGGAGTTGCGCTTAACGGATAGACTCTCCGGTATGAATAGAAAAAAATCATTATTTAAAAATAATTCTTTTGTATTTATGTGCTTAATACTTTGATGAAAACATTATAAAAATTCTCGACATCAAAAATAACATTGATTTGCAGAGTTTGTTAAGATATTTTACTATAAAAACGCTTCAATATCTTCGTAATGACTTGGTATAAAATGTTCTAGAACCAAACAGATAACATTTGTTCACTGCTAAATCGAATATTCAAATAACTACCCTCATTTTAAAAATATTATAATTACAATAACAAAACAAACAGATCATAACACCGTTAAATATTAGACACTTGGTTTTGTCTTAGTGACTAGGAAATTCAAGTTTATTTGTAAACATTAAAAACTTATCGTCGTAGTAGGTACACACAATTAGAGTTCGATAATTATTAGACCGAGGGTAGTTGTTCCATAATGGTCAAGAACAAGTTTACTAAGCATATTTATATTTGTATATATGAAAATTTACTAAGTATAAATTGTGCTCCAGTTGCGATCAACGTCCTTTCTATTATCGGCGTCTAACGAGAAGCATATTTTATTTTCTACTAGAAATTGCATATTTTGAATTGTTAGAAAATGGATACTGTATCAGCCACCTTTCCTGCGGAGGAGCCAAAACCTATTTTTACCTTAGGCGGTGAACCTAGCAGCACGACAACGACAGTAAGTTTAATGTCTAAATATGTAAAGTACCCACCATCTTATGTATAAAAATCAATGTGTGTTTCATTGAATGTTATGATGTTCGTTTGTATAGATTTGGTGAAATATCAAATATTAGAAAGCCGTATTGAAAACCAATAAGTCAAGTAATACATTTGTTTTAAATATTGTTTAGTCTGCTTTAGTCGAATATTATTCTCATGCAACATATATAGTACAGTGAATATTAATAAAAAATCTTTCAGTAATTATATGCGAATTGTTAAAATTTTGTCATATATGTAGGACAGCTACGCGTTTGCCGATACACGAAATGCAGGTAGCACTCAGAACGGAGTATTGTCCTCAATGACCCCGATGATGTCGGGACTTGGGGGCAACGAACTGTTGAACATGCTTAGCCAGCAGGAACCTAGGGTTGCTGATTCTGGTGAGATTATTTTTCTTTATAAAATTATATGAAATATCTTGCTTTTATTTGCCGATTACAATTTATTTTATGGTATTCGTTGACATGTTTGTGATAATTTTGGTATAAATTTTCACGATAATGTATCTCGACAGCTCCCTCTGTCGCTGAAATGGAAGAATTGTTAACAAACATTCGTTTAAATGGATCCGATGCCTACAATGATGATAGCAGCATGAATAATTATTTTACAGGTAATTTAACGTTAACTATACCTTCCTGGTATTGTAATAATAATGGATGTCTGTACTTTAATGAATATGTACGATTTTAGGCTATAATCGATCAGACTCGTCATCTGGTGTGTGGTCTGAAAATATGAACTTGCAGAGTTCTAGAAACAACGACATGTTGGACACGTTCGACTTCTTGGTAAAAAGTGAGTACCATTCTCCTCGGCGACAATTCATTGTTTACCTAGTTTTTGGCAGAGGCTTGGCATGCATTATTTTTCAGTTCATAGAGAATAGTTTTTTTTATCCGACTCCAAATGCTCAAAAAAAAAACGAGGATCTGCATTCGGTTGAATTTTTTAATGTTTGTTACCTCATAACTCTGTCATTTATAAGCAAATTTCGATTTTTTTTTAATGAGTTTTAATTTACAACATATTAATTAATAATATGTAACTAAATAAATGGTGTGTACTTACGAACAATCTCTTATGTGTATTTTGTATTATACGAGTAATTTCGATATCTTGAACAATTATTCGTTTTTCGTCGGCCGATAAATGAGCTATCGTGCTATAATATTATGTTCTTCTATAAAAACAAAGGTACATTACCATGTATTTTTCTAGAATATCTTTTGCATGACTTTTAATATGTATGATTTAAATTAATCGTCACTAATTCGTTAATTTACACACCTGCAACACATATAGAACGTATTATTACATTTATCATTGTGTTGTTATAGGTTTATCATCTGCGAATAACTATGTGTCTATGCTAACGCGTGAGCAGCTCTCTGTACTGCGTTCAATTCGTCCAAGCCTATTATACGAGTTGTTGCAAGAGGTCGCTAAGGCTCGCAGTGACAGACGAATGCGTCGTGCCTTACCTAATGTAAGATACACTAAATATACTTTTTAATTTATAAACGGCAGTCCAAAATTATAGAAAAGGCTTACTTACACATTACGAATATATCCTATATCACTGGAAGCTTCACTAACGTTCATGAAATCGACACAAAGACCACCTAGATTAGGAACAATGACTTCTGTATCACACAAAGTGTTGCCATCTGGGGATCGAATCCACAGCACTTAGTGCAGTAGGAAGCGGCTACACTTTGAGACATAAGTAATTTCTAACATTTTTCTAGGAGTGTGCATTTTGTAAGAATAATGGAGAAAACGAGGAATGTTATTCATCACATGCTTTGAAAGATTGGCGCGGCCGCGTTCTTTGCCCGGTGTTGCGAGCTTTTCGCTGTCCGCGCTGCGGCGCAACCGGCGACCGGGCGCACACCATCAAGTATTGTCCGGAGGGTGCCGAAACTGGTAAGTTATGAGTATGGACATATATATATATATATATGCGTATAAATATTTACACATTTTAATTTAATCACTAGTTAGGTCAACATATGTACATATATGTTGTAGGTATGTACTCTTTGGTTCCCGTTGACAACTTGATTCTAAATTTTATGACCATTGAAGTTGTGCTAAGCCAATCTCCATCAAAAATTACCAGAGTACTATTAGACGCGTAATGTTTCCATATTAAAGTTAGAGCTTATTTGTATGTTATATTTAAAATTTTAAACATTTTGAATGCTTTTAAGTTAAGTTTTACCATTAGAGGGATATATTTAAAGTTTTGGGAGTTTTATGAAATATAATAGCCGGAATAATTATTTCAAAACTAAAAAACTTTGTCATTATTTTTACTCAATTTTTTAAATATTGTTCACTTTTTGATTTCTTAAACGAACCCGTCCCTAAAGTCTGTACTGGTGGCCACTAGCAATGTTTAGAACTAAGTCCAAGTAAAACTGTTTATTTTATATCATACTTGTATTGTAAGCTAAGCTGCGGATTCTATAACAAAAAAAGTAGCTAAGTTATTGAAGCACATTTTATTTTGTCAGCTTCCGGAAGCCTGCCGTCTCGCAGACGTGTGCCCCCATCCACAACTTTGCTGTTGGGTCCGAACGGCGCCGGCCGACAAGTGGGTACTCCAACTGCACCGGCCGCTTCACCCGTTAACTCTCCTGCTAACCCGGGACTACCTTATTCCTCTTTGTGGTCTAACTTTGGCATTAATTAAAGGGTAAAACTATACATCGCTTGTGCAGACTAAATACCTGCACAAACCACCGGGCGGGACGGTGGAGGATATTAATATTTTTTGATATTTTAATTTAAAATAAACAGCAATTTGCAATGCTGTGAGACCAACCTCTGAGCATCACAGAGGATTTCTCCACGGACCATATCTAAACATTTTATATTAATAAACTTGTAAGTTTATTATAGAGTGTCTTAAAAGAATCCACTCGGCTGCGCTCCTCTCGGTCTGCGAAGCTCTTAAAAGTATAAGGGTAACGTGAAATGTGTCTGTCTTTATTATTAATAAAAAAACTATTTTTTTTTAAATCTTGCCGTTGTAATGGAACTCTGTATTTAAGGAATCGATTTAAGTCGAATTAAAAAATAAACAATTTTATGAATATTGTTTTCTGTTACAAATATTAAAATAATTATTTTTTAACAGGAAGACTATATATTCTGAAATTAGATTCGTTTATTATTCTAAAGTTTGAATTAGAAAATTAAACAACGGAATCTAAAAACAATATTCAGGCTGAAAACTAAATCTATGGCACGTGCAAGACTTGCTGCCTTTAACCTTGCCCCGTTAATATCGATCCAGATAATTTACATTTTTTTTCTGTAATACACTAGTTTTTCATTGGTTTTAAAATGATAATCACCTAATATAATAAATTGTCTAAAGTTAATCATTAATTATAATAAATCTGCAAAAATATTTGCACATCACACAACTACAATTAAATTACTCTAAATTATAATGAATTTATTGTTAATATTTATTCATTTTATAATCGATTTGCTTTATTTTATGTACAGTTTCAATCAATATATAGAAGCCATTGCGCCGTCTGGTAAGAGGCCGACTAAAGTCTAACCAGAAGTTCAAAGTGACTGTATTAAGCCTAGAAACAACTCCAAAACTCTTTATTATTGAAGTCATCGGCGGTCGTCATCTTTCGTACTGTATTGATCGTGACTACATCACCAATGTTTGATTTAACTGTCTATTAACTTTGACAAAATGTAAACATCACCAATGAAAAATTTTTCTTTGCAGTGTTATATAGTACAGTATTGATATACATACTTAAATATACGTATTTCTTTGTTTGATTTTTTTTTATTATTTTTAATTGAAGAACCTAATTAAACTAGATATTTGATGATATTATTTTAATTTAGCATCTAGTAGGCGATTCGCTAATAGAGACCGTAAGTGGATACAAAAGTAGTCTTCGGTGGTTACTAGCAAATCTTCGAGAGTTGGAACTCCATATTATTCACTTGACTAGTCAAAAAATAGCTTTCAGGTACTCATTAAATAGAAGTCCTAATAAGCCAACATATAGACAAAACTTATTCACTTTTTAATACATTGAGTCGATTAAATTTTCTTTTTAATTAGTCTTAATGACTTATAACGATTGGCTGACAAATAAGCTTTTGCCCTACGTGGCGAATTGCCAAAAGAAAAGCCTTGGAGAAATCCTAAAACTGTGATAACTTTTGATATAGCAAGCCACTTATGTCGACTTGTCGTATACTATAGCATACATGCTTAAAGTTTTAGAACAATTCTTAGAATTAATGTGAAGTTTTAATACCATGATTGCGCTTATCGTTTATTGGGAGTTAAGATCCTTAATAAGCAATATAGGGTGAGCCAAGAATTCGTTAACATTTGAATCTAACATCTCGCCCAAACATGCTACGGGAGTTATTGGGACCGATGCTACTGGAATTTGCTGGCTGGAACAATATTAACACATGGTTTCAACAAGATTGGGGCACTTTCTTGTAAATAAATAATTTATATATTATGTCAAATATCTTTTATACGATTTTTCAAATGTTAACTAAGGATCGATTTATACTAGCGCAGAGTCGAAGCGCATCGAAGCGTCAAATTTTTTACAACTGAAGCGAAGCCGCACGAATGCGCGCGCATTCGCACGAATACGCGCGCACTCTCACGTGTAGTAATGGGCATCAACAGCATTTTCCCAAGCATTATTTTTGGAATGTTTGTCACTATAATTTTTAGCTTTTGTATTAAATAGGCATTCATATTTTTGCACCAGGTAAATTAATTTTTCGTCCGAGTCCATTGTGATTAACACCGACGCAGGCCAATTTCCGACTGATGACGCGTTGGTTCGCTAGTGGGCGCGGATACACGAGAATGCGCGCGCAAGCGCGCGAACGCGCGCGCACGCGCGCTCTCCAATCAACGTTGTTCGCGCGCAGACGCGCGAATTCCGACGAATGCGCGCATCTGCGCGCGTCTTTTTAAAATCTCCGAAGTAATGTGTGCGTTACGCTGTGGAGTTAAGGTTGAATTTGTTATGTTAAGTTTTGGATAGACGCTTCGATGCGCTTCGACTCTGCGCTAGTATAAATCGACCCTAACCCGTAACCCATCTGTATATTAAACGTTTTTATACGATTTTTTTTTTAATATTAACTACTTCATGGTCCACCCTATAGTTTGGTAAAATACGTTTTTAATATAATTAGTGAAATGTTCAAATTTTAGATGTTGCTTGAACTCTACATGTCTGTATACTCGATAAGGAAACGAAAATAACGTCGGAAATAGGTGAGACCGGCGCTACATAAATAGGCATAGCTAGTGCAACGTATCATTTTTAACTCCCGACAAATAAAGAGGGTGTAATGTTTGACATGTGTGTGTGTCATTCTGTCTGTGGCATCATAACTCTTAAACGGGTGAATCGATTTGGATAATTTTTTTTGGTAGAAAGGTGACTTAGGGTCGATTTATACTAGCGCAGAGTCGAAGCGCATCGAAGCGTCAGTAGTGTAGTAATGGGCATCAACAGCTTTTTCCCAATCATTATTTTTGAAATGTTTTTCACTATAATTTTTAGCTTTTGTATTAAATAGGCATTCATATTTTTGCACCAGGTAAATTAATTTTTCGTCCGAGTCCATTGTGATTAACACCGACGCAGGCCAATTTCCGACTGATGACGCGTTGGTTCGCTAGTGGGCGCGTGGATACACAGAGAATGCGCGCGCACGCGCGCGCACCAATCAACGTTGTTCGCGCGCAGACGCGCGAATTCCGACGAATGCGCGCGTCTTTTTAAAATCTCCGAAGTAATGTGTGCGTTACGCTGTGGAGTTAAGGTTGAATTTGTTATATTCCGTTTTGGATAGACGCTTCGATGCGCTTCGACTCTGCGCTAGTATAAATCGACCCATAATGAGTGTTCTTAGCTATATTTTATAAAAATCAGCGCAGCCGTTTAAAGGTTGTGTAGAGGTAATCATTCATTTAGTCTCTTAGTATGCTTCTACTGCACTGATTGAGTTGGAACTTGATACATATAGCAAATCATATAACACGATACTAATATGATGACCTTAACCTGAAGCTGCAGTCATACAACAGATGTATAGTGTTTAGCACCATTGAAAAGGGCTCAATCAGTGGATAAACGTACTGTTTGTGAAAAAGATCGGGGTACTTTGAGACCTGATGCTGCAGCAAAGGACCGCAGTAAATAGTAAGTCAACAGCAACTTAGCTTTAAGTTAATATTTTAATTTGATCTGCCAACGTGAGGAGGGCATGACGCCCGCAACCAATGAGGTTTGTTAAGTATGAGGGTTGAGAAGGCAGTCCCTTCCACAGTCCCCCGCGACGAGACGTGGATATCTGGGTAAAAATTTTACTAATTTAAACTATAAGGGCTAACACGTATTTATTGTTTACTTTTAAGAAGTGTTATATTATGTCACTGCTTTTGTTTTAATTTTTATAAATGGTAAATGAAAAGATACAAATGTTTTATATATTTTATTAAATATACAATTATAATAAAAGACGATACAACAACAGTGTAACAGAGTATTTAGTAAATTTATATGGTAGAACAATTTTCTAACAGTACCGAGCATAGTCTCGGATTTATCAGTTCTGTTCAATTTCGATCATTTAATCATTACATCGTCCAGACTTAGGCGTAAAATAAAACATATTTCCTAAAACATATTATGAGTGGCACGTCCTAAGGTCAGCTTTACAAACTTACCAAAGAATACATCATCACTGGCTTACGAAAAAGTAAAACTTGGAATTGTAATCTAAGATTACAATATAACATTAACAATTTAGTGGTGAGTATTTTTGACTCTCTGGACAAAGCCGAAAAAAAGAATGGCAGATCCTGTACCGCTAGCAATATGTTATGGCTGGTAACAATATTTATACTGTACATACAGTGAATCGTCCATTTTTGTGTAATTAAAATATTTTTAGAATCCATTATATATTTATAAATTCTTCTCAAAAAGCTGTTACAACTGCAATTTCAAAACGCATCTTGTTAACAACAATGACCACTCATTTGTATGAGCCACGATAACCAGCTGTCATGTCTGTCGACTTCAGTACAGCCTATCCTTACTAATCTTTATTAGTATTTTAAATGCGAAAATGTCATATATACAAACAGAAATTACTTTTTTGCGCAAAGTTCAAAAATCTGAGAATTTAAAATATGATTGTTGATGATGTTACCAACCAAATAACTAAAAAAATAATCCTGCCATGACATACGCAAGGCGATACAAATGCTTGCCATTGTCTTTTAAATATAGTCTTCTGTGATTACTTATTTTTCGATAATTTTGTTAATTGTTAAACATTCTAATGAAACTTTCTGAATTATGAACAGAATAAATAAATAAGAGACTTACGTAGATACGTTGATAAATAACAATCTGCCTTGAGAATGGCAGTTTAATTTGGTTACATTAAAACATGACATCATGATTGAATTGGTTTTAAACATCTCAAAATGCTTAGATTTTTAATGTAAATTCGTTTTCATTTGAAAATTCGTTAGAAAAGCTGGGCGCTTACTAAGGAAGTTTTACTAGTATTTGAAATTAAGTTATCTGTATGCATCGGTCACAAGGAGCCGTTTAGTTTTTGCACACTTTTTATTATAAATTTTAAACTACCGCCACTTGACACATACTTTATATTACCATGCTGGTAATACTAAAAGGAATGGACCCATATAAACTATTTCGTTACATGTTAATGATATACCGACCTGAGTGAGCACAACTTTTGTGACCGATGTTACCGAGATGCCTTACCGATACAATGTATTCAAAAATTCTAAATGTAACATATTACGAGCATAAACATTACAATATAGTACTTAACACTAAATAGGTCAATTCTTAAAAATGTTGATGTTGGTTTTATTACCTTTTTAGATAAAATAATGCCTGGGAAGATTAAAAATGTATGGAGGGAAAATCTTACAAGTTAATCGGCCTTTCCCTAGATGCGTATAGTAGTCGCCACTGACATATCCTTCATAAGCTTATGATCCAATAAGCAAATACTTTACATTTATATTATACCATACTTGACCTACGTGCCATATATGCAAATAGAATTTTCCAAATGTAAAGGCAAGTAGAAAACATTAACAATTTGGCAAGTGATATTGCATTAGATACTAGAATAATATATGAAAAAAAAAATATCTAGCAACAATAGCAATTTAACCATAAATGAGATTCATAACAGAGCTGTATTCTACAAAAAAAAATTAAATGCGATATTTGGGAATGACTTTTAGTTTTTTCTTAATAAGGAATGTTGCCAAATCGAATTATTTTTTTAATTTAGTAGACAGCGTATGTTTCTAAGTTATAAATCTTAATAAACCAATACTCAAATCTTTGGTTTTCTTACAATAATAACATTACCCTTTGTAATATGGCGGTATATTATTATAATAATATAACATCAATGCCGCGTTTAATTCAAATACGTTTCGTTCGTCGAACCAACTACAGATAAAATACATATATAGGTTTTTATCTTTTTCAACAGCTAACTGAACGTTTTACACATTTTAGTTCCTAAAAAGTATAAAAAAAAGTTTACATTGAAAGCCCCTATGTCACCGTTCAATCAGGTGCTTACTTACTATTCTTGTACATCCACATTACATGAAATTAAATTAAAATATACATCTAGCAATAGGCAAGCCTAGTGTCGTTAAAATAAGCATACGAATGAAGGTACGGCTTCGAATTCATTGAAAATAATGTACATATACTTTAATTGTTTCCATAGTTATAATAGCTAGGCCAACTTGATTTCGTATCATATTTTTAATAATGGAAGCAAAATGCTAGACCGATGTGAAGCTATGTTATGCGTAGACCATGAAGTTTATTAGCATTTATTAAAAAAAAAACTGTTTTTTTTTTCAATTAGATGTAAAATTCGACGTAACTATAAACCTTATGGTTTGAAGTGGTATCGCGTTTTGTGAAATTGAATCCAAGTGCCAGAAAGTATAATCCTTATTTATGGAATGTAAATTTATTAAATTTAAAGAAAATACAATAGTCTTATATTACTATTGTAGATGATTACATTAAAATATTTAAGAATGAAACCTTATTACAAAAATGTCAATTTATTTTATTTAAACTGTCGATCTTATTTTATTTCTAATAATGCGTGGTTGATGTTACACAATAAGATCTAAATATTGATTTGATTACAATATAATTATCATCATGATGAAATATGACAATAAAATAATAAATAACGTAAAATGTGTATACAAATCCATTCGCCACATCTAAAGATACCTGCTTCAGTAGGCAACATTACGTTTTACAATGTTAAAAACATATCAGAATATTAAAAAGGATGATTCATCATCATTCATCATCAGTATCATCAACAGACTTAGTGGCCCACTACTGGGTATAGGCCTCTTTTAGTTGGCCTGATCTGGGTTGTTTCAAGTTTTCTTTCCTTAATGATATTATATTAACCTTGTTGAATAGGTAACAAAAAAGTACCAGAAACGCATAGGTCAGTCAAACGTATTATCTTTAAAACTTCCATGAGTGACGTACGTCTGAAGTGTATTTTCTTGGAAAATTCTAAATGTATTTCTAAAGTGTGACTGTCATAATATTGTATTTTCTGTAAATTCTATCAATTTAAAATATTAATAAATAAATAAATAATCTCGCACATCCACACAGCTGATTCCAAATTAGACAGAGCCTGTGCTATAGTAGCCAGACTACCGATAAACATACTTCAATATTTCTAAACACATACATATTATAGATAAATTACACCCAAACACAACAAATAATTGTGCTCATCACACAAATATTTGTTCTAGGTGGGAAATGAACCCACCACCTCCAGTCTAGCAGTCGGGTCCAGTAGCCACTAGACGAACAGAAATATTTTTCAAATATGTAAACTTTAGAATAAGGGCTATACTTAGTGCAATTACGAAAAAAAATCACAATACGACAAAACATTTTCTTAATATAATAGACATGCTAAGATGACAATAGCTCGCAACTTCATAATATAAGCATCATATAGCAATTTACTCATATAGTACAACAAATATCTAGCTATAATACAATTTATGATTAAATTTCTCCTACGAGATAAATTTACCAAATTGATTATGTAATTTTGGCAGCAAATTTACGTGTTTAAAATCGTTTTCTAAAAGCCTCGTATAAAAGTTTAACAGAGATCACATTTCGTCCAGTACGTGTCAAAGACCTCATTATTATGACAATATAACAACAATATATATTACTTGTATATTTAGAACCTTTATAGTAAGCCTTCTACTTCGTCTATGATCAGTAGAATAATTCAAAATTAAACTATCGACATTTGAAATAACATTTATTTGGAAACAGTGACGTTATCACTTACATTTCTCGTTTATTTAAAAATACAAGAAATAAGTTGTAAAATAGATTCGAAATTTCGTGAGACACAGACATGTCTTAACAGCCTTACTGTGTACTTAGCACAAATAGTTTAGCAACGTATATTAATGCAGTTTTAGCGACGCGGAGGACGGACCTGCGAGCGAACATACATGCATATACTCACGCCTATTACTCCTGAAGGAGTAGACAGGGATAACCTACGGTCGACAATACTTTTGCCGACTCTAAAGCCTACTTAATAGAGACAAGTCTACTGCCGTAACCGCGAACATGTTTCTAAATACACACATGTTATGGATAAAGTTTTCTCACAGACACAGCACAAATGATCATGCTACAACAATTATTCTGTGTAGGAATAGAACCCACGACCTCTGGTTAACACTGACCACTACAGGCCTATCGTTCGCTTAAACACTGTTATTTTTAATGTCATATTCAAGCAATACCTATACGCGTATACACGAAAAAGACAAGCCACACATATAACCACACCGATCTTTACTGATATTTATAATACACTTTATTTTATTAATCTAGAAATTTATTATTATTATTATCATCTAGAAAATGATATTAATAAAGAAAATATGAGTCATGGTCCAATATTTCTGTTAAATTTTATTTCTATTTGAGGATAAATAGCTACTTTTTTATTTGAAAGTTAATTATGACTAATGGAACCAGTTGGGGATTGAATCGTTTCTAGATTTAATTATAGTAATTCAAAGTCTATATGAATAACTGGGGCTACTAATATTGATAAAGTTATGTGTTTATAGTGATTTGAGAGTGCATAATCTACAGAAATGAGCCATAACCAACATGTATTTTTTTAGAACTTTTAAAGCTCAAGGCTTACTTTACTAATTTATGTTAAACGATTTTTTTTTATACACCATAGGTGTACTTGAGAGCTTTATATGGTGACGTTTAAGTTATATCTTGTGAGTACAAATATGTGTGCCGTGAGATGATAAGAGTATGTGAGTTGTGAGGAGTATCCGCAGGTCCGTCCGCTGGAGTCCAGAGCGCTACCACAGCCACCGCCGCCGGCCGCCGGTCTCGTTGCGTCATTCACTCTGCTGTTCACCTGCACAATGATACACGACATTTAGATGAAGTCATAAAGCGTACCTACTTTACCGACTTACCAACTTTAATTGAATTCATAGGATTTGATGGGTCCGTTGGAGGCAGTAGGTGACCCTGACTGTTAAGATCGGGGGCTCGATTCTCACCCAGGACAGAAATTGGCTGATAAGCACGATGACTTAATGTATATATTTTAAAATTTATAAGTATGTTTATCAGCAGGCTGATAACCATAGAATAAGGCTGTGTCCAATTTGGAAGTTGTGTCGAATTTTTAGTTATAATTTTTTTGAAAACTTCTGTAATGTGATGGTAGAACTTTCGAGAGTAACGTTAAAAAAAGTTAGGTTTTAAAACATTTATAATAATAAATATTTAGGACATTTGGAACACAAGGTTATCTAGTCCCAAACTAAGCAGAGCTTGTACCATTGGTACTAAACAACTGATATAAATATATATATATATACTTTTTTTTATATGCATGTAAATATACAGGATATTTAGTCTCTAGAGAGAAGTGAGCGGTCTGAGATACCTTCGTTGTTGTTGTGCTTGGCGCGCACGAGCCGCTCGGGGTGCGAGTGCGCGAGCTGCGTGTAGTCGCGGAACACTTCGTTGTACGTGTCGTCGTTCGACGACATCTCGCTCTCGCGCATCTCTTCGTTCAGCTTCGTCAGCCGTAACCTAACGGAATAATAATTATATTTTTTTGTTGAACAAAGTGAGTTATAAAACACTTTTCAGCCCCGACTCCGCCGAAAAAAGCTTGAGGTGTGTTTTTGGAGTAACTTTTTACCTGAAGGAAGACAAGGAGAGTAAATAGTTGCAATAGTTGACACAGTTTAGTTAAATTTGTTTGATTCTTTGTCAATTATCAGAAAATTTATGTATACCTAGGAATTATTTTGAAATGCTTTCTTCTAAGCTAAATTTTAAGCTAACGACCGAACAGGTCACGTAATGGCTAAGTGGCACTTGCAACTCGAGAAAAACGAGTACGCTACCGCTATTTGAATATTTTCCCCATAGTTAAAGTACGGGAAGGAGAAGACAACAAGTAGCCTCATTCAGTTGGTAAAAAACATTCAAAGAACTGCTTAAAACTAGTCTACTGTAAGGGTGTGCTATTATTCTGGTTGAGTCTAGATTCTAAGTTTATACTTCTTAATTTTCGTAGACATTGACTTTGTGATGTTTCCCTAACCGATTTCGGCCACAGCAGTCAGTTTCAAAACAGTCCAGCCAAGTAACTACGCAAAAGACATTATAAGTATATAAACATCTGTGCAAACGCAGGTGCACTCTCTGTTCCCTCTCTTTCACAATCCTATGGGACGGCTATCTGACACGATCGGGTGCAAGATCGACGGTTTTACGTGCTCACTGAGGCATAGGTGTTAAGACGCCAATTTTCAAAATTTAGGCTGTTATAAAGCATTTCTATAATCAGAAAAACTTAATCGAAGTGAATCCTCGTGATCGACAGTTGCATATGCTGACCGCTAGATCAACGTTACTGTTGTTTTCAAAAAACAAACACTTACAAAGTAACAATGTCAGCGTTTGCGTTTGCCACGGCGATGTCGAGCGGCGTCTGGCCGTCCTTGTCCACTATGGACTGGTCTGCGCGGTACCGCAGTAACAAACAAACCTGGTGAACAAACACGTATAAATACTTATAACACAAACTTGTAAAAGTCTCACCTAATTTTAATAATACCTCCAATATCTGCCTAAAATAAATAAATAAACACCTTAAGATAAGTATTCATAGCTATTTCTGTGAGAAAATAATTTGCTTTCAAGCGTCTTGTATGATACAATTTTTTTTAGTAATTGAATCGGAATTTATTAAATAGTTAATTATTTTACATAAATTACTTACAGAAGTTACAGATAATGTTCTAACTCATTAAATTTCGTACGTATCTAAACAAAAAGGTTTGTAGTAACCACACATTTTCTACGATTTTCTTTTAAGTATAATATAAGTATTCTACTTTGAAGTATTCTATAAATAAACTGATAATTAAGACTTAATCTTCGGAGAACTTTGGGGCGGGGTTTCTTTTTTTTTCATAAACTCTCTCCCGCAGCTCTACTTGTCTCTGTTCTCCTCCTAATACCACGCTCGCCTCTCACAAGTGAAAATTCCATTTAACGTTTTATTTATACTTTAGCATTCACTTGGTCGTGTGGTGACAGATTAAGAGTACAGGATGTCACCACTCTGTTCATCCTGTGAGTATCGTAAGAGCCGATTAAGGCAGCAAATTACGCATAGACAACAGCATTGCAAAGAGATGGAAAACTACATCAACCTATCTGGTCAGCGTAGTGTAACAGGTCAAAGGCTCTTTTCTTAAGGGAGACCTATGTCCAGCGGTGGGTTATTAAAGGTATATAACAAAGAAAGAACCTGTCCAGTATGTCCAGCTTCCGTCGCCAGGTGTAACGGAGTCTTGCCGTCCTCGTCTTGAATGTTAAGCTTACTGCCGTTAAGAAGCAAGAACGAGCACGCCATCACGGATCCCTGTAAAGTCATGATACATTAATTTTGTAACGAACGAAAATTCCACACTGACAGAGACAATAAAATGATTGCAATAGTTGTATAGGTGTGTAGGTCTACTGTTCTAGTTCCAAATCATAAGTTTTTTTTTTTATTAAGATATGTACTTAAATCAGATTTTATGGTAAGCGAGCAGAGTAAGGAGACGAGCAAATTACACTAGACAACAGCACTGCGAAGAGAATGAAAACTTGAAACAAACCCTATACCAACCCGTCGAAGCCTCCTTGCTAAGGAGGGCCTCATGTCCAGCAGTGGACTATTGAAAGTTGTTGATGAGCAGAGTGTCATCTGACCGCCAATTATGTGAAATGTAAGATACATAAAAATACATTGCCGCTATTTGACTTTTCCTTCTGCCTCTCTCCTCTCTCCTCCGAATTGTTTAAACTAATTTATTTTTAAATATCCAACGTTATTCTTACTTAATGCGAAACCTGAAAAGAGTTGGTTCAGATTCAGCAATGTAATCAGCTACAATAGCTTTTCAACCATATTATACCGTGTCCCCAACGTAACAGATAAGGAACGGCCAGCTGGCGGCGGCCGGTGGGCATTTATCGAACAAACTGTGTAAAGCTTGCATATTCCTCGTTCAGTGTGCACCCTGCACCGTTAAACATACTCCAGTCTCATTGACGCATCGAGTAACAATATTTCACGTGCAATGAGAACAACGGTGCAAATCAGCCGATAACTTAGTGAGGTGTTTCCTTTTTATTTCTGCTTCTTTTTAGTTTTAATTATTATTCTTATAATGATACGTCTGGGGTGTTTCGGCTTTTATACTATGTAAGAATAACCTTGTATATCGGCGAGTGCATAGTGTGTAGCGACTTCCGCATACGGCGCGAATACAAATACATATTTCAGCGTCATCTGGCGAAAACACATGGAACTACGAAGCAACTACTAATCCTGAATCGCGATACATCGAGAGACGGATATACCTAGTCTTGCCATAAATATTGTAATAAAGAAAAAAGAAAATTGTTAACTGCAAATAACATTTATTACTTTTACAGTGTGTCAGTTTAATACATAAATATAAAACAATTAAAAATATAAAAAGCTTATTCGAAGTGGTCTCCATTGGCTGCAATACAGTCCTTTAAACGATGAGGCCAGTTATCAATAGAAGCACGCACTCTTTCCATGGGAAAATTCTTCACTGCCAATCGTATAGATTGTTTTAGGGACTCCAAATTATCATGGCGTTTAGAGCAAGCTGTACTCTCTAAAACTGACCACAAATCATAATCCAGCGGATTAAGATCGGGACTAGACGACGGCCAGTCTTCAGCTCTGATGAAGTCCGAAACGTTCGATTCCAACCAAGACTGCGTGGACCGAGCTTTATGACCCGGCGCCGAGTCTTGCTGGAAGGACCATACTTGGTTATTGAACATGGTGATGTTAAGGGGCTTAACTACCTTCTCAAGAATGGTATCTTGATACACTTGTGCCGATGTTTTGATACCTTTTTCACAAAAATATGGCTCAGTCACTCCTTCATAGCTAACACCCCACCAAACCATCACTGAAGTCGGATAATGTCCACGTTGCACTCTGTCGACTAATTGGGAAGCTTCCTTAGAGCTTTGAGCATAAATACGGTCATTTTGTTTGTTAAAATGTTGCTCAATTGTAAAAATTTTCTCATCCGTAAACAAAATTTTTCTGTGACCTCCCTTTGCGTACCGCTTCAGTAGTTGTTTCGATTTTACCACCCTATTCTTCTTTAAATTATCAGTTAAGAAATGGCCAGTGCGTCTCTTATAGGCTGCAAGTCCTAAGTCATCTTTTAAAATACGCGACATGGTTCTAGGTGCTATCTTCATTTCCCGAGATAAAATCTTTTGCTTTCGGACAGGATTTCTTCGAATTCTTTCCCTTACTGCTTTGACCACCTTTTTCGTACGAACACTACGTGGACGGCCAGATCTTTTTCTGTCACAAACAGAGGAGGTCTCATTGTACCTATTAATAGCCCGGTACACAAACATTTTACTAATACCAAGTGTATGGAGAGTTTTAAAAATTGCATTTGGCTCCATACCTACTTTGTGTAATGCTATCACAGCGATTCGGTTCTCTTTATCACCCCACACCATTTTAATATCGCAAAATATTTTACAATGTATTGGCGCCAAAATGAGAAAACACAATGAACAATCGTATAAAAATGACAGATTCGAAATTCAAATGTAATATTTTTTTATAATTAAGTGTAACAGTATTTATGGCCAGACTAAGTATATGTAGGTGGGTGCGTGGGTGTGTGGTGCATGGGTGTGTGGGTGCGTGGGTGCGTGGGTGCGTGGGTGTGTGGGTGCATGGGTGTGTGGGTGTGTGGGTGCGTGGGTGCGTGGGTGCGTGGGTGCGTGGGTGCGCGGGCGGTGGGTGTACTGACGCTGAGCACGGCGGCGTGCAGCGCGGCGCGGCGCGCGTGGCGCACGGCGCACACGTCGGCGCCGGCGGCGAGCGCGGCGCGCAGCACGGCCACGTTGTGCGCGCGCGCCGCCAGGTGCAGCACCGCGTCCGCCGACAGCCGCGACATGTCCTCCGCCACTGAGGACAACGCGACACTCGCTCACTCGTGTTCTATTTCTACTATACGAATAATACGATGGATAGACAACTCCCTATTTTTGTTGACGAGGTGGAAAATCTTTTCGGATTTCCCGCTCCTCACAGTATATGATGTTTCCGCTTAAAACCATCTCAACGGTCCACCTCTGGTGCCCTGCGCCGGCATATCCGTACCATGTGAATTTTGGACCTCCTCGAATCGACGTCGTTTCTTATCTGTGCCCTTCTCGGGGGAAAACGCTTCCCCCCACGATCCCACACGTGCCAAATAAATTTGCTACTATCTCTTCTTTAAAAAATATGAAGGCATTTCTCTTATGTGTAAGACGTTCAAAAACCTCAATCATCTCCGGCAACAGACGTCCACTGCTGGACGTAGACCTCTGCCAAGGTTCTCCACAACGACTGGTCCTATGCTACTCGAAAACACTTAATAACCGAGTAATTTAAATTCAGCTTTTAATTTTTTTGTTTTTTTATAAACATTAGGTATTTTAAATATAATAACATTATGATATAATATGCTCGGTGTGACGGATTAAGAATACGGAATGTTACCACCCCTATTCATCCCGTGGGTGTCATATGAGGCGACTAAGGGAGCAACTACACAAGACAACATCACTGCAAAGAGAAGGAATACTAGAAACAATCCCTATACCAACTTCTCTGGCCAATATGGTACAGTAAGCCAAAATCTCCTCTTTTTTAAAGAGAAACCTATGTCTAGCAATGGAATATTAAAGACTGTTGATGATTATATGTTTACTAACCTAATTCATCGCTATCCTCGCCTTCTGTAGAGTCATGATCTGACGGCAGGCTTAGATCAACACCGCGTTCGGTCGCCAACTCGTTGCCGATCAACAAAACCGGACTACCATCCGACTTACTCGAACTCTCTGAAACTAACGATGAATATCAGACATATTGAAAAAAATAGTGAAATTATTCGTGGGCTATGTTTAATTTAAGTTATCTATTTGATGTTATGAACAATAATTTCCGCGAGTAAATATTCCTATTAAGAACAAACTGTCGGATTTGCATGTATATTTTGGTACATGTTTCGTTAATTTTAGAAAAAAAAGCTTTTAGTAAAACGATTTACTGAATTGAGTGCAGTGTGATACCTGCAACTGGTATTGTATATCTTTAATTATTTATTTCACAAAATATCATCAGTTCTTAAAAGTTTCTACAGAATCAGCTGTTTCGACTGCATCTATTTGAAATATAAATGTCAACTCAACTAAACTCCAACACCAAGAGTTCAAAAAATTGAAAAATAAGATTTACCACTACCACTTGTGTTGCTGTTGGCGTCACTTTTTTCATCGGTTATTGTTTCTGGCACGGAGGGTGTGGTGCGGACCCTGTGGAAGTGTTTTTTTTAATTAACGACAGTCAAATTATAATCCAACATAGAAAACCTAAACAAATATAATTTGAAAATTACACAAGGGAACGCAGAAATAGTACTTTATTTCTGTTTAAATGGTATGGGAAATTCTATTAAAATTAGTGAACAATGAAGATCTGAAAGCGTCAAAAAACTAAATACGCAATAATAAAATTACTATTAATAGTCTAGCCGAATTAAGAAAATAACAACGTATTGATCAAGCCGCAATCCCAAAGGAATCAGATATCAAGAAATTATAGGATTATACGAAAGCTTGGAAGCTAATTACTCAGGGGGCGGAATTAGAAGGATGCGTCACTATTTTCTTAACGTGAAAGGACTACAGCGGAGACTTCTACAAAATGAGTTTTAGCGTGGGTTGAAATGTAGCAATTTAATAATGACCTATCTCATCTCTTTGATTTATAGATTCTAGTAGTACTGATTATTGAACTGTTACCTGCGCCTTGCACGACGCACGGACCAACGGCGACCCGCTCGCAGTGGTGAGTCACCACACGACGCGGAGAGAGCGCCATTGCTGCCCACCAAATCCTTCACAAATAGCCGCGATACGTATTTGGCGCGAATCCACCCCTCTCTGACACACCTGTATCGAAATAGTCATTCCATAAAGTGACAGAATTAAGAAATATAGGTACATAATTAAACAATCTTTCTTTACTTTCTCATTTAAAATACATTTTTACGCTAGTTACAAGAAGTTGTTATCAAAGATGCTTATTTTTTCCTAATCTAGCATTAGTTTTAGATTACTTTTGTTTATCATAACAATAGATGTTATTTCTTTCTAAATCGCTTACTGATTTGGGTAAACAAACTTTACAGATTGTGTGAAAATAAAAATAATTCAATAAATTGAAGCAGTATTGAGATTGAATGAAATTAATCTCAATGGCGCAAACAAGTATGTATTGCTCAATTAGTATTACAATGTGCATATAACGATGAAGATAAATTTTAAAGGAAAATACAATAGCAATAGGTAGTCAATAATAATTTATTCTATAAAATTTATCCGCTCTAAAATATGAATACAACAATTTGAATGAAAAGTATAACCTATTAAATAAGGCAAATCAATATAAACGTTATTGAATTTGGGTTAGGGTTCATCATAAATGTCTTAGACAGAACCCCTCAGTGATTTTTTTACATATTCATTAGCTAACGATTCTTCAAAATATTTCTATTTCACTTATGTTAAATTAGTTTCATAATAAATGGAATTTAATAATTTTTAATTGATATCAAATTGATGCCTATATTGAGTTTCTATCAAATAAAAATAAAAATCTGTTTCAAGATCATGTGAAAATAAAGGAATAAAAAAAAATGTAGATCTTATTTGTATAATTGCGGACGGATAACTAATCTTATGGATCTTATGTACCTATCTATTTAAATAATGAGATCTTTAATAAGTTCTCGCTGTTTGATAAAAGATGGTGTAGCGGTACTCTATGCATAGAATTGTGTACGGTAACGTATCAGTAAAGTAGTACTATATTTAACCTCAAATTCTAGTAGATATAGTTAACCACAGTATCAACTCCAAGTTTATTTATCGATTGTGAAAATGTCTACCTTTTGTGTCAAATTAAGTTTTTTGCTGAATTTTTTTTGCTGAATTGCACTACTTTATTCAACAGAAATCTGCAGCTGAACCACGCAGAATTCTTGTTGACACATATGGTGACAATACTCTGGCGAATACGATATGTAGGACAGCGAGGGCTTATTTAAGGTCCCATTAGTTATTTTTATTTTGGAACGGTATAATTGAAAACTTTACGTATACTACTAAATAGTTATCTCCATTTATGAAGAACAAAGGTTTGAATGAGTATATTAACTCACGTTTCGCAGTCCGGTGTTGCTCTTGTGATAGTTGTACCCTCCGTATTAGCTTCATAGATCAAATTAACAATCTTATTACCAAGCTCTGCCATAACCTTGAAAGAAAATTGGAAGGATAAATATATATTTTTTTTTACAAAAATTGTTGCTAATTATGACTAATTTAATTATTATATTTACCTTAATAATATCAGGCTCCCAATCATCTAAAGTAAGAGATCTGACCTTACTGACGTGCACGCCTAGAGATCGATGTATACCGGAACATTCTGGAAAATATCAGCTCCGTGTTAAAATTAATGTCAGGAGAAACTATATACCGTGGACACAGCGCTCCACAAGCTGGCAGAATGCCCGGCATGGGTGGAGCAGAGACGCAACCTCGTGGCGACCATCGGAATGGGGATTCTCTAGTTCAGTAATGTGATTGCGGCCATGATACGGAGCGGAAGCGCGTGGAACTGCATCATCTCTTTCTGCGAGCAGGTTATGCTTGTGAAGAAGATGGCGGAGCGGGACCGGGAGAGGTTTAGTTCTCTCCCGGTCCAAAAGGCCCGGGAACGGGCAAGGTACCGTAGAAGCCTTAGGCGCCGGTGATCGTTAAATGATCTAGGTCCTTCATAAGCGCAGGTTAGTGGCTGGCATCACCTGCCAGTCACAGGCCTGCGCTTATGAAGGCCATCTGTCACCCTAGCAGAAGCAGACTGGAGTAGCGATGCGAGCGCTACAGACTGCGCTCGTCCTTTTGGGGGCAGCAAGGAAAGGGAACATCAGGGTTCCCACGCGGAGGAGACATCTACAAGTCGTAGGTAGCCCGAGGTACATCGGGGTTCCAGGGATTTCTTTACTTGGGTGCACCTGGTTCCCCGACTACTGGTACCTGAGGCGGCGTGCGGTTTTTCGTCGGTTCGAGCCCGACATAACCATCTTTCTGTGGTATCCGTGGAGATTACCGAATAGAAAAAAAGTAGAAACTATACAGTATTGTGCAGACTTAAGCCAAGATGATTTATTTATATTAATAACAAACATGATACATCATCATTTACATTTTATATAACATTGCATAAATGTAACAGTTTGTTGGTGAACATTGTGAGCACATTTAATCGACCGATTACTTCAAAGAACCTTGGGCGATGTCTATGTCCAGCAGTGGACGTTTTTCGGCTGAGATAATTATGATGGGGCCTTTAGTCATATCAAACCAAACGTATGTGTATACCTATACATAGCGTGATGCCAAGGTTGATGCTCGCCCACCGAGGGTTGGGGCTGCCGCAGTCGCAACAGTAATTGTTGCCAGGAATGCTAAGAAGTTGTTCCCATATCCTATAAAGAATAATAAAAGTATTTAGATCCTGTAATTGTGTGGGTGGGAATAAACATTTGTGTGGGTTCTGTACAAAAATTAATATTTCTTTGTTATATTTCATTAATATTTTATACTTTTTCTGTACAAGCTATGATCCTTTTTTTATTTAAACTTTAAATAAAACGTTACTTTGACCACGATATTATTATCTAGTTGTTTTAAATACGATCTTTGTGCGCCTTGAAATCACTTCCTAATTATATTGCAATAAAGTCTAATTTAGCATATTACTAACCTGATCTTCCTCATACCAGCATTGGCGACATTGTGCCTATCGGACGGAGGGCGATCGTCAGGAACTAATATGAGTTGTGACTCAGGATTCTCTCGGCTTTGACCTTGCTGTATGGCTGACCGGATTCCGTTTTGTAAAGCTGCTATCCAGCAGTTCAACATTTCCTCTGAGTCTGCTTGAAGCATGTGACTCCTGAGAAAGAATACGAAGAGTAAGTTACGATCCTCAACTTTATTACACCTACACGAGAATTTCAATTCATATTTTGGTTTTACAAAATTTAAAATACAAACAATACAAACAGACATAGCAAAGGAAGATAAATTAAAAAAAATTGTCCATAAATTTACTGAAAATATAAATTCTTCCAACTGTTTGAATTTTTTTTAACAATTATAATAGATTAGTCTTAACTGATTGGAAATATGAGAACAATAATACTCATTTCTGGTATCAACATTAATCGTAAATCTAGTACGTTCTGGAAGTTAACTTACTTTGATGGTGACAGTACTTCGAAACAAAAACGTCTTTCTCCGTCATGCACCGGTTTTACAGTACAAAGTCTTAAATCCTCTTCCATTACCGTGACATTTAGCTCACCAGTTCGTTTCCTTAAATGATACATAAAAGTTAAAATTACATGATCGAAAACAACTTTATATATTCTAACTTAAATAAAAATCTATTGAATATTATTTCACTATTAATAACCGTGATAAAATATTACTCTACAATAATCTGTTATGTTGTATATGGTGGGCCAAGAACTTGTTAACATTTGAAGCTAATATCCCGCGCAAACAAATGCCGTACGGGTTGCGGAGAGGGATCTAACCACTAGATCGTTTTTTGAAAATTTTGTTGTAATGAATCGCTTCATGGGACCGTAGCGTGCTTACTGTGTGAAACAATTATATTTAAACAACAGGTTGCTTATTACTGTGAGATGCTTGACTTAAATCAGTGTCCGAGTGCTCCTTTAATAAGGAAATGTGTAAAGAAGTTCGCAGAGACGGGATCTACGCTAAAATGTGAAGTAAACTGGAGAGCCACGAACTTCTCGTATCGAAGAGAACGTGCAGCAAGTTTCTGCTTCTGTTGTACGTAATCCAGATTTATCGACCTGAATTAATATGATAGCTGTTGATAATTTTAATTTAAAACATTTCAAGTCCATTCTCGACTTAGTAAATTGGAACAAGAACCCACTAAATAGTGTGCATATAACATATGTTATCAATATTCGCCTTAACCTACTTTTTGATGTGCAGCTACCAATACTACGAAAGTTAAACGAGCCAGGAAACGAATTTACATATTGATGAATAAGTAAATAGTTTTATAAAAAAAAATATTAATGAAGGCAATAACATTATTATAAAACATCAAAAAATACATATATACTAATAAAATTTCACAGACGGATCACGTGATTTTATATTAGTATTTGCATGAGATATTTACGTAATCAAGACATCATTTTTCTTTCTAGGCGACTCGAACATTGTGACCATAAATTCCGTATATAGAAACTCCTTACATTTTTATCTATAGAAAAATAGTTAATAACCATGACGAAGTGTGGGGATCAATACAATACAATTAAATTTTAAATAAAAAAAAATGATACTCACCTATAAACAAGACGATTATCGTACAAATAGAACCATCTTCTGTTCCAAGTTTTGAATGCATTAGATGTTCTTTTAAATAGATACCCTTGCATTCTAGGCAGGTTTTTAAGGCAAGGGGTAGTCAGCAACCCTTCTTTGCTATCTCCTTCGGCTGCGTTGGCCTTACAGCTGGGTAGCACAGTATCTTTACTATTCACTATAGTATGGCGGTTTTCCATCTCCTTGTCGAGTATTTTTGTGTCGTTACGCATGGCTGCTATCTGAAATTATGATAACTAATTTAAAAATAGGTTGAATATTAAAGTATATTGAGTCCGACTCATTATATAATTCCTATTGAAATGTGTCAAGGGAACTTTCCATACATTTATAATACGGATGCAAAAGCACCCACGCCCAGAACAACAATTTGTGCATCACACAAAATGTTGAGGGTTGAGGTGATCGCTCAAACCAAAACCTCATCATCCGTGCAGTGCATAAATATTATAATATGTTAAATATAAGTCCAATAAGTCCGTGTGGTGACGGGCCGTCACCCCACCCGTGGTGTGCCGGAATCGGACCGACTAAAACCACACGGTGTGTCACTCTGCGCCTGAGATAGGAGGGATCCGGGACAGCTGTTATTACAACATCCGTACCAATCCGTCTGGCTAGTGTGATATAGTAAGCCAAAACTTCCTTGCTAAGAAAAGGTATATATGCCCAGCAGTGGACTACTAAGGTTGTTGATGTGATAATAATGTGTTAATCTAGTACTTAAAAAGCCCACTTCAAATGTACATATTACGCGCAGTGTGATAAGTTATTTTATTAGACTCTTTATTTTAAAATTTTATGAGGTCGCCGTGAGATGGGTCAGGGATACGGATTCCGAACGATTAAAATGTTCTGCATGTCATTGTTGCTCGTTAGTACCGTGAAGGTATTGTTCGGTGTAAAACTTGTGTAGACTTTCTAGTGACCCGGTATAAGGTCAAACACATTGTTGAACGAATCGGAATAACTTGTCAGTTAGCTATTGCAATTGTACAACTTAACGAGGTTTTAATAAAATAATAATATTTCGGACATTTTATTATTTGTTGTAGATCATACAAACATTTGGTCTACCTTGGAATCGAACCCGAGACCTCAAGCACAGCAGTCGCATATAATACCACTGCGCCACCGCATTAGTCAACGTACTAGATACTCGTAAGTTACTACGTAGGTAAGCCTTCTAATATATTTACATGGTCAGAAAATCATATTAGTTGAAAAAGATCGAAATAAAATAAGTTGAGATGCAGTATTAGTATTATGTTCTTGGTGGAAGGAAAGAAAACGGAACGGATTTATATTTTTCAAACCCAGAATAGATGTCATTATTCTGGAAGGTTAAAACATACTCGTATATCAAAATTTTACCTCTACAGCTGTTGACTTAAGGAATGGCTCTAAGTCTTCTGACAAATCCACACCTTGATGATAATATGTGCAGCACGCTTGCAGGTACGACACGAACTGAAATAGAAAACAATCCTTTGAATACAAGCAATTAATATTAAAACTAACACAGAGGGCTTAGTGTGAGATTATTGCACATCTACTCGATCGTCACGGTGTTGTGATTGGTAGAGTACAGTGCGAGTCAATCGTAACGCCAAGGGTGGTTACGACGACATTTGGTCTGAAATAAACTCATACTAGGCCCTCTAATTACAATCTTTACTTTATTCTATTAATAATGATAATCTATCACTATACCTATACGCTTTTCTCTTCAATTAATGCTTTGTGTTCTCATGTATGGAAGAGCGTTCAATAGTTACGCAATAGAAGTTATACAATTCGGATGTTGACCTGCTTCATCACGTGTTTCAAATAACGTGGTATGGTATGTAACAGCCATGGTGTAGTTATATCTACGAGTATAGCAATACAATTATGGATCACAGGATGTGAAAGCGGTTCATTAAAATCTTAACAGGATTTTAAATATGAAACTATAACCAAATCGATCACGATTGAAATAAAAAAAGGCTGATAAATACATCTTTTGATATATAGAATATGGTCTTCTTTTTTTTAAATAAAAAAACAACACCCGCATTGGAAATTTATCCTGTGTCGCGGAGGACTTTACAAACATACAAGAAAGGGACACAAAGAACACCCAGACTCAGAACAACAATTTGTGGATCATACAAAGTGTTGTCCCATGTGTAAATTGTTGATCACACAAGGGGTTTGAACTCACAATGCTCAGCGCCATAGAGAGCGATGTGGTGACCGTTTAAACTACTAGGCCAACCGTGCAGTCAGTTTCTTTTGACTTGTTCTTGTTCTCTTGTTCTGACTTCTTCATCTCTTTCTATTATAATTTGTTCTCAACAGTCTTCTGACTTGTTTTTGCCTTTAATAGGGCTTTCACATGTGTTGATAATGCTGTTCTGAGCTCAAATTGAGCAATGGGTTAAGATTTGAATGATCAATGACTTGACCAGAAACGAGAAGGAAAATCTTGAAGAAATCATTAGGTATATGTTATCAATAAGAAACATGCGTGACAAAAAGAAGCCGTGTTATTCATCAGCAGCTATTCAACCTTAGAAGTTTCTTTGAAATGTATCTGAAATTAATATAACAAACAATTGCTAGATATGTAGTCTTTTAACTGATAATACTTTCAATAGATATCTTAGGTAAACAACTTGAGGAATAATTGCTTTTAACATAATAGACATATTCTGACTGATTTGCGTCAATGTAACTGAACAGTAAAGAACACGTTCATTGACCATTATGAACATAATTTATGAACACGAAATACCTGGCAATAACAACCACCTATTAATTAAGTTGAGATATTCTCGGCAATTTCCACTATATATTTGTTGATGTATGAAAAATTTAAATCGGTGTAATATTCATTTTATAATATTATAAAGAAAAATCAACCATTACGACAATGATAATATAGTATTGCTCCTATTTGCAGTGTCATCATAGAATATTAATTTGTACCATTTGTCACTACAAACTTGTTAGAAGTACACGCAAATATATTTTAAGGATAGTCCCACACGGTGGCCACACCTTTGCTAAAATTTGATAAGCCTTGATAAATTTAAACTTGTGGATAAGGATGCGATTGGATATATGTATCTCGTATTTACAGTTTTTACATGTACGTTGAATTTTAATAATAATATTTTATGTATGTGAATGAGAGTATAGACTTATAATTTTGGGTTATATTTAGTAACTTTCTGATGGCTTTGAGTTTTTCCAGGGTCTACCCAAAGGTCCAGCTGACGGTAATATCGCGCTTCGGGTCGTTAATCTTGACTAACGATGGTTAAGTGACACGATGTCTGGGGCTCGTATACCGTTTGTCTAGACAAGCCGTCTCAAAACTATCGTCCTTTATTCAAAAGGCCACCCCAGACCCTATATTGTACACGCTTAGTTTTTATTTTATCAATGTTTACAGACTTCAAAATAAAAAGGACACCTCTGTGGTTTGTTTCGGTATTTCTTCCCAGAGTGAGTTGCAAAGTCCAACGTGTAAAAAGATTTGTAAAAGATTTACTTGCAGAAATAAATACCATTTATCATTTATTTTTGTCTAGGTTTGCTGGTGTAACTTTAATTTTTTTCTTTTTATAAAGATAACGCCTTCATTTGGAACATATCCCATGTCGCGGGGAACTTTACAAACATACAAGAAACGGACACAAAGAAAACATAGACTCAGAACAACAATTTGTGGATTACACAAAGCGTTGTCCCATGTGGTGTTTGAAGCCACACCACTCAGCGCTGTAGGGAGCTGCATGGCGACCGCTTAAACTACTACGGCATCAGTCAGTTTAATAAAGGCCGGTTGAGAGCCCTCTGCGCTCACCGTAACTAAACCGGGTAAAGTTGTAGAGGCCGTCTGAGGCCAACAGCTAAATATCAAATCAAAAAAAAAAAAAAAAAAAAAAAAATCAGTCTAAGTTTACCGCATTTGTGCTTGCTTGAAAGCTCAGAATTTGGGGCAAATCTGCAGCGATCTCAAACGTTCCATTGTTCCGTGAAAATATTTAGTTGAAACATATAATATGTTATTTTATTTGTAACGTTCGCCTTCGTTCGTATTGATCAATTTTCGTAATTAAATATCCGTAAGGTCTTATATGAAACTCACTTCGGCATCGTATGCTAGTCCCGTCGTATGTGTTACACGTTAGTTCAACACCCATTCACACACAGGCTGTATTGCGTCGTTCGATAAATATTATTAAACTGCTTCGAAGACAGACAGACAAACAAAAATATGACCATAACAGAAAAACAGGCGACTGTGTGCGAACATACCCATAAATAATAACACAACATAAAAAGAAATGGATTGCACTTCAGTTTATCGAAATCTGAATCATTATTTATTTTAAATAGTTTTACTCGCTGAAAATATTGTATCTAGTGACAGCACTTTCATGAATTATTTGCCCAAGGTCAGGATGACTATTATATAATATTATATACCTATGTATTACTATCTACATCATAGAATATAATAATATACAGATGTGTTTTCTTTGCTTTTTAAAAAAATAACTCCCACACTAGGTCACGTGGGACTTTACATTCATGAAACGGACACGAAGCACACCCACACATGAAGAACATATTCAAATAAAATAACTTACGTACTGATCAAAGTCAGCTTTCCTCAGATGTAAGAGCTCTTGTTGCGCTACATATGCAATTCTATCCATCTCACCAGCACCTCAAACTAAACTATATACAATTTTTCACAATGACATCGTGTCCAATCGATTCTGAGACGAATGTTAACCACTTCTTTTAAAGTGTTTATAACGTACCACGATCCGGTCGTTTTATTCACTAATAGATACTTAGAAAAAAAACATTGAACTATATTGTATTAGTAGAAATCTAGTACGACTTAAATAACTTTATTGAATGATAAAAAATGATAACGCATAGCTACCTTGAAGGCGTCATAAATCGCTATCGGTTAATGATATTTTTCCTCAAAAGTTATGCATTTTTCAGTAACAAGATTATCAGGTGAAGAACCAGTTCGAGTACCAGTTTTCGTGACAAGTATGCTTCATATTTGAAACACAAAGTATGACCATCTAGAGCTGCTGACACTTTATTGTACACTAATATTTAAGCAATATCGCGTTCCTTCCATTCTATCTTCTATAATATAAAATATAATTTTCTCTCTTAATATACTCCCCTAATTTTTATTTCCTAAATGACTTCGATGTGAGTTATATACGGACACAATGGTAGTAATTCTTAAGTTTATTCGTATATTTACATGAATATCTAATTTCGATAATTATTTTTTTATTCGACAGTACAGACCGGAGGCCCATTGATGCAGGGGTGACAGTTATTGTGGTAACTGTGTAAGCCTTACACTGTCACGATGACTGTCATGCCTTTTACGTCCCCATGGGGGTGTGAAAAAGCATCTCACAAGGCCGCCATAGTGTGGGTCACCATACTGCATTGTCTGCATTTACAATGAGTATAGTGACCACAACTCTTGGATTCTATTCATGCTTTCCATCAGGCAGAGTAGAGTCACTATGGCAGGCTCTTAATATAGTAAAAAAAAGCAGAAACAAAACTATTCCTAATTTTTTATATGCTAATGAAATTATAGTCGGAAGCTTGTGGTTGATTGGATAACGTTGTTATAATCCAGTAAGGGAACTTTTCAACAGTTTTGCAGCAGTTACCTTTTCTTGGCGTATTTTTTCATAACTTATAGCTTAAATATTCATAACAAATAACAATAAATAGTTAAAGTATATATTTCAAATTTAAAACGAGATTCTGCTGTCTTTGTTTACGTAATAATAAACTTGTTAGATTTTATGTTTAGCGCTAAGTCATAGCGAAGGTGGTGTACACTGTACTGTTAAAATTTACTTCGGTTAAAAATCTATTTTTAATATTCATTGTCGTTTTTCTCTGTTCTATTATTTTTGTTACAAAAAAATATATTGACGTTAGTGGTACCAAAACTATACAGTTAGCAAAACACCGACGAATAAGTCGGAGCTTCTAGCATGAATGTTTTTCTAACGATTTTTCCCACTGGTTTTATGAGCAGAAAAATAGTATCTTGATATTCAGTTCCAGTACAGATAGATTCACCAAAGCATTAAATGCCAGCATTATAATCAATCCACATTTAATGACAGCACGCCAAGTGAACAGTCACGATCCAGATACAATGAAGAATATTTCGGTCACGGCGGTGTGTCTCAACTGCACAAGTGTGCGCGCAAACATAGGTACACTCTCTGTTCCCTCACAACACGATATATGAGGCGCAAAAGCGACGGCTATACGTGCTTTCCAAGGCACGGGGGTTAAGCTTCCAACTTCCAAACTCCGGGCTGTTATCAAGCATCCCTATAATTGGAAAAAATCAATAAAACAGTTTCGCTCGACCCGGGATTTTAATCCACGGTTTCTTGATAGGCAATCGCATTCGCTAATCGCTACTTGAAATGAGTTATTAAAGCTGGTAGAAACAAAACCTGTGCCTTATAAGAACATTGCTTCCCATTTTAGTTATAAAGTTAGTATAATTATTTAATTACATTTCATTTGTCTCAATATTGAATTGTTTTCAATTTTTATGAGTGTGTAAACAATATGCGTTATCTAATCGCTATATAATCGATAATTTACTTTTCAATTCAAACAATGCGAATGCGTCAGTGGTAGGAAATGAGATTACATTCGTATTTACCCAGTTTCAGAGAATTGTATGATTCAAATGTAACTTAATCATACTTATTTTGAAAAGGAACGGTATTCTTAAATTCCTTTATAGATTTGCACGGATTTTTCTTTTGCATCGGAAACGACGCGACGCGGTTTATATGGCTTGACTTAAATTGTTTTATTTTAGTACCATTTATTTATGTTAATAAAATTTGTCATTGCATACTTATTACCTATATATTTAAGAGATTTCTAATTTAATTTTACACCTGTACTTGGTAGGATTATTTTAAATTCACATGCATTATTGTTTATGACGTCACACATACTTCGACTTATTTGGTTTCATAGGAAAAATTATAGGCGATGCGTAGTAGTGTCGTAATCAGATTATGCTGTATGTGTACGGACTCCAACCTTGCACTGTGTATTATATACGTGTATGGAAAGTGTTATTCATTTTAGAACCTTTAAATACTGATATAAAAGTGAAATTTATAAGTTTGAAAGGAAAATTAAGTTTAATGTGAAGTGCTATAGCACTTTTCTTAAATTTGGAAGTACTTACTGTACCGTATTTGCCTAGTGTAACAGACATATACATGTTTTAATCAGTGCAGAATGTGATAGGAATCAGTCAGTTCGATTCAAGATACGTTTTTTTTTTAATAACCTTTTAGAGACTCGAGGCCCAGCGACGTAGAAGTAATGGTTATCATGGTAAGTGTGTGAGCCTTACACAGCCATAATGACTGTCATGCGTTTCACAAACCCAAGCGGGTCTTGAAAAAGCACCCCACTAGGCCGCCATACTATGGATCACCATACTGCATTGCCTGCATTCGCAATGATTACGGTAACCACAACTATTGGATTATATTCATGCTTTCCATCAGGCGGAGTAGAGTAAATAAAACAGGCTCTTAAAAAAAGAACAAAAACGAACCACGTTCTTGAATTGGGATCAGACAGACAAAGAAAGATATCAATGAAAATAGAGGACCTATACAGCGAGAACTTGTATTTGAATAAGTAAAAATTGAGAGGGGTGAAAGCTTGGGTGATTGCCAATGTTAAGTAATAAATCTATTTAACGTATCTTTTTTTTTTTTAAATATATAATGCAGACGTATACATTGTAAAGTACTATGTATTCCGTAAATAATTTACGTCATGCTGTTGCCAGTACGGTCAAAGTCCTTTTTTTGCCACCTCTGTCTTGTTCTATTTGCAAACTTAGATATTGTAAGAAATACATGGAATGATTGTACAACTAAAAGCGATTACATGTACAGATTAGATAATCAAATAAATAAAACATCCTTTTACCAACAATCACAGACGCCAACACGAATTCATTTTTCACAGAAACTGTTTACTGATTTATCACAAACTATTAGACTGTAACTGTTATTTGAGATAACAAAAAACACATCGATACTTTTTGCAATACAGTTTATGACTGTCGTCTAAAGACGGTACAGACGGGTTAGTAGGACACTCGACAACTTAAGAAGTGTGATGTCAGTATTTGAAAATCAACTACTTACTAACCGGTGCAAATTAACGAATACTTCCTGATATTATATCTTTTATCAAAAGTCACAGTTACAGATAATACGGTACTCATTTTTTTATATCTATTTCTTTTAGAAGCAATGGTATTTAGTGTGTATAAGTGTTGATTTTAGTTTATCCTCCTTTCTAAGGATGGCCTATGTCCAACAGTGGATTATGAAAGGCTGCGTATATGATGATATCTTGTAATGGTCGGGTTCTATCCTATTTAGATATGAAAGTATGAAAATTATTTGAAAAACATACATAGAACGAATATAAGCATGATATAGCGTACACGACTGCTATTCCGAGGTCTTGGGTTTGATTCCCGGGTCGGACTAAATGTTCATATGATCTGCAAATATTTGTTTCGGAGATTAGGTGTTTGCTATATATAGTATATATATATTTACAAAAAAAAAGGTATAACAGTTTTCTATCAATCAATCTAGTTTTTATGGTATAAGCTCTGCTTAATTTGAGGTTAGATGACGTTGTGTGTCAGATGGCCAAAATATTTATTCATTTATTCAAAACCGGAAAAAAAACAAATATTTGGAATGAAGTTGCTCTAATCATATCGTATACGTAAGGTGTATTTTATCCCACAATTTCTTCTAAGGCTATCAATTGTGATTTTGTCTGAATACTCCGAGTAAGTTTCCTTTACAATAATAAAAGAACTGCATACCAACTTAAATAACATTAAATACCACACCAAAAGGTTGTGTAACATGTGTAACCTACTTATGTTATACAACCTTTTTTAATACATACCTACATGGTACACTATAGGTACGTATTAAAAAATAGATGTCGCTATCATCTTCTAACCCGATCTTATGTAGTTATGTCGAGTTATATGATGTAAACAAACCATACGACTCATGAGCTCATGAGTCATTTTGTTTTTTTTTTCAACTTTATATGCAGAGTGAAGAACGAACGAGCCAACAGTTTCCCGTTCACATGAACGCTAATCACTTGTTATTATCTCAACGCAACCCAACAATGTTGGAAGAACTTTACCTTGAAATAGTAATTATATTTAGAATATGAATGTACACAACAAAGATCGTTAACACGAATAATATTAATGGTTTATGGTAGAACAAGCATGATGCTACTATTCTCAGATTATATTGAGTTAAAACATAAACTTTGGAAACAGTGGTTATCGCTCATGATCCGTTTATTTTGTTCACTATTATACATATATTTACGTATCTATTACGTGGTTACACTTTCCGGGTTTTTATCAGACAAAGTGTTAACGTTATTAAAGTATTAATATTAGTAGTTCTTGTCAATCTATGAGCTTTACTGTCGTGACGTTTAAGAGGTACCTAATTTTTCCATTTGTATACAGTATTATATAGGGTGGGCCAAGAATTCGTTAACATTTGAATCTAACATCCCGCGCAAATATGTGACGGGAGTATTCTTGGGATCGATGCTACTGGAATTTGTTGGCTACAATGATAACATATGGTTTCAACAAGATGGAGCCACTTGTCATACAGCCAATGAGTACCTGCCGGTGGTCAAAGATATGTTTACGGAAAAGCTGATTTCCAAACGAGGCGAAATTCCATGGCCACCCAGAAGTCTAGATCTATCCCCATCAGACTTCTTTTTATGAGGTTATTTGAAGAATCGTGTCTACATCAATAAACCGAAAACACAACGTCAACTAAAAGAAAAATCAGTGAAGAGATGTCCGCGATCTCGCGGTCTCTTTGCCGACGAATATTCTAAAATTTCGGTGCTCACTTAGAAGAGTGCAAACGTCGAAATGGTGGCCATTTAGACGATGTAATTTTTAAAAAATAAATTCCAACTAATTAATTTTCTTGTAAATAAACAAGTTTTATAATATATCAAATGGTTTTTTAAACGATTTTTGCAAATGTTAACTATTTCGTGGCCCACCCTATGTAATACATGTAGATACAAATGTGGTTGTGTCCTTCTTTTAAAGTTTGCATTGTCTTATAAGAAGTTTTGTTATTCAGTAGCACAGTAGATAAATGTCGTTATATAATTGTAGTCATAATCAGTGTATTGAAACGATATGCTTCCTGAGAGGTAATGATGTACCCTGGATCTTTTCTATTACCGTCCAGTTACATAGCTACTATATTATACACACATTCGTTTATATTTATGATATTTTGTTGAACAAATAACGTAGATACTACAGTTAAGCGTTAATCAAATATGGTGATAACGTTCAAGTGGCAAAAATTAATAATATTAGCTACAACTACTATGTATATTTATACCGTGTAACAACGGATTAAGAACACGAAATATCACCACCCCTATTCATCCCGTGGGTGTCGTAAGAGGCGACTAAGGGATCAAAGTACGCAGGACAATATCACTGCAAAGAGAAGGAAAACTTGAAACAAATTCTTTTTTTTTTAACGTGTGGCAACCCCCTCGGGCCGTCACCCCACCGGGGTTTACGGCGGGGTGGTGTGTGGGAATCGGACCAACTAAAACCACACGGTGTGCCACTCTGCGCCTAAGATAGGAGAGATCCGGGAACCGCTGCTATTACGACATCCAGACTTGAAAGAAATCCTATATCAACCCGTCATGCCAGCGCGATTATAGTAGGCTAAAAGGCCTATGTCAACTATTTTTTCTTATGGGTATACCATTCTGTAATCTTTATAAATTATAAAAAGAGCAAAGAGAGTGAATGCAATATAATAAATGAATATATACAAAAACAAGAAATATAAGAACCACAGAACTCGAAGCTAAGAGAACAACAATCTTGTATTAAGTGAACATCTATTTTGCAGGCACTCAATACATATAATTAACGAACATCTCAAAATTTGGCACAAACTATAGGTGGATTAACAAATATTTTTTTTTATAGGAATCCCAGTACCACTCGGTCACAATCTCTGTTGATGAAGTGTAGTGTGGTCAAAGTAATAACATATGTAATGAATATAAATGCAAATGTTCCAAATACAAGCATACTACTTTTACATTTACATCAACGACAGCGAAAGCAGTACACTTAAAACGTAGATTGTAAGCGGACATAAGGACAGCGCATCGGTTCGCTCGACTGTAAAGCTGCTAGCCAAAATTGGGTATTGGGGGCAATTGCTATGAATAGATGCGCGCAAAAGTAGCTACTTACGGTTATTAACCTATTGTCCCCTGGCGGCACGCAATTATTGTCTTCCTATTATTGTTCAACGCTGAATACTATTGCAAATAAAGTTGTTTGTAAAAGTACACGCAATAAATATGATATCTTTGAGACAACTATGCTTCGGCAAAAACAGGCCTTTGGTTTTTGGATAATTTAAACAAGCCACTCCAATTCAACTCTGGTCTCCACTTCACAAATACTGACTCTCTGCATTAAAGTTCCCCATAACAACCCCTAGTACTGTTATTGTTTTGGTAACATCTTCGTACACTTAGAGATATCATCAGTGTCGAAGTCAACGTAGACACTTGTATCAGCTTCAGGGAGTACCTGTTCACAATTTCTAGTGTAAGGTGCTCTACTGACTCTAAACACTTTTGACTTACACAACTCTGTAGCTTCTGTGAGGTAACAGATTTATCAGAGAGTGTTAATATTGTACGTGGCCAGATCCCATAGAGTCCGATAGTTTCCCATTGAATGAACTGTCTAAGCATCCCCTGTGCCACCGTTTTAATGACCGCTACCGTAATAAAGTTTAGTAAAATGTTGTATTTGAAGCCTTCCTTTTCTTGCAGTTATATTATCGGTCTACTTTAACAAGGTGGTGGTTTGTATTGCTATACATTGTTACATCATCACACGGAAGATAATATTACACAAAGCGTATAACAAATACACATAATATATAAGAAATAAGAACGAGAATGAGAAGATAAAATGTCAAAGTTCTTCATCTCGTAATTTTGCTAGATTTTAAACATTTATACTGAATTTGTCACACACCATAAAAAACGTGAACAACATAGTCACACGTAACAACACATTACAAATAAGTCATAAATCGATGTTCGTACCTAATGGCGAGTATTTAACACTTTCGCATTAAATGTAACCCTACATAGCACCCTCAAACATTCTTTTCAATTGGGAAGGTGAGTTAACACGAGATTAGTTGAAGTACAGACACAAAATATACATAACCATAAAAAATTTATAAACAATAAGAGATTTATTTCAGCTTGTTTTAGATTCTAGAAGTAATAAACTTGTTATGACAGAACTAAGTCCTTATGGACTCAAATAAATGATTACCATGAATGTTTTTTTTTATTGCATGAAAAAAAATTGTTATTCGCTTGATAATTTGTAAACCTCGCCAACCAAGCCAACTCGCACCATATGTGAATCCTGCTGGCAATTTCTTAGGGAGCTGTTGGATACAGGCAGCAAAGGACCGTTCGTTGTGGTTAAACTTGTGGGAAGCTTATATCTAGCAATGAACGTTTTTTTGGCGGAGATGATGAATGCTTTAATTCAACCTGCGAATTCAGTATCTCAGTCTCAGGATTATACAATCCTGAGACTGAGATACTCCTCTCCGTAACCTCTACAGGTTCGATGCCAGGTAAAACCGGTTGAACGAGTAGCCGACCCAAATGATTTTAGGAATAATAAAGGTTAGAAAGATGATGATGAGATTGAATGCTCAATAAACAGAAAAAAACTCACCGTAGCGATGATTTCGTGGCGCTTTCTGGCCTGCAACATCGTGATTTTCTGCACGTGATCGAGCGCGGTGTGACGGAAACATGATCGCGTTGCCAATAAGAGATTCACAACCTCCTCTATCTCGGGTAGTTTGTGACGCGATACCTGGACAGGAATAGTAAATAAATATCAGCCTTTTATTCACCAGCCGTCCTAGACAAATTGACATTCTACAAACGTAAACTTTATTTGAAAATTAACAAACGTATGGGTGTGACGTCATCACAACGCTAAGTCACGTGGTCACAATAAAAAGATTGACTAAGAAGACAGGTTTACATTTAACCTTATGTTAATATTTAGCTCCTATCGCTTCCTAATAATGAATATAACAAATGTTCGCCTGTGTCTGTCAAGAGGCATAAATTTTGCCCGTTTTGCAAGATCATTCATTCATGTCCGGCTGAAGACATTTTAATTCGTGACAGCAACTCGGAGATTATTGCGTTTACACAAAGAAACACGCTATTTACGTTTACAATATTAGTAAAGTATAGATAATTATAAATGACTAGTTTTACAACCTATATGAAAAATATTAAACATACAATAAACATAACACATTTCTTAGAATAATAACTGCGAAATTAAAATTCCAGCATTCACTCTTGCATCATAAGATTCGTACGAGTACGATGAAGTACCAATAATTTATACTTAAGTATAAGGTAAGGTGAAGAGCGTGCTCTCTAGAAGATATTAAAACTAAAATTTTAAGTTTATAACGCACAATCAATACACAAGAGCATGATAGTTTAAGGCCATAGCTACATAGTCATCTTTTTTCTGTATTCTGTGGTCTATTAATAAAGAAGTTTGAGTACTTATTTTAAGTTTATCGACCTAGTATGGAAAGAGACAATTTATTGCTTTATTACTTTAGTGGATTTGGAACAATTGGCTATGATTAGCAGTCATCCTATAAGGTTTCCAATTTATTATTTGAGTTTACGAAACCTTAAAAACTATACCTTCTGCCGATCTCAAATCATTATTGATTTACAAATAAACGCACGTCGAAAACAAATAAATACAAAATAATTATTTTGAATAAATAAACAATGATTATCATAAGAAAATATCGGAATATAGCATTGTAAGTTTCAATATTTTTATACTTGTCATTGCTCACCTGTGAATTTCTAATTAATGAAGTGTCCAATTCATTTGAGATTTTGTCAAAGTGTGTTTTGCTTTCTTTGACTCCTTTGATATCTCTGTAACAAAACAAATGCTCTATAATGGCTCAAATATATGTAAAGAACTGATAACGAAAAAGCTACAAATGTTATGTGGGTTAAACGCACGAAGTTATGAGTAAACGCTCAAAATTCTGTGGTACGGTAGGCTAAGCCTGGGACAACACTTTGTATGATCCATAAATTATTGTTCTGAGTCTGGGTGTTCTTTGTGTCCGTTTCTTTTTTGTTTCTAAAATTCCCCGGCACACGGAATATGTTCCTAATACGGGCGTGGTCTTTAAAAAATAAGTTACCTTTCTAAGGAGCAGCTATAAACTTCAATGTAAGGTAATATTTAGCATTATTATAAATAGTTTTTGGAAACATTATTAAACAAATCCTTTTAAATAAATTACCGACAGTTCCGTATATGTTTTGGGGTATATGACGCGCGATTTTGAACAGAATACAGTTGATAACACTTCCAACTAAACAATCTCAGTTAATTAGTCTTATAATCACTATCTACAGCTCACTACTTTATTTTATTAGTTTGATTGATTCGTCACGTCCATACGTACACAATTCATATGGAATTACAAAGTATACATAGTTTACAAAGATTAATAAGTTACTTGTTGAAGCATGATAAAACTTTTATATGCCATAGTGAGTATGGACATTTAGACTCCGTAAGGTTGTTTTTACCTAAACTAATACGAAATACAATCAAAGCTAGTAAAAACAAATTGATACTTGAAACTCACTAGAAAGCACGAACGTGAAAACACTGACCTCTATTTTACAAGCTATATTATATAGGTCAGTGCTCAGACACTACTTCGTGCACCATAGACTATCCCTACTTTATTATCCAGACAAACTATCGCACAAGAGATAGGTTCATAGGTGGGGCTTTTCCTACACTAAAATATTGGGTATCCACACACCCAGTTATTATATCAATAATACTATCAGCCAATACGAAAACATAATATGATCGCTGACTATAGTCGGTGACAGTCTGGACACCAGCAAAGATAAACTTGAAATGAATAACTGTCCTGAATACATTTTCATTTTCTATATAGATATAAAAAAAAGTTTGGTAGGCTATTAAGCCTGTCAAAGTGACTCTACTCTGTCTGGTGGAAAGCATGAATAAAATCCAAAAGCGGTGGTCACCATACTCATGGCAAGTGCAAACAATGCTGTATGGCGATCCACACTATAGTGACGGATTAAGAATAAAGGGTATCAAAATCCCTATTCTTCCCATAGGGGTCGTAAGAAGCGACTAATAGAACAAAATATGCAAGACAACACTACTGCAAAGAGAAGGAAAACTTTAAGCGAATCCTATATCAACCAGTTTGGCCAGTGTGGTATAGTAGGCCAAAACCTCCTTGCCAAGGAGAGGCTTATGTCCAGCAGTGGACTATTAAAGGCTGTTGATGTTGATGATGATGATGATGACTCACACTACGTCGGCCTAACGAGATGTTTTTTCACGCCCCGCTTAAAGGAGTGGTGGCGATTTCCAGGTTTTCCAGATTTGCACAGAAAGGAAGAACCAAATCATTTAGTTCGCGAGTATATGCCTACCATTCTAAAAAGACCAAGGCCTGTACATGTTGCCTTGTTCATATGTTTTATTGATTTACTTAATATACTTGTAAAGTTTTAATATAGTTAGATACTAAATTAAAACCTTATAAGTATCTTAAGATATTTGTCCTTGTGCTCTTAATCCTTAGTTCACACTATTTGAAGTCGGTAATAAAATTAGAGCTTGCTGTAAGTCCTGACTTCACTACACTGAGTTTAAATCTGGTCGTCCCTGTCTTAAAAGCAATATGGCATGGACAAACCTCAGTCTTTAACTTGTTATTTAAAATATAACAGGAAACTTAATATCGTTAACATAGAGCAAAACAAATCAATGAACTTTAAGGTAAATATTATTAATGCCGAGGAGATCATTAAAACTAAAAATAAAAGAGTATGTTACTGAACTTAATAATGTGGGAGTATTTTAGACTCTATCACTACATGTTAAATCGAAATAGCTTGTTATGAAAATAAATGTAGCAAAGTAAGATTTATTCGACCCAATCAATTTTGTGTTATGCCATACACCAAATTGTTCACCCAAAATGAGTTTCGTGTATCTTGAATGCTTATAGTAATGTAGCGACGTAATGATGTTTTTATAAAACATCTCTTATCAGCTCTCTACTATAAATAACGTTAATAACCAAAGTTTGCACTATAATATTTACAGTTTTAAAAAAATTATCAAAGTTAACTTTGTGAATATTTGAGTATTTGTATAGATGAGTTGATGTTGTGATGAGGTTGGATGTTTATTACTATTCATATAATGGCGGTTGAATGAAATTGGAATGTAAATTAGAACACAAATAGTTTATGACCTGTATTAACGCATAAGATACATTTTAGGTTTACATTTAGGGTGCTAAAGAGCAAATGAAAATTTTCATAACATCAGTAGTATTCAATTAGCATAAGTTTTGAATTTAGCATTTTACTTAGGACTATCATGCAGTCTTTGACTATTTCTTGCTCAAAATTGAACTAGTTTTTATGAGTTATTATGATATTTACTGTCAATAAAAGGTTATTTACAAAAGCACATCAGACAAAAAGAGTTATTTAGACCCTATTTCATAACCAGCCCAGGTCCCTCTAAACAGAAAGAATTACCACTAACCCATAACTAACTCATATATGTTTAAATAAATTTTTAACAAAAAAAAAAATACTTACACTCTAATAAAAGCAGTGAGATTCTTTAGTACAGTCCTTGAGACTTGGTCCAGTAGAATTGAATGGAACTTGTTCATCTCTTGTAGACTATGGATCATCCTGTTGAGATTGGCCATCACCGGTGGGTCCTCATTAAAACATTCAGTTAAATCCCATAATGCATTTGTAAAGGTCCTAAAAATATTATTTATACTGTCAGGATGACTCAATTACATCAAGTGAGGTCGAAGCTTAGTTTGGTATCACCCTCTCTACAAATAGAGGTCTTATTGCTAAGAAATAATTTCTTATGGGCGACATTTGGAAGAATAAATCAACTGTACATAGCCAAATCCATGTGTGTTTAGCAATATTTTAACACTGCAATGTGTTTTTATTAAATAATTGAATTATTTTATCCCTAAAACTTATCAGAAATATAAGGGTAAGTATAATGTAACTTTTTTATTTATTAATATATTTCATTTATTAAAAATTCACACTTCTATAAAAAATATATATAGAAACATTCGAGTTTTCAGGAATGACAAATACATGGGAAAATAAACAATTACTAGAACCAAAACACTGGCAAAAAGGGGATGTCTAACAGGCCTCTGCCTAGCCCCTGGGAAAACAGACCTAATTTTATGTATGTATGTCTAGTTTATATACAAACATAAATGCCTATACTTATTAACCTTTAACACAATCTTTAAGTTTATTTATTACTTGATAAATTTGCCTTACTTTTAAACTGATTGATGATTCATATTTGATTTGAATTTATATACCTATATTCATAAAAACATATAGTATATATGTAATTATAGTCAAAGTTCAATGCATAGTCTATTCGTGGAAGGACTGGTTTCATCCTAAGTTTGGCCAAAGCCTTTAGACGATCCCCGAAATATATTTCAATTTAGCTTTTTGACTATTTTTAATCAAACCTAATCTCAACAAATAACATAAATTTATCCCTCCTAGGTTTGACTAAAATTCCTTAGTCAAGGCCCAAAAAACATAATTTATTTGAGGTTTAACTAAGCCATTTTCTATATTTTCTCAAATATTCTGATAATATAAAACATGCCTTTGGTTATCAGTACTTTTCAATTTACAAAACATTAGTACATTGAACAAAATAATGATTCATGTATAATGATTATAATTATAGCTGATGAGTAAAGTAGATGATATTGTGCCAAAAAATATCTAAAGCATTAATGTCCAAAATTAAAAAAAAATATACATATATGCCTAGCAAAAATAATTAGTTACTTAAATGCTAGAGTAAATATCATAATACAATGTTCCTAATCAGTCATGAAAAAAAAAATTGTGAATGATACAAAAATATAAAGACAAAAAAATTTTGTTAAGCAAAGAAAACACTCTTTGAATTCCTGATTAAAACCCACACTCAAAATTTTCTTTTGTTTATTTAAGTATTAACAATAACATTCTGGCTACATTATCAGATGAAATCTAAGAAATAAAATTATTATATTGTAATCTAAATTGAGCATTCATATAAAGTCTCATTTTAAAACAACAACAAGTAGCTTAAAAGTGATTAATAAGATTTGTTTACATAGTTAGTCAGTTACAGCGTTGCAAGTGAAGCTAATAAAAGCGAGTTAAAAAAAGGAGGACAATCCTCACCCTCTGTGACTCATGTAAATTTTACCAGACTCTATCATAACAGAGCATGCTTTAAGCACTTTATCAAGTTTCTGTTCCAACGCTTCTATACTAGCTTCTTCTGTTTCCAGCTGCTCCCTACAATAACAAACAGAATCGCTTATACAACAATTAATACAGGCAACACGTACAAAATTTCACTTTCTGTTTTACTTTCATTGATTATAATGCTTACAATACCTAAACTTCGGTGAATCTCTAAGGCATTCATCAAAGTCTATACGTGGCTTCATCTTTCTTGTTTAATATGTATCACTATAGATGATTTACGAAATATTTTATTTCATTTCCACCGTCGAACACAAAAAATAAAAATTTTACACACATCTATGAAATGACACTGACAGCACTGACAGTTACTTCTTTTTTTAACGAGTATAGGATTTTTGACACCACAAAATACGAAAGTGTTCGTTTAAACCTATTCAATATTGTCACACTTGATCCATTATTTTTTCCTAAAGTCAATACATTTATTATTTTTTACTGGGATTTAGGATAGCTATATTTTTAATTGTACTTGCCTCTCATGCTAACTAAAATAGTAATCGAAATTAATTTTATATTGGAGTGTGGTATCACCATTCTAAAATCATTTCACTCAGGTAATTCACTCACTCTCACCCTTCACTTGCTTTGCTTCAAAGTTCAAAACAACTTTGACAATTGATCACTATTTGCATAAAGAGAAATCAGTTCAAAATATCAGCGAGACAATTTTTAGTTAATTTGTAGAATGTTTAAACTTCAGAGGATATATAACAGTTTTATATAAATCTTAACATAAGTTTCTTTATTGTTTATGTATTTTTTTCCTAAAATTCTTAATTTTTAAGTTATTGTTAAGTATCAAGATGGCCCAAAATAAAAGCAAATATATAATTGACGATCATAATGTTCTAACAGTTCTCTTGTGTACCCTCACGATACCTCTGTCAATGTCTTTATGGATAATCAATATAATTTATTCAAAATTTATAACAGGACAGGAAGGTTTTGATGGTAAGTAATGTTTACTTTGAACTAAGTTGCATAACTCGTTAACTTTGTGTCTTAAGAATTAAACTGATGTAAAAACTTTCAGAACCAGTGGTCATATCACCTACAAGATGGTTGGCTTCATGTTTAATACCATTACTAGTGGCAGTGTATAGTTATAGGAAGAAAAGTGTAGCTCTTAGTGGGGCTCTCCTTGGTTATTTGGTGGCTTTCATTCTTACGCTGACTAACTATTCCTTTTTGGTTTGCTTGATTACATTCTTTATATCATCATCGAAAGCTACAAAAGTAAGGGGACATTTAAAAAAAAAATTGGAGGTGGATTTTAAAGAAGGTTGGTCAAAAAAAGTTTCTGTTTTATTTTTGTAAAAGTAAAATTTACATGAATTGAATTATTTTATTTTAGGTGGTCAGAGAACATGGATTCAAGTACTTTGTAACGGAGGAATGGCAACTCAACTTGCTTTATTATATTTACTAGACGTGGGTGCATCTGAACGACCTATTAATTTTGTACAAGATTACAGAGCTTCTTGGCTTACTATTGGAATCCTTGGTAAGATAAAATGCTTTTCATCTGCTATAATAGTCCATGGCTGGATTTAGGTATTAGAAAAAAGGTTTTAGCCTAATGTACCACACTGGCATGAGGGGTTCATATAGAATCTCAAATTTTCACTGTTTTTGATGTGCTGTCTTATATAAATTGTTATAAGATTTTTATTTTTATTATTTTTAATTTCAGCTGTATTCGCATCTTGCAATGGTGATACTTGGGCTTCTGAACTAGGAACAGTCTTCTCATACACTGAACCATATTTAGTTACAAATTTTAAAAAAGTGCCAAAAGGAACAAATGGAGGAATCAGTATAGAGGGCACGATATTTAGTGCACTTGGCGGCTTAACAGTTGGTTTATCTCAATATTTGACAATATATTACTTTTCAGAAAGCGCTCTATGGTATTATGCTCCACCTCAATGGCCGATAATTATATTAGGAGGTTTTAGTGGTTTCTTAGGCAGTCTTATAGATTCTTTACTGGGAGCAACACTTCAATATTCAGGTAATTTATTGTTCTTCTATTTTAGTAAAATCATATAGTAATGATGAAAATACAAACAGGTCATTATTTTACACATAACGTGGTCCCTATATTTAGTAGCCTTATAGACAATTAAAATTAAGACTACATTATATATTTCAATGACATAACAATCAGAAAAAATCATTTATGAAAATTTCATTAGAATCAACCCCAACTACCCACATTTAACTACTGTTATAGAATATTGAATTTGGTTGTATTTTTCTTTCCATAACGTTCCTAATATCTATTGTCTAAAGCAAAAATTTTAATGTATTTTTTTTAATTACAGGTTTAAATAAGGAAGGTCAAATTGTAACACATTCAAGTCTGGCTGTAAGACATGTCAGTGGGTGGAATATTTTAGATAACAACAGTGTAAATCTCATATCGACAGTGATCATGGGTCTACTTATACCCACACTGTGTAAAAATGTTTGGCCTTTATTCTGACCTAAATTTTGTAAATTAGATTTCATACAATTATAATTTATTTTCTTTACAGATTAATATTTTTGTGGTCATTAGAAATGAATGAATTTTTCAAATTTTGCATGTATGTACAATTGTTGAGAATGTTTTTGACTGTAGGTTATTTTTGCAGTTGGTTTTAATGTACTTATTATGTCAGCAGTGTAAGATAGTAATACCATTATATTATAAAACTCTAGTCCATCGGTATGTTGTAACTATGTGGTGACAACTATTAGTTCATACAGACAATGCACATATATGAATAGAAAAAGTCGAATGCTATAATAAGATATAAATGTTTAAAATAGCGGGTGAACAGTTACACTCAATGTCATGTTCAACACACAAATTATTTCTTAGACTTCGACGTACTTCCATTTTCGTAGCCTTTCGTTAGTCAACCGACGAAATACGTACGTCCGCAATGCCGTCGATCAACTTGTCGTCATGCTTCAATATTTTAGGCAAATCGGCAACTTTTAAATTGGCTTCAAATTCAATTATATTTATAATAAAAAGATTTGTTATATTTTTATACCATCTTTTCATTAAAGTAAAATGATATACTATATTTAACTATAATTTACATGTATAATTAGTGTGTAAAGCATCTTTATTGAATACCACCTAGAATCTAGGTGGTATTCAATAAAGATACTTTACTCAACTTTTCTTTTATTTATATCCTCTAGATCCTAGAGGATATAAATAAAATAAAACAAAAAAGTTATAGATTTTTGACCTGATTATTCTGACCTTACCTGCTATGTCTTAAAATCATGACCAGTGGCGGATTAGTCACGTAGCAAGAGTAGCAAATACTACGGGCCCCGCGCATGTAGGCGCCTCACACACTAACGCTTTCTGACCGCAAAAGCATCTACTCATTGACTATTTAGATTCTTTGCAATTAATCACCAAGTTTGATGCTTTCTTAGCACAACATATTCGAAGTCGTGCAAAAAGTGGTGGTTTGAGGAATTGCGAGGAAGATCAACACAACTCAATGCGTGAGACCTGTAATCTACCTAGATAATTGCGATGCCCTTGTCTTTGTGGAATTGGTTCTAATGATTACACTTAAAATAAAAATGCAAAGCGTACTGCTCTAACACATGAGCATAAGCCAATGATAGTTGACACTGAAAGCCTGTCGGAATTAAAGATTGAATTTAAAATAAAATACGAGCATCCACGAATGTAAGACGTGATACTCAAAGCACATATTTCGCTACTTGAATTTTTGCGAGAGTACATGAGGTCTCTACATGAGCGGGACGTTGGACAGTAACCCTACTTGAAACCGCCAAAAGCAACCCCTGCATGCCTAGCCTATAAAGGTGATGCATACGTCATAGGTAAAAATCTGTAACGATGTGTTAGGGAAATACTTAACACAACATATGAGAAGTTCATCCATCTATTTGCTTTAAACATATTGGATCAAATTATTTGCGAAGGTAATAGCTGCAAATACTACTCAGTCAATGGTGTCTACTACTATTAAAAGTGGCATTGATATCGATGATTATCGTGACCAGTGCTATAATACATCAGCAGTATGAGTGGTAAATACAGTGGGTTACAAACACCCATGAAGAAACTGCACGGATGGCGTAGTGACAACACTTAGTGAAGTACAAATTGTTGCTCTGAATCTAGGTATTCTTTGCGCCCGTTTCATGTGTGTTTGTTAAGTTGAGTCAAATCTGTAGAATTTATAGTCTCGATTGTCGGCACATAGTCGAACTTGATAAAATAAACTCTTGAAAAAAAAAACGTGTAGCTTTGGTAGATTTCGAGGTGCCAAATATTTCCCCATTTTCAGGGTGAATGAATTTCACAGATATACCGTTATCTTTGCAGACGTAGTTGTTAATTTTTAGAAGTATTAAGTATCTTTGATAATGCCATAATGTGGAACTGGTCAGGTCAATTTTAATTAAATAGTGGAATAAAAGTACAAGTGTGTTTTATTTCAAGTATGGAAATATGTAGTATACATTGTGTATTGTACACTCATTAAATCTTTTTGCTTAGTACACTACAGGCTGCTGTACAAAAGCATTAATTTTCTATGATTTTATTGAAAATTTATGTTTTCTTGGTCTTACATCATGATCGTGTTACAAACGCAGTTAAAGAAAATACGTCAAACGTCTCTATTGTAAATAAGAGACAAGGCAAAGGCGCTAATGTGTGGTTTTATTACTAATTGTGTAAAATGTTTCCAATAATGTGAATCGAAAGGCAAGGTCGTAATTCAGCTTAAAGATTAATTGCAATGATGAGTAAGTTGGAAACGGGAACAGTGTTATTATTGTGGAACGAATTTCCAAAGTGTTGGCAAGCGACTAGCGCTATCGGTTGATCAAGATCTTGACACTAGAAGTTTGATTTGATTTACGTTCAAATCCATGCGATTCGATCAGATATTGAGGCAAAAATAAAAAATCTGACGTCATATTACCAAGAAACTGCTAGACGAAAAAAGCGAAACATAGGATGGGCCACGCATTAGGTAACATCTGAAAAAATCATATAAATAAAACCATTTGATACATTAAAAAAAATATTTATTTACAGGGAGGCTAATTAATTGGTATATATTTTTTAAAAATTTCATCGTCTAAATGGCTACCGTTTCGTCGTTTACATTCTTCTAAGCGAGCACCGAAATTTTCGAATACTCATCGGCAAAGAGACCACGAGATCTCTTCGCTGATTTTTTCTTTTAGCTGACGTAGTGTATTTAGTTTATTGATGTAGACACGATCCTTCAAATAATCTCACAAATAGAAATCTGCTGAGGATAGATCTGGACTTCTGGGTGACCATGTGATGTCGCCTCGTCTGGAAATCAGCTTTTCCGGAAACATGTCTTTGACCACAGGCAAGGACTCGCTAGATGTGTGACAAGTGGCTCTATCTTGTCGGAAACACGTGTTACGATTGTAGCCAGCAAATTCCAGTAGCATCGGTCCCAAGAATTCCTGTAACACTTTGATATATTCAGCAGAATCAACAGTAACTGAACGGCCGTGAGAATCTTCAAAAAGGAGGGTTCATGATTCCTTTTGCTGAAATTGCAGCCCATACCTTGGCAGAATGAAGTGGCCTTTCGTGTTTAACTTTGGGATTTTCACTGCTCCAATACCAGTAATTCTATTTGTTTACATATCCGTTGAGGTGAAAATGGGTTTCGTCGGAAAATAAGATGTTGTCAGAATTACTGAATCGTTCTAACATTGTTTCAGTATACGACTTAAGCAAGTTTAAATAATTAGGTTTTAGTTCTTACACTATCTTGTTTTTATATGGATATATGTATGATGTGCGGGATAACCTAATTCAGCCGAACGTTTGCGCGTCGAACTCTGGATTACGTCGAACTGAAGCGGAAACTTGTTACACGTTCTCTTTAGTCCGAGAAGTCCGTGGGCCTCCAGTTTGCTTCACATTTAGCGTAGATCCCGTCTCTTCGAACTTCTACACCAGTTTCTCTACTCCCATACGGGATAACTCTGAATGTATATCTCTGTCTGTAATAATTAAGTAATTATATTTCGTGGAACGTGAAAGTTTAAAAATGACTGTGCGAATTTGGGTGTTTTTTGCGTCTTGTTTTAATGTGTTAAATTCCATTAAAACAAGAATGAAGCTATATACATATATACACTAGGAAATATGTAGTAGACACATACTCGTAGGTCAACTTTTGAATAAATTATGACTCGGGAATATTAGAGGTTAATATTTACTTTATCCACGTTTATTCTAATTAGTGTTTCGCAGAACACAGAATAATATGCCCTTAGTTCGAGTACCAGTTATCGTACTTTAGTGTCACAAACAACAGCAGACAGTTGGAGGTCAAGGTCACAGGTTCGGGAATAGTTTATCTACAAACCTTTCGACGTCACTTAGTAGTCCTTGTCATCGGGTGATGATTGTATGTCGGTCTTTCCACGTAAAAAATCGAAGTTTAGCCGTATTGTAATAGATTGCAAGCTGACCACAACCTAACCTAGATGCCTACCTGTAAGTAGGTCAAAACCGTCTTTCAAAGGAGACGCTTATATCCAGCAATAGTTGACGATGGTAAGAGCTGTAGACAGTAGTGTATCTTTCAAACCTTTTATATCTATAATTTTTATAAATCTTAAACATTAAATCTATAGTCAATCCCATTTCATTTCCAAAATAATAACTTACTGATAAACTAATGTCTGAATATAGAAAAAATAAACAAAATATTGCCTTGGCGCAAATATTAATATTTATGATGGTTGAATACGAATGTTAGAATTCGGAATTTCCATATTATATTCCAGCAGCACAGCACTAATTTCCGGTGACAGTTCTTAATACAGTTCTGCCAAGTTATCCCTCATAGGTTGAATGGTGCATTTTTAATGTGATTTTTTAACATTTAGGTTGATTTTTAATCGATTCCTTTAAACTTCAATAATTTATAAATATCAGCCTGTAGAGTAGTTAAACTCAAACTAAATTTATAACATAAAACCCTTTTAAATTTAAAATATCTTCTTACGTTGTAACTAAACTCATAGATCAACACACATAAAATATATTAACAATTTGTTTTATTAAATATCCACCATCATTTATTGTACGAGGAATTTATTCTAATTTTAGATACTTTCTATTTTATATAAATTTTATAATTTTTCTGGCATTTTTTGAACGTAAATTTGGTCTTAAGTGTTTAAGTTAGTAGCACTAGTATTGTACATACTTATATGACATATGTCAGGAAGCTGTACGTTTTCTTTGTTTACGAACTAAATTGTTAATACTTCGACAAAAAGTTAAACATGACTCATACAAGTTGAATGTTTTAGATTTATTGTTACTATTATTGTTTAACTGTGTATTTTAGCAATCGTAAACAGTGATATAAGTCTAATTTAAGTCGAGGGAGTTAGCTACGTAATGGTATTATGCTAAACTGTTAAACTCGATACTTAAATATTTAAAATGTCATTGCCTATAGAAGAAAGTCCGATAATTAATTCGGACATAGAAAATGATATTACTAGTGATCATCGTAACTTAATTGAGACGGGACCAGGTAAGATTTTATCTATTGAAATAGTTCGTGAGAAAGTTAAATCAAAATACATATTATTCTGATGGATTTTCTTAAGTTAACACCTTTTTTTGTTATAACGTATACATTGAATGTTTTCATGCAATATTTCAATATTATTTTAGTGGAAGAAACAACAGGATGGATCAAATGTCGAACAGTGCTTGGCATCATGGGTTTTTTGGGTTTTGCAAGTGTCTACGCAATGAGAGTAAACTTGTCTGTTGCTATTGTTGCTATGGTCAATGCTACAAAGCCTATACCCATGAACACCTCAGATATTGATGTATGTCCTGCAAGTCCACCTAGTAATACTTCTATACCTCAAGTAAGTAGAATGTCGAGTACTCAACTCCTATAGGCTATTGTGTTTTGTTGGTTTGTACTATCATAATATAGTACACACCAACAAAACAGCCCACAGTGTATGTATGTGTGAAGTAGAGGGAGTATTGTAAATAATATATTTACTATGATTGCTTGCATTTTAAGCAAGATAGATAACATATAAAAAAAAGTAAAGTGGAACATGGAACCTCTTTCTTTTTTACAGTCAGTTAAAAATAATAACAATAATGTTAAGTATTTAACATTTTTATTTTATTTCTTATTAGACTATGACCTGTGACAAAAATTATCAGGTTTCTCAGATCATATTCCAATAAGAAATATCCTTTAACAAAAATTTTAGTAAATGATGATGTACTCCTAACCAATTTCGGCTATGGCAGCTAGTTTCAATGGAGACCAGTCAAGTATGCAGGAGATATTATAGACCTCAAGTATATATGCAAACACAGGTGCACTTTTTGTTTCCTCACGTGAATCCACGGCTCACATGAGGAAACAAAAAGTGCATAAGGCGGTTATCCAATACGATTTGGGCGAGATCAGGTGCAGTTCAGGGCACACAGAGGCACAGAGGTTGAGACCCCTACTTCCAAGCTCTGGGCCCTTATTAAGTATTTCTGTAGCCAGAAAAACTGTATTACAATTTTTACCTGACCTTGATCAACATTTGCAACACACCAGTAGACCAATGAGGCAGTATTAATAAATATAATATAAAAACAACTGTAGTTTGTATAATCTTCTTGAAAGTACAATAACATCCTAAGAAAATAGTACTGTTTTAGTAAATATGTTACAATATTTGATAGATATTTTTGTTTTTTTTTTTACAAATTGTCAGATAAGCACACAAGTCATTGATAATATTCTAGCTAGTTTATAATATAATTAAGTTTAATCAAATATAAAGACTGTCTTTAATGATTGCGGAATTGCCCAAGGCTGGGATGGTTGGCACTCCTTGGGCAGAGCTTCGTTCAGCAATGGATGGCAAAAAGTTGATTTGATTTTGAAATATAAAATTAATATAGTTTATTAAATTCCTATAAACTTTTAAAATTTCTATTGTTAAAATATTTTTATTAAATTATATTGTTAATAAATTTATGCAATAATTTGCTTATTTAGTTTGTAGAGTTGTATAAATACTTTTTTTTCATTTCAGAGGCCCGGAGACTTCAACTGGACTGTGCAACAACAGAGCATAGTTTTGGGCTCATTTTTTTACGGATATGTGTTAACACAGGTAAAATATATTTAATGGTTTTTTTTAACTTAATAAGTGACTTGACCAATTCCTGCCCTAGATTGCCTGCCTAGTTTTTCCATCCAAAATAAAGATGTAATTTCTTAAACTGTTTCCTTTGCCCTATATTTTGTATTACTTAATTTTACTTTTTTCTTTAATTATGGAACAAACATGGGTGTCCAAATTTGACTGTGTGGTGATAGAGTGACAATCTGGTGATGGATTAAGAATACATAGTGTCACCACTTCTATTCATCCTGTGTTGTCGTAAGAGGTGACTAAGGGAGCAAATTAGGCAAGACAACATCATTGCAATAAGTAGGCAAACTTGAAATAAACCCTATACTGACCTGTCTGGCCAGGATGGTATAGTAGGCCAAAATCTTCTTTCGAAGAGAGGCTTAAATCTAGTTGTGACTATAATAAAAGCTAAATTTTGAGACATTTCTATTTATATATATTTAATATAATAAGTTATTTATTGAACATTATTATCTTAGTAGTTTTAATTAATAAGTATTAGTCTCATAATCAATGTGCAAATACTATAGATTTTTTTTAATTGTAGATACCTGGTGGTCGAATAGCAGAAATGTATGGAGGAAAACTTGTATATGGCTTAGGAATATTTTTTACAGCAGTATTTACAATTCTTAGTCCAATTGCAGCCTATACAGATATTTCATTCTTCATTGCTGTTCGAGCATTGGCAGGATTTGCTGAAGGTGTTACTTACCCTGCAATGCATGCTATGCTGGCTCGGTGGATACCACCGTTAGAGAGATCGAAATTCGCAGCCTATGTTTATGCGGGTATGTATTTTTATTTTTCTAACTGCCATTACTTAACATTACAAATATTCATTGCGATTATTCCTCACAGCCACATAGATACATATTTCCTTTTTTTTATCTGTGTATTTAATGTCATTATAGCTTTATTATTCAAAATACTTATTTAAATGAGCTAAGTCTTTGTTTTATTTGTGTTATATTTTACTTTAACTAGATCTAGATCTTACAAGGCTTACAGAGTATTTAGATAGATTTTTTGTTGTTCTTAATTTCATACAACTTTCATAATGTGCTCTTTAGTTATTGCTTTAACTGAACCAATCTGTGCTCAGTTAGCAATCCTGAGTTAAGTTGAAGTCAAGGTTTGAGTTCCACTTATGACTCATTTTTTGTGTGGGTCTAATTTATCTGTAATAATATGTTGTTTAGAAATACGCAGGTGTATTTACGTAAAAATAGGTTTTCATATGCCTTATTGAGTGCGGAGGATTTCTTTTCTTTGTTTATAAAGATAATTCTCACATTAGGAATATATCCAGTGTGGCGGACTAGTTCACAACGATTTATGAAACAGACATAAAGAACACCCATACTAGGGACAACAATTTGTGAATCACAGAAATTAGTGTAGGGTTGAACACACAACACTCGTGCAGTAGAAAGCGGCGTAGCGACCGCTAAAACCACAACGCCATCCGAGCAATCATAACATACCTTTGCCAATATGACCACGTATATCTATTTAATTGGTATAACTATTTTTTGTTATAATTATTACAATTACGATTATTGATAGAATGAAATAGTATTGTGTGTTCCTTAGGCTCAAATCTATCTTATCTACTGTCTACAGGCAATTGTATCATAAATGAATAATTATTTTTATGATGGAGAAAGAGGTAAGAGACAGCAGCAGACGGCTCACTTGATGGAAAGTGACTACCGGCGCCCATAAACGCTTGCAACTCGGAGTCACAAACGCGTTTTCGGCTTTTGTGAAAAGAGTATGCTCTTTTTTTAAAGGATTGAGGGGCAGAAAATAATTAATATATTTATTTTTCAGGTTCAAACATAGGTACAGTTATAACTTTGCCCATATCTGGTTGGTTTTGTACCTTAAATTTCATGGGCGGATGGCCTCTATGTTTCTACATATTCGGAGGTATTGGAGTTATATGGTTTGTCTTCTGGTTGTTGCTGGTGTTTGACACGCCACAAAAACATCCGAGAATTTGTCCGAAAGAAATTGAATACATCACGATGACTATTGGTCCTCATGTAAGTGATTTATAACTGTTTGTTAGCTTAATATACTTTACAGCTTTTTATTCTGTACTGTACGATTTTAAACACGTAAAGTTATACCTCGTTCGTATGGTGACCGATTAAGAGTACGGATTGTCACCACCTCTACGGCGGGGTGGTGTGTCGGAGTCGGACCGACTAAAACCACACGGTGTGCCACTCTGCGCCTGAGATAGGAGGGATCCGGGAACCGCTGCTATTACGACATCCAGATCACTTGAAACAAACCCTATACCAACCCGTCTGGACAGTGTGATATAGTAGGCCAAAACCTCTTTTCGAAGGAGAGGCCTATGTCCAGCAATGAACCGTTAAAAACTGTTGATAAAAGTTTTATCTGTAGAACAGTGAGCAATTGTCTTAGTTTTTTTCTTTAAGAATTGCTGATAGACTAGTGATTCATTGTGATATTGGTATGATATCATATCAGATCGCTGGCCTGGGAGTGCAGTAAAAATACCCACCTGAGATGGATGTGCGATGTATTCCACTCTTATTAGTTAGGAAATTTACACCAAAATCGCCGTACTTAAAAGGCATGTATTATACGATCCTGACGCGTAATGTATTGATAACATTTAAATATGATTCTTCAATTACCATTATTTAAATGCCATTTAGTTTATTTAGCTATCAGAATGTGGGACGTACTCATGATTCACACACTGACCTCACAGATGTTATAATTTCAGAGCAGTAGGTATATGGATACTTATCACGTTCTAGCTATAAATTAAAAACAAAAACAAAACAAAACTCGCTACAGTAATTGTGAAGCAAGTTTATTTCTGTTTGTTGTAAGCAGAATCATGGCTGTTATAGCTATCGTAGGTATCTAATTTGTAGTGCGTGAAGTGACCTTAATATTTTGAAGTAAAAATTGTTACGAATACAAAATGTTAGCTTGTGATGTTAAATACGCAAAAAGAGACCTTTTTCTCCATATCAAAGAATGAAACAAACAACCGATACTGTAGAAACGTTTATTATCTATCATTTCAATGGAAAATTGACTAAACTAAAAGTAGCTGTCATTTGGTACTGAAGTTTACAATACTGTTTTCTTAGCCATATTTTCAAGCACTTAGCGTAATTTGTTCAATCTTGCCCAATTTCTGTGTTATGTAAAACGTTATGTAGAAAGAACCAGTCAATGGCATTTGAAAGTGAAACTACTACTCCGATTATAACAAAATTTACGGATTAGACTTGATACCGCCCATATTCTCTTTACATTCGATCCCATAATTAAACTAGGTGATTGATTTTTTAAACACTGATAGGAACTGTTAATATTTAGCTGACTATTCTATTCTTTTTAGTGATGCCTTATGTAAGCCGACTTCCTATTTCATTCATTTTATAATATTAGAATATCTATTTCTTAGACCAATTTAAAGCGACTTGTACAGGTGGGCAACGAATTAGTTAACATCTGAAAAAACTCATATAATAAAAACCATTTGATTTATTATAAAAATTGTTTATTTACAAGAAATCTAATTATGAGGCATTAATTTTAAAAATCGCACTCTTCTAAGCGAGCATCGAAATTCTTCTCAAACATCTCTTCTCTGATTTTTTTTTTAGTTGACGTACTGTATTTGGTTTATTGATGTAGACACGAATTACGCCATAAAAAGAAGTCTGCTGAGTATAGATCTGGACTTTTGGGTAGCTATGGAATGTTGCGTCGTATGCAAATCAGCTTTTCCGGAAACATGTTTTAGACCACCGGCACGGACTCATTTGATGTTTGACATGTGGCTCCATCTTGTTGAAATAATGTGTTACGTTTGTAGCCAGCAAATTCCAGTAGCATCGGTCCCAAGATGTTATATTCAAATGTTAACGAATTCTTGGCCCACCCAGTACTAAATATCTCCAATCTTTCAAAGTGAATAAGTTAAAGTCTGTCTTATTAAGCGATGGACAAGAATTCTGGAGCTTATTACGCTCAGGCCGACGAATTAAAACAAACATCTATATATATTATCTATACTAGATCATGTTAACATACTGGTCATTTAATTTCATTTAATGTTTAAATGTTCATAATTAGATAATTTCTTTTAAATATTTATTTTTCAGTTTAACATTTGTGTATGACTTGAGTCGGGTTAAGCAAACAACTTTCACAGTAGGTGTTCTAAATTATTCTCGCGACTTTTACGGCACGAACTATGACGACATCACACACATTTTCATGTCCGACTCCAACGTATAGCGAATACTTAACGGTTTTTATTAAACTTAAATTTCACCAGAAATACTATATATATCTGACTATATATATAGACTACAGGCCCATGCTGAAAAAGTTATGGGTCTTTTGAACCACCAGGTGACCTATCTAGAACGATATAAGAGCATAAAATAATGAGATTCAGCACTATGCCGTCACTTGTAAGCTGTCCAACTGAGTGCAGGTGAGAATTCGAAAGTACAGCTCTATAAATCAAGGATACGATGAAATTAAGATGATTATTGATATACATTCAAACGAACAATCATTTCTTGACGGAATTACTTTTAATAGTACTTTTGAGTGCTAGATAATGTTTTGGAACCGAAGCCGTACTTTTTCAAATCACCCCCTGGACTACGGAAAGAGAGGAGATTGCAACCCTTGATTTTATCTCCTTGTCCCATGATTTTTGTACGGCGTTGCGGAGTAATGGATTAGAAGCAGTATTAAAATAGTATGACACAGATGCCGTACAAAATCAAATGACCAAATTTACCCCGGTAAATGACGGAAAATAAAAAAAAATCCGACTTTGTGGCGCACCATTTTTGTATGGCACTGCGCGTTTTCTTGTTATTTTTAATGGATCTATGGGTGGTAAGAATACCGTACAAAAATATGTGACCAAAATGTACTCACTCTACCTGTACTTTCGAATTCTCACCTGCACTCAGTTGGACAGCTTACAAGTGACGGCATAGTGCTGAATCTTATTATTTTATGCTCTTATATCGTTCTAGATAGGTCACCTGGTGGTTCAAATGACCCATAACTTTTTCAGCATGGGCCTGTAGTCTACTAATCTGACTAAATACTATATATATTTTTGAAAAAGCTTAGTTGGAATGGTTTCTGTGTCGACGAGGGCTTTGTACAAAGACCAAATACAATAAGAAACTCGACTTGAACCAGCTACACCCCAAACCCACAATAATTGGCACGGCAATGTGCTCGGGGAAGGTGGTAAAGAACAGTTTAACCGTTTAAAAATACGAAAAAAAAGACACGCTGTAAGCTTAGATTTTGAACAATCTGTTGTCCAATTTCGACAGTGACTTAAAAATCATTATACTTTTGCAAAGGAAAAATTTGCCAAGTTTGTTTTTTTACTACTAGTGTTGAATCCGTCTAAGAAAATGTTTAAAAAACGAAAACGAACGAAATAAAAACAAAACGCAGACTGCCCGAGACCGGGATAGTTGGCGCTCCTTGGGTTTAGATCCCTTGTTCTCATTCGTTCAGCAGTGAACGGCGCTAGATTGATTTGATCGATTGATTAATTTGATTGCTTAATCGAAGAAAACGCTGAGGGTATTAGGCGTTTTATTTGGCAACTTTTGAGTGTTGTAGATATGTAATTGGCAGGTGCATACTTAAAACTTACAACACAATACATTCATACAAATAAATAACAAATACTATGTCTGCTAAAGTATTATTTTAAAAAAAATCTCTATAATTCATTTATTTTTGTGTTTGTAGGAAGACAAACCGTCAATGGCAATACCATGGATGAAGTTTTTAAAGTGTGTACCCTTGTGGGCGATCCTTATCGCGCAGTGCGGCCAGGGTTGGGTATTCTATACTCAGTTCACCGAACTACCATCGTATATGGATCAGATATTGCATTTTGATATTGTTGCTGTAAGTATTTCTTTTTTTTTTTAAAAAAAAGACAACTTAGTAGGAATATATCCTGTGTCGCGAGGGGTTTTACAAACATTCACGAAACGCACACAAACTTCACTCGCAGAACAACAATTCATGGATCAATAACACTCAGCGTTGTAGGGCTGCGAAGTGTTCTGTACCATAAATAAGATGAAGATTTAGATAAATTCCGTCAGATTACAATAGACTTCAATGTACTAGTGTATAATTGTAAGTAGTGGGTCTGCTTTCATTTCCAACAAAACAGTTATGATTCTTATGAATGAAAACATAATTTGTTTTACAAGGTACTGTACACAATCTATAGATAGTTTCTAGGCAGTGAACTTAGCAATATTATTAAAAATAAACTCAGTACAATTCATAATATACATATAACATATAAATAAAAATGAATTACCAAAAGCGCAAAACTCGATGACAGTTCGATAAATTCGGCTAATTTCACTCGAATACGGTGAAACCAAAAGGAAGAGTAATGATTTTTAGAGTCTATGAATGTATGTTCACCGTAGCGCCTAAACTACTAAACGGATTTTAATGAGGTGTCAATAGATTTATAATAATGGACTGGTTGATGTAGACTATATCAATTTTATCAAAATTTTATATGATGGAATTTAAACCTCAGATTGTAATCTTAAAAAAAACTGAGATAATCTGAAATAAATCACACTGAAAAAGGTTTTATTTATTTTTTATAACATTTGGCAGAACGAAGTTTGTTGGGGTAGCTTAGTTGTTGATATAATGACATTAGCTTAAATTAGTTTATATATAATATTTTCTATTGTTTTAAAATAAGGTAAATATTTTACCTTGTTTTTTCTTCAGAATTCGCGACTAAGCGCGCTACCTTATCTAACAGCGTGGATTGGTGGCATAGTACTGTGTATATTTGCCGATTGGATACTCGCTAAAGGATGGCTGTCACGTCTCAACAGCATGAAACTGTGGAATACTGTGTGTGAGTATACTTTACTGAATATTTTGCGTATTTGTACTTTATTATTTTTGCAAGGGGATTCAGTTTCCATAATTTAGACTTTAGAAATAGACGATTCGTTATTCTGTTGACTAGGTAAGCATGTCTAGGTCTTTTCAATAAAAAAGAAGCTTATTCAAGGGTTTACTAGGTTCTAGCAGCGTTTTTGTTATTGTTTAAATTCTAGGATTGCAGTTGAGTATAAATACCACATGTTTTTATAATTAAATCTACCTACCATACAGTAAATAAATCGTATTTCATTTATTATTGATAGGGTTTGTTAAATATTCCAGATAGAAGAATATTCTTTCATAACTTAGTTGCAATACTTGTTTTGGAAAGTTCTTTCAATGTCTTATTTTAACCCCCGCGTAATGTAAATATCCTGTATCATTGGGTACTTTACAAACGTACACGAATCGAACACAGAATAACCCCAGATTTAAAACAATTTATGGAACACAAAGTGTCGTTCCATGTGTGGTTCGAACCCACAAAAATCGCATAAGTAGAAAGCGGCGTGGCGATCACTTGAACCTTTCGGCAAAACTAAAATTTAACAATTTAATTTACTTGGATGTTATGTGTGTAGCTGCCTTCGTCCCAGCTTTCGGTCTGCTGGGAATCGCGTGGGCGGGCTGTGACCGCTTAGCCGTGATCCTGTTGCTTTGTATTACATCAGCTTTTGGTGGAGCTGCGTATGCCGGTAAGCAATTTATTAATATAATATTAGACTATCTAGGTTTGTAGATATTTAGGAATGGACTGTTTCGAGTCTGTTTTACATTGTTCTTGACTCCAATAGAAACTGATTTAATCTAAAAATTTCTTAAAAGGCAATTTTAATAGTCAGCATTAATATTAGCAACGCTTTGGTAGTATTAATATCAACATTGACTTGCCAGTCCTCACTGTCTTCGTTAAGTGACACTGTAGTATGTTTTTTTAGTTCATCATTATCACCAACCTTTAATAGTCCACTGCTGGACATCGACCTCTCCTTAGCAAGGAGGTCTTGGCTTACTATACCACGCTGGCAAGATGAATTGGTAAAGGGTTTGTTTTAAAGTTTTCTTTCTCTTTGCAGTGATGTTTTCTTGCATATTTTGTTTCCTAAATCGAATTTTACGTCACCCATAGGATGGTGACACTTTGTATTCTTAATCCATCACCACATGAAGAGTGTACGTATCGTATGACATTGCAGGTAATCAAATGAACCACATTGATTTGTCGCCCCAATTCGCCGGCACTATGTACGGCATCACGAACGCTGCGAGTAATATATGCGGGTTTATGGCCCCATACGTCGTAGGACATATTATAAAGGCGGATCAGGTAATTTTTTTTTTTTTTAATGACTATTCCTAAAGCGTTAGTGAAACTAATTCAAAAGAAACCCAGTTTTAGAACAACGATCTGACATTCACACAAAGAGTTTATCGCATGTGGGGATCGAACTAGTCAAGTTCAGATAGAACCAAGCTGATTTCGGCACGAACGGATCGGTTCGACCAGCTCAGTACTACTGTCCCACAGAAGACCAGCCTAATGCGACGACGTCCGTGCTGTCGTGTTTCGTTGGGGAGTACGAGACTGGAGGTCCATTGATGCAGGGGTGACAGTTATCCTAGTAAGTGTATGAGCCTTGCACTGTCCCGATTACTGTCACGTTCTTTACGTCCCCGAGCGGGGCGTGAAAAAGCATTTCATTAGGCCACCATACTCCAGAAGCCGCTAATGCGTTCCTGGAGCTCCTCCCGAGTGTCGAGGTAGGCCGCCGCGAGGTTTTGTGGGTAGACCGGTTCTCCGGGAGTCCCACACACACCCTTCGTCTCTCCGGAGGGTATGGTGCGAAAAGCATTCCCCGCATAAGAAAAAAGCCACCATACTGTGGATCAGGTCAAAGTGACTGCTTCTACGGTATACGGCACCCGTGCAGTTTAATCCTATGCGTTACACCCATTTATTTATGCCGTTGTGTCTTCGAAAAGGTCAACAGATTGAGTAGATGAATCTTGAAAACTATGTGTAAGTTGAAACTTAACACTATTTGTAAAATACGCTAATGCAATGTATTAATAAGATATTAATTATTTTAGGAAACCTTAGGACAATGGCGTGAAGTCTTCTATTTGGCGGCAGCCATTGACCTTGGCGCTAATCTTTTCTACTTATTCTTCGCTAGCACAGACGAACAGGTGAGCATGACATAGGGAACTCCTGAAAATATTTATTTATAAATTTCACGGTAAAATTGATTTCCTTGCAATTTAATGATGCTACAAATGAATTTACATATGTTATGAAGCACTCTGCATATTGTCATTTTTGAACCCTTTTTTTTAAATTAGTTACAAGTATATTCCTAACGTTTTCTTTTTCCTTTTGATATAATCGGCAGATCAGTGGTTTTGTCTCACCTTGCACTGATAAACTGCAACTTGAACCACCATAGAGTTATCTAATAACTTATGCCATTACATAGATAAATAATTGTTTTACCAGGACAAATGTTGCTGGATATTCACCGTTGCTTCGATAACGGGTATTTATTGATAACAATAAGAAATTGGGCATGATAGCCCACTGCTCGATAAGCTAACGGCCTAAAATTATTTATTTAATTAAATAAGTATACTTTAAAACTCTAAAAAAATACACTTACAAAAGTTGGTTACAAACAAACATACAGATGAAACTAATAAAAGTTTGTTAAAAAAATGACATTAAATTATTAAAAGCGTAACTATTATAATTTAGTTAACTTTGCCTTTCTTCGCTAGGATTGGTCGAGACCTGACGACGACGACGACATGACTGCGCCTGCGCCGGTGGAAAGTATCCTCTTCCCCGAGTCATAGGACACACCTCGTTTCCACACTGCAGAGATAGTTGATACCAACGTTTAGTGCACAAACAACAGGTATATAAGTGATGTCGCCAAAGATGTGAAGAGAATAACAGTATAAGTGTGTACTCGCGTATGTCAATCTAATTTATATCTTGTGTGTTAAAGAATAAAACACGTTACTGATTCACTTTTGTAAGGATTACAGAATGAGTAAAACGAAATCTTTTAAATAGTTTTATATCTGAATACGTTTCAATGTTATTGATGTACTTACACGTTCAAAATCGATGATCTATTAATGATGTAGAATATACTCATTAAAAGATTTCTTTGAACAATAGTCTTTAAATAAAAAATAATAAATAATTACTTGAAAATTTAAAATTAATCCATATCAATAGTAACAAGAGCTAATTTAAGGATAAAAATAACTTTTTTAATAAACTTAAATAGATTTACACTCGATACTGTATAACGTATAGTTACATCACTAAGAGAAATTGCGCGGAAGGTGTTAGTAACATCTTTGTGGTCCCGTTAGAAAGTCGGCGATTTGGTCGTTATTTGCAGATTTATAATGCGATGTTAGGTATATAAAGAATTGGTCTGTGATTTTCCTCGATTAAAGATTGTATGGTGCAGTGATGGTGCCGATTTTGTTGTCTATAAAATTCTTAAGTGGATTCAAAATAAATTACATAAATTTCAATTTAGTAACATTTTGCTTATTTAACTTTCGCCTCAACTTAGCGGACCGTGTGGTGACGGATTAAGAATACGGAGTGGCACCATTCTTATTCAACTTGTGGATGTCATAAAAATCGACTAAGAGAACCAACTACGCAGGAAAACATCACTGCAATGACAAGGAAAACTTGAAACAAATCCTATACCAACCCGTCTAGCCAGAGTGGTATAGTAGGCCAAAAGATGTTTTAGTATATGTTTTGTTGATATTTTGTTGTTAATGTTGAAGGTCCAAAGCTACCCTACATGCCAAATTTAGTTTAAGTCTTTATTTAATTTACATGCATTCACATCTAAATTTCCAAAGGCATACTCAGAGGCGTATTAAAACACATTGAACGTCTACATGCAGACTACAATTATTGGCCTACTGAGGTAACAGACACGTGTATTGATTTCAACGGGCTATTTTATTTATTAGATTGAAACTTTCGAAATTCCATATGTAAGGTGAAAGTGTAAAGTAAAGGTAATGGTAGAAAAGGGTATCTCTTAAACAGATGTTTTGGAGATGTATAAGCAATGGCTCAATTAGGTTAAGGTTGCTTACTTTAACACTCGAATTATTTGATCTGGCAAATCCGAGTCAATTAATCGAATGTAAATAAAGTCAAAATTGCCTTTAGTAATGTGAGAATCGACTAGGTTCTATGTTAAACACATAAATGTATTCGTATAAACAATTCGTACAAACAAAACAACGTAATATTTTTTGACAACAAAATCGGCACCAATAAATAGCTTACTTATATGGCAATGTCAGATAAGTAATTTTGTATTATGAATTGTGATTGTTCGCGCAAATGAAATTGTTAACATAAGTCTACATAAATATTAACTAGAAACAGTTAACATAGAACATTCGAGAATATTTAGTAATAATAATTTAAATAGTTTATGAATTGATCCGTTCCTTACAATATTCTTAATGACTATGCATATTTTACACGGTACGACATTTATATAGTCACGATTTTTGGGAGATTAACGTGGTCCTTATGAAATTTTCTTTAATAGCTTCCTGAAGATAATGTCGTACCGTGCAAGTCGCAACATGTTTGGGAGAAATAGTTTATTAGTTTTTTTCTTTATATAATTTGTTCTGTACTGGATTCTTGAACCATGACATGTCGACTGTCAAACTGTTGCGTCTAATAGACAATGAAAATTTGTAAGTCTAATGTCTTGTCAAAAAAATTATTGATTAAGAAAATACTTGTTTCTTGTTAAATTAGCAATAATTACATGTTTAAATTTTGTTGAAAATATAATTTAAATTTATTGATACCGTTTTACACAGACAGCTTAATTTAGAAAAGTAAACGTTTTGACAATAACAACGTCTGACGTTTTATACGTCAGGCGTTGTTATTGTCAAAACCTTTTCTTTTTTGCAAAGGTAACATAACAATGGGTTTTATTTTTCGGTTCTGAAATTGTAATTTGTTATAAATCATTTTTGCTTTAAGTTAACAAACTTCCCTAAGTCAAACAACTCACTTTTTGACCTTTGGGACAATTACGTTTAACAGTTTGAACATATGAAAAAAAACTGGGGAATTTATTTATTGAATACAATCACCTCAGTAAAATACTATTTTAAGATATTTATCGAGTAATAATCAATTGGAAAATATATAATTCGCTTTAATTTGAATCAATTTTGAATTTTATTGAATTGCAAGTTATTTGGCAATGTCAAATTTATTTTTTGAGACTATTTTAATGAATTATGTAAATGATTCGATGTCATAGGCACTTACGTAATGGTGTATGAGCAAGTAAATCATGACAGATACACAGCTTTTCGTAGTCGTAATTAATAATAATAATAACTCTATACAACTCATACATAGCCATCTGATTCCAAATTAGACAGATTCTGTTCTATGGTAACCAGACTAGGTACATACATATTATAGGTAAATTACATCCAGACAGAACAAGTCATAGTGCTCATCACACAATTATTTGTCCTGGGTGGGATCGAACCTACAAGCTCCGGCTTAGCAGCCAGGGTTACTAAGCACTAGACCAACAGGTCTGTCGCTATAATTGGTTTAAATAGAAAACTAAAATGTAAAAGTTATTGAATTAAACACCAGACCAGAAAAACGTTTAAATATCAGTTTATATCATATAATTGTAGTTTTTATTGTTATTTGCAATATTTTCTTAATTTTTATGACTTATATAAGCTAATTTTTATACTGTGTCTCAAAATTTTAGTCATAACTTAGCTAATTCTATTTATATGATCCTTATGAATCACGGCTGTCGAACAAAGTTCAAATGTCAACACTATAGTCCATTAGCGCTGAGAAAATAGTGACGTCTCAATTAAGCCCCACCCCCTGACCAATCAGGTTCCAAGACATGATCGTTTCGTACGAAATCTTGAAACTTGATTGGTTGGATTGATCGATACGTCATATCTTCTTAACATGAATTCACTGTAGTAGCTTTTTAATAATTAAGTTTAATGTAGATTCAAAGACTCTTCAATACGTTAATGTAAGGAGAATTAGACTAAGTCTTACTCTCTTAACATTGATTTTAACATTTTAGGTATTCTAAGCTATGTCAGTACTCTGTTTATTTTATTGTTTTTCTTTCATTTGCACCAATTTAGGGTAAAGTCACAGAAGATATTTTAAAACTCTTAATTAAAAAAATATGGATGTTAAACGTCTAGGTTTACACAAAATTTAAATCTTCATTGTATATTTATTAATTTAACTGGAACTATAAAGCTTAAGCAGTAAAGCTAAATACACTATCAATTACTTTAGACTAAATTGAACTCTTTTAATAATATGTAATTTTTTTTTCTGTTAGGAAGAGGAAGCGAATTATGGCTATGATTTAATTATGTTGTCATTACTGTTACGGATCACATGTATCACGTCGCTACAATTCCGGTATCTTGAAGAGCACGTAACGCCGTCGGTCCTTCACCTGATCTCTCCCTCGATCGTGTCGGATTGTCGTCCCATCGGATTGCGAGAGTGAGGGAACAGAGAGTGCACCTGAGCTAGGGCACACATTTGTGCACTATAATATTTTCTACGTCGTTGGCTTGTCTACGTTGACGCCGCCGTGGATAAAATTGGCTCGGAGTACATCACATCATCATTAATAAAAAAATATCGAACAAAAATTGATAACATTACTTAGTTAGAGACATAAAATCGTCTTATTACTCGTTAAATAGCAAGCACACAATAAGAATATAAAAGTCCCTTAAATTTATTACTACTAAACCATTATTACGAGTATATACGTTTTTTAAAACAGCGACAGGAATAGTCGCAAATGTACCCTACTATGTGGTGGTAAGTTCTCTAAAATAGATGATTTTTGTTTCTTCTGCAATATGCTTATAGTACACACGGCAAACGAAGTAGCAGGCTTAAAACATAACCCGCGTAAAAAAAAAAAAAAAAATGGTACATTTTTTCGAGTAAGTGTATACTTGTTATTAGATTTTCGCGATTTTTACACACACATAGTTTTTGTATGTGTAAAATTTTATACTTAATAAAATTATTTAAAAAGGTTACCGTACCTTCTATATCTCGACGTTTCGAACGAATTACATCGCTTATGGTCACGGGTTGACTAGTGTGAGTTTAGTAGTGGCTTAGTGAAACATCTCGTTTCATTAATTCTGCGTTATTCGTTATAATTTCTCTAGTAATAGTTTGTTACTTCAGACTTACTAGTTTACCGTGTGTACATGAAACGATAATGAATTCATTTTATTTGGATTCAATTTATTTTAAGGAATATTCCGTTCTTATTAAAAGTACTTTCCAATAAAATGGCTCAAATCATTGTCAATATATAATACGAAATTAATATAATATCATAAACAGTTATCATTCCAGTTGTTTATTAACATAATATAGTTCTAGTGTCCATACAATTTTAAGTTGCAAAGTTCAACCAAGCGTCAAGCAGTATTTAATTTGTGATGAATTGTAAAATAATCGTAAATGAGATACTATATTACAATGTTAATTAATTATTAATCGTTTTAGTTCAAATACATTTTCTTATGTTTTTAAGTGTTTAAATATATTAGCCAATTTATTTCAGAATCTCTCATTTCGCTGTACACTAGCGCCATCCAAGGATTGCGGTGTTTTATACAATGTCTGACTGTCAGTCGCATGAATTTGAGTGCCTAAAGGATCGTTGCCACCGAACGACTTACATCGGTACGGACTTTAAAGTCTTAACGCCTGCCACAAGCGATCGTAGCCTAACTTGCTAATGTAGACTTGAAGTGTAGTGTACATGATTTAATATCGCTTAAAGATTGTAAAATCCATGCCGTTGTGAGCCGTTCGATGGAAATCGATCTCGAATTATCTTTCATGATTTCACATTCGGCAACACGTATTACATATTAGATATTATATAGATATTTTATTAGATTTATTTCCTTTAATGTATCAAACTGTTTTGAATGCGAATTATAGGTATATAAATAAAAACAATAATGTATATGACATATTTTTCTAGAGATGGCAAATATATTTTATAAAAATTAAAAACATGTATTCAATTTTTTACCTTTAAAACTTTACAGTAAATCGTAAAATAACATATAAAATTGAAAAGTGTGACGTGTAAAACATCAGTTTTCTGTTCCTAATTGCTTTCAACGACTGCACCCAAATTATAGCTCCAGGCAAAATGAAGCTCTGGTTTAAGATATCCATCGAAGGCGATTGTGACTACTTCATCGTGTTGTTTATTCGAATATTTTCTAAGGCGGTCGAAAAAATAACGCAATGTACTCCAAAATGAAATATTCAGACGTCCTCTGTCTTACGCTCGTGGTAACAACCAAGGTCGCAGGCAAAATTGATGATTAAGCTCCACACGATAGCAGACACGTACACCCGTGGTCCAACATACGTGATTACAGAGTGTGAACGACCGCGCGTCAATACTAATATTTGTTTACGCCCCGAAGTGATCCTTGGCGCGCTATGCCAGCATTTATCTTGCAACGAGGTGTGGTACACATATAATTATGACAGTCGTCAATTTTTGAGCAATCCCTGTAGATATGACAGGTGCGACATTCTCCCGCCATAATTGTACATTCAATCGTATACAACTCATATAGTTTTAATCTAATTGATACGTCGGATTTACATTACCAAATTACCTTGGTAACAATGCAAATCGTGATTCATAAATATAAATAAGCAAACTGAATATCTAAAGGAGTTAAAAATATTCTCTACCGTTCAAAAGACCTTTATCGGTTAGACAACACCAACCACAAGGTAGTTCTATTTTTTATATACCATTTGGACATTTGTTTGTACAAAAGGTTTTTTTTCAGAAACGTAATTGCCAAATGCAACAGGAAAAAACGTGCCTTTCTCAAAAGTGGCAGTAGATGTTATAATTTCTTGTCGTAAACTGATTGTATTGAAGACTTGTTAACAACACAGTGTTTGTCTGCAAACCCTTGCAATTAACTGTTCAACAGTTTATTGCAGTGTGTTTTAGGCAACGTTTTGCCGCTCTTGTCTTTTGGGTTGATTTCGCCTCAACCCGTCAATTTTGTTGTGCGCAAGCACCCGAAGGACGTCGTCCAACGTTCAGCGATAAACTTGAAAGAAGTATTTTACGATCTACCGTAGCCTGGTAATGCGAATGTAACTAACAAAATTTAATGGCCGATATATTTATGGAGGTGGGCTGTGTAACAATACTGTTGAGTTGTAAAACTATAAACAATGGTTGTGTTTTGGGTTCCTTCACCAAGGAAGAAAGAATATAACGGTAACATTAGTATGTGGCAAATATTTGTGCTATTTGCGTCAATACCTGTGTCGCACTATGTGGCAACACAGTTATTTTTAGGACGTCTTCCTTTTATTACAAAAATAAGTATACAATTAATAATTTAAAACGTTAGAATAAAACTCTGGAGTGACAAATATTATTAGTCAAGACATAAAAAAAATTAACCTTTATAAATATAAAGTTAAAGAATTATCTATCTAAACTTAGCACAGAAATAATTAAAAATCAAAAGTTTATACAACTGGCACTCACATTAAATGACTTCGAGAGCCACAAAAAAAAATCGAGAGAAATGACTTAAAAATTTTTAATTTTTATTTTTTTCAGTAACACTCCACTAACAGTGGAGTACGAGACTAATACTGATACACGCAATTTAAAAAAATATGCCACATCCAAATCGTGTGAAGTTTGGAAAATACAGCTTAGTTTATTTATACTCGCATATTTCTCGTTAGGGTTGTCATTTATTTGAAACAAAATATTAATCTGGTTGTAATTTATTTTTTGTGATGTCTTTGGAATGTTACATAAATACGCTAATCTACACACAACTACATTAAACAATCTATTGTTTAACTTTTTAAACTTGCAGTTTGTTTCGGTCAAATTGAGTTTGAATTAGAAATACTTCTATTCTACTCTGTTCGTGTACGGCTGTCTCAAAGAGAGATTATTGTAACACTAGCCCTTGCCCGTAGCTTCGTCCGCAGGAAATAGTTTTTCGTTTGGTTTCTAAAGTTTTTCAATTAACTCCACAACTTTCTAAATTTTCACCTGCCTAATCTAAAGATAAGAAGCCTGATCCTGATCTTTCTAGCACTCATGAAATAGAATCAAAGAATATTGACTGAAAAAGTCTTCGTAATCCTTGCTATCAAAATCGATAAGTTAATAATATATATAGTTATATTATTAGGGAGAAAAGCAGAGACACCAACCACACATCTTCAGTTTGTAATTCCCAATGATTGCAATAGCCAAGGTGACTTAGTAGTTGAAGTAAAACCAATAGCTATATAAGACTATCAATTGATATTATGTAAGTCAGAAATTTCTAGTCAGTTAGTACTATTATCATACTGTAGTTCTTAATAATCTTGCTCCAATAGCATTTAATCCAATAAACATAACTGCACGAAAGATTAAGGTCTCTGTTCGAGATCGAAAATAGTCGGACATTCTCCAAAAAACAAGTAAGTTAAACCGTTAATGAACACGTGTCTGATGTAATTTAAATATACGGTACATGAGTACTTAATATACGATTCATACAAAGAAAAAAAAACTTACTCGCGCATTTCTAGACGCGTATTATTGCATATTTAAAAAAACAAAACAGTTTATATATATTGACAACACTACTAAAAACGAAAAAATTGGCCAAACTACTAAATTCTAGGAGATTTGGATATGATATTTTCTTGTATATAGGGTAATTGTAGACCTCAACTTAGGTATACTTAACTATTCCGAGTTCAATGTTAATAAAAAAAATAAAAACCTACATTTAAAAAAAAATATCTCTGGTTTTAAGAAAATTACGAGATTAATAATTTGCCTAAAATTTAAAGTTTTTAATGTAATCCAAAATGGCACAGGTTAATAATTTTTATGTGCTTTAAGTTTTGAACTTGAAGTATTTTTTTACTTTATACTAAATGATTGACTTTGTGTTTTTAAAATACAAAGATGTCCGAAAAATACGCATTTTGCCACATTGTGCGTCGTAAGCAGCAACGTTGTAAGGCGTAGGTTATTATGGTAATAGAAATATCTATAAGCAGAGTCCTTAACATTTTAAAAGTGGGATAATTATACTACTTTACTTATAACTATGTAACCAAGTGGCTTGGGTGGTAATTTTAAGCTGCTTTTAAGGGTTGTAATGTAGGTACCTTGTGACTGTGACTTTTTATGTATATGTGGACAATTTGATCTGTTCTGATGATAGTAGTAGTCTCACTTTGTGTTGTACACCGTGAATTGCTCGTGAACTTATACATATGTATAAACAATACATGGAATATCACAAACATCTGGTGGACTCGTCGCGGTGGTACATTAAAGTGAACGAAACAAGATTTTCTGCCGAAAAGAAATTACGTAGAACATTCTTAAAAGTGGTTTTGGTGTCGGTAGCAATAAAACTTGCGTTGACGGGGACAAAAGGGTTTGTTTTGAGTATTTAAAAAAATAAGTGAACCTTCCCCGAACGGCAGGACTTGGGTACAAATAAATGGTCAGAGTAAACGGCGAATGTATTCATTGGCGACCGCGGCTAATCGCGTGTCGTCCGACATAATAGGCGGGCGAACGAAAGACGAAACTCATAATGAGCCCGTACCGAGCTTTGTTCTCAACAGAATGGGCTGGAAATGTCACCGAGATAGGTTAATTTACATCAGAGAGTTGTACGTCAGTATTGTGTGTAAAGTCGCACCGTACTAAATTAAGCTTTATGATTTGTATAAAAGGAATTCTTTAATGTATAAGCAACGATGTTTTAGTAAGCAGGTATATTTAGAGGGGTAATCAGATTGTGGTGATGTCATTTGAAGAGACTGCTTACAAATTTCAAGGTAGTGCTTTCCAATTACTGATGGTTACTTTTATACAGAGTTTTTTACAAATGATTTGATACAAGTTTAGCCTGCAGACAGACTGGACGATCCAAACGAAGGTTTATACCATCCAGAGTCCCTTGAGAGGGCATCTAACCTCAATCTAACTAATTTTTTAACTTAAAAGTACACCCGAACAGAGTACATTGAGGTTACATGGTCATCTAATCTCAATCTAACCAACTTTTAAACCTAAAAGTACACCCGAATAGCATTAAGGTTAGATGCCCATCTAATCTCAACCTAACCAACTTTTAAACCTAAAAGTACACCCGAATAGCATTAAGGTTAGATGCCCATCTAATCTCAACCTAACCAACTTTTAAACCTAAAAGTACACCCGAATAGCATTAAGGTTAGATGCCCATCTAATCTCAACCTAACCAACTTTTAAACCTAAAAGTACACCCGAACAGAGTACATCCTCTAGACTTTTGAATGTCAGGCATTTCAAAGTTTTGTCGTTAATAAACGTTAATACGTTTTAAGTTTTACATAATATAGATAATTGTATTGATATACCTACCTTCCTGTTTTTATAAAAACGACACTTGTACCTATGTAGATGTTAAAAATTAATGTTTGTTTATTCATATTTTATGGGTGGAGGTACCATCCATCCGGTCGTCATGAAATGTTGCGAACACATTGCCAAGGATATAACAAAAGACAACGGGCACCATTCACCCAAAAAAAAAATGCTAAGTGATGTAAAATTACAATTATTAAACTTATTAAAGATAGTAAAGTTATGTAAAACTTAAACGTCCCACGCTTAAAGTATGTAACTTTGGTGTTGTAACGTGAAGGTGTTAGAGTTACTTGTAGCTATAGTGTACCTGAATATGATGAAATGAAAATTAACTTACGGACGATTTGTTGCAAGTATAGTAAATGCCGAAGCCAGTAAAATGTCTGCCTAATTTTTTGCCTCACGAAATCATCAAATAACGGTAAAAACGATAAGCTCGTAAAAAAACAAATAAAAAACAACAACAATAAAGAAGCTACAGAAAACAAATACAATAGAATGCTCTATTTTTAAACTCATAAAAATTAAGAAAATAGAGCATGTCATTGTGTAGAAAGGTTTTATTACTTTGCTGAGGTCGAAATTTAAAATGATTTGTTTGCTAAAAAATATCCTGACCGTTACTTGTTTTTAATTGGAACAGTTTGTTTTCAATACGCAACTGTTAATAGTGTAATAGTTAAAAAAAGTACTGTTACTTTTGTAAATTTCGGAGAACTGTCACAACGGTACATCTTATACCCATGCGCATCTATGTACTTGGATAGGTACACCTTAACGTTCTTATGCCAAATTAGATCAGTTTCTACGGTATTAATTGTCATGAAAGTTTACGATTGAATCCTATCTATATACCAGTTTTACATATCTAATAGGTGAGAATATACATCTTTTCAATAATGTTCTGGACTTCTGGACAATTTGAAAGTATGGCACTGAAGAGCTATTCAAGAAAATTTTCAAAGTAAATTAAATAAGTTGCAGGCTAGATGCTACCTTTTGCTATTCCATAGTGCTAAAAAAAGAACTACTTTTTTTTAACAAGATTGATATTTAATAACTAAAATTATATCTAACTGAAAAAGTAACAGAAACTGAAACCTTGGCTTTTTTGTCATAACGTATTTAGAGTTGGCATCTCTGAGGTTAGCGAAAACTAATAACAATAATAATCTCATACATGGCCGTCACGGGTTTTCTGATTCTATATTATTGACCTTAAAGTGTAGAACCCGAGTTTTCAATTTCGTCATAAAAACGAAGTAAGCTCCTGGGAACAACATAGAAACGGTCTCTCAGGATGAAATTTTACCAGTCTGTCAGTACTTTTAATACACTTATTATTATTCTCTTTTGGGTATTTCTGATCTGCCTTTCTTTAGAACGTCAACTGTATTTGATTTCTACTGATCTACCGTTAACGTTTATTTTAAATAATGCATGCATTGTTTTAATTGTTGTTCCATTATTTTTTCATTTATTCTTTCTGTGTCCAAAACAACCACGGGCTACCCATTTCATCTTTCAAACGTCATTTTTTCATGTCTTTTTTTCTATAATCCTTCCTTTGCCTGCCGAAAGCTATCTGTCTTTGATACAAAAACTTTACAACAATGTATAATAATGTTGTTCTACATTTATTTTCCGTTTAAAATCAGACCCTCTTGTTTTGAGCTATTTTTTGTTTTCTTATTTAAAATGGTCCAAGTTCTTAATCTTTTCTATGTAAATGTTATATTTTTGCGTATGTTATTTAATGTGATTGTGTAATTTTTTTCAAGTAACTATGAAGAATCAAATGACTTGGTGTGTGGTAGTTTTAAAATTTCATCGTCATCATCTTTATCAACAGGATATATATGGATTTTACCGTAGAAAGGACTATTTGGCCTAATATACTACGCTGACCAGACAATTGGTATTGATTGGGTTTGTTTAAAGCTTTCCTTTTCTTTGTGTGCGTATAGATGTTGGTCCTGCGTAGTTTCCTGCCTTAGTTAGTTAGGTAAACAAAATGAAAATACTCCATATTGTTATTTCCTCGTCACATGTATCAACACCTTTTTAAAATTTAATTACGAAACTTCTTCTCGTAATTCAGTTTATTTATTAAAATGAATGTGTTGAAAAGTGCACTTAGTAATCTTTTTTAAAGGAAGAAGACATAGAAACTTGTATCTATTTGGTATACTTGTTTTTACCAACAACACAGTTTACTCCTTAGCGTTCCTCAGTCACTAATTAGTTGCCGGCATGAAGGACAATAGAACATTTGAATAAAGATCTTAAGCATGTGGGACAATGAGGGCGGGTGGCCTAACCCATGCAGCCAACCCGTGCTGCCTTTGCATATGCAAAGTAGCAAGTGGTTGCATCGTAGTCGGCACGGGCTTTGATGTAACGGTTGGTAGACGCGAACAAATTTCAACTTAGTGTCTATACATTAGAGGAGAGCGGCGTCTCGACTGATGGTAGTTGAGATGTGTTTGAATAATAAATGCGTGGGTCCACAATATACGTTGCTATCTCGCTCCACGCGGTTATAAATGAGCTATTTTTTTTTATTATTTAGTCATAAAAAATCGTAAACGACACGTGCTCTAAAAAGGGAGAAAGAATTGGGACCACAAATAGAACCTTTAATACACATGATTTATGTGTATTAAAGGTTCTATATTTATGCATTTTGCGAAAGTATAAAGTTAATGATTTATAGAAGTTATATTGTGAAATAATTATTAATTTTCATATTAGTCGACTGTAGTGAAGCCGGAAGAAATGTAACACATGTTTACTTAAAATTTTATTGGGTTATAAACTTATAACTGCTAATAGAGTTCAGGCTGTAAACTGAGGTTGGTTGCCCATATTAAGAAAATATAGATACAGCGTAATACGTCAACGTAATATGTCAAATTATATTTTTAAATCGAAAATTTTAAAATCCTGTATTATATGTTTGCGGTATCAGATCTATATCAGCTATTCTATTAAGCCATACTTTAATTCACTATTAACTTAATGTTCTATTTATTTTATTTAAAATTTCGATTAACTTAAATATGATACTCGTACGTTTTATTTAAGCTTCAATATGATACTCGTATGTTTTATTTAAGCTTAAATTTAAAATTTTATATAGAAGTTTTGTATAGCTGAAATGTTCGTAGAACAGGAAATTTAAAAACGTCACTTTATATTCATGTTAAGTTTTACACTTTTTCTTTTCTCATTTATGTATTTTATTTAGCCTATTGATGTTACGATATTGCATAGCAAGATTACTACTTATATGAAAATTTAAAAGACATCATATACGATTACCAAGTTTTACTCCTTCAAAAGTGTTTCAGCCGTATTAAGGCTAGAAGTTAGACATCAAACTTGTCGACGTTATTCATTGTTACAAACGTTTCACACCCCTATCACTTCGCTCTCTTTCTCTCTCTTTTATCATTTTTTGTTGCAAAGTATTTACACAAAATGATTTAGAAGGTGCTAAGGTGTCGTAAATTATTGAATAGTAAGAATTTGCTCGTTTGAACATAACCTTGTCTTACTAAGGATTAACTAAGCAAGAATAAATGTAAAAGGAATACATAGATTACAATGTTAATGTTAAATTATCGTTTCTTGACATTACATTGAAAATAAAAGAAAAACAATATAATTATATATAAATCATAATTTAATTTCTGTATTTCCATAGAATATAAATTAACGAAAAATAAATTTATGCATGAAAAGCGAGCACTTATAAACGATATCGTTTAATTAAAGTTGACGTATGACAATGGACTCTCGACGTGGTGTCTCGAAGAGGCACGTGAGAGTTGCTGTGCGCCTCGCCTTCGTGGTGCGGTCGCGTGCCTGCACCCATCAACCGACGACCGACCGAGGCTCACCGAGCCAGACCGCCACCGACTTCGATACCGGCCGAGACCGACCTGCGTTCTGACTCGTGACAGTCGCGCGCCGACTACGCTGTTGATGAGACGTCGTTACGCATTTAATAATGCAGTGATTTTCGTACATCGTGAGACTTTTGTTTAGTGAAGTTTGTGCATATATTATTATACGATATGGTGACAGGTATTGCAGGCAACCCTCAAGCCACCCCTAATACGGTGGTGGTGGTCAATAATATGAGTACAGGAGTGCAGGAGCAGAAAAAATCTTCCGGGGATAATAGGAGGGTAAGTTTTGTTGATTTCTTTTTTGTTTTTTACAGTATTAATTTATTTATATATCTTTATTGCATACAATTAACACATCGCAAAAGATGAGTAACAAATACGTAGTAACAATCGGCGGTTTTACCCCTCACGGCGGTTCCTTCCAGACAGCCTTAACATGGATATTAGAGATTTAAGATGTTTTTATTACGTATTTTGTATTAGTAATTACATATTTTATAAATATATTTTTCCTCTTTTCGTATATGTAATTAAATTAATATCTTTTTAAAAGGTGTAATAAAGTGTTAATTTTTTGAGAACGTTTACGCGTGTTTTTAAGTTATTTACTTACTTATTTTAAACAGTTATACAGATCGTAGATTTTATGTTAAAAATAAACCTAATATTTATTCTGTAAACACTCCTACTCACAGTTGTTTTTTTTACTCTACTTAATTTATTTTGATGCTTTATAAGTTACTTATAAATGGTTAAAAAACATTACACACCAGCACTTGTGCCTAAATACTACGATCGTCTATCAGGTTTCACAAAGTTAAATGTTTCTTGTAATACAATACGTATCGTATACCTACGTGTTTTCTTTTTTATGAAATGTTTACATACACAATATTATTAAATATTTAACACAAATAGATCGTGCACATAGCGTTAACTAAGCAGTACCTACCTACATAGTCTGTCCTCTCATCATTAATACGTGTTAGCGAAACGATGCAAACTCTGCCAAATGATTTGTCACGATCTTCGTCTCAATACTATACCTACTTACGATATGTTAAGTAAATACGTTTCTATCTACATTGATTCTATACGATGTAATCTTACTGTCGACCACAAAACGCCTTTAAATTTATATTTAGTTTGAGACTAATTAATAGCTTGACATGAAGTTTGTTTTTGTTTACAATATTATTAGATAATCAATAAATATCTGTTGCTATCAACTGTGGTAAAATAATGTCTGATTTCCAAAAAATTGCCTGCTGGTCTATTTGGCTAACGGCTGACGACGATCATGAATCATGTACATTGTGGAGTATTATCATAGCTCCACTGATTAGTTACTTATATTAACAATAGGCTAGATGACACCTTAGTCAAATTAGTTATTTTTTATCATCTGTCAAAACGACAATTTTGTATGAAAAAATGTACTAAAAACAAAATTGTTACGTCACTGTTTTAGACTACTCAATTGAACAATATATTTCACTGTATATTTTATTGAAATTCGAATTATAAAAATAAAAAGCTGCGTTAATTGTATTTTCCGAGATGTTTCGCGATATTAGTTTTAATGAAGTGGACATTAGTATTCATTTACGATACAGTCCTCTACCCAATTGTGTTAGTTGCATAGGTAAGTAGTAAAAATATGATGGTACATAAAGAAAGCTCTATGTAAATAATGATTTGAACTTTGTATGCCGTTAACCCTTCACTTAGTGCAGCTTGGATTATAATTGTATTGTTAGTTGTTATAAATATATCAAATATATGCTGATGTCCTTGTCTTAGTAGCTACTCCAAAATGGGGACAGACAAGGGTACGCGACTCCTACCTCTTCAAGATACAGCTGCATAGGACTCTCAGTTTTATTTCTCTATCCATATCTTTATCACCACAAATTTCCTTTACTCTAAAAATGATCCACTCTTTTGTCACTGCTCAAATCGATGATGTATCTTAGAATAGTGGGAATAAAACCCAATACTTTACATCTACTAATTGAATCTACTAATATTTGCGCTTCACTGTACATATATGTCAATTTTGGAAATAATATAAAAAATATTATTATGATATATTCTGATACTTTTAATTATTATTTTGCGAAATACAATTAAAAGACAATGCTCCTATATGATGATTAATTGTGACCTAACCTTCGTGATAAAACAAGAAATAAAGATTTATGACCTTAACAGAATTGACCATTATCTTTAACTTTGAAATGTGTGTTCAGGTTAACCAAAGCGTAAATCCCAGCTCAATTTAAAGATCTCACCCAAGCTAATATTCTTAGACCAACACGAGCCGTATACTTCAATTAGAGCGTACTGTGGATAAAGAAAAATAAGTCTACGAAAAGAAATAAAATGGATTGGAGGAAATTACGTTTGAATATAACTTGGGAAGGATAGAAGTTAAATGATTTGCAACCTTTGGTGATTGGTGACCTTCCGTTAAAAAAGGAATATATAACATTTAGAACAATTGCCGTGACGGCCTCTATAAGGATATTATGTTTTTCATGACACACTGATTTTATCCAAAGATGTTTTTGTAAGCACACTGGTAAACTGAACACGTATCTAGATCGATATAAATTTATACATGTGATCTTTATTGAATTGTATATTTTTAAATAAAAAACTATTTGCCACATCCATACCTGTTCCAAATCTGGCAATTGAGAATTAAATTTAGAATGTGATATGTAGAATGTTTTTCGAGTTCAAAAAATTTTGTAAACACAAATCGTATCTACTTTTGCGTAGTTCCAACACAGTGTAAAACTAGTCGTTACTAGAAGTAACGGAAAATAATAATTTTTGCCTCATTTGGATTTTAAACAGAACACTTGTTTACTCTTCATCATCGAGTAAGTGATAAAACTACTTATAACAAATAATCTCATTGACCAAGTTTTTAGAGTAATCAAGTAACACTTACTTGTTACAATAAAAAAAATCCCAGTAAGAATATAATCACTGCAAAAGCAAGAAATTATTTCAATATTGCATTTGAAATTTGAACAAAGAGATTCAATGCGATATAAAGTCTCCATCATAAACTCGAATTAGTCTCAACCACAACACGGAGCTCTGACTCGCTATCTTTTCCCACGCAGCGTCGCTCAGCATCGTTAATCGTGCATTAGCGGGTTAACACCAAATAATGCAACGCTTGCCACCCACATCGCATCCCCTTATCTTCAAGTACCGACGGTAGCGACGCTAGGGTTATCGCAAGCCTTTGTTATGTTTTTGTTCAGTTTTTTTTTGTAATACTGATAGTGACGACACCGTGAGCACGGGGAACGTGTGGTCTTAAGAATAGATAAATCAAATCTAACAATTCCTGACGAATAATTAATTGAATATGGTTTTATGTTAATATTGTATTATATAGTAAGAAATAGAATGACAGTTAAGTATGGTTCAGAGTTTTTAATGATATTAATTACATTTCTGTTAAGAATTATTTTACGTTAACTTTGACTTTAAATATGTTATTACTATTAAAATAGCATGCAAACATTTAGTTGTCAGATTTGAGATTTGAAAAACAACACAATTTGAAAAATCTTGAATGCAATCTTATCTCGACAGTCACGTTTACACACACGCAAATACCTACCACTCTTATGAATAACAAATACTAAAGCGATGTCATCTAAAAACACTTGTTTGTTAGTCAACCCTGATGCGTTCGCAGACGGTAGGAACATAGTGAGTCAGGCGGCGGCGGCGTGGGCTGCGGGCGGCGCGACGCGTGGGCGCCCGCCGTGGGCTAATTGTCGTGGGAACACGAGCTACGGAGATAGGAGGGAAGGAGGGGGTACATAGACCCCACTCTAGTCTCGCCCACACGACACTCGCCTACGATAGATGCGTCATGGATGTTGGAGATACTGATTCGGTCCACAGCTTCCGATCAGATGATCAATAATGAGATACGATACACAGTAGTTAGAGATACGATAATAGATTAAAGATTTAAGAAAAGACTTAACTAGGTGATGACTTTTTTTGATTGTTTGTTCGTACATGAATTTATACTCGGCAATCTCAAGAACAGTTTCAGGATTCAATATAGACTTTCTTCTATACAACATCAGTTCATAAAGTAGTGCCCACTAGGTGACAAGCATTCGGACAAGATACAGTTGACAAATATCTAAATATATGAACGATATATTCATAATACCAATGCAGGAACCAGTGCTTTAATTAATATCTGTTCTTTAACCCTGTAGTCAGGGTTATCAAGAGAATTAATCACTCTTACACGTCGTAAGTAGATATGGATGCATAAGTAATTACACAGTGTCTGCGCTGTCAGCGAACGCGTAACTAAAGGAAGCTATTAAGGAAAAGCCGTCCATCCATCTACCCATTCATCATGTATGATGATAAACATCAATGCTGCCGTGAGATAAGTCCGTCGCGTGAGTCCGGCGCCCACGCACACCGCCTACAATGTGCAAGCTTGCTAGATAAGACACCGATTACATTCACTATAAATAAACCGAATAAAGGAGAATGTTCCGATGTAGGTAGTACTTTTGGTATGTTACTTAGTATGGAGCAATGTTTATTCCTATTTACTTTGAACGGTTTCTGCCTAAATTTTAGCCTGATTTAGCAGTGGGTAAATCTTTATTTAACTTTTCTTTTAATTTAAGTATGCTTGTTTTATTAATTGCAAAGACAAATACCACGCCAGGAATATCTAATGTGTCACGGGGGACTTTAAAAACATCCATGAAATAGACACAAGTAACACTACAAATCGGAACAACAATTTATGGATCGCAAAAAGTGTTGTTCAAGTGGCATCAAATTCACAATACTCAGCGTAGTAAAAAGTGCCGAGGCGATCGCTTAAATTAATATGCCATCTGCGTTGGGTCTTGTTTAAACCCTTTTTCAAGCAATAAAGCTTCCAATGAAAAATCTGATTTTATATGATATATTAATTTCGTCAGGCTACTCAGTTATTACGAGAAATGTCACTGTGCTGGATAGTGGTCCAATATGTAGGTAATTTTTGAAAAAATAACTTGATAGAAAAATTTACTTTGTTGAATACCAACAAGTATTGATTTCGTTTACACGTCTTAAATATTCCATGTCCTCTTCAACACACTGGACGTATTCGTATAAGAAACATATAGTGATCAATAAAGTAATTAAGACTTGAAACATAACAAACAAAGAAACACAAATAATTTTAGAATTTAATGAATGGCGTATCTAGCGTTTTGCTATGATAGATCTACGGCTTGGATCGCGCGTGCCGGAAGCTCGGCGTCCGCTCCCACGTTTTGGCACGCGACGAAGCGAGGCGTGTGCCAACCATCACGCCACATGCCAGACAAATAGCACCGGCCAGGTCTTTCCAACCTAACCTGATCGACTAAAACTATTCGGCTGCGTATTTTGATAGTCCAGCAAATTTAGGATTAATGGATACCTTATAATTAAAAGTGGTAGGTACTTTGACCATTCTATATTTAAATATAACATTTTGATCAACATGTTGAACACTAAGTATTGAAATCAAGTTAAACAGAAGCAAATAAATAAATTAAATTACATAAAAAAAATATCAGTGTCTTTTATCATCGAAAGTAGAACTTAGCTAGTTTTTTTATGTATTAGAAGAATTGAGAATAATGCCTTTACGTAAATCTTATACCAATAGTTATGCATATATTGTTTATAGAGTATTGCATATAGTTTTATAGAAAATAGTTTGTATTTATTTAATTTAATAAATTACAGATTTGAAGACTGTGATCGTAGGTAGATATAACTTACAGAAATCTACCATTAAATTCAGTAGAATACTTTCACGACCATATTAATGCCGGCATATGAAACGTGAACCAAGATGAATATCTATTATAAGTCGTATCGCTGAACACGAACGCCATTTTATCGTTTGGATTCAACTTAAATTAGTGCAAACCTATCATGGCGACTTTGCACATGGAAAGATCGCTTAACGGTACTGGATGTGGGCCAGATAACAAAATAATTGGTAGAATCAGTAATGTCCAGGGTGTATCGTACGACTCATTTTTCTAAATTATTTTGAAATTCGGTTGTGATCCTAGAGGTTCTTTAGATCTTATCATTTTATTACGGTAAAGGTGATGAATATATAGAATAAAAACTAATTCGGGGTGGTAATTATACCTCCTTTAAGGCCAAAACCTCCTTTCTAAGGAGAAGCCTATGTCCAGCAGTGGACCACTAAGAGATGATGATAATCTAATATGCCCTGCAATTAATCCGGGTCCGACAAAATTATTGTTAGATTTCATACTTTTAATACACCTCTGTCTACCTCTTCGTAGACTGAGAAATACCTGGTAGTGTGTACATGTAAATGAAATAATAAATAATGATAAATATTTTTTGACATTTGACACACAACGCCATCCAATTGCAAACTAAGCAGAGCTTGTGCTATGATAACTAGACTAACTGATACAATACTTATATACTTTTAAATACATACATATTATACATAGAAAACACCCAAACTTCGATACAAATATTTGCAAATCATACAAACATTTGATCCGACCCGGGAATCGGACCCGAGACCTCAAGCATAGCAGTCGTTTTCACTGCCGCTACGCCACCCACCGAGGCAGTCTTAATAGAGAGAGAAATAAAATGTACATGTGAAAATAAAATATGTTTTTAATCATAACATCAAAAGCTTAGCATTTTTTATTATTGCCAGACGTCAATGCAGCCAAAACGTCGTGTTCACATAACCAATTCATGTTTTTGTATGAATTTCCTGCTCGTTAGTCACAAATTAGCTGTCCATGGTCGACGCTTTGTGTCTGGGCTCAGCAGACAGTTGATAACCCTGATTGGCACGTGTAGTGTTCACGCGGCGCCTCGCGACTATATCCATTCCTCGTTGTGAGCCAACGGTTACGTAAAGCGGCCGGCGACCACCTAACAAATAACCTGCGCTTTAATGCACATATCAGATGTCTGGTCACTTTAAAAATATCACGCATGACGTCTGTCCAAAGTCTTACATGAATAACACCTGAACATGCCGACAATAAGTATCGGGGACATACCACGGAATGATTAGATAACATTTTGTTTAGGTAGGTCATTGGCTTGGTAATATTGCTTCAAAATCTTTAGTAGATACCAGACGGCGATAGGTATCATATATCAGATAAAATCAAAGCATATCAGACGAAATGTTATTTGTGTAGCAAATATAATAAGTGTCTACGAAAAAATCGTCCATTCAGAATATGTTTGTACATTGTCATTGAATTTTTACAGAATTTATACAACAAAATGTAATTCATTCTCAGCGTTATAGTTTTACTTGTAGCTTGAACTAATCTATGACGTACACATATTGTTGATTACACAATTCATCTATAAGTTTGGTTTTCACATAAACGCTATGTGAAATAAGTTCATCAGAATTCAAAAGAGGTCTGTCTTATTGATATCTTTTTCTTTTGATCTATTTTTCATTTACCTACGCCTAATTTTCACATTTTAAATTCTAAAGAGCCCGATTGACTGCAACAGGTTTGTTTGTCACTATTATTTGAATGCGACAACGTCATAGTGGGTAAAACGTGGGGTAATGTTTATGTATGTAACCTAACGACAGCTTCAACTTCGACGTTTTGAATACTTATTTTAAACAACATCGAGGTTTCCATTCTTCTAATAGAAAATAACGAATGTATTTAGTATTTATTCGGCCACGTGATATTTAAAATACCGTATATGTTATTCTTAAACGTGTCGACACAGCGGTAGCGGTGGGAAAATAGGTGTGAACTGTGAATAGTTGAACGTGTGTAGGTACGTAATATGTGTATTGAGTGTATCTATGTGGGCTATATTGGGGCGCCGCGCCGCGACGCACGCCGCCGTGTCGCCTCGTGCCGCCTCCGCCATTCGCATTTTACGACGTGCGCGTCGGAAAACCTGACCGATATGATACATGTGTGTGTGTGTGTGTCTCGCCGTTCAAAATATTTGCGATAACTAACTATACCTACATGTATATTTTAGTAGACGTATAAATCTCACGAGTTTCTCAGCAAACAACTGGTGGGATGGTTATGTCGAACTCAAACCGACTAAAAAACTGCACGCCGTCTCGGGTAACAGAAGGCGGATGTACCCTAGAAAGGTAATCTCTGGTACCCTGACGGATTCCGGCCCAACTCCGATCCATAAAACTGCCATATTGAAGGCAATTTCAGAAATATCTTTTTTTTCTATTTTGTAGTTTTGGCCTATTACATTATTGCCTTGCCAGAATGTCATCATTCGTCATCAGAAAAATTATTCCTCATATAGAGAAACATGCGTTAAAATTTATATATGTCTGTCGTCTATGCTTTGAGTGTCGTTACAAGTTCAATATCTGAAGAGTACAACGGAAATAGTGACGCGTCTGTAATTAGCGCAACTTTAATTATAATATCATTCTATCGTTGTTTAAATCCATTTGATTTTATATGAATTACATTATTTTTGGTTTTTAAAGGCTAAGACCGACTAAGCAACCGAGGTAGGAAAACTTGACACAAACCCTTTACCCACCTGTCTGTCCAGCAGTGGTGTAACTGGGCGTGAGCGAAGTGGCGCCATGCCCATGGCATCTCACTTAGAGGGGTCTCGCGAGACGTCCTTAAATATAATGCTGCGAGACCCAATATTCGAGTTTATTTTTAAATTAAATGAAAATCTAAAAAATATTAATTAGCTTTAATTATTGCACAGCTTAGCGTAGCAAAACATTTCTTTACCAGCGTACTTCATACAAAACAATCTAGCTTTTAATCAGTTTTGAAAAAAGGAAGGGTTTCAAACATTTTAGAAGTAACTAGTTCAGAATAAAACAGTTTATTCCCCATTACAATTTATTATAGCATTGGTTTAAGCGGTTGCCACGCGGCTGCGCTGCTTTCTACTAAAGAAGAACTTTCCACCAAGAAAATAACAGGAAAAGATATGGATAGATAGAAAACACTTTATTTGTACACCAGGGTTTCTACCATTATTGTAAAGTACAGAATACGCAGCAGAAATAATGTACACAGGGCGGACTCGTGCAATCTCTTCCAGGCAACCTTTAGCTGGACTGAAATGATTGTAAACTAGTGGTAGGTATATACAAGTTCAAGCAATTTATTTTAAAATGAAATATACACTGATCACGCATGCAGATCATGGGAACGAAAGAAAGGGGCTTCGCTGATGCGACTTTGCCTACGTCTCTCCACTGCTATCCAGCGTGGTATATTGGCCAAGACCTCCTTTTAAACAAAGGCTTGTATCCAACAGATGGACTATTTAATCAAACCTTATTGATGTAGTTTTTCATCGTGTAATATACAAATTTCGCTGACCTGCTATTACTATTATCTATTTCTATTCGGACTTACAAATATTATTTACAATGACATTTGTACGATAATCGATTAAGGAAAACATATTTTTTGTAGTTATTCTAGACCACATGACGTGTTATAAAACAACAAAAAGATATTAAATGTTGGCAATCATTATAGGTTATATCCATGGTCTACCTATCTAAATACCTTGATACGACAGAACGACGATTCGGGTCTTGTCGATCAGATACGAGTTTATACATTCTTTGTCTTTCTTATCATTTTTGTTTATATCTAGACTGGTTATGATATAAAAGTTGACGTTGCCCTAGAATGTTTTAGACTAAGATTTATCAGACGATGAATACTCAACCGAAATAGATTCTTATCTACGCAACAGGCAACATATACCTTTTAAAACAAAAGTTTCTTGCCCTATTCATATTTCACTTGCTTTTTTCTAACTGATAACGATTAAATTGTTAAACAGATTTGGTGTCGAGCGGGCAGTAAACTGGCCAATACTTACATATTGAATTGACTTTGAGAAAATTATAAGAATTTGGCAAAGATGAAAAGAATGATTGAATAATGAGCATTGCATCCCGCAAATATATTTAAAAGTCACAAGCTGCCAGGAAAATAGTTTCAATGATTATGATTAATTAATCTTTGTCAAAATCACACGTCGAACATGGTCGTGACTTACAGCAGTCGCGGCTCTGAGCTGATTATCACAACGGTGTTACATTCAATATGTGTATCACGTGGTGCGGGCACGCGTGACGCGTCACGTCTCGTCGCTTCAATCACGACTCGACCTTCACCTTGGGCGCACACGCAATCTACTTCGCGCTCGTGCCTTGCCATTGCCGCAGCGTCTTGTAACGCGAGATTAATGGCGGTTTTTGTCACGCGCCGCTCTTGATGTCAAATGATAGTGTGATAACAATGTTATTTATATAAATTTGCTAAAAATACAATACAGTAATGTACGTATAAGGTACATTGGACATACATTAAATACATACATCACCATCTCAGCCAAAAAACCACTGTTGAACATAGACCTCCACCAAGGTTCTCCATAACTGCTGGTCTTGTGCTACCTGGGCCCATCGGCATTCCACAACTTTTACTAGTAAAACATACATACCTATAAGTAAATTTAATTTTACTTAGCGCTTTCATTTCTTTTATCAATGATTCAAATTATGTTTCTGATCCTATCATAATTGTTGTCCGCCAATAAAATAATGGCACTAAATACACTAGTAAGCTCATTGATACATATTGATTTAAATATTTTATCGTTTTTATGTTTTAAGTTTAAGTAAGTTTAGTAAACGTAGGAATGCGTTTTGTTATTGCAGTTGTAACAACTATTTGAGAATTAAAATTCTTTTGGATGGATTATTATTCATAACTCACGTTATAAACGGTATAAATCTCAATCATCCATTACATAATGCTAGCGGTACAGGATCTGCTGCTCTTCTTTGTCCAGAACATTAAATCATGCCATATACAATCTATAATACATTCAATGAAAAATCTCATTTCGATTTCATATAACCTTGATAGAAGCAACGTTGAAGTATCAACTTTTTTTAGTCTACACACAGTTTGGAAAAAAATATAACGTAACTGGTAACGTAACGTGTGGTTATCGTTACACCGAACATTACTCGTAAATAATCGTAAACAATAAGACAAACTAGTATGTTAACCTTCACTCTGTTCACAATTAATTTGCTACACGTGGACCAAATAGATTATACAGCCACCGCCAGTACAAGGATATTGCCTTGAAATAAATTTTAATTTATACCACAGGAAGGTGTAAAGGAAGATATGAAAATAATCGAGTTTGTTTGCATTGTTACAGAGTAATAAGCCAATTATGGAAAAGAGGCGACGAGCACGAATTAACAACTGCCTTAATGAATTGAAGGCGCTAATATTGGATGCGATGAAAAAAGACGTAAGTGCTGTAATGTTATTGCCTTATTAAATCAGATTGTTAACTTGCCTGTTTTATCTCGTAGATGCTAATTTTTTATGGTTTATGTTTTGTTTGATCAACTTTACGAATATATTATCAAATGCGAACTTTTGAAGTGGTTTCACAAAGAAACTTGTAGAAAAATTTAAAATGTATTCGAAAAAATTCGAAAATACCGACATACTCACCGATATTATGTCTTGTTACAGCCGGCTAGACATTCGAAATTAGAGAAGGCTGACATTTTAGAGATGACTGTGAAACATTTAGAAGGGCTTCGATCGGAAGGTGGGGGCTCACCAGACCGGTTTCGTGCTGGATACAGGCATTGCTTATCTGAAGTATCCAAGTTCCAAGGAATAGAGCCTTCGCTGAGGAAGCGACTTGTGCGTCATTTAGAAGGATGCGTTGGTAGCTCTCAGGCAGCGAGGCCACTCGGCGCTCCCACGCCGCCCTCCGACGTCGAGGACACTCCACAAACACAACAACACTCAGCTATTTTAATTTCGGGTAAATAAGTCAAATTATGATTAAAAAAAAAAAAATAATAATAAAGGTTTTATATACATAGTACTAATCTAGTCAAAAACTAGGCTTGATGCTTACGGGAAAATGTTGTTTCTCATGTTAAATTTCTGCAGACTTTTGATTTTGACTGCCTCAGTAGCGCAGTGGTAGCGTATGCGTCTGCTGTGCTTGAGGTCTCGAGTTCAATTCCCGGGCCGGACCAAATGTTTGTATGATCTGCAAATATTTGTTTCGAATTTTGGGTGATTTCTATGTATAATACTAGTACATATATGTATTTACAAAAAAAAGTATTTATATATATATATATATTGTCTAGTACCTATAGTACAAGCTATGGTTAGTTTGGGACGTTGTTTGTCAGATGTCGGCAATATTATTATTATGTCCGAAATTATTCTTTATTATTATGGTAAATCTTTCTAAGGAGAAGCCTGTGTCTAGCAGTGGATTAAAGGCTGTAGGTAATTATGGCAAATACATACTGGCGACACTCTTACTATTCTTCATCCATCACCACGTAAAGTCGAACATGAATTCGTACCTAGGCCAATATCGTTTAATATTATAAATATATATATATATTGCCAATATAATGTATTGGTCTAGTTATTCTAGTGACTCCAAACTTTAGCATTATTAAAATTTAAATTTAATATATCATAATCCAACGTCTTTGTATTTTTTGTTAACTCTAATAGCCTTTTAATTTCAGCTGGTCCTGGTACCGGAGTACGTCTCGTGCCAACACGGCTGTCCAACGGTGACCTCGCGTTAGTTCTTCCCGCTGGAGTAAACGCCAGTACACTTGGCGCTTTACCAACTTTGGTACCATTGTCCCCGCGTGATGCGTCATCATCCACATCCTCAGAACCACGGTGCTATTCTCCCGCTAGCTCAGGTTGGGGAAGTCCACCACCCCCAGCGGAAGACTCAATCCCGTTAGCGCTAGTCACAAGAAAAGAACCTGAAGAGAAGCCTTGGAGACCGTGGTGACGCTCCCTTCATTCCTCTTTGTAATGCTGTGATATGTAGTTGGTATATATATATGTCAGCTGTGACAAAATATAGTTCCTCAGTAGATAGATTATTGTGTCAGAATTGTGCTACTTGTTCGGTCAGTTGAGAATGTATAATAGATGTATTTCTATTTTAAATGATGTACCTAGATAGTCTTGGAAAAATACTTCTATATTCTTTTCTGTTTAAGAGAGGTTATTTTAATGTTACGTTTAAGTAATAATATTAAAACGATCGTGTAAATTCGTGGATGACATCTGAGGCAGTATTTCATGTATCATTTATGTAATGTAGTTAGTTTTTATTTCGTCTTCATATAGTTTTAAAATGTAGTAGTGCCATTACAATTAGTTTGGTTTACAACTTTTTAGTTATTATGAAGTCTATATATAGTCTTTTTAAGTATTTGAAATACTTATAAGGAGTAATTTGACTTGATTTGAAGGTACATGTATTTTGAGGATTTGATGGTTTGGATTTGATTTAAAAAGTAACAAATTTAAATGTTGTGACATTTAATTTGACATTTACTTTAGTTCTCATATCGCTGGCTTTATTATATTTGAAAGAGCTTAACCTATCAATATACAAAATGAATAATTGTGTGCAAAAATACAGATAGTTTTAACTTGTAACTTACCTGTTCAGCAGTGACAACCGCGTTTTGTAAATACATCCACTTTCTATAAATACCTTTCACGCTTTTACTACACAATGTATGTAGGTGTTATAAAGATAATTCATTGTGCCTTATACAACAAAGTCATATAGTCTTCCACTAATATGTATAAGATTTTAGTTTGTTAAGGCTAATAACATATAATTTAATGAGCATTACTATTTTTATTGTCGAATATTCTTATGTGAACGAGATGAGCTCAATGGTCACTTAGGTCCAAAGTACATCGGTACTTTTTATTGCCAAACCGCTTACATTAAATGAGAGGTAGATTACGTTACACACACGTTGAAGCTTAGGAATAAAAAAGAGTTACTAATGACAGTGTGACGTCAGCCATCATTGGTACATAACCTCATATAATGATTTTTAATGCTGTATTCATATGTTTTTAATGTATTTTTTCCTTCAATTTTCGTTTATGCGGTGTCGATTAATAGGTTTTGTTTTTGTTAAATTAATTAGTTTTTGAGATTTTTTTCCGTGTCTGCAAATATTTTATTTATGATGTATAACATTAATGCGTATAAAGTACATCGGTACTTTTTATTGTCAAACCGCGTACATTAAATGAGAGGTACGGTACACGCACCTTTATTTAGGTGTAGAAAAGAGTTGCTAATGACAGTAAGCTGTCAGCCATCATTTTACGTAACCTCTCGCTATCAATCCCATGTTAAAAATTTAATTAGCCATTTTACCATCTATGTGGTAAAAGAGTGCCTACTTAAACTTTTAAAATTCTGTTAAATTGGTACGATGTCACTTTAAGATTATTATGTATAAAACTCATTTTATAAATATGTAGTATTACGTGCCAAAGCTGATTATAAAAATTATAGTATTTAAATTTTTGACTAACTCGGTCAACTTAGTCCCGAAATAACTCCTACGTATTCCATAGTCTACCTCTCATTAAAGACGGGATTTGGCGATAATTGAACAATTTGGATCGTAATTTTGTGTTACCGGAGTAAACCAGATTAGGCTTTAGTCTTCCTTAATTAGTTACCGTATGAGGACAGTTTATATTTGAACATATTTTACATTCAATTATTTGTATATTACGTTTTGTACGATTATACAGTTTAAGATTGTGTAGTAATAAGTTTTATTGAATAGTACAAGTGTGTGGAAGAACAATATTATATATAATTATGTATACATATAACAAGTTACTTATCATGTGTTAATTATAAACATTTTTAACATTGCCGTTTCGATGTATGTAAATTATTATACATAAGTGAATAACGTGATATTATTTAAGATTACATGTAATAATTATAAGAAGATGTACCTAAAAGAATATGCCATTAATCTAGAAATAAAGTTATAATTATAATCAAAACGTTTTATTTTGCTGGACAAAAAAGAGAGCTGTCTAATTTAAACTTTGTCTTTTCACCACTGTTTACTTTTCTAGAATCTTTCTTTCACACACTATGTGTGTAGACTGATACAATATCTAAACCTTTAAAAAAAGATCGTACGCCTCAGAGACTAGAGACGCACTTATACTTTCTTTTTCTTTTTTTTTATCGGATACCACCAGCTGCCACTGCACGCTCGGGTATTAGTAGCCGGAGAATATATAGTAATATAAAGTGTATCCTTGGAGCTCCGACGTTCTTCAGACCACCTCCGGCTTGTAGATGACCCCCTCCTGCAATGTGTCTCTTTTTCAATCAGCTGACCCACCAGTTCCTTTGTTATTCATCGCTCGTGTATCATAAAAATTGTATACATAGTCTCAAGTAAACAGTTTACTAGTTTATAAAAACTCAATTAACACTATTTGTTCAAAATATTAAAATGAAGTTGGTTGATTGTAGTTGGCTTCTACTATATAGTTTGCTCAAACACAAGTCAGGCTAAATCGATTTTTTAATTTCATTGCTACAACTAAATATCAACTTAAATCTTTATTTTTTTATATAATACAAGTCTTAACATGCACACATGCCCCTTATAGTGTGAATGTAATTACTTAGGTATTATTGTCTAACTAAGCCCGGCTTTCGCAAAGATACAATGTATGACACTACATAACAAATTTTAAAAATTCTTAGATTTGCTCTGCTATAATATATATATTAAACATATAAACCAATGGAATCACGTTCCTTATTGTTGAAAATCGTATAAAAATCCCTTGTGTAGTTTGAAAACTGTAAGTGTATAAGAAAGTTAAGCGACTTCATTCACTATGCATGCTATTTACAACGAACTATTTTATTAAAAATGAAAAGATTGATTGAATGAATAGTTTTAAGTTTTAATAAGTAAAATGGGCTACATAATAGTGTTTGTTATGTGTATATTATAGTTATTTTTTTCTGCGTTCAAAGCTGGTGGTCCTCAAGGAGCAGAATAATTCGTGGATATACTCAATTATAAGCGTTTGTTTGCACTGTCTCTACACCAATAACAGGCTATTGAAGAATTATTGCACCAGTGGCTGTAATTTGCTGCAATTACCTGCCAGGCACTTAATTGTTTATGTATACCTTCCATGATGAAACATTTCATCAAACGATTAGTCGTAAGAATTGAACGTAAAAATTAGGGATAACGCATTAGGGATATATAGATAGTCAGTTATATTATACAAGCGTATTCCCAGTTGGTTAGATACCTACATTATGTATAATAGGTGTAAAAGTGTCCTGTGGTAGTCATTACTGCCTTAAAGAAACAATTGAGAACTGCTTTGCGAGAGAGTAGACGAGCAGAAGTAAACATCAGTTTTCAGTGATTTTTTATGTAATCTGTCACAAGTACTTTGTTGACCATATTGCTGCTGTTAATATTATCTGTCACAATAAAAAAGTTATAGGTCATCGTCAACAGCCTTTAACAGTCCACTGCTAAATATAAGCAATACTGTACTGTTAAACACTATTAAATCAGTCATAGTCAAGTTGCCTGGCACATCAATGTCGCTCCACTTATATAATTAGAGGGATTTACTTTCGCCGATCTTTTGAATGCAACTTGTTGTAAAACATAATATCTTGTGTTAATTTCGATAGGTATCATTGGCGTGACTTTATTGCCCATCATTCTGTCGCCGATTGAGTGAAGGCACTAGGTTGCATATAAATTGAAGTTGTCAAGTGGACGGCTGCGGCGGTGGCTCGCGTTCCCGCCTGACTGACGGCTGCTCGTTACCGAAAGGTCGTTGCTTGCTTGTCATTGATTTTTTCCATCTCTTTATATTCGTATCTGTGCGTCGGAGGCCAATTAATCAGTGTTATGACGCTTGACACGATCTAATGACCAAGAGAGGAGTGCGTCTGCATGCAAATTGCTATATTATCGATCATTATTAAGTTTCTTCATAGCAGTAATTGAAATATGTATCCATTATGTGTTAAGTCTTTTGCACAAAACGTTTAGTGATTTCGTGAATTCTAGTGTCGTGCATTACTTGAATAAATGTTCTCGTTTTCATGAAAGAAGTTATAAAAAATATATGATTTCAATTTTACACGATATTACCTGAACTAAGGTTTTTCAGATGATGCCTGGATACACTCGAATACCTTATTTCATTCCAGCTACTCGTATAGTAGTTTAAAAACCCTTTCTAGATAGAAGTCTATGTCCACCAGTGGTCGATTAAAGGCTGTCGATAATGACGATCTGCATTCACCAAGTATCTACTGTTTATTTCCCGAGAAAGCGTTTAGTTTTAGATATAAAAATTAAAGATTTTGATATTATTGTATGCATTAAGTTGTAATGTATAATACTCGTACTATGTACTAATATTAATTCAATTATTGTATGTATTTTTTTTGTAGTAGCTTCCATGACTAGTTATCACACCGCAGCTAGATAGGAAGTTAGGTGTGTGGCAGACTTGAGACGATCTTTTGCTGTTTCTTAAACAGTATTCCCAGTGCACAGTTCTACGCCCACGTATACCCTAGTAAACACGGGCGCCTGGTAAAAAAGAAAATGCATAGAAAAAGACATTTTTTAACTTATTTCATAAAAGAAATCGATTTCATAGGTTCATTCTATAGAATAAAATATATTTTATACTGGTAAATAGTATGTGTGTCGATGTAGATACACCCCCCTTTTTTTTTTTTTGAAGTGAAACTTCTTTATCGGGGTTGGAAAAAAATTTAGTGTAACATTTTTTCGTTACGCGTCACATTCTTTCGTTACGCGCCATCTTTTTCTTATCCCTACCACGCGTGATTCGAAGTATACTTTCTCCAGCGGAGTAGGGATTGGTAAATGTCTCCAATGTATTTTGCGGCACGTTTTGAGTAGTAACATTCTTGAAATCCAGGTGGCGATTGCATCGACTTCGGACGGGTCTAAATTATTTTTTTGAAAAATAACGTCATAAAAAAGTTTCACTTCTTACGAGTGTACGCTAGTACACGCACACATTTTTTTTTTTCCTGAAAATAGTTCTGGCGACGCCCATACTAGTAAGTACATTTCTGTAAACTCCGACAGATTGGGCAGGCAGTTAAACAAGACGACCCTATTACGAGGTGCAGAGGATTTTGTCCCATATAAATTAGAAGGACGTTGCATAGAATACCTTGAGACATCGACTTGATCTAGTTGCGTTAAAAGGCCCTGGCGTCGCCTTCGGTCAAGTGAAAGTCAGATCACCGACGCCTGGTTCATCTTCTGCGGGACAGCAGAGTTCTCACACGCGTCTTGAACCTACAAAATTGTTTAGTTAATTTTTAGTTACTGCGTTCTAATTGTACGTTGTATTTTATTTTCTTAATTTACGGCTTTAATGGGACAGCAATTCTCTTTTAATTACAGTTCATTCAATCAAAAATATTTAATAAATAGTTTACATTATATTTATTTATAAGTATATCCACTAATAGAGATACACGCTATATAACTGTGTAGATGTGCTTTCCACACATTGTTGTATTTCGTTGTCTTAACCAAGTTAATAAAAAACTGTTTAAAGTTTTCGACATAACTGTGTTACAATTTTTGTTGGCCAAATCAATGGTGGTCTGGATGTCTTCCTTTTTGTTAAAAGTTTTCATTAGTAGTTGTGAGGTGGCCTTATATCTAGGTGGTCGCTGTCGAATTTGGAGCAAACTGCGGTTCGGCCCACCCGAGCAGAACATTCTGCAACAAGTATGTCAGGAGTGAGGCTTAACGTTTCTTCTATAACCTTAAAAAAAGTATTATAAGTCCATTTTAAAAAAGTAACAACATATTTGCTGTTATTCCAGCGAATCTTGATTAAACTAATTCACATTGGCGAATGTCACTAAAGGGACGTGCGTCTAAAGCATTGAAAATTGAAATTGAATTCAGACCTTAAATTTTTCGTGATATGTTTTATAATGTATTTGTTATTAACTTTCACATCATAATAATTATATATTTTAGTTTAAGATCATAAAAGAAGCTTTTTTTTGTCATCTTGGTCCTGAAGTCGTGGGAGGCAGACGCAGGTGGTTCGCACATAATGATGACTTTAGATGGTTTTGTTTTGATAAATATGAATTTTGTTATACTTTTTCGGTTTTTAATAAAGTAATTGCCCTAAATACAGTTTTGAGTTATCTGGGTGGGCCGATTTGGTGCTTTTAATAGTGGCAATTTGGTCAAAACCAAATGAAGTATCTCCGGTTTGAGGTTGTAATTTCTGTAAATATGAAATGATGTATACTCGTATATTACATACATTCTTACATGCGAGTAATATTTGTCTCTAATATTCAACAAAAATATGCAATGTTTATTAGTTAATTTGCATAATTTTAAGACCACTATAATAAACGTTGATCGGAATAAATCGCTACCGCAATTTTAGTTTAATATTAAAGGGTATTTAAAGACCAAAGTATTTGATCAGTGCGTCCTATCCGTAATGACATATGGAGCCCAGACTTGGGCACTCACCATTGCACTGGTCCACAAGTTTAAAGTAGCTCAGAGTGCGATGGAGCGTGCGATGCTGGGCGTTTCTCTGGCTTATAAAATTCGTAATGAAGTTATTTTACAGAGAACGGGAGTAACTGATTTCGCACGGAGAATCAGTACACTGAAATGGAAATGGGTCGGCCATGTCTCCAGGCGAACCGATGGTCGTTGGAGCCGAAGCGTACTAGAGTGGAGACCACAATTGGGTAAATGTAGTGTAGGGCGATGAGGCCCTGCGGCGCGATGGACCGACGATTTGAAGAAGGAGGCTGGCAGGGGATGGATGCGAATTGCCTAAGACCGGGATGGTTGGCGCTTCTTGGAGGATATTTTTATTCAGAAGTGGACGGTGATAGGTTGATTTGATTACTTCATCCCTGTTTTACGTAATAGCACTCTCAGCTAAGAAAGTCTTTCTCCACAAAACTTAAACTTTTAAGCAGATACATACCCGCAATACTTTTTTTGCACCTAAATCTACATTTTTTGTATATTTTTAATCTTATTAATTTCAATTACTAAAGTCATATTTAAATAATTCGATATAGTTTTAATTTCTGAACATCAATAGATTCACATAATTGACATTTCCAAACATAATATGTGTTTAAATGAATCCATATAAACAAAAATGTTAAATGGTTTGTGTAAAAAAAATAAAAAAAAGGAAAAATTTAAGGTCTGAATTTAATTTCAATTTTCAATGCTTTTGACACACGCCAATGTGAATTAGATTAAACAAGATTGACTGGAATAACAGCAAATATGTTGTTAGTATTACAACATGGACTTGTAATGATTTTTATAAGGTTATAGAAAAAACGTTAAGTCTCAATCCTGACATACTTGTTGTAGAATTTTCTGTACCGATAGTGCTCAAATTTCAAAGACAATTTTTATGTATTTTTGCATCAGTTTTGTTCATCAGTCAACCACAGGTACAGCTAATGTATCATATTTCTGAAACACTAAAGACAAAAATCTCTTTAAGATATGTCGGTGGTCTGCCACGTGTTGTTAGATAAAAAAGTATGCAAAAACCTGGAGGCTCCTTGGCAGCCACCCACGGCGCAAGCGCTGCACGAGCGGTCACTTTGATTTGACAACACGCTGAGGTCGGCTTTAAGCTGTCACGTCATTTACTCTGAGTCGAGATTTTTCCACTAATCACAAATCACAATTAAAGAAACAAATTTCAAATGCCTTGGTTAATATTAAATTAAAACTAAACCTAAAATAAGTAGTTTCTAATTTTTAGAAATAACAAAATTAAAAAGTAACTGTTTTAACAAGAGTAAGTTAATGATAAGAATGTTGTGTTATTTAGTATTTTTGGAATCTTTTGCTATTATTTTTTAATGTTTTTCATATCGATTACTAAATATGATCTGTATAATTATTAGTAGTCGACGTCATATTTTTTCTTTGCTTTTTTTTTAAAAGACCAAGAAGCAAATCCTGTGCAAACTTTACATACATACCAGAAACGGACACAAAGAACACCCAGACTCGGAACAAAAATTTATGGAACACACAGTGTTGTCCCATCTGGGATTTGAACCTACAACACTCAGCACAATAGCGAGCGGCGTGGCGATCGCTTAAACCACTGCGCCAACCGTGCTGTCATTGCTTTCCATAAGTGTTTTTTATCACATATTCAAAGACTACACGTATATCACTTTGATTGATTCGAGACACAGTTTGCTATCTCTCATGACTTATATTGTATTATCACCATCATCATGTTTCTGGCTTTTCTCAATTTTATTTGGCACCAGTACTATGTTTCACAATCAGACATGTCTGTCTGCGATGCAACAAGTCTGCCTCTTCATTATATTTATTTGAGAAAACATTATTTTGATCTGTTACCAGAAAAATATCTTCAGTACACATTTTATTTAAATTAATAAGGCAACGCCCGCATTAGGAATATATCCTGAGTCGCGAGGGACACAAAGAATACCGTTACTGCTTTTTCTCGTCTAAATTATTGATCGCAATACGAAATAGGAGTCTGAAAAAAATTCAAACGTGTCAGTAGACCTTTGTGACAAACAGCCTTTACCCAAGTGACCTGACCGTACCCGGAATAAGAGTTCACTGACACAACAACCCAAAAGATATTTTCTTCTGATCTATGATACGAATATGTATTGTGAATGTTAGAATACTCTACAAATAGTTAAGAATGCCAATAAATAGAATAATATATATAAAACAGGTTTACATAGAAAATTTGTAGATGCTATCTGTACAAAGCGCAATTAGTTTTAGTTCAGTTTATTCCGAACATCCTTTCAATATGTCCAATCTTGATACATGATACAAAGAAAGAACGATCGAACGAACGTAAGAATGGCTCATTCGACTCGTACATTAATCGTTCCAATTACTGCTCGCCGATCGTCGGTTAGCTATCCCTTCAAATTAATTGAATTGAGTAACCAATTGACTTTCGCGCAATTTTGTTATTATTCGCATTGTATAAATACTGCGAGAACAACCGTGTAAATAATACGGAATAGCTACTGGGAATATGGTTACATTTTTAAATTTTAAAGCTTAGGATATTAAATTAAATTAACGAGGTATAGATTTTCTAAGAATCACAAAACCAAACCTCCGATCTCGTACTCACCATCGAAAGACGACAATACGGATGCTATCACCCTAGGTTGATATTCTGTCAAAGGGTAGTACTGTCCCGATCGTTCGGTTCGTGCTGAAATCAGCGTGGCTCTACTGTCTACTCGTCTGCTGACTGCTGACAAACATGTCTAGTTATAAGTTGTGAAATATACACACGTCATAGACAAATTACACCTAATCACAACGAATGATAGTGCTTATCACACAATTATTTGTTCCATTTAGGAAATGAACCCACGACCAGCTTGGCAGTGACGATTGTCAACCCCTATACAAAGATAACGGCGGCGTGGCAATATAAGGTGGACTTTAACGAATTAAACTCAATATACAGGTATAAGTTGTTTTAAATTGAATGTCAACATATTTGGTCTCTGTTTTTCAACGCAGCGCTCAAAAACAACATCTTTCCACAACAATGGAAAGAAGCCGTTGTTATTGGGATACCCAAACCTGGCAAACCAAAGTCCGAACCGACCAGTTATAGACCGATCAGTCTGCTTAAAGGATTAGGCAAGCTATACGAGCGTCTAATCTACAATAGGCTGAAAGCGTATGCCGATGCTAATCTTCTCGTCCCCCACGAGCAATTCGGTTTCCGAACCGAACACTCGTGCGTCCACCAAGTCCACCGCATCGTTGAATACACCAGCGATCGGCTTCAACGCAACCTGTTCACAGGAATCCTCTTCTTTGACGTAGCGAAAGCTTTCGACAAAGTGTGGCACAACGGCTTATTATTTAAGCTATCCACCATGGGAGTGCCACACGGACTCGTGCTCATCATACGAGACTACTTGTCGAATCGAAGCTTCCGCTACCGAGTAGAAGGGTCACTATCCTCCACTCACCCCATACGAGCCGGTGTCCCACAAGGGTCCGTGCTCTCCCCCCTACTCTTCACGCTGTATACTAGCGACATTCCGAAGCATCGGTATGTGCAGACGGCACTATTCGCAGACGACACGGCTATCTACTGCTCAGGAATGAACCCCTCGACAGTAGCCAAAAAACTCCAGACCGCAGCTAACGCACTGGGCGTTTGGTTCCGGAAATGGAGAATAGAGGTCAACCCCGAGAAAAGCCAGGCGGTGCTGTTTCACAGAAGACAGCTAAGCTTGTATCCTTTGGAGAAGACCCCTCAGATCAGGATGTTCGGCAAGTCTATCCCTTGGGCTAGGCAGGCCAAATACCTAGGCATAACCCTCGACGACCGTCTAACCTTCGGCCCCCACATCAAGGCAGTCCGCAACCGGGCTGCCTTCGTGCTAGGACGTCTACACTGTTTAATTAACGCGCGTTCGAAGTTAGATTTAAAAAATAAAGTTAGGCTATACACGGCATGCGTACGTCCTATAATGACGTACGGTAGCGTAGTATTCGCACACGTTAGGCCACACAGGATCCATAGGCTTCAAACACTACAGAATAGTTTCATGCGCAAAGCTACGGGAGCACCGTGGTATGTACGCAACGTCGATCTCCACATCGACCTCAGATTGCCGACCATCAAGCAATTCATAAAACAGTGCTCCCTTAGCTACTTTGACTCTGCTCCGACTCACCCCAACCCTCTAGTGGTTGCGGCCGTAGACTACACACCAAGTAGGATCTCGAAACTACGTCGACCCAGACACGCGTTAGAAGAGTTAGACGACGAAATCACGCTCGCTCAACGCAGAGCGAACACAATTAGGCAATCTAATAGGAACCGTCCGCGTTTTCGTCCCCGTCGTCGGGGGCGGAATACGCGCCGCGTAAATCGTATACAAAACATGGGAGTAGGTCGCCCCAACGTAGCAGCAACACCCCAAGCCGAGGTTCGTATCCCACAGGGGGTGCCCTTGGGCTATGTTGCTTAACAAATGACCGGTTGAGAGCCCTCAGCGCTCACCGTAATACCCGCGTAAAGTTGTAGAGGCCATCCCAGGCCAACAGCTAGGTCATATCAAAAAAAAAAAAAAAAAAAAAAAAAAAAAGAAAAAAGAAAAAAATTTGGTCTCTGAAATAGAAATTCTAATATCATAAAATTAATGAAATGGGAAGTCGGCTGATATGAGGTATCACAAAGTTCGTTTCTTAGAAAGGCTGTTATGTCTTACGCTTATCAAAGCGTAGCCGGATAACACATTACGGATTATCTTCATTCATAACGTTGTTAATAAACCATATGTATAATTAATTGTTTGTAATGATTCCGGTAAAGAAAGATTTCTTTGCAACATTTTACTAAAAAAATTCTTTAGCATTTAACTTCGAGGTTGGATTCTTTAATGATGTAAGATATGCATATGCAACAAGTGTTTTTATTGGAATTGAATATTACACTTCTTTTGCTTTAGTTAATTGCGTGTTACCGACAAATTATGATTACTAAATAAATGTGACGACGCTACTAATACATACTGCTTTTACTTTTAACACAGTTATTTAACGCTAAAATTCTTAAACGTACCTTTTAAATAGAGTTAACTAATTATTATAAAACTTTTTTTTAAATGACTGTTCAAAGGGAACTGCCGCCAATTATTATCAATAAGTTTGTAGTCTTGTTTGCTTGTGGTATTTTATGACATAAGCACGAGATTTATAATGAGGCAAATTGTCGAGAGGCTATTATTTAGAATAACGTCTCTTACCAACGACATTTCGATGCTTAATTACCTTCGCCGTTAATGCTCCTTATAATAAATACGAGGGGAATTTTATCGAGTTGCCGTCCACCAGCTTTCACGGAGCGGCGCTTCGTGAAAAACAAAGGCGTGTTTACTTTTTGACTCTACCGAGTAATTCTGTTCTTCATTAATTATTGGACATAGTGCATGTTGTCGAACTTGTGCACCTCGTTGTAACCGGTGGCGATGTGCATTTCATATGATGAAAATATATACTGCTTATGTGGTTACGTGTGTATTGGTTATAGTAATCTATATGTTAGTTGTAGGTATGCAAGCTAGTATGTTTTTTTGTCTATATAAAGAGGTTGTCAAAGTGACTATATTCTGACTGATGAAAAGCATGAATAGAATTCAAGAGTTGTGGTCACCATACTCATTTGAAATGCAGACAATGCTGTATGGTGGCCCATACAATGGCGGCCTGGTAAGATGCCGTTGCACCCCCCTGGGGGACGTAAAAGTCATGACAGTCGTCGTGGCAGTGTAAGGTTCACACAGTTACCACGATAAATGTCATACCTGCATCAATAGGCCTCCGGTCTCGCACTCACCAACGAAACACGATAGCACGGAAGCTGGCGCTTTAGGCTAGTCCTCTGTGAGAGGATAGTACTGCCTCGGTTGAACCGGCCCGTTCGTGCTGAAATCAGCGTGACTCTACCACGTAATGTGTTTATATATTATGAGTGTTGCATGAATCTAGGCAATAATTAGTTGATTGAGCTTGGAAACATTCGTTTTTATTTATATTTTCTTTGGTATTGTTTTCTCTGGTATGAATTGTCATTAACAATTATCAGCAGTTGATTATTTATGTCAATTTTCTTGAATTATTGAAACATATTCAGAAAAAAAAAAATTCAGCATAATCCTACTCTTAGGAAACATCTTTCGAATACATTTAAAGGTCGTGGTCGCCGGGCAGACTTAACAAAACTACAGTTATCAAAACACAAGTCCAATAACATCCATCTTGTCGATTGAGGATATGATACATTCTAATCTTTTCAAAGAGTAACTTGTCCTGAAGAAATAAACAACACCGTCGGTATTAAAGATTCTAAAATACATAAAAAAAAATTGATTAATAAAACGTTCTTTATGTCAACAGTTAACAATTTGATTACTTATAATTAAAAGAGTTAAGCATAAAGAATTAAACCTTGGTACCGTAAAATACTCAGATAAAATTATAATGTCGTTGTAAAACGCGCTCTGCTCGATAATAAAATACAATGTTTTAAAGTATAAAAATCAGCTCGAATAGGTGCTCGTAAAACACATACAATAAAAATATTTGCTACTTATTAAATGTCAACGTAGGCAAGACCCGATGCCTGTTTTTAATTCAAGATATTTTGCCAAGTTTTACGGCTCTGTTTATTGCTGCATTAAGGTTTAAATATAAACGACCTTTCTTTACAACAAAATATATTACTAGTACAGACACATGTGGTGAATACTATTCTTGACTATTATCAGTTATGATAGACGAAACCTCCCTGTAACAAGGTATAAATATTATTTTACTATGGAACATATACTTAACACCATCTATCGGCAACAAAGTCAACTAATTAAAACCAAGTGCACCTACATCGTAGAAATGATGTTTAATTGTTTGTATATTTAATGCCTTGGGCACAAGGCATTATATACTGCTCAGCCTTTGAATGGCGGAAACATCTTTCTGACCACCATCATATCGCCACTGTTCACTTTTAGACGAAGACATAAAAAAAATTACAAATCTTTTATGGTAGGTGTAAAGAGGTTACGTATATAATCAATGAAAATATAAATTTTTAAATTCATAAACTGCGACATACATAAGTCGGATGCCAATGTGTTTCGTTAGTAAGTGCGAGACCGGAGGCTCATTGATGCAGAGGTGACAGTTATCGTGATAAGTGTGTGAGCCTTACATTGCCATGATGACTGTCATACCTTATACGTCAAAAACAACATTTCATTAGGCCCATACAATATTGTCTACATTCACAATGAGTGGTGACCATAACTTTTAGTTTTTATTCATGCTTCCATCAGGCAAAGTAGTCTTTGACAGGTTCATCAAATTAAAAAAAGTATATTATCCCGAAATTGTACGTAATATACACAGAAAAAAAGAGATATTTTCGAATACGTGGGTTAAATTTAGGTTCGTATATCAGCAATTTCTGTTAAGCCTCAGTAATGCGTGAAATGTGCTCGTTAATTTATTAGTAAACGGCAATTATAAGACAATAAGTTGTTCATGAAATTACGATGCTTAAGTAATGGAGGTGTATTCTTTTTTTTTTGCTTAAGTGGTTATATTGAGTAGGGCGGTGACTGTAATTTAATATGTAAAATGGATGCGATGAATAATGAGAATCAAGATTATTTTCCGTACTCCGTAAATTATTATAAGATATTAAATATGTAAGTAATATTTTAAAACGGCCTCTGTCTAGGATACAGTAAATATCATAGATATCTGTTTTTTTAAATCATGCATTGCATGTCTCATTATGTGATCTTTAAAAGAAATGATGGTCTCTTCAGAGGTAAGAGTAAGGTAAGAGTGAACAACAGAGAGCAAAAAAGCACAAAGAGTATAATATGTTTTGAATAAATTATTTAATGAACGAAGTCTTTTCTTGCATACGAGTAAGTAAGTTTTCTTTTCAGTTTCACAGAATAAATATTTAAGTTTATGTCTTTCTTGGAAGAAAATTTGAACAAACTCTATTCCAATCTATTTGACCAGAGTCGTATAGTAAGTCAAAACCTCCCTGTTAACAAGAGGTCAATGTCTAGACGAGGACTGTTTAAAGCTGTTAATGACGTTTTTCTTTAACCATTACGATTCAAATATCGAACAAATTTTCATAATCATTTTATTTTGGAACCCTGATTTCTTTAACTATTCAGGAATCATCATTGTATGACTATTTTTGACGATAAAGTAGTGTTAAGTGCATAAACACTGCACGGTTGGCCTAGTGGTTTAAGCGGTCGCCACGCCGCTCTCTACTACGCTGAGTGTTGTGGGTTCAAACCTCACATGGGACAACACTTTGTGAGATCAACAAATTGTTGCTCTAAGTCTGGGTGTTCTTTGTACCCGTTTCTAAAGTCGTTGTAAATTCCCCTGTGACACAGGATTTGTTTCAAGGGCGGGCGTTGTCTTTTTTTTTTAAAAAAAAAACAAAAAGACATGTTATGCTGTATACATATAAGAGAATAAAGGTATTATATAAAAAATAGTTACAAAATCGGTACCTACCTTCCTTTTTTTTTTTTTTTTTTTTTTTTTTTTTTTTTTTTTAACGTGTGGAAACCCCCTCGGGCCGTCACCCCACCGGGGTTTACGGCGGGGTGGTGTGTCGGAATCGGACCGACTAAAACCACACGGTGTGCCACTCTGCGCCTGACATAGGAGGGATCCGGGAACAGCTGTTATTACGACATCCAGACCCCTCCTGGCGCCTGCCCGCTAGCGCGGGCACCTTCTGCGGACAACCTCTCCATTTAGGCGACGTACGGCACACGCGGACGTCACCTCCTCGCGGTTGGCCACTATAGCGGATGGAGGGGAAAACCCGTCCCGTCCACCCGCGGCCACACTCAAGGCGGCATGAGGCGCTGGTACGCGCGCCTCTGCCGCCCGGTTCGCCGGCGGCGGATTGGGTCCGAGTGGAGGTCGTCCTCCCGGGCCCTCTCCGCCGTCTCCTTCCGCGAAATTACGTCTTCGCAGAAGGTTGCGACCGCGGTAAAACAACTGTCGCTACCGACCATGGAGCGTATGACGGCCGGTAGCGAGAGATCTCTTCCAATAACTGCAGTGAGGACCCCACGCTGCGCCGCCCAGGCGGAACAAACCGCTAGCGTGTGCTGAGCCGAGTCCTCACTGCAGTCGCAGTGGTGACAGGCGGGACTCAATTCCCTCCTGGCGACCGAGTGCAGATACTTCCCGAAGCAACCGTGCCCGGAAAGGATCTGCGTCAGTCGGAAGGAAAGGGTCCCGTGCTGTCGCCCCGCCCACTCGGCGATGACCGGCTGGAGAGCCTCCACGGTGGCAAAGCCAGCACGTGGAGCCTCCAGCCGGGACGACCAACGAGCCATCGTGGCTTGACGAGCGGCCTCTCGCCACTCGCGTATCTCTTCGGGCGGGGGCCGGATGCCGCTACTCACCCGGAAGTCTGCCGTTCGCCGATAAACTTCGGCGAGCACTTCCGCCTCCAAATCCCACGGGGGAGTTCCGGCTAAGGCGCACGCCGCCTCCGTCGATATAGTACGGTAACCGCGTATGGCTCTAACCGCCAATATCCTCTGAGGACGCCAGAGGCGAGTCCTATTCTGGGCGGTCAGAGCCGCCGCCCACACTGGTGCACCATACAGCGCCATTGACCGGACAACCCCCGTGTATAGCCGTCTCGTCGCGACGCTGGCTCCACCCAAATTGGGCAAAAGTCGCCCAAGGGCAGAAGCAGCGCCGACCAGCTTTGGAGTAAGCTGTCGGAAGTGCTCGTCGAAGAGCCACCTGCCGTCAAGGATCAGGCCCAGATACTTCATCTGGGCCTGAACCGGTACGAGGACCGAATTGACTACGATGGAGGCGCCGGAGGGTGGACCACGACGGGGCCCATGAAACAAAAGGGCCTCCGTCTTGTCCAGGGCCACCCGCAAACCCAGCGCCTCAATACGCCCGACCACCAGAGAGACACCCGTGGTGGCCAGGCGCGCCGCCTCTGCAAAGTTCATTCCCCGAGCCGTGACCAATGTGTCATCTGCGTAACAAATTACGCCAAGCCCGGGGGGAAGACGACCTCGAAGGGCCCAGTCATATCCCATATTCCACAGGAGTGGTCCAAGGACAGACCCCTGTGGAACACCGCACGACATGAGCCGCCGCCTCAGAACACCGTCTCGGTCCTCGTACATGACGGTACGCTCCTGTAGATAGTCTGCCACAAGCCGCCTCAGGTACTCGGGCACCCCGTGGTAATGGAGTGCTTCCCTGATGCAGCTAAATGGCAGACTATTAAATGCGTTGGCGATGTCCAACGATACCGCCAACAGCACGCCGCCACAGCTCACCGCCTCTTCAGTCACGGCCCTCAGGCGCAACACAGCATCGACTGTCGAACGTCCGGTTCGAAACCCGTATTGGGCGTCCGACAGATCGGGGCCCACCTCACAGAGGTGCTGGACGATGCGGGCAGAGAGTATTCTCTCAAACAATTTACCCGCCTCGTCCAGCAACACGATGGGCCTATATGCCGCGACCGAATCGGTCGACCGTCCCGGCTTAGGTAGTAGGACCAGCTTCCCGCTTTTCCAGCCCTCAGGAAAGCGCCCGGACGCCAAGCTGGCGTTTAGGACTTCCCCAAGGCGATTCGACATGTGGTCGAGGGTTCGCGCCAACACTCGGGCAGGTATCCCATCTGGCCCAGGGGCGGTGTTCTTAGAGCGGATCCGTAGAACGACCGCCCCTATCTCCGATTCTCTGACGGGCGGAACATTATCCTCGTTCCATCCCCCGTCGTCTCGGTACCTACCTTCCTACTACAACAAAAAAGGCGAGATCCTTAGTAGGTATATCAGAAACCTTACGGCGAGTAGTATCCGAGTATTGCACAAGTTTGTATTGGCCTTAATTTTCGCGTGCAAATATGCGCATGCGCCGTGCGGGCCGCGACGATGTCTTGCGGGAGGACGGACTTGTCACGAACTGTACGGTTACAGTAATTATACATACAGCTCTCCAGGCTATACCAAAGTAAAGTTATAACTGTACTTTACTGAATATTTCAAATATTCACAAAAAAGCATTTTCCTTACAATTAAATATACTTCTTGATCTTGATTCTGATCATAATTAATCGATATTGAGTTCCTTTATGTACAGATAGTTTTATTTTCAATTCAGTCACTTCATTTCATATCTTAAAGTAAGTATTTATAATAAATCAGACTTAGAAATAGAGAGAGTTATAATAGAGAAGAAAAGATAATAGAAAATAGAGAGTTATGAACGTGAATACGGCTGCAGATAATTAAAATTATAACTAAATCAACAACCTTTCTTCTTATGGTGTCGTAATTTAATTTTAATGTTGACCATTAAAATAACTTAACTTTTCTATTTTTTATTTAAACCTTCAATTGTCATTTCAACAATAATTATGTATAATTAAATCATTCAAATTAAATAGAAAATTAAATAAATAAACCTATTGGTTTATTTCATAGTTGTATCGTAATATTTTGTGTTCGGAAGAAGATGGCTATGAAAACGAAAACAATAGACAAAGCCATGACCCGATATTGTTTTTTGTCATCATTTCAAATAAACTTAGTAGTAAATATAATATGACTTAACTTGAGTTGCTGATTTCATGCCATAATAAATATTTCTCACCATTTAACTAAAGGCGTTGGATGTTCCAATGACATCCATAACGTCTTAAATTCAGTCAGTAACATATAATTACTAGCCTTTTTTAAAAACTACGCTGTCAGAATATTCGCACGTTCGTACTTGGCACTAATGTGGTTAAAATAAATTTCATAGAAGTATCCTTTTTGGCCATGGATACAAAACAGACTATTATAAGACTGAGATCTATTTAAGTGTGTAGTAATAAGCGGTGTGTGGGTTTGAGCTTCTCGTATAGGTGCTATTTAGCCCTCAAGGTGGCGGGCCACTTCGTGACTTACCGCCGCCGCGTGCTCCTCCAATAAGAAATAAACACCCACGCCAACCGCCTTAAAAATGTTAAAATAAATAAAATGCACACGTCCCGGCTTATCTGCGCGCATAGTCGAGGACAGCGAAAGGTGAACGTGTACAGAAAATTCAGACACTTTTTACAATTTAAATAAAATTTTACAATTACTTACTTCCTCTAACAACTGCAGTCAAGTTCCTCGAGTCGTCTTGTATGCGTGTGACTTTCAGCAAAGATGTTATGCTTAAATATTTTAAACTAACGTTAGTATGGTGCTTTAAAGTAACTTCAAAGTTTGAGAATATTTACTTTTTATAGAGTTGATTATAACTGTCGTAATGAACATAACTGTTGGTAATGGTGGTACCCTCTGCAAGTAAGTAATACAGTATTACAATACTTTTCCCTGTTTGTAAGATATACCCACATATACACTATCAGACTAAGAGTGACGATTAGAAAATAGCTAAAATACTTTTTACTGTAACGTTCCGTACTGTCATCCTGCACTCCTTTGTCATTTTAAACCAACTTAAAAAACAAAGGAAATTCTATGTTTCATTATGGGTGTAAATTGCAGATAATACATGTATGTAGAAATAATAACAGAGTGAGAAGGCTATAATGTAATTGCATGCAGTGTACGTCGCGCATTAGTGGCGTGTGCCCGCGGCAGGTGCGTACGCGCAGACCGGTCTGCGCTCACCACACAATACCGCACAAGCACACGCTGTAGTTAACATCTACGTTAAGCCTACATATTAACAAAGCTCCACTTTCAGATACCACTACAATATCATACATGTATACAATCTAGCTGTTGAAATCCAAAGCCCAAAATTTACTTTTTTATCGTATAGAAGTTCACTCTTGGATAAAAGTAGATCGATGCCCACAAAAAGGCGTTGTGGACAGCATTAGGGGAGGTTTATGTCCAGTAGACGTTAAAAGTGTATACAAAATCTCCTGATGATTGGTTGTATAATAAAGGCATCAGCATACGTTTAGCAGCATCACATTCGTCGTTATAGACATGTGCTGTAGATGTTAACTCAAATAGGGTAATATAGCATACATATGATTGCATTGTGTATACATTCTGTTTTATGTTAAATATAGTAATTATCTTACACACTTACTTTGTGTTATATGGGATTATAACCCAGAGGACGTAGAATAACAAAATTTTGAGCAATTATCAGAGTTGAAATACGTCCTTTAATTATTTTAGTTAATCGCTGTATCTTTTCGACATAACAAGTGAATTCCATATTTATCGTTTTATATAAATAAGGTTTAGTATCGAACAAAATGATGTTAAAAATGATGTACTCGTAGCCAGTCGTTTCTTTCACGGCGGTCAGTCTCAACGGAGACCAGCCAACATGTTACAGATATAAAAGTGCACAAGTTGTGCGTCAACACAGGTGTACTTTTTGTTCCCTCACTCTTACAATTCGATGAGACGATTATTCGACACGACCGGGAAGAAACCAAGCCCAGGACCGATGGATTTACGTACTCTCGGAAGCACGGGGGTTAGGACCCCAACTTCTAAACACCGGGCTGTTTGCAAATACTTCTGCAACCAGAAAAACTCAGTAATATTTTTTGGTCCAATCCGGGAATCGAACGCGAAACCTCTTGATCGGTAGTCGCAACCAGGCTAATGATGCAACACAATCTTATGTTATGTATTAAAATGATGATAAACATTTAAGTATAATAGAGTAATCGTGAGTTATAAATCCCTGCAAATGTGATTACTTTGAGCTAAAGTAATCGATTTAAATCACTGCTATAATGCAGCGATTTCCTTCTTCACGCTTTTCATACACTTCAAATTAGGATACGAGGTTTTTTTATGGATTTTGGAAAGATGTGTTTTAGTCGATTGGTCGAGTGGTAGAAGGGTGTTTTTCGAGATATTTACAACTTAAGTCAGATATTTATAGTAGCTTATGATTAAAAAAAAAACTAGTGTGGGAGTTGTTTTTTTTAAGACGAGAAAAAAATCGTTTATGGTCAACGTGAACGATCGGTTAAAGTTAATCTGATCATAAGAATATTAAAGTGTTTACTTTAAAAAAAAGCTTCTATAATTACATTTTTGTAACACCTTTAACTTTAAACTGTTACTGTCAATAAACATGCTTACTCTATATAAAGCTTTGAGTGGCTTTTTAAGTCGTATAACGACCACAAATTAACACTTTATATTACTACTTCAACTCAAAAACACGTACTAATTTTGCTCTAGCTTTATTAATCCTATTATCTGTATTATATCGCTCGATATCGTTCACATTATTTTTGTAACTTATGTGCAATAATAAAAAAACAATTAATTTTTTATTTAAATTAATTTCATTGCATTGCTCGGCTTTTATAAAAAAAATACTACCACTAATGCTTTCGTATCTACGAGTATTATTGAAAGAATAAACAAACAGTCATTATTATTATTTTTGTTAATGATGAATAAATGTATCGCAGAAATATTCTCTGCTACTATCAATTCTAATTTCATTTTTATTACACACATACAAGTTTTTTTTTTTGTGAAAGACAACGCCCGCATTAAGAATAAATCCTGTGTCGCAGGGGACTTTACAAACATACAAGAAACGGATACTAAGAACACCCACACTCAGAACAACAATTTGTGGATTACACAAAGTGTTGTCCCACGTAGTATTTGAACCCACAACACTCAGCGAAGTGGAGAACGGCATGGCGACCGCTTAAACCACTAGGCCAATCGTGCAGTTGAATTTCGAATACGAAGTTAGAATTGTATAATAAAATATTTATTTAAAATTCAATTTTAAACACCTAATTTACATTTAGTTCTACTTTAGTTCAGCAGTGGACTGCGATAGTTGATGATGATGATCAAAAACTATGTGACACTGATATACTCAACTAAGTTATCAATCTACCAGTCCTGGATAACTCTCGATTATTACTTTGTATAACCTTGACGATAAGTGCAGCTAAGCGGCACTTACTAAATGCGATTTGTGCGTGTATCTTTGATCGCAATCACCACTGTCATGCTAAATCAATTTCCAGAGGAGAAAAGGAGATCTATAATATTAGGTAAATTAGTTTACACTCTATAGAGACCTACGTTTTGATCGTTTACACTAAGTGTTTTGTATAAAAAATATAAACTAAGCAAAGCCTATGCTATGGTAACCAAACTGCTGATAAACATACTTATATATTCTAAATACATACATATTATAGATACACCCAGATATAAAATAAATGATCATACAATTACTAGACCAATAGACCCGTTAAATGTCCGTCCGTCAAACAATAAGACTTACTTACATACAATATAATGTATATGAATATAGAGAGATTTCCTATTAAACTACTGGAATTAATTTTCCATAGCACTGACGCAATGTACATGTGCCTTACTTTATGTCTAAAAAAAAGAAAAAAACCATTTTAATATAAAACTATTTTATATTGCTTTTCTTCTGGTAGATTGCAACTGTCGCCTCAATAAATTATGCAATAAAAATATTAAGACCGTATCATAAAATACGATAGCGTAGCGAATTTTATACATTTTACAACACGAGGATTTTATACATATATTTCCAAATCGCGATAACGCATCTTTTAAAGTCTTCTGTTTAAATGTAACTAATTTTATTTCTGCTATTTACAACAATAGCAATTATAACAATGATAAGTGATAGTGATTAAGTGTATGTACGTACATTTGGACATTAAATATATGTTTGTACTTTCGAGCATTACGTATATGTACGTAGATTTGGATATTAAGTATATGTACGTACATTTAGATATTAAGTATATGTAAGTACATTTGAACATTACGTATATGTATGTACATTTGGACATTAAATATATGTACGTACTTTTGAGCATAAGGTATATGTACGTACATTTGGATATTAAGTGTATGTACGTACATTTGGATATTAAGTGTATGTACGTACATTTGGACATTACGTATATGTACGTACATTTGGATATTAAGTATATGTAAGTACATTTGGACATTAAGTATATTTATGTACATTGGGACATTAAATATATTTACGTACTTTTGAACATAAGGTATATGTACGTACATTTGGATATTAAGTATATGTAAGTACATTTGGATATTAAGTATATGTATGTACATTTGGACATTAAATATATGTACATACTTTTGAGCATAAGGTATATGTACATACATTTGGATATTAAGTATATATAAGTACATTTGGACATTAAGTATATGTATGTACATTTGGACATTAAATATATGTACGTACTTTCGAGCATAAGGTATATGTACGTACATTTGGACAGTAAGTATATGCATGTACGTACATTTGGAGATTTAACTTGAGTATTACCGTGAATAATGCGAATGCTACTAATTGCAACTTTGACAATATCTTTTTGTTTCTATAAATGTGTTAATTCAGTTGAGACATACTTTTTAACTTAGTCAGGCTGCATGTTTTTTATTAAAGAACTTCGATATTGCTTGGAATATAAGGTAAAAATAAAAGTAAAAAAAAATACTATGCGCGAATTTAAGAACTAGAATTCACATATAACACAACCTTTAAATGTAATTAGTACAAACATCTGTGTGTATATACCAATTTTTTATATTGATTCTATTTTTAAATAAAAGTACTGGAACAACTACAGAAATATAGTAACTAATATGGAAAATCGATTTTTTTCTTTTCAATTGCTCTTTTACTCGTAATTGTTACTACAATTTAAAAACCACATAAATTTTTCTTCTTCTTCGAGTTCTTCTAGGGTACTTCAAACCACCTCGCTGCCGGCTTAATAATTACTCTAAAGTTATATTAAATCCATAGCTGTATTACTGTCACCATAAAAAAGTCTCATTAAAAGTAAAAAGTGACATAAAGTATGGCCTAAGACGATACGGAGCGTTTCGCTCAAACCTTGGATCCGGTTTCGAAGCGTCGACCCTTCGGCCCCGTTTGTTTTTTCATGCGCAAAACTGTCTTATTTACGTTAATTAAGTGAAGTATAAGTTCGTGACTAGTACTGTGGGAGATACGACGAGAAACGTGACAACACTCACTGCTCTTTGTCATAAGAATCTTTTATTTTATCCACACAATACACGTCGATTTTTCGGTATGATCACTATACACATAAATGGTAGTCTACTACGATCGGTTCTAATCGTCATGTTGGGTCATTGGTAATATTGGTGTTGTGGGGTAAGTTGAAGTATAATGATTTTAAGGCAAAGAGTTTTAGATTCTTAAATTTTTTGTGCAAGGGTTTTAATGATAATAAAATCTTTATTTGTGAAAATTACATTCTTAATTCTTCTCTTGGATTTTCAAGGAAAATTCTTGAGTCTCTTTATGAGTCAGATTGTTCTGATCACATCATTTGGTTTGATCATTGTGTCCTGATAGCATGTTCCGTGGGGTGTGAAATCAGGACACAATGCATTTGAAACCCGTCGGCATTTGCAACGAGTATGGTGACTATAACTCTCAGATTCTATTCATGCTTTCCTTCAGGCGTTAGAGTTACTTTAATAACCTTATAAAATAAAAAATAAAAAACAGTTTTAAACATTTTAGACCTTGATAGTGATCTCATATCTGAGTGTTGTGGTCTTCCTGAATCACTGTATAGATCCGTTAGATATGAAGATTGCCATGCTATTAGAAATAAACTTATCATTTCGAGAGTGAATAGAAATACGTTTATACTATGCGCTTTCAACTTATATAGCCCTGATATTTGTCAACTACTTACATGTATTTATTGCAAATAAAGATTTGTATCACTCATGTATTCCTCTAAGATGTTTCTCATTTATGGTATATCTGTGTGCATATATTTTTTTAATTAGTATTTGGGACCAGATTCTCCAAATGTTAGGCCTTTCCATCTAGTGGCTAGGGATCCTTACCACTGAGCCAGAGGTCTTACGTTGTGTGAATAGTACGATCATACGAGTATAATCAGTAAAACCCACACAATGTACGGGCTGTAAGATGCCATATGTATCTCTCAAACGTATGAAGTTCTGATAAAAACAATACGTATATATCATTATATAATTTTTTGTAATTATTTTTAAGAAGATTTAAAAATAAAATAAATTATAGTATTTTTGTAAGACTTCATACATTTACCCTTAATTATTAATTGCTTTTATTGTTTTTGTATTGAACGACTTTTTGTTTAACAACTTTGGGTTTAAAACGTAGATAATTCAGTAAAATTTAACATTAAAAATGTAAATAGTAATTTACGAAAATATGTATCTCACATACCATTGCATTAATGAGTAGAAAATATTTCACGAACCGTCGCTACGTTCTTTTAGTAATGAGGACGCCATTTTGAAACAAGCCGATGTGACTTATGGTGGTCGTAGCGTGTCTTATTACAGTTATTATCTGCCGCGGGCTTAAACGAATTATAGAATAACAGGCACGAGAAACGAACCACGTAGGTTTTTTTACAGTCACTGTGTTACCCCAAGGGAAATGATATTTATTGTGTCTTCTTCTTCGGCAAACAAGTGAAAATGATTTTTAAATTATCCGTATGTATTTTACAAACTTTTAATGAAACTCTAGAGTTATATATTCCCACGGTTTTCTTTTTTTTGAACAATAAATAAACATACGGTCTCCTGATGGAAAGTAACTACTAAAGCCCATGAACAACTGGAACTCAGGTCGTTGCGCGTTACACGCCTTTAAGGTTCGCTCTTTTCTTGAAGGTTTGAAGGTCTTATCGGATTGGGAATTTCATGGAAACTTTATGGTTATGTTATTGCCGGATACTTGTCTCCATTTATGTTTTATTTATGAGTTTATTGCTTAAGCCGGACATTCCCTTAGTAACCACTAACTACACTACACTTAAACATATAATAAATGATCATGCTTATCACTCAATATTTTGCCTTGGTTGGGAATAGAACCCAAGACCTTTGGCTTAGCAGTCGGGATCACTAACTGACACTAACCACAAATCAAAGGCCCGTTATCGTTTTGGATTAGTTTTATTCTACCTAATAATCTCTTTAAAAATACTTTGTAAGGTATTTTAATTGTATATTGCAATTGCAAAATAAGCGTTAATATAAGTCGCATTGATATTAATTTGATATTTATATTTTGTTACTTATCTAAGTGACATGGGATCGAAATTAATTGGCAGTTGGCATTTACAGCAACTAGTTTCCACTGGGTGGTCTAGTCAGATACTGTTTGTGGCATCTTTACATTCATTTAATACACCATCATATCTCGATTTGGTGTCGTCTCGTTTCAAGTGAGACCACCCTTTTGCTCGAAGCACTTTAAGAATCTATTACATCAGATACAAAATATGTAAGCATATGCTTAATTTGTTTCCCAAATGAAATGACTTGTATAATTTTCTGAGGAGTATGTTAAAAAAGAAATTTCGTGATTTTGGATTTAAATCTCGATAATTATACGATTGACGCAATTCTATTTAAAAGTTAACATAGTTATAGACATTGCTTTTCGTAATTAAAGATTACTATTTTGGTAGCACTTACTTACACCTGAAACTGTAAAATTAAACACTTGGAAGGTGATTTTTTTTAATATCATCAATAAACTTTGATGTGTATGTTATTAAATATAAAATTATATCTTAACTTTTTATATTGTTATCGTTTATGGTGAATGTTGTGTGTATCTGTAATTGGCATGCATACCAAGTTCGAAAATATTGTTAAGGAACGTGTTGTACGTATGCTGTTGGACTATATAAATAAATATCTAATAATATCCCCGACTTAAACACTCGTTTAGAGACCAATTACATCCTTCTCAAAGACCTTTTGTACACAAGACTGTTGTTTGCAAGAGTATTTGTATTATTTGATTGGTGATTGTTGGGCCACTGAGAATCAATACTAAGATGAAGCATGCCCATAGCAGTTCTTCTTCTTCTTTTACACAATGTAACAATGTCGTTCATATATTGTCTCACATTATATTGCCTCATAGTTATTTTATCAAGCTCGGTGTGTATTGCGTATATTTACGCAATATCGGTAAATTAGCTAGTATTAAATCTTGTATTGCCTACACGGGCTGCGACACTACTACATCCTCGGTGTTTATCCAAATTGCACGACAGGTTGTGATTCAACATTTCCTGCTTCTATATCAGTTACGCTTCTGCCTATCGTACAGTTTCACAACTTCCTCGCATTATATCTGACCTTAATTTCTATAGGACCTTAGTACATAAGGCCGTATTAAAGCAAGCTAATATTGTCATGCGAATGAAATGTTATCATGATGACGGTTATTCATAACCCTAGACTATTTTATTAATACTACAGCCGAGAATTTGGGTATTAAACCAATTGCTCAAACAGCTTATATTTAAAAAACCAAGCAATTGGTTAATTTATTATTTCTGAGATTCTAAACTAAATGTAGGGACGATAAATGTAGTCTCTAGCTTAAAAAAGTATAACACTCACAAATGGAATATTGCTAAAACATTTATTAAGCTTACCGTTTAGAAAACCTCTAACCATTTGGGTAGTTTTGTTCAAATAACAAAATCAATTGTTGGAGTAGTTTTTTTAAGTGACAGCTCTAGCACTAGGAATCTTTGCGGGGGCAGCAACATACAAGAAAAGGACACAAAGAAGACTCAGAACAAGAATTTGTGGATCACACAACACATAGTTTGAACTCAGAACGGCAGTAGAAAGTGGCGAGGTAACCGTTTAAACCAGCGTACCATCTGTGCTGTCATTTCCTGACCTAATAGTGAGATCATTCCTTTGAAAATTCCTGAAGGAATGATTCCTTTATTTAAGACGTAGCACGTCTGATTCTGTAAGTTATACACCTGTCTCAGTGTTACCCGATTTTATTAAAATTTTTGCGAAAATTATTCTAGAACAGTTGCAAAATCACATTAGTAAAAATAATATTCTACGCAAGATACAGCTTGGCTTCAGAAGAGGTCGTTCGACCAGTAACGCTGGTGTTGAACTTTTGAAAAGTGTATTCAGTGCCAGGAAATTTAACTGGATGCGTTAGGTGTTTTTATGATTTGTCTAAGGTATTTGATTGCGCTTTTCATGCAACTTTGGTCAGGAAATTGTATCATTATATAGTCAGGAATACTGCCTCGTATCTTCTTATCTCTTATTTAGTTAAAATGGTGTAGAGAGTTATAACGTTGATAAATTGTCGAATACTCAGCTCTGCAGAATACGCTGTTTATAAAATTCATCAATTAACCAATGTAGAAATAGTCAGATTGGTGTATTTTAGTTATTACATATATTTTCATAGTGTAATGTCACAAGGCATTTTGTTGTGAGGAAATACCGCTGACATTCTAAGTATCTTTGTGTTGCAGGAGAGAGCTATTCGTGCAATTTACAATCTCAACTATATAAATTTAAATAAACTACATAAATATGCTTTATAAATAAGCAAGTCTTTTTGATGTAAGGGTGTGTGATTCTACAGTAAAATTCGAAACAATTTTAAAGAATTAAGTGTATAATATATATGTATGTATATAAATTTAAGTTCTTAGCGTACAAAAACTATGTGAAAATGCTTATATTTACACAATTGCAGGTTATTTAAATGACAAATTTGCTTGGGATAGACGCTGCTCACTCCCGCATCTATCATTGTTGTTAAATTTAAAATTTCTTGATGTACGTAAATGTAAGTTTAGTGTAGGCTTGTAATTTTTATATTTAGTAACTTTCTCATCGTTTTTAGTGTTTTCACGGCCAACCTAAATGTCCTGCTGGTTGTAGTGTCGCGCTCCGGATCGTTAATCTTGAATAATGATGGTTTCAGTTCACGATGACTGGGGCTCATATACCGTGTATACAATCAGGACGACTTAAAATTATGGTCTTTTCTTCAAAGGCCAACCCTGACCGTGCATTGTACTTACATAGATTTATTTTTTATTTAAAATTGTTCATGGACTTAAAAGAAAGATAATTCTGTGGTTTGTTTCGGTATTTCTTTTCAGATGAGTCTTATGATCTGCCGGTACCTTCTAGTTGTAAAGTCCTACGTTGAAAAATGGCGGCAAAGATTTACTTAAAAAATAAATACATTATTGCAATTAATTAATTCTCAATGGAGATTCTGCGTAATTCATGGTAACCAAATGAATAGGAGATTCTTGAAAATGTGGATGTGTGTATGTGTGTCATGTTTTCTAAGCGAAGTACATTACTTGACAGTGAACCCCAGTAACGACATTCGTTTAGATTATCTATGTGGCTTTTAGTTTCTTCGAGCTTCAATTTCCTTTCATAATCCCATCCTATCAAACCTCTTTGTTTATAGATACGTGAAAATTATATTAATACATTTACTTACACGTAAAATATGCCATTCATAAAATTTATGGTAGAATCGAGCTCTTGAAGTGTGGTAATTTTACACCGAGAAAACTTTTGCACAAATAAGATAAAAAAATGCAAATCATAGTCATTGAAAATAACAAGTAATGCAGTGATTATGTCTGGATGGAATTATAATCTAAAATCCACAGTAGCACTGCACCGCACATTATAATTTTGTACCATAATCACCAGGTTTAAGTTTTGTTATTTTGCAGAAGGTATCCCTTTTGCGTAGTGCTGCCAACGTTTACAAAAAAATTACCACTATTAGGATTCTATCTGGTATTCTATTTATATCATATTAGAGAAAAGTTATTACGAGTACAAAATATCAAATTTTTCATTGGATATAATGAAATGTACATTATTATTATCATTCGTGCCATTGAATACATTTAATTTTCGGTACTATTTTAAGGACATACATACCAAATGTATTCATTGGTATTTCTTCGAGATAAAAATTTAAATTGGAATGGAATCATTTACATTCACTGGTTGATACGAGTAGCCAAAAGCCTAATATCTATAATTTGATAGATCGTGGTCTAGTAATTCAAATCAATTAAGCAAGAAAAAGTTCTGAGCTAAAACTGTAGCCTTTTTTATCTTTTAACCTTTTCAATATGCATTATGGCTTTAAATCCCCACAGTTTTGGGTATTAGCCAAGTCAGGTATCACTACGTTCGTATGCACGGCGCCAACACAATGACTACTGGTATTAGCCGCACATCATTACGTGCGCATTATCATTATAATTCGTAAATCGAATTGCGTTTTCATCTTTAGAAGATTTATATGTTTTATCTTCCCTACATAATATTTTTTTTGATAAATGTTTGCGCACACACTTGCGCACTTAATAATATCTCTTGCGTTGTTTACTGGTCCCGGTGGCCGTTGTAGTCGAAATTGGCTAGGAGAATCATCAGCAAACATTATTAAAAACCAGCTTGAGTTTTGTAATATTTCAAATACTAACTATTTTTATTTAATGTGATATGTCCAACAGTTTTAGAAATAAATCTTCAGTAAGAACTACAACTTTTTATTCTTACATTATACTTTTAAAAATTAAAATATTATGCTTTTTAAACAATAAAAGTTTATTCAGTACTGCTTCCCTTATCGTGAAACAATTGAGCTACGATAGGATATAGCTTTACATAAGTAGTAGTCATATTCGTAAGTAGGGTGGCTAAAATTTTTCGAGATTAATGAAAAGTGTAAGACTCCTTTACGTTATAATGAATTCGAAGGCACTGCTCTGTAATTGTTCGAGCTGCGGTTATTTACTTTTAATTTGCCAACAAGAAAGCAAAAATTAGGTAACCGAAACATATATTGTAAAGGCTCGCTCAAGAATCACAATTCATATCGCGACGGGATCAAACTCCTCTGACTACAAATATGAACGTTTCACAAAGTGCTCATATAAATAACGACAATAGTAGATTAAGCGAATTACTTTGTCCACGTACAAACATTGTCCTAACAAGGTATTTCGTACGAACATATCAATCACTAGAAAACGTCATACTTTGAATTTGATCAGAATAAACATTCTGTTCAAACAAAAAGGAGTTACCTTTAACGTGCAGCGTGACTGAAGAGTCCTCACGCATCGGTACACGTGCGATTATCTTTGTACATAAAGTCCAAATCTTAAAGATCCATGAATACATATAATCACAAGCGTTTTAGCGTTCTCAATAAAGTTGCTATGGTTGGCTTGTAGCAGCGGCAGGATCTAATTCTCGGTCGAGGCACCGTGTCACGATTCAGGGATGATACGCAGATAATTTCAACTTTAACTCCATCACCGTGGAACATAATTATTTGTAAGGGCCTGATAAAATTAGTACACCTTTCGGCAGATGCAATAATCAATTTTTAAAATTTTATCTTATATTTTGGGCTTCTGGTTTCGTAAGTAATTATCATTATAATGTAAGCCGGTATAAATCACTATACACGCTTTACATGTAGGAATGTAATTGTATATACTCGTAAGTATGAATCCCTAAACAAACTTCAAACTTGTGTAGGTTGGGTTTTTTGCCTGATAGTTCCGGTAACAGTAAGAGTCTATTAGTACAGTAAGGTAAATGAAATACAAAGTATTATTAGCGTTTGTTCTTAGAAACTGTATGTAGTAGCCCTTGGGAAGTGAGCGCGTGCGAGACGCGCCTGCGCGAGCGCTGATCAGTAGGCGAGTTATGCACGATCGTGCATAAATTAGAAATGACGTCCGTCTCCGCCACCATCCCTGCATGCCTACTATTGAGCGGAACGTTAAGAAATAACATAGCTAGTCTGCCGAGATGAAACTACTTGTAAAATTACAGACAAACGACTTAAATTGATGCGCTTCGTTTTGATGATACGATTGCGTTTATACGTGAATATTTGGAATAGTAATTTATTTTGCGCAACCTGGTGTCTATGTATCTCACGACGTGTTCGCATTTAAATAATGTCAGAACATATTCAATTACTCTAGGTGACAAACATTATTATTTTTTATATAGGATATCCTGTTTATTTTATTGTAATGCGAAGTATTAGAAATATTAAGTGAATGAATATGCTAATATCACTAGAGCTGACTGATAAACTTTGTAGCGAATGGGTATTAATGTAAATATGAAAAACGACATTAAACAAATAAATATATAGGGGATTTTAGTTGTCGTCTAACCAAAAATTCGTTTGTACTTTAAGTAAGTGTTAGTACATTCTTATTGTGATTATATTCTGTTTCTTGTACGCTACATGTAACATATTTCTTAAGCAAGTAGGTATAATTCCCATAAGACAGAGCGATACGCCTGCGGCGACCTCGACGCTCCTGCTTGCATCTCATCGATGTCGGTGACCGCACACCCAAAGCACATTGTGGTAAAATTGATTTTGAGCATTACTGTCATCCGAATTTAAAAACTTAAAGATTTCAATTATTATTTAGATTTAACTAAAATCAATTATAGGTATGAAAGTGTGGGTTTCTAAAAATGGAGATCAGGCAGGTCAGAAAACTGAGGGTGGGAAGTGAAGGGAAAATCGAATATGGAATTGGAGATTTTATCATTCGATTGAGCCCCTACTGTTGGAAGGAGGACTACTGAAGGAGTTTTAACAAAACAGAATTTTTACAAACATTCATTGATCTTGGGTTACTAAAGAGAAATGTATGAACCGATTTCCACATATTTTGGCTTGCAGACTGAAAAGTTTTCTATCTGTGCTATTTATTTCTCTATTAGTTTAAACCAGGTGTATTTTGACTATGGTCTTGGAGTATCTTAAAACGCGTCTGAGGCTACTCGTAAGGTATATGTTGGAATACCATCAGAATTAGCCAAAGTTCAAATTTGACAAATAAATATATAAGCATATTTATTTGTTGGCAGAATTACACAATGTTGGCTTTGTAAAATGACTTCAAAAGCATTCAATGCATCAGTGGTCAGCCTATTTCCGTCATTTTACTTTTATTTCTTTATAAATGACTACTAAAGCATAAATAAATGTAGGTTATAAAGACTATCAGTTATCATTTATATCATTTAGTAGTCATCTGACTGACTATCTACTGTCGCTTTTACTAAAAGTGAACCAAAAACCTTTCATCAAGTTTTTACTGAATAAATCACCCTTTTCAACAGTGTTCAGTTTGTTGCATGAAACATAAACTAAGTAACTAACGATAATCAAGTCGGTATGCGATGCCACTTCGTCCAGCAGGCGTGCCACGATGGTCGCGCGCTCGGCGCGGGCGGCGCGTGCCTGGGAACCGGCGGCGCGCGCGCGTTCTCACGGCCTCGCTGACCTGAGCCTTCCCTTACACCACCTCCCCGCCCCTCACCACCTCTCTCTCGTCCCCTCTCGCCAAGTCGTGCCACACCAAAACTGCCTTTCCTTGCGCCTCTCTGTGTGAGTACCGCCTCCTAACACCGAACGCTTACGAGCCGAGATTAATTTATTAAGACGAAGATTGAATGTTGTGCTAGCACGTAACGATTTCTTGGCTAAGCGATATATAATTGGAATTAGACAATGGGATTTTAAATAGATATACCATTGTCATCTCAGATGGTTGTGATTTCTTGGCCAGTAGTTTTCCTGTTTTGTTTTTGAAAGATTGTGCTACTCGCTTATATTGAAAGCGTCAATGTAGTTCATCTTATATTTTATTATATTTAATTTAATGATTTACTGAATTACAGGGACATAACATGTCAGTCTGATAGTCAGTAGTCATCGATATATTTTCAGTTAAATATATGTATGGCAAATCGATAATGGTTTGCTTGCAAGTTGCAAAATTGTGAGCTTTTAAACGCCATGTAATGTGTATGTTAGAACATATGTAAAACCAGTAAGATATATTCTTAAGTAAAGACCAAGGCACAGTTGTAGAATCCTATTTTCAAAGTTCAAGTTTACAAAAGATTTCCGACCTCCCTATAATTTTGTTGAGTTTTTAGTGACGGACAGATCATAACATAACAAGATATTTTCCTAAATTGCATTTAAGTTACTTTCTACATCCATGTTGCAAAGTTTAACATACATATAGACTAGTTTGTTGTCATTAGGCGAGTTTATAACCAAAGCTTTACAGGTTCGTAAGACGAGCCACCAGAATAGATATGTAATGAAGATTCAACAAAATCCATCTACGGAACCTCTATCGACGTTTTCAAACCAATATCAATTCAATCTCAATAAAATCTTTCTTTAGTTTTCTGAACTATGTTATTTTATATTATTAATCAAATACCTTGACTTAAACCTAAAGTATGAACTCTCAAAATCAACCTAACAGTTTCTCTATATATCAAGCTCCGATCTAAAAAACTTTCTGTACGTAATTATGAAACAATCTTTTGCCATCAAGACTTGATATTTCAGTCTTGTAAATACTTATAATTATGTATAACAACACAAATACAATACTATTTTTAAACTCCAATTCCGAAAAAGAATGTAACTAAGTTTCCCACGAGTGCGTTGGGTGTGTATTACTGGTTAATAGGTACAAGGCAGTGTTCGCCTGAAGCTTTTTGCGCCTTATATAATAAGCACCGCATTTTCTCTTACACATCATCATTATAGTTGATGGCCTCCTAAAACATTGCTTGGGTGTTTTATGGCAATAATGTGCTCTGCAGTCACGTTTGATGAGATATTTTTAAATTAAGATGGTGGTTTAACTGTGCCGAATAATGAACAGCACAAGAAGGGCAATACTTTATGATGTAGTTTATAAATCTGTAGAAATTAACCCATACACAACTAGCAGGACAATTAATTTGATAATTCGCAATCTCACCCTTTAGCACTCAAAAGTATTATCTGAAAAATTGATTTTTCTGTGCGATTTTTCTGTTACATTAGACAGATAGAAAGTTCTTTATTTGTAAACCGTCTTATAGGGTTACAGGAGAGTAATACATTATCAGATATATAACTTGCAACGGACGGTCTTATTCTGAAAATTTATCTCTTTCAGGCAATTTTTTAGGATAGATCAAAATTTTTCGGAGAGACAGTAGTAATTGAAGGTGAAATAAGTTTTGAAGATGAGGTAAAGAACTGCTTATTATGTAAATTAATTTTTAAAATTTTAGGAATAGTCTCAGCGAGACCTCCATACTCTCAATGTTCTTAGATATTTCTAGACTTTTGCTGGATTTCATTTTCTTCGGGAAAGTGGATATGTTGGTGTTGTGCATTTCTATAAGTATTATTGTGGAGATTTATCGGTTACATTTGTTTTTCCAGGTTAGCATCCACTGATCGACCCTTGTATTTATTTTTCGCTACGCATTTTTTGCACGTAATCTTTTGTATCTCCTTAGAAAGTCATGGCAAACGTTAAATTTTGATCGACCGTAATGGTGCGTGCATGTTATACAGTTGTATTAAATTTTGCGTGAATATATGAACTTTTTCATTTACACTGTGATTCCAAACACAACTGATCGGTTGATGTTACGCGCTTCCTCTTTAAGCTCAGCAAGCTTTATGCCACTAAAATTGCACTGCACAAGAATGTCTTTGTCTTGGGTGGACGAATATCATAAGAAAGAAATATCAAGTCATGGTAAGAGAATCAGCTGGATAGTCAAGAAGGGAGGGAGTGCAGTTAGGAAAGTTATGCGTAGCATTAAGTGTTAAAACTGATAAATTATTACAGTCCACTGACTGAGAGTAGCGTAGATGGTCACCCGCATCCTCACGACAATGGGTGTCCACACACTTATTATGGTACATTAAATATGTTGTCGTAGAAATATAGTAACACCACCCCACCAATAATCGCGCGATCTCTACTTATAAAGTAAGAAACCTATGAATATATGATATGGATGGCAAGCACGCATATTTTTAACCATGTCTCTTAAACTAAAATGGCGAGTAGGTTTTTAGAATTAAAGATAGTCAGCATATCATGGAAATGAGGTATTAACATAGAGTATTTAGACTATATATAAATTTAATACTGAAGATTCTCTTGGAGTGAGGGCGTCTAGTAATGCTAATCCTATAATAATGCTAATTCTGTTAGTATGCTAACAGAATTAGCATTGAGGTTGTTTGACTATCATCACCGCTATTATTGAAGTCAGCAATGAAAATGTATTAAGAAAAAATAATTTCAAAAATAGAACAATGATATAAATGCGAAAATAAAATAAAATGTATATATTTCGTAATAAAAAGAAAAAAAATGTATAAAAGTAGCAAATAAATATTATATCTCAAGCAATATGAATTATTTATATTAGTCTATCTACCAGTCGTAGATTTGATGTTTATAACACTGAGAGACATTTAATTAAGTTTAAGTGAAAAACTACAGCAAAAGATTTAGATAATAATACAAAATGATTACTAGAATGTCACAAGCATCTGAGTGAACTTCCTCTGTAAAAAGACTGTGTCAAATAATGCAAGTAAAATAAAAGTGTTTGACAGTTAGCCAATAGTTGGTATTTTAATATAAGGTCAGATAATAAAAGAGTTAGTTTTAATTAAGTAGGACAGTGATATCAATATTACAATAGCGATATAAGTGAAGATAAGATAGGCAAAATTAGATCTGATTCTCACGTGAAATCCATCCACACAGTGTAACGTTACAATGAAACACCGCATGCAAACACGATACATAGACTTGTTCTCTGGAACAGGTTGGTTGATGTTGATTTTTTGGTTGCAATTGGCTTTTCTGCAACCACTGGTCTGCCTTGGGATCTGCTACACAAATAATGTGATAGCGCGAAACAGAATGGCCCAAAACAAATACAGAATTACCTTAGCATGTCGTGATCCTGAATGGTTCGGGTGCTGTCTCAATCTCACCTGCGTCAGCTGGTATGAGAGGATTCCGTGATGCCTCTGGAGCCGATCCTCCTTAACGTGTTTTACCGCAGCAATAACGTCGTGTCCAGTGCTTGGTTGTGTTCCTCACCACCACCTGGAATGTTTTCTCATCCTTTTTCTCTACGACAGTATGAACAACGAGTACCAATATCATATCAATTAATCTCAGTTATAGCTGATAACCTTACATAGAAGATCAGTGTAATCAGGTATTTTCCTGTTTATTGAGTATTGCAACAGATACTTTATAAATGTCTATTAACGACTTTACTTCATGAGATACTTACCTATGGTACATGTATTCTCTGACGGAGATAATTTACGTATTAAATTTTAAGCACAGCTGGTTTATAGCTTTTATAGAGCCTCAAATATAAAAAATACTCCAATAAGATCAAAGCCAACCTTTTTACACAATCAAGCTTTGGTAAAAGAAAGACAAATGATTTTTTTGTAATTTTTCTCACGTTCACACAAATGTTTCTACATTTCAATAATAAGGCTTTAGTTTATTATAGGACAGAAATAAAAAAGAGAAAATTATGAAGCAGTTTTACTCCATAAAGATTTTAAAAGATTACTACAAATGAGTATTACACAATTATAAAACTTTATGCCACCTTTATTTACCACGTCCTGTAAACAAGTGTTCTTTAAACAAGCTTTAGTTAATAGAAGGAGCAACATTCTCAAGAAAATTTTCTGTTAAAACTATTAAATAACATATCTGGCCGTCCTTTTTATCGTCTGCCGTTTGTGTTGCTTATTTCTTCGGTACACAGATTCCTTGTACGGATTTTATATAAGTTAAGTTTTAATAACCTCTGGATTATTTTGGAGATTTCACGATAATTTATAAAAAGAATTTATTTGAAATCTTACTTCCTTTATAATTTTGAACACTATAGATAGGTAAATAAACTCACCGGCACGGAATCTTGGCCAAACTCATAACATGCGATAACATTTTTTGAAGGGTGTCTAACTTTGTTCTTATCGTGTAAGTGGGTAGAAAAAATGTTTATGTTCATCTCAAGAGGGTAATTCACTAATTTGAAATGCATTTTGGTCTGCGTTTTAAAGTTTAGTTAAATCGTGTCATTAATCCGATGAAGTCGAAGTTTTTAATTGTGCTCTAAAAATTTTAAGTTTTAATTTGACAAAGACTTTTGTTGTTATTGTGGCTAATAAACACCTAAAGGCCCCTTAGGATCCATAAAAATGCCTTTGTCATCAAGTCAGATAGCACAGGTAGTGGCATTAGTCGAACAAGGTTTGACTCATCGTGAAGTGGCTATTGTCCTAAACGTGCCGCGTTCTTCGATGCAATATGCACTAAAACGGTATCAAGAGACTGGCGGCTACACCCGAAAACCAGGTAGTGGCGGTGTAAGATGCACATCAGCTCGTGACGACCGCTTTATTGTGTTAGAGATTTTAAGAAATCGCTTTCTGACCGCTGTTGAGATCCGTCAGCGGCTTCAAATCTCCGGAGGTGTGAATGTTAGCGAGCGTACGGTGAGAAGACGTATGGAGAAAGTTAATTTGAGAGCAAGAAGACCAGCCCGTGGTCCACAGCTCCTCCCACAACACAGAGTACCTCGACTTCACTTCGCCCGCGAACACGCTAACTGGACTTTTGAGTAATGGGCAAGGGTTTTGTTTACAGACGAGTGCAGGATCACTTTAAATGCACCTGATGGTCGACAACGTGTCTGGAGAAGGAAAGGGGAACGCTATTTGGCGATGACAACCACACCGACGGTCAGTTTTGGCGGAGGCTCTATAATGGTATGGGGTGGCGTGAGTTCTGATGCTCGTACGGAATTAGTCATCGTCAATAACGCCTTAAATGCAACTCGATCCGTCGAAGAAATTCTTCAAGATCATGTTGTGCCCTTCGGAGGGTTTATTGGTTATGACCAATTCATTTTAATGCATGATAATGCCCGTCCACATGTCGCTCACATCGTGAATGATTACCTTCAAGAGGTTGGTGTTCAAAAATTGCAGTGGCCAGCTCGCAGCCCGGACTTAAATCCGATAGAACACGTATGGGACAAACTGAAACGAGCGATAAAGTTATCATCGAACCCACCACAAACCCTTAACCAGCTTCGAGATGCTGCACTTACTGCCTGGCGCGACTTATCACAAGTCAACATCAAGAACGTCATCCAAAGCATGCCAGACCGAATGCAGGCGGTCATTAGGGCTAGAGGAGGCAACACACGCTATTAAAAAGGACAGAAAGCGACAAAAAATCAAACAATTTAAATTCGTAGTGCTTTTAACTCTAGTGTAAAATTTTGTGAAAACGTGATTTTTTGCATAAACTTCATTATGAACCCGAAAAACCTTTTAATGTGAAAAGAAGTGATCAGGAACGTTAACTGGATAGACTCCGATCACAATTAGCCAAAATTTGTAGAGCTAAGTGAAAAAAAGAGGAAGTTGTCATACGTTTTGTACTTGGCCAAGTTTCCGTGCCGGTGAGTATCAAAATTAGTAAAATTATGCACTTTTAAGGGACTTTTTTCTTCTGTCTATAGTATCTTACTTTAGAAAGGAGACAGTTGGAAGAGATTTAACTATCTCCCAGAGCTGTTATGAACAAAAAATTTCCACAGAATAAAGTTAGTTGATATATCAGAAAAAACAAATCATTTTAATTTGTGAACATCGGTAAAAAATACAATCCGTCCATGAACTCTTTGCATTTTTGTTTATAAAGCATAAAACATTTTCTTTAAAGAGTAAACCCATTCTTAGCGACTTTAAAGCCGTAGCGTATGCGCTGCGAAACACGTACATGAGCTACAGATCCAATCTGTTTGTTTACGAGCCACGGTCGGCGGCTTTACTAGCCGTGATTATATTATAAAACATATTCACAGCAACACAATCGGCTACTGTACTCAGATCACACTTGAATATTTCATACTCTATTATTAAGTTTACAATGGGAAGGAAAAAGGTTCTTAGTTCAGCTAAGCTCTTGCACAAATAACAATTCGTCATAGTCAAGATGCGTGTCTTTGTGTGATGTCATTAGCGTAAACTCTTTGCACATGCCTCTAGGATATAACAGATATAATATACACATATATTTCAAAGAGTCAACTGCAACCTCATACTAGTTTGTAACATATATAGGCATAATTTTTATTCCTTCTTGTTGTGTGTGAGTTGTCTTTTTGTTGGAATTTGATAAATTGACTTTATTATTGCCTCCGTATGTTTGTTTGCTTCTTTGTATTCACTTATATCTTTTTGGAGTTGCCAAGTGCAAATAATAGTGTTGCAGTATTTATTCTTATGATTATTTATGTTTTACTTATAATTGATCGTATTTTTTTTATTCAGCCTTTATAAGATCTAGGTATCTTGTGTAGAACAACATTACTGTTTTATTATCAATTAAAGAAATAGATTTCCTGTTGTTAAAACTTTACCACCTAGGATTATATTATTTTGAAATATGTATAAAATTAAATATATGTTACACAATAATTTCACAATATTGAGAAATTACCGATCCTTTTAAATTGTAGTATAAAGACATTATCTGGCAGCGTTAAATTTTATTGCTCCGATCGTATGGGTTGTAGATATAGATCAACAGATCCTAGATTAAATGGTTGACGTTTATAGTTAGAATTGTTTTTCTATACGTTGTGATAGTTGTAAGATAATCATCTTAGACATAGTAGATTTATTCACAATACAATAAGCAGTTTTTTTTTGTTTTGTTTTGTTTATAAAAAGAAGAACCAAAATCACCAATTTATAGTAAACGCTTGTCACACAAATATAAATAATACGTTGGGAAAAAATGCGATCACGAAATAGACACATTTGTGAATTGCCAGACGTTTCGTCAAAGTTGCATTGAAATTAAATATTCTAGAAAAAAATATTTAAAACCTTTTAAGTCTAAGATCGGCTTACTCAGCAACTGTGCTTTTTTGAGCATTCGCGTACATTTTGAGGATTCCCGGTCAGGTCCTCTCCCTTTATGAAGGAATAGTAGAGGTCCGTTTTCGATCTTAAGCTCGTAAATTTTAATTTAATATGAGAATAAATTATTCTCGTTTTTGTTCTGTTTTTAAAGGTTGGCGTTGCAATTACGTTACATATTTTATTGAATAGCACACTCTTTAAACTACGTGTGAGAAAATTAAATGTATTTTATATTCAAGTTATAAAATTTTATGCTTACAATTATTTTTTTAAATTGTCACACGTAGAAAGTCAAAGACCACAAATCGTGTAGCTCGTAAGTATCCGAGTGACTTTTTCTCGCACTTTATTTTATATGTATTCGTAAACACAGGATACTGCTATGGTGTCTTAGCTCTCTTAATATATTTAAATAAATGAATGTTACACATTTATATTCCCAATTCAAAAAATTTACGATTCTTCTTGAACCCGTGGAACTCAATATTTTACAACAATCAAGTATACTTTTTTTTGTAGAAAAGTATGTGTAGAAATAATGGTTAAGAAACTACTATAGTGTGTTTAAGAAGGTCGATAAAAATGATTCGGGCGCGTTCAATTTTTTACAGTATTAGCGATGGACCTCTGCAGAATATAAGGACGGTCATTAATGTTCCTTAAATATCGTTTTGCCCAGGTGACCTTATTCTGAAGGTGACATCTAATAGTATTTTAATGCTGAAGTGTTGAAACCTTGACATAGATAAAAATATTAATGTTATAAACTAATCTAACAAAGTTAATGATTCAGAATCTGATATCTATTAATAACATTTTTTCTGAGTTTACCAAAGGCAAAAATACATCTTCTATCTTCTATAGGTTAATCTATGCATATTAAATTACTTACCCTGACTAACTGACGGTTTTCTCAACGCAGAGTTGCTGGCTCTATAATTTAGGAATTTTGTCTTCAAAATTAACAAAGGGACTTTTGGAAATTTTACTCATAAATGATAAAGGGTTGCGTAGAGGTTCGTCATTTTTGAAGTTAGAAGCAAGAAATAACTTCACGAGCAAAGCCGGTGGTTACTAGTCCGAATATAAAAAACCGAATAAAAATTTACCGAACTTTACATAATACGATTTACATCGTCGACCGGTACTTTACTCCAATCGTATTCCCCTTCACATTATTTTATTACTGCTGAGTAAAGAGCCATTTACGTCACCGCTACGATTTACATAAACAAGTTATATACAGGACATGTAGAGAACAATAAGTTAGTGTGAACAAGTGGTCAAGATTCGAAGCACGTCTTCATCTCGCGCCGAACGGGTAAGGGTAGACACTAGCGTGCATCATTTGCATGCAATATGGCAACCACTTCTTTGCAGCAAAAAACAACTATTTTAAATGAAGTTGGACAGTAACTTCTGTTAATTCTTAAAAAAAAACTATAAAAACTTGTTGGGAAGATCTCACTGTTTTGAACTTTTTAGGTACGCATACCAAATAACCAAATAGATAGGTAGGATACAATAATTTTATCTATAGATAAAGATGAATGCTAAATTGAAACATTTTTTATTTTGTGATTTCTTCTGTTCGAGAAACAATTGGTACGCCACAGACCACGACATACATTGGATGAGTCCATTTATTACGATCTACAGATACACTTATGACTTGACAGAAGATCTTGACAATCAGAAGTCCAAGAGATCAGTAAAATTGGTTTTGGAATAAACCAAATTCAATATATTGAGGGTTTACCTTTATCGTCTGATTAATTTAGTTGGGATGCAGCGCACGACGCATATCGTGCAGCGGACTAATTCCTTACAAAGAATTATCAGTTACAGGTTATAGTCGCTATAAATAAATTTATTTACACTATAGTTTTAAATATAGTCTAGCTATCTCTACTTCATTGAGAATTTATGTTATTTATTGATAACACATTCACTTATCACAGTACTTAAATATTAACAATCTAGTTACTATGTAGTCACTACTAAAGTCGTTTTTAAAGGGAAATTTTTAATAAACTGCTATGAAAATTGATTTTCTTATAGTCATATTGGATTTCGTTATAAGTTCTTTAGTTTAATAAAAGTTTGTTAATAGAATATACTAAAAAAATATTTCTCTATTTTTTCTATACCTACAAATATTACGAAATTTCCTTATTGATATTTGTAAGATTGACAGAAGATCAGAACTGTATTTTGAGCGAGTTTTTATGACTAGAATTGATCTTCTGATGTCATTAGTCTATTATCCGTATATTTCAGTTAAATCTAAACATAAGAAACAACAAGAAACAAAGTGATAGACATATTTGTATTTTATTACACAACACAGACTGCACCGGTTAAGTAGATGAAGTGAACTTTATAATCTGTTTACGAAAAAAGGAAAACCGCGGTGAGCAACTAGTAAACTATAACGGAGACGAAACCGGATGCTTTAGTACACATATAAGTAGTAAGATTTGTTTATCTACAGTCTATTTGTTAACTTGCATTTTCTATTTGTCAAGCCACGTGGCTGACTCGTGCAGGGTCGTAGTATAAACAAAAAACAACTGCCCGTTCAGATTAGGCGAGCGACCTGCAAAAACAAGCTACCTGCGTCCGCGTCATTTTGGGTTCTTAGTATAATACCGCCTTGTCCACGTCTAACTTAAAGAAATCGCTTAAGAAAGAGATAAACTATACCCGTTATTGAAGGAAGAAAGAAATACTGCATCCCTTCTAATTTAAGGGTTATGTCAAAGGCGGTTGGTAGCCGAAACAAGTTATTTAAATCCGGATCTGGTCTCGAAACCACTACACCTACGTCTGCAATGGTGAGACGAACAATAAAAAGAACATTGAATTGAAACTAAGTCAGTATTCTGGGCTTTATTTTTTTTTTCTTTTTACAATTATATGCAGTGCATTCATTGCATGCAAATAGAAATAAATTGCCAACAAAAAAGCTTGACGTGATAGCAGGGTATGCGTGTGACCAATAAAGTAATCATCGAGACGGGCGGACCAATTACGGCACTGCCGACTCATTCGTTGGGGATCGAAAATTAAAATTTAATTGATGGCACTCCGGCCGCTGTAAACTCGCGACGCGAAGCGTGCGCCCGCGCAACGTCCGCCCGCAGCCGAAGACAAACACGGCCTTACAGAATTTATTTAAAATTATGGTGATTCAATTCGCACTTTTAAAATTAAATCCCTATTTCGTTCGTAATTAATATGGGTGCAGTTAATACCCTCGTAATGGTGTTTTTAAATCGTTGGTTCAAGTACCTGCTGAGAATTACAAGTGACAACATGTTCTTGGATATTTTATCGCTCTTTAATTCTTAAGCTTAATAAATTTGTGACGATAGCTTTCTTCGTTGTGACAGCTACCGTATTGTATAGAAGTCGTTAACTTATTCACTTACTAGGAACCTGGACAATCGTTGTTTGTTTCTGACTAAGGATTGCCATATAACGACAACTTAAGTGGCCGCATTCGTGGTATGCTATAAATGGCTATGCAAATACAACTTATCAAACAAGCTATTTTCGCGACAATGATTGACTTTTAAATGGGTATAAACACTTGGTATATCGGTATATCTCACGGGGTTTGTCTGACGTATTTGGTGAGACATTGAAACGCGTCACGTAGCGTCCGACTTGTCCTCAATTACTCATATAGACTGCTTAAAAAACGTACGTCACGTCGCCGCGTCAGTTTTTTACCGAAAAAGGACCGCCGTGTTCCATTTTCACAAAGAGTAGCCTTCGGTTAAGGTAATTTGTTTTGGATTGTGCGGCGCGGATGAATGGCTCTGCCGGTGGCATGTGGAGGCTCCACTGCGCGCATACTGATCAACACGCCGTTGGCTTCGGCTGGCTGAGACAGAACAACCAATTATTTCTTTCTTCTTTATCTATTATGAATTACACATATTCATTTTGTTGTTTTTGTATTGTATTGTGTTATTTGTAATGTAATGTTAGAAGATCTCCGTTTGTGTTGCGTTGGTACATAATAAAACAACGTATCACCTAGTATGTTAAAGTTAGTAAGTAGTTCCTGGTCTTTGCTCATTAAGGTTGACATAGTGAAAATTTATGGCGGTCTGGATGTCGTAACAATAGCTGTTCCCGGATCCCTTCTATCTCAGGCGCCGAGTGACACACTGTGTGGTTTTAGTCGGTCCAATTCCGACACACACAAACCCCGATGGGGTGACGGACCGAGGAGGTTTCCAAAAGTAAAAAAAAAGACAAATTTTATGACAAACATCATCGTTGTTTAGCTTTATATCATCGTTTGTCTACATAATAAATCATACTGATTTAAAATGTACATCAATTTCTTCCCTGTCGGACATTGGATGTACATAGGTAGTACACACCTACTCAAAATTTAAGAAAACAAGTAATCATGTAATTGGCAGTATGGCAAGAAATGAAGTGACGTTAATCAGTGAAGATTATTGTACATCTTTGGTTCAGTTGCTTAGGTTCCTCGTGCTTACTGTGTTTAAGTATCTTATAAGTTCATAATCTTGTGCAAATATATTTGACTACCCACTATTGTACTTCTGTTCGGTTAAAATGGATGTATTTTGTTTACATTTGTTTTTTCAGTAAGTGAATTTTGTAATTTTTTTTGACAAATATGTGTGATCTTATGGGAGTTTTAGCACTTTATTTTCCTTAGTGTCAAATCTAGTTTCTTATTCAGACATTTTTGACAAGAATTAATTTTTTTGTTAATACTATGTAAGTAGGAAATAAATAGCTATGTCTTGTGTGTAAATTGCCTTCCTCCTGTAACTAGTCACTGTAAGTAGTAATAAACAATTTAATAAACATTGTAGTATAAGTGTTTAAAATCATTGCTATGAATTAATTTCTGTTCTACTTCGCTCGTACTTATATGAGATTATTTGATACGCTCGATTCGGAGAGGTGAAAATAAGAATCGAGTAGGCATTTTCAAAAATCGATTAAGAAAGACATGATTAAGTACCCGAGTTTTTGTGCTCGTTCATTCCTCTCGCGACTCGATTGTACTCGGTATATTCACTTAAAATATTTGCATATGAAGCTATAAAGCAATCGTGCGATAAATAATTATATCAGCCCGATCCCTTTTTCTTCGACACAGTAACGCCATAATTGTTTCCATTCAACTCTATTGTCAAGCAATGTATAACACCGAGAGATATATTTACAATAAGTATGTTTCATCGACAGCGCAGGTGAGATTAATGCGAGCAATATTTAAAAGGTGTCTTGTATCCTATTATGTCTTTAAAGTTTACCTTTCGTAATGGCTTAATTGAAAAAGTCAACAAACATTACTAAAAATCCACCATAAAGATAATTCATGCAATCGAGTGTTCGAGTACACGCCCACCAACGCGATTTAATTACAAAATCAATAATCGAATTGCGAAGGCGAGTTAATTGATTGTCTCTCGATACGACGCCATGCTATCGGTCTGCGTGCATCGGTGTCTTAAAAAAAAGTAACATCAAATACCTACCGTGGAGGGATGCAAGTGGGAGAGCATATCATTTATATCATACAACATGCTAACTGCAGCTAGGTGGACCTTATAATGTATATTGAAAGTATTTACGATGGACGACCTAGAGTAGACGTGCACCGGGCTTTAGGCACGACTGCAATAATAAAGCAAAGGTTCTGTGGACCTTGTGAGAAGTGTGGTGTATTGTCAATAATTACTGACTTGATTTCATCTTTAAGTATATATCTTCTTTAGAATAAAATTAAATAAAATAATATGATCGTCAGCAACCATTCAAAGTCCACTGTTGGAAATAGGTTTTTCCTTAGTAAGGAAGTTTTATTTCAATTAAAAAACTATTTACATTAAATTTTCTTATTATGTCAGGGCCAGCTTACAATAGAATATCATGAAAGACTACAGGAAAAAGAAGAAAAACTTAAAAACCATAGATTTACACACAAGAAAAACTGTTCATCATCATCATCATTGTTCTCTGGAACAGGTTGGTTGATGTTGATTTTTTGGTTGCAATTGGCTTTTCTGCAACCACTGGTCTGCCTTGGGATCTGCTACACAAATAATGTGATAGCGCGAAACAGAATGGCCCAAAACAAATACAGAATTACCTTAGCATGTCGTGATCCTGAATGGTTCGGGTGCTGTCTCAATCTCACCTGCGTCAGCTGGTATGAGAGGATTCCGTGATGCCTCTGGAGCCGATCCTCCTTAACGTGTTTTACCGCAGCAATAACGTCGTGTCCAGTGCTTGGTTGTGTTCCTCACCACCACCTGGAATGTTTTCTCATCCTTTTTCTCTACGACAGTATGAACAACGAGTACCAATATCATATCAATTAATCTCAGTTATAGCTGATAACCTTACATAGAAGATCAGTGTAATCAGGTATTTTCCTGTTTATTGAGTATTGCAACAGATACTTTATAAATGTCTATTAACGACTTTACTTCATGAGATACTTACCTATGGTACATGTATTCTCTGACGGAGATAATTTACGTATTAAATTTTAAGCACAGCTGGTTTATAGCTTTTATAGAGCCTCAAATATAAAAAATACTCCAATAAGATCAAAGCCAACCTTTTTACACAATCAAGCTTTGGTAAAAGAAAGACAAATGATTTTTTTGTAATTTTTCTCACGTTCACACAAATGTTTCTACATTTCAATAATAAGGCTTTAGTTTATTATAGGACAGAAATAAAAAAGAGAAAATTATGAAGCAGTTTTACTCCATAAAGATTTTAAAAGATTACTACAAATGAGTATTACACAATTATAAAACTTTATGCCACCTTTATTTACCACGTCCTGTAAACAAGTGTTCTTTAAACAAGCTTTAGTTAATAGAAGGAGCAACATTCTCAAGAAAATTTTCTGTTAAAACTATTAAATAACATATCTGGCCGTCCTTTTTATCGTCTGCCGTTTGTGTTGCTTATTTCTTCGGTACACAGATTCCTTGTACGGATTTTATATAAGTTAAGTTTTAATAACCTCTGGATTATTTTGGAGATTTCACGATAATTTATAAAAAGAATTTATTTGAAATCTTACTTCCTTTATAATTTTGAACACTATAGATAGGTAAATAAACTCACCGGCACGGAATCTTGGCCAAACTCATAACATGCGATAACATTTTTTGAAGGGTGTCTAACTTTGTTCTTATCGTGTAAGTGGGTAGAAAAAATGTTTATGTTCATCTCAAGAGGGTAATTCACTAATTTGAAATGCATTTTGGTCTGCGTTTTAAAGTTTAGTTAAATCGTGTCATTAATCCGATGAAGTCGAAGTTTTTAATTGTGCTCTAAAAATTTTAAGTTTTAATTTGACAAAGACTTTTGTTGTTATTGTGGCTAATAAACACCTAAAGGCCCCTTAGGATCCATAAAAATGCCTTTGTCATCAAGTCAGATAGCACAGGTAGTGGCATTAGTCGAACAAGGTTTGACTCATCGTGAAGTGGCTATTGTCCTAAACGTGCCGCGTTCTTCGATGCAATATGCACTAAAACGGTATCAAGAGACTGGCGGCTACACCCGAAAACCAGGTAGTGGCGGTGTAAGATGCACATCAGCTCGTGACGACCGCTTTATTGTGTTAGAGATTTTAAGAAATCGCTTTCTGACCGCTGTTGAGATCCGTCAGCGGCTTCAAATCTCCGGAGGTGTGAATGTTAGCGAGCGTACGGTGAGAAGACGTATGGAGAAAGTTAATTTGAGAGCAAGAAGACCAGCCCGTGGTCCACAGCTCCTCCCACAACACAGAGTACCTCGACTTCACTTCGCCCGCGAACACGCTAACTGGACTTTTGAGTAATGGGCAAGGGTTTTGTTTACAGACGAGTGCAGGATCACTTTAAATGCACCTGATGGTCGACAACGTGTCTGGAGAAGGAAAGGGGAACGCTATTTGGCGATGACAACCACACCGACGGTCAGTTTTGGCGGAGGCTCTATAATGGTATGGGGTGGCGTGAGTTCTGATGCTCGTACGGAATTAGTCATCGTCAATAACGCCTTAAATGCAACTCGATCCGTCGAAGAAATTCTTCAAGATCATGTTGTGCCCTTCGGAGGGTTTATTGGTTATGACCAATTCATTTTAATGCATGATAATGCCCGTCCACATGTCGCTCACATCGTGAATGATTACCTTCAAGAGGTTGGTGTTCAAAAATTGCAGTGGCCAGCTCGCAGCCCGGACTTAAATCCGATAGAACACGTATGGGACAAACTGAAACGAGCGATAAAGTTATCATCGAACCCACCACAAACCCTTAACCAGCTTCGAGATGCTGCACTTACTGCCTGGCGCGACTTATCACAAGTCAACATCAAGAACGTCATCCAAAGCATGCCAGACCGAATGCAGGCGGTCATTAGGGCTAGAGGAGGCAACACACGCTATTAAAAAGGACAGAAAGCGACAAAAAATCAAACAATTTAAATTCGTAGTGCTTTTAACTCTAGTGTAAAATTTTGTGAAAACGTGATTTTTTGCATAAACTTCATTATGAACCCGAAAAACCTTTTAATGTGAAAAGAAGTGATCAGGAACGTTAACTGGATAGACTCCGATCACAATTAGCCAAAATTTGTAGAGCTAAGTGAAAAAAAGAGGAAGTTGTCATACGTTTTGTACTTGGCCAAGTTTCCGTGCCGGTGAGTATCAAAATTAGTAAAATTATGCACTTTTAAGGGACTTTTTTCTTCTGTCTATAGTATCTTACTTTAGAAAGGAGACAGTTGGAAGAGATTTAACTATCTCCCAGAGCTGTTATGAACAAAAAATTTCCACAGAATAAAGTTAGTTGATATATCAGAAAAAACAAATCATTTTAATTTGTGAACATCGGTAAAAAATACAATCCGTCCATGAACTCTTTGCATTTTTGTTTATAAAGCATAAAACATTTTCTTTAAAGAGTAAACCCATTCTTAGCGACTTTAAAGCCGTAGCGTATGCGCTGCGAAACACGTACATGAGCTACAGATCCAATCTGTTTGTTTACGAGCCACGGTCGGCGGCTTTACTAGCCGTGATTATATTATAAAACATATTCACAGCAACACAATCGGCTACTGTACTCAGATCACACTTGAATATTTCATACTCTATTATTAAGTTTACAATGGGAAGGAAAAAGGTTCTTAGTTCAGCTAAGCTCTTGCACAAATAACAATTCGTCATAGTCAAGATGCGTGTCTTTGTGTGATGTCATTAGCGTAAACTCTTTGCACATGCCTCTAGGATATAACAGATATAATATACACATATATTTCAAAGAGTCAACTGCAACCTCATACTAGTTTGTAACATATATAGGCATAATTTTTATTCCTTCTTGTTGTGTGTGAGTTGTCTTTTTGTTGGAATTTGATAAATTGACTTTATTATTGCCTCCGTATGTTTGTTTGCTTCTTTGTATTCACTTATATCTTTTTGGAGTTGCCAAGTGCAAATAATAGTGTTGCAGTATTTATTCTTATGATTATTTATGTTTTACTTATAATTGATCGTATTTTTTTTATTCAGCCTTTATAAGATCTAGGTATCTTGTGTAGAACAACATTACTGTTTTATTATCAATTAAAGAAATAGATTTCCTGTTGTTAAAACTTTACCACCTAGGATTATATTATTTTGAAATATGTATAAAATTAAATATATGTTACACAATAATTTCACAATATTGAGAAATTACCGATCCTTTTAAATTGTAGTATAAAGACATTATCTGGCAGCGTTAAATTTTATTGCTCCGATCGTATGGGTTGTAGATATAGATCAACAGATCCTAGATTAAATGGTTGACGTTTATAGTTAGAATTGTTTTTCTATACGTTGTGATAGTTGTAAGATAATCATCTTAGACATAGTAGATTTATTCACAATACAATAAGCAGTTTTTTTTTGTTTTGTTTTGTTTATAAAAAGAAGAACCAAAATCACCAATTTATAGTAAACGCTTGTCACACAAATATAAATAATACGTTGGGAAAAAATGCGATCACGAAATAGACACATTTGTGAATTGCCAGACGTTTCGTCAAAGTTGCATTGAAATTAAATATTCTAGAAAAAAATATTTAAAACCTTTTAAGTCTAAGATCGGCTTACTCAGCAACTGTGCTTTTTTGAGCATTCGCGTACATTTTGAGGATTCCCGGTCAGGTCCTCTCCCTTTATGAAGGAATAGTAGAGGTCCGTTTTCGATCTTAAGCTCGTAAATTTTAATTTAATATGAGAATAAATTATTCTCGTTTTTGTTCTGTTTTTAAAGGTTGGCGTTGCAATTACGTTACATATTTTATTGAATAGCACACTCTTTAAACTACGTGTGAGAAAATTAAATGTATTTTATATTCAAGTTATAAAATTTTATGCTTACAATTATTTTTTTAAATTGTCACACGTAGAAAGTCAAAGACCACAAATCGTGTAGCTCGTAAGTATCCGAGTGACTTTTTCTCGCACTTTATTTTATATGTATTCGTAAACACAGGATACTGCTATGGTGTCTTAGCTCTCTTAATATATTTAAATAAATGAATGTTACACATTTATATTCCCAATTCAAAAAATTTACGATTCTTCTTGAACCCGTGGAACTCAATATTTTACAACAATCAAGTATACTTTTTTTTGTAGAAAAGTATGTGTAGAAATAATGGTTAAGAAACTACTATAGTGTGTTTAAGAAGGTCGATAAAAATGATTCGGGCGCGTTCAATTTTTTACAGTATTAGCGATGGACCTCTGCAGAATATAAGGACGGTCATTAATGTTCCTTAAATATCGTTTTGCCCAGGTGACCTTATTCTGAAGGTGACATCTAATAGTATTTTAATGCTGAAGTGTTGAAACCTTGACATAGATAAAAATATTAATGTTATAAACTAATCTAACAAAGTTAATGATTCAGAATCTGATATCTATTAATAACATTTTTTCTGAGTTTACCAAAGGCAAAAATACATCTTCTATCTTCTATAGGTTAATCTATGCATATTAAATTACTTACCCTGACTAACTGACGGTTTTCTCAACGCAGAGTTGCTGGCTCTATAATTTAGGAATTTTGTCTTCAAAATTAACAAAGGGACTTTTGGAAATTTTACTCATAAATGATAAAGGGTTGCGTAGAGGTTCGTCATTTTTGAAGTTAGAAGCAAGAAATAACTTCACGAGCAAAGCCGGTGGTTACTAGTCCGAATATAAAAAACCGAATAAAAATTTACCGAACTTTACATAATACGATTTACATCGTCGACCGGTACTTTACTCCAATCGTATTCCCCTTCACATTATTTTATTACTGCTGAGTAAAGAGCCATTTACGTCACCGCTACGATTTACATAAACAAGTTATATACAGGACATGTAGAGAACAATAAGTTAGTGTGAACAAGTGGTCAAGATTCGAAGCACGTCTTCATCTCGCGCCGAACGGGTAAGGGTAGACACTAGCGTGCATCATTTGCATGCAATATGGCAACCACTTCTTTGCAGCAAAAAACAACTATTTTAAATGAAGTTGGACAGTAACTTCTGTTAATTCTTAAAAAAAAACTATAAAAACTTGTTGGGAAGATCTCACTGTTTTGAACTTTTTAGGTACGCATACCAAATAACCAAATAGATAGGTAGGATACAATAATTTTATCTATAGATAAAGATGAATGCTAAATTGAAACATTTTTTATTTTGTGATTTCTTCTGTTCGAGAAACAATTGGTACGCCACAGACCACGACATACATTGGATGAGTCCATTTATTACGATCTACAGATACACTTATGACTTGACAGAAGATCTTGACAATCAGAAGTCCAAGAGATCAGTAAAATTGGTTTTGGAATAAACCAAATTCAATATATTGAGGGTTTACCTTTATCGTCTGATTAATTTAGTTGGGATGCAGCGCACGACGCATATCGTGCAGCGGACTAATTCCTTACAAAGAATTATCAGTTACAGGTTATAGTCGCTATAAATAAATTTATTTACACTATAGTTTTAAATATAGTCTAGCTATCTCTACTTCATTGAGAATTTATGTTATTTATTGATAACACATTCACTTATCACAGTACTTAAATATTAACAATCTAGTTACTATGTAGTCACTACTAAAGTCGTTTTTAAAGGGAAATTTTTAATAAACTGCTATGAAAATTGATTTTCTTATAGTCATATTGGATTTCGTTATAAGTTCTTTAGTTTAATAAAAGTTTGTTAATAGAATATACTAAAAAAATATTTCTCTATTTTTTCTATACCTACAAATATTACGAAATTTCCTTATTGATATTTGTAAGATTGACAGAAGATCAGAACTGTATTTTGAGCGAGTTTTTATGACTAGAATTGATCTTCTGATGTCATTAGTCTATTATCCGTATATTTCAGTTAAATCTAAACATAAGAAACAACAAGAAACAAAGTGATAGACATATTTGTATTTTATTACACAACACAGACTGCACCGGTTAAGTAGATGAAGTGAACTTTATAATCTGTTTACGAAAAAAGGAAAACCGCGGTGAGCAACTAGTAAACTATAACGGAGACGAAACCGGATGCTTTAGTACACATATAAGTAGTAAGATTTGTTTATCTACAGTCTATTTGTTAACTTGCATTTTCTATTTGTCAAGCCACGTGGCTGACTCGTGCAGGGTCGTAGTATAAACAAAAAACAACTGCCCGTTCAGATTAGGCGAGCGACCTGCAAAAACAAGCTACCTGCGTCCGCGTCATTTTGGGTTCTTAGTATAATACCGCCTTGTCCACGTCTAACTTAAAGAAATCGCTTAAGAAAGAGATAAACTATACCCGTTATTGAAGGAAGAAAGAAATACTGCATCCCTTCTAATTTAAGGGTTATGTCAAAGGCGGTTGGTAGCCGAAACAAGTTATTTAAATCCGGATCTGGTCTCGAAACCACTACACCTACGTCTGCAATGGTGAGACGAACAATAAAAAGAACATTGAATTGAAACTAAGTCAGTATTCTGGGCTTTATTTTTTTTTTCTTTTTACAATTATATGCAGTGCATTCATTGCATGCAAATAGAAATAAATTGCCAACAAAAAAGCTTGACGTGATAGCAGGGTATGCGTGTGACCAATAAAGTAATCATCGAGACGGGCGGACCAATTACGGCACTGCCGACTCATTCGTTGGGGATCGAAAATTAAAATTTAATTGATGGCACTCCGGCCGCTGTAAACTCGCGACGCGAAGCGTGCGCCCGCGCAACGTCCGCCCGCAGCCGAAGACAAACACGGCCTTACAGAATTTATTTAAAATTATGGTGATTCAATTCGCACTTTTAAAATTAAATCCCTATTTCGTTCGTAATTAATATGGGTGCAGTTAATACCCTCGTAATGGTGTTTTTAAATCGTTGGTTCAAGTACCTGCTGAGAATTACAAGTGACAACATGTTCTTGGATATTTTATCGCTCTTTAATTCTTAAGCTTAATAAATTTGTGACGATAGCTTTCTTCGTTGTGACAGCTACCGTATTGTATAGAAGTCGTTAACTTATTCACTTACTAGGAACCTGGACAATCGTTGTTTGTTTCTGACTAAGGATTGCCATATAACGACAACTTAAGTGGCCGCATTCGTGGTATGCTATAAATGGCTATGCAAATACAACTTATCAAACAAGCTATTTTCGCGACAATGATTGACTTTTAAATGGGTATAAACACTTGGTATATCGGTATATCTCACGGGGTTTGTCTGACGTATTTGGTGAGACATTGAAACGCGTCACGTAGCGTCCGACTTGTCCTCAATTACTCATATAGACTGCTTAAAAAACGTACGTCACGTCGCCGCGTCAGTTTTTTACCGAAAAAGGACCGCCGTGTTCCATTTTCACAAAGAGTAGCCTTCGGTTAAGGTAATTTGTTTTGGATTGTGCGGCGCGGATGAATGGCTCTGCCGGTGGCATGTGGAGGCTCCACTGCGCGCATACTGATCAACACGCCGTTGGCTTCGGCTGGCTGAGACAGAACAACCAATTATTTCTTTCTTCTTTATCTATTATGAATTACACATATTCATTTTGTTGTTTTTGTATTGTATTGTGTTATTTGTAATGTAATGTTAGAAGATCTCCGTTTGTGTTGCGTTGGTACATAATAAAACAACGTATCACCTAGTATGTTAAAGTTAGTAAGTAGTTCCTGGTCTTTGCTCATTAAGGTTGACATAGTGAAAATTTATGGCGGTCTGGATGTCGTAACAATAGCTGTTCCCGGATCCCTTCTATCTCAGGCGCCGAGTGACACACTGTGTGGTTTTAGTCGGTCCAATTCCGACACACACAAACCCCGATGGGGTGACGGACCGAGGAGGTTTCCAAAAGTAAAAAAAAAGACAAATTTTATGACAAACATCATCGTTGTTTAGCTTTATATCATCGTTTGTCTACATAATAAATCATACTGATTTAAAATGTACATCAATTTCTTCCCTGTCGGACATTGGATGTACATAGGTAGTACACACCTACTCAAAATTTAAGAAAACAAGTAATCATGTAATTGGCAGTATGGCAAGAAATGAAGTGACGTTAATCAGTGAAGATTATTGTACATCTTTGGTTCAGTTGCTTAGGTTCCTCGTGCTTACTGTGTTTAAGTATCTTATAAGTTCATAATCTTGTGCAAATATATTTGACTACCCACTATTGTACTTCTGTTCGGTTAAAATGGATGTATTTTGTTTACATTTGTTTTTTCAGTAAGTGAATTTTGTAATTTTTTTTGACAAATATGTGTGATCTTATGGGAGTTTTAGCACTTTATTTTCCTTAGTGTCAAATCTAGTTTCTTATTCAGACATTTTTGACAAGAATTAATTTTTTTGTTAATACTATGTAAGTAGGAAATAAATAGCTATGTCTTGTGTGTAAATTGCCTTCCTCCTGTAACTAGTCACTGTAAGTAGTAATAAACAATTTAATAAACATTGTAGTATAAGTGTTTAAAATCATTGCTATGAATTAATTTCTGTTCTACTTCGCTCGTACTTATATGAGATTATTTGATACGCTCGATTCGGAGAGGTGAAAATAAGAATCGAGTAGGCATTTTCAAAAATCGATTAAGAAAGACATGATTAAGTACCCGAGTTTTTGTGCTCGTTCATTCCTCTCGCGACTCGATTGTACTCGGTATATTCACTTAAAATATTTGCATATGAAGCTATAAAGCAATCGTGCGATAAATAATTATATCAGCCCGATCCCTTTTTCTTCGACACAGTAACGCCATAATTGTTTCCATTCAACTCTATTGTCAAGCAATGTATAACACCGAGAGATATATTTACAATAAGTATGTTTCATCGACAGCGCAGGTGAGATTAATGCGAGCAATATTTAAAAGGTGTCTTGTATCCTATTATGTCTTTAAAGTTTACCTTTCGTAATGGCTTAATTGAAAAAGTCAACAAACATTACTAAAAATCCACCATAAAGATAATTCATGCAATCGAGTGTTCGAGTACACGCCCACCAACGCGATTTAATTACAAAATCAATAATCGAATTGCGAAGGCGAGTTAATTGATTGTCTCTCGATACGACGCCATGCTATCGGTCTGCGTGCATCGGTGTCTTAAAAAAAAGTAACATCAAATACCTACCGTGGAGGGATGCAAGTGGGAGAGCATATCATTTATATCATACAACATGCTAACTGCAGCTAGGTGGACCTTATAATGTATATTGAAAGTATTTACGATGGACGACCTAGAGTAGACGTGCACCGGGCTTTAGGCACGACTGCAATAATAAAGCAAAGGTTCTGTGGACCTTGTGAGAAGTGTGGTGTATTGTCAATAATTACTGACTTGATTTCATCTTTAAGTATATATCTTCTTTAGAATAAAATTAAATAAAATAATATGATCGTCAGCAACCATTCAAAGTCCACTGTTGGAAATAGGTTTTTCCTTAGTAAGGAAGTTTTATTTCAATTAAAAAACTATTTACATTAAATTTTCTTATTATGTCAGGGCCAGCTTACAATAGAATATCATGAAAGACTACAGGAAAAAGAAGAAAAACTTAAAAACCATAGATTTACACACAAGAAAAAATACAATCGGATGACTAGAAATGTATATAGAGACATAATTATCAAGGGTCATCGACGGATTCAATTGACTACCTCCGTGGCGCAGTGGAAGCTTATCCTCTGGTTTGCTTGAGGTATCGAGTTCGATTGCCGGGTCAGATTAAAAATTTATATTATCTGCAAATATTTGTTTCGGCGTTTGGGTTTTTTCTATATACAATATGTAGCTATTTACAAAAAGAGTATATAAGTAGTATATCAGTTGTCTCGTACCCATAGTACAAGATCTGCTTAGTTAGGGACTAGATGACGTTGTGTGCCAGATGTCCGAAACATTAATTATTATTCATTCATTCATCCTTCATTTAATTTCTATTCCTATTAATACATTATGAATGTTACAGAATATCTGATGAATACTAAAACTTACAAAAATTAATGTAAACAAATACCAAATTATTTACTTTAACAAATATAAAGGAAGGAACAAGAGAGACAATTATTGGGTAAATTAAAAACGTGCTTACATTCTAAATGTCCTTAGAGTATTATTACATTTAAGAAAACTAAAGACTCAAAAAAAAAGCAAACGAAAATGATCTAGTCTGGTCTTACCAGTCCTACCAACGTCTCATTCGAATTTTCTCTGGTGCCTCCTGAGGACATCAAAAAAAATATTCTATCTATACATTCCAATGCTGTAGGATGTGATGGCATAAGCCGTCGCATGATTTTTACCATTCTGGACTGTATCCTTTTAGCAGTCGCTCATATCATCAATTTCTCTCTCGACTCCGGAACCGAAAGCCTTATATCATTCCTCTTCCAAAAACAACAATCCTTCTCTCTCTGAACACTTTCGTTCTATTTCTATTCTTCCCTTTCAGTCTAAAGTACTCAAGGCCTGTGTTCATAAGCAACTCTCACAATTTGTACACAGAAACTAACTATTAAGCCCTTTACAATTTGGCTTTAGGGCCGGTCACAGCACAGTTACCACCTCCACCACTCTCCTTAAAGTGACTGGCGATATTAGGAAGGGCATGGAAGACACCAAAGTCACGGTACTCGTATTAGTTGACTTCTCTAATACCTTTAATACCGTCAGTCATGAAATTCTTTTATCTATTCTTAAATATCTCAAGGTTCAAGATATACCCTACTATTTTCATTGTTAATGTAATCTCTGTGTACCTCCTTTACAATATTTCTATACTACCCTAAGCTTGACTGAAAGAGAATGCCTTGGGTGTTAAGTCCGCCGATGTACAAAGTGTAAATAAATAAATAAAAATGAATAGTCTCGTACTAAAATAACTATGACACGAATAAGACTACGAAAAAAAAACGTTTCCTTCATTTGCATACAGAACCCTAAAAATCGTGCTACTTGAAAACATTTTGAAAGTCCACATTTTTTATCAGATAGAGAACATTAATTAACTGAACATTACTGGCCACATTCAGAGGTGTCTCGGCAGATATTTTTACATTTTAAAGAGTATTTTTAAGTAAGTGGAAAGTCGCCGCAAGGTATACGAGTATACCATCGCCCAACAAGATTACTAAGTCCAACTGGAACGGAAAAAAAATACATAATTTGCCATAAAGTGTACACATTTGCCGAACGTTCTACACAAACAACTTTTAACGTCTCTTAAATGCAGAGAATTTGTATTTTGAATTGTTTTACACAATAAATTAATATTTTTTAGCATTTTAATACACAGTAGGGCATACATTTCTTCGCTCATTCACAGTAACTGTCTGATTTTATTCGGTTACAAGAACACGTCCATTCTTCGTATGGTGGTCATTAAAAACACATCAACATCGAATAAATTATTTTATAAAATGTATATTCACACCTTTGCCCCTGGCAGAGCGTGTCTAATCGATCGGGACCTTACGTGTATTTTATTACTTGAAATTCGAATGCGCATTTTTTTTTTCGTTTCAGTTCAGCTCAGCCGCCATTTAAATATGAATTTCGTACCTTACGAGTCGAAGTAGCAAAATGTTATGAGACGGTGATTATAAAAATTTATATACAAGGCAAATTTGCAAATATCTATTTATTAAATTCAATAAGTGCTACTATGTGTAGTATAGTTACTGTCAGTGGTTTTTGGTCATTAAATTTTTTGAAGATGAACCTTCATATCTTAAACTTATTTATATGGACCTACAAGTAAAGTAGTATTTTTCACAACTCAGAAACTATTCTTTCAAAACTCATTAAACGTTTTTGAACATTAAACTATGTTTCTAATGAAACCTTTCATTAGAGACGTTCTACTGATACTCCCTACTGGTTTTACTTTTATTTCTCTAATAATATTTAGCCTCTAATTAGCCTCACTTTCTCTTAGAAAGTTTTAATTGCTTTTTTTTTAAATTACTTTATGAGTCTGCCAAAGTGGCTCTATTCTGCCTGATGGTAAACATGAATAGAATCTAAGAGTTGTGGTCACCATACTCATTGCGAATGCAGACAATGCAGTATAGTAACCCATACAATGGTGACCTAGTGAAATATTTTTTTATGCCCAGCTTGAGGACGTAAAAGGCATGACAGTCATCGTGGCAGTGTAAGGCTCACGCACTTACCACGATAACTGTTAACTCTGCATTAATGAGCCTCCGGTCTCTCACTCACCAATGAAACACGACAGCACAGATGCTGTCGCTTTAGGTTGGTCTTCTTTGAGAGGGCAGCACTGCCCCGGTCGAATCGGCCCATTTGGACTGAAATCAGCGTAGACTACCTTGAGTTGTTATAGTAGGATGACTCGATTGAAAGCAAATGTTACATTAAAATAATCCTATACAGAGACTTATGTTGATGTACGAGAATTTGATATATTTAATATTTTCATTTATCAGATTATTGGTATGATTATAGTATGACTTTAATTAATTATAAAGTTTAATTATAAGAGTATTTAAAAACAATGAGTTATACTCGTACCATGGGGCTTTTATCACAATCATGATCTGCCATGGGACGCCCAGATACTGGTTCACTATAATTACATGAAATTAACTGTCCTGAAGTATTATGATATTATTAAAGCCGCTTTTTATGTGGCTGCATTAATCCAGTTATCACAAAGGAGAATTTTATATCATATATAATATTTCGATTTACATTTGTACACCTTTTGAAACATACTAAAGCGTAGTGACGTTAGTTCAATTGAATTTAAAATTAGTCGATTCACTAAGTACCTATATTTACAATTCAAAGTGCTGTAATGGTCTTGTTCTTTGATGATTAGGTGGCTTGTCTATTGTTTGCTTCCTGTATCTTGAAAAACCTTTACAATACTGACAACAAACCATAGAAGCATATTGCTAGAGAAACTGCCGTTAAACTCGAGAATACAATGTAGTATGGCACCTCCAAGTACAATATAAAATGTTATTCAACGAACCATTACGATATTTTGTGTACATCTGGGAATACAGAACATCAAACAGTATACAGAAAATTTTTTTCAAGCATTCATACAAAAATAATGTTTCCAGCTTTTAGTTAGATTGATAAAACTACATTATGTACGTAAAGCGAATCCGAACCTCAAAGGGCGGCATCGCACTTGTAACTTTTGAGTTATAGTTGTTCATGGGCGGTTCGTTGCCTTAATGAACTTAATTAAAAAATAAGCGTAGGAGAAACAAATAATGTGATTCATAAATTACCTTTATCCCATCATTATTAAAGACTGTTCGAATAGAAATCTGGTACTATATGAGCGTTCCAACACAATACAAATTGAACTATACTTCGAACATGGCTATAATAAAATGTAATTACAAATTACATTACAATACAAAGGATTGCTCCATAAAGATTGTAGTCTACGCAAGTTAAGAGTTAATGCCAATTGAGCTGTGCTTCGGGCCATCTTTATTGTAATAATTACTATTGGAAATTATGTAATTAAGTTTAATGAAGTGATGGACATTCCGCGGTGGGCTCAAAGCGCGACATTCGTGTATACGCTTTTCTTTGCTGGTAATAATAATATATACGTATGGAATAAGTGGTTAATACATTGACGTAATAATAATCAAATCAAAATCTTAATCGCTAACTAAGTGTACATGTGATCTTTTAAAGTAGTTTGTCTCAACTAAGTAACCTTTTCCAGGTATTGCAAATTTGAGAGAATATATTATTTATACATATTACATATATTTTTACATAATTCTTAATTTATAAGTTATGAAAATTAAAATTGTATAAAATATAGGAATTAATTACTATAACTAAAATTTTAAAATAAAGCAAATGAACAATTTTTAATATCGTGGTAAAATAAAAGGTTTTTAATAATTTTTTATGGGGCTGTATTTTTTTATATATTGTTATCTATTTAGGTGTGTATATGTATTTCTATTTAGGTGTATACTACACCTAAATAGATATATTTATTTAGGTGTAGTATCTCTTGATGAGGTGAGGTGCATTATTTGTTATTGTGTTTAGTTTTTGTATCTGACAGTGTGTAAGAGGTATGTGTTTTTTTTATTTGATTAGAACCATTTTTTTAAATTGAAATGTGAGCAGTTATTTTAGAATACACCTACAACACTTCAGCAGTAGACGTTTTTCGACAACGATGATGATAATGACAAAATATCTAAAATAAGATTATTTTGTTATGTTAATGAAATCTTAGCCGGCTATGATAAATGGTCCCATCACTCGACTTTTAGGGAAAATCTACACTACTGTCAGGTTAGCAGGATAGAATAATTTACTGCCCAGATAGAATAATGGTTACTTCACTGCTCGTGATCCACAAATTATTGTTCTAAGGCTGGATGTTCTTTGTGTCCATTTCATGTAAAGACCCCCGCGACAGAGGTTTCATTAGTAATGAAGGAGTTGTCGTTTAAAAAAAACTAAAACATTAAAATATTTTTTCTTACAAAATTTAACCTTACTTAGTAGGACTTACCCAATTTTCGCAAAAATAAAATCAATTTTTGAAATATGCCTCATCATAATACTTGGAAGTTTCGTCTACATTGAACTTTTAAACTAAGTGAAGACTTGCCTAATGAGATGCCACACATGGTTGAAAAAAGTCTGTTCCCAAAAGATAAAAAACCTTAAACCAATGCCGAGGTAAAAGTCAGTAATAAAACTATTAAAATATTTTTGGGAGCGATTATTTGACGGATAAACGGTACGAAATACTAGTGATCTGCGATATGATGCACGCGCGGGATCCGTGACAGATCCGATTTGTCTATAGTCCGGTAGCGTTAACGATTCGTTACAAAAAGAACGATGCTACTGTTTTTAAACTATAGTTAGACCTAGCTACAAAGATTCGTGGATATAGGGACGTAAAGGACGTTGAATGCGGTGGTGAAGAACCAGGATAACATAACGACTCGACCATTGATTGTCGGGGATAGATTACACACGTCAATTAGAAAGTCACAACATCAACTTCCTTCTCGTTAAAATTAGTTCAAAAATTATTACCGAATAACTACTACACTTCCGTTTCTAGTGTTCTAATTAAAAAACAAAAAAAATCAATTTCAGCAAACAAATTGCTTCTTGAATGCCCCTCTCACACCCCAATTTCATCAATTTTTCCTTCTATGTTTAGTCAGTTCTACTGTAGAATGTATTCACAGCCAAAATCAAGATGTGCACAAATACAAAGATATTTAAGACAAAAGTGCGCGAACTTCTCCAAGGCGAGTTGGCCGTACAGTCACAGTGCTAGTGCCTGTCTGTGTATTTTTATAAAAAATATGTATTATGTGTTTATATACTAAATTATGTGTGTATTAATATATGAACTAGTAAATTTGTGTATTGGTTATATCTAATGTAGGATTATCTCTTATTTATCTATATTTATCTCTATTATAAACTTTTTATATATTTCTACATTACTTGAAGACTGACTGGGAGAATATACCTCATGGCGTAAAGTCCACCTTGGCATAACATGTGCAATAAGATTTAAAAAATAAATAATAGTACTAGACAAAGAGAAGACAAAGACGTCTTTCTCTTGCCACTAAAATGTATAAAATACAAAAATTAAAGTCAAAGGATTTCTTACGATAAACATTGGTTTAAAAATAATTATAGCCACAACATATCTCACGTTTATCTTAAAAGAATGGGTTATAAGTTTTAAAAGTTTCAGGACGAAAGACTTTATGTAGAGATGGGATACACTAACAAAATTTATAAAAGTTGCTTAAAAAACATGAAATGCCTGGGATCGACTACCAAGAAAACATTTAGCAACCTATAAGACTTGTAAACTCATGTTAACAGTACTATGAAAACCAGAAAAAAAGTTCTTAAGTAAACAGAAACAACTAAACTAACAATATGGTGCCGCCTGGCCCGAACTCAACACAATCTATCAGTGGCATCGATTCAATTAACAGTAGAACAATAGAATTGCCGCGGAGCGCATCCGCCGCGGTGGACAGCCGAACACCACCATTCACCCGCTGGACCGTAACTCAGAACTATTAAATTTATAAGTAAACCCTATTGTTTTCGAACAAATAATGTTTGCCGACTTACAACCGTTACTGCAGCAGTCAATTACCCTTTCATTTAGAGATTTTTACACTTTGTAACTACATAATACATACAACATACATAAATATATGCTTTAATATTTTTTTTAACGTACTTTAGATATATGTAGATATACATTCACATATATACTTTCAACCTACTGAAACTGGAATTAGCTACAGAAGACAACAATTCTATCACTTGATTTCTACTGAAAAAGACATCTTATTCTAAAAGGAAAGTCAAGAAGTTCATTGGTTTTCAGGCGTGAAAAAGGTAGAAACCAAATTGGAATAAAGAAAACGGATATGACGAGGGAGCTTACTACTGAAAGTACCGCAAACAATCGCATTCCAAGTCTTTTATGCTTGTTACGCTCTCATGCTTAGCTACCTAACCGATTATCATTTTTTTTTCTGATAATCGGTAAAATCTACAGTTTCTGAATCATAAAATTAATTTTAAGATAGTACTAAAAATTTATACACGGCTAGAATAATATTATAAATTTATTTAATATCAAAAACTCATTTGTGAACTAAACTGTCACTATTAGCATTCGTGCATCCTTGCGCGCTATTCTTTTTGGGGTCGTTAGTCGTTTGACATCTTCACAAACTTTCAAATTGACGACATTGCTTCACTCACATTAGTAGAAGTAATTGCATTGAACCTACACGAAATAATAGTGATTTTCTCAAGTCAAGAATTCATAATGAATAAACAAACCTACAAAGTAGGACCTAGCGGATAATTATAAAAAATCCATGGCAATGTTTTAGACGACAATATAAAGTTAATGTTTTAAAATATATTTATTTATAAGTTGTAAAACCACATGCATTTACAGTACTTAACCTATTTTAAGGTTCAACAAAAATAAAAGACCAGAACATTACAGTACGAATGTAAGTGCCGCGATCGTAAATCGGTTGAAATGAGCCTTATTTCAAACGTCGGCAGCAGAGAACACGGCCATCAATAAGACCTCTTGAATTTATCACCGCACAACACTAGGATGTTTTAATCCGATGGCGCGTGGGCGCGATCCTTTAAGCGCACATTAAGTTTGGTCAAGTTGTAAGTACCGCCAACGACTTGCCGATCGCGATGTCGATAGCTGTTAGGACTTTTATTGCTCAAATTTTTATTTTCAACATGAGTTGATCCTTGTATTGGGTTGTGATGGGTTTTAACATTCATTTAAAAGATTTAATTTTGTTTATTAAGAAGCAAAAACAGTTGGTTTTATTAATTTACGTTTCTTATACAATTGTCCGCAAATTCTAGCTTGAAAGTAGTTAAATAAGTAAATAATATAGAATATAACTACGGCCCATGAATGTATTTTACACCTTTATTTCAGCCAATTTTGATCAAACATGAATAATTTAGTAGTAAGATCGTCTATCTAGCAAGTTTCCACAGTCCATCGTGTTACTAAGAACTTTCGAATGAAATATTTACATTCAACAAATATGGTACACCAAACTGGTATATTCATTATGAAATTCGAATTCGATATTGTACAATAATAAAAATCAGAGATTAATATGAGTAGGAGAAGTAATTTGCTTTTATTCTTGTATGACACACAATATTACTTTACGCAAGTCAAAGTTTGGTACGTACTGTATATAGTTGAATATCAAAGGTAGGTACTTACCAAGACATCATTAAGACGGCTCGAGACAGTCAATCATCAGTAAGCTATGTTGTTCAGTGCTTGAGAGGCCTAAGTCCTTAAATAAGTTGACATGAGCTTCGTTAAGTAGGCATATAAATATTTATGAAGTTGCTTTTTTTATAGAATGCCTTGTAATTTTCTATACTATGGTTTAATCAACAATATTGTCTTGTTCAAACGTACTTTAATGTTGTTGTACTTAACTAAATAGTTTTGTTGAAGTTACTTACGTTTGATTTTACATCAAACTACACACTTTTTTGGTCTTTTGATATATCATATATGAAAAAATAAGAAGATGGTTGAAAATGACTAACCAAGTTTTAACGATTATCGTCATAGGCCATCGACGATCCTTCAAATGAGTAAAAATAAAAAAAAAAGTCATTATTTACATTAATGCCTTTATATAAGTGGTCTAGTGTTTGAGACTCTTGAAGACTGCAAAATCTTGACAAATTTATTCACTAGCATATAATTTTATATTAAAATCTTACAGGTTGTGTTACAAACACATGATTGACAAGCTATGTATCTGTCAATTTTATTGAAATCACTAAAAATAGAACTATAGTGTAGTGTAGTCAGCAGCAATACTAACCAATCAGCTTATTATGAAACTAAATTATTAATTAATTTATGATAATACGATCCAGGCGAAGACCATCAACAGAATTCATACATGATAAGAATACTATCAACTGGATAGAAGAAATAGAAATATATCTTTTTTTTTATATTAAGAACCTACCAAAGTGACTACTCTGACTGATGGAAAGCATGATTAGAATCCAAAAGTTGTGGTCACCATTCTCATTGCAAATGCAGACAATACAGTATGGTAAACCACACTATGGCGGCCTTGTGAGATGCTATTTACACCCCGCTTGAGCACATAACGTGACAGTGTAAGGCTTTGACAGTTACCACGATAACTGTCACCCCTGCATCAATGGGCCTCCGGTCTCACACTCACTAACGAAACTCGACAACACGGATGCTGGCGCTTTAGGTTGTTCTTCTGTGGGGGAGTAGTACTGCCCCGGTCGAGCCGGCCCGTTCGTGCTGTAATCAGCGTGGCTCTACTACCTATAATCTATCTCTACTTCTACTACTTCTCTATATCTACTTTTCAGTAGCCAGGTAACATGAGTATCAACAGCTTTAAAGGGTTCACTGCTGGACATAGGTCTTTCCTTACCAAGGAAGTTTTGGCCTAATACACCACGCTGGCCTGATGGCTTGGAATATGGGTACTTATAGAAAAATAAAAAATACGATGAATTGGGAATCTATTTTTTTCTTAAACCTATTATATATTACGGGTACTCATATGTATAATTGTAACTCTAAAAAGCTCAGTACAGCAGGACTATCTGATTTTTTTTTCGGAAAAATTCTTTAGGTGTTTGTTTTGACCTATTCTCATCGGACAATTGTTATCTATTTCACAGTAACAAATCAGCAATCACTCTTACAGGCCTTAACCACAGGATACATGTATTAGTAAGGATAATCTTTATATAGATCAATCATCTGTATTTGTTATCTAATCCTTATACGATGACATATAGAGAAGTTAATGAAAGATAAAATTAAATGTCCTTGATTAAGTGACGTGCGATGCGTGATAATAAATCACTATCTAATAACGACGTATGAAATTAACGTCTGGATTATTAATCGTCGTTATGGAACTTTGTGTGGACTCGCAATGTAACAAACACAAAAAATCAAACTATATTAACCACGTACATTCTTACATTACAGTACATTCGTAGTTCCCGAACTTTTTGTTTTCAATGTTCAAACATCGGATTGTAGATTTGTTTTAAGTAACCGTCAATCTTTTAATTCGCCAAAAAATTGTTTCAGTTTTTTATCTCATACCCCGCATCGTTATAAACTGTTAAAGATCCGTAAATACATACATAGTAACTTCAGTGGAGTAACAGTTTTAATATGTATATATATTTTATATATTACATTTTGAACATATTTCCAATAATGTTTATTTGCTGTCGGAACGTTAAAGAAGAAACGTTATCAATTATATAAAAATGTTAAGTTGTGCATGCTTCAAAAATTAAAAAAGAAATGCACCAATTTAGTTCGAATTTGACACTATATACAATACGCTATAAAGATGGATTTTATACACTTTTCACAACATAACATAACTTGTCACGGGAATATAAAAAATATGGTAATTTTAAGTTCATAGATTACATATGTTTGCATTGTAAATTCGAAAAGTGACTTTAATCGGTACTCCTGTCCCTCATTATCTTTAATTTCTTAATCGTGCCTTTAATTGAAACTTTAAGGCGCTTCGATAACGATGCAAACACTAAAGCCTGAGGCGATTATGCCTACTAAGCTTTTTTTTATAACACCGGTAGCCTAATGAGTGTAATGACACATTACCACGGCAGACTTGCAAAAAGATTTTATGTTGACCACTTATTGGCGCAGGAGCACTTATCTGCCTTGGAAAAGCGTACTCTTTTATTATTGAATTACAGAAAGCCTACCGCATTATCTACTACATGCTGATTAATTTACAAAATTAAACTGATATCAAACCAAGTTTTTCAATTCTATCTCACCGACATTTTTTTTATCCTGTATTATCGTATTAAATCCTTGAAGTAAGGTAAGGTGTGACAGTATTGATTCGATACAGTCAGATCGAGTATTGTAAGAAGAGAATGTAGGTTACATAAGTCAACTGTTTTTCTTCGTGCCTACTTCGAACACTTTCTGCACTCGTTTTGGCTACGTTAGTAGCTCTTAGAAAACAGACACGCTTGTGACTCTCATTTTTTCTCAGTTAACCAACAAAGTCAATCAAATCAAGCTTATATAGTCAGAAGATTAATTGTTGGCGTTTTTTTACGTGAATAAATTGTCTCTCTGCATTATTTCAGCTTTCAAAATTTTCATAGTATTTGATAGCCCATATAATGAAGACTATAGGCTACATAACATAACGCTACAATCAAGAGTCTGCTACGATTGAAAAACGATTGAGAAACGATTAAAAATCGCAATTCAATTCAACCGCCTGATCGTATACCTACGACTTTGTTGTGAAGTTTTAAGTACTTTTTATGTCAACTTTACTTTGTTTTTGCAAATAAATGTTAGTATTATTATTACCTAGCAACAAAGTAAAACAGTTAAAATAAATGGAAGAAGGTATGGACTAGGTTTAAACATTGAACTAAAAATGATGCTTTAATTACAGTTTATAACAAGTACACGATAGTAAAGGAATTTTACATTTAATGTGGCTTTGTTTAAATCGGTTACTTATATACGCACGTCTCATTAAAGTGACATGGTAAGTACCTCTACGTATACGGCAACTGCAACAAGGTGAATACAATGTACGAATAAACGGTAGAAGGTTCAATCGGAAGCAAATTTTACCCAAAATATATTTTAGAACAGGCAGAAAATCATATGGTTAAGGTATTAGAATTATTTTTTTTCCCCGAAGTAGAAAGCCGTGCTTGACAGCAGACTTACATTACAATTAGAACAATTACACCTCTCAGAAAATCGAAAAGATTTTCTGCTGAATGTTACCGAGCGAGTGAGGTTTCTGGTACCTAAACAAGGTGGGGACCCTCTCCTCTTCCAACTTAAGCAAAATTAGCTTCTACTTTCGTCGTTAGAAACTTGATATTTTGGTGATATGCGATGGTTAATTTTCATGCTAATCTTTTCAAACTTCTATTCTAGTTAAACATAAAATGTGTTGACCGTTTCTCACTTCTACATCTGCTGAAATTAGGTAAGTTCTCATAAATATAAACCTTTCCCTACCTTTATTTTTGTAAGCCAACTCTAAAGAGCAATTAATAAGTAACGCAGAATTTAAATAACACTGTTGAAAGTTCTGCAACAGTCTGCATAGTGACCTTCGTCTGTTATGCGTTGTCCGACATCGGTGCATGCCCTCTTATCCGTACTCCGCACTGCGCATACGCAGCCACTACGAGATAATTGGAACTCGCTACTTATCTGAAATCGAGTGGAAACATGGAGACCTTTGACAAAGCTACCTATTCCAGATATTATTCGAATATTGTTGAGCATTATTTGCATTTCAGATTCATTTAAAAAAACGCATTTACTTTTATACGCAAAGATGCATGCACGAAGTGGTTATAGTGCTATCCTGTTTGTTACTGAACAAGTACTTAGTATTGAATTATCCCCAATTAATATCCTATGTAATTAATACAATATTTAAACTTAATCTCATATGTATTTTTTTACATAGGAGGTAAACAAGTCGTCGTTTGCGTCGGTGTCCGATAGAAAGATGATTGACGCCTTCCGTTGACTCTTGCGACTCATGAGCGAAAAATCTCATCTCGCAAAGTAAACCAGTAACGTCTCTCACTTAAAGAAAAGCAACAAAACAATTGTTTGATACCGATAATGATGCGTGATATGACTTCGATCGCGCCAGGCCGCATTCGTGCATTTATGTATACCAACACACTGGTCTCCCAGGAAAAGTTTCTTTCCAACAATCATATATGTGGTAAAATTTATCATTTTTATTTAATACAAAAAGGATATGAAAGACTGCAAATCTATTCGTAAGAAAGATTTCTTTATTGCATTATAAATTTACTTAGTAAGTAAAATTACCAATATTTAGTAATTTTTTATTTTAAATATTTATCAAATAAAGTACGTACTTTATTAACAGTTTTTTAAATTACTAATATTTAGTATTTTTTATTATAAACATTAATTAAATAAAGTATGTACTTTATTTAATTAATATTTATAACAAAAAACTGTGAGAGTAGATGTGGAGCGTACTCACATAACTGTCATTGTCGTTCTCAGAGTGATGTACGACAGTTCACTGAATAGAACATGTCTAAGGCAGCCTGCCAAGTACATTATGGACAAATTACGTCTATGTGTCCGCACTCAAAAGCAAATATCTTGATTTAAGAAAACTATGAAGCGTACAGAGAAGTAAATAAGAAATATTTACTTAAAAAGAATAATACTAGGCAATTAAATATTAAGAATTTAGAATAAAGAAAGAATTATTTCCTCTAAATTAATTATTCTTATTCAATTTTCCATACGCTAATCTAACTAGACTGAAAAGGTATAAATTTAAATTAAATCTGTAGCAATTAATTTTAAATGATTAAATTACTATAAATTTATTTAAAAATCTTTATCTAATCGACAAAGAATAAAAACTCTTAACAGCAAAACCTATGATAATAAATATTATTAATATGGAAATTGTGATTGGTGTTGCTGGTACTGGACTTTGCCGTCAAACCACGTCATTAAAGAATTATGCATTATACATTAATTTAGCCACCGAGTTTGTGACGAAAATGTCTTTATTTCACAAATCCTTAATGTATTGCATTTTAACAATCATTAGCCGCCAGTGCATATTACGGGCGGTTACAGTGTAACCAATAGCTTATTAACTGTGATATATCTGGTACCAATATGCTCGCGTCGATACACCGTTTACCTACATCGCCCGAGGACGTACTGTCATCTCTATAAGGATATTCACCAAAAACCGTTGCAAAAACTCGCACAAGTGCGTATGTAAGGCGATCGAGCCTTACAAGATGACAGCGCGCTCGCGTCGAACAAAGAATGATACAAGAAATAATTACGCCCATTGATCGGAGCTCATTAAAACCGACCAATGGGTGGCGTCGGCGAGCGGCGATCATTACAAAAGGAAAACCGCTCAGGTACGCACAATTTGCCGCAGAGCCGCCACTCGCCTTTTCTTGTTCAAATAATTCAACTTATTCAATTAGATACAAAGCTGTTATAGCCAGGAATTTATCAATTAAGCGAAGGCTGTTAGGAGGTCGACTCGCTTGTTGGGTTTTGATGTTTAAATTTGACGTTTGTCACGATCTTCTAAATTGTGTGTAGCGTAACACATTTAGCACTGTATTGTTCAAATTTAATCCACTTGAGTACAGAGGCTCAGTCTTTTAGTCGACCTTAAAAAAAAGGAGGAAGTTCTCAATTTGAATGTTTTTTTAATATGCATCATGTGTGGACCACAAAACATGTGAGGACAAAATTAGTTTTATATTCGAAAGGACATATTGCCGAGGTGCCTCCATTACCACCATGTCAGGATCTGGTGATGAGATCCCAGAGAAATCAAGGAAAATCCTCAAATTTAACAGCTCCACAGACTTGTTTTAGCTTGTTTCTTTCGTAATACAGGTATTAACGTTAAGTAGTCGGTCTTCGACCAGATAAGAGTTAGACGATAACTCTTTTGACGATGTGGTCTAACTGTAACTACATAGTTGAATTGTTTTACTCTCTTAAGTTATTTAATAGGTGTTTATACTGGATTTCAGAGATATGTGCACTAGAAAGTTACAAATGGGATTACAAAAAACATTTTGACAAAAAAAATATTTGTTACTCAATTATTTTCAATGTCGTTACCGCATACCCCTTTCATTACTAATCCGATTTCAGATATTATTTTTTATTTGGAAGGGTATGTTAGGATGGTTCTATGGCCCCTTTGGAATAAGTTCGTGGCTAAGTGGTAACCGAGTTGGTTAACATATTGTAAGGTTAAGCAGTTCTAGCCAGGTCAGTCTATGAACGGGTGACCATTCTTGGGGAGCACGTCAAGCTTTCGAATCCGATTGTCATATGAACAATCACTCCAAGTTTTTTAAGGTCTTATTCTTAGGTCTAGATCTACAAAACGTTGTAGAGATCTGATGACAGTGGATTAGCGTAAAAAATTGAAATTCAGCCATATCGCAGTAGAGTTAAAACTGACATCAACTTAGTTTTGGTAAAAAGGTTCGTTGGAATAGAATTTCGCTGCAGTTCCTTCCAAATATGAAGAAAATTACAATTTCTAATGTTCAAAAATTAGATACTGTGGAAAACAATTTATTTTCGGATTTAAATTTAATATATTACTAGTTTATCTAAATAAAGAAATAGACTTATAGACAATTTGGTAATAGATATTTTTGTACGTAATGGTTTAAATATTGCATCTACTCATTACAAATATATCTCACATTAAAAAAGGCAAAATAGGTCAGTTTTCTTTAATGAAATTTCATTAAAGAAAACTGACTTCAGTCAATAAAAACTCAAAATTTTAAAATAATTATAAATAAAATAGGAAACTAAAATTCATACGACCCTCAATATTTCACTTTGAATGAAAAAAGAATTCTATTTTTTAATATTGATGTATAGCAATATTTTTAAAAGAAAATTCTAATTCCAATTTCATTTTGTTTTTCGCTAAAGTTGTAGGAGTTTGTAACAAAAGTGCCAAATCATATATACCGAGAAGGCAAATCTCGTTGATGTCTTTAATGTGCGTATAACTTTAGCGTGTTCAAAAATCATTTAACATGTAACATATTTGTTATATTGATATTTAGATAGATTTAAATTGAAACAATATGTGGGTATCTCTAATTAAAGAAATTTACCTAAAAATGATCAAACTCGGGGTCCACAAAGTCCTGTCAGTGTCTCTTGTAATTAATTGAGCAGGCTTGGATATTTAGTGTTATAGCTAAGATGTTAAGATTTAACCTCACTCAAAAGTAAAAAACAACTCGTCGGTCGCCGCTTGCGTTGCAAAAATAAACTTGTCTGAATTAATAAACCAAATACACTTTTTTTTTTTACTTCGGGAAACCCTCTCGGGCCGTCACCTCACCGAGGTTTACGGCGGGGTGGTGTGTCGGAATCGTACCGACTAAAACCGCACGGTGTGCTACTCTGCGCTTGACATAGGAGAGATCCGGGAACAGCTGTTATTACGACATCCAGATCCAGAGAGCCTCCGCGGCGGCAAAGCCAGCATGTGGTGCCTCCAGCCGGGACGACCAACGAGCCATCGTGGCTCAACGAGCGGCCTCTCGCCACTCACGTATCTCTTCGGGCGGGAGCCGTATGCCCGGAAGTCAGCCGTTCGCCGATAAACTTCGACGAGCACTTCCACCTCCAAATCCCACGGAGGAGTTCCGGCCAAAGCGCACGCCACCTCCGTCGTCACGGTGCGGTAACCACGTATGACTCTAACCGCCAATATCCTCTGAAGGCGTCAGAGGCGAGCCCTATTCTGGGTGGTTAGAGCCGCCGCCCACACCGGTGCACCATACAGCACCATTGACCGGACAACCCCCATGTATGGTCATCTCGTCGCGACGCTGGCTCCACCCAAATTGGGCAAAAGTCACACAAGGGCAGAAGCAACGCCTACCAGCTTTGGAGAAAGCTGTCGGAAGTGCTCGTCGAAGATCCACCTGCCGTCGAGGATGAGGCCCAGATACTTCATCTGGGCCTGAACCGGTACGAGGACCGAATGGACTATGATGGAGGCACCGGAGGGTGGACCACGACGGAGCCCATGGAACAAAAAGGCCTCCGTCTTATCCAGGACCACCCGCAAACCCAGCGCCTCAATACACCCGACCACTAGGGAGTCAACCATGTTGGCCAGGCGTGCCACCTCTTGAAAGTTCATCCCCCGGGCTGTAACAAATGTGTCATCTGCGTAACAAACTACGTCCAGCCCGGAATAAACCAAATACACTAAGTCAACTAAAAGAAAAATGATGTCGGCAATCTCACGGTCTCTTTGCCGACGAGTCTTCAAAATTTTCGGTGCTAGCTTAGAAGGGCGCAAACGTCAAAACGGTGGTCATTTAGACGATATAATTTTTAAAAAAATAGTTTCAACTAATTAACTTTCTTGTAAATGAACAATTTTTATAACATATCAAAAGTTTTTAAATTCGTGACCTACCCTATATAAATATTAAGCAATAATAATAATATCTTAACACATCTCACACACGGCCGTCTGACCCCAAACTAGGCAAAGCTTGTAGTATTGTAACCACATTGCTGATAAACATACTTATATATTTCTAAATACATACTACGGATAAACTATACCCAGACATAGAACAAATAATCACACTCATTACACCAAGATTTGTCCGGGGTGGGAATCGAACCTACGACCTCTGGCTAGCAATCAGGATCACTAACCACAAGACCAACAGTCCCTTCACAAATGATTAAGCTAATTATCTTTCATGTCTGCCATATTTTCTTTAGATCTGTTATACAGTGATGCTATAGATTCCCTTGATACCTGTACAATAAATTTTAATATTTAACATTCGGCACATGGCCTGTTAAAAAAAACTTCACTGTCTACCACATTCCTATAATATTATAATTAAATTTTACCTTGCAGCATCCAACAGGAGATACCACGGCGCGTGCGCAGGCATCGTGTTGTGTGCACGTAAGATGTCGTAAGTGAACATTAAGAAAAGATAATTACAAAACCACTTGCATAGATATACTGTCTAAATATCTAGACTGATAATGAGTTTGCAGAGGCTAATGACATTTTGTTTTCCCTTTTTACTTACCATAGAGAAATACTTATACATTTTTTTTTACTTTCTAGTGATGAGTTCAATGAGTATATTTGTGTAATGTGATTCCTGACTAACAGTTAAAACTCTGATCATCATCATCAATAGCCTTCAACAGTCCACTGCTGGATAAAGGTCTCTTTTTAGCAAGGAGTTTTTTTTTTTTTTTTTTTTTTTTATACCACGACGGTGGCAAACAAGCATACGGCCCGCCTGATGGTAAGCGGCTACCGCAGCCTATGGACGCCTGCGACACCAGGGGCATCACGTGCGCGTTGCCGACCCTTCAAAAACCTATTAACCCCCTTCTTGAAGAACCCCATGCTGTAGTTCCCAGGGAAAACCGTGGCAGGGAGCTCATTCCATAACGGGATTGTTCGCGGGAGAAAATTTCTCTGAAACCGCACTGTGCGCGACCATTTAGGTTCCAATGTATGTGGATGAGCTCCCTGACGATGGCGAGCGGTGCGATGGTAGAATGTGGCTGTGGGCATCATATCAAACAATTCTTCTGAACACAACCCATTGTAGAGACGGTAGAGTACACACAGGGAGGCAAAGTCTCTCCTAAGACTTAGTGGCTCGATACCGTCCGTGAGATCAGGATCGTCGACTATTCTCACAGCACGTCTCTGGACTGAATAGAAAGGCTCAAGCTGGTACTTCGGTGCTCCCGCCCAGAGATGACAGCAATACTCCATGTGAGGCCGAACTTGTGCTTTGTACAGTAGTAGCCTTTTGGCCTACTATGCCACGTTGACGGATTAGTATAGGGTTTGTCCCAAATTTTCCTTCATTTAGCAGTGATGTTGTTTTGCATATTTTGTTCCCTGAGTCGACTCTTACGACACCCATGGGAAAAGTAGAGTATCACTCTATATTCCTAATCCATCACCACGCGAAGAATAAAAATCTAATATGAGGTATCTACCCAGAATAATAATGCCATGTAAACTGTTTGGATAATCAGCATGATTTTTGTTATAATCAAACGACAACCTATTTGACTCTCATCTTTTGAGTTGTATGATAAACAAATATACTAGCAATAAATATTTAATATTGAGTCATGCAGTTTTTGGACCGAACTCTGTTTTTTTTTTGTAAAAGACAACGCCCGCACCAGGAATAAATCCTGTGTTGCGGGGGACTTTACAAACATACAAATAAACAAATAACGGACACAAAGAACACTCAGACTCAGAATAACAATTTGTGGATCACACAAAGTGTTGTTCTATGTGGGATTTAAGCCCACAACACTCGTCGAAGTAGAGTGCGGCGTGGCGACCGCTTAAACCACTAGGCCAACAGTGCAGTCCCCTTTTGATAGAACATTTATTTCTAAGTATTACAAGCGTACACTCGTAAGAAGTGAAACTTCTTTATGACGTTATTTTTCAAAAAAATAATTTAAACCCGTCCGAAGTCGATGCAATCGCCACCTGGATTTCAAAAATCCCTACTCCGCTGGAGAAAGTATACTTCGAATCACGCGTGGTAGGGATAAGAAAAAGATGGCGCGTAACGTAAAAATGTGACGCGTAACGAAAAAATGTTCCACTAAATTTTTTTCCAACCCCGATAAAGAAGTTTCACTTCAAAAATTGTCTTGTTACATGATGATGTATTGAAATTGCATTATTTATATATTTAGTAATAGCTACTTGTACAGAACAAAAATTATCGTGTGGGAATTGAACCTAGAATACCGGTAACAGCGTGAGATTAAAGCAGCGTAACGTCCTTCATAAAATTTACATTACCCCAAGTTCATAGGTCATTCGTATTCATCATCCATCAGCTGATGACACATAACGATTACTTCACAGCAGGTACTTACTCAGTAATAATAATTACACTCACACATACACACACACACATCACGCTACATCTAACTACCTTTTTTATATTACACATTGCGTACTACAAGTACATGCACCACGTTTTCATGATTTACCTGATTCTGTAAAGTGAATCTCAACGGGTAGCAATGTATTGGTGACTCTACAGTTCTATGTATCCATGACCAGCAGTAGTCACTTGCCTTCAGTTAATGCGCCTCTTCGTTTGCCCCTTTCACCATAAAAAAAAACTGACTTTCATGTCACTTAAACTCAGTCGCAAAATGACATCAGCAACCAATGAAATCTTTTACTCGCTATAATATTAACTGCTTCGTAAAGTATATGTTATATCAAGAAAAAAAAACAACCATTAACAATATTATAGAAAATATTACGGCAATAGTTCTTGGATATTTTTATAATTCACATAAAAAAGTAATTAGAAGCACCCGATAAAATTTGCTCGCCTTCGTAAAGTTGCAATCAACATAAATTATATAATTATTTACAGCACACATAAATAAGAGAAGGATGTTAAAAATGCTTCTGATTGGACCAATAAAACTTTATGGATCTTATATGTGAACGTTTTATTTAAATGACAATATCACTTGTGAAATGTCCAGTTACTCAAACCAATTTTTTTTTTAATATTGTTATAGCTATGTGTTTATTTGTCTATGAAACAAATACCATGCAAAAGTAGATTTATTTATAATTGCTGTAGTTATTGTTATTAGAATACTTTCAATAAACTCACTGACTAATTTCTGCTTAACAAGAGCCGTGTAGTGATGGCACACGAATATAGAGTGTGTCACCACCTCTGCTCTTCCCATGGGTATTGTAAGAAGTGACTAAAAGAGCAAAATATGTAATACGATTTCACTGCAAAGAGAAGCCAAACTGGAAACAAACCCTGTAGTTGTACAGTAGGCTAAAACCGTCTTGTACAGTAGGCTAAAACCTCCTTGCTAAGGAGAGACCTATGGCCAGAAGTGGAAGTTAAAGGCTGTTGATGATGATGATGATAATGATGAATAGTTAAATACAACAACTACATCGTCTTATCTGCGGCAATAATTAAGATCTTGTTTTAATTGTTACTTTTTTATTACGGGTTTTTCAAATATTTAGAGTTTCATAAATAGATAAATTATATACTCACCGGCACGGAATCTTGGCCAAACTCATAACATGCGATAACATTTTTTGAAGGGTGTCTAACTTTGTTCTTATCGTGTAAGTGGGTAGAAAAAATGTTTATGTTCATCTCAAGAGGGTAATTCACTAATTTGAAATGCATTTTGGTCTGCGTTTTAAAATTTAGTTAAATCGTGTCATTAATCCGACGAAGTCGAAGTTTTTAATTGTGCTCTAAAAATTTTAAGTTTTAATTGGACAAAGACTTTTGTTGTTATTGTGGTTAATAAACACCTAAAGGCCCCTTAGGATCCATAAAAATGCCTTTGTCATCAAGTCAGATAGCACAGGCAGTGGCATTACTCGAACAAGGTTTGACCCATCGTGAAGTGGCTATTGTCCTAAACGTGCCGCGTTCTTCGATGCAATATGCACTAAAACGGTATCAAGAGACTGGCCGCTACACCCGAAGACCAGGTAGTGGCGGTGTAAGATGCACATCAGCTCGTGACGACCGCTTTCTTGTGTTAGAGATTTTAAGAAATCGCTTCCTAACCGCTGTTGAGATCCGTCAGCGGCTTCAAATCTCCAGAGGTGTGAATATTAGCGAGCGTACGGTGAGAAGACGTAGGGAAGAAGTTAATTAGAGAGCAAGAAGACCAGCCCGTGGTCCACAGCTCCTCCCACAGCACAGAGTAGCTCGACTTCACTTCGCCCGCGAACACGCTAACTGGACTTTCGAGCAATGGGCAAGGGTTTTGTTTACAGACGAGTGCAGGATTGCTTTAAATGCACCTGATGGTCGACAACGTGTCTGGAGAAGAAAAGGGGAACGCTATTTGGCGATGACAACCACACCGACGGTCAGTTTTGGCGGAGGCTCTATAATGGTATGGGGTGGCGTAAGTTCTGATGCTCGTACGGAATTAGTCATCGTCAATAACGCCTTAAATGCAACTCGATACGTCGAAGAAATTCTTCAAGATCATGTTGTGGCCTTCGGAGGGTTTATTGGTTATGACCAATTCATTTTAATGCATGGTAATGCCCGTCCACATGTCGCTCACATCGTGAATGATTACCTTCAAGAGGTTGGTGTTCAAAAATTGCAGTGGCCAGCTCGCAGCCCGGACTTAAATCCAATAGAACACGTATGGGACAAACTGAAACGAGCAATCAAGTTATCATCGAACCCACCACAAACCCTTAACCAGCTTCGAGATGCTGCACTTACTGCCTGTTGCGACTTATCACAAGTCAACATCAAGAACGTCATCCAAAGCATGCCAGACCGTATGCAGGCGGTCATTAGGGCTAGAGGAGGCAACACACGCTATTAAAAAGGACAGAAAGCGACAAAAAATCAAACAAGTTTAAATTCGTAGTGCTTTTAACTCTAGTGTAAAATTTTGTGAAAACGTGATTTTTTGCATAAACTTCATTATGAACCCGAAAAACCTTTTAATGTGAAAAGAAGTGATCAGGAACGTTAACTGGATAGACTCCGATCACAATTAGCCAAAATTTGTAGAGCTAAGTGAAAAAAAAAAGGAAGTTGTCATACGTTTTGTACTTGGCCAAGTTTCCGTGCCGGTGAGGAGCTTGAGATCTCGGGTTCGATTCCCAGATCAAATGTTTGTGTGATCTGTATTAACACATTTGTTTCGGTGTTTGTATGTCTTTTATGTATTACATGTATGTTTTTACAAAAAATGCATATAAATTTATTTTTAACACATGTCTCTAGCACCCATCGTATAAGTTCTGCATATTTTGGGACTAGATAGTGTTGTGTGTATGTGGTAGAATATTAATATTATTTCACGAAAGATTAGAGACAAATTGTTTGTGCAAGTCGAAAATATCTTAAAAACACAAGAGAGGTAGAGTGCAAATTACTTAAGATTTTTTTTTGTCGTGAATTTTAGCATTGTCGTACGTTTTATCAGATTTCATTCAGGTGAAAAAATACTATTACGCTATCAAAGTCGAGAGTATAAGCTATTCTGGACAAATATATTCGTTACTTTTATGTCTATTATAGGTCTAAAACTCCTTTTTTTGATATGTTCGAGTATACATATACGATCAAAGTTTAAACCGTTATACTTTTATTAGATTTAAGTCTAATATTCAGAATCCTACATTTTTTTCTGATTATGTGTATATGTCGCCACGCCACGACCTTCTGCGCTGTTTTGTGGGTTTGTACAATTCACAAATTGTTATTCTAAGTCTGCATGTTCTTTGTGTCCGTTTTGTGTATGTTTGTAAAGTTCCCCACGACACAGGATTTATTCCTAGAACAGGTGTCGTCTTAAAAAAAATAAATGATATCCATTTCTAGAGATATATAAACATGTTTTGTGACGTGGCTTAAACTATTGCGATAAGTGGAAAAGGAAATACACATTGTTTTATAGTTATTATATATTTAATTTGAATTGCAAGTGACAAAATAAAAAAAACTTCTAAAACTAGAAATTTAGTAATCATTGTAGATAAAAACAGAATCAAATAAACGTGCAGTCAATAGCAATTAAAGCTAACCCATTGAAACCAATCGATAACATATTTATTGTAACTCTATGTGAGATACTATAAAATAGCAATTACAAAATTACTGAGAAAATGTACTGTAATTAAATAACTTATTACCATTTTAAGGCGGACGAGCAATTTCACATAACATTAAATATTCAACGTTTAACCGAAACAAAAACGGATCCGTCCTTGTGCAAACGAGAACAAAAAGCTGCATTATTAGTCATTTTCACGTACTTGAACGCGAACCAGTTTTTGCTTGGTGTGTATCAATGGAGAGCTGAATGGCGGACTGGAGACACAAGAAACGATGTGCCGCGTGTCGCCATTAGTATGTGCGGTGGCGTTCGATTGTGAGCATTAATTTATTGATAAAATTGTATTGAATAATGCACGCAGAGGCATGCTGTAGTCGTGCCCGTTCGGAGCACGCGCTCGCTTCCTGCGAGAGATTTCGGTAGCGGTACAATACGTGCCGATTTCATTAGCACAAATAACGTTCACAATTAATTGTTATCTGATTTCCTGACGATTTTTTTAGGTAACGGTATTATTTCGTGGTAATATCAGATCAGAGAACAGGTCGAGGTATGTGGAGATCACAAGTATAGGGTAGGCCAAGAATTCGTTAACGTTTGAATCTAACATCTCGCGCAAACATGTTACGGGAGTTCTTGGAACCGATGCTACTGAAATTTGCTGACTACAATCGTAACACAAGGTTTCAATAAGATAGAGCCGCTTGTCACATATCCAATGAGTCCCTGTCGGTGGTCAAAGACATATTGCTGGTAAAGCTGATTTTCAGATGAGGTGACATTTCAGGACCACCGAGAAATCCAGATTTATCCACAGCAGACTTCTTTTTATGGGGTTATTTGAAGAATCGTGTCTACATCAATAAACCAAATGCACTACGTCAACTAAAAGAAAAAATCAGCGCAGAGATGTCGGCGATCTCGTGGTCTCTTTGCCGACGTATATTCGAAAATGTCGGTACTCGCTTAGAAGAGTGTAAACGTCGAAATGGTGGTCGTTTAGACGATGTAATTTTTAAAAAATTATTTCCTACTAATTAACCTTCTTATTAATAAACAATTTTTATAATATGTCAGATGGGTTTTTTTTAAACGATTTTTTCAAAGGTTAACTGATTCGTGGTCCACCCAGTACTATGGCGTCAATGGCAAGTTGAGCTAAAATCTACTTTTGAAATCGGAGTAATGTTTAAAAGCAGTTTTGAGAATGCAAGTACAAATTCCATGTAATGTTGCAGCAAAATGTTACATGTAATATACTGACGTTTAGGAAAACACCATAATCAGAAGAAAAACCTCAGACTCTTGTTCTCAAGAGTCTAAGGTCAAGTCAGAATCAAAAGATACTTCTTTTATATCTTATCTAGCTATAGCATAATACTGTTTGCTAGAGAGTTTAGAATTTAGAAAGAAAGTCCACAAATAATTACATTAATTAAATAGCTCTTCATATTGTGCAGACTTTTCTGAATATTCTAATATAAGAAGTTCAGTTTCAAATTTTATTAAAAGTAATTTACTTTAGAGCCGAAAGAGTAAAGAATTCGACGTAACACTTCTCAAGTGTCTTTTTCTTTACTAAAAGACAATATCCGCGCTAGAAATAAATCCTGTATCGTGAGGAACTTTACAAACACACAAGAAACGGACACAAACAATATCCAGACTCCAAACAATAAATTGTAGATTACACAAATTTTTGTCCCATGCGAGGTTTGAACCCACAATATTCAGCGCAGTAGAGAGCGGCGTAGCGACCGCTTTAACCATTAGGCCAACCCTGCAGACAATGTGCACACAAGTTCATCCTATATCAAACATCTTTACTTTCTATACCTTTTGTTTTACTTTTAATCATCATCACTTGAAATGGAACCACATCTTTTTTCTTTCTAATCGTAAAAAAATAATTTTATGAGAATACCTCAGGCATAAAGACAGTTAGGTACTATATTTGCATCCCAATTTTATATTTGTTGTTTAACCTGAGTAATGAGCACACATTCATATCTTTGTTAGGCACAAATATCCCTCAAGAGGTAGATATTATGCCAATATTTTTTAAATTAAAGTCTATTTGAAATCATAAATTAAAAATATATTGTAAGGAAAAAGGTACTAGGATATTGGTTATAAAAATACTGATGAATTTAAGAAAGTAAGCTAAGATGGACGTCAAAAACGTCAGAGTAGCATATCTGTTACTCAATTATCGGAATTTTGTAAATATGTTAACATTAAATTCATGTATTTTATGCTATGTAGCTTTTGCCCGCGGCTTCGCTCGCGTGGAATTTGCCAGTCTGCCACAATAAGTTTCGTAACAGATGATTTTAAATATATATTTTTTTTTTAAATAAAAAATATCGTATGTTACTTCTAAGACCTCCAAGAACATGTGGACAAAATTTCATGATTATGGATTGAGTAGTTTTCGCGTGAAACTGTAACAAACAAATTTACATACACTCGCATTTATAATTGGGTTATTGTTTTATTCAGTTGAATTTAATTTATCTTTCTCTGCAGAAAATGAAAGATTTCAAAATTTCTATTTATGTTGTTCTAATATGTTATCGCTTTATTGCCATTGACTGCCTTGGTGACGCAGTGGTAGCATATATTATACATATACGACTGCTGTGTTTCGGGTTCGATACCCAAGTTGGGTCAGATGTTTGCATGATCTGCAAATATTTGTTTCGGAGTTTGGTTGTTTTTATGTACCTATAACATGTATGTATTTCCAAAAAATATAGTATGTATGTATTAATACCAGTTGTCTAGTACCCATAGTATAAGCTCTGCTTAGTTTGGGACTAGATGACGTTGTGCCAAATGTCTGACATATTTATTTTCTTTCTATTGGATGCAGGCAGCACAGAATTGGTTATTGTGGCCTGCCTTGGAGGCCTATGGCTAACGCTGTATATTTTTCACCAGTGATGATGATAATGATGATGAATCTAAAAATATATAGCGGTATTTACACAAGCGTACTGCTTAACGCCATCTGTTCAAAAATTCATTATAAGTCAACTACTGTTTCGTAAAAACAGTGATGGCGGCCATTTTCGATATAATAAAATGATCGAACAAAATAAAATGTTCAAGAACTTATAAATCTTTGTCCATCTTTTTGTGCCTGGTATGTTGAACATAAAAGTTATATTGCATTTTAGTCATACAACCTTTTTCGACTTTACAAATTGATCCTGTTTTAAGAATCTTGCCGTAAAAAGAATACAAACTTATTGCAGTTGATCATTTCAAGGTTGCATGGCAAGTATTTTGTATTATTTCTTTATTATGCATCATAACAAATGTTTACAACATTAAAAATAAAAACCAGCAATGATTAATTTTGTTTTCAAAATCTCTTCTGGTAGGAGAATTTCATATTTTTATCTATAACATAACTTGTTGCACGCCATTCTATGTTCTGTTCCAGTCTAACCTTCAGGGTCCTGGTGTATGCCATACCTCTTCAAATACAGCTATATTCCTTGCGGAATAGACACATCAGCGCCAGGAGTCGTCAGACTAAGATATCATCAATTAAATAACTCGCCATTGTGAATGCTTTGGACTGCCTAACGAATTGCTTGAATGTATCAATGTAATTTTTCACAACGGGCGTGCCCAGGCCAAAGTCTTCCGATCGTTCCTCAATATTGTTATAATTCATGTTTGCAACTTATGCTATTTATATTCGTGACTAGTCTAAAGTTTACAATTCTGACGAGCAAACAAATATAACACTTATGTATATACAAAAACTTCAAAAACATAGCCTGTCTCTGTAACCTGTTCCAAGGAGCTGGTGCGCCCACTTAAGCTGATCTATAGCAAGTCTATATTTAGTGCAATATCTCCTACGAAATGGAGTTAAAAATTGCAAAAATGATTCCAATACACAAAATCAATGACATTGAACTGATATCCAATTATAGACCAATCTCAATATAATCATCATTTGCAAACATTTTTTAAATTTTAATGTGTCCATATTTGAAAAATAATCTTAAGGTATATTTTAGTAGTACTCTACACAGGAGTACAAATCTGGTATTCACTGAGACTTTATTTAAAAACATATATTCGGGTCATCAAACTGATTTACCTACGTCGTGCACTGATTTTCGTAGTCTCGAATAAAATCTTGACTTCATAAATACTAGCTGAACCAGCCAACATCACACTTAATTCAGTTATTCTTTGTGGTTTGTAAATGGTTACCAATCTAATTTAGAGCCTGTATCATCCAGAGTGCAACAAGGCGTCTATTTGGGGACCTATCTTGTTTATTTTTGTTATTAACAATGTCTGTCTTATATTATACTCCGGCGTTTATTTATTTGCTGATGATTTGAAGTTTTCAAGACTTATAAAATTTGAGAAGGTGCTAGGTCTCTTCAAACTGATCTCAATAGACTAATTGAGTGTAGTAAAAGTAATAAAATGTACTTAAATATCAGTAAATGTAGGTATGTAAAATTTAATAGGAATTGTAACACCATCAGGTTTGAGTAACAAATCCATAATACCTTTATTAACGATTTGATGAGAAACTAAGCTTTACGCGTCATCTGAATTACAGTATAAAAAGAAAAAAAAATCTCTCCCAAAATCTTTATGTTTGTCTTACGAACTCGTCAAAGCCTTCAAAATCACAGGAGTAAATTATTGCTTTTTAATAGTCTTATTGGAAGCACGTTGGAATATTGCAGTATAATCTTGGAATACTACACAACGCTACGCTTGGAACGAATCCAAAAGTAGTTTCTTCGGCATCTTGCATGTTGCAATGTCCTATCCCAAAAAGTTTGCTGCTATTCAGACAAGCTAAAATATTCTGTGCTGTAATGGACTAATAATATAGAGTGTCACCAACCCTATTCATACCACGAGTGTTTGAAGAGGCGCCTAAGAGGCAACATTACGCAGAACAGCATCACTGCAAAGAGAAGGAAAATTTGAAACAAACCCTATACCTACCAGTTTGGCCAGCGTGGTATAGTAGGCTAAAATCTCCTATCTAAAGAGTGACTTATGTCCAGCAGTGGACTGTTAAAGACGCGAAATAACAACTTTTAACTTTATCAATAGTCTAGTCAGTAATGATGGCAATATTTAATTTGAAATCTTTTATCAGTCGGTTGTAATTAAATGATGCAATCTTTGGTTTGAAGACTGTCAATTACAAAATTAATAGCGCGCTATTGGTAGCCCATCTTAAATATCAAGTGCCCTTAAGAATTTTGGGCAAACTCATCACACCACTGTGTCCACCATTAAGAAGCACTGTTCTGGGTGCCAATCAGCCTTCTGTGCTGTTGTGCAAGGTGTTAAATAGCTGCAGGGATACAGTTGATATCTCCACTACGATTTTTTAAACAAATATAAATAGATTCTGAACTCTAAACCAGACTGTGTTTAACTTTCCAAAGCTGGTCGGTGCTGCTTCTGCCCTTGGGTGACTTTTGCCCAATTTTGGGTGGAGCCAGTGTCGCGACGAGACGGTTGTACAGGGGGATTGTCCAGTCAATTGCGCTGTGTGGTGCATCGGTGTGTGCGGTGGCTCTGACCGCTCAGAGCCTTACGCGGTTACCGCACCGTGTCGACGGAGGCGACTTGCACATTGGCTGGAACTCTACCATGGGATTTCGAGGCGGCAGTTCTCGCAGAAGTTTATCACCGGACCGCTTACTTCCGGGCAAGTAGTGGCTTACCGCCCCTATCCGGAGAGATACGTGAGTGACGCGAGGCCGCTCGTCGAGTACGAGCCACGATAGCTTGTTGGCCAGCCCGACTGGAGACAGTACGTGCTCGCTTTGCTTTGCCCTCCAGCTGGTCATCGCCTAGTGGGCAGGACGACAGATGACAGACGAGACGACACATCTCTCGCTACCTTCGTACGCTCCATGGCCGGTAGTGACAGTTGAATTTACCGAGGTCGCAACCTTCTGCGAAGACGTAATTTCGAGGAAGAAGGCGGCGGAGAAGGCCTGGGAGTAGGATCTCCACTCGGACCACATTCGCCGCCGGCAAACCAGGCGGCGGAGGCGCGCGTACCAGCCCCTCATGCCACTTTGAGTGTGGCTGCGGGTGGACTGCACGAATTTTCTCCGACATCCACTACAGTGGCCAGCCGCGAGAAGGCGACGTCCGCGTGTGCCGTACGTCGCCTAAGTAGAGAGTTTACCCGCAGATGGTGCCCGCACTAGCGGGCAGGCGCTATGAGGGATCTGGATGTCGTAATAACAGCTGTTCCCGGATCCCTCCTATCTCAGGCGCAGATTGGCACACCGTGTGGTTTTAGTCGGTCCGATTCCAACACACCACCCCGCCGTAAACCACGGAGGGCTGGGGTTTTCACGCGTAAAAAAAAGACTGTGTTTAACTTCCAAATAAACAATATTACTAAAACTACTATCTGAGGTTAATAACTATAACTTATATTGCCACTTAGAAAATCGTTGGCTGGCTTTACTTTTTGGTCTTTTCAGTTCATAAAACCATTTTTGATACATTTTTTTGTAATAACACAATAAAATATTGTTAAACCATGTCATTCGTCTTCGAATTAATCCTTCATTATTAATAATATTTATTTAAACCCACCGACTAAATTCAGTGAGCATACACTTCTTCTTTAATTAAAAATAAATCTCGACATACAATTATCTCTGAGTAGCACTGAATTTAAAGACTATTAAGACATCACAACGCTAATGAAGACTAAAATAACATTCTCGACCTCATTTAAATATCCACTCCCGAAAATCACTCAACACACGTTCCATTCTTTCTTTATTTAATGAAGTGCATAAAAATAAGATCGACAAAAGCGTTCACAAAAGAAACACAAAAACAACTGATATCGTGGAAGCGCGCAGTTTTGCATATAGGGCTGACTCGAACCCAACGGCCAATGACAGACGATTGACAAGCAACTCTCATTAAGTCAACCAAAGTAAGCCAACAACGAGATTAATCGATGCTGTGGTCCGCGATTCTGAAGAAAGTTTATATTACATCGAGCTCATATCTTACCGCCTTGACTGGTTTCCTATCATCTCTATGAAATTATAAGATAAGCTTGATATGATAAAATATAATGTCTCACAAAAACTTTATTTGCTAAGTTAATTTTAAAGATGATAATGACAATAATGATGGGCAATTGTAAGAAGTGTGGACCATACATCTGCTCTATTTATTAATACCATCGACAATAAAACATTTGAAACACGTTCTTGAGAATCAATACTCGCGTTCCTTATATGAATTTTTTTGTAGGACGTGATAATGACAATGTAATGTTAAACAGATGCTATAATAAATTGATTACTACTAAATCGAAATTTTTAATCAAATGCCTTATAACTACATCTACCTTTTGGTCATAATGTTTTTTAATATGTGCTTAAAACATTGACATTTTAGGAGGTTCAATTTTATAGATTTTCGATTTCATGGTGGATGGAACTTTGTACTAATTTTCACTTGCTTCTGTGTCTATTCTTGACTTTAATGAAAGTAATGGTAAAACATGAGATGTCAGTAAGTAGAACTAAGTTGACCTCACACATTTATCTCGATAGCTTTACTAATATTTGGAACATCTTAATTAGAGAGGTAAAACCAATTTAAACGAAATACTGTATGAACGATTGCATAGATAATAAAACTTTTTAATTAGCACATTACTGGCTATTGACTAAAAATACAAATAGCTCAAGAACATAAATAAAGTCTTAAAGGTCTCGAACACCACAGCATATTAATGAAACAGCTCTACATAGTATCTACCAAATCGATAGCATCATTTATCATCCTACAAGTCGTTCATAAAGCTACACCAGTTAAAGTGACCAAATGAGCTTGGTGGTTACTACAGCGCCTCTGGACTGATATGACAATGATTTATACATTGTCAAGCGAGAGACAGGGCGTTACTTTCTACGAATAACGACCTGACGAGTATTGACGCGTATCCAAACGTAAGTAACTACGATTAATACCTGTCTCAAACACGTCCCGGAGTGCCTTCGGATTCAGATACATAACTTTATTACACTGCCTTTTTAGCACCGTTCGTTTTTATTCGATTGTTTTTTTAGTCACGATGTAGGTTTTATTTGTTTTGAATTAGATTTTGAGGGAAGCTTTGCCCGCATTAAAGCTCTTGGCCACACAGGCTAATGACTGTTGTTATTTTTCATTCAGTGTCGATAGAACAAATGTTATTTAGACACACAAGTTTATAAAAAATTGTGACGAGATAATATGTCTGCCTTTAATAACTGTCACTATAAAACTAGCTAAAACAGAGTATCTTGTTTTCGGATTGTTAATACAGTAGTAAATAAGAAAACAAGTACTTAATTGGTCTCATGGAAAAGAAAGGTCTTTTTATGTAGAATTGAATCTTACTAAATCAGTGGAAATTTGTCATACTCGTATATGTATTTGGTTCACATTTTAGATAGAAATTATATTTAAAAAATTACCGTACGATATATAAATTCAGCTCTAATGGTTTTTCTTAGTCTACTACTTACCTTTACAAGTCAAGACAATCGAATCTGTTTAATAAGGAAAAATTAATGGTTTACATATGATAATTAACTCGTAGATGTTTATTTGTTTTCTAGCTACTTACAAGAAAATATGTAACTAAAATTTATTAAGTATGGAATTGTAATCATCAAAATTTTATCGACGGTATCGATAGCACCAAAAATATAGTGTGACTCAGATATTCGATTCAACACCATCTATCGAATCAACAACAATACGTCAAAGGCATCAAATAGAACATACCAATATTAAAAAATTGAATACTTAAGGAAACTTAGGTGAAATATATAAAATTCATTATACTTTACAAAATATTTTGAATTATTTTTTCTTATTCTTGACTTTTCATTTACTTATGGAACAATTAACAAAATCTGGTACTGTGACCTTCTATGAATTAGATAATTTGCACGTAAATTAGAAAAAAAAACACCACAAAACAGATCATTATTTATTTTGTTTTTTAGATATGTGTAAATACTCTGGGTAAAATATTAAAACCCCTGGTATTTTTCTTATAAAAATATATAGACACAACAATTTTTTTATTTAAAAAAAATTACATTTAATAAAAGTTTTAAGTAAAGGTGTTTTAAATATAAAATCTACCTTGTAACAAATAAATGCAGCACTTAAAAACACGAAATAAAGTACTAAAAAACTTTAAATAGATTTATTATAAAAAACGAGCAATTTTGTTCTATAACTAGATACACAGGCTTCTCCAGCTTTTATATAAGGCACTTTCTTGCACTGCATTCGTCGAGGGCAATTACATGAGATCAGAATACCGACAGCATCTTTTTATATACTTAGTCTGGCCATAAATACTGTTACACTTAATTATAAAAAAATATTACATTTGAATTTCGAATCTGTCATTTTTATACGATTGTTCATTGTGTTTTCTCATTTTGGCGCCAATACATTGTAAAATATTTTGCGATATTAAAATGGTGTGGGGTGATAAAGAGAACCGAATCGCTGTGATAGCATTACACAAAGTAGGTATGGAGCCAAATGCAATTTTTAAAACTCTCCATACACTTGGTATTAGTAAAATGTTTGTGTACCGGGCTATTAATAGGTACAATGAGACCTCCTCTGTTTGTGACAGAAAAAGATCTGGCCGTCCACGTAGTGTTCGTACGAAAAAGGTGGTCAAAGCAGTAAGGGAAAGAATTCGAAGAAATCCTGTCCGAAAGCAAAAGATTTTATCTCGGGAAATGAAGATAGCACCTAGAACCATGTCGCGTATTTTAAAAGATGACTTAGGACTTGCAGCCTATAAGAGACGCACTGGCCATTTCTTAACTGATAATTTAAAGAAGAATAGGGTGGTAAAATCGAAACAACTACTGAAGCGGTACGCAAAGGGAGGTCACAGAAAAATTTTGTTTACGGATGAGAAAATTTTTACAATTGAGCAACATTTTAACAAACAAAATGACCGTATTTATGCTCAAAGCTCTAAGGAAGCTTCCCAATTAGTCGACAGAGTGCAACGTGGACATTATCCGACTTCAGTGATGGTTTGGTGGGGTGTTAGCTATGAAGGAGTGACTGAGCCATATTTTTGTGAAAAAGGTATCAAAACATCGGCACAAGTGTATCAAGATACCATTCTTGAGAAGGTAGTTAAGCCCCTTAACATCACCATGTTCAATAACCAAGTATGGTCCTTCCAGCAAGACTCGGCGCCGGGTCATAAAGCTCGGTCCACGCAGTCTTGGTTGGAATCGAACGTTTCGGACTTCATCAGAGCTGAAGACTGGCCGTCGTCTAGTCCCGATCTTAATCCGCTGGATTATGATTTGTGGTCAGTTTTAGAGAGTACAGCTTGCTCTAAACGCCATGATAATTTGGAGTCCCTAAAACAATCTATACGATTGGCAGTGAAGAATTTTCCCATGGAAAGAGTGCGTGCTTCTATTGATAACTGGCCTCATCGTTTAAAGGACTGTATTGCAGCCAATGGAGACCACTTCGAATAAGCTTTTTATATTTTTAATTGTTTTATATTTATGTATTAAACTGACACACTGTAAAAGTAATAAATGTTATTTGCAGTTAACAATTTTCTTTTTTCTTTATTACAATATTTATGGCAAGACTAGGTATATTCAGGCAATAAAACGCTGGTCCCGGAATCCACAGCACTACACAAAAACCTGCACGCACCCAACGCTGACCAGTTATTTGTCAAAAACAAAATTATATTCTGATTATTATTTCAAGTCGGAGAGGTGGAGGCGCGCGGCATCCGCCTGCCGGCCGCTCGCCACCGCTATGCTCCGCTCAGAGATGCAGGCGATAAAACGACAATAAAATACATAAATAATTCATATCAGAAACGCGAGTATTGATTCGCAAGAACGTGTTTCAAATGTTTTATTGTCGATGGTATTAATAAATGGAGCAGATGTATGGTCCGTCGTTCTTGCGTATGCTCATCATTGCTCTCGTTGGCAGTTCAATTAATCAAAATCAAATTTGTTATTATTGATATGACAGTTCTCTAAATGAATTCTATTTTAAAAAATAAAATAATAATTCAGTTACGTACTTAAAAACATACATACGTATATGTAATACATACATAAAATAACGCCTGTTTCCCTGAGGGGTAGGCCGAGGCATATTAAACGTCCACTTTTCGCCAGTTTTGGTCCAACGTAATAAGTGGCGAACCTGTTGCATACGTAAATGTATAGATGATATACGAGGGTAAGTTTTTAAGTTCGCGGAATGACAGTGAAAAAGGCGGGTAAACGCGCTCTTTTGATGCCTACCGTATTCAGTGACTCATAATTAGTCTGCATAGTAAAATTTGTTGTGATTGGATCATTAGTTATTAAACTATCGTTGACCAAGTATTTTAATCGGGAACGAAGTGAAAAAAATGGTGAAAATTGAATTCCGTGCGGTGATAAAGTTCCTTACTAAGCAAGGAAAGTCTGTTCAAACCATACTCAATGAAATGTCATCGGTTTACGGGGATTCTTGCCCAGGAAAAACAATGGTCTACAAGTGGCATAGTTTATTTAAACAAGGCAGGGAATCACTTGAAGACGACCCGAGGCCGGGGCGCTCCGTTGAGGTGACTACGCCAGAAGTTATTGCAAAAGTAGAAAAAATTGTATTGGAAGATGCTCGACTAAAAAAGAAACAACTCGCAGAAATGGTTGGAGTATCGGATACAACAATTTTTAAAATTTTACACGATCATCTTGGCATGACTAAGGTTAGCGCACGGTGGGTGCCGAGAATGCTCACGCCATTGCAAAAACAACAGCGCGTGGAATGTTCACGTGCGTTTTTGGACCTCTGCAATGAAGACAAGGATGGCGTATTGAATCAAATTGTTACTGGGGATGAAACTTGGGTTCATCATTATGAACCCGAGTTCAAACAAGACTCCATGCAGTGGCACAAAAAGGGCACAGCACCACCCAAGAAATTTAAGGTTTCACAGTCGGCTGGGAAACTCATGGCAACGATTTTTTGGGACTCAGAAGGAATATTATTGATAGATTATAAAGATAAAGGCATTTCTATAACGGGGGAATACTACGCTTCAATCTTAGAACAGTTAAAAGAAGCCATCAAAGAAAAAAGACGGGGAAAATTAACGAAAGGTGTCCTGCTATTGCATGACAATGCTCCCGTTCACAAGAGCCGAGTCGCACTGGCTGCCCTGCATAAGGTGGGCTTCGATATTTTGAATCACCCACCCTACAGTCCAGATTTGGCTCCGAGTAATTATTATCTCTTTCCAAAAATGAAAAAAGAATTACGTGGTAAGAAATTTTCAACTGATGAGGAGGTTAAGGAGGCGGTTTCGGCGTATTTTTCAGACTAAGATAAAACTTTTTTTTTCGAGGGAATAAAAAAACTAATTGAAAGATCTGAAAAATGTATTCGTGTTGCAGGGGAATATATAGAAAAAGAAAAATAATTTTGTGTTTTTATTATTACTCAATACCCTCCATTCCGCGAACTTAAAAACGCCCCCTCGTATGTATATAGACTTAGAAAACGCGAGACTTACAATACTTAGTGCTTTTTAGGATAAAACACCCTAAAGAGGATTTAGCAAAGTGAATGCTTTGTAATTTTAATTTAACTTAGAAAGAGATACAACTATTAAATGTCATTCATATTTTTATGAAATAAATTTATTTATAAGTCATTAACTTAATGATCATAATACTTTAAATAATTTAAAAACAAACACATTTTGTTAATTTAGTTTTGTAAAACAAATAATTACGATGATGACTGCCTCGGTGGCGCAATGGTAGCATATGCGACTGCTGTGCATGAGGTCTCGGGTTCGATTCCCAGGTCGGACTAAACGTTCTTATGATCTAAAAATATTTGTTTCGGAGCTTGGGTATTTCTATGTATATTATGGTATGTATTTAAAAAATGTTTATATATTCTTATATATTCTATCAATCATAGTATAAACTCTGGCATTGTATGACAAATGTGAATTTATTTATTTAATTATTTCACATAATTTACTAATGTCATTCTTTCAACCTACTGTTAAAAGTATGACTGCATTCAATAAATGTTTCATAACTTTATCATGAACAAAAAAGTGAACACGATCGATCGATCATGTTTACTGAGCCATTCATTTATTCTTTCATTTATAAAAACAATCATAAGTGTGTCATTACCATTATATATTTGTAGCGCTTTTGAGTGTACGATATACCGGATTAATATATATAATTAGCGCTGGTAAACTATAACAGCTTTAAAATACCTCTGTTGCCCTAAAGTTGTGACTTTTGTTTCGCTCCTATATTATGACAAGCATATTTTCATCTCACTCGGTTGTGATATTCGGATTGAAAAAGAGAATAATGATTAAACGCTCTTGGACTATTTGAACATAGTTGTACGAACCAATGAGCTCGTGGTATGGAGGTCAGCAAGGATTGTAGGCGGACTTAAGCAGGTGCATCGTTCGTACTGTACTGTCTCATGATGGCTCACAGTCATTACTCATATGCAATGTTTTTGTATACCTTAATTACTACTGTGACTGCGTATTAATAGAATGAGTATAAAAGTAACAACACTGTAGGTGGTTAAATAATGAGAATAATGTTTGTAATCATCGTATTTAAACTTTTGTTTCAACGACCTTTTTTATTTCTTTCATGCATACTTTACCTTTTCGTTAAGCAAAGGATATGTGTCATCTTTGAGACTACTAGGACAAGATTAAAAAATGTCAGTTATTTTTTGAAACTCTATAAATATTTTTTATGAAATCTACAGATAATTTCAAGACAGTAGGGTGTAGACATGTAGGGGATGCTTCCACAAACTGTAAACTTTGTGTCAATAGACTATTATATAACATTTTAAATGGGACTCTCGTATTTTTTTTGTTGGCGCCTCAAATTACATAAAGCATAACGATATTAGGGACTTGCTGATATGCTATTATATAATATTATTCCGTTAAATTGTTTAAAAAATCCTTATCTTTTACTTTGAAAAACAAATATTAGTATTTAATAAACAAGCATCTAATTCATTGACCGCAACGTCGGGTTCTTTTAAGTCCATATTCTGTCTACATATCACGGGAAAAATACGTCAAGTAAAGTCCAATTACGTTATTTAAAAAACGTATGAAGCGTACATCAAAATTAAATAATACGGTGAGTGGGATCAAAGATGCCGCGGAATGAAGATTTGCCCCGCCAAATGTCAACAAGACCGCGCCGACAAAGGCGAAGAGAGCGCAAGGCTGCAAGTCGGAATGAAAAATCAGGGATATGCTGACCTGATGTATACTCAGATATTTTTATACTTAATACGGCAAAACAATAAAAAGTTAGACATTCGTTTGTAGGTCGCGTTGAATTTGAAGATATCCTTAGAGATTTAAATATTCTTGAATGTAACATATGACTGTACGGATGGGGTAGTAGTTTTAGCCCGTTGCCTCGCCGCTTCCTACTATCACAGAATGCTAAGAACAATATTTTATCGAAGGCCTCTCGGCTAGTATGTTGAGTGTTGTGGGTCCGTATCTGCTTTTTTAAAAGGAGAGATTGATAGAGACATTTACTTGCAACAGCTAGAAGAGTATAAGCAGGGATCGCAGGTATGCATGCTACAAAAGTCTATTTACGGACTCAAACACGCCAACAGACTTTGGAACCTGAAATTAAGTTCAGTCTTAAATGAGCTAGGAATGACTCAATTTAAAACACATACTTGTGTCTATTATAATGATAAGAAGAATACTTTTATAGCTATCTGGGTGGATAATTTAATTCTGTTCACTTCTGAAAAAAGTACCAAAAATGTTTTCAAGGAGACATTAGAACAACATTTTGATATGAAAGATTTTAGTCCAGCAAGTCAATGTGTTGGTCTACATATTACTAGAGATGGGACAACGTGTTACTTGATCAAGAAAAGTACATATTGAAATATTAGAAAGATTTAGAATGTCCGACTGTAAGCCCGTGAAAACACCATCCCCATATGGGACAACAAGTTCTGTGATCCACAAATTGTTGTAGTTGTTTATAAAGTCTCTGCGACATAGGATTTATTTCTAGTGTGAGAGTTGTCTTTCTTAAAACAAAAATAAATAAATATAGATTTCTGGAGCTTAATATACGTATCCACTTATTCAAATATTCAAAAGTGGTGTGTTCAATAACGTCCAACTAAAACTTATAATTATGTTTATGTGACAAACTGACAACCCTAAGTTAGTATACAGGGGTCAGGTATCTACGACGCGCCACGCTTATTTCACGGTAATCAGTTAATTGTGCACCCTCAACCAGTTTTTGAATATCTATCCAGTGTGGAAATGCAGTCCCTTTAGATAGAGATTTCTATTAAATGTTTCTCATAGTGATTTCAACGTAGAGAATAAACCGTTCAGGCTACAAACTCGGTATTTTAGCAGCTGGTGTTTTTATGTTCTAAGCGCCCACTAAGAAGTATATTTTGGAAATTTCACCGGTGAAATAAGCGATGAACGTTCGCATGCAATAACAAAATAAGAAACAAACACACGAGGGTAGCCGCAGGCAACGGTTATACATATAAAAATTTTTATAAGGAACTTATCGTAATTATATTAAGACCAAAGCAGATATATTTTTCATTTACATGTTGTGTTACGATATAACTCTTAATTTTTAATTTTAGTGATTTTGTTATGCTGTCGTAATATGCATTAATAACTCTATTGCTTTTGTGTGTGTAGGCTAACATTTTAGAGTTTATATAATAGACAATTACAAAAAAATTAATAAAAAACAAAAAAAAATGATTTTGCGTTTAAACTTAACTTTAAATTATAAATTATCAGACATAAAAAGAAAAAGCATTCTGCAATAACTAGCTATAATTTCCACTACAAGTTATGCATTCAATTTAATATCAAATCAGTGAAGTCTAATTTACTCTTTCATCTGCTCTAGTTTCGACATCACCGATTGCAACATATACGCGTATTTTGCATAATCGCATCTTCGAAGTTGCAATCAGTTCGAATTCGTTAATAAATATTGAAATTAATGCTGATTTCCATTAGGACCACACACGAAGCGACGTGTTTGTCGTCTTTTGAAACAGGCTATTTATATTTAAACGGTTTTAGCGCTGATATTATGCAGACCACATATTATCATGACATCACTTAAAATCTTTTATCTCACGAAGAAAGAATTCGTATAAACTTCGATTAACATAATTAACTATTCACTACGGGATCAATTTACAATCACGTTAAACAACATCAGCTAAACTATCACTATGAAGCATTTCTGAATATGTTTTAATGAATTTTAAATTAAGTGTGTGCTCTTTGGCCTATGTTCTATTGTAACGTGTCTAAGTAGATATATATTTGCTAGCTTTACTGTTCCTGGAGTCTTCGACAAGTTTCTGACTGAAATTGATGTAGCTGCCACTGATTACTCAGTAGCAAGTTCAAATTGCTGTTTTTCAAAGACTCTTTCAATAATTTTTGATCACCACGTTCATTAGTAATGCGGTTTCGTGCAGTTCTTGGTATGTTGCTATTCTAACCAGCAGTGACGAATCATCCAATAGCAAGTTGCTCACAATAAATATTTCGGAGATCTGAATATTTTAAGTTGTAATGTTTCTTGTTCATGTCAAAGTATTATAGAATTTGAACAAGGTTTTTAAAACACAATATGAATATTTTAGACATAATATATCGAAGTTTATATATTTTAACATAAAATAACACCAAATGCGCACCAGAACACGGTGTGTGCGCACAACGAGGACTGCCAAAAATCTTGAAAATTACTAAATACTAATAATGTGTCGTAACAGGTGTTTTACTTTTTCTTATCACGTACACTATGGTTTTAAAATGATATTTATTGTTTTCTGTTAGCAGTCCTATGTGCCCGTAATATTAGTAGGATGCTTCATACTTTTAACCATGAATATTATATCTACAATTATTTCAATTAATTAAAAAACTTGAGCTTATATTATTGATCTCTATAAATAAAGATGTTAAATTGATTTGTGTACGTTTAGAAACAAATGAAGTACTACACTGCTTGAGTTCTTTAATGTGGCGTATAAAACTCCTTCAAAGGTTTTTTCATCTTCTTTGTTTCTCATTTCTAGTTAATATAATCACTCTTACGCACGACCGTCACAAAACAATATAATACTTAACTAAATATATGCATATAACAGACGTTTGTCACAAAAACAAATGTTCTATTTATTATACATTAAATATGTTACCTTCCATAATCCTTTTTTTATTGTATCTTACAAAATTTTTCAGTTTATTTAGTCACTATTGTATATCTTCTAATTGAAGACTAATTCTTATCCATTATTACTGTTCAGGTATTAGTCTTCCCACATATGATTTTGTAATAAATGTTATAAAAAGGTATATGAAAGTTAGTTATGAATGTGATGATCCTCAGTTCCCACGGGCCGGTGTGGACAACGAAATTTCTCTCACGCTTACCTGACGTTAAGGCACAGTCCAACGGATATAAATTACGAAATTTATATTTTTTCGTATCTTATTCTGCAATGCCATGTTTAGCAATTATAACTAGCTAACCTAAAAACGTATTCTTATGTGATATTTTACCTAATCAGAACACGAACACAATCTAAAACTGTGACCAATCGCGAGTTATTAAGAGACTGTTTGTATTAAATCATTGCTAGCATCTGTGCTGTCGCATTTCTTGGTGAGTGCGAGAACGGAGGCCCATTGATGCAGAGCTGACAGTTATTGTGGTAAGAGAGCCTTACACTGCCAAGATGGCTGTCATGCCTTTTACGTCTCCAAGCGGGGCGTGAAAAAGCATCTCACTAGGCCGCCATAGTGTGTATTCACCACACTACATTGTCTGTATTTGCAATGAGTATGGTGACCACAACTCTTAGATTCTATTCATGCTTTCCATCAGGCATAGTAGAGTTACTTTGGCAGGCTCTTAATATAGAAAATCGTATTATATTCATCATCATCAAAAGACTTTAACAGTCCACTGCTGTAAGGAGGTTTTGCTCTACTATACCACGTTGACCAGGCGAGTTGGTATAGGATTTGGTTCAAGTTTTCCTTTCCCTTTGTAGTAATATTTTAACTCCGTTGTTTGCACCCTCAGTCACCTCTTACGACACCCACGGACGAATTGGGGTGTTGACACTCTGTAATCTGTTTATCCATCTTATCTCATCATCATCTCTTCCTTCTTTTACATATGTACAGTCTATATAATAAATTGAAAATGGTATATATATATAAATGTAATCATACAACTTTATTTTGGGTAAATTTCAAAATGTTTTCTTATTGTAAAATTTTTAAAAACTGAACGTAATAATCAGGTTCAAATTTTAAAAATAGGTAAGGTAGGTGCATAGATATGTATCTTAAATATATAAAAAAGTAATAAGTATATTTTACGACCGCGTTTATTATTAGACTTATAGTTATATTCTACAATATTACTTTGAAATACATTGTTTATACCTTCACAAGTAAACTGCATTTCACAATAATTCAATAACACCAATATTTACCTATTGAGAAAATAATTAATAACCTATCACTCGAAAAGCAAGCAAATTATACATCAACATAAAATAATGAGAAAGTACAAAGTTCCTCGGCCTATTGCAATACCCTTGCGACAAAAGTTAACAAAGTTTTTAATCAAATTGAATATACCTTCAAACGTTTAAAATTAACATTGAAGTTTTTTTTAAAGAATTAACCCCACTGTGCACAACTTCTCCTTAATATAAATCGAGACAAGTGAAGCCGCATCCCAACAAAAATTGTCTGATTGATCCTTTCACTTCATTGACTACGGTTAATGGACAATATAGCAAAAACTTCACTACGCTCCAAGAATACAGAAAGTCTATCGCGGCGTCAGTCATTGTTACAAAAGAAAATGGTATGAATTAAAAAAAATACGAACAACAACAAAAAGTCGTTCTCATGGTTATAACATGTAAACCATAGCAGTATTTTTATGATGAAATTATTAACGTCTTGTTAAGTAAATGTTTGAAGTCACCTTTTAAGTGTATTAACAAAAAAGTGTATATTTGTTCTGCACATTTTTTAAATAGGCGGATACGTGAGCGTAAATGCATACATACATGCATGTGTGATACATACGTGCATGCACTTACGCGTACGGATCCCTGTTGGTATAGTTGTTAGTAACCCTGTCTGCTAAACCAGAGGTACAACCTCGGATTCGATCCCACCCAGGACAAATAATTGTATGACAAGCACAATCATTTGTTCTATCTGTGTATAATTTATCACAAAGTATCGATTAGAAATCAAGTTACCATAGTAAAAGCTTTGTCTGATTTGAGACCTCACTGTCGTGTCTGAGATGTGTCAAGTTATTATATTATTATTATTCTACACTCAAGTCCTTAGGAGTAAAGGGGTGTATTGAATAGGCATATGTTGTGCGTACACGTGACGTGTAAAGATCGTAATGATAAAGCTTAAGTATCAGGCACTGATCTGGTTATCTACTTAGTCTGGCCATAAATACTGTTACACTTAATTATAAAAAAATATTACATTTGAATTTCGAATCTGTCATTTTTATACGATTGTTCATTGTGTTTTCTCATTTTGGCGCCAATACATTGTAAAATATTTTGCGATATTAAAATGGTGTGGGGTGATAAAGAGAACCGAATCGCTGTGATAGCATTACACAAAGTAGGTATGGAGCCAAATGCAATTTTTAAAACTCTCCATACACTTGGTATTAGTAAAATGTTTGTGTACCGGGCTATTAATAGGTACAATGAGACCTCCTCTGTTTGTGACAGAAAAAGATCTGGCCGTCCACGTAGTGTTCGTACGAAAAAGGTGGTCAAAGCAGTAAGGGAAAGAATTCGAAGAAATCCTGTCCGAAAGCAAAAGATTTTATCTCGGGAAATGAAGATAGCACCTAGAACCATGTCGCGTATTTTAAAAGATGACTTAGGACTTGCAGCCTATAAGAGACGCACTGGCCATTTCTTAACTGATAATTTAAAGAAGAATAGGGTGGTAAAATCGAAACAACTACTGAAGCGGTACGCAAAGGGAGGTCACAGAAAAATTTTGTTTACGGATGAGAAAATTTTTACAATTGAGCAACATTTTAACAAACAAAATGACCGTATTTATGCTCAAAGCTCTAAGGAAGCTTCCCAATTAGTCGACAGAGTGCAACGTGGACATTATCCGACTTCAGTGATGGTTTGGTGGGGTGTTAGCTATGAAGGAGTGACTGAGCCATATTTTTGTGAAAAAGGTATCAAAACATCGGCACAAGTGTATCAAGATACCATTCTTGAGAAGGTAGTTAAGCCCCTTAACATCACCATGTTCAATAACCAAGTATGGTCCTTCCAGCAAGACTCGGCGCCGGGTCATAAAGCTCGGTCCACGCAGTCTTGGTTGGAATCGAACGTTTCGGACTTCATCAGAGCTGAAGACTGGCCGTCGTCTAGTCCCGATCTTAATCCGCTGGATTATGATTTGTGGTCAGTTTTAGAGAGTACAGCTTGCTCTAAACGCCATGATAATTTGGAGTCCCTAAAACAATCTATACGATTGGCAGTGAAGAATTTTCCCATGGAAAGAGTGCGTGCTTCTATTGATAACTGGCCTCATCGTTTAAAGGACTGTATTGCAGCCAATGGAGACCACTTCGAATAAGCTTTTTATATTTTTAATTGTTTTATATTTATGTATTAAACTGACACACTGTAAAAGTAATAAATGTTATTTGCAGTTAACAATTTTCTTTTTTCTTTATTACAATATTTATGGCAAGACTAGGTATAATAGTGGTACCAAGTGATCTGCTGTATCAAAATTCGTGAGAAATTACTTTTGTGTTACTCATCTAGAACATATTTATATTCTTGGATATTACAAACTTTTTCAAATAAATATGTTAATATATCCAGTGACCACATAAAAAAACTAAATTCGTAAAAACGAGTTCCCGCCTGCGTGTATTTTGGTTCTCGCGTGGTAAAACGTAACTCTTATCCTTTCTTAAGAATCATTGTATATCCATGCCAAATTTTGATTATGATCTCATTCATTAGACAGATTTACTTTCACATTTATAATATTAAGAATTTAACGCTCTCACATCGATACATAAGTTTATAACAACTTTTTCCAATATATTTTTTCCTGTGAAGAATCGCAGAGACCGTAACCAAAAGGATCTCACAAACACCTCCATTGCGGTCACTATTAAGCTCGCATTGTATAGTGTACAATAAGGTACATGACAGGTTATATTTTGTACACTCACTGATATTAAGGAACGCTGTCTGCACGGTGATTGGGAAGGCACCTTGCGATGGCCGTGGGAGACCTACGCACAAGCCTTTAGCCGTGGGAACTAACAATAATTGGGTTTTGTAACCGTACTAAACGTTATAATTATGCTCTAGTATACATATATAATACTTTATGATCTAATTAAGGTATGTGTTATTATAAATTACTTTAGTATGAGATTAAAGAAAAAGTAATAACATTACAATATAAAAATTAATTGTGTTGAGGTTATTTTGGATAAATAAGGTAACCTTTATCTTCTGTAGAGATATTTATTATATCCTAACACACAATAGTGAAAACAATCGGTATTGTACACGTTGCGAACAGGGTAAGGGCAAAACAGAAAGAGAGAGGACATCGGTAGTAGATCAATATAAGTTATAAGGAATTTGTGTTGCTAATAATATAAATTTTAAATTTTACTAATTGCCTTTATTGCTATATCCAACAAGTAACTTTTTTAAATAATGTGTAGACAATTAAGTGTCAATAACAAGCTTTAAGCTACCCATATATTCTTTGGTTTTAATAATTTAATATTCTAACGTGCCTGATTAATTTAGGTGCTATTTTAAATAAGATACTTTATGTATTACATAGCAATGTCACATTTTACAGAATACCCAGAATACCCAAGGCAAGAGGGTAGAGGTGTTTCTTATTCTATAGTTTCCGAAGTCTGTGATTTAAAAAAAAAAACAGATTATACAAAAACAATGATTGATCATTTACATCAAAATTTTATTATATATATTGTTATTCACAATTTAAATTGTTATAAGACACACTGTGGTAACCACCATCATAATGCTTACAATTTATATGTAGTAAATAACAGTGAGTGAACAATGTAATAACAACAATGAATACATTAGTTATTCAATGTTCGCAATCTAACTACGAAAATGCACATGGCTTAATAGACGCGACATATTGTAAATCATTTACATACTAATGATCATAATGTTACATGCAAAAAATATTCAATAAGCTTGCAACCCTTCATCTATTGAATAGAAAAACAATCATTATAGACTTTTCGTCAATATTTTCGAGTCATGAATATGCAAAAATAACAATTAGAGTGGGTAATCAATATTGGTATTGATCTTGAACTTTAGTCGAATCATTTTAGGATCATTAATTGATGCTGTCAGTTTTGTTCCCTGTGCCATTTTTTTAAAGCAAGGGTTAAAAAAATGCCACCGGATATCTTTTTGCACCTGATCGGTCTTTGGTTTGTAACAGAGAATAATAGTTTTGAATTGTACGATATATTGGAGAGGGGTACTTTTTTTCGTGTCGAAAGGATGCACGATAAATGTTTAAAGAAAATTGAATGTGAAATAAAACGAATTTCGATTTAATATTTTAAGAAAATATTTATTAATACTACGTGAAAATCATTTGGTAGGAATAGTGTGCCCTCATGTCATTATGAAATACATTTACAAGTAAGACTTTGCCAATGAAACAACAATTTACATTAAGTATGTACTTCTTTCTCATTACGTTGTTGTTGACGACTACATGTATCTAGGACAAACTATCCAGTTAGGTAGGTCCAACTTCGAAAAAGAGGTCAATCGTCGAATCCAGCTAGATTGGACAGCGTCCCGGAAGCTACGACTGGCGTTTCCTCGTCACAAATACGGTACTGTCTTAATCTTAAGTCTTTGACCAGTGTGTGTTGCCAGTGATTACTTGCGGCACAGAGACGTGGTCGCTCACTATGGGCTTGATAAGAAGGCTCAAAGTTACCCAAAGAGCAATGGAGAGGGCAATGCTCGGAGTTTCTGTGCATGATCGAATCAGGAATGAGGAGATCCGCAGACGTCTAAGGTCACCGGTATTGCCAGTAAAATTACTAAGCTTAAGTAGCAGTGGGCGAGGCACATTACACGCAGAAATGATGGCCGATGAGGCCATAAAGTTCTGGAGTGGCGACAGCGTACTGAAAAACGCAGCGTTGGTAGGCCCCCCACAAGGTAGTCAGATAACCTGGTGAAGGTTGCACGAAGCGGCTGGATGCGGGCGGCACGGGACCGGTTGTTGTGGTGAACGTTGGGGGAGGCCTATGTCCAGCACGCGTGTGCTGTACGTCGCCTAAATAGAGAGTTTATCCGCAGATGGTGCCCGCGATAGCGGGTAGGCGCCAGGAAGGTTCTGGGTGTCGTAATAATAGCTGTTCCCGGATCCCTTCTACGTCAGGCGCAGAGTGGCACACCGTGTGGTTTTAGTCGGTTAGTCGGTCTGATTCCGACACACCATCTCGCCGTAAACCCCGGTGGGGTGACGGCCCGAGGGGATTTCCACGCGTTAAAAAAAATGGCCTATGTCCAGCACTGGACGTCTTTTGGCCGAGATGAAATGATGAAATGAAATGACTTCTTGTTAGTTGTTACTATTGTCCGATTTATACCAAATCTTCTAATACACATAGCGTTATCTACTTGTCACAAAAAGAAACATCTGTGGTCCAGATTATGAAGTATGATTATTTAATGATCTTATTACGGTATATAACGTAGATTGTTTAAATATATGTTGTTAAAAAACTGTTTTTACAAATAAAAAGTATCTAATCATGTTGTTTTCTTTACATATCTACATCAGATGATTTTAGTATTCGGTCATATTTTGTTTGGTCCCTATCGGCGCCTACACGTTTTATGACGGCAATTTATACTCAAAATAACTGTCGAACTATTTCACGCTGTTCGAGACCAATAACAGCATAGTGCGATCAAAGTCGAAACCAAAATATTAGTTTACGTTACGTTCCCTAGAGGGAGCTGTTACAAACCTAGATCGCGCTATCGTTGTGTTACACGCGTTAGTTTATAAGGCCTACAAACATTTTGTATGACGAGAACAAAATTGTAGGAGTACAAGACTGTAGTTTAGTACAAGGCGACAGCCAATTAAACCGTGGAGTCCTACGAACCCATAGTACAGTGCACAGTGGTTTTATTTGAATCCCTACTAGTGTCACACACCCAGTCCAACGATACCACGCTTGGTATCAAATATTGGTCCTACGCGCCGGGTTAAGGACTACTTTACGGCGTCACCGTTGGCGTCGCCTCCCTCGTGTAACTCGCAGTGGATCGCTGCACTAGAGTACACGCTCACCGCAGCAGCGGCAGCTACGTCTGTAGTCGTTGTTGGCGAGATCAGCCGCTGCGTGTTAGTTCAACATTGCCGCCACAGAGGACGTGCAATATCCAGTGCTACACAGGCGAAGCGCAACACATCACGAGCAAGTTAGCAGACCCTTTCACCGGAAGCCGCTTGCAGATCAACCACCTGTCCACCAGAGGTCGCTACTTTGATGTCAACAAAGTGTTTGTGTCAAATGTGAATTTGTGAGTACAATTTCTATTTTATTAAGTTCCTGAGCAGTAATTAAATTCAAACAATCAAGTTAAACTATTATAGACTTTATTTCTATGAAATAATTTACTTTGAAGAATCGCAAGAAATTTGGGACTTGTAAAAATTTGTAGTTAATATTTTGGACTTGTAAAATTTCTCGTGTGCATGGTAGATTTAGAACTTAGAATAATTTAAGAAAAACGGGGGAACGGGGAACCTATGCCCGATTTCTACCCGACTTTTAGAATTTTAAAACACTTGTAAAATTTTAACCAGTAATTGAGACTTAGAAGATTTTAGAGTTGATTTTGAGATACTTGTAGTTTTTTCTCAGAACCGCTTAAGTTAAGTTTAAAAATTTATTTTCAAGTTAAATTTTACTTTTTTTAAAAACATACCTACAAAATGGAAGGGTCAATTAATCTTATGAAAAGTTTATATAATGTCATAAATAAGGGATTGATTAATTTTAAGAAAAGCGGTAAGGATAGATTAACCTCAGAGTATATTGAAACAAAACAAGAATTATTAGAAAAAGATTGGGCTATGTTTAAAAATACTAATTCTAAGTTATTTGAAAACTTTAAACTAGAAGACATAGAAAACTCTGAGGCAAGTGATATTTATGATAAAGTAGAGGATATATATATAATTTATAAAAGTTTATTGAAAACAACACTCAATAAAACACTTGTTGTTAAAGGTTCAGTCCTACAAACTGATCAGAATCCTAGTACTTGTAAATCTGCTAATACGTTCGTACAGTGGCCTAAAATAGCTATACCGACTTTTTCGGGTAAATATGGAGAGTGGACAACCTTCCACGATCTTTTTATGTCGTTGGTTCATAAAAATGAATCTTTGGACAATGTGCAAAAACTTCATTATTTGAAGAGTCATCTTTGTGGTGAAGCAGAGCAATTGATCTGTCATACGCCAATAACCGATTCTAATTATATGCAGTGTTGGACTCAATTAGAAAAACGTTATAGCAACAAGAAATACTTAACAAACTGTATTTTAAAAAGATTGTTTGGTCAAAAACGTATGCATGTGGAATCAGCAACATCATTAAAAGAGCTGCTTGACACCACAAGCGATTGTTTAAATGCGCTCACCAATTTAAGTATCAATGTGACTACATGGGATGTTATTATCATACATATAATCACTTCCAAGTTAGATGATGAAACACGAAAACAATGGGAGCTCAGTGTTTGTAACGATTCCAATAACGACTTGCCGAGTTTCAATCAATTTCAAGTTTTTATCGAAAATCGTTTTCGCGCTCTAGAATGTCTAGAGCCAAGTTCAAACAGGGGTACGGTTCATGGGGTCAGTGGTGTAAGTTTGAATGCTCATAGTACAAAGACAATGGTGGCAACTAGTACAATGAAGGTAAGATGCGAATTTTGCACAGAGAATCACAAACTATGTTTCTGCAAACGATTCGTTAAAGAACCTATAGAGATTAGGCGCAAGTTTGTGTCGCAAAACAATATTTGTTTCAACTGTTTAGGTAGCAATCACATCGTACGTGATTGTAAAAAATCAACAGTTTGTAGACTTTGCCAGAAGCGTCATCACTCTCTCCTGCATCTAAGCCAAGATCCACAGAAGAATAGACAAACCACAGCAAACCAAACTATCAATAGTGCTAGATCAACAACGGAGTCTAATCCGATAGTTTCATGTTTGTCTACAGGTAAGGCACTCAAACCTAGACAGGTGTTATTAGCTACAGCGCTAATAAAGGCCGAGTCAGGCTTAGGTGAGTATCACACAGTTCGTGCCTTGTTGGATCAAGGTTCACAAGCGTGCTTCATCACAGAAGCCACAGTTCAAGCCCTCAGACTGAAAAAGATACCAATTCGAGGTTTTGTTTCAGGTCTGGGTGGTCAAAGTTCAACCATGATTAGGAACATGGTACAGGTCAACATCCAATCTCGCATTCAGCCGGAGTTTAAAATTTGTGTGAATGCTTATATACTAAGCAAAATCACCGGAATGTTACCTGAACGTAACAGCATTCACACAAACTTGGATTGGATAGGTGTTACAAACTTTCAGTTAGCAGATCCAGGCTTCAACACTCCTAATAAAATTGACGTTCTTTTAGGGGCTGACGTTTACTGTTGCATTATTAGGTCGGGTATGCTAAAAAGTCCTTCCAATAATCTTATAGCACAAAACACTGCCTTGGGCTGGATCCTATCTGGAACATTGAACTCTGAAAAAAACGACACGTCAAATAGGATAAATGTCATGCATGCTCAGATACGAGAAGACGAACTTTTGAGAAAGTTTTGGGAAATTGAAGAGATCATTAGTTCAAAGAAATTACTTACACCTGAAGAGAAGAAATGCAAAGAGCTCTATAGTACCACAACAAAGAGAGATAGCAATGGAAGATATTTAGTCAGATTACCGTTTAGAGATGCAGATCCTCCTTGTAAAGCAGGACATTCACGTACTATAGCTAAAAAAAGATTTGAGGCATTAGAGAAAAGACTAAGTAACAACATACAATTAAAAAATAATTATACCGAAGTTTTGAATGAGTACTTAACTTTAGGACACATGAGACCAGTAAAAGGGCAGGACAAAAATAAAGAGGTAGCTGTCTACTTACCTCATCATGCGGTTGTGCGGGATGACAAAAGTACCACAAAGGTTCGCGTTGTCTTCAATGCATCTGAAAAGAACAGTAACGGAGTCTCACTCAATGACACGCTGATGATAGGACCTACACTACAGTCAGACTTTACACACACACTTTACAGACACACTGTTTTAAGATGGAGAGTTCATTCTATAGCCCTTGTAGCAGACATAATCAAAATGTACCGCCAGGTCAGGATAGCCGAAGAAGACGCAATATTTCAGCGCATACTCTGGCGAGACAGTCCTGAGAAAGACATTACTGATTATGAGCTCATGACCGTCACCTTTGGTACCGCATCAGCACCATATCAGGCAGTTAGAACCCTGCATCAAGTCGCTTATGATGAAGGTGAGAACTTCCCGTTAGCTAAGGACAGAGTTTTCAGCAGCTTCTACATGGACGATTTAATGACCGGTTGTCATAGCGTAGAAGCAGGACTCGAAATATACAAACAAATGACAGGCTTGTTAAGTAAAGGTGGATTTCAACTACAAAAATGGAATAGCAACAGTCAGGAAATAGTAGATAAAATAAGATCAATAGAACATATTACTAAAGGACAACGAGATCAAACAAGAACAAAGGTAAATACCAATCAGGACAAAAAGGACACAAAGGAATACATCAAGGACAATCAAATAGAATACAGGGACAAAAAAGCATTAGAAATAAAAATAGATAGTACAATTAAAATATTAGGCCTTACTTGGTGCCGCAACACAGACACCTTTCAATATTTGGTGAATCTCCCACCTTCGACAACATCTATAACCAAGAGGTCAGTTGTTTCAGCCATAGCCCGACTATTTGATCCACTAGGTTGGTTGGCTCCTAGTGTGGTCTTAGCTAAGGTATTCATTCAAAAGTTATGGCTGGCAGGTGTCGGTTGGGACGAGGAACTAAATGACGAATTGAAAATGGAATGGAGTACTTACCGTGAGGAATTGTCGTTACTTAGCGGTGTCCGGATATCTCGATGGCTGGGTACAAATTCAAACGACGATTTGGAACTGCACGGATTTTGTGACGCTTCTAAAACCGCTTACTCGGCCGTGATTTATTTACGGATAGCTGATAGAGAAGGACGAGTACAAGTGTCCTTACTAGTTGCGAAAACCAGAGTAGCACCCGTAAAACAAATTAGTATTCCGCGATTAGAATTGTGTGGAGCGGTACTTTTGTCACATCTTCTAGCCGAGACGGCTACCGTTTTGCATGTCTCTAACGACAAAGTCAGAGCATGGACCGACTCTACTGTAGTATTGGCTTGGATTAATAGTCACCCTAGTAGATGGAAGACATTTGTGGCCAATCGAACCTCCGAAATTTTGACCACCACGAAAGCTTTACAATGGTTTCATGTTACGACCAAGAACAACCCAGCAGATTGTGCTTCTAGGGGAATGCTGCCAAACTTATTTATTGGTCATAATTTGTGGTTTCAGGGACCTTCATTTTCGAGTAAAAAAAATTATTATATACAAAAAATTAAGTAATATTAGTGTAAATTTAGAACAGTCCGTAAAGGCACATGTTTCAGTTGTTCCAGATCATTCATTCTTTGAAAGGTATTCTACGTTATCCAAACTTGTAAGGGTTGTGGCATACTGTCGAAGACTCTTAAAAGAAAACAAACGATTTCATGAAACTTATTTACAAAAGGCAGAGTTAGATGCCGCCCTTGAGTGTTGTATACGATTGACACAGATGGACATATTTACAGTGAAGTGCAAACAATTACAAGAGAATGGCTATATACAGAAGAAAACAAATTTATTAAAATCATTTTGTCCCTATCTTGATGACAAGGGCATTATAAGGGTCAGAGGTAAACTGGAAAATGCACAGTTAGACGAAAGCTGGAAACATCCTATTATACTACCCCACTCGAGTTACCTAACTCACCTTATCATAGCTGATGCACATTGTAAAACATTACACGGAGGTCCTCAGATTATGATGAACTATTTGAGGACAGCTTACTGGATCATAGATGTTCGAAGTCTGGTCAAACAGCATGTTCACAAGTGCGTGACATGTATCAGGCACAGAGCGAGTATCAAAAATCAGATGATGGGTTTACTTCCAGCTGTTCGTTGTACTCCTGCAAGATCGTTTTTGAACAGCGGAGTAGATTATGCCGGTCCCATTAATGTAAGGACAAGTAAGGGTCGTGGGCACCGTTCCTACAAAGGCTATATTTGCCTCTTTGTGTGCATGGCCACTCGCGCTTTGCATCTTGAAGTGGTCAGTGATATGAGCTCTCAAGCCTTCTTGGCAGCCTTTAGAAGGTTTACATCTAGGCGAGGGCACTGCGCCAATTTGTATAGTGACAATGGTACCACATTTGTGGGTGCCAGTAGAGAGCTCGTGCAATTAGAGACAGTTCAGCCATCAATAGCCGAACATCTGGCAACTAGTGGAACAAAATGGCACTTCATACCTCCCCATAGTCCCAACTTTGGCGGACTGTGGGAAGCAGGCGTAAAGTCAACGAAGTTTCATTTGAGAAGGATTATTGGTGATGCTACGCTTACATATGAGGAGATCTCCACGCTCCTCAACCAAGTTGAAGCTTGTCTAAATTCTAGACCGATGAGTGTTATTGACGTCACAGACCCTGGCGAACCGTTACCCTTAACACCTGGACATTTCCTAATTGGAGAGCCGTTAGTAAGTGTACCAGATAAACAGTACGATAATGCAAGTATGGGTCATTTGTCACGCTGGCAATTAGTTCAAAAAATGGTACAGTCGTTCTGGAAACGTTGGTCCCAAGAATACCTAAGTAATTTGATGAATCGTTATAAGTGGTCTTGTCAAGTTCCCGAACCTAAAATTGGGGATGTTGTGTTGATAAAGGAAGATGATTTGCCACCGACTCTTTGGTTGATGGGTCGCATATTAAAGAAACACCCTGGTGATGATGGTATCACCCGTGTAGTCACTGTGCGCACTCAGTCTTCAACATTTAAAAGGCCAACATCTAAGGTTTGCATATTACCAGTTGCTACATAGTACTTGATTTACTGTACTCTTTTATTCACTAAAGTATGATAGACTTATCGAATTGTACAACAAAAGGGATAAGTAATTATTTTATAATTATTTACACATGTTAAGTTAAATTGAGGTCGGTGTGCGATCCATGAAATCATGTTTATATACGTATATGCTAGAACAAGTTTTAGTCATTAAGTTTGTATTGTTGTTTACAACACGACACAATACGTGTTTTATTTGTTAATGTTTTAGATCAAATTGGTTTTCTTGTATACAGTTCAACTTATTTTTATATAGTGTATTTATGGTTTACAGTTCAATTCTTTTATATTTTTTTTGCAACTTTATTGTAATGCTCAGTTCATTTTTAGAAGGACATTCCGTTAGTAACGTCCTTGGTGGGCGATATGTTCGAGACCAATAACAGCATAGTGCGATCAAAGTCGAAACCAAAATATTAGTTTACGTTACGTTCCCTAGAGGGAGCTGTTACAAACCTAGATCGCGCTATCGTTGTGTTACACGCGTTAGTTTATAAGGCCTACAAACATTTTGTATGACGAGACATACTACTAGTGCAAGAGACCTTTCTGAAACCCTCGCAGAGAAACCCAAACGTTGCGAACTACTCTGTGGTCCGCAACGATAGGATTGACTCTGCGCTAGGGGGAACTCTCATATATTACAAAAGGTCCCTTCACTGCGTACCTATGGATCCGCCTGCGCTGACTAGCATCGAGGCTTCGGTCTGTCGAATAGGCATGACCGGACACCAACCGATCACGCTAGTTTCAGCCTATCTATCACCCAATCGGCAACTACTCGAGAGCGACCTCCGAGCGCTGCTAGAACTGAGCGACGCCGTGATAATCGGCGGCGACCTTAACGCCAAGAACACCATTTGGAACTGTCACCAGTCCAACGCCAAAGGCAGAACCTTGGAGTCGCTCTCGAATAGACTAGCGTTCGACATCATCGCCCCGCTCGAACCGACCCACTATCCGCACAACGTGTCTCACCGACCCGACATTCTGGACGTGGCGCTCCTCAAGAACATAAACCTACGTTTGTGTTCAGTAGAGGTGCTACACGAGTTAACTTCAGACCACAGACCTGTGGTCGTGGAGTTCGCACCCAGACTGGGTCCCATCGACACAGGTCATCGTACCCCCACTAGACGAACCACGGACTGGAGGCGCCTCGGGACAAAACTCGAGGCAACCTCGTCCGTGCATCTAGATAGGATACCCGACCACATAAATAGCCAAGAGGACACCACGATGGCGATCGACAACCTCACAGCTCACGTGCAATCGTTAATTAACGAATGCACTCGGGAGGCACCGGCGACGAACGATCGCCGCTGGGACCTACCCGATGACGTACGTGAGCTGCTGAGGCGGAAGAACGCCGCCGTACGAGCCTATGACAGATATCCATGCGACGCCAACAGGATCAGGTTACGACGCTTAGAAAGAGCGGTCAAGTCACGCATCGATCAAATGCGCCAAGACAGGTGGGATAGGACACTACAAGACCTCGAACCTACCCACCTTGCCTTCTGGCAACTATCCCGCTCGCTTAAGAGAGACACCGTCACCGTTATGCCTCCTCTAAGCAGACCTAACCTTCCACCGGCATTCGACGATATCGAAAAGGCAGAATGCCTGGCCGAGAGTCTAGAGAATCAGTGCACGCCCAGCGTAATACACTGCGACTCGGACCAAATAGCCGAAGTTGATTCGGAAGTAGAGCGCCTAATAACCTCACTTCCTACATCAACATCAACGCCGACGGGGACGACAGATACACAACAAGACCTAGACACGGTCACCCCCGAAGAAGTCGAAACGATCGTCAAGGGCCTACACGCTCGCAAGGCGCCCGGTTCGGACGGTATCACAAACAGGGTGTTAAAACTCTTTCCGGAGAGGCTACTGGTCCTGCTGACGTTCATTTTCAACGCAGCACTCAAAAACAACATCTTTCCACAACAATGGAAAGAAGCCGTTGTTATTGGGATACCCAAACCTGGCAAACCAAAGTCCGAACCGACCAGTTATAGACCGATCAGTCTGCTTAACGGATTAGGCAAGCTATACGAGCGTCTAATCTACAGTAGGCTGAAAGCGTATGCCGATGCTAATCTTCTCGTCCCCCACGAGCAATTCGGTTTCCGAACCGAACACTCGTGCGTCCACCAAGTCCACCGCATCGTTGAATACACCAGCGATCGGCTTCAACGCAACCTGTTCACAGGAATCCTCTTCTTCGACGTAGCGAAAGCTTTCGACAAAGTGTGGCACAACGGCTTATTATTTAAGCTGGCCACCATGGGAGTGCCACACGGACTCGTGCTCATCATACGAGACTACTTGTCGAATCGAAGCTTCCGCTACCGAGTAGAAGGGTCAATGTCCTCCACTCACCCGATTCGAGCCGGTGTCCCACAAGGGTCCGTGCTCTCCCCCCTACTCTTCACGCTGTATACTAGCGACATTCCGAAGCATCGGTATGTGCAGACGGCACTATTCGCAGACGACACGGCTATCTACTGTTCGGGGGTGAACCCCTCGACAGTAGCCAAGAAACTCCAGACCGCAGCCAACGCACTGGGCGTTTGGTTCCGGAAATGGAGGATAGAGGTCAACCCCGAGAAAAGCCAGGCGGTGCTGTTTCACAGAAGACAGCTAAGCTTGTATCCTTTGGAGAAGACCCCTCAGATTAGGATGTTCGGCAAGTCTATCCCTTGGGCTAGGCAGGCCAAATACCTAGGCATAACCCTTGACGACCGTCTATCCTTCGGCCCCCACATCAAGGCAGTCCGCAACCGGGCTGCCTTCGTGCTAGGACGTCTACACAGTTTAATTCACGCGCGGTCAAAATTAAACTTAAAAAACAAAGTTCGATTATACACTGCATGCATACGTCCTATAATGACGTACGGCAGCGTGGTATTCGCACACGTTAGGCCACACAGGATCCATAGGCTTCAAACACTACAAAATAGCTTCATGCGCAAAGCTACGGGAGCACCGTGGTATGTACGCAACGTCGATCTTCACATCGACCTCAGATTGCCGACCATCAAGCAATTCATTAAACAGTGCTCCCTTAGCTACTTTGACTCTGCTCCGACTCACCCCAACCCTCTAGTGGTTGCGGCTGTAAATTACACACCGAGCAAAATATCTAAAATACGTCGACCCAAACACGCGTTAGGGGAGCTAGACGACGACATTACACGCGCTCAACGCAGAGCGAACACATTAATTACGAACCGTCCGCGTTTTCGTCCCCGCCGGCGGGGGCGGAACACGCGCCGCGTAAACCGTCAACAAAACATGGGAGTAGGCCGCCCCAGTGTTTCAGCAACACCCCAAGCCGAGGTTCGTACCCCGCAGGGGGTGCCCTTGGGCAATGTTGTTTAATAAAGGCCGGTTGAGAGCCCTCTGCGCTCACCGTAACTAAACCGGGTAAAGTTGTAGAGGCCGTCTGAGGCCAACAGCTAAATATCATTTCAAAAAAAAAAAAAAAAAAAAAAAAATTGTATGACGAGAACAAAATTGTAGGAGTACAAGACTGTAGTTTAGTACAAGGCGACAGCCAATTAAACCGTGGAGTCCTACGAACCCATAGTACAGTGCACAGTGGTTTTATTTGAATCCCTACTAGTGTCACACACCCAGTCCAACGATACCACGCTTGGTATCAAATATACGTATGTATGTTGGTATCAAATTAAGTGTTTGACGTGTAGTTAAAAGATTTTATAGAGTAGATAATAACTTAATTGCATCTAATATTCATGATCATTATCATCAAGTCTATGATAGTCGATTGCAGGAAATAGGAGGTTTTAACCTACTGTAACACGCTAGCCAGACGGGTTAGTATTGGGTTTGTGTTAAGATTTCGAAGAACGATACTTGGTAAAACCGATGAAGTGCTATAATACCCTAAACAATGATTGAATAAAGTACTCATAAATTAACTTATCTATAGGCTAATTTCGACTGTACGTATGTTGTAGTAAATTTTGCGGCAATTTATGGCAAAAACGGCTGTATCTTTTGATTGCGTTGGCTTAGAAGTTTTATTTTTCACAGTTTCAAGGGACAGTAGACCTGAGTATTTGATGTAAATTTCAGCTTGATACCGCCACGTGTTCCTGAGAAAAAAGGTCTTGACAGACGGAGGGACGGTCAACAAAGTGATCCTATAAGGGTTCCGTTTTTCCCTTTTTCCGTAGAGCCCTAAAAACAGTAGTTGTCACATGTTATGGTGAGTTAACAATACTCCATTAAAATGTAGAAAATATTGTTGACTATCGCTCCAGTGAACGATTTTTGGATGTGAATGATGTGGATGAACCGAGCGAATTGACCACGGTTGAAGTCGTTTAAATAGTAAAAATTATTAAGAAATCATTAGACCTATCATAAATATTACTTTTCGATATTAAAATATAGTAAATAACGAAAATTATAAATAATCTAATCTATAACTTGTTCAATTTATTTACAACAGTAGTGTATAGTGCATTCATTTGTTACATATGATTTTATAGGAATAATAATAAATAATCTTCACTTCATTTTCCCGAAGTATGCGAAGCTTCGAAAACCTACAGGGTCAATTTTAGAGGTAATCTCATTGGCTGAACACCCAGCTGCACTTCGTCGAAGTTGTGATACTCTCACATTCCACCAGCTACTGGAAGGAGTGCTAGTCGTGTTTTATTTGACACACTGCTCATTTTTCTACCACTTTGCTTGTACCAAATCCCCAACCAAAACAAATCGAAACCCAACATTACTGTAATAGCTTGATACTGAACCATATTACATAACCACCTTATGCACTTTGTACATCGGCGGACTGAAGGCCCAAGGCATTCTTTTTCAGTCAACGTTGTTTATAATAATATATTTCGGACATCTAACACAAAGCCATCTAAATAGAGAGAGACCTGGATATGAACTGTGGAAATAGCAGAATTAAACTTTTTTTTAAAAAATCAGTCAACTTTATTTACACCAACAATCAACCATTGACATATTTTTTGTATGTTGCGTGCGCAAAATTAGCAAATAAGTAAAATGGAATTCTATTTTTAACTTATCCTACTTAAGAACACAAAAAAAAGCAGTGTGGATATTTCAATTTCAAATGCATGTAAAATTGATAGAAGTGATAAAAATCTAGGTAATAATATGAACAGATAAAGAGATCCATCATTTTACACAATAAAAATAACTTACAATCAAATTTGCAAAGTTAAGTAGTGAATATATTAATGGTTGGCAACAATAAAAGCTCTAGCTTTATAACAAAAAGAACACAAAATTTTTACAAGCTTAGTTTGTAATCCGCAAGCTTTAAATTCAATAAATCTGATTTACAAAATACTCTTTAACACCATAAAGTATCTCAATTATCAATCATAAAATTTGAAGTATATAAAATGTATAAAAATTATGACAACTAAAATTTAGAGATCCAGTCTTGCAAAGTCTTGATGTCGGTTGGGTTATCATCATCCCCCGTGTTAGCAGAGCTCTCTGCAATTTCAACTTTGAACGACAGGTGAGAAAATTCGAAGTCTTTCCCCATTTTGCCAATGTAAGTCGAGGTATTGTTGTGAGATGGGTCAACAGACTGAAGCTGGCTGGACTTTGTGATCCTCACGAGGTTACTGAAATATTATGGAAATTTGAAAAAATATCTTATTAATTAGTATAAACAATTTTCCTACATTAAATTTAAATTTTCCTGCTTTCGAAGGAGAGGCTTATGCGTGTTAGCTGCGTGTATTGTAACTCAGCGTGGTATACTGTCCAGTTGACCAATTCATGCATTGCACCTATTAGATTATACTATACGAGTATATCTCACAAATTATAGTATTCCATTTTTATTAACTAATCAATTTTAACATATTTTACTGCAATTGTGAAGTTATTTTCATTGAATGAAGTCACTTCAAAGTCACAACACTATTGTGACTTTTAAAATTTACTTTTATATCAATAGTCATTTAAATGTATGAATAATCGAACTTATTAACTTTATCAACTGCTTCGATGCAAATGTTTGTATGATCTGCCAATATTTATTTCGGAGTTTGGGTGTTTTCTATATATAATATATATGTTTACAAAAAAAAAGTATAGAAGTATTCTATCAGTCAGTCTAGTTATCATAGTACAAGCTCTGCTTAGTTTGAAAGTAGATAGTGTTGTGTGTTAAATGTAAATAATATAAATATTTTTTTATTATTTATTTAAGAAATAGCCATTTTAAATTAAAATATTTTTTAGTATTACATAATACATAAATTTTGACTATCAATGAAAAATAATGATAACAAGTTTTTTTCTTTATGGACAGGTTTTATTGAGGGAATATTCACTGTGTTTATTTTAACAATATGTTATATATAAGTACTCTAGTATGTAATCTCTAGTATGTAGTCTAATATATAAATCTGTAAAATTAAAATTTGTTTGAAAATATAATGAAATGCTATACGGAATCTGATATTATTGTGATTGATTTCTTTGACAGCCTCCTTTTTCTTAAATTGTCAAAAATGTCATACGGTACCTCTTAGATTAGATGGACTAGTGATGTAAAACCTCTCCTCCACAAGAGAGTTAGTAAAGGATGATATGAGGAAATAGCTACAGAACCGTTTTGTTAGCGGACTCTCATAGGCACATCAACTACTTCCACACTTTGTAGTGTGGATTATACCACTGTGTCACAGTAAGAAGTGAATAGGTGACTGTTTAAACCACTATGCTGCTATTCATGCAGTCACCAATTCACTCTAAATACCTTAGTTGGTGAATCTCAACTTACATTTCTTTCTCCAATAAGTTCTTAACAACCTGACTTCCTTTAGCTAATGGTTGGTCCTGCTTATTGCACAGAATCAATACGGCGGGACTGTTGCTCTGTACTGTGGGGTCTGACAACACTGTGTATAAATACCTGTAAGTGAGAATAAATATTATAGGAGTGTGATGTAAATATAAAAACTTATTATAATAATAACAAAGTTAGTTGTATTTTTAATAAACATTTTTAATAAATAAGCAAATTGTTACATAAAATAAATTATTTATTATAAGAACATTCAAACTAAGTCTTACAAATATATATTGTAAATTATTTTATATCTTATTCTTTTTACTTTCTTATTATTTTAGTTTCATTCTTTATATTTCTTTTTATTTTTATAGAGTTATCTCGTTTTTATAGAATGAATACAATTTTTACTTACTCTGCAACATCTCTTATTTCCTTTTGTATGGTTACTGAATCAATGACAAAAACTATAGCCTTAGCGCTGCTCTTATATTGGTCAAAAAACTTGTTTCTTAATCTTTCTTGGCCAGGTAGGTCTACAATCTTCAATGCATTCTGAAATTGATAATCATCTTCTTTATAAACAAAAATTCAAAGTTTATTTTTAATTTATGCTCTCCCATTCCTCTTTTTATCAAAAGATATTGCATACATACAGTTCCAGGGATATACCAAAGAGCATAGAGTATGTGTCGCCAATAAAGTGTCTGAGAGATGGAAAAATCACTTTTATGCAGAACTAAATCAAAGTAACTTTAGAGGAAGCTTCACCAAACTTCATTAACTATGTATAAAAAGGTTTTCACCAACTATATTTTTTACTAAATTTAGCAATTAAGATTATCTATAGCTCTATAATTCATAAAATTAAAAAAAAAACAACAACTTTAAGTTAACATGTTTTCATTTGGTTGTTTGGTTGATGTACGCTTTTAAGATAAATGTGTCACGTTATTTCATTCTCTTGATATTGCATTAAAGCAGAGGGTACCACCAGTTGAAAAATTTTAAAAGAAACTTACACTAGATGTAAGATACTCTTCAACATTTTCCTTCATAGATGTGAATGTTTGTCTATACTGAGAGTACACAAGTCTCACAAACAACAATGTTTTACCAGAGTCAGAGAGACCCATCAACAACACAGATCTACGAAGATGACGTCTTCTAGTAATACACCACCAAAATACTGAAATATAATGTAAATTTAAATTTATTACGGAAATCACTCAACTGTTGTCTAATAAGAAAGTATGCTCCCTTTGTTCTCTTTTTTATTTCTGTCTACGTGCCATGTTTTCAGGAAACATGAAAAACAGAAAAAAAAGCTAAAATAAGGGTAACACAAATTGAGAAAGTAAATAAATATTCCATATTATATATTTTATTATACACAATAATACAGATTTCTTATTGTTTCATCATAGTTTAGAAATTACTTACCAAGAGTAAGCACTAGGACTATTCCACTCAACAAGGTTATGAATCGTGGGTCATTTAACATCGGTTCTGTATGAATCTTTTCCTTTACAACTTCTGATTCCATTGTTAATATGTAAATAAATTTTATAACAAAATTTTGGACCGTAAGTTTTTACTTTCCAAGTAAATTCCAACACGCCACTATTTGTGAATAAGGCTGAGCTGACAGTTGAATAACTTGGACAGTTCTAGTATACCGCCAATATCCGATAAACAAACCCATAGGTTAAAAACTATCAATGGTTAGTCGAATTAACAGACGGTTAAACTACAAGTACAATCTTAGAACGTTTACAGTTGATAAATTCTCATCGATTTGATAATTTAGCAACTGGCACAAAAATAAACAATATTATAAGAAGCCCACTCCAGCAATTTATTAAACAAAAAAACGACTTAAAATTTTAATACATATATTTTGTGAGAAAAACCTCGTTACTATTTAAAGTTCTATGTTGAGCAGTGGATTGTTAAAGGTTATTGATAATGATGATGATTTTATGAGGATGTTATAGTTATATTTTATTGACTACATGCCTACTACATTATAATGATTGGTCATTGACATTAAAAATAGATGACAGAAAATTTTGGCCCTAAACAATCATCTCGTTTGTTGTCCCTGTCTGAGGTTAGGTCCATATGTCCGAGGTTCTTGGCTCATCTTTTTTTGTGCAGTCCGTTCGTCTTTGAAATAAGTTTCGTCTAGAAGAATGGCGTCCAAATCTTTTTCATTTAAAATAAACAAAAGTAGTATCTATTAAAAAAACTGACAGAATCAGTAACATTTATGCATTTATATGGATTTATATCTATTTGAACAAATGTATGTACTTATGTGTATAAATTTTAGTGCATGATAAGTTTGTATATGTGCACTTGATATGATACGAACTAATTTAACCGAGAATGTACCAACTTCTTATTTTCTCTGGATCATCCAAACGTTTACTGGTAGAGAATGCCTTAGGCATTAAGTCTGTCGATGCACTTAAAGTGCATTATTTCTAGGGTGGGCCACGAATTAGTTAAGATTTGAAAAAATCATATAAAAAACCATTTGATATATTATAAAAATTGTTTGTTGGCAAGAAAGCTAATTAGTTGGTATTATTTTTTAAAAATTAAAAATTTTCGAATACTCATCGGCAGAGAGACCGCGAAATCGCGAAATTTTCTTTTAGTTGACGTAGTGTATTTGATTTATTTGTGTAGATATGATTCTACAAATAATCCTATAAAATCTGCTGGGGATAGATTTCGACTTCTGGATGGCCATGGAATGTCGTCTCATCTGGAAATCTGCTTTTTCGGAAACGTGTCTTTGACCACCGGAAGGGACTCATTGCATATGTGACAAGTGGCTCCATCTTGTGGAAACCATATGTTACGATTGTAGCCAGCAAATTCCAGTTAGGAATGGCGATTCTTTCCAAAAAAGATCGATTTTAAGTCAATTCGAATTAAAGTCTAATATCTCGATACACAAAAAAATCAAGGCAAAAAGAATCGATATTGCAAAAATCGATCTTTTTGCAGATTTGCTCATTGGGTTTGTGTTTTAATGCAAATACAAACCCATTTACTAATTAAGGAGTTTTTACTACAAAATCAAAGTAACAGGTATTAAAAATGAAATTTATTTCAGTTAGGTACATTAAAAAGTTACAAAATATGTTTAGTTTATAGTTCCCAGTGCTTAATATCGAATCTCTAAATATATGAAAAAATCGAAACTCGATTTTAGAGGGTGAAATATCGATTCGATGGATGGATTCAGTACACAATATCGATTAAAAAATCGATTTTTTTTTTAAATACAAAATCGATTTTTCGATTAATCGATCTCAGATCGCCGTGCGTAATTCTAGTAGCATCAGTTCCAAGAACTGCCGTTCGTAACATGTTTTCGCGGAACGGCCAGGATGTCAGATTCAATTTTTGGCCCACCATACAATAACTAAATAAATAAAAATGACGTACTACTTATTTGTAGATTAAAAACGCAAAAAATAATACAACTGAGCTGAATAAATATATTGTCCTCTTCCTCTTCTCTGCTAAGTTACGTTGTTGTGACCGAGAGGGTTCACAATTGTTAAAATTTATTTAATCATATTATTTTCAACACCTGTATGCATTGTGAAATTCAATCCAGAAAAAAAATGAGGATTGACTGACAGTGATTTCTGACATTAGTGTGACAGACAAACACTAAGCTCCTAAACGATTCAGCGTTTAGCGAGTGTAAGGCAAAGTATTCGTCTGTTATTACGATACGATAGTTGTAACAAAGCATTAGTTGATTCCACAAGATATTACTATCTGTTCTTCTGTTGCCATTGATTTTGTTATACAGGCTGTCATTCAAATAACAAGAAAAAATAATTTTCCTAAGCGCTACGACATAGTATAACTAAGTATAACTTTTTTACAGCTATTTTAAATGAATGCAGGCTGCAAGCACTTAATACATTGTGCTTATTACTGTAAACTTGCACCTGTAACATTAAGAAAAATGAGTATTGATATTGGAGGTAAGTTGCAGAATATTCTAGTTAAAGTTTATTTTTTCAAGTTGTGTACTGTATTTCAGCATAAGCATTTAGTTAAAATATTCGCTAACTTGTTAATTTTATCCCCCTTTTTTCTAAAGATTTTTATATTTATTATTAATAAAACATGTTATATAATTTCAACTGAAATCCAAACTTTTACAGGAATGAGAATTAAATATAAAGACAAAAATGAAACCTTTTTAGAGAGGAATTTGGTTTCAAAAGAACCTTTTGGACAATTCAAGGCATGGTTTGAAGAAGCTTGTTCTAGGAAAGAAATCCTGGAACCCAATGCAATGTGCTTAGCAACTACCACAAAGTATGTTATCTTTGTTAGCAGTATGAGTATTTCATCACAGCTCTTATCTATGATGTAGACTATATACTGAGACTTTATGATACTATTGTGAAAATAACTTACATAATATATTGTTAACTGGATTAAAAAGGTTATTGTTTAAAATGTAGGTTACTACAGAAAATCTATAGACCGATTTGAAGAATTCTCGTTTAATATCCTGTTTATTCACATTCTAATTTGATAAGTTTCTCTCCTCGAAGAGTGGAAAATAAGAAATTGCATAGAGTTTGTAATACTTTTTAATGTATTTTACTAGTGTCAAAGCATAAATTAGTTGAATTACTTTTACAACATTTTAGAAAAGTGTAACCTCCACCTCATTAGATACACTTAATTACAAATATACCAGGTAGAAAATAACAAAAATACTTATTGATGGAACATGTATTTTTGCCTGAACACTACCAAAATAATGCTTTCTAAATTTTGTACCAAATTAGATTTATGATCATCATTGTTGAATTCATCATTTATATATTTTTTATAATCATTATATATTTTTTTAAAAGCATGAAGACCTAAGCTAATTGAAAATTGAAATATTTCGTTTATTTATTTTATATTTATTTTAGAGAAGGTATACCATCAGCTAGATTTGTTCTATGCAAAGGATATGGTAAAGAAGGTTTTAAGTTCTTCACTAATTATGAAAGTAGGAAATCTAAAGAAATGGTAAGTCTTAGTTAGTATTGTCTTAACAGTACATTTTTTTTTGTATTTGGATATATATTTATTACTACGTTTTAGGATATAAATCCAAATGTAGCAGCCACATTTTATTGGGAATGTTTAAATAGATCTGTCAGGATTGAGGGCTGTGTGGAAAAATTAACTGAAGAGGAGTCAACCACTTACTTTCATTCTAGGCCTGTCCCCAGTCAGATTGCAGCATGTACAAGTTGTCAAAGTACTCCTATAGAGTCCCGAGATGTTTTGTGTGAAAAGGAACTAGTTTTGGAAAAAACATACATGATTCCACAGAAAGAAATTCCAAAGCCATCATATTGGTAAAATTATTTGTTATAGTTAAGTTAAATAGTTATAAATCACTTTTGTTAACATTTACTTTTAACCTGGTCTTAATGATATGAAACTAGCAATTTTAAGTTGAGTCAAAAATAATTTAATATTTTTAGAAAAGAACTGTTTAGTTTGAATTTGTTTATTTTCTTATGATTATTTTTATTTTATATCTTCTTTTAATTTAGGGGAGGCTACCTTATTCGTCCAAAAGCTGTTGAGTTTTGGCAAGGTCAGCGTGATCGTCTCCATGATAGAATAAAGTTCAGAAGACCTGAAACTAATGAGGTTCCTGATGGCAAACTGTTACATGAAGGAGAGGATGGCTGGGTATATGAACGATTGTCCCCTTAATAATAAGATAAATAATTTCACCAAATAATTATATTTAAATTGTAAATGTTAATGTACAAAAAGGGATAGTAATAAAGGTTAAGGTTCATTATGAGTTATTTTTAAAATTTCTCTTTGAATACCACCTGTACTTTGCCAGCAAACACTACTTTTTAATTTTCCATCATTCTTTATGGCCAGTTCAAATTCTCTTATGCCACCTCCAATTCCAAAGTAATATGTTTTAGCTGCCACATATATAGTTCCATCCTTCTTCAATCTTTGAGTGAATAAAGAAATGAGTTTGTCATAGTAACAAGGACGATATATTGTCTCTGATGTAAAAATGTAGTCATAGACAATATCATCTGGCAGTTTTTTGTTAAAAAAGCTCCAGTCTCCAGAGTAAAAAGTACACTTTTTTATATCAATTTCCCTTTTACTTTCCTCTTCGATGTTTAGAAAAACATTTGGTATTGTGACATATTCTAGAACTTCCTTATTCTGGAAAAGAAATGCAAGTATTAAAAATTCAGATCTTTCTACATTTGAGTAGAGTTATTTATGTTTTGAATTAAAATAGTGCATGCTTACATAATCCTGAAAAGTAACATGTGAACCTTTCATAAATGCATAGATTCCTAGAATGCCAGCTCCACATCCCAAATCGAGTACATTTTTACTGTCAAAATTAACTTCAGATTCATTTTCAAGAAATTCAATGAGGTCATATGTACATTCCCAAACCTTTAATCCTCCTGAAACAGAAATTTTGTTACAAGATACATTTTGATCTGCATCTTCTGTTTTCATAAAAAAAATTATAGTGAGCCAACCTTAAAAAAGAGACATTAACTGTCAATGATATTTTTTTCTTTAAAACGGTAACAATTCCTTCATTCCTTTGCAAAATTTTGACTTATATTCGAACACAACACAATAGCATTTAGTCCCAAGCTAAGCAGTTTGTACTATGCCTACCAGGTTCTACATTTTTTTTTTAAAAAAATACATGTTTGATTTCAAAAATTGCGAAACAAATAAACAACAAATATTTACAGAACATGCAAACACAGTCCTTATTATGATCAATGAATAAGCTTCAAAAAGTTTTAGCTCAATCTTTTTCTATTATTATTTTGAACTGCTATTATAGCTCTACTATCATCATGCTTTTGCAATATGTGCATTGGCGATGAAAACTTAAGATTAGTTTTTAATTTGTATAAAGAAAAAGATGGCAATCTATAGAAATATAATATTAAAAAAGATAATGGGGGATTGGAAATGTCATTAGTTTTAAGAAAAATAAAATATGCTATTTTTTTATAATAAACTAGCTGACCCGGCCACGCGTTGCTGTGGCTAAAGTTTTTGTTATATTACATTATAGTAAACAATCTAAGAGGAACAATAAGAGAACATCAGTCACGGAGTCCACTATGCTTTTTCACACAGATGGTATTTGTAAAAAAATATGGTGATCTCCTTATTTGACTTTCTACTACTATAACCCTTTAGTACAATGAAATTATTTACGAACAAAGACGAAAATATTGATGTTGGTATACAAATTCACTGGATTGAGATTTGAAGGGGAAGTACGTTGAACACAATTAATTAAAATGTTCTTACACTTGATATTAAGCAGAAATCAATAGGTACAAAATAAAAATTTATCAGATTTATTATTTCCATTTAGTTTTATAACAAATATAAGTATATTACAGTATAATACAGTAAATAACATGTGAAGCTTAAACTCATGAATGAGGTAGGCAAGGCAGACAGTCTTAAACTTTTAAACATTAATATCTATTTGTTTGAATTATAAATACTTTCAATTTCAATTTAATATAACACCAATCGGTGCACAATATTTTTGGTTAACCTGTCTTTAGCTAACATAAATAGATTCGACGGTTTCCCAACACGTGAACACGCAACATATAGTTGCCCATGAAAAAAACATGGATTTTCCAAATCTAAACCACAAATGGACATTGTTTGACCTTGAGATTTATTTATAGACATGGCGAAAGCTAAACGAATTGAAAACTGTAGCCTATTGAAGGGTATGGTAGAATCTGATGGTATCATCGGAATACGTGGCAGCAGGATCAGTTTTCCTTTAAACTTCCCAGCCAAAATGGTTGCTTTAAGAATGTTTCCGGTGATCTTTTTGATGACCAAACGCGTACCGTTACATAATTGAGGTGGATTCAAATTACGGAGGAGAATAATAGGGGAACCAATCTTTAATCGAAGATTATGTCATGGCATTCCAGGGATATCTAATGAATTTAAAAATCAATCGGAAAATTTACACTTTCATTTTCATCAACAACAGTATCGATTGATTTAAAAGACATCAGATCGCCTGGTAACAACTGTTGTATATGGAAGTTAATTTCGTCAACATCAACGTTTTTGGCTGCCAAAATCGCCCGTTGACTAAACCATTTATGATTCAAATAATTATTCTGTATATCCGGGAAAATACTCTGAATCAATTCATTTTTATCCTGAACAACAGTGCAAAAATTGTCTGGTAGTTTAATGCATTGCGTATTTGGTTGCAGTTCTATTTTACCGTTCCCAATATCTAGTAGTTGTTCGGAAAATATTTGTGCTGATGGATCTTTTTGCAATTGTACTCGCATATTTATGGTCAATCGAAGTGTTTCAACACTTCGCCATAAGAATGATTGTTTCAAACATGCATTAATCTCATCCGCGAAAGTAGAGCGGGGTATAACCGGTAAGGTCTGCCGGAAGTCATCAGACAAAAGTAAGATAGCACCACCGAAAAGTTTATTATTGCTGTTTAAATCCTGCATAGTTCTGTTTAATGCTTCAAGTGAATATTTGTGTGCCATTGTGCACTCATCCCAAATTATTATAGAACTCTTCCGCAACACTGCAGCTATTCCACTATTCTTTTTGATGTTACACATTGCATCTGGTTTATTATGAACGTCCAATGACAGCTTGAATGTTGAATGTGCTGTTCGCCCACCATCCAGTAAAGTAGCCGCAATGCCTGACGATGCTACTGCTAATGCGATTTTTTGTTGCGACCGTATTTTGGCAAGAATCAACGATATTAAAAATGTCTTACCGGTTCCACCGGGTGCATCCAAGAAAAAAAAACCGCCTTGTTCAGCAGCAACAGCCAGCATAATCCGATCATAAATAATTTTTTGTTCTGCTGTCAGTAATGGTTCACTGTTCATGATAATTGTTGCTGAACTTCCATGGTCATATTGATTTTCTCGTTGTAAATCGGTATTGACTAAGTCGGTGGCTGGACGATTACGTGATGGCATACCGTAATGATTAAGTGGTAAATTTGAAATAAGAACATATAAATCCTCGATCAAGACCATTGCTTCATTGTAAATCTCTGGTGTATAATCTATGTTTTGGCATTGATTTGTTTGTCTAATTCGGTGCAAGATGTCTTCTGTCATACAATTTTTATATTTTTCCCACAAAGTTAGTGCTTGCGAGGGATAACATGTCGTCAAAATAATTGCAAACAACTGACGAATGTTATTCGGTGTTGATGTAAACGCAGCATCAGCAAGCGTTAAGTCCCAATGGTTATCGTCTTCTAGCAATTGCAGTTCACGACATGCATCCTGGTATGTATTGAATACTCGACCATTAACTGTTCGTAAAAATTCAAAAGACGTTGGCACGGGAACATTCACCAACGTCAACAACACGTGGTAATTATGCTGTTAAAATGTAGCTTATATGACACGTTCGTAGATTTACCATAGCAGCGCCATCTATTGATTACTTACTCAACCCAGTCGAAAGGTATCGACATCTGTTAGAATCATTTGGAGTTAACAGATAATTGTGACTGTTAAATAATAACAGACAAATAATTAGCAATAAAATAAAATTGCGACTATAATTTGAGATTTAAACTATCCTATCTCTCAAGTTGGATCGAACTGCACATGGTGTGCGAATTTTATTATAATCGGTTAAGTGGTTTAGGAGTCCATTGAGGACAAACATTGTGACACGAGATTTATATATATTAAGATAAATATTTCATTAGATTTGATTTGGATGTGAGAAGCTAAAAATTGATCTGAATAGTATGTAATGAGAGAGGCCTATGTCCAGCAGTGGACTGCATAGGCGGAGAATGATGATAATAGGTTTTTGAACAGCTCTAGTATATCTGTGATTTATTTTTATTTGCATGAAGACAACATACCTTCATATATACCAGCAACCAAGTCACTGTGTTCATTATCTGCAATTTTAACAGCATTTTCTAATACATTTTCTTCAATTCGAGCTAAAGCTTCGCTGGCGATTACATGTCCAATTTCAACATCACCACAGGCAAACATTTTGGCGCGAGTTACTTTATCATCGAAATTTTTTAATTGGTGTTCTGGTACTACTTCGCAACTTTCAAGCCACTGTATATCTTTACTGGAATCTGTGAAATATAATCGATATTTAAATAATATCAAGATTAATTAATTATATATATATATATATACATATCTTTAATATATACATTCATTACATGTAATTCTTTTACATAGTAGTTTACCTGCTGTAGATTCTGTAACATTGCTATCGGTTTCCCCGGAGAAGTTAAATCTAAAGCTAGTCATTGTGTTTTCAATAGTACTCGACCTATGATAAAAATTAAAAAGAATCACATCAAATCTAAAACTGCTCTCTAGTACGATACTAGTATAATTATTTTACTTATCACAGTCATTCATTTTATCGTTTCTTTATAAAAACCTTTCGATACTTAACCTTAAACGGTGTTTTAACTGACAGTGTGACATCTGTGATATGTTGTGACTTATTATGACATACACGACATGACATTTGGCATGTACACAAAAATTAAGTATAGACAATAAATGTAGTCACAGACCTGAAGCAGGCGTTCCTTAAATTTTGTTTATAATCCACTCACTTAAACAGAAAAAAAGGACCAACCTCGGAATAAGAGATAATACATTGTAAATCCGTATACACCTTCATTTTGGTGTTCTAAAACTTGTCTCAAAACTCTTATAGAATATTACGTCTGCGTCGTAAGTTATTGGGCAGTCGGGTAAAAAGTTGGTAAAATCTTGTTAAACAAGTACCTTTCGACAACGCGCTTCGGTATGTAAGAACCGTTAGCAATCTTCCTCATTTTCATCGCATAATTGTGCAAAAAACGTATATTCCACACGTTGCTTCTTTTGACTCGACTGCTGAAGGGTTTTGTTTCTCGCGCGTTTTACCAAATATCTTGCAATCTGCTGCATAGACTTATTTAATTAGCATATCGTTAGTCTTAATTATCCAAGTGTTCTTACACAGATGACGTGAAAAATACCAACATGACGACTGTAAGACGCTATTGATTTAAGTAAAAGATTTTTTTCTTAATTTTTCATTGTGGGTTGAAAGAAAGGGTTCCTCGCTAGGATTTTAAAATGGCATATAATCTCCATATTGTAATAACGAAAAAAAAAATTGATGTCTGCAAGATACGTTCGGATGACTAGGTACATTTGTGAACGTTTAAGTAACACATGTGTATCTAAATAAATAAATTAGGCTAAATAAATATTATCCGTGTGGTCACGGATTATGAATAGATAGTGTTACCACCCCTATTCATCCCGTGGGTGTCGTAAGAGGTGACTACGGAACCAAGTATACCAGACAATATCATTACAAAGAGAAGGAAATCTTAAAACAAACCCTATTCTAACTCGTGTGGCCAGCGTGGAAGAGTAGGGCAAAACCTCCTTGCTAAGGAGAGGCCTATATCCAGTAGTGGACTGTAAAAGGCTGTTGATGTTGATGAAATAAATATAGACATTACATATCCACACTATGAAAATTCTTTTAATAATTAGCTCATTTACGAAAATTGTTACAAATTTTACAAAAAAAAATACGAATTTCTCCATCTTATTATAATCGCAAGTAAAAGTGTAATAAAAAAAATGAAACAGTCCTGACCACATAAAAGTAACCAATAATACCTAACCAATAACTTTAAGTAAAAACTGAAAAAAATGTAATACAAAACATTTAACTGTAATAGTCGGCACCCATTTAATTATCTAGTTTAAAGTACTTCTATCCAAGATGTGCCCAAGTTATTGCAGGCAATATGTGTCGTGTAAGAATTCATTATTAATAGTTATGTAGATAGTGGCAATATACTAAGACTTTAAATAAGTTCCCGTTGTATTTTTACTTAAATAAAATTTAAAATTTAAAGCTCACAATCACTTTAGTCAAAGCACTTTCTCCCATCTATCTGACAGTAATCGAATCTCCCGTCGAAAAATTGATTCATCTTTTAACGTAATCCATGAATCGCCCCATTTTTCGGGTTCTTCGAAAGAATGGTAGCGCTGCACGCTCAAATCATGCGCCATCGACCGGAACAAATGGTAATCGAAGAGGGTTATGTCCGGTGAATATATCAAGGCATTCGCAGCTAAGTTTTGACTGGTTTTGTCACATATAGCTAAGCATTGTCATGTAACAGAATCACTTTTTCGTGTCTCCGCTCGTATAGTAGTACCTTTTCTTTTAAAGCTCGACTCAAGCACATCAACTGAAGTTATAGTCAACGTGGTAGTTTCATAAGGTTTAAGCAATTCATAACAAATTATGCCTTGCTGATCCCACCAAATGCAGAGTGGAACTTTCGAACCGTGAATATTTAGTTTTGGGGACAATTTTGATGCGTGAACAAGCATACATCACGATTTTTTACGCTTTGAATTGTCGTAGTGACCTCACTTTCCATCTCCAGTAATAATACGATGCAACAACCTTTTCTTTTCTGCCATTGAAGCAGCAATTCATACATGAGAAAACATCATTTAACATCTTTCGGCTTCCACTCATACGGCACCCAAAGTCCTTGTTTTTGGATCATTCTTAACGCCTTTAAACGTTTTAAAAGTGTTACAACATAATAACAATATTATATTTTTTTCTCAAGTGCTATTAGCGTCTGATACGGATCTTGATCAAGCAATGCGTCCAATTCTTCATCTTCTAACTTTACCCGTGCTCCAGAACGTTTTTATCTTTAAAGTCAATGATATTATTTTTAAAGCGGCTGAACCAGTCTCTGCATGTCGTATTCAACAGGACCATTATCACCATACGTTTCAACAAGAAGTGTGGTTCAGCTGTAGGTTTTGAATTGTAGGTAAATTCGACAGCACATATTTGTACTACGAGCCTTACATCTACGGTGTAAGGATAGAGCTGATGTGTTGCAGTATGAAATTCCATGCACAGAGCGCTGCTTCACCGTCTGTTAAGAAATAGTGAGAACTTATTTAATGTCTTAATTAAAGTATAAGTCTTTAGTCATCTAGCTAGGAAATCTAAAATTTATTTCTCGTAGTCCAAATTAAAACTGTATACAAAATAAACAACGAAAAATAATATATGTAATATATATATATATTAATAATATATATGTCGGAGATCGAGTGTTGTATTAGGTGGGAGTGGTTATAAGAATAAAATATTTCTTGATGAATGTAAGGTATTTTATAAGAAACTGAACATTTGTTAAAAATGTGTTTGGTATTTTCCCAACTGGAGGGTACCCAGATATGAATTATGATTTAGTTATTTTTTTTAAGGATTGAGAGTGGTGGGGTTTAAACAACGTTTTGATTATTGAGTCAGGAGCTGAGGCAGTCGTTGGATAATCATCGAGGTAGTAAGATGTCTAGTGGAAACTATGCTAATTGGTCGACGAAAGTGTTAAAAGTGGAATAAAGGTATTTACTGTGCTGTGAATTGGAGTTCTTCTGGTAAACCACCGAGACATAAGCGGAACCCGTAATGGTTCTTCGACATCAGAAGTGGGATACACCACACGTGTCTAGACCCGCTCTGACCATTACAAAATCGGCAGTTTAGCACTTTAATTTGATACTTTTTGTGGGTAGATATAAATAGTTACGTAGGTTTTATAGCAAGCGGTTTGCATTGTTGTGCTGTGTACGTAAGTGAATAAGATTAAGTACGTTTGTATATCGGTAATTCCCGGTGAGTTCATTCCAATTTACTTACTATCCCGAGAGTGAAGCCGTGGCGCGGGGAGTGGACTCCGGAAACATGCGCTGCTTACTTTGAGGATAGCAATGATGAGATTACAGAGTCCACGTTTGAGCGAGCTGCCACGCACGATGTGCAGCCTAGAGACGAGGGGGCGACCGAGCCCATACCGAGCACTTCTGGAGCGGCTGAGCCGCAAGTCTGAGAAGAGGAGGACGAGGACGCCCTCCAGTCAGGAGAGGCCGTGTTAGGAGAAGAGTGACGTTTCTTGTGGCAGTAGAGGGGAGTCGAGTGGGAGGAGCCTATTGTCAATATAAGAGCTTGCGAGTTCAGTCTGGACACACTTCGCCTCCAAGTGCACGTCGACGGGCAACAGCAGGCCTGGTCATCCCAACGAAAGGCGAGTGGATGTATGTTCCGTGGCATTTCCGGCAGGATCACTGAAACACCGTGGTGAGTCGTTTCCATTTTGTTTTGATTCCGGAGCGGAATGCTCACTTATTAAAGAAAGTGTAGCAGCTCGATTTTCGGGAAAAAGAGAAAATAATGTAATAGTTTTAAGGGGTATCGGAAACGATCAGATTAATAGCATTATTCAAATTTTATGTAACGTGGTAATTAACAGTCGTACATTAGAGGTTCTTTTTCACGTTGTTCAGGATAATTGTTTACAATACGACATAATGAGTGGTCGTGAGGTTCTTGGTCAGGGTATCGACATAAATGTGACCGCAGATAGCTTTAATATCTTTGAAAGTAAAATGGTTGATGAGTGTAGGAGGTTAGATCATGATAAGATCGATTTGAATGGTGTTGATACCGACGTGGTCGGTGATAATAGGGTTGAGCTTATTTCTATCTTAAAAAGAGTTTTCTGATTCTTTTATACAAGGGTTTCCATGCACCCGAGTTAATACGGGCGAACTCGAGGTTCGTTTGGTTGACCCAAGCGTAACTGTGCGGGTACGGCCGTGCCGTCTTGGTACGGAGGAGAGGCAGGTGGTGGGGGACCGTATGGACGAATTATTGAATGCAAATGTTATCCGTCCTAGTTGTTCTCCTTTTGCGAGCCCAATATTGCTCGTTGGAGGGAGGGACGGTTCTGACCGACTATGCGTGGATTACCGTGCGTTGAATGACAATACTATATCCGATGGGTTCCCATTACCTTTGGTTGCAGATCGGATTGCACGGTTGAGTGGTGCACAGTGTTTTGCGTGTCTTGGCAGGCAACTGTAAATGGAATACAATTGGCTATGAACTGTACAACCAATCGAGTCACAAAATCTAGTCCACTAGAATTATTAATTGGTAGGGTAGCCAGACCTTTTGGTTTGATGGCTAATGATGACAGTACGGAAATTGATATCTCTAATGTGAGGCAAGATGCGATTGATAATACTGAGATTAATGCTAAGTACGATAAATCTAGATTCGATAGTAAGAAAGCGAAAGTAGCCCCATTTAAAGTTGGTGACTTTGTATTAATAAAAAAATGAGGAAAGGAATCAAACGAAGCTTGATCCTAAGTTTGGAGGTCCGTTTATGGTGACAGAAGTTCTCGATGGTAATAGGTATACGCTAAAATCCTTAAGTAATAATAGAGTATATAAATATAGTCATGACAATTTGAGAAAGATGCCGGAAAGTCATGTTCCCAGCGAGTTAGACGTTTCGGGGGATGAAGAGGGGGTTGCCGATGAAGTGGAGTCGGTTGAGAGGGACTCTGGGGCAGAGTCCGAAGTCACCAGGGGAGAGATCGGGCACTAATGGTAGTTGAGGTCGCACTACTTGCACCAGGTTGTAGTCGTAACTGCAAACAGAGAGAAGTTTGTTCAGGGCGCGATGGGCAGCTGGTGAAGTGGCGGGGGCCTAATATTGAACTCCAAGTCGCACTACATAGGTCGAACTGATAGTTGGCAATGTGGCGGGGGCTTGCGAGGAAGTGTACGTAGTTGGATTACTACGGAGGTACACAGTTTAGCTGTATGTGGCATACAGTGGCAGACCATTGAGAGTGACGAGGATCTATACCTGGTGGACGAATAGACGCCCTTATTCGTCCTAAGTGACGGTGACTGTTGGGAATAATGAACGGAATCGTTAGATAAAATATTGTTAATAAAATTAATTTACAAATTAGAATTTGACCATCGATGATTTCTGCCGCTATAGTAAAAAAAAAAAAAAAAAAAAAAAAAATTTTTTTTTAAAATGTATGTGTTTTAGATACACCCGAGGACGTGTGATCGTCAGAATGGCCGTGTCGGAGATCGAGTGTTGTATTAGGTGGGAGTGGTTATAAGAATAAAATATTTCTTGATGAATGTAAGGTATTTTATAAGAAACTGAACATTTGTTAAAAATGTGTTTGGTATTTTCCCAACTGGAGGGTACCCAGATATGAATTATGATTTAGTTATTTTTTTTAAGGATTGAGAGTGGTGGGGTTTAAACAACGTTTTGATTATTGAGTCAGGAGCTGAGGCAGTCGTTGGATAATCATCGAGGTAGTAAGATGTCTAGTGGAAACTATGCTAATTGGTCGACGAAAGTGTTAAAAGTGGAATAAAGGTATTTACTGTGCTGTGAATTGGAGTTCTTCTGGTAAACCACCGAGACATAAGCGGAACCCGTAATGGTTCTTCGACATATATATAAATCCAAACCATGAGTATATATACTATACTAAATAAAAAGAAAACGTCAGGTGGGTACAGCAATAATCTAATCAGATGCCGAGGTGGTTCGTTCTTTACTTCAGTATTGGTTTAAATTCGGATATTAAATATACTTTAACGTTTATTAGGCTTCACCTAATCGTTCCTCCTTACCTTTAAATAATCTAGACTACAACTATTCTACCCAAAGTAGGTCCCGATTATTGCAGTCTCCAAAGTTTTTATAAATATTTCTTCATGAATTTGTTCGTCCATAACAAATTGAACGTATGTCAATAATAATGCTTCATTGATTCACGAATTGGAATACTACAAAATTAATTTAATTTATGTTAATTATAATTTGGATCAAAATGATGAGGCTATTTGTGATCGACCAATGTCGGAACAACCATTATGTAAGGCAGCGGAGGCGCTTTTCAGGTCTCGACACATTTACACTGAAAATAGAATCTGCAGGTTTTCACAAGTAACAGTTGCTGAGCTTCTTAAAATATTATCTGCCTATATTGATAGCTGAAGTCAAGCCAATATTTTAGCTCTTCACTACCGCAAGCAGATAAATTTTCGTGGATCTCTTTTTGAAAATTGTGAACCCTCTGTTTTTTGTTACGCCAACATACATCCTCTTTAAATCTCCCGTTGACATGTGGGGGGTTAGACGATTTAGGGGATTAATGTAATATACAAATTGCTTTTTGAAATACAATAAATATATATATATATATGTCGAAGAACCATTACGGGTTCCGCTTATGTCTTCGGGTTGGTTAGCCATTTTTAATGTGGAGGTAGAAAAATAAATATTAAGTACACACACGCGCAAGTAAATTCGATCACAAACAATATTTATTATGCACACAGAATAACCACCACAATGTTATTAAATGTGACACACTGAATCAATATTACAATAATTAGTAATTATATTATAATGAATTATTAGTACAATAATATCACCAAACAGGCGAGAGGACTACGCAACAAACTCAATCCTAAAAAATAACTAAATCATAATTCATATCTGGGTACCCTCCAGTTGGGAAAATCCCAAACACATTTTTAACAAATGTTCAGTTTCTTATAAAATACCTTACATTCATCAAGAAATATTTTATTCTTATAACCACTCCCACCTAATACAACACTCGATCTCCGACATATATATATATATATATCTTTATAATATAATATAATATAAGCACTTAATTTTTAATTTACAGAGCTGTAGTAAAAAGACCTTAGGATACATGGAGATTTTATTCAGTTCTGTTCATTAAAATGAAAACCTAGAGGGTATTTCCATCAATCTTAAAGGAATTTATATTTAATACATTTTTTTTATAATATTATCAAAATATGTTTCAATTGTAAAACAACTTGTAAAGGTGTAAGCTACTTTAATAAAATACATGATTTCAAGTAAAAATGTAGCACGGGTAGAACGGTCCTGACAGACACAGGTCAAATTTAAAGAGGAAATTCCTTACTCTATATGGAAGGTTGTTTAATAAATGATCAAATCTAGAAACATTCTCAGGTATTCTCTTTAAAGATTATAATCAGTAGTATCGTGTGGTTTTGATTCTTTCATATTAACTATTCTTCCATCATTCATACAAACTATATATTCATTCGCGAGAAGGCTGAATGAATACGTGTTTAAATCAAAGAAAATTGCAATTTTGATTATCATCTTCCCAGCCTTTATTATTCCCAAGCTTATCAAAATTTGGGGGGTAAATATGCAGGTGTCGCTCGAACTACGGCAACATAAAATATTGTGGCGACTTCTACATTACAGCACAAAGAAAAATATACAACAGCGCCATCTAGCGAAGATACCTTGAACTACGAAGTATGAACAAAACGTATGAATGTAATGAACTACAATGCAACTACTAATCCTGTATCGCGATATAGAGATTCGCGTGGCAATTAGCATATATACAACATCCCAACATCAACCGTTGGGCCGTGGCCTGCCAGGCATGATCACCTCGCCTGGTCGGAGGATCCTCCCTTTGTGTCGGAGGGATATGATGACACCCGTGCACTCTACAATATAAGGTCACTCAATAGACAAATGTATTAGAAATATATACTTTACCATACCAATCTTTGACTCCCGCTAAAACATTTAAATTAAACTGACCTCATCCTTAGAATCCCTAACGTCTTGGGATTTAATATGTTTTACTTGACTTCTTTCCAAGGAGAATCATAAAGTTCGTATTAAAAAGTTATCAGTATTTTTTTAGAAAAAGTATAAAGACCGTTATGTCATATTAGCATAACGAAACAAAAATATCGTTTAATTTACAATGGACGCTAATTGTGAGGAATATACACTTGAATTAAATGAACATATGAAATTGGTACAGCAATGCCATATTTTTTAGTTTGTAACACATTGTTCTTTTAGTCGAATGAACTCACCTCACCCAGGTTAACAAAACGAATTCATTTCATTCATTCATACACACGAGTTGTTAGTTTAAGAGTTGTGTTAGAATTTTACTGTATTTTTTAATAAAAGTTGTTATATTAGTGCTTCAATCTCCGTAAAACTTAAAATGACAGACGTAACAAAAAAGGTAATACTTATTATTTTTTACTATACTTAAGTTACAATACGTCGCTTTGTTTGACACGAGTAACGAGATTGATGTGTGTGACCTCACGGTCTTTCTTGCATATTACCTTCAAATACTGATACTGCGTGTCATTCAATAGTTTTGTTTAAGAAGAGTATTTAACAGGAAAATAGATAACTGATTATAGCAATGGCAAAGGTGAGTTTATGTTTCAAATAACATAACCTCTTTATTTAATGCTGTCGTGGGGTATATAACGCGTAGCGACAAGTAATGGCAGGTTACTTTGCGGGTGGCTACATTTGGCACTTTTTTTGCAGGTGCAGGACTACAAGGATTCTCTTAAGCTGAAGGCTGAACACTTAATAATAAAAGGATTTCCAGAAAAAATTGTAAAATTAAACCAACTCCTAGAAACTCCAAACTTTCAAGATCGCGATTTATCCGACGTACACCAGGTAAGAGTAGAATTTAGTTTTAATGTATTTAATCTGACACTACCCAATGTTTCACAATGAGTCGTAAATATCTAATGGAATCCAACAAGAATAATTAATAGGAATCTATCAGGATACAGGCTCTTATCAGTTTTTTCAACTGCCAGCCTATTTATTAATATAATAATACTGAATAATTTATATGATAGTGTCACAACTAAGTTTGTATATGTTATAGATTGTGGCACAAAGTTGAGTTTATACCAACAAGACTGACTTTTTAGACAACAGTATCTTATTAGACTTTTGATAGAAGTAGTTATACTGTTTTGTAACTCAAATGTTTTGTGACATTATTTCAGGACTTAAACATTCCAGTGCCACCTCCTTCATCAGGTACAAATGAACCAAATGCTAAACGTCAGCGAATTGATAGTTCAGAATTGTCATCAAGCAATGCTTCTGTAGAAGGCACCAGGGTATATTCTCTACCTAATGGTACAGTACCATGTAACAAGCCTCTCAGTGACCTTATACACCTTGTCAAACCTCATATTAGAGAATTGGTTGAAGATTCTAACTTGGTAAGTTCAGTAGTCATAATGTAATTACTGTAAATTCTGTCTTGTCCCTTTAAAGTAAGTCTATTTTATTTCCCACTAACAAAGAGCTCAAAATTAAACCAAATAAAATGAATAAATGAAAGTCTACTGTTGCAGTCACTTATTAATATATTTTAGTATTCATGGCAAAGAACTTTACTAATAAAAACTCATTTTACTTTTCTAGTTGAAAATGTGGATATCATTTATGATACCAAAAATTGAAGATGGCAACAATTTTGGAGTCTCAATACAAGAGGACACACTTGCTGAAATACAGTCAGTTGAGTCTGAGGCTGCAGCATTCTTTGACCAGATATCACGGTATTTTATTTCAAGGGCAAAGATTGTATCAAAAGTGGCCAAATACCCTCATATTGATGACTATAGAAGAGCTGTTAGAGTAAGTAACCTCTTTTTTCAATGTACTTACAAACTCACCATGTTTTATACTTTATATTATCTATATTTGTATATATCCCCTTTTAATACTATATTAACAGTTATTATAATGATTAACAATGCTTACAACTACTCAATATGTTATAAAGATATTTCTCCTTAGTCCCAGAATGTAAACAAAAAAATGACACTGGGATATATTCATCCATTCAACAATTACACTATGGTGAATTTCTGTTTCTTGTTTCCTAAAATTTTTTCTAATTAATATGTAAATATATCAGTTATATCAGGTGAAGTTCATATGGTAAATGAGCCCCTTTTGCCACAAACATATACTCTTTTTTAACTGTACGGAAATCCTCCCGGATACCACCTACTGGTGGTTAGGTCGGGTTCGAATCAACCAAAACCCGCATGCCTTCTCAAATATCAGTAACTTGTAAGCAAATCCGTAGTAAAAAAATCCCTGACAAACATACCTAGATATAACTTCATTGTAATCAAGTATACTATAATGTTTATACACTTAAAAAAATATTAATAACAACCAAATAGAATCTTACCTAGAAACAATAAAAATTAAAAAATAAACTGAATTATTTATTTGTTAAAAATTTACGACTTTTTCTAACTATTCAAATCAAAAGTTTACTGAATGACTTACTTTCTTTTGAAGTCAGTTTAGCTTTTTTTTATAAAAATTATTTCCGGTGTACGACAATAATAGTAAATTGGACCATGTCATATAAGTCGCGAGGTGTAGGGTCTTTTTTCGTAGGTTGCTGACTAGCAACCTACGAAAAAAGACCACCTTCAAATGATTGTGTGATTTGAGGCACATACTGAAACTGGCTGTAGGCTCCAGAATAATGTGAGGATATGATATTTCTGTAAATTAGGGCTTGGTCGACCAGTCAAAGAGGACTGTGTATGTGATGAAATAGACTCAGGAAAGTAAGCCATCTTTGAAAATTTGATGACAAAAGCAAAAGATATTGAGGGGCTAATTGTCATAGTGCACAAGTCAACAGCCTATCAGGTATCTGAAGGCTATGGGCGTGTTAAATAGAGAGTGCTGCCACTACTGTTTAGTTAATGATTTCGGTGCATAAAAGGTCTTTATGAACTTACCGTGACCATCAAGTTCATGTGAAACAATCACACAATAGGCTCTCTGAATATTTCTCTTATCACAAATCCAACTGCGGTTACCATGACAATCTGACTTAAATAAACTCACAAGGCTCTCGGGACACTTCTTCAAAGAAAACCATGATGCATTTATGTGAAAAAATTGTTTAATACCAAGCTTACGCCGCGCTGAGTCGCGTCTCAGAGCTCAACAAATTGCTTAAGAAACTGCATGATGAGAAAGCGTTGCGCGAAGATTAAAAATTAAGATTAATTGTCAATCTTTCCATTAGAACATTAGGATAAGCTAGGTGTATAGTTATAGTGTAAGCTCCAACGTCAAACCTCAGCTTTGCATGTCTTTCCTTTCCCACAGAATACTGATTACTACATTGGCAACTTACAGTATCTTCCAGCTCCATTTTTTTACATGTACAAACTCCCACTGTACGTCACCCCATTGGAGTTTGCAGTAGGGTTGTGTCTCGGAATCGGACTGACTTTTTTATTAGAATTACATCTAGCCCATAACCGGCTCATATGACTAACTTTAAAGAATAGAAATTGTGGTCTATATGTACGTATGAAATTGAAGTAATCATCTTCTAAGCCCATATTGTTAAGAAGATTAAGCTTTTACCATCAGCTCACCTAAATATCTTGAAAAATACAACTGAAGACCTATACAAACACGTGATGTTAAAAGAATCATGCGTCAACTCTTTAACTGTTATGGAGTTGTATTTGCCATATAATTTGAAAGAATACAACTAAAGGTATATGTATGATCTTTAAATAATATCACACATATGTATGACATTATTTATATATCTAATATTATTTAAATATAACTCCTATCCGTTAAGAAGTTTTATCTGTCATCATCAGCTCATCACCACAAGATGATAACTAACAGATGTAAATACTAGAATAGTTTTAGACAATACATGAAAGACAATACATGCATATGAAATTCCAGGCAGCTCTCGATGTCCTAGGGACCCCATAGTCAAATCCTTAAACGGTGATAATGGGACCACCACGAAAGTATACCCTTTTGAATACAAAAGAACTGTCATAATCGATTAGCAATTGAGGGGAGTAATCAATGAATATACATAAAAAAAACCCTATTGAACATGGAACCTCCTCTTTTAAAATTGGTTAAAAATATTAGACATTCTGTGACTAAGGCAAAATACGAAGTAGTTTTAGTAGTAGTTATCACATAAGTCATTATAATGACTGCGATTAGCGTTTTCGGCCTCTATCACCCGACATGAGAGGTCGGGTGATAGAGGCCGTGCATCATCATTATCATCATCAACAGCCTTTCACAGTCTACTATTGGAACTACTACAGTCTACTATTAGAAAGGAAATTTGCGCTTACCATATTGGCTAGATGTGTTGGTGTAGGGTTTGTTACAAGTTTCTGTCTTCTTGCAGTGCTGTTATCATGTATAGTTTGCTTCTAAAGTCGACTCTTACGACAGTCATGTAAATATCGATAAAATTGTAAATTCTATTGATCCGCGTATCTGATTTGGACAACCCTGACCACACTGTCTTTTCTCTTATTAATTACTACTGAAGGCAGGTGCCCACAGCATCTGTACTGTATTTGTAAACTATCTGTAGATAGTAAATCCAATAAATATGCTTTGTCTGTCATTAATCTATTTTATGTTAATCACAAGCTTAGTTTCGTATGAAATTTGAATGTACTCAAAAAAATTAAGATATAGGTATCTATGAATCATGTTTGTCATCATCATGAACAAACTTGTCCAGTCCATTGCTGAATATAGGCCAAAACTTAAACCAAAACCTCCTTACTAAAGAGTCTTAACAAAGAGGTTTTGGCTTATTATATCACGTTAGCCAGATAGGGTGGTATAGGGTTTGTTTCAAGTTTCCTTCTCTTTGCAGTGATGTTGTCTTACATATTTTGTTCCATTAGTCGCTGTCGCGACTTCTACATACAGCGCCAACAAAGATATACTACAACACCATCTACCGATGGTACACCGAGCTATGGAGTAACTACTAAACCTATATCGCGATATAGAATTTTCGTCGTGATTAGCATGTATACAAACAAGGTCCGAACCTTAACTATAAGGCTGCGGCCTACTAGGTACGATCATCTTACTTGGTTGGAAGGATCCTGCCTTCGTGTCGGAGGGACATGACACCCGTTCTTCCACATCGCCTCTTACAACACCCAGAATGTGGTGGCACTGTATTATTAATCCGTTACCATACCATGTTACCCACCAGCTAAAAAAAAACAATTATTTTCCATCATTATACTCATAGTGAAAATACCGTATCATGCAATATACATACTAATGTGCAACACCTTATCACAGCTAAGTATGTGTGTCACATAATACTTACTTGTTTGAGTTTCCTTAGCAACACGTTGTATTTATTAAAAGTATTAAATTACACATTCTGTACTAATTATGTTTGAAAAGAGTTAGTTAGAGTTAGTGGCAGATTATGATGATTGGGATTTTTGGAATTATATCAGTGACTGTACATTAGTAATCCTGAGAAGTACTTTTTAGATAGTTATTAATCCCTTGCATTATTTTAGCGAGCGGCAAAAATATTTCGATCAGCTTCAACCATCAATATTGTCCAATGGATTATATTGGATATATTGCCCTAAGCATGCTTGTAACTATTTATCCTGAAAGTGTATTGTATTGTAAATCCTTTTTGGTATTTGTTTAGAAATATCTGATTAATTTGCTATATAGCCATAAAAATGTACAGAGAATGAATCCAGTATTTAGGGTCTTTTTTGCGTTACAACTATATTTTAATTTGGTTTATATTTTGACAGGAGTTGGACGAAAAAGAGTACTTGTCGCTGTGGCTAGTGATGTGCGAGATCCGCAACCGTTATTGTTCGTTGCACGACATCGTCATCAAGAACCTTGAGAAGATCAAAAAGCCTCGCTCGTCTAATGCCGAGAATCTATACTAGACCCATTTCAATCTCAATTAGTATCTCTTTAGTCACATGCAATCGTAAGAATATTTTGTGAATCTAAGAGTAATATTGAACATCTCTCATGTTTTATTTTTTATTCACTGGTTAAGAGTGTAAATATTTTCTAGTGAAGAAAATAGCCAAGCACAAACGGTTACTGTTGAAATCTTTCATATTTTTTAACAATTGTTGACATAATATATCATGACATGACGACTCCTACTGTACATTTCATAGACTTTTAGTCTAGTAGCTGAATATCTAGTGAGTAAAAAATAGACTCCATGTTCATATTGTGGTCTTATAGCAAGGTTGAGAGGGCGAAGACCCGTATTATTACGTGAGACTGATTTCTTACTGAAACATGCTTTTCAGTCCAATTATCTAACAATATCGCGCACCTTACATTACTTTTGTAACATTTTCAAGTTGTTGAACATTGCTATTTCAGTTATTGTTTTTTTACCACTTCTATAAGATGAACTTGCTATGAAACTACAATGTGGTCAATTTGTACCTCCAGTTGTTGAAAAACCATTCAATAGTTTTAATTAAGCTAAAATATTATGTTGTTACTTAACGATAAACTGAAACGGACTTCCTTAGTTACAAATAAAAAAAAACTCCTTGAGTGTTTCAGTTAGAAATGCTTGTAAATTTTTGCAGGTTGACTTTTTTCCTATAAAAGTGATATAATTGGCTTTTAGTCAATATTTAATTTAATAATGTATCCAATGTCGACAACAAACATAAATACATTTCTATGAATGTGTAACTGTAGTTTCTATTTATACCTTGTACTGAAATGCATACAACTGTAATCTGGATACCACGAAGAACCTCGACTATTTTTTTTTCGTGACAGCACCGAACGATTGTGGTGTCCTGGGGAATCCCCTATTCCCTGTAACACCCCCGGTGTTGTTGAGAGAATTGTAATATAATTAAGATGTCCCTGAGCATCAGCATTACCTTTTTGCTATTAACACTTTGTAGTATATCCTTTCAAATCTAACTACTACCTATTATCGCTTGAATTTATTGTATTATATCGACTGTAGAATGCAACCATGTCCAATTTCTTCGAAATCTAAGTTGAAGTGGCGCTGCGCTACGAACGCTAACTCACTTCTACAACATAAAGCTGAATTTTATCGGAAGGTGGAACTTGATCAAGATTAACAATAAATAGCAAAACGAGTAAGCTTACAGTAGTCCCGTATTATGTGCACAGACGGTCATTTGTCAACTTATTAAGTAGCGTGCGTTTCCCTACATTTTGTCCTTTTGCATGAAATCACTCGTTCAAACGTAGGATAATGAGAACAAAAAAGTTACATATCAATAAAAACGCCATTGTAGTACGTACTACACTAGATCCAAATTATTTTTAAATATTTAAATTCTACAGAGTACTTATGTTTTTGATGGGTTTTATAGGATTAGCATTAGCAGTAAGATTTCTATTTCCCCTATGATGTCGTTTTATGCAAGCCATAAAGTCCAATGAATAAAAATGTCCTCATGTGGGAAAGACCAAGAAGTAAATCATCTGCAAATAAAAATGCCCTTAAAGCAATTCATCACTCGAAAATTTTTACGAAAGCAAAACATCCTTAACTCATTATTTCTAGTTTTAAATATATTTCGGTCTAGGAATCGATCTGAAAGTGGTAAAGTTTCACTTTTCTTAGTATTGATAGTTGATGGCTGAGCAATTGACTATTGGGTTTTAGTGGTTACCCTGTCAGTTTCTGGATTTGAATCTTGACCCGGCTGTTTTATAAGGACATTTTGCTTTATAAATACGATAGATACCATTTCAATTGAGGTCGTTTTGCCACCGTGTTATTTTACGCCATGAACGTTTACACTGGACATTTACTTTAAAGGGACCGTAAAGAACCTACAAACAACATCCTAAAGCTATTTAAATGCAGGCATTTTAGATAGGAGTAAAAGTCTTGACCGAAGTTCTAACCCATAAATTTCGCAATAGGGTAACCACTAAAATCAAATAGTCGATTGTTCAGTCATTATTCATCATTATTAAGAAAAAGAAAAACTTACTACCTTCAGAATGATTTCTAGATTGAAATGGAATTAAAACTAGAAATAGTAATTGTAAAAACAGTTTCACGATTTTTCGACCAATAGTCTCGTTGTACAATAAAGCTATAGAAATAATAAGTTAAGAAGTTCTTGCTTTCACGACAATTTTCAATAGTGACCTCTCGCTTTAAGGACATTTTTTTTTGCAGACAATTTGCTTCTTGGTCTTTCTTAGATGTAGACATTATTATTCATTGGACCGCATTGTTTGTGAACTATATGCCGATAAGGACATTTTGCTCTAAAGATTATTCTCCGAATTGTATTACAGTAGAGGACGGCTAAATGTAAGGTAAATGGACTGAAAAAAGAGTATGCTCAGAAAGGGGGCTTCCTAGAGTAAACAATAATCTGAATAGTGATGAAGGAGAATGAGAGAATAAATCGAACTGCGTCAATGTCAATTAAATACAAGAAAAGACTAAAAAGATGATTGCGTTTAAATCTTACATAAAAATTGAAATAATTTTTCAGTTTTGCTCCTACCATAGCTTTTAATCTCTATTTCCTTTGCCTATATTTAAACGAGTCTGATACCGGTGCAACAAAAAGTTTTAAGTCCCAGACAACTGGCCGCTACTAAATGTCTTATGTTATATTATTTTCAGAATCGGAAAAAAGTAAGTCATTTAGAAATAATTTTGCTGTTGATTTGTATTTTTCTATTTCGTTTGCATACGTCTCATTTCTGATTATTTAAATGATAATAAATTAATATTACCTACTGTACTTGAGGTAATGGCGAGCGATATTGACAAAGGAAACTTTGGAGACAGCGCTAGAAATACCTCAAAATTCGATTTGAAATGTAGAAATTCTAATCACATCTTTAACGGGGCTGGTGAAAATATACAATATTTCAGTGATTCAGAATCAGTCACATCGAGACAGAGTAAAACGCGGTTCATAAACCCTGCTATTTACATTGAACCAGTTGAGTCTACGCATTCTTTGACATCTCTTCAGACTGAATCCAGCTTATCTGAAGTCACTCCTCATCCGCATAGCAGTTACAAGAGTAACTCCACTCCATTCCTTAGTGGCCGAGAGTCGAGTTCATCAAGCAGCATCAAAAGGAAGTCTTGCAGATTGACGGACCCAGGAAATTTAGGAGAAATAACCAGGGATGAAGAAACGCCACGGTTTGACCGCACATATCGAGAAGATGGGCCTGATACGTTCAGATTATCAGTGGTGTCTGCGTCTACAACCACAACGGCTAAATTAGAGAGGGAGCGTAATGAGCAGAAGAAACATGAGGCTTATAAAAAATGGGTAGCGCGAAAAGATCAAGAGGTATGTCTATTTGTTAGTTTCTTCTTCAGGCAGCATGGTATTTTCGTGGATCTTATTTATTTATATTCACTTTAGGCGTAGAGTAATGCACAAGGCGGGCTTAATGCCGTATAATAAAGGCCCTACTTAGATGTTTTTGATTTTAGAAACGTGAAAAAGCCCGTCTTGAAAAAGCTAAGCAGCAGGTAATGCCAACCACCTCAAAGGAACAACGGGAAGAGTCGTACCGACGGTGGCTTGAGTCAAAAAGACTCCAAAAGGAGCGGCAACGTGCCGAAGAGATCATGCGTAAATATCGAGCCAACGAGCTATTAGAAGAAGAGAGGAACAAACGGGAGAGGGCAAAGGAAGAGAAACTTGCGTTATGGATACGAAAGAAGGAAGAAGACATGAAAGGTATAGTAACTTAGTCTTTGCTATGAGTAACTTACGTTTAGATACTTATTCAATTGATAAATTAGGAGTAACATTTATTTTTCTTGTTATTTTCTTAATATCATTTTTATCACCTATTACTTGTCTATGGCAGAGACTCCATTAATACATAATCATTTCTATATAGCAATGAAAACCAAAGAAGAGCGTAAGGCAGCACGAGTGGCGATCGAAGCTGAGCGGCGGCGAAGTATGGGCGAGCAAGCATACCGTGATTGGCTGCGAACTAGTAAAAATAAACCACTGCCTGTGCCACTCAATCAAGGAGAACTTAGTAAGTTGCAGATGATATAACATAAGTATAAAACTTACATGTTGTAATTTAAGACAAGAAAACTCTACGAGAGTAAGTTCATTTGCCTTACTAGGTGTCATCCAGAGTTAACGTACGGATGGATTTTGATGAATTTTAGTCGAGGTTGGTGAAATATCATTTAAGGGTACAATGGTGTCATACTTTATTGCGATCATACTTGTTCATGCGTTTATAGAGAAAAATTGAGGCAAGTAAGAAGCGTGCTATGTAAATGACTGTGTCTATTCATCTAGGACTCCATTTCATAATCCCGTATTTTAGCGTCTTCTCATGAGCACACTGGATACCTGTACATCTGTTGTGAAAACAGTTTTCATACGCGTTCATTCTCCGATACTAGACGTTTCTACCATGTGGTTAAGGTCGTAGTAGTTTTTTCAATTTGCTTCTGGAATTGTTTTTTCTAAAGTGTTATGATTCTAGTTAATATTTTTTGTTTTGATTCACACTATTTCCATACAACTTCGTCATTAAATAACGTATTATATAATTAATATTTTGTTGTAGGTATGCGTGGATCCGTGTCACAAATGTATATAAACCCCGTACCTTGGCAGTATCCGACAAGTGAAGAATATTAGCTTATATTATATATATGTATTATATATATATTTATTGCGTATCTATAATTCGGTTTCAGGAGCATTTTGTTGGCATAACTGTTGGGGTGCGCTTGATTTAATAGCTGAATTATTTATAAAATACTTTACATTGTCCAAAACACTGTAAATGCGAAAGAATATAAAGATAGTATTCTTTGATATTGGTTAAAACGTATTTAAATTTTCTAAACCCACAGTATCTCTGATTTTTTTATGATTCTGGAGGATTCTGTTCAAAAAACCCTGTACAAATGTCTCGGTCACTTGCAGTCACTTGTAACGTTATTGGGATCCTTACTTTGTTAGAGCGACTCTCCCGGTTATACCATGTTATGTTATTATATTGTATTATGAACCATAATGATAGAGGGAAGTAACGTTAACTGGTATTCCGACTGGGAAACGGATCTAGCTTAGCACACTTCGATGTATAACTAAGTTTATATATACCTGAAAAAGGTTCAGTTTATAACAGTAACTTTAATTATTTGTAGGTACTTTTACAAATTTTATATAATTAGATCACTCGCTGTGCGCACACCAAAGTAATAATTTGTGTACGTAATTATGTCTATTCTTTAGTTATCTATGTACTCCATTTTAGATTAAATATTCCATATTTTTTAGATCATTTTGTTCCAATTTGTTATATGTGGATTATTATTGTAATAAAAATAAAAAATAAGTCAAGTACGAAGATTGTATAAATAAAACAAGTTTTTCACATGCATATTTTATTTTAGTTACTAGTAAGTAAGGTATATATTAGGGTCCCATTAAGTATATTTTACGAAAATACATACCCATACAAAATTTCTACTTTTCGGCACGCGACTTTTATCTAAGGAAACTAACACATTTAATTTAAAAATTTGCAATTGCAATACGTGCATAATAAAAAGCAACGAAAAATCCTTCTGTTTATTAGCCTACCTCCCCTGCTTTTTCAATCAAACTACCTTTGATGCCAATTTCAACTTAATCATACTTTGCGATTGTTATCTGTACTTTCTATCAGTAAACCTCTTCCTCCTCTTTGAGTCGTAGAATTTCGGATTTGTTCATAAAGTAGTAAGTAGGTTGGCGACCTTTCAGATCTTTGAGAACACGTTTGGCCCCAGCTCGGATCAGGACTCTGCTTAGAGATTCTATCTTCTCTACTCCCATTGCGTAATGAAGCGGCGTACGTTCCAACTGTCAATAAACAAATATCTTTTTATTGGATACACTATTTAAATCAACTGATTACACATTCGTCAAGTCTCGTAAGAGCCGTATAAGGGAGCAAAGTGTGCTCTGTAACAGCACAGCTAAAAGAAGAAAAACTTGAAACAAACTGTATTAACACGACCTTGAAAGAATCTGACAAATAGGAAGCCCTCCTAAAGTGAAACTTATGCCCAACAGTGGACTGTAAGAGGCTGTTGATGACGATGATTACACATTCAAGACTAAGAAATTCTATATAGATTAATACTTGATCTCACATTATCACCGACCCGGAGAAGCTCTGGGTATGTGTGTGCCAAGTACGCAACAATATCTTCATGTTGTGCTAGGACAGCGACGTGTAGAGCTGTTCTGCCGAAGTAATTACGACTACGGGCAAGGGTTCGTGCACCTTCTCCAGACAAAATATTTTGCACGGTTTCTAATTCACCCTTTCTAATGGCGTTATGTAAAGTTTCTCGAGATTCCTATAACCAAAAATTTTAGGTTATCTAAAAATTCATAGCTAGTTTAATTATTTAAAATATTTTACAAGTAATAAAGTAATAAATAGTAATAAGAATAATATATATGTATATATATGTTCATGGATTGATAGCCAAGACCCTCGACCAATACCTTAAGAGGCTCACGTCAGAACGTTGGATCAAGAATCTGATGCAGAAGGCAGTCCTCCTTGACACGGCCCGTATAGTAAGGGAGGTTCCTGTTTTTGGAGTCCTAACTACCAGTGTCTTAGTCCCTGTACCCGATGTCGGTTGTCTACTATTTTTTATATTTTTAAATATCTATTTTTGTTTTTTTTTATATATTTTAAAATGTAATTAATATGTTTATAATTGTAATAAAGAGAATTCTTTATTTGGCACTGATAACAAAGTAAGTATATCTCATGATTATGAAGTATCTGCTTTGTCTTTGGGTACGTTTTATATTTGTTTCTGCTTGTCCCATATTTGGTGACTCCTTCATTTGTAAGTGAAGGAATTGCTATCTTACATAGTCACTCACTCTACAATTGTAGACACTCATTTACTTAGACAAATATGTCTAGATATCTGCCTTTGGTCTAGGTTTTAATATTCTGTGCGGGCAACTTGTTCTAGAAAATGCACTGTCGGTCCTCTGGATAATTTGTTTTATATTTAAAGTAACACTTTACAAAGTAAAACGTAACTCATTTTTGTATCAGTATCGTTAAGTAAAGTTATTAAATAAATAAGAATGTCTAACTAACCTCAAACGCGGGTATAGAAGCCAGCAAGTTGCTCATGTCAGTGTTCTGACGAAGAGCAATCACTTCTGAAATTGGAACTCCGTCTTCATCCGTTATATCAAGTATGTGATCATATCCTTCTAGCAGTAATTCCATAATTTTTTCCGTATTTCCTAAAAATAAGTAGTTTACAGACCAGATCAAAACACCTAAGTAGGAACTACACATATCCAAATTGTGTATAAATGTGTGTGTGTGTGTGTATTATTTCTATTAGATAATTTGCTGGATACGACGAAAAATGCACTTATTTAACTAAATTTAAGATTTCAATAGTATTGTTCACAGTGTTACACAAATGTGGGCACGTACTGATTTTGTCGATTTTTTACCTCTAGCGGCTAAATGTAACACCCATTTATCTATTTCGCTAGCGTTCTCTGGGAAGTTAGCTTGAATGGAAACATCACGAGCAGTCCTGTATAATTCGTCTCTGTACCCCAGACTGATGTCCGACTCCTGAAATAGCTGGAACAGCGCGTTTCGTGTGTGGCTACGTGCAGCTGCGAAGTGGAGCATTGATTGTCCATGTTCGTCCTATAAAAAACGAATGATCTTTCTAAAATCCTTAAAAAACGTTTTGTAAGTGAATAGATACCCCCTATTTTGTTTCATAATTCCCCTCAACAGTTAGAGTTCAGTAGAGCAAATACAAAGAGTACATCGTGACTAAAACAGGGTCCTGACATCATCAGAGTGAGCGAGGCTGAAATTTTTTAACACTGTCATCGTACAGCTATTTTTACTGTGCATAAGTTGTCGAAGGTAATAAATTGGTATATTTTCATGGCATGAAAAAAAAAAGATGTGGTGTTGTATTTTATCGTGTTAAAACTACTTAGATGCACGTTTTGATGGTACGAATGACACCGCATTTTCTTTGTGAATACTTTTAAACTTAATTTATTAAAACACTTCTTGAACACTCTCTTTGTTTTTTCGGTATTAGCTGGTAAAATTACGTGTGATGGAAACTAAAAATACAAAGGTGTTTAGAGCTCGGTACTGGTGAATTAATTATAAGGAGATACTGAAATTTGTTCTGAATTCAGTCCTAAAGAATCGCCAAAATATGATATTCACATTTGTTGCTATCATTTTTTAAATACGTTTTATCGTCAGTTAGAAGAACTAGAAGAATAAAAAGACAGGGACTTGAATTAGAATCCAAATATATATCTTAGTAACGAGTAACTAAGTATATAGTAACTAATTTATAGTAACATTCATCATTATCGACTGTTACTGTAAATGATGACTGCTACTCTTAAAAGTATTTCTTTTTTTGTTAAAAAATAGTACTAATGGGGCTAAATTACAAAAAAAAAATACAAGCAACGTAAATAGGCTAGATGACACTTTAGTCAAATTAGTTACTTTTTAACATCCGTCAAAACGACATTTTTTAAGTATATATGATAATGTAAAAACGTACTAAATACAAACTTGTGACGTCACTGTTTTAGACAACTCAATTGAACAATGTATTTCACTGTATATTTGATTTAAATTCTTAATGATAATAAAAAACTATGTTACCTGTATTAGATGTTTAGTGATATTTATTGTAATGAAGTTGACATTGGTATTTATTTACAATACAATCATCTATCAAGTAATGACAGAATATTTTTAAAATCGTAAATAGCACTTAGGCAAAGAATTGACATGTTTTCTTTGTGCAATTTAATAAGTTTTACCAAGTTTAGTTAGAAAATAAATTTCTAAGTATACCCATTAGTAGTCTTTTAAATCTAAATACGTGATACTTTGTAAATTGCGTAAACGTGATTTGTGTTGTCGATTCAAAACCCTTATGTTGATATGTTTTTATTATTTTAGGAAATTCAAGACTTTGTACTTGACTGATCCCACCAACACGCCTACCACTGGCTTTTGTACACCAAGATCAACAGCACTGACCCACGAACACATCGAGTTGTGACACACGGCTTCCCGTGTGTCCCAGAAAAAATTAAACTGTCTTGTAACCAGCAATATAATTTGAAATATAATTAGTCCATCGAACATATAATAAAGTAAAAATAGGTGTATATCTTTTAAAACTTGAACACCGCGGTCATAAAATATAATGGGTACTAAAGGACCTATATTTAATTTATATAATATGTTTTGCAGTATCGCCAAATGCACATTTTTGATGAGAAAATACAATTGTTGTTTTAACTATTTCAGGTATTTACATTTTTCATAAAAACGTCTCAATTAGTCAAATCGGTTTAGACGTTCTCGAGTTGTAGTAAAACTGACGAACAGTAATACACATGTATATATATATAAAGTTATGAGAAAATTATGTAATACTTGACCTTTTCCAAAATTTTTCATTCAAATTTGCGTGTAATTTTAATTGCAACATGTTAAAAAACACCTAACAACGTTTAAACATGTTTAACATTTCGTAAAAGTAGAATGAGGAAGCAAAGAGAAAAAATCAATCATAAGGCGTCGTGTTTATTAGGGAATAATTACGACTCCATAGATCGACGATGCCAATTTGAATGGAGTGGGTTGATAAAGAGAACCGAATTGCCATGATACGAGTAGTAGTACGAGTACATTACATGGGTGTGGAACCAAATGTAATTTTTGAAATTTTTCCATACACTTAATATTTGTCAATTGTTAGTGTACAGGGCTATTGATAGATAAAGTAAAACTTTCACTGTTTATCATCATGTAATTTTTGCCGTCCACGTAGAATTTGTATGAAAAATTAACTAAGGTAAAAAATCAAAAAAACTCTGAAAGAAGTAAAAAAAATTTTCTCGAGAAATTCTGAGTATGTCCCTTACCTCTTACACATAATGTGAGACAGTTAAAGTGCATAGCTACATCAGCAGAGAACGGTGCAATTAGTTCTACTATCGTTTGGTAGATGCAAAAAAGTGAAATGAGCGGAGCTAAACACCCCTTAACCCGTAAATTGTCACACAACGTTACATAGCAAAATCTGATTAGGACATTTCCTCTATGTACTTATTCCGTATCAGTAATATTACGTTTCTTTCATTGTCTGACGTTTTCATCTATCTTTCCTTTTAACTATTATCAGCTTGTCGCAGTCCATTGTTGTACATAGAACTCATTATTGACTTTTTTTAATAGACTATAAATTTTCTCATTTTCATCCCCGTAACTCCCGACTGAGGCGTAATATTTTATTTTACTATTATATAAATGTACCTAACATTTGAGATAATTTCAAGGTACAGTCGTCTGTGTATGTTTGCTGTGTGTATAAATACATTTATAACTTTACCCTTGTCGCGCTACTAAAGGCAGTTTCCGGAGCGTCAGGGCTGGCGACAGTCTGTGGTTCTAAGGCAACGACATCAATAGGCCGGTTTGGCCGTGTGGCAGTACGATTTCTGATCTCTTTGGAGGGCTTTGATGTAATTACAGGTGGGACCTGTTCGTTCTCAACTTCAGCCGCTCCTTGCGTCACCATTATATTGGTCTCCTGCGTTACAGCGCATTATTAATGAAAAGTACAATATTTTGTAATGTTACAAAAAGTTACAATTTATAATAGTCATACATAAATAATAGCTTCCATCGTGTACGACCAACAGATTTCATTTTTAAATAGCAAGTATTGTTTATAAGTCAATGGTATGCATTATCTCTATTAATATTGTGCATTTTTAAATTAAAAATCAGCTCAGAATACAGAATGGGTGTATTATTTAACAGCGGTAATAATGTTAAAACCATGCTGTCATTTAAACCTTCATTTAACAGCAGAATAAACAAAACATTTGAGGTTGAACAGTTCCGGATGAACTGTCGTTTTTACTGACGAATAGTTAAAATTTTCAACTAATGTTTTACTGACCTGTACTCCTAACATTGGTTTCTCACGTTCAGGAAAGTTATGAAGAAAAGATGCAAGGAAGGCCACAGGATCTTTCGGCTTAATGTTCGCCACTTCAGTTAGACCTTTGATCAAAGGATCACCGAGAGCTGTGAAAACATCGTTCATATGAACGTCCTTATTGTTGTTCACTATTGCCATTATATTATTTATATTACTATCTAAAACTTTATCGGCTTACACTTAGCAAGATATCTGCCCTCTTCGGTTCGGAAGATGGGAATGTCCATGTGGCCATTGTCGACGAGGTTTGTGCCTGAAACCGATCAATTATTCAGTGTGACGGCCTTCATTTGAATGTGTGGGTGGGGAAGGGGTGCGAGAATACATCAAAACGTGAGTTTTTACGCGAACGTGAACACCTGGTGGGGGCAGTGGGTGGACCGTTAAACTCCCATTTATGAACTGGACAGAAAGAAAGGTTCTATTAGCACTCGGCAGTCATAATTGATACAGCTTATAGTATCGATCGCTATAAAGTTAACTGCCGCTTTTGTAGCTGAATATTATATAATATATCATCAATATTATATTACATGCTTATACATTTGCTGCAATTACCTTACTTTAAAATGTGGCACTAAGTACATACTTTAGTAAACACAATGAACAGAACAACAAGTATACATCACAATCACATAGTATCTAATGTTGGAAAGACACGAATGGCTGATGGTGAGCGTGCAGTAAAATGTAAAGCATTGTTCTGGCAGTTGAGTGTGTAAGCGTGAACGTTTTTAATGAAATTACTCTAATGGCTTACACGAACACGCCACCCCACAAGAAAACGTAAAAATAATGTAGTACTGACCTAAAAACTTTACAGTTGGATAGAGATATTTAGCTGTCGCTCAGCTACAACCATACGGAGCAGATATTTCAGATACCTACAATCTTTCCAACATTCGATAAATTAAATAGTGAGGTGTGGATGCTTGTGTGAAAGTGTGTGTAAATTTATTTTTTTTAATATTTTAAGAGTATTTATAACTTCTCCCTTTTTTCTGGGCTCTCTTGACCAGTTAAGCTACTTCTCTTCCTTCGAAATACATTTGATAGCATTGTTGCTATATGGGCTGAATTTTGCATTGATAAATCTTTTTCAAGATGAAGAAGATTAGAAGCTGCTGTGGCAAAATCATGGAAACAACTCCTCTCAGTTACACTTAAGCATTGGTAGTTGCTAATTCTGGCGATGTCCGTATTTAAAGTTTCACGGTACTGCAGACCTCTCATAGCACATAAATGTTTCATATTGTCTGGATCCTTTGACAGTCCGGGAAAATTAACAATTAGACTAAAGCGAGTAGCAGCACCCAAATAAGTAGGTCTAGCGGATAAATGTCCAAGTTTAACATGAAATACAAAGTCGAGTTTTTCGTGTAGATAAGTCATGATGTAAGATAGTTTGCTGAATGGTAGACCTATTTCTCCCGGTGATTCTTGTGGGGTAGAGACAAGTATTCTAACATGGTCATGTACGTTAATCCATACAGCAACACTTTTGTCGTCACTTACATATACACCTCGTCCGTAAGGCCAATGCCTGCCATGTAACCTCATGCTATCATCAATATCTTCTCTATCGCACAGAGCTATCAATAAACCACTCGATGCAAGTGTGGCACAAATTTCAGAAGGCTTTTCCAAAACCTCATTCATTGTGTAGTACGTCCCCCCTTTCTGATCTGATTCGGGATTAGTCTGTTCACAAAATTTTGAAAAATCTTCTTGCATCAATATTGTAGTTACAATTCTCTCTATTGTTTCCAGCTTTCCTACTTTTAAATTTAAAGGTAGTTCATAACCTTCTAAGTTTCGAGTACATTCTATTGAACCAGAAAGTATAAATTCGTCATTTGGATCAATATTCAATTCAACAAGCGGTTCCTTAGTTATCTTCGTAGACGAGGATTGTAAAAAGTCCGATTTAGGATGCATTGGTAAATCTGAATTTATATTTATATTGTGAAGGTCCTTTATTAAGGGCATTAAAAACTCCTGAAATACTTGATATACATAATAATCCGGGGCTGTTATACCTCCTGGGAAATCTTCTTCTACTGTTTGCACTATATTTCTATTATCAGGCAGTTTCTTAACAGCAGGCCAAATGACATCAAAAAGATCATGATCAAGTTTTGTCACTCTGTATTTGATAGTATCAAAAATATTTTTTTTAAGAAATCGTCCAAGAACTAGCGGAGGTGTTGCTCTATTAGATGAAGCCGATAAAGGCGTACGGACTGGTTTAGCAGAAGCGAGGAGACGGTAGCATCGGTCCAATGTGTCCAAAGCCTCGGGGGCTTCCAAAATGCGTCGAGACGATACATGATCCTCGGGCACTGGACATACTTAGATTAAAGTATATATTTGTAAAATAAATTAAAGCAAATATTTATGGCATATACTCTGTGTCTATATCTATATTTTTTTAAAAATAAAGTGACGATAACTTTATAACTGATAACGTACCTTTGTCGGAAAACATATTTTGCACGTCATCTGCACTTATACCATAATCCGATAGAAGTTGATCGAAAGGTAACGCAGCCGGATTTTTCTGATAGTCCTCAGCCGACCTACCATTCTGTACAAAATTTACATTTTATATAACATTAAATCTAGAAAACATGAAAAACCGTTACTTAAAAACTTACGTCATCTAAATCTTTCGAATTGGCACCCAACTGTTGAAGTAAATTGTAATAATGTCCGTTATCTGGTAAAACTGCTGCATAGTGTAATGCAGTTCTACCTTCAAAATCCACCGCTGAGAGAGTTTCAGGGAACCTGAAATTAGAATTTTCGTTTGTCGTGCATTTCTAAGTGCTGTCAATATGTTTTATTTTATATAAAATAATTTATAGAAAAGACATCATAACCATTGTAAGTGTAATTGTAAGTGTATGGTTGTTTTTAGTAGCTCACCTGATTTACCCCTTCGTAGAATGATATTTGTAAAGTGCTATTTGAATGTACTCGTATGTAAGTGTTCGTAAAGGTAAGTACACGACGTTTAAGCCGGGGTGAAATTCACGGGTGCCCGACTTCACTTGAGCAGTTCAGAACACCTTGGTATAAACAAGTGGCAAACTGTCCAAGTGGCTATAACTATATCACGACAGCCACAGATTCCGACGTGACCACTGTCACGACACCAATCGGCAGCGTGGCCACCTCATTCCCTACCCCACAGGGGCGGTTGACAATTATCAAGATTACTGAACGGCTTTGATATTTTAGAAATGACATACGATGCCGAGACGTGGACACTGACTGTAGGACTAATATATAAGATAAAAGTCGTTCAATTTGCTGCGGCAAGAACTATGAGTTTCGGAGTTTTTCTGAAAGTCAAAATCCGGAATGAAGGGATCCGTCAGAGAACCGAAGTGACCGACATATGTAGATCTAAAAGTTAGTAGGTTGAAGTAACAATGAGCTAGTTACATGTATCACAGAAATAATAACTACCGGGGTAAACGTGTTCTGGAGTGGAGACCACAGCTTGGTAGACATAGTGTGCAACGCTTTCTGGCCAGATGGCAGGACGACTTGGGTAAGAAGGCTGGCAGCGACAGGATGCAAAAAGCAGCATACTGGGCTCTGTCTTGTGCCTTGGAAGAAGCCCATCCAGTAGTGGACTGCAACGGGCTGATGATGATGAATGATTTTTCAAACTGTTGCGGTTCTTATTTGTAATGCGAAATAATTACTAACCTACCACCTAAGTATTTCATTATGTTAGTTTTTCCAAATATTGTTGCCACATGTAAAGGTGTAGCTCCGTTTGGTGATATTGGATCACGAGCTATTGCAAATTTTCTTCTATCAAGAGCAGCCTGAAGATCTCTGATATTTCCTTCCCTTGCAGCTATGTGAACTTTATTTATTTTTTGCTAAAACAATGAATAAGCTTAGTTTGTTTTTAACAAAAAATACAGATTCTCAGAGTGTAAAGTTGACAAGTTACCATGTATGTTGGAACATTATCTAGGAAAGCTTGTAATTCGGAATTTCTTGAATGTCTTCCTATTAGTCTTGAGCCTTCCCCATTTAAAACTAAGGTAGCGAGCATTTCCATGTTTGCGTTATTAATTAAATCTGTTACTTCTGGATCTATTTCATTGTCCTACAAAATTTAACTTATGAAACAAATGATATTATAAACATTTTTCCTGGTATAAGTGTGTACATCTACGAAGGCAGCCTAAACAAAATTACTTGATAGGAAGTACAAAGAACTAAGAAGCTGGCAAATCAATTCATGACAGTGGTGTTACGAGGTGTCTGTGAGGAGTACACAGTGCTACAATGATGCTTCTATTCTAAAAACACCACAATCAACTAATTAATTTACTTATTACCTTCTTTAGTTGTCAGTCTTACTTGATGTTACAAGTTAAGGATATACTCACAACAACAAGAACTTCTTCATGCACTGATTCCTCTCTTTGCGTCATACTTGCATCCTGTGAATCCTGCTCGGCATCGGCACTTACGAGACCTTCTATAAGACTTTCCTGGGTACTTCGGCCGTTGGACACGTTTCCTTAATTAGCAAAATAATCATAAATATTGTACTTGTTAGGGACCCTTTATAACTCAATAATAATTAAGAGGATTTTATTCGGATTGTTTCGTGTATAGCGCCAGAAGAGATTTCGGCTTTACCTCTCTTGGTACTTTCCAAGTCAGATAGTTCCGCTGTACTTTTAAGGTTCGAATCACTATATTCAGAAATTGTTTCTCCTTGTACTTGAACATCGTCATCATCTTCATTATGCTCACCATTAGTATTACCTTCGTTTGTAGTAGCATCATCCTCGGTAACTTCATGAGTTTTATTTTCTATACTAGCGACAGACTTGTTATCTTTAGTCTCAGTATCACTTAAATCATGCTTCTCATGGTTAGGGTGATCCTTACTGACACTATTGTGATCTACTATGCCCTCGTTATCATAATTTGAATTATCTTTAATTCGTCTTTTTTCTTCATCTTCCTCTGTATAATTTTCATCATCAGATTCATTACCAAGGTTAGCAGTGTCTTCATTAATTTTAATGTTGTCTGAAACGTTATTCATATTTCCAGAAAGTTGTTCTTCTATGGCATCATGAGTATGACTCATTTTTGACAAATGTTCGTCGTCTTTTTCATGCTCATTTCCTTCTGATTTATCTTCATTTTGTTTCAGTTCCTGTTGTAATCTATCTACGATTTCGTTAGTGTTTGTGTTAATGTGTTCATGATTTTTAAGCAACTCACCAACAACTCCTTCATCCTTTTGGTTGTCTTTTTCTTCTTCACTGTCACCTACTTTGTTACTGTTGTCTTCTTTGTTCTTGCTGTCTTCTTCGTTTATTTTACTGACGTCTTGTTCATCGTAGGTATTTTCTTCTTTTTCGTTAACGTTTTCTTTTTCGCTACTGTCATCTTCTTTTTCATTGGCTATTTCTGTTTCGTTGGCTTCTTCTGTGTCATTGGTTTTTTCTGTATCGTTGCGTCCTTCTTCTTTTTTATTGGTTTCTTCTTTTTCGTCATCTTTTTCTTCTGTTTCTTTGTCTCCTTCAACAATTTCGTCATTTTCTTTAATTATATTTTTCGTGTCTTCTATTATTTCAACATCATTTTCCGAGTCAGCAGTAACTTCTTCAACATCGTGGCTGGACTCCTCTGCATTCTGATTACTCGATTCTGCCTCTTGTTCTGCCTTATTATTGTGTAACAAATGAGAATCATTTTCATTTTCCTTTGTTTCGTTGACTTCTGATTCCTAAAATGCACAAAATAAATGTTCATGCAAATGTTTATAGAAAAGCAACGCAACTCAACGATAAAAACATTCCGTGACAAGACGACATGCAATGCTCACCTTATTACTTTCTACGTTTGCAATGTGATTTTCAATATCATCTTTTATTGGTTTTGTATCATCTAATTCAGGCAAATTATTAATAAGTTCATGCGTGCTGCTGCCTTTCATTCCACCTGTTTGACGGTCAGTGGTATCGGATACAGTATTTGTATTTGTATCTTTTGAAGATATATTTTCATTAGATGCTTTTAAGTGTCTTCGTCTAGACTTTTTATTCAATTCAGCTATGACTTCAGTGTCCAATAGCTTCCAATCCCAAGAACTTGGGTATGCACTTGATGGAGTTCTAGGCGCATCAGGTAATGTTTTAAAATTATTCTTGTCTACATCTTGTGGTCTATTTACGTAATAACCTGGTGTTCTATTTTTCTATAATAAAAAGTTATTTGTTTAATCTACACTATTATGTTAAATGTCTAAAGATGTAAGTATATATTATTAATATGTTTTATTGAAACCCAACAATATAGTGATGTTAATAAATTTTAAATAGTCCATGCAGTGTGGTACTGAATTAAAAGTAGTTTCATGTGTTACATAAAGACTTACGTTATCAACCACACTTTCATCAGCTCCCATGCTGACTAATGTGTTGTAAGTATGTTGTTCATCTCTTACTGATGCAGCATAATGAAGAGGTGTACGCCCATCATTATCTACATCATTTATGCCTTGAGGATACCTATCGACGATGTACTTGAGAATACCACCATGCCCGAGGCCTGCAGCCTGTTGAAAAACATTATTTAGAACAAGCTTTTCCCCGCGGTGCCACCGTGTAAATGTCGAATGCCGTGGTAAATAGTAGGTAGGTAGTAATAGGTAATCTGTGTTATTCTGTTGTATAAGCTACATTACTGTTGAGTTCCATCTAAATCCGTTAAGTAGTTTTTACGTGTAAGAGTTACAAACGTCCATACATTTTTACAAACTTTCACATTTTTAATATTAGTAGGATTAAAATTGTTAACGGAACAGTTAACAGTTAGGATATTAAATTTAATTTTAAGTCCTTTTGTTCTAACGGTAAGTAATTGAGTCAGAGGTCGTGGGTTCGTTTCCTACCTGGAGCAAATATTTATTTGGAATACACGATCATTTGTTGTAACATATCGGTATATTTATAAGAAATGAAGTTGCTCTAGCACGAACAAGTATTTCCTTATTTTGTCTAGAATAATATATATGTATATTTATTACTTATGTCATTGTAACATTTCTTTTTGCTTTTTTTTAACTTATTCTTAACTCTATACAGCTTCGTAAATACCTTATGTAGAACGGTCATAAAGTTAGGATCTCTGCTGGATAAAGCTTGAGGCGGTACAGGATCACCAGCATGCTTCATCAGACTTTCGAGATTATTCTCTATTACGTCATTGTGGATATCACGGATAGTATTCTGTAAAGAAAAATTGAAAATTTTTAATATAAGAAAACAAGAATTATAATGTAAAGTGCAAGGTTATTTACAATTAACAACAGGTTAACAGTAGAATATGGAATTATTGGCATTTAATTCATACTTCCATCTTAAATTAGTATTATTTTGTTTTCTGATGAATTTTAATAATAGGAATTTTAATAATTCAATAATTTTCGTATTTACTTTAGTTTTAATAATGATTGCCACTATGATTAGTAGAATTTTTAAAACTAAAAACAATCAAATAACTCGATAGTAGAAAAGATTAAGTTAAGAAACATAATTTGAAGTCGGTTAATTGACTCCTTACCAGTCTACTTTTTCTAACAGATAACAAAATTTCAAAGTTAAAATTAAAACCATGTACTTTGTGACTACTGAAGATATTTAAATTGCTGATATAAGGAGGTGTTGAATAGCCGATATTTTCCAAACTAACCATGATGTAAGGTACAGCTTCCAGAAAACGTTTGACGACAGGCTGGTTAGAAACTTCACTGAGGAGCCTAGAGCCGTGGCCCTCCCAAACCACCCGCTGCAGTCGTACCATATCGCAGTCATGGCACCATATCCGAATGTTGTGACGCTTGATCACCAAACCTGAGGATTTGAAGAAACGAACTTCTTAGTTTATCATGAGAACCGGTTTGATTTAAATTGTTTCGAAGAGAATAAAAAAAAAAAAACACATATTAAAGGTATAAACTAATGTTCCTGTAGATATTTTATCAATTTGTATTTGCAATGAGCTACAGTGTATATATATATTTGATCAACACGGAAGATAATGCATATCAATAGTCGTTATAAATTAAGTAATAAATACTTAAGTAGTTCCACCTGTTTGTTACGCTTTCATGTCTAAACAAAACCTTATTTGCGCTCTTACTATGTAACGAAACTGATTGCAATAATGATCGTGATAATTATTGATCAATTTATTGAAGTCAGAAAGGGTTAGAAATAAGTGAAAGTTTCTGAAAAGGTGAACTATCTATGTATTCTTCTGTAACATTAGTTTTGAGACCTTTCAGCCAGTAGATTGCCAAACAAGATAGTCGAGAAGTTATGTTAAACCAATACGCTATTCGTGCAGTTAAATAGATAAAACACTAAAAAGAAGTGATATCGACTCCATTACTGACTGCCGAATTTGTAATTAAGTTCTTAAAGTTCCATGCTACACAACACTTAGGTATTGAGAAAAAAAAACTGTTAACTTGAAAAAAGAAAAAAAGGACCATATCTGGTACTAAGAACTGCAATCGATTTAAAAGTTCAAGGTTAACTCTACTCACAACGAAATTGTTGAAAAAAGGTTTGAGTTGTATAGTTGGAATTAATTAGGCGTTATAAAAATTTTATTAGCTTTTCCTTCACGTTACGTAATGGCTACCATACCAAAAGTTGATTTTCACATTTGTAATATTAATAAAAACACATATTACGTTTGTGTAAATGATTTCTAGGTTACGACGAATACCATGAAATGCCAGTTTTTTAATGAAGCTTTATGTGGTCATGTGAATATTTAGATCAAAATCAAGCAATCGTAAATTGAAACTGTAGACCGTGAAAAGTTGACGAAAGTGACTGTAGTAGTAGTAGTAACTGTTTTCAACATTTATGTACATTTTAACCCGTTTGTTCTTGTGACAACTTTATGTTGCATCAACGGACGTGCGTTGAAAATTCTTTTTTTAATATGACAATTTCTGTGTTTCATAGATAATTGATGTTAATATAAAAACATTACAAAAATTCTGCATTAATTTCAATGATTGATACATACCACTAAACTAAGTATTATTTAAAGGAAAATAATTTAATGTAAGTTACACGTAATTTTTAAGTTTAACATATGTACCTACATCGCAAAATTGGAGAACTGAAACATTTAATTTTCAGTTTAATACGCTTTGCAGGTTCACACTACTATACAGCTTTCTGTATAGTAGTGTGAATTGTATCTGTGTGTGTGAGTAACTCTTTAGTTAACAAACAAAAATGTGATATGGTCCATCTCATAGTTGGTCAGGTGGGTTCATAAATAATATTTAGAAACTTACATTCTACTGTTTAATAAATAAGTAGTGTCTAGATCGTTTTATTCAATTTCCTAAGTATTGCCCTGCGTGCATGCGCGATATGAAATTTGATTTCAAAAAAGCTGCAAGTTGTTAATACTTTCTTTAATACAGCAGTTTTTTTGCAAGGTGTAAAGCGAAGAGATCATAAACTATTTTCATACATTTTTAAGAATAAAATAACTTTTAGAAATTTGATGGTTGTCTAATGAATGTAGTTCTAGTTCATTCTATTTAAAAAGTAATAAAAGTTTAACTAGTCAACTAATGGACTGCGTGTCAATTAACACATTGATTTATATCGAACGAACATTCCACTGACAGTCTTAAACTAAAAGCAGAACATTTTGGTAAGGGAACAATAAAATAGAGAATTTAAGTCTGCCGCCAGTTCTACTAAAGTATTGTGTTGTATTTGTATGCTATAAACAAACCTAAGTATAGCTCAAAGTATGTCAAAGTGTGTCGTCATATTATTAATATATAATATATAAGTCCATATTTCGGAGATCTAACACACAACGCCATCTAGCTTCAAATTAAGTAGAGCTTCTATTATGACAACTAGATTGACGGATCGTATACTTATATACTTTCTTATTGTAAATGCACACATTATACACAGAAAACATCTAAACTCTGAAACAAATATTTACAGGTCATACAAACATTTGGCCCGACCCAGGCGTCGAACTCAAGAGCTACGCACATCAGAAACGTACGCTACCATAGGTAGTCAAATAGTGGTAATACAAATAGTATTTATTAAATTTAAATTCTACAAAAATTTAAAATAAATTTAATAATTTTTGAGTAAATATTTAGTAACAACCGGAGAGACGTTATCCATGTGGTGACAGGTTAAGAATATAGAGTGTCACCATCCCTACTCATCCCAGGGGTGTCGTAAGAGGCGACTAAGGGAACAAGCTACACAGGACATCACTATTAAAAAAGGAAAACTTGAAACAAACCTTTTACCAACCCAGCCAGACTTGTAAAGTAGGCCAAAACCTCCTTTGAAAAAAGCTGTTGATGATGATGATGAAACGTAGGAAGTTGATTCTACTTGGATTATTTATAGTGAATTTAAAGAATATAAATTTTAATCTTAAAAAAATCCCTTTAAATAAACTGAAAGTACTGAAATTCCATATAGAACTTCGGGATAATTTTTAACGATTACTTTGTAATATTTCTGCAGGTAATGTAGCAAAAAAAAAATTGTATATGTACATATATCCGTACATAAGAAGTTATATTTCTTTAGCGTAACAAGGTAAAAATCTTTAGGAAAATTATATCCTTAGCTTTTTCCTGTTTGTAGAGAAAATGAAACCAAGAATAGAAAAAAAAAATAATTTAAAAAACTAAAATGTTGACCAGTTAATTTTATGGTGTCGGTTTCTCGTGACTGTGTGCACGCGCAATGTAAAAATTTACTCTCATCATTTTTCCCTAACGCACCAAAAAGGGATTAAAAAAAACCAATATTCATTATGGAATCATATTTAACTCAAATGCTGCGCACAAGGTAATTCAATCGATGACTGTCACCAACAAGGCTTGTTATAGAAAACATTGAAATTATACAAAGAAACATTGATTGACCTACATCAAGGAATATGGATTCCGAAGGGCATGACAGCAGGTATTTGTCATCGATCGATGGCTAGGTCATTAAACATTAAAGGCTATCAGTCTGAGTTTCAGTCAGAATAATACACGGCTTGTCCTTGACACTAGAGGTTGGTGCGGTGGTGGACATCAATATTTACAGAAAACTACTAACACGTTAGTTGCTGTATAACACACCTATGTCTAAAATAGTTTATGTTTCGAATAATAACAATTTTTTTGGTTATATAATAAATTTAACTTTATTTTACTGATAACTTGATAGGAACCAATCAGATAATGGAAAAAAGATGCTTATTTTTAAAAGAAATTAACTCACGAACCTAACTTATTCATATACTGGACATATGATACAGGGTTAAGCGTGAGAATGACATTCTTCGACACATATGTGGCGACTTAAGCGTAGAATCAATCCGAAATTGAAATTGTTTGCCGAACAATCCCGTTATGGAATGAGCTCCCTGCCGAGGCTTTCCCTGGGAACTACAGTATGGGGCTCTTCAAGAAGGGGGTAAATAGGTTTTTGAAGGGTCGGCAACGCGCACGTGATGCCCCTGGTGCCGCAGGCGTCCATAGGCTGCGGTAACCGCTTACCATCAGGCGGGCCGTATGCTTGTTTGCCACCGTCGTGGTATAAAAAAAAAAAGTTGCATCGTGGCCTTACAGAAAACAGTATTAAGTACTTCTTGCTATATTTTTAGTTTTATTAAATATATAATGTTAAAATAATAATACAAGAAAAACGAGAAGAAATAAAAAAAAAAAAATAAGATAAATAAAGACAATTATTAATCTTAAGATTATCTTATTGATTATCTTATTATTGATCTTAAGATAAATAAATAAGAATGTTATATCTATGACTACTTCCTTCTTTGCAAAAACGACTTGACTGTTTATTTTGTTTTGTTTTTTGCTTTGAATACTATTGGGCAATTGTGATTTGTATCCATATTTTTTACTTTTTTGTTTTACTTTTATGCCAAATTTGGTTTTAAATATTTACAAATCAGTTTTAGTGAGGATGTTCGGTGTTTAGATGTTGTTCTATGTTTCAGATTAGAGGCTGGAAAAATTTGTCTCAGCCAAAAGACGCCCACTGCTGGACATAGGCCTCACCCAAGGTTCTCTACAACAGCCGGTCAACACGGCCCCGTGCCGCCCGCATCCAGCAGCTTCCCGTGACCTTCACCAGGTCGTCGGACCACCTTGTGGGGTACCTACCAACGCTGTGTTTTCCAGTACGCGGTCGCGACTCCAGAACTTTATAGTCCCATCGGCCATCGTTTCTGCGTGTAATGTGCTTAGCAATTTTACTGGTAATATCGGTGACCTTGGTTCGTCTGGGGATCTCCACATTCTTGATTCGATCCATAGAAACTGTTTTTAAATGATACAAGAAAATAAAATAGATAAAAAAGAAAGGGGGGAGACAGGTAAAGTAAGAAACTCTGTAGGTCACGGAATAGGGATTGATACTGCATTAGCTCGAAGAGCCTGGTGTTGCCTAACCCTATATCCATTCTATGAGATATCACAGAATTTAAATTAAGTTCTTGCAAACGGACTACTAGAATGGCGAAGTAAATTAGTCTACTAATTGCTGATGGTAAACACTAAGTGTAAACATCGGTAGTGTTAGAAAATGCAAGCACCGAAACTTTCAGAAATACAAGCCTCGTGATTTGAATAACAGAAAAATAACAGTTTTAAGAAATAATACATTTATGGCCAAATAGTTATAAGGCTGAGTAAGGAAGCATAGTTCTTGGAAAACCTTTATAATCTACCACTCACAAATGCTACTGTTGAGATTAGTCCTATTCTATTTTGATTAGGAGAAATTTTACAAAAAGTCACGAATAACAATACAAATATAACTTGAATAGTTGTCAGATTTTATTAGTTTATTAATAAAGACAGGCAAAATTGGAAAAGCAACAAGTTCGCGTGTTTAGCTGGTTGAATGTAGATTACCATAATAGCAATCAACGGAACACTCCGAAAAGTAACCAGATTGTACGCGATTATATTCATTGTGAGAATTCTTTAAGTTTTGTTTTGGTTGCTACAAATATACGCATGTGTTAGTAGCATTACTTTTAAGTTGAATGATTGTTAGAGCTCCAATTTAAATAAAATTTGTTTTTATTACACTGCTGATAACGTTAATAACATACGAAAGGATCCTTCATAGATTGAGAAACTAAAGGAATGTATACTAAATGTGGAATGTAATTTTATTCTGTACTAGCGACCCGTCCCGGCTTTGCATGGGTGGTCGTTAAATTTTTAAACATTTTGACATAAACGTAGTGTTTGGTATAAAGAGACATACTCTTTATACCCGACATAAATAATTTTTTATTCAGAGTTACTATTTGTATTTTACTTACAACATTTTACATTTATAGCCATACCTATTTTTATTCTCGACGTTTTTTTCTCTAACCTGTTTATCCGTATAGAGAACTATTTTATTCTCTATTTTTTATATATTTTATCCATTTTTTTTTTGTAGTTTAAGGGAATTTTTTTATTTCTTTATTTCTTACGTTCTTTATTTTAACCTTTTTGTTTCAAGCTTTCACTTAATTTTTTAGAGCCGTTAAACCAACTCCCTCGTTGGTCCAGCGTTTCTGTATACAATTGTGGATCATGAGGTCCCGGGTTCGATTCCCGGGCCGGCCTAAAAATTGTGTATTACGAGGGTAAGTTTTTAAGTTCGCGGAATGACAGTGAAAAAGGCGGGTAAACGCGCTCTTTTGATGCCTACCGTATTCAGTGACTCATAATAGTAAAATTTGTTGTGTCATAGTCTGCATAGTAAAATTTGTTGTGATTGGATCATTAGTTATTAAACTATCGTTGACCAAGTATTTTAATCGGGAACGAAGTGAAAAAAATGGAGAAAATTGAATTCCGTGCGGTGATAAAGTTCCTTACTAAGCAAGGAAAGTCTGTTCAAACCATACTCAATGAGATGTCATCGGTTTACGGGGATTCTTGCCCAGGAAAAACAATGGTCTACAAGTGGCATAGTTTATTTAAACAAGGCAGGGAATCACTTGAAGACGACCCGAGGCCGGGGCGCTCCGTTGAGGTGACTACGCCAGAAGTTATTGCAAAAGTAGAAAAAATTGTATTGGAAGATGCTCGACTAAAAAAGAAACAACTCGCAGAAATGGTTGGAGTATCGAATACAACAATTTTTAAAATTTTACACGATCATCTTGGCATGACTAAGGTCAGCGCACGGTGGGTGCCGAGAATGCTCACGCCATTGCAAAAACAACAGCGCGTGGAATGTTCACGTGCGTTTTTGGACCTCTGCAATGAAGACAAGGATGGCGTATTGAATCAAATTGTTACTGGGGATGAAACTTGGGTTCATCATTATGAACCCGAGTCCAAACAAGACTCCATGCAGTGGCACAAAAAGGGCACAGCACCACCCAAGAAATTTAAGGTTTCACAGTCGGCTGGGAAACTCAGGGCAACGATTTTTTGGGACTCAGAAGGAATATTATTGATAGATTATAAAGATAAAGGCATTTCTATAACGGGGGAATACTACGCTTCAATCTTAGAACAGTTAAAAGAAGCCATCAAAGAAAAAAGACGGGGAAAATTAACGAAAGGTGTCCTGCTATTGCATGACAATGCTCCCGTTCACAAGAGCCGAGTCGCACTGGCTGCCCTGCATAAGGTGGGCTTCGATATTTTGAATCACCCACCCTACAGTCCAGATTTGGCTCCGAGTGATTATTATCTCTTTCCAAAAATGAAAAAAGAATTACGTGGTAAGAAATTTTCAACTGATGAGGAGGTTAAACTTTTTTTTACGAGGGAATAAAAAAACTAATTGAAAGATCTGAAAAATGTATTCGTGTTGCAGGGGAATATATAGAAAAAGAAAAATAATTTTGTGTTTTTATTATTACTCAATACCCTCCATTCCGCGAACTTAAAAACGCCCCCTCGTAATGTATTTTTATAATTATAGAAATGCTTAATAACAGCGTGGAGTTTGGAACTTGGGATCTTAACCCTCGTTCCTCGGAGAGCATGTATAAACGTCGACCCTGCGTCCGATCTCTCTCGGGTCATGTCGGATAGGCGTCCCATCGGATTATAAAAAAGAGGGAATAGAGACTGCACCTGTGTTACGCACACACTTTTACACTGCAATATTTTCATTGGGAATGGCCGCTGTGGCCGAAATCGGCTAAAGGTAGGTACATCATTATAATTTTGTATATTTTTACTTTTACCGCACTGTACACTATGTTTGTAGTAATATTTGTAATTGGCAACAAAACAGGATGATTTTTAGGATATCCTCCTCAAGATAGGATAACATATAATGATAAATGAGCTTAAATAAATATCAGGAAATAGCTCGTGAATAAGACACTTTTTTGTTAAGCCGATGCTAACCATTGAGAAAGTTTTTTGGTGGAATTTATTTATTACAAACGATATATTTACAGTAAACTGTAACTGCAAAAGACATAAGCAAATTCGTTGGTATCATCTGGATCCACGGAATGTGAGTGAGATATCCGGCAGGTGATGATTATTGCAATAATAACATTGTCTCCTTTTAAATTTGTGACATATCTTTTGAATGGAATATTCAATTTCAATAATTCGAAAAGTAATCTATAGGCATTGAAACATTCTTGAATATGAAATGACTTATTTAGATATGGATCGATGCAAAGGTATGGATAGCATGGTTTGACTTTGGTCGATATATCTATCAACTCATGAAATGTAAAAAAGTAGGAAGAAGTGATCAAGTGTCTTAACTACAAGTTGGACACACTTGTCCAACTATTGTAGTAAGTCACTTGGTAGATATTAATATGGTCTTTAATAATGTACAACATTTTTTTATTCTATTAGCAACAGTTTCCGCTGTGTATGGGATTAAAGCAATTTCATAGCATTTTTTTTTACAACTTAACAATATTGTAATTTTAGCAGGGATCCTGAGTTTTTCTAGAAATAAATATAGTTTTTGTTACTCAGGGATAGTGGAGAATTCTAATGGTGTAAACTTTTTAAAAGGTCTAGTAGATTTTGAGTTCTTTCAAAACAAACAAAAATATCCAATATAATATTAATGTATCTATCATTAATCATCATCATCAACAGAGTTTAGAAGTCCACTGCTGGACATAAGCAGGTTTAGGCCTACTATACTACGCCGGCCAGATGACTTAGTATAGGGTTTGTTTTCCTTCTTTTTGTAGTCATGTCCTGCTTAGTTGGTTCTTTTGACGACATCCATAACCTAAATGTAACCATAAATAATAAATATAGGAATACGTTTACATAGAATCGTGAGGCTTTTGTTTCCTGTACAAATCGTTGATGATATAATACATTCTGTAGGGAATATCGCAATGGCTTAGTATAGAATTTGAAAACATGCCTGGCTGATTGGAAAAGGTACGCTCGCTAATTATTTGGAACCAAAAATATCACAAGTGAAATTAGGGCATACAATATAAATATCAATAAAATACATACTTCTCTTTGAATATACAAGCGTTCTGCTTATAGCCATACTAAATATAACTTTTGTACTATTTGTAAATCAATAAGTTAAGTATGAGAAATGTTAATATTTGTGTAAATAATACTATTCTCCGTATGGTGACGTATTTAAAATATTATTTTTCCACCATCCCTACTCAGTCCATGGATGTCATAATAGGTGACTACGGGAGAAAATAGACAGAACAACATCACTGTAAAGAGAAGGAAAATTTGTAACGAACCTTCATCAACCAATTTTAGCAACGTGGGAGGTCAGTATAATAGGCCAAAACGTATTGGAATTGAAAAATGTATCAAAATAGTTCTCAGAAACGGGTGTCACTGTTCACTTCATGACTAAACAATCAGTCCAACATGTTAAAATAGAGTAAAATCATCCAAATTACACACATTTAAACTGTTTCATTCAGAAAAAGACGTATAGTTTTCAGATGATAATGATGAGAGCAGAGGTGGGTTTACAATTTCAAAAGCTACATAAAAAAGTTTCTTTTTTCAATCTTATCTTCGTTCAAAAATTACACATCAATTTTTCATTTTATAGGATCAAATTCAAACACGAAGGGCGTAATTAATCGTCTGAGTTTTATGTAATTTTAAAGATAGACCACAATCGATTAATTTTTTAAATTAGTTCTTCACTCATACAAGTATCTAACCCCTTAACCCCTTTGAGAAGAAAACTCTTTCTCACAGCGATCTATTTCGTAACACCTATTTGTAGCGGTTACACAATATACATACATAAAGCAAATCACCGATGACCTCCACAGATTACTTAGAGAATGACCAAACGTTTTCGGTCGACGTAAATAAATGTAACATAGAGGTGTGCCTTAGAATAGGAAGGCTTATATAAAAATACATATTCATGACCACGCAACCACCCCACCTGAAAGGCGAGCCTCACGCTAATGAAATTAATGTATGAACGTGTATCTTATGCAGGAATGGACATGTTGGTGACAGTGTGTGAGGGTAGCTTTATGTGACAATGTGACGTGTTGTTACTAATTATACTGATATTGCAGTAGTCATATATTGAAATAGTTCCGAAACATGCACGATAATGGCTGTATTGACATAAAAAATAACATTTTTATATTTATGACCAAAGATAAATTTTTAATGATTTTTTTTTGCGTTTTTATGAACTTAGTTATAATCATACATAGTTTGTTTTAATAGCTATTTATTAGGGTAATAACACGGGTGCAATGTATTTTACCTCCATACATAAACTTTTCTATATAATTACACTATCTATTGGCAAAAGCCGCATTAAGTTCGGTTGCGCTGTTTGAAAGATCTGAGCGTGCAAGAGCGGCAGGCGACTTCATTTTAACTTGTGAATATATTATGTTATTCTTATATTATACTGTCTTCACACTACAGCTACAATAAAATTATTGAAGGAGTGTTCTTTTTATATTGTAACTACTAGTAACAGTTTGCCTTACACTGTAACTATTTAATTGATGACCCGTATAATACTAGTTAAGCAAGTTAGTTATAGAAAAAAAACTTTTCGTTTTCTTGTGCTCAAAGAATCATTTGCAATCCTACCGACATTTTTGTTAATTCCAAAATTAAAGAAGGGTTAATAAAAAACATAACCATTTATTAAAACCAATTTTCTTAAACGTCAATTTTTGTAAGCTTTTATTTGAAGTAAGTTTAAATTAAGTTCCTTTTGTATTAACTTTTGTTCTTCATAGGATTAGCCCTTTAGACACTTTAATCAATCAACTAGGCCATTACAGATTTCCTTGCTAAGAAGGACTGCGATAGCTCCTTGGACGTCATTGCCAAAAAGCGTCTTAATCTCTGCCTTGCCCAGAAGCAGAAAGAAGCAGGCTCACGATGAACATCATCAATTTCAAAATTTATAATTCTAATAAAATTTAAAAATTTAAATACAATTTATTAATCTTTAGTTATTTTAGTTTCAATGGTGTATAGTGTGATGTGTCAGCAAAGCGAACGTAAGCGTATATCCATGATAACGTGTAATCAATGTGATAATATCTGACGACGATAGAAGTTCTATGATTGCTATTCCTGGGTTGTAATTATTAAGTAGGTTTTATACAGTCACAATTTTATAAACAAATATGCGTCACATGTATATGTGAATTTTTATTCATAGTCTCTTTAAAAGCTACAATGTAGTAAGAATGTCCTTAGCGATTCAATCGATCCGATGTACAGTTAAAGTAGGTATTATATGGAGGCTTATGTGAACATGTTTTTATAATTTACAAAGATTGAATTGTCAATTCAAACAATTCTTAATCTAGAACAGTAGGCATATATTTAAAATCGTGACGAAATTTCTTCTTACACATTTGTAGACAAATTTTACACACTTATAATTTTCAAATTTTTAAGAGGCAGAAAGATAGTTTTAACCACATTTTGTAGAAATTGTAATAAATGAAATTATAAGAAAATATTTGAAGATGTACAGACTTTCAGTACATATGGATTTACTGACTTGTCAGAAACAGATACAGAAAGTATATAGACTCTAACTTTTCCAGATGACTTTTAATTTTAATGGTACTGTTATCTTGTTCTTCTGTGCTGACAGTAAACTAAAGTTTCTGTACAAGATAATACTTAATGAGATATACGTGACGTCATGATTTGCTTTAAGTTTAACCTTGTCTAAATATCAAGCTTATTTCTTTTAATATTCAAATTTAAAAGGTTTTTACAGAGTTAAGGCTTACTTTCGTGGGTATGGTTATTTGTATATTTTTGAATCAGATGATATAATAGACGTCTATCAAGAGCTTTGTTACGTGTCGAGGTAATTTGTTACCCGGTGGACTGAAAGGAGTGGGGATTTTCATTGCATGCAGGAAATCGACTAACGTCAAGCAATTTCTTTAGAAGTTAGTGAATTAGCACGATTGGTCTTTTTTTCTTTTTTTTTTCTTGGCCTACCAAAGTGACTCTACTCTACCTAATGGAAATATGAATAGAATCCAAGACTAGTGGTGGCCACATACTCATTGCGAGTGCAGATAGTCCAGTACGGCCTAGATCTATTGACCCTTGGCATTTAGTACTTTTTTACAAAAGTAAAGATGAGTATTTCTACTTTTGTTTATTGTAAGCTTAACTGTTAGTGCGGTGTTATTTTTTTTTAATTGGAAAGTAACGTACGTTCCACATTATTAATAGTCTTAAAGAGCACTTTAACTCTAAGCAGAAAATTTCAGATTGCAAATCTAAACTTATGCTACGGCCTTTTTTTTTACAACTTGTTATATAGTTATCATTACGTACTGAATAAGTGTTTGCATCAGACAGACGGTAATCATTGTCCCGACTCTAGATAAAATTAGAAGAGAAAGTTATTACAATTTGTCATGACAGAAAACCATTGACTGATGGACTGATGAACCAACAATCCGATGGGATCACGGAATCGCATCATATAAGCGGAAAGTTGAGGGTTGCATGCCAGTTCTATCATCAGATTGATATGATAATATCCTTACACATCTCACACATGGCCGTCTGATCTCAAAGTAGGCAAAGAGCCCTCGGGTTCGATTCTCGGATATCGGAGTCTCTATGATTTACAAACATTTGTTTCAGAGTTTGGGTGTTTTCTATGTTTAATATGTATGTATTTACAAAAACGTATATATATATTTATATCAGTTATTTAATACTCCAAGTACAAGCACTGCTTAGTTTGGGACTAGAGGGTGTAGTGTGTTAGCTGTCCGAAAAAAAAATATTATACTCGTAGTTTCATTTTGATTCGACAATAAAAAAACAAGTTAAAATCTATTTTTAAGATTTGTTTATTAGCTAACTGTAAATTGAAAAAAGCGTGTTAAAATAGTTTTAGTAAGGTTCAATATTGTCGATAATTTTGCGTTTTAGATTAACTAATCATAAAACAGTTGGAAACTAATTTTCATTAAAGAATGACCACTTTAACATGGCCGATATAATGAATAAATATTTTATCAGTCGACGACAGCGACCGTTCTGTTTGTATATCATTAGTGGTAGTATCGACTGTTGGTGTCCTCAATATCTTCTGTGGCTGTGTCCAGTACATATATGTTAAAAATTCAATACACATGACGAACCTATTTGTCTAGCGGTTAGTGACCCTGAGTGTGAGGCCAGAGGTCGTGGGTTCGATTCCCAACCATGACAATTATTTGTGTGATGAGCTCGTGGTCATGACGACCCTAACAAAGCAAATGATCGTTAATTTGTTTTGTGTTTGGATGTAATTTATTTATTACATGTAAGTATTTAGAAATAGATAAGTATCTTTATCAGCATCGGGTTACCATAGTGTAGGGTCTGCCTAGTGTGAGTTCAGACGGCCCTGTGTGACCATTATCATTAGATACCATTACAATTAGAACAATGACAAACAAAAATAGCAACAGACGTATTAACTGTCTACACACTACTATGGTTTATATTACATGATATGAAATATTGAGGTATTATTTGAAAAACCAAACATCTATATCAGAATCATGCCGAACTATTTCTTTTTAATTCATGGGATTGCACGTGGCAATTAGTTTGTAGCTGATAGAACTAAACAAGAAAATGCTAATTCTTACTGTAAAATAGGGAGATCTTGTTGTTTTTTATGATCATTATTTTTATTATCATCGACAGCGTGTATCAGTTCACTGATGGACATAGACCTCTCCTTAGCAGGAATGTTTTGGCTTACTAAACCACGCTGGCCAGACAGATTGGTTAGGGTTTGTTTCAACTTTTCCTTTTCTTTGCATTGATATTTTCTTGCATATTTTGTTCCCTTAGTCGCCTCTTACAACACGCATGAGAAGAATAGGAGCGATAACTCTGTATTCTGAATCCGTCATCACATGAAGTTTTTTATGATATAAGCAAGAAACGAGCAGACGGCGCACCTGATGAAAAGTAACTACCGCCACCCATAAACGCCTAAGCGTTCAGAAGCGCGATACCACAGTCCACAGGCGGCTAAAAATCGAAAAGTTTCTTAAAAACATCTTGCCTGTGTCCATCTTTACAGGTCTTGAATGTGAGTTTGTGAATATTGACTATTGTCGTCTGTCAATATTGTACAAAATCAATATTCAACTTTCCTTACATGTTTTGTGCTTGACATTTAAACAACATAAATTGGATCTGAATAAATTATTAAATGTCTTTATACCACTTAGTACATATTCTAAAAATCAATTAGAATAACTCTGAAGAATATAATAATTATGAATACTAAAATTGGTTCAATACGCACGGTAAGATACTTAGGTAACATCCAGGTACTTGTAATTGCGACGCAAAAATTTCGATTGATCTCGAGAATATTTATGATACTGCATTAAAATTATCAAATTTCAAATTTATAGAATGTGATATAATATTCCTTCATGCGCAATTTATGCATAAAAAAGGAGAACAAAATCAACTTGTAAATATTGATAATAAAATCTTTACTGTACATGTATTGTACTGTACTTTACCTCCTTAAGAACAATTGCCGAGCGTTTGAGGTACTGCTTGGTAACAAAAATGTAATATATACATACATATTTCATGTCGTAACGGTGTTACGTAGTTTAGTGTTAGTAATAAACCGTCTATTTATTGTTTTGTTAACACCATTAAAGGCGGCAATCATATAGGGCACTACATTCGTTAAACAATATTCAGCACGTAATTTCGGGATTACGAAGTTATATAGCAACTTAGTAAAAAGTTTTATGTCTTATATATACAGATTGAGTATTTGGCTGTAGTTTTGAACTCAACTTAGCATATTACTGACGTTTAGTAGCTTAGGAATGGTAACATAAGTACATATGGAAGGGATAAATGATGAATTAATTACTAGTAATAATATACAGAATAGTTTTATAGTTCTTTTAAATCGAAATGTTCCTATTACGTATTAGCTGTTATAGTAGTGTAAAATTTATTAAGGTTCTGCTGGCGCCTTTGTGTTAGCAGTTTAATCTATGAATTATTCATAGCTGTTTTTATGTATTTGTCGTTAATTTTGCCAAATAACCAAGTTTTCAATGCGAAAGATTTTTTGAAATTGTGATATATGTATAATTTTAAAATTGTCTTCTGTCGTCTTAAAAAATTTCTAATAGGTAAATAGGATATACCCATCTTAGTATACTAGGCCAAACTCTCCTTTCTAAGGGGCGGCCTGTGTCCAGTAGTGGGCTATAAAAAGATCTTGATGATGACGAGTTCAATAAGGATATAGCCATCACGGCAAAATTAAATTCCAAATTCCAGTAAGTTTTCAAAAAAATTTTTTATCGTAGAAGTAATTATTATAAAATAGTTGTATTAAGGTGTTGATATACTGACCTGGTGTGTTTTTGTTGTCGCGCGCCATGGCTGTGTCGGGTAGAACGAGGAGCTCGCGCGCGGTGCCGCGGTAATGTGCGGGTGTTCGGCCGGCAGAGTCGCGGACAGCCCTAGCCGCCCCCGCACCCTCCAAAAGCCTCGCCGCGCCGGCCTCGTCACGACACAACACTGTGTAGTGCAATGGTGTGCGGCCCTCCTGCAGTAGTGTCATACCAGACTATCTAACATCTGTGTGTGTACTGTAGTGTACACATAAGTTCTAAACATTGACCGGCACTAACTTACAACACCCACCAGTTTCCATCTAATCATAGCGTTTTCGAGCTTATCTGTTATACCTTTATTGAATTTTTCGTTATAAAATATTGCTTAAATATTGATTAAGGTGAAACTTTAAAATTGGATTATATATTAGTATAATGTAGCTTATTATCACTATAACCACTTTCTTTGTCTCAATAGTAACAAAAGCCACTTGATGTCTCATTGCTATTTACAGGACATTTCACTTTCAGACAACATTTTTTTAAACCAGGGAATGTGTTTTCCACATTTAACACCTTTTTATTGTATATTTTACCGATAAGTTAAATATAAATTAGATAATTCGTTTGATTAGTTTATTCTTTTTACAACCAGTATTAAGATGGGATCCGAATTATGAGAAAAAAAACGGCAGGTAGAAAAAATGTCGACTGAAAGTGAAAGGCTCCGAATATGCTGTTTATTTCTAGTAGTTGTGTGTAGCCAGTTAAACACGAAAGTTTTGCAACTTACAGGTTTATGATTTTTTTCACACTAGTTCCATATAATTTTTATACTTTTACAACTCATACTGCTTCATTTTTATCTCTAAAATACAAAATAATCTGTAGAAAAAGGATGCCAATTTTTTTTCTGTCTGTCATGTGCAATTCACGTAAAACCGCCGAAACGGATTTGAACATATATGTAGTTAGGATACATTTTATCACGTTATTACTTCTTCAAAGATACTGGGCAGCAATTACTTGAAGTTTGTATGAAAAGGTCCAAATGCTTGTTGGTGCTTACAAACTTGGATTGCACGGATAGCGTACTGGTATGAGCAGTATCTTCGAATACGCTGCTGAATATAGTATCTTCAAATCCCACATGAGACAACATTTTGTGTGATCCATAAATTGTTGTTCTGAGTCTGAGTCTGGATATTTTTTGTGTCTGTTTCATGTATATTTATAAAGTCACACGGCACAGGATTTGTTCCTAATGCGGGTGTTGTAAAAAAAGAAAAGAAAAAGAATAATAAGAAATGTAAGGTAAAAATGAAAACATATTTCGCTTTGTCTTTTTCCCCACGATTCTAAGCGTGAGGCAGAGCAAATGAAGCTACTTACCAGAGAATATATATAGACATTTGCATTTAAAATAAATATTTTTTTGCATACTTAAATTCAAAACATCATTTAATTTATAAGTATATCGCCTGCTACTACATGTATGTGCTACAATCCTACCGACTTGTTTGATTGGTTGAAATATTTTAAACTAAGACTCATGTCTTATTCTTCTCCATCCAGGTAGTAGAGCCACGCTGATTTCAGCACAAGCGGGCCAGCTCGACCGGAGAAGTACTACCCCTCCACAGAAGACCAACCCAAAGCGCCAGCATCCGTGTTGTCGTGTTTTGTTGGTAAGTGTGAGACCGGAGGCCCATTGATGCAGGGGTGACAGTTATTGTGGTAACTGTGTAAGCCTTACAGTGTCACGATGACTGTCATGCCTTTTACGATCTCAAGCGGGGTGTGAAAAAGCATCTTACTAGGCCGCTATAGTGTGAGTCATCATACTCCATTGTCTGCATTTGCAATGAGTATAGTGACCACAATTCTTGGATTCTATTCATGCTTTCCATCAGGCTGAGTAGCGTCACTTTGGCAGGTTCTTAATATAGAAAATGTCTATAGCAGTAAGAATGCTGACACTCATACAAACTTCAATTGCTGACATCATGATGAACCCCTCAAATTTTTTATAATCCGTGTAAAATATCACCTCGCTAACAGATTGGAAATATGAATAGACAGAAATGTATCGTTTTTTTGACGTTCACTAGTTTGCTCAAGTTTTCTTTCATTCGTTAAAAATTAAAAAAAAAAACGATTTTATCAAATGCTGCTGTAAGAAATTGAAACAAAAATATTTTTAAAAAACATGTTTTTGTTTTAACGCGCTTAAAACAGTGAAATAAACTTTTCCTTGAAAACTTTTACTACAAACTTTTAATGTCATAATACAATTTAAATGATGCAAAAATTTGGTGCAAAATTGAAATATTTGTATTAAATTAGCTCTAAAAATTTTCAAATTGAAATGAATCAGACCTAATTTATAAAACTTGTAAAATACAGGTAAATTTCACGACAAGTTTTCATATCTTGTAAATTGTGCAATGACATTATAAGTTTACAGTAAAATTGATAGAAAAATTTATTTTATTCCTTTTTAAGTGCGTTTAAATAAAAGTTTATTTTTTAGGATTTTTTTTACTTTTAATTAATTTATTTATTAGTCATCACGGTATAGGTTTCTCAGTCTGCTGTCATGAAATTGATGTTCATAACAAATAGAAGAAATTTATTTTCCCAAATCTCATGAGGTTGCATGTGGAGAGTATCTAGGACTAATGGTATAATCAAGATGAATTAAAAAAGCCTAAACTCAAGACTATTTTGCTATATTATTACGATTCTATGACTATTTTCTAGTTTGTGAGTACTTTTCAAGAAATCAATCGCGGCAAATTTCGATAGGATTGTGTTATTTTAAAACGGACTTCATATAGCCACCTTCTGCTTTATTATTAGACCCTGAATACTATTTGGAGATAAAGTACACGTCAAGGTGAATGATAAGAGACCAACTCGATGAGGTTATGTCGTTTTATAATAGAGTTCTTGTGACCATCTTTCAACTCCATCATAAGACCTTGCATACCGTCTAAAAACAAAGTAATCGTCAAGACAAATCAAATGAGTTCAAACTCGATGGGTTTGCGTCGTTTCGTTACAAAATGTTATCATATTATTGCATTGTATATAAAATTTCAGCACAATTGGTTAAAGAGATTTACCTTGAAATTGACTTGTAAGATTTTATCCTAGCAAACTCAGTTACAAACATACATATATTGCAAATTAAATAAAAACTTGTTAAATCGTATAAAATTGTATGAAACAAATGGAATAAAATTGTATTTTTAAAGTTACACTAGTTTTGTGTGGAATTTGCTTCTTGGAAGCTTTGTAACAAACCTCCATTCCAAATGTCTATTCACACTAGTTCTAATGTGAAACTAGGGGTTGCAAAAATTTCATGTGGTACTGGCTGCGTAGAACTACTGGAAAAAAACCGTATTTGCAGATCGTTGTATAAGTACAAGCAATGTTATGTTTTTAAATCTAGAACCTGAAATGATTTACATATTAACAATAAAATATTTGAAAGTTGGCTGTTCGACTAGTATTGTTTACGCTCTTCACGCTTCTCACGGTCAACTTGCCCATTGTCAGTTTTACTATCAAAAGCTTTTTAATTAAGTATCACAAAAGGCTTTAGGAACCCAAGGTCTGGGTTGTTTTGTTACGAAATTTTTCATGTAAAAGAGGAAGCTTAACAATTGTAAGAGAAGTACAAAAAATGATGTACCAGCAATTTTACTTACCGAATCCTTCTGATGAACCAGCTGTGGGTAATTCTTGACAAGATAGGAAGCGATGTCCATGAAGTCGTAATAGATGGCTTTGTGTAGAAGCCCGACGCCCGCTTCATCCCGACACATGACGTATTTACGTCTATTGTAGTCGCTCTCTAATAGCTCCTAAACAATTAAGTACGTTGAATATTTTTTTTAGGTAAAAAAATATTTCATTTCATAGAGTAAGACATTATGAGGAGGTTTCTCACAGATATTGTAAATTAAACCTTAAAAATACAATCAAATAAGGAAAGCTATTGATTTTGCTCTAACATTAAGACACGTTATTACAGACAATTATTAATCAAAAAATTAAAGAAAATTTTAAGAAGTGGTAGTAAAAACTTATTCATAACTGGCAATGTTCTTTAGGCAAATACTTACTCTTAAGCGATGGTAATATGACAAGATGTATTTTTTTTACATTTCGTAGCGATAGCTAAGCTAAGCTGTAAAAATCTGTAATTATTTTGTAAGTTCTCTGTACTTTTCTTATCAGTCATACAAAATAAAGTTTTGCCATAAATTGTCCAATATATCAGTTAAACACAAAGACGTCAATTCAAATTTATAATACTGCTACGACATTGCTACATTACTAAGGACGTACTACGACGTAGATGAGCTACGATATTATTCTACAAGACTTCTACAATTTGCGTCCTTCACATGTACAGTTCCGAACGCAGAAAATATCACGCGCCGTTTCATCCCTCGCTCCGAAACGGACGTGAAACAGATGCCGATGTCGACGAGCGCGCCAGCATTGCGGATATGTGCGTCTGTCACAGGTAGACACAAATTAATAAATGTCGGTTTGGAGCCTCGAACATAGTAATGAGTTTATTAATTTGTTTGTTTATTCGCACCGGTGCCAATAAACCATCTAAATTAGCTAATATCTATTATAAGGTAATTTTTAAAATCTACATTACACTCTCTTAACTCGCTAAAATTGGTATAAGATCGAACCTCCACCTGTGTGCCTTAACCCACAATTACCATTTATTCTGTTGTTTAAACTAAAAACACTAACAAATTCTGTTAACGCAACGACCAAACAAGCATCCATTTATCTTACCACTAAGGAGATTCTTTTTAAAGTTTTTTTCTATGTGTCAGCCCAAACTGCATTAAAAAGTCTTAAAAATTAACTTGCCCACAGTTCAGATCGTTGACCTGAATATTTGTGATTTGCCGGCACTGCAAACTGTGATCATATTTTTTATCATAATTGCCATAATAATTTTACCCGTACCCTAAACGGTATAGATCCTTCTGCGGTTTGGAACGCTGTTAAAGGGTAGATGCGCCGGTGTAAACTTTACATGTAAAGAGCGCTGTTAACTTGTCAACTACTTAAGCTGAGTCATTATGGCCTTCACTGGTGAGTATAAGAAATTTTATGTAATAGTATTATGTACTACATTTGTTAGCAGAAGTATGAATTAGGTTTTTAATAATAAACAAAGCCTTATGTACAAAAATTAATTGTTATGATTTATGAAATATAAACAAAATAAAACTAGCATACCATCGTGGACAGGCTGTAATAGTCCACTGCTAGATATAGGCCTCTCTGTAGAAAAGAGGCTTTGGCCCATTATACCACGCTGGTCAGATGGGAACATGTAGTTTTTTTCAGGTTTCCTTTCCCCTTATAGTGAAGTTGTCCTACGTAGTTAGTAGCATATAATAGCATAGTAAAAATAAAAGAATAAATACTTAGGTATTTATATATTTTTTTGTACTATGTAGTAAATTTCAGAGAGCTCACAGAACTATGAAAACTCTGAACCTTCATCATCAATCATTCATTTTGCCAAACTACCCCGAATTAGGCATTTTCTGTTGGTAAACAGTTCCAGTTACATAAGACTACAGCAATATTCAAACAACGGATACGAAAACGGTGATTCGTGACAACAAGTTTTAGATCACAAATAATTATGATCAAAAGGTTTGACCACAAGTTGCCGACAAGATACAGATTGTACCTATATTATTGAAAATCATTTTTATTTGTCTAAGTAAACTTAACTCTGAATAATGGATTTACCCAGTTTAAAAACACGATATGTGTATGAGAAATCAAGGATATTTTCCAAAGTTCTAAACAGTTTCAGTAAGTAACTTAAACGGGGATCACTATTTGATAGTAAATGTCTACATCTTTCTGTAAAATCATAACATACATATTAAATCACAGTTTACATAGTAAACTACGTACTTACTTGGTAAGAATGTTTATTACCAAAAATACCTGGAGATCAAGCAGCGATCCTCTTTCAACAGTCGCATGAAGAGCATCGCACTTGGCGACCAGATGCGTCAGGTGGCTAGATATGTGCATAGCTTCGGCCTCGGCCATTAGCCGACGGCCTTGCCCTGCGAGAACCGCTCGCTCCAGTCTGCTGTCCACGCCTCCGCGTGCCCACTGACGCAATTGGGCTGCTGATACTACACCAACCACTGAACAGTGTAATTTATAAGTTTAATAAATAAACATATAAAACATTCAAAAAAATATATTAATAAAGCAGAACCTTATCTAGTAATTTTGTAGGTTTTGCAATGAAAAAAAAATAAAAAGATTAATGTTATACAAACTATATCAATGCAATAATATATCATAGATCACTAAGATCTGGTGGATCTAGGTTTATTAATTTATATGTAACTTATGGGCATTATTTTAGTTTAGCTTTTCATTTATTAAAAACGAAAATGGTTTCTGATAACAATAAATAAGATATTATTAATTATTATAATTATGTTTTTAACTACGAGGATATTTAATTATATTGTGTTAGGCACTTGAAAAATCATAAAAAAATTATAACACACATCTGAATAACATGGTCGACGTATTAAAACTAACATGTTGACAAGTTTTTTATTTATTTCGAACCTTTACAAAAATTAAAGTGCAAGAAACTCGGTAATTATAAAAACGTATTTGTTTAATCACTGAACCGTGATCTGAGATTACGAGAACTATAAAAATAGTGTGAAGGTATAATATATAATAAAGTGATTTGTGGTAATTAAAATGGAAAGTTAAAATCAATGTGAATGTAGTGTATGGAACTTAGTAAAGGTAAAGGGTAACATAGTAATGGGGTACAAAGGTATCTGACGTCGACCTCCTAAATATTCGTCAAGGTGGACAAAAATATTATATCACTTAACAATAAAAAAAATATTTCTTTAAAATTTTTTGATTCCTCAATACGGCTAGGAAGAAAGGCACCACATGAAATATCCCTTCTAAATGGTAGACAATTACATAAAATAATTATTAATTATTTTAGAAAATAATTTTATAAAGTCTACTGTCTTTATCCCTAATGTGTACCTTTTATCTTTTACGCCATGAAAGAAATATAAAAAGACAAAGTAAGATTAGAGATAAGGAAAAGTAAGATCGAACGAAAATCTGCCGCGGCGTTTGTTGACGGCTAAAGCTCACGAACTGAAGTGTTGGCGCAGAGTAACACGTTTTGCGATGTTGAGAATACAGATTAACTGATTGACTGTGTACAGTGTGTTCTCTTAATAAAGTGTATTCTTTGGTTATTTGAAAAAAACTGATAGTTAAACTACGATAATATAAAGTAAACATTAAAAGATATAATTAACACTGCTCGACATAGGCCTCTCTTTAACAAGAAGGTTTTTGCTCACTAAATGATGCTGACCAGACGGTCTAAGGTTTGTTTCAAGTTTGCCCTCTTATTACAATGCTGTTATCCTGTATAATGTGCGTAATCGGTATTAAGATATCTGTGGAATGAACAAGAGTGGTGACACTTAGTATCTTTAATCACCACGCAGAAGATAATAACTATTCTGGATATACCAATGATGTACACACGTATCTACTAATTTCATGTATTTATATGGTACTATCATGAAAACTACAAATAATAATAAATCTTATTTTTATAATAAAATATTTTTATTTTTTATGTATGTTTGATGACTTTATTTTTATTAAACTATCGTATTCTTAATATAGTATATCGTTTTCACAACTTCGGGCTTACTTTTAGATTAAATGACAAGCGATTGTAACATGAATGTTCATAAATATAAATAAATCAGCCTTATTAATCATATATATTTATACATCTTTATATATAAATATTAAATTTGGTTTATTAGAATATGTAAGTGAAATGATAAATAGAAGTTTGTCTTAAGAACAAAAGATTGACCAACGAGTTTACAGTAGCTTCTTAAATCGATAAGGGGACGTATGATTCCATTTCATTGATTTTATTTAATATTCATAATGTAAATAGTGTTCCTATAAATGTTGAAAGTAATTAAAATTATTTCAACGTTGTTTGAGTGATGTCAAAATAAAGAAAAGGAAACGATAGATATAGCTCGCTTTCCAATTATGTATATGAAATTAGAATCGAGGTGAAAGTAAATTAGAATAGTTAATTTTATAAAGTCGGTCTATAAATTCACATGTTAATAATTAATTTAAGAAAGAAGGTCAAACTAATAACGATTTTGATGTGTCAGTGTTTATAAGTAACCCATTCGGAAATATAATTAAAACGGATGTAGCCATAGTACATTGTCTCTCCAATCTCATTACACGTAAATATGTTTATATTAGAGTCTCCAGCATCAAACCCTGGTACCCAGAGTTCCAGAGACTCTGTCTCTGCATAGATGTTGAGATAAAAAAGTAACGTTTTCAAAGTTATATTATACAGGCGACACTTTTATTTTACTGACATCAGACACACAACGCCATCTAGTCCAAAAAAAAGCAGAGTTTGCACTAAACAACTGATATAAATACATATGTACTTTTTTTTGTAAACACACATTACACACAGAAAACACCAAAACTCCAAAATAAATAATTACAGATTATACAAATATTTAGTCTGATCCGGGCATCGAACTGGAGACCTCAAGTACAGCAGTCGTATACGCTGCCACTGCGCCACTGAGGCAGTAACAGACATTGCTATTGCTATCTTTCGGTTTAGTAAACCTAAACTGGGGCTTTTCGTCTGTCTACATTATGTGTTGCGACTCAAGTCCACGGCATATATTAAAAGTAATAACAACTTTCAACTTAGTAAAAGTTTGGATGTAGTAAAAGTAGGATGGATTGCGGATGGATGATAAGATTTAGCACTGAGGAAACAAAATACATTAGCTTTTTGTCGCTGACTTGACGAAGGGGCATATCGTGACTGTAAAAAAGTTAAAAATTAAAAAATATAAAAATTTCAAGCGCAAAGATAGATATCGACTATCAACATCAAGGTATCATCAGCGGGTGTAATCACCACCGTAGGGACGAAACAAACTGTGCAGACGTTGTAAGAGACTATATGTAGAAGTACCAATAGTACAAACAATCAACGCGATCAAGTGAGGGTAGTCACACCTTGTGTATCAAGAGGGCGTCGCTAAGGTCACACAAGTGTAACTGTAACCACGAGCAGTGTATCTCATTCGAAACATCGGGCAATAGAAAGTATCGTAACCTTTTAAATAATTTTATTATAAATAAGTTCAGGAGTACAACAAAATTATGTGTATGTGTAAAAAACTCGAAAGCAAAAACATATAAATATACAGTTTTTGGATATATTTACATGGATAAGATATAAAAGAACTATTTTCATTTAGTTCTTTGTTATTATAAATTAGTAGTTTAAGTTAGGTAGTTATATGTAAATAAAAAAACATCCTGTTTGTCGAGCTATTTCTGTCCTTAGATTACAAGATTTATGCGCTAACAGCCTGTTGTAAGAACTTATCGCGACATCTGCTGACCTTACACTCTTAGGGTGTAAATACAATGCGAAATAAAATATCGATTTGAAACAATGTCAGCCCTGTGGTAAGTAGATTATTTTTTAATTTAGGGATCACGTTAAACCGTTGATTTCGGTTGCCATGCGGCAATTATTCTATTTATAGAATTAGATTAGTACTTGAGTCGACGACTGTTGACAATCACTGCGCGCTAAAACGCAAAGTTCATCAGTATTGTAATAGACTCAAAGCCATATCAAACCAAGTTTGAAAAAGCTTTGGTGGATGATAAGAGCGATGCACAGTAATCTATTCAGCAGACTTAGCCAAATTTACATTACACACACGTAAACGTTATTACAAAATTAATTAAATATATGCAAATGATATCATCTCAATGTTAAATCACGTGTTCAAAACAAAATATTAGAAAAAAATATAGGCGTTAACGATTGTAGGACCTCTGGTGGCGAATTAATCGCTGCGGTCGGCGATAGCAACGCGGCCTGGTCGTAAAAATCTGTGGAGTCCCCCAGGGATAGGGTCTGACCAGGCACGGTGTTGTTCATGGAGACCTGAAATATTAAGGCCCGGATCCCCTTCAGTCGGTCGCCCGAAACCGGCCGTCGGGGCGGTTTTTAGTGGAAATACCACGTGCTCCTGGCTCTTACGTCTAGCACGATTGTCCACCCCGCCACCAAAAAAAAGCATTAACGATTGTAGAGACAGACGGACAGACGCGAAACGCTTGTATCTTGGCTAGGCCTGCAGGATTGTATAATGTCTAAGTTGTCTCCCATTATAGATCAATAATTACGATAAACCAACGTTTTGTTTTGACCTTAACGACGGATTAAACGATGACCCACGATTTTCAAGTTAAAAAAGTTTAAACATAACTTATTGGAGAGAGGAATGATGGCTATAAATATTCCTTTCTATTGCAATCATGTTTTAGAAAAACTTTTAACAATTTAAGTCTATTCGAATATACGTATGAATTTATCGGTACGTATGTGCAGCAACATTATTTGGTCGAACTCGATTTCTACTAGTTCGACCAAGTCATGTTGTCATTTCATAAGTCAGGAGATTATAGATCTAAATAGATTCTCCTCGCTTATGAAATGAATCTTTAAAAAGATCATTCTTTTGTTTCTCATGCCTTAAAGTCTTAAATTTTACCGAGGACAATTCCTTCTTTTAAAGTTTCAGCAGTGTTTTCATTTATCACTTGCTTATACTTTTTGATCTGATAACAGCAATAAAAACTGATAGTTATTACTTTCACACACACACACGTAAAGTTTGTTACTTTCTATTAATAAACATTTTTAATAATGAAATTAACTCATCAGGTCATAACTATGCCTGAAAGCACTTAATAATTATAATTAACTTGCTTTTAAAATGATTAATTTATTCAAAATTTGTCCACTCACTGTTAAAACATAGATTTTAGATGTAATAGAAAGAAAATTAAAAAGAATACAGAGGGATGTAAGTACTAACTTGTGTAAAATTACACATTAGCTATTAGGGTGGCAAAAGATCTTAATATTTAACATTCCTACTAGCATTTTGAATACGTCTATATACATCTGTCTATCTGTGACGCATTCACAACTAAATCGCTGTACCTATTTTAATAAAAATGGGCGTGTACATACTTTCATGGGGAAGAAAATATGTAAATGAAGCCTCACATTCTCTCTCGCAACTCGTTTTACAAATCAATCTATCACCTTCCACTATTAAACGAAGGTCTCAAAGAGTGCCAACTATCTCGGGTCTTGGGCAGTCTGCATCCATCCGCTGCCAGCAACTTTGTCGCAGCTCGTCTTAGACTATGTTATTCTAATCACGGTTCTCACTTTAGCACCTTTCGGTTCCAGCGACCACCTTTGTGCCTGGAGACATAATCGGCTCACTTCCACTTCAGTGTATTGATTCTTCGTGCGATGTCGGTTATTGTAGTTCTCTATTGAATAACTTTGCTATGAATTTTATCGAACAGAGAAACGCCCAGTATTGTGCGCTTCATCGCACGTTGAGTTACTTTGAACTTGTGGTCCGGTCCAATGGTTAGTGCTCATGTCTCGGCTCTGTATGTCATTAGGAGTAGGACTGGTTGAATGCCTTGATCTTTAATGATTGCGGTAACGGTGAATCGAAGACATGACGCAGCATCGCATACGTCGTCCAGTCTAGACGATACCTTCTTTCGGTCTACCAATTGAAGTTGTGCGGGCTGAGTTGTAAGATTTAGTCAAGATGTTAGTTAGATGTGTATCATCATAGTGTAATTTTTAAAACTGTAAGTCCACTTATCATTTGCTTTTAATTATCTGGTATTCATATGCTCCATGACTGTAGTAAAACATAAAAAAATGTTCAGCTAGACAAGAAATCAATAACACTCAATAGTTATATCTAACTTCTCTACTGTAAATGTAGGTGAGCAGATACCTAGCTATATAGTGGGCACTTACAATGTATGCTAGCATATTTAGTAGGTCGTTACCGGTACATATGCACGGGTAACGAACCCTATCAATATTTATATCTCAACGATGATTAACATTCCAACTCGGATGGATTTCTTACGTATAGTTAAATTATTAGTACACATAATTTTTATCTTCCATTATATTATGTATTACACTTATATACTGGTTGGTTAATTGTATATCTAAGAATTGTTTGTCGTATTGAACGGATTACAATGGCTGTGGGTCAGCTTCTATAGAGTCAAAACAGACATCTACATACATAGACATCTGTCAAAGTCATGTTCACAAGTGCGTTCTATGTTTAAATAATAATAAATTCATTTCAGAATATAAGTAGGTATTAAAAATGTATTCGCATGGCATATCGTAATTGCAATATATGTCATTTAGTGCAAAACGGTCTCTTAACATCACGCTAAGGTCACTCCACACCCACGTCGTAACTCCGATTAAATTATTTTTCTTTTATTTATATTCCATTTTTTATTGTGACCTGGTCGAGATAGGGTGAAATACGTGGTATTGTTGAGTGAGGTCCAGTCACGTTATATTGAGGTCATTGTCGTTTACGAGGGTGCGGTCATACTTTTTAGAACTTGGGCGCGTAGGTAACCTATTTTTACGACATTCTGGTATGGTAAATTAAAAGTAGTCATTTGTATAATCTGTATTAATTTTTACTTTCAATACAGAAGATAACTTCGGTGAAAAAAAAAAACCAGAAAATCGCACATTAGCAATGCATTTAAATTCAATTTATAGAATGTTTAATTCTGCAGTTATTGTGATTTCAAATCTTGGCAAAGGATCCGTAATATAGGCAGAATATTTTTGATTTCATTATCGTTTTAATAAAATTTTATTGACAAAATCTCCCAAATCCATCTTGGTTTATTCTTGAATATTAACTCAACCACAATGAACTATTATGTAAAATAGAAGAGTTTAGTGGTTATTTGATCGCACTCGATCTTATATTATACGCAGACTGTGTATTCACCATTCAATCATAATAATTTAGAATAAATTATAAACAAATTAATTCTAAAATATAGTAAAACAAAACAAAGAAGAACGGACATGCCGTTGTAAAGCGTGACTAACAGTGTCGGACAAACAAATTACAGAAAAAACATTTCAGAGCTTTACGATTGGCAATTGTATACATTGGAAATTGTTTGATGGGGTCGTTGACGCCTGTAAAAGGGATTTTTCCTGGGTTTCATTTCATAATCTTAAAAATTGTAAAAATACAAATTATATTGGGAGCTCTACCTATGCCGTAAAATATAAACATAAAAATTCATACCTCAAATTTACCTCGTGAGATCTAAAATGACACTAGTGACAACTATCACAGAGATCAAACTATATTTTAAGGACTATAACATGCTTCTCTCCTGTTTCTCCCATCGATTGCAGAAAATAGGGGTAAGTTTATATAGAGTGGGCCAAAAAATTCGTTAACATTTGAATCTAATATCCTGGGCCATCATGTTACGGGAGTTCTTGGCACCGATGCTACTGGAATTTGCTGGCTACAATCGTAACACATGGTTTCAACAAGATAGAGCCACTTGTCACACATCCAAGGAGTCCCTGCTGGTGGTCAAAGACATGTTTCCGGAAAAAACTGATAACCAGACAAGGCGACATTCTATGGCCACCCAGAAGTCCAGATCTATCCCCAACAGACTTTTTTATGAGTTTATTTGAAGAATCGTGTTTACATCCAGAAATCAAATACACTACGTCAACTAAAAGAAAAGATCAGCGAATAGATGTCGGCGATCTCACGTTCTCTTTGCCGATGAATATTTGAAAATTTCGATGTTTACTTAGAAGAGTGCAAAAGTCGAAACGGTGCTCATTTAGACAATGTCATTTTTAAACAGTAAATTCCAACTAATTAACTTTCTTGTATCTCTTTATTGTGATCTTTTTATACATTTTTTACAATGTTAACAAATTTGTGGTTCACCTTACTAAATTGCATGTACATATATTGATAAATAATTTACGACTTGCCAATTGATAACTTGTTATTAATATTATATGTCATATATATATATATATATATATATATATATATATATATATATATATATAGATACAAAAGACAGCACATATATTGCTATTTCAAATTCTTTATTTTTTATTAAAATCGTCGATATTTACAATGAGGACTTTGACGTGGAGCTATTTGCCTGAAACACGCGATCTCCTGTTTATTTTCTAGACAGGTTTCAGTCTAACAGCATAAATAGTATTTTCGTCTAGCCTATTTAGACGACCTCATTTTTCTGAATGTACGTATTGATTTCCGATAGCAAGAAGGGTTTAAGCGTAACTTTAATAGAGAACGTGAAAATATGTTACACTATAAGTTTGGAAATTCTAAGTTCGTTGATAATTATGTACATTTACGGGTGCATTATTGCTTTTGCCACTACATTACTTATACAACGTCGTTAGTCTACCGCATCGTATTTCTACATCATCTGAAAGTCAACTGGGAGAGAATGTCACATGGCATTAAGACCGCCTTTGTATAACAAGTGTATAAAAAAGTAGTTAATGTACTCACCTTTAGGTGGGCTATAGTGAACATAAATGCCGTTCTTCTTTGCAGTTCGCTCCGTCAACCACTTTTTCACGCTTTCCATAGTTCTATATGCCCACTATCTCTTCATTCTGGTTACTTCATTGTTCATCTAGGCAGTCAAACAAGTGTTATCTTAAATAGATATTCTAAGAAGTCAGTGACACTGTTGCTCAAAATTATATTACACTTTCAATTAGAATTTAAATCTAGTTTCAAATGGATTAATCAAGATCCGATTACAAGTGCGTAGTAGTTGGTAAGTGATTTTACTAACAACATATATATTACAGAAATGGAGGTAGATTAAGAAAATAGTAAATAGTATGTCACAAATTTTAACAGACAAACAATAACCTACTTACTACTACTTAAACTACTGAACATTTAATATTTTTGAAATGAATATTTTTCATAAATAAACAAGTTGGTCAAATATTCACTAAAAAAGTAAGGTTTTTTTTTATTTCAGTGAACCTTAAGATCTGAGTTATAAATTGGTCAAATAGCTTTTTAGCTTTCTGCAAAATAGTAACAATAAATTACTAAACAAAATATTGACGATATTGTATATCACAATGTCGGCAACATTGGTTTACACTAAAATATACGAGTATAAACCATACTTTATAGAAATGTCTGTATGTGTATGTATATATGGATTTCATTGTAGTTTTGAATATTATCTTCGACCAAGAATTTCATGATGTCTACAAGTTCATATTGCATCATTTCGTACCCTTTTTAATTGTAAATTTTGACTGTTTAAACATTAGCAGCAACAAATTTGATACAATTAATCTTTTTCTTGTTTAATAACACACTGACAACGGTGAATAAATGTTTCGTATATTGATTTGTTACAACAGAACGTTATATTAATTTATTGTATCTAAATTATCAGTGCATTTAAGTTTAAAAGAAAGTGATACACAAATTTTTCTTTATTGCTACTCTCTTTAAGTTGTAGTAAGGTATTTGTGTGTGCATAAAATAGAAATAGACCCAAAATGACACCACACCTTGGCAACCTGAATACTTTGGAGCTTCATCATCATAATCTCAACCGAAGGACAGCGATCGTCCTTTCATGTATCATTTTCTTTTAAACTTAAATGCACTGATAGTTTAGATACAATATATTAATATAACGTTCTGTTGTAACAAATGAATATACGGAACATTTATTCAACGCTATCAATGTGTTATTAAACAAGAAAGAGATTAATTGTATCAAATTTGTTGCTGCTAATGTTTTGGCAGTCAAAATTTACAATTAAAAAGGGTACGAAATGATGCAATATGAACTTGTAGACATCATGAAATTCTTGGTCGAAGATGATATTCAAAACTACAATGAAACCCACATATACATACAGATCGAACCGAAGGACGATCACTGTTGGGCATACGGCCTGAGAACACAATCGGTTCAATGTTGCTAGTTTAAAAAAAAGCCTACTTGAGCTAAAGTTTTACCATAATGTAATCAAATCCAGGACATTTGACTAATACTAAATAATAAGGTAGCTATGCATGAAAGACACGAATTATCCGTTAACAGAGTCCCATATCGATTAGATTATGTACAGTGCTGGCCAGGCGCTGCGATAGAAACTGTTACGTATAAAATATTTATAACCGTTCCACTAATACCATTCCATGTACCTTCGCAAACAACCTTTAAAATAATAAAGACAACTTAGTAGAAAGGTTACTTAGGTACAAGGATATGTATAGAAATGTATCAATAATAATATGTACTTGCGTCTCTTTAGTGTTGAGAGTTTAAATAATCTCAATTAGGTACAATTAACTGAGGAATTAAATGCAATGTAAGTACGTGTATATCTTTATTCAAAATAATATTCAGTGCCTTGAAATTTTGTTAGTGCGTCTTTTGTATTTTGAAACTGTTTAATTAATGATAGATATTATCCTTATGACAGCTCTACCATTTCTTAAACAGTTTATCATTGCTCTATCATACCTTATAGCTCTACCATACATAGGAACAAAATCACTTTCTACTTTGGATGACTACATGTTTAGTGTGAAAACGATGCATATAGTGTCTATTTCTGATAATAGCTTAGCTGCAAATATAGGTAAGTAAGGCATATTTAGATTACGATACAATTAAATTAAAGTACCTTAAGATTAACTTTGTTTTGCTCGTTATGGACGAACAATCCATCAGTTGTTGTAGATTGCTTCCCGATGGTGTTTTTCTGCCGATTCTTTGTTAGTAAGACTAAATGCGCTTAGAGTTTAGTTTTATTTATTGCTGGCTTCAGTTAATTCTATTTTAAGTCCTTATTTATTGCATTTTAAATTGAAATATATTTAATAAAGGACATGAGTACGACGTCAGGTGTACGTTAAACTGAACTACACTGCGGTTTCATATCACGAAATACCTTCCATAGGTACAATCTTCAACACAAGTTGCTATCTAATGACGAAAAAAGTTTTTTTATAGGTTTTAACTTCGTGATTGTGTCTGTTTTACTTACATTGCTGAATAAGGATATAACAGTTAGGATACCAGCAACAATTACGGTAAAAAAATAAATTTTAACACTAAATACAGTATATATTTTCTATGCAAAGGAAATGATGACGATAAATTTGTTATACATTGACGTCTATCAGATGATTGCGTTACGCTGTGCGGATCTTCAATTTATCCTTCACATTCAATATGAATAAAATAAACGTGTGTGTGTGTGTGTACTTATGTACGCTTGTTAGAAGTTATATTTCTTTGGCGTAACAAGATAATAATCTTTCTAAGAATTTTATCATTCGCATTATCCTATGTTTATAGAGAAAGAGACAATAACAATAGAAAAAAAAGATATTTAATATATAGAAAGAAAGTTTTATAATAACGCATTATTCATTAAATAAATTTTATTTAAATATCACAAAAGAATTTATTGTACATAATAAAAAACCAAAATGTTGACTAGCTAATTTCATAGTATCGGTTTTTCGTAACGATGTGCGCGCGCGTCTTAAAAATTTACTCTCATCACCTATCGCGCCAAAAACAGTATAACTTCAAACACCATAGTACCGTTAACTATTTTATTTATAGTTTCGTTAATCCATAATTCGGTAGACCAGACAACTCAACTGGACTACAGACAAAAGCCAACTAATATCCTAAGCAAAAGAAGCACACGTGTGTGTTTATAATTTCTAACAGTGAAATACTGGATGGCAGGCAATAATTACATTCTGTTCTGCCACTTTACTCGTCTCTATATTAAAGGGCATTATAAAACACATCTGATACACATATATTAAGCGAAATCACTTAAAAAAGTCAGCCTTTTGAGAACGCTACCAGTAAGTAACGATGTGTTGGAATTGTATAACACATGCATACAGAGCCGGTGTAAATGTTTATTGGAAAAGATATTAAAACTTTAGATCAAGATTGTACCTGATTCAGCAGAAAAAAAATTCTATCGACACAATAGCAGCTGACATCGTTATTAATGATCACATTGCGCCTCACGCCGTTTCTTTTAAATTTGTTAATCTTAAGGTCACACGTGCGTGCATCATAAGTAAACGTAAAATCATGTCCCCAATTTCCTTGGCCGGTTTAAAAACGATACACATTTATTTCTGTAAATTCGTTGGTATATTCTAATAAAACTTAAGATTTAAACAACTTATGGATTTTTACAGTGACATACATAAATCTGTCAAACTGAAATTGATTTGTAAGGCAATGGTATCGAGAATCGGATATTGTTGTAATCTATTTTACCCTATTCTTCAATCAGTCAGGAACGTCGGACGATACCTGTTACCTTAGATTTACTATAAAGTACCTATATTTTATATTAGATTGTTAATGTAAATTTTTTAAACACTTAGTTCTAGTTGGTGCTAACTTCACGTGTAGTTTACATATTGTAATGAAATTGTGGTCTAAAGCAGTTTGTACACATTAATGATGTAAAGTTTGACATTTCAAGTATTGACCTAAGAAAAACTCATGAGAATATTGATTGTTTCACTAGAGTAATATCTATTCAGACTTTGCAGCATGTGAAACTGAACCTTCAACTAAAACTTATTTGTAATAGTCTTAAATGAGAGCATATTTCTCAATTTTTGTTCTCACGAAACCGCAAGCATATAATCCAGCTAAGGAAATACAAATGAAAATATTAATAAAATATTTAAAGGTACGTACTGAGTTCTGAGGAGCCATTCATCGGGACCCCACTGTTTACTTGAAACTAGACACGAGTGTAATACACTAATATATTATAACCGATCTAGCGATTAGATTCTCATCCTAGGCAATGTTCTGCTGCATAAAGACTATGAAGTCAATACCACGTTCACCAAAAAATATCGAACACACGACGGTCACTCGACAACGATAGACCGTCTTACTTTGTAATCATCAAAAGTCTAACCTTAAATCTACATAGGCGTTTAGAATAATTGTTAATAAAGGGAAAAAAAGAAAATAATTTAGTGAAAGAAAGATATGTATATTGTAAATGTAAAAATAAATTGCAGCGATATAACAAATTTAAACTGTTATTTAATAACAGCGTGGTCAGATAACGGCTTGGTATTCACGATTCACCCTAACTACCTTGTTCTGAACTATTAATCAGAGAGTTATTTTGATGTTCAATCCAACGTCTTTAGAAGGCCGATTTTGAGGAGACACTTTGGGTGATTCCGAACCAACGGCGCAATGTTGAACTGTAATAAATTAAATAATTTCAGTAACTAAAATTAATAAATATAATTTTCATAATATATAAATAATGTTATTTAAAACAAATCTTTAAAAATATTAAAAATAATAATTTACCTTTTATTAGGTGTTAATTTAGAAAAATGTAAATTTCATAGAAAATAAAAGAAAAAAAATTGACAAAAAATGTGATTTCTGAAAAATATCTTTAAACGTGAAATAAAATAATGAACTCTACATTAAATAAAATATTATAATGTATAAATGGCGTAGCGGTTTAAGCGATCGCAACGCCGTTCTACTGCGCTGAGTGTTATGTGTTCAAACCCCACACGGGACACTGTGATCCACAAAACGTTGTTCTGAGTCTGGATGTCCTTTGTGTCCGTTTCTTATATGTTTGTAAAGTCCCCGTAACCCAGGATTTATTCCTAAAGCGGACGTTTAAAAAAAATACTATCCCAGCAGATACGTTACGAAGTAATAACATTCCATTCCAATGAATTAATATACATTCAGTAATAGTGTACTTCACACAATTATTTTCCATCAAGTATAAAAACAATAAGAAAATAGTATAGTAGACCAAAATCTCCTCTTTTAAAGAAAGACTTATGTTTTGCCGTGGACTGCCAAAGGCTGTTGACGAAAAAAACGTTAAAAACTTAGAAAATGCACACTTATTACTTAAATATAAAAATAGTATGCAAAAACTATTATGACCAAGTATCCCTATAATAAGACAATTACGACAACTTATAACTCATATGTGATAGTATCACTTAACGTGAATATTATACAGGCTGTTACATACACGTGTGGTTATATTTAGGGTCGTATGGTCGACCCTATAAATAATAAAGAAATTAGTATTAGGGTTAGGTCTGTCGGGGTAGGTTTGTGGATCAGCAGGTGCCCCACTTGCAGTTGAGGTTGACCTGGGACCCTAAGTTCTTAGTGGGAACGTTATGCAAATTGGGAAAATTAGTTATTTTTAATACAAACGTATTATTTCAAAAGTAAATAATCTACAGACTGACTTAATTTTTTTATACCATACTGGCTGCAATTGCTTGATTGTCATGATACCATGCCACGGTCAAGTTTAACTAACAAACATTGTGGAACAGTACGAGTGAAATAATTCCACATGTGTTGTGCTGTGATTGGCTGATATTAGTAGGAAATAAGACTGTTATAAATTACTCTACTAATTTAATTAATACAACTACACAAGCATCATGTCGTGTGGTGACGGATTCAAAATACATAGTGTTACCGCCGCTATTCATCCCGTGGGTGTCGCAAAAGGCGACCAAGGGAACAAAGTATGCAAGACAACATTATTACTAAGAGAGGGAAAACTTGAAACAAACCCTATTCCAACTCGTCTGGCCAGCGTGGTATAGTAGGCCAAAACCTCCTTGCTAAGGAGAGACCTATGTCCAGTAGTAGACTGTAAAAGGCTGTTGATGATGATGATTATTGGTAATGTATTTACGACTATTTCGCCGTAGTTTGATTATGAAACTGACTATATCGATGGAAGAGAAGCAGAAATCACATAATTTTAATTATTGTAAAATGAATTACATATACTGAAAGTGGGAAGGTAGTAGTAGTGAAAAAGTGAAATTTTTTTTATATTTGTGTAATTTATGATTCTGAAATGCAATTTTGCTATTTTCTTCCTATGTACAAGAGTGTCATTATTATCACAGGAAGCAGTTAAGGGTACCAATATTTTTTCACTTAATGTCAATCTATTTTCGATTTTTTTTATTTAGGGCCTGCGAAAGTGTATGTACAAGAGTGTCATTATTATCACAGGAAGCAGGTAAGGGTACCAATATTTTTTCACTTAATGTCAATCTATTTCTGATTTTTTTTTATTTGGGCTCTGCCTACCGGAAAGCATGAATGGACTCCAAGAGTGTTGGCCGCCACACTCATTGCGGATGCAGACAATGCAGTATACGTCGACAAAGCTTTTATGACATACATGGCTTTTGAAGGTGCTAGAGTAGTATGAAATTTATACAACTCTTTTCACATTCTTGAGGTCAAGTATGGGTCAACGGAAAACAATGTTTCACTATCCAGGCTGTCGGTAAACTGCATTAAACGATGTACTAATAAAGATCGAGTGAAGTATATTTCAATTCTGAGTCCCTTGTGGTTTTGTCTGGCTTTTAACCCTTTCAGCACTCTATTACAGCATTTTGAGTTAGGCTACAGGCTGCAGAAAGATGATCAAGTCATAGCTAACCTTCTTTATATGGATTATTTGAAACTACCAGCCCTACTAAATCACATTTGATAATGTTACTATAGGTTACTCAAAACTTTATTAATTCTATCAAGATGAAATTTGGTGTCGACAAGTGTGGAGCCATGTATACAATAAAAGACGTGATTGTAAAATCTGAAGGAATAGAGCTTACAGGTTCAACAAAACTCAGATCTCTGTCTGCCACCGAAACCTACAAGTTTTTCACAGTCCTTGGGAATACCAGAATCTAGCGTCAAACAAACGTTGTAGGAAAGCTTTTATGGCGCCTGAAAAAAGTAATTAAGTCTTTTATCAGGGGTAACAAAGTGTGAGCCTAGAATGGTTAGGTTATGCCAGTTCTGATGTATTCCATTCTGTAATTAGATGGTTCTGGTGTAATTAAATGGACTCAGACCGAATTAGATGCTCTTGATAGGAGAGTCTGTACATTAGTGACTGCACCACACACGTTCATCGTTTATAAGGTTGTACAATATATCACTCGAAAGCTTAGGATCTTTTATATTTCAAGACCCTACACAATCAAGAGATATAGAATATCAGAGAATAATTTCTACATATTAATGTGAGAGTACTTCACAATGTAGTTGCAGTGGATAATGGATTCAATTCGCTCACTCTGGCTAAAGTGAAGTGGTGCAATTATTTAGTACTAATGATCGCAGGGAAGTATGGAACTACAAAGAACTTCATGGTCGGTTTTATCGGTTCCTACATGGGTCTAATATAGACTTTAAAGCTTTTATGTCTTGGCTATGGTATGGTGACCTCTTCGGAGAAACCACAGGTTTTGTTTGTGCGATTATGGACGAAATTGTCATGATGAATAATTATTAAAAATATATGTCGTAAGATGGTACGGTTGACATCTGCCGGACATGGCACCGTTCTGAGGAAACTATCAAGCATATTATTTTTGGTCGTTCTGTTCTTGCTAACGGTGAATATTTGCACAAGCACCACCAAGTATCAGGATCGTACACCAACAACTTGTCCTTAAATACCATCTTGTAAATTTAGAGGTGCCATACTGCATGTATGTACCCGACCCAGTACTCGAGTATGGTCGTGTTATATTGTATTAGAACCAGTTGAAATCTAGGTGATGAACACATTGTTGTGAGGAAGATGATGAAAATAATTTAAATAATCTATTGTCACAGACAAAACTATTGTTACCAATAAGCCTTTTTTATATATTTAAAAATGTAATCAATGTGTATATAAATGTAATAAAGACAACCATAATAATCTTTAGCAACAGTCCAGTAATTACACAATTATGTATCGATGTTTGCCATACTAGGTTTAGCCTGTATCGCGATTAGCTATTCTAGGAATTACAGGTGGGCTTAAGATATAAGTAAAATAAGGTATAAGTAACAGTAATAACGGCTTAAAAAAACTAGTACAATTGATTATTGTGAGACAAAGGATTATATGTTAGGAGTTAATGTGTTGTATGTGATTGTTGTGTTTGAGTGTGTATGTAGTGTGTGAGGTGTGACAGTTCACATTTAGATAACTGGTTTCAAAAATAGGTTCCAAATTATGATATATATATATAGACATATTGAGTTAACTGTATCTCTACTTTAAAGCGAAGTTTTCTTAAAACGAATAAGCAGCTTTTTTCCGCACCGTTTAAACGACTAGATATATGCATAGTGGGAAGACAACACGTGTGCAGGTAGTGAGTGCCAGATTTTAACTGATTTGCACAGGAAGGAAGAGCCGAATCGTTCAGTTCGAAAACATATATTTACCATTCTAAAATGTTGCGTTTCAAGGAAAGCACTTGTTGTCCCGTAAAGGAAGGAAGAAGATAGGACCAGTTCGAAAAGCTCGTCAGAACATTTTCTATGATAAAGGCGATATAGAGTATTGTCATAGTGGCGACATCTCTTCACAAATGCAGAGGTTTAAGGAATTCAATGGCTTCGGGACTGTCGTTAATGTGAACTGTTCACCGCTGCAACCAATCGAGAGCGTCCAACAAATACTGCGCGGATCCATCGCAAAGATCACGATGCTCCACGCAGGAGCCAACCTACGTCTTATAAAAAAAATATTGGAATGTTGAAATCTACCCAATTTGTCATAATATAAGCCCTACAGTATAGAATCTAGCCCAGGTGATATTTACTTAATATAACTTTTTGTGATACAAGACTTTTGTAAATTAATGAAGGCGAGATTTATTAACTTTTCTTTTCTTTTATTGTTAAAGACAATTGCCGGACTAAGAATTGTGTCACGGATGACTTCACAAGCAACCGTGAAACGAACACAAGGAACACCCAGATTCAGAAGAATGACTTGTGGATTTGCAAAAATACTATTGCTTACGTGAAGGATTAGCTGTAAAACTGTGAATTGATTAATAATATAATTCTTACCGTTATTAAGCTGAACGTTCAAAATGCGGTGGTAAAGGTCGTTGAATTTTTTTTGTCGCTTCATATTAGAGGGCGTTCGTACAACCAATGTAGGTAGTAATATATAATGTTCAAGATTTGGTTCATCTTTACTGTGGTGCTTGCGATAACCTGGGTCTTTTTTAACGACTAGCCTAGGAGCCTTCGTTTTACTGGAACTGCTAGCACTCGTTAATTCATTACTTCCATTGTATTTTTTTTTCGGAGATCCACTGGTTCTACAGTGCTTTGTTGGACTAGATGCCTGATAGCAACAAGTTGGCTCTCTACTAGATGGAGATCTGTTTGTTGCGTAACTAGTGCCCGGAGGACAATCTTCAGATGCATATCTTTTATTCTGGGAATGGCGAATTTTTCGAGCTTCTGACATCAAACGGTCGTGGCTCCTAGGAGTTCGGCTAAAACCTGATTCTTCCCACTTCCTTTCGGACATCATTGCACTGCCGGCAGTGTGATCACTTATGGTTAAATCATCGCCTTGTCTGTTTTTGTGGCTGGCTACAATTATATCTCCAGTTTTTCCCACCGGCCTACAACTCTCATGTCGGTGATTTAACTTAACAATCCTGTAATGACGTCGTCTCCGACGCTCAACGTGAGCGACACGTTCTCGCAATAAGCTGTCAATTAGTCGCTGGAGCTCACATCTTGTATTATATCTTTCAGAGTGCGTCACTCGACGTCCAAGACGAGCATTCGGCCAATGAGTTCTACATACATCTTCCCATATTATGTCACTAAGTACAGCCTCACGAGACGGTGTTAGTTTAATACCGTCGTCGCGTGGTGCAAACTCACCTTGTGCTAAATAATGGACAGTATCCATCAGCCGATAATCACGAACTGGATTGAGTTTGTGTCGTATTTTGTGCACTCTTTCGGCAGCCATTTTTGGAATATCGTCTCGCTTGCATGGTACAGATGCGCATTGTCGCCGACCACGAGCTGTTATACCGTCGTAAGCTGTAAAGTCGCGACCGTACTGCTCAGAATTATGTTCTTTTTCCAAAGTAGTAGCTTTACTGGGTGTTAACGGTGGTACTTGCTGTGCATATCGCTGGAAGGCCGATGTCTCAGGAATATGACTATATTGCTGTATATAGCTACATCCGGGTCTGCCCGTGTTAGATGTGGTCTTCATGTTTGCACTTTCCTTAGACTCATCAGATGATGATAACGGTATGTTGGGATCAATAGAACGAAATACCATTTCTTGCCTTAAAATCTTCCGTTCTAAGTGATCTATTCTCTTATTCAGTGTATTAATCGTAGTCCGTGAAGGTGGAGGTGAAACTTCCGATGTGGTATTTGTAATTATTAATGTGGCAATGTCAATTTTATTAGGGTTCACAGATTTCTTCTTATCTATATTTGCTTCAGGTTTAACAAGGTTCATAGTCAACGGTGACTGAGTATACACGTAACATTTTTCCGCAGATCTTTGTTTTGTATTATACACATTGACTTTATGTGATGCACATTGACTGTCAGTATGTGAGCATTTCGAGACTACAGTAGAGCTTTCTACTTGAATGGTTACTGATGAAGGTCTATCTGTTTCTATTTCGCTTTTGGCAAACTCTCGTTCAGTACAACAAGCAATTGAATTCACAACATTTGGATCATCTTCACTAAAATCTAGGAAAATGAACTGTATAAGAAAATAAAAGGCTTAAAATCAAGAAAGTAATTTTAAAAACTTACGGGTGGTGAAAGAGGAGTGATCGCCAATAGCAAGACGTGACCCTGACTTGTCGGAACCCTGAAATATGTGTAAATGATATGAAAAAAAATTACATTGTTAAATTTCTGAAGTTTAAATAAATTTCTTCAATAAAATACCTTTTTAGAGTGGAAACGACTTTTTTCTGCAATGTATAAAGTTTTGATGGCGGGTGCTCTCGGTTTTATAGACACGATCACTCTTTGAGAGGCCGGACGATGTTTAGGCCTTCTCTGAAGTATCTCTAAATCTATTGATATACAAAACAGTTACTACAACCATATTAGAACAATATTTATTCCACTCACAAAAAATGTATAGGTTTGGGTTAAAAACTTCTGCTACAGATCACCAGGTCCCCACCTCATTTATTTAAAATTAATAAAAATGTTGAATTTTATTAATTAATTTGAAATCCACATATCATGTTGATAAAATATTATTTATAAGGAGAGGTATATGACCAGAAGTGGAATATTAAAGGCTATTATTAATAACGTTTCTGAAGATGGTAAGTCGGTAAAAATATAAAAAGAGTCATTTTCTTATGCGGGCTATACATAGTTTGATTCTCTTTATAGATCCATTATCCCATTGAGTTATTATTTACTTAGTAGAAGGTGTTATTATTTACTTAGTAGAAATTGTTATTATTTACTTAGTAGAAGTTGTTTTTTAGGCAGGCAGGTAGTGCCTCCTGCGAGCGAATCGTAGTCAACCTCGCGTATCAACTTCTCCTCTGGGATGGAGAGTGACTTCTTCTTAGATGGAGACTGTTTATTGTCCATCACATTTTATTTTCCTTTTCCCCTGCATAGTTCTAAAACTTAACGGCCTGAATTAAAATGATATGTATTAAATACTATAATTTACAGTTTTTACACACAAAAAAAAAGAAAATTTTACATTATTCTGACAGAAGCACTGACCGTATTAGATTTTTCTTCTTTTGCGTTGACATAATTTATGGTACTTAAAAGTTTGTATTCTTCATCGCACGTGCAAGAAAAATGTTTTGAACAATGAAAAAAAAGAAATTTATCACATATTGTTAATTTTACGTGTTTAAATTCGAAATGTTTAAGTGGTGTGTACGTCTTAATGTTACTTCTCTTAATATTACTGATCTCGATCAAATTAATGAGGCATATGTATGTAAGGCACTCGAAATTGTGAGACATAAATAGGGCTTTAACATAATGTACAGTTTAAATATTAGATAATCGTTTACATTACGATTATTTACATCAGAATCTATAGAAGTTATTGCTGTTTGAAAACTATGCCGTCGTATTTGTCAAATTTAAAAAGTGTCGTAAATCAAATTTCTCACGGTTTCGTACTATCTTAATATTTTGACATGTTTCCATAAAATTATGTTATAATATCGGAGACTATTTAAATTATTTTTAGAAAATTTTATTGTCGACAATGATTTACAGTCTTTTGAATCTGACTAGATCATTCTTATAGGTTAGATATTTTTTTCTACCAATTGATTTAACTGACTTTAGTAACTGTTTAATTAACTTGTCTCTACTGTATTGTTTTGTGTTAACATAACAAAAAAGTAGTGTAGGTGCACGATGGACCGACGACTTGAAGAAGGTAGCTGGCAGCGGAAGGATGCGAATTACCCAAGACCGGGACGGTTGGCGTTACTTCGGAAAGACCTTCGTTCAGCAGTGGACGGCGATAGGTTGATTAATTTGAACAAAAAAAAATACTTTAAGGTATTTCTGTGAAACTGATTCAGAAAAAAATATTTTATATTGAATATTGTATATTGACATAATACTTTATATATAAACCTGTACTTTCTAATAAAGTCAAGTTTGAAAATGGAAGACACTAAAAAAAATGAAACAATTATCTGTCAAAATTCACAGAGCGTGACGTGACGTTACCGATAATTGTGGTACATTAAAAATGATAAACTAATTTCCTGGTAACAAATTAGGAAGATTTTACGATATTTAATAACGTATGGATGATTGAATTGTGAAGGATGTCGGACGAAGAGAGTCACAAGGACAAAAACATTCGCGGATCGCAAACAGTCGCGATTGAATCATCATCCAGCAAACCAGTGAATCTTCCGCCCGTCTACTCAGCTGCCGAGGCTCCCACTCCAAGTCAAAAAATCGTGCCAACTGTAATAAGTATGATCTAACATATTTCATATTGTCTCTTGTTTATCCTAGTTAACGGTGTGAATGTGACAGCACAAATGTTTGGATGTTCGTTAATTATAGACGAACCGCCGCGGTGATTCGTTTATCACTTATTCGCCGAACATAAACTTGGCCCTCCCGATGGTTTGCGGGACGCAGGGCGTTTACACGTTCAACCAACCAGCTAGTGTATCGCTCTCCGTTAGCAGTGACTGACGTGAAAGTTGGGTTGCGCGTGTCATTTTTGCTTAAGATCGGTTAACATACGCTTGTATTTTGCAACATCGATAATCTGCCTACTCTGCTATAAAAAAATAAATAGACAGGTGAAAATTTTTGCCAAAATTATGCTAAATATGAAAAAAAAAATACTATAATAAAGTCAATAATATGCAGTCGCATCAACTCAACAAGCCTATCGCAATCCTTCTAATGTGTATCTGTGATATTCAAATACCGATATTATTATATTATATATTTGTTAAAATATTCACAAAAGACATTTTGCTTGAAGATTTGCTGAAAATACAAAATATAGAGAAGAAAAATTATGTTAGATGAAAACTATGTAGATTATTTACATATGATATCCACTCGTCTATCGTACTTGCTGGTAGCACTTGCTGGCGTCTTAAATGCACAAAGATAGGGGACAATTAAAAGAGGTAGGCACAGGACCACGGTTAACAATTGTTCATGCTGGAGAAAAGGAAGAAATTGTTAATAATAGTCTTCTCATGTTTAATTCTCAAAGCAAATCAGGTAACTGTCATAACGACATGAATTTTCAAAATTTCAAGAAATGGGCAGTGGAAAAGTACCGAACTTCTCACCATATTCAAGGGTAGTATCAGAACACTGCGTGGCATAAAGTTGACAAAAAGCTATCCAAATCAGCATTGAAATAATGCTTCATTGGGTACAAAGATATAACATTGATTGTAATCTAAAACTGTATATATAGATCACAACTTTAGCACTTGATTCGGTTCATACATATGGAGAAAGAAATATTGATGAAATTTTAAAAAGTCATGCTTAGGAAGTATTGCGGCTGTGGTAATTGCATGCGGACTTGAATCTTATTGAGTTGGTCATGTAAAAGGTCAATTGTCATCAAATCTTACCACAAATTTGGCACTAAAAAGAGGCTATTGGAATATATACTTTTCACCTACACATAAGCACAATTTGCCAAATGTGTTAAACATGTGAGTAGAGTAAAAGACGACCATGTACAAAGAGATAATTTAATAGACAAAAATAATGACGATACATTGATTGTCTGCTATTAACGTAGCGGAAGACACTTTACAAGAATCTTGAGATGAAGGATATACGAGTAACGAAAACTCAGATTGGGTCGAAAAGATTTGTCCTATTTGTTTTTTTTACATGTGGAAACCCCTCGGGCCGTCACCCCGCGGGGCTTACGGTGGGGTGGTGTGTCGGCACCGGACCGGTTCGAAGGGTCCAGTCGTAACTTATGTTCTACAGGAGTGGTCCGAGTCCGACCCCAGTGGAACACCGCACGACATGAGCCGCCAATGTCCAATGACACCGCCAACAGCACGCCGCTACAGCTCACCGCCTATTCAACTATGAATCGACTGTCGAACGCCTCGTCGAAAGCCGAATTGGGTGTCCGACGCTTAATCAAACCTGTTACGAGAAAAAAAATACTTTTTAATTCATTAATAATGATTCAAATTCAATCTACGACAAGGTTTTTCAGGGTGTGGACGAATACAAAATATAATTGTTTCATTTTAAAGACGGGGTCAGCGGGGTCAAGTTTTTCGTAATGCGTGTACTCATTGGCAAGTGATTTAAATTGGTGAAAGATTTGGTTATTCGAGATGATATGGCTATGATGTTAAGTTTTTCGTCGTAGCGTGCGTTCGTGGTTAAGTGTTTCGCTTTAAACATAGAAAGACGTGGTTTTAGATGTTACATTTTCTAGGAGTAACGCACACGAATGAAGTGCTTGGAAAAGAGTACTGCTGCTATGGAAGGACCAGAGAGATACATATATTGCTGATAATTATCAATAACTTAAGCAAATCAGGATCGCATACCTATAACTGCTATTGTAAAGTTTGAACCCTTCAAACTTGCCAAATTAATATGTATATACTTCTTTTACCCTAAATTATACTATCTACAGGAAACATACTGATATATTTTCCGTTTATCCGAGATCTGTGGAACATGTTCCAATGGAACATTTTTCTTGACATAAAACATGGTTTTGATAAGACGTAATACGTTATCGTTTTAGAAAACCGTTATGTCTTTTACGTACAAAATTTGAATAAAAAGTATTATGAGCATGTGTACTTATTTGTAGTATAAGATAATCATATTTAGTCTGGGACTCATTAGCAAGTATACCCCACATACATATGTATTGGCGGTTTCTTCATCTATTTATTAATGTTTTCAAATATAGTTCATAGAAATTTGTTTTTTTTTTAAAAAGACAACACTCGTTCTAGGAATAAATCCTGTGTCGCGGGGGACTTTATAAACATACAAGAAACGGACACAAAGAACACCCAGACTCAGAACAGTAATTTATGGATCATACAAAATGTTGTCCCATGTGGGGTTTGAACACACAACACTCAGCGCAGCAGAGAGCGGCGTGGCGACCGCTTAAACCACTATGCCAACCGTGTAGTCCAAATCTAAATCATATGTCTCCTACATGAGTCTCTAATGTAGTATAGGAAAAAACTAAAGCAAAATTATTTCAAAAACATTAATTAATTTACGGCAGATATGTCTTCTGAGAGGCACAAACACGTTGCCAAGAAATTGTCTGCAAGCATAACGTCTAAAACACGGGATACTTCACACGTTGGAATACCTATGGGACCAATTGAGAAGAGTTCAAAGGTAAGTTTTTTAATTACTCTTTAAAACTTTAACTGTATAAACTTTTTCCTTTCCTAAAATTCAAAATAAGTGCTGTTCGTTTTATATTAACGCGCTTTTATTAGCTTTACCTGTATATTTATTATTCATTTGTAATGGATTTTTGTATTAAACTGAACTTTCTGTGGTAAAACCTACACAGAAAAAAAAAATTACTTTGTATTGTATTCACACTACATTAAGAAGATTTTAAAACAACCACCTTTTTAAAAATACCATGTAGTGAACGATTTCTTACCATTATATGCATATTAATTTCAGAGAGATGAAGTAGTAGTGATGTCATCTCCTGTAAAACCAATGCCTACGCTGGTGACAGCGTCGCCTATCCCCAGCACTCACGTTCAGAATGAGGCGAAGGAGGAGGTGGACTCGATAACTTCAGAGATTACTGAATTGCGAACTCCAGAAGTTGTAAAAAAAACTCCAGAATGGGTAGGCATACTTTATACATTTATCTTCTTTGGCCTAGTGCTTCTTATTAGATACATGTTAACATCAATTTTAGATTCTAATATGTATGTCACTATGAAGAGTTAGAACATTGTTTCAAGCAACCCGATCAATTGCTTATTTGAATAGGCCTTGACTGATGATTACTTTAATGGTTTTTGTTCTTAATCTTGTTTGTTTTGTATTTCTATGTTCGCTGTACATTTACACCATCAGGATTGATTGAAGCTCAATTGTTTACGACTATTATAAAACGTGAATGTAGAAAGTATAAATTATACCGTTTATTTCATCTGAAGAATTACAAAAATTCTATTCAGCATTACTTATGGCTTTACTGGTGGGTGTTAATGCTCCATAAATTATGAACACATTTAACTGCTATTTACCTAATCATCAGTGCACTTAAATTATCTCCTCAAAGCTCTTTCTGTTGCTACAATTACAACAATTTAGTGTTTGTTAACTATTTACATTTGAACATCAACCAATCATCACTCTGGAAAACCAGATTCCTTGCTCTGTTTTGGTTAAAATAGTTTAATTAATTTATCGTGTTACTTTCAATCACCTTTTTCTGTAAAGGATAAGATGTCAAAATGACACATTTGCAAAATGTTTTAATATAACATGTTAGCAAATTGCCACGCTAGCAAATTGCCACGCTAGTAAAATCCCACGCTAGCAAAATCTCCGCTAGCAAAATGCTGCACTAGCAAAGTGGTACACTAGCAAAATAGCGCACTAGCAAAATGCCGCACTAGCAAAATATTATACTAACAAAAAGGAGAAACTACAAATTTTTAATTCGAATTATCATTCATTTAACATTTTTTTTTTACTTTGACATTATGCAAAGATAATGTAATTTTACAATGTGACGTTTTCCGTATGTGACAATTTGAGAGTGACATTTTGCGAAATGTCAATATATCATTTAGTAAATGTGGGGGTTTCCGCCTAATCCATTTGTTTCAAACTTTACTAGTATGTATAAAGGGCACACATTATCACCGATTCCATAATAGTGCCTATAGATTAAAAAGTACAAACGGTAAATAAAATAGTTGGGAAGGTACATGAGAATTGTATGCGTGTATTGTTCTGGTAAGTGTATTGCGTTTAGGTGAGTGAACTACAAATAACTCTTTTCTTCACTCAAAAAATGCTGCATTGTTTCTCCAATAAGGTAGTTCATAAAACTGATGACATATTTCGTTTGCTGTGTATTGATAGTCTTATTTGTTACCCATTTATCCATTCATGCATTGGTTTTGAATTACTAAAACAATTACTAACCCTCACAGATAAATAAAAATACTCATGGTCTATTAAGTTTTGCAGCCAACGGCAACTGCTGACAGCTCGTGCTGCCGAGCACTCGTCAACAGTTCTATTTCTGAGAGTAGGTGCCGGCTCTGGAATCGGCTGCATGTGCTACTGCCATGGCGATCGAAGGTCATTTCACCTAAATACATATGAAGCAGTTATGCATCAGCTGCTTGCTGTCAGCAGTTACTGTTGGCAGCTGTGTTTGGAATGATACCTTTACTGTCACTTAAACTGACAGGTAGACTATGAGCAGGGTTTCATCGTAATTGTTATATTTATCATCAGTTAGAGGCTAAAATACTAGAACCGCGGCAGCCCGCACCCACTGTAGTTTTAATGTCTGAAATATTCTCTTACAAATAACTCAAAAGCTTCTCTTGATTATGCTAAGTCTTACACAAACTTGTCATATATATTGTGTACTTGTATCGTACGCGTGTAACGTTACTGTTGATTGATTGTAGTCTGACGAGGAGGCGAGCGGGCTGCCGCGCAACGAGTCGCGCGCCTCCCATACTTCGCATGGTTCTCGCGTCTGTCAAGTCGTGCGCCAGTTCTTCTGCTGTGGATTGCAGATCGAAGCGCCCTCTGAGGAAAACGTGTCCTCACCGCGAAATGATATCCGCCATAGTGGCATATAACTACGACTACACTAAATTACCTTTTCATTTGGAATCAGCTGGCCGTTCCCGATGTATGTATGTTTAGTTTCTTTAGCAAATAAGCTATAAATGATCAATCTGTATGATAATATTCAGTAAGTTCAGCAGATAATTTTTTTAACGAGTCTTGACATCTTTGCACATATGATCAAGAAATTATCATGTATGTAGAAGTATATAAAGCTAAATTTTTAAGCAATGTGACAAATAAAAACGGTTTTAAAAAACTACAAGTGTTACGCATATATGTTGATCTGCATTAATATGGAAACAGTGTTATGACTGTTTAAAGTTCAATAACTTTAGTGTGTTCTGGTTGAATCTCTAGTAATAATGATAAGATCATTGCAATCGGGTATGGCCAGCTGAAATAATGATAAGTTCTGCTTGTAAACACTGTGATATTATGGACGAATGTACTGCAAGACTGAAAATCGATGTTAGTCTTATGACTCTTTAGCTATGTATATGTAGAAGAGTGTAAAGCGTAGTCTTTAGTAATTGTATAAAATAAAATAGTTTTTATTTACAATAGACTAGAACGTTTATTACTACAAACATAAATTTTGAGAAACATTCCGTTTTTCCCAGCTCTTTTGTTAGTTTCCTGATTTTTAATTATCATTTATTTATATTAGCATTATTATGGAAATTATTGCTGTTAATTATAAATATATACTGCTAACAATTTCCAAGGAATGCACAGTAATAAAACTATCCTCGAGTACCTATTTGATGATAGCTTTTATATTGTTTGGGACAATAATTATAATATAAGGTGGGCCACGAATTACTTTGCACTTGAAAAAAATACTATCATAAGTTTATTTACAAGAAATTAAGTTGGATTTTTTTTAAAAATTACCTCGTCTAAATGCCCACCGTTTCCACGTGTTCACTCTTCTAAGCGAGCACCGAAATTTTCGAATACTCGTCAGCACGGAGACCGCGAGATCAGCGAAATCTCGATTCTCTGATTCGATTTCTCCAAAGAGAACATTATATAGCCAAGACGGAGAAGCTTTCAAGTCTATATACTCGTAGTACAAGTATATATATATCGTAGTTCCCTGTGATCATTAATACTGAACATTATGGGTTTGCACCAATTCTCTTTAGCCAGAGCAAACGGAGCGAATCCAGTATCTACAGCAACTACATACAGCATCAGCATGTAAAAAGTATCGGAGATTCTATATCTTGCGATTGTTTAGGGTATACAATCTATTTAATAGACCACAACCCCCAAATTTTCACAGCATATACGATCTCATAACCTATGAATGTGGGTGGGATAAGGAATGCAGTCGGCAATGTACTGACTCTCCTATCTAAGGCATCTCATTCAGTCTGAGTCCATCTAAGTATACCCAAAGAATACATTGGAATCAGCATGACTCAACCGTTGTAGATTCAGGTCTTGTTACTACTTGATAAGACATTTAAGACAGGAGGCCAAAGAAGCGTTCCTGCAACGTTTGTTTCACGCCAGATTCTGGTATTCCAAAGCACTGGGAAAAAATTAGTTACTTATAATTTTCAGTGGTAGACAGTGATCAGAGTTCAGTTGAATCTGAAAGCTCTATTCCTTCACATTCTACAATCATGCCCTTCTTTATATACATACCTAACTGCACACTTGTCTACATCAAATGTCATCTTGATAATTACTAAAGTTTTCAGGGACCTCGTTCTTTCCTTTTTCTTCTTTTGTGCAATTATGTTCATGATTTTGAAATCCTTTAAGATTAGTATAATTTTAGTGAAACAATCAAATTTTCTAATATTTACATTACAATTTATAAACCTTCCCAAAGAACCCACAGAGATTCTTTTGTCAACTATTTTGCAAATCGGTTTTGTTATATTCAAGAGTTCAACATTCGATTTAGTTGTTTTTGTTATACAAATTTCTTAGACATTTTGTACGTTTTTAGTTGTGTCATGAAACGGTTGGTCCGAAAAAACTTCTCCGTGGTGCAACCAGCTGAACCAAGCTGTTGTTCCACGGGGCAGCGATGGATTTTGTTCGATACTTGAGCATTACTTTCAATTTACCTTCAAGACGATCTCGTACCCATCGTTTCTAAAGTAACTATTCTTTCATGCCGATGTTTTTGAGAAGTTGAAGTGTTCGAGAGTGAAGCTCACACGCTTACTGATATAAATTATCTAATCTAGTTATCAACTATTTTAGATGTATGAAACTTAATCATCGCTTCTGAGACTTTTTAAAATGCTTTTGTAATGAATGTTAACTTGTAACATTCTATCACAAATCACTTATCGAAAATTCTCGATTTCATTTTAAATATTATTTAGAAGTTTATGAACGACGAAAATACTTGCTAGAGTACCAATAACCTAGAGCAGTGTGAGACTAGGTATGCTTATAAATTGATCACAAAACATTTTTTTTTGTCAAAACATCAATAAACATTGTTAATTGTAGGAAAGCAGTGTCAATGCAAAATTGCTATTATATATTATTTATTTTAATAACCTGCCAAAATGACTACTCTGCCTGATGGAAAACATGAATAGGATTTAAGAGTTGTAGTCACCATACTCATTGCGGATGAAGACAATGCAGTATGGTGACCCGCACTATGGCAGCCTAGTGAGATGCTTTTCACGCCTCATTTACGGACTTGAAAGGTATCGTGGCTGTGTAAAGCTCACACACTACGATAACTGTCACTCCTGCATCATTGGGCCTCTGGTCTCGCACTTTCGAAAGTGTCAGCGCAGATGCTGTCGCTTTAGTTTGGTCCTCTATGAAAGGGTAGTATTGCTCTGGTTGGGCCGGCCGGCCGGTAGCTGGTAAACTAACTAAATTAACTTTATTATGTTGCATGGGTTGATCATTTTTTTAACAAGTCTTGAATTTATAAAACTAAGGTCATTGTAATGTTTCGCTTGTTATTGTTAAGTATAATTAGAACAGCTACTGTTTATTATTGTACATGGCAATTAAAGTTCAATTGTTTCGAGTAAAATTAATTATATTTTTGAATTGATTTTCGACGAAGTAAAATTGATTAACTTAAAATATTATGAATTAACTACGCTCCCTTATTTGGTCTACATCAACCCCCTTAGCCCAAGATGCAGGTGTTTTGCGTCGATTTTCTTTAAACAATCAGGATAACATACCAAAAAGCATCAAAAGTGAATGCACAGATAAGCGGTTACCTCGCTGGTCTTTATGTCACTGAGTGTTGCGAGTTCAAACCCCGCACTCTTTGTGTGATCCACAAATTGTTGTTCTGTGTCAGGGTGTTCTTTGTGTCCTTTTTTTTACATGTTTGTAAAGTCCCCTGCGACACAGAATATATACCTAAGGCTGACGTAGGTTTATAAATAAGTCGTGGCCGGTAGCGACAGTTGTTTTACCGCGGTCGCAACCTTCTGCGAAGACGTAATTTCGTGGAAGGAGGCGGCGGAGAAGGCCCGGGAGGACGATCTCCACTCGGACCCAATTCGCCGCCGGCGAGCCGGGCGGCGGAGGCGCGCATACCAGCGCCTCATGCCGGCTCATGGCCGCGGGTGGACGGGACGGGTTTTCCCCTCCATCCGCTATAGTGGCCAGCCGCGAGGAGGTGACGTGCGCGTGTGCCGTACGTCGCCTAAATAGAGAGTTTATCCGCAGATGGTGCCCGCTTCAGCGGGCAGGCGCTAGAAGGGATCTGGATGTCGTAATAGCAGCGGTTCCCGGATCCCTCCTATGTTAGGCGCAGAGTGGCACACCGTGTGGTTTTAGTCGGTCCGATTCTGACACACCGCCTCGCCGTAAACCCCGGTGGGGTGACGGCCCGAGGGGGTTTCCACACGTTAATGAAAAAGAGAAAAAAAAAAGGTTTATAAATAAGAATAAAAAGAAATAAAATACATAACGACTAAACTCTGGTCCCTACTTTCACACACGAAAGGTAAATATTTTAGTAAAAATCATCGAAACCGATAAATAAAGTCTTAGAAACTATGCCACTTGTGATCACTAATTTTGTAATCGTTATGAGCGTTTAAAAATAATATCAATTGCAAATGAACACACTGAAAAAATATCTTTTTTCAATATGCCTTCACCATAACAGTAAAAAATAATACATACACAATTATGGATGCATCTGAATTTCGTCCACCTTTAATTCCTAGTGGTCTTAGCCATTACCAATAGCACTATTTTATAAGCGTTTCTTTTGCTATAATTGTCAACATCTCAATATTATTAAAAGTACTAATCAACAAATCTTCCATTTTAAGTTATATCCAAATATCACGTGTTTAAGTAAAACTATTACAATAAGTCATCATCACTGGCCCACTACTGGACATAGACCTCTACCGTTGCCCGCGACTTTGGTCGATTTTGATCTTACAATAAGTGATCAGGTAATTATATGGTATATTGCCGGTTGTTTCATGTAACGAGTTCTACAAATCGTATTTTGAAATTGGAATTAATGTAAAATTCCATATGAAATTTACTTCATGCAAGTATGGCTAATAAGCATTCACGTCAAACGTCTATTCCCACTAGTACCGTGTATGGAACTAAGGGTTGCAAGAGTTCCAAATGGAACTGGCTACGTGGAGCTAATAGAAATAAATCAATTTTGTAATACACAATAGCAGCCCGCTGTAACATCACATAAATACAATCGGTGCTGGGCGCTCTGCTCATGCATTTTAATTCTATGAAAAACAATTTTGGTTTATATTGAATGTATAATATGTCTAGCGTGGTATAGTAGGCTAAAACTTCTTGTCGAAGGACTAACTAATGTCCACCTGTGGACTATTCAAACTATTGATGATGATGATGGTATTTAACATATTTCATTGAATGAGAATTAATATTTATGTGATCAAAATTACTTTGTAAGTATAACAGACAAATAAATTAAATCTTAAAACATAAAAATGGTTACTATGGGTTATCCCGGTCTTTTTTTGTAGATATTTTTAAGATACAAAATGATACCTAAATGATGGTGAAAACCACATTCAGATCCTGGGAGATATAAGTGTACAAAAATAAAAGTTACTTCATTTTATAGTGTGTAAATTGTATAGTCTACATTTTGTTTGTGTGGTTACACTATTCTACCTACGCTCATAGGATTAATGAAATACTATTTATACATATTTCAACTACGAGGTAAGGAACATACAACTTAGATACCTGTTATTTGGTAGATCTTTTTTAATGTAAGTTAAGTACAATTACATTTTGTGATGTGTATCTGCATTTAGGGGCCCATTTTCAAGTTTTTTGCAAAAAAAATGAGATTTAAATGGAACTTAGGTAACGTGTTATTTAAAATATACTTCAAACTTTTAACTAATTGTCAAATCTGTAGAATACGACATTACAAATTTATGGCGACATAATACAGGTCCCACACTTCACTAATATATCTGCTGAGGATTTTGCAAAATATGAATTTTTCTGAAGGACACTTATATTTAAATACATTTTTAACATATTTTAATTAAACAACTCTGTGAATTACTTAAAAAGAAATAATGACATAAAAGCTAATTGTTGAAAAGTAAATGAACTTAAACGTTTGAACTGAAAGCCCAAAACTTTATTTACTAAAGTCAACCTCACAGAATAAGTATTATTTTTTAAATAAAATTTAACATTTTGTTCGTCCTAAATGCTATATTTTAAGAGAAAGTTGATTTTCAATTTTTTTTTCACCCGTTTAGAATTTTAGTCGCCTCTTCCGAAACCCACGGGATAAATAGAGGTGATAACATTTGTATTCTTAAACTGTCACCATACGTATAAATCTAGCGAATTCACATTTTGCTAACTTATTCTATTTTACCTGTCAATCATTCAATAAAAGGTAAAATCGTTAAAATAAAATGTGTATGGATTCACAAAAAAAAAGTATTAAAAAAAATATCAGTTGTCTGGTACCCATACTACAAGCTCTGTTTAGTTTGGGACTGGATAACGTTGTATAGATGTGATGGAATATCTTAACTTAAATATCTGAACTAATATCCCATTTTTAGAGGAGTGACAATCATACCAATAGTAAGCATGCGAAAGGAGAACAAGAACCTGTGCCATTGCAAAGGAAACTAGGCAACGAGATCTTAACAGCTAGCGTAAGTACTTTATTTTCAGCTTTCTCTAAATATTAAGAATTTAGTCTTAGACAAGGAATAGAGTTGAGAAATTTATCTGGGCCTCTACTTAGTATTTTAAATTTTTAAATATAACAACAGCCCTAACGTTTGTTTACTGATATATTTGTAATTTGTACTACTCTTACTCACAAACAAAAAAATACGTAATAGTTTTCTCTGTCGTTTGCGGTGGTTGATTTAGTGTGCTTATCTGCACCGGTGTGGGCGGCGGCTTTGACCGCCCAGAATAGGGCTCGCCTCCGGCGTCCTCAGAGGATATTGGCGGTTAGAGCCATACGCTGTTACCGTACTGTATCGACGGAGGCGGTGTGCGCCTTAGCCGGAACTCCCCGTGGGATTTGGAGGCGGAAGTGCTCGCCGAAGTTTATCGGCGAACGGCAGACTTCGCACGGGTAGCGGCATCCGCTATCCCCGCCCGAAGAGATATGTGAGTAGCGTGAGGCCGCTCGTCGAGCCACGATGGCTCGTTGGTCGTCCCGGCTGGAGGTTCCACGTGCTGGCTTTGCCGCCGTGGAGGCTCTCCAGCCGGTCATCGCCGAGTGGGCAGGGCGACAGCACGGGACGGGCAACCGTGGCCGGAAAGGATCTCCGTCAGTCGGAAGGAAGGGGTTCCGACTGACGGAGATCCTTTCCGGCCACGGTTGCTTCGGGAAGTATCTCCACTCGGTCACCAGGAGGGAATTGAGTCCCGCCTGTCACCATTGCGACTGCAGTGAGGACTCGGTTCAGCACACGCTGGTGGTTTTTTCCGCCTGGGCGGCGCAGCGTGGGGTCCTCATTGTAGTTATTGGAGGAGATCTCTCGCTACCGGCCGTCATACGCTACATGGTCGGTAGCGACAGTTATTTTACCGCAGTCGCAACCTTCTGCGAAGACGTAATTTCACGGCAGGAGGCGGCGGAGAGGATCCGGAAGGACCACCTCCACTCGGACCTAATTCGCCGTCAGCGAACCGGGCGGCGGAGGCGCGCGTACCAGCGCCTCATGCGGCCTTGAGTGTGGCCGCGGGTGGACGGGACGGGTTTTCCCCTACATCCGTTACAATGGCCAGCCGCGAGAAGGAGACGTCCGCGTGTGCCGTACGTCGCCTAAATAGAGAGTTTATCCGCAGATGGTGCCCGCGGTAGCGGGCAGGCGCTAGGAGGGATCTGGATGTCGTAATAACAGCTATTCCCGGATCCCTCCTATGTCAGGCGCAGAGTGGCACACCGTGTGGATTTAGTCGGTCCGATTCCGACACACCACCCCGCCGTAAACTCCGGTGAGGTGACGGCCCGAGGAGGTTTCCACACGTTAAAAAAAAAATCGAGTGGGTCGCATAGACTTTTTAGGTATGTTACATTTTTTTTATTAATTTGGAACACATCTTTTTAGTTTCTATACAAAAATATTTAACTAAAATTGTCATATTAGCGAGATCAATCTATGATAGACACTCTTTAGTGTCTAATATACATACCAAAGATACAAGATACAATACCAAACATAACAAACATACAAAAAAAGATGTAAAAACATCTCTATGTTTTTACATGTTTTTTTGTATGTTTGTTATTACATAAAGTTAAAATTGTTGTAGAATGCTTAAAACAATAGTAGAACAAATCTGAGAATTAAAAAAATGCGTTTAAAACTAATGTGTCTTGAAATACAGTCTCTCAATCCTTATAGATTATCAGCAAAATCTCGGAAAACACGTGAAAAATTAAGGTATTGTGACAATATTTATTGAATAACAGACCACAAAGCAATAAAGATAAAAAATATGTAACGACTAAATTGTGGTCCCTTATTCTAAACATGAAAGATAAATATTTTTAGTGAATAGAACGGAATCAAATAAATAAAATCTTTGATTTTAACATAAAGTTTTATTACTAGATTTAAAAAGGAAAATATCGACGCATTTGAAGAAAGTGATTTTTAAAATTGGTCCCTCAATCTTCACTTCCACTGACACATGTGTAAATAATGTGAACTCTAAGCTAAATTTACATGATTTTATTAATACTGGTAACACCATTGTTATGAATCTAGATTGTAAAAGTACTTATTAGTTTGCCACATTAAAAAAATGGTTGTTTGTTATAAAAGAATCATAATACATAAGTATTTGTTTATCCTCGAACGCAACCTCCTCACACGCTGCGGTAACCAGTCTTCGTGTGATCTCTGACAAATTACCCACAATTCCCAGCCTCAGTCCACTCATTTTTCATATAATTCAACCATTTTATTTTTATCTCAAAATGACACCCTCGCACACAGCTATTTTATGGTCCTTCGAGCCAAATTCTCTTATTCGCTTTATTAAAATTGTACTTATACAATCTACGCCATTTCTTTTGCTATAAATTCGATACTTATTCGCAATTAAACTTTTGCAAATGTAACATTAGCCGCCATTGTCGCCATTGTGTGAAGGTCTGTGATCATCTTGTGACTTATAAACAAAATCAATTCACATTTCGTTAAATAATTGTAGGTTATCATGGATATTCCAGCTATGTACATATTTTATATTATTTATGTAACTAGTAGTTTTCTTTCATACTTATTTTTACATTTATTACATAAAAGTAAGACAAATTGTTAACGTAATATTTTTTTAATATTGTTTATCTTATCTATTGTAAAGGTAATCTTATGAAAATTTCAGAGAAAGGTAATTAAAAACCTATTTCCTAACTGTATTATACCTAACAAACTTTGTTGAGTGTTGTTCGTAGCAATTGATTCTTCGTGATCTGAAGTTTTTGTTCATCTTAATTTATAATTTTGTAATATTTTATAGTTTCGTAATTTTTCGTATTAATATTGTTATGTAGTAAAGTTTGAATTTTGTGTATGGTGAATTACGAATGAATGAAAGTCACAGTGCTAGCTTTAATTGATTTCTCGAATGCGTTTAACACCGTTTGTCATGACATACTACTGGCCATCGTTTCCTATCTTATGATCTCAGAAACCCTGGAATGGTTCTCATCCTATTTTCAGAGACGACAACAGTGTGTTCACATTAATGACTTGTCATCGAGTTGGTGTGATCTTCACACTGGCGTCCCTCAAGGCGGTGTATTATCTCCTTTGTAATTTTCAATATTTATTAATCTCGTAACCCAACAATTTCAGTGTTCGTATCACCTATACGCTGACGACTTACAAATACACACACAGTTAAGGCTTGAAGATATTTCATACGTAATCGACAAGGTCAACAACGACTTGGACTTCATTAATAGGTGGTCAGCGAGATTTGGGTTGTCAGTAAATCCAAACAAATGTCAAGTGATAGTCGTGGAGAGCAAATAAATGATAAGTAGTTTGGATACGACAGTCATTCTACCTGTTGACTACAACAACGTGACTATACCTCTGAACGCCGTGGTAAAGAACCTGGGGCTTCAAATAGACTCGACACTAGATTGACGGGCACAAATTACAAATGTCAGTCAGACAGTCACCTCATGTCTCCGCGACTTATATAGTCTTAAGAACTTGCTTCCTGTTAAAACCAAGTCCACTTTTCTGTAGTCCTTAATCATTCCCTTGATCGACTATAGTGATGTGTGTTATTTTGACCTGAATATAGACCTCCTCAATAAACTAGACCGTCTTCTCAATAAATGTATTCGATTCGTTTTCAACCTTCGCAAGTACCATCATGTGTCTGCTTTAATATTTATTTATTTTACGTTCCCAGCTGCAAAGGCTCCCCATTCATCAGCACCGTAATTTGCGACCTCTGGCTTCTCGTTTTTCTTTCTTCAACTCTTCATCGTTACCCGAATACCTCATATCTCACTTCTGTTTCTTATGTTCCAGTCACGACTGAAATCTTCGGTTAACACACAATTTGCATCTTTTACTCCCCTACCCTCACATTTCCAACTTTAATAACTCTTCCTTCTATGTGCAGTCAATTCTGCTCTAGAATATGCTTTTTGTCGAAATCAGGATGTCCACAAACCACCTTACTTTCAAATCGAAAGTTCGCGAACTTCTTCGAAATGAGTTGGCAAAACAGTCACAACCCTAGTACCAGACTGTATATGTTCATATGTATTGTGCATGTATTATTTATTTAATAGTAAGTTTATGTATATTATTTATATTTAAAGTATATTTATAAGCTCAATAACTTCGCACCTACCGCATCTTATTTCTACGAGTACATCACATGATGGTTGACTGTTACTGTTGAAACTTATTGCACTTTTTGTAACCACAACGTTTAAATAAATAAATTATCCGATAAATTATTTAATTATTTGTGTTATGTGCCATAACTGGACGCTTTTACTTACTCGCTTGTTACTCGCTACTTCGATTTAATATTTTTAAGCTAAAATTTTAAATCGCCTGAATTTGTTTTCTTTGTTTACTGTGCGTGTAAGTAAGTTTCTTTTACACAGTTATCCACCCATATTACGTACATTGCAAACAATTATACTCGTATAGTATATATTAGAAGACATAAAAGTATGTGTGACACATTTGTTATAGTTTTTGTTCTCTTGCTTTGTTACCACCAGTGCAGTTTAAACTTTTATATGATTTCGCGGCAATATTACAAGACTATCAAATGTGGGGAAGTTGAACCCGCGTATCTGTATCCAATTTTTTGATAGTTTTCTTGCGTTCACGTGTTTAAATAAATTTATCATAATAAGTGATTAATTATTTTATAATCTACTTTTTTATACACACACGTTATGTAATATACCATTAAATTAATCATACTACCTTGGGTTTGTTTTATCCAATTTTATACTAAATTAAGTCTATATTTGATATCCTTTCGTAGTCACACTGTTCTATCTATATGAAAAGGATTAATTTAGTGGTCCGAGTGGGGCAAACCTGGGCAGACCGACGTTCACGTTTGTATATACGAGTATCGTGATTAAAAGGTAACTCAGCATGCTTACGCAGAATAGTGTGCAATAGAAAGGAGTGCCTAACTGTAAGTATCTTGCATAAAGGATATAAGTCGCTTGTTGAGAAATTTATAGGTATATATATATTTAAATTGCGAGAAATAAGAGAGGCCTATGGTCAATAATGGATGCGATACGATGATAATGATGCACCCTTGCATAAACATTTATTGTTTAATTCTAAATGAGTTTTTAGCGAGTTTGTACCCAGAATTAAGCGTTTATTTTTTTGTTATCCAATGTATTTAATCCCTTGTTCACACACAGGATAGGTAATTTTTTTAAAGGTATTATTACAGCACCGTAAAGCCATTACTTTTTTACCACAGCTTATCATGAATGAAGCAAATGAGGACGATGTTTCGACCAGTTCTGATGTAACAAAGAAAAAGGAAATTACTTGGAGTAAAGATACATATCTGGAGAAGATGACTTTACAGGTTTCGTGATTTCTACTGAATTGAAGGCGCACCAATCCTTCAGTAGAATCTTATTTATAATGTGATACAAAAGTTAGACAATCGTAAAACAAAGGTTATTCAACTTATCACACAAACGGGCAAAATACTAAATGATTTAATGAATAATGAGTAAAACAAAATAATTTACCATAAATGTGAAAGTAACAAATTTTTTACCAGATACGATAAGTTTTATTTGTTAATCAAATCTAAATATATATAACTCAAAGGTGACTGACTGACATAGTGATCTATCAACGCACAGCCCAAACCACTGGACGGATCAGGCTGAAATTTGGCATGCCGGTAGATACTATGACGTAGGCATCCACCAAGAAAGGATTTTGATCAATTCTACCCCCAAGGGGATAAAATAGGGGATAAAAGTTTGTATGAAACTTTGTCAATTTTAAACCGATTGGGCTGAGACTTTGTATGCATAAAGCTACTATGACGTACGCATCCCTTTAGAAAGGATTTTAATAAATTCCACCCCTAAGGGGATAAAATAGGGAATGAAAGTTTATATACATTTTCTTAGATTTTCGACTGATTAAACTGAAATTATAGATTCTTTAAAAGTTAAACATTGCTTCTCTAATGGACAGTTTTATGTTTTAGCGCCTAATGACAGATAAGTTAAGAATATTGTGTACAAAGAAGTTTTATATACCTTAAATTTTTACAAACGCTAAATAAAAGTAAAGCCTAATACTTCTTAACGCGAGTGAAGTCGCCGGCAAAAGCTAGTGAAAAATAAAGTCTAGTATGATAAACAATTGTTTTAACTTCATATTAATATTTTTAGTCTAAGCTTTTGACGTATTTTAACAGAAAAAGTATTAACTTTATTTAATTCATAAAAAGAAGTCAAACCACTTTACCGACTTTTATTCACTGCAATAAGAATTTGGAATCTGGAAAGATCTAAACGTAAAAACAATAAATTAAAATTAAGTGACACAAAAAATATACATCATTGTTGGTAGTATAGTACACATGGTCCATTTAAAAGATTTACAAAACTGTTATATAATAATTAATTGTAGCGTAGTTGCACCATGTGCACTAAAATTATTTCGTATATTTGATGTAACAAACAAGCTAACACAATATTATATTGAGTAGCGTGTGGGAGGAGCCAAGCATAGTGGGGAGGCAGCGCAGGCGCCGCACCTTAGCGCGGTATGAGACAGTCCGTCCGTAACCTCACGACGCGACAACTCGCATGTCATCGCACCCCAATTATACTTGGCTCCCTGCATTACTTGTGTACTGCTTTCTCCTATTCTCTTCTGTGATCGTAATTTTTAATATAGTGTACGTTAAGACTTTTGTGTACCTGTGTGTTTTTGTAACTAAACAAAAAACATTATACCGTCGTTCATCAACAAGTGTAGTTTTTATTTGTACACCCGACGTACCTAAACTGGTGATCCCGACGTGATGAGCAAGGAGAGAAATATGGAGGAACAGCGGGAATCTTTTCGCGTCGGCGTGCGCATACCGCAATTCTACGCTGAAAAACCAGGCCTATGGTTTTCGCAGATGGAAGCTCAGTTCGCGATAGCGAATATTAAGGCTGACGAGACGAAATATTTTTATATTATCGGCAACTTGGACCCACAGTACGCGAGTGAAGTTGAAGATGTGATCGCCAACCCTCCACCAACGGACAAATACGAGAAACTGAAGACGGAGCTCGTAAAACGACTTTCCGCATCACGGGAACGCAAAGTAAAACAGCTTCTGATCCATGAAGAATTGGGCGATCGGAAACCATCACAATTTTATCGGCATCTACTAAACCTGGCCGGGCCAGGGGTTCCCGAAGACTTCTTGCGAACAATTTGGACAAGCCGTCTGCCCAGTGGTACGCAAGCCATCATGGCTTCGCAGACAAAAACTGGCCTACAAGAATTGGCAGAGCTGGCTGACCGTATACACGACGTCGTGGGGCCACAGGTGGCATCAGCATCCGCCATGACTCCAAGTACTTCCTCGACGCCTATAGGGGACAGTGCGAAGTCCGAGATCGCGGCACTTACGAGGCAAGTGGAGTTGTTAACTCAAAAGGTCGAGCGATTGTCTCGGACTCGAGGGAGATCGAGTGATCATGTTCGACATCGTTCGAGTTCTACCCACAATCGCTCACAATCTACTTATAGGCGATTTCCGATATGTCGATACCACTATAAGTTCGGCGACAGGGCAAGGAAATGTGCTCGACCCTGCGATTATCACACGGCGGGAAACGCGAGAGGCAGTCAGTGATGGCGACCGGTGATTGCCCGCGTTCAGGTCGCTTAATTGTCACCGATACTCGTTCGAAGATACAGTTTTTGGTTGACACCGGCAGTGATCTCTGTGTCTTCCCTCGATCGGCGGCACCAGGACGACATATTAAAACCAACTACGAGTTACACGCGGCGAACGGTACTACGATTTCTACCTACGGTTATTTAAATTTAAATTTAAATTTGGGGTTGCGCCGTGACTTTGCTTGGCGTTTTATTGTAGCCGACGTCACGCGGGCGATAATAGGTGTGGATTTTTTGATTTTTTACAATTTAACTGTTGATTGCAGGAACAAGCGCCTGATTGATAATAATACTACGCTTGCATCCCCAGCTATGGCTGCACGACCGTCTGACGCCGTTTCCTCGGTGAAGGTGATCCTTGGTGAGTCTCCATACCATGACATACTCAGAGACTACCCTGACATCACTCGCCCACATGGCGTTCATCGTACACCAACACACAATACAGTCCACCACATACACACTACACCTGGACCTCCAGTTTCGTGTACACCACGACGACTGGCTCCTGACAAGTTGAAAATTGCCAAAGAGGAGTTTGAAGCCATGCTGAAAGATGGTACAGCCAGACCTTCGAAGTCACCATGGGCATCGCCATTGCATTTGGCACCAAAGAAGAATGGGTGGCGTCCTTGCGGCGATTATCGTTTGTTAAACGCCAGAACCGTGCCGGATAAGTACCCAATCCGGCACATTCATGACTTTGCTCACAGCCTTTCAGGATGTTCTGTATTCACGACGCTAGATTTAGTGAAAGCTTTCAACCAGGTACCTGTGGTTCTTGAGGATATTCCAAAGACCGCCATCACTACCCCGTTCGGCCTATTCGAATTCCCTTACATGACGTTTGGGCTTCGTAACGCTGGACAAACTTTTCAGCGGTTCATCGACGAAGTGGTACGCGGTTTGGACTTCTGTTACGCATATTTGGACGATTTTTTAGTCTATTCGAAAGACCAGAAAGACCATGAAGACCACCTACGTCAACTTTTTACCCGACTTCAGAAATACGGTATAGTCATTAACACAGGTAAGTGCGTCTTCGGGGCAAGTGAAGTAACCTTTCTAGGCTACCGTATCTCAGCTGAGGGCACCAAGCCCCTGCCCGAGAAAGTGGAAGCCATCACGAAGTACCCTGTGCCCAAAACTGTTCGAGAACTTCGGAGGTTTTTGGGTATGATTAACTTCTATCGACGTTTTATCCCCAAAGCAGCCGAACAGCAAGCTCCTTTACATGCCTTGTTAACCGGTTCTGTTAAGGCCTCATACCCTGTCAACTTTACTACCAAAGAACGGGAGGCCTTCAACGCCTGCAAAGACAGCCTCTGTAAAGCCGCAATGTTAGCTCATCCTGACTGTGAGGCCATACTCGCATTAGTGACAGATGCCTCAGACACAGCAGTAGGTGCAGTCCTACAACAAACCAAGGATGGTCAACCATGGGAGCCACTTGCTTTCTACTCGCGAAAATTAAGCCCATCCCAGTGTAAATATTCACCGTATGACAGGGAGCTCCTCGCCATATACGAGTCGATAAAACACTTCAGACATATGGTCGAAACTCGGCATTTTATCATTTACACTGACCACAAGCCAATATGCTTCGCGTTCCACTCGCGCAAGGAGAATTGCTCACCAAGACAGTTTCGACATTTAGATTACATTTCCCAGTTTACTACTGATATAAGGCACATTTCGGGTAAGGATAACGTAGTCGCTGATAGTCTCTCGCGCATTGAAGAGATCGTCCAACCGGTGAACCTAGACAAGCTAGCTGAGTCACAGATAGATGATCCGGAGCTTCAACAGTTACTAAACGGCGACACCACGCTGTGCCTTATCAAAGTGAAACTGCCGGGATCGTATGCCGAACTGTACTGCGATGAGAGTGGCAAGATTACCAGACCATACATCACGAAACCTTTTCGTCGCCAAGTGTTCGAGAGCTTACATTCTTTAAGCCACCCAGGAGCTGCTGCATCAATAAGATTGGTCTCTGAGAGATATGTGTGGCCTGGGATGAGAAAGGATTGTCGCGAATGGTGTCGCGTCTGCCTAGCATGTCAGCGAACAAAAATCACCCGACACGTGTCCGCACCATTAGGTTCCTTTGGACTACCAAAGACCAGATTCGGTCACATCCACATCGACCTCATAGGACCCCTACCACCATCACAAGGCTACCGTTATTGCCTTACAGTAATCGATCGCTTTACACGTTGGCCTGAGGCGATACCAACCCAGGATATAACTGCAGAGACTGTAGCTAAAGCCTTGGTGAGTGGGTGGATATCCAGGTTTGGATGCCCCAAGATCATAGTTACAGACCGTGGCAGGCAGTTCGAATCAGCCCTTTTCAAAAATTTATCCAAAATTATCGGTTTTCAACACAAACGCACGACAGCCTATCATCCCGCCTGCAACGGAATCATCGAGCGGTTCCACAGGCAGCTGAAGGCTGCAATCGTCTGTCACAACACAAACCACTGGGTGGAGTCTTTACCATTGGTCTTGCTCGGCATCAGGAATGCCTACAAAGAAGACCTGCAGTCAACCCCCGCAGAGCTGGTGTATGGGGAAACCTTAAGATTACCAGGTGAGTTGTTTCACCCAGAGCCTGATGATACGATCGACACCACTGACTACGTAAGACGTCTGAAAGCGTATGTTAAGCAACTGCAGCCTCAGCCTACATCACGCCACGGTATCAGACCAGTTTTCGTCTATAAAGACCTGGCTACAACTTCACACGTCTTACTTCGGGAGGAGATAAATCGTGGTTGCCTAAAACCTGCTTACACAGGACCCCACGAGGTAATAAAACGGAGTGACAAGGTACTGACCATCCTCCTCAATGGTAAATTAGTAACAGTTTCTGTCGATCGTGTTAAGCCAGCTTACATTTTGCACAATTCACACGCCACAAACGCACACACTACTGCACAACAAAACACATCACCGCAGTTCACCAAGGAGACCAACGCCGAGGACTCTGGTGTTCGCAAAACACGTTCGGGACGTAGGGTCAAATTTCCAGATTATTATCGCCCTTAACAAGGTCTCTGGAGGGGGGTGGTGTAGCGTAGTTGCACCATGTGCACTAAAATTATTTCGTATATTTGATGTAACAAACAAGCTAACACAATATTATATTGAGTAGCGTGTGGGAGGAGCCAAGCATAGTGGGGAGGCAGCGCAGGCGCCGCACCTTAGCGCGGTATGAGACAGTCCGTCCGTAACCTCACGACGCGACAACTCGCATGTCATCGCACCCCAATTATACTTGGCTCCCTGCATTACTTGTGTACTGCTTTCTCCTATTCTCTTCTGTGATCGTAATTTTTAATATAGTGTACGTTAAGACTTTTGTGTACCTGTGTGTTTTTGTAACTAAACAAAAAACATTATACCGTCGTTCATCAACAAGTGTAGTTTTTATTTGTACACCCGACGTACCTAAATTAATTAAAACTAAAGGCTGACCTAAAACCTAAAATTAGATCTGGATGTCGTAATAACAGCTGTTCCCGTATCCCTCCTATGTCAGGCGCAAAGTGGCACACCGTGTGGTTTTAGTCAGTCCGATTCCGACACACCACCCCGCCGTAAACCCTGGTGGGATGACGGCCGAAGGGGGATTCAACACGTTAAAAAAAAAGACCTAAAATTAGATAACCTAATTTAAAAGCAACTACAGATTTATGCAGTTGATAGAACCGAACCGAACCGAAGTAGACCACATCCTACTCGTTCCAACTGTTATTATTTGTTGTACTAACTTATAAATTATATATGTGTTGCTTATATACGTTATAATTACATAAGTCCTAAATATACTTTCAGAATTTAGGTGTACGAAGCGCATCGTGGATGTTAGAACGTAAAGCGTCCGTCGGTCCTTGTTATAAGCAAGGAACTGTATTTGGAGAGCCTTCAGGAATCAGTGTCTGCTTACCCAAGGTTTAATGTTGTGTATTTATAGTTTTTTTTCTATATTAAGAACCTAGTGAAATGCTTTGTTACACGCCGCTTATAGCCCAGTGAAATTAGGTAAAAAAAGGGGTCAACCTCGGAATGAAAGATAATAAGCTGGAAATTGGTAAAAACCTTTGTTTTGTCACCCTAAATATTGTCTCAAAAGTCACAAATGTTATCGTGTCCGCGTCTTAAGATATTGAAGGTCAAAGGTCACAAAAAACGATTTTTCGCGAATATCTCGGTTCCTATTGCTTAAATGATATTTTCACCTATTATGAAAGTTGTAGAGTATAAAATTCTCTATAAGTTTTGTCTAAACTTTTTTTTATACGATCAACCGTTTTTGAGGTAGAGCGCGAAGAGTGCGCAGCGTACAGTCATATATGAGCTAATGCAGGGTCAAGCGTGAGTTACGGTTATCAGTACGTTGTATAAAGTCAATTATTGACAAAAAAAATATAATTATTAAGCAATGCCCATTATTTCTGTACTTATTATTAATTATTTATATTTAATTATTCAACTGTAGTATATTATTAATTCTGGATTATCTATTTTAGTTATATTTTAAGTTAAAACAACATTATATATGTTTCCTTTAAAACGTGTTAATTTTTAAATACTTATACAACTGGAAATACTTGTCCCTACCTTATGATCATTTCTATTTATAGCCGGGACGGATGTTCTATTGTATTTAAGGTCACCTTCTCTTTTTTTTCTTTTTTTTTCTTTTTAAGTTTTGACCAATATCCTCGTATTAATAAAACACATTTTATTTTACACGCATTTAGTGGCTGTGACACGACTTCTGCGCTATTTAAAAAAGGAAAAATATCTGTTACTAGAGCATTGGAGAAAATTACCAATTTGGATAAACTGGTGGAAGTATTTCAACAAGAAAACTGCCCCGGACAAACTTTATTTGAAAATGGAGTGCGCATCTTTTTGACATTATATAATGCTCCAAAATCTGAGGACAACCTTGATTATTTCCGCTACACGCAATTCATCAAATTAACAAAACTAAATAAACCTGTACAATTGTCAACACTTCCACCAACAAGTGTAGCAGCCCGTCAACATATCAATCGTGTCTACTACCAGATTCAAACGTGGCTAGCGAAGAACTTAGAACCTCAAGAATGGGGCTGGAAGCTTGAAAATGAAATCCTGGAGCCCATAACGACGTTATTACCTCTAGCACCAGCCGAACTACTAAACACAATATTTTGCAATTGCAAAAATGGTTGTGGTTCCCGCTGTGGACGCAGAAAATCAGGGCCACTATGTTCTTTAGCTTGTGGCCAGTGCAACAAGCTTGCCTCAACGCTCCACTATATCCAAGTAATCCCGATGAAGAAAGCACATACGATCCTGAAATTCTAGGATGTTTGGAAATGAATATGACTGATAATGAGGATGATGACAATGAATTGAATATTTTAGAGCGACAACAAGAAGAAGACGACGAAGAAGAAAATAACTAGCTTCCATTTGCAATTTCATTCGATTCACAAATTATTTTAATACTTAAACTCACATTTTAATAAATGTATAACATGCCATTTAATGATAAATAAAGGTATATCTAAAATATATTTCCTTACTGTCTTTTTATTTTAAAATATAATTAAAATAGATAATCCAGAATTAATAATATACTATAGTTGAATAATTAAATATAAATAATTAATAATAAGTACAGAAATAATGGGCATTGCTTAATAATTTTATTTTTTTTGTCATAATTGACTTTATACAACGTACTGATAACCGTAACTCACGCTTGACCCTGCATTAGCTCATATATGACTGTACGCTGCGCACTCTTCGCGCTCTACCTCAAAAACGGTTGATCGTATAAAAAAAAGTTTAGACAAAAGTTATAGAGAATTTTATACTCTACAACTTTCATAATAGGTGAAAATATAATTTAAGCAATAGGAACCGAGATATTCGAGAAAAATCGTTTTTTGTGACCTTTGACCTTCAATATCTTAAGACGCGGACACAATAGTATTTGTGACTTTTGAGACAATATTTAGGGCGACAAAACAAAGGTTTTTACCAATTTCCAGCTTATTATCTTTCATTCCGAGGTGAAACCCCTAATATGACTGGGTTATAGGGACGTAAAAGGCATGACAGTCACCGTGGCAGTGTACGGTTCACACAGTTATCACGATAACTGTCACCCCTGCATCAATAGGTCGTATATGTATATAAAACTACTACAAAACGAACTTAAAATTATGTATATATTTAATCACGTGGATAAGAACATGGAATGTTACCACCCCTATTCATCCCGTGGGTGTTCTAAGAGGCGACTAAGGGATTGAACTACACAGGACAACAACACTGCAAAGAGAAGGAAAATTTAAAACAACTCCTGTACCAATCCTTCTGGCCAACGAGGTATAGTAGGCTAAAACCTCCTTGCTAAGAAGTCTGGACTATTGGAGGTTGTTCATGATAATGATATATCTAATCAGGAAAGAAAAATGTATTAAGAACAAAACTATAATTATAGGAAGGGCCAGTTATTTATAATCGATAGAGGAAATCATCTGATTATGATCTTATTCTTATAAAACATGTGTCTTTCAGAAACATTTGAAGTATACAAGTTCTGCTTTAGAACATTGTAAACCAATTAAGTCTGGGATTAGTATTGTTATATCGAGGGTATGTTTTTATTTATTCAGTACAGTATCTATTTATGTATACATATATAGAAAAAAATATGAAAAAGTCATGTTCATTTAACGATAGCTATCTTCAATATTCCATCGTAATTTTAAGTTTATTTAAGTTGGCAAGTACGCTTTCCCTATCAGATTAGCGATTCGTATTCAAAGTGTCAATTATTATTTCTTATTTTTTTGTCTTAAGGTGCTAGTAATAACATAAAAACCGTTCCAAGAAATCTTTGACAGAATCCTTTCTTTTTCTTATAGTTATTAGTAAACAATAATTCGACCTGATTGGGATCTCGCTTTGCTGCAGATAATGATGGCCTATAACAAATATTAATTTGAATACACATGTTACAGAAATGTTCCAATAAAAAATCGAAGCTCTTTGGGCCGGTCCAATTTGAGATGAGAAGAGCTAAAGTTTCGTCAATGAGAAAAGAAGGGGAGAATGCCGAGTCTAAAGTAATGTATATTTTTATTGATTTTTTATGACTATGTACCGTTCAAAAAAACTCGCTTGTGCCTACATTAAATGATGGAATAAAAGTATTCTACTATTTAATGTAAATTGAGATGAGCGGTTTCGTTTACTGCCATTATAAAAAGTCAAGTTACGCCGAGGGCCGACAATCGAGATATACCTGAAAACATAAATTAAAGAAGGCATATATTGCCTCACTTATGTGATATAGCGTGGTGAGATGTAGCAGTACTAACAGTATTCTAAATATACCTCGAAAAATATTAAAACTTTTTGTAAAGATTGTAGATTTTATGAGTTTACACCCTCATTAAGCTGTTCGGTGACTTTTGTTTTCCTTTTTGTTAAAAATGGTTCAACTGTGTTGTTTACTGAAACTCACATTAGAATTTTCTGATAGCAATTGTCTTATTTTCAGATTAAAATAGACAACTATAATCATTATTATACCACTCTAAGGGGCAAGTTGGACAATCTGTATGGAAGAATAAAACACGTCTTGCACATCTAACTCAATATTTTGTTTGCTTTTAACAATTGTGAATTTTTTGTAACTTTGTTTTTCTAATAAAAAGTATTTTATACATTTAGTGGTTTTTATTACATTACATTAATGTTACTTTTACTTAATCTATAGAGGATCTTCGTATTACAGAGGATAGATTTCACTAGCCAAACGGTGAGCATCGTATCCGTTTACAAAAATTGTAAATAAGTGCTATAATATAAATATTAAAAGAACCTCCGACACAATATAACACTTCTAAAAAGTAAACAATAAATACATGCTAGCCTTTATAGTTTAAATTAGTTTTATCCAGATAAGCTAATCGCGTCGGGGGGCCGGGGGACGGGACTGTCTATGCTCTCACCCCTCATACTTAGACAAACTTAAGTTGCTGTTGCTTAAATTATTAAAGTTTACATATTCTAAATCACTCCCAACGCTATCTGTTGATAATATTACAAACACCTATATATATTGCGAGTAACTGCGGGCGGCCAATAGACATGAAAAACGCGAATGTTACACGTTAAAATTATTTTAATAGTGATTTAATCATAAAACTTGTAACAGTTACAAGAAAAGTTGTTCAAAATCAATGAAAAGTGATTGTTATTTTAAGTTGTTATATATAAAAACAAAATATTAAAAACATAAAAATAAATTATCCAAAACATCCAATCATATTTATCAATCAACGTTCTAACTTTGTCCCATCATTGCACTTTGATGAATTTTAAGTTTGACCTTGAAATATCCAATCACAGCGCGTTTGACACGTCCCGCGCATCTCGTGCATACCTCGGAATTTTGTGAAACCGAATCGAAGCAAATTTTTATTAATACGGTATCTATTAGGAGGTAATCTGTGATACATGCTAATCGGCGCTATAACTTCTATATCTCGACACAGGACTAGTGACTAGTTCGGTAAATCTTCGATAGATGAAGCTGTAGTATGACTCAGTTGACGCTGTATTTGGTAACCGTGTATTTTTATTTTTAACCATCCTTTTGCACTTTATTTATGAAAATAGATAGATTATTAAAATGATTATTATTATTTTAATAATCTATGTTAATATTATAAAGCCGAAGAGTTTGTCGTTTATTTATTGCCCGTTTAAAAATTAGTTCAGTATTAATCCATTTAATGAGAAAGGCCATAGACTAAATATAATATTCTCACACATCTCATACACATACGCTAAAAAATATTCTTTTTAAAAGCTTTCATTGTGTGCGTGGTGGAAATGGTTAATTGTTCATCTTTAAAAGTTATAAAAATGTCCGTAAAAGCATATGTCTACATTTTAAGGTTGTCTAATTTTAACATTTTTCATGGTAATTAAATTTGTTCACGCAGACGAAGTTGCATGGGGGCAGAAATAAACGGAAAATTTAAAAATAAGTCATACAAAAATGAATAAGAGCAAAAATATCATTATAATTATTTTTTTATAAGAACTTGAACATTTACATTATACTCTATGAACGCGACAACACAAAGATTCGTGACAGCAAGAGAAGCGGTGTGATTATCCCTGTGTCTGGGACCTTCTTGACCTAAAATAGATGTGATGTAGGTGAAGCAGACCGAAATGAAACTGGTACTTTCTCTATTCAAGTGCCACGTTCAATCATAATCAACTTTGTGAGCAATGTTGGTTGGGCCTCCATATTTTTCGCCTTTTTTTGGTACGACAATTTAAAAATCCAATTCATTAATTTGTTTTGGACATCGTTAGCGTATTAACAGTGATTTTATGGTGTCGTTAGTTTTTAAAACCTGCCAACATAGTACTTTACACATAGTACTAACATAGTACTTTGATTTTGTTTGTTTAAATTTTAAGCGCACGGGTCTCTTGATCTTTGCTGGATCTCTTTCGCGATACGGACGCTTCGCGGTACATTGCAAACATTACATGACCAGTTTTTATCTTGCACCTGATGGGTAAGGTTGGCTGCCCGGGCGGCGTCATATTCTACTTCACGTGGCTTCCAGTACAACTCAATCGAACCATCTCTGCATGTCATTTTCTTACATATCTGTAGACATGAATGGTATCATTGTAACGAGTGAAAGAAGTTTTTAACTACTTAAGTATTTTACATTTCTATACTGAACCACCAATACATAATGTTATTTTCTATTTTCAAATGTATTATAGAATAGTGAATTGTTATACGTTTAGTTATATATTTAGTTATTGTAGTGGATCAAGTGATCTAGTTATACAAACCGATGCAAGATATTCGTCCCTGCAGGAGTCTGGCCAATCACAGGTCCAGTTGGTCGGTGGCACGCAAGGGCAGACAGGCGGCGTGTAGCAACTGCTCTGCTGCTCGCATGGTATTTGACGACATTGCTGGCACATGGTGTACACCTTTAATTATAAAAACAAAACCATTTAATACTGGGAAAGATGAAAATTTGCCAAATACAAATAAAAGTTTGTAACATTAATAAGTATAAAAATATTTTGACACACTAAACACGTTTGTTTAACTGTACAACCGTGTTTTGTGTATATGACGCACCAGTTTCTAAGCGGATAAGATGAAAAACTATCGTACCGTTAAAATTTAGTATTTTTGCATAATTTTGCTGTGGGACGGTAAACGAAATATAGCCAGACCACGAAAATTCGAAAAAAAAAGTTATCGAAACTTACTTTCTCAATTTATCTGTCGCATTAAACTTAATCAAACTTCTCTTTTGTGCCTATCGTTTTCAAAAAAAAAATATAGAACTCAGCTGGTAAAAACCACTGGTAGTAACCAATAAGTAGTAAGTGCAGTGCAAATATTTGTCCAATAAAATTTTAGATAACGTACCAGCCAAACAGCTCTTGCTATTTCGTTCCGGACGTAAGGTAGACAATTCCACAGCAAACAGTTTTCAAACGTGGACAGCTCCGGTATGCCCATATTCTTTTCCACTCCTCCTGGTCCAAGTAACACCTGAAATTTTAGTCCACTACATAGTTTTGTGTAAGTATTTAAACCATCAGTAATAAAGAATGTAAAATTAATTCAACAACCATTCTTTAATGTGTAGATTTCTGTATGTACCATAAGTAATCTCATGTCTATATTTGTTTGAGATAACTAAGTATATTTATGGGGTACATTAATAAATAAATAACGTTACACGTCTCATACACACGGCTGTTCGATTCCAAATAAGACATAGCCTGTGCTATGGTAACCAGACTGCTGATAAACCTACTTAAATATTTGTAAATACGTACATACATATATAAATTGCACCCAAAATACAAAACAAAATAATGGTGCCCATCATACAAATATTTGTCCTGGTTGGGAATCTAACTCACGACCTCAGCCTCAGCATGCAGGGCCACTAACCTCTAGGTCAACGGGCCCTTCGAATTTAATATCTATGAATTTATATTGAAAAAGAATAAAGAGGTTATCTCAGTTACTGCAAAATTCATGCCGAACGGTACAGTTCGTTTTTTAAATATAAATCAAAACAACTTCAATTACGGGAAGGGCAGTAATAGAAGAAAAGCATTTATTGACTATGAAACTTTTTACCGTTGATTTTGGTTACTAACTGGTAAAACTTCAAAATTAATTAACAGGGTGCATCTTAGCTAACCATTATTCGTTTTTACTTATGTTACGGTGCTTTCAACACGCTACAAAAAACATACTGCTACAAATGCTGTAGGTTCCAAGCTCATACAACCTCAACGTTTTTTTCGAGAATTTATTAAATAAATCAGTATGGTTTTGTAACGAACGTCAAGGAATACAAATCGACGATTCAATATTTAAAACTAGAAGTCACTAAAAGTGGAGGGTAGATTTGAAACAACATGAAACTACTGGCCGAAACAAAACGTTAAAATTTTGGTTAGTTAACTTATTGTAACAGTTATATAAATACATTTGTGTTATTAACTTTCTATGTAGGTTTGTAACACAAACGTTCAAGTTATATAAATGCCAAATATTAGATTACATATTATACGTAGGAAGTAACTGGACTTGATAGTCTTTCACAATTCTGAACGGAGCAATAGATTGCAGTGAGCTTTTAAACTAATTACACGTTCAGATTTGAACTCAGATCCTCGGGCATAACATTTTTACTTTGTTTTAGATCCCTGACTTCAACACAAGCTTCGATCATTACACTTCTGTGTCTAGGCAATATAACATGTTAGCCGAAACAATTGATGTGATGTAAGCTTAAGTTTGTCCAAATATAAAAAATGCTTAAAAGCTTTGTGATTTTTGCTTTGTGATTGTAAAGCAGTACAAATGTAATTTGTACTGCTTTACAATTCTATAAATTTGGATAGTTTTACCAACATTATTTAATTTTCTTATTAACTTTGAATTCTTTTTTTTACCACTAAATTTGTTCGTTTACACTCGAACCTCCATAATCTGGGACCTCCTGATCGTTACACACAACAATGCAAATTAAACGATTTCCAAACTTGATATCTTCAGATTCATTTGTTTGAGATTTAAATTACACGCGATGTACGAAACATAAGTGCAATTTATTTGTGTTTATTACAAAATAATTTCTGTTTATTTTACGTTTTTAAGATAAATTGTAAATTTTTCTAGATCTAACCATGATGTACGGTTGGACGACGTTTTTTTTCCTAATGGTCAAACCGATCAGACAATGTGAATTTTTCCTTTGATCCGAGTGACCAAATGATGCGGACTGTTTATCCAGTGGTCCACAAACCATGAGGTGGGTCAAGTTTATGAAGATTTGTCTATAGATGATATTATTACTTTTTGCTTGCTGTGGTCTCCCGTTGATGAAGGAATACACAGGCCTAATACCCTTTCAGTAAATTACTGTATTAAATTCTGTATATCTTTTGTTTAAGATCCTAATTTAATAAACAAATATTTTTATTTTCTTCCATAAAATAAAACCATTTCAAAATTAACAACAGGAAAAATATCTTCTGTAATCATAATAAAACAAATCAATAACTCAGCAAGCACAGAGATCAATTACACAGTGAAAACGAGGCAATCTTAGTATTCTGCCACTTATTCTGGATAAATAGTTTCAAATAAGTTCAGCCACCGACAGATCAATACGAAGAAAGTAGACTTGTTAATTACTTATTATCTAGTGCATCAACATCATAATATTGTACACGTGTGTATTGTCTTGTTGAAATTTGTGTGTGAATTGAAATATTAACCGAGGTGAACGAATATAAATATTAAGATGAGACTGTACTTATGAGCGCTGACTGTATATTTACACCGATTCTTTCACAATGGTTTATTTAAGCATTTGTTATCGAGAAGAGATATTTTTATAAAAAGATATCAAAATACCAGCCGAAGATAGTATATCCAAAACTAAAACTTTTGAGGTGATTAGAAATCTTAACTGCACATGACTAATAAAATGCCATCCATCGCCGATTTCGAGTTTAGTATCTTCTACCATGCACACATATTAAATGTACAGTGGTATTGACAATCATTTCTAATATATTGATAACGACAACATCGAAATCCAGTAGTATAACTGATTACCAAAATTTCTGAATCTCTTGAAAGTGAAAATACGATCTTACTTCACTTGCAAAAAACTGACAGCAAGGTGCGCATATCCCGAGGCTGTCGACGTAAGCACATTGAATGACTCTTGTACCCTGTAATCCTTTGACCACATTGATAGTGTTCCTTGCGATGGCGAATGCACCAGCTAGACTGGCAGTTGCAGCACTGCAGCCCTTGGCTGCACAAACTGCCTCGTTACCACTCATGATGCATGACGTTACGCATTCCAACTGAAACAGAATACCATACTGATTTCATGTTCAAAGTTACGAAAAAAATGAGCGGCAGAACATCACGCTACGTAAGAAGAAAAAACTTTTATTGGTTGGCACAAATACAGAATGCATTCTAAAAAAAATATCTCGCCTAAAGAATGATTGCTAAGTTATTTGGGAACATTTATCACAATTGAACAAATGAATGATCTTTGCAAACTTCAGCAAAATATGACTATCTTTCTGCATACTGCATTATGAATAAATTTACATTGAGCATTAATAAATTTACATTCATCACTTTCACTACAAAAACAAATATCAGTAAATTTATTTATACTTTAAACGGTACACGACTCGAATAAATAGTAGTAACACGTGGCCTTGGAGTCTCGTTAAATTGTAAGATACATTTGATGATCACGTTAACACTATTGTCAGTATTAAAATGTTCGTTCATAACTTAAATGTACTGTACCAGTCTAGATTTAATTATACATATATAATAATTAGTCCAGATAACTTTTTTACGCTGTATATGTGTATAAATCGGACGATTTATGATTATACATCATACAAAGATCTAGCAATAAACTGTAACTGTACAACAATAGAACACAGGTGCTTATATTTGGAAGCCACGCAACAGTATAACCTATACGATGGTAATTATGATTGTATTGATTTTCCTAATAAATTTTATTATTTAGTACCCACTAGCCCTCATTGTTGTAACATGTGTAGAATTTTTATTAACGATCGATGTAAAACCAATGCTGGCTCTTGCCCAAGTCACAATACCGTATAAGTAATATTACCGTAATTGTGTCGTTGATTATTGCCCTAGTTAAAGAAAACAATATAGAAGTCAATTTACCCGATATCATTAAAGAAATTAGTTATTAGATGTACATAGAATAATAGATTGAAAGATGTAGATTACTGGTAAACATCAACCTCTGACATTATTTATATCTATCTATACGCTATTTGACTGAAGTTAAAAATTAAGTCGCCCTACTAGTATTATATAAAAGTTTCACGCGTAGTCGCTGGTATGAAATTTAAATCTACCGTCTCAAATTTTACATATTTTTTGTTACTCATTATTTGTTAATGTGAAATTATTAGAAATAAAGCAATTTAGTGGGGTGGAACTTCAACAACCTGAAATACAGCATCCTTCTCACTTTATTTGTCAACTAACCATAATCTCTTTCGTGATTAAATCAATTGTTATTTTTCATATTTGTTTTTTATAGTAAGCCGACGGGTTACCTGATAGTGAAGAAGAAAACACTGTTATAGCTTACCTGCTCTTGACTTAAACTGCCTGGGTGCAACGCTGCAGAGAGTACCGGCACCATAGTACACGGCGTGGCACCTCCTATGACAGAAACTTGTACAGATTCAGGAGGCACCTTCAAAAAGTCCGCCAGTACTGTATTAGCTCTCACACAGTTTAATTCGACGGATCCAAGTAGCATACGGGGGTTGTAAACACCTCGAAGACGTTGTATCTCGCCTACGAGGGGCACCATGCTTTCTACTGGCTCTGTTGCCACTATTGTAAAACACTGGAATATTTAAAAACAAATATATTAAAAGATGAAAAAAGTATCTATTTGACAATATTCTTCATACCTGAGGAATAATCTTAATAATTTTATTGTATGCATCACTAAATGTTATGAATTTTACTTTTACCTTTACCTTTTCACAATATGCAAGATGGGCTACGAATTAGTTAACATTTGAAAAATCGTATAAAAAACCATTTCATATATTATAAACATTGTTTATTTACAAGAAAACTAATTATTTGGAATTTATTTTTTAAAAATTACACCGTCTAAATGACCACCGTTTCGACGACTGAACTGCTTCGTCGGCAAGGAGACCGTGAGATCGCCGACATTTATGCGCTGATCTTTTCTTTAAGTTGACGTAGTGTATTTGGTTTATTGATGTAGACTTGATTCTTTACATAATCCCATAAAAAGAAGTCTGCTGGGGATAGATCTGAACTTCTGAATGGTCATGGAATGGTGCCTCGTCTGGAAATCAATTTTTACGGAAACATGTCTGACCACCGGCAGGGACTCATTGAAGGTGTGATAAGTGGCTAAATCTTGTTAAAACCATGTTTTACTATTGTAGCCAGCAAATTCCAGGAGCATTGGTCCCAAGAACTCCCATAACATTTCCAAATATTCAGCAGAATTAACCGTAACTGAGCGGCCGCGAGAATGTTCGAAAAAGTAGGGTCCAATGATTTCTTTTGCTGAAGTTAGAGCCCATACAGTTGGGAGAATGAAGTAGCCTCTCGTGTTTAGCTTTTGGATTTTCACTGCTCCAATATCTACAATTCTGTTTGTTTATATGTCTGTTCAGAAAATAAAATGTTGTCAAAACTACTGAATAGTTCTAACAATGTTTCGTCGTACGACTTGCGCAAATTGAAATCATTAGGTTTTAGTGGCCTCACTATCTGAATCTTATATTGATATAATTTCAAATGAATTTCAAAATATGACGTATTGATGTGCGGGATAACCTAATTCAGCCGAATGTTTGCGCGTCGATAAATATGGATTACGTCGAACAGTGGTCAAAAAATCCGTGGGCCTCCAGTTTGCTTTACATTAGCGTAGATCGCGTCTCTTCGAACTTTATTAAAGGAGTTAAGTAACTGTTGCTTAAATAAAATTATTTCACACAGTATGCGCGCTGCGGTCCCGTGAAGCGATCCATTGCGACAAAATTGCCGAGAAACGAGCTAGTGGTCAAACCCCTCCTCGCACCCCGTGCGGCATTTTTTTGCGCGGGATGTTAGATTCAAATGTTAACGAATTCTTGTCACACTCTGTATAATAAGTCGTAGGAGACTTTATAAACATTTATGAAACGGACATAAACAATACCAATTCATACTAGACTAAGAACAAAAATTTGTGAACCATATTATACTAAGTGTTAGTGTTAGTAGTCTCGCATGGGGATCGACCCCACGTCACTCTAGTAACTAAACAGACAAACTAAAATTAATGAATAGGTCTTACTAATGGACATGTGTTACAAATCTGCAGCGCAATGTCTGTGACAACTGGCGCATTGTTTTCGAAGGTATCAACTTTGTCACGCGCAACTATGATCACCACTTTTGCATTCTGTAATTAGTACATATAGACTTAGCTACTAGTCAATGCTAAGTGTGCCTTACGCTAAAAACTTTTACATTCATATAATTAGTCAGTTTAATGGAATATTGTTTGCAGCCGAGCAATGATTTTCATGATTACAAATAGTAATCATGAAAATCATTGCTCGGCTGAGGATTTTGGATATAACTAGTAGTCGACGCGAAAATATTCTTATTTACTTTATTTATGCACTGACCTCAAATAAACAACATTAGAAGGGAAGATTATTATAAGTTGTTTGTATAAAACAATCAAACCCGAGACCTTAGCACAGTATTCGCATACGTTATCACTGAGGCACTATATGAATATATAATGTAAGTAAGGAATGAGTCTAACAATGGCCACGTACTTTTAATGCATCACACAACATATGTCTGCCAGAGTACGATGACACTTTACACTTGGTGTCAACGTGGCTCAGCTCCACATCGTAGCCGCAGTTAAAGCATGGATCGTACAACGCTATCTCATCTAGCAGAGGACACTGTTTTAATAGAAGTGCTAGAGGCTGACCTGTTCAAAACGTATAAAGCCTTTTAAAATAAATTATTAATTTTTACGATCTACAAACTTTAACAACGTGTATGTTGCTATGTATGTATATATATATATATATATATGTTTGTGTGTTATATAAATAGTAACGGAAAGAAACACGAAACAGAAAGCATTGTATCACAATTACCACAAAACGAACAAAGTTTTAGAACATTTCACTTATTCATATATCAGTCATCTGCTTAATAATCTCTCCAACGAATAAAATAACATTATATAATCTTTTTTATCTTTTTTGTTCAAGCAGAATTGCTGTGTCAATTTATCAAACAATACTATTTACTTTCACACAAATTCCTTCTTGAAATATATCTGCCTTCACTATCTCTAGTACAATAAATTGCTATAATCACCATAGATACACAATTTCAAACGTGATACTTACCAGTGCATCCAGCCGCCCCGCAGATTGTCACCTTCATCCCTTGAGGGCAGCTACTATAGTTTTTCCTGACATAGTGGTTGGTACACCCGGTGCAAACAGCACCTAAAAATGAATTACCTTTCAGGAGCTGCCTAGTGCAGTGACAAATTAATGAAGTGGCTTTCGGAAAACGCATTTTTATAATAAATAATGCTTTTATATAAAAAAAAATGCAATATATTTATTTCATTTTCGTTTTGATTTGGACCTGAAGTTTTGATCGAATTTTTTTTCTTTTTTAACCTTTTTGTCTAAATGTTCTAAAAGTAAAAAGTTTGTTTTACGAAATGCTGTCTTAGGGTCTCTTACTCAGTCTATGGATATCGCAATATGTGCATTTTAAACAGTTTTGTCTCCTATCTCATCAGGTGAGACGTCTGCTTGTTTGCTCAATATATTTAAAAAAAGAACAGAAAAAAACTAGAACAACAAATTCCAATACCGATGTTTAAACCTTTACCTGAACCATTACGGCCTTAAATCGGGATTATACTTAAAAATTTAGGATGTCACTCATATTTCTTTGTTCGTTTCGTTTCGTTCACGTATACGTGACTTCGGAACATGAGGGAATCTTATTAGCTGGAAATGTCAAAACCGTTATGTAACCAAAAAGAGGGTAGATGTACAGGGTGAACCAAGAATTCGTTAACATTTGAATCTAATGTCCTATGCAAACAAATACCGTGCAGGGTGTGGGGAGAGGTCTGACCACTAGCTCTTTCTCGAAAATGTTATCCTAATGGATTACTTTACGGGGCCACAGCACGTGTTCAGCAATTTGCTTTTTACTGTGAGACGCTTAATTAACGTGGAATACGATCTACACGACTTAAGTCAGTGTCTGAGTACCCCTTAATAAATAAATGGGTGAATAAGTTCGAAGAGACGGGATCGACGCTAAATGTGAAGCAAATTGAAGGCCCATGGACTTTTCGGATCGCAGTGAACGTGTAGCAAGTTGTCGCTTCTGTTCGACGTAATCCATATTTATCGGCGCGCAAAAATTCGGCTGAATTAGGTTATTCTGCACATTAATACACCGTATTCTTAAATTAAATCCATATGAGATCAAGATAGTGCAGGAACTAAAACCTAATGATTAAAATTTGCGCAAGTCGTATGCCGAAACAATGTTGGAACGATTCAGTAATTTTGACAATATCTTATTTTCTAACGCAGCCTATTTTCACCTCAACGGACATGTAAATAAATAGAATTACAGGTATTTGGAGCAGTGAAAATCCCAAAGCCAGCCATCTTCTTTACTGAAGTAGTTGTTTAAAAAATTTTTTTGAGGAATATTATTTTGTCCTTTGTATGTAAAGAATGTAAAATGATGTCATTATTAACTGCAACTTTTCATTATTAAAGCAATAATACTTTATTTTACTAAGGCTTTTTAAAAAGAAAATATAGAGTCCCGAGTGTCTAGTATATAATAATATAGTTATAATAATATAGTATATAATAGTATATAATAATCTAATATATAATAAAATTTAATTGCATTGTAGTGTGGATTTTCATGATTTAATTAATTAATGCATGGTCTCAAATGTTTGTTTTATCCGTAAACTCCACAAAATGTGAAGTCATTGTAGTCACTGATTGATGAGTAGAGTAGACACTGAAACTCTGTCGGCTATTACCTTTAATTGGACTACCATACCTGTTTGTAGATCAGTGAAAGTTCTAGATTTACACCTCGATTGCAAATTGAATTGGTGTGTCCAAATTGTAAGTCAGCCAGAGTGCCAGAGTTATTGGAACACTTCTGGCTCTAGATTGCCTAAAAGTTTCCTACCCGTAAAAACCAATCCTTACCTTATCCGTAATCAGCTATGGTGATCGGTACTGTTATTTCATAAATGCTGATCTCCTCGATAAATTAGACCATGTTATTAATAACCGCATTGGATTTGTTTGTAATCTCGGTAAATATAATCATGTATCCTCTTTTCGTTCACAGCTCAATCGGCTACCAATTCGCTTACGTATCTTCTAACTTACATAGCAATCACGACAGAAACCTTCGGTCCGCCAAAAACCTTCTCCTTCGTTGTCTCTCCCATACGTCTAAGTTATGAATGGAACCAAAAATGATCTTTCCCTCGAAATCAAGATGGCTACCAACGCTTTTTTATTCAAAAAGTAAAGCAGTATCTATTAAAACAGCTGGCAGAATCAACCAATATATTAATGTCATCTTTTGTTAGTGATGGTAATTATTTGTGTATACGTGTATTTATATCTATTGAAATATATGTATGTGCTTATATGTTATGTATATAATTTTAGTGTATGATAAGTTTACATACGAGTATGTGTACTTGATATTTTACAAACCACAACTGAAATGCACCTACTTCCTATTTTCTTGGCATCATCCAAAGGTTGATTTGTAGAGAATGCCTTGGGCACTAAGTCCGCCAATGCGCCTTAAATACATGATCTAACGATCATGATACTGCAAACAATTGTGGATATACTTTTATAATGACGCAACTTACTATTTTATTATTATACACGAACAAACGCGTAATGTTTATCATAGTGAAGTGGATATTTAACACAAAAGTGCTTAAAACACTAATGATTTCTTGATGAAGACATTTTAACATGGTTTCTAGCCAGATTACACCATCTATGTTTCAAGTCTTTCGAGTTACACTAAAATAGAAAAGTTTTAATAGATATTTAATATCACGTTGTACTTTTAAGCATAGAACATTACTGAATAATTAATGTGTAAAAGATGGTATCTTTTCATTCTGGATAGTAGTTTTGTTTTATTACTCGTCGCTAACAATCCAATTAATGATGCATTTGTTCATAAGTTTCCAACGATAACACACTCAGTTGTACGCTTTCATAATGTTGTTTGATAGAAAAGCATTTTTGTATACAAATTCCAACTATAATCTCTCTTTACGTAATATTTTTAAACCTCTGTACGTTTGTCTTACAATGTTCGGTCTTTTTCCGTACTGTTTAAAATTTGACAACAAACGTAGTTTAATGATTGTACCCAAGACAATTTACATAAACTCCGTATGTGCCCTCTCATATGTTTTGCTCATGGCATCATTTTTAGTTTTGCACGTCCGATACGTATCTGAATCTCTTGGTGATAACTCGATGACTAAAGAAGTTGTTACACAAATGAATTATATTTTGGAATTAATAGTCTCCTTCGTGGTTTCCATAACGGCGTATATATGTGTGTTTAAAAATCGCGGCACCTTCGTTAATATTATAAACAATATAGCAAATATGATTGAACCACCAAATGCCAACATTGAATGTATTCTAAGGGGTTTTCGGTTTAAAGTGAATGCGATTATTTTGGGTTTCCTACCGTTCTTACTATTACTGCAAGTGTGCATTAACTTCACACGTGATGATGAATTGTGGAAGCAAATTTTAGTTTTTGTAACATTCTTGTTACCTCAACAAATACAATTCACTGTGCTGTCTTTTTATTACTTAATGATACTGATGTTGGTTACCCTATTAATGAATATACGAGAAAAAATCTCAGTTGTAACAACAAACCAAACGAATCTCCTGGAATGTTGTGTAAAAGCCAATGCAAAAATATTAAATTTGCAATACATAGAGATGTTGTACATGAAAGCACTTGAAACAAAGCGACAGATAGTCAGTGCATTTGAACCAGTGTTATTAATAACCACTATACAATGTTTTCACTCTATTGTTAGCGAATCACATATTATATATCACAGTATTGTGGTGGAAAAAGATTTCCACTTACATCTCACAATCAATTGTTCTGTCTGGATAATTTATCAAGTCATGAAAATGTTTATTTTGGCGAGATCTGGAACTGTTTTAAAACAAGAGGTACAAATAAAATATTTATGAAAGTTATTTTTTGGACTATTTTGATCTACTTTAATACATACTAGACTTTGTTAATCTGGATGCTCTTTCAATGTAGCTACGCGATACCTTGTGTTGTTCTTTCTTATTATGTTACGCAATGTTCTCTTTCTTTTTTTTAATTCTTTTTATTGTATTTTTTTATTGTACTATATTGTACCGATTGTTTAACAAGAATACTCTACATTTCAACCTAGCAAGCTAGTATTATAATTGAATTCGTTTTCTTTTACAGTTACTGAAAATAGGGCAGACGTTGCACAGCGTACCTGTTGGAAGGCACGATATTCGGTTATTGTTAGAGGTATATATCTACTTATTTGGTATTGTTCTTAGACAGTTCAGTGAATATGTACCTTGATAATACTTTTTTCATTTCTAGGTACAACATTTTTCTTCGTTGATGTTGCACCAAAATGATGAAATAACTGCATTTGGACTTATTATACTTGATGCTACACTATTAACTAAGGTAAACTATCATCACTGTCATCATGATATCATGATGATAATCATCATAATCATCAACTATTTTTAGTAGTCCACTACTAGGCATAGGACTCTGTTTAGAAAGGAGGTTTTAGCCAACTATACTACACTGGCCAGATGGATCATTAGAGGGTTTTTCTTTTCTTTGTCCTGCAGAGTTTGCTCCTTTACTCAGATCTAACGACACCCATGGGATAAATAGGAATGATAACCCTCCATACTTTTAATTCATCATCATAGCCATATAGACGTATAAGTAAACTATACTACATTTAATAATTTATAATAATAATGAATTAAAAGAAAAATTAAATTTGAATTTCTTATCATAAGCACCCACTACTTAGACAATTACGTGAAATGATGACTATTGTGAAAAATAAGGTCAGATGCGATAGAAAATATAAACATCTGACTAGAGACTATGATTCAGGCCTGGCCCAAGTTAGAATGCAGAGTGTTCTAGGTTTTGTTTTGCAAGAATGTGATGTTCGCCAAACATACAGTACAATGGGAATGGAGGTGGACAAGTATTTTTTAAACCCACAGAAAATGCATCAAGCTACTGATGTGAGAATAGTGTTCAGCCAAGGGTCGGGCCTAATCTGACGGACATAACGAAAGCAAGCCTGAAAGTACTTAAATCTTTAACTTGTTTCTAGATCTTAAACGAGAAGAAAGGTTTTAAAAAAATGTTGTATGAGCACATAATATAATAAATACCTGCGTAACGAGAATATTATACACAATGAAATCATATCTAGTTTTAATAAAGACATCATAATGTAAAGCAACAGACCGTGTCGAAAAGATATCTAACAGATATTTCATTATTTCTCCTTAAAAACAAAAGAAAGTTTTGTGTGTTATTATAAATATTTTACATATTTTAGAGATGGATGGGACATTTTAGAAGGAGATGAGAATCTATTTCCCGAAAAACAAAATTAAAAGAAAATAAACCATTAAAATGCTAAAATATCATGCGTAGACAATCGTGGTCTTCAACTAAGTACATATAAATATATATATATGTACTACTAATTTTATTTATATTATTAACTAATAAAATTTATAGTCCGTATGGTCACGGATTTAGTATACGAAATGTTACCACAGCCATTCATCCCGTAGGTGTCGTAAGAGTTGACTAAGAGCGTAAACTACACAAGACAAAAGCGCTACAAAGAAAAGTAAACCTTGACGCATACCCTTTTTTTAACATGTAGAAACGCCGTCGGCCCGTGATTCCTCTAGGTTTTATGGTGGAGTGGTGAATCGGAATAGGACCGACTAAAACCACATCGTGTACCGCTTTGCGTCTGAAATAGGACAGATCCAGGAACAGCTGTTATTACGACATACTGACGTGGAAGTCGCCTCCTCACGGCTGGCTACTGTAACGGATGGAGGGGAAATCCTGTAACGTCCACCTGCAGCTACATTCAAGGCGGCGTGGGCGTCCGTCGCTCAATTTGAATTTGGAACTCGAAATTTGATGTACACACTGTACCAACGTGTCTGGCAAGTATGGTATTGTAGAACACAACTTCTTTTCTAAGAAGAGGCCTATGTCCAGCAGTTAACTATTAAAAGCTGATGATGGCGAAGTGAACTATTAACATTTTATGATACTTAATTTTTTGTCATACTGAATTTTGAGTATCTAAAAATTTATTTTTGGTCGATTGTAACATATTTCCTTAAAATCAAAACTTAGAGAAAAGATTAGGCTACTCAAAATACCACTTGTAAGCATACAATATTGTAAGTATTGCCACATGAAGAACATCCACAAACAAACTGGTTTTCTAATAAGTAAGTGATTGCTGGAAGTTTTAGCTCTCAAAGGCAGGAATATGGACATTATAAATAATGAATTACACTAATGGAAAAAATTAAGGGATCAAAAAATAATTCCAAATTTTTGGGCAGTTTTCAACAGGCCGTAACTTCGAGAGAAATGGTCGTACAGGAAATCAGAAAAAAGAAAATTATAGCTCCAAATGTCTAGTTTTTGGATTTGAACTTGAAAACTTTATAGCCTCCGCGGTTCTTGAGTAATCGTAGAAAAACCAGCAACAAAAAAATTTTTAAAATTTTTTTAGTTTTTTTTTTTGGTCTACGGACGTGGAAAAAAATGTTTTAGCTTAACCACTATAAGGATCAGATACCTTGTGTATTTAGTTTTAATTTGCTTTTTTACATACCCTGATTTGCCCATTTCTCGCTGAGATATCGGTTTTCAAATGGAAAAGGATCCTTTTGTCTTTGATTATCGATATTTCAGCAACCAATGATTCCAAAGAAATTTAAAGGTGGATTTCAAGAATTTGAATAAATTTTCCCTAATGACTGGCTATAGTTTTTCCGAAAAAAAAACTTTTCTTTCTGTCACATGAATTTGAAAATGCAACAAAAAAAGGGCTTTTGGTGGTTTTTTGGAAAATCAAGCACTGGATCGGAAATATTGAGGAAACCACTAATGTTAAGTGTGCCTTTTACAGTTCAATATATCCACAAAAAATCCTACAAAAATCAAATAAATCCAACCAGCTGTTTTTTTGTTTCACTTCATCGAATTTTTGAAAAAATTAAAGGATCACGTTTTTTGCTCTGAAAAGCACATAATTTTTAAAACGGAAAAACTTTGAGTTAAAAGATAAGGATTCACGAAAAGTAAAAAAAACAATCACCGAAAAGCGTATGAAAAAGATTGAAATTCGATTGGGAGTATTAACTTTTTTTTTTAAATTTAATTAAAAGGAAATCAAAATAATCAAGGAATGCAGCGGCGGAAACGCGATAAAAATTATTAGGTGATGGTTTTTTGAATTTCCTTAAATTGTTGAGAAAAATTTTTTTTTTTTTGAATCCTCCTTTTTTTTTAATTTAAGCACTTTCTGGAACAAAATTGTGGGAAAGCTCGGAAAAAACATTTTTTTTTCTCATTTTTAAAAATTATGAGCTGTTCAGAGCAAAAAACGTGATCCTTTAATTTTTCAAAAATTCGATCGAGTGAAACAAAAAAACCGCTGGTTGGATTAATTTGGTTATTTGTAGAGTTTTTGTGGATATATTGAACTGTAAAAGGCACACTTAACATTAGTGGTTTCCTCAATATTTTCGATCCAGTGCTTGATTTTCCAAAAAACTAGCAAAAGCCCTTTTTTTGTTGCATTTTCAAATTCATGTGACAGAAAGAAAAATTTCTTTTTCGGAAAAACTATAGCCAGTCATTAGGGAAAATTTATTCAAATTCTTGAAACCCACCTTTAAATTTCTGTGGAATTGTTGGTTGCTGAAATATCGATAATCAAAGACAAAAGCATCCTTTTCCATTTGAAAACCGATATCTCGGCGAGAAGTGGGCAAATCAGGGTGTATAGAAAAGTAAATTAAAGCTAAATAAACAAGGTATCTGATCCTTATAGTGGTTGAGCTAAAACAATTTTTTCCACGTCCGTAGACCAAAAAAAAAAACTAAAAAAATTTTAAAAATTTTTTTGTTGCTGGTTTTTCTACGATTAATCAAAAACTGCGGAGGCTATAAAGTTTTCTAGTTCGAATCCAAAAACTAGACACTTGGAGCTATAATTTTCTTTTTTTTGATTTCCTGTACGACCATTTTTCTCGAAGTTACGGCCTGTTGAAAACTGCCTAAAAATTTGGAATTTTTTTTTGATCCCTTAATTTTTTCCATTAGTGTAGATTAGCGTGCAGTATACATTGATAATGCTCGGATTCTATTAAAGATCTCATGACTGTCGAATTCGAACCATTTTTGTCGTCCTAATTTATGCATTGAACCACGTAACTTGAACGTCATGACTTCAGTACTATGAAAACTTATACACCATTCCACCTATACCTACAGTAAGTTGTTATGATGAAGATGGAACCTTCAGTAAGTAGGTATATACGGTATAGGTGCTGCCTAAAGCTTAATTTAGACATTTTGATATAATTTAAATTCTCTGGTGTATTAGGATAAAAGTAACTGAATTAAATATTTTGGTGTATTATGTAATTAATTACTTATAAATATTATGACATAACATTTTTAAAACCTTTCTCTTTTAGCTCATTGTACAATCACTGACATCTGAGTAATGAATCGTACTTGAACATATGCCCGGCTGAACATTACGAACAACTATTATTTTGTCACAAATTCTTTTGAGTATTCGGTATTAAAATATCTCTTGCAGTTTAGTAACAATTTAAAATTAAATAATAACTTAGACCGCCATATCATTCCACAAAAGTGAATTATTGTATATAAATCTACGCATATTTTTCATATTGAACTTAATATGGCTACTCGGATCAGTTTGAACTTAGTTTATGTAGAATATTTTATATTATTGACCCTGAAAACTCCCTTTTTATGGCGAGTAAGTTTACCTTTTTTTTTCAGATTATTGCATCTTCCGCTATGTATATGATAATCCTCGTGCAATTTGATAAGAAATGAAAAAAAAAAACCTCATGTTAGAAAACGACAGCACTAAACATAATAACCTTTTAATATATTTCTTTATTGAAATAGAATTTTATTATGTTAACAAGTAAACTACTGAAGCCATAGAATAGTGTATTACATGAAATGATGTTTTATTTTAATTACGTATCCTTTTTTCAAGTACCTCTAACCCCTTACTATCTTAAAAGACAACATTTCTACTAAAAATATTTAATAATAGAAATACGGAGGCTAAATAAAAAGACTAGGTTGGTGAAGTTTATGAATTCGTTAAAATCAATAGTTAATATTATCAACAGACATTAGAGTAGTCTATTTTTAGTTTTATTAATTATAAGTTAACTGTCCTACGAGACCCATTAAACATTATTTTTTGTAAACAACCTAAAAAGCGCAGGTGCAACTTATTTTATGTATCAGGTGTTTGTTTCAGAAAATTTGCCATAAGCGGAATGTACCGTATTATGTTCTGTATCACAACAAAACGTTTTCTCAATATTGTTATTTTAACAGCAGTAAGATAATTAAACTTAATGAAAACGTGATTTGATTAATTATATTACCCGTGGCTGGCTAGATTTTAGTAACCAAATAGCCGTAGGACTTGTTGTGTAAGCATAGTATTAAAGTTGCAACTTATAAAAAACTGAACTAATTGATTAGGACTGTGGTCGGGCATAGATTATACATCATATTGTTATCTGCTGTAGCGAGAATAATAAATTACCAGCCTAAAAATACTGCCTTCCATTACGGTAAAATTGTAAAGCAAATTTTAGTGCCTGAGAAATGTTCTTTTCATTGTATCGTTAGTATTTTATTAAAAACTTTTTGCCTAAGATATTTTGTGAGTATAACATCTACCTTAATTATATAAAACATAAATAACTACAAAAATATAAAGTGCACTTTCTAAAATAAAATGTTAAATTTCTTATATGAAAATTTAACTTTCGTTTACCAAATAAACTCATCTCATCACTTATGAAATTTCGGTACTCAGGGAAGGTGTTCTTTTAGTCTGACAACCGATAACTGATTGCGATATTCCATTTGCAAAGAGCCAAGAACATTTGCCGCGGTTAGTGTAAATTTATGTTTTTAAGAAACCACTTTCAAGCACGGTGTAAATTATACAATATAAATAATTTCAGTGTCGCTGCCGACTAAATTTCCTATTAACTTGTTTAAGCAATGGTGAGTAATGCAACGCTTGATTAAGTTTGTTATAAAAGAAATTAGTTTAAAATTGTCCTAATTTTTAGAAATTTTCTTTTAATCTAATCTTGATTTAATCATGCTTTTAAAAACGAAGTTTGTTTTGAGATTGATGCCGGATACCGGCATGTGCAGTGTAGCCATTTTGAACTACTGTAATGGCTGGCGGACGCCATGTCACTAAACTTATATCTTCATATAAAATCACAGGTTCTTGAATTTTCTTTAATCTAATATCAAGAACTTGGTGTATAATACAGTATCGCATTTCATTTCGTGTCTAGAAAGTTCTATTATCCAGTTAGTATCTAATTAGAATCGCTAAGATTATCTTCACCTCTAAAGGAATATTCGGAATACTCAATGTTTGTTATTAGAACTCGGGTATGTTAACAAATATTATTAAATAGCCATAACACGGATAATTTTAATGCATAGTCAATATTTGGATATTACATTTCGATTAAGAGTTTAACAACCATAAGTATTACTTTTGTATAATAACATTGTTACTATTTAGATGGACGGTAACATAGTACACCCTCACCCGAGTGTGGTGCCGGGTGGTATTCCGGGTGTGGTGCATGGCTTGGCAGTGCACGGTGCTGGCCCAGACGGTGAACATGCACCTCACGGCCCACGTCGTCGTTACCAAAACCGACCTAAGCCTCCAAATAATTTGGAACGCTTACCTCTTGATGAGGCTGCAAAGAGAGTAAGTAGTTGTAATAAGTTTACATTTTTTTAGAATATACCCACTTATTATGACAATCAGCTGACCTGAAATCCTTGGGTGTTTCAATTTCAGCTTATTAATATTTTGTTCCATCCAACTTTAGAAAAAGTATTACCCACTTAATAAGTAAATTTATAGTCTAGATTGCTTAATTTTCTACCCCTACAGGTGCTGTTATTTCTCAAATTTATTAGAGAATATAGCCCTTCCTAAATAAAATTAAAAAAAAATATTCCAAATTGGTTTTTTACATGTTACATGGTTATCAAATTGTGAACTTTCTTTTTAAAAGAGGTAAATAATAACTAGTCTAAAAATAATTTTTCAGTTTTATTGTTAGAAGTAGGTAGATCCTGTTTTTTATTGTAGGAAATGGAAGCTTTGCCATTGAAAACACCTGTATCAGTCCTTCAAGAACTATTGGCTCGTCGTGGCACTGTCCCAAAGTATGAACTGGTTCAGATTGAGGGAATGATTCATGAACCAACTTTCCGCTACCGTGTCACAGTTGCTGACCTTGTTGGTAAGGAATGGCAATTAGGTCTTGTAATATATTCATGTTTTCAATAAATTAATAACATGTGCTTACAGCAATGGGCACTGGCCGTTCCAAGAAGGAAGCTAAGCACTCTGCTGCTAAGGCTTTGCTGGACAAATTGACTGGAGCAGCACCTGCTGATCAAAACACCAATGGCACTGTTCCTGAACCGTAAGTGTCTCATATAGCATTATATTCTGATTTATAAGTTCAGATTAATATAAACAGGCCTATAGTCCTATCTTGGACAGTTGTTACTAGTTTCATTAGAGAAATTATGAGGTACATTTTAGGTGTGATGTTTTATATTTACAATGAATTGCACTTTATTTGTGATAAAACTGACACATAAAGAATAAAAATATAGGAGCTACAAAATAAAATTGCTCGAGAGTTACTTCTTCTGTTTCATAGCTATCTATCACAAAGGTCAAGCTATATTTTAAGGACAACAGTGCATAAGTAAATATTTCATTGTGATTTATAGCGGCACTGTGGTATCATCATTTGAAGATAAATTAATGGGCAATCCTGTTGGTTGGCTCCAAGAGCTGTGTATGTCGCGCTTTTGGCCACCGCCTTCTTATCACGCTGAGAATGATGATAATGTCAATAGGCGTAAGTATAAATCTTAACAGAGTCAGCTGGTTTCATGTCATGATAAAAGGAAGTTATAGTGTAATTTTGCATTATTTAGGTCTTCCACATGAGCGTCAATTCACGATTATATGTACCCTGTTGAAACGCCGCGAAGTAGGCACTGGCAAATCTAAGAAGCTTGCTAAGCGCCAGGCAGCTTATAAGATGTGGCAAGCTCTTCAGGATAATCCTCCAGAATCATTCCAACCCGAGGAAGAGGTAATTTACTCTAGACTTGTAAAAGTCTGTTTACTGTAATTTGTAACAATCTAATGATGAAACAAAATCTAGTCAATAAATGTGACCATTATTGTTACTGGGTGGTTAAACTCTCCGATAAACCAAATATTTCAAATTATTATCTGTCAAAAAGTAAAAGTTTTAGCTTATTTCTGTATGTAATAAAATTGAATACACTATCACAGTTAATGTTAAAATATCAGATATTCTTTAAGAATTTTTATTCAACAACAGCTAATAGTTTTGGCGAAAGTTATAAATAATGTTATCATTTTGATGTTATATTCTTATCTTCAGAACAGATTTAACAAATTAGAATATCAACGCTATTTATTGCGAGGTGCTATTGTACAAATCCTTGAAAACTCGCACTTGGCCAGGTATTTTACTATCTTTCGGTCGGCTGCTGCAAGAGCGATGGACAAAGACATTGTCCGCCTTAAAATAATTTTTGCTATAACCTTCCGTGTTATGTTCTAGGGCGGAGTAGCAGCCCGTTATGCCGACCTGAAAGATAGTAAAATCTCCACTCTGACTACCAGTCACAGCCACAAGGTGTCGCAGTTTCACAAACATCTCAAACAGTCTGTTGGCCCTAACCTGGCCAAGTTGCAGGTACGGTATTTGAATTATTATGCATGTATGTTAAATGGAATTAGGAAGTCTTGTGTTTTGGGTGCATGCCATGAAATATGTGTGTATATCTTGTTGTAGCTAATGATTATGTTAACATGTAAAATAAAATATGTTGAAATTAAATCATGTAAATTTTTAAAACAGGTGACTCCTTTGAACAATAAGGACTTCAACTTTGTTCAGTTCTTGCAAGAGATAGCATCCGAGCAAGCATTTGAAGTGACATATGTAGATATTGAAGAAAAGTCAATGACTGGGCGGTGTCAATGCCTTGTGCAGCTTTCTACTTTGCCGGTGGCTGTCTGTTATGGATCAGGACACACCAGCAAGGATGCTCAGTCTTCTGCAGCCCAGAATGCTTTAGAGTACCTTAAGATCATGACTAAAAAGTGAATGTCTCAATATCTTGCGACATCAATTTCAAATGTAAGGTGCTCCACAGCATGCTTATATGATCTTAACCAGTTTATTTTTTATTGTAAACTAATTAATGGTGCACAAATGATATTTGAGCTTGTGATTGATGTCGCCAGGTTTTGAGCCTATACTTATCTTTATTACCACTTCCCATTTGAATGTGGCATTATGCCTGTGTGCCAGTAGCACTTCGGGCTATGCTTTATAACTGGCATATTTGCAGTATCTTACTTGTGATTTTTTTCTATTTACATGATATATTTCTTCAGGTCTAGTATCCATGCAATTTATAATTTTACTATCAATTTTTTCTTTATCATTTACATGATCTTCACCTCAAATATCCATAATAGGCTAGATGACACCTTAGTCAAATTTGTTACTTTTTATCATCTGTCAAAACGACAATTTTGTATGAAAAATTACTAACTACAAAATTGTGACTGTTTTAGACTACTCAATTGAACAATATATTTCACTGTATATTTGATTTAAATTCGTAATAATAATAAAAAGCTATGTTAATTCTATTTTCTGAGATGTTTTGCGATATTAGTTTTAATGAAGTGGACATTGGTATTTATTTACGATACAGTCATCTACCCAATTGTTAGTAGCCATTTTTATGTACCTACACTTTTTCTCGTCTGACAAGTGATCTCTCACTTGTACTATTACTGCCAATGTGCGAGGATAAATGGCATAGCCCGTAAATTTAAATGAAACAAAGTATGGAGTGGTTACATAATAAAATACAAGCTATACTTTGCATAGAATTAGTGTAATTTTCCCAGCGTGGAAATTACTTAATAAAAAAAGAAAAAAATACAAAAAAAAATTTAAAAACAAAAATGTAAAAAAAAAAACGTGTGGATATTTCCAGTTTAATATTCAGCATTATTTAGGCATGTTTTTGCATTCATATTAATAAAAAATGTATACTTATCAAACAAAAGTTGAATTCTTAGCTTTTAATGTGTATTATAATAATGGCATAGCCAGTCATATTTTTCCATTTCTGTTCAACCAGGTATATTCTTATTTATCATAAATTTAGTTAAGTGTCGTGTGTTAAGAAGCTATCTAACATGCTGAGCATTAAACGGAAAAAAAAAATTCTCAGCTAGTAAAGTCTTGTTGACGAACTGCCCGACCTTTGCTTTGTAACAAGCTCCATTTTACTATAAACTTGAACTTACGAACTTTTTACAAAATGCAAGGGTTGGAATTTGTGTGTGACTTGTGAGGCAGGATTGCAGTGAGCATTTATTTAAATTTGAACCAGTTGTCTAGGTTTTCTTTTGAATACAAGATAGATAACTTTGCAGGGAAGCTGAGAACTACGTGCTAGAGTGAATTTATCACTGGAATTAGTGGTTGCGAAGTTAGGATCCCTTGCCTGTGAAAATGGGCATTATTTTAATGCAAAGTATAGAGGTTGTAACAATTTCTAACTGTACAGAGTCGTCGTCAGTGCTTGCTTTCCAGTTACCAGGCAAAGACGAGGATCCTGCACGCACCAAGTTTCTTTTAAATTGAATGGTGTGAGTTCAACCTGCCCATTGTAAAACATCGCACTGTTCAAGTTAGAAAAGACTACTCGAGTAAAGGATTGGAGTTCTGTTCAACCAAGACCAACTAAATAAAATTGTAATGTCTAATTGTGGAGACATTAATGAAATAATGTTTATGTATTATTTTGTGTTTAGTGAGTCTTGGTTTTACTTATTCTTGTGATTAATCTCAAGATATTGAATAGTAGTAAATAATAGATTATTGTCACTTTTTGGATGTTATCACACTACTGACACTAAAGTTTTTAAACATGTAGACTAACTAACTTAATTTTTGCTATGAATTGTTTCTGCGCTAATTTAAATAAATTTGATGTTGCTTAACTATGAAATTGTTTTTCTTCTCACTTTACCTTTTTTTTACATACAAAGACGGTTAAAAGAAAACTTTTCATTCCAACAGAGAAAGATTAGCCGAAATAACCGATAAGCTTTGAAATATAACTCAAATGTAATATTTAATAGGTACTATTTAATACTTCGGTTATAATAATTGGTATCTACCTCATAAATAACAGCAAATTACAAAATGTAACGTGAAGATAACCTCCCACAGTTCGGTCTCCGCAAGAGTTTATATCATTACAATAGTAGGGAACCAATGATAAATAATAAATGAATTTACTCGCGCGTTATAGGGACCTATTGCATTTGATAGAATCAATAAATTCGTAAATCGTCTATAGACTTTCAAAAATGTAAAGGGAGGAAACTAATAAAATATTCGAGCAGATTAGATGTTTAGTAAATAAATAACTTCGAAATCAACTTTCTAAAAAGGTGATGGTCAAAGCATCACATATGCCAGTTGTACCTTAAGACTATAAACTGATACCGTAAGATTTGTCTAACAATATCCATCTCATCTGAACACATGCTCTTTCCTGATCGGCTCCCACTTCGCCGCGTCATCCTAAGGAACGGTACAATCGTTACGAGTGATAATAATTTTACCACTTGTAAATTTTTTAAAGATGCTTAAATAGTACATCTATTTAAGCATCTATAATCTTTCTTACCAACCACACAAGTAAACGACACTCCAGTGGCATCTTAGGTAAATTATTATTTACGTAGCATTACCAACAACACCACTTTTTATTAATAGTTTTGCTCCTAGTCACGTCGATATTTAATCATATGGTGTAGGCAACTATTCCAATAAAAAAAACTCAACCCATTTTAATTTTGTACTACTCTATAATCGACAGTTGATCTCTAGCACGATGTCATCACGGAAGAACAGGGTCTTATGTCACACGAGTGTAACCTGCGGTGTAACTAAGTGGAATCCACGCAAAAGGTATGTATGTACTTTTTTCTGTATGAATTTACTGTACTAAAAATTTGGTATATTTTTTTAACAGTTTATTTTATTTTAAATTAATAATGAAAAATGTGTTTGAATTAATTTCCAAATCAATTTCATTTCCATTTCTTAAGTTTACTCTTATGCGTGCATTTAAACTCTCTCAACTGTGCTTTCCTTGACATATCCATAGCACTATTCTCGGATGGATTACAGCATTTTAAATTTTTTCTGCGCAGCACCGTAAAAGATTTTGTTGGACTTAATGACAAGGCAAAGTTTCGTCTTTCTGGATGCTCTTGTTCATCTAATATCCAAGTTTCTATTTCTCTGGAAGGCGTCAAGTTTGGAGTACAACAATCTTCAAATATATTTTCATTGTAGTTGAATTCTGTATTTTTGTCTATCAAGATTCCAATCTGCGGTTCATCAAGTCGTTTAGAATTATTTTCTAAATCTTTGTTGTCAGTATCACAATAATTTTGTAAATCCTTATTAAAATCATAAAATTGTGGAGGTGGTGTATAAATTTCCTTGCTATCAGTATAAAGTGTACACTGCAAAAGAGTTTTTGGATCGAACATTGATTGATCTATATTGTGATCTATATCAGGTTTTAAATTAATTTCGACAGGTATGTTAAGTAGATCTAAATCTACATCAGTTATAGATTGAGACAATTGCCACTCATTTATAGAATCCCCTTGAAACTGAATGTTATCATATACAATTTCTTCTTTTTTTTTCAATGCTAACTCATTGTTCACTATTTTCATAGCCATTGGTATTTTTTGATATACTTGCTGATTTTCTTCACGCTGGTAAATTATTGTTTCTGGTAAAGACGTTTGTAGGTGTTTAATATTACTAATTTGAAAAGGTTTTTTCGATTTTAATGAAGTTATTTTGCTCGTAGTTTTTTTATTTGGTGCTGCATAAATTGGAGATTGTTCTTTAATAGTTTCATTTCTGTAAATAAAATATAAATTTTAGTGTTTCAGAATCTTAAAAGTTGGAAGATATACTTTAAAATGCATGTAACATACCCTAAGATTTTACTATATTTTTGTAATATATTATGGACTTCACTTGGTGGAGTTTTTACAATGTTGTCATTTTCTTTCCCTTCCGTCCTGTTTAAAGCCATTCTTGTCAAATGCTTGACATCATTAACATCATCAGCGTTGTCGTTTATTTCATTGTTAACAGTGTTGATAAGTACCATATTTTTTCTTGAGTTATGGTGCAAGACTTTAGAAATACTTTGAGTACCATTAATTTCTTCGTTATTCGTATAATTCCTGTCATAAAACATATTTTTCATGTTCTCTGCAGCTATATTGCTGGAAGCACGTACTTGATGAGCTGGTTCGTCTTTGTTCTGTAAGTTCCAATTAACTGCTGGTGGTGTACACTGTACTGTAGCTAGATTATAACCACTACTGTTTAGCTTATTATCATAAATCGGCTTTAGAGGTGGATTATTTTCAAATTCCTTTATATTACTAAGATTTATAATATCTGACTCCGTACTATAACTTGGTTGAGACCGACTAGTAGAAACTATTGCAGTGATATTAAAATCCATTTTAATTTCTTTCTTAATTACCCGGATGTTACAGTCGTTCATTTCTGTGGTCCCTCTATCAGCTGTTTTTGTTGATAAATAATACTTCATGACGTATTCATTTCTGTTTCCATGAAAATAGGTGTTACTTGAGCAATAGCCCATTAGCTGGGTCTTATTGTAATTATTGGTATAAACTGGTTTAAAGATAATTTGTTGGTCATTATTGTTTACTGCGGTTGTCACATTTATTCTTTGGCATCCGTCCGAATATGTATGTGTTATAGCTCTTTTGTAATCATCAGTCTTAAATAAATGGGTCTTTTTGAATTCGTAACTTTCAAAACAATTTTTATTGGATATCTCCTCTATGCCTGTAATGTTTTGTTGCATGGGTTTTCTACCAGTCACATCAACCATAGTACATTCACAAGGTTTATAGGTAACAGGCGTTAAATTGAAATTATTGTCTTCTATTATTGACATTTTTTTAAGACTTCTATCAGTCGTGTTAGTACTTTTCCCTGTGAATGGTAATATGTCCCTAGTTATTTCTACACTTTTCACACTATCCCTATTACTGGATAAAATAGTTTCTCTGTCTAATAAAGGAACATTTTTTTTGTTTGTTTCTGTTACCAATTCTTTACAGTCAACATGAATATTATCAGAGTTTGATTCATATGCATCTACTGAGTTATTAGGCTTTTGAAAAATGTCATTCAAAGCGCTGTCAACCGTATTTGAGTCATTTTGGCTAGCATTGAATATATTACTCTCTTTTACGGCGTCTGATTGCATGAAAACAGGACTTACTACATTATTAATTTGGTGAGTTTCATTATAATCCGTGCCAATATTTGATTGACCTTTTGTGACTAATGCCTGAGTACTAAAGTTTACTTTTGTGTCTTTAATATTCTTTTGTCCACCTAATATTTCCTTTATTTCATAATGAGGATAAAGTTTATGTGTAGGTAAGTTTCTCACGCTTTCTGATTTAGCAATTTCAATTTCATTCGAATATTCTGTTTTATCCGAAACAGTATTATCTTCATTCAATAATGAGTGTATATTAGTGTCATGTGTTTTAGTTTCAGTTTTTGTTTTTAGTATAAACTTATTGATGTAATCCTTAATGCTATCTGAAAGTTCGTGATATTTACTAGGTTCTACAGTTTCATCATTGTCATCACTCAAATCCATCTTCTTTTCTAATTCATCAATGAATGCGTAATTTGATTTGGTAGGTTTGACTTTTCGGGTTTTATGTTTATACCGACAAGGTATTTTATTAATTGTTTCATACTTTAACGCTGATGAGCCTCGAGAGATATCAGTCTCTGAACAATTAGTAATATGTTTAAGATTTGATTTTTTTTTGTGAATTATTCTTTGAGACATTTCTTTTTCAATTTCAGTTAGTATACTATTGATATTTTCTTCATTATATGTAAAATTTTCATCATCATCTAAAACTAAATTCGTGTATTGGCTATTATAATTGGATTCAGTATTTATTTCATTCTTACTTATATTTTCTGTTCTGTTAGAATTAAAATTAAAATTTTCTTTAATGATTTGAGATTCAGTCTCAAACTTCTTTTTTAGATGTTCTAAGTTTTTTATGACAGCGTTTTCTCTTTTCTTCTTCCCCTTACACTCACTTTTGTCAACGTCACTGCTCTCATTTCTTTTGCGTTTTCTAAGTAACTCATTTTTATTTTCTACACTATTATTTATTAGTTCATCATTTATATGGTAGTTTGTATTTGGTGATCCAAGTAAATTATTCAAATCTTTGAAAACGTACTCTGATTGCACGTCAAGGCCAACTGAAGAAGTATAGTAATAAATTTAGTACTTTAATAAATACTAAATACATTGCTTATTTAAAATATGATATGACTACTCACCAAAAGTGCTGCTAATGCAGTGAGCAAATATTCTATGTTCACAGTTATGTTGCCGTCTTATTACATGTGTAATTGTACCATCGAAAACTCCTAATAAATCAGTATCTCTGTAATTTATACGAGGATTATGAATCATTTAGATAGCATTTGAACATTATTATTATAAAGAAATACCCACTTGAATGAGTTAAGCAATAAAAGATGATTGGTAGAATCGCCCACAACAATATAGCTTTTATGAGTTCCTCCAGCAGTTAAATGATCTACGTTTTCTGCTAAAAAGCTTTGATTTAACAATTTTAGCTGTATCATCACACTGGCCTCATCTATTGGTGTCATAAGAAGTTGATACTTTGGAAGCAAGCTTATTTGTCTTCGGAGATCGTTACCCGCTGGTGGACCCTTATTCATTATCTTAAATTGAAGAAATAATAGATTTTAGAAAGGTAATTGCTTACTATACCTATTTAAGTTAAAATAGAATAGGTGCTTATTAATTAACATAGTAGATTTATCCACATAGTAGATATATCCATTGTTTTAATTTCAAGTTTTGAAATGTTTAGTAACAACAACTTACCCGTTCTAGATCCCTCGGATGACTTTCTTCAAGCAACATAAAATTGACTTTTCCAGCTGTTGCTAATAGTGTGCTAAATGTAGGGCCAATACCCGTTAATTGTTTGCTCACAAACTGAGAGTTCTCCCAAAGATGAGCTGCTATACATTTAGCAAGTATAATAGAGTTGAGCACAGCTGAATAAAATTTTAATTGACGAGATACTAAATCTAGACGCGTCACGTATGCTACTAAACCTGTTAATATTATAATAAAACTACATTTTAAAATGAACACGTGAGTTAATAACATAATTTGAAATGAACAAATTTTTGGTGAGTAATATAGTAGATAAATGACTCAGAAATTGTCTTGGATATAATTGCTTGGTGTATGTACCTGAAATTGTTATGCTTCTTCTCCAGCCTTAGGATTCCGAGAATCCACTAATAAGGAGCACAATCCAAATAAAAGTATATAAACTGGAATGAATTATGCAGAAAATTGCCATTTGATAAAAAATTGAATTCGGTTTCATATTTTTGTTCGTTAATTTATTTCTTTAATCTTTAATTTAATTAGAAGGATTGTAAAAGTATTGTAAGCAATGATATTTTAAAACTAACAGATATATTACCTACATAAAATTCGATCTCTAAAACACACTGATGCACACACAGTAACTTAAATATCACAAGGTCACACTACTTTAACAAGAAGATTTTAGCTTACTCTGCTATACTATCCTTGCTAAAGATACGGTCTATGTCCAGCAGTGCACTATTTAAGGCTATTGATGATACTACCTTAGATGAGTCGCAAAAGTGTTGAAATTTAATCACCACGAGTGAAAAAGAAATAAATAAAATCTATAAAATCTAATTACAAATTAATTTTAATTTTATGGATTTTTTAACTTAGTTATTTGTTAATGGATTTTCGTAATATTTTCGGGGCATGTGAATTATATTGTTTATCATGGATACGTTAAAAGTTCTAATGATTACGAAATAAGTGCACCGTCGTGGTAGTAACGCAGCGCAAGCGGCACGCAACATCCACAACGTTTTGCTCGCTTTCATTGTAGAAATTTCTGGAAAATTATGAAAATGACTAATTAAAAGCGATAGAGGAAGCTTATTAAACTCAATCTATTCACAGCACCTTATAACATTAGCATCAAAGCAATATTGGTTCATTTGTGTCAAATTGTTAAGGTAAAAAAGCTTAACAAATGCAAGACCCACGAATTCAATCTTCGATTTCGATCTTCAACGTAAAGCTCACATCCTTACGTGCTGCACTACTTTTACCTTGCACTACTCAACAAACACAAATGAAAGAATTTTGAACGGCATTGTTACATACGACGATAAATGAATTCTGTTTGACAATCGCAAGCGTTCAGTAAATTATTTTAATTTTGGTTCAACAACTAAGTAACGCCCTAAACGAACACTTAGCCCTAGAAAAGTAATGGTCACTGTTTGTTTGTCTAGTGCCCGTGCGATTTATCATAGTTTCTTATCAAACGAGATGAATGTTACTGCGGATTAGTACAATGAAGAATTAAACACAAGGGTGGAGAAGCTCGCGCGTCTCTCGTTGGCAAAGTTGCACCCGTTGCATGGTTGAATACTTTGATTAATAGTTATAAAAATATACAAAAAAAAATAACTTATTTAACAAAAAAATGTAATTTCATTGATCACACTTTTTTTTTGGTTGTCGGGGTGGAACATCCCTTCGGATCCCCGGCTCCTCAAGGACGCAGAAGCTAGAAGCATCATGTGTTTTCACTATAAACCACCCCAACGGCCGACCACTGATACTCTACTCGGGAAGGAACCAGGCCATGTGATTTCAGGTCAGGGCCTTGTCTCAGGGGAAAAATACTTTCTCCCCTCAATGCCGGCGTGACGACCCGATTGCACCCCAAGTGATCCCCTCTCCTACAGCAGCCATTAATCTGCCATCGCTCTCTGGTTATTTTAATTCACCTCTTACCGTGTGCACAGGTATAACATTTCTACATACTTTTTAAAAAAATCATTGGTTGTAATATAATCTGATTAAAATTCAATACAAATAATATACATACTAAAAACATACAGATTGTATATATTCGGTAATTTACGGCAGTTAAGGCATGTAGTGGGGCGCGTGATAGCTGTTTTTTACAAATGCCGTCGTTTATTAGCGATTTGTATCTCACAAAATAACAGAGATATCGATATCAGTGTTTTCCAAAAGAGGTGCAATATTGAATTAAGTTGTATTTGTAACTTAAAAAAACAGCCTTATAGCGACATGGTTTTTTCTGCATAACTCGATCCAATTTTGGTTAGAATTTCAAATAAATATCTGTGTTAGTAATTTTGTATAGGAAGACCCTGAATTTCCACAAAATTTATATTGTATCGAAAAAATACGTATTTACGCTAAGAAACTTGGTATTTTTGAAATGAGATTTTTTTAAGATTGAGTGTTAACGAGTACATGGGTCACCTGCTTGCCAGTGACTACCGATTGTCATGAATAGTTGCAAATTTACTACTAGGTACTGACATTTACAAACTCTATCTGCTATACTCATAATTTTCATAGCCTCCTGGTTTAGTGACGGGTCAGGGATCGCAAGGCATCCAAGAACAGCTTGAATTATGCTGTAAAAATGTCGATATAAGGGTTAACTTTTAAATAATTCATGAAATCAGACAAATGAAAGTCCGTTGCCAGCAAAGGACAACACTACAATTTATTATTAAAGCGACATGACAATGACCACTTAGGTACGTTGTCACTGCCACTATTGTGTGTCATATTTTTCATCACCATTTTATATTAGACAACTTACATATGACAGTCCTTTGTCAATCACCACCGTTTTAGTATAATATGAGGAGGGTTATTAACTGTAGGTACTATTTACTAAAATGTTTATTTGAATTTTTGTTGTTCTAATAGTAAAAATCATAATTAAAATAATAGAAACTTAATTGGAAATGTACTCAATCTATTAAACTTGAATGTCATTACAGCATAAAACGGAAAGAAATATTAATACAAAAATTGTTATAAATAAATAAATAAATATGCCACAAGATCGCTATTTCTAGTAGTTGAGTAGGTAACTGTAAAAGTTTTACAAATTTCAATAAACTTTTTTAGATTTTAATCTAGATAATAAAATAGTAAATGAGTGGGTGTGGTGCCTAAACCATGCTTGATTTTTAGTTTAAGTAAAACAACATTGCCCAAAAAAGCATCAAAACTTACCAATTAAGCTTCATTTGCCTGGTGCTTATCTTCCCTTTCATAGGGAAACGTATTGTGGCTGCAGATTGGTTTCTGTTAAGCGCATTTAGACATCGTCGTTCGTCAATTCGTAAGTGCATATTGGACAGTTCATGACTCTCGCATATTATTGTTAGAAGACGTTCTAATGATTCTGTGCCTTCTATCTATATAATATAGAAAAAACACAAATAAGTACATATTTAAAAATACTGACTGAATGTTCTTGTAAAATTAGACTCTTCATTTTTTTCTATTATTATTATTATATTATGATATTATTGTATTATATACACAGGCAGGCAGTTGAAACAACTGATAAAAGCGTGCATCCTGCAAAAGTTTCCATTAATTTTATGATATTATTGTATTATATACACAGGCAGGCAGTTGAAACAACTGATAAAAGCGTGCATCCTGCAAAAGTTTCCATCAATTTTATGATATTATTGTATTATATACACAGGCAGGCAGTTGAAACAACTGATAAAAGCGTGCATCCTGCAAAAGTTTCCATCAATTTTATGATATTATTGTATTATATACACAGGCAGGCAGTTGAAACAACTGATAAAAGCGTGCATCCTGCAAAAGTTTCCATCAATTTTATGATATTATTGTATTATATACACAGGCAGGCAGTTGAAACAACTGATAAAAGCGTGCAGCCTGCAAAAGTTTCCATCAATTTTCTTTTTTGGATTAAGAAAGAATTTTTATTTATTTCTGTCCCAAGACTAAAAGACTTAATTTACTTATATTACTATAAACAGCCATGGGTCAATATAAAAATCAAACATTTTGAATTAATAAATTTGAAAATATAGTACAATTAAATAAATAAATCGATTCTACTCTTTACTCAATTTTTAAGATTAGTGACGTTCTCCGTTCTTAACTCAAATTCCACTATTAGAAGTATAAAGGAGCAGTAGGTTTAGTTTAATATCACCTTAAATATTACAGTTTAATTTTATGTCATATTTAAATTAGTTTAAATGTAATGCGACTATATGTAACTGCGAGACAACAATGGAAGTTGTTCTGCACATTTATTCTAACAAATAGTACAAATGTCAGTTGTTACACTTTCATTTATTGAAGTTATTTTTTTATATTAGCTGCCAAAATGACTCTACTTTGCCTGATGGATAACATGAGTACAACCCAAGAGTGGTGGTCACGATCCTCTTTGTGAATTTGGACAATACAGCATGGTGACCCACACTATGGCGTCCTAGTGGGAAGGAAACACGTGCCCTGGTAGTGAGTTTCAGGTTTTGATTGTTCAGCACAGGAACGAATAGCCAAACTGTTTAGTTCAAGAGCGTATGTCTTGCACTTTGAAACGGTGGCTTCCAAGGTCAACATATGCTGTCATGTAGAGGAAAGGAGAAGGTGTGACCAGTTGGAAGAGCTCGTCAGAACGCTCTTCATGATAAAAGGTATAGAGGATTGCCATAGCGACGACATCTCTTGGCAACTGCAGAAGTTCAAGGAGAAGTTCGGTGGCTTGGGGCCTGTGCAACCGCTCGAGAGTTGAACCTGGGTCTTATAAAGAAGACGCAGATACTCGGGTGAGAAGAACCGTCTCAACTTGTACAGATCACCTAGCTTCCGTGAGGCCCCTTAGTGACGCTATCGATGTTCTTAAGTGAGTTGAGATCCTGACATCCATACTCAGAATACCGAGTTTATCTTCTAGTAGCAGTTAAGTATTCTAAAAAGTGGGGAAGGGAAGGAACGGAGAAAATCAACGACTATCAACTAAGCTCATCTTGAAATTTGGAGCATTTTGGAAAAGAAATAAAGTTCTTTTCGTCTACAAAAACACAAACTAATTTAAATACAAACCAAAACAATTGGGTAGATGACTGTATCGTAAATAAATACCAGTGTCCACTTCATTACAACTAATATCGCGAAACATCTCGGAAAATATAATTAACATAGCTTTTTAGTATTATTACAAATTTCAATCATATATACAGTGAAATATATTGTTCAATTGAGTAGCCTAAAACAGTGACGTCACAATTTTGTATTTAGTACGTTTCTCATACAAAATTGTCGTTTTGACAGATATTAAAAAGTAACTAATTTGACCTAGGTGTCATCTAGCCTATTAAAGATATTCTAAAATGTTAAATCAAGTATATAACGTCATCTATTTTCCATGACTAATAAAGGCATAATGATTTACCGATAATCTTTTTCTATCACTCGAGAAACGTCTAATATAGCATATGTATCAAATAAATTTAACCTTCGGCAGTTGCTATCAACCTAATGCCTTTGATTGATAATGGATTAGCAATATCACTCATATTATAATAATATACATATTCATGAGTAATCATGCATTATCGATTATATAAACGAAGTTGGGAGCACCTGCTAAAACTTTCTGTATGTTGTCGACGAATAAATAAGGAAAACAGCCGCTATTAGTTCACTTCTAGGAATGGTTTATGGTCTTGAGTCTTAAGACAGTCGTTTTTAAATTTTAAAATAAATACATAAACTTTGAATAATTATCACACAGCTATTACACTTTGTTACATTGTTATAATTTGAAAATCTCCGTGCGATGACGGATTTAGTCTACGGAGTATCACCATCGATTCATGCCGTGAGTATCGTAAGAGGTGATCAAGGAAGCGAACTATCCAGAATAACATCACTCAATGCAACGAGAAGGAAAACTTGTACCAACCCGTTTGGCGAGCGTAGTAAGCCAAGGCCTCCTTCCTGAGAGAGGCCTATGTCCAGTAGTGGACTGTTTGATGCCGTTGATGTATGTATTGAGTCTGACAATAATAACGATATATCAAAAATATTACCGACGACGGTACTTTGTTATTATTTAATCAAATCCAAGAGCAGTTATCGACACTTGCAATTGGGTCAATAAAAGAATAGTTGCTTTTGCAATGACACTTAAATATTACATGTGGGAGTCGATGATACTATGCCTTTTAATATCTTTAAAAAATATTTGTTTTGATAACTATTAGATTAGTCATCTAATTGAGATGATCTAAGTGAGAGAAAGAATGGTAATATAGTTTTTACCCTCATCAATAGCTTCATAGTTTCTAAATCCAAATAAAATATCGACATCAGGCGTCCAGCCTCAGTAGATTCTATGCAACTGGCTTCGTCCATAGTTATGAGGCCTGAAGAAGCTAAACCGTTCATTGCTTTTATGCACAAATCTGGAAAAAAAGGTCTATTATATTAATTAATTCCTATATTCATTGTAATATTATTGTAATTCATAATAAGACAAGGTTATTAAACACTGATATATTTTTAGATACTTATTTAATATTAATAAAATTATAATTGTTACGATTTCATATTTTAAATTCTGGTTCTTATTTCTGAAATTCAGATTTTATGTAGAAATAATTATATTTCGTTAATTTATCGATGCACTTTTGTAATTTTGATTAATTTTTTTGCTACCTAAAGCCTAAAAGTCGTTGAAATGGTCATTGTAATTCAATAATATAAACAAGTATGTCTTAATATCATATGTCAATCTTCAATGGATCAGCAATGAAAACCCATTGAAAAATCAGGCGCACATTGAGTTATTATTGAGATGTAGCTCATTCTGATGCTAAATAAATAATGACCTTGGAGACTTACAAAATCAATAAAGTTTTACATATTTCTTAGAGTAATTCAAATCTATAATTCTACGTCGAATAATATGACCATCGGACAAATAAACTAAAGAAAAAGTCTCTTTCGTACAAATTTGGCAATAGCAGCAATGATTTTAAACCAGTCTTTTGTGGTCAATGCCGCATGTGTTCTAATGATTTGATACGGCGCTCGGCGGCGGCGTAGATCCAGGTCATGATTCTATATTACAGTATTTAAAATTCGTTTTAGTTACTGCTATTTCACTGCTATATCTCGTTGGTAAAGATTATCAAACCACCTCGGCTAAATTCCAAAAATCTCTTTTATAAGTTGTATAAATAAACACTGTAAATGTTATAATAAAAAATAAATGTCCATAAATGTTCGCAAATTATGCTGTTGTTTCTGATGTTCGTTATTCACGTCAAATAAGTTAAATATTTATTTCAAAGTTAGAATTTATTATTAATTAAAAATGACCAGTGAACTTCGTATTATCGCCAGAAATTTAAATTTAACTTTTTACGTTAGTTACTTCATATATCTTACTAAGTTTTACAAACTAAAGTTCTGAATGCATCCATAAACATTTGACAACGAACAAATATATCGATCCGTTGTCATAACAACATAATTTATGTGCATTATAAAATGTAAGTACGCGATAATCTGAATAATATTTGTAATATGTTCTTTTATTTGAAGAGATCCGAGTTTGTTGTCCTGAGTTCGTGACGAGGCAAATTTTGTTTAGAAAAATAAAATTATTATATGTTACTATTTTCTAGGCATTTTTTTCTTATTATCTCATCACCAGATTAGAAAACAAAAGTTACCTTCTGTTTCATAATTTGAAATCTCATCATCAATTTTTTTCTGGACTTCCACAAATTCTTCACGACTAAAACTTGCCAAATCAGTCTACCTATTCCCGAGTTTTGATAGAATAACAAACAGATTTTTTTAATATATAAGATATATGATGTGTGTTTTTGAGATGCATTTTTTGCTGTTAAATTTTCTTTTCCTTACAAGATCCTTATACATGAGAAAATTATAAGTAAAAATTAGGGGCCGGCAGCAAGAAACTTGACTAAACCGAATGGCCTGTCACTCTATTGACCCTGACAGCTATACGAGAGGTCGTGGTTTTGATTCCCACCTAGGAAAAATAATTGTGTGATGAACATAATTATTCTGTGTTTGACAATACTTTATTCATAACATATGTGTATTAAGAAATAACTATGTTTATGAGCTAACTGATTACACTGCCTAATTTGGGATCAGACGGCTGATTGTATGAAGTTTCAAGTTATTAAAAAAGTGAAGAAGAATAAACGTAGTTAATTAACATTCCAATGATGTAATATTTTCGCAGCATTTACTACGATTTAGTACAAACACATACGACAAGGGGCCTTCAACGACATCAGAAATAGCTTTGCGATTAAAGGGCATAAATAATTACACTATAAAATAAAAGAACGTAGCGGATATATTTAAAGAAGATAGATCTAAGACATAGGTTATTTTCTTACTAACTATATTTATATGTTTTGTTACTACATAACATGTCTACCTATAGTTTGAATTCTTTATAAACTTTCATCAAATGCCGGTATATTCATATTTAATAGAAGCAGAAAGATAAGGTTGCTAACACAATCAACAATACAGGTGTCGGGAGTGTTCATAAGCCACAAGGCAAGTCAGTAATCGCTGCCATCTGACATACATTTTGCATAATCGTTAAAAACAGTTTAGGTCAAGTCAGCAAAAAACTGACACAACTCGATTCTGTTCTAGCTTGTCTAAAGTATGAATCTTTCGCATTAAGCTCTTCACTTGCACGTAAGAATAAAGTTTCTGTGCATGGACAAATGCTAAAGATCACCGAATGGCAACAAACATCATCCGTCACTCACGATCCGGAACTTAACCAAGGCCATCCAGGACAAGGAATAACAAACTTGCTTTTCACGCCGGTATAATAATTTTTATTGTAAGTGTCCATAAATTATTCTGGTCCTTGCCATCAAAGGGCATCACACATGTCTCTCTTTCATCTTTTAGAAATTACAAATCACATAGTGGACTAATGTTTGACTGTGATTTTTACACGTTACATAAGAAAATTGACCTTTGAAGGAGAAAAACTAAAACCCGATTGTAAGAAACTTGTGTTTAGTATTCCATTGTCCTTGGGAATTTGATAACCTAATTCAGTGACAATATGTAACGTACATAAGAAAATTGACCTTTGAAGGAGAAAAACTAAAACCCGATGGTAAGAAACTTGTGTTTAGTATTCCATTGTCCTTGGGAATTTGATAACCTAATTCAGTGACAATATGTAACGTACATAAGAAAATTGACCTTTGAAGGAGAAAAACTAAAACCCGATGGTAAGAAACTTGTGTTTAGTATTCCATTGTCCTTGGGAATTTGATAACCTAATTTAGTGACAATATGTAACGTACATAAGAAAATTGACCTTTGAAGGAAAAAAACTAAAACCCGATGGTAAGAAACTTGTGTTTAGTATTCCATTGTCCTTGGGAATTTGATAACCTAATTCAGTGACAATATGTAACGTAGATAAGAAAATTGACCTTTGAAGGAGAAAAACTAAAACCCGATGGTAAGAAACTTGTGTTTAGTATTCCATTGTCCTTGGGAATTTGATAACCTAATTTAGTGACAATATGTAACGTACATAAGAAAATTGACCTTTGAAGGAGAAAAACTAAAACCCGATGGTAAGAAACTTGCGTTTAGTATTCCATTGTCCTTGGGAATTTGATAACCTAATTCAGTGACAATATATAACGTAGATAAGAAAATTGACCTTTGAAGGAGAAAAACTTAAACCCGATGGTAAGAAACTTGTGTTTAGTATTCCATTGTCCTTAGCAATTTGATAACCTAATTCGGTGATTCAGTGACAAACAATAAAATAACTGCATAAAACAGTTTTTTTTTTGTAAGACAAACGGTGACTCTGGTTAAGCCTATCCCGAAATATTGTTTCATGGGAAAATTTTCAGTCACTATTGAATGCATTTCTTGCTACTGCAAAAGGGTTAGATTTCTCATTTAATTTCATGTTTATTGTATTTTAGATTAGATAAATTTCATAAAGCATTGTTTACACCTCATTGTGTCATCACCTAAAGGTTAGCTACCATATATGTCATATAAGATGGTTTATCTGTATGCAATGTAATAACAGGAAAGATAAACAAAAAACAAAAGCTTATAAAAGCAATATTACTGCAATATTACGAACAATGTTCTATTTTCTGTGTTTATGAATATATATAAATAAATAATTAATGAAATGCTGCAGTCACATGACAGCGGTGATACCAGTGATTCTGAATAATCTTATGTAGGTGGTAATTTTATACGTAATGTACATTGAAAAACATACACATACCGATATTAAAATAAAAGTTGAGGTGGCTTAAGCAAAAATAATAAAAATTATAACGTTTGAAGATATAAAATAATATTCCAATATCACTTTAATATATTTGGGATTGTTATGTCTGGTAAAATATCTACCGAAACTGGCTGAAACAGGTGGAACCACAAAGATAGCCGGAATTAAGTGTGTCAAGATCGTTAAACAGTGAAGATTGAATCTTAAAAGTGGCATCTACATGATTTTAAATCGTTTATTTTGGATAAACTCCCATGTATTTAGCAATTATCATAACAATGCAAAGTACGAGTAGGTAAGATGTGTAAAACATTGGAGTATCTTATTTATACTAGAAAATTAGAAATAGGAAAGTTTAGATGAATCGAGTGCATGTAAATCAAACCAGATAACAAAATTTGAGACAGAAACACTCTATAGAATGGAATAGAACATGGGTTACGATTCATCTTGGAAAAATTAGTTGAGAAATCGACATTGTATGTATCGCAAAGCTACGGCCATAAGTTAGTCTTTCGGACTTCAAATATATAGGTAATATATTAGTAATAAAAATCATTTTTCTTAATGAATTAAAAGCACTTATTATTTTTACACACAAACAAGCGTTTTAATTAGATAAGTACCCTTATAGTAATTATCAAACTTTAATTGACGTAAACATAGTAATTGTTGAAAGAGTTTAAATTTATATATGTACATAAAAAATTGAGATAACACCATACATTAAATATCTCTAAAAAAATGTTTCACGCTTTTTAAAGATAACCAAATTTCTAATGTGTTTTGAGGCGTAGCTAAGTGTGGGTGAAGTGAGCCCTAGCTTAAGACTTCGCACTTAAAGGGGCTTCAAGGGGCACCTTTAACTGTGATGCCCTCAGATTTTATCACAGGTGGTTAATTCATTTTGTTCGAAACAGAACATCACAAAAAAGGATTTTCGTGCCACCTTCAAAGACTACGTCGAGACTTGTCGTATTTATGTCTTTTATCTACCATGTATCAAAGCAAGTTTCTTATATTTTAGAACGAAAAGAAAAAGGGCCTCGCTCACATGAATTCGCCCACGTCTATACTAGTCTGTGCTACGCCTCTGAATACGTTAACAATATTCAAAGTAACTTATAATTGTTTTTTTTTATTGTAAATTGTTTAGAGTATAAAATTAACGATAATCGTTTAACTAATAGTTTTAGTAATTACCCATGTATAATATAACAAAAAATAGGAAATATATAAACATAGTAAGAGGTGCATACACACTCTTAATAAAAATATAATTCATTACTTTTTTTAATTTAAAAAAAATCAGCCTTTTAACATAAAATATTTTAAAACTGCACTATATAAAAAAAATACAAATGGTAACAAAGTTTCTCTTTTATCTTATCCTTTTTATGACTAATTTTATCAATATAGTTATAGGTGTTTCTCTTATTCACTCTTTTAGGGCTAACAGACAAACTATAGTTAAACTGTAAACTAATGAAATTATTTTTTAAGGGACAAACGAGCCAAAAGGGTCGTCTTATGATAGGCAGTGCTTGCGCTCGTGCACGCCTGTAACTCCAAAAACACAAGTGTGTCGCTGTCCTTTAATTGCTCTCTTCCGTCCTCTGCAGTGTTGTGAGTGAGGGTTGAGATCTCGGGTAACCTCACTTACTTGGGAAAAAACAACGTTTTCTGTGAAACTGCGGTCTCTCTCTCACATAATTTATATATCGGAACAAGGTTCTTCTACTGCTAATTTTAATAACAGAAACTATATTAAACCAAAAATGATCGTTCCAATAATTCAACAAAAGCGGAAGCTTTTGTTCCTTTTTAATTGATTCACCGCAGTGATAATAAGTAACATTTTTAAATAGGTTGTGACCTTTTTTCTTCCACATAACACATTTTAAAAGGTTAAAAATTTACAAAAAACTTAATAATTAAAATTCATTATACTCATAAAAATGTAGAACTGATTAAATTAACATTAAGTTTTTTAGTTTAAATTAAACTAATTAAAATTTTAAATATTCTTTAAATTTGAAAGTTTTTATTAATAAACTTAATGTGGGTGATAAAGGTGGACATGATGTATTAAAAAGTCACCTTTGTTCACCAGGATAAATTGATCCAAAGTAAACTCTGCTTATTTTCAGTTATTTCACCTGATTGATGTTCTCTAGTTGAAGAAAGGACACCTTAACATCTACTTCATTCACCTGGGTAATATAACCCAGATAAAGATAGTGGAAGAAACCGTTCTAATATCACTGTTGACATATCCGGTTTTGCATTCGTTAATAAAACTTCTTTGTAGTATATTATTTTAGTACATAGTGTTTAAGGGTCATTTTTCCTGATAAAATTATTAATCACGTGGAAACAGTTTAATCTTTATTATCTCTACAAATTGCTCTCATGACGTGGTTTATTTTTTCAAAAATTCTAATTTTAAGCCAAAGGTTAAACTGTTTGACGCATGACATTACAACAACAATTAAATAGTTGTAATCCGTTAAATGCCATACAAGTTATTGTGTTCTTTATAAAAAGTCGACATTGATAGAAAACCTATAATTGAAACATGCTATGTTTATATAATTGAAATATAATGAAACATGTTATGTTTCAATTATATTATTTAATTGGATTCTTCAAATAGTATTGAAGTGACATAATGCTCTGTACACCAGGACAAGTGGAAATAAACCTCAAGGGAATCTTCTATGTGATGTCAATGTTATTAAAATATGCACAATATAATCTTTTTACAATTTTATTTTTATAGAGGCCCGTTTCGCGTTTCGAAACATCCTGGGACCCTTTCATACCGGCTGACGTAGGTGATCACTGGCAATGGAAACTTCGGAGACCTGTCCTGTCTCTGATCCACAAAGAACCAAGCAGAGGCGTGACCTTGTAGCAGTCATCGGAGTGGGGATTCTCTCACTGAGTCACATGATTGCAGCCATGAAACGGATCGAGAGCGCGTCGAACTCCATCATCTCTTTCTGTACCATCTTTTTTAGCAGGTATCGCAGACGACTCAGAGGTATATCGGGGTTCCAGGGATTTCTTAGCAAGGGTGCAACTGGTTCTCCGGCTACTAGTACCCGAGACGGTGTGCGATTTTTGGTCGGTTCGTGTCAGACATAATCACCTGCCGGTGGTATTCGGAGGAATTTCGCACAGAAGAAAAAGGGTGAAAGTAAGGCTAATTGGTAACCGAGTAGTTTAACGCATTACAAAGTTAAGCAATTCAAATTTGGTGCAGCTTATTTATACCTTCATAATCCTACTAAATTTTAAAAACTACACTTACCTTCGATTTTCTTAGAAATTAGATGCTGTGGTGAGTTTTGTGGTAAGCCGAGATATCTGTAAAATTAGATATAAAATTTTTTGAGTGATTTTAAACGTAGAAAAATATTAGAATGCGCTTGTTAGAAGACCTCTAGTTTTAAACGAATATGGTGCACGGCAGCCAATTACGTTTGGAATACTGGATGTAGGAGAAGTATAGAATGAAAATTAACAAACAATTAGTTATTATTTACTAATAAACGAACGAATTACCTCTTAGGATCTCGAGCAGAACGTACATATAAAAATGTAGAACGCAACCACTCCACACACTGAGCCACATCTCCTACGGTTCCAAGGGCTACTTCACTGTTCAAATTTTCTGGTAACCGCTTGTGTAGGTAGCTCTGGAGAGGTTCACAGCCCCCAACCAGTGCCTGATAGCGACCCTATTTTTAATAAATACGATTAAACAAAAATAAACTAAATCACACGTTAAGTGCCAACAATGATTAAAAAGAAAAAAATAATGTCGGTATCAATCTGCAGGGTACATTATAAAGATAGTATGATATATGTGGATTCGGTGATTATTGTTCCGATAATAATATCTGTTCATGGATTGATAGCGAAGAGCCTCGAACAACACCTTAAGAGGCTCACGTTAGAAGGTTGGATCAAATAGCAGCGGTTCCCGGATCCCTCCTATTTCAGGTGCAGAGTGGCACACCGTGTGGTTTTAGTCGGTCCGATTCCGACACACCACCTCGCCGTAAACCCCGGTGGGGTGACGGCCCGAGGGGGTTTCCACACGTAAAAAAAAAAAAAACAAAAAAGGGTCTGATGCAAAAGGCAGTCCTCCTTGACACGGCCCGTATTGTGAGGAGGTTTCTGTCTTTGAAGCCCTAACCACCGGTGTCTTAGTCCCAGTACCCGATATCGGTGGTCTATTACTATTTTTTATATTTTTAAATGTGTATTTTTTGTTTTTTATATATATTTAAAAATGTAACAAATATGTGTATATCACGAAATATTGTCGATATCGCCGTTCCTCATGACGAGAATCTCGTAAAAGTTGAAAAAGAAAAACAATTGAATTATTTGGATCTGTTTCACGAGATTGCCGATATGTGGAATGTGGATTCGGTGATCATTGTTCCGATAATCATATCTGTTCACGGATTGATAGCCAAAAGCCTCAACCAACACCTTAAGTGGCTCACGTTAGAAGGTTGGATCATGACAGGGCTCGTATTGTGAGGAGGTTCTCGTGCTCGTATCGCATGTCTTTGGAGCCCTAACCACCGTTGTCTTGGTCCCTGTACCCGATGTCGGTGGTCTACTATTTTTTATATTTGTAAATGTATTTTTTATTTTTCATATTTTAAAAATGTAATGAGTTATCTCCAGAAACTCTGTCCTCTGAACTAGGTATAAAAATCTGTATTTCAGACAGATAGCGACCCCCGTACTATTAAATATAAGCCGTGTGTGTGTGTGTGTATGTGTGTGTGCGTGTGTATGTGTGCCTCTATACAAGTGTGTGTATGTGTGTGTGTGTTTGTGTGTCTGTGTGTGTGCCATAGCTATTTTATTCTAAACTACTAACTTATATCTTTAACGTTAATCTATAATATTGTGTAAGAATTTAGTTATCCAAGACGCCCCAGTATTAGATCCTCAGTATTATGATAATCTAATTTGAGGAGAAATACTTTCAGCACTGATTTACACTTGTGATTTATTTTTGGAAATTTTTTTTAGATTTTTATTGAAGTAATTATATAATTTAGAACTTTTCAGAACAATTTCATTATTCTGAACAATTTCAACAAAATTGTGAATTAGCGAAAGGATTCTTAAGAGGAATCACTGAAAACACACTATATCTTAATCTACCAGCCGGCAATAAAGGCAGTCGACTCATATGCCTCCGGAGTACACAGTGGAGCACATAAAGCTGCCTCACTGTTAGGAACTTAGCTTCCGCATAAAGTTGTGTGGTAGCATATCTACGACGTCGCAAGAACATGACCTTAAGGACAGCTCTCTGTGCCCTCTCCAATCGGATGAAACATTTTCCGTGACCGCTCCCTAGACCGGTAGACAGTAAGACAGGAGTGATTGGCACAGAGCGAAGTAGACCATTACTAAAGTGCTTCTCTCTGCCGAGCTACGCAACTTTTCAAATATATAAATTAGTTTACGTATTCTACCTGGCAGAATCTCAATATGTTTATGCCAGTTAACATTTTAATCGATGTATACTCCAAGATATTTTACGCTGCTTGCTTTTGAGATTGTATGGCAGTCGCAGAGAATTGGAGATAGACACGTATGAGCTTTGAGAGTAAGAGAAGACGGTGGATATAAAAGTGACCTGATGTAAAATGGAATGTAGGTTGTTTTATTCGTGTTCAACACGATTAAATTACTGACCAGCTACTGCATCATAAGTGATAGTGCTCTCTCGGCGTTCAGATAGCACTGAGCCCAGTCCACGCCATCAATGGCTAATGCCGTGTCGTCAGCGTATGTGAATATCCTACAGTGCTCTATGGGTAATTTACTAAGGCCATTAATGTATAAAAAAAACAAAATCGGTCCCAAAATACTACGTTGCGGTATGCCATATGAGACAGAAAGCTCCACACTCACGCTATGACCAATCCTAACAACTTGAGTTCGGTTACTCAGATAATCTTTAAAAATATCTAAGACAAAGTCCTCGGATTTCTATGTTTTCTATTTTTAACAATAGAAGTGGCATCGAGACGGTATCAAAAGCCTTAGATAAATCAAGAAATATGCCTAGACACTTCCGTTTATTGTCAATGGTCTCAACCACACACCGAGCCAGAGCCATAACAGCATCCTCAATGCTCATATTTGCTCTGTAACCAAATTGGTTATTAGCTAGGACTTTGCGTGATTCTAGGTAGCTGATAAGGCTGCTACCCAATATGCGTTCGAGGATTTTTGACATGGCAGATAAGATAGAGATTGATCTGTAATTGTAAACATCGTCTCGGCGCCCAGACTTATGGACCGGAAGAACTTTTGCTTGCTTTTTAAACACATCTGGGAATACACCAAACGTGATCGATAGGTTACATATCTGTATAATGATAGGAATCATCACATCACAATGATTTTAATAATACTAGTGGGAATATTGTCCCATCCTGTAGCACAATTTGATCTGAGATTTAAAATTATGGTCTTAACATCATTTTCAGTAGTTTCTAAAAGAACTATAGAACCATTTTGCTTTGAAGAAGCAGTAGAGGACAGTACAGACGTAGAAGTGGAGTGCAGGCTTGTTGCCAATTTCTTACCAATATTTGAAAAAATAATTAATAAAGTTAAGGGAGGATTTTGCAGTATTTGGATTCTTTAAAAGTTCAAAAGGAGGTGAAGAATTAGTGCACAAGTCCGCAACCTTTTTAAATAACATCGCGTGTTGCTTTAGGGTCACATTTAGCTTTACTAAACTCTTCTTTCTAACACGCTTGTATTAGCTTGGGTTGTATCTATGCATGTGTATAACGGAATCTTTGAGCTTAATTTTCACCGGTTTCTAAAAATCTGATCAACTTGAAACTTTGCACACGTCTCAAGTACCGATGACAATGCGATAATTTGATAATAGTTTTATGAGTTTGTCACAGACTAAAAAATGAAAAATAAATAATATTTTTAAAAAAACTAAAAAAACACGCTTTTATTGCTAATTGAACTAAACACTAGAAAATAATTTTTAATGACAAAGAGTCTAATATTAAAGTAGTAGAAGATCGAACAATCAATTATAGTGAATCGCCTCAAAATAATATTATAATAAAATTTAAGTTAATAGCAGAATAATTCAATTCAGAGTAAAAAGCGTGAGGTGCATTTTACCGCGATTCATAACTATCTTCTCATAGATAGTTGCCAATAGAATGATTGTAATATTTAAAAAATCGAGCACCCCAAGATTGAATTGAATTACCCCACCTCTGAATTGAATTATTCTGTTAATAACTTAAATTTTATTATTATTTTATTTTGAGGCGATTCACTATGATTGGATGTTCGATCTTCTACTACTGTAATATTAGACTCTTTGTCATTAAAGATTATTTTCTAGTTTTTAGTTCGATTAGCAATAAAAGCGTGTTTTTTTAGTTTTTTTAAACTATTATTTATTTTTTTCATATGTCTGCTTCAAATTTTTAAAAGGAAATTACAATAATTACGGTATCTAATATAAGAACTTTTTAGTACTATTTTGTTATTCGACTTCTTTAACGTATTAGTATGCATTAAGTCTCCGAACTTTCATACAACACATTATATTCAATTGTATGAAATACATGGAATTGCACTATTGTATTGAAAGTCACAAGACACTATCCACACCTACTTACTACATTATTTTTTTCCCTTATCAATCATACACTACTTAGTAATTAACTTATAACAAAACACATATTACTTAAGAAAGAACTTGCTAAGAAATTTACGAAACCTATTTTATTTATTTTGGTGCAAACTACATATGTACGAGTAAATTCATGCGCACATTATATTATAGTAGAATGGTAGTATTAATAGCAACATCAATGATAAAGATGAACTCTTTTAACTAGGCTGAAAATAAAAAAATAAAAACTAGTTTGCTTGGTGATTTTTGTCTTTGGAAAAATTATTGGTTGAAATGTCGAATCGTCGAATTGAAACAATCGCAGTAACCTGAAGAATATTTGAGACAATTTATATTGATAGTTTTTTCACTTTATATTGTAAACTTAATCATACTGATCTTACTAGATTGTTTATAATTATTAAATCAAATTCTTAAATTTGGACTATATTCACAAATACAAGGCAAAATGGGTTTAACTAAGGAGGAAAAACTAGCCAAAAAAGAGGCAAAGAGATTAGAAAAATTGAGGCAAGAAGAGGAGGCACGGAAGCAGTTAAAACGTGAGGAACTCCAACGTGAGATCTCTGCACTAACGTCACGAAGAGCGTCTCTGGATAAGAGTTGGCGTGAAACAATGATGAAAATTAAAGAACCCGTTTTCATAAAAGATATTGAAATTATGTGGCATGTGTTTGAAAGGGCTTACTGTAAAAAAGATCATCTAATTGAACATATCATGAAACTAATTGATACTGCAGATGATCAATTTCAAAGAACTGTAGCGAGTTTCTGCGTTATCATTGACGGTATGATTAACAATTTTTTGTCAGACTTAGAAGATTTATCTAAGGAGAATGATATCAGAACCGCTGCATTATTAAAGAGAGGTGAAGATGATGTTGCTAACATCATGCGAGATCATGATACAGCTGAAACTCATTTACAATTGCTATTATATCATGCTCACACATCTGCTGATGCTGCAGCGTGGACAGTACGTGGAGAAAATTTGGTAAAACAAGACGAGGATCGAAGTAAATTTGAAAATGATCGTGAAAGTTTACGTTCATATCTAGAAAATATTTATAATGCCACATGGGAAGAATATAAGTCCGTTCTTCGAGCTTATGTTGTTGACACTGCCGAAAACCAAAAACAACTTCGTAAATTACGACGTAAAGAAACTGTTATGTCAGACATCATTGCCTCTCAAGGTAAAAAAATAGCGAATAGCGACGGGTTACTAAAACGTTTGCGTTCAGAACTGGCGGCATATGAGTCCGGCACCAAACAGGCTGTCTTTCGAGATCGGCGCGACAGGCATAGGAACGCATGTTTTGCATTAAAGAAAAATATGTACGACGGCGTAGAAACCGATGTGAGACAGATGGCAATGTTAGTGAGAGTTTCCGATGATGCTGTAGATTGGTTACAAGCAGCATTCACAAAAGTTGAAAAAATACTTCGAATGGCAGCACTCTGTCGAAAATTCGAAACGCGCCGTGAAAAAGTTTTACCTTATGGATCGTGCCTTCCTCAAAGTCCAATACAACCTAAGCTTTCTGTACGACAGCAAATGTCTGACGAATCATTAATTGTGAATGCAATGAGTGCAAATACTGGATTGACTAGATTATGGCACAGGATTTCAAAAGCAGAATTAACTAAGAGGGCTTTATATCGTGAAAAAATGTTATTAGAAAAAGAAAATGCATTTTTAATTAGCCGCTTAGAAGCTAATGATGAGAAAGAAATCTCTCTCGTCACCCAAAACTGCAAATGTACATCTACTTCAAGGATTGCTTCAATCACTGTTATAAAAGCACCAATGATTGAAGCCGAAAACACAACAGCTAGCAAAATGAGCGTACATTCAATAGCCAGTTCTCAATCACAGGAAGATATCATTTAAAAATGTTTTCATGTGAATGTCTTACGCAAATCTCGAATACTCTTTGTTTTTTCGTTTAATGATTGTAAGTACTACATTTTCTTATAAATATTTTATATTTAAAGGAGGCATATCACTTCGTGTTTAGGTCAAAACAGGTTAAACAAAACCTAGGCAGGCTAGGAAGACGTTAATATGGAACTAAAAATTAAGACCCAGTAGCAGTAATCCGGTTGTTAGTCCGATTGAGGGAACTACTTAGCGCAACTCTTCAGTTGCAGTATTTCGGTTGTAAAGGAGCACAAGTATTGCTATACTTTTGTAGTGTACTATACTTTTAATTTAGACACATAGAACAAATCTAAATAAAATAAACAAATAAATTAAACTGAACTTAATTTTATATTGTTAAGCACACTTACATGTGTAGGTATGTATGTTAACATGTTTTCCTTTAATTATAATTTATTTTGTACAGTTTTTTAACATTAATTTAACCATTATCAAATAAACATTATCTCCAAAAAACACTTATTAATAAATTAATCTTTGGAATTTGAAAAATGTATTTACTAACATGAGGAAATTCCCCGCAACAAGTAACACAAAGTAAGGAAATTTACTTTAATAGGTACTTATCCTTAAATTTGGAGTAATAGAAGCAGAATCAGATTGAAGACATGTGATGATTGACTCATGATTTTATTTTTTTAAAGACAGCCGTCGCTTCCTTTCTCCTGTATCGTGAGGGACTTTACAAACATACAAGAAACGAACACAAAAAAAACTCAAATTTATGGATCACACAAACTATTGTCCCATGTGGCGCTTGGAGCCATAATACTTAGTGCTGTAGAGAGTGACGTGGCAACTGCTTAAACCACTACGCCATCTGTGCAGTCAAAAAAGTAAAGTACCCATGCATTACAATTCATCGGCTACAAGGCAAAGGTCAGTATCTAAATGTGAAAACTATGCTCTAAGTTGATTATTCTTGCCATATTTATGTTTATTTTTAATGACAAGGTTTTATTGTTTCAGAGTAATTACAGGCTTTAATTTCGGTAAATAGTGCTTGTTATTACTATATCAGTGACAGAAAGGTTTTTCATTAAATATTCTAGATTGCCTGTCCAGTGCAGTAATGTTTAGAAGCTAAAAAGAATAAAAGGGGCTACGAGTTAATTTACATAATAACATACACATACGTATTTACAATTAAAATTCTTAAAAAGATTTTAAAGTGATTTTGATGATTGAACTGAACTTTAATGATTGAAAATAATAAAAACTCTTCAACTCATAAAAACCTTAGAATGCCGAAGCAGAGGACCTATAACTTATGTGTTAAAAGCTGAACTATTTCGTTCGAGAGCGTATATGTACCAGTCTAAAACGGTGACGACTATGATAAAGGCTGTTGATAATACGAACTGCTCGCCGCAGCAACCGAGAGCGTGAGGTAAATACTAAGGCGATCGCAACGATGAGAGCAATAGGTTTAGCCCTATAAGCCCTTGAGTCTCTGCAGTTGCAAAGAGATGTCGCGTCTATGGCAGTCCTCAATCGCCTTTATCATGGAGAGTGTTCTGACGAACTCTTCCAACTGATCTCATCCTCGCCGTTCCTCTACAGGACAACTCGTGCTGGCATTGGCAGTCACCGTTTCAGAATGGTAGATATACGCTCCAGAACTAAACAGTTGGGCTCTTCCTTCCTGTGCAAATCAGTTAAAACCTGGAACTCATTACCAGCGCGAGTGTTTCCCTCCCACTACGATCTCGGGTCCTTTAAGCAAGACGTGAAAAAGCATATGACTAGGCCGCCATACTGTCTTCATTCACAGCGAGTATGGCGACCACTGTTCTTAGATTCTATTCATACTTTCCATTAGGCAGATTAGAGTCACTTTGGTAGCTTTCTATAAAAAAAAGTTTATATGTATTTGAATGACCTCCTACACGGTTGGAATGATTTGGAACATTTCTAAGCGGTTTCCAAGATGGCTTAGGTTCACAACCTATGTTTTTATTTTTGACAAAATACTGATTGTGTCTTTAAAGTTGACTGCAAATAATAATTAGTTAGTTAGTTAGTTAGTTAGTTATACAAATTATAAAAAATCAAACTAATCAATTGGACTACAGAAATCACGAGTTTAAAATTTGAATATTTGACATTATTTAACAAAAGCCTCACTTCAGTGAAGACCAATATCGATCAGAGTGGCGTGCAATCGAAGAGGTTTATGCCAAACAGGTGGTATAATAGGCTGATGACTGATTGAAGTGAAAATAAAGAAATCATATAAGTTAATACACGTAAATGATGCCTACTTTAAATGTAATATTACCGTTTCATACTGTATTGTAACAGTGTTTGTTGACCGACTGTATATTTTGTAGCAGTGTATTTTTCACTAAAATATGTAAAATTGATAAACGTTACGCTTCAGTATTTGTTTGTTACACCTCCATTATAGTTGTAACATTGTATAAATAAATTTGTTACGAGTTATTTGAATTAGGAACTTTGCCATTGAGACTCAGTTGTGAATTAATATCTGAAGTATGTTATAAACATCTTTCGAGAAACAAAATTTCGGCTACTAAAGTGTACATAATCGTTAATTTACTAAGCAAGGTTACAATATTATAAAAATGTGTTATGAAGAGTAATTTGCAAAATATAGTAATTGCCAAAGTTTTTGTTTATTTGTTGTGTACAATTTTATTTCTGTATACATTTCTTACATCTACAGTTCACCATACATATTATTATCAATATAATGTGACACAGATGGGTTTAGAAAACTCTTTTAGAGCGTGCATGAGATTGTAAAAGCACAAATGTGTGATCTACTTCCTCATCATGACTTTGCAGATAAAACTTTCACCGCCTGATACAGCAAGGATAGTTACTAGGAAGAAGGCTTGTCATATATAGAATCATGAACTATATTGTGTTTGCCTGGCATCTACTCGTATATTTTATATAACATTGCATTATAAAGATGTTGCCGCGTTTCTCATATGCAGTGTTACAAAGCTTTATCAAGACTATCAATGCTGAAATTTGTGGTTTAGTAGCACTGTTTAACATATTCACAAAAATTAAGTTTGTCTTTTCAGATAAAGAGATGAACCTTCCATAATCTTTTGAATATTTGCATAAAAATAACGTCCTCATCTATGGGATTCAATATTTGTTCTGGGTACCTACGCAGAGACATTGGCTACCTTTTCACTAGTCAGGGACACAAGAGAGTGCGATGTCTGTTACACCATATACTGAAAGTTTTATGATAATTTTGAAATGATGGTAAGGTGATGCATAAAATATAAGTAAATATACGTAAGTATTAATTATTGTACACTAACAATAAACATACAAAGACAGATATTGTCTACCATAAAATGCGTAAAGTTCAAATGAACAATATTGTCTAGGCAACTTTTGGATGCAACAGAGTGTAATGATTCTTACCGTTTTAGTAATATGGGACTAGATTATATGCCTAATTATAAATGCATTCATATATTTAAACATACTATTGTGATATCTCGATATACCATATTATACAAAAATACTACATCATTACTATCATCATCATCAACAGCCTTTTACAGTCCACTGCTGGACATAGGCCTCTTCTTAGTAAGGGGGTTTTGACCTACTATACCACGCTGGCCAGACGGTTGGAATAGGGTTTGTTTCAAGTTTTCCTTCTCTTTGTAATAATGTTGCCTTGCATACTTTGTTCCCTGAGTCGCCTGTTACGACACCCACGATATGATTAGGGGTGGTAACAATATGTATTCTTAATCCGTCAAAATACCACAGCTAGTTAGCTACTAACACTTACAAAGGTTTTATTCTTTAAACTATAACATACACACGTAAGCTTATATACATTTATACCTTCTGTAGTTATGTATAATAAATAGGTGATACTAGAATTTAGGCTATATGTATATATATTTTTATTTTTACACAACCGTGCAAAGATTAAGTACGCATATACGGGCCACTTTAGAAGTGGAAATTTATAATACATATTTTCACCTGCAATGTATCGATGTGACCTCGAAAAATTACACGTCTTAAATACATCATATTAGGTAAATTGATTATAAAAACAAGGACTCTTTACCCACGCCATAATTTTAAAATCATAATTGACGGTTCACGGTAACACAATCAGATATTTAAATTGATTTATAATCAAAAAGGCCGATAGAATTTGCACATTACGAAATATGTACCTCTACAATACTACAAAATAAATAAATATGTTACGAAAAACTTCTATCGCTTGATCAAAATTGGTCACGCGATACTAGATATGAATTAAACTCATCAATGTTCGAAGGATGTTCTGACTCGTTAACCAGTGAAGACGCGTAATCGTGAATCGTGTGAATCAATCTGAACGTAGGTTTCAACTGATGATATTTAGTCATGGCTATCGAACTAGCATCAGCGCGATCTGTGCGCTTAAAGGGACATACATCACGATAGGGCGACATTGCGGCATCTTCACTGCCTCGCTCGGGGAGCCGTGGGGTGCGTATATAAGACGCGGATGAGTTCGGGGCGCGCTACCAGTTAGCTTTGCACGCTAAAGAACGATCATTGTCACCGGTACCTATTGTTACAAGTTGTGTACAGTGTCTTGTTTGTGATCCCTGTATTTGCTTCAAAGGTGAGTTTTACCATGAAAATGCAACTATTTCCAGCTTATATCTTTGTAACTGACGATTATTTGACCATAAATAAAAACTTTTATAAATTCAATAACTAATTATTTTTTGTAACACAAATATTTTAACTACATTTAATAATATTAAGTTAATTCAGATTAACATATCTACCTGTAAGGCATAGTTTCATAATATTAATCAGTCCGCATTCGTAAAATGTACATAGCAAGCGTGTCTATGACAGTTATGCTGTTGATGCCTTTAATAACTAAATATGTACATTTTTTTTAATACTTATATAAAATTGAATGACTATTATTTAACATCTTCCGTTTTCAATCAAATAGCTTTATGAATTATAACAAAAAATGATAAGCAAATAAAATCACCGCAAAGATTGATTGCTTCAATCTATCCAGTAGTCACTCCATCGTACGCAATTAGTAGCTATATCTTAGTGTTTATAACATTGACATGAAAACGTATTGTGCGTATAAGGAAATCGTGTGAATTTATACACAATATTGATTTACTGCATTCCTATAATTAACAACTCAACAAAAAACAGTAAAAATACAATGTCGTCGCTTTTGATTTTTTTTTCTATATCTAAGGTTGTAGGCCGCTGGTTCAGTAACATTCTCACGGTTGAACCGGGCTAAAGAGTTACAAACGTGTTTAAAATTAAAATAGTAAATAAGTACGACACTAAATTTCATTAATGCGTTTCAAAGCGTTTATCAATGAAGTTGCACAAGGTAGATATTCAATTACTTCTAAAGCATTTAACTTTACTGAAAATGATCGCATAAATCCTATTTTCTCAGTCTTTTAACAAGTACGTGGCCTAAATTGGAGTGTAGGAAAATTATGTTTTATTAAATAGAACTGAAGGCTGGTATCGATACTATTCCATTCCCATAATGCAATGTCCTAAAGACAGAACAATGATTATAGGAATCTGTAAGTCGGTACGGTATTACTAAAAATGCCGTATGTTTTATGCACATGACTACTTCAATTACATTTCACTTATACTACTACTACGTAGCTTGTAGCCTAGTCTTCAATTTGTATCTTTAGGACATAAAGAACTACTTTAAACCATTGACGAAAATTAACAAGATCTCATGTTATACGTAAATTATAATAAACTAGGAAATGTTATACACACAAATCGTATATTATATGCTAAACAATAAAACATGAGGTCAGTGTTCTTATGATGAATCTCTAAAATACGTAGATTTAATTCATTTTGACAAAAAAGCAATTCCGTTTAAATATACATTAAAATACATAAAGATAATAATAATAATGACTGCGCAGATGATGTAGTTGGTTCAAGCGGCCGCCACCCCGCTCTTTACTACGCGGTGCTGTGGGTTCAAACCACACGTGAGACAATGCCTTGTGTGATCCACAAATTGTTGTTTTGAGCCCAAATACTTTTTGTGTCCGTTTCTTGTATGTGTATTGGGCAAACAACTTGACTATTCCTATATGAAATCAAGCCGAAATATTTTTTTTAATAGAATAATATAATAACATGATTACAAATGAATTATAACTATATAATTATATCACTTTATTATATTTAACATACAAATTTGATACGGGTTTATAAAAATCATATCTATGGTCTGTTTTTCCTATGTTTTCCGTCGATTCTCGGCTTATATTGGTGGTTGCGTGATACATATAGCCTTCCTTGGCAAATGGCCAATCCGATACTAAAATATTGCTTCAATTTGAGTATTTATTAAGATAGTGCCTAAAATGAATAATCAAACAACTCTATAATATTAGTGTAGACTAATCTAAGGTTTCCATTATTAGACTATTACACATCAAATAAGTTCAGGTATAAATATTTTTATTACCGGTAGATCGCTTTGAATAAAATCGGTATATAAATATCACTAGACTAATATGACACCAGGGTTATGTACTCTAAAAATACCGCAATTATGCGTGAAACGAAGCATCAGCTCATCTTAACGATAAGTTCACATGCGCTGTTCATTAACTTACAATCGTAAACCTAGAAACAGTAAGAATACCATTTTGCTTTACAACCGCCCGCAGATCACGATAACACTGGATTCTGGCTCATGGGATTATTTTTTGTCAATCGAGAGCAAGGACTTCTTAAATTCAATAGTCGTCTAAATGGACTATGGGAAAGAATGTTTCAATAATGTTTAATATGACTGCACTGCATTGAGTTTTTAAGCTTTGTTTCGAAACTAATGACCTTTACACATCGTAACTAAATTATGCATAGGGTTTTATAAAGAGACCAATTACGTTGTAGTTTAAATAATTTTAACGTAATTATTAAAATGTTCTTTAAATGACACAAGCGTTTATTAAAAAAGTCAGTTTAGTGGGTGCTTTGGTGTTCTTTATGCTATAGGAGGCAAACTGGTATTTACGAATAAATGAATAGTGAACAAAGAGCATCCTAAACTTAGTGATCCACTTTGAGCACCTTAGGTCTAGCGATTTACAAGTAAAGTGAGATATAGTAAAATTTTCAACTACTCAGCTTGGTTCAGATCTTGGTTGCGAGTAGTTCTGTTAAACATATCCTGAATATCTACTTTCTCTCTATATACTATCAGCGCTCCTGAATAAAAGTCAGTAATTTTCGTACAGCTTCATCATTCAGGATTTTTTGCTACAGATGTTTCAATATGTAATTCGAGTCCGCAAACGCTTCATTATAACGTGAACAGCCCTAAAATTCAAACGCAGATATCTCAGTTATAGGTCGACAATAAAACGTCATTCTATGTATATTCTTCGTCGATATTATTATACATATATATGTCTTCGAGCAACTGCTAAACTAAATGCAGATATAATCTTAGATTAGACGACAATAGTAAATGTCTTGACAAAAAATGATTTCCTAAGAGTCACACTGTCACAATTTCCTACGCTTTACAGCAACAAAAAACTGCCAAATAAGATAAGAACATAGTCGTATGTCCGCATGTGAGATTGTGGATAGCTGAAACAAAGCAATTCCCCAAAGGTATCGATCACGCAAGGACAAATATTAATTATTGGCAATAGCCTACCTACCTAACTATTCGAAACAGATCCATGATAATGTTCTGCTATTGTGCTTTGTTTTAATTTTTCTATTTTTAGTAAGTGAATAATTTTACAATCTCGTGATATGATACGTAAAAAATGAATTGCGAAGCGAGTTTAAAATTTTAACTGAAGCCTTTTTTAAATTATTTCATATATCAATGGAATTGAATATCGAATTTGGATCTAGTACAAGCATCTTGTATGTGCGGCAATCCTCCTGAGTACCACCAGCTGATGGTAACGACTAAAAACCGCTCACCATCTCGGGTACTAGTAGCCAGAAATCAGGTGTACCCTAGAAAGGAAATTCCTGGAACCCCGTCATACCTAGTACCACTTACGACTTGTAGATAGCTTCCTCCAATGTGGGAAACCTGATGTTCCCTTTTGCTGTCCCCAAAAGGGCGCGCGCGTTCTAGGTATTAAAAAATAAAAGACAACTCCCGAACTAAGGATATTGCCAGTTTCAAGGGAGAATTCACGGACATACAAGAAACGGACACAAAGAACATTCAGACTCAGAACAACATATAATAGATTACACAAAGTATTATCCTATGTGGCAATCGAATCCACAACACTCAGCGCAGTACGTCGTGGCGAAGTGCCTGTTTAGATCACTTTATCATTCATGCAGTCAAATTGCATTTTCAATAAACAGCAACTTACATTTGTCGATTTCCTTAACTATCTCACTATGTTTATCATTGATATAATGATTTATGGAGTAAAATTCCCCGTTGAAAATATTCAAGTGAGCAAGGATTAAAATATTTCTTTATAGTATAGTAACACGCCGATATATGGAGCTTAGTGGTTTATTTATCCTATTTAATAAAACCAGTCAAGTGTGATTCAATCTCGAAAGTTTAAAATTTTGCACCAAAACAAAAACTATATTATATGCAAAGTACTTTTTAATTTGTACACCTAATAAAAGTAGTGGATTAACATACTTAATTTAGTTTCAGCAGTAAAAATAATTTCCTTTTTTAAGTATAGTATAGAGAAATATTAAGTAACATTTTTCACATTCAATAAAAATAATATACGAGTATTATGTAGGTTTTATAATCCTAATTTTATAACTAACTAAGATTAGCTCATCACATTTCATATTTATAAATACAGATATACGTGTTTTTCTTACTTAACAGGAAACCTTAAAATGTGACATTGTGGATAACTGCAACAAAGCAATTCCCAAAGGAATCGATCACGTAAGGAAAATCTTAATGATTGGCAATAGCATACTTACCTAACTGTTTAAAACACGTCCATGATAATATTTTGCTACTGGACTTTGTTTTAATTTTTCTTTTGTTAGTAAGTGAAAAATTTTACAATTTCGCAATATGATACATATAATGTATTACTATATTAAATAAAAATGAATTGCGAAGTGAGTTTAAAATTTTGATTAAAGCCAGTAATTCTTGTAGGCGTTTATCGAACAAACACCGAAAATCAGCATATACATATACAGCTTAAAGATTGCCCATTCAGTGTTGACGCTGCATTGCTACCCGCACCCCCGCCTGGTCCACGTCCAAAGTATCATATGATTTTGTACCTACCTCGCGTGGGCAGTGAACGGTCATTGACGCATTGGGTGACAATATTTCTGCGAGGATAACGATGCAACTAAATCAACCTAAGTGAAGTTTTTATTTCTGTTTCTTTATTTGTTTCGAAACGAATAAATAAGCTTGGGGTGTTTCGGTGCTTATACTAAGTAAGAATAACCTTCTATATACATATACAATAAATGAAACGTCAGCATTCTTAAGATACATTACCTTATTAATTACTTATTGTTTTAAATAAAGAAGAATCCACGGAAATATTAAACGCATATTAAATCATGAACATCATCAAACGAATTAAGATACACACATAATTATAAAATTTAAATAATACTCAGCTATATAATGATGTAACGGCAATTATAGTACGTGTAACCAGTTGTAAATTAGTTAAGCTAATAACGAATAAAGTTATTTTATTCTATCAATGTTTCTCCATGTAAATAATTGTTACTGTTTGATGTAGATATTTTACTTTTTCTACCCGAGCTGAGCCAAATGGTAACGAGACTAAATTAGTAATTCAGTATCACTTGTGAGTTCAATGAATCGCTCGTCAAGCTTCCAGGCTGCCTTAAAGTAAATCAAAAAAAATCTTGAACAGCCTCGGGAGCGTAAACACTATTTATAAATAAAGCAATTATTAAATCTAATCAATTATCAAAAAATAATAGAGAATCACCTCATTTTTAAAGTTGACTGAGAAATCAATAGTCGTAGTAATAAAAGTAATCTCAAATTCCGTACAAAAATAGTGTAAATAAAATTAAACTTATGGTGTGTCATATTATGTTACAAACAAAAATCAAAATAAGTAAATGATACCCGATCTTCTAAATTCTTTTGAATTTTTATAAGTATAATAAATCGTTTTGGCATTGGTGGGCTCCAAAAACCAAAAAGTTGTTTTTCTTTTACTGTGTCGGTGTTCATGGCCTGCGACGATACTAACTAAATCAGATTAATGTTTTGATAACACTCATAATGTTCTAGATGCTTTTAAGATCTTTTCCCTAAAAAAAAAGTATTAAAGTAGCCATTGATATGGACTTAAAAGCGTCAATATTTTCAATTTGCATTTTTTTTTTACTTGTTTGTTATTGTTTGAATGAAGTGCTCAGTTTTAACACCGTAGGTTAACACACTGCAAAGTTAAGTAATTCTAGCCAGTCTATTTGTAACTTATTGAGACCCCTTCCTGTCACGGAAAGATTAGATTACGATATTCATCATCGATTGATCGATAATATTTATTATCACAATCATTTTTAATAGTCCACTGCTGGAGATAAGCCTCTCCTTAGAAATAAAGTTTTGGCCGACTATACCACGCTTTCCAGACTGGTTTTCAATATACATAAGTTATGCATATAACGCATAATGATCATAATAGGGGTCAAGTATTAATGGAATAGACATATCTGTCAATGTCATGGTTCAAGATTGGAGTTGCAATTACAATAATAGTAAAGATAGCAAGTGTGCAAGAAAATGATAAATTATTAATTAAATGCAGATTAGGGTGCTATTTAATAAATATGGTAGTTAGGTAGATACTTGATATGGAAGATAAAATTATAACCAGAAGTTAGGCATTTGCGTCGCAAATGACTAAAAACTTTATATCGCTAATTTTTTGTGACACCACTTTATATATTACTTCAATCAGATGGTGGAAATAACAACATTATTAAAGTAAACTTAAACCAGTTGAAGGTAGCATCAGACACTTTAATGGAAATGGTATTAGTTGACTATTTTTATGGTTTTAGGTTTTTGTACGCTTTAAAAATTCAAAAACTTTGCACTGAATGAGTTCAAAATTTGACAGGTACATAACAAAGAGTGAATTTATATGGTTTTCCTTTATGTAGAATTAAACATTAGTTTTTTATCCTCCTTGTAAAAACAATATTTTTACTCTCATTTTATTAAATTTAATAAAAAAACCTATATTCCATAATATAAATACAGAGTATCTGTGTTAAAAATAATAATTGCCGTCTTATTTTCTTTAGATGTTTGCAACAAAGTGGATAGTATGTGCACTCGTCGTGTGTGTCAGCATGAGGCAATCTTTTGCTGCGCCGGCTCCACAAGAACAGGAATACCCACCAATGCCGGTAAGTTTTCATTTAAAATAACATACGTTTAAAAACTGTGTATAAGAATACATCTATTGTAACACTGTAATTTTCCACTGTAATAAACTACATTAGTAGTGTCTGAAGGGTGTAAGTTTAAATTTGCATTATATATTTATGTTTACGGTCATAACGCAATCAAAGGTTATGGGAGTTTAAACTTTGTATTTTAACCCTTCTTTACATAATGATGGCAATTTTCATCATAACATTTCATCATGCAAAATATTTTTATATTTATTTTGGGACATATTGTGACAACACATGATGATGTGAATTTCCGTCATATTGTTTTTTACACAATTCATATTTTTATTTATAGTAATTCTTTTTTTCATTTATTTAAAACCAGTTTTATTTAAAAATAATTTAAAAAAAAAAATGTCATGCAAAGAAGGGTATTATTAATACCCGCCGTGGCCGAAACCGACTAGGAATATCTCAGAAGTGATATAATGATAGCAGCCTCTTAACCATGGCAGAGCTTCTACTCATATGACTGATTTGATCAGAATGATAAAACAATCTCACAGATAACCAATTTAAAGCAATTCTATTGTTACTTTTCACCGAGTCAGTGAGAGCTTAATCAATTGTTAGTAATTAATTATTGATGACAATCCCAATAATATTATGAATGCGAATGTAAGTTTGCTTGTTATGGTTTCACGCGAAAACTACTCAACTGATCATGATGAAATTTTGTACACATGTTCTTGGAGGTTATTCTCTCATTAGAAGTAACATAGGATTTTTATTAAAAAAAATATTAGTTAAAATGATCAGTTACGAAACTTAATGTGGCAGACCAAATTCCACGCGAGCGAAGCCGCGGGCACAAGCTAGTAAATTAAATTTCTTAATAAGGTTCTTTAGAAACTGTGAAATAAAACAAACCATATACTCGTAAATATAAGAAAGATGTCTTTGACTATTCCTTGTTCGCCTATTTATAGATATACAAGTATGTACAAGTAGGTATGTCTATAAACTAAGACCTTTTAGCGGTATCATTTTTCATTTTAAGGATAATCAAATGATATTTTCTGTTTATGCTCGATAAAGCATTAGCTACTGTGTTATAGCATCGTTAAAATTAAAATAACATCTCACAGCATACCTAACCTTTGTTTTTACAGTTAAAAGTTGTCTGCCTTAACATAAAATCAAGATTACAAGGATGCTCGACGACAATAATTTAAACAAAACGTGAATACCTTTGACCCGTGGCATTATTGCTATGGCAAGTTTAACTAAGTACATGTTAAATTACGACATATTCAAGCTAAGAATAACGTGAGGATTCACCAATATAGCCAATAAGACATCTCCATAAATTTTAGATTTCGTTGTGCATAGTGACTGCTAGGGATTGCAATTAATTATTGTCGAGTATACTGTTTTTGCAGTAATTTGAATTACTTAGTAGGTTTTTACATTCTAGTTAAGATGATTTCTTTAAAACTATAAATTTCTAACACGGTTTATGTTTTATGTTACTATGAAATACACCATGCAAATTAGTATTTGCAAGATTGATATAAAATGAGCTCAGTGGCCTATTATTATCTAATAGGATTTTCTTTTTTTTTAAAAAAAAAATACGACGCCCGCACTAGCAATGAATCCTGTGTCACAGGGGACTTTACAAACGTACAAGAAACGGATACAAAGAACACTCAGACTCAGAACAACAATTTATGAATCACACAAAGTATTGTTCCATAACCAACCGCGCAGTCTAATATAATGAGTAAATAAATAAAAAATAAATAATATTTAAATAAACAGACGCCTATACATAACGTTAAAACTTCTTCAAAAATTAGTTTATTTTGGCTATCTACCTATTGTTCTCGTTTCAGCTGACAGGTTCTGAGTTACAAGACTGTATACCTCCGAAAAACATAAATAGGCTTTTTTTTTAAATTATCACGTGTTCGTCATCATCACAACAAAAAAGTATCGTTTGCTAGTGATTATAGAATACAGACAATTTCTGAATATTGAAACACTTGTATAATTTTCATCGTTGTTATGATTTTGTTTAAAAAAATAATTTCGCTTTGAAGGACTTTTAATTCAGATATTTTTATATAATTAAATATTTTCTTATTAAATATGAATAACTTTAAATATTCCACAAATTGTAGTTGAATCTAATAAATATTTGTAGTTTTTTAAGTGTTTAAAAAAACATTATACTTTATTTCGAAGAGTTCGGACGCAATATTATATGTAGTTTTTCTGCCATAATTACGTCACTGTTGTTTTCATGTGTACCTAAGTATTTCTCTTCAGTATTCATTAGGTATTCGTATGCCACTACGTAGACCTCAGGACTTAGATAAATAGAATAAAATTGTCATTTGATTACATTATTTATTCATTAAATTAAAATATTCGAGTTCACTGACATAAACTTGTATACACTTTACAGAATTATGACGTAAATATTTAAATTAATTTTTAAGGTGTTGCTTCATCTTCTGTATCATATATAATTCATTCTTCATTCATTCTTCATCCTTTTTTTCAAATATAATTCAGATAAGTATAATGGCTTTATTTCAAGCCAACGTAACGATTTATACCCTCAAGGACTTAACGTAATGATAATGTCAAGATCGTAATAATGATTACGCTAAGTTTTTTGTATTTGATGGCTGAGAAAATCTGTTGTGGTCGAATTTCAACTCTTAAATATGGATAAGGTATTGTTTAAGTTCATTTTAACTCATAAGACAAAAAAAACACAAAAAATTTAGCACTTCAATGAGATAAACTGATAGCTTAGTCATGGGTTAAAAAGATATTGGAATTGCTTTAATTTTTGCTACTATGAAGTAGAAGCTAAAAGATTAGTTTACACACAGTAGTTCTCATCAAGGTATAAAAAAACTGTAAGACTCCCCTTCACATACACTTAGGTACACTTCCCTTTCAAATATCTCTGATTACCTTGCCCTTAACTCAAAGCTTACCGTAGATACGCGTGTTTGACTTTATTATAATTGTCAAAATATGGTTGTTTAATACGGATATCTAATCAGCGGCAGATCACTATACGTGACAGTATTGCCAAGGATTAGAATCGTGATTCACTCATTATTAGTTTTTACCTCTTTTAAGCTTTTCTAAAGTAAGCCCAAAAGAACTTGGAACACAACATTGGTTTGTTATCCAAAACAGACTCAAAACAATAGAATACAGAACTAAAAAAATTAGAATGGAACGAAAACCTTATGCGATAACCTTCCTACTCATTATAACTTCTAAATTCTTTTTAAACGTTTTTCTTAAAACACTTCAAATGTAACGATGTCATAACCAGTAAATGCCAACTAAGGTCAAGACTGACCTTAAACTACATTAATGCCGTTATCTATTCTCATACCATCGATATAGTATTGTTCGTCTTCAACGAAGTATACAAGTAAGTACGTACGTGCACTATCGGGTCATCTTACCAACATTATGTTAACCATGTGAACATCACAGCGCAAATTCAACTAATTGGATACAATTGCGTTTCGCCGCCTTTGTGAGCGTTATATCGCTTATCTTGATTAATTGTGCTGTACAATAAGCACTAAATGTATCTCATACTTATTCTGCGAACGCTATTCTAAAATTGAATTTTTTTCGGTAATGTATATTTTATTTTCTTATTGTGTTAAATACAATAACTATTCTGTATCTCAAGAACATTTTGCATAAGAAGTAACTTTTAAATTTACAAATTGCGTCAGGTCAGGCTCAGCAAACCTCAATTGAGAATAGTGAAACCAAAATGGTAAATTTCGAAATGAGATTTTTCACCCGTAAATTTTTATGAAATACATACAAACAATAACAAAATCATCAGAAATCTTGTTCTATGTCACGCTACCTAGCTAATACTTCACTTATAAATAATCTAGAAAACTCGATATAATTTGAACTTTTTTGGTTGGTGGTGGTAAAATTAACACTCACTAGATTTTTTTTTTTTCGTCTGTTGAAGAAGCTGGTTAAAGCTGTTATTTATTTGTTATAAAAAATACCCTTATCAATCCCTTTAAATTTTACTGAATAAAATAACTTGAGATTTCGAATAATTATAACATGCCGATAATTTACTTATTATTTGTCATAACTTCATATTAGTGCTTGTTATTGTGGGCAGTGTACAGTTTTATCAAATTAAATTGATATTTTGACAGCACATAATATGGAAACAACCAGCCAATCAAAAACATTACACATAAAATATACCAAAATCTTAAAACGCAGTTGTACAGTAGAAAAGATCTGCAATCTAATTATTTGTTGACCATCAGTATTGTATAATGGCCGTGTCATCATTACATATCTTTGTGTGTTTAATGAATAGAATAACTTGTATTATATCTATATAGAAGTTGATTGCACACAACGTTAACGATAATTAATATACAACGTCGAGCAATATGTCTTTCGACTGTATATCTTGCATATTTATTAGGTGTAAAACGCTTCGCATAATATTTATGGCTGTTATATGGCTAAGCTTGTAATGGGGTTTTTACTTCAATTGCCTAAAATTATATTAAATATATTTATAGAGGTTATCTACATTTTAGGGTGCAATTTGCATTGATTGTTTATTATAATAATTAAACTTACTAATAAGAATGTTTGATTAGATAATGACTATAGAGGTTTAGAACTGAGGTTTTAAAATATTTTAGTAACAGGTGTGAGTGTTCTGTGTCCGTGTCACGTATGGCTCGTCCCTCGTGATGGAGGATATATTCTTACTGCGAGAGTTCTATTATAAAAAAAAAACTTATATGTAATCCCTAGTGGTTGAGGGTAACAAAACAATACCTACATGCAGTAGCTTTAGCAAAAGTAGGTCACACTAATCTATGATGGTTGGTAAATAACCTTGCTACTTACATTAGTCATCAAACTTGAAAATACTTAGTTTTTCATTGAAAGACATTGAATATCTAGACAACTGGCTACAATATTCATTTATGTGCTATTTTGTTTTATTGAATACACTAAACTAATCCTATATTTTGTGAAACGGTTCTTAACGTCAGATAAAATCTTAACACTAACAATTCAAGAACATTGAAATCTCAACTGTATTCTGAAAACAATGATGTACTTATTCGATTTTTAGGCCGCACTTGTCTTAAGAATATGTGAACTAAGTTTTTTTTCCTGTCGGACACATTTGCCTGTTTATAATGGTAATAGCACTTAAAAAAATATGATTTGCCATTTCGTTACATTTCTTTTTCTCTTTCTTGTAGAGTACACATATAATTAAATTATACTAAAACGGAGTTTTATTAACAATTTTTTTATTAATATAATAATAATGCAGTATATTTTCCTTCCCTTGTCAGTACAGATGTATGCTGCAAGTTATCTAAAGTTAATAATTATACATAACTTTAATAATTACATATAATTATGCGATTTGCTAGAGAGATTGCTAGAGATATATCGAGTTAACTAACGTTAAATATTTCAGTTTACCTCCTTTTTGAAGTATATTAGGCTTCAAACAGCATTATTTTTTGAGTTAGTTGCATTCAAGGTTTGATTCATTCTAATTTAAATAAAATATTCCAAGTTTAAAGTAGAAAATTATGAAAACAATATAGTTTAATACACTCTCATGATACCTTTTCAAATTTATTTATTTTCGTTTAAGATCATCGTAGTTAGCGAGAGTTCCTAAGGACATCAAATAAACTTATGGATACGTTACTAAAGTTCATTTTTGTTTCAGTACGAGTACAAATATGATGTAGAAGATCAAGAGAAAGCTCTCTACTTTGGTGCAAATGAGCAAGGAGACGCCCAAGGGAAAGTAATCGGAGGTTACAGAGTCCTTCTACCTGACGGTCGCCTTATGACCGTAGAGTATACTGTAGAAGGCGAAAGCGGTTTCGTTCCTAAGATCACATTCGAAGACAACGCTAACCCCTTCGGAAAAGGCAAAAAGTAATCTATCGTCAATAAGACTGGATTCTCTTTCGATTGATAGTTCAAATGCTAACTGGAAAATTGATTTGTGAATTACATGCAAATTTTGTAAAATAAGGACAAAAGAGTTTGTTTTGAGTTTCTTTGTACTCTACTATTTGTTACGTACTAGGTGTAAAACTAGCTCACATTGCTAAATTTAAATCTAAACATATACTGCCGCCATCTTAATTAAGTATATTGATACACATATACTTAATTAAAATAGTAATAAGTTTGTATATGTTATAATTTGCCATTCTTTTGCATGTTATTCAAAAATCAGCATATATTCCAAAAAATGATTTTCGTTTTCAACGCTGGTATCATCTGCTACATCCAAATAACAGAAAATAGACGTAACAGATTTGTAATACAACCTCAATTCTATTACTGCGAGTGATATTTATGTGATAATAAAATACTAAGCTTAAATCACAGCAAAATTTAAGCCGTATTTTAATTTACCAGACCTGTTTCACGAGGACGAAAATTATTTTTTAAGTGCCCATATAATACCGAATACTTATAAAGATATTTTTAGACATAAGTGCAATTATATAAATCTAGATTGTAGTGAAAACAATTCGCATTAGAAAATGTATAGTCAGGGATCTCTTAAACATTGATATAGTTATACAAAGACCGAGTTACCCATTTCTGTGATGAACGGTTAAGTATAAGCCAGGCCATTACATATAAACAATTTATAAACAACATTATATGGTATATTCGACTAGTACTTAATTCAATGTAAATGTTTATAGTAATAAAAACTTTTTATAAATATTTTTTGTATTGAATTGCCACTTGTTTTATTTTATCCTGAAAATTAAACGCAAAATATAAAATCCGAAACTATTTCTGGTTTTCAAGAAAAGAAGTAAGAAGAATTCGGTGGGCAATCATATCGTTTCGCGCACCAATCCCATCAAAATCAACACCTTTAGCCAACATCACAGCTCCACAAATATATTCTATTATATTTATTATTGGTGCAATGCTTTTTGAGTATTTATGATTCTACTAGCTAATTTAACTACCCTCCTAATAAATATTTTTAAGTAATTGTGTAAAATATTAGAAAATCAAATTAAATTAATGAAATTAATTAATAAGTAAACCAATTGCCGATGAAATACCGATACCGAAGTATTGCCGATGAAACTTTAAAACAATGTCCTTATGTTTTTAAAAAGTTAGACAGTTTTAAAAGCTGTCACGCACAAACTTCTCAGGTAAGACATAAAGCTTTTTATTTTATTAATCATTAACTATCTCGTAACAATTTGTAATAAAAGTACACATGTTCGTACTATAAAATGTGAATCATCATACCCCGTAAATTATCAAAAAAACGAGTTTATCATTTTTATTGTTGATGTTTCAGCGTTAAGTTATGCAGTTTAACTTGAGTTCAACACACAATTTATATGAAGAATAGTTTTTTATTAAGGAAGCGCTAATGTTACTGACTTGACTGTTAAATTCGTATAATTTAATTAAATAATTAAGTAGATAACTGCTGTTTATATTAATTTGAAGTTCCTCTAATCAAATGCTTTTTAAAATCATGTGTAGGGAGCTAACTAATAAACCTGCCCCTTTGAATGATGCGAATTGAAACCTGCCTAACAGGTTTAAAAAAATTACATAGGATTTAGGGCATCATGCGAATACTTTTAGAGTCAATGACCATTTTATATTAGCTTCATTAGCTTCTCAATCACATGTTTTGACTTCCTCGTCGTCGCCAGACTTATTTTCAGAAGGATACATACTGTTAACCATTATAAAGTATAGAATTATACTGGGTCTTTAGTTATGAAATCGACTTTTTTATGAAATAAGTAAAAAAAAATGGGTTTTCTATTTATTTCCTTTTCTGTCAGGGAGGTGCAAGTGCACCCCTTTACACCCTCCTCCGGGCGCCAGTGTATGAATTTGTTTTCATTGTTTTTTTGGTACAGTTACGTATACATTTTTTTTATGAAATAATCGTTTTATGTAATGCTGTGATAACGACAAAAAGTTTATTTAAAGCCATATGCTTGTCTGCTTAGAGCTTTATAATTCGGTGCTCAGTCTTGCTTGAAGGATTATTCTTTATTATGGAAAATAATGTAATTAAGAGGCATCTGGCCGATTTTTAATACTGTCACACCTTGATAGTCAACACTATGATCAAGCTTTAAATAGATATACGAGTCAAATATAAAACTAATGACGTAGTGTCTTTAGATTATATTAGATTAGACTATAAAATTATTTCTAGTAGGACTTCATGATTAATAGATATTTTTTTTATTTGTTTATGATTTGTCCTTGCAAAAATATGTGACCCAAATTACGAATCGAATAGAATCAAATAAAAGAATAGTTACAGATGAAAACTAGCCTTAACCTTTAAAGCTACGAATAAAACAGAATAATTAAAGTGAGTGATTAATATTATATTATTTATTGATGTGATGTGATTGAGAATAAACCACTCAACATTTCACTATTAACATTTTCGATTTTGGTTAAAGAATTTTAGCAGATACTTTTGGTACAGTGGTAAACGGGTTAATAAAAAAATCATATGGTACAAATATATAAACATATATGTAGAGGAAAATAGCCAGAGTCAATCAATAAGTACCCGTTTTTGACGACAGATGTCGTTAGTTCGTGAATTTGACATTACCATCGTGTGCTGTTAATGATATCGTGTTTAATTTGAGATTATTTTGTTGTCTTAGTTTTTCTCGCACCTGATGTTTCTTAATAAAATGGAAAAGGAGCGATACTGATCAGTAATTTCTTTTTTTTTTATTTTTGGATGAAAAAACATGCGATGAAATAAAAGTCTAGTCGGATGCTGTTTATAGGGACTCTTTCTAGACAACCGTTAGATATTGGTTCAATGAGTTTAAGCGGAATTATGCGAATTTTTGACGAGCAGTCAAAACGGCCGTCAGACGTGGTTACCTAGGAAATCGTCGAAAAAGTCCATAATATCATTTTCACTGATCACCGGACAAAAATGTTCAAAGTGCGAGGCTGTACGCATACCGTATGGACTGGCAATCACAATTTTAAATGGTAAAATAAATTTGAAGAAGGTGTCGATGCAAGGGTGCCACGATTGCTAACACTAGACAACAAGCGGTTACAAGTAACTTTATCGAAGCAGTGTTTAGACCGTTTTAAACAAAATTCGTAGTTTTTACGTCGAGTTGTCATTGTTAATTAAATCTGGATACGTCAGAGGCTAAAAGATTGTCTTTTAGCCTCTGACGCAGCCTCTACGCAGTGGCTTTTTCAGATGAATCTACTTGAAAGATAAAGAAAGTATCCACAACCGAAAAAGTTATGACCACTATATTTTGGAATTCCAAAGGAATTATCCTAATCGACTATTTACAGAAAGGAAGAATAATTATAGGACAGTACTACGGTGAATTGTTAGATAGATTCCAATTGCCCATGAAAGTGTTGTCACACCATGATAATACACCAGTGCATTCATTTCTGATTATGACTGCAAAATTTCAGAACTTGTGCTAGGAATTATCTCCGCACCCACCTTACTCGCCCGATTTGACACCTTGTTAATTTTTTCCCCAATATGAAAACCTGGCTTGGAGGAAAAAATTCACATCAAATGAAGAGTTTATCGCGAAAACAGAAGCCTATTTTGCAGAGTTCGAAAAAGATTACTTTTTTAGACGGGTTGTAAAAGTGGTATCAGCGTTGGGAAAACTGTATAAACCTAAAAGGTAATTTAATGATAAGTTAAAAAGTTTGATCTACTTATTGATAAGCCCACATAAAGTAGTTTAGCTATAAATAAAGTAATATACTGACCTTGTCAGCGAGTCGGGTCATGATGACCGCGGTTGCATCAGTGTCGAACTGTGGTCGCCCAGCGCGTCCTACCATCTGAAGTACTGTGCTAATACTGTACTCCTGTTTAATAGAAGTCAGCACATTACAATTATATACAAAGCTATATCGTTTATTTAAAAGTTTCTCTGAAGGAAAAGTTAAAATAATAAATAAATATTTCGAAAATTTGACACACAACGCCATCTATAATAGTTTAAAACCAGACCAGACTAGATCGACTGACAGTATACTTATATCTTTATTTTGTAAATACATATGTATTATACATAGAAAACACCCAAACTCCAAAATAAATATTTCCAGATCATACAAACATTTGGTCCAACCCGGGATCGAACTCGAGACCTCAAGCACAGAATCGCGTACGTTATCGCGACGCCATCGAGGCAATCAAGAAACATATACATCAACAATATAACTGCAATTGCCTAAATTAACATAAAAATAATATTTGTATCAACGTATAAAATATTACTACATATCATTGACATAGCACCATAGACAAATATGTATACATCACATAACACAATCACATCCATACTAATCCCTATCAAACGGATAGCATGTCAAGTAAAATTTTAAATTTACCTGAAAAGCTCCATTTACGTATTGTTGAGTATTCTTGATAATCACAAGATGAGCTGGTAAATTAACACCCATAGCTGCAAATGAATGAATGGTCTTACAATAAGATACGGCGAAACAAAGCGTACAAAAATGTCGAACAAGATCATTTAATAAAAGGTAACATTATGTAACTTTTGTGTGGCGATTTTCACCAGAATCTTTTGTTACAGCTGAGATCATCAACATCCTTTAACAGTTCACTGCTGGACATAAGCCTCTCTTTAGAAAAGAGGTTTTGACCTACTATACCACACTGGCCAGACGGGTAATAGCACATGGTTTCCTTCAAGTTGAGATGCTATACACGGGGGTTGTCCGGTCAATGGCGCTGTATGGTGCACCGGTGTGGGCGGCGGCTCTGACCGCCCAGAATAGGGCTCTCCTCTGGCGCCCTCAGAGGATATTGGCGGTTAGAGCCATACGCGGTTAGCGCACCGTATCGACGGAGGCGGCGTGCGCCTTGACCGGCCTGCGTATTTTATTTTCTTAGTCAGCTCTTACAATACCCACAGGTGATACAGAGATGGTGACATTCCGTTTTCTTAATCCATCACTATATAGTGTAATAATAAAATTAAACATTTACAGTTAATCGGTGTATTTTATTGTACCAACCTAAAGTAGTAGTAGTGACGAGAATAGGCAAGTCACTGTTTCTGAATGCATGCTCCATCACCTGCCTCTCTTCGTACAGTAGTCCAGCGTGATGACAACCTACTCCACACATCATCAGTAACTAGAAATACAAATGAAATAAGAGAGAGGTAGTAGAAGCCACGCTGATTTCAGAACGAACGAGCCGGCTCGATCGGGGCAGTACTACCCTCCCACAGAAGATTAATCTAAAGCAACAGCATCGGTGCTGTCGTGTTTCCATGGTGAGTACGAGACTGGAGGCCCATTGATACAGGGGTGACAGTAGTCGCGGTAAGCGCCTTTTACGTCCTCCCCAAGCGGGCGTAAAAAAAAGCATCTTACTAGACCGCCATAGTGTGGGTCAACATATTACATTGTCTGCATTCGCAACGAGTATGGTGGTATCGCAACTCTTGAATTATATTCGTGCTTTCCATCACACAGAGTAGAGTCACTTGGGAAGGATCGTAAAATAAAAAAAACAAAAGACGTTGATACGTCAGTAGTCTATTCACACCTATTCAGCTTTATTCGCCTTATATCCTTAGAAAACAGACATTTTGTATGAAAACGTGTACACTTTCGTTAGACTTTATGCGTCACTTCAGTTTTTGGGGTATTTTTATCACGGGAGTTATATTGATAGAGTTCAACACTGTTGCCGCGTTCAGCGCTGTTCCACCACATTCAGCATCGAACACGGTGGAATATAGCTGTACCCAAGTAGCTTAGGTTTAGTTGCAATCTGGATAGTTTCTGCATAGGTCCGCAATTTTATATTAATAAATTTTGCAATAACCATCTAAAAATGTTCTTCAAATGTAATATTATTTCTTTTGATTGGCGTACCAATGGAGCCAATGTAGAAGCGTTCCACCAGAGATTACACGCTATGACGGTTTTTCTCATTCTTACGACGACGCTATATGCAGTTTATAGAAGCAGAACTGTTTAAGCGTAACCAAAATCGTTCAGCGAAATGTGAATAGAGCTGAATAAGTGTGAGTAGTCCACAAATGTTGAAAAATTAGGAGTAGTGTTACTGTTACTAGTCTTATTACAATACGAGTATATGAAAAAGCTTATAAACTAGCTTGCAATCAGAGCCTATTTGGGTGTCAATTGTACCAATACCAACTCTATATCTTGATCTTAGAAGGAGGCCATCACAGTTCACAGAAAAAAGTATTCAATAATGTTTTTCCCCGAGTGACTGAAGCTACCAGAGATTAAACCCTTCCTCTTCTCTCCTCCTGATTCTAGAGCAAAGGACTATAGGACAACCTTGCATTTGTGACTCTGGAGTTGCAGTTGTATATGGACGACGGTAGATACTTGCCATCAGGGTAATCATATACTCATTTGTCCCTTTATACCATAAAAAAACACTACAGGTCATAGTCATAGCCAACGGTTAACCCCGGTGACATTGATGTAGGGCAACAAGCCGAACGCCTATGCAAAACAATTCCTAAAAACCAAGGGTCGAACGGAGATATTGTCTGAACCAGACTCGATAATTATGTGTCTAGGTTTAATAACATAATAAACAGTATGTTAATTATGAAAATTATTGTCTATGCATATTAAAAATCCACAAAGCGTCTCAATTAGCAAAGATAACGAATTTTACCTGTAACTTTTTATTCTTAATGGTTGAAGCTAATGCAGTTATTTTGGTTTTCTGTTCCGCATTAAAGTTAATTGTGAGTTCCCGAGACAAAATTTCCGCTGTTAGTGCTACACTTTTACGGGTGTTGCAGAAAATCTGTTGTGAAAATAAGCAATAGTTGTATTAAAGGTAGACCACTTGCGATTTAGAGAAATAAATAATAAAAAAATAACTGCAAATCAAAACAATTAAACAGTTGTAAAAGTACAATCATTATTATTATTACAAAAAAACAAATAGTTTGCTACCAGTGTTGGTTTCCCGCGATGATACTTTTGTATAATTGGCCACAGCTTATAGTTTAGAATTATATCGAACTTGAAAATGCTTGTACCCGCTGGACAGGGATAACCTTCTACTATTCGATTTAACTTTACTGGACGATATTCGTCACCGAATCTACAAGATTATGACGTAATTAAAACTAAACTTAGAAGTTACAGAAGTTTTCCTCGCAAGAAAGAAATAATCAAATAAGTGCAAAAATTTTAGATTAAAAAAAATATATACAAACTCTGATAATTCCTTATTACGTTCAGTGTGTTAAGAAAATTCTTTATAATCAAATCAAATAGCGACGGTCCTAAGTAAAATCCATGGTATGGTAGTCACTCAAGTAATTTTTAATAGAAACAATTTCGATGTACTTATTACTACAAGCATGTGATAAATAATACTCTGACACTGACTTTCTTGATTTTTCTTTATATTTTATGCTTTATAAAACGTATTACATATTAAACTTACACACCAGATTTCAACGTCCTTTTACGTCCCCAAACACATGATTTACATTTGTTTAAAACTTCAAAGCAGTTTCCTGTAAAACTTGATATAAGGGATTGTTCGTGGGGACCGTCAATTTGAATTCATTGGTACAATATAATAAAATAAAAAAAAAAGTTTCAACAAAGTTATTAATTATATCTCCAGTATATATTTCGATCTGTCATGGTAAAAAAGTTTAAATTATGACAGTTCAAGCAATACATGATTTAGCTCTAAAAATGTCTCCTGCTGCGGAGATTGGCTCTGCTCCGATTGCTATAATTCCACAAATTTATGTATACCAGAAGCTAATGAATACTTACTTATGGATAACAGCAGATTTATTAGAAGTTCCCAACCATTTGGCTACATCTTCAGGATTACTTACGGTTGCTGAAACAGCTACAAAACGAGTACTAGGAGCCGTTTTATGAGTCACAGCGGTTCCTTGAAGTTGGTTTTGTAGTTTTTCTATACGATGGACTGACTGAGCTGAACTCTGAGCGATTTTCAAATAACAACAAATTATAACATATTAACACAGAAGTATTATCGAGAAAAACTGTACACAAGAAACAATTTTAAGGAGACAGAGCCCGATACTGCCTGACTTGTAATGTATGTACATACGATATCGAAATTGCCCTAGAGATAATTGTTTTTACAGTAATCATGTAGTTCTATAGTTTTACACTAATGACAACTAATGAGTAATTTCTGCATACATAATTAGAACTATATACCTACTAATCTTCTTGTACATAGAGGTCAAAGAAAACAAGTCAATATTTGTTTATTCGTAATTAATTCGCTGCCGTAACCTCCATTCAGATACAACAAACATATACCTGTTATTAGTCAAAACCTAGCCTATCCTAGCCTACATAAAGCGAAAGAAACTCTAAGGACGTAAAACTGACTTTATATAGGGTGGGCCACGAATTATTTAGTATTCGAAAAAATCGTATAAAAAACCATTTGAAATGTTATAAAATATATATTTTTTTTATTTGTTTGTTTTATTGATGTAGACACGATTCTTCAAATAACCTCATAAAAAGAAACCTGCTCGAGATAAATCTGGACTTCTGGATGGCCATGGAATGTCGCCTCGTCTGGAAATCATCTCTTCCGGAAACATGTCTTTGTTGAAATCATGTGTTACGATTGTAGCCAGCAAATTAAAAGAACTCCCGTAATATGTTTGCGCGGGATGTTAGATTCAAATGTTAACGAATTCTTGGCCCACCCTATACAAGCAAAATCACGGTAAAAGTTAGTATCATATAGAAATAAAGATATAAATACTTCAATAGTCTTCATTCTGCTAACTACGGCTTCAAGTACAGGTCCACGGGATTCATCGTTCAATATATGGACTTCATCGATTAGGAACAGTTTAATGACGTCCATCATGCTCCTGTGGTCCCTCCACCGTCGTGTCATCATATCCCACTTCTCTGGTGTTGTTATTATAATCCTTTCGATTTTTTTACATAGTTAATAATACATTCAAACTGGACATTATACATTACAAAAATGTATCCAAACTGTATCTTACTTGTACGGTTGCAATTGGGAGAAATCAACATCTGTATCTCCCGTAGCTTCAATGCACAAGAGCCCAAGTTTCGTGAACTTAGGATACCATTCCGTTAATCTCTCCGTACATAAAGCTTTTATGGGGGCCACTGAATACGGCAAGCATATTAGTTTATTATAAGGATTAATATAAGTGTTAGATTGTAGTAAGTTATGGTCGTAGAGTAGCACGCAGCATTGAGGACCACGAATTTATTTACGAAATTCTGTTTACACAAGACCTATGACGAATACCCAATCTGTATAGTATAGGACAATGCAGACAACACAATCTATACAATGTTAATTACACTGACTTATTGCGAGAACAGAGTTTACAACATTCATATCTCACAGCTTAATTGCTCCGGTCAATTAAATAGTACATTGATAATATTCATGTTAACTTCTCAGGTTAATTTTTTTGAGTAAAAATTACATAATTCATTTAAATAAACAGAAAGTTGAATCACATTTATATTTGTAGGTAGACTGTTAACGGATGCATAAGGAATTGCTTTGAAGATTTCTGTATGCTTATTTATATAGAGGTAATATACCTAGTCTTGCCATAAATATTGTAATAAAGAAAAAAGAAAATTGTTAACTGCAAATAACATTTATTACTTTTACAGTGTGTCAGTTTAATACATAAATATAAAACAATTAAAAATATAAAAAGCTTATTCGAAGTGGTCTCCATTGGCTGCAATACAGTCCTTTAAACGATGAGGCCAGTTATCAATAGAAGCACGCACTCTTTCCATGGGAAAATTCTTCACTGCCAATCGTATAGATTGTTTTAGGGACTCCAAATTATCATGGCGTTTAGAGCAAGCTGTACTCTCTAAAACTGACCACAAATCATAATCCAGCGGATTAAGATCGGGACTAGACGACGGCCAGTCTTCAGCTCTGATGAAGTCCGAAACGTTCGATTCCAACCAAGACTGCGTGGACCGAGCTTTATGACCCGGCGCCGAGTCTTGCTGGAAGGACCATACTTGGTTATTGAACATGGTGATGTTAAGGGGCTTAACTACCTTCTCAAGAATGGTATCTTGATACACTTGTGCCGATGTTTTGATACCTTTTTCACAAAAATATGGCTCAGTCACTCCTTCATAGCTAACACCCCACCAAACCATCACTGAAGTCGGATAATGTCCACGTTGCACTCTGTCGACTAATTGGGAAGCTTCCTTAGAGCTTTGAGCATAAATACGGTCATTTTGTTTGTTAAAATGTTGCTCAATTGTAAAAATTTTCTCATCCGTAAACAAAATTTTTCTGTGACCTCCCTTTGCGTACCGCTTCAGTAGTTGTTTCGATTTTACCACCCTATTCTTCTTTAAATTATCAGTTAAGAAATGGCCAGTGCGTCTCTTATAGGCTGCAAGTCCTAAGTCATCTTTTAAAATACGCGACATGGTTCTAGGTGCTATCTTCATTTCCCGAGATAAAATCTTTTGCTTTCGGACAGGATTTCTTCGAATTCTTTCCCTTACTGCTTTGACCACCTTTTTCGTACGAACACTACGTGGACGGCCAGATCTTTTTCTGTCACAAACAGAGGAGGTCTCATTGTACCTATTAATAGCCCGGTACACAAACATTTTACTAATACCAAGTGTATGGAGAGTTTTAAAAATTGCATTTGGCTCCATACCTACTTTGTGTAATGCTATCACAGCGATTCGGTTCTCTTTATCACCCCACACCATTTTAATATCGCAAAATATTTTACAATGTATTGGCGCCAAAATGAGAAAACACAATGAACAATCGTATAAAAATGACAGATTCGAAATTCAAATGTAATATTTTTTTATAATTAAGTGTAACAGTATTTATGGCCAGACTAAGTATACACATTACATATTTGATAGCCAATGGTGAGTTAGATACCTATCTATTGAATTAGCACATCTAAGGCGGCGAGTTTATTAGAATTTAAATAAACGGCTGTGGGTCTGAAGCTAATAAATTTATGATTTACTTAACTACAAACGTCTGGTCACTCATGCCGTCAGTTAAATTAATATATGCTTGCTTATTATTATCCAGTATATCAAAAAGTATATTATTTATTTACTATGCTGTGAAATTATTATTAGGTACATGATTTCTGACACTTCGAGGCTCGTTTCGTCAACATTTTGAAAAATATAAGTTTAAGAGATATATTTACTGTAAATTATTTTAAAGTCTTCTGTGTAGTTTTTGTCTTCTAGTTCCATAAGTAATTGGACTATAGCCATTTCAAAAATTACACTTTTTCCCGACCCTGTAGGTGCACAGACGACCATCGATTTATCTGAAATAATTTATCGACAAATAAATTCCTACTTCAGTCAGACGACTGTCTTATTCGATGAGTTGTTCCATATTTAACTTGTTGTACTTTAAATGGTAATAAGGAGACTGTAGTTATTGATTTTTTTCAAAAATTTCATTTTAATAAGATAAAATGAGCAATTCTTGAAAATATATACATCAAATCGATTTTCACGTTTATCAGTAGTTATCCTAAGAGGTCAAATTATGTTTCCATTTATAGTGTTCAATTACTGTTTCTGCTATATCTAATCAGACAAAGGTCAAGGAGCTCTTAATCCTGTTTTGCCTAGGAGACGGCTTATAATCAAAGTAACTTGAGAGTATAAAATATTAACTGAGTACAGTAATAAACGACATCGTTCAAAAAGTTTTTTTACGAGAATTCACTGTAGTTCTTTTGTTATAAACTAATGTTAGTAAACATCATTACTGGCCAGGGAGAGCTAAGTTTAGGCAGATAGGATCCTGCTCAGCCGGTGTATTACGGCCTTACAGAAAACTAAAGTTAAGTAATTCTTTCTTTACTTTTCACTAAGTAAGCCCACCTTTATACCAGGTTCTGAGGAGGGACCTCAAATTACTCAATAGGTGGCGATACTCACTTGCCAGCAGGTGACCCGTCTGCTTTACATCAATATGTTTTAATCGCTCATTGCTGGACATAGGTTTCTCCTTGGTAATAGTTTGCTGGTTTGTCCCTACATCATAAAAAATATACCGCTCTCAATTTCGACATTGCAATGGGTAACATTGTAAAAAAAGTTCGACTGTTTCTTTTACGGCCTGCCGTCTGCATACCACCGCCGACCCTCATTAGGAACAATCGTTTTAAATAGAAAACGATAGCCTCATGACACAGAAAAAAGATTTTTATGCTTGGAAATGTCACTAGAACAGGGAACAGTGGAACCGAAGGCCTATTGATGCAGATATGACAGTTATCATGATAATAGTGCGAGCCTAACACATACACGATGACTGTCATGCCTTTTACGTCTACAAGCGGGGCGTGAAAAAAGCATCTCACTAGGCCTCCATAATATGAGTCACCATATTGCATTGTCGCCATTCGCAATGAATATGGTGACCACAACTCTTGGATTCTATTCATACTTACCATCAGGTAGAGTAGAGTCACTATAGTACTAAATAAAAAAAAGGTCACTGAAGTTGTGAGTTCTAATACCCTATTAAAATCAAATTCTTATAGTGTTTTCATGTAAATGACATAGAAATATAAATTAAATTGCCAAAATTACCTGAATAAAGCGCATCATCGATAACCTTTGATTGTACAAGATTGAAGTATTTATACGTAAACACGTTTCGGTATTTTGGACCTGTAATTGGCAATGTATAAACAGAGTTCAACATCCTTGCACCTATGTTGGGTAATAATATTACAATATAAAAGGTATTGCAAAACCTACACAGAAATGTCATTTCCTTTAGTAGTTTTTAAGTAAAATATTTATACTTAGGATTTATAATTAATAAATAAACGTATTTTGTTTTGCATACATAATACTTAATTGAGTATGCTACTTAGCTGTACGTTCATTAAAGTTCCTACATTTCTAATAAGATTAACAACTGTTTTGGTACATTATTCTTCTAGAGATTAAATTGTTTGTTTTTAAACAGTCGTCATTTTTTTTAACAATACAACATATCCTATCTCGTAAATGGACATTAACTCTAACGTTGATTTACCAAATGTTAAATACAGCTTATAAAACTCATCAGGTCCAACTCTAGGCTCTAATACAGTGGTTTTCGGGAAATGAAGACTGTCTACTGATGCAAGTACAATTTTTCCACAATTTCAAACCACATCTCAAAATTGAATAAAAACATGATATAAAAACTTATTATTAAACTTTATTTAAAATAAATAATTGTAAATAACAAATCTAACCAGTAAAATAAAACTTTTGAGTCACGTAATTGTCGTTTTGACTTACCCAGAAGCAATAAAAAAATATGACACAATTTATGTTAATTCCTAAAAATCATATGAATAAAATTTTTTACCTGAAAATATAAATTAACATAACGTACCTAGTTATAAAAGTTAAAATGTAAATTTATTTTATATCTAACATTTTGGTGTAACAAATGGCAGCGATTAGTGATACTAAATTTTATTATTTTAATCAATTTCTACACTGTATAACAACTATAAGTATCATTAACTTTAGAAAAAACACTCAAATAAAATGATAATAGGAAACTTACTTATTTCCTCAGTGCTACGAAAGTCCCCACGTTGGCCGGTCCCTTTGCAAGGACGGGGTGGGTCTAACACGTCTCCTGCGATGTTGTTATCAGCTGTTGTCCATTCATAATCACAATCATTAGATGGTGTTAAAGATATTGGTTGTGAATCGCATATTTCAGCGTCCAATACATCCGTAGAGCTTGCCCTACAAAACAGTATATCAGTACAGAACTAGGTCACAATTATGTAATAAACAATGATTTACTAAAAATAAGAATAAATTAACAGACTAACAGTGTACTATCCATCATTCTTCTTATTCAATGTGCACAAATTTTAATTTACAATGAATACATTTTGGCTTATTTGGTCGCTCCCGCCAAAATCCGCCGTCAATTTTTTTTTTAATTTTCACAAATAAGGTAATGTTAAATTCAATCTCTCAGTAATACATAGAAAAGTACTATTTTTTAAAATTAAAAATAAAAATTGAATGTTTAAAAATAATGCAATTAATTAATAAATAACGTAAATTTTAATGTTTTAAATACAACATTAAAAGTAACTCTAGGGTGTAGTACTGGGATAGGTTCTGACTAAGCGCGGCGTTGATTCTGGAGGGAACCTGAAATAATATGGTCCGGGTCCCATTCAGAGAAGGACGCCTGAGATCGGCCGCCGGGGTGGTTTTTATAGTGGAAATACCACATACTCCTGGCTCCTGCGTCCCCGAGGAGTCGGAGATCCGAAGGGATTTTCCACTCCGACAATAAAAAAAAAGGGTGTAGTACTAGACTAGAGTTAAGTTGAAATTAAATTTTTCCTCTACTTAAAAAATTTGACCAAGTTTTAACAAGTATTGTAAGACTAAAACAAACAAACAAACGTAACTTCATTAAAACCAAAAACTGGAGATCTAAATGAACAGAAGTTTGATGACTTTGTTTACTTAGGTAAAAGTAGTAAAATTAATTTTCAAAATTACATGATTATCTTTAACGAGTTTGTGAATAGCAAAGTATGAATAGTTATCTAGAGGAATAAAGCATATTATTACTTAAAACTGGGTACCCAAAATTAATTTTATGTATTTCGAAGTGGTTATTGTGGTAACGGTTAGTTAAAAAACATCATTGAGTTGGTGGTTGTCTAGATCAATTATCAAATTCGATAATTCCTCAGGTTAAAACAAATAAATAAATAACTACACAAATATCACACATGGCTGTCTAATTCCAAATTAGACCCTGTGCTGTTAACAAGACTACTGATAAACAAGCTTAAATATTTCTAAATACATACAATCATACATATTAACTTAATATTCACTTACACCCAGACACTGAATAAATAATCGTGCTCATTACACAAATATTTGTTCTGAGTGGGAATCGAACCCACGATCTCTAGTTTAGCCATCAGAGCTAGACCAACAAGTCCGTAGAAATGATTAGTGTCAGACTGAAACTGAACTTTCAGGTTTGCTCTCAGTTTTGGTCGAAACCGAAACTTACTGAAACAAATTTAAAATTTCTGCTGTATATTTAAATCTACTGCCTTTTTTACACATTTATTTGCATATACATACAGACAGTTAAATAGGGTTAAATAACTTAAATAAAATAAGAGAGTAGTGAATATTTAGATAAAATTAATATACCATATGGTATATAATAAAAGTGTGACCATACTTAGAACGAAAATTTAAATATTATTATAGTAGAATAAAATAATTCTGGATTAGAACAGTATTGTTTACATGAGTCGCTCAACTGTAGAGAGTAGCGTGTCGTAATGATAGCGACATCAAAGCGACGCCACGCCGCCTTAACTAGCCCCCGTACCTTACATTCTTAGTTTTAATCAAATCTCTTGCTTTTTAAACTCAATTAATTAGGTATCTTTTAATTTACCTGCTCATTTCGGCAATGTAACTTTAGACCCAGTGTATGTTTTAGAATCGTGTTTTCATTGCCCTGAAACTAAAATTAACACATTAAGGGGTACCAAATAATTGTATCGAGTTGGTAACATTTGCTATTACTTGAATTTTTGAAACTGACGGCTACTGTCACCTACTGTCAAGATATTTGAAGTTAGATCGTCTGTTGTCTTGTCATAAAGCAGATTAAGGAAATGTTTTCGTAACCATTTTCCTTATTCAAAATTTGTTCTATTACTGAGTGATGTTTGTGTAAGGTTCTAATACCTAGAGATTCAATTGACTTTATGAAACAAATTCAAAATGTAAGTTTGATTAACATTTATTTGTTAAATTGAGGAAGTATTTACATAAATAATCTTTAAGAATCTGAAGTAATAGGTATCACCTATGATAATTTACAGGGAAGTTATGAAGGATTACGAGAATGCAGATACTATCAGTGTGGACACACTAGCTTTAGAACAAATGGTAATACAGGAGAGGTCTAAAGAAATAACACAGCTACATGCTTTAAGTAAAAAAGCTAGATTTCTTCACGCAGATCTACTTTACTACCGGAACGCTAAAACTGCGACAGGTAAAGCTTGTTATAACGTATGGAAAGTTCTGATTAAGAGAGTTGGAGGCACTCCAAATGGTTGGCTGGATCTGGGTTACACCTTAGGTATTTCACAGGATGACTTAAATGTAAGTCTTTAAATGTTTTTATTTAAATTTTTATTGACCTAGTTAACTTTCACTTTTCACCATCATTAAATTTCTTATTCCTGGCTCATTCCTAATTTGTTTTTATGACCTATGCAAGATGTTATATGAAAAAAGCTATAGCTTATTTATTTTAAGACTAGTCGACTAGTTAGGCCAACTCTCCTTGGACACAATAATGTTCTGACTGGATGAAAGAAGGCCAACACGACTGAGCCTACTCCAACGATCGACAACGACATCTTCATTGATCATCATGTTTGAGAACCGATTCTCTAAAAATCATTCTAAAAAATTGCATGAAAATATAAAAAATGGATTTGATGGTATTTTATTTTATAGGCATTCATATTTTTATATTATTAATTCTATGTACCTTGACAATAATAAATGCAAATAATATTTAAAATGTTAATTACACTGAACCATATCAGGCGCAGTTCTGTGAAAACAATCCTACTCACACTGGTATAATCTAATCGATAAAAACAATCATACATTGATTAAATTTAAGTACTAACTACATTGTTACCACTAAGTAAACAATGAACTGTATTCTTTTGGTATTATTTCAAAACATTTTGCACAAAAAAACATGGCAAAATCACAAACGATCACACTTGAACTGTTATTATCTAATGTATATTAAGAATCATATATTTTGTTTGTAGAAATATTTAAATTTTGCATGAAAATATTTGGTAAAATCACTGTACTGCCCTGAAAATATAAATATAAAAGTGAAAAACTACCTCATGGTGGCACTTAAGATTCATATTCATTAAATCCTTTGGACAAATTATCAAAGACTTCATTATATACGTATAACATTATTAATTATTTATATGTGTGTCTCGACAAAAAGCATCTCTTGGGATTTATTATTGATCTATTCTGTGGTAAATTACTAGACAATAGGTTTATTTTTTGTAAGGATAAACTAAAGTTGCAAATCATTACACTGTTTCTAATATTGTTTTCATTTCCAATTACAGTACATCAAGCATTCAGTACGAGAAGATCCTGTTGACATGGTGTTGAGAGTATTCAGGCAGGATGAAAGCGCAACAATAGACAAGATACTAGATGCTTTCATTACTCTGAAACGCTATGACATTCTTAAAGCTATTGAAGAACCACTAAGTGAGATAACACAATTCTTTAACAAGGATGACAGTGGTTACCATAGCAATGGAGAAAGCACTGGGCAGAGAGAAATTATTTGCCCAAAAAATGTTCCTAATCACTTACCACCAGCTTTAAACAAGAAAATTGTCATTAAAGATCAAAAAGACCCTAAAAAACCTAAACAGCCATTACTAAGACCACCTGTCACCTCGAAAGAGGTAATAGTAAATGAAAGTCCAATTCTTTTTTTAACTTATACACATGATGGATTACCTACAGCAATAAATATACAAGAATATGTTGAAAATTGGACAGATATACCTAATGTTCAGGTCATTACTTTGAATAGTAGAAAAGATGAGTTATACCAAAATCCTGAAAAATTTATTAGAGAATATTTTGAGAAAGTAAGTAGCTCACAAGCAACAAAAGTTACTGTAATTTTAATTGTTTTAAATTATAATCATATTTAGGTTAATAATTTTTAAAAAATTCAATGAATTATCCACTTTAATGACAAAACCTGAATAATGATAAATTATATTAATCTTTGTTGTTCAGTTTTTCTCTTTTCCATTCGCTCAGGTAGAATCTTTTCTATAAATAAACTTTGAATACCACCCACTCAATTTAAAGCAGGTTAATAAATTCAGTTTATACCTATAAAATAAAATCTGTGGAATTGAAAACCTTATTTTGTGAAGTCAGTTTAAATATTATAAATAATAATTTTGACTGCATTTATTTTAATTAGGTGCTAAACTCTCCTTAACATATATAATATTATAAAACTACAACATCTTTTGTTTCAGGCTAACCTAATAATACCCATCATCACTTCTGGCTATTTAGATGAAATCAAATCACATGATCCTATTGCGTCCAATACGACAGACAATTTGGATCACAAATATGTTAATTTTATTTATAATCTAATAGTAAATAATTATATTTATGCTACAGGCTGCTTAAACAAAAAAGTTAGAAGTGTCATGCCGCAAAATGCCAATTTAGATTTATTCAGTCGCCTAAGCATGTATCCAGATTTGATGCCTTGGACATATGAAATGAATTTTGATGAACAATTTCAAGTATTCTTAAAAATGGAGAATGCATCTTGATTATATTTTTAACCTTTAGCCAATTTATACTAAACTGCCTATTATAGTAAGTATTTTTAACTAATAGTTACTGTACCTGATAATACTGATTATAAAACTAGATATATATTAAACTAGTCTCTTTATTTTCTTACTGTACATTTTTAGGACTATAGGTATGACATGTATCATAGGTATGGAACATGGATGTTATTTAGTAGGTCTTTATGACTACCAATTACAAGATGCTTGGCACCATCAAAACTCGCATCGTGGACCGACCGAGAGTAAAACCGAATTGTTATGGAATAAATTATTTACTTATATAAGAATGTTTTTTATTTAAAATCTATTAGTGGTAAAACTATTGGCGAAAGTTAGAGCAGTATCACCTGATAAACAAGGGGATCAAAACTAAGATTAGGCAACACAATGACCAACAACATTGTTAATTCACGTTGAAGTGTTAAAATAATAGAGAACTCTTTGACACCAAACCTTTTTACAGTAATTGCCATTTACCCAATTATTTGACTTCCGAGTAATGTATTTTATTTCCAATACCTACTAGGATAGCGTATATCAGTTATACGGGGTCAAATTAAAGTACTTATTACACAACAAATACTGATGGCAGATGTGTGGATTTAGACCAGTAAAAGCCTACCCCTCATATAAACCAAAGCTTTTCCAACAAGCGTCATAGGATATCTTCCTTTCAACAAACAATAAAGAACATGTATTTATTTTTAAATTTTTCTACTAGTCATCATCATCATCATATAAAATATAAACTGTTAAACTTAAAAAGATGAAACCAAACCACAATAATTATCGGGTGATTTTAAACGCAGCCATTTTGGCGCGCTTACTGCGACGTCATCTTTACAAAGTTCACAAAAGTAAAGTGATTAAATCAGCTTGTTAGTATGGACAATGTTATATATTATGTCGTTTTCAAATGACAAAATAACATCCAAATAACACTAGCTAAAATTTATCGCCATGCCGAAAGATACAAATATAAGGATTGAGAGGTACAAGGTGATGAGGAAATATAGTGTATCGTGTTCGAGCTGTTTATACTGTGGTGAACTTTATTTTAGTGTAAAACAGTAAATGCCATAACAATTCGATCTTAAAAAAAGTGATAAAGACAATGAAGTATCATTCCTATGTACTTAATTACCCACACTAACTTGACTAACTCTGACAAAAACATAACCTAGTTTGCGAAGAGTGTGTAAAGGTATTTTCAATATCTAATATATATCTATAAGAGCACGTATGGATGAAAACGTGTAAGTTATTAGATTACAACTAATCAACAGAAACCATACAAACCAATTTGTTGGCGGAATACGTCGAGTGTAAATTGACGTCACGTTTTGTTCCACCAACAGCGTAGCGTTTTAAATTAAAAAAAAACTGTTTAATGATTAAAATTTACTGTTAAATTATGATAAATTTCAAAACTAATTTATAGGTGTTTTTTAGCATTAAAGTTTATTAATAAAAATATTTTGTCCATTTTGGGTCACGTGTATATTGCCCCCATTGTTAAATATAATTATAACCGATATTCCTCGTTATAGAGCTAGAATGGAAGTGGAAAAGGCCGATTCCACTATCCTTTTTGTAAAGAATAATCAATATTTATATTTTATGCTTATTTTTCTTTACATCATCATCAACAACCCTTAATAGTCCACAGCAGGCCATAGGCCTTTCCTTAAGACGTGTTGGCCTACTATACCACACTAGGCTGATGAATTGTTTCAAATTTTTCTTCTTTCTTTTAGTCCCCTCTTACGAGTCCCATATGTTGAATAGGAGTGGTGACACTCCATAATCTTAATCCTTCATGCCATGGATATTTATCTAAGCAATCACATTAAAACTTTATGAAAAATAACTAAGGTAACACAAACTTGAAAAACTGGCCATGAGTGTTTTGAAACAAAATGCAGGGTTCAATAGTTTATAACTAGTTATTTTAAACAAAATTAAGTGTTTGTTTCAAAAGATTTTGTATATTGTACAAAATTTGTTAAAATTTGATGCACACTGTATAACACGTCCCTGTGTCTGTACCATACGAAAAGCGACTATTACTCTTAAATTAACATAGCCGCGGTTTTCTTCTTAATCCATTATAGGTATTACCATCATCAAAACAATATTGGACACTATGGGATAGACAAAAAAAAAATGTGGTGCAAAACAATTTTATATATCAAAAACTTCTAAGTTAAACTTCTAATACATGACATTAATTTATTATGTGCATAAAAAATAAAGAAAAGAAGAATAATTGTGTAATAATTAAATAATTAAATATTAAGGACAACTTTTTTCTATGAAAAAATGTTTTGATACTTAAATGGATATAAAAGCTTTAACCTTATATTAATATACTAACATACATTAGCAGTGTTAATGAATCACATCTTCAAAATAAATCATTCAAAAAAAATTAGGTCTACATTCTTATTCTAAAACAGATAGTCTTCCAAACTAATGAGTTTTCTAGGCAGTCTTGGTCTCTTCAATATCGTCAGCTGTTTCATCAGCAGTGCTGACGTCATTCACATCAATCCCAGTGTCATCTTTGCTTGTATTTGCAAGTTCCTCCTGCAATAGTCAATATGTTTAGACAACGGTAGTTATAATAATTATGGTTCAAGTGCCTTTTTTCACCTTTTCTTCATCATATCAATTTAGGCCAAAAGAGCATATAATATAAATTGCAGTTTCATTTTATTAACAGACTGTATACAATGTCTTGGCCCAACTTTAGGCTAAACATTTATTTGTACAACTTGTAGTGTTAGAATTTATATCTGTGTTGATGCCGTGTTGATCTCTAACATGTTAAAGAACCAAATACAAATTTGGTTAATTTAAAGGTATTTAAGGGCATGATTTTGAGAAACTTGTACAATAGCTGACAAATGAATGTTGTGGAAATAATGTATCTCATGGTGTTCTAATAACTTTTATCAATACTTAGAAGGAATGATATCAAAAGTGACAAATAAAATCAATAACTAACCTTAATAACTTCAACAAAACTGTTAGCTTCATCCAGCATCTGTTTGAATATAGCATTTTCTTCTTTGAGATCTTCAATTATTTTACGGAGCTTTTCGTTTTCATCTAAAGCCTCTTGAAGAGCAATCCTGAAAATGATTTGTACAAATTAAGTATAGCGTAAATTATAATTTCTAAAACATTTAAATGGGCCTGGTCATTTAGTGGTTAATATCTAACCCTGTTTGCTAAGTTGGACTCTGGTAGTTTAAATCCCACTCAGGGTAAACATATCTTACCATACATGTGGGATATATAAGAATGCTTATCAGCAGTCTGGTTACCATAGTGCAGCCAGCCTAGTTTGGGTTCAGACAGCCATGTGTGAAGTTATTAATACAATCCCTAAAATATAGCTTGATCTCTGTCACAGATGGTTACGAAACTGATGAAATAACTTGGAACAAGAGATTTCATTTTCATTACCTATATTTTGATTCTTTACGTGCCAGTTTTATTACAAACGAAGTGCAATACACTATAAACAGACCCTCGTAACCCCATCTACATTTCCTATTACCCATAGCATAAATAAGATTATAGTTAGGCAACTTTAAAAGATAGACATTTGCTGTAGAGCTCTTTTGTACATTATTTTTGTGAAAGTTTAACCACTTATTATATATGTATTTGTATGAAGGAATCATTTTGCCCTATTTTTGCAATATTATTTGCAGCATGATGAGATATAGCCTTCCTCAATAAATGGAATATCTAACATTGAAATTCTGTTTCAAATTGGACCAGCAACTCCCGAGATAAGCACATTCATCCTAATAAACAAACTTTTCCTCTTCATAATAACAGTATAGTTATATAAAGTCACACCTAAAATGTAGATCATAAGTACTAAAATGACACTAGTGGAAACTGTCTCAAAGATCAAGCTTTATTAATAAAGTAATTAAAAAAATTCCTAATGAACATATGAGATCAAATGTGTTGTAGGTCCTTTTCACAGGTTTTACTGATCAAGTTAGTGACAGATTTAACAAGCCCTTTTCGTAATTTTAATATGTCATATGTTGAAAATCACATACCCATTATTCTAATGTGATAGGAATTTGTAAAATTTAGGTTATAACATAAATTGTTACATATATATAAATTGGGTTAAAGTACTGTACAACTCATTTAAACTGAAATTATGAAAAAGTTGACAATTTAGTTACTACACATTTTAAAAAAACTACTGGAAGCCATTACTAATCTGCTGTCTTTTAACCTTCAAATTCTAATTCTTGTATCAAATAGGACTACTACAATAACACACATTTATAGTTTAAGAGGGTAGATTTTAAATACTCACTGACGTTTCTCAGCTAAAATTTCCCAATACTTTTCAGATGGACTTTCTGGATTGATAAGATCATCAACAGTGATCTTAGAATCTAAATTTGCTTGTGTTTCTTTAGTTGACGAATTCTTCCTTTTTACTTCAACCTCCCTAGAAATACGGAGCAACGATAATAAGGATGTAATAATAACAAAATCAACAGAAGCGTCAGTAACCTGAAGTTGTAACTAATGCGTTGTAATAAAATATTTTGAAAACTTACACATGAGAATCGTGGCTAAGTTGATGCTTTAAACTCTTCGATGGCCTACCCACAAGATTTTCTCTATCAGAAGCAGTGTGTTGAAGAGTTTTAAGGGACTTCCTTGTCACTCTAGTATTTTCCTGAAAGAAGTATATTATTTTTTAAATATGCTAACAAAAATACCGGGCTGTGACATGACAATAATAGACATTCAATACCTGAATATCGTGACTGCTCATCGTGCCGCCGTATTATTATCCTGATATGCAGATGAAACTAAATGAAATCACAAAACTATTCAAAACCTCTTAGTTATATTTTCACAACATAAATAACATCTGAAGCACGACGCTTAGTTTGGCAGTAATGACACTAATGGCAGTAATTAAGGGAATATTTCCCGCTATTTAAATTTACTTTATAATTCACCACTTTGGGTATCAGTTAATGTAGACAACATTGACTATACACAAACACGGTAACACAAAATAAAAATTACTCACAAACTACGAGTGTGCTACTAATTATTATAATACGACAAATTCGAAATTGAAATTTTTAATTAACTAAAAATTATTTATTTTGCCTGACTGATGAATTTTTACTTACGATTGTTAAATTAATAAGTATAATTTAAAAGTAATCGAGAATTATGTATCAAATTGAATAAGTTCATGCTGTTTATTTATTTAAAAAAATAATAATACATAAGGCTTACAACTACCTGACTCAACGTATTATTCATCATAAGAGATCAATTTCTTCCATTTTTCTGGCAGTCATTGAATTCCTCTTCGAAAAACAATTAATTTTTTGACACAATCCAAGAATCGACCCATTTTTCGGTCTCTTGAGAAGAATGGAAGCGCTGCTCGTTCAAACCAAGAGATATCAACTGAAACAAATAGTAATCTGGGGGTGCTATATCCAGTGAATACGGCGGGTGTGTTAGAACTTCCCATTGAAATTGCCATGCATTACTGTGACAATATCACATTGACGTGTCTTTCTTCGTATAGCGAGCACTTTTCTTTCAGAGCTCAACTCAAACGCATCAACAAAAGTTCATAGCGAGCTCTCGTGATAGTTTTATGAGGCTTAAGCAACTTATAAGCGCTTCAACTCCAATTATTTGTCTTCAAATTTTGTTGGTGCTCCGAAACATTTCTTGTTTTTAAGGTCAAAGTTATTATATTTAAAGTACCTAAACCAATCCCTACATGTCTTATTTGACAGAGCATTGTCACCATATGTTTCAACAAGAATTCTGTGTGCTTCAACTGCAGATTTCTTTTGAATAAAATCAGTGCAGTAAAATTCCTCGCAAAAACATTTTATTTGGCGCAAAAGTAGACATTATCAAAATAAATAAATAAAAATGTGGTTGCCACTGTAGTAAAATACATCTACTAGAATGTGAGATAACATATAATACTACTTAGCTGATGCATTACTGTACGAAATTACATGCATTGAGTGCCGCTACGCGTTTTAAGAAACAGTGAAAACTTATTCGAGATCTTAATAAATGTATGTTATAGTACATATTTATTTACACCTTGGAATTCGCTACCAGCGGATCCTTAAAACGAGTCGTAAAAAAGTATCTCACTAGGCATCCATAGTGTGGATCACAATGCTGTAATGCTTGCATTTGCAATGAGTATGGTTACCACCTCTCTTGGATTCTATTCATGCATTCCATCTGACAGATTAGAGGCACTTTGGCAGATGAGTATATAGCAATAAAATAAAAAAAACCTTTTTCGTTGTTACTTTAGGGTTTATTGGTTGTATTAAATATACATAGTTGCAGAAAACTACTTAATTTTTCATGTTTTATGGTACAATTGGATGTACTTTATTTTTTTCTACTATTTGATTAATTAAATAAGTATTAGACACGATAATAACTATATTGTAAAGAGAGAAGTGTAGGGTAACCAGGCTGGAGCGGTCGCTGCCTGCATATGGTATTCCAGTTGAGGCTGAGGTTACTGCTTAATTTACCACATTACTTCAGTTCAATTTGTCGGTAGATGGTGCTATAGTATGTCTTTGTTTCTGCTGCAATTGGGAGTCGGGACATTAACAACCGGGACATAGTCCAGTGCTGGATGTAGGCTTCTCCTTGGAAAGGAAGTATTGGTCTGTTATACCACGCTGAGTCGGGACAACCTTTTGTAATTATTCACAACTCGCGAAACTTCAATAAATTTTAATTATTCTAGTTGGTACCACACATTAACAAACAATGTTATAGTAATATGGTTATTTTCTATGAAATCAGTGAAATTATTTAATTAAAACGATCACAATTGTATTTTGAAAAACGTTTTGTATTCTTTTGTTCTGAACACAATTTAGAATGTGACATTGACAATACGTACTATCTGTCTGTTCACTTTACCTGACGGTTGACATATCTGACAAATAATACGTTCAGTAAGGTTTAGTGTGAAGTGGGTGAAGTGGTAGAGTTGTTATTGTAATTGTGGATGTGTTTGAAAAGAGAAACATTATTAATTATTTTATAAAGCACCGTGTTTCTAGATCGATAAATCAAAGTAAATAATGAACAAAAATATGATTGTTGAAGGCAGCTAAGTGGTTTTATATTTCCCATAAAGCTATTATAATTGAATTGGAACCTTATCTTATCTTTACCTGGACTTTTATCAAATTGTTAGTGTATCGATCCCCACGAAGGTCTTGTAGGGAGCATAGTAATATTATTGAAGAAAATGGATACTCTAAAGTAAGTGTCTTCTAAAATATTCTAAGTTCACAAATATTTACAGATATATGTACTCTTGATCAAGTACTTATAATAGTTGCGTCAAAGGTACTCAAGGTGACCATAGTAATATTTATTTTTTAAGTTTTTTATTACTTTTTGCAATATATTCTTATTCAATATTGTGTTTTCTCATTTCAGATTTTATTTTGTCACTTGGAACGTGGCCACTAAGTCCCCAGGGCAAGATCTAAACGCTTTGTTAGACTTTCCATCTCAATTTAACAAGAATAAGCCCTTACCAGATTTTTATGTAATTGGGTAAGTGATTTATATCTAGTATTTGTATAATGTGAAGTGCAATCTACAATTTACTAGGTCAGTAGGACACTAATGTTTTAAACGATATTCAAGATAAATAAATTTAAAACTTTAACTTAATTTGAAACTCTTTTGTATCTCAAGCAATGAATATGTTATTTTAGTGTTAACAATTTGTATTTCAAGACTTCACAATATTTCTCTCTGCTTGATGTGCCAAGGCTACAGATTTCTTTCAGTGCTCCATTCTGCTTTCCATCTGCACAACTCTAAAGGCCATTTGCCTATTTTCTCACTTTGTAACATTTGATACTGAATGACTTTTGGGTACTAAATAGCCACTTGCTTAGTTTATTTTTCATGTAATCAATGCAGCAAATGTCCAGACCATAGTTCCAATTAGTGAGTTGTCTAGTGTAACTGTGAATAAATGATGTCAGGAGTATCAGGAATACTCAGATGGTGACTTTCTTTTAAATATGTCTTTGAAATATGAAATAATGTGTATCTTCCTAGTTAAAAGAATATTTGTAACTAAAATATTATTTTGTACCTATTTAACAAGTATAAGAATTTTTCCGAAAACATGAAGCCATTATTGTGTTAAAATTTTAGAATATTTCAAAGATTGATTTTTTCATTTTCATTCAGCTAAGATTAAACTACTGGTGAGGTGACATATATATAACTAAATAAGTTATTTATACATAATTCTTAGAACATGTCTATAAGCAGGTTGGCTTAGTCAGATAAGATTATCGGCATGGTGAATGTCACTTTAGAGTATTTACCTTATAGGTTTCCTTGAAATACAATCAATTTTTTTTCTGAAGTAAGTAAATATCTGATAATAATTTCAAGAATTTTCTGCTTATTGCTTATATAGTTCTAGAAATGATAGGTAGGGACTAAACACTATTAAACAGGAATAATTTAAAGAAAATGTTATAAAGAAATGTACAGGGACTACCCAAGTGATAAACCAATTAGTTTATTTTTAATGGTCATTTTTATTATTCACATGGTGATGGCTGTACTAGCTGACCCATACAACCTCATTAGGGTCTCCAATTGCCTATAGTGTGATAGTATACAGTGTGAACAAATTTGTTTACCATAAAAAAGGGTTATAGGGACCCAACATTCACAGATAGACATAAGCTGTTGTAGACCTTTGATAAAAACTTTTCAAGATGAACAATACTTTCATACACTATTTTTGTTAAACTTTAACCATTTACTGAGGGCACCCATTCAACACTCTCAAAATAAATAATTTTCGCCTGTTTTTGCAATATTTTTCATTGATACTGTGCTCTATTTGGTCATAGTGTGATGATATATAACTTCTACCCTGTGTCGATAATTGAGTAATCTAAAACTTATAGAATTTCTCAAATTTGACTAGGACCATAACTTTTTAATTAAATAAATTTGTCTGGGATTCTCAGAAATGCAGAGAATTTTTTTACTTAAGGTCACTCTAACATAATTTGTTACATTTAGCATAGAGATTCTATTTTTTACCTACTTCAAAAAAAGAAACAAATTCCCATTATGATTGTTTTTTTTTAGAATTTTGCGAAAGTGTAATCAGTGACATAAGTAGACTGGTTTCATGGTTCATCACACCTTGGTTTCATGTAATATTCAGAGAAGCACCATTGTGTGATGTGACCATTATTCATTATCCTAATATTATATCTTGTAGGTAGAATATTAGTTATAATATTAGATAATTTTTGCAATGACTGCAATCTTTCCTGAATTTTTTGTCCTATATAATTCATAAAGTGCCTGCCACAAAAATATCTTATATTTATTTGTTGTGCAGTGTCACTATAATTAATTAGCACACCTATCTGTAACATATACTCTGTGCCAAGGCAATTTAAAAATTGTATTAATTTTATTCTCACTTCAGTTATAAAATATCTAAAAGGTAATTAATGTGTATGTTACAGTTGTTTTCATTTCTTTATATCTTTCTTTAAGTATTGTTTGAGAGTTGTAAAATATTTTTTACAAATAAGAAACTATTACAGGCTGCAAGAAGTCAAGTCTCAACCGCAGAATATGTTGATGGACTCCTTGTTTTCTGATGCATGGACTTCAACATTCAACAAAATACTTTGCCGGCAAGGATTCATTATTGCAAAGTCTACAAGACTACAGGGTTTACTGTTATTAGTGTACAGTCAAATGAAGCATGTCACACATCTGAGAGACATAGAAGCGCAATACACTAAAACGGGACTTGGTGGGATGTGGGTAAGTTTAAAAATGCTATTCATATCTTAGTTTTTTAAATAACTTCAGCTTAAGGTAATGTATGTCATCATCATCATTATCAGCCTATTACAGGCCACTGCTGGAAATAGGTTTCTCCCATTGCATACCATTCTGATCGATTTTGCCCTAATCGTCACTCCACCCGCCCTGTAGGCGTCCTACGCTACGTTTATCGAGACGCGGACCCATCTTTAGACCTCTATCTATCACATTTTTGAACGATTGCCAGAACAGCACCGTGTACCACAACCGGTTGCGGTAGTACATTTGCATTGAACATGACCTTTGTTTTTGTTCAAGTTTATCCGTAGGCCGATGCATGCGAGATGTATTCACTATTGATATTGATGTGACGTCCTTTCCAGTTCAGCGTTTTGAACATATCCATCATAGCACATTTTTGGAGTACTAACATCTTCCTCTTGCCTCACTCTTCAATGCAATGGAGTGCAGAACAGAACCAATTCCAGGAACGGACGAACATAGCTGCCGCTTCGTAGACATATCTCATCATTTGCACAATCGCTAATCTACCTGGCACCACTGTAAGAACTCCGGAACAGACCAGATCTCGATTGAACCAAAAGCCTTCTTATGGCCTGCACTACTAATCTGCTGCACAGTGTGGATATGGTCTATTGCGCCATATGCGCTCCAAAGGCTAGCTCCGATGCTTGAAATTCGTCGAGTCTTCGCGCAAGGTTTGTGATAACTCTTGAAAACAGCTTTTAAACGTGTCAAGAAGGAAAATGGTTCGATAGTTCTCCAACGTGGTCTTGTCACCCTTTTTGAAGAACACCACGACCATATACCTACTCCACGCTTTCGGAATTCTCTCTTCAAATAGGAAAGCGTTAAAAAGTTTTTGGAGCACCCTCAATACGGATTTACCTCCAGCCTTAAGTAGCTCTGTTATCCTGTTAAAAGCCATCTCAATTTCGTCGATACTGACTTCTGACAGATCCTTCGTGTAGTGGGGTAATAATGCGACTCTGGTGTTCACATTTTTGGTGATATATATATATGACAATGTATATGACATATAATCGGCCATAGAAGCTTTCCACTCTCGAAAGGACTGCCAGTTTCGTAGTATCGCCTTCTCCACTTTTTGTAGTCAACGCTGTTCCTTCATTAAACCTAAGATCCTTTCTGAAAGCTTCAATTTCCTGTCCCTACACTGCAGTTCACAAAATTTCATACCTTCTTCCCTGAGTGTCTAAACTACATTTTAAAGGTTCTGGTTTACGTCTGTTGTGCTTTTCACGACAGCGAATCGATTTTCCAGATTTAACAAAACATTTCAGAACCTATCACGGTCTGAAAGAGATTTGGTCGGCACCTGGATTTCATCAAACTGGTAGCCTCGGCAAAGTCACTGATCGCTATCGATATTAAACTTATTAATCACTGAGACATCTCTGAATATATGCTTCTTGTCCGTCGAGTCGATCTTTTTTCGGTCATAGTTTTGGCGTCTTACCGTGTCCAACATTGGGACTACTTGTTAAAGAACGAAGTCATCATGACTCAGCGTTATGGTGTCCTCTCCCTCTACTGACTTCGCATAATCTAAGCATGTGCCAAACAAATTTCGCAAGTTTCACTTCTAGTTGTGCTGGGTGCGATTCTAATCATAACGTGCGTCCGTTGTAAGTAGACAGGGTCAATTGGTTGTGGTGGCCTCCATTCTTCACAACCCCTGCCCCCATTTGCGTGGTTAATACGATAACCAGGAATAGCGGGGCCACCATCAACAGGGGGCCTTGGCCTTTGTTACATCTGCATTGGTAGGTTTTGCCCATAAACGCCACGCTGGGTAGATGGGTTGGCGATCGTAGGGTGTGACTTGTCGCATCAGTGACGCTGCTGCCTGCTACTGGTCTGTAGTATTTAGCTAAACCTAAATGTATGGATACAATATCAGTCGAATGTCAGAGCCTCGTTCGTCGCTCAGCAGGATGTAAGGCTTGCGGGCGAGATTAGCTTGGGGCAAAAGATGTTTGTTCGTCTCCTTACAATCGTATATAGGTAATGTGTGTACATGATCTTATTCTGGAGCTATTCCTCTTGAGTTACTAATCAGATTGTGATAAAACAGTGATATATTTAACTATTTATGGTACTTAAGTAAGAAAATATTGAAGAACCTATCGAACCTCGCCCACTAACCAATTAGGTTCTAAGAAATTATCGTTACGTTCGAACGTTTGTCATGTGATTGGTCAGGGTGCGGGGTATGACCGATGCGTCACTATTATTTATATTTGTGTTTAACGCGAAGTGTGTTTAGGTTTGCTATTTGCTAATTCTCATAAACTTAAGAATAAAAATAAAATACGATAAACGAAAATGTAGTATCCATCGGCCTATGTGTGTTTTTAGAAGTATCAGGTAAATAGATAATTTTTTATTGATTACGATAAAATTTAATCTTTTTACGTTTTTTTATACTTTTATAGTTTTATTACAACAAAACATATTTAGAAACAACTTAATACATATCATCAAAAGACACTGAAAATTAAATAGTTTAAAATTTTAAGTCAAGTTTTTAAAATCGAGAGGATTTAAAATGCCATGAGTTTAAGTAATAGTACTTAAAAAAAATAGCTTGCAAAGAGGTAACAGGTAATAAATACATATTTTAAAAATGAGTCGAAGGAGTTATTGTTAAAAAAGCCCGTGAATAATATTTAAGGTGGAAAATAGAAAATCCCGAAGCTTCGTCACAGTTTTCCATGAACTGGATTGATACATTACTAATGCAGTTAGATGCGTAAATAAATTACTAGTACAGATAACTAACAGTTCGTTAAATTAAAAGTAACCACAGGACTCTCGTCTATTGCTTATAAAGAGCAATTGTGAGATTTTTCTTAAAAAGGTTTTTTTCACATCTATTAAGATAAATCCTTTTCCATACTTAGAGTATGTAACAGTGATCATATTAAAGTTTGTAAATTTTATGTTATACTCGTACATATCCAATTCATAAAATTCGCTAAAACTATTTTCTGTCGCATTATTGTTGCTATTATATATCGTATCGATTGATATCGTCAATTTCGTAATTATAGCAAAAATCGTTATCTGTTACCTTCATTATCTATCTTAGTGTTACATTTTACACTTTAACTCCAAATTATATCATTTTCCTGCTTTTAACCTACCATCAAATCTACATACTATCGAAACTTAAGGGCAAGCGCACTGTCATTGTGTTTTAAACATTACACAATATTTTTATTTGATATTTTCTAATATTGTACAAATAAAGAGAGTTAAATAGAGATAGAAAGTTACTTAGAACAAAAATATAAGGGTAGTCGTTTCGAAGAAGTCCCCGAAAACATCCAAGACATTGACTGCGTAAAATGTTGCTTTTTACATACTTCTAATCATTACCCGTGAACAACTCGACGTATCGTTAATATTTGCGATAAGGTTCACATTGGTAACCGAATTATTTGTCTAGATCCATACCGTTAATGATTATTTAAAAAGGAAATTATAATATTTTGTAATAATGTTATTGTAATGATTACTCACTTTTGAACCGTAAGATAGTAAGAAATCATTCATCATCATGATATAATCGAAGATTTCCACTGCTGGACGTAGACCTCCCGAAGGTTCTCCACAACAGCCGGTCCCGTGCTGCTCGCATCCAAACTACTGGGTAAAAAAAACATCATACGAACATCCGTGCGTATTGGGAAACGCAGCGTTGGTAGGCCAAGGTGGTCCGACGACCTGCCGAGGGTCGTGAGGAGAAATCATTGTTAAATAATAATTCTACTGCTCTCTTCTCGTTACAAGTTAATAAAGAATGGTCTATTTCAATGCTATCTCTTCTGATTTCATCCGATTAACTAAACACAAAGTAGGTATTAGTAAGCCCGGTAAAATGTTATTCAACTCTAGACAACATATTTAATGAAGAAAATCGTATAGGAAACTTTATAGTCTCATTACACCATTTTTTTTCTGATGCTTCCTCCAACTATGTACTGAGTATAAATTTTATCAATATTCAAATCGATACTTTTGCTACTAATCGTGTGTAATTCAGCTGGCCTTTGTTAAAAGGAAATCGTATATGTATTCAGTATATTACATGTAATACATGTGCATATAGGATAGTAAATGTCGTGAAGTCCAACTAATTGGCGTCTGAGGATAGCCATTACGTAATATTTAAGTGTTTCGATTGACGTTTAAACTGCTGTGTACGTCATACATTACTATAATTGAGAATGGCTTTTAATAATTCTTGACTGATTTATATGAAGTTTCTTGTCTTCATAGCGCGTAGTAATATAAAGTTTTTTCGTGGCTAAGAATCGAGGTACTTGGATTGTCCTTGTGAAAATGAAAAGTTTTCGGGAAAGAGTTTTGTTATTAACATCGAGCACTAAAATAATTTCTTAATTTATTGTATATATTGATGATCGGACTATGTATTTAGATTTTGTTTTGGCTTGAATTGTCTATGTTTAACACATTTAATCCTTATTCTCTTTAGCTCATTCTAAAATTGAGCCTGTAAAAAAAAAACAAAGGCAAAGACAGTCAATAATTAAGTATTGATAAATTATAAAGAGATTAACGTGCAAACACATATTTCTTCTTAAGAACAGCAGTCAAAAGTAATATTATTTTGACATCGATATCGAAAGTTGTAATCACCCGAAATGTTTGATGAACTTATGCTATAAATTAAATCTTTACAGATTTATGAGTACGCTGCGTGATAAATATGTAGTAAGACACTGACGCAATAGCATATCATTTAAAATATATAGCAGGGTTATTTGAAACATACTAGGTACTTAATACCAACCCGTATTGGTATACGGCCCGTCTGGCCAGCGTGATATAATAGGCCAAAAATTCTTTTCTAAGGAGAGGCCTATGTCCAGCAGTGGACTGTTAGAGGCTGCTGATGATTGATGGTGAAGGTATTTTTAATGAAATTTGAATATTTTGTGTGTTTCGTGTATTCGCGTTAATTTAAAACAAAATTACAGCAGTTTTCATTTATTACATCTGTTATAGCAATGACTCAAATCTTTTCAAATGAACTAGAAATTCTTCTAAACACGGTCTAAATTAAAATCACTTACAGTTAGTTATAAATGGCAATGAACTGTGGTTTCTTCGAGGTAAATTCCGCTAACATGCCGCGCGAGCTGACAAATTGATATCGTTTTACCTGTTATGTAAAGGTGTATAGAAGTAAACGTAATTATATAAGTACATGTATATTTTATTGTTTTTGTGTTACAAGCATAACGATAACAGTGCATCATTATTGTGGACTTTTTTCGACCATTAAATCCAGTCTTATGCGAACTCACTTTTGTCTAGTTGCCTTATAAACTATATTTCTTACTTCTTCTATAATAGTACAATCGGCAATCGTCTTTTTTTTAAAGTAATTGAGGATCATAGCGTTTGAGGACTTAGTTTCTGATAAACATTAACAGTTTTGTGTTTTCTGCCACTTTCCGCCACCGGTTTTGACGTAGTCTTAGTTTGCTATTCACCGATCACCGACCATTCTCTAGATTGTAGTAACATGAAGTCATTAGTTTAAAAAATACTCTTAAAGTTAGCGTGAGACGAAACGCATTTCAAATACGAAAAGATATCACGGTTCCACTATTATAGCACGACTTTTTCAACACTTACATACGAAAAAGAAAAAGTTATAAGTTAATAGTAAAGAAAAACTTAAATAATCTTGTTAGATACTTATTTTAAAACAGAGAGCAATAAAATACAGAATCCTGCACTGCGTGGGCCGATGCACACTTCGCTGATTTTTTTCTTAACGTCTTTATTTTATTTTGTGTATGTTCACGCAGTTGTGGCTCGGAATTAATTGTCACTTTCTCCAAATAACTGTTACGCAATGTTACAAACTTATTTGCATAAATTTTACATTTGTTTGCAAACCAAAATAATGATGAACGGAGGTGTGAAATGTTAAGAACACGTGAACACATGATATACAATTAGTCGCAATAATTGTAAGAAAATTGTTCCTTCCCTTTTATCCTAAAGGCTGGACTTCCTTACTTGTTGTCACTTTATCTGAGAATTACTTCACGGTAATACCGAAATTCTTATTATGATTTTTAATGTTCTTTCATCGCCTGTGAATATGCATTTTTCCCACATCTTAATCCTTATTTTGGTATAAAAATAAGCATTAGAAATTTGTCTTTACGGTTTACTGGAAATAATGGTACCACTCCGACGTAATTCGTACTTGGGTACACTTTGTTTCGATTTTTTAAAAATCACTGCGTTCTTTGAATTGTGAAATGACCACACCGGCGCTGATCCTCATTATATTTACTTAACGTTCTTTTTATAGCTGAACGAAACTGATAAACTAAAAATAAATGCATTTTTTATAATTATGTTTACTCACGGAAATTAACACGATCACGAAATAGGTAGGTACTTATATATTTTCTCGATTCTTTATTGTATTCCACGATGTGTTAAACATGTAAATAAATGTTCACGATGGTGCATCCTGTAGGATACAGCACGTAGCTTAGGAGGAAAGACAAAGAGGACTTATTTATTTAAAAAAAGTACCTATTTTTCTTATTTCTTCTTTCTTAAAAAAGACAACGCCCGCATTAGAAATAAATCCTGTGTCGCAGGGGACTTAACAAACATACAAGAAACGGACACAAAGAACACCCAGATCCGAACAACAATTTGTGGATCACACAAAGTGTTGTCCTATGTAGGATTTGAACCCACAACACTCAGCGAAGTGGAGAGCGGCGTGGCGACCACTTAAACCACTAGGCCAGTCGTGCAGTTATTATATTTCTATTCTTTCCAATCTATCATTTAATTATTAATATTTTCTTTTGTTTTATATTTTAAGATTTTTTATATCTTATATACCTAACTTATTTAATATTTGACTATTATTTTAGTCCTACATGTATAAACTAAAATATCCGTAACAGCACCCATATTCTTAACTTAATTAAACTTTTTTAAAGTGACGTTGCGGCCTATTATAAGAAAGAGTATACATATGTATGTGTATGTATATGTATATTTATATTACTATGAACTACAATTGTAAGTGGCTTTTAGATTTAAAAAGTTTCTGTAAGTTTTTTTAGTGTAAGTATTGTGTGCTAGTATTGATTCTGTCGGATAAACTGAACTCAAGGTTATTTATTGTAATGTCTGATTTTATAAAAGTCTACACAAAAAGCAAATAACGAAAGTTGGGAACCGTAAATAAAACATTATAATATAAGGATGTAAATGTCATAAATATCACTCGATTCATTTTTTCATTGGACCCATTACAGTTTTTTTTATAATAACCTCACAAACACACAATCTCAGTATGATTAAAATTAAAATGGGATATCCTTGTTACAGGGCAACAAAGGAGCAATCAGTGTAAGGTTCAACATCTACGGTTGTTCGGTGTGCCTAGTGAACTGTCACTTGACTGCGCACGAGCACCTTTTGGCGGATCGCATCAATGATTATAACACGATAATCAAACAGCATGTTTATCATGTTAATGAGACTTCCAGCATATTGTATCACGAGTAAGGATTTATAGCAATATTTTTGTATATATACTCTATATTTTCGAGTATTTTTTGGGAGTATTCGGGATAAAAGGGTACATAAGTCCCCTATGTCTGTATTCCTAGCATCCTACATACTTGAAATGGGATTAGTTAAGTTGTAAAGGCATGTTAGCGCATTAAATTAACTTAAACAAGAATGTAGATTTTCATTCGTGTTATTATTAAAAATTCAGAGAAAGTAGATATTATTAATTCCATACGAGTTTCGACTTAATTGTACGCCTACATTTTTGTGAGATAACGTTATTTAATATATAAGAGGAACAGAAGAAGAGGGGAAATTTTAAAATGAAACAGTGAAACACATTTTTTTCCAATCTAAATACCTGTTACTATTGCCACAAAATTGACGTAAAATCAATACATTACGTAGAATCTTGGCGGTCAGGCGACTACGTAGCAGTTTAGTATTGATTTTAGGACAACTATTTCTATATTTAACAAACTGGCTTAGCCTTGAAAGTAAGTTTTACAACTAAGTACCTATAACAGTATAAGTTCGAAAACAATAATGGAATAGATGAATATCTGCTTAAAGTTGTTTGAGTGAAGTTTTTATGTACTTCTTTGATAGCTTTTAAACTATCGCGTTCTTATATTTACGAGAAATAACGCTCTCACGATAGGTTTTTAGTACATACTTTTGAAATGCCATTTTGACCAGGTTTCATTGTCCGTGATTACAGGTTGCCTGTAACTCAACGTTAATTCCCCTGAATATAACTTAATGTTTATGTCCCAAGATTTACTCATGAAAGACTTGACATTTTGTATTTTATAGTTAAAACCAATTTTATTTCCAGAAAGAATTCCTTTAGTTTGAACAAAAGGCGGTTATTAACAATACGAATTTAATAGACAAGCCCACTATCTGTCAATTTGTCTAAAATTACTCTTCTTGATTCTTACTCTATGTTTATTACGACGTTGTTATTGATAAGCAGTGCCATCTATTAGCGGTTTCTTGAAGTCTATTCCTAATTCTAAACTTAAAGCCTGATAGGCTTTAGGTTTTGAATACGTCTAAGAATTTCTTTTGTATTTTTTATTATACGTTTTCGTTACTATTAAAACAGCTGATTATCCCTGTCTCTTTCTAGCTATGTTATATGGATTGGCGACTTAAACTTTCGAACAGACTATCCTGCGGAGGACAGTCCAACAGCGGAGGCTATTGTCGCAGCGCTACAGAAGATAGAAAAGGACAAATATACGAATTTACTAAAGTATGACCAGCTTAACGCTGTTATGGAGACTGGGGAAGCTTTTTCTGAATTCACTGAACAAGAGATTCGGTTTCCTCCTACCTACAAGTTCTTTATTGGGACTGATGAGTACGACATTAAGTAAGTATTCATTATTATTTTATAAGAATGAAATGAAGGAATGAATGAATACATCACACCAATAACCTTTAGAAAACCGCTGCCGGATATAGAACTCTCTTCAGTCACCCTTGCCCGAGGATTTTGGCCAACTACCATATACCATACTGGCGAAACGGGTTGGTTATTGGCTATATTATAGTTGGGTGTTAACAATGCTGCCTGATTACGTTATTATACTAGCACAATATTGATGTGGTGTACTGATTTTTCGATTTTTACTAAGTCTGAACTGAATATATTGATGTACGAAGAATTCCTTAAAAATAATTTCACAAGTAGTCTTTAAGTAAGTCAGTGTCTCTAAACTATATCTTAGGCAAGAAGTTGCCGCCCAACAAATGGGGGGCGTCTACAAGCCATAGGTGACCCGAGGTACATCGGGGTTCCAGGGATTTCCTTACCAGGGTGCACCTGGTTCCCCGGCTACTGATACCTGAGACGGCGTGCGGTTTGTGATCGGTTCGAGTCCGATATAACTTCGGTGGTATTATACGTGGGGATTGCCAAAAAAAAAAGTTAAGAAGTCGCCACGTGTTTAAATTGCGTTCTAATTATAAATTATTTACAGCGTGTCATCGTCTACTGTCCGACATTGGTTAATCCTAGTGTACGTTAATGAGTTCTTTCGTCAGCTTTTTCATGTAGTTTTAACCGCCAATTTGACACAGATCGTTATTAGATATGACCTATTGTGAATACCTAGAGTGGGCTTCTCATTAAATGGGCTCTCTAACTCAAAAGGTTTTTTTCAATTGAACTCGTACTAAAAAACAAAAAATTTTGCAGTGACATATCATTTTACAAATGAGATAAAAAGAAAAGGTTTCTTGTAACTTATTGCAACTCTTATTACGAAATTTAATATAATATATTATTTCAGACATCTGACATGCAACGCTAGTCCCGAACTAAGCAGAGCTTATACTATGGATACTATTTTTTTTTTTTTTTTTTTGTTAGTGACCTAGCTGTTGGCCTGGGTTGGCCTCTACAACTTTACGCGGGTATTACGGTGAGCGCTGAGGGCTCTCAACCGGTCATTTGTTAAGCAACATAGCCCAAGGGCACCCCCTGTGGGATACGAACCTCGGCTTGGGGTGTTGCTGCTACGTTGGGGCGACCTACTCCCATGTTTCGTGGACGGTTTACGCGGCGCGTATTCCGCCCCCGACGACGGGGACGAAAACGCGGACGGTTCCTATTCGATTGCCTAGCTGTGTTCGCTCTACGTTGAGCGAGCGTAATTTCGTCGTCTAGTTCTTCTAACGCGTGTCTGGGTCGACGTATTTTCGAGATCCTACTTGGTGTGTAGTCTACGGCCGCAACCACTAGAGGGTTGCGGTGAGGACTATGGATACTAGACAACTGATAGAAATATATACTATACATTCTTTTTATTTGTAAATACATTCATATTATATATAGAAAACGCCCACTCTCAAAACACTCCCGAAAAAATATTTGAAGATCATACAAACATTTGATCTGAACCGGGAATTGAACCCGAGACCCCAAGCACAGCAGTCGCACATACTTCCATCGTTTATGAAAGGGAAGATACACCTGCTAGTCTATTGTGACAAGTGCGTGATAATTTAATGTTTCTTATTTATTAGGAGAAAACCATCATGGACCGACAGAATACTCTACAAAGTAAACGCAAATAACTACGAAAACGTCACGCTTAGGGCCGAAGTGCTGCAATATCAGGACATTGCTCACTACACGGTGAGCGACCACAAACCTGTGGTAGCCCTACTTAATATAAAGGTCAGTACATATTGCTTTACGCTATGGGTCATTGTGTCACGTAGCATTGTATTTAGTCTTAGTAGTTAATTGATGTAGTTTAGTCCACTCATTAGCAACTGTCCTCTTTTTACATTACCTTGAAAATATTTTGGGTTAATGAACGCGTCGTTATAATAGGCAGTATGAATTTGTCGCCTTTACCTAATGAGATCTTTGTAAAAACCATTTTATGTCAGTTTTATGTGTTTAATGTAAAGAAGTTACGTCTTTTTATAGCGACCGTTTTTATTACAAGATTTTATTCGCCTCTTCGTCAGATATATTCACATACATCTATTACATTTCTTTTATCCAAAATTAAACATTTTGTCGCTCAAGATGTGTGTAAGGCATGTCAGAAGTTGCATTCACTATTAATTATCACACTATTGATGAATGTTACCTTACGGAATTGTACAAATACATGTTTTGTTAGTATTTGAACTTGTATATTCTAATTTATTTAACGGATGGTTGTTAATAGGGTGTATATTTTGGTATGGATGAAGTGTAAGTTAGTGTACACAACACATGCATCGCTGTAATTATATCAATGCGACACGAAAAATTGTTATACATTTTTTTTGATATTTAATCTTATTACAACATATTCACAAATTGTGTGTTTGTTTATATTAAAAATAACTTTAATGTGGTCAATACCACACTTCAACACTAAAATATAAATGTAATTCTTGTTCTGGTATAGACTTCTTGCTATATAACATCAGGTTATAAACAAACACCCATCGGGCAGCGGTTATTTTAAAGCTTGTTACATCAAAATGCTATTACATGACCACACCCAGTATGTAATTATTGTATATTGCTTAGAAAATATTAGTCAAAGTGAATAAGCTGACTTTGAAATTCAAAAGTTTTTCAAAACAGTTTTACAGACAAATATTTTTGCTATTAACAATTGCACGCTTGCATGTTAGATACGTCAGGCCTTCACACGCTCAGTACTCGAAGATAAACCTAAAAAAAACGCACGCCCATCCGTTCGCATGCTCTCAGCGATGATGCCACCACCGGGCCTTGAAATCCCAAGTACCCTGACTGAAGGTGTTGCCTTCAGTAGTGGAATGGTAGAAACAGCAGTTGATAGCACTTCTCAGAATGTAGCAGAGCCAACACCTGTGAGTATATCTGCATGCTTTACTACTGATTTAACTCTTACGCTCTTACTTACTTCTTATCTATTCTTAATTTTATACTTCTACTCTGACCTGATCCTGACTAGTGAACCACTGGTCGATTCCAATTTAGGTCAAATAATTGAGTGAAAAAAAAAGTTGGGTTCTATGTCTGTATAAATTTACTTTAAATTATTTAAGTAATATATTATTACACAGTACATATGTGTCTGTCGTTAATTTAATAACTCAGTAGCCGTTCTCCATAGGGGCCAGCCCCTTCGTTCAACGGTATTTTATAGTAAATAAAATAAAATTACATGTGATTGGGTTAATTTTAATAATTTTAATTGTACCTCACATTCGGTAATTGGTGACCCATTACATTGTCGGCTCCGGTTTCCGCACGAACAGCTGGCAATAGCTACGGGTAGTTGGAAACCTAAAAAGCCCGACAATAGTCTTTCTACAGATATTGTGCTTGGGTTGTAGACGTCTAATGACAGCCGTTCTGCGTAAAAAATCGAAATTCAACCCTATCCTATTAGACTTAAAGCCGACCCCAACCTAGTTTGTTAAAAAGGCTCGAATAAAAAAAGGTAGTAACATCCTTCATTGTCTCACGTGTAGAAACCGATTAAATCTGTTTATTTCTTTGTATCTAAACCACACGTTTTGTTTGTTAGACATTCTCCAACTACACCGAGAAGACGGTAGAGTTTGCACCAATAAGTCGGGTGTGGTACATCGGTGATGCGGACTTCAGAACTCAATGCACCTTGACACCTGATATCGAGGTGAATCCGAGTGATTGGATTGGTATTTATGATGTAAGTATCAATATTTAAAGTTTAGAAAACTAAGGGGTTGTACGCAATTTAAAACTTCATCATCTTCATTATCATTATCTCAGCCAAAAGACATCCACTGCTGGACATAGGCCTTCCCCCAGATTCTCCCCAACAGCTGGCCCCATGCGACCCGCATCCAACGGCTTTCCGCGACCTTCACCAGGTCGTGAATTTAAAACTTGATTGAAAAATATTATAAAGTCGAATAGTGAAGTAAATGGTTACTTCGCTGCTTTCTACTGCGCTGAATGTTGATGGCTCATCCTCCACACAGGACAACACTTGGTGATCCACATATGATTCTTCTTTGTATCCATTTCATGGCTGTAAAGTCTCCATCTAGGAATATATTCTGTGTTCTTATTCTCTGTTCTGGGGATGGAAAAATGCGTACATGTAACGATGAATTTTAATAATACGGTCGTGTGTGTGACGATTTCACTTATATTTTTGTATTGTATTTTTCTTACTATGAAGTTATACGCTATAGAATCTAGTAAAACACTAACTACGTATGTATATGTGTTTCCTCTATCCACCTAATCATTCGTACTATCGAATGATTAGGTGTAGCTGTAGTAGTAAACATGAACATGAAAATATCCATGAGGTTTACCATCACACGAACGTTTTCAGGGCTAACAAATTATGTACGCAGACTAATCACCATATTCACGATGGCAATGTCAAGATATGGCTTATCTGTTTGTCGTTTCGAAATCCAACAATATTGCTTCCTGTATACCTTAACGCGATAACGTTACCTATAATACTGATAGTCATTGAATTACGCTACAGATCATTTAAAACAGAATTAAACTTGCACTTTCAATTGTTAATTTTGTTGATAATTGTAACTGAAATAAATTTTAGAATGTTTTAAAACTATATTACATATATATAGCATATTTCGTTTACTGTTACAATACAATCAATTATCCACGTGTACTACGTAATTTTACACGTTTCCCCCAAAGAGCGCTAACAAAAATAGTCATTTTACTATATTGACTTTCTTTAGGAGATATAATTTGAACTGAAACTATTATTATACAGTCTATAAGAACGAAAAAGACTTACTATATATGATATTTACGTATTTTGAAGTGAAAACTTCTGGTACTGTTAAAAAATGTTAAACTCGCGTCAGGACACGCGACCTGATCGAAAATGCATAAGACGGAGGGAGAGTAGACCACCGGCGTGGCGTAAGAGAGGAAGTATGCCCCTCTCTTTCTACCGCGGCGAAAATGTTTAGTTTAGGCGGGCGCAGGGCGCTAGCGCGAACGTGCGTTTATACATCTATAAATTGTCATGTTTGTATACGATAGCGCATTAAAGGTTTAATAATTTGACATCCATTTACAAATGATAATTATTTTTCTTGTTTTCCCGGCAGGCTAATTTCCACAGCCTGGATGACTACATAGCTTACGAATACCTCGCTAAGGTGAGCCTGCCATCGGCTTCGACTGACGTCGGTCAACCGCGTACTATCACGCTAAGTTTCCCCGTCGGCAGTGGAGTGAGGACTCCTGGATTCTACAGATTCATATACTTCAGCCAACCGAACGGTGACGTTAGGAGTGTCCTAGGTTAGTATTTATTATACATATAGTTTTTATACTAATAATTACAATATATTTATTTGCACAATAATGAGGAACAAAAGATTGAACATAAGACAATCAGTACTGAAACATTTTACTATTAAACATTTAAGCTAAATTAAACTGTTTAGACTATAATAATATGATTGAGTAGACCGAAAAGGATATGTCTGGATTGCTATCTACTTTGCGTTTATTATATACTTAATAATGTATTTGGCAGGCATTATTAAGTAGATAGATACCCTTTTAAATACCTAGTGGCCATTGATACTAATCTAATCATAGGACGGAAGCAAGCTTTTCGACTTAGTATTCATAATCCTATTTCCCAATCCAAGATTAAGGGTATCTTTGGTTTTATCACCCCCCGCCCCAGTAGCAGTCATATCCCAATTTACCACCTTCCTTTATCATGACTGAAATCAATTCTATTCCCAAGGTTTGAAGCATGGTCATTGGTCTATAAAGAAAACAAGTCAAAACCCTTTGTTACACATTACGCTTTTCCAATTGGTCAGGAAGATGATGGCACTAACACTAAATTATATTTGACAGGTATATCAGAACCTTTTGAAGTATGCAGCAAAGAGGACATGTTAGTCACCATAGAGTCGAACGATCAACAAGCCTCTAGCAGCACCTCCCCGGCCCAAGCGAAACCAACCACTTCGACCACTGACATATTTACAGACTTCACTGGTCTTGATGTGGCGAAGCTCTCGCGACACTTCTCTAACGATCTCAGTATTGACTGACTAAAAACTTACTTGCCTGGCTCGCCGGCAAACGTAAGGAAGAAGGACGGGTTTTAGGTATACCAACTAATTTATTAGTTTACGGTTGTCAAAATACGCAAATAAATCTGTGAGGACTAATAAACATATAGGTGTTTGCTTGCCGTCTCTCTCTTAACATATACCGCTTAATACGTATTCGTATAGAACCGTCAAATAACATTTTGAACTCTATGTAGTTTAATAGATTTTTGACGTGGCAACAATTGGGTAGATGACTGTATCGTAAATAAATGCCAATGTCCACTTCATTAAAACTAATATAGCGAAACATCTCGGCAAATATAATTAACATAGCTTTTTATTGTTATTACGAATTTCAATCAAATATATAGTGAAATATTTTGTTCAATTGAGTAGTCTAAAACAGTGACGTCACAATTTTGTATTTAGTACATTTTTCATACAAAATTGTCGTTTTGACAGATGATAAAAAGTAACTAATTTGAGTAAGGTGTCATCTAGCTTATTGTATCGTGTAATAGTGAACGTTTTATGAAGCATTCCATACTTTAAAATTATTTAACACTCTTTTGACGTTATTATTATATGTTGTTATTTTGCGTATTTTGATGACAGTAGCTTCCTAGTGTATTTGAGCAGGAATGTTCTCTTAGCTTTAAGTATAATGTACGTTCAAGTATAAAATAGTTCGCTTCGATTTACTTTTAGATGTGAAGAAAATTAACCTTATATTAAGTTAGTTACATTAGGTGTTCAGAGATATTGCTGCACGCAAATATTTAGTCACAAGTGTTGTTATGAAATTAAATTCTAAGTCTATCATTGAGAATTAATTAGTGGAACTAAATTTGTTTTTTAGAGTTTTGTTTATTTATTTTGTTAGCATTTACGCTCACTCATTAAACTATGGGCCGGTAAACTCATTTTAAACAAGAATATAAAAAGAAGTAAACCAACTTCAACAAAAATTATTATTAAGTACATCTAATGTATTTATATATCTAATGTATTTATCCTAAAACATTTTTCAAAAAAGGTCTTATAACTTTATTTAACTAGAACCTCCTTATTCAAGTGGGTTATAAACATAATCTAATGTTTAATAACATCTTGAGATTTAAATTATGAACAAAACAATTCAACTTATGAACTTAGTTTTAATAATACTTATGCAATGATTTCTACAGGGCACGGTGAGGTGACGGTGCTAACATATGTTATGTATAATTAATAATACTTTAAAAGATATTTTTTACGTAAGTTATTTTACAATTTCACAGCATTGAAAATAGAGTTGATAGTGAAAGTAATTATTGAAAATATCGTGACCATGTCGTTTCTAAAACTGACACTATTTTAATGTTGCCAACAATTAAGTACTTTTACAAGCCTTTTTGTACATTATTATGGTTACTGTTTATTTTGTTTATGGAATCATAGAGTATTGTTTATGAAGAAGATTTGTAGAAAGAATATCATCACTTTACCCGCTCTCATCTCCTGTGACGGTACCTAAAACAATATTTTTAATGTAAGTAAGCAGTTTATTTTAAACTAGTAATGTTTACTAATTATATACTATAAAAATAACATGGCATTAAAACCCGTGCTCTCTAACTATAGACAATTTAATAATAATACAGAAAACTGTCAAATATTGCCATTATCATTGTTCAAATATTGCATAAATTATTGATTTGGGTATATCCAAATGATTATTTTTTTTTAGTTTTAGTTGTAGGTTTGTTAACAGATATGTAGCAGTAGAAATTTGAAAAAAAAGGCCTTTAAAAAACATGTATGATATATTTTTAAGGACTAAAACCATGCGATGTGCATGCTCAAATATTTATTTTATTTTAATTCTTCTAAACGATAGATTTAAAAAATATATAAATTTCTGTTTCTTTATTACTCTTAAGGTGTCACACACACACGCTATGTTATTTGCTGCTGTTTAACTCTTTCTGGATGTTGTTGTATTATGTAATGGCTTCATCTAGTTATGTAGTTAATGTACATTAAGAATACAATATACAATAAAAAGTATATAATCACATTTAATGTGAATATAAGGCCGACGTGGTGATCAAACATGGACATTTATATATCACACACCATCGACACATCACTATACGATTAATTATACAAACAGTTATGGAATGGTTTAAAGTGAGTGAGTTCTCATAAATAAAAGTTTTTGTTAATAATATTGTAATTGAACATTTAAAAAAAGAAGTTAACTAACCTTTAGGATATTAAGGTCCAGGTCATCCAGAAGTTTCCTCTGCGTAAGACCGTTAAGGAACTTCGGAGGTTCCGCGGTATGCTGAACTTTTATCGAAGGCTTATACCGGGTGCGGTTAAAGTTCAAGCACCGCTGCACGCTATACTAATAGGAGTTTATTATACTCCGTAATTCAATGTATTTTCGCTAGATGGCGCTGTAGTATGATTTTCTGTTTTTGTGCTATATGTGGAAGTCGCCACAGATATGTGTGTTATATATATGTATGATATGGCTGTATCATTGGTTTATATAGGTAAATAACTGTGGGTCTCTATGTCTTGTATAGAAGAGATTTACTTACTATATATTCGTAAGTTCTGAAGCATGTCTCATATATAAACCGTAGATATGCAACGACATGATAGAGACATGGATGGTTCAGTTTACCCTTTTACTTCTTTGATGTCATTGCCTTTTACGTTCCCAAGTGAGGTATGAAAAAGCATTTCACTAAGCCGCCATGTGTAAGTCACCATACTGCATTGTCTGCATTTGCAATGAGTATGATGATCACAATTTTTAGATTCTATTAATTCTGTCCATCAGACAGAGTATAGCCAAATTTATTATCACACAATATCATTTTATTGCACATCTTGCTTAATGTTAACATTACATTGCTAATATACTTAGGGCATATTAGGCCACTGAGATTTACACTAGCTTTATAGATAATACTTTATTATAGTTAGCATGTTGGAGACAGTATTAATAAGCAATGATTAAGTAAACCCTCCTTTCTAAGGAGCAGCCTTTGTCCAACAGTGGACTATTACACGCTGTTGATGTTTGATGATGTACACATAACCTTGTAAGAAAGTATTTGATTAACATTCCAGTGAAAAGTATTATTGTAAAATTATAAACGATTTTTAGGTAATGCCTTGCGTTATAGAAATAATGTTATGAAAAAAAAAACGATGAAGATAAATTACTGGGAGCAATATATCCATTTAGCAGTTTAAATTATTGTTTGCAGACATTCTATTTTTTTTTGTTTAGACTTTTGCGTAATGTACAAACTTAATAATTACATTTTTTTAACGATACCAGAACTGCTAAAGGGTCGTTTCTTATAACTTGGAGCTCATTCTCTAATGACAATAAACGTGGTAAGTAAGTGTTGTGAGTTATATGGTAGGTAATTATTGAATTTTACATATGTTGCGACCTAAATCCCGTCCTCTTTCGTATATATTTTTAGATGCTATCACCACGTATAACTTTTTAAATAAACACATTTTAAATGAATAAAAATTACGTGTAACATTTACTAGTAATGTGTCACTTGCCGTGTTCTATTTTCTCAAGAATATCTTTCTAATTTTATTTTCAATAGGACTTCAATATTAATTTATTTTAGTAAAAAATATTTCGATATTTTGTTACCAAACCACCGATTTCCTAATGTATGTAAACAGTTTTGGAATATTAGCAATATGTTAATGAAAATAGAAATAACGGGTAACTTATAGTAAAACACAATAAAAATGTAAAAAAAAGCTGAAGTATAAACTTCTTAAATACATTGTTATGTGCATTTTTTATATAACAACACCACACATTTAGACCTTGAAAAGCTATTTTCGGTAAAATATAAAAATAACTACTATTTTCGAAGGGTTATTAAGTTACATTTTGCTTGGGTATCTTATGATTTACTTAAGAGCTTATAGGTGTAGAAAAAAAAATAAAAAAGTAAAAATATAAGATTTATCGTATTTTATAAAATGTTACCATGAAGTGATTTTTTTATGATGATTAAGTAGTGTAAAATAATATTCTACGTATAAAAACTATTAAACACTATTGTACATATATATATACTATAGAGTTGTTGTCCTTTGTTGATTAATGCACTCTGTAAGGGTACGCGTTCATTACACGATAGTCAGTAGGAGTCATAGACAAAACATTCCTATCTGTTCATAAATATTTTTAAATAACGATAATAAATAGTCGACGTAAAAGATATGTTATCAAGTTATTTAATTTAAATTGTAAACTACAAAATCCATTATATTTGTTTTGAAAACCCTGTTGGGCAAACGATAAGCCCTGACTGCTAAGCCCGAGGGTGGTGGTGGAAGGTCGTGGTTTCGTTTCCCATACATAAAACCTACATACTTTAAAATACTTGCAATATGAACGGGTACCTTTGCTAGAGCTGAGTTAAGGTCATTTATGTAAGTGTTCTTGCTTGCCAATATTATACTCGCATGTGTTAAATTAAAATTGTACTTATTATCGTAAGATATGACCAACCACTTTAATCTGCTTTTAATCATATTCTCTATTTACTGTTGTTTGTATATAGGAAATGTATGTCTATAAAAATTATATCTGTGTCTATGCTGTCATAGAGACAAGCTTTGAGTTTGAAATACAAAATACATGAAGTACCTATGTACTTATTACTTACTTTGATATTCTCTTATAAATCTAGTTATAATATGTGTGTGCATTGAAACATCTCACGCACAAAGTTAGACAACTGGCGTGCAAATATGAACTTCAAGGTGGGACTGCATTTATGACCTTTTCTTGACAGCGTGTTAGACAGTACGAAAATTAATGTATTCAGAATGTGACCACGACTAATGGCTGGTCTAACGTTAGACAACTTATAGATGTGTAAAATGTGTTAATTGATCAGTACGATAACCTCGTATCTTCTGATTGGACGGCTATATTTCACTCTTTGTACAGTATAGATTGATGCATATTAGTGGACAAAGTATTGAATTTAAAATTCGAACTCGAATAGCAACCTAGAACGACTAAACATTTTTTATGTGTATCTATATACATTCAACAGGAATAGTTAGAATAATGTATCGAGGCATATCTAGTAACCCAAATACTTGAATGTTTACTGATAATGATTGTTTTATGTCATTATGTATAGATAAAATAATAAAAAAAAGTTAGCGCCTAAGATAAGCTTGCCTCATAATCGAGTACGGAGACAATCTCGATTAATCAATTAATGTTCGTGTTCTATATTATGAATTCACATCTATGATAAAACTAAGCAATGTGATTATTCAGGTATATAAAGATATGTAAAAGTCCCGATGTACTACAAAAACTATATGTATGTTGAAAAGTCACGAAAGTCTAAAACAGTTATTTAAAGTGTCATTGGATAATCTTTCTTATGTACATTTAGACAAAGAATAAACTTTATTGTACACCAGTTAATACGGTTAGCATAATATCAATTTAATGACCATTTAGATTCCTGTATGGTAAATAGTGAGAATTATATGTAATAGTAAATAATTGTACCCATCATATACTTAGTTGTAGCAATAATTGTAGTGTGCCGTAATCATAAATTGGTTTGGTTTAGTTAGCTAATTTTTCGGACAAATGTATCGTGATTAATCATTGCATTTGAAATGCTAAGATTGTAGTACAAAATAATTAATTTGTAGTTGTCACAACAGTTTTGTTAAATAATGGGAATAGAATTTATGTAGTTGAAATATTTTGTTTTATTTAAACGTTTGTGAGGTAATCGCGTGTCGTAATCGCTGTCAGGGCGCGACACGATAGGCGTAATGTTTGCCCTTATCAAATTAATCATATCGCGATAAAGAGTACGTGGTGTATAGTAGAAGCAAGCGGAGGCGCGGCGTTGATGTCGAATGCGTGCAACGTTGCCTCGTAGTACTTACTTCGTAGCGTTATCGGGAAAGCGCGGGAAAATCGCAGCGTCAAGCGAGCGCTCGCTTCAGTAGGCTCGCACCCGCCGACAGAGATGGACGGGTCGACGCGTGCGATTGCGCTTGTACTCGCGGTGTTCGCGCTCGTAACGACGCGCGCCCACATACCCTCCCACGATAACATACTCCGAATTCAATTATGGGATGCGGAAGGTCTCAGCAGGGATCCCATCACTACACCGACTCCTGTTATGACGTCGGTTCCGAGAACCACCAGGCGTCATAAGTTGAAAGTTAACTTGGATTCTCTGTATAATGCGATGCTGGAAGAAAGTCGAAGTAGTGGCTATGGCAGGTTCACGCGACATAAAGTTCGTCACAAGCGACGTCGTCCCCGGCAGAGCGGCCCAGACCTTCCTTGGCGGTTCCACTCTGGGGATCGGCTAATGAATGTTGAGGTGTACAATGACGATGTGCCGTGGGAAGTTATCGAGGGTAACAACTCCGGTGCGGCCGTGAATAGCAGTGCAGTGAGTGAGAGTGCCAGTTCCACAGTGAATGAGCAGCGGGACGTGGGGCCACCGATGTTGCTGCGTCAGCCTGAGGACGAGGTAATGAGTGAGGGCAAACACTGTATACATTAATGTAACGTCGCCTTTCATCGTTATCGTCGCCCCGAGGTGGTTAATAGCCATTCACAGTACTGATAGCCTGCCGGCGTTGCCGTAGGGATTTCTATTCAGCGCACCTTTTCAGCATAACCCCTCGGGCGACGATGCGTTGATAAAAGTGAATACCCTTCATTGTTTTTAAAATATTTTCTCGCCGGTTGTATGTAGATTGTATCATGTCGTACGAACGAGTGCGAAAAATAATTTTCAAGGGGAGATTGGCTCACTCTTTCTTATCAGGAGGTATATTTTACAGATTATCTGTTTGTTTTTGTCAATGTTTACTCTTACAATCTGGCGATATTGATATTTAGTATACTGAGAACATCGTTATCAGTCGCTTGATACAGAATGAAATAAATATTTTTGAGTGATAAGCATTTTGGCAATGACAGTCATGTGTGATTAGGTACACACACATACGTACGTGTAGGTGACAGACATGACCATGAACATATTTAGGTGCCGTAAAAATACTGAAAATGTATATTGAATAATAATTCCAAGGTTTAAGAAGTTAAAACTAGTTTAACGTAAAATGTATATGTAGAACGAGAATAGCATGCAATTTGACATTCACGGCTGTAAAGTGAACTTGAAAGAAGGCATAACACTTAAACTAAATTAGCATATGACTAGCTGTTAGTGTTTGACCTTTTGATTCTTATGCTTAATTGTTAACGAGCCGCGGGCCGTGTAAACTAAGGGTATCATACACATTTGCACGTCCTGTTTTAACATCAACACCTCATTTAGTCAGTCCAGTCTTCTAAATACACTGTTACGGCGGCTATGGTTAGTTGGTGTGTTTTAATTTTTATTTACTTGTTGTAACGCTTCCGTGTTGTCTCGGATGAAATATATAATGTATTTACATATTCTGCACCCATTTCATTTCGGAAACAACGTAGTTTTAAAACATACAGGCATATATAAGTGAGTATATCTACGTCCATACTAATTTAGTTTGCACTCATATAATATATTGAATAAGATTTTTAGGATTCCGATAGTATAAAAATTTTTTATGAGTGTTTAATACTTTTGAATATATATGTATCTTGATCAAATAAAATCTATAAATTAATGTTGTTCTACGTCTCGGGCAACCTTGGAGGTTTATTTTAAATAATGTTTAGTTACATGATCATAATTAATTTCAATTTAATGAAAAAGCCGCTAAATTTATCACAAACTTCAGCTGATCGACAAAGTTTTTATAATCTATAAACAACGGGGCATAATAAGATAATTTACTGTTGATACTTTGTTGCATTTTTTACTACCATATAGACGCTGTTTATGATTATAGGACGAGGTATACATAGCAAGCCAATCTCCGCTTAGCGATCTCGCCTACCAGCAAACGTATTTCCGTAGTTTCGTCTCATTTCGATCTCATTCCGTAGTTTCATCTCATTTTAACTGCCTCATGGCGCAATGGTAGCATAAGCGACTGTTATACTAAAGGTGTCGGGTTCGATTCCCGGGTCAGACCAAATCTTTATATGATCTGCATATATGTTTCGGAATTTGGATGTTTTGTATAATAAGCATGATTTTACAAAAAAGAGTATACATGTGTTTATATCAGTTATATAGTACCTGCAGTATAAGTTCTGCTTAGTTGGTATGTGGTATAATATTATTATTTAAATCGTGCAGCCTTTAAGGCCCATCATGGTTCTAACCATTGACTACTGAAGTGTAAAACAAGATTCAATTAGGTTCCAATCACTTAGGTACCTTCAAATACAAGTGTGTTGTACAACGCCAACGATTAGTCATCGAATGACAATGTATACTAACATTAATTAAAAAGTACCTATACCGTTTCTGTGTTAGGAGCCACATAATATTTTTATAACCAATACCTCTTTATAATACTAGTATAGATTCATTATTCAATAATTTATACTATATTTTTATTGCAATTAGTTATATCTTTATGCGTATTATTTGGATGTATTTTTTTTAAATACAACGCCCGCATTAGGAATAAATCCTGTGTCGCAGGGGACTTTACAAACATACAAGAAACGGACGCAAAGAACACCCAGACTCAGAACAACAATTTGTGGATCACACAAAGTGTTGTCCCATGTAGGATTTGAACCCACAACACTTAGCGAAGTGGAGAGCGGCGTGGTGACCGCTTAAACCACTAGGCCAATCGTGCAGTCAAATTTGGATGTATGTATAGGAAAAGTTAAAATTTAGGATGGTAAAATACCTTTTAATCAAACGCGTGAACTCTTATCAAGTTCGAGCAACCCGTAAATAGATTCACGATCGCACTTTCTTATTTAGCGTAACTAAGTAAAGGAAAGGTTACATCACTTTAAATTGAACGTCCCGTACGATACAATCACGATATCCAATCAGGGGGTATCGAATTGCACGTTATCTCATTTATATCTGACTTAATCGTTCACGAGTGCTAAGTTACAACCCTGACCGCGGTGCACGCCCGTCACCCGCAGGCCGGCACGGGCGCCAATCAACCGGAAATTAGGCGCAAATCAATAATTTCCCAGTCAATACTGTCCACTACGTGATGTACGCTAATAAAGTCTGATTGACTCGTCTGCCATCTGTGCAAAATTCCAATCAACACAGTATAACAAGTCTGATGGAAAATTGCGTGAAAATATACTTGATATATGCATAAATTCTTGTACAACTCGCCTATGCTATAAATGCACTATACATATATTGAGAACAAACATTGAGGCGGGCTACTGAATCAATATAATTTTACTTATTAATTCAAACTATTTATAAAATTTTTATAAATATGTATGCATGTTCTTAAGGGTGTGTGTTAATGCCTAAGCAACGGTATGAAGTAAAAAAAACTCATAGATACATACTCCTCTTAAAGTGTGTAAAGCGTCACGTAAAATCTATTTTTTTTTATAGAAGTCTCCTAAAGTGGTTCTACTCTGCCTGATGGAAAGTATGAATAAAATTCAAGAGTGGTGGTCGCGATACTCATTGCGAATGTCGACAATGTAGTATGCCGACGTATGCTATGGCAGCCTAGGGCACAATAGTTGTTTCTTAAAAACATTAATTAGTTAAGGAAGACATATTACTGTAACTCACCTCTAAAATACAGGTAATATTACCGGGAAATACGTGCGATTTCTAGTATCCTCTAGCTATTCACAGTTTGTTCCATAATTCACACATTTATCACTCAAATGTTCATTATTAAATGAAGTAACGGATCAGGTGTGTAATAATGTATACGATATTGCACCTCGCGGACACATTTAAAGCCCGCATAGTATACCAGTATTAGCTAACCTCCCCATCTTCATTATATTATACAAATTTACTAACAAAGTGTATAATTTCTTCGTAAATTACTGCCTTACGGAGATAATGTACTCGGTAAGCGGTCAATTATAGCAGGCATTTGCTTACTGATTTATAACCTATGCGTGGCAGACATTTTTATTTCGTGAATCATTCAAATATTTGAATGAATAATAGGTTTTAAAAAAAAGAGACCTAAATGAAATCGATTCGGTTTACGAATGTACCTAAGATGTACAAGTAACTATCCTGAGTAATTCTAGAAATAAACTGAGTTTTATCTTTTTAATATTAAATTTTACAAGGTATGTTTGTAAGACAGAAGAAAACGTTGAATATTTATTTGTCATCTGTAAAAAAGTTGTTTGTTAAAGTTTATTAATTCTTCGAGTTCTTTTATTTTCTATTGATTGATTGTCTTTATATTGCCAGTAAATCCGACTACACGGTTGGTCTAGTAGTTTAAGCGATCGCCCCGCCGCTCGCTACTGCATTGAGTGTTGTGGGTTCAAATCCTACAGTGGACAATACTTTATGTGATCCATAAATTGTTGTTCTGAGTCTGAGTGTGCTTTGTGTCCGTTTCTTGTATGTTTGTAAAGTTCCCCGGGACACAGGATTTATTCATAATGCGGGCGTTGTCTTTTTTTTTAAAAAAGCAAATATTAGGATGATAATATTTGATGCTGACTACATATTAGCGAAATAGACCTTGGATTCGATGTCTCAAGGTATCAACGAAAGCACCAGAGTCTGTCGAAGCCTTATTTCAGACTTCATGTTTGACAATGTTACCATTAGACGTGACTACGTAGTTATCGAAGTACTACCTACGTAGGAATCCTTACAAATAACAATTCAAATAAGCCTTAGTATCCTCAAATTACTAATATAAAACAATGAACCGCTGTCAATTTACAATGTAACGATCTAAAGCAGTCGTTTAAAACTTAATTATCCTCTTTAAATTTATTATTCCTATAAAAATCTTTATGAAATGTTGGTGAGCGTAAGAAAACCGTAACAAAAAGTAATAATAATGACGCTCCCCTTTATAAGGGCATTATAAAAAGGGAGGTATAATTCCTTACTGAATCAAAACAGCTGCCTTTGAAATATCGTCAGTCGTCAACCAAAATAATTATCTGTTCGTTGTCCCCTGATCTTTGTGTGCGATGAGGCGAATTTTCTTGCGAAGATGTTTTCCTACTTCTTCAATACACCTGTAACGATATAAATATGTACCTAATTTGAGTCGTAGCGATTTCATAAACGTGGTAATATTACATAACTTTTAAGAACATTTCAATTTCACTATGTATATTTATTAAGTTCGGTTAGTAAACACTTTACAGACAATAGAACGACGCATAGTACTTATTATATTTAATGTCAATTGTTAAATTTCAATTGTATCAATAATTGTGACACTTACGCTTTCAAGGGTCGCGAGTTGTGAGCGAAGAGATGGTGTTGGGTAATCATAAAACGTATGAACCATTGATTGACACGTTTTTAATTAGTTTGTACAACAGTGCTTGCTATCACATCATTGTTTCATGGCACAATTGTTACTTTATTATATTTAGTATATTTTTATATAACTATGTTGATCAATAGTTTCTAATTTAAATAATTAAGTTTTAAATCGTAGGTTTCATAGTCTTCGTTTCCCCTACACCATGATTTGTAAACTCTATTCTTAATGCTTTAATATTTTGTTCCTCTCTTAGTCAAGGCGTGAAAAAGCATCTTACTAGGCCGCCATAGTGTGGGTCACCATATTGTATTGTCTGCATTCGCAATGAGTATGGTGACCACAACTTTTAGATTCTATTCATACTCTCCATCAGGTAGAGTAGAATCACTTTGGCAGGTTCTTAAAATAAAAAGAAGGTAATTTTTTTTAAGTTATATGTGACTTTAAACGCCCGTGACTTAAAAAATATATACCAACAAGCTTATGAGATAATTATCATAGCAACCTCTTTCTTTTTATGGAATCTTTCTTTTTTTATTTAACAAACGCAAGCCTACGAATGCGACGTATGCTCCCGAGAAAACATATCTATCTTTCTACATATTTAATGGAATTAATTTTACAACTTAATCCAAACTAGAGACTGTATAGGGAACCGCTTCATCTTAAAATCTATCGTTTACAATTATAAAATTTAATTTTACCATTGATATAAATTTATTAATAAAATAAATAAATATTTCGGACATTTGGCACACAATGATATCTAGTTTCAAGTTAAGCAGAGCTTGTGCTGTGACAACTAGACTGACTGATAGAATACTTACATACTTTTTTTTTGTCAATACATCCATATTATACATAGAAAACACCCAAACTTCGATACAAATATTTGTAGATCATTCGAACATTTCCTACCCGGGAATCGAACCTGAGACCTCAGCACAGCAGTCGTATTCACTACCGCTGCCCCACCGAGGCAGTTAAATTAAAGTGTAAATTTTCGGCAAATTGTTTAACAAAAATTCTCGCTATTTCATCCATTCGGAATAACTCTGTTAACAAGATAGCTTCCAACTTTGTATTATCAATTAACAGTTGCCAGTAATTTGGACGTTGATAGATAACTTGCTAGATAAACGAACACTGATTGAAAGGATCTCAAGATCTGGAACCACACTTTGCACTCAACGGCTTAATGAGATATAGTGTGGGAAAGAAAGAAGGGAAAAAGAAAATAATTTGTGGTAGAACAGTGTCTATGCTTTCACGAAAAGTCAGCGATTCCGTTCGTAAGAAATGGCCCTAATACAGTTATAAAATATGCAAAAGAGTACACACGCTTTTGTGTACATTGTGAGCGCACTTATGTCGCCATTAGCCGTTCCTCTTACAACGTTTGTGACACTAAGTTGTTTTCGAAATTGAATCCAGTGGCTGTTAAATAAAACGCCTATTTAGTTTTAGGATAAATGTTTCAAAAATTCTAACAAAACTGAAAATGCTGTTGTTTAAAAAATATGCCAATAAGTATTTTGAGCACTAGTATTTTTGGAGTGAATTTAACATAAGACAACAAATCCGATGACGTACCTTTACAAAGACAAACATCTGCGTGATGAAATATGATATTTTCTACTTAGGTGATGAATTGAAGAAATTGACTGAATCGACGGGCTAAAACTAGCACAAGATTGTACATTTATCACGTTAATGGAATGTAAGTAACTCAATAAGAATTTGAAACCCACACATTTTCCTCTACACGGTTCAATAGAGTCTCCCAACCTTCTTCGCGGTTGGTTCTTTGTTTCCCGAAATATCGTAGAAATACATTTATTGGACATGAATAATAAAGTAGATATATTGACAAGATTCATGTTATCGCTCTATCAGAATTAGTGATGCTTATTGCCCCAGTCGTAAATCAATGCGATGATGTTTATCGCTTAATTTATCTTTATCGAATGTGTTCCACCGTACTACGCTTATAACAAAGAAATGTTATGTTTCACTTCCGATATTCCGATGTCGTATGAATGAAGTATGTATATCTACACCAATATACTTAGGACATGTGTTTAATGGACGTAAATTCATAACAATAAAATCGCATTGAAGAACTTCAAAGTGTGATAGGCACAGTTTTTTTTCTACACAGTTTGTTTGTTAAATATCACTTGACATTCCTATTCTTTTTTGGATAATATAATTTGTTTTAACCTTATACCGCGCCTTCATGTCTGACACGGTATACATATATGATAATATTTTCCATTTTCAAAGGAGATAGAGGAGTTTATATGAAAAGGATGAAATACGTGGCATATAATTTGAAAAGCACTTGATTTGTTTCCGATGAAACTGTCGGTTGCACGTTGTGGGATTACCGCCAAAGACAGCTAATTTACTACGTCTTGTCGACGTAGGGATGTTCACAAAGATTTATGAAGAAACGCTTATGTGGTACGGCAGTAAGTATTAGGTGCTATGAAAATTGGTATTAGTACCGAAGGACGCAATTGTACATATGAACTATTTATCAAGATTAGGTATTCAAAGCCAGTAAGCAATCGATCTCGCAAGAGGTATAATTTTAATTGGGTATTTGCATGAAAATGATTTTTCAAATAAAGTTCAGTTAATAAATTCTTTGATACACATAAAATACCTACGTAAGATTAAAATTTAATTTTTACAAATAATTTTTAAATAAATAAATAAATAAAAGTGGTCAAATATGATGTAAAAATCACGTGATGTGAAACGTGATGTGTTTGGTCTGACGTCATTGTGCATATTATTGGCGCGTCATTTGAATGCATGATAAACGACGAATGATAAATTATTGAAAAAAATTTTAAGTTGGTTTTTATTTAAAGTGAGTTTAATTATATTTTATCATTAAGATAAAAATTTACTGAAAGTAGCGTAAATAACAAATAACAAATTTAAATGGAATATGCACAATGACGTCACATACGCAAGAGGGAGCTACCTATACGTTTAAATTTTAACAATTTTTTTATTGTTAAATAGTTTAAATGTTTATAAATAAAAAAAAAAATTTTTTTTTCAAAAATTTTAAATTTTTTTTAAAAATAATAAGACATAACTATTTAATGGATTGGAAAATCATGCAAATACCCAATTTCAGATATTATTATTAACAAGTACAATAATTATTATTTACAAATTATTATTAGTTACTGACAAATTTACGAAATCGTGCCTTTTGTGTGTTATAGATATGTTTTCTTACTGTTTCATACGTCGTTATATGACTAAAGAATTTAAATTTAGTACTATTCTGATAACCCTGAGGCGTATACAGTATGTTACAAAAATATTCTCAAATTTTCGAAGATTGACATGTATGTAAAAAGTAAATATAAAATATATACAATTTGTTGCCGCTTTATGATAAGGTGATGCCGTATAAAGATATTTCATACTTATGTGTTAATTAATGACATCGCAACTTTAAAATGTAATTCTTTAAAACTTACTAACTACTTATACGGACATATTTTATAGAACACCACCGAAAGCCACGTCGGGTCGTTTAATATTGGCCTTAGGTGTAGAATGCCTTGAAGATAATGATGACGGAAGAGTTAACGTCCTGAAACGGACTGGAAAGGATGCTCAGTAGTTGAGAGGTAATTAATATATAATTTTAGAAATAACACGACTACACTGTTTCTGGCTTTGTCCGAGTTACCATGCTAGTAATATTTCTACGACTCAGAGTCACTATTTTCTGACCATGCTCTTTGTTCATAGTCACAAACTAGTTGAGCTTGTTCTTGGTACGTAATGTGAATATCACCAATCCTTATCAGATATAGGTACATTCCTAAAGCCATACGTACCGTATATTTTTTTCATTTCAACTTATCCTTTACTCGTACTAACTCACCAGCGCAATATTTCTCATTTTAGTAACGTTTTTCATTGATGCTAGGCTCCTAGTGGTTGCAGTGTGATGTTATAATATAGCCTATAACCATCCTCAATCAATAGGGTATCAAATAGTAAAAGGATTTTTCAATTCGAAATAGTAGTTTCTGAGATTAACGCGTGCGACTAACCTAACAAACAAACAAATTCGTCAGCGTTATAATACTCGTAAATATAGTATACTCGTATAGATAGTATTGAAACATAGATTACTATAATTTCAGACAGATTCTGACTTATGTAGTTACTTCAATTGATAGGTTCATTACGTCATCAATGATAAATAAAGTTGTAAATGTGTTATGCAAAATGAGACATACTGTGTGATTAAACTCTGTATTTAACTTTACTTGTCACAATTACATATTTAAAATAGAAATCGTTCATTGATAGGTGAGTAATACAATGAATACACGTGAGAAATAAATATTGTATATACTCGTATGTATTTTCTATTTATTATTTAATAACATAAAGTACGTGATTCTACACAAGAAACACGAGTCTGTGTCCCTGGCCCACTCTTAGAGAATACATTTCCGATTTAATGTCTCCATCAGTGGTCCATGTATGTGGGAGTCGAGTCGGTCTTGTTAACAAGCTTCAAACAATGCGGCATTCCTACGCATTCGTGTAATATAAAATTTAATACATTGCTGTACTTTAGCGTGTCTAATGTCACATTTTTCTATGTTAAAACATGTTGTCTGGTTATTAATTTTGATGTTAACGGTAAAAATATCTATTAAACAGAAAAATTGAATAGTTCACATGTATGTAAAGTGTCAATTGATTGATATTTTACATTTTCGTCGTCTACGTAGTGTAATATTATGTAATTAATCTATTATGTAAATTAAAGTTGTCCCTTTAATGATGTAAATTTAGTGTTAAAATTTATTTGGTACTGTACTTTTACACTTTGAAATTAAATTATTAAGTTACTTAGTGTAAATTACACTAGATTGATACTACATTTGTATTACTAATTTTAAAGTAGTAATATTAATTGAAGTTGCTTTCTAATCTGTCTCATGACAAAGTTTATCGAGATCTGTTCAGCTGTTTTCTTTTTATATGAACCTGCCAAAATCAGTCTACTCTATGGAACGCATGAGTAAAATCAAAGAGTGGTGATCACTATTCTCATTGCGAATGCAGATAATGCAGCATGGTGACCCTACTGTGTGGCGGTCTAGTGAGATGTTTTTTAGACCTGCTTAAAGGACCTGGGATCATAGTAGGAGGGAAACACGTGCGTTGGTAGTGAATTCCAGTTTTTAAACGATTGGCACAGGAAGCCAGATCCGGACCGTTTAGTTTGAGAGTGTATTCTACCACTCTAAATCAGTGATTTCCAAAGCCAGTGTATGTTGTCATGTAGAAGAAGGGAGAAGGTATGATTGATAAACACACCTATTCAAGCAATCGCATATATAATAGTAGTGAGATTATAAATAATTAGATAATAATTAGAACTGGATTACTAGATGATAGAATTTACGACTCTTGGATTCTATTCATGCTTTCTATCTGGCAGAGTACAATAAAATAAAAACTAAAAAAAAAACACTTACTCTTATAATCACTGTTAATATAAAAAGGGCTTATCAATTTAATATGAAGATTTTAAAGTATAAAATACATATAGTTTAACTTACCCATTTTTACATTCCGTGTATAAATTTTCCATTCTTTTTTAATTATAATATTTATAGCCAGGATTATGTCTAACTGCTTAGATGACGAGGGACCATAATAAAAGAATATTGCATAATAAAACGTCTTATACACTAAACGGTAATAATATTCACATTGCCGCTGTTTGAATTGAGAATAATTATATATTTATTAACAGACCATAACGACCGAATAATCGTTTAAAGTCCTGTGAAGTTTTAATATCATTGTGAAATTTAATTTGCACTTAATTCATTTCGATTAAAATATATGTTCCGATAAAGTAATAGTTTATTGTTTTCATACGGCAAATTGTAATAAAATGCAAGTGCTTTAAGTCTCAGGATAGTTTAAATAAAAATCTGTTCCTACTTCACTGTAGTTAAGCGTATTTATGTGTACTTTAACGGCAGGAGTCTACAAGTACTTGTATTTTTACTTTTATTGTTGTATCAAGTACTCGTACTTGTTTAAAATGTTTGCATATTTGAAGTACACTATCCAGTAATATCATAGCGTTTTATTCAAGTCGTTCTGGTTAATATAAGTAAATTTTACGAGAAATTGCATTCATTGGATAGTCGTTTATGGCTTGACATAAACAGATATGTAGGGATAAACTCCTTTTAGCGTAAATCGTAATCGTAAGGGAACTTAACTTCTGTGGATGTTTAACTGCTTGAATATTTTGACTGTTTTTTTTTATTTCTCTTTATTGCATACATAAACAAAACAAAAGAAGAAATGAGTTACAAAATATATAAATGTAACAATCGGCGGTCTTATCGCTCATGTTTTATTGAAGCTATAAAAGTAAGTAGTTGTAAGATGCATGATACTTGTATATTCCTTGACTAGACCAGAGTTTTAAACTTAACCTATGACTAATTCCGATTTAAAAAGTATCACATCACATCATGTTTTTGTTGCAACGTACAACACGACAAATTCTCATCTACCGTGTCTTACTTACTACTGAGGTTAATAGGTCACGTTGAAATTATAGTATTAAAGACAAATAATATACCTTCACATAAGATCTTTGGTTTGAGATCCGAGTATTATCAAAGAAGGAATGTATGAGTACCGTGAAAGACCTTGGCTTCTTTCAAACAGTAGTGCGTCCTGGAGTGTGGGAAAATATCCTAAAACAATGCAGAATTGCGGAACTGCAGATTACACATTATCTAATGTTCTTTACAAGGAATTTTATTCTTATTCAAGCCATGTAATCTAACAATCATTCTTTGTTCAGTATTAGAAACTTGACATTATATTATTGAAATTTTTTTTTATACTGTGACCCAGATATTGAATGACAATTTACGTTGACGATAGATATTAAGTATTTGAATATCTTTGACATGATTGACGTTTTAACCAGATTGCAAACTCATTAAAGATAGAATGTCAACAATAATATAGATATCATAGCTAATTGTAATATACATTTTGAAATAAGAACGTTTTAAAACACGAAACAAAGTGAATAAAGAAGTGTGATTTTTTTTTAGGATCTTTTCAAAAATTATTATATGAATAATTTGTAGATTGAACTTTCAACTCCGCTAGGCGCATGACATACGAAATGTCATCGGAGGTTAAGACATTTCACTCTGTTGTTATATTTGTCCAGTAGGTTCTTAATAATTTTGCCTTAAAGTGGCATGTGATCATACAACAGTTGCCTTTCTGAAATAATAATTAATAAAAAAAAGATAAACGAAATTAGTCAAACCCATTTTATAGTATTTCAGTTTTTAAATTTGACTCTGAGCCGAGCACCGGCTTTTTCAGATATTTTAAAATTCACGAAAAAAATAACGAAAAAAAAAATTAGGCATTGTGTATGAAACCTAACAAGAATGCAGAGTAAAAACAGGACTAAATTGCAAGAAATACTACTGGATATTACTGACTAGTTCATAAATAAGAAAATAAATTCCCTTAGAAACTTCTTAACTACTAGAAATTTGAAACAATACAATTCAAAGTAAACAAGGAAGTAGCGTTTATTACCTACAAATGTATTATGAAAGTACTTGGTTATATTTATGTTGACGTACCTGGAACTTAAGCTTGAATTATAACTCAAGTTTGAGATAAACTGTCTCCAACAGCGAACGAACTCTGGCCCAATAAATTACCGTTGTCATTCGCCTCACAAACTTACAATCTAATTATAAGATATCAGTTTACTCATTACAAGATTTATCTTTATTATAATCTTGTAAATTTTAATTCGATATAAATTTACTTTCTATGTCAATTCTCGGCATATGCAGTGTAAGTGATACATGACTATTTCGTAATTATTTCCATATCACGCAAGCGCGGGGTATTCATCTTCTTTTGAAATAAATTGTAGTGATATACTAGGTATACCTAGTGTTACAATCAGTTGGATTGTCTGTCAGACAATAAATAACACTCAGGGACTCGCTGAGAAGCGACTAATTAAGTTCTTGTGAGTTCGGACACGCGTGGGCGATTGATATCCCATCTTAACGATCCAGGAAATTATTGATAGACTAAAATAACCTCTATTTCTATAACTATATAGTGAATATTCCTATAAAATGACTGCAAATCATAAATTTATTATGCAAATTCATAATATTTAGTTGCATGATGCTGACTCTATTTTAATAATTGATAATGCAAATGAAAAAATTAAAAGTCAGGTTTAAAATATGGGTTTAATGATGCGGATAGGTGAAATTTGATTCATAGAGATAGATTTGAAAGACTTATGGGTTGTTTATCATCGTAAAAAACATTAAGTTGTGAAACATACTGCATTTTTTGTATTTGCAACGGGTATGGTGACCATAACTCTTGGATTCTATTCATGCTTTCCATCAGGCGGAGTGGAGACACTTTGGCAGATTCTTGATGTAAAAAGAACTTGTTAAAACAATGATTTTAATTGTATATTTTAAACTTTTTTTATATAGGGATCTTTGGGTATCACAAATCAAAAGATGTCACGTCATTACTTATTATGGGTCAGCCACACACAGAGGCACGCCAACCCTTAGGGCTAGTATTTTTTCTTCAAATTTGATGGAAGTCAAACTCCCAAATTAAAAACAAAATTTGCTAGATTAATTAAAATGATAGAGTTCTGTGGTAAAGAAACATCGATACAACTGATTAACTCTTTCTTTTAGGAAGTCTATTAAAAATTTGTTTATTTTCGGTATATATGGTAATATTTTCTTCGACTTCTACCTTTGGACTCACACGCATTACGGAATTCATTTATCTCTATTACCACATTGAAACATATAAGTTTTTCTGGTCATAATTAGTTTAGATAAGATAGTATTTGATAAAATTAATTAAGTTGATGTTTACAATTAGTAATTAGTTGAAATTATTAGTTTTGAGTAACGGGTTCGCATTTCTAAGAATCAATTTTAGGACAATCTGCATTTACAATATTTATTTAAGTAAACTTAACAATTAAGTTGAACGATTCGGCCTAGGATTAACTAATAAACTGAGCGCTGAATATTTCAAGTGCAGGAGTTGTCTTTTATAATAAAATAAAAAAAGACACTTATGAGTCAATTGAGATAGATATTACACGATCGGAGAGATTCAATCTCTCTTACTACATTAATATTAACCTAACACTAAACGCTAAAACAAAAAAAAATAATAGTTTATAGATATGTTCAGAAAATAAAGTTTGCTTAGAGAATCATCATAGTTCTGTAAGAGAGCTACGGAAAATAAAGGGTGGACCACGAATTACTTAACATTTGAAAAAATCGTATAAAAAAAACATTTGATACATTATAAAAATTGTTTATTATACAAAAAAGCTAATTAGTTAGAATTATAATATAAAAATTACATCGTCTAAATAACGACCGTTTTGACGTTTGCACTCTTCTAAGCGAGCAACGAAATTTTTGAATACTCGTCGGCAAAGAGACCGTGAGATCGCCGACATCTCATCGCTGAATTTTTATTGTAGTTGACGTAGTGTCTTTGGTGTAGACACGATTCTTCCAACAACCTCATAAAAAGAAGTCTGTTAGAGAGATCTGGACTTCTGGATGGCCATCGAATGTCGCCTCGTCCGGAAAAACTGCCAGTGCAGGGACTCATTGGATGTGTGACAATCCATCTAGTTGAAACCATGTGCTACGGTTGTAGCCAGTAACTTCCAGTAACATCAGTTCCCAGAACTCCCGTAACATGTTTGCACGGGATGTTAGATTCAAATGTTAACAAATTCTTGGCCCACACTACATAACAATTGATGTTTTAAGACTCTAATGGGACAGTCGTTGAACTCTTACAAAACTTATAAAGAGTTCATTCTCATTACATAAATTTGAATTACGAAACCATCCGACGACTGTCCTTCAATGTTTTTTTGCCATAACTCCATTTGTCATGTCAGAGTAAACGTAAACAATACCATTCATAGTTCCCTGGCCTAATTCCCGTTCACAACGGCTTTATTGAGACAACACTTAATTACTGCAGCATTGGACATTCTGCGAGAACTTAGCCATGTTAAATCATAGTAACCAACGCTACTATTAAACAGTAAATACACAGGGGGTGCTGTATGAATTTATTTTGTATGAGCTCGTTTTTGACGGCGCCCGAATTCGACGTTGCGATTGCTGAAGAGTTCAGAGAGTCTAGTATGATTTCCCTTTTACTGAATCATCATGTTGAAATAAACTCACACTAAGCACTAAGTAGTCTAGTACATATATATTGTTTCCAAACAATGCGTAAAGAGGACAATTTGTCACACTTGTGTTCTTACCTGTCCACCTAGTGTTTACTCAGTACGATTTATGTATAAAATTTTGAAAACGAATTTCGTTGATATTTGTTTGTTTTGTTGAAAAAATATTAGAACAGGCATATTTATATGATAATATGTTATATGATTCCACAATGAATGATTGATGTACATTACCTGTACTAAAAATTATTATTTTGAGGTTCACTTATCATGCACCTTTTTTATGCGGCATCAGTGACTATTATAATTTAATATCGTATACAAAAACTCTAATACACTATTGTGTTATTATCTCATTAGGAAGTTTTTTTTTAAACTCAACCAGAGGTTAAAAAAATTTACACAATAGTGATTAAATTATGTAAAAAGGTTAGGATACCTTCTATTTCTTGACTTTTCTACTACTTAAGTAGTCTACCCGTTATCAACAGCGGTGTGTCCCGTTCGAAACATCGTGAAATAGAAGGTATCGTAACACTTTTGGATACGTGTAAAAATTGCGAAAGTCTAAAAGCAGTAATTTTTAGTGATCAACATGCTTCATCATACATGCTTCTATAGTAACCTGTTGACAGGGCCTTTAGTATCTTTTTAAATAAATTTGAATCATCCAAACGACAACAAATACCCTTGTTGTATGATTATCTCAGATCCTGGAAATATGAGTTAAATCTAATTCTAGACTCAGATTTTTCTACCCTAATCTAATTCAATCTAACTATTTTTCTTTAAAAAATATTTTTTATAACATATGTACGTACATAAATAGTACTACAATGTTGAGATCACAGTGACTTTCATCTGTCATTGTGTTCGCTTATTAAAGAAACAGGATAGTGAAATGTTGTCGTTTGTATTCACTATTGTTTAGAATAATAAGAACACTGTCGCAACTAGTCGATCGACTCGTTATGATTTATGAATCGATTTAGAATGGGACTCTAACTAATGGTACGATTTAAAAAATGACTCCGCATTGAGATAGTTTCGATTAATGGTTTTCAATCAGTTTTGTTTTTGTTTATTGTTAGGATCAACAACATTGTTTTCAAATAGTTTTAAACAATTTGTTTTTAATTTTACAAGAACAAAAACCATAATCGATTGACTATCAAATAGTTATAAGTTAAATATGTAGGTCAAATAACTGTGTACGTATAATTTCTTATCATTATTTAAGTTCATATCTGTTCGTACATTTTTATCTTGATTGAATGTCTTCTGTTATCAAAACTCTTATTTTATTTAAAGATAAACATGATTTTAAAGATTACACATACATATGATTTGCTAGTTCACGTTTTGTATTATAACGGGTAGTGATTGGAGACGGCAACACGACAACGACGATTCTGGAGGTAAAATGTATGCACTTGCTATCAGCGTCGTATCTTGATAAACGAGTAACGAAAACAGTGATCTATTGATCTCTAACAGTAAGCTTTCCTACAGTAATAGTAATCTGATAGGAACACCAACCTATAGCGATAGAATCCATGCCGTCGTCCTTCGTTGGTGGGTGCGAGACCCGAGGCCAAATGATGCAGGGGTGACAGTTATCGTGGTAATTGTGTGAGTCTTACACTGTCACGATGACTGTCTTGCCTTTTTACGTCCCAAAGCGGGGTGTGGAAAAGCATTGCACTAGGCCACCATAGTGTGGGTCATCATACTGCATTGTCTGCATTTACAATGAGTGAGAGTAGAGTCACTTTGGCAGGCTCTTATTATAGAAAAAAAAATAATAATTACACATTACTAATAAATGAAGATATTTAAAATTATTTTTCTAATAATATAGAAATACTATTTGTGTAAGTATTTGCTTTTGTCAGATAAAGGTTTGAGGGACTTCACTTCAGGAAAATATTTTAACTTATCATTCAAATTTAAGTAATTTCTGCACGTAGTCACAATATTATAAGTTTGCACTTATAAATTATAAGTCTACATTCCTGTAAATATAAATCTACGATTACATAAGCTAGTCCATCTCTCAACTTTCTTATTTATAACTTGAAATTACTTTAATCAATCACGCTATATCAGTAGATTGCTGGATATAGGCCTTATACAAAATGTGTTAAAGCACCCGGTCCGCCTCACGGAATTATCTCATTAAGATCAATCCAGTGATCAATGCACTTACGTAACAAGGTGATCGTAATTACGTATAATAAGCTTTACCACTATTGCATTATTTGTCTTGAGGAATAAATGAATCGGCTTTCCGAGCTTAACCGGTGGTGTTTAGAAACGACCGCGATTTCGATCAGGTTACACAATCGGCCCAAGATTTACGTCTGACCTTTATTTAATTTAATGGATTTATTTAAGTCACCCTGCGATGTTAAACACTGGTTATAGTTACTGATTTAAGTCTATTAGCTTACACTTTCTTTTTCAACAAAAACTCTATTAATAAACAGTTTTGGTGGTGTTGTAAAACAATATGTCGTGTATTAAGGTTTATTATTACACTAGAAATGTTAATTAATAACCGTTATGTACCTAAGAATCAGCTATTTCAAAGAGTTTGCTTTAGTTATTTTGGAATGTAAAATAGTAAACTTACTTTAAATTGAAAGGTCTTATTTAAAACAAAATCTAACATTTATAAATACATAAATGTTACTATAAAAACATTTACACTTTTCTATAAAAGTTATATCACGGTAAAGCAAAAGCGTCAACTAAAATCTGAGTAAAACGGCCTTCGTGAAAAGCAAAAATCCATAGGAAATTGGAAGCAGAAACAATACACAACAAAACGTGGCCTGACGGCGCTTGTTGTCACTGAACTAACAATTTATGCATGGGCCCTAATGGGCCGCTCCATCAGGCTTTGTTTGCCAAGCTTTCTATGAAATTTTATTCGGTAATAGTCCGTGTAGGCTTTCTTCTTGCTTCAATATCACATTGTCAATATAACTTGTTGTTAAGTGATTCGGGAAAGAAAAGTTTCGCGTTACTCCCTTCTTGGTTAGCTCAAAGTTTGCGTACTTTCCTGTTTTGGTGGATCCGGAGTCTTTTGCATAATTCAGCAAGTATATGCTATCTTATTAGTGTATTGTTTGTTGGTAGTCGCCTTTCGTGTTTATGTATATTTTATTATATTTTATCAGTTTCAATTCTTAATGTTGTACACGGGACACTCAGATGCGTGTTTATGAGGGTTCAATGTCATGTGACCCTTGTTTTACGTCCAAATCATTACTTGGTTTTCCAAGGTTTCTCTTTCGAGAGTAAGAAAGAGTAAGAATCATCATTCAAGATTATTTTGGTGCCTGTTTGTGTTTTAACACACTTTTTATAAAGAAGGAGTAAAAAGTTTTTGCCTTAAAATTCACAATTAGCAAAGCAGCATCTTTCTTATAGAGTAAATTAGAACCATGAAATTTGGCTAGAGTCAATGTCTCATAACGTAAATAAATCAATCAATTCATTCATTTATAATTCGTAAGACTAGTTTAAGTGATATAATTTCAACCAAGGCAATATCCATTAAGTACGTCACACAGATTTCTTGGTTATTTGTCTAATCCCGGTCCTTACTGCAGCTGGTCACATCTGTGAAAAAAGCGTGACGTCATGTATTTTGATTATTGAACAGTAATCTAGACAAAACAAAGAATTAGGTTACTGTTTATTTAAATTTCACGTTTTAATACTTAGATATATTAAGTTTCGAAATATGATACGAAACACACAATGTCAATAAACTTGTCATGTTCATATAAAGAAAATCACACACGTCGTCAACCCTTCCCCCCGCCCCGCTTACCGTGTGACGTAGTTTATGGATATTCCCCACTGAGCTCGTTATCGGAATGGATTAATATTAGACTGTTATACTATTAAAAGCATATTACGAGTAGATAGTGTTCCTCAAAAGGCAAGAATGTACTAAATTTGTAACTGCATTTTATTATCATAGTACATGTCGGTCTAAAGTGCATTTGTATTAAACAGCTTTTTATCTTTCCTCGAGGTTAACAACCTTAGTTATTGTCCGACTATGACTAAGTACTGTATATAACTATAATGCATCCTTATGGGACATCCCTTGTGGTAGATAACACGCCTGACGACTTTTTAATACATTTGTATTACACATATATGACTAATCATGTTTTATGATACTTAGTTTCTTTTCAATTTGAACTTTTTACCTTCTGTCTGATGTTTTCAATTGTCTTTAGACGAAATATTTGTTGTGAAATTAGCAATTTTATGGTCTGGTCACGATATATACATACAAATCATTCTTATGTGAGATTGTATATTACAAATGGAATTTAAATAAATTAAGAAAATAAATTCAACACTGCCTCGTTTATGTAGCGCTTACCATATGCGACTACTGATCAAGAGGCCTCGGGTTCGATTCCCGGATCAGGCCAAAAATTACTGTTGAGTTTACCTTCAAGAGCTTCTTAATACCGGCCGAGAGTATGAAAGTTGATAGTGTTTCACGTTCGCAATCGTTACTGTTCAACCTTTGAATTCTGTTCGCCCTCAAGGTTGCGGAGGTCTAATGCTAGGTCTAAGGCTTCGTGGAAAAACTGACATTCAGGTAAAATTAGTTCAGGAAAAGTATTGGTATTAATAAAGGCTACAAAGAACATAAGAAAATAACTTCAACAATCATAATCCATGGGTTTTACTGATTATGTTCAATCAGAACACTAATGACAGTCCTCTGCTGGACATAGGTCTCTTCTTAGAAAGGAAGTTTTGAGCTACTAAACCACGCTGACCAAACGGGTTGGTTATAGAGTTTATCTAAGTTTTCCCCTTCTTTGCAGTAATGTTGTCCTATGTAGTTACTGCCTAAGTCGTATCTTACTACACCTATGAAATGTATACGGATATTCACATTCCGTATTCTTAGTCCGTCACCACGTGGATAATGTTTCATTAATTAATTTGTTTTAAATAGACGCCGTGAAATATTTTTATTATGGACGTAATACAATGCATAAAATTCATCCAAAAGAAGCTTCTCAGATAGGAATGCCTGAGCCAATGCTCTTAATTACATTGTAACTAATTTTGATACTCGGCAGTTAATTTTCTTTTTTTTCCGTGCTAGTATGTGTTTTAGGTTACCGACACAATTGTATGTGCATCCTAACAAGGACAAAAGACAAGCCCATTTCCAGAGGTCGGAATCCATTGAATAGAATTCTTTCAGTTTCTTTATTGGTTTCTGTCATTCCGCCTGTTACTCGGTACCCTCGGATTGGTAACTATTGAAAATTCCTTTTTTGTTGGTACTTACTAAAACTTACGAGAAGTAAAAGTACTAAAATTTTATTTGTTTTCTTAGGAACTTCCTTATTTCCTTTGCATAAGATACATATCTGTACATTATCATTAGGGTATTAAAGTTCGCGGTTACATCTGTAAAATCAATAGATAATATTCGTAAGTCTGTCTAAGATACCTTACTAGGTTAACACAGAAAGTGATGTCATTTCGTGAGAATTTCGTAACACACTTTACCGATTAGCGAGTCTATTATTGTTCAGACAAACATAGTTTTTATTCGATCACCTAATTAGCGTGTTAAGCTAACGATGATTAATGACTTTTGTGTGTGAAACCACGTGGAGGATGGATGATAGAAGACTCATGGAAGGGATTTATAGAGTAAATGTGTGTGGAAGTGTCGGAAGGAATCGTTCAAAGCGAACTCTGGTGCTGTGGCAAACCGCTCTATGAAGAAGAGCTATATGAAAAGTACCAGGAACAGACGAGCATGCATGCAGCAATTCTGGCAGCAAATGCGGGCTTCTCTTTTCAGAACAAGTAACAAATATGGTTACGACTTACCTAATCTTAATTTTTCATCAGGTAATATGCATTTATTTCTATTGTTTTAAAAACCATGGAGTATCCGAATTCAAAGTTTAGATTTTTTTTTATTGTTAATACTCGTTGTTGAACAGACGGACGAATAACAGCAGTTAATAGTCATCCGTTCGCTTATGATGAAAGAAGATTGTTTAAAGCCGAGCTCTTTATCAATATTATTGTTTCAAAAACGTAAATGAACTTATTTATGTATATTTTATTTATTTTTGTCATTATCTGAACTTGATTATGACATTAGTTCCTGGTTTAGGATATCTCATAAAATTCATATTCTAACAATCACTACGATACATTTCATATTGTAATATCTTAAGTTCCTGAGCAAACTATAAAGTTACTATTTTACTGCACTTAATAAAATATATAGCTAGCCTTATTAGCAGCAGTTATTACAAAGTAGCTAGCATTATAAACGTACCGATGATTTGTGATCATTGAAATACTTTTTTAAGCCATGATGTAATATTTTTCATGTCTGCATAACGAATAAGTTGCAACTTATACCACGGATATTTACAAAACAATGATATCATGCGTTCGCTTACAATGTAACAATCTTTATTAGGAACGTGATTATTGCCCGAAATTGGTATAAAGTCTATTACAATTCTACATCTTGAATAAGGAATTATGTGTCACACGTATTGATTCAATGAATTGTTAATTGCAATTGTATTTATATTTTATCTACACACACGTGTTTGCAGAACTCGAGCTAGGTATTGCACAGTTTCGTAATGGTTTAAGCGGTCGCTTTGCCGCTGTCTACTGCAATGGGTTCCATTCCCACATTGGACAACTTTGTTCTGAATCTGGATGTTTTTTGTGTTCGTTTCAAATATGGCTTTAAATTTCCTAGTGATACAGCGATATCCTAGTCAGCAGTTGTATTTTAGAAAGTACAAAGTCAAAGTCAAAGTCAAAGTCAAATTCATTTATTCATTTAGGTCACAAAAGACACTTATGAACGTCATAAAAAAAACAATAAAAGATGAAAGATGAACAATCTGTCGATTAAAATTACAGCTAGCTGGGTTCGCAGATTGTTCATGGTAGAGTGGTGAGAAAAGAACCCAGGAAAGAAACTCACCACCACTCTTTTAACTCAAAATCTTTTAAATATTAAACTAGCAGTTACATTCACAATCATAGGTCTTAAAAAAAGAGCAATTCATTTCCAAACATCTAAATCTGTGACATAGTCTGAAACTGAGTAATAAGCCTTTTTGGACAACCTCAGCTTAACAAATTTCTTAAATTTACTAATAGATAATAATACTATGTTGTTTGGTAATTTGTTATAAAATTGTATACATTGACCCACAAACGAATTCGATATTTTATGGAGCCTAGTAGTGTGCAAGGCAAGTTTATTTTTATTTCTTAAATTAAATTGATGGAGATCACTATTTTTCTTAAATTTACACAGATTTTTATGCACATACAAAAGATTCTCGTAAATGTATTGTGAGTGTAGTGTGAGAATGTTAATTTCTTTGAATCTGTTTCTTAGTGACTCACGCGGGCCCATCTTATAGATAGCCCTAATAGCTCGTTTCTGGAGCACAAAGATTGAATCAATATCAGAGGCACTGCCCCAAAGCAATAAACCATAGGACATAATGCTGTGAAAGTAACTGAAATAGACTAATCGCGCAGTATCAACATCCGTCAATTGACGAATCTTTCTCACAGCATAAGCTGCAGAACTAAGTCTACCAGATAACGTTTCTATATGTGGGCCCCATTGTAACCGTGAATCTAAAGTTATACCTAGGAAGACAGCCTTGTCTGTCAATTCCAGTTCCTCCCCGTTCATCAAAACACTAGTTTTTACTTGTTTAACATTCCTAGTATAAAATTTAACACATTTGGTTTTACTCCTGTTTAATAACAAGTTATTAGCGCAAAACCAAAGTACCATTTTAGAGAGAGCATTGTTTACATCGTCAATTACCGATTGCTGTCTGTTAACTTTAAATACTAAGGATGTGTCATCTGCAAACAACACTATCTCATGGTTATCCCTCACAAGATGAGGCAAGTCGTTGATGTACACAAGGAACAGAAATGGACCCAGAATAGACCCCTGGGGCACCCCCACCGCCACAGCTGATCCCTGGGATAATTTACCATTAACATCTACTCTTTGAATCCTATCACTCAAATAAGAAGTAAGAAGATCCAAGCACTGCCTCTTATTCCATAGTGGTGTAATTTCCTGACAAGTGTTTCATGCTGCACACAATCAAATGCTTTAGATAAGTCACAAAACACCCCGTAGGCGTCACGTGACTCCTCCCAAGCCTCAAATATATACTCTAATAATTTAACCCCAGCATCACATGTTGACCGACCATGAGTGAAACCAAATTGTTTAGTATGCAGCAATTGATTTTCATTAAAATAATTAAGCAACTGAGTAAGTATCAGCTTTTCAAAAACTTTACTAAATGTTGGTAGGACCGAAATTGGTCTAAAATTTGTGGGGTCTAATGGACTACCTGATTTAAACAAAGGAGTTATCTTGCTATACTTCATCAGGTCAGGAAACACACCATAATCTATACATCTATTAAATATAATAACTAAGTCAGGTACAATAATGTCAATTATTGAGTGAACGACACTTACAGAAATTCCCCAAAGATCAGCTGTCTTTTTTATATTAATAGATTTGAAGGCAGCTAAAACATTAAGTTCATTTATATACTGAAAAGTAAAATTATTAAAAAATTCTGGTACATTTTCTCTGATCAATGATTCTGCAGTGGAGGTGGAAGAGCCTAAATTACCTGTAAGTGCGACTGGGAAAGTGGAAAAAAATTTTTCAAATATGTTGGCCACTTCCATGTCATTCTTGGTAATGTGACCATCAAAATTTAATTTAAAATCAGACTCCTTTGTTCCACTTCTCCCAGTCTCAGCATTAATAACTTTCCAAGTTGCTTTAATTTTATTACTACTGTTTCTGATTTTAGACTTAATAAACAAAGATTTGGCTAATTTACAGACACTTTTAAAAATCTTTGAATAGCATTGTACATATTGCGTACAAAAAAATAATTAAGTATTAAGTTTTAAGAGATACTTATTTCCAACATAGAACATAGGTGTCATTGAAATAAAGGTAATTAATAAGGTACTGTATCGTGATTTGAAACATAAAACAAAATAATAAAGTTTTATCAAAAGTTATAGCTAGCTTAGTAACCGAATGAAAATGCTTTTTGATTTCTAGGTATTGATATACTCGTAAATAGAGATTGATAGATAAGAACTCTTTACTAAATTTTTAAAAAAGTATTGTACAACCTAAAAATATATTATGAAACAAAACAATGTGGAGTCTTATCACAGTTTGCAATCTCAGACAATCGGTATGGCTTATAATATAACTTAGGTAATGTTGGTGCAACAATTAGAAATTAATAAGCAAGAACGCAACGTATATTCTACAATTATATACACGTATGTACATACTAAATATACATCAACAGCCTTTAACGGTCCATTACTGGACATAGACCTCTCTTTATGAAAAAGATTTTGGCTGACTAAATCATGTTGGCCAGACGCTTCTCTTTGCAGTGATGTTGTCCTGGTCCCTTAGTCGCCTCTCACGACTCCCATAGGATGAATAGGGGTGGTGGCACTCTCTAATCTTAATCTGTCACCACACGGACAGCTAAGTATACATACACATATAATACCCAAATATATAATGTAGTCATTATAGAGAGAAGTAATATCCCTTGAGGAGTTTCTGAACGACGGTTAGAAATTGTACTTTTGAGATATTTCCTCGCAATGCATTCCAACGTTACGTTTGTCGATTATTTCAAGTATCTATTTTATCTATCTGTTTATATTAAGTTACATTGATACTATATATAAATGTACATGTATATGGCAATAGCTACATAAAAGGTGTTGTTAATTTTACATAAATCCGATAATTACGTTAGAACAACGTTTTAATTATGAATCTACTGAGTAACATGTCACACCAATGAACAACCAATAAATAATGGGACAAGGTTTTACTTGGCAAAATGTGATGTCATATTCACAGCCAGTTGAGTTTTCCCATACAGCAATTTCCTCAAATTCAACAGGCCATTTACGTTTCATAGAATACGTCAAAGCACAAACGTCGTGCCATCAAGGACTTAGACATTGACGGCATTGACGTGGCACGTAGCTGGCCAGAATGCCTTTATTGTTTTAGCAGGCAATCTCCGGCGATATTCCGGCTTATTGTGTGTTAGACATCGCTGCAACACTGGAAGAGTTCCTGGATTAGAGATTAGACTCAATGTGTATTGAAGGCTTATTGATGCCTGTTGATGTTAACAAATTATTTGCTTCATTTTATTTGTTAAATAACGAGAAGATATGACCTAATGGCGATCAAAAACTTTGTTAAACGTTGATAAAGATTTGTGGTTCCGCAACGTGTTTTCTCGGAAATAAATGTATATAAGGAGTGTTTGATTGCCTTGAACGCAAAGACAGGGAGTATTAGAAGTCGTAGATCATGGGTTCAGCTATAATACAAGGGGTAATAATGTAACATGATGAGTATGGTGTTTACTCTGTGTTGGAACTCCAATTTTAAAATGAAATGTATGAATGTGTATATCAGTAAAAAGTATACGGAATAGAACATATGATAATTTAGTAACAAAGACGGATAATTAACAGAAATATAAATAAATAATAGGTTGATGAGATCGTTTAGGAATTGACCTTTTAAGGTTCAAACATCGTAAATTCTATTAATCTAGTAGAATGTTTTGTAGTATAGTATAGTATAGTATACTACATTGTTGGGACTGAAATTAATGAAATTTAATTTAAATCGAAGTCGTTATACAAAATTAATCAACCTTAATTATGTACATCTACACAGCTTTCCAGTTCTAGCACGGGCATACTTCCATTTACTTTAAATTCGTTGAATTGGGAACCCACGCAGAAGGTTTCGAAAGATTTTTCTAGCGTAAAGACATTCCCATGTAGATATCAACATTACTTTTCAATTATCTGCACGTTATAACTATTATCTGTAATGGAATTTTTCGTTTCACACAAAGAATAACACGATTCGTTTTTGTAACCTTAAATCCAGTTTCCATCCGTGATTACATCTGGTGTGTGATTCATTTTGTTTTATCAAGGTTAATTTAGTTTAAACTTATCTAAATATCTTTTTGTAATAAAGTTAAATATAATTTGGCTATAAGATTTAGTGGTAGTAATAGCACAAAACAGGAACTTTGTATGCGTATATTATACTCGTATATCTATCGCTAAAACACGTAAGGAAGTAGTTAACTTAGTGTTCAAGAAAACAATATTGCGAGGTGAAAATCCACGCACTGACCCTTTTCGTGAAGTTATTGCTAGAATGTGAATGCAGTTTGGTTCTTCTAACACTTCGAATTTATGACAACATTTATAAGACGCAACCTAGGGATTTTGTGTGGTATCGGGAACAAACAAGCAGGCAGATGACGTGATGATAGTGACACTAGTGCGTTGCAATCCTTTGAGAGGGCACTCTAGAATTATGGTGGACGTGGAAGTTTTTTTTTTATATTAATAGCCTGCACAAAGTGACTCTACTCTGCCTGATGGAACGCATGAATAGAATCCAAGAGTTGTGGTCGCCATCCTCATTGCAAATGGAGACAATGCATTATGGTGACCCACACTATGGCAGCCTGTGCTTGTGAGTGAGATGCTTTTTCACACCCCGCTTGGGGACGTAAAAGGCATGACAGTCATCGTGACAGTGTAAGGCTTACACAGTTACCACGATAACTGTCACCCCTGCATCAATGGGCCTCCGGTCTCATACTCACCAACGAAACACGACAGCACGCATGCTGGCGCTTTAGGTTGGTCTTTTGTGGGAGGGTAGTACTGCCCGGTCGAGCCGGCCCGCTTGTGCTGAAATCAGCGTGGCTCTACTACCTACAAAGAGGTAAGTAGAAGACCAGACCAGACCAGTATTCTGTGTTTATAGTATCAGTCTAGTCTTTAGTGCTGTAGCTGCCACGGTGACGAGACAACAAAATAAGAAACATAATTTCGAGGGATCTACTACAAAACCGACAATTAATTTACATAACACTGAGAATTAGGTTAATCTCAACAATAGACTACAGTCGAGCTTCTGAAGACAAGATTTAGTTTGAAAATATCTTATGTATTATATTTATTATATGTGCTTATAAAATGGTACTGTATTAACAGCAAATTAAGGACACCTTAACAAAGAATAAATAATATTACAGAACTATAACGGTAAAAATATACAATGGTATAAAGTAACAAATAAAATGAGGGCAGGTTTCATAAACTACATGCACTGACAATATTCACACTGATTCCAGAGAAGAAATACATTTCAAATGTGAACACCAAAATATTAAACTAATCTAAAATAAAAAACTGCGGTTTATGCCAAGAAATATAATTAACCGTTTTAAATATATGTAATGGTTCACTTAATATTTCAGTCCGCTTTTAGCCGCATACCTGGCGGCTAATGCCTGTTACTACGGATCGCTCTTTAATTATTTAATTTTTAAAAATAAACTAAATGAATACTGTTACTTTCAATATTAATATCTGTTTATTTCATACGTAGCTGAATGAAAATTTGCTTTTCTAATTTTCTATAAAATTTCGAAACAATGCAGACTGGATTCCCTTTTTTTTTAAACGTGCGGAGACCCCTCGGGTCATCACCTCACCGGCGTTTACGGTGGCGTGAGGTATTGTCGCTACCGGTCATGGAGTGTATGATGGTCGATAGCGAGAGATCTCCTCCGATGACTGCAGTGAGAGCCCAGTACTACGTCGCCCAGGTGGAGCAGACAGCTAGCGTGTGCTGAACCGAGTCCTCAATACATTCCACCAGTTCTGTACAGTAAAGCTTCCAGCCGGGACGACCAACGAGCCATCATGGCTAGGTGAGCGGGGGCCAAAAAACGCTTCCCGTCTGGAACTCAGCGATCCGCTGGTAAACTTTGACGAGCACTTCCGCCTTCAAATCCCACGAGGGAGTTGCTGCCTCTGTCGACTCTTATGGCTCTAACTGCCAACATTCTCTGAGGGTGCCAGAAATGTTTCCTATTTTGGGTGGACAAAGCCGCTGCTACACCAGCCCACCATACAGTACCATTGGCTGGACAACCTCCGTGTTGAACCGTCTTGTCGCGGCGCTGACTCCACCCAAGTTATCCAAAAGTTGTCCAAGGGCAGAAGGTGCCGATAGGCTTTGATCAAGCTATCGGAAGTGATCATCGTAGAGCCACCTAGAATTCAGACCCAAATACTTCATCTGGGTTTGAACTGGTACGTGGGCTGAATTGACTAAGATGAAGGCGTCGGATAGCGGACTACGGTGTAGCACATGTAATAAAAAAAGGCTTCGTCTTATCTAGGGCCACTCGTAAGCTCCCATCCACCAAAGATACTCCCTTGGTGCACCAGTGTATCGTCAGCGTAACAAATTACACCCAGCCCGGACGGAAGACGACCTCGAAGGAACCAGTCGTATCCCATGGTTCATAAGAGTGGTCCGAGGACAGACCCCTGTGGAACTCCGCACGACATGAACCGATGCCCCAGAACACGATCTCGGTCCTCGTACATCACGTTATACTCCTATAGATAGTCTGCCCCTATTCGCCTCAGATACTCTGGCTTTGTGTTAAAGGAGTGCTTGCCTGGTGCAGCTAAATGTTAGACCATTGTGTTGACCATCTACTTATGGTTTTGCTACTGACATATATATAAGTTAAAAAAATAATTCGAAAAATATACATTATTGTAGTCACAGATTTAATTTCCTATCTACTTCTACTGTTTCAGTAACGACAATATTTATTTCAACAAATACAACATAGATGCGAATTTCATTTGTTATTTGAATCACAATTGAAGGTTGTGTCTTCAATAAAGAAATCCATTTTATGTAACTAAGCGCAAAATAAAATTGTTCTTTTTTTGTAATATGTAACAAAATACAAAAGTGTTTCTACAAACATGTATAATCTTTTCAGTATTAGTCTGCTACAAGGCGCGTAATTTGGACCTCAAATGTTTACTTTTTGTAGCCGTATATTATGAAGTAGGGGTGATGCGATATTTATTATATTACAAGCTTTTTACGAGATGTGGAACATCCCAAACATGGATATTGAGAGAGATTGGTTCTATATGTTTATTACTCCATTGTACCCGTGTAACTATAACATGTTTAGTGGAGACTGTTTGATAATTTAATTCGTTATATTTTAATCAATTTTGTAAAGAAGAAAGTTTTCATTGTTTTGAATGTTTTATTTACGTTTTTTTAAATTACATTGATTCTTTTTAACATTGGTTTCATTTAAAAGATGAAATATAGGTATTACACTGCATTTCTAAGAAGTCAAATACAAAGTAATGCATACATATTAAGTATGATAGAAAAATAGTGTGTTTGTTTATCAAATGCATTGGTAGCCTGTTTTTTAATGAAACATTACTATATATTAAAATGGTTTTACAAAAACGTAGTTGATTAATACAAATAAGCTTATATCATTATTCTCGTCTATTGCAGCGTCTAGACTTAATAATTGGGAATTCAACGACATAATACACCTAAATAATTATATTAAAAATAAGTTTAATTAGACGCTTCATACATAAAATCAATCTTTTGAATGTGTATGTTTGTAATGTTTGTGATCAATGTACTTTATGCATATGTCATTTATCACTACCATATTACTTCAGTATTGTTAATGATAAAATATTCTTATTGAAAATTTGTCGATGGAGGTATCGTCATTTTGCTCTATCCTCTATGAACTTTTAACCTCTTCCAATATTTCGACTCCCACTTTTTCCTTTGCTTATTTTATGAAATTTTGTCCAGGCCCTCCTGCTTTTTTTGGCCTCTGTATTCCATTTTAATATTGTTTTGAGTAAGTTATCGTCTGTATAGTTCAAAAAAGGGTCAAAGAATAGAGCATCGCATAGACACTATTATCATATAGATATCCTTAAAATTTACCGAAGTAAATCAACAACTTGGACAACAAGACAACTCGTGTCGACCTTGGAATTCTCCTTTTTAGAATAGTAGACATACACTCCCGAACTAAACGATTCAGCTCCTCCTTCCTGTGCCAATCAGTTAAAACCTGGAACTCACTACCAGTGCACGTGTTTTTCTCCCTCTAAAATCCCGGGACTTATTGGCGTGGCGTGAAGAAGCATCTTACTAGGCCACTATAGCGTGGGTCGCCATACTGCATTGTTGGCATTCGTAATAAACATAGTGACCACCACTCTTGGATTCTATCCATGCTTTCTATCAAGCAGAGTAGAGACAGGTAGTTTTCCATAAAAAAAATTGGTGCAGTCAGTCTAATAGTCGTGCTTTCTTATTATGTTTTCAAATTAATGAAACGACAGTATAATTTAATATCAAAAGGTTGTATAACAAGCTTGCCGTGAAAGTTAACGTAATTTCAAATAGAGTTTGTAGGAAATTGTGTATTACCGCGGTCCGCAAGTTTATGTTTAATGAATATTTCATGATTACGCTATAATTATGCATTTACTTGGATACAAAGTAAGATAAGGGTGTGACAGGGACAATATTATTAACATATTAATCGTATATTATGGTTTGTGTTTTAGCGAGTCAATATGTGATGGTATATACAGCATCCTTTTAGAGAGGGGAATTCTAGTAACTGCGGTGTTAAGTGAAATAATATGGAGGGAGTGGCGTACAGGTTGTTTCTTAATAAAGATTGACAGAGTGAGATTGTGAATGTATTTTCTAGATGCAACGGCTGTCTGCGAAGGTGATTTTTATATGCGTTGTATTTTTATTTAAAACATTTCTACTTGGTAAGATTCTGGTACAGAGTTCATCCGTATATAAGGAAATGGCTCATAGTTGGTGAGGTGGTAGAAGTAGTGTATGTATCTGTTTTCTTATTTTTTTTAGTGAATGTATTTTCAGTTTATCAGTTTTAAGCAATAATTGTGAGGTTATAAATTTTAAAAATGTCTATTTACTAATTCTAATGAATTTTATTTAAGGTATAGTCATTTGTTTCTTAAAATAACGTGATAAGTTAAATTAGAAAAAGATAGAACTTATTTAAATGACAGAATCCATTGCACAGGACATCTAATTTTGTCATATTCTTTTTTTTTCATTGTTCTTATCGTAGGTATAAAAGCTATTGCAACAGTGTGTTTAAAATGAAGTTCTTACATTTGGTTCCTACGTTACTTCAAACTAAAGTAAATAATGGTTAAACGAGGACCCGAAAGTTTAACCAAAACGGCATCACAACAAAGATTTTAATTCCAAAAGAATTCCGCTTAAGAAAATATACGTAAAAGAGAATACCTAAATGTGAATAAGCAGGACTTTTCTCATTACGAGAATCTAAAGAATAGGACAGACGAAAGGGAAGAACCCAAATTAAGGAAATTAACTTTTATAATAAAAGGTCAGCTTCTAGTTGACGTTGCAAATGACGTACCATTAATTATATAATGTAATTAAGGATCCACACAAATACAGCTGCTCAATGTAATTTTTACCACTTTTGCATGTATTACCCCTTTTGCATGTTTCACCACTTTTGCATGTATCACCACTTTTGCATGTTTCACCACTTTTGTATGTTTCACCACTTTTGCATGTTTCAGTGCGGTTTAATATTTAACAGTGTATTTAGTACGCTGTTTTGATCTAGTTTCAACCGAAAGCTCGGGAAGGTCGTGTTTTTTCTGTGCTACTATTAATCTTCCGGCTGTGTTTCTTTTACGAGCAAGTACATTTTGGTATCAGCGGACAGCGTAACAAATGAACCAGCCTTGTCCTGTTATACCTACACAGGTTTGTTGTAAACATTTTTAGCTTACAAGGTTATATAATTTCTAACAAATTCAAACTTTTTTTTCGCTTTCGATGGTAACATAGTTATAACTGTTTTGAATTACACCATTACGCATAAAATATTCTTTATATTGTGTAGTCTCATCTATAATTTTTTAGCAGCACAAAGTGCTAGAAAGATTTTATAGAAAAGTACCATCGGATAGGTATCATATTCATCTGCCTTATTTTTAAATTAAAAATTATTATCTTAAGTTAAGTTTTTGATAGCTATCAACAACTATTTACGTAAATAGATGTAATAATTGTTTTATGCAAAGCTCGTAAATTAAAATATTTTTGGTAAACAAGATCTTTTTAACAGTCAACAATAATTTATTTTGGATAAAAAGTACTATTGCTGTATCCTGTTCCCTGTGTAAGCAAAATTATAATCAATTAAACTAAAAAAGGTACCATTTTAATTTATTCGATGGTCGATAAATACAATTCGCTACTAATTCATGTTCTGTTTACATGATTAATTTAAATATAAATAGACCACTTAACGGAAAGAAGTTTCTTATCAATATCATTGATGATACCAAGATAATACAACAAAAATATACGATAATTTAATTACGACAAAAAGTTTAAATTAATGATGAAATTAGTAGGCAACACATTCCTTTCTATGGAAATTTGTTTTATTGTAAATATATTATTGTATTGTATTACTTCTCTTACTGATCTTTACTAACTAGGATCCTGACTAAGTGAAACTAACCTTAACTACTACTAACAAGTTAGTGAGGGTCACTTTTTCTTCATAATTTCTTTCTAAGATAATATTTATATCAATGCTTCCGGAAAAGCTTGCATATTGTTAAGAATTATTGTTACATAACGACACTAAACAAAATAAATTACGTTAAAACTTTCATAATAATTTCACCTCAATTTTTACACAATCACATAGCAGGATACTTTCCTATTCAACCGATTATAAGTCAAATTTTTCGCACTAACAAATTTGAATATTCCTCTTTAGTTTCTAACTTTTATTTAAAACAAACTATTAAGTAGTATTTAAATGTTTTACATGTGATAGCCGTGTAATTAAACGCAGATTACGTCTTCAATTACATTCCATAAATAAATATAAGAACATATTTATAATTTTTTCATAAAATATTATAAGAATGTGTTAATATATACACAATCTATTCACAGAACGCATAAGCCCTTAGCTCTTCTTGAACCCTTTGTCACCGGCACCAGCCACATAAATCGTAACACACCTGTTCATCTAAAGGTTATCTGGAATATATTGCTTTTTGCGATAAGGCCACCCTTTGTGCATTTAATGTCTCTACATAGTCTCTATTGTTTATATTTGTTTTCTTTTTATAGAGTTTACTGTAAAGGGCTACAGTTTATTATTTCTATGTATAACACCAGTGTTGACAAATGTCACTGCTCTGGTGTTAATGACAACGTTTAATAATCTTTAAACTTTTATTGGTGAACTACTGGCCTATTGGTCTGTTAGTTAGTGACCTTCACTATTAAGTTGGAGGTGATGAGTTCCTCTTTTATCCAGAACACATAATTGTATAATAATTACGATCCTTAGTTTTTTGTCTGGGTGTAATTTCTCTGTTACAAGTGTTTCAAAATATTTTTGTATTCATCATCAATATCAGTAGTCTGGTGAGATACAATATCATAGGCCCTATCGAGTAAAACTATAATTGTTTAAATATATCTATAGGCAACATATAACAATATATAAATACACCATCATGATTTATGTATAAATTTTAATTATAACTCTTTTGTCGTTATCAAATTATCGCATATTTTAGTGACATTATCAATGTTACATGAATGATATTGAAAAGTAATAAACCTCGAAATATTTCACATTTAAAGTAATAACACAAGCGGACCAAGGATGGACAGCTACTTTTGTTTAATTATCAGATATTTATTCATATCTATATGGATATATGACGATGCATGTAGATTACATTACATTTCATTATTATCGAGGAACCTGTAACATATTTTGTTTTGTTGTATCTAGGCTGACACTGTATTAAAAACAACTTCATGTGTTACTAGGTATGGCTATCTTTGTGATGACGGATCTGAAATACGGAGTGTGGCCAACCCTATTAATCCTTTCTGTGTTGTAAGAACCGACTAAGGAAGCAAACTATGCAGGATGACTTTTTTTTAAAAAGTCAACATCGATACTAGGAATAAATCTCGTGACGTGGTGGTCTTTACAAATATACAAGAAACGGATACAAAGATACAACACGGATACAACCAGACTCAGAACAACAATTTGTGAATCACACAAAGTGTTGTTCTATGTGGAATTTGAACTCACAACACTCAGCGCAACAGAGCGGCGTGGCGACCGCTTAAACCACTAGGCCAGCGGTGCAGTTACTGCGAACAGAGGGCAAATTTGAAACACACTCTAGACCAATCCGTCTGGCTAGCGTGGTATAGTAGGCCAAAACCTTACTAATGAGAGGCCTACGCCCAGCAGTGGCCTACCAAAAGCAGTTGATGTGTGATGTGTGTTATTAGATAAGGAACACATTAACATATGAGACGTATTTTATTTTCACTAAAGTATGTAGTAAATAAATGTGTTAATGTTCCAAGCTTAACTCAACTGCCCAACTAACTATGAACCTTGGATACTAGCCAAGGTACTCTCATTTATGTTATAAAGACAAAATTAAGGAAAGTGTTCGCTGCTTTTATGTGAGCAACCGTTTTTGTTTTCAAGAAGACAAGAAATCTTAAGTTAGAGGGCTGTCAGAAATAATATCAGACAATTCTATCTTGGATCTGTGTTTTATTTTGCTGAGTACTTTTACATGTAGTCTTCTAAAACATTTATACTTAATAAATACACTTTCTATGTTGTTCTGTACTCAACGTGTTTTTCCTAAGTTCTAGTGTGGACCTTGTGATACTTACTGAATAAAGCAAGGCCAATTATCGAATAAGTAAAGTAAAATTTCGTTTATCGATATAAACAAGATTACTATAATTGTAAATAAGAGCTGGTAATTTTAAGTTAAAAACATCTCTTGTAAGGGATCGCTGCACGAGGCCTAACGTTTTCCGTCAACTATTTTAGCACAGGGACAAGAAATAAAATAGATTATCGATCTTAAAGCTCTCCAACGCTAGCACTTGGCCATGTTAAGATAAAACAGATAACGTTAATAAAAGTAAAACACCTAATGTGGTTTAAAATATATCAGTACAGTGGAAGCTTTTATTGATATACGCTATAACCTACATGGTTTAAAAATGATTAGACAATGAAATTTTAATTGTATTTGAAAATCGCTTCGGTAACATAAGCATGTCTTCTTTTTTCACATAAATTTTATCATGCGTTGCGTTGGTTTAAAAAACTATTATATATATAATGTTTTCTTAAACAAGCAACCAGGTAAATTCACCTACGTTCCATAAAATCTATTACATCACAGTAGTTTGTTACTGTTTTTGTTATTTCAGGTTTATTTGTAATGGCGTAACACAAGTTGTGAACGGTTGTTTAGCATAATTTGCTTTACTAATTGCTCAGGAACGTGGAATCCTAACAAACTATCTACTAAAATAATCAACCCGTTCACTATAAAATTAAGAAAACATTATGACTAGAATGTAAACATCATATCTGTAATCATAGATTTAATTAACATTTAACCATTAAGTTAGAAGCTTAAATGATAAGCATTAAGTCCACATACCATCTCATTAGCTTGTTATTCTATTAACGCCTAACGATTATCGGAAGATATTCTCTACTTGTTCACCAACGGTAATCAAATACTTTTTATTGCATACTTCTTGTTTGCGTCGAGAATTCTTGTAGATAAGCTTAATAGCCTAGCAATAATTTCAAAATAGGCCTCGTAATCGGTCATAAAATATTGATATGGTGAAATTTCATTACAAGCAATAATTTAATATATGTATTTTATGACAGCTTATATTGTATCAGTTACTAATTGGGGATTATTTTGTTTAAATTTTATTAAATTAAAGTCGGCAAATAGACTTCTGTTTACATTTCGAGATCCAATAAATATTTCCTGATAACAGTTACATATACACGTGGCATGAATGATAAAAGTTGCGTAGGCACTTGATTTGAAGGAATGTACATACCCAGCAATTAAAAAAAGTAATGTAAATTTTAATGAGAACGTACGAACATGAGAATTATTTGAAGGTCATTTGACCTAGTGTATTAATCGGCTAATAGATCATATCAAACGATTTATGAAAAAAAGTCTGGCATTATCAAACTATAGGACTCCCGCAAAATCACATAAAATAAGTACAATAAATTGAACAAACGAAGTCGTTACACCAACTCTCTGATTTAATCCTTCCTAAATTTTTAAGTTCGTAAGTTGTTAACACTTTCGTAATACTCCAGACTTAAATTAAAGAAAAAAACATTATAAACATAACTTTTCATTACAATGTGAATAAAAAAAACCTAAATAATGTTGAAATTTTACAAATTTGGATTGCAAAATTAAATAACTATAAGTCATATTCGACATTTAAATACTGCATTCTATAGAGAATAAGTTTGACCATAAACAAGCCCTAAGCTTGCGTTCTATAAATTACGGAGCAGTGACATTCGAATCTGAATAAATTCATTCAGACAGGGCTCAAGGGACGAAGAGCCTAACACTCAGATTCGTCCCAAATTAAGATGGCATTAACTCATTGTTTGCGCGTGTTTGTTGTGTTTGGCGGTTTATTTACGTTTATTTAGTGCGATTATGTGTAATTAACAAGTATGTTGTTTGCTTTATATGAAGTCAATGACTTGTTTACTAATGCAGGTTTTAGTGCAACTTTTTTACTTAAAAAAACCGAAAGTAATAAAACAGAAAAGAGTTCAGCAGCCTGCAATGTAATTTTAGATATATTTTTTATAGATACTTTTTATGTGTTTATATATATCGTTTTCTTAATTTTAATGCCTCGGAGAGCACGATTAGCCGTCGGTCGGTCTCAATTGCCATACTGGCGTTCGATTAGCAGCAATCGTTCCAGGCGGTTGGAAGATTAAAAAGTATGGCAACAGTCTTTTTACAGAATTTCGATATCGTCTAGTCTTTAGATTGTGGATGTCTGATAGTAGTCGCTTCACGTAATAAATCGTACCCTAGTGAATTTAAAATTGATCTACTTAGGAAAAAAATGTTGGTACTAGACATAGATTAACTAGAAAATGTACAGTTATATCAACCACCATCAAACGAGATAAAACAATGGTTTCAGTTTTCTTTGCCGTCAAAGGCCCATTCTTACCCGAGGAATGGTTGGAAGTGGCAAAGATGTCAAATTCCAGAGAAATAGGCCATGTCAAGTTGAAGTTAAGAGTCCCAATGCCCCGCGGCGGTGACGATTATGTAACCAAAGACCACCCGGCTTAGGGTTGACAGCCATTAACTTTAAATAAAGATTGAGTGTGTATTACATAAGAAATATACTGTAGTCTATAAATTTTGGCTTTCATGAGACATGTTTATCTTTAGAGAATATCATTGTTATGCTATATATTTCTATTAGTATTATTTACTACTAACTTTCCATTACAACATCGTGTGGTCGATATTGCAATCGTATCGTAATGATACGAAAAATGGATTTTAAACTTTTTGAAATTTATGTAAAAAAGAAAAATGGTAAAATTTACCTGTATATACATATATACACATACAAAATACGCTATTTATAACCAATTACATTGAATATATACAAAAAAGGTGAGGTCTGTTTTTTATAAAAGTACAATGTACTGTTATATTTTCTAAATAAATTGTACTACAAATTTATTTTTCTTCCTCTTCACTAATATTGTTAGAATACAGGATTACTTTTAATGATGCTATGCTTTTGATTTGTCGTGACAACCCTAGGTCGGAGTCAACGGTACGGAATGAAAGCGCTATGACGACCCTCGTCATCTGAAGGAGTGAGTCGCGACCGCTCTACATTTTGAGCGAGCAACCGCCACACAATCCGTGACGTCACTCACAACACGTGCCAAATCATTGATTTGACGTTTGCTGTGAGTGACTACAACATTTAGGTATTTTGTTAAATTTTACTTTGATAGATGTCAATACTATTTAAATAAATAGTTTTTTATATATTCAAAAAATGTATTTACTACTGACTACCCTGGTGCCTCTTAATCTTCTTCTGTATTTTTCAAATACATAAGATAGCCTGGTTTCTGTAACTATTTTCATTGATGTCCAGTTTCTACTGGTCGAAGCGTGAGGTCGATAAATGGGCCTTACTCGATAAATGGGCTATCCAATACCAAAAGAATTGTTCAATTTGCATAAGTAGTTACTAAGATTAGTGATACCTAAACAAACAAGCTTTCAACTTTATAATAAAAGTAAAGTACCACGGCCGTCTGACACCAAACTATGTATATACATACGTATATGTTTTTAAATATGTGCATATCATCAACAACCATTATTTACTATTTAAGATAAATTACACCCAGACAAAATAGTAATTCAATGACTGCTCATATTAGGTCGGGATGATTACTTGTTATTATACATACATACCTACTTGTTACAACAAACGGACAAGGCAAAAAAGTACGAACTACCAACGAACGTTACAAGAAATTGCTACTTGTAACTAAACACTAAGTCTTCAAGGTTAGAGGTAATTCTTCTCGTGTTTTATGTATTAGTTATTCATATGAGTAATGTACAATTATATTGGGACTATAGCGAGACGCTGCTACTGTGTTAACATTGATACATCTCTTCAATAAAATTATCGATACTGTTAACAAAATTGAAACTACTGATACCCTAATTGATTTTCAGTGTCATATTTAGGTGATGATTTCATCGATAGTCGCACATCACTACCTAGAATTTATAAATGGATGCGATGATATGCATAATATTAATTGATTCAGCCGTATCTACAACAAAGCCAGGATCTTGATCCGTGTTCTGAGATTGTGTATTTAACATCCGTCAACGTTTAAAACCTTTGCCAAAATAATATAAACCAAGTGTGCGATTTGTGACAATAAAGGGTGCATAGGGTTCCCACCAAGAACTTAGGGTTCCAAACCGAGCTCGTCTGCAAGTGGTGCACCTGCTAATTGAAGGACGAGGCTCTGGCAAACAAAACGTTACGTGGGATCAAAACACTTATGAAAAGTGGGTGTTTATTATTTCTTTGCTATCTCTTCTGGGAAACAGGCGTGATTTTTTGTATATATGTAATAATAGCATAACACATCTCACACACGGCTGTCGTATCATAAACTAGGAAGTCTGTACTATCGTAATCAGACTGCTGACAAGAAAATGATATTTATATGTCATACATATTGGCCAAGCATTATGTAACATATCTGTAACGATATGGTATGCAAAAAAGTATTGAGTATTGAGTATGTTTCAAATATATACCTATTATAGACAAATAACAGGTAGATGTATCATAAATGATCGTGTTTCTCATACAATTATTTGTCGTGAGTAAGAATGAAACCCACGACTAGTAATTGTCAACCCGCTTTAAATTAAACTGAACTACGGGTAATGTATTAATTAACCGGATGAATTCAACATTTTTAGTGTTTTAAAGATTATTCTTGTTCATAGTGGCTTTATATAAATCTATCATCTTCCATCCATCAAATTAAAGACAACTGGAAAGAAGATAAAAGAACGTGCTTTATTATCATCACAAGCTGGACATAAAATAATAATGTAACAGTATATATATGAATTTGGTTATGCTTACTTCACGAAAATTTATCAATCAATCACTCAACCTATCGCCGTCCACTGTTGAACGAGGGTCTCCCTCAAGGAACGCCAACCATCCCGGTCTTGGACAATTCGCATCCATCCGCTGCCAGCCACCTTATATGCGCCCTATACTACGTTCGCCCAATCGTGGTATCCACTCTAGTACACTTCGGCTCTAGCAACCATTGGTTTGTCTGGAGACATGGCCGGCCTACTTCCACTTCAGCATACTGATTCTCCGAAAATTTACCTATACTTTTCTGTAAAAAGTTTATAATATTCTCTTGTTTTTTTTTTTAAATAAGTCGACATAGCACAACAATCTATTAACGTAGTAGCAACCACGTGCTGTACACCAGTCGTGTATCACATTCCAAATTGTCACCAAAAATAATAAATGTTTAACTCTTGCAAAACTTCAGCCATAAATTTATTCGTATTTGATGACGTCCGATAACTCTCTGCATTTGATTTATGCAGCATCGGAGTGCAGATATCAAAGCAGTCCCATACTGTGCTACATCTTAGTATTTCAGAATATTTCTCAAGGGTATCGTATGTTAAGACAGAGTTGTGAAGCAAATACATCGATATGATTGTACTAGTTTTCTAGTTGTATTTCTCTCGTGATTCGATAACGAAGGAACTGTTGCTACTTAAAATATTGTTGAATTTCTCTGTCTTCTAAATACGTGTCTTGTGTAAAAGATCGAGTAATTTACAGGATTTGGACGTTGTTGTGCTACAAATGCAATCAATTTTTCGAGGTAAGTTAAACGACAGATGCTTTGAAACTGATAAAATTGTTTTAGTCTGTTTTATTTGTAAACTAAATGCAAACTTGTACTTCTTATTGTGTGGCTGTTAAGGAATTGGAAACATCAACTGATAAACATATGCATTTCTTAAGAATTCTTTAATATCTACACAGTAAGAAGTAAAGATTTACGTATAGTCTCCAAATAAAACAGACTAAAATTTTAACAATTGTAGAAATTTTCTGTGTAGAATGGTGATAAATTATAAACAAGTTTGAATGTATATTTAAGCAGTATATTTGTAATCTAAGGAAAATTCAAAAGTAAATTTCAACATTAATAGTAGAATTTAAAGCCAAAAATACATTATGTAAATGAAATGACAGTGATGAAAATACAAGTCAGAGTAATATCCGTAATGTAGTGGGTCGAAATAGGGACAGGACAAGGAAAAAATAAAGATCAAGTGTAGATTGTCCTTTAAATTTGTATTTTTGTGGAGTCATCGCTTAGCTCTCATTCATTTTATTCATTTATTTGAAATCTCAATTAGTGGAATACTATCAAAACAACGGATAAAAGGGTATAAAACTTCATATAGGGATTGGGATCTTAATTACCTGACCAAAGTTTAAGAACAATAAAATTAATGACATAGGACGGTAAATACATAAAATGAAAAAGAGATTTTGTATGTTTTGTGTGTTTGCTGAATATATAATACATGAAGGTATATTTATGCATATGAACGTTTTAGTAGTGAACTTACATAACCACACTTGGTAACATTCATTATTTTTATAAATTTTTATTTTGTTATCGTCACCTTAAACCAGATGACTCAGAAAACGAACCCTTTTTTCCATACTGAATAAAAAAAGTTTCTAATCGTTTATTCAGTAGTATTAGGTGTTAGCCAGGCTTCTTTAGATATTATCCATATGCTATGTATAATTTAGAGATAACTATGTAAAATATAGCTGAATAAACATTTTGACGATACAGTTTTTACTAACACAAGAGTTAGATATATCAGAGTGGGAGGGAAAAAATACTGCTTATGGAAATTCCGAAATCCCGATACCGACACAAACTAGGATTACTTGTCGTAAGGTCCGAATAAATGACTTCGTAAATAGCGTTGAGGCGATTCAATTTGCTGAGGATTTCAATGTTACATAATATATTATTTAAGGTTTTTCATAAAGATCTTTTTAACCGGCTTTTGAAAAGGAAGACTTTCCCAATTTAGCTGTATGTATTTTGTGTGTTTATTAATTCAGAGCTCTGTTGTTACGAATCGATTTGGAAAATTCGTAAATGTGAAAAAGTGTACCTACTCTTTGGTTCGTTTCTAAATTTGAGACAAAATTTTATCCCATAAGCAAAAATAAAAGCGGATAAAATACAGTTTATTATGTTTCAACAAAATACAGGTATGCGTGATAGGAATGTGGTGATACTTTTTTAAAGGTCAATTATTTGTGTCACATTTGCTGTAAACATGTCTACTTAAGTAGAAAAAAATAAAGATAAAAAAGTCATATACTCGTATTTACTAAATTAAATTTGTTGCATAACTGTGCACACTTCTTAAATCTAAAGACTTGACTGCCTCAGTGCCGTAGTGGTAGCGTATGCGAATGCTGTCTTGAGGTCTAAGGTTCGATGCCTAGGTTGGACCAAATGTTTATATGATCTGCAAATATTTGTTTTGGAGTTTCCATATTTTCTATGTATATATGTAGGAAATATTTAAATTTACAAAAAAGTACATAGTGGTCTAGTACCCATAGTACAAGATTTATTTAATTTGGGACTAGATAGCATTATGTGCATGTGGTAGCATATTATTATTCTCTTTATTTCATTAAAAAACGTATAAATTACATTTAGGAGTACATATACATATATTATAAAACAAAATATATTTTAAAATATAAAAAATAGTAGACCATCGACACCGGTGGATATGGCTCCAAAAACAAGAATATCCTTACCATACGTGCCGGGCCAAGAAGGACTGCCTTCTGCGTCAGACCCTTGATCCAGTCTTCTAACGTAAGTCTCTTAAGGTGTCGATCGAGGCTCTTGGCTATTAATCCATGAGAAGATACTACTGTCGGAATTATGATCAACGAATCCACATTCCACATATCGACAATCTCGTGAGATAGATCCAAATACTTCATTTATTTTTCTTTTTCAACTTTCGTGAGATTCTCGTCATGAGTGATGGTGATATCGACAATCATTGAGCGGCACTCTAATCAATGTATTACCACAATACCAGGTTTATTGGCAATAATAATCCTATCTATGATATGTACCTACTTTTAAATACTGCAGCGTATTATTATTATATTATTAAAGATCTGCGCAGAAAGGCAAGCAATTGGTAAGACTGAAGATGTTAAAACAATTTCTCTGTTAATATAAAATTAACGTTAAAATATAATTTCTGTTAACATGAATAATTATTAAATGATCTATGTATTTCATCGCTGTAGTGTTTATAAAATATTACAGCAATTTTAACTTATTAAAAATAAACAGTGTAGTTATGCTGGTAAAATTTCCTGAAGGATAGTAACATGCTTATGACTAACGAGCTCTTTGAGGCGGACGGACCCATTAATAATTATATTTCACTACAACCGACCACAGAGCCTCTATTATGAAAGTTTCAAACGTAGAAGTTTGCGTTTCGACGTTTATGTAATACCGTAAATTGACTAATTTGATTTAGTTTGTTTGATGTTTGTTGTAATTGTTTATAGGCATTTATTCCTTTGTTTTGAAGTTCTATAGTTAAGCTACGGTCTGTTATTCGTAGTTTATTTAATATAAAAAAAGTTGACATACAATATAAAGTTCTAGGCTTTATTCAGACACTTAAAAATTATTGTGTCATATTGTGATTTGCTGCTTAAATATTAACGTACATAAATTCACGCCTGTTGCCTCAAAGGAGTAGGCAGGGGCATATTAAACACTCACTTTTCGCCAGTGTATTGGTCCGTTGCAGCTCACAGGTCGATCGTCCATCGATTAGTAGTTGCACTGCAGGCAGGTGAGGTTTGTTTGGCGCCCTAATTGCTTGGTGACAACTGTATACACCTTTCTGTATCATACTTTAAAATTATGATATCTACATTTTATTTTCCAGAAAAAATAGACGTATGATAAGCATTTACAAAAATTGTTATTTTCCTCTAACCGTTCTTAAGTTACACAACTTACCAGTCAACGGTATTTTTTCTTATAAAGATTAGTATTAGGTTATTTTGGGGAGGAAAACGTTATGTTAAGGAAAACGAGGTGTTCATAATTCCTGCACCCCATCTAGATATATCATGCGTTACGTCATCGTTTTCCCGTAAAACATTCTTCGTTCTACTCCATTAAAGCAGAACTTTAGCTAGAAGACAAGACTGTTCCGGTCACGTCATTAGCACCCTTTCCTTCCAAAGCACCATTATTCACAGATGCACCATTATTAATTCTCAGTTAAGTACTGGGAAAGGTCGTACCTCAGCCGCACTTACTACAAGTGTGTTTAATGAAACGCGACGTGAGTTTTCGTACGTTTACACCCACACGGTCCGTTCCGGTCCGTTTATACAACTTTAAGGTCTATCAGTATCCGAGCTGTGCCCGGGGCGTGGGAAAATATTCGCAGGTATATTTCATACTACATCTTTCACGCTCCCTGGGTTCAGTACAGTTACAAAAGTCCGTGCTCAGTCAAAAGCTGAACCCAGTATGCATGTTAGTGCTTGAGGACCTTAAAATAATTGTCTTATCATCTTTAAAAATACTCTACTAAACTGTTATTTGTGACTTTACTGGTCCAAAAATATGTATTTTCAAATATTACTCTTATCAGACATCCTATGTTGCTCATTACGTTTTACAATTGTTTTACAATGTCTTATGAGATCCAATACATACAGGAAACCCAAGATAATAAGAAATTTGAATCTTTATTTACCTTAGCTTGTTTACAATAGTTGATAGCATTTTTGGATAATACGTTAAGTGCAGGTTTATCCAAAGAACAATATTTGCATCCTTGATATGAAATTAGTGGTATTGTGTAAATATTGTAAAAAAGATTATGTTTTTACCTAAGTTTACATAAAATTTTGTGAACTCATATGTGTTTATGAGTACACTTAGGTGATGTATCTGTTGCACGAGAGTTTACAATTATATAATCTATGGTTGCAAAGTTTACCCTGACTTGTGTGATGTGAGCTACAGAAACATATATAATAAAATAAATAATAATAAATCAGTCAAACGAATAGCCGTTGGCACGATTGGCGGGGGCAAATTAAAAAATAAAAATTGAGTAGCAGGTTATTCAAAACTTTTGGATTTATAAATGTTGTAAGACAAGAAGAAAATCTTGAAATAAACCCTATTCTAACCCGTCTGACCAGCGTGGTATAGTAGGCCAAAACCTCCTTGCTAAGGAGAGGCCATGTCCAGCAGTGGACTGTAAAAGGCAGTTGATGATGATGATGTTGAAGACATAATTAATGACTCGTCTGTTCAAAAAATTTTGTTAAATGTATTTTCTTATACAACATTTTCTGATAGACTATCAAACCCTGTTCCATGAGAAAAGGACAATTATATTAAACGGACAAAAAGCTTAACAGGTAATATCCTTTAATACGTCTATTTCTGGGAAGAACAATAAAATATATGTTAATTGTCAACCCTTAGTAATGTAATACTGGCTTAAGCTACGTCATTGGATGTTTCGTTATGTAAACGCAATTACAGAAATAGAACGTTATTCAGGATTTGTAAAAGCATTTAATGAGGCGTTCTGTAAAGCTAATATATGGTTTCCACTAATTGAGTACAATTAATACTATTATGTGTCTTGCTTGTTCGAGGCTTGTTTACAAAGAGCGTTTAGCGGTTAGCTTTTCAATGTTTCATTTGGAATGTAACGGATTTTGATCCTTTTTAGGTGAGATTTGGCTTAAGTTTATAAGAAATGTTGTTTTTTATTCACTCTTTTTTAGTCACTGAGGGTTTTGACTATTTTGTAATTTAAACATACTTGTTGCTTGATTAGGTTAATATCCGTATTATGTGTGGATGTCACTTATGTCCGATTCTTGTAGGTTTGTAAAGTCCTCCGCGACACAGGATTTATTTCTAGTACGGGCGTGTTTTTTTTAAATATATGTATATATGTACACGACAATGAATTGTAGCAAGTGAAAAGCTAGTCAGTTTGTCATTTATTTATTTATAAACTTTATGCATTTAATTTGCTAATCGACAGACGTAGTGCGATGGACATTCTCTTCCACTTATCACGACTGTACTCTTGATTGATAACCAGATAAGACATATAAAGAATAAGATATTTCAGATACGATGTCGCAAAATTAGGGCAAACATTTTACCTTATCAATACGGATATTTCAATACCACTTGTGTGCTTACTTTTATTGGAATATCCGTTTGACAAGTTAAATATTAAATTACGTAAGTCAGGGCGCGTTTACGGATAAATTTGCTGATGGACGTCACGCTGAAGTCATTTGCTATGATAATATTTGTGGTGATAAATAATTATTACAGACATAAAAAACTTGTACATTTTTACAAATATATCGAGACAGTTCTTTATAATGTCGAACCAGTTCAAAGAAGATCATGATAGCTGTATATTCTATTTTTGTCTTGAAATCAACTTCGTATTTCTTAAAACAAAATCAAAATGTAAATGTTATTTTATGGAACGAGTAACTGAAACTATAATATATTAAATCTTATTTAAATAACTCAAACATCAAATGTAATACGTACTTAAAATAAAATTAGATTTTATTTGCACAAGTTATTTATTTCATGTCTGTATTTATAGTATTAGGGATGTGATGTTGAATATACAAATGTAGCAAAATAGTGAAGGGATTCAAGTAAATACATTTTGTTTATGCATATTTGGTAATCTAAGAACAGTTTCTTTCTCCGAGCATTTTTACCAAACTACGTTGGGATTAAGTCATCTATTATATAGTGTGACTTCGATCAACTTCTACCAGAGCTTCATAACCCAAATACAAGAATGCTATCCTCGGCAAACAGGGCAGAGTGAAAAAAAAAATCTTGTCATCTATGACTACTGTGGTCGAAAATCTAAAGTGACTAAAAAGTTATATTCGTGATCTTCAACGCCCTAGTTTTAGATTACCTCTATCAACTTAGGCTAGATTTTTCATATTTATTTGGATGTTTTAATAAACATTATTTACAGTTGCCTCCTATTAAAGGCGTAGTATGACACATCTTCTAATTTAAAACGGTGCGGTTCCGCCGTAATAGACAATGTCCCTCTGCAGAACCCTCGTGGTGTGACGCTACGAAGGGGTCTCTAAAATGATTTTCAATATTTTAAAATGATTACTGTTTACTATACATTTATGATCCTATCGTATTTTCAGTTATAAAGCACGTTTTAAAAATACTCATGTTACTCCTTGCATTCGTTTTTGAATTTTTTAAAAATTCAATTCAATAGTACAGTGCAATGACACTGTAAATAAATAATAATATAATAAATAGAACGCCAGGGCTCTGAAGAACAGTATTAATAATACAAATAATGGTTCATTGGGTCATATCAATTTACCTTTCAATTTGTGTAAATCATGCGCGTCATTTATTTCTTTTAAACATGCAATTTTTTATCTCTATATTTTCTGATCATAGCTTTTCAATATTAAGGAACTGTCTAAATCTAGTTACAGTTTGCATTGTCCACTTCATGTGACAAAACTGCCTTTACATCTACTAATCAAAATTTAGATTAAAAAATTGATTCCATATAAAAATGTCAGTATTGACGGATAGGCGTGCGTGTCGATGTGATGTTTAAATTAAAATAACATTCGTTTGGCAACAATATTATAGCAATAGAATGGAATAGAACGGAATATGTAATAGAATAGCAATATATAAATGTGATTCATTATTTCTTTTCCAATTATAAATTAAACTTTTAATACTTATCAGTTCACATACGGTAATTTTCTATTGTCTTAAAATACTAAGTTTACTTTAACATTGTGACTTCCGTGTCAGTATAAAAGTCATTGATCTCCCTCACATTAATTATGAAGAAATTATAATAAACATATGTAGTTATTTGTGATTGACAGAACTATTAAAATTAACTGTCAGTGGTGAGCGAGTTTTAACTTTTTTTTATTTTAAGAGCCTGCTAAAGTAACTCTACTCTGCCTGATGGAAAGCATGAATAGAATCCAAGAGTTGTGGTCAGCAATATGCATTTCGCGCCTCGCTTGAGGACGTAAATGACAGTTATCGTGGCATTGTATTGCTACACTACAGTTATAGAACACAAATAATATGCACTTTTAAAGTCTAAAGTGATCCATCATCGTCAAACCTAGTTTATAATTTCGTCAGTCTCGTATAACATTTAAATTTATATATTGTTTACATTTTTTATCTGTCCAAGTTTCACAAACCTCCGTGCCTTTGTTGGAATTTGCCTTAAAATATGTGTAAAGAATTCTTTTACATAGAAATTAATAATAAAGAGAAAACAGACTTAATTATTTACACATCGTCTTGTAAAACTCATAATTTTAAAAGAATATTTCTATTATATTATTATCTAGTATTTAATTCTTATAAAATGCTTTGCTGAATTAGATACGACTGTGTTTTTCTGTGTTATTACAGTATTCTAACATATAGTTATGCCAACACTGGCCTACTTTGAACATAAAGAAAAATATAACGAAGAGATCATTTTGTAGAACCAAGTTTTACTGATTGTTTTTGGGTATTTACACTGTGGATAGAAGTTCCAAGCCTAAAATATTTTAATACTGTTAGGTATGTTAAGTATATAATAATCAGCAGTAATAATGTAAAATTTGTTAAATTATTACATTAAAAGAGATAATTACTATCTTGTTCCACTAATTATATGACTATAGTCCTGACATTGCAACGTTACGACTCCTAAAAACTTCTATCAGTCAACAGGGGTTTAGTTAAGACATCACATATTTTTGGTAACCACAAAAATTTAAAACCATAATCGATTATCGTACAATAAGTAAACAATTGTAAAATGCTTTAAATAAATATGTAAGTTAATTTAAAGATACAAACCATCATTATCTTCTATTATTTCTATACACACTGATGTTGTAACTCGTAAATCGTAAATCGTAATCGTAAAACTATATTACAACAACTGTTTTTGTAAATAAATAATCAATATTCTGTTACAATTTATTAAAAGTTTTTTTCAATATTTAAATTTGTATTCTATTTAATACTTTGTTTGTTTTATTTACTTTCATGTTCCATTATTAATATGTTCTTATTTTTTCCAGGTACGTTTACAGAACCAGCATCTAAAAGCCTTCATCGTATTAGGTATATTTTTATTCTATTATATGTAATTGTATATTAGTGGATTGATGCGGATTGCCCAAGACCGGGATAGTTGGCGCTCCTTAGGGGAGTCTTTCCTTCAGCGGTGGACGGTGATAGGTTGATTTGATGACCAAATTACTACATATAGCTATTCTACATTGACTTTCTGCAAGTACACATTTGTTCATATAGCAAAATGAACCCATTCTTGCAATCTTAATATGTTTTATTATATTATATTTTAGTTAAATAATACATGCAGGTAAAGGTTTTAGTAATCATTTGTTATTTCATTTGTTTTTACTTAACAAAACACACATGAATCGGTAACATATCGTTAACTATTTGTGATTTTATTGTTTATGTATATAAATATACAAAATAGTAGTGAAGAACACTCGAATTTATTGGCTTCTGAGTTCCCATTAGGAAAATAAAATGTCAAAACTATATTAGCCCTCATCATAGTCTTAAGAATTAGTTATTACTAATAATAAATCACTTTATTATACACCAGTTTATTAAAAATAACTTAATTCTCATTAGTACAAGTGGCAATTTGACTTGTGTATTGTGGTGTATCCTCAAATGGTCCGTAAAGGCTTATAACATATTGATATGTCATGTTGTAGATGTGGTCTTAAAATTAGTGTGCAAAAGACTGATGTGATTATTCAAGATACACTAAATAGTACACAAGATAAGTTTAAATTTCTGGGCTTACACATCAAACTGCTACCTTGACAGCATAGTCAACAATAGAATTGGAGCTGCAACTTTTAGTAAGCTCCGCATTAAAGTGTTTTGTTCATATGATATAAAACTCCCCACGAAAATAATTGTGAACATGGTAGCTATCCTGCTCAACCTCATATACGGCTCCAAAGCGTGGTGCTGGTATCACAAATATATGCACACATTGGATAAATTCCACTGTAAATGTTTACACAATATTATGAATATCCATTGGTCGGACTGTATACGAAAGATGGAGGGTCTATGATGAAGAAATGTCAGCGGAATGAAGTCATATCTTATGCTGTGGCAGCTGCAGTAGGGTGGCCATGTCTTACTAATGTCTGACAACGGAGCTACAAGATGGCAAACGAAAACAAGACGGCCTATTCCTGCGCTATAAAGATGTGCTAAAACGTGACATGAAGCGCTACCATTTTGTCCAATCGCAGTGGGTGGTAATGACGGCAGACATTTTTGAGTTTGAAAGCTAAAGACCCGATTATCGGCGGTCAGGTGGTTTCACATTATAATTATATCGGAGTAGCCTTGACTTGCAGTGACGTACGTACACTGCAAAATCGGGTGTGTTAGTCAACTAAGAACTCATTACCGTAGTTCTCAATTACAGTGCCAAGTTGCCATGGCCGAATATGGTCTGAACTGATATATATGTACAAGTAGCGGCCTTATCGCTCTGTGACAATCTCTTACAGACAACAATGCAATAGAAATCAAAACAAGATTGGTTAAACTCTTAAAAGTGTAGGGTCTGGTTATGATATTTAGATACAGCGTTAATTACACAAACTTAAATGGAAATACTGTGGTCTTATTTACTATAATTCTTGATTTTTGTAATATGTAGTAATGCATACAAGCCAGTATGTAGTAATGTTGTGGAGAGTCACCACACCTACTCATCCCATAGGTGTGGTACGAGGCGACTAAGCGAGCAAACTACACAGGACAATAGCACTGTGAATAGAAGCAAAACTTGACATAAACGTTATACCAACACGTCTGGCCAGCGTGGTATAGAAACTAAGGCTAAAACCTCCTTTCTAAGGAGAGTCCAATGTCCAGCAGTGGAAAATTCAAGGCTGTTAATGTACTTTTTAGCGAGATTTTACCTATATATATATGTATATATACATGTAACGTTGTAACAGTTTTATCATTACAAAACGGATATTATAGTCCGTTTAGAAAACATGATGTTACTACAAAAACAAAGTAAAAAACATCGAAATTAGATTAGTATCTAAAGAAATCTATTCAGAGCATTAGTCAGTGCTTTGCCGAATCTGTTAATCTCACAGATTAGTAAAAGGGTTTTAAGCTGAATCAGAATATTAAATGACGAGATATACTTTGAAGTAATATTAACAGTTATTCGAAAGAGTAATACGTAAATTTACATAATCTGTAATTATTCGGTAGCCGGACGCTGCCCGCTCGTATAGATACCTAGTAATTATGTAATAAAGCTTAGATTTTCAATTTCCTGTTCTATTGGAACCCGCCATTATACGCTACAGTTACCTACCAATTTTCTCAGCATAATAGGTTATAATTTTGTTGTACGAACATGACACATTTGGGGATTATAGAGAACCGCTAATTTGTATGGAGTATTGGTGTCAAGCTGTGAAATATTAAAACGTATAGCTACAATTTTATGCTTTGTTGTCAACAGTTTTTCTATAAAATATTCTACGAGGGTAAGTTTTTAAGTTCGCGGAATGACAGTGAAAAAGGCGGGTAAACGCGCTCTTTTGATGCCTACCGTATTCAGTGACTCATAATTAGTCTGCATAGTAAAATTTGTTGTGATTGGATCATTAGTTATTAAACTATCGTTGACCAAGTATTTTAATCGGGAACGAAGTGAAAAAAATGGAGAAAATTGAATTCCGTGCGGTGATAAAGTTCCTTACTAGGCAAGGAAAGTCTGTTCAAACCATACTCAATGAGATGTCATCGGTTTACGGGGATTCTTGCCCAGGAAAAACAATGGTCTACAAGTGGCATAGTTTATTTAAACAAGGCAGGGAATCACTTGAAGACGACCCGAGGCCGGGGCGCTCCGTTGGGGTGACTACGCCAGAAGTTATTGCAAAAGTAGAAAAAATTGTATTGGAAGATGCTCGACTAAAAAAGAAACAACTCGCAGAAATGGTTGGAGTATCGGATACAACAATTTTTAAAATTTTACACGATCATCTTGGCATGACTAAGGTTAGCGCACGGTGGGTGCCGAGAATGCTCACGCCATTGCAAAAACAACAGCGCGTGGAATGTTCACGTGCGTTTTTGGACCTCTGCAATGAAGACAAGGATGGCGTATTGAATCAAATTGTTACTGGGGATGAAACTTGGGTTCATCATTATGAACCCGAGTCCAAACAAGACTCCATGCAGTGGCACAAAAAGGGCACAGCACCACCCAAGAAATTTAAGGTTTCACAGTCGGCTGGGAAACTCATGGCAACGATTTTTTGGGACTCAGAAGGAATATTATTGATAGATTATAAAGATAAAGGCATTTCTATAACGGGGGAATACTACGCTTCAATCTTAGAACAGTTAAAAGAAGCCATCAAAGAAAAAAGACGGGGAAAATTAACGAAAGGTGTCCTGCTATTGCATGACAATGCTACCGTTCACAAGAGCCGAGTCGCACTGGCTGCCCTGCATAAAGTGGGCTTCGATATTTTGAATCACCCACCCTACAGTCCAGATTTGGCTCCGAGTGATTATTATCTCTTTCCAAAAATGAAAAAAGAATTACGTGGTAAGAAATTTTCAACTGATAAGGAGGTTAAGGAGGCGGTTTCGGCGTATTTTTCAGACAAAGATAAAACTTTTTTTTACGAGGGAATAAAAAAACTAATTGAAAGATCTGAAAAATGTATTCGTGTTGCAGGGGAATATATAGAAAAAGAAAAATAATTTTGTGTTTTTATTATTACTCAATACCCTCCATTCCGCGAACTTAAAAACGCCCCCTCGTACTTCTGAACATAGGCTTTTCCTAAGGAAGGAAGTTTTGGCCTAAAACACCACATTGGCAGTTTGTTCCATAGCGGACTCTTATTACACTCACGGGCTGAGTATTCTTCCGTCACCATGTAGAAAAATACATGTAATTTTTTGATAAATTTTATTCCTGTAGGTCTTTCCCGTTATCATGATATCAGCTATAAGAGGTCTGCATTCTGGACATAAGTCGCTCTCAATAAAGTCTAAGAATACCAGTTCCAATCAATCTGTATCAAAGTCGAAAAATATATGTAAGGTTATCTATCCACCTGGTTGCTCCTATGCTGTGCTTACCGGTTTAAAAGATATGTTAATTGAAATACTACTCAACAGTCACACATAAAATGATAATAATAATGGCTACTTGACCAATTTTAATTAATTTCCTTATATTCTACATCTTCTCTCACTAATATATCTCCATAATGTTAATTTAAAAACGCGTTTGATGCATTTATATTGCTTTTGGACTGCATCTAACCTAAATACCACTGATAGTATAATGGTAACTGCGTCCAATCCCAACAAACAAATTGACAGTTGATAGACTTGACATTAACCAACAGGCTTTCTAAGGGACTAATATCGATACGAAAATTGATGTAAGTAATATCGATATTCGTATCGAATAACAAAGTCATTGATTTCTGTAAGAAAGAGTTATTACACTTAGTATTTTTAAATGTTTGAGTATAGGTATACCATACATTTATTTATTAACATATTGAGCATTGAAAGGGATTCGATAGTTTATTTATTAATATAATAATACCACCACCTTAGGACATGTAATAAAATTTACGTAATGTATCATTATGAATTGTAAACATTGTTTATTATAAAATATACTGTTCACATACTATTTCTTTACTTTAAATTATAGTATTACATCATCATCATCTATGTTGAGCAGTTCACTACTCTCTACATACATAGGCCTCTCCTTAGAAAGAAGGATATGGTCTATATCACGCTGGTGGTTAGAAAACGGATTGGCATAAGATTGGCTCAAATTTTTCCTCTATTCTTGCAGTGAGGTTGTCCTCTTAGTTGACTCTTAAAATATCTACGGGATGTATTTGGGTTATGATAGGGTAACGGCTTAAGAATACGGAGGTATTAACCTTATACTGTGCCTTATGCCGTTAACCTTGTACTGTGGCGATATACTAAAGCTGTCCACCGTCAAACCAATGTCAAACAATCATGGAATGAACTGTCTATTAATGTGTATAATTAACGCGTAAATTGCGTAATACCGACTGTTTGCATTTTGGTCTACTGGTAATTGTCTTGTTTATTTGGAAGAAATCTGCTTGATTTCGAAGGAAAATTGTTTCCGAATCTTAACAGTAGCAACCACGTTTTACATCACATTAATTAAAGTTTTTTAACAATTTAATAGTAAAAAAGGTAATTCACCCCGTGATATCTCATCTTGCGGTGAATTTAAAATTGATCAAGATTCTTAAAAAATTCTAAGCATTTAACTTAAACTGGGCTATTACGTCATCATTTTGAACTCAGATCGACGCTTATTATCTGACCGCCGCGGTCTTCGCCAATGTAATTAGAACTATGATGTGTTAAAATTTTGGACTATTTATTCCGTCTCTTCGTGTAATGATAGCGGTGAAGTAGACCACGATACACTGGTGTTGGTATGACGTGAACAAATACGGCTCAAATAGTTCGTAGAACTGTGTCTGATAAATTGGCTCGTCCGTCGGGCGTGAGCGTTCGAACGCACCTTTGATAAAACGTTCCGCAGATGAATGGGCGCGTTTTGTTCCACAAGACTTAACATGCTACTGTTTCGAAAAATATTGGCTCGCACATATAATTTGTCATGTTGGAAGTATTGAAATAATTTTATTTTCAAAATAGACATTGTATATTTTATTTCAGAAAGGTCAAAGTACATAATGTTAAAAGAACGATTTGTAAATATTTGTTAACATAAAAAGTAATTTAGAATTGGAAAAAGCACATTTCAAAACGGATCACACAAAAGACAATCTAAAACTACTTTTACTATCTTTAAAGTTTTTTTAAAAATGCAAATAATAAAAACATATATACAATAAAATATAGTAAAACTGCACCATGTTTGGTCGAATGTCGTACAGACACTGTTTTCACATCGTCATGATACGTTAATGTTTAAGTAATTTAACGTACGGCCTTTTTGCTTATTGGCAGCGGCAGGTGCAGTCGAATTAGTTAATAGCTTAAAAACTTGGCCGTAAAATAGACTCTTATCAACTGACGAACTGGTTTTTGCCCTATTAGCTTAATTGTATTTTAAACTTTGAGTTGATGAGTTAACTTTTTATAGCGTACAAGGTTTGGTATTGTAAAGTTTACATAAGAAGTGGAATAGATTTATTTATTATATTACTTGTTTTAATGGTCTTTATCGTTTAAGATGGTAATAAGCTTGGTTGATTGTCATTATATTTAATATTAATAACCGCCTAGTAGCTTGTTAATTATCTCTGTCTTTAATTTAAAACAAAATATCTCACCTATCTTAGTGAATTTTTTCAGTACACAGAATACCTTTTACGTATTCTTGAAATACTTTGTCCCTGTTTATTAGCGATCTTGGTTACTTAAAAACCAAATAACATTGTGTACCAGAGATCCACAAGAGAGAGGTATTGTTATAAATCCGAATCTAAATAAGGTGAACCTGTCAGGCGCGTCCGAGAAATAACTTATTAATTGGAAATAGAAGCTTCTCTGAATAACGAGAAAAAAAAGAGAAATTGACACTTTTGGTATCTAGATACAACGTTAGAAACATTACAAAAGACAATCAAAGAAGTATTAATTTAGGCATTAAATTTATACAGGGTGTTAGAAGACCTACACTTTGTATTTATTTAACCTTCTTTCTACGAAGAGGATTATGACACGCAGTGGTCTAGTTAAGTTTGTTGATGATGTTGATGGACACGTGTATTAAATTATGACATTTATTATAATCAGTGCCGTGACCATCAAAGCTTCAAATTAAAGATATTTCCTGGTAATCAATTTATGTTCAAACTTATCAATACACACTTGAATCTTACATGTTCTTTTAAATCAAAAATCTGACAAAAAGTTTATAAAAAACTAGTTCTAACAACTAAAAAAGTATAATTAATTTCAGATCAATATATCGTAAAATGAACAGCATGATATTATTTACGGAATTAGAATACAATGACTACGGAGCCGGGAACATAATGTTATAGCCATGTACTCGTCTTAGACAAGAGATGAAGTAGATACATCAATGTCAAGCCAAGGGTTCCTGGAGAAGGATTACTGTTACAAGTAATGGTAGTGACTCATAGATGTATTTTCTTGAGAGTTGATTCATCGGTAACGAATTTGTTGTCCCGTGTGCTCGTAAGTGACCTAGGATGTGGTAATCGGTTCGTGGATTTTGATATACGTGCTTTTATATGTCAAGGCGAACGCATCATTTGTTTTTGTTGCCGTAATTGATGTGATTCAAGATTTTCGCCAGATTAACGATTAGGCTACAGATTAGGTGATTTATTCTTTCTTGTTATACTGACTTAAGCTTAAAGAATAATGCTTTCGTATGTTCAACTTCACAAATCATAAGAATTCTATGAAATTTTATAATTTTGTAAACCTGAGAGTGACCTTATGTACTCGTATGCATATACCAAACATTGAAAAAGGTAAAATACTAAGCGATGAAAGAAGTTTATTTAACTTTTGTATATAAATCTTTAAAATACTTATTACATGTAAGAAAAAGGAATAAAATTGAATAAATATAAATGTAACAAGAACCGAAAAATCTACTTTTTCATGTTTATTTATTTTACTAGCTTACCCCGCGAACTCTGTTCCGCCTTATAGTCAATAAATAAGCAGATTTTTTTTTACTTAAACCAGTTCTAACGGGATAAAAAGTATCCTATGTCCGTCTCCTGGTTCTAAGTTACCTCCCCACCAAGTTTCAGCTAAATCCGTTCAGCCGTTCTTGAGTTATAAGTGGTGTAACTAACACCACTTTCTTTTATATATATAGATTATTTACACTTCCTGCGTTTCTTTTTGCATTGAGACGGACTTAATGTTATATAGCGTTAAGTCCACCTTATGCAATTTTATTTTTCACTGACATACACTTAGAATATAAGCAAAAGAGTTTTTTACTGTGCGCGAGTGTATGAAAAAGTATTTTTGTCACTTATTTACACGACATACACGTTAAATATGTAGATTTGTGTGAATTTTGAGTAACTTATAGATTGGACTGGCATGACGATTTGCTTAATATCATGGTTTGTATCAATCAATCTATTGTATGTAAACAGTTTAACTGAACTTGTAGGAGTATTTTGAAATGGATGGACTTATTTTAAAATAAACTGTAAATTACATAGAAAATAATTGATTAAAATGTTCTAAAGGTATTATCTCTCACTATTTCTTCTTCTCTAGTTTTTTATTAAAGAATAAAGTGATAATTTCAAAATAATCAAGTTATTAACGGACAGTCAATTATGTAAAGGTTCATCAATATACTAGTTCCAAAGGAATAAAGAGTCGAACTTACACACTAGACTAGCACATAGTCCCGTCGGTAATAACTTTTATTGCCTAGTCACAGCGCATTGCAAACCTGACGTTAAATGCAAATGTAAAATTTCTCTACTTTTACAAGTGATACTTTGTAAACTAAAAATGTTTGAGTGTTTACCTTTGTAAGTTTTATGTGGTTTTTTGAAAGTAAATGTACTTTTATAAGACAGTTAACACAGCTATGTTAGAAGCAATTGATATAACTCACTTCACCATTGAGTTCGTTTGTTATCTTTGTCTATACGATTTTCCAGTCTGAAAAAATAATATTGTTTGACAGGCAGTTCTAAATATTGACATGTTCGACCAAGGATGAAACAAACTCTGCGGCATTACTATATTAATTCATTTACGATGAATTAATCATAGTAATAACGACTAACTGACATGTTTATCTCTCATGTTACTCTGCATTTTGAAGTTATATTTCTTTTGGCGCGATTGGAAAAAATGATGAGAGTGAATATTTGCGATGCACGCGCATACCGACAGAAAAAAGCAACGTGCGTTCATGAATACACACACTCTTTTTTTTTATTGTTTGTTGTTGTATAATAAAATTAACAATTCTGCCGACTTTAAACTACAAATATTACTTTTGGCTTTTCTTCTACGTATCAAAATACGGAAGTATAGAGGCATCAGTGACACTAGGCGTACCGAATGCGTATGAGGTGTGCATTTAAAACTGCATTAAATTAACAAGAAAAGAGGGCAATTGTCATTCAAATATATATAAACATGGCTAGAAAGTTCATTGCCCTACTGTTTATTACTTTATAGATATCCATCTCAATTAATACCTTGTTTAAAGTAACAAGTTTATAAACACCGCACAGCGTTCTATAGGGCGCGATCCATTACGGAAATCAAATTGGATCTTGGATAAATGTATTAAACGGTTAAATCATTACTTAATGAGGTCGTAAAATATAGGACATTGAGTTCGGATCGCTGTGTTTCGATGCGTTTTATTACTGTTGGATAAATAAAAATGTTTACCACCTTTTTTTCGAATTCTTTAATTAGTCACAAGCTTTTGCCCGTGACACGTGAAATTTGGTCTGCCACATTAAGTTTCGTAACATATCATTTTACATAAATATATTTTTTGAAGTGAAACTTCTTTATCGGGGTTGGAAAAAAATTTAGTGTAATATTTTTTTGTTACGCGTCACATTTTTTTGTTACGCGTCACATTTCTCCGTTACGCGCCATCTTTTTCTTATCCCTACCACGCGTGATTCGAAGTATACTTTCTCCAGCGGAGTAGGGATTGGTAAATGTCTCCAATGTATTTTGCGGCCCGTTTTGAGTAGTTACATTTTTGAAATCCAGGTGGCGTTTGCATCGACTTCGGACGGGTTTAAATTATTTTTTTGAAAAATAACGTCATAAAGAAGTTCCACTTCTTACGAGTGTACGCTAGTACACGCACACATTTTTTATTTTAACATACAAACAATCCTACGCTACATCATCTTTGTGTAACTTCAATAGTTTAAGCAGCGTACGCCAAGATAACTGTCAGAGACCAGATTTTAGCCGACTTAATTGACATGTATCGTTATATTACGACCAAAATTGAATAAAATCATTACAACTTGTAGCCTATATATTATTTCGATGTATAACCTATATTACTGTAAAGTTTCATCCAAATTCGTAAAGTAATTTTTTCGTGAAAAGTAACAAACATCCATACAAACTTGCACATTTATAATTAGGTTTACACGTCTAGATGTGAGTAATTATTTTTAAGTGTGTTTGATTTACCTTGGAAAGGTATCTTCAGAGTGTTTTGCTTATTTTTTTTTTACTATCTAGAACCAATTTTTAATTCTCAAGAAATAAAAGTAAATTCTTGACTGACTGACTTGACTATAGAGTAGGTAAAACAAAAATTAAGATTCAACTAGTTGGATATTTAATTCTCTCAAAGATTGACAATGGTTCCGATAATAAAACTGATAACTTAATGACATAGACTAGTTTGTTTTACTGAGTATGAATTAGAATAAAACAATGCAATACGAACAAATGTACACACATATGAGATTGGGGCGAGAGGGTATCGGTTCTGAGTTTACGCTAATGTACTTAAGTTTGAGTGACATTTCCTACTCAACAATGTACATAATGCAGAAATATATTACTATATTATAACACGTGAACTTGACGAAAATAAAAAGTAAATATTAGGTTTAAATATTTGTTCTTTAGTCATGTTAAAAAGTAAATGTTTCCATAAACATTGTATTCAAAATGAGTAATTTTATTTTTATTTGACTACACCGGTAGAAGAATTGTTTTACGGGTGTTTGTATGTATTCATATTTCTTTGGTGCCCTTTGTAGTTCACGACTTCATGGATTTTAATAATATCTCTTAATTGTGTGAGTGATCATCAGGTTTGTTTTTTTTTCTCAACTAATTTGTTTTATACAATAGTTATTGTATATTAGAGCCACTTTAATTCAATTTAGATACAGTACAATTGACAAAAACCATAAGAAATAACATTTTGCGATAACATTACATAACATGTATTTGTATAGGTTATATCACAATGAATTGTGTCAATAGTGCCTAAGAGAGAAAAGATAAAAAAAAACGATTGTAGAGATAAAAATATATCTTAAGACTTCCAAAGACATTATTCTTCAAAATAAACATATTTAGTATGTTGGAAACACATTTATCCTACACTACGCAGTGATCTTTGAAGTATACGGAAGTAACGTTGAGGGCCCAGCGACACTTAGGGTTGTCAAAGAAACTTTAAATTCAAAAATGCATTAGAAAACCCATTGTATTACAGAGACTGGCGTTCTTATAAATATGAACACATAAATTGCTGAGAAAACATGTAAGTAATATAGTAAAATGTTTAATAGTTTGAGTAAATTATAGTTAAACAAGTATACCTTGTATTGAAACACTCAAATTTATAATTGATCCAGGTCATTATAATTACATCTATTTATTAACAAAAGAAAGTTATTTAAAAAAAGTAATTCAGCAACTTTAGAAGGCACTTCAGTCATAAAATATCATAATAATAAGTTGATGTGAGATATTATCGTTTTTACGAGAAATTTAAATGAGACGTTAGGTACGACCACTTAAATTAAAAGTTTTACATTCACACAAGTAGTATACACAGTATTTATTTTGTTTCCGGTAAACCAATCAATTCCATAAACAATTTCATTTTACATAAAAAGCACGTAGATAGTAAAACAATACGATATTGCAACCCTATATCCAGCAACACAATTAGTGTTAATGGAGCTACTTGCTTGTTTGTTCTTGCAACTAAAACCACTACATAAAACCAAAACATTCTACCACCTACGTTGTTCTGCTACTTCTATCCGTCTGTATCTGCTTACAACTATCATTTCAGAGAAACCTTTTTAAAGGATTATACGGTGGTTTGTTTCTTCTAATTGCTTTTCTTTGTACTGAGAAATTTCTGATATTATAAATACAGAAGCGTGGATATTCGTATCACATTTAAGTTTTTACGCTTAAACTATTCAACCAGTGTTATTGCTAATATTAGATGTATTTTGTAGGGTTTCGATTACATTTTGTGTAGACAGGTATTGTTCAATGATTAATGGATATGAATAACTGGTTACTAAGTTGGGCGTTCCTTTAAGAACAACACTGTTTTTCCACTGTTGAGTAGGGTCTCAGATCGGCCATTGAAACAGGGTTAGAGGTTGATGGAGATACCTAATATCCACATATTAGTGACAATATTTAAGTAACCTAGTTTTTGCCGATGTGAATGTTGATTGTTGCGACAAAAAGTAGCCTTCGTTCTTCTACAAAAATCAACGCATCTATAAACCTCCAAGCAATTTGATGAAAATCAGTTCAACAGCTTCGCCCTGAACACATAATAGAGCGACAGTCAGTTATTTTCACATTATAAAATTAAGTAGGGGATAATCTGGCTACCAAAACATTCCAATTTTTCGAAAACATCCCGCTTTCGAAAAATGGGTATTTAATATGCCTCTGCCTACCCTTCAAGGGAACCAGGTGTGATTATATGTATTTTAGACATAAATAATTGTATTACTAAAGAATGTTATCTTTTTTTCGTTAATTGCATTGATCGATTACTGGTATCGAACTGATTGTTATCAACATCAATTAAAGTTATTTGCATAATCAATGCCCTTATCTCTATACAAATATAACACCATGACAAATATAAGAAAGTGGACTAATGTATTGTATTGTTACTTTCCAATGAATATGGTGACTCAACACTTACTTCTATATTCTTGCTTCTTCATTACAACTTATGTGCAACAGGTAACCATTTTACATGAGTTTTTTTACAAGAGTTCTTTTGAAACACGGGATTTCCCACTACATATTTATTCATTTTTTAGAAGTTTCAAAGTTTACTGCTTGCAGTCGGAATTCTTATATCCGTGTTTGATCTGATATCTGTTTGTTAATGCTAAAAAATACTATATTGAAGAGATTGACGAGAATCTGTAATGTTTGACTCCAGCCTGAGCTATAACGTAAGAGTTAGTATAGTATCAACAAATAATTACTAGTAGTAATAATAACGAGAAGGAGTTCATAGTGCAGTGGCAACCATGTAGGTTAAGTAAAGTTAAGCAATCTAGTGATCTCTCTCATTATATTGAGATACCTCTCTGCCTCGGAGAATACGCAAAGGCGTCGGACCTGGTTATTATACGAATCTCTCTGGCAAGTATTACGGGTAGTTGGAACTTTAAAAAGTCCGACAAAAATATTTCTACACGATTTAGATATTAGTTAGTACTTGCGTTGGCGTGTACCTGTTCAAGAGTGGAGAATGCTTCGCTGTAAACATAGTGTAGGGCGGCCATAGACGAAGTGGAGTGACGATTTTTGCAAGATGGCTGAAAGAAGTTGGATGCGTGAAATCCAAAATCGAGTAAAGTGGCGTGCAATGGGAGAGGTCTATGTCCAGTGGACTGTGATAGGCTGATGATGATGATGTTGATGATGGGTTGTAAAGGTTTGACAGTAACCACTCCGTATAAAATCGAAGTACAGCCGTATCATAGTTGACTCATAACCGACCTCAATCTGATTTGGGAAAAAGACTCAGATGAACAAACAATACGATTTCTTTACTGTAAAGCTTAAAAAGTCAATTGTATACTAAAGAACAAAGTCTAATAGGCAAACTCACACATGCTTAACCATACAAATATTATGTTGGCACATTGAAAGCTCCACTTCTGTAAGTAGCAGAACACATTGCTTAATGTTGGTGTTAGTTAGACCCTTGTTTACTTGCCTCTACAAACATAGCATTATCTGTTTGCACCGACGAGTTTGTACCAAACTGGCTCCCGAGCACGCTTCGTGCTTTATTATTTGATTACCAGTTACATTGTTTGGTGACGTCTTCGTTATTACCGTTATTTTAGTAGTTAGTAGCTGATCCGGCTAACGGTGTTTAGCCATATAAATCATTTTCACAGTAGGGTTGGTGCTATAAGGGTTAAAATTTAGGGGTAGGGTTTTTTAATGCCAAATAATAAAAAATAAAAAATAACCATTTGTCTAAAAATAAAAGTAAATCTGGAGAATCCTACCCTTCTCAGTTAAGGGTATAAAAAATGACCTACAATCTATTCTCAAACCTACCCAATATACACAAAAAATTCCGTAAAAATCGGTGCAAGCGTTTCGGAGACATTCGATAATAGACACTGTGACACGAGATTTTTATATATTAGTTTAAGTTTTTTTTATGATACTTTGAAGACACTATTATAAAATCTTTTTATTTTTATTTTAATATTTAATTTTTAATAGCATATCTACACAACGCAACAAAATAATGTAATAAATAATCTATGAAGAGCTGTCAATCATACGTTTGTTTGTTCGCAATATCACTTGTGTGTTATCGCAACAATGCAGCCCTTTACTTAAATACACTTATAAATTTATTATTATCAATGCAATTTCAATTAATTAAGTATATTTATGAGTATCAATATTATTTAATTGTACTCCACAATTACAATCAAAAGAAACTGTTAGTATAACTTCATACAGTCAACCTGATTCATATTATATGTAATTTTATTCTATGGTTAACATTCTTAATAGTAGTTCCATTCATATGCATATGCAGTGCACATGCATTCGCATATGCAGTGCATATGCAGCGTTATATGTATAGCATAGCACGGAAGCGCTGCTTATGCGACAATGATGCCAACATTACTTAACAACTATAAAATATACACTGCCCACAATACAATGGCTTATTTGACGTTCATAACGCCCTACATTGAATAGATGATTTCTAATTTAAATATGAATCAACAATATACATCCATGCGGGATGTAAAAAACACGTGTTTTTAATGTGGCGTTCACAGTGTGTCTAATAAATATGTATCGACATCAAATACTTTTATATTAAAAGGTAGTCATATTAGGATACCATCGGTACCACACGCGGTGTTTTTTTATTTTGTTTTTGTTGTAAGTTATGTTTGTAAACTGTGAACAATACTGTACGATATGCGTTTTATGTTCCTTTATAAAAAGTACAAAAGAAGAGTGAGGGTTTACGATGCTCTTAGTTTTTGAATAAACAGCTGAGAGGTTTCTGGTATCGACGTTGAGCATAGTTATCACTTTTTTTAAGTGTGAAATATCAGTTTAATCAATTTATTATTTAAGTCAAAGCTTGAGTTTTGACTTTATGTTTGCCGAGACAGAGAAATTATAGACTAAGTTTAAATTTATTTGATGTACATCAATGGAGGTTTTAATTACAGAGCAGTTATTATTATACATTTTAAATTTACAAACTTGCTTCTTTTGGTACTCTTTAATTCAAAAAAGTAAAAGTTAAAAATTCATGGTTCATTTTAATGAATAGACTTCTATTGAAATCGATATTGTTCCATCGACTTTTTTACTAACTGTAGATTCGAGAAGTCAAATATTTAGACATCAAATGAAACGAGATATATGATCCATAGTACGATGTATATATACAGTGTAGTACTAAAGTACAGTTTGTTTTCTCATTTAAAAATGTTAACTTTTTTGTCCATATAAGGAACATTACTATAAGCTGAGTGGTGTAAAATATTGATTGTAATCATCATCTCAGCCAAAAGACGTCTACTGCTGGACAAAAGCCTCCTCCAAGGTTCTACTTTATACTTATAAAACCGAAAAAGAAACATATTTGATTTGTTTATGGTTTGTAGGAATCATAAATTCAATTTTATGTACGCATAAGTGCACTATAATACATAATTTTTTGCAATCAGAAATTGCTTTAATTCTTAAAAATTATCACCAACTTGATTCAAAAAGCATCTCGTTCCCTTAAAAGTAAAAATGACATTCAAATTCCCATTTTCCGAACAAATTATCAGCGCAAAGACCTCTCCTCCAATGATATCCAAATAACGTAATTAATTACTTAGGGCAGTGCGAAAAAATTTTAACGGAAGATTGGAGATTAGAGCGGTTAATGCGATAAATACGTATAAACTCTATAATTTCGTTCGCTCGCTCGGGAACTCATCAATCATTGAAAGATTTTTTTTTATCAGACCCTCCGCTGGCTTCCCCTAACAACGAACTTCGCTGCAAATCACCGTAGTACAAATTGAATTATATTTTATTGGACATTAATTAATTAGTAGCACAGAGTTTTTTAGTCACTTTTGGTCCTTTCAGGTATCTATAGGGTGAGCCACGAATTAGTTATCACCGTTAAGACGTTTGCACTCTTCTAAGCGAGCACTGAAATTTTCGAATAATCGTCCGCAAAGAGACCATGAGATCACCGACATCTCTTCGTTGATTTTTTCTTTTAATTGACGCAGTGTATTTGCTTTATTGATGTAGACACGATTCTTCGAATTACCCCATAAAAAGAAGTCTAGTGGGGATAGATCTGGACTTCTGAGTGGCCATGGAATGTCGCCTCGTCTGGACCTTATTTTATCCAGAAACATGTATGTGACCACCGGCAGGAACTCATTGGATGTGTGATAAGAGGCTCCATCTTGTTCAAATCCAGTAGCCAGCAAATTCCAATAGCGTCGGTTCCAAGAACTCCCGTAACATGTTCACATGAAAATGTTAACGTGAAATCCTCCTCATTTGAGACTTGTGCCTTTTGAGATTGCAGGTTTTAAGTTTACATTTTTGATTTCTTTTGGACTTGTTGGTACTAATATTTGGCTGTGGTAATGTATTCTCTAGGTGTGGTTACGATACTCCGATGTGCAGAAAATATTATTCAGTCGTCCTGTTGCCATAGTCTCATGCTACAGTGAATATAAAATTGCTACCTGCAACATAGATTAGAATACTTTTGTTCTAATATTTCAATGTTGATATAATTGGTCAATAATATGAATTACTACCTGGATTAACATATAGGCTATTTATTCCAAAAAAATATAGTGCTCCCATGGAACGAGTAAGGTCTTAAAATGTATTTGATAAACTGCGGATAATGTTCAATTCTCCTTGCCTTGTATAAAAAGCGAATGAACAAAACAAAACATAAACCGAACACATTCGTGGAGTTGAACGACTTACAATTATATTCATTCGATAGGCTATAGAAACTGAAACGAACAAGTTCTTTGAAGTTGAATTTTACTTTTTATCTTTGTGCTAAAGGTCAATTGAGAAGATCTACAAACAATGGCCGTACCACATTGCAATTGATTTCAATCAATGTGTTTATTTAATGTTCAAATGCCAATATAACCTTTAAATGTCAGATCGAATAATTTAGCCCGAGAAAAGTGCTCTAGAAGTTGTACAAGTAAAGTTGCAAACAATGAGAACGAACAGCTGATAGTAAATAATGTCATGTGTATGTGTGTGTTATCAGTACTCGATATGACGATCATTTTTTGATTGTTAATGTAATATTTTTATTATTCACAATCATTATTTTTATCCGTACTAATATTATAAATCAATATGACAGTAGATATGTTTGTTTGTCTATTGATCTTTTACGCCTTAAAGGCTGAACTTACTTGAATAAATTTTACTACAGAGATAAACGAGACCTTGGGAAAGTGTAGCCTACTTTTGTGTTGCGAAACTGATTTCTGAAAGACGTGAAATAGCTGATCAAAGTTTGTATAGCGATATCTGCTAGTCAAAAGGTACAGAGGGTGTAACCGGTGTTTGACTTCCCCTCTTCTCAGTAGGTATTAGAAGAGGAACTTTGACGGGCTATAGTTATCTCACACACTAGCTGAAAAAATGCTTCACATTGGTTTTCTGTGAGGCTGTTGTTGTTTTTTTACGGTGAAAATATAGCACTTGCGACATATAAGTATGATAGAGCACGTGTGTTCGTGTGCTTATTTCGCGACGTAACCACTTGTTACATGACGATACCAGTACCCGAATCCAAATAGTTATTAAAAGAAAATCATTTTCATGCAAATTGTCCGAAATACTGTTGTATAGTAACTCGTTCATAGGAACACAATCCCCCTTTTAATAACGTTAACTGTCGGCTTATCTCAAAGCACTTCACTTCAATATTACAACCTTCGCTTCGATAAAATCGACCAAGATAATGCAATTGTCTGGTATATCTGGGCGCTGATATTGGTGTAAAATAGATAAACCTATCAGTATCGTTGTATCTTGTCTGCAAACTGGAATATATACTATTTATACCAATTATCACACAAAGTAGGGATTAACAGAGTTCTAATGTTTCTCGAGACGCAACTATTCTTGTTATTGTTGATTTTGCTAATAATATTTGTCATTGTTTTTTAAACGTTCCTTTATGTTCGGACAAAGAAAAAATTGTAACAGTACTAATATATCTGGGTAGAACTACGAGTATTTTGTCTATATTAGGTATGTTTATATTTGAAAATAATTAAAAATGTTTCTTAGACATCTGGTTTTGCACTTAGACGCTCGTATGAAACAATTTTGTTCTGTATATTATATAATATAATTATGTGTTACGTGCACTAACGTACTCACAATTGGCGGTAAGTGTACGAGTATATCTTTAGGTTCGATTAGGTGACACTAGCTTTGATCACAGCTTCAGCCTCATGATTGTTTATTACTATCGTTTGATATAAATGTGTTACGAGGGACCTCAGTTGTACTAGTTTAATCATCACATCTAAAATAAAGTCTACACTGTCACTGTCCAAAAAGGTATTAATCATGAAACTAGTAAAGAAAGTCCGAGTTTTTACAATCTAAAATGTCTGTGCCAGTATCTGGCCTGAATCGTTAGAGATCATAAATATAGTTATAGTATTTATGTATGTTTTATTCACCATCACCTCAGTCGAGAGGCGTCCACTACTGGTTGCATAAGCCTCCCCCAAGAAAAAGAATATTAGGCGCCTCAAGCATATCCTTGTCTATGTACCAGCTACGTTTGGTCGAGGATAAGAAAAACTGTGTATAATACTACTTTTACAAAAATGTGTCCATGTTCTTATCTTAAATGTGTTTAACTAACTTGGTTCAAGTTCAAGAAGACGCTTACAAACACTTGAAAACTGGTTTATCTTTTTTCAAAACGAGAAACGTAAAAAAAGCAAATCCTTTGAGGTAATAATTTTATATAAATTAATATATATTTTTATAATGATGATAGCAAGAAAGTGTTTATTCGATTTTATAATTATTTATTAAAGAGTAAAGTTAGGTAATCACTTTCCCTAAAATTGAATTCTCGTTAGTGCTGAAAGATATCGATCACTCATCAATATGGTAAGAACATAAAAGACTCGTTTTCTACCGAAATTTATATGCGGCTTGTTCGTAATAAAAGTCAGTAATTGAATGGACTTTTTTAGAAAGGGCATTTATCACAATAATACCTGTCGAAAAAAGATTGTAAGAGATTTATTCTCTATTAAAAAAAACAAACATCCCAATTAGGATGCCAAGTACCTTTTTTAAAGTGTACAAACGTCTTTGGTGAATTGGTCTCATTAAAATTCAACAGCGTAACATTGACCGTTTAAAGGCGGACCGCATTTAGGTGCCTTCAATCAAAACGGTAAAGCATTTTATTCAAGAGGACGGGATGTATTGAAAAGAACGTCATATACTCAGAACATGTTGACTCGGCAAACATCAGATGGGAAATGAAATGAAACGAACGAGTTCCCGAGTGTCACCCCTTGGTTAGGGTTGTCTGCAACTTTCTATAGACTTGGATATTATGAGATTTGTGTGAATGAAAATAAATAATTGACGGGGGTTTGTTGAAGTTTAAAAGGTGTACTGATGAGGTATTAAACCGAGTAATGGAGATGAGACTCGCTATTTACATTTTTTTTTAATATTATTGTTATATTTAACCTTTTATTTAATTTAGATCTAAATTTTTATTTATTGTAAAATCTATTTCAGTTTTATCCAAAGTGTCTTCAGATTAGTTATAGCTGATGGCTCTCTGATTTCTCAATGTTGTGGTTAGGTCCAAATGAAAGAAAATTTGATGAATATTTCTTAAAAAGTAAACCTAGGGTTTGCGGTGTGATTGGTTAGCAACCCTAAATCGAGCGCGTGCGTGGAGTTGCCAACCTGTGCAAATGTTTGCTTTCTATTATCTTTGACTCCATCTACAACTAGAGTATTATAAGCTTAGTTTACCTTTTTGACTCACGTTCTCTATTAATGTTGCCATCTTTTACTCAACCGTTGATTAAACTGCCATGGTCAATAAATTACGTCACAATATACAAATCAAATAAAAGTATGTGAAACTAGAGTTTTTAATCGTTGGTACTTACTGGTAGTTTTGATAATGCGGAATCACAGTGTATTATTAGTTTTATAAAACAGCTCGTGTTTTCAATGAGGAGCCATTGACATTTAACTCTCAAATTTTGAAGATACGAGTACTCGTACACTTATATTCTATAAGAAACTCGATTGCAGCTCTATTTAATAATATCACGATTAAGGTATGGTAAACTGTAGTCCAAGGATAATACTGTATATATTAATACAAATAAAAAGTCGATTTTAAAAGGCATATCGGGAAGGTGTCTAATATTATGTCATGTAATAATATGTGTTTTGGAAATACAATGTGACATCGAAAATAACTGAATTCATCTAAAACTAATTTTTGATAAAATAATAATGATAATACGTGCTGTAATACGTGCTATAATTTTTCTATATACATTAATTTACTTTACAATTTTCTAATAAATACATTTTTTTTAAATGCCTCTTTAGAATATATTCCTTTCCTACTTTTCATACCCTTATTTTAATACTTTTTATTTTATTCTTAACATAGTTTAAAATGAACTCGTTTTTAGTTTTTAATTCATGTAATTCATGTATATTATAGTAGAAAAATGTCAAGAACGTCAAAGATTTATACGGTAATGTAAAAATCATGTTTTTGAACGCTACAATGCAAACGCTGTCTAAAACTTACGAGATAAATTAAAATAATATACTAGGGATCGTATATCACAAAAAGATCTACAAAAAAAACAACGATGATATATGTCTATCTCTTAAGGATACCCTACAGCAGCCATTATTATCTTTTATATTTTACAGAAAATAATGGGTTTTTCACGAAGGAATTTTAAACAACACAGTATTATTCCTTATCCAATTAAATACACTAGATACGTTGTATATTTAATGTAGATCGAAATTTCCCGTAACAAAATATTGTTAAATTAACCTTAACAACATTTATTAGAAGATATCAAAGAATTAAAATGTGCGTGCACAATGGTCGTTAGATTACACGTTCGTCCCTGGTGGCAGCGGCCGGCAGGCGCGAAAATTGACTTTAAATCTCAACTAACATTATAATGTTTTAGTTTGTCTGGTTGAATGTGATAATCTTAGGAATTACTGCTTAAAATTGAAAAATTCTTTTAGTATTGGATAACCCATTTGGCGAGGAAGGCTATATAACATCACGTTACGACCAATAGGAGACAAGCATCAACGAAAAATGATGCAAATATGAGAAAAATGTATTTCTTTTAAGAAACGCAGAGGGATTTGCTTTGGTCAACTTATTTATACTATATATCACTAAGTTGACACTTTGTTATAATACTGTGTACCTGACGTGTGCATCTGTTACTCGATAGTACATGTGCAACCTTAAAGTCATACGTTGAAAGAATTTACAATTCTCGTTTCTCAGCTGCAGGGGTTGTAGGCAATCTGTGCAACGATCAAAATATTATTGAATTTTAACGCCGTCGGCTAGGGTTAGAGTTTAAGAGATTATAAATCAAGCAATGATCATGATGTATCATACGAATAAAACATTATTTCTATGAGTTAGCTCGGGACAGCTTACACGCTATCAATGTATTATATTGCTATAGTTTCTTTGCTAGTAATTGCAGTATTATATTATTCGTCTTCAATATTTTTTATATTATGCACACAAAATGTATTTAAATATATGTAAGTAAATTATCTAAAATTATAAATGGAATACATGTTATTATTTTTTTGAGAAATATTTTTTATAATTATATCATATAAACATTAAACAGAAAAATTTTGAATATCTCTGTTATATTTTAATAAGTAAACTTGTACAATTAATCTAATATATTAATTGAGTAGATTAATTTCAACCTGCCTGTCAAGACATACGGAGCCGAGAAGTGGACACTCCACTAAACCTGGACTAGTCCACAAGCTGAAAGTAGCTCAGCGTGTGTTGGAACGTCTGATACCGTTTTTCAGTCCGATAATTCGTAACAAAGATATTTGATTGAAAACTAAAGTAATTGATATCGCACTGAGAGTTAGTACGCTGAAGTGGAAGTGAACAGAACACGTCTCCAGATTAACCGATAGTCGCTGGAGGCGAAATTTACCAGAGTGGAAGCCGCAGTTAGGCAAACGAAGTATAGGGCGCCTTACGACACGATGGAACGACGATTTGAAGAGATTACCAGGTAGTAGAGCCACGCTGATTTCAGCACGAACGTGCTGGCTAGACCAGGGTAGTACTAGCCTTCTACAATAGATCAACCTAAAGCGACAACATCTGTGCCGTTGTGTTTTGTTGATGAGTGAGAGACCGGAGGTCCATTGATGCAGGGGTGACAGTGGTCGTGGTAAGTGTGTGCAATACAATGCTACGATGACTGTGATGCCTTTTACGTCCCCAAGCGAAACGGGAAAACGCATCTTACGAGGCCGCCATAGTGTGGCTCATCATACTGTATTGTCTGCATACGCAATGAGTATGGTGACCACAACTTCTTTTTGAAATAAATAAATATCTTTTTGAAATAAATAAATATTATATTATTATTTAACTCTTGGATTCTATTCATGCTTTCCATCAGGCAGAGTAGAGTCACTTTGGTAGGCTCTTAAAAAAAAGTGACTGGCAGCAGATAGATGGGGATTTACCAGAACCGGGATAGTTGGCGCTTTTTGGGAGAGACCTTCGTTCAGCAGTGGACAGTAATAGATTACTTTAGTATTAATTTCTTATTATGTATGTGAGTTTCGGTAGTCAAATTTTAAGCATATACTAAAGTGTTTTCACTTAAAAAGTTACTGTTCGAAAAGCATTTCAATATTTTTCGACGATCTAATTAAGTATAACTGCTCCGTTCACTTTATTTTAAAGGTAAGATACCTGTTCCTCATTTCTACGATAAATATTGTCTCAATTTTAACCCGTAGTGAAGCAATAACGTTTGTCTAAGTTTACAACCTCAAACCGTATGCCGAAGTACAAGTTTATTTTGTTTGGGCTAATACAGTTTGAGTTGAGTGGGCGGAACTGCGGCACCGTTTAGACTTTAGGCTCAGCTCAGTTCAGACGTACTCCGTGGAATACAAATTTTACCTAAGATTTACAACACGCTCCGCATGTGGAGCTGCGTCATCATGGCTAAATTTAGTTTTAATAAACTGTGCTAGAGATCCAAATGTAGTTTTATGTACAAAGAATATGAGAAATAAGAGGCTTATTCCCGTAATGTAGAAACATAAAACTGGTTGAACGAGTAGACGGAGTTGATGTTTAAAAATATTAGTCTGTGGAAAAAAAACGAGTTTATGGCAGATTTGAAGTCGAGCGCCAGTGGGTTCGAATTGTTCTTATGAGAGGTACTCTATGAATGCCAAGAAACCTAAAATTATTACCCACTTAAAAAATACAGTGTTATTTAAAGGTTATGAGATATACAACATATTATATTCTAGTCTAAAATGATCAAAGTCGAGTGCTGTTGGTAGCGTTGCATAAAAAAATTAAATAACACAAGCAAGCTAGGTTAAAAGCTATCGTTGTCCACTGCTGGACGTAGACCTCTCCAATTGCATGCCTATTGATTCGTGTATACGAATTACACCCTCATATATGAATCATTAAAATTGGAAACTTAGACATTGTAGCTCATAAGTAGATGTTAAAACCACGGTATCACGTGGATATACCTTAATTTTTGTATATAAAACTTATAACATAAGTACATAGGTCCTTTTATTTTGCAATTTCTTCTTTATTGGACTTGTCTAGAAATTTTAACAAATATTTATTTTCTGTTTATTGCATTGCATAATATTATATCAGATTGTTCACAAAATTCTATTATGTTAACTTATCTGACTTTAGATTTTGGATTATCATGACACTTCCTATCACTTATATTAGTAACTAACCCGTAAATATAGCTGAGAAACGAAGAAAGAAGAATCATTATGTTCTACTAAGAAGGAAAACATTTATCATCTTATTTTCCTTATCTTACACATGTTAATATACAAATCATCAGAAAACCAAGGATCCAAAACGACGGCGTTTTGTTTTTTATTCAATTTAAGAACGCAAATATTTTGTTAAACTTATAATGATGATTTTTTTAGGATTCTATAAAGGATATACAGACAGACAGACAAACATTCATTTTAATGTATATAGATATAGGTCTGCAGCACACCAGTCTCTTCAGTAGAAATTAATTTTCAATTTTCATATTTATTCTTTCCACAAAATGGTGATCCCATCCATGTGATAAAAACCATCCCGAAATGAGACCACGTTAAAAATTCAAATGTAAATTACTTTATAGGTTATCAATTTTCGAATGTGGGTATGATGGCATTCGGAAATTATTATCTTACTAAAGAAAGTTTATTTTATTTCAACGGCCATCCATTTCTAAAGTATTCGATCCCAAATAAATATTTGTGATATCAACAATATTTAATTAGCTTGTCACATTGAAGAAATTGACGTAACATGTCCAAATGACATTTAATTTAGAAAATAGGCGATTGTCACATCTTGAGGTCTCCGGTTGTTTATGTAGTCTGCTGACGTTGGAGCTTATGAATAAAGTTCGACAGGGTTGCCACCAGTTTAATTTTACATAGTATTTTATTGTATGGGCGGTACGATAGTTTATATTTAATGAAAAATTAATGATCATAGGAAACTTTTATGTCTTTCGTTACAAGTAATCAAATATTTAGCTGTGAAAAAGAAAAATTTAAATATTTATGTAAATAATAATGAATCTTCTTTGTTCTTAAGTTATTTAGTAAAGTAAATTTTGCAATAAATTCGTTACTATATCCTTTGAAAGCACTCTAATCCTATGCAAAATTTTATATTAAACAATAAATAATACATAGTTTTCAACATTTCATGTATGAAAGTCTAGACTTTAGTAGCAATAGTGCTGAGAAATACCATTGCGATATATATATCAAGGGACAGTCCTAGCACTAGCACTCAATATCGTGAGTTATGAATAACAGGAGGGGAGTTTGAGGAATAACGATAAAAGTACTGAAATGTTTTCACGTTGCGGATAATACAGTTATGCCAAGCACTATAGTTTTTACAATATAGTTTAATTTCTGTGACAGCTGTCATTAGTGTCATTTTAGAACTTATAGGCACATTTTAGGTGTGAATTTTACATTTATTATATTTATTTGAGAGAGAGAGAGAGCACTTTATATGAGGTAAAACTGGCACGTTAACAATGAAAATGTGTGAGCCTTACACAGCAACGTTGACTGTCATGCCTTTTACGCCCCCAAGCGGGTGGTGAAAAAGCATTTCGCTAGGCTAACATAGTGTGGGTTACCATACTGCATTGTCTGCATGCGCAATGAGTATGGTGACCACGACTCTTGGATTCTATTCCTGTTTTCCATCACGCAGAGTGGAGTCCCTTTGGTAGGCTCTTAAAATAAAAAAAGAAATAAAAACGAAAACATAGGTGATACAAAATACAATCACTTGTTGAAAGTTTCATAGCCACCTTTCAAAGAAATCAAACTATATTTTTAAGACTGTAAGTAATTATATTTATTTAGAGTATAAAATCAATTATTTTGGTAATCTAATTACAAATTCCATTTTATTTTTCTAAAAATCAATTAGTTTCAATGAAATATAGCTATTCAGAAATATAGCAAAGTTTGATTTGGAAAATACATCACAATTTCATATTTCTAAAGTTTTCCATAGTTAATTAGATTTAGATCGTTTAGACCCTAGAACGTCAGAGGGTCTTTGGTTTATTAAACACTAATGGACCTTTCGTAGATGATGATATTTAATTTTTAGAGTGTTTACTGTTATTAAAATAATTTAATAATAGTGGAAACTCTATAATATGCTTTAGAAAAGGGGTTAGGAAATAATGTAACTCACAAATTAAGTTTGTGGAAAAACAAAATCGAATTAATTTCTAAGTGAAATGAAATTAATATCTTTTAAAAAATATTATTAATATTTAATACATCTCTTCATCTATTTTAAATAAAATGGAGTACATCACTAATAAACACAATATAACTAAATGTAAATGTAATATTCATATTCAACGTAGAAAATTAAATGGGTTAATTATGAACATCATCTAAGGTTTAACAGACATAGTCGTGTCGTAAAACTTATAATTTTTTTAGATGCTTTTAAGCGAATGTTTTTGTTTTTAAGGATACTATGCTTTGTGATGTGGAACACTTTTTGGTAAGTATTAACCGTAAATATTATTTAGTGTTGATAACTTTCTTCTCATGACAGCCTAACACATTTAAGTCAAACACAAATAAGAGGTACCTACATAACAATTGAATATAGACACTAATAATTTTTAAGCTTTCCAAATACAAACCAAAGTATTACAAACTTCCTTTCGTCTCGTCGTTATTTTAAAAACATTGAACAGTAAAGATCCGTAAATTAATTAAACCGATAAACGAGTATCGAGTACAAATTGTAATTTTTAAAATTCCTAATAAGTTACCAGACAAATTTGAATTTAGAATGAATTAGTTGTCAGTAGTGACATTCGTGGTAGATAAATATTCCGTTAGTAGTAAGTAGCTAGTGATGTGTGGGTGTATCTTATCTTCCGCTGTCAGACGCTCGCTACCGAAGTCGGCGTCGACATGCGTCTCGTATCGATATCTCGCTCGTCATGTCACTCTGATAAACAGGTACATGCTATTAAATACACGTTTTATGAGTTTCCATAGGTTCACATCAACTGTTAAATGATATTTAAGAAGTAGTTTGAATGCCACTTACGGTTTTAAACATGTTAATTGTATTAAATATTTAGAAATGTTAACTTTATAACTTTTTTATTGACAATTTTCTGATTGCACAAACAAACTTATTACTGTTTTCATTAGTAAGAATTCATTTAAGCATTAATGTTGCGAGCACTATCATTTTATAACGCTTAATGTATCTATGCTTAATTATTACGCCTTAATATTTATATTTATTCTTTAAATTTACAGCCGTTAGCCTTTTATAAGCAAAAAATTCTTCAGTTTGTTAATAGATTAGATTGATACAACTTCTAGTAAGTAAACTCAATCAAACAAACTCTCGCCCAACAAACTATCTTTAACATGCCTAGGTTAGCAGCAGATAGATATCTCTTGATTAATATATTTATTTGTACGACGCAGAACTGAAAAGAAATAAGTGAGTACTTAAGGTCAACTGGAAATGACGCTGTAATTTTTTTGTCAACTATTAGATGAATTATGTTTGAGCTTCTGAGATAGAAGATATATATATATATAGTGGCACTATCTCTCAAAATTGTTTTCTTCGAGAAAAAATGATTGAAAAGAAACAACTAAGCTATCCAAATTTGCTACATCTATTTACTCTATGTAGTTTTTTATGTCTATTCACTCTGTGTAGGTTACTCTATGCAATATTACTTATTCTTTAGCTATTTAGCAAGCCAAATAGCTAAACATGTTGTCATAAAAATAAATAAAGACGTTTCAACTAAGATAACTGCACGAATTGCGTCGTTAGTTTAGCGGTAAGGGTGTGCGACTGCTCATCATGAGGGTTCGATCCCCCCGGCTTGAGTCAAAAGTGTTGTTGGGTTTTTCTTACAAGGAATTCTTAAAAACAGCCCGGAGTATGAAAGTTCGGCGTTGTTTTAAGCCCGTTTCTCGGAGAGCAAGTCCTCGATTCTAATTGCCAACATCAATGGCGAGGTTATTCGACAGAGAACTAGAATAACTGACATTACACGGAGAATCAGTATGCTGAAGTGGAAGTGGGCCGGCCATATCTCCAGACGAACCGATGCTCGCTGGAGCCGAAGTGTACTAGAGTGGATACCACGATTGGTCAAATGTACTGTAGGGCGCCCTGCGGCGCGATGGACCGACGACTTGTAGAAGGTGGCTGGCAGCGGATGGATGCGAATTGCCCAAGACCGGAATGGTTGTCGTTTATTGGCGATAGGTTGATTGATGGATGGTAATCGTTATTGGGAAGTCAGTGCCCTCAAATATAGTACAAATAGTTTAACCTCCGAGTTCAATTCACCCTTTGGGTTGCAGAGGACCGATACTAGTCGCTCCGAGGAAAAATTGATATTCAGATAAGGTCAGCTGAACTAGTAGCCGACCTCAAATAAGCTTAGGAATAATAAAAGCTAGAAAGATGATATTAAGAACTAGTGATATGTACAATATTCGCTGCTATCCTAAAAGGCTTATTTAATTTTCTTTCACTTCTCTTGACACACAACGTCATCTAGTTTCAAACTAAGCAGAGCTTGTGCTATGATAACTAGACTGACTGATAGAATACTTATATACTTTTTTTTTGTGAATAAATACATATTATACTAGGAAAGCACCTAAACTTCGAAACAAATATTTGTATATCATACAAGCATTTAGTCCGACCCGGAAATCGAACCCGAGACCTCAAGCACAACAGTCGCATTCACTACCGCTGCGCCACCGCGGCAGTTTATGTATTAATAGAATACGTTTGTATTGAAAAATACGACGTAATAGATGTCCATGCGTAGGTTTTTAATCACTGAGAAACAGGGAAACAATAAAATTACTAGAACATCCAGTCAACGAAGTGAACAACACCCGTAAAGCTATCAACCGGTTAGTTTGATATCATTTTTCAGTACAAACGTGCGCCCTTGTCTCGTTGCTACACTGTCTTATAAAGGCCTGAATCCATTGGTTTTTATTGTGAATAATATCTCTAATTAAATTTTTTAAGTTTTGATGCTGATTTTTGGTGATATAGTTTATAAATTGTCCAAATGACGCGGTCGTGACGAATCTTGATCAATTTTAGAATCACGACTGCCTCGATGGTATAACAGTAGCGAAAGTGACTGCTTGAGGTCTCGGGTTCGATTCCCGGGTCGGACTAAATGTTTGTATGATCTGTAAATATTTGTTTTGGAGTTTAGGTATTTTCTGTGTATAATATGTATGTATTTAAAAAAAAAAGAATATAAGTATTCTATCAGTCAGTCTAGTTATCATAGTAGAAGCTCTGCTTAGTTTGAAACTAGGTGACGTTGTGTGTTAAATGTCTGAAATATTTATTATTTATTATTATTATAATTATTTAATTAAGTGTCTTATGTTTTATAAAAAATAAGTAGAATATCGGTTTACTGATAATATGTACAGATGAACGTAGTATATATTAATGATAAATCTATAAAACCTAACTTTGGAATGGTTATATATGCCATTCTAATTTAAAGAGCTCTATCGCTTTCTTACAAGGAGATAGAACTTAATTATTTTATTCTATGATTAAACTGGTATATAGAATATTTGTGTTTGTCGAAAATTACTAGTATTATCACAAGCAAACAGTGTAGACTAGGATTTTAATCTGTTACGAAACAAATGTTCCCACTACCCAGTGTCAGCGTACAGAATTAACAAGGATCGTTAATCCTAGGCCGTTTTATTGTAACCCTAGATAAAATGTCTAAAGTTAGAACTCACAATAACAAACAACCTTCAACAATTTCCCTATTAAATAAACAACAAACGAGAAATAAAACAGAAACTTGTTTTGTACAATTTTGTTTGCGGGAATAACCTTTGAATTGCTTAACGTGATCAGCCTGCAACCATGGTTAGTGCAACCTGGACGAAACGTGACCATAATTATATACGGTAGACATGTTAGTTTAAAAGTAAAAATTTGGTACAGTTTATTTTAAAGCCGGCAAATATCACTTAAATTATTTCATAACTTATATGATTATGTAGAAAAATATGAGAAATCAAAAAAGCACGTAATACAAAAGTACATACAGATATAAAATTACGCATGTTTCTCCGGAGAGATAGGCAGAGGCATATTAAGTGCTCATTTTTCGCCAGAGTTTTGGGCCCACGCAATATGACGATTAGCCGGTGCACCACTTGCAGGCGCGGTTGACTTGGGGCCCTAAGGTTTTGATAACCCTATGCACCCTACAGGATACAAAAGTAAACACCTGACAAATCACTTACCATCTAACAGCTAACGCTACTCTTTCACTTTAGTATTTCCGTCCCTTTTTTAAAACTACTCCCGTAAATTTTAGGAAAGTGACAAGAAAGTTGATACTAATAACCAAAATATTTTAAAAAGAAACTTACTATGGAGCTTCACATATCAGATATCACTTCTTATAATTTAAATTAAGCTACAATGCTAATGAATAGGTTTATATTCATTAGTATTGTAGCCTAATTAAAATTAAGTTACAGTAGCATATTAAGTTGCTTTCAAGAGCTCAGTAGAGTTAGATATACGAGTAGATTAATACTCTACATGCACGTGTTACGATACGGAGCTTACACTCAAACCACAGATTTTGGACTTAAAGTCGATATTAAAATATACAATATATTAGTCTACATATGGATTGAATAGAAAGCTTAAATATTTACATGAATCAAGATTATTTCAACTACAATTAATATAACTAATTATGTTACATAAATATTGATAGACAGATTAGTCAATAGTAAGTACATATTGTTTCATTTACGTCAGATAGTATGATATGTGTACCCATCCACTAAATAATTAAGTCTGTGTTCCGTTAGTAATCAATATATTCGGCTATTAGTCATCATGTACTAAATTATCTGTATTTACCTTAATCTGTGCCGGCATAATAGTAACTGGCCTACGCTCGACTATTTATACAAGGCCTCTATTTATACAACTATTAATTTAACTCCAGTTAGGTAGTTTCAATAGTAATATATTAGTTTAAGTAGTTTTGTATTTGAGCTTGTGTGAAAATAGAAAAAAACATTCTTCTATTCTTTTATGGCTCAAATGTTGGCAATTCAAGAGTAATTAAAAGTGATTGTCTGAATTCTCTTACTAACAAATAAAATTGCTAAAGGAATTGTTTTCGTAATAAATATAATTTATTTTTATTTGTTATTAGTATTTTAAGTGATACTTTTTAAGAACACGACATTTTTTATACTCAAAGTTAAAATACATCATACACCTATATCAGAAGAAGATAAGTTCTATTTTTATTATTTTTATATTCATTAAAGCAATTTTAACCTCGTGATAGTTGTTAAAAATCATCTAATCCATCTGTGTGGTAAGAGACTCCCGAGTGTTCTATATTGTAGTACAAATAGCGACTTCACGCAACGAAAAGTTGAATAAACCATGTAAGACCCCACACGGCGGCATTGGTGTCTATCATCACGTCATTAATTAAGTTTATAATCAATCGTTTACAAATAACTTTCGTTTGCTGCAGTCACTTAAGTGAAGATTGAAGAAAATTAATTGTTTTTTGAAAGTATACTTTCAGTATAATATATATTAGTAAGTTTAATTTTATCTGGCTTACTCTAGTAGGTCTATCTCGTAGGTCTACCTATCTGATAGATCGCTACGGGCAATGAATATGTACATAATTTCCTATAGTGTATTATGTATGTATTTAAGTAAAGTAATAGGAACGGTGAGTGTAGAGTAGATAAAAAAAAATTGTAATCATACTTAAATAAGTCAACTTATTGAAATAATTAAACACAATCTCAGTTACTTACAGTAAATGGATGAAAGTGGGTTAATAATAAAGCTCATTTAAAACTAAGACGCCTAATGACACATACTAAACATTTTTTCTAATCAACATTTATCAACTTGCCTTGTTAGTGTTTAATTATAAATCGACTATTGAAGGAAAGTGTTCAGTTTTTTTTATCCAATACAATAAACAACGTAACAAGATTTTCATATAAGGTTTAATTCATATAAGCTTTAATTCAAGTGGTCATTTTAATTCTGCAAAAAGCATTTTTATGGCAGTGGTGCTGATTAGGCTATCGCAATTACATTCAAACACGCAAAAGAAAAATACTCAGAATACCGTCACGGGAACGGAAAGTACTATTTAGTATAAGAAATTGAGATTTATATTCATAACACTTCGAGTAAGCTTCTGTGCAAGCATTTTATTTTTGATTTTAAATAATTATTCAGCACGATGCTGAATTATTTCATTGCATTTGCAACCACATGGTTATTGTAGACTTAATTTTAATATATATATAACAAAAGACTTAATTGTAATGTTATATTATGTTTCATTTTTTTTGTTTTCTCGTATGTGTTAATGTTGTATTAGCAGTAAAAAAACAATATTAAATACCTGGGAAGTTGGTGCTGATATCCGAAATACAGGGCCTAGTTCGACTACAGAAACTTTATCACTTACATTTAGGAAATAATACAGCCAATCAAAGATGTAACCTTGAAATTCTTGTGAATTGAAATATTACGCAATTGCATTTGGTGTAATTTCCTAGCCAATATTCAAGAAAAAATTACTGTTATTTTTAATCATGTGATTATTGTATTTGAACGTGACTTTTTATACGACCTTAAGAAATCTTTAACTGCTTAACCAAAGAAGTATTGAAAATATCACATTATCTACATGAAATGGAATTTCTAGGTAGAGGTTGGGATTGTAAAGATTATATTGATTGCCTCTGTGGTACAGTAGCAGGTAGTATACTCGACTGCTATGTTGGACCACATGTTTATATGATCTACTAATGTTTGTTACGTAGATTAAGTGTTTGCTATTCCATGAATATATTTACAAAAAATATACTATATGTAGGTATTCTATCACTCGATCGAGCTTTCATAACACAAGAGCTCTGCTTAATTTTAAACTAGATTACGTTCTAGATCAGATATCTCCATTTTTTTTTTATATTTCTACTAATATTAAGTTACTTCTTTGAGCTAGTTTCTAAAATAACTCATGACATGGGAAGAATGCATTAAGACTATCACTCGAGTCTTTCAAATCTACAGAGTAAAAGGATGATAATGTGCGCTGACTTCTAGAGAAAAGCATTATTAATAGATACGTTTAAATAGGTACGTGCTTTAGCATTTTTTTTAAATATTGGAGTTACATTCATATTGTTGAGAAGAATAGTACTGCAACCCAACTCTTTTTTAATTTTAATCACAATATCATTGTAAGAGAACCACGTTTCGGCACAGGCTGCCTTGACAGGGTGGATACAACAGCGTTACACAAAACCGATGTAAAATTGTCATTACCCATTTATGAGTACAAAGACAGTAAGGTTTTCGTATACTGAATTGGAGTCCTCCTACCTTCTAATACTGAAAAGGGGGAAAAACAAATAAAGGATGACAACGCACTTACACATTTTGAGTTGCACGTACTATAAACATTTTGCACTTTTACCTTCTATTTTGCAAAAAAATCAGCTGATCTATAAAAGAAAACGACGGGCCAAGTGGTTTCTCTTTTCAAAAATAGTTAGATCCTATAAACTAGTTCCTCATCCATATCGCTTTCAGTGAATTGGGTCACCACAGTAACTTACCAGGTAAGAAATAGAACGTAAGTGCAATTTACATGGAGGACAGTTCGAGACCTTGGGCCATGTGTAGATAAATAACTAATAGACTCGATAACATAGAGTCTGCGTAAACAGACCGCACAAACAACGAAACAGAAGTTTAAGATTGCACAAATATCTAAACCACGTGACTGAAATTTTGTAATAGATTATTTAAATTTTAAGTTGTTTATTCGTATTTAACTCCGCACCGCAGTGTTACCCACGGTTTATAATTTTCTAGCCAGTTTCACGAGAACACTACATTTTTTCGGTATAAAAGTAGTTAATTCCAGTTATCAGTAACGGTCATGCAAAATTTATGAAAATCGGTCCAGCTGTTGAGCGTGAGGAGGTAACAAACATTCGAACACATACTCACGATTGATAACGATAATTATGAAGTTTGCATTTTTAACTATTAAACTGATGCGATAATCTTAAAAATACACATATTATAATATTTGTTAATACTGTCAAGAAAAGAGTGTATTCTTATCTCAAAGCGAATAAAGTACTTGTGACTTTTGAGTTACAATGTCTAGGGGCGACGAAAGTCTCCCATTATCCCACTCACTTCTCTCATGTGTCTTATCAGTTCATTTGCTTTTATCACCTAAAAATTTATAGGTACAGTTTAATCATCTTATAGAAACAAATAAAAAGACATTATCTCTTAAACTATCAAGAAAAAAGTGCATTATTAACTCAAAACGGACAAAGCACTTGCGTCTGTTGACTTACAGTGTCTAGGGAGGACGGAATTCTCTCACTATCTGTTCATTTGAACTTACCATATAAAGATGTGTATGTACAGTTTTAACTATCTTGAAAAACAAATAAAAAGACCTAACCTCCAAACTATCAAAAAAAGCGTGCATTCTAACCTTAAAGCGGATAAAGCACTTGCGATTGTTGAGTTACAGTGTCTAGGGACGTTGGAAATCGCTCATCATCAGGTTTCCCATCATTATAAAGATAATAAGTCCCATAAAGATATATAAGTATAGTTTCAACTGTCTTATAGAAAACAGGTAGTAGTATAGGGTGGGCCAAGAATTCGTTAACATTTGAAGAAATCGTTTAAAAAAACAATTTGATAAATTATAAAAATTGTGTATTTACAACAAAGTTAATTAGTTGGAATCTATGTTTTAAAAATTACATCGTCTAAATGACCACCGTTTCGACGTTTGCATTCACCGAAATTTACGAATACTCGCCGGCCAAGAGCTCACGGGATCACCGACATCCTTTCGCTGTTTTTTTTTTCTTTTAGTTAACGTAGTGTATTTGTTTTATTAATGTAGACACGATTCTTCAAATAGCCCCATAAAAAAAGTCTGCTGGGGATTGATCTGGACTTCTGGGTGGCTATATGTATTTAGATAATACTATCGAACTTAGTCCAAGTAAATAACAATTCTAATAAAAATATTTAACACTATATAAAATCACTTAGCAATCCTACCATGAGTACGTCTCAATAGAATTCTGTCGCATCTCTGTATTATGGCGAGGGCCACTTAAAGAGATTGCTCTGAGCCCTCTACGCAGCACATTCATTCTCCCAAGATAGAATTCAGTTAATATGAGCATTCTGTGCAAAAAATATACTGCCCCTAGTGCCGAAATAAATATTGTTAAGTACAACGTGAGGCCGTCTATTGCAGAATGTCCTGATATATCTGCGCTGGAAGAAGATAATGTTATTTAATAATAAAAGGAATTCTCCAAGCTACTTTTAATGTTCACGCTGAATAAAATGTATTACGTTACGACTGTGTTACACATAGAACCTAGGTTCTATAAATTTTGTTTGTTTTAACGTTGAACGTCACGATTTTAATCAATATAGGACCACCCTTATTCTATATTATCGTAACTCGAAAATTTTAGGAGCCGATATTTTCAAGCCTAAATATTCTGATCATTTATCAAACTATCTAAACAGAAAGTCCCTTTGCACGTACTCTGAAGGACCCTCACAAACCAAAACATACCAAAACCTTGCATACAAGAACAAAATTAATATTTACTTTTTTCCTTATCTGTACCAGTAGCTACTGCAATATCAACCTAACGACGTAAGCGGGTACAACCGAAAATATTTACCTTACATTACCTGCCGCAAGTATGAGTAATTTTCATGTGATATATGTATTCCTTATCTTTACAGTGTTTGACGCACAATTCAGTAAATACAAACGAAATTGGAAAGGATATTTACTTTCCTAAATATTTTTTACCATTAAATGACTGAAGACTTCCGTTGGAGATTGTACCATATAGATTTACTTTTTTGTATATAAGTTATAAGTATTAAATTTAATAATAATTTTTACTTTTTTGTTGTTCATAAATCAGAGTTAGTCAAAAATTAACTAATATTAAATTAACAATACTTGTGCTCTTGTCTGAAATTAATCAAAAAAGTATTACTAAACATAATACTTTTTTGTACTTACGTCATGTGAACACAACTGTTTTGTTGGCCGCATGTGCGACTGCCGATCAAGAGGTCTCGTGTTCAATTACCGTTAACAATTACAATTATTGTTTTTGACTATTTCTGGTTATAGAAACAGCCCGGAGTTGCGAAGTCGGGATCTTAACCCCCGTGCCTCGGAGAGCACGTAATGCCGTTGGTCCTGCACCTAATATCACCCCGGTTGTGTCCGATAACCGAATGTGAAAGTGAGGGAACAGAGAGTGCTCCTTTGTTCGCGTATACGCTTGTGCGCTATAATATCTCCTGCATAATTAGCTGGTCTCCGTTGAGACTGGCCGCCGTGGGCGAAATTCATTAGGAGTACATCATCATCATATAAATACAAGTAAACCAGTATATCGTCAGACCAAAAAATGTAGAACGACGTCTGTAAATGTATAGTTTAATTTTTTAATCTCAATTTGAATAATAAACTTTTGGCTTTCTAAGTTGTATAGTATTGTTTACGTCACTTTTTCGGAATTTTCAATGGGCTTATAATACCAATCCATAAACATTTGTTAAATTCCATATTTACTAGTTAACATGAAGCAACGTTTTTCTTGATGTCTGATGAAAGATCCGGAAAATCGTAAGACCGTTTGAGCAACTGATAAACTATGCGGTATTAATTAACTTTTCCCTTAACAAAAAAATCCAATTAATGCATTTCATGGGAATTCTTCGTAAATGGTAAAATGCTACTTACTTCCTACGTGTTGCCCTATTACGGATAATCTATGTCGCGACTTTGTACACCTACTTTTACTCACATTCGTGATTTAAGTACTAGATCATTTAATGGGCTCTTATTTTTCAATCTCAATCTTATTAAATATTGCTCCACTAATGTTAACGATATGTTTATTATTGTTGTATAAGTGGGTAAGCAAGCAGATGAGCCACCTGGCAGTAAATGACTACCACCACCCAAAGACACCTGCACCTTGAGAGTCAAAAGTACATTGTTGATCTAGGAGTCTCCCCCTTGAGGCAGGGGAAGGGTTTTGGGCTCCGCTAACCTCACAGAAAACAACGAAAGAATTACTTAGCGCCAGTTTTATGTAACTCCTGTTGAACATTTCCATTCGTGCTGAAGCATGGTTCTTTTAGTATGTGCTTAAGCTTAAATTTACATCACTCAGCTCGCACTCATAATTAAGAATTTCAATATATTCTTTCTGTGATGCATTTTTACTACTCATTGTTGTCAACTTATTAGGTTTGATGTGAAGAGACCATTTCCAGTTTTAATATTGGTACATATTAATACTAATAATGGCAACTTATACATTTGTGTAGTTATAGTATATAATAGAAAATATAGGTATGATTTTTAACTTTTTAAACACTATAAGTATATGAGTAAAATGTGTCTGCATACATATGCTATTGTCCGTGTATATGACGGTCAAATCTTTTTATAAAGACGGAAAAAAGTTATAAAGTTTTTTCCTTGAAGAGTTCTAGAAGTTGTCACCAACGTGCCGACCTCCATCATCAGAATATTTCCATAAAGAAGCCTTATAAAATTTTGTTTTAACATTAACAAATCTAAAAGTTTGCACTTGGACGGGTCTCTGGACCTTTGTTTCTGTCTACAAAAAGTTTTCGGTTTCGTAATTTTTGTTTAGCATTAGGGCGGGTTTTCAAGAAATTTATTTTGAATTCTGTTGGGTTAAGTTCGTAATGAGCAAAATTTATCGTTTGATTTATAAAGAAAGGAGCAAAATTCATGTTTAGTTAAATAATTGAAAGTTAGACTAACTTTTATTTACTAGTATTCTTAGCGAAATTAAATATATTTCTCTAAATTTCAATGCTTTCGCCATTTTCAATTATAAACAAGAGTGATAATGATATTTCCATTCTCCTAATTCTATATTAAATGAATAAAAATTGTGAAAGTAAGCATGTAGCTCTTTACTTAAGTCTATGGATACTAATAAGTAATCTAATATTCCGAGACTTTATGCTAGTATGCTTTTTTTGATAAGAAAACATGTCACAGGAAAAGATCCAAGATATATAGCGATTAGGACTAGAGCGCCCGAAGCTCGTATATTCTAACCAAAATAAGAAAGGACAGAAAATGTTCTCTTCTCTACACGGCCCTAGTGCCAACATAATTCAATGTTACGCAACTCGTTTTGGTAGTAAACCAACCCGGCATTTCGACATGAGGTCCAATCTACACAAATTGTTAGTACAAACACCATCTAATCTGATACTTAGACGTGTTTGGAAGAAAAATCACAACTTTCCCCAAATACACATGATTTACAAACAAGTTAAGAGAAGCATGATCACCCACTTAGGTAAGTTTTCTTATATGATAAGTAAATAATGGAAGTTTATTGAACGTTACACGAACACCCAAATGCGTCTTTTTCTTTGGATTAAGTACTTCCTAACTAGTTGTTGACGTTTTAGATTAGATTGATATCGCTTGTTTTTAGATATCAAATGTCTACTGGGGGTATAAGGTCAAGTTTAATACACTAATGCTAAGTGGAATAATGTTTTCTTTTTCTTTCGTTGTGTATTCTTGACACGTGTACAAGGTTCATTCATAGTTTGCGTACTGAAATCGATTGTTATTAATGAACAATTTTGATTTGGTTGAATGTGTATGGAAGTGAAGAAGTAGTGTACACCGAACATTTACAGACCAAAATGGTGATGTTTTAAAGAAGGGCCATGTAAATAGTATCTGGAACCGACGAGCATATTTATGTACGTATGTAACTGAATATGTAAGTTTATGACAGTTCTATACATTTATTGATGAAAAATTATAACCTCTGATTTCAAACTGGGTGCACATACCTTACAAAATTTCTTCACCACTCAAAGGTTGGTTGGTAGAGAATGCTTATGGAATTAAAATGCGCGATGTTATTGTATGCATCAAGTTTTTAAATAAATAAATACGTACAATAATACACTGCTCTAAAGAGTACTATTCAAGATAGATTTTACGATTGGTTTTTCGTAGCCATCGTGTGCTTGCTTAAGAATATTAGATACGGAAACGAAACTAAAGATATCCAATTATAGTTTATTTATTTAGTCAGATAATAATAATAAATAATATATATATAATAATAAATAATATAAATAAAATAATAAATATTGCAGACATTAGACACACAACGCTATCTAGTCCCAAACTAAGCACAGCTTGTACTATGAGTACTAGAAACTGATATAAATACATATATATATTTTTTTTAAATGCAAATAAATTATACATAGAAAACACTCAAACTCCGAAATATTTGCAGATCATGTAAACGTTTAGTTCGACTCGGGAATCGAACCCGAGACCATATTTTGTATTGTTTAACCTCAAAAGTTATGAAATAAATGATCGAAAATACATGACAATACATTTTAAGTAGTTTGGTAGTGAATCCGTCGGTATTATTATGTTTATTCAATATTTCTTGTCGTAAAATGGAACGCATTCTTTTATATTCTGTAATGAAACATATCATCGTTTACTCCATTATACGGAACACGTCAGCGGCTGTCTCATTACCGAGGTGGGCACGTCTCTAACGAGACGCGTGACAGACGTGGCGCCTTAAATATTGAGCCTTTTATTCACCTTCGGATACTCGAATATAGTAAGGTACGGTTCGAAACCACGTATCAATATTATCCTGATAGAAATGTCAACCAAGAAGAGTTAGGTTTGTAAAGTGTTAGGGATGCAAATTATACTAGGAAATGTCTAAGTTTTTATATCTATAAGTAAACTGTCAATTCGTGTTGTTCGTTTTGTGACTTTGAAAAAACGGGGAATTACTATGTTCGGCATTACCAATATTTGCGTAATCAATGGACTGTATGAATTTTGTGTGAAAAGAGGCTCTATTGTCAGATCTGACAATGAATGTAAGTCTCAAACATCAAAGGGACACGTAGTTTGTTTCTCGTGTTATTTTTTTTTTTATATGCAAACAAACTTTATATTTTGTTCGCTTTTGTTTTATTACATTTAGCTTTCTTAACGGTTACAGTTTTAGGCTTTTTTTATTAAATAATCAAGTGCAGAAAATTGCTACTAAAACTCGTAATCTTATTTAAATAAAATGCTAAAATATACTAGTTTCTCCACGTTCCATTCTGTAGTAATTAAATTTTAGTTCGGGGATTAACCCAATCAATAGGTATTACATACATTTTAAGAGATAGTGCAAACTGTTCAAAACTTCTAGTACTTCAAAGGGTTGTAAAACTTATTGATCTCATTAATTACCGACTTACATTATTTCAGCCATTCGGAGATAGAAATGTAGATTACTTTAGCGTAACACAAACGAGTAGTATCAAAATGGCTATAAAACAAGTATGGTATATAGATCATTTACCACCAGGTCACCCACCTGCTCATTAACCCCTTATGTCACTAAAAAACAAAATAAAAAATGTATTCTTATTGAATAGGTATTTTTTTAATTTAAGTAAGCTAGTAATATAATACATATTTAGTGATTTATTCTGATATTCTTAAAATAGCTCCCTCTTCTGATATATAATTATCTCGTGTATGATGTTTGTTGTCACACTCCTTTAAAATAGCTCGACCGACTTTAATGATGGACTACGTGGATGGTGCAGTAGTTTAAGCAGTTACGACGCCACTTCTTTAAAGAGAAAAAGAAATGAGAATAGGCGGTAAAGTATTTTTCACTCTCCTACTTTATTGCTCATTTTAAATAACGACTTCATTTCTTTAACAAATCAATATGGTAGAATCACGTTTACTATACCATCTAGTATTATATAATAATTCGTTGCTATTCAAAGTAATCTTATGAAAATTTTATCAAAGTGTATTCGAGATAAGCCCTGTATAACTGGAATATAGCTAGACTGGTTAAATTCATGTTTTCGACGAATATAAAAATAATAAATATTATATACTCAACTCATAAAATACTATACGTGACCAATCACGCAATCACTGCACAGTCTTACGTCAGTAGCCTCAGTCGCATTTCTTTTATGAGCACGTCAAAGTTCAAATACTCATGTTGAATTTTGATATAGGCCGAGCAATTTATCATTGTTTGAATGACGTCTTAATTAGCCTGTCCTTACCTTGTGTTTATGTCGTGACCCAATTTAAAATATAACGTCATACCTTAGGAATATGTGACAAAATTGTAAATGTTTTTTTTTAAATTAAGCATATTTATAACGTGACTTTTGATCACACATTATGTCTATTATTTTAGAATATATGGTTGTTTTTTTAAATTCGGAAAATATAATAGGTATTCCATGATTTAATTACAAAATTTAAAGATATGCACATCCTAACGCACCTCTTAATACACTTTTCTCTTAACCATAACTTATATTTTTTCGTTTTGTTGTCACCAGGAGGAAACAAAAGAACTACCGGTCGTTCCCAAGTGCTGTCCAAGTGGTCAGAACCTCACTGTCGTGACGGAGGAAGATGGACACCACAAGACAATCTGTGCTCGATCCACCCTGACGTTTCAACCGGTGTTCCATCAAGCCAACGAAACTCACATCTTCAGTTATGACAGCAACGTGTACGAGACCATCGTGGGAAGCCCCTGTCGATACGATAAGTAAATAAAGGTTTATTTTCTTTTCTATAGATAAGTTTAGTTAGATTAGTAACTTAGTACGTTTCGGGTCCTCATTTGTTACATGTAATTAGTTCTTATTACTTATTTTATATATGTACTCTACAATAATATTATTCAATCGTTAGTTTTCGTATACTTATCAGGAGTATCTGTTTTGATATAGAATGTACCATATATTTTTTCCGTATGACTAACAAAGAGAATGACTTGCTGATCGGTTAAGTATTGTACAAACACATTATTGTAGATAACTTCTAATAAATTAATCTTTGAAATTGTAAGTATTTATTTTACTTATAAATTTATGAATTACATTTGTACATGGGCGGACTTAAAACTCAGGGTATTCTCTTTCAGTCAACCTTCGAGTGGTGTAGAAATTTTATTAGGTAGTAGCTCTGCAGAGGTTAGATACATGTTGTTAAGTACTAGACAATCAAGAATTATCTATCTTATCCGAAATATTATCATTCTTTTATAATAAAAATTAACCGACAGATCTAATACAAAAAATTATTCACAGATATAAAATGGATCCTGATGAAAACAGCAATGACGAGTTCTATCTCTTAGTCAACGGTTCGCTGTTCATTCCGTACGCCAAGCCCTTTCTGCTGGGGACTAAGGATTACTGTATGGAGACATTCTGGAACGAATCGGCCCCAGCAGGTATTACGTTACCAGTTGTGTGCTTTACGACGCCGCCAGAAGAGACTAAAACGTCAGCGACACTTATTGTCTATGCAACAGGTTTGTAGTCTATGGTTTATATTTCCTATTAAAAGTTTTTTTTGAAAAACGGTTTTTAAAGTAAAAGTTTTCTAAGTTATAAATGGTGTAAAAAATAAGGGGTTTTCATGGCAAAATAAATAAATTAATATTTCGGACATTTGACACACAACGTCATTTAATTTCAAACTAAGCAGAGCTTGTGCTATGATAACTAAACTGACTGATAGAATACTTATATATTTTTTTTTGTAAATAGATCCATATTATAAAAAGAAAACACCCAAACTTCGAAACAAATATTTGTAGATTATGCAAACATTTAGTCCGACCTGGGAATCGAACCCGAGACCCCATGCACAGCAGTCGCATTCACTATCGCTGCGCCACTGAGGCAGTTACATTTTAAAAAGCGTTTTTAATTTGTATAATTTCGACACAAGCGACCATTTCTCGCCTGATTAATATTTGAAATTTATAAAATATAAAACAATTTAACCGATATTGTTATCTTTGTTTTATCGGCAAACAATAACATACTATACATCGAGTTAAATATGATTATTTAATTAGGTTTATAAAATTGATATTCTGATTTTGAATAAATAAACAATAAAAAAGTAATTAAGTATCACTGAAATTGCTACCTCAATTAACATTCACGTTCGAGAGTACTGATCAAGGGTTTTTGTCAAGCCTGAACTAGATTTATTAACTTAGTTTTATATTTTACTTATTAAACGAAAATCATACAAAAAACATGTGGAAGTAAGATTAAATATTTATTTAAGTAACTGTATATAATAATTGAGACAATATCTAACATATAGTTGTGTTTTTTCTTTGCATATTTAATCATTATTGTCATATTGAAGGATGGTTCTCGTCTGACTCAAATCTTTGCATTTATTATTTACACACAAACCTAACATTATTTCTGTGTACATTACGATATTTAAGTATTGTTCCATCAATAATAAATCTATCACGTAACATACGGAAATAGGGCTGTAGGCCGTCCATGTTGACTTACGTGGGAGTAGATTCAGCTGCAGGTTTTGGTTTAAGTAAATAGTAAGTTCGTGACTAATTAAGTTCACTTTTTGTTGCCAAGTTGTTGCCTCGCAACAAATTGTTTACTTCATTACGACAGTCTAGTTACATAGAAAAGCTTAACTACTTGATCGTTATTCTAGTTTCTAAAATAATTTTCTTGGACGTACTGGATTAGAGAAGTTATGTCTAGAAATATTTTATTGTTGCTATTTATTTTTATTATTTCAGATTTGTGATAGTTACTAAGTGGGGCAAAGTAATATATGTCTTTGCTTTTATAGCTTTTTCTTTTTTTATCACTTGCCTACATTATATTGTACTCGTATATGAATTATTTGAAGTTACGTGACTGGTGTTTTGTTTGTCTTCTACATTATACCCATCTTAATTTGCAAAAGTTTGCATGTTATAGTCTTTACTACAGTATCTTGCGGGGTTTATAGGAGTTACACAAATGCTGTTGTCTGTTGGTAAATAATAGGTCTAATACTTAGTCCAATAAAGTTAGTTTGATTCTTATCTTAACGGAATGGCTTTTGAATGTGGTTGACTTCTATATGCTTAAGGTAGGTAGGTAGGTAGGTTTTATTAGGTAGTAGAGCCAAGCTGATTTTATCACGAATGGGCCGGCTCAACCGGGGCAGTACTACCCTCCCACAGAAGATCAACCTAAAGCGACAGCATCCGTGCTGTGGTGTTTCGTTAGTGAGTGCGAGACCGTAGGCCCATTGATGCAAGGGTGACAGTTGTCATGGCAAGTGTGTACAATATAACGCCACGATGAATGTCATGCCTTTTACGTCCCCAAACGAGGCGTGAAAAAGCATCTTACTAGACCCCATAGTGTGGGTTACCATATTGCATTGTCTGCATTCACAATGAGTATGGTGACTTTAACTCTTGGATTCTATTTATGCTTTACATCAGGCTGAGTAGTACTTTGGCAAGCTCGTAAATAAACAAGGTAGAGACCTAGTGTTTTGAAATCTGTGTTAATCTTCATGTCTAATTCTTCAGAAAAAATGTTTTTTTTCAATCATGAATCAGATTTCCAAATTGTAACTTTAAGTGTGGTCGTTAAGGTATTATTTTAATTTTTAGGTCTGCTAATATCAGTGCCGTTTTTGCTAGCGACGGCATATGTTTATTTGTTCATTATGGAGCTCCGCGACACTCATGGCAAAGCGCTTGCATGTCACACTCTGTGTTTGGCCGTAGCCTTCACGTGTTTAGCCACTACGCAACTGGCGGGACACGCCTTTCCTGTTGTGGCGTGTACTATTATGGGTAAGTTTTGGAAATTACAGAGTTGTTGTAACTTTCAGTACGTTTAAGGTAAATTATAGAGATTTAGTTAGAGTGTTTTGAATTTTTCATTTTAAAGTAGACTGTAATTGTTACTATTGTAAATCCTGAGAGATTTTAATTTTCATATACTTTTATTGTTCGGATTGGATGACTTGAAATTGGTCTCTCTTTAAGAGTTCACCTAATTTTAATTAGATGTCTATGTTACATGAGCTTCAGTTAACGATAACATTAATTACTGGTTAAAATTGAATCAATTATTTCCATATAGTGTGTGATGGCTGCACATAATAATATACTAATTCTGTACATTATCTTTCAGCGTATCTCATACAATTTTCATTTGTATCCTGCTTCTTTTGGCTGAATGTCATTTGTTTTGATATATTCTTAAATGTTCGGTGAGTAATTTTTTTAGATACTAAGTCTACTTAAAAGTCATGTGTAGAGAGTTTAGATGTATATTTATAAAGACATATGAATATAAAGACTTTTTTATGTATGACCTTTGAGTTTAGAACTTTGAATGATAAAATTAAGTATGCCTTTTTTCACCTCAGTACTTTGAGTTCAACGTTGATACTTTTCCAAATCACAGTTAATACATATATAAACTTTAACAAAACTCATAAACTTATTTTTTCTTGACAGGAGGTATATAAACTCATCAGTAACAAGACGCAGTATGCGGCGAAGGTTTGCATGGTACTGCGTGTATGCAATTTTATTGCCCTTACTTTTGCTAGTAATCACGATTACCATGGAACTATCTCCAGCGGTGCCAAGCACATTTTTGAAGCCTAATTTTGGTGTAAAAGGATGCTGGTTTAAAAGTAAGTCAAGTAATAATTCACTATTACTATTCTTTCAACTGTATTTTGATCCAAGTAGGAAGATATAATAAATGGTGAATCAACAAACTTAAAAATAAAACAAAATGAGATATTTTCATGAGTAATAAGTAACTAAATTATTATAATTTTCTTTCTGAATTTTGATTTGGCCATATAAAGAAAATTAAATAATGTATCTCTATATAATTTAAGGCCTCAAACGGGTGTTTTTAGTATCTAAGTCACAAAAATAATAACTGAATTTACTAAAAAAATATTTCATTTCGTACAAACGAAACCAATTCTTTTTGTGAAAGTTAACTTTTAGAAATATATATTCTGAAATGTAGCTCTTTAACGACCTTCAAAAGAGGTCGTCGTTCAGTCCCAGTAGAGTTAAAACGCAGCCTATTTTACTTTCTTTCAATATTTCGTCTCTTTATTTAACTAAATTCGTTAAGAATAGAATAATATTGAAATTAGATTTAGAAATAGTGCGTCTGTTTTATCATTTTTATAAGATTACACAAATTCATGGACTTTTTAGTTTTGTATTTAGATATTACTTTTTGCAAGTGTGTGTGTGAAGAAAAAAATGATATCTAGAATGTCAATCATCATCAACAGCCTTCAACAGTCTTCTTTTCGAAATGGGCCTCTCCGTGGCAACAAGGTTTTGGTCTTCTACATCACGCTGACCAGACGGGTTGGCATAGAGTTTGTTTCGGGTTTTCCTTCTCTTTGCAATGGCGTTGTCTTGGATATTTCGTTCCCTTATGGCATCTTACGACATGCATGGGAGCAGGTGGTGACACTCTGTGTTCTTAATACGTCACCACACGGAGACGGAATTGATTGTCAATATCATCATCATCATCATCATCTTAGCCCAAAGACGCCCAGTGCTGGAAATAGGCCCTCCCCGAGGTTCTCCCCAACAGTCGGTCCCGTGCCACCCGCATCCAGTTTCATCCTGCGACTTTCACTAATATCAGTATTATAACTATAAATTGTTTTGCAGCGGATGAAGCAGCATTACCATATTTCTACGGTCCGGTGGCATTGATCCTTTGCAGCAATCTTATCATATTTATCCTCACCTCGAGAGCTTTTGCTGTGCACTACAATAAGCTAAAAGATGTCACCCGTAAGTTTCATAACAAAAAAATGATGTTCTATTGTGAAAAATCATACGAAATTCGTGTGAAGTACTCTAGAAGTTTTGAATGTTAGGTGAATCCTGAAGAAAATTAAAAAATGGCAATAAATTCTATTGGTTCAATGAGTAGCGATTCTGACTGCTAATTGCAAATTCCCTCCAGGACAAAGAATATTACATAATGAGCTCGAGTATGTAACTATGCATAGGTATATCAAACTATCAAATGTCAAGTTAATTCAAACTTCCTAATGTTATTTCAACCATTTTCGTTTAAAAGATTTTAAATAATACTGATTAATGTTCTTAGACTAATTACTTCGAAAAACCTTCAGACCTTTAAGCGATGATTGTTTGTATTTCCTGCGATACTAATACTCGTTACCAAGAACCTTGGATTTGCTGAGTGTTTTGCGTTTCTTAGTATATTCTGCGCTGGTACGCTATTATGAAGTTATAGAGTGTTAGTAGTTTAGTGAGGATTCGTGTTATTGCACAATTCGTGTTATATATTTTGAGAGTTCAACTGTACTTTACTTTTTTTTTTATTAAAACAATTAATAGCATCAAACACCATTATTAAAAATAAAATTTAGCAAGTGAGCTCAACATTAACTCATTAACATAAAATTCTTGATAAAAATGATTTATTACAAGTAGCAAAACGTTAATGTTTTCGAAATTAAACATATTGCTTTATGTTAGTACCTTAATAGTTTTATATATGATCGTAAATCCTTTGAATAATTTTATGAGTGATTTTCAATAATAAATCGTTTGAACAACAAAAGATGATAGTCGATAAATTATGATTGACCACGTAGTTTGTTTAGCAATTATATCTTCTTAGTCATAAACTTCTAGGATAATTTTATTCAAAGACCTTAAAATATTTATGATTGTGTACTTATATTTAGTTAAAAGATTATTGACACGTCTCTTTATAATATGCTTAATTCCTGCGAAGACATTAACCTCGTCGCCTAAGATACAGTGTCGGTCAGGCTTTGACATTATGGATGATGGATTATTGTAAACATCCAGTAAATGAGTACGTTATAACTCAAGTTACATGTTAAAATACTGGATTTTATTAATAGTATTCAGGTATTTTTAATAGAAGTTAATTTATCTTTTCATTCTTGCATTTTCATAAGGTTCCTAAAGTAATTATTTTAATTTTATTTAGTATGGAACTATATACTGACTTTAAGAGTTTAATTTATGGAAGTGAGAAAATTAGCAAGTACCACAGCAGATAGACGAAATCTAAGGTCACTCACTTTTTCAGTTACCTTTAAACATTCTTATAGTATAGATTAACCATCTCTGTTTAACAGCATTGGATCTGATGCATTCAGACTTCAGTACGTCGGACGACTGGGTGCGCCTGAGTACAGTGCTGGGTCAACCGGTACCGGAGCAGACATCGTCGCCCCCCAGAGAAGCACCTGTTAAATCCAATCAGAGGCTAAAGAAGTATAAGAAGCTGTACGTGATATAACAAATTCTTATTAAAATAATATTAATACTGTTAAAAATACTGACGATCACCTATTTTGTTCCTAGATTTCGTATGTGTTGTCTCCTATCTGCCATTATGGGTCTTTCCTGGGTGCTTGAAGTAGTCTCATGGGCAGTTGGAGCAGGTGATTCAGCAGTTTCAGTATGGTCAGTGTTCGACCTGATCAACGCGCTTCAAGGAGTTTTCATTTTTGCCATATTTGTTTTGCAACAACCCGTCCGTTCTCTTGTTAGGGTAAGTATTTTTAACAATATAAATGTTCTATAAGAAAGTTTATTACTAATATACTACACTAGATTTCTTACATTTTAATAGAATAAATATTAAATATAACTTAAAATTAAATTTAAAAGCTGAAATTTTGTGTTTTGAAGTGAAGAATTCTTTTTTTGAGGCTATTTCACCTTTTAATTTTTTTTCCCACAGTCTTCACACATATTCTCAACGTGTAAAAGAAAAACCAATGGATCCGAAGTATCTGTTGTAAGCGAAAGAAATGTAATGTTACGATCTGGTAGAAGAGACTATGTGTAATGCAGTGTGAGAATGCGTGACTAACATGTTCGTGAAGAAATCATTGGATGTAACTGCTGGAGACTGATAAAGGTAAAAGTATTATTCATTAATTGTGAGTGGCTCAAGACGAAATCTTCTTGTTGCTTTGTATTAAAAGTATTCGATTTCTACTTGTTGTAAGTTTAGAATAATCTCACTGAGATTATAAAAATAAATCTTAACACATTTCGGGATAAAAATGGTTTTGTTCTAATCATTTAGTATTGTAATTCGAGCCACTCTAAATATCTTCGGAGTAATATCGCAAAAGTTTATGTGTATAAAACTCAATCATATTTTCATTCCTGTGATAGCGCCTAAATACTTTATATAAATATTGATTTCGCAGAGATTATTTTGCTTGTATCTTGTTTTTATTCACCCTCAATATTTTGTCTACATTTATTTTATTTTAAGATTATAAGTTACCGTTACTGAGGCTGGTTTATACCTACAGTTAATCTACAAATTGTTAAGTTTGTTTTTAGAACTATTGTTGTATTGTTTTTCTTTAGTAGAGGGAGTTTATTCGAAATATATTTATTTTTTACATTAGACGATATGACTTGATTTGCATATAAGTATGGCGTCAAAGTTAAAAATAATGTTTGGTTTCAAAGTTTCTTCAAAGCTTACCCTAAATAGAGTTATTATTAGAATATTCGGACTCCATAGTGGATTTTCAGAATAAAACCTTAAAGGCTTTTTATAAAATATTCTGAATTAAATTTATTCAAGGCAATAGAATCTAAGTTGACATCCGAACTAGTTGAAGATAATTTTCTAAATTCAAATCACGTCAAGGGCACCAGTAACCACTTAATGATAAGTAGGTTAATCAGATTTGGCTGTATGTAAAAAACCCTGTCTGTTAAACTTAAATGGCTAACTTTAACTTTTTTTACTTTATGTTTTATATTATTTTTATGAAATTAGAGTGGCGTAAAACATTTTTTTTTGAATATTTTTACAAATGAAAACAATTAACTCAACTTTTCTGTAAGAGTCATAATCGTTTAATGTAAATGATCCCGTAAATAGGTTAGTACTACTTGTTCCAGCCTGCTTGTTAAACGTATGGTTGTTAACACTTAGGGTAAGAAAATTAAATATTTTTATAAGGTGCATGACCAAGTTAATGATTTTATCTTAGCAATAGCTGGTTAACATCAGCTACGAAACCTACATTCTTAGACAAGTAGTGCCATACTATAGAAAATAGTTAACTAAAATGTGGTGCATTTCATTCCGTTGATGAGAGCTAGTCATAATTGTAAAAATATAAATGTTATAAGCGGATAGGTTAATAATTTATTTTATAAGTTAAAAATTATTTTGGAATATTGTTTGTCGCATGATACAAAGAGTCTGTTATAATTCTGTGGGAAGTACACGCGTATAAAAGACAATGAAATTATAACCAACAAATTAACATACTATATGGGTAAAGAATGATTGTGTTTTTATTTAAATCCAGTAGATATCTTATTGAATTATTACGTAGCTTATGCGACTTTTGACACATTCGTATTGAGCCTCCGATTATATTTTATTTGTTCGTTAAACTGTCAATTTGTTTTGAAATATCATAAATGCTTACACGAAAGTGTAATTAGTGGTGTATTAATTTAAATATAATAAGATTTGCTATTTAATAAATATATTATAACAACAGTAAAAGTGCAAATATTGTTAATTTCTTTAATAATGTATTACATCAAATTTAGAGATATTTTACATGGAATGCCCGTCTTAACTGTTAGTGTATTCATTCACCCCTTTGCGACTCTAATATACAACTTGGTTCACTTTTGTAAATAGCTTTCAAATACAACCAAAATCGAAAATTAAAATGGCGTCCGTCATTTTCTTCTCGTCATCTAACTTTGTATGTTACTTTACTGCGTCTTTATTTTCGTACTTAAAAAGTAAACATTGCTTTTTTACGATATAACAACATAAGGCACGAGAGCCAGGTAAATTTTAAAATTCGAATTCCTGTCATAAGAAGTTATTAGATATATGTAAAGCGGGGCAAACTTTTTACGAGTATAATAATGTAATATAAAGGTTTTTTATAAAACTCATCGTAGCAGTGTAATAATCACAATTTTATAGTATAAAAACAAGTAAACCTTACCAAAAGAAACTTATTTTGATATTGGCTTCAATTAAAATGAAATGACATTAATTTATTTTTACATAAATCAATGTTTTACAAGGACGACGTAATAAAAAAGTGAAATGTGTTAGAAAACATACACAATCTTGTTTTCGACCTGTTTTATAAATGACAAAACTCATTCTGAGAAAGTTAGTGCTAACTATAAATTGGTTCTAGCCACGGCACTCATTTGCATTATCGGTACTAAATTAAAATAATATTCTGGATAAGACTGGTCGTATGAATAATGTAACGGGAATACGTAAAAGGTAAAAAGATACTAACGTTTAAATAAGGACAGTTACTGTAAGGCTTCAAGGATTAATGGAGAGATCTTCAAAAGAAAAGGTATTCGGTAGGGACCAAACGTATCATTTTCTAGGGCATCTATTCACGACATATGGAGGTGACGTTTCAATTGGTTTGAAAAATATATTTATTGTTGATTTTAGAACCCAAAATAATATTAGTTCGATATTATTTTATTCAATTAAAACCTTTACTAATTTGCGAAAAAAAAAAACAATTCAATAGCATAAAAATGTTTTAAAGATCACATATTATTCTTGAATGTGGTTAAAAATTTATTTTCAAACCTTTTACTCTAGCGATTTTGTTAATTTAAAATGAATCACACTTATTTCTTAAATGAAAGTACCAATTTTATGTAAATATTCCTAAATTGTAAATATTGACTAAGTTCTTTGGTTGAGACATAAAAATAGACAAATAAGCAAATGAAAAAGAGGTCCCCTAATATTCCTTAACCTTTTGTGCTCTACAGAATACGCAGTTCAAAGCCTCTTTGCTATTTTCACTGTTTTTGGAAGTTTTGAGAATTTTTCGCGTGGATAATCATCAGTTAAGGACCCACGACAATAATTAGAGTTGTAATTTTAAGTATATTTTCATTTCATAACCATCTGTTATGTTCGTTAATAAAAAAATGAATCTTTATTAACACTAAATTAATATAAATATGTTATTACTGTATAGTACCTAATGAGTTTGTATAAAGTGTATTTATCTCAATTAAAGCAAACAATATATTTTGTATACATTACAAGGCGCCTCGAATCTGCAACTAGCTACTTTAATGTACTGAAAAAAGTACATTATACCAATAAAGTGAACATTAAATTTCGTTAAGAAAATATGATTATGAAGATTTATTTATATTGTTTATGTTTATGCTCTAGCGTAATGACGTAATTCCTTCTAACGTATGCTAAATATATTTACTGCATAAAAGTTAGCATGTATGAGTGTGTAACTATGTATTATAATAATTGTTAAATGTTGACGCGGAATTTTTAAGTGAAATGACAATTTAAAAGTGTATATTTGTCTATTTTGCAAACATGACGTTAATAAACAAGCTTTATATAAAATTTTACTCGTCTTTTATTTCCAAGACCCGAAGGATATTTAAAAAAAAATGGTATAAGGAATCAAACTAGTAGACGGGTTAGTTAATAATAGATAACTACCGCCATTCATAGCTACCTCCACCTTAAGAGTCATAGACGTGCCGCTCCGCTTTGAGTCCTTCCCCCTAGAATTAGCAAGAAGAGGAATTTGCTCTCTGGTACCTTACGCACTTGATAAAAAGCCATGAAAAACTAACTGTGTTACATGATAAACACGGTTCCTCGCTGCTGGCCACTATAGCGGATGGAGGAGAAAACCCATCCCGTCCACCCGCGGCCACACTTAATGCGGCGGGCGAACCGTGCGACGGAGGCGTTGGTACGCCCGCCTCCGCCGCCCGGTTCTCCGGCGGCGAATTGGGTCCGGGTGGAGGTCGTGCTCCCGTGCCCTCTCCGCCGCCTCTTTCTGCGAAATTACTTTTTCGCAGAAGGTTGCGACCGTGGTAAAACAACTGTCACTACCGACCATGGAGCGTATCAAGGCCGGTATCGAGAGATCTCCTCCAATAACTGCAGTGAGGACTCGGCTCAGCACACGCTAGCAGTTTTTCCGCCTGGGCGGTGCAGCGTGGGGTCGCAGTGGTGACAGGCGGGACTCAATTTCCTACCAGTGACTGAGTGCAGATACTTCCCGATGCAACCGTGCCCGGAAAGGATCTGCGCCAGTTGGAAGGAAAGGGTCCCGTGCTGTCACCCTGCCCACTCGGAGATGACCGGCTGGAGAGACTCCACGGTGGCAAAACCAGCAGGTGGAGCCTCCAGCCGGGATGACCAACGAGCCATCGTGGCTCAATGAGCGGCCTCTCGCCACTCGCGTATATCTTCGGGCGGGGTCCGTATACTGCTACCTGCCCGGAAGTCAGCCATTTACCGATAAACTTCGGCGAGCACTTCCGCCTCCAAATCCCATGGTGGAGTTCCGGCCAAGGCGCACGCTGCCTCCGTCGTTACGGTGCGATAACCACGTATGGCTCTAACCGATAATATCCTCTGAGGGCGCCAGAGGCGAACCCTATTCTGGGCGGTCAGAGCTGCCGCCCACACCGGTGCACCATACAGCACCATTGCCCGGACAACCCCCGTGTATAGCCGTCTCGTAACGTCATTTAGACCTTTTTTTTTTTTTTTTTAACGTGTGGAAACCCCCTCGGGCCGTCACCCCATCGGGATTTACGGCGGGGTGGTGTGTCGGAATCGGACCGACTAAAACCACATGGTGTGCCACTCTGCGCCTGAGGTAGGAGGGATCCGGGAACCGCTGCTATTACGACATCCAGTTTCCTCCTAGCGCCTGCCCGAAACTGTGGGCACCATCTATGGGTAAACTCTCTACTTTAGGCGACGTACGGCACACGTGGACGTCACCTCCTCGCGGCTGGTCATTATAGCAGGTGGAGGGGAAAACCCGTCCCGTCCACCCGCGGCCACACTCAAGGCGGCATGAGGCGCTGGTACGCGCGCCTCCGCCGCCCGGTTCGCCGGCGGCGAATTGGGTCCGAGTGGATATCGTCCTCCTGGGCCTTCTCCGCCGCCTTCTTCCACGAAATTACGTCTTCGCAGAAGGTTGTGACCGCGGTAAAACAACTGTCGCTACCGGCCATGGAGCGTATGACGGCCGGTAGCGAGAGATCTCCTCCAATAACTGCAGTGAGGACCCCACGCTGCGCCGCCCAGGCGGAACAAACCGCTAGCGTGTGCTGAGCCGAGTCCTCACTGCAGTCGCAGTGGTAACAGGCGGGACTCAATTCCCTCCTGGCGACCGAGTGCAGATACTTCCCGAAGCAACCATGCCCGGAAAGGACCTGCGTCAGTCGGAAGGAAAGGGTCCCGTGCTGCCGCCCTGCCCACTCGGCGATGACCAGCTGGAGAGCTTCCACGAGGGCAAAGCCAGCACGTGGAGTCTCCAACCGGAACGACCAACGAGCCATCGTGGCTCGACGAGTGGCCTCACGCCACTCGCGTATCTCCTCGGGCGGGGGCCGTATGCTGCTACCCGCCCGGAAGTCAGCCGTCCGCCGATAAACTTCGGCGAGCACTTCCGCCTCCAAATCCCACGGGGGAGTTCCGGCCAAGGCGCACGCCGCCTCTGTCGATACGGTGCGGTAACCGCGTATGGCTCTAACCACAAATATCCTCTGAGGGCGCCAGAGGGGAGCCCTATTCTGGGCGGTCAGAGCCGCCGCCCACACCGGTGCACCATATAGCGCCATTGACCGAACAAACCCCGTGTATAGCCGTCTCGTCGCGACGCTGGCTCCACCCAAATTGGGCAAAAGTCGCCCAAGAGCAGAAGCAGCGCCGACCAGCTTTGGAGTAAGCTGTCGGAAGTGCTCGTCGAAGAGCCACCTGCCGCCGAGGATCAGGCCCAGATACTTCATCTGGGCCTTAATCGGTACGAGGACCAAATTGACTACGATGGAGGCGCCGGGGGGTGGACCACGACGGGGCCCATGAAACAAAAGGGCTTCCTTTTTGTCTAGGGCCACCCGTAAACCCAACGCCTCAATGCACCCGACCACCGAAGAGACTCCCACGGTGGCCAGGCGCGCCGCCTCTTGAAAGTTAACCCCCCGGGCCGTGACCAATGTGTCATCGGCGTAACAAATTACGCCCAGCCCGGGGGGAAGACGACCTCGAAGGGGCCAGTCGTATCCCATATTCCACAGGAGTGGTCCGAGGACGGACCCCTGCGGAACACCTCACGACATGGGCCGCCGCCTTAGAATACCATCTCGGTCCTCGCACGCGACGGTACCCTCCTCAAGATAGTCTGCCACAAGCCGCCTCAGGTACTCTGGCACCCCGTGGTAGTGGAGTGCTTCCCTGATGCAGCTAAATGCCAGACTATTAAATGCGTTGGCGATGTCCAACGACACCGCCAACAGCACGCCGCCACAGCTCACCGCCTCTTCGGTAACGGCCCTCAGGAGCAGCACGGCATCGACCGTCGAACGCCCCGCCCGAAAACCAAATTGGGCGTCCGACAGATCGGGGCCCACCTCGCAGAGGTGCCGGACGATGCGGGCAGAGAGTATCCTCTCAAACAGTTTACCCGCCTCGTCCAGCAACACAATGGGCCTAAAGGCCGCCACCGAATCGGCAGGCCGTCCCGGCTTCCTTAATAGGACCAGCTTCCCGCTTTTCCAGCACTCAGGGAAGCGTCCGGACGACAAGCTAGCGTCCAAGACCTCCCTGAGGCGGTCCGACATGTGTTCGAGGGCACGGGCCAGCACACGGGCAGGTATCCCGTCTGGCCCAGGGGCGGTGTCCTTAGAGCGGATCCGTAGAACAACCGCCCCTACCTCCGATTAACGTCATCTAGTACTAAGCTAAGCAGAGCTCGTACTATGGGTACTAGACAAATGACATAAATACATATTTACTTTTTTTTGTATAGATGCAAGGGAGGTAGTGCTATTCCATATCATTGGACCTTGGTGTACAAGCTTATGGTTCATAAAATACTGACCAGAAGTAGGGTAACATTTTTCAAGCATATGTATGTACATATGTGTGTCCATTTCTTTGGCATGTCCTACTAGGTCTAGGACTGTCCTAGGTCAAAGAGTTAGGCGGTTTTTGGCATTTGAGCTGTCGTTGAATCCATCAGAATTGTGATAGTGGCATAGGTTATATGAATTTTCAAAATGGCACCCACAAATGAAAAAAAAGGGGGGCTCGCGGGTTTGCTTTTTTTATTTAAACAATATAGATATCAAATGAAAGATTGTGAAAAGATCATTTCTAAAGTATATATGTCTTATATTATTGTTTTAACACAAACTATTAAAAATTATTAGATTGGCGATATGACCAAAATTCTTTGAAAGAGTTGCGACACTGAAAGATTTGAAATCTACGAATTGAAAAACTACGTGTAAAAATCGCGAAAGTCTAAAAGTGATATTTGAAGAACTTGTCGGTGAATAAAACTGAAAAGTCTAAAATAAAATTATTATTATAAAATCAAAAAACCCGACTGCTTAAAAGTAATGAGCCGAAAAGAGAAAAGTAAGTATCACAATATCTATTGTTAGTTAACTAAGCTAATGTTGAACTCCTGTCCTAATGAGATTTACTAGAAACTAGTTAAATAACAAAAACACGGTCTGTAATCTGATATAACTCTGGTTTATTGATCTTATTGTTTTAGAAATTTACATACATTAAATTATACTAGGTTGAACCAAACTATATCGCGATGTAACTCGACGTGCACGCCATCTATCGAGTAGTTAGTAAGGTTCCACATAAATTTATGGACTACCTGATTATAAGTGTTTATTGGTCGTAAACACTATATAAAATTCGACTGACTACTGCGTTATTTTCTAAGATATATATGTATTTAAATTAGTCAAACTAAATACTTCATGGTGCTGCAGGTGGATACAAACAAAACTTTGTTACCTACGGATAAAGAAAGATCTACCAAAAGTACATTTTTCACCACATGCGGCACCATAAAGTATTTAGTTTGACTTATTTAAATATACTCGTACATACCATATGTAGTTATTTTATTATTTGATTCTGTAAGCTTGATGGTTTACTCTTGTAGTTTATTATTTTTACGCAGTGGGTTTTCGTTTTTGTTATAATTATTTCATCATTTATTAATATTTATCAATTATGTTTGTCCTTTAAAAGGGATTATTCATTTAGATTTTTATTTATTCTACAACGTTACAGTGGGGCATCGGTTGCTAATAGTTTTCCATTTTCACTGACGTTAGCGTTTTTTCATTTTTGACATTAGCAGTTAATTTTACTGTGGACTTTATTCTATAAAATGTGCATTTTATTAAGAAATATTTTTTTTAAGACGTAGTAGATTTCGCAGAAGTCTTAATACTTACGAAACCATGGGATTTCAAAAAGGTCGAGGATTCCTTCATCTTAATTATATAAATCAACTTTTTGTAAGTAACTGTGGTTTCGTAAAAGGAAAAGTGGTTTGTAACTGGTTTCGTACAAAGTTTAAGTTTTTTCTTCCTTCGTAAATGGTAACGAACCATCGATGGTGACCTAAGGGATTGATACATGTATAATAAAAATATAGTTCTATGATTAACCTTATAAAGATGCGAGTAATTGGAGTATAGTATAGTATTTTAGGTAAGTAAATTCATTTTCGTCATCATGACCATGTTTCTCTCAATTTCTTACTTTTATTTGGGTCCATGCAATATTCCAAAGATTTTCATCTGGTCTCTTTTATGACCGACCACGCGCCTAATGCCATACTTTCTTAGAAATATTATTATTTTGTGACTTGTCTAAGGAAAGCGACAGATTGGAATAAAAGCGAAAAGGTAACACAGAAAAAAAAGCATCATGTATACATATCTTACCTTACATATATACCTTATATAGATAATCTCGAATAGAAAACGGGTTTGAGAATGTTGTAGTTCGAAATCACAGGGATCGTGTATCCATTGTTCTGTTGTGTTGATGGAGAGGCCACTACAGAGGATGTTATCTAAGCAACTATGACCTGCGTTAATTTTTTTTTTAATAGTAACCTACCAAAGTGACTCTATTCTGCCTGATGGAAAGCCCTGACAGAATCCAAGAGCTGTGGTCGCCGTACTCACTGTGAATGAAGCAATAATGAATCACTATTTTTATAAACATGGTCTGTACATCTATTTGTAAGTTTTTATCTCACATACCAGCCTAAAGAACAATTGTCTCTGTATCGCCACGATCTCCAAACCTTAAAGAAAAACTTCTTATCAGCTTATGACGTTGACTCAATCAGCAAGTCAGGGGTTATAAGTGCGACTATTAACAGATTGCTGGTCATAAAAAAGCATAACATTTAATTAAATTTTTACAAAATTTGATACCCTAACTGTACACTGATGTATAATCCATATATATTTGTTACTATTCTTCGGTTAAAATAACTTTACTGAATTGAGCTGTTTAATTAGTCTAAATTATGCGACACATTCCAGTTTTAAGCCGTTTTACAACACTAATAAATCTGTTCCAAACTTTCAGTAATACTCTAATAAATATCATAAGCAACCTCTAAAACAAACTTAGCCAATTACGCATAACTTTTGTATTTGTATGGATTATTTCTGCATTACAATTAGTAGGGCCTATTGTTTGATCTGTCGTCTCAATTGGAATTTGTAATAATAACCGATCACAATGGTTTCTGAGGGAGAAGTATAGGAGGAATGAGGAGGGTCAGGGTAGTGGGCTGTGTTTCCTTCGAAGACGTTAATCTAGCGGAATGCCGAGGAAATATAGCCAGATCCATCGTCAATATCCGTCCGTTTTGATTTTGTTCCGAATTGTTTTGGATTGTTTTTCGTCTTACAAAACGTAATGTAATTATTATTAATAAATAATTTGTGAGGAGTATTCATAGAAATGGAAAAAACCAGAGAATCAATATCTTGCACAACATTAGTAAAGTCATTTAAGTAAAACATGACGTTAATAATTAAACCTTATATTCTTTTTTTTACTTTATACTTTTGATTTATACTGTGTAGGAACATTGAGTAAAAATACAGCCTTTACACCTTATACCTTAGAAATTTATACAGTACCACATTATTATAAATGATCATTATCATAATCATCATCATTTAAGCTAAAAGGCGTGGTCATAGTCTTCTTTTTTAAGCTTATGGAAACCCCCTCGTGCCGTCACCCCACTGGGGCTTACGGTGGGTTAGTGTATCAGAATCAGACCGACTAAAACCACACAGTGTGCCATTCTACGCCTGGGATAGGGCCAGATACCGGTACGAGGACCGAATCGACTACGGTGGAGGGGCCGGGGGACACCCTAAGGTTCCTCATAACAGCCACACACATGCTGGATAGAATGTCATTAATTATTACAAATGATAAATAATTATTATTTCTGCATAATGCAAGTTACATGTTTTTGGCACCAGGCACCATGTTTAGAATAGATAGCACTACACGTATGTATATATCCACACTCAAACACGATATTTACCCTATATCCCAATTTCGAATAGTGATACTAACGACCATTGGTACACTATGAACAAAACATTTATGATACCTTTCAGATTCTGAATAAGAAACTCACAGATATATCCGAAACACTATTGTGTCAATTTATTTATAACATAAAACATTGTCAGATTTCGTTAACTGTCTCGTGCCGTGTATATTTATCGTGAAAAATTCGAGTGGTTATATCTCAGTAACAAAATATTTTCAAGTAAGTTTAAGCAGTGTCTCAAGTAATGTTACCACATGAATGGCTCTACTCTTCTAGACGACAAAGGATTCAGGGCGAAACCATTTCTCAGAACATAGAAGATAAGTTTCTCTTAGCTCAAAGGGCAATATTCAGTTATTTTAACATACAAAGGTTAAAAAATTTGATATTCTAAAGTATTGGTATTTTTTTAAGCTTTGTGTCTTATCTACGTCAATTCATTTATTTTGTTAAGCTACTGTTTATCTTAAAATGGGACATACTACTCTTCAAATATTTCAAAAATTCTGTATGAGATACTCGTTAAAACGAAAATTCTTATGCATTCGTCATGTCTTGTAACGCTGTTTTATCCATAAATCTATGAAAAAATAAGACCAAAGCACACATCAAATCACTAAATAAACATCAAGAAAGTGCATCTAGTTTAACACATGGATTCCTCCATAATACGTTCCCCAAGTCTATAAACAACTCGATGAAAAACAGCCTGTGAATAGAGTATAGGGATATAATGCTGTTCTGTTTATAGCAAAGTGTGATTGATGGCCTCTTATCTCCAGGTGCACCCTCAGTGTGCCCCTACCTTAATATATGGGGATGCATATTTTAGAGATTAAGGAATAAAAATAGTGTAGGGGCGTACAATATCTGATATTGGAAGCACTTTGGCTACTCCAATTTTATGAGAATTTGATGTTTTTCCTTTTCGATATTATTTTGTGTAAGTGTATACGAGTATGTAGATGATGTATGATCCTTCAAAGAACTGTAACTCAATTGTAAGTTCAACAGCACTAAGTCTTATTTTTGCTATATTATGTTTCCATGTGACTATGATAAATTTTTACATTAAAGTTTACTTAAAAATGTAAAGCAAACATCAGTTCATTTGAATTTAGAAAAATGTAATGTTAAATTAACAAGCAGACTATTAAGAAAATAGTTCATTGTATTAACGACAATTTTAAATGAGCAGAAATCGAAACCGCGACCCTCGTCATGATTGAATGCACTACTGACTTACAAACACATTTCAAAATTGAAATATATTTAATTGGTTCCTCAGTTTAAGGTTAAGGTTACACGCATAAAATCGTACAATAAGTAGAAATTAAATATTAATCTTGGTTTCATTTAGTAAGCGAAAGGTGGATAATATTCACCGATTATTACACGTTATTCAATCAGTTGTTACGACAAACAATTTCAAGCCAATTTCTCACATAGTCGTGCAAATTGATAATAAAATATGGACCATTTGTCGGAGTGGGTCCTTATCATTGGCAGATAGCTATAACAGCACAGATTTGTTCTCGTTCACAACATTAGCGGCGTAAGCAACCAGCTGTCGAGCAAGATTACTGTAATACCCCTACTACGATATACGAGACTCTGTTTAGTCAATAGATCTATTTAAATCTATTTGTTTATATTTATTACCTTTTTAGTATAAACTTTATATGTAATATTTAAGCATAAAGAGTTCACAATCGGTGAAAAGCAAGCATAGATGTTGTTTTAAATTGAACGACTGGCCTAACGATTGAATAAATTAAGGAAATACGATGACCCTGGCAATGCAATGTGTGTTAGGATAGTATTATATTATCATATACTTCATAGGCATACTACACACTACTGAAGTCGTTAATTTCAACTGAGTAAAAATTTCTTCTTCAAAACAGTCACATACTTTCATACGTCTTCATACAATCTTACAACAAAGATACCGATAGTATGGTTGAGAAGAACTACCTTCTAAAATTCTGTTTCACCGGCTCTAGAAAGATTTATTACTTAATACACGCGCTTCCTCACCGCAATTGATTCCATAAACACACAAAAGATATACTTATTAACAGAGTGAGTTAAACATTAAGCGGTTAATCCATCATCGGTAGTAGGGGCAGGACGTGACTTATCTCTGTATTCGCTAACATCCCTCATCCGCATCGATTCGTTTTCGCTTCGCTACATAAAACGTGATCGACGTTAGAGCACAAATTCGCTTTCGAAACATCCCAGTGAGCTTTTTGCGAATGATATATGGGGATCTGGGTTTGTTTGTTGCTGTGATTTTGAAAGAGGACTGTACTTTTTGTGTCACAAATAATTACGATGAAAAAATACTACATGCGAGCAGGTAATCAAAAACATATTGCATTAATGAACACCATTTGTTAGTAAGTAGATTATTGATTGTATTTAAATTACAATTTGTAACAAACCAATTATTAATTTTAATTTATAACTTCTTTTAGGAGGTTTGATATTTGTTACTGTTTATTTTGAAAGCCTACCAAAGTGACTCTACTTACCTTTCATGCCACACTTGGGGACGTAAAGGGCATGACAGTCATCGTGGCAATGACAGACACACTTACCAGTATAACTGCCACTCCTGTAGTAATGAGCCTCCGTTCTTCTATAAGAGGGTAGTACTGTCGCGCTCGAGCCGACTCATTCGTAATTCGCCGCTGAAATCAGCGTGGCTCTAATACTTACAGATTTAAGAGAATAACTAATATAATATAGCTAGCTAGCTAGCTAGCTATAATATAGCTAGCTCTTTAAGCATCAAGGTTATAACCTTGATGCTTAAAGAGAACCAAGAACGTAAAGAGAAGAGATAAGAACTTGTCTTAAGGGCTTAGATTACATGATGATATATGTATACGTAAATGAATATAAATAATATTTGGGGTTACACAAAATTGTCGGTCAATTTCGACCAAGTTGTGCTGGCTGTCACAAGATGACTGGCTTTATGGTGTACTTCCGCCGCTGTGGAATCTTTGAGGGAATCTTATTTAAATATTCGTACATTTTCGAGATATTCGATATTTACGTAAGTAAACAACCGTCTGTGGTGTTTACCTGTTTACCCACAAAAGCCAGACCTGTTTTATATCTTGGGATTTTAGACAATTTATAACCATCTTATCGATTGAAAGCTTAATGTTTTTCTTAAATTTAAAACGCTTTGATATAAATACTATTGATGTATTCTGGTATAGTATTTCTAGTATGACCTTTACTAATCTTCTGCTAGACGAAAGCTTGCTCTTTTTGCTGCTATCCCAGTAATAGTTGCACTCCGTTAAATGTGAATTAAATTGAAAATATTGAATTTAACATAATCAAAATTGTATCTATAGGGTGGGCCATGAATTAGTTAACATTTGAAAAGAATGTAAAAAAAATCATTCAGTATATTATGAAAATTGTTTGTTTACAAGAAAGTTAATTAGTTAGTATTTATTTAAAAAAATATTGTCTAAATAATCACAGTTTCAATGTTTACACTCTTCTAAGCAAGCACCAAAATTTTTGCAAACTCGTCAGCAAAGAGACCGCGAGACCGCCGACATCTCTTTGATGATTTTTTGATTTAGTTGACGTATTGTATTTGGTTTATTGATGTAGACATGATTTTTCAAATAACCCCATAAAAAGAAGTCTGCTGGGATAGATCTGAACATCTGGGTGGTCCTGGAATGTCGCCTAGTCTGGAAATCAGTTTTTCCGAAAACACGTCTTTAACCACCAGCAGGGACTCATTGAATGTGTGACAAGTGGCTCCATCTTGTTGAAGCCATGTGTTACGATTGTAGCCAGTAAATTCCAGTGGCATTGGACTCAAGAACTCCCGTTACATGTTTTGCGCGGGATGTTAGATTCAAATGTTAACGACTTCTTGGCCTACTTTATATAACCTATATCTACTTAAAAAATAAAATTATACGTAGCTATATTATCACTTATGAAAGTAAATAAATGAACAGTTTTTATAACACTTATAGTTACTATATTATTCATATGTTAATTTAAGTATTTAAATACCTGTCCGCTTATTTACATAATTTAAAACTTAAACCTTTAAAACTGCTGGTGCTTTCATTAATGATAATGTTTTAAACTGCTGACATCCAACTGGCTCAGAGCAGTTTAGAAGAAAATTTATTCAAAAGATTTGCTCAGCTGGACAGCCCAGTACAGCTACAGTCTGGACGGAACTCGAAGAAAACTGTTTTACAAGTTGCCGATGCTTTAGGCAATTTCAAGAGCTGATGCTCATCATGCTGGGTTTGCTTTGCAAGCAGATCAATGAGTGTGTCAAAATGGTAGATGTCATTGTACTTGCACATTTCACATTTCTCGAAATGCCTGAAGCTATCAAGGAGGATTACAGTAAGATCTTGTTCGGTATACTTAACCAGAAGATGAGTCTCTGTCACCGCATTGGCACTCTGTCTACGGAACATCATCATCTGGTGCTGGTTACGTTTTCCACTTGGAAATTTGGTAGTGACTCGAGTTACTGTCAGGAAGGCGAAGTTGACGTTAACAGTTTTTCGGTAAGAGCGTTTTTGACTAGAATCTGATAGATGGCCTTGAGCATGGCAAGGCATTTTTTCAATATATCATTTTGCTGGACACCGAAAGTCATAGCTGACACAAAATAACATCACCAGACGAATTGAAACCCCTTATAGTAGTTTATAAGCGCGCCTCCGCTTTCCAGTTCACCGGCGACGAATTTGGTTCTGTTGGAGATCGTCCTGATCGTCCAGAAATTAGGTCTTCGTAGATGGTTACGACCGCAGTAAAAAGTTGTCGTTACTTGCCATAGAGCATATGAAGGTCGGCAGCAAAAGATATCCGCAATAACTGCAGTGAGGGCCCCACGCTGCGCCGCCCGCAAAACAAACCATTGCAGTGGTAGTGGTGATATACAAGACTCAATCCTCACCTAGTGGTCGAGTACAGGTACTGCCCGAACCAATCGTATCCGGCAAGGACCTGCCGCAGTTGGAAGAAAAAGGTCCCGTGCAGCCACCTTGCCCACTCAACGCTGACCAACTTGAAAACTTCCACGCTTAGATTGAGCTGTCAATATTACTTTGTAGTATTCAAAAAACATAAATACACTAAGTTATATTATTTACATGGTATTTACCATGAAGTTTTTGTTTTTTTGTGACAACTACGGCTTCTATTATCTATTAAGATTACATTTTATTTTTTTCGTTCGGTTGCGTTCAGTAACAATGATGATAGTATGTCTGTACTTTTTTAAATTTAGTTTCTTTGTTTTCTAACATTTCTCTGTCTCATATATTCCCTTATTCCAAAGATTTATTAAATATTTTTACATTGTTTTAATAAACATAATATCACAAAATAAAGTGCATATCGTATTGATATTAATATTACGTGTGTGCTTGCCGGTGGATGATATAGAAATAAGATCTTGTAATTTCAGCTTATTTATCATAAAGTTTGCATTTATTTCTTATTACGTACATAGTTGTTAACGCCGACGCAAAAAGAGGGGTGTTATAAGTTCGACGTGTGTGTGTGTCATTCTAATTGTGGCATCATAACTCCCAAACGGGTGAATCTGATGTGTTCTGAGCTATGTTTTATGAAAATCTGTGCAGCCATTTGAAGGTCATCGGTTCTTTTCCGACTTTATGTAGAGGTAATCATTCATTTAATGGACTCTTAGTACACTTCTACTGCACTGATTGAGTTGAAACTTGATACATACAGCAAATCATATAACACGATAATAATATGGTGACCTTGACCTGATGCTACAACCAGAATAGTCTGCAGAGTACCTAACTCCTCGACAACTAACACCAGATATATTGTGTTTAGCCTCATTGAAAGGGGCTCGATGAGTGGATAAACGTACTGTTAGTGACAAAGACCGAGGTACATAGATAATATTATACAATGTGATTATAATATATTTTAACAAATTAACTGTTATGTTTAAGTGACAATTCAAGGATTAGTTAATAAATGTTTTAAATTGATTTTTTTAACCCTTAACTGGTATTATCGTAAATTCGACAAAGGTAACTGGTATTATGGGGCCGCGAGGCCCCTTTATGATTTGTATTTCTAACACCTAAATTTTAACTATATACTTGATTAAATACTCGTAAATGAGAAATAATAGGCTCCATTTATCACATCAATTACTTTTTATTTTTATAAATATTCTTACCTAATTATTACAAGAGATCACAAAACTTTTTGGTCATATTTTTTTCACTTTAATTATATCTATGAAACTTATTGTTTGTAATGTTAAAATCAAAAATAATATTATTTTACTTAATCTAGAATATGTAATTTTGAATAAAAAATAACGCTCTATAGTCTCTTATTAACATTTCACAAAAATCAACTTGCATCTTCACTTAAGACTGATGAATACAATAATAAAACTTTGTTCAGTTTTGACAATTATCATGTAGTGTTTTTATGCTACTACATACTTTGCAAATAAATTTTGAACAATGAATGCACTTTTTAGCAAATTTTCCATCTTTTTTCTATCTCATAAATGACAGCGTCCTCTTTTCAAGACTTTTTGGCTTGAACTAACAACATTAGACATCGAGGGTAATGCTGCTATGTTAGCTGCTAAGAATTTAGCAATTATACCGTGTAAAGTTCTGAAGTACTTCTAATACTGAGCTTTTCTGTTTGTGATGTATTCTTTGATGAGTCCTACACCAATAGATTTTATGTAGGTCTTTCGTTTCCTTCTTTTTTCATTATTTGAAGCTTTCCACAACACATAGCCGTTCACGCAAGCAGTACTTAGAATATCAGCAAATACTACACTTGGTCAACGTCGTGTTCTGCGAGCTACTGAATAATTAGCACATTTTTGATCTAAGGCATCGTCTCCACCTTTTGTGCGTTGAAGAAATCATTATAAGGCTTTGTTTTCTTTTGCCACAAAAGAAGATTGTGTTATTTTAGTTATAAATCCAAAAATGGAAAATCCTGGTTCTCCATGTTTATGTGGTTTGAATTCCGTTGGGATTTCACGTTTATCTCTTCATAAAGTCCTTAAGTACGTCAAATTTTTTTCGAGTATTGCATCAACCAACTCCACCGAAGAAAACCAGTTACCTGCTGTTATGTTCCTGTTTAATCCAAAAACCATGGAAGCCAACTGTAGTGCGGATTGTGTACGATTAGATAGTTGACCTCTAATATGTTCCTGCTGTTCACCTGTATACTAATTAATTTTTTAGGCAGTTTTCTACAAACTTATCAAATATTTCAGAAATGAGTGATGTGCGGCTTACAACCTGCCCCTCCTCTCTCAATGCAATATCATCAAATCGAAGATTTGACAAAATAAACAAAAATCTTTTCAAAGACATGGTAGCTCTAAAAATATCACGACCTGTTCCGTCTGTAGCCCATTAAGATTTTTCGTCTTCATGTCCTGATTTGAACACTCCTACCAACAGCAAAATATCTATAAAAGCTACGTGGTTCGTCCAAAACTGCATACATTTTTTTCGTTTTTGCCGATTTCTCGGTAATCTTCTCCTTAGTGTAGTTGGTTATAATTTGTATAATGTTATAATCAACTAGCATTGCAAACGATTTCTTGGTAGTAATATTACTTTTAGATGGCAGCCGTATCCCATGTTCCACAGGAGTAGTCTGAGTACAGACGCCTGCGTTACACTGCACGATATGAGCTACCGCCTCAGAACACCATCTCGGTCCTCATACATGACGGTATGCTCTAAATAGTTTGCCACGAGCTGCCTCAGGTACTTTGGTACCCCGTGATAGTGGAGTGTTTCCCTGATGGAGCTAAATGGCAGATTATTGAATGCGTTGACGATGTCCAACAACACCGCCAACAGCACACCGCCACAGCTCACCACCTCTTCAGTCACGGCTCTCAGACGCAACACGGCGTCGACAGTCGAACACCGCGCTCAAAAACCGAATTGAGCGTACGACAGATTGAAGTGTGAGCCCCGATGCTATATTGCAGATACTAAACAGTAGCTACAACAAACATAAACAATGTAAAACGAAAACTATTTCGTCTTACTTTGAATTTTTTTTAGTTCAGATACAACAGACACTTAGATTTGTCTAAGTACAATTCAGCATATTAGTTGTATGCTTATCAAATATTTTTAACAGAATCAACACGGCTTGTAGACGGCTACTAGCTGTGTGTAATCCTAACTAAACTAAACCTTATATTAATGAATATGTAACAATAACAATTTTATAAAGTAATTTACACAATAAAAATTAAACAAATACCTGCTTAATTTTTGTTGCTGAAATAAGCAGCATACAGCCTATTATAAATCTATAACTACTTTGTAGTCTTAAAATATCTAACCTATAGTACAATCTGTGAAGAAAAAAGCAAATACCTACTTATCAACCTTTTTTTTAACGTTTAGAAACTCTCTCGGGTCGTCACCCCACGGGGCTTACGGTTTACGACGGGATGGTGTGTCGGACTCGGGCCGACTAAAACCATACGGTGTGCCACTCTACGCCTGAAATAGGAGAGATCCGGGAACAGCTGTTATTACAACATCCAGAACCTTCTAAGCAACTGCCCGCTACCGTGGGCACCATCTGCGGATAAACTCTCTATTTAGGCGACGTACGACACACGCGTACGTCACCTCCTCGAGGCTGGTCACTATAGCGGATGGAGGGGAAAACTCGTCCCGTCTCGTCACACTCAAGGCACACATGCGCCTACGCCACCCGGTTTGCCGGTGGCGAATTGGGTCCGAGTGGAGATCGTCCTCTCAGGCTTTCTTTGGTGCCTCCTTCCACGAAATTACGTCTTCACAGAAGGTTGCGACCGCGGTAAAACGACTGTCGCTACTGACTATGGAGCGTATGATGGCCGACTATGTAGCGTATTTGACCAGTGCGTCGTACCCGTAATGACATACGTAGCCGAGACGTGGACACTCATCATTGAACTGGTCCATAAGTTTAAAGTAGTTCAGCGTGCGTTGGAGCGTGTGATGCTGGGCGTTTCTCTGGCTGATAAAACTCGTAACGAGGTTATTCGACAGAGAACTGGAGTAACTGACATCGCACGGAGAATCAGTATGCTGAACGGCGCGACGGATCGACGACTTGATGAAGGTGGCTGGCAGCGGATGGATGTGAATTAACCAAGACTGGGATGGTTGGCGCTCCTTGGGGGAGACCTTTGTTCAGCAGTGGACAGCGATAGGTTGATTGATTGTGGTGTGTTGTGTTGGTGTATGCGGTGTGTACAGGTACACTCTCTGTTCCCTCACTCTCACAATACAATGGGACAGTTTTTCGACACGACTGTGGAGAGATCAGGTGCAGGATCGGAGGCTTTACGTACCGACTTTAGCACGATAACTTTACAAACTTTATAAATTAACTTGCGTAAGAATTTATTTGTAACGCTTGTCTATTTATTATGACACAGTAGCAATTGATATGCAAAGACGACATAGCTCGTAAAGACCAATTATTCATAAATATAAATTGCTATAAAAGAGACATCTCGCAATGAATTGATTTGATCTAACCTTAACTATGATGTCACTTTTCGTATGAAGTTTATTTAGCTTAACAATTGAAGAACAACATGTTGGCGTCTGTAATATCATCTTAACTGAAACAACAAGATGCACGTGATCAATTTGATTTTAGCAATTAATATCAATTAAACACATTAATTGTTTAAGAACAAATATTTGCACATCATTGACCATTGTTGAACTCAAACACTACAAATTCATATAACGATTGATATTATTAAGGTATTGTATAATATACTGTTATTTCTCGTAACAATAAAAAGTAATAAATAAATACTTGGTGATTCTTTTAGAATGTTTAATTATAAATTGAGTGAAACCACGAAAAGGTTATTTTGACGTTGTAGATACTTAACATAGATAGCGATGCAAAACGAATATATAATGTTATCGTATATTCTTGGTCTCTGTACTCGAAGTCGGTGACCTACTATTTATAATATTTTGAAATATATTTCGTTTTATATGAATGTAAATGTATTTAAAAATTTAAGCAATATGTATATGAATGTAACAAAGAGATTAATAATAATTACTTAGTAACCAAAAACTAGAATACAATATTTTTACTCTTTAAGTCTATGCTAATGTCTTAAAATATTTTACACATGACACCTTGAAGACAGAGTACCGCCGATGTCCGTGTTAGTAAAAACTGTGTGACAGACATCGACACCTTCCTCCAACAACTGATAGTATATTATATGACTTTACAATCTTTAGAAAATACTATAGTGCTTGGTCTATAAAAAATTCTGTTCTATTCTGTAAGAAATTATTTAATAATAAATACGTAAGATATGGACAAAAATGTGTGTAATGTAAAAGTGTATGCACGCTATTGTGTATGATTGTGCGTGGTGTGTGTTTGTGTTAGTGTTGTCGTATATACTAAGATAATTTTAGATTACTTTCATGAACAAGCTTTCTATCTACTTGTGTGCGTTTTTAAGGTACCTAGTAATTACATTTATACATTACATGTAAGTTCTGCTAACTCTAGGTGCTAGGAGGGTTTGCATACGTTGTTTCTAAGGCAAGTGAAAAGATACTAGGTAAGTTTCAGTTTCTAAGCTTCATCGAGTGTCTTGTAAAAGTGCCGTTTACTTATGATAGTTATGTATTTTCACAATTTTGCTCAGTTGAATATTCGGCATTAAAATATCTAAAATGCCAAAATTTAGGCAAGTAAAACATTCCATCAGTCTTCCTGCACTTGCTCTGACAATCCCTAGGTAATCAAACGACATGTAATTTGTTTCTATAAATCGGAATTTAGTGTCGTTAATTGTTAGCTGAAAATAAAAACGTCTCCACAAAGTAAAATAACGGTATACGCTGTCGTTAGTGTTATAAACACTACATCCAAAATTTGTGTTCGTATAATACACATTAAATTAATTTTATGAATAGTACGTTTTACCTGACGGTAAGAATACAGAATATAGTTTAAAATTATATCTCTTTGTTTAAAAGAAGAATAAAATGATATAAGTGACCATACATTCTAGATTGTACATGTGGTATGGTACGACATGGTTTTTTTATCGCTTAGACCATCTACTGATCATCGACTGATTGATAAAAGAATGAGTATCACAAAAAAAATTGACGAACAAATGACTTAAAAAATTTTATACTATAATAGTGACCTAAATATATACTATATAAATTCAGTTCACTATTATATATTATATCAACAGGTTAACTTTATATTCAAAATATGATTTCCATCAGTAGTTTCTTCCGACCGTGCAGTGAAGGTGTTCCGTCTTTTCAACAGAGTTTCATTTATCTACCTCAATTTTCCTCTCCGTATTGATACGTAGTTAGATTTTGATTGGACGGAGTCTCTTGCAAAAAGAACAGGAACACAGAAAATCGTTTTTGAAGCCGTATCGAGGCTACTGTCGACAATATTCCAGTTTTAAAATGTTCACGAAGTTTTTCCGGAGTACGGTACGTTGATTTTTTTTTTTTTTACGTTGAGGTTTATTTCGAGTTGCGGATAATATTATCAGTTATAAAGTAACTTATATTCTTTTTATAATCAAATGTAATGTAACGTAAATATCTCCAGTTTGTAGATTACACATTTCTTCATTAATACGAACAACATGTTATGTTGAAAGAGCTTTGTAGATTGTAATGTGTATTCGACGTATTTTAATCAAACAATTATTAAAACAAGCGTAAACTAATTTCCCTTACATCATTCCAGTTTCCACCGGACTGCATTATAATCGTATGGAGAGTGAAGTGTTTTTCGCAGTTTCCGGTACGGGTGCCCGCGCCGGAAATTGACGTCAGCACCCACCCCCGGAACAACATCCGGTATATAATCGCACGAGTGGACGTGTACATTTATATAATGACTTTGTGACATCACAACGTCATGTTTGCGTATTAAGATTAATGATTTTGCCGCTTAAAACGATTTTTATTGTTTATTTTCTCTTTGTTGTATTGCATATTACTAAAACAGTAAAGAAACATTTGAAATCACTTTTGTAAGCTCAAATATCTATTGAATGTTTGAATAAAGTCGGTACATCGGTGTTTTTTATAATTAATTAATACATAATATAATATTATTACTCAGGCAGATAATTTCACAAAAAAGCATGTCCTTGACCATTCAGCATAATATTTGATTGTAAGATACACTATTATAGTCAGCCATATTTTTTGTTTGTTTTCCTATGATGATATAAATACATAATAGTGGTAGGTCTATCGTCGGTCGTATCGCTCTAGAAATAAATTCTATGTCGCGGGCGACTTTACAAACGTGCAAGGAACCGATACAAAAAACAACTTAATTCAGAACAATAATTATTTGTTGATCACACAAAGTGTTGCCCTATGTGGGACCGCACCCACAATACTCAGACCAACAGAGAGCGGCCTGGAAATCGCTCAAAGCGCTACGCCATCCGTGCAGCAGTAATGTTTCCAATAAAACGAAAAAAGCAATTCAATCAAAATACATTACGTTAACTATTAATTACAAAAGCTGACAACTACCGATAGGCATCAAAAGCGGCATCGCGATCGAATAAATGACTCATTTCGCTAACCTACTTCTTTAGTTACTTAATTTGAAGAATGGGTAGTTTAGTAGAAATGCTTATACCGTTATAGAATATAGACGTTCAGTATAAAGCTTCTGCTCTATTAAATGAAAACTGTCAAGTAGAAAAAATTAGATAATTTAACAAAAATTACGACGGCGAGAGATTCAATGTTACAAGAAGAACATTCTGAGTATTTTTATTAATCCCATTAACTTACTCTTAATACCTGCTTTCTTTCGGAAAAAAATTTCGGATATTTGACACACAACGTCATCTATTTAGTTTCAAACTAAGCAGAGCTTATGCTATGATAACTAGACTGACTGATAGAATGCTTATGTGCTTTTTTTTTTTGTAAATACATACTTATTATACATAGACAACGCCCAAACTCCGAAACAAATATTTGCAGATCACACAAACATTTGGCTTGACTCGGAAATCTAACCCGAGATCTCTCTCAGCATTCACTACCGTTGCATCACCGAGGCAGTTAGTGCTTGGAGTAGGATTAGTGGTAACGTGGCCAATGAATACGTGACACACATGTGTTTGTATTAAGTAGCATTTTGCTCTCTTTTACAAAGAATTCACTAGTTGAAAGATAGATCTATCCTAAGTATCTCTTACTTTAAAATTTGGTTAAGTGGCTCGCTGTTGGGCTTGTGGTAAGTAACCCGAACTTCTTAACTAGAGGTTGTGGCTTCGATTCTCACCCAAGATATGGAAGTGTGCGGTGAGCGTTTTCAATATCCTTTTCAAGCCTTTTTTATTCTCAAGATTAATTAAGAGTCAGCTATTACTTCAACCGGTTTTTCCTGAATATCAGTTTTTTATCGGAACGACACGACTGGCATTGGACCTCTGCAACTCAGTTGGTGAACTGAATTCGAAAGTTGAACTAGTTGTCAGTATATTTGAGAATACTGGCTTCTCAATAACGATTATCATAGATATTCAGAACAAAGGGGCCCGACGGCTCTACGTGCTTTCCGACACACGGACATATAATACCGCCAAATTGACATACTTCTGGCTGTTATTAAAATTTTCTTGTAAAAATAGCCCAACAATATTTTTGGATGCACCCGGGGTTTGAACCCAAAACGACTCGATTGACATTCGTATACACCAACTATTAGGCCAACGAGACAATATTTAGTACTTTGTTATTATCATTACTACTGAGAACTATCCACTTATATTTATCAGTAATCTGGTGACCATAATAATGTGCTTAATTTGGAATCAAGAGCTAGTTTATGAAATGTGTCAAGGAAATGTTAAAAATATTTTCATTAGTATCAAGTATTTTTCAATAGGTAGTAGTTTAATAGTTAATATTTTAATAAGTAGTAGAGCCACGTTGATTTCAGCACGAATGGGCCAGCGTCATCAGAGTAGTAGTACCCTCTCACAGAAGACTAACCTAAAGGCACAGCATCCGTGCTATCGTTTTTCGTTCGTGAGTCGTTGATTTTCGTTGATCGTCAGTTGTTATAGTAACTGTGTGAGCCTTACCTCACTAGGCCACCATAGTGTGAGTCACCATACTGCATTGGCTGCATACACAATGCTAATATAAACTCTATTTATGCTTTCTGTCAGGCAGAGTTGTCACTTTGGTAGGCTCTAAAAATGCATTGTTTAGACGAGCATAGTTAAAATACGCGTTGCGGTATAGCAATCAGATAACAGCTCACTTTTAAGAGCCCTTTAACACAGTTGCAGTTTAAACGTTTGGTAAATGTAAAAGATTTATTCATAATAGGGAATTGATTATCGGTTGGTTAGACGGTTAGGATTAGTTATGAGAAGGGTTGTATTTATGGTCGTCGCACGAGATTTAAGCTGCTCCTGACCATGATTATTTACGGTTATATTATTTAAATTTCTTTCTGGTTATAAATCTGTTATTTTACTGAAATATTTACTATTTATAATATTTAAAACCCTTTTTTTATTGACCTTCAAATATCTGTGTAGCATCAATATTTGATATAAATTTACATAAGTAATCGAAAATATTAATTTTTGTCTTCTCAGGTTCGTAATAGTGATCAACAATAGTAAAAACGACTTCAAGTGTTTTTGTCACTTACCTGTGTGTAAAATTCGTATTATTGTAAGTTTTATGTCGAATCACCATCAGATTTTATGAGTCTGCTGCTGGACGTAGGACTCTTCTTAAAAAGGAGGTTTGGGATGGCACAACATGGGATTTCTACAGGATTTGTGAGATATTTTCCTTCTCTTTACCGTGCCGTTCCAAGTAGTTTTAAATTCGTAATCCGTATTCTTAATCTCGCACTACACGAAGTTTTATATTAAATAACAGAATATAATATAGTACCAGGTGAGAGTGACATTGTTGCACCAGTGTAGTATATTGTTTTCGTCCATCTGATCTAATGTAAAAGTGTCTTATTATCTTGCTTTAATTCATGATCTAAATCGGTATTATTTCTGAAGTGGTTCGTAAATACTGAAGCGCATCAAACGTATTTCTGCCAAATAAACAACATATTAGCAGATTTTTTGCGCTTGTGAGTGTTTATATACGGATCATAAATTAGAAGCGAGTGTTTGTGGGAAACTATGTGTTGAATAAACAGTTGTCTGACCCAAGGCATGCTCACATTAGTCTTAGCATATAGATCAATGGGCAAGACAAAAAACAGAAGATTATAGACAACTTTTAAGAAATCTTAGAATAGGTGAAATGAGTTGTTAATTATTTAATCGATACCAAATTATAAAATATCATAAAATAAATGTCAATTTTGAATTATGTGGATGCCTTGTATTAGCTAATTAGCAGCTTACCGGTTTGTCTATTGTTATTTTAAATAAAATATATATTGTTTATTGTTAGTAATCTACTTGAACAGTTTCACTAGCAAAACCAATGCGGAATTCAATCACGAAGACTACGGTTGTGGTATTTTTTACATGAATTGGTTTGAAATACTCTGCGGCTTCTGGCAGTAAGCCAGAAAATAAACGATATAAAGAGGCAGTGGAAAGGAAAGTGCTCATCATCTTTTCACAAAAAAATTTGTAGACTTTGGAGAGAAGTGTGGTCTCAAGTTAAATACACCGATAACGTAAAACTCAAGTGCTTGTTGTTTTTACTCTTTTAAATCCAAGGGTGTAATGGTTAAATTTTCCGAAGATAATAACAAATAATAAATAAATATTTTGAACATTTGACACAACGTCATCTAGTTTCAAACTAAGTAGAGCTTGTGCTATGAGAACTAGACTGACTGATAGAATACTTATACACTTTTTTGTAAATATTATACATATAAAACACCCGAACTTCGAAACAAATATTTTTTCCAACGCGAGAATCGAACCCAAAACCACAAGCAGAGCAGTCGCATCTCTATCGCTGCGCCACCGAGGTAGTTAATAAATATATGGATTTACTCGTAGAACATTAGGATATAGTTAGGATATGTGGTATATTGCTTTAATTCTTTAATTATAGAAACTTCTGTCACTAACGTACGTAACCATACAATGTCTTAATGATTTTTACTGCATTTTGTATTACATCTACTCACATGTAATGATGATGTGCAGAATTGGGTGAATATAAACGATATTGTGCGTTAGTTATTACTTCTCTTTTAAATATACTCCAATGATTAAAACAACCGAAATACATATGTTACTATTCGCACATTGTATTTCTTTGATGAACAAATAACCAATTATTGCAAACATCTCGGTTGATTACCTCACCAGTCGGAATTGAGTCGACCAAAGTCACAAGTTGTGCCGTAATATGTCTAAAGCAGGAAAGTTTACCGATAAGCTTTTATTAACTCTCCTAACGCCTGCCTGCAAAAGCACGAACGTAGCTCATGAATTTGTTGTTCGTAGTTTTGAACATCCGTCTAATATTAAGTAGCCGCCACTCTCAATACAACATCAATTTAACATAAAATCATAATTCCTTTCATCAATAAAGATGAAAAGCCTTTACTAGCTTAAATTCTAACTTCAAATCAAATCAACCTATCGCTGTTTACTGCTGAATGAAGGTCTCACTCAAGGAGCGCAAACTATCCCGGTCTTGGGCAATTCGCATCCATCCGCTGCCAGCCACCTTCTTCAAGTCGTCGGTTCATCGCGCCGCAGGCTGCCCTACGTCACATACACTAGCACATTTCGCCCATACGAACCGATTATCGCTGAAGCCGAAGTGTGCTAGAGTAGAGACCACGGTTGGGCAAATTTTAACTTAAAGTTTTTAATTATATTGTCAGACCAAATTGCATTAAACCTTTGTGTTTGATAATTTAATCCAACTCTTTTTTTTTAGTTACAACCTACCAAAGTGACTCTATTCTGCCTGATGGAAAGCATGAATAGAATCCAAGAGCGGTGGTCGCCATACTCACTGTGAATGACGACAGTGTAATATGGTGACCCACGCTATAGCGGCCTAATGAGATGCTTTTTCACGCCCCGCTTAAAAAACCTGGGATTGTAGTGGGTGGGAAACACGTGCGCTGGTAATGAATTTCAGGCTTTAACTGATTTGCACAGGAAGGAAGAGGTGAACCGTTTAGTTCGGGAGCGTATATCTACCATTCTGAAATGATGACTTCCAAGGCCAGCACGAGTTGTCCTGTAGAGGAACGTAGAGAATGGGATTAGTTGGAAGAGCTCGTCAGAACATTCTCCATGATAAAGGCGATAGAGGACTGCCATAGAGGCGACATCTCTTCACAACTGCAGAGACTTAAGGGATTTAACTAAAATAGTAAACTTATTCCTTAGATTTTACACATTAAATTGCTTAGTAGTTTATTTGAAAACCTCCTATTAAGCAGCTGTGAGGATCAAGCGAAGTGAAGTGAAACAAAACCTGTTTCGTGTATCGTATTACATGTTTAACGGCTAATTGTAAAATAATCGCTTTCGATTTTAGTCTGTGTCACTTACAGTGAAGTAAGGTGCTTATACTTATCGTCGAGTTTTAGAAGTACTTATAAAAACGTTACTTAACGTCACGACTTCACACACTAAAATTTGCGAATATTCAATTAGTTAATTAGCTGCCTCGGTGGCGCAGCGGTAGTGAATGCGACTGCTGTGCTTGAGGTCTCGGGTTCGATACCCGGGTCGGACCAAATGTTTGTAGGATCTGTAAATATTTGTTTCGAAGTTTGGGTGTTTTCTATGTATAATATGTATGTATTTACAAAAAAAAGTATAAAAGTATTCTATCAGTCAGTCTGGTTATCATAGCACAAGCTCTGCTTAATTTAAAACTAGACGATGTTGTGAGTCAAAATGTCCAAAAAAAAATTGATTTGGCTATAATCATTAAAAAATGGGATGTAGCTGTATCATAGAGACTGTTGTCTATTGTACGTGAATACGTCTCTTTACGTTGCCGCCACTGCTTGAATTGGTCATTTAGTATTTTTCTATTGGTATCATTCGATTGCTCATAAGAAACCCAACCAACCGTATACGATTTAACTGTATTTTGATTCTAACTGTATTTGAATTCGACTTTTCGAGAGCATTTTTATTTTTATTTTTTGATGTTTTTTTTATTTTAACACCTATAAATATCGCAGTCATAACTTTACACTAATGTTTTGTATATGATCCTTAAATTTACAAAAGAGCTGACGACTGAAATCAAAAATTAATTATTTAATGTTAATCATGTCAGATACCTACTAATTCTTAATTAAGTTTTATTAAGGTATTGAGAATAAATAAAATTAAACAGTAGTTCTCTAGTGATTCTAGAAATGGCAGTAAAAAAACTTATGTATTTTGTCAGAAATAACCATCACGTTACAAAACTGCCAATTTAAATATTATTATATTATATTTACATTATAATGTTCAAAACCTATTTATTTTTAAGACAATTTAAGCTCACTGGAATTGTCACTCACAACGGTCCTTTCATTTCGTTCTTTATTTATAATTAACCTTCACTTTTGTGTCAAGTACAAGCAGTTTGTAAGGCTTGGGGCTCACCTGTCCTTAATAAATATGCGGAGGTACAAGGGTTAAGAATCAGCATCGCCTCTCAAGGAGCCACGTGGTTTGAATTTGTTATTTTTACTATCGGTGGCCCTTGTTAACGGTCGGCCGCTTGAAATTGTCTCACCTGAAGGATGCTTACTCTGTTTTACGTGGACCGCATGTTTCTGATTCTGGCTGTAAGTAGGCTTCTAAAAGTATCTTCAAGAATGTCAAATGCGAATTGGCGTCTTAAAAACCGAATGGCAGAGACTTTTTTCTGGAAATATATATTGATATTCATCGTTCAACGAGGCACCTTAAAATATTTAGTTAAGTTTTATATTATAATTTAATTGGTGATAGCACAGAGTTGAAGGTTTCTATTTCTGAGTTTAGTAGTTTTATTTTGTTGCTGAATATCTGTGTTTAGAAAATGAAAAATCAAAACTCATGTAAAAGATAATATATTTTCATCAAAATAAAAGTAAAGATTATTTAAGAAAGGACACATATTTAGTCTGAACAATATTTATTTGTACGTTGAATTGTTCTACTTTGTTCACAGAATGGACAGCTGCCTCGTAAACTTTCCACCCAAGTTCCCTTCGCTTTTATCCCAAAAGTCGGAGAATGTATACGCCTCCAACTTAATTTTCCTCGAATGTTAATTTACCTAACTACACTACTGTCTTATAGGTACCCCTCATTTCTGTTAGTGAACAAGACTGTTGTAATACTAACAGGATAGACTTAGTTAGTAGAGCTTATTATGTGGTAAAAATATTTGTGGCTAACAATGGATGGTTATACCAAATTGACTGTTATCCATTAGTGGATTAATGATAGGTATTGATACGGTAACTAATTTTGTTGACATGATCTGAACTGTTAGAAATAAGTCACATTTTTCATTATAAAAAAAAGAGCACCCATTTTTTTAATTGGTTAACTTTTATTATTTTTTTTAAGAGACAAAACCCACTCTTGGAATATTTCTTGTATCACGGAGAATTTTACAAACATACACGAAATGGACACAAAGAATACTCAGACTCAGAACAACAAGCCGTGGTTCACACAAAATGTTGTCCCATGTGAGGTTTGAACACATAGCACTCAGCGCAGTAAAAAGCGGCAAGGCTGCCGCTTAAAACACTACGCCATCTGTAAATACAACATACAAGTTAACTTAAGATAATGACATATTATTTTTATTATATTATTCTATAAGTGTATTATAACTACCATGATCGTTAACACGGTTGTATTGGTTTCTCTGATCCACTGTGTTCTAGCATACGAGTAGAGGTCCACTATGAGTACATTACCACGATAAGTGTTCGTCTTTGTGATGACAGATAAATAATATAGAGCGCCACCTTTCCTATTAATTCCATGGAAGTCGCAAGAGCTGACTAAAGTAACAAAGCACAGAGAGAAATAGCACTATAAAGAGAAGGAAAATTAGAAGCAAACCCTAAAATAACCTGTTCGGCCAATATGGTACTCGGGCCAAAATCTCTTTTCTATGGAGAGGCCCATGTCCAGCTGTGGACTATTAATAACTGTTGACGATTACTGTGGCGACTTCCACATATAGTACAAACAGAAGCACATACTACAGCGCCATCTAGCGAAGATATATTGAACTACAGAGTATAATGAACTACGGAGCAACTACAGATCCTGTATCGCGAAATAGATATTCTCGTGGCGATTAGCATATATACAACATTCCAATATCAGCCGTTGGGTTGCGGTCCACCAGGCATGATCACCCCGCCTGGTCGGAGTATCCTCGCTTTTGTGTCGGAGGGACATGATACCCGTCTCTCTACAACTATAAATCAAAGCTAACTAGAATGTAGGTATTAAGTGATGACTTCACATCAACACAACAACTCCAGTTACTATTTCTTTCTTCCAAAGACTTAAATACAGAAATGTAAATTTTCATATTACAATCAGATAAGTAGACATCATTTGTGAACTTGTAAGTAACGTTTACGAATATCATGGAATATGAAAATATTTGTAAGGTTCTCTTTTTAGAATTACCAAAGTATATTTAGTTTGAATTCTGTGGAATTAAAATGTTTGTATTTATAAATGAACCAATTTTACCACTTTATGCTAGTATTACCAATAAACAATTTGTTTAAAATTAAACTTTTAGAAAAATACGTTCCTTACATATGTTCTAATTCATTACTGATGTTGCAACTATAAATACTGCCTTTAATATTATGTTATATATTCTTAATAATCCAAAATCATAAACACTTATTTTCATAAAAGTTATCTTAACTTAACTTAAGATTTCCATGTCTCATTTATTTAATATAAGGTTTTAATTTAAATTAATTTAAACTTACCTGGAAAGTCTTATTATCAACATAATGATAAAAAATACTACAGTTACTTGTAGTAGGTAATAGAACACCTATCGACGTAACGACGTATCGACGAAAATTTTACAATATTATTAAAAGTAAATGAACTAGTTGAGAAATGAAATTTGGTGCAAAAACAATAACACGACAACAACATTCCAAGTGGAGTGGAGTAGACGTTAAGACGTTGTTCAAATATAATCTTGGAATTGTATGGACCAATGCGTCGGATGTTTCTGTTTGCCGTCGTTACTGACCTCCCAGACGGTTATATTCTTGAAAATTTTGCAAACAAAATGAACTCGTACTGTAATATAATTATGCGTTCCTTTGAGCGCTGAAGAAGTTACAATGTTTGTATAAAATTGTGTTAGGGCATTATGTTATACTAAGAATATATTTAGCAAATGGATGGAAAAGATTATTTTTACATACATTTCGTAAAACAGGATTAAATATTTTATTTATAAAATATGACCTGGACTTGGAGTGGGCTTCTGCATTATTAAAGCACGGGTTTCTTGTAATGACTCTTTGCGAAGAAGACTAGTACATATTAGATAATATACTTATTATATAATAATTACTATGGATGTTCATTTACGTGAGTTTTTATAAGAGACAAATAAGTGACGGTGTCACACCGATACCTCTCTTTACTTTTAATTTATACTCAAAAATATTAATAGTGTGAACCTACATTATCTGTCGATTAAAACTTCGGTTTAAATTGAAGTAGAAGCAAAAGAAAAACTGTTCATTTTTCCCACAAAAATAAGGAACGAATTATAAATGTATATGAAGAATTTACCCGTTTTTTTCGTATTTACTTAATGATAATACATAACATTTTGGACATGCGTTCTAGACAGTTCATATAAATTTATATATACCTTTTTTTTGTAAGTAAGTACATATTATATATAGAAAATATCCAAATTTCGAAATAAATATTTGCAGATCATACAAACCTTTGATCCGACCCGAAAACCAAACCCGCGACCTCAAGCACAGCAGACGCAAACATTACCACTGCCCTACCGAAGCAGTCAACTAAAAAAATGTAAAGTATACTTAAGATTGTAACAAAACAGTAATATATAAAATACTATTACGTAATTTGGTAATACAATACCATTAATAACCATCGAAAGTTGTCAATTGAAATGCACTTGATAACTTGAGAGAAGTTGAATACACCCAGTCGAAACTTAAATAAGGACAGAGCTAACTTTGTGACATGTCTCGGTACAGCCCTATCGAGGTATAGTTTAACTTACGAACTATACACATCACAAGAAACTAACAGTAAGATCAGTAACCCTTAATAGTCCACTGTAGGACCATGAACTCTCCTTAGAAAATAGATTTGGGGTTATGGTAAAGTCTAAAGTTTTTCTTTTCTTCACAGAGATGTTTGTCTACGTCATTTGCTCATATAGTCTTATAGGTTTGTATAGTAAGCAAAGATAACAGTAACACAGCAAAATATTCTAAGCAGGAAACGTTCATTAGGACATCTATAATTAGAAAATATCCAGATCAGGCTCGTCCGGAGTGATACCACAGTTTTACTTTTCATAGGGTTGTGTATGCGGCGGTAATCATTTACTATCAGGTGATGAGGCTGCACGTTTATTTTTCTCTCCTTTTCTAACGTATAAAAAACTTAGTATACAAATATTTCAATTTAAATCTACGCTCTCAAAAATACAGCATGGCGTCTTTTTGTCTTTGGGCTATCTTTTAGATCTGCACTAGATTTCAGCATTGGTGCATGGTTACGTATCAGGCATCATAGGTAGACTATCTTTTTAGGTAGTCGCTTTAAAGAATGAATATGTTCTTCAATTGCGTTTTATGTAAACGTAAAGTAAACTTTACGTTTTCACACACTAAATGATTTCACAGAAATTAGAGATAAGTTTTTATGTTAAAAGATGTAATATAAAGTTTAGTTAGTTATATGGTTATTTAATGTTTATTTAATATTCTCTTTGTGTCTTTTCAAAGGCGTATTCACTCACAATATTCATTCATAATAAAACTGTACAAAAGAGTTATTTTGTATTGTATTGTCGAACATCACAAAATTAAATGTGTTTTAAAATAGATAAAAGCTTTATACATTTTTATTTTGGAACCTGCCAAAGTGACTTTACTCTGCCTAATGGAAAGCATAAATAGAATCGGAAAGTAGATTTTTTTTAATTGAAATTCGATATCTTTTATTAGTTTCACATTTTACAATACTCTTAACTTACACCGTGTATTACGATTTCTGTATGTTATTATAAGCTTCTAGCATTAAAATTGAAATACAATATAGTATAGAATATTATTCCCGAAGTTATTACGTCATGATTTGTGTATAATTGGTGTTCAGTTTTCGTCAATTGGTGAAATTACTTTATTTGAAGTGTAAATCATTTTTATTATATTTAAGTGTGTAGTTGTTGTTACATAAAATAAATTAAAAGTATTTTTTAAAAAATAAGCTTTTATTATTGTGTTATAAAATAAACGTTTCCTTCAAATTTTTGACTATCAACTTAGACTATCATTACACAGTATATATGATATAAAAGCCTGTCGTGAGATTAAGTAGGTACTCTTATTTACTAAATTCAAAAATTTTGAATATTAAAATTGTTCAGATCGAATTATTTGATTTACTTGTTTATCTACACAGTTATATTTGTAGATGAATTTTAATATCACACGAATTGTGTAATGATACTATATTAACAAATTGATAGTAAAAGCTTTCGAGGATTTTTTTTAATTTAATTTTACGTGTTTGAATAAAAGCCAGTTTCTACCATCGACAGAGAAGGATTAATTTCAGTATAAAAAATTCAATCACGTTCGAAAACCTATTATTGTACATTTTATTAAGTATTAGTTTTATCAACCCAAAATAATCCGTGTGGTGAAGGATTATGAACGTGGAATATCTCCACCTCTATTCATTCTGTGTATATCAGAAGACTACTAAGGAAGTAAGCTGTGCAAAACAATAGCACTGTAAAGAAAAGAAAAGTTTGAAACAAACCCTATATTAGTTGGTATAGGTTTTGTTTCAAACTTTGTTGTTGTTTGGTTTCTGGTCAAAACCTTTTCAGTATTAAATTTTGATGATAATGAATAAATACTATCGTTTACTTATCCTGTTATATTAAAAGACAAAAAGGTGCAAATCGTATTGAGATCTAAACCCGTTTAAAAATGTACAAATAAATAAAAACCGTAAACGCATCACTTACTTGACCTACGGCTTACTTCGTTTATTATTCATGAATGCGAAACTTGTAATGCTGCTTTCGCGATACTTCAACTTTAACAAGGGAACGTGATTGGCCTGGATGAAGATTAAGTTTTGACAGACAACTCTAACAATATAATGTGTTGCAACAGTCAAAAAATATATTAAGTAAACTATTATTTACAAAATTTATAAAACATAGATTCACAACGTTCAGAGATAGTTGTGAAACTGATGTCAAAGATCGTAGAAGACCCCAGCAATATAGTCCTGAATTATAGTTCCTCTTTGGATCATTACAACGTTCCAAATCATTATAACACTAACTAATTAATTAAATTTCAATATTTCAAGTAAAAACACTAACTTTTATTAGTACAATGTTTTTTTTAGAATGTAATATGTAAACAAATTAAATGGGTTTATATATAAAGACTTTAACAAGACGATCAAAATTCAATTCAGAAGTGTAACATTTGCTTCTGCAACTTGCATTGTAATTTACTTGTCACTGCATAGCGCAAGTGCCTTGCAAGTGTCTTGCATCTCAGGCTTACAGAATTTATGAGATTGAGATGCCAGCAACACTTAGAAATTTAATGAGAAACTTAGCTTTTTGAGTGCATTTATATTTATTGTTCTGTAACTTACAATTACAAATAATGTCGTATATGTTTTTCTTCCCAACTTTTTTTTTTATTTTACCATTTGTGTCTACTTTTATTTATAGTGCGATGTAAACAATTACATTTGTACATAGTTGTAGTAATAACTCAATAATTTTACTCGGGTTGAATGTCAATTTCAATTCACCATATCTTAAGATTTTCATTCGCGATGTTCATCTAACGCTGCTACAGAAAGATGTCCTAATTTAGAGATGATTGAAATAACAGATGTGTCTTACAAAAATAGATGTTTAAGATTCTAGAAAAAAATCATCCTTACTGTATTTCAGTTGACATATAACGTTGTGTATATATGTAATGTAGGCGATGTTGGTTATGGTCTCAAAGGAGACCAGCCAACTTCGTAAGAGATATCATAGTGCACAAGAGCGTGCGCAGAAACATATGTACTTTCTGTTCGTTTACTCTCACAATTTGATGGCACGACTATCCGATGCGACCAGGGATAGGGAAGGATTAGGCACACGACCAACGGCTTCATGTGCTCTCCGTGGTATGGCATCCCAACTTCCAAACCCCAGGCTGTTATTATAGAATCAGAAACACTTAATAACACTTTTTGGCTCGACCCGGCAATCGAACGCAAGACAATTTGATCGATAGTCGCATACACTAACCACTACACCAACGAGACAGTCAATAAGAATATTTTACGTTTAATATGACATGTATGAGAAAATTACAAACACAATTAGGTAGTATAATATCCTACAATACATCGAACTTAGTTACTAAGTGAATGTAACCATAACCAGAAGAGAGAATAAAATAAAAATAAATATATATAAATATTGCCGACATTTGACACACAACATCATCTAGTTTCAAACTAAGCATAGCTTGTGCCATGGTAACTAGACTGACTGATAGAATATTTTTATTCCTTTTTTTTTGTAAATACATACATATTATACATTGAAAACACCCAAACTTCGAAACAAATATTTGCAGATCATACAAACATTTGGTCCGACTCGGTATCGAACCCGAGACTTCACGCACAGTAATCGCATTCACTGCCGCTACGCCACCGAGGCAGTTAGAATAGAATAGATTTAGTTTTTTTGTACACAATTTTTTTACAGATTTGATAATAATAAACTACTTTCTAATAGTTTTGCGTCATTAAATACATGGAGATATCATAAAAAAATATTATTTTATGGTTTTTCATGTGTTTTATTCACGTAAAACTTTTACAAAATGGGCTAACTTGGTTATATAGTTCGGAAGCTGCATTGTTAAGACTGACATAATTAACATATTCACTTTTAACCACATGTAATTATAATGTAATCAGCGAACCATAATTTCTATTAGCCGATAGAGTTAATTAAATTGTAGCGAATGTTACGTGACAATAGGATTGCGACAAATGAACAATATATGTTATGAAGAGCTCGCACTCAACCAAATTAGTTCCTGTCACTGTGTAAACATGCTGCTACAACCTGCATCGTATTTGTAAGTATGTGCATTGGAATATACGTTTAAATATAACTTAGTGCAAGGTACATATTAGAGTAAATTTGTGCTGGTAATGAGGTTAATTTTCCACACTCTCTTTAAAACCTATACGCAAAGTTTATTTACAAACCTAAAACTACCCACGCTTGTCAGGTAAATTCTAACAATTTGCTTAAAGCTGGCAAACTTTTATATGTTAACGGGGACTTTAGGAATGGGAAGTAGTAGAAGTGAGAGTATTTTGAAGAAGAAGGAAAGATAAGAAGAAAGTGGAATTAAAGGAGAGTGCGACAAGACTTTGTGTTAATGATGTTAAAATGATCGATTGAAAAAAGTGATTTGATAGGTTTATCGTTGATAATTTGTAAATAAACAGATATCTGTCTCTTATATCACCGTATGTTTTCAATTATTGATTATAGTGCTATTTGAAAAGAAACAATTGTTATCTAATATTAATGCCATTGTCTGCCGAGTTTTAAGAGCTAGGTTCAAAGCTGTGGAAAAAATAAAATAAACTAAAAGAGTGATAAAGAAAATAAAAATAAGTAAAATAAATAAATGTATGTAAATTATTTAGACAAAGTTTTATTATTTATATATATTTTTATAGGTTTTTTTCAAGTGTTAACTAATTCGTAGCCCATCCTATAGTTGTATTTAATTATTACTATAAAAGGGAAGGGGAAAATATGTTCCCGTTTACTAAAAAATACTTCACACTCATATCACCAGTTATAGACAATTAATCTCATGAAATAACTTGGAAATACCAAAAACCATCACAGTTTCATGCTTGTCAAGTGTCTCGGATAGCTGGAGCGGCAGTAACGCGTGTTTCAAGGAAGACTTATGACAACCCTCGTCAAGTAGTTGGGGCGGACAGGGTTGTCACACAACACGAAAAACGTTTTACTGGTTTTTTCTTTTTTACCAGCATTTTATTGGTTTCAATTTCACTGCTTCGTTGTCGCGGATAATACGGCAACCGTTTTGGCTCCACGCGCCCCATCTATTAGTGCTGGCTACTGGATTTTGTGTGATGAGTCATGAGTTTATAATACGATACGTATGTTGGACGAGGGAGTGCTGTCAGTTTATTTTCGTGGTATTATTTTTTGGCAAATCTTTAGGGGTCAATTTTCTCGATGAAACAGTTGTTTTAGCACGGGAGGCCACGATGCTAAATCGGGATTTACTCGAGCGTCATAAAGACCTATATGATTGTGAAGCTTGGATGATGAAAAGAAAAATGACATATAAAACATTCCGTTTCATCAGTGGGGGGAGCGGCTATAGATTTTCAAAAATGTAAAAAAAACAGTTCCATAGACATACTCGAGCGTGTCAAATAATGGTATTATATATGTCCTACGTATTTTTAAAAATGTACATATGTTAATCTGACTGTTTCAGTGATGGGGGTGGTCGTACGTAGGGGTCAGAAATGAAAAAAAAAAAAACTTTATCGAGCGCGTCAGATTTTCGAAGGGGATATTAAGTGAACCTAAAAAAACGCTCTTATATAATAATCTGACGATTTGGATGTGACGCAAAGTCATGGCCGTTATTAGAATATGCAAAAAAAATTGGTCATTTTGAAATACTCAAGCGCGTCAACTTTATCGATGAATTTTTGTTGCTTCGGCTTGCGGAAATTGTCAGATTATGTATTTTTCGTAATCCTTGAATTATTCTGTTCAAATTTAAAAAAAATTTAGCCACGCCCGAGAATGTCCAAGTGACGTTTTTTTTTACAACATTGTAGCCCTCGCCCTTCTTTACGTCTCACTCAAATTGTCAGATTAGTGAAATCTACACGTTTTAGCACGTAACTAACTCGTCTTATCTTAATCTGACGCGCTCGAAAATGTTTGATGATCAATTTTTTTTACTAATCTGATCCTTTATCCTTGACGGGCGATCATATATAGAAGTCTCATATGTGTAAGTATGGTGTAAGTACTTAATAGAGTACAAGGTATCTCCCTGTATATTAATCTGCCGCGCTCGAGTAAATCCCGGAATCCCTTCTACGGCTCCTCTACTATTTGGATGATATTTTGCACACGATGTTTTCAAAGAATTAACATAGAGTGGATTTCGTTGAAAATATGCTGCAAAGTAAACAAATTAGTAGATCTGTACTTTTTCAAGCTGGATATTGAGCCACGATCTAAGTATATTAAGTTAATTAAAAATAATTTAATGTTTCAATTTAATCAAACATCAAATACCTACGTGTAATTTTTTACCGACGCGAATGGTTAGACGGGTGTGAATTTTATATTTTTCTAATACCAAATTATGCTAATTGCAATTTACCATCATTGGTAATTCCTCTATTATTTACATGTCTGGTAATGGATTAAGATTACCAAGTATCATCATCCTTATTCAGCTTACGGGATTCATAAGAGGCGCCCAAGGGATCAAACTATATAAGACAATATCACTACTAAGAGACGGCAAACTTGAAACAAACCGTAGAAAATCAACCAACACATGTGACCAGCGTGGTGTAGCAAGCCAAAAACTTCTCGCTAAGGAGAGGTCTATGCACAGTAGTGGACTGTTAAAGGCTGTTAATATGATCATGTGATGTGTTGTGAGTATCTTGCCAATTACAAACATGCATTCGAAGATTACTTTCTCTATTTTTCTTCTTCTTGTACATATCGTGCTCGCAAGCAAGAGCGAGTTAACTGTGGCAAATTGTTGCCGCACGATACCTGACGGCGATAAGATGAAATCTGCTTCAGATTTCGGCATCTTGAGGTGTGTGGCCAAATTTTATTTTTTTTGTGTTAAAAATACAAAACGTTAAGTCACTGAATCCCTTGAGTCTCTGCAGTTGCGAAGAGATGTCGCCTCTATGGCAGTCCTCTATCGTCTTTATCATGGAGAGTGTTCTGATGAGCTCTTCCAATTGATCCCACCCTCTCCGTTCCTCTATAGGACAACTCGTGCTGGCCTTGGAAGTCATCATTTCAGAGTGGCAGATATACGCTTCCGAATTAAACGATTCGGCTCTTCCTTCCTGTGCAGATTAGTTAAAGTCTGGAATTCATTACCAGCGCACGTGTTTCCCTCCCACTACGATCCCGGGTCCATTAAGCGGGGCGTAAAAAAGCATCTCACTAGGCCGCCATAGCGTGGGTCGCCATATTGCACTGTCGTCATTCGCAGTGAGAAGGGCGACCACTGCTCTTGGATTCTATTTATGCTTTCCATCAGGCAGAATAGAGTTACTTTGGTAGGTTAAATATAGAAAAAAAAAAAGATTCTACTCGCGAGCGAATTGTTATCCACTTGTTACGATACTATTTTCTAAGCTAAAATTTTTCACGAACTGTGATTAGTGAATATTTATAATCGATTTTCAACTAATCAATATGTCTTTACCCACCGTAGGCGGTAACCAGTGCCAACACCGTTGGAAGCCAGTAGAAACTGCAGAAAAAGGTATTGTGCAGTCCAATTCCTTTGGTAATCTGTCTGTCTTACCTATTTTATATTACAAGGCAGTTTGTACTCCATCTTCAAATCGTTCAATTAGTACAAAGTACAAAAGAAGCAAATTCTCATTTATGCGCTTCTACAGGGCTTCTAATAATTTGATTCCGAAGAAATCTAGGGACGCGTATATTGCTTCTCGGAAAGCGCTATTCAGTGAAATGGAAATAGTGCTGTTGTCCATAAGTCTCAAGAATAAATGCTTAACAAGGTGCACTACATTGGCTTATATACTACAATACAAATATTATTACTAAGAAGTTTAAGATTGTCACTAAATATAAAATATCATAAAGTATTAAGACAACTCCTGAACAAATAAAATATAACAAATTAAAAACTAACTAAGACTTCAGTATTATGTGTATAAGCATTATAAAATTTGTCTAATTGAAATGAGTCAAAAATTTTCATAGTATAAATAAAATAAATAAATAAATAAATATTTCGGACATTTTACACACAACACCATCTAGTTTCAAACTAAGCAGAGAGAGTATAATAATAACTAGACTGACCGATAGAATACTTATATTTTTTTTTTAACATAGAAAACAGCAAACTCCGAAGCAAATATCATAGAAACATTTGGCCCGACCCGGGAATCGAACCCGAGACCTAAAGGATAGCAGTCGCTTTTCACTACCGCTACGCTATCGAGGCAGTTAGTCTGTTTAACTATATTCTTGTAAATACAGAGCGGTACATGTAACATTCAGCAAATTATCCAGCTGAACAGGCCGTTACAAATAAACTTGCATTATGTGTATATTTAGTGTACGAATATATATTATATGTAACTTTAGTAAAGCTTTCAGATATACTTCAATATTTTTAACACTATGTTTGATGTTAGAAATTCCAAACATTTTTTTTTTTTTTTTTTTTTTTTTTAACCTGTGGAAACCCCCTCGAGCCGTCACCCCACCGGGGTTTACGGCGGGGTGGTGTGTCGGAATCGGACCGACTAAAACCACACGGTGTGCCACTCTGCGCCTGAGATAGGAGGAATCCGGGAACCGCTGCTATTACGACATCCAGATCCCTCCTAGCGCCTGCCCGCTAAAGCGGGCACCGTCTGCAGATAAACTCTCTATTTAGGCGACGTACGGCACACGCGCACGTCACCTCCTCGCGGCTGGCCATTATAGCGGATGGATGGGAAAACCCGTCCCGTCCACCCGCGGCCACACTCAAGGCGGCATGAGGCGCTGGTATGCGCGCCTCCGCCGCCCGGCTCGCCGGCGGCGAATTGGGTCCGAGTGGAGATCGTCCTCCCGGGCCTTCTCCGCCGCCTCCTTCCGCGAAATTACGTCTTCGCAGAAGGTTGCGACCGCGGTAAAACAACTGTCGCTACCGGCCATGGAGCGTATGACGGCCGGTAGCGAGAGGTCTCCTCCAATAACTGCAGTGAGGACCCCACGCTGCGCCGCCCAGGCGGAACAAACCGCTAGCGTGTGCTGAGCCGAGTCCTCACTGCAGTCGCAGTGGTGACAGGCGGGACTCAATTCCCTCCTGGCGACCGAGTGCAGATACTTCCCGAAGCAACCGTGCCCGGAAAGGACCTGCGTCAGTCGGAAGGAAAGGGTCCCGTGCTGCCGCCCTGCCCACTCGGCGATGACCGGCTGGAGAGCCTCCACGAGGGCAAAGCCAGCACGTGGAGTCTCCAACCGGGACGACCAACGAGCCATTGTGGTTCGACGAGCGGCCTCACGCCACTCGCGTACCTCTTCGGGCGGGGGCCGTATGCCGCTATCCGCCCGGAAGTCAGCCGTCCGCCGATAAACTTCGGCGAGCACTTCCGCCTCCAAATCCCACGGGGGAGTTCCGGCCAAGGCGCACGCCGCCTCCGTCGATACGGTGCGGTAACCGCGTATGGCTCTAACCGCCAATATCCTCTGAGGGCGCCAGAGGCGAGCCCTATTCTGGGCGGTCAGAGCCGCCGCCCACACTGGTGCACCATACAGCGCCATTGACCGGACAACCCCCGTGTATAGCCGTCTCGTCGCGACGCTGGCTCCACCCAAATTCGGCAAAAGTCACCCAAGGGCAGAAGCAGCGCTGACCAGCTTTGGAGAAAGCTGTCGGAAGTGCTCGTCGAAGAGCCACCTGCCGTCGAGGATCAGGCCCAGATATTTCATCTGGGCCTGATCTGGTACGAGGACCGAATTGACTACGATAGAGGCGCCGGGTGGTGGACCACGACGGGGCCCATGGAACAAAAGGGCCTCCGTCTTATCTAGGGCCACTCGTAAACCCAGCGCCTCAATAAGACTCCCACGGAGGCCAGGCGCGCCGCCTCTTGAAAGTTCGACCCCCGGGCCGTGACCAATGTGTCATCGGCGTAACAAATTACGCCCAGCCCGGGGGGAAGACGACCTCGAAGGGCCCAGTTGTATTCCATATTCCACAGGAGTGGTCCGAGGACAGACCCCTGCGGAACACCGCACGACATGGGCCGCTGCCTCGGTCCTCGTACATGACGGTACGCTCCCTAAGATAGTCTGCCACAAGCCGCCTCAGGTACTCTGGCACCCCGTGGTAAGAAATTCCAAACATAATCTAACCATTTTATATATATGTATATTGCCGATTACTGATGTTGCTATTTTTTTAAATATACATTTTTATTAATATTAACATTATCAAACCTAAAGAAAAGTATACTCAAAATAATTCTCATCATGGCTTATTCTAAAATACTAAAAAGATCGAGGAGGTCGCTGTTGTGTAAATATCTCAAATAGCTCAACCGCCTAAGTAGGCTAACATTATGTTGTAATGAAACCTTCTAAATAAATAAACATAGAAAAGAACAGTCTTATTTTTTTTTAACGTGTGGCATCCCCCTCGAGTCGTCACTCCTCTGGGGTTTGCGGCGGGGTGGTGTGTCGGAATCAGATCGACTACAACCACGCGGTGTGCCACTCTGCACCTGAGACAGGAGGGATCCAGGAACAGCTGTTATTACGACATCCGGATCCTTCTCATTTTCGGGTAAAACTCTTTATTCAGGCGCCGTACGGCATATGCGGATGGCACCTCCTCGCGGCTGGCCACTATAGTGGATGTAGGGGAAGACCCGTCCCGTCCACCCGTAGCCATACTTAAGGCGTCATGAGGCGCTGGTACACGTGCCTCCGCCGTCCGGTTAGCCGGCGGCGAATCGTCCCGTCCACCCGTAGCCATACTTAAGGCGTCATGAGGCGCTGGTACACGTGCCTCCGCCGTCCGGTTAGCCGGCGGCGAATCGTCTCGTTGATCGTTCTCCTGAGCCCTTTCCACCGCCTCCTTCCGCGAAATGACATCCTCGCAGAAGGTTGCGGCCACGGTGAAACAACTGTCGCTACCGACTATGGAGCGTATGGCGGCCGGTAGCGAGAGATCTTCTCCAATAACTGCAGTGAGGACCCCACACTGCGCCGCCCAGGCGGAACAAACTGCTAGCGTGTGTTAAGCTGAGTCCTCACTGCTATCGCAGTGGTGACAGGTGGGACTCAATTCCATCCTTGCGATCGAGTGCAGATACTTCCCGAAGCAATCTTGCCCGGAAAGGACCTGCGTCAGTCGGAAAAAAAGGGTCCCGTGCTGCCGCCCTGCCCACTCGACGATGACCGACTGGAGTGCCTCCACGGCGGCAAAGCCAGCACGTGAAGTTTCCAGCCGCGATGACCAACAAGCCATCGCGGCTCGACAAGTGGCCTCATGCCACTTGCGTATCTCTTCGGGCGGGTGCCGTACGCCGCTACCCATCAGGAAGTCAACCGTCCGCCGATAAACTTTGGCGAGCACTTCCGCCTCGAAATTCCACGGGGGAGTTCCGGCCAAGGCACAAGCCGCCTCCGTCGACACGGTGCGGTAACCGCGTATGGCTCTAACCGCCAATATTCTCTGAGGACGCCAGAGGCGAGCCCTATTCTGGGCTGTCAGAGCCGCCGCCCACACCGGTGCACCATACAGTGCCATTGACCGAACAACCCCCGTGTATATCCGTCTCTTCGCGACGCTGGCTCCCCCTAAATTGGACAAAAGTCGCCCAGGGGCAGAAGCAGCCCTGACCAGCCTTGGAATAAACTGTCGGAAGTGCTCGTCAAAGAGCCACCTCCCTTCGAGGATCAGGCCTAGATACTTCATCTGGTCCTTAATCGGTATGAGGACCGAATTGACTACGATAGATAGACTTAAGTAGCTTACTCTTTACATTACTAAGATATACAGTAGACCTTCAATATCGATACTTACTTATACTTCAAAAATATCATGTTTTTAGAAGCACTATTCCGTCTACGTGTCTGTTTGAAATAAATCTAGCTAATTCGTAGTTACTAATCTCGCATCCTACAGTGAAAGTTATCATACTGATGTATGTAATATGCCAAACTATTTTTGTGAACTGATCTAACCAGTTCAAGTATCCTTTTTACGCTTGAAGAACAATTCATCCCTTCCAAAATATATTTGATAAACTGTTAAATATGATACATTATTGAGCAGCACTTCATAAATACAACTCACAAGAAATTGGAAAGCAGAAAATCCGTTCAATTTAATTTACATAAGCTTAATAATAAAAATAAGCGTTGAGTATTGAAGCTAACAAGAGCGATAAGAGCCGAACAATCTCCTTAAGAGACTCTTAAAGAGTCGACGTGATTGAGTCGAGAGCTGAGATATCGACAGATTTATTACGTGAAGAGACAGACTTTAAAAATGTCCTGTTTCTGCTGTGCTTCTCAAATGTACTTCGTTAATAAATACGGGTTAAGGATACATTAAGAGTATTTGAATTTTATTCAGTAAACATTATTGAAAAACATGATTATGTTACATTAGATTATTAAGTATCAATACATCTTATGGTAAGAGACCATAAGATGTATTGATTTTAGCTCTGTTTCAAGGTAATGAAGGTCAAGTTACTTATTTTATAACAACCAACTCGTATCAAAAGAATTCGTTCCTAACTTCTAAACATCTTTTATTTGTCATAGGTTCTTCGAGTTTCATGGAAACTTGACTAAATAGTTGTGAGTAATTATAGTTTTTTCTAGTACAATCTATATATTTTTTTCTACCTCACAAAGAATAGCGCTTCTTATTTCTTTTTATTCTTTATTTCTTTATAATATAGTTATATAATATTAAATAATTTTATTTTTATCTCTGTCACAGATAATAACAGAAAAGAATAAACTAAGGTTAGGCATAATATCTACATGTTTATATTATATTTGTCGTTTATGTTTCATAAATCACTATATTGTAAGCACTTTTCATAACTTTTATATCAACGTACATACAAGCAGAACAATTAATACAAAATTAATTAGTGTGGCACAAAGTTTATAAATAAATTTTAGAATTAATTAAATTAGTTCCTTAGCGTTACGATACACTTTGTACTGTGTTATTTCTCTTTAACTTTTCGACAATCGACCCATTCCCTTTCAGATTGGCATCTAGCAAATAGTGACATTTATTCGTCTGGGGATTCGTCGCAATTTGTCGTATAACGGTTCAAGTACACATTAAGTTTACAGTAGAAATTCACGGCAAGCTTTACAAACAACGCCAGGATGTCGAAATATTTGCTTTGGTTTATTATTTAGCTTTGGTCGGTTGATATCTCGGGGTCGCTCGAATTTATACACAAATTTTAGCTTGATAATACTAAGTATTGTAAGATTACTTGCTGTAAAAAACTTAAAATTTATGTTTTAAATAAAGTGTGAAAATTGTTTTTCTCAAGAAAAATAATTTTTAGTCCTTTTCTACACACAAAAACAAATAAATCAGGCTCAAAAATAATTTGAAAAGAAGTAGGGTCCGGTATTGATTGGACTAAAACCATATAGACTGCACCGTGAGATCATGGTAAGTGAATCTTGAAAAAAGCCAATTCTTTTTTTCTAAATTAAGAGCCTGCCAAAATGACTCTACTCTGCCTGGTGGAAAGCATGAATACAATCCAAGAGTTGTGGTCACCATACTCATTACAAATGCAGACAATACAGTATGGTGACCGGTAGTATTGTCCCGGTCGAGCCGGCCCATTCGTGCTGTAATCAGCGTGTCTCTACTACTACCTACTCAATTAGCTCAAGCCGGAGTACGTCTACGTGTGACATAGTAACATTCTTCATTTATAGTACGTAAACTCCTGTGGTTAGCAGCAAAGTGGTTAATCAAAACTGCACGGTGTTCCATCACCAGCGCTGGGGTAATTGTTGAAACAAAGTTCCTTGCGAAATTTGTTATGTAGTAGACAGCCTTGGTATTGCATGCGAAGATAATGATGCCACACCGTTCAATTTAGGCTTGCTTCTTTTAGGATAAGGAGTAGCCATATACTCTCCCCCCGGATAAACGGTGAAGTGATTATGTCCGACTTAAAGTACTAGTAACCACGAAACCATGTGTACCCTATAGAGGAAATACCTGGTACTCTGACGGAACCTGAGCTAGTAGGTAAGAGGTATGTAAGAAGAATATATCCAGAAGAGATATAATAGGCTATGTGAATGTGGTTACAAAATAAGCATTTAGTATGTTGCATCTTCTGTTCCCATACATATGTATATGTACTTAACGCTAATTAGCGCAGTACTCAACACTCGTAGTGATAAAAAAGAATGGCAGATCCTGTACCGTTAGCAATGTGTAGTTGATGATTGTAAGGTTTATATCGTTTATAAATTTTAATGATTTTGCTAAAATAATTTAAATTATTCTTAAAAAAGTTGTTACAACTACAATAACAAAGCGCATGTTTTCTAAATGTAGCAAGTTTAAAATCCAGTGTATTGTAAATTAGATGGCGCTGAGTGACAGATGAGTGAAAATATTTTTAAATTGTTATAAAATATACAGTGTATTAGGCAGTAGAGCAACATTTTATTGTCTGATCAAGGAAATCGAAAACGAATGATTTAGACTGTAAAATATGGTTCTGCGACATCTTGTTGATAACAATGACCATTCATTGATAACGATGATGGCCAGCTATTGTGTCCATTGTCCTATGTATTACATTGTAAATGACGAACTGAAATTATTTTTAACGCGAAGCTCTAACAATGTGTGTTTTTAAAATATTATTGTAGATGATATTATCAAGTAAATAAATATAAAAATAACGCCTTCCATGAGATAAGATTCAACTATAGATGTTTGAATATTAACGTAACCTAACGTATAAGAATAACAGATGACACCCCAGTACGAAGTCTTCGCGCTGGGATAATTGATAGTCAAATAGAGCGGAACCAGTCATTTGAAGTGAATGTTTTGATGGAATGTAATAATTTTATATAACAATAATTTGGTACGTATAATGGAAATGAAAAAATAAAGTGCTCTTGAATTAATAAATATAGAAGAAATTGCAAACACTGTAAGGATTTTAGCAACGAAAAAATAGTAAACTAACGCAAAATGAATGGATAGATTTCAAATGCTCGCTTACCAAATCCAATAAAATCTACTAAATATCAAATAAAAAGTACTTTATTTGCTTTATATCTGCTTTCGAAAAAATGTGTCTTGCATTTTTAGTATAATTATACGCTAATTGTTGTTTACAGTGCAGGTGGTGCTTACCTATGAGTAATTGTAACACTATGCCACTTCATACTTTTGTAAAATGTCTTTTAACTAGTAAAAAGTGCATATAATTGTTAGTGTACTAAATAAATAAATAAAATAAAATATATAATAAAATAAAAATATGAACAAGAAACCAAAACCGTAAAATCTGGCAATCAGACAAGTAAGGAAAAATATGTTAGTACAAACTTAAGGACTAATGGTAGTGGTCAGTGACAAACAACTGCCTATTCACGTCTCACTACTGCAAGTGCGCCACCGACAACCAGTAACAATATAGGCCAACAACAGCAGAGACGAGAGAGGCCTGAAGCTGCAAACATAGACACTGAAACTCTCAAAAAATTGTGTGGTAGTGGCTAAAAAACCAGTGGAAACCAAATTGAGTGTTATTTTTTAAGAGAGAGAGAGAGTTAAAAAACAACAAGAGGCACAATGCTATAAGAAAAGGGGGCAACGCGTTATCTGTTATTTTGCAAACTGTGAAATTGTGTGGAGACTTGACAAAAATACATCGGAAGCCATGTTGACGAAGTATAAACAAAATGTATTGCAAAATGACTGAAATAGGTAGTAGAGCCGCGCTGATTTCAGCACGAACGGGCCGGCTCGACTGGGGCAGTACTACCCTCCCACAGAAGACCGGAGGCCCATTGATGCAGGGGTGACAGTTATCGTGGTAACTGTGTGAACCCTACACTGCCACGATGACTGTTAAGTCGTTTACGTCCTCAATCGGGGCGTAAAAAAGCATCTCACTAGGCCACCATGATGTGAATCACTATAGTATATTATCTGCAAAGTAATGAGTATGGTGACTCGTGAATTCTATTCAAAATTTCCATCAGGCAGAGTAGAGTCACTTTGACAAGCTCTTAATATAGAAAAAATAGAAATAATAATAATGTTTGAAAAATTAAAACCCAACACAAAACTGGACTACTTTCTGTTGAAGGTCGGGATTATAGAAGATAACTTTGAGAAACTGTGTGATCTGGAGGTATCGCCCTTAAATATTGAGTTCAATGTGTATTTTTCTCTTTTTCGTCGAACCAATAAACCCAATTCAACTGTAAACCCAATAGGATCATCAGCATACTGAATCAAAATGAGAGTGAACAAAAACGGAAAGATTTTTATCACAATTACAAACGCGGATTACATGTTCTCCTTTAACCACATATTGAAATACGACCGAGTGAACAGGCGAAAGCACCCCGGGGTGGTATTAAGCACCGCATAACGATATGAATTGCATCGAGCGTCAGCTCCTAACGGAACGTTCATAGACAGTCCCAATTTTATCTGTGCCCCAGCTTAAAACGTGATCATTTTTTATTAACATGTTGCGTAGTATATGCTTCACCGAGTACTGATAACAGTGAACATGTGATTACGTTTACTACTAAGTTACTGGAAAAATCATGTCTCATTTATTGCAATAGTTTAGTAGTAAATCATTAAATTTTAACCTACATCCATGTAGAGAAAATGTTTGTTATTATTTTATTCGTAGCCTTCTGTGAATTCATTCAGCACTATATCGTACTACACTGTAACATTGGGCATCTAGACCACATGCTTAGTACGTGCGACGGTGTGCGAGTGACCAAGTGGACAGCTATCTGAAACACAGCACGGTTTTCATATTGGTGGAGAACTACAGGAAATCATCTTCATCTAGTGAATATTGACATCCTTTTTACACGTTTGACTGCACTGGGCTGCACAATACTGCGTTCTGGCGTATCTCTATCTGGCTATTAACTGAAAAGATATCAATATGTGGACTCTGGGGGACGCCCTTCTTAACCATAATTTACCAGATTTGGTCGTAGTCAAGAAGGTAATTTGCGAAGGAAGTGTTTGAAATACAGTTCATGACATGCTGCAAGACGACATATATATATAGTGATTGGATGCTTGCCTTGAAAATAAACTTTACTTTAATATATCAAAGTGCTCTGAATTATCGTTCAGTCGATCATGTAACCTTGGCCACTACCAGTACCAAATGGCGGGGGCGTCTTTACAGCGGATAAACAAGGTCAGGGACCTAGTATTTGTTATAGCACAGACTTAAAGTTTAATAAACAAAGTTATGATATAAAAAATCATATCGCAATCTGGGTCTTCTTTTGAGGCATGCAAAGTTTTACAAATGTCACAGCTTTGAGAGCATTACATCTAAAAAAAAATAAAATTATTAAATTATTAAATTATCATTACTCGTAAAAATTCACCTGGAATTTAATTCAAATATCTGATCTCCATCCGAAAAAAAATAAAAATCAATATTAGAACGTACTATACATAACAAATTTTTAAGATTTTTTATTGCTAACGGTTTGGTATGTATCCAGGATAGCCATTATTATATCCCTACACTATTTATTTCGGGTATGGTGGGATACTAAAACTTCTAAGTGAGGTGGGAAGTAGCGCTAAACAGAAATATGTTTAAAGTGGTAACATACATAATTAAGTCATCAGGCGGGAGCGAGTACTTTTCGTGTCAGCGGCGCCCGTGCCTGCTGGAGGTGGTGCACGCGCGCGCTCCAACTTGCTGTAGTATCTCCGTTCACGCACGTGCTACGTGCACTTAACGTGGTGACGGAACGAACTGATTAGATGAGTTATTACTAATAGATCAGTTATTACCTTATGACTAATAATTTTGGAAGAAAAATGATGATGAATGATTTTTAACTTTTTTTTGTGCTGTATACAGGTTTAGTATTAAACAAACAAATAAAATATTTTTACAGTAAGTGACACATAGTAAGATGACAATACCCGCTACTGTGTGTGCTGTTTGCTAGTTTGTATGAGATTTATTATTAGACAAAATACATTTTATGGGAACACTTGCAGAAAATGTTAATTATGAAACATGAATTAATTGTGCTCTAGTGGTATTTTGACAGTCTAGCCATCAGAAAGTTAAATGTATAGTGTGAAACGTCACACGTAGTGCGATAACATGAATTTTGCGTTGGATGTTTACATGCGAAGTTGTTTGACGTACGAAGTTGAGACACACATGACTTCATGCGCGGTGATGTGTATGTGTTGAATCATGGCTCGCTGGATACCAGAAAGTGAGTTGCTGACGTTTGAAATTATTGGCAGAAACAACTGTGGTTCATATGGTTTTTTCTTGTAATTTTTAACATTTTTTTCTTTTAGTATGTAATTCTACTATAACAGAGTAAGTTGTAGTAAACATAAGAATTTTATTTCGATCATTTAGATACGTGTGAACGTACAGATGATTTGTAGTAAAATTAATATTGGTTTTTTTTTTATCTTTCTATTATAAAGGTGTATTACTTACAAGAATAATAAAAAATAACAACATTAATATTTAGCTCAAATTAACGAAATTTTACTTTTGTAATTAAATAATGTGAATTAGGCGTATGTAGGCCCTCTATAACGTAGTCCGACGACTTGTTAAAGGTCACGGGAAGCTGGTTGATGAGGGCAGCACAGGACCGGTTTTCATAGTCTTGGGGGAAGCCTATGCTTACAGCGGTAGACTTGAAAGTGAGATTTACCCAAGAACACTACCTTTATAGCAGGTTCATTCTGATGCATGTCTTGATGTCATTTGTGTGTTCAACTAAGTACTACTAAAATTTTTAATAAAAATAATTTGCATTTCGATGTGAGAAGGAAGTAAGAGCTTGGTTCAGTAGTCAAAGAATAATCATTTTCTTTGATAGTCAGACTATGTTATGATTTGATTCTATTTACATTTGTTTTTCAAGTCTAATTGTTATTCACAAAATTATTACGCTACTACTACTTCAAGTTATCACAGATATATAAATTTACTAAAATAAATATACTGCCTTAATAATATCTGATCTTTAATCTGCATAAAACCTCACTCTCATGTTGCTGTCGCACACACGAACACTCAATAGTTATCCGAACCCAGATACGTCAGAAACTTAGTAAAAGAAAGGTGACAAGGGTTGTCTTGAAGTTTTCGCTCCCTAATTTTAAGTGTCTAGTTATTATAATTATGTTAGAAGTTCTTGTTACTCCCTCGTGAACGACCGTGGAACCGTCAGTACCATGTTACAGGGTTTCGTGAAAATAATTAAGTGATTATTTATTAGACATCAAAGTGTCAGGTGAGTAGGGAATGTGTGGAAAGTAATTAATAGTGTGTACATATTATAGGACTCGGTGCTTCTAATAATGATGTTGTTTAAACATGCTTTCTGAGTGTTCATAAGGTTTTCAGGTTTCTTGTCATTTCTTGGAATATTTACACATACGTTAAAAAATGTGGAAAATTCAAAAATGCTATAAACATATTTATGATAATTTAGGGTCAAGTCAAAATTCTTTAAGAGAGATTTATTTATACTGTTTGTTTGCAACTACAATCTTATACGTGAATTTTAGGTTTATATATACAATATGCAAACAATGCAAAGTGCATGCATTGTCTGCAACAATGCAGCATGCACTTTCAAAAGTCAGATATTACTAGTATTAATTGAAAGCATAACAGGCAAACGAATAGGGATGCCAACTAGTAAGACGGTTAATGAGAACCGTCACCCACCCAGGCAACTAAGAAGTCGATGCTGCACTGGGCGGCGTTTTGTTATTATTAAACAAATTCTCTAGTTACTATATTATTAACCAAAGTCAATCTATATATTTTATTACAATAACATATTTATCAATATACAAGCATTGCAATATTAAAATTGATTTGCTACACATTCTTAACTCACAATTCGAGGTATAGAGGCGCAAATTGCACACAAATATACAATTTGCTTCCATAAAATATGAGTTTGTACGTGATATTATTGTATTCAAAATCAGTTGGTTGAAATGGCACCGGGTTTCAAATTTTCCTGTGTTTCATATGTAAATGCGAGCTTGTAGGCTAATGTCGGATGTAATATGAAAATAGAGGAAATCCTCACTAATTCCGTAAATGTATGAGTGTGTTTGTGGTCATGATTTAAAGCATCGAAAATCTGTATATTATAGTACGCACGTTATCGAGACAGGCTCGATGACTATGTTACGCTGTATTGGTACACTGCTATGGTGTCTTCAATTTTTAGGTTCAGATAACCGTCAGGCTTCAAACAGTTTTTTAATCACTAAGTTACTGATATGAATTTTTTTCGATAAAAACTAACATTGTACAGTGTAAAGATATATTAAACAGTCATTGTCAGGAAATCCCTGTTTGGCAACTTTTAAGAAGTTCGTTCTGAGTTTAAATACTCTTGTGTCATACTTTGCCATCTTACGTTATTTGTAAAACCTATGTCAATCATGTCAAGGTGTCAATTTTATTAATTAAATAATATTTCATTTAAATATAATATTGTTACTATTCCCAATAATGTTAAAACATCAACATAAACAATACATCTGGATACATTTTATTCTTTTATGTGTGATAAATCTTAAGTAATTCATTGACTGCAATAAAATATGTATAATAGCTGTTTCCATTAATTTCTTATTTTAATCTACGTTTCTAAATAAATTTCAAGCTTCTTTAAGAAAAAGCCTGTACTTCCAGTTTTCGATATTTAAAATATCTATTTATTTAAATAAAATAGTTCAACATCGATATATAAATATATTATAGTTAATAATCAAAAATCTTTAATTAATTATATTATAACTCAAAACCGATCCGGTTATACATAATAAAGTAATATTTAAGTAACGACAATACAATTTATCATAATTAAATTAAATCGAACGATGATCGATATTTAAACCATTTTAAAGTAAAACAGTTTTAGTAATAATCTTAGAACTTGGTATCTTTTATCTTAAACCTCTCAATCACCTCCCCATTTTAATAGAAATGTTCTCAGATTCTTACAAGACTCGGTTCAAGTGAAAATCATGATTTGGTATTTAGAAAAAAAGGGTTGCAAAAGTTTCTTATAATATTTTAGACTCTAGTTACTCGACAAAAACACTATTTTTTTTTTATTTTTAACATATCCCATAGGTAGTAGATATTTAGAAATGATTTCAGAGTCAGATCAGATAAATTAAAACAACGAGTAGCTTATGTCGATGGCCTGAATATCTTTAGTGGAATCGAAATTTAGATAAACTAATTTAAAGTTCGTTGATTACAGTAAATTTGCTTAAAGGACCGTAGTTCAAGGGCAGGCTCCGTACCTAAAGTGAACCATTTTCTTTGTGATTTTAGAGTAAGCTGTATTCGTAGTTGGAAAAACAGAACTATTTTTCTTACGGGCTTTTTCCGTTATGTAGTCTGTGTACTTTGTGTCCATAATAAGTTTTTACAATACAATGTAAATTTAATTTCTGTATGGATCTAAGAAAAGTATTCTATAGGTTTATTCATAAGGGTAATATAGTAATACTTTAATAAATATAGATTTGTATGCGATATCTGAAGTACTATTCAACATGCCTGTTAGGTTCTCTGTAGTTGGGGGACGGATCAGGTGACCTCCACCTGCGTTTTCGTGTTTGTTGTCCCTTCTGACCACTGCGCCCATGGGAAACGGTAGCAGGGAATCGGTGCACCCCGGGCGACGGTCAATGACTTCCTTCGAGGGGTAGGTCTTGGCTGCCGGCTAACAACTCGGAAGACTGGACTAGTTACAGCAGGGGCCGAGGTAGGATCCGTAGGGCATCCCAGGGCGGCTTGGCTCACCACTCGTGCAGGGGCTGACAGGTGCTAGTGGCTGGCCAATGACAAGACAGTCTATAATATCCAATACTAAAGTCAAAAAAACCTATGGATACCGGCTGACTCCGGCAGTATGTATTATTCAGGTGCAGGGGGCACCACCCAAATGCACTTCAATTCCACCATACTCATGGCATTAAGTATGGATTTTTATACCACAAAAAAAAACAAAACTACAACGGATGGATCTGTAAACGAAACTGGCTTGACAAGAACTGGACTTCTTAATGTAACAGCGGAGATCGCAAGAGAGGGTGAGGAAAGGCGGTTGCGGCATGAGTCGCAATCGTTTAGAATATCTTTCTCCAGACCCACAACTCCGCTTTCCCTAAACGGGGATGAGAAAGCCGAAAAGAGCGGTAGCTCAGCTTCGATAGAGTCGGAGAAAGAAACACGCCGTCAATCTCGGAAGAGCGGAAATGATGCTTTGGACGTGTCTGGTCATGTCATGCGCTGTTGCAATCACGGGGAATCACGGGAACAAGTTTGCTGCCTCTACATGAGTTGTTCAAATTTATGGTCCTTACTGGGACGCCCGTCTGGTTGGCAAGAACACTTTAGAAGAAGTCCGTAGAGCGAGATCGAGAAAGGACCAATCCTGTTCAAAGGAGACGGTGAAGGGGACATGATAGAGCTCGTGAGTTCGTAAGTTGGAACAGCGTTAGGTAAGAGGTGGAAGGTTTCCTAAGGACGCTCTTCCACCTCTTACTATGTAGAATAGTGAGAGGTGCAATAGCGTCCTACCCTGGTCACGCCGGGATGTACCACAGTAGTGGGGTACGGCAGGAACGATTCCAAAAGCCGATGCGTTCCTGGAGCACCTTCTGACTGCCGAGGTAGGCCGCCACGGGGCTTAGTAGGTAGACCGGTTCTCCGGGAGTATTTATTATTTGAACAAACAAATACCTCGAAGAGCTCGTAAAGTTTTCTGTCCTTGTATGCTATACAAACATCTGTGGTAGTCAGTCGGTCGAGTATTTAGAGCCCTTAGAAGTCCGCCAATAGTCCATTTATAGAATTTCGAAATCACCTAGTACTTGGGTTGTGGAAGTCTGATGACATTCACTCTATCTAAATAAGTAGAAGTTCAACCGCGTCGTAGTAGACCAAAAGCCGATATTAACCTAGTTTAACAAAAAGCTTAGAGGATGAGGAGGTAAGCAAACACAAAAGTAGTCATCAAAGAATTCGTACAAGTAATTAGTAGAACAAAACTTTTTTAATTGAGGTGGCTGGATAATTCGTAGCTCTAGACGACAAGAAATATGGCACTAAGTTATTATTACTTAATTTTGTTTATTTAATTCTAAGATTTGTTACCAGAATTGCCATAAGCAGGTTGATTACAAAATAATTAATTTTCATTTGTGTTTTACAGTGTTAGAGGCAGGATGAGGTTATTATGTAGGCAGACGTGGGTACTAATACCTTTTATTAGTATTAATTTTATTTCTTTACTTAATTTATTTCATTCGTGTGCCCATTAAACGGAATGAAGCGATTACAAATAGAATTCTTTATAATTGTGCTAACAAAGCCAAGAACAAAGTTAAAATAAATAAATGCCGCAAATGATTTTAAAGTAAAGTTTAAAGTCTGCGGTGACGTCTCCGTGTGATTTAGAATACAGTATGTCAACGCTCTATTCTTCCCATTGATGTTGTAAGAAGCGCATAAGGAAGCAAATTATGCTGGAGAACATTATTGCAAAGAGAAGGAAAACTTGAAACAAACCCTACACCACCCTGTCTGGCCAGCGTGGTATCGTAGGCCAAAACTTTCTTGCTTGCTAAGGAGATGCCTATATCCAGCAGTGGATGTGACTGCTGTTCGTGATGATGATTAATGATTTTAAAGAAACCGCGGACCAGCCTTTAATTATCACGAATATATGCAAATAGGGTTGTAAAATTCATCCAACATAACATAAAATTTTTTTTTCAAGTGAGTTACATTATTATCGTTTTTAAAGAAAGAAGAGATTGTGTGTTCTAACGAAATAAAAATAAAATGTAAATCTGTAGTAAGTAATGTTACAGTGTTATTTTATGAATTAAATTGATTACTAGAGAGAATAAAAATCACATAAACAAGAAAAACATGAAGGTATCACGCTTGTTAGCTGAGTCGATGAACTAACGAAGGCTGTACTACAAACTAGAAACAAGTCGTAACTAAATGTAAGTTGATAGGCCGGTAACAAGGCTACAAAGGTAACTTTATTTTTTACCAATAACGAAGCAAAATATTCTTGTTAAGAATATAATATTTTATTATTTAAATGAAGATTAAGTGCTCAGTTGTTACTTAGAAAAACATCCTTACTAATATTATAAATGCGAATTAAGTTTACTTGTTACGGTTTCACGCGAAAACTACTCAGCTGATCGTCATGAAATTCTGTACACATGTTCTTGGAGGTGTTAGAAGTAACATAGGATACTTCTTATTAAAAAAAAAAAATTAAAGTGATCTGTTACGAAACTTAATGTGGCAGACCAAATTCCATTCAATTGTAATGTTTGACCAAATCAAACATTACAAAAGTCTAAAGTAGGTTTACTGTACTTAAAGTTCATTGCACATAATAAATTGCAAACGGTAAAAACTATTAAACATTTTAGGATATTATGCGTCTTACGTTGGTTTGTAAGTATTTAAATAAGATATCACTTAATCTTATTAATTATCGTCACTATCGAGGCAAAAAGACGTTCACTGATGGGCATAGACTTACTATATTACATTTTTAATAATATTAGTCTGAAAACTATATTCAGTTTAGGTGACTTAACTCGGGAATTGAACATCATTTGGATAAAGTAAAGGATTAGTTGAGTTGAGTTATCTATTCAACAATAAATCTATCACGATTACCTTAATAATTGTCAAAGACTATAACGAGGTCTAGTTTCCAATCAGTTCAATTTGAAACACATTTGAGAACTCACTCACTTTACATATGTAAATAATCCATATTAAAATCAATAATCTCAATTATAATCTAAACATAGACATAAACATAACAATTATTTTATGTCTACCTGCTTGGTGTTTTATTTTTCTGTCTAAATTTAAAAACTTAGCAAACTAATGAAACATTCACGTGATTCGTGCACGTACATAGTTAATTTTCTATTCAAACTACGAGTTTCGTTTTATTAAACCTAATGAAAGTAAGTAACAATCAAATATTAATACACGAAAGTGTTTTAATATTAAAACGAAATATACTTATTTCACTTTGTCCCATGGCTTACGCATATTAAGATAATAATAACAAACGATTCCTTTAAAATAATTCGTCGGCGTCCAATCGTATAGATCGTAAGTAATAAATCAACAATTTAGCGAGGCAATTTCCATAATTCACACAATATCAAGTTACCCGGGCGAGAATAAAGAAAAATCCAATTTCCTCAGCTTGCATTACGCGGAGGGACGAAAGGAGGTTCCTTCAGGCCTCGTTCACACTGGGTCTATTGAGATGATATCTCATGTTATACTATAAAATGTAAATCCCTGCAAAGATATGAAGGTAATACGGGTCGCATAAGACACGATGCGGGAACTATTATGACTACATTGATTTTTTATGTAAGTTATTTTCGCTAGGATTTTCTTATCTTATTGAAGATAATAGTGGTGTATTTTCGACATTTCATTGTGATAGATTTTTGTAGATTTTCTAATTCTTCGTTTTGTCATCGTAATTAATGGAACAGTAGGTTAATTGTAAAAAACTTATACTCCAGCAAAGTAAGTTTTCGTAAGACTCATAATTATATGGCAATCGTTCAAAAATTATATTTTATTTTAGTGTAAAATTTTCTGACTCAGGTCAGGATGACTGGATGGATAGAAAATGGTGATTTAACAATGTAAACTTTAGTGAGTGAAAGATTATCATACAAGACTCAAATAGGCTATTAAATAAAACTTTGTAATTAATTATACTTTTTGTACACAAAACTACCGTATAAAGGCGCTGGGATTTAATACCAAACGAGTTAGCAAGCAAGGAAGCTTTACTTAAAGCACTAAACTGTCAATAAGGAAAGTGTTTCTTTCTAATAGTATTTGCATTATAGTCATGTTTAGTAAATTGCAATGAACCGAGTTGAAAGTTGGCCAAATGTTAATTTATGAACAATTTCATATGATAATGTTATCGTATCATCATTATAAAACCTTGCACGTTACTCTGATTATTTTTTTTGCTTCTCGTAGTTTTGTTATGATATATACATATAGTATTGCTTATCGTGATGAGAATTGTTATATCGAGATGTAGAAACAGTAATCATGGAGTATTTGAAGTTCTTTTACAAAAGAGTGTTGGATTAATTTAGCACAGGTTTTGCTAACTGAAGGAGCAACATATCCTCTTCAACCGAAAATTTTAGCAACAACGATGTTGCTTACATTTTACATTACTTATATTACTCAGGATGCACTACCGGATATAGAATTTATTAGTTTCGATTCTCTAAATCTCGTAAAATACCACAACAAAATTGCTTTAAAACCTTATTCAACAAAGCAAAAATTTAAACGAACTGAATTTAAACTGAATTTTATTTGAAATTGAGAGAATTATCCAAGGACAGGCAGGCTTCTCAATTAAATTGAAAGCTCTTAAGTGTATCGTTCACAGGTTAAAAAGGCTAATGTAAGGCAAAGCTCGCTTCAGCTATTATTTAATTTAGCTGAACATTTTATTGCTTTGTCTCAACGTGTCTTTGTGAAGCGGAATATTGCAATATGAGAGTCAGTAGTTATTACGTAGAGGCTACCTTTTCACCGTCAAAACTGAGCAAATAAAGAGAATGTAATTAAAGTCATTCACTTTGAGTTAAGAATTCATCTGCAGAGTCTTTTAACTTTGTAAAATGTGAGTGTGTTGGGCTGTATGAAGTTTAATGAAATGGTCACTTTGTACCATAAACAAAATTCAAACAGATAGATAGTAACATCATTATGAAACGTAAAATTTATAAAATTTCTTTTTCATTAAATAAGGATCTATGTTATATATACATATATAAATGAAGAACTACCTTTTATATTTCTGTAAATATAGTTTTACATTCAGTACGCGCAAATTGAACACTAGTATTAAAAATGATAAAAAACATCAGAGGTAGTAGAGCCACGCTGATTTCAGCATAACGGGCCGGTTCGTCTGGGGCAGCACTACCCTCCCACGAAAGACCAACCTCAAGCGACAGCATCCGTGCTGTCGTGTATCATTGGTGAGTGTGAGACCAGAGGCCCATTGATCTGCATCAATGGGCCTCTGGTCACGACAACTGTCACCTCTGCGGGTGACAGTTGTCGTGGTAAATGTGTGCAATACAATGCTACGATGACTGTCATGTCTTTTACGCCCCTAAGTGAGGCGTAAAAAATCGTAATAGGTCACCATAGTGTAGGTCACCATACTGCATTATCAGCATTCGCAATGAGTATGGTGACTACAACTTTTGTGGATACTATTCATACTTTCTATCAAGCAGAGTAGAGTCACTTTGGCAGGCTATTAAATTGAAAAAAGAAAAATCGTAGTACCGATATATTGTTTAATAAAATTTTACATTGATTTACCTTTATTCAGTAATTTCGTTGAACAATTCAAACAAAAAAGTGAAAGTACACATTCATTATTCAGATTTATTTACAACAGATTCGACTTCGTTTCATTGTAAATAAAAGTAGGATGTTTTATAGACCTTTTGAAACCAACAGGTAGCAGAAAATTAAATTTTTAATAATCCCACACACAAGTTTATTATCTCGCCAAAATTACACAATTACGAGTTACAAAACAGCTGGGAAGCATCAATTTATTAAATTTCTGGTCCCAAGTGTGTCCGAGTCCCTAGGAAGGTGTTTCGGATATGAGCGATTATTCAGACCCACGATAACAATGCTGTAATAAATTATGATTGATGAATACCCCTGGGAACGGTGTGCGCACCTCTTTATAACAATATTTATTTGAGTACATTAGGTGTAATTACGTTAGATTAAACTTGGCAGAAGATGCTGGTGGTTTCTAGTGCACAATGTAAATATAATTGCTAATATCAGTAGGTTAGTTTGTCCACTATCTACTATGACTGTTGAGCAGGACTTGACTGCATGGATGTCGTATAAGTTTAAGTTAAGTTACCTCGCTACTTTTTACTGCACTGAGTATTGTGATGGCGCAACCCTTTGCATCCACATAGTGTAGTTCTGAGTCTGGGTGTTCTTTGTATCCCCCACGATCCATTTCAACGAAAATCCATTCCTAGTGCAACAGTTGTCTTCTTAAGTGTACGGTATTACCAGTGAATACTCTATGAAAGAACATAATTGAAGTACATATTCCATGAAAGAAGTATATGAAAAAAGTAACAAATCTCTTAATATATTTAAATATGTGTCTAAGTTTTATAAACTTAAATTGTTTAAATACCTAGAATTTCTTAAGTATTTTTGCAAGCTTAGACACTTATTTAACTACGTAATAACAAATGTCTATACAGATAGTTGCTATTAATCAAAGTCATCTATTGAAAGTAAACAATAAAGTGAGACCCGGAACGAACCCTGGACCATTTCATTTTCAACAAACAACATTAGTCATCTGTCACACCGCACCCCTTTCTACAAAGACAAACATTTTATGGACGTTAGAAACTGCAAAATATTGCTTGTCGAGCATATGGGGATAGGAATGGGTAATGTTAAAAACAAAAGGCATTTCGGTGTAAATATGTCAGAATTGCAGACGAAATATTTATAATTAAGCGGTCTCAATTTAAGTGTTGTTGTGATTTATAACTCAATTCTGTGGAATCATTAAACTCTATATTTGTAAATAATATACAACTTGTATAGCCAATTTACGTCCATGTGGTGACAGATTAAGAATACATAGTATTAGTTTCAACGTTTTCATTTTATTGATAAACTTTATTAGGTATTTATTAACAATGTTGTATTTAATCTACTTTTTTGAGGTAAATTATAATATTATTAGAAAAACAGCGTTCGTTATTTGAATAAGTGTTATTTTTTTATTGTAGAATAGTCTCTTAATAGCATTTATGGGAATGACCATTATTCTTAAGATTACAGTAAAATTTTTACTACAACTACAGGGCTAATGAAATGAAACTATGCAAAATTTAATTTTTTTGATGATTAACTTATAAAAGAACTTAAATGATGAAAGAAAGAAATAAAAATATTTATTGTAAAATCAATGTTTTAATTTTTCTTGCTTCCTTTGAGTCTTTCTTCTACGGTAACGAAAGAAGTGAGAAAAGTAGATAAATAATAAATCCATACTGAAATACATGTACCATATATTTATATGTTTATTTTTAAGTTCTAATACCTTATACAACACACCAAGATTCCCTAGAACATAGCCACCGTTATTCACACAAATCAGATATGCAAACATCCTGACGTGGAACAAATATCTGTAGGCTCTGTGTAAATCGAACCCACAATCTTCAGCATTATTGGTCCGCCTACGAGCGCGTATGTACACTAAAACAATAGGAAAATTCTTTGGCTCAATTATACACAAGAACTAGTAAGCATTTGCTGCTTAATACTTAAAAGGATTTGTAAGTTGAATACATAAAATAAAGAGAAATTTGTCAATTGGTGGTTATAAAAATTTGTGTCATATTTAAACAAATGTTAAAGGTTAAAAATTAAAATTCCTATAATTATTTAAACTATTTTTTTTCTTCCTATTTTGTCGTTATTCAATTGTTGTTTCCTATGCCAAGAAGAGTTTGTTGTTGCGAATCTCATTTATTGATCAACTCCTATCTTAGTATTTTATTAACGTTAGAAAACACTTAGCCTCAAAAATAACCTTCAATTCAGGTACAATTTGATATTGCGGTTCCTTCCTGAAATTGATAATATTACTGTTGATCTCAAAAATACAAAATATCAGATACCAGGTTGGATAATATACCAGTTCAGATCGATAAGTAGGCTAAACCTATTCTAAGTAACTACACTGGAACATGTTATTAACTTATATCTTCTGGAGGGTGGTTTTTATGATGTATTTAACTTTGGTAATAGTGTCCTTAACTATAAACCTATTTAAATTGTAACAAATTTTTCTAACATATAAGAAAAAAAAGTGAATGATAGCCTGATAAAATAGCATTAACTTTCTTGCAAAATAATCTTTGGTTCCATTTCCACATTACTCCGAAAGCTGGATCTTGGGGATTTGTCTACAATCATTTTAAAAGTTATTTTGAAAATCCTTTGAATGTGTTAGGAGTGTGTCAATAGCGAGCTCTAACCATTGCTTTTTAGGGTCCCCCAGGGTAGTATCCTAGTACCTACCCTAGTTATGAAAATATACATGATAATTACGTACGTTGGTGCCACTGTTTTACTTGTGAATCGGCCAAATCAGAATGACAATTAGACTCGTGCTGAGGCAGCTTTGACTATGGTAACATTCTAATATTAACGCAAATAAAACCAAGTGCTGTACTTTTTCATCCGGTTCAGTTTTATTTTCTCTGCCCTCGTTTGTTCTGGTGGTCCATGTATTTTCTTGTAAAAGAAAACCCATCTGTAACTACTGCAAAATGGGCTGTAAATCTAGAATTAAACGTCTTGGACTTTGGATTGACAATCATCTTTCTTGAAGGAAAATATTAAATTTTCAAGATTCAAAAAATTGTGTTCCGTTCTAGACTTCTTTACATTTAAAATTATATTTTCACATTGGTACAGTCAGTCAGGATATTATATTGCAGCTTGGAGCTGTGCAGGTAAAGTCGAGTTCCTTGTCCTCGAAAGAGCGCATAGGGTTGTATTAAAAATCATGTAATTTAAGCTTAAATGGTTCGCCACATCTCAGATGCATCATAAATTAAAAAAAATGTAGTTAGAAAATTCTTCTTTTTAAACATGTAGATCTCCCTTTTATTAGTAATTCAAATAAGTACAATTGTGTAAAATGCAACTTGTCAAACGACACTTTTACTTTTTTACTCCTCGTTGTAAAATAAAATTTTAAACATTGGTTCCACTATTTTGCTAGAGTGTAAATCACTAGTTACTGAATGTCTGCTTGGTTTAACCGATGAAGATACTGAAGACCAAATGGCATCTAATATATATATAATGCAACACACACACTTACACGCGCTCCTAAACGCACAGGCCAACATTCACAAATTTAAATGAAATCCTGAACTTATGTAACACTCCACAGCCTTAGTTTTTTATAGTTTGTTAAGGTTATTAAGTAAAATAAGGTACAAAAGGAATGGAATGTATACATCACACCAAAAGATTTGCATTTGTATCAGAAGTATTTGACTAATGCTGTTATTATTGAATACGTTTACTAATTGTAATTTGGCTATCAGTTCCTGATAAAGTATTTGTTTATGTAAAATAAATATCTATCGTTACATATAGTCTCAACTTTATCCGTTACACACATACATAATACTAATACTATATATATACTACTAATTTATACTCATACTATTCGTTATACACATACACGTAATGTTTTACAAAAATGATCTTCTTAACGAAAGTTACCTTGTTAAAAGTGTCTAAAAATCAAGTCAAGAAAGTTGTCTGAAGTCTTTTTAAAGAATAAGAGTTAACCTCAACACAGAGAAAATACTTTGGTGTAAAGGTCTGCGTAGACTCTAATATCCAACTTTTTTATTATAATTAGATATACTAGTATTCATGTTAACGTTTTAGCTTAAGGCTAACTTTAGATGGGTTCGAACCAATGTTTTCTTTCTTCTGTAAAAAGACAATGCCCTCATTCGGAATATATTCTGTGTCACAGGGAGCTTAACAAACATATAAAATTGTCTGCAACTTTACAGACCTTTCGTTATCCAATTTTCAATAAAACTGAAAACAAAATTTTATTGTCAATTAATATATTACATTTAGACATATTATAATTATCTAAAGAAATGTGAAAATTTTCAAACATCTAATAGATTTTTTTCAGATCCAAAAGAAAGTTCTGCACCATACTGTTTCTACATATGTTAATGAATGAAAATATATTTCATCTATGCAGAAAATATCAATCAACCTTTCGCCGTCCACTGCTGAACGAAGATCTTCCCCAAGGAACGCCAACCATCTCGGTCTTGGATGCGAATTGCAGAAAGTGCGATAGGAAAAATATAGTGTTTGCTATGGCTCTTTGAAATGATTGTTAACCCTAACTAATACTATAAAGGTAAATGTGAGTTTGCTTGATTGCTGTTTCTTGCTTGCAATTCCGTGTGGGGGCGGATTAAGAATACTAACTGGTGCCTAAAGGGGCAAATTATACAGGACAACAACACTGCAAAGAGAAGGAAAACCTGAAACAAACCTTATAGCAACCCATCTAGCCGGCGTGGTATAGAAGGCCAAAACCTCAAAAAAAAAGAGGCCACGTTCAGCAGTGGATAGTTAAAAGCTGTTGATAAGTTTGCTTGTTTGTGACGCTTTAACGATTAAACTAGAAAATCGATTTTTAAAATTCTTTTACTAATAGAAAGTTAAATCAATAAATCACAGGCTACTTTTTGACCACAATAAGTGATGTACACACGGGCAGAATCTCGAACAAAACCTAATAATCAATAGATATAAAATCATAACAAAAAGTCTGTAGATAAATAATGATTTTCGTAGCACAAAAGCTACGCATGTGCTACGCCATCGTGTGCACGTGTACTCACGCGTTCTATTAAAACTTTTAGGCATATAAAGATCTTGTAAGCCGTTAACTGTCTCGCTTACTTCAAAACTTCAGCTAAATGTGGTGCGAACAACGATATTGTTCAAAATATTATGTTCTCTTTCAGACAGAAATTCGCATTCTCTAAGTGCTTTTGCGGATCCTTTGTTTGTGATTACTATATGTTCAGGAAGCATAAATTAAATTTGCATGAGTGTGGAGAAAGATTTAGTCATATTTTTACATTATACCATATTTATTGGTGTATTTAACTTGTCTATTTACACATTTTTGTAAGATTTCGTGGTTTTAAATACATATATGTATACCCACATGTTTATTTACATGAATTCAGCGTAGTATAAAAATGTTTAAACATGTTTGTTTTAATGTGTGTCCACATTTGACAGGTTACCTGCTCTAGTCGTTAGCGATCCTAAATATTAAGCCAGAGACCGTGGGATCAATTTATATCTAGGTAAAATATTGTATGATTTGACCTAATGTCAAGAGTTAATCGCTTACCTAGAACTTTAATTTGTAACAGTCTACGCCTTATGCCTATTTTTATGAAATTTCATGCATAAATACACAGTTTATCGACAGAATTGAGTTTGAGATTTACTGAGAATAAAACAAATAGTGAAATTGCTAAAGATTTCAGCCAAAATAATTTATGAATCAATAACGCACGTCTATATTAGTCTAACAAAATCAGCAGCTAATGTGTTTATGTAGGTTTAAACATTATCATAATCCTGAACTCCACTTAAATTTTAGTGTCTCCGTTAATTTTGCAATATTTATTTATTTTATCACAATTTATTGCTACACAATATCTCAGCTAAGAAATGCATGGTATAGAGTACTACAGTTGCCGAAAATAAGCAATTACTTTGGTTCGTTTGTAAATTTTTTGAGTTAAAAGAATCCATAGTATGATGCGATCAATGACATCGACTTTATCTCTAACAGACCAATTTTTAATTAAAGAAATGTATTGTTTACTTCAAAGTGAAGTATCAGAATATTAAATTACGAGAAAATAGATTACGAATTAGAGAATGATGTGAATGTTTTCTTTTATTTATAAACGACTTAAGTAATTATAGGTTACATACCTAGGTGTCAGGGTGGGCTACGAATTAGTTAACATTTGAAATACCTTATAAAAAAAATCATTCGAAATATTATTAAAAAATATTTACAAAAAAGCTGATTAGTTGGAATTCATTTTTTATAAATTATATCGTCCAAATGACCACCGTTTCGACGTTTGCACTCTTCTAAGTGAGCACCGAAAACTTTCGAATACTCGTTGGCAAAGTGACCTCGAGATAGCCGACATCTTTTCGCTGATTTTTTTCTTTTAGTTGACGTAGTGTATTTGGTTTATTGATGTAAATACGATTCTTCAAATAAGACCATAAAAAGAAGTCTGCTGGGGATAAATCTGGACTTCTGGGTGGCCATGGAATGTCATCTCGTTTGGAAATCAGCTTTCCCGGAAATATGTCTTTGATCACCGGCAGAAAAAATATTTTTTTTTTTTTTTTTTATACCACGACGGTGGCAAACAAGCATACGGCCCGCCTGATGTTAAGCGGTTACCGCAGCCTATGAACGCCTGCGGCACCAGGGGCATCACGTGCGCGTTGCCGACCCTTTAAAAACCTATTTACCCCCTTCTTGAAGAGCCCCATACTGTAGTTTCCAGGGAAAACCTCGGCAAAAACCATATGTGACAAGTGGCTCCATCTTGTTCAAACCATGTGTTGTAGCCAGCAAATTCTAGTAGCATCGGTCCCAAGAACTCCCGTAACATGTTTGCGCGGGATATTCGATACAAATGTTAACGAATTCTTAACCCACTCTATAGTTATGTATGTAAACGTGTACATTTACCGTGTGTATAGATATGGTTTTATTTTATTTATATGTGTATACATGTGTGGATATATAAAGGTTATTAATTATATTTATCATCATATACTTCGTCAAAACTCAGTGCATCGTGAACTACTACTGTCTCTCCGATATTTTGATGCATTCTGAGGTTGCTTGTAAGAGATTGCATTTAGTAATAAGGCCGCTCTTTGCACATTATGTATATATGACATTATATATACTCTCTTGAAACTCCGTTTTAATTGAAAAGAGTTCTATATCTATGTATTTACTTAGACTACCAGGTACTACAATAATTCTTTTGAATCGACGGGTATCCCAACATACGTCGTACTTAACAGCTAATGTTACTGAACTAGTCATGAATGTTTAAAAAAAAAGCAATTAAAATATCCTGCAATAAGGTCTTCGTGTTTATACTCAACGCATTATTACGGGTAGGTACAGAAGGTCTTACAATAAATCAAATCGTTGCACTATGGACCCTGTTACTGTTGAATTACTATAATGTGGGAGGGACACAAACTTAAATATTTACACAATTTAAACTCTTATTACGTTCGTGTGGTGACTGATTAAGAATATGTAATGTTAACACCCGTATTCATCCCATGGGTGTCGTAAGAGACAACTAAGGGAAACAAACTATTCTGGAAAATGTCACTACAAAGAGAAGGAAAACTTGAAACATACACTATTCTAAACCGTCTGGCCAGCATGGTATAGTAGGCCAAAACCTCCTTGCTAAAGAGAGGCCAATGTCCAGCAGTAGACTGTTGATGATGATGATGATGAAACTCTTATTATCTATCTATAAATTTATGGTCTCGTATTCATACATATATGTATGTTTTTTTAGTAATGTTATTGCCAGCGAACATATTTAACTTGAATAGCTCTTCGTTTATCACTATCTATCAATTTTGCACATGTATTTGAATAAATAAATTGTGTTTAAATTTAGAAAAAAAAATAATAACAGAATATAGTAGAAGTATTTTGGCATAAAAACTTCCATTACTATTTAATTTATTATTTTATTTTGAAATTGGTATAACATTTATTAATAACCTGCGTGTATTTATTTTAGATGTAGTATATTAAGACTGTTAATTTATATGTTAAAGTATGTAAATTAAATATATTTAGTAGAATTAGTTATAGTTATATTATTGCCATTGTTTATTTAATTATTACAAATTACTACTGTACCGTTTAAGTAGAGTTGATCATTATGGTCATAGTAGTAAGGCTTAGAAATTAGAAACTTCTTTAAGTTTTTTGTAAGGAGGCTGAATTTGTTTTCAATTTTTATTCAGGTTGGCATTTACGGTGGCCATTTTGATGGATATGACGTAGATGCTTAAGGACTTTTTTTAAATCTACTATGTAAAGCTGGTTTATAAAGAAGTTCACTTTAATTATGGCAAAACTGGCATATTACGAAGTACCGTGAGCTCAGACCGTTAAACTACAGAAACTAGCATTTGGTACCATAATATAATAGACAATTTGTAGTATAAGTTTTTGGCTACCAATTTGGCAACCCACACAAAAATATATAGTAACTTTAATCGTAACTCCTGGAGCGTTTCATTTCACCTATTCAGTTTGCAAGAAAAACTGCCTTTAAAGTTAGTTAGAGTTCAATATAATATTTGAAGTTACAAGTAGGTACAATGAAAAAGGAACTCAAGAGAAATTAAAAAGGTATAGATTTAAGGTTTATACTATTAAATACATTATTCAAATTTACTATATTAAGTTACGTCTAAAATATAAAATATTTCTGAGTATAACAAAAGTTTTCAAACGTGTTCCTCAGTAGAAGTAAATTTAAACCTAATAATAAGATTTCATTTACATTTATACGTCTTATTTGACACAATATTAGATAGACTGTAACAAAAAAACTTTCAGTATAGTTGTATTGTTACTCTGCAATAACGCTTAAGCGTTGGTTCAATAATAATATGTGAGTTTCAGCATAATGTCATAGCATTAGCAAATAAATCATAATTTATTTTCTGTTAGAATTTTTATTTTACGTGTAATACATTGTCGTCGTACATATACTCGTAAAGTGCTACATCTTATCATAGAAAAAAATTGTGCAAAAAATATTTCTTACTTTAAATTATTTTTGTCTTCTTTTGTTTTTCTAATTTTAATACACGCAAAATATTCAGCAAAATTGTGAACTTTTTTTTTTAAATACTAATAAAAAGAGAATTGTACTAAATAATACGTTAAGATAAAAATATATTTTAGATTTAACAATAGAAAAACTGTTCAATTTTAATTTTTCACCCTTTTATAATTACTTAAAGAAATCATGAACTAAGTAGTACCTATAGTAAAATATAAATAGGCATAAAAATTAAAAAAGGAATTACTATGGTTGAATAAAGTCACACAGAATATTTTAACAATTGCTTTCAGCCAGCTACAAAATATTTGTTAACAAAACCAAATACACAATATTCTGTATTGTTTTTACTGTCTCTGTTTTAAGTTTGGTAATTAAAAGTTGCGGTTCCTTAGTACTGGCAGTTTACACCTTCATACTGTGAATTGCACCTATAGAGAAATGTAGAGGGCCAATGTAGAGGGTGTACGTATGGCAAGGCAATTGGAACAACATGTTTGTAAAGTCGTATTGTAAAGTCACGACTACAAATTGCAATAAACTGTATGCTTCATTCCTTTGCTACCCAAAAGAAAAGTATGATATTTTTTCTTGGATGAGATCACATGGGAAGAGTATACCTGAGGGTATAACCTTAGAAAAGTTATCCAAATAGGTCCATAACTGACGAAGTTCTGATATAAACAAAAAATAAAAACAAACTGAGAATTTTCCTCTTTCGAAGAAATTTTCGTTCCCTGGGTGACCTTTATTAAAATAAAGTAGAACTCTATCATAACCACGCTATAGTTAGCAAAAAAATAGCTTTTTTATATTTTACAAACTTCAGACTAGCCTATTACTTATTTAAAAATTCGTCGTTTTTTAATTTCTGTGAAATAATATCCGAAATTAATTAAGTTGTCAAAGAGATTTATTCATATTGAATATGAAAAAAAACTGTTTAGTTTAAATTGAAATACTTGATTAATTTTTAACTATCCAAACATTCGTGAGTATAAAAAAAAATATTATAAGTTTATTTTATTATTTTTTTTCATAATTTATATTAACATTTTTTGGATAGGTAACGTGATTAAAAATAAATGTCTAACTAAAATTCATAACTATGATTAATTACTTCAAATAGAAAATATACACTCTAAACTTTTACAAAAGAAATATGACTTAAAGGGGGCTTTGAATAATCTTTAGAGCAAGTATAAAAAACTAATATTAATCGATCATTAGATCGTCAATATACTCTAACGCTATAGATAAAGGTAATATATATATACATATATTTTAACGGTGTAGACAATTACACTAACATCTATGATTCGGGGATTCCCCATCAGTTTCAGAACCCACGGGGCCCTTACCGAGAAATCAATCGTGATAATATTTTATTGTCTGCCAAGTAGTTAAGCGTGAATATATAATATATTTGCTTTTTTTATATATGAAAAATGTTTAATTAGATTTTTTAATCGCCACCAGGAACCGAAAATAGTTCAGAAGATTATTTAAATATCTTTTAGCTTTTATTCTTACGTGATAATGATTAGTTATAAATTAAAACAAAAATAACCAAGAGTTGAGAATAACGTCTTGAACGTACTATTTTTATTTTCTATTTTAATGAAAATTTTGTGAAGTTATGCAATTTTTAGACAAATTGGCAATCGCCAAAGGAAAAGTAATCTTTTCCTTTTTTACCTCTGATTTTTTAATTGATTTGAGGTATTTATTTAATTTAAACAATCCGTGTTCAGTAATCTTGACCTGATTGTCAACCATCCTGCGAGGTAAAACCCGTCCCGTCCACCCGCGGCCACACTCAAGGCGGCATGAGGTGCTGGTACGCGCGCTTCCGCCGCCCGGTTCGCCAGCGGCGAATTAGGTCCGAGTGGAGGTCGTCCTCCCGGACCTTCTCCGCCGCCTCCTTCCACGAAATTTCGTCTTCGCAGAAGGTTGCGACCGCGGTAAAACAACTGTCGCTACCGACCAAGGAGTGTATGACGGCCGGTAGCGAGAGATTTCCTCCAATAACTGCAGTGAGCAGCCCACGCTGCGCCGCCCAGGCGGAACAAACCGCCAGCGTGTGCTCAGCCGAGTCCTTACTGCAGTTACAGTGGTGACAGGTGGGACTCAATTCCCTCCTCGCGACCGAGTACAGATACTTCCTGAAGCAACCGTGCCCGGAAAGAACCTGCGTCAGTCGGAAGGAAAGAGTCCCGTGCTGCCGCCCTGCACACTCGGCGATGACCGGCTGGAGAGCCTCCACGACGGCAAAGCCAGCACATGGAGCCTCCAGCCGGGACAACCAACAAGCTATCGTGGCTCGACGAGCGGCCTCTCGCCACTCGCGTATCTCTTCGGGCGGGGGCCGAATGCCGCTACCCACCCGGAAGTCAGCCGTTCGCCGATAAACTTCAGCCAGCACTTCCGCCTACAAATCCCACGTGGGAGTTCCGGCCAACGCGCACGCCACCTCCGTCGATACAGTGCGGTAACCGCGTGTGGCTCTAACCGCCAATATCCTCTGAGGACGCCAGAGGCGAGCCCTATTCTGGGCGGTCAGAGCCGCCGCCCACACCAGTGCACCATTAAGCGCCCTTGACCGTACAGCCCCCGTGTATAGCCGTCTCGTCCCGACGCTGGCTCCACCCAAGTTGGGCAAAAGTCGCCCAAAATCGTCACTCCACCTGGCGCAACCCTGTTCTGCTGCTAATATAGTCAGCCCACTGCCACTTCAGCTTGCTAATCCGGTGGGCTATGTCGATAGCCTTGGTTCTCAGGATACTAAGCTTATTAATTTATAAATATTCATAATTTATGATAGGTACGTTAGTATTCTTCATTTTCATGTATCTGAAATAAATGATTATTTAATTATCATTTAACCTCATTCAGCCATAATAGAACATACATACTTCTTATAACGTGTTAATTGCCAATGTAACGAGTTTCCTTAAACCATTTTATTTCCTTTGTTCTAACAGCGCGTACTTTCTAATTTGTTTACACACGTTTTATAAGATACCTTTCATCTGTAATTAAGAATATATACGAGTACATGAAAGACGTATAGCTTACGCTTTTACTGCGTCGTTTAAAAGCAGTAAAGTAACATGTAAGCGTTAATAAGGTGAAGTAAATGTAGGTAAAAACAAAAGGGGACCCTTGCTTGACATTTGCGAGCAAATGTCTTGACATTGTCATAAATTTGAACTTTCTGAGTGTTGGAATAGACATCATTCCAGGCTAGATTAGAGTTATTACCTTTTTGGTTAAAGAAAGCATTTAGCCATGTTAGTTTTATATTTAATACTCATTTCGGCATTATTTTAAGCTTATCTCTACATAATTTTGAGCGCTGAAGATTTAACTCTTTAGCAGCAATAATATCTAGCATTTCTTCTGTTATTCAAATATTTAATAAAAATCTAATGGCAGTTTTTATAATTAAACTTTGAGTACATAACTGAATAATGTTGTAAACTGATTAATATTGGTTTAGATGTTGTCATCTTGACAGCTAAGTCAGAGGTCGAGGGTTCGATTCCTTCGAAGTATTTGCTATAAGACAGGATTTGTCTAGTGTGATATTGGACGGCCGTGTATGAAATATGTAGGTTATTGTTATATATTTTTTATTATAAACTAAGATATAATGGAAAAAGAAATCTTAGAATGCTACAGGCTCATAGTTATTAAATATAATACTGTGAACTTGCTCAGTTTTTATCCAAGAGAGTTTCAGTATCGAACATTTTATACCAACGTGCCTTTTATACCAAATCGCGTGACGGGATCATATCTGACGGCAAGTCTAACAAAAATGTTCGAATATAGCCAAGTTCCCAACTTTCTGTCAAGTCACATAGGCTATAATAGGCACTTAACCTTAATGGGGAATGCCATTAATTTTCCGCGAGATGCCTTAATGCTTTTGTCGTTGAAAAAATTGCTTGTGGTATAATGTGGTGGGTAATAGGTGCGGGTCGACCGTCGGGGTCACTGTTTTTTATCACTAATTCCCAAATAAAAGCTTGGCCAAGAGATGAATGAGTAAGTATCTAAACCATGTTGTAATAAATATTTCAATAGCCGACATTGGACCGCCTGAATAAGTAATTGTGTTTGCTTCTAAAAATATGCCGTCCGGGATTTATTTACATAATTAGTAAAATTTTTGGTGTATTTTTTTTTACTTTCATCATACTTTAACCTTATAAAATACTTAATAGTTCCAGTTTATAAGTAATATATGCATCGTTGAATAAAGAAAATGATAATACACATGAAACTCTCCAAAATATTAAGCCATTACAAAGGTTCTGAGAAAAATATATACATCTTAATAATAATATGCGAAGAGTACTCTCTATGCATGCAACCACATCGGGAGCCCATAAAAATGTAACATATATTTTGTGAATTATGAGAAATTAGATATTTTGTTTTCGGTACAAGCATAGTTTTTGATTACATAGAGAATAAGTAACATGGAGATTAAAATGTATTTCATATTAATTTTGAACACGAACACGAAGCAAGTAAATAAGATGGTTGGTTTGAAGCGATTTGAGTTAATTAATTATTATTATTATATTATAATAACATATTGGTGGGCCGTTAAAACATTAAATTAATTACACCCCTTTCATCTTTAGTAGTATTTAATTAGGTTAGTTATTTTAAGTCAAAATTACAGAACAAGTGAAAGGCGTATCTCAACTCAACCAAATTGTAGCATATACCTTTATATTTTCATGATAAATATTTATTCATTATTATTATTTTAGCCGCACAACTGACAACCATTGTAGTAAAAGAGTTTTAGAATGCAGACCGTGTCTGGACAAACATAGTGTTCACAGGCCAGGTGGAATGACGATTTGGACAAGATGTCTGACAGGAGTTGGGTGCGAGCAGCTCGAGATTGATCAGAGTGGCGTGCTATGGGAGAGGCCTATGTCCAGCAGTGGACTGCGATAGGCTGATGATGATTTATTCATTATTTACGTTCATTATTGAAACAACTGATTATTTTAACTACATAAAGATAAAATTAACAAGCAGTGTCCTCTATCCCTAGTAACAATGTACTACACAAACATAGGTTGCGAATCTTTCACTAGACCTTCAGTTTTATTTCCACCGCTTATTCTATTCATGCCTGTTCAATTGGAAAATTATTCATCAAATCAATACGATAGGCAGACTCGGTAGCAAGAGGACCCGCTTCCAATAAAATCCAGTAATTGGCCCCTTTATATAAAGATGTAACAAATGTCCTGGGAAAAATTTCCATCTTTGTTTTTTCTGCAAGGTATTTTTTGGCATTTTGTGAAAATAACGAATTGGTTGTATGAAATACTTTTACCGAGGGAAGGAAAATAGATAAGAGATTTAAAAATAGGTTTTATTTACAACAGTGAAAAGGATATACTGTCTCATCTTGTAATTTTAGCTTTCAAATACCATAAAGATATTGTTAGCATAAAATTAAATGACTACGAACCATCTTCTGAAATCATTGATGAAGTGCTAATATGGATGTGAAAAACGTTTTGGCCTAGTTACCACCATGGGGAAAGGGATTAGTACAGGAATTGTTTCAAGTTTTGCTTATCTTTACAGTGTTGTTATCGTGTTACGTTGCTACCTTAATCAGCTCTTAACAGTGGTGATGACATTTTATAATCTTAATCTTATAAACAACATTACACTTACAATTACATAACTAAAATAATATTGTATAAAAACTGAAACACACAATGCCTTTGTAAGAAATACTAATCGTTCTTTCAATTATTTTGAAACAAAAAAAATATTTTGAAATACTCTTGCTATTCGTTTTCGTGTAACCTTCCTGGCCACATTTAAATCCATTTTCAAGTCCAATTAAGGAAGAGTTATTGCGGGTCTCCACAAAAAATAAGCCAGTTTTTATATTATTGTTGCATTTACTGTTTATCTAATAAATAAGCAATATAGAAACGGTGTTTACTAAACAAAATTGAATGTGAAATGGACAAAAAGAACATTTGCAATCGTCGAGCTGGTCTAATTAAGAAGTTGGGGCGTCGCATCGTTACTATCTAGTTAAGCCGAGTTCGTTAGGGAAACTCGGTTACCGGCAGTTACTCGTTGATTGTCGGCGAAAGTGAGAACTGCTCGTGAGAATGTTCGCAGTAACTTACTTACACGCGCTCCAAAAACGAGTGGGTACTCATTTAAACAACGTCTAAGATACGTGTTTATGAAAACTCAAAATTAAAACACGATGTTTCTGTAAACAGTTGAACTAAACTGTTTATTTAACTAAAGTTAACATGTAGTCTATTATCTAGTTAAGTAAACAGCTTTAGAAATTATTGCTAGAGCCTGAAGCTCTAATCAATGTAAACAAGTAATGTCTAAGTCCTACTGTTTACTCTTTCTTAACCTCCTTCTCTTTGTAACGTACCTTTATAAGACACATGCATGAATATACATATATGTATATATAATATATGAAAAATTAAAGGCATTTTTTTTAACAAATATTTCATATATTTATTTATTATGTTAGCAGAATTTATATATGATAAATATAAATATTTTAGATGTAAAAACTTTAGATATTTCTCGAACTTTAACGTATATACTTAGCACCAGATTAAAATAAAATTAACCCATTCAAAGGTTGTCTGGAAGAAATCACTAGAAGCAATAAGGTTGCCCTTTGTAAATCACAATTGTTGTTAGTTTTGCTACTGTATAGTGTTTATAAATCTCGGTGTACAAATAAAGTAATATACTCTTATATTTATCTATATATGTAATGTTAGTTGACAGTAAAACTGTGGACGGAAACATACAATTGTGTGTATATTCTATTTAAAATTCTGCTTTTTAAATTTAAATGTTACTTTTTCGATTGAAATGTCTTTCCATATTTAAAAGTAAATATTTTTAACCTTCCAATATAGTTCCACTTACATATAAAATTTTTAATGAAAACATAGTTTTACAACTTTATAATGGCTAATTAAATAACTAACCAACAACTTTTTAACGTTGTAATGCAATTCCCTAAATCCACTCAAATGAAATCAACCACATTATCCAAATAATTTACTAAAATTTTCATCAAGGTGCCTCGCATTAATTTCCCTTCCTCGTATGCATTACACATACAAGCCATGCTAATTATGCGGTACATTTAAACAGTTACTACAGCAGTAACTGTGCTACAAGTACAGCATACAAATGAAATTGGTCGGGTTATCGTCGAAACCGCAGGTGTTATCGTCACTCGTATCGTTAAATGTGGTTCCATTGGCGGCGTTCAATTCAAATAATCGTTATTTATTTTACTTTGTGAACTGAGCTTTATGTTACGGGATTCGATAGACGTTAAATGAAAGTCTTTATGTAATGGTAAGTGGATTTCCCACACGAAATTGGGTGATATTTTCACACGCTTTAAACGTCAATTAACGTATTAAACGATTGTGGAGACTTTGAATTATAAAAAAGAACTTAGTTGAGCTACAATAAAGCGTTTAATTCGAGTAACTTTTAAATGTTACTTTTCTTTTATTATTCTTTAAATAATAATGTTATATAAATAAAATCTTACTCAATCGTGTAATCATGAAAATCTTCTAGAATTTATCGAACCTAGAAGTCAGTCTTACGGTGCCATAGTACCGTATTTAGTGCAACAATTTGCTTACATAGAGTAATGTATTATCTAAAAACGTACATTCACCTTCATTCGATGTCTAAACAACATATTAAAATGATTATTAATTGATCTTCGTTCTTAGTTAAGAGAGAATAAATAAAATATACATTTGAAAATCTCAGCTAGCATCCAAAATCAGGTCAGATTTTTAAGTTAGTTAACAAACTCGGAGACACAAAAACTGTAAATCTTTAAATATGTAGAGCTAACCTGGATTTGTACATAAATGAAAAATTTCGTTTACTTATGTTTTTCTATTAAATGTAAGTTAAAGTATCTAGATTTTAATAAACTAAATTAGAGGTTTGTCTTCTTTCAGTTTCAGCTTTAGTTCTAAGTAAAAGAAATTACTTTTATTGAAAAAAGAAGAGATGCTAGCTGCTAGGTAGGTGTGCAGTTTAGTTTCTAACAGAAATTTTATTTCACTACAAACTGATTATTGAAAAATGTTGTATAATGTTCTGGGGGTATATTACATAACACCATTTTATAACCAACTCTAAAAATCAATGGCTTTCGAAATTTTTATTCAAACTAGCAACTTAAAATATAAATATTAATCAATATCTGTACTTAGACACAAATTATTTATTAAAGTATATATTATAAATATATTATATTATTATATTATTATTATAAATATAAATATCACATAAACAATAATCTGGATTACAAAATCAAATCAATTTTTATTCTTTTTCGTTTATTACCTAAAACTGTCACAAGAAAGAAATACTGACTGCAAAAATATTGTTCAACAGAAAACAAACAAAACATATGAGAGACGATTTACAATCGAGATAAAAATGAATTTATTACCAGCGGTTATACTTCATTTCAAGAGTGAAGATGATGCCTTCATTGAGATAGGCGTGATAAATACATCACGTCGATTCCTCGAGTCACTATACTCTTGCTATTACTTTTTCACTTAGATAATGAGAAAATATAAGGCCTGTGTTCTATGTTCTTGTATTATTCTTTTAACAGGATAATGAATTATCCGTTGGGACTTCAGAACTCACTTTCGAAGTCAGGTTCCAAAGTTGGCAGGAGCAGCTCGAGACACAATGCACAAGCATATGATCGAGAGGAATCATGGGACCCTGTTTGAGTGACGGAGATCACCCGTGTCTGATACGAAAGGAGCCAACACCTGAGACCGAATATCGAGCGTGGGCGGAGCTGAGGTGTGACCTTGTGGTGGCCGTTGGAATGGGAATACACTCGCTCGGTAGCACGATTACGGTTTAGAAGTTTTCTGGTCTGCCAGGCCCGGGAATGGGCCCAGTATTGCAGACGACTCGGGTACTGGAGATAGCAGAACGATCTCCGTCCTCCATAAACACAAGTCTGGGGGTGACAGGTGAGCCCATCTAACATCCTAGCAGAAGCAGGCCAGTGTGGCAGCGCGACGTACTATAGAGCACGCGCGCTCTATTGGGGACAGAAAAGGGATCATCTGCAAGTCGTAGGTAGATGGCCCGAAGCACGTCAGGGATGCTGGGATTTTCTTTCTAGGGTACACCTGGTTCCCTGGCTGCTGGTACCTGAGACAGTGTGTGGTTTTTGGTTCATTCAAGTCTGACATAACCACTAGTAGGTGATATCCGGCGGGATTTTGGGACAGGAAAAAAACAAAAAAATAAAAAGTAAGGAATTGTGACAAAATTTTTCAAAGATGTAGCTGTCAGTGGCTAAAAAAGTAACTCCTTCTAAATTTTAGTAGTTTTGGTAGTCGACATGACAAGTAAGCAGTTCAATTCGTTACCGTGAATTCCTTTTATGAGATCAAGTATTAAGCAATTAGGGGTATTTCAACTTATACGTGGCCTTAACCCTTGAGAAGATTGTGGCTCGCGTAATTAGGGTAGGTCGCATAAGCGTTCCTCAAGCGAGCGTTCAAGCGTTCCGTTTCATCTTTTTTCTGAAAAAAAAAGTATTTAAAAGATGGTTCCAAAATGTTTGAATGAGACAATTATAGGCGCATTAAATTGTTCATCTCATTTCAGCCAAAAGACGTCCACTGCTGCACATAGGCCACCCCCAAGGTTCTTCACAATAGCCGGTCCTATGCCACCTGCATACAGCAACTTCTCTTTTGTCTTACCCATATGTCATTTTTAAACCCACACATTTGGAGACTCTACTAAAGTCATCAAGAATTGTGTTAAGATCTGCCACGATGAAATTGTTAATTTATTTAATTTTTAGTATTATTAAGTTTTTAATATAAATATAAAAAAATTAAATAGGTCTGTATATAAATACATACAGTATGTATCATTAATGTACATCTGCCGCCTAAACCTACACGTCTGGTACAAATTCATCATCAAGTACTACATGCACGATAAGCGTTGAACGCTGCATAACAAGTTGACGTGGGGTAATTAAATTTAATTAGCTCTAGCTCGCCTCCATCAATAGCCATTGTGGTTATATGTTTTACACATATACACATACATATATTATGCACTTTAATGAAATGAATATGAAAACCATTAAACAAATGTGTTTCGTATGGATTAACTAAATCCATTATTTCATAATAATATTTCGGTCATCTGACACAACACTACGCTCTACACTACACATAACTCTACTGGGTATTAGACAACTGATTCAAAAACATATATCCCTTTTATGTAAATGACTACATATTATACATAGAAAATACCTAAACTCCGAAATATTTGTTTAAGTATCATACAAACATTTGGTCCGACCCGGGAATCGAATCTGAGACCTCAATCACAGCAGTCGTATACCCCACCGAGGCAATCATTTCACTAATATACTCGTATATTGTTGATACATTGTTTTTAATAGTAAATGAATTAATGACTTCTTAACTGGAACGCAGGGCGTAACTATACGTATACGTATATTTCATATCATGATAAACTCACAAGGGAAGTAAAACCTGTAGGATACTTCCTGTTGATTTTGAATCATGAAATAACGTACAGAGTAAGGGTGTGTAGAACAAGCAAGGTAAAAATCCAGAAACAGTAAATTTATAGTTGCAACCCAAAATCCATCGGCAAGGTTAAATTTGTTTCTTAAACAGTCCCGTTATGAACGAACTATTAACTTAGACAAAAGTTTGTAAGGAACCCCGCTTCGCTAGTCCGACTCACATTTGACCAGTATTTTTCTCTTTCAAAACACTTAATATTTCTCATAAAATTTTTGTATATATTCCGTGAGTGCATATTTTAAATATTTTTGTTGTATCTTTTAATAACAGTCTGGAGTTTGGAAGTGGGTTCTTAACCCGTACCTAGGAAAGCATGTAACCTGATCTTTCCCCGATCAGTCCCTGTCGGGTAGCCCTCCCATAGGATTATGAGAGTGAGAGAACAGAGAATCAGGATATTATATTTCCTATACAGTTGACTGGTCTCCGTTGAGACTGGCTGCAGTGCTCAAATTCGATCGCAAAAACATCAACATCATTTACCTATAATCTTTTCCGAATTATAGTTTTGTTAAGTCAATTTTAACTACGAGGGTTTGAACTTTTAAAGCTATGTACTCAATTTTATCGACTAATTGTGTCGATATGTAGCCAAAACAAAGTAAGAAAATTGCCATTAAATTTCAAGATATCTTGTAATGTACCGTTTTATAACGTTGATTATTTTTAATAAAGTATTCATTTAATACTATACAATGGTCTCGTTGGCGCAGCGGTAGTGAATGCGACTGTTGTGCTTGCGGTCTCGGGTTCGATTTCCCGGGGCGGACCAAAAGTTTGTATAATCTACAAATATTTGTTTTGAAGTTTGGGTGTTTTCTATGTATAATATGTATGTATTTACAAAAAAAAAAGTATATAAGTATTCTATCAGTCAGTCTAGTTATCATAGTACAAGCTCTGCTTAGTTTGAAACTAGATGACTTTTTATGTCAAATGTCCGAAATATTAATTGTTATTTTATTAATTGAAACTAGTTATACCATAAGTTTAATTTCTCTGGAAAAATCTAATTTGCTTGTTGACATAAAGTCGTAGACATTATTACTTCGATATTGAATATCTTCAGACTTGTTTATTAAAAGTATCTCCTGCGTCCGGGAAATTCATTTTCCGGCACGTACCGACTTCCGGCCAATTATACGGCAACTATAACTAGTATTACTATGTCGTAGACATTTATATGTGTGTGATAGTTTTTCGGAGAAATAACTTCGTTATAAATGTATTGTTTCTTTTTCAGTGTTTATTTTTTTTGTCAACACTGTCAGACTGGAAAAATAAGTTAATAACTGAAAAGATATGTGAGGAGCTATTTTTATTTATGCAGTTTTTGTAAACTATTTTGTATACCACTTAAACACTTTGTGTATTGACTACTATCTGGAAACAAACTTAAAATTATGTAAAATTACGTTATAAATACATCTTTAAAGTTTAAAATTAATTTATAAGTAAAGTTAGTGTAGGAGTTAGGATGGAAAATTTAAAAAATTCTGGCAAATCTGGGAATTAAACCTCAATGTTCCGTTTAGGTACGGTTACACCATAAGTCAAAGTCGCTCAGTGTGCGGTGGAAAGTGTAGTGTTCGGCGTTTCTCTGCGGGATCGCATCGGGAATGACGTGATCCGGCAGAGAACCTAGATAATTAATATAGCCCACCGGGTTATCATGCTGAAGTGATAGTGGGCTGGCCATATTAGCTGCAGTACTGACAACCGTTGTGGCAAACGAGTTCTAGAGTGGAGACCGCGTCTCAGCAAAAGTAGTGTTTTCAATTTTTTTTCAATATAGGTAAATTAATAAATATTCTTACAATTGTGTTTTATACATAAAACGTTCCATTATATCCTACTTCTATGACGTCTGTATTAATTTGTTTCATAAATGTGTAAATAACTAAATTAACTTTATTCTTAAAGAACTTTAAATGAAATAACTAACATGACTGATGATGATGTCTACTGTAAGATAAATTATTATGAAATAAAAATGTGAAAAATTCTGGTAAATATTTTTGTATTGCAAGAGTACCTCTTGAGGAAAGAGTCGTCTAGTAATTTCATTTAGGATGATAAAAATTCAAATTTTAGTAATAATCCACATTCTTAAATTTTAGAATTAAGACGACGATATTATATATTTTATTTTTTTGTATCTTAAACATGCTCGAACAATGCTAGTTGACTAGTTGATACTATTTTCGTTACTTCATAGAACTGGAATTAATTGTAAGTCAGCTATTCATCATCTTTGCAGAGCTATAAATACTTAGCTTTACCGATAATCGACATTATTAAACTTTCGATTAAAAGACGGTTTCTGACTGTACAATACTGACACACACTACTAAAAGTAAAGTTAAAAATCGAATTGTTTTATAGGTAAAGTAAATGTCATCACTTCTTGTCAGCGGAAGATCGCAAATTACAGGTCCGGAAAGACCCCACTACTACCAGTAAGGGAAACTTTCGAGGTATGCCGGTTTCCTATCCCTTTTGACAAATCGTTAACCTGCCTTATTGACATCATTAAAGATATTTATTCTCGAAGGAGTACTTGTACATGGTGCCTACTCATATATATTTCACGGCAAACAATATCATTTTATGTCGCTCGTTACTTTCAGCATTTTATCATCGCCTCATAAATCAGTAAGTTATTGTTTTCAAGTCAGCCGACAATAAATTATATTCAGCAGTAATCGCATCGTAGAAAACCTCCGCCCTAAAAGTGTTCATCCCCTTCAAAGTACCACAGCGGGACCTTAAAATATCTGAGCACTTTGAATTACAACTCTGGATCATGATTTTTACGTCATGAGTAATAAAAATATAAGACAACCCTATACTTGAAGATATATTATTGCCTGCGGAAACATAAAAACTATGGTGAAAGTACGGATTTAGGGAACCGTATATACAATCTTGCTATTTTTTATATCTGCTTTATCAGGACACTTTTACACTGTGAGAAACATGTTACATACGAGTATATATGTAATAGGAACTGTGTTTTAGCTTGTAGAGCAAGAAAAATGGAGAGAAAGATGCAAATCAATACTGCAAAAATCTTTTTCTCTTGGAGTCATTGAGAAGGGATTGATAACAAGGAAGTGTTTAGTAATCGTCAATTATGATGATTTTCTCTTTGCCTTCAGTAATTCACTACTGCTTATAGGCCTCTACTAACCAAACAGATTTTGACCTACTACACCATGCTGGCCAGACGGGTCGGTATAGGGTTTGTTGCAAGGCGGTCTATTCCCCGTCCTTGGCGCTAAGAGACAAGGGCACTGGATATGTTACTGAAAAGTGGGGGGGGATCACCGTGTAAGATTCTAAGGCAACCAGTGTTTGAGGAGCTACGAGGCTTCCCGCAGCAGCTTGAAGAATTCGATGCGGTGACTAACGTCTGGACACGTATTGTGTCCTTGTATTGGGCGATATCAAGACAAAGTCCATCGTGTGGGGTTCCCCTAGGCCGGACGCAAGGATACGCGAGTGGCGAGAGGCCGCTCGTCTAGCTACGATGGCTCGTTGGTCGTCCCGGCTGGAGACTCCACGTGCTAGCTTTGCCGCCGTGGAGACTCTCCAGCCAGTCATCGCCGAGTGGGCCCCTGCCCACACAGCCTAAAGGGGCCCTGACAGCACGGGACCCTTTCCTTCCGACTGACGCAGATACTTTCCGGGCACGGTTGCTTCGGGAAATATCTGCACTCGGTCGCCAGGAGGGAATTGAGTCCCACCTGTTACCACTGCGACTGCAGTGAGGACTCAGCTTAGCACACGCTGGCGGTTTGTTCCGCTTGGGCGGTGCAGCGTGGGGTCCTCACTGCAGTTATTGAAGGAGATCTCTCGCTACCGGCCGTCATACGCTCCATGGTGGGTAGCGACAGTTGTTTTACCGCGGTCGCAACCTTTTGCGAAGACGTAATTTCGCGGAAGGAGACGGCGGAGAGGGCCCGGGAGAACGACCCCTCCACTCAGACCCAATTCGCCGCCGGCGTGCCGGGCGGCGGAGGCGCGCGTTCCAGCGCCGCATGCCGCCTTGAGTGTGGCCGCGGGTGGACGGGACGGGTTTTCCACACCATCTACTATAGTGGCCAGCCGCGAGGAGGCGACGTCCGCGTGTACCGTACGTCGCCTAAAAGGAGAGGTTACCCGCAAATGGTGCCCGCGTTAGCGGGCAGGCGCTAGGAGGGATCTGGATGTCGTTATAACAGCTGTTCCCGGATCCCTCCTATCTCAGGCGCAGAGTGGCGCACCGTGTGGTTTTAGTCGGTCCGATTCCGACACACCACCCCGCCCTAAACCCTCGTGGGGTGACGGCCTGAGGGGGTTTCCACACACTAAAAAAAAAGGCCGGACGCAAGGAGTGAATCCGTATAGGAGTAAGGGACCTCGGTGTGCCTCTGTCTCCCAAACAGAGGCTCCACCAACACGTGCGTACAATTGACGGGGGATTCGATAGTGGACCTTTCATTTGCTAATCCTAATAGTAGACCTTTGTTGCACAAGTAAGGAACTAGTGTATCCTGGAAGAAATTGATAAGCTCTCGATTCATCTGTATATTCGAGTTCTCTGGACCGAAGACAACAGTAAGAGTCGCTCAACACAGTGTTCTTTCAGCTTTCTGCGTCCAAGGAAAGAGGTTTGCTGATTGTGCCACGAGTTGACAGACTTACGCGTGGCCTGTACTCGTACCTGCAGTCCGTGACGTCACTATGCCTTAATCTTCCCCTCCCCTTATGGAGAATCTCCAGCCCAGTTTCCTGCAGGAAATGGACGAGGGTCAATAGCCTTCTTACTTGCAGAGGAGTGTTGGCTCGAGCCCTTGACTATATGACAGACAACTTTATGATAGTGTTGGACGCTAGCTTAGCATCAGGACGCTTTCCTGATTACAGGAAGCCCAGGAAGCTGGTCCTGTTAGTGAAAGTGGGACTACCTGTCAATTCAGTCATGGTCTTTAGCCCATCGTATTGCTGGGCGACGTGGGTAATTATTTGAGAGAGTACTCTCTGTCTGTATCGTCCGGCACTACTGCTAGGTGGGCCCCAATTTGTCGAGCACTCAATTTGGTTTTCGAGCAGAGTGTTCGAAGGATGACATCGTGTTGCGACTAAGGGCCATGACCGAAGAGGCAGTGAGCTGTGACGGCGTGCTGTTGGCGGTGTGGATGGATATCGTCAATGCATTCAATAGTCTGACATTTACCTACACTAGTAAAGCACTTCTCTACCACGAAATGCCAGAGAACCTGAGGCGACTAGTGGTAGACTATCGATTTGAGGAACATGACTAAGTCCACAGAACTTTCGCGATACGAAATATCACAGAAAACATAAAAACTTACACAACGTCAGTGGCTTAAGATAAATAGATTTCATCCTTTGTTTAGTTTTAACAACCAAAATAAGTGGAGGAACATCTAAATACATGCCTGTATCGCAAGCAGTTTATTCTGAAATCACTCGCTATGGGGGCGTATTCCTGACAGGATGTTTACTCTACTCCCGTAGATAAATGTGCAGCCGAGGTTAGAGGGATTAAGTATCCCTTTCTTTTGCAAAGAAACCGAGATCTAACGATCTTAATACTTATATTAAACATAAAACGAGGCAGATAAAACAGAAGCAGATTTATTTTTATGCATAGTATATAATTCATACATTACTAACATTCAAAATATTAAGATATTAGTAGGTTTTTCCTTTTTTTTGGCAGCGTACTAACAATAAAAATAGTTTTTTTCGAGATACAGCATTTTTCTTCTTGGCTGAAATAAATAAAATTCTTTGACTAATTCTTAATATCTTATAAAACAATTTACACTTGACTAACTTGGTTTCATTTTTACATGTAGTGTTACACAACATAATATATAACTTCGAACCACCGGTGTTTGTTTTATTATAATCCTTATTATAAAAAAAATCCTAAATCAGTTTATTATTAAGGTTAAAGTTTATTAGAGTATACATATCAGAGGATTCTCGTTAACATGAATAAATTACAAATTGAACAGTTTTTGTCGCAAGTAAATTAAATAACTTTGGTAATATTACAATTTTAATCAACAAAATTGAATATAAGAACACAAATACTAGCGTTAATTAGGTCACCTACTGATCCATCAGAGAGTTGAAAATGTTATATTTAAATTTCTTTTCTTCATAACATTTTCTAGGCAATAGGCCGACTCATAAGCGGGTAAACCTTTATGGCTTCCGCAGCATAGGACATGACTAGGAGCGGCGTTGATCATGGAGGGTACCTGAAATAATATGATTCGAGTTCTGTTCAGAGTAGAATGCCTGAGACCGACCACGGGGTGGTTTTTAGGTGAAATACCACATACTCCTGGCTCCAGTGTTTCTGAGAAGCCGGAAAAACTAAGGAGTTTTTCATAATGTCAACAAAAACAAAACGGTAATATACTAGCGACAATTTTAATTGTAACATAGTTCAATAAATGAATTTAGTTGCCGCAATTTGCTCCAGAAATGAAATAAATGATGTTTCGTCTTTTTCAATTCATTATTACTGTTTAATGTTACTTACTTACTTACATCACTCTTTTAAAATAAATAAATCTTTTAAAAAAGATAATGTATTCTATTGTAACTTCTAAATAAAGTATATTTTTGAAGAACAACAGTGGAACAATCTGTACAAGAAAGATTTGTGTAAATATCAGCCTTTTCCTTAAAAATTTAAATAATTGTATTACTAAGGATATTTATGACAACGAGGATAACATGATACTCGAATTTTATGTACAAAGAACTTCATTGTTAACGAAGTCTCAATAATCAACTATATTCAAAAGCGCGTGGTCGTAAAAAGCAACTTCGTCTTCAAATACTCGTAAAATTCCTACACTCAGGTAAGACTGAAAACCATTATATTAAAATCTTGGACTTACATTTGTAGCTTCAATAGCAAGCCTTTGCATCAAGATAAAAAGGTAATTTACTAAGTTGGCTCATATCTTGTTTAGTAAGCGTCGGCCATTATTCTTTCAAACTTTGTATATTAAGTTATAATTTTATTGCAAATAATACACGTTAACATTTATCCAATATCCAATCCAATCCATACATTCTCCTTATTAAAAACACAGCTCTTATCTTAGTTTTAACCAATTATCGAAGAAGTCGTGAAAACACGTAGATAGATTTATTTGTTTCAATCCTGACATCCCAAGGCAAAGTTATAGGCTTAAATAACAAACTAGTGTATTCTAAAGACATTTCTGACGGAATTTTAAGTTAACCTCGGCTTTAAAAGCTTAAAGGTTTCCTTTGAACTGATTGTGTACGAAATTAGATTGCTTCATCGGAATTGGATTTTAGCGGTTAGATAAATTTTATATTCACGGCTGATTGTTTTAAGATTTTTTTTAGTACCAGCCTTTTCGTAATTCAATAAATACATCCATCTTCCATTGATTTAAAATAACAAAATTCAGGGATTATTATTGAGTAATCTAATTTCTAATAAAATAAATAAATAAATATTTCGAACATTTGACACACAATGTTATCTAGTTTCAAAGTAAGCAGCGCTTTTGCTATGATAACTAGACTGATTGATAGAATGGTTATATACTTTTTTTTGTAAATACATACATGTTATACATGGAAAACACCCAAACTTCGAAACAAATATTTGTATGTCGTACAAACATTTGGTCCGACCCGGGTACCCGAGACCTCAAGCACGGCAGTCGTATTCATTACTGCTGAGCCACCGAGACAGTTATATTATTAAATAACTAAATGAAATGTATCTTTTATTTCCTATATCACAATCACACCTTGCACATTCAAAAAAAGTTAACGTGTTTATTACACATTGTTTATTCTTGTTGAGAATGGAACGGGTTACCTTTGACTCACAGTCAGGATCCATAATCTTTAGAATAACAGACTCGTCACTAAATAAATATTATTACTTTATTTTCTACCCGAATTGTTATTTCAAAACTTTGCCTTCGTTAGGTTAAAAAATAGAATGCTGCACGTAGATTCTCGTATTCATGTTGTGACAACCTAATTCAACTACCTACCAAATGGAGTTTGATTTTTGAATGTAACGTAATACACGATTTAGATACATATATCATTTATATACCTACGTATACCGTGTGTATATCAGATTGACTGCACGGCTGGCCTAGTGGTTTAAGCGCTCATCACGCCGCTCTCTATGTAGTCGCTTTGTAGGACAACACTTTATGTGATCCACAAATTATAGTTCTGAGTCTGGGTGTTCTTTGTGTCCGTTTCTTGTATGTTTGTAAAGTTCCTGACGAGACAGGATTTATTCCTAGTACGGGCGCTGTCTGTTGGTTTAAAAAAAAAAGCGTTTTGTTCCTAGATACACAATTTGAATATCAAAAAATTCCAATCATTTCATTATAGGCATTCAGTGGATGCATTTGGTGTTTGACGTCCGTTGAATGTTCTGGTTTGACAGTGAAATTAAACGAAGGATTGACGTGATGGATACATATTTGACGGTCAACTATTACAGAGGTTGGGGTGCGACTGAATAATTTATTAATACAACTTATAAAGAAAAGTATGATGCATTCTTATGACCTAGATTTGGGAGTGGTGCCGAGTGCAAAGGTATGATATAATTATGTGACTCATTACAAGTAGGCACAGGTGTAAGACGTGGTTACTTTTCTATATAGGTTCCTAAACCATTTCAAGGTACAAAGTACAGTTAAATGACGCAAAGATAGCTGTATCTCTTAAACTGTTAAACTGTAAAAGATGCACCACTTGATAATTAGTGACTAAGATCTTACATTTTATGTATTCAGGATATGTTCAGATCTATTCGTAGAGTAACTAATTGTGAAGAGTTCACTATGATTGCACCAGTGTTGTGTTTATGATCTGGCGAGTAGTCGATACAGCGGGTAGTATCTGGGGGGGTTTCCACACAGAAAAAAAATCTTAGAAGCGATGTTATGATGTCTGTAAATTAAACTCATAATCAATAAATAATATCACAAATTTAGATAATGGCGAGGAAAACCGATATTTTGAATCAAGTTTTAAAAGATGTCATTTACTTTGAGAATTGAGAACGTATTGGAATTACGAGTATGTTGTAATTACACAGTTTCATTGTAGCCAGTAGGTCTGCAATGAAATCGTGTGTATTATTTCTCTTATGTCAGGTCTCGTAAACCTTTTATGCTACCACAACAATATCATTTTATTGTCATATAATTTATGATCTGCACTAGTTTTTGATGATTTCAGTTAAATTCATTTGTAATGTGCTGAATGTATGTTTGAATACTTGTTGGGGTAGTAGAACTTTATTTTGTAAATTTTGTTGTTTAATTTTAATTGTAATTACTTTTGTTCTCTTCCAGTCAACCTTAGGGTGGTATAGAAATATTGTAAAGGAGGTGCACAGAGGTTACGTTGACAATGTAAATATACCATACAAGAGTACATATACGTACATGAACACATACAATACATACCTCATAAATACACATATATATATAAATATACACATATATACATAAATATATATGTACATATACACATTTAGATTATATTCATACACTATGACAACTTGACTATAAGCTGAAGCAATTATCGATAAGACGATTCTTCAATCTCATTAAGAAAGAGATTATGTAGATTCTTTTTGAATGTAAAATGGATTGTGGACATCCTGATTTCGAGTGGGAGCATATTCCAGAGTAGTACTGCCTGAACAAAGAGTATATGTAATATATATACATCGATCATAACATATTGATACTACAATCACAAACTTATTGACATGCGTTATTTTTGTTATTTCATAAAATTTGGTAATTATAACTTTCAAAAATAAAACAGACAAAGCATAAAATAGACAGAAAATATTTTATAAATATTTAGATCTCCACAAATTTTTTTTCCTACTCTACCATAAATTGTAAAATAAAAAATAAAATAAAAATATTTAACTTATTGTAAACATTCAAAAAACTTGATAATCTTGATTCTGAAAATGTGGCTGGGGGTTATTTTAACAACACAATTAACGCATTATACTTCCGCAAACAAAACATTTAGCAATTAGGAAAAAAAACAATAAATCCTGGTGATGTGATATTTTTACAAGTAAATTTACTACCAGTGAATGAAGATAGGCGGACCCTTTCCAAAATGAAATACTAGACGTTTATTACTTGTTTACGAGCCAACTCTTTACTGAATGCGGAAAACTGCCTGTGTTTTTACTGTACACTTCCGCATCATAAACAGTCTCAGAAGTCTCCTTTTATTTGTGTTGTGTTTACAGAATTAGATCATATTCATTCTTTTCATAGATAGTAATGGTATATACATTACTATTAACACATAAAAATTGGAGTATATTTAAGTATGAGTACACACGCGCGCACTCAAATCCGGAACCGGTACGGATATTTGGCAGTTTAATATGACTTTTGTTTCGAGATTGTGTATTAAGCGTACCTTACAAAAATCATAGTATTCCTTTTCTTGATAAGTAATTTAATTTAGGTAAGCAAAAAAGGTAATTGAAGAATGAGAAAAATTTTGAAAATACTTCTATACGCAGTATCGAATTCGCAATGGCATAAAAAATCTAAAGGTTGGTTGGGTTCTTATAAATATTCAAATTTATACAAGTACTGGCCAGGTGAGCAGGCAGGTTTGCATAAGTAAACTGACGAAGGGCGCGGACACGAAGCACAATAATCCGGATTCTATTCGATAGAAAAAGCAAAATCAAAATTCATTCCGTTGACCCAAGGCCCGATCGTAATTCCATGACAGGTCCGGAAACTATTTCTATTCCGAGGGGATCCAACCCCAAGGCGGCACGCTTCCTTGTTTCCAAATATTTTCCTCTCCGTACCTTAATGCAACACAATTGTAATTTCAAACATGCTCCCTCGTTTTAAATTAAGGCTCGACCAGCGCCAGATTTGTGGACGGCATGTGTTAATTGTTTCATTCGTACGAGTACATTGTGGTTGCTATACACTGATATGCTCTCGCTTGACCATGTTTTGGTGCAGATTTAATGGATCGAATTAATGTACAGTTACTGAAATTAGATTTTCAACAGCTTACATTAGCTGTAATAAAAGTTGGAAATAATAAAGTTGTATGTAGTAATCTTAACAGCGATACAGAGTGGGGAAGGCCCGTTATCACCCCTCGAACGGTAATGACACTGTGATAAGATCCAAGTTCTTGAGGAAACGAGGGCGGATCGACTGATCTTTGACTGTGCTCAGATTAAATCTCCGTAGAAACTGGCCGCAACATTAACTAATGACACTCCGGAGATGGGGCCAACTCCGATAGCTCCCCGAAAACCCACTCGACATTGACTCGTTTTAGTTCATTTGAGACTTCCTGTAATCAGCATTCAAGAGCTCATCGCCGGAGATAAGACAAGTTTGTGACAACTGTTTCGAAGAACAATTGACTTGTTTGAGCTAATACGTTTTACAGGTCTTCATTTCACACGCTTGTTGTTTATAACAAAAACACTATATTATTTTATTTTGTTATCAATTTACGATCTCTATTAAATCGAAAATTAATTAAAACAAAATATTTGACATCAGATAAATAAACATTTCCAAATAAATATATATCCGTCCCTTACATGATCTCATCGAATTGTTATAAATAGCTATTGCGAATTGGAAATAAATGAAGCATAAAAAATGGTAGGGCTGCATTCCCCTTCCAAATTTAACAACAGTGAAATTAGATGTTGCCTAGCAGAGGTCATTGAGTTTCTATTGAGTAGAAATGAAACATGTAGACTGACAGTGTTACTAAATGTTGATGAATTCTTTTTCAATATTATTTTAAAAAAAACATGGTTACAACAGTGAAATATGGACACAGACCGATGTAGAATTAATCACCAATTCTTCTCCTTCTAACGCCTCTAAATTCTGGTCAATTTCGCCATCTGTGACCATGTGTATGAAATTTAATGATTTTAAATTTGACATTAATTAGTTATACCTTATTACCTTGGTTTGTCCATAACTTATTCTATTTTTGTTTCTGCTCTGCTCTTCGTAACACGTACGTCGTAACATTAAACATAGTCGAACCATCTTCAACGATTAGGCCATCAAATGTAAAATTCTCTACGTCATTGCTGGCCTTTTTATGACGTAATAGCATGTAAATTAGAGTAGTAAACATCGGTAAAGTTAATTTTACAACCTTAAAGTATGTATTGATCGTAAAACGAAACTAAGTTTAATCTAGAAGTTCAGTAACCAGAAGTTGTTTAAGAACTTGATCAATCTAATATAAGCATGTGTTAATGCCGTCACCGATGTAATTAGTGGAATGTAAGTTATATGTTATCGTTAATATAATTTGGTCTAGGGATAAAAAGTGAGTACGCGCATTTTAAAAAATAAGGAAACTTGCTGAAATTTCAAGTGACTTGAATCTATTCAATTTTTACAACTCAGGCATTAAGAATATTCCTTGACGCAAGGAATTTTATTAATATGACAAAGATATAAAAAATACCCGGACTCAGAAGAATTATTTGTGAATCTCACTAAATTTTGTCTCATGTGGGGTGTGAACCCACTATACCTAGCGCAGCAGAAAGCGGCAAGGTGAACCCACCTACGCCATTCGTGTAGTCAAAGTAATAGAATGTTTATAATACTGCAATTTCGAAGTGTCTATAAATTATGTGCGATTACATTAAATATTATCAAAATGGTCTATAGTAAACCGTTAACCGAGTATGTTATTGCCCCAGGGAAATTTCGAAAAGGGTTGGAAACCAGTAAACCAACTAATAGAATATAAACGCACATTTTATATAAGGACAATCAGAGAATCGTCGGTATGTTTAGCAATAATAAGTAGAATCAGATATAAAATGTTGCAAGTAGAGTTGTGAGTACTTGTGAGGTATTTATTTCAGTGTGAACCAGAAGACCGCTACCATTATCAACAGCTTTTAACAGTCCACTACTGGATAATAACTCTATCACTTGAAAGGAGGCTTACTATACCACGCTGGCCAGACGGGTTGGTACATAGTTTTATATAGTTCAGAAGTCCACATTGAAGTAAACCTCCCAACAAAATTCTGGTAAACCAATAAAATCGACTCACGGAAAAAGGCTCTTTCGCTTCTTTTCCTCAAGTGTTAACAGAGTCCAACAATCTCCTCCTGCCCATCTTCTAGTAATAGAGAGCACTCAAACAATGGTGACACTTATTCGTCCATGGTTCCGTAGTCGCTTTCATCAGGTGACTCTTCAGATTGACTAACCTTACATCTTAAAAGGTAATTACAGAAATCGAAAATATCACAAAAATTTGCATATTCTTGCAAAAGGCAAGGCAATTAAAACTTTCAAACAATCGTAAATCCTGAAGACTTCATAACGCTTTGGCTAGGTATACCTCTACCTGGCTCCATTGTGCATTAAGCGAGCAAAGCCATTGTCCAACACAATGAAATTCCCTCCCTTGATAGGGTGAGAATCCTAAGCATCGGACATCGGATGGCATGCAAACAATACCACTGCAAATTAGCCAGACTAAGGCAAGGGAGTGAAAAGTTAGACCGGTACTTTAAACCATGAATATAGTAATTATTAGTAGTAGTTTTGAATTTGAAGACAATTTTGAAGTGAAAACACGTACACTTACACGTAAAAATGATAAATAAATATGTAATTTTGTTATAAGCTTCGATTTTACTATTTTTAATATTGATTTTTTCAATCAATGAGATTTGAAGATATATTTTGTATACCTCGGTGACAGATCTGCATCGAAGATAAAGACATAAACAGAAAAAATCATGTTTTTTAATTGTATTTTTGGTTCGTAAAAGTAATTACATACGAGTATGTAAATGTACACATAGAGTTAATATAAAAGTATCGTTAATGTTCTTATAGATATAGACATGAATTAGTATTGTAAATTGTACAGTTATGTTTTGACTAGCTTCAAACTAAGCAGAGCTTGTAATATGACAATTAGATTGACTGATAGAATACTTATATGTATATAATACTGTTTTAATTACATATATTTAGAACAGAAACTAATTTACTCTATGCTGTCACCTTCCTAAGCCGAGCGTAGCGAAGTCATCATCATTGATTTATTTCATTGAATGTTTATGAAAAAATTTGCAAAGTGATGCATAATTTATACTAGAAGTAATTGCCTAGGGACAACATTTTTTTTTTCCGGGTTACGAAGAAAATTTGGTTACAAGAATACATCTTAGATTACTCTCTGTCATAATTTAGTCACAAATCGGAAAAATCAAACATCAATTTTATTTAGAAAGCAAAATAAATAATATTTACCATAGTCGTGGACATGAAAGCCGTGCGTTCTTATTTACTCGACAATGATTAATTAACTTAAAAGGAATGAAAGGAAGTAATTGAATTAATTTTCAATTAATTATTCTTTCGGTACCAGATAAATATGACTTACTTATTCATACAATAATTTAAATACTCCTTTCGTTAACCAGAATCTTCCTCAATAAGGGAATTAAATTTACTAAATAAATTATAGAAAATAGGCTAAAAATACTAGGAATATGTGACTAACGTCTTTCGATTGTGTATAACATTTGCCTTTATTAGTTCATTACTGGACATATACTTTCCTTAGAAATAAGGTTTTGGCTCACTAAAAATACGTTTTCATTTAATTCACTTACAAAAAAACAATTCTGTTTCATAAAATTCAATTACAAAATTACAATTTGATCATCACAATAAAATTAAATCACATAATAACATTCTAAAACTGACAAAGTACAAACTTTAATCAAATTCCAGAAACCATTGACCATTACGTAGTAATAACAAAATAGGGTACATCTTGGGTCGATATAGTAAATGGAGAGAGAATTGTGTGAATTAATTAATCCGTATGGTGAGACTCCCTAATGGACTTTTGTTGTGATTCGGTCAGGGAAGGAACGTCCTTGTAATGGTTATTTGTAATTACGGATGATAAGAAAAGACGAGCGATTGATTGGGAGATAGGGCATGTGCTATCTATCTCGTTACTTAAGATTGGTATATTTGGAAACAAAAAATACAAGGAGCTGTATTTACTCGTATTTTCAGAGTAACTTTTCGCATCGAAAATGTAGGGTAAATTATCATATTATTATTGTTTATTTAACCTAACGGTCTATTTATACAAGAAAGTTGTTTTATTAACTCAAGTATTTAGAATGATTTGCAATATTAATTGTCATACGTATTACTATTTATAGAATAGTTACATGTAAATAATCTCTTGTCTATCCTATAAATAATACGAAAATATAAGCATGTGTAGGAGTTAGTTTACCATGTACAAGAGTTTGTTCAATAGTAAAATTCAACGGAGAGTATGGATCAGAGAACATTACCTATGAATTATAATATTTCAGATGTCTACATATACATATGTGACACATGTCTGTACTTAGAAGAAACTTTTGGTTGACGATTTTGTTAAAATCCAAAGAAAATTCTTCAATCATTTATATCTATAGTCCATTTAACGGTATGTTACGCGGTATACGCGTACCGTATGACGCTTCATACTTTTCAAAACGAAATAACTTTACAATTCACACAGTTTCAATGGCATTTTCCGTAAAACCAGGGAGTTATATACCCATTTTTAAAACAGGGTATACAATTCCTTTTAACTAAATTTAAATGTAAATCTTTCGAACAAAGCAAAAAATTAATACATGCACGATACTTTTTTCAGGTGTCGTTTCAGTCTCCTATTTAGATCCTATGCCATAGAGTGTCAAATTCACTTTTATAGCAATAATTGTTGAATTGATCAAAGAAGTGAAGTTATTAGCAACTAGTCGTTTTTAACCTAAATGTTTTTTAGTATTTCATACAACACAAATCTCAACTAACATCAAACTGTCAATGGCAATACAAAATAAAAATAAGTTTTTTCGTTACAGGTTTTTATCGTGAGAGAATTCACTTTGTTTATTTTAACAATATGTAAAAACCACATACTCTAGTATGGCCTTATAATCTATCTGTGCTAAGAGGTATTTTTTTCATCATTGCCAATTAAGACTTTTTTGTTACGTATTTACGTAGTAGCACATTTGCAATTTTTAAAAAAAAATGTAGATGAAAACTCTCGTTTCCGAGAAAATCCAAGTAATGGTTTTGAATAGTAGTATTTTTTTTTTTAGTTTCAGATGTCAAAGTATTTTAACTATCTAAGATATACAAATAACCTAGTTTTTATTTTTCATGACTAAAGTACTTGTATTATACGAGTATGACATTTAAAATCACTAAGTACAATGTCGGTTAGGTAGGTTTTGATTTCAAGGTTCCAATAAAATAGTCCTAGATATTTACCTATACTCGTTGGTATATATTAAAATTTACTAGGAAAATTTAAGATATAAACAATTTACGGGCTTTTACAGTGACCAAATCGAATTATGTCAAGAATCGGATGTTGTATAATAGTATTTGAACTCTTTCACCCCATCCCTATTTTTAAATCTTTTAAAACTGCTATGCAGTATCTCTTAGTTTAGATGGACTCTAATTAATACAATTAAATAAAGTAGAATATACCAAAGTAGAATACTTTCAACGTTTTAATCGTTACAACGTTGAAAGTATCGCTAAAGATTAATTAAATACCAAAACTTACCATTCTTATTGATTTTTCTCATTTTACAAGGCTTTTTGTAATACACCAGGTGATTTAAGAATGAAAAGGTTTGGCGATTGAATGGGGACTATTGTTTATATGGATGATTTAAGTAAGCGTAGGCAAAAGTAATCGAGAAGGCCATAGTCTTGTAACAAAGTCCGAGTTCTCTGATGGTTGAATATTATATGTATATTACTATCTCTAGAAGATCCTGCTAAAGAGCTATAGATCCAACTCTCTTCTGAGCCATGACTATAAACTGTTCTCGAGAGTCATCACGAGCCATCTCGCACGCAGATTTGACGACTTCCAGCCTCCCAAACAAGGGAGATTCCGAAAAGGCTTTAGTACCATACACCGCGTTCATACACTGCACCTGGTTATACAGAAGTCCGAAGAGTATAACCTTCCACTATGCTTAGCGTTTATGGACTTCGAAAAAGCTTATGATTCGACCGAAACTTGGGCTGTGCTACAGTCTCTCCAGCGGTGCCAAATTGACTATTGGTACATCGACGTATTAAAGTGTTTATATGAAAACGCTAGCATGTCAGTCCGTTTACAAGATCAGAGCTCGAAATCTATCAAACTACAGCGAGGTGTAAGACAGGGAGATGTGATATCTCCAAAATTGTTTACAGCAGCACTGGAAGACGTTTTCTGGCTTGTATACTGGAATAGACCTGGCATTAACGACAATAGCGAGTATATCACCCACCTTCGATTTGCTGATGATATAGTTGGATGAAACCGTGGCAGATCTTAGCACACTGCTTGATGACCTCAGTAGAGTCTCTAAACAAATGGGCTTAAAAATGAATACGGATAAGACAAAAATTATGTTGAATGCCCATGTTACACCTACTCCAGTAAAATCGAAGAATCTACCCTCGAAGTGGTTGACGACAGCTTGTATCTAGGATAAACTATACAGTTAAGTAGATCCAACTTCTAAAAAGAAGTCGATCATCGAATCTAGCTGGGTTGGGCAGCGTTTGGGAAGCTACGTAACGTTTTCTCGTCACAAATACGCTCACTATGCGCTTGATATGAAGGTTCAAAGTCACTCAAAGAGCAATGGAGAGAGCAATGCTCGGAGTTTCTTTGCGTGATCTAATCAGGAATGAGGAGATCCGCAGACGAACCAAGGTCACCAGTGCAGAAACGATAACCGATGGGGCTAAAAGTTCTGGAGTGGTGATCGTGTACTGGGGAACGCAGCGTTGGTAGGCCCACCACAAGGTGGTCCGACGATCTGGTGAACGTCCCGGGCTGGTGCTAGATGCGGGCGGCACGGGACCAGCTGTTGTAGAGAACCTTGGGGGAAGCCTATGTGCAGTCTGGATGACGTAATAGCAGCTGTTCCCGGATCCCTCCTATGTCAGGCGCAGAGTGGCACACCGTGTGGTTTTAGTCGGTTCGATTCCGACTCACCACCCCGCCGTAAACCCCGGTGGGGTGACGGCTCGAGGGGGTTTCCACACGATAAAAAAAAAAGGCCTATGTGCAGTAGTGGACGTCTTTTGGCTGAGATGATGATGAGGATGATCACTATTTCTAGATAACACAGGTTATGAAAACTCTGCATAAACAATGTTGAATTTTACAACATTTCAATTTTCATTTCTATTTCAACTTAATACCGTTACAGCACATTAAGGGGTAAGGCCACGATGCATTTTTAAAGAAATCGATTTTTTTATCGGCCTAAAACCTTCTCTGAACCTTTAAGAATGAGCAAAAACAGCCCTGTAGTTAAAAAAGTTTTTGACCCTTTGTTTATGACAGTTTGTCGAAGCGCCTCACGGCGGGCCACACCGCCAGCCGCGCCGCGCGTCAAACGCAAGCCTAGTAATATAGTAAGTGAATGTAAGTGTCTTCTAAAGTCAGAACCATATGACAACTTAGAGATTAAAAAAAAGAATGTATAGATCACGTACAAAAAAGAATGGGCACTAGGCTCAGGAATTTAAAAAAAAAACGTACGCGGTCACGGCGCAAAGGGAAATTGACGAATAAGCTTATTGGCGAACTTTCCATTTACTATGGTTTGACTATCCGTAGAAATTATGATTGTATAGGAAAAGTGAAGAAGGAAATTTGGGCGACCTTATACCACAAGCTATCAACGTATGAAGATTCTCAACATAGCAAGTGTCCAACCGATGAAAATTCGTGGTGTTCGTGGCAGAATGAAAGAGCCACCGATACATTGAGTACTTTTACATACAAGCCAGCTATGTCAAAAATAATTTTTGAAGCGATCAAACCGATCTATCAAGAGTTGAGCAGCGATGATCTCCTAACTCGTTGCTTAGGTGGTTTTAACCAAAATAGCAACGAAAGTTTGAACGCAACGGTGTGGTCAATGGCCCCAAAATCTACTTCAAGTGGAAAAACTGTATTGGAGATTGTTGTGAATCTTGCCGTTTGCACATTCAAGGATGGCATTTGTAGTGTGATGAAAGTAATACGGCAGTTAGACATGACAGTTGGAATCAATTGCTACAATTTCTGAGTCGAGGCAGACGTACTCCGCATCGATTATTCGAACCGATCGCTGAGTGGGCTGCAAAAACCGCTCGAATCGCCTCAAAATCAAGAAGAAAAGAAGAAGAAGAACTTAACATTGATATAGAAGGCCAACTGTATGGTGCAGGCATCGCAGATTGAAGGTATACTATAATTTTCTCCCGTGAAATGTTACCCACAACTTTAAACGTTTTTTTCTCGAATCACCATTTTTCAAATCGGGCGAACAGATAGTGGCTGTTAATCATTATCGATCGGCTTCAGATTTTTAGGATATCTTTATACATATAATATCTAGTGGACGACGTAGGAATTTTTTGATATGTTATCAACTTTTTTTTTATTAACAATCAAAGGTCCAATTTTCACGTGAAAAGTGAAATTTCTGTTCATATGCTCACCATTTCTCGAAAAATTGATATTTTCAAAATCCCCTACGTCGTCCAGTAGTTTATTATATATACTAAAAGAGAAGTTTCCAATTTTTGTTCTAGGTTTATATGTGGGGGTGTAGTCGGTTCACCCGTTCCCAATTTCCAAAAAAATTCGCCTTATAAATTAGATCCTGGAGTAACCATTCTTTAGAAAAAATCGGAAAATAAAATATTTTTGTTTACTTATAAACATACTCCGTGAAGTGCTTCAGAAAAAAATTCGACAGGTTTTACTATACTTCTGAAAAAAAATCCTCCAAATGGCCCTCCCAACCTGGTTTGCATGGTGGCTTTACCCCTTGAATGCAAACAGTTATGGAGCAATTTTTTATTTGGCAATAGTCATGTTTAAAATAATATATATATAAATTGTAGGAGTACAGCTCTGGTACATCGTTTAATTTTTACATAATACCTAAACTCTTATTAATAAATTGATCGGCAACCCTCAATTATATAGACTACAGTATTCATGTCATCAGTCACCGCTAATGACTGCACGTGTCATGTCACTGTAGTATCCTGGCGACAGCTACGATATTGCACCACTACAGTGAACAATGGCCACTAAGATTAAACCTTACCTATGACGTAGACATGAATATTTATGTTATCTAGTGGAGGGCATTCTTCCTACATATGTATACTCGGAAAACATTAAAGTTTTTTAGAAAAAAATTGTCCAGTATTGGTCAGTAATGACGAAAAAATTAAAAAGTATTTTTTTTTAAAGATGACGCTCGCACTAGGAATAAATCTTGTGTCGCGAGAGACTTTACAAACATATAAGAAAGGGGCACAAGGAACACCCAGACTTACAACAATAATTTGTGGATCACACAAAGTGTTGTCCCATGTGGGGTTTGAATACACAGCACTTAAACAACTGGGGCAACTATGCAGTCAAAATATTTAATTAGAAGCTTTAAAAAAACTACGAAATCAGCCACAAGAAGCTCAAAGCGTCCAGTACAAGTATATACGCGATTATTATGAAAACTCCAGACAATGAAACTGCAACCCAAAGGGATAATTTTTCTTAAGCAAAAAAAGAATTTTTGAAGGTTTAATAAAAAACTTTGAGATGAAAAATAGCAAAAACAACCGCATTGAAAATCTCCCCTTTTTCTTGACTTCAAATGTAACAATTTACTGTCGACACTCATGTATACAAAATAATAAAATATTACCCAATCATATCTTATACACCAACATTTATTTTGAATGTACAACTGCACACATCATTTGTAATCAACACCTGCAAGATACAATCTTATATAATTTTAGTGCCCCGTAAATAACTGGATAGCGACAAATGCAACTCAAGCGAAGCGAAATAGAGTATCTCAGAAAGTCGATTGTTTAAGGAAATATTTCCAGTAAGGATATTTTAACGAGACGATTCTTATAGAATTGTTATTAATAGTAACTAACATTTAATCTATTAGTAATATTAAATAACAGAATACAATATACGTCATATAAATGTGTTCTGTGTCTTTATCATGGTTATCAATAAAATTAGAGAACAAACATTATTTCAGTTACGTTGTAGTTCATCAAAGTTTTACACACTAATATTATATTTTGTTTCCATATATTTTGTGTAGCGGATTACTTATAAAATACTTCAACAGATATAAAAACACCCAGACTCAAAACAACAATTAGTAAATTTGTGTGGCAAAAGAACCTAAAACTCTAAGCGTAGTAGGAAGCTGCGAAGTGACCGCTTTAAGCATTAAATCTCTACGTGGTCCGTTCCATCAATCACCTTTACTGTATAAAATGTTCAGTACATAATTCACCTGTATACAACAACCTTTTCACATCGTTGAGATTCTAAGCACATTTGATAAATACATAAATATATTCTTTATAAATATACATTTCAGTACATATTTTATCTTTTACGTTGAAAAGCTGTACAAATAGATTTAAATTAATGAATTGTGGTAGAGATTCTCTACTGGGCTATTTCTAGCCATCATGCCCTCAGATATCAAAAACTGTATGCCGTAGCCTGGAAACGGATATACCCTAGAAAGGAAATCCCTGGAAGACTGACGCAACTCGGGTCATATTCGGCTTACAGATGACTCCATCCTGAATGGAAATCCTAATGTTCCCCTTCTGCCCCGAAAAGAGGTATGCGTGCTTGGTAGCACGTCACGCTGCCAACCCCACCTGCTTTTGCTAAGATGACAGATGGTCGCACTTGTCATCCCCAGGATTGTGTTTATGGGGAACGTAGATCTTTCTGCGACATCCGATACTTGAGTCGTCTCAGCCGTGCCGGGTCTGTTCCCGAGTGACAGAATCCCAGTTCCGACGGCCGCTGCGAATTTTCACCTGACGTCCTCCCATGTCGGGCAGTCTGCCAACACCTGGAGCGCCGTGTCAATTACAGTGGTGTCACGCAGCCGCTGGCTCCTTTCGGATTAGACACATACTTTACCAGTCATTACCTGCGTCAGCCGGTAAGAGAGGGTCCCGTGATTCTTCTTAAGTCAATCCTCGGTAACGGCTCTAACCACCGTCATAACGACGTGATCGATTGCATGATATCCTAGCGAAGTTTTTGATGAATTATTTTGAACTCTAGAACTCTAGAATTTTGCCATATAAATTTATCTATGTTTTATTAAGCATTAAATTGTAAACTAATATTATAACCATCATAATTTATGAGTATATTCCTTAACAGACTAATATAATATGCAACAGTAATATTTAGTGTACCGACGTCAATCGCCTTCATTTATACTATCGCGTGGGTCGTTTTGAATGAATAAGTAATTCAGATATGAATGATCTTAAATTTCAAGATGATCTTTATTTGACGTTGTAATAATGTTCATGTATTTAATTGTATTGTGTATGTTTTCGAGTAAGGGTTTAATTTTACGGTACTATGATTTTTTATTTTCTTTTTATTTCCAACCTACCAAAGTGACTCTATTCTGTTTATGATACTTGTCTATTGAAAATACTAATAATTAATTCACGTTCACAATATATTAAAGCCGTTTACTTTTTAGATTTTGGCATTCCATAGATAACAGAGAGAATATAGAAGGTAGTTTATTGCATACTAATAACAGTAGTATAGTTGAATATTACAAGAAAAAATATACAAAAAGCGGTCTCTTAAAGTAATTTTTTCAAGGCAAGAGATAAGAATAACAAAAGAAGGTTAAGGTGTTTCGAAGCTATGGTGGTTTTTAATAAATATATAAAATTGAACATGAATATGTATACAAACTGAACAAAACACATGTATATATAATATAAATTTGTACAATATATGTCAAACACCATGTCATCATATACAATTGTTGCGGGTAACGTATACTTATATACCTTTGTAGTGATCTGTGACTATGTTCTTAAATGCTATTTGTGTTTGGGTACGTCTTATCAAGGCGTTCCAGAATGTGACAGCCTGCGTCGTAAAATGTTTGTCATAGATGTAATTTTATTTTAGCATAAAGAGCTTATTTTAATGGTAAGTAATTGTCTATACAGAATCAGTGGGAGTGGAGGTTTGGGTTCCGATAAGGCCAAACACTGGTTTAACGCCGACGCAATACTCTTCCATGGACAAATCTTTACCTTTACAGTTTTCGACCCGTTAGCACCATTTGAACCCTTAGACGTAGATAACTTTAAAAGATGAGAGTATTAATTTATTACAATGTTAAAAGTAATTTGTAAATATTTTATTCAACGATTTAAGTGACCAGAACTTGATCTTGTGTTCGCTCGATTGTTTGATTGGTTAACTTAATCATCATTTGGTAGAGATGAGTAAAACAAGTTAATTTTTGTTCCAATATGATATTTGGATAAAGGATATAAAACTTAAATTTTGTAAAAGATATCTTGTACAACACTAATTCAAGTTATTACTCCAAATACACTTACATTATTATTACAACTGATGTATTAAAAAAACTTGCAGCAAAATTATTTATCGCAAAATAACCTATACTTCACAAAGAAACGCTAAAAAAAGTACAATGATCAAAACAAACAGCGACGAAGTCGCTTTCCGCGCTATCTTTAAGGTGCGGCCACATTGCTGCCAACGATTAAAATTGTTTACGTTGCTAATGAAACGCTATAACGTGACGCGACGAAACGTGGACGAACCCTACGTCATAATTAAATTTTTGGTGAAATACAACGATCTGTTTATTAACTGGAATAGACAATAAAGAATGGCTTCGTGCTTTACAAGTGTATTAATTCATTTCAATTCAAAGAATTTACAAAACCTGAATCGTCATAGACGTGTCTCTAACGTTTCTTTATTGGCGATGAGATCCAATCATCAACAATAATCATCATTTCTTGCATAAATAAACACACACATAATCTTCTGTCCTTGTTATGTCAAGAAATTCTGTCAGATCTGTCCTAGTTAAGGTCTTAATTTTGTTTGTCGGTATAAAATTTTCTGTACAACAAGAAAAAAGAATGAAAGAAAAAAAGATGTATAGTTTTACTTGAAGTTTCTTAACTCTTTGTTAAGTGTTCTATAGACGCTTACTTACACAAATTTGTACCACTTCCTTAAAAAAAGGTCTACTTAAAATGTTCAGAGTGTTTCGTATCATTATTTTGAATATGGATAGAATAAATCCGGATTAAATATTGTCTGAACTGCTTTTGTTATTCACAAAACAAATTACTATCGGGCTCAGGGTACGATAATATAAATACCAATAAAACGATTCTAAAAAGGTTTCTAACTGCGTTACGAGGTTTTAAATAAAAGTTTATCGGTAGCAAAAATCCATACTTTGAAAGTTATTCGTTCATCTTTTTAATTCTGTTAAGGTTTTATGGAACAAAATAGGGCAAGACAACCAAAAATGAAGTAAATTATCGCTGACGTGATATGCTAAGTTAGCGCTTAGATGCATATTGTGCCGAAAACGGCACAATAAATTTAAGTCCAAGTAGCCCGCCAAATACTAAACTGACTTATAATTAGCTTTTGCATTTTTAATCTGTTGTCTATGAAGAAGACAGAAGTATTTGGCGCCAAGCGAAGTAACCAAATTTTACTCGAAAAAAAATTAAGTTCGTTTATTATATTCGTTCAAGTAAAAATAATATTTTAAATAAAAATATAAAAACTAATGGAAAAAAAAATAAAAAGAAAAAACGTGAAACGGTCCCTCAAATATATGAGCTTATTATTAATTTTTTTCCCGCTAAATGCTAACGTGTTCTTATACGTTGCAAATGCTTTATTTCTTATTTTACTTTGCTTGGTGGTTGGATATTGCATGCCATTGTGTTGCTTTTTAGCTATGAATGACAAAAATATCGAAGAGATGCTTCGCATGCTAGAAAGTGGTGAAATTTCTGATGATGAGATGGAATCCGACGGAGAAGACCTAGATTATTATCCTTCTCGACAAGATCTCTTAGACGAGTTAGAAGAATCTCCTTCAGAGCCATTGAGTGGTAATGGTGAAGACATCAATGCAGCTATCAATGCTATCGATCCTCCCACAGTAACTGACGCAGATTGTGACACTAATCCTCCAATAGTACTCCTGCCCAGTGGAGGTAGAAATTTGGTATGGAGAAAACGAAACCTGGTCTATTCCGAAGATAAAATAGCTTTTTTGGGTTCTGAAAATTTATCTTCTAATATTTTGGAATTGGATACACCTTATCAATTTTTTACCTATTTTTTTACTAATGAGTTTTTAGAGTCCATTGTTCAGGAATCAAATTTTTATGCAACCCAGCAACAACCTAATAGAGTAGAAACATTCACAGTAGAAGATTTGCGAAAATATTTAGGGATTATCACTTTTATGTCTGTGTACCACTACCCCAATATTCGTTCATACTGGGGCAAATTTGGGATCGAACCGATACGAAATACTATGCCCGTAAATAAATTTGAAAAAATTAGGAGGATATTGCATTTCAACGACAATTCAAAACATCTCCCAGTCGATCATCCAGACCACGACAAATTACACAAATTACGGCCTGTGATAACACATTTGAACAATAAATTTTCTAGTGTTACGATTGACCAACGCTTGTCAATCGATGAACAGATGTGCTCAATAAAAGTCGGACACTTTTTGAAACAATATATACCAAATAAGCCTCACAAGTGGGGTTTCAAAATATTTGTCCTCTGTAGCTTACTGGCATATGCATATAATTTTATAGTATACGCGGGTAAAGAAAAAGATAACGAGAGACTACCGAGTGAACCTGAAATAGGAGTGGTTGGACAAACTGTCATGAGATTAGTCAGAGTGGTTCCTAGGCAAAGAAACCATATCGTATATTTCGATAACTATTATACTTCTTTGCCCCTAATGTATCATTTGGCCACTGAGAGAATCCATTCTTGAGGAACTATTCAGCGAAATCGTTTGGGGAAAGTTGTAAATTGCCTCATAAACAAGAGGTAATGAAAAATTCTATACCTCGAGGAGCATGTGAAAAATATGTCACTAATTTTGATAATATAGAAATATCCGCGGTTTAATGGAAGGACAATAAACAAGTAGTCCTAGCATCCACTTACGTAGGTACAGAACCTGCGGAAACAATCCATAGGCATGACAAAAAATTGAAACGAAAAGTGGAAATTATTTGCCCCAAGCTTATAAAAGAGTATAATGCACATATGAGAAGCGTCGACCTGATGGATTCCCACCTTGGCAGGTACAGGATTCGTATCAAAAGTAGAAAATGGTACATGAGAATATTTTACCATCTATTGGACCTTACCATCATCAATGCCTGGATTCTTTACAAAAAAGTAATGGGTCAAAGAGGGAAAGCCAGCAAAGATATAATGAATCTTGCAGACTTTCATTCGGAATTAGCAGATACACTTTGCAAATATGCCACACCTATACCTAGGGGTCGTCCACGTTCTACATCAACTGCAGAAGCTGGCCCGCCTCCCAAGATACGGAAAGGAAAACTATGTCAAGTTTTACCCCCAAGCGACGTTATTCGATGGCGTGGGGTATGAACAAATAAGAACACCTAATAGAATGAGATGTATGTTTCCAGCCTGCAATTTGAAGACTGTAATAATGTGTGCGAAGTGTAAAGTTTATTTATGCGCTGAAAAAAGCAAACACTGCTTCAACGACCTACACAAAAAATAGTTAACCATATAATGCATGTGGTGCCGAAAACGGCACATGTTAATTTTTGGTAAAAATATAGGTGTATTAAAAAGTCTAATTTTTTTTATTAATTTTTCTCGAATCTAAGCACCATAATCCATAAAATATATTTTTTTCATATAAAAATAAAAGTTCATGCATTTAAGGGTTAGATCATTTCTAAAAACTGTTATTATTTATCGTTGCCTTTTGAAAGATAATCAAGTGACACATATTTCAATTAGATCATATTTATCATTTCACTATTTATTAACGAAACTGTGACATTGAAGCCAGTTCCAGTACAAAAAGTCAATGTATGAAGGTGCGCCACAATATTACCTAAAAGATTTCAGTAATTAGATTCCGCAATAAATTAAATGTAATTTGTTAGCACTATTAAGAGCCCTGAGGGCAGTATATTTTTTATTAATACAAACGTTTAAAATAACCACTTTTTTTTTTCAATGAATATTAACAGGTGAGATATATCAAAGTAGGAATCTAGGTTTAAATTTAATGGTAAAAAAGAGACATTTTTTCTGTATACGTTGTCAGCGTAGCAACAAGTATATTATGCAGCTGAGCAACATACAGCTCTGGTAGTAAAATATAAATACACCCACGACTGTATCTGAAACAAGCAGAGGTCTAATAAATAATCATTTCATGCTAAATATTTTGATTGAGTTTGCATAAAGGGACTATACTGAGAGAAACAGGATAACACCTTCATACAAGCCCAACTTGACAACTAGACAACTTGGACATTCAAGACAAAATTATCGACAATATAATAAATGGGAAATTTTAGTACAATGGAAGAAATGTATTGTTTCGGTATTTTAAGTATTTTAGTTGTAACTTTGAGTAGCTGTTGTAACCCTAAATTCCACCATTTCTACCGTATGGACCTGTGTGGATATTGTTGCCGTTATTCAATTTTGTTTTTTTTTAAAACAGAATTCAAACTAAATACCTATATTGGATTGCTAAATGATATTTTTTAATACTTCCACTCTAGGAATAATTTTTGTCTCAAGGGCTATTTCATAAAAAAAATATAATAAACACCTGAACTACAGATTTCTCTTTGACGTATACCTATATTTCTTCTACTGTCAATCTTCAACGCTTGGCATTCCTTGGTGGCATTACCAGATGACAATTTTGACCATTTTACCAACTTAAACTCTGCGCGTTGCTCATAGTTGACAGTCTGATAGCTAAATACTCACCCACGTAAATCGCTGTAAGTTAATTTACTAATGAAACATCCGTAAGAGCGTGCACAGACAGAGCAAGTAACCAGTGACAAGGTATTTATATTTCAACCATTGGCTGTGAGGGCTACCAACAGCTGTTGGAATGTTAAGCCGAGATTGTACTACAGTTGGTATGATACCGAAATCTAGATTATGATACTTTGAGTGTATGTCAAAGCATTCAAGATTCATGTATGTCAAAGCATTCAAACCTCAAGAAATTCTGTTTGGAATCTAATTGTAAAATGTCACGTCGAATGCTAATGGGGCTTAAGTGAATCAACTTTGAATAGTAGATCATTATACAATTTAATTTTACAAAGTTTTAAAATTCTAATTGTATGATCTCTTACATAAAAGCAGAATTCAGTTGCTTATTTTAATTATTGACATTAAAGAGTCTCTCGTTCGACTTTTACTAAAATACTAATAAAATCAGTATCGATTATAGTATATCGTATCATCAGTATCGACAACTTTTACTAGTCTGCTATCTGGCTGTCTAGATTTAGCCTGTTATACCACTGGCCAGATGGACCGGTACAGAGTGACAGAATAGGGTGATGCCACTTTGTATTCTTAATCCGTTACCACATGGATTATAAAATATACCATATTCTATTTAAAATATCAATCGAAGGTTCTGTTAAAAATTTAAATTTCAAAACATACTTACTTTGGGCGGATTGGATTAACGGATGTTGCTACGTTACAAATAGATTCGAGTGCACAGATTACTACTACGGTCAATTAGTTTTTAACTAGCCGATGTCACAATAAGATATCAACTTCATTCTTAAATAAAAACGTAGATTTCATTTTTAAAATAGTTTTATAGCAATATGTTCGATACTCAATAGCGACCCTATCATAAGCCCAAACAAATTTGTAAAGGCTGCTATAAATCCAAATAAATTTCTGACAACCTCCCTGCTGGGTTTTGGGCTTCGTTTTTTCAAGGGGAAATGTCAGTTTTATTTAAATTTGATTGCATGTATATTACTATCTTAAAAATATCTTCTGACCGACTAATTCGAAGTATCTGCGCATAGTATTTTTGTTAATTCGAATAGTTCAGAAATTTATAGCTACAATATTTTTTACTTGGGCTTTACTAATTAATTACTTTGGCTTTAAAATTATACACTGTGTCTGAAATTGGTAGACCATAGATTTGACGACGCTTAAAATAACCTTTCAGCTACAAAGCTTTTAACAAATGAACTGAGTCTGAAGACAAATTTAGATAAAACTTTTTCATCAGCTAAAACAATATAAATGAATGTTTGTTTTTTTCCGACATATGGTATCAAAATTGATGAGCCCGTTTAGTTTTCTAAGAAAACTGAACGTGGATTTCTTTTATATTCTATGGTATGGTATGGTATGGTATGGTATTTAATTCAGGTTAAATATATATAATATTTTTCATTATTATACACGCATGCATACACACACACGCACACACACACACACACACACACACATAGGCACACACGCATGAAAACGAACGCAATTATAAAAGAATAAAAGTGTTCAATTGAAAAATAAAAGGACACAAAAATATTTCTATTTCTTTCTAATCTACTAAGAAGTTTCAACAAAATAAATTAAATAGAAAAGGTCAGTCTCACAAATATTATGAAATGTCTTATCACTAAAGTACTAGACTCTACTCATCTAAATAAATTTGTTTGAACAAGGCAGGGATTTAAATTATTTACGAAACAACTTTCTACATCTGTTTATCTTTATACTTTTTTACTAAGAGAAAACAAAACAAGCCTGAGACGTGACCTTTCTTAATCAGGCTATTATCATTCGGGCCCACTGCCTGCCAGCCCCCTTCGGACTGAGAAATAAGTGCTCGTGTCGATAAAGGCATTCAGATATGGTAGTAGGCAACGTAATGTGGATAACGGTAATCAAGATGTACGTCAATTTTCTTTTTGTTCGAGAACTTTTAGTATTTGAAAAGGAGTAAAGTATTTAATTGCTTAATAAGATAACCAATAAAGAAGATTAAATGGAATACGCAGAGTATAAAAGTACTTAATATTATTTGCAAAAAAAAACTCTATGATTGGTGCCGTAGTCATAAGAAACCGGTGTTCAGTAATTTTTTCACCAAATGAGTGACGAACCGAAGTCCGATCTGATTATGGAGTAGAGGCAATAAAGAGCGGTGGCATACTTGTGACTCAAGAGGTTCAAGTGCTTATGGGTAATAATTCATGCTATAAAAAAACGACTTTGTGGCGATCTACACAAAAAAAATACATTATTTTCCTGGCTTCTTCGTCAAGTCTGCTCTAAGACCATTTTATTGTCCTCTGAACTAAATACAAAATGGCATACAACCCTTTACAATGTTTCACCGACCCAAATAATTTCGAATAAAAGGTCCCAAATAAATATATGTAAATAATGTTAGGAATGTAATAGATAAATTAAATAAACTTCTAAACTCTTTGAAAAATAACGAATCCACGCCAAGCTATATGCATACCATCTGTAACATAAATAATGCACAGAGTATAATCCTAATGTACCAGAGGAAACATCTGATCCATTTTTCTACCGCACCTCAAAAGACTTCCTTAGAAATAAAGTGGCTATCCGTAATAAAAATGGATTATCAAAGATATAAAATCTAAAAGCTTTATTATAAAAACGTCGAGTTGGAAAGTATCATTTTATAAGGATTAATTGCTAATGGAATGAGATTTGGTTCAATTTTTACTTTTTGTTGTAAAAATCCTTATTTTATAGTACTTCGGTTTCAGTTAAGCAATAAATTAAAAAAGTAATCATTGTATTATGCTCCTTTTACTCTTTATTAACCATACAGCACAGCTTCAGGGATATATTTTTTTTATTATTTATCAAAGAGGTATTCAGAATCAAATTTTTAATTTTATTTTTGTGTTACGCATTTTTATTTGTTATGGTTTATATGTTTACACGTGGAACAAAAGGTAGGTTTTTTATAAGTAGATGGAGTGTCAACCATACCCTATTAAGCACTTAATGCTTTTTTAAACCAGACATAAACACCTGAATCACATTACAATACCTTGGTAGTAAGTCTTTTTAATAGTGAATTATTTAGTGAAATGTATGTTGGATGGCTAAGGTCAATATTTGGGCAACCCTCTTTGCAAATTGTCTTGTAATGTTTAGCTAAATTATTCCAGGTTTTCTTCTGAACTGTGTTATTTTTAAACTGAATTCTTTAAATTCTAGACATGTACAAACCAAGGAACAAGCTTTTATTTTGTTACTGAACTAATTTATTTAATTAAATTATTGAACAGTCTTAGGTGCTGAGAAATTCATAAAATGTTTGCTGGTTTTCATAAAACACGAAAACTTGAAATTCATAAATGATCGCGTTCTTTAGACAATACTTACAATACCTAGCAGATTTTTACGCATTAATTATGTGGCTAAAAAACAATGAGACTATTTTACAACAGGTTTTGTTTACAACAGGATTTAACTACAATTTACTCAATTATTAATTCAGTAATAACTTCACTCGATGATTTTTATCATTATTTGGGCACTTATTGAAATTAACTATTCAGTACACAATCTATCTAGTTTTAATGTGCTACATTTTGAGGTGAACCCTCTTCAGGGATGTGGGGTTTTCTTAATTCGTCAAATATAAGACGTATGTAAAGATTTCTATGAATTGTTTGACTGCTCGGATAGCGTAGTTATTTCAGGGGTACCTCGCCCCTTTCTATTGCGTTGAGTGTTATGGGTCAAACCTCACACGGGACAACACTTTGTGTGTTTCACAAATTATTGTTCTGAGTCTGGGTGTTTTTTGTGTCCATTTCATGTATGTTTGTAATGACCCCCGCGGCAAAGGAAACATTTGTAATGCGGGAGTCGTTTTTTTTTGAAAAATTAAAATATATCAAACATACTAACGCAGCCGTGAATTGTTAATTGAGTGTTTTTACATAGAATCTATTTCTAAATGTCTCACAAAAACCCTTAACCCAAATTACAGTCACATTAAATTTAGAGAATTTATAATTAACACGTTCGACCAGTGAGAGTGCTTTATAAAGTATTAATCACTGTTACGCGTAACATACCTATTTATGTTGAAAACATTATGGCATGTTAGGATTAGGACATTTTCTTACCAAGTCAACGATTTGTCTATTTATACATGGTGAAAAACCCTTGTGTGGTGACGGATTAAGAATACATAGTGTTACCAACCCTATTCATCCCGTGGGTGTCGTAAAAGGTGACTAAGGGAACAAAGTATACAAGATAATATTATTATAAAGAAAAGGAAAACTTTGGACAAACCCAATTTCAACCTGTCTGGCCAGCGTGGTATAGTAGGCCAAAACCTTCTTGCTAAGGAGAGGCCTATGTCCAGCAGTGGACTGTAAAAGACTGTTGAAGATGATGAAGAAGAAGAAAAACCCTAATCTTGCGGGAGATCTACTTGTCAGAGAATCTGATAGTATGTGAACAAGAAAGTGTTGTTGTCGTTAATGAAGTTAAATTTTAAATTCAAACAGGTATGTACCTTGTAATTTCAAAAAAAAATGATTTCTAATTATATATTATAATTTTACTACATGGTAGCAAATATTAAGTATTATGTCAGTTTTGTCAAAATATTAGCACTAGAACTCCTAAGGCTCTAGTAATATTCTGAGAAAGGCACCTTTTGTGGCACTGCATATTATTTGTGGCTAGTGAACCTCTACACATACATAAAAGATTGCTGCTATGCTGTACCCATTTAAAACTGTGTTGTCCTGTGAATGTTAGAATTTTTTTTATAGTAGAGTATACCACCGTCATTTAGCAAGAATATAGTCGGCCGCAGAGTGTTTGCATAGTACGTACACTAGGGGGAATGTTACCGTAATGGTAAGAGCCAAGCTGCTAAAGGATTAAAAGTGTATAAGGATCCCCTATTACAAATAGGGGTAAAATACACAATGTAAGAGATGCAAAACAATGTCACGTAATCGCTGTATGACCGCCGTACATCTAAATTTTATATACTTATTATGTACCTACTCTACTTTTAGCATTCCTTCAAATGTGGTAAATAAATTGTATTTTTGAAATACAATTTTATTTATTTACAATTTCTGTCCAAAGATGCACATAATAATCAAGCATATTATAATAATGTAAATAGATAGATTTGGTTTTTTATAACTATATTATTGGTACCAACTTTCGTCTACCTTCTGGCTAGGCATCTAACGTTAGGCAAATCAAAGAAATATACTTAACATCTGTAGCAAGTTGGTTAATTAACGTACGTTTTTGGTATTATTTTATTCTTAGATATGAAATAAATCAGTAATAAAGTTACAAATGCATATTATGTATCTGAAAAAATCAAAACGCACATCATAAAGTGGTCTGGCATTTTTGTTTTTAATTGAAGCTGATCTCATCTTTTTAGTTGAATCGATACAAAAAGGTAACATGAAAACGTTCAATCAAATAACAGTGCTTAAATTGTTCAGATCATAATAGAACTAATATATACATATAGTAACAGTAACTACAAAAAGTTAATAAACAATAAGCTTAGTCAGTATGAAAAAAAGCAATTCATGAATAGCAGAACATATCCCAAATGAATACCTATTACATTACGGTTTAATCTTGACATTGATCTCAAAGTAAGCTGAGCCCTAGTGAGTACTAAAACGGTCTTAAGTTTCACTTGAATTCGAGCCCTTTTAAACTCTTTAGGGAAATACCCGGATTATTTTATTTTCTGATAGAGTTCTTAAAATAGCATGACCTAGTATCCTTATATCTAACACTAGCGAAATCACACAACTTCATCTGCGTCTTTTAAAAGTGATAAACTTTTTCTGTTTTTGCAACAATTTCCATTGTTCTCGGTTCCTATATGTCGTAGCGTGATGTTAAATATCCTCACTCAACAAATGACATTTTAAACCTTCCCCTCCCGTTTCACACCTGAGTGGACTAAGAACATTGACATAGACCCATAGTACCTAGGCGTACCTAGATTAATAATAATAGACTACGAGTATATTGTTAGAGAGAGTGAATTATTTAAAGCTAATATTTAAATTATTATACTCTGAAAATAAACGTTACTTTGACTTTTATTTCAGTATTTAATTAAAATTAATCTAACCATATGCCCTAAGGCATCATGTTACTGACTGGTACCGTGAATTTTAATTAAATAGTGGAATAAAAGAACAATTGTTATTTCAAGAATGTATATTTTCACAAGTTTCACGAAGTGCCGACAATCGAGAGTAGAAATTATATCTGAATTTAATTTTTTCAGTCGTAAGTTATCGTCAACACACCTAGTGAGAAAATAATTTTTCAAGATTATTTTTTGTTCTAAAATAAAATTAAAAATATATAATTAATTTTAGTTTCATACAATAATACTAATCATAAGTCTGACATCTTACACACAATGCCATCTAACTTCAAACTAAGCAGAACTTGCAGTATGATAGCTAGATTGACTGATGGAATACTTATCGACACTTGAACCTCATGCACAGCAGTCGCATACGCTAACACTGCACCACTGAGGCAGTCGAGCCAGTTGTCATTATAATTTGATATTTTTTAATTGCGTAAGACAATGTTTGTTGCTTAAAATATTTTTTTACAGAACAAAACAAATTAATGAAATGTTAGAACAATTACATTTTATTAAAAAAAAAGGCAGGGTAGTCATATTGTACGAAAACCATTAATTTTATAAAGAGGAATGTTACAAATATAAAAGTCAGTTGTGAAGGTTTTTATTATATATATTTTAAGACATTTGACACATAACGTCATTACGGTTCAAACTAAGCAGAGCTTGTACTATGATAACTAGACTGACTGATAGAATACTTCTATACCTTTTTTTGTAAATACATACATATTATACATAGGAAATCTCGAACTAACGAATCTACAAACATTTGGTCCGACCCGGGAATCGAGCCCGAGACCTCAAGCACAGCAGTCGCATACCGTTGCGTCATCGAGGCAGCTTAACATCTATATATATAAAAATGAATTGCTGTTCGTTAGTCTCGCTAAAACTCGAGAACGGCTGAACGGATTTATCTTATCTTGGTGTTGAATTATTCGTGGAGGTCTAGGGAAGGTTTAAAAGGTGAGAAAAATTCGAATACTTGCCGGGAAAATACTCAAAACAGCATATTTCTATTTCCCATACAAACGTTTTCTAAATAAAATGGATAGTCAATTTCTAATTTATTACCCCTGCATAAAGTTCAAATACGCGTGCGCGTTGGAGGATCTAAAATCGCGTTCTGAAACTCGACAAAAGAGAAAGTGAATCGCGAACGCGACAAAATTGCATAGTCTCAAAATACATAGTACATAAATAGTGGTCGGCTTCGAGAAACTCAATTTTAGCTAACTTCAGTTGTTAAACTGTCTGATTATTTTTTTAATAAGACTATATAGAAATCGAAAGATAAATCTTAAGTTTTGTCACAAATTAAATTATAAATCTTAAGTTAAATTTCTGAACGCAATCATAATATTTGACATTAGATTTGACAACCAACTAATATGTCAATCCATCCTGTCGCATTTCAGTGCACGGAAAAAAGTATTACGATATTATATCTATCTTTGTGGCTACGTGCGCGAGAACTTTCTTTACTTTGGTGATCCTTTGTGATAGTGACATTCCAAGTAATGTGCTCTTTTACTGCTAAATGAGCGGGAAATTTTCTCACTTTGATTAATTACAATTTACGATGCCGAGGAGAAGACGACCTGACTTAGGTCGTCGTAGTCAATCAAATGTGCAAAGAGCTACCTCACGTGCTAACCGCACTGATGACCAGAGACAGACAGATCAAGAAAATAGTCGTATTGCTATGTCAGAATTGCGTTCTTTAGTGAGTGACAATGTAGGAGATAGGCTTAGAATGCAACGAGTTCGTGCACATCAAACACAACAACAGCAAGCTAGATATAATGAAATTGAGCGAATCCGGAGACGCAGTGCTCCTGTGATTCTTGAACGAGCTGCATTCCACTATGATCCGGCAATTGATTATTGTGCCGACAAATCGGTAACAATTGGGGAAATGAAAACAATTTGTAAATATTGTAAGGCGTTAAAATACACTGGTGAATCTACTGGATTATGTTGTGCTGAAGGCAAAGTAAAATTGCCACAATTGGTCCCACCACCAGATCCTTTACGCTCTTTAGTTTCTGGGATTAGAAATGATTCTAAGCACTTCTTGACCAACATTCAGAAATATAACAACTGTTTCCAGATGACATCATTTGGTGCTACACATATTATACAAGACAATTTCATGCCCACTTTCAAGGTATTATATAAGAATATTTTTTTATATTATTCAAGTTTGTACTATATCGGAAATAATTAATGGACAAATTTTAAAAAATTACAGATTCAAGGACAAATTTATCACTTACTGGGAACTCTGTTACCACTACCTGATGCAGATCATCAATTTTTACAAATTTATTTTATGGGAAATTCAGATGCGGAAATTAATAATCGTTGTGCTCACAATCCAACAGTGAAGAGAACCATTGTCCAACAATTACAAATGTTTCTTCATCAGTATAACAATTTAGTAAACATGTTCAAAATAGCATTGGATCGGATGCCATCTGATAGCCATAATATTATTATTCGAGCTGACAAAACACCTGCCGATGAACACACAAGGAGGTTCAATTCACCTACCATTGATGAAGTGGCTGTTGTCATTGTGGGAGAAAATTTACAATCTAGAGATATTGTGCTTCATCGTCGGAATAGTGATTTAAAACGTGTATCTGAAACACACAGGAGTTATGATGCACTACAATATCCTTTGATCTTCTGGAAGGGGGAAGATGGATACCATTTTAATATCAAAATGGTAAATCAAGTAACAGGTAAATGAATTGAACAAGATTAAATAATATTTTTAAATTCAATTCATCTAAGTAACAATTTAAACATTTATCATTTTTGATTGCAGGTGCTGAAACCAACAAAAAAGTTAGTGCTATGAATTTCTATTCATACAGACTCATGATCCGTCAAGGTGAAGTAAATCATATTTTGATGTGTCAACGACTTTTTCATCAGTTTGCAGTTGACATGTATGTCAAAATTGAGACTGAACGATTGACATACATCCGTTTGAACCAACGACGGCTACGGTCAGAGGAATACATCCATCTCCGCGATGCTATAAATGCTGATGGCAATGTGAATAATGTAGGAAGAATGACAATTTTGCCAGCTACTTATATAGGAAGCCCACGCCACATGTATGAATATGCTCAGGATGCTATGTCATATGTTAGGCATTATGGCCGCCCAGACTTATTTGTTACATTCACATGTAACCCAAAATGGTCCGAAATCGAGAAGGAATTACTACATAGCCAAACACCAGTTGATAGACATGACATAACTGCCAGAGTTTTTAAACAAAAATTAAAATCTCTCATGAATTTCTTAATAAAACATTGTGTGTATGGCCGAGTCCGTTGTTGGATGTACTCTGTAGAATGGCAAAAGCGTGGATTGCCACATGCGCACATTTTAGTATGGTTAGTGGACAAAATAAGGCCCGATGAGATTGATTCCATAATTTCAGCTGAAATTCCAGATGAAATAGTTGACCCAAAATTGCATGCAGTAGTTACCAAACACATGATACATGAACCTTGCGGACATTTCAACTACAACTCACCCTGTATGGTCGACGGTAGGTGTTCCAAGCGATACCCAAGAGACCTGCTTGCTGAAACCATAACGGGAAATGATGGATACCCATTGTATCGTCGGCGATCAGTTGCGGACAGTGGGCGATCGGTAGTTGTGGAGGTAAGAGGACAAAATGTTGATGTAGACAATCGTTGGATTGTGCCATACTCGCCAATATTGTCCAAAGCTTTTGAGACTCACATCAATGTGGAATATTGTAATTCTGTGAAGTCGATAAAGTACATATGTAAATATTTTAATAAAGGTAGTGATATGGCTGTCTTCGGTGTAACCAATGCAAATGGTGAAATATCACAGTACCAGATGGGTCGCTATGTAAGTAGCAACGAAGCTATTTGGCGTATCTTTTCATTTGCGATCCATGAAGACACCCTACAGTAGTCCATTTGGCAGTCCATTTAGAAAATGGTCAACGAGTTTATTTTAATGAATCTAACGCGGCAGACAGGGCGGCACATCCACCGTCGACAACATTAACAAGTTTCTTTACAGTCTGTCAAACTGATGATTTTGCTCGCACTTTGCTGTATGCTGACATGCCACGCTATTACACATGGAACGCATCATCGAAATCGTTTCAGCGTCGAAAACAAGGAACACCAGTTGAAGGACATCCAAATGTATTTGCTTCAGATGCTCTGGGTCGCATCTACACAGTACATCCAAATAACGATGAATGTTATTATTTGCGGTTGTTGTTGGTGAATGTTCGTGGTCCGACATCGTTTAAACAACTGAAAACAGTTAATGGACAGCTGTGTGCGACTTACCGTGAGGCATGTCAACTATTAAATTTACTTGAGAACGATTCGCACTGGGATGATACGCTCAAGGATTCCGTAATATCTTCGTCGCCGCATCAAATTCGTACATTGTTTGCGATTATCATATCGACATGTTTCCCCTCGAATCCAAAAGATTTGTGGGTTAAGTATAGAGATGACATGTCTGAGGATGTTTTGCATCGTGTGCGCCGTCAAACTTTGAATCCTACACTACAAATGACTGAAGAAATTTACAATGACACATTGATAATGATAGAAGATATGTGTTTATTGATGGTAAATAAAGTATTGTCATGTTTGGGAATGACAGCACCCAATCGTCATATGCACGATGCATTAAACCACGAGTTGCAAAGAGAACATCAGTACGACATTGAAGCATTGGCCGAAACAGTTCGTACAAATGTTCCACAATTAAATCAACAACAAACAATTACGTACGACACTTTGATAGAAGCTGTAAACAGTGGATCTGGTGGAATTTATTTCCTTGATGCTCCCGGAGGAACCGGAAAAACGTTTTTAATTTCATTGCTTTTGGCGAGGATCAGATCGCGATATGATGTTGCTCTAGCGTTGGCTTCATTTGGAATAGCTGCAACTCTGCTAGAAGGCGGGCGAACTGCACATTCTGCCTTGAAATTACCACTAAACATGCAAATCACCGAAACACCAATTTGCAACATCGCCAAAAATAGCGCAATGGCCAAGATCCTACAGGTATGCAAATTGATTGTTTGGGATGAATGCACAATGGCCCATAAGAGGTCACTGGAGGCACTGGACAGAACGTTGAAAGATCTTCGTGACAACCAAAATATTTTCGGTGGGGCCATGATTCTGTTGTCAGGTGATTTTCGTCAGACTCTTCCAGTTATTCCCCGATCAACTGTTGCTGATGAACTAAATGCATGCCTAAAATCATCAAATTTGTGGCAGTACGTAAAGACACTCCACTTAACAACTAACATGCGAGTATTTTTGTAACAAGATGAAACTGCAAATGTGTTTGCGAAGCAGTTGTTAGACATTGGAAATAATAAAGTTGCAGTGGACACCTAGACCGGATTCATCACATTACCTACAGATTTCTGTCACATCACAGACTCAAAAGTGGAGCTTATTCAGCGAGTTTTCCCAGGTATAGCGCAAAAGTTCAATAACCATAATTGGCTGGGTGAACAAGCAATATTAGCAGCGAAAAATAAAGATGTCGAGGATTTTAATGCGACCATTCAGAATTTACTTCCAGGACAGTTGGTTTCCTTCAAATCAGTCGATACCGTAATGAACCAGGATAACGTAGTCAACTATCCCACTGAGTTCTTAAATTCACTGGAATTGCCTGGATTACCACCTCACAATTTACAGTTGAAAATAGGATCAGTTGTCATCATGCTGCGTAACATTAATCAACCTCGACTATGCAATGGAACAAGACTGGCTGTGAAAAGACTGATGAATAACGTCATTGAGGCGACAATCATAAAAGAAAAATACAAAGGAGAGGATGTCTTGATCCCGCGGATACCGATGATTCCAACGGACTTACCATTCGATTTTAAACGCTTACAATTTCCAGTACGTCTGGCCTTTGCGATGACCATAAATAAATCGCAAGGACAGTCGTTAGAAGTTTGTGGAATCAACTTGGAGTTTCTCTGTTTCGCGCATGGACAATTATACGTCGCGTGTTCGCGCGTCGGAAAACCGTCTTCTTTGTTTATTTACGCACCACAAAACAAAACAAAAAATATAGTTTATGAGAAAGCTTTAAATTAATTAACAGACTGTATTTTAACAGTGTGTGTCTGTGAATATCAAATTTAAACCTTATAAATAGCCAATATTTCAGGAAAACTCTGTTTTCTAAGTAAGCAACATGATGTATCGAAAATAATAATAAAACTTCATGATTTATTCAATAAATGCTTTTTTATTAAATACGGATTCGATTTGTTTGTTTTAAAATCATTTTATACAAAAGATTAGGTCTTTTATTTATCGATGAGGCAGTACGAAGTCTGCCGGGTCAGCTAGTAAAAGATAAATGTTTAGCCAACATTGTGATTATAGTTAGTTGATTATTAATATTAGATATAAGTTATAAACATACATATACATTACAAAACTATTAATATATTTTGGTATTGAACACGTGAACAATATTTTCAGGGCAACCCAGTTGCCAACTAGATCTAAGTATAAATAAAATAGACATTGAACTAAAAGGTACTAAGGTTTCGACCAATTTACCTTAGTCCACCCAGATGAACTAATCAGGTGGACGACGGGTCGGAATCCATTTTCAACACTAATGTAATGTATTAAATCGAACCAGTCGGTTCAGAGATTATGGCGTTCAACTTGTAGTGTAGGTATATATAATGATGTCATTCTAAAATAACTCGTATTACAGAACAACTGCTGTATAAGAGATACATAGAGTATCTCTGTATACGAACATTCACAACCAAACAAACAGTTTTCACCTTTACAATATTGGTCTAGAGTATTATAAATCCAAACATATGTATTAGTTTGACTAATTCAGCAGAAGAGGTAACTTGTACGTAACCAAGATTCATCAACAGTCCACTGCTGGACTTAGGCCTCTCCTTAACAAGGAGGTTTTGGTCTACTATTCCACGCTGACCAGATAGGATTTGTTTCAAGTTTTCCTTCCCTTTGTAATGATATTGTCTTGGATACTTGGTTCCTTAGTCGCCTCTTACGACATCCACGGGATGAATAGGAGTGGTAACACTATGTATTCTTAATCCGCCACCACACGGACATTAAAGACTTAAAGAAGATTAAAGACTCATTAATAAATACAAAAATGCATTTTTTGTTAAACAGAAACAGATGTGGTCTTTGTAAAACGATCATTATGCTGATACTACTCTGATCTACTATGTTACGTTGATAATTAAACTATTTATTAATAAAATATTTTTTAAATTGATGTAGCTATTTCGGCGTGAACGCGTAACAATTAAGTAAATACATTCGTATTCGCATTTATAATATGAGTTATACTACGTATATTGTTGTAGGTATCCACTTTTTTATGACATGCTTTTAAAAATCTATAACTAAAAACATAATAATTATGATAGTAATTACAATATTTCAGAAAAAAACATTATTTATGTGCAAGAATAAATAATACGTATAGAAGTTAAATTAGTTTCGAATATTTACAAAAATCAATTATTTCATAATATCTTTTACATGAAAGTATTCTATTGAAAGTTATTTTCTTTTCCTTGATAGAAAGCTGTTATTGAATATTTTCCTTTAGTGAAGTCTATTTCTCAGAAATGTTGCTCGTGGAAGATTTTCACTGAAAAGAACTTATAATGTAATTAAAAACCAGGTAATATAAGTTTATTACTGTAGAATCACTAAAACAGTACCTTTTTTTTTCTATTTTAAGAGCCTGCCAAATGGATGGGTCGGGTTTTCCCCTTCACCCGCTATAGTGGCTAACCGTGAGGAGGCGACGTCCACGTGTGCCGTACGCAGGCAGGTGGTGCTCGCGCTAGCGGGCAGGCGCTGGGAGGTATCCGAATGGCATAATAACAGCAATACCCGGATCCCTTCTATTGCATGCGCATAGTGTCAAACCGTGTGATTTTAGTCGATCTGATTCCGACACACCACCCCAAGCCCTCGTGGGATGAAGGTCCATGGGGGTTGTCGCACGTGAAAAAAGGATTTATTGCTATTTTTTCTCCTCTTCGCAGTGATGTTTACTTGCGTAATTTGTTCCTTTTAGTTGCCTCTTACGACACTCGCGAGATGAGTAGGGATAGTGACACTCTGTATTTTAAATATGTCACTACACGGATATGATTTTATATTTTATTTTATCAATGTCATTGAAAATTTTTATTTTGTATCCCACCCATATAATATATTTATTTATGTTTATTAAAAAAATCGATTTCATTTGAAATACAGATGAAAGATCAAAATCAATAAAATAAAGCAGTAATCAATTAATAGTAATAATTTAATAACGATTAATAATTATTAATAAAACTTAAGTTTTCGTTTTAGGCTTCATTATTATGGTTAGGTCTACCTATATTGGTTCAAGTAAAGAAATCTATGTGAGAACAATGTAATTCGAATCAGTTAGATTACATATAACACAGAAATAAATCCATAAGAAACAACGTATTTGATCTAACATCAAAAAGGCATAAAATATGTATGAGTTGTAGAAATAAAAATATGATATTTCTTAAGAAAAATATCAATGACCTCTGACATGCTCTTAGTGTTGAAAATTTATAATGGTAGTTTCCATTACTGGGAGTGCTCGGTCGGAACTGATGCATGACGCACTTGCTACGAAATATTAATACTTCGTAGCCACCTCACGACATTTATAGCGCAATACGGCTCTCAATATTGACATTATTTGAAGCAAAATAATTAAAGTTTGTTTTTTATATTACTGTGATGACCCAATGTGTATTTTGGTTATTAGAATATTTGTTCGTTTCGTTTTATCTTTACTTTCCACTAGGTGAAATTCTAATATTCTATAAAATATTCTTTGAAAACATACGCTACTTATTGCCTTTATACTTCGGACTCTCAGTTTTAAAGAAGGACTACAGGAGGACGAGAGAGTAAGAGAAGTTTATCTAATTCTGTCAACCATTTATGTTCATCGGTTGTGATCAGTAGCTTGGTAGAGTGTGATACTTATTGGAACCTACAGCTATTAAGCGATCTCTACTATTACAATATATACGATAACATGTACTCGTAGAGGCAGAAATCGTTTATTATTATACCAAATTTAAAATCTAACATACGTTCTCTTGCGTATTTAGTTGTATAATAGTTTGTACAATAAAGTGTTGTTGTGTCACTCTTTTTTTTATTATTGTTGGCGTCTCCGTACTTAGAACAGAAAGATGTATTTACCCAACTTCTGATAGATACAAATTGTTTCTTAGTCTCTAGGATACATCAAGTGAGGTGAAGTGTAAACAGCTTACAGACAACTTAAGCTGTACCAGTTAAACATACATATATACATAAAATCAAGCCTATTTCTCCGATAAGGTAGGCGTAGGTGGCAAGCCTATTGTCACTAATCAGAGCATTTTGATTACCAGAGCTTCATCTATCAACCAGCACGTACCACCTGCCTAGTTGCGAGGCTTGCGAGGTTGACCTTGTGTCCTAAGTTCTTGCAACCTTCTGCGAAGACGTAATTTTGCGGAAGGAGGCGGCGGAGAAGGCCCGGGAGGACGACCTCCACTCGAACCCAATTCGCCGCCGGCGAAGTGGGCAGCGGAGGCGCGCGTACCAGCGCCTCATGCCGCCTTGAGTGTGGCCGCGAGTGGACGGGACGGGCTTTCCCTTCCATCTGCTACAAGAGACCAGCCGCGAGGAGGCGACCGCGTGTGCCGTACGTCGCCTAAAATAGAGAGTTTACCCATAGATGGTGTCCGCGGCAACGGGTAGGCGCTAGGAGGGATCTGGATGTCGTAATAACAGCTGTTCCCGGATCCCTCCTATGTCAGGCGCAGAATGGCACACCGTGTGGTTTTAGTCGGTCCGATTCCGACACACTACCTCGCCGTAAATCCCGGTGGGGTGACGGCCAGGGGGTTTCCACACGTTAAAAAAAAAGGGCTCCTAAGTTCTTGGTGGGAACCCTACGCACCCGTAGCAGTTATGATATATTATAATAACATTTAAGTGATACCACATAGTATAATAACCTATGTACTTAATAGATACTTTACTTAATACTGTATTTAATAAATATAATACTTAATCTACAATCACCGAAGTAGCTTCCAATTCTAATCATATACACTAAACAATGTTCCAACTGAAACAATCAAAAGTCTGAATACAACAAACAGTGTATAACAACAGATTACGTAAAATCAACTCACATATAACCATTCGATATCGCTTAACGTTTTCAAATGGTTCGTTCGGGATTAAATACAAATCAGCAATACCGATACAATATGGAAGCGATATCGTGGCGAAACGTACTAAATTCCTCTGTGGCCTAGCAGCTTGTTAAACTGTTCACTAAATGTGGATTTTGAATTGGTTGGCTTAGCAAATATTGGAATGTTCTTGAAACGTGATTCGGATGTTGTGGTAATCGTCTGTATCGAACTGAATGTGGTCGTAATATGAACTGTATTTTTACTACTTGTAAAAATATTTTATGTGCAGCACATAAAATAATGTGTGAAATGTACTGATTTTTCAAGAGTTTACCCATAGGTCTCAACCTCTTAAGAGTATTACTACAAAATTTGTAAATAAATAAGCTAAAAACTTTTTGTTCTAATTTAAAAGAAAATGGAAGACGTATGCATATTATGTTTTTAATATTTGATATGAATATTTAAAAAGCACAGACAGACAAAACAAATTGAACAATTAATTAAGAATTACAACGTCAAAATACCATGCGAATGTGAATTTTGTATATTTTCTAAATGGACATGTCCCTTAATCTTGGCCTCTAGTAAAATAATTTTAAAATACTCTTTAAAAAAGGATATAAAAGAAATAAACTCTCATTATATAAACACACCCAACGATTCTGTTGAAATGAAAAACTATTTCTCCAAATAAAATATCACCCATATAAATCGTACACGTTAGCAAGCATATTGGATAAACGTTTTTATAGTTATTATTCAAGTGATTTATTCCAATTGTAACCAAAAAAGAACACATTTGACACACGTGTCTATTCGATAAATATAACATTATACAAGGTAAGATCAATTTTTATAACATATGAATTATTGTATAATAGATTACAATTAGGGATCAATTTCAAGAAGTAAGACAACATTGTCGTCTTCATAAGGGGTTTTGTATAACACAAGTAATGGCCATATTAAAACTACTTTAATGTATTGCTCATTGAATGCAAAATGACCTCAAACTAAAAATTCCATTTTTAGAGCAGAGTCACATCAAAATTCTTAAACAGAGTTTTTGAAAAAACTAATATTTTTCTTATCAAATATTGTGATATTAGTACATCATTGCTTTCTTATTTTGATGCTCTATCTGTTCAAATGATAACTACTGTGGTAACTATCACCCAACTTCATAAAGAAACCACTAAAACTCTTTTTTCATTCACAATTTGAACTAATGTTTAGATATTTTTTTCAAAAAATCATCAACTGTTAAGATAAAATATGTTACTTAATATGTTAGTGACTTAATATTTTCAAAAATCTATTCATCGCAATATGTAGGTGCAGTTTTTTCTTGATTTTATATGGTTTTTATTTAGTTATACAAAGTAATTTATGCCTTTCCGTTCTTTTTAAGAATCTAGGATTTGTTTCACTTCGGCAATGCATAGTTACATTTTCTTTTTCAGGACAAAAGCTGAGGGTAAACGCTAGATGATTGATTGTCAACACCAGAGAATGGATGTCAACTATAGCGAAATAAATATTGGGTGGGTAGCGACAATCGAGAGCTACTCGAGTGACATGAGGTGGCTTATCCAGCTACGATCGTTGGTCGTCCTGGTTTGAGGCTTCACACGACTGTTATGAGGTTTAAACTCTTTTCATCATTATCACTAACTTAATAACGATATATTGTAATGAGGTCTCGGGAGGTTTCAGTATCAAACTTGCGGCATCAAATTTTATGTTTAAGCTTCCTGAGTGTTCTCGAGGAAGAGAGTTTGTGCTGGTGGTACATGAATTATTTATCTAAACTGGCAATTCATTTAGCCATGGTAAAGATACATTGCTTTGGCAATATAAAATTCGAAGTGGTAATTGATACTATTACCTTGTGCTACATAAAGTTTACTTTAGTAATCATATATACAAAAACATGTAATAGTTTATTACAAGAAGGAGAAATAAAAATATGGCATTGTTTTATTTTCTTTTGAAATACAAAGTGTACGTTTTCCAAAATATTTTCCTGTTTCATTGATAATTTTTTTTGCAAAACGGAGTCAATCCAAAATGTGACCTCTTTGTACAGAATACGAAGAGCGGTTTTTTGAAGTTCTAAGTCGCAAGTCATAAAATAGAGTTTTAAATCTGAAGTTTTATGCATAATTTATCCCAATACAAAAAAGACAGTTGATCAATTTGTCATTAAAATTAATGAAAATGACTAGTGTCTTCAGGCAAATGTAAAATATTGTGATTTAAAAGTCAAAGTCAAAGTCAAAGTCAAAGTCAAATTCATTTATTCATTTAGGTCACAAAAGACACTTATGAACGTCATAAAAAAAAAAAACAATAAAAGATGAAAGATGAACAATCTGTCGATTAAAATTACAGCTAGCTGGGTTCGCAGATTGTTCATGGTAGAGTGGTGAGAAAAGAACCCAGGAAAGAAACTCACTACCACTCTTTTAACTCAAAATCTTTTAAATATTAAAACAGCAGTTATATTAACAATCATAGGTCTTAAAAAAAGAGCAATTCATTTCCAAACATCTAAATCTGTGACATAGTCTGAAACTGAGTAATAAGCCTTTTAGGACAATATCAGTTTAACAAATTTCTTAAATTTACTAATAGATAATAATACTATGTTGTTTGGTAATTTGTTATAAAATTGTATACATTGACCCACAAACGAATTCGATATTTTATGGAGCCTAGTAGTGTGCAAGGCAAGTTTATTTTTATTTCTAAAATTAAATTGATGGAGATCACTATTTTTCTTAAATTTAGACAGATTTTTATGAACATACAAAAGATTCTCGTAAATGTATTGTGAGTGTAGTGTGAGAATGTTAATTTCTTTGAATGTGTTTCTTAGTGACTCACGAGGGCCCATCTTATAGATAGCTCTAATAGCTCGTTTCTGGAGCACAAAGATTGAATCAATATCAGAGGCACTGCCCCAAAGCAAGTAACTGAAATAAACTAATCGCGCAGTATCAACATCCGTCAATTGACGAATTTTTCTCACAGCTTAAGCTGCAGAACTAAGTCTACCAGATAACGTTTCTATATGTGGGCCCAATTGTAACCGTGAATCTAAAGTTATACCTAGGAAGACAGCCTTGTCTGTCAATTCCAGTTCCTCCTTGTTCATCAAAACACTAGTTTTTACTTGTTTAACATTCTTAGTATAAAATTTAACACATTTAGTTTTACTCCTGTTTAATAACAAGTTATTAGCGCAAAATCAAAGTACCATTTTAGAGAGAGCATTGTTTAACGTCTAAGACCCCAAATTCCGTAATTTTCTTTTTTTTTTTAGCTATTCTACTTTCAATGAGTTTCACGTTTATAAACAGGTTAAGTTGATTTTAGTAGGTCTCAAAAACTCATTGATATGTCGTTTGAACTCAAATTTTAACACAATGTACGAGCCACAGAATAAACTCGCATAGATTTATTTTATTTGTTTTCGTGTCAGTTTCGCTCCACTTTTCTCATCAATTTAACTACAATGTGCCACAACAAAGTAACAGATTAAAGTTAGTTCATAGTTTACTTTAAAAATCAAAAAATATGAGTATAAACAAAGCATAGACAATGAATAAATATTCTCTACATTTTCCAACGGAATCCCAAACCCCAGTGAGCTACCACCACACTATTACACAATCTTGTAAACGTATTTGGAGGGTTGGTCTCAATACGTTTCTGGCGGTAAACGAAACATCCATCACGCTTACCCTTTTGTACCACTCCGAGTAAGTACTGTACCAAATACTCATGGGTATTGAGAAGTGTTTAAATACCCTAAGGGTTGAGATTTTCATACATAATCTTTGTTTATTTAAATTTTTAAAATAATAGGGTTATTAAGCTTTAATAAACAGTTGTGCACTTTTTTAAAAACTTGTACGGCACATAATTATAGTCAACACTAGTTAAATAATCATTTACTATAAGATAAAATGACTTCTACATATAGATTTATTTGAATAATGTGAAAACATCACATAAAATTTCGTAAAATGTTGAAGAATAACAAATACTGCATTAAATGTTTCTTTTAATGTAAAGCTTACTTCTACGTATCATTTTATAAGAAATATTAGATTAGTTTAAATTATGTATGTACCTTCTCTAAAGGACATTTGCATACTTAAAGTTATTTGAAATTATCTTGTATATAATTCTATTAATACTCACTGTAGTCAAACTAAGTAATCCCAAAACAAAAAAAAATACTGTCTCGTTTGTTGGTAATGTTGGTAGGGTCTTACTAACATTACTTTTTATTATTAATTTGTTACCACAAAGTTTGTTTGGTTATTACAACTCTTACAAAGAAGTAATAGTACTCGTGTAGTCAAAAACAGCTACTTCTGAGTCGTTCTAAAAAAAAATACATAAACACAAAAGAGACGCGTGTGTTTGTAGAATGTGGCGTACATTTCACCACTTTCTACAGCGCTGAGTGTTGTGGGTTCCAACCCAATATGGAATAACACTTTGTGTGATGTACAAATTGTTATTCCGAATCTGGATTTTCTGTGTATCCATTAAAAGTGACAAAATGTATTTTCATGTATTTTTGCAGTCTCAAAAGATAAAATAAAAAGAGAGAAATTAGATAACAAAGATTAAAAAAAACATAACAGTACTAGTTGCTCGTTTTAGATAGTAAAAGTATATTTATCTTCGTCCAGTTCAAAGTGTGTCGACTGTTTAAGCCGTCACGCCATCCGTGCAGTCCATGTTAGTCAGTCTACACCATCAGTTATTCGTGGCATCCATGGTACATAATTAATAGATAATTTCGAGTATCCAATTGTTAAAATTATTCATCACTAGCTCGCACGTTAATTCATTCAGTGTGAGTTTAGTTTCACAGTCAAATCAATACGTGCAAGCATTTAATTAAAACATTTGCATATTAATCCATACCATTCGAATTTTACTAAATCCATCGTAATGGAATGTGTGCTTGTTTTAGTTATGCAATAGTGCATTTATCAAGCTCAACTGCTATTGTTTTTAGTTTCTCTGTCACATGTTAAAATCATTCTCCATTTAAATTTGTAAATGGAATTGTGAGCGGCCATGTTGCAATATCAAGTGTAAGTTCATAACGTGCGGTTTCGTGTCCATTATTCGGGGAACAAAGTTGTAAGTGTTCGGTACCCTTTCGGGTATAGAGACCCTGATTCAATTCACCTGCTAGACCCTTTGACAGTCGACTAGCAACGGATGGTACATATCGACACTTCACGATTGCTTTGATGCTTGAATTATGTATAATAATATGATTTGGCTGACCTGGAACATGAAATATTCCAGTAGAGTGTATTATCCTAGAGTCTGTAAAATTTATGAAAGTAGAAGTATTTTAGAAAAGCTAGTGTTGAATTAATTTAGTGTCCAGGATTCAGTTCAATTTTCGGGTGTCAGGCATACGTTTTTTTAAATTTCAATAAAACAAGTATCGACAGTACGATTATCCGTTAAAATACAAGAACTGAAAATAAAGAACTTCAACAAAGAGTTGTGTTATTGGTTATTAGTTCGTTTAATAGATTACTCACGTCTATTTCTTTTTTTACTACACAAATCTTTTATATTTCCCGAAAAAATAGCCAATCCTTTTTTCTCTGATTTGTGCAAAAAAGTGTAACTAATTTTAATACACCCAAATTGTGTTAAATTATAACAAACTAAATTCTATCTTCCTTAAGCTATACGCTTAGAGATTTTTTTAAAGTGAAATGGGATTGACCGTAAAACATTACCTACAACATTTGTAAATAATTTCAAATTAATGCATAAAGGACGGAGTTCTGAGATAATAAACAAAAAATATATAAATTGGAATCGAAAACCGTCACTTTTTGTAATCAGTTAAAAAAAAAAAAGGTAAATTGACTTTTTATTTCATAGAAACATCCCATAGCTATTTACTATTTCTAAAAAGGTTTTGTAAAACCACCTCCATAGGGGCAGAATTGATACAATTCGAATTATTGATATTAAGTCAACTAATTAAGATTTATTTAATGTTTTATTGAAAAAAAGATTCAAACAACAAAATTAAATTTTAACTAAATAAAATTGAAATTCAACTAAAATTCGTACAATATATTTCTCATAGTAAAAGCAGTTCATTAATCTTATATAAATTTAGTAATATAACTAAGTTTTCCAGTCAGCATTTAAGTTTTTAACGACATTGTGATCTAAAGACAAGTTGGGTGTACGAGGAAATTGCGGTAGTATTCAGCCGGATGGATGGAATTACTTCCTTGAAATAATGACAACAGTTTTAAGGACTAAAATAATTTCTGATTCTAATGATTACGTTATCGTTTCCTTAATGCATTATTTAATTTGCTTTAGGAATACTTAAACGTTTTAATGATTAAGGATTAGCAATTTAAGTATTGAGATAGTATTTTGTTTTTAAGACAATCTTTTGTTTTGTATAAAATAAAGAACTAATACTTACTGTTCCATTTAGAATAGGAGAGGTCTATGTACGGCAATGGACTGCAATAAGCTGATTATGATGATGTTGACAGGTGATGAGATATTTGTAGTGTTAACCGAGGTACTCACCTGGTCTTGTGGGCGATGGACTTAGCGTGGTATGAATAAGATTGCTGAGTGTAACATAGTTCCGTTCGTCCGTCCAGTAAATGAACGTTGATATAAGTAATTAGCTCTATCTAACTTTCTAACAATTTAAATCAGGCATTTTAAAAACTCTGCTACTAACTTTGAAGCTTTAACACAAATATTTAACTAATACTGAACCATATTATCGTTTCGTTATCGTGGTAACTGTGTGAGCATTACACTGCCATGATGATATCCCCAAGAGAAGCGTGGTAAAGTACCCTACTAGGCTACCAGAGTGTAGGTCACCATACTGCATTGTCTGCATTCGTAATGAGTATGATGACCACAACTTTTGGATCCTATTCATGCTTTTCATCAAGCAGAGTAGAATCAAAATAATGATAATAGATAAAAACATAGTAGAATGTACCAACCAGATAGAAGAACAAAACTGAAAGTTATATCAGCACCAGAAAATGTTACTAATATTTTAAACGCGTAATTATACTACGTTACTATAAAATGTATCACGTTTCCAGATTCTACATATTACATGCACATAATATACCTTATGTAGTCAACACTGAATGTTATCAAGAAATGATGTCATTGTGCTGCGTAAAATATATTTTATAGGTACAATAAAACAATATAGAGAAATCATGAAACAAACATGTACGTGCTTACATAAAATCCGATTCTTGCCAGGGCTTAAAGTAACGAGACAAAGGTATAAACCAATTTTACCCTTTCCGCGTTTTCCGATACCCGCATTGTTTGGAAGCCCTGATAAGTTAAATGAAAAGCAACTTTTGATTGTTCAGGGCACCGTGAACAATGTACGAATAGAAAAAATCTACAAAAAGCATCCACGTTTTCAACTCTGCGTAAAATCTGGGTAGGCAATTTTCGAAGCGCTCAAAAGAGCAAACAAGTTGCCGTGTAGTGAATGTAGTTTACTGAATATTCTGTATGGCCTTTTTCGTATATCAAAGTCTATACTTTTTTTAACAGGAAACCTGAATTATTTTTGTTGAATTTTGTGCACTGTGTTTGGAAATTGACCTGTTTTAACTACCAGTGGTCAGCATTGAAGAAATTAAGATAAAATAACTACGTATTCGTGGGAGTTTTTGTAGTTAATAGGTACAATTTGTTCAAGTAAGTAGTCTGGATTAGATGCCAGTCAATTTGTAGAAAAAACTGAAATTCAATTAAAACCAGTTGAAATAGCAGCCGATTCCAAATGATCTTGATATAAAAAAGGCTAGGAAGAGGAATATTATAAAAGTATTATGGGAAAAAAACTATTTGCACTCGTAATTCCTATCAATGAACTTGAACCTTTTCTTTATAGGCATTGCCATAAATTTTTATATTAATTTCTACATATCATAGTTTTAATATCATTTAATATTTTACCCAGTAGCTGGTTCCTAGCATTTTCACTTTACTCTATTGATAACTTTAAACATTATATGTACTATGTAAATGTGATTTTCTAATTATAATTTTCTTCAGTTTTATAACTCAACTAAATTCAAATTCACCACGACTGATTTTGCGCTAATTAAGAACTAACTGAAAAAGAATTCAAAAGAATTATCATCTTTTTTTGTCAGAATACAAATTAGGCGTTTAAAAATGTTTCCCTGAAATTGTTTTACAGCATAATGAAGCAATATTCTCTTCATTATGAGACGATTCATAAAGTTATAAGAATGACTGAAAATTGTCTGAAACAACCACAAAAACTTTATGCGCCGTTTCAGTTTTTATCGGCAATATCGTGAACTCCTGAAGTGCGGATTATACCGAGTTTAGTGTCATATTAAAAGGAGTTGAAGGAAAACTTCAGAAGACGTGGGCGGAATGCTAGAGTGGGGCGGGCACAGTACAGTGTACTACAGATCAAGTTCTTTCATATTCAGAAGTACTAATAGCGTCTTTCTGATAGAGTTCTTAAGATTGTATATACTTTGTTTTTATAATAGTCACATGTTTCGATTAATGTTATTGAGTAACAATCATGGTTTATATTGCCATAACGTATACTAGAATGGATGTTATTAATAAAAGCTACGTGAATCGAAATAAAATGGGCAATTAAATGACTTAATTGAGAAATCTTTTTTAAATTTAGTAAGCGTCTCTTCATTTCTACAAACAATGCATTGAAGATAAGTTAAATATCATGGTTACGAACATACACTTTTTTTGTGCGCTAAATCAACGATTTTCCTCACAACAATTTCTACATAACTTACATTTTCTAGGTTTCGTGATGAAGCTTATACCCCGACGAACGATTGGTGTTGTGAAAACCGCAACTAATCGTAACAAACGTTACCCCACTCCTAAAACATGCTAAGTAGCTTAGCGTTAGCGAGCATACCAATGTGACCCTTGTTAACAGGGTGTAGGATCTTTTTAAAACAAAGTCGATACAACTCCTGACAGATAGCGCAATCTTTTTAATTGCTCAATGTATAGTGTGTTTATTCAACCTCTTTCAATAATAAACCATTACAAGCTAATTGATCTTGATATTTGTTGTCCATCTAATCTAAGAGGCACCGTTTGATGTTTCAACATGAAATAACTTTATTTAGGCGTAACTTACAGAATCTCAATAACTTTTTCGGTAAAATCATCGAGTTATAAAAAAAATCAATTTATCACTTGTGATAAATTGATTTTTTTTTGTACAATTGTACAACACACACAATTGTACAATTGTAATTGTACAACACACACAATTGTACAATTGTAATTGTACAATTGTAAAATTGTACATCTTGATGTACAATTTTATTATATATATCACACACCATTTTAAAGTCACGTAGTTAGGCCTATTACCATAGTGTTGTAACTTAAAATTCACTTCATTATCAACAATCATCAAAGTGTACAAATAATCGAACTTATTAATAATTAGCCATTTTTAATCCAAACGTTATTTAGTGTTTTATAATACAAAAATTTCAACTGATATCCAACTGTCAATGAAAACGTATAATGAAAATAAGTTTTTCCTTTATTGACCGTCGAAATTTTTATCGAGTTTATATATACACAGAGATATTACAGTGATCGATTTCTTTGACACCCTCTCTATTATTCAATCTGTCAGACCTGGCATACGTTGCCTATTAAATTAGATGGACTATATTTTTTTTTAATAATTTTGTAATAAGCCAATCATCACACACTGCTGAACAAAGATCTCCCCCATGGAGTGTCAACTACCCTGGCCTTGCGTAGTTCACATTCATCTGACTTTAGACACTTTCTTCAAATTGTCGGTCTGTCATACCACAGGACGCCCTACACTATGTTTGCTATCAGTAGTCTCCAGTCTTGGACATTTCGTCTTTCACTTCAGCGTACTGATTCTCAATGCGATGTCGTGTGCCGCGTGATATATGTTTATGTATATTTATTTTGAAATTCTGTTACACATTTCATATTTGTGTTCAAGATTTCTGACATTTATTTATACAGAACAGGGCGACGAGGAGACGGTGAACCTGATGGAAAGTGACTACCGTTACCCATTTGAAAGTCATAAGTGGGTTGCTTAGCTATGTAAACCCTGCTCCCCCGGGATCAAAGGAAATGGGAGGGGTCTCCGGTAAAATGGGCTAGATGGTGGTTTCATGACACCACAAAGTTACATAAAGTTCAAATTTAGAGACTTTAATGAGATAAACCCAATAATCTCTCATTTGTAATACATTTTAAGCTTATTAATAACTATCTTTTGCTTGCTGCTCCGCCCTCGTACATGTCGTTTATATCGGTGATTCTTTAAAATGACATAACTTTGTTATTTATCAACTGATTAAAATAAAACAAAAGCTTAGTATTAAATAAAGTTTACCACAATACATAAGAGAAAACTGCATCCAAATCGATTAAGCCACTTCTGAGATTAGCGCAAACAGACTTGAATAAAAACCCGTTTCATTCGTTCTACTTCAATACCATTCGTGTCCAAACTTCGACCTCTTATAATTTCTTATGATGTATAGTTAACGAGTATAATGTACTTGCTTATAATCTTTAAATGACAAAACCTCATATTTTTTTTTCAGTCCTGTCATTTAAAAGTAGAACGTCGAGGAATGATGAAATATTAATTCTAGCGTGTCATGAATGTCTTGATTGCAACGTTTCTTCAACGAAAATCCTTTCAGTTTATTTATGAGATTCCGATCACGGTGTTCCTATGAATATCTAATAAGAATCGATAAACGCGCAATGGATATCGACATTCGATGAAAACGTCAAGTTTTCTTATCGAGTTTATAACTAATATAACTAGAAGCCAAGTCGATTTTCGAAATTTTAAATACCTTGTAATTTGAAAGTGGAACTTCGGTAAATTTTCTACCAAGCGTTTTTGTGTTCAAAAGGTGAGTGAGAGAGAAAAGCAATTAAGCAATAGATCCCAGAAGTCAGAATCCCATACCTGAAATCATATGGTCCAGGTCCCCTCCAGAGTAGGGTGCCAGAGGCCGGCTATTGGGGCGGTTTTTAGTAGGAATACTACATATTCTTGACTCCTGCAACCCAAGGAGCAGGAGATCCGAAGGAACTTTCTACCTCGTCAACAAAAAATGTCATAATGTCATAAATGTTACTTGAAATAGTTATACTTACTTCTATCAAGATAAACAGAAACAGTTAAAAAAATGTATTTTTTTATTGACAGATATTTTTAATAGTGCCTCTATAGAGAGGCACTATTATTCTATAAATTAACTAGTTCGTACTAAAATCTTTTACTTAATCATTTCTTACTTTTATTACGAGCGCTTATTATTCTTGTATTGCTAAAAAACTAATATATCAACCATGAAATTAGTTGAACTTAGCGTTAATATACTGTATAACTTAATAATAAAATATATTTATGAAGACTTTTATATATAGGTCCATAAAAACATCAATTTTTGGAAATGTTAATAAAAACGGTAAAATATATTTCGTAACGAGCATCTCTTTCGAAAGCACACAGAAACTCGCAATAAAATAACATCACAAGTAATAAAACTAAGTTCCTCCAACTTTGTTTACATTTTATTCGTACTTTTTAGAACTGGCAAGTAAAATGCTCGTATTTTGAACGTCCCATTCGCGTTGGTGAGACGGATGTCCGGGACATGAAATACGTCTATGTTTATACAGAATTCACTTCAATAGTTGTGACTTTTGTGACTCACTATTGGCTTTCACGAATCACGAAGAGGATGTACGAGAACCACTAGTTCATTGAAGAACTTTGAATGATATATTGTAAAAAGAAAACTCTAGTACATATTTTGACTCGTCATAGGACAAATCTATTTCATTATAGTACAAGAGCTAAAGTTATACTAGTAAATAAATTGAAAAAACAAAGGAAAACTTTATTAAAAAAAACTGTGTCACAGTATAATAGTGGTTCCTTATTTATTTTATTTAAATATGAAATTTCAATTGAAGTTTTATACACATGTACATACGAAGTGCTGGTCTATTAAGTCATTCACGTATAATGTTGATTGTATTGCATTTTAATATTGTACTATTGATATCTATCAGACATTAGAAACAGCTATCTATCAGATAGTAAAATCGGTTGTCTGACCCTACATTAGATAGAGCTTATACTCAACTGCTGATAGACATAATTGCTATTTAAACCTTAAGTGATATGTAATGATAATATACTAATATTTCAAAAACACAAGTTTAGTTGTGTGAATTAAGCGTGCGAGGTAACGGACACTAATAATGGTAATATTAAAATTGACTAACGAACTACGAAGGAGATATTATAGTGCACAAGAGTGTGTGTAAATACAGGTGTACTCTCTGTTCCCTCACTCTGTCAATCCGAGGACGGTTATCCGACACGACTGGAGAGAGATCAGTCGCAGGACCGACGGTTTTACGTGCTCTTCGAGTCACGGAGGTGAGGACCCCGACTGCCAAACTCCAACTTGTTACTAAGTATTTCAGTAATCAGAAAAACTCAACCAAACTTTTTGATTCAACCCTGCAATCGAACCCGAGACACTTTAATCGGCAATCGCATTCACTAACTAGACCAAAAAAGCAGGTTGAATATAACGAAATATGAAAACAACTGTATGTACAACACTAAACTGTGAAATTAAGTTACAAAAGTTACTAAATTGTTCTAACTTTCATACAAACCATTACTTTAATCTATTAGTATACATAACGTATTGTAAAACTGTGAAACTTATGTCCTTGTTTCAATAAAATAAATTTAACCAAACCATAAAATTTTGTTCACGTCCCCTCCTTATGATAACCATAATTCTGTAGGTCGTCAACCTTTTGTTTTGTTTATAATAGCTTTACACCAACCCCTTTTAAGTACTTAAGCTGCCTCACGAAAACTCACATAGATTATGTAAATGTGTTAACAATTTATGACGTTATTATAAGTAGCGGTAAATTGTCCATAGAAAAGAAAATATTGTTGGTATACTTAGTCTGGCCATAAATACTGTTACACTTAATTATAAAAAAATATTACATTTGAATTTCGAATCTGTCATTTTTATACGATTGTTCATTGTGTTTTCTCATTTTGGCGCCAATACATTGTAAAATATTTTGCGATATTAAAATGGTGTGGGGTGATAAAGAGAACCGAATCACAACACAACGATACACAAAGTAGGTATGGAGCCAAATGCAATTTTTAAAACTCTCCATACACTTGGTATTAGTAAAATGTTTGTGTACCGGGCTATTAATAGGTACAATGAGACCTCCTCTGTTTGTGACAGAAAAAGATCTGGCCGTCCACGTAGTGTTCGTACGAAAAAGGTGGTCAAAGCAGTAAGGGAAAGAATTCGAAGAAATCCTGTCCGAAAGCAAAAGATTTTATCTCGGGAAATGAAGATAGCACCTAGAACCATGTCGCGTATTTTAAAAGATGACTTAGGACTTGCAGCCTATAAGAGACGCACTGGCCATTTCTTAACTGATAATTTAAAGAAGAATAGGGTGGTAAAATCGAAACAACTACTGAAGCGGTACGCAAAGGGAGGTCACAGAAAAATTTTGTTTACGGATGAGAAAATTTTTACAATTGAGCAACATTTTAACAAACAAAATGACCGTATTTATGCTCAAAGCTCTAAGGAAGCTTCCCAATTAGTCGACAGAGTGCAACGTGGACATTATCCGACTTCAGTGATGGTTTGGTGGGGTGTTAGCTATGAAGGAGTGACTGAGCCATATTTTTGTGAAAAAGGTATCAAAACATCGGCACAAGTGTATCAAGATACCATTCTTGAGAAGGTAGTTAAGCCCCTTAACATCACCATGTTCAATAACCAAGTATGGTCCTTCCAGCAAGACTCGGCGCCGGGTCATAAAGCTCGGTCCACGCAGTCTTGGTTGGAATCGAACGTTTCGGACTTCATCAGAGCTGAAGACTGGCCGTCGTCTAGTCCCGATCTTAATCCGCTGGATTATGATTTGTGGTCAGTTTTAGAGAGTACAGCTTGCTCTAAACGCCATGATAATTTGGAGTCCCTAAAACAATCTATACGATTGGCAGTGAAGAATTTTCCCATGGAAAGAGTGCGTGCTTCTATTGATAACTGGCCTCATCGTTTAAAGGACTGTATTGCAGCCAATGGAGACCACTTCGAATAAGCTTTTTATATTTTTAATTGTTTTATATTTATGTATTAAACTGACACACTGTAAAAGTAATAAATGTTATTTGCAGTTAACAATTTTCTTTTTTCTTTATTACAATATTTATGGCAAGACTAGGTACTGATGTTAACTTCGTTGCATTATACCCAGCTGCCTCGTCTGTCTAGCGGTAAGTGTATGCGACTGCCGATCAAGAGATCTTGGGTTTGATTCTCAGGTCGTGTCAAAAGGTGTTATTGAGTTTTTCTTCTTACAGAAATACTTAATAACAGCCCTTAACGCCCATGCCTCAGAAAACACGTGAAGACGTCGGTCCTGCGCCTGATATTCCCCGGTCATGTCGGATAACCGTCCCATCGGGTTGTGAGAGTGAGGGAACAGAAAGTGCACCTGTGTTTGTGCAAACACTTATGCGCTATGATATCTCCTGCGCCGTTGTCTGGTCGGCGTTGAGACTGGCCGCCATGGCTAAGATAGGTTAGGGTACATGTATCATACATAAGAGACTTTGAGCAGTAAGCAACGATCGTTTGTGGGGTTGCCTAGTTGAACACTGGCCCACTATAATTAAAAATCTTCCTTTAATTCTATCCTAGAATATCTCGGCAAGATTTAAAACATCTATGTAATATTTTTTGTGTAAAACTTTTAAGCCTCTTGTTAAGATAAAAGTTACTCTGCCCTCAAGTTAAAATTTTTGTTTAATAAGACACTAATTTTATTTTACAATGACTAAAACTTTAGATTTTTCTGATAACAATGGTTTATGTAGAGTTTAAGACACAAAAAATCATCAAAAATAAATGTCTGACTGACACTGAAATGTGAACCTTTTCAGAGTTAAAAGCATATTAATAAAATTATCAGAGGAAAATCCTAAATGGTAGTGTATAAACAGTTTGCAGTGAAATAGCACTACAAAGTACTATGTGTCGTTCGGTTATGAGTATATAAATATATTTAGGATTTAAAATTCAACTATCAATTTCAACTGAAAAATAAATTTAAAATAATAGGTCAGAAGAAACAATCAACCGCTGCTTACTATGAATAATTTTGTTAGTAATGTTTTTAAGTAACCGTAACGGTTTTAATTTTTGTATTAGGTACTCATTTAATACTTTAATACATTTATTTTATTCATTATATATTTTATGCGCAATAGATTTGCTATTTGTCCGTGATCTGAGGCACTAACATTACGGTACATGTTAATTCACAAGTTCGTTGTCAAACAACCATGATCTGTCAATTACTGCATTTATTTTTGTAAGATGTTAGAGCGCTGATGTTGATAATTCATCATTATCTTCATCAACAGCCCTTAAAAGTCCACTGCTGGATATAAGTATCTCTTTAGCAAGGAGGTTTTCACCTACTATACCACGTTGACCAGACGGGTTGTTACAGCTTGTTTCCAGTTTTCCTTCCCTTTGCAGTGATATTACTGTGCTTATTTTGTTCCCTTAAGCGCCTCTTACTACACTCATGGGAACAATAGGGTTATATACTTTGTATTCTTAAACCGTCACCACGTAGTCATATTATATTATATTTATGCTATATTGATAACGAAAATTAATGATTTTTGTAATATATGGAAAGTATAATTATATATAAACAACTATTTCACATGTTAAGCTAATGATGTTATATGTAATAGCTATACTATGTTAATTATCGGCACTGTATATTTAGTTGTGTTTAAAAAGTAATAATAAACAAATGTAGAGTGGGCCAAGAATTCGTTAACATTTGAATCTTACATCCCGTACAAACATGTTACGGGAGTTCTAGAGACCGGTGCTACTGAAATTTATTGACTATAATCTCATGATCGATCCGATACGATCTTATGATTATAGCCAGAAAATTCCTGTAGCACTTGCTGGTTATAATCGTAACACATAATTCCAACAAGATGGAACTACTTGTCACCCATCCAATGAGTCTCTGCCGGTGGTCAGTGACATGTTTCCGAAAAAGCTGATTTCCAGACAAGGTGACATTCCTTGGCCATCCAGAAGTCCAGATCTATCCCCAGTAGACTTATTTTTGTGAGGTTGGTTGAAGAATTGTGTCTACACCAACATTCCAAATACACTACGTTAACTAAAAGAAAACATCAGCGGAGAGATGTTGGCGATCTCGCAGTCTCTTTGCAAACCAGGATTTGAAAATTTCGGTGCTCGCTTAGAAGAGTGGAAACGTCGAAATGGTGGTCATTTAAACGATGTAATCTGTAAAAAATAAATTCCAACTAATTAGCTTTTTTGTAAATAAACAATTTATATAATAAGTATATTAAATGGTTTATTATATGATTTTTTCAAATTTTAACTAATTTGTGGCCCACCTGTTTCATATATCTTATTATCGTTACATAAAAAATACTTTAGTATATATAATCCGGTTGGTTTTGAGTTATAATATAATTAATAAAAAAAATTACTAACTATAACATATTTAAATATTATATATATATATATCTGCAAGAAATTAAATAGGCTATAATCTCAATGTATACAATACTGAACTACTTTATTTAAATAAATAGATATTTTCTATTTCGGAAGTACAGTATATTTTTTTTATTAAGAAGCTTAAAGCTTATTTAGAAACGCAGTTTAAAATAAGAGATCAATCGAAACAACTATATTGTCTTTATTAATTTGCACCATATATTTAGTTATATTTAAAAAATAATAATAAGCAAATATATTACTGTGTGTATAACCCAAAAACATCTTACACACGGTTGTCGAATTCTAAATTAGGTAGAGCTATAATAACCAGACTGTTGATGAAAATATTTATATATTCCAAATATATTTGGAATATATATATACATATATATGATAAATTATACCCAGACACAAAACAAATTAACGTGTTTAATTCACAAATATTTGTCCTAAGTGAGTATCGAATCCACGACCTCCAGCTTAGCTATAAGAACGACTGATCACTAGACCAACAGATCCTTCAGATATCATGATTTGACTACAGGTCCCTTGATAGATTATCAAGAGAAAAACATTACACCCTATTTTCACAATTCAAAGAAACACAAAATTTTGAGTACTATTAGTACTATAGTTAGGTGATTTAATATATAATAGCTAAATATTGTCTTCCACTCTTACCTCGACTATATTGATGCAGCTATTTACTACCGCAGCCGGAGACCGACACAAACTTACTAAGCTCCAACTTTGGGCCAGATTGGGTACGATCCCAAAATTGTTTGCTTCGTTTCAAAATAAGTTTTTACACAAATGTTTTTAGAAGAGCAATTTTATTTAAAAGAAATGGTCCGTAATAAGTAAACAAATGGATTTAATGTGAACTATTGTTTTTTTGGACTCGGTTTAATATAATGTGACAACTTCCACATACAGCGTAAACAGAAAAACATACTACAGCGCCATCTAGTAAAGACACATCGAACTACAGAGTATAATGAAATCCGGAGCAACTACTAATCCTGTATCGTGAAATAAAGATTCTCGTGGCGACTAGCATATATACGACGTCCCAACATCAACCGTTGGGTCGCGTCCCGCCAGGCATGATTACTTCACCTGGTCGGAGGATCCTCCCTTGTATCGGAGGGACATGACACCCGTTCCTCCACTATAATATGATTTAAGATGATGTACATTTTGCTTATTCAAAAACTAATGATATGGGTCCTATTTGTCGTTTGGTGTAATAAGTCTGAAAAGTAAATGTAATTCAATAGTTCAGATACGAAATAAAAATTATTTATGCTATGGACTTGCCTATACAATGGGAATTTGTTTCAATCACGGCTCTTTGTGCGCCATATTTTATTCTCTATTTTGGGATGATTTACAAAATTTGAATGAAAGATATTCAATAATATAACCATAAGTCACCTTTTGTGTTTCGAAATTTACTACATCATATTTTTAAGCAAAGCTGAAGAATTTAAGAGTCCATGATCTTTCTTTTGTCACTAAACATACGACGTAATAACTAATATTAATTTAAAATAAATAATAAATAATAAATAAATATTTCAGACATGTGACACACAACGTCATTTAGTTTCAAACTAAGCAGAGCTTGTGCTATGATAACTAGACTGACTGATGGAATACTTATATACTTTTTTTTGTAAATACATACATATTATACATAGAAAACACCCAAACTTCGAAACAAATATTTGTAGATCATACAAACATTTGGTCTGACCCGGGAATCGAACCCGAGACCTCAAGCACAGCAGTCACATTCACTACAGCTGCGCCACCGAGGCAGTTTCTATATCTATCTACTAAGTTACTTAACTAAATAAATCTACTAAGTTAAATCTATCGAAATTAATTTTCATAATGCCGAGAGTGACCTTTATTTGAGATACTCCCATATCTTTAACAAATTGATATTTAAAAAGGAAGTGAGGTAGGTAAGTGACTCTGATTAGTAAAAAGAATGTAAAGTTTACCGGCACGTCGTGGCTCGCAACGGCATCGCTTTGATGTCGCCGCCATTGCGACGCTGTCGTCTAAAGTTCAACTATTCATGTTTGTGTTGTGTTCTGTTTGTGTTGTGGTGTTATTCAACGGTTAGAACACCGTACGGGATTTTTTCATTGATATTTATTTTATTCTGAATTTGTACATCTGTATTTTTCTCCCAAAAATTATTTGTTAAATTTTAACCAACTTAAATTGACAGTGCAATTTACAGTTATATGTTATACCGTCAATTTTTATGCAAAATTGTACATTTTATAAAAGGAAAACAAAACCTCCTATCTAAGGAGAGGCCTAGGTCTACCAGTTGATTATTATAGGCTATTTATGACGATGTCATATATTATACATACGTACGTGAAGAAGCAAAATATATGTAATAATACAAGTATTAAACACAAGCAATTTAAATGACTCGCCATGATTTCGTAATTTTAGTCTCCCTTACGTAGGGTCAAAATATTTGTTATTAGCTCGACACTTTAGAAGTTCTAACATATATTTCGACATTGTAACTAATATCAACACGGTAGAATAGAAAAATATGTTAACTATTAGACTAAATTTACCGAAGCCACCACAACTTTCCAAAGATCGTTTACGGCGAGATTCAAAGTTGTAACCTACAGTTTCCGAAGACAGCGGATGTGCGACTACCGATGTCCACAACTTTGATTTTAACGTTTCAACTTTTGAATTTTCGATTAGTTTTATATTCGGCGGCTTTTCAATTTCAAATGATGAATAACGACATTGTTGCAGATAAACTTCTACTTTGAGAGGTTGTTAAAAAAGTTTCTTTATTCACTTAGTTGTGTTTCTTGTATAGTGAGTTTATTGGGATTATAGACCTCTTTTTGGACTTGATTTATAGTTACGCATTCAAGTTTTAATATATTATAAAGCAAACAGGAAATTATTTATTTTTCCAATTTTATAGTCAGGATTAAATTCTCTTGCTCCTAATCATGTAATTTATACGCAGAGATAGAGATAAGGTTATAGATAGATAAAGATTTTAAAAAAATCTGGTGACAGACGGTGTGATCTCCGTTAAGTCAACGTGATAATGTTGAGGTAGTAACTTAATCTCACAAGTATTACTGACGCCAAACTTAAGTGGTGTAATTAAATGATTAACTACTCAACTAAAATTAATTACATCATAATTTGAAATGAATTCTACGTACATTTCCGAGTAATAACTCAATGAGATTTCCTAAGACTTTCTACATTTATTTTAAGCTACTCAGTGAAAAGGATGAAGCCTTTCAGTCGTCTTTTCAAATGAAGATTTAGGTGGCTAGCTCCAGCAAGTGATAACTTAACATTGGTCCTGGCCGCATTACGACCACGTTTAATCGCCAACATACGTTCTAATGCCAGCGATAAATTGAGTTTTAACATTTTATAAAATGGTTTGAACATTTGGTTTTAAAAGCTACCAAAGTATTGAAAGCTTCTGTAACCTTTTATCCTTTATAAATAGAAATGGTGTATTTAGTGCTGGTGTTATTAATAACACAGATTACATACATACAAATTCATTACATACAATAACATAAACAGATTTAATTTGTCTAATGTAACAAATTATCTATGTAACACAGAACTATGTCTATTATTGTTTGTCGTGTACAAAGTATCAGACCATAGTATAATCTGCAGGTACTTCAAAATTGGATGAAATGAACAAAACGTTCGTATGTCTGCTAATTCTCAAAGTCTCTGACTGTGAGCTGTAATCTCGCATACCACATGGTACTAATAAAATGTCTTTTTAGTGAAATTGATATACATAAAACTTTGATTTATTTATCGTATATGGTCAAATCTAATAAAATTTTGTTTAGTTTTATTTGAAATAAACTATTAAGAAGATAATAATAAATATTGTCATATTCGGCTGTTCTAAATATCTTTCCATCATGTGTCAGTACATATGTCATATTCTATGTGTCATATTGCATTCAAATGTCATATTCTAAAGTAGCCACTGAAAAGAAGTCACTGAAAAGATTCCAACATTAATGTAGTCCGTGTCCACTTAACTGGTTTGTTCTGCATTTAAGCTATTTATTATCCCAAAAAAATATATTAATATTTTAACATTATATTATTTTTTTCCTTATCGAGAAATGCCAACTTTTGTCATTTTCATGTTATGGTTGCATGTAAATCACATACAGCACACGGGTTTCAAATAAACAGCGTTGGCAATGGATGCACTTACCCAGATACGTACACATTGTCGCACAAACATAAAATGTTAATTATGAGACTTGACCAGCTTTATGACGAAATGCTTTTAGGTTAAATTGAAAACAGCTCATGGTTTATTCACAATGCGTGGGTTATCAATAGCCAGTGTAAAAAGAACCCTTTGACATGGTGAAACTAGTGAAATACCAATGACCATTCAGAGTGGTTAAGTCATTTTATGATAGGTTTTATTCTATTTACTGATCTGTTCATTGAATTTGATGCATGCTGCTTAATTTTGATCAATTGTTTTTAATTCATTAGTTCACATCATTTTAGTTAACGATGTTTAAATTTAATGTTTTTAGTGCTTATAATACAGTACAAAGACGAGCTCTTGTGTTAGTCACTGTTCAAATAAGCTTTAGGAAACAATTTTTTAGATTACTAGCTGTACCCTGCAACTTGCTACGCCACCAGCTAAAATAAATGTGAAGGAAGGACATAAAAAAAAATGTTCATACTAACTCAGAAATCTTCGTGGGCTCAAGTACAACAACTTTGCTAAAGATAATCAGAAGATTTATCACATAGTTTACGCTTCTATAAAGGACATACAAACGGACAAACAAACTTTTATTTTTATATAGAGATCATACGATCTCCGACTATTAGTATAAGTTATGATACATATCTTATCAACTTCCTAAGTACTTTATTATCATATATGTGTGCACTTTTCGGTTGCCAAAAGTACCCTCCTCCGAATATTGTGATGAAAATTCAGTCTTAGTCGATCTCGGCCACGGCGATCAGTCTCAACGGAAACCAACCAACTACGCAGGAGATATTATGCAACAATAATACCCAAGTGTGCAAACACAGGTACGCTTTCTGTTCCCTCAGTCTCACAATCGCACGCGCTAACCGTTAGACCAACGAAGCAGTTGTGTTTATAGATACTGGTATTATAATACAGATGATGACGATATAATATAGATAAGACATGAATATGAAGATAACACATCATGTATGTGAATAATAAATACATTATTTAACATTACAGCCAATTTTAGTATAATCAAGCATCTTAAACTTAACTGTGATAAATTTGTAATCATAAAAATTAATTTTTAATGTGATCAAAAAACAAATTAACGATGTGTGAATTTTGTACTTGTAATTAAAACCAATGATTCTTGGTCAAGGAAAGTGTACTTTGAATATCACAACTTAAACGCTCCTCGACTTGAGAGTTGATTGTTTTACGGCTACAAGGGTTTATTAACATAATAAATTATGTTGTGAAGAAAATGATATGTATGTAATTTTTATTTTTAACGTAATAGCTTATCATGTTCTTGAGAACAAGAGTTTTGACAGACTGATAGGCAAGTAACGAAGAGTTTTAGAAGCATTTTTATTTATTACATTTGATGAACAAAATCTTATATAAGGAAGAAATTAAATCTAATTCTCTACCATCTAATTTCGTAAATAAATTTCTTGCTCTAACTTATTTGTTCTCAAATTTTTGGATGATTATTTTCTCTGCGTGAGAAATTAGTGTTGTGTAGTAGCGTTAGAAGTTTAATAATGACAAATTATCCCACCTACTTATCTGTCTAAGGCTTAATTACTCAAACTTCGACGTTTGAAGTTGTACTTATTTGGAATATGTCTGCTATATCTTTTATGTAGTTGAGCTTTTTAAACTTTATATTTGGTTTTCATTGCCCGATCGATCCACATAAGCAAAATTTAAGTCTGACTTTATCATGGGTGTCGAAATGTAAGCAAGTACCTGTGTATGAACATGTTATAACCAATTCTTCAATTGCAATTCGATAATTGTAGACATCAGAGCATGTATTTACTTGCACAGTCGTATAATCTATACAATGTGATTTCAGATATATTTCAATGATGCCATTATCAATTGTTTTGATTTATTACATTGTACTGTTTTTCCCGGGTTCAATTATCTAGCTATTTGTAAATATCCTTGTGTTATACTAAAATGGTAAAATGGTAAATATGGTAAATATATATGAGTTTAGACTATCTACAGTTGGTAAACATAGTATTACTGGTATTAGAGTGTACCTGTGTACAACCTACCGAAGCGGCGTTGTAACAGTGCTACTAGGAGGCTCTCGTTTTGCTTGTGCCTATGTTTTACTTCCACGAGTACAATATTTAATAACTGTTTCATTGTCGAATGAAAAAAAAGTCGAAGTACATAAAGAATCGATTGTTCTTGTCTTCCTTTGCCATTTAGTTTAACTTGTAAATGATAGAGATTATAGAAAAACATAACTCCTTCAAGATAGAAGTAAGTTTGAATTATATCCTAAATAATTTTAAAAAGTCATTGAATGTAATATCCATTACTTAGTATTATATAGAACGAGAAGTTTTTATATCGATGTATTTAAAAAAAATATTATACTCAAATACTACTTCAAAGTTTTAACACAATCTACTCCACCACCGCAAGCTAGCGAACCCGCACAGCTGTAAATATTATCCATCCAAATATAAAACTTCGTATAATTTTATTACTTGGGGGCTCGCGAACCGCGCGTCCGACTTAACAGCATTAAATCGTAAGCGAAAGCCTTTCAGCGGACGTGAATTGAAAAAAGAAGGTACAGTCAGAAAACAATAGGAGTGCTAGAGTTAACCCGGGGAAGTGCGAGCAAGCCAGTGTAAAACATTGCGATCCTAGAGCTTACCAGCTCAGAATAGAAAATTTATCGTTTTGCAACAATAGGTTGCTTACTGCCTAATCCAATTCCCCTGCGGCTCGTGTGATTTCATTTTACTACGATACACCGTGAAGTAGTTTTTTTGGTTTTGAAATAGCCTTCTATTGTGTAAAAGGTAATTGAGGGAAAGTAATATATTAGATACAAAAGTGCTTTAAGAATGTTTGTTTTTATTTTTTTGCGAATAAAGTGTGTTTTTGTGAAGTAGGAGTGGAGTCATTTTGTTCCTAAAAATGGGTGAAAACACCACGTTGAAGAACTATTCACCCATTTTCGTTCCAAGTCACGTCCACAAACTATTTTAAAGAATCATTATCAACTGTCTTGAACGAAGACGAAGACTCGGCGACTTTCAACCACTGAAACAAACTGGGTTTCAAAGGCACATAGTGTAAGAGATTACATAGAAGATAGAAGAGTATAATCAGTCCTTATGTCTAGCATTCGTAGACTATAAGAAGGCCTTTGATTCGATTGAGATATGGTGTGTTAGGGAGTTCTTCTTGCAGCAGGTGCGGATAGATTAACAATACATCCAAGTGATGAGATTCCATCCCATTTCCGTTCAAGGACAGAATGAGCAAATAATGTCCGTGCCGTTGCATCAAGGAGTGAGACATGGGGACGACATCAGTTTCAATGGTGAATACATCCCTCACTTACGATTTGCAGATGATAACATCACACTAGCAGAGATGGTGCAGGAGTTACAACAGATGCTGAATGATTTGGGTATGTTCAATGTACATGTTTATTAGACGGTGCTGTTTTCGAAGCTGTTCAAAAATATATGTACCTCGGGCAGACATTGCAATTGGATAGAAATAACTTCGAGGATGTGGAAAACAGAGGAATTTAGTGGTGTTGGGCAGTATTCAGGAAGCTATATTGGGTCTTTTCATAGTCAATTCTGCAGTGCTTAAAGACGAAAGTCTATAAACAGTGCGTCCTACGCGTCTGCTATGTGGAGCTGAAACATGGACAGCACGGTTAGTCCATAATTTCAAAATAGCTCAGAATGTTTAGAAAAGGTTATGCTTGGCGTTTCTCTAAGGAATCGTATCGGCATTGCTTACAGGATTAAAAAATTAAAGTGGCAGTAGGCTGTCTCCTTAGGTCGCAGAACCGATAACCATTATGATTAACTTGTTCCTGAATGGAGACCGCGTCTTGGTAAATGGAATGTAGGACGTGAACAGGCTAGGCGGCGTCACGATTTACGTAAAAAGGGTGGCAGAAATGGGATACGACCAAGTGGCGTGCAATTAGAGAGACTTATATCCACCAGTGGACAGCTATAGACTTATGATGACATTGGACGTAGGAGAGGTCTCAATACTACTCTCAAAGTTTTGTAAAGAGTAGACTAGAGAGTAGAGTCAGATAGATAATTTATTTTAAGGTGAGAGCAGATCGATCAATAGACTTAAGCTACTGATCGATACATACAATAATACATATACATACTCTCGTTCACATATTAAGCGGCCATATTTTTCAACTATGTACCTAGTCCCAATTGTGTAACGGGAGAATCCTGTTACTGTTAATTTTACACTTTAATGATTAGATTAAAAATAATGAATATTTTGAAAGAAAGATAACAAAGAAACACAATAGTAGAAAATAAAACTGAAAATGAAATAAAATCATTCTCGATCGTTTGCAAATAATCCTTCAAACATCTTTAAATTATGTATCGATAAGCAATGAATATATTTATTTAACAAAAAACATCTATTGCTTACTTCTTTTAAAATGATAAGACTGAATTTTTTTCCTTCTATTCTTATAACTGGTTATAATAATTCATTGGCACATAACGTGTTTATGATTGCACCTACTGCTATAGATAAAATAATACCTATGTCAACACACTCATTTACTACACCTAGAATCCGGAATTCTCGTAGCTCACGTACAGTTACGAAAATTCATGATTATAGTTTTGACTCTGTAGCCAACTTCTGTGTTAAAATTGACATGTAATTCGCAATGTCATTTTTGTATATAATAAGTAGTTAGTACACATAGAGCTTTTGCGCTGTTTAATACTATTATTGCAATCTTATATGTATATTTCATATAAATTAGTAATAACAGTTCTTAAGAGATAAAAGACCTTTATTTAACAAAATAAAACATATGAAATATCTTTCATCAAAAGATGAAAATAATTAAATTACAACTTATCGAAAAGTAGAATGCGAATTAGCAAACGATAACTGGCTATCGTTGCGGTGTCAGTTGGTCTGTCAATTAAGTCATTTAAGGGGCGTGGGTCAGCTTCTTTGTTTGATATAAGTTAATTGGCGATATTCGGGCAAAGCGCTATTTATATTGACTATCAAGGTTTCGAATCAATTATATTTTTAAAATATCCCACGATTTATGCTTTTGAACTGAATTTGGCTTCAACCTAGATCCATAAAGTAGCACAATCACGTAATTGACATAAAAGACAGCTGCTATCAATTGACTAAAGATTTAATATTTTGAAATATTTTTCTCAGAATCTTTTAAAGCCTTTTGATTGTCGAACATAATAATGTTTAGAGGGGTAAAATATACTTATACGATATTGTTAACGAAAACAATTTCTTTGGACAAAGTGTTTTCAAAGTTAATATTCATTTTGTTGTTGTTATTATTCATAAAATAGCTAACTAAAAAGATACCTAAACTAAACGTGCTCATCAGTAGAAAAACGACTAATGAGCATATTTAAGAATAAAGGATGCTGCTATGCTAGGCAGATGGCGACTGCCAATCAAGAGGTCTTGGGTTCGATTGCCGGGTCAGGCCAAAAACTATTATATATAAGGAACTTTGTGTGAAAGTTGACGATGTTTTATGTACGCGAAACGGAGAAGATTTTAAGCCGTCGGTAACTGATGTCATGAACGTCTACGGCAATCGTTATTGTAAGTAAGTCTGTGTCGTCAAATATACTAAAAACTAAAGACACCTTCGAATTCAATTCGAATTCGCCCTCAGGGTTGCAGAGGTCGAATGTTAGTTTCTCCCTATAAAAATTATTAATCAGGTAAAATAGGTTGAACTAGTAGCTAACCTCATGTAATATCCGTAATAATAAGGGTTAGGAAGAAGATATTCGTGAATTTTCTTTTTGCCTTCTAAAACCGCACATGATCAATCATCGAAAACGAACGTAACAAAAACATATCTACTTTTATAAATGAAACGTGCAAGGGTCATGTATCGTTATTTAAGTTCATCAATCACCCGTAACGAGGCGTCAGTCAATACTGACCAGTCATCAGTAAAATAAATAAATAATTTATTTTTGAAATAAGGCTGGATTTTGAACATCTCTTGGATCAATAATGGTAAATGATATTTTAACGAATAGACCCGAAAGATTAAATATCTGTCTTTGAATTCTATGTTCAAAGTTTTTTGATATGACAGGTTGTTAATATTGGTTTGAAATATCAATTGGTGTTGTCAACTACGGAGATGATTCATTCAAATTCCGAGAAAATAAGGAGCAAAAAGAATAAGTTTAGGTTGTTGAAACATTGTAACGAAAAATAACAAATCGTGAGCCCAACAATAATATCATGACGATTACGAAAAGCAGTTGTTTGAATTTAGTATCGAAAGCGGAGTATTCATATATTGTACGTATAGAATGCATTATAATAGTAAGTAAGTAGATAACGTTATAATATTATTATTTTTGCAAGATTGTCAGCAAATATTGCTAATTAATAACATAGGGTGGGCCAATTAGTCAACATTTGAAAAAATTATATAAAAAAATCATTTGATGTATTATGAAAATTGCTTATTTACAAGAAAGCTAACCTTCCAGAAACATGTCTTTGGCCACCGGCGGGGACTCATTAGTTGTGTGACAAGTGGCACCATCTTGTTGAAACCATGTTACGATTGTAGCCAGCAAATTCCAGCAGCATCGGTCCCAAGAACTCCCATAACATGTTTGCGCGGGATGTTAGATTCAAATATTAACGAATTATTTTAAATATCTATTTTTGTTTTTCCTTTCTATCTATTTAAAAATGTAATCAATATTTATATAGATGTAAGTATAATAAAAATAATAATAAAAGTAAGATCAAATAATTGTACAACCATTCATATTTCAGACTAAATACACATTCAGTTCAATGGAAAGAAAAAAAAAAATTTTACAAAATCCGTTGATTAATACGTGGACACGTCCCGTTTTGATAAGGCCTACCAATTGGGCAGAGTGCACTGTGAAATAAAATGATTTTTTTCGAGAGCACCGAAACATAGAAATGGAAGAGGCAGACTGATTGAAATCGCCATCACTTAATGTTGACACATCGGCCGTATCCGACATGTTTGAATAATTCGCAGATTTATGATCAAATATATACAACAAATTTATACTTTGCTGTGGTAGATGATTTAGTTCGTTGACGTGGAATAGCATTAACTCATAACGGTATAGTTTTCTGTTTTGATATTAATATAAGACAATTTTCAATAGCATACAATTAGATATCTATGACCACATAATCAAATATGGAAGTGATCTGTTGAATTTTAGTGTATATTGCTTTTGTAGACCCAAGATTCGATTCTTGATTTAATATTCGACAGAAAGGAATCAGGACCACATAAAAAGTAAAAATAAAGTAAGATTATTTAAAATGTATGATTATAATATAAAGTGTCAAGTAATTAAGTTAATTTATTTATTTTTATTTTATAACCTTACGCACAAATACATACATCGGCGGACTTAATGTCTCAAGCATTTTCCGCCAGTCCTCCGATTAAGTGATGCAGAGAAAAGATGAAGTAGGTGCGCTCAAGTTGAATCGTTTTTTTACGTAGCTTAGAACATTCTTTTTTAAATTTAGAGCGGGAGCGAAAATGTTATAATTCAGAAAACGTAAGTTGAACATTATCGTTTTTTTTTGTTTTTCTTTTGTAAAAAAAAATATATCCTGTGTCGCGGGGGACTTTATAAAGATACAAAACACGGACACAAAGAACACCCAGACTAAGAACAATCATTTGTGGAACGCACAAATTGTTGTGCCAACGCACAAATTGTTCTGCTGTGGCACAACAATTTGTGCGTTCCACAAATGATTCCACATACATGTATGTAGGTTTGAACCCACAACACTCAGTTTAGTAGAGAGCGGTGTGATCATTTAAACCACTACACTACTCGTGCCATCAAATCTTATTAATTATCGGCGAGGAATCACACGTTCTCCGGCATTAGTTTTGTCCTTTTTCTGTGTAGAATAATCAAGGTACGGGCACTTTCCTCTAAATAGCAGTACTGGGTACCGCATGACATAGTTTGTTTGATAATTCAGTACAATTATACTTATCGTGGCATATGCCGTACAACATTATTATTATGAATAAATAGCATCTGTGTTTTAAGCCCAAGAACTTTAAATATTACAGAAGATCTGTCAAGGAATCCTAAGATGAAAATATTGGTAATATGTATTGGATTTTTTCTGGATCATTTCAATCCTTTATTTGTATTTTGCGACCCACTAGGTAAGATTACCTTGCCTAGTCGAAAGATCCTCTTTTTGTGTGGGATAAACAGGACACCCGTCCCTTCACCAATCTATGTAATTTTGACAATTATAATAGAAATTCTTTTTTTCGTTAGACGAGGTGAAAAGACTTATTTTACTACAAGTGATTTATTAAGTTCGGTGGACCCGTTTTGTTTTTAAAGGTACTGCATACACTGCATAAGTGTATTGTGATGGAGACGAATACATTTTTTAGATTTAGGAGCATGGCAAATTTCACATTATTAAAGTAACCGACTAATCATCTTTCCAGCATTTAGTCACTTGATTGTTTTAATTCACGCTCAACTTAAATACATATTGGACCCTACAGATCGATTAAAATAATTGGAAAATCATAAAACATGTATATTAACACTAAGCATATAAAACGACATATTAAAGGGAGTAATCTTAAAGTGTAGTCGGTATATCGACGAGGGCCGACGTGACAACGAGCTACGCGAGAAAAAATGTTTTCACGCTTTTTGGTTCAAAATTGTTGGAAAAACTTAGCAAAAAGCGTGTCACAAACATGTGACGCTGAGAAATTTTGCAAGACACGTACTCCGCAACTTCGTAGTTATTACCGTCGATGTTTTCTTAATAAAACAACTTTTGTTCTAGACGTTTGTAAATGATGTAAAGATATTAGTTTGATTAAAAATGTCTTTTTTTTGTAAAACATAACTCCGGTCGCATGTAACTTTACAAACACTCAAACAACTAATAATATTCAGATCTACCGAATCTAAGTATTCTTAGTTTAAAATATTTGTTATTTCGTTCGTTTTATTACTTGTATGAGATTTGAACTCATAACACTCACGGCGGCAAATAGCGAGTCAATAACTTAAATATTTACGTTTTTAAGTTTAAAAATTAAGCTTAACTAGTATTAGCTAGCTATATTATTATTGGAAGAGTAAGCATTAAAAAGACATATTTAATAGAATATATTTAAAGCATAGAAGTAAATCTATAGTTAAGAACATTTCATGGTAATGCTTTTGGAGTTTTAAAGGTAAAGCCACTAGAGCATCTGAATGTGCGTACTTACTTGTACATACAAACATATTATCATCATCATCATTTCAGCCAAAAGACGTCCACTGCTGGACATAGGCCTCCCCCAAGGCCTTCTCCACAACAGCTGGTCTCGTGCTGCCGGATCAAGCAGCGTCTCACGACCTTCACCAGGTCATAGAACCACCTTGTTGGGGGCATACTAACGCTGCGTTTTCCAGTACGCGGTCGCCACTCCAGAACTTTATAGCCTCATCGGCCATCGTTTCTACGAGTACTGTGCCCCGCCCACTGCCACTTAAGTTTAGCAATTTTACTGGCAATATTTTGGGTGACTTTGAGCCTTCTTATCAAGCCCATAGTAAGCGACCACGTCTCTGTACAAACATATACTACTTCTTTATTGTATAAAACATATTTCATCAAATCATCAAAAGCCTTTTGCAGTCCACTGCTGGACATAGGCCTCTCCTTAGCAAGGAAGTTTTGGACTACTATACCACGCTGGCCTAATGGGTTGGAATAGGGTTTGTTTGGGGTGCTGGGCTAGAAAACCTCCACGTGGTGCACCCTGGTAACGTTGGCGATGGTGATGTTTATCACCGCCAACGGCTAATATTCTAGCACGAAGAGGAGGCCATTTTCTTCGGCCATTCCAACAGAGCGGGCATGTTTGTCGATTCCTCTGTTGGCTCTTCGCTCTTCGGAGCAATGAGGAGAAAAACCTCGTTAAAAAATCACGAAGGGACCCTTTCACGGGTCGGAGTTTCTCCACTATTAGTGGTGGAGAAAGGAGAACGGACTTGGCGTACACTAACACTGCCGCCAAGTAGGCATTGGGAGATTTAATCTTCCTGCCACCGTCGTCATATCGTAATCTCGAGATGGGTGACGTAGTTACGTCTCACGGCTCTACTCGGGGACGAGGGTCTTGGCTTAACCGCCTGGACTGCGAGGAAGAAAACCTCTATAAAAAATTACCCCGAATCCCGTGTTCTGGTGCGTGACCAGGGGATGCATGGCTGATGGGTAGTTCAGTCGTAAGCGCACTCCCAGCCGGGGCACCTGCGGACCCCTCGGTTGGGAATAAATTTACGCTTGCCCGGGTACTGGGGGATCTCTGCCCGGGTCGACCATTAATTCTCCCCCACGCGTGGGATTAAATATGGAAAACAATAAACTAATACTAAATAAAGAAAACAAGGATAGAAAGAAGGAGAAAAAGGAAAGCGGAAGCAGTAAGCGAAAGCAGAAAAATTTAAGGACGGACGACATCTCTTCCAATGAAGAGAACGTATTGGTCGGGACACCTATCTCGGAGAGGCTCCCAGAAGTCTTTCTGGCTGCTGGGAGCCCAAGAAAATCGGAACGATTACGTTCCAGATCGGCTAATCCGACGGACGGAGGTAACTCCAGTACGACTATGGACGTACTGGAGTCGTCAGCGATGGAGTTCTGCGAAAGCAGGAAACGCGGGCGCTCCAGAGATGACGAAAGTGATACGTCCCAGGAGATGCTGCCTCCAAAAATGGGTAGCAGTCGAAGAGGGCGATCACGCACGCCGATCTCGATCCCATCAGGCTCTGTGTTTTCGAAGGCAGAAGCCTATAGAAGGGTCAGAGCGGAAGGCGAAAGCACAGCGGAGGAGGAGATTGTGGATCTCCTGCAGAAGATCCGAGAACCGGTGGAGGGGGGTTCCGTCTCCAATACACCGGTGGCGTTGCAGGAGAGAGCAAATGTGGGGGTGGCTATAATTCAAAAAGTGGCCACCAAATCCAGGAATCTTAAGAGTTCCTTTGTAAGGGCTCTTAAGGATTCCTCCTCCGCTATTGCCGGTGTCGTCGAAACCCTCATTGGGAACGTAGCTCGCCTGGAGGCTGCTAATGAACGCCTGACGGGGCAGGTGGCTGAACTGAGCACTCAGTTCGCCCAGTTTCGGGCGCAGACGGAAAGGCCTACTAAACAGGGCCCGGCTCTAAGGCAGCCTGCTCCCACTCCCGGTTCTGGTGACGTCCATGATGCCCACTTGCGCCAAATTCTTGACGCAGTGGGGCATATGCTGGACGGGCGTCTCGCGAGCCTCGAGGCCAGATTGCCTCCAGCCCCCATTGTTCGGCCGCCGCTCGCTGCCGATAAGCGAAAGGCCACATTAGCGTCGACTCAGATGTCCGTCACAGGTGGTCGCATATCATATGCGGCGGCTGTGTCGGTGTCTTCTACTCCGGTTGCTCCGAAGGTACAACAGGTAGTCAAGGCAGCAACCAAAGCAGGTACAACGAGGGCAAAGTCAAAAGCGGCAGTAAAGGCTGGAGCAAAATTGACCCCGCTCCCCACTCCTACACCTGACTCAACACCTGGACCCTCCACGTCTACTCCCTCCAATGATAGTTGGCAGGTAGTCGGAGGGCCAAAGAAGTCCCGAAAGCGGGATAAAAAGGCTGCACAAAGAGCAGCTTCTACCCCGCAGTCGCCGCCGGTGGCAATCGTCACTGCCAAAAAGCCACGGAAACTGCAGCCCCCAAAAACTGCGGCCGTAGTTGTCACCATATCACCGGCGACGGCTGATGGCGGGCTGTCCTATGCAGCCGTATTTAAAAAGGCCCGGGCTAGCCTCGCCAAGGATTTCGGGACGGTAGGGGTCAGGTTGCGCCTTGCCCAGACGGGAGCTCGAGTTCTAGAGTTTCCCGGGGCTGAAGGCGCAAAGACGGCGGACACTTTCGCCGAGAAGCTGCGGGGAATTTTCGCAGACACGGATGGTGTAAAGATCGCCAGGCCTACTAAGTGCGCTGAACTGCGTATCTCGGGCCTGGACGATTCCGTGACGGCCGAAGATGTCCGCGCTGCAGTTGGAGAGAGGACGGGTTGCAGCGTGGACAATATCAGGGTCGGCACCATCCGCCCCGGTCCAGGAGGGCTTGGCGCAGTGTGGGTCAGCTGTCCCGTGTCGTCGACTAAAATTTTGGGCGACGCCGGCAGACTACTCGTCGGTCTCGTTAGCGCTAGGATCACGGTCCTGGCGGCGAGACCGATGAGATGCTACAAATGTCTGGCATCGGGACACACACGCGCCAAGTGCGTGAGTTGTTTTGACTGCAGCGGACTATGCTTCCGCTGCGGTCGACCGGGGCACAAGGCGGCAGAGTGCTCTGCCGCCCCTCACTGTCCGGTTTGTGCGGCGGGTAACAAGCCCGCCAATCATCAGATTGGGCAGGGGGGCTGCAAACCTCCCCGTGATTCTCGGCAAGCGTTGGGGGTTAGCCAGTCGACCCAGGCTGCCTCCGATGCCGTTCGCACGTCGACATCGTCGCCCATGGAGGAGGCTGTAGAGACGGTCGAGTAATGGCCCAAGTCTCCAGCCTCCTAGTCCAGACGAACCTGAACCACTGTGCTGCGGCGCAGGACCTCTTCCTGCAAACCATGGCACAGTGGTCGATAGGTGTTGCCGTAGCCGCGGAGCCTTATTACGTTCCTCTCCGTCCAAACTGGTTGGGTGACCGGGACGGTTCCGTGGCAGTCGTCGGCTCCACGGCGGCTCATTCCCCGCCCTTGTCGCTAAGAGACAAGGGCACTGGATATGTTGCTGCCGATTGGGGGGGGATCACTGTATATGGTGTATACTTCTCCCCCAACCGGAGTTTGAACGACTTCGAGGTTTTCCTTAACAACTTGGAAACCTCGATGCGGCGTCTAACGTCTGGGCACGTCTTAGTGCTGGGGGACTTCAACGCAAAGTCCATTGCTTGGGGTTCCCCCAGGACGGACGCTAGGGGCGAGGCCGTAGAGGAGTGGGCGGCCTCGGTGGGCCTCTGTTTACTAAACAGGGGCTCCACCAACACGTGCGTGCGACAGCAGGGAGGGTCGATAGTGGACCTTTCGTTCGCTACCCCTGCCCTCGCCGCACGAGTAAGGAACTGGCGTGTCCTGGAAGAGGTTGAGACGCTCTCGGACCATCTCTATATCCGATTTGAGCTCTCCCGGTCCCAGGACGCCAGTAGGGGTCACGCGGCGCGGCGTTTTTCTCGCTTTCCGCGGTGGGCTGTAGCCAAATTAAATAGGGACCTACTAGAGGAGGCGGCCATTATTCACTCTTGGCTGTCTCCGCAGGCCCCGACCGAGGAGGTCGACATGGGGGCTGGTCGCTTCTGCGAAGCGATTACACAAATCTGTGATGCGGCCATGCCCCGCATCCGAGGTTGCCGGCCTCCACGGAAGGAGGTTTACTGGTGGTCCCAGGAGTTGGCGGACCTCCGTGCGGCCTGTACTCGTGCCCGGAGGTCCTACACCCGTAGTCGGCGGCGACACCGCGAAGAAGGCGGGGAGGACCAGCTTCATGAGGAGTACCGAGAGGCGCGGAAAACTCTGAAGCTGGCCATCAGCCGCGCCAAAGAAATTAAGAGAAAGGAAATGCTGGAGGGTCTCGATCGTGACCCCTGGGGTCGCCCCTATCGTGCGGCGCGACAAAAGCTCCGCACGTCGGGCCCCCCCCTTACAGAGACACTCCAGCCCAGCTTCCTGCGGGAAGTGGTCGAGGGCCTTTTCCCGCAGCGGGCGGAGCACACGTCCCCGTCGATGGCCTTCATGGTCGAAGACGACGGGGTGAACGAAGACAATGTTCCGCCCGTCAGGGAATCGGAGGTAGGGGCGGTTGTTCTACGGATCCGCTCTAAGAACACCGCCCCCGGGCCGGACGGGATACCTGCCCGAGTGCTAGCCCGAGCCCTCGAACACATGTCGGACCGCCTCAGGGAGGTCCTGGACGCTAGCTTGGCGTCCGGACGCTTTCCTGAGTGCTGGAAAAGCGGGAAGCTGGTCCTATTGAAGAAGCCGGGACGGCCAGCCGAATCGGTAGCGGCCTATAGGCCCATCGTGTTGCTGGACGAGGCGGGTAAACTGTTTGAGAGGATACTCTCTGCCTGCATCGTCCGGCACCTCTGCGAAGTGGGCCCCGATCTGTCGGACGCCCAATTTGGTTTTCGGGCGGGGCGTTCGACGGTCGATGCTGTGCTGCGCCTGAGGGCCGTTACCGAAGAGGCGGTGAGCTGTGGCGGCGTGCTGTTGGCGGTGTCCTTAGACATCGCCAACGCATTTAATAGTCTGCCATTTAGCTGCATCAGGGAAGCCCTCCACTACCACGGGGTGCCAGAGTACCTGAGGCGGCTTGTGGCAGACTATCTTGAGGAGCGTACCGTCATGTACGAGGACCGAGACGGTGTTCTGAGGCGGCGGCTCATGTCGTGCGGTGTTCCACAGGGGTCTGTCCTCGGACCACTCCTGTGGAACATGGGATACGACTGGGCCCTTCGAGGTCGCCTTCCCCCCGGGCTGGGCGTAATTTGTTACGCAGATGACACATTGGTCACGGCCCGGGGAGCAAACTTTCAAGAGGCGGCGCGCCTGGCCACCACGGGTGTCTCTCTGATGGTCGGGCGAATTGAGGCGCTGGGTTTGCGGGTGGCCCTGGACAAGACGGAGGCCCTTTTGTTCCATGGGCCCCGTCGTGGTCCACCCTCCGGCGCCTCCATCGTGGTTAATTCGGTCCTCGTACCGGTTCAGGCCCAGATGAAGTATCTGGGCCTGATCCTCGACGGCAGGTGGCTCTTCGACGAGCACTTCCGACAGCTTTCTCCAAAGCTGGTCGGCGCTGCTTCTGCCCTTGGGCGACTTTTGCCCAATCTGGGTGGAGCTAGCGTGGCGACGAGACGGCTATACACGGGGGTTGTCCGGTCAATGGCGCTGTATGGTGCACCGGTGTGGGCGGCGGCTCTGACCGCCCAGAATAGGGCTCGCCTCTGGCGCCCTCAGAGGATATTGGCGGTTAGAGCCATACGCGGTTACCGCACCGTATCGACGGAGGCGGCGTGCGCCTTGGCCGGAACTCCCCCGTGGGATTTGGAGGCGGAAGTGCTCGCCGAAGTTTATCGGCGGACGGCTGACTTCCGGGCGGGCAGCGGCATACGGCCCCCGCCCGAAGAGATACGCGAGTGGCGAGAGGCCGCTCGTCGAGCCACGATGGCTCGTTGGTCGTCCCGGCTGGGGGCTCCACGTGCTGGCTTTGCCGCCGTGGAAGCTCTCCAGCCGGTCATCGCCGAGTGGGCAGGGCGGCAGCACGGGACCCTTTCCTTCCGACTAACGCAGGTCCTTTCCGGGCACGGTTGCTTCGGGAAGTATCTGCACTCGGTCGCCAGGAGGGAATTGAGTCCCGCCTGTCACCACTGCGACTGCAGTGAGGACTCGGCTCAGCACACGCTAGCGGCTTGTTCCGCCTGGGCGGCGCAGCGTGGGGTCCTCACTGCAGTTATTGGAGGAGATCTCTCGCTACCGGCCATCATACGCTCCATGGCCGGTAGCGACAGTTGTTTTACCGCGGTCGCAACCTTCTGCGAAGACGTAATTTCGCGGAAGGAGGCGGCGGAGAAGGCCCGGGAGGACGATATCCACTCGGACCCAATTCGCCGCCGGCGAGCCGGGCGGCGGAGGCGCGCATACCAGCGCCTCATGCCGCCTTGAGTGTGGCCGCGGGTGGACGGGACGGGTTTTCCCCTCCATCCGCTACAATGGCCAGCCGCGAGGAGGCGACGTCCGCGTGTGCCGTACGTCGCCTAAAATAGAGAGTTTACCCATAGATGGTGCCCGCATTAGCGGGCAGGCGCTAGGAAGGATCTGGATGTCGTAATAGCAGCGGTTCCCGGATCTCTCCTATCTCAGGCGCAGAGTGGCACACCGTGTGGTTTTAGTCGGTCCGATTCCGACACACCACCCTGCCGTAAACCCCGGTGGGGTGACGGCCCGAGGGGGTTTCCACACGTTAAAAAAAAAAAAAAAAAAAAAAAGGGTTTGTTTCAAGTTTTCTTTCTCTTTGTAATGATGTTGTCTTGCATATTTTGTTCCCTTAGTCGCCTTTTACGACACCAACAAGATGAGTAGGTGTGGTAACACTATGTATTCTTAATCTGTCACCACACGGACATAACATAGTTACTACACATTTTTCTTTCAATTAATTTGTTTATTTAGGATAAGAGCTAACACAATCTATGCAAGTACAATTCAGTATAATATACATGTAAGACTGTGTCTATTGCGTGTCACTAGGGGACGCAAAATTAGGGATCTATTGAATTTTCTCTGCCCGGGTTTCCCAACTTGGTTCGAAACAATTCAGTTTGCTAATACGGTCGTATTTTGTCTCGCCCCAATATAGGACATATGGTTACCTAAATAATACCGGTTACATTCGGATGTGTATTTAAACGGTACAAGGATGGTCCGGAAAATAATGTCTTTGTAAAGGTGTACTTTATCCTTGTGTATGTGTGTTTGGTCTTATGTTATTATTTCACAAAATATTCGACAGAATCTATCCCTTTTGTTAGGAATTCATAATATTATTTTTTTATAAGTATTTAAGGTTGAATGACCGTCTTTCTATAAGAATTACAGAAGTCTCATAACGTATGTTATAAAAATAGATTTTTTTACTAAATTGGATTACTTTCTTATTGTTATTTGATACTTATAGAGATATTATTTTTTTCATTGAAATGAATAGTTGCATAAGTACATAAAAATATATTTTTCTTTTTATTTTAATCATATGAAATGTTTTTCTAGTAACCTAAGCAAAACAGTCGAAATGTAGACAGGTTCACTATGTCTGACTTTTAATTTTTCATTTGTCCCAGCTGTTATCTTTATCCATACTGGACAGGAATAGTCGTTGTCTCTTACAGTCGTAAGAGACAATTTTAATTATTTGTAAATATTCATACTTGCTTAACGCTACTGCGTTATTTTAATTTTACGCTTCGGAAATATTCATCCAATCGACACCTTGGTCACGCTGCAAGCTCATGAAGGCGGTTATCGACTTCCGTTAGCTATGTTTACAATAGGTTCCTTCGAAACATGTTTGACCGATCGCTCGCTGTGCAAATTTGATAATGACAGATGGCCTTTATCAAGTTATGCTCAATCAGCACTAAAAATCACATGTCAACTCAAACAATTTATTTTACAAGTCTCTGCAGTACTAACACATAATGTTTCTAGTTTATTTTTAGTTAACAAATCTGTTTTAATAAGTGTTTTGATATGTCTCAAGGATTTTAACAGAAGATCATTCTTTTATTTGATGTTTAAGTTTAGGAAACAATGACAGTTTTGCCAAAGAACTATATATAATTATTTCATTGTGATACTCTATGGATAGAATAAACAAAACACTATTCACCAATGTAAAATTTTACTCCATTTTGTGTTATTTCATCGGAAACAAGGAGCTGATAGCACTGAAACATAATGGATTACGTTTCTGTGTAATTAATGTGTAATAAAAAAGTTTGCACAAGAAGGTCACTACCGCATGCATAAAAAAAAAATGACAAACGCAATTTGGAAATGAAATTATTTTAAAATTTAACTAATTAGTGAAAATATGCAAAATGCAGTCTTAAAGTCGTCATACTAATCTAGCTTACTATTATTTAATGAGACATTGCTTTTCAGCTGTTATTCTTCTTTATAAGTCCGATAGGGAACGATATTGGGTATCTGTTCCGAAGCCTTTGATGCGGTGGCTCGTTTTTAACAGCAATGTACGAGTGCTATTACAAAGGGTATGGACAAACGTTGAAAACTGGACGTTCTGTTATATATATATATTCATAAAAAAATTGGCATACCTTTTTTTATTCGATACTGCTATATTAGTTACTTCTATGTATATTGTATCAATGAAAACCCTGTATGTAATAAATATATGATTAAATTGAAGAAGTCTGGTATGTACCTGTCTGGTACATGGTACATGTTTGGTATGTATAAATAATTTTCATGTCAGTTTTCTCGTTGTCAATATACTAAATTTGGTAAATGAGGCGAAATATCTGAAGCGTTTCGTATCTAGCAACTGGCGTGCAAGATCTATGTAAGAGCCGGTGAAAATCATCTTACATCCATCTGATAGCGAGATGATTTTTTTTTAATAGTTTGCCTATCACAAGAAATACGCAATTCGGAATTTCTAGACGTTGAGAGATTTTCAATCTTTTGGTATTTTTTTGAATATAACAACATAAAAACTACATGTTGTGTAGGTAATTTTTGGAATTGTTTATAATAACAATCTAATTACAAAACAATATAGACATATTTCAGTTATAAATCATTTATTTACTAAAGATCACATGTACAAGTACCGCCATTTACTTGATTTGGTGTGACTTATTAAAACTTTTAACGAGTGAGCGTAACAAAAATAAAATACTGTTTAATATAAAATACCATATTTAAAAGTGAAAATTTTACTACAGTTTCATATTTATACATAATTTTTACATTATATTACATACCTTCATTGATTAGGTCAATTTCATATAAATAATATACTTGTATTTTCTTTCTTTCACTTCTACCATATGCTTTATTCAATCATTATCATTATCATCTCACTAGGCCGCCATAATGTGGGTTATCATACTGCATTGTCTGCATTCACAATGGGTATGGTGAAGACAACTCTTGAATTCTATTCATACTTTCCATCAGGAATAGTAGAGTCACTTTAGCAGGGTCATAAATAAGTAAATAAATAAATAAATATTGACACGCCACACTGCGATTTCTAGCTTATAGATAAGCTAGAGATACTCTTATATAGATAGAGCATATTCTTATTATTTCACTTTGAATATTTAAAGCCTAAGTTTTTCATAATTTTAAGTATTATACATACTCGTATCTCGTTTCAAATTAGAAAAACTTTCGTTAATATTAACTTTTCCTAATAGACTGTCAATTATTACAATTTCAGGACCAAAATGTGTGAATCCTCAGATAAGTCCATGTCATCCAAACTATGCATGATGTTTGGTTTTGTCACTGGCAGAAGAGGAGACAACACTCCATATACACAGTTGGTATATACGTACATATATCCATTATCTCAGCAGTTTTTCCTACAACATCTTTCTTCTAAGGATAACTTATAAGAAAGTTTATATCTTTAGGCCATGTTTTTCCGATAAATTTAGATACATTAATAAATGTTTGCTTCTCCGAAGATGAACTAAGAGCCATTTTTTGAACGTTTTTCTTCTAAGAAGAAAAAAAAAAACAAGAAGCTAGCACAGCTTGGCATTAAACATATTAACAATTAAAAATATCAACAAAATAATTAACAAATAATAACAGCATAAAAATCAAAGAAACAAAAATACAATTAATATAAAGGAAATTGAGTCCAATGATTATCACGAAGGGCGTCTAAACATTCGTACAAATTAGTAAATATATTTAGTACAGTTATCTGCTAAGTATTTTACTGGAAATATTGCAAATCCTTATAAAAATTCCCTTTATGTGATTTGTTTACCTTTAGATTATTAAATCTAACCAAATGGAGTATAGATATAAACGTTTTAGATCTAATTTACAACACAGTAAGATAAGGGGCAAATTCAAATAACAATTATTTAGTTCAAGTACTATCTATACTCTTGTACTAGTACATCTACATAGTCACACAATAAATCAGAGAATTAAAATTGTTATAACTTCAATTTGCTTCGAAAAGCCAACTATTGAAGATAGTTGACTTTTCGAAGCAAACACAGAAACACACACGAACACAGAAATTAAAAATATGAAGTTAGTCATATACCTTACACTTAATAACAATAGTTTTGTTGTTAGTATGGTTTTTTATATTTCATGACCTTTGTCTACTTTTAAACTACCCCTACATTAAGCACTTAACACGAAAACAATTATACGTTCGAAACTTTAATTAAACAATGAAGCGTGAAAGCTTCAATTTTGTTTTATTAAACAGTAATCAAAAGTACCGAGGCTTATTTTTATTTAATGTTGAAAATGACTGACGAAGTTTGCAGTAAAATTTGTTGCATACTCTAGCTTAATCCAAAGCTCAAGAAACTTTTATACTGTTGTGTTTACATAGGGTCTTTACACCTGTTAGCGACCCAATTCAAACTTACAAAAGAAAATATTATCTTTATGCAATATGGTACATATAAGTGAAAATTAGTTCCATGTCAAATTTATTGTTTTATGTCAAAACTAGAGTGTACTACTCTAGTTTTGACATAAAACAATAAATATTATAGCTTCATCCATGAATTATTATAAAATGGTGAAAATATAGCCACAACGTGAATTTAAGACCCCCGGTGAGTCGATTTGCCACCACTATTTTAATATGATAAATAAGCCAATAAAATACTTATAACTGATTTAAAAATATTATTAATTATATATTTTAACTCTCTAGGCCGTCATAGCGTGGATTGCCATACTGCATTGTCTTTATTTACAGTGAGTTTGGCAGCCATCACTCTTGGATTCTATTTATGCTTTTCATCAGGCAGAGTAGAGTCGCTTTGGTAAATGTCTATAAAAAAAGGCATAAACCATAATGTCGTCAAAAATATTATAATTTTTAAATATTTGGCAGTTTTATTGATATTTACTTACATTTTTCAGATAAAATACAAATTATTTACGTTTTTCGGTTTTGAAAGGGGCTTGTGGCTAAGTCGTCACCAAACTGGATAACATACTCGTATTGTAGTGTTAGACAATCCTAGTCAGTTTAGACTATAGATAGGTGACCATTTTCTTAACACATTGAGAGCCCTCTGTGTATCAGAGTCACCACACGAATATCTATGTCAATCGTTACGAGTAGTTGGAACCCCAAAAAGTCCGTAAATAGACTTTCTACTGTACTTTTATATTACCTACTTGGTTCGTGGAGGTGTGATGGCAGACGCTGCACGTAAAAGAAATAAAATTCAGCTGTATGACAGTAAACTCCAAGCCGATCCCAGTTCCCATTTTGATACGAGGAATCTGATTTCTGATGATTTTTGATAAAAACTTAATTAAAAAAAGAACCTTTTTTCTGTATATATAGCAGTACCAATGTGTCTAATCTAAGAATAAAAAAACAGACACCCAGTCTAGATCCCGATCACAATCTCAGCACAAAATTATGCCTTGCTAGTTGCGATAATGAAAAAGTTTAAAGGTATATGAGAGTTTACTTTGTCTAATAACTTAACATGTAGAAGTAAAACTCATCTAAGTATAAGCAGCTACCAAAATATATTTTCTTAGTTTAAGCATATAGATAAGTTCATGCCAAAAATGAGACAGACCGGAAACATATCATTCTCAAGCTTACTTAAGAATGGTACGTTAACATAAATATCATATATCTTTTTTAAGAGCTAACTGGAAACGGTACTCAACGTTAAAAAAGAGAAATGTTATGAAAGTCTGTGTACATCCCAGATCTAAGTGGACGCCAGCAGTGGCAGCCAAAATGCTGGAGACTGCAATATTATAATACAACAATCTTATGAATATGTTTTGTCGTTAAGATTTTCAGTGTCGCTTTGTTCTTATCAGTTTCCACCAAAGTACTAAATTCTCTAGTTGTTTAATAGAAGCGTTGTGAACGAAGAGAATTCTTTAAAAGCTCTACACCGACAAAATGTAGTTTATGAATAAATATTCTGAACAGAATATCTCTGTTACACAGAGAGACTTTTGAACTAAATGAACGGTTAAGCCTTTGAACGATGCGATATGCGACGGGAACTCAAATAAAATAGATAGGTATTTTAGAGAACCTTTGTTGTTCCTCTTTCTGTGTTAATAACTCAGGGTTTTGCGCGTCTATTGTTTGGAATAAATATAATTTCTTTTTCTTCATTTATCTTCATATTACAAATGGGTTCACTTTATTACACAAATTAACTAGGGGAAAAGTCACATATGAATATTAGGGTGTCCCTTATATGACAAAAAAAATTTTTTTTTCGAATTTCGAAATGCATACCCTCTATAATTTTTACTAATGCTATAAGATACTTAAATATAAAATTTTATCAATCTAGCATAATTGCAACCAGTGCCGACCGAGCTTCAAAGTTTAGTAAAAAACGTGTTTTGTCCTAAAATTTCAGTCTGCTATAATTTCACTATAAATGCAATGAATTAAGTGAATAAAATTAAATAATAAATTAGATGAACATTAATCTTTAATTAAAAACATAAAGAAATAAGAATCATTCAGGGTAACTTCTTTTTAGAGTAGTTTTTTTACAGTCTGGATACAATTTAGATGTTCCTGGACACAGCGCAGCAAGAACTGTTTTTGTTCTTCTTCAGCCGTGATAAGTCCGTTAAAATCTTGCATTAATTTAACAGCCCTTTCAGCAGTATCATTTACAACTCTCAAATAACTTATTCTTCTTTTAGCCTCCAGAAAAGCAGCATTGTTATTCCAAGAAGATACATCTTCCTTTAGAAAACTGTCGTCGATCTGCAGTCGTGATAAAAATTGTTTGCTCTTTTCCGATACGAAATCATCCAGTGCTTTGTCTAAAAAAAAAGAAAAATAAGTTAAATAACAAATAAAAATCAACAACAATTTTGAAAATAAATAAATAAGTATTGGACATTGAAATTGAAATCCAACAAAAAGTCAATTTAACTTACCAAATAACTTTTGAGTCAGTTCTTCCTTCGACGGGTCATAGCGTTTGCTAAAATCCGAGATTTTGTCCCTGTTGAAGTTGGCAATCATCTTCTTCTTAGTTTGGTTGTCAACTTCATCATCAAATAGTGATAGAATGACTGTCTCTTCACATAAATACCACAAGTGATGGCTGAACTTGCTTATAGAAGCTTTAGAAATTGTTGCGTCAACTTTTTCATACTCTTTTAACATCTTCAAGAAGCGCAAATCTTGATTAGGTGCTTTGGTCGCCACTGTACATTCGAGCCAAGGTTTAACATACAATATTACGAGAAATAAGCAAACATCTTGTAGAGCCTTTTTGTCCTTCGCAGTTACTCTGCATTGTGACTGAAGTAAACATATTTTTAAAGAATAGATCGCTCTCGCCATCCAGCGTGCCTGATGTATAGCTCCGGGGGGCCTTAGTTTTAATTTTTCCTCTGTGTCTCCTCCTAAAAATATTACGCACAGTTCGACCAATTCGCGGTAATCATCTCTTACAAAATCTTTATCTAATTCTGTCTTATAAAATAGTAACAACGCTTGAATGTCTGTCTCGGCAACCCGTGCTTTTACGAAATTAAGAGATGGTTCAATTTTAGTACAATCAATGTTTTTCCAATTTTCTTGGAACTTTTTGAACATCGGAATATCTGGGCTTCTAGTAATTTGCTTAATCTTGGTTTCAAAGACAGCTTTTAGGACCAATTCATAAACATGATGACGACAGGCGAAAAGCAACAATTCTCTTCCTAAAGTTTGCTCCAAAATAGCACAAGCTCCATTGAAACGGCCCATATTGGAAGCTGTTGTGTCGCAGCACATTATTTGCACTTTATCATAAAGGTTCCAGTCAAAGAGAGCTGCTGATACAGCCTTCGCTTGATGTTTTCCAGAAGAACTTTCTAGTTTCGGCACTGCAAGAAGCTGCTCTCTATCGTCAAATGAAGCTATAACTGGCAAGCGTTCTTCTTTTGAACTCCGTACATCCAACCCCGGTAATAGTTTTCCATCCCAATGGACTGTGACTATGTCGGGTACATTGTTTTGGAAGTTAGATTTTATTGCTTCTGCCCTTGATTTTCTAGTTTCAGTACGAATTCGCTGAATCGAGGATTTGTTAATACAGAAATCATCGCTGCTCAGACCAAGCGCTTCTACCACCGCATTAAGAATGTAAACGGTATCTCTAATGCTTAACTGGCATCGATCTAAAGCTGCAACTAGTTTAGGTGTTATAAGATTCTTTCTACCTCTTTTTGAACTTTGTTCATGGCAGGGAACGTCCGGCAAGCTGAGTTCAGAATTCAAGATCTGTTCTTCGTCTGAATCTTCTACACTGTCTAAGTTATTTGTGGTGGAAGTAGATGCAACAGCTAGTGATTCTCTTTGTCTTACAATCTTTTCCTCTTCTTCCAATCGTCGTTGTCTAGATCTTTGTTCTTTTTCCGCCAATTTTTTATCTACACCACCTAAGCATCCCGGTCGACCTGGCGAGAGAGCCAAGTCGACCGAGATGCTTTCATTAAAAATAGGTAGAGGTGTTTCATTAAAAATAATTTATCTTCCTCTATTTTCATTCTCTCAAAAGCATCAGCATGTGCAATATCAAACAAATTATCAAGATTAATTATAAAATTGTTCTCACGACTCTTAAACGTAATCTGAGTTTTCTTACAATTTTTTTGCAACTCTCTCCAAACATGATATAAATCAATAAGTTTCTTCACGCAGTTAGGAAATGCCCTTGTTGGAATTCTTGCTTTTTCCCAATATATGATGCACTCCCTAATCACAAGATTTGCACTTTCACTAACAGTCAATTTAACCTCACGAATATTGTAAAATAGGACTGAGAGAACTTGTCGATTAGATGGTAATTTTGCACCATTTATTTGGTAGCTAGTCAATCCGATAAGAAAAATATTTTGTTTATCACTCCGTAATTCCACCGACATGTTTACGCACTAAACAATGAAGCACTAATAGTCTCAAAAATCACGTACGAAATGGCAAATAAAACATGTCGTAACAGGTCACTGGGCAGTACTTAAGCAACTTGTATCGACAAGTTTAAATAGCAAGTCGGCACGGGTTATCGTTTATATATCGAACTAATATTTTTTTCTAGACAATATAGGGTTATTACGAAACTTTTAAGAAGGTATGCGTAAAAAAATATCGAACTTGAAATTTAAGGGACACCCTAGAATATGCTTTATTGAATGACTAATATTGCGCCTATACACCGATTTACAACCAAATAATAGTTTGCATTTTTGTAATAAAATACAAATACAATTAAATCCGAAACACTTTATAACTTTTTAAAACTTATACACAAAAATTTGAAATCGATTTATGAACTAAACAATCCTGTGACTAAAATATTTCCAAAACGTTCAAAAATCTTAAAAATATTATTTCTGCAAAACTACTTATCATCGGTAGAGTTTTTATTAAAAAAATATTAAATTTGAACTCTACAGAAAAATAATTATGATTACTGCAGAAAATAACTTCATTTCAAAATTCTACACTTACGTACATATCAATAAATCGGTAGAAAAAACTCAGCAGAAACGTTTCTATTAAAGTAAAACAGAAATACGCCTTTTATTATTTTTATAAATCCATTACAGTCGTTTTAAATGCACGTTATCATCACAAAGACATACGTTAAAAGCCAGTCATTCCAATTTGATAAAACCATTCACCGTAATCCAATAATTGCAGTAAAATACACAGTTAATAATGCCGTACTTAATCTGCTACTGTTTTATTCATCAATACGCTTCACTCAGTCTTACATTACGTAACGAAACATGAGTATAGGCAACTTAAATATGTAAATAACCATTTTTCTATTATAAAACCCACGTGAAACGGAAGCCGTCTACCGTCTAGTGATTTATGTAATAATTGTAAAGAATGCACACCATATAATTATGGGTCAATAGCCAGTATGTATTGTGAGCCTTTCGGTTATAATTTACAGAAATTGAATTCTGGCTAATGCCGGCAATTTGCATAATAATCAACGGTTATGGTACGATTTAAGTTTTCGCCTCAGCACGAGCCAATCTATATTCACTCTTTGTTATTTTTTACTATATTCTGCTACTATCAAATTGAAAGCGAGATATGCAAGGAAACCTCGAATTAATAAAGAGGACGTTATGAAATGTTGGCTGGCTAAGACAGCAGATACATATTTACGAATTTATAACATAATTCTACTAACAGACGTGGTATAGTAAGTTACAGCAGCGGAAAGTGATTGATGTGAGCCTTGAACTGTCCTCTGTGTTATCTCAGTTACTTTTGACCTGGTTCTTTAAAGTTGAGAAAGAAAAGCCATTACTGACACGCAATGAACAAACCACTTAGCTGTCTTCTTTCTTCTCCATCCCCTTTTTAGAGAAATACTATAGTATTAGCAACGGCTCAACCCTCGTAACCAAGATATGGAGATGGCTATAAGTGTCATGTGTGCAGTCACAAACTGAGCGTAGGTGAATAATAATAGAGTCTACCGTGAAAAGTGAACTTAAATGTAGTCCAGCTAGTAGAGGAAACCAACTTGTCGAATTTGGGGTTAGTGCTAAACAAAGGCCATTTGTTGGTGTTTGATAATGCCATAAGGCGAAACTGGTCAGGTCAAGTCTCATCGAAAAGTGGAATATAAATCACTTGTATTTACATTCCACTGTCTGAAATAAATTCAATTACTACAGATAAATAATCGAATAAATACTATAGATATTTCAACAAATTCCACCAAGTGCTTACAATCGAGATTATATCGTTTACATCAATATCACTTATATCATTATGTCATCGTATTACCTAGTTCTTTCATTGCTAACACAATACAAAATAGTCTATCTGGACAACTCCATACTAATCTTTAAATGAAATATTTCTGTCCAAAACAATCTGGGTACTAATGATTCGAGGGCTAATGAACGTCACCTGAAAATCAAATCCGCTTTTAAATAATACGGTTCACAGCAGGCTCTATATGAAAGGACCTTTTAATTACCACTGCTTCGATGCAGTATAGCTGGCTATAAGACAACAAAGAGAATCAATTATTTGCACGCCGTGACTAAAGTACCCGCGAACTTATATGTAATAGGTAATATGAATAATCTTACTGGCTAAATTAATGATCAACCTATTTGTTATTACAAAGATTTTAGGAAAAAAATGTGTGGCGACTTCCACATTATAGCACAAAGATGACCACATTACAGAAGGGTTGATGTTGGGATGTTGTATATATGCTAATTGCCTCGCGAATCTCTGTTTCGCGATACAGGTTTGGTAGTTGCTTCGTAGTTCATTACTTTCATATGTTTCGTTCCTACTTTACAGTTCGATGTATCTTCGCTAGATAGCTCTGTTGTATATTTTTCTTTATGCTGTAATGTGGAAGTCGACACAAATGGCTTGTGTAATGGTTATTTGTTTGTAGTATGTAGTACGTTTTTATGAAGGACAAACGAGTAGACGGGTCATTTGACAGTAAGCGACTACCGACATGAATCCGGTAATAGAGGAATACGACCCGTGTCATTGCACTATACAAATTATACAACCAAACATTGATTCTTTTTTTAATGAGTTTAGAAATAATACAATAAAACACACTAAACCATGTATTTTACCTATTTTTATACATTTTAAGCTCAAAAGAATATGTATATTTGATTATAATGAAATGGTTTACTCAAATTGGATTAAAAAGCTTCAAATTTGAAAGATTTAGTTTTTATTACAAAAAACGTCGCTCAATGCTTTGTGATAAACAATTTAATTAATTGTCAAGTAGGCGTGTCTCGCTTGTATCCTCTATATTTGAACAAAGCTAAAGCGAATTAACTAATTTCCATAAAATTACTCGAGTTTCCGTACCTTAATTGTGAAATACATACTTTAATGTTGTTAATTGCAGACGTGTAATGCTTATTGAGCTGGTGCATTTAATTGAGTCACGACGGCAATGTACGACTATATTTACTTTAGAGAAACGATTTCATTTCCCTGTTTTGTTATTTATAAAATGAATTTCTTTTTGATTAACATTTAGTTTAAATGAGATTTAACTTTTATAGAAAAGTCGTGTTAGATTTATTTATATTAACTTTTGTGATTATTTGACTGCACGGTTGGCCTAGTGGTTTAAGCGGTCGACACGTATGGGACAACACTTTGTGTGATCCATAAGTTGTTGTTCTGAGTCTGGACGTTCTTCGTGTCCGTTTCTTGAATGTTTGTAAAGGCCCCCGCGACACAGGATTTATGCCTAGTGTGGGCGTTGTCTTTTTAAAAAGAAAGAGAAGAGAGAAGACATTATAAAGTAGGCTAAATGTGTGATATTGATTAACATAGTGTAATGTTAATTTTTCAATTATTTATTTGTCTGTTACCTCACCTTTACTATCATTACAGGTAAACCTAAATTTTCGTAAAGGAAGAATTTATACCATTAATGGCATTGTTAAGTTGCTTCATTACAAGTTTTAATGGAGCATTATAATAAAAATATTTTTATTTGACACAATAGCATAAGTCAGGTACCTTTTTATTATTATTTTCAAACAATGCTTATTTAACACGCAAAATTTTTGAATATAACGATAATTAACTTCTTTTAAGATCGGAAACGTTAGAATTCCTCGAAAGCTTGTTCCACGGAAGGACTTACTGAACATATAAATAGGCTTAAACTTTGATTACTATACAAGGTTTACGTTCGTATATAAGTAAGTTTATAGGCACACAGCCTAATTTAGTAATTGTTTGTGCTTACAAAAAAAATCTCAAGAAAATTGGTGAATTTTGATGGATTTGCTCCGTTATAACTGATTGAGGACTTTCGCCGCTTTTATATATACACTTAGTTTTTATTGTATAGTGGGATTTATACGCGAAGAAATTATTCAAAAGGTTACTATATCTTCTATTTCCAGATGTTTCGAACGGGTTATATACCGCTCGTGGTCACGGTTAGACTGTATCCACTATATTTATCTTTTCATGGTTACCATAGTTAGTGATATATTGTCTTATAACAAGATAAAATGAAGAGTATGGGTTTCTGATCACCATAAATTAATAATTCTTTTTACTATACTATAAGAAAATTTTATTTATAGTAAACTAGAGACAAGAAAGTTTTTATAAAAATCATTCGCATCTGATTCACTTATTTTATGGACAAATCCTACTAATGTTATAAATGCGAAAGTTTGTACTAATGTTACTCTTTCAGGAGAAAAACTACTAGACGAATTTAGATGAAAGTTCACAGTAATATAGTTTATGCATAATATAATTTTGGTCGTAATATAACGATACATGTCAATTAAGTCGAAAAAATCTGGCCTCTGAGAGTTTGATATTGGCGTACCCTGCCTAAACTATTGAAATTACACAAAGATAATGTACCGTAGGATTGTTAGTATGTTAAAAGAAAATATTTAAAACGATCTGTTACGTTAATGTAGCAGATCAAATTCCACGCGATCGAAGCCGCGGGCAAAAGCTAGTAATCGATACAAATGATGTGCAGTTATAGCTTTATCTAATTTTTGTGTTAATAAAACATTTTCTTTGTATTGCTCCAATATAGATAACGAATATAACTCTTTTGTATCTGAGAACCCGTGTATAAACGTCATTCGATGAAATACATTCGTACGAAACGGTCGACCTTTCACCAGTTTCTAGTTAGATATTTCAGTGCCTGTACTAAATTATTTATGAGGGTTTTTCTTTACAATACATTACTAGTTCATCGTTTTGCTCGAGACGACCTTGGTCCTCGTTCCTTCTTATTACCTGATATTTCCACGTAAATAAGTTTTGATGTACCATTTTACTTATATTCTACTGTAGGTCATCTCTTGTATAACATCTCAAATGATATTGTACAATCAATATTAGCTAGTCAGGTGATCTATACATCTGTGATTGAAATGTCGAAATTTTGTATTGTGTTCAAGAAATACAAAATTTTATACACATATGACAAATCTATATAAAATATAGATTTAGCACACATATGCTACAAGCATAACTAGTAGAATCATCTATTTCAAAAACCTGCTTTGCAGTTTATCCACGATGTATTTTTTTTATCTCAGCTTGGAAATCTTCTTTTATGAATAACAAAGAAAAACAGGTAATAAATTTTATTATCATTTCATATTTCACTACACCCTGTATTCTATGAAGAGCAAATTGTTTAATAAATGATAAAATTAATCCTAGCGATTTCATACTCGTTTAAAAACAAGGAGAATACTGGCAAAGTGCAATTTAAAGACGTAAGAATTATTAATGAGTAATGGCTTTACCGCTCGATTATTTCAAATTCTCGATTGTGTAAGGTTTGTGAACGTTTACATATGGTCAGTAGTGATGTGACATATGACGGGTATTTGTATTATTCACTCGAGGTGAAAAAATCGTGAATACAGGTATAAGAATATTTTGAACAATAAAGTAAGTAAATGAAAAATGGTAGTACTTGTATACAGAATAACAATTATTTGATATATCTGTTTTTTTTACATTTATTGTAATATTAAAAAAAAAGAAAAATTTTAGTTTGTTTATTGAAGTTAACGCTTGGTTTAATTAATTTTATGAAAAGTTACTAATGTTCTTATAGAATTTATATTTTAATACCTAATTTTTTAAGAATAGTTGTAACATTTAATGGTAACTTTTGAAAATGCAATAAGACAAGACTAATCAAATCGAGAATGCAGTAGAGGCACGGTGACTTCAGTACGAACATGCCGGTTCAACCGGAGCAGTACTACCCTATCACAGAAGATCAACCTAAAGCGACAGCATCCATGCTGTCGTGTTTCATTAGTATGTGCGAGACCGGAGGCCTATTGATGCAGGGGTGACAGTTATCGTGGTAAGTTTGTGAGCCTTACACGACGCCACGACAACTGTTATGTCTTTTATATCTCCAAGAGGGGCGTCAAAAAGCATTTCACTAGGCCGCCATTGTGTGGGCCACCATGCTGCATTGTCTCTTAAAAATAAAAGAAAATACAATCATTTCTCAATAAATAGTGAAGTTTAAGTAAAAAGAAGTTCACTCTTATCGTATGATATGGTTCAAATAACTATTAGGTACTAGGTAAGGTTTTTTATCATTTTTGTTTGTCGTATTTTTTGTGTTTCTGTAGAAGGCATAACCAAATTCAATCTCAAATACATAAAAAAAAATTAAAGATTTTTCAAATACATAAACAGATTCATCGTCAAAATATATGCATTTATAAGTTAAAATCTTTCACAAGTTTAAAAGATACGTAATAAAATATTTTTTTTTAGAAAGAGCCATCGAGTTTAATAGAATTTGGACTGTTAGCAATTCTTCAATCCAAAGCTTTATTATAACTCAAAGGATAAAATTGCTCAGTGAAATTTTTATTCAAGACTTACCACTTATGAGATTACTTGAAAAGGGATTGGCACTTATGAATAGAGAAGAATTGAATATTTTTTTACATTTATTTTTTACACTTATTTATATTTTAGTATTAGTATATGTCTAAAAATATAATAATGTCTAATAATATACAATTTTGTTTTAAAACTACTACATTTTATCCGGCACATACGCGTATAAAGTACTCAACTTTATATCGTTAATTTGAGTTGTAATCAAACAACCTTTAAAAGTTTACTGATGGACATAGGCCTCTCGGAAAGGTTGTTTTGCCCTACTATACCACACTAGCCAGACGGGTTGGTGTAGAGTTTTTATAAAGTTTTTCTTCTCTTGTCCTTAAATCGTGTCTTACGTAATTTGCTCGCTTAGTCTCTTCTTACGACACCCACAGCATGAATAAGGGTAGTGACACTCTGTATTGTTAATCCGCCACCACACGAGTTGTTAGGGATTGTCATACTCATCGGTCCTTATTTATCAATAATTCGCCTTTGTTACGGACAACATCTATAAGAATTTCATTATTACACGTATACATAAATATTATTCATTTTTATCATTCAAATCTTTCATGATTGTACCAGTTAGACATTTGAATGTCGTCATTTGAAGTTTATGACAATGGCTTAAGCAAATATGTTTCTAATTTATACAATAGAAATAAATTTAGAAATGAGAACTTGAAAAACATATTTCAAACCACTTGTCCTCGAGTATAAACTATCCCATTTCTACACAACATAATAACACAGTGTGGGAGCGAGTCGTTTGTCATGCTAACTAGCCCACCGCTTAATTGCACCCCATCTGCAGCTTGATTGGCGTTTCATTCGGATAATTGTTATCCAATTTAAACTTAATAACCTGTTCACAGTCATTTGTATAACCTGATGCTCTTCTAGAGATTATTTAAAGCGTTATATGAAATTTATTAACCTATTTTAAATATGGTTTACGTGATCGATTAATATATTGTAGCTTTTAAAGAAACGATAAACTATTATTGACATATATTAGTAAATAAATAATAAATAACCTTACACTTCTTACATACGGCTGACAACTAGACTGCTGATATACATGTATAGATATTTCTAAATATCTTCGTATCCCGACTAATGTTATAAGTGTAAATGTAAGTTTGTTTGTTAAGAATTCACGCGAAAACTACTCAACCGATCATCATGAAATTTTGTACACATGTTCTTGGAGGTATCAGAAGTAATAAGATACTTTAAAAGAATAAAAAATAAAATGAACTGTTACGAAACTCAATGTGGCAGACCAAATTCCACGCGAGCGAAGAATGCGGGCAAAAGCTAGTTAGAAATAAAATACACCAAGACACAGAATAAATAATGATGCTCATTACATAAATATTTGTTCTGGGTGGGAATTTAACTCACGACCTCCGGCCTAGCGGTCAGGGCTTCAAACCACTAGACCAACAGGTCCGTTTAGTGTTATAAACATACATAACAAAAAACCTTTATCATTCTTTGTTTACCTGTGAAGGTAAGTTATTGAATACGCGGTAATTTTACTGTTGTTAGTTTGTTTGTTGTTTGTTAGTTTACAGGGGTTACTATATTTGAAAATTTCTTGTTACTTTGTAAATTAATATATGTGGTTTCTTTAAAGTCAAATAAAACATATACAATGACAAACAAAAGTAAATGATGACAATTACGATTTAAAAAGTTTATTGAATTGTGTTTTAGCAGTTAGTAAACATATATAAAATGAAATAGTGTAAAATTCTAATAAAATGACTTTGAACAAAACATCTATATTTTATATTTTTCAAGTTACTATACTCGTCCATGTCTTCGATAGCCCACTCTTTAGGCCCATAGCACACGGCGTATTTTATACGCGCAGGCGAAGCGCGTATTAGGAACGCGCATTATCGGCGCAGTAGACGCCGATTGTTGCGTTTGCATTGATGATATAAGCGCGCGCATGAAGCGCGTATACGCGCTTCTATTGCGCGTATACGGGCGTACAAATGAGCGGAGTAGAGATAGAGGGGGACAACGGACGCCATTGTACAACTAGAGAGAGGAGTCTCTGATCAAAACGCAAAGGCCACGAGCGACTACAGCTCGTATACGCGCAGTAGAAGTGCGTATAGCCGAAGTAGAAGCGTGTTTCACGACCGCATTGTGTGCTTAAGTTACAAAGTTGCGTTCAAATCTCCGTGTCTGCGTGTCGCCTGCGCGTATAAAATACGCCGTGTGCTATTTGTCATACATTAGAAAATGCAACCCGGTCAAAATATTATTAATTTAAAAACAAGTAATAATCGTTTTGATTCATTCTCGTATAAATAATTATGGTAATCTACGGTCACTTATTCATTTCATTCCATCATGTATGAGGATTATTGAATTAGATGTCAAGAGCTTTTATTACGGTGGTCCACAGTGTAGGCTTAATTTCAGTAGTGGACGGTTGGGTCAAGTATTGTACACCCCATTTTCCAATTACGAAACGACTCCGTATTTACTCAGGTTTGGTTACCGCTACTAGTATCCCCACAAGTTGGAGTGTTCCTTATATAGGTGGTTTAATGGCATTTGTATTCATTTTTATTAAATGGAGTACTCGTAGATAAACTTGTATTTAAGACTAGGAATGCCATTTGTTTATCTAAGTCTTTAGGTCAAAGGTTTTTTGAGTAGTCAGCGGTAAGGAAACAAAACTTAGAAATTATCTTGTATACGGAGTTTATATTTTGTCGTTTTTTCTGATATTCTAATAAACCGAGACCTCATTTTTGGTAACTCTGTATCTCTGTATCCAGGGTCCAGAATTTATAGTGTTATTCTCTTTATTACATATATGCATATTTATAACATTTTCAAATAAATTATTAAAAATAAAAATAATAGCGGACCAGTGACTTCGAATACAGGGACCAAAAAATCAGTGGTTTTGGTTTCTAAGACATTAACCACTATGCGAGCCGTGACAAGGAGGCCTACCTTCTGTATCCCTTGATTCAGATTTCTAACGTGAGCCTCTTAAGGTGTCAGTTGAGGCTCTCGGCTATCAGTCCATGAGTAGATACTACTGTAATGTTATTATTACTATACATTCCAAAGTCAAAATCACAAGTTTGAAAGTTTTAAAAAGGTGTATTCGAATCTTGTAATCTACAAAACAAATCAATTTGCACACTATATTGATTTTGTATGTGTTTATAAACATCAAGGCTAGTCATAGAAGAAATATTGTCCAAAATGAAATGAATAACTACCATCTTCATCATCCATTACATTTTTATCATTTTGCACGTCATATAACGACCACAAAAGAGAGGTAATTTCATGTTTTGTCGTGTAGGTTTAGTAAAACTTATAAATCTCTTTTCTCTAATGGTTAATCGTACTCTAATAGCAGTAGAAGTGTTTTCTATTTCCAAAAGTATTTTAGTCTACGTCACTACTAAATCTTTTTACACTTTGAAGTGTATTTGAATACGCTATGTAGTTTACACTCATTTGATTGAGCTTACAACATGCGAATACTGAAGCAAACACATGAATCTTCTTATGTCTTCCTAAGCTCTGATTATAAGTTAGTTGTTATTGCACAAGCGTTAGCGAGAAAAAATAGTTATAATACCATCATAATATTAAAATTTAAGCATGAAAGGAGTCCAAATTAAATTAAGATAAATTGTAAAATATCCAATTATTCAAAAAAAAAATTACATCACAATCATTAGCTTTTTATTATTGAATATTTTCTAATAAACTACACTGAGCTGGATTGGCAGCAGGCTCTTATCATGCTATTTTTTCACCGTTTTACCTACGTGAAATGGCGTGTACCTACGTGACATCACACCATGCTGCAGACATAAAAATACTACTATTATATAATGCTATTACGTTAATAGTTCCTCATAACGCTTAACTGTCATAAATTTGAAGAAATTGAATAAATTAAATTCAAAAGATTGATATTTCATGCATCTTACTTAATGTTTAAAAATCATAACCATGCATGGTATTGGATATGCATTATATTGGATATAATTTATAGATCATAACTAGGCAATTTATTACATGTAAAAAACCTAATTTTTTTTTACTTATAAGAACACGTAGATACATATAAAACTTATAAAACTGAACCACGAGGTGGGCCCTGGTTTCCAGTTCTCTACATATCTCTTACAATTTATTACAATCTTCGACTCTTTTCTCTTTCGCGTTTCTTATCTCACCTAGCTGATTCGCCATATTCGTTTTCCTTATCCAAATTTACCTCATCTTTTACCCCATCTAAAATTGTTACCAAACGGCTAGAAAAGAAATGAACAGAATTATATACAGCGTTTTGGACTACATCGATCCTAAATATACTTACAAAAATAGTTTAGTTAAAGATTAATTCTTTAATTGAGTTACATTGTGTATTTAATTACACAATTCATGCAGTTAGAAGCATAGTGCCCTACAATATTACTTTACTAAAATTCAGGAAAGACAAGTAATTACCTTCAATCAACCTATCGCGGTCCACTGCTGAACGAAGGTCTCTCCCCAGGAACGCCAATCATCCCGGTCTTGGGCATTTCGCATCCATCGGCTACCAGCCACCTTCTTCAAGTCGTCGGTCCATCGCGCCACAGGGTGCCCTACATTACGTTTGCCCAATCGTGGTATCCACTCTAGTACACTTCGGCTCCAGCAACCATTGGTTCGTCTAGAGACATGGCGGGCCCACTTCCACTTCAGCATACTGATTCTACGTGCGATGTCAGTTACTCTAGTTCTCTGTCGAACAACCTCGTTACGAATTTTAACAGCCAGAGAAACACCCAGCCTCGCACGCTCCATCGCACGCTGAGCTATTTTAAACTTACCTACTTTAGCTATTACTTTGCTTTCCATAAAAAATATAATTTTAAGTTATGTTTAATGATAAGAGTTTAGTAGAACTATAAAAACTAGTAAATTAATAATGACGTAATGTGTATACGAGTATATATCGATTCGTCGAACTGTTACTATATATTTTATAGTACTACTAGTAAGAAGAACTACTAGTGTTCTATGATCTTGCCGTTAAAAGAACGTATTTCCACCTTATTATAAGATTAATAATATTTGACAATTTTTGGCGGTGCCATGCTTCTGGAACCGGCCGGTGCCCGACCCATTCTCGAGAATGTTCGTGCCACGTTATATTTGGATCGATCTATTATCACAGATAGGACTATTATTACCAAAGGCCAGACATTGTGGTGATAGATCGATTAGAGCACCTCACAATGAGTGCCGATACTTGGAATGTGGATTCAGTGATCATAATTTCGATAGTCGTTTGTGCTCACGGATTGATAGCCAAGAGCCTCCACCAACACCTTAAGAGGCTCACGTTAGAAGGCTGGATCAAGGATTGAAGTATAAGGCATGACGCCTTGACACGGCACGTATAGTGAGCAGGTTCCTGTCTTTGGAGCTCTAACCACCAGTGTCTTGGTCCCTGTATCCAATGTCGGTATATTTTATATTTTGTTTTACATACATGTAAATGTAATTAAAAATGTAATATATATATATTTTAGTGAAATAAAGAGAATAATAATATTTCCGACGTGTAAAACGCAACGCCATCTGGTCCCAAACTAAGTAGAACTTGTACTATGGGTACTAAGACAACTGATATAAATACATATATTCTTTTTTTGTAAATACATACGTATTATACATACAAAACACCCAAACTCCCAAAACAATTTTTACAGATCATGCAAACATTTGATCGGATTCTCAGCGGTCGCATACGTTCCCACTGTGCCACAGAGAAACTCAAAGTTGTGAGGTGAGAGCCGCCAGTGTACGAATACAGTATAGTAACATCCTGACGGCTCTTGATTTTGCAGGTGACCTGCTTACCCATTTAAAAATACGTCTAAAGAGCAATTCCCTATAAAACATGTGCTCATTTGTCGACAATATACTATGGATATATAGCATAATCATAGGTATTTAGTAGACAAATTAAATAAAGTTATTAAATATGAATTAGTATAATACATTAATAAATTAAATAAAAGTCAGTTCTACTAGATCATATTAAATTTGATTCTCTTAACAAGCTTAACACAAAGGCATATGCGAAGATTATCAGTGAAAACGACTTAGATTTTTCATTATAACTAAAAATTTAATTTCAGTACTTTAATTTCGTAGAACTCGCTGTGACGTTATATTTTATGTTAAAATATGAAATTAAAATATTAACTGTTAATAGTATTAACAGAAAACTTTAACATTTTCATTAATTTCTTCTAATATTATAAATACGAATGTAAGTTTGTTTGTTACGATTTCACGCGAAAACCACTCTACTAATCATCATGAAATTTTGTACACAGGTTCTTGAAGATATTAGAAGTTTAGAAGTATCATAGGATACTTTTTATGAAAAAGTAAATAAATATATTTATTTATTTAAAATGATCTATTACGAAACTTAGTGTGTCGGACCAAGTTCCACGTGAGCGAAATCGTGGACAAAAGCTACTAATTAATTTTTTTTTTTTTTGGAAGAGGTAGGGCATAGCGCGATATTTTCCGCTCAAACATTAGAGCAGCTCGACTGGGGAAGGACCTCCGCCTTACAGAAGACCACGGCCAAATAGCACAGCCTTTTTCGGCAGTGCTGTGTTCCTGTGGTGAGTAAGGTATCCAGAGCTCTAGAGGATTCGCTGTTTTGACAACGGGGGACCAGTGGTGCTTATAATACTGCTACTGGCTCGTGTGGGCGCGGGATGTAGGCGCGGCGGTCAGGAAGACCCGCTGAAACGGTTGTCCGCTGGCCGCCCGCAGGATAGATGGGTTCCCGAACCCAGGGATCACTACAACCTCCACCCTGGGAGGCCGAACTGCCAGCCTGCGAAAAATCCCTGCAGTAGTAGTCGTGCCGGAGGAGGAGACCGGAGTGGAACCCGGTTGCTGCTGTAGGAGGGGAGCGGGGGCCCTTTCGTACGCCGCGCCGACAAATCGCACTACCCGCATCAGCCATGTGCGGATTGGCACCGCCCCATTGCCCCCTTAGCTGTCAACACAGTAAATCCTCACAAACCAATTGAACCCCCCCAAAAAAAATGACAAAGAAAAGTAGAAAAAGAGTATCTACAGCGGCATCCTCTTCCACGTATATGGACTTCTGCAATATCAGGGGACTTCACTCCAACCTGAACGCAGTCCACCTTCATCTGGAGATTGCGCAGCCGACCCTCTTATTTCTTACGGAGACACAGATATCCTGCCCGGCCGATACATCATACCTACACTACCCCGGCTACAAACTCGAACACAAATTCCTGAGACGTGCCGGTGTATGCATGTACGTCCGGGAGGATATCTGCTGTCGCCGTCTTCATTTTTATGAAGACAGGGACCTGTCAGTAATGTGGGTGCGCGTAGACTACGGAGGTCAGACTCGAATCTATGCGTGCTTATACAGGTCTCATAGCGGCGACAGGGAGACTAGAGCACTCTTTGAGCACCTGCAAGTGACGACTGACAAAGTTCTTGAGCAGTACCCCCGTGCTGAGTTGGTGATTTTAGGAGACTTTAATGCCCACCACTGTGAGTGGCTAAACTCTCGATCCACCGACTCTGCGGGAAGGTCTACTCATGAATTTGCTCTGGCCCATGGCCTCTCACAACTGGTACATTCCCCAACAAGAATACCTGATATTGAGAGCCATGCGCACTCTTTGCTGGACCTTCTGCTGACGTCGCGTCCGGACGACTACACTATCACAGTGGACGTACCTCTCGGCTCATCCGACCACTGCCTCGTCCGGACCGTAGTCCCATGCGCGCGGCATATTCCACCTCGCCCAGCCGATTTGCGCCGCATGTGGCAATATAAATCAGCAGACTGGGATGGATTGCGTGAATTCTACGCATCGTACCCGTGGAGGCAGCTTTGTTTCGCGTCAGAAGACCCCGACCCCTGCGCAGCTGCTGTCACTGAGACGATCCTGGTGGGTATGGAGTATTTTATTCCTAACTCATCAGTAGCTGCGGGAAAACAAAAGCGACGGTGGTTTAACCGGCTCTGCCAGGAAGCCAGACTAGTCAAGCAGACTGCCTACAGGGCTTGGACCACGGCCCGTGCTAATAAGGATCCGAACATCTCTGATGTGAGACGCAAACTAAATGCTGCCTCGAGATCCTGCAAAAAGACAATCGCCAGAGCCAAATTCGATTTCATCGGCAGGATTGGTGAGCGACTTACGGGCTACCCCTCTGGGAGTCGTGCCTTTTGGTCTCTTGCTAAGGCGGCCGAGGGAAACTTTTGCCAGTCGTCTTTACCACCATTGCGAAATGCCGATGGTAACTTGGCCCACAGTGCCAAAGAGAAAGCCGACCTACTTGGGCAACTCTTTGCCTCAAACTCGACCATGAACGAGGATGGAAGTGCGGTACCGCCTACTAACCCGCCGTGCCAACACTCTTTGCCGGAAATACACATTTCGCAAAGAGAAGTGCGGCGGGAACTAAACTGTCTAGACGTTCATAAGTCGAGTGGGCCAGACGGCATACCTGCAGTGGTGCTCAAGCAGTGTGCTCCTGAGTTGTGCCCTGTACTAACGCGACTTTTCGCGCTTTCCTACCGCAAAAGGCAAGTGCCGTCTTCGTGGAAGACTGCCCATGTGCATCCAGTGCCAAAAAAGGGTGATAGATCGGACCCATCGAATTACAGGCCTATAGCTATAACTTCCCTTCTCTCTAAGGTGATGGAGCGTGTGATCAACACACGGCTCCTCAGTTAACTAGAGGAGCACGATTTGATCAGCGACCGCCAGTATGGTTTCCGCCACGGTCGCTCGACTGGTGATCTTCTAGTGTATCTCACTCACCGGTGGGCTTCAGCCATTGAGAGTCAAGGTGAGGCTTTAGCAGTTAGCCTGGATATAGCAAAGGCGTTCGATCGGGTCTGGCACAGGGGTCTTCTATCGAAGTTACCATCCTACGGCCTGCCCGAGGGTTTGTGCAAGTGGGTGGCTAGCTTTTTGTCCGGCAGACGCATAAAAGCCGTCGTCGATGGTAGCTGTTCCGATAACATGGACATAAACGCTGGTGTCCCGCAAGGCTCCGTGCTATCTCCAACGCTGTTCTTGCTGCATATCAATGATATGCTGTCCACGGATGGTATCCATTGTTATGCGGACGACAGTACTGGAGATGCGTATTACACGGGCCGAGCTAACATCCCTCGTACCGTTGTAGTAGAAAGTCGCGAACAACTTGTGTCTCAAATCGAGAGCACCTTACACAGAGTCTCCGATTGGGGTCGGGATAACCTGGTCTAATTTAACCCCTCTAAGACACAAGTCTGTGCGTTTACCGCTAAGAAAACCCCGTTCACTGTGGTTCCACAATTCCAGAATACACCCCTTACCATCTCACAGAGTATTGGAATCCTCGGTGTCGACATCTCCAGTGACGTCCAATTTCGAGCTCATTTGGAAGAGAAGGTCAAGCTGGCATCAAAAAAGCTTGGTGTTCTGAATAGAGCGAAGCGATACTTCACACCGGCACAAAGGCTACTACTTTACAAAACACAAGTTCGACCTCACATGGAGTATTGCTGTCATCTCTGGGCGGGAGCACCGAAGTACCAGCTTGAGCCTTTCGATTCAGTTCAGAGACGTGCTGTGAGAATAGTCGACGATCCTGATCTCACAGACGGTATCGAGCCACTAAGTCTTAGGAGAGACTTTGCCTCCTTGTGTGTGCTCTATCGTCTCTACAATGGGCTGTGTTCTGAAGAATTGTTTGATATGATGCCCACAGCCACTTTCTACCATCGCACCGCTCGCCATCGTCAGGGAGCTCATGCACATACATTGGAACCTAAATGGTCGCGCACAGTGCGGTTTCAGAGAAATTTTCTCCCGCGAACAATCCCGTTATGGAATGAGCTCCCTGCCGAGGTTTTCCCTGGAAACTACAGTATGGGGCTCTTCAAGAAGGGGGTAAATAGGTTTTTAAAGGGTCGGCAACGCGCACGTGATGCCCCTGGTGCCGCAGGCGTTCATAGGCTGCGGTAACCGCTTACCATCAGGCGGGCCGTATGCTTGTTTGCCACCGTCGTGGTATAAAAAAAAAAAAAAAAAATATGTGAAATTTATATATTATTTGGAGACATTTCTGACTTACTTAAATGAGAAAAAACAACATTTTTGATTTGTATTTTGCAAATATTTGTATATTTTAAGCGAAAAACGTGCAAGTAGTCTGTTACCAAAAAGTGCGCAGGTAATAAGTACCTTTAGTTTAAGAGGCCATTTCTTAAAATTTACTGAGGGCCATTCCGTAAAACGGGAGGCTATAACTTGCACCAAACATATAAACATAGTTCGGAAATAAGCCCACCAAACTAGCATTGAAATTGGACCATTGTTGTTAGATCGATCAAGGGCTCGTTTACTAACAAAAGGGATAGACCGAGTTACTCTGTAGAGGGCCATTTCAGAGCCTTAACGAGACCTATTGAGAACTAACAATGGCAAAGCATCTCGATGAAATCTCAGCTTTCGCGTAATAAATGCGTTTTCAATAATATCCCTCAACTAAACTTCTTAGTGCGGTATTTAGATTATCTTCAAAGCTAATTTAATTATACATTGCTTTGATACGCTCCTAATAGATTTAGTCTTATATGAAAACTTTTTATTACTATGAACATTGAACATTACCTCTTATACTCACTGAACCAATATAATATTAGTTACAATAAGCATAAGGCGTCTTCTTACTTTAGGTGCCTCGAAAATAGGTTATTTTCGCGACTTTTTTAGAGGATTTTTGCTTAAAATTATGGGATAAAATGGATCCTATGTAATAAATACATCTTTCAAGTACATGACCAATTTTTAGTTTCATTTTTTGAACAATTGTTATAATACAACAGTAGCATCCAAAAATCCGTCTAAAAATGTTATGGTCGTGGCTTGTTGATGGTATCTCCGAGACCGGTCATCTGAAGCAAAAAAAATAAAACTGTTTTAGATTCAGTATGTCAATGGCTATAGCGCATATCAACAGATTTTTGATATTCGTGAAAATAACAAAATGGCGCACGTTTTTCGAAAAAGTAAAAAAAAATGCAATTTTCTTGCAGTTTTTTGTAAAAAAAAATCTTAAAATCGAAATTTCAAAAATCTGATGATATGCGCTATAGCCATAACTATGAAGAATATGTCATTTAAATTTCATGGCAATCGGCCTGATAGTTTCCGAAATTTCATCAACATTGCACCGAAAAATCATGTTTTGAGATAAACTCGTTGAAAGTTTTGGTTGCAGAAAAATCATGAAAAAACCTTACCTCGGATTAATTAGCGATGCCTGCTTCATACATTGGACTTCCGATTCTTAAAAATTAAATTTATCAAAAAAATTTAATATGAAAATATTACTGCCATATTTTACGGACATAAGATCTAAAAACGTGACTTTATATTCCGTTTATGCGGTAGTTTTAAGCTGTCTACAACAACTACAAATACGCAAGTATAGTTTTGTTCAAATGCTTGCATGAGGAGAGGATTAACGACGGTAATGTATAACGTGAAATTCGAACTTGCAAACAGTTGATTACCTTGACCACGACGCTGTTGCTTCTTTCAAAGAATATAAATTTCTGTACATTGAATCAAACAAGAGAAATCTTTTGATCATTTGTTATAAATTAATTCATAGTAATTATAAAAACCTCAAATGTAGATATGTTATTGTTCTCATGAATAAAAATAAAGTAATCATTTCATTGAGTGATGTTTCACCATTGAAGATGGAACACATCCCATTATTATAGTATATAGCAAGTTGCATTGATGCTCAGTATAGAATTCCTATTGGCTTTGTGATCGTGGTATCCTCCGTATTAAAGTCTGTAACCCGTCTAGACTGGTATTTGAAATAGGAATTTTAGCCAGATTTTCTCATAACTCACATTCCTTTTAACGTATTGATATTTTCGTTGGATGTTTCTTGCTTTGGCGGTTTTGTTTTGATAATATGGTACTCTTTATGTGCCTCGGGGAGCAAGTTAAGTAGTCGGTCCTACGTCTAATCTCTCACCGGTCGTCGTGAATAACCTTCTCATAAGATTGAGAGAGTGAAGGAACAGAGAGTGCACCTATGTTTGCGGATACACTTGTGCGCTGTTATACCTCCTGCGTAATTGGGTGGTCTTTGTTGAGACTGGTCACTGTGTCGGAAATCGACTAGAAATCAAAATCGTTATTAATACAATTGTCATATGTAAAACTTACATATTAAAATACACATCACAAATAATACATGCTAGAATAATCAGTGAAAGTTATCCAATAAAAATATAAATGTGAATAGTATAGCTAAACTTACCGATCATGGTATTTCAAACTCTTGGTTTTGAATTTGTAGCCCGAGCACCTCTCTCACTCTATCTCATAATTATATATGGTAAGAAATAATACTAATAATATTTCAATTTATTCTCAGCTTCTCTTATGCTTTAAAAATACAAATAAAATCTATACGACCAAAAGAATGCGCAAAAATGGTATATTTACATATCTTACAAATTGTAAGAGAGTGTTATAGGCATGGTGAGTCTCAATAAGCACTCTTGAGACGGTTTTGTAAACCTCTCTAATATCCGGACTTCTAAGAGGCACAATACAATAATATAAATCGGTGATGTGCCTTTTTACTTCTTAAAATCGACTATTTTTATTCGATTTCTTAATAGAATAATTTTTATAACCATCGCCAAGTACTAAAGTTAAAATAATTATACTAGTCAGCGTCAGTAGTTCTGTATGAATTCATAGTTAATAGTTGTTTAGACTAAAAGTTTTTCTTTATTTATTGCCTTCTCAGTGTCTAAGACAATGAATATAGCAACCCTCCTTCATATTTCTTAAACAAAGTCATCAAACAAGTTATCAAGCAAAGTTATAAGTTATAACTCTTATCGCAGAAATGGAAAGAGGCCTTCGCTTGGGTGCTACTGCTATACGCTATTTATAATTTTTTCTAAAAAACTCAGAGTGTACATATTTACACATGAAGTGTATAAAATAAAAATGCTTCGTTGGTGTAGCGTATGTGATTGTCGATCAAGAGGTCTTATAATCGATTACCGGTCAAATTTGCCCGAATTTTCAACAACACTTTTTGAATCAATCACCACTCGGAGATTATAGGTCGGGAACTTAACCCCCACCTGTGTTGCCTCTTGCCTTGTAAGTGTTCAAGAGGAAGACTGACGGCTTTATGGGACCGCTGTGCACACCGGTTGTGTGGGATAACCATCCCATCGAATTGTAAGAGTGAAGGAACAGAGAGTGTACCTGTGTTTGCGCGCACATTTGTGCACCGTAATATCTCCTGTGTAGTTGGCTGGTCTCCTTTGAGATTAGCTGACGTGGTCGTAATCAGCTAGGAGTATTTACGAGGCTTAACCCTGATTATAACTGACTACTATATAATTATATTCTATAACATAGTAACTGTAGATCAGATTTCCTGTTAGTTAATTTGCAAGTGCATTTAATTCAGTTCTATGTCCATGTCAAGGTAACTTGCGTCCATATTTCAAGCAAAGCGAAACATTTCTACTTGGAGTCAGCACCGATGTTTAACAATCACATTGCAATATCTTGCGTGACGTCGATGGTCTCTTTATTGTACATTTGATTACTACATAATTGCATAATTGTGTGGCACATCCTATGGCCCGGTAGCGTAACGACTTTCGTCAGAGGGATGGCAGCGACTGGTTGTAGAAAGCAGCAGACTGGGCTTTGCTGTGTGCTTTGGGAGAGGTCTGTGTCCAGCATTAGACTGTAACGGGCTGCTGATGATAATAATTTAATAGATACAAGCTCACAAATTGTCAGGCACAATACTTGATACTCCTAATACTCAAACAAGACAGAGATAATCAATAAAATTCTAAATTCTTCGTACCAAATTCAATCGAAAATGTACCTTTATTTACATTACTGTTCGTCAGTAATCTCGGATAATGCATACAGGATCCTATAATTAAATTGAAAATACCTGCTCTTAGCAAGCGTTATTAATTAATATAAGCTCTTATTTTCTGCTAGTATCAATATATAGTTGTACTTTATCACGATCATGAGATACGAGCGCATCTTCGATATATCGCCAATTAATATAATTAAGTCGATTGAGCTTACAAAGCCGAGCTTCAACAGGATAGCGATAAAATGTTGTTTAAGAAATATTACAGAAAGAGTTTATTATGTTTCATTTTTTTTACTAATGCACCACTTTTTATTGAATATATCGTATTTTTTCATCTTTTTATTTATTCGTTACTTATAATAAAGATTTTCATGAATATGTAGAGATACGATGGAAATGTTGATAAAGATATTTTTGCAAAAACTGCCATAGCAACTAAATCGACTAAACAACTCAATACTAAAATAATTCAACAGTTTTAGCACAACACTAAAACGTATAGATTTCAAACAGTACACAAAAAAGACCGCGGTCCGTTTGGCTATTTCATTTAAAATATGCATGAGAGTCGGGTCTGAATGTCTCCTTACAAAAATAAAACTATATTGTTCAATATTGTTGAGCAACACTTGGTTACAAATAGAATTTTATTACTATATAAACGTTTAACTGTTTTTTTATTTGGAAAATAAAGTCATGTTTTCCAATCTTTACATTTTTTTAATTCTCTTATTGTTGTATTGCACAAAATAACGAGTTTTTTAGTTGATTTTGAATATATTTCTATGTACATATATTCTATTTGAAGCTTCTTATTTATTAATTAGATAGGCGTGTACCACCTTCGTCTTCACCTACACTTTCCATCAGGTGAGATGGAAGACAAACGCCTATACCATTACAACTATATAAAAAAAATTTGAATTTCAACTCCATTTGGTTTTTTTCTGCTTTCTTTTACAGTCATTAATACCATTATTAAATAGATTAATTTGAATAAATTGAAATCTTGATGAAACAAATTAATGATATTTCGACAAAAGACAAAGAAAATACTAAATTTTAAACATTAAATATAAAGAATAAATTATCAATAAAACGAACGTTACTAGGCTACTTGGAGTGCATTTAGATAATACATAATATTGGAATAAACAAATTAACAAAGTATGCGAAAAATGGCATCAATATTTATATAGTATCTATGTATATGTAAAGTAACAAACTTAGTCAAATTTACTGTTTTAATGAACGAACTACTACTAGTAGTAACTTCTATCCATAATAGAATTATATTAGATTAGATTCTCGAGCAATGTAATTCAAAAAGATAGAAAATATAGCACAAAAGCGTTGAATAAGAGCGATGTGTAATCTATATAGAAATGATAGCTGCCCACCTTATTTTAAAAATTCTCATAATTCGCTCTCTATATACTAATAAAACTGTAATATTTGTGAGACGTAATATGAACATATTCTCAAAGCTGATAGTCTACGTGGATCTGATACACTTAGACTTAGTAATACTCGTAAGTAAAACAATTGTATAATATTTTATTCCCCGATTTATAGTATTTAATTATTATATAAGTTCCTAACTTTAATTTATATTTAGATGGTTAGTAATAATTTGTACACTAAAAAGTGACAGATGATAGAATAACTGTACTTATTATATAACGATATTTATGATAACTATGATATCATACTAAAATAATTAGCGGAAATTAGAATAAAAGCAAATATATGGAACAATTTGGCGGCATTTCTTTTACTTTATATTTTGTCATAATTTTTTAAATATGTTAGTTTTTACTTGTTCTACATGACTTTTGTTTAGATATAATAACTAATATAAAAGCAATCGTGTTACAAGATATATTTATGAACTACAATGATTACAAGTGTGGCAAAGATCACGATATACGAGGGTAAGTTTTTAAGTTCGCGGAATGACAGTGAAAAAGGCGGGTAAACGCGCTCTTTTGATGCCTACCGTATTCAGTGACTCATAATTAGTCTGCATAGTAAAATTTGTTGTGATTGGATCATTAGTTATTAAACTATCGTTGACCAAGTATTTTAATCGGGAACGAAGTGAAAAAAATGGAGAAAATTGAATTCCGTGCGGTGATAAAGTTCCTTACTAAGCAAGGAAAGTCTGTTCAAACCATACTCAATGAGATGTCATCGGTTTACGGGGATTCTTGCCCAGGAAAAACAATGGTCTACAAGTGGCATAGTTTATTTAAACAAGGCAGGGAATCACTTGAAGACGACCCGAGGCCGGGGCGCTCCGTTGAGGTGACTACGCCAGAAGTTATTGCAAAAGTAGAAAAAATTGTATTGGAAGATGCTCGACTAAAAAAGAAACAACTCGCAGAAATGGTTGGAGTATCGGATACAACAATTTTTAAAATTTTACACGACCATCTTGGCATGACTAAGGTTAGCGCACGGTGGGTGCCGAGAATGCTCACGCCATTGCAAAAACAACAGCGCGTGGAATGTTCACGTGCGTTTTTGGACCTCTGCAATGAAGACAAGGATGGCGTATTGAATCAAATTGTTACTGGGGATGAAACTTGGGTTCATCATTATGAACCCGAGTCCAAACAAGACTCCATGCAGTGGCACAAAAAGGGCACAGCACCACCCAAGAAATTTAAGGTTTCACAGTCAGCTGGGAAACTCATGGCAACGATTTTTTGGGACTCAGAAGGAATATTATTGATAGATTATAAAGATAAAGGCATTTCTATAACGGGGGAATACTACGCTTCAATCTTAGAACAGTTAAAAGAAGCCATCAAAGAAAAAAGACGGGGAAAATTAACGAAAGGTGTCCTGCTGTTGCATGACAATGCTCCCGTTCACAAGAGCCGAGTCGCACTGGCTGCCCTGCATAAGGTGGGCTTCGATATTTTGAATCACCCACCCTACAGTCCAGATTTGGCTCCGAGTGATTATTATCTCTTTCCAAAAATGAAAAAAGAATTACGTGGTAAGAAATTTTCAACTGATGAGGAGGTTAAGGAGGCGGTTTCGGCGTATTTTTCAGACAAAGATAAAACTTTTTTTTACGAGGGAATAAAAAAACTAATTGAAAGATCTGAAAAATGTATTCGTGTTGCAGGGGAATATATAGAAAAAGAAAAATAATTTTGTGTTTTTATTATTACTCAATACCCTCCATTCCGCGAACTTAAAAACGCCCCCTCGTATGTATGTAGCTATGTGGTTGTTTTCAACACATTTATAACTTTGATTATTTTCTTGTTGTTGTGTTTATTGAGTTTGATAATCTTAATAATAATCAGAATGATAAAGCCTATAACGCCTGTACCTCCACCTGTCTACTATCGTTATTGTCAATCGCTTTTTAAGTGAACCACTGATGTAATTAGCTATGATTTTTTTATTTCTTTTTATTATGATAGTATTTTAATTCAAATCTTTACATCGGTTTCAGAAAAGAAGATATTCTCAGGTTGACAGATTCTAGTGTGTAGTTTAGGTCATTTCTTCGCAACCTTCATTAATTATTTGTTACTATTAACTAAGTTACACCCAAGGTTAGATACACTTTAAATTATATATACTCATCACGCGTTTACCTTCAAGAGGTAAAATAGAAAAATATCAACCACTCATATTTAGTAAATTTTAATTTTAGGCCCTCTTATGTAATAATGAGCAAACCTGATTTATCGTTAATTTGAGTTTAAAAGATTGTATATATATGAATATTATTATTTTGAAGTTATCCATATTATATTATTGAGTAGTAATGAAAAACAGTGAATTGTTTTAAATATAAATGTAAGTACAAGGATCTTGGATGTAGGATAAACAGAGGTTTTCAAACGAAATGTTTAGAACAATAGAAAATAAAATGATTCAAAATCACTGTAAAATGGCTATAGTCCTACACACGAAGCACAAAGTCATAAACACGTTTGTCCGGGCCGTATTTTGCAGAAAGGTGGCCGTTCCTCCAACTGATCGATGTACTCGAAAGTAGCAGAATTAGGGGGTAAATCGCCGGTCCCGGACCTGCAAAAGGGATAGTAAAAATAAAAATACTTAGTCACTTTGTTTTATCGTTTAGGAATCGTGAATTTGAACACAAATGTTATAATTTTTTTGTTGTGTAAAGTTGTGTAATGTATAAGCTTCTGTGGCTAAAATATATAGTACTTTTATATAGTTATTTGTTTATGTATTTATCGTTTATTTTATTATTGTCCTTCTAAGAATCTAGAAATTATTGTGAAATAGAATGACGTACAAACACATATAAATCTTAAAAATATTAACTGCCTTTTTTGACAGTCGTGTTACAAACAATATCTGAATATATCTTCAAATTATTTAAGTAACATTGGCTCTCTATCCTTCGTTCTCCAATTTCTTGAAAGAAGGGCAATCAAAGCGGCATTTTTCACCCTATATATTGAACTAATAAAAGAGGTATTTGTATGTATGTAACTAAAACTTAAACAAAAGGCAGGTAGCCGGCGGCCAGACAGTGGCACGTAAATAATGCATAGGGGCAGAGTGTCGCAACCCTCTATTGATTCCAATTGGGTAGCATCAAGAACCTGTATATTGTTAATACTAGAACCGATATATTGAAATATATTAAGTATCAACCATCAGAAATAATCACTTTTGTTATAAAACGCAAATAAATTAGATACACTCATAAGTATTCGTTCGCCTAGGTCCTGCAGTGATAGGCTGATGATCAGTGGCGTAACAATAGGGTGGCAAAACGGCAAAATGCCACGGGCCCCGAGCCAAAAGGGGCCCCCTGGTCAGAGAGGGCCGCGAACACAGAAGGATCCTAATCTGTATATTAATACGTCCAAAGCTTTGGACTCCTTTTTACGAAAAATGCGCGGACGCAGGAGCATAAAATTTGGCACACTTATAGTTTATGTGTAGGAGAAGTGCAGAACACTAACATTTTTCAGGGCCCCATCCGGCGAATTTGCCACGGGCCTCAAACGGTATAGTTACGCCACTGCTGATGATAATAACGATGATGATGTATACATCAGTTATTATAATATTTCATAATAAATTTATTCTTTTCATGACTTCTCTCTACTGACTGGCACCGTGAATAAGTGATATGGCATGTGACTGTCATGCAAAGAAACGTAAATTAGATTCTAGTCTATTTGCATATTACATACGGCGATGCAGTTCTTTGTAGAAAATTAGCACATTAATGGTAAACATGCCATGTATTCTTATTAATATTCATATAAATTGGATCGAATGAATCTATCCACCACAACCGTGGTAATGTAATGTATTTTGATTTGATTGTATGCAATACATCTTTTTAAACACTAATACATGATTAAAACTGTAACTGTAAAAATGGATATATCATGTCTTTAAACATATTCTTTTGCACTTACGTACAATGATTTAACATATTTTATTTTTTTATTTGAACATGTTCCACAAATGATAGGAAAATATTGACATGGTACTTTAGAACTCTGATTGCCTTTCGTGAATTTTATATCAGTGTGACTAGATAAAAAAATCATTTGCCAGTTAAGAATGAATCTATATGCATATACCAGTGTTTGAATTTTACGACATTATTTAATAGATCCCACAGACTTTCTGCGAAAGTCTATTCTAGCAATAAGTTTTATCTATAACCCTTTTGTAATAACCATGAGTTCTGCATGTAAACATTTACGTAAGCGCATGCATCAAATAATGCAATATTCATCAGTTGTTTCGAATTACCGCGGTGACAATTGCTTTTATTAATATTTACGCAAGAGCACGCTCTGTAAAGCTTCGTATTCAATTGATTTGTGGTTTTACACTGATATATGCATTTTGAATATTCCGTTCCAGAACCTCTAAAACCTTTAAATATTGCAATCAGGACCAATCATTACACATATTACTCGAGCTATGTTTGTTAAGTATTCAAATGTTATTTATAATAAACGCTGAAAAGAAGGTAGTCACTTTATATTTATTACTTAAAAAAGAGATTTCTGGTAAAAAATTGATAAATAACAACAATTTTTTAATTTGTTTAAATAATTTAATTTGTAATTAATTTACTAATTGTAAGAGATTGTCGCCGCCTGCGCACGCCTGCATATCAACAAATCATAGGCGCATTAACATTTAAGTACGTCAAAAATATCTCAAATACTTAATAATAATAATATCTTTTATTAGCAATAATATTTCACACATCTGCCACACAACGTCATCTAGTCCCAAACTAAGTAGAGCTTGTACTATGGGAACAACTAACATAAATAAACATTTTTTTTTGTAAATATCTACATATTATGCATAGGAAAGATCCAAACTCTAAAACGGATATTTGCAGATCATACATACATGTGGTCCGAACTGGGCATCGAACCTGAGACCTTAAGCTCAGCAGTCACGTACGCTACCATTGCGCCACCGTAAAAAGAGATTCTTGTAAGACTATATAATAATTAACATAAATAATCATTAAAAATCATTAATAAGATAGAAAAATCAATCTCATTTTTTACATCATACATCGAGTTCTAATACTTTCTAAAGACTTACTCTTTACACACCAAACTATACTTTTACTATACTTTGCACAGTTGACAACAATGTCGAAAAAACGTCATTGCTGTGATAAACGATCTGCGTTGAACAGACATTTTGTTTTGAGCTGTCGCCCTCATTTATCTCGAGGACAGTAATTAATTAACCGCCAAACTTGCCTTCTCATTCCCGCCCAAATATATTGTTAGAAACTGGATGCCATGTAATTAGAACAAAAGTATTCATTCTTGTCATTCGAGAGATTCCGTCTACGGTTTATCTAGAAGAAAATGTTTCTTGTTCTGGAGCTCATTAGGAACATTGTACCATGTATAGAAATTCTAATTTCAGTGAAACGTCAATTCCTCGAACTGTTTACATAATTTACTTATTTACTTTGGCCCATTGATGCAGGGGTGACAGTTGCCGTGGTAAGTGTGTGTAATACAATGCTACGATGACTGTCATGTCTTTTACGGCCCAAAGTGAGGCGTAGAAAAGCTTCTTAATAGGCCGCACTAGTGTGGGACACCATACTGCATTGTCAGCATTCGCAATGAGCGTGGGACTACAACTTTTGGATTTTATTCATGCTTTCCATCAGGCAGAGTAGAGTCGCTTTGGCAGGCTCTTGATATAAAAGAATAAAATAATATAGGAGCATTCAAATTTACACTAAATGTCCGTTAAAATAATCTTAAAAATAATATAAATTAGTTATTGTATTCATGAAATCTTAATTTCCATTTATAATTCAGCAATGATTTGTACTTATATGTGTTTATAGATTTGACATAAGTTACTAGGCCAAATCATTTGATTTAATATTAATTTATGTTAACATCACCAAAGTTAAGATAATTATTTTTGATTTAACAGTTTGTTACATGTTATGTTATTTTTTATTATTGTGAATATATTATTATTCTCTTTATTTCATTTATGAACATATTAATCACATTTTCAAATACGAAAAGAAAAACATTAATAACATTATTATTATTATTTTCAAAAACAAACTGTAAATCATTTTACTTTAATTTTGTAGTCTTTATACATTCGGTATATTATAAATACAACTCCAAATCCTTGACTAACTTTATATTTCTTTGTGTCTGATTAACTTTTCACTATTTTAATATTATTTTACTTCATTTTCATTTCGAGTCTAACTAAATTTATTTCAACCTAATTAAACCCATTTGAAACCAAGTAAATTGTTATTATAGCAATAATTATAAAATTTCTTTATAAAAACGTTGTTATTAATAAATGAAAAAGTATAAATATAAAAAAAGAAAACAAAAACACATAAACGAAAAAAAATATTTTTCGGGTAATTAGAGCGGTGTTTACAATGGCCACTTGTGAGTGAAAGCTAGTAAAGTAAAATTTATCGACGTAAAGGGTTTTGCTACGCTCCTTGCAACCTTGTCGGATTCTTTGTTCGGTAGCTTTTCAGGGATATGATCAGCGCTGTTGAAATTGACCTTTATCAATATATAAAAAAGGCAATATGATAGCGAATGTTTTAGATAAAATCGGGCTACTCTGCGACGAGGTAATGTTTTTCCATGTGTATGTCCTTAGGATTTACATGTAATTGTCAGATATTTGGGATATCTGACGATTACATGTGAATTCAGCAAGACGCTATAGAATGATATATTTTGTATACTTCCTCATATCAATACCCCATATCTTTGTTGTATGAATAAAAGAGCATTTTCATGCAAATGTTTGGTTTCAGTACTTGACACATTTTTTTTATAATTCCTACAGACTCGTGATAATCAAAATTAGTACTCATTGTATAAATATTATTCAATTGGAAAAGCCTTCAATCGTTTATTTCCTTTTTAGAAAGCTTTTCAAATATTTGGAACTGGTGTCGAATCTTACGCTCTTATTACACATATCTTCTTTTACTATGTTTTCATTTCGTGATCAGCTCTCAGTTTCTTCATAAGTTTTTGAATAACTGAGAGTATACGTTCACAACACTGCCGCGAACAGCACTAGTGGTCTTGCAACTACAACAACTTCTTCTCATTTTGTGTTGATTATTGAGTTTAAGCTAGAAACACTTTGTTGGTCAATATCTCTTCAACACTGCTATCTCTCGAATCTGAAATTAAGCCATATAACACTGGATTCAAATGGAATAAAGGCGAAAGCGTCCAAGTCATCGACATGACATTCGCTGACTTTGTTTATGATTTTTTAATGATAATTAGTCCTATCTTGATACAGCGGTCAAGAATGGGTCTAAGAACAACACAAGCTAGGAAATAATTTTCTTCTTTTGGTAAATAAAAGCTCTTGTTACATTCTTATAGTATAAGCTAATGTAAAGTACAAATATTGTAAGTTTATGTGAATAATAAACAAAAACGAAATGTACACATGTCATAATTTAGTAGTATAGCGGTAGCTTGGTCAGATTCAAGTCCGCATGTAGAGATTATTTCAAATGTTATCAACGGGAGGTCTTTCTTTCTTTCCTCTGAATAGATGTTATAGTTTTTAAAATTAAAAAAGAAAATATTTGACTATATACATGAATATACCTGAATAAAATGTTTAAAAAACTTTGCTGAAATGTAACGAGTTGTTAAACGAGTGTTGTACACCGAGATCATGAAATCTGTCTAGGTCAATGATCATTGATGATTTTGATGTCATGACATAAATTTATAACTAAGTAAACAAACAGAAGTATTCGATAATTAGATCTACTTGTATGTTGTCTTTGTGCTAATGATTTAATGAATATTTGAATTAAAAATAAGTAAAAATTGCTTTCACTAAGGTATAATTTTTAACCCAATACATCCTGTCGAAAGCTATATTCGGAAATAGCATGGTTGATAGCACTCTACAGGGCACCAATATGGGCAAACACTGATGACACGATACTTCACACGCTGGTGTCACGCCCAGCTTGAGCCAACCATCTTATCGTAGCAGTTAGTTCTATGGGTAGTGTCTCGCTTCCGACTTTAGTTTTATCCATTGCCCGGAGCAAGATTACGTGGAGCGCTGTCACTCTTCTGCGAGATGTTGATGTCCATAAAGGAAACAGCAGAACGGGAAAGAGAACAAAGTATCCCTCCTCTGCCCGTAAAAGAGGCACAAGCGCTGGAGGGTATTCGTTGATCTCCGGTCACCTTGTTAAAAGTTCTAATCGGTAAAAATCTGACAGATGATTCGCTCCCCATGAAGGACATCCATGAGGATCTTCCACCCCGTTAGCAAAAAAATTCAATAATAAAGCATGAAATTTGATTATCTAATTTAAATTCTCCAGATAATTAATTATTTTCGGTTCGGGTTCGGGTTCGATTCCTACTCAAGTCAAATGTTTGTGTGATGAGAACGATCATTTGTTCTGTGTCTGAGCGCAATTTACCTATGATAGTATGTATTTAGAAATGTACATTTAAGTATGTTTATCAACAGTTTGGTTACCATGGTATAGACTCAGCCTAGTATGGAACCAGAGTGCCGTGTGTTCCTTTTTATAATATTTTAAAAGCCTTCCAAAGTGATTCTACTCTGCCTTAATCTAGTCATCTAGACTCTGGTCATCGTAGCAGTATAAGACACACACTTACCACGATAAATATCAGCCCTGCATCAACGAGCCTCCAATCTCGCACTCATTAACGAAGTACGACAGCACGGATGCTACCGCTTTGGGTTGGTCTTCTATGATAGGGTAATACTGCCCCGATCGAGCCCGGCCGTTCGTGCTGAAATCAGCTTGGCTGTACTACCATATGGTACCTATATGGTATTTATACTTGTGTTGAACATACCTATTCATTACTTAAAGTTATTTTGGTGTTTACATCTGAAATATAGTACATTTATCGCTCCAATGGAAATCTCCTATTTTTTCACAATTTTGCATAATCCAAACTTCGTCAAAGTTATAAGATCAAAACATGATTTGTTCACAAATTGATGACATCAGTAATTACTTTACAAGTTTATTACAAGAAAATTTGAAATACATCGTGGGCGGCAGTAAAGTGAAGTGAGCAATCCCTCTGAATCGCGACTCGTTATTTACTCATTAAAACTTTGAATTGAAGGCGTTCCCAATCGAAAGTAGGGTTTCAAAAAAGAAAATGAAAAAAAAATCTTAGAGAGTACAGGCGTAATTTGAGATCACGTCAATTATTCTTGATGTTTGATGTAATATACGAGTATAAAGACTGATGTATGGATGTCGATACAGACGCAGTCGAGTCGTAAATACGTTAACAAGTCATATATAATTATTCATAAACGTATTAAATGTGTATAATATTTACCAATTGTGTTAGCTTTCCTTTCGTTAGTAATAAGCTAAAATTATATCATGGATTAGAAACGTTCAAAAGTTATTATTTTATTTTTCTTCATCAACCATTCACCGTCTACTGCTGAACGAAGGCTTCCCCTAGAGAACACCAACTACTTCATCTGTCTGCTAGCTGCCATTTCCTTTAAGTCGTCAGATCGTGGCGTCAAGAGTCTCCTACACTACATTTGTGTTCTAGCACATGTCGGCTCCAGCGATTATCAGTCCACCAGGAGACTGTATACAAACATTCATAAATGTATAGGTATATAATATTTCTTTACTATAAAAAGATAATTTAAAAGAAAAAAAAGAAGGTAGGTTTGACGACAACATCTGTCGACGAATGAAGTAAAAAAGTTCACAGTACTTAAAGGCAAATCGAAGTTCTAATTTTAACCTTGTCACACCACGTTTTTCAGGAAAAAAATACCCGCCAAACCTCGTACTTAATACATTGATGTTTGTTTTCAGTCGACAGCCAAGTTGTAATTATTTATAGTCTACAGTGACCACTTAAATATGGCGTACTAGTGAATAACATCTATGATATTACATGTCTTGATAGAGAATATAATTTTGAAAAAATTACACTGACCAACTGGAGTTTTTCTTGCCTAATTACATGCTTCTATAACGTTTACTTTTTGCCCCTGTTGTAGACCCACGTTATAGGTGGCGAGCCTCTTGCCATTAACCGAGATGTTTTGTTTGCCAGAGCCTCGTCCGTCGACCAGCAGGTGCACTACTTGCAGATGAGGTTGACTTGTGTACGAGGACCGAGATGGTATTCTGAGGCGGCGGCCCATGTCGTGCGGTGTTCCACAAGGGTCCGTCCTCGGACCACTCCTGTGGAATATGGGATACGACTGGGCCCTTCGAGGTCGTCTTCCCCCCGGGCTGGGCGTAATTTGTTACGCCGATGACACATTGGTCACGGCCCGGGGAGCGAACTTTCAAGAGGCGGCGCGCCTGGCCACCGTGGGAGTCTCTTTGGTGGTCGGGCGCATTGAGGCGCTGGGTTTACGGGTGGCCCTAGATAAGACGGAAGGCCTTATGTTTCATGGGCCCCGTCGTGGTACACCCCCCCGGTGCCTCTATCGTAGTCGATTCGGTCCTCGTACCGATTAAGGCCCAGATGATGTATCTGGGCCTGATCCTCGACGGCAGGTGGCTCTTCGACGAGCACTTCCGACAGCTTACTCCAAAGCTGGTCGGTGCTGCTTCTGCTTTTGGGCGACTTTTGCCCAATTTGGGTGGAACCAGCGTCGCGACGAGACGGCTATAAACGGGGGTTGTTCGGTCGATGGCCCTGTATGGTGCACCGGTGTGGGCGGCCGCTCTAACCGCCCAGAATAGGGCTCGCCTCTGGCGCCCTCAGAGGATATTGGCGCTTAGAGCCATACGCGGTTACCGCACCGTATCGACGGAGGCGGCGTGCGCCTTGGCCGGAACTCCCCCGTGGGATTTGGAGGCGGAAGTGCTCGCCGAAGTTTATCGGCGGACAGCTGACTTCCGGGCGGGTAGCGACATACGGCACCCGCCTGAGGAGTTACGCGAGTGGCGTGAGGCCGCTCGTCGAGCCACGATGGCTCGTTGGTCGTTCCGGGCTTTGCCGCCGTGGAGGCTCTCCAGCCGGTCATCGCCGAGTGAGCAGGGCGGCAGCACGGAACCCTTTCCTTCCGACTGACGCAGGTCCTTTCCAGGCACAGTTGCTTCGGGAAGTATCTGCACTCGGTCGCCAGGAGGGAATTGAGTCCCGCCTGTTACCACTGCGACTGCAGTGAGGACTCGGCTCAGCACACGTTAGCGATTTGTTCCGCCTGGACGGCGCAGCGTGGGGTTCTCACTGCAGTTATTGGAGGAGATCTCTCGCTACCGGGTGTCATACGCTCCATGGCCGGTAGCGACAGTTGTTTTAGCGCGGTCGCAACCTTCTGCGAAGACGTAATTTCGCGGAAGAAGGCGGCGGAGAAGGCCCTGGAGGACGATATCCTCACGGACCCAATTTGCCGTCGGCGAACCGGGCGGCGGAGGCGCGCATACCAGCGCCTCATGCCACCTTGAGTGTGGCCACGGGTGGATGGGACGAGTTTTCCCCTCCACCCGCTATAATGGCCAGCCGCGAGGAGGCGACGTCCGCGTGTGCCGTACGTCGCCTAAAATAGAGAGTTTACCCATAGATGGTGCCTGCGGTAGCGGGCTGGCGCTAGGAGGGATCTGGATGTCGTAATAGCAGCGGTTCCCGGATCCCTCCTATCTCAGGCGCAGAGTGGCACACCGTGTGGTTTTAGTCGGTCCGATTCCGACATACCACCCCACCGTAAAACCCCGGTGGGGTGACGGCCCGAGGGGGTTTCTACACGTTAAAAAGAAAAAAGAATGGCCGCCGTAGTCGGAATTGACTAACAGTACACACAAAGGGAGTAATGCACTTTAAAATCTGGAAAGTGTAAATATTTCTTTCACTACTACCGTGAAAATCTACTTGGTATTTATTAATTTCGTGCAAACATATGATAATTCATTATTCGTACAGCATTCTCATCTGATTTTGCAGGAAGCTTATACACCATTAGGCAATGAAAAACATATTCTACACAAAAAAAAAAGGGGTCAATTCTTAGTGGGAATCCTATGCACCCCTATTACTACAAAGTTTATCATATTAGTCGTTATTCTTAAAATGTAGCATTTATAGATTTTCTTTTTGTTTAATAAAATCTTATCAGTAGTCCTGGAGTTTTAAATTTATTTCCCGTTGATAACAAATGCACTCGTAATAAATGATAACAAATCACGTTGATAAACTGTGCTTGCTATGCTAATGCAAAACTTGCTTAAAATAGTTTAGTTTTTATTTTTTTTTTTAAATTATTAAACATTTTAATAAAATAAATGAATAAACGCAATACCACGCGCAACAAAAACGACCAATGTCATAGTTATTCAGGAAGCGTATCTTCCGTTGCAAAATCGCTCTCAAATAAAAATATCGATTTCATTTTCCTTTGTGTGTTTGCGCTTAAAGTTGGCAAATAATAAAATAAGGCACGGTTACCAAATCCAATAATAGTCGACCACAAAGGGTCTCTCGATTGTGATGGATCCTGCCGGCGGAATTTAATATTTTATCGCCGAAGTCAGATCTCAAATTCTAGTTTAGATATCGGTTTGATTCACTGTAGTCTCTTAAATGGTTATTCATTTCTTTAATGTAGTTTCTTTAATGTCAAATAAAAAAAAACAGTCGATTTTATTTATACAACCATGGTCTTTAAACCTTCTTCAAGCTTGATATTTTATACATTTATTATGTTATATACTTATATACACCTTAATATTTTAATACTTAGTTTCAAGTAAAAATTAATACGGATATAAGCCACCAATATATATTTAATATATCTGTTAATAATAATAGAAGATAACTCTCTTGCGCTTAAAGTGAATATTCCAAGAGTCAATCATTTTTGTCACTATAACTATCTAATCTAATATCTTTCCAATTGCACACTAATACAATTTTTTTTATATTATTTCATAAGATCAACGAGATAACTCAAGGCTTCGCTACATGTCAACTTCATTTTTAGTATAGGCCACCGTAACTTTAAAAAAAAAATTCTAGTGTAATTTTATTTTTCATCCACTTAATTAAAAACCTAATTAAGTACCTCAAACGACTAACAAACAATAGGAATGCAATTATTAAATTCTCCAACAGGAAAAATCACAGTTGCAAGTGCTGTGTAAGAAATTTACGGTCCCCTTCAGCTTGGGGTCCGGGGACCCCTGAGGCTTGCTTTATTAAAAAGAGGGTTGTATAGTAATATCCCAAGTTACGTGATACATCACGGCAGCCTAGTACCAATCGAATTGCGTTCGAGTTCAATGAGATTAGTAATTTACTGCAATTATTTCAAAAAAGTTCTTGGTGTAATCCTGATGCTCTCAACGACCCTGAAAGGAAGAAAAAGGTTCTTTGTCACTATAATTATTATTTGTTATAATTTGCAGTATCATTTCAATGCCAATTTTATTATACCAACCCACTGCCAACTAGTTTTCGTTTAGGTTTTCGTTTAAAATTATAATTCTGATGTTGTTGCAGAGATTTGAAAATCATCTAGTTAAAGATCACTGCATTATACTGTACAATAATTCTGGGATGATTCATACAGTTTTTTTTTATTGTTTAATATTCTAGACTAGACTTGTCTTGACTTACCGATAATCGTTTGTTGTAAATATTTATAAGATATTTTTAAAAACGAGAACTTTACTTAATAATGTATATTAGAGTGTGGCTTGCGTTTGACGTTAGTTAAACGTAAAGTAAAATTGTGTAAAAGAATCGATCATTTAACTCGAGTTTAAATGGTACTTTCAATTGAAGTAAGTATATCCACATCTATTCATTAAAGAGGGCAGTGCAGTGACGTACGGCATTCCTACTCGAACACTTTAAACGCCTTCAGGCGTGGTGCCTTTCACTGTCACCCTTTATTGGTCGATGGATGCTCTTTAAATTCTTCTCAATTCATAGTTTTTGTAGACAATAACAAAACTGATTGAAATATAACCTTGAGAGATATATTGACATGACATTAGTCTCATATCTTAAGCCCCCAGTACACAATGGCCTGTGATGGGCCACGCTTTGCAATGCACAATTGTAGGCCACGATCACTTGGTGTTCACACAATGGCGTATGGCTCATTGCTGCCTGGCAAACCACTTGCGATGGACGTCGAAGTAATTACGGCTGCGGCTATTTATTTGTATACTGTTTACAAGTATTACAGAAGTGTGTACCGTCACAAAGTTGTTAAAAGGAAATGGCGAAAAAGGCGATGGTGGATGCTGACCATTCATCGAAACAGGACAAGGTACGTAGATTTTTTAATGTGGTACTTAGGATATAATATTAATATTTAGAATGTTAACGTAAACAACATGACTACTTAAGATTGTTTTTACCGTTTTCAGGCAATTCATGGACAATCTGTTAAGCGACCTTGTTGCAGAACCATCAGGGGAATTCGATAACTTTGTTCGTATATCATTTAGTGATTTCGAGTATATATTGCAAAAAATATCACCAATTATTGCAAAAAAGGATACATATTGGCGAGAAGCAATACCTCCAAAAATAAGATTGGCATTGACATTGCGATTTTGGACGATCGCACGCCACGGCAATATCACGCAACACAACTATCCCGGTCAGCGGCCGGTGACGAACTAAACAATGGCCGATTGTGTAAACACCACAGGCCACGTTACGCCACGATTCCTTTGAAGTGTGCCCAAAAAACCGACAACTCTCCGATTGTGCGCCACGATGGACAACTGTCCGCCATCATATACCATTACCCCCTGTACACAATGGCGATGGCCTGTAGTGGGCACGCATGGGCCATTGTGTACTGAGGGCTTAACGTTTAAACAGGCATTTAGGCAGGCTTTAATAATAATTATAATTGTAATGGATCTAAAAATAACTGCTTTAATAATAGAATGAAAATATTACAATTCCAAAAAAAACTACGAAAGCAAGTAAGTGTTTGAATTATAAACTTTTTGTTTTTACTAGTAATCACTGTAACATTATAAGGGGCAATATTAAGGTAATAATATTCATGTTCTAATTTATTATAAGTGTAAACTCTCAAAACTTAGCTAGAATATTAGCTATTTAGCAGTAAAAAGAAGAAAAACGAAACTTTTAAAAGTACAAAGATTTAAGGACAACGTCTGTAATGACATCGAAATTAAAAGCCGGAAAAAAAACTTTTATTCTACTCGTAACATTAGAAAGTTCCGTTAAATTTGTTCACGCACCCTCTTTTAAATGAATTATTCAGAACGGCAAAATACAGAGTAAGAAGCTTAAAGAGCCAGTTGTCTATCTAGCTGTCAATAATGTGCTTTAATTTATATTACGGTGGCATGCATTGGGTACGCATCTAAATTAGCTGCTTGAGAATTTTTTTATAGGCTTTGTTTACATTGACAACACGGTTAAACGCTTTTTTAAAAGTTGATGATGATAAAACGACCGGAACAATAGTAATAGTATTAATAAAGTGTATAATTATGATAATAATATCACCACAACTTAATTTTACAACCAAGAATCTTACTAGTATCATACTTTTCTAACATTTTGCCTCAAACTTGTCACAATTCGTCACTGTCTTTTATTTGTTACAGACTGCCAGAGTCAGCTAAAATATATTTTGTGGCCATTTAATATAATTTACTCCAGACTAAGGACCCTTACTAGGCTTCACGCCGCGCGTGTACTTTATTGTCTGTCCCCAAAGGAAGGAACCCACCTTTAGAATTTTCTTTTATGCATTCAGAAAAGTAATTTGTTTTGGAATCAGGATTTTCTCCGAGAGCTTTTTATCTATATTTGTGAGGGTGAACACAATCTTTTAATGCTTATTGTCAACGTTAATTCTAGTCAGAGCAAATCTTTCTGATTTTCAAGGAATATAATACTGCAGATACTTCGTTGACTTTCAGCTAAATTTACGGAGTACGTGTGCATGTAATACTTGTTAAGATTTTTTTATAAAGAATGCTGATCAATAAATATTTTTTGTTGTAATCGAAAATCTAATAAGTCACCGCTACCGTTTACTGGGTTCGGTATATTTGGTTTCAGAAATTATAAATATCACACAATAAAAGAACTAGTGTATCCTTGATTATTAAAACCTATAAATGCATTTATATTGAATAACGAAAATAAAATTATGTTAACAAATAATAAGCCTCTATGTGTTAACAAGTTTGAGGAATTGTCGTTTACGGATGCTTATAACTTACCTATTCTAATATCTTAAAATATTGAATCATTTTCTAGACAATAGGCTTCAAAAAATATTTTTATAATTATACTTAAAGTATTTGTTGAAATTCTATAGTGGAGATGATGATCTTCATCAACAGCCTTTTACAATCCACTGCTGGACATAGGCATTTCCTTAGCAATGAGGTTTTGGCCTACTATACCACGCTGGCCAGACGGATTGGAATAGGGTTTGTTCCAAGTTTTGCTTCTCTTTGTGGAGAAGATGATAGTACAACATTATATTTAATTAAGATAATCTTACGAAAAGATTATTTATTACGTATTTATCAACTTTAAAATTACATTAATAAATTAAAACTAATTAAGACTTTAAAATACAACATGACAAGATATTAAAATGAAAAGACAGATGCGCATTACTAGAATTATGGACGAATAAATTATAACAATTTCATCTATTCTCGCATCTTTTGAATGTTAATAAACGTGTTCTTGCGTAGATAAAATAGTAACATTATTAAACATTTTATTAGCACTTTTGACGTAGACTTGCCAAGCCGTAAACCAAGATAAAATCTAATAAGATATTAATATAAGATCCAGGCAAAATAATAAGGATACGATGACATCAAGAGGTGGACACGCCGTAAAATCCCCGTAAAATTTATATAAGCCCATAAAAGTGAGTGATATTAAATAATTTGAGAGCATCTAGACGAGGTGTTTTATGTATTATTGAACTGGGTTTATGAAGATATGTGAATATTTTTGTTTTGCTTATTTTCTTGTTATGTAGGGTTTGCTTATACATAAAGCACCTAGTTGTTTTTTGAACAGATACAAGTCTTGGCTTAAAGTTTTGCAAAATTCACTGATTCACCAGATAGTGTTAAAACTTTCTCAGTTCAGTATAGTAACATCCTTATTGTTATCACATTATTATTATTAATATAATTTTTAGTAATAACCTGCCACCGTGACTCCACTCTACCTGATAGAAGCAGGAATAGAATCTAAGAGTTGTGGTCACAATACTCAGTGCGAATGTAGACAAATGTAGTATGGTGACCAACGATATGGTGGCCTAGTGAGATGCTTTTCATTCCACGCTTAGAAAGACATTGTACCAGTGTCTCTTTGAATGTTCAGCAGCCTGTTCTGTATAGCATCATTGGTGTTCCCATGATGCTATACAGAACTATCCCTCGAATTATAGATTACCATTTCTAAACACACATTTATTCTTTTAGATATTTAAAAACCACCAACCCAAACTAGACTGCTGATAGACATACTTATATATAAACTATCTCGGTGGCGCAGTATATGTGACTGCTGTGCATGAGGTCTCGTGTTCAATTCCAGAGTCGAACCAAATGTTATTATATATTTGTATGTATACTACAAATATTTGTTACTGAGTTGAGGTGTTTTCCACGTATAATATGTAAGCATTTATAAAAAAAAATATAAGTATTCCATCAATCAACCTTACTGTCATAGTACGAGCTCGGCTTAGCTTGAAGCAAGTTGACGTGTGTTAGATTTAGAATTAATTATTTTATATTGTTTAATATATACAGTTATAGAATAAATACCCGTGTTCATCACAGAAAGATTTCTGCTGAGTGGAAATTGAACCCACGACCTCTGACGTAGCAGTCAGGACTACCAACCACCAGACAAACAGGCCTGTCAAAATCTACTTCATTAAACTTCTAGGACTGATGTTTTCAGAACACAATAATTAACTAATTAAATACTAGAAGACTATTACACCGTAGTAATAATATCAAAAATACAGAACGTATTTTGAGCTACTCGCCCTAAGTCCTGCATTTTCTAATGCACAGATCTATGCAGAGAGTGTATTTGAAGTTCATTTGGAGTTGTAGAGATAAAGACGATGTCATTAACGCAAAAAAAATGAGTAATCAATAGCACTCGTGATGATATTTAGTTAATTTTAAATTTATAACTAAATCAGTTTCACTCATCCTTAAAACATTGTGTGAAATTAACTTCACAAAACAAATAATACAAATTGCAGATGATTTATCATTTTTACATTAAGCAAATGAATGCTTTATAAAAAGGATATTTAAAAAGTATTTAGCAACTCGATCGCTGCCAGTGCCTCGTCGAATAAAAACGAAACGGAATGATTGTTTGATCACCATTAAAAGTTTTTGAAACATTTTATTATTTGCAGAGAGACCGGGTACGTAAACAATGGACTGATGGAAGCACCGAATATTGCCATTCAACTGTTTTACGGCACAAGAATAGCAAGACTAATCAAGTTTCGTAACAACTCGTCTTAGCTGATGAAGAAATCTTAGTTGATGAGAAAACTCTTCAAAGTTAAGTACAAGAGTTACAACATCAAGAAGTCTCGATCATTGTATTTGGTATAATATTGGTCATGTCCGTATTTTTTCTAATATTATAAATGAAATATTTTGTCATCAAGGGTTTGTTTTGGTTTTATGTACACTAGAGTCAAATAAAAATATTGTTTCCTGTTATAAAAATAAGAGAAAGTCTACTTAAGTAATATTAATATGTTTTTCGTTGAAATTTCCCATCTGCAACAATTACTAAAGTTATTTGATCCTAAATAGTAATTTAGAGTCAGCTCAAAAATAAAAAATGTTAAGTGTTATTAGAAAAGTGGAAATATGTGCGTAGGAAAACATTACGCCCACTTATTCAAAATAGAATTCATTTATAAATCAATCAAGAACAAAAAAATATCGTTCCTCCGACTCTTGCGTCTCTTGTTCTGTCTGTGCTGGAATATTAACTTTGACACATATGCCAACTTGAAGGAAGGGTAATGAAATGTCTAAATATAATAGACGTCAGTCATCTTTTAGAGAATTTATATCTGTCCGACGGTCGTCTTGACGGGTGAAAAATACGAGAAATGATCTCAAATGAAAACGATGGATTTCTTCAAAAAATGCCATCTTTATTTCACAAAAACAATTTCGTTTAGTTTTTAATTTATTTTATAAAGAAAAAAATTAAGAAATAAAAAGAAGAATTTCGTGTACTACAGCGCTACCGTCGTGTATATTGGTAAGACGAAGATTTTTATGAGGAGAAATGATCTGAAACAAAAAAGTTGACAAAAGTTATACTAATTTATAACCATTATAAACCATGCATAAAAATTAATTTCATTAATAGAATTAGAGTGGGTCGAAAAGACTCGTGGTAAGCGCGAGACCAGAAGCCCATTGATGCACGGGTGACAGTTATCGAGGTGTGTGAGTCTTATATTAATTGCCACGACTATACCTTTTGCGTCCCAAGCGGTACGTGGAAAAGCATTTCACTAAACCGCCAGCTGCCATATTGAATTATCTGCATTCGCAATAAGTATTGTGATCAGACACAATAGAGTCACTTTGGCAGGACATTAAAATGAAAAAAAAATGATAATATTAGCCAACTTTGAATAATTTTATTCTAAAAGTAGTTTTACATATAAAGCTTTATATATCGTTAAATCAAATTATTATTCAAGGAAAGTGTCTGTTAGCATTGTGCAATATCACGAAGCTTGTTACGCGATTGCTGTGAAATAATTGTACGAGTACTTACGTGTAGCGTTGTTTATGCGAATATGAATTTAAGTATGACGAAAAAAACCCAAGCAGTTGAATAATTCAATGAATTGAGAAAGTAAAAGCACTCTTCTCCCGAGCGCAAGGCGCGTCTGTCTGTCCGTCTGTCACTTATATATGACATTACAGATATCTGCCTAAAATAACGTAGAATCAAGCGAAAAAGATTTAGGCATCATTGTTTTTGTTTCAGAAGTTCTGTAAATAAATGAAATATTCTGCAAATACATAGAGTTTGAATTAGTTTTATTTTATTTTATAGGATTATGAGTTATCCTTATAACGATAATGTGTGATTTAAGTCTAATATTTTTATCTTTACACATGCTTTCTAACATTTGAATGTTTTCAAATATATAGGTATTTTAAATATTGTAGATATGTATGTATGCATATAGTATGTTTGTATGTATATTCGTATTGTATATTGTATGTATATTAAAACATAAAAAGCGACTGGTATTCTTGTTTTCCTTTCTTTCCATTGTGTATTGTGTTCTCGTTAGTGTACTAAATATGTTTAGATTTCTTCTTAAATACGTTAAAACTTATCATTTTATAAACTGAAACCAAGCCCAATAGACATAATGATGTATACAATCACTTAACATTGGGTCACATCACCTATGTGATGAATTAAATTCGACATGTGGAAATAAACAAGTATTCATCATCATGATCACCAACAGCTTTTAATAGTCCACTGCTGGACATAGGCCTCCTCTTAGTAAAGAGGTTTGGACTACTATCTTAAGCTGGCCGGGTGGAATGGTATAGGATTTGTCTTTCTCCCTGCAGAGAATTTGTACTTCATAGTTTATTTTTTAGCAGTCTCTCACAATACCCATGAGAAGAATAGGGTGGTGAAACTCCGTATTCTTAGTCGGTCACCACACAGAATAAACTAGTAAACATGTATAAATTACAAATAATCGATACAAAAGACAAAAATAACCTACATAAAATAAAATACAAGAGACAACAAATAACCATCTACCCAAACAGAAACCTAAGTGAGCTCAAATTAAATACAAAGAATATTATTCGTAATAATGACCCTTCGAGGCAAACCGCTACGCCCCTTCCATGTCCGACCACATAATGGGAAATCTGAAACTTACCCCATTCCGTCTATAAGGGTCGACTTTATTTAGTCTGCGTTCTACATATATTATAAAGGTGGTAATTATGAATATTTACACGAATGATGGCTTAACAGATACTGTCTACATGTATCAGTTTAGAGTTAATTTTTTCTTACTATTAGTATGCGCTTTTTGGATTCATGAAGAACACGTTCTTGATATTTTATAAATTTACTTAGTGTCAATGCAAAAATAATAATAAAATTCCTTTTGCTGCACCAGATATTAATTGATATATCATATAATATTTCAATATAAAATTAACAATTATTTTTTTCTTTTTTAAAGACAACGCTCGCACCAGTGATAAATCCTGTGTCGCGGGAGACTTTACAAACATACAAGAAATGTACAACGACAACAAAGGACAGACGGGTTTGAACCCACAACACTCAGCGCAGTAGAGAGTGACGTGGCAACCGCTTAAGCCACTAGGTAAACATACAGTTCTATACAACTATAGGAAGATTATCTTAATCTCGTCACCATATTTAGTCGCAAATCGGTCGATGATTTCAAGGATATTGGACACATTTTACTGAACACTGCACTAAAAGAGGTCGACAGCTCTGAACATCAAGAATAATAATAATACTCAGCTTTCTTTGTAATGTAACTAATTTCCTTCGTTTTTTTGACAAAATCTTTCAGTAACACCTGTATACGATACAGCTTGTACTAAGTTATAGACCCCAAAAAAAATAACAAACACATCATTATGAATTTCAATAAAAACTATTAAATTGTTACTTTTCACTTACCCGCTTATAATACAAAATTCATATCTGTTATCGATAATCTACTTTAATTTTCCAATACTTTCCACAAAGCGAGCTATAAATAATAACCCCGTCATCAGAGGCAATTACTATGACAAAGCCTTTATGAATAACATGAAAATAAATTGTGTATAATTTAACTTTAAACAATAAACGAGTAACTGAGTTTATTGACCGCGTGTGTTTGAGTCTGGAGGATTTATGTTTCAAAGGATTTCAAGGTAACAACTTAATGCTTATATCTCTGTCAAATTAACCTTGAAATAAAAGATATTTATTTCAATTTAAAGCCCAAAAGGAAATATTTTCTTGTGGAATAGATACGCTTAAGTTATTTAAAGAACGAGTGTTGAATTTTGACTTTTATCAGTCTTATCCAATTTAATAAATTTACCTGCCATCGTAATATATTTTAATACAACTTATTTCTTCTGCATCTTAGGCAATCTACAGAATTCCTTTCTATCAAGTAAACAGAAATTCTTTAGATTGATATAAAATTATTAGTCAACAAGAATTATAATTAACTAACGTTCTCAAAGTCTCAAAACTCTTTGAGACCCAAACTCAAATATATCATTATAAATTGTTAAGTAAATTGAACTCTAAAATTCTTTGATAATAAGCCTTTTTTTTTTTTTGTTGACGAGGCGGAAAATCCCTTCGGATCTCCTGTTCCTTAGGGTGCAGGAGACAGGAGTATGTGGTGTGCCCACTAAAAACCGCCCCGACAGCCGGCCTCTGGCACCCTACTCTGGAGGGGACCCGGACCATATGATTTCAGTTCCCCCCCAAATTGACACCATGCCCTGTTAGACCCTATCCCGGGGGAAAATATTTCTCCCCCACAGTTCTGACGTGGCGGCCCGACTGTAGGGTACTACCGTTCAGGCCACTATTCTGCCCCCAGAGACCCCCACTCTCTGTTGGCTCGCGATCACATCGACGGATCATGACGCCGTCGTCTGCTTCTTCTTTCGGGATCGGCCCTCTCCCGATCCCGTTCAGCGGTCTCTTTTTGGAGCATGACAGCTTCGCAAAAAGAGACCACCGCGCCCCAGCCCTCCTCACCCGCCAGCATGGCAGCAATGATTGCCGGCGGAGACAGGTTACGTCCGATTTGGTCAACCAGGACTCCGCGTTCAGACGCCCACGCGGGGCAGTCCTCCAGCGTATGCTGGGCGGAGTCCCGGTCGGCCACGCAGTGGTAGCATTGTGCTGTCTACTCGCGACCGATCTTATTCAGATACTCACCGAAGCAACCATGCCCGGTGAGTATCTGCGTCAGGTGGTAGGTGACGCGACCTCCCTTCCTACCTACCCAAGCTTCAAGGTTAGGCAGAACGGCACCGACAGCGCGTTGACGCGAGTTTCGCGGCTGTTCAAGCCTCACGCGCCACTGTGCCAGTGCCTGTCTGTGAGCGTTCCGCCGCATTTCGAGCTCGTCCTGGTCTTCCCTGCTCTCACCCCGACGGATGGCGCGAGTCTGGTCATAAGCCCTCGCGTCCATATCCGCTAGGATGTCCAAAGGCGGGAAACGTGCCAGGAAAGTCGCCGCCTCCAACGAGATGGTGCGGTATCCTCGTACGATCCGAATGGCCGCTATCCGCTGCACTTGGTTGAGCTTAGCTCGGCAGCGGGAGGAGGCCGATAGGCGTTTGGCCCATATCGGCGCCCCGTAGAGGGCCATGGATCGTATCACCGCACTGTAGAGGCGGCGAACTTCCTCCCGCGGACCCCCTAAGTTGAGCAATAGCCTCTGTAAGGAGCCCGCTATCCCCCTAACTCGGGGGATCATCCGCTCGAAATGCTCCTTGAAGCTCCAGCGACTGTCCAGGGTGAGGCCAAGGTACTTAATGTGCCGGCCAACCTCGACCTCCGTTCCCCCAACTCTGATTAATGAGCTGGGGGGAACGGCACCTCTGCGTTTCCTGTGGAACCACAGTGCCTCCGTCTTATGAGGTGCAACCCTTAGACCTAGTCCTTCGATTTGTTGGACAACACAAGCCACCCCCTGCTGGGCGAGCTCCAGGACTTCTTTGAAGCCATACCCCCTGGTCAGCACTAGAGTGTCGTCCGCGTAGCAGACGACACTCACTCCAGAGGGAAGACTGGTCCTCAGGACCGCATCATATGCGAGGTTCCATTGTCTCAATCAAAGAGTCTCAAAACATGGTTCTTTGAGACTTTGCGACGCAAACTCAAATATATCATTATAAATTGTTAAGTAAATTGAACTCTAAAACTCTTTGATAATAAGCCTACATTTTTAATTTAATAACATGGAAAAAATCTAGCTTGTAATCCATATCAGAAGAACAAAAATGAGAATAAGTAAAGACAATACCAAACGTATTTGCATTCAGCATCCCAATGGAAAAAAACAAATTCAAAACATGCAGCAAGAAAAATCTCAATTACTCGAGGCTCTGAATAAAAAACAGCACTTTTAGAAAAGAAAATAAACAAGTATTTTCAATTGGCATACTTTCCCAGACAAAGTTTCAGGGTGGGAAACAAAAGTACTACCGTGTACTGTACACAACTGCACTAAAGTGCATTTATTGAAGCGGAAAATTGAGCTAGTGCCAATTTTATTTTTCAATTTCCACTCTGTGGGACAACTGGCGCATACTAGGCCGTTTCATTAATACTGTGGGCCCATATGGTGTTGGGGTACTACTGTGAAAGATTGGCGAATTTCTTGTACTACTTTGTGGTGCAACCTCTGTATTCTTCCCACGGTTGATTACGTGCCTCCAGAACGAGCACACATTAGAAATTGTAAGTCAAAATAAAAACTTACATTTAAACATCAAAACGTTCTGTACCTGGGTATTCTTCAAACGAACAGATTTTTGGTACACTCTTACGTATATTATATTTCCAACATATCAATTTATATAAATTATATAAAACTTTTTTTTTATTTAGAGCTTGTCAAAGTGACTCTACTCTGCCTAATGGAAAACATGAATAGAATCCAAGAGTGGTGTTTACCTTACTCATTGCGAATGTACACAATGCAGTATGATGATTCCCACTATGGCGGCCTATTGACATACTTTTTCATGCCACGCTTTAAGACTCCGTTATTTCATTTGAGAACGTTTGTCTACTCCTCTAAAATAGTGACTTTCAAGGCCCGTACGTTTTATCTCGTAAAGGAACGAAGAAGGTAGAACCATTTGAAAGAGCTAGTCAAAACACTCCATGTTAAAAGTTATAGAAAACTGCCATAGAGGCGATATCTCTTCGCAACTGTAGAGGCTCGAGGGATTCAGCGGCTTTTGAGCTGTCGATAACGCGAACTGCTCGCCGCTGCAATCGATCGAGATGCTAAGCAATGAACATAATACTTAGTTATGATAGAAAATTACAGTTAATGTACTAAAAATGATAAACAATAAATAAAGTTAGTTTAGATTTTAAATTATATTAATATTAAGTACCTTACTTTTACTTACTTTGTAATTTTGTTATCAATAGAGAGTTTGAATTACCCCGCAATTGCCAGTTCGTAATAAACGCGACACCGTGATTTTTTTTATTTGTTGTGTGAAAGTATGATAACATTTTGATGTACCTATTAGAAGCTGTGACTATAGCAATTAGATATTAAATTAAATAAATAAATAAAATAGATAATAAATATCTCGGACATTTGACACACAACGTCATCTAGTTTCAAACTAAGCAGAGCTTGTGCTATAACTAGACTGACTGATACAATACTGATATACTTTTTCTTTTTCAATGTCTCAGTATTCTACATTATGTTGAATGACATAAATCCACCGTAACATAAATGAGACGTAACACAATTCCTCAAATATAATATTAAATGTAATAAACAAATTTTGCTTTTAAAAACTTTCACTGCGTCCACCTCAAAGTTACGGGGAAATCAACTGATAAATTCACAAATACGAACACTTTAATCTTCATATGTGACAACACTATGTGTGTACGCTAAAAATAGTTCTTCTAAATCTACGTGTTCTTCGTCTACACTTCCTGTATAATTGTATAGACCCCCACGACACAGTATGATATACATATACTATCGAAGGAGTTGCCTCTAAAAAATGTATTACAACGTTTTGTCATCAGTCATGCTACTAATTTCGACTTTAAAATAATATCTACATTAACTTTACTTGAGCCTCAATATATTACTTAAAATTATACAGAAACATAAGCCTTTAGTATGAATACACACTTTAATAGTATTCAATAATTTAAACGATAATAATGTTAACTGAAAACCGGTATTCCTCAAAGCATACATTTTGAACAAACATTTGTTTAGCTATTTCAACAATATTTGGTGTAAATCAAAGGTAGGTACACTGCATTGGCACAAGTATTAGATTGTATGTGTTTGACGGTTTCAATATCAGTGGTTAAATTAATAGGAAATTCCTCGTGAAAGGAAAATAGCAGATACTATACCGCTAGTAATATGTAATGGATGGTTATAAGCTTTATACCAGTTACAAAGGAAATCATCCTACTTTCATGTAGTTATTACTAAATTTATCTTGCTTAAAGTCTGCTTGGGTTAACACTAGATTGCGTTGTTATAGATGTCGGTAAATATCTTTTTATAATTGTGAATTAATAATACATTTAAATTGATATTTATGAATGACCTTAACAGTGTACTTTTTGCAAAGGGAAAATCCTCTGATCAGGCGAGGTAATAATGCCTGTCGGACCGCGGCCCGACAGTTGACGTTAGGATTTTGTATAAATGCTAATTACCGCAAGAATTTCTATATCACGATGCAGAATTAGTAGTCACTCCGTAGTTTATTGCTTCTTAGTTTGGTGTGTTTTCGACAGATGGCACTATAGTGTGTGTCTTTTATTTGTGTTGTATGTTGAAATCGCTACAAGCAACAGAACAATATTTTATTAATGAATTAAGAACATTGAAAAATAATGATTTTGTTTGTAAAATATGGTACGGGTGATCTGTGAGCGATTTTAGCTGACCGTCAGGTTTGGCGACTTTAAACTAAAAACAAAAACAATTTTTCAATGCAAAATTCTAAAAATCAGGCAATTTAAAATGTTATTGTCGATTAGATTACCAAACTAATATGTAAATACAAAAATAATCACTTTCATGAGATAAGCAAGGTGGTACAAAAGTCAATAAATGCTTGCCATTGTCCTTTAGTAATTTCACTGTTAAATTATTTCATTTGTTTCTAAAATCTTTGTAATGTAACAATGTTTCAAATTTATCTATTTACATTACTTATAAACCTATTAATAGTCAGAAAGATTTCATAAATCACTATTGGTATTTACATTTTAATGACACACACACGCTTGCATTTTCTAGAAGGTGTAAACCGTATGCTTTACACCTTCTAGAAAATGCACATTTTATTGGCTCTAAGCGCTTGTGTGTCATTTTTGGATTTCGTTTCTAATTGTAGTTTTGAAGAATTAGAAATATGATGAGTAGGGAGTCTGATTTGCACTTCACAGTCTCTTACTTCTGAACGACTTCAGATTTATTCAACTCGGTATTTCCGACGTATTTTTTTTATTCGTTGCAAGAAGCCGAGAATGCCTTTAGCATCACACCATTCTTTATTTTTTACTAAATAATCCAAAGTTTATCACAAATGAAAAAGAAAATAAAATCCTGATAAAACTACATTTTACAAAAAAAGTGTCTTTAAATTCAGTCCTCTTTCCTTTCTCCACAAACCGTGTCTAAGAACCAAGTGTCGTAGAGTCAGCACTTAAGCAATCAATCATTTTCTAAGCGACAACCAAGTGGCTGTTTCGCGGATAAAGCTGAGTTGATTTACTGCTTATTCAGCGTAGGGTACTCACGCACACCGACACTCTGTTAATGTGATTGCTTTTACACTATCTTGGTTGTAGATGTGTGCGTAAATAGTCAAATATCATGATACCGCAGTGTGAGTTCATAAGAATATTTACAAAGGGTGAATAGGATGAATTCTTCACGACGTTTTTGCCACCCTCGCTGTCTAAACCAGATGAGCTTTAAGCAAATAGCCAGACAAATGATAGACGAGACAAATTATTATGGCCACAATGTTGTGGCATCGCTAATTTATTTTTGTCGGAGGTATTTTGTTATGATGAACCGGGACTAATGATGAAATAATAGCTGTTAAGAATTTTAAATATTATTTTGATGAGAATAATGGATTTCGTGAGTAGCGTTTTTATTTTGTCGGCTTAGCCTTTGTTGATTTATGATTTGTGTTTCAATATTCAACAGAATTGATATTTCTAATTGTGTTTTGTTTCCATTCATAACATTTTCAATTTGTTTCTAATTATTAATACTTAATTAAATGTTTTAATTATTTGGTTATAAAATAATGAAATGAGATTTATTGCGATGAAGACGGTAAAACTCGATCATTGTAAAAAGTTTACTAATAAATTTTGTTAAAGAAAATGTGAATTAATAATAAAAGAACGTTTTACTAGGTAGTAGAGCCATGCTGATTTAAGCACGAGCGGGCCGGCTCAACCGGGGCAGTACTACCCTCCCACAGAAAACCAACGTAAAGCGCCAGCATCCGTGTTGTCGTGTTTCGTTGGTGAATGTAAGACCGGAGGCCCATTGATACAGGGGTGACAGTTATCGTGGTAACTGTGTAAGCCTTACACTGTCACGATGACTGTCATGCCTTTTACGTCCCCAAGCAGGGTGTAAAGAAGCATCTCACAAGGTCGCCATAGTGTGGGTCACCATACTGCATTGTCTGCATTTGCGATGAGTATGGTGATCACAACTCTTTCTTTTCTTCTTGCTTTTTCGATTCTATTCATGCTTCCTATCAGGCAGAGTAGAGTCACTTTGGCAGGCTTTTAATAAAAAAAAGTATTTTTTTCTCACAGGCTGTTAGTAGGTAAAGCGTTTGTAACTCCTGAGTTGCAGGCGCTCATGAGCGGTGGTAGTCACTTACCATTCGGTGATATACGAGTATCTGCTCGTTTATGCACTCTGTATATTCAGTGATAAAGCTACACATATTTCCATCTACTACTACCACTAACTACATTAATTATTATTTCTGACTCTAACTAATATTGTGATGTAAAAGTAAGCTTAGTACAGAAATAAAGGTCATAGAACTGTAACAAAAGTGGACTTCGAAGCCACCATTAAAGAAATAAAAATTATGACTTCTCTTTTATAACGGATGGCTTGAATGTCAACCACACCGCAGCTCGGTTAGTCGACTGTCTGTCGTCCGTCATCTCAAAACACTCAAGAGTGAGTACAGTACCTAATCGCAAAATGATTCTTAAGCCTTGGCTCACACCAGGTCTTCTACGGTGTATCCGACAAAGACATAAGCTCTATAAGAAATCTCAGAGGGGCCCTAACAATACTCTACACGCGCTAGTATATAAAAGATACCGCAATCACTGTACTTTATTACTCCGGAAGCTCAAACAAAATTATGAGAAAAATGCGTTAAGACAATCAAAAGATACTAAAGAAACATAGAATATAATAAAGTCCATCACAAACAAAACTGAACAAAAACTATCAGCTTCTAAACTCTTACTCAACACAACTGACCGCTCGCTTGCTGTGAAACAAATAAATGACTATTTTGCTTGTATGGGTAAGAAACTGGCTGAGAACATAGCCTAAAATCAGAGCCCCGAACCTGCACCATATCTATCAGAAACACCATCTGCACTTAACTCCATACTTCTTCCTCCACCTGACGAAGCAGAAATAAAATCTCTGATTAATAATCTACGAAGTAACTGTGCCACCGGATGGGATTATATTTCCGTAAAATTCCTAAAATTAGCTGCGACAGTACTGGTATCACCACTTACAAAACTCATTGAAATCTGTTTTGAACAGAGGATTTTCCCTAGTGTCTTCAAAAAATCTATTATTACACCAGTTCACAAGAGTGGGAGTCAGGAAGACATGAAGAACTATAGACCTATCTCCGTTCTACCGGCCTTATCAAAAATACTGGAGAAGGCACTAAACAATAGACTCACAAAATATTTGGAACGTAATGAGCTACTCTCAAAGGCACAATTTGGCTTTAGGTCGCGGAGGAGCACTGAAGATGCGGTTAATCAACTAGTGGCATATATTACGGGAAAAGTTGATACGAAACAAAAATGCCTGGGGGTTTTCCTAGATCTAGCGAAGGCTTTTGACACGGTCTGTATTCCCACCCTAGTGAGAAAGATGGAGCACATTGGGATTCGGGGGAAACCGCTTGACATCTTCACAGATTTTCTCATGAACCGAACACAGAGGGTCAAGATAGACGAAGCAGTCAGTCAAGAAACAGAAGTAACGTACGGCGTGCCGCAGGACAGTTGCCTATCTCCGAGCCTCTTTCTGATCTATGTAAATGATCTATGCGAGCAGTCTCTCCACATGGGTAAAATATTTAGCTACGCGGGTGATACTGCTGTCATATTTCATGGGAGAACCTAGGAGGAGGTGACAATAAATGCTGAACTCGGACTCCAGAGAATACATTATTGGTTGTCAAAGAACTTGCTCACCCTTAACTTATCAAAGACCTCATACGTGCAGTTCACTTTCACCAACATTAAGCCTCCCGAAATAACACTCAGAGTACACACATGCAAGACTCCATACAATTTTAACAGCTATTGTCCATGTCCTTCGCTAGCCGAAAAAGACTCAGTTAGATATTTGGGAGTTGTACTAGACGCAAACTTGAACTGGCGATCACATATTGAACAAACCACGTCACGGGTTAGAAAGCTTATATGGGTATTTAGGAGACTCCGGCAAGTGGCGGACTTTGAACTGCTTCGACTGATATATGTTTCCTTAGCACAATCGATCATTAGTTACTGCATAACGATGTGGGGGGGGGGGAGCCTGCAAAACTTACATGATCCATCTAGAAAAAGCCCAAAGATCGCTACTTAAGGTTATGACTTTTAAACCATACAGATTTCCAACAAAATCACTGTACAAAGAGTGTGAACTACTAACAGTAAGACAATTATATGTCCTTAATTTAACAATTGTACAGCATAAGATTACACCAATAAATTATGAAAACAAAAATAAGCGTACTATTACAAACGTTTATCAACCTTTAAAATGTAGAACTGCACAAGCAAGACGACAACACTTTTTTTTTTTTTTTTTAACGTGTGGAAACCCCCTCGGGCCGTCACCCCACCGGGTTTACGGCGAGGCGGTGTGTCGGAATCGGACCGACTAAAACCACACGGTGTGCCACTCTGCGCCTAACATAGGGGAGATCCGGGAACCGCTGCTATTACGACATCCAGATCCACTTCAAGCTACACGTATCTATAACAAAATAAACAAAACCTTGCTCATTAACTCATTGGTCACTTACGAAGTCAAAGTCAAAACAAAATTATGGTTACTTACACAAGATTACGCACAAACCGAAACCTTATTACAGTGAAAACACACAACACACACATACACTCACATACACACACATTCACACACATATACACACTCACACACATATTTGCATTCTCCCACACACACTTTTAAATGTATTTTTATTGTATAGTTTGAAATAACAAAAGGGGTGAAGACACTGTCTCCTGTAACACAGGTTGTTACCTACCACAGGAAACAGAGTACCATTGTATCTCAATAATACCTATACCAATAAAAGAAATTATTATTATTATATTATAAGCTTGTTTGCTGTATTTATTACCATTTATCATGAAATTTTTCACTTGATATTCAGAAAAGTTATCAGTTCAAAAAGATATGTGATAAAAAAGGTTATAAGATGTAAAAAATATTTAATAAGCATATTGGTACGCAGTAAAATAGGTTACTCGATGTTGAAGTAACAAAAAGATGAGTTTTCTTTATACATATATAATTGATTAGTCCATTAGTTCTAAACTAGATTTTTACCCATCATTATAGATAATTTCTTAATCTTAATTTCTTAATCAAATATAGTTTATTTTGTATCTGCTGTCCATTGCTGACAATCCTGTTCTTGACGAAGAAAAAGACGATGAATAACACTTGACTGCAATAAATATTTTTCATTTAAGTCCTATTTTTTACTTTTTTCATTTCAATCATAAAAGAGTATATTATTTTGCTTTTGTATTCTGGACGGCTGAATGTCACACGCTATTAAAAATCGAAATTTAAATCTTATAAAAAAAACAATATCGCATTATTGGACGGAAAACAACATAAAAGGAAATTTATGTTCCTACCACACTGAATGTCAACTTTAATTTCAATCAATTCATCTAAGGCATAAAGATTTCTTTTGTGAGATTTAAAAAATAACAAGAGAAGCTTCGTTGTAGATATCAATAAATCTGCATTCTACATTATTCTATTCATTCATCTATACAATATTATAAAAAAATATAAAGGTTTTGTTAGTGTTATGGGTAATTAATAAATAATCGATTTAGCACAAAAAAAAACATTTAAAATCTAGTTTGGATACTAATTTTCTTAAACACAAATTAGTGATTTCCATGTTAATCTCCGTGATCTTGTTTTTTCTCTTTAGATATTTTCTTTTAGAATATCTATTCTCTCTCTTTCTTTTTATAAATCAATCTGCAAAAATCAATGTGCTAAATTCAAAATTATATTTATATATAGAAAAGCAACATTTTTATGTTACATCAATGTTATTTACTGGATCTATTTTCACTCTCACAAATTTAAGAGCCAAACCCGTTTCTGTTAAGTAATCACCACTCTTCTCTGTTTTCTACGATTGTTTAATCTCCTGAGAGCCCACGACTCCCACTTTCTCCTTCATTTCCTGTATATATGTTAATCTAGGCCGGCCTCGTTTTCTCTTGCCTTCTACTTTATCTTCCAGTATCATTCGGAAGAGGTTGTCGTATCTTATCAAGTGCTCAACCATTGGCCTCTTCTGTTTTCAATAGCACTCAACAATTGCCCCTCTTCATTTACCATCAGTATGTTGATCATTATTTCACAACGTGTTATTTATGAGGTCTATTATGTGACCCATAAATATGACTATAAATTTCAATAACACTATTTGTAGCCTAACCTAAGCATAACCAAAATTTTGTTTAATTTAAGACATTGCGTGCTCGTAATGCCTTAAATTAATTATATAACAATATAATATATAAAATGATAATTAGGCTTTCTTTGGTCTAATGAATGAAAATGAATTTTTGTTAATATCTGTCAAACATTAAGCACAGAATAATATGTCCGTGCTGTCATACGTAAGACCGGGCAATTAATTCTCTTTGCCCGCCACATTATGACGTAGCATGCACTCTATAATAAATTTTATCATAAGAGAGCATCCCCGTCTCTCCTAAAATGAATAATGCAAAGCGTTTGGCTTTTCATCGTATTCAAATGGGATGAAGTTGTTATTTTTCGTTGGAATCTTGCCCTGAGACCGGACATTACATATATTGTGTATTAAAATGTTTATTGTTTCGCTAATACATATATATTATGTATTGTGATGACATAAATATATATATATATATTTATATATATACACATATGGATAACTTACTTGGGCAATAATGAAATTGTCTGGAAAGGCGGCTTGTCGATAGTCTTATCGTTAAAATCGTTTATACATATTCTTCCTAAACAATATCTACAGCACAGAATACACCAGTCAAGCTATCGCCTTCCAACTTTAAACGAAGGTCTCCCCCAAGGAGTGTCAACTATTCTAAGCAGTCCGTAACTATTCGCTGCCTGCCACGTTCTTTAAATTCTCGATATATCGTGTCGTAGGACAGAACACACACCGTCATCATGCTATTTATTTTTTCCTTATTTATTTTTGCCAGTGGCCTCACAACACTGGCTTAGAAAATATTTTTTTGTACCTCTGAAGCAACATATACTCGTATATTGGAGTTAGGGGCAATGTCTTAGGCCTTCCGGAACCGCACTACTGAAATTACCGCACCGCTGAAAAGTATCGAAAGTATTGCTTGATGCCCATTTTATATGAGATTACAGTATCACTCTGTTGATATCGGCTCAGTTTATGATTGTGTCAAATATTTATTAAAGTAACATAACTCATAGTGTTAGTGACAATTTGACTTACATCCATGTTAGTAAAATAAATGATTTTACTGTAGTTATAGTAGTTGCAGCTGCAAATTTTGCAGCACTAGTTTACAATCGCGCAATCCAATCGGCTGGAGATCGTGTTTAAAATGTTGTTGGTGCAACTCGCACCTTCTGGCTCAGAGACGCACATGTCTTACGCATTATAGTCTAAAAACAATCAACGCGGGCTTCTGTAAACATACAACAGTAACGTACAGTACAGAAAATGATTCCCTCACCGTATAAAAATGTCATAACGACACGTTTCCGTCTATATAGACACATGATAATAAAATACATAAGTAAAGTAATTATTAAAAAAAAAAACAATTGATTTACTTTCACAATTTACAATGATAGTCAAGGCAGGGGGCTCCTTGTCACCACTGTCATGTCACTAGGGGTGATTCGAATAAAACCATCGTAGCGCACTATACTGTATATTTCACACAAATATAGCAACCAGCACATGTGCCTTGAAAGGTTTTTTCAAACATTAAATATCTGGTGTATTTAACCCGCCATACGAAACAAATGATATCGCGATTCAGAAAGTATGACACACGCCATCTATCGATCGATCGATAAACTATGTTTATGTCGCTTCGCTAGGCTTTTCCCGTATATGTGTAAAAGTTTTATCTTTAATCATTATTATCATTAACAGCTTTTAATAGCTCACTTCTGGACTAATAAGCCTCTCTTTCGAAAGGAAAATTTTGCCTACTATTTTTATTTTTAAAAAACCACATAAACATGAAAATGCAAAAAATAAAATTTATGTGTTTGTTTTGTTATTACGTTTTATGTAGTCATTCTTAGTACCGTATCTGGTGTTTCAGTTCACCGAGCTGAAACGGTCTCAGTTTATCGTAACATCAAGTGTGAGTGGTCCGTGGTTACTTTGTCCCATATTTTGTACAGACCTTTAAAATCTTTGTGGCTTGCCATCACAGGCTTGTCTTGACTAGCGGACAAAACCCGACGACGACCTTAAAAATACTATTATTTTTTTATTCTGGTCCACAGTTGCATAGATTTTCTGTGACATCAGTTACAATATTTTGTGAGTTATTTGTATTATAATATACATTTTAATATTTACTATTTTAGGTTGATAGTATACGCTACTCATATTTACATGTCACTTTATTATGATTGTATTTTTATTGTAGTTGTAAATTACTTTATATTAAAACACATCCACGGAATCATAAATTATAAAACTAGATGCTGTTGTTACTTCCAAATATATATTTCCGTTTCTTTTAAAATCAAGAAGTACTTTGCTTTTCTTTTTAGTTGTATCTTTAGTTTTAGTATAGATTTATGCCGAAGTAGACAGTCTTCCACGAAAGAATATAATGTTAGCGCGTTTATGCATGTGATGATTACATTAATATTATTTTTTGTATGAGCAATGTTACGCTGTAACATGTGTACACTATTCTAACATTTGACAGTTATATACGATACTATACGATAAAAAATATTTAACACTATTACCCGAGTAAGTAATCCATATATATATATACATATATATATATTTATGTATATACATGTAGACATCAGAGCCTTATTAAACCGATCACTAAATACTGCACAATTCACTGCACTATACGTAGTGGCTTAAGCGATAACCTCGCTGTGGTCTACCGCGCCAAGTTTTGTGGGTTCAAACTCACTAGGGACAATACTTTGTGTGATTCACAAATTGTTGTTCAGAGTCTAGGTGTTCTTCGTGTCGGTTTGTGTATTTTCATCTTTCTGTCTTAAGAAACCTTCCTAGCGTTAAAAATTTATTAAACAGATTATTTTTACTGCAGGTGTTCATTTACAGGTATCTAATTAAGAAAATACGTAGTAAGTAAAAATTTGTAACATTGACAACAGGAAAGGAAACCAATAAAAGAAAGTGGATAACGCGTCTGTTAATAGATTGAGAAATGTTTCCAAGCCATAATTAAAGAGGCCAGTATCTCTGGCTGCTTTCAGTAATTCCCCTAACAAATTTCTTGAACTAGATCTAATCTCAGCATAACATTATATTCTAAGTAGAGGAATGTCTGCATTTATAATGTTATCGCTGTTATAATATAAGGTTCTTTGTTTCAGTCGAGAATGTTTGCTACATTGTTGGCAACTGCCCCGTGGAACTTGCCAGAATTTGATTGACCATTCAGACTAACAAACTACTTGGATATACAATCGTATGCTTTTAATTTTTTTTTTTTAATGATATAAAATATTAATAACGGATCTATTAAACGTTTGAATTATTCACTTATCTGTATTTCTTCGTCACATCTTAAATTTCTTAAGTATGCGTAGGGCTCCCACCAAGAACTTAGAGCTCCAAGTTAGTTTCTACCGTAAGTGACGCACCTGCTGAACGACGGATAAGGCTTTGACAAACAAAACATCCTGATTAGCGGCAATAGGCTCACCATCTATTTGAGACTGTGTTTAATACGGTTCTGCCTACCCATCCGGAAAAACAGACGTGATTTTATGTACGTATGTTTATGTACCTTAAATATGACTTTACATCAGTGCTGGAACATATTGCCGATTAATGATTTTTCGAATTTCAACTGTAATGGATTATAAAGGCTAGTATAAAACAAGAAAATATCTAAAGTAACTTAATCATAACGTTTATTTGAAATAAGATTTAAGCCTTTGTACATTACAACAGGGCTTTGATGCCTCTGTTTTCATCTATAGATGTAAAGATTTTAATATAAACACGCAGCTGTAAAATTTCATTTTCTCTTCTTTTTTTTGAAAAAAGATAACGCCCACACTAGGAATAAATTCTGTGTCGCGAGAGACTTTACAAACATCTAAGAAATTGACAGAAAGAACACCCAGACTCAAAACAAGTTTGTGGATCACACAAAATGTTGTTCCGTGTGGGATTTGAACCCGCAACACTCAGCGCAGTGAAGAGCGGCGTGGCGACTACTTAACCACTTTTTTTTTTTTTTTTTTTTTTTTAACGTGTGGAAACCCCCCGAGCCGTCACCCCACCGGGGTTTACGGCGAGGTGGTGTGTCGGAATCGGACCGACTAAAACCACACGGTGTGCCACTCTGCCCCTGACATAGGAGGGATCCGGGAACCGCTGCTATTACGACATCCAGATCCCTCCTAGGGCCTGCCCACCAACGCGGGCACCATCTGCGGACAAACTCTCTATTCAGGCGACGTACGGCACACACGCACGTCGCCTCCTCGCGGCTGGCCATTGTAGCGGATGGAGGGGAAAACCCATCCCGTCCACCCGCGGCCACACTCAAGGCGGCATGAGGCGCTGATATGCGCGCCTCCGCCGCCCGGTTCGCCGGCGGCGAATTTGGTCCGAATGGAAATCGTCCTCCCGGGCCCTCTCCGCCGCCTCCTTCCGCGAAATTACGTCTTCGCAGAAGGTTGCGACCGCGGTAAAACAACTGTCGCTACCGGCCATGGAGCGTATGACGGCCGGTAGCGAGAGATCTCCTCCAATAACTGCAGTGAGGACCCCACGCTGCGCCGCCCAGGCGGAACAAACCGCTAGCGTGTGCTGAGCCGAGTCCTCACTACAGTTGCAGTGGTGACAGGCGGGACTCAATTCCCTCCTGGCGACCGAGTGCAGATACTTCCCGAAGCAACCGTGCCCGGAAAGACCTGCGTCAGTCCGAAGTGCGTGAGTGGAGCCCCCAGCCGGGACGACCAACGAGCCATTGTGGCTCGACGAGCGGCCTCTCGCCACTCGCATATCTCTTCGGGCGGGGGCCGTATGCCGCTACCCGCCCGGAAGTCAGCCGTCCGCCGATAAACTTCGGCGAGAACTTCCGCCTCCAAATCCCACGGGGGAGTTCCGGCCAAGGTGCACGCCGCCTCCGTCGATACGGTGCGGTAACCGCGTATGGCTCTAACCGCCAATATCCTCTGAGGGCGCCAGAGGCGAGCCCTATTCTGGGCGGTCAGAGCCGCCGCCCACGCCGGTGCACCATACAGCGCCATTGACCGGACAACCCCCGTGTATTGCCGTCTCGTCGCGACGCTAGCTCCACCCAGATTGGGCAAAAGTCGCCCAAGGGCAGAAGCAGCGCCGACCAGCTTTGGAGAAAGCTGTCGGAAGTGCTCATCGAAGAGCCACCTGCCGTCGAGGATCAGGCCCAGATACTTCATCTGGGCCTGAACCGGTACGAGGACCGAATTGACCACGATGGAGGCGCCGGAGGGTGGACCACGACGGGGCCCATGGAACAAAAGAGCCTCCGTCTTGTCCAGGGCCACCCGCAAACCCAGCGCCTCAATTCGCCCGACCACCAGAAAGACACCCGTGGTGGCCAGGCGCGCCGCCTCTTGAAAGTTCATGCCCCGGGCCGTGACCAATGTGTCATCTGCGTAACAAATTACGCCCAGCCCGGGGGGAAGACGACCTCGAAGGGCCCAGTCGTATCCCATGTTCCACAGGAGTGGTCCGAGGACAGACCACTGTGGAACACCGCACGACATGAGCCGCCGCCTTAGAACACCGTCTCGGTCCTCGTACATGACGGTACGCTCCTCAAGATAGTCTGCCACAAGCCGCCTCAGGTACTTTGGCACCCCATGGTAGTGGAGTGCTTCCCTGATGCAGCTAAATGGCAGACTATTAAATGCGTTCGCGATGTCCAACGACACCGCCAACAGCACGCCGCCGCAGCTCACCACCTCTTCGGTAACGGCCCTCAGGCGCAACACGGCATCGACCGTCGAACGCCCCGCCCGAAAACCAAATTGGGCGTCCGACAGATCGGGGCCCACCTCGCAGAGGTGCCGGACGATGCGGGCAGAGAGTATCCTCTCAAACAGTTTACCCGCCTCGTCCAGCAACACGATGGGCCTATAGGTCGCTACCGATTCGGCTGGCGGTCCCGGCTTCCTCAATAGGACCAGCTTCCCGCTTTTCCAGCACTCAGGGAAGCGTCCGGACGCCAAGCTAGCGTCCAGGACCTCCCTGAGGCGGTCCGACATGTGTTCGAGGGCTCGGGCCAGCACTCGGGCAGGTTTCCCGTCCGGCCCGGGGGCGGTGTTCTTAGAGCAGATCCGTAGAACAACCGCCCCTACCTCCGATTTCCTGACGGGCGGAACATCATCCTCGTTCCCCCCGTCGTCTCCGACCATGAAGGTCATCGACGGGGGTGTGTGCTCCACCCGCTGCGGGAAAAGGCCCTCGACCACTTCCCGCAGGAAGCTGGGCTGGAGTGTCTCTGTAAGGGGGGGGCCCGACGTGCGGAGCTTTTGTCGCGCCGCACGGTAAGGGCGACCCCAGGGGTCACGATCGAGACCCTCCAGCATCTCCTTTCTCTTAATTTCTTTGGCGCGGCTTATGGCCAGCTTCAGAGTTTTCCGCGCCTCTCGGTACTCCTCATGAAGCTGGTCCTCCCCGCCTTCTTCGCGGTGTCGCCGCCGACTACGGGTGTAGGACCTCCGGGCACGAGTACAGGCCGCACGGAGGTCCGCCAACTCCTGGGACCACCAGTAAACCTCCTTCCGTGGAGGCTGGCAACCTCGGATGCGGGGCAGGGCCGCATCACAGATTTGTGCAATCGCTTCGCAGAAGCGACCAGCCCCCATGTCGACCTCCTCGGTCGGGGCCTGCGGAGACAGCCAAGAGTGAATAATGGCCGCCTCCTCTAGTAAGTCCCTATTTAATTTGGCTACAGCCCACCGCGGAAAGCGAGAAGAACGCCGCGCCGCGTGACCCCTACTGGCGTCCTGGGATCGGGAGAGCTCAAATCGGATATAGAGATGGTCCGAGAGCGTCTCAACCTCTTCCAGGACTCGCCAGTTCCTTACTCGTGCGGCGAGGGCAGGGGTAGCGAAAGAAAGGTCCACTATCGACCCTCCCTGCTGTCGCACGCACGTGTTGGTGGAGCCCCTGTTTAGTAAACAGAGGCCCACCGAGGCCGCCCACTCCTCTACGGCCTCGCCCCTAGCGTCCGTCCTGGGGGAACCCCACGCAATGGACTTTGCGTTGAAGTCCCCCAGCACTAAGACGTGCCCAGACGTTAGACGCCGCATCGAGGTTTCCAAGGTGTTAAGGAAAACTTCGAAGTCGTTTAAACTCCGGTTGGGGGAGAAGTATACACCATATACAGTGATCCCCCCCCACTCGGCAGCAACATATCCAGTGCCCTTGTCTCTTAGCGACAAGGGCGGGGAATGAGCCGCCGTGGAGCCGACGACTGCCACGGAACCGTCCCGGTCACCCAACCAGTTTGGACGGGGAGGAACGTAATAGGGCTCCGCGGCTACGGCAACACCGATCGACCACTGTGCCATGGTTTGCAGGAAGAGGTCCTGCGCCGCAGCACAGTGGTTCAGGTTCGTCTGGACTAGGAGGCTGGAGACTTGGGCCATTACTGGACCGTCTCTACAGCCTCCTCCATGGGCGACGATGTCGACGTGCGAACGGCATCGGAGGCAGCCTGGGTCGACTGGCTAGCCCCCAACGCTTGCCGAGAATCACGGGGAGGTTTGCAGCCCCCCTGCCCAATCTGATGATTGGCGGGCTTGTTACCCGCCGCACAAACCGGACAGTGAGGGGCGGCAGAGCACTCTGCCGCCTTGTGCCCCGGTCGACCGCAGCGGAAGCATAGTCCGCTGCAGTCAAAACAACTCACGCACTTGGCGCGTGTGTGTCCGGATGCTAGGCATTTAAAGCACCTCATCGGTCTTGCCGCCAGAACAGTGACTCTGGCGTTCACAAAACCGACGAGGATTCTGCCTGCATCGCCCAAAGCTTTAGCCGACGCTACCGAACAGCTGATCCACACTGCGCCAAGCCCTCCCGGACCGGGGCGGATGGTGCCGACCCTAATGTTGTCCGCGTTGCAGCCCGTCTTCTCGCTGATTGCAACGCGGACATCCTCTGTCGTTACGGAGTCATCCAGGCCCGAAATGCGCAACTCTGCGCATTTAGTAGGCCTGGCGATCTTCACACCATCCGTGGCCGCGAAGATTCCCCTCAGTTTCTCGGCGAATCTGTCCGCCGTCTTTGCACCTTCAGCCCCAGGGAACTCGAGGACTCGAGCTCCCGTCTGGGCAAGGCGCAACCTGACCCCTTCAGTCCCGAAATCGGTGGCGAGACTATCACGGGCCTTTTTAAATAAGGCCGCATAGGATAGTCCGCCACTAGCCGCCTCTGGGGTTACGGTGACCACCACAGCCGCGCTTTTAGGCACCTGCAATCTGCGCGGCTTCTTCGCGGTAGTCACCGCCACCGAAGGCGACTGCGGGGTAGAAGCTGCTTTTTGGGCAGCCTTTTTACCCCGCTTTCGGGATTTCTTAGCCCCCCCGACTACCTGCCAACCATCCATGGACGGGGCAGATGTAGAGGGAGCAGATGTGGAGGTGCCAGGTACAGCGGCTGGAGTGGAGAGCGGAGGGAATTCCGCTCTAGACTTAGCCGCCGCTTTGGGCCCTGACCTCTGTGCACCCGTCTTAGCTACTGCTTTAGCCGCCTGTCGTGTCCTCGGAGTGCCGGCAGGAACAGCAGATACTGACGCCGCAGGAACAGCAGACACCGACGCCGCCGTCGCATAAGACACACGACCGTCTACAACGGGAAGCGACGTCAGCGCCGATGCGGCCTTTGGTCTATGTGACGCGAGTGGCGGCCGGACGACAGGGGCTGGAGGTAGTCTCGCCTCCAGGCCAGCGAGACGTCCGTCCATCATGCGCCACACTGCGTCTGTGATTTGCCGCAAGTGGGCATCAGCGATGGTACCGGGAGTGACAGAGGCAAGCGATGGAGACGAGCCTTCTCGCTCAGGGCGAACCGCCCGGAATTGGGCAAACTGTGCGCTCAGTTCAGCCACCTCCCATGTAAGATAGTCGTTGGCCGCTTGGAGACGTGCCACGTCCCCAATAAGGCTCTCAACAACCCCCGCAACTGCAGAAGAGGAGTCCTTAAGGGCCTTTACAAAAGCACCCTTAAGGTTACTCGACTTGGTGGCTACCTTGTGGATGATAGCCACCGCTGCTTTCGCTCTCTCTTGCATGGACGATGTCGTTTGGGGAACAGAATCCCCTACCATCGGCTCCTTAATCTTATGCAAGAGATCTGCGATCTCCTCCTCTGCAAGTGCTTCGCCGTCCGCCCTAACCCGCCTATAGGCTTCCGCCTTACAGAAGACGGAGCCTGACGGGATCGAGATCGAAGTTCGCGACCTTCCTCTACGGTTGCTGGCGACTTTAGGAGGTAACATCTCCTGGGACGTGTCGCTCTCCTCGTCCCTGGAGCGCCCGCGTTTTCGGGAGTCGCACAGCTCCGTTTCCATCAGGCCACCTCCCGTGCCATCCGACGAACACGTAGACCTGGAACGCAGTCGTTCCGATGTTCTGCGGCTCCCAGCAGTCATAATGACTTCTGGGAGCCTCATCGGCATAGGCGTCCCAACCGGTGTGTCCTTTAATTTGGACGAGAAGTCGTCCACTCTTACGCTTTTCTGTTTCTTTTCCTTCTTCTCCTTCTCTCCTTCTAAATTTATGTTTTTGTTTTTGTTTTCAGTTTCCATATTAGACCCACGAGTGGGGGAGAACTATAGGTCAACCCGGGCAGAGATCCCCCAATACCCGGGCAAGCGTATATTTATGCCCAACCGAGGGCTCCGCAGGTGCCTCGGCTGGGGGTGCGCTTGCGGCTGAACAACCCATCAGCCATGCATCCCCTGGTCACGCACCAGAACACGGGATTCGGGGTAATTTTTTAAAGAGGTTTTCTCCCTCGCAGTCCGGGCGGCTAAGCCAAGACCCTCGCCCCCGATTGGTGTTGCGAGACATAACCACGTCACTCCTTTCGGGATTACGATGTGACAACGGTGGCAGGAAGATTAAATCTTCCAATGCCTGCTCGGCGGCAGTGTGAGTACACACCGAGCCCGTTCTCCTTTCTCCACCATTGACAGCGGAGAAACGCCGACCCATGAAAGGGTCCCACCCTAATGATTTTTTATCGAGGTTTTCCTCCTCATTGCTCCAAAGAGCGAAGAGCCAACAGAGGAATCGACAAAAATGCCCGCTCTGTTGGACCAAGCCTCAGCCGAATGACCGAAGAAAATGACCTCCTCTTCTTCGTGCTAGAATATTAGCCGTTGGCGTGATGTCCTCTTCCAAATGGCACAGGAAGAAACAGTGCCGTCGCCAACGTTACCAGGGTGCACCACGTGGATGTTTTCTAGCCCAGCACCCCGACTACTTAACCACTAGGCCAACCGTGCTGTTCTAAACCTACAGTGAACAAACATAATTATGTAAAGCTAACAATACTCGAAAAACCTTTTTCTTTTTTATTATTGTTTTTTTATTTAAGAGCTTACCAAAGTGACTCTACTCTGCCTGATGAAAAGCATGAACCTCTGTGAAGTTATGATAACCATAACGTTGTGGCAGTGTAAGGCTCACATACTTACCACGATAACGGTCACCCCTACATTAATGGCCCTCCGAACTCACGACATCCGACATCTGAAATCCATGCTGTCGTGTTTCGCTAGTGAGTGCAAACGCGACGGCTCCGGGGTCTGTGAGATGGTAGTACTGCCCCAATGGAGACGATCCGTTCGTGCTGAAATCAGCGTGGTTCTACTGCCTCGTTGATGCTTTTTTACTGAAATTAAATAGTCGACATTTTATGGTAATTGATGATGATATACTCCTAATTTCGACTACGGGTATCAGTCTCAACAGAGACCAGCCAACTTCTGCAGGAGATATTATAGTGCACAAGTGTATGCACAAACATAAGTGCACTCTTTGTTCTCTCACTCTAATAATCCGCTTGGACTGCTATCCGACTAGGCTAAGAAAAGATTAGGTGTAGGACCGACGGTACGTGGTACGTGTTCTCCAAACACCCGAATTTAAACTCTGGGCTGTTATTAATCTCTCTATAATTAGAAAAACTTCATAACAATTTCTCAATCCGACCCAGGAATCGTATACGAGACCTCTTCATCGACAGTCGCTTCCACCTACTTATAGATCAACGAGGTAGTTAAAGTAAATAATCTATATATATGAAAATATGAAATTAGTTTGTGTACCTACTCGTAAAAAATTCTAAATGTTCAATATCGATTAAGCTTAAATATTAACACGATATACAAGACACTTAAAGGCTGTTTTTATAAAAAAAATAAAATCACAATGTGCCACAGCGACGCTTGGCCAGATCCAACTGGTATTTAATACCTTTCGCTACTTTTTTTAGTCATACAGATATTGGAAGCCACCCGAGAGTCGAACCCGAAGCGAAGTACAGCAGTCGAAAACACCACCAGTACACTCTCGAAGCAAGCTGGGTTTTATTTAATTTGTTCCCTTTATGGGCAGTTCTAATTGATAAATGATTCAAATAATTACGTCTGTATTTTGCATATTACAAACGCTTACAGTCCTCAACAAAAATGAAAGAATAGTAGTCTTACTAGTCATAATTACTTTTTCATTCGGAAAATTCTTTACTTCTGTACAAAATTAAATAATTGATTACTAGACTCTATGTCATATATATTAAAATAACAACGCATTGTAATAACCCGAAATTCATGTGACTATTCATTGTGTAAATTATAAAATAGTTTTACCATGCAACCAAATAACCGTAACGACTTTATAATTATCCCTTATGTTACGGTCTACATGACACAATAATTTTTGATAGTTAATAGACACCGTAAATAATTTCATCGCTGCAAGACATAATGAGTTTGAAAACTGAAATACAAATACAGAACATCTATATTGCTATAAGATAATTATAGAATATAAACTGTAATGTGTGAACTCCGACGCTCCCGTCCATCCTGAGAATGATTTACTGACTTAGTCAAAGCTCAAACAAATTACGTTTCTCGGCCTTTGACTAAGGAATTTTCGTTAAACCTAGAAGAGACAAATTTGTTAGATTAGGTTTGACTTAAAATACTTTAGTCAAAGGGTGAAATCGAAATACGTTTCGGAGATTACCTGAAGGTTTTGGTCAAACCTAGAATAAAACACTGTGAATCGAACTTTGACTATAACTTTGACTTTTTGTTCTAAGTTGCAGAAATAATAATTTGGGAATACAATATAGACAAATCCACATAACCACTCTATAAATTGAAAAATATTAAAACAAAAAATAGTTATGAAGTTCAGTAATACCCTACGTTGGCTAGAGAATCCAAGGCTCTTTGTGCTGCTACTGAATTTTCCCTTTTGACCAATATATACACGAAATCAAAATCAATAATGAAACAAGCAAAAGAGATATTGAGAGCTTGGCTTTAAAAATATAGAAACACCTATATGCGAATTAAAATAACTCGATTTTGTGCCGTATATTGATCAGGCTGTGACCGAGTTTGATCGGTACAATTCTCTTTCTTTATTGTAAACAAAGAACATCATTCATCTAATTTAAATATACAATAAACCATTCAAATGTAAAAAAACAATAAAATGCTGTTTTACTATTTATATAATATCATAAATAAACTACATCGTTACAACCTGGGGATTAGTAGGTAAAATCTGACATAGTTACAAATAGTAGATAAAGTTTCAAATACAATTAAATATACATTACAATAACGCATCATAAACTATATAAACTCACGAACAATATAGTGACAGAAAAGTTAACGATATTTTAAAATTATATAAAATCTGCTTATCATTGATTTCAATACATCATTCATCACTTAGGCCTTAGCCTTACACATGTGTATACATACCGTACATATTACATACATATCTGAAATCAACAAAATCGACCGCGCTATCTAGCACATATACCTTGCTTCAAAACTTAATATTTCTACCCGCATAAATCACCGTGTAACATTTTACCCCTGGAATTATTTTTCAACCACGCTGAGTCACTGGTTTATTTGAACACAGCAGCTACGCGTATTTCCTTCACAGCTCTGTCATTTCATATTAATTCATGCGTAAACACCAATGAGAAGAAAATGGAACTGTACTAAAATATTCTAAATTATCTTTTTTACGACTTGGTACGAAATTCTGCTTTATTGTTGAACTCTTATACTTATTTCATAAATTACGATCGATATTTTATGACCTGATTTATCTCACTTTAGATTCAATTTATTGATATCTTTTTTTTTTCATTATAAAAAAAAACTAAATATCATGACGACTTTTTGCAGTCAATATCATTTTCCCTTCGGAACATGCTTTATGTTTTCATAATATCTACTTGATCAACGATAGGAATGCGTGTTCCAGAACGTTTACAATTTATTTTACACTTTAGTAGCAGACACAAAAGTTGTAACAGAAACTTTCTTGAATGAAATTCATATTTATAAGAGGTATTGAGATTAAGGGATATAGGCCGATCGCTGCACTGCACCTAAAATATTTTCCATCGGATCAGAAGCCCACTGGCTATTTCTGAAATATATACAGGAATAAAACCGTGTATCCTTTAAAATAAGTATCGTTATGCGTAATACCAGTGAATAATAAAAGCTAAAAGCCACTTGTAAATTTGCCAAATTTAACACTTCTTAACAAAATTTAGAAATCTGTCCAAGCAATTTATGACTTTATTGAGGTGATAACATCTAAATACATGTTACAACAGAGCTTACCTACTTCAATTTGAATGTTTGGCGACAGGCCAGACGAACTCAATAACTGACTAAACAGTTCGCCGTGACAACAAGACCTAGTGGTTACTGGTCGTTTAACTGCTAGTTTAAATTCTTGATAATATCTGTTTCAGATTATAATTCTATGTCAAAATCAAACGTTTTGTTATTATAACTAATGGTAGTATATTATTTTCGACATAGTTGTCTATCAACTCAATTCAATTATCAGGTCACGCATCTCTAAAATACTTCTAAAAGTTTATTATATTTCTACTTTGTTGATTACCTTAGAAAAATAAAAACATTTCTATGCATTAAACGCTTATAAGTGGTTTTAAATGCTGTCTATTATATTTTTATGTACTGATTATCAAGAAATTTTACATATGCATAAATTATGTATTCGAGCACTTGCATACGACTTCCTCAGGGACACGTCAGGCACACGACAGGGTACAAATATGAACGATGGACAGGTTATAGAGATAAGTCCCAATCTTTCTTTTCTACTTTATTTACTAATTTTTCATTAAGTTTCCATATGATGACGGATTACCACCCTCATTCCGCAGGTGACATAAAGGGGGGTGGGCCATCTACAGCCCTAGGCAGCCCAAGTTACGTTGGGGTTCCAGGGATTACCTTACTAGGGTGCAATCTCACTGCAAAGAGAAATAAACTTGTTCGTTTGGCCAGCGTGGTACAGTAAGCCAAAATCTATACATAGGACATATATACAGCGTGATATAATAAAAGAAATAGTTTAGAAAAATAAGTGCCAACGTTGAATGCCACACTTAATCTTACGTCCGTATATAACCCTACTAAGTAAATTGCCGGTGGTGAATCTTGCGGTATGACTATTTATGTTTGTTTGTTAATTTGTGAGATATTTTGCGGCCCTGTTGGTCTAGTGGTTAGTGATGCTGACTGCGATGCCAGAGGTCATGGTTTCGAATTCCACCCAGGACAAAACTTTGTGTGATGAGCACGATCATTTAGTATGTGTCTGGGTGTAATTTATCTATAATATGTACGTATTTGAAATATATAAGTATATTTATCAACAGTCTGTTTTACCATAGTACACGTTTTGTCTAGTTTGGTATCAGACGGCCGTGTGTGAGATGTTTGATTATATTATTATATTATTATTATTATGTTGTATCGTCAAATTATTATCACATTGAGTGAACATAATAATGAAAATACGTATTCTGTTAGTTTTCTAGGATTACAGTAAAAGATAGAAACATAAATGTAACATATCATAAATAAAAAAATGTTACATAGGATGAGCCACAAATTTGTTAACATTTGAAAAAAACATATAAAGAAACTAAAATCTATGCAATTTTCACCAAGAGATATTATTATTGCTATTAATTTTGATACTTATACTCATTTTAGTAAATAAACCTAACTTAATAAACAAAACCCTCGAAAACGTAATGTAGATGGAAACCATTGAAAATCAAATAAGTTATCCACTATTTATGTATTATGGTGTTCGATAGAAAATCTAACTTAAATTACAGTGTTATATTTATATCTTGTAATTATTCCAAAATAAGTGTCTACAATTGATTCCGTTCTGTCTATTTTTGTTTCCTGATGTCCATAAAATTCTGAAGCTCACTCTTGAACTGTTTCTCGCATATCTTTTGTACTGGTCAAATTTAACTACAATGTGTGTCAGATGTGTTAACAAAATTTTAGATCCCATAAAAGTCTCAGGTTGGTTCAAAAAATACCATGACACTGTGGCATTATCGGCAACATAGACGTTTGGGCCGAGATCGGTTTCAAATGAAAATTGGTTTTGTGTCACGTCTATCGAGTATTTGAATTGGTTTTGACCTCACTGCAAAATACTGAAATACCCATATTGCATTTTTTTTGACATTGATACATCACTTAATGTTTTCTATGGATTTAATTTTGTAGGGGTTTAATTGTAATGTTTAATACATAATAATGACATCCATCCAAAAATTAAATTTTTATTTTTATTTGATATTTAACACACAAACTCATACTTTATTAAAATAGAACGAATTCAATATCACAATTACGAGTATATTACAAAATTTTTAGATAATTGTATTTAAGACACACAAATTTGTAGATTTGAATCTACAACTACATACTTCTGCGTCACAGCCCGGCGTCCAATACTCGGGCAGGCTTCTCATCTGCTGTCCGTGTGCTGGTGCTAGACCTCAACCACGTATCAGACAACTTCAGGGAGGTTCTAGACGTTGAATACTGAAAAAATGGGAAGCTCATTCTATATATTAAGGAAGCTGGGAAGGTCAGCCAATTCGGTCACATCTTATAGACCCATCGTGTTGCTGGACGAGGTGGGTAAATTGTTTGAGAGGATACCCACTGCCCGCATTATCTATTACCTTTGAGAGGTGGACCCCGATCTATTGGACGTCCAATCGGATTTTTGAGCTTCGACGTCGATGCCGTATTACGCCGGAGCACCGTGACTGAAGAAACGTTGAGCTGTGGCAGCGTACTGTGGGTGGTGTCCTTGGACATCGCCAACATATCCAATAATCTGCCATTTAGTTAAATCAGAGAAGCACTCCACTGCCACGTAGTGCCAAAGTATCTGAGGCTGTTGGTGGCAGACTATTTAGGGGAGCGTATTTTCATATACGAGGACCGAAATGGTGTAACATGGTCTACGACTAGGCCCTTCGACGTCGTCTCCCACGTGAGCTGGGCGTAATTCGTTACGCTGATAATACACCAGTCACAGCTCCAGTACCAGAGGCGTCTGTCTGATTGTCAGGTGCATTGAGGCGCTGGGTTTACGGGTGGCCCTCAATGAGATGGAGGCCCTTATGTTCTATGGAACCCATCATGGTCCGCCCCTAGACGCTTCCATTAGTGTCGATTCGGTCCTCGTACCAGTTCAGGCCCAAGTGAAGTATTTGAGCCTAATCCTCGACAGGAGGTAGCCCTTCGACGAGCTAACTTTTAACAACTTACTCCAAAGCAGGCCAGCTCTGCTTAATAAAATTTCATATGCTTTGAACACATTGGCAAAATCAGTTAGTGTCCCTAATTGTCCTAGTTACCACCTACATATCATGCGTACGTAGTCTATAATACGATATGGTATCATATTTTAGGGAAACTCCACAGATTAGTAAATTATATTCAAAGCTCAAAAAAATGAATTAGACCCATATGCAAAATTAAGAGAAGAGAAAGCTGTTAAGAACATTTTTAAAGGGTTTAGCCGGATACGTATGACGAGTCGGCCCCCAAATGGGAATCGATATCGAAACTTATGTTTTAATATCGACTTGATGTTCAAACACGATTTACGTACTTTTCGCGACCGACTTCCGCTTTGACCTTGAGATAGAGGGCAAAATATCCGTATGCTTGACTATTACTGAATGTGATATATCTCTGAAGCTAATTAAGATAAAGAAGTGAAACTAACGCGAGGTGTTAGGTTACATTACAGAGTATATCACATATATTTTTTTATAATTTTTAGAATAAAATATTACATTAAAAGAAATAAAAAATAAAAAAGTCATGTTTTTTTTTCCTAGATCTCTGTGATTTACAATCACGAAATTAATATATGTTATGCTCCTTTGTGTGCTCTATTACCCATAAAAATTGCGTCAAAAAAAAAGTTGGTGCAACACAACGAAAAAAATTAGATGTGATTTCTGTCTTATGGTATACCCCTGTATTATAAGGTGCACATTACATCATTGTTTTTTTTTTTCGAAATTTCACATCTGCTTGTTTTAAAACATAAGTAAATAGTCTTAAGAGATGGGATAATAGTTAAAAAAGAAATGAAAAAGAAAAACAGCCAGTGTTCAATACTTATTATAATTACTTTTTCGTGTCAATCAAAATACAAGAAACAAAATATTAATCATCGTCACTGTTGAAATTAATTACAATCGGAACACTTTGAGTCACAAATAACTTAGTTAGGACCTCAGCAGGACGTACGATTTTGGACAAATATCGTCCATATGATAGATAATAAATAATAGCTGCTACATGAGAACAGCATCCCACTGTACGTTCGCCATTGGGGCAATCACAGCAATAACGAAGAATACTATTGTAGTCATTACCTTCGAAAATATAGTGAATGTAAATACGATAGACTTTTCTATTTATATGTCTTGATTTTACTTCTGCTTTGATGATATTAGGTGCTGATTTCACATATTACTGAGAGATTATTTTGATCGTCCTTTATTTCGGCCAAGTAAGATATAGCTTGTGAAAATTGATATGAGCCTGTGAATAAAATCTTGAGCTGATCTTCAGTCAAACGTGGAAAATCAAGTAGTTCAGATGCCGTTAAACATTTCAGTGTAGTTTTTTTTCGGTTCCAACGCTGACTTTGTACTTCTTGACTTAAAGTATTTTCTATTTCCATTCTACTTTTGCCATTACTTTTCCATTTACTATTTGACATATAATGCAATACTTGTGAGTAGATGCAACGCGTTGAAAAGGAATTTCAATATAATCATCACTCAGATGATATTTATATGTAAAATCACTGTCACTACTGTTATCAGAATCTTCAGAATAAACGTAAGTTTCTTCCGGCATTTCTCTAGTCGCTAATTCTTTACCAGGTTCTTTTATGCTTAAAGATACCTCGTTAAATGCTGCACATTTAGAAGTAGAAGCTTTTTTGTTAACATATGGGATAAGTCGACACTTCTTACAAAAAATATCTTTAACTCTTACGATTTTATTCAAACAGTCACTAAACACTTTGGCTTCTTCTTCATTCTTTATAATTTTTTTATAACCAGGAATCTTACACAGGTACTTGTTACAAGTTTTACACTTTCTCGACATTATTACTTAATAATGATTTGGTTCGATAGTTAATAAGTTCAAAATGCTGATACAAAATACCTATGACAGAATTTGAGTCACAAACTGCCTTCTTGTGTAATACAAATGACTGCCTTCTTGTGTAATACAAATGACTGCGACTTTAGCTAAACAAACGATGCAGTAAACATCGCGATAACAAGTTCGAACTTGTTTGTTTATACACTCACACTACAAGGCGCGAATCACTTCATATAATTTCTTTTCGTTGTGTTGCACCAACTTTTTTTTGACGCAATTTTTATGGGTAATAGAGTACACAAAGGAGCATAACATATATTAATTTCGTGATTGTAAGTTACAGAGATCTCAGAAAAAAAACATGACTTTTTTATTTTTTATTTTTTTAATGTAATTTTTTATTCTAAAAATTATAAAAAAATATATGTAATATACTCTGTAATATAAACTAACACCTCGCGTTAGTTTCACTTCTTTATCTTAATTAGCTTCAGAGATATATCACATTCAGTAATAGTCAAGCATACGGATATTTTGCTCTCTATCTCAAGGTCAAAGCGGAAGTCGGTCGCGAAAAGTACATAAATCGTGTTTGAACATCAAGTCGATATTAAAACATAAGTTTCGATATCGATTCCCATTTGGGGGCCGACTCGTCATACATATCCGGCTAAACCCTTTAAAAATATTGACTACAAAGCTATGTATATACATCTTGGAAGTTGCTATTTTTGTAAAGAGATACAAGGCTGGCACTTTAAGCACCTCCGTGATTCTCGGAATAGGCATAAAATAAAAACTAAACATAATACTACTCTTATGAATAAAAAGCATTATCTGCATGACATCAAGAATTTTCAACAAACTGCCACCGGATTTATGCCTTAAGTACTCAAAATTAATATGTACATCTATATCTATTATATTAGCGTTGACCACTTTTTAAGTGAACAAAAATCAAGGAACTCCCGTCATTGTCACCGAACATTTTTCATTAGCTATATGTAGAATTTGTATATTAAACAAAATACGTTATATGTGTCGCTCTTTGTATGTACACTTGGCTGAAGTGCGTGTGCCTGCGAGGCATTGTATGCGATGTGGAACGTTACAGTCTCCGAGGGATCAAAAGTTTTGTAGCGCGCGAAGTGGTTATTGTTGTACATACTTGATGTGAAAATAATATTGTCTATTTTATGTCAATATGCTCTGGTAAAGAGACTACTTTTCAATCGCCTTCAAAAAAGGAGGACGTTTCATTTTTTTTCTGGTTTTTTGAAGTGAAAAGTTCTTTAGGCACTTTGAGCATTTTTTGAGTTAACCATTTTTGAGGAAAAATCTTTGTATTACAAAGTACAAAGTACACATACATTATATATAATATAATACCATGATCCATCATCAGCTTTAGTCGGAGTTTTGGCTATCATATAATGCACAAAATCCAGTTTTAAGATTTGACTCTTGTCAGTAATGCTTGTGATTGCCTCCGACTTTTTTTTTCCCCAACCTATCGCCGTCCACTGCTGAAAGAACTGCTGAAAGAAAATCTCTTCTAAGGAACTTAGACCATTCCAGACCTGGGCAACCGGCATCTACGTAATAATGTGAGAGTTATTTTATTTTACTCTTGACTTAACCCTAATAGTAGAATAATGATTTTTCATAAGTATAGGTATGTTTCATAATCCTTTAATCAATTGTTCGTAATTGAATAAAAAATTCAGAAAAAACCGTCATAAGTGCAAAAGTGTGTATAACTAATGAGCTTTTGACGTAATTGTAATTATCTCACAGATAAAATTGTCACACACAATTGTCTAGTATTCTTTGTTCTTCAAAAATATGTAAAATAAAAGTGTTATCAGGGTTTGTAATATTTTGGTTCTCTCTATATTACATACAATTCAGTAACTTTTTAGTAATTATAAAGTCATTGTGCATTTACTTCTGTCGTACAACACAACATAAAAATATTTATAAACCAAGCAATGGTTAACATAAAGTATAAAGCAGTTTCTGTTATCGAGACAGCATGTAGGATCACGGTTTGGTATAGACAATTTAATTTAAAAGCTGACCCGCTCTTGCCGTTAACCTAATGTGTAAATAAATGCGTGCAATAATTAAACGCAAAATGGTGTGACGTGAAACTAATTACTTTGAAACCCTTCTCTCATCTTCTTCATGTTGTGTAGTAATGAAACTCGGTTTATTTTATTTTTCATGCTTGGATATGTTGTCCAACATCCATTGTTTATTAGATCATAATGATTTTAATGGGCTATGTTAATGAAGCCGGAAAATTAAAGTGTAGCAACTGCTCTTTTCGGTAAAAGATAAAAATTAATCACCTACGAGTCCCACTTATAGTATAGGAAAAATACTGAAAGTCAGATGCTTACAAAAAAGTGAAAACGCTATTGTATCATATGGTATGTACGGACATGCTTCGGGAAGTACACGTACTTTGTTTCTAGGAGGGAATTGAGTCCCGCCGGTTACCACTATGGCTGCTCCGCTTGGGCGGCACAATATCGGACGTTGGATGTTGAATTTCTCGTTACTGGCCATAATACACTTCATGGCCGATAGCGTTACCTATTTTACTGCGGTTTCAACCTTCTGCGATGTCATTATTTCACAAAAGGAGGTGGTGGGGAAGACCCAGATTGACAACTTCCAATCGGATCCAAATTCTGACGCCCAGAGGGAAGAGTACTCAATTCTTTAACAAGAAACTGTAGCTGAGAATCCTGAATATGAGATGTGTTGTACTATGATATAAGAGAAATTGTGTCTTTCTTCATGACGTCATCTTTTATGTTATTTTTATCTGTGATTCCTTTCACCACAATCTCAAATAGAACACGTGTTATTTTTATTTCGATACAGGAATCCTCATGTAATTCATTGACAAACATTCACGCCTGATGGTCACGTTTGACAAGGGGTAAACAATTTTACGTTAACGTACCAAACAGACTTTCCATAACCAAGAAGTAGCAATTAATCAAACAAATATACAATGCTTATAATAACAAAAAACAAAGACGTTTTATTGTATAATTTTAACATATCGTGCATTACTTTATTAATTAATACACAGTGTAAATAAAGATTTTCCGAAAATGATTTTATTTAAATGTATATTACAGGTTTTTTTTTAAATTTTCATCAACAATGAATTAGAAAATGAATTGGAAAACAAGAACATGACTTATATAACAGATTATCTCAATGCCTTGTGAAAGTGTTTACAATGTAATCGATTGTTCCTACAGAGAGTTACCGTTTCTTAAATACTCATAATATTGAGACAAATCTAAAATTAATTCAGTTATAAGTGCTACCAGAACCAAACGTACACTTTATATTTGATAACATTGAAAAACAGAAGAAAAGTATACCCATCATAATCCGTTACAATTCATATTTATACTATGAAGTGTCTCTTTTTAAGGATCCTTGTAACTATTTCTTATTGTTTCGGTATTTATCATTCATTTTCATTTTGATAGCTACATAAATTTTTGCCAAAACTATTCGTTCGTTAGCGTATAAACCTTCTATTTCAATACAGATTCTCGAGCTGAGAGATGAATAAGTAAAGATTCTATATGTTATAGGAGGTAAATTTTCAGTGTGGACTATCACTCGTTTTATGTCGACAATACCCTGAAAAAAATATACGATATTAATTTAATAAGAACGCTGTATGGAAACAAATACTATTCTTATTCCATTGCGTGTGAAGATAAGAGGTTTCTTACAGTCCTGACTCTATATTGTTAACTATATTCATAGTACGACAATGGTCGTGAGGGAGAAATCAATCTTAGTAATCGATTTCAGAGATCGTCAAAATTGTCAGTAAGACCTATTATCATGGTGGCTTATTTTTTCCTATCCGACTACGATACCTATTTGTTTGATCTTATTGGACTCCGGCTTCTGCCAAACTGCCATTATTGAATAAGATAGGTGATAACGTAACGCAGGAAGTAAGGAGTTCCAGGTGAACAGTTCCACTTTAAAATGAAGGCACATTGAATGTCTGTTTGGGTCAAGGTCCTCACCCCAAACAGTCGAATCGGTTTACCGGAGTGGATGTGGATTTCATTTCAATGGAACGTTTGAGTTTGGTGTCTCAGTAGCCATTTATTTAACCTATTCGGAACGGTGGTAATAAATAATAACATTTACTACAACTTACCGGAGTAAACGGACATGTCACATTAGATGATATTTGTTCTCTAAACATTTTGCCAACTAATGAATCCTGTGTTAAAAAGTAACATATGGTGTATTCAAATCGTAGAGGTGTCAGAATATTATGACCGCTAATAACTTCATACACGTTTGCTTTTATCTAGAATCACATAGTCATTAAATTTCCACAACAGATAATATTAACATTTGTAATTAATAACAAACATGGTATAACTACCGTGAGATTATCGCCAGCATATTGCTTATAGTCTGCATATAAATTGATATAGTACGGTTTGTTGCGACCTGGTTTTTTAATAGATACATTCAATACATTATAAAAGCTGGAACTGACGTATTCCATTTGAAAGTTCTCTAATCGGAGGTCCATCATCTGAAGTATTTGTAAATTAAAAGTCAAATTATTCAAATTTAGAACACATTAAAATAATAGTAAGTCTAATATGTTTAGTCGGCCACTAAACGATACATTTATTTTCACATTCTCGGTACGAAACTATGAAGCAAAAATAAATTAGCTAAACATAAATACATATATGATTATCAGACAGTTTGTGGTCATATTTTTTAAAGTATGTAGAACAATGAGCAGCACAAGTGTTTCGGACATCAGACACACAACGCGATCTAGCTCAAAACTAAGCAGAACTTGTATTCCGACTGTTACAATTACATACTTCTTTTTCTGGTTAATACATACATAATATATATAGAAAACATCCAAATCTCAAAACAAATATTTGCTGAATATATAAACATTTGAAACGACCCGGGAATCAAATCCGAAACCTTAAACACTACAGTCGCATACGCTACCACTGCACCACTGAAGCATGCAACTTAAGAGACACAATTACATATGTTGTCAACCTTCAAATATCACTCTCTTGAGAAGGGGAAGGAAGGATTTGAGTTCAGTTAACCTCACTCAATTTATAAAAGATAAGGTGTATTTTTTTAATATAGAGCCTGCCAAAGTGTTTTTACTCTGTCTGATGGAAAGAATTAGTAGAATCCAAGAGTGGTGGTAACCATACTCATGTTGAATGTAGACAATGCTGTACGGTGTACCACACTTTTTTTTTAACGTGTGGAACCCCTCGGGCCGTCACCCCACCGGGGTTTACTACTACAACTACTACAACTTAAACCAAACGGTGTGCCACTCTGCGTCCGACATAGGAGGGTTCCGGGAACAGCTGCTATTACGACATCCAGATCTCCCCTAGCGCCTGCCCGCTAACGCGGGCACCATCTGCGGGTAAACTCTCTACTTTAGGCGACGTATGGCACACGCGGTCATCGCCTACTCGCGGTTGGCCATTGTAACGGATAGAGGGGAAAACCCGTTCCGTCCAAACGCGGCCACACTCAAGGCGGCATGAGACGCTGGTACGTGTGCCTCCGCCGCCCGATTCACCAGCGGCGAATATTTGTTACCATATTTATTCTTCTTTTTGAATAAATTAAAGGTTGTGATACTTGTGTTTCAATAAATAAATATCTATAATGGCCGTGGCCAACACTACTAGCTCAGCAATTTCCTGTGATTCAAATTTACGTTATACTTGTTATCAAATCGCTGAAGGAAACGACATTTTTACGAAGGCAATGAGGGCAATGAGACAAGTGTACTAAGGATAAAACTGACTACATACCGAAGCAAGTCCACAGATCCAAGAGAAAATAATTAAAATCTTCATTATAATATTGTGCTTAGTTCTGTACACCTCGGGCTGATGTCTTGCTACTTTCTGTCGAGATTTTATGTCAGTTATTTAGATGTAATGATGGTTACCAAACAACACAATACAGTAATGTTCATCATTACACATTAGTTATTAATAAGTAATTATATTGTGAATCAGGCTAGCTTCATCTGCAATGGCTATTTTGTTAATTTAGATTTTAACAAATGATATCCAAAAAAACAGAACTTATTGCATGTAATTTGGTTCCAAATCCAATGAATGAATTGGAGTTATCGTCCTCTTAACGTGACATTTATATAATCCCAACCATTTCTGAAGTCCTAAATAGAAAATTATATTATTCAAATGATCACCATTTCATTTCTGTGATTAAACAAGCGCTGTTTTTACTGCCAATACGTTATTGCATTATAAATTAAGCATAATTTATTTATTTATCTAATAGTATGTATTACATATTATTATTACTAGGTGATCCAACCGACTTGGTCTGCCACTTGTTTCTCATAAAGGCTCTCTAAAAGGATATAGTGAACCAACCTTGAAAAACCGACGAACCTTCATAGATGATATGTAGTCTATATTTTTCTAAATATGAGTAAATGGAAATACTTTTTTCCAAGAGTTTTAGTCACTCATAGTGAATGCAGACAATGTAGCGTGAAGAACTACTCTATGGTGGCCCAGTGAGATACTTCCTCAATTGGAGACGTAAAATGTACGACAGTCATTGTGACAGTCTAAGGCTAACACACTTACCACGATAACTGTCACCCCCGCATCAATGAGCTGCCGGATTTCGCACTCATCAACGAAACACGGCAGCACGGATGCTGTTGCTTCAAATTGGTCTTTTGAGAGAGGGTAGTACTGCCCCGGTCGAGCCGGCCCGTTCGTGCTGAAATCAATCACAAGAGCGACAAACTTCAAATCAAACTGTACTTTGGTTTGTAAAATTTTTTGATTGATTTGAAAGTAGCACGTTTAACCAAACAAAGAAGCTTTTCAGTTTTATAATATTAGTATAGATTAAGGTTATGCAAATCCTGCATAAAACATGAACTGCCATTATTGACTAATTTAACCGTTATACTTTTCATCATTCTTTTTATCGTTTTTTTTAGTTCAGTTAGCAATGTTATGATCATTTTTAAATTGTGAACTTGAAGCGGAGTTAGGTAATTATTTGTCTGCAAGAAATATTAAATTACTGAATACTGAAAAAACGGGCAGCTCATTCTATATATTAAGGAAGCTGGGAAGGTCAGCCAATTCGGTCACATCTTATAGACCCATCGTGTTGCTGGACGAGGTGGGTAAATTGTTTGAGAGGATACCCACTGCCCGCATTATCTATTACCTTTGAGAGGTGGACCCCGATCTATTGGACGTCCAATCGGATTTTTGAGCTTCGACGTCGATGACGTATTACGCCGGAGCACTGTGACTGAAGAAACGTTGAGCTGTGGCAGCGTACTGTGGGCGGTGTCCTTGGACATCGCCAACATATCCAGTAATCTGCCATTTAGTTAAATCAGGGAAGCACTCCACTACCACGTAGTGCCAAAGTATCTGAGGCTGTTGGTGACAGACTATTTAGGGGAGCGTACTTTCATGTACGAGGACCGAAATAGTGTAACATGGTCTACGACTAGGCCCTTCGACGTCGTCTCCCACGTGAGCTGGGCGTAATTCGTTACGCTGATAACACACCAGTCACAACTCCAGTACCAGAGGCGTCTCTCTGATTGTCAGGTGCATTGAGGCGCTAGGTTTACGAGTGGCCCTCAATAAGATGGAGGCCCTTATGTTCTATGGAACCCATCATGGTCCGCCCCTAGACGCTTCCATTAGTGGCGATTCGGTCCTCGTACCAGTTCAGGCCCAAGTGAAGTATTTGAGCCTAATCCTCGACAGGAGGTAGCCCTTCGACGAGCTAACTTTTAATAACTTACTCCAAAGCAGGCCAGCTCTGCTTAATAAAATTTCATATGCTTTGAACACATTGGCAAAATCAGCTAGTGTCCCTAATTGTCCTAGTTACCACCTACATATCATTCGTACGTAGTCTATAATACAATATGGTATCATATTTTAGGGAAACTCCACAGATTAGTAAATTATATTCAAAGCTCAAAAAAATGAATTAGACCCATATGCAAAATTAAGAGCAGAGTAAGCTGTTAAGAACATTTTTAAATTTAAAAATATTGACTACAAAGCTATGTATATACATCTTGGAAGTTGCTATTTTTGTAAAGAGATACAAAGCTGGCACTTTAAGCACCTCCGTGATTCTCGGAATAGGTATAAAATAAAAACTAAACATAATACTACTCTTATGAATAAAAAGCATTATCTGCATGACATCAAGAATTTTCAACAAACTGCCACCGGATTTATGCCGTAAGTACTCAAAATTAATATGTACATCTATATCTATTTAGACCAGGGTAGAAGCCTTTAAAAATAATAAAAAGTGAAATAAAATCGTAGTAGGATGAAACCCATTAGAAAAGGAGGGGAATATTATAAAAATGAAGGGAAAAATAATTTACGGGCGATCTGAGGTCGGAGAGGGGATGGGGGTGAGTTTATAAGGGTAAAAAACGGTTTTTCTCGATTTCCGGCAAAACTAAAAGTCCTATCGAAAAAAGTCAAATGGCAAAGTTGTAGGTAATAAAAAGATCTAAAACTTTTGTATTTACTCTTTTTTCACATGACCTCAAAACTTATGTGAAAAATTCAAAAAACCAAGTTTTTGGTTTTTTATTTTTATCTTTTACAAAAATTTTTTTTTTTTAACGAAATTTGGTGAAAACTTACCTTTTTATGTCCCAAGTACGCTGTAATTTATTTGATTAAAAATATTTATTTTTTCACCTTATTTTGAATGAATATCGAAAAAACACCCTAATTTTCAATCGAAAGCTCACCCGTCAAAATATCAGCTGTTTTCAAAAAGTTGGTATGTTTTCTGTTTGTTAAAATCTCTACTTTTCGATGGTGAAAAAAAAAATATATGTTACTATAGTAAATCTTCTCAGAAAATGCAATAAATCGAAAAAAACTCGAATTCGATTTTTTTTTTTAATTTTTATAAAAAATTTTGAGCTATTTATTAAAATTAACACTTTAATTACTCGAAAAACATTAGATTACATGTTATTACATTTATTACATGTTACATTAAGATGCTGATGCTGACATAATTGAAACCACGATAAAAGTTGCAATGAGTACTAATAAAACTGTAATTGTTGTGAGCCAAGATATTGATCTTTTGGTCCTTTTAAATCAGTTAAATTCAAATAATCATGACATTTATTTTCTCAAACCAGGTTCTGGAAATGTAAAAGACCTATTTTTCACGTCTAATAGTTTCAAACATGAATCCTTAAGAAACATTGTTGCATTTCTGCATTGTTTTTCTGGTTGCGATACAACATCTGGATTTGCCGGAAAAAGAAAGAAAAGTATCGTCAATTCATTATTAGATGTTAAAAATTTGTCGCATTTGGCCAATGTTTTTTATAAGAAAGATGCGAGTAAAGAAGAAATAAAAAAAAATGGATTACAACTAATCAAATCTATTTATAAATGTAAAAATGAAAAAATTACACTGAATCAATAAAGGTTTCAAAAATATCAATTGGCAAAAATTAAATCATCTTTCGTTTTGGCAAACCTCCTACCCACAGAAGGAGCAGCAGAACAACATTGTTACAGGGCATATTATCAGCTTCAAACTTGGTTGGGTAACGAACTAACAGCAACAGATTGGGGCTGGAAGCTATATCAACGTGGAATTATGCCGAAATTTACACAAAAAGAATTAATTCCGGAAATATTGCTTAAAACTATTTGCTGCAGCTGTGAAACTGGATGTAACAGTTTAAAATGTGGTTGCCGAAAACATGGTTTAAAATGCACAAATTTATGTTCAAACTGTCATGGTTCTGAAAATTGCTCCAATATTGAAGAAGAAACCTACGAAGAAGTTAATGATTCAGTTTCGAGTAATTAAAGTGTTAATTTTAATAAATAGATCAAAATTTTTTATAAAAATTAAAAAAAAAAATCGAATTCGAGTGTTTTTCGATTTTTTGCATTTTCTGAGAAGATTTACTATAGTAACATATATTTTTTTTTTCACCATCGAAAAGTAGAGATTTCAACGAACAGAAAACATACCAACTTTTTGAAAAAAGCTGATATTTTGACAGGTGAGTTTTCGATTGAAAATTAGAGTGTTTTTTCGATATTAATTCAAAATAAGGTGAAAAAATAAATATTTTTAATCAAATAAATTACAGCGTACTTGGGACATAAAAAGGTAAGTTTTCACCAAACTTCGTTAAAAAAAAAAAATTTTTGTAAAAGATAAAAATAAAAAACCAAAAACTTGGTTTTTGAATTTTCCACATAAGTTTTGAGGTTATGTGAAAAAAGTGTAAATACAAAAGTTTTAGATCTTTTTATTACCTACAACTTTGCCATTTGACTTTTTTCGATAGGACTTTTAATTTTGCCGGAAATCGAGAAAAACCATTTTTTACCCTTAAAAACTCACCCCCATCCCCTCCCCGACCTCAGATCGCCCGTAAATTATTTTTCCCTTCATTTTTATAATATTCCCCTCCTTTTCTAATGGGTTTCATCCTACTACGATTTTAATTGCTTTTAAAAATTATCGACCCTGGTCTAATTAGCGTTGACCACTTTTTAAGTGAACAAAAATCAAGGAACTCCCGTCACTGTCACCGAACGTTTTCCATTAGCTATCTGTAGACTGGTGTATATTAAACAAAATACGTTATATATGTCGCTCTTTGTATGGACACTTGGCTGAAGTGCGTGTGCCTGCGAGGCATTGTATGCGATGTGGAACGTTACAGTCTCCGAGGGATCAAAAGTTTTGTAGCGCGCGAAGTGGTTATTGTTGTACATACTTGATGTGAAAATAATATTGTCTATTTTATGTCAATATGCTCTGGTAAAGAGACTACTTTTCAATCGCCTTCAAAAAAGGAGGACGTTTCATTTTTTTTCTGGTTTTTTGAAGTGAAAAGTTCTTTAGGCACTTTGAGCATTTTTTGAGTTAACCATTTTTGAGGAAAAATCTTTGTATTACAAAGTACAAAGTACACATACATCTTATATAATATAATACCATGATCCATCATCAGCTTTAGTCGGAGTTTTGGCTATCATATAATGCACAAAATCCAGTTTTAAGATTTGACTCTTGTCAGTAATGCTTGTGATTGCCTCCGACTTTTTTTTTCCCCAACCTATCGCCGTCCACTGCTGAAAGAACTGCTGAAAGAAAATCTCTTCTAAGGAACTTAGACCATTCCAGACCTGGGCAACCGGCATCTACGTAATAATGTGAGAGTTATTTTATTTTATTCTTGACTTAACCCTTGAATAATGATTTTTCATAAGTATAGGTATGTTTCATAATCCTTTAATCAATTGTTCATAATTGAATAAAAAATTCAGAAAAAACCGTCATAAGTGCAAAAGTGTGTATAACTAATGAGCTTTTGACGTAATTGTAATTATCTCACAGATAAAATTGTCACACACCATTGTCTGGTATTCTTTGTTCTTCGAAAATATGTAAAATAAAAGTGTTATCAGGGTTTCTAATATTTTGGTTCTCTCTATATTACATACAATTCAGTAACTTTTTAGTAATTATAAAGTCATTGTGCATTTACTTCTGTCGTACAACAAAACATAAAAATATTTATAAACCAAGCAATGGTTAAATTAAAATATAAAGCAGTTTCTATTATCGAGACAGCATGTAGGATCACGGTTTGGTATAGACAATTTAATTTAAAAGCTGACCCGCTCTTGCCGTTAACCTAATTTGTAAATAAATGCGTGCAATAATTAAACACAAAATGGTGTGCCTTGAAACTAATTACTTTGAAACCCTTCTCTCATCTTCTTCATGTTATGTTATAATAAAACTAGTTTTATTTTATTTTTATTCTTGGAAATGTTTCCCAACATGCCTTGTTTACTAGATGATGATGATTTTAATGGGCTATGTTAATGAAGCCGGCAAATTAAAGTGTAGCAACTGCTCTTTTCGGTAAAAGATAAAAATTAATCTCCTACGAGTCCCACTTATAGTATAGGAAAAATACTGAAAGTCAGATGCTTACAAAAAAGTGAAAACGCTATTGTATCATATGGTATATACGGACATGCTTCGGGAAGTACACGTACTTTGTTTCTAGGAGGGAATTGAGTCCCGCCGGTTACCACTATGGCTGCTCCGCTTGGGCGGCACAATATCGGACGTTGGATGTTGAATTTCTCGTTACTGGCCATAATACACTTCATGGCCGATAGCGTTACCTATTTTACTGCGGTTGCAACCTTCTGCGATGTCATTATTTCACAAAAGGAGGTGGTGGGGAAGACCCAGACTGACAACTTCCAATCGGATCCAAATTCTGACGCCCAGAGGGAAGAGTACTCAATTCTTTAACATGAAACTGTAGCTGAGAATCCTGAATATGAGATGTGTTGTACTATGATATAAGAGAAATTGTGTCTTTCTTCATGACGTCATCTTTTATGTTATTTTTATCTGTGATTCCTTTTACCACAATCTCAAATAGAACACGTGTTATTTTTATTTCGATACATGAATCCTCATGTAATTCATTGTCAAACATTCACGCCTGATGGTCACGTTTGACAAGGGGTAAACAATTTTACGTTAACGTACCAAACAGACTTTCCATGACCAAGAAGTAGCAATTAATCAAACAAATATACAATGCTTATAATAACAAAAAACAAAGACGTTTTATTGTATAATTTTAACATATCGTGCATTACTTATATTAATTAATACACAGTGTAAATAAAAATTTCTCGAAAAAGATTTTATTTAAATGTAATTTTCATCAACAATGAATTAGAAAATGAATTGGAAAACAAGAACATGGCTTATATAACAGATTATCTCAATGCCTTGTGAAAGTGTTTACAATGCAATCGATTGTTCCTACAGAGAGATACCGTTTCTTAAATACTCATAATATTGAGACTAATCTAAAATTAATTCAGTTATAAGTGCTACCAGAACCAAACGTATACTTTATATTTGATAACATTGAAAAACAGAAGAAAAGTATACCCATCATAATCCGTTACAATTCATATTTATACTATGAAGTGTCTCTTTTTAAGGATCCTTGTAACTATTTCTTATTGTTTCGGTATTTATCATTTATTTTCATTTTGATAGCCACATAAATTTTTGCCAAAACTATTCGTTCGTTAGTGTATAAACCTTCTATTTCAATACAGATTCTCGATCTGAGAGATGAATAAGTAAAGATTCTATATGTTATAGGAGGTAGATTTTCAGTGCGGACTATCACTCGTTTTATGTCGACAATACCCTGAAAAAAATATACGATATTAATTTAATAAGAACACTGTATGGAAACAAATACTATTCTTATTCCATTGCGTGTGAAGATAAGAGGTTTCTTACAGTCCTGACTCTATATTGTTAACTATATTCATAGTACGACAATGGTCGTGAGGGAGAAATCGATCTTAGTAATCGATTTCAGAGATCGTCAAAATTGTCAGTAAGACCTATTATCATGGTGGCATATTTTTTCCTATCCGACTACGATACCTATTTGTTTCATCTTATTGGAGTCCGGCTTCTGCCAAACTGCCATTATTGAATAAGATAGGTGATAACGTAACGCAGGAAGTAAGGAGTTCCAGGTGAACAGCTCCACTTTAAAATGGAGGCACATTGAATGTCTGTTTGGGTCAAGGTCCTTACCCCAAACAGTCGAATCAGTTTACCGGAGTGGACGTGGATTTCATTTCCATGGAACATTTGAGTTTGGTATCTCAGTAGCCATTTATTTAACCTATTCGGAACGGTGGTAATAAATAATAACATTTACTACAACTTACCGGAGTAAATGGACATGTCACATTAGATGATATTTGTTCTCTAAACATTTTGCCAACTAATGAATCCTGTGTTAAAAAGTAACATATGGTGTATTCAAATCGTAGAGGTGTCAGAATATTATGACCGCTAATAACTTCATACACGTTTGCTTTTATCTAGAATCACATAAGCATTAAATTTCCACAACAGATAATATTAACATTTGTAATTAATAACAAACATGGTATAACTACCGTGAGATTATCGCCAGCATATTGCTTATAGTCTGCATATAAATTGATATAGTACGGTTTGTTGCGACCTGGTTTTTTAATAGATACATTCAATACATTATAAAAGCTGGAACTGACGTATTCCATTTGAAAGTTCTCTAATCGGAGGTCCATCATCTGAAGTATTTGTAAATTAAAAGTCAAATTATTCAAATTTAGAACACATTAAAATAATAGTAAGTCTGATATGTTTAGTCGGCCACTAAACGATACATTTATTTTCACATTCTCGGTACGAAACTATGAAGCAAAAATAAATTAGCAAAACATAAATACATATATGATTATCAGACAGTTTGTGGTCATATTTTTTAAAGTATGTAGAACAATGAGCAGCACAATTGTTTCGGACATCAGACACACAATAATATCTAGCTCAAAACTAAGCAGCATTTGTACTTCGACAGCTACAATTACGTACTTCTTTTTCTTGTTAATACCTACATATTATACATAGAAAACATTCAAACTTCAAAACAAATGTTTGCAGAAGATATAAACATTTGAAGCGACCCGGGAATCGAACCCAAGACCTTAAGCACTACAAGAAATTACATCTTCGCAGAAGGTTGCGACCGTGGTACAGTGTACCACGCTGAGGCGGCCTGAGGTATTAAGTAACATTGGGTTTCTGTGAGACTGATATGTCACATTTACGTGGGAGAGCCATACTTTGGTACATCCATATGCCGGGGTGCTGGGCTAGAAAACCTCCACGTGGTGCACCCTGGTAACGTTGGCATCACCGCCAACGGCTAATATTCTAGCACGAAGAGAAGGCCTTACTTCTTCGGCCATTTGATCGAGGTGTGGTCCAACAGAGAGGGTATAACTGCCGTTTCCTCTGTTGGCTCTTCGCTCCTCGGAGCAATGGGGAAGAAAACCTCATTAAAGAATCACGGAGGGGACCCTTTCATAGGTCGGAGTTTCTCCACTATCAGTGGTGGAAAAAGGAGAACGGGCTCGGTGTGTATTCACACTGCCGCCGAGTAAGGAATCTCGAGAGGAGTGTTGTGGTTATGTCTCACAACTCTACTCGGTAGCGAGGGTCTTGGCTTTGCCGCCCGGACTGCGAGGAAGAAAACCTCTCTAAAAAATTACCCCGAATCCTGTGTTCTGGTGTGTGGCCAGGGGATGCATGGCTGATGGGTAGTTCAGTCGTAAGCACACTCCCAGCTGAGGCACCTGCGGACCCCTCAGTTGGGCACAAATTTACGCTTGCCCGGGTATTGGGGGATCTCTGCCCGGGCCGATTTTTTGTTCTCCCCCACTCGTGGGTCTAAATATGGAAACCTCAATTAATAAAAACAAAAATTTAAAGAAGGAGAGAAGTAGGACAGAGAAGCCTGGTACTACAAATGATTCCTCGTCTAACGAGGATGTACAAGTACTTGGTACTCCTATCACGGTGGGGCTCCCAGAAGTCAGTTTGGATTCTGGGAACCAAAGAAGAACATCGGAACGATTACGTTCCAGGTCTGCCCATCCATCAGACGGTGGTAACTCAAGCATGACCATGGGCATGCTGGAGTCCACAGAGGTAGGAATCTGCGATAGCAGAAAGCGCGGACGTTCCAGGGACGGGGAGAGTGACACGTCCCAGGAGATGCTACCTCCTAAAGTTGGGAGCAATCGCAGAGGCAGGTCACGCACGACCATTTCTACCCCTTCAGGTTCTGTCTTCTCGAAGGCAGAAGCCTACAGGCGAGTCAGAGCGGAGGGCGAAAGCTTAGCGTAAGAGGAGATTGCGGATCTCCTGTAGAGGATCCGTGAGCCGGTGGATAAAGATTCTGCCACCCAAACACCGGCATCTTTGCAGGAGAGAGCAAACTTAGCGGTGGCCATAATTCAGAAAGTGGCCACAAAATCTAGAAATCTAAAGAGTTCCTTTGTAGGGGCTCTAAAGGATTCTTCTTCCGCTATCGCTGGGGTCGTTGAGGACATAATTGGGGACGTGGCTCGCCTCCAGGCGGCTAACGACCGATTGACAGGACAAGTGGCAGAGCTTAATGCTCAATTTGCTCAATTTCGGGTGCAGGCGAACTGTACTGAGCGACAGAACCCGGCTCCGCGGCAGCCTACCACCTCTTCGTCTTTTGGTGGTGTCTCTGATACCCAACTACGTCAAATTACCGACGCAGTGTGGCGTATGATGGACGGGCGCCTCGCTGGCTTGGAGGCGAGGTTACCGCCGGCACCCATAGTTCGGCCGCCACTCGCAGCAAATAAACCAGCTACAACTGCAGTGTCGATTTCACTTCCAGCTGCGGGTGACAGCGTGTCGTATGCCGTAGCGGCGTCCCGGTCTGCGGCAGCACCGAAGGTCACACGAGCGGCCAAGGCAGCGGTAAAAAAGGCTATGCCGGAGACGAGACCACCTAAGACCTTGGCCAGAACAGGGACGGCATTTCCCCCGCTTCCCACTCTAACACCTACAATTGTTCCCTCTAATACAGCTCCCACGAACGACGGTTGGCAAGTGGTAGGGGGAAACAAGAAGTCCCGAAAGCGAAGCAAAAAAGCTGCGAGGAAAGCAGGGTCTACACTCCAACCTTCGGTAGCAGAGGTCACCAAGAAGAAGCCACGGAGACTGCGGACCCCTAAGACAGCGGCTGTGGTGGTAACGTTGTCACCAGAGGCGGTTGACGGTGGACTGTCCTACGCGGCCGTCTTTAAAAAGGCAAGGGACAGTCTGACACAAGATTTCGGGACAGTAGGTGTTAGATTGCGCCTTGCCCAGACGGGAGTTCGTGTACTTGAGTTCCCTGGGACTGAAGGCGCAGAGACAGCAAACAAATTTGCCGAGAAGTTGCGGGGAATATTGGGAGCCACAGATGGTGTCAAGATCGCCAGGCCTACCAAGCGCGGAGCTGCGCATTTCAGGCCTAGACGATTCAGTAACAGTCGAGGACGTCCGTGTAGCGATTCAAGAGAAGACCGGATGCAACGCGGACAACATCAGGATCGGCACCATCCGCCGCGGTTTAGAGGGCCTTGGTGCGGGGTGGATTAGTTGTCCTGTAGCTTTTGCCAAAATTTTGGGCGACGCTGGCAAGATCCTCGTCGGTTTCGTGAACGCCAGAATTACGGTTCTGGCGGCGAAGCTAGTGAGGTGTTTCAAATGCCTGGCTACGGGACACACTCGCATCAAGTGCGATAGTTGTTTTGACTGCAGTGGACTGTGTTTCCGCTGTGGTCAACCGGGGCACAAAGCGGCAGAGTGTTCTGCCGCCCCTCACTGCCCGGCGTGTGCGGCGGGTAATAAAGCCGCCAATCACCAGATTGGGCAGAGAGATTGCAAACCTCCCCGCAATTCTCGGCAGACGTCGGGGCTACCTAGCCAATCGACCCGGGCTACATCTGACGTCGTTCGAGCGTCGCAATCGTCGCCCATGGAGGAGGTTGTAGAGACAGTCCAGTAATGGACCAAGTCTCCAACCTCCTTGTCCAGACGAACCTGAACCACTGTGCCGCGGCCCAGGACCTCTTCCTGTAAACCATGACATAGTGGTCGATCGGCGTTGCCGTAGCCGCGGAACCCTATTACGTTCCTCCCCGTCCAAACTGGTTGGGTGACCGGGACGGTTCCGTGGCAGTCGTCGGCTCCACGGCGGCTCATTCCCCGCCCTTGTCGCTAAGAGACAAGGGTACTGGATATGTTGCTGCCGAGTGGGGAGGGATCACCGTATATGGTGTTTACTTCTCCCCCAACCAGAGTTTGAGCGACTTCAAGGTTTTCCTTAACAACTTGGAAACCTCGATGCGGCGTCTAACGTCTGGGCACGTCTTAGTGCTGGGGGACTTCAACGCGAAGTCCATTGCGTGGGGTTCCCCCAGGACGGACGCCAGGGGCGAGGCCGTAGAGGAGTGGGCGGCCTCGGTGGGCCTTTGTTTATTGAACAAGGGCTCCACCAACACGTGCGTGCGACAGCAGGGAGGGTCGATAGTGGACCTTTCGTTCGCTACCCCTGCCCTCGCCGCACGAGTAAGGAACTGGTGTATCCTGGAAGAGGTTGAGACGCTCTCGGATCACCTATACATTCGATTTGATCTCTCCCGGACCCAGGACCCCAGTAGGGGACACGCGGCGCGGCGTTCTTCTCGCTTGCCGCGGTGGGCTGTAGCCAAACTGAATAGGGACCTACTAGAGGAGGCAGCCATTATTTACTCCTGGCTGTCTCCGCAGGCTCCGACCGAGGAAGTCGACATGGGGGCTGGTCGTTTCCGCGATGCGATTACGCAGATCTGCAATGCGGCCATGCCCCGCATCCGAGGTTGTCAGCCTCCACGGAAGGAGGTTTACTGGTGGTCCCAGGAGTTAGCGGACCTCCGCGCGGCCTGTACTCGTGCCCGGAGGTCCTACACCCGTAGTCGGCGGCGACACCGCGTAGACGGCGAGGAGGACCAGCTTCATGAGGAGTACCGAGAGGCGCGGAAAACTCTGAAGCTGGCCATTAGCCGCGCCAAAGAAGTGAAGAGGAAGGAGATGCTGGAGGGTCTCGATCGTGACCCCTGGGGTCGCCCTTATCGTGCGGTGTGACAAAAGCTCCGCACGTCGGGCCTCCCCCCTTACAGAGACACTTCAGCCCAGCTTCCTGCGGGAAGTGGTCGAGGGTCTTTTCCCGCAGCGGGCGGAGCACACACCCCCGTCGATGGCCTTCATGGTCGAAGACGACGGAGGACGGAACGAGGATAATGTTCCGCCCGTCAGGGAATCGGAGATAGGGGCGGTCGTTCTACGGATTCGCTCTAAGAACACCGCCCCTGGGCCAGATGGGATACCTGCCCGAGTGCTGGCACGAACCCTCGACCACATGTCGGATCGCCTCGGGGAAGTCCTAAACGATAGCTTGGCGTCCGGGCGCTTTCCTGAGGGTTGGAAGAGCGGGAAGCTGGTCCTACTACGGAAACCGGGACGGCCGGCCGATTCGGTCGCGGCCTATAGGCCCATCGTGTTGCTGGACGAGGCGGGTAAATTGTTTAAGAGGATACTCTCTGCCCGCATCGTCCGGCACCTCTGCGAGGTGGGCCCCGATCTGTCGGACGCCCAATACGGGTTTCGAGCCTGGCGTTCGACAGTCGATGCTGCGTCGCGCCTGAGGGCCGTGACCGAAGAGGCGGTGAGCTGTGGCGGCGTGCTGTTGGCGGTGTCGTTGGACATCGCCAACGCATTTAATAGTCTGCCATTTAGCTGCATCAGGAAAGCACTCCACTACCACGGGGTGCCAGAGTACCTGAGGCGGCTTGTGGTAGACTATCTTAGGGAGCGTACCGTCATGTACGAGGACCGAGATGGCATTCTGAGGCGGCGGCCCATGTCGTGCGGTGTTCCACAGGGGTCTGTCCGCGGATCACTCCTGTGGAATATGGGATACGACTGGGCCCTTCGAGGTCGTCTTCCCCCTGGGCTGGGCGCAAATTGTTACGCCGATGACACATTGGTCACGGCCCGGGGGGCGAACTTTCAAGAGGCGGCGCGCCTGCCCACCGTGGGAGTCTCTTTCGGTAGGGCGCATTGAGGCGCTGGGTTTACGAGTGGACCTAGATAAGACGGAGGCCCTTTTGTTCCATGGGCCCCGTCGTGGTCCACCACCCGGCGCCTCTATCGTAGTCAATTCGGTCCTTCGGTCCAGATCTACTACGTCATACGAGGACTATGAAATACCTGGGCCTGATCCTCGACGGGAGGTGGCTCTTCGACGAGCACTTCCGACAGCTTTCTCCAAAGCTGGTCGTCGCTGCCTCTGCCCTCGGGCAACTTTTGCCGAATTTGGGTGGAGCCAGTGTCTCGACGAGACGGCTATACACGGGGGTTGACCGGTTAATGGCGCTGTATGGTGCACCGGTGTGGAAATGTTGTTTCGAGATAATCGCGTTTAAAGTTTCAACATGTGAAAACTAGTAATTGTAGTGACTTACCGATTAATCAGCGATACAAGGCGCGGACAACAGACCTTCTTCTTCCTCGAAAAGCTCATTTTCTTCCACCAGCTGTTTTTTCCGGGCAGTACGAGCTTCTTTCGTCTCAGAAAGACTCACTCTGTTTTGCCGTACAATTCGTTCCTCATCCGAGGTTTCGGCGAAAATTCTGCAGTTTGTGCCAACAACTATGTCCAATGCTTTCATAATCCTCAAGATCGAAGAGAAGCCATCATTGAATATACCAGCAGCGATGTAGGCCGTAATTTTAACAATTTTTAAGCTGGAATGCAAAGGTTTTATAGCCAATCGCCAGAGTTAAAGAGTTATATTTCGAGGATGTGCCCTCTATAAAATTTCTCGAAACATTTACCTGGTCAAAAAAAAGTTAAATAAGGGAGCATTGTGATGTGACGGTTACTCCGCCTCTAACGATCCGAGCGCCCGACTCGCTACCTGACCGCATGCTGTCGCTCCGCTCTACACTATATGCGATAACACCGCGAATATTCATTATTTCGAGTTTTTCTTTGGTCAGTATATCGTTTGGGTATTATACTTTCGAAATATTTAAAAAAAACGATTTTTTGAAAATTCTAAAGGGATTTCTCCCCTTTTTCTTTTTGTACTGTGCGGAAATCCCCATGGATACTACCGAAGGGTGGTTATGTCGGACTCGAACCGACCAAAAACCGCACGCCGTCTCAGGTACCAATAGCCAGGGGACCAGTTGCACCCTAGTAAGGAAATCCCTGGAACCCCAACGTACCTCGGGCCAACTACGGCTGCAGTGGCCCCCTCCTGTGTGGAAACCTCATGGTTTCTTTACTGCTCGCAGAAAGAGACGGCAGAGTTCCACGCGCTCTCGCTCCGTATTATGGCCGCAACCATGTTACCGAGCGAGAGAGTCCCCACTCCGATGGCCGCCATGAGGTCACGCCTCCGCTCCACCCATGCCGGGCATTCTGCCAGCGTGTGGAGCGCTGTGTCCATGGTCCGGCCATCGCAGTGATGGTACTCAGGCGTTGGCTCCTTACGGATCAGACACAGGTGGTCTCCGAAACATCCTTTTCCAGTGATCACCTGCGTCAGTCGGTATGAGAGGGTCCCATGATGCCTCTCAAGCCAATCCTCCGTAAAGGGTCTTACCGCCGAAACACCGGCGTGTCCAGCGCTTGGTTGCCCAAGTCGTTTCTTCCACTCCTCTACGAGGGCCTGACGGAGTTGGGATTTCTGATTTTCGAAGTCTCGAGTTTCAGGACTCCGACCTAACTCCCGCGCTTCCTTACGCCACTGATAGAGAGCTGCAAGGGCTCTCGCCTCCAGGTCCCATGGTGGAGTTCCGATCAGGAGACTCGCCGCCCCAAAGGAGATCATGCGGTATCCCCTTATAATCCTAATGGCCAACATTCACTGTGGTACCGAACCGTACCGAAGTAATGCTCTTTAAGATCTGGAAGGTGTAAGCACTTCTTCCCGACAGTTCTAGAATTGATTCATAGGTCATTTCTTAATATCTACTTCCATAAAAATCTACTTGGTATTTATAAATTCTGAGCAAACTCATGATAATTCGTTATTCGTACAGCAGACTCGTCTGATTTTACCGGGAGATACAATTCTACGCACGACAAGAACAGATAGTACACAATGATACATCTATATTTATTCGCGTTGACCACTTTTTAAGTGAACAAAAATCAAGGAACTCCCGTTACTGTCACCGGACGTTTTCCATTAGCTATATGTAGACTGTGTATGTTAAACAAAATACGTTATATATGTCGCTCTTTGTATGGACGCTTGGCTGAAGTGCGTGTGCCTGTAGGTCATTGTATGCGATGTGGGACGTTACAGTCTCCGAGGGATCAAAAGTTTTGTAGCGAACGAGGTGGCATTGTACTTGATGCGAAAATATTAATATCTCTTTATGCCAATGTAGTCTGTAAAGAGACTATTTTTCAATCTACTTCAAAAAAGGTGGACGTTTCATTCTTTTTTTGGATTTTTTGAAGTAAAAACTACTTTAGGCACGTTGAGCACTTTTTGGGTAATTAATTTTTGAGTAAAAATCTTTGTATTACAAAGTACAAAGTATTTATAGGTTATATATAATATAATACCATAATATATCATCAGCTTTAGTCGGTGTGCTGGCTATAATATAATGCAGAAAATACAGACTTAAGGCTTCACTTCTATCGGCAATCCCTGTTCGCTGTCCATTCCTGAAAGAAAATCTCTCCTAAGGAACTCCGACCATTCCAGACTTGGGCGGCCTGCATCTACGTAATAATGTGAGAGTCATTTTATTTGACTCTGGTCTTATTATGTCTTGAACTGTTGATTGAGCACAGCCAGTTGACAAAACTGAGGACCGATGATGGCAGAATTTTAACGTCGAGATCCGAGCTTCTGAGTGAGGTAGAGAGATTTTATAGGCCGTATTCACGGCAACACTGTATCCTGTTACTGACTTACCGAAAGATCCAAGGACTAAGTTAACCCGACGCTATACCGAAGGCATACCGGACGTTAGTCTGTGCGAGATTGGTTTGGCTCTCAGACAGTTTAAAAACAACAAGGTACCTGGCGAAGACGGAATTATGGCTGAACTCCTGAAAGTTTTTTTTTTTTTTTTTTTTCCTCTGCTTCGCGGCAATCTGTTGTGCACAACAATAAGCCACTACATTGTCCGATAAATCAATATCTGCTTGTGGTTTATAGGTTGGAAAGACACTTCTTAGTTGAGTGTCTCATTCCATCCTGCTAAATCTATCCTGCAATGTTGGAACACTGTGTCTTCAATCTTTTGTGTTGAAGGCCTTGCTCTCCACTCAGTCTCAGGGCAAGTTCATTTTTATGTGTTGTTAGTCTCCTCTGATACGCGTCGCTATACTTTGTTATCTCCTGTTTGACAGTTGGTAATTTCAAGTCGAGGTAGATGTTCTTGTTACTGATGTAAAAAGGGATGTCAAACATGACTCTCAGTGTTTTGGTCTGAAATCTTTCCAATATCTCTATGTTACTGTTACTGGTTGTACCCCATAGTTGGATGCCGTAGGTCCAAATTGGCTTTAGGATGGCTTTATATACAGTCAGCTTACTCTGTGTGGTCATTTGCGAGTGGCGTCCTATTAACCAATACATATTACGCATTTTTAAATCTAATTACTTTCTCTTTGTCCAAATGTGTTTCCGCCATGTCAGCCGTCTGTCCAAGTGCATACCCAAGTATTTTGCGCTGTTTTCTTGCGGGATTTGCTGATTGTGAAGTGTGACTGCAGGGCATGTGTCTCTCCTGAGAGTAAAAGTTACATGGATTGACTTGCTTTGATTTGCACGGATTCTCCAAAGTTCGAGCCATTCTTCTACCTCGTTGATGTGGTGTTGCAGTCGTTCTGACGCAGTTACTGGGTCCGTATGTGTGGATAACAATGCTGTGTCATCTGCATACGTTGCAACCATTGTTTTATTTGTTGTTGGTAGGTCGGCAGTGTACAGAATGTAGAGAACCGGGCCAAGTATGCTTCCCTGAGGAACTCCTGCTTCAATCTCATGCAGGGCAGAAAGTTCGTCGTGAAACTTGACCTCGAAACATCGTTTACTGAGATAAGACTTAATTATTTGAAAAAATGAATGAGGAAGCAGCTTTTTGACTTTATATAACAAGCCCTCATGCCACACTTTGTCAAAAGCCTGGCTGATATCCAAAAAGACCGTTGAACAATATTTCTTATCTTCCAGTGCTCTACTTATAACGTCGACGATTCGGTGGATTTGTTCAATTGTTCCGTGATTCTCTCTGAAGCCAAATTGATGATTTGGAATGATGTCATCTAAGTATAGCTTCATCCTTTTTAGTATAAGTTTTTCGAATACTTTGCCTAGTAGTGGTAACAGGCTTATAGGTCGGTACGAAGTAACTTCATTAGGCGATTTATTGGGCTTAGTTAGCATAATCACCTGCGCTATCTTCCATTGTCCCGGGAAATGGTTTAGTCTGAGACAGGCATTAAAGATGTTGACAACTGCTACTATGCCCTTTTTGGGAAGGTTTTTTAAAAGAACTTTATCTATGCTATCGTATCCCGGTGATTTTCCATCCTTGAGGTGTTTTATTTCATTAATCACTTCATCGGGGCTCGTATGTTTTACCGGGAGACACATTTGTTCAGCACTTTCCAGGTAAGTTTTTATGTTCACAGTATGCTCCGGTCTCAATTCGGGGAATGGTTGGAATACTTTACTAAGATGTTCAGCAAAGATTATTGCCTTCTCTTTATGAGACCTTGCCCAGTCTCCATTGCTTTTCCTAATGGGAGGGATCTGGTTGCTGGGACGTTTAAGTTTTTTTGTTGCCTTCCACAGAGAATAATTAGTGTCTAAACTTGGAGTTAAATTATAAAGAAAATCCTGGAGATTGTCGTTGGTGAATTTTTTGATAAGGTCTTTAAGTTCGTTTGATGATCTGTTGAACGCTGTTTTATCTGTAGGATATCTAGTTCTGTGCCATATCTTTCGCAGGTTACGACGTTCCATTACTTTGTCTTTGATGTTTTTCGGATATTCGTTCATTGTTAAAGGCAACTTTTTTCGCACCTTAGTGGAGATACTGGCAGCTTCATGTATGATCTTATTCAGGTTCTCAATGGCATTTTCTATATCTTCAGCTGTTTTCAGTGGGTTTAGCCTAATGAGCCCTGTTGTAATTTTGTCTTGGTATATCTTCCAGTTAGTATTTTTATTGTAGAGCCTTTTTGCGGGTTGCACCAGTACCACAGTGGAACTTATGTTCAATATTACTGGCGTGTGATCGGAGGATAAGTCTGTGCAAGTTTCGGCAGTCATGTAGTTTTTGCTGATGTTTTTGGTAATGTAGAAGTCCAGCAGATCCGGGATCTTATTTCTGTCTGTTGGCCAGTATGTCGGTTCACGTGAGGTCATGCATTCGAGCTTCAAATCCTGTAGTGTATTATACAGTTGTTTTCCACGATGTGAAATTAATCTTGAGCCCCAATACGTATGTTTTGCGTTCCAGTCCCCCCCGCAAACGAATTTAGAGCCTAGGGAAGTAAAATATCTGCTGTAATCATCTTTGGTGATCGTGTGTCTATGTGGACAGTAAATTGCAGAGAAAGCTGTTTGAACTTTTTCATTGAGTACAACCATCAATGATGTGGCTTGTATTTTATCTGTGGCATATTTTTCTAGTTCATAGTGCTTGATGTTGTTTCTTATAATTACTGCAGTTCCACCGTGACTATTTCCAGATGGATGATTTGTTGTATACACTGAATAATTTTGTATGTTGAAATGTGATTTTTTGGTGAATCTTGTTTCAGAAATCAATGCAATGTCTATTTTTTCTAGACGAAGGAATGTTTGAATTTCTTGACGACGTTCCGTCAAGCCGTTGGCGTTCCAAGTAACGACTCGGAGAGTGTTTATCATTTTGTTACGAGGCTTGAAACTAGCTGGACCATGCGGTCCATCATTTTGTCCATCATATTGATCATGATTTGTTGAAACTTGGCGAACATTAGCTCTAGCTTGTTTGAGGAGTATTCTGCATCAGGTAGGTTTTGAATCGGTGGTTGTTGGTTTGCTACATCTGCATAGCTTCTTTTGTCATTGTGATTAATTTGTTTTAGGTTTGGTTTTGCTATTTCTTCTAGTACTCTGTTCTCTTTTGCATATGGAGTTGGATTTTCTTTGGTCTTTGGTTTGGTTTTTAATATTTTTTCCTTATATTGTTTTTATTTTGTACATCCTCTATAGCTTGCAGGGTGATTTTCTTGGCAATTTGCACATGTTGCATCTGTTTCTGGTGTTTTGGTGCATTGAGAGGTAGAATGATCGTTTCCACATTTTACACATCTGAATGGTCTGAAACATTGGTTTTTGGTATGACCAAACCTCTGACATCTTTTACATTGTATTATTTCTTTTTTCTTATAGGGAGCTTCAAAAGATACCCTCATTTGACTTAAATATTTTAATTTGAATATTTCTTTATTGTTTTTATTCGGTTCAAGATCTACAAAGAATATTGGTAACGGTTCTTTGGTCGATCTGTGTAAGACGTTCACAATTTGTCTGACCTCATGTCCTTGTTCCTTCAGTTCTGCTTTAATTATAGAAGTATCTTCAGTAGAGTGGAGTCCTCTTAGTACAACCCTATACGCTCTTTCGCTTTTCAATTTATAGGTGTAATGTGCTATATTATATGCTATGAAGTTTTCACGGATTACTTTGTAAGTATTTATATCATTTGGCATCAACTTGATAATATGGCCAGATCTTAAGGTTGTCATCGTATATGATGTATTCTCAACAATTTTATTGATTGTAGCTTTTAATGCCGTTACATCCATAACGCCCGTCACAAAAATAGGTTCAGGTTTTGGTACGTACTCTGTTACCGTAGCAGGTTCTTCTGTTTCTTCGCTGTTCAGCATATCAAATTTGTTGTGCGTAGGTACATTGTAGTGCTGAGTATTTTTGGATTTCTTTGTATTGTTTTTTTGTATTGGGCTTGTTTCTTTTCTTTTTTGCCTTATGGAAGGAACTTTGTCTCTTTGCCACTGAACTGTAGGGTTTTCAGTATCACATCTAGGATGTGTTTCCTTGTTTTCAATTTGTGTGTCACTAGCTTTATGTGCTACTAATGTCGGTAGGCTGTTGCTACGATTTGCACTCCTGAAAGTAGGTGGAAAACCGTTTTTGACAACCCTTCAGAAAATAGTTAATTACATCATACTTAATGGAAAACCACCTTAAGCATGGCTCAGAGCTGTCGTTGTGCTTTCCTTCAGAAAGGGTGACAATACCCTATTGATGGACTATACACCGGTCACTCTTCTTAACCATGTCTATAAACTGTCCTCGAGAGTCATCACGAACTGTCTCGCAAGCAGATTTGACGACTTTCAGCCTCTCGAACAAGTAGGATTTTGAAAAGGCTTTAATGCCATAGACCAGACACCATCACGAAGTGCTTAACGACTACGTGTATCCAACATTAGGTACAACTCCGAAAAAGAGGTCAATCGTTGAATCCAGCTAGGTTGGGTAGCGTTCGGGAAGCTACGTAACATTTTCTCATCACAAATACCACAGTGTCTCAAGACAAAAGTCTTTGACCAGTGTGTGTTGCTAGTGATGACTTACGGCACATATACGTGGTCACTCTCTATGGGCTTGATAAGAAGGCTCAAAGTCAACCAAATAGCAATGGAGAGGGCAATGCTCAAAGTGTCTGTGTGTGTTCGAATCAGGAATGAAGGAATCCACAGACGAACCAAGGTCACCGATATTGCCAGTAAAATTGCAAAACTTAAGTGACAATGAGCGGGGCACATTACACGCAGAAACGATGGCCGATGTGGCCATAAATTTCTGAAGTGGCGACCACGTACTGGGAAACGCAGCGTTGGTGGGCCCCCCACAAGATGGTCCGGCGACCTGGTGAAGGTCGCAGGAAGTTGCTGGATGCGGACGGCACAGGACCGGTTGTTGTGGAGAACCTATGCGGGAGGCCTATGTCCAGCAGTGGATGTCTTTTGGCTGAGATGATGATGATGATTATTAATATGTAGTTATTTAAAATGAATAAGAATTTTTCATAAGTATAGGTACGTTTTAATGATACTATAATCAATTTTTTAATCATAAGTGCAAAATAAAAACTAATGAGCTTTTGACGAAATTATAATTGTCTCGAGAATAACATATCTTAATATCTTTACTCTTTCTATATTACATAAAATTCAGTAACATTTTAGTAATTATAAATTTATTGCACATTTATTTCTGTCGTATAACACAAGATGAAAATATATATAAATTAAGCAATGGTTAACATAAAGTATGAAGTAGTCTATGTTATCGAGACGAAGCATGTAGGATGTTCAGGGTTTGAAGTAGACAATTTATTTTAAAAGCTCACCCACTCTAGCCGTTAACTTAATGTGTAAGGATATGCGTGCAATAATTAAACACAAAACGGTGTGACGTGAAACCAATTACTTTAAAAACCTTCTCTCATCTTCTTCATGTTATGTAATAATAAAATTCGTTTTATTTTATTTTTCATTCCTGAATATGTCGTCCAATCTTCATTGTTTACTAGATCATGATGCTTTTAATGGGTTATTTTTCATTCTTGTTTAATTTAAGAGCATTAGAGAATATTTTGTGAACTTGGTTCTCCTATTTTATGATTATTAATATTCATATAAAAAATTGAAGGTTGTTTGAATAAAGTTCTTTTTAATCTCTAATTCCTTTCACCGTAACCTTAAAGTTAACACGTGTTTTTTGTAATTCACGCCTGATGCTCGCGTTTGACAAAGGGTAAACGATTTTACGCTATCGTACCAAATAGACTTTCAGAAACCTAGAAGTAGCAATTAAACAAAAAAATATACCTTACTTGTCGTAACAAAAAACAAAGTGGTTTTATAGTATAATTTTAACATGTGGTGCATTCTTTATATTAATTAATATACAGTGAAAATTTGTCCAAAATGAACATTTATATATAAATTATAGGTTTTTTAAATTTTTTTAACAATGAATTAGACAAAAAAAATGGAAAACAGAAATATGGCTCATATAACAGGTTATCACAACGCCTTGCGAAAGTGTTTATAATGCAATCGATTGTTCCTAGAGAGAGATACTTACCGTTTCCTAATGATATATAATATATTTTAAAAATGAATCTTGAATACTCATAATATTGAGGCAATTCTAAAATTAATTTAGTTGTAAGTACTACCAGAATAAAATATATACTTAATTTTTGATAACATTGAAAAATAGAAGAAAAGTGTACCAATTATAAACTGTTGCAATTCATATTTATTCAATGAAGTGTCTCTTTTTAAATGTCCTTGTAACTATTTCTTATTGTTTCGGTATTAATCATTCATTTTCATTTTGACAGCCACATACATTTTTGCCAAAACTATTCGTTCGTTAGCGTACAAACATTCTATTTCAATATAGATTCTCGAGCTAAGAGATGAATAAGTAAAGACTCTAAATGTTACAGGAGGTAGATTTTCAGTGTGGACTATCACACGTTTTATGTCGAGGATACCCTGAAAAAATATATAATATAAATTTAATAAGAAAACTGTATGGAACCAAACACTATTCTTATTCCATTACGTGTGAAGATAAAAGGTTTCTTACAGTCCTGACTCTATATTGTTAACTATATTCATAGTATGACAATGATCGTGAGGGAGAAATCGATCTTAGTAATCGATTTCAGAGATCCTCAGGATAGTGGCAGTAAAACCTATCATGTTGGCATACTTTTTGCTATCCAACTACGGTACTTATTTGTTTGGTCTCATTGGACTCAAGTTTCTCCAAAAGTGCCATTATTGAATAAGATAGGTGATAAAGCAACGCAGGAGGTAAGGAGTTCCAGGCGACCAGCTCTACTAAGATGGAAGTACATTAGACTGTCTGTTTAGGTGAAGGTCCTCACCCCATACAGTCGAATAAGTTTACCGGAGTGGACGTGGATTTCATTTCCATGGAACGTTTGAGTTTGGTATCTCAGTAGCCATTTATTTAACCTATACAGTGAGAGTGCCAAATTGGAACGGTGGTAATAAATAATAAGTTACTACAGCTTACCGGAGCAAATGGACATGTCACGTTAGATGGTATTTGTTCTCTAAACATTTTGCCAACTAATGAATCCTGTGTTAAAAAGTAACATATGGTGTACTCAAATCGTAGAGGCGTCAGAATATTACGACCGCCTATAACTTCATACACGTTTGCTTTTATCTAGAATCACATAAGCATTAAATTTCCACAACAGATAATATTAACATTTATTATTAATAACAAACATGGTAAAACTACCGTGAAATTATCGCCAGCATATTCCTTATAGTCTGCATATAAGTTTATATGGTAAGGTTTGTTGCGACCTGGTTTTTTAATAGATACGTTCAGTTCATTAAAGAAACTGGGACTGACGTATTCCATCTGAAAGTTCTCTAATCGGAGGTCCATCATCTGAAATATTTGTAAATTAAACGTCAAATTATTCAAATTTAGAACACATTAAACTAATTATAAGTCTAATATGTTTAGTCGGCCACTAAATGACATATTTGTTTTCACATTCTCGGTTCGAAACTACAAAGCAGAAATACATTTACAAAATTTAAATATATGATTATCAGACAGTTTGTGGTCATATCTTTTAAAGTATATAGGATAATGAGCAGACGTATCACCAAATTGCAAGAGACTTCAGCCCTCCATGGACACATTTAAAAAAGACAATAAGTGTTTCGGACACCAGACACACAAAGTCATCTAGCTCAAAACTAAGCAGAACTTGTACTACGACAGCTACAATTACATACTTCTTTTTCTTGTTAATACATACATTTCATGCATAGAAAACACCCAACCTTATAACAAATATTTGTAGAACATATAAACATTTGAAATGACCCGGGCATCAAACTTGCGACCTCAAGTACAGTAGTCGCATACGCTACCACTGCACCACCGAAACATGCAACTCAAGAGTCACAATTACATATGTAGTCAACCTTTAAATATCACTCTCTTGAGAAGGAAGGATTTGGGTTCAGCTAACCTTACTCAATTTATGAAAGATAAGGTGTATTTTTGTAATATTTAGCCTGCCAAAGTGTTTTTACACAGTGTCTCTGTGTGATGGAAAGCATGAGTAGAATCCAAGAGTAGTGGTCACCATACTTATGTTAAATGTAGGCAATGCTGAAGGGTGTCCCGCACTAAGGCGGCCTAAGGTATACTGTTATATCACATTTACGTGGGAGAGCCATACTTAGGTACATCCATGTGCCAAAATATTGCTAAAGTTATCCGCGTGTTCAGTAAGAATTGTGCTGAATACAGTTCAATGAAAGCATATATTTGACACTTGAATTCAACCAATAAAATCATTATTACAAGTATATAAGAAATAATTGAAAAAACAAAAATAAAGGAAAATTAAAATAGGTCAAAACATTAAACGTGCAATAATAAGTCAATGGTACCTAGCATTGTAATATGACGTTACCCGCGTTTTTTGAGTTTTATGTTAGTGTAATTTAATCCAGTATTTGTTAATTTAATTAATTTTGAATAGTTACATTATGTTTGTTTGTGTTTGTACTAATTTTAACTTAAAATCTATGCTAGATATAAAATTTAAAAAAAGCCTTACATATTACGTTTAAATTTAGGTATTCGCGTTATAATTTCGTTGCCCTAGAGCCCTGGTACTCATAACACGAGTCAAATACTCTCATAGATACCAGATTTCTACTATTACCTGTACCTAGAATATATATTGAGCTTTCTGTGTATGTTGAGGTCTATGGTAATTTGGTTTCAATAAATAAAAATCTATAATGGTCGTGACCAATTATATTTATTATCAGGTCGCTGATGCGAACAACATTTTTACGAAGGTAATGAGGACAATGAGACAAGTGTACCAAGGATAAAACTGAGTACATACCAAAGCAAGTCCACAGATCCAAGAGAAAATAATTAAAATCTTCATCATAATATTGCGCTTAGTACTGTACACTTCGGGGTGATGGCTTACTACTTTCTGTCGGGATTTTATGTTTGTTATTTAGATATAATGATGGCGACCAAACAACACAATACAGTAATGTCCATCTAATGATGTAATCATATAAGTTATTAATAAGTAGTTATAAAGCATATCAGGACAGCAATATCAGCAAGGGTTATTTTGAAAATTTGTATTTGATTAAATAATATCCAACAAAAAGAAGTTAATGCATGTAATTTTGTTCCAGATTTTAATTAGAAGATCAAAATTAGAATGTTTAATTACGAATGAATTGGCATTATTGTCCGCTTAAAATTGCATTTTAATAATTTTAACCCTTTCTGAACTCCTTAATAGAAAGTTATTCTCACTCAAATAATCGCCATTTAATTTCTGTGACTAAACAAGCGCCGTTTTTACTCCCAAAACATTGTTGTATCATAAGTTTAACATAATTTATTTGTTTTTCTACCAGCATACTATTATTACTAGCTGATCTGACCAACTTTGTCTACCACTTTTATTGATTGAGCATCGTTTTACGCAGCGCGAGTAAATTTATTTCTCTGGAAAAAGCTATTAAGCCAACTTTAAAAAAACCGACATGTTTTGTCGTGGATTTTTACAAGAACTTTCAAATATAGTACACTATCTATATCTTTATATATCGATAAATGAAGCTGCTATTGACCAAGAGTTGTAATCACTACACTCATTGTGAATGCAGACAATACAGCATAACGATTCACACTAGGGTGGCCTAGTGAGATGCTCTCCTTCCCCATGGGATCGTAAAAGGCATGACAGTCATCGTGACAGTCTACTGATGAAACACGGCAGTACGGATGCTGTAGCTTTAGATTGATCTTCTGAGAGAGGGTAGTACTGCCTCCGTCGAGCCGGCCCGTTCGTACAGAAATCAGCGTGACAATCACAATAGCGTCACACTTTAAATCGAACTGTACTTTAGTTTGTAAAACTTTTTGATTGATTAGAAATCAGCACGTTTAACCAAACAAAGAAGTTTTTAAGTTTCATAATATTAGTATAGATTAAGGTTATGCAAATCCTGCATAAAATATGAACTGCCACTATTAACTATTTTAACCGTGATACTTTATATCATTCTTATCACATTTTTTTTAGTTCAGTAACAATGTTACGATCATTTTTAAATTGTGAACTTGAAGAGGAATTAGGTTATTATTGGTCTCTATTAAAAATTAAATTACATTAAATTTAACATTTTGTCAACTGAATATTGTGTAAAAGTTATATTCTATTATTTAATTTAAAGAAAGTGATTAATTTCAAAGTAACGATTTTTTAAGCTACAAAACGCTCAGCACGTGTTGTGTAACTTTACAACGCCCGGAGCGTTACTTAAGCTTACTTTTTTATTTTTTAACGTGTAGAAACCCCCTCGAACCGTCACCCCACCGGGGTTTACGGCGGGGTGGTGTGTCGGAATTGGACCGACTAAAACCACACGGTGTGCCACTCTGCGCCTGACATAGGAGGGATCCGGGAACAGCTGTTATTATGACATCCAGATCCCTCCTAGCGCCTGCCCGCTACCGCGGGCACCATCTGCTTACAAACTCTCTATTTAGGCGACGTACGGCACACGCGCTCGTCACCTCCTCGCGGCTGGCCATTATAGCGGATGGAGGAGAAAACCCGTCCCGGCTACCCGCAGCCACACTCAAGGTGGCATGAGGCACTGGTACGCGTGCCTACGCCGCCCGGTTCGCCGGCGGCGAATTGGACCCGAGTGGAGGTCGTCCTCCCGGGCCTTCTCCGCCACCTCCTTCCGTGAAATTACATCTTCGCAGAAGGTTGCGACCGCGGTAAAACAACTGTCGCTATGGCCGCAATGGTCGGTACCATGGAGCATATGATGGCCGGTAGCGAGTGATCTAGTCCAATAATTGCAGTGAGGACCCCACGCTGCGCCGCCCAGGCGGAACAAACCGAGTCCTCACTGCAGTCGCAGTGGTGATAGGCGGGACTCAATTCCCTCCTGGTGACCGAGTGCAGATACTTCCCGAAGAAATCGTGCCCGAAAAGAATCTGCATCAGTCGGAAGGAAAGGGTCCCGTGCTGTCGCCCTGCCCATTTGGCGATGACCGGCTGGAGAGCCTCCACGGTGGCAAAGCCAGCACGTGGGGCCTCCAGCCGGGATGACCAACGAGCCATCGTGGCTCGACGAGTGGCCTCACGCCACTCGCGTATCTCTTCGAGCGGGGGCTGTATTCCGCTTCCCGCCCGAAAGTCAGCCGTTCGTCGATTAACTTCGGCGAGCACTTCCGCCTCCAAGTCCCACGGGGGAGTACCGGCCAAGGTGCACGCCGCCTCCGTCGACAAAGTGTGGTAACCGCGTATGGCTCTAACCGCCAATATCCTCTGAGGACGCCAGAGGCGAGATTTATTCTGGGCGGTTAGAGCCGCCGCCCATACCGGTGCACCATACAAGGCCATTGACCGAACAACCCCCGTGTATAGCCCTTTCGTCGCGACGCTGGCTCCACCCAAATTGGGCAAGATTTGCCCAAGGGCAGAAGCAGCACCGACCAGCTTTGGAGAGAGCTGTCGAAAGTGCTCGTCGAAGAGCCACCTGCCGTCGAGGATCAGGCCCAGATACTCCATCTGGGCCTGAACCGGTACGAGGACCGAATTGACTATGATGAAGCCGCCGGAGGGTGGACCACGACGGGGCCCATGGAACAGAAGGGCCTCCGTCTTGTCCAGGGCCACCCGCAAACCCAGCGCCTCAATACGCCCTACCACCAGAGAGACACCCGTGGTGGCCAGGCGCGCCGCCTCTTGAAAGTTCATCCCCCAGGCTGTGACCAATGTGTCATCTGCGTAACAAATTACGCCCAGCCCGGGGGGTAAGACGACCTCGAAGGGCCCAGTCGTATCCCATATTCCACAGGAGTGATCCGACGACAGACCCCTGTGGAATACCGTACGACATGGACCGCCGCCTCAGAATACTATCTCGGTCCTCGTACATGACGGTACGCTCCTCAAGATAGTCTGCCACAAGCCGCCTCAGGTACTCTGGCACCCTGTGGTAGTGGAGTGCTTCCCTGATGCAACTAAATGACAGACTATTGAATGCGTTGGCAATGTCCAACGACACCGCTAACAGCGCGTCGCCACAACTCACCGCCTCTTCGGTCACGGCCCTCAGGCGCAACACGGCATCGACCATCGAACGCCCCGCTCGAAACCCGTATTGGGCGCACGTGTTTCCCTCCCACTACGATCCTGGGTCCTTTAAACGGGGCGTGAAAAAGCATCTCACTAGGCCGCCATAGCGTGGGTTGCCATGCTACACTGTCTTTATTCGCAGTGAGTACGGCGACCACTGCTCTTGGATTCTATTCATGCTTTTTATTCTATATTGGTAGGATTGTTACGTAAAAAAAAAATGCGTTGACCACTTTGTACGTGAACAAAAATCAAGGAACTCCCGTCATTGTCACCGAACGTTTTCCATTAACTAAATGTAGACTGTGTATATTAAACAAAATACGTTATATATGTCGCTCTTTGTATGGACGCTTGGTTGAAGTGTGTGTGCCTGCGGGGCATTGTATTCCATGTGGGACGTTACAGTCTCTGAAGGATCAAAATTTTTGTAGCGGGCGAGATGGCTATTGTTGTACATACTTGATGTAAAAATATTATTGTCTACTTTATGCCAATGTACTCTGTAAAGAGATTATTTTTCAATCAACTTCAAAAAATACCGGAGACATATCGGACGTTAGTCTGTGCGAGATTAGTGTGGCTCTCAGACAGCTTAAAAACAACAAGGCACCAGGTGAAGACGGAATAACGGTTGAACTCCTGAAGGTAGGTGGAAAACTGTTTTTGAAAATGCTTCAGAAAATATTGAGTTTCGTCATACTTAATGGGAAACCACCTTAGGCGTGGCTCAGGGCTGTGGTTGTGCTTTTCTTCAAAAAGGGGGACAATATCCTATTGAAAAATTATAGACCAATCACTCTTTTGAGTCATGTCTATAAACTATCCTCAGGAGTCATCACGAACTGTCCCGCACGCAGATTTGACGACTTTCAACCTCTCTAACAAGTCGGATTCTGAAAAGGTTTTAATACCATAGACCACAGTCATACACTGCGGCAGCTTATACAGAAGTCCGAAGAGTATAACCTTCCAGTATGCTTGGTGTTTGTGGACAATGAGAAAGCTTTTGATTTGATCGAAATTTGGGCTGTGTACTCTCTCCATCGGTGCCAAATTGACTATCAGAGTCAGTTCGTACACAAAATCAGAGATCGAAACCTATCAAACTTTAGCGAGGTGTAAAATAGAGAGATGCAATATCTACGAAACTGTGCACCGCACCACTGGAAGACGTCTTTAAGCTTCTAGACTGGAATAGACTTGGCATTAACATCAATGTCGAGTATACCGAGTGTAAGATACCTTCGATTTGCAGATAACATAGTTGTCATGGCTGAAACCGTGACAGATCTTAGCACACAGCTTGATAATCTCAGTAGAGTCTCTTAATGTGTGTCACAACCACTCCCGTTAAAATTCGAGAATCTACCCACAAAGTGGTTGACGACTACGTGTATCTAACCTAAGGTCCAATTTCGAAAAAGAGGTCAATCGTGAAATCCATCTAGGTTAAGCTACGTAACGTTTTCTCGTCACAAATACCGCAGTGTCTCAAGACAAAAGTCTTAAACCAGTGTATGTTGCCAGTGATGACTTACGGCACATATACGTGGTCACTCTTTTTGGACTTGATAAGAAAGCTCAAAGTCACCCAAAGGACAACAGAGAGGGCAATGCTCGGATTTTCTATGCGTGATCGAATCAGGAATGAAGAGACCCGCAGACGAACCAAGGTCACCGATATTGCCAGTAAAACCGCAAAACTTAAGTGACAGTGGGCGGGGCACATTACACGCAGAAACGATGGCTGATGGGGCCATAAATTTCTGAAGTGGCGGCCACGTACTGGGAAACGTAGCATAGGTGGGCCCCTCACAAGGTGATCCGACTACGTAGTGAAGTTCACAGGCAATTGCTGGATGTGGACGGCACGGAATCGGCTGTTGTGGAGAACCTGTGCGGGAGGCCTATGTCCAGCAGTGGATGTCTTTTGGCTGAGATGATGATGATGATTATTATTATTTAGTTCTTTGTAATGAATAAGTGCTTTAATGAATTATTCGTATTTGTCACTGGTGTAAGAAAAAAAGATTTAGAAAAAACCGTTATAAGTGCAAAAGTACGCATAACTGAAGAAATTATAATTATCTTCTGGATAAATTTGTCACACACAATTGTCTGATATTCTTTGTTCTTCGAAAATATACAAAATAAAAGTGTTATCAGGGTTTGTAATATTTTTATTCTTTCTATATTACATAAAATTTAGTAACTTTTTAGTAATTATAGAGTCATTGCACATATACTTCTGTCGTACAACACAACATGAAAATATCTATAAACCAAGCAATGGCTAACATAAAGTATAAAGCTGTCTCTGTTATCGAGACGGAGCATGTAGGACGTTCAGGGTTTTGGTATAGACAATTTATTTTAAAAGCTGACACGCTCTTGCTGTTAACCTAATGTGTAAGTAAATGCGTGCAATAATTAAACATAAAATGGTGTGACGTGAAACTAATTACTTTGAAACCCTTCTCTCATCTTCTTCATGTTATGTTATAATAAAACTAGTTTTATTTTATTTTTATTCCTGGATATGTTGTCCAACATTCATTGTTTACTAGATGATGATGCTTTCAGTGAGTTATTTTCCATTCTTGTTTCATTTAATATCATTAGAGAACATTCTGTGAACTTGGTTCTCCAATTTTGTGATTATTAATATTCATATACAAAATTCAAGGTTATTTGAATAAAGTCTTTTTTCATTTCTAATTCCTTTCACCACTACCTCAAACTTAACACGTGTTATTTTTTGTAATTCGTTGACAAACATTCACGCCTGATGCTGGCGTTTGACAAGGGGTAAACAATTTTACGCTATCGAACCAAATAGACTTTCAGAAACCAAGAAGTAGCAAATAGTCACAAAAATATACATTCCTTGTCGTAACAAAAACAAAGTCGTTTTATAGTATAATTTTAACATACGGTGCGTTATTTATATTAATTAATATAGTGTAAAGGTTTGTCGAAAATGAGTTTATTTGTATATAAATTATGGGTCTTTTTTAAGTTTTTATCAACAATGAATTAGAAAACGAATTGGAAAACAGGAACATGACTTATATAATAAGTTATCTCAATTCCTTGTGAAAGTATTTATAATGCAATCGATTGTTCCAACAGAGAGATACTTACCGTTTCATAATTATATATAACATATGTATATTTCAAAAATTCATTTTCAATATTCATAACATTGAGACAAATCTGAAATTAATTCAGTTCTAAGTACTACCAGAATAAAATATTTACTTTATTTCGATAACATTGAAAAATAGAAGAAAAGTGTACCAATCATAAACTGTTACAATTCATATTTATACAATGAAGTGTCTCTTTTTAAATATCCTTGTAACTATTTCATAATGTTTCGGTATGTATCATTCATTTTCAGTTTGACAGCCACATACATTTTTGCCAAAACTATTCGTTCGTTAGCGTACAAACATTCTATTTCAACACAGATCTTCGAGCTAAGAGATGAATAAGTAAAGATTCTAAATGTTACAGGAGGTAGATTTTCAGTGTGGACTATCACACGTTTTATGTCGAGAATACCCTGAAAAAAATATACGATATTAATTTAATAACAAAACGGTATGGAACCAAACACTATTCTTAAGCCATTACGTGTAAAGTTAAAAGGTTTCTTACAGTCCTGACTCTGTATTGTTACCTATATTGATAGCATGACAATGGTTGTGAGGTACAAATCGATCTTAGTAATTGATTTCAGAGATCGTCAGGATAGTGTCGGGAAGACTACGGTACCTATTTGTTTGGTCTCATTGGAATCAGGTTTCACCAAAAGTGCCATTATTGAATAAGATAGGTGATAACGTAACGCAGGAGGTAAGGAGTTCCAGGCGAACAGCTCCACTTTAAGATGGCAGCAGCACAAACAGGTAGTATAATGTGCCTCCACATTAAACTATCTGTTTGGGTCAAGGTCCTCACCTCATACAGTTGTATAAGTTCACCGGTGTGAACGTGGATTTCATTTCCATGGAACGTTTGAGTTTGGTGTCTCAATAGCCATTTATTAAGCCTATTCAATGAGAGTGCCAGATTGGAACGGTGGTAATAAATAATAACATTTACTACAACTTACCGGAGCAAATGGACATGTCACATTAGACGGTATTTGTTCTCTAAACACTTTGCCAATTAATGAGTCCTGTGTTAAAAAGTAACATATGGTGTATTCAAATCGTAGAGGCATCAGAATATTTCGACCGCCTATGACTTCATACACGTTTGCTTTTATCTAGAATCACATAAGTATTAAATTTCCACAACAGATAATATTAACATTTGTAATTAATAACAAATATAGTATAACTACCGTGAGATTATCGCCAGCATATTCCTTATAGTCTACATATAAGTTGATATGGTAAGGTTTGTTGCGACCTGGTTTTTTAATAGATACATTCAGTTCATTAAAAAAACTGGGACTGACGTATTCCATCTGAAAGTTCTCTAATCGGAGGTCCATCATCTGAAATATTTGAAAATTAAAAGTCAAATTATTCAAATTTAGAAGACATTAAAATAATTGTAAGTCTAATATGTTTAGTCGGCCACTAAATGACATATTTATTTTCACATTCTCGGTTCGAAACTATGAAGCAAAAATATATTAACTAAACATAAATATATGATTATCAGACAATTTGTGGTAATATTTTTTAAAGTATGTAGGACAGTGAACAGACGTATCACCGAATTGCAACAGACTTCAGCCCTCCATGAACACATTTAAAAAGAAAATAAGTGTTTCGGACATCAGACACACAACGCCATTTAACTCAATACTTTGCAGAAGTTGTACTACGACAGCTACAATTACATTCTTCTTTTTCTTGTTAACATATACATGTTATACATAGAAAACATCTAAACGTCAAAACAAATATTTGCAGAATATATAAACATTTGAAACGACCCGGGAATCGAGCTCGAGACCTTAAGCACTACAGTCGCATACGCTACCACTGCACCACCGAAGCGTGAACTTCAAGAGACACAATTACATATGTTGTCAACCTTCAAATATCACCCTCTTGAGTAGGGGAAGGAAGGATTTGGGTTCAGCTAACCTCACTCAATTTATAAAAGATAAGGTGTATTTTTTTAATATTGACTCTGCCAAAGTGTTTTTACTCTGTATGATGTAAGACCAAAAGTAGTGGTCACCATACTCATGTTGAATGTAGACAATGCTGTACCGTGTACTACACTAAGACGACCTAAGGTATTAAGTAACATTGGGTTTCTGTGGGACTGATATATCACATTTACGTAGGAGAGCCAGACTTTAGTACAACCATATGCCAAAATATTGCTAAAATTATCTGCGCGGTCAGTAAAAATTGTTCTGAATACAGTTCTATGAAAGTATGTATTTTATACTTGAACTCAACCACTAAAATCAGTATGACAAATATTCATAACACATACTCGTAACACGAGTCAAATCCTGTCATAGATACTAGATTTCTACTATTACTTGTACCTAGAATATTTACTAAACTTTCTGAATAAGTTGAAGTTTATGGTAATTTGTTTTCAATAAATAAAAATCTATAATGGTCGTGACCAAGACCACCTGGTCGAGAATTTCATGTGATTCAAATTTACGTTATACTTAGTATTAGGTCGTTGAAGGGAATGACATTTTTACGAAAATAATGAGGATAATGAGGCAAGTGTACCAAGGATAAAACTGACTACATACCAAAGCAAGTCCACAGATCCAAGAGAAAATAATTAAAATCTTCATCATAATATTGTGCTTAGTGCTGTACCCTTCGAAGTGATGGCTTACTACTTTGTATCGGGATTTTATGTTTGTTATTTAGATGTAATGATGGCGACCAAACAACACAATACAGTAATGTCCATCATTACATATAAATTATTAATAAGTAGTTATATAGCATATCAGGACAGTAACATCAGCAATGGTTATTTTGATAACTTGGATTTGATTAAATAATATCCAAAAAAAAGAGAATTCAATGCATGCAATTTTATGCCAGATTTTAATTAGAATGTTAAATAATGAATGAATTGGCATTATTGTCCACTTAAAATTGCATTTTAATAATCTTAACCCTTTCTGAACTCCTTAATAGAAAGTTATTCTCACTCAAATAATCACCATTTAATTTCTGTGATTAAACAAGCGCCGTTTTTACTCCCAATACATTGTTGTATCATAAATTTAACATAATTGATTTGTTTTTTTACTAGCATACTATTATTACTAGCTGACCTGACCAACTTCGTTTACCACTTTTATTGATTGGGCATCGTTTTACGCAGCGCGAACAAATTTGTTTTTCTGGAAAAAGCTATTAAGCCAACTTTAAAAAAACCGACATTTTTTGTCGTGGATTTTTACAAGAACTTTCAAATACAGTACACTATCTATATCTTTATATATCTTTAAACGGAGATACTTTTGACCAAGAGTTGTAATCACTACACTCATTGTGAAAGCAGACAATACAGCATAACGATTCACACTAGGGCAGCCTGGTGAGATATTCTCCTTCCCCATGGGATCGTTAAACGCATGACATTCATCGTGACAGTCTACTGATGAAACACAGCACTACGGATGCTGTGGCTTCAGATTGGTTTTCTGAGAGAGGGTAGTACTGCCCCGGTCGAGCCGGCCCGTTCGTACTGAAATCAGCATGACAATTACAACAGCGTCACACTTCAAATCGAACTGTACTTTGGTTTGTAAAAATTTTTGATTGATTGAAATTAGCACGTTTAACCAAGCAAAGAAGTTTTTAAGTCTAAAAGTTATATTCTATTATTTAATTTAAAGAAAGTGATTAATTTCAAAGTAACGATTTTTTAAACTACAAAACGCTCAGCACGTGTTGAGTAACTTTACAACGCCCGGAGCGTTACTTAAGCTTACTACGACAAAGTTTTCGAAAAAAAGATATTCAATTCAATGTTGAAGAATGACACTCCAAATAATTAGCCCAAAGGGAGTGCTGTACAATTCACAGGATCAGATGACAATGGCGTTAATGCGAAAATACAGTAGGGTCTCAATACGATAATACGAATACGTGCATGGTAATGATATAAGGTATTAAATACCTGCAAAAGTAATTATTAAATGTAAAGTGAAATTTATACCTACACTTTTATTATTATTAATTTAAACTACACAATATGTGATTCAATGTTGGGTATCGATATACGTAGATATAAAATTATGCTGTCCGTACTCCATTCAAATACAGTTGGTATCATGCAATAACTACTTCATAAGCATGAAGAGGATTAATTGCTGTTTTAGCAAGTTAAGCGGCGGAGATATGAGTTAAACTTATAACATGTTTAAATTTTAGTTTTCGTAAAAGCAATCTGCTGAACAATTATTTTATTATTATTTCTTATACTTATTTAATATTGTGTTATTTAGAGAGTTTATTTTATAAAGTTTATTTTAATTTTTTTTATATAACAATGTGCTAATTGGTAATAAACATATTGATCGGTAAAACTCGTAACACTAAATTGCTTATCTATCTTTTGTTCATGTGGGATAGCCGTACCGTTGGGTTATGAGAATGAGGGATCAGAGAGTGCACCTTTGTTTGTGCACACACTAACGCGCTATAATATGTATCTGCTGCGTAGTTGGTTGATATCCACTGAGGCTGGCCGCTGTAGTCGAAATCGACTAACAGTACACACATAGGAAGTAATACTCTTTATAATCTAGAAAGTGTAAGCACTTCTTTCACTTAATAGCTACTTCCGTAAAAATCTTTTTGATAATTATTAATTCCGAGCAAATACATGATAATTCGTTATTCGTACAGCAGACTCGTCTGACTTTGCCGGAAGACACAATTCTACACACGACAAGAACAGAATCTACACAATGATACATCTATATCTATTCGCGTTGACTACTTTTTAAGTGATCAAAAATCAAGGAACTCCATCATTGTCACCGAACGTTTTCCATTAGCTATATGTAGACTGTGTATATTAAACAAAATACGTTATATATGTTGCTTTTTGTATGGACGCTTGGCTGAAGTGCCAGTGCCTGCGGGGCATTGTATGTGATGTGGAACGTAACAGTCTCCGTGGGATCAAAAGTGTTGTAGCGAGCGAGGTGTCTATTGTTGTACATACTTGATGCGAAAATATTATTATTTACTTTATGCCTATGTAGTCCGTAAAGAGACTATTTTTAAAACCACTTCAAAAAAGGTGGTCGTTTCATTCTTTTTTTTTTGTGTTATTGAAGTGTAAACTACTTTAGGCACATTGAGCAATTTTTGGGTAAAAATCTTTACATTACAAAGTATAAAGTATACATACGTTATATATAGTACAATATCATAATTCATCATCAGCTTTAGTTGGAGTTCTGGCTATAATATAATATAGAAAATACAAATTTAAGGTGTCACTGCCGTCGGCAATCCTTGTTCGCCGTCCATTGCTGAAAAAAAATCTCCTCTAAGGAAATCCGACCATACCGGACTTGGGCAGCCCGCATCTACGTAATAATTTGAGAGTCATTTGTCATTTTATTTGCCTCTTGTATTATTACCACTTTCAGAGACCAAGAAGTAGCAATTTATCCAAAAAATATGCTTGTCGTAACAAAAACAAAGTCGTTTCATACTATAACTAGCTGACCCGGCAAACGTTGCTTTGCCATATAAATTATTTCTAAGTAATTTGAGCGGGATGAAAAATGATTAAATTACTAAAATGGCTATTAAAAAATAAGGATTGATCGTAGAATGGTGAAAATTGAGGATTGTATGTATTTTTGTATGTTGTATCATGAAAAAATAGAAATTAAAAATTTGTCTAAAAAATAAAAAAAAAAATTTAGGGTTGTACTACCCCTAACATTTAGGGGGATGAAAAATAGATGTTGGCCGATTCTCATAGATACCGGATAAGCACAAAAAATTTCAATAAAATCGGTCAAGCCGTTTCGGAGGAGTATGGCAACGAAAACTGTGACACGAGAATTTTATGTATTAGATTTTAACATATGGTGCATTATTTATATTAATTAATATACAGTGTAACGATTTGCCGAAAATGAGTTTATTTGTATATAAATTATAGGTATTTTTTAAGTTTTTATCAACAATGAATTAGAAAACGAATTGAAAAACAAGAACATGGTTTATATATCAGGTTATCTCAATGCCTTATGAAAGTGTTTATAACGCAATCGATTGTTTCTACAGAGAGATATTTACCGTTTCATAATGATATATAATATATTTCGAAAGTATATCTTGAATACTCATAATATTGAGACAAATCTAAAATTAATTCAGTTGTAAGTACTACCAGAATAAAATATATATTTTATTTTTGATAACATTGAAAAATAGAAGAAAAGTGTACCAATCATAAACTGTTACAATTCATATTTATACAATGAAGTGTCTCTTTTTAAATATCCTTGTAACTATTTCTTATTGTTCCGGTATTGATCATTCATTTTCATCTTGACAGCCACATACATTTTTGCTAAAACTATGCGTTCGTTAGCGTACAAACATTTTATTTCAATACAGACTCTCGAGCTAAGAGATGAATAAGTAAAGACTCTAAATGTTACAGGAGGGAGATTTTCAGCGTGGACTATCACACGTTTTATGTCGAAAATACCCTAAAAAAATACATAAAATTAATTTAGTAAGAAAGTTGTATGGCACTAACCACTATTCTTATGCCATTACGTGTGAAGTTAAAAGGTTTCTTACAGTCCTGACTCTATATTGTTAACTATATTCATAGTATGACAATGGTTATGAGGGAAAAAATTGATCTTAGTAATCGATTTCAGAGCTCGTCGGGATAGTTACAATAAAATCTATCACGGTGGCATATTTTTTCCTATCGGACTACGGTACCTATTTGTTTAGTCTCATTGGACTCAGGTATTTCCAAAAGTGACATTGTTGAATAAGATAAGTAATAACGTAACGCAGGAGGTAAGGAGCTCCAGACCAACAGCTTCACTTTAAGATGGAGGCACATTGAATGTCTGTTTGGGTCAAGGTCCTCACCTCATATAGTCGAATAAATTTACAGGAGTGGACGTAGATTTCATTTCCATGGAACGTTTGAGTTTGGTATCTCAATAGCCATTTGTTTAGCCTATTCAGTGAGAGTGCCGGATTGGAACGGTGGTAATAAATAATAACATTTACTACAACTTACCGGAGTAAATGGAAATGTAACATTAGATGGTATTTGTTCTCTAAACATTTTGCCAAATAATGAATCCTGTGTTAAAAAGTAACATAAGGTGTATTCAAATCGTAGAGGTGTCAGAATATTACGACCGCCAATAACTTCATACACGTTTACTTTTATCTAGAATCACATAAGCATTAAATTTCCACAACAGATAATATTAACATTTGTAATTAATAACAAACATAGTATAACTACCGTGAGATTATCGCCAGCATATTGCTTATAGTCTGCATATAAATTGATATAGTACGGTTTGTTGCGACCTGATTTCTTAATAGATACATTCAATACATTATAAAAGCTGGGACTGACGTATTCCATCTGAAAGTTCTCTAATCGGAGGTCCATCATCTGAAATATTTGTAAATTAAATGTCAAATTATTCAAATTTAGAACACATTAAAATACTAGTAATAGTAAGTCTAATATGTTTAGTCGGCCACTAAACGATGTATTTATTTTCACATTCTCGGTACGAAACTATGAAGCAAAAATACATTAGCTAAACATAAATATATGGTTATCAGACAGCTTGTGGTCATATTTTTTAAAGTATGTGGTACAATGAGCAAACGTATCACCAAATTGCAACAGACTTCGGCCCTCCATGCACACATTTAAAAAAGAAAAACAGCGTTTCGGACATCAGACACACAACGCCATCTAGCTCAAAACTAAGCAGAACTTGTAATACGACAGCTACAATTACATACTTCTTTTTCTTGTTAATACATACATATTATGCATAGAAAACACCCAAACTTCAAAACAAATATTTGCAGAACATATAAACATTTGAAATGACCCAGGAATCGAACTTGTGACCTCAAGTACAGTAGTCGCATACGCTACCACTGCGTCACCGAAGCATACAACTCAAGAGACACAATTACATATGTTGTCAACCTTCAAATATCACTCTCTTGAGAAGTGGAAGGAAGGATTCCGGTTCAGCTAACCTCACTCAATTTATAAAAGACACGGTGTATTTTTAACACGCTTTTATTAGCTTGGGTTGTATCTATGTATGTGTGTAACGGAATCTTTGAGCTTAATTTTCACCGGTTTCAAAAAATCTAATCAACTTGAAACTTTGCACACGTCTGAAGAACCGATGTGAATGCGATTATTTGATAATAAATTTATGAGTTTGTCACAGACTAAGAAATGAAAAAAAAAAAATAGTTTAAAAAATTGAAAAAACACGCTTTTATTGCTAAACTATTACGAATTAAAAACTAGAAAAAAACTTTAATGACAAAGAGTCTAATATTACAGTAGTAAAAGATCGAACAATCAATTATAGTGAATCGCCTCAAAATAAAATTATAATAAAATTTAACTTATTAACAGAATAATTCAATTCAGAGTAAAAAGCGTGGGCTGCATTTTACTGCGATTCATAACTATCCTCTCGTAGGTAGTTGCCAATAGAATGATTGTATTATTTAAAATATCGAGCACCCCACGATTTTTACTTTAAAGATTATTTCCTAGTTTTTAGTTCGATTAGCAATAAAAGCGTGTTTTTTTAGTTTTTTTAAACTATTATTTATTTTATATATAGCCTGTTTTTACTCTGTCTGATGGAAAGCATGAGTAGAATCCAAGAGTAGTGGTCACCATACTCGTGTTGAATGTAGGCAATGCTTTACGGTGTACTACACTAAGGCGGCCTAAACTATTAAGTAACATTGGGTTTCTGTGAGATTGATTTATCACATTTACATGGGAGAGCCGTACTTAGATACATCCATGTGCCAAAATATTGTTAAAGTTATCAACGCGTTCAGTTTGAATTGTACTGAATACAGTTCTATGAAAGTATGCATTTTACACTTGAATTCAACCACTAAAATTATTATTACAAATATATAAGTAATAATTGAAAAAACAAAAAAATAAAGGAAAATTAAAATAGGTCCGAACATTAAATATGCAATAATAAGTCAATTGTACCTTGCGTTGTACTATAATGACGTTACCCGCGTTTTTTGCGCTTTATGTTAGTGTAATATAATCAAGTATTTGATTAATTTAATTAATTTTGAATAGTTATGTTATTTTTTGTTTTTGTTTGTACTAATTTTAACTTCAAATCTATGCTAGATATGAAATTAAAAAAAAAACCTTATATTAGTTTACGTTTATATTTAGGTATTCACGTTATTATTACGTTGCTTTAGAAACCTAGTACTCATAACACGAGGGAAATCCTGTCATAGATACCAGATTTCCACTATTACTTGTACCCAGAATATTTATTGAACTTTGTATATGTTGAAGTTTATGGTAATTTGGTTTCAATAAATAAAAATCTATAATGGTCGTGACCAAGACCACCTGGTCGAGAATTTCATGTGATTCAAATTTACGTTATACTTATTATCAGGTCGCTGAAGGGAACGACATTTTTACGAAGATAATGAGGATAACGAGATAAGTGTACCAAGGATAAAACTGACTACATACTAAAGCAAGTCCACAGATCCAAGAGAAAATAATTAAAATCTTCATCATAATGTTGTGCTTAGTTCTGTACCCTTCGGAGTGATGGCTTACTACTTTGTATCGGGATTTTATGTTTGTTATTTAGATGTAATGATGGCGACCAAACAACACAATACAGTAATGTCCATCATTACATATAAGTTATTAATAAGTAGTTATATAGCATATCAGGACAGTAACATCAGCAATGGTTATTTTGATAACTTGGATTTGATTAAATAATATCCAAAAAAAAGAGAATTCAATGCATGCAATTTTATGCCAGATTTTAATTAGAATGTTAAATAATGAATGAATTGGCATTATTGTCCACTTAAAATTGCATTTTAATAATCTTAACCCTTTCTGAACTCCTTAATAGAAAGTTATTCTCACTCAAATAATCACCATTTAATTTCTGTGATTAAACAAGCGCCGTTTTTACTCCCAATACATTGTTGTATCATAAATTTAACATAATTGATTTGTTTTTTTACTAGCATACTATTATTACTAGCTGACCTGACCAACTTCGTTTACCACTTTTATTGATTGGGCATCGTTTTACGCAGCGCGAACAAATTTGTTTCTCTGGAAAAAGCTATTAAGCCAACTTTAAAAAAACCGACATTTTTTGTCGTGGATTTTTACAAGAACTTTCAAATATAGTACATAACCTATATCTTTCCTAAACAAACGGAGATACTTTTGACCAAGAGTTGTAATCACTACACTCATTGTTAATGCAGACAATACAGCATAACGATTCACATTCCCATGGGATCGTAAAAGGCATGACATTCATCGTGACAGTCTACTGATGAAACACGACAGTACAGATGCTGTCTCTTCAGATTGGTCTTCTGAGAGAGGGTAGTACTGCCCTGGTCGAGCCGGCCCGTTCGTACTGAAATCAGCATGACAATCACAACAGCGTCACACTTCAAATCGAACTGTACTTTGGTTTGTAAAATTTTTTATGTACGAATGTACTTCTGTACTTACGTACTTATGTACTTGTGTACTTATGTGCCTATGTACGTATGTACTTATGTACGTATGTACTTATGTACGTATGTACTTATGTACGTCCGTACCTATGTACTTATATACTTATGTACGTATGTACTTATGTACGTACGTACTTATATACTTATGTACGTACGTACTTATGTACTTATGTACGTATGTACGTATGTACTTACGCACCTATGTATGTATGTACTTATATACTTATGTACTTATGTACTTACGTACTTATGTTAAGGGATAGACATATACCATCGCGGAGTTTTTTGTAGACCTTTTCAATATGTACAAATAATTAGTACATTGCTTTGATAGGTCTCGTAGGGTATAGCCTTTTTTTTTAACACGGGGAATGCTTTTCGCACTATACCCTCCGGAGGGACGAAGGGTGTGTCTAGGACTCCCGGAAAACCGGTCTACCCACTAAACCCCGTGGCGGCCTTACTCGGCAGTCGGGAAGAACTCTAGGAACGCATTAACGGCTTCTTTAGTCTTCCTTGCCGTACCTCACAATTGAGGTACATCCCAGGCACCTCATGCCCCAGGGCAAGACGCTATCGTACCCCTCACCGCTCTACACAGTAAGAGGTGGAATAGCGCCCCGCCTCCTTTGAGCGGGATTGGCCCTTTCCCGATCTCGCTCTGCGGTCTCCTTCTGGAGCATAACATGCTCACAAAAGGAGACCGCGGCTTCCTATCCCTCACCACTCGCTATCAATACCGCGATCAATACTGACGGTGACAGATTTCGTCCGATCCGTCCGACCAGGCTTCGATGCTCAGACTCCAATGCAGGGCAATCCTCCAGCGTGTGCTGGGCGGAGTCCTGTTCGGACTCGCAGTGGTGGCATTGGGCCGTAAGCCTTAATGACGGTCCGTAGATAGAGCGGTACCTCGTGATATTCGAGGGCCACCCTAATTGCCTGCCAGGGGAGGGTACCGAAAGCCTTCATTATGTCAAGGCTAACCGCCAACACCACCCCCCCTGATCGGACTGTTGAATCCGACAGGGATCGAACGCACCTGACAGCATCTACTGTCGAACGTACTCGCCAGAATCCAAATTGACAGTCTGATAGATCAGGGCTCACTCGCGACAGATTCCCGCTTATCTGGTCAGAGATTATCCTCTCAAAGAGTTTCCCCGACTCGTTCAGCAGGTATATCGGTCGGAAAGCAGAGGGAAAATCTGCAGCCCTTCCTTCCTTTTTTAAGAGCACCAGTCTTCCTTCTTTCCAACCGAGGAGGAAGATACCGGGGTGGAAACAATCTGTAAAAATCTGCCTCAGTCTGTCCCTCAGTACCGACAGAGCTATCACTAACGCCCGGCCAGGAATACCATCGGGTCCTGGTGCAGTGTTGTGGGAAGCGAGACACCGCTTGGCTCGGTTCAGTTTCTCTTCCGTCACCTCATACTCGTCGGACCAGGTTTGGCGGTCTGATTGAGACCGAGGAATCGGGCGACCGTCCTGAACCCTTGGGAAGAGTGTGTCTAACACTCTACTCAGAAACTCCGGATCCAGAGTTTCCGTCAACCGTGGGACCCATGGCTAGAGCTTGCCCAGTACCATTTTATATGGGCGTCCCTATGGATCCCTATTCAGTCCCGCGATGAGTTCTTTCGATGCCTGAGCCTTGGCCTCAGCGATTACATTGCTGAGAGCCTTTACCGCACCTCCATATTATCGACGTGCTCCGTCGATCTCCTCGACTGTGGCTCGCCGTCTTCTCCGAGCTCAAAGATACGGGTGGCGTAATCTTGCGACTGTTTTTCTTAGCCACGAGATCTCCGCGTTCCACCAATACGCCGACCGCTTTCGGGCTGCCATGACTCGGGGCATTGAGGCAACACATATGGACATCATAATGTTCCCAAACCAGACAGCCAGTTTTTATGGATCGGACGAAACCCTTTCCTCTGACCAATCCGCGACGTGAGAAGCGGCTACGACCATATCACGGTTGAGCCGCTTAAAGGACCATCGTCACGGAGGTTTTTTATCCAGGTGTGGGCGACCAGAGTGAAGGAGTGTCACATCGAAAACAATGTACCGATGGTCAGAGTCATAGATGGTCAGTCCTGCAATGGAGGCCTTCTCCACCCGGCCAATATATCGTAGGATTCAGCCTGCGTTTGCAATGTAAGCGGCAAAAAATTGATAATTAACGACATCATATTAGAAACCTCAAAAATATCAGTATTTCTCTATTATTTAATGGATGTTATTATACATATAAATCTTTCTCTTGAATCACTCTATCTATTCAAAAAAAATCGCATTAAAATCCATTGCGTAGTTTTAAAGATTTAAGCATACAAAGGGACATAGGGACAGAGAAAGCGACTTTTTTTTATACTATGTAGTGATTTTAACATATGGTGCATTATTTATACTAATTAATATAGAGTGTAAAGATTTGTAGAAAATGAGTTACTTTGTATTTAAATTATAGGTCTTTTTTAAGTTTTTATCGACAATGAATTAGATAATGAATTGGGAAACAGGAACATGGCTTATATAACAGGTTATCTCAATGCCTTATGAAAGTGTTTATAACGCAATCGATTGTTTCTACAGAGAGATACTTACCGTTTCATAATGATATATAATATATTTCGAAAGTATATCTTGAATACTCACAATATTGAGACAATTCTAAAATTAATTCAGTTGTAAGTACTACCAGAATAAAATGTATACTTTATTTTTGATAACATTGAAAAATAGAAGAAAAATGTACCAATCATAAACTGTTACAATTCATATTTATACAATGAAGTGTCTCTTTTTAAATATCCTTGTAACTATTTCGTATTGTTTCGGTATTTATTATTCAGTTTCATTTTGACAGCCACATAAATTTTTGCCAAAACTATTCGTACGTTAGCGTACAAACATTCTATTTCAATACAGATTCTCGAGCTAAGAGATGAATAAGTAAAGACTCTAAATGTTATAGGAGGTAGATTTTCAGCGTGGACTACCACACGTTTTATGTCGAAAATACCCTGAAAAAAATATATGAAATTAATTGAGTAAAAAAGCTGTATGGAACCAAACACTATTCTTATGCCATTACGTGTGAAGTTAAAAGGTTTCTTGCAGACCTGACTCTATATTGTTAACTATATTCATAGTATGAAAATGATTGTACTAATCGATCTTACTAAACGATTTCAGAGCTCGTCGGGACAGTGTCAGTAAGATATTGCATATCTTTTCCTATCCGACTACGGTACCTATTTGTTTGGTCTCATTGGACTCAGGTTTTTCCAAAAGTGCCATTGTTGAATAAGATTAGTGATAACGTAACGCAGGAAGTAAGGAGCTCCAGGCAAACAGCTGCACTTTAAGATGGAAGCACATTAGGCTGTATGTTTGGGTCAAAGTCCTCACCCCATACAGTCGAATAAGTTTACCAGAGTGGACGTGGATTTCATTTCCATGGAACGTTTAAGTTTGGTAGCCATTCATTTAGCCTATTCAGTGAGAGTGCCAGATTGGAACGGTAGTAATAAATAATGACATTTACTACAACTTACCGGAGCAAATGGACATTTCACATTAGATGGTATTTGTTCTCTAAACATTTTGCCAATTAATGAATCCTGTGTTAAAAAGTAACATAAGGTGTACTCAAATCGTAGAGGCGTCAGAATATTACGACCGCCAATAACTTCATACACGTTTGCTTTTATCTAAAATCACTTAAGTAGTAAATTTCCACAACAGATAATATTAACATTTGTAATTAATAACAAACATAGTATAACTACCGTGAGATTATCACCAGCATATTGCTTATAGTCTACATATAAGTTAATATGATACGGTTTGTTGCGACCTGGTTTTCTAATAGATACATTCAGTTCATTATAAAAGCTGGGACTGACGTATTCCATCTGAAAGTTCTCTAATCGCAGGTCCATCATCTGAAATATTTTTAAATTAAATGTCAAATTATTCAAATTTAGAACACATGAAAATAATAGTTAGTATAATATGTTTAGTCGGCCACTAAACGACATATTTATTTTCACAGTCTCGGTACAAAACTATGACGCAAAAATACATTGGCTAAACATAAATATATGATTATCAGACAGTTTGTGGTTTTCTTTTTAAAAATATGTGGTACAATGAGCTGACGTATCACCGAATCACAACAGACTTCGGCCCTCCATGGACACATTTAAAAAGAAAATGAGTGTTTCGGACTTCAGAAACACAAAGTCATCTGGCTCAAAAGTAAGCAGAACTTGTACTACGACAGCTACAATTACATCCTTCTTTTTCTTGTTAATACGTACATATTACACATAGAAAACATCTAAACTTTAAAACAAATATTTATAGGATATACAAACATTTGAAACGACCCGGGCATCTAAACCTTGACTTTAAGCACTACAGTCGCATACGCTACCACTGCACCACTGAAGCATGCAACTTAAGAGACACAATTGCATAGGTTGTCAACCTTCAAATATCACTCCCTTGAGAAGGGGAAAGAAGGATTTTGGTTCAGCTAACCTCACTCAATTTGTAAAAGATAATTGCATTTTTTTTAATATAGAGCCTCCCAAAGTGTTTTTACTCTGTCTGATGGGAAGCATGAGTAGAATCCAAGAGTGGTGGTCACGAATCTCACGTCAAATGTAGACAATGCTGTACGGTGTACTACACACAGTAACATTGGGTTTCTGTGAAGCTGATATATCACATTTAAGTGGGTGAGCAATACTTTGGTACATCCATATGCCAAAATATTGCTAAAGTTATCCGCGTGGTCAGTAAGAATTGTTCTCAATACAATTCTATGAAAGCATGTATTTTACAATTGAATTTAACCACTAAAATCATTATTACAAATATATATGGAATAATTAATAAAAATAAAAACAAAGGAAAATTAAAATAGGTCGAAACATGCAATAATAAGTCAATAGTACCTTGCATTGTAATGATGTTACCCGCATTTTTTGAGCCTTGTGTTAGTGTAATATAACCAAGTATTTGATTAATTTAATTAAATTTGAATAGTTACATTATTTTTGTTTTTATTTATACTAATTTTAACTTCAAATCTAAAAAAAATTAGAAATTGTAAAAAAATACCATATATTATTTCTTCCTTTCTTCCTTCTTCATTTATATTTACGTAGACAATGTTGTTACCGTGTTCTAGAGCCCTGGTACCCATAACGCAAGTCAAATCTTGTCATAGATACTAGATTCCTACAACTACTTGTACCCGGGATATTTATTCTTCTTTTTGTGTAAATTAAGGGTTATGATTATTTTGTTTCAATAAATAAATATCTATAATGGCTCTGGCCAATACTACTAGCTCGAAAATTTTCTGTCATTCAAATTTACGATATACTTGTTATGAAATCGCTTAAGGGAATGACAGTTTTACGAAAGTAATAAGGACAATAAGACAAGTGTACTAAGGATAAAACTGAATACATACCGAAGCAAGTCCACAGATCCAAGAGAAAATTATTAAAATCTTCATCATAATATTGTGCTTAGTGCTATACACTTCGGGGTGATGGCTTGCTACTTTCTATCGGAATTTTATGTTCGTTATTTAGATGTAATGATGGTTACCAAACATCACAATACAGTAATGTCCATTGTTACTCATTAGTTATTAATAAGTAGTTATATTGCTTATCAGGACAGCATGATCTGCAATGGCTGTTTTGGAAATTTAAATTATAACAAATGATATCCAAAAAAAAAGAAGTTAATACATGTAATTTGGTTTCAGTTCCAATGAATGAATTGGAGTTATTGTCCTCTTAACGTGACATTTTAATATTCTTAACCCTTTCTGAACTCCTCAATAGAAAATTATATTACTCAAATGATCACCATTTAATTTTTGTGATTAAACAAGCACCATTTTTACTGTCAGTACATTGTTGCATCATAAATTAAGCATAATTTACTTATTTATGTAGTAATATGTTTTACATATTATCATTACTAGCTGATCCAACCAACTTGGTCTGCCACTTGTTTCTCATAAAGGCTCTCTAAAAGGCTATAGTGAGCCAATCTTGAAAAACCGACGAACCTTCAAAGATGATATGTAGTCTATATTTTTTCTAAATGCGAGTAAATGGAGATACTTTTTTCCAAGAGTTTTAGTCACTCATTGTAAATGCAGACAATGTAGCAGGACGACCCACTCTATGGTGGCCCAGGGAGATACTTCCTCAATTGGAGACGTAAAATGCATGACAGTCATCGTGACAGTCTAAGGCTAACACACTTACCACGATGACTGTCACCCCCGCATCAATAAGCCGTCGATTTCGCACACATCAACATAACACGGCAGCACGGATGCTATGACTTCAGATTGGTATTCTGAGAGAAGGTAGTAATGCCCCGGTCGAGCCGGCCCGTTCGTACTAAAATTAGTGTGGCACTTACAACAATGACAAACTCTTCAATTTGAACTGCACTCTGATTTGAAAAAAAAATGATATATTCGAAATTGGTACGTTTAAGCAAATAAAGAAGCTTTTCAGCTTTATAACATCAGTATAAATTAAGGTTAAACAAATCCTGTGTAAAAACTGAACTACCACTATTGACTAATTTAACCGTGATACTTTTCATCATTTTTATCATCATTTTATTAGTTCAATTAGTAATGTCAAGAAATCATTTTTAAATTGTGAACTTGAAGGGGAGTTAGGTTAGTATTTGTCTTTAAAAAATATTAAATATGATTAAATTTAACGTTTTGTCAACTGAATATTGTCTAAAAGTTATATCCTTTTATTTAATTTAAAGAAAGTGATTAATTTTGAAGTAACGATTTTTTAAAATATAAAACGTTCTGCACGTGTTGTGTAACTTTACAACGCCCGGAGCGTTACTTAGCTTACTAAGACAAAGTTTTCGAAAACAAGATGTTCAATTCAATGTTAAAAAATGACTCTCCAAATAATTACCCCAAAGGGAGTGCTGTACAATTCACAGGATCAGATGACAATGGCGATAATGCGAAAATACAGTTTAGTCTCAATATAGATTAACAAGATGTAAGTTCTTTGAAAGGTTAATGACTATCTTCGGCTCCCGTTGTTCTCTTTCAAGACTCTGATTAACGTGCTTTAATACAAACATGCTTGCCACGATCTTTCAAAGTGCAACAGAGACGTACATGGTAATGATATAAGGTATTAAATACCTGCAAAAGGAATTATTAAATGAAAAGTGAAATTTATGCCTACACTTTTATTATCATTAATTTAAACTACACAATATGTGATTCAATGTTGGGTGTCGATATACGTGGATATAAAATTATGCTGTTCGTACTCTATTCAAATACAGTTGTTATCATGCGAGATTATCAATTTTAGAGAATAACTACTGCATAAGTATGAAGAGGATTAATAGCGGTTTTAGCAAGTTAAGCAGCGGAAATATAAGTTAAACTTATAACATGTTTAAATTTTAGTTTTCGTTAAAGCAATCTGCTGAAATATTTAAACCACCATAGGCATGGCTCAGGGTTGTGATTGTGCTTTTTTTCAAAAAGGACTATATACCTATCTCTCTTCTGAGCCATGTCTATAAACTCTCCTCGAGAGTCATCTCGAACTGTCTCGGACGCAGATTTGACGACTTTCAACCTCTCGAAAAAGTCGGATTCTGAAAAGGCTCTAATACTATAGACCACATTCATTCACTGCGGCAGGTTATACAGAAGTCCGAAGAGTATAACCTTCCACTATACTTGGTGTTTGTGGACTATGAGAAAGCTTTTGATTTGATCGAAATTTGGACTCTTCTACAATTTCTCTAGCAGTGCCAAATGGACTATTGGTCAGTCTGTTTACAAGATCAGAGATCGAAACCTATCAAACTACAGCGAGGTGTAAGACAGAGAGATACAATATCGCCGAAACTGTTCACCGCAACACTGGAAGACGTCTTCAAGCTTCTAGACTGGAATGGACTTGGCATTAACATCAATGGCGAGTATATCACCCACCTTCGGTTTGATGATGACATAGTTGTCATGGCAGAAACCGTGGCAGATCTTAGCACACTGCTTGGTAACCTCAGTGGAGTCTCTAAACGAGTGTCACACCCACTTCTGTGAAAATTGGAGACTCTGCCCTCGATGTGGTTAACCACTATGTGTATCCAACATTAGGTCCAACTTCGAAAAAGAAGTCAATCGTCGAATCCAGCTAGGTTGAGTAGCGTTCGGGAAGCTACGTAACGTTTTCTCATTACAAATACCGCAGTGTCTCAAAATAAAAGTCCTTGACCAGTGTGTGCTCCCAGTAATGACTTACGGCACATATATGTGATCACTCTCTATGAGCTTGATAAGAAGGTTCAAAGACACCCAAAAGTGCAATGGAGAGGCAATGCTCGTAGTTTCTATCGAATCAGGAATGATGAGATCCAGAGATGAACCAAGGTCACCGATATTGTCAGTAAAATTGCAAAACTTAAGTGACAGTGGGGCACATTACACGCAGAAACGATGGCCGATGTCACCATAAATTTCTGAAGTGGAGACCACGTACTGGGAAACACAGCGTTGGTGGGCCCCCCACAAGGTGGTCCGACGACCTGGTGAAGGTCGCAGGAAGTTGCTGGATGCGGACGGCACAGGACTGATTGTTGCGAATAACCTTGGGGGAGGCCTATGTCCGGCAGTGGACGTATTTTGGCTGAGATGATGATGATGATTATGATTATGTACTTGTTTATAATGAATAATGATTTTTCATAAGTTTAGGTATGTTTGATGCTTTAATCAATTTTACGTATTTGTCACCGGTGTGGGAAAAACAGATTTAGAAAAACCGTCATAAGTGCAGAAGAATATGTAACAAATGAGCTTTTGACGAAATTAAAATTATCTTAAGGAGAAAATTGTCACACACAATTGTCTGGTATTCTTTGTTCTTCGAAAATATGTAAAATAAAAGTGTTATCAGGGTATGTAATATCTTGGTTCTTTCTGTATTACATATGATTCAGTAAGTTTTAGTAATTATAAATTCATTGCACATTTATTTCTGTCATTGTTACAAGACAACATAAAATATTTATAAACCAAGCAATGGTTAACATAAAGTATAAAGCAGTCTCTGTTAACGAGACGGAGCTTGTAGGATGTTCAGGGTTTGGTATAGACATTTTAATTTAGGGGTGCTGGGCTAGAAAACCTCCACGTGGTGCACCCCGGTAACGTTGGTGACGGCACTGTTTCTTCCTGTGCCATTTGGAAGAGAATATCACCGCCAACGGCTAATATTCTAGCACGAAGAAGAGGAGGCCATTTTCTTCGGCCATTCGGTTGAGGCTTGGTCCAACAGAGCGGGCATTTTTGTCGATTCCTCTGTTGGCTCTTCGCTCTTCGGAGCAATGAGGAGGAAAACCTCGATAAAAAATCATGATGGTGGGACCCTTTCATGGTTCGACGTTTCTCCACTGTCAATGGTGGAGAAAGGAGAACGGGCTCGGTGTGTACTCACACTGCCGCCGAGCAGGCATTGAAAGATTTAATCTTCCTGCCACCGTTGTCACATCGTAATCCCGAAAGGAGTGTCGTGGTTATGTCTCGCGACACAAATCGGGGGCGAGGGTCTTGGCTTAGCCGCCCGGACTGCGAGGAAGAAAACCTCTTTAAAAAATTACCCCAAATCCCGTGTTCTGGTGTGTGGCCAGAGGATGCATGGCTGATGGGTAGTTCAGTCGTAAGCACACTCCCAGCTGAGGCACCTGCGGACCCCTCAGTTGGGCACAAATTTACGCTTGCCCGGGTATTGGGGGATCTCTGCCCGGGTCGACTTTTAGTTCTCCCCCACTCGTGGGTCTAACTATGGAAACCTTTTTAAACAAAAACATTAAAGACGACAAGAAAGAGAGGAATAAGAAAGGGAAGCCGGGAACTGACTTCTCTTCGAACGAGGAGGAACCCATACTTGGGGCTCCTATTTCAGTAGGGCTCCCAGAAGTCAATTTGTCTGCTGGGAGCCAAAAAAGAAAATCGGAGCAATTGCGTTCCAAGTCCGCCCATCCGTCGGATAACGGTAACCCAAGCACGACTATGGACGTACTGGAGTCCACAGAAGTGGAAATCTGCGACAGCAGAAAACGCGGACGCTCCAGGGACGAGGAGAGTGACACGTCCCAGGAGATGCTACCTCCTAAAGTGGGAAGCAGCCGCCGAGGCAGGTCACGCACGACCATCTCTACCCCTTCAGGTTCTGTCTTCTCGAAGGCAGAAGCCTATAGACGGGTTAGAGCGGAGGGCGAAAGTGCAGCGGAGGAGGAGATTTCAGATCTCCTGCAGAAGATCCGAGAGCCAGTGGAAAGGGGTTCTGTTCCCCAAACAACGGTATCTTTGCAGGAGACAGCAAATGCTGGGGTGGCCATCATCCAAAAGGTGGCTACCAAATCTAGGAACCTTAAGAGCACCTTCGTTAGGGCCCTTAAGGACTCCTCCTCCGCAATTGCTGGGTTCGTCGAAACCCTCGTTGGGGACGTAGCTCGCCTTCAGGCTGCTAATGAATGCCTGACAGGGCAGGTGGCTAAGCTGAGCGCCGAGTTTGCCCAGTTTCGGGCGCAGGTGGGTATCTCTAAGCGACAGGTGACGGCTTCGAAGCAAACTGCCCCCACTCCCGGTTCAGGTGACGTCAGCGATGCTTACTTGCGCCAAATTATGGAGGCAGTAGGGCATATGCTAGACGGACGTCTCGCGAGCCTGGAGGCGAGATTACCCCCAGCTCCCATTATCCGACCACCACTCGCTGCAGATAGGCGAAAGGCCGCATCAGCACCGATTCCGCTTTCTGTTACAAGTGGCCGCAAATCATATGCGACAGCGGTGTTAGTGTCTGCATCTACTGATGCCACGAGGACACAACAGGCGGCCAAGGCAGCAACCAAGACGGCTGCACCGGTCGCAGGACATAAAACGGCGGTAAAGAGTGTAGCAAAATTTCCTCCGCTCCTCATTCCAACACCTACGCCTGGTCCCTCCACATCTGCCCCCTCCAATGACGGTTGGCAATTAGTCGGAGGAGCTAAGAAGAAGTCCCGAAAGCGGGGTAAAAAGGCTGCCCAGAAAGCAGCTCCAACCCCGCAGTCGCCATCGGTGTCAAACACCACCAAGAAGCCACGGAAGCTAAGGCCGCCAAAAACTGCGGCTATAGTAGTTACCGTATCGCCGGAGGCGGCAAGTGGCGGACTGTCCTACGCGACTTTATTCAAGAAGGCCCGGGACAGTCTCGCCACTGATTTCGGGACGGTAGGGGTCAAGTTGCGCCTCGCCCAAACGGGAGCTCGAGTCTTGGAGTTCCCCGGGGCTGAAGGCGCAAAGACAGCAGATTCGTTTGCGGAGAAACTGCGAAATATGTTTGCAGCTACGGATGGTGTCAAGATCGCCAGGCCAACAAAGTGCGCGGAACTGCGCATTTCAGGCCTGGACGACTCAGTAACAGCCCAAGATGTCCGTGTTGCAGTTCAGGAGAGGACTGGATGCAACACGGATAACATCAGAGTTGGCACCATCCGCCCCGGTCCAGGGGGCCTTGGTGCGGTGTGGGTAAGTTGTCCCATAGCGTCGGCCAAAGTTTTGGCCGACGCTGGCAAGATACTCATCGGTCTCGTAAACGCCAGAGTCACAATTCTGGCAACGAGACCGATGAGGTGTTTTAAATGCCTTGGTGAGGGACACACTCGTGTCAAGTGCGACAATAGTTTGGACTGCAACGGACTTTGTTTCCGCTGCGGTCGACCGGGGCACAAGGCGGTAGAATGCTCTGCGGCCCCTCACTGCCCAGCGTGTGCGGCGGGTAACAAACCCGCCAATCACCAGATAGGGCACGGGGCTGTAAGCCATCCCGTTATTATCGGCAGACGTCAAGGGCCAGCCAATCGATCCAGGCTGCCTCTGAGGTCGTACGTGAGACGACGTCGTCGCCCATGGAGGAGGTTGTCGAGACAGTCCAGTAATGGATCAAGTCTCCAGCCTTCTTGTCCAGACGAACCTGAACCACTGTGCCGCGGCGCAGGATCTTTTCTTACAAACCATGGCACAGTGGTCGATCGGTGTAGCTGTAGTCGCGGAGCCCTATCATGTTCCTCCCCGTCCAAACTGGATGGGTGACCGGGACTGCTCCGTGGCAGTCGTCGGCTCCACAGCGGCTCATTCCCCGCCCTTGTCGTTAAGAGACAAGGGTACTGGATATGTTGCTGCTGAGTGGGGGGGGATCACCGTATACGGTGTATACTTCTCCCCCAACCGGAGTTTGAGCGACTTCGAGGCCTCTCTCAACGACATAGAGACCTCGATGCGGCGACTAGCGTCTGGGCACGTCCTTGTGCTGGGGGACTTCAACGCAAAGTCCGTTGCGTGGGGTTCTCCCAGGACAGACGCAAGGGGCGAGGCCGTAGAGGAGTGGGCAGCCTCGGTGGGCCTCTGTTTGCTTAACAGAGGCTCCACCAACACGTGCGTGCGACAGCAGGGAGGGTCGATAGTGGACCTTTCGTTCGCTACCCCTGCCCTCGCCGCACGAGTAAGGAACTGGCGCGTCCTGGAAGAGGTTGAGACGCTCTCGGATCACCTCTACATCCGATTTGAGCTCTCCCGGACCCAGGACCCCAGTAGGGGTCACGCGGCGCGGCGCTCTTCTCGCTTTCCGCGGTGGGCTGTAGCCAAACTGAATAGGGACCTATTAGAGGAGGCAGCCATTATTCACTCCTGGCTGTCTCCGCAGGCTCCGACCGAGGAGGTCGACATGGGGGCTGGTCGTTTCCGCGATGCGATTACGCAAATTTGCGATGCGGCCATGCCCCGCATCCGAGGTTGTCAGCCTCCACGGAAGGAGGTTTACTGGTGGTCCCAGGAGTTGGCGGACCTCCGCGCGGCCTGTACTCGTGCCTGGAGGTCCTACACCCGTAGTCGGCGGCGACACCGCGTAGACGGCGAGGAGGACCAGCTTCATGAGGAGTACCGAGAGGCGCGGAAAACTCTGAAGCTGGCCATTAGCCGCGCCAAAGAACTGAAGAGGAAGGAGATGCTGGAGGGTCTCGATCGTGACCCCTGGGGTCGCCCTTATCGTGCGGTGCGACAAAAGCTCCGCACGTCGGGCCCCCCCCTTACAGAGACACTCCAGCCCAGCTTCCTGCAGGAAGTGGTCGAGGGTCTTTTCCCGCAGCGGGCGGAGCACACACCCCCGTCGATGGCCTTCATGGTCGAAGACGACGGGGGACGGAACGAGGATAATGTTCCGCCCGTCAGGGAATCGGAGATAGGGGCGGTCGTTCTACGGATTCGCTCTAAGAACACCGCCCCTGGGCCAGATGGAATACCTGCCCGAGTGTTGGCGCGAACCCTCGACCACATGTCGGATCACCTCGGGGAAGTCCTAAACGCCAGCTTGGTGTCCGGACGTTTTCCTGAGGGCTGGAAGAGCGGGAAGCTGGTCCTACTACGGAAGCCGGGACGGCCGGCCGATTCGGTCGCGGCTTATAGGCCCATCGTGTTGCTGGACGAGGCGGGTAAATTGTTTGAGAGGATACTCTCTGCTCGCATCGTCCGGCACCTCTGCGAGGTGGGCCCCGATCTGTCGGACGCCCAATACGGGTTTCGAGCCGGGCGTTCGACAGTCGATGCTGTGTTGCGCCTGAGGGCCGTGACCGAAGAGGCGGTGAGCTGTGGCGGCGTGCTGCTGGCGGTGTCATTGGACATCGCCAACGCATTTAATAGTCTGCCATTTAGCTGCATCAGGGAAGCACTCCACTACCACGGGGTGCCAGAGTACCTGAGGCGGCTTGTGGCAGACTATCTTGAGGAGCGTACCGTCATGTACGAGGACCGAGATGGTATTCTGAGGCGGCGGCCCATGTCGTGCGGTGTTCCACAGGGGTCTGTCCTCGGACCACTCCTGTGGAATATGGGATACGACTGGGCCCTTCGAGGTCGTCTTCCCCCCGGGCTGGGCGTAATTTGTTACGCCGATGACACATTGGTCACGGCCCGGGGGGCGAACTTTCAAGAGGCGGCGCGCCTGGCCACCGTGGGAGTCTCTTTGGTGGTCGGGCGCATTGAGGCGCTGGGTTTACGGGTGGCCCAAGATAAGACGGAGGCCCTTTTGTTTCATGGGCCCCGTCGTGGTCCACCCCCCAGTGCCTCTATCGTTGTCAATTCGGTCCTCGTACCGATTAAGGCCCAGATGAAGTATCTGGGCCTGATCCTAGACGGCAGGTGGCTCTTCGACGAGCACTTCCGACAGCTTACTCCAAAGCTGGTCGGCGCTGCTTCCGCCCTTGGGCGACTTTTGCCCAATTTGGGTGGAGCCAGCGTCGCGACGAGACGGCTATACACGGGAGTTGTCCGGTCAATGGCACTGTATGGTGCACCGGTGTGGGCGGCGGCTCTGACCGCCCAGAATAGGGCTCGCCTCTGGCGCCCTCAGAGGATATTGGCGGTTAGAGCCATACGTGGTTACCGCACCGTATCAACGGAGGCGGCGTGCGCCTTGGCCGGAACTCCCCCGTGGGATTTGGAGGCGGAAGTGCTCGCCGAAGTTTATCGGCGGACGGCTGACTTCCGGGCGGGTAGCGGCATACGGCCCCCGCCCGAAGAGATACGCGAGTGGCGAGAGGCCGCTCGTCGAGCCACGATGGCTCGTTGGTCGTCCCGGCTGGAGGCTCCACGTGCTGGCTTTGCCGCCGTGGAGGCTCTCCAGCCGGTCATCGCCGAGTGGGCAGGGCGGCAGCACGGGACCCTTTCCTTCCGACTGACGCAGGTCCTTTCCGGGCACGGTTGCTTCGGGAAGTATCTGCACTCGGTCGTCAGGAGGGAATTGAGTCCCGCCTGTCACCACTGCGACTGTAGTGAGGACTCGGCTCAGCACACGCTAGCAGTTTGTTCCGCTTGGGCGGCGCAGCGTGGGGTCCTCACTGCAGTTATTGGAGGTGATCTCTCGCTACCGGCCGTCATACGCTCCATGGCCGGTAGCGACAGTTGTTTTACCGCGGTCGCAACCTTCTGCGAAGACGTAATTTCGCGGAAGGAGGCGGCGGAGAAGGCCCGGGAGGACGATATCCACTCGGACCCAATTCGCCGCCGGCGAGCCGGGCGGCGGAGGCGCGCATACCAGCGCCTCATGCTGCCTTGAGTGTGGCCGCGGGTGGACGGGACGGGTTTTCCCCTCCATCCGCTATAGTGGCCAGCCGCGAGGAGGTGATGTGCACGTGTGCCGTACGTCGCCTAAATAGAGAGTTTATCCGCAGATGGTGCCCGCTTTAGCGGGCAGGCGCTGGGAGAGATTTGGATGTCGTAACAGCAGCGGTTCCCGGATCCCTCCTATCTCAGGCGCAGAGTGGCACACCGTGTGGTTTTAGTCGGTCCGATTCCGACACACCACCCCGCCGTAAACCCCGGTGGGGTGACGGCCCGAGGGGGTTTCCATACGTTAAAAAAAAAAAAAAAAAAAAAAAAAAAGACATTTTAATTTAAAAGCTGACCCGCTTTAGCCGTTAACCTAATGTGTAAATAAATGCGTGCAATAATTAAACACAAAATGGTCTGACATGAAACTAATTGCTTTGAAACTTCTCTCATCTTTTTCATGTTATGTGATAATAAAACTCGTTTTTTTTTCATTCCTGGATATGTTGTCCAATATTCATTGTTTAGTAGATCATGATGCTTTTAATGGTGTATTTTCCATTCTTGTTTTATTTAAGAGCATTAGAGAATATTATGTAATGAACTTGGTTCTCCTTTTTTATGATTATTAATATTCATTTAAATTTTTTAAGGTTGTTTGAATAAACTTCTTTTTATCTCTGATTCCTTTTACCACAAAACTAAACTTAACACGTGTTATTTTTTGTAATTCATTGTCAAACATTCACGTCTGATGCTCGCGTTTGGCAAGGCGTAAACGATTTTACGCTATCGTATCAAATAGACTTTCAGAAACCAAGAAGTAGCAATTTATAAAAAAATATAAATTGCTTGTCGTAACAAAAACAAAGTCGTTTTATAGTATAATTTTAACATAGGGTGCATTATATATATATCAATTAATATACAGTGTAAATAAAGATTTGTCGAAAATGAGTTTATTTTAATTTATTTTTTTAAGTTTTTATCAACTATGAATTCGAAAATGAATTGGAAAACAGGAACATATATACCTAACCCATATTTTTGGAAGACAGGAACATGGGTTATGTAACAGGTTATCTCAATGCCTTGTGGAAGTGTTTATAATGCAATCGATTGTTCCTATAGAGAGATACTAACCGTTTCATAATGATGTATAATATATTTTAAAAATAAATCTTGAATACTCATAATATTGAGACAAATCTAAAATTAATTCAGTTGTAAGTACTACCAGAATAAAACATATACTTTATTTTTGATAACAATGAAAAATAGAAGAAAAGTGTACCAATCATAAGCTGTTACAATTCATATTTATACAATAAAATGTCTCTTTTTAAATATCCTTGTAACTATTTATTCATTTTCATTTTGACAGCCACATACATTTTTGCCAAAACTATTCGTTCGTTAGCGTACAAACATTCTATTTCAAGACAGATTCTCGAACTAAGAGATGAATAAGTAAAGACTCTAAATGTTACAGGAGGTAAATTTTCAGCGTGGATTGTCACACGTTTAATGTCGAGAATACCCTGAAAAAAAATGTAATATTAATTTAAAAGAAAGCTATATGACACCAAACACTATTCTAATGCCATTACGTGTGAAGTTAAAAGGTTTCTTACAGTCCTGACTCTATATTGTTAACTATATTCATAGTATGACCATGGTTGTAAGGGAGAAATCGATCTTAGTAATCGATTTCAGAGATCGTCAGGATTGTGTCAGGAAGGCCTATCAAGGTGGCATATTTTTTCCTATCCGACTACAGTACCTATTTGTTTGGTCTCATTGGACTCAGGTTTTTCAAAAAGTGCCAATATTGAATAAGATAGGTGATAACGTAATGCAGAAATTAAAGAATTCCAGAAGAACAACTCCACTTTAAGATAGCAGCAGCACAAACAGATAGTGTAATATTCCTACATATTAGACTATCTGTTTGGGTCAAGGATCTCACCTCATACAGTTAAATAAGTTTACCGGTGTGAGCGTGGATTTCATTTCCATGGAACGTTTGAGTTTAGTATCTCAGTAGCCATTTATTTAGTCTATTTAGTGAGAGTACCAGATTGGAACGGTGGTATTATAATAAATAATAACATTTACTACAACTTACCGGAGCAAATGGACATGTTACATTAGATGGTATTTGTTCACTAAACATTTTGCCAATTAATGAATCCTGTGTTAAAAAATAACATATGGTGGTGTACTCAAATCGTAGCGGCATCAGAATATTACGACCGCCAATAACTTCATACACGTTTGCTTTTATCTAAAATCACATAAATATTAAATTTCCACAACAGATAGTATTAACATTTGTAATTAATAACAAACATGGTATAACATAACATGGTATATTGAGTGTCAAATGTCTGAAACTACCGTGAGATTATCGCCGGTATATTGCTTATAGTCTGCATATAAGTTTATATGGTAGGGTTCGTTGCGACCTGGTTTTTTAATAGATACATTCAGTTCATTAAAAAAACTGGAACTGACGTATTCCATCTGAAAGTTCTCTAATCGGAGGTCTATCATCTGAAATATTTTTAAATTAAATGTCAAATTATTCAAATTTAGAACACATTAAAATACGAGTAACAGTGAATCTATGATGTTTAATCGGCCACTAAACGAAATATTTATTTTCACATTCTCGGTACGAAACTACAAACTGGAAATACATCAGCAAAATATCAATATATGGTTGTCAGACAGTTTGTGGTCATATTTTCTAAAGTATCCAGGACAACGAGCAGGTGTATCACCGAATTACAACAGACTTCGGCCCTCTATGGACACAATTAAAAAAGAAAATAAGTGTTTCGGACATGAGATACATAACGCCGTCTGGCTCAAAACTAAGCAGAACTTGTGCTTCGACAGCCACAAACAAACTTTTTTTCTTGTTAATACACACATATTATACATAGAAAACATCCAAACTTCAAAACAAATATTTGCAGAACATATAAACATTTGAAACGACCCACGAATCGAACTTGTGACCTCAAGTATAGCAGGCGCATACGCTACCACTGCGCCACTGAAGTATGCAACTCAAGAGACACAATTACATAGGTTGTCAACCTTCAAATATCACTCCCTTGAGAAGGAGAAGGAAGGATTTGGGTTTAGCTAACCTCACTCAATTGATAAAAATAAGGTGTATTTTTTGAATATAGAGCTTCCCAAAGTGTTTTTACTCTGTCTGATGGAAAGCATGAGTAGAATCCAAGAGTGGTGGTCACCATACTCACGTTAAATGTAGACAATACTGTACGGTGTACCACACACAGTAACATTGAGTCTCTGTGAGACTGTTAAATCATATTTACGTTAAAGAGCCATACTTTAGTACATCTATATGCCAAAATATGGTTAAAGTTACCAATACAGTTCTATGAAAACATGTATTTTACAAATGAATTTAACCACTAAAATCATTATAACAATTATATATGGAATAATTAATAAAAACGAAAATAAAGGAGAATTAAAATAGGTCAAAACATTAAACATGCAATAATAAGTCAATAGTGGGCGGGTAACATCATTACAATGCAAGGTGCATTGTAATGATGTTACCCGCGTTTTTCGAGCTTTATTTCGAGCTTATGTTAGTGTAATATAATCAAGTATTCGATTAATTTAATTAATTTTAAATAGTTACAGTATTTTTTTTTTTTGTTCGTACTAATTTTAACTTCAAATCTATGCTTGATATAAAAGAAAAAAAAAAACTAATATAATTTTACGTTTATATTTAGGTATTCACGTTATTGTTACGTTCTTATAGAGCCCTGGTACTTATACCACGAGTCAAATCCTGTCATAGATACCAGATTTCTACTGATACTTGTACCCAGAATAATTATTTAACTTTTTGTATAAGTTGAGGTTTATGGTAATTTGGTTTCCATAATTAAAAATCTATAACGGTCGTGACCAATACCACCTGATTGAGAATTTTATTTGATTCAAATTTAAATTATGCTTATTATTAGATCACTGAAGCGAACTGAGTACATACCAAAGCAAATCCACAGATCCAAGAGAAAATTATTAAAATCTTCATCATAATATTGTGCTTAGTGCTGTACACTTCGGGGTGTTGGCGTACTACTTTCTATTTTATGTTTGTTATTTAGACGTAATGATGATGACCAAACAACACAATACAGTAATGTTCATCATTACATATTAGTTATTAGTAAGTAGTTATATAGCATATCAGGACAGTATCATCAGCAATGGCTATTTGGAAATTTAGATTTGATAAATGATATCTAAAAAAAAGAAGTTAATGTATGTAATTTAGTTCCACCTTTTAGTTACAAAATCAAAATTGGAATGTTAAATAACGAATGAATGCAAATTATTGTCCTCTTAATATTGCAATTTAATAGTCTTAACCCTTTATGAACTCCTAAACAGAAAGTTATTCTTACTCAAATGATCGCCATTTGATTTCTGTGATTAAACAAGCGCTGTTTTTACCCCCTAATACATTGTTTTATCATAAATTTAAAATTATTTATTTATTTGTCTAGCAGTATGTTTTACATACTATTATTACTAGCTGATCCGGCGAACTTCGTCTACCACTTTTATTGATTAACCATCGCGAACAAATTTGTTTCTCTGGAAAAAGCTAGTAAGATAGCTAGATTTTACAAGAACGACGATCGACGGCGACGACGACATCGATAATACATAGCCTATATCTTTCCTAAATAAACGGAGATACTTTTTACCAAGAGTTGTAACCACCAAACTCATTGTGAATGCAGACAATGACGGCCCACACTATGGCGGCCTAGTGAGGTACTACCCTTTCCCATGGGATCGTAAAAGGCATGACAATCATCGTGACAGTCTAAGGCTAACACACTTACCACTATAACTGTCACCCCCGCATCAATGAGCTGCCGGATTTCACACTCATCAACGAAACACGGCAGCACGGATGCTGTTGCTTCAAATTGGTCTTTTGAGAGAGGGTAGTACTGCCCCGGTCGAGCCGGCCCGTTCGTGCTGAAATCATTCACAAGAGCGACAAACTTCAAACCAAACTGTACTTTGGTTTGTAAAATTTTTTGATTGATTTGAAATTAGCACGTTTAACCAAACAAAGAAGCTTTTCAGTTTTATAATATTAGTATAGATTAAGGTTATGCAAATCCTGCATAAAACATGAACTGGTAGTTCATGTTTTATGCCTATGTCCTGTTATTATTGACTGTTCTATGCCCTGTTATTATTGACTAATTTAACCGTTATACTTTTCATCATTCTTTTTATCGTTTTTTTAGTTCAGTTAGCAATGTTATGATCATTTTTAAATTGTGAACTTGAAGCGGAGTTAGATAATTATTTGTCTGCAAGAAATATTGAATTACATTAAATTTAACGTTTTGTTAACTGAATATTGTCTAAAATTTATATCCTTTTTTTACGATTTTTTAAAATACAAAACCTTCTGCACATGTTGTGTAACTTTACAACACCTGGAACGTTACTTAAGTTTACTACGACAAAGTTTACGAAAAAAAGATATTCAATTCAATGTTGAAAAATGACTGTCCAAATAATTACCCCAAAGGAAGTGTTGTACAATTTGCAGGATCAGATGACAATGGCGTTAATGCGAAAATACAGTTTGGTCTCAATTTAGATCAACAACATATAAGTTCTTCGAAAGGTCAATGACTACCTTCGGCTCCCGTTGTATTCTTTCGAGACTCTGACAAACGCGCTTTAATACAAATATGCTTATCATGATCTTTCAAAGTGCAACAGAAGTGTACATGGTAATGATATAAAGTATTAAATACCTGCAAATGTAATTATTAAATGAAAAGTGAAATTTATGCCTACACTTTTATTACTATTATATAATTTTATTACTATAAACATGAAGAGGATTAATGGTTGTTTTAGCAAGTTAAACAGCGGAAATATGAGTTATAATTACAACATGTTTAAATTTCAGTTTTCGTAAAAGCTATCTGCTGAAACATATATTTTATTATTATTTAATATATTTGTTTAATATTGTGTTATTAGAGTATTATTTTTATAAAGTTTATTTTAATATTTTTGTAGTACAATGTACTAATTGGTAATTAACAGTATTGATCGGTAAAACTCGTAACACTAAATCGCCTATCAACCATGTCTTATCTCTTCAAGTACTTCCGCTGAAGTTTGTCATGATAATTAAGTAATAATTATCTCTAATCTCTTTTGTTCATGTGGGATAGCCGTGCTGAAGTAATGCCCATTAAGATCTGGAAGGTGTAAGCACTTCTTCCCGACAGTTCCAGAATTGATTCATAGGTCATTTCTTAATATCTACTGCCGTAAAAATCTACTTGGTGTTTATTAATGCCGAGCAAACATATGATAATTCGTTATTTGCACAGCAGACTCGTTTGATTTTGCCGGAAGTTTATACACCATTAGGCAATGAAAAACAGATTCTACACAATGATACATCTATATCTATATGGACATATACACTTTTTAAGTGAACAAAAATCAAGGAACTCCCATCATAGTCATCGAACGTTTTTCATTAGCTATATGTAGACTGTGTATATTAAACAAAATACGCTTAAATAAATGTCGCTCTTTGTATGGACGCTTGGCTGAACTGCGTGTGTCTGCGGGGCATTGAATGCAATGTGGGACGTTACAATCTCCGAGTGATCAAAAACGTTGTAGCGGCCGAGGTGGCTATTGTTGTACAAACTTGATGCGAAAATGTTATTATCTACTTTTTGCCAAAGTACTCTGTTAAGAGACGATTTTGCAAAAAAGGTGGACGTTTCATTCTTTTTTGTTTCTTTGAAGTGAAAACTAGGCACGTTGAGCACTTTTTGGGTGAACAATTTTTGAGTAAAAATCTTTGTATTACAAAGTACAATACAATATAGTATTATAATACAATTATACATAATATAATATAATAATAAATCATCGGCTTTAGTTGTAGTTTTGGCTATAATATAATGCAGAAAATACAGATTTAAGGTTTCGCTTCCGTCGGCAATCCTTGGCCGTCCATTACTGAAAGAAAATTTCTCCTAAGGAACTCCGACCATACCAGACTTGGCCAGCCCGCATCTACGTAATAATGTGAGAGTCATTTTATTTGACTCCTGTATTATTATGTCTTGAACGATTGGTTAGGCAGAGCCAGTTGACAAAACTAAGGAACGATGATGGCAGAATTTTAACGTAGAGAGCCGAGCGTCTGAGTGAGGTGGAGAGATTTTATAGGCTGTTATACACGGTAACACTGTATCCTGTTACTGACTTACCGGAAGATTTTAGACTTACCGAGATTTAACGGCTTTCAAACTCTCGAACAAGTCGAATTCTGAAAAGACTTTAATACCATAGACCACATTCATACACTGCGGCAAGTTATAGAGAAGTCCGAAGAGTATAACCTTCCACTATGCTTGGTGTTTGTGGACTATGAGAAAGCTTTTGATTTGATCGAAACTTGGGCTGTGCTACAATCTCTCCAGCGGTGTCAAATTGACTATTGGTACATCGAAGTATTAAAATGTTTACATGAAAATGTCAGTTCGGTTACAAGATCAGAGATTCAAACCTATTAAATTATAGCGAGATGTAGGACAGAGAGATGTAATATCTCCGAAACTGTTCACCGCAGCACTGGAAGACGTCTTCAAGCTTCTAGACTGGAATGGACTTGGTGTTAACATCATTGGTGAGTATAACGAAAGTCACCCAAAGAGCAATGGAGAGGGCAATGCTCGGCGGTTCTATGCGTGATCAAATCAGGAATGAAGATACCCACAGACAAACCAAGGTCATCGATATTGCCAGTAAAATTGCAAATCTTAAGTGATAGTAAGCGGAGCACATTACACGCAGAAACGATGGCCGATATGGCCATAAATTTATGAAGTGGTGACCACGTACTGGGAAACGCAGCGTTGGTGGGTCCCCACAAGGTGGTCCGACGACCTGGTGCAGGGCGCAGGAAGTTACTGGATGCGGACAGCACGGGACCGGCTGTTGTGGAGAACCTTGGGGGGAGGCCTACATCCAGCAGTGGAAGTCGTTTGGCTGAGATGATGATGATGATTATTATTACGGAGTTCTTTATAATGAATAATGATTTTTGATAAGTATGGGTATGTTTTCTTGCTGCTTTAATCAATTTTACGTACTTGTCACCAGTGTGGGAAAAAAATATTCAAAAAAACCGTCATAAGTGCAAAAGTATATATAAATAATGAGCTTTTGACGTAATTTTAATTACCTCACCGATAAAATTGTCAAACACAATTGTTTTGTATTCTTAGTCCTTCGAAAATATGCAAATAAAAGTGTTATCAGGGTTTGTAATATCTTTACTCTGTCTGTATTACATACAATTCAGTAACTTTTTAGTAATTATAAATTCAATGCACATTTACTTCTGTCGTTATTACAACACAACATGAAAATATCTATAAACCAAAGAATGGTTCACATAAAGTATAAAGCAGTCTGTGTTATCGAGACGGAGCTTGTAGGATTTTTAGGTTTTGGTATGGACAACTTATTTTACAAGCTGACCCGCTCTAGCCATTAAGCTAATGTGCATATAAATGCGTTCAATAAATTAAACACAAAATGGCGTGACGTGAAACTAATTACTTTGAAACCCTTCTCTCATCTTCTTCATGTTATGTAATAATAAGACTCTTATTTTGTTTTTCATTTCTGAATATGTTGTCCAACATTCATTGTTTACAAGATCATGATGCTTTTAATGGGTTATTTTTCACTCTTGTTTTACTTAAGAGCATTAGAGAATATTCTGTGAACTTGGTTCTCCTATTTTATGATTATTATTATTAATATACAAAATTCAAGGTTATTTGAATAAATTTCTTTTTTATTTCTGATTCCTTTCACCACAACCTCAAACTTAACACATGTTGTTTTTTGTAATTCATTGTCAAACATTCACGCCTGATGCTCGCATGTAACAAGGGCTAAAAATAATCTTACGCTATTGTACCAAACAGACTTTCCATAACCAAAAAGTAACAATTAATCAAAAAAATATACATTGCTTGTCGTAATAAAAACAAAGTCGTTTTATAGTATAATGTTAACATATGGTGCATTATTTATATTAATTAATACACAGTGTAAAGATTTGTCGAAAATGGGTTTATTTGTATATAAATTATTGGTCTATTTTAAGTTTTTATCGACGATGAATTAGAAAATGAATTGGAAAACAGGAACATGGCTTACATAACAGGTTATCTCAGTGCCTTGTGAAAGTGTTTATAACGCAATCGATTGTTCCTACAGAGAGATACTAACCGTTTCATTGTGATATATAATATATTTCGAAAGTAAATCTTGAATACTCACAATATTGAGACAAATCTAAAATTAATTCAGTTGTAAATACTACCAGAATAAAATATATACTTTAGTTTTGATAACATTGAAAAATAGAAGAAAAGTGTACCAATCATAAACTGTTATAATGCATATTTATACAATAAAATGTCTCTTTTTAAATATCCTTGTAACTATTTCTTATTGTTCCGGTATTTATCATTCATTTTCATTTTGACAGCCACATAAATTTTTGCCAAAACTATTCGTACGTTAGCGTACAAACATTCTATTTCAATACAGATTCTCGAGCTAAGAGATGAATAAGTAAAGACTCTAAATGTTATAGGAGGTAAATTTTCAGCGTGGACTATCACACGTTTTAGGTCGATAATACCCTGAAAAAAATATATAATATTAATTTAATAAGAAAGCTGTATGGAACCAACCACTATTCTTATGTCATTATGTGTGAAGTTAAAAGGTTTCTTACAGTCCTGACTCTATATTGTTACCTACATTCATAGTATGACAATGATTGATAGGATTATTATAATATTGATAGGAATATGATCTTAGTAATCGATTTCAGAGCTCGTCGGGATAGTGTCAGTAAAACCTATCATGGTGGCATATTTCTTCCTATCCAACTACAAATCCTATTTGTTTGGTCTCATTGGTCTCAGGTTTTTCCAAAAGTGCCATTATTGAATAAGATAGGTGATAACGTAACGCAAGAGGTAAGGAGTTCCAGGTGAACAACTCCACTTTAAGATGGAGGTACATTAGACTATTAGTCCCCAGTACCCCATACAGTCGAATAAGTTTACCAGAGTGGACTTGGATTTCATTTCAATGGAAAGTTTGAGTTAAGTATCTCAGTAGCCATTTATTTAGCCTATTCAGTGAGAGAGCCAGATTGGAACGGTGGTAATAAATAATGACATTTACTACAACTTACCGGAGCAAATGGACATTTCACATTAGATGGTATTTGTTCTCTAAACATTTTGCCAATTAATGAATCCTGTGTTAAAAAGTAACATAAGGTGTACTCAAATCGTAGAGGCGTCAGAATATTACGACCGCCAATAACTTCATACACGTTTGCTTTTATCTAAAATCACTTAAGTAGTAAATTTCCACAACAGATAATATTTACATTTATAATTAATAACAAACATGTTATAACTACCGTGAGATTATCACCAGCATATTGCTTATAGTCTACATATAAGTTAATATGATACGGTTTGTTGCGACCTGGTTTTCTAATAGATATGTACATTCAGTTCGTTATAAAAGCTGGGACTGACGTATTCCATCTGAAAGTTCTCTAATCGGAGGTCCATCATCTGAAATATTTTTAAATTAAATGTCAAATTATTGAAATTTAGAACACATGAAAATAATAGTTAGTATAATATGTTTAGTCGGCCACTAAACGACATATTTATTTTCACAGTCTCGGTACAAAACTATGACGCAAAAATACATTGGCTAAACATAAATATATGATTATCAGACAGTTTGTGGTTTTCTTTTTAAAAATATGTGGTACAATGAGCTGACGTATCACTGAATCACAACAGACTTCGGCCCTCCATGGACACATTTAAAAAGAAAATGAGTGTTTCGGACTTCAGAAACACAACGCCATCTGGCTCAAAAGTAAGCAGAACTTGTACTACGACAGTTACAATTACATCCTTCTTTTTCTTGTTAATACGTACATATTACACATAGAAAACATCTAAACTTTAAAACAAATATTTATAGGATATACAAACATTTGAAACGACCCGGGCATCTAAACCTTGACTTTAAGCACTACAGTCGCATACGCTACCACTGCACCACTGAAGCATGCAACTTAAGAGACACAATTGCATAGGTTGTCAACCTTCAAATATCACTCCCTTGAGAAGGGGAAAGAAGGATTTTGGTTCAGCTAACCTCACTCAATTTGTAAAAGATAATTGCATTTTTTTTAATATAGAGCCTCCCAAAGTGTTTTTACTCTGTCTGATGGGAAGCATGAGTAGAATCCAAGAGTGGTGGTCACGAATCTCACGTCAAATGTAGACAATGCTGTACGGTGTACTACACACAGTAACATTGGGTTTCTGTGAAGCTGATATATCACATTTAAGTGGATGAGCAATACTTTGGTACATTCATATGCCAAAATATTGCTAAAGTTATCCGCGTGGTCAGTAAGAATTGTTCTCAATACAATTCTATGAAAGCATGTATTTTACAATTGAATTTAACCACTAAAATCATTATTACAAATATATATGGAATAATTAATAAAAATAAAAACAAAGGAAAATTAAAATAGGTCAAAACATGCAATAATAAGTCAATAGTACCTTGCATTGTAATGATGTTACCCGCATTTTTTGAGCCTTGTGTTAGTGTAATATAACCAAGTATTTGATTAATTTAATTAAATTTGAATAGTTACATTATTTTTGTTTTTATTTATACTAATTTTAACTTCAAATCTAAAAAAAATTAGAAATTGTAAAAAAATACCATATATTATTTTGTGTCTTCCTTCTTCATTTATATTTACGTAGACAATGTTGTTACCATGTTCTAGAGCCCTGGTACCCATAACACAAGTCAAATCTTGTCATAGATACTAGATTCCTACACCTACTTGTACCCGGGATATTTATTCTTTATTTTGTGTAAATTAAGGGTTATGATTATTTTGTTTCAATAAATAAATATCTATAATGGCTCCGGCCAATACTACTAGCTCGAAAATTTTCTGTCATTCAAATTTACGACATACTTGTTATGAAATCGCTTAAGGGAATGACAGTTTTACGAAAGTAATAAGGACAATAAGACAAGTGTACTAAGGATAAAACTGAATACATACCGAAGCAAGTCCACAGATCTAAGAGAAAATTATTAAAATCTTCATCATAATATTGTGCTTAGTGCTATACACTTCGGGGTGATGGCTTGCTACTTTCTATCGGAATTTTATGTTCGTTATTTAGATGTAATGATGGTTACCAAACATCACAATGTCCATTGTTACTCATTAGTTATTAATAAGTAGTTATATTGCTTATCAGGACAGCATGATCTGCAATGGCTGTTTTGGAAATTTAGATTATAACAAATGATATCCAAAAAAAAAGAAGTTAATACATGTAATTTGGTTTCAGTTCCAATGAATGAATTGAAGTTATTGTCCTCTTAACGTGACATTTTAATATTCTTAACCCTTTCTGAACTCCTCAATAGAAAATTATATTACTCAAATGACCACCATTTAATTTCTGTGATTAAACAAGCACCATTTTTACTGTCAGTACATTGTTGCATCATAAATTAAGCATAATTTACTTATTTATGTAGTAATATGTTTTACATATTATCATTACTAGCTGATCCAACCAACTTGGTCTGCCACTTGTTTCTCATAAAGGCTCTCTAAAAGGCTATAGTGAGCCAATCTTGAAAAACCGACGAACCTTCAACGATGATATGTAGTCTATATTTTTTCTAAATACGAGTAAATGGAGATACTTTTTTCCAAGAGTTTTAGTCACTCATTGTGAATGCAGAGAATGTAGCAGGACGACCCACTCTGTGGTGGCCCAGTGAGATACTTCCTCAATTGGAGAAGTAAAATGCATGACAGTCATCGTGACACTTACTACAATAACTGTCACTCCCACATCAAGGAACCGCTGATCTCGCACTCATCAACGAAACACGGCAGTGCAGATTCTGTGGTTTTAGATTGGTGTTTTGAGAGAGGGTAGTACTGGCCCGGTCGAGCCGGCCCGTTCGTGCTGAAATCAGCGTGGCAAACACAACAATGACAAACTTCAAATGGAAGTGTACTTTGGTTTGAAAATTTTTTTTGATTGTTTAATCAAATAATATTAGTGTAGATTAAGGTTATGCAAATCCTGCATAAAACATGAACTGCCACTATTGGCTAATTTAACCGTGATACTTTTCATCCTGCATCATTTTATTAGTTCAATTAGCAATGTTAAGATAATTATTTTTAAATTGTGAACTTAAAAAGGAGTTAGGTTCTTATTTGTCTCTAAAAAACATTAAATTACATTAATTTATCGTTTTATCAGCTAAATATTGTCTAAAAGGTATATCCTATTATTTAATTCAAAGAAAGTGAATAATTTTGAAATAAAAAATTTTTAAACTACAAAACGCTCAGCACGTGTTGTGTAACTTAACAACACCTGGAGCGTTACTTAAGCTTACTACGACAAAATTATCGAAAAAAAGATATTCAATTCAATGTTGAAGAATGACTCTCCAAATAATTACCAAAAAGGGAGTACTGTACAATTTGCAGGATCAGATGACAATGGCGTTAATGCGAAAACACCGTAGTCTTAATTTAGATTAACAAGATAATATATTCTCCGAAACTGCCTCGGTGGCGCAGCGGTAGTGAATGTGACTGCTGTGCTTGAGGTCTCGATTCCCGAGTCGGACTAAATGTTTGTATCATCTGTAAATATTTATTTCGAAATTGGATGTTTTCTATATATAATATGTATGTATTTACAAAAAAAAGCATTTAAGTATTCTATCAGTCAGTCTAGTAATTATAGCATAAGCTCTGTTTATTTTGAAACTAGATGACGTTGTGTGTCAAATACCCTGAGTATTTATTTATTTATTTATTTACTATCTTCGATTTCCGTTGTACTCTTTCAATACTCTTATAAAAGCACTTTAAACTAAACATGCTTGCCACGATCTTTCAAAATGCCGCAGAGACGCTCGTGGTAATGATATAAGGTATTAATTACCTATAAAAACAATTATTAAATGAAAAGTGAAATTTATGCCTACACTTTTATTATTATGAATTTAAACTACACAATACGTGATCCAGTGTTGGGTGTCGATATACGTAGAAATAAAATTATACTGTTCGTACTCCATTCAAATACAGTTGGTTTCATGTGAGATTATTAATTTTGGAGAATAACTACTTCATAAGCATGAAGCATGGATTAATTGTGATTTTAACAAGTTAAGCAGCGGAGATATGAGTAAAAGCTATAAAATGCTTAAATTTTAGCTTTCGTAAAAGCAATCTGCTGAAACATTTGTTTCAGGCAAACATTATTGTGTTATTTAGAGGATTATTTTATTAATCTTTCTTTTAATTGTTTAATAGTACTATATGCTAATTGGTAATTAACAGTAATAATCATCGATGATTACATTGCCTGTCAACCTTATCTCTTGAAGTGAATATTACTAATTAAGTAGTAATTATCTTTTGACCGAAATTGACTAGGAAGACACACAAAGGAAGTTTAAGTTTTTTAACATCTGGAAGATGTAAGTACTTCTCCTCATCAGTTCCAGAATTAATTTGTACACCATTTCTTAGTTTTATTTCCTTGAAACTCTCTTTTTTATTAATTGATTCCTGACAGACACAATAATTTGTTATTCGTAAAGCAGACTCCTCTTATTTTACCAGAATTTTATACGCCATTAGGCAACGAGAAACAGATTCTACACAATAGATTCGGATAGTAAATTTTTTTTACTAATCGACTAATAGATAAATAGATAGGAGGAAAAGAAATCACTTGTTTTCTATGATTCTGCTTTAGCCTTCATTCATACCAACGAGATTCTGCACAAGATAGTCAAAAACAATTTTAAAATAAATACAATATTGTTTTAAAGATAATATCTGTGAGACAAAAAGGAAGATAACGGCTTTGCGACACTGCACTAAAACGTGAAATGTGTGCACGACGAAATCACGAAGCTTCCTCATAACTAATGTGACGTAATACGACCTCAAATGCAATTAACCTAATTCCTCATTGCCTCCTCGTAAATTACCTTTCAGATTACATTGGTGCATAAGTTAAATTGGAAATACTGGTCGATTACTTTGGTAGGATTTAGTGATATTGCTTTATGGATAGTTTCATATGAAACATTGAAAGCAGTATGTGAGCATTTAAATATTGAGTTAGAACTGTTGAGGTAATAGCATTTGTTATTATCTTTATTTCATTTAAACACCTATTCAATACATTTTTAAATATATAAAAAATAAAAAATACATATTTAAAAATATAAAAAATAGTAGACCACCGACATCGGGTACAGGGACCAAGATACCGGTGATTAGGGCTTCAGAGACAGGAACCTCCTCACAATACGGGCCGTGTCAAGGAGAACTGCCTTCTGCATCAGACACTTGATCCAACCTTCTAACGTGAGCCTCTTAAGGTGTTGGTCGAGGCTCTTGGCTATCAATCCGTGAACAGATATGATTATCGGAACAATGATCACCGAATCTACATTCCACATATCGGCAATCTCGTGAGACAGATCCAAATATTTCAATTGTTTTTCTTTTTCAACTTTCACGAGATTCTCGTCATGAGGAACGGCGATATCGACTATCATTGCGCGGCGCTCTAGCCGATCTATGACCACAATATCAGGCTTATTGGCAACAATAGTCCTATCTATGATAATAGATCGATCCCAATATAACATAGCACGACCGTTCTCGAGAACTGGGTCGGGCACATACCTGTAGTAAGGCACTTCAAAATTGACAAGTTGGTATTTAAGGGCAAGTTGTTGGTGTACGATCCTGGTTACTTGGTTGTGCCTGTGCAAATACTCACCGTTAGCAAGACGAGAACAACCAGAAATAATATGCCTAGTAGATTCTCCAGGACGGTGGCACGCCCGACAGATGTCAACCGTACTATCTTTCAGGATATATTTCCGGTAGTTATTCGTCATGATAACTTCGTCCATAATTGTACAAACAAAACCTTCGGTTTCTCCGAAGAGATCACCATACCGTAGCCAAGACATCGACGCTTTAAAGTCTATATCAGACCAGTGTAGGGCCCGATAAAATCGGCCATGAAGTTCTTTACCCTTCCATACTTCCTTGCGATCAGTAGTACTAAGTACTACAGGTTTGCGCCAATTCTCTTTAGCCAGAGCAAGCGGGGTAAAACCAGTATCCACTGCAACTACATTGCGATGCACTCCCACATTAGTCTGTAGAAAATATTCTCTGAGATTGTATATCTCGCGATTGTGTAGAGTCTTGATATTTAATAGACCACGACCTCCAAATTTTCGCGGAATATACAATCTCATAACCGATGAACGTGGGTGGTGCATGCGGAATGCAGTCAGCAATGTACGGACTCTCCTGTCAAGGGCATCCAATTCGGTCTGAGTCCATCTAAGTACACCAAAGGAATACATCAGAACCGGCATGACCCAACTGTTATAGGCTCGCGCCTTGTTACCGCCTGATAAAAGACTTTTAAGTACTTTTTTTAGGCGGCCAAAGAAGCGTTCCTGTAACATTTGTTTCACGCCAGATTCTGGTATTCCCAAGGACTGTGAAAAATCTAGATACTTGTAGGTTTCGGTGGCAGACAGAGATCTGAGTTTTGTTGAATCTGAAAGTTCTATTCCTTCAGATTCTACAATCACGCCCAGAAGGTAAAGAATTACATACATGACTGCACACTTGTCTACACCAAATTCCATTTTGATAGAATTACTAAAGTTTTCAGTGACCCTTAATAACGCCGTCAATTGTAATTTTGTGGAGGCTAGTAACTTCAAATCATCCATATAAAGAAGGTGAGATATAACTTGATCATCTTTCTGCAACCGATAGCCTAACCCTGAACCCTCTAACAGAGTGCTGAGAGGGTTTAAAGCTAGACAAAACCGCAAGGGACTCAGACTGTCACCTTGAAATATACCTCGCTCGATCTTTATAAGTATGTCATTTATCGCAGTCTGCCGACATCCTGGATAGCGAAGTGTTGTTTTCCATTGACTCATACATGACCTTAAAAAAGTGCACAGAGTTGCATCAATTTTATACAACTCTAGCACTTTCAAAAGCCAGGTATGTGGAACTGAATCATAAGCCTTCTTATAATCTATCCAACATATTGCCAGACTCTTACGACTACGACGTACCTGTTGGCTAATGGTCCTGTCTATAATAAGGAGCTCTTTAGTGCCACGGGCCCGACTTCTACATCCATTTTGAGAAATAGAGAGTATCGAATTATTATTTATGTGTGTAGTAATTTTGAGTCTCAAAATAGATGTTAGAAGTTTATATGTAGTTGGTAAACATGTTATAGGTCTAAAATTTTTGGGATCCATAGCACTACCAGATTTATAGAGTAAATGGGTTACACCGGTGGTTAAAAATTGTGGTAATGAACCAGAATCCAAAGCTGCTTGGAATTGTGATGCCAAACACGCATGTGAGCTTCGAAACCACTTAAGCCAAAAGTTGTGCAGTCCATCTGGACCAGGTGATTTCCAATTCGGTAATGAAAGGACTGCACAACTTACATCACCTTTATTAATAACAATGGGTTCCATAGCTATTATAGACTCACACGAACGTTTGACATCCTCCAACCAATCACCCTCTGTATGAGTGACAGGCACTGACCAGATGTTACGCCAAAATGAATTTGTGGTATTTTCATCTGGAAAATGCCCATCACTCACACATGAATTCGGTTCCTCCCATTTCCGGTAAACCCATTTCTCATTCCTTTGGAACATTCGATTCTGATTATACCGATCGACTCGTTTTATATAACGTCTTATCCTATTTGCCCATGCATAAACTTTCTGCTTTAGAAAGTCTATGCGCTCTGTGACACAGGACATGTATTGTTGAGGACTAATGGTAGTTCCCAAGAATGCCTGTTTCACAAAGCGCATGACTCTTGGCCGTGTATTACCACTTTGGAAACAAGTTAATTTAGCGATGAGTGTCCTAGTCTCAGCAATACGACGTTCGATTATACACTGCCAAGCTGGTACACCATTTTCGGGTCGAGTAGCACTTACACGTTCAATACATTTAACACCAGCTACTCGACAAACTGCAATAGCTGCACAGTACAGAATGGAATGTGTATCACTAAGATCTTCGCTATTATCAAAGTAGGCTGATAGTAACGAATACAGGACACTCACAAGCGCTAAATTACGTTTATGAATGGGCAAACGGCATAGCCGTGGTCTACTATTATCATTTACGAATCGGTATTTTTGAATCACATCCTCCAAAGCGCTCCTTATCTTATCGTTATATTGGGTACTCACGGAAAGAACTTCACTCTCCACTAGTTCATCAACATCTTCATTTCATAATGCCAACAGACGTGTGCTGTTGGCTACTATAGTGCGTGGCCAAGAAGGGATAGTAAGGTTTCTCCGTATGTCAGAGCGTATCCTCTCAAGTACTGCATCATCCAGCAGGTGACAGCGCTGTATAGCTCGTACTTGATCCGACAATCTTTGTGCTGATACGTTAACGGCTGATTCAAGTTCCTGAAACAAAGAGACTAGTTTAGCACGGTACGCAGTAAGGTTCGTACCCAACTCTGTAGCCCGAAAATATGCCCGTATGACATTCTCGTTCATGAAAGTTGTCCACTTCATGCGGCGCACATCACCACCGATAGCGGGGACCCTATTTGAGGTCAGTGGTCCTCGTGATCCCAAGCTGGTCGGTGGCCGGGTACTCTCCTGCCGACGTACAGGTCTTGGCGACGTGGGTGGAAAGAAAAATGAACTCGTTGCTGGAGCTAGAGCTCGACACCTCTGCAACGGCTGGAATATCCAATGTTGCTTCCGGGGACGGCAAGGCGGAGCGGAGCGACGAGTCTGAAGATGTTAATTGTGCTTTTTTTCTAGCTCTTGTAAGCATATTGGCAATTTCTTGAAAATAATTGTATTGACATGACGTTTAAACGTCATGTCTTCGGTAACAGATATTTTTATTTAAAATGCATTTTGATTGTAGTTTTATTCAAATAATTTCTTGTTTACATGTTCATTTTTGTTTTGCTTGATACTTTATACTTTTTGATGATGAATTTGATAAGTTTGTAGTAATATATTATGTATTTTTGAAATGTGTATTATTATTATTATTATATTAATAGTTATTAAGATTTAAAATGTTTATACACTGTAATATTATTATTATACATCATGCACTTTATGTACATAGGCGGACTTAATGCCTAAGGCATTCTCTACCAGTCGACCTTTGGGTGATGCAGAGAAAAAAGGAAGTAGGTACGTTTTAGGTGATGTTGAATAACAGAAGTAAACATATATGTACAAACTTATCATATACTAAAATTTATATAAATACATAAATACATACATATACATACTTAAGTTGATATAAATCTATATACATACATACACAAATAAATATCTTAACAAGTATAAGATAATAATCATGTATTGGTGGATTCTGACAGTTGCTTCAGTAAACACTGCTTCACTTTTTTTTTGAAAGAAAAAGCGTTGGTAGCCTTCCTGACCTCGAGGGGAAGCTCATTCCAGAGAAGAACAGACTGCACAAAGAAAGATGAGCCAACAAACTCAGATGTATGGGAGGGGCAACGAAGGAGAAGATTATTAGAGGACCGAAGCTTTCTGTCGTGATTGCTACATATGAGTTGGAAATAGCATTTTAAATATGTTGGCGAAGATGGGTTATTGAGTATAGAGTATAGGACAGAGAGCGCGCGTAATTTTCGGCGTAGACGAATTGGTAGCCAGTTGAGCTGCGAACGGAAAGAGGATACATGGTCATATTTACGGAGATTATAAACAAATCGAATGCAGTTATTAAGAAGACGGTCTAATTTATCGAGAAGATCTGCATTCAGGTCATAGCAGCACACATCACCATAGTCGATTAAGGGGAAGATAAGAGTTTGCACAAGCATAGTCTTGGTTTTTACGGGCAGGAAGTTTCTCAGACGATTTAGAGCTCGAAGTGTCCCAGTAACCTTCCGGCACTGTTTAGCAACTTGGTCACGCCAGGTCAGTGTGCAATCGAGGTGCAAACCTAGATCTTTCACCGATCCACTCACAGGTATGGTAGTCCCATCAAAAGTAATAGCCTGAAGAGTCTTAATGTCTACTCTGCTTATCGAACTGTGACTTCCCACAATGATAGCTTGACATTTTGTGGGGTTTACTGATAAACCAAACCTTTGAGACCATGTGTTAATTGTTTTTAGGTCGTGGTTGATCTTTTGTATTGCTATCGAAATATCTTCCACTTTACTCTGTGAGTAAAGCTGTAGGTCATCGGCATACAGATGATACGCACAAAGAAGTTCCAGGGATAGGAGGTTAATATACACAGAAAATAATATAGGAGAAAGAATACCGCCTTGAGGAACACCAGAATCAAGATCACACCAGCTCGAGGAAGATTCATCGACATGAATAGACTGCTGGCGTCCCCGAAGATATGATGAGAACCAATCCAGTGCTTCAGGTGAGACCGCAAGGTAGGAAAGGATAGACAGGAGTATATTGTGATTGACTGTGTTGAAGGCATTAGAGAAGTCGATTAGTACCAAAACAGTAACTTCAGTGTCTTGCATACCTGCCTTGATATCGCCAATCACTTTAAGCAGAGCGGAAGTAGTGCTATGACCAGGCCTGAAACCTGACTGAAAGGGGCTCAATAGGTTGTTTTTGTAGACAAAGTCAGAAAACTGTTTGTGCACACAGGATTCTAGGACCTTGGAGAGGAAAGGGAGAACGGATATTGGTCTGAAATGGTTGGGGTGTGTGGGATTTGTAATTTTAGGTAAAGGAATGACACAAGCTTTGCGCCACAGTGATGGGAAAATTTCAGAATATAAGGAGTAGTTTATAATATGGGTGATTATAGGTAAAATGTGGTCAATGATTGTTACGATCATACGTCGGCTGATTTTATCACAACCAACAGCGTTGAATTTGATAAAGAATATAATCTTTTTGATCTCACCCGACGCAACCGGAGAAAATCGGAAGGAATTTATATTAGGGCTTTTTAGACTTGTCAGGTAGTCAACAGTACGATACTCTGTTTGAGAATCCAAATGAGAAGATAGAGAAAAATGGTGGTTCAAATCCTCCAAACCAACCGTCCCCTGTAGACCACCTGATCGCTGCTTACCGATACCTAGAGTTCCAAGGAACTTCCAAATATTGGCGGGAGAAGAATGGGTGATATTGTCAAAAATGTGTCGGCGTTTGGCGTTGCGTATCATCTGATTGCAACGATTTCTCGCGATTTTGTATATAGTGCGCTTTGCCTCGGTACGATCCCTTCTGAATTTGAAAAAAGCTCTATCTCTCTGTCGCATAGCCAAAAGCACTTCTTTCGTCATCCAGGGAGCAGGTTGTCTCTTCATTTTAATGCTTTTGATGGGTGCATGGATATCATAAAGAGCGTTAAGTATGTGATAAAAGTTGTGAAGTTTCTCATCTATGTTTGTAACCGACGTTACTGCATCCCAATTCAGACAGGCAGCATCCCTAAGTAGCTCATCCACCTTCATACGAGCAAAACAACGCATGCGCAAAACTCTTGGTTGGGGTTTGGGTGGTTTAAGGGCATAATATGTACACTAACTCCGACATGACATGATGTTTTAAAGCCTCAGGTAGAAGATTAAAAACTAGTTGGTAATGAAATATGTTAAAGGATTCTGTGACATAACAATCAGTACATAAAAGTCTAGAAACAAGATCATTTATTTGTTCATTAAATGAGTGAACTTACACAGAGTATGCAAAATGTTTAACAAATATTACATAACACTATTCGTTCGGTAAAATTATTTAATGTTACAGTCTAACATAATCTATTAGTCAATAGCACAATATGTATAGACTGCAATATAGTCAGTTCCTTTTATCGCTTGAAATATCTTGAACTCTGTAATGAATTTTATTATTTTTTTTAATATGGCTGTTTTGATAGGGTACATTAATATTTTTTGCTGCTGGTCTTGTTTTTTTCTGTGTGGTGAACAAGCAAAAAAAATTAAATTCTAATTCAAATATTTTATTTTGTTTATTTTTTGATACATGACACGGATCTTTTACTTAATATTAAAATTAATTCTTTGATGGTGTTAAATAAATAGATGTCGATTCAAGGTCATGTTTCTTTAGAAAGAGCATGGTCTATTTTATTATCACGATCACCGACACTCAGGTGAGTAGTCACGGGTAAAACTTTACAGCCTATTCATTTTTATCCGTAGCTCTGCCGAAACTCACAGTGCGAAGTCGTCTACCGCCTACTATCTTGTACGTAGCCAAAACAGCTGGAAATAATTAATAATACCCTTATAAAGTGTTTATCTTTATACTGAATGATTAAAATTTAAACACTTGCTTGCGCTCAGTAAAAAAATATACGATGGCCCAAGAATTCGTTAACATTTAAATCTAACATCCCGCGCAAACATGTTCTTTTGACCGATACTACTGGAATTTGCTGGTTACAATTGTAACATGATTTTAACAAAATAGAGTCACTTGTTACACATTCAATGAATCCCTGCCGGTGACATGAAGACATGTTTCCGGAAAAGCTGATTTATAGACGTGGCAACATTCCATAGCCACCCAGAATATATCAAATAGTTTTTTGTATGATTTTTTCAAATGTTATCTAATTCGTGGCCCACCCTATATATATATATATATATTATCAGTTACGCCCAACAGTAAGCATGTTTTGTATTAATATACGAAAAGTAATTTTCGATCTCACATACAGCCGTGATTTGGCACTAAGCAGACTTAGAAATGGAAGCTAAGACTTTTAGTTTACCCGTTAGGATGAGACGACCATCTAAGTCAATCTTTGGGTAATACAAATAATAACTTACCGCTATAGTCCACATACAATGAGATGTATACAAATTATTTTTATCAGAATTCGATTCATTCAGAGCAGTAGAGTATACTTACAATAGCCGACTATTACTATTATTTTTTTCTAAAATGCGTAATAAAATTTTATTATAATCTATAAATAATGTAAACCAAACAATTCGCTACCAGTAAATTGATAGTTAAAAACGATGCTATCAGACGCCGCTTCAACTCCACGTGTTTAGTGTACTAGTTCATATATTCACCTTATCGTGTTGGTACTATTTAAACATATATAAGTATGTGAAAGGGTGAGTAGACGATATTGGTGCCAAGGTTTAGGGGTTAAAGTTTACTCCCGGAACCCGTTCTCATACCTGGCAATCCAAATTTCTCGTAACCGTTTCATACATAACCGTAAATTACAACGTAGTGGCTTTGTTGCTCTGTCGCAGGCTACCGAAATGCGAGAAGAGACATATTAGGTAACGCATGCTACCGACGATGAAATAACAGTGTACCAACCGATTGTACTTATTATATTTACTGGCTTTAAAACATCCAAAACAGAGTCACCTGTTAATACTGAACGCACCATGAGCTACAATAATCACATTGTACTGGTCAACTAACTTTACCGATATTAACATTTATTTTTGAACAAAAATATGTAAATAAATAAATCATTTTAAAATAAAAAAAAATGTAAATTATATACATAATACGTTATCGAGCCTACACATTATACAGTCCGTAAATAACGTTTTACTTTTTAGAGATTTGATATAATTCGTGTATATAATTTACTAAATGATTCTAATGATAGACTTAAGAGGTAGATACTTCTAGCTCCCGATATCGTTCCTAAGACTTAGCTGTTACTATCAGAAGTAACTTCTGCTAATATAGTCAGAGTCTCTGTGCTAATTCCACACATGGTTTGGAGACCATAATTGAAAAAACTAACGAAGAAATCAGTAACCCCTGTGTACAGGAGAAGTAACCCTTTTCGACTAAGAATTCAAATATGTCGTATTATTCAATCCTAAAATGAAAATAAATTCGTATGTCATTAATTGTGTAGTACATAGGTGAATCAATGATAATGTGTGCGTGAAGATAAGATGCTGTTGCTCGTAAACAGCATCTTATCTTCACGCACGGACATACGGACATTGTCATAAAACCACATGACGACACGAAAAAATAATACACCAACATTCTCAGCGTTACTCAAAACAGCAAAACATTCTCACTTTGAAGGAGTGCTTGACATCCCCCTCCGGTCTTAATAGAGGATCGTTGCTACAAGGCGAGAGGGACTAAGGGCCCTCCACGCACCGTTCCATGGAAATATTGCGTGCCCTAGTTTTATTTCTATTCACACAATTGTAAAAACGGCAAGCTAAAGTAGTTTACTGGGTTCAAGCATTGCGCTAACGATGTCAGTTCTCAATTCTTTTTTCATTCGATCACCAAGTGTAAGAGGAGTTAGAGTTATACTTCTAGTAGGAAAGTTGAAGTAGATATTTAGTTTTGTAAGTAATTATTATGGTTTCAGTGACTTGCATTGTCCTATCAAACCAGAGACCATTGTTTAGATTACCGTGTAGTAGAAATAATTGTGTAATATATATTTAATCATTTTAAAAGTATTATTATCAAAAGTCTGATTGCCATTGTACAGAGTATCTTGTTTGAGATTGAAGTATTACATTTGGTCCGACCCGGGAATCGAACCCGAGGCCTCATGAACAGCAGTCATATACGCAGTCACTGTGAGACCGAGGCAGTCATAATCATGAAATGATAATTTTTCTGACCTAAAAAAAATAGTACAGTATGCACGTATGTAACTTTAAACTAGGCTCTCGGTGAATGTAAAATAATTATTATTTATTGTTTTATAATAATAAAGTATTATTTATTTTAATATAATATTATTATAAATATTATTTACTGGGTAACTTTTTAATTTTTTCCCCAATTAGTGTTGCATAGCGTTCCCAGGGTAAAGAGGGTTCCCACCGAAAATTTAGAGCCCCAAGTCAACCTCACTTGCAAGTGGTCACCCGCTGATCAACGGACGGGGCTCTGGCAAACAAAACATCCCAATTACCGGCAATAGGCTCGTCACCTATTACATGATACCAAAACAGTGGTGAAAACTGAACGTTTAGTATGCCTCTGCCTACTCCTTCGGGGAAACAGGAGTAACTTTATATATGTATGTTTTAACTTAACATATTTTTAATTTAACAACTAATAGAAAGTACGTACACACAGCATGAGAACACCAGAGCCAATCTTCTGGTGGTGGTTGCTAAAAAATATTATAATTAAATTCTCCTCTCTCCATAATCCTTAAATTTAACCCACTCCAAACATCATCACATTTACTATCTAAAATATATAATATGAGTCTTTAATATAAGAATTACTTACAATATCAAACAATAAGAAATCAGTGATATAAATTAAGAATTCATCTGTTTCTGTCAACTAATGTACAAAATGAATGTTTTCTGATTTTACTCTGTTGCTTAATTTTAACGATGCTTCATAAAAACTATAAGCATGCCTCTCATAAATGTATTATGTATTGTTACAATATATTATTTGATATTATCAGCGTCTGTAACTGATTTACCATGATAAGATAAACTGAAACCATGTCATGTAATCATAAACTTTACAGAGAACACTAAAATTTGCTTATTCATGTATTCTTTTGCTAGTAAACTTTTTAGAAAGCATTCAATCAATAAATGTTTTCAGAAGTTTATGTAGCAAGTAAACATCTTTAGAAATGAAATCAATACCTTACCTTTCTCCATTTAAATTCATGATTCGTCACTACTTATATTCTTACTAGGAATTATTTGATCGTCGTCTACTCCTTAAGTTCATACAAAACACATGCTTAACCTTGTGCTGGACGCACGCGTTCTTCAAATGTTCATCCTATAAAGTTCCACTTCACGTAAATTTATTTATCTTGGTATCTATCGACGGCATCATTCATTATTAACATATAATATCATCGTCATCATCATTATCATCATCAACAGCTTTTAATAATCCACTGCTGGACATAAGCCCCTCCTTCGAAAGGAAGATAATATTTACAAAAAAAAATATACATGTGTACGAGTATGTATATCAGTTGTCTAGGAAACATAGTATAAGCTCTGCTTAGTTTACGACTATTTGATATTGTGTAAATGCGGCAGAATATTATTATTAACCTTCTGTTTTCCTCCTAGTTAGTAGTTCCTAAACCTAAACATCTTCTGTATGTGGGTGTAATTTATCTACAATATATTTATATTAAGAAATACTTAAGTATGTTTAGCTGCAGTCTGGTTAACATGGTACAGGCTCTATCTAATCTGGCATCAAAGAGGCGTGTGTGAGATGTGTGAGACTATTTATTTATTTATTGCTGTCTATGCTATACATCCATTATATCCAAAGTATGCACCAAGCATTTCTCTCTGATATAAAATTTTTATTATTTTGAGCCTGCATAAATAGCAATCACGTTTCAGTAAATATAGTTACAATTTAAAATATTAAAATACACAAATTAGATCGTTTTTTAAGATTTATTAGGACCTCGGTCAAGTGTTACAAAAGATCTGCTTAGCATTGATTTTCTAGCTATAACCAATGGTATAACAGTGTACATATATACATGTGTATACACACACAGTGTTATACACTGGTTATGTATACTCAGAGCCATACCATCTGGACTGGGATTCAAAAGTTTGCGTTCACTAGAAAAAGTTTTTTTTTTTTAATTGTTCAAAGAAATTATTACGTTTAAGAACTTAAAGTTCAAATGTAGAATGCCAGGTAGGTTGTCAGAAGTCTCGCAAGCAACAATAGTACTAAAAATAAACACTAACAAACTATAATTATAGCTATGAACTGCTACTGGGCTGGATATTAGCACTCAGATCATTCGTAATTATTAAGAACACTTTAGATTACAACCAAGGAGAACATACAGCAACAACAGCTATGCAGGTTTTAATACCCCAGACAATGGCAAATGGTGTCAAAACTAAGATGTCTGGTGCAATTTTCTTTTGCTTGATAAAATACAGATCAGTATGGACCCTGGCAACCGACGTGTTCGAGTTTAGAGATGGTCTGGAAATTCTAAAAGACAAAGAACTGCCATTGGTACCGTTTAGCAAGGCGGTGAATTAGTTTCATTTTATGGTGGAAGATCTAATCTAGAACACCTTTGATCCCGTACCAAGGTTCTGTAACAACTAATTTGTATAAGAGAGCTGTTACTGATGGCACTTTCAGATCATTCTGGATAAATAATTGTAATCAATTCATGCTGGCTGGTGATAATGCGTCAACATATCGATCTCAACGAATCAACGCTACTCTCCGGAAGCGCTAAATCTTGCGATTACACTGGCCACTAGTTTTCTTAATTTAAACCCAGTGAAACAAGCATGAAATACTCTCAAGCAAACTATTTGCAGTCATCAGCCACCTAAAAGAACTCTGTCAGAGATCAAAGAAACTGCCGTTAATGAAGGGGACTGGTTACTACAACAATTATTTGACATCTTGATCTAGAGTGTGCTGAGAGGAATTCCTACATGCGTTCGAGATAGGAGTGAAGTCATTTTTTCTATTAAGTTAAAATTATACCATAAAAATTTGCAGAAAATTATTTTCAATTTTAAAGTCTTCACATTTCGCTAAATTATTAATTTCACAAAAATTAAAAAAAAGTGAATAATTTTAATTTTGATTTCATTATTCTATTCTGAAATGATGTGTTGTAAAATGTTAAAGTAATAAATAATGCATTCACTGATGATATTTGATACGAGAAAAAATATCTAACCTTTCCCAACTGAACGCGAACTAAATTTGCTATACGTGTTAAATCGTGGCTCCTGAAAAGTGAGCACACTTTTAAAAAGCCACGATTTATCTAATACACTAATATATACCACTCCTATATAACACTCCAAATAATAATATTGCTCGATGTTTCTTGGTATATCTGTTTTTTATCGATAAATATATTTTTAATATTTTTAATTAAGGAAAAATTCTCAAAATAACTTATTTGATTTGCAATAAGAGAGAACACGTGTAGTTGATGGCAGATTGTCTTCTTTCATCTTCGAGTCTATTTTTGTATAATTCTTAATAATTTCTTCGTAAACGTCGTAATTATGTACAAAGAAGTCGTAAAGGGCTTCGAAGCGTACCAGAAAATTTAAACCAAGTATAATTTAAACGAATGTAATACAAATATGCGACTGCACGGTTAGCATAGTGGTTGAAATGGTGGAGTGCTTGGCTAGAAAACCTCCACGTAGTGCACCCTGATAACGTTGGCGATGGTGTTCATCACTGCCAACGGCTAATATTCTAGCACGAAGAAGAGGAAGCCATTTTATTCGGCAATTCAGCTGAGACTTGGTCCAACAGAGCGGGCGAGTCTGTCGGATCCTCTGTTGGTTCTTCGCTCTTCGGAGTAATGAGGAGGAAAACCTCGGTAATAAATCACGATGGTGGGACCCTTTCTAGGGTCAGAGTTCCTCCGCTTAGCGGTGGAAAAGGTAGGACGGGCTCGGTGTGCACTTTCACTGCCGTGCAGGCATCAGGAGACATAGTCTCCCTGCCGCCATCGACATATCGTAGTCCCGAGTTGGAGTCTCGCGACTCCAATCGGGGGCGAGGATCTTGGCCAAACCTCTCTAAAAAATTACCCCGAATCCCGTGTTCTGGTGCGTGACCAGAAGATGCATGGCTGATGGGTAGTTCAGTCGCAAGCGCACTCCCAGCCGGGGCACCTGCGGACCCCTCGGTTGGACACAAATTTACGCTTGCCCGGGTATTGGGGATCTCTGCCCGGGTCGACATTTTGTTCTCCCCACCTCGTGGGTTTAAAAATGGAAAACTTTACAAACACAAACAATAACATTATAGAAAAGAAGGAGAAGAAAAACAGAAAGGGAAAAAGTATAAGAGGGGACGACTTCTCTTCCAACGAGGAGGAAGTATTGGTAAGAGCGCCTATCTCGGTGAGGCTCCCAGAAGTCATTATGGCTGCTGAGAGCCGAAGAACATCGGAACGGTTGCGTTCCAAATCCACCGCGGGCAGTAATTCCAGTACGAGGACAGATGCACTGAACAGAATGGAGACGGAGCTGTGTGACAGCAGTAAACGCGGACGCTCCAGGAACGAGGAGAGTGACACGTCCCAGGAGATGTTGCCTCCCAAAATCACCAGCAGCCGTAGAGGGAGATCACGAACCCCGGTCTCGATCCCGTCAGGCTCCGTCTTTTGTAAGGCGGAAGCCTATAGGCGAGTTAGGGCGGACGGTGAAGCACTAGCGGAGGAGGAGATTGCTGGTCTCCTGCTGAAAATAAAGGAACGGATGGTGGGGGATTCAGTTCTCCAAACACCATCGGCCATGCAGGAGAGAGTAAACGCGGCGGTGGCCATCATTCACAAAGAGGCCACCAAGTCTAGTAATCTTGAGGGCTCTTTTGTGAGGACCCTTAAGGATTCCTCTTCCGCTATTGCGGGGGTCGTAGAGAGCCTTATCGGAGACATGGCTCGTCTCCAGGTAACCTACGAGCGTCTGACGGGGCAGGTGACTGAGCTTAGGGCTCAGTTTGCTCAATTCCAGGCAGAGCGCCCCGAACGAGAAGGCTCACGTCCGCCACTACCTACCCCCTTTTCCAACCACGGGGGTATTTCTGATGCCCATCTGCGTCAAATAACGGATGCAGTATGACGCATGATGGACGGGCGTCTGGCTGGTCTGGAGGCAAGGCTGCCACCAGCCCCTGTTGTCCGGCCGCCGCTCGCGGCCCATAAAGCGAAGGTTGCATCGGTATCAGCATCGCTTCCCGTTGCACACCGAAGCGCACACCCATGCTCGACCCGGAATCCCAGCCGGGCCAGGAGCGGTGTTGCGGGCGGCGAGTCGCTTCATGGCTCGGTCCAGCTCATCCTCCGTCACTTCAAAGACGTCGGACCACATAGTGGAATCCGACAGCAATGGAGGCCATGAGGGACTACCCTGGTCCCTGGGGAAGAGAGTATCTACAACTCTGCCCACGAATACAGGATCCAGGGTCTGAGTCAGTGGTGGGACCCACGGTCTGAGCTTACCCAATACAAGTTTATAAGGGCGCCCCCATGGGTCCCTGTCTAGTCCCTGTATGAGCTCCTTCCAAGACCGAGCCTTGGCTTCCGCGATTGCAAGGCTTACAGCTTTTGCTGCGGCGCCATACTCCCGCCTCACTTCGGCAATCTCCTCGGCTGTGGCTCGCCGTCTTCTTCGGGTTCTTTAAAACCGGCGACGGGCTCTCGAGCACGCTGTGCGAAGTTGCTCGAGTTCCGCTGTCCACCAGTACACAGAACCTCTCCTGCCTCCCGGTCTGACCCGTGGCATCGACGCGTCACAGACGTCAGTCATAACGCCACGGAACCAGGCCGCCTGCGCTTCTGGATCAGACGAGACCCGTTCTTCTTCCCCTGGCCAATCTGCGACGATGGCTGCGGCGACGAGCATATCTCGGTTCATCCGCTTGAGGGACCATCGTCGCGGAGGGCAGCTACAGCGGTGGTCTAGGCCTGCGGCCGGGCGGCAGATGGCCACATCGAAGACGATGTGGCGGTGGTCCGACAAAGTGACCACCTCTTCTGCCACCCTCCATCCTGACACTTGCTCGATACCAAGGGGAGTCGCCCACGTCAGGTCGACAATTGACTCCCCTTGCCATCGCACGCAGGTGCTTACTGAGCCCCGGTTCACAATACCGAGGTTCAGTCCCGCCGCCCACTCAACGAGTGTATCTCCTCTCACGTTGTCCAGACGATCTCCCCACTGTGTAGAGCGGGCGTTGAAATCGCCCAGGACAAGTACCGGACGGTACAGGTACGTGCAAATGCAGCTCCTGAGGCCGTCCAGGTACGCCTCAAATACGGGGAGGCCGCAATTCGGCGATATGTAGCAGCCCACAATGACCATGGGGCCCCATTCAACTGCCACAAACCCCAGTCCTCGCTGAAGGAGGGTACAGTGGAGGCCATTTTCGACCCCTGCCCAGAAGATAGCGGCAGTGCCGTCAAACGACCCGAACCACCGAGGGTGATCCGGGACACAGTACGGCTCCGCCATCACCGCTAGGGCAACCGACCGCTCAGCGAGTATCTGCATCAGCAGATCTTGCGCTGCGCGGCAATGATTGAGGTTACCCTGCAAAACTTTCTGGGGAGGCACGAATTTTAAGCCTCCATTACCTCCTCTGCCGGACGGGTTGCCGGCTGTGGCATTCTTGTAGTCAGCGGGTGCTGACTATTGTCAGTTCTCGCCAAGACTGGAGCGGGGGCTGTCTGTAGCTCCCTTTTCTTTTTCTTCGGTGGAGAACATTTCTTGCTCCCCAGCCGATGATCCGCGGGACGGCCAAGGTCCGAGCAGACAGGGCACCTGGGCGCTTTTGCGGTGCATGTGCGCGCCACGTGGCCTATGCCACCGCACGTGTAGCACTGCGCACCGCGGTCTGTCTCGTTGGGACACTTCGCCCTCACATGCCCCAATTCGAGACACCGATAACACTGCAGCGGCCGTGCTGCTAATGCCTCCACCCTGGCCGAGACCCAACCCACTTGCACCCATTTGGCGTTCGCAATTTTGCGAACCGCCGCAAGCGGGCAGCGGACCCAAGCCGTACCCAGCCGTGACGAAGAAATACGGATATCTCCAACTTTGACGTCGGAAATGGGACATTCCCCCGCCGCTGCTATAGCTTTGGCGACCTCAGCTTGGGTGATGGACTCTTCTAAGTCCAACACCCGTAGGTCACCTGCCCTACAAGGACGCGCAATGATAGCGTCCGTGCTGGACAGTACCTCCCGTAGGCGTGCTGCCAATTTGTCCGCCAGAGCGGCGCTACCTTCACCGGGGATCTGCAAAATGAGGGCCCCGGTCATCGCTCGCTTGGTACGGAGCCCGCCTGTGATGCCTAGATCACCCAGATTAATGTTAGCCTTTGCGGCCTCCATTAACGTAGCTATCCTCGTCTCAGATCCAGGAGGTACGGAGACAGTGACAGCCGCAGCTGCAGGAAGCCGTGGCACAACCCTCTTAGGTTGGGGCTTCCCCTTTGACTGGCTCGTGGTTGCTGCCTGTTTTGCGGCCTTGGCTTTGGTCTTTCGACCAAGAACCATGGCCCAAGTTTCCTCTGTCGACGTGGCCACAATTTGCTGCTGCCCCGTGGATTGATGTGTCGCTAGAGGTTGTGGGGTAGTCCATTTTCGTCTCCTCCTCTTTTTTTTCTGTTTAGTTGGCGGCGGATAGTTGACCTCCACCGCCCTTGCACCCGTGGCCTCATTTGCGCGAATTAAAGGAGAGTGACTCTCTTGACGTTGCTCCCCTAGCATTTTAGCCCGGACTTCAGCCAACACACGATCCAGTGTGACCGCATATTGATCTCGGTCCGGTATTGGCCTCAGCACGGACCGGCTTGCTGCTTCGCTACTTACCTTAGAGGGCGTGGCCCTGCCTGTCCCCTCTTTGGACTGTGCCGGGTTATTTTGGAGGAGTTTTTGGCCCCCATGGCGGAGTTTCTCCATCTCCTTTTGTAGGGAGGCTATCTGGGAGCGGAGTGTTTTGTTCTCTCGCTCTAATCTCCCTACTGCATCTGTCAGGATCGATGTGTTCGTTCTCATAAGGAGTTCTGACACACCGGCCCTGATGGTCGTCATAGCCTCTTTGGCGGCAGTTCTTTTGCCGCCTTTGGCTCCCTTCAGTCCCGCGAAAGCCTTCTCGACTGCCGACAGGGACTCCTGGATTTTGGTATCTATGCCGTTAGTGGATTGCCCTTTCAGCTCCGCTGCTGCTTTTTCGCGGCACTGCTCTTCTTCTGAGGGGATCAGAGGAGTGGATGAACCAACTGCACCTGCACGTTCCGTCTCCGTCTCCGTCCCCGATTCACTCCTACCGCCATTTGCCGAACCCCGTCTAGACCGCGCAACCTTAGTGCGTCGATTCTCTTCCGCTGGACCCTTCGGCTTCCTCTTGCGGACTTGGGATGACCGCGCGGAGGCAGAGTAGAACGATGAGGCATCGCTATTCCCTGAATCCTCACGCTGCCACTCCATTTCTTGCTCATGCTCTGTAGTTGTGCGCTCGGTTGTTGGCGCCCGCCTACTTCTTCTGCCTCGTTCGCCTGACTGGGCGCGGGATGACGCCGAACTCGGCGTTGTGGATCGCACAAAACTGGGCGTGTGCGCCCCAATCGTTGTGCCCGGACTCGGACACCGCTCTGCACGCAACTGTGCCCCCCCAGAGTACGGTGGGCTGAACACTCCGGTATCACCCGGAGTGCTGAGGGATTCTCCGACCACGGTGCGGTCGGTACCCTCCTGGGGTACTACGTTTTTATAGGTCGCGTCCATTGTGTTGTTTGCTCTTTAACGTGAGCTTACGTCGGGTTGCCCTAGCGACTGGGATACCCCCCCAGCCGTTAACCTCTTCACCGGGCTTCCTCAGCTTGGGTTAGGAGTAATTTTTATAGAGGTTTTCTTCCTCGCAAACTTCTCCACCCTTCCTCCCGTTGGAGAAGTCCCCCGCTCCCGATATCTCGGCGTCTACGGGTTGGGCCGATCGGTTGCCGGAGTTCGGCAGTGACTACCGTCAGATACTCCACGCAGAGTTTCCGACGGCGATCCCGTCGCCCCTATGAGTCGTCGTCCTCCGACATAACCTTCACATGTGCCCTCTGCGTAACAGAGGGACACCCGGAGGCACTTTTGGACATATGGTCTGAGCCATCCTATCCGTGTGGTTTTTTATAGAGGTTTTCTCCTCTTGGCCAGTCTCCTACAAAGGTTAAAGGCCCCCGCTCCCAATAAGTTGGCGTCTGCGGGTCGGGCCGTCCGGTTGCTGGTGTTCAGCATTGACCACCGTCAGTCATTCCGATCAGTGTCAGAACTTTAACGGTGGTCACGTCGCCCCTCTCGTGGCCGTCGAGCCACTCTTCCCATGCCAGGAACCACATTAGCCGCGCCAGTAATATGAGATCGCGTGTACCACCTTCCGCGTGCAACTGGTGGTCGTTGCATTGGACGCCGTGGTTTGGTCTTTGGAAGGCATGTTACAAATGCCTGGCATCGGCAGAGTGCTCTGCCGCCCCTCACTGCACGGTGTGTGCGGCGGACAACAAGGCTGCCAATCACCAGATTGGGCAGGGAGGCTGTAAACCTTCCTGCAACTCTCGGCAGGCGGCAGGGGCTAGCCAGCCGGCCCAGGCTGCTTCTGACGTCGTTCGTGCGTCGATATCGTCGCCCATGGAGGAGGTTGTAGAGACGGTCGAGTAATGGCCCAAGTCTCCAACCTCCTGGTCCAGGCGAACCTGAACCACTGTGCCGCGGCGCAGGACCTTTTCCTGCAAACCATGGCACAGTGGTCGATCGGTGTTGCCGTAGCCGCGGAACCGTATTATGTTCCTCCCCGTCCAAACTGGTTGGGTGACCGGGACGGTTCCGTGGCAGTCGTCGGCTCCACGGCAGCTCATTCCCCGCCCTTGTCGCTAAGAGACAAGGGCACTGGATATGTTGCTGCCGAGTGGGGGGGATCACTGTATGTGGTGTATACTTCTCCCCCAACCGGAGTTTGAACGACTTCGAGGTTTTCCTTAACAACTTCGATACCTCGATGCGGCGTCTAACGTCTGGGCACGTCTTAGTGCTGGGGGACTTCAACGCAAAGTCCATTGCGTGGGGTTCCCCCAGGACGGACGCTAGGGGCGAGGCCGTAGAGGAGTGGGCGGCCTCGGTGGGTCTCTGTTTACTAAACAGGGGCTCCACTAACACGTGTGTGCGACAGCAGGGAGGGTCGATAGTGGACTTTTCGTTCGCTTTCCCTGCCCTCGCCGCACGAGTAAGGAACTGGCGTGTTCTGGAAGGGGTTGAGACGCTCTCGAACCATTTCTATATCCGATTTGAGCTCTCCCGGTCCCAGAACGCCAGTAGGGGTCACACGGCGCGGCGTTCTTCTCGCTTTCCGCGGGGGGCTGTAGCCAAATTAAATAGGGACCTACTAGAGGAGGCGGCCATTATTCAATCTTGGCTGTCTCCGCAGGTCCCGACCGAGGAGGCCGACATGGGGGCTGGTCGCTTCTGCGATGCCATTGCGCAAATCTGTGATGCGGCCATGCCCCGCATCTGAGGTTGCTGGCCTCCACGGAAGGAGGTTTACTGGTGGTCCCAGGAGTTGGCGGACCTCCGTGCGGCCTGTACTCGTGCCCAGAGGTCCTACACCCGTAGCCGGCGGCGACACCGCGAAGAGGGCGGGGAGGACCAGCTTCATGAGGAGTACCGAGGGGCGCGAAAAACTCTGAAGCTGGCCATCAGCCACGCCAAAGAAATTAAGAGAAAGGAAATGCTGGAGGGTCTCGATCGTGACCCCTGGGGTCGTCCCTATCGTGCGGCGCGACAAAAGCTCCGCACGTCAGCCCCCTGCCCTTACAGAGACACTTCAGCCCAGCTTCCTGCGGGAAGTGGCCGAGGGCCTTTTCCCGCAGCGGGCGGAGCACACGCCCCCGTCGATGGCCTTCATTGTCGAAGACGACGTGGTGAACGAAGACAATGTTCCGCCCGTCAGTCAATCGGAGGTAGGGGCGGTTGTTCTACGGATCCGCTCTAAGAACACCGCCCCCGGGCCGGACGGGATACCTGCCCGAGTGCTAGCCCGAGCCCTCGAACACATGTCGGACCGCCTCAGGGAGGTCCTGGACGCTAATTTGGCGTCCGGACGCTTCCCTGAGTGCTGGAAAAGCGGGAAGCTGGTCCTATTAAGGAAGCCGGGACGGCCAGCCGAATCGGTAGCGGCCTATAGGCCTATCGTGTTGCTGGACGAGGCGGGTAAACTGTTTGAGAAGATACCCTCTGCCCGCATCGTCCGGTACCTCTGCAAGGTGGGCCCCGATCTGTCGGACGCCCAATTTGGTTTTCGGACGGGGCGTTCGACGGTCGATGCCGTGCTGCGCCTGAGGGCCGTTAGCGAAGAGGCGGTGAGCTGTGGCGGCGTGCTGTTGGCGGTGTCGTTAGACATCGCCAATGCATTTAATAGTCTGCCATTTAGCTGCATCAAGGAAGCCCTCCACTGCCACGGGGTGCCAGAGTACCTGAGGCGACTTGTGGTAGACTATCTTGAGGAGCGTACCGTCATGTACGAGAACCGAGATGGTATTCTGAGGCGGCGGTCCATGTCGTGCGGTGTTCCACAGGGGTCTGTCCTCGAACCACTCCTGTGGAACATGGGATACGACTTGGCCCTTCGAGGTCGTCTTGCCCCCGGGCTGGGCGTAATTTGTTGCGCAGATGACACATTGGTCACAGCCTGGGGAGCGAACTTTCAAGAGGCGGCACGCCTGGCCACCACTGGAGTCTCTCTGGTGGTCGGGCGTATTGAGGCGCTGGGCTTACGGGTGGCCCTAGATAAGACGGAGGCCCTTTTGTTCCATGGGCCCCGTCGTGGTCCACCACCCGGCGTCTCTATCGTAGTCAATTCGGTCCTCGTACCGGTCCAGGCCCGAATGAAGTACCTGGGCCTGATCCTTGACGGGAGGTGGCTCTTCGACGAGCACTTCCGACAGCTTTCTCCAAAGCTGGTCGGCGCTGCCTCTGCCCTCGTGCGACTTTTACCGAATTTGGGTGAAGCCAGCGTCGCGACGAGACGGCTATGCACGGGAGTTGTCCGATCAATGGCGCTGTATGGTGCACGGCGGCGACTCTGATTGCCCAGAATAGGGCTCGCCTCTGGCGCCCTCAGAGGATATTGGCGGTTAGAGCCATACGCGGCTACCGCACCGTATCGACGGAGGCGGTGTGCGCCTTGGCCGGAACTCCGCCGTGGGATTTGGAGGCGGAAGTGCTCACCGAAATTTATCGGCGGTCGGCTGACTTCCGGGCGGATAGCGGCATACGGCCCCCGCCCGAAGAGATACGCGAGTGGCGTGAAGCCGCTCGTCGAGCCACGATGGCTCGTTGGTCGTTTCGGTTGGAGACTCTTTGTATTGGCTTTGCCCTCGTGGAGGCTCTCCGGCCGGTCATTGCCGAGTGGGCAGGGCGGCAGCACGGGACATTTTCCTTCCGACTGACGCGGGTCCTTTCCAGGCACGGTTGCTTCAGGAAGTAACTGCACTCGGTCGCCAGGAGGGAATTGAGTCCCGCCTGTCACCACTGCGACTGCAGTGAGGACTCGGCTCAGCACACGCTAGCGGTTTGTTCAGCCTGGGCGGCGCAGCGTGGAGTCCTTACTACAGTTATTGGAGGAAATTTCTCGCTACCGGCCGTCATACGCTCCATGGCCGGTAGCGACAGTTGTTTTACCGCGGTCGCAACCTTCTGCGAAGACGTAATTTCGCGGAAGGAAGCGGCGGAGAACGATGCCCGGGAGGACGATATCCACTCGGACCCAATTCGCCGCCGGCGAGCCGGGAAGCGGAGGCGCGCATACCAGCGCCTCATGCCGCCTTGAGTGTGGCCGCAGGTGGACGGGACGGGTTTTCCCCTCCATCCGCTACAATGGCCAGCCGCGAGGAGGTGACGTACGGCACACGTGGACGTCGTAATAGCAGCGGTTCCCAGATCCCTCCTATCTCAGGCGCAGAGTGGCACACCGTGTGGTTTTAGTCGGTCCGATTCCAACACACCACCCCGCCGTAAACCCCGGTGGGGTGACGGCCCGAGGGGGTTTTCACACGTTAAAAAAAAAAAATAAAAAATGTGGTTGAAACGGTCGCCACACCGCTCTCTACTGTGCTGAGTGTTGTCATTGAATTCAAACCCCACATAGGACAACACTTTGTGTGATCCATAAATTGTTGTTTTCAGTCTGGGTGTTCTTTGTGTCCATTTCTTGTATGTTTGTAAAGTTCCCTGCGTCACAGGATTTATATTATCTACTGGCTTTTAAAAAGAAAAGAAAAAAAAAAGAAAGAAAGCATGGACTAAATTTCAATATAAAAATACACTCGTCAGTTTTAAACTGGTAAAAAAATGTATTTAATCGAAATCACTGCAACAAGAGTGTAGAAATGCTCAGCGCCAAAGTATCCGTAAATCAATTGAGGATGGTAACCCAGTTAAGGTCTGCAAATTTCTCAATGTCACATCTTACTTGTGCTTCAAAATATGTCGATTGATTCTCTGAATTCATAATTTTCTACTTTGTCTACATACTAAATTATCTTTCTTTTCTGTCGACTCCTAACTGTTCCCTATTTTGTTTATGTCAATTTGCTACATTTGATGTAAAAGCATAATGTCAATAATCACTAATGCTGTAGCAGGTGACAGCATTAGCTGTAATATGGTTCTTTCTATTCTGAATGAAATCCTATCCATAATTTACTTTTACATCTACGTGGAAAATGGCTCAAATTATTTCTCTCTCATAGAAATTTAATCCATCTTTCATTTCAGATTACCGTTCAATACCTATCCTCCCTTTTTCTCCAAAGTCCTCGAGTGTCTCATCCACACACAGTTAAACTCATTTCTTACAAGAAATAGTTTTCTTAATCCTTTCCAGCCAAGTTTCCGGCAAGACCAAAGCACTATCACAGCTGTAGTGCATATTACGAATGATGTTAGGTGGGACATGGACGAAGGAAAGCTAACAGTATATTACGCTCTTTTACCACATCTCCTGTAAAATCACAGCAGTGTACTTATATTGAAAATATTTACTCTTCTTGGCGTACATCTGCTGTTGTACCTCAGGGTGATGTACTATTACCGTTTTTTTACAATTTCTATTACTTCAATTACAAACTAGTCCAGATGGCTTAATGTAAGCAGTGGATGTCATTAACAGAGAATGGACAGGACTAAGTAAATTCAACCAAAATATAAATAGTTATAGTAAGCAGTTCTAGAATGCTCCGCAAAATAAACTTTTAGCAGATACCAGTTGTTTATTGCAACGATTTATTTGTTCTACATAGTATATAAATTAAAACCTTAACAATCTAATATATATATAATTAGTTACCTATCCTGAGGTCCTTAAATCGGGACAGTTAGCCGCAAATTGTTTGCAGCAGCAGGATCTCTACGAAGACCACGGCACTTTATTTCCACTAAAACTCAAATAGTGCTAAAGTAGTATCTTCTGTTTTCCATCCTTGACTATAACAATATAAGCTATCTGGATCTCATCGATGTTCAGTTGAATAAATTTGAGCGACTTCAAAATCTCTGCATTAGCATTTGGATTATGTTAATATGATCACAGCTTAGTTTCGTTCTAAACTCAAGTGGTTACCAATACGCTTTCACAGGAATCTACATATTCTTTTTCTTCTATACAGTGCTCAGTTTTGTCGTCATGCACCCTCTTATATCAAAGAATGCTTTCGAACTGACCGATTGTTGTGGAGAGCCTTAGGGGAAGCCGATGAGTATGTTCAACAGTGGACCTTTTTCGGCTGTGATGATGATAGTGATAGTGATGGTGATAAATAAGAATGGATCTTCTTTTTGTGTACGAATGTTTTATTGGTATTAAAACAAATTTAAAATATTCATATGATAATATGTGACTTGTATGTAAACTACCCTAAAAATTTTACATATTGAAAATACATATTAAAGGTGTCTGGAAAAGATTGACATGAGCGATAAGACCGAAGATTTTTACGTCTGTATTTTTGTAACTCATCTGTATCTATATACAATAAAAACATAAATAAGTAATCATTTAAGAAATATATTATAGAAGATAATTGAAGATATAGTATGTAGATTAACTCATTTAGAGTATACATGGGTGGTTCTTGCATTGTATTTCATGCTCTATTCTGGGAGAAAAGAACTCAAAGGCTGGGAACACAATTGTGACCAACCAATTTGTAGATACATAGATGTCGGTCTTCATTTATCACCAGGTTTGTAATGTACTCAGACCATATTAAACTTCACTTAGACTATAACATATAGAACACAACAAACATAGAGAACACCTACATACAGAAGTTTGAAATAGATTTAATCCAATAAAGCCTTCAGATCAATTTAGTACGTCCTAAACTATGTGAGGTGAGACATTAAATCGTCCCTTTACGTCCCTTTGGAAACTTCCCAATGAAATTATTGACTCTAATCGATATGAACTTTACGCTATTCAGAATGTTACTCTGTGGAATTTAATCAACCGTCTAAGATAGTCAAGGATTCGATATTAATCACTATGGTATTCGTATACTTCTCTTTGACACTTTGGATAATAGTTCACACGTGTTCGTTATGGTTGGTTGTAAAGGTACTGTCTTAAAGGGTGAATATATTAAATCGTCGAATAGAAGTGCTAAAGCACGGGTAGGTATCTGAGCCTTTTGTTTTAGTTCATACACAAAACTATTTTGACATTGCTAACGTCAAAGTAAGTTCTGTGTATCATTGCTACTATTTTTTAAGATGTAAATAATTTCACATTATTATTGTCTGTGTCCTAACAATGAAAACTGATTGTAATATTCGAAGCATAATATCAGCCGCTAACCAGTTATTTAACTAATAATAATAATAATAACACATCTCACACATGGCCGTCTGATCTCAAACTAGGCAAAGTCTTTTTTTACATGTGGTTACCCCCTCGGGTCGTCACCCCACCAAGGTTTACGGTGGGATGGTATGTCAGAATTGAACCGACTAAAACCTCACGGTGTGCTACTCTGCGCCTGAGATAGGAGGTATCCGGGAACAGTTGCTGTTATAACATCCAGATCCCTCCTAGCCTAAAAATATTTTGACCTCTATGACCACGCCATTTTAGGTACTTTGAAATCTCAAATCAATTTGATACTGACTGTATACCAAGGAAATTTGACTTTTTTACTATCAAATTCTACTTGTCTATCTAAAGTGTTTTTTTTTGTTTTCTCTTTAAACTGCAATAATTCAATTTTACCGATACTTATAAGCAAAATAATATTTTATAACGATTATTTATTTTACTTTCAGGATTGTATAAGACGGTACAGTCATCAGCAAATAATACCATATGATTTGTAATAAATTTCGGCAGGTCATTTACATAAATAATAAAAAGTAGTGGACCCAAAATACTATTACACCTTGTGGAAGTCCATATCCTTTTGAACTCCCGGGCTTATTTACACATTACATGTTTTGTATCAGGACACATTTTGATAATATTTGTTAGAACATGTTTTATTTGTTATGTGACTTCTGTTTTTGACATAAGACTTAAATAATTCTAAAATGTTACTCCTAATATAGAACATAGACAAAGACCCTTGACATGTCCAAATATAACGCATAGATAGTCTATCTTTTATCTACTCTAGGATAAATAAAACTCAAAAACCTAAATTTATGGATACATCCTTAAGGAAGTCCTTCTGATTTAACATTAAGATACGATTCCTTTTAAAGTAGTCATACAAATTATTGTATATGGCTTTTTCAATTATTTTTGAAAATGTTAGAGTTAGGGCTATATGTCTGTAATTATTGATATCTGATTTAACATCTTTTTATGGAGTGGTTTAATTATAGTTGTTTTTAACATAGATGAAAAGACACCCTGCTCGAGGTGTATATTTATAACTTAGTACAAGAACAATTATGTGAGATACGGATTTTATTACTAATACACATGTGTCATCAAAATCAGTGCTCTTAGTTATAGTTAATTTATTTATAATAGTATGAATTGCAAAAGGACATGGAAAATAGATTTTGGCGAATTATCTATCCATGTAGATATTATTGGGATATTATAATATTATATGTAATAATTTTATACTAAATCTCATAATTAGTTATTCTAATTTTAATGTGTACTAATTTTTTTTTAATATCTTTATATTAAAATCAACACAACGACCTTGTCATCACTAAGGGTCGACGTTGAGCACAGTGGTTGGGAGTAGAGTTCTGCTTATTCTACTCCACAGTGGTCCCAGTATTCTCTCGGTGAAATGCTGTTGCTATTGAGGTTACACAGTCTGCTGCGAAACAAAGTGCCCTTACGTACATCGTTGGTCCCCGACGTTGTGAATGGCTTTGGTCCGGCGATCAAATTTGATCTGCCAACGTGAGGAGGGCATGACGCCCACAACCAATGTCTGCGTAGAAGCGGCCGATCTATAGGTTTCTCTTCGTCAGGGACGCAAACCGTTACATTTTGTTTCAAAATAATTTTACTTATTACTTACGGTACCAATGTAGTAATCACTATTCAGTCTGTTTTATAACCTTTACAATGATACAACGCACCAATGAATTGTGGAACTGTTAATCACTTTTCTTACAAAAATTATGAAGACAAAACAAATACGCTGCTAATTGTTTGAATTTTAACAGAATATCAATAGAATACTGGCAAGTTAAGTTACTAGCCAAAACTAGTCTATAATGGTTTTCGTATTGCACCAATTGTAATATGTACGTAAAAACTGAACTCCAAAATATTTTGACGTCACTTAATTTATGCAATGATTCAAAAACAACATCATTAGTGTGGTTTATTTGTGTTCATGATTGGTGTTTCCCACTTTATACGGACTCATTACGATTTTACAACAAAACTTGTTTTCATAGCACATACATACGTACATAGGTACTGGATTATATAATTAAAGGCTTCATTAAAGGCATCAAAAATACATTGATTAAATTGTTTAATCAATCATAGGCACTGTAATAATAATGAATGCCTGATGGACGAATAGAATCCAAGAATGGTGGTCACCTTATCCATTGCGACGGTAAGACATATTATGGTGTCCTAGTGCGCTGATAGTGAGTTTTAGATTTTGACTGATTTTCACAGGAAAGAAGAGCTGAACCGTTTAGTTTAAGAGTGTACAATTTATACTCTAAAATGGTGGCTTTCAAGGCCAGCACGTATTGTCGTGTGGGGGAAAGGAGAAAGAGGGACCAGTTGGAATAGCTCGTCAGAACACTCTCCATTATAAAAGCTATAAAGGACTGCAACAGCGGCGACATCTCTTCGGAACTGCAGAGGCTCTCAAGGTACTCGGTGGCTACGGCACTGTTAATAAGGAAGTTAACTGTAAGGAGTAGCAAATGAACCATCGGGATATTTCAGCGGTGGTAGTAAGGACTGGCAGTAGTTGGAATTTAGCCCATCACCAGAACTTTGGGTTACCAATAGGGTATGCGACGAGTTCTTGACAAAGTTGCGCCATATACTAGACTCTTACGTAAGCCGTCTTACACGTTCTAGTTGGTTTGTTATACGCTGCTTTAAGGTAATCAATGTCGCGGTTGCCATAAGCACGGGCCATCGGCCCTTGCGCGGTAGGCTGATTGTTTTTGTGCAACAGCGTGAGTGCACTCACGATTAGGCCAGGAACGGGTCTTCGTTCTGGTGGCTTCTTTGTAAAGAATGTAATATTCCAAACCGACATTCATGCTTTCCATCTGACAGAGTAGAGTTGCTTTGATGGGATCTTAAAATAGAAAATAGAAATCCATTGAAATCTCCCAGAAACACCAGTTCAACAGTCGGAAATTGCTCCTGCACTTTATTTGCTGTCCAACTCAGATGGTCAAAGAGATGAGTTAAATAAGAGTTACCGGAATGAAGCCAACAGGGGCACGTGTAGATTCAGCGCATACATTTGAAATTCACGTGAAGGCAGAGCATAGAGAAGAATGGATTCTCAAGGAAGCGTAGACAGTGACAACAAACATCCACCCTGATGTAAAGACATACTCCAGCCTTGGCGAGGAAACACTCCTCAACCAAATAGCTAGGATAGTAGAAATATGCCATGTCGGTAGGGCAGCGGATTTGTGTATCCAAAAAAGCGTGGTTGGCCGTACCGTTTCATGGTGCTGAGGGACGGCGCCGAGGTTGGATGGAGTCGACGGATATTTGTGCATTTCATCTCAAAAATTAAGTTGGCGAGAGAGGAGAATGCAGCTGTTAAACTCATATGCTTTTTGCTTTTACTGCCATGATTAAAAGGAGGAAAGCTAAATGAGGAGAGGATGATGGTGAAGTAAGGCAAACGCAAAGGGTCCCGTACCTTCTCAGAAGTGGTCACTGGATTCACCATCCAGTCATTAAACGGCACGAGAAGCCACTCCGTGGATTATTATGACTTGTCTGTGTAAATTGACCGATTTGTGTAACCGGATAAGTAGATGGTAAACCGTGGTTGAGTCCCTTTCTATGCTACAGATGGCCAGCAGCACCACCATTTGTTTATTTGCTAAAATTATTATATTTTTCTCATTTATGTTTTACCTTCACTTAACTATTTATTTATGTTTACAAATATTTCAAATGTATTATCGTAAATGCATTTAAAGGTGATTCTGAATAAATGAAATAAGTTTCAGATTACGTTGCAGTACGCTGTTTTTTGTGTTTATCTGGTATTTATGTATAATTAAATATTTTAAAGGATATTAATATTATTATAGGTCTCAATATTAGTCGTACTTCTATTATGTAACTACTACCGCATGTCGGTGTTATGTAGGTTCTTAGAATGATTTTTTTTTAAATTAGTTTATGGACGGTAATCGTAAAACACACGAAAACGGAAAATGAAAACTTTTGGAGTAAATAACTAACACAAAAATATACCACTATTTATCTCGTAAATCCCAAAAAAATCCTTATTAATTCCGCCGGTTTGAACATAACGTTTATCGTGAGATATCACGCGAAGCCTGTTTGGTGTGACAGGCGGAAACAGGACATTTCCCGACACATGTCAGCATCGCTTTAAACAACCATCTGTTGTTAATACGCCGACCCTTATTTTATTTATGATAGTGTTTTATGACAGTATATTGACGGCTGAGTCGTAAACTGGTCGTAATTTAGATCAAGATGTATTTCATATAAAATCATCATCACGTTTTTATCACATTTCATTTTTATCCACCTAAAACGAGTATTAAACATTTGAAAAATTCATTCTATAGACTATCAAATTCATTTTTACGAGCTACTACCTGGCTGTAGGTTGTATCTCAGTTTCTGAACCTATCTTTCCTTTCCAATTTGTCTTTTTTGTCTGTTACTTTCGCAAAATATTTATATCCCTAAGGATTGTAAGTGTCAGATTAATTGCAAGCCTATAGGTAACGTCTACCAGTGAAAAAGTCACAGTTAGACGTAAAGTATTGACAACATTTTAGCCAGTGTCATAACCGCTTACCATGAATCACGTGATATTTTTATTTTGTCTATTCAAAGCAACCGTACTCACCACTAACAAATACGTGTAAAATAAATATTAAGAGCCTACAAGTTAGGGTTATCCTGACAGAGTTGTCAACTTTAGGGATCTAATCACGTAGTCTGGAAGTTAGGACATCTTAACTTGCCAGCATCAAACATGCATTATGGCGAGCTCGTTAAGGTTGGCCTTGTAATTTTGAACATTTATTCGATTAAAGTGACTTTACAATTTTAACTTAACACTATTTTATAGTTTAAAGAATGTAGAAATAGGACAACATTTACTATGTCGTCAAAGTCAGTCATTGGAAACGATGAAGAAATAAAAACTCTGTGAAAGAAATAGAGTAACTTTTATATTAACATAACTGCAAGTACCTAAATATGAGTGTGTACTCAGATTTATACCTTACTGCGTAGGGGTTAGACTTGTTTCAGAGCATATTTACGTAGTGAGTTTTCTAAACGTATAAATAATTAGGGCTAGATTTGATTATTTTTTCTTGATTGAGGATAATTTGTTATTCTAGCAGATTTTTGTAACAGCTTGTGAAGAGCAGGTTGAGGTCTTGCGAAATTATTCAGTATTAACAGAATAAGAAAATAATGTTTATTATGTAGTAAAGTTTATGTGTTAAAAATCTGAAATATCAGTGAAGTTTATTGTTTTAACCCCTCTTATTCTTCACGTGTGGAAACCCCCTCGGGTCATCATCCCACCGGGTCTTGCGGCGGGGTGGTGTGTCGGCATTGGGCCGACTAAAACCACACGGTGTGCCACGCTGTGCCTGAGATAGGAGCGGTCTGGGAACAGCTATTATTACGACATCCAGTCCCCTCCTAGTGCCTGTCCGCTAGCTCGGGCAACATCTTCGGATACAATTCTCTATTTAGGCGACGTATGGAACACGCGGACGTCGGCTCCTCGCGGCTGGCTACTGTAGCGGATGGAGGGCAAAACCCGTCCCGTCCACCCGCGGTCACACTCAAGGCGGCATGAGGCGCTGGGACGCGCATCTCCGCCGATAAACTTCGGCTAGCACTTTCGCTTCCAAATCGCAGGGGGGAATTCCGGCCAAGGCGCATGCCGACTCCATTGACACGGTGCGGTAACCACGTATGGCTCTAACCGCCAATATCCTCTGAGGACGCAAGAGGCGTGCCCTTTTCTGTATGATGCACCATATAGTGCCATTGACTGGATTACCCACGTGTGCAGCCATCTCGTCGCGACACTGGCTCTACCGAAATCGAATTGAACATATTCGCAAATACATACTTCAATTACCAGCTTGAACCTACTGCTCCGTCCAAACATAATCATGTCAGTTATCGCCGCAAAAAGCAACCTATGCTACTCGCTGGTATTATAGCTTTCCACTAGCGAAAATTTTTTAAACTGGTTTGGAAGTTAAAGCGTGTCAGCTGCCTAACAAATAAAACCTTATATAATATTAGGATTAGTTGTGCGTGATTCTAATTTTAAAATTTCTATAAGAATATCATAACGGTAGGATTACATGTGTTACTTAAATAATAAGTAATAAATGTGCTCATAAAGTTAATTTGCACCTAACCCATCACGAGGAACAGATAACAACTTCTGAGGTTATATTAAATTCCATCCTAAAGAAACTTTTTGAGATAAGCACGCTACGTAATTTCATTTGCGCCGTTTAAAACTTGAAGTTCACGGAGTCTGATTAAATTTTTAACAATATCTTTAATTTATTGATGTTGTAGGAAGTTTCATTTGAAGTGCTCAGAGTGAGATTTATAATTATTTTCATATTTCGAGTTATCTTAGGAGATTAACAGTTCGTGTTACAAAAAATGCTGTGGTAAGTTTGTTACATAAAAACTATATCTTCTATTAGAGGCGCATAGCCAAATTCTCTGGAGCCTTATGTAGTTAGTAGGAAGGTAAATGCAGTCACAGTTAGAAATATACATTATACACATTCGATTTGCCTGGATATATGTATTATCATGGCAGTTTTTACTTTCTTTCAAAAATACGAAAATGTTATTGCGTTATATTTTGTCAAAGAAAGTAAAATATATTGTAATTATCTTTAATTCGTAAAGAACTTAAGTGTACACAAATATATTGCCTGTTGTTACGGTGAAGTATGAACGGATATATTTATAATTTTTTAAACAATGTTTTATTCCACATAAATAAAACATTCTTTAAAAAATTGAATATCTTAAGGTTAAAGTATATGATCTTCTTCAAGAGGCGGCGCGCCTGTTGAAGAACCCCGACGGGTGTCTCTCTGGTGGTCGGGCGTATTGAGGCGCTGGGATTACGGGTGGCCCTAGACAAGACGGAGGCCCTTTTGTTCCATGGGCCTCGTCGTGGTCCACCCTCTGGCGCCTCCATATTAGTCAATTCGGTCCTCGTACCGGTTCAGGCCCAGATGAAGTATCTGGGCCTGATCCTCGACGGCAGGTGGCTCTTCGACGAGCACTTCCGACAGTTTTCTCCAAAGCTGGTAGGCGCTGCTTCTGCCCTTGGGCGACTTTTGCCCAATTTTGGTGGAGCCAGCGTTGCGGCGAGACGGCTATACACGGGAGTTGTACGGTCAATGGCGCTGTATGGTGCACCAGTGTGGGCGATGGCTCTGACCGCCCAGAATAGGGCTCACCTCTGGCGTCCTCAAAGGATATAGGCGGTTAGAGCCATACGTGGTCACGGCACCGTATCGACGGAGGTGGCGTGCGCCTTGGCCGGAACTCCCCCGTGGGATTTGGAGGCGGAAGTGCTCGCCGAAGTTTATCGGCGAACGGCTGACTTCCGGGCGGGTAGTGCCATACGGCCCCGCCCGAAGAGATACGCGAGTGGCGAGAGGCCACTCGTCGAGCCACGATGGCTCGTTGGTCGTCCCGGCTGGAGGCTCCACGTGCTGGCTTTGCCGCCGTGGAGGCTCTCCAGCCGGTCATCGCCGAGTGAGTGGGGCGACAGCACGGGACCCTTTCCTTCCGACTGACGCAGATTCTTTCCGGGCACGGTTGCTTCGGAAAGTATCTGCACTCGGTCGCCAGGAGGGAATTGAGTCCCGCCTGTCACCACTGCGACTGCAGTGAGGACTCGGCTCAGCACATGGCGAACACGTAATTTCGCGGAAGGAGGCGGCGGAGAAGGTCCGGGGGGACCATCTCCACTCGGACCCAAATCGCCGCCGGCGAACCGGGCGGCGGAGGCGCGCGTACCAGCGCCTCATGCCGCCTTGAGTGTGGCCGTGGGTGGACGGGACGGGTTTTCCCCTCCATCTGCTACAATGACCAACGGCGAGGAGGTGACGTCCGCGTGCACCGTACGTCGCCTAAAATAGAGAGTTTATCCGCAGATGGTGCCCGTGGTAGCGGACAGGCGCTAGGAGGGATCTGGATGTCGTAATAGCAACTGTTCCCGGATCCCTCCTATGTCAGGCGCAGAGTGGCACACGGTGTGGTTTTAGTCGGTCCAATTCCGACACACCACCCCGCCGTCAACCCCGGTGGGGTGACGGCCCGAGGGGTTTCCACACGTTAAAAAAAATACAATCTTCTTAAAATATCATTGAAACAAAAAATTCAAAAAATAAAATAGAAACAACCCTATCCGTTTCTTCCCCATCATATTTCTCGTAAATAAAATTTTACACCACACCAAATTTCCTTAATAGTAACTGGTAAACAGATGCTTTTCCCTTAAGGGTCTGTCCATTTAGGGGTCCGTTGAAAAGCCGGAAAAGCACTAATCCATCACAGAGAGTTACGACGTCCTAGTAGATATATACGAGCGTGGACCCCACGCGAAGTTTTACTCCTACTGGAACCGTTGATTGTTACGTTAGCGAGAATAACGTTTGTAACTTTATTAAAGATTATATGGAGCAAATGTACGAAAACAACAATGCAACAACAACTGTTACACGAATCTATTTATATATAAAAATGTTAATTTGATTTGTGTAAGCTACAAGAACTCGAAAAGTTCTGCACCAATTGAACTCCAATTTTAACATTATAATGTTGTACTTCCCGCCGATTTTGGCCACGGCAGCCAGTCTCAACGGGGACCAGCCAACTACGCAGGACATATTATAGTACACAAGTGTGTGTGCAAACACAGGTGCACTCTCTGTTCCCTTACTCGCACAATCCGATGTGACGGTTATCCAACACCTTTGTGTCGGACGGACATGATACTCGTTCCTCCACAACATTTTACTTAATTTGTGTTGTATTAACAAGTACAGTTATCTAAATTAATAGGTTATACCAATATATAATTAAAAATATCTTTACGTCCAGATCTTTTACATAAATACACCTAAACCTAATCGTATAGTTTACTATTAACATGTCATATTGTTCCACTGACTTTGTTCCAACTTATGTATGAAAACTCGAAAGCTACTCTCTCTACTAGCTACTTCTCTAGGTAGTAGAACCAAGCTGGTTTCAGCACGAGTGGATTGGCTCGACCGGAGTAGTACTACCCTCCCACAGAAGACCAACCTAAAGCGTCAGCATCCGTGTTGTCGTATTTCGTTGGTGAGTGTGAGACCGGAGGCCCATCGATGCAGGGGTGACAGTTATCGTGGTAACTGTTTAACCCTTACACTGTCACGATGACTGTCATGCCTTTTGCGTTCCCAAGCGGGGTGTGGAAAAGCATCTCGCAAGGCCGCCATAGTGTGGGTCACCATACTGCGTTTTCAGTATTTGTAATGAGTATGGTGAAAACAACTCTTGGATTCTATTCATGCTTTCCATTAGGCAGAGTAGAGCCACTTTGGCAGGCTCTTAACATAGGAAAAAAATACTCAAAAAAAGTTGTATATTCAAACCTAACTTATTATATCACACGTTAAGTTTAATTACGTAGGAGGAGAAGTTAACGAGAGTTATGAAAATAATGCAAAATACTAGAATGAAAACCTGTAGGTAGGTGTATTAGTAAATACAAACGCAAAAGTTATGTTTAGACTGATTTGCCCCTTTTTTGTTGTCGTTGTTTGCTATGTTGAGTACTTTCTTATTAATTAGCTTTACAGTCCACTGCTGGACATAGGTCTTTTTTAGGAAGAAGGTTTTAGGCATTTGTCTTTGATGCCATCTAATTATAACCAGATATTATGACAGTTAAATTGGTGATATGTTAAAAAATAAATACGTACTCTATAGATATAATACGTATTTATTATCTAGTTTCAGAATTAAAAGAAAAAATCTCGGTGCTTCTTGAAAGCGAAGCCCACATCTAAATCTGTAATAATTCACCTTCAAAACAGATTTATAAGAAAAAAAAATACATATTATAATTTAATACCTAAATACCTGTACTCCTAGCCGAATTTGGCCACGGCACTCAGTCTCGACGGACACCAGTCAACTGCATAGGAAATGTTTTAGTGCACAAATGTTTGCGTAAACACAGGTGCACTCTCTGTTCCCTCACTCTCACAACCCGATAGGACGGTTATCCGACACGACCAAGGAGAGATCTTCATTAAGTATGCAAAACATTTAATTCTACACACAACAACAAACAAGCCACGGAAAAAAAAATTAAGTCGGAAAAATAATATTTCACTCCAATTCATATCCATAATTAGAATAACCACTAACTCACGAACGGAGAATAACAAAATAAAAAAGTTTAAAAAGTTGCGAAAGTTGCAGGAGGAATAAACATTGACGTCACGTTGTTTACTCAAAACGGAAAGAAACAAGTTGGTATCGGTACGCGGAACGGGACAAAACTTTTGTGGTTCTGCACAGACAAACAAACAGTCAATCTAATTACGTTTTCGGCTGTAATGGCGGGAGAGAACAAAAGGAAGAGTAAATGTCTGGTATAATCTTGTGTTATTTTAATCTTAGACCGCCTTGCACTCGATTAATTGTTGGAACTATTCGTTCTTGGTAAACTCTTGTTTTATTTTTTCTTAGCCCGTCTAATAGCAGTGGAATTCTTTATCTTTGTAGTTGTAGTTGGCAATAGACGGTATAATTGTTACGTTCCTTCAAGTAAATAAGGACTGTTCAAAAACATTAGGTAATGTAATGTTACCAATATTAAAAGTTTCATGAAACACAGACTTATTTCTTACAAGTTAAGAACTGACCACCGGTGTTCTTAGTCGGTCAGTTGGGTTGTACTTATTTTCAACCGTAATAGCAAGCACTCCATAAGAAACACTCTAGTATTAGGATTAAACATGTGTTGTACATACCTCATAGTCCGTGTAGTGACAGATTAAAAATGTAGTGTTAATTAAAGAATAGGGGTGGTGACCCCTATTCTTGTGGTGAATAGGGGGGGTGATTCCTATTCTTTCCATGGGTGTTGTAGGAAGTGACTAAAGGAACAAAATATGCAAGACAACATAACTGTAAAGAGAAGGAAAATTCGAAAAAAATCCTATACCAATACGTCTGGCCAGCGTGGTATACTAGTCAAACCTTCTTGTTAAGGAGAAGTCTATGTCTAGCAGCGCACTGTTAAAAGCTGTTAAACACAATGCAAGTTGTAACAAATACGTTTACAGATCGCTGTCCTAGTCAACTAACTGCATATTACGTTTTAATTATAATTTGTAATTTAATGAAAAGTTCAACAGCCCTTTTTTTCTTTTACGTTGATAGGGTGGAAAATCCCTTCAGATCTCCGGTTTCTCAGTGACTCAGGAGCCAGGAGTATGCGGTGTTTTCACTAAAAACCACCCCGGCGGTCGGTCACAGGCGTCCTACTCTGAAGGAGATTCGGGTCATGTTGTTTCAGGTGTCCTCCAGGATCAACGCCGTGCCTAGTCAGACCCTCTCCTGGGAGACGCTAAAGAGGTAGCCCCGCTGATCTGGTTGTGGCCTTGTGGACTTGCGGCCTGATCATATTTTTCGACCAGGCAGCATTGCTGTTGCCGACCGCAGCGATTTATTCACCGCCAGAGGTCCCTATTCCCTGGCAGCTTACGGTCTGGGGATCAGCCCTCTCCCGATCCCGTTCAGCGGTCTCTTTCTGGAGCATTAAAGCTTCACAGAAAGAGATCACTGCGCCCCAGCCCTCCTCACCTGCCAGCATGGCAGCAATGATGGCTGGCGGACACAGATCTCGTCCGATTTGTCCAACTAGGACTCCTCATTCAGACGCCCACGTAGGGGCATACCAAAGATACAAGTGTTTCGCTGTGAATCTCTTTCTAGAATCGTCTGTATGCTCTTCTACAGTCAGGAGTTCAGAATAAAATGAACTCCTAGCTTAAGTTGAGATGTTATCATTCTTATGTTTGATTATTTTCTTAATAACGTTTACGTTTGTAGAATGTTAACTTCGCTAAGCTTTTCGGTCAGTTACTTCAAGATCATGTAAAGTGACACTCCGCAACATTAAAATGATATAGGTAATACATTGTATCTAGTTAGATCTAAAACTAAAAGATTTGTTTCTCCCTTTTATTTACTACGTATTTTACTTGATAACTTTTTATTGTGTCTATATCTTGGCAGAGGCCACTTCCTAAGAGGCTTTAAAATCTTTTCCATGGTCTATTCGAGACTCTTTTATATCTGAATAAAGGCTCGACTACTTTATTTATTATTTTATTTGTCCCCGCACGATTTTATGTTGTTACTTAGAAGGAATACGGCGTCTTTTTACTTTTATTATAAAATGTAACGAGAATGACGCGTATCCGTGGCGGTTTTTAGTAGTCTTATATGAATATATGTAATGAATCCTTCAAACTTAAATGTTTTCTGCGTTTAAGATTTAATTCATAGCTAGAATGCAAGCTGTCATTTTGGTGGATGGTAACAGATTCTTGTAGACTACTGTTTATAAAAATAGCTTGCATAAGGAACGTAATGAAAATAAAGTCAAGCTTAAATAAAGTATTTTATTCGCAATAAAAAAACAACGTTTCATTTTAATATAGTGAGTTTGTACTGTAACAAATCACGAGATGGTTTTATTACATTTTTCTTTCTTATATTAATTTTCCATTTTTAAGAAAACGTACCTAGTATTTTTTTAGATGTATTTATTAAGTGATTTTATATTATCATCGTAATTTAGTTGGAATTCTTAAATTTGGTATAGAAAACATTTAAAGATACCTTTAAACAAAATCACTATCAAATCCTTTAGCTGAGGTTTCATTCAAAGTGAAATTATCCTCTCAAAAGTTATTTATAGATCATAGATAAGTCTTCATAAAATACAAAGAAATACCTAGAACAAGTTAATAATCCTATCGTCTAAGGAGTACATTGTAAGTTAACAAGTAGATATTTACACAAAGTTACACAAAATACAGAATAGATAACATTAGAAAGATAATTTCATTTGGCGGACTTACTTTAGCACACTCACAAGACACTAATGTCTTTTGTAATGAAATTAGAACCTGTTAAGTTGGAACTTTTCACATAATTTTCAATACACAGGTGACATAATACATGTTAACAAAGTATGGAAGTGTCAAAACTATCGCACAAAATTGTTTTGTTACATTGTCCCGTTGGAACGCTGTTTCATAATGTCCCATAACTTGAACGTAAACATTAGGTTGTGCTACTTAAAGAGAAACGCGGATAGCGACGCGATTTAGACTTAAAGTAGTTTTCATTGTATTATTTTTTTTAAAACAACTCCCGCACTAGAAATTATTTTCAATGTCGTAAGATATTTCAGAAACATTCATTCGGACGGATACAAGGAACACTCATTTTTTAGTCATCGATCCTTGTTAAGTATGTAAGTTTTCATCCCTTCTTGAATATAATCAAATTATAAACTAATTCTCTTAAGTCTAGGCACTAGCACGAGCAAATAAATCTCTTTTTTTTATAAAATCGCTCTTGGATTCTATTCATGCTTTCCATCAGGCAAAATAGAGCCACGATGGTAGGTTTCTTATTTGAAAAAAAAATGAAAGCCTACCAAAGTCACTCTACTCTGCCTGATGGAAAACATGAATAGGATTCAAGAGTGGTGATCGACATCCTCACTGTGAATGCAGACAATGCAATATGGTGACCCACGCTATGGCGGCCTCTATAAAATCTATTCAGTCACGGCCATATTGGTAGATTTTTTTTTGGAAATATACTTATATATCCAAGTAATTATTATAAATAATGATTATAATATAATGATTTAGAAAATTGTATATTTTTTAGAGGGAAAAAGTAGTGACCACAACTTATGATACCTTTATGACGGAAGCGCGTAAGTTTATTTTACTTTCATCAATAATATTTCAAGTGACAACTGCAATAAAATTCATCACACATCACATCATCACAATAGCAGCCTTTTATAACCCACTGCTGTACATAGGCTTCTCCTTAGAAATGAAGGTTTGGCCTACTATACCACGCTGACCTGACAAGTTGGTACAGGATTTGTATAAAGTTTTTCTTCTCTTTGCAGCGCTGTTATCCTGCATAGTTTGTTCCCTCAGCCGGCTTCAGGGATACCCACGGGATGAATAGGGGTGGTGATACTTAATTTTAATTAGTTATCACCACATGACTAATTCAATCACTAAATAATCAATCAATTATTATAATGTACATCCTTAACCCATACTTTGTTAACCCCAATTTATCATCTCTCTTTAAATATTTTATTTAAATTAACACTTCAAATTTAGAATTAAATCAACTCCTATCCAAGCAATCAAGATGTAAACTCATTTGGAAAATAAAAAAACCCAATTTAGTACTTTCCGCTGTTCTAATACACCATATCCCCTGTCAAACCGAGCCATCACGTGCCCTCCGAAGTGTCGCCAACAGAGCATGCAATTAGGCGACGTTTTGTGCAAATAATTAAACCCAGAGTATTTCGGTCCTCAGTTCGCACCTCTTAATTTACAAACAGGTACCGTGTGAATTTTACCATTCGTAAGTAACTGCTGGGATAGATTAAGTCGTCTGAGAATGTCGGGTGAATGAACATGTTAGTTCGTCGTTTGGTTTATTTTTGTTTTATACTATAAGTGCCGTGTTGCGGTTGAAGCCAAAAAGGTCATTAAAAAAGGTGACAATCGTATTTACTTAACTCGATAGCATTGAATACAGAAGTTAAATTTAAAAACAAAAAAATTGTAAAAACAACAGAGACAAAAGTTAAAAACGTAAATTTTGTAAATTATGTTTTTGAATTGCTAAAACTAAAATAATGGTTGTTTTCTGTGGGGCACTTATCAGAGAAATAATCAATAAAATTTTGTAATCATGAAAGAGCCATACTCTAGTAATAACGATATCATGAACTGTAAGTAATGTTGCCGGACGGTCATGCCGTGGGCGTACCACACATATCATTAAAGTATGAGAATCAACTTATTTTACGTCCATGTCATGACATGTGTGGTTTACATAAAACAACAACTGCGACAACGCTCTCTCGTTGAAGACAAGCGTCCGCAACGTGAACACAATACGAAAATCCTATACGCCTTGGACGTTAAGAGACAAGATATTTATTTAGTATTCAATGCATTAAATAGTATCTGCTATAGAAGATCGACACATCGGATTAAGTCGTCTGGGAATGTCGGGTGAACATACTGACTTCCATTTTATTTCTGTCTAAACTGTACTCGGACTGGCAAATTACTTAGAACATTCAAGCTAACAGATTTATGTTCTTTACTTTTAATAAAAACCTGGTTTCAGCCAGGGATTAATTTAGTTTTTATGCTGCCTAGGTTGAGTTATAGACGGTACGGTACCTCCATTTCAAATTTAATACTTTTTTATTTTAGGTAAAGAATAGTTTCTTTACTCTTATTCAATAGATCAACAATATTGGATTTTATGCCCTTTAGATAAACTAAAAGATTCAAAGTCTATTGCTAAAATCTCTGTAAGCTTTAAATTTATCTGCAACGATTCGTATTTTATGAGCTGTTTCGCGTAACCAAATGTGTTCGTGTATATTGATTTAGGTTTCATATTATACTACATCAAACGATAATAAATGTATAGTTAACACCTTTAATAGCCCACTGTTAGATATAAGCATTTTCTTAGAAATAAGGGTTTCAGCCTACTATATCACGTTGAACAATTAGGATGGTGTAAAGCTTGCGCCTGAGGGCCGTTACCGAAGAGGTGATGAGCTGTGGCGGCGTGCCGTTGGCGGTGTTGTTGGACATCGTCAACGCATTTAATAGTCTGCCATTTAGCTGCATCAGGGAAGCACTCTACTACCACAGAGTGCCAGAGTACCTAAGGCAACTTGTAACAAACTATCTACAGGAGCGTACCTTCATGTACGAGGACCGAGACGGACACATTGGTCACAGTCCGGGGGATGAACTTTCAAGAGGCGGCGCGTCTGGCCACCGCGGGTGTCTTTCGAGTGGTCGGGCGTATTGAGGTGCTGGGTATGCGGGTTTTTAGCGTCGCGACGAGACGGCAATACAAGGGGGTTGTCTGGTCAATGGCGCTGTAAGGTGCACCGGTGTGGGCCGCGGTTCTGACCGCCCACAACAGGGCTCGCCTCTGGCGACCCCAGAGGCTATTGGTGGTTAGAGTCATACGCGGTTATCGTACCGTATAGACGGAAGCGGTGTGCGCCTTGGCCAGAACTCCTCCGTGGGATTTGGAGGCGAAAGTACGCGCTGAAGTATTATTATCGGCGAACGGTTGACTTTCGGGCGAGTAGCGGCATACGGCCCCCGCCCGAACAGATATGCGTGTGGTAAGAAGTCGCTCGTCGAGCCACGATGGCTCGTTGGTTGTCCCGGCTGGAGGCTTCACGTGCTGGCTTTGCCGCCGTGGACGCTCTCCAGCCGGTCATCGCCGAGTGGGCAGGGCGACAGCACGGGACCTTTCCCTTCCAACTGACGCAGATCCTTTGTGGGCATGGGAATTGAGTCCCGCCTGTCACCACTGCGGCTACAGTGAGGACTCGGCTCAGCACACGCTGGTAGTTTGTTCTGCCTGGGCGACGCAACGTGGGTCCTCACTGCAGCTATTGGAGAAGATTTCTCGCTACCAGCCGTCATATGCTCCATGGTCGGTAGCGACAGCTGTTTTACCGCGGTCACAACCTTCTGCGAAGACGTAATTTCGCAGAAGGAGGCGGCGGAGAAGTCCCGGGAGGACGATCTCCACTCGGACCCAATTCGCCGCCGGCGAACCAGGCGGCAAAGGCGCACGTACCAGCGCCTCAGGCCGCCTTGAGTGTTGCCGCGGGTGGACGGGACGGGTTTTACCATCCATCCACTACAATGGCCAGCCACGAGGAGAAATAAAATAGAGAGTTGCGGGGAGCAAATGGTGCCCGCGGGAGCGGGCAGGCGCTAGGAGGGATCTGGATGTCGTAATAGCAGCGGTTCCCGGATCCCTCCTATTTCAGGCGTAGAGTAGCACACCATGTGGTTTTAGTCGGTCCGATTCCGACATACCACCCCGCGTAAACTCAGTTGGGGTGACGGCCCGAGGGGGTTTCCAAACATTAAAGAAAAAGAGCTTGTTTTAAGTTTGCCTTCTGTATATCATATTTATCTTCAAAATGACTAAGAAGAGTTCGATGTCAAGCTATGGTTGATATTTATTTAATTCTGTAAAAGAATGAATTCAGTTCGAACACGAGTATTTTTATCCACATCTTCTCTTTTGTCTCCGTGTCTGTATACCACTTAAGCTCGAGTTATATCAGTCAAAAGACCATTCATTCTCTTGCTTTCACATGAATAAGCACCAAATTAACTTCAACGAACACAAGTCTGAAATATTCGAATTTCGTATGTTCTTTAAAATGTAAAATACGCTTCTATGAATTTCAAACATGAATTTTCAACGCTCTATTCATGTGGAAATGAACATTGAGATCATTTCATTTGTCGTAGGTTCGACTCCAAAATTTTTGTGTGATAAACACGTTCATTTGTTCTGTGTGTGGGTGTAATTTATCTGTGACGTGTATGTATTTCTCAATATGTAAGAATATTCATCAGCAGTGTGGTTACTATAGTACAAGCTTTGTCTAGTTTGTGTAGTGGCCAAAATGTTGGGCGACGCCGGCAGGCTGCTCATCGGCTTCGTGAACGCTAGGATCACAGTCCTGGCGGCGAGACCGACGAGGTGTTACAAATACCTGGCATCGGGGCACACACGCACCAAGTGCGTCAGTTGTTTCGACAGCAGCGGATTATGTTTCCGCTGCGGTCGACCGGGGCACAAGGCGGCAGAGTGCTCTGCCGCCCCTCACTGCCCGGTGTGTGCGGCGGACAACAAGCCTGCCAATCACCAGATTGGGCAGGGAGGCTGTAAACCTTCTTGCAATTCTCGGCAGGCGTCAGGGGCTAGCCAGTCAGGCTACTTCTGACGTCGTTCGTGCGTCGATATCGTCGCCCATGGAGGAGGTTGTAGAGATGGTCGAGTAATGGCCCAAGTCTCCAACCTCCTAGTCCAGACGAACCTGAACCACTGTGCCGCAGAACCTTTTCCTGCAAACTATGGCACAGTGGTCGATCGGTGTTGCCGAAGCCGCGGAACCCTATTATGATCCTCCCCGTCCAAACTGGTTAGGTGACCGGGACGGTTCCGTGGCAGTCGTCGGCTCCACGGCGGCTCATTCCCCGCCCTTGTCGCTAAACGACAAGGGCACTGGATATGTTGCTGCCGAGTGGGGAGATCACTGTATATGGTGTATACTTCTCCCCCAACCGGAGTTTGAACGACTTCGAGGTTTTCCTTGACAACTTGGAAACCTCGATGCGGCGTTTAACGTCTGGGCACATCTTAGTGCTGGGGGACTTCAACGCAAAGTCCATTGCGTGGGGTTCCCCCAGGACAGACGCTAAGGGCGATGCCGTAGACGAGTGGGCGGCCGCGGTGGGCCTCTGTTTACTAAACAGGGGCTCCACCAACACGTGCGTGCGACAGCAGGGAGGGTCGATAGTAGACCTTTCGTTCGCTACCCCTGTCCTCACCGCACGAGTGAAAGAGGTTGAGACGCTCTCGGACCATCTCTATATCCGATTTGAGCTTTCTCGGTCCCAGGACCCCAGTAGGGGTTACGGGGCACGGTGTTCTTCTCACTTTCCGCGGTGGGCTGGAGCCAAACTAAATAGGGACCTACTAGAGGAGGCAGCCATTATTCACTCTTGGCTGTCTCCGCAGGCCCCGACCGAGGAGGTCGACATGGGGGCTGGTCGCTTCTGCGATGCCATTGCGCAGATCTGTGATGCGGCCATGCTCCGCATCCGAGGTTGCCGGCCTCCACGGAAGGAGGTTTACTGGTGGTCCCAGGAGTTGGCAGACCTCCGTGCGGCCTGTACTCGTACTCGTACGTACCTGTACGTGTATTCGCCCGGAGGTCCTACACCCGTAGTCGGCGGCGACACCGCGAAAAAGGCGAGGAGGATCAGCTTCATAAGGAGTACAGAGAAGCGCGGAAAACTCTGAAGCTGGCCATCAGCCGCGCCAAAGAAATTAAGAGAAAGGAAATGCTGGAGGGTCTCGATTGTGACCCCTGGATTCGTCCTTATCGTGCGGCGCGACAAAAGCTCGGCACGTCGGGGCCCCCCTTACAGAGACACTCCAGCCCAGCTTCCAGCGGGAAGTGGTCAAAGGGCTTTTCCCGCAGCAGGCTGAGCATATACCCCCGTCGATGGCCTTCATGGTCGAAGACGACGGGGTGAACGAAGACAATGTTCCGCCCGTCAGGGAATCGGAGGTAGGGGCGGTTGTTCTACGGATCCGCTCTAAGAACACCGCCCCCGGGCCGGACGGGATACGTGCCCGAGTGCTGGCCCGAGCCCTCGAACACATGTCGGACCGCCTCAGGGAAGTCCTGGACGCTAGCTTGGTGTCCGGACGCTTTCCTGAGTGCTGGAAAAGCGGGCAGCTGGTCCTATTAAGGAAGCCGGGATATCGTGTTGCTGGACGAGGCGGGTTGACTGTTTGAGAGGATACTCTCTGCCCGCATCTTCCGGCACCTCTGTGAGGTGGGCCCCGATCTGTCGGACGCCCAATTTGGTTTTCGGGCGGAGCGTTCGACGGTCGATGCCGTGCTGCGCCTGAGGGCCGTTACCGAAGAGGTGGTGAGCTGTGGCGGCGTGCTGTTGGCGGTGTCGTTGGACATCGCCAATGCATTTAACAGTCTGCCATTTAGCTGAGGCGGCTTGTGGCAGACTACCTTGAGGAGTGTACCGTCATGTACGAGGACCGAGACGGTGTTCTGAGGCAGCGGCTCATGTCGTGCGGTGTTCCGCAGGGGTCTGTCCTCGGACCACTCCTTTGGAACATGGGATACGATTGGGCCCTTCGAGGTCGTCTTCCCCCCGGGCTGGGCGTAATTTGTTACGCAGATGACACAGCCCGGGGAGCGAACTTTCAAGAGGCGGCGCGCCTGACCATCACAGGAGTCTCTTTGGTATGATCCGCCTGGGCGGCGCAGCGTGGGGTCCTCACTGCAGTTATTGGAGGAGATCTCTCGCTACCGGCCGTCATACGCTCCATGGCCGGTAGCGACAGTTGTTTTGCCGCGGTCGCAACCTTCTGTGAAGACGTAATATCGCGGAAGGAGGCGGCGGAGAAGGCCCGGAAAGACGATATCCACTCGGACCCAATTCGCCGCCGGCGAGCCGGGTGGCGGAGGCGCGCATAGCAGCGCCTCATGCCGCCTTGAGTGTGGCCGCGGGTGGACGGGACGAGTTTTCCCCTCCATCCGCTACAATGGCCAGCCGCGAGGAGGTGACGTCCGCGTGTGCCGTACGTCGCCTAAAATAGAGAGTTTACCCATAGATGGTGCCCGCATGAGCGGGCAGGCACTAGGAGGGATCTGGATGTCGTATTAGCAGCGGTTCTCGGATTCCTCCTATCTCAGGCACAGAGTGGCACACCGTGTGGTTTTAGTCGTTCCGATTCCGACACACCACCCCGCCGTAAACCCCGGTGGCGTGACGGCCCGAGGCAGTTTACACGCGTTAAAAAAAAAAAAAAAGTGGTTTAAGCGATCGCCACACTGTTCTCTACTACGCTAAGTACTTTGGGTTCAAACCTCACATGGGACCATGGCCACTGGGCCAACCGTGCAGTCGTATAACTATAACATCATGTTAGAAATAAATTTAATATTATTAATGTACTTTATTGCAACATTTAGATGTTAAGATAAATAAATCCATTTAGATAAAGAACCCGTGACATTTATGTAAAGCAACCTAAAGCTTTCGAGGCAGCTAACACAATTGTAACAACAACAAACTTCTTGAACTCTATCATGAAAAACCCACATTTCACACTTTCAAGTACCTTTGCGTGATGCTCGTTCGTGTAATACAACACTTTGGCCGCAGGCTAACCAGTTTAACTGAAAGAACTGCCACACTGCCATCACAAAGTAATCTTTAGCATCGATCATTCACAAAGCGAAGCTTCGCTCTATGTCACCTCAGTTCACATTGAAAGTCACGTGTGATGTCAGCACGCAGTTTGAAAATAAACGAAAGGATTTATGTTAGGAATATTTCTTAATTGAAAATCAACCTCTTTTCAAAGAGTTCTTTGATTTCAAAACGTTTGATAATGTTATTTTTTAATCACACTCTTAAAACCCTGATACTTTATAGCGATTTACAATGATAAGTATGTGATTAAAGAGAACAAAAATAAAATTAAATATAGTAAAACATAATTAACGTACTTTAAGAATTGAAATTATTTTCCCTTTGTTTTAATCATATTAATAAATTTTTCATTTAGAGCTATTATTAAGAACGTTACGTATAGTAAAACTAGGTAAGATTAAATAAAAAAACTTCACCTAATTAAACATTTAAACATGACAAGTATGATGGAACAAAAGGAAATACATCAATATTAACAAAGCCCGCATTCCATTGCGAACATTCCATTGTGACAAAACGGAGCGTTCATTGTCTAGACAGATTTAGTCGAAATATAAATCGCCATATCCAGAGTGGCGAGATTAAATCGATAATTAATATATATTTAGTCGTTATCATCATCATCATAATAGTCTACTGCAAGATATTGGCCCTTCTTTAAAAAGGAGTAGAAATTAACTACATTATAATACTCATAGATACTATTATCTTTAGTAACATTTCATAAAGGCGTCCGAGAGGGATGCGTGCTTTCTCCTATTTCATTTAACATTTATGAACCAATTATTAGAGTATTGCAGTGTGATGTCGGTTATCGTAGTAAACGTACGTGGTAGTAGCGTATGTTCTTCCTCGAAAATCAAAGTATCGCTATGCCAAATTCTATTAAAATCAGGGTAACAATTTAACCGTGAAAACGTTGCAGACAGAGTTACTTTTTAATCTATTAAAATAAAAATGTGAAAGTATCTGTCTCTCTGTCTTGTATCTCCTCACATTTAAACCGTAGAACCGATTTAGATGAAATCTGGTAAGGAAATACTTTGAATCACGAGAAAGGAGATATTTTATCCCACTTGGAATGGAGTTTGAGTATTTTATATGTCTAATATGTATATATTTACAAGAAAAAAGTACACAAATATTTGTTTTCGTTGTCTAGTACTCACAGTACAAGCTATGTGTAGTTTGGGTCTTGGTGGCATTGTGCGTCAAATGTCCTAAGAACTTATTATTATTATTTTCCTTACTACATTTTATTTACTTTTCTTTATTATTGTTCTCTTTATTTCATATATATACATATTAATTACATTTTTAAATACATAAAAAAGGAAAATAAAAATAAACATAAAAAAACATTAAAAATAGTACACCACTGACATCGGGCACAGGGACCAGACACCGGTGATTAGGGCACCAAAGACAGGAACTTTCTTACTATACCCTATACACTATACACTAGACCCTTGATCCAATCTTCTAACGTGAGCCTCTTAAGGTGTTGGTCGAGGCTCTTGGCAATCAATCGGTGAACAGATATGATTATCGGAACAATGATCACCGAATTCACATTCCATATATCAGCAATTTCATGAGATAGATCCTAATACTTCAATTGTTTTTCTTTTTCAACTTTCACGTAATTCTCGTCATGAGGAACGGCGATATCGAAAATCATTGCGCGGCGCTCTAATCGATCTATCAACACAATATCAGATTTATTGGCAACAATAATCCTATCTGTGATAATGTTATTGATTAACAAAAATAGTAAGTTCGTTTTGTTCATTTATCTTTTTATTAAAAAAAAATCAAGTTAAATAGTTTCAGCGATGTTTAAAAATAACCTTAAAGTAGTACTGCAATAGGACATCCTCAAAGGACAGTAGTATTTTTACTCTTTTTAGTGTAGGTATACTGAGTTTATTCAGAAGATTCTTAAAAATTCTTCGTAAATAACAAGAATTAAAATCAGTAGAAAAACCAACCATTATTTCGCTTTTCCTAATAACCTATTCACCTACAGTCGGTTAGTTATGGGCGTGGCGTTGATAACGGGCAACTGTTTACTTTGTACAACCGCGCCCACTAATGCATCACATTCTTATCTATTCACTGCAGTGCGCTGTGTATCCTCCGTTGAGGGAAATTAGTGGTTATATTCGCAAACAAAGCCGTTGGATAAAACTGGGGCCTAACCTCTAACTTTATGGTTCGACTTTCTGCCCCACAATCGTATGTGTACGTGTTCTACATTTAAAGTGACTACTATTTTTACTTTTGTACAAAGCAAACAAAATACTTGTTCAACAAAATGAAGAACTTGACAAATTAGTAGTACCTTAATGCGTCTTATATGGACCAAAAAAGTAATACTCTGGAGCGAATCACTAGACAAAAGAACAAGAAGAGCTATTATAAGACGGGAAGATGATTTTATATGTATTTAAATATAGTAATAGAATAGGTCTTAATTAAAACGATCGAATTTGTACGAAGAATCGGTGCTTGCTCTGTACGTTTTGAATACATAGTATACGCCTCAATTTTACTGTCAAGAGATCTCCACGTGTCACCTCCTTAATGGAGTAGTGTAATAAAATACAAAAGACTACTTCTACCAATGCTTTACTGTATTATTCTTATGTAGATTTTAATATAAAGGAAATATAAAGCGAGAGAGTCGTACTTTGGCATATAAAGACTGTGTGTGTGTGCATCTGACTGTAAATGTGTGAGTTACTAGAGACCAAACTCTACCCTTCTTCCCCTATTCATATCATAACCAAAAATAGCAATGACTAATTTTCTATTTTATAATAAAGACACAATAAAATGGTGACCTAAATCAATATATTAAAGAAACAATCGTCTTAAATAGTAAGGCTTCCTACACACGATCATTCCAAACAGGATGACAAGTAATCGCGAACGCGACAGCACTCGATGCGACATCTCACGTGACTTCGTTCCTATCCATTTCATTTCACTTGTCTAGAGCAGGCTGTTGCTGTGTGATGTTACGTGACATATGGCTGTGAAGCTCATCGCGCTAAGTTAAAAAGGTTTTAATATCACTCGAGTTACTGATCAGAATGGAAAATTTTCGTAAAATGTACAAATATTGTTATATATTTGTGTTAAAATAACAGGGGTTCTAAAACAATAAATATAAGATTTATTTCACTCAAAGGAATATCACTAAAATATTTTTTCTGTAGATTTCATTTTTAAAATGAAATCTACAGAAAAATTGTAAAATTGAACACGCTAGTAGTTATTTATTAAAATAGAGACATATTGGCCATATATGAACATATTCAGAATTTAATACATTAGCAGTTTCTATGGAAATTTAGGATAGCAAGTAGACAACCAATCGAGGAGAAAAGGTTCAATTCTGGATAGTACGTCAACTAAGTACATAAACATATTTATCAACAAAACAAACGAACTGTATGTGTTGTTTAATTACGCGTCGCTACTCGACCGGCCTCTGATAAACGACTCTCTAGCTGTTCTACTTCATGACATGTTCAGGATTTTAAGCCTCAGCTCCCTAACAATACTCATTTACATTTCCTATTGGGTTAGCTTTGGGTCGTTGATCAATAATCACTGATTAGAAGCGGCTTTCGTTAAGCAATATTTGCTCTTTCCCCTTCCATTAGTATAAGGATAATAATTATATACAATTTAAAGAAATACGTTTACAAACAACTTCAACTGAAGTTGCTATTGACTAAGAGAGTACTTTTGATATGTATAGGGGGACAAATGAGCAGACAGAGCACCGCACAGGTAATTGACTACCACCGCTCAAAGACACCTGCAGTTCAGAAGTCACAAGTGTAACCCCTCCCTCCACAAATAGGGGTAAGAAGGTGTTGGGCTCCTGTAATCTCACTCTATGAAATACAACGAGAAACTTCTTTCACACTGATATTCTGTGAGATCGTGGTATAGGATAGGCCATGAATTAGTTAATGATCATCAATCATGTTGAAACAATGTTAAGAAAAACTCATTTGATACATTGTAAAAATTGTTTATTCACAAGACAGATAATTAATTGTATTTTTTTTTAAAAAAAAATTCATTGTTTAAATGACCACCATTTCGACGTTTGTACTCTTCTAAGCACGCACCGAAATTTTGATCTTTTATTTTACTTGACGTAGTATATTTGGTTTGTTGATGTAAACACGATTCTTCAAATAATCCCATAAAAAGAAGTCTGCGGGCGATAGACCTGGACTTCTGGATGGCCATGGAATGTCGTCTCGTCTGGAAATCAGCTTTCTCGCAAATATGTTTTTGACCACTGGCAGGAAATCAATGGACGTGTGACAAGTGCCTGCATCTTATTGAAACCATGTGTTACGATTATAACCTATCCTAGTAGCATCGGTCCCAAGAACTCCTGTAATATGTTTACACGGAATGTTAGATTCAAATGCTACCAATTTTTGGTCTATCTTATATTGCTTCCGTTGAGAAGGCGCTATTGTGCTGAAGTAGGGCTTTCCAACGATCAAGATATATTTGTACAAAGTATAGCTTAATAATGGTTATCTTATAATCATCATCATCAGCTTATATCAGTTCACTTCTGCACAAAAACTGTTCGAATTACATATGGTTTGCACATGGCAAAAAACGCATACAAAATGTAAATATTTATGTACGAGTATACGCATGTTTGTTACCTACTTTTGCTGTAAATGGACTATATAAACCTTTATAACTTGAGATAGGTTATCCAAGGGGGTGTTGGATGTAAGTTGGGTATGTAAAACAAAGATGTTAAACGGCCCAACATTATTCTACGTAGAATAGTGATGAGGGTCGTGGTTTGACGGCACCCTAACTTGTATTATTTTAGTACACTGCAGTTACATTATGTATAATGAATTCGTACATAAATTGACTGTCATTACGTTTACGTTTCCAAGTTGGGCGAGAAACAACATCACGCTAGGCCACTATAAAGTCATCATACTGAATTGTCTACTCTCACAGCGAGTATGGTGGCCTCAACTCTTGGATTCTATTCATTCTTTCCATTAGATAGAGTAGGGTCACTTTGGCACCTGAGTGTGGCCACGGGTGGACGGGACGGGTTTTCCTCTTGACCCGTTATAGAGGCCAGCCGCGAAGAGGCAACGTCCGCGTGTGCCGTACGTCGCCTAAATAGAGAATTTTACCCGAAGATGGTGCCCGCGGTAGCGGGCAGGCCCTAGGAGGGATCTGGATGTCGTAATAACAGCTGTTTCTGGATCCCTCCTGTCTCAGGCACAGAGTGGCACATCGTGTGGTTTTAGCAGTTAGTCCGATTCCAATACATCACCCAGCCGCAAACCCCGGTGGGGTGTCAGCCCGAGGGGATTTCCACAAGTTAAAAAACAGAAATAAAAGAGGTTCATTTGGCAAGATCTTAAAATGAAAAACACCGAAACAATATAAAACGTATTAGGTTGTATCTATTCTCTTCGGGTTAAGATACAGGTCAGTTTCTGGTAAGTGACTACAGTCAGCCCTGGATTATCATAAATCAAGAGTCGTAATTGCGCTACCTACACAGGTGCCTTGACTTCCGAGTGAGTGCGTCAGAGGAATTGATAGGAAGGGTTTAAATCCATTGATACTTGCATTTGCTATTCGTAATGTGATCACTCTGGTTGACCCGGCTCCTATGCACCGAAACATTTCATAGATCTCAGAATTTCAAACTAAATTATATGTCAATTAAGGGCAGTATTTTTGTTTTGAGATACTTAATATGAAAGTCTCAATTTGTACTACTTGCTTATATTTTACTCCTATCATATTGTAAAGTGAACAGATTTTGAATATATTTTAACGCTGTAAATTTCAAGCAAAAACGAGATTAACGAAAATGAATGAATATCTTTCTCTAGACAAAGCTAGACGACACGTCGATAGACATATAGATAGAGATGAAGATATTTAATTCATTGACGTGTAATTTAATGTTTAACACACCTGGCTGGTTTTCGTTAAAATATTTCAAGATGCTTTTAAAATTATTTTTTTTCAGGTGAAATAAAACACGTATTTCAGTAATTCAGTGAACTGAATTAAAAGTGAAATAATTAGAAATTTCTATTCATATTTGAAGTTCGAGTAAAGTCTACCTCTGTATTATTATACTCACGCTAATTTATATCATTATTTTCACAAAAATTGAATCTAATTAAAACTAGTTGGTTCAATTAAAATACAACGAAGTTTGAATATATATTACAGAAACAGTAATTATAGTTTGAGTTATGGATATAAATGCTTTTTAATTAATTTTTACGGTAAATTAACACAAGTTAAAAAACGGAGCATCTTAGTAATTCAAATTTGAAAGAAAGAACTGAAAACAAGTTTATATTCGTAGCATAGCCTTAATATTATTGATAGTAACATTTACAACCGACTTTTTTTATGCTATCTATTTTCATTAGGTATTGTTACACAATTCTTTCGTTACTTTTTAATGAATGATTGGAACCCAAATCTTGTCTCCTAATTTTAAGAAGGGGGAACTCAAATGCACAGCAACGCTCTTGTACTTCTCGCGTTGCAAATGCCCATGAGCAGTGGTAGACACTTACCATTAGGTGCATTTTCTAAAATGCTAAATCATTGAATATTTTTATTACCTTACCATTTATACTTCAAAAATGAAATAACTACCAGTTAAATTAAAAACCAATAAGCCTAATCCCTATTCCCTTAAGATAAACACTGTTTTCGTCCTATAACTAATTTAATAAAAAGGACGGGGTAGGTCATCCTAGATCGGTTTTACGCACCAACATCCAACGCCATTAGAGGACGCACGGAGTGGAACAATTTAATTGATTTATTTATCCCTATATCCAATTAGGCTGGCACCAAAAATTGCTTGGTGAAATTTAGGGAGAATTCTCCTCGCTGTCCAATACTTGATTCAATGAACAGGAGTGTGATAGATATTTGATACGTGACAAATATTCAAATTGATTTTGAAGCTTAAGTAAATTTGAAAGGATTTTAGGTACATATATTTAAAGTATTATGTATTTTTGATAGCTTTTAGCATAAAATAAATTCATGTTTCGATAGAAATTCGTACGTTATTAATTGAATGATTGAATACAAGAGCTTCATATCATATAACTTAATTGATTGAAATGTTTTTATTAAAAACATTGAAAATAATCACTGTCGTAATTAAAAAGGTTATTTACAAGTATAATCTTAATTCCATGAGTAAAAGGCTTTAGACAAAACATTTAACGATTATCAGCACTAATTATAATTCTAAAATAAAACTGTAGGTATTTTTTAAGAGCCTGCCAAACTGACTACTCTGCGGACGGAAAGCATGAATAGAATCCAAGAGTTGTGGCCACCATACTCATTGCGAATGTAGGCAAAGCAATATGGTGATCCGTATTATGGCAGCCATTTTTTAGTTTTAAGGAGTGGAAAATCTCTTCGGATTGTCGGTCTCAGGCGCCCTACTCTGAGGGGCACCTGCATCATGTTACTACAGGTCTTTTGTAGGATCGACGTTGCGTCATTGATCGAGGCAGGCCCCTCCCTGAGGGAACTTGCAAACTCTTCTTTCCGCCTGTTGGCCTACTGTCTATATTTTGTATAATCTACCACCAGAGGTCCCTTTTCTCTGGGAACTTATAGGCCCGTCTATGGATATTGTCGCTGCCGATATTCTCTACGCTCAGGATCAGCCCTCTTTCGATCTTGTTCAGCAATCTCTTTCTGAAGCATTACAGCTTCACAGGAAGAGATCATTGCGGACAGACCTCCTCAATCACTGATCTTATTTAGATACTCACCAAAGCAAACGTGCCCAGTTAGTATCTACGTTAGTCAGTTGATGACGCGACTTTGCTCCCTGACTATCCAAACTTTGAGGTTGACAGAACGGTATTTATTAATACATTGGCGTACATTCTGTAGCTGTTCCAGTCGCTCGCGCCTCTTTGAAAATACCTGACAGTGAACGTTCCAACGCATTTCGAACTTGTCCTGGTCTTCCCGGCTCTCAACACGGCGGATAAAGCAAGCTTGGTCATAGACCCTCGTTTCCATATCCGCCGAATATCAGAAGGTGAGAAACGTGCCAAGACTGTTTCCAGCCCCAACGAAATGGCGCAGTATCGTACAAGCCGAATAGCTTAAAAACGGCAGCGGGAGGAGGCTGATAGGCGCTTAGCTCATATCGGCACTCCCTAAACGGCAATGGATCATAATACCGCATAGCAGAGGTAGCAAACTTCTTTCCACAGATCTCCTAAATTAAGCAACAACCCTGTAGGGATCCCGCCACCCCCTGTACTCAGGTAATCATCCGCTCGAAATGCTCCTCAAAGCTCCAGCAACTGCCTTGAGTGAGGCAAAGCATGACATGATACCTAAAGCATGATAGTCATCGTGACGATATAAAGTTCACATATTTACCACGATAAATGTCTCCCCTGCATCAATGAGCTTCCGATCTTGCACTCATCAACGAAAGAAGATCAACGACAACACTGATGCTGTCACTCTAGTTTGGTCTTCTGGGACAGGGTTGTTCTGCCCCAATCGACCCGATCCGTCCGTCTACTACTCAAAATTTAACATAAAGTCTGATTATATTTGATTGATTGAAAATTTTAGGCATTTTTATAGGTCAGCGGCCTTAATGCCCAGGGCATCCTCTACTAGTCAACCTTAGGGTGGTGTAGAAACCTTGTGTTTCCATGAATCGATCGTGGTTTTTTCGAAATATTAGAAATTTGGTATTACACTAACAGTTTTATGTAAATGAAGTCTATAGATTTATCTTTAAACCATTCTAAGCAGCTATTCAAACGCTTCAATTGATAAAACATTTCAATTTTCTTACAATCATTTCAGAGTAAATTCGTGGAAATTTTAATATCCGTTAAGCCAAACTTTGATCGGAGACCCATGTACCAACAAAAATTATGGACTTCATCAATCACCAAAAGAGCCTCTTTAGTTAATGTGACTTCACAGTAATGGGTGCCTTTTAATATAATAGGTATAATTTGACTAAAATAAGATGATAGTAACTAATGAAGTGGTCGCAATTTCAACTTACCATTTGAATTATTCAAGTTAAAACTTCTAAATACAAATATTTATGTTACTTTTATGGTTGTTTATCTGCGCTACAAGAATTATAAAAAGGTTTATTATAATCTTGTAAAGTTAAGAGGCATCATTAATATAAGAATAAATTCTAGTTCTAACAATTGTAATCATTTATTTATTAAGTGAAAGACGACGACACTTTTAACAGATTGAAATTAAATACGGTTGTACAATCTCAAGAAAAATAATTCTACTTTCTTCAACTTTAATCTACCTTAAAAATTGTAAATAAAACACTAGGAAGAGTACATTTCAAACATAAATATTCATACTTTTCTTTTTCGCCAAACTTCAAAGTACCCACATTTCGCAACAAAAATTAGTTGAACAATGGTGTAACTGCAAATATATTTACGGGTAACAAAAGGCGGCGAAAGTATAATTAATGTCCTGTAGAAGTTAAAATTCTAAGAAAGTTGTTTGTTTTAATACCGTAGAATGTCACGTAGTCTCATTACGGGTTAAGCATCGTTCACCTAGTCAACCCTCTTGCGCTAGTGTTGCCGCTCTGTTTGTTTTTACTATAGTTATTTCGAGATTCAAAGTCATTGTGTTTCTATTTTTATTCACATGTATGCCCAACATAAAGTATGTTATCAAAAGTACAATTATTAACACAATTAATTATTTATTTATGAAAAATAAATATTATTAAAGTTAAGAGTACTTTGAACTGGGTGTAGGTACGCTAGAGGGCTCTGTCTTTCCCGTAACAGCCAATTCGTGGTACTAACTCTTTTTTTAATACGTCTGGAAACTCCTACGGGCCGTCACCTCACCAGGGTTTGCAGCCTGGTGGTATATTGGAATCCGATCGACTAAAACTACGTGGTGGGCCACTGTGCACTTGGAATATAAGAGAGATCTCTCATATGTATCCCTCCCAACGCTTGGCCACTACTTTCGGGTGAACGTTCTATTTGGGCAACGCACGGCACACGCGAACGTCGTCTCCTCGCGGCTGGCCTCTGCCACGAATGAAGGGAAAAAGCCATCCCTTCCATTCATTCAATTCAAGGTACTACCAACTCAAGCTAGATAATAGGCCTTTCTTTTCTTCCCTTCTTATACACGTTTCTATTTAGTATACCACGCAGCAATCTTCTATTCTTGCTATTAAATCTTTAAAATGCCGATTTGGTTTATATTACACTACAGTTCGTACTAAAATTATGAAATAATCGCCGTTTACAATAAAAATGTAAGTGTAATTTGTCGTTGATTCGGCAAGGAAACTTCTTTTAGGTTATTGACATGCCATTTCATGTTAACTGGACTATTGCTGGACACTAGTGCTCAAACTAAAAAGGGCTTAAGGATCCTTAAAGATAATTGTTTATATATCTATTAGAAATTATATAAAGAATAAAATACTTTAATAATAAAATCATTATGTAGTATATTTACATACTTATTATGTTTTCACGTGATCCTTCATCACAAGCTCTTAAAGGTTTCTGACCTAAAGAACTTTTGACAAAATTGTAATAACTTTTCAAAGCGTCCGAATCGAATTAACCTTATCACTGAATTTTGAAAATTTTACTGCAGATACAAATTGGTTTAGCAAGCTTATTACCCCAAGATTCAAGGCAAAAATTAGGTCATCGACACATACCTTTCATGTTACTCAAAGCAATTTCCCCTTAATAAGCCCGAGTTCCGACGTTCGTTGGTGAAACAAAGGTGGTTTCAAACACGAGCATCGTGGAATAGGCTCGTTAACTTTTCAATTTTCCAACATAAGCTTCGGTAATAGTTGTGTAACGCCAGTGTGGCCCAACCCTATTATTTAGAGTTGTTACGACCACGGGACACGGACAATTGTTTATTGTTTTTTTTCAGCTTGATTGAGATTACAATACAATGGTATATTGTTTTTTCAGGAGTCGGTGCTTGTTATAAATGGAACATAATGGTTCTCTGTTAATGGTTAGTAAGTAGTTCCTTTTACGTCAAGGCCTATTAATGATTCATGTAATATGAATTTGTAATTAACAAAGTAAAATAAAAATAAATTGGAACGTAAATATGCCTTGAGTACAACTTCACTCATACAAAAGGTATGAGTGTACACATACACACACACACACACGTGTGTATAAATCTGATAACGATGATATATATATATATCAATTACAAAACTTAAAATGATATAAATATATGTTATCTAGTTTGTTTATTACATTTAAAAAATATATGCCACGTGCAAAAAGGAATTCTTCTAATACAAGTGAATAAAACTTAACAGAAAAGTTCCCAATTCTCATAATATAGGTAATATTATAATAGTTTGAAAATGAGTATTTTTACATTCTGATAAAACCGAATGTTAAAAGCCCACGAAGGACAGGAAATTAAAGTCTTATGATAATTTCACTTTGTTACAAAGTTAATACTATCGACAGGAGAATCCTTTGTTCCTATTTATAAGGAAAACCCGTACAGGCAGGAATTTGAAATCTGAAATAAGTAAATTATAAAATAATTATATATAATAGCTTCAAAACTCTACAGGAGTCTCCAAGAACTTAATTATTTTTTAAGTATTTACGATATAAACAACATTTTTTACGACACATTTTAAAATAAAATAAAAGTTGGATTAGTTTGCAAGCTTTATAGGTATGTTGTAAAAATATTACGCTTTTTCTCTAATAAGAAAAAGTTACAGGTTACGGGCCGCGGCCGTGTTCACTTTCCATTAGCTCCGTTCCATCATTACCGTCTACTCGGTAGACGCTGCTGTTTTATAAAAAAAAAGTTCTCTTATACACTTTGATGTGACCATAACTAACAAATCCACTAACTGCAATAATCCTCCAAACAATAAACAAAATATTGGCATTTTGTTAATAAATTTAAAACTAAATGTTTAATATCAATTATAAAACTATTACTTGCAAGCTATTAAATTTAACTATCATAATACAAGCTAATAAATTTAATCACCCACACATAAACAACATATTAACCCACATATAGACAATAATTTTACATAAATCAATTATTGAATAATAATGTAAATGATCTTCACATCTAATAAGTTATAAAGAATTAAAATAATTTCAAGTCAATTAATGTTAACTACCAATGAAACCGGAGCTCTATTGATGCAGGGATGACAGTTATGGTTTTAACTGTGTAACTGTCACGATGACTGTCATGCCTTTTACGTCCTCAAGCGGGGTATGAAAAAGCATCTCACAAGGCCGCCACAGTATGGATCACCATACTGCATTGTCTGCATTTGCAATGAGTATGGTGACCAAAACTCTTGGATTCTATTCATGCTTTCCGTCAAGCAGAGTAGTCACTTTGGCAGGCTCTTGATATAGAAAAAAAAATAGAAAAAGAAACTAGTGAAATATAAAGTATGACAAACTGAAACCAATGAGTACTCACTGAACGTACGAACTGATGTACTAACCTTTCTTTTGAAATAATTGACACAATTATAAACTACTATTAATAGCAGATATTTTGTGTTTGTGTGTGTTTTTCTACTAGAAGATACAGTAAAGCCTGACGAATCTCTCCATCGACACATACTCATGTCTCATATCTTACAATTGATTTAGGAATATAATGCCTTTGATAAGATATTTCAAAATTCTACATTCAAATAAATCATATCATCATCATCATCCACTGTTAGACTTAGGCGTCTCCTTGGCAAAGAGGTTTTGTTCTACTATACCATGTAGCCAGACGGTTTGATATAGATTCTTTCTCGTTGTAATGACATTGCCTCGCGTGGTTTGCTCCCTTAGTTGCCTTTTACGACACACCCATGCGATGAGTAGAGGTAGTGACACTCCGTATGCTTAACCTGTCACCATATAGACGCTCTCATAAACGGAAATCATATCAAGTTCAACTAAAACAATGTCACAACACAGTGTACTGTGAGTATGACAATAGAACTCTCTGAATAATTTGCACTCATTAGCTACTCTATATTATCTGTGTGTAATCATTACATGTGATGTGTACACATATTATATAACCATATCATGTGGAAGTGTTACAGTGTGTAATTCAGTTTATGTGAATCTGTACGGCATTAATTAATAGACTGTCTTCACAATGAAATTGTGTTAGATATTACAATACGTTTAAAACAATTCCAGGTAATTAATAAACTTCGTTTTTACAAATGTGTGAAAGTGTATTAGTTTTAAGAATACCAATTCAATACAAAAAACGTGTAACATTCATATTTTATTTTAACATTTTCAGTTGCTATACTAATATTTAAATAGGCAGCGTTTGTTTATAATTAAGAGAAAAGGCTGTTTTATTTAAATTGTAATCAATAAAACATCAATATTACCATTATCATGTATTACATGTTATATTAATTTAAAATTATTATTCATAAATTATAATTTCAATTCTACCAGTCATTACAAAAATTATTATAAATGACTAAAACCCTATAAATGTATCCATAAGAGATCTTGTATAAATACGTAAATTTATGTATAATTCAAATACTCACATTCAGATGTCCTAAAATACGAACTGCAGTAGTGTTTTTTTTTAGAAAAAATGAAGTGCATCAGAGGGCACGGATTTTGCTCTCCTTTACATCTGTTATTTCACTAGGCAACGGATAATAAAATTTTCGTCCGTAAAATTTTACCTGAAGCTTCAAATATGAGTATGTAAAGTTGATTTTGTTTCTGTTACTTTATTTTTTTAAATTTTAAGAAATGATTTTAGAAAAAAGTGATCAATTAAATACTTCTTCTTTAGATTAATATTCTTGATGTTCGATGATTCGTTAAATACACGTACTATAATAATATTCTATTTAAATTATTTAATATCATTCTTTAGAAAACACTCTGTCAATTTTCGTAATGTATTTCTGAAGTGGTATATTATGTTTATTACTGCCGATTATTTCAATTCCAATTTCTAAGTAAATTATGTTACGAATTTAACAACAAATATTCTAAAGTCTCCGTTAATAAAATAGTTTAATAAATACATACCTTTTTTATTTAAATTTAAAAAATTCCACTTGCATTTAATACTAGATAATATCATCACCAAAAATTCTATTTTATGAATAATAACACACACCGTGAGCATTTCCAATCAACGTCCGAATCGGATTATTACCACTACTATTGAATACCAAAAGTTATTGATGAGATATAGGCTGAATGGCCATCTTGATTAAACTACGCGTCACAGCTAGCTAAAGGTAATAATGGCTTATTGCCATTTCAAATATAAGTATTATGGTTACCTTATATCTCCTCACGAACAACAAAATTGTCGCTCTGTAAATAATTTGCTTCTCTTGTAATCCCTTCCACAATTCTGGCTTTGTAAATTCTTCGTTCTTTGTTCAAGCAGATCTGCTCTGGAATCTACTTCACTTTGAAATCAGAATTTCCTTAAACACTTTCAGTTTAAAAAGAAGTTTCATGACTTCTTTTTTCATAAGAACGTAGAATCATCTAATTGATAGCATACCAATGTATATTCCAATAACAAATTGCATTATAATTGTAAAATTGGAAAATCGCATGAAAAAGTGTTGTAACTTATCTAATGTTGCCATCTAATTCAGTATCTAGGGCGAGATAAAATCGCAGCCTTGTCCCATGAACTCAAATGTAATTCTATCAACTTCGCTATCTCAGTAATAGGATTTCCGCCGCTGAACATAAGCTCGTAATAAAAAATATGAGACTCATTCTGCCATGATAATGTGCTTCATGTTTCTAGAAAGAAACAAACTTTATTTGTAGTAGTTATTTTAAAAAGGTGCTAAAATATTTGTCCCACACAGGCGGGCGTGACTGGTTTTAAACAATTTAAGCAAGAGATTGTTTGAATTCTTGGCCCACACCCCTTCTCTTTAATTTCTTCTTCTCCTTTCTGTAATTCTGAGGGGGACGTAATGCATTTGCGATTTTTTGAGTTGCATAGGTGGCAAAATTCACTTACCATCACGTGACCCGTAAGTTCGTTTAACCTATGTATACCAAGCAAAACTCATCCCAATAGAGATTTAAAAAGGAAATCTCTCTATAGAAAATGCACGACGCAGATATGCTCCATTTATACAAACCATATAAACATCTTTGAAAATATATGTGAAGGAAGCGTGTGTACATTTACAAAATGACAGAGTAGAAAAACTACTTGAGTTCTCCAACTATATAACGTTGGTGTTCGAAGCATCGCTTTTACGCTTATAAATCATTCGAACGTGATAGTTTGTGAGCGTATCGACATTCTTTTCGGCTTTCTCAAAATGATATGTTGAGGACAGCTTCCAAATCAATGTAGATATTTCCGATTTAATCTTTTGATATTCCAGAATTTTATATTTGATAAAAAAATATACATTACCGTGCTAAAATGTAAAGAAAAATACACTGCGAGGAATTTTCATTTACACTGCGAGGAATGTTTACATTGTTTAGAGTAATATAAGAACTCTCAAGTATATCATTTTCGGTAGTAGAATTTTCTGCAGTGAAATTTCCTACAGTCGTTTGCCTATTCAATATTAGAAAAATCAATTAGAACTGCAATATAAAATAGTTCACAACAATGCCGTAAACCATGACCAAGCAAAAAGCATTTATGTTCAGTCAATTTTAGTACAAGATATCATTTTGACGCAATATTTTTTGCCTATACGAGTACATACTACGAATTTATTGATTATACTCTCACTGTTTTTGAAACTGTTATATTTCATATCACCGCAACTGAAACTGTAGTTAGAACAGGCCACGGTTGCTTATTTGTACATCCAACTTGTGATCATAGATCTCTTTGAAGCCACACCAAGTGTTCCTGTGATGCCCTTATTGAAAGGTTTCCCGCGACTTTCCCCAGTTCGACGCGCCACCTTATTGGAGCTACAACTATGCTCTTTCACATCAACTTTAAAAACTAAATATTGATATTTTCGTCTATTTGAACGGGCTCGATTGTAATGTTACTAAGGATTCACTGGAAATCGGTGTTAGGTGTATGAATGAGTTTTTACCGACGAAAAATCCGAAGCGGAAAAAATCCTGGCGTCCACCTGGCAAAGCCGGTCCATCAACACCAAGGCCAAATCGCTTCGGCATGAAGACCATGCTCTGTGTCTGGTAGGACCAGAGCGGTGTTGAAACCCGACGAAACCGTTAATACACAACGCTATCGCCAACAAATGATTAATTTAAACCACGCATTAATCGAAAGACGACCAGAATGGGCCAGAAGACATGGTAAATTGATTTTGTTACACGACAATGCGCCGTCTCATACAGCAAAACCAGTGAAAGACATCTTTTTTGTTATATATTAAGGGCCTGCCAAAGTGACTCTACTCTGCCTGATGGAAAACATGAATAGAATCCAATAGTCGTGGTCACCATACTCATTGCAAATGCAGACAATGCAGCGGCCTTATGAGATGCTTTTTCACACCCCGCTTGGGGACATAAAAGGTATGACAGTCATCGTGACATCGATTGGATGGAATATTCTTCTGCACCCGCCGTACTCCCCAGACCTGGTGCCATCTGATTATCACCTCTTCGTGTCAATGGGACACGCCCTCGCAGAGCAGCACTTCAGCAATTTCGAGGAATGGGGAAGGAATCGTTTGGTGACGTAAAAGGCATGACAATCGTTGTAGCAGCGTAAGGTTCACATAGTTATCACGATAACTGTCACCCCTGCATCAATATGCTACCGGTGTCACCCTCACTAACGAAACACGAGAGCACGGATGCTGACGTTTTAAGTTGGTCTTCTGTGAGAGGGTAGTACTGCCTTGGTCGAGCCGGCCCGTTCGTGCTCAATTCAGCGTGGCTCTACTGCCTACCATATTTGCTATAATAAAAGCTAATTAAAGTGTATATATAATACAGTAAAACAATATTCTTGTTATACTAACACAAGCAATTGAAAACTACATTATACAGTTACAAGTCCGTTACGTCTGTCTCAACTTACCTGCCTTAGTTTCGCAGAATAGAGTGCCCAAACTCAGCCATCCAGAATAGAATTACTCGTACTATTAACAGTGTATCAAATCGCTTATATTCCTAGAAACTGCCAGAGATTGTGCATTGAATTTCTCGGATCGCTTACCAATATAGGTTACATGTGTTGGTTTGAAAACTATTATCTAAATACTCCATTTGGGGGATGGTTGAAGTTCGAAATGCTCTAATTGATAACGGATAATACATAAAAGATATGGAAAGATTATTCACCGAATGTCGTACTACACTTTTATGGTGACAATATTAAAACTAGGTTTGGATTATTCTTTATACGCATTAAATTGAGGAAAACATATCACTTAAAAAGCTTTTTATTTAGATAAACCACTCCAAAATGCATAGCGCCATACAAAGCGAGGAGGTAATTATAAATCATTTGTACCGCGTCCATTTAAATTGCTTATTTAATTTGAATTTCATTATAAAATAGACTTTTGAACTGTGAATAAAGCGGAGGCTTTGGCTAACTTTCTAAATTAAAATGCGTTTGATTCTATACTCCTGTTTACTTATTTAGATGGACATTGTGAAATATAAAGTTCTAAGGCAATATATTTCATTTATACTATTTAAATTTGCAGTAGATACATAAAATATCAACTGTATTCTGTCACACTCCGCTGTGACATATTTCTGCCGCCAACAGTATATAAAAACCATCTTTAAAGCATTATGTATGTATATTGTTTTAAGATTTGAGGTAAATCACGTTCATATATCAACTTAACATTTATATATATATGTAAGACTAACCACGTATACAAAAAAAGTATACGCAGTTTTAAAATAACATTAGTGTAATGCCTCTTTGATGACATTTTATTGTTGTGAAATATACTTTCATTTTTGTCGCAGCAATAGAAAAATAAACAAATGGTTTATTTGGCAGACCAGAAATATTTTAATAACCCTTAAATTTTTCCGTTTAATTCGTTACAATGTATAAATTTCCTTTTGTGAAACATTTAAAAAGGCTGTCAAATGTAACGCTAACTCAAATAAATTAGAATGTACTGCAATAAAAGACGGTACAGGGAAGTAAAAAAAAAAGAAATTTAATCTCGTTGAGGACCCTGTCGCTAATCGGTAACAGAAGTTTGAACTGGGGGGTTTTCTTTTGTATTCCACAACAAAATTGTAGCCAGTAAACTAATTAATACTCGAAATAAAATATGTACCTAAGGGTTTCTAATCAAAAGTCAGAACACTCTGTATTGCTATGACTAGTCTAAATACATATGTCATACAAAGAATATTAAGACGTATTGCGGTTTCTGACTAAGATAAGCACGTATTTAAATTGATATCTATTTACAAGTCATCATTATTACAGAATACTATTTTTGATACGTAATTCTTATGTTTGAATAAGCCGATTGAAAACTAGTTGATCTCCGAAATGCACCGCTAACATTTTTTTTTCTTTTTAATGTAAGACTACGCCCGCACTAAGAATAAATCCTGTATCGTGGGGGATTTTACCAACATTCAAGAAATGGACACAAAGAACAGCCAGACTCAGGATAAAAATTTATGGATCATACAAAGTGTTGTTCCATGTGGGATTTGAACCCGCAACACTCAGCGCAGTAGTGAGCGGCGTGGCGACCGTTTAAAACACTAGGCCAACCGTACAGTCAATTTATTTATCTAGTAGGTACATATAATAATTAAAAATTTGAAAAATCAATGTTTTAGTTATTTACACCAACTTAATATTCTGTTGGCACTCTATAATGACAAAAGATTGTGACGTAGCAATAGGGGAGGAAAATTAATGAAGTTGTTCATTAAGCCTAAGTGGGATTGTCGCTAATATCTGTTGAGATAAAAAATACGCAAAAGACCAAAGATTAAATGCCATGGTTAATTATTTAAGTCTAAACGCTGTTCTTATAAAATATTTTATTTGATTAAAAAATGAACTAATATTAAATTCATAACACACGGGTTTCGAATATACTACAAACTTCAATTCTCACTAAGTAATAATATGTGTTGTGTATTTATTATTATAATAATAATAGATTATAAGAATGCTTATGACTCAGTTAGATTATAAACAGCCTTATAACTCAGTACCACATACATGGCTTTTGAAAGTGCTAGAATTGTATAAAATTGATGAAACTCTGTACACTTTCTTAAGGTCGTGTATAAGTCAATGGAAAACATCACTTCCCTATCGAGGATGTCGGCAGACTGCGATGAACGATATTCTTATAAAGATCGAGTGAGGTATATTTCAATTTCATATTTATCAATACATTTACATCGATATATATAAATAAAATTGAAGTGGCAGTCTATGATTTTAAGAAAAACTGTGTTTTCTCAAGTGCTTTACAGAATACCAATCCATAAACTACCTTTTTAAATGTTGGCTCTGCCTGTCTCTTTGTTTGTCCGAGCTAATCTCTGCAACCGCTGAATCGATTTTAACGGGATTTTCACTTGGAGATAGAGGGGATTCAAACGGGATCATCGGGATTCAAGGTTAAAATTCAAAATTCAAATTCTACGCGAAAGAAGTCGCAGGCAGAACTGGTACTTAAATAAACTTTTAGTCAAGAAACATATGTAAGTGGAGTTGCATCTCATTACTCATGTTCACACGCCGGTCCCCTGTGTATCTATATATGTATGATGTTTCAATGCACACATATATTAAAACAGGGTAAACTACAGACATATGATATTTGTTGATTAGATGCACACATAATAGCAGATAAAATACGCCTAGTAAGATAGATAGCTAGAATAAACAGAAGATTGAAACTTTATTTGTACACCATATTACAGAGTTTCAAGAGAACACATAAAATGTTAGATATATAATGTACAAGGGTGACCTTATTGCTTAAAGCAATCTCTTCCAGGCAACCTTATGACGGACCAAAATGTTTCATAGATACAGTGGCAGTTGACGGTGCATGAGTTTGAAGAAATATATTACTAACGAATATTGAACCTACTTATATGCAGGTATTTGTTTTCTTTTTGTATCAAACTAACAACGTCGATACCAACACCTATTTGAAAGCAATGAGTAATTAAATCATTATTTGCTTTAATAACAGGTAGCCTACAAATAGTTAGTAGAGCCATGCTGATTTCAGCATGAACGGGCCGGTTCGACCGGGGCAGTACAATCCTCCCACAACCTCTCTGACATTTGACACATACCCACAGAAGACCAGCCTAAAGCGCCAGTGTGAGACCCGTGCCCGTGCGGTTGCCCATTGATGTAGGGGTAACAGTTATCGTGATAACTGTTTGAGCCTTACACTGCTACGATGACTCTCATGCCTTTTACGTCTCCAAACGTGGCGTGAAAAAATATCTCGCTAGGCTGCCATAGTGTGGGTCACCACACTGCATTGTCTGTATTTGCAATTAGTATGGTGACCACAATTCTTTGGATTCTATTCATGCTTTCCATAAGGTAGAGTAGAGTCACTTTGGGAGGTTCTTCATAGAGGAAAAAACATAAAAAAACATTTTTACAGTCAATATATTCATATTGTTGGAAAGTCTATTTGCAATTTATAATTTAAAAATCTTGGGTCAACTATTTGTATTCTTCGATATTCGATTAATTTTACTCACACATGTTTAACTATGAATGTGTGTGTTAAATACATTAATAGAAGCAGGTCGTAAATCCCACTTGTGTGTAATGTTATAACTTCGTAAAAGTGAGACTAGACTTATGACAAACTTAGGTTTTTAAAATAAAAGAAATCATGTCTGTGTCATCATTTTTTACCATTTATTTGTTGAACAAACTATCAAACTGTCAACAACCAGAACTATTAGTCAAACTTGAAATATTATTTTTATGTTGGATTGTGTATTTATTACGGAAAGTTAGAGATAATGTAACATTACATTTAAGAGTGACACTCAAGAAGGTGAAACGTGGAGAAACAACTAGTAGAATGGAAAGATGGATGTTTATATACCAAATTTAAATATATACATCTCAGAATCGCTGCAGAACTTTAGTAGATACTTATTACTAATATTTTTTATATGGCTCATTTTGTTTTAGTAAACAAATTCTAGACAAGTGTGTGATTGTTCATACTTCAAATTCGTTTTTATTAAGTTTTTTAGGCAATATAAAAAAATAAATACATTTCTTTCTAAAACTAAAGAGTAGATCGTAAATAAATATACTGTTTCTAATAGTAGACAATGAATCCACATCAATCAATCTCGATCTCTCTAGACGTTGTCAATCTTCATTCAGCGAATATCCAAACTGAAACACCAGATGTGTCACTTACGTGACACGCTACAGAGGAGCTCTATTTGCACTCCATGTTTATGATTCAATTATATCATAAAACCTAATTACAATCAACCTATCCTTTGCTAAACGAAGGCCTCCCCAAAGGAGCGCCAACTATCCTGGACTAGGGCAGTCCAAGTAAACCTGAACTCAATTATTTTTACTGATTACTAGCTACACCTTACAGCATTACCTGCAGTTTTTATTGCTCTTCAATTGGATATTGTTCACTGTTTCATTGGATTTAATTTTATTTTCACGTAGCCCTATTTTTCCGCAAAAATGAAAGTAGCCTTATTTACTGTTTATAATAACAGCTATTTGCCAGTGAAAGTCCAGTCGAAATTGGTGAAGCCGTTACAGATATTGTCCGGCACAAACGGACAGAAAAAAAAATTAAAAAGTGATTCTTTGTTGTTAATACCGAATATACTTTCAGTTGCATTTAGTGGAAAGCTTCTTATTTGAAATTACAGACACTTCAATGTTCTTTATTTGAATATGTTAAAAATAACGATATGATGTGTCTGATCATGATTTATATGTGGATGTGTAACACATCAGTATATCATTAGACTGGTTATCCTAACGCAGGCCAGTTAAAATAAGCCTATTTAACTTTTTATTCCTATTGTCTTTCGTATATTGTCTGTCGTCTTTATTTATTTTTTTTGTCTGTAGGTTAAGCTTTGATTTTCATATATTATGTCATTAATTTTGTATTACATTATTTTACTCATAATAATATAACGTCAGATATCATCTATTATGAAGAATGTTATGTGTACCTATAATGGGCATGCATACCAAGTATATCTGTAATATCACAAAAAAATTAAAAAGAAAATGTTTAATTTATTTACATCGTTTCTAAAGGTAAGTAAGTAAATTTTATAAAAGATCGGCCTATACAAAAATAAACCTTTAATATCAATAGCGGCAACTTAGTTAGCAAGCTATCGTTTGAAAAGTTTCTAAAGAAATACACCTATATGTAGTTCTATCCGTGGTTTTGGAACGCCATTAAAGACTGATATGGAGCATAACGGCAAAGAAAAAAGCTTTCAATCATTTGTTACTTTCGTTTAGGGTACAGGTACTATTGTCTAGTAACTTCTTGTTTTTACATATTTGTATATACATATAAAAGTAACAATTATCGCTGCGGCGTGCTGCGGAACTAACCCGACGAGTGCGGCGAGTGGGGAAAAACACCTACTGACGCGATCTCACATCCAACATCCGGCACTTCACCGTGTCGGTTTGACCTTTCATTTTAAATAATTTCTACCTAGTACTTGATGTATATATTAGACCCTGGCGAATAAATCACCAGGAGCACAGATCACTGACATTTTATTTACAAAACAAAACCTTACCAACCTTTTGAAAAAAAGTAATACTAAAATATGTATAATATTAACGTTAATAGAATATTTATTACTTTTTAATACTTATGAAATGAAATGAAATTATAATAACTTGTCTTTTATCTACTTAACTTTTAAACTATTCCGTTTTATATTCAAATCCAATCAACCTATCGCCGTCCATTGCTAAACGAAGGTCTCCCCCAAGGAGCGCCAACCATCCTGGTCTTGGGCAATACGCATCCATCCGCCTTCCTGAAGTAGTCGTTCCATCGCGCGGCAGGGCGCCCTACACTAAGTTTACCCAATCGTGGTCTCCACTCTAACACACTTTGGCTCCAGCGACCATCGGTTCCTCTGAAGACATGAACGGCCTAATTCCACTTCAACGAACTGATTCTCCGTGCGAATTATAACACCTATATAATTATGTTTAAGAGAATTAACACGTACATGATAAATATTAAATGCATGACTAAGATGCATAGACGATAAAAGACGTCTCAACTAAGAAGCACTGGGTCTGTGCACCGGTCATATGGTCATAGTCGAAATCATAAGTAAAATATACATAATTATAAACTAAAAAAAATCTCTTAACTTATAAAAGAAAAAAAGGTTTAATTATGAACATATATATCACAACATAACAATAACAGCTCTTTACACTCTCTGCGTTTTGTGCTTTAAACTTTATGGTAAATTAAGAAAGTTGTTTTAACATATTTTAAGGGTAATACACACACAATAAAACTGAATATATGTAACAATATATAACTATATAACAATAATGAACATTTGGTATAGTAGACCAAAACCTTCTTGCTAAGGAGAGGCCTACATCCAGCAGTGAACTGCAAAAGGCTGTTGCTAAATGAACATTTTATACGACCTCACCTCAACACTTTTCAAAGCGATAAAGTGTCTATACTGTTGTTATAAAACCTTTGCTTGGTTTACTCTGAAAACATACTATTAAACTTACTTTGGATGGATAAAACCAACATTAGAAAGTAAAACAGCTTATCCATACTTTCTTACTTATTAAACTGTTGTAAGTCCTGAAATTCGTCAAAGAAGCTTTAAAATTGTCTACCGTTATAACAGTTACTTTAATAAAAATAAGGAGACTTACGTAAAGTATAAATTATACTAATAAATATTTCAGACATTTGACACACAACGCCATCTAGTTTCAAACTAAACAGAGCTTGTGCTATGATAACTAGACTAACAGATAAAATACTTATATACTTTTTTTTGTAAAAACATACATATATTTGCAGATCATACAAACATTTTTTCCGACCCGGGAATCGAATCTGAGACCTCAAGCTCAGCAGTCGCTTTCGCTACCACTACACCATCGAGGCAGTCGCAGTTTGTTACCTGGTTCATTATTCTTTAATCAATTACTTTCTGTAGATAAGATTGAAGTTTTAAAGTAATATTAGTATGAGTTCTACTTACTGTAAGTGAATATCGTTGTTATCATCATGATCCGCTATTGACATGTCTTTAATAATAATAATATTTTGGACAATTGACACACAACGACATCTAGTCTTAAACTACGAAGAACTTGTACTATCAGTACTAGGCAACTGATATAAATACATATATGCTTTTCTAGTAAATACATACATATTATACATAGAAAACAACCAAACTCCGAAACAAATATTTGCAAAGTATAAAACATTTGGCCCGACCCGGGTATCGAACCCGAGACCTCAAGCACGGCAGTCGCATACTCTACCACTACGCCAGCGAGGCAGTTAATTCTTTTGTTTTGTTTTGTATCGTATTCTCTTTCGGTTGACAAACCCAGACCTTTAAAGACCAATAACATCAAATGATTTACAATATTTAAAACTAATTCTTCATTGCTTCTTATCGAATAAGTAGAAGGCGACTTAAAGGGTGGCAATACAGTAGTGACAATCACTCATAAAATTGTTATTATAAAAACAAAAAACTCGAAAAGAGAAAAACAAGTATCACAATACCTATATTAGGGTGTCCCTTAAATTTCAAGTTCGATATTTTTTTACGCATACCTTCTTAAAAGTTTCGTAATAACCCTATATTGTCTAGAAAAAAATATTAGTTCGATATATAAACGATAACCCGTGCCGACTTGCTATTTAAACTTGTCGATACAAGTTGCTTAAGTACTGCCCAGTGACCTGTTACGACATGTTTTATTTGCCATTTCGTACGTGATTTTTGAGACTATTAGTGCTTCATTGTTTAGTGCGTAAACATGTCGGTGGAGTTACGGAGTGATAAACAAAATATTTTTCTTATCGGATTGACTAGCTACCAAATAAATGGTGCAAAATTACCATCTAATCGACAAGTTCTCTCAGTCCTATTTTACAATATTCGTGAGGTTAAATTGACTGTTAGTGAAAGTGCAAATCTTGTGATTAGGGAGTGCATCATATATTGGGAAAAAGCAAGAATTCCAACAAGGGCATTTCCTAACTGCGTGAAGAAACTTATTGATTTATATCATGTTTGGAGAGAGTTCCAAAAAAATTGTAAGAAAACTCAGATTACGTTTAAGAGTCGTGAGAACAATTTTATAATTAATCTTGATAATTTGTTTGATATTGCACATGCTGATGCTTTTGAGAGAATGAAAATAGAGGAAGATAAATTATTTTTAATGAAACAGAGAGAGCCAGGTCGACCGGGATGCTTAGGTGGTGTAGATAAAAAATTGGCGGAAAAAGAACAAAGATCTAGACAACGACGATTGGAAGAAGAGGAAAGGATTGTAAGACAAAGAGAATCACTAGCTGTTGCATCTACTTCCACCACAAATAACTTAGACAGTGTAGAAGATTCAGACGAAGAACAGATCTTGAATTCTGAACTCAGCTTGCCGGACGTTCCCTGCCATGAACAAAGTTCAAAAAGAGGTAGAAAGAATCTTATAACACCTAAACTAGTTGCAGCTTTAGATCGATGCCAGTTAAGCATTAGAGATACCGTTTACATTCTTAATGCGGTGGTAGAAGCGCTTGGTCTGAGCAGCGATGATTTCTGTATTAACAAATCCTCGATTCAGCGAATTCGTACTGAAACTAGAAAATCAAGGGCAGAAGCAATAAAATCTAACTTCCAAAACAATGTACCCGACATAGTCACAGTCCATTGGGATGGAAAACTATTACCGGGGTTGGATGTACGGAGTTCAAAAGAAGAACGCTTGCCAGTTATAGCTTCATTTGACGATAGAGAGCAGCTTCTTGCAGTGCCGAAACTAGAAAGTTCTTCTGGAAAACATCAAGCGAAGGCTGTATCAGCAGCTCTCTTTGACTGGAACCTTTATAATAAAGTGCAAATAATGTGCTGCGACACAACAGCTTCCAATATGGGCCGTTTCAATGGAGCTTGTGCTATTTTGGAGCAAACTTTAGGAAGAGAATTGTTGCTTTTCGCCTGTCGTGATCATGTTTATGAATTGGTCCTAAAAGCTGTCTTTGAAACCAAGATTAAGCAAATTACTAGTAGCCCAGATATTCCGATGTTCAAAAAGTTCCAAGAAAATTGGAAAAACATTGATTGTACTAAAATTGAACCATCTCTTAATTTCGTAAAAGCACGGGTTGCCGAGACAGACATTCAAGCGTTGTTACTATTTTATAAGGCAGAATTAGATAAAGGATTTGTAAGAGATGATTACCGCGAATTGGTCGAACTGTGCGTAATATTTTTAGGAGGAGACACAGAGGAAAAATTAAAACTAAGGCCCCCCGGAGCTATACATCAGGCACGCTGGATGGCGAGAGCGATCTATTCTTTAAAAATATGTTTACTTCAGTCACAATGCAGAGTAACTGCGAAGGACAAAAAGCCTCTACAAGATGTTTGCTTATTTCTCGTAATATTGTATGTTAAACCTTGGCTCGAATGTACAGTGGCGACCAAAGCACCTAATCAAGATTTGCGCTTCTTGAAGATGTTAAAAGAGTATGAAAAAGTTGACGCAACAATTTCTAAAGCTTCTATAAGCAAGTTCAGCCATCACTTGTGGTATTTATGTGAAGAGACAGTCATTCTATCACTATTTGATGATGAAGTTGACAACCAAACTAAGAAGAAGATGATTGACAACTTCAACAGGAACAAAATCTCGGATTTTAGCAAACGCTATGACCCGTCGAAGGAAGAACTGACTCAAAAGTTGTTTGGTAAGTTAAATTGACTTTTTGTTGGATTTCAATTTCAATGTCCAATACTTATTTATTTATTTTCAAAATTGTTGTTGATTTTTATTTGTTATTTAACTTATTTTTCTTTTTTTTTAGACAAAGCACTGGATGATTCTGTATCGGAAAAGAGCAAACAATTTTTATCACGACTGCAGATCGACGACAGTTTTCTAAAGGAAGATGTATTTTCTTGGAATAACAATGCTGCTTTTCTGGAGGCTAAGAGATGAATAAGTTATTTGAGAGTTGTAAATGATACTGCTGAAAGGGCTGTTAAATTAATGCAAGATTTTAACGGACTTATCACGGCTGAAGAAGAACAAAAACAGTTCTTGCTGCGCTGTGTCCAGGAACATCTAAAATTGTATCCAGACTGTAAAAAAACTACTCTAAAAAGAAGTTACCCTGAATGATTCTTATTTCTTTATGTTTTTAATTAAAGATAAATGTTCATCTAATTTATTATTTAATTTTATTCACTTAATTCATTGCATTTATAGTGAAATTATAGCAGACTGAAATTTTAGGAAAAAACACGTTTTTTACTAAACTTTGAAGCTCGGTCGGCACTGGTTGCAATTATGCTAGATTGATAAAATTTGATATTTAAGTATCTTATAGCATTAGTAAAAATTATAGAGGGTATGCATTTCGAAATTCGAAAAAAAAATTTTTTTTGTCATATAAGGGACACCCTAACCTATATATATAAAATTGGAACGACTAATAAATTGTTCTAAAGAGATTACTTAATTAAATAATGAAAGAACTACATACATATGTATATTCAAATTAGTCAAATTATGTTTTTATTATTTTATAGTGCTGCAAACAATATTTTGTTACCTACAGGTACAAAAAAACCTGCCAAAACTAGGTTTGTCACCACATGCGGCACCATAAAGTATTTATTTTGACTTATTTAAATATACACATGTACATTATTTGATAAAGTAAGCTTACAAAACAATATATTGGTCAGCCGAGTTTATATAGATACTGTTTTGTTTTACAATTCTTTTTTCTCAATTGCTCAACTCCATTTTGAAAATTTATACAGTCTATGTAACTACCACAATTCTGATGAATTCAATTCCTCAATGTCAAAAACCGTCTAGCCATACACACGTACATTACATTACATAATAATACATACATACGCTAGAAAATCATGAACTTCCTTCCGACGCACTTAGGTAAAAATAAATTAAGTGCTAAGCAACCATACTATAAAGATTAATTATTAACCGAAATAAGCAAAATAGAACTCTCTTCTCAAGTAAATAAAGTCATTTATAGGTTTATTTAAAAAAAAACTTTTCCGTGATAACTAGAATACTTGTTATATTTATCAAGACAGCAGACAGGACAAGTCAATGTCAATAATTACGAAAGTTTATCTGAGAATTTCGCCTAATACCTCTCAGATGTTCATTTCAAAACAGTCAAATTGTTTTCGTATCTATTCAAAACAACTTAAAATCCCGGTGTTTTGGATTTCAACCTGACTAAATCGAATCTAATTTCTGGCCAAATTATTTTCTCGTTAAATCCAAGCCTCGGGCAGAGATCAAAGTACCGTATTAATTTAATTAACTTTGTGTCTATTTACATTATGTAGAAGCTGATTGTAAATACATATCTCTAAAAGTATATAGTACTGTTTTAGTATGTACTACTTTGTTGAAATCTAAATTGATTAAGTAAACATCGACGTGGATCGAACGTAGAACAGTTAGCAAATAATTGTTTTAACATATTGCCATTCGTGTTGAACATTTTGTTTTGGAATCGAAATATGTTAGAACGTTCATCCTATTTGAACAGTATGTCAAACATGAAAGCCATTTTTTCTAACATTTATCTAGTGATAAATCATTGACATCAGAATAATTGTAATTTTTAAATCTACTTTACATGGACGATATTAAAATGTATATAATTAATAACAGAAATTTAATAGCGACCAGCTGTCATTATGTAGCCATTTTCAACCACGAGAAAACATAATAAGACTCTTATCCACTTAGCACTGGTGACGAAATAGAAGCGATTGACGAACATATAGTGTGTAAATATTTAGAATTCCATGATTCCAGATAGATTTAACAAAAATAGACAAAATCAGAGCTTACAAAGAAATTCAAAACAAAACTAAATTAGATTTTGAGAACCCAATTAAATTCACGCCATAGCATCACACATTCATCAACATGTATGCAATAACGATCCATATTTATTCCTTTGAGATTTTAAAGTGGTCTCAGAGCAATATTATTAAATTAAAGCGAACAATCAACACACATATGATAACTGATAGAAAATAACAGTAGAAATAATAGAGCCACGGTGATTTCAATACGAACGTCGATTGTCGTTCGTTGATGAGTGCGATACCGGAGGCCCATTAATTCTTAACCGATATTGACAAAAAAATAACTCCGCCCAATTTATCCGACAGTAACATTCACCCAAAATTAGTAAGGATACAACTCTCTACACGGCAGATACTTAAGATCATCCACCACCCACATTATCATCATTCAAGACTGGAAGTAGAATTTTCTGAACATTTCTAGCTCGACGAAAAATGGCTTAACACTAGTTTTCTGTAAGATTGTATGTTCAAAAAAAAGCTTGACCTTTGTCATTTGATGGCTATAACTTATCTTCGTGGACCTGTACTATGGAGGTAATTCCTCATTAAAGGTCCCACCAATAATGGCATTACGTTCTGGATGGATAATAGGGATAAACACAAATGGGATTTACCTATAGGGCTAATTTACATTGAATCTTATAAATTTCAATCATAAATGTCAAGCTATATATAGGACAAATATCTCCAAATAAATAAAATTATAATGGCTAATTATATTATGAATTATTATACAACAAAACTTTCCTTCTCTTCGCAATGTTGTTATCATTTGTGGTTTTTCTCCCTCAGTCGGCTCTTACAACTCTTACGGAATGAATAAAAGTGGTGACAATCTGTATTTCAAATTCATTACCACACGGTAAATTTATGTTCATAAAATAAAACAAACCATACCAATTTCAAACATATTGTTTTAATGTGTAAAAAAGCACGTAAGCGATCACATATTGGACATAGATTGAAAGGCAAACATTTTTCAATTCTTTAATGGACTCTTGTAGACGTATTTCCATTTAATGTAAGACATTTATCCTATTTCTGTTCATACTCTAGTCCCTGTCTGATATAAACACGCCTTTAGTTTTTTGGGACTTCCCCAACCATAACAGTTACAAGGATTTGGCTTTGGATCCGCAATTAAGGGGTGAAACTTTTAATAACCAACAATTTTATAGCTATAACCGATAAAGGAATTCTGTGCGATGAATGTTTATGAGTTCATGAGCAATTTTATTGGTTTGGAGTGTTCCATTCAAATCTACAAGTATGAGGTCGTAATATGTCGGTCATTTAATCTTGCACGTGACATTATATGAACCATATTTTATGAGTTATTTAAGTGAATTCTTGTAGATTTCAGAGATCGTTTCATCTAATCGTAAATAACTATCATAGATACCTGCAAGTGTAGAGAAGCTAGTGGTTTTACGACGTCTTGAATATTTCAAAAGAGAAAAGAAGTGAATGAAAATTCTACCCTACACAGTTGGACCAAGTTGAGAAAAGTCTTGCCAGCAATTTTTCGGGGTGACAACACTCCGGTCAATTGCCACTTTCAAGGAGTTTATCCAAGAAATCCTCTTATATTGAGAACAGTCAATTTTTTAATGATCATTTTATCACTAGTGTATAATAAATTGTTTTAATAAGTTATTCGTTAACTTTTTCAGCATGTTGATCTCGATTGAACCTGTTTATTGTCTTTTGGTGTTTATAAAATTTATGCCTAGGTTACCTTATTGTGGGAAAATATTTTTTTGGAATAAATATACCAGAACTTAAAAGAACCATGGAAGTATTATAAATTATATAGTACTAACATGTTAGCAAAATAAACTGAACATGTAGGACGAAACATATTTTAAAATAGTTATAATAATAATAATATTCTCACACATCTCACTCGCGGCCATCTGATCCCAAACTAGGCAAAGCCTGCACGTTAGGAACCAAACTGCTGATAAACACATGTTTTTAGACACTACATACATACTTATTGGAGATAAATTACACTCAGACATAGAACAAATGATTGTGTGTGAATTAAACTGGCACAATTCATTAAAGTTGAAGACTTTAATGAATTGTGCTAGTTTAATTCACAAATGTATGAGTTAAAAAGTAAACTTCTTCTTTAATTTTAATTTCTTAGTCTTCGCTAATAGTTTAATTATTCATCCAAGTAAGTTTGATATGGTTGTCAACAAGTTTGTTTGTTTAGTCCTTTGCACACAGGCAACCATATCTTGAGAGATAGTCAGTCAGAGATAGAGGATCAGGTCGTCTTTTTTACGGACCGTGGTTTTTAAGTATATTCGTGTCAGCATAAGTTCAAAGTTCTACAGTCTACTCAGTCATAACGTATCGTTTGTATTTGCATAGGTAATGCCTGGTAATAAAGCCAAATTTGATGTCAGTTAGTTCAATTTTTAAAAAACATATTCAAAAATTTTTGTTGTTTTATAACAGAAGAAATAAGTATTTCATAGTTGGACTCCGCTAACGCTGGCAAACAAGAGGCTATTTATTAAATAAAGAGCTGTGCTATATGAATATACCTAAACGGTTGTAATTATTTTATTACAAATTCGCTATTTGAGTTGCAAGAAAACTTTGACACACATGGGCCAGCTAAACCAGAATAACACCAAGTCCTCGCAGAAAAACGAAGAAATACGAGAAACTCAGTCCAACTGCTTCTAAAGGGGTATTCAAAAGCCGACAACGTATTTGGAACTCTTGAGATGCAAAACTTGACGTCTTTTCGGTTAATAAAAAGAAAAAGAACCATATATTATAGTTATAGAAAGTAACAATTATTACATCTCGACTAGTTGCTCGTCTCTGCTCTAGAAACCATGGTAAGCAACCAGCAAATTGCCAGAGTTGCGAAGACTGTGCGCATCGAATTATTATTAAGTGTCGGCCAATGCCTCGGACGAATGTGGAGTCACGCAGCGACTTTAATGTCAGCTAAGTTATAAAGCCTTCTGATTATGTATATCATTATTTGTTTGTATTCTCTGGAGCACTTTACACGGATAAAGCTTTAATTTATACGAACAAAGCACAGATTAGTTTCAACCTTGGATTATGAAACAAGTAAAATGTTCTAAAAATATTTTACCACTTGATTCACCATGTGATTATTGCTTATACACTTAGGTACGTTTAATGTGAGAATTTAGTTGTATAATTTGTTAATTGAGTTTTCTGAAACTACAAAGTTAAATACTTACAGTATGCAATATAATTATACAAATACTAGACTGCACGGTTGACCTAATTGTTCAAGCGGTCGCCACGCCGCTCTATACTACGCTGTGTGTTGTGGGTCCAAACCCCACATGGGGCAAAACTTGGTGTTCTTTGTGCCCGGTTCTCGTATGTTTGTAAAGTCCCCCGCGACACAGGAATTATCCCTAATGCGTGAGTTATCTTTTTTAAAATAAATAATAATAAATAAACATAAAATATGTTTTACAACCATAGCAGCGGCTAAAATTAGATAACATAGGTGTGGTTATGTATGGCTTTGTTATAACAAAAGTCTCATCATCACGATGATCATCAGTAACGTGAAACCAATAACATACGGCAGAGCCACATCATATATTAGGATAATTACATTCACAGCTTAATATCATTCGCAGTATCAACCGGCAATTGGGTCACATCACAGAGTTCAGACTGAAATCAAACAGAGGTCGAAATAGGGTACCTGGATGAACAACGTTTGAGGTCCTAAGTTTTTGTGTTCAAAAATCATGCATAGTTTACCTTTAAAGCCAATTGAAACCATTTTTACTACTATGCAAGTTCATGGATGTTATTCTGTCAGAATTCTATCTAGAAAGACTTGATTACCTCGATGACGTAGTGGTAGCGAAAACGGTTGCTGTACTTGAGGTCTCAGGTTCGATGCCCGGGTCGAATCAAATATTTGTTTGATCTACAAATATTTGTCTCAAAGTTCGGGTGTTTTCTATGTATAATATATATGTATTTACAAAAAAAAAGTATATAAGTATTCTAACAGTCAGTCTAGTTATCATAGAAGAAGCTCTTCTAAGGTTGAAACTAAATAATGTTATGTGTTAAATGTCCGAAATATTAAAAAAATATATATTAATCAGTAAATATTTTATCTAAATGGAAAAGGTTTTCAAAGAAAATCTAAGTTTTTGTTAGAAGATATAATATCTAGTTTATGTGTACTATAAGACGTATTAAATACAAAAGTCTAGACTTTAGTATTTTTAAAATTTAACAATATTTTACAACAAGTACTAGTTATATTTCATAAATGTGTATCTTTTCATAGGTCTATACATAGAAAAGACAAAAATCAAAGTTATTATTATAAAATTATCTTTTTTTTTAAAGTCCCTGCTACCACTGACTCAACAGTATAAAAATCTTCTTTTAAACGCACATAATAATTAATTATAATATTATTCTAAGTAACTTATATCAAGCAACTCTATTGCGGTCAACTAGGTATTCTAGGAATCGGGTGCAAACATTGGGAGTATTTAAAAAGAAAAGTTAAGCAAAAAGGGTAGGTACCGGTTGACGAAAAATAGTTTCAAGTCTGCATTGCCTAACCAAATCTCTATAAATAGCAAATAAACACGCTTATTTTAAGCTAAAATTTTGACTTTATTAAAAAGACAAGATATGAGATTAACGTTCATGAACAAAACAAATTGTTATCTAACATTATTTATATCGCAAGCCAAGACGAACATTTTCATACTGAAAAACGTATAATTATTATGGCATACGTTACGTCTATAACGAACTAACTTTACAGGGGACACAGTCTGTTTTCGATTAACTCGTGACGTAGTCAGGCCATGTGTCGATAATTAAACTGTATATAGCATGTCAATGTACAAAGCAAGCGCAACGAGCGCACCCAAGTTTGTCCATTATCGGACTTCTAGCTATGTTGGCTGAGTGTAAAGAGGATATCAACTCAATGATTTCTCTTTTAACTAGATTTTAGTTCAAATATTTGTTTATACTTGACTGCTTGGATGACATAGTGGTTTAAGTAATCACCTCATCACTTCTTATCACATCGAGTGTTGTGGCTTTGACCCCCATATGGCACAATGCTTTTTGATTTTCATAAATGGTTATTCTGTGTATGGGTGCTCTTTGTTTCCGTGTCATGAATACTTTTATATATGTAGTCCCCCGCAACATAGGATATATTCCTAAAGGGTTTTTTTTTATATGTAGCTGTTGAAAATGTAGCATTTATCATTCTCATATTTTTCTTTTTGACATGTAATACTTATGCTCTGTCTTTCCTGTAATCTGTGTGAATGATTTCGTTAAAATAGACGGAAGCGTGTAGCCGTCTTCTTGCCGAGAAAGCGTTTATTGATTTGACCAATGAACAGGCACGGTGCTAGTCTCAAGATGTTTAATTTTACACGTTAAGAAAAACTTTTTTAAACGACTTCAAAATGGAGGCAGCCCTCAATTCGAATGTTTTGTTTATATATGTGGGGGAATAATTTTATTATATATACACTAATTTGCAGAATTTCTTTTCGTTTGAAAGAGGTTTATCCTGAAATCCCGTTTAACATAGATAAAAATGACAGCAATTCAACCGCGATTATATACTATATATTACACACACACACAATATAACATCACTTTTGTACACTCAAAAGTGGTCCCGAGGTGGTCTCATTATCATCATTTCAGGATCTGGTGATCAGATACCGGAGAAATCGAGAGAAACCCTCAAGTTTTCCAGTAACGTAGTGACTAAGTAGATTAACATATTGCATCGTTAAGGAATCTTAGCCTGGTTAATCTATGGATAAGTAACCATTTTTAATATCTCAAGACCCGTCTGTTCCTCGTAGAGTACCATAAGCCATCGATCGAACATCTATGGTAATCGTTTCAGGTAGTGTAAGCTTTAAACAATCTTTCTACAGCACTCTGAATATCGTCTAATATTTGGTGTTAAGCTCAACTGTATTGTAATAACCAGAAAACCAAGTTCAGCTCAAATCTAGAAAATATTCGAAGGAATAGAGTTCCCTCTTTGGTTCCTTTCAAAAGGAAAGAAAAAACATTTCCAATGGTGAATCAAACGTATTATTATTGCGCACCAGGTTTGGCACCGACTTCAATCAGGTTAAAAGATATTTGTTGTTATTTAATTTTTGCAAATAATTTTATTTTTTTTATTTTTAGTGTTCTTTGTTAATATTGTTTGAAATCGGTTAACCTTTTTTTTCCGAAATGGAGTTAATATAACTTAATATTAATAATATTTTTTTTTGTGTGGTGACAGATTAAGAATATAAAGTGTCACCACCACTTTTTCCCCTGGATGTCGTAAAAGGTGACTAAGGGAACAAAATGTACAAGACAACATTTCACATATGGCTAGCGTGTCATAGAAGGCCTAAACCTCTTAGCTAAGGAAAAGCTTATGTCCAGCAGTGGACTGTTGAAGACTCTTGACGATGATAGTTGATGAATATCTTAGTTTTAGTTTTGTGTAATAATAATAATGATAACATAAAATTAATTAAACGAAAACAGTAAAACTGTTATACGTATATTTTCAAACTGTACATAATTTCATTAAATCAATCTATCGCCGTCCACTGCTGAACGAAGGTCTCCCCCAAGGAACGCCAACCAACCCGGTCTTGGGCAATTCGCATCCATCCGCTGCCACTCACCTTTAAGTCGTCGGTCTATTATGCCACAGGGCACCCTACACTACGTTTACCCAATCGTGGTCTCCACTCTAGCACACTTCGGCTCCAGTGACCATCGGTTTGAATGGAGACATGACTGGCCCACTTGCTCTTCAGCGTACTGATTCTCCGTACGATGTCAATTACTCCTGTTCTCTGTCGAATAACCTAGTTACAAATTTTATCAGCCAGAGAAACACCCAGCTTCGCACGCTCCATCGCACGCTGAGCTACTGTAAACTTATGGATTAGTCTAATGGTGAATGTCCACGTCTCGGCTCCATATATCAATATGGATAGGTAAACGCACTGGTCAAATATATATAATAATAATAATTTCATAAAAAAATTATACAAATAAAAATATTTATGCCACCAAAATATTTATGCGACTAAAAGAAAGCGATAACATAAATCACTAGAAACGGACAAACTCGAAACTGATAGTTGGAAAACGCTCACATACAAAGGGAACGTATCGGCTTATCGTACAAACTGAAACTGCACTACCAGCTATTTGTCAAACTTTCGCCGCCAACGAAAACATAAACCTTCACAAACCAGCGTAGGATGAACCCTCGCTCCTTTAATGTGAACTCTTGGTGCATCAACATTATACCAAGTATAGAACGACACGGTAGTTCATAGAAAATGGGCAATTTATGCGACAGATTGAGAATATCATCTCATGTATAATTCACACACGAGTTTAAATCGAGAGCGTACCAAGTTGTAACATAATGCATTTATGTTGCATTCTATGTAAGATTGAAGGGAATAACTGAATATTTTTACGGTGACCCGATTGATTTATGTGAGTACAAGAATATATTACTGTTCAAATCTATTGCAATTTGCTTATTAATTAATGTTTGTAATAAAATCTATCGCTTTATTCAGATCTTTTTACGAATGGTATGTTATCTAAATGTAAACTTAATCTAAACAGCTACACGGATATCTCGACTGAAAATCACTTGTCGGCGTCGTCACGTTAATATTTTTAAGTTACTTAGAAGGCCTAATTACTTATCTGTAAAATGCTACTTGAATACAATATAAATTATTAATAAATTACAAAAAAAAATTATGTGATGAATGTAAAATAAATTTTTCAATTGCACACTTAATACATTCCACAGTCCAACATCCGTTGCATACATGAAAATGTCTGTTTCACGAAATTTCATGAATAAAGTCTGCTTTGAAAAGTTGAAACATATTCATAGCAAACTGAACGCTACATTTGCATCTACGACGTCATCCCCTTAGAGTGATGAAATTTGAAAACGAATTTTGAGTTTTCTAATTATGTGAGGTCCACTTGGATGAAGTGGACAGTACATTTTAATTCGTGGTCTCCACAACTGGTTTGTTAGGGTTTGTCAATGAATATTAAATAACTGACTCGTGAGAGGGGTAGGAAGGTATAAATAATAAGTGATGTCAACGAAACTATTTATTGATCTGTGTGCGTTTTCGGGTCACTGGTTTTCCCACGCAGTAACTTCATGAACTGGATTTACTTCAGTGCGGCGCGACGGAGTTATCTTTCCGTATAATGTTCGCTGAATAACGGATTCAGAATCTCATTCAGTTCATTAATAATAAATGATATGGATATAGACAAGGTGTTTCTTCTGGTTTTGGGTGTTAGTTATAAATTTTATTAAAGAAACGGGCTAGTATCCGAATTAATCCATAAAGGTAAAACTTTGTGAGAGCTTGTTTGTATGTTTATTATTTCTTCACGCGTAAAAGCTAGGACCAATTGTAATGAAATTTAGTAAAGAGGTTCCAGTGGGACGAGCAATAAATTGATAAACTATAGATAACACCATATGGAGCAGCTATAACTTCATAGATATAAATAATTAAGTAAGTATATGAACAGTTCTTGTACAAATATAAATCTTTAGAAATTATATATGTATATATTGCATATCTTTGTCTAACTATATCCAATATCTACATATTTCGATACACAGTCTACATATAAGCAACTAAGAATTTAAAGGTTTTTATTTCGAACCGGTAATTAGTATTGTTTTTCATTTCTAAAACGTAGTATATAAAACTTACTTGGTTTGCTAATAATTGCAAACACATTTTACCTACTTTTGTATCTACCAAAAATATAGATTCTTTCGATTCGCACGACTAGTCTGGCCTACGTCCAAAACTCGCTAATGGAATTCCCTACGTCTGTAGCGGACCACTTCACAGTACTGAATATGCTTGAATGTAAAAATTATTCCGTTTCATAGGAAATATCCTTTTACTGAGAAGCCTCTTGACGGGAACGTGCCAATAACATTGATTCATTGAGGATATCAGAGTTTATATAAATATTAATTTAGACGAATATAAAACGACTAAGAAAATATAATGTTTATTTTTTAGTTATTTATTTATCTGCATTGTCACATGTCAATATGAACAAAAGAAAAGTGAGTCTCAAATTATATAAACGTAACAATTGCGGTCTTTTTGTTTACGGTGATCTGTTATAGATAACCTTTGTATGAATTTCAAGTATTTAGAAATTTCGATAGTTTGTGACACACAAAATCAAAAACAACTCTTTACTTAAAAAAGAAACAAAAAAAACAACAAAAAATACTTAATAAAAAAGAAATATATTAATCACAAAACTATAATCATATAACGAATGTGCATACATCAATATCAATTCATCTTAAATATACATATAAAAATACATATACATATGCAGCCCAAAATACATACTATGATTCTATCGAGTATTTATAATAAATTTTATAGTCTTAAACTAAATCCAATCACGTCGTACTTACTTGTAAACGACGAATTAAGAGTTTTTACGTTGGATTGTCCTCTCTTTCTATTAATTTAACAACAAAATCTCTGACGATAGAACCATCGCAACTCCTCTCTATTTTCTGTGATCTGTTTGACTTCTTGGTATTCCACGACTCTCATTTTCTAACTTTCGAGTACTTGCTGTATGTAAATTGATCCAGGCCTACCTCGTTTTGTTTTTTTTTTATCTTCCAGTATTATACAGGTAAAATAACCATTTGATATATTATAAAATTGTTTATTTACTCATTAGTTCAAATTTATATTTTAAAAATTACATCGTCTAAATGACCACCGTTTCGACGTTTGTACTCTTCTGAGCAAGCACTGAAATTTTTGAATACTCGTCGACAAAGAGACCGCGAGATCGGTGATATTTCTTCGCTGATTTTTTCTTTTAGTCTGCATAGTGTATTTAGTTTCATGATGTAGACACAACTCTCCAAATAACCCCATAAAAAGAAATCTACTGGAGATAGATCTGGACTTCTGGGTGGCCATGAAACGTCATCTCGTCTGGAAGGCAGCTTTTCCAGACACATGTCTTTGACCACCGGTAGGGTCTCATTGGACGTGTGACAAGTGGCACCATCTTGTTTCAACCATGTGTTACGATTTTAACCAGCAAATTCCAGTAGCATCAGTCCCAAGAACAACCGTAACATGTTTGCGCAGTATGTTAGATTCAAATATTAACGAATTCTCGGCCCACTCTATACTAAATAGGTTGTCGTGTCTAATCAAGAGGCCAACTATTTTGTCTCGTCTATTGTTAATAGTATTAAAAAAAATCTTCTATTCGTTAACCATTAGTAGAATTTTCTCATTGGTTATACTCTGTCCAACTGATGGTCGTCATCCACTTTCAGCAACACGTTTCAAATGCTATTAAACTGTCGCTCTCTTTTTGTCATAAAGTGCAAAGCTTCAAATATATATTTTGATGTACTGTTTTCTTACCTTGGTGTTAATCTTGGCCTTGATCTTCAAGGCTTATTTGGTAATAACGAGTACCTCAACTATGTCTGGGGAAACTTGAATACTGTATTATTCGGCTACTTAAATGTTCAAAACTTTCTCCCTGTTCTATATGAATATTATTGATTTATTATCACTGGTTATGGATTGAGATTTGGCAGTACTTAGAATTTTGATTTTATTGAAGATTATACTGAATCCAATATCTTTAAAAGTGTCATTCGTTCCTGCTAACAATTGTTTTAAGTTCTTTATACTCTCAGTTATTGCTGTAATATCATCTGTAAATCTAATTAGATTATAAATTAATAGAAAAATAAATAACCAGAATAATATGCGGTTCGTCTAAAGCAGTTTCCGAAGAATCATGCGTATATCATTCGAAAATCCATTTCTTTTTCCTTTAAGTCAACTTTTTATAAATTTTATAGCAGTAACCTAAATACTTAGAGTATTTACAACTGTGAATATAAATATATCCATATGTGGTCTGAAAAGGATAAAGCAATTGGAGCATGCAACAAACAACGTGTGAAAGTCATGCCTCGCTCATCCAGCCTAATAAAACCGCATCACAGGAAACTGGTGCTAAGCAGCTTAAGGTTACCGTTTCTTCTTATCTATAATTTCAGTACGTCAACACATCTGTGGTTTACTCTCTATGCTGTGAAATAAAAACTTAACCACCATTTATTTTACCATATTAGCAATTAAGTAACATCGTACATTCCTTAATGATATTTGTTCTCTTATAATTAAAGGCGTAGTCAAAATACTTACCCGGATTTTTATCTAACGGAAAACAAACCCTTTATCAAGACAAAGTCACATCAAGTACACTAAATGCTGAGATTAAAAATATAAACAACACGTATACATATTTATACGTATACATTCACCGTAGCCTGTTTCAGGGATGCTCGTTAAATTTTCAATCTGCTACGAGAGGTTGGCTAATGACAGCAAGAGTCATTACACGACGCTTTCTACCGGCCGTCGTCTAGTCTATGTGATCAAGAAAAAATTGCAAGAAAATATGGCTAGATCAACAATGTGACATGAAGGTAATTTGAACCATGCCCTACTTCGCGTTACGGTCGAGCCTTATTTATTAATAATACGTGTTAAGTAGCTATTATTATTTATCAGTTTTTATCGAAGACGAAGATTCATACTTGTAAAATTTAATATGACTTCTTAGTATGAAATGAATATCAAAACAAGCTGAAATGTTTTTACAAAACTCGAAGGAGTACTTAAAATGATTAGTTTAAAATAAAATTTGAAAAAAAATTAAATTAAAAAAGTTCAAAAATTAAGGAGCAAATAAGGTCTTATTAATAGCATTATATATTTTATTTCTTTAGGGCTTGCGTTCCAGTCAAAAAAAATACAGTAAAATTGAATCCTGATACAAAAATAAATAAAATAAGTTTTAAAAGTCGTTTTATAAGTATTCTTATTATCAGATGTACAATGGAAAAGAAAGTAGAAACTAGGTTGCTCTACAAGTTTACAAAGAACGGTGGAGCGCTTTTGAAAAATGTTGACGATTAAAGTTGGAGTCTGACGCTGGCGCCACGTAGAACTTCCAACACTCATTTTTATCTCAAAATGATTCAATAAGAATCACCTCCAAGTTGTTGTTGTAAAACAAATTTATCCATTGATATTACGGCATGCAATAGAACTATTTCGAACAATGAGCATTTGCAAGACGAGAGCCCCTTACTATGAGGGAACGAGAAACATAAATATTATGCAAACAATTAAAATATACATTTAAAATATTATGATAAAAGAAGTTTTCGTTATGCCACTTAAATAAATATGATTGATCTCACCATAATATATGAAACTGAAATAAGAAAAGATTGCATGTTCTTGGCTTATAGCGGTAGTTTTAAAATTCAGTCATTTCAATATATTGCTATCTCAAAAAAAAGTAAAGTAAAAAGAAAACAAAACAAATCCGTAGATTTTCATAGTGCGCAGTCTTATATGATCGTATAGTAAAATCATAAGCCACAGACGACTCGCAGAATTCTACTTACAAACTAGATTATCTTGCATGTTGTACGAAACTTTCTTCTTCTTCACAGCCAATAGCAATAGCAGGTAACTGTTATAGTTACGATTCTTGCTGCGGTTGCAATTAGATTGGGTAATACTAGCGTCAACTTTGAGGGTTGCTGTCTTGCTTAGTGTACGAAACAGTTTGATACAGACTATGTATTTGATTATATAGTTTCCTCTTCATGAAGTTTCTTATTTGTATTCTATCTACAATCGAGACCCAATTAAATATGTGATTTTATACTCCAATGGACTATTATTTAAAATTTTAAACGAAGCCCCTTTCTTGGGTTTTTAAACGAAACCCAAGAAGTTTAGTTTGACTACAAGAAAGCTTAAAAAGTACTGTAATTTAATAGGATTAAGGCTATAATATTCTCCATATGGTGACGGATTAAAATAAATAAATAAATATTTCGAACATTTGACACAATGTTATCTAGTCCCAAACTAAGCAGAGCTTGTACCATGGATACTAGACAACTAATATAAATACTTTTTTTTCAAACACCCAAACTCCGAAACAAATATTTTCAGATCATGCAAACAGTTAGTTCGACCCGGGAATGAAGCCGCAGACCTCAAGACAGCAGACATACACTACCACTTCGCCACCGAGGTAGTCAAAAATAATAATAAATATTAAGAAAAACTAAGAATGTAGAGTGTCACCATTACTATTATTCCGTGAGTGTGAAAGAGCCGACTAATAGAGCAAAGTACACAGAACAACAACATTGCAAAGGAAAAGAAATTCAATACAAACTCTATACCATACCAACCCTCTTTTTGCTTGCTTGCTTTGCTGTACATAACCATATTGCCAGTTTTATACAGACCAAAACAAGCAAGTCCAGGGTCGTCTTTACAATAAGACAATGTAAGTTTAGTCAGGAAAAGAAGGTGCATATATTTTCCTACATTTTTCTAAATAAATACTTGACTTTAAAGACTCCGGCTTAAACATCTTCTGATGAAACACAAACTTTTACCAAATTTACCATACCATGATACATTAAGACAAATTGTACTCAAATAATTGTCATTTTTATCCAGTCGTTTCTTGCTAAACGGTTACTACGTCTTCAGATCAAACAATTTAACATTTTCACTTCTACTTGTGTATAACACAATAAATATATTTAACATAAATCTAAATAGCCTCATCCAAGCACCATTAATAAAGCCATATCTTCCATAACCCTAATATACGAAAATCTCTTTTGTGCTTTTCAGGGCGGGACCTGAAAAAGGTCTTGATATTGCAACCGTCCTTTTGGTCGGAATGCACATAATTTTGATCCACCCAATATCTTGAGACGTGGACGACGTGGCGCTATCTAACGTTGGAAGAAGAAGGACTGAGACAGAATGGATGAATAGGTACACTGACCAAAATCTGTAAAAACTTTAAGAAATAATACAGTACGAACTTAAGGAGGCTTAAGTGAATATGGTGTACATTCGCCATTTTTAACTAATATTGATAAGCATTCGTTTTACACTTTAAAAAAAAAATGTGGAAAATTCTCAGATATCCATCATCGTGGTGTGTCGGAATCGGACCGACTAAAACCACATGATGTGTCACTCTGCGCCTGAGATGATGATGAGCCACGATGGCTTGTTGGTTGTTCCGGCTGGAGGCCCCACGTGCTGGCTTGCCCGCCATGGAGGCTCTCCAGCTGGTCATCGCCGAGTGGGCAGGGCGACAGCACGGGTCCCTTTCCTTCCGACTGACGCAGATTCTTTCCGGGCACGGTTGCTTCGGGAAGTATCTGCACTCGGTCGCCAGGAGCGAATTGAGTCCCACCTGTCACCACTGCGACTGCAGTGAGGACTCGGTTCAGCACACGCTAGCGCTTTGTTCTGCCTGGGCGGCGCAGCGTGGGGTCCTCACTGCAGTTATTGGAGGAGATCTCTCGCTACCGGCCGTCATACGCTCCATGGTCGGTAGCGACAGTTGTTTTACCACGGTCGCAATCTTCTGCAAAGACGTAATATCGCGGAGAAGGCCCGGGAGGACGACTTAGACTCGGACCTAAAATCATTATGAGCTTCCTGACGCAAGGTATAATTAACTTTCAATTAGATCGTAAACTTTGAAATTCAATTCAATAGACCAAAAAGATATAAGACGTGAAACACATTTCTGCTCATAAAAACCCTTTTACTCTAATAAAAAACTACATGAAATTGTCCTAAAAATTCTTAAAACCTCACTGCAGAAATTCTCAGTGTAACACCATCTTTAACACATAACAAGACTGTTATTTTCAATGTGGCTCCCTTGGGGTGATTGACCTCTGAATGACCAACATTCACGCAGATCTATGCACCTTCATTCCCTTGTATTACACCATGAAATGGAAATGAAAATCAATTGCGGGTAACTTAAGAAAATATTTGAAGATTACACACTTCAAGTGTTATTCAACTTTTATATTTGTCGATGTAAACAAGGATGTTACATGGTATTCTTATGTTCTAGAAGTAACCACGACGTGCAGGCTACATTGTATTAATAAAATCAACTTAATACAAAAACTGCTAGCTTGTTTCACAAAAGTTTAAAACTTTTAAACGAAACCTTTAAACGAAATGAAATAAACTTTATTGAATGCAACCAAATGTAATTATGCAACACCTATCCTAATAAAAAAATAAATACGAAAGTTTGTGAGGATATATAGATTGGAAGGCAGTAAGGGAACCACGAGGTTGCCGGGGCCATCTACAGCCATAAGTGGCCCGAGATACGTCGGGGTTCCAGGGATTTCCTTACTAGAGTGCACCTGGTTCCCCGGCTACTGATTCCTGAGACGGCGTGCGGTTTTTGGTTGGTACGATTCCGACATAACCATTTTCCGGTGGTATCCGTGGGGATTTCCGCACAGGAGAAAAAAAAAAAAGGGTGAGGTTAAAATACGAGTATAAGCTAATATATTTAAGCTCCGCTTATTATTGGACTTACTAAACTTTTAATGCTATTGATCCTCATTCAAAAATTTGATTAATGCAATACATAACAGAGATCTTATACGTAATATCTCTCAGACGGTATAGAATAGTATCTTCACATACATCACACGTCTGCCTTAAGTACGCGTGAGTCATTAACCGATCCGCCAAATTTTATTTTAACCTCTATTATAATACAGTAGACATAGTACAATTGTAGTACATTATACAATAAACAGTTAATTTGTACTTATATCCTAATTTTATTTATCATCAACAATATTAACGCTACTTACGGTCTTCTGGAATATTTACAAGACGCAGATGCGACAATTTTACGAGTGGAACGTGATGGAATGAAAACCATAAGAAAGGGGGTTTGGAACCCTTAGGAATCAAACGACACGTCACAGGCACAGCTGGCTACTAATAACAGTGAGAGGGAGTGAAACAGCATATTTGGTTTATGTGACATTTAAATGACGTCACACGATGAACGAGCCCACTTTTTGAGATTCAATTATTTTTGGAGATCTGTTTAAAACTTTCCTAATATTGTTTTAACTGTACTTCTTTCCTTCCATTAAAGTGGAACAAGGGGACCGTATAGAGAAACACGAAACTCGATTCCTCCAATCAATACTACCAAAATAGTAAATACAATACTTATGTTTTGGTTCTGTTTATAACAAAATTTATCTTGATAAATAAAATTTGGTATTAAATTAGCCACAAAGAGTACTGATATAAAATTTGAAGATACTTTTGAACGGCATTATTCTCAATTTCAAATTAAAAGTCTTTTAAGTATAGCATAAGATCACTTTCACTGTGATCCTTGATAGATAATCAGTCTATTTAAACTGGCCACTAATCTCTCAAAAGATTTAAGTATTTTATCCGTTTACATTCAGAAACAGTTACTTTATTACTCATAAAAAAGAAAACTATAAACTCAAGCTGTTTATTTTAACCCTGCAATGGTTTTTACAGTGTAATAACAGTTTAGTACGTTAAAACAAAGAACGAAAAGATCCCGTTTACATACGCTTCGTGCGATAAATGGTGCTATTAGTGAAGCTAATGGACCGTCGGTGTAATAGTTTTAACTCAGCCAACAAACTAAAAGTCACACGAGTAAGAAATGTTTTCATTTTCAACTTAATCTTGCATAAATTCAGAAAATTGTGTTTCTTTTTTAAGTTCATGTATAACAACAAGCTAAAAACCTTTCTCTAACTCTTTAAGGTGAAGAGCTACGTAACCCACTAAATTATTAAGAACCATTGGTGTGTTAATATGATGTAAAACAAGTGGTTATGTAACAAAACACTACGGAGAAATTTCCAGAAAAATATATTTATAGTGCTGTTAAAACAAGTAACAATTTTCTTTTAATAAGATAACTAAAACGTTAGAAAACAATATAATAGACAGTTTCATAGCTTGTAAATCGACTTCTAAGAGAAACGGAGTATTGTCTTATAACAATTCTGCGAGTAATATAAACAGAAATTTCAAGTAATTCCAGAACATCTTAAACATAAATTAAAACTGTACAATTATTTAGAATTGCGTTAAGAATACTGAAATAAAAGGCTGACAAATTTTGAAGTCTCTATTCATCTTTTGTATATATTTAAAATTTAAGTAATTCATAATTTATGGGTTTAATTTTTTCTACATTGCAATGGCATTTACCTGTCATTTCAGTGTGGAAGAGCACTGCACACAGTTACTGTAAGCTTATTGCCGTTCGTATTTTAGGATTACTACCCACTTCAAAAAATAATTATCATGCCTGTATCGTTTTGTAATCATATTATATATAAATTTTCACACAACACCTTTTTTATTTTTTGAAACACAACGCCCGCTTTATGAATATATCGTGTGTCGCGGAGGTCTTTGCAAACATACAAGAAACGAACAAAAGAACACACATACTCAGAACAACGAACAACAAATTGTTGTGTTTAATTATATATGTGGTGATGTGTGATAATGTCCTATTGAAGTTGTAAAACTGGCGCCTTCTGTCGTAACATAAAAATCGATGACATGCCTCCCCTTATAATGTATTAAAAGTAGAAGCAGGATGGAGATCTTTACAAGTATGTTTTTCGATAAATACGTGTTTACCAATCAATCTCTGTAAGATTTTTTTCTGTCATCGACAACATTTCCATTCTCTCTGATAAAGAGCTTTTCTCGTCACCTCCTCACTAAAAACACACCATAAAAATTCAGCTTTTAAATGAATGTCAAAAGAAAATTTCTTTGTATTACCCGTAAGTAAGCGTTTTTGTAATAAAACCATGTTTTACATTTAAATGAAGCCTTGAATTAGTGCTTTTCAAATCAAGGGGCAGAATTAAAAAAGCGTTTGATCTCTACTCACGCTCAAATACATAGTCATGAATATTTTATCACAATTCCTAAGCCCCTGTCATTTGCTAAGATACCTATTCGTGTTATATTTGGAACGATTGTCTGGGGACTTGGATATTCGTATCCAATCACGGAGATCAACGAAGCCTCATAAATGAAGACCTTTATCGTTGTCAATGTTACGTCTAATAACCTAACTAATAGGCTGTAACATCATTCGCCTTCGATATAAGTTGAAGGCTTAGAGATAGTAATTTATTAAGAATTGTATTGTACCACAAAAGTAATAAGTAAATAAATCTAAAAACAGAGAAATATGCTGTTATACTAATACATTCTGTACACCAAATGACTATAGGACATCACCATTGTAGAGTATAAAATGTCGAAGCGAAACATGGCTACTGCAATTGCCCATTAATTTTTTCATGACTTCTTTCATATAAGTAGGAAGTATCAGTTACAGTTTTAAATTTTTTAAGCCCTTTTTAAATATTAAAAATCATTTATGTTATGTTTTAAAAAATATTGAAAATAAGTTAACAAGATCTATAAGGCACTACTATATTGTTAAACCTTTCTATTGCAACTATTAAAACATGTTCATTCTCCTTTATTATCTTTAGAATAAAATACAAATTAACACAAACAAACTTTTCACAAGAAATAACTTATCTTTATATATACAATTCTACTGTACGTGTGTATGTCACTAAACTGCTCCTAAACGGTCGGACCGATTTGAATGATTTTTTTTGTATGCGTTTGGGTGGCACTCTAATTGATTTAGATTCACAAATTGGCCTGGCAGAAAAGTTACAAAAAAATAAATAGTTTTGGTTATACGAAGTTTACCGGGTCAACTAGTATAATATACAGTATAAAATTACCACCAAAATGAATTTCTTACAGACAACCTGTGAGTTTATTTTACTAGATCAATGTTATATTTAAATAACATCATGAATAATTTTGATTACAAAAATAATTCCTGACAAAAGATATTTTGATTTTGTTTAAAAAATATAACATACTTTGAAAGTATGTATTATTTCGCAGAACTATATATTTTATTTCAGCTCTCGTTTCAACTGTTGAACAAAATAACATTAAATAAAAGTTCACTAACCATAGGCTTTACTCTCGAAAGGCTTATAGATTAACAAAGTTATACGATAATATAGCCGTAATATAAATTATCAGAGCACACCACCCGTGCATTGGGTAGTAAGCTAAATTAGAACACATTGTATTCCCAGTGAAACCATCGCTGAATAAAATAACAGTAAGGTCTTGTTCAGGTAAATCTCTGGCTCAATCTTATTGTAAAGTTTCGCCACTTGCACTCTCTTCATTAGCGTTCCTGTCAGGCAGTTTGTAAAGTACTGTCACGATAAAATCTTTGAAACTGTTAACAAATAGGCGCGCGTCATTACACTAAGTAGATTTTAATGTGGTTGCGTCCTTATGTGTCTTTAATAGCAGGTTCATTTTTTTGTGCATAATATACGATTTTTTTAGTAAAACAGTTTTCTACTTTATATAGAATTATAAATACAAAGAAGCAATAAAATATCAGCATTACAATCTATTATTATTATTTTATTTTATAAACTATATTTTAAAGAAAATATATACTATGATTATAGGTTTAATATTAATAACATAAGTAGTACTTATAACGTAAGCATATCTTCTAGGTTTATCATCGTATCTAGGCGACATAAAAGTGGGTGGCCATGTAATAATATCAATTACTACATTGTCATCGCAATCATAACGATGTGGTTAGTATATATCGCCATCGTCTAGATAACTTTGACACATACTTACATAAATCCACGCTTGTTTTCCAGGAGGTGTAGGCAGAGGCATATTATACGCCCACTTTTCGCCAGTGCCTCGGTCTCACGTAATAGGTTCAAGCCTATTACCGCTAATAGGGAAGAGCCTCGTCCATCGATCAGCAAGTGCACCACCTGCAGGTGAAGTTGATTTGGAGTATTAAGTTCTTGGTGGGTAGTCCATACCCCGTATGATAAGGTCTAAATATTTTTCATCATCACCAACTTAGGTGTATATATGTAACCATATTGCTGCACCACTTGTTATGTGAATAGTGTTTATTCGTATTTACAAGGATAAGATGCAAAATTATGGATAGTGCACTTAGATGAAACGGGAGTCAGTTCGTCGGGACCCGGAGATAAGGAAGTACCCCTTAACACTTTTCAGTGGTACAAACCGTGCGTCAGTTATATGTACGAGTAACAAGTTTACAAACATTTGTTCAGAAATATTCCTGTCATTGGATGAAACGATAACAATCATGGCACTGCAGTAATATTAGCGCAAAAAAGAGAATAATAATGTGGATATTTTGGATTTATTATGATATTTTTTTTATATCTTTAAGTCTCTTCTTTCAGGCTCATCCATTTGTTACGTCACATGAAATTCACAAGTTTTCGCCCATTCACTCCTTGTGCCATCAAATATATTTCAATTTTACAATCAGAAAACAAAAAAAAAAGACAATAAATATGTACTATGGATTCTTCTGCAAAAGCAGCCAACTGTATATTATATTGGGCCATTTCTTGCAAGGAAGATATAACGAGCAAAAATATTCGTGCCGTGGGTGTCGTAAGAACCGTGGAGAGCAAACTGCGCAAAACAATAACACTGAAAAGAGAAGGAAAACTTGACACAAACCCTACAGCAACCTGTTTTTCTATCGTGTTGTAGTAGACCAAAACCTCTTTTCTAACGAGAAGCTTACGTCCAGCAGTGAACTATTAAAGATGAGATGATGATGATGATGTAAAGTAAAGAGGAAAGAAGAAAAATAAACGAACAAAATACTTTAAATATAGTATTTCATAAGTTTTACTGGTATAATTTAAAGATTTGTATTTTAATATATTTTGATCTTGTAGTTGTTGTGGTGCCATCTTATGGATCTTATAAAGTCCACTTGTTCTATTATCATGACATTACATTTCGTTGGCCCTCTCACATCTTAATGTATAACATAATGTTTGGATGCTCCCTAGTTAGGCTCTTGTATAAATTAGTGCTGAAGTTAGGGACTCACTTAAGTGTTAGGTAAGTCGTAAAATATAATTTAGTAAATATTAATGACACGTAGGAGAACACGTTTAAATTATTCATTATACAATTTACCCTTGTGTTGCCTTGACCGAAGTGTTTACTTAAATTCTATATATTCCGGTATGTGACTTCAATGAGAGGCAAATTGTTATTATTATATTTTCGGTCTTTGTTGCTATTATTATAATAATCTTTTTTTTTTTTAAATTAAGACTCGTACTTATGTACAATATTCACACTTACGCAATTACCTGCAAACCACATAAAAATAAATTATCACACAGCCTTTACCTGGAATGTTTTATTCACAACCTACAATTTAATTATTGCTTCTAGAGTACAGTTTTATTAATTATTAAAAAAATGCTACAGTCGTCGTATTGAAAGTGTAACATCGAACATATTAAGTATCATTAAACTTACAAACTCGGATATTGCGCTAGAGCAACTATAACAACTACAAAGCACATATAATATAAAGTTTTACTTATTATTTGGAACTCTAGCACAGTAGTGTTAACTGACAAATTTTAGATGATATATTCTCATCGGTCAAATCAATTTTTTTTTTGTTGACGTTGTAGAAAATCAATTCGAATCTCTAGTTCTTTTGCGATTCAGCAACAGCCGGATTCTGGCGCCCTACTCTAGGAGAGCACGGACCGTGTGATTTCAGGTACTCCCGGAATCGACACCATGCCTTATCAGACCTCATCACAGAGGAAAATTGTTAAATAAATAAATCAAATTACCTACATTTTTACAGCTTCCAATCTTCAATGCACTTTCATCACTTTGTACTTATATCTATAACGTATGTTACACAAAAAAATAATTGTAATCAATTACTGAATATTTAAGGCAAAAAATTCCTAGTAAATATTATAAATATTAGATATTTCACAATCCATAATATATTGTACGCAGTAATTGTTCAGTCGTGTATCCATCTCCTGTTAACTTTTCCTTAGCTGATATAATAATGTAATTAAGATTAGATACCAGCTAATTGACGAATGCGAGTCACGCTACGACGTAGCAAAGGCGTAGCGTTATTGGTGTGATCACAACCTATCTACACGATACACTACGGTACGCGTACGGTGCGAGGTAATTATTATCTTCGACATCTACGTTATTTGATTAGTTTATAATCTAATATTACGGTACTCGTGACTTAATTTATACGTTCACTTGTATGTTTTCCAAGTTAACTTATCATTGACTTTAAAACAAGACCTTCTAAATTAAGTATCAATAATACCAACACATCTTCAGATCCAAAAATAGCTAAAACTCTGTTTTGCGAAAGAATGTGAAATACATACAATTTGTGCATGTTACTATTAAAAAACACATACAACATGATACATAAGTAATGATACTATTAAAAAAATCTAACACACACTATAGAAACCCACATACCCTAGTTGACAATACAAAAGAAATGTTAAGGAAAGAGATGAACGCAAAAACAAATGCTTCAAAAAAATTAGAAAGGAGTTTATTCTCAAAATAGAAAATGCTAACATTTCTTTAGGTACTAACTAAAGACAGATTTTCTAAATACAATAGATGATCAGTCTATAAATGTTGTCGTAGAAGAATCAAGGACAGATGACTAGATTAGATTTAATAAAATATTCATCCTGCTATTATATACAAATGATTTTTAATAAATCTCTTTCTTGATGAGTAATATAATACATTACAGTTTTCATGAAGTAATTTAAAAATCAAACACTAACGACTAAAACTTTGCAGACCAACGGAACCAAGTAACCATAGATACATTAAACAGGGCATACATAAAATTGGACTATAAATTTAAAGCTGATACCAAAGTCCAATGAAGATGTTCTCATAACTTTAACATTTGGAACTTTATGATGGCCGAGGTACAACAGATATCGGAAAATGCACACTTCAGCTATATCATATTTGGACGTTAAAACTTTTTCATTGGCCGCTGAGATGAGATATTACTCCACAACCAGTTTAGTTCTAGAAAATTTGAGAAATATTTCATGCTTAGTAGCCAAAAGTTTTTATAGGCTTAGATCCATTTCAGTAGTGTTTTCGGTATAGCATTGGATATTGGATTTATAATAGTTTTCGGGTTGTTAGAACTAGTATTATTATTATAAAACATAATTCCATGGTTTATTTATGAAGTTAGTTTAATGATTTTGATTAGTCATCATGTCGAAATGTATCAAGTTAGACACAGTCACATGTAAAATTGGTTTCTACATAATTAACCTATTCAACATCGTGCTTGTGCCATGTGCCACAGGGTGGCTTTTCAACCCTGATCGGTCAAACTGGAATGATAACATGACCTCACATATAATCAAAGTGAAGCAATTATTATCTTGAGCCTGTTTGTAATTTTTAGACAAAATCTGGTGTATATGTGTTCTGTTCTGAGTTTCTGACTCATGGGTATCGTAAGAAATAGCATACCACACTTACGTTACACCAATAGCTTTTCAAATACCATTGCTGGACATGGGCCTCTACTTAAATGGAAGGTTTTGGCTTGTTATATCAGACTGGTCGTATGGGTCGATATGTCATACTCAATGCAAGTTAAAACATTTTTATTGAGTTTCATAACTTAAATAAAAAACACAGTGCTGGCTCGTAAATTAAAAGACAAGACAGACAGACTTGCCAAGACAATATTATAAAGTATTCTGTTGGAGAATTCCCGTAGCACTTTATTGGATACCTAAAAAATGTAGAATATTTTATCATGAACATTCCAGACCACAAGTACTTAACCTCAAGAGGAAACCTATATTATAGACGTGGGTACGTCAGTCAATAAAACCCAATAATTTGCCGGAGTTCAGTACCTTAGGAACACACGTTGAACAAGTGAGACAATATAAATGACGTAATTAGTATCAGCAGAGGCCCTGAGGGTGTTCCGTTGTCTATAATTAGTGATTCAAGCAACAGTAAATGTAGCTTATGTGGTTAACTAATATTGTATTATGGTGTGTAACATATGGCAACTGTTCTTAAAGCTATCAAACCTAACTTTTAAGCTTATATGATGCTATTTATTTTTAAAATATTGAGATAGTCATCATAAAACTACAGTACTTATGGTAACGTGTCTCGTTACCATAAGTACTGTTAGAACACAGGGTTCCTGTCATCCAGAAAAAAAAAATGTTCTCGGCATATAGAAAAGTTACTGTATAAGTGATTCAGATCAATGAGCCTGAAGCTGTTGTTTCGATCCCCGCCCCGGACCAACTTGTGTGACGAACATGATCATTTACTTAGTTTAGGTTTTGTTTATAAAGTATACTTATATAAACAGAAATATATAAGTATATTTATTAAACATAAATCGTGTCTGGGGTGTGTTATAATTTTTATTACCTATTTTAGAGTTATTATAAACATTGCATGAAAAACTACCAAACGTGCCCGTATTTTTATTTGATATCAAACTTAAAACCATTTTAACACTTTCAATTAATTCACAATTGGAATCATGTCTTACTTTTCGATCAAATAGGTATATTACTAATCAAAGTGTTACCATATACAGTGATCAAAGCAATTTAAATTTGATTAATCTATAGAAACTCTCACCAAGTACTGGTTGAATACGAAATAGTGGTAATACAGTTGAAATATGCATAAAGTTTGAGGCGCGATACTCGCACTCGAATAAACTTTAAACTTAGATAGATATAACGAAATTGGCATAACATCACAGTTAAGTCCAAATTCATCCAATGAATAAGTAATGCCATTCAATAACTTAGCTTGATGGAATCACAAAACCATTACGCAATCGACTGGAAAAATGAAATAAGTCCTTACGAATCTGATATTTTCTTTCAATCATATCCATACTTATCTCCAGTACCTTAGTTAAATTACATGGAATGGAGAAAAAAATCATTCGGTATTATTTTATTAGGAATCCAACCAACTCTTACATACTCAACGTTCTTTTAAGAACGTACATAATACATATAAAGTATTATTGCAGCAAATGTATTGAGAGTAATATTTTACGTGAATTGGAGGATGGTAAGTAATCCTCCATTTGAAGATGAGATCCGAACTGATATTATCATTGTGAGATACACAAAGGAAAAACGGTCTCAGTATTAAGCGCACCTATCTATATGTGTTATAGTGTGTGCTTGACTAGTAAATGAAGTAGGTTTATGTGTTTGTGTAAGCAACATCAAATATGTGTAAAAATATTTATGTGGTACGTTTTTCAAAACGTGTCTCAGTCGTGAATCTAATCCTAAAACTCATTTTACATAAGTGGAGATTTTATTATTAAATGTCACCTTAAACAAGATTGAATAACCCATACTAAAGTAAGTGATAACTTTTTACAGAACATTGTTTAGATCGAAATCTACGCTCAAGTATAGATTTTGACAGATATGATCTTTATTTATGTGAGACAAGTTAAAGGTAATCTCAAATAGTGTATTGTAAGACGTTTTAGAGAGAAAGACACGTATTTTATGATAATTTGTTTCTGAATATTATAATTACGGAAGATTTACTTTACCTTAGTTTATTTATGTATATTATTATACATATTTCAATGTACTTTAATGAATTTTAGTTGATATTTAATTTACTTGAATATACTCGTAAGTCCATAACCTTAAATTCAACTATTTGTTTAAATGAAAATCATCACAACTTTTTGTTTTAAAGGAAAGCATAATAATATTATAATAAAATGTAAAAACAAAAAATATGTTTCAAATTCAACACCGTGCCGTTATAGCCAAAAGTTAGTTATTTTTATTTTTATATTTAATATTAGGCTAACTGATTCTTATTAATGTATTAACATTGCTACACTAGCCAATTATTATATAGCATTATATATAAAGTAATAGAAATTATGTTTGTAAAATATATATTGTTTTCATGCAATTTGCTACTTCATCACAGATAAAAATACTAAATTTGCTACTTGATACGGAATAATAACATCTGTAAAGTACCTCTTTATATCGTTATATATAATTAGTAAAAGACTGTAAATTGAAATGAATTCTTGATACTAGTTTCAACTGAGTAAAACTTAAAACACATTCTATAACGAGAATTACGCTTAAGTTTCGATGTGAGCTTAAAATTAACTTCAAGTGATTAGAGTTAAACGGATACTTAAGATCTCTTTTAAGATATGGACCTAGAACTAGGCTGATAGTTCATCTAATAGTTCGAATGACAGAAGATACACCAAAGTAAAACAAAACCCGAGCCGCCGAGATCGTTAATGGGTCAGGTACTGTAGATGACTGAGGCGCCTCCATAAGCGTAAGTCTGAGGGTGACAGGTGAGATCATCGGTTACCCTAGCACAAGCAGGCCGGAATTGCAGCTCGAGCATCACAGAAGAAGGTCGTAAATTGCTAGCTGTAGCTAGCTCGCGGCACGTCAGGGTTTCAGAGATTTCCTTGATGACGGGGACGGTGTGCTGTGTTTGGTCGGTTAGAGTCTGACATGACCATGAAGAATAAATCAAAAAAAAAGTTTAAAACAATAATATTCAAATCATTCCTTACAAAACACACAAACATACGCACACATCAAAATACTTTGATTTACAAACCTTATCTTCTTACAGACGATGTAAGATATCAAAAACACGTTGAAAACTGACAATAGGCAATCCAAATTAAATATTACAAGGTATTTATTTAACCACCTACTAACTGATTACCATCTGAATCATCTTCATTGCTCAATTTATTTTAAACAGCTATTTAAAACAACCCTTTCACTGTCTCTCCCTTTGTATAGAATTTCAGCGATTTTCATAAAATCCGCGTTCAACTCTCTGAGGATTTTTGTATCTTTATTTTTGTCTGTGCTACAGATATGAACAAGACCAAGTTATCCTTCGAAACAAAATTAAATGGATAGAAAAGTAAGTTTAAAAATTAAAACTCGACTACACAAGAAAAGGGATCTAAAAAGGACGAAACAAAAAATAATTCGTTCAAAAAAATAATTTACGTAGCCAAGGTATAATATAATTTTTTAAACGTAGTTATTTTGTTCATTTCATTGTCTATTGAGTGATAATTTGGTTGAATGTTCTCTTTGCAATTCATCAACTCCTTTCTTTCATTGTTAATAAGATTGTTAAATTGTCGCAGTTATTTTAAGTTTTAATTGATTGTAGTTGTTAAGTAAGGTATTCAAAAGGAATTTGTTCCTGTGTAACTATAATAATAATTTTAAGCGATCGTTTGTCCTAAAACAACAAGCTACAAAGCTTATTAATTTCAACTATAATCCTTTGGACATATACACACATAACGGTGTTGAATGAGGCAAATATTTGTGTTTCATTTTGAAAGTAAAGCGGTGTATTTACTAGACGAATAGTTTGCATCGTTGTTAGGTTGACTATAGTATTCCTATCTTAGATCTTCACACATCACAATACTTTAATTTTCATATATATTATATGTAAATTAAGGTTGGACAGACAAAGACGAAGTTTTAAAGTCGACATGTAATAAAAAATAATGAAAATTTTGTAATGTCTGTAGATGTAGTCAGTTATATTGGAGGTCTTTAATTCATCTTTAAAAAAATAATTGAATTGAGAATCTACTCCTCTTTTTGAAGCTATTACTTTTTAGCCGTCATTTGTACATGGTTACTTAATCAATATGTTCTTACATATAAATTGTATGAACTGTTGTAAGTTAAAATTTATTTTATTCTATTCATATTTATAGTAAGAGCAACGGAATTATAAACCTTATACTATCATAACTGTTTATTCAATCAAGTGTCAATAATTTATTTTCACACATAAAGTGCATTAAACTAAAACTTTTAATAATCTACTTAATTTTGTTGTCTCGCGACAGAGATTTTCGTTAAGGTTGCCAATAACACAAAATTGCCGCTTTAAACAAACCTACACACAAAATATATAAGTATATCCACTTAACGTTCTGGTACTTTGAATACAGTCGAGCATCAAGTTCGGTGGCTAATGGTGAGCATTCATTATTTTTTAACTTAGTTTTCTTTGTTATTATTCTCTTGCAATTCAAGTATGATTCTTGAAACATATATTTAAACCAAACACATGTAATGACAAGGACTTGTACATGTTTACTTTACTTTAAAAAATAACTGAAGTTTTTGTATATGTTGTATCCCTGGAAGGTAAAATAACGAAGAGAACTACCCTAAAGCAAGTAAAAATTTAAACTCCACTTTTTTTATAATAAAATCAATCTATGAATATTACATGCAGTTTATAAGCACATATTATACAAATAAAAGACGTAATTAACGAAAAAAATCGATTTAGCTAACAATATTTCAAAACAACTTATATTTTAAAGTAAGTACGCTTAATGTAATAAGTGTACAATAATTTTATACGACAAACAATAACACTAGGTATAGTGAGTAGGAACCTTTAACGATGTTTTTAATCCTCAACACTGGACGGCCATTATCGCCGTGCCCGGAACGATGCACAACGTCGGATTTCGACTCGCAATTTGACGGCGTAGCTCATTATTGTTGATAAAATTGTATCGCTTCCGTTTTTGACCTGATTAAGCCGGTAGAGTTATACGAATAATAAATATTGTATTTACGTTATTATGCATATCAATGATACTCACCGTTTTATAATATATCATTGAAGATTAATGAAAAAAGGAATAAAGTTGGATCTTATATACATACATTTATGGATGGTGGTTTTCACTATTTCTGAACAGCGAAGATGACTAATTTTCAACGAACTGGCAGAACTATATAATCTAACTATCTAATAAAAATAATAAATATATACATACTATACATACTTATGTATATTTATAATTGGCTTGTGTGAGAGCTGGTCAGAACCTGGATTTCGTCAAACGGACACATTTATCTCTAAAGTTGATATTCAGAGAACTTCGGACAAATTGATGATCACTACCTGTGTTAAAACTATTGAGCACTGAGACATCTCTGTCAGTCAAGTCAGTCATGATAAAATCTATTTCAATTTTGGGGCGTCGGGGCTTTGCCATGTCCCATAATCACCACGCTGGACAAGTAGGTTGATGATCGCAGGTAATAGCTTGTTTCACTGGTGACGCTGCTGCCAGCCTCACCAGCCTATTATATTTAACTACGCCTGTTGGAATGGATTTACCGCCATCGGTTAGTCGCCAGTCTCATTTGTAGTTCAGCAGGATGCACCCCGTGCGGGTGAGGTTGACTTGGTGCGAAAGATTGTGCTTTAGTTCCTAACACCCCTCCCAACACTGAGTTTGTCTAACCGTGGCCACTTGCAACTCTAGCATATTTCATTAGAAACATGGCCAGCACACTTTTTTATTTATATTTTAATCATCAGGCTGGGTAGAGTCACTTTTACAAGCTTCTGCCGAAGTGACTCTACTTATCCTGATGGAAAGTATGAATAGAATCCAATAGTTATGATCTCCACACTTATTACGAATAAAGATAATGCAACATGTTGACACACACTATGGCGGCGCACATCTCGTGATCTCGTGTCTTTTAAGCTGGACGTGAAAAAGTATCTCACTAAGCCGCCATAGTGTGAGTCACCATGCTGCATTGTCTGCCTTTGCAATGAGTGTGATGACCACTCTTCTTAGACTTCATTCGTGGTTATAGTTACTTTGATAGGCCATAAATAAATTAAATAATTTAGCTGTATGAGCATACCGAAGTATCGTTTGTAAGGTTGAGGTCGTTGTGGTGTTGCTTTGATGAGGTTTGATATCCACGACAGGGACGTCACGTTTACAGTTGAACGACTCGGGTGAACAATGCTGTTCTGATATGGCAATAAATTATTGTATTTAACTTGGTTTCATATTTATTTATTTATGTTTTCTTTTTTTAAAAAGACAACACCCGCACTAGGAATAAATCCTGTGTCACGGGGGACTTTACAAACATATAAGAAACGGACACAAGGAACACCCAGACTCAGAACAACAATTTCTGGATCACACAAAATGTTGTTCCATGTAGGATTTGAACCCACAAGACTCGGCGCAGTAGAGAGCGGTGTGCCGACCGCTTAAACCAATATGCCAACCGTGCAGCCAATTTTTCTCGTGATTTTTTTTGTATGATAACATTTTCTTGTCACAATGTATGTCCTATGTATGTACATATATATGTGTAATATGATATATGTATATATTATATAAATGACATACAAAAATAAAAATTATACATAAATTTGTTACGTTGTGTAATGATTGGCTTTTAGTTTTATTTAACACCATTTTACTATTTGTATGTAAATATGTACATATAAAAATACGCTAGATTTCTGTCTATAAAAGTAATTTTAAGTATGTTTGTGAAAGTTTCAGTTTTGGTTACCTAAAAAACCAGTTTCGGTTGGACACTAAAACATATACAGTTATACCTATGCATTATTGACGTAAATACGTGTGTGTATATAGATACACACACGTATTTACGTCCCTACATTTATACACAAACTTATAAATTTACACTCACGTACACACACACTAACACACACATGAAGAATTACATATATATTTTTATATACAGCTCATTTTTTTCATATTGCTTTTGCACTGATTAAAAACAAAAGCAAATTTATAAACATTTTAAAACGTGATCGGTTAATCGAAAACCTACTGGACCGATTGCTCGTTCAGAAACAAAAGTGCCAAGTCGATCTGTTCACTGGGTACATTATTTATTCAGCTGAAAGGCTTCATTTGCCGTTGAAAATATCGTAGAGACGGTCCGTACCGATAATAGCGAAATAGAGCATACGTGGACGATGCACATGATTGAGACATGTTCTTATTGGATATGAACGACAAACTGGGCGCTTGAAGGCCCAGTGAAAACCGAACGGTACGAGCATTTTATTTCATGCATTTGTTTAAGCGCTCAAAGGAGCTATTATTTCAAGATATCGTGAACGTTTTATGCATTTAGAAATGTAATGTCAATTCAACTGATATTGTATACTGTTTTTAAATGGAGTTGTATATTGTAAAGTATAGGTATAAGACTAATGCTTACTAATTTTTAACTTTGTTCTAATACCGTAACCTTTAGGCTTGAACCTTTCTAAAAATTATAACCAGTGTTTAGACTATAATATTATACTATTAGTTATAAGAGCAACACGTTTCAAATAAGGATAGCTTTAACTTTTCGAACACCTGTCGAAAGTTTTAAGCATTTTTTACTTCACAATAAAGGTCTTTGCCCACTATCCCGTAGCTAACCATGACCGTGCTAGGAACGTGTCGGGCACGGAAAGCAATCCGATACGCTCTACTTAGCCCACTGAAGCGGGTCGACAGCGTTCTGAACCCGTATGTAACCCGTATTTTGCACGTATGTAATCTGTATGATGCCCGTATATAACGCGGCAGGAATCCTTTCGATACGCTCGTGCAGCACGGTTTCATTCTCGTACAACTCTCATTGTTGCGTAGACGCGTTAAAGTGGTGAAATATTGAAATAGTTATGGCTATAAGAAAACTAACGGTTGAACAACTGGCAATAATTGCTATCATTTTGGATGAAGAGGAAGAGGAATGCCAAAAAAGCACTCGACGCTACTGGATTCACAATTCTATAAAAAGACGTAAAACCGAAGGAGAATATTGGACATTATTCAGGCACTTAGTTGATGACGAAGAAAAGTTTTTTCAATACTTCCGTATGTGTACTTACCAATTTAACGATTTGCTGAAAAAAATTGAAAATAACATTGCCAAAAAAAACACAAACTTTAGAGAATGTCTGCCACCTAAAGAAAAGCTTGCTGTGTGTTTGCGGTAAGTAAAAAACAATTTGTTTATAATTAATATTTAATGAAACTTTAATATTTCTAGTAAAGTATCAAACTGAATTTGATACTTGAAATTTAAATACCAATTTGTTTATTGTGAAAAACATTTTTTGTTTAATTAATTATTATCATTCCACTCGTTAGCGTTCCAAAGCTCAGGAGACTGAGGCATAGGTGTAGCACTTGCTTGTACGCTCGAAGAAGTCGATGCTGGAGATGAACTATAGGCATATTCTGCTGTTGTAACAAAGTTAGGTGGTGCAAGTTGCTGTAGCTCCATTTCGGAAACTAAACTGAAAATTTTGTTTTTTGCCATTGCTTGTAAGTAGGGAGAAAACTTCTTTACTGTATCCGATATATGCAAAAAGAAACGGTCTAATTCATCGTGTTCTCGTTTAGATGCATTTTGTGCTTCTAACAATTTCGACATCAATACAGCAGATGCTGATTGTGGTGGTAGAATTCTAGCTTTCTTTATTGTTTTGGACTTTTTTGCTTGATTGAGTGGTGGTTGTGAGGATTTGTTACTGTCAATAATGACATCGTCTTTCTGAACTTCAGTGACTGTAATATTTTCTGCAGTAGCAATATCCATAGCAACAGTATTATTGATTTCATTGCCGACGTGATGGTTTTGAATTTCAATTCCTGCATCGTTATTCTGCTGTGACTCTTCATCGTCACTTGTCAGCTCAACGGATTCTAAACATTTTCTCTCGACAAAGAACGAAGCAACAAAAGCCATTTCTTCTTCATACTTCCATTTCTTAATGTTTTTCGCTGCTTGTCCACTTTTGCCTCTTTTCTTATTTACTGCTCGTCTGTATGCATCCCTTAACCCTTGCCATCTTTGTTTGCAAGCTGCAGCTGTAAAAATAATTAGGTACACGATTAATATTTATATTTTGTTTCCAGGTACTTAGCAACAGGTGATTCGTTTACAACCATTGCTTTTAGTTATCGTATGGGAATCAGTACTGTCAGATGTGCTGTGTTAGAAGTTTGTGATGCTGTAATAAAAAATGTACTGCGAGAAAGTATCCCGACGCCTGGCATCGAACAATGGGAGAAAAATATAGAAGACTTTTGGAATAAATGGAATTTTCCTAATTGTGTAGCTTCTATAGACGGAAAGCATGTTATTATTTTAGCACCACCAAACAGTGGTTCTTTGTATTTTAATTATAAAAAAACATTTTCTATCGTACTTATGGCTGTGGTTGACGCCAATTATAACTTCATAGCTGTTAACGTCGGTGCTTTCGGCAAAGATAGTGATGGCGGTATTTTGTCAAAATCAAAACTGGGCAAAGCTATATTCGAGAATAAATTTAATATTCCCAGTAACAGATGTTTGCCGGGGACTAATGTGAGTGCACCGTGTGTAATATTAGGAGATGAAGCTTTCCCCTTAAAAAACAATCTTCTAAGACCTTATCCCTCGCAACAGTCGATTAACGATAGCAAGAAACGCCATTTTAACTATCGCCTTTGCCGTGCAAGACGTGTAGTAGAAAATGCTTTTGGTATTTTAAGTCAAAAATTTCGTATTTATAATAGACGTATGCATTTAAAACCAGAATATGCCGAAAAAATTGTATTAACAACTTGCATATTACATAATTTTATAAGACGCGGGGAAACTGTATCTTTTACGGAAACCAATACTCCTGTACAGTTTAATAACCTAAGACACCATGGAGGTAATGCAGTGTCCACCGCTTTTGAAGTACGCAATCTATTTGCTGATTTTTTCCAAACGTCTCAAGGGCAATTAGACTGGACACCTTGTAATTAAATTACTTTATGAAATAAACGATAATTAAATACTAATTAACATACCTGGTTGTTTTAGTTGTTCCGATATATCCTTCCAAGCCATTTCTTTTTTTATACTATCCATATACTTCGGATGTTGTAAATTGTATAAAAACTCATATTGACGTACACATTCTATTAGTTTTTCGTCCTCCATTGTTTTACACGTCTATACGCATTCACGCTTCTCGTTGAACTAACGAACTGACTGGCAACAGAGCAACGCTGCTACAACGCGTCTAAAACGGGTTTATAACGGTCATACTCCCCGGTCTATCACCGTTTAGCTGCCTGCGCGCAGCGGTCTGGCAACGTCGCGAGCCATGCACGTATCGTGTCCGTACCGGTAAAATATTCCCTCCGACAAATAGTTGACGTTCCGTGCATGGCACGTGACGGTGTTAGTTGGTGACGGAACGGTCTAGTGGGCAAGTGTTAGTACATTACAATACAAAGTTTATTTTTATAGCTGTTACGCTCCTAGCACGGTCATGGTATGCTACGGGGTAGTGGGCAGAGATCTTAAACCTCCATCATGGACACGAACGTTGAGAATGACGGTTTGTTGGACGAACAGTTTGTTTGAAGTATGTTGACCCACACTATGGTGGCCCAGTTAGATACTTTTTCACACCCTTCTTGGGGATGCAAGAGTCGTGAGTGTCATTGTGCCAGTGTTAAGCTCACACACTTACCACGATAACTGTCAGCCTGAACTGTCTTCTGATACTTTTTATGTGCATATACATACAAACAGTAAAATGGTGTTAAATAAAATTAAAAGCCAATCATTACACAACGTGACAAATATATGTATAATGTTTATTTTTGTATCTCATTTATATAATACGATACATATACATTTACACATATATATGTACATACATACGATATACATCGTGACATGAAAATGTTATCATACAAAAAAAAATCACGAGAAAAATTATTAAACCAAATTAAATACAATATATTTATTGCCATATCAGAACAGCATTGTTTACACGAGTCGTTCAACTATAAACGTGGCGTCCCTGTCGGGGATATCCAACCTCAACAAAGCAACACCACAACGACCTCAACCTTACTAACGATACTTCGGTACGCTCATACAGCTATTTTTTTAAATTTATTTACGGCCTGTTAAAGTAACTATACTCTGTCTAATAGAAACCACGAATAGAATCTAAGAAGGGTGGTCACCATCCTCATTGCAAAGGCAGACAATGCAGCATGGTGACCCACACTATGTTGGCTTAATGAGATGCTTTTTTACGTCTCGCGTAAAAGACACGAGATCACAGTGAGAGGAAAACACGCGCACTGGTAGTGAGTTTCAGGTTTTGACTGATTTACATAGGAAGGAAAATCGTTTAACTCTAGAGCCTATATCTACCATTCTAAATTGGTGACTCCCAAGACCATCATTTGTTGTCCTGTAGAGGAGGGTGAAGGTGGGACCGACTGAAAGAGTTCGCCAGAAGAATCTCCTACATACATACTGTGTTAAAATACAGCATGTACGTATGATAGTTGTTTCTATGCCAAATATAACCTAAACTTAATGCGATAACCGATAGACGGTGGCACGGGCGGGCTAGCATGAGTTAGCCGCGAAATTCGCCGGACGATGCACGATAATTTTCGAAAACTCGACATTCTAAACCGAAACTAGATTTTACAATCCGAATAGAGTCAGTGTCACAAGACCACTGTACACGGGGGTTATTCGGTCAATGGCACAGAAGTCCCCCGTGTAATTTAGTGGACGGCAGAGTTCATAGCGGGTAGCGGCTTTCGGCCCCGAAACGCGAGTAGCGTGAGGCTGCTCGTCGAGCCACGATGGCTCGGTGGTCGTCCAAATTGTATCAAATTTTCCTTCTCTGTATAGTAATGTTGTCTTGCAGAGTTTGCACCTTTAATCGGCTCTCTCGACACCCACTGTAGAGATGGAGACACTCCATATTCTTAATTCGTCACCATAGAGACAAGTAACTAGCGTGAAACTCAAATATCTTCATATCTTCATATACACCTTTTGCGATAGTAAGATTTAATTAATACCGTATTTGTGTAGGGTTTGTGTAAATTATATATGAATTACAAACAACAAATAAAAAAATTTTTGCAGAATATAATATAGAATTATAATCTGAAAATATTTATCTATTGTTTGTAGTAAAACATAAAAACAAAGTTTAGCGTTATACTATTTAATTGCACTTAATAATTATAATTTGGTTCAGGAGGGTGTGGCGGAAATGGTGGATGACCGAAGGGTGGAGGTCCACGTGGTGGAAACTGGGGCCTGAAGGAAGGAGGCGGTGGTCTCCATGGCGGAGGTGGTCGGGCTCCGGGAGGAGGTGGTGGTCCAAAGCCTGGTGGACCGAAGGGTGGGGGCGGGAAATGGTGGAATGGTGGTGGTGGTGGCGGCGGTCCTGGGGGCGGTGGTGGGCCGGGTGGTGGCATTGAAGACGGTGGTGGGGGTGGTGCGGTCATAGGTAAAGGCGGTGGTGGTCGAGCGCCCATCGGTGGTCCTTGAGGTGGCATCGGTGTTGGAGTCGGCGGAGGTGGCGGTGCCATTAGTACCGGGCCCATCATTGTTGGTGGAGCGTCTGCGAACAGCTGGTGAGGACGGTCCGCGTGGGATAGCGGATTCTGAGCAGCTAGTAATCTGTGAAATCACAAAGTCATCGAATTTAATTTTCTAATCACAATAATAAATGTAGAGAAAACTGCATATGTTTTCTTGCACACATAATTATTGATATACATGCATAATTATAGAACAAAAACAAACATTCAAATATATGAGCCTCCATACAAAGAGAAATAAAAATCTTTTAAAATGAAAAAACAACGAAAATATTGACATCAATACAAATAAATAAAATCCCATGGGATCGCCATTTACGCAGCAGCAACCGCATCTCCCAGGGAATAATTTCAAAATTCAAATCTTAAGCGAATGAATTCACGTGCACAGCACTTATACAACATAAATTAATATTTATAAACTATAATAAATACTACTTAAATTTTTGTAAATACATATGTATGCAATAAGTAATTGAAGTTGAAAATTTACTCTAAAATTGTTTTCATTTGTCAAAAGTGAGCCTCACTTGAACATCTGATTCATATTTTATTAACTCTCTCTTTTGTATGAACAATAAACCCAATTTTTGAAATTTCAGAAGACTACATAATGAAAAATTAAATGCTTCACACTTTCGACAACTAAATATTGAATGTTATACCTTTCTGCAGCAGATCCGTGCCTCTCTCCTTTGACATCTTTCTTAAATGCATAGGAAACTGATATGGGCCTGTTACAGAGGTACTGGTTATTCATAGCTTCTATTGCTGCGTCTGACGCCTCGAACGACGCAAAATTTATAAAGGCAAATGCTTTGGAGTTACCAGTTTCTGGATCTCTCATAACCTGAAAAGTATATTCATTGATATTATAATGTTAGTAGTAAGTAATATATTTTAGTCTATCCAATTTCCACCACGGTGACCAGTCTCAACCGACACTAGCCAACTAACACGAGCCGCAGGCGTTAAGACTCCAACTTCCAAAGTCCTGGCTGTTGTTAAGTATTTCTATAATCAGAAAAATTCAATAACACTCTTCAGCCTCACACGGGAATCGAACTCGAGAACTCTTGATCGGCAGTAAAACGCGCTAACAAAAAGGGGTTATAGTAAGCCAACGTTACATGACATGCTGACGCAGACCGTTTTTTAGAACATTTATTTTTTAAACTTATCACCATCATAATCATCATCAACAGCTTTTAGCAGTCCACTGCTGGACATAGGCTCTATCTCTAATCATTTACACAGCACACGTAATAGAAACTTTCAAAAGAAATAATTTTTCCCTGTTTAATATTTTCTAAGAATATTTGACTTCTATTAGTTGTAGCATGATGATATATCCTTCCTTAATAAGTGGGTTATCTAACACTGAATAAAATCGATCAGTGGTTCCAGTGTGTGTTATATGGTGTATGTGTATGTATAAGTACGTTCAGCCATACATATTAGTACAATAATATAGATGATAACAAAATAAAAATGCTATTGAAAAGCAGTTAAAAACCCTCCAGCAAATTAAACACCAGTGGATTGCTACAATGAAAAATAACATTAAAAAAAAAGGTCAAACAATGTATTCTTACCTTGGGTGTTTGTAATATGACACCAAAAGCTGAGAAAGTGTCATATAGCAATTTTTCATCAACTTCAGGATCTAAGTTTCCTATGAATACATTGGCTCCAACATCAAGATTCTTCTGATGGGCAGATGCTTTATTTACTCTTACTGGCTTACCATAGAGTTTTATCATATTCATCACCTGAGGATTGTAAATAGATGCCTTTAGATATTAGTTGCAGATAACATATAGATGCATACTCAACAACTTTTATAGTAAAAAAAATTAAAGGCTCTACTAATTAGAAATATTTCCTATATTAACATAAGTACCTAGTCTTGCCATAAATATTGTAATAAAGAAAAAAGAAAATTGTTAACTGCAAATAACATTTATTACTTTTACAGTGTGTCAGTTTAATACATAAATATAAAACAATTAAAAATATAAAAAGCTTATTCGAAGTGGTCTCCATTGGCTGCAATACAGTCCTTTAAACGATGAGGCCAGTTATCAATAGAAGCACGCACTCTTTCCATGGGAAAATTCTTCACTGCCAATCGTATAGATTGTTTTAGGGACTCCAAATTATCATGGCGTTTAGAGCAAGCTGTACTCTCTAAAACTGACCACAAATCATAATCCAGCGGATTAAGATCGGGACTAGACGACGGCCAGTCTTCAGCTCTGATGAAGTCCGAAACGTTCGATTCCAACCAAGACTGCGTGGACCGAGCTTTATGACCCGGCGCCGAGTCTTGCTGGAAGGACCATACTTGGTTATTGAACATGGTGATGTTAAGGGGCTTAACTACCTTCTCAAGAATGGTATCTTGATACACTTGTGCCGATGTTTTGATACCTTTTTCACAAAAATATGGCTCAGTCACTCCTTCATAGCTAACACCCCACCAAACCATCACTGAAGTCGGATAATGTCCACGTTGCACTCTGTCGACTAATTGGGAAGCTTCCTTAGAGCTTTGAGCATAAATACGGTCATTTTGTTTGTTAAAATGTTGCTCAATTGTAAAAATTTTCTCATCCGTAAACAAAATTTTTCTGTGACCTCCCTTTGCGTACCGCTTCAGTAGTTGTTTCGATTTTACCACCCTATTCTTCTTTAAATTATCAGTTAAGAAATGGCCAGTGCGTCTCTTATAGGCTGCAAGTCCTAAGTCATCTTTTAAAATACGCGACATGGTTCTAGGTGCTATCTTCATTTCCCGAGATAAAATCTTTTGCTTTCGGACAGGATTTCTTCGAATTCTTTCCCTTACTGCTTTGACCACCTTTTTCGTACGAACACTACGTGGACGGCCAGATCTTTTTCTGTCACAAACAGAGGAGGTCTCATTGTACCTATTAATAGCCCGGTACACAAACATTTTACTAATACCAAGTGTATGGAGAGTTTTAAAAATTGCATTTGGCTCCATACCTACTTTGTGTAATGCTATCACAGCGATTCGGTTCTCTTTATCACCCCACACCATTTTAATATCGCAAAATATTTTACAATGTATTGGCGCCAAAATGAGAAAACACAATGAACAATCGTATAAAAATGACAGATTCGAAATTCAAATGTAATATTTTTTTATAATTAAGTGTAACAGTATTTATGGCCAGACTAAGTATATAGAAACCAAGCTTTGCTCTGTATTATTGTGTGATAGTCAATTCGTAATTTACCAACTTCTTTTTTTCCCATCCCCAATTTTGTCACAAGTGTCAAAACAGGCCTATTAGACAATCATTTCATTGCTTGCAACAGACAAAACAATGTTTTTTAAAAATGAAACTCCCTGCATACTAAATTTCATGAAAATTGCTGAAGCCGTTTCCAAGATTTAGATATATCAAGAATTGCTTGTTTAAACATTTAAAAGTATTATTCTCTCTAGAAGAGCCCACACAAAATAATAACTTCATATATCTCATATACGACGTCTGATATATAACTAGACACAGCATGTACTATAGTAAATAAGCTGCTGATAAACATACAGAAATATTTCTAAATACATACATGTTATTAGCTTATAAATTACACAGAGATACAGAATAAATTATCATTCTCACCATAAAATATTTAACATAAGTGAGAATATAACCCATAAAATCTAGCTTAGCAGTCAGAACCACTAACCAATAGATGTAAATTTGTCAATAGGTATAGTTAATAGGTATAACATAAATCATCTTAGATGATTTACTTTGACTATTCTATTAAAATTGTCACTAATACACAGTGTTAAAAAAAGTTTCAAATAATACTTACTTTTATAGCGTAATCTGCGTCTTCCTCTCCCATGAACTCAACGAATCCATATCCTTGATGAGTTTGTGTTACTCTATCTTTCGGCATGTGAACGTTCACTGAAATGTAATAATAGATATTTTATAACATTTACTTTTGTAAATGTACAATTGATGCATCTTACATTATATTAGAATCACTATTACTATCTGTGTACCTTCATCTACATCTTCAAAACAGATTTTTTTTTTCTATTCTTAAATTTTTTTTAAGTCACAGAGTGATGTTATATAGCCTTTTTCAATAAATAACATATCAAACACTGAACAATTTTTTCAATTGGAACTGATAGTTCCTGAGATTAGCATGTTAAATCAAAGAAATTATTCAGCTTTATATTAGTATAAATGTTAACATTATAATAAACAAGGATGTAATATTTTGTTAAGTTTTGTCTTTAGTCCCATTTATAAGGTTCAAAGTTACAGTTTCACTGTCAAACTTCGCAGCTACATATAGTATCAGAACATCTCTAGGACTCATTCATAGTCATCGACTACAGAGTGTTTTGATTTCAAAATAGACCAGTCTTAGGGAAGACTAAAATCAAAGCATATTTTGCAATGTAAAAAGCATACTGGTATTAGTATACTCAATGTGTGTACGTACCTACGGGTCCAGCTTGTACGAACAGCTCCCATAACAGGCTTTCTGACACCCTGTCGTCCAATCCTCCAACATATATTGTGGCATCTATAATATTTGAACATGATCAATATTATTACAAGCAACAAATAAAAGAAACTCAGAGAGATATTGTGAAAACAAACTTAATGGAAATGCACACAATCAAGGCGACCTAGTATTCTGAAATATATCCCTCAGCTAAGCTTGCATATCGGTCTCCCACAGTATAAAAAGTACAGCCTGATAACTAAGTACAGCCTATAATTTTGTAAAAATGTCAAGTGGCGGGCAAATAAATGATTTCATTAAATTTAACTAAATAACCACAGTAATAACAAAACTAAATTGAACACATAACCTCAAAAATAAACTTAAAAGCAATTTGTACATTTAAATAGTTATAATAGAGGTATAAACTATTCAAAAGAAGTTTTCAATATGCCGTCTAAATATTTTAGCGGACTTATGTAAACACATTTGGATTTATCATGAAATAAATACCTTGATTTCTTTCGGCAATCGGTCCCGCTGCCATTTTTAATGACAACAGAAGCTTGTCAATACCATAAACAACTTGACAACTGACAACATACTTTTTTGAGAAAGTGATAATGTTCTTAAAATCTTCAATTCAAAATCTATGAACATATTAGAAAATGCATATTTTTAAATAGTTGACTGAGAGATAAGATCGGTAACAAGACAACAAATACTTCGATATACATTTTTATAAGTTTATATAATTACACAAAATATCTGTTTGCCAACGGAAACTTATATTGGAGAGATCTTTCTGCTGTATTTAACGCCAGATGTCTTTTTTTGTACTAAAACATATTAAAATAAAATCTAGTTATTTTGTCGCCAGCTATGTCAAAGTAATACCGTTCACTTCAATTTAAATAATGAACTGTATGACGGTCTCCGGACGGTAACAAATAAAATATATTTCAATGTATAAATAGATTTATTGTAGTCATAATGTAATGTAATGTAAATATTTACAACTATTATGTATTTCATCGTCTCAAGTATGTGCAGGGATCTAATGCTATATTAGAATAAAAATTTATTATGACTTCATAGGTCACTCTGCCATCAAATATAAATATTCCACCATTCACAATAAACTTTAAATGATTGTGAACTTTATGATGATGAATGTGTATTTAACTAGGCACTCAATAATCAACTACAAGTGTCAACAATCTGTACGTTTCTTAATAAGATAGATTAATAAGATGTAGAAAAAATCTAAAGTGATTGATATCTTAATTAATAATAACTTGATTTAAGTTACGTTTCATTTACCTTAAGATACAGTTTTGCGAATTAGTAAACTAAACTCGCGTTCTCTAATTTAACAAATAGTTGCAGAATGAACTATTGTTATGTTTGTGTTGTGAATGTCAACTGTCAATAAAAAAAACAAACTCATATCATTTCGTTCGCATTCAAACCCGTATCTCCGTTGTCTTCGTTCATATAAATTTTCCATTACGAAATATAGAAAGAAAAATTTAAAAATGCAAAGTGCATCAGATGTGATATCTTCCTTGTTTTGGTTCAAAGATGACAGTGATGTGGACGATGAAAAAGAACAGCAAATAATTGAACAATTTGTGCATCATGTGGAAGATTTCAGTTCCCAGTACGGGAGCGAAATCAGTGTTTCTTATACGGCGTTCAATCTTCGTGGGCCGCCTTCTAATTTTCCCGATTATGGCGACTATCCCCAGGCGTTCGTAATGGTAAAAGAAGTTATAATGATACTTCTATACTTTTATAAAATATTTTGTTGCAGTTTTCGTAGATATATTTTCAAGAAAGCTAAATGTATCGCATGTGGCATAAAAAACAAAATTGTATTGTTTTTGTTAACTTTTATGCACAGGACGTAATTTAGAACAAAATATCAAATAATAATATTCATTATTTAATAGTTAACACTTTTAGAAAGAATCAACTTTATTCAACATACGAATTTAATAATTACTGAGACACATTACTGATGTTTATCAGCTTCCTATGGCAAAGACCCCAAGAAACAACTTCCTGAAGCAGATTAAAATCAAGGTCAATTATAAACTACTTAAACTAACATATTTAATATGTGAAGGGAAGCCAAGTTTGTTTGATTTTAAAAGTAACCATAACAGGCCTGCTATTTTAATTTATGAAGCCTTGAAAATATCAAATGTCACTGGACTCTAGTGGACTCTAGTTTGTGAATGTTTTTTTTATTGTATATTTTGTAGTCTTATAATATTGCTGAGTAAATTTTATTTTATATCTGTAATTTTAAAAATGGAATGGAATAAATTTTAGCATGTTTAGTAAATATTAGAACCACATATTATGATTATGAATTACTGCTATGATGTACATTTAGATAGTTCATTATATAAAAAAAAAATTGTGTCTCAAGAGTAGTTTTGGGAAGCTACATTCATCCTATATACATCATCATCATTATCAACAGCCTTTAGCCTTTTGTGTCCAGCAGTGGACTATCTACTGCAGGACACAAACTTTCCGTAACAGAGGAGTTGTTAGTCTACTACACTACACTATATAAGTACATAAGCTTTATATTTGACCTGTTGTAATAATATAATTTAATTAAATGAGAGCTCAGATAATCTGGCTAATTTTGAGTAGTTATTTTGTCAGTTTCACTTTTTCTTTTCACAAAAAAATAATTTAATAACAATCTACAATTAACTACACTCAGCAATCAACAACAACAAGTGTCAACATTTTGTACTGATTTACATTTTTTTATCATTTAAGGTAAATGTACTGTGATACAGAAATAACAATACTAGTTTTTTTATTCAACAATATTATAGTGTCTCTCTGCTACTAAATTACACTCTATTTTCATAACTATAGTTATCAAATTAATATTTTTTCATAAGAATTAGGAGACAATTTACTTATAACTTTTAAACTTTCACATTTCATCATGTTTATTGATATAAGGCAATTGAATTAAACATATAAAGTGTACTGTTTGGTACCTTTGAGTTACCCTACTTTTAGAGCAGGTTGCATTGACCCTAGTTCCAATGTGTCTTATATGATCAGTCATAAATCTTGTTGACATGTGTAAGTATAGTAGATTAATATTGAAGAAAAAACAACAAACTTATCAACTGTACTACATGACTGTAATGACTTAGATGTCACATTATAATAACCTCTAGCCTCTCCCTACTTTTTAAGGAGATTGATACTTTTTAAAACTTAATTAACAAGTGAAGTTATTACTAAATATATTGTTGATAAATGTACAAAAATGATTTTTTTATGCATTCTTTTATGTTTAGCGGACTTATGGGACTTGGTGGGAAGAGGCACCATCAGCCCAAGAGGACTATATGCCACAAAATGCCAATGCAATAACCAGCCAAGATTTTGTAGGTAAGTGGTAAAAAAAAGATTCTTTGTCTATCTTTATCTGTATGATTAGTAATTTTTTGGTGCTTAAAATACACTTAAAAACAATACAAAATATGTGAGAAAAGTTTTATGTTACCTAAACATACTTATATTCTTCTGAATATTCAAACAGATATTTTATTTTCTTAAATTAATTGTTATAATTTTAAAGTCATATTAAAATTAACTTGAATATTCTCGAGTTAATTTAGATAGTGATGTAAAATGATCATTTCATAATCATCATAAGTATCTCAAATTATGAGAGACATGTCAGGTAGTAGAGCCACGCTGTTTTCAGTACGAAGGAGCCGACTTGTCCGGGGCAGTACTATTTTCTCGCAGAAGACATACCTAAAGCGACAGCATCACTGCTGTCGCGTTTCGTTGGTGAGTGCGTGATCGGTAGCCTATTGATATAGGGGTGACAGTTATCGTGATAAGTATGTGAGCCTTATACTGCCACTATAACTGTCATGCCTTTTACGTTACCTAGCAGGGCGTGAAGAAACATTTCACGAGACCGCCATAGTGTGGATCACAATACTGCATTGTCTGCATTCGTAAGGAGTAACTACAACTCTTGGATTCTATTCAAATTTTCCATCAGGCAGAGTAGAGCAACTTTAGGAGGTTGTTTAAACAATAAATAAAAGATTTTCTTTCCTTGTCACTAGCTTTTGCCCGGCTACGACTGCGTGTATGTTAGTAATTACAGTAAAAAGTATTCTATGTTATTCGCTAATAATGTAACCTTTAATCGGCAAAAGAATTTTAAAAATCAGTTTATTGGTTTAGGCCTGAAAGCGTAACAAACAAAGAAAAAAACTCATATGTATTACTATTAGTATATTATTTACTTAAAATCATATAATACATGTCTTACATACGCAATTCAATGTCAGTATGAATGCTAAAAAGGGATAGCTACTTTCACGAACCCTATACAAACAACATCATTTTTGACAGAAGTATCCTTCGAAAAAGTGGTCTACCCATTGGAGGTGTCGATCTTCGAAACATACAACCCTGGTGCGTTGGTCCGGATTTGGGCTCGAGGACCGTCTACTTGGATGTTACTATGGGAAGGTGAACCCGAGTATGTTGGTGATACACCTAGGATCTTCAGTCCACCGATTAGACAGCTAAATGTACCAACTAGGTGAGTTTATATTACCATCATATTTTCTATTGCAACTAATCTGTAGCAAACACATGTACGTACGTAGTTAGTAGCTACAGCGTGTAACGTGTTATGACTATCTCACGTGTTTAATATACTAGCTGTGCCGCGCAATTTTTTAAGATTACTTTTCGTTGGTGAATGCGTGATCGGTAGCCATCGGGTGACAGTTATCGTAATAAGTGTGTAAGCCTTATATTGGCACTATGACTGTCATGCCTTTTACGCTACCTAGAACGGCGTGAAAAAGAATCACGAAACCGCCATAGTGTGGATCACAATACTGCAATGTCTGCATTCGCAAGGAATATGGTGACTACAGCTTTTCGATTCCATTCATGTTTTCCATCAGGCAGAGTAGAGTCACTTTAGGAGGTTTTTTAATGATTACGATAAAAAGTATTCTACGTTATTCGCTAATATTGTGACCTTTTATTGGCAAAAGAATTTTAAAAATCAAATCATCCTTTGTTCATAAAAAGTATATAATATTCTTTCTTTTACTAGGATCTTGAGGTTGGAATTCAATCATAAGTTACTCCCGTACTACACAGAGCTCGACGCAGTACTACTCCGCGGAAAGCAACCACCTAACTTAGCGAAGAACATGAGAAACAATTTTTCTTATTCGTCTTTGTTTTACAAAAAATCACAGCCGGTTGTTGAAAAGGGTATGTTCTTTTGTTTAAGTTTACAGGAAACATAACTTTACTTAACTTTAAGAAGTAACTTATTTTCCTGAATGTAAGTGTTTAGCCCCAACTGCTTAAATCCGACGTAAAATATTATGTATGAGCAATTGTTCAGGTCGTCCAGATTTTTACATTATTTTTATGTCATATAATTTTACTTCATTACGTTATATATCACTATTCATTTTAGATATTCAGGAAAACCTGTATTACATATTTGCAATCAATTATTTTGATAAATACGTCGAAATGTTTTTATATTATGTTGCGAATTTCGGCAGGTCTGGACATATATTAATGCCAGTCACGTGTTCTTTTTTTATAAATATGCTTGTGATATAAGATTGCCTCGTAGTATGCATACTGAAATGCTGAAAGGTTATGTAAACAATGTGATAAATTTGTGTGTCTTATAGAAAACGCAGACAGGGAGTGTGATTAGATACTGACGCTGGCTACCGAAAAGTTAAACTGCCATATTTTCGATAGTCTTTGGATTCTTAAAAAAATAAAAATAATGATTGTAGCACATAATATTGTAAAAAAACTTTCTATTCTCCTTTTAGGTATTAATAACAATAATTAATATTTCAGCAGTCTTATAAACAACGTCATCTGGTCACAAATTAAACAGAGCTTGTACTAGATTGGTACTAGACAAGTGATATAAATATGTACTTAGGTATATCCTTTTTTTTTGTAAATCCATAAATAATATATATAGAAAATACCTAAAATCCGAAACAAATATTTGTTAGTCAAAAATATTTACCTCGATCGGGGAATCGAACCCAAGACCTCAAACACAGCAGTTCATACACTACCATTGCGCCACCGAGGCAGTCAAAGGAAATAATATTTTTTTTCCCGGGTCGTGCCAAAAAGTGTTATTAGGTTTGTCTGGTTATAGAATTGCTTAATAACAACCCGCAGTTAGGACGTTGGGGTCTTAACCCGCGTGCCTTAGAGAGCACGTAACGCCGCCGGTCCTGCGCCAGATCTCTGCGCTCGCTCTCGCATCGGATTAACCGTCCCATCGGATTGTGTGAGCAAGGGAACAAAAAGTGCACCCGTGTTTGCGCGCACTCTTGTGCACTATAACAGCTCTTGCTTAGTTGAATGGTCTCCGTTAAGACTGGCGCCGAGGTCGAAATCGCCTAGGAGTACATTGTTTAATGTATGCTTCGGTGTATATGTTTTTATTAAGAGGCACAAATAATTGTTTTTGTTTTAACACATATCTATAATTGATAAATCACTTACTCGGTATCATAGAATAGGTATTTTCGATTGCATACAACATTTAATTATAATCATTGTGGCTATAAATACATTTACTTATTTCTTCTTCATTGGTGTTACTTTAATCGATGTTAAATTAATTATAGATAAGATCTGTGTAATTGATGAGGTTAAGAAGCCATTATGTAAACGTTGGCTTATGATAAGAAGACTTAAATATGTTATGTGACTCAATGTATACCTACATATATACAGACGCTCAGGCGTAATAAATCTGTGTACTAATATCTTAGTATTCGTACAATGATTTATTGCACCTTATATATATACGTATCTCTCACATATTGTTGCAAGCATCATTGCGTAGGTATATGTAACTACCTAATACGAGAAGGTGAAATAATACGATCATAATCTATTAACAAAATCGTCGTGGAAGTCAATCTATTTATGTAAAGAAGTCAGTAAATATTATCGTTGAACGGTTAAGGTTTGAAATGGTTCTGTTTGTAAAGAATGCATACCTCAGAAGTAGGTAGCATGAACGTATGAAAGTTAATTTATAATAGAAGCGATATCACACTTTTTCTCACTATTGTTCTAATCAACATAGAAAGTCTTATTGTATAACAGTATACGCGCACTATAAAATACACGTTTTCATCGACATCTAAAAATTACAAGTGAGGTACGTGTATTGTAATTGTAGCAATGTGTTGAGCAATCTTTGCTTTAAGTCTTTGATTGCATTTGAGTTAATTTTCTTTCCTCGATATACTTTACTTTGTTTTTAATTATAGTCAATGCACATGCAATATTGTAGATAAGAGTTGATTTAGTGCAGCCGTGTAAGCATAAACAAATGAGCTTAAACAGAACAGGGCAAATAGTCAAAATACATGTTTAAAATAGTGCACGAATATAGGGAAACCTATTTGCTAGATTCATTACTTTTATAGCATTGTTTTAACCTTTACCCAACATGTTAAACAGCTGATTACACAATGCTATTAGAACCTAATTAACACACTAATTTCTATTGCTTCTAAATGTGCATTGTATAACCATTGCCACGGTAACGAATAAAATAGTGTTTTTGTGGTTTTTATCTCAACAAAGTTCAGAATAGAGTAGTCCGCTTTGTCGGGATTCCAAGGATTTCCTTACTAGGGTGTACCTGGTTGCCCGGCTACTGGTACCTGCGACGGGGTGCGGTTTTTGATCGGTTTAAGGCCGACATAACAACCTTTCGATGGTATCCGTGGGTATTTCCGCACAGAAAAAAAAAGGGTAGTTCGCTTGATTAAAACACAACACACTACACCTCGGAAAATAACATTGTTATAGCTTCTTGTTACTATTATGAATTTAAATTCAATAAACATTCACTGTACGAATGCAAGCTCTACTTAGTTTGAAGCTGGATGAGGTTGCGTGTCAGATGTATTATGAACAATACCAGAGATTACAGCCACTATCACGATTATGGTTTCTAACGAAAGCGCGAGAAGCCTTGATGTTATATAACGCTATCTAATTATAAAAAAAGTGTTCTATTTATGTTTTCGGCAGGGATAATAACTTCAATAGCTATAAAAAATGTACAGGCGCAACTAATATCGCTAATAACAACATTAGAGACCTGTCACCTGGGAGTCACGTGTATTGTCGATCAAGGGCATCTGTAGAGCCCTAAACTAGTCAGGAATCCTTGCAAATCGTAAAAATTAATACGAGTAGTTATTTTTCGCCACCTGAATGCCGTTTGAAACAAAAATTTTTTAATGCTGTCACTACTTGAAACGATTAAAATCGAGATTAGAATATAAACTGGGTATTACTGAATACATGTATTGTTTATGATGGATGACGTGATTCGTAATAAGCGCATGGTTTCTAAAGTCATAAAAGGATTCCTCCTACCGATCGCTGATAAGCCAAGTTGACATTCTACAAACGTAAACGTTACTAGAAAACTAACAAATGTATGGGAATGACGCCTCTCAACGCTAAGTCACGTGATCAAAACAAAGTAATATCTAATAATATAAGAGTATAGAGGCGGTAGCGATTATAGAAAGAGAATAGACGCAAAACACTTGCACCTTGGCTAAGGGGGAAGTAGTAAGACCTGTCTTGTTTTAGTTTCGTAATAGTGCTTTGTTATTGATAGACCATGGGCAAATGGTTGATAAATATTGGAATTTCATAGGAAATGACTTCGTCATTGAGTTTATTGCATTATTCTGTAAGGTAGTATAATAGTAGACACTTTTTTACATGAGAAGGTTAAGATTATGGCTAATTTTAGACTGTATGGATAGCGTTGTGGTTTAAGCGATCGCCATGCCGCTGTCTTCTACACTGAGTGTTGTGGGTCCAAACCGCACACGGGACTACACTTGTGAGATTTACACTTTGTTGTTCTGAGTCTGGGCTTTCTTTGTGTCCGTTACTTGTTTGTTTGTAAAGTCGTCCGTTACAGAGGATATATTCTTAATGTGCTTTGTCTTAAAAAAAAATTCGAGACCGACCTGAGCGTTTACTATGATTACAGCACTATTTCAAATATTAGATTAGCCAAGATTTAATGATATCACGATGAATACAATGCATCAGGAAGCGTTACTTTACATTGTTGCGTCGAAAATGTAAGTTCATTAATCATTTACTCAGTTGCATTAACTACGCCATCAAGGAAAAATCAGCTGATTGATAACTACAGGAATCAGTTGATCTGGAGATCAGTTAAACTTGCATTATAAAATAAAGTACGAGTACGATGTAAGAATTAAAATTTTTATTATAGTGGTCGTTTACATGTCTAAATTAAATAATTTGTGGAATGCAGCGCCGTGTTTTTTTATTTGTAATGTATTGTTATTGGTAGTATTATTTCTTTTAAACATTATAGAGAAACGACACTTGTACACGTGTTTCACACGGCCGATCGAAACCCTCCCATCATTTTTAGGTTATATAGTCTAAGTAATGCTTAGTTTCTATAATTGGATTTGCCAAAAAAGACGTTCACAGTTTCTGATAGTAGCTAGGTTAATACAAATTTATTGGGAAAGAAATAACCTGAATTTGGAGTAGCTATTTATGACTTGAATATTAAAGATCGTCAAATACTTTTCACAAGCTTTTTAGGTAACCTAACACTAAGCATATATACTAGTGTCGTATGAAAATTTTAGCTTAGTAAAACCAAAATACACATACTGTAGTGGAAAACGAAACTATAAAGTTAATAAAACTTCTTTCGACATTTCTGGATTCACGTCAGCCTTGTTTTAAGAGTTTTTTTTTTTAAATACCTGTATCTTATCAGCACAACATGAACGTTTGTAATATTATTACAGGTCAGCTTCTCAACCGAATAATGGCGTCTAATCTCCATGAGGCCCTCGTCTCTCAATTTCCCACACCTCGAAATGAAAAGCACATCGATACGGGACCACCACTTGGTGACTTTCAACAACTACCTGTAAGTATATTAGATATTATAAGAGCTCAAGCAATTTTCTTGATATTACTTTATAGATTTCTGTCAACTTGGTTCTGAGTAATCAACGTGAGCTTTTGATTGGTTTCAATAATTGCCACCCGCCTCGCTTTCACTGACTGCTTGGAAATGTACTCGTAATTACTTGCACACGGGATAAATTGTGGTAGTGAATTTGCTAAGGAAAGCTATACCGCAACTTGTGTAAGAATATCAGCTCTGGTACATAATTTGGCCAAAGTCATTTTTAAATATTGTCAATCGAATGGAATTTTAGCTGTCACAAATTTCTTATCGTTGAATAACAACAATATTTTTTATTTAATCTGTGTAGCTGACCATACTTTGTATTGTGTGTTATTATGTCTACTTATGTCAAAATATTATAACTGGTGACCTCGACGTGATTCCGTGCAATCTTGTTCTTCGGCATCTTTTAAAGGAGTATACTTCGTGTACAGTTCAGGGTCACCAGTCATAATATTTTAAGGCTATTTTAAGGATAAATCCTCTTTTATAACCTATTGTCACCAATTTAGTGGTGTATCGGATGTCTTCTAATTGAGTGAGTGAGAAAATCAGAAGTTTACGTGTTCAAATCAAGTCGATGTCAACAATTTAGAGGTGCCCTTAATTTTCATATCACGCCGTGGTCATCAGTATAGTGGTATATCGGATATCGTCTAAATAACATATAATATGTCTTTGGGTTACTGAGTGCGGAGAGAAATGATTATGCGAAGGTCACAGCTTATTAAAGTTTGTTTTAAGAGATGTTACAATCTAACATGTACAACGAACTATCTTAACCAACCACTTCACGACAAAAGTTTCGGGGACTGTGCACAATGCGACACTCGGTTATACATTCTTAGAAATCTGCACCAGCACTGTCTACAATTTAATTCATGTTACGGGATACTATACTTTAAAAGTAATACAATAAAGTAAAAAATATATTAATATATTTAATCTTAAAAAATGTAATTGCCTATTTCTCATGCAATAGTTTATCATGTCTCTATGTTGCTAAGTTCTAATAACAGTAAGTTATTATTATTGAAGTGTATATTAAAATTAACCTTCATAAATGTCATGGACGTAAACACCGTCAAAGAAGTACAACGCAGATTATTTATTATTTTTAGCATTCGTGAATGGCCAGCACAACTATAATTACATTTTATTGAAACAATCAAATCAACAATTTTGTGTTGGTTACAATTATCATTGTTGTATATGTGTATGCAAAAATATTCTCTTTAAAACGAGAATCGTACACTATAAATGCATAAAGGGTATGTATGGACTATGTATACCTATTTGAGTTTATCTATGATTTAAGTTACGGGTCTTTTGTTTGTCCACAGACCTATATATAGGTATAACATTTTTTGACAAGAAACTATACTACTACACACACAAGAAACTAACTTTGATTATGAACGAATTTCGTCTGTAAGAACTACTTCTCGTTTAGATCCTTCCAGAATTTACAGTAATAACAATTAGAAAACGTAATAACCAAGTCCAGTATCTGAATATAAAGATAAGCATAAAATGAATTTTATAAAATGAAAATATAATTGTTAAAGTTATATCACCGGTGTAAAGAAAAATCTGGTTTCATTAACACGTTTTTGTTAGCTTCACGTTGAATTTTTTAACGTGAATTTCACCCACTTGAAAAATTTAAACGACTTTTAATCAAAGGGGGTTCTCTTTATAAGAATTTAGAAAGTTTGTCATTCGTTTGGCATTCTGTGGAAGTTAGCAAGCACAGAAACTACCCATCCCGAAGAATGGGCATGGGGAAGTAGGGATTAATAATAAATTGTTCTAAAGTAGATGTTTGAGTTGTGTGAGTGTCTAATGTTTAGAAGGTGTTAAGATTTGCTGTGGTTCACAGGGCTAAAATATACCATTCTATGATATAATACAATTTAGTTTTATTCTGTTCGACTACACTAAGTCATTACTATCCTCAGTGAGCATGTGATGGATGGATTTTAGGCAATCAAGACTTTAGCTGACTTCTACAATCTTTCTAAAAATAACTTTTTACAGTATCAATTAAATCCAGTGACGTTTCAATTTTATCGTTGTAGAATATATTCTGTGTAGCTTTCTCACCGTGACATGGCAATCCTACCACAAACCTGAAGTATTGCGCCTATTATGTGTATCCCTACCAAAAATCTCACTAGTAGGAATATTCGGATTCTGTTTTTCAAGTATCACTACCAGTAAGGATATATGGAACCTCCTACACTATTTATCGCTACTAAACGAAATAGTGCAAATAATTGGATTATTTTTCTAATTATCCTTACTAAAAGGGAATAAAGTTTTCAGAGGTTTCTTTGATGATTACGATTAGATGTTTCTGAATTAGACTTGTGATTATAATTATTAAATAAAGAAAAAAAGAGTCGTAAAAGCAATTAAAATTCAAACAAACCCTAATAACTTTCCTACTATTAAAACAACACTTCAGTTGACGCAAGGTAAAATAAAAACTTTCCAAATGTTTGTCGAGCCGCTGCCAATGTATTCTTATTACGTATTATAAACATTTCACAGAAACAGTTTTTGGGGCCAATTAGTCGGTCGACTATTACTCCGAATACTCATAAACTAATAAAACCAACTCGACCGTGATAGTTTTCCGAAATTCGTTATAAATGCTGATGAAATAATTTTTCATATCTCCAAATGTCACCGTAAAATATAACGTCTTTATTGTAAAAAGAAACAAACATTTATAAAGAGCTTTATATTACAAGTAATCCAAGAATATCTAATTGTAATCATCAATATCTAATTGTAATCATCAAAAATACCCTCAAAACTTTTATCCCTACTGGTAGAGAAAAAGCGAAAAAAGAAATCCAGTTATCCCGACCATTTCGACTAGTAGCGATATTTGGAGTAGAAGGTTCCATGTATCCCTACCGGTAGCGATAATTAAAAAAAAACCAAACATTCCTACTAGTAAAAATTTTTTGGCATTGTTACATGGAACAAGTTTTTTATTGTTTTTATCACTAAGTCGCACATTGACTGCAGGATATTGTTTACCATTTTTTAAATATATGAGTTTGTTTAAGTCATGAGCTACATTTGGTTTATAGATATTACCGTGAATATAAATACTGGAAGATATAGGGTGGGTCAAGAATTCGCTAACATTTGAATCTAACATCCCGCGCAAACATGTTACGGGAGTTCTTGGGACCGATGCTACTGGAATATGCTGGCTACAATCGTAACACATGATTTCAACAAGATGGAGCGGCTTGTCACACATCCAATGGGTCCCTGCCGGTGGTCAAAGACATGTTTCCGGAGAAGCTTATTTCCAGACGAGGCGACATTCCATGGGCACCCAGACCCAAAAGTCCAGATCTATCCACAGCAGACTTTTTTTATGGGATTATTTGACGTGTCTAAATCAATAAAACAAATACACTACGTCAACTAAAAAAAAAATCAGCGAAGAGATGTCGGCGATCTCACGGTCTCTTTGCTGTCGAGTATTCGAAAATTTCGGTGCTCGCTTAGAAGACTGCAAACGTCGAAACGGTGGTTATTTAAAGGACGTACTTTTTAAAAAATAAATTTAATTAAATAGCTTTCTAGTAAATAAACAATTTTATAATATATCAAAAAGTTTTTTATACGATTTTTTCAAATGTTAACTAATTCGTCGCCCACCCTTTATTATAATAATATGTATGTATATACAGAAAATTATGCTGGTTCCTCTGAAGTAAAACAATGCTCCATCTAAGCTCTCTTAGCGTCATACTAAAACCAGTATTATACGACTCATCTTCGTTATTTTGTGAAAAGAAAGAACCCTTAAGTGACATCTCTACTTGTCTATTAAATTTTATCTTCTTTCTTGTTCGGTTATTTATTAGTTTCACACACACTCATCTACCAACTAATCACAAAAAAGAAGATTACCTAGCTTTAACAGATGGGTTGGTTATAAGTAGAAGACGAGTTTTTTAAGGTTGCTAAGGGGTCTCGCGTTTTGAGGTCAGTGCATTGTTAACATCCATATCTGGTTTTGTGCAATTCATCCATATTATGTTTGGTAGTCGTCTACTCTTATAGAAGTGTTACCACATTTTACTAGTACGATAAACCATTTGCTCTTTGTTAGTGTTAACATTCGTGGATATAATAATACCTGAATAGCAATCGTTGCGATCCATTTTATGCTCACGTTGTGTTCAAAGACCTTATTAAGTGGTTTATCTCGTTGAATATAAAACAATCTTTTTTATTTGAATACATTGTTTTTAACGTAAAAAACTCACACAGTGTCAATGGCATTTAGGTAAAGTCTAAAGTGATGAGTTAAGCGCACGGAAATAATTGTTGTGTAGAATAATGACTTTGTATGTGAATACATATATTATATAAATTAGAAAACAGGATACTGTGAGAAATTTTGGCGAAATTCAGAACTTGTTTGCTTGTTGTAAGCCTGTGGCTATCATTTCGCTTAGCATCCGAATCTTCTCAAGTAGAGTTTTGTTATTGCACGATGTTGTCATGTTTTGACGAAGTCAAATATAGTTAGTGGATAAGTCTTCTGTATTAGTACACAGCAGACATGCTGTCCCATGTGGATATAAGTTAGACTTTACCTGAAAGGCAATGTAGAAAATCATTATCAAACTGATAATCTCAAAAACTTGTTGAAAAACAACATAAGATTTACTTAAGACCGGTTACTTATGGGAATGATGTTGTATCACGCCAGTTCAGCTGGGGTATGTGTGCCGAAACATGGCTTTCTACCGTGGTTAGTTTTTATTTGCGATGTTTTAAATTCCTCAGATACTTAGCGTCCAATAACTAGTGCCCGTGGTGGATTATTAATTAATTTACTTGGTCATTTTATATAATGTCCATCGTGTTTCTGCTATAAAATTGACCTACATAAAATAGGTACATGAACTTCACGGTAAGTCACATTATGAATGAAATGATTGACTTGGTATATTTATGTGGCATGAAATATGACATAAAATAAACATAAAACTAAAATTTTATTTTGATAGATATTGTATCTTAACACATAAGTAATACGGATGGGTTTGAAATGACAGCAAAATAGGGTATTGAAATTCTTGTAACCTAATCTGTGATATTGATCACTCCGCGAAATTAATAGTTATCGTGAGTGTTTGTCGCAATAATGTGCAATGTGCTGCAATATTTATTTTGTTTGTATTACATAACCGATTTGACACAATCCTTTAGCTACAGATGCATTTATTATTTTAGCTTACTTTGTGTAAACAATGTCGAGATTTTGAGATGACGTATAATTCTTATGACGTAGCAAAAACTACAATGTCATAAGAATTGTGTAACTTTACAGGTATGATTGACTATTGAACATAACGCCTCAGGAGCAATGCTGTAGTATTATCGAGCACGAAGTGAGACTGATTATCTCCTAGAGTTGACCAGTAAGTGGTCATTGCTCTCTTTTTCATAGTCTTAGTTTTAAGGGTTCCACAGATCTTGCAATATGTAAATAATATTAAATACTCAATATTGTACTTGTCTCAGCCTGATTGTCTTGTTCAAGTCTTGCATAGTCAAACTTGCATTAGCGAAAAATGCAAAAACAACTTCAAAATACCAGATTCGAGATCGATTTTACCCTACACTGACTGACCAAATATGCGGTTAACAGCTACACAAAAAAAGGCTGTATTACTAATATTATTTCTTCTACTATATAAACAATTGTTTTTATTACAGGATGAAACAATATTATGTGTGATGAAGTACTTGGATATCCAATCTCTTTGCCGATGCGCTCAAGTCAACAGACACTTTAACAGACTCGCTTCGGACGCTATCTTGTATCGGAGCATAGACCTTAGACCTTATTGGCATTGTGTGCAGTCACAGGTAAACATTTCAATGTGTATATAAAATTAGTAGAACTGTTTAAATATGGATTCGTTTTTTTTTCACTTAATATCACAGCTCCCCAAGAATTATATACATCTTTCTGTAACACTTTTTACATCATTAATTGTATCACAAAAAAAGGTGTATGTTAGATTAATGACAACAACAAACAATGTACAAAAAACAAGATAAAATAACAAAAAAAACGCACAATATTAAGGGGTATCTTTTCTTCATTTACAATGGCCAAACGCCGTTATCTATAATTTTGATATGGTAATTTTGTTTGATCATATTGAATAACACTGGGTTGTGATTGATAAACAAAAAAAAAATCACTTATTTACACTCGTACTTTGAAAATATGTCTCAAAAATATACTGGTACTCTAAGGCTACATCTTCATCTCAAGAATCCGCTGAACTCTGATTACCTGAAAACAGTTAAACTTAAGCAACATTCTTATTATAGAATGCATTTAAAGATTCTCATTTGAAATAACAGGAATTGATTTCAGCTTACATTCTGTTCTTAATTACGTTTCCGCATTATCTACATTATTATTGCGTATCACGCAACATATTATTAAAAAAAAATACAAACGTAATTTCTGTGAATATATGTATAATACAGTATTGACTAATGTAGCAATGTTAGCACATTAAAAAGAACCTACTCACACAAAATAAAATATAATAAATATTAAAATAAAATTACTACCAAACCTCTTATTTTTTTTTACAGGTATTAATAACATTGTCAATGCGTTGCAAATTCCTACAGAAACTCGACCTGTCGTGGTGCGGTAGCCATCGCATGATACAAGCCAATTATGTGGTCAAGTGAGTTACAATTGTTATTGACAATGCCTATTCTTATGACTTGCTTGATTAAGGATTTGTACTCATTTTATTTGCATATGTATGTTATTTGTAGCCGCACGTGATTACTTCAAGACAACAAAGTATACATACAACAAGCTTTTTCAGGCTATAATTTTTTTTTCTCAATCGGACTTGTTTTACGGCTTTGCAAGGAATTCCTTTATTCACATACATAATTTTCTATTTCTAACTTGTATTTTTTTAATGATATATCAAATGCCAGTTAATTTTGTAATGCAGTTACATATTAACACAGGATTATCTTGTATTTACCTACACTCCATTCTAACTATATCATACATTCTGGTCACATCGTATTTTTAAGAGTAGTCAGCAATTTGATGACAGTAACACTGAATGTTAAATTTAAAATGAAATCTTATATCAGAGCAAAACACAGACAGTCTTATGACATGTCTTCTACAAACCACTTTTTTGATTGACTGCAACAGTTAAAATCCATTTCGACTGTGGGTTACAGTGAATCAGATTGCCTACCAAAACTAACATTTCTATAATAAGCGCGATAATTTATTCCACGTCTGAATGTAACTTTAGAAAATGCACTGCACGGATTTCATAGTGGTTTGATCAGTCAACGCCGTTATGGGTTCGAACTTCACACGGGACAATACTACGTGTGATCCACAAATTGTTCTGCGTCTGGATGTTCTTTGTGTCTGTTACATATTTAGATGTTAGTGAAGTTCCCGCGACACAGTTTTAAAATGAAACTTCAATGAAGTTCTGTACCTAACGTAGGTACCTAGTTCTAATGTATTACGATTAGTTTCTAATTATCAAACATGCTGCAGATAGAACTATGTAATTTTAAAGTCACGTTTATATTATAAATTTTAAAAAGTGTTATGTAATATTCGAATTTGCAGTTTTCTGAAAGACAGCGGGGCTGAATTAACACATCTGCGTATGAATTGTTGCAAATTTGTTGACAATTCAGTGCTAAGAGCTATTGTTGACACCTCGACATGCTTACAAGGTATTCTTCTACGTTTAGTGATGACATTCTATAAGTACCTATATGTGCGATTGTTCACATAAGTCAACTAGGACAGAATTTTTTTAATTTCAAGCAAGTGAATTTACATAATTAATAAATTAAGCTCTCATTTTGAATTATTTGATCAACAATTTCGGTATAATGATTAAAGTTTGAGGTTTGCTGGCACTCCAAACCGTGGTCACATTTTTTTTTGTCGTAATTGCCACGACAGTTTGATCGGCAGTCAAAACCGCACAGATCCATCTACGGTTTGGAACGTCCCCCGATGCATCGGTTTAAACTGCACCTGTAAAGTGTGCTCTCTATGAAGTTCACTGCCATGACACGTATCAGCTGTGGATTAGAAATTACAGGAAGCGGTGGCAAGCAAAAATAATAAGTCGAAAAAATAGGTCAATACGTTTATGTAATCATAATTCTGATCTAAAATATCCCGAATTAAAGTAATTATTTCCAAAATATGTAGAATGTGAATTCAAATACGCCGCCAATGACATCAACAAAATTCTTAAGTACACACTCCTAATTACATTCGTGTGGATAAAAAATGCTTTGAGTTATTATTGCGTAGGAAAGCATGAACGAGTAACAACAACATAAAGGTAACGGAACATAAAGGAACGAGTAACAATAACTTATAACGTTAATAAAATACTTCAAAACTAAAAAATAAAGATTGAATTATGAGGATTTGTTAGTTTTAATTTTTTTAATCAAATTAATAAAAAACCTTTGAAAAACGAACATCTTCGCTTTAAAGTTTTTTTGTGATTTAGTTGTTTAAAATTTCAATTTTTTTTCAGAACTATGTCTAAGATCCGTGGTCGGCTGTTCAGACTGGGTATGCTTGTCTTCTCTCAGGCAATTAAAAAGATTGGATCTTTATAGAACAGATATAACCACTCAAGCAGCTGTGGCGATCGTCAGATCCAATCCTGGACTACGTCACCTCAATGTTGGTACGCATTTATCATTTTTAATGTATTTTATTTCTTTAGTATAAATAAATTACGTTAACAATGAGTGTATACGTAGGTTGATCAATAACTACCAGTGTGAAAAATGAAGACGGTTTTTTAACGATGTATTTTTAGGGTTATACACTTTTTCTTACGTTTCTTCCACTTCTTAAACTCTGCAAAAGAAGGGTCGGTTGCCGCAATAAACTACATTTGATGTTAATCTTTTTCTTCCTAGTCCTAATTTTCATATAGGGGAATAGAAAAAGGTCACGGTGTGTTCAAGTTCGGCGAGTAAATTTACTACAATTTTGCAACCACAATTGGAGATAGTCACAGTGCGCTACTGCACATTGTTATAGTCAAACAACAGCTTTTTCTTGGACAAATAGGGCCGTGTCTCCTTCAATTTCTTATCGAAACTGTCTAATAATTCACTGTAGTACTGTCATCTAATCGTTTTTTCTTTCTGTAAATAATCGATTTTTTTCAAGATTATATCTCTAAAATCTCAAAATATCGGAGCCATAACTTTTTCGGTGAGGACACTGTCTTTACCTTCTTTGGAGCAGATTCTTCCAGAAACATCTATTGACTAGATTGTCTTTTGGTCCCTGGTGAATAATAATGTGCGTATATACGATTGGGCAAACGTAGTCTAGGGTGCCCTGCGGCACGATGAACCGACGACTTTAAGAAGGTGGCTGGCAGCGGATGGATGTTAATTACCCAAGACCGGGATGGTTGGCGTTCTTTGGAGCTTGGGCTGATTTGCTTCTATAGTTACTACTACAGTTCAGACAGTGATGTTTAATGTGGCGTATCGTGGTAGTCCTATCAAATGCCTTTGAAAAATTAGTATATTATATAGTATATATTATATTGCATCGATCTGATAACCCTGATCAACAACAAACGTTAGTTCCGTAAAGTAAGAGACTAGGTTTGTGTTGTAAAATTGTGCTGATTGTGGGATAGACACATACACAGACAGGACACATAAGTCATTCGAAAGTTTCAAACAGGGTACATACCCGTAGAACAGAAATAGACTGATGGCTAGAAGTGTGAGCGTTGCGGTGTCACAATTACGTCACCAAGCAGATCGTGTAAAAACATCTCACTAGGCCATCATAGTGTCGGTCACCATACCACAATATCTGCATTCGCAATAGGCATGGCGAACACAACAACACAACGCAAAAGACATAGTAGTCGCTTTGACAGGTTTCTAAAAGAAACATAATTTTAATAAATAACCCAATAAAGAATTTTTCAAGAAATCTACAAAAGGGTTATCATAAACTTTGCCATTAATGATTTAAGGACTAGGAACATGTATTATGAGGTAGAAGCCAGGTTTTAATGAACTAGTTCCATAAATTGTGCTTGTTTATTTTAGTTTTGCTTTTAACTTTTATAATTTATTATCAATAGGGTCGTGCAAGATGATATCTTCAATGGATGAAGTCGCAATTGCTCTGGGGGCAAATTGTCCGAACCTCGTGTCAGTGGACTTTTGGAAGTCGTATTCTTTAACACCACACGGAATCAGGGCGCTTGGCAACTGTAAAAAGTTACAAGAGCTCGATGTTGGTTGGTGGTAAGTATTAACGATGATTAATATTTGTCGTTACACTACGTTAAAAAACACATTAATTTTTAATTATTCTACTGGAAATGTACATCTGACTTCAAGAAACATAATTTTGAACTGAAACTAAAACTGTTTTTTAAATCCCCAAAAAACATACACCACTTTTGTCGACTGTATTCCAAAGAAATCGATATAGTTAGTGATATTTAAATAAAAATTAATCTTAGAATAAACAGTCAGCGCTCAAGGTGACCGACAGAAATTTATGATATTAATTCTATTTTTAACATTTTTATTGTTCTTGTGGTGGTTCTTCCACTGGTCTTATTAATATTACACACATATTGAAACATGTGTGTGCCATCCGACAGAGAGTATGATTAAACGTAACTATTTCACAAATGGACTTGTTGAAGTCAAAAAGAAATAAAAAAAAATCTGTCTTGCTGTATAATATGTAATATCTACTTGCTTTATTTGTTAGAATATAATAGACTTGACTATAATTTGATGACATTCGGTAAACCAGGAATCAAGTTATATAGTAAAAAACCAGTCGCAATGGTAAATTTCACACAGCGACACATGACCTCAACATCCGATCGATGAACACAATATTTTTTTCCAAAATAGAGAGTGAAGTAATTCAAAATAGTAAAGTGATCGAATAAGACTTTGTAATATGGAAAGTACGCACTCAAAATTAATGAAAACGAGTAAGTGCAGATTTTTTTCGACCTGTCTGACGTCTACTGTCAAACTTGATTATCTGTGAATCGATTTCACAAAACAATTGCGAAGCGCTTGTCACTTATTTGCTTACTTATTCTTAGATTGTACCGATTTATGCACAATCTATTACTAAAAATTCAGACTCATTGTATTACATTTGTATTGATTTGTGCACAATCGATTACTAAGAATTCAATCATTGTATTAAAATTATTTTGATTTATGCACAATCGATTACTAAGAATTCAGACTGTATTAAATTTAAAATGTGACGAATGTAGTCGGGCAGCAGAAGTCAATTTTGTTATTGATAAAGTTTTAATTATTTATTGCATATTTTATTTTAAATTTTCTCCCTTCCTAGATAGAAACATGGTAATATATTTCATGATTTCGTTTAGAAAAAGATAACGATTTTTAGTACACATTGCATCTAGGTAACTGCTGTCCCTAAAATGACACTACTCCTTTATACTCATAAATTTGACACACTTGCAAGTGCTTACCGAGTGCTACTGTGTCTGACTGGCCGACTCCAACCACTAAGAATATTTGCTAATTGACAATTTATAACTGCCTCGATAGCGCAGTGGTAGTGAATGCGATTGCTGTGCTTGAGGTCTCGGGTTTGATTCCCGGGTCGGACCAAATGTTTGTATGATCTGCATATATTTGTTTCGAAGTTTGGTTGTTTTCTATGTATAATATGTATGTATTTACAAAAAAAAAACTATATAAGTATTCTATTAATCAGTCTAGTTATCATAATACAAGCTCTGCTTAGTTTGAAACTAGATGACGTTGTGTGTCAAATTGCCGAAATATTTATTTATTATTATTATTTCGCCTTCTAACCTTTAATTTAATTTCAAAATTGATTTCAGTCTACAAGCCGGCGGGTCTGGCGAGTGGCTAGCATGGTTATCTGGTTACGAACTTCGAAAGCTTTTCCTTGGGGCACTCCGAGGTGTTTGTGATCGAGACCTGCGAGCCCTTCTACCGCGGGCGCCCAAGTTAGCTCAACTTGATCTGCTCGGCGTCAGGGCTGTTACCCCTGACATTTGTGACTCGTAAGTAAACGAATCCTAATGGTTTAAGTTATCACTTCGCCGCTTCTTAAATGTTGTAGATGCGATCTCATGGGATTACATGGGACAGCACTGTGTGATCTACGAATTGTTGTAAAGTGATTTATAACGTGTCACCATGTGTATTTGTAAAGTCCCTAGCGACACAAGCTGTAATCCTAGTGCGGGCATTATCTTTTTCTAATTAAAAAATAAAAATTATAATTCAATTTTTTCAAATGAACCTAAAATTGAAAATGTGTATAAGTCCAAAAATAATTTTAATTACTTGACCTCTTGTATACGTTTATTTTTAAAACTAGTGTCGATTTACTTTAAACTTGTACAAATTGACAGGATCTTAGCAGAATGCAGAGAGCTTCGACTTCTGGACGTCAGTTTTTGCGATCAGATTCAAGAATCTCAGGTAAGGATGGTAATTTGCTGTTGTTTATCTGGTTTTTTCTGTGAATCAAAAAAATATCAGTAATAAGCCTTGACTTTTGTACGAAATAAGAAGTTTTTACAAATATAATCACATCATTTACTCATGTACACTAAGTAATCATATAATATAAAAGCGAAATCAAGTAATAAAAAATATAATAATCTTGTTGTCGGCAGGTACTAGAATGGCGTGAGCAATATCCACATGTAAGTATAAAACGGTCATTCCAATCTGCCAACTTAAACATGGCACCAAATCCACTGTTCTTAGCACCGAGCTTAGAGTAAAGAAGATATCCTAGAAACATTGTCTATTTCTTTTCGATTTTTGATTTTCAAATAAATCATATCTATTTTCAAAAAATCTATGGTCAATTTTAAAGTTGCCATCTTAAAAAATAGTAGCTTATAAATTGTGACTGCTATTCTATTTTTAAAAAAATCCTTTATAAGAGCTTCTTCATGTATTGTTATATAATGCGTTTATTGTTACTGTTTTCGTTATATGTGACATATAAAAAACATATTAACGAAATGTATTAATTTGAGAGCATTTGTAGTATCTTAGTACCGTATTAAACGTTGCTAGAAATTTTATTCTTAAGAGTACAAGTAAATATGCTTTGTTATGTCTTGTAATGGATTCTGCTTTCTTAGTAAGGAAGTTCATTTTGTATTGTTAGTAAAACATTATATATGGTCTTAAAAAAAATAAAAATTAGATACATCATATGATCTTTATTTGGCTTTAAACACTCACATACCGTTAAGCTCGTGTAAGACTGACTAAATTTTAAAACTATAACACCTTATTTTTCGAAACGTTTGCGTAGTTCTTGGCGCTTTCGCTCCTCTACATATTTTGGAAGATATGGTAGAGTTTTTATTGTTTTTTGTTTGCGTATTGTCTGCATTTGGTTAAATACTACATTTTTGGTGCGTTTGAGTTTTGAGTGCCTTTTCAGTTCAGTTTTATTTTATATTTGAATGTGCAGGATCTAGTAGAAAATATATTAACATGTTTCTATATAGTTTTAGATTATATTTATAATTACGTGCAGCTGAAATAATTACATTTATTTTATGTCACATTATTGTACAACACTTTATTGTTAAGTGGTATTATTTGCTCAAAATAGTTGTTTCTATTTTAGTAGTATTTAAATAGATTATTATTTCAGTTGTGTGTAGTTTTTATATTTTATTTAGTTATGTAAGCACTTACAGTGATTTTAGTTAATAACACTTAGAAGTGGATAGTTGAGGGGAACTGTAAGTGATATATAAAAAAAAATGTCCCAATTTTTTAATAGTGGTATGAATGTATGCCTTTTGAAAACTGTAAGTTTCAACTGTCCTTATGAGCTGGCAGAACTGTCTAATACATAGCATACCTTATATTAATATATTATATATGTGTCTATATGTATATGTCTGTCTGTATATGTATGTACTTTTATACGTATGTTTATATTTATGATGTGTTCTGTTGTGATTATATACACGTGTATTTATAAATAAGTAAATAATTGTATGTGTCTTCAATTATAAAGCTCACACATCTGCCATGTAAAATATAAGTTTAAAGAAAAGACAATTATTAAAAAAATATGAAAAAAAGTAAAAAATAATAATCAATTTTTGATGCAAACTTTTAACAAAAAATTTAAAATATAATATATTTAAATTAAATTGGATAAGCAATTTTTATAACTTACATCACTTTAGAGTTGTAATAATAAAATGCAGAAAATCTTTTAATTTCATCTCAATTTCTTATTATTTACACTTTATGCATCACAATTTTCGTTACCATTGATTTCTTTGATGATCAGAGTTTTGTTTGTAAAAGTTTCTTAACTAATTTGGCTTACACGTAACTGCATTATTAGAAAGTTGCCAGTCGAAGCTTTTATATACATATACACTGTATAATATAATATACGTATACACTGCATAATGTCGATTGTACTATAATATTTGATCTGGAAGATGTGTATGATTTGATTTGTGACATATTTCATGTTTCTTTAAAAATATTTATAAAGCCTTTCCCAGTATTGTGCCACAGTTTATACATTTAGTACACGGACATAACTAATCGTGTTCATGCTAAGTACGAATGTTTAAGATTCGAAGGCATTTTAGTAAAATGCATGGGCGCCAGGAGGGGCTTCCCCCTGGCAGAAAAGAACATCCAAAGAAAAACACATTTTTTACTCATTTCATAGAAAGAAAACGATTTCATATCTAAAGAATGCCCGTGGTAACGTAACTTACATTAATTTACAAGCAAGTTTATAGAACAGATGCTTTAAATATCGCCCTATTAGTTGCTCTTCAACAAACTTAATTTGACACGGTTACATTTTGAAGGACCTTAAAAACGAAAAAGGTCATTTTGTTAAAAGTTTTTGTTTTAAACTAGAAATGAATTTGAATGTTTTTCAAATACGTATTTCATTTACATTGAACAGAGTCGCACTTTAATATTTTGATATTAATTATATGCTTCCAGATATAATGGTATACTATTTTATAGACTTATTTAATTTTTCTACTGTAGGTGCATAATGTAACTGAACATCATATCTCCTAAGATTTCGTCTACTTTGCTACGTAATAATAAATTTACACTAAATTTTCAAGCTATGATTCTAAGACTTATTATAAATAGTATTATTGTTTTATTATATTGGATTCGAGAGAGTTGAGTATCATTAACTGTTACGCATTAAGAAGAAATTTAATAACACCACGTAGGTTTTATGTATTTTTGTAATTAACGGACCTCCTTGACAACTGACAAGGTAAAAGACAAAAGTTTGTATTAATGCCGTACAAAATGTGCAAAGGAAACTGTACCGTAAAGTGTTCTAAATAAGGGAGTAAGTGCAATGTTACAAGTCCAGCATTTCAGTCATAGCTCCTAAGGTTTACTGTAGACTTATTGGAATATTATAATATTGTTTTTTAATAAAAATGAAAAAGCGATAACGACCTTTGAATTAAAGTTAATCCCTTCACCATACTATCCTATCTATACTATCCCGTCTTTATGTTGTAAGTTTAAAAGATATAGTAGTTGGCTGTATTCGAATAGTAAGGTAAGTCAAGCAGCCGTTGCCATAAGTTACAGTTTATTTATATTGATTATTTTTACGCCGTATAACAATCTTATTTCCTAAAAATCTCAAAAGACACGTAATATTTATTAGCAATGTTACCCTTTTATTTGGTGCAGCAATGGAATCCAAAACTTAATAATAATAAGAACAATTGTTAATGCCGACAACATTATCGTATGTCGAGTAGGAGTGAAAATGAAATATCAAAACTCCGAGCGACAGATGGTCCCCATAAGCGACTATTGCTCTGAGCTAAAGCGTGGACCTAAGAAGATGTCTTAATTTCTATTTGTACCATGTATCATGCTTCACCTAAAATAGAATAACAATTTTAAAACTGTTTTCTTATTTTAGGCGAAACCTGGTATACCATGTGATTTTAGTCGTTTAAAATACCATCAAAAACAAGAAAAACCATAAAAGGGTGTACTCATAAAGCTCTCATAAAGAATGTGACGTGGTCACATTGAGCTTTGTAACTTTCGAATCAAATGGAGAACAAAGTCGCGATCTCGAGTCTTTCGCCATTGTATTAATATTCAAATCATTACATTGTATAAGTAGGAATCGTCTTAATTATAAGGATCGTCGAATAAACTTATAATTAATTATATTTACTGAGAACAGGCTATGAATATTGATACAGTTTTATTAAAATCTACCCAAAGGTGAGATTAAAGATTTGCATTTTAATAGATATTATTTGTTACCCTATTCTTATATATTTTCTAGAAATTCCGTTTGAAAAAGAATTATGATTTTGTAAAAATGAATTTTAAATAGTTTGCCGAGATGGTAAATGTTTATTAACCAAATATTACATTTTTTGATACATGTGTATACAATGTATATTGTGTACCTAAATACATGTTAAAAAGAGGTATTTTTATAGGATCCTTTAGAAGGACACAGGATAGGGTAAACTTCTTAGAAAATGCCAAAGTTAATTTACGTAAGTGTTCATGATTTAACACTAGACTGAAACTCAAACATAATATTATTGAGTTGGTCTTGTTACAGTGGAAACGTAACAATACTTTATCAACAAACATACGTCAACGTCGATAAATACATGTCATGCAATTACGGACATGTAAGTACATAGAATTATATTCAGATAGATGCAATAACTTAGCAAAAGCTCTTCAAAATATTACACTACATAGAACATCTAAAATTTGACAGCACCTTTCCGAAGCAATTTATACTTTTCAGTCGTATTGTATCATCATCATACAGGCATCAGGCAGTTATGCCTTTAACTGTCCACTTCTGGACATAGGCCTATATTTAAAAAAGAGGAATGTATAGGGTTAGTGACATTCTGTATTTCGAATCCGTCACCACATGCGTACTACTATACTATACTATATAGTATGTTAAACGAGTATTAAAAGACAAGAGACAGTCGCTGCAATTCAATTACCTAAATGCATTTTTAAAACTTCACATATCGCAGTGTCGATCTTTGATGTACTCGTACGTCAGCATTCTTCACCTGTGGCTTATTTTGGACTAGTACAAACAGACGTAACATGATTACGATAAGATAAGATCAACTCCTTGTTGTGTGAGAGATAATATTGTTGTAAATCGTTCTATGTTTAGTATTTTACCATCGTAAAAAACGTATAACATCCATCTAAGTTGTTTCTAATTCTGTATTAAAAATAGAATTGAGAATTCAAAGTATGGTATGATTGTTACCAATCGTTACTCTCTGATAAGATAATTCGTATTTGTCGAGAAGATGAAATCAAAAATCGATTATACATTTGACTTTTTGTAATAAAACACTTTAGATTTAAAGATTATTTTATTTTATCAACTTAAGTTGAAAAAAAATCTTTCATATGATTTTCTTGCTGAAGTTGAAGGCATAGAACTGTTGTGAATACTCCAACAATAGTCGGCCATCCTGTGTGTTTCATGCTCCATCGTACGAAGGTCCTGGTGGAATCACTCGCCCTCTTCTTCGCTGTGATCCCTAAGATTGGCTGGCAAATAGTCCAGATGGTTGTGAAGAAACTGTAACTTGATGCTCATATTGCGTTCAACCCTTTGGAAGTGACTCATTAGTTATTCGACGTGCTGAGAATAGTCAGAATTTTTCTTTTTTCCTAAGAAATTTTGAACAAACCAAACAAACTCATTCCGTGCCATTTTCTCAATCACTGTCATAGTGTCTGTAAAATTTGAGTCTTATATTAACGACCTTATCTGTGGCCCGTCAAAAAAACCCGCTTTTATCTTTACTGCACTCAATTTTGGAAACTTTTTAAACAGAAAAAGAAAACAATTTCCATTTTTGTCAATAGTTAATACAAATTGCTTTATACGCCGTAGTTTTATATGTAACGGAGGTAAAATTATAGGATCCCTTGATACTAAAGGTGGGTTTATTACGTTCTGTTGTCCTGGTACTAACGCTGCCCGAGTAGACCAGTCTTTTTTAATCCAATGTTGATTTTCAGCTCTACTATCACATAAGCAAAGAAAACAGGGAAGTTTTGTGTAACTACCTTGTTGGCCTAAAAAAAAAGTTCACCATTTTTAAATGGACACGTATGACCCAGTTGTGTTCCACATATTTAATTTTGTCTAAAACCAGAGCAATAGTTGTATATTCTTCTTTAACTTTAGTAGAATGTGCAATAGGCAATGAGCCCAATTTGTTCCCATTGTGTAAAAGAACACATTTAAAACTCCGTTTTGATCTATGAATAAACACCACTCACTAGAAACGTAATTTTGTAATCCCATTGCAGCCATTAAACCAGGTACATTTTTACAAAATACGAAGTCATCTTCTTCAGCAAAATATTCAAGGAAAGTTTGTTCTCTTGTGCGAAAGGAAGAAATTTTAGTTTCTTTTGTGACTAAGTTTCTTTCTTTTAATCTAGACGCCAAATTTCTGAACCAGTCTTTGACAGTCCCAAATCTCTGATGAGGTCGTTTAAATCATCTTGGTTAAATGGTTTTGGTGTTCCCAGGTCACAATCAAAGGCACTATCGCTATTGTCTGGCTTCGCCTCAAAATGTAAAGGTTCTTTCTGTGAAGCACCAGGTTGAGGTTCAGGTGACATCGTAGGGCTCAAAACACGTCTATGTGCGGATGGTATGGAATGATATTTCCATTTGCCTCGACTTTCTCGATTAATGCCAGTTATTTTTAGCAACAAAAATAACAGTCGTCGTGGTGGTTCACGGGTTCAAACGAGACCATAGCAGTTTCGTATCTCAATTTATTCCTTTTAGAACGTAGAAACTCAACGCATGTTTTGTATACCTTTTGTAGAATCCAAGGCTTATTTTTCGTTTTAGTGGGTGACCGAAGTAATTTTTGTAAGCCTCATTTACGAAAGGTGTCACATTCAAGTGATTTTCTTGAAACATATACTCTCCGCAAATAAAACATAAACTATTTCGGTCATTTATACAAACTCATATGGCTGTCTATGGATGTCTGTGTATATCAAATAATGTTAAGAAAATTTAATATTTGTTTAAATATCCGTCAATTAACACTGAAATATAGTGATTTTTTAGTGATAGCTCGTAACTCGTAAACAAGAGCTGTTACAAAAAAAAATGAAGGTTTGCTTAGAATCAGTGTTGTCAAATTAGTAAACATTAAGTATCAAAAGTCATTCTTCACACAAAAAGTGCGATTTTGTTGTGCAGTGTTATCAAATAAGACAGCATGTATGTATATAATTGTGTCTATCGCAGTAGTGATTAATATGTAACGAGATATAACAAAAACAGTTAACTAAATTCTATTCTGTACCTAATTACATTAAAAAGTCAATATCTAAAATATTTATTTTAGTAATACCCTGCGACGGCTGCTACGTTTTTCTGACCAGATCTTTTTAACACTCAACTTTCAAACTTTTCAGTCTTTAAGTACAAGAGAATTAATAATTAGAAGGTACTTAAGACAGTAATTAGCGACTAAAATCGGAAGAGACTAAAAACATTGTTGTAGAATGGAGTGATTTTTTTGATAAGTAAATTGAGGGAATGAGGCGTAGGGCACGTACTTCGTTGAGAAATAAGAAACGAAGAAATAGTAACGCTCATTATATAGGGTGGGCCATGAATAAGTTAACATTTGAAAAATCATATAAAAACCATTTGATATATTATATAAATTGTTTATTTACAAGAAAGCTAATTAGTAGAAATTTATTTTCTAAAAATTACATTGTCTAAATGACCACCGTTTTGTTTTCTAAGCGAGCACCAAAAGAGACCACGAGATCGCCGACATCTCTTCGCTGATTTTTTTTTTAGTTGACGTAGTGTATTTGGTTTATTGATGTAGACACGATTCTTCAAATAATCTCATAAAAAGAAGTCTGCTGGGGATAGATTTGGACTTCAGGGTGGCCATGGAATGTCGCCTCGTCTAGAAATCAGCATTTCCGGCAATATGTCTTTGACCACCGGCAGGGACTCTTGGATGTGTGACAATTGGCTCCATTTTGTTGAGACCATGTGTTACGATTGCAACCAGCAAATTCCAGTAGCATCGGTCCCAAGAACTCCCGTAACACGTTTTCGCGGGATGTTAGATTCAAATGCCAACGAATTCTTGGCCCACCCTATACAATTATTTATTTATGTTTATTTGTGAATTCGTATCCACGATCTCTGTTTTAGCAGTCACGATCACTAACAGGTCCACCAAAGTGGATACTTACATTGTGAATTAACAGCAAAGAATATTCAAATGACTGGATCCTATATTTAACTAAATGATAGAAGTAAGAGCTTATTTCAAAGTAATATAAAAAGTTAATTTATAAAACGTTAAGGAGCGTATTTTTGCAACACACAATTCTCACGCTAGGAATGATTTTTCTGCAGAATTTAAAAATGAAAACAAACAGTGCCTAAATTCTGTGGTTATAATATTGTTAGGATGCAAAATTTCTTTCCACATAGGATTGAACAAACCAATGGCGCGTCGTAGTCATTGCAACCATTGCGAAATACAAAGAATCGAAATGTCCTATCATACTTTTCTACCTTGACATAGTAGTGATAATTGTTTACTATATAGGAATATTACGTGATTTATTCAATTTATCATGATGTTATTGGACTATTTATCAAGATTTACACTAATTATGATAATAATAAAGTATATCAAAGTAGTAACAACTTAGCGCATAGTTCTTATCGCTTAGTAGGTATAAGCGTGATTCACTTTCAAGATATTTTTTATTGTTGTAACGTAGAAAGTGTAAGAGAAATGTAAAATTGTGATCTTTTTTTTCTTTTTAGAAGACAACGCCTGCACTAGAAATAAATCCTGTGTCGCGTGGGACTTTACAAACATACAAGAAATGGACACAAAGAACACCTAGATTCAGAACAACAATTTGTGTATTACACAAAGTGTTGACCCATGGGAGGTTTGAATCCACAACACTCAACGCAGTAGAGAGCAGCGTGGCGACCGCTTTAACCACTTTTTTTTTTTTTTTAACGTGTGGAAACCCCCTCGAGCCATCACCCCACCGGGGTTTACGGCGGGGTGGTGTGTCGGAATCGGACCGACTAAAACCACACGGTGTGCCACTCTGCGCCTGAGATAGGAGGGAACCGGGCACCGCTGCTGTTACGACATCCAGTTCCCTCCTAGCGCCTGCCCGCTAAAGCGGGCACCATCTGCGGATAAACTCTCTATTTAGGTGACGTACGGCACACGTGCACATCACCTTCTCGCGGCTGGCCACTATAGCGGATGGAGGGGAAAACCCGTCCCGTCCACCCGCGGCCACACTCAAGGCGGCATGAGGCGCTGGTATGCGCGCCTACGCCGCCCGGTTCGCCGGCGGCGAATTGGGTCCGAGTGGATATCGTCCTCCCGGGCCCTCTCCGCCGCCTCCTTCCGCGAAATTACGTCTTCGCAGAAGGTTGCGACCGCGGTAAAACAACTGTCGCTACCGGCCATGGAGCGTATGACGGCCGGTAGCGAGAGATCACCTCCAATAACTGCAGTGAGGACCCCACGCTGCGCCGCCCAAGCGGAACAAACTGCTAGCGTGTGCTGAGCGGAGTCCTCACTGCAGTCGCAGTGGTGACAGGCGGGACTCAATTCCCTCCTGACGACCGAGTGCAGATACTTCCCGAAGCAACCGTGCCCGAAAAGGACCTGCGTCAGTCGGAAGGAAAGGATCCCGTGCTGCCGCCCCGCCCACTCGGCGATGACCGGCTGGAGAGCCTCCACGGCGGCAAAGCCAGCACGTGGAGCCTCCAGCCGGGACGACCAACGAGCCATCGTGGCTCGACGAGCGGCCTCTCGCCACTCGCGTATCTCTTCGGGCGGGTGCCGTATGCCGGTACTCGCCCGGAAGTCAGCCGTCCGCCGATAAACTTCGGCGAGCACTTCCGCCTCCAAATCCCACGGGGGAGTTCCGGCCAAGGCGCACGCCGCCTCCGTCGATACGGTGCGGTAACCGCATATGGCTCTAACCGCCAATATCCTCTGAGGGCGCCAGAGGCGAGCCCTATTCTGGGCGGTCAGAGCCGCCGCCCACACCGGTGCACCATACAGCGCCATTGACCGGACAACCCCCGTGTATAGCCGTCTCGTTGCGATGTTTTTTTTTTTAGTTGACGTAGTGTATTTGGTTTATTGATGTAGACACGATTCTTCAAATAATCTCATAAAAAGAAGTCTGCTGGGGATAGATTTGGACTTCAGGGTGGCCATGGAATGTCGCCTCGTCTAGAAATCAGCATTTCCGGAAATATGTCTTACTTTAAGAAAGATATTTTTTATTGTTGTAACGTAGAAAGTGTAAGAGAAATGTAAAATTGTGATCTTTTTTTTCTTTTTAGAAGACAACGCCTGCACTAAAAATAAATCCTGTGTCGCGTGGGACTTTACAAACATACAAGAAATGGACACAAAGAACACCTAGATTCAGAACAACAATTTGTGTATTACACAAAGTGTTGACCCATGGGAGGTTTGAATCCACAACACTCAACGCAGTAGAGAGCAGCGTGGCGACCGCTTTAACCACTAGGCCAACCGTGCAGTGATAGGTTTCAACCATCATTTCTTCAATTATTTATTGCTAACACGAGAAACCATTCTTGGTCAAACTTATTTATTTCATTAATCAGTACAACCTTAAGTACATTATACGTACATATTATTATACCACAAGCCCAAGTATATACTTAACTCCTTTAATTTAATGTACTAAATTTTGAATATTTTTTTAACTTTACAGCAGACTAGCTTTTGCCAACGTGTATTTCAGTCATCGTAGTAAATAGCAGCTTATGTGTTATTCTAATTTATAAGCCATATTACGGTAAAGTTCAGTACAGTTCAGTAATTTTTTGGTGCAAGTGTAGCAAACTTCCATACATCTATCCTCACTAACATACTATAATATTAGTATGATGTAGTTGAAAAATTAAAAAAAAATACATTTTTATACCACTTTTACTACACATTGACATGTTATGCGTCTGTGTGCACGTCAGTAGTCACTTGCCATTGGGGACTTGCCTACTCTTTGCCTTATACACCATAACAAACCAGTGTACGACATGCGTATAAATACTAAATCTATTAATATCATATAATCTAGCTTAATTTGTGTGGTCATAAATTTTGCATTTTATTGCCGTCCGGAGCTTGTAGAGACGAGAAAAGAACATATCTTGACAAACAAAAATTTTGTAAACGTTTCACATTTTTTGCTGAATAATGTCTGTTGAACTATTTTTAATATATTTAGTTATATTGTTTGCTTTACTTTCACAGAACATATTTAAACATTCTCAATATATTGCCCAATTTTATGGTTATCTAAATCGTAGGGAAAAATATAAGCCAGAAGTGTTTTTTGAAAGAAACGATTTGTTATAGCTTTCGTGGTGTTGAAGGAGCCACCTGTTGCCATTTATTACCGATCTATTTATTGTTCTGAAGTTATAATAAATGAATTTCGAACAGTGAAGTGGAAATGAATCAGATGGATGAATGATTATGATTAAATGAAACTTAAATGATTTTGATGAATTACGGTTGCCTCATGGAAGATGAACGATTCATAGTGTGCAATTTCATCAGGGGAAGATATACAACTAGTATGATCTCCATTATATTTTTACATTTTCTTGACTCATGAGGTGATATGCTTGCTGTAGGAAAAAACTACAATATGGGACGTACATATTTAAGTTGCCTCATTTTATTATTTGTTTACTCTAAAACTTTCTAACCGCGTTTTCCTTTAAAAATACATTAACTTTTTTGTCCGATTGTTAGGTATTAGTATATAATTTCTAACAGAAATCTCACTTTTACTTGTAAGGGTCTATAACACGAGTTTATAAATTTTAATACCATTCCTTCTTTAAAATAATGAAATGTAGGTTTTGATCGACGCCAGGATCTTAATAAGAGCTGTTCCCGGTCACACCGGACGCAACGTGTGGTTGGTTCAATTTCGTCATGCCGTCTGAGGGTCTTCTTTTTAGTTTCTAATTCTCTGTCAGGTCTGAAGTGAGAGTGCATTAATTTCTCAGGTCACTTGTCAGTAACGTGTCCTAAAGTCATTAATAGCACACGTTAAATTATAACACAGAGATATTCGTTTTCCGTAATGCAGTTTTATATAATACATTACAGATACCACTACCATAACCACTAGATTAGAGTTATAGGAATAAATAATATGATACTAGAAGTATGTTTCACCACAAATGTGAAAATAATCAACCATTGCTATCAGTCATACGAATATAATCAATAGGATACCTAATTCAAATAATTTGTTGATAAAAAAATAATAAAAGAATTTACTAGAAGCAACATATCATAAATCCGTTTAATACGATTAATTATAGTGTGATAATTAAATCAATACCCCCTAAAGCTCCTTTCTATTTGATTTGTTACTTATTTTATCTGTCAATATAGTTGTAACGAGTAACTTTAGTCGTGAGAAGACATTGTAAATAGCAGATTTGAGCATTAGAAGGGGAACTCCTATAGTTTTTTCGCAAAATTTAAGTTTACGTTCACAATGTTTTAAATTCAGATTAGACTCGTGTTCATTTTATAATTTGCTAACTACATTTGAAATGAAATGCGTTAATTACCCAATGTTGTATGGCAATGTTATGGTAGAAGTTTACAGTTTTGGTTTTTAAGGCTAGTATCTTTTGATAGTACACGTGAAGCGGACTATTGAATGTGACTAGTTAAATATAATATAGGGTGGGCCAACAATTCGTTAAGATTTGAACCTACCATCCCGCGCAAACATGTTATGAAAGTTTTTGTGCCCGATGCTACTAGAATTTGCTGGGTACAATCGTAACACATAGTTTCAACAAGATAGAGCCACTTGTCACATGTCCAATTAGTCCCTGCCGTCGAGGCGACTTGCCATGGCCACCCAGAGGTCCAGATCTATCCCCAGCAGACTTCTTTTTATGGGGCTATTTGAAAAATCGTGTCTTCATCAATAAACCAAATACACTACGTCAACTAAAAGAAAAATCAGCGAAGAGATGTCGGCGATCTCGTGGTCTCTTTGCCGACGAGTATTCGAAAATTTCGGTGCTCGCTTAGAAGAGAGCAAACGTCGAAACGGTGGTCACTTAGACTATGTTATTTTTAATACAAAATACCAACTAATTAGCTTTCTTTTAAATAAATAATTTTTATAGTGTATCAAATGGTTTTTTTATAACATTTTTTCAAATGTTAGATAATTCGTGGCACATCCTTAAGTTGCCTGTCAATTAAATTAATAAAATTAAAAGACAAACAAAAGACAAATTTCATTAATATTATTTTAAATTAGCCAATAAAATTTAAATCTATTGCAAAATATATCAAAAACACAAACACAACACATCTTAACGTTCGTATATCATATATCGGATATAAACAGAGACTGAAGAATGATAACAGATACAGGGTACAGAGTCCGCAATAAGTAATAGTACAATTTTATTGTTGTACAGTAACTAAACAACATTTAACGCGTCATTTGACGCTTGACTTTATATATTTATGCCCTTTTATAAATGTGTTCCTATATAAAACTAAATAATATCTAAAAATAGTGTAAAATAGTGTGTGAAAGTGGCTCATTATTTTTGAATACTCATTCATTCTTGAAGTAAGTCAAAATAGCGTAACTAATACCGACGGATAACAAAAAAGATGGTAGATTTTATGTAGTAACAAGTAGTTAAGCACTTCCCTTTTACTTGCCGCGATATATGTTATCCATAACATATACGTCAGTTCGTCTATGTCCAGAGTTAGTGCAGCCTGGTTACAACGTCAGGCAGTTTAAAGGTATGTAATACCTATTATTCTATAACTTTAATCCTTTTTCACTTATATAATTATGAATTACTAATACTACTTGGTCTCTGAACTGGAACTTTAAGATTCTCTAGAAAAACAACGCTTTTGCACTACTAAAAAGATTAATCTGACCAATTACGTCTTATTTAGCGTTATCACCGATGTACCTTTTTCCTTGTGTTAGTGTGACCCTATAACATCATTGATATTGTCAGCTAAGAATATTCATACTTTAAGTAAAATCAACGTAACGCCAAACTCTCTGTTTAAGCGATTATCTTACATATACAGTTCTAAACGACTGCACGGTTGGCCTAGTCCCTACGACACAGGATTTATCTTGTCTTCAAATAAAAAGAAATATATATATATATACATTTAGTAATTAAGTTTTTTTTTAAATTCATAACGAAATCAAAAAACAGTTAAGGTAAAGAGTAATAGGTATTACAAGCTCAAATTACAGCTCACTGTTTCCAGTATATCCATAAAATAGATTAAAAACTGGAAATAAAAAAGTTCTGAGTCTGGCAGCAGTACAGGGTGGGACACGAGTTAGTTAACATTTGAAAAAATCATATGAAAAACATTTGATAAATTATAAAAATTGTTAATATAATTAGAATTCATTTTTCACAAATTACGTCGTTTAAATGACCACCGTTTCAAAGTTTGCACTCTTCTGAGTGCAAACTTTGAAACAGAAGACTGCAAAATGCTTTTCCGGAAACATGCCAGTGATTACCGGGAGGGACTCATTGGACAAATGGTGTATGTGGGTATATTACGATTGTACCTAGCAAATTCCAGTAGCATAAGTCCCGAGAACTTCAGTAACATTTTCACATATTTAGCAGAATTAACAGTAACTTAACGGTCGCTAGAATCTTTGAAAAAGTAAGGCCCAATGATTCCTTTTGCTGAAATTGCAGCCCATGCCTTGGGGCAATGAAGTGACCTCTCGTGTTTAGCTTTGGGATTTTCACTGCTCCAATACTTGCAATTGTGTTTGTTTACATGTACGTTGAAGTAAAAATGAGTTTCGTCAGTAAATAAGATATTGTCAAAATTACAGAATCGTTCTAACATTGTTTCACAAATTGAAAATTAGTAGGTTTTAGTTCCTGCACTAACAGGATCTTTTATGGATGTAATTTCAAATGTAATTTGAAAATACGGTGTAATGATGTGCGGGATAACCCTAATTCAGCCGAACGTTTGCGCGACGATAAACCCTGATTACGTCGAACAGAAGCGGCAATTTGCTGCACGTTCTTTTCGTCCTGAGAAGTCCCTGGGCCTCCAGTTTACTTCACATTTAGCGTAGATCCCGTCTCTTTGAACTTCTTCACCCATTTCTTTATTAAAGGTGCACTCGGACTCTGATTTAAATCGTGTAAATCATATTCAACGCGATATAAGCGTCTCACAATAATAAGCAAATTGGTTTTAAAATAAATTGTTTTACACAGTAAGCGCGCTGTGATCCCGTGAATTAATTCATTGCGACAAAATTGCCGAGAAACGATAGTAGTCAGATCCCTCCCCGCGTCCCGCGCGGCATATGTTTACGCGGGATGTTAGATTCAAATGTTAACCAATTCTTGGCCCACTCTGTAGTTAATTTTCTGTATATAGTGCCTTTAATATGGTTTCTTTTTTTTTGATTTACTGTTTAAAATCGAGATTATATTAAACTAACTAGGTATAAATAAGGAATGCGTGTTAGTCTGAGTCGACTACAAGCATAAAACCTGAAGCCCTAAATTTTCAATCGAATTTAGCCGAACACACTAATTTATGCATCTAATAAACATATTTCACCAATTAAATGTAAATATTTATACAACATATTTGAATTTTGATCGCAATCAAATTTCGTGCTATAAACATACCACACGCGTTAGGTAAGATAACAAATCTTTTAATTTGAAAAATAGTATTTTTTCAATATTGGACAAACATTTTCAGTAAATCTAGTAGCAGTATTACTATTGGGATATTTAGCAATAACTTGAGGAGATTCTGACCTATGTAAATTGTTTTTGATTTTTGTCTGTTTTTCATCTATTGTTACTGTCTTTACGAAAGGAGATTTTACTACACCACGCTGGTAGGGTTGGTATAGAATATTTTTCAAGTATTCCTTCTCTTAACGATGCTGTTGTCCTGCATACTTTATCGGAAGAATTTTCACGGTGTGACTAAGGATAGTGACTCTCTGTATTTTTAATCTGTCATCATATAGTCCAAGAGCCCGTGAGTGCCAAACCTTCGTCATTTTATAAAAGCTGAAAGTTCTTCTATGTGTGTCCCTAGTACAGGTAAGAATGATCCCCAAACATGAAGCTGAGGCAGCGGTGGCTTTGGCAGATAACAGGCAACAAAGGTGTGTAAAATTCCATCTCAAATTCGTCATGATATAAAACTTGATTTTTTTATATTTGATTCATAATAATATCAAAACTCGCGTTGCTCATTGCCAGACAGTTAGTATGGTTCCAACCCTCTGCCGGACACCCCTAAACTATTATAATTTATAATTATACTTACGTTATATTATAAAACCTAACTTTTATATATAATTTTTTGGGAGCCTATTAAACTATGTTAACATAGTAGCCGGACAGTTTCGAAGGTTCCATCATCTTGCCAGACGCATTCAAAGTGAGCAATAATCGGGCGAGCAAGGAGCGTATACAGTAACTAAAGGTTATATTATAAAACCTAAGTTTCATATATAATTTTTTGGGAGCCTATTAAACTATGTTTACATAGTAGCCGGACAGTTTCGAAGGTTCTATCATCTTGCCAGACGCATTCAAAGGCTGCGGTCCGAATTGTGCTCACAGCACTTACGACGTTTAAACTGCTAACGTGTGGACCGATTTAGTGAGCGCACGATAACGATGAAAATAATGAAAATATTTAGATTTAATTAAAATAAATTAATTTTTCTGTAAATTTCTTATCTTAAAAAAAAATGTGTCCTTTGGTATAATAAACACTAAAATTTGATTTACTTTGTTTCATTGGCTTTATAATTTTAATAGCATTGACAATAATAAACTTCTAAAAAATGAAAAATAATATCAATTAAATTATTAAATTTTCGACATGATTGACATTGCATGAGAAAAATTTTACTCAGTATTATTTTAAATATTTGTTATTGAAATTGTAAAAATTAATTAATGAAATTTCTGGTTTAAGAAAAAAATAAACTGCACAATTTGAAATTAATAACAATGGATGCACAGTGAAGGGCCGCAATAGACCAAGCGCTCTGTTTCATTCCCACTAGTTACTGTATACGCTCCTTGCTCTCCCGATTATTGCTCACTTTGAATGCGTCTGGCAAGATGATAGAACCTTCGAAACTGTCCGGCTACTATATAAACATAGTTTAATAGCCTCCCAAAAAATTATATATCAAATTTAGGTTTTATAATATAACGTTTAGTTACTGTATTCGCTCCTTGCTCTCCCGATTACTACTCACTTTGAATGCGTCTGGCAAGATGATAGAACCTTCGAAACTGTCCGGCTACTATGTAAACATAGTTTAATAGGCTCCCAAAAAATTATATATGAAACTTAGATTTTATAATATAACCTTTAGTTACTGTATACGCTCCTTGCTCTCCCGATTATTGCTCACTTTGAATGCGTCTGGCAAAATGATAGAACCATCGAAACTGTCCGGCTACTATGTAAACATAGTTTAATAGGCTCCCAAAAAAATATATATGAAACTTAGGTTTTATAATATAACCTTTAGTTACTGTATACGCTCCTTGCTCTCCCGATTATTGCTCACTTTGAATGCGTCTGGCAAGATGATGGAACCTTCGAAACTGTCCGGCTACTATGTAAACATAGTTTACTAGGCTCCCAAAAAATTATATATAAAACTTAGGTTTTATAATATAACGTAAGTATAATTATAAATTATAATAGTTTAGGGGTGTCCGGCAGAGGGTTGGAACCATACTAACTGTCTGGCAATGAGCAACGCGAGTTTTGATATTATTATGAATCAAATATAAAAAAATCAAGTTTTATATCATGACGAATTTGAGATGAAATTTTACACACCTTTGTTGCCTGTTATCTGCCAAAGCCACTGCTGCCTCAGCTTCATGTTTGGGGATCATTCTTACCTGTACTAGGGACACACATAGAAGAACTTTCAGCTTTTATAAAATAACGAAGGTCTGGCACTCACGGGCTCTTGCTCTAATACTGACGTGTCAGTTAATGGTACAGTGCTTAAACAGTCAGTTCGAGTTACAGATGTGAAACGGTGACTAACTTCAGCAATTACTTACACTTTTCAAATTATTGACATGAGTAATACATTTTTCCCTCTATTAATAAACAATGAGATTTATTTTTTTGTTTATTTTATTATAAGAGCCTCCGAGAGAGTGACTTTACTTCGTCTGATGGAAAGCATAAATAAATCCAAGACGGTCTCCATACTCATAGCGAATGCTGCATGCAGTGATGCTGTTTCACGCTTCGCTAGCGGACATAAAAGGCATGATAATCGTCGTGGTAGAGTAAGGCTCATACACTTACTACAATAATTTTCACCACTGCATCAATGGACCTCCGGTCTGAAACTCACCGACAAAAGACGACAGCACGGTTGCTGTCGCTTTAGGTTGGTCTACCGAGAGAGGGTAGTTTTGTATTGGTCGAGCCGGCCCGTTCAAATCAGCGTAGCTCCACTATCTATTAAATAAAATGATAGGTGGTAAACTGCAGGTATGTAATAGATCACAAAGAAGGTAACTTAATAGATCATCATGGGGAAGTCATATTGCGGCACCACAGAGTGATACCATGTCCTTACAGAAGGCCGTTACTAGCAAAATCCCAGAATAAACAATTCTTGATATTGATTTGCAATCGTCTTCGTCGACTACAAAATGAACGTGTTTTTTTAAAGTGATGATTTGAAAAAACTCGTTGGTTTTGTCGTCGACTTCAGTCTGCCATTTAGTAATTAGGACTAACCTAATTTCTGTATTATACTGTTAATTAAATTTCATCAACTGCCTTAAAAGTTGTTATTTGTTTGTAAGATGAGCCATTTGTCGTGTTCATTTATTTGTATTCTGGAGAGAAACGTGAAAATTAAATTCAAAACATGTTTGGCAACAAACCAAACCATTCAAAAGTATGATTATTATGAAAGTTGATTTTTTTGATTGACTGAGAACAACAATTCTGGTTGTTTTATTCCCAGGGAGTTTAAATGCGGCATTCCCACCACCAATACCAATATATATTATATCAGTTTTCTGGGCTAGACAGGGGCATATTAAAACCAATGTTACGTGTTAAAGTAAGGAAATCATGGATATCAAACATTGCGCAATTTAATATATCTACGTACGTTTACTTTTGATTAATTTATTACGACTAGTCATGCAAATTGCGTGATGTGAAAAACAAGAACACATTAAGACTGTTAACATGGGATAAGAATACATCGTAAACAGCATGTACTCGTAGAACTTTCGGCACATCATTATTTTGTTTTCTAGCGATCAGATTTGATTGTATATCAGGGTTTATAGTAATTATTACGATAATGGGGTATATCGACAAAGAGGATGTTTTTATCTATCGGTATATAAGTATCGAATGTTGGTATAGATCAGTAGATCAGTTAATTTGAGCGGTAGAAGTGCCATTCGCTTCAAGGTGAGTGAAAGTTCTAGAATTTTCATCTCATATTCTTTTTCGTAATTCAAGTATCGATATTTTTTTCTTTCAATTCGTTTATAACATTCTATACCTAAACAATTTAATTTGATTGGTGAATTCTCCGTCATACAAGTTAATATAATTACGTTATAAGATTATATTTGTACTAATTTGTATGAAGTAGAATCAGCAGACCTCATATTACAATTACATACAGATCTATATCGTTAAGTCTTGAACGTTAAATTAATTGTAAATTAAGTTTCAAGATTGTTCAGCTGCATTATATGTTTAATTAAATTTAAATTCAAAATTGCTTACTATATGTCCTCTTATGTTAATTAGCCTTTACTCGCAATATTTTATTGATACTTGAAGTTTCGTTTCTACCATAAAGTAATTCAAGTACTTCAATTTATTAGGGTCTTTATTGTAGATTTCATTTTCTCATATTAAAAAAAATGGAACGTACCATTCAAAAACAGGGTCATATTAATGAAGGTCTTATTGTAAACGTTCATTGTTTTTAATGAATTGATGTAATTTATTTTTGATACTATACTAACATTTTTGGTCGTTGCTTTTAGTGCGTGTTCTAAATTCCCGTTTTTCAGTACTGAGTTTTTATCGACTCGGTTTTACGTAATTATCTTTAACTGATAATATCAAATTATATTAAAAAGTGATTCGTAAACAGATTTATCAGGTATTGAACTGTTTCTATTTGCATTTTTATTTGGTTTCTAATTCATCATTTTCACTTACCAAGTAAAAAAAAAAAGTCATTCATTATGTAAGTATAAACAATAAATTAACGAAATGTGATATTTCTAGGATGTTCCGTTTCATCCTGTTGATGTTGGCCGTTGGGTTGACATTAGGCTATAAGAATCCCCACTATGCACCGGGCCGTACCACAATGGTGCATCTTTTCGAGTGGAGGTGGGATGACATCGCTGCAGAGTGCGAGCGGTGGCTTGGACCTAGGGGATATGGTGGTGTCCAGGTAAGTTTGCTATGTTACGCTTCGACACATGTAGATCGTGACAACGTGACATCAGCGTACGATTGGTTCGACCCTTCGGTCGTCGCCAACTGTATTCTAATGTTTCGATTCGCAGAAAATCCGTATTAAGTAACTCTTTTATTGCTTACTGCGAGTGAAGGAGACCATCAGAGGCCTAAGGCTAGCACTTAAAATGCACCAATACGCTTGTGAAATATTTGTACCCTAATTTTAATTAAATGCTTATATTTTTCATAACTTATGTTTATATTTCCTTAAAAAGTTTCTAAACAAATTTTAGTAGCTGGTAATATTAAAACATAGATTTGTAATAAGCTAGATTATTTATCTACTTGATATCTAAGATTATTTCGAAATATAAAACATATCACAATCTGACCCCATAATTTTACATAAATATGTATACACAGAAACAGAAAGTACATAAAAACAGGCCAATGCAAATAGAAATCATCAAATATTTGTATACAAATATTTGCGCTGTAGAATAAGCTGATAACCTAATAAGATTTTATAATAATGCATAACAGAAAACATAAGTTAATAATGCGCGTCCAGGATATTTAACCACATACATACATAGATATATATTATATTACACACAACAAATAATATGATTATCTATTTCTACGAAAGAAGAAACTGTCAGACTTATTTATTGACTGATCGATTAACGCATAGGTGTGACCGATGGGTCTAGAAGCGTGAGATATTGCACAAATGTTGGCGGTCAATGTGCTGTAAGAGGTCCAAAAATTATATCAAGTAGCGTTTTCAAACCTGCATCGCAGTCATCTTGTTGAGTTAAAAACAAATAGCATTGTCGCTTGCCTTGTTATGCAGAAGTGCAGTAATACTAGCCTTACTAAACCGTGTTGAATAGTTTTAAAGTTACACGAACGAATATTACATCCGTCAAAAGTCGGAGCGGGTAGCCAGTCTTTCATATTTGGATATTAAATTCAGAATTCAATCCTAATAGACAATTTGCCCAAGTTACAAAAATGTGTATGTAACGTAAAATTATTATAAGTATATCGTTCACTAGACCATAAGTTATCACATAAGATACTAGCTTAAAATATAAGATACTGGCGGTTGCCTTTGGATTCGTTCACGTATTGTAACATAATTCGTGTCTCTAACTTTGGAAACGATGAACTTCAATAAAAACGTACATCTCTTATTTAAATCCTTTTGGACTGATATTGCCGAAAATTCTTTCTTCGATGTTTATTACAATAAATTTTTGTTAATAGCCAGCGGATTAGGTTCTACGTTGATGAAACAATCAGTCCAGGCAATTAATTTTTGTATGTACAATAATTAATAACTGCATAACGAGATACAGCAACTCAACGACATCGTTCGGTTGAGATATTGTCTTTTTTTTTTAAATATACCTGCCGAAGTGACTACTCTGCCTGATGGAATGCATGAATATAATTCAAGAATGATGGTTACCGTACTCCTTGCGAATGCAGACAATGCAGCATGACGACCAACACTCTAGCGGTCTTTCATGCCCTGCTTCAAGTTCCTAGGATCACAGTGGAGGGATACAATTATAATTTATTTATTTATATATAAATAACAGTCACTTCTAATCAACTACATGAACAATTTTTATAGTTCAATGCTGAAGTTTGGACCTACTATACCACGCTGAACAGACGGGTTGACTTAGGATTTGTTCAAGTTTTCCTTCTTTTTACAGTGATGTTGTCCTGTGTAGTTCATTCCTTTAGTCATCTCTTACGACACCCATGAGATGAATAGGGGTGGTGGCACTGTATTCTTAATCTATCATTACACGGTTAATTCTAATACAGGGACATTAACGTTAAAAATAAATAGCAAATCAAAAAAAAAAAATCATTCAGCAAATAACCTTGTTCTCAATTTTTTCAGATTTCTCCTCCCAACGAAAATCTGATAATCTGGTCTAGAAACCGCCCATGGTGGGAACGTTACCAGCCTATGTCTTATCGTTTAACTACTCGTTCGGGTAACGAACAGCAGTTTGCAAACATGGTGCGAAGATGCAACAATGTCGGTGTCAGGTTAGTTAGATTTTCGTTTCAACACCCTACGCCCAAATAACGGTGGTTAAATTGGACGGTTTTAATTTTTATTTATCTTGTTTAAACCAAGTAAGATGTAACACCACTCGTTTCGTTCAATATTATAAAAACTATTGGTAATTCAACAAACATATTTGTTAGAAGCATAATCGGATACCTACTGTGCTAAATATTGACAGTGGTATATATTATAGAAAACTTTATATTGTGAGAAAAAAATAAACAAACAAAGAAATCAAAAAATTGTTAGCTGCCCTACAAGCACAATACCAAACATAATTGATTGATACAAATTTCTATTCAGTAATACAATTAGGCAGACTTTTCAATATCGCTCACAAAAGTAATGTTACAGTTCGTTTTATGATTCTAAGATCTATAATAATAGAATAAGCTTTAGACTCAAATTTCACGGAATCAGATCTTAACATTGTTCGCACATTTTACTGCTGTACAAGTTGTCGATATTGTTGCAATTTTAAGTCGAAGTTGACGATAAAGATATTTCATGTCTGTTTCTGCAGAATTTACGTAGATGCAATCATTAACCACATGACTGGTACTTGGAACGAAAATGTGGGTACCGGCGGTAGCACAGCAAACTTTGGTCAATGGCATTATCCCGCTGTGCCTTATGGCCGTAATGACTTCAACTGGCCACATTGTGTAATACAACCCAGTGACTATGTTAACAATGCCCACAGAGTGAGTATTATTTTTACTATTGAAATAACAATTAAAGTTTTGTTAAAATGTTTATCAGACAGAAGGCTTCTTGTTACAATTTTTAACGAGCTGACTTTTAGTTGGTATGGTAAAATAGAAATTGCAGTCAATTGATGTTTACCTAAAAGTGTCTGATAAGAATTTGAAATTCAGTTATTTTTCAGTCAAATTCATTCAGTTACTCATAAAAATGATGACACCAAAAAAGTCAGTCGGTAAATAGAGAAGGAAAAGGTAGTAAAATACTTTGCGTAAAGTATTATTTACCTACTGTACAGAATGCAAATAAATCTGAGTGTAGACTTGGTTAGGGCAAAACCTTATGTTTATTTTTGAATTTATTTACAGGTACGTAACTGTGAACTTTCTGGATTGAAAGACTTGAACCAAGGTACTGAGCATGTGCGTAGAATGATTGTAAATTACATGAATCATCTAATCAACCTGGGTGTAGCTGGATTTAGGTATTTAAGATTCTCAGTTTCATTCATTAATGCTTTTTGTTAAAAGGTAAAATTCACAGCTATGTCTTCAATATTTTTAGGATCGATGCTGCGAAGCACATGTGGCCCTCTGATCTCAGAATTATCTACAACCGTCTAAATAATTTGAATACCGCTCACGGTTTCCCAAGTGGCGCACGTCCTTATATCTACCAAGAAGTAATCGATTTAGGAGGTGAAGCAGTCAGCCGTAATGAATACACCCCTATCGGTGCCGTGACTGAGTTTAGATTTGGCATGGAGCTATCAAGACTTTTCCAACGTAACAACCAGCTTAGATGGTTGGTGAACTGGGGAACTCCTTGGGGCCTGCTCGCTTCCAACGATGCACTAACTTTTATCGATAATCACGATAACCAAAGAGGACATGGTGCTGGTGGCAATATACTTACTTATAAGCAAGCGAGACCCTACAAAGGAGCTATTGCGTTTATGTTGGCTCATCCTTATGGTTTCCCACAGTTAATGAGTAGTTTCGCTTTCCATGATACTGAAGCTGGACCTCCGATGGATCGCAGTGGAAACCTTATTTCTCCTGCAATCAACTCTGTAAGTATTTCATTGAAGATATTTTAAACATTCTTAATTTAAATATAATTTTGTGCTAAAGATAAGGATAAAGTGGCGGGGAAAAGTGAAGTAAAGTGGTGAAGCAGGTCAGGGTGGGTGGTGTTTGCGATGTGCTACGGAGCATGTGCACTCTTTTGGGGACAGAAAAGGGTTCATCTACAAGATGTAGGTAGATGGCCCGAGGTACGTCGTGGTTCCAGGGATTTCTTTCTAGGTTACACCTGGTTCCCCGGCTACTGTTACATGCGACGGCGTACGGTTTTTGGTCGGTCCGACATAACCACCAGTAGGTAGTATCTGGGGGAATGCCGAACAGTACAAAAAAAAGTGGCGTGCTAAATGTATGTTCGTTCACAAAATTTATTTACTTCAAAAATGATAGCGTTTCTTACAAATAATAATTCTCATGTCTCCATGTTGTATTGAGTATTTAACGGTTCGCTTGTGTTATAGCATTCCAATTTTTTACATTATTATTAATTAATTGTTTAAATTAGACGATTAAATATGTAATTATAATCAGTTTGATTATATCTTTTAAGAAGTACTGCTTATTTCTAAGAACATTAATTGATAAATATTTATGGTTAACTAACGCGACAGTTACAATTTCAAACACAAAGTATAAATTGACTTACAATTAACACATCTTAGTTATAATTAAACCATTCACCATTATTTCAGGATAATACATGCGGCAACGGGTGGGTTTGCGAACACCGTTGGCGTCAAATTTACAGTATGGTGATGTTCAGAAATGTTGTGGCAAATGCACCAATGACTAACTGGTGGGATAATGGTAGCAACCAAATTGCGTTCTGTCGTCAAGGACGTGGATTTGTTGCCTTTAACAACGACGGTTGGAATTTAAATCAGAATCTACAGGTACAGTCAAATTGGCTAATTTCTTTTATGACTAGGTGCTAGGTAGGAATGTAGTAATTTTCAGAGGGGACAAAGGAAGAAGATAAATTTAGAAAATTAAAACTGATAGGTGAGAGGCTAGATTAAAACATATCTACAGGTGAGAAACAGCACCAAAACTTCAACAGCTTCGACAAACCGGGGGTCACGCATCCATATGCTGTCCAGTTTTTGACAGGCCACTGGGCCAACCAAATGGCTTCAAGTGTAATTTAATACAATGCCAATCAAATGCACTATTTTTTTTCTTTCCAACAGACCTGCCTTCCAGCTGGTACTTACTGTGACGTAATTTCTGGCTGGAGAAACGGTAACAACTGCACCGGCAAGAGAATAGTTGTTGGTAGCGACGGCAGAGCGATCATTTCTGTAGGTTTTAACGACTATGATATGATGCTTGCTATCCACGTCGGTAGTGAGGTAAGTAATCCAACGATTTTTACTATTCTCGAAATTTCACATTAATAAATGCATGCTATTACTGCTAACACACGTCCTTGTATTAGTTAAAAAGTTAAATTTCATAGATCGAACGTAGTTGTTATAAGAATAGGTTAGTTGACTGAATAATTAATAAATACCAATGGTGGACATTGGTATTAATTAAACCAATTATCACAAAACATGTCCAAAAATATAATTATTATTGCTTTTTATTGTAATTACGAATTTACATTAAATAAATATTAAAATATATTGTGAAACTGAGTAGTTTAAAACAGTGATGTCACAAGTTTTTATTTAGCACATTTTTCATATAAAATTGTTTCGACAGATGATAAAAAGTAACTAATTTGACCCAATTACTTTTTACCCTATTGGGTTAGAAGTGTTCTATTATTCACTAGAATTGTTGAAGCGGTTAGCGTATGCGACTGTCGATTAAAACTTCTCAGGTTCGATCCCTGAGACGAGACAAAAATTGTCAAGTTCATAGAAATGCTTAATAAACTCAGCGTTTGGAAGTGTGGGTCATGATCCCTGTGCCTTGAAGAGCACGTAAAGCTGTCAGTCCTGCGTCTGATCTCTCTCCGATAGTGTTGGATAGCCGTCATATCGGATTGTAAGAGTGAGGGAATAGAGAGTGTAATAAATAATTAATTACCATCTGTGGAGGAAACGGGTCTCATGTCCCTCCCACACAAAGGGAGGATCCTCCGACCAGGCGAGGTGATCATGCCTGGCGGGCCACGGCCCAATGGTTGATGTTGGGATGTTGTATATATGCTAATTGCCACGTGAATCTCTATTTCGCGATACAGGATTACTAGTTGCTTCGTAGTTCGATGTGTCTTCACTAGATGGCGCTATTGTATATTTTTCTTTGTGTTGTAACGTGGAAGTCGGCACTGCGTCTAAATGAATCAGTTACTAAGCAATCTGTTTTGCTATATCAATGAACTACTACTGCTGTAGAATATGGTCTATTTTAGAAAACTACTAAGCAAATGTTTCTTTTGTTACAGTCGAGAATTTGAAGACCTTAAAACATTTGGCATCGAAACTTCCATCCATGATCTGAAATCAACTTTAAATAAAATATATAAACACACTCCACATTAAGAAAATAACTAAGGATTTTTTTTATTAATTGAAGGACTTTGTCAAATGAGTTAAAAGCATATACTTGTTCGGTAAATGAGTGTATCAAAATTGTCAGTATATTCAGAGAATAACTTGTATTGTAAGAGTTTTATCATGTATTCTATAATTGCCACTGTAACAAAAAGTTCGAAAGTTTTGCATAACTTTGATCAGACAACTTTAAAATTTAATATTTTTCTAAGAAATTGCCTTAGACTGAAAATAATTTTTGTACCTATATTTTCGGACAACATAACCAAAAACAGATTGGTGATTCTAGTCTAATAACTTTACGTTTATATAAATATATGTTGGTACACAATAAAAAATTGCAACTTATATTATTTATGTGTTTGATTTCTTGCATTTGGGTGCTTATATAAAGAAACAGGTTTCCTATACAGAAAAATCTGTGCGGATCAGTACCGATGAGTAAAGCACGACACAAAAGAGATGAAATTAAATAAGAATGTAATCGACTAGCTTGTCCGTGTGGTGACGGATTAAGAATATTTAGTATTACCACCCCTATTCATCCCATGGGTGTCGTAAAAGGTGACTTAGGGAACGAAGTATGCAAGACATCATTACAAAGAGAAGGAAAACTTGAAACAAACCCTATTCCAACCCGTCTGTCCAGTGTGGTACAGTAGGCCAAAACCTTCTTGCTAAGAAGAGGTCTGCGTCCAGCAGAGGGCTGTAAAAGGCTGTTGATGATGATGCTCAATGAAATTATAATTTTTACTACTTATTAATATCCTAAAATTTGTTAACATCTCATTGGTATTCCGTTGCCAAAGAGAACTGGGCAAGCATTACATCTAGTTTGGCAGATAATGTAATTAGAGAACGTGATAGATATGAGGCATATAAGAACTTTTAATATTTTAGAACGACTACTGCAAAAGTACTTACTTGCTTATACAATATCGGAATGATGTAAAGCGTTGCATTTATATTTGTAAATTCATTATTTAAATATTAAAAAGTTACACAGAATTTGATAAAAATAATGTAAAATACTGAATTTATATGAAAAATAAAAAAAATACATTACAAATATCTTCAATCGTATAATTATTTTTAGTGCTGGCGCTTACTTCTATGTAACAGGATAGGAAAAAATATGAATCCTATTATCATTTAGTCGAGAAAAACAAAGTTTTATGAACACAAGTTTTTTTTGAATCCCTTCAAAGGATGTTACAAACGTCAGAAATAATTTTGACATACTATCGTGGCTACTATCTTGTTTCATTTTCAAATTAATCTCTTTCCGAGACTTATCGACGACATTTCTTTTACAATGGACCCTATTTTTTTGTCTCATAAAGGTTGTTCGTCGAATACCAAGATTACCAAAACTTCTTTTTTGAAATTCGCTTTGTTAATACAATAGATGTATACACATGTATGTATACTCTACACCGACAAACGCTGAACCCGTTTGACTCGTTCCAGATAGTCGGTACTGACAATTTTAAATACGTTTCGTTGCGTCAGTATTCTAAGAGAGAAAAGGGTATGAAGCTATAAAGAAATGTATATAAATATAAGGATATATACATAGAGGAGGAAATATAACATAAAAATATTATATCTGTGCCAATTGGTACCAACCCTCACTGATTTATCTACACCGGAAATTTGTTTCTTTATGTAAGCACCCTAATATAACATCGGACACAGATAACCGGAAATTGTTAATGATATTACAACAGTTATTTGGACAGTTATAGTATTATATGATCAATATTGATATTTCTATAACTGTGTGCTTTAATTAAAAATTTATAGCATTTCAATGGAACACGTTCGTGAAACGTGTTACACACGTCAATATCTGCAAACTTATAGATATAGAATTCGATTGTGCATAATGAATGAGTTTTCGTAGTATATACTTAAGTCCTGGAATAAGTTATAGCATTAGGTAGAAGTCGTTATTAATCATTAAAGTATTAGAAGCTGGAAATCTGCCTTTCCTAACGGATGAATGATAATTCTAACCTAGTGGTAAACCTCATTTCCAAGGAGAAGCCTAGGACCAGCAGTGGACTATTAAAGACTGTTGATGTGATGTGAAGATGGCATCATTACGCGGCGGTAACCGGTAGTCATTACTGATGGTTATTACTATGTCTTTTAGCATATATATAAGTCCTTAGTATCTTCCGCTTAACACATGAAAGCAACCCATATAAGTCTTGAGTGGTTTTCGTGCTTATCCTATAAGGCAAGAAAAGATAATGAAGGTCTCAAATATGTACGTACACAATCATGAAACTGTATTTTGAAAATTTTCATTTCATTTCTTTTAGAAAGTTAATTTTAAGACAATTATAATAAAAAAACTAGTTTATTGTGTTTGTATAAAAGCGGCTTAAATCTTAGCGTAATTTTTTACAACATTTGACATTGTACGACCTAAAACCCTAATCAAAATCTTCTAATCATTTGTTCTGGTTCTACTTAATGTGTGAACAGTCACTTATATTGTTCAGTCCAGTTTCTTCAAATGTTTATCTTTATATTCTAGTCCATTTTTAATTGAACAACTCAGATTTATATAATAAATAAATTGCATTGTTTTATCAATAGGCATTAATTAAGATTATCGTTCGGAGATTAGTTCGCCTTTGTCCTAGTCTTGTCGACATGATAGCTTTACCAAAGCAGTTGAGAATATTTGTTCTAAAACAGGTTTATTAGATTCTAAATGAGGTTTCTGGTTTTAAGATGAAAAGATTCCTCAATATCAATTTAGTTACAGATTTAGTTTTACCATACGTGATAACTAAGCCAAAAGAGAAAATACAGCCTAGAATGAAGTACAAGAAGACACATTATGTGCGTGGGCGCACTACTATGGAACACTTGTTCGAATGGAAGTGTAAAGATATTACTGCTGAATATGAGAGATTTCTTGGACCTAAGGGATATGGTGGTGTTCAGGTGAGCTCTTAGTAGTAAACATATACAAGTTTCGAATGTACATTTTATTGAATGTGTAAAATTAAGGAGTAGTGTACTTTTTAAGTTAGTTAATTTTATCGTGTTAAAAATAAATATTTATATCATATAAAAAATCAGATTATAAAGACACCTTAATCAAGAAAGGTGTCACTTTAGATACTTAGAAGATAATTTTGTTTTCAATAAAGATATTTGAATAATACACCTTTTTTTCTGTGTCAAAATCTCCACGAAAACCACCAGCAAAGTCTCGGGTACCAATAGCGGAGGAACTAGGTGTATCCTAAGTGTAAGGCAATTCTTGGAACCCCGACGTACTTCGGGCTACCTTGGGCTGTAAATTGCTCGCTCCCGTGTAGGAACCTCGTGGTTCCTTTACTGCCCCCAAAAGGGCAGTCTGCAGTCCGTAGTGCTCACATTACCACTTCAGTTTGTTTCTGCTAGGGTGATAGATAGCCTCACCTGTCACCCCCAGGCCAAATATATTACCCCTGACATTATTTATTTAAGGCAAATTCAGTCACGCTACGTTGTTCATAAATCTGTTTTCTTAGGAGATTCTACTCGGATGTCCAGCTCTGGACTGTAAAGGCTATTCATTATTACTTGATTCATCAAAAGAATGAAGATGATTATTTCTTAATTTATTTTAGGTTTCTCCCCCCCACGAAAATTTAATAATTAGAGAACTAAAACTTCCTTGGTGGGAACGTTATCAACCTGTTTCTTATCACCTGATCACGCGATCAGGTAACGAAAAATAGTTTGCTGGTACGAAGGTGTAACAACGTTGGAGTCAGGTTTGTAATCCTAATTCACATCTTAAGGTTATTGTACCTGGGCTTGATTTGAAGTTCACATGTGTGTTGTTTAGGCTTCTTAATGTTACTTAAGTAAATCTCCACTAATGTTATATATGTATACGAAAGTAACGTTGTCTCTATATGACGCTTTTACGGCTATACCACTAAATCTTTTATAACCAAATTTAGCATGAAGATACTAGGAGTCTTGAAGAAAGACAGGATACTTTTTACTGCGATAACCTGTCAGTTTGTGCTAAATGTCTACAAACTCTGTAATTACTGAGGTCACATCACCTGAGAAAAAAATGGATGTATTCTCAAATTTTAAATCGATTCAACTCTTGCAAAATCAGTATTTACAATCGTTATTTACTAAAGGTGAGGTATGAGTAAAATATTTGTTCCAATTGTACACCAACATGAGACCGCAATAGGTTGGTGTTGATGATACATCTTCTCCACACCGCTCTACACCCCCCAAAGGTTGACTAGAAGCAAATGCCTATGGCACTTAGTATTAAACAAAGAAACGAAATATTATAGTATCTGTGTATAATTGCACCGCTATCTTTCAGGTATGTAGACGCGGTCATCAACCACATGGCTGCCCAATCAGACGAGTACTATGGTACCGGTGACAGCAAGGTCAACTATGGAGACAGGTTCTACCCTTCTGTATCTTATTACAGCTATAATTTTAATTGGCCTCATTGTATTATTTCTAAAGAGGGTTACAAATGCTGTCCTGATAGGGTGAATTACGTTAACTGCTTCTATTTCACTAATGACATACAATTAGCTTTTTTTATTTGCATGTAATTGGTGGCGCAGTGGTCGGGTATGTGATGTGTCTGATTCGGACTTGATTTCACGGTCGGACCAGATGTTTGTATACTCTGCCAATATTTATTTCGAAGTTTTCTATGTGTAATATATGTGTATTTACAAAAAAAGGAATTTATATCAGTTGTTTTGCACCTTTTACTTACAGCGGGACTAGATTGCGTTGTCTGTCAAATAGGTGAAAAATAGAATTTCAGAATATGTTTATTTACGTACTAGTCAGGTATTTTGCTACTATTTCGAATGTATAGATAATGTAAAAAAGTCCAGGATTTTTTTAACTGAAGTATGACCTGTAAGAATACAGGTACACAAATATTGTAAGCGAGAACGCTTACAATATTTGTAACATTGAGTCGGTAGAGAAACATTATTGGAAATTAAAAAACCTTTCGCCAGAAATGACAGGTTTAAAAAGGGAAATATTTTCAGAGATTTTATATATTTAGTTTCAAACATTAATTTAGTGTTTACTATTGTCATTATTGATAATTATTAGATATCTTTATCACGAAAAAATTTTTACAGTTTTTAGTCAAATAATGTTAATGCATTGCAGGTTCGCAACTGTCAACTGGACGGTTTAAGAGACATAAATATTGGTACCGAGCACGTGCGTGATATGTTGGTGAAATATTTAAACTACCTTATAAGATTAGGTGTCGTGGGCTTCAGGTAAAAAGGACCACATATCAAATTTTATTATTGATATAATATAGCCTTTAACAGGAATGCCCTTATAATACTTGTAGGATTGGCTCAGCGAAACACATGTGGCCTTTTGATCTTAAAATTATCTATAGCTGATTATATAGTTTAAGTACTAATCACGGCTTTCTTAGTGGTGCTCGGCTCTTTATTTATCAAGAAGTCATCGATTTCGGAGGAGAAGCCATCAGCTCTGAAGAATATACCGCTATGGGTGCTGTACCGAAGTTTAGATACGGAATAGAAGTATCAAGAGCTTTCCAACGTTTTAATATTCTTTCTTAGTTGCATAATTTAGGTACAGGTTGGAGTTTTATTCCTTCGCACGATACTGTTACTTTCATCGATAATCACGATAATCAAAGAAGATACTCTCCTGGATGAAATATCCTTACTTACAAACAACCGAAGAAATACATCAGTGCTGTTGCCTTTGTGTTGGTATATTCTTATGGTAATCCTCGGATAATGAGCAGTTTTAAATTTGATAATGACGTTGGACCTCCTATGGATGAAAATCAAAGGATACGATCTCCTTGAATTAAACATGTAAGAATATTATAACGATTTCTTTGCTTTTTTAAAACGTGTGCGACAAAGGTAGTCAAGCTTAACACATTTTAGTATGCTTTTTTTCGGCAATTTATTATAGCTACTTTAAAATCTTTGAGAATTAGCTGGGTTACGTTTTATCCTTAAGACCTACGAATCCTTGATCCAGTCACATGACATGCTCACACAGAACATCTTTCTTGTACCATTACAATCGGAAATGTTAATTAACTAACTCACGTGTTGATTACGCAACTAGTCTCTAGCCATTAAGTACTTGTAAAAGAAAAAGTTTTCTCGCCAAGAACAAACAAACAATAAACACTTCTTCTTCACTTCTACCTTAGGATGATAAAACTAACGAGTTTCATAGTTCATTTTATTGTTTATTACTTTATTTTTCATATAATAAGACAGGACTGTATTGGCCAGTAACTACAGATGAAACTAACATAAATATGATTATACACACTGTATGATGCTTCATGCCGTGGCAGGAAAATGCGTCACTCACTAAAAAGGGGTTTCATTGTTTCCAAAATTAGCGACATCTCCGATTGCCACTTACAACCAATATACGTGTCCTGCTTATATGTAAAATGTATTTATAAATTTAATTATTGCAATTTTATGTTTCAGGACGGTAGTTGTTTTTGCGAACACCGGTGGTTTCAAATTTACAGTATGGTCGCCTTCAGAAAAGTAGCCGCAAATATTCGAGTTAATGACTGCTGGGATAATGAAAGCAATCAGATTACATTTTGCAAGGGGCCAGTGGCATTCGTGACTTTCAACAATGGCCTCATAGACTTTGATGAAACTTTGCAGGTAACTAACCTTTAGATGTATATCGTGTTGTTGTGACATCAGGTATCTTTGTCTCGTGCAACACCTGTTTGCGACATACTGAATCCAAAACGCACAAATTATATATTCTTAACTGTGGTGGCAGGTAGTTACATAATCATTTACCAAAGGGAAAATGAACCATTTTACCAACTTGATCACATTTTAAAGATGTTTAAAAGTCCACAAAATTTTAAGTATCATCATAAATTATAATATTTATTTCTTTTTTGTAGGTCCGTGTTCCGCCTGGTAGATATTGCGATGTGATTACTGGCGTCGTCAAACGCAGGAATTGTACGGGCAAGTTAGTTACTGTAAGCAAAGATGGAAGAGCTCATATTAGTATTAGAGCCCATTCTAAAGATATGGTGCTAGCTATTCATGTTGGAAAACAAGTAAGTTCTGGAGCAGTATATTTCCTATAGAGATGTTTGATGTTGCATAACTGTTGAAAAAATGTAGAAACAACTATGATAAAAGATTATATGATATGTATGTTTATCAGCAGTTTGGTTATCATTGTTCAGGTGGCCATGTCAGATACTTGATAATTACACGACACAACACATATGTTAGCCACCCATCATCCGCTTTTGACCACGATAGTGGCCATTGATAAAATGTAACTATATTCGCGATAACTTAAAAACAATTATTACGTCTATGTGCTATATTCAAAGTTCGATGCACAGTCTCTTCGCGGCAGAACTGGTTTATCCTAAGTTTGGCCAAAGCCTTCAGATAATCCCCGAAATATATTTCAATTTTGCGCTTTGACTGAACTATTTTTAGTGAAACCTAACCTAACTAAACTCGTCTCTCCTAGATTTGACGAAAATTCCTTAGTCGCCGCCGAACGAAAAACGTAATTTATATGAGCATTGACTAGGTTATTAAGTCAGACCTGAGGATTGACTAGTCCAACCTAGGAGCGCCGTAACTTCGGCGTTTGCCTATAACAGATGCATAAAACGAACACAGAGTTCTTTCATATCTTGTAAAAGGTTTCTTAATATAATTATGATGAGACTTGATGCTCTTACTAATAGGTACTTGACTAATAAGTAGACAAATGGAGAATATTAAATCTATTTTAGTTTTCGCATTCAAGTACAAACAGGTGAGTTGGTATTTCATTATAAGTATTAGAGCTTTGCTGATCCTATTAAGAATTATAATAGAGTTCAAATTTTAATGTCGATATAAATGTGTCTCTTATATAATGTATGTTGGAAATATATTATTTGAAAGTACATTCATTGTTTTAGAATTCACATTGATTTATAACCTACAATTTACTTCGACTCCATTGAGAAATGGGAACTGCAACAGGTTGATAATGATGAAGGAATTATCCCTACTAATACAATTGCAAATGTAAAAGTAAGTTCGTTTTTTTGAATGTCTGTCTTTCTTTCACGTCGAAACGGAGCGATTTTATGGAATGATTTTTATACCTAGAGACAATTAAGAGACTGTAAAGAGATATAAGCTACTTTTTACCACGCTTTTTACATCTATGGGAAAGTCTATTATGATGCGTATTTTCATCATCCCAAATTTTATAAATTTCAATAGTTAGTGCTGTATTGAATTAGGTACTTAGATTCGTTATCGATATTTTTTTAGAATTTCGTACCTCGAAAGGAAAAATGGAACCCTCATTGTACCACTTTGTAGTCCGTCCGTCTGTCAACACCATTTTTCTCAAGAATACGTGGAGGTATCAAGCTGAAATTTATATCAAATATTCAAGTCTGCTGTCCCTTGATGCTTTGAAATAATCAAATTTCTAAACCAATACAATCAAATGATACATTCCTTTATGCCGTAAATTTTTGTTACTCGTAAGAGAATCAAAACCTACAGGGTACTTCTCGTGAACTCAGAATCTTGAAATTTGGTACGAAGAAATGTCTTATAGCATAGATTAAGGAACAATTACGAAAAACGTAAATTTTTAGTAACATCATATAATAAAAAAAAATTAATAACTAATAAAATTTACTACCCGTTTCCTCATGAACACGTAGAGATATAAATTGAAATTCATAACAAATACTCAGATCTATAATACCTTTAAGCTGTAATAAAATCAAACTTCTTTGTCCACGTAATTTGTACGGAGCCCTCGGAGCGCGAGTCCGACTCAAACTTGACCGATTTTTAATTTTAAATATTATAAATGCGAAAGGTTTGCTATGTTTGTTACTCTTTCACACAAAAAGTAATGTACAGATTAAGATGAAACTTTATAGTAATGTAGCTTATAGATCAGAATACCACGTAGGCTACTATTTATCGCGATAACGGACATACACACGGGCGGAGCCTTGGGAAAAAGTTAGTCTATTATAAATATACTTATATTTACCACATATGGAATACTAATACAGAAAAAAGTAGACAAACATTTACCATAGTTTTAGAGATTATACATATTTAATATACGAGTATACTCAACTTTTTATCATTTACCTTTTCTAATGTTATTATTTTGTTGCAGTCAAAACTGTGAAAAAACTCACGCTGAAATAAACGTACAGAAAGAATTCTGTTATTTATAAACTTGATAAACGCAAAGGAATTAAAGAAGAAAGGGACAACTCCATAGTCTCGTGCGTTCCGTTTTTAACTCAGTTATACTTGCTTAATTTATAAGAGTATATAAAACCAAAGCATCACTGAACACTTAGTGACACTTAGCTATTGAAGAATCAAGTTTGTGAAATGTGGTAAAAGTGAGGTTATATTTTAACATTAAAAGTTTCGATGTTAATTATGAAATATTTTTAAATAACCCTGGTTGTGTAATATTTTTACACATGGAGTACAAATAGAAAGTATGACGTGTCAAAGATCTGATACGTTTGACACACCCTGGATAGTTCCTTTTAGTCGAAGGTAAGATTTTTTGTTCAATATCCGTCACGTAGAAGAAGTAGGTATACCTTGTGAGGTACGGCAAGGAGGACTCTAGAAGCCGCTAATGCGTTCCTGGAGTTGTGTTCCGACTGCCGAAGTAGGCCGCTGCGGGGTTTAGTGGATAGATCGGTTCTCCGGGAGTCCCACACACGCCCTTCGTCCCTCCGGAGGACGAAAAGCATTCCCCGCGTAAAAAAAAAGGTATACCTTTTAAAGAATTAAGAAGAGGCAAAAAATAATTTATGTATAATAATAATAATAAATATTAATTTTTCACCATAACCATAGAAGTGTGGATTTGTACAATTCTTTTTGTCTTATAAGTACATTGAATCTGATTATGGTAGTCTGATACCCGAGCAAGATAAAAAACTTAACTTTAAAAAGTTTCAAATTACATGTAGTGCAATCATTTTACATAATGCTCGTATTTCGTAAACTATCTTTAATAATAATACAATCAGTGTTGTTCTCTCATAATACAGTGAACAGTCTCGCTTATAATGTGTTTGTGTGTGTAGTGACTAACGAACGAGAGTAGTGCCGTGCGTGAGTATGTGTAAATTATAATGAAAAGTGTAGCTGTGTTGGATCTAAGTGCATGTGGTGTGTGCAAGCATACACACAGCGAGGCGTGAATGCGCGAAATTATCTTCATATGTTGACGGATTAAGAATGGTGTCACCACCCTTATTCATCTCACGGGTGTCACTTGGATGACTATGTCCAGTAGTTGACTATTAAAAGCTGTTAAAATAATGAAATAATTGTGATTGAAACATGACGCTAGAGTCCTTAAAAGTAGGTACATAAGTCTGATCTTGTTCGCTTAATAGTCTAAAGCCTAGTTTAAAGTGGTACTGACAGGGTGAGATGCACAAACTACTGTTAAAGTTACCTTATCGTCCAAGAGTCTTCTGTCAAAAGAGTTACTGCGACCAGTAGCAATGGTAAAGTTTACACAGCGATCTATGTCCTTAATATCCGGACGATAGGTGTAACCATTTCTTCCAAATAACGAACTAGATAATTCGAAACAGCAAGGTTCCTCAAATAATCCTTTATAATATTAAAAGTGTTTGCTCAAAATAAATGAAAATGAATAGATTTCCTTTTTATTTAAAACCAGCCAAAGTGACTCTGCTCTGCCTGATGGAAAGTATGAATAGAATCCAAAAGTTGTAGTCACCATATTAATTGCGAATGCTGACAATGCAGTATGGTGGCCCACACTATGGCGGCCTATTAAGATGCTTTTTTACGCCTCACTTGAGGATGTAAAAAGCATGACAGTCCTCGTAGCATTGTATTGCACACACTTACCACGACAAGTGTCACCCCTGCATCATGGACCTCCAGTCTCGCACTTATCAACGAAACATGACAGCATGGATGCTATCGCTTTAGGTTGATCTTCTGTGGGAGGAAATACTACCAAGTTTGAGCCGGCTCGTTCATGCTGATATTAGTGTGGTTCTACTACCTGGTAGATGCAATTTTTTTTTCTGCCTGATCCTATCAACTGCTGATTGATGAACTGATTAATTTTATATAAATAATAGTCTAATAGTTATATATGGTAATCATTTAAAATAAATAAAAAAAAACGACTACTAACTTAGAGAATTAAGCAACTACAAACAGTATGTCCATATTTCCAAATAAAACAGTCGCTATTTTTCATGATTAAATTTGTTTTCATTGTGGTATTACTTCCTACTGCTGTAGATTCTCTGCAAATGTAAGACAAAATTACCCAATTAGAGCGCATTCAGGTAGAAATCTGACAGCTGGCGCCGTTCCAATAGCTTTTTCCAGCATCGTTCGGTAGATTCTACTGGTAACCGGTTTGCCTGTAAGCTTTTGTTATTAAGTTATTTATACACGTGAACGTGTAAGAGACGTGATGCAGGGCAATAATGTTTACTTACTGACTTGCAAATTGCACCTCAAATCGTCTCCATTTTGTTCTGAAAGTGGTAATGGGTGTATCATTTGTTTTGTCTTATTTTAAGTGAATCTTATAACAGTTGAATACAATGCAAACTATAATAAAAAGAATGTTTAATAAACAAATTCCTTATTAAATAACTAAAATTAAAAAGTGAGTATGATGATGTTTTTCTAACCGTTTTCGGCTGTCGGCAGTCCCAAGAAAACCACACACTCTCTGTTTCCTCAATTTTATAAACCGATGGGATGAATATCCGACATGACCGGAGATAGATTAGGCGCAGAACTGACGGGTTCACGTACTCTCCGAAGAGTGGGATTACTTCCAAGCTCCGGACTGCTACTAAGCATTTCTAAAACGACAACAATTCAATAACACGTTTTAGGCCAAACTGGACATTTATTTTATTTATTTTTATTTTTTAATAGCCTGCCAAAGTGACTCTACACTACTTGATGGAAAGCATAAATAGAAGCCAAAAGTTGTAGCCACCATACTCATTGCGAATGCTGACAATGCAGTATGGTGACCCACACTATGGCGGCTTATTATGATTTTTTACGCCTCACGGTCGCACAAATGCGATCGGGCCGCAACAAATTATAACAACCGGGCTGATAGGTGGGAAAGCCTTTGTGGCCTCCCCAGAATAGGGTCTGACTAGGCGTGGCGTTGATTTTGGAGGGGACCTGAAATAATATGGTCCGGTTTCCCTTCAGAGAAGGACGCCTGAGTCCGGCCGCCGGGGTGGTTTTTAGTGAAAACACCACATACTCCTGGCTCCTGCTCCCCGAGGAGCCGGAGATCCGAAGGGATTTTCCACCCTGACAACAAAAAAAAAAGACCAACGAGATAGACGTTTTTATACACATACATAATGCATATTTTTTTATATCAACCTGGGTTCTCAGACTCAAGAAAACAAAATAAATGCATGAATACATATTTGTACTTTATGGACGTACTATATGTACTTTACTTCTAACGTATCAGTAGAATGCATTTGCACCGATCGATGAGCGACAAAACTTACTTAAAACTGCATCTATTATTATTTTAGGAATATTTTAAAACGTTTGTGTAGACTGTATTTCTGAGAAACGATTGTTCCGCTAAAACTACTTCGTTAGCACGTGATTTGGTTAAAAGCCTCTCTAGTAAGGAACACTGAATTTTTGATGAGTTTGGAAGTGGATTTGTGCTGCCGTCTGAATTCTGACCTTAATGTGGATATAACAAAGCTTACAGGTACTTAGTACGTTTTCGACGAATTATAAGGTTGACTTATGCGTAGTAGTACCTAATCGTACTGATAATTACATTAGTTCTACTAGCAGATCTCTATTTTATTGTTAGAAGAATAAACAGGTTAAAGTACTTAGTAGAAAAGATTTAATTATAAAATTAATGAATAATTTATTTTTATTTATACAACTTGGTATTCTGCTACTTAAGTTTTAAGCCTTGTGATAGATATAATTCTTTTTGGCCCAAATTATACAGAAAACTAAAGGTTTATTCAAAGAAAATTTTTGGATGTGTGTGAAAGTTTCGAACGAGATCATTCAAGACAAATATTTACAACAAACCAACAACCAAACCATTCAAAAGTATGATTATTATGAAAGTTGATTTTTTTGATTGACTGGGAACAACAATTCTGGTTGTTTTATTCCCAGGGAGTTTAAATGCGGCATTCCCACCACCAATACCAATATCAGTTTTCTGGGCTAGACAGGGGCATATTAAAACCAATGTTACGTGTTAAAGTAAGGAAATCATGGATATCAAACATTGTGCAATTTAATATATCTACGTACGTATACTTTTGATTAATTTATTACGACTAGTCATGCAAATTGCGTGATGTGAAAAACAAGAACACATTAAGACTGTTAACATGGGATAAGAATACATCGTAAACAGCATGTACTCGTAGAACTTTCGGCACATCATTATTTTGTTTTCTAGCGATCAGATTTGATTGTATATCAGGGTTTATAGTAATTATTACGATAATGGGGTATATCGACAAAGAGGATGTTTTTATCTATCGGTATATAAGTATCGAATGTTGGTATAGATCAGTAGATCAGTTAATTTGAGCGGTAGAAGTGCCACTCGCTTCAAGGTGAGTGAAAGTTCTAGAATTTTCATCTCGTATTCATTTTCGTAATTCAAGTATCGATATTTTTTTCTTTCAATTTGTTTATAACATTCTATACCTAAACAATTTAATTTGATTGGTGAATTCTCCGTCATACAATATATATTAATATAATTACGTTTTAAGATTATATTTGTACTAATTTGTATGAAGTAGAATCAGCAGACCTCATATTACATTTACATACAGATCTATATCGTTAAGTCTTGAACGTTAAATTAATTGTAAATTAGGTTTCAAGATTGTTCAGCTGCATTATATGTTTAATTAAATTTAAATTCAAAATTGCTTACTATATGTCCTCTTATGTTAATTAGCCTTTACTCGTAATATTTTATTAATACTTGAAGCTTCGTTTCTACCATAAAGTAATTCAAGTACTTCAATTTATTGAGGTCTTTATTGTAGATTTCATTTTCTCATATTAAAAAAAATGGAACGTACCATTCAAAAACAGGGTCATATTAATGAAGGTCTTATTGTAAACGTTCATTGTTTTTAATGAATTGATGTAATTTATTTTTGATACTATACTAACATTCTTGGTCGTTGTTTTTAGTGCGTGTTCTAAATTCCCGTTTACTGAGTTTTTATCGATTCGGTTTTACGTAATTATCTTTAACTGATAATATCAATTTATATTAAAAAGTGGTTCGTAAACAGATTTATCAGGTATCGAACTGTTTCTATTTGCATTTTTATTTGGTTTATAATTCATCATTTTCACTTACCAAGTAAATAAAAAAAATCATTCATTATGTAAGTATAAACAAAAAATTAACGAAATGTGATATTTCTAGGATGTTCCGTTTCATCCTGTTGATGTTGGCCGTTGGGCTGACATTAGGCTATAAGAATCCCCACTATGCACCGGGCCGTACCACAATGGTGCATCTTTTCGAGTGGAGGTGGGATGACATCGCTGCAGAGTGCGAGCGGTGGCTTGGACCTAGAGGATATGGTGGTGTCCAGGTAAGTTTGCTATGTTACGCTTCGACATACATATGTAGATCGTGACAACGTGACATCAGCGTACGATTGGTTCGACCCTTCGGTCGTCGCCAACTGTATTCTAATGTTTCGATTCGCAGAAAATCCGTATTAAGTAACTCTTTTATTGTTTACTGCGAGTGAAGGAGACCATCAGAGGCCTAAGGCTAGCACTTAAAATGCACCAACACGCTTGTGACATATTTGTCCCCTAATTTTAATTAAATGCTTATATTTTTTATAACTTATGTTAATATTTTCTTAAGAAATTTCGAAACAAATTTTGGTATTAGGTGACATTAGAACATAGATTTGTAAAAAGCTAGATTATTTATCTACTTGACATCTAAGATTATTTTGAAATATAAAACATATCACAATCTGACCTCATAATTTTATATAAATATGTATACACAGAAACAGAAAGTACATAAAAACAGACCAATGCAAATAGAAATTATCAAATATTTGTATACAAATGTTTGCGCTGTAGAATAAGCTGATAACCTAATAAGATTTTATAATAATGCATAACAGAAAAAGATAAGTTAATAATGCGCGTCCAGGATATTTAACCACATATATAGATATATATTATATTACACACAACAAATAATATGATTATCTATTTCTACGAAAGAAGAAACTGTCAGACTTATTTATTGACTGATCGATTAACGCATAGGTGTGACCGATGGGTCTAGAAGCGTGAGATATTGCACAAATTTTGGCGGTCAATGTGCTGTAGGAGGTAAAAAAAAATATCAATTAGCGTTTTGAAACTCACATTTAATTAGTCATATTGTTGAGTTAAAAACAATAAGTTGGTAAAATTCTAGCGTTGTCGCTTGCCTTAACTGTATGCACAAGTGCAACCTTCTTGAATAGTTTAAAAGTTACACGAACGAATATTACATCCGCCAAAGGTCTGAGCGGGTAGCCATAAGATACCAGCCGTTGCCTCTGGCTTCGTTCAGGTATTGTAACATCCGCGGTGGGCTGTAGCCAAACTGAATAGGGACCTACTAGAGGAGGCAGCCATTATTCACTCCTGGCTGTCTCCGCAGGCTCCGACCCAGGAGGTAGACATGGGGGCTGGTCGCTTTCTCGATGCGATTACGCAGATCTGTGATGCGGCCATGCCCCGCATCCGAGGTTGTCGGCCTCCGCGGAAGGAGGTTTACTGGTGGTCCCAGGAGTTGGCGGACCTCCGTGCGGCCTGTACTCGTGCCCGGAGGTCCTACACCCGTAGTCGGCGGCGACACCGCGTAGACGGCGAGGAGGGCCAGCTTTATGAGGAGTACCGAGAGGCGAGGAAAACTTTGAAGCTGGCCATTAGTCGCGCCAAAGAAATTAAGCGTAAGGAGATGCTGGAAGGTCTCGATCGTGACCCCTGGGGTCGCCCTTATCGTGCGGCGCGACAAAAGCTCCGCACGTCGGGCCCCCCCCTTACAGAGACCCTCCAGCCCATCTTCCTGCAAGAAGTGGTCGAGGGCCTTTTCCCACAGCGGGCGGAGCACACGCCGCCATCGATGGTCTTTTTGGTCGGGGACGACGAAGGCGGTGTGCCGCCCGTCAAGGAATCGGAGATAGGGGCGGTTATTCTACGGATCCGCTCTAAGAAAACCGCCCCCGGGCCGGACGGGATACCTGCCCGAGCACTGGCCCGAGCCCTCGAGCACATGTCGGACCGCCTCAGGGAAGTCCTGGACTCTAGCTTGGCGTCCGGACGCTTCCTTGAGTGCTGGAAAAGCGGGAAGCTGGTCCTGTTAAGGAAGCCGGGACGGCCTGCCGATTCGGTGGCGGCCTATAGGCCCATCGTGTTGCTGGACGAGGCGGGTAAACTCTTTGAGAGGATACTCTCTGCTCGCATCGTCCGGCACCTCTGCGAGGTGGGCCCCGATTTGTCGGACGCCCAATTCGGTTTTCGAGCGGGGCGTTCGACGGTCGATGCTTTGTTGCGCCTGTGGGCCGTTACCGAAGAGGCGGTGAGCTGTGGCGGCGTGTTGTTGGCGGTGTCGTTGGACATCGCCAACGCATTTAATAGTCTGCCATTTAGCTGCATCAGGGAAGCACTACACTACCACGGGGTGCCAGAGTACCTGAGGCGGCTTGTGGCAGACTACCTTGAGGAGCGTACCGTCATGTACGAGGACCGAGATGGTATTCTGAGGCGGCGGCCCATGTCGTGCGGTGTTCCACAGGGGTCTGTCCTCGGACCGCTCCTGTGGAATATGGGATACGACTGGGCCCTTCGAGGTCGTCTTCCCGCCGGGCTGGGCGTAATTTGCTACGCAGATGACACATTGGTTTCAGCCCGGGGGATGAACTTTCAAGAGGCGGCGCGCCTGGCCACCACGGGTGTCTCTCTGGTGGTGGGGCGTCTTGAGGCGTTGGGTTTACGGGTGGCCCTAGACAAGACGGAGGCCCTTTTGTTCCATGGGCCCCGTCGTGGTCCACCCTCTGGCGCCTCCATAGTAGTCAATTCGGTCCTCGTACCGGTTCAGGCCCAGATGAAGTATCTGGGCCTGATCCTCGACGGCAGGTGGCTCTTCGACGAGCACTTCCGACAGCTTTCTCCAAAGCTGGTCGGCGCTGCTTCTGCCCTTGGGCGACTTTTGCCCAATTTGGGTGGAGCCAGCGTTGCGACGAGACGGCTATACACGGGGGTTGTCCGGTCAATGGCACTGTATGGTGCGCCAGTGTGGGCGGCGGCTCTGACCGCCCAGAATAGGGCTCGCCTCTGGCGCCCTCAGAGGATATTGGCGGTTAGAGCTATACGCGGTTACCGCACCATATCGACGGAGGCGGCGTGCGCCTTAGCCGGAACTCCCCCGTGGGATTTGGAGGCGGAAGTGCTCGCCGAAGTTTATCGGCGAACGGCTGACTTCCGGGCAGGTAGCGGCATACGGCCCCCGCCCGAAGAGATACGCGAGTGGCGAGAGGCCGCTCGTCGAGCCACGATGGCTCGTTGGTCGTCCCGGCTGGAGGCTCCACGTGCTGGCTTTGCCGCCGTGGAGGCTCTCCAGCCGGTCATCGCCGAGTGGGCGGGGCGACAGCATGGGACCCTTTCCTTCCGGCTGACGCAGATTCTTTCCGGGCACGGTTGCTTCGGGAAGTATCTGCACTCGGTCGCCAGGAGAGAATTGAGTCCCGCCTGTCACCACTGCGACTGCAGTGAGGACTCGGCTCAGCACGCCAGCGATTTGTTCCGCCTGGGCGGCGCAGCGTGGGGTCCTCACTGCAGTTATTGGAGGAGATCTCTCGCTACCGGCCGTCATACGCTCCATGGTCGGTAGTGACAGTTGTTTTACCGCGGTCGCAACCTTCTGCGAAGACGTAATTTCGCGGAAGGAGGCGGCGGAGAAGGCCCGGGAGGACGATCTCCACTCGGACCCAATTCGCCGCCGGCAAACCGGGCGGCGGAGGCGCGCGTACCAGCGCCTCATGCCGCCTTGTGTGTGGCCGCGGGTGGACGGGACGGGTTTTCCCCTCCATCCGTTACAATGGCCAGCCGCGAGGAGGCGACGTCCGCGTGTGCCGTACGTCGCCTAAAACAGAGAGTTCATCCGCAGATGGTGCCCGCAGTAGCGGGCACGCGCTAGGAGGGATCTGGATGTCGTAATAGCAGCTGTCCCCGGATCCCTCCTATGTCAGGCGCAGAGTGGCACACCGTGTGGTTTTAGTCGGTCCGATTCCGACACACCACCCCGCCGTAAACCCCGGTGGGGTGACGGCCCGAGGGGGTTTCCACACGTAAAAAAAAAAAAAAAGGTATTGTAACATAATTCGTGTCTCTAACTTTGGAAACAATAAACTTTATTAAAAACGTACATTTCTTATTTAATTTCCTTTGGACTGATATTGCCGAATATTCTTTCTTCACTGTTTATTACATACAATTTTTGCTAATAGCCAGCGGATTAGGTTCTACGTTGATGAAACAATCAGTCAAGGCAATTAATTTTTGTATGTACAATAAATAATAACTGGATAACGAGATATAGCAACTCAACGACATCGTTCGGCTAAGATATTGTCTTTTTTTTTTAAATATACCTGCCGAAGTGACTACTCTGCCTCATGGAATGCATGAATATAATTCAAGAATGATGGTTACCGTACTCCTTGCGAATGCAGACAATGCAGCATGACGACCAACACTCTAGCGGTCTTTCATGCCCTGCTTGAAGTTCTTAGGATCACAGTGGAGGGATACAAATATAATAAAAATAACAGTCACTTCTAATCAACTACATGAACAATTTTTATAGTCCAATGCTGGATATAAGCCTCTCTTTCGAGCAGAAGTTTGGACCTACTATACCACGCTGAACAGACGACTTTTCCTTCGTTTTACAGTGATGTTGTCCTGTGTAGTTTATTCCTTTAGTCATCTCTTACGACACCCATGAGATGAATAGGGGTGGTGACACTGTATTCTTAATCTATCATTACACGGTTAATTCTAATACAGGGACATTAACGTTAAAAATAAATAGCAAATCAAAAAAAAAAAATCATTCAGCAAATAACCTTGTTCTCAATTTTTTCAGATTTCTCCTCCCAACGAAAATCTGATAATCTGGTCTAGAAACCGCCCATGGTGGGAACGTTACCAGCCTATGTCTTATCGTTTAACTACTCGTTCGGGTAACGAACAGCAGTTTGCAAACATGGTGCGAAGATGCAACAATGTCGGTGTCAGGTTAGTCAGATTTTCGTTTCAACACCCTACGCCCAAATAACGGTGGTTAAATTGGACGGATTTCAGTTTTAATTTTTATTTATCTTGTTTAAACTAAGTAAGATGTAACACCACTCGTTTCGTTCGATATTATAAAAACTATTGGTAATTTAACAAACATATTTGGTAGAAGCATAATCGGATATCTACTGTGCTAAATATTAACAAGTGGTATATATTATATAAAATTTTATATTGTGAGAAAAAAATAAACAAACAAAGAAATCAAAAAATTGTTAGCTGCCCTACAAGCACAATACCAAACATAATTGATTGATACAAATTTCTATTCAGTAACACGATTAGGCAGACTTTTCAATATCGCTCACAAAAGTAATGTTACAGTTCGTTTTATGATTCTAAGATCTATAATAATAGAATAAGCTTTAGACTCAAATTTCACGGAATCAGATCTTAACATTGTTCGTACATTTTACTGCTGTACAAGTTGTCGATATTGTTGCAATTTTAAGTCGAAGTTGACGATAAAGATATTTCATGTCTGTTTCTGCAGAATTTACGTAGATGCAATCATTAACCACATGACTGGAAATTCGAACGAAAATGTGGGTACTGGCGGTAGCACAGCAAACTTTGGTCAATGGCATTATCCCGCTGTGCCTTATGGCCGTAATGACTTCAACTGGCCACATTGTGTAATACAACCCAGTGACTATGTGAACAATGCCCACAGAGTGAGTATTATTTTTACTATTGAAATAACAATTAAAGTTTTGTTAAAATGTTTATCAGACAGAAGGCTTCTTGTTACAATTTTTAACGAGCTGACTTTTAGTTGGTATGGTAAAATAAAAATTGCAGTCAATTGATGTTTACCTAAAAGTGTCTGATGAGAATTTGAAATTCAGTTATTTTTCAGTCAAATTCATTCAGTTACTCATAAAAATGATGAAGGAAAGGTAGTAAAGTACTTTGCGTAAAGTACAATTTACCTACTGTACAGAATGCAAATAAATCTGAGTGTAGACTTGGTTAGGGCAAAACTTTATGTTTATTTTTGAATTTATTTACAGGTACGTAACTGTGAACTGTCTGGATTGAAAGACTTGAACCAAGGTACTGAGCATGTGCGTAGAATGATTGTAAATTACATGAATCATCTAATCAACCTGGGTGTAGCTGGATTTAGGTATTTAAGATTCTCAGTTTCATTCATTAATGCTTTTTGTTAAAAGTTAAAATTCACAGCTATGTCTTCAATATTTTTAGGATCGATGCTGCGAAGCACATGTGGCCCTCTGATCTCAGAATTATCTACAACCGTCTAAATAATTTGAATACCGCTCACGGTTTCCCAAGTGGCGCACGTCCTTATATCTACCAAGAAGTAATCGATTTAGGAGGTGAAGCAGTCAGCCGTAATGAATACACCCCTATCGGTGCCGTGACTGAGTTTAAATTTGGCATGGAGCTATCAAGACTTTTCCAACGTAACAACCAGCTTAGATGGTTGGTGAACTGGGGAACTCCTTGGGGCCTGCTCGCTTCCAACGATGCACTAACTTTTATCGATAATCACGATAACCAAAGAGGACATGGTGCTGGTGGCAATATACTTACTCATAAGCAAGCGAGACCCTACAAAGGAGCTATTGCGTTTATGTTGGCTCATCCTTATGGTTTCCCACAGTTAATGAGTAGTTTCGCTTTCCATGATACTGAAGCTGGACCTCCGATGGATCGCAGTGGAAACCTTATTTCTCCTGCAATCAACTCTGTAAGTATTTCATTGAAGATATTCTAAACATTCTTAATTTAAATATAATTTTGTGATAAAGATAAAGATAAAGTGGCGGGGAAAAGTGAAGTAAAGTGGTGAAGCAGGTCAGGGTGGGTTGTTGGTTGCGATGTGCTACGGAGCATGTGCACTCTTTTAGGGACAGAAAAGGGTTCATCTACAAGATGTAGGTAGATGGCCTAAGGTACGTCGTGATTCCAGGGATTTCTTTCTAGGTTACACCTGGTTCCCCAGCTACTGTTATATGCGATGGCGTACGGTTTTTGGTCGGTCCGACATAACCACCAGTAGGTGGTATCTCGGGGAATGCTGCACAGTACAAAAAAATGGCGTGCTAAATGTATGTTTGTTCACAAAATTTATTTACTTCAAAAATGATAGCGTTTCTTACAAATAATAATTCTCATGTCTCCATGTTGTATTGAGTATTTAACGGTTCGTTTGTGTTATGGCATTCCAATTTTTTACATTATTATTAATTAATTCTTTAAATTAGACGATTAAATATGTAATTATAATCAGTTTGATTATATCTTTTAAGAAGTATTGCTTATTTCTAAGAACATTAATTGATAAATATTTATGGTTAACTAACGTGACAGTTACTATTTCAAACACAAAGTATAAATTGACTTACAATTAACATATCTTAGTTATAATTAAACCATTCACCATTATTTCAGGATAATACATGCGGCAACGGGTGGGTTTGCGAACACCGTTGGCGTCAGATTTACAGTATGGTGATGTTCAGAAATGTTGTGGCAAATGCACCAATGACTAACTGGTGGGATAATGGTAGCAACCAAATTGCGTTCTGTCGTCAAGGACGTGGATTTGTTGCCTTTAACAACGACGGTTGGAATTTAAATCAGAATCTACAGGTACAGTCAAATTGGCTAATTTCTTTTATGACTAGGTACTAGGTAGGAATGTAGTAATTTTCAGAGGGGACAAAGGAAGAAGATAAATTTAGAAAATTAAAACTGATAAGTGAGAGGCTAGATTAAAATATATATCAAATCACAGGTGAGAAACAGCACCAAAACTTCAACAGCTTCAACAAACCGGGGTCACGCATTCATATGCTGTCCAGTTTTTGACAGGCCACTGGGCCAACCAAATGGCTTCAAGTGTAATTTAAAACAATGCCAATCAAATGCATTATTTTTTTTCTTTCCAACAGACCTGCCTTCCAGCTGGTACCTACTGTGACGTAATTTCTGGCTGGAGAAACGGTAACAACTGCACCGGCAAGAGAATAGTTGTTGGTAGCGACGGCAGAGCGATCATTCCTGTAGGTTCTAACGACTATGATATGATGCTTGCTATCCACATCGGTAGTGAGGTAAGCAATGCAACGATTTTTACTATTCTCGAAATTTTACATTAATAAATGAACGCTATTGCTGCTAACACACGTCCTTGTATTAGTTAAAAGTTAAATTTCATAGATTGAACGTAGTTGTTATAAGAATAGGTTAGTTGACTGAATAATTAATAAGTACCAATGGCGGACATTGGTATTAATTAAACCAATTATCCCAAACATGTCCAAAACTATAATTATTATTGCTTTTTATTGTTATTACGAATTTACATTAAATAAATATTAAAATATATTGTGAAACTGAGTAGTTTAAAACAGTGATGTCACAAGTTTTTATTTGGCACATTTTTCATATAAAATTGTTTCGACAGATGATAAAAAGTAACCAATTTGACCAAGTCACTTTTTACCCTATTGGGTTAGAAGTGTTCTATTATTCACTAGAATTGTTGAAGCGGTTAGCGTATGTGACTGCCGATTAAAACTTCTCAGGTTCAATCCCTGAGACGAGACAAAAAGTGTTAAGTTCATAGAAATGCTTAATAAACCCAGCGTTTGGAAGTGTGGGTCATGATCCCTGTGCCTTGAAGAGCACGTAAAGCTGTCAGTCCTGCGTCTAATCTCTCTCCGATAGTGTTGGATAGCCGTCATATCGGATTGTAAAAGTGAGGGAATAGAGAGTGTACTAAATAATTAATTACCATCTGTGGAGGAAACGGGTCTCATGTCCCTCCCACACAAAAGGAGGATCCTCCGACCAGGTGAGGTGATCATGCCTGGCGGGCCACGGCCCAACAGTTGATGTTGGGATGTTGTATATTGCCACTCGAATGTCTATTTCGTGATACAGGATTAGTAGTTGCTTCGTAGTTCATTATATTCATACGTTTCGTTCATACTTTGTAGTTCAATGTATCTTCGCTAGATGACGCTGTTGTATGTTTCTTTGTGTTGTAACGTGGAAGTCGCCACGGCGTATAAATGAATCAATTACTAAGCAATCTGGTTTGCTATATCAATGAACTACTACTGCTGTAGAATATGGTCTATTTTAGAAAACTACTACGCAAATGTTTCTTTTGTTACAGTCGAGAATTTGAAGACCTTAAAACTTTGGCATCGAAACTTCCATCCATGATCTGAAATCAACTTTAAATAAAATATATAGACACACTCCACATTTAGAAAATAACTAAGGATTTTTTTATTAATTGAAAGTCTTTGTCAAATGAGTTAAAAGTATTACTTGTTCGGTAAATGAGTGTATCAAAATTGTCAGTATATTCAGAGAATAACTTGTATTGTAAGAGTTTTGTCATGTATTCTATAATTGCCACTGTAACAAAAAGTTCGAAAGTTTTGCATAACTTTGATCAGACAACTTTAAAATTTAATATTTTTCTAAGAAATTGCCTTAGACTGAAAATAATTTTTGTACCTATATTTTCGGACAACATAACCAAAAACAGATTGGTGATTCTAGTCTAATAACTTTACGTTTATATAAATATATGTTGGTACACAATAAAAAATTGCAACTTATATTATTTATGTGTTTGATTTCTTGCATTTGGGTGCTTATATAAAAAAATAGGTTTCCTATACAGAAAAATCTGTGCGGATCAGTACCGATGAGTACAGCACGACACAAAAGAGATGAAATTAAATAAGAATGTAATCGACTATCGGTGACGGATTAAGAATATATAGTGTTACCACCCCTATTCATCCCATGGGTGTCGTAAAAGGTGACTAAGGGAACGAAGTATGCAAGACATCATTACAAAGAGAAGGAAAACTTGAAACAAACCCTATTCCAACCCGTCTGCCCAGTGTGGTACAGTAGGCCAAAACCTTCTTGCTAAGAAGAGGCCTGCGTCCAGCAGAGGGCTGTAAAAGGCTGTTGATGATGATGCACAATGAAATTATAATTTTTACTACTTAAAATTTGTAATATCCTAAAATTTGTTAACATCTGATTGGTATTCCGTTGCTAAAGAGAACTGGGCAAGCATTACATCTAGTTTGGAAGATAATGTAATCAGAGAACGTGGTAGATATGAGGCATATAAGAACTTTTATTATTTTAGAATGACTACTGCAGAAGTACTTACTTGCCTATACAATATTGGAATGATGTAAAGCGTTGTATTTATATTTGCAAATTCATTATTTAAATATTAAAAAGTTACACAGAATTTGATAAAAATAATGTAAAGTACTGGATTTATAAGAAAAATAAAAAAATACATTACAAATATCTTCAATCGTATAATTATTTTTAGTGCTGGCGCTTACTTTTATGTAACAGGAGAGGAAAAAATATGAGTCCTATTATCATTTGTTCGAGAAAGATAAAGTTTTATGATCTCAAGTTTGTTTTGAATCCCTTCAAAAGATGCTACAAACGTCAGAAATAATTTTGACATACTATCGTGGCTACTAGCTATCTTGTTTCATTTTCAAACTAATCTCTTTTCGAGATTTATCAATGACATTTCGTTTACAATGGATCCTATTTCTTTTGTCTCATGAAGGTTGTTCGTCGAATACCAAGATTACTAAAACTTCTTTTTCGAAATCCGTTTTGTTAATACAATAAATGTATACACATGTATGTATACTCTACACCGACAAACGCTGAACCCGTTTGACTCGTACCAGATAGTAGGTACTGACAATTTTAAATACGTTTCGTTGCGTCAGTTTTCTAAGAGAGAAAAGGGTGTGAAGCTATATAGGAATGTATATAAATATAAGGGTATATACATAGAGGAGGAAATATATTATAACATAAAATTATTATATCTCTGCCGATTGGTACCGACCCTCACTGATTTATCTACACCGGAAATTTGTTTCTTTATGTAAGCACCCAAATATAACATCGGACACAGATAACCGGAAATTGTTAATGATATTACAACAGTTATTTGAACAGTTATAGTATTATATGATCAATATTGATATTACTATAACTGTGTGCTTTAATTAAAAATTTATAGCATTTCAATGGAACACGTTCATGAAACGTGTTACACACGTCAAGATCTGCAAACTTACAGATATAGAATTCGATTGTGCGTAATTCATGAGTTTTCGTAGTACATACTTAAGTCCTGGAATAAGTTATAACATTAGGTAGAAGTCATTGTTAATCATTAAAGTATTACAAGCTGGCAATCTGCCTTTACTAACGGATAAATGATAATCCTAACCTAGTGGTAAACCTCATTTCCAAGGAGAAGCCTATGTGTCCAGCAGTGGACTATTACAGACTGTTGATGTGATGTGAAGATGGCATCTTTACGCGGCGGTAGACGGTAGTCATCACTGATGGTTATTACTATGTCTTTTAGCATATATGCCAGTCCTTAGTATCTTCCGCTTAACACATGAAAGCAACCCATATAAGTCTTGTGTGGTTTTCGTGGTTATTCTATAAGGCTAGCAAAGATAATGAAGGTCTCAAATATGTACGTACACAATTGTGAAACTGTATTTTAAAAGTTTTCATATCATTTCTATTAGAAAGTTGATTTTAAGATAATTATAAAAAAAAACTAGTTTATTGTGTTTGTATAAAAGCGGGTTAAATCGTAGTGTAATTTTTACAACATTTGACATTATACGATCTAAAACCCTAATCAAAATCTTCTAATTATTTGTTATAGTTCAACTTAATGTGTGAACATTCACTGATATTGTTCAGTCTAATTTCTTCAAATGTTTATCTTTAAATTCTAGTCCATTTTTAATTGAACAACTCAGATTTATAAATAAATTGCATTCTTTTATCAATAGGGATTGATTAAGATTATCATTCGGAGATCAGTGCGCCTTTGTCCTAGTCTTGTTGACATGATACCTTTACCAAAGCAGTTGAGAATATTTGTTCTAAAACAGGTTTATTAGTTTCTAAAAGACGTTTCTGGTTTTAAGATGAAAAGATTCCTCAATATCAATTTAGTTACAGATTTAGTTTTACCATACGTGATAACTAAGACAAAAAAGAAAATACCGCCTAGAATGCAGTACAAGAAGACACCTTGTGTGCGTGGGCGCACTACTATGGAACACTTGTTCGAATGGAAGTGGAAAGATATTGCTGCTGAATATGAGAGATTTCTTGGGCCTAAGGGATATGGTGGTGTTCAGGTGAGCTCTTAGTAGTAAACATATACAAGTTTCGAATGTACATTTTATTGAATGTGTAAAATTAAGGAGTGGTGTACTTTTTTAAGTTAGATAATTTTATCGTGTTAAAATGAAATAAAATAATTATTTTTTCATGTAAAAAATCATATTATAAAGACACCTTAATCAAGAAAGGTGTCACTTTAGATACTTAGAAGAAAATTTTGTTTTCAATAAAGACATTTGAATAATACACCTTTTTTTCTGTGTGAAAATCTCCACGGATACCACCAGCAGAGTCTCGGGTACCAATAGTGGAGGAGTTAGGTGTACCCTAAGTGTAAGGAAATTCTAGGAACCCCGACGTACTTCGGGCTACCTCGGGATGTAGATTGCTCCCTCCCGTGTAGGAACCTCGTGGTCCCTTTACTGCCCCAAAAGAGCGGTCTGCAGTCGGTCGGTTTGTTTCTGCTAGAGTGATAGATGGCCTCACCTGTCAACCCCAGGCCAAATATATTACCCCTAATATTATTTATTTAAGGTAAATTCAATCACGCTACGTTGTTCATAAATCTCATTTCTTAGGAGATTCTGCTCGGGTATCTGGAGCACTGGATTGTAAAGGCTATTCATTATTACTTGATTCATCAAAAGAATGAAGATGAGTATTTCTTAATTTATTTTAGGTTTTTCCCCCCCAAAAAAATTAATAATTAGAGAACTAAAACTTCCTTGGTGGGAACGTCATCAACCTGTTTCTTATCACCTGATCACGCAATCAGGTAACGAAAAACAGTTTGCTAACATGGTACGAAGGTGTAACAACGTTGGAATCAGGTTTGTAATTCTAATTCACATCTTGAGGTTATTGTACCTAGGTATTGAAGTACATATGTGTGTTGTTTAACCTTCTTAATGTTATTTAAGTAAATCTCCATTAATGTTATATATGTATGTATGTACACGAAAGTAACTTTGTCTGTATATGACGTTTTTACGGCTATACCACTAAATCTTTTATAACCAAATTTAGCATGAAGATACTAGGAGTCTTGAAGAAAGACAGGATATTTTTTACTGCGATAACCTGTCAGTTTGTCCTAAATGTCTACAAACTCTGTGATTACTGAGGTCACATCTCCCGAGAAAAATTTTGATGTATTCTCAAATTTTAAATCGATTCAACTCTTGCAAAATCAGTATTTACAACTGTTAATTACTAAAGGTGAGGTATGAATAAAATATTTGTTCCAATTGTACACCAACATGAGACCACAATAGGTTGGTGTTGATGATACATCTGCTCCACACCGCTCTACACCACTCAAAAGTTGACTAGAAGCAAATGCCTATGGCACTTAGTATTAAACAATGAAACGAAATATTATAGTATCTGTGTATAATTGCATCGCTATCTTTCAGGTATGTAGACGCGGTCATCAACCACATGGCTGCCCAATCAGACGAGTACTATGGTACCGGTGACAGCAAGGTCAACTTTGGAGACGGGCTCTACCCGTCTGTACCTTATTACAGCTATAATTTTAATTGGCCTCATTGTATTATTTCTAAAGAGGGTTACAAATGCTGTCCTGATAGGGTGAATTACGATAACTGCCTCTATTTAACTAATGACATACAATGAGCTTTTTTTATTTGCAAGTAATTGGTGGCGCAGTGGTCGGGTATGTGATGTGTCGGATTCGGACTTGATTTCACGGTCGGACCAGATATTTGTATACTCTGCCAATATTTATTTCGAAGTTTTCTATGTGTAATATATATGTATTTACAAAAAAAAAAGAATTTATATTAGTTGTTTTGCACCTTTTACTTACAGCGGGACTAGATTGCGTTGTCTGTCAAATAGGTGAAAAATAGAATTTCAGAATATGTTTATTTACGTACTAGTCAGGTATTTTGCTACTATTTCGAATGTATAGATAATGTAAAAAAGTCCAGGATTTTTTTAACTGAAGTATGACCTGTAAGAATACAGGTACACAAATATTGTAAGCGCGAACGCTTACAATATTTGTAACATTGAGTCGGTAGAGAAACATGATTGGAAATTAAAAAACCTTTCGTCAGAAATGACAGGTTTAAAAAGGAACATATTTTCAGAGATTTTATATATTTAGTTTCAAACATTAATTTAGTGTTTACTATTGTCATTATTGATAATTATTAGATATCTTTATCACGAACAATGTTTTACAGTTTTTAGTCAAATAATGTTAATGCATTGCAGGTTCGCAACTGTCAACTGGACGGTTTAAGAGACATAAATATTGGTACCGAGCACGTGCGTGATATGTTGGTGAAATATTTAAACTACCTTATAAGATTAGGTGTCGTGGGCTTCAGGTAAAAAGGACCACATATCAAATTTTATTATTGATATAATATAGCCTTTAACAGGAATGCCCTTATAATACTTGTAGGATTGGCTCAGCGAAACACATGTGGCCTTTTGATCTTAAAATTATCTATAGCTGATTATATAGTTTAAGTACTAATCACGGCTTTCCTAGTGGTGCTCGGCTCTTTATTTACCAAGAAGTTATCGATTTCGGAGGAGAAGCCATCAGCTCTGAAGAATATACCGCTATGGGTGCTGTACCGAAGTTTAGATACGGAATAGAAGTATCAAGAGCTTTCCAACGTTTTAATATTCTTTCTTGGTTGCATAATTTAGGTACAGGTTGGAGTTTCATTCCTTCACACGATACTGTTACTTTCATCGATAATCACGATAATCAAAGAAGATACTGTCCTGGATGAAATATCCTTACTTACAAACAACCGAAGAAATACATCAGTGCTGTTGCCTTTGTGTTGGTATATTCTTATGGTAATCCTCGGATAATGAGCAGTTTTCAATTTGATAATGACGTTGGACCTCCTATGGATGAAAATCAAAGGATACGATCTCCTTGAATTAAACATGTAAGAATATTATAACGATTTCTTTGCTTTTTTAAAACGTGTGCGACAAAGGTAGTCAAGCTTAACACATTTTAGTATGCTTTTTTTCGGCAATTTATTATAGCTACTTTAAAATCTTTGAGAATTAGCTGGGTTACGTTTTATCCTTAAGACCTACGAATCCTTGATCCAGTCACATGACATGCTCACACAGAACATCTTTCTTGTACCATTACAATCGGAAATGTTAATTAACTAACTCACGTGTTGATTACGCAACTAGTCTCTAGCCATTAAGTACTTGTAAAAGAAAAAGTTTTCTCGCCAAGAACAAACAAACAATAAACACTTCTTCTTCACTTCTACCTTAGGATGATAAAACTAACGAGTTTCATAGTTCATTTTATTGTTTATTACTTTATTTTTCATATAATAAGACAGGACTGTATTGGCCAGTAACTACAGATGAAACTAACATAAATATGATTATACACACTGTATGATGCTTCATGCCGTGGCAGGAAAATGCGTCACTCACTAAAAAGGGGTTTCATTGTTTCCAAAATTAGCGACATCTCCGATTGCCACTTACAACCAATATACGTGTCCTGCTTATATGTAAAATGTATTTATAAATTTAATTATTGCAATTTTATGTTTCAGGACGGTAGTTGTTTTTGCGAACACCGGTGGTTTCAAATTTACAGTATGGTCGCCTTCAGAAAAGTAGCCGCAAATATTCGAGTTAATGACTGCTGGGATAATGAAAGCAATCAGATTACATTTTGCAAGGGGCCAGTGGCATTCGTGACTTTCAACAATGGCCTCATAGACTTTGATGAAACTTTGCAGGTAACTAACCTTTAGATGTATATCGTGTTGTTGTGACATCAGGTATCTTTGTCTCGTGCAACACCTGTTTGCGACATACTGAATCCAAAACGCACAAATTATATATTCTTAACTGTGGTGGCAGGTAGTTACATAATCATTTACCAAAGGGAAAATGAACCATTTTACCAACTTGATCACATTTTAAAGATGTTTAAAAGTCCACAAAATTTTAAGTATCATCATAAATTATAATATTTATTTCATTTCTGTAGGTCCGTGTTCCGCCTGGTAGATATTGCGATGTGATTACTGGCGTCGTCAAACGCAGGAATTGTACTGGCAAGTTAGTTACTGTAGGCAAAGATGGAAAGCTTTTAGTAGTGTTAGAGCTCATTCTAAAGATATGGTGCTAGCTATTCATGTTGGAGAACAAGTAAGTTCTATAACAGTATATTTTCTATAGAGATGTTTAATGTTCCATAACTGTTGAAAAAATGTAGGAACAACTATAATAAAACATTAAATGATATGTATGCTCATCAGCAGTTTGGTTATCATTGTTCAGCCGGCCGTGTCTGATAATTACACGACACAACACTTGTTTTAGCCACCCGTCGTTCACTTTTGACCACGATAGTTGCCATTGATAAAATGTAACTATATTCACGATAACTTGAAAATAATTATTACGTGTATGTGCTATATTCAAAGTTCGATGCACAGTTTCTTCGCGGCAGAACTGGTTTATCCTAGGTTTGGCCAAAGCCTTCAGACAATCCCCGAAATATATTTCAATTTTTTCCTTTGACTGAAGTATTTTTAGTCAAACCTAATCTAACTAAACTCGTCTCTCCTAAATTTGACGAAAATTCCTTAGTCAAACGCCGAACGAAAAACGTAATTTATATGAGCATTGACTAGGTTATTAAGTCAGACCTGAGGATTGACTAGTCCAACCTAGGAGCGCCGTAACTTCGGCGTTTGCCTATAACAGATGCATAAAACGAACACAGAGTTCTTTCATATCTTGTAAAAGGTTTCTTAATATAATTATGATGAGACTTGATGCTCTTACTAATAGGTACTTGACTAATAAGTAGACAAATGAAGAATATTAAATCTATTTTAGTTTTCGCATTCAAGTACAAAGAGGTGAGTTGGTATTTCATTATAAGTATTAGAGCTTTGCTGATCCTATTAAGAATTATAATAGAGTTCAAATTTTAATGTCGATATAAATGTGTCTCTTATATAATGTATGTTGGAAATATATTATTTGAAAGTACATTCATTGTTTTAGAATTCACATTGATTTATAACCTACAATTTACTTCGACTCCATTGAGAAATGGGAACTGCAACAGGTTGATAATGATGAAGGAATTATCCCTACTAATACAATTGCAAATGTAAAAGTAAGTTCGTTTTTTTGAATGTCTGTCTTTCTTTCACGTCGAAACGGAGCGATTTTATGGAATGATTTTTATACCTAGAGACAATTAAGAGACTGTAAAGAGATATAAGCTACTTTTTACCACGCTTTTTACATCTTTGGGAAAGTCTATTATGATGCGTATTTTCATCATCCCAAATTTTATAAATTTCAATAGTTAGTGCTGTATTGAATTAGGTACTTAGATTCGTTATCGATATTTTTTTAGAATTTCGTACCTCGAAAGGAAAAATGGAACCCTCATTGGACCACTTTGTAGTCCGTCCGTCTGTCAACACCATTTTTCTCAAGAATACGTGGAGGTATCAAGCTGAAATTTATATCAAATATTCAAGTCTGCTGTCCCTTGAAGCTTTGAAATAATCAAATTTCTAAACCAATACAATCAAATGATACATTCCTTTATGCCGCAAATTTTTGTTACTCGTAAGAGAATCAAAACCTACAGGGTACTTCTCGTGAACTCAGAATCTTGAAATTTGGTACGAAGAAATGTCTTATAGCATAGATTAAGGAACAATTACGAAAAACGTAAATTTTTAGTAACATCATATAATAAAAAAAAATTAATAACTAATAAAATTTACTACCCGTTTCCTCATGAACACGTAGAGATATAAATTGAAATTCATAACAAATACTCAGATCTATAATACCTTTAAGCTGTAATAAAATCAAACTTCTTTGTCCACGTTATTTGTACGGAGCCCTCGGAGCGCGAGTACGACTCAAACTTGACCGATTTTTAATTTTAAATATTATAAATGTGAAAGGTTTGCTATGTTTGTTACTCTTTCACACAAAAAGTAATGTACAGATTAAGATGAAACTTTATAGTAATATAGCTTATAGATCAGAATACCACGTAGGCTACTATTTATCGCGATAACGGACATACACACGGGTGGAGCCTTGGGAAAAAGTTAGTCTATTATAAATATACTTATATTTACCACATATGGAATACTAATACAGAAAAAAGTAGACAAACATTTACCATAGTTTTAGAGATTATATTTAATATACGAGTATACTCAACTTTTTATCATTTACCTTTTCTAATGTTATTATTTTGTTGCAGTCAAAACTGTGAAAAAACTCACGCTGAAATAAACGTACAGAAAGAATTCTGTTATTTACAAACTTGATAAACGTAAAGGAATTAAAGAAGAAAGGGACAACTCCATATTCTTTTGCGTTCCGGTTTTAACTCAGTTATATTTCCTTTATTTATAAGGGTATATAAAAACAAAGCATCACTGAAAACTTAGTGACACTTAGCTATTGAAGAATCAAGTTTTGTGAAATGTGGTAAAAGTGAAGTTATATTTTAACATTAAACCTTTCGATGTTAATTACGAAATATTTTTAAATAACCTCGGTTGTGTAATATTTTTACACATGGAGTACAAATAGAAAGTACGACGCGTCGAAGATCTGATACGTTTGGCACACCCTGGATAGATCCTTTTAGTCAAAGGCAAGATTTTTTGTTCAATATCCGTCACGTAGAAGAAGTAGGTATACCTTGTGAGGTACGGCAAGGAGGACTCTAGAAGCCGCTAATGCGTTCCTGGAGGTGCTGTCCGACTGCCAAAGTAGGCCGCTGCGGGGTTTAGTAGATAGATCGGTTCTCCTGGAGTCCCACACACGCCCTTTGTCCCTTCGGAGGGCGAAAAGCATTCCCCGCGTAAAAAAAAAGGTAAACCTTTTAAAGAGTTAAGAAGAGGCAAAAAACAATTTATGTATAATAATTATAATAAATATTAATTTTTCACCATAACCATAGAAGTGTGGATTTGTACAATTCTTTTTGTCTTATAAGTACATTGAATCTGATTAAGTTAGTCTGATACCCGAGCAAGATAAAAAAACTTAACTTAAAAAAGTTTCGAATTACATGTAGTGCAATCATCTTACATAATGCTGGTATTTCGTAAACTATCTTTAATAATAATACAATCAGTGTTTTTCTCTCATAATACAGTGAACAGTCTCGCTTATAATGTGTTTGTGTGTATAGTGACTAACGAACGAGAGTAGTGCCGTGCGTGAGTATGTGTAAATTATAATGAAAAGTGTAGCTGTGTTGGATCTAAATGCACGTGGTGTATGCAAGCATACACACAGCGAGGCGTGAATGCGCGAAATTATCTTCATATGTTGACGGATTAAGAATGGTGTCACCACCCTTATTCATCTCATGAGTGTCGCTTGGATGACTATGACCAGTAGTTGACTGTTAAAAGCAGTTAAACTAATGATGTTCTTAAAAATAGGTATATAAGTCTGGTCTTGTTCGCTTAATAGTCTAATGCCTAGTTTAAAGTGGTACTAACAGGGTGAGATGCACAAACCACTGTTAAAGTCACCTTATCGTCCAAAAGTCTTCTGTCAAAAGTGTTACTGCGACCAGTAGCAATGGTAAAGTTTACACAGCGATCTATGTCCTTAATATCCGGACGATAGGTGTAACCATTTCTTCCAAATAACGAACTAGATAATTCGAAACAGCAAGGTTCGTCAAATAATCCTTTATAATATTAAAAGTGATTACTAAAAATAAATGAAAATGAATAGATTTCCTTTTTATTTAAAACCAGCCAAAGTGACTCTGCTCTGCCTGATGGAAAGTATGAATAGAATCCAAAAGTTGTAGTCACCATATTAATTGCGAATGCTGACAATGCAGTATGGTGACCCACACTATGGCGGCCTATTAAGATGCTTTTTTACGCCTCACTTGGGGATGTAAAAAGCATGACAGTCCTCGTAGCATTGTATTGCACACACTTACCACGACAAGTGTCACCCCTACATTATGGGCCTCCAGTCTCGCACTTATCAACGAAACATGACAGCATGGATGCTATCGCTTTAGGTTGATCTTCTGTGGGAGGAAATACTACCAAGGTTGAGCCGGCTCGTTCATGCTGATATTAGTGTGGTTCTACTACCTGGTAGATGCATTTTTTTTTCTGCCTGATCCTATCAACTGCTAGTTAGTGATTAATTTTATATAAATATTAGTCTAATAGTTATATATGGTAATCATTTAAAATAAAAAAAAAAAACGACTACTAACTCAGAGAATTAAGCAACTACAAACAGTATGTCCATATTTCCAAATAAAACAGTCGCTATTTTTCATGATTAAATTTGTTTTCATTGTGGTATTACTTCCTACTGCTGTAGATTCTCTGCAAATGTAAGACAAAATTACCCAATTAGAGCGCATTCAGGTACAAATCTGACAGCTGGCGCCGTTCCAATAGCTTTTTCCAGCATCGTTCGGTAGATTCTACTGGTAACCGGTTTGCCTGTAAGCTTTTGTTATTAAGTTATTTGTACACGTGAACGTGTAAGAGACGTGATGCAGGGCAATAATGTTTACTGACTTGCAAATTGCTCCAATTCGTCTCCATTTTGTTCTGAAAATGGTAATGGGTGTATCATTTGTTTTATCTTATTTCAAGTGTATCTTATGGCAGTTGAATACAATACAAATTATAATAAAAAGAATGTTTAATAAACAAATTCCATATTAAATAACTAAAATTAAAAAGTGAATATGATGATGTTCTTCTAGCCATTTTCGGTTGTCGGCAGTCTCAAGAAGACCACACAGGTGCACTCTCTGTTTCCTCAATTTTATAAACCGATGGAATGAATATCCGACACGACCGGAGATAGATTAGGCGCAGGACTGACGGGATCACGTACTCTCTGAAGAGTGAGATTACTTCCAAACTCCGGACTGCATTCTAAGACTGCATACTAAGCATTTCTAAAACGAGAATAATTCAATAACACGTTTTAAGCCAAACTGGGCATTTATTTTATTTATTTTTATTTTTAATAGCCTGCCAAAGTGATTCTACTCTGCTTGATGGAAAGCATGAATAAAATCCAAAAGTTGTAGTCAGCATACTCATTGCGAATGCTGACAATGTAGTATGGTGACCCACACTATGGCGGCTTATTACGATTTTTTACGCCTCACGGTCGCAGAATGCGATCGGGCCGCAACAAATTACAACAACCGGACTGATAGCTGGGGAAGCCTTTGTGGCCTCCCTAGGATAGGGTCTGACTAGGCACGGCGTTGATTTTGGAGGGGACCTGAAATAATATGGTCCGGTTCCCCTTCTGAGAAGGACGCCTGAGACCGGCCGCTGGGGTGGTTTTTAGTGGAAACACCACATACTCCTGGCTGCTGCTCCCCGAGGAGCCGGAGATCCGAAGGGATTTTCCACCCCGACAACAAAAAAAAAAGACCAACGACATAGACTTTTTTATACACATACATAATGCATATTTTTTATATCAACCCGGGTTCTCAGACTCAAGAAAATAAAATAATGGCATGAATACATATTTGTACTTTATGGACGTTACTTCTAACGTATCAGTAGAATGCATTTGCACCGATCCATGAGCGACAAAACTTACTTAAAACTGCATCTATTATTATTTTAGGAATATTTTAAAACGTTTGTGTAGACTGTATTTCTGGGAAACGATTGTTCCACTAAAACTACTTCGTTAGCACGTGATTTGGTTAAAAGCCTCTCTAGTAAGGAACACTGAATTTTTGATGAGTTTGGAAGTGGATTTGTGCTGCCGTCTGAATTCTGACCTTAATGTGGATATAACAAAGCTTACAGGTACTTAGTACGTTTTCGACGAATTATAAGGTTGACTTATGTGTACTAGTATCTAATGGTACTGAGAATTACTTTAGTTCTACTAGCAGATCTCTATTTTCTTGTTAAAAGTATAGACACGTTAAAGTACTTAGTAGAAAACATTTAATTATAAAATGAATGAACAATTTAGTCATATATTTACTTTTCTATTCAACTTGGTATTCTACTACTTAAGTTTCTGGCTTCATGATGAATATAATTCTTTTTTGCCTAAATTATACAAAAAACTGAAGGTTTATTCAAAGAAAATTTTTGAATGTGTGTGAAATTGGCATGTTCTGAAAAAGGGCCATGTGAAAGTATCACGAACCGACGAGCATGCATGCAGCGCTTGATGAATGTGGACAAGGCAAAAGAGGTGTATCAGGACCGTAGCATTTGAAGATTTGCTTATCCCTCTGGGAGTGGCGTGGCTTTACGTTATGTTGCAGAAAATTCTAGATACAGTTGTCACTGTCTGCCACCTAGAAAATAATCGTAAGCTGATATTAAATCTCAAATAATATGAGTTCCATTAGCGTTAGAGTTACGATATGTTAAATTTAATTCAGTTTATACTCGCACATAAGTCGGTCGTGTGTTTGTCATGTATGTTTTGTATGCTTATGCTTAATTCGTTTCTCTTATTACAAATGTGAAAGTAACTCTGTTTTCCTGCCTGTTACGCTTTCATGTCTAAGTCGCTGGAATGATTGATAAATTTAGAATGGAATTACTTTGATTCTTGAGAAAGAGCATAGATTACCTATCATGCTGATTACTTACGAACACGCGGGCGGAGCTATATGCATAAGTTAGTTTACTTTTTGTTTAGTTTTAATTTCCATTCATATCAAGCATTTCTGATAAAAGCCCAGATTAATGGGAAACAGCAGCGAAGTGAAATAACAACAAATATTTGTAGATTGTTTTGTATTATTTATTTTGTCAAGGTTTGAACAACATATTTACACATTTTCAAATAAATAGCAATTTTAAAATTACACAGGTCAAAATTGGTGCCTATGGGTAGGTCTAGGTCGGTTAGACAATAAACGAAATAGTTAGTAAATTACATATAGTCATGTAACAATACCAATTACACAGATTAAATAATTTTTGTTACTATAAATTTCGCCCAAATAAAGATTTTTATATTGATTTTAAATTTATCAGTGTATTGATGCGTCACGATCTTTTTTCTTAACACGGAGAAGGCTTTTCTTACTATTCCCTCCATAGGGACACGAAGGACGTCTGTGGGACTACCGATCCGAAGGGAGGACTAGTGAGTAGGGAGGGGCTACCGGAGAACCGGTCTACCTAGTGCTGGTAGTCGAGAGGAGTTCCAGGACCATATTGGCAGCTCCTGGAGTCCTCCTTGCCATACCCTAAGACTGGGGTGTATCCCAAGATGACCAGAGTTATCTCCAGGGCAGGATGCTATCCCATCTTTCACTGTTTTACACAGTAAGAGGCGGTACAGCGCTCCGCTTTAGATTACACCCCTCGACCACATTAGAGTGTCATCTGTCTCGGGTCGTTAGCTGCGGTCACATCATCTCAAGATGCGACCACAGCGACCCTTAGGCAGTGATTAGGGAGCAAGTGACCTTTACCACGTCCCCTTTGCCGTCTCCTTCGAGCAGAATCGGCCCCGAGTCCCGATTCCGGTCTACGGATTCCTTCTGGAGCATAATGACCTCACAAGAAGAGATCGTGGCTTCCCATCTCTCATGTTTCACCAGCATTGTCACAATTAATATGGTGACAAGTTTTGTTCAATCTGTCCGAATAGGACTCAACGTTCAGACTCCCACACAGGTCAGTCCTCCAGCGTTTGCTGGGCGGATTAACGTTTGGATTTACAGTGGTAGCATTGTGCCGTAACTTCCCGCCCTATTTGATTCAGATGCTCACCGAAGCAGTCGTGCTCGGTGAACATTTAACTCAATCAATAGGTCACACATTCGGTCCTATCTTCGCTTCGAAGTTCGGCAGAACGGCTCCGGCAACGCGGTGGTTAGCACAGTCCTGAATGAGTCGTACCTGCCAAGGCTCCAGAGGTTGCTTTTTTTGGAGCGGCTTCTTCGCCATTTCGCCCGGCAGAACGTATTTGGTCGTAAAATAAATAGATAATATCGATAAATATCGATGTTTTGTAAATACCTACTTACTTATAAAATGATGAGCAAATGAAACATTTACACCACTTTGTTAAAATAAACAATTGTTAATTTAACCATAACTAGGATGCTCCTTAAAAATAAACTATAAAAAGGACCGGCTTTTTTTTACAGGATGTTATTTATTGTTAAGCTACTGGATCTTATGTGAGGAAATTTTAAACATTTAGGGTATAATCACTGTTTACGCAAAATAACTTTTATATCATTTATAAATATTGTTCTATAAAATATATAATATCCTTAAAAAAGCACCTAAACGACACAGTGGGAGAACGTGCGAAAGGTACAATAGCGCTCAAAAGTATTTTGACAAGACTACTTTTGCAGTTATTTTTTTACTGAGTACTTCAAAATATTTTTAGTATTTTTTATATTATTATTTATGATGTATTTCATCCTTTGTGAGTTACAAGTTGGAACTTTTTGTTTTCTTTCTTTACTAAAAACAAAATACGTCTATACATGCGCTCAAAAGTATTTTGACAACCATTCAGTTCCTTGCTGGCAGCGGTTCTACTCACACTGCATATATTTTTGTCTATAAGGTATAATTACTCCGCATTTATCAACATACCTAAGACTAAAGAATATTCAAATGATATTAAAAATGCCGTGATAACTGCCCTACAAAGTGGAATGACGCAAGCAGAAGTCGCTCGAAGTTTTAAAGTGTCACGACAACTTGTTAGTTCGTAGAACAAAGCTTATAATAAACGTAAGACTATTGAAAATAAGCCTCGAAGTGGTCGTCCGAAAAAACATCCGCTAAGGAAGACCATTGGATAAAAAGGTTATCGACAAGTGATGTTCGAAAAGCGGCTGTGCAATTAAAAAACGAGTTATAGGTAAATTACGACGTGAATTTACACGTTTCAACTGTAAAACGCAGACTAAAGGACTTCGGATTACATGGACGACGTCCAACTAAGAAACCTCTAATTTTTGCAAAGAATAGGAAGCTGCGCCTTGCGTTTGCGAAACGGTTCAAATTATGGACGAGTTTAGAATGGTCCAAGGTGTTGTGGAGTGACGAAAGCAAATTTAATTTAGTGTCATCTGATGGTATACGGTACGTGCGACGTCATGTAAACAAAAGATTTGATGTTCGACACCAAATACCCACAGTAAAGCATGGAGGTGGCAATATTATGGTCTGGGGATGCTTTTCTCGCCGCGGAGTCGGACCTTTGGTTAGGATAGAAGGTACTATGGATCGCTTTATGTACGCAGATATATTAAAGCAACAAATGCTACCCTATGCTAAAGCCAATATGGCACCTGGTTGGTATTTTCAACAAGACAATGACCCAAAGCACAAATCGAAACATGACAACGACTTCATGAAACTCGCTAAAATCAAAATTCTTGACTGGCCAAGTCAAAGTGCCGATTTAAACCCGATAGAGCATCTTTGGGAAAAACTGAATCGCCGCGTAAGATGTCGAAACTATTCAAATAAAGATGCGTTATATGAAGCACTAAGTAACGAATGAAGCCGAATACCCATTGATTGTTTGCAGAAACTAGTTGACTCGATGCCGGCGCGTTGTGAAGCGATCTGAAGACTAATGGATATGCAACAAAATACTAATAGTTAATATCAAAAACAATATTTTTTTATTTTATAAAATAAAAAACTTTCCTTGTCAAAATACTTTTGAGCCGTGTCGTAAATAATTGTTCTTTATGTTTTCTTTTTATGTAGAAATACATTACATTTAAGTTTCTTATTTGTGAAACGTATCATTACTTCAAATATAATCTTTGATTGGAAACAATTTTGTTATCATTTTTTGTTATATGGAATAAAATTGAGTTGTCAAAATACTTTTGAGCGCTACTGTAAATAACCTTACGCGTGCACTTCCACCTATGTCGCACGCATCGGAATGAAATGCATTCATTCTACTTCTGTCTGCCCACTTGCATGGCACCTCCTTCACTGTGTTCATCTTTTACACACTATACCGACTGTGCATTGGGTATTGTATAGAATACGCAGGCAAAGTATCAAAAATGAATAACATTCCATGCATTACCTACTCGTTTTATTGTGGTTAGAGATGTTATAACTATGGCGCATATGACCCTGGCTAGGCTACCGGCTTTAGCTCATCTATTCATCGACGACTAGTCACTTCACTAGAAGCTCACAAATACTAAAAAATGCAATAACCTAATATAAATATTGTAACTTGATTATATCACTACCCTCACAATGATTGAATTATCTTATTCTTCTGGATATCAAAAGTAGAGGTAACTTTCTAATGGTATATCTGAAAAAAACTTATGACGGTAGTCTTACAACTTGTCTGGCTGCACCCAAACTTAGTCCCATAAAATAAGTTTTACAAATGTTCGGGACATTTTGTCGCTTCGGGGGATTGTCGGAGAGAGTGTATAACTTGTAAAACGAATCGACCATTAGTGAAATGCCCGTAGCATACATTACATGACCTGAATGCTTAAATTGGAACTTTGCATGTATTCATGTTGCAATTTATTTGTATTTCATATTTTTGTTTTTGGAAATATAAAAGTTCTTGTTGAGTATATAGTTGTTTTATGGTTTTTATATTTGTATTAGATAATTCTTAATCATCTGCACTGTTGATTTAATTCTGCTAAGCAAAAGGTTGGTGTTCGATTTGCACCAAGGAAAATAAGATAGTATGTGATGAGCATCCTTCGTGCGAGTATTTAGAACTAAATAAGTATGTTTACAAGTAGTCTGGATACAGAGGACGGCTATCAGACGGCTGTACGTGGGTAGTATGAAGCTCATATAATTATTATTATTAAATGGATTAATAAATATATATTTTGGATACCTGACAGATGACATCATCTAGCCTCAAACTACGAGCTTGTGCTATGACAGCTAGATTGACCGATAGAAGACTTACACAGCTTTTTTTTAAATACATATTTATTATATATAGAACACACCCAACTCCGAAACATATATTTGCAGATCATACAAATATTTGATCCAACCAGGAATCGAACCAGAGACCTCAGCACAGCAGACGCACACACTACCACTACGCCACCAAGGTATACATGGCACATACATGGCACAGAGGCGCCATTGAAGTTTTTTCACTTAGCGTAAATAATTTGTTAAATGTCCTAGTATAATTTCATTCTATTATTCATTGTTCTATTTTTGAATCTTTAGATTTTGCCTCAATTCGTCGTAAAAACTAACTCGCCGTTGAAAAGTACAGGTGACACAACTCACAGAAGTCAGTAGCTTCGTAGTTCTGCTCATAAATAAAACTTTTCTTCGCTTTATTTAAGGAGATTATTCCCAAACGTATTGTTTAGATACCTGCTTATAGAGGTAGGTCACATAAGAATGTAAAGCGGCAGGCGATTTGAATAATCTTACCTATCAGATACTTTTTCCACCTATTTCTGAGATAGTAAGTTTATAAATGATTTAACGAAGAAGAAAGTCACGCGTATTAAAGAATAATTCATGACTCAACAATGTTTTTTCAAAATTGATATCGCTTAATTGTGGAATGGAAAAGTCTGTATGAGCACTAAAAAACGTCTTAAGCTAGTGTGAGAATTGACCATCGTTAGAAAATAAATATCTCGGGTCGAGAATGTATTTTTTTTCTTTACAACAATATGTAGCACTCGGAGCGCAATTGTATCCGAGTAGGTTAACGCATTGCAAAATGAGACAATCCTAGCTATGGCAGTCTTTGGATGGATGGCCATCCTTATCACATCGAGACTTCTTTGTGCTTCGGAGAACACGTTAAACCATACGTTTACCATACAAACATCTTTGGCAATCGTTACAGTTAGTTGGAGCTCTAAGGTTCAACAATAATCTTTCTATAGAACTTTGATATCGCATATAGGATTGTGGCGGTCCAATGACAGTTGCTTCACGTAAACATTCAAAATTCTACCGTATCCTAGTAGATTTAAAAAGCCGACACCAACCGTATTTTGAAAAACACTCGGAGAAAAACAATATTAATCGAATACTGTAAGTTGACCAACTTAGACTAGCGTGAAATACAAAGATCACAAAACTAGCTTGTTAAATGTTATCAAAAATAATTATAGAAATTCGATCCAAGAACATTTTAGCAGTATAGATTTCAAGAATCCTGCTATAATTGTACTGAAAAAGTTAAATTAAAATAGCGTAAATTCTATTACAAGTACTATCTACCAAACTATCTTCAGTTAGTGAAAGAGTTTCTTTAGAATTTTGAAATTCATACCATGATAATTTCTCTGAATGCTTAAAAAACTTAAAAATCAGTTAAATTTATGTTTCGTCAAATAAAATTCCGACACCACAAGCTGTGCAATGGAGTACATTATAGTTTCTTTTTACATAATGTTATTTTATTTACTGTACATATTTGGTAGAAATAATATTGCTAAACTAATGTATTAAGAAAACGTTTTATATTAAGGAAACTTAACCTAATAAAAGGGAACGGAAACCCTTAAGGATCAATTTCAGAATTTGCGAAGTGGGAGCGATCGAGAAAAGTGTTTGTTTAACAATGAATAAGCATATAAAGCAAAAATCATTCGCAGTAACTCAGCTCTAGGATGAAATAAGTACTTATCGTCTTCGTGAAATAAAGCACTGATCAGGTTATAAAAATAAATAAGAAAATAGCATTATTTTAGCTAAAACGCAAATAATTACAAGAGTCTTGTTTATTCGCCGACTCGAATTCTCTTAGGAGTAAGAAGTTGGCAGCCCTGCCACTTGCCGTAAATTCTACATTTTTCCTTTCTCGCTTGCCTTGTTTCTATTTATTCTCTTGTTTATTTCTGTTATAATGTTTTTAAAGCAAGATAATAGATTAAACGGTGTTTTATTATAAAAATACTGGTTTGAACGGCAGCAAACATTAAAATACATGATTGTTTGTAATTAAGGCATAGCAGATTTCTGAATTCCTAATTCCCTTGCAACAGTAGCAACCTACAACAGGCCAGAATCACGCTGCACACGAAATCTTTGATTGTAGACAACATTGCAACATTACGCAGAATTATCAGCGATCATATTTAATTTGTACATTAAAAAAAAAACCTTTCCTAAAGCCAGTTAATCACTTAAATTATAAATATTTTTAAAATTGATTTACATATTTCATGTGTTAATGTAAAAGATTTTCGATTAACGGTGATTATAGGCAGCTCATGAGTATGTTCTCGATGTTACTTACCGCAGCACTCACATACCTGTCCAGTCTGCAGATAACAATATTTTCAACTAAATGTCGTGATACATTGTTCAGAAATTCGTTCTCATAATTTCTTACACACCATCACGCTCTGCTGCAGAAGGGTTAAACAAATTACTCAACCCGACAATTGTAATGTCAACCGTTTTACTCGGTGGAACGGTCATTAGTCGAGTTTTTGTGACAATGAAAGGGTATTAATGAGAATACAGTCATATATTTCATTAAGAGAACATTCTTTTTATAACAAATGAATTGAACTGCGTTGAACGATTAATGTACTCGATTTGAGCCTATATGTACGAGTATGTCTCTACAATAATTTTATTTATGAGTAGAAAATAAAAACTATTTTTTCTGTGTCGTCTGTGTAAACAGTATTCAAGCTCATGAAAGATATATCGTGTAAGAAGTACTTATGTGAGTACTTCGGTGACGGAAGTCTTGTTCCGGATTCAACCTTTATTAAGATGCGAGCTGTCTGTCAATATGGCTCCTGACAGTCGGTAAATTTTTTCATTCCTTAATAAAAGTCTTAAGAAAATATAATCAATTATAAATGTGTGGAAGAAACTTACACAAAAGAAGGTTGAAAAGGTTATTCTTGCAAATTCAATAATAAAAACTGCCTTTAGAAAGTATTTAAGTACAGAAAAAGCTAAAGATAACTTTATTTATGTATTTACTTTTGGAGAAACAAACGTTGAAGCTTGATTTATTCTAAATAAGACGATGTGTACCTTAAGTTATTCGAAATTCGTTATTTATTTAAGAAGTACGAATATAATAAATAATAGAATAAGAAATAATAAATAATAATAGAAAATAAAGGTATCGTACATACATGTTGCCCGAAAATGAAATTATACATTAGTATAACGGGTTAGCTTATGCCTAACGCCATTTGAGCGGGTAGCGGTAATTGGAAGAAGAGGTACTCGCCGCCCGAAGAGGTACTCGACGTGACAGGTGAGGCTGCATGTCGGGTCATCATTGTACGTTGGTCGTTCCGGCTGGAGGTTCCACGTGTTAACTTTACGGCCGTGGAGGCTCTCCAGTAGGTCATCGTCGCATTGACAGAGCGGCAGCAAGACCCTTTCCTTTTGGCTGACGCAGGTGTTTTCCCGGTACGACTATTTCAGGATAGTTTCTGAAGCAAGTACTTTCGCACTCAGTCACCAGGAGGGAAGAGTCCTGCCTGTCACTACTACGATTGCAGTGAGTACTCCACTTAGCACACTCTGGCGGTTTTACTTCGCCTGGGCGACGCAGGTCTTCACTGTAGTCATTGGGATCATCTGGCACTACCAGCCGTCATATGATCTATAGCCGAAAGCAACAGCTGTCACATCCTACTGCGGTCACATCCTTCTGCAAGAAAGGGTGGAACGGTCGGATTTTCACCTCCATCTATTACAGTGGCAAACCACGAAGAAGTAACGTCCACGTGTGCCGTCCGTCGCCTAAATGGAGAATTTTCCCGTAGGTGAGGCGGGTAGGTGTTAAGAGGGGCCCGGATGTCATAATATTAGTTGCTTCCAGATCCTATTTCAGGCACAAAGTGACGCACCGTGTGGTTTTAGTTGGTCGAATTTGCTAAAAAGAAAACTAGTATGATAAATGAAATTTAACACACGAAAGCATTGTGACAGTTTCACTGTATCTAATATAGATTTATTATAAAATATCAGAACAACAATTTATGGATTACACAGTGTTGTCCCATGTACTCGTAACCGATCAGTGCAGTAGAGAGCGGTGTGGCTTCCGTTTAAACCACTAGGCCAATCGTGCAGTCAAAATAAATTATAATTAAATATGACATTTAAAGAAAACATATTTATATCATTTGTATCAACATATATTAATTATGCAACTTTGTGTTCGTATGGTATCGGGATAAGAATATGGAGTGTCAACACCCGTACTCATCCCGTGGGTATCGTATGAGTCGACTAAGTGAACAAACCAGCCAATAATACTACCAGAAGGAAAATCAACCAGAAAAAGAGGCCTATATCCAGCACTGTACTATTATAGGCTGACTACTACTAACTATGATCACTTATAAATAACAATGTTTACGAGAATTAACACATGTTGCTAATAAATTCAAAACTTTGATTTATTTGACGTTTCAAATAGCTTGCACGCGTTGTCGTCACAGGCTGACTCAGCTGACTAAATGATTAATAGAACACGATAGTGTAATATTTAGTAAAAGGTAAAACTTTCAGATAAGAAAAATAAATTAATTTTCCACTTTCAAAGTTATTTATATTTTTGACACCATAACAACGAGTTGGATACCAAAATACATTACAAAACCATAGCAAAACAATATCCATCATAATGCCCTCAATAACGGAAATGTTTGCGTTTTAAACTACTCTACATAAGTACAGGCGTCTGTTTGAAACCGCCCTTACTCGTCGCTCCCTCAGTTCAGCTCGAGACACCTACACGACCGCACGTCCTTGGTGGCGCGTCACTCGCTCTCAGCGTAAATTTTTAATACCAAGCCAAATAGCGAAGGCGTGTAAAGTCAAAACTTATTTTGATACCCGAAACGTTCGTAATAAATACGTGTAGTGGTGATGTGCTAACAAATGGATGTTACTTATAAATGTGAACTGTTGAGCACGGCTTTTTTCTAGTGTTCTATAAGTTTTTTGAAGTGAACACTTGTAGAAACGCTTGGGCGGTCGTCCTGAAGATTTTTTCGAGAGGTAAGTGAATAATGAAGAATGCCCATTAAAATCTGATATGAACGGAAACTACTAAATAAAATCTTTGTAATAAAATATGTATAGTAATTAAAATACTATTATGATAATAATATTTGTTATAGGTGACATTTAAAGGAACAATTTCATGAAATTAGTACATATTTATGTTTAATTTAATATATTATTTGTCAATCTAATTTATTATCCTTTTATTATAAATTTATTTTCCTAACAAATATTGTGCACTATTTTAACGACACACATCCTTGCCTTTACTGACAATGTCACGCGGATTCAGAGTCATGTATGTGATTTGAATTACCCACGAACGGTTTTTTATGATACTTAAAGAGGACTCTGCCTTTGAACGTGTCTTTTTGCTGCTATAGTTGGATACTTGCATTGAATGTGCTCTGTTAATACTATTTTGATATGATAGGGATTGGTCGCTTTATCGCTGTAGAATAACGCGTCTTACTGAATAAAAAGCTGTGTACAAGCTCAAGGTGTCAATAATGAGGAATCAAATGTCTATAATATGTCAAAAAAGTACTCGTAGGATTTAGGTCTAGCTCGATAACCATTAAATATCTGTTTTCTTGCATTATCCCGATTATTCACAAGTGCTTTTAATGACAAACAAATTATTTTTATAGCACCTAGATATTCCCCTTATAATTAATATACTTGGTTATAAAGTTTTTTTCATAGACTATTTGCTTAGTGTTATTATTACACGAGGGAAAATTATAGAGATATATCTCTATAATTTTCCCTCGTGTAGCGTAATCGATAAACCAAGCGTATACGCTTGGTTTATAGATTACTTCGTTTCTTGATTTGAATATTTAAAAGTCGATTATTTTTAATCGAATATGCAGATTTTATTTTCCTTTCTCATAGAGTTAAAAGGTTAGATAAAAATTACAGGTAGCCTTCTCGACAACAACCAATACAGTTTGAAATTTTGGACCTTAATCTACTTGAGTTCTTGCTTTTGTCACACAGTAAGTAGGGTCATTGTGCCGGTTTCCCGACCACCTTCAGTAATCGGTCATTTGGGGGACTAAGCTCCTCTAAGTCAAGATAATAGCATTTCTACAAGTAACACACTAAAAATAAGTCCTATATTTTTTTTTAAATAGTTATCGACTAATAAATAATTTATCTCAGTACCAAAAAAATTGGTTAATATGCGTGACGATTTAGATGTGTGTATCTATTGATGATCTTTAAAAATAATAATACTGCGTGCGTTTAATGATAAGTTTTGATTCTTATTGTATGTTTTACAGATAAATTTTATGTTTAATTAGAGCAACCGTTAAGTTTTTGTTATTATACCTAGTCTTGCCATAAATATTGTAATAAAGAAAAAAGAAAATTGTTAACTGCAAATAACATTTATTACTTTTACAGTGTGTCAGTTTAATACATAAATATAAAACAATTAAAAATATAAAAAGCTTATTCGAAGTGGTCTCCATTGGCTGCAATACAGTCCTTTAAACGATGAGGCCAGTTATCAATAGAAGCACGCACTCTTTCCATGGGAAAATTCTTCACTGCCAATCGTATAGATTGTTTTAGGGACTCCAAATTATCATGGCGTTTAGAGCAAGCTGTACTCTCTAAAACTGACCACAAATCATAATCCAGCGGATTAAGATCGGGACTAGACGACGGCCAGTCTTCAGCTCTGATGAAGTCCGAAACGTTCGATTCCAACCAAGACTGCGTGGACCGAGCTTTATGACCCGGCGCCGAGTCTTGCTGGAAGGACCATACTTGGTTATTGAACATGGTGATGTTAAGGGGCTTAACTACCTTCTCAAGAATGGTATCTTGATACACTTGTGCCGATGTTTTGATACCTTTTTCACAAAAATATGGCTCAGTCACTCCTTCATAGCTAACACCCCACCAAACCATCACTGAAGTCGGATAATGTCCACGTTGCACTCTGTCGACTAATTGGGAAGCTTCCTTAGAGCTTTGAGCATAAATACGGTCATTTTGTTTGTTAAAATGTTGCTCAATTGTAAAAATTTTCTCATCCGTAAACAAAATTTTTCTGTGACCTCCCTTTGCGTACCGCTTCAGTAGTTGTTTCGATTTTACCACCCTATTCTTCTTTAAATTATCAGTTAAGAAATGGCCAGTGCGTCTCTTATAGGCTGCAAGTCCTAAGTCATCTTTTAAAATACGCGACATGGTTCTAGGTGCTATCTTCATTTCCCGAGATAAAATCTTTTGCTTTCGGACAGGATTTCTTCGAATTCTTTCCCTTACTGCTTTGACCACCTTTTTCGTACGAACACTACGTGGACGGCCAGATCTTTTTCTGTCACAAACAGAGGAGGTCTCATTGTACCTATTAATAGCCCGGTACACAAACATTTTACTAATACCAAGTGTATGGAGAGTTTTAAAAATTGCATTTGGCTCCATACCTACTTTGTGTAATGCTATCACAGCGATTCGGTTCTCTTTATCACCCCACACCATTTTAATATCGCAAAATATTTTACAATGTATTGGCGCCAAAATGAGAAAACACAATGAACAATCGTATAAAAATGACAGATTCGAAATTCAAATGTAATATTTTTTTATAATTAAGTGTAACAGTATTTATGGCCAGACTAAGTATACTGATATTACTTATCGGTAATTTTGTGTATAATATATGGATAAAACTAAAAAAAAAGATTGCAAACACGTGGTCGCAATTCGAAGAATACAGCATTATTTTGTTTTGCTTCTATGATTATTTTGGATCATATAGATGTTCTAGAGAGTAGTATTGTAAAAGTACAAAGTTACAATTGTTTAGTAAGCGACCACCAAATTTTCAAAGAAATTATGTATGATTTACTTACAGTCATAGGTTAAAAAGGTGATCGTTAATCAACATAATTGAAATAAAAACATCAGTTTATGGCTACCATATGTTATCATGAGAAATTATCAACATTTAATAGTTCAGAGCTAAAGTAATGTATATATAATACATACTAACTTTGTAAATGCCTAAATGTGTTTGTCCGTTAGTTCTTAATTCTTAAATCGCTTAACCGATTTAGAATAGTTTTTATCAAACATCCTTTAAGAGGATGAAAGGAAGGGGGAAATATGGGCAACCAATGGCTGTTGAACTTATACTGCTAATAACTCGATTCTTGATTACTTTGCCCGTGGCGACGTATGCGAGGGCAGAGCCGCCAGCAAACGCTAGTAATTTATAATATTATGATAGTTTGTTCAGTATAAAAAAATAACACTTGAAACTATTTTTGTGCAGATAAAAATTTCAGAAAAATTCACACATTTACACCAAAAAAAGACAAAGACTGTTCAAAACATCAAAGATAACAGGAAAAAAACTAAGTGACATTTGAAAGCTGGGGTTAGCATTAAGTCTAATATGCTACTGCTGCACTTTTGTGTTTTTTTTTATATGGAGTGACTGCCATCAAATTTCCACAAATCAAGTAAGCGATATCGAAATTCTCTGGCAAGACTGTTGTGAGACTTTTTGGGCCTCCACTTATCAGTAACCAAATTGAAAGCAAAAAAAGTTGTATTTGATTTGGAGTATTTTAATAAAAATGATAAAACACAGCCACATACATAATTGCTACAATATTATTGTCGACAATTATTATTGACAAAATTATACTTTATTGGGAGATAAGATTGATAAAATTTTAAAATCAGTTATAATTATTTTATTGATTTACTAAATACATTAAAATAGTGACCGAAAACTAGTTCATTAGCATACTGATGAAAGTGGCCGTATACTAACGTTTTGGCTATATTTTAACCTTTTCATTGTTTTATAATAATTTATGAATAAAGGATCAACTTTTACTCATACATATTGCGTATAGATAACACTTTCTTTTACAGATCTAAGGTGGTTAAATTAGCTAACTGTACGCTAACCGGTGTTAAGGCCCTAAGTTTTTCATCGTTATTCTTTTCGTATCTAATTTTCAATATACTTTGAGTTTCTCTATCTTTAATTTCCAAAGAGTCTAGTTGACAGTTAAAAGAATTCCCTTTATTACATTGCTGAAATCTTTATTAAGTTAAGTACGCCGTTTTAAATATGTGTGTATATTCTTTTATTTTATTGAACATGATACGTGACTATAATTTAACAAATCATTTTATCTTCACATTAAATTACTCACCTAACAACAAGTTAGTAAAACATTTTATTTATTCCGTCGGACTTAACCAAGGTCAAATAAAATCGTTTGTATACATATATAACTATACTCATCTACTGGACACTGAGGCCGTCAAAAATATTTTGTATTTGGATATGTATGTAAAAACGTTAAGTACCAATGACCTGTATTAGAACATCTAAGTGGCTATGTAGCAATAAAGGTCTAACTGACAGTCACAGCAATGTGAACCATAGTATCCTTGAATTTAGAAACTAAATTAAATTTTATGTCACCGTATCTGCTTACACTTATTTTTTCTTTCGTATATTTATATATTCAATCCCTACTAATATTTCAATTATATTACTGAACTATGGGATCTATAGGACTTCTATAACTGAACATTTATTAATTTCCTTGCCAATGACCAGTTCGTCACGTACCGTGGGACGTAATTTCTGCTTTTTCTGTGTCTTTCTTTAGTTATCAGTGCTAATATAATACAAAAACCATCTGCAACAAATTAACTCGGTCTAAAAATACCATATTGTATTGACCCGTAAAAAGTGTAATAAATTGTACTTAAATTTATAATATTAAATAAAAAAAATATATTATATTGCAATCAGTAGTATACACATTTTGTTTCTTTTCATATTTGATCTTTGACCTTTTACCAGAGTATTGATGCCTGTCAGAGAAAATAAGTATGTAGTGTAAATTGTAAATCGATGAACATAAGGTATTGTCACGGCTGGTCGAATGGCTTCAGGAATGTAATTGTGTTAGATTGGATACGAACGGTAGCAGACCAAAGCTATGTCGCATATTATCGCAAAATTTATGCGTAGAAATTTTGTTAGAGGCAGGTTAACATGTATTGATTTTGACAAGGGTGCAACATGTACTAATCTTGAAGCGTGGAGCGATTAAATGTTGTCGTAAACCTAAAGGATAATTAACTCTTACTCTCTTGACGGAGACTGTTAATCTAGTAGTTAGTGATTCTAATGGTTTGGTTTCTATTCAGGGCAAATATGGTGTTGTGACCACGATACTTTGTTTTGTGTCTGGATATAATTTATCTGTAATATTTAGACATACTTAAGTATCTCCTTATCAGCGGTCTGGTTACCATAGTCCAGGTTCTGAATAGTTTGTGATCAGACTACCGTGTGTAAGATACATGAAGTTATTAATACGTGTGAATATATTGATATCATTTACATGTTTCGAAGAACAGTTATTACATTATGAACAATTTTATTACATTATGATTCGCCACAGACATTTGGTGCTTTATTTTTAACCGCTGTCAATGTGTCACTTTCTATTTTTGGACGATACGATTCGGTATGCATCGTATGTTCTTTCAAAACGATCTCTCTGCATTAAAAGAAATAAATTGGTTGTTTGACTATATATGATATAGCCAGACAGACTGTATAAGACAGAAATTACACTGTACTAAGTAACAAGTACTGGGTACAAGTAACTGCCTAAATAAATACATTTATTTCTTATTTATAGACATATGAATTTACCTCATTAAATTTTCGTTGGTAAGGTATGTAATATTTTACCAATTCGTGGTATAGTTAGAAGGCCAAATCCTCCTTTCTCTAGAGAGGGCTATATTTAGCAGTGGACTGTTAAAGGCTGTTTACGAATAATACTTCCACATCCTTCGAGGATGATAAATTTATAGTATGTAATATTACTAAATTAATCTCCATTTTGGTCTAGCGAAAACTTTTGAGAGAGTATTCGACATAGTATATTATAACCTTAAAACTTTCAAACGTTATAAATATGTATTGCCTACAAGTAAACAATAAATATACTTGGAGTAATATATAAATAAAAAATAAAGATGGATACTACAACTGCCGTCGGTGCCCATGGCACGGTAAGAAAATTGTCTACTAATGTAAAATAATAATATAATGAAATGGACATATTTACTTCTCATTTGACTGGTTCCATAAAAGCATGTAATATGTTATGTTATTTGTTACGAGATTAATATTGTAAAATATTTTTAATCTTAAGTCTTAACTGTAGTCTAATTATGTTACATTTATTATTTTGGGAGTATCTGTGAAAGTAAATACATTCATATTACAATCTAAACGAAAATAAAACAAAATATAAATTCAACTAATGAAACACAGGAATTGCAGAAACCTGAAAACAGGTCTACTGAAACAAGACCGCACATGCAGAACTGTTTCCAATTCAGTGCACAGTTAGGTAAATGCGTCTTGTAAATGAAAGCAACATCCTAAAATAGCTGAACTGACGAAACGCGAAGTCCCATTGCTGAAGTAATAAGATACAGTCTTTATGTTCGTGGTTTACTAACTTCACACATTGTATTGGGAACAATATTGCTGTTATAAACCCATTTTTGGTTTATGAATATTAAATTATTCTCTTAAAACGTCAATGTGGTCATTATTATCGTCCATATATCATAAGGTGTTTATATATATATTAGGGTGTCCCTTATATGACAAAAAAAAATTTTTTTTCGAATTTCGAAATGCATACCCTCTATAATTTTTACTAATGCTATAAGATACTTAAATATAAAATTTTATCAATCTAGCATAATTGCAACCAGTGCCGACCGAGCTTCAAAGTTTAGTAAAAAACAAGTTTTGTCCTAAAATTTCAGTCTGCTATAATTTCACTATAAATGCAATGAATTAAGTGAATAAAATTAAATAATAAATTAGATGAACATTAATCTTTAATTAAAAACATAAAGAAATAAGAATCATTCAGGGTAACTTCTTTTTAGAGTAGTTTTTTTACAGTCTGGATACAATTTTAGATGTTCCTGGACACAGCGCAGCAAGAACTGTTTTTGTTCTTCTTCAGCCGTGATAAGTCGTTAAAATCTTGCATTAATTTAACAGCCTTTTCAGCAGTATCATTTACAACTCTCAAATAACTTATTCTTCTTTTAGCCTCCAGAAAAGCAGCATTGTTATTCCAAGAAGATACATCTTCCTTTAGAAAACTGTCGTCGATCTGCAGTCGTGATAAAAATTGTTTGCTCTTTTCCGATACGAAATCATCCAGTGCTTTGTCTAAAAAAAAAGAAAAATAAGTTAAATAACAAATAAAAATCAACAACAATTTTGAAAATAAATAAATAAGTATTGGACATTGAAATTGAAATCCAACAAAAAGTCAATTTAACTTACCAAACAACTTTTGAGTCAGTTCTTCCTTCGACGGGTCATAGTGTTTGCTAAAATCCGAGATTTTGTCCCTGTTGAAGTTGGCAATCATCTTCTTCTTAGTTTGGTTGTCAACTTCATCATCAAATAGTGATAGAATGTCTGTCTCTTCACATAAATACCACATGTGATGGCTGAACTTGCTTATAGAAGCTTTAGAAATTGTTGCGTCAACTTTTTCATACTCTTTTAACATCTTCAAGAAGCGCAAATCTTGATTAGGTGCTTTGGTCGCCACTGTACATTCGAGCCAAGGTTTAACATACAATATTACGAGAAATAAGCAAACATCTTGTAGAGCCTTTTTGTCCTTCGCAGTTACTCTGCATTGTGACTGAAGTAAACATATTTTTAAAGAATAGATCGCTCTCGCCATCCAGCGTGCCTGATGTATAGCTCCGGGGGGCCTTAGTTTTAATTTTTCCTCTGTGTCTCCTCCTAAAAATATTACGCACAGTTCGACCAATTCGCGGTAATCATCTCTTACAAACCCTTTATCTAATTCTGCCTTATAAAATAGTAACAACGCTTGAATGTCTGTCTAGGCAACCTGTGCTTTTACGAAATTAAGAGATGGTTCAATTTTAGTACAATCAATGTTTTTCCAATTTTCTTGGAACTTTTTGAACATCGGAATATCTGGGCTACTAGTAATTTGCTTAATCTTGGTTTCAAAGACAGCTTTTAGGACCAATTCATAAACATGATGACGACAGGCGAAAAGCAACAATTCTCTTCCTAAAGTTTGCTCCAAAATAGCACAAGCTCATTGAAACGGGCCATATTGGAAGCTGTTGTGTCGCAGCACATTATTTGCACTTTATCATAAAGGTTCCAGTCAAAGAGAGCTGCTGATACAGCCTTCGCTTGATGTTTTCCAGAAGAACTTTCTAGTTTCGGCACTGCAAGAAGCTGCTCTCTATCGTCAAATGAAGCTATAACTGGCAAGCGTTCTTCTTTTGAACTCCGTACATCCAACCCCGGTAATAGTTTTCCATCCCAATGGACTGTGACTATGTCGGGTACATTGTTTTGGAAGTTAGATTTTATTGCTTCTGCCCTTGATTTTCTAGTTTCAGTACGAATTCGCTGAATCGAGGATTTGTTAATACAGAAATCATCGCTGCTCAGACCAAGCGCTTCTACCACCACATTAAGAATGTAAACGGTATCTCTAATGCTTAACTGGCATCGATCTAAAGCTGCAACTAGTTTAGGTGTTATAAGATTCTTTCTACCTCTTTTTGAACTTTGTTCATGGCAGGGAACGTCCGGCAAGCTGAGTTCAGAATTCAAGATCTGTTCTTCGTCTGAATCTTCTACACTGTCTAAGTTATTTGTGGTGGAAGTAGATGCAACAGCTAGTGATTCTCTTTGTCTTACAATCCTTTCCTCTTCTTCCAATCGTCGTTGTCTAGATCTTTGTTCTTTTTCCGCCAATTTTTATCTACACCACCTAAGCATCCCGGTCGACCTGGCTCTCTCTGTTTCATTAAAAATAATTTATCTTCCTCTATTTTCATTCTCACAAAAGCATCAGCATGTGCAATATCAAACAAATTATCAAGATTAATTATAAAATTGTTCTCACGACTCTTAAACGTAATCTGAGTTTTCTTACAATTTTTTTGCAACTCTCTCCAAACATGATATAAATCAATAAGTTTCTTCACGCAGTTAGGAAATGCCCTTGTTGGAATTCTTGCTTTTTCCCAATATATGATGCACTCCCTAATAACAAGATTTGCACTTTCACTAACAGTCAATTTAACCTCACGAATATTGTAAAATAGGACTGAGAGAACTTGTCGATTAGATGGTAATTTTGCACCATTTATTTGGTAGCTAGTCAATCCGATAAGAAAAATATTTTGTTTATCACTCCGTAATTCCACCGACATGTTTACGCACTAAACAATGAAGCATAATAGTCTCAAAAATCACGTACGAAATGGCAAATAAAACATGTCGTAACAGGTCACTGGGCAGTACTTAAGCAACTTGTATCGACAAGTTTAAATAGCAAGTCGGCACGGGTTATCGTTTATATATCGAACTAATATTTTTTTCTAGACAATATAGGGTTATTACGAAACTTTTAAGAAGGTATGCGTAAAAAAATATCGAACTTGAAATTTAAGGGACACCCTAATATATATTTTGAAATTATTGTTTATAGGCATTTAAGACTTCACCAAGAACCTTTAAGGACTGTTCATGATGATGAATGAAATAAAATGTTTAGGGAAGTTAAATGTAGGAATAATATAAATATATGTACACACCAGCCCGGCTGCTAGCGTGGTGACTATGACAGATTCGCCCATGGACCACAACCAAATTCAAAAGTCCCCAATTCTCCATAGTAGCACTATTTCTGGTTATGGTACTCGTACCAGCGATGTTGACAGTGCGACAGTAGATAGGGTAGGGTACCACTAACGTCTATATCTGGCGACGAATAAGGGATAATGGACGCACTCTGTGGCTGGACGATTACCTTTCCGAATTGAAAGCGGCAGTTAACCATATAAATTGGCAGTGTTGGGGCTGTCAGAAGTCTGAATTTAGGGTGAGGATATGACAATTCTAGATTCTGGTCGCCTTCTCTACTTTCGATAGGATTTAATGGCAAATGGCAATGTATACCGGATTTAATGGCAAATGGCGATGTCTCGGATAGCATACCCTTTTTTAAGAATAATCAAAAGGTATTCTTTGAAGATTGTACATGCTGACAACGAGGTTGAAGTGATGTCCGTAGAGCGTCCCGACACTTCTTTCACGGTTATCATGGACGATTTCAACGTGGAAGCAGAAGAACAAGATTAAAGTGAAACAGATTGAGGACCATTTGGCTATGGGCGCAGAAATTACCGCAGACAAATGCTGGTAAACTTTCTCAAAACTCAAAGCCTCTATCTGAAATATTTCCTTCTTACAGAAGAAGTCGCTAAGGAAATGAATCTTTTTTTTAAACGTGTGGAAACGCCCTCAAGTCGTCACGTCGCTGTAGTTTATGGCAGGGTGGTGTGTCGAAATCGGATCGACTAAAATCACACGGCATGCCACTCTGCACCTGAGATAGGAGAGATCCGGGAACAACTGTTATTTCGACATCGAAACCCGGATTTAAAAGTGGAAGTACTAACTTCTGTCTCCAAATCCCACGATATGGTTCCAGCCAAGGCGCACATCGCTTTCGTCGACACAGACGGTAGCCGTGTATGGTTCTAAGTACGATTATCCCCAAAAAAAGGGACACCAGAGGTGTATCCTATTCTGGGCAGAAAGGAAGTGCATCTGACTTAGTCCCAATATGAGATTTATTTGTTTATATAATTTAAGGATATACACAATTATATTCTAAAGTAAATATTTCACAGTAATCTTTTCTGTACTCCCTCAATTATAGAGATCATAGCATGCACACTAAGTAAAAAGTTATATTACAATGATGTCTTATATATCAAATACGGAAATGTCACATAAAACAAAATTACAAATACAATTGGAGGCAATTAATGATAAAAAAATAATATACAGATAAACAATATTATTAGTATACCAGAAAAATACCTTTTTAAAGAGTATTTATATTTTAAAATGAAGCACTGAGGCCCAAATTTTTAGTTTTAGACAACATTTTTTGCTGCCTGCAGTGCCTAGTCACAGCGGTTTGATTTTGCTAAACGAACAGAGAGTAGACTACTGTAAGCTCCTATCCTTAGTATAGCGGTTATGGAATACGTATAGATAGGCTAGTCATTAGTTAGCCGCAGTCTGTGTAGCCATTGTACACGTGAATTGTAGCAGCCGAAGTGTGCAAGAGTGGAGACCGCGATTAGGCAAAGGTAATGCTGGCCGTCCTGCGGAACAATGGACCGACGATTTAAAGAAAGTGGCTAGCGCTCCTTTGGGGAGACGTCCGTTCAGTAGGCGACAGGATGGCGACAGGATGATTTGATACATATACAATATATACATGTTAATTATCTGTACACACTGTAAGATTTTATCAAAATATAGAAAAAGTTATATTATGCTAGATTTCGAAGTTAGAGATAACTTGAAAAAAACTTTACTCTTGCAAGTACGTGGCTCTCCTAAAGTTGATGCAACCTGACAAAAGTTCAGTTAAGACAACTGTTTGATAAAAGCAAACCGTATAAGTTAAAGGAATTACACTAAGCCATTCTTTAAAGACTTAGAAATTCCTTTAAATTGCAGCCCCCTGTCAAACCGCAACAATTTTCTAACGAAGTATGAAATTTTTCTCGTTGGTCGTGCATAACCGGAAAGGCTGTTGTTTACTGGTATTACAAGTTAATTAAGTTATGTATCTTCGTTCAAGTAATTTATTTTGTTTCGTTTCACTTAAGCTCGGATCTGTTCTGCTCTAAATGTTTTGTAGAATTTCCTAAATGTAATTATAAAAGCATTAAATTTACATAATGGTTTGGAAGTTTTATGAAATAAATAAGATCATATTTTGTGTTCAATGGACAATATAAAAGCAGAGATTGCGTGGGTAATGTATCAATTCACAGCCTTTTCTACTTTTGCCCTCTTATTGCCTCTACTCATAGAGGACATAAGAGGCAATATAGAAGTATAAGTTATTTACGAATAGATGTTTAGAAAGTTGTGTCCCCAATAGTCCGTTAATCAAACTTCTTTTTTCACTGATGATTGATAACATTGACAATTACTAAAAAGAAAATCATTTTCTAACATTGAACCTTCATATCGTACCTCAACTATCGATAAAATTAATATACATAATAATATAAGTAAATTTTACCATTTTCGTACTTGTAGTTTTCCTTAGAGATAATGATGATGTACTCTTAGCCAATTTTGGCCGCAGCAGCTAGTCTCATAATAGATCAGCCATTTACGCAAGAGATATTTTAGTGCACAAGTATGTGCGCAAACATACATTTTCTGTTCCCTCACTCTTACAATCCGATGGGATGGCTATACGATACGATCACTGGGAGATCAGGTGCCGGACTGACGGTTTTACGTGCACTCCGCACTCCGAGGCAGAGGGGTTAATACTTCAACTTTCAAACTCTGGACTGTTATTAAGCATTTCAATAATCAGAAACCCAAGACCTCTTGATCGGGAGTCACATATGCTAACTTAATATCAACCGAGGCGTTATTTATTATATCATACAATGTATTTATTTATATAATTAAAAAATACATATTTAAATATCTAACTATTTTACATATTAACACACAATGTCATCTAATTTAAAATTAAGTAGAGCATATACACTGAAAGTTAAAGTGACTAAAACTCGAAAAGAAAAAATACATACACACAACATGCACCAAAAGTAATGTACATTCTTGACCATACATGACTTCAGATTCATAGATACAATGATCATGCTAATCTGACTAGCCGCAGCAAGGATGAGGAGAATCCTCCGGTGCTGTACACACCCGAGGCTTCAACATAACATATAGTCGGCATGTTTCTCCATTGCACATATTCAACGAAAACTCAAATATAGTCAATTACCATTGTTTGCCCTTTGCAATTTCGTAGATGGCCACCTCACCAGAATATTCAGATGTTTCCCTGCAGCTTGATAATGCGGCACTCGCAGTATGACTACTTTTATTATAAAATCCTTTTAGCTTACCTTTTTTCCCTAAAATACCAGGAGTTCGTGTACGAATGTCTTTTCTCCCTCACTAAGAGTTTTAGAAGATTATATGATACTGTAAGACCTTTAGCTAGAAATGACAGATAAATTGCACCATTGCGTAAAAATTTCAACTTGTACATGCTTTTAACAGTACTACATAGACCACCTCATTACATAAGTGTTCTGTTAATTTAATTCAAAAGGTTAAGGCCTACTTTATGAGGGATGAGGCCACCGAGAGAACAAACTGTGCATCACAACAGTACTGCAAAGAAGGAACAGTTGTAACAAACTCTGTACCAACACGTTTGGCTAGTGTGGTACAGTAGGCCAAAGCTTTCTTTCCAAGGAGAGGCCTATGTCCAGCAATGGACTGTTAAAGGCTGTTGATGATTACTGATGATTAATAAACTTATATAGGTATGAATGTACATAGTGCAATTCTAATTGATATACCGACGAATAGGGAAGAGCAACTTTGGCAACTGAAACTTTTGTTTTTATCAACATTATTACGTTATTATTTCTGTTATCATACTTTACAACAATATAGAGTATTGTTCATCATTGTATTATACAATTTCTATATATGATTTATTTATTTTAGTTTAAATACGAATTAAAATATTGAACTGAATGACGGTTCCTGCACTGAGCTCGTGGCTCGCATCGCGGCAACCAAGATCAGATTTTACTTTATCCATTCATTCTGTCGTTCAAGAACTCTCTAAACCTCACCAAAAATTACTAATAATGGGTTTTCTCCTAACAAACCACGTTGTAAATGTCAAAGAATACTAAAAAACGATTACTCTATAATAGTCTGGTTAACATAGCAGGGTCTAGTTTAGAGTCAAACAACGTGAGGTATGTCACAAATCAACGTAAGTGAGATGTGTTAAAGTACTTTGAAAATATTAAAATCAATCTTCTTCTTTGTAATATATTGCATTTATTAATATAACAACTTTACCATTATGAATAATGCCCACTAAGGGTGCGTACTTCATCCCACCAAGCACTTATTGTCCCAAATCAACTTCACCTGCAAGAGGTGTACCTACTGATAGACGGACGAGGCTCTGGCAAATAAAACATGTCGATTAGCAGCAATAGGCTGACCACCACGTGGGACCAAAACACTGACGAAAGTGGGCGTTTAATACACATCTGAAACCTACCTAACCTACTCCTCCGGAGAAACCGGTATGATTTTTGTATGTATGTATTATTATAAACTCATTTCTGATGATCAAATAAATTGTAGTACTTTTTTGTTGGCAAAATCAGGTGATTGAAGTTAAACTTAAAGCACGGAGGTTCCTCAAGTACGTATCCAGTAGCTTAGACACATCAATGCTCGGATTAAAGCTAATTGTAGAGAAATAACAGTTAGAAAGGTATCCTTATTTCAGAAGCATTTTTTTAAGTTATGAATCTCAGAAAAAATAAATTTCAATATTAATTAAGTTAGACTTCAGTAATTGAGTGACTTTTGTATAAGTTTGCACTTAACAAAGTTCTAACGCAAAGGTTATTGTAATTATTCATTTTCTTTTCTTTTCGATAAATTCCTTTTTTCAGCGCTTAAAAAGGGTTCGGTTCTCACGGAGAAAACATATCGGACAGCAATGTTTAAGTAGAAGTACATAGACTTACACATGTGAGTGTGTGTGTATCTAAAATAAAGGCATTGCGATTTAGAGTTGGATAGATACACAGACAGAGGTAAAAGAGGAATTAGTAATGGTATGTGAAAGACGGTTGGATAATTATTTTTGAATCGGTTTTCGTCAAAGTTCTAAAAACCTTCTGTCAATTGCAAAACGAGTATGTTGTGTGTGGTTGAAGAAATTCTTGATTATTGTATGTAATATTCCTTTATTATTGTATGTAACTTTCATATAAATTCACCTCAAGCTGATGTTTTAGAAGTTATGTTTTATACTTATTTTGAAATATGAACGGAATCAAATTCACCCAAGTAAAAAAGGTTAGGTAAATTGTTTTAGAATAACCTTTTTTTAATGATCGGGTTTTGAGTGAACTACTATAAAAAAAAACCGGATTGTGAATTTTTTTTTTTTTTTTTTATACCACGACGGTGGCAAACAAGCATACGGCCCGCCTGATGGTAAGCAGTTACCGCAGCCTATGAACGCCTGCGGCACCAGGGGCATCACGTGCGTGTTGCCGACCCTTTAAAAACCTATTTACCCCCTTCTTGAAGAACCCCATACTGTAGTTTCCAGGGAAAACCTCGGCAGGGAGCTCATTCCATAACGAGATTGTTCGCGGGAGAAAATTTCTCTGAAACCGCACTGTGCGCGACCATTTAGGTTCCAATGTATGTGGATGAGCTCCCTGACGATGGCGAGCGGTGCGATGGTAGAAAGTGGCTGTGGGCATCATATCAAACAATTTTTCAGAACACAGCCCATTGTAGAGACGATAGAGCACACACAAGGAGGCAAAGTCTCTCCTAACTAAGACTTAGTGGCTCGATACCGTCTGTGAGATCAGGATCGTCGACTATTCTCACAGCACGTCTCTGAACTGAATCGAAAGGCTCAAGCTGGTACTTCGGTGCTCCCGCCCAGAGATGACAGCAATACTCCATGTGAGGTCGAACTTGTGTTTTGTAAAGTAGTAGCCTTTGTGCCGGTGTGAAGTATCGCTTCGCTCTATTCAGAACACCAAGCTTTTTTGATGCCAGCTTGACCTTCTCTTCCAAATGAGCTCGAAATTGGACGTCACTGGAGATGTCGACACCGAGGATTCCAATACTCTGTGAGATGGTAAGGGGTGTATTCTGGAATTGTGGAACCACAGTGAACGGGGTTTTCTTAGCGGTAAACGCACAGACTAGTGTCTTAGAGGGGTTAAATTGGACCAGGCTATCCCGACCCCAATCGGAGACTCTGTGTAGGGTGCTCTCGATTTGAGACACAAGTTGTTCGCGACTTTCTACTACAACGGTACGAGGGATGTTAGCTCGGCCCGTGTAATACACATCTCCAGTACTGTCATCTGCATAACAATGGATATCATCCGTGGACAGCATATCATTGATATGCAGCAAGAACAGCGTTGGAGATAGCACGGAGCCTTGCGGGACACCAGCGTTTATGTCCATGCTTTCGGAACAGCTACCATCGACGACGGCTTTTATGCGTCTGCCGGACAAAAAGCTAGCCACCCACTTGCACAAACCCTCGGGCAGGCCGTAGGATGGTAACTTCGATAGAAGACCCCTGTGCCAGACCCGATCGAACGCCTTTGCTATATCCAGGCTAACTGCCAAAGCTTCACCTTGACTCTCAATGGCTGAAGCCCACCGGTGAGTGAGATACACTAGAAGATCACCAGTCGAGCGACCGCGGCGGAAACCATACTGGCGGTCGCTGATCAAATCGTGCTCCTCTAGGTAACTGAGGAGCCGTGTGTTGATTACACGCTTCATCACCTTAGAGAGAAGGGAAGTTATAGCTATAGGCTTGTAATTCGATGGGTCCGATCTATCACCCTTTTTTGGCACTGGATGCACATGGGCAGTCTTCCACGAAGACGGCACTTGCCTTTTGCGGTAGGAAAGCGCGAAAAGTCGCGTTAGTACAGGGCACAACTCAGGAGCACACTGCTTGAGCACCACTGCAGGTATGCCGTCTGGCCCACTCGACTTATGAACGTCTAGACATTTTAGTTCCCGCCGCACTTCTCTTTGCGAAATGTGTATTTCCGGCAAAGAGTGTTGGCACGGCGGGTTAGTAGGCGGTACCGCACTTCCATCCTCGTTCATGGTCGAGTTTGAGGCAAAGAGTTGCCCAAGTAGGTCGGCTTTCTCTTTGGCACTGTGGGCCAAGTTACCATCGGCATTTCGCAATGGTGGTAAAGACGACTGGCAAAAGTGAATCTCCTCCGTTTATTTAGGAACAGAGAACAGGAGATTATTAATTAGTTGGTTTGTGTCCGTTTTCTAAATATTATTATATTTTTAAATGTGTACACTTTTTTTTTTTTTTTTTAACGTGTGGAAACCCCCTCGAGCCGTCACCCCACCGGGGTTTACGGCGAGGTGGTGTGTCGGAATCGGACCGACTAAAACCACACGGTGTGCCACTCTGCCCCTGAGATAGGAGGGATCCGGGAACCGCTGCTATTACGACATCCAGATCCCTCCTAGGGCCTGCCCGCCAACGCGGGCACCATCTGCGGACAAACTCTCTATTCAGGCGACGTACGGCACACACGCACGTCGCCTCCTCGCGGCTGGCCATTGTAGCGGATGGAGGGGAAAACCCATCCCGTCCACCCGCGGCCACACTCAAGGCGGCATGAGGCGCTGATATGCGCGCCTCCGCCGCCCGGTTCGCCGGCGGCGAATTGGGTCCGAATGGAAATCGTCCTCCCGGGCCCTCTCCGCCGCCTCCTTCCGCGAAATTACGTCTTCGCAGAAGGTTGCGACCGCGGTAAAACAATTGTCGCTACCGGCCATGGAGCGTATGACGGCCGGTAGCGCCGACCAGCTTTGGAGAAAGCTGTCGGAAGTGCTCGTCGAAGAGCCACCTGCCGTCGAGGATCAGGCCCAGATACTTCATCTGGGCCTGAACCGGTACGAGGACCGAATTGACCACGATGGAGGCGCCGGAGGGTGGACCACGACGGGGCCCATGGAACAAAAGGGCCTCCGTCTTGTCCAGGGCCACCCGCAAACCCAGCGCCTCAATTCGCCCGACCACCAGAGAGACACCCGTGGTGGCCAGGCGCGCCGCCTCTTGAAAGTTCATGCCCCGGGCCGTGACCAATGTGTCATCTGCGTAACAAATTACGCCCAGCCCGGGGGGAAGACGACCTCGAAGGGCCCAGTCGTATCCCATGTTCCACAGGAGTGGTCCGAGGACAGACCCCTGTGGAACACCGCACGACATGAGCCGCCGCCTTAGAACACCGTCTCGGTCCTCGTACATGACGGTACGCTCCTCAAGATAGTCTGCCACAAGCCGCCTCAGGTACTTTGGCACCCCATGGTAGTGGAGTGCTTCCCTGATGCAGCTAAATGGCAGACTATTAAATGCGTTGGCGATGTCCAACGACACCGCCAACAGCACGCCGCCACAGCTCACCGCCTCTTCGGTAACGGCCCTCAGGCGCAACACGGCATCGACCGTCGAACGCCCCGCCCGAAAACCAAATTGGGCGTCCGACAGATCGGGGCCCACCTCGCAGAGGTGCCGGACGATGCGGGCAGAGAGTATCCTCTCAAACAGTTTACCCGCCTCATCCAGCAACACGATGGGCCTATAGGCCGCTACCGATTCGGCTGGCCGTCCCGGCTTCCTCAATAGGACCAGCTTCCCGCTTTTCCAGCACTCAGGGAAGCGTCCGGACGCCAAACTAGCGTCCAGGACCTCCCTGAGGCGGTCCGACATGTGTTCGAGGGCTCGGGCCAGCACTCGGGCAGGTATCCCGTCCGGCCCGGGGGCGGTGTTCTTAGAGCGGATCCGTAGAACAACCGCCCCTACCTCCGATTCCCTAACGGGCGGAACATCGTCCTCGTTCCCCCCGTCGTCTCCGACCATGAAGGTCATTGACGGGGGTGTGTGTTCCACCCGCTGCTGGAAAAGGCCCTCGACCACTTCCCGCAGGAAGCTGGGCTGGAGTATCTCTGCGGCGGCTTATGGCCAGCTTCAGAGTTTTCCGCGCCTCTCGGTACTCTTCATGAAGCTGGTCCTCCCCGCCTTCTTCGCGGTGTCGCCGCCGACTACGGGTGTAGGACCTCCGGGCACGAGTACAGGCCGCGCGGAGGTCCGCCAACTCCTGGGACCACCAGTAAACCTCCTTCCGTGGAGGCCGGCAACCTCGGATGCGGGGCATGGCCGCATCACAGATCTGCGCAATGGCATCGCGGAAGCGACCAGCCCCCATGTCGACCTCCTCGGTCGGGGCCTGCGGAGACAGCCAAGAATGAACGATGGCTGCCTCCTCTAGTAGGTCCCTATTTAATTTGGCTAAAGCCCACCGCGGAAAGCGAGAAGAACGCCGCGCCACGTGACCCCTACTGGGGTCCTGGGTCCGGGAGAGCTCAAATCGGATGTAGAGGTGATCCGAGAGCGTCTCAACCTCTTCCAGGACGCGCCAGTTCCTTACTCGTGCGGCGAGGGCCGGGGTAGCGAACGAAAGGTCCACTATCGACCCTCTCTGCTGTCGCACGCACGTATTGGTAGAGCCCCTGTTTAGTAAACAGAGGCCCACCGAGGCCGCCCACTCCTCTACGGCCTCGCCCCTAGCGTCCGTCCTGGGGGAGCCCCACGCAATGGACTTTGCGTTGAAGTCCCCCAGCACTAAGACGTGCCCAGACGTTAGACGCCGCATCGAGGTTTCCAAGTTGTTAAGGAAAACCTCGAAGTCGCTCAAACTCCGGTTGGGGGAGAAGTAAACACCATATATGGTGATCCCCCCCCACTCGGCAGCAACATATCCAGTACCCTTGTCCCTTAGCGACAAGGGCGGGGAATGAGCCGCCGTGGAGCCGACGACTGCCACGGAACCGTCCCGGTCACCCAACCAGTTTGGACGGGGAGGAACGTAATAGGGTTCCGCGGCTACGGCAACACCGATCGACCACTGTGCCATGGCTTGCAGGAAAAGGTCCTGCGCCGCAGCACAGTGGTTCAGGTTCGTCTGGACTAGAAGGTTGGAGACTTGGGCCATTACTCGACCGTCTCTACAACCTCCTCCATGGGCGACGATATCGAAGCAGAAACGACGTCAGAGGCAGCCTGGGTCGACTGGCTAGCCCCCGACGCTTGCCGAGAATTACGGGCAGGTTTGCAGCCTCCCTGCCCAATCTGGTGATTGGCGGGCTTGTTACCCGCCGCACACGCCGGGCAGTGAGGGGCGGCAGAGCACTCTGCCGCCTTGTGCCCCGGTCGACCGCAGCGGAAACATAGTCCGCTGCAGTCAAAACAACTAACACACTTGGCGCGTGTGTGTCCCGACGCCAGACATTTATAACACCTCATCGGTCTCGGTACCAGGACTGTGATCCTAGCGTTCACGAAACCGATGAGCAACTTTCCAGCGTCGACCAGGACTTTGCCCGACACTACTGGACATTTGATCCACACAGCGCCAAGCCCACCTGGACCGGGGCGGATGGTGCCGACCCGGATGCTATCCGCACTGCAGCCCGTCTTCTCCGCAATTGCAGTACAAACATCCTCAGATGTCACCGAGTCGTCCAGGCCCGAAATGCGCAGTTCTACGCACTTAGTTGGCCTGGCGATCTTTACACCATCCGTGGCCTCGAACATACCCCGCAACTTCTCGGCAAACACGTCCGCCGTCTTTGCGCCTTCAGCCCCAGGGAACTCGAGGACTCGAGCTCCCGTTTGGGCGAGGCGCATTCTGACACCTACTGTCCCGAAATCGCGTGCGAGACTGTCCCGGGCCCTTTTGAAAATGGCCGCGTAGGACAACCCGCCGCTAGCTGCCTCCGGTGACACGGTGACTACCACAGCCGCACTTTTAGGCGCCTGTAGTTTGCGCGGCGTCTTTGTGGCAGTCACTGCAGCCGATGGCGCCTGCGGGGTAGAGGCTGCTTTTTGTGCAGCCTTCTTACCCCGCTTTCGGGACTTCTTAGCTCCCCCGACTACCTGCCAACCATCCGTGGAAGGGGCAGATGTGGAGGGAGCACTTGTGGAGGTGCCAGATACAGCGGTTGGAGTGGGGAGCGGAGGGAACTCCGCTCCAGCCTTTGCCGCTGTTTTGGACCCCAACCTCAGTGCAGGCGTCCGGGCTGTCGCCTTGGCCGCTTGCTGTGTCCTCGGAGCAGTTGCAGGAGCAGCAGAGACCGCTGCCGCCGCCGCATAGGACACGCGACCGGTCGCAACGGGAAGCTATTGCGTCGATGCTGACATCGACGCAATCTTCGCTTTATGCGCCGCGAGCGGCGGCCGGACAACAGGAGCCGGTGGCAGCCTTGCCTCCAGGCCAGCCAGACGCCCGTCCATCATGCGCCATACCGCATCCGTTATTTGGCGCAGATGGGAATCAGCAATGCCACCGAGGTTGGAAGAGGGGGCAAGCTGAGACGGGGACGTGACCGGATCCTCTGCCGGGTGATGCGCCCGGAATTGGGCGAACTGAGCGCTGAGCTCAGCCACTTGCCCCGTCAGGCGATCGTTGGCCGCCTGGAGTCGAGCCACGTCCCCGATGAGGGTATCTACTACTCCTGCAATAGTGGAAGAGGAGTCCTTAAGGGCTTTCACAAAAGAGCCCTTAAGGTTACTCGACTTGGTAGCCACTTTGTGGATGATGGCCACCGCCGCATTCGCTCTCTCCTGCATGGAGGATGGTGTTTGAGGAACTGAATCCCCCACCACCGGCTCCTTTATTTTTAGCAGGAGATCCGCGATCTCCTCCTCCGCCAAAATTTCGCCGTCTGCCCTGACCCGTCTATAGGCTTCCGCCTTACAGAAGACGGAGCCTGACGGGGCCGAGATCGGGGTTCGTGACCTCCCTCTGCGGCTGCTTGCTACCTTAGGAGGTAGCATCTCCTGGGATGTATCGCTCTCCTCATCCCTGGAGCGGCCGCGTTTTCGGCTGTCACACAGCTCCGTCTCCATGCAGTCCAGCATGTCCGTTCTCGCATTGGAGCTTCCGCCCGCGGTAGATCTGGAGCGTAATCGCTCCGATGTTCTTCGGCTCCCAGCAGTCATAATAACTTCTGGGAGCCCCACCGAGGTAGGCATCCCAACCAATGCTTCCTCGTCGTTGGAAGAGAAGTCGTTCGACCTTTTCTGCTTCCTACCATCTATCTCCTGCTTTCCTTCCATAGTTTTTAAATTTTTTTTGTTTGATATGTATTCCATAATTGAACCCACGAGATGGGGAGAATAAAGGTCGACCCGGGCAGAGATCCCCAATACCCGGGCAAGCGTAAATTTGTGCCCAACCGAGGGGTCCGCAGGTGCCCCGGCTAGGAGTGCGCTTACGACTGAACTACCCATCAGCCATGCATCCCCTGGTCACGCACCAGAACACGGGATTCGGGGTAATTTTTTAGAGAGGTTTTCTTCCTCGCAGTCCGGGCGGTTAAGCCAAGACCCTCGCCCCCGATTGGAGTCGCGAGACTCCAACTCGGGACTACGATATGCCGACGGCGGCAGGGAGACTGCGTCTCCTGATGCCTGCTCGGTGGCAGTGTAAGTGCACACCGAGCCCGTCCTACCTTTCCAACCGCTGAACGGAGGAACTCCGACCCTAGAGAGGGTCCCACCATCGTGATTTTTTACCGAGGTTTTCCTCCTCAATGCTCCGAAGAGCGAAGAGCCAACAGAGGATCCGACAGACACGCCCGCTCTGTTGGACCAAGTCTCGGCCGATTTGCCGAAGACAATGGTTTCCTCTTCGTGCTAGAATATTAGCCGTTGGCGGTGCTGCCAACGTTACCAGGGTGCACCACGTGGAGGTTTTCTAGCCCAGCACCCCAAAATGTGTACACTGTTTGAAGATTCTACAACGTTAGAGACAAAAGACTTGCTTATTATTCTATCTTTGTTTCAACTTGTGTTGATACCATAGTACCTTTGGGTAACATTACATTAAAATATCAAATATCTAGCTTAGTTTCAAATGCAACCGAAAGCTAATGAAGCCGAACTGAGCTAGGGAGCGGAGTTACAACAAACTAATGAAATATCCACAAAACAATATGTTGCACGTAGTAAGGAGTGGTCTGGTAAGCAAGCAAGTCGCATTTTAATCATACTGAGAAAATTTGATTCGAGGACCAACTCATTTCGGCATTTGCAATGTTCAATTATTATACTCTTCTCATTGTACTGAACATTAAAATTTCGTATTATTAATCCAGATTGACTTGATTGAATGTAACAGATGGCTCTGATCATATCTTGTTACAATTTGAAGCATCTCATAAGGAAAACGTAAAGTAATTGAAATGTCACGATATTTTTTTATAAATATAACCCCCGCATTAGCTATAAATCCTGTGTCATGGGGGCACTTAAAAGCATATATGAAACGGACCTAAAAAACACCCAGACTCGAAATGTCAATTTGTGAATCACAGAAAGTGTCACTTTTGTCACGGGCCGTCACCCCACCGGGGTTTACGGCGAGGTGGTGTGTCGGAATTGGACCGACTAAAATCTCACGGTGTGCCACTCTGCACCTAACATAGGAGGGATCCGGGATCAGCTGCTATTACGACATCCAGATCCCTCCTAGCGCTTGCCCGCTACTGCGGGCACCATCTGCGGGTAAACTCTCTATTTAAGCGACGTACGGCACACGCGGACGTCGCCTCCTCGCGGCTGGCCACTATAGTGGATGGAGGGGAAAACCCGTCCCGTTCGTCCGCGGCCACACTCAAGGCGGCATGAGGCGCTAGTATGCGCGCGTCCATTGTCACTATCTTCTTTCAAGTAGCCTGATCAATATTTGAGCTTCTTTTTAATTGAAAATCCTCCTGTTTAAGTATGAAGCACGAATTTATGAGCGCTAGCAATCTATAATGAAATCGTGTTCATCACACAATTATATGTCCAGGATGTGTATAGAAACCACGACCTCAGGTCTGGGTCACTTACCACTAGATCCAGCCAGACAAGTTTATAAGTGACAGTGCTATCTAGTCAAGGCAAGCTTAACTATGTAGAAACTAATGAGTCCACATCGTACAGTGAAAGTTCTCAAAGCTTCTGTAAGTATCATACATAAGGGACGACGCTAGATTATGTTTGCTATATGTAGATCCTCGTGTCTCTGCGAACTATAAGGAATAAATGATGAGGCAATCAAGAGTATGCTTAATGTATTGTATGCTTTGTCGCTTTGCAAATTTATTTTTGCTAGTTTTCTAAACTAAAATTATATTGGAACAAATTCTAAATGAGTAAGTTACGATCGTTATTTGTTTTTACGATGAAACAAGTTGTTAAAGCGTATAGGTTCGCTTAAATTAAAATTTAATTCTTGTTAAAGATTCTTAACTGTTTGCAAGATCAATTTCTACTTTATTTATCAAAATCATTTAACAAATGATAGCATAATTTTATTTTGAAGTTTCTTTTTATTATTTTTCTCATTGTTACATATATTTCTTTCGTGTTTTAATAACATACTTGCTATACGTTTCTAATATGTTTGCATATTATTTTATGAAAATTAAATTCTGTTTAACTAATTAAAATAATATTTTATAAATATAATAAAGAACATTAAGATTTAATAATTTCGACAAACTTTAGTTCAATACTATACATTTTGTTTAGTACAATATATATGATATGTATAAATGATGTGCATATTTAAGTCAATTTGATAAACTTAAATCTAAAATGTACTTTTAAAAAACAATAGAAGAACCCATCATAAAAACCAAAAATAACTAACTAATGGCTTTAAATAAAAACTGAAAGGAAAAAACAAGTTCAGTCGAGAAGTGTAGAAAGCAATTTAATTACTACAACATTAAAATAATTTAATAAAATAAAATAAAAGAAATTAATTAAATATGATGAATTAAAATGATGATATGATCTAATAACCACATTAACTTACTCTATTTATTTACTTAGGTGTACATTTATCACTTTAGAATTCACAAACCTATCTAACAGCGCGTACCTTCTACAGATATACAAATAATATATTTTTTTAAATTAGAAAATGGTAATGAGACTCAATTTTAAAATCTACATGATGAGCCCTTTAGTTTGATACTCATATTGCAGTAACGAAAGCAATTATTTTTTTTACTTTAATCTATGGCGTCTCACAGTAATCGTTTGGTTTTTTTTCGCCTCTCCAAGAAGGCTTGAGTTAACAAGACGAATTTAATGATATATTAATTAACTAACTCTGTGCAGTGATTTGGAAGATATGAGGTATATGGAATATTATATGTATACTTATAGATACATACAAGATACGCGCAAAACTTATAACCCCTTTACAAGCGGGGAAAAAAGAACACGCGTGTCTACGAACTTTCTATTAAAAAAATTTGCAAATAATGATGTCAGCACTACGAATTTATGTCGAGCTGTCGACGTATACGTTACAATAAGGAAATTTGGCCTAAAAAGCGCTTTTCATTTCAATTTGCATAACAAAGCCTCGGCCGTATTATAAACTTCAAATTGACCCGTTACGAACAGCGTCTAACATAATAATTAGCATGAAATAACATACTTGGATTCCAGCGCTTTAATTTAGATAATGGTAGAACCCACAAATAGTTTTCCGTTTGTTATTTAGTGGCCAATTTGTTGAACGTCCAATTACTGTGAAATAGGAAATTGTCTACACAAATGGTGTTTTCCATATTCGAAAAATTATTTGTTAGCAGTTTGTATCTTAACACCTATTTTAAGTTATGTAATAGGTACTAATAAGTGAAGAATATTTTTCATACCTTTAAAACTAATATACTTGCATAGAAGAGCGTCATATTTGGAATACTTAATGTATATATATAGAAGTCCAAAAAGCTAAAATTTTTAAAGAATATATATATATATTCTTTAAAAATTTAATATATATATTAAAATATAAAGCTATAAAGTAAAAATAATGTAAAAGGGTAAAAAATAAGATAAGACATAACATTAAGATATAAGTCAAAAAGTTTAAGTTATTCTAGTCTTCGAATAAAACAAGATTTAAATTGAAATTCGACTTCTAAGTGATGTCTAATACCTACAAATACTTTTCAGCTTTATATCTCATTTTATAGTGTATAAGCAAAAGTATATCTTACTAAACGATTCAGAGAATAAGTCTATGAATGCTGTAAAAATTTAAGTATCGACGTTGGACAGTATTATTAGGTAATTCTAAAACACATTGCCACATGCTAATACCGACTCCGTTTTATGTATTCCTGTAGTTTTGAGCACCCGTCGTACAGGTGAAGAACTGAGACTATTAAAAACATAAATTTTCGTTCGTTCGTATAACGGATTCTGATATTCCCATTTATTGTATGAAATCTATTAAAATTTAAAACGGTACCTTAGATAAGTATAGCCAACTTTATTGAAATAACATGTCCAGTACTCTGATCAAATATAAACCTTTCAGACCGGGAAATGGTACCTTTGAGAAATGTCATGTATGTTGAACTCTCCAGTTACGACCTTGAAAATATATGAACTTTTTCAACCGATTTCAGACCCAATGTACTAACTTTGGAAAGGCAAAATCCATAAAAATAAGTAATTAATACTCGGTGTTGCGTGTCAGCTTATAGCGTGACTTACATAACTTTGACATGTCGCTTATTAAAAATAACTTACAAACTAAACAGCAGCTAAAGGGCAATATATTATTCTAATTACTTTTAATGGGCGTACGCACAAATATATATAATTATACTTGTAAATTATCTTTCGGCAACACTAAAGATGATTGGTATCTGTCATCCATATATTCGATAAGTAATATGTTTTAAAATACACAATTCTCTTATGGATACTTTAACAAATTTATAACAGCCAAAGTATTGCTTTTGAGAGTCAGAAAAGAGTCGAGCTGAAAAATTTAGACGAGAAGTTAGTTGCCTATAGCAATACATAGATCCTACGCAAAGAACAAATACAACACTTCCACTTGTTTTAGTTTCGTATTTGTGGAATGTATTGACAATATAACAGGCTATTTTTGAATAGAACAAAGCGTGCAATTTGCTACTACGTCATCTATTCAAGTTCAGTTTATGTACAGACGTCGTGTCTTTATTTTAGAAATCAAAACGTTAGTTATTCATCGCAGAAAAACTTAAAAAAAAATTAAAATCAACAATAGTAAAATTGTTATGTTTGTGAGATATTTTGTAAAGAAGGGATTGGTTTAACGGAGAAAAGATGCCAATATAAACGAATTGGGCAATCAGTAGATGTTTGTATTAGTGAGTGTCCTTAACCTTATGGAATGCTTCGGGATCGACCTTTAAATCTAAATATATGATAGTTAAAGTAAGTATAAGTAGAAAGCGATCGTCCTTTTCAAGCTGAATTAGAGTACACTGACCTTTTCAGAAACTGCTTGACTTGAGATGACTTTTATTCCCAAATTATTTGTTAGATATCTTTTATATCTATTGGCTTTTTTATCTTGATTTTTTTTCTAAGTACATATTCAGTATTGGTGAGTTTGTTTGTTAATCCAATCCTTTTTTATAAAAAAGCAACTTGATTCTAAAATGGTTAAAGTAGACTAGTGCTATGGTTTAATTTTATAATTTGACATTAAACGTCCAAAATTAAGTTTCATGTAAATTTGTCTGGCCATTATATTTTTTTTATAATATTATGTAAGAAGAATAATGAAATAAAAGTCAACTCAAAAATTATAACCTTGTTTAAAATATTTATAACTCCATAGAAATTTAACGTAACATTGTGTATAGATCGATTGGTTAAAATATTATTAAGAGGTAAATTAGTGTCTTGGAGAGTTTGGATGCAGAGACAATCTCTGGAGTTAATGAACCAGGTAAAAAAAATACTGATAATGCTATAACAATCCTAATACAATAAGAAATTGCAACTCACAGTTAGTGGCTTCGATAATCGATGTCCTTAATCTAAACGATAGAAGTATTGAACATAACCTAGTGTACTTAATTAGCTCTATAAAGGTATCTTTTACGTGTTATTAATCATTTACCTATTTTTAAATACCTCATTGGTCTGGCAATTAGCATTTAAAACTGCTGATTAAGAGACCTCGGATTCCATTCCCGGGTTTGGTCAAAAGTATTGTTGATTTTTTCTGGTTACAGAAATACTTAATAATAACCCGGAATTTGGTAGGGTCTTAATCCTCGTCCACCGACGGTCCAGCGCCTGATTTCTCCCCAATCGTGTCAAATAACCGTCCCATCTAATTGTGGGAGTAAGGGAACAGAGAGTGCACCTGTGTTTGCGCACACGCTTGTGCAATACATTATCTCTTGCATAGTTGACCGGTTTCCGTTAATACTGGCTCCCGGATTGGAGTAGATCATCATCATCATTAACATCATTTTAAAATATTTTTGAATAGATACATATAATATCCGTGTTTATGCTTAAAATAACACACTTTTGATTCCAAAATGTAACTTCTTACACTGGGAAGTAAAACGAAACCAAATACCAATGTTAGCAAGTAGTACTCGGCAAAATCTGTTTGATCCAAGTTTAATATTTGCAAAAGCGGAAAAGAAATGATCAATTGCTATTTGAACTCTCTGGAAAAAGGTTCTATGCGAAAAATTGCAAATGTATGTTTGCACGAACAACATTGAGATGTTCATCATGTTATTAATACAAATAATTGTTTGCCTTACCTTAAAAAAAATGGACGAAATTATCATAAAGTGAACAACGACATGCTCGTATAGAGATGCTCAAAACAATCACATACACATTCTTAAAGAAAACAATTTTGTTCACCTACTTAATACTTGCCTGCACGGTTGGCCTAGTGGTTTAAGCGGACCCCACGCCACTCTCTACTGCGCTGAGTGTTGTGGGCTTAAACCCCACATCGGATAACACTTTGTGTGATCTATAAATTGTTGTTCTGAGTCTGGGTGTTCTTTGTTTCCGTTACTTGTATGTTTGTAAAGTCACCCGCGTCACAGGATTTATTCTTAGTGTGGACATTGTCTTTTTCAAAGAAAAGAAAAAGATTAATATTAACAAGTATTTTAGTTTATAAATGATTCCATTGTTAATACATTCAGTGGCTTCATTCAAATTGCCCTCTTAATCAAAGATAGATTACTAACTTTGTTGTACTCTCGGTGAGGGTATGTACCGACGTTGTGGGTAGTGAAACTAAGACAACCTAATATATTGTAGTTTCGCAAGATGCTTTAGTGCTATTAATGTATTAATAGGCCAGGTTATATGGCTATTAACCAAACTCTCATCTATTCAATCAGCAATATCGTATTATGTATTGGCAGGTAATGCGATATAGTGAGGCTATAATTACTAGTAATATAGTATAGCCCTTCTCTTGGTGACTTCTTTTCTTATTTACGTATAAAATAAAATGAAATTAAATTGACTTAGTCATGGTCTACAAAATATCAAGTACATAGCACTAAAAGTAACACTAATAATAATTAAAACTGAATAGAAAATTATATAAAATATAACATGTTAAACATGGACGGATCTGTAAGAGTGTGGTCCAGAAAGGGTCACCATCTGAGCTGCACGCTACACGTGTCTGTACAGCGCTGATTTTCTTATCTATATATCTATTTAAATTCTAGAAGTATATAACTATAATATAAAATCTCTTGCTGATGGCTATATATATACGTGTGCGTACATAATAAGAGCTAGAGCCGCTTTGAATTATCTTAGTTATTTGTGAGTTTCAGATACAGGGATACGTCAAAATAAAAGAATGAATATTTTCACTAAACAAATACTAAATTAACGGCATAAGTCTACGCATTGAATAGTGTAATAAAATATGTTTAGAATTATATTTATCAGAATAAATCTGCTAAAAAAGACTTCTCAGACCGTAATTGAGACTGCAAGTTCCTACGCCTTTCGCCTATTACACAGTTAATACACATTCATACACTTTGACAAGAGGAACAAAAATAGTAAGAAGCCTTGTTTGCGATACTGGGTGCACTTATTCAGGTTTCCGTGGCGAAAGAACGCGTCATAATTGTATATATGGCGTGCCGCACGGTCTAAGGGTCTATGAACTCACGGAATCGACGACTATTTGAAAATAAATATTGCTTAGTACAAAAAAGTAACTATTAGACGAAATCTTAAAAGAACAGTAGACTAATATTTTACTTTATAACATTTAGATTATAATATATAATACCTAAAATAATTAAAAATATAAAATTGTACTACTTTAACTCTCTTAAGGTTTTGTGAGCTAAAATTGACTTTTACGAGTTAGATAGAAAGAAAAACTTACCTAGACGAAGGTGAAGACGCGTGTTTTGATTTTTTTTGAGTAATGTTTAATCTTTGACCTTCTATGACATGCTTTAAAGTTTTTAATATTTAAGTTTTCAAAACACTTTTGTATCTTATTATTGTTATGATTCAAATGTTCGTTAATGATAAGAATAAATGATAAAAAATAATATGGAATAGTCTGAATACAGAAAGTGGAAGGCCGAATGATATGTTTAGGAGTGGGCAATAGCAGAACCATTGTATGACAAAAATCCTAAAATTAAAAACTTTGTATTTAAGATAAATGTTAAACTTAAAATCTGAAAGTAAATGCCCTAAAGTTTTTACATATAGATAGATATATAAATGAAGTAAGACGTTAGGCCTATGTTTTATTAATTTGTCAAAATATATAAAAACAAATCCTTAGAAGCTATATAAATAATAAATCCATGATAAATCTCCTTTACCCTTAACATATCAACGCGCTAAAAATATTTCCTGGTACTAAAGGCTATACGTTTCTAGTACCAACTGTCACGTCCACACTTGTCGCGTGAGGTATCCAAGTGTGAAAACATTCTCGCTTTTTGCGTGCTAGTGCTTGAATATTTTCAACTTGTGTGACGTGTACCGAGCACTTACATAATTTTCAAGAGTTTGTGGGCAACGAATGATGCAAAATTGAAATAAAAATTTGGTTAAGTAACAAATACGTATATTTGCGACAACTTAACCATTTCTTCTACCATTGAGATTATAATTATGATATTGAATATGTACTCGTACATACACAATGACTGCTAGCTTTAGTCGGTATATTTTTTCGTTTCAAGGTGTTTGCAATTATATTTCTCATGCATTAATGTCATCTGCGTTATGCATCACGCTGAGACAAGGGAAGAAAATGATTTCCCTAATATCTAAGTGTAAATAAACTACTATTGATTTTTACATGCAGTGAGGACCTATGGTGCAAAGACGTTTTGCCTACATTCAACCTAATAAAAGGGCTCAAAGTTATCAGAAGAGCAATGGAGAGGGCAGTGTTCTGAGTTTCTCTGCGTGATTGCTTAAGGAATGAGGAGTACATCAGAGAATGAGAGGGGAACGGAAAAAGGTCACCGAGGTTGCACAGAGAGTTGCTAAACTTACAAAATGTTTTAGAGGAGTGACCACAAAGGGAGGGTAGGTAAGCCAGTTACAAGATGGTGCGAGAGTAAAGGTCTAGTTGTTGTGGAATGCCTAGGGGGAGGCCTATGTCATCCGTGAACATCTTTCGGTTGAGATGATAACAATGATACCTGAAGTAAAAACGTTGGCTGAAATATTAATACCGTAAAGAGGTTCATTTAAATTAATTCTTAATTGTTTTGTCACGCGAAAACATCTTCATTTCATTTCAAGAACACCGAGAAAAGACATAATCCTTATTTAAGATTTATGTTAAACATTGTCGAATTTTGAAATGAAAATTATCTCAAAGTTTCATCTATTTTCTTATGAAATATTATAAAAACATTACTTGGTGTTCTGCTGTGTACTACAGAGAATCTCTCTTAATTTAAACAGTTACTGAATAAGTATGATATGAAGTCAGTAACACTTAAGAATATACATGTATCTATCACGCTTGTTGCCCCAAAAGGGGTAGACAGATGCGTATTCAAAGCCAACTTTTCACCAGTGTTTAGTCCCATGTAATTTGCTTATCATATATATCTAATATTTATAACTATTACCGCTAATCGGGATGTTTTGTTTGCCAGAGCTTCGTCGTAGATCAGCAGGTATATTACTTGCAAGTAAAATTAACTGAGGCCCTAAGTTCTTGGTCGGAAATCTAAGCACTCATCCAAGTTTTTAAGAATTACCTATTTCTCTGAACATTAGCATAAAACTATTTCGACAACATACCATACTTTACTATGTATAATATAGAACGATGAAGGTAGATAATTCACTTTGTATCTTTTATAAAGCAAAGTTATTCCAACGTGGTCGTTGTTAAAATTCGGAGCATTTTCTTTTAGGCACGGTTTTATTACTCCAACATGATGGAAGGGCTTATCGCGCGTACGTAGTGATGATAATACCGATAGTTTATCTTTTTAGAGGTGGTTACATAGATATAAACTGCTTCGATGGTGCAGTGGTAGTGAATGCGAATGCTATGTCTCGGGTGCGACTCCTGGGTCGGACCAAATGTTTGTATAATCTGCAAATATTTGTTTAGAAGCTTGGGTGTTGTCTTTTTTTTTTTATTTATTTTTTTACAACTTTATGCACAAATACATGCATCGGCGGACTTAATGCCTACGGCATTTTCTGCCAATCAACTGATTGGGTTTTTATATGAGATGTGAAATGAATTGAAATATGTATGGAATGAAATCAGAAAACTGCTTATGCACACAGGCTTCAAGAACTTTAGAGAGGAATGAAAGGATGGATATCAGTCTGAAGTAATTAGAAAGAATAGGATTTGTGATCTTAGGTAAACGAATGATGTAAGTGTAGCGGCTTCTACATTATAACACAAAGTAAATGTACAACGGCGCCATCTAGCGAAGATACAACGAACTACGAAGTATGAACGAAACGTATGAATGTAATGAACTACAATGCTAACTACTAATCCTGTATCGCGATATAGAGATTCGCGTGGCAATTAGCATATGTACAACATCCCAACATCAACCGTTGGGCTGTGGCCCGCCAGGCATGATCACCTCGCCTGGTCGGAGGATCCTCCCTTTGTGTCGGAGGGACACATGCCACGCGTCCCTCCACATAAGCTTTACGCCAAAGCGAGGGGATAGTGCTGGAACATAAGGAATGATATGGGAAATGGCGGGAAGAACTTGGTCAAGTATATTTATGATCATGTGTCTGCTAATTTGATCGTAACCCACAGCGTTGGACTTGATGAAATTCTTATTATATTAGGATTATCTTTTTGATCTCATCCTGCGTAACTGGAACAAATTGAAAACAGTTAGAGTCCAGTTAATATTAGAAGAATTTAACCTCACCAAGTAATTGACAGTACGATGTTTAGTTTGAGGATCCAAAAAAGTAGAAGCGGAGAAATGTAGATTAATGTCATTCAAACTAACCATCATAAACATTCCAGCACTGTTTCCAGACTGAAGAAATAATCGACAGAGGGGGGACAATAAACGGCACCCAAGACCATCTTGGTTCTCTTGACATACACCTCTAGGAAAAGGTATTCAGCATCAGCAGAGTAGGAGGCAGGAGAAGAAGCTAGAATTTTGTATGGTAGAATTTAATTTTATGTATATGATGTGGATATAAATAGCTACACCGCCGCCTCTCATATCAATTCGGTCGTTGCGTACAAGAATGTAACCAGGGAGAGAATAAGATATGGAGGCGAGGTTAGGCTTGAGCCAACTCTCAAAGACCAGAACGGCATGGACGTTTGTATCAGTGAAAGCTTCTGTCGCGTCTCCGAAATGGGTAGAAACACTCTGTGAATTTAGGTGGCACACATTTAGCAAATGCTTCGATTGTTGTTTAAATGTGTTTCGTAGGGATCACCCAAAGTCTCAGGTAAAGAGGCGAAACTGTCTTCATCAGTGGAGACTGCAGCCTCATGGACGGAAAGAACTACAAGAGTCGTTGTTATCAGAAGTCATCGATATTAAAACAATATAAAGTATATATTTTATAACAATATAAAGCCGATAAATGTTACATATATAAATATAATTATATGTACTATAATATTCAAGAATATGCATATACCAATAAAGCTATTGAAACTCACAATCACAATCGCAAAGTAAACATAGGTTAAAATAATAAAACGAAATAAAAGATTGTTTAAAAGAGTAAACGTGAAAAGGAATGTTACATGTACATATCCGAACGCAACTCGCCAGACTTCATGTCACTTGAAAAGTGTCACATTTGTTTACAATTAACAACGACAATATGAAATGTGAAACAAATTAAACACTGTTTGTGGGTAAATTACTAAACAAAATGATAACAGAGAAATATGAAAAGTTGAGTTTACCTGAATGCTAGTGACTACCGTCCAGCGGGTGACGCAAACCCGAGGCTACGATTTTGTTGGATGACACAGGTTTCATGACGCCGAACAAATTAAAATCTACCCACAATGTTCTTATTTGGGCCGGACGAGGTAGTCTTTTTGGCTTCACTCCGTGCCTGGATCGCCGCTACGCTAGGAGCACCTGGATACTTGACTGTTATGGGCATCAGTTCTTCAACCATTATAACGCCGTATAATATCTATGTATTTACAAAAAAAAAGTATACAAGTATTCTATCAGTCAGTCTAGTTATCATAGAACAAGCTCTGCTTAATTTGAAACTAGATGACGTTGTGTGTCAAAAGTCCGAAATATTTATTTATTTATTATTATATTTGAAGGAAAAACATACTTTAAAATCCGTATGATAAAAAAATGCAGAAATTATTTTATGTTTTAATGAAATCAGAATACTATGTTGATGTTGAACATGATATTATAAATACATGCAATGATTTATGATCTTCCGCTCTCTCTTTCAATTTAAAAGCAAAGCCCTTGTCATTTAAGCAATCGTCACTCTATTTCCTGCGATGTGTTCGAACTTTGAATAGGTCAAGACAGTCACTTTTTCCTTTATATTCTTCTTCAGCATATGTTTGAAAGCATATATTGACAAAAGAACGGACAAAAGTATAACTTATCAACAATTAAGAAAACTAACTAAGTCATAAAGAAAAGTAAAATAAAAAAGAAAGAATACACGCGCAATTTTTTTTTCCGCAAATAAACGTAAATATATGTTATAAGTTTTTATTTGCCATTTTAATTATAATATATATTTGATATTATTATTAATTGATATTATGATAGTATAAGCAGGTGAAAAATCATTTACTGCTCATACAGATTATCAGAAATACGAATTTTCATTTTTAATTTAACTACATTGTTCATCTTAGTCTGAAGACTACACATTTACACTCACATATTATAATCGCGTCAAAATGAAAATAAAAATTGATATTACTTTAAGGAAAAGTAGCAAGCTTTGATTAAGTTCTCGTGAAGGTTTCCATTTCAATTTTACATCACCAGAAACAAGCAAGTAATTACCGTTAGGAAACGTAATTTTATAATGAGATTGGAATTGTGCTCAATATAACGATCACTTTACCATTTTCTGGTTTGTTTCTTTTACGTTTGAAGTTGTGTGAGTTTTCATGTGTGCTTGATATAATTGGTACGCAGTTTTTATTCGATTTGTGATCTGATTGTGATGAAAAAACATAGTGTCTTTAGTTGGGTGCTTTACTTAGAGTTCATTGAACCATGTATAATTTCTAAAATTGAATAATATTTGAGACATACCTTAACCATCTATTGTGTGCTACGTGTTACAATCACTACTAATTCAACTTGCGGACGTTAACATTAGATCTTGCGTAAACACTACGAGCAAAGCATAATTCGTTGATCGATATTGAGTTTTTAATAAATCTCATAGTAAAATACTCGTAACATATGCTTATATGATGATGATGTACTCCTTGCCGATGGCGACCAGTCTTAGCGAAAACCAGTTAACTTTGTCAGAGTTGTTATAGTACACAAATGTCACTCACTCTCACAATTCGAAAGAATGGTAAGCCGACACAACTAGAGGAGAGATCAGGTCCGATGGTTTTACGTGATCTCCGAAGCATGGGGATTAAGAACCAACTTCCAAACGCCGGGTTGTTATTAAGCATTTCTACAATCAGAAAAACTCATATTATGGAAATCATTGTTTTCGTCAGCCTGTCACAGTGCACTAGTGCACACAGACCTCTCCCTATTTAATATACATATCTGACAAAGTGTAAAAATATTTTAAGAAGCCTAAAATATTTGTTCCATTGTGCCTTTTCATATTTAGGACTTTATTCAATGTTATTTTTTACATTCTATTGTATGTTATATACTGACTATATTTATGTGACCTACGAACCTAAGAGATCGCACATCGAATGCTTTTGAGTGTGTAAAAATATTTATCATATTCGTTACTACACGTAAATGTTGTATTTTATGTTGTAGCATGATGGAAATGTTTGTAAAGATCAAAGTTCAGTGTCCGACCTACAAAATGATTTTCTTTATAGATTACTTGGCGTGGCAACGCTATATAAAAATATCCGTATTCACTGAATTTTTCCCTAACGTCCCTCTACCGTTATATCGGGGATTTGTACCGACATGTATTAAAATGATAAGGGTATAAAATATGTGGTGATCACTCTCTCGTCGTTCTAGCCGTTAGTGTGCATACGCTGCCAATCAAGAGTCGAAGTAGTCAAAGCAAACTTGAATATTTTCAGTCACCCATCATTTTAGATGATATATCTGTCACTTGACATGGCGTGTTGATATAATAATGAACAATTTAATACATAAGTTATAAAAACATACATAATTAATGTTACATATTATATTTTGTCGTGGTTTGTCCGCATGTCCTAAAAATAGTTAAACACTCAGTTCACTGAGAAGGACGTCCACCCACCCCGTCACTGATTTCCAGCGCCTACCGCAGTCGACTTGACTTTACGTCACCTTCACATTTTTAACGGTAGCGATGAGATAGAGATTAGATTATCTTTTACGTCATGTTATTTGGCAACAATTAATTAATAATTCATAGAACACAAATTGAATTTAACACAGCTTATTCTAATTTTTTTCGTGGGCCTTCAGCACAATATATGGGACTGGCTTGACCGAAATGATATCACGACCCCACGACACAGTGATAATCCATTTTTTGTTTGTTTTACACTGAGAAAGGGATTTTACCGAAACCTCAAGTGAGAAATTGAGTCCCTCACTCGAGACCAAGTTAAGGCCACTTGCATCTGCTTAGTAGTAGGTAGGTAGTAGGTATTATTGAGCCATAGTAATTATTTTTCATCAGGTAGCACGTCTGCTGCTTGTCCTCACACCTTTAAAAAAGTATTTTTTAGTATGAGCAGTAGGGTGTCCCTTATATGACAAAAAAAAATTTTTTTTCGAATTTCGAAATGCATACCCTCTATAATTTTTACTAATGCTATAAGATACTTAAATATAAAATTTTATCAATCTAGCATAATTGCAACCAGTGCCGACCGAGCTTCAAAGTTTAGTAAAAAACGTGTTTTGTCCTAAAATTTCAGTCTGCTATAATTTCACTGTAAATGCAATGAATTAAGTGAATAAAATTAAATAATTAATTAGATGAACATTAATCTTTAATTAAAAATATAAAGAAATAAGAATCATTCAGGGTAACTTCTTTTTACAGTAGTTTTTTTACAGTCTGGATACAATTTTAGATGTTCCTGGACACAGCGCAGCAAGAACTGTTTTTGTTCTTCTTCAGCCGTGATAAGTCCGTTAAAATCTTGCATTAATTTAACAGCCCTTTCAGCAGTATCATTTACAACTCTCAAATAACTTATTCTTCTTTTAGCCTCCAGAAAAGCAGCATTGTTATTCCAAGAAGATACATCTTCCTTTAGAAAACTGTCGTCGATCTGCAGTCGTGATAAAAATTGTTTGCTCTTTTCCGATACGAAATCATCCAGTGCTTTGTCTAAAAAAAAAGAAAAATAAGTTAAATAACAAATAAAAATCAACAACAATTTTGAAAATAAATAAATAAGTATTGGACATTGAAATTGAAATCCAACAAAAAGCTAATTTAACTTACCAAACAACTTTTGAGTCAGTTCTTCCTTCGACGGGTCATAGCGTTTGCTAAAATCCGAGATTTTGTCCCTGTTGAAGTTGGCAATCATCTTCTTCTTAGTTTGGTTGTCAACTTCATCATCAAATAGTGATAGAATGACTGTCTCTTCACATAAATACCACAAGTGATGGCTGAACTTGCTTATAGAAGCTTTAGAAATTGTTGCGTCAACTTTTTCATACTCTTTTAACATCTTCAAGAAGCGCAAATCTTGATTAGGTGCTTTGGTCGCCACTGTACATTCGAGCCAAGGTTTAACATACAATATTACGAGAAATAAGCAAACATCTTGTAGAGCCTTTTTGTCCTTCGCAGTTACTCTGCATTGTGACTGAAGTAAACATATTTTTAAAGAATATATTGCTCTCGCCATCCAGCGTGCCTGATGTATAGCTCCGGGGGGCCTTAGTTTTAATTTTTCCTCTGTGTCTCCTCCTAAAAATATTACACACAGTTCGACCAATTCGCGGTAATCATCTCTTACAAAACCTTTATCTAATTCTGCCTTATAAAATAGTAACAACGCTTGAATGTCTGTCTCGGCAACCCGTGCTTTTACGAAATTAAGAGATGGTTCAATTTTAGTACAATCAATGTTTTTCCAATTTTCTTGGAACTTTTTGAACATCGGAATATCTGGGCTACTAGTAATTTGCTTAATCTTGGTTTCAAAGACAGCTTTTAGGACCAATTCATAAACATGATGACGACAGGCGAAAAGCAACAATTCTCTTCCTAAAGTTTGCTCCAAAATAGCACAAGCTCCATGGAAACGGCCCATATTGGAAGCTGTTGTGTCGCAGCACATTATTTGCACTTTATCATAAAGGTTCCAGTCAAAGAGAGCTGCTAATACAGCCTTCGCTTGATGTTTTCCAGAAGAACTTTCTAGTTTCGGCACTGCAAGAAGCTACTCTCTATCGTCAAATGAAGCTATAACTGGCAAGCGTTCTTCTTTTGAACTCCGTACATCCAACCCCGGTAATAGTTTTCCATCCCAATGGACTGTGACTATGTCGGGTACATTGTTTTGGAAGTTAGATTTAATTGCTTCTGCCCTTGATTTTCTAATTTCAGTACGAATTCGCTGAATCGAGGATTTGTTAATACAGAAATCATCGCTGCTCAGACCAAGCGCTTCTACCACCGCATTAAGAATGTAAACGGTATCTCTAATGCTTAATTGGCATCGATCTAAAGCTGCAACTAGTTTAGGTGTTATAAGATTCTTTCTACCTCTTTTTGAACTTTGTTCATGGCAGGGAACGTCCGGCAAGCTGAGTTCAGAATTCAAGATCTGTTCTTCGTCTGAATCTTCTACACTGTCTAAGTTATTTGTGGTGGAAGTAGATGCAACAGCTAGTGATTCTCTTTGTCTTACAATCCTTTCCTCTTCTTCCAATCGTCGTTGTCTAGATCTTTGTTCTTTTTCCGCCAATTTTTTATCTACACCACCTAAGCATCCCGGTCGACCTGGCTCTCTCTGTTTCATTAAAAATAATTTATCTTCCTCTATTTTCATTCTCTCAAAAGCATCAGCATGTGCAATATCAAACAAATTATCAAGATTAATTATAAAATTGTTCTCACGACTCTTAAACGTAATCTGAGTTTTCTTACAATTTTTTTGCAACTCTCTCCAAACATGATATAAATCAATAAGTTTCTTCACGCAGTTAGGAAATGCCCTTGTTGGAATTCTTGCTTTTTCCTAATATATGATGCACTCCCTAATCACAAGATTTGCACTTTCACTAACAGTCAATTTAACCTCACGAATATTGTAAAATAGGACTGAGAGAACTTGTCGATTAGATGGTAATTTTGCACCATTTATTTGGTAGCTAGTCAATCCGATAAGAAAAATATTTTGTTTATCACTCCGTAATTCCACCGACATGTTTACGCACTAAACAATGAAGCACTAATAGTCTCAAAAATCACGTACGAAATGGCAAATGAAACATGTCGTAACAGGTCACTGGGCAGTACTTAAGCAACTTGTATCGACAAGTTTAAATAGCAAGTCGGCACGGGTTATCGTTTATATATCGAACTAATATTTTTTTCTAGACAATATAGGGTTATTACGAAACTTTTAAGAAGGTATGCGTAAAAAAATGTCGAACTTGAAATTTAAGGGACACCCTAATGAGCAGTAACAAAATTTTATGAAGGTGATGACTCTTAATATAAAATTGAAAGACGGGCAGTTACGAGAGTGTTATGGGAATGATCCGATCCTTTCACAGAATGTTAAAATAAAGTTGATATACCCAAGGGTGTACCCATCTTTAGGTTAGATACACAATGAGAACATTAGTTAATATTTGTTTTTAATATTACAATGCCTTATTTTTAACTTTAAAATGCCTGTTTATTGAGATAAGTCAAATCAGAGTTAAATCTGTTAACTGTGTAACAAAGAGAGCTGAGCATTCCATACGTATGAGTTGTTGCTAATTTCAGATGTGTTTAATTACAAATAATGCTTTTAAACAACGCTACCATGTGTTTAGAAGACGCTTTCTAGACTAGAATTAAACATTTTCTGTACTGTATTTCTATGTCAATATATGAAAATAGACATAAAATATCTAGAGAAATGTACATATTTGTGGATACTTTTATTTCAATTGATCTGAAAAATCTAATATTAATCCACGAAATTACAGGTAGGTAACGCGTGATGGTAGACAGCAGATTAGATATTTGGCATTAAGCCTTACTGGATGTACTAACGAGCGGCCTTGCTCTTGAATTCAATCTAATATCAATCCAATTCCAATGTTGATATCACCCATAATACTCTTAAACACAATACCATCAAGTAGTATTGAAATTTGAATTGGCCGGCGATTTTGTCAATACAAATGAAGTTAGCGACGTCATCGGCCGAATTAGTGGCATTCATTACAATAAATCAAAAGTAAAGGCTCTAAATCGTCAATTGTTTAAAAAACCAGGTCAATAAACCAATACTGTAAAAAAATTGACTTGTAACTTTCCTATTTTTTTTGTAAGCAAATAATTTAAAGTAAATTTAATGGGAAAGGCAAAATGGATATGTGTTTTTTAATATTTTCGTTATTTAGATTCCAATGCATGTCAGCGATTACAAGATAATGGGAAAGGGAGAAGAATAGTAAATGGGTTTCCGATAGTCATCAACTGCACCATTTTTAATTGAAAACCTAACATTTTAGATTGCAAACGTGATTCTTAGAGATAAAATGCTGTACGTCCCCGTTCGAGCCGGACTTATTCGTACAGAGAAACGCACAGCACTCTAACCTAACAAATTTAAATTTTATTAGATATTATGAAAGTTTTTCATATTGTACTGAGAAATAACTGCTTTAAAGAAACGTTGCGCACGGACTTCAGCTTCAATGAAACACACTGGATTCGGAGCAGCAAAGAACTAGTTCATGATGCCTGCGGTAGACAGAAGTTTGGTAGTGGTGATCACCAGTAGCGGCGTTTAGTCCATCCAAGATTAGAATTCTACTAGTGATCCAGATTTATAAGCGAATTCATAAACAACATGGTATAACTAAATTTTTCTCTAAATGACATTTGAATAATAATAGTTTTATCAAAAATAAGTGTTTACAATCAAAACAAATAAAAATGTTTTCGATTAAATTCCTTTCTCGTGTTTTCTATGATTGTTGTTTTTATTATGGCTACATAAGTGACGCGATTCAGATTTTTTATAAAACCTGAAACAAAATATTGTTTAATTATATACTCATTTATTTATACCTTTATTCAACACCATTAAAAATTCATGACGAAATCAATAAATAGTTAAGGGAAAGAGTAATAGGTATTCCAAGTTCAAATAACACACTGTTTCCAGCATGTCCATAAAATAGCATCATCAACAGCCTTTTACAGTCCACTGCTGGACATAGGTCTCTTCTTAACAAGGAGGTTTTCACCTACTACATGATGCTGGCCAGACGGGTTGGAATAGAAGTTTTTCAAGTTTTCTTTCTCTTTGTAGTGACATTTTTCTGAATAGTTTGGTCCCTTAGTCGCTTCTTACTACACCCATGGGATGAATAGGGGTGGTAACACTACGTATTTTTAATCTGTCATTACATAGACGTACTTTATTGTATATACTTAGCATAGAACAAAAGATAAGTTACAAATGTGTAGACGAAACAATCGAAACGATCTCTCGCGTTATCTCTTCCAGATAAATAAACGGCAACCTAATATTGAGTATTTAAAAATATTAGGTTAGTCTACATAATAACACATTATCCTGTCAATATTTAAAATTATGAATAAAACATTAATACATAAATATGCACCAATTTTCGTTATATACATATACTGAGAAATACTTTTAAAAGTACATATTAAGATTGACATTTATTAAAGTCAATAAGTAAAGTTTAAAATTAGTTTAAAAAAGTAAAGTTAAAGTTTAAAATTATAAATAAAACATTTATACATAAATATGCACCCATTTTCGTCATATACATTTACTGAGAAATACTTTCAAAAGTATATATTGAGATTGTCATTTATTTAAGTCAATAAGTAAAGTTTAAAATTAGTTTACTAAAGTAAAGTTAAAGTTTAAAATTATAAATAAAACATTCATACATAAGTATGCACCCATTTTCGTCATATACATACGAGTATACTAAGAAATATCAAAACTAACTTTTAAAAGAAAAGTACATATTGCGATTGACATTTATATAAGTTAATAAGTAATATGTAGGCACCATCTACCTTTTGCTTAATTTAAACTGAAAGATAAAAGCTAAAAATCGACGCTAACCTATTTTTGGAAGAAGCTCGAAGGAAAAGTTATATATAGCACCCTTATGAGGTATGAAAATAATGTGAATAATTTTTACCATTTTTCGTTATGACTTACACACCTACCTTATTTTATTTAATGTAATAAGCGGTGGCATTTACAAAACGTTAAAAATTTACAAAGCGCTTAATGGATTAAGTAAAACCTTAAAATTCGGCTGTACCTCAAGTTTTCGTTAGAGATTATGATGATGTTCCTCTAGTCGATTTCGGCCACGGTGGCCAGTCTCAACGGAGACCAACTACGCAAGAGATATTATAGTGTATAAGAGCGTACACAAACACAGGTACACCCTCTGTTTCCTAACACTCAGATATGCTGGCTATCCGACATGCCCAGAGGGAGAGAAAACGCAGGATCGATGGCTTTACGTGCTCTCCGAGAGAGCTGTAATCCCAACTTCCAACTCCGGGCTGCTATTAAGGCGGCGTCTTCTCACTTTGGAAATTTAAAAAAATCGATTTTTTTTTTTAAATTAAATTTTAATTAAATTAATTTTTTAAGAATCGGAAGGTCCATTTTATGGAGCAGGCATCGCTGATTAACCCGAGGTAAGGTTTTTTCATGATTTTACTGCAACCAAAACTTTAAGCGCGTTTATCTCAAAACAAGTTGAAGAAATTTCGGAAACTATCCGGCCGATCGTCGTGAAATTTAAATGACATATTCTTCATAGTTATGGCTATAGCGCATATCATCAGATTTTTGAAGTTTCGATTTTAAGAATTGTTTGTTTACAATAAACTGCAAAACAATCGCGTTTTCTTTTTACTTTTTCGAAAAACGTGCACCATTTTGTTATTTTCGCGAATTTCAAAAATCTGATGATATGCGCTATAGCTACTGACATACTAAATCTAAAACAGTTTTATTTTTTTGTTTGAGATGACCCGTCTCGGAGATACCATCAACAAGCCACGACCATTTCATTTTTAGACGGGTTTTTCGATGCTACTGTTGTATTATAATAATTGTAAAAAAAAAATAAAAAAATTTCATGTACTTGAAAGATGTGTTTATTATATAGGATCCATTTTATCCTATAATTTTAAGCAAAAATCCTCGAAAAAATCGCGAAAATAGCCTATTTTCGAGGTGCCTAAAGTGAGAGTCTTAAACTTTTTTATTATCAGAAAAGCTCAACATTTTTCTGGCCAGACCTGTGTATCGAACCCAATCGATTATTAGTGAGCAGTCGCATACACTAAACGCCATATCAACGAGGCAGTCCTTAAAGATAAGTACTCTTAAGACTAAAGGTTTTTACTGAGAAACATCTTTATGGAATGTTTACGGTTAAATTAAAAAGTTCTGTAAAGTTACTGACTGTCAAGGATTTCTTATTAGAAAGAATTACGACCGCTTACAAAAATAAATCTGAACAGTAAAGTACAAATACATGCAACAAGAACAAATGATTTTATAGTTTAAACGATCTTTTACTTATTTTTATTATTTTAACGAAATAACAAAATATAATAAAAATCCAGTTCAAATCCCACAATGGACAACACTCTGTGTGATCCACAAATTTTTGTTCTGAGTCTGGGTGTTCTTTGTGTCCGTTTCTTGTATGTTTGTAAAATTTCCCACGACACAGGATTTATTCCTAATGCGGGCGTTGTCTTTTAAAAAAAGGCTGGTATGTATAACTTTTATGTCCAATTTTTAAAAGTCAAAGCAAAACTAAAACATGGAAACATTGATTTAAAATATTTCTTTTGTTAGTTGATTATCATCTATTACAGGTTCTAAATTGTTTTTTAATTAATATATGTAACCAAAATTATTTAATATATAATATATGTACTTAGAAATCACCAGAAAATTATAATTATTTTTAGTTAATTGTATTGCAGCGGCATTTTGTTGTGCACTTTTATATTAATAAATCTCTTAGCGCGTTATTCGTTAGTTAAGTTGTTAAGTTGTTAGATGCAAATATTTATTTAACGCCCAAATAGTCTGCTAAAGCAAAAAATAATTTACAAGGAAGAAACTTGTCGAGCAAAACATGAGAAGAAAACCAGGCCTTAGCATAAATTTTAATTATGCCACTTCAGTTTTTCATGGCTAACTTCGTTACGCTTAAGCCTGGCATCCGTAAAAAGCATCTGATTATCATATTACATTTCTGGACTAAAAATGGGGGATTAACTTGAAATTATGATTCATGTTTATGTCAGCAATATCAAAGAAATATTTATAATATATTGTTATGAAATAATTTTTGTTGGAAATTCATTAATAGCGATAATTTCATTCGTTTTGGCAAATATATGTTTGTTTACAATGGTAATTCATGATAAATGAATAATATTATAATTAAATGTACAGTCTATACACGCTGAATCCTCTGTCAATTACTACTTACCATTTAGTGCATCTACCTCATCTTTTCTCTGCATTGCCCAATCGGTTGACTGGCAGGCATTAAGTTCGCCGATGTCCACCGTCAGTATTTGTGCATACAGTTGTTAATAAATAAAATAAAAAAATAAAATGCAAGCAGTAACAATTGCAAGGCAAGCAGCGCAGGCACAGAAAAAAAATGCTTATATATTTAATATAAATAAGCATTTTTTTTTCTGTGCAAAAATTAATATAACGGTAGCATTATGAAGACGTTTAAAAAATTTATAAAAAGACATCACAGGAAAATTCGAATTCTTTTTTCATAATTTTTTTTTCACAATTTTCCCGAATGTTAAAACAATATCCAAGCAAATTGAGTAGACAGCGAACCACGTTATCCTCTTAAGCTTCAGGACTAAAAAGGACAGAAAATTACATACATGATAAAATAACAACACAATTTCAGCTACAACTCCCCAGTTGACTTGTATATTGACGAAAAAGATGGACTCACTTGAATGTATACCTCAGACTTTATCCGTATGCGTTACATATATAGGTTTACACACATATAAAAAGAAAGTCTCGCCATATCCCAATGGGCCTATAGGGGCAGTTTTCTTGATGAAACTTGTGTGTTCTAGTCAAACTTGTCTAACTGTATTCACGTTTTAGAATGACATTTTCATTGATCTTTTGTTTCTAGCGTTTATTAATGAAAAAAATAATCATTTCGTTGATAAGATACATAAATAGAAATCCATTAACACGACCAGTATATACTACTTACTTCATTTATTCGATTACATTTTTGTAATTTGGAATGCCCAAGAAAAACAAATGTATTTCTAAAATTATTTAAAATAAACTCTTATATTTTTTATGCATTTACATATAGGTATGTATGTCTACATGAAACTTAAATATTTCAAGTTCCATTTTTTTCATTCGTCAAATTTTCACAAAAATGTTTGCAAAGAATTTTTCTCACGTATTATATAGATCCCTTGTCAACAACAGGAACTGTGGATAAACGTCTTCTGTCGCTCGTTATTCTTGTTAATTTAAAATTGTTTACTTTGGCATGAATTCTCTATAAGGGTAAGCATTTAGTTGTGGTTAGGATAGGATGTAAAATTTATATTTATTGTAATTTGATTCTCAATATGATGTGAAAATTTACCGTGGCAGAGTCATGCTACGACACATATTCGTGGTTTCGACCAGAATAATAACATGAATGACTTTGAGGAAAACCGGTGTTAAGTAAGTTTTTCATTACTTTTTAACCAACAAGTGAGGTTATTGATAGCCACATTTTTTTATTCCTCTCAATTCTATTAAAGGGAGACTCAAAGGGAATTAACGGTGGCAATAAACTTGTGTCATTTGAGTAACAAGTGACACGTCTGCTTGTTTGTCCTTTTTCTATACAAAATTCTGAAGTTATTATACAATACCTATAGAATAACTAGAATTCAATTTAATTAAAACGGGATTATAAAATAATTTCTAATAATTTAGCGTCTTAAGAAAACTTACTTGCGTGTTAAACAAAAAGTTTTATAAGAAGTATTATTATAATAATATAAGTTATTATTGCAAATTTTCATAAACTTCAGCATCTTTTGTTCATTCTTAATCATGTTAACTATAAAAAAAGTTTATACTAAGTGCTGTAAAGTAGTAACAAAACTATGTATGCTTTCACATCCGTCCATTTCCTCTGTTACGACTTCACTTCAAATAAAATTCGTCTGGCCACCATTACATTTTATGTGATAGCAACAATCTTAATGTCTATTCTTTTAAGTCCTTTCAGTTTCGATCTTCAAAAGTATCATCACGGTCCACGGCATTACTTTTTGTCTTATGGTATTTCATGCCATTACATACGAGTATACCACTTTTTACCATAACATTTTTCAGAATTTTGTATTCATAATCCTCCACGTGACATTTTTCGACGACATTTCGAAATGGATAAGTCTGTCATTGTATTTTTTAAAACAGTCGTTACAAATTCTTGGTATTTATTTTCCTTAAAAAAAATAAGAAGAATTTAAAAAGAGAAGCTTTTCCTTTTCCTTCCAAAGAAGCAGTAACACTGCTGATAAGTTTTGTCAAATATTACTCTTCAATAAGACCGTAGATTATATTGAAAAAGGAATATCCGTTATAGTAATTAATGAACTTTTTATTTTAATTGATTACGATTATAACTTTAGCATATATTACAATAATTACTAATGTCTTTGTTAACCTAAGAAACACTTATTTACAATTTCGTCTTAACCATTACGCTAATGTCGCTTTATAATTTACTTTTGTAATAAATAAATAAATATTCACAGTTGGCCTCACAATATTAAAAAAACTATATTTACATAAACATAATATTAGTGGCAGCCAACTTTTCAGGTCAATACGTTCCTTACAACCGAAAAAAACTAACCATGAAATCGATTCCATAAATAAATTATTATATGCGTCGATTGAATCTACCTACGCAATATAATTATACAGTTTCTACAACGTCTATTGATATATATATATATATATATATATGTATGTAGAGCTTTACAACCATAGTTCTGATCTATTCTATTTCATCAAAAATGGTTAGGCTATTTGCTAATATAATATATTGTTACTTTTAACTAGTTTAAATTCTCAAAGCCTGACTGCTTTGGTGCTGAAAGGTGGTTTGTGTAATGGTTTTTGTAAAAACTACTTGTAATGTGGAATCATTTACGTTTCAATATACTTTTAATTCCTCTTCGACTGAAAATATTGTGAGACTGGAAAAGCTACAGATCAAAACGAGTATGATATACAAAAATGTCAAACAATTATGGCATCCGTCACAAAATGAGTGTACGTAAGATTCCGACACCTTATTTTGTGAAGAATTGATGTCGCCTAAAAAAGTTGAACCTCCTTGAGATCTTGCCTGAAGGAAGGACGTATTCGTTAATAATTTTTGGAATGTTTGTTACTGTAATAACGCAGAAGTATAGTCTTGGTTGTGTTCTCATACGATCTTTATCCTTGCGTCATACGATCATAGCACAGTATAAAAATTATAAAGATAAATATATAAAGAATTTATGTAACTTTTACCTCAGAACAATTCGTTATCCTATTCATTGAAACTATTGAGTAAAAGTTTTATTTTTGGCCGTTTGTTAATAGGTATTATACACATATAGATATGTAACCAACTTATCGTTATCCACTGTTGAACAAAGGTCTCCCCAAGGAATACCAACCTGCTCAGTTTGGAGCAGTCCGGGCCTATCCACTGCCAGTCACTTCCTTCAAATCGTCAGTCCTGCACACGCGTGCCTAATCGTGATTTCTACTCTAGCACATTGCCGCTTCAGTGACCATCAATTCGCCTGGAGACTTACTGGTACCTTCTATTTCAGCGTACTGATTCTCTGCGCGATATCGATTATTCCTATGTCGCTTGTAAATCGTAAGTGTGGGAGGTGCTGATCGTTAATATTGATTCCCCGTCTATTCCAATCTGTGTGGGTATCTTGAAGACGTTTTCCAATATTGCCGATTCGTAAACTCCCTGTCTTACCCCTCGATGCAATTAGATTGGTCTTACGTTTTTTATGGTACCTTGACGGACATCGTTGCGGCTTCGTAAACGCATCTCATTATTTTGTACACACCGACTGGCGACCAGGCATCTCTGCATGGATCCCATGACAGGTCTCGACACTGTCGAAGGCTTTCTACTCCATATACGCTAGGCAGAGAGGTTGATAATACTCCTGAAATAAGTGCTTAGTCGTACAGTAATGGAGTAATATCACTGTAATAGGCTTCCAGTTGTATCGATTAATGTTTTGAGGGTGACTTTGTACTACTCCTTGTGTAACTGTCCTCAATTCTGAGGGTCATGATCCCTACTTAGAGATATTCTGCAAGTGACCATCTATTCCTGCCTTGTGCAGCGTGTAAGGCAGTATGGATCGTAGTATTGAGAATAGAGCAAACTAGATCTGTCCGTGACCTTTCGAGTTTATTTTTCTTCCTTCTTTCCCCGTAATTTCGCTAAATTATATTCTGCGGAGACATATGTATGTTCCTTTGGGTAGATACGTTGGTACGGTGCTCTGTCCAGGGTATTCACAGTAATTTCTTTCAGCGCCTCATCTCGAAGGCATCAATGCGCTTACAGTCGGCTACTTTCAACTTCTACGCCTCGACACCGTACAGGAATATAGGAAAGACGAAATTTTGTACTAGTTTTATTTTTGTCCTTCTCGAAATGTTACGGTTCTTCTATATATCATCCAGGTTAGACATTGTGTTCTCAGCCTTATCAATGCGTCTTTTCAAATGAAAAGACGATGTTAGTGATGTTGGAGTAAAGGTAGATAAAGTCCACTGTCACTTCAAGGTTAGGGAAATTTTATGGTTCCAGTTGCGCAATTCTGTCAACAACTATGTCTTTTGTTTTAGGCCTATCATTTTTAAGGAACAATTATTATTATACATCTTGGCCTCATCTAGAGCTAAGAGAGTGGTATCGTCTACGTAACGGATATTTGAAAGTTTGACGTCACCTACGGATACGCCGCCGTTTAAGTCTTGGAGTATTCACGCAAGGGTATACTCACCGTAGATTTTAAACGAAAATGGAGCCAATATATAGCCCTGGCATACTCCTTTATCGAAGGAAAATGGCTTTGAGAGATTTGAGTCCACCCTGACATATAATATCTGACTTTGTACATAAAGATTGAAATAAATTTAGGAAAAGAAAAATAACTGATTATACATTACTGTTGACATCTTGTATACGTACAAATTATCGCTGTAATTTTATGTAACGCTATATTCAGGCGGTAATTTAATTATTCAGTTACCTTATTTCTATAGAGAGTATTATATTGTATTTAAAAGTTAAAATAGCCATGTTAATGTCTGTCCCCGTATATTTTCTTGTGATTATGTGCTTTTGTTTACAATTTTTAGTACGACGTTCCCTCTTACTCTTAATTGAACTACAGTTCTCAATAGAATAATATAGTATAATTTTCAATAGTACTTTTAAGTTTATTAACAATGCAAAATATCGACAAATGATTACCTTGCTATAGTCGTTATAATGGGCTGACATCTACAACTGCAGTTATTGCCTCAGTCAGCTCAAGCTAGACTCTAACAGATAATAATTCACAGACTTTAAAACAAAGCCACAATGACTGTCATGCCTTTTACGTCCTCAAGCGAGGTGTGAAAAAGCATCTCACAAGGCCACCATAGTGTAGGGCACCATATTGCGTTGTTAGCATTTGCAATGAGTATAGTGACCACAACTCTTGGATTCTATTCATGCTTTCCATGAGGCAGAGTAGAGTCACTTTGGCTGGTTCTTAAGACAGAAAAAAAAGAAAACTATATATTGTTATACTCTGAAGTGATATATTTATTTTTAACGTTTTTATTTTTCTTAACGTACCGAAATTTTTAACTTCATTTCTTTTTATAAAGTTTCTATTTGTGTATTAATTAAGATAGGCGTTTATTGGATTACGCAGAATTATTAAAAGTAGATTCGACGGGTAACTTGATTGGCGTTATAAACTAAATCAAAATACAACTATATTGATCACCTAAAAATTATTTAACTAGAGATGTTAGACTAGTAGATGGAATGGATGGAAATGGTGTAAGCGTGAATGTTGTCCTTTTCTTTCTAAAACTAGTATTAGGTATGTTTTATTGATTATACATAAAGTTGAAAATAATTTGAGTGAGTTTGGATGAAAGAAAAAGATGGAACGGCTAATTAAGAGTCCGTGAAATAGCGTTATTTGGATTGATTGTCGATTTTTAAATTGAAGCTATACGGTTTTATAATATGTGTTTATTTGAAAATCTCTCATGTAGGCGTCTAAATTGTCATTTCATGGCTTAGAATATGTAACTGTATTCGGATATGTTTTTAAATTTGATTTTACCATATTCGTGCATTCTGTAATTTCGTTATATTTTACTCCACTCAAATCGAAATCTGTGTAAATCATTGTAATTACATTTCATATCATTTTTTAAAAGCATAATTCTATTTAAATTTGCTAATGTGTTCGAACACATATCAGATACTGTGTGTGTCTGATAGATACAGTGTAATTTCGGATCACAGTCAAAATAGAATATTGCTTCTATTTTAGCTTGACTAAAATAGAAGCAATATTCTTATTAAATATTGTTAAAGGAACACATATCTGACGTGTGTTAGATATGCGTTCGAACATATGTCAAATACTGTGTGTGTCTAATAATCATTGTGTAATTTTAGATCACAGTTAAAATAGAATGTTACTTCTTTTTTAGCTTGACTAAAGTATAAGTAACATTCTGTTTTAATTTGTTAAAGGAACACATATCTGACAAACCATATAAAATTTCATGCCATAGTTTTTTTCAACATCACCGTCATCAACACCTTTTCGTAGTCCACTGCTGGACATAGACCTTTCCTTTGAAAAGAGATTTTAGCCTACTATACCACGCTGGCCAGATGGATTGGAATAGGGTTTAAGTCAAGTTTTCCTTCTTTTCGTAGCGCCAGTGTCGTCTCACACTCGTATTCTTAAACCGTCACCACACGACAATTTTTGTTTTTTTTTATCACTTTTAATTTTACGTTACTAAATATTTCACAGAAGTGGTCTAGTAAATAATTTCCTATTTAAACATACATATTTATAGATGATTAGTTCTAAGTAATTGCTCTTGTTATAATAAAAATTTCTTCAATCTATGTAATCAGCTGCTGATAAGGAAGGGTCCTGATTAATGAGTTTACCGTTCGAGGTATTTGACATTTAGGAAAAAATTGTCATGTCCAAAAACTATAAATTCGAGACTTGCTTTTTTATACTTAAGGTCAAAGGTTCTTAACCTAATGTATTTTGTAAGAATCAATATTATTGTAGTCACGCTGAAGTTATTTTGTTGAGATCATACGAGTATATATCCTTCCAAAAACATAGTGACAAGGTGTCAGAAACTCAGTATGTTCCAAATGTAATATGGATTACAAGTATATGTCATCGTCATCATCAACAGTTTTCACCAGTCCAGTGCTGGGCAGAAGCCTCTCGTTTGACAGGAAGTTTTGGCTTTCGGTTGACAGAAAGGTTGTTAAAGAGTTATTTAACTTTTCCTTCTTTTTGCAGTGATGTTGTCCTGCTTAGTGTGATGTTGTCGTCACCCCTTACGACACCCATGAAATGAATAGAGGTAGTGATACTCTGTATTCTCAATCCATCACCACACGGATATATTATCATAAGGTGTATGTATATTATGATAATTGTGAATCATGCATGGAAAGGCAATCTTGTCTTTTCATTTTTCTGCCTTTAGTCACCTATTACTGGGTGTAAATATTTTCATAAGCACGTCAAGCAATGTTATTCAAAGAGGGTATCTCACCTCCAATCAACAATGTGTGGTGTCAACCGATTCTCATTAATCTTATAAGAGAATTAAAACTGTAAGTAATAGTACAGTTCCTGCTTTGACTGCCAACTGCTGTTGTAAAAATTTAAATAAATATTAACTCTATTCTGTTCTCTTAGTAAGATATACTGAAAGGGAAGTTTATTATAAGTGTATTATAAATGTGTGTATAAGCACGATTCTGTTTAATCTCAATGACGCAAGCGTCCCACTTTTGCCTTACTAAAATAATTTTGATAAGGTGTCATATAAATTAGCTGCCATTTTCTGAGTTGAACGACAGGGCAAGGAATTTTTGGGAAAAGCAATTAAATTAAAAACAAACGAACGTGAAAACTGTCCTATTAGTAAGAAGACCAGTATGAATGAATAAAAAGCCTCCATTTAAAATATTGTTACGAAAGTAATCGCTACTGATTGTATTCGTTGTACTACATTTTAGTATTTTAATAGCCATTAATTGAACTTTTAATTATATGTTTAATTTTTATAAATTTTTGGGGAACAAGAGTATTCATTCTGTATAAAGTGAAAATAAATAAATATTCAATGGGTATATTACAATATATTTTTTCTTGGTAGTAACCTAACGATGTTTCTTTTACGATAGGTAGACTCGCGGCAATGTCTTTAACCTATATTTTGTCTCGGAGTATGGCGTGGCGACAGGTCAGTTTTGGAGAGTTCTAACACACATCGTGTGATTCGTTACTGATTACTATTTATCGACCGGGGTGAGTTGTTTATATGTCTAAATACAATACTATTGGACTATTGGTAGCTCAGGGACGGGTCAGCCACACAAAATCGATATAATTTAGTACGCAGCTTGCGTGTAAGTAAACATTCATGTGTAGACATTCATGTTTTTTTTAATCATAGTATTAAGTTTTGCCTTGATAAAAAATGGTTGTATTACAAAGGTTTGTGACATATCTCAGTATTTCAACTATCCATAGATATAAACTTGTGGATAAGCCCTGGTATTCTTGATCGGTTGCGTAGTAAGAAATATGAGCTCTTTTCACTTTGGGACAAATTATTAATTATCGGTAACTTTTAACAGTTAACAGATGGATGTAAACCTCTTTTTGGAGAGGAATTTTTGGCCTGTTGTACTACGCTGGCCAGATGAGTTGGTATAGAGTTTGTTCAAGTTTGCCTACTTATTACAGTGATATTATCTTGTAAAGTTTATTTCTTTAGGGGACTAAAGAAACAAACTTCTTACGATGTCCATGAGACGAATAGGATGGTGACACTCTGTATTCTGATCATGCTGCAGTAAATAGGTTTAGATATTTGTCAAAACTTACTTTGAAAAATCAATAAATTGTGAAAATTGCTTTGAAGTTGGGCACTTATTTTACGTCACTGACATGTTATGAGCTAAGCCAGAAAGTAGTTAAATAGTAAGATATTGCTGACTACACTGACACTGCTAGCAGAATTCTTTAGAATTTGTCAAATTAGAGGGATTCCGTTTACTTAATTTGCAACCAAGGAAGAGTGTTTAAAGGCATTATAACACTTATGAGTGACATGTTTGTTGAAATTAACACTCATATGAATCATTATTTAACAACCAAACATATTTTAATTGCGATTTTAATAACAATTTTAATTATTCTGTGTCTAAGTCGCATCTTCAAATATATAAAATTGTTTTAAAAGTCACATTTATGTCAATCTCATTTCGAATAATTATGAGGCTATACACAACGACAAACTTTCCTTTTTTATAAAAGGTTAAGCCTCTTAATTGTTTTCAAATATAATACAAATTTGAATTCAATTAATCAAAGAAAAGTCGGATCAATAAAATTTATTAATTGAATATTTTAAAACATTCGACTCTCATAATAATTTATTGAAATAATTACATTCAGTACTGCCATGTGTATATTAATATTTATTATGCGTTAATAGAACCTAATAGTATCATAGTTTTAATTGATATTTAGAATAAGAACCTTATATTTCAATGTGACCACTCGTAATATATGAAAACTTACAAATTACTACGTGATTTTGACACAATGCAAATTGAGTTGCTAATTTAATCATTTAAACATAATTTAATTAACTAAAAACAATTATATAGTTATAAAAATGCAACCAGGACTAACCTCATGCTTTATCAGTGAACTAAAGAACAAAATCTTAACATGTTACAAGTACCTTTTCGAATAAAGTTTATCAGAATTACAATATTTCATAAGGCGATCTTTTAAAGATATTAAGGAAGATTTTATCGATTTCTTAATCAAAAATACTTAACAATGTTACGGTTCTATTTCACCACTTTAAATTGGCTTTTAACGAACCCTGAAGTATTTTCCTCAAGTTGAAATTTTCGTCTCTAACCCTTTCTTCGTAATGTTTTAATAAATTGTAAGGTTCAGGTATGATTTATTTGACAATTCAGAAAGTCTTAAATTACTTGTAAGCAGGAAATCACATAACTTTTAATATTTAAAGCTATAGTTACTGCGCTTGATGTAAATTTTAAATTCTAAAGATATTAAATATTATTTCCTAAACAATTTTAAATGTACAAAATATGTATATGTATATCTCACGGTCTAATTTTTTATAGAATTATGTTTTGTCTTAGAGTCTTAAGTACATGATAGTTTTATTGTAGTTCTGAAAAAATGTTGTTGGCTTTATATAATGTGTAGACATAAAAAATATTCGCACACAATACTAGTCGGTATATTATAGAAATTCTATTCAAACCCTTGAGTACGTACAAGAACATATCTGTTGCATATTGGTATTGACACGAACATGCTAAACATGTATGAACTGAATGAGATTTGAATCCAATCGATGAAGAATTTATTCCATTGTATATTATAGCCTTATTGTGTAAATGTATGGATAATTGGATCTGGGATAGTTTAATTAAACTCGAGTTTAAGCGCATATATATATATATATGCGCTTAAACTCTAAACTATGCGCTTAAACTTATGTGTGTGCGTGTATGTTACATATATATAACATACACGCATAGTGATTGCACGGATAGCGTGGTGGTGTAAGCGTTCAGCTTCCTACTGCTCTGTGTATTGTTGGTTCCGTGGGACAACACTTTTGGTGATCCATAATCTATTTTTCGGGCCTGGTGTTCGTCGTATCCGTTTTATAAAGATACGGGGCTGCCATCACTATTTTAAATTTCATTGAATCTAAAAAGTTTATAAAGTCCATTACTTAGGTTTTAAACAAAAACATGTCGGGAGCATAAATCCATACATTAAAAGGTATTCGTTCATCTTAATCCCGGTGAGGTTTTATGAAACTAAATAGGCCGAGACAAACAAAAATTTCCTCTGACATGATATGATAAGTTATATTATTTCAAAGAGCTGTCATTATATAATATTGTATTTTTTGTTACGTAAAGAAATAGTTGAGTGATACTTATTTCAATCGGATCAAATTTATCATTTCACTAAATATTAATGATACTGTGATATTGAAACCAGTTTTAGAAGAAAAACTCAATGTTTAAAATTGCGCCATCACGTTACCTTTAGTAATTGGATTCCGCAATAAATTAAATAAAATTTGTTTACACTGTTAAGAGCCCTGAAGGCAATACGGTGGTTTATTAATGCATACGTTAAAAGCAATCACTTTATTTTAATTGTTTTCCATAAATATTAACATAGATGAAATATATCAAAATAAGTGTCTAGGGCTAGACAAATTTGATGTCCTGTTGTGACTGTATCTGGAATAAGCAGAGGTCTCACAAATAACTATTTTAAGCTAAATATTTCAATTGGACTCACATAAAGCGGTTATCCTGACAATAAAATATTTTTTTTATGTAAACAGAACTTGGCATACTGAACAGCTTGAGCATTTAAGCTGGCAAATACAAATATAGTAAAAGTTAGGTAAGAGGGAAAATATATATTATCCTGGTATTGTAAATAATGTCTTAGCTGTATGAGAATTCATACTTGTAACTTCGAGTAACTGTTGTGACATTGAAGTCCAACATTTCTGACGTATGTATGAAGGGTACGAATATTTATGAATCGTTTTTACTCTCAGTCAATTATATTTTTTTTACCATAAGTTAAACTACTTTAAGAAAAATGATGGACATTTGACTACTAAATGATATTTTTTAAATATTCTCGCACTAGGAATGACTGTTGTCTCGAGAAATTTCATAAACAAGCTCATAAAAGACACTCGAACTATAGATTCCTATTTGAAGTAAACATATACTAACATACTGTATGAAAATCAATCTTCGATGTTTGGCATTTCTTGGTGGCCTCGACCACTTTAACCATTTCATCAATTTAAAATCTGTACGTTACTCATACTTGACGCTCTGACAGCTAAAGACTTACACACATAAAGCACTGTAAGTTACTTTACTAATTAAACATCCGTAAGAGCGTGCACAGACAGAACAAATAACCAGTGACAATTTGTATTTCGACCATTACTTTCGAAGACTATAACATCTGTCAGAGCATGAAGCCAAGGTTATAGTGCGGTTGGTATGACTACGAAGTCTAGGTTATGACACTTTGAGTATTCACGTTTTTAAAAACATTGAAACCTCCAGAAATTTTGTTTAAACTTCAATTCCTTAATATCACGTTAAATGTTAACACGTATTTAGTCAATTTATAACTTTTAACATTGAGACATAATCCAAAAAAATTTACGAAGTGTGAAATTACAATTATATGTTATGATAGGAGTACAGCAATAAAGTATCTCTAATTTTTCAAGTTACCATAAAATTGCTTTTTAGAAACCAAATACGTAGGGAAGGGCTATGAAAACCGATACTCTATTGTTTATATGACCTATTCCGCTAGAGAACAATTCTATAAACAAATGTTTTTGATATTTAATATCTCTAGTTACATGATTTTCTTTATATCGGGTTTTTTAAATTAGTTTATTCAATAATTTATCAACGACGTTGTAACCGTCAAAATTTTTAACTCTCTTTTTTACTAACATAGCTTTTAAGTTACCATTTTCCTTATTATGAAAAAATATGTAGATGTCATGATTCTGAAAGAAAATTCAATTTCCTGAATAATATTTTGGACATAAATTCGTAACGATTGTGAACGTTGGCAGGTACAAGTCGAGTGATTCGAATGGCTGTTATTTGTTCTTCTTAATTCCATTGCGAATTACAATAAAAAACAAATATTTACTAGTAATCTTATTAAAGTTGTTTACTACACCATTATCTCAAACGACTAATCAATGACGCGTTTGTAAAATAGTTACTCCGAAATTTCTTTGAATGTACAAGTACTTCCGAAGTTGTAATAATATGATTCTGAAGGTGCTTAGACCTTGAACCACGCAAAACACTGTGAATTACGATCAGTTTCGATTGTTGGAGTGATACGTTTACTTAATATGTTATCAAATTTTATCAGAACCAAAACAATTTTTCTGTTGGCAATATTTTGAGAAACTAGCTTATAACAACTGGGATATACTACCAATTAAGGCTTGATATTTATGTTTTGTAACTTTTAAGAGTCGTTTTGCTATTTATATTTATGTATATAAATAAATAAATAAAAAGGTCTTTATTGCTGTTAACTTATTTGAACAAACATTATATAAAAATCATAACAATAGAGGTGGGGAAAAAACTTAAACGAAAGACATATTCTCGTTATTCGGCATTCGGCTTATCTCAGCTTTTAACAGCTTGTCTTTCGATAAGGGCCTCCTCTTAGAATTTTTACTTGTTTCTGTCCTTTGCTGTATATATAAACTTATTTTTATATTTTTATGTCTGAAACCGATACTACTACTACTGTAGACCTCATTTAAATAAAATAGTAAAATACACGAGTGGTGTAGTTAAAGCTTTCTCCTGTGTTGAGTGTTGTGGGTTCAAACTCCACATGGGACAATACTTTGTGTGAACCGCAATTTGTTGTTTCTGAGGCTGGATTTTCTTTGTATCTGTTGTGTCATGACGGGAATGTTACTAGTGCGAGAGTTTGTGTTTTAAAAGAAATAAAAGAAAGTTAGATCCTTCTAGTCTCTCACTAGATTTCAATATTAAATTTTGAAGACATCTCACTTAAAGATATGAAGTATAATAAAATTTAAAATTATAATGTGATTTTACAAGGATTTGAACAATAGATTTGAACAAAAGTTCTATTGTTATCGTCAAGTCTCGTCCAGAGGTAAATAAAGGTAGCGCTTGTGATCTTTTAGAAGCTTCTTTTTACTGAAATATATCTATAAGATTTTTTTTCTGAACTTCTTTTCACATAATATGTCACATTATCATATATTTTAGATGGATTAGACGTATTTTTCAATCTTGGCTTACGTGATTGTTATTTACTTGTTTGTTAGAAATTGAACGAATAAGTTATCTACTTTTTATATACAATTAGGCTTTCATTTGAAACTTTTATTTTATTGATTTGAGCTCATAAGTCTCATATGGTGTATATATCTTTATATAAATAGTTAATTAAGTGTCAAACGTGAGAGATAACACTAAATAAAGTAATCAACGTGAATTTTCTTCTACCATGTTCTTAGCTATCTATTGTATTTCTTATACAGTCTTGAGATATTGAGTAAACAACAATTTCAATAATTAATGAACATCGGTAATGCTAACGATCAATCAATCTGTCTCCGTAATATGGTTTCATACTTGCGAAAATTTGTAGGTACTCATACCACTACTTGTGCGTATTGAGATAATATATCGATAATAATACAGGTAGATATTGCCCGTAGGCAGTGTATCGTAAATTATTGGTTAACATGTGGTACTTACCTGATAATCCTTGTCATAGACCGATGGTTATAAAGTGAAGGGTGAGTACACAAATTGAGATAGTCTGAACTTCTGGACCCCATCTCACTCGATGGAGCCTCGTAATCATTTAAGTGTATGTACATTAGGGTGTCCCTTAAATTTCAAGTTCGATATTTTTTTACGCATACCTTCTTAAAAGTTTCGTAATAAACCTATATTGTCTAGAAAAAAATATTAGTTCGATATATAAACGATAACCCGTGCCGACTTGCTATTTAAACTTGTCGATACAAGTTGCTTAAGTACTGCCCAGTGACCTGTTACGACAGTTATTTGTTTATTTGTATATTATATAGACTGTTATTTGCCATTTCGTACGTGATTTTTGAGACTATTAGTGCTTCATTGTTTAGTGCGTAAACATGTCGGTGGAATTACGGAGTGATAAACAAAATATTTTTCTTATCGGATTGACTAGCTACCAAATAAACGGTGCAAAATTACCATCTAATCGGCAAGTTCTCTCAGTCCTATTTTACAATATTCGTGAGGTTAAATTGACTGTTAGTGAAAGTGCAAATCTTGTGATTAGGGAGTGCATCATATATTGGGAAAAAGCAAGAATTTCAACAAGGGCATTTCCTAACTGCGTGAAGAAACTTATTGATTTATATTATGTTTGGAGAGAGTTGCAAAAAAATTGCAAGAAAACTCAGATTACGTTTAAGAGTCGTGAGAACAATTTTATAATTAATCTTGATAATTTGTTTGATATTGCACATGCTGATGCTTTTGAGAGAATGAAAATAGAGGAAGATAAATTATTTTTTTTTAATGAAACAGAGAGAGCCAGGTCGACCGGGATGCTTAGGTGGTGTAGATAAAAAATTGGCAGAAAAAGAACAAAGATAGACAACGACGATTGGAAGAAGAGGAAAGGATTGTAAGACAAAGAGAATCACTAGCTGTTGCATCTACTTCCACCACAAATAACTTAGACAGTGTAGAAGATTCAGACGAAGAACAGATCTTGAATTCTGAACTCAGCTTGCCGGACGTTCCCTGCCATGAACAAAGTTCAAAAAGAGGTAGAAAGAATCTTATAACACCTAAACTAGTTGCAGCTTTAGATCGATGCCAGTTAAGCATTAGAGATACCGTTTACATTCTTAATGCGGTGGTAGAAGCGCTTGGTCTGAGCAGCGATGATTTCTGTATTAACAAATCCTCGATTCAGCGAATTCGTACAGAAACTAGGAAATCAAGGGCAGAAGCAATAAAATCTAACTTCCAAAACAATGTACCCGACATAGTCACAGTCCATTGGGATGGAAAACTATTACCGGGGTTGGATGTACGGAGTTCAAAAGAAGAACACTTGCCAGTTATAGCTTCATTTGACGATAGAGAGCAGCTTCTTGCAGTGCCGAAACTAGAAAGTTCTTCTGGAAAACATCAAGCGAAGGCTGTATCAGCAGCTCTCTTTGACTGGAACCTTTATGATAAAGTGCAAATAATGTGCTGCGACACAACAGCTTCCAATATGGGCCGTTTCAATGGAGCTTGTGCTATTTTGGAGCAAACTTTAGGAAGAGAATTGTTGCTTTTCGCCTGTCGTCATCATGTTTATGAATTGGTCCTAAAAGCTGTCTTTGAAACCAAGATTAAGCAAATTACTAGTAGCCCAGATATTCCGATGTTCAAAAAGTTCCAAGAAAATTGGAAAAACATTGATTGTACTAAAATTGAACCATCTCTTAATTTCGTAAAAGCACGGGTTGCCGAGACAGACATTCAAGCGTTGTTACTATTTTATAAGGCAGAATTAGATAAAAGTTTTGTAAGAGATGATTACCGCGAATTGGTCGAACTGTGCGTAATATTTTTAGGAGGAGACACAGAGGCACGCTGGATGGCGAGAGCGATCTATTCTTTAAAAATATGTTTACTTCAGTCACAATGCAGAGTAACTGCGAAGGACAAAAAGGCTCTACAAGATGTTTGCTTATTTCTCGTAATATTGTATGTTAAACCTTGGCTCGAATGTACAGTGGCGACCAAAGCACCTAATCAAGATTTGCGCTTCTTGAAGATGTTAAAAGAGTATGAAAAAGTTGACGCAACAATTTCTAAAGCTTCTATAAGCAAGTTCAGCCATCACTTGTGGTATTTATGTGAAGAGACAGTCATTCTATCACTATTTGATGATGAAGTTGACAACCAAACTAAGAAGAAGATGATTGCCAACTTCAACAGGAACAAAATCTCGGATTTTAGCAAACGCTATGACCCGTCGAAGGAAGAACTGACTCAAAAGTTGTTTGGTAAGTTAAATTGACTTTTTGTTGGATTTCAATTTCAATGTCCAATACTTATTTATTTATTTTCAAAATTGTTGTTGATTTTTATTTGTTATTTAACTTATTTTTCTTTTTTTTTAGACAAAGCACTTCATGATTTCGTATCGGAAAAGAGCAAACAATTTTTATCACGACTGCAGATCGACGACAGTTTTCTAAAGGAAGATGTATCTTCTTGGAATAACAATGCTGCTTTTCTGGAGGCTAAAAGAAGAATAAGTTATTTGAGAGTTGTAAATGATACTGCTGAAAGGGCTGTTAAATTAATGCAAGATTTTAACGGACTTATCACGGCTGAAGAAGAACAAAAACAGTTCTTGCTGCGCTGTGTCCAGGAACATCTAAAATTGTATCCAGACTGTAAAAAAACTACTCTAAAAAGAAGTTACCCTGAATGATTCTTATTTCTTTATGTTTTTAATTAAAGATTAATGTTCATCTAATTTATTATTTAATTTTATTCACTTAATTCATTGCATGTATAGTGAAATTATAGCAGACTGAAATTTTAGGACAAAACACGTTTTTTACTAAACTTTGAAGCTCGGTCGGCACTGGTTGCAATTATGCTAGGTTGATAAAATTTTATATTTAAGTATCTTATAGCATTAGTAAAAATTATAGAGGGTATGCATTTCGAAATTCGAAAAAAAATTTTTTTTTGTCATATAAGGGACACCCTAATGTACATATATCACATGAATCTCCCAATTTTATTTCGGGACAAAAGATACACCATATTCTTAGTTTTTATCAGATGTAACTTAGGTAGGAGCTATTTGGACGTGTAAGAGACGAGGCTACCATTTTAAATAATATATAGCGTCACAGATGTAAATGAGACCGAGTCAGAACACGCTACTCCATCGTCGTAAAATTATTTATTTCTGTTCTGGTTTGCTCGCGTCTTCGAACCAGTGCTCACGGAGGTGAAGAGAGTTAATTTTCTTCTATTTCCTTTCCGCCGTTTTCTTGACTTACATTACATCTTACTTCGACTTACTTACGTCACAGTTCCACAACTTAATTAATATTTACGTCTTAGATTAATTTATATATTTATCAAGATTCTTTCTTTAGTGTTGCCAGCTTACCCAATTTTAAGTAAGCCTATGTGAAAATGACAATCATTTAATAGTTGAACATATACAAACAGTATGAGTTTCTATTACAAATGGCGTTGGCTATATGCCAAGTAGAAGAGTAAATATCTATAGATTATGATTATATCTCTTACTTGCATTTATCTCAGTCCCGGTACAGCAACAAGTGTTCTTGGAACTTGTATCGTAAATTATTATGGTAGGTAGTAGAGCCACGCTGATTTCAGCATGAGCGGGCCGGCTCGAGCGGGGCAGCACTACCCTCCCACAGAAAACCAACCTAAAGCGCCAGCATTCGTGTTGTCGTGTTTCGTCGCTGAGTGTGAGACTGGAGGCCTATTAATGCTTGAGTGACAGTTATCGTGTTAACTGTGTAAGCCTTACACTGTCACGATGACTGTCATGCCTTTTATGTATATCCCCAAGCGGGGTGTGAAAAAGCATCTCACAAGGCCGCCATAGTGTGGGTTACCATACTGCATTGTCTGCATTTGCAATGAGTATGGTGACCACAACTCTTGGATTCTATTCATGCTTTCCATCAGGCAGAATAGAGTCACTTTAGCAGGCTCTTAATATAAAAAAAATAAATAAATAATTTAAATAATTTTTATGTTGTCTTCAATATCGTACAATAAACTCTAAGAATTGAGTGGACTTATTACCTTCTGGTGATCGATGGGCTAAATTAAGAATGATTAAAAGTTTCAGTGTAGTTTGTTCTACTTTGATTTAATTTTCGTTCATTACTACCTTCTTACAATACTTTGACATAAAAGTTTTTAAAAGTTAATTTTGAACTTTGACTTAAAAAGAACAAGATCGATACGAATACGAAAGTACACTGTCATGTGTTTTATCGTAGTAAGAGCTCAATAAGATTATTAAAAGTAGTGTTCTATTCTTGTACAATAATATGTTATTGTCAGTCATGTGTGACGTTTAATTTATGTATCTAAAAATGTACTGATCTATAAAAAATATTAGTTTTTTCAAAATATTCTTGCGTCTGTAACGAGTTTCAATGGTTGTTCTTATGGAAGATTCAATATTTTATATACAAAAGGGTGTAATTAAAATAACAGTCTTTGAGCCAAAACTTAATTTTTGTACATTTAAAAAAAATGTATGGCATGCTTATCCTTAACGTTGAAAAGTACCTATTAAAATATGCTTGGCGACAATTGATGTTGGAATGTTGTGTATATGCCAATCTTCGAGGGAATTTTTATATCACGATTCAGGATTAGTAGTTACTTCTTAGTTCGTTACTCTGTAGATTGATGTGTTTTCGCTAGATGTTGCTGTAATATGTATTTTTTGTTTGTGCTACATGTGGGAATCGCCACAACGGTTATTGTCTACTAGCTTCGGGACATTGTTTTCTTGATGAGGATCATGTCACGATATTGTACGATATTCCCTATTAATATCACCAGCAGTTTATCGCCATCCACTGTTGAGTGAAGTTTTGCTTTGTAATTGAAGTAAAATAGTAAAAAACAAAATTAATATTACCAATAATTTTAAATTTTTTCTAATCAGCACCACCGGATACGAGTAGATTTAAAAAAAAAATTGAAATTGTTATATATACATAAGTAAGGTGTAGTAGTATATAAAATATAAACGAAGATCGTTCCGTCAATATGCCAAATTGAAATCACTTAATGCTATGAATACTATTGTTGTCAATGTCTGATATTTTGATGATAGATCGACTAGAGCGCTGCGCTATAATTGTTGATGTCTGAAAGCTCGTGAAATCTAAAAAAGAAAGCGAGTAAATATTTGAATTTATCTCACGAGATTGTCGATATGTGGAATGTGAATCCGATGGTCATTGCTCCGATAGTCGTATCTATCACGGTTCACGTTAGAAATCTAGATCATGGGTCTGATGCAAAAGGCAGTCTGCCTTGGTACAGCTTATATACTGAGGTGGTTTCTTTTTTTTAATTTTACTTTTATATGACGTTTTACATAAATCTCAGGTCATCACTCAAAGCTGTGAACGTCAGAATAAATGGTTGAAAATTTGCACAGGTTGAAGAGGGTACGTTCAATGACTAGTTCATGAAAAAATATAATACTTTTTATATTTTTAATTTGCATTTGTTTATATTGCAGAATCTTCTCGGCGTTTAAAGTCAATCATTCATTGGCACTAAAAATATTTTCATCTGCTAAGCATTGTCAAAGTTTATATTAAAAATATTTACCCAATTATATTAATTGATAAGTTATCGAAGTTTGTATGCAATAACTTGTCAATCAAAACAGTTTTGAATAATTTGTTTCCAAAGTCTATTTTACAAATAAATTAATGACGAATTTTTAAGATTCTAAAGATTTTTGAGATTAGTTCTATTACATACCTTTTCTAAGAAAATGTAAGACGATAATTTTTAGGGCTCAGTGACATTATGTAGAGAATTTGAGAATTGTTATTGTTAAATATCTTCAAAGTTTTAAGTTTTCATTAATTAAATATTATCAAATAACCCATGCTTTAGCATCTGCTAGCCCTATCATATATCTTCATCTATATATCATATCATATATCATCAACCATTAATTGAATTTTTAGTTTTTTAAACAGAAAATAAGATTGCAGTACCTAATTTTCCTTCAGAATAAAAATAATGATTAACACAAACAGGCGTAATTTATTTAAATCATTACGTAAACTATACTTTTAACACACGAAAACCGTAATTTATCATAATAGTTCACCTTCTCTGTAATTCTTTCTTCCACCCCTCGAGGTTTACCTGAATATTAATTGTACATTTATGTAATCCTTACAATCTCTTCACGCCGTCCCCTCAAAACCCAGATTAGGCCAGATATAGCTACTCGTTCCAATTACAATTGGATGATATCAACCCGTGACCGACAGCTCCGGTATTTTTATACCCAATAAATCCGTTACGAATTTGCCACTAGGTATACGATTCTTTGGGCCCGGTTTTGTGGTTGTGTTTAACTTAATTTTTAGCGAATTTTCAGTTTTTCTAAAATGTACACATATTTCTTTCATTATCATCATCATTAAGCCATTATAGTCCACTGCTGGATATAGCCTCTCCCAAGGCACATCATAGAGCCCAGTCTGCTACGTTTTGCATCCAGTCGCCGCAAACCTTTTTACACAAGTCGTCCTATCTGGTTCAAGGGCGTCTCACATTACGTTTGCCAAGATGCAGTTCCCACTCTAGAACACGCCTACTTCAACTGGTATTGGTTCTGTAACATATGTGTTCAGCCCATTACCACTTCAAATTACTAACTTTCAGAGTTATGTCTTTCAGTTTGGTTCTCAAACGGAGTAATTTATGCCAAATTTTACCCTTTAGAGAGACTCTGAACATAACTGTTACCATAGCAGGTTAAGCGACTTTAAGCTTATGAATTAGCCCTACAATCAGTGACAATGTTTCGGCACCCTACGTCGTTACAGAGAGAATGCACTGGTTGCAGACTTTCGTCTTTAAGCTCTGTGGTATAGCCGACGAAAATATGTGGTTCAACTTCAACTTCAACTTTGATATGCGTCTCATCAATGATTACTGGTCCCAAAGCGATGAGATTATTGTACATGACCTTCGTTTCGTTCAAATTTATCCAGGAAGACCTATTCGTTTAGGCTTTCTTGAACTTCTTGCAGCGACTACACCATGACTACTATGTCATCGGCAAACCTTAAGTGTGGGACGTTTTCACCGTTTATATTGATGCCTCGCCTGTTTTAGTCTATAGTTCAAGACACCTTCTAACGACTATTGCTGGTAAGGTATGGCGGAAGGGTTAGAGAAATTGAATTTTAAATATGGGTTTGTACTTTCAAAAATCCTTCCTTGAAAGAATCTTTCACCAGAAAACTAGCACGTCGCTGCCATCACCAAATGAAACTGTAATCTAACGCACGTAACGCAAGTATAAAGTGTAAATATTGTAGAAATGTTTTCGTATAATCTAAATAATGCAATTATTTTAACACAACTGAATAATTAAAAAATCATTTTTTTTTATTTTAATAAATGTCTCAATATTTCTTCAACAATTTATTGCTTACTTTCTATTTTACTATTACTGACTAATAAATAACGCCAATAAAACCATAGATATTTTATTCAGTAGTTAAAAAGTTGATCCATCAATTTTTTTTATTTCATCCTCATATTTATGAATGAAAAAGAAATAAAATTAATAGCATTTATAATTTATTTCGTTAATTGTCAATTATTAAATTAAGATTTTAGAATCCTATTTTCTAACTCAATTCTGATGTATCAATGACACCCAACAAATTGCTTTGGTCGTCCCAAGCCTTGAAGTTAATCGGATTTGGAGCCCTAATCATACGCCGTGGAGTGGTTTTCACTAAAGAAATACAAGCATTTTAACACAAACACTTATAATTCAACGTTCTCTAAAACATCGTTAGGTTATTTGTATTATTCTTGGTAAACAAACTTAATTTGTCTTTTGAGATGTTAATAATATGGCATCAATTAAAGTTAAAATTTGTTTCAAAGAAACTTTTTTTAAATTAAATTTATGTAGAGAGAGAATGTATAAGGAAAAACGTAGTGTAATACTGGACTTAGGATAAGAGATATCGCAGTAGTTTAAGGAGATCGAAATTACGAACCCGGGTCCACCCTATGATTAGAGTGGCTCCTAAGACAGAACTGTAAAGTGGTCACATATTGACATTTAACATTCATTAGTTGGTCTACTGGGTAATGCTAGTTCAGAGGTTATGGATTGGATTCTCATTCATGACAATTAATAATGACATTATTTCACTGTTGTAATATATATAAAATATCTGTACCCACAGTCTGGTTACCGTATTATAGGCTGTTTTGCTAGTTATCTGCCTAATTTGGTATCAGATGACCGTGTGTTAAATGTCATCATTATCAACAGCCTTTACAGTCCACTGCTGGACCTAGGCCTCTCCTTAGCAAGGAGGCTTTAGCCTACTATACCACGCTGGCCAGACGTGTTGGAATAGGGTTTGTTTCAAGTTTACTTTCTCTTTGTAATGATGTTGTCTTGCATACTTTGTTCCCTTAGTCGCCTTTTACGACACCCACAGGATGGATAGGGATGGTAACACTCTGTATTCTTAATCCGTCACCACATGTGTGAGGTTATAATTATTGTTGTTTAGGGAATATAGTTCTAAATACATACAATAATATAGTTCTAAATACATACAATCCTTGAATCATTACCACAATAACATTTCTTTGCCAATTCTATGTATTATTTGTACTGTTTACATGCATGTATCATAAAACTCTTCATCAAGATATACAATTGCATAAACTGTTTGCAAGCAGTAATAGTAAATATATAATATTATAATATATATATTAAAGCGTTAACATATTTTTGAACATTTGACACACAACGTCAACTAGTTTCAAACTAAGCAGAGCTTGTGCTATGATAACTAGACTGACTGATAGAATACTTAAATACTTTTTTTTTGTAAATACATACATATTACACATACAAAACACCCAAACTTTGAAACAAATATTTGCAAATCATACAAACGTTTGATCCGACCCGGGTATCGTGGCCGAGACCTCAAGCACAGCAGTCATATTCACTACCGCTTTTTGGTGCCAATGTAGTGAACCAAATAATGTACTGTTGTAAATAATTTATATTTAAAATATTATATTTTAAGTTGTGAGATTACAAGTGTCACTGTTGTCAGTTGAACAAATATTTCATCTCTTAGAGTATAAATATAAAATAATATATGCAGTAACTTTTGTCCTTTTTTTAAAATTTCAAAATTGTAGCATATTTGTCAAATGTGTAGTAGAAAATAATAATAAATACTTTTATAATTATAATTAAACTTGATAACAATTTATTAATACATTGTTTAAGTGAAACTACTGATTTCGTAATAAATTTTCACTTCTAAATATCTCTTCAACTATTTTATACTTATTTTTTTTTGAAGTGAAACTTCTTTATCGGGGTTGGAAAAAAAATTAGTGTAACATTTTTTCGTTACGCGTCACATTTTTTCGTTCCGCGCCATCTTTTTCTTATCCCTACCACGCGTGATTCGAAGTATACTTTCTCCAGCGGAGTAGGGATTGGTAAATGTCTCCAATGTATTTTGCGGCCCGTTTTGAGTAGTTACATTTTTGAAATCCAGGTGGTGATTGCATCGACTTCGGACGGGTTTAAATTATTTTTTTGAAAAATAACGTCATAAAGAAGTTTCACTTCTTACGAGTGTACGCTAGTACACGCACACATTTTTTTAACTTACTAAAGTATTTTTAAACGAAACACTATAACCATAGGCATTTATTTACTTTATGGTATTCTATTTCATCAGAGTACTCCATCTAATTTAAAGGTAAGTTTTGTTTTCTTCAGTGACACATGTTTAAGATCCTAAGGTCATCTGAATCTCTGAAACCAGTACCAGGTTATACGATAAGTCGTTTACTGTACCGTCTGTCTGATTATGATATGCTTTGTCATTAGCTGAAATGCGTACCAAATCTTTGCCTATATTTAAAAAATGTTTAAAGGAACATTATCTATCATCTTACTATATTATATATCTTAAATATATTTTATCTCTTATATAATATTTCTTTGAAATAAAAATGTAAATATTGTTTGTTTATGTACATATGTATTAATTTATTTATATTAATGTGTATTCTATTCAATAATTCTTTTATTTATTTTATCTAAATCATTACAATTCTTTCATAATTTCAATTTCTTTTTATTTAAATAGCAAAACTACTAATGAATTCGTCTTTTTACAATTTATTTTTTACATCCAAAGGTACAAATCTAATGTATAGCGGTAAGGCCGCTATTTTTACGTGCTATTTTACTGGTATGCTCTTATTATAAACTGTGTTAATACTACCGGTGTGTAATAGAGTTTATTCTATTTTATTCAAAAAGTTAATCCCTGTTTTTGTTTATTAATGTCATTCTCATTTTTATGGATGAGAAAGAAATTAATTAAATAATAATTTATAATTAATTTCGTAATAATATAATTAATTAAGTAAGTGTAAGAATTGATGCAGAGAAAAATATTTAATTCAGAATTTATTATTAAACCCCTGCGCTTTAAATATCCAGGGGTAAATCTTCATTATAGATATTTATTGTTATATCTGAAGTGACACACAGCTGTCCACATAGATTAAGCAAAGTTTAACTTAGAACTTAAAGCTTCAAGTAGAGTATTAGAGGATTCGTAAGACTGTAGCACACAGTTAAACTTTTTAAGTGGTAATAGCAATTCTTACTGAGCGACACAAACACATAAAATTACTTACTCCTGAAAGTTTTGACTTATGTCGCTTAGTAAAAATTATCTTTCAAGATTTTGAACTTGACTTTGTGTTGTGTGTTGTACTAAATACGTAAAGTAGTGTAACGATTACCTACATTTTATTCAGTGTAAATATTTGAGTGAGTATGTAAAAAATATATTTACGTGGATCTGGGTGTTACTTTCTATAATATATACCATTGAAAATTATTAACTGGATTAGCCGTTAGCGTATGCGACTGCCGATCAAAAAGTCTCAGTTTCGACTTCCGGGTCGATTCAAGTGTTATGGAGTTTTTCTGGTTATAGAAATACTCCTGTGCCACAGAGAGTACGTAAAATCGTCGGTCCTGCACTTAATCTCTCTCCGGTCGTGATGGATAATCCTCCCAACTGATTGTGAGTAAGAAAACAGAGAGTGCACAAGTTTTCGCTCATAAACTTGTGCATAATAATATTTAATGCGTAGTTGGCTTCTGTCCGTTGAAATTGTACAACGCGCCGTGAGCGAATTCGTCTATGAGTACGTCACTAGTTAACAGTAACGACGTGTATCGATATCTAACAGTATCATTTATAGCTCCTAGCTCAGATAGCCTCTCTAGTATCAACAAATAAAATGAATAAAAAAATTGAACGAAAGTTAAATTGCTGGACTAATATACCACACTAGACCGATGGGTTGCTATAGGATTGGTTTTAAATTTTCGTTCTTTTTGCAACGATGTTGTATTGTTTAGTTTGCTCCCTTAGTTACCTTTTACGACATCCATGGGATGAATAGAGTCGGTGACTTTGTATTCTAATTATAAATGCAGCAAATAAACTTAGATATTTGTTAAAATTTACGATAAGTGATCAATCAATTGTGAAAATTAGACATTTATTTCAGGTCATTGACATATTATTATCTAAATGTTAATGGTTAGCGCATCACCTGGACGTTTAATGGACAATGAAAAGCAACTAGTACACGTGGGTATAAATAAAGACAGTGTAACCACAATGCAAGCTACGTTCAGCTAAGGTTTATAAATTGCAGTATAAATGTGTAAGTACGTCCCAAAATATTATTTATTGTTATTAAAAGTAATTTCCATGAAATATTTTGCACGAGAATGCTGATCAACGTTTCAACAATGCTAATAACCCATTTAGCGGTAATTGCCGCACCTAATACAGCTTTACCTTTATAGTTTTAGTGATAAACTTAAAAGGCTTTAGCTTTGGCATAGAATAGACAATAATATCCTATATTTGAAATGAAGTTTGTACAAAATAATTGATTTAAATTCAATATTTGCTTATAGAGAAAGTTTGTAGAGAAAATTAAAGAAACCTTGATGTGTACTAAAAATGTTGATTTATTACTAGTTATCAAAAATATATCGAAAATAAACACTATAATACTGTATTAATTGCGTTATTATTGATATTTTTCACTTAATATTTTTTTTAAAAAAAGTCAACAAAGTCAACTTTTTTTAAAAAAATAGTCAACAAAGTCAAAAGGTAGAAATCCTGTGTCACGGGGTACTTTACAAACCTACAAGAAACGAATACAAAAAAAAACACCTAGACTCAGAACAACAATTTGTGAATTACGCAAAGTGGGGTCCCATGTGGGGTTTGCACCCACAACACATAGCGAAGTAGAGAGCAGCGTGGCGACCGCTTAAACCACTAGGCACTACAACTATTTGTCTACAAGATTAGGAGTAATAAAATACTTTTAAACTACGCTGGATATAAAGTGTAAAAAGTTATCTAAAATATTTAAAACTATGTGCTAAACGATTGGTTGTCTTTAGTTTTATGTATTTATAGTCATTACTTTAAGCCTTCGTCAGTTCTTATTGTGATTTTCCATAGCGTATAACCTCTTTAGTATCCTCCTAAATTAATAGTCTATGCAAACGGAAAATAACTAGAGCTATCTGACGTATAGCTCCAGAATTTTGAGTGTTTAAATAACATTTTTTTTTTAACTTTATTACTCTAGCTAAAAGTCAACGGCTACAGTGAAAAGTTAATTGTTTTACATGGGTTTATATATCACCAACATGACTGACCTTAAAAGCCCCGTAGAGGCCTGCCACACCGGTTTCAATTAGAGCAACATGTCAGACAATGCCACAATACGAACAAAATGCACTAACTGCTGGCTATTTGCGCTAGCTTCTAGCTTTGTGGATCCTTAAAAAGCTAAAAAACGACAATAGCGGACCTATATATTGTTATTGTCGCTATTTCCGTAAAGCCGTGGTATCACTCACGTCGTTCCGGTCATTTTGTGTCAATCATGGTGAACTTCACATAAAAAAAGTTGAGAGGTGTCAAGGGACACACAGATGGAACGAAGTTCCTTTCAATTAATTAGTGAAGGCATTTAAGTAAGGAAGTCAGAAATTTTACTTTCTATTATTTATTATGTACAAAAAACCTGTATAAACTTAACATAACAAATCGTCGTGACACTACACTGTTCAAAGCAACTTACAACAACGTACACTGTAGAAAGACGAAACGAAAATAATTGGCTTGCTTTCTATGAGAGAGAAAGAGACAGACCGAGAAACATGCACACGCCGCACGGCTTACTATAGCAAAAAGTGTCGTGACAACTTTTCGTCTGAATTTTTTTCGTCTAGCCGGCTTCGCAACGCGCGATAAGCAACTTCGTCTCAATAACTGCTCGACTGATTAAAACCATCAGTCGCGCGGTTATTACGTAAAGTATGTATATTATTGATTCGTAATATGGATGCCTGTTGGCACGTATGGCGCTGGTAAGATGTCCAATTAATTGTTGACTACATATTTATATAATAGTAGCTCTAAATATATAACAGTATCGTCTTTATTGCTTTTTGTTGCATAAATAATACCAAATTGAAATAGTAAAGGTGTGTTTTAAAAATATTATGTACCTGATTTTAATATAACTGAGTACGTACTCGCTATGCGTTATTTTTAGAACATATCACAGGCGTCTAATCAGATAACATTCAGATCTTCTACAATAGAAGACAATTCTTGGTTTTCTATTTAATTCTGCTTCCATTTTTGTCGTAAGGTCGCAAGGAATGTACTATTAGGTTATATTTAAGTGGCTTCAGAATAGGATTTTCTTAATTCGTTATTTTTTTCATATGCTGAGAAATGTATGTTAAGTTCATTCAACATTGGGGAGGATGCAATCATTCTATGGGTCTGCGTTTTTTCATGTGTTGTTGAAAATTTGAACGTATAGTTATTGGCGTGATAATTTTCATTGTTTAATACAGGAGCAATTTTTAATGTTGTTTAGCTAGCCTTCATTAGATGTTGCAGAAATATGTACATTAACTGTGCGTAATTATTGCTATGTAGTCTGTACGTATATTAATTACGTCCATTCATCTATTTATTTTGAGTGTATGTGTCCCAAGTAATAGCCCACCGATATTTTCAATGTGTTAGGTTTAATAAACTTATTAAGGTTTAAATTCAAAATCAAAGATTTATTAAAAGTTTGTTGGTCGTGCTAGTTTTGTTATACTTTATTCTCTTAGGAATACTATTCGAGGTTTACTGGCATCTTTACTAAACACACAGCTTCGTCACATAGCCTCTCTCGACATAGACATATAATTATCGAACGTGCCACACCTGTGATTAAAAGTGACTTAGAACCAAATCTCCTTAATTTAATAAGAGGCGGTGTGGTTTAAGGGTATTTGGAACAAATTTAAAAAAAAAATTGCTGTCTCACTGAATATTGTTTAGCCAAATCAGCTAATGTATTAGCTTTCATGACTCATGAAAATTTACTACTACACAATATAAAGTGTGTCACGGTTCCTAGAAGTAGTAATCATATTTAAATAAGAGCAACATTATCTACTAATATATTACTTTTTTGGGATATCTATGTATTTATCAAATGGTTTCGTAAACTGCTGAGAATATAATTCAATTCACATGTTTAGGCTTTTAATAATAATAACTTTATTGTGCACTAGTTAATTTTAAAAGGATCTTAAACTAGGTATGCGGGTACAAGTGGTGGTTTATACAAATTGGCCGGTTTGCTTTTTTAAACGAATTTCATTTCGTATTCCTACTACCAACAAAGGTGCTGTAGGGTACCATACGACCAATTTCAATTATAGCCGCATGTGCCCAATTTAAACTCGGCACAGGTGCACTTTTATGTTTTCATATGGGGTTCTTTTTTCAATTGCAGATTCAAGTATAGATAAAAATGTAAGGATTGTTAAAAGTGTACTAATGGACTCGAACTCACCTGTATATAAAACTTATTTACTTGAATTTCGTACCGTGTTGTGTTAAGGAAACATTAGTTGTTGTAACCAATCAATTAGGTAAGTCAATATTAAAGATGAGAAAATAGGTTTGTTTGTTCATTCAATTGTTAAGCATTTGTACTTTAACACGTTCTACAGTCTAGAAATACATCTAAATCACACAATAATACCAATTTAAAGTGTGGTGTGTGGTGACGGATTAAGAATACATAGTGTAACCACCCCTATTCATCTCTTGGGTGTCGTAAGAGGCGACTAAGGGAAGAAATTATTCAGAAAAATATCATTACAATGAGAAGGAAAACTTGAAACAAATCCTATTCCAACCCGTCTGGCCAGCCTAGTATAGTAGGCCAAAACTTCCTTGCTAAGGAGAGGCTTATGTCCATCAGTGGACTGTAAAAGGCTGTTTAAGAGACGATTGATCTAAATGAATCTTGGTGTTGGCAGTAAATAATATAAACATTTCAATTACACTTATTAAGCACTAAAACGTTTTTACTTAGTAGTTAAATTTTAAATACAAAATATAAACTGAAATAAAAAATAATAAAAATCTGGGTATAGGATAAAGATGTTAAGGAATTATTGATCATTAACTTGGTGTGCAAGGAAGATCGTTACGAAAATCTACACATTCATAAAAATAAATGATGCGTGTAATCTGCTGGAGAACGTGACAGGGTTACTTAACATCTTAGCTAGTAGAGAAAGGGAATTTAGAGTTCTTTTTACACTACTATGTGTTTGATAATTCCAGCCTCAGTTTTATTTTCTGAGTGTGACACACTTTGAGACTTTTCATTTAAATGTAACCTTTGTTAGGTCAGACTAGAGGTTATAAATTATCGTTTACCGGGTACTTATAGCTATGGGATTCTATTAACAATAATCACCAGTACCGAGACCGGACAGCTCAAATTCCGTGGTTCCAGGTGATACCGACGGATTTGCTTATATCTTTTAAAAGGTTACAATTTGTTTTACTGCTCTTACAATAAATAAATCCCAGGGATAAAAGTTTCTCGATGGTTGGCATCGACTTAAGAAAGGAGTCCTTACCCACGGCCAACTAAATGGCCAATAAATACTTAAGTACATAAAAGTTGATAATGGATACTAAAAATAGTCTTATTAACGAAAATATAAAATTTTGTATTGAAAATAAAAATTACTTATGTCCGACATAAAGATACACATACTCCACGTTTATCCCAAAATGTCTAAAAAATTATCGTCAGCCCGTGCAAAGTTGGGATGGGCCGCTAGTTATATACCAAAGTTATACACCCACATACAGTTGCAAATTTTAAGGGTCATTAACGGCCTTTATCAGTCCACTACTTGACAGAGGCTTCTGCTTACTGTTCTTAGTATTAGATTAGGGATATTAATTTCATTATTATGATATAATAATATATAATAATAATATTCTGGTTATAAAGTAAGTTTGGATTCGCGACATAAATAACTACGAACGTAACCAAATGTGTTGTTCAAGTTTAATCTGACAAAATCATGGTATAGTAACTAAAAAAGTTCTAGTAAATAATTTATATGTGTAAAAAAATATGAAAGGTAAGTAATAGTAAACACCAACAAACCTAAAACCACTAATTACTCTTTAAGACCTAGGGCTGATGTAAGCACGTTAAAAAGGTAGTAATTTATTATTTTTTTGTCTTAACTTAGTCTGTAAAAAGGCATTTAAAGCAAGTCAGCTTCATCTTAATGGATAACTAGCTAGTTTAAAATGACTAACTTGGTATGAGCAATTACAGAAGTTGCAAAACTTTACTATGACTATAAGTTGATTCAGATTCGAAAATAAATCTGAAAAATTCAAGAGTTAAAACTAAAAATTATAAACTGGTTTTATCTTTGTACATTGTTCATTGAGTATAGTAATGTTGTTTGGATTTCTCAAATACTATTGTTACTTGATTTAAATTAAAACGTACACACGATACATTGAAACCATTAGGTTGGATAAAGAAATATGGAAGTACTGTTTTAGATAAATTGTTCATTGGTCATATATGTATCATATGGTACATAAATCACGCCTGTTTCGCAGAAATCATAATAAACACCTATTTTGCATCAGTGTTTTAGTCCCCCGTAATAAGTGGTGAGGCTATTGCCACTTATCAGGATGTATTGTTTGCTAGAGCTTCGTCTGTCGATTAGCAGATGTATGAATTGCAACTGAGGTTGGTTTGGGGCCCTAAGCTCTTACGATCTCCACTCGGACCCAATCCGTCGCGTGCGACTCGGGCGGTGGAGGCGAGCGTACCAGCGCCTCATGCCGCCTTGAGTGTGGCCGCGGGTGAACGGGACGGGTTTTCCCCTCCACCCGCTACAGTGGCAAGTCGCAAGGAGGCGACGTCCGCGTGTGCCGTACATCGCCTAAATAGAGAGTCTACCCGTAGCTGGGTCCCGCGTTAGCGGGCAGGCGATAGGAGGGACCTGGATGTCGTAATAGCAGTGGTTCCCGGATCCCTCCTATCTCAGGCGTAGAGTGGCACACCGTGTGGTTTTAGTAGGTCCGATTCCGACACACTACCCGGGCGTAAACCCCGATGGGGTGACGTCCAGAGGGGGTTTCCAAACGTTAAAAAAAGGGGTCCTAAGTTCTTAGTCGAAAGCGTATGCGCCCTGTGTTTATCCTATATCCTATCTTCGTCATAGAATAGGTGATAGATCGATAAGTAAACACAAGATATATCTGTAAATCATAAACACTTCATATTTATTTAAATGTATTATTATAATGACTTTATGCTATATTTCACCTCTAGGAGTTACATAAATTAATTAATAACATGTCCGACATTTTGCTGATCCCCTTCACACCTAACCTCATAAACTTGCGGCCTTAACACGATAGATCCCGGAGTAATATCGTTACTAATATCATTTGTTAGTAATTTCAATGACGCTTTACCATAACATGAATATATAAAAACAGATTTGCATCAACGTTTCGTGATTTAAGATTTATCTAATTATAGAGTTTTATAAAATTTGCTATCTCGTATTGGTAGATTTGAACGTAGTGTAGTATTATCAATTTTAGCCACGACGACCAACATCAGATACTACATATCAACCTTTTATTTGACTACAATTTTTTTCCGAGAATGATAACAAACTCGGTAAGATACCTATAGTAGTTATTATATAATTTGAGATCCATTTGAGCTAACCTTATTGCATAAATTAGTAACAGGGTGATATTCAACTGCTCGACTGGAGCGTTATTACGCCCTCACATGAAACCGATGTTGCACAATTCTTTCGTTACATTTGAGCACGTGAATGAGGTTCTTTAAGGCACAAACCTTACTACTGGGAGTACTGTTTCTGTAGGTGGCAGTACTTTACTTAGCATCACGAAACCCGTCTGTTTGTTGACCAATTGTACTATTAAAAAAATGCAGGCAGTTCATTTTTAGGGTTCCGTAGCCAATGGCAAAAACGAAACACTTATAGATTCGTTATGTCTGTCTGTCTGTCTGTCCATCCGTCCGTATATCACAACCACTTTTTTTCCGAAACTATAAGAACTATACGTTGAAACTTGGTACTCGTAAGTAGATATATTCTGTGAACTGCATTCAGATTTTCACAAAAATAGAAAAAAAAATTAATACATTTTGATGGTCTCCCGTACTTAGAGCTGAAATTGATTTTTTTTTTCATCAAACCCATACGTGTGAGATGTCTATGGATAGGTCTTCAAAAATGATAGTGAGGTTTTTAGTACCATTTATTACTTAACTGAATAGTTTGCGTGAGAGGCACTTCCAAACTGGTAAAATGTGTTTCTAAAATAAGAGAATGACAAAACTAAAAAAAAATTTAAGGTATATTATAATGTAAACTTCTACCGAAAATTAGTTTGATAGAGATCTAGTAAGTAGTTCTTTTTAATACCTCATAAATCGCTGCTACAGAACCCTTCCTGAGCAAGTCTGACTCGCACTTAGTCACTTTTTCTTGCACTGCATAAGTTATTTCACGGGTAATTGTTAAAGTAGTGTAGAGTAGTATTGTAACTTTAGAATAATGTGAGTATGCCAACAGCTCAATAATTGCCACGGTGTAATACGTCACTTGTTTCGTGGTAACTGCGTCAAATGAAGTTATATTCTTATCGAGTCGGCAAAGTAAATTTAGGTAAGTGCTTACAAGGAATAGTTAACTTTTGTATTTTCAAATGTAATTACGTTTCTATCAAATATGTCTTATTGTGTTATTATAACTACAAAACTAATATGGCTGACGATAATTGGCTTTCGGTACCTAAGAATGTTGTCAACCTTATTGATTCAACTTCAAAGCAAATAGGTGGCATTCTATGTTTCGTGATGCTGAGGACGGATGCAGTCGGAACTAGTCTTCAATATACTGACTATATTATGCTTTCAGAGACTTTACTTTCAGAGAACACTGACTATTGTACATATAAACACACACCTCGATGCCTGACGACATGTTTTTAAAGGCTTCTAAGTTCAACATTATTTGTCAAAGTCATCAGTTTTTACTGTTCGTCACTATATTCAGTCGATGAACCTCATAGTGTTCCTTGTTATTTTATCAAATAAATGCAAATTTAAAAGTGATAGCCCTACTCACAACCCATCTGTTTTACGTAATTTTGTTGTTTCTGCCTTGCGCACTATCGCCTTTGTGGCTACGTTTGAGCTTTCAGAAACAGCTGCATAGAACGAAGGCAGATTATATTACAGAGTACTCAAACAGGGTGAGGATAAATGCCTTTGCCATACACACTGAAGTTTTCTTAGTACTGTGAGCTTAGCAGAACATAATCAAGAAAAGAAATCAGAATAACCAGAAAACATTCTTCACACAAAGTTTTCTGTATGATAATTACTTTGGTTTTACTTACTGACGCCACTACGCAGTACATCTCGAGGAGAAACCCCAAGTCGTGATTTTTTATAAAAATAATAAGTGTAAATTCGTTCGGCAGTGTATCGGCTTTATTGCCACAAGCTATCTATAATATTAAGCTTACAATAGAATAAAATATACTTTATTGTAAACTAATTACAGTATTATAGTTGAAAATTACGAGAAAATATGTACAATGAGTAACCTTATTGCTAACAGCAATCACTTCCAGGAAAATTTTGGATGAATAAATCGACAGGAAATAAGAATAAACTGAGGGTTGTTTAGATGTTTTGACGCTATCGTGGTAATAAAGTGAATAAATGAATATGTGCATAAGTATGCATCCATACATACGTATATACACAATATAAATGATGATGATAATGCACTCTTAACCGATTTCGGGCAAGGCGACCAATCTCCACGGAGAATAGCCAATGTGCACAAGTCTTAGTGTTAGTGTTGTTACAGGTATTTGCACTCGCAATGAGTATGGTGACCACAACTCTTGGATTCTATTCATACTTTCCATCAGGCAGAGTAGAGTTACTTTGGCTCGCACCTAAATAAAGTGTGTGTTGCTTGTTATTAAGTATCTCTGTAACCAGAAAAACTCAATAAAACTTTTTAACCCGACCCGGGCATCGAGACCTCTTAGTCGATAGCCGCATACGCGTACCGCTAGACCAACGAGGCAGTTAAAAAACAATATAAATATTTACAAGATATGTACAGTTTGTTTGAATTCATAATGGCAAGCAAGTTTGAACTCTGAATAGTTTTCCTAATAACTCAGTGCTTAAACTACTATTTTTGATATAGAGCTGCCTTTTATTATTAATAAAAATTAATGGCCGTTGGAAAACTAATTAACGACCCCCGCGAGAATGTTAGGAGCGCCGATTAGTCAACAAATGTGATTTATTTTTTAAGATGTTTTGAGTTCTGTGCAGAATAAATATGCCCTGTATATTCTATTATATTATTATAACAATAATTATCTGTAGTAAAGAAGACTACCTTATTGGTCTACTGGTTAGTGATCTTGACTGCTAAACCAGAGTTCGGGGATTCATCTTCCACCCAGTAACAATGTTTCTATGATGAACATTATTTATTCTCTCTCTGAGTGTAATTTATCTTTAATATGTGCGTATTTAGAAGTATATGTGTGGAGGGAATGGGTGTCATGTCCCTTCGACATAAAGGGAGGATCCTCCGAACAGGGGAGGTGATCCCTGGCGGACCGCGGGCTCACCAGTGGATATTGGGTATTTGTAAATCGCTGTGAGAATTTCTATATCACGATTCAGGATTAGTAGCTGCACCGTAGTTCATTACTCTGTAGTTCGATGTGTCCTCGTTAGAAGGCGCTGTAGTATGTATTTTTGTTGCGTTATATGTGGAAGTCACCTCATAAGTATGTTTATCGGCAGTTTGGGACCAGGTGGTATTACATGGGATATGTGAAGTTAGACACATTATTACTAAAACTATTTAAAGTGTACAATGATCGGATCTTCAAATAAATTTTCACGCGTTGTAGCTCCAAAATTTTGATTCGATTTGGGAAAAAAATTGAACATGTAAAGAGATAATATCACATAGCAAAACTAATTGCTATGTCTACGCAAATATTAATAAGAGATTATTAAAAAAGATAATAAAAGCCTGACCTTATTAATGTCATACGCTGAATTTTTTTTCTTACATTTGTCTTTCTTCTATTATGCGAGACGCTTAAGGTGTCTTACTCATTATTTGCAAGTCATTCTCTACTGGCATATAGAATTCCTCATCACACATCAACCTTTAACAATTTACTGTTGGACATAGACCCCTCCTTAGAAATAATATTTTGATCTACTGTACCACACCGGCCCTTCTCGTTACAGTGACGTTGTTCTGTGTAGTTTCCGTGCTTAATCGCCTCTTACGACACTCACTAGATGAATACGCCATATTCTTAACCCATCACCACACTGAATGTCTGCCTATTACTATTAAAAAAGTCTCAACCATCTCGAATTTAGAATAAGCGGTTGGTTGTGTGCGCAGTTAAAGATAACAAATACTAATAAATTGAATGAAAATATTGCATGTATTTCTTGATGTTGCTGAGAGGTCCCTTGCAAATATCATGGTAATACAGTCAGAATTATTGTAAGTTCACGTAGTAAGGTTATAAAAGTCACGTGACCGAAAGTTATTCGTCCTATGGGCACAGCCGCGTTTTCGTTACTAAGGAAAATATTCTAGATATACAAGGTTCCTCGTTTTTTCCAAATGAATATTTATTATCATGCCCATTCAAAAAACATGACACAAGCGAACGTATATTTTTTTGTAGTAACATGATTTAATAGTATTCTCAACAATTATGTTACATAAATAGCGCAATTTAAAGTTAAATTTAAAAGTGTACAGTGCGTGTACACAGAATAATTGTACCCTTTAGTACATAGTTTTAGTTTACAACCCTTTATTTTATAACACTACAACTTTAGTTTATAGCTATTTAATTTTCTCTATAATTCTTGTAATTCACTTATTTTCTTAGTTTCATTGAATTTTCTGAATGCTGCCAAATAATATAACTGAAAGACTCTGTGAGAATCATGCTAACTTATTTTTCATTATAAGTTACAAAATATGCGCCATAAGCTGATAAGACACGATGTCGGTTACTTCTATATTCTTACAGTTACTTTCATATTTTTTCTAAGACTGTATGTTTTTGGCACACCTTTTTTGTATAAAGTTCTGGCTCGATGCCAAGTAATATCAAACATGAGCGAGAAATGTACGTCAACTTTCGGATCACGTATGACACTAATAGGTATTTTGAGTAAATATTTTGCTAGACTAGAAATAAATACGTTATAAAACTATGAGTTTTTATTATTATATATATTCACTATAGCGTATTAACGTGAATTGAGGTTTGTATCTTGTTTCAAATTTTGTTTAGAGACGATTATTAAATGGTTACCTTTTTAGTGGTTTAGCCTTTTTGGTATTAAAAGAATCTATCTAATGATGGTGGAATTGAATACTATTGATGGAATCTAATTTATGATCACTTTAATTATCTACCCAACTTAATATACGTTTTTATGAATATCACTTGCGTAAAACTGAAATCATTTTACAATTAGAAAAGAGTTTAATTCTTATGATTTTTTTTATTTTGAGATAACGACACTGATATGTACGAATGACCATCCTTAATTGAACTGCTTCTGTTATTTGTGATTTAAAAGCTTTCAAATTTTACCAATACAGAAAGTCTTTTTTATTTATCGTGTATCGTATGCCTTTGGGTTATTGCCTCACCGAAGTTGAATGTGAAGTAGTGACTTTTATTCGAATTGAATAAAACCTTATGGTGTACCATTACAAGTGGATTTATGCAAAAGCGTCCGAAATGAATTTGATTATATTTTACATGCGTACGTCAATTAAATGACCATTGAAATTTTAAAACAGCTCTTAAAACTTTTGCTTTCGTATATTAATGCCATTAAGTAATATAAAAAAATCCTACATAGTCAAACACTGGGCTCTGAGTTAATTAGACCAGTCCTCAGCTGAAGTATCCTCAGCTCGTAAAGCAAAAACAACTTATGGTAGGTAACATACCTAACTATACTGCTCTTAGTTCTGAAAAGTTGTAAGTACTTCTCTTTTCGGTTTCCCTCACATAAATTATACACGAGTAGGTGTGTATTCTTTTCTTGTTCACACGTAGAAGGAATGAGAAAAAAAACCACAGAGGTATCGATTCATATATATTGGGTTTTGATTGTGATATTATTGGTTCATTTGGAAACAGTTTGGAAACAGAAAATAGAAACAGAAACTGGGAAACAGTCGTCTGAAATCTCCTGATTGATTGATCGTTGTACTACTATGTTACCCAACTAATAATAACTTTTACTCTCTGACTAGTTACTGTGCAGAACTAATACAATTATCAATATACTTATGTTAATGTAATTATTATTCCTATTATTACACGTTAGATATTATAAATACTTAGTTCTTATTAAAAGAAAGGGTTTTACGGCCATACTGGAGGCGAAAAACGAGGTCGGTAACTTCACGTTCAGACATCGTTACGCTGCTAAGAAATCTGACCTGGCTAAATCATAAAGCTAGTAGTCGTGGGTTTAGCGATCATTCGCTTACACAAGTGCTAATTCAGCACTTCTAACTACATCCTAAACGAAACCTTAAAATGTAATAAACATAAATACATCCAACAACAAGTTTTACTTAGTTAAGTTTCTGGAGTTCATGATTAAGCCTCGTACCAATTGCTCTTTTAGAAAACGGAAATTTATAAGTTTGCAACTTAACTTTAATAATCAATTTACTGATTAAGAAAATATTTTGAAAATTCTATTTCAAAGGGTGCAAAATGGTAGCGTATTCAAACACAGTGAATACTCTACATTAAAAGTAATAAAAAGTTATGTTACAAATTTTTCAAAACTATCTAGGAAGACATATAAGTTTTTATGGTAAATTAGTTTCATTTATTTTATTTATTCCAAACTTTCAGTGAATTTATATTGTCACTTAAGATAATTATAACAAAAATAACTACCTACTATAAAAACTTAGTATGCGCATATATAAGGCATTGATGAAATAGAGTTTAGTGTTAGTTAGAACATTTTTATTTTATATAACTCACAGTCCCTTCATAGAGGATCACATTACACGTGAATGACAGGTCACAGTTTTCGTTATTTTGTTTTATTGTAATCTCTGTATATACAGTTAAATATTTATAAGATAAATTGAGTTTTATTATGACTATGACCTACAAACACAATATAAATTTTTACATTTTTCTTTCTTATTTTTTATATATAGACAACACCCGCACTAGGAATAAATCCTGCGTCGCTGGAGATTTTACAAACATACAAGAAAGGGACACAAAGAACACCCAGACTCAGAACAACAATTTGTGAATCAACACTCAGTGCAGTAGAGAGAGATTAAATTTTATTATTATTGTCATATTTCTTCACATACCACGAAAAGAGAGATATCTTATAGATGAAATAGTTTTATAGTAATAGATACTTTAGTAAAATGCAAAATAAAATATACAATATAATCCTCAGTATCAAGAAGTGGTAGCTTAGAAGTCTACTATTTATGAAATTGTATTGAATATAAGCTTTTAGTTCGGAGTGAGCCAGAGTGATAGCTGAATATGAAATTCCATGAATATAATTGACAAAGTGGATGACGGTAGAGCCACGCTATTAGCGCTGATCTATGATGCAGAGTAAATGCCTTTAGTAATTAAATTTGGAACGCATTGAAGCGCTTTATTAAGCTGTATTATACAAGCAACATCGATTTACTTAAAATTATGCTTAACAAAATAAAGCCTATAAGGTTTCAATTTGAAGAAAATTTTTGATCCCTTTACAATTTTTGACAAATAACTTTCCTCGGTAAGCTGAAAGTCGTTCTCAGCATAAAATGTGAAGATTATTAAGTAATATTGAAAATGTGCAAACATTTTCAGCTTCATTAGGTTAGAGCAGAAACAAACTTGAGGATTATGACTTCAGCACTTTATTGGATGTAAGTAGATATAAAATTTCACTTAGGGGTGAGGAGTTTAGCATACTTCAGTAGGTACTTCTACTTTGAAAAGATTTAGGCGTAAGAGAAGAACACGCTTTGTTATCGATACTTAATGATGGACCTACATTTTTAATACTTAAGTTTAGTAATGATGGTACTGATAAATAGCGTTAGACATGCCTTATTTTTCTAAGAGCTTTTGTTTATCGCTCGTCGAGTATAAAAATTGCCACTACACGTAAGGACATTTATATTTCAATATTCAAACGTGAACTGTCACCAATTTTACATTGGCAATGAGATTACATTTTAGACTATATACAGGAGGGCTAAGAATTTGTTGACATTTGAATCTAACATCCCGAGGAAGAAATGGCGCACGGGGAGGGGTTCTGACCACTACCTCGTTTCTCGGAAATTTTATCACCACAGTCGCAGTTTGGTCTCACTGTGTAAAACAATTTAGTTTAAACAACAGTTCGCGTATTTTGCGTTGAATATGTAATGTACACGACTTAAATCAGTGTCCGAGTGCTCCTTTAATAACAAAATGGGTGAATATGTTCGAAGAAACGGGATCTACGCTTAATGTGAAGCTAACTGGAGGCCCACGGGTTTTTCAGACCGAAGAGAACGTGCAGCAAGTTTCCGTTTCTGTTCGAAGTAATCCAGATTTATCGACGCGCAAACGTTCGGCTGAATTTGGGTTATCTCGTACATCATTACACTATATTTTGAGATTACAATTGAAATTATATCGATATAAGATCTATATAGTGTAGAAACACCATTCTAGTGATTTAAATTTGGGCAAGTCGTATGCCGAAGCAATATTTAGACGATTCAGTAATTTTTACAACATCTTATTTTCTGACGCAGCCTATTCTTTCAGTATTTTCTTTCTTTTTACTTGCACTCACACTAATTGCATGTATTGGAGCAGTGAAAATCCCAAAGTTAAACACGAGAGACCGTTCAGTTACTGTTAATTGTACTGAATATGTGAATTTGTTACGTGAGTTCTTGGCACCGATGCTACTAAAATTTTCTGCCTATAATTGTAACAAATGATTTCAACAAGATGGAAGCATTTGTCACACATCCAATGAGTCCCTGCCGCTGTTTAAAGACATGTTTCCGGAAAAACTAATTTCCAGACAAGGTGAGATTCCATGGCCACCCAGAAGTTCAGAGCTATCTCTAGCAGACTTCTTTTTATGGGGTTATTCGAAGAATCGTATCTACATTAATAAACCAAACATACTACGTCAACTAAAAGAAAAACCAGCGAAAAGATCGATCTCACGGTCTCTTTGCCGACGTGTATTTAAAAATTTCGGTGCTCATTTAGAAGTGTGCAAACGTCGACATGGTGATCATTCAGATGATATAACATTTAAGAAATAAATACCAACTAATTAGTTTTCTTGTAAATAAAAAAAATATATAATCTATGAAATGGTTTTTAAAACGATTTTTTCAAATATTAACAAATTTATAGTTCACCGTGTATACCATTGAACGTACACTAATATTGGGCAAACAGTGAATGTGAAATAAGAGTATACAATTTCCACACAGTCATATCATATACAGTTTAATATCATAGAGAATTTCCATGCAAACTACGTTAACCTGTGATGAAGTTTATTTGACATTTCATAGATATTGTAACTCCGGACACATCACTTTAGCAATACTGAGAATCCTTAATAATTGTTATGCAGTATGTTTCGTAGTTTTATTTGATGCACGGTTAGTCTAGTGACTTAAACGACCCCGTGGACGCTCTTCAGCCGGCCATTGCCAAGTGGGCGGGGTGACAGCACGGGGCCCTTTCCTTCCGACTGACGTAGGTCCTTTCCGGGCACGAGCGCTTCGGGAAGTATCTGCACTCGGTCGCCAGGAGGGAATTGAGTACCACCTGTCACCACTGCGACTGCAGTGACGGGACGGGTTTTCCCCTCCATCCGCTACAGTGGCCAGCCGCGAGGAAGCGATGTGCGCGTGTGTCGTACGTCGCTTAAATAGAGAGTTTACCCGCAGATGGTGCCCGCGGCAGTGGGCATGCACTAGCAGGGATCTAGATGTCGTAATAGCAGCTGTTCCCGAATCCCTCCTATCTCAGGTGCAGAGTGGCACACCGTGTGGTTTATTCAGTCCGATTCTGATACACCACCCCGCCGTAAACCCCGGTGGGGTGACGGCTCGAGGGGGCTTCCACACATTAAAAAAAAAAGAAAAAGTGACTTAAGCGGCCACCACGCTGCTTTCTACTGCGTCGCGTGTTGTGAGTTCCAACTTCACATGGGACAACACTTTGCGTGATCCACAAATTGTTGTTCTGAATCTGGGTATTCTGAGTCCGTTTCTTGTATGTTAGAAAAGTACCCCGCGACACAGGATTTATTACTAGGGCGGGTGTAGTCTTTAAAAAAAATGTCATATAGGTGGTTTCGTTTATTTCGGTTCTAAAACGAAAGTGTTTAATATGTATTGGTGTCAGACGTTTAACAGAGAGGATTTTTATGTTTTATACGACATGCAGAACAAATATTAAAATGTAAACATATATGTCACAATATTTTACGGCTGACATACCATATTGGATGTGTGATAATGCAACTGTCTCGTTGGTCCAGCGGTTAGCGTATGCGTCAACCGATCAAGAGATCTCAGGTTCGATTCCCGCGCCCGATCAAAAAGTATTATTGAGTTTTTCTGATTATATAAATACTTAATAACAGTCCGGGGTTAAAGAAATTGGAATCTTAATCCCCGTGTCTCGGAGAGCACGTGAAGCCGTTTGTGCTACGCCTGATCGTGTCGTGTTGGATGTCTCATCGTATTGTAAGAGTGGGGAAACAGAAAGTGCGCCTGTGTTTACGCACACACTTGTGGACTACAATATCTTCTGTGTAGTTGGTTTGTCTCTATTGAGACAGAACGTCTTGGCCGAAACTGGCTAAAAGTTGTTAATCTTTGAGCATAATAACTCAATTATATGATGTATTTATTAAACCAACTATATCAGAGCGACCAATGACTTTCTTATAAGCAAGAGTCAGTGGAACTGTAAATTATAAAAAACATTTAGCATGAGTGATTGCTTATATATAAATATATGGTTTTTTTTTGCTTTTTTTCGTTTGTTAGCTGCTACTAATGTAGCAGCTTACAAACTTAATTAGCCTAGCCTCTTTACTTTACGGTGCCCTTCAACTAGCGGCCTGAATGATGTTCAACCTTAACGTTTATTACGATATTAACTTAACTGTGTATGTATATGAAAATAAGAAAGAAAACATAGTGAAAATAAAAATGATATTAAAGTCAACCACTTTTAGTATGGTTATGTGTCCAACATAACTATGTATTTTATGTCTATGTAAACCATTTCGGATTAATTAAACATAATATAACCTTGAATTACACATGAGACATACGTCGTATTTGCATACCGTGACCATTATATGCTGCGCGTAAGGTAATCAACGGCGCCATTAGAAATGATGCAGGCCTCTGGGGCCTATTTTATTTGGTATTATGGCGACAAAGACCTCGGTTTACATGTTATGGACACTGTGATATTATTTGGAAGTAAATTAAAGTAATTGGATAACTAAAACCTAAGTAACATTATTTAACCGTTCGCTTTTTGCTTTTATTTTGCTGTGGGGGAACCATATTTAACGCAAATGACATTATGCCCTTACATAAAATCACATCACATCACATCACATCCCAGTACAGCATTTAACGGTCCACTACTGGACATAGGCGTAGAAAGAAGGTTTTCAGCCTACTATACCACGCAGGTCAGACAGGTAGGTATACGAATTTTTTAAAGTTTTTTTTCACTTTGCAGCGATGTTGTCCTGTGTAATTTTCTCCCATAATCTACCTTAACGACGTCCATGGGATAAATTGGTGATAATAGTGGTGACACTCTGTATTCTTAATCCGTGTTGAAATTCTCCCTCCTTTGAATCTGGTGAAGGAACTCAAAGGGCGACTATTGTGACTCTTGAGTTGGTACCAATGGGCGACGGTGAATCATCATCTTGGTCAGTCTGTTCGTTTGTGACTCCTTTTCTATCATCTTTCTTATAAATCGGACTGCAAGGACGGCGAAGTGGTTTAAGCGTCCGCCTCACCTTAAAGTATCTGTGGTTTTGTACTGTGGTATTCTATTGGAAAAGATAGAGAATTCTAAAATGAATGTGAAAAAGATTAATTAGTATGGACTACGTCAGATGTACTTTTACATACTTCGACAACACTGTGTGATCCACAAATTATTTTTTGACAATTTTCTTAAAAAAGAACTCGAATCTATTTATCTTGTTTAAGTAATATTACAGAAAATATGCTGTTATTCAATTCTTGATTGATTTTCTGTCTCACGGCATGGTGGCGATAAAACGATGACCTAACTTCAATAAAAATGGCCGACACTTACTAAATAAGTCAAACATTACCAATATATCACACGTTGTACCTCTGTAATTACACACTTAACGATAGTTATGTTCTAGGAAAAAATGTTTATGGTGTTTTCAGACTGTATGTGTTCTTGGGTGAGCGGGTAGCGTGATCGCACGAAGTCATGCATTTTTGATGCACGACCACGCCAACTCCACCAAATGTTTTATTATTTTTAGGCCGACTAATAAAAGTCACATTCTATTTAGTGCAATAGGTCAGGCTTATTGATTATTTCGAAAATAGAATATATGGGTAGTTCGATTAATTGACCTAAATAAGATTTGGTTAACGTGTTTGATTCAGAACACCAAAAGTGGAAATAGTCTTTATTGACGTGTTTATATTCGGAAGATAAAATTTCAACTTTAATTTAATTTAAGTAATTGCCTTCTAATAGTAACTAAATTGTTTTTTATATAATAAAACCTTCATTATTTGTTCTTCAGTTATTATTTACTATTTTATATAATATAATATAATACAAATCTATTATTTTAATTAACTTTTAATGTAATCTAAGTCTTGCTTGCTAACGCCCGGTCCTGCGGTATCCTGTACTATTCGTGCGCAAATGAAAACCGCTTTTCCTAGTTAACTACTGAATAAAATATTCAGTTATTTAACTGAGAAGAGCGGTTATATAGTTATAAAATATGCTGTTATGAGAGCAATATTAAAAAATAAGTGATGTTGCGTAATTTAATGTGGTTTACTTATTAAGTTTTTCTCAAAAGTTTTGTAGTCGTCTTGAACGTCTATCTGCACAAATATAACACAAACAATATAAAAACATAAAAGAAGTCTATTCAGCTTTATTATTCTCCGTGTGGTAACGAATTAAGAATCCAGTATGTCATCATCCCTTTTCTTTCCATGGGAGACTAACTGAATAAAACATACAAGATAACATCATTGTAAAGAGAAGGAAAACGAAACGAACCCATACCAATCCGCCTGGCCAGCATGGTGTAGTAGGCTAAAACCTCCTTTTTAACAGCAGGCCCATGTCCAGCTGTGGACTGTTAAAGGTTGTTGATAATGATGATGATATTCAACTTTGAATTTTCTATGTATTCCATTGAAAAACCACAGTACAAAACCACGAATACTTCTTTGTAGTAATATTTATATTCTATATCAATTGTTATTCACTTCTTATAACAATTACTTAGATATTTTTATCTCATTTTGATTGATATCAAGAGTTAAACTGTTATAAGTGTTAGCTACCAGCTGCCTATGAGAAGGTTTTGGAGAGAAATAATATTGTCTCCTTGTAATGTAACGCAAAAGCATACTGTTATTAGCTGGTTCTGGATACCAACACTCAACTCATACATATTTATTTGTATACGAATAGACAATGTAAGAAAACAACCAATATTGGCATAAATATTTCCGTTGTCGCTTAGGAAACGTTGCCTAAATTGAATATTCTTGTTCCGGATTCACTGCAAAATCGGGGATTTCATAACACATGTCAACTAAGTCTAGTGGGTTCTATATATAGACATACCCTGTGGTAATACACGAGGGTGTCTTTATTGTTCTATTTCGTACGGTTAAATAAATATTATACGTAGAGCAGAGATATAGAATTGCGGCCGCGTACAATAAATTAAATGATTTTAATTGCTGGATGTATTGCATTAATAATAATAACTTCACACGTCTTACACACAGCCATCTGATTTAAAACTGTGATGGCAACCAGACTGCTGATAAACATACTAACATATTTCTTAATACATAAATATATCAAATGAATGACCATGTACAAATGGCGTTCTTATCGCTCAAAAGAAATTTCTTCCAGGCAATTGATCGTGTTAATTACGAGTTTATTTTTCCTGAGTGGGAATAAAAGTCATTCTCTGGCTACGCATTTAAGATCCTTATAAAAAAAATATTCCAATCTTAAATGATATTCTTTTTTTTCCAGGTAACGAGATTTTATCAGAATTCGTCTGAGCTTCTTTGAATATTCTCAATCATAAAGAACAAACGTGGAACGCTTTTTGAACTCTGGTCTACAGTTTGCCGTACACACGCTGTCAGATTCCCTACTCTCCGATAAAAAGTGGTTGAGTATTAATTTTATTTTATATTAATATACACCACACTAACAGACCTTTTTCAAATTAACTCTGGCGACCAGAAATGCATATTCTAATATAATCTAGGGTACATCAGACAGCAGTCTCACGCGTTAGTTTCAGGTATTGTATTGCATACTTATTATAACATTTTTGTATTTTATAATAATAATAATACTATTTCAGACACCACACAACACCATCTAGTCCCAAACTAAGTAGAGCTTGTACCATGGGTACCAGATAAGAGATATAATATTTTTTTTTAAATACGTGCATAACAAACATAGAAAACACTCAAACTCCGAATTAAATATTTGCAGCTCATGCAAAGATTTGGTCCGACCCGACAATCGAATTCTAGACCTCAAGCACAGCAGTCATGTAAACTACTACTGCGCCACTGAAGCAGTCTAACTTGTACTATTTCCAAAAAGATGTAACTTAACTAATTGTGGAATAATTAAAATTAGATTGAATTGAAATAATGATAACTTAAGGCTACTTTATGGCTTCAAGAAATCTCTACAAAGATAAAAAAACATTGAAGGAAATGAAATATTCATCGTTTGAATTTCTTTAAGAATCTCAAGTAAAATTTACATCAAAAATTTAAAAGCTAAATCGAAAGAAGTAGTTTAAACTCAAACTCGGTTTGTTGTGTGAATATTTTATACATTATTTTACTTTTCCTTTGAAATAAGTAAAATAAATAAAAAAGTAAAATAAATTTACTACGGTCGACTACCTTTTTGACTAGTTGTTGCTTTTTAAACACGGCAGTAGATAGCTACTACAGTCACATTAGTATAATCATTATTTAATAATATAATGAATATCATATTCAATATATTATTGGTTATAGGCTACGTAATATATTCTTTAGAAGCAGGCTTTGTTTAGAAACTAAATTTGTTTTTATAAACTTTATTAATCTGTATCGTTTAGGCTATGGCTTGTTTTAAGTGTCACAAATTTATCCGCGTCTTTGTGCAAAGAATAGAAAGCCTTTTATAAGACTCATAAACAACTTATAAATCATTTTTTCAATTGTACCGCGAAGTTACTTTACCAAAGTTGGTATATATGTACAAACAAAGCATTTATTTATTTGGTAACTCTTCACTCACGGACGTAATCTTTATTTCGAATTTGTTTCTATTTTTAAACCATTTGAGTACACGCTCGTCAATCGATGTTTGTCTTTGTTTAATCATCTATATTGGTAAAGAGAAATACTGGATATTAGAACGAATTTTTACTGTGGCGATATTTTCGTATTAAATTGACGATTAAGTTACGAAAATAGCATTTATATTTTTTAAGTCTTAAGGTGTGATTACTTAAAAATAAACCCGTGTCGTTGAATATCAGCACTGTCTTCATTAGTAGTATAGTTACATAGCTTAAATAGACTATCTTAAAAGAGATCCGCTCTTTTAAGGAAGTGTAACTATATAGACTTATTGGTACACACTCTAATAAAACTGAAAATAAAGCATCAATCAGCCGAGTTTATCGATATACATTTTAAAACATTGCAAACGATTTGCTACTATTATAAGTCAACGATTAAAATATTTGTACGGCCCAACGATTTGCGACATTCAATGATTTAAATGTAAATTTGTTCAATAATAGGCGGTGTATAAATTTCTAAAGCCACACATATTGAAGCAGGTTCACTACACTATTCGTGTAGTGAACCTGTTTGAATATTCTATTGGAAACAACTGTTAGGTTGATTTTTTCCATTGTACTGCGAGGTGAACGGGTAATTGTTACCCCCTAACATTTATTAATACAGCGTTCCATTGCTGAACTACGACAAGTAATTGAATTGAGTAAGGCAATTAATTATTTTTCATGTCACGTTTTATTATTTACGCTATGTAATTTTGTTCTAGTTTCGAGTAATTCCTTTCAGCTTTGCAAAAGATCTTTTGTAGAGCGGTATGTGTAGTCGTTAGGATTAATTTTTAAACATATAATAATATCGGGTATTCGTGTTGCAAATATTCGTATTACTGCAGCCTGAACACTTCACGGTGGCTCTACCAAACAATATATTGACTAAAGTATGAATTGTAAAAAGACCAATACCTTAAGAGAGAACCGTAATAAAGTATCGAAAGGTGAAAGCACTCAGGCTATAAATATAATTACGCACTACAGTATACATAATCCAGTAGTGGTTGGCGGTAGGTTGATTGTAACTACAATAACTATAAATTTATCAACTATTTAAACTTAGCTATCTTAGAGTTTACTCATGTTTTCCATCAGGCAGAATAGACTGATTTTGGTAGGCTCTATGTTAAAAAAAAACAACTAAAATGTGTATAGAGGCTGCTTGTATTTTTAATTTCGCTAAAGCTGACCTCAATAAATTTAAATTTGGAACGGTATTTAATATAGAAAAATTGAATATTCAACTACGTGTAAGAGCTTGCACTCTACAATTACTACTTAAGTTTGTACAAATGTTTTTATAGAGAAACGAAAGTTATATAAAGTTTTTGGAAGTCTACCTCTCTAGTCTCAGAAGTATATATAAGTTTGATTGATATCCTTATTAATCATCATCAAGAACAGATCTTTTGAAGAATTTAAAAAAAAACTAAAAATCATTTAAAGGTAATATGTATAGGATATTTTTTTTATGTAGAGTCAGCCATCTTATCCAATTTATCACAGAAATAAACAAGATATCACAAATGGTTTAAAAAGGTTTTTTGTTAGCCCGTCACGAGGGAATTTCTCCTCAGTACTTTGGCATTAAACAAAGTTCTGAAAAGCATTTAAAGAAATTTAATAAAGAGAATGTTAGTATCAATGTCGTATTTGAACACATACATGAAAAATAGAGAAACAAATCAATAAAAACTTTCGATGGTAACCATAAAAAAATGCTATAAGCATTTGAAATTATAAGCATAAATGTTTTATATCTATTAACCCGAAAAACATCACGAAAAAGTTCTTTACAGATAAAATTTCAAATTAGTAGGTATAAATGAAGGAAGTGTTTGTATAATTACGGTTACAGTCTACTATTAGAGTCGGAATGACGTTGGGTACTGAATTAATTGAAAAACTGGATAAACGGAATAAAGTAAAATTTTAAATGGAAATGCTGACAGTGTCAGTTGAATACTGTGTTGCTCGGTAACTGAAGAAGGTTTGATATAAAAAGTTAAACCGACTTCAAACAATACTATGTGAATGTGTGAACAACAATACATATTTGTGATAATGCAGTCGCGGTTGATTTTTTGTCAGTTTTTGAAGAGTTTCGTTGTCTGCCTCCGAAATCATCATTAGATAAAATTTAAATCAAAACCTCTTTAGAACTCTATAAATTACGAAGTTATGTCCGAACATACATGAAAAGAAACATCCGAATTCAGAACTTTCTCCATTTTGAAGTCGGTTGAAAAAATTTCTGAATTGAGTACCTCTTTCTTTTTGAAGTTTTTTAAAAATTAGCAGTGTTTTAGTTATGTACTTTTAATTTATATCTTAACGAGTAGACTTTAAATTAACATCGGTCTCTTAATCCAGACGATTGAAAATAGACAATTATTATTCTTAAGTAGGTACTTTATAATTTAAAACATACATATGTTATATTGCATTATAAAATCAATGTGAATTTGATATTAAATTAGACATTAAATATTTTCCTACTCTTTAAAATTGTTAAGTAAAAAGAAATGAAAATCTCAAACTGCATAATATTTAATATAAACTTGAAAATTATGTAAGAAAACTACCTAATCATAGACAAATGTATTTATCTACTTCCGTGTACTAACTATCTTAAACTCTTTTTAATTATCGTCTCAAATTATTTTACTGAAATAGTACGTAACACTTTAAACAATAAATTTCATACTTGACAGTAAGCACCTTAAAACAGTCTTATGTTATATATCTTTCAATCATTTAATAAAGAAAGAAAAAACAAACAAGCATCAAATTGATGTGTTCGTGTTTTACTTACTCAATTTAAAAAACCTTCTCCTCACCTTCATGGTGTAATGACTTTTAAATATTAGAATCTATGCTTTTCATTTCACGTCCCTCGTTCGTGTGAAAGGATTTTTCGCTCCTTTACAAGATCTCTTCTGTATGCATGAGCGCTTGCGAATGGCGCTTAGAAACGACTTATACACGGCAAACTTTGAATTTCATAACTAGTAGTTCCATTACACTGGGATTGTACGAAGGGGTTCATATTTTAAAGACAAAAGGAATTTTTACATTAATTTATGAGGGTTTCATTCGTTTTATGGAGATAAACTGGAGGTATATTGTTATTATTCAAGCTCGCTACCATTATGTAGAAATGAAGGGCATTTACTAAAATTATTATGAAAATATTTGATTTCTTACCAGGATTAAGAATACAGTGTGTCACTACCGTCTTCTCATGGATGTTCTTAGAGGCGACTGGGGGAACAAAATATGTATGCAAAACAACATCTCATTGACACAGGGGTGACTGTTATCGTGGTAACTGTGTAAGCCTTACATTGTCACGATGACTGTCTTTTGCGTCACCAAGCGGGGTGTGAAAAAGCATCTCACAAGGCCGCCATACTGTGGGTCACCATACTGCATTGTCTGCATTTGCAACGGGTATGGTGACCACAACTTTTGGATTCTATTCAAGCTGTCCATCAAGTAGAGTAAAGACCCTTTCGCAGGCTCTTAGTATAGAAAAAAAAAATAAAAACATCATTGCAAAGAAGAGGAAATCTTGAAACAAACCCTATACCCATCTGTCAACCAGCGTGGTGTAGTGGGCCAAAGCCTACAACTGTTAAAGATTGTTGATGACGGTAAGTGTTAAATCTACTAATACTACTAATACAGATCTTCATATGTTTTTGCGTATATAGAAACACAGTTTCAGAAATTCTTTGTTATTTCATTTCATCATTACCATCATCATTAGCCTATTGCAGTCCACTGCTGGACATGGGCCTCTCACTGCACATCATTTTATTTATATATCTTGATTTATACTCTTAACTCATAATAAAAGATGTATTACAAATAATGTAGGCACAACAATCGGCGGTGTTATCACTCGCCGCGATCTTTCAGACAACCTTAACACAAATATTAGAAATTCCAAATATTTAGAGTATTAATGATTTATGTTTTGAATAACATTGTTTTGTAAGAATAACCGTTTTCTTTAATTTTATTGCGTAAACTTAATAGTTTAGACAAAAAAAAAATCATATCATGAAATGTGTACTTTGAAAATACATTTTTTTTTCAACAATGTAACATAGTGACTTCATTTAAGAGATTTGTAGCGAAGCATTTATGATGTGACAAATATAGGTGAATTAATTATCGATCCTTCTATGAAATACAGACTAAGTAAGATAACTACTATAATAGTTCGATAATTATTCACTAGAGTAAAAGAAAAAGAAAGGCATGCTATGTACATCACTAAGTCCTACTCATTGCAATAAAGTACAAAATATATACATATATATATTGGCAGAAGAATTCTTCATTAAATGTTCTTTTATAGTTTTATTTACTTATTTATTTTAATATTTTTAGAACAGTTTATTAAAGTAAATACTGCAATGTCATGATGGTGAGCAAATGAAACGAGTAAGTTAAAGCCAAAAGTTTTAAACTAATTGCTATAACAAAAAAAAATCAGGTCGGCATTCATAGAATACGGTGGTATCATCAGTATTAGAAAATATACATATGTAAATGCAAAAATAGATTTGTAACGCTTTTTTTTTTCTTAAATGTATTTCAAGTAATAAGGTTTTTAGAAAAAGATTGGGTTTTATGCTTATAATATCTCACAATTCTAAACTCATAATTTTAAAAGTGTGAAAATACGTAACGCATAGACTCTTATGAAGACCAGGCTTAGTACTTTACCCCACTTGTAAAAACTCTTCTGAAAATAGACCCAAGGTTAAGGCTTACTTGAGCATATTTTGGACCGAACAAATGCGTCCTTTCATTTCCATCGAAAAATATCCAGTCCAAAATGGGTCTATCTTAACTAAAGGATAATAGCGTTCGGGCTTCAATATCCCGTGTTTGAGCCCACAGGGCAAATTGAGTTGTTAGCCCTTAGTCAACGGCGTCAATTGGAATACTTATTACCCAATCAGAGAGCACGTCGACCTCTATTGCAATCAGAGCTTGTGGTATATTGAGTGGTAGTGACCTTGTTACTAGCAATAGTAAGGTAAGTTTATCAAAGATTATTTACAACTTTTATAGTGTTAAATAGCTATAGGAAAATATAAGGGCACTTCAATTATAAGGTGTGAAACATCATATTTTATTATTGGGTAAGTAAATAGAAAACGGCTTTGCATATTTTGCTTGAAATATCAGATGAAATAAGACGAGAGTAAAATGAGACTGATAAGAAATTAATGACTAAATTTTAAATTTAATATTAATGTATTTATGACTTAGGATGTGGTTTGACCTGGATGTGACATGATGTGACACCTAGTCACGGTCTTTTGGTAAGGTATAGTCAAATAAAAAATATAAAGTAGTTATAAATCTACCTTTAAGACTAGTTTAAAATAGAACACTGAACTCCGCCACAAAATAACTCATGTTTGCATAGCATCGATTTACAATGACTGTTTTCATACTGTGAAATTAGATTATTCATGAATGCTCAATATCATTTCATCAGTTCTCCGTCCACCTAAACTGCTCAAATCTTGTTGTTTTGTTTTGTAATATATTCATACTTATATATAATATATTATATTCACTACGATGTAATCTAAAAGTGGCTTTTCCCCGCGTCATAATAGCACTCAGACATCATATAAATTATCTTCTTTCACATTTCTGCGATTCGTAAAGAAATATTGAAAGGAACATCTTTCAGCAGTGTTATATTTTGTTGATTTATGATATTGAAAACTAGATAGAGTACTACATTTAGAGTAATTCAATGAGGTGTGGATTTTTTTATGCAACGAAAATGTTTCTCACCGTGAAATTGCTTGTTTTTTGTAAAATATTTTATAAGTCAGAATAGTAGGCGAGTTACTAAATGTATTTCATACCTGCCAAAATTATTTAAGTGTTCGCCAAATGTAAGAAATTTATGTATGTACATCTAAAAAATCTGCCGAAATTCGGTTTGTATCTTTCAAAAATTGTATCAAAGATAATTGTTTAAAATGAAGGTCACAAACCATTTATGAAAAATATTTTACACATTGCTTACATCACCACGAGTAAAACGGATAAGACGAGCAATCAGCGCAGAGTAGGTCAAAGTTACCCATTTCCTAAGCAAGGCAGAAATGTAAATGATATGAGTTTTTAAATTTTAATAAGGGTTGCGGTAGAATTACTTGTTATTTATTTCCACGTTAAGCTGTTATTTTGAGAAATATAAAACACGAATTTCAACGCTCAGTGACTATTTAAACATGAAATTTATTTATAAATTAAATTTACTTATGGCCACGACAATATTTTAGAAAAACTAAAACAGTTTTGAAATACTTCTCCGCTCGGTTCTAAGAATAATAAATTGGTCAGAGACCGAAATACGATGAACACTGACAAGTCTCGAATACGTTTTTTCGTACCCATTTTTATAGAACTTAATAGCTACTTGTAATTCAATTTTGACAAAGTAAAGAGTGTTGCGTCTTGATTGGCTTGGAAATAGTTAGTTCTTTTTTAAAATGTCAATGAATTTATAGATTTTTTTTGTCACACAGACTTAACTAACTCCTAAATATGCAGTGCTAGTATATAGCTTTGTAAGAAATTTAGTTAAATAAAAGAAACTTTTTGGTACAACGTAATACCTATAATACCTATTATACATAATTATATTGTAGATGCGAAAGTAATATTGTTTGCCTATCTACTTGCTTATTTTATTTTACACTAGGATTATTCAAACCAGCATCTTGACATTTTTGAAGTGAAACTTCTTTATCGGGGTTGGAAAAAAATTTAGTGTAACATTTTTTGGTTACGCGTCACATTTCTCCGTTACGCGCCATCTTTTTCTTATCCCTACCACGCGTGATTCGAAGTATAATTTCTCCAGCGGAGTAGGGATTGGTAAATGTCTCCAATGTATTTTGCGGCCCGTTTTGAGTAGTTACATTTCATAAAACCAGGTGGCGATTGCATCGACTTCGGACGGGTTTAAATTATTTTTTTGAAAAATAACGTCATAAAGAAGTTTCACTTCTTACGAGTGTACGCTAGTACACGCACACATTTTTTTTTAAGTACACAATTTGTTCCTTGAATACAAAGCAGCCACAAATAAAAAAAAAATAATCGTTTAATTTACATTTTACTGAAGACACCAGTCATTTTCACTTATTTTGATGCCAAATAGATCTATGTACTAACTTTTTGCATTGGACCGACTTACGTGCAAACTTTGGATCTAATATGCCATTTTTTGATTTGCAACTCAGAACTTGGAGGGCTAGCTTATTAGTTTCATACAGAACGGTTAGAATTCAGAAAAACACCCCACATTGAGTTCGGTATTCTATGCAAAGGTCATAGTTTTGAGTGAGTCTATTTTGAAATCAAACAAATAAATTCATTCAGAGTGATTAATAAAACAGTGTGTTTGCTTGCAAAAAGTTTTTGAAAACGTAAATATGGCATTATTAAATGAAATAAAATAATGCCATATTTATAAGTGTGTACTTTTTCTATTATATTGTGTTATTGGACCAAATGTTTGTTCATACAACATTACAAATATTTGTTTCGAAGTTTGAGTGTTTTCTACGTATAATATGTATGTATTTACAACAAAGGCATATAAGTATTCTATCAGTCAGGCTAGTTATCATAGTACATGCTCTGCTTAGTTTGAAACTAGATGACGTTGTGTGTCAAATGTCCGAAATATATACCTATTTATTTATTATATTAATAAAGAGGCACTAATCATTTGTTTAGAACTAAACAAGATGTTTTAGCAATATTTTCATATTATGGGCAAAATATTGTGATCATTGTTTAGTCATTTGCAGACAAAATTTGCTTTAAGTTCAAATAGTTACCATTTCGAGTTTTTGAAATTTGCAGCAAGTGATAATTTTGAAACGAAATTCTTTTTTTGACCCATTTATGAGATTCCAGCTAGCGACTTATGTCAGATATTTCACGTCTCTATCACTGACCGAAATAATCCTACGACATCTAGTTTATTTGATTCTCCTCGAATGATGGTGTTAAGGATTCTGATTTTCTACCCGAGAAACACATAAAGAAAAGAAAAACATTACGTACACATGTTGCTATCTCAAATCTGTACTAGAGCAGAGGTAGGATAGAGGATGAATCCAAAAACATGCAGCTATCTAATACACACAGAGGCACTCATCTCGACACCAAACAATCACAAACACTTTTTGTGCGTGTAAAAACCTCCTCTATCAACCAATCTAACCAATTTAATCCATACGATGTGCCAGTCTGGGCCTGACATAACGGATAAGGAAACAGAGATCAGCTGTTATTAAGAAAACCGGATCGCTTTTGGCATGCAGGTGCGCAAGCAATGTATAACAGGCACAATTTTTAGGCAAATTCTCTAATTAGACTACATATGCATGTAGACAAGCATGACGACAAAGTCGTTTGAAACCTTCATCACAGTTCATTAGACCGTTAGATATTAGATTAGATTAATTTATAAAAAAATATCGGTATTCTATGTAAAATTGTTTTCTTAATAAATAAATGAAATGACCCATCAGGCTCCCGACCAGCACCGCCTTGTCATTCGATGCCTACAAGTTCTCGAGTGGTAGTCCAGAAAATGATACACCCGACATATTCGAAAAAGAGCGGTATGCAACCGGCGTGGTAACCACTCACGATCAGAGCACTTTCACAAAGTGGTCCACTCGTCGTCCGTAAGTGGTCAAACCATAGACGAGGCGCCCCAGTCAACCATCTGACATAGAACCTCAGCTAGTATCCCAAAAAAGCAAAGATAAACACGCATTTCCGATGTGAAACAAATTCAAGACTATCAAAAACAACGGAAACGTATTGTGTTCTTATCGAAAAATAAAAAAAAATGGATTTGTGCTTACTACTACTTTAAATAAAGCACATTTCATCTTTAAATTTTTGGTTCAAATTTTAAAATAAATGAGTACTTTTGTGGTTTTTTACCAAGTTGGGTGAGAGCTATCAAAATGTTCATTATCCAAAAAGATAGAACAAAAAAGTATGAAAAGTATGATGTATGAGCATCGTAATGTTTATAAAGAAGAAAAACATTACTATAAAAAAATCATTTACAAGAACCGTTTTTGCTCTCCTGTAAAAATAAAATCTTTGGTTTGCGACCATTGTGCATGCAATGAGTGAATTATCAGGGGTGCAAAATGGACATTGGGTAACTTTCATCTCGAAAAAAGGAAAATCTCTCCGAGGGATACAAATATAACTTTTACGCAAGCAAAGCCATGGCTGAAAGTTAGTAAACCGTAATAAGATATACAAAATGACTAGTAGTTACAATCACATTGATAGTCTGTTGTATATCCTACAGTCTAGTCTACAATCATATTCTATTGTCTTCAAAGGGTCCAGCAAATGAGCGCGTATCTACTACAAAATACTGTGTTGAACAATAAGTTTAAAAACAACATTTTACATTAACCCATCCAAACACTGTTACTCAAATTACTACACATATTTTCAAAAACCAAAACAACACGTTCTCCAAAGTCGGCTACGAACAAACAAACAGGTGAAGCTAAAAAAATGCGTTCAAAGATTATACACACTTTGGAGAAAAATTGCCAATATTCAGAGCACGTACTCAAAAGTCGTCGTAAATTCTTATGATTTGATAAAAAAGGAGGAGTAGTCTTTTGTGTAGTTTATTACAGTTATTTAAATACACCTCGAATTCACTGCCTACATTATTCATTTGTCACGAGCTGGGGAATGTAAGCTAGGGATGTTTGATATGAAAACAGGTGTTTCGCCGACAGACAATTTTATTCGTGGTTTTATTACCTTTGTAGTGAATAAACGTGTTTTCACTTGAGAACATCATTCATGCGTTTTGATATTTATTTAAGTGTTCTGTATAACGTTCTTAATACTCTAAAGTAACCATTGCTCGGTGATTATGTTAGTATTTTTATCAGCCAATTACGAATCAATTTTTTTTTATGGCATAATTAATTTTTAAAGCTTACCTTAAGATTGTCTTTAAGGAGCAATATTTTCTTTAAAGGCGATCAAATAAAAATTATTGATAGCTGTTAGGAAAAAGCGATAATATTGTGTAACTTAGACAAAAAATGGAACATCAGTGACATTAATATTCGTACCTTTCTTTTAAGTCAGGTAAAAATATAAAGAATCTTAATTTACCACCCCTAAATTAGATACAGTCATGAGGACTGTTAGGTAGTCAAATTATTTAGATTTATTTCGAGGATTATGATGATGTGTATCCACAAAAGTGACTGCGTCCATTAATCGTTTATTTGCTCTTCATTTAATCAGTTTTCTCTTTACATTTTATCGAGATAAGTGGTGGGTATGCATTATTTATTCAAGCTGCAAATGGTTTGGTATGTCTGTTGGAATTATTTGGTTTTATAATACAGTTAACTTGAAGAATTGACATTGAAATTCGTGTTTAATTCATTCAATGTAAAAATACAGCTCCTTACGAAAAGAATTGGAAATAACTCAGTTTATTACTTCACTTTAGCGTTATACTCATGTTTACAAAAGTTTTCTTCTCATGTTTAGAACACTGAATAAGTTGTGATAACAATAATTATTTTTACTTAAGTGATATTGACTGTTTATAGTACATATATAGTACATATAAGTTTTTTAGACTGAAATTTGGTGAATTAAACATAGTTTATTCAATATATCTACGATTTTACAAACTAAAATAATAAATTCACTGACATTTAAAGCGAAATCAATATCTACACGATTCATTCTTTTTTTTTTAATATATTTGTTTCTCATTTGTAAAAGTGTTTATAATTATTATCAAAATATATAAATACTAGCTTTCCGCGGCAAATTTAATACTAAAGTATAAATACAATTGCAAATTACCAATTCCTACTTTTTGTTCAGAAAGGTTTTCAACCGCTGAGTTGAAACGCTTCAGACATTGAGAATTAATTAATTTCTTTCCGACAAACTGTATTCGTTTTCCAAAATTAATTTGAAATAATTTTACGTCCTTCTAATTGAAGCATTCAATTATAAGTAGATTTTTGTTATAACATTTGAAATGGAGCAATTCTAAAGGTATAAAAAGTTTAGTTGAAAATAAATAATTAGGCAGTGGTGAGCTATTAGAGTACAAATATCAAATACTTATTGCAGTTTATAGTACTGTTTGTTCCCGCCTGCAGCACCATAAAGTATTTAGTTTACTAATTTGAAGATACATATGTATGTAACTATTAATTATTTAGTTAATGAAGTTTAGCTATTTTATCTGAATTCAACCTTCAAGTGAGATTTTATCCTGACTTGGTTGATTTCAATCCTTTTCAATTCGGTCAATTCGTATAATTATATTCTATAAAGTGCTATGTATATATGTAATCATAATATTACACTACCATTCACTATTGATCATGTGTAGCCTAAAAAGTCAGTTGATTGACCAAATCTGCGTATTTTTAATAAAAACGTTTAATTATTACGCAATTAGGATTAATATTGCACAATGATACCGAACAAAATGAATTCATAATTTGCAAATAAAAATATATTAAGTACTTTGTTTATAAATTATCTTAGTTGTTATAAAAAGATTACGTGACTTAAATATCTAAATGTGATATAGGAGCGATGGTAAAAGTAAATGTGCATTTTGATAAATAACATTTAATATAAATGGTTTTTTATCATGTTCATGTTCATGATAAATGTTCAATATGCTTTTAGAACATGTACACGCTTTCTTTTTACATAAAATCTCTCATTTATTTACAGGTAACGATTGGAGTTACATAATATTACATATACAGCACACCCTTCGTAATCGCTTTGAATTATAAGCAGTTTCCTTAGCAAAGATTCAAGTGTTTTGCGTCTTTTTTCTTTTGTTTTTACTACTATTATTGGTTATGATTTTGTTTTGACATTTATATTATTATGATTTTTACTCATATATTTGTTAGACTTTTAATCACGTTTAAGTTTGCAGAATATCAACTTGGCTAGGAGCACAGTTCAGATAAGCCCATGAAAGAATTTTGCTAACAGTATCTTCTTTTTCAAATGCCTTCTCTAAGCTAATGATCAAGTATCACTTGCGTTGTCGATAGAAAAGTTGCAAAATAAGGTAACACATATGATGAAAATGAACGTTTTTAAAACGAAAGTAATGATTCTTGAAATAGAAAATAATATAACTGATTTGAATATTACGATTGAAGATAAAAGAGTAGAACAAGTGTGGGAGTTTGTTTGTTTAGGTCCTATGTTTACAAGTAATGGAGTACACAAAGTTGCTATAAAAAAGAGAGTAAAAGCGAGAAATAAGGTGAATGGTGCTCTGTATTAATTTAAAAAGGTGCATTTTGCTGTGCACACTGGTGTACGGGTCTCAACCTTCGTGTATCGTAGCGAATATTAGATATGGTAGAAGAAGCACAAAAATTTTACTGGTTTGGCCACGTAGAGGGGATGGATGATAGAAGACTTACGAATGGAATTAATAGACCGAATATGCACAAAACTGGCAGAAAAAGTCATCCATGGTGAACATTTACCGATCAAAGTGATGATGTTCTGAAGTAAGCGATGTTAAGAAGAAAGTATCAGGCACCGATGAGTATTCATGCAGCGATTGATGAATATGAATGTGTAACAGAAGTGTGTCAGGATCGTAGTAAGTGGAGTTCCATTGTCTTTGCCAACCCCTCTAGGAAATAGGCGTGACTTTATGTAATTTTTTTTTAACATGCCGTTTTTCTGAATTAAAGATACTAGAGCCCATCCCTCTACCTAGTAGTCAGTCGTCAGTCGACCTAGTCGTCGATCCCTCATTTTTCATAAATACAACAATCTTATTTTTAGCATACAGCGCAGACAACAGTTATATAATATGTGAATATAAGTGGTTGTTGCATAAAAGTGTGACAGTGTAAAAGACATACAGAAGTACCTAGTGCAGGCTTACATATTTTTTTCTCCTCTAGACTCAATGGTTAAAATCTGGCATTCTTAGAATTCTATAGAAATTTTAGTTCTTTAGAAAACTAATTTACATCCCACTGAAAAGTAATCCTTTAAAGAATTAAATTAATATTCAAAATGAAGGTAAACAAGTCACTGGAACATTCTACTTATATTATAAATACGAAAGTTTGTGAAGATGTACGGATGTTACTCTTTCACGTAAAAACTACTGAACGGCCTCTTGAGAAACATTACCGTAATGTAGCTCATACATCCGAATAACAAATAGACTACTTTTTATCGCAATATTCGACATACATGTGTAAGAATAACATAGCACAAATACGTAAATAAAAATACACACAACTACATGCCATCTGCAAAGTATTGTGGTTAAATTTATCTGCGTGCATATTAACTTTCAGTGACTGGAGATAAAATAGACGCTAATGGTGAATGTTCGGACTAGACTGAACTTGTAAGTTATTTTACATTTACATTACCATTCCTACATAGGTTAACATCAATATGGATCAAACATTTATTATTTTAAAAATAGTGGATGAAAATATGTAATGTAATAATATGATTCGATGAAATTATTTTCTTTTGTCCACAATTTGGTTCGAAAGAATATTTAAAGCGTTCTATTTTATGTTTTTTTTTAAATAATATTCATATTCATATTTTCCCCTAATGTTTTTAGTTTTTTGGAATTTCTTTCTAGTGTCAAGAAAAGCCTTTAGACATTTGTTAAACAGTCTCAGAGTACAATGACACTATCGCACCCTTTGAACCCGAAAACATACAAATAACGACATAAAACCTCTTTTGAAATCACGTAATCAAGAAGAAATAATAGGGATGTTGCGGGCGCCGAAGCCTACGAAACACTTTATTTTCTGAGGTTTATATAGGCTGTAGCAATTTTTCTTTGGACCCAAATATTTGCTCTCTATGTTTAGGGCCTTTTATTTCGGCGTCAACTTGTTTTAGTTATAGAAATTGGAATAGATACTTTTAATATTTTAGCGTTTGTTTACAAATAGTGTCGGCTCTGGCAACTACTAATAATGATGTGCATTATCATACCGCAGATTCGTTCTTTCATTTCTTTAGAATTTTTTCTATGATATAACAACAATGTCGTTGAATCATCGATTGAGTATTTATTAATTTATTTTTCTAAGTAAAAATGAGAAATAATACAGTTTTGTGTGGTACCTTTCAGATACGACATTTTTATAATCAAGTAAAGAGTTTTTAATAGTCCACTACTGGACTTAGTCCTCTCTTTAGACAGGCCAAGGTATAAGATTTGTTTCAGGTTTTCCTTCTCTTTGCAGCACTGTTGTCCTGCATAGTTTCTTACATTAATCGGCTCTTACGACGCTGCTGGTATTAAAAGACATTCAGTATTCTCAGTCAGTCACCATACGTATAGTTTTATACACTTTGTAAAAATACATGAATAAATAAATAAATAAATTTTTATTATGTGATTTGTTAATTATGACAATATTGAATGTATTATCAGAAAGTCATAAAGTTACAAAATATACATTTATAAATACACAAATACACAGTTACAAAATGTATAAAACCATACGTACTCGTATAGTTTAATACATTTTGTAAAAATGCATGAATGAAAACAAATAAATATATTTTTATTATGTTATTTGTTAATTATGAGAATATTGAATGTATTCTCAGTCAGTCACAAAGTTACAAAGTATACAGTTACAAATATACAAATACACAGTTACAAAATGTATAAAACCACACATACTCGTATACATTTATACACTTTGTAAAAATGCATGAATAAAAATAAATAAATATATTTTTATTACGTTATTTGTTAATTAATTTGTCCATCTACATTCATAAGAAAGATAATTATTTTGTCATCAAGCAGTATTATTGAAGAATACACTCAAAATGGATTCTATCGGTAGTAAACATCATCTATCACAGCTTATTTACTACCACGCGACAAAGCGTTCCATTGTCTATCTTTAACCCTGGCAATAAACCCTAATAAACCTAACTTAACATGTATTTAGTTTACTTATTGTATAAAGTGCAAATGGATAATTATAATTTAATGTTATAAAAATTAATTTATTAATATTCGTTAAAGATAAAAACTAAAGTTCATTTGTTGATAAGTATTTTTTTTATGTAATTAGAGCACACACATATGTATTATATAAAAGAATGGCTATAAATACTTTTAGTATCTTGACTGTCTTTAAACAAACAGATAAATGATATAATAATTAATGTAGGCAAGAATAGAGTTTCCAATACATTAATATATAATAGATTAAAACAAACACTGCGCATTATATACTTAAAATATTGTTTGTTCAAAATTTGAATCAATTTTGCCGGAATACTGTGAAATCTTAGAAGTTTTACGACATTACATAGACATACTCATTACTTTCCAATCACGTCTTCCTCATTCTAATACAGTAAGTACACTAAAAGATGAAACAAGTAAAATGTATGTAAATCGTAGTAACATTGGCATGCTAAACAACTTTACTAACTTTATTTACACACATCTTATGTAGCTATGGTAGGAAACTGAGATATATATATAAGCTTTGAGATAAAATATCTTAAACCACGCTTTTTTCCAGAATATATTGTCTACTTTGTTTACACAATCCACTAGTTTTGTTGTTCAATTTTATACAGCTTGCGGATTTGGTTGCAATGGATTTATCATTTTCTTTGAACGCCTCCAATTTACTAAAAATATGATTTAACATTACTTTCTTGTAAGTAGTAATGTAATGATGTGTTTGGTATGTATTTACGTCTATAATCTGTGTGACTTTTATTGTTTTCAATAGACAATAAATCAATAAACTGTGACCTGTTTACCTCTACGTAATTACGGTACGTACGAATAACGTGGTGGTGCTATAAAACTCCTTTTCGTTAATTTGAGAGTTGTATGTTAAATAAATATTATCCAGGTTTTTTACAATGATGAAGTAGTTTAGAGAAACGAGACCTTTTCTAATTAATATCAGTTCTACCGTCCTTCAGAATATACTTGTAGCAGTTTTACGTCATAAGCTACCACAAAACTTCATTCGTAATTTCATTGATAAATCATTGAATTTTTTAAGAGGTTACCGATGTTAGCCAGTATAAAAATGCTATCAATACTACATTGAGTTTATTTAATTTACTTTAATTCTTCCATTTAGTCGAGACTCGTGTCAGAGTGATCATAGCTATCGAGATGATGATTCTCTGGTAGCTACGCCTCTCTAGCTATACCTTAAAATTTTCCATTATACTACCGTATAATGAGAAATTCTGAGGCGTATCCAGAACCGGTAGATTTTATACAACGTTCAGGGGTACTTGATAATGGGTCAATGACCTATTATCAAGTGCCCCCATATCTCGACTTACGTCCACCTTAACGAAGAAGAAGTAATCTCTGAAATTAAGATTTATCTTCTCTCTCAGAATGGATGCTAATTAATTAATAAAGTGCCGGAAACCAAGTAATTAGTCGTTAGCTTTGGGACTCGGTGGCACTACTAGATTTATAGGGTAGATGACTTTAGCTAGTAGGCTTAAAAATGAACTTGATTCTAAGCTTAAAAAAATATGTTGTATATTTTGATTAAAGGGATTTGAATAAAAATTTCTGCGTTTTTGGTTTTACAAACTAACTTTAATAAACCTGTTATGAAGTACTACGGATTAAAGTCCAATTGTGATTAAGAATGTGATGACATCCTTAAATTATTATTTTTAAATTTTTTTCGTTTATGTTATGTCATTAAGCGTCCCTTGGTGGGTTTATCTATTTAATTTCTTGTACTTTTAGAATGATTAGTGGTATTTCGATACACTATGTTTTTTGTATTATCGAAAATGTTTGATTTATAAACGTTTTGTTTTATCTTTATTCTGGGGCTACCAAAGTGACTCTTCTCTGTCTGAGGGAAAACAAGCTTCTTCATGCCTCACTCAAAAGACCCTAGATCATAGTGGCAGGGCATTACGAAAGTGATTTGATAGTTCTTATATTAATTATAAAACTAATATCAACTTTAGAAAAACCTCAATTAATATAATCCGTAACTCTCAGACGTATATTACCTAACGTGATACCAATAAAATATACTAGAAAAATAAAATACAGATAATCTTGCCAGTGTGTACTCTTACCTCGAAGCGTCACAACACTTAATCCTGCATTGCCTTTTGACCGCGCATTGCTACACTTCAGGAGTATTATTTTTTAAAGCATTATCTTAACTTATCATCAAACTGCAAGCTAAAAATTAAGGATTGAGTGTGTATCACTGTGATTTTTCTTTTCGTTTATATATAACAAAGAATCAAGGGCAAACATAGTTGCTGTTTATTTTCATAATTATTTTAGGCTTACGACGCCCATTGATATATGTCAGTTCTATAGAAAGTTGCTAAGAATTGCTTTCAATATCCTTCAATAGAATTGGTTGGTCAGTATACGAGTATATCATCGATTTTATAATATCCGTAATTATAACTCGAGAACCTGTCAGTTTCATCGAAAATTCCTTCTACGAAATACGTGTTTCATTAATGCACAAATAATTTATTTTCTAACTTTCCAAAATGGTATTACTTATGTGCGCATCGTATTAAGTTCTTACAGACAGATGATCTTAACTATAAAAGCGTCGAAAGTAAAAAATGTTTCCAAATTACTGTTTTTATAATAACAGTAATGATAGAAACCAAAGTTTCTGAAAACCACAAGCGTTCGACGCGAATAGAATTTAGCTCTACGTCACTGAGATAAAAGTACTATTTTACTAAGTATAGAGGTTCAAACAGTAATGTTAAAACTGTGAGCGAGCCATGAATTATTTAACGTTTTAAAAAATAGTATAAAAAGGATTTAATATATTATTAAAATTTATTTACCATAACGCTAATTAGTTGGAATTAATTTTTTAAAAATTACATCGTTTAAGTGACCACCGTTTCGACGTTTGCACTCTTCTAAGCGAGCACCGAAATTTTCGAATACTCTTCGGCAAAAAGACCACGAGATCGCCGACATCTCTTCGCTGATTTTTTCTTTTCGTTGACATAGTGTATTTGGTTTATTGATGTCGATACGTTTCTTCAAATAACCTCATACAGAGAATTCTGCTGGGAATAGATCTGGTCTTCTAGGTGACCATGGCATGTCGCCTCGTCTGGAAATCAGCTTATCCGGGAACATGTCTTTGACCACCAGCAGGGACTCATTGGATGCATACCAAGTGGCTCCATCTTGTTGAAACCATGTATTAGGATTGTAACCAGCAAATTGCAATAGCATCGGTTCCAAGGACTTCCACAATATGTTTACGTTAGATTCAAATGTTAACGAACTCTTGGCCCACCCTATACTAGCCATGACAACTGTACTGGTATAAATAGGTAACATGCGAGTATTGATAAATTACGCAGTTTTTATTTCACTATGCTTTTACTATGCATTATGGCTAACGAGTAGACAGTATTTCCTACTGGTTTTCTATTATGTTATGTTGTGCCTATCAGGTATTTTTATAATTATTTACAATGAACTAGATGAGTCCTCCACACCTCTCTTCCACTCACATAAAATGTTTTCCCTTCTTGTTTTTACATTTAAAAGACATGTTCTATATTTTCGTATATTACTTTATTAGACACTAACACACAGAATTGAAAACTGAAAAACAAAAACATTTATACTAGAACAGTAAGACTATAAGACTATATTTAAATATAAGAATAACTCTCTAGTGACAATATACTTATGCTAAACATATTAAATCAAGTATTTAACCAAGGATTATGATGTAAACGAGCTTCATCGGTATTAGGAAACCTTACTCACAAACAATTTTACTTGTTAGTGCTATAAGTGTGTACTAGTGATGCCAGGAATGTTAACATTCTTCACTTTCACGAATGCGAATGTTTTCTCGAATAATTCCATATTAAAGAGTATTCGAGAATATTTTCACTTAATTGGCAATACTCGAAATTATACAAATGATGACTATTGAAATAAAATAAGAGGAGAATGTTAGAAAATTTTGATATTTCGTGTCGGTATTTACAAAAAGATGTGAGAAAAAAATTGTTCCATTCCAATTTAAATTCCAAAATAAATTATAAATACTGACATCTGTATATTAAAATTATAAATAAAACTTAACTGCTGAATTTACATCTATGTAAAATCTCTTTTATCATCACCATTAACATCATTTTACCCTTTTCTCAAATTTGTTTGAGGTCGGTGCAATGACTTTTCATTTGCCATTCACCTTAGTCACTTGACATTTTCTATCACGCACGCCTTTATTAAATTGTGAAATGGTTTTGGCTTTTTTTCTATAACTGCAAATCTGCCTAATGTCAACCCTCTTTGCGAATGGCGAATACATTCGTGCATGATCTGAAGCGAAAGGTGTTTTTATAATTCCCGACGTCCAGCATTCTTTTTTGTTATCCAATCAAACGTCTACGTAACAATTATTTGCAGGACAACGCGTAGGTTGATTTATAGGAAGAAATTCAAAATTCTTTTTATTAACAAATTGACATTTGATTCATTTGTAATTTCATTATCTTTAATTCAAAATATGATTTCGTTAAAAATAGCATCATTTCTTGGAAATGTAAGAAAGAATGCGAAAAGTTTGCGAATAAAATTGGTTGCGACATCACTAGTGCTAACAGTATAGTATACACACTATAATTTACATTTTATGTAATGACTCCTTGAAATAATCAATTTTTAAAAGACCTTATCACAATTAGATGAAACAATGAAGATATTTCGCCTTTTAATCTACTCGTATTTGCCAATAATAGTGACTAGGGTGATTTTATAACTCACAAATAAATCAAACGGCCCCTGCACCCTTCTATTAGTTCTCGGTAACTCTATTATTCCAAACTGTGGTAGGGATGTTGTTTGCAGAGGGGTAGGTGTGACAACGTAGCCTTCTTAGCTTTATCGATATCCGGGTTATCCCTATTCTCCCGTAAATACAAAGACCGCGGTAACAAGACGTTATAAATTGTTTAGAGAGTTTAACTATTCCACTAAGCTCAGAATATTTAATAGGTCCTGAAATTACTTACAGACATTTTTCTTTATTCATAGTAATTACCATAATATAATTTATTGATATATTCACATAAGACTGGTTTCAGATTATTAAAATAGACTGTACTAAACCAAGCTTTAAAAATGTGTACTTGTATTATTATGTGACGTCACAACATTAAAAAATATGTATTAAAGCAGCTATATAAAACTATACGAGTACAGTGCGTTTCGACTTGTCATCATGTCACAGAGTCTAAACAATGGTGATTCAAGTTATACGGGTTATTGAAACAAGAGATCTAATTGGTCGAAATTTCTAGTTGAAATCTCTAGTTATGATACAATAATGTGGATAGCTATTATGCTACTGTATATACGGCTATACTTTGATAATTAATTACCAATTTGGTAAATTAATTTAACTATTCTTTCTCAAGCAAAGTAATCCAATTAAGTAATTATTTCTCCGAAAACAGGATTACAAAGGTCTTAAGACCTTTTCTTTGTATTTCCTTCTTGGATTCGTATTCCTAGGTACATTAGGGATAGAAAAACTTCACTTTGATATTATTTACTACGAGATCTTGATATACATATATATCAAACCGACTACACGGGTAGCGTAGAGGTCACCTTGCCGCTACCTGCTACGCTGAGTGTTATAGTTGTGATGCGCACCCGGGTCAACATTTTGTGTGATCTACGAATATTGTTCTGAGTCTGGGTGTTATTTGTGTCCGTTACATAAATGTTTGTCAAGTGTCTGCAATACAGAAAATATTTCTGGTGTCCAGGTTGTTTTTTAAAAGAAAAAAAAGCAGAATTGCAATGAACAAGCTGCTATAAAGAGGAGAATATCGAAAATAATCATAAATAAACTGATTAATACTATTTTAGTACCATAACTAAACATTTAAGCATTTTAATTAAAAAAAATACATGTACACTGTATTTGTTTTTACAAAAATAAAGATTGAATAGAAAATTCAAATTTGGAACAGTATTCAATGCAAACTAATTACACGCTTTACTTCTAAACAAATAATTTACCTGTATAAATTTTACTTTTGCCCAAAAAGTTTCGTATTTGTTTATTAATCTTGTTCATAGAGCCAATATTAACAATGGATAACGGGTATACAATTTTCTGTGTTCAGAATATTCTTGAAAGTGTTAATATTCGTAAATAAATGTGCTCATTGAGCATGTTGTTGTAACTTTTAGAATAAGTTGAAGAAAGTGAGTTTCAAGCAAACTGAACGATTTTTTACTATTGATATGTTTTCTCTTTCTCACTGTCGCTCCTCTCCTCCCCTTCCTCGATTTCAGCCACGGCGGCCAGTACCACTAAGACCAGTCAATTACACAGGAGACATTAGTGCACAAGTGTGTCTGCAAACACAGCCGCGCTCTCATAATCCGATACGGCAGGAAAAGACCAGGCGCAAGACCGATGACTTCAGGTACTCTTCGAGGCACGGAGTTAAGACACTAGCTTTCACACTCCAGGTGGTTATTTAACATTTATAAAATCAAAAAAACTCAATAATATTTTTTGAACCGAACCAGGAATCGAACCCAAGACCTCTTAATCGGTAGTCGCGTACACTAACCGCTAGTCCAACGAGGCCGTCTTACTAGCTATCCACATTCAAACATGAAATATAACATATGAGATGACAACCAAAAAAAAAATTGTATTAAATATCAGTATCATTAAACACCTTTCATTTTCATAGAAGTAAACAATGATTTTCAATGAAATTTCGACTCGGCAATCGCGACCTCAACACAAAATAACTGAAATGACTTATTGACACAAACATTTCATTTATTTATTGTCATATGATTAAATAAAACATTTAAAGCATTTTAGAAAATCGTATGAAACATCCATTTAAATAAATTCTACTTAAACTTTGGATCGATTCCAAAGTTTACAGCGTATATGAAGTTTTAAAGCCAACGTTCGTATCAAAGTCGAGCGCCTTTGGGTAATATTAATATTTCATTAATTCCTACAAGACCTATCTTAAAGCAAAATCTCAAAATGAATTCCTTCACTAAAGAAATCTTGTGAGAGATTATAGAAATTTGCCCGAGGTGTTCACGTTGTCGTATTCACTTAATTACTAATGAAGGAATGGGGTGCTTTAGTTAATTGATTAAACGTCTCCGCGTTTAGTATAATTTGGAAAGCTTCATGGATCAATGTCCAATTAGGCAGCTGCTTCACCGCTCTACGTTACGAACTTGATATTGTTTTATATTTAATGAAATATTATAATAAGGTTTAAAGAACTTTTAGCTTCTATGGGACTTGGAGGATCACCAGTTGACATTGATCCTTTTGAACGTAAGCCATATTGAGAATTAATTACAAATATTTTGACTGTACGGATGGTTTAAGCGGTCACCTCGTCACTTTCTTCTAAGCCAAGTGTTAAGGGTTCAAACACCATATGAGACAACACTTTTGTGTGGTCCACAAATTGTTGTTCCGAGTCTGTGTGTTCTTTGTGTCCATTTCATGTATAAAGTCCCCCGCGACACAGGATTTATTCCTAGTGCGTGAGTTGACTTTTTTAAAAAGAAAAGAAGATATTCTTAAAAGAGAACGATTGCGTGCTTTGCTGGTTTCGATTATTTTATTTATATTTTAAATTAAAATCAATATTTCGTAAAGTAAAATCGTAGAATATCAATGTATAAAATGTAATATATAAAAAAAATGTAAATGTAGGATTCTGGTATTAAATTGATGTTAAGTAAATTAAAAAATTCAATTTCAAACTAAATAGTTAAAGTTCTTTTAACTTTCTAATAATCGTAACACTCAATGGTATTTAAGTATCATTAATGGCAGATTTAGAACTTAAGTGTTTATATATTTCTTCAACAAAAATACACCATACAAAGTATATAATAGCAACAAAGTAAACGTAATAGTTAATTATATACTAGAATTTTTACAAACACCTGGTCATTGTTGACGTAAAAAGTCATTGACCATAACAAATAAGACTAACTTTATATCTGTTCACATGATTGTAATAACAAAGCGGTTTTAAACTGAACTAACGATCTCCATTATGTTAACACGGGAAATTCTCCTCATCAGTAATGGGAAAGTTAGCGAACAAAACTTCGAATTAATTCGTTCACCTTGCCTAAATTCTAAAAGTCGGTCGCTTTCTACGGCGAACACATAAGTACTTTTTATATATGGAATTAACTTCGCTTGCTAGTAAGAAACTTAAAATATACATACAGTATTTGTTTATGTTTATACAAGTAGGGTAAACGTTTTAAATTACAACTTGGAAACTATTATATATTTATGTGTTCACGTTCTTGCCAGGATTTTAATTTGTAGTCTGCACCTTATATAAATGAATATCCTATACAGTTAGAGGAGATTCACTTTGTAAAATTAATAAATAGTGGCTAGCTCGGATGCAGAAAAGTGAAATTCAGGTTGAATAACACTTAATATCTACAATTAAATTCACCTTTTTTTCTGTTCACAACGTCAAATTCCTTTGAGTCTCTAAAACCCTGGGCAGACAGGAATACGTGATGTTTACCATTAAAATCACCTCAACCTCAAGTACCCTACTCTATGGAGAAAAAGGACGATGTGAATTCACATTTGACATATCTTCGCAGCTGCAGAGGTTCAAGAAATTAAGTACTTTCGAGACTGTAGGTAATACGGACTGCTCACCACTGCAATCGTTTGACAGCATCAAACAAATACTAAACGGATCCATTGCAAAGATGAGAACAGTATTCCACATAGGAGTGAACCTGGGTTGACAAAAAAATACAGATACTCAGGCGAGAAGGACCGTCTCACTCTGTTCAGCATAACCAGTTTCCGTGAGACTTCCTTAGTGACGCTCTCAATGTATCCATGCTGGTTGAGATCCTGGTAAATATACCGGATAATTTAGGTATCATATTCATGATACCTAATGTGGCAGTGGCAGTTGAGCTTACTGAAAAGTGGAGAAGGGACAGAACAGAGGCTTTTTGGTAGCGAGTTCGCAAACCTGTGTTTTCTTGGTGCCATTAAGAAATCTTAAAACAATGTCAAATTCAGCTACAAGCTTCTACCGTTTTTCTTCGACATCAGCAAGACAAGCTAGCAGATGTGATTTTATTATAGCCCATTATCGGTCTGCATAGCAATGTATGTTATGGCAATAGCTAAGGGCATGCCATTGATTTACAGAAAAAATAATATAGACGACAGAACGTAATCCTGAGGTACACTAATTTATTTATTTAAAATTAGAGGCCGTGTCATCACAAAGAACTCTAATGTGACGTTAATACAGAAACTGGGGTAGGCCATATGCCGGTTTGGTGAGAAACTAACGGTTCCAAACCCTATTGAAAGTTTTGGCTATGTTAAGGCTAATAGCCAAGGACTCTCCATACCTAACAATAGCCTCACCCAAAGGTGTGCGACGTATGCTAGAAGATCAGTAGGATTGTATTTCCTGTGTGGATTCCCGGTAGCTGTGCGTTGATTGATTACTCAGACACTGTATTCTCTGTTCTCTACAAAGGATTCTTTAAGAGCCTGCCAAAGTGACTTTACTCTAAAAGTATGAATAGAATCGAAGAGTTGTGGTCACTATCCTTATTATGACAATGCAACATAGTGTCCCACACTAAGGTGACTTATTGAGATGCTTTTGTTATAGTATAACGTTCTTAGATATGTAATTTTTGTTAATCCTTGTCATAATTTCATTGAATATTTTTCTTCGCTAAAATTTAGACTCATTTCTTTCCTTAATATATACATAATGCGTCCTATATTTAAAAATATAGATAAAATGAATACCTGTTAATATAAAAACTTTAATTAAAACCTTTTAAAGAATTATAAATTATCATTTTCAATTAAGCTCCATCACAAACCCTTTCAAAAACCCTAGCATTGATGTGAAAGTCAATTGCCTATAAGTTCCTATTAAAGTTCATATGTCTACTTATCAATTCACTTTATGACAACTTAAATAGCTTAAACTTTTATTACATTTGGCTTTTATTTCTAAAATATCCCATTCGCTTATTATTTTTTACTATGATTAGATATATCTAATGGTATATATACCACTTAAATTGAATTGCCAGAAATCAATAAAATAACAACACCAACCCTCTAGTCGAAACAAAAATAATAAATAAATTACTTTAAACGCAAACACTATGACGCATCGCTCTGTAGAGGAGGAGGAACCACTTATAAACGTCTATTATTGTTACAGTTGCATATACACACTTCGTATTTACGTATCACCACGGCTGTCTAACTTATCAAGTGACGTCACAATGTACTATCAGTTTGCCTTCACCTCAATGGGAACACAGTAGGTCACCGACTCGTTTAGTAGGTCATCATAGAAAATAACTTGCGTTAAGGTAAGGACTTACGTATGTTCTACTTTTAAATAAATTAGAAGGCTTGGCTTGATATTAAGTTTGTTTTTAATAGGTTTGTTACTGTAATAAGGTTGTAACGTATACGTATACGTTTTAGCTGGAACTAGTGGTCAGAGGCTTTATGATAACACGGGACGATAAATTGTGATGGTCATGCGGTACTAATATGTTATAGTACTTTAATTGGATACGTGTTTTAAAAATGGTTGACGCGTAAGTAAAGGACATTCAATTAAAATTATAAGTCCGGTCTTGCAAGGGTTGAATTATTAATTTTTCACGTACCAATAAAAATTTGAGCCTTCGTTTCGGTACTTTTTAAATAAACATCCAGATGATAGCAAAGTAAAACTAAAACTGGTGGTTACACTGTTGATTAGCTATGTATGAAATTTGCTGCAAGTAATGAGTCCGAATTGATAAATGATAAATGATAAATTCAAAGAAAATTATTTAGAAAAAAAATTTCATATAATACAGGCCCATTGGTGCAGGAGTGATAGTCATAGTGTTAGCCGTGTGAGCCTTACACTGCAACAATGACAGTCATGCCTTTCACATCCCCAAGCAGGGCGTGAAAAAGTATCTCACCAGACCGCCATAGTGTGGATCAACATACTGCATTGTCTGCATTTGCAGTGAGTATAGTGACCGCAACTCTTCGATTCTATTCATGCTTTCCATTAGACAGAGTAGAGTCACTTTGGCAGATTCTTAACATAGAAGAAAAAAGGTAAAAAATATTCACCGTTTCGATTATGTATTCTAGCTATAGAGGTTTGTTTTGTTATACTAATAGAGGTAATTCAGTGCTTAAGTGTCGGGATCTTAGTATAAATCCCAGTCATGGAAGTGTCTTACTTATCCAGATCCTGCTTAACAAAACTTCACTGAACTTAGTAGGCGAGAGGATTGACTAACATGAACGATTTGTTTTAAATATTACGAAGTTTCGAATGTCAAACATAAAAAATAGGCGTAATAACGAAACCGAATCGAAAAATGTATAAAATGTTTTGTAATCTGGATCCATTCGGAGGATACACATCTAGATAACAAAAAAAGAACGTCCATGAAATTCAATTTTAGATTTACATATATATATTTAGATATATATTTAGAAATTTTAGACTAATCAATCTTAAAATATGATCACACTTTGTAACTCGTTGCTTGTATCGTGGGATATCAGTTTTTGCTATTAGTAAAAGTCATCAATTATCATCAACTACTTTAAAGAATTCACTGTTTTATAAATCAACTGTTTTGTAAAGACTCTCTTTAAACAGGAGATTTTGGCGTATAGCTACAGGTGGGCCACGAATTGGTTAGCATTCAAAAAAATCTTATAAAAAAACCATTTCATCTATACTAATATTATCACGCTGAAGAGTTTGTTTGTTTTGTTTGTTTGAACGCGCTAGTCTCAGGATCTACAGGTCAGTTTTGAAATTTTTTTTTGTGTTGGGTAGCCTATTTATCGAGGAAGGCGAAGACGAAGACGAAGTCGCGGGCAGAAGCTAGTATATTATAAAAATTGCTTTTTAACAGGAAATTTAATTAGTTGGAATTATTTTTTTAAAAAGTTCGACACTTGCACTCTACGAAGCGAGTATCGAAATTTTCCGAATACTCGTCGGCGAAGAGACCGTGAGATCGCCGATATCTCTTCGCTGATTTTTTCTTTTAGTTGACGTAGTGTATTTGGTATATTGATGTAGACCCGATTTTTTAAATAACCCCATAAAAAGAATCCTGCTGGGGATAGATTTGGACTTCTGGGTGGTCATGGAATGTCTCCTCTTCTGGAGATCAGCTTTGACCATCGGCAGGGACTCATTGGATGTGTGACAAGTGGCTCCATCTTGTTGAAACTATGTGTTATGATTGCAGCAAATAAATTCCAGTAGCATCGGTCCCAGAAACTCCCGTGATATGTTTCCGCGGGATGTTAGATTCAATTCAAATTCAAATGTTAACAAATTTTTGGGCCACCCTATTTATGATTTATGTCAAAGTTTACTTCTCCTGTTGTCTGTTATTCTCCTGTGTTGTCTTACGCAGTTGGTTTCCTTAGTCGGCTCTTATGACACACACAAGTTTAATGGGCATGGTGACACGCTCTATTCGAAATTCGTCACCATGTGGACTATTATTTTCAAAGTAACTACTAAAATTGAATTTAACTTGTTTGTTTATAGAGAATTAACATATTGACGCATTGAAACTAACTGTATGAGAGTGATGAATTAGTAATTAGATGTAGTCAAAACTCAGATGTGTCGAATGTAGTTGTTCTACATAGTAAAAGAATATTGTAACCCGTAGCAGACACGCCATACTAGGCGTGGTTGTGACCTAGATCTTCAATAAAAATGATTAAAATATTACAGCAGGCCACAAAAGGGTAGTAACATCAAACTAAAGAACACACTAAAAGAAAAATAATGCCATCGGGCCAGAATAACTTATAAAGATCGAACTGATGGGTGAGGGAAGCTGCAGGTGCTTCCCCCAGGATAGAGTTTGGCTTCACACGGCGTTGATCCTGAAGGGGACTAGAAATATTATGTTCTGGGTTCTCTTCAGAAATAGGACATTTGAGATCGGCTTTCGGGGTGATTTTTAGTGGAAATAACATGCGCTGCTGGTTCCTGCGTCCATGAGGAGCCGGAAAAGCGAATGTTCTTCCACTCCATCAAAAAAAAGAAAGTACAAATAAAATCTTAGTAAGTGATCTTTGAAATAAAGAAATTACAGCACACATAAATCAGAGTTGGCCACAACTTTATTTCTGAGGAGAGGCCTTTGTCGAGTAATGGTCTATTAAAGTCTGTTGATGATAATTCTACAAGAACTCTTTTGTGTTTGTTACATAATAAATGCCAACATATACTAGACTTTCACAGTCTGCAATCACATATGGCAAGTATGATCACCATTTTTTTCTGGGTACGAAATAGTTTAGATATAACTTCAAATTCCATTAACATTAGAAATGAGAAAGTTTCACAAAAACCATTAAATAGATTTAGATGAAATTTTATAGAAATATAACTTATATATTAAAATAACGCATTGGCGACTATTTACCGTGGTAACCGACTTATATGCGGGATGAGACGCGTTCAAAAGTTAGTTGATAGTTTTATTAGGACTTATTATCCTTTATAGTACCTACAAACTGACAAAATTGTATCACGTAATATTACAACTTTTAAAGAGTTTCAAATACAATGTTCTAACCAGTTGAATTACGCAACTTGTTTTGTGGTTCCTAAATTTAATATTCTTCATTTTTGTAACTGTGGTGACTTCGACACACATCGCAAACAACAAGATATATTACAGCGCCTTCTAACTAAGACATATTGAACTACGGAGTGATGAACTACGGAGCAATTACTAATCTTGTATTGTGATATAGAAATTCTCGTGGCACAACATTCCAACATCAATCGTTGAGCCGCGGCCCGCTAGGCATGATCACCTTACGTGGTCGGAGGATCCTCTCTTTGTGTCGGAGGGACATGATACTAATTCCCTCCGTTCTTTTTATAGATGTCCAGATTCTGTTCGAAGCAGAATAATATTATATAACCTTCCTGGATAGATAATTTATCCAACGCTACATGAAAATAGTTTGGTATTAACAGTATTTCCAATTTTAGTACCTTCAACTAACAAAACAAACAAACTCCTTAGTTTCATAATATTATTATGGATTATTACACTCTATATACTTATATATACCTCAATAGGCCACACAGAGGACATTTAGCGGACACGTATGTAAACAGCATTGAGTGGTACTTTAGATTCAAACTGTGCCGCTGATTGACACAATATTAAAATCTATAATGATATTGACTCGGCTGAAGTGAACCTACTGGCCCAGTTTTCCAGTTAATTAGAACTTACTTAATAATAATGAGTTGATATATCTCAGACGACCGTTTGATCCCAAATCAGGTAGAAATTGTACTATATTCGTAGTAGGTAGAATTTTTTATTTAGTTATAGGTATATACATTTAATATATAGATAAATGACACCCCGAACAAATGAGTTTGCTTTATTTTGTCTATTTGTGATGTGTTTTTTAATATCTTACATAATAGCCTATTAACGAAATGTTCGGATCTAAGAAACATATAAATTAAATGCGAAGATGCGAGAGGCAAATCAGGAGATAAAATTTATAACGTATTTATTATAATAGATATATCATTTTATTAGATCTCTTTCACAGATGTTCAAGTTTTGCTTCACAAAAAAAAATGTTAAAATATTGTATATAAATCAGATTTTACTGATTTCGTTTCTAACGACTTCAAAACTTTTTCTAGCCATTTCTTTTTCAGTAACTCCATACAAAATAAACTTTTGCTCATCGGAACGATTTTATCAATATTGATTGTATTTTATTTTAGCTTTTGAACCCTTGGGAACGAATCTTGATATAATCTTTTATAGTCAAAGTAAATTTATTTATTGATCTTAACTCCCTTTTTGTGTCCGCACTCAATTAATCTCCCTACTAGTTTTACGATTGGGTTTTTTTTTGGTTGAAATTTATACAGGAGTAAACATTTAAATGGATAAGCAAAAATATAATTTTGTTTTCGCAGTGGCTTTGTTCAAAATTATACACATTATTTTAGAATCAAAATACTTATATGAATTGCAATTGTTGTTATTGCGTTCTTAGTATACGTTGCGAGGGATTCAGATAAAAAATATTTCGTATTTAAATTAGCCAGAACCAGACGTGCGAAAGAGAACGTGCAAAATTGTACAGCAGCCTAATGCTACGATCATGTAATTACGTACTCATTTTACACAGAATACCTGAACTTAATATTTTGAAAGTTATTGAGTTATGTTGTCATACTATAAAACATACTATTCTCCCGATCGATAAAACGTTACCTTGAATAAACTAGTTAACATTTTACTAAAACTAACCTCATTAAAATGAATATTTAAGTCAATGTAATGTCTGTACTAGTAATAATAAAGTCCAAGTAACAAAACTCTAAAATAGGTTTCCTTAAACATATTATAACAGACTATTAAAAGAAGAGACCTTAATACGTAATAAGTGCCTAAGTTATGATAAATTATAAAAACATGTATTCTTTATTTCTTAACTTTTCGCTTTGCAGCTTTAAGGCGTCAATTAATCGAGTTATTATAGAAATACATACATCACTGTAGGTTTGAATATGACTTTTCAGAATACATCAAATATTGTCGTTACCCGTATTATGATGGATTAAGAATACCAAGTGTCACCCCTAGTAATCCCGTGGGTGTCGTAAGAGGCGATTAAGGGAGTGAACAACACAGAACAACAAAGAGAAGAAAAACTTGAAACAAACACTCTACCAACCCTTCAGGCCAGTGTAGTGCAGTAAGTCACACCTTCTTTTCAAGAAAGAGAATGTGTCCAGCAGTATATTATTAAAGCCTAATGATGTGATATCAAATTAGAGTTATCATCTCTATTGTTAAATGCCTATTTTATTTTATGTTCAATTTCAAATATAATAATACATTAACGCCGTGGTGATATTTTTGTTCTCAAACTAAAAGGTGGGTAAAAGATAAGTTATGCTTAAACTTAAGCAGATTATTCTGGGAACTACTTGTCAGTTTTTCATATACTTTACAAGGAAATTTCGTAGATACTTTTTTTATTTATTTAACTATGTTCTTAAACTGCACTTACCATGTGTGGCAAATCCACGAAAGGCTCTTAGGTTTTTCTGGGCATTGGTGAACCGCTCACATAATTAGTATTAATTCAGATTAATATTTTTATTATTTGTATTGATTAAATAATTTGCAACTCTTGTTCCGTATGGGTTGTTACTTTTGGACAGTGTAAACTTATTTTTATTAGGAACAAATCTTAAACACCCAGTTCTAATTTTTCAGTTGTCGCCTCAGGTTTATTGATTTCTATTGGAGTCAAATATTCAAGACATTCGTGACATTGTAATACTTGTACAGGTAGCCATAATTATCTTTGTATTTATGTTAAATATGTTGAAACGTAAAGATTTTTGATATTTTACTTATAATTTATAGACATCAGCCAAGTGTGCTAAATAAGTTTTTCCATAGTTATATACTATATAGTCCATAAATGGTCACAGAATCTGTCAAAACCAGCATTCTGAGAGTCTAATATTGAAGTTTCTGTTTTAGTACGCCTAGCCTACTAATAATAAAACTCAGCCTGCTGCACATATGCAGCTTGGCTTAATTATATACATAATTTCAATATGTTAATAACATAAATTAAATTATTTTGTATTTAAAATTTACATATAATCTTTATGCGGATTCTAACAGAAGCATTTGTCGATAATTAAGCCAAGGTACTTACTCGTATGTCTGCTTTATTCAATTTGGGACATTTACTCTTGCTGTCTTATGTAGGTAAAAGTGTTTATGATCTACAACCGTCGGTGTAAATGATTTATTGTGAAGTGAATGTATATGCACTATTTTAGTCTTCAAAGCGTTAAACACCAAGCCAACTACTTGTGCCCATTTACACAGCTGGTCAAAGTGAAGTTGTAGGGATTTTTGTATTTCATCTATGATTTTGTGAGCCACTAACAAACAGGTTTTGTCAGTGAATTGATATACAAATCCTGACTTCATAACATTGCTCATATCATTAGCATATAATAGGTACTCTTAGTTAAATTAGTCTCACACAAGCACTCTAAACTCATAGCCCTGGCAAACACGATTGTCCAATTATTTCTGTTTAGTTGTTTGATTTTTTTTTTAATTTTATTTATATTTTGTTTTTCTATTACTTCTACATACCTTATTTTTATTATTATTGTTTCTATGATTTTAGTTTGGTGTACATTAGGGTGTCCCTTAAATTTCAAGTTCGATATTTTTTTACGCATACCTTCTTAAAAGTTTCGTAATAACCCTATATTGTCTAGAAAAAAATATTAGTTCGATATATAAACCAGCGGTTCTCAATCTTTTTTGGTGACGGAACCCTTTTGGAAAGCGAAATACTTGACGGAACCCTATAATAAAACAATAGTTTTTAAAAGTGTATTCTTTATTAATAAGCATAATAAAAGTACAATGTAACAGTTAGTTATTACTTACTTACATAACAAGTATAATAATAGAAGTTATTAAAAAAGAAAAAAAATCTAATGGGAGGTATGAAACTGTTTTTTATTTTTCATCAATTGGTTGATATCAGGTTTGATAGAGGACAGTTGAAGTCTCATATCAGGTTCGGCGTCCAGTCTATTGCGGTATTTTGTTTTCGTAGCTGCATAGGTTGAGAATCCTGTTTCGCACAAATATGTTGTTGGGAACGGGAAAAGAATATTCAGAGCCATTTTGGCAAGCATTGGAGATTCATCACGAATTCTGCACCAAAAATCGTTGAGAGGCGTCGTTTTGAACAGTACCTCCATACTTGTGTCTGATGACATATCTAAAAGAGATTCATATATCTCGTTTGACATACTTTCGGGCTTTTGTAAGTTGGGTAAAAAAGGATTATGAATCCATGAATTCAGTTTCATTTTTGTATTTTGTTCTTCGGGAAAATACTTCTCAAAAGATGCGCGCATCGAAGTGAGATATTTGACCAATTCCTCAAATACATCATCTTGAAACATTTCTGAATCGTTATCGCTAACAAACTCATTGAGTGAGGTAAAGCTTTCTATTTCTCTCTTTCCAACGCAAATAATCCAAAAATCTAATTTTCTTTTGAAGGCAGTTATTTTATCACAGGCCTGGAACACTGTTGTCTGTTTACCTTGCAATGATACATTTAATTCGTTCAGTTTTTGAAAGATATCCGCCATAAAAGACAGTCGGAACAACCAAGTTTTATCATACAAACGGTCTTTCAAATTAAAAGCAGTATCTGAAAGAAACATTTGTAACTCGGCTCTAAGTTCAAATAGCCTTGTTAAAGTTTTACCCCTAGACAGCCATCGCACTTCTGTATGGAGCAGCAGTGTTTTATGTTTGCTGCCATAATCTTCACACAATAATGAGAACAATCGGGATTGTAGTGGTCGTGTTTTGATAAAATTAATTATTTTTACCGCTTCTTCCATAACTAATTTTAGATTTGACGGCATTTGCTTCATCGCAAGTGCTTGTCTATGCAGGATACAATGGCTGGAACTACAATTAGGCGCTTTATTTTTTATTCGTGACACTAGTCCTGCTGTAATACCCGTCATCGCCTTGGCCCCATCTGTACAAATGTCAATGCAATTGTTCCAACTGAGATTATTTTCCCCAAAAAATATATTTATTTTATTAAAAATTTCTTCTCCGGTAGTTTTTGTGGGCAGCGGTGAACACATAAGCATATCTTCTTCCAAAGAACTTTCATATGGATATCTCACGATAACCAGCAAGATAGCCAGACCAGCGACATCAGTAGACTCATCTATTTGCAAGACGAATCGTGTTTCTTGTAGACGTGTAACTAATTCTTGTTTGACGTAGCTTGCCAGATCATGAATTCGCCGTGAAACAGTATCGTTTGATAGCGGCACAGTAGAAACATGCTTTGCAGATTTTTCATCGAGCATACATTTTGTTATGTCTAACACACATGGTTTTATTAAATTCTCAGCGATAGTGTGCGCTTCACCTGCTTGTGCAATGCGATAGCTAACTAAATATGATGCCTCTGTGGCCTTTTCATTGATAGTTTGGGTTACATGCATCATAGTTTTTTGACTTTCCAATAACTGTTCTTTTTTACGTACAAAAAATTCTTTATTTTTGTCTTTAGACTCGGGGTGTACAGTTTCTAAATGCCGGCGCAACATGGCAGGTGCCATGGAACTATTAGGAAGCAGTTTACTACATAACATGCAGAGAGGTGAGCCGTTGGAATCAACAAATCCGAAATTGATATATGATTCATCATACTTCCTTTTTTTCGCCTTTGAAACCGTGGAACTTGACGTCGTTGCATAATAGTCTGGATCGGTAATTGCTGTATACTCCGCGCGATCTGATTTTGAACATTCGGCTTCGTTAGAAGATGTTGTTGCAACACGTTTAACGCCTGTAAGCCAACGTTCCATTCTTCTTTATTAATAATGTTACATGTCAGGATGGTGGGGTCAAAATAACGCACGATCGTTACTGCGTAAAAGAGTTTAGTCCAAAGAAGAAATGTACAATCAGAATACAGCAGTAGAACACTAAACACTTTGTTTCTAGCAAGTAGGTACTAATCACTCCGAACACTAATCGTCGACTAACTAAGCGTCGAGGCGCGATCGCCGCTTTTATAGTCCTAGCCAGATCTCGAACATTCTCAAAAATACTCGAGTCGGCGCCTTTGATAAATAACAAGCCGAAATAAAAATAGAAATACAAAAAATGCTGTGTAAACAATTTGGACTTTACGTTTTAAAATTAGAGCCGAAAGTAGCTTGTTTACAATTATTGTTAATCTCAGGGGCGGCTTTTATCAAAGGGACTCGCGCGCTTTTATCAAAGGGACTCGCGCTCACAAGTAGATATCCGCGGTGGCGGCATAGTAAAATTGTACGAGGTGACTAAGGTCGGCTGCGCCTCGTGAATCGTGATACGCCGCGTCAGAACGGTCGACCAGAGAGAGGTGTTTGGAATTTTTTCTAAATTCTTGCGGAACCCCTACAGGGATGTCGCGGAACCCTAGGGTTCCGCGGAACACACTTAGAGAATGGCGGATATAAACGATAACCCGTGCCGACTTGCTATTTAAACTTGTCGATACAAGTTGCTTAAGTACTGCCCAGTGACCTGTTACGACATGTTTTATTTGCCATTTCGTACGTGATTTTTGAGACTATTAGTGCTTTATTGTTTAGTGCGTAAACATGTCGGTGGAATTACGGAGTGATAAACAAAATATTTTTCTTATCGGATTGACTAGCTACCAAATAAATGGTGCAAAATTACCATCTAATCGACAAGTTCTCTCAGTCCTATTTTACAATATTCGTGAGGTTAAATTGACTGTTAGTGAAAGTGCAAATCTTGTGATTAGGGAGTGCATCATATATTGGGAAAAAGCAAGAATTCCAACAAGGGCATTTCCTAACTGCGTGAAGAAACTTATTGATTTATATCATGTTAGGAGAGAGTTGCAAAAAAATTGTAAGAAAACTCAGATTACGTTTAAGAGTCGTGAGAACAATTTTATAATTAATCTTGATAATTTGTTTGATATTGCACATGCTGATGCTTTTGAGAGAATGAAAATAGAGGAAGATAAATTATTTTTAATGAAACAGAGAGAGCCAGGTCGACCGGGATGCTTAGGTGGTGTAGATAAAAAATTGGCGGAAAAAGAACAAAGATCTAGACAACGACGATTGGAAGAAGAGGAAAGGATTGTAAGACAAAGAGAATCACTAGCTGTTGCATCTACTTCCACTACAAATAACTTAGACAGTCTAGAAGATTCAGACGAAGAACAGATCTTGAATTCTGAACTCAGCTTGCCGGACGTTCCCTGCCATGAACAAAGTTCAAAAAGAGGTAGAAAGAATCTTATAACACCTAAACTAGTTGCAGCTTTAGATCGATGCCAGTTAAGCATTAGAGATACCGTTTACATTCTTAATGCGGTGGTAGAAGCGCTTGGTCTGAGCAGCAATGATTTCTGTATTAACAAATCCTCGATTCAGCGAATTCGTACTGAAACTAGAAAATCAAGGACAGAAGCAATAAAATCTAACTTCCAAAACAATGTACCCGACATAGTCACAGTTCATTGGGATGGAAAACTATTACCGGGGTTGGATGTACGGAGTTCAAAAGAAGAACGCTTGCCAGTTATAGCTTCATTTGACGATAGAGAGCAGCTTCTTGCAGTGCCGAAACTAGAAAGTTCTTCTGGAAAACATCAAGCGAAGGCTGTATCAGCAGCTCTCTTTGACTGGAACCTTTATGACAAAGTGCAAATAATGTGCTGCGACACAACAGCTTCCAATATGGGCCGTTTCAATGGAGCTTGTGCTATTTTGGAGCAAACTTTAGGAAGAGAATTGTTGCTTTTCGCCTGTCGTCATCATGTTTATGAATTGGTCCTAAAAGCTGTCTTTGTAACCAAGATTAAGCAAATTACTAGTAGCCCAGATATTCCGATGTTCAAAAAGTTCCAAGAAAATTGGAAAAACATTGATTGTACTAAAATTGAACCATCTCTTAATTTCGTAAAAGCACGGGTTGCCGAGACAGACATTCAAGCGTTGTTACTATTTTATAAGGCAGAATTAGATAAAGGTTTTGTAAGAGATGATTACTGCGAATTGGTCGAACTGTGCGTAATATTTTTAGGAGGAGACACAGAGGAAAAATTAAAACTAAGGCCCCTCGGAGCTATACATCAGGCACGCTGGATGGCGAGAGCGATCTATTCTTTAAAAATATGTTTACTTCAGTCACAATGCAGAGTAACTGCGAAGGACAAAAAGGCTCTACAAGATGTTTGCTTATTTCTCGTAATATTGTATGTTAAACCTTGGCTCGAATGTACAGTGGCGACCAAAGCACCTAATCAAGATTTGCGCTTCTTGAAGATGTTAAAAGAGTATGAAAAAGTTGACGCAACAATTTCTAAAGCTTCTATAAGCAAGTTCAGCCATCACTTGTGGTATTTATGTGAAGAGACAGTCATTATATCACTATTTGATGATGAAGTTGACAACCAAACTAAGAAGAAGATGATTGCCAACTTCAACAGGGACAAAATCTCGGATTTTAGCAAACGCTATGACCCGTCGAAGGAAGAACTAACTCAAAAGTTGTTTGGTAAGTTAAATTGGCTTTTTGTTGGATTTCAATTTCAATGTCCAATACTTATTTATTTATTTTCAAAATTGTTGTTGATTTTTATTTGTTATTTAACTTATTTTTCTTTTTTTTTAGACAAAGCACTGGATGATTTCGTATCGGAAAAGAGCAAACAATTTTTATCACGACTGCAGATCGACGACAGTTTTCTAAAGGAAGATGTATCTTCTTGGAATAACAATGCTGCTTTTCTGGAGGCTAAAAGAAGAATAAGTTATTTGAGAGATGTAAATGATACTGCTGAAAGGGCTGTTAAATTAATACAAGATTTTAACGGACTTATCACGGCTGAAGAAGAACAAAAACAGTTCTTGCTGCGCTGTGTCCAGGAACATCTAAAATTGTATCCAGACTGTAAAAAAACTACTCTAAAAAGAAGTTACCCTGAATGATTCTTATTTCTTTATGTTTTTAATTAAAGATTAATGTTCATCTAATTTATTATTTAATTTTATTCACTTAATTCATTGCATTTATAGTGAAATTATAGCAGACTGAAATTTTAGGACAAAACACGTTTTTTACTAAACTTTGAAGCTCGGTCGGCACTGGTTGCAATTATGCTAGATTGATAAAATTTTATATTTAAGTATCTTATAGCATTAGTAAAAATTATAGATGGTATGCATTTCGAAATTCGAAAAAAAATTTTTTTTTGTCATATAAGGGACACCCTAGTGTACATATTTAATGTTGCTTTCCTAAAATACAAAGATCGAATCACTAAGTTGCAATATTTGTATTGTATAACATAAAGTAGATTCAATTGTTAGTTCCCAATTGAAGGCGCTGGGAGCTATAGCACAGTTTCATACTATTATGGCTGCCGACGTTAATATGGATTGTAAGGATTTGTTGCAATTGTTAGCTTAATAACTTTGTAATAGCCCTAAGAAGGAGTGAATAAATGAACTTATTATTATTATTCTCTTTATTTCGTGATATACACATATTTGTTACATTTTTAAATATATAAAAAAATAAAAAATACACATTTAAAAATATAAAAAATAGTAGTAGACCACCGACATCGGGTACAGGGACCAAGATACCGGTGGTTAGGGCTCCAAAGACAGGAACTTCCTCACAATACGGGCCGTGTCAAGGAGGACTGCCTTCTGCATCAGACCCTTGATCCAACCTTCTAACGTGAGCCTCTTAAGGTGTTGGTCGAGGCTCTTCGCTATCAATCCATGAACAGATATGACTATCGGAACAATAATCACCGAATCCACATTCCACATGTCGGCAATCTCGTGAGACAGATCCAAATACTTCAATTGTTTTTCTTTTTCAACTTTCACGAGATTCTCGTCATGAGGAACGGCGATATCGACAATCATTACGCGGCGCTCTAATCGATCTATCACCACAATATCAGGCTTATTGGCAACAATAGTCCTATCTGTGATAATAGATCGATCCCAATATAACGTAGCTCGACCGTTCTCGAGAACTGGGTCGGGCACATACCTGTAGTAAGGTACTTCGAAATTGACAAGTTGGTATTTAAGGGCAAGTTGTTGGTGTACGATCCTGGCTACTTGGTTGTGCCTGTGCAAATACTCACCGTTAGCAAGACGAGAACAACCGGAAATAATATGCCTAATAGATTCTCCAGGACGGTGGCACGCCCGACAGATGTCAACCATACTATCTTTCAGGATATATTTCCGGTAGTTATTCGTCATGATAACTTCATCCATAATTGCACAAACAAAACCTTTGGTTTCTCCGAAGAGATCACCATACCGTAGCCAAGACGTCGACGCTTTAAAGTCTATATCAGACCCGTGTAGGGCCCGATAAAATCGACCATGAAGTTCTTTACCCTTCCATACTTCCTTGCGATCAGTAGTACTAAGTACTACAGGTTTACGCCAATTCTCTTTAGTCAGAGCGAGCGGGGTGAAACCAGTATCCACTGCAACTACATTGCGATGCACTCCCACATTCGTCTGTAGGAAATATTCTCTGAGATTGTATATCTCGCGATTGTGTAGAGTCTTGATATTTAATAGACCACGACCTCCAAACTTTCGCGGAATATACAATCTTATAACCGATGAACGTGGATGGTGCATGTGGAATGCAGTAAGTAATGTACGGACTCTCCTGTCAAGGGCATCTAATTCGGTCTGAGTCCATCTAAGTACACCAAAGGAATACATCAGAACCGGCATGACCCAACTATTATAGGCTCGCACCTTGTTACCGCCTGATAAAAGACTTTTAAGTACTTTTTTTAGGCGGCCAAAGAAGCGTTCCTGTAACATTTGTTTCATGCCAGATTCTGGTATTCCCAAGGACTATGAAAAACCCAGATACTTGTAAGTTTCGGTGGCAGACAGAGATCTGAGTTTTGTTGAATCTAAAAGTTCTATTCCTTCAGATTCTACAATCACGCCCTTCTTTACATACATGACTGCACACTTGTATACACCAAATTCCATTTTGATAGAATTACTAAAGTTTTCAGTGACCCTTAATAACGCCATCAATTGTAATTTTATGGAGGCCAGTAATTTCAAACCATCCATATAAAGAAGGTGAGATATAACTTGATCATCTTTCTGCAACCGATAGCCTAACCCTGAACCCTCTAACAGAGTGCTGAGAGGGTTCAAAGCTAGACAAAACCACAAGGGACTCAGACTGTCACCTTGAAATATACCTCGCTCGATCTTTATAAGTATGTCATTTATCGCAGTCTGCCGACATCCTGGATAGCGAAGTGTTGTTTTCCATTGACTCATACACGACCTTAAGAAAGTGCATAGAGTTGCATCAATTTTGTACAACTCTAGCACCTTATTTATTATTATTATCTGTGCCGTCAGTCCGATTATCGAGCCTTGAGCCGTGCCGTTGGTGTTTTTTTGATTACTAAATTTATTTTGTATTTTAACAGTAGTGTTCCTTTTACTATAACAGTTTTCCAGCAGTTCTAGAATAGGTCCTTGTATGCACCTATATAAATATATCAAATATAATATTTGTATACACATACCTTTGATATCTTTTTATCAAACAATCAATATCAAACAAATCAAACAGAAATTATATGAAATAAATTAATGAGAGCGTAAATAAAGGTCCTACTCGCGTATCGATTAATCCAAAATTTTCGTTGGACGTATTTCACAATGTTACGATATAGTTAGCTATAGGTAAAATGTTCATTATTTTTTAATTGTGATCGGCGACAGATGTAGTAAACTACCTCGATTCCCATGAATTTACTCTGTTTGGTTTTAATTAATGTGTGAATTTACCCTACCACCAAAACAATATAGATTACATAGATAAGTGCGTAAATTTTAATAATCGATGAAAAACTTTCATAAATTTCAACTATACTATATATACTTAAATATACTTATATATACTTATACTTAAACACAAATAAGTGCTAAAGTAAGTTTAAACTACGATTTTACTGACTATTTATTTATAAAATTTCGTATAATTTGAAAGTATTTGTCATTTGAGGTAAGATAAAGATGAAATTAGTAAAGTTACAGCGTTTTCTTAAAGCCGATTTAATCTTTACGCTATTTGCGTCATGTAGACAAAGAAAGAGATGGATCACTAGATAATGTTTGGCCACCGCCAACCGTGACCAGATGCAACCCAAGAGGCCCAAGTAATATGCATCAGAACAGTTTTTTAAGTGTAGGCATGTGCGTGACCAGTTTTTAGGCCTCGGTTCTTTCTAAAGTTTTGATGACAATTTATCTCATAAATTTCCACTCACACTGGTTGTGACTAAAACAGCTTTATGACTGAAATATCATTCTATACTTCTTATCGTTTATGAAACTCTCGAGGCATTAGACCGTGAAGTCAAAACCTTTATTGTGCTAGTGTATCGTCATAGATAATGTTTTAGGCGGCCGAATACTGGCCGGTAATCGAGGTCATCCATCAACCCCGTACTTCTACTAGAGTAAACAAAGCTTCAAATGATGGCGACGGAAAATTGTCGTCAAACTAATTTCCCCTGTGAGTTTTAAAACACCACACTGTATTGGTGAAGTTTAATATTTTCTTCATAATTTTACGCCTGTTCTCTTTGATGGCGTATCATTTTAATAAACAGTTTTAATTTTTGGTGTTCGTTTTTTTTTATATCCACATGCAAGGGACATCTTGTCTGATGGAGAGGTGAGGTAGTACTCTAGGGTAGTGCCTAACCAACTTTGGTTAGGTAAGGAGTAACCACGATTGATCAATGTGTAGGAGATGCCACAGGTAGTAAATCGTAATGCTTTAAGGATTTAGATATACTAAAGCGAGAAAATGTGAATTTCAAACAGACCAGTATTATGCTGCGGGCACATTTGAGTAAATAGATTTCGTTGTATCTTTATTGGATTTAAATTTACCCATATTGTCCATTTTAACACTGTGTACGGCTTGTTAAACTATATTCATATGACGTCATAAGAACACTTGAAGCAGTGGTAATAAATTGAAATACTTCCTAGTATATATTAAATAGAATCGATTAACTTTAGCTATAGGTATTCACTTTCGACGCCTTATATATTATGTAGGTTCACCAACAGGCTCCCATTATTAATCACTTCAAACCCGACAGTCTTATCAACAACTTTACTAATCAAAGTTCAGTCATTAGTTGTTTTCAAGCTAGCGTGACATACTGTCACTACATTATTATTGGCAATCGAAGTTGTAGTTCTATTGTCAGCGAAGTGGAATCAATATTTTTTATTTATGTGTGTCGTACTCTATCGTTTAAGTATCGAAGTAAGTTTACTTCCAGTGATGGAGTAAATGGTTGAACTACTAAACCCGTGCTTATGCGCTAATAACACTATGAGTCATGCTCATGATCACTTTATAGATTTGTCGCATCATAAGAGCTCTGTATATTTTCTTTTAATGTTTTTTAAATTTTATCGTTAATACTATCATTGCTCTAAGTATTTCTATATACACTGGGTCATAACCCTAGTACTTATTTTCCTAAATATTTATAACTGTCTTTTTAGAGATCAGTTATAAAATTAAAGACACTTCGTTTTTTTTGGAGACAATTTTAAGATTTTTTTTTTATTTTGTTTTAAAATGTGTGTTACTTTACGACTTTGGAACACCGCTTAAACCTACGTATTCACTATCCGCGAGAATTTTATTTGTAAATCAATTTCTTCAAAGTGGTTTTATCTGATACTTAGAAATTGTAGAAATCGAAAGAATAATGGAACCCGTTTATGGGTTCGAATGAAAGTTTTGTCCAATCATTTCATTACTCTTATCTTTTGCCTTTTATTCACAATATTTTATACTAAATATGGAGACATTCAGAAGAGTTTGAGTTTATTTTTTAATTTATTGCTTCATCTGATGTTGACCATAATCCCGTAATACCCTTAGCTGTTTTGACAACACAAGCAAAATGAAAAAACACTTTTAAATTAGCATGAACCCAGAAACATAATGTAAATTCTTGGACCATGAACTGGAAATAATTTACAAAAGGCGTTTTGTAATTAGCTTAACCAGGAAAAATTACACTGACAAAGGAATTTAACTTGAGATATAAACTTAAATTTAAAAGTATTTTCTTCTTACTTAGTCATGTTTATTTTATGATGATTATGGAGTCACTAAAAATTATAATAAAATTCTAATAGTTACTTGTAAGTTTGTAAAAGTATAAAAGACTCGGAGCCCTTTGCTCAAATTACATTCAGTTTGGCTTTAAGCCTACTATGACATGGTTAAACTTTGATTTTTTACGTGTAGCGGCTGATATCAGAATTCATCTACCCAAGTATTGCGTTATAACGAAGTTCTGTAGAAAGACTATTTTCGGATATTTTAGGGCCCCCAATACCCATAACCCGCCAAAGATGTTCGTATGGCAACAGAGACCGCCGGCTTAATGTGATCTCCGAAGCACGGAGGGCTCTTAATATGTTAAGAATAGTGACCCATCTTAGACTGACTTGGGAAGGATTGCTTTTCAACTAATATAATATTAAGAGAGCCATGCTGCGTGCGGCACATACGAGCTGAAACGACCAGTGTCTTATCAATACAATACCACAGCCTTAGAAAAGAGTAGTATTTAACTATTCTTTACCGACTAAAGGAGTTTAGTAGGTTGCCCACCCCCCACATAATTCATGTTCTCTTGCATGCAGAGCGGGAGAGGGGTATAAATCCACGACAACGTCCTTGTGTTTTTGGAGTTGCAGATGGAAATGATACTTTCCATTGGGTGAACTACTAGCACGGTAAGACAGCGGTCGCTCCTGGCCATAGAGCACATGACGGTCGGTAGCCGGTAATCTCCTCCAATAACTGCAGTGAGGACCCGACGCAGCGCCGCCCAGACGGAAGAAACTTCCAGTGTGAACGGAGCCGAGTCCTCACTAAAGTCATAGTGGTGACGGGATCCAATTCCTTCCTGGCGACTGAGTGCAGATAATGCCTGATGACTGGATAGAGCCTCTACGGCATAACAGACAGCGCGTGCAGACTCCAGCTGGTTTGACTTTTTTTTATTTTAATAGCCTTCTACTTGATAGAAAGCATGAATAGAATTCAAAAATTTAGACACCACACTCATTGCGAATGCTAACAATGCAGTATAGTGAACCAGACTATGGCGGTCTAAAAAAGTAAAAGATATGAAAATCATCATAGCATTGTATTGCCCACACTTACCATGACAACTGTCACTCTTACATGAATGGGGCTCCGGTCTCGCACTCACCAATGAAACACGACAGCACGGATACTGTCGTTTTAGGTTGGTCTTCTGTGGGAGGGTAGTACTGCCCCGGAGGAGCCGACCCGTTCATGCTGAAATCAGCATTGCTCTACTACCTGGTAAATATATCGACTGGACTATAGACGACGAGCCATCGTGGTACGACCAGTGACCTCACATCACTCGTGTACCTTTCAAGCGGAGAGCGAATGCTGCCACTCGCTCGATCGTCAACCATCCATCGATGAACTTTGGCGAGCATTTCTGCATCGAAATTCCAAGAAGGAGTTCCGGTCAAGGCGCACGCCACCTCCGTTGATACGGTGCGGTAAGCGTGAATGGCTCTAACGGCCAATATCCTCTGAGGGCACTGCACCAGTGGCGTGCCCTATTCTGGGCGCCGCCGATATTGGTGCACTGTAGAGTGCCAATTAACCGGTACAGTATCAATGACTACCTTAAGGATCAAATCTATTGAATCGGCATATAGTAGTAATTATTACTAATTAATGAATAAAAAATGTTACTATTTCGGTAAATGATGGTAGGTATCTAAGCTTAAAATTATGATCTAGCATATCAAAACTAAAAAAAATCTACTAGATATACCAGTATATAATTTTTTGAATAAAATATAAATATTTTTACTATACAGTTTACAAACAACATATCATTATTAAAATTAAAACAGAAAATTCAATAGTAACGGCAATTTTTATACCAAAACAACTTCATTCATATACATATCCGTTGTACTGTGGTAAATAAATAACCACGATATCTACTTATATTTTTAAACATTGATAGTATGATTAAAATATGTCATTTCATATATTTAAAGTATTTAATGTTTAATACGTCAACCCAACTACAGGACCAGAGCACGGAACCAATCAATTAAAACGCGGTGTGAGACAGGGAGACATTATTTCTCCGAAACTGTTCACAAACGCATTGGGCGACGTTTTCAAGCTCTTGGACTGCGAAGGATTTCATTTCGCATCAACATAAATGGCGAGTACATTACTCACCTTCGTTTTGCCGATGATATAGTGATAATGGCGGAGTCGCTTGAGGTCGCTTGAGGAGGGAGAGGACCTTAGCAGAGTTTCCCAGCAGGTTGGTCTTAAAATGAACATGGACAAGACGAAGATGATGTCTAACGTAATAAAAGACGTACGTAAATTTATAATTGCAGAAATAGTTATAGTTATTAAAGTGAATTATGGTCGTTCACAATAATATTGGACCATAAATATATGTGTATAGAAATTAAGAGTAAACTGTATTAATAACTGGAAGTGTATCGGTATTTAAGTTTGGGTCCCTCTCACAATTGTGTTTATTACGCTGAGTCCGACTGGGTCCGTAGTGCAATAATTTCATTTCATATAAGAACTTACATACGTACCTATATAATGTAATAAAGTATTGAGTAATGTTTAAATTATTCACAAATAGGCACCTTTTAGATTTGCCTCAAACTTCGTGCACTTTAAATGACAATTACAACGACTAAAATTTTACATTTTTGATATTTCTTGTGATTCGGAACATTATATTAAAGTGCGCAATATTTGACAACAAAAATAGCAGTTATAGACGGTGTTAAGATGTTACAAAATTCTAAGTAGTGCTTAAAATTTTTATTGAGTCATTTAATGAGTGTTGTATAAGGTCCCATTTTTTTATCAACAGAAAATATGGACCGATTATATTTTTCCCTTCGTAAATGTGGTAATTTTTTCCTAACAAACTCAGAAAATACAGTATTACAGTGAATATTTTCTTCTAGTACTTTTTAATTGAAAGTTGTTTTAAAATGCTAAAAGAATTTATATACGTTCATGATTTTGCACTATTAAAGCATATAGATTATTTTCTATAAAGACTGAGTTACTTGGAGTTGTTTCTCTTTGGTTATATTTATACACCACTTCAAACTAAGACCTTCTTGCTATGCAAGTAATGAACTAACAGTAAGAGCATCTCACAAAACAATAAAGCTATTGTCGTTTCTGTTAATATGCGCTTTAGAAATAGTAAGCACACTAGTTCCATTTATCCATTGATGTTCTGTTGATGAGAAATAGTATCCATAAGAATAGCATGTCAAGAAAAAAGTATGGTAACAGAAAGAAACACTAACAGAGATTTGTAGGCGTTAAACACTACAGTTACTACTGTGAATGTAGCTCTTTGTTAGAATAGTTGCACACAAACACAAGTATAAAAATTGTGGATCTTATTTATGCATTGCATATATTACAAGTCAATGCCGTTTCCATTAAACTGTACTGAAATGTTAAACCAAATACTTTCCTCTTAAAATGACACCTACAGCCACAGCTAATCATTTTAGGTCACGTTATTAAGTACAGCGTAAGGATATTCAAATTACGTAGTCTTTGTATATGTTTTCTTTGAGAATTTTAAAACCTTGCTTCGTTTGTTACTACCTTTATATTAAGTAGATCCAAATGATTGCATCTGATACATGATTATAGCTACTGAACCCTAAAAAATTATAATTCTAGAATAAAAACTAGAATTATGTGGGTAGGTGGAGCTAAAACGTAGTCCTTCGCAATTGACAACTCGTATGCCGTACGTTGAACGATCAAACGTGTTATTATTTCCGTGTCAACTGGAATGTTCCATTTAATTTGCAAAGTGAGTTCGCTGACATTCGTTTTTATACAAACCTAACATAGAGGGTATATTTGGAGTTTCGAATCTTCTTCCAAACCTAAAAAGCCTTGTTCTGAATCATAATATATAAAGAAATCTAAACGGAGACAGATGTATGTTGTTTCCTAAGGCCAAAAATTTCGAGCCTCCTTTTTTTTACATGTACATATAAATGTACTCAAGAAGCACCAACCATCCCTCTCTTGGGCAGTCCTCATATATTCGCTAACAACCAGTTTCTTCAAATCACCAAGTCGATCCATTGCATCACATTCTTAATTTTAGTGCGTCTCATATTGTCGTTAATGTCATTTCCGATTGTATGTAGCATGCTCATCAACACGTGAAATATTAATCAAAAACTTTATTTTTGGGAATCACAAAAGAAACTGCACACGTTCATACATATTTTATGCGTTCGTACAAAAATATGATCCTATTTGCCATAACTCATTTAGATAGAGACGTCATTCAAAGTCGCCAGTGCCATCAGAGGCTTCACCATATTATAATTTAATGCAAAACTATAATAAATTTGAAGATTTGAGAGTTCAAACTACAATGGCATTGAAGTTTTCAATTATTGAAAAGATTTTTATAACAATGATTTTACTTACTTTTCATTTACATATTTTACCTGTAAAATACTACTTCCAATTAACCTATTTCTAACAAACAAAGCTCTCAGTTGCCTCTTGAATTGTTACTTAAGTTCCTGAAACGGCACGTTTTTATTTTTTAAATATAAAGCTTAGTACTTAGGATGATTGTGCTATATAGTTTAATTCTTGACTTAAATAATATAAATGTATAAGAGCTCGTGGTCATGTTGATTGGATAAGTAAAGAGATGTGAGCTTAAACTTACCTAAATAAACATTTTTTGATTAATTCTCTTGTGGAAAATTTACGTAAAGGTCACGTCATTTACAGTCGTACTGTTCATAATACATTTGCTTATTCGATAACCGAATCACATAACAAAATGGTGTGATATTTTTGTTTTTGTTCTTCTCGTTAATAAATATGTTTTAAATTTAATATTAGACTGCTTAAATACACTATTTGTACCCTACCACATTGTGAAGTGTAATGTAGTCGCTTGAGGCTCAGAGTTATTGAGGTTGAATTTCGGTACGGCATCTGCTACTGAGTAGTACACTAAATTCGACTACGTAAGGGAAAATATAAAAATGCCATGATCAAGTTATAAAAATGTTACTACTGGTTTAAATAGAGTTTAATTTTTAGAATTAGTTTATTAATACAGAACACATAAGCTTATTAATGACAAAAATCTTGAAAATTTCGGTTCAAATCACGCCTGCTAAACTATCGACGTCAAGAGTGAACAACGACTATAATATTTCAAACATCTGACACACAACGATATCTAGTCCAAAATTTAGCAGGGCTTGTATTATAGGTAACTACTAGAAAACTGATATATAATATTTATTTGTTTCTTCGTAAATACATGCGTATTATACATAGAAAACACCGAAATTTCGAAACCAATTTCTGCAGATCGTATGTACAAAAATGTGACCGGATTTGCAAATCGCGTCAAGCCCGAGACTATAAGCACAGCAGTCGCATGCGTATGTAACTGATATGCTTGTGGTTTTATAGTAGAGCTACCACTGCGCCACAGAGACAGTTAAAATACAAATATTGAGCTTAGTTCGACGTATACAATGTTAGATGACTGCTATAATGACATTTGTATTATAATAATTATTAGGAGCTTATAATTATGTAAACTGTAAAAGTACAGTTGGGGAATGAAACTTTCAATAGAAGAGGACTTTTAATTAAAATACTGGACATAAATTGTCATCACTTCATAATACTTTCAAATATAATATCTCAATAATATGTATTAACGATGTATTTATACACTTTCTGGAATACATTTACATTTGTTCGTAGTGGTAAATGAAAATGTGAATTTTAAATTTTGATTCTAAGAAATTGTTGAAACAGAAACTTAATGTACTAAGTTTTTGTTTCTAAAATACTCATGAATGTGTTGTTTACTCTTCATACATAATATGAATTTCTTTATATTTAATACACCATTCATCCCATGGGTATCGTAAGAGACGATTAAAGGAACAAACTAGGCAGAAAAATGTCACTACAAGAAGCGGTAAAAAAATTAATAAGCCCTATATCAACTCGTCTGGCCAGAGTTGAAAAGAGGACCAAAACTTCCTTTAGTAGGAGAGCTAATCGCTGTTGGTGAAAATACCTACGAATAATTGAGTTGAACTGCGAAGACTGTCATTTACAACACAAAAAATAATCTAATCAGTCAAACTAAAATAATAAATGTAAATAATAGTAATAAATATTCTCTCGCTAATTATTTAAACAATATAAACAACAAGCAATATATATGTAGGTTCGGTAGGTAGGAAGATAGGTACAATCCAACTTCTAAGCTCTATTCTAAGGCCTATCTTATGCCGCAGCAGTAGACTATTAAACACTACTGACGATAATGTTGATCAATCATTGGACAGAGGACTAATGGTATGATCATGTCCCGAGATTTTTTTTCTTTTTTAGAATGCTTTCCTCTACTGTACTCTACATTTACATTGAAACATTTAGTTTATTTATCCATAGAGCGTTATATAAGTAGACCTGGTACTGATTCATTATTTACATTTCTTGACATTCAGTGTTCGTTAATACTCCCACAACGTACTTGGACGAGCATATAAGCCTATTAATTTTAATCTAGATACCCATGTATTATACTGATTGAGAATTTCTAAACATCTTACTCTCTCTCTTGTTAACTATGAACAGACGTTACTTAATAATATTTTTAATTCGTAATTGATTTAACAAACAAATAGACAAGTTAATACAAAAACGACTGTATTTCATTCGTGGTAACACAATTTTTATTGAAAGTAGCGAATAGAATATCAATTAATCCAATATGCTTTTTCATTACTTACACTGTTTTGAGACTCAATAAGGTCTTGAAAATAATTGGAAGAACTTACGAAGTTATTTGATTTTCATTCATTATAAAGACATTTTTAGACGCTTAATTATTATTTTAACTAATTAAAAACGAATGGCTCAATAATTTAGCCATTCGTCGAATGAGGTTGGTTAGAAACAAATTTAATTTTATGATAATTATCATACTTTAATACAACTCCTCATAAGTTCCTTTAAAAAATATGTTTTTAACTTTTTTGTTACATATTTTAGTTCCACAACCAATTTTGGCAAGAAAATGTATCTCATTCGAATACATTTTTCTAGAAGAATACGTCTTGACATTAGTGGAAAATTGTGATTTTAAGTACTAATATGTTAAATATAAGTCTCGTAGGACACTTAGAGAAGACACCGCGCTCCTATTTATCTCAAACTTATGAAATAATAAATAAATTATAAATTTTTGGAATACTGAACAGGTTGTCTCAAACTTATTATAAAACAGACTTCGTTAATCCTCTTAAATAAATAAATAAATAATAATAAGAATAAATTCTCTTAAATATAAACTGAATGAACATAGAGGTATTGTGAATTAAATGAGATTTCGAAAACAGGCAGATTATAAATAGTGTTAAAATAACATTGAACTAAAGTGGAGTTCACACAAACGGAAAGGTAGCGCGACCAAATTAATTAGTGAAACTGTATTTAAGCCAAGAATTATCACACCATCGTTCGGCAACAAATTGAAACTAAATTAGACATTTATAAACGTAAAGTTTAGTTGAATTTACTCGCGTATTGATACGAAGCTTAATTATTTGATTAATAAAGAGCTCATGAGCGTCTTAACCATTCTGATCTAAAAGTTGTAGGTTGTGTCACAACGTCAGAAGTATTTGTCGTTGTTCACAAGAACACTAGTGTACATTTAACTGGTTAACCTTTTAAATGGAAATAAAAGTTTAAATAACAATAAAAATAATTATTTTAGAACAATCTTTAACTAAGTGAAAAAAGTTGAAAAGTGGCACTTTTATATATGAATGTTTATCTAAAAATACTCATAATTATTAAAAATATATCACTAATAGGTAAAGTTCAATATTTAATGAGCAACAGAGTCATAGACACTACAATATGAAAATATGTTAATAAAGTTTTTAAAATGTATTATTTAGTAAGACCATATGTATATCTCTATACACCATAATCATTTTGGTACCTACATTGATGTTAAGGTGGTATAAAAACAGAAAATTGCAGTATAAGAGGGTCCAATTTAACATGAATATTATTGTTTCAGAGACGGTATGGCATGAGCGGTGGGGTGGGCGCGACATGCGGCGCGCGCCGCCCGCGCAACCTGTTGCCGTCGCTCTCGCGCTCTCGTTGCTGTTGCGTCTCGTCAACGCCGGTGTGTACCATGTTTTATTCCTTATATTTTTCAACTTCATGTCTTTTTAAGGCTATTATAAATAATTTGTCTTTTTTGCCAAAAGTATGATATAACAAAACTGCAGTTATCCTTATTATTCTCAAATTATATATCATCATCCATATCAACCACATCATGTCCTACGTGGTTAACTTTCTTATACGACCCTTATGACACCCACAGGATGAATAGCGGAAGTGACATTTTCTCTTTTTACTGCGTTATCACATTGACCGATTTTCCAATTTCTTATTGTCCAAAGTGTAGAGTAAAACATCCTATTTCTGTATAACCATTGAAAGATAGATTATTATATGACATATCTCAATTGCAATATAATCTTCATGTGCAACTTCTATTCTATTTAAATGTATTTACTTTTTTACTTTATTTTTTTACAGGAATATATGTTACATTTATGTAGGTTACAAACTTTTGTCAAACTGTATAACAGTTTGTTGGCAGATACATTCTCATTTTTACGTCACCTTGTCAATAAATTTATTCAAATTTTTATTTTTACACTTACGTTACATTACAATTATAATTTAACACATAATTTAATTATATTTTCATTTAACCAATAATCGAATACAATGACATTCAATTCTATTAAACAGAATAAAAATATTCCAATCAATTACAATTTAAATTCATTGAAATACTGTAAATAAGTTTTTACATCAAATCATGTTAGCTTGTATCGTTTCAAGTAAGACTTGTTTTACTTTGTGTACAAATGATCTCTTAGGTTAATTCTCTTCATCTATGTGTGGCAATTCGTTATAGATCGTAGGCAATAAATATTTCCTTGTTCTTTGACCAAAATAATTATTAAAGGAGTGCGCTTTCAAAACGTTTTTAAATTTATTTTTTAGACGCAGTAGTTTAATAATATTTGCTCTACATTTATCATTACAAAATTATTCAGCTGCTATCAATAACTTAACTTTCTCGTGAACTGGCAACATCTTACACACTACAAAAAGTTCTTCGCATTCACTTTTTTTACAACTAGTTTTTGTATTTTTATCAACTGATAACTTCAAAAATCTTATTGGAAAAGATTTTAATTTATTCAAATAAGTTTTGTAGGTTCTGCCATAGCTTATCGGTCCATAAACAAGATCGTTTTAGCTACCTAAATAAATTCTTAAATATCTTACCTACATTAAATTGTTTAAAGCTTAAACTAATCTTATTATATACGTCACTTGATAAATATTAGTAATAATGTTCACAATGTTTAATTTATTTAGATTTTTTTCACATTTACACTGAATCACAGTTAATACTTATAAGCGCTGTGTGTATTACTATTTATTTCAAAGACTAATATATATAAAACCTTGCTTTGTTATAAATAAATTTAATTATGTACTTGAGGCTAAACCAACTGAATTAATAGAGGTAAAGATATTTACACGCAATTTTATTGTGCAACGGGACTTTTCGCGGTAATATTATTTTAAATGGTATGATATCTACCATTTTCTGACATTTCGAACAGGTTACACCTCTCGTGGTCGTGGGTAAGCTGGTGTAAGCTCAGTGACACACTTGTGATGCGCAAGGTGTGATTAACTGCACTAGGTCGTTGATTTTTTGTACTTCTATACACTACACTTACAATGCTTACATACTTTGTTTCTTCCCTAAGGTGGTGATGGCACCTGCTGATGATAGCATTCCTTGATGTTGAAAGTTGATATCCATCTTCCTGGTTGAAATTTTTATATTTTTTAATTTCAATCGCTTCACGTGCTATTCTACAAAAATAATAACAATCTGTGGAGATGACCTCCGTAAAGAGGACGAATAAGTCCCGTTGCACAACACAACTATGTGGATGAATAAAAATTACGAAGGTCTAAAAACAGGCAAAGTATTTTTTAAATTTATAAAGTTGATTGCACTAACAAATGAAGAATAAACGTACATTTCAAGAATATGTTTAATTGTTCTAGGATCAATGGGCCCCGGTGTCCCAGAGAATATAACCGTGACGTTTCTGAATCCAACCACGGTTAGAGTATCTTGGTCCACTACAGCAGACCTGGTGGAAAAATATGACGTCACATACAAACCTTCAGACGCAAGGTAAGAACTTTGGTTGCAATTATTTTAGAGGGTTTCGCAAATCATGGTATAAGGGTACGTTCAAGTTACTATAAATGGTGGTCAATAGCACTTCTTATCAGCAATGATCAACTTGATTTGTGAAAATCTCATGTTTTCTATGCTTTCTATGTAGATTTAGCTTACGCTTGCTGTATAAATGGGAATAAAACACCTACATACAATATTGATTATTTACTATCTGTGTCACCTAGGCTTCCCACGTTTATTAATATGAACATAAAATTCCGATAAAATTAGTGCATTTGTGTTGGACATTATCTGGCATAAATAGACAGACAGCCGAATTGTTTTTATTATGATTGCAAATTACAAAGTAAGGGACACAGCTTCATTGAACTAAATAGACTTTTGAATTTTTTGGTCTATTCCAAAAATTAAACCAGTATGAAAGTGTTTGAAGGTTATGCTGTTAAAGTAATGTTTTAGAAAAAAATCTTTAATCCTTAATCCCAAACACGCTAATACTTTAAATATCTAAAATAAGACCAGTCTCAACGGAGACCAGCCATGCACGAGTAATTATTGTGCATAAGTGTGTGCACAAACACAAGTGCACTCTCTGATCCCTCACTGTCATAATCCGATGAGACGGTTATCCGACACGAGCGAAGAGAAATCAGACGCAAGACCGACGGCTCTACATGTTCGCCGAAACACGGGAGTTTTAACCCCAACTTCCAAACTCTGAGCTGTTAGTAAGCATTTCTATAATCAGAAATACACAAGAACACTTTTTGGTCCGATCCGGGTATTGGCAATTTCATAATCTAAACGCTAGATCAACGAGGCAGCAGTAAAGAAATAACGAGGTTTTTCAAATATGTACGTAATTTTTTTATGGAACTCGCTCTGTATTATTAACTTAACAAATTAAATTTCAGCATTTCTAGTTGTACTATTTTAATGAAAGTAGCAAATGTGCAACACGAGAAGGAAAAATACAATGAGTATGAGTATAATATGCGAACAAACCTTCGTTATTAATTCAGTGTACAAAGTAAATGGATACTAAATGTTTGCTGTTATTATATTCATTGCAACTTTATACTTTAAATTATTAACTTTATATTATTGTCTAAACGTTTACACGTTTTGTTATTAAGGGTTTTGAAATTAGAAAATATTAATATGTTATTAAGTGTATTACGTGTACATTTACTTAAAATATACAAAATTGAGAAAATCCAAGTATAAGAAAGAGAAACTTAGGAGACACAACAGAGCCTTCGCTTCAAAAATGTTCTCTCGGTTAGCAAGATATTCTTCTATACATAACGTTATAGCAACAGGCGTTTTTGCAACATTTATTAGTATACATAGCCTTTCAAACTTAACAAAACATTATTTGAGCAACCTTTTACTTGTATTTCTTCAAATCAAAACTTGTTCTGTTTCGAATAGAATTGAAAAATTGACATCCATTTGAAAAATATGCTACGCGACAGATGATAAATTTGGTTCACGATACATATATTATTTATATCCGAAATGTAGCAGACGGGAGCTGTCGTAACTCATATTCGTACGGCTAAGTTTATTTTTGACGCAATATTCTTTTGAAACGTTGAGGGTAATGTCATTTATCCTTCTATTTACGTGAGATGTGTCTTCATATTTTAATACATACGTCTGTAGAGGTATTCTATAGAAATAGCTGGTTTTAATTAAAACTTTGTAACCAAATACTACATTTTTTAAAAGTAACTATCACTCTTGAAACGACAGCTCTTGTGTTTTTTTTTAATCTAAATTAACTGTGTGATTTTTTGTGCAACGTGATTTTTCTAAACTGTAATTCTTATAGTCACTATATTTCTTATACCTAAAAAACACACTGATGGCCAGTCCTACTCAGGAGAGGACCCAAAGAATGCATTTTAAGCAATAAAGGCTGAGGTACAGTCTGTTTAACAAGAACGTGACCGCCATTATTCAAAAAAATGCACCACAGCGCCATCTATTACTTTTGTTGTCGTAATCTTTAACTCATTCCCTAATGCACAATTTAACTTCTATTGGTATTCAGCATTGTTGATAGTAGTGTTTTGTCTATTTTTACAATGAGTGAAAAATATTTTAAACGATACGAAGCAGTATTTCTTCTTCACCACACAGTATGTTCAGATTGTATGTAAATTATATACTGTATTTGTGTTTAATCTGAACGAGAGAAGTATCGATAAATGCTTGTAGTAGTTTCAATGTGTTCTTTTTTTTAATCAGTAACTGTGTGTAAATTAGATTACCTAGAGTGTATTGCAACTACTAACGAAATTTGTAAAGTCGTAACTCTTAAAACGTTGCCAATGTTTATCAGCTGCATTAAAAATAAAAAAAAATAAGTTTTAAGTGTAATTAGTATACCATTGCAAATTGTAGTGCAAGAGTACTGGTTTAAACAAAACAAAAACCTATCGCTAGCTACAGGCAAATTGCATTCTTTAAAGATGGGTTCTTTAACCAATGCAATTTTCCTGCAGCTAAAGAATCCAATACAATAGGAATATAATTATATTTTTAACCGCAGAGTACTAAGAGCAAGCAAAAAGGTAATGGATATAGCACAACTCTATCTCTTATTTGTACTACTCTACCTTCATGCATTTGGTATTTCATATTAGAAATGTTATTACGCTAAGATAATGTAGATAGAGAACCAATTGAGATGCTTAAATAAATGATTGAAGCACCTCCGCCGCATCTTATACTCGTACATGTTATCACTGATTGTTTAATGTTCAATAATTAACTATAATGCGGAACAGTAATATCGCAGATCGTGACGTCACTAAATTAGTTAATTGACAAAGACAGAGAGAAGACAAAGTACACATTTATTTATGTGAATGCCGTTGAAATAGATTTCATGTTCAATGTTCTATTGCTAATAGTATGCAAGTCCTATTTGATAATATATATATGCAATATATTAATCATATATATATATATATATGATTAATATATTGTTTTGTTTATTTTTGAAGTGAGTATTTTAAGATTAGACATATCTGAAACAAGGCTGTCTGATCCCTCACTAGATATCTACCGAGTTGAGTTGCTAATGAAAACTATAGTAATTTAAGCTACTGTATTATTTCTATTTTTTCTATTTTAAAAGCCTGCCAAAGTGATTCTACTCTGCCTAATGGAAAGCATGAATAGAACTCAAGAGTTGTGGTCACCATTCTCATTGCAAATACAGACAATGCAGTATGTTGAGCCACACTATGGCGGCCTAGTGAGCTGCTTTTTCATCGTCATCGTGACAGTGTAAGGTTTACACAGTTACCACGACAACTGTCACCCCTGTATCAATGGGCCTTCGGTCTCACACTCACCAACGAAACACGACAATACGGATGCTGGCGCTTTAGGTTGGTCTTCTGTGGAAGGGTAGTACTATTTTTAGTTAAATTACTACTTTTTATTATCGATGTAAAACATACTGAATTTGAAATTGTTGGGAATTGATGTGTTCAAAGCGTTAAATAGATTGCCAGGAGCTGCGCTTTCAAATGTTATTCTTCCGTTATCCTTTCATAAAAAGTTGATCATAATCGATCTATCTATTTACGATCTACGTTCGTTCATATTAGTATAAATATAACGCCGGATAAAGCGAAAATCATTAAAATATATGATATTGTATATCGAAATATATACTTTTATTTAAATATAACACTATTAAGAATACAAATTTCAGGAAACGTAAAGGCAAATATAATACGAACAAATCCATATTCACGAGAAAGTACGTGATAAAATTTGGTATTGGCATATGTAGTGCCTGAGGCAACTTGTAATTTAATTTTGATATTGAGAACACACCTGCTATATTGTATTTACCCTGGCAATACAATATAGCAATACCCAAATATGCTTATTATATATTTGAGCGTAGACTTGTTTGCTTAATTATAATATTTGAATATTGTTCTTACTGAACACATACGCTTAATATGTTAAATAGGTGCGTAATCAAGAAGTTTGTTCTTAAAATGTTTGTCACATTGTTTTTTAGAATAAAGATTTGGTGTGACTATATGTATGTACAGTTAGGGTAAAATTATCTGAATCGTGTCGGTCTTTTTTCAAAGAATTTTACTAAAACTATGTATTAAAAGAATTTTTCAAATTGTCTCTTTATAACGGATTAACTCAAAAAAGAGAGAGCTTGGATATACATAAAAGAGTTAACCAGTCGAAATGATAACATTCTCCTTTTTGAAGTCAGTATATGATAGTCGGAAGTTTTTTTTTTATTTAGATACCTACCAAAGTGACACTATTCTACCTGATGGGAAGTATGAATAGAATCCAAGATGTCATACTCACTGTGAATGAAGACAGTGTAGTATGGCGACCCATGCTATGGCGGCCTAGTGAGATGCTTTTTCACGTCCCGCTTAAAGTACCCGAGATCGTAGTGGGAGGGAAACACGTGCGCTGGTAATGAGTTCCAGGCTTTAACTGATTTGAAGTATATAGATTAGTGATAAATAGGTACCTATGGCAAGAAAAATAAATACAGTCAGACAGACAGACTAACATACTTTTTTATATAAATAAATAGGTATTGATGATGATGAGATCTCGCATATTGACTAATTCTTTTTCGAGACTGAAATAAATCATGTGTTGCTAACTGTGTAAATTATTATTTGATAATTATTTAAAAAATTTGCACAATTTTTTTTTTCGCAAATGTAACTTATAGAAATGCTATCATGACTTAAAAGAGCTTAGGCCGTTAAGCTTACTAAAAAAAGAGATAACTGGGATATACATAAAAAAGTTAACTAGTCGAATTGATAACATTCTCCTTTTTGAAGTTGGTTAATAACCTAATAAATACTTTTACTTCATAGGTATAAAGTGACTCTATTATTATAGTTTCGTGATAAATGCCTACAGCAAAAGAGATTGCTATATCGTGATACTAAATTGATATAATTGTTGTAACGAATTCAACGGAGCTTACATATTCTGTATTGATTAGATTAATTAGTTTCAACCGCTTTTTTTTTGATAGTGGATGTGATAAGTTTAAATATAGTTCAAATGAGAATTGAATATTTATTGCTTGTATCATTTCTAGCTGCTGACTCGCTTTGTTAAGTCATAGAGTTAAAATACTAAAAGGCTTTTTGTCAGTTGTATAGTATCGTATATAATATAGTATTATACAGTTATAGTATTTTCAATTTAGCAATATTTTTTTTTCTGTTGTCGGAAACATTCTTTCCATTTTCAAGAAAAAGAACGTGTCATAAAAACATGTTAGAAACATTTAGAAAAGGTGTTCTGGCTTTTTGTTAGTAGTAAAACTAAATAAAACAATTAAATAGTAAACTTCAAACAATTCCAATTCAGAAATCAGCAACTGAAGTCAATAAAATATTCAATATTTAAATCGGAACACCGCAAACTCTTTAATATTCAACATTTGCCAGTCGATAGTGCAAAACTAAAAGAGGAAAAGCCACTAGAAAGGGGATATGATAATGAATGTAGACTAGCACGCCTTTGCTGACAGCGCTCGGTAAAATCTTGACATCATTTTCGAAATTAATTGCTTAAACATCTGACGCTTTGTGGGCACCATGACACTGGTCCGCAAAATTAAGTGAATAAAACTGAAGTAAAAAAGTGAGCTTGCATTTTCACAGCTAACAAGAAAGAAATTGAAAGGATCATATTTAAATTTAAAATTATATTGTAAGGGGATGTAAGCGAACTAATTAAAATAAATTTGCAAGCTGTGGTGGAACAAATAATAACTACAAACTCTAGACTATGTACAACATTATAACAATATGTTTTTAATATAGACATACTAAACGTATTTCGTGTGAATGGCTACCATACGAAGGAAACAAGTTTTATTGTTTTAATTATACATTTGTAGAATATATATTGTACAAATTGATAAAAATAACATTAGTTTTAAGTTCTCTAGACAAAGAATCTTAATATTCACAATGTGAACAACGAGACGGCCAGATTATCAGTCTTGTGGTTTGTAAAACTCGGAGACTCGCACAAAAGAAAAGTAATTTGACCTGAGTATGTTTTAAGGCCATCATACTTTAAACCACGTTTATATTTTTGACTGCCTCGGTGGCGCAGCGGTAGCGAATCCGATTGCTGTGTTTGAGGATTCAGGCTCGATTCCCGGGTCAGACCAAAGTTTGTATGATCTTCAAATATTTGTTTCGGAGTTAGATAATTTCTATGTATAATATGTACATATTTACTAAAAAAAATATATAAATATATAATATATCAGTCAGTCTAGTTATCATAGTACAAGCTTTGCTTAGTTTAAAACGAATGGTGTTGTGTGCTAATATCCGAAATATTTATTTATTGTTATATTATACTGAGTGGTCTATGCCCAGTACCGGACTGTTAAAGTTAAAAAAATCTTCAAAAATAAAAGTATCTTCTCTAGCCGAAAAATAAGAATTTTCTTCTCTTTCAGAATGGGTCATCATAGAAATTAGTAATTTAAAGATATTATCAATTTTAACGTCAAGATCTCTTTCGTTAAATACTACACTTTAAAGTAATAATTTTAGATGGTGCATATTAACCTTTTCTTCAAGTACTGATTGAATAGTTGCTTTTAACTACGTTTAAATTTGTATTTATAAGACTTTGAAGGGAACGATTCTTGGAATTTATAGGAATTAGTAGAAATACTTCACAGACAAATGAACTTTCTAAGTAATAGTCGATCACCTTATAAAATGTAATTTGGAAAGTTAACCCCAAATATTGCCTACGTACAAATTTCAGGGAAAATTACTTATAAATAAAGTTTTCAACACTTAGTCGGTTTTCGAAGAAACTAAAAGGCATGGTATTGGAGTTATTTATTCTATGAATACTGAATAAATACGATTTCACAGAAAAGGAAAACCAAATATTCTATTTTAGTTGGGTTTTTACCGTCTCATAGTGCCCAGCATGTAATATGATCGCTTAGAAACTAATGGTTTTACTAGAATAATATATTACTATTTGATGTGAGATTTAAGGGGTCAAACCCTAGAGAGTAACTGTTAGTAAGCTTACACAATTTATCTTTCTGTCATCGGTATTTCATGTACCGTATGTAATGTGTCGAGAACTGACATTTCATTTTATTCCTGAGAGCTACAACATCACTTATAAAATACAATAAAATGAATACCCACACGACTACTGCAGTTAAAATAAAGTTAAATTAAAACACTTATCAAAGTTCGTGTTTTAGTAGTTATAGAATAAACAAAAAAAAAATTGTAGAAACAATTTCTTTTTTCAGAAACCAGTCTTATATCGTATGTCTCATAAAATACAGTACAGTTAGATTTATATAATGGATACAATATACGTAAATACATATGTACAGTACAGAGAATCAAGGATCAAAAGTATTTTATAACGAAAATTTTATTTGATTCTCATAAATTAAGAATATTGAAATTGCATATATAACCTACATGGTATCAGCAAAATTGGAAGTAAAGGGTCCATAGTACCCTAGGACTATTTTTTACCCGCCTCACTGTCGGCTGTGTAACCACAAATTTCAAATTTATTGTATTTATTTTATTTATTTGGCTCACCAACAATTGTATACACTGTTTCATGGTTAAAAGACATTTAAAAGTATGAGATGACATAGTGTTACAATTACTTATAGGTAAGCACCACGTGTACTATAAACAAAAAATTAGTGTATGCTTATGCTAAAAATACAATACAAATTTGGCTGAGAACAGATAAGAAGGAAATGAAGTATTTTTATTTAATATTTTGTATGGTATTGCGGAGTTTGGTAAGTGAGTCAGTGTGTATATCGACCAGGGAGCTGCAACCATTAAGCAGCTTGCAAAGTCGTGGAATGGTAGAGTTAGCACCGAGGACACTTCTGCGAAGCGGGGGATGCAGGGGGGTGATAGGAGAACGAGGATATCTAGTTGGAGCATGGAACTTTATTTTGCTTAAAAGTTGTGGACAATCTGTCTTGTGTCTCAGAAGCTTAAATAAAAATATGGAGTCTATCACATTCCTTCGTTGTTCTAGTGTGGTCAGTTTAAAATGTGTCAATTTCGCTTCATACGGTTTCATCCTTTTAGATATCCTAGAGGTATATGCTAAGTGCCAAAGGAACCTCTTCTGTATACGCTCCAACCTTAACTTATGTGTCGCATAATGCGGTCTCCATACTGGACTGCAGTACTCTAAGATGGTACGTACAAGGCAGTTATATAAAAGAATTTTTGTTTTATTACTTCGTAACTTAACTGCATTTCTTAAAACGAATCCCAGGATTCTTGAAGCCTTCTTTACTACACTTTCTACGTGTGGTACAAATGTGAGCTTACAGTCAAAAATAACACCTAAATCCCTGATTTCCTTCACACTTTGTATAATATTTTGACCAATATAATATACAGATTTCAAAGGATTAATTTCTTTAGAAAATTTCATGTGATAACATTTATTGGTATTTAGACACATGTCATTAATATTGCACCATTCAACCAACATATCAATGTCTTTCTGAAGCAGATTTATGTCGTCGTTCGTTTTTACAATTCTCGAAAATTTAAGGTCGTCTGCGTACATAAAACTTTCGGAGTAATTGAAGCTGTATGGGATATCGTTAATGAAGTAGTTGAATAAGATAGGACCGATGTGGGAACCTTGCGGAACACCAGAAACAATTTTGTGCACGTTAGAATGAAAACCGTTTACTGCCACGAAGAAAGAGCGATTATTACGGTAGGACTTGAGCCAATTCAAGAGAGTATCAGTAATGCCATATGCTGCCAGCTTCTCCAAGAGGATGCAGTGCGAAACTCTGTCGAAGGCTTTAGAAAAATCAGTATAAATGACGTCCACTTCCTCTCCACAGTCCACGGCTTCTACCAACGTCTCAGCAAAGGTCACAAGATTAGTGCAAGTAGATCTAGCTCTCACAAAGCCATGTTGAGAGTTACTCAAATATAGTGCCAAGTGGGATTGCATAAATGGACATATCAGTGACTCAAACACTTTGGCTAGGGTGGATAAAACAGAGATGGGCCTGTAGTTAGCTATCTGATCAATCTCGTTGGATTTATGAATGGGTACGACCTTAGCCTTCTTCCATAGATCTGGAAAAGTGCTGGTAGTAAGTGATTTATTGAAAATTACCGTTAGAGGAAGAGCTAGATAAACAGCACAATTAGTTAAAAATATTGGAGGAATACCATCTAGGCCAGGATCTTTTCGAGGATCCAGAGATTTAAGCTTATTTAAAACGGTCTCTCGCTCAATGGCTGGAATTGTTAGAGGCAAACTGTTGTTTCTAATGTTATTTAAGTAATCTGAGCTTGAAATACTTTTTACTGTTTGATGAACGTTAAAAGAAGAATAAAAATGAGTAGCAAACATTTCGCAGATTTCATTGCCTTTAGGGAGAAAAAGAACTAGTGCCGCCTCGTTTGCCTTTAATATAGCTCCAAAACCTTTTTGGATCACTATTTATCTCTGCTTCTATGTTTTCAATATAATTATTATAACAGTTGGTGGACATTTTAGAGCAACGTTTACTGAGTAATTTTAATTCTAACTCATCCATTGAATTTCCATAGACTTTGTAGCGTTTTCTCATCTTTTCTTTTTCTTTCAGTGCTTTTTTTAGGCTTTTGTCGAACCAAATAGGAAATTTCATTTTTGATACACTTTTAGTGGGTGTATTAGTATTAATAATACCCTCGACGACATTGTAAAATACACTGATCATATGATTAACATCTGTCAATCCTTTAAATTTATGTTGCCAGTCGACAGAACCTAACTGTGCGCGAATGTTATCATAGTTAAGTTTATAATAGTTAGGTTTGGGTGCGCTGTTGTTATAAGGAAGTCTGGCATCAGCAGTTGATTTAATGTGAATTTCAAAAGGGGGATGTAGACTATCCACAACACTTAAAGGGTTTGGAGCAGCATGCACGCTGGTAAAAGGCAAGTTAGTAAGAACCAGGTCCAGTATACGCCCAGAATTGTTAGTAATATCATTAAGTTGCGTGAGTCTATTGATATGAGTAAAGTCAGTCAATAAGTAACTGATGCCTGGTGGTGTATACAAACTATCTGAGTCACTTACCAAGTTCCAGTTGATACAAGACATATTAAAATCTCCTACCATACATGTGTACAGTTTTGATTGTTCAAGAATAGTGTTACAACGGTCTAGAAAGTGTTCGAAAGTTGAACGGAGCACTGGCGGAGGTAGGTAAACTGTGCACAAAGCAACTTGACGAATTGACTTTGAAATAGGTACGTCAACTTTAAGATCAAATTTAAGAAATTTGTTAAGCTGAGGTTGTCCAAAAAGGCTTATTACTCAGTTTCAGACTATGTCACAGATTTAGATGTTTGGAAATGAATTGCTCTTTTTTTAAGACCTATGATTGTGAATATAACTGCTATTTTAATATTAAAAGATTTTGAGTTAAAAGAGTGGTGGTGAGTTTCTTTCCTGGGTTCTTTTCTCACCACTCTACCATGAACAATCTGCGAACCCAGCTAGCTATAATTTTAATCGACAGATTGTTCATCTTTCATCTTTTATTGTTTTTTTTTTTGACGTTCATAAGTGTCTTTTGTGACCTAAATGAATAAATGAATTTGACTTTGACTTTGACTTTGACAACCATGACCCAGAGATCCTCGCATTGACTTTCCCATTGTAGTATACGTTTTGACTTTATTTTCTTTAACACAGCTATCAGTACTCCGCCCCCATCCTTTTTCCTACCATTTCTATCTCTTCTATATACTAAATATCTATTGTCGAATAGCTCTGCGCTCAGTACAGAACTGTTCAACCATGTCTCCGTTAAGATTACGATGTCGTACGTTTCACATGATAATTGCTGATAAAATTCATGTGTTTTTGTACGTGGCCTCGTGAGTTTTGGTAATATATTTTTAACGTACCGAATGTGATTTATTTAATCAATATAAAAAAGAACAAAAAACAAGTACTAAACTAACTATACTATACTAACTAAACTATAAGTAACAATAAAAACAACTAAGTATGTCTACATAGGACGAGCATTATTTATTTAATTTGTGTAGGGCGACCATGTCTCTAATTTGGACATGTTCACTTTCTTGATTTTTCCTATTACCTAAAAAGACATTATTTTTTAATGTTTTCATTTCGGAATGTTGGTGCAAAGCCCCTTCATAATTTGATCCTATTGGGAAATTTTGTATTAGTTTTTCTAGGTGCACGGTAGAGACCCACTCACTCACTGACGATAATCTGAACCTCTAGTATATTTTTTGAAGTTCTAGAAGACTGAAATTTAATATACAAGCTTCCCCTTTTAACCATTCGTATAGAGTAAGCATATCTGTGGAAGAAAAATACCTTAGGAGTACTACTACTTAGAATGTAGTTCGAAAGGACAGAAATTTGGTGTGTAGGCTAAAATTTACGTAAAATCAAAGGAAGAGCTTAGAACTCATGCTATAATAATAAACCTAATATTAGGGAGCTGGATTAAGAGCCTGATGCAGAACGTAGTCCTCGATACCACGTGATAGTGAGTAAATATTTGTCTCTGAAATTCTAGCTTCCGGTATCTTGGTCCCTGTACTCGATACAGGTTAAATACTATTTTAAAATAATAATCTTCACATCAACAATGAAATAATTTTTGTTTGGTGCAGAATTATAATTTAAAATATATTTTATTTTAAAAACATGAATTTTTTGTTTTAAAATTAGTCATTTGTTTATGGATAAGCCTAACATTTTCTTCGTATTAGAATCGTTTTTATTATCATGGATACAATAGCACAAACGGCACGTGACATCAACGTCCTTTATGGAACGAACGCTACAAACGAACGCGCCACCCCTGGTTGGGTTGCATGCTTCCATTCTTTAAATTTGAAATTAAATTGAAAATAAAAATTTAACGAATTCAAGGCGATTGTGGAAGCTGACTTAACTCAATTTACGGTTAAATTAACAGCAGTTTTCGATGTAAGCTTTAAAACAACATCGATCCATTAGTTTCAAATTGCCAAAGTAAAAGACCTTCACAAAAATGTTCCCCACGAACTCAAAGATCGTCAATGTTACTTAATTATTTTTAAACCTCTTAGCACGTAAAACCTTTCAGAGCCGCCCGTTTGTATGTCTGTTACTGTGGTGAAAAGTAACCTATGTCCTTTCTCAAGTTACAAATATACGGTACAAATCTTCATGATAAAAGGGAATGGCAGATCCTGCATCGCTAGCATTAAATAATGTATTATTATGAGATTTGTGCCATTTATAAAGTGAATGATCCAATCTATTGTCATGTAATCATCATATTTTTAGCACTTGTGTAAAAGAATTTAGATTCTTCTCAAAAACTTGTTATAAAATATAAATTACATTTAAAAATGGTTAAAAAAAAATTAATATATATATTTATGAATGAGCTTACTAGTGTATTTAGCAGCAGAGATAAAAAAAATACACAAATAATTCTGATTCAAAAAAATTGGTAGGACATGATGATCCCATTGACGACAATGACCACATGTTGTGTCTTTCTGTCTGTGTCTAGAACTCGAACTATCTCCGTGCCAAGTTTGATTCAAATTTGTTCAGTGTTTAAATGTGAGGAACTAACATGCAGACAGACATTTTAGTTCCTAAAATAGGGAATATAAGATTCATTTAAGTTTATGATCTTTGTATCCTTCACGCTAAACTATAATTAGTGACTGGCAACTAATTTCTTTATTTCAATTGTATTGATTAACGACCACCTTTTCAGCCTTTCATTTTAAGTGAATTAATCTTTAAAAAATTAGTAACTGTTTACTAAGCACTTGTATTTTTACGTTTTTGTAGAAGAACTGTATGAACTATTATGATCATAGTAATCAAAACAAAACAATGCAGTCACTATCTAACGTTTTCGATAAATTAACACTTGTGTAACCGATCACGCTTTTATCGTAATATTATGCATAAAGTAATAAATGAACTAAATAATTGCAAAAACTTAACTGTTACTGTAATTAAACACAAAACTTATCTGTATAATATGAAATAAGAATTAAAACTAATAATTGTGCGCCGCGCATAACTCTATTATTTTTTTATTCATCAACTAACTGTACCCTGCTCGCATTGCTGCGGCACCAACTAAAATAAATTTACAGGGAAGACATTAAAATAAAAAGAATTATTCATACCAATTCAGAAACCTTCGTGGGCTCATGCACAACAACTTTGCAGATGATAATCACATGATCAAATGCATAGTTTACGATTCTATTAAGTACATACAGACAGGCAGACAGACCAATATTATTTTTATACAAACAGATAGATAAGTCACTCACCACTAAATCGTCCCGCGCATTGACTGATTTTTTTTCGAGGCTGAAATAAATAATACGTTGCTAGCTGTGTAAATGGTTATTTAATAATTATATAAAAAGACACAAATTATTTTCCGTAAATGTAACTTATAGAAATGCTATCATGACTTAAAGGAGCTTAGCCCGTCAAGTGGTCGTAAAATCGGCGCACTTACCTTATATTTTATTAGGTACATTTTTGATAGGCAGGCGTAATAGCAAGCGACGCGGAGTCCCCGAAGCAAAACCGTTTTTATGTATATATTTTCATTGTTATAATATAAGGTAAAGTAAACAGACTTTTCGAAATTGTAAGAGAAATAGAAAACTTTTAGAATCGTACAAGCTCGACTCGCACTTGGATAGATTTAGAAGGATTAATTTCGAAGAAGGTCAAGTTGCTTGAACATATTAACCATACAATAACAATCATAAACCTTAGTAATATATGTTTTTCATTATAACAAAAATTAGTATCGTATTTGGAGCGTAGGTAGGTGTATAAGAAGGTCACGGGATGCGGTTGGAGAGAGAGTAGTACAAAACCGGTTGTTGTGGAGAACTTTGGAGGAGGCTTATGTTCAAAAATGGTCGTCTTTTGAGTGAGATGACATATAGCGTTTAAAATGACATATGTATGTGTATTTGCGATCACATTTCTTTTAAAAATACACGACCAAAAAGGACCTCCAATTTTAACTTGTTTATAAAGGATTTTCGTAATGTATATACGAGTAAGATGTGCTAGGGTTTGCGTGTTTGCTTTTTCTAATGAGAATAGCTTAAGTGATTGATCGACGTTTCATGAGAAAGAAGATTGAGATGGGTGTTCATTTAGGAAATCGCCATTGTACATTAAGGTAATAACGGTTGAAGCGTTCCGGGTGTTCCTGCCGACACTATTGTTTTTGAAGATAAATAAAACAGTACCATTTCTTTCCAAGGGTCTTTGCAATCATAGAGTTTGTTGAAGTAAAGCTTTTTGCTTATAATAGACATATAAACGTTAATGTTAGAAACCTTAGCACCTTCTGTAATAAGAAAGTAATAATGTGATGCTGATTTGTTAATACTTTCAATTGAACATACAGTCTTGTAACACAATATCACTTTGTAATAAAACGTAGAAAATTCTATCTACTTTCACGCATTTTGAAATTGTAGGTATGAGATAATTCTAGTTTACCGAACTTAGAGTACCTTTTGTCCCAATAAGAACATAATGATATCTTTTTAAGTAATACTTTCTTCGTGTCTATCGGTTAGTTGTCACTTCAATACAGCCCCATAATACTAACGTTTAATTTTAGATGCTATACATATACCTGGTTAAGTAGTTATCGATTGTTATTGGTGAAATAAATTAGTATTTATAAGATTATCATTTGTTAACTGTTCACACTCGGCCAGATAATTTACAAACTATACTAAACTTGTAGTAATAATATATTGCCAGTGCCCACAACCAAATTGTTCCCCGCTTATTCTGACCCTTGTCACATTCCTTACAACCGAATTAGACCCCTACCGTTGGCTAGAGATATATCAATAAATATGGCTATTTGTTGGTAAAGTCTACTAAAATATTGATAACATACTATTCTACTGCGAAAGTCACTCAAATATGTACGAGTATAAATTTACACCCGCAAAAAAGGGCTGACATGATAATAAATGTAGAAGATATCTTGAGAGAACTTGATAGTTGGAAATGAAATTCTGAATAAGTTGGCTGATTGTGAGCACTATTTTGAGGTGAAGGGTTTTGGCTGAAAAGAGATGGATCATTAAGTTTTAATGAAATACGAATATGTTATCCATAATGTTTTATACCTATCGCGTACTTAGGTGTATGCATGACATGCATTGATATGATGATTACCTTATAATACCTTGCGTTCTTAAATGAATGATTGAATGTTATTAAGAAAACTGCTATGTTAGTCTAACGGTTAACGTATGTGACTGTTGGTCACGAGGACTTAGGTTCAATTCTTAGGTTGGGCTAAAAGTGTTGTTGGATTTTTCTCATTATGGAAATACCTACGAGTTTGAGTTTTTAAGTTAGAGACTTAACTGCTGGGCCTCGGAGAGTAAGGAAAGTCGTTAATTCTAAATTTCACAACTCCTTGGTCGTATATGTTAACCGTGCCATGAGATTATGAAGATGAGGGAACAGAGAGTGCACCAGTGTTGTGCACACACTTGTGCACTGTAATATTTCCTGTGTAGTTGGCCTTAAGAGCATCGATACAACACTGCCAATGTTTATTATCTAAGGATTTAAATATGTGAGTGGGAGTAAGATCATAATCATTCCTTAAATACTTTACATTTGACTATGCTCACACTGCGCAACCATTTCATCTGATTCTTAGGATACAAAATCTAAAATGAGTTTCAAACAAGAAATAGGATTTCTGCAACTGAATGTACAATTTCTAAATTCAAACGTACACAAATCATGTGCCAAGCCTGGATCAAAACCAAAACTCTGTACAGATTTCTAATCAAGTAGAAATTCTTAGGAAAGTTGCATTGAAACTGACGAAAATAAACACAGTAGGTAATATACAAAATATCCCAAACAGCGCTTTCTCTTTTACCACAGAGAAGCTGCAATAAGAAAATTCTTGGACTGTATTTTATAGTGCCGTGGTACCTTGGTGCCTTTATTATATGATATTCTTTGTGGAAAATAATAAAATTAGTTTTAATATATTTTAGACTGCACGACCATGGCACATTTCATACCACCAATGAACTACGAACACTTTTATTAGTGATTTTGTTGTACTACATTCACATCGTAAATGTTCATTATTTTAAGAGATAGAAAAAAATAGTTGCTAAAAATACTCTCAAAAGACTCATTTATATGAGTCTTCTTTGAAACCGGAATGAATGAATATTTTTTATGAATTAGAGACCTAACACTCAATATTTGGGTCCCCTATTGTTTAGTGTAATGTGAAAGTGAACGATGGCCGAAGAGGCCCTAAAGTTCTGGAGTGGCTACTGCGTAGTGGGAATCGCAGCATTGGTAGGCTCCCGACAGGGTGGTCCGACGACCTGGTGAAGGTTGCGGGAAGCTGCTGGATGTGGGTGGCACAAAACCGTCTGTTGTGCAGAACCTTGGAAAAGTCCAGCAGTGGACGTCTTTTGGCTGAGATGATGATGATGATGATTGTTTAGTAGATGGATGGATTTTTTGTATTTCATCTAAAATAATAACACTAAGACCGCATGATAGAACAAAAAATTCTATTAACTGTTTCAATCTAACTGTCGACAAATACCAGTCGGTCAACGGATTGGTCGAGTTTCACGTAAAATAAAAAAATACTTTTCTCAAACTTTTATCTACAGTGTATATAAATAAAGTCTTAATTCCTTTATAAAAAGTAAAACAATAGTGTAATATAATATTATGTTTACTACAAGGTAATAACAAGACCATAGAAAAACCCACATCATCATCGTCATTAGCATGACCTCTCTTTAAGGTAACCATAGAAAACACATTTTTTATTTGCAGAACAAAATCCATAATTTTTCCTTATGAGAATTAAATAAAATTTTCCTAATATAACCATTTTCAATTCCCTTTGTAGCCTTTACTGAATAAAGTATGGTACTACGATTAATATTTTAGCGCTCTACGGTAAAAATTGGATGAAAAGTAATGAACTCCGGGAAAATATATTTCATGTACGTGTATTTTATGGGACAGGGTTGCTTTTATTATGGTTTCACGAAATGCTTCAGTATAAAATTAATTTAAAAGAGCCGATTTTTATCGATGTTTAGTTTCTATATTTTTTATGTACTCATGTACAATCAGAAAATTTTCAACTTAGTGAAACGTACCAATAATTTGTCGAATTGTTAGTGTTTTATTATTATTTTACTTAGTCACATGTAACTTAATGATTATAAAGGAGTATTTTTATTGGTGTATATGTAATTACTTTGCTTATCTCAAAAACGGTTCTAACGGTAATGCCTAAGATACGCAAGATTTACTAATCTCCGCATTGTTTTTTTCATACTAGATTGTAGTTGGATTTAAGTTTAATTAGATACGGCTTAGCTTCAATTTTTTTATCGATCAGTGAAAGTCTTAGTAGGTTTAGAGAAAGAAGACTATTGCCGAACTTTTTCGGGCTCCAACTAACCCTATCGCTCGTAATGATTACCAAAGATATTTGTGAAGTAACCAGAACCAATGGCTTTACGCGCTTTCGGAGTCAAAAAAGACTTATTATATCTTTTAAATAGCTTTATTGATACGCGATAATAAGACAAAATATGAAGACTATTTTGTCTTATTACCGCGTTTCAATAAATTAAATGGAATGTAAGTAAATGTACTCATTATTATTGCAACAATATTTTTAGTACATTGTCGTCTTATACATTTACTATAAATGCTATTCTTAATGATTTCTCATTGTAATTCACTGCTGAGGTGAGGTTACATGGATGTACACCTCTTCCAAATCATCACTATGCTTTCCGTAGTACTTAACTTTATCCTGGTCAGTTTGTCGTAACATCGATCTACTTGATAATGTCTAGAATAACTGGAATCTGTTCTAGTCAGATGTGACATATTTATCTATTTATATTTGAAACAATAGAACTATCAAGCTCAGGAGAACGCGTTCGTCGGTAGGAAGGCAACGAATCAGGTCACAGTATTGATTAAACAAGCCATAATGGAATTAACAGCAGTGACAACTGTCGAATAGCCTCGATGATTGATATTGAAAGGGGAAATATAGTGATATAGACTTAAAATATACGAATCTCACAAAAAATGTTTAGGATTCGACTTTTTCTTTCTAAAAATGTCTTTCCGTATGTACATTACGTTTGGGTGAGCCTATGACTGTTAAAATATTTACGTGATAAGATGTAAATGGTATTAGGTATACGATTTCCAAAATTGAATGAAATAGTAAATGTAGAATGAATTGAATATGTTTGCTGTATAGAAATAAAGATTCTTAAAAATATTATTTTATTATATGATTTAATAAAAATAACTCAGTAATATACCATCCTCACACATCTCACACACGGCTGTCTGCTCACGAACTAGGCAAAAACTATGTTATGGTAACCAGACTACTGCAAATAATATTTCTAAATACATACGAAGTGTAGATAAATTATACCCAGACACAGAACAATCGACAAGCCCTAATTTCTTAATGGGAACCCTATGCACACTATATAAAAAAAAATCTGATTTGTAAATTTACATTAATAGTCTAAATTTGGGGTTAGCATAAGTAAATAATTTAAATACGTTATTAGTTGAAGCTATTTTGTTGAGAGATTATTTATAATTTTGTTAAGTTAAGTATCTAACTGACTCTCTCTCAGGATAACCTCTGTTTACATAACTCAAAATGTTCTTTACATATCTAGATATAACGATAAATATTTTACCTAATCTACTAAATCACGCATTATAATAGTTTTATCGGAATTACTTGATTATCTCAGAACATTTCAGGTACTCGTAAAGTTTAGTGAATCTAAACTTACGACTCAAGATTGTCCACACAGAATTCATGTACTATAAGTCGGATAGGAGGTACAGAGTTCTCTTAAAGACTTCGTTAGTACTTATAGTTGGAACTTCACAACTATGAGAGCTAGTATTAAGTTCGTCTACTCTTAATCAACTCTCACATTTTCGAAATATCTTGCATTTTGCTTCAGTTTATCAAATTGTGTTAGAACTTTATCGTGATTAATTTAGAGAGGAGTATATTAATAATTATATGCGTATACTACCGTAATGACGCATAGTATCAAAAACATTTCTTTATATAAATATTCGGTTTTTACTAACTAATAGAAGAGAGACATGGATGTTTCTTTGGTAACGCATATAAAAAAACGAAATTTTGAAATTTATTCGTTTCGGGGTGGACCCGTGCTTAATACAGAGTGACATTTATTATATTAAAATTATTTATAATTCATATAAACTTATTATATTTAATATTAAACTAGCATTGTCCAAATTCGCAATAAGGATTTGGATTCTATTCATACATTTCATCGGATAGGATGGAGTCTCTTTGGTAGGCTTTTGTTACAAAATAATAATAATAACGCTTTCACTAGCCAGTCTCTAACCTAAGTGTTATGTAACGTATAATCTAATATTCTGTCCAACACAATGAGATTTATCTAAATCTGACAATGTTGAGACATAATAATTCTAGAGATATATAGATAGATGAGTAATAATTGAAATAGTCGTCCACCGACCTATCGCAGTCTATTGCTGGACCTAAACTGCTCCAATCACAAGCCATTTGGTTCGATCTTCGGCTTCTCACATCCAGCCATCTTGCGCAAACCATGACAGTTAAGGTAATCGCTATATTAAATATACCTTACTTTTAGCTATTATTTTAAAAAGTAAGCCTAAACAATCACTGCTGCAGGGTTAAAAAATAGGTAAATAATTCATTTATGATTTTAATGTTTTTCATATGATCGCTTACGAATATTGTGATTAATCTTTTAAGAAGAAAAATGCCCAGTCACTAAATATTTTTTAATCAAAATCCACGTTGCCGTAATAAAAACCAACACAATAGAACACAAAAAAATCAGAAATATGAAATGAAATGGGTAGGGGTGTTTCACGGAAGTTCTATTACCGATAAATTTCCTGAGGAAAGCGTGGCCGCTTTGTTATCTCGGAGTAACCCTAATTTATTTTGATAGAGTTTCACACAATGGTATTTATTACGTATCGAGACATAATGGGTTTCCCGTGAAATCACAGCTGCTAATCATAGTTCAGTATTTATATATTAAATTAATATTTGTTGTGATACACTAAAAGTCATTATGATTGAATTTCATCTGTTTGTAAGTAATATTTGCTACGGTTATGGAACTATACAAATGATTCACATATTTTTTATAAGATGACTTTGCACCTTTTTTTTTTTTTTTTTTTTATCGTGTGGAAACCCCCTCGGGCAGTCACCCCACCGGGGTTTACGGCGGGGTAATGTGTCGGCATCGGACCGACTAAAACCACACGGTGTGCCACTCTGCGCCTGAGATAGAAGGGATCCGGGAACCGCTGCTATTACGACATCCAGATCCCTCCTAGCGCCTGCCCGCTAACGCGGGCACCATCTGTGGATAAACTCTCCATTTAAGCGACGTACGGCACACGTGGACGTCGCCTCCTCGCGGCTGGCCACTATAGCGGATGGAGGGAAAAACCCGTCCCGTCCACCCGCGGCCACACTCAAGGCGGCATGAGGCGCTGGTACGCGCGCCTCCGCCGCCCAGTTCGCCGGCGGCGAATTCGGTCCGAGTGGAGGTCGTCCTCCCGGGCCTTCTCCGCCGCCTCCTTCTGCGAAATTACGTCTTCACAGAAGGTTGCGACCGCGGTAAAACAACTGTCGCTACCGACCATGGAGCGTATAACGGCCGGTAGCGAGAGATCTCCTCCAATAACTGCAGTGAGGACCCCACGCTGCGCCGCCCAGGCGGAACAAACTGCTAGCGTGTGCTGAGCCGAGTCCTCACTGCAGTCGCAGTGGTGACAGGCGGGACTCAATTCCTTCCTGGCGACCGAGTGCAGATACTTCCCGAAGCAACCGTGCCCGGAAAGTACCTGCGTCAGTCGGAAGGAAAGGGTCCCGTGCTGTCGCCCCGCCCACTCAGCGATGACCGGCTGGAGAGCCTCCAAGGCGGCAAAGCCAGCACGTGGAGCCTCCAGCCGGGACGACCAACGAGCCATCGTGGCTCGACGAGCGGCCTCTCGCCACTCGCGTATCTCTTCGGGCGGGGGCCGTACGCCGCAACCCGCCCGGAAGTCAGCCGTTCGCCGATAAACTTCGGCGAACACTTCTGCCTCCAAATCCCATGGGGGAGTTCCGGCCAAGGCGCACGCCGCCTCCGTCGATACGGTGCGGTACCCGCGTATGGCTCTAACCGCCAATATCCTCTGAGGGCGCCAGAGGCGAGCCCTATTCTGGACAGTCAGAGCCACCGCCCACACCGGTGCACCATACAGCGCCATTGACCGGACAACCCCCGTGTAAAGCCGTCTCGTCACGACGCTGGCTCCACCCAGATTGGGCAAAAGTCGCCCAAGGGCAGACGCAGCGCCGACCAGCTTTGGAGAAAGCTGTCGTAAGTGCTCGTCGAAGAGCCACCTGCCGTCGAGGATCAGGCCCAGATACTTCATCTGGGCCTGAACCGGTGCGAGGACCGAATTGACCACGATGGAAGCGCCGGAGGGTGGACCACGTCGGGGCCCATGGAACAAAAAGGCCTCCGTCTTGTCCAGGGCCACCCGCAAACCCAGCGCCTCAATTCGCCCGACCACCAGAGAGACACCCGTGGTGGCCAGGCGCGCCGCCTCTTGAAAGTTCCTGCCCCGGGCCGTGACCAATGTATCATCTGCGTAACAAATTACGCCCAGCCCGGGGGGAAGACGACCTCGAGGGGCCCAGTCGTATCCCATGTTCCACAGGAGTGGTCCGAGAACAGACCCCTGTGGAACACCGCACGACATGAGCCGCCGCGCGGAGGTCCACCATTTCCTGGGACCACCAGTACACCTCTTTCCGTGAAGGTCGACGACTTCGGATGCGGGGCATGGCCGCATCGCAAATCTGCGTAATCGCATCACGAAAGTGACCAGCCCCCATGTCAACCTCCTCGGTCGGGGCCTGCGGAGACAGCCAAGAGTGTATTATGGCCGCCTCCTCTAGTAGGTCCCTATTCAGCTTCGAAACAGCCCACCGCGGAAAGCGAGAAGAATGCCGCGCCGTGTGACCCCTACTGGAGTCCTGGATTCGGGAGAGCTCAAATCGGATATATAGATGATCCGAGAGCGTCTCAACCTCTTCCAGGACACGCCAGTTCCTTACTCGTGCGGCGAGGGCAGGGGTAGCGAACGAAAGGTCTACTATCGACCCCCCCTGCTGTCGCACGTACGTGTTGGTGGAACCTCTGTTTAGTAAACAGAGGCCCACTGAGGCCGCCCACTCCTCTACGGCCTCGCCCCTGACGTCCGTCCTGGGAGAACCCCACGCTATAGACTTTGCGTTGAAGTCCCCCAGCACAAGGACGTGCCCAGACGTTAGTCGCCGCATCGAGGTCTCCAAGCTGTTCAAGAAAACCTCGAAGTCGCCGAAACTCCGATTAGGGGAGAAGTATACACCGTATACGGTTACTCCCCCCCACTCAGCAGCAACATATCCAGTGCCCTTGTCTTTTAGCGACAAGGGCGGGGAATGAGCCGCCGTGGAGCTGACGACTGCCACGGAACCATCCCAGTCACCCAACCAGTTTGGACGGGAAGGGATGTAATAGGGCTCCGCGGCTACGGTCACACCAATCGACCACTGTGCCATGGTTTGCATGAAGAGGTCCTGCGCCGCAGCACAGTGGCTCAAGTTCGTCTGGACAGGGAGGTTGGAGACTTGGTCCATTACCGGGCCGTCTCTACAACCTCCTCCATGGGCGATGATGTCGACGGACGAACAACATCGGAGACAGCCTGGGCCGACTGGCTAGTCCCCGATGCTTGCCGAGAATCGCGGGGTGGCTTGCAACCCATCTGCCCGATCTGGTGATTGGCGGGCTTATTACCCGCCGCACACGCTGGGCAGTGTGGGGCGGCAGAACACTCTGCCGCCTTGTGCCCCGGTCGACCGCAGCGGAAACATAGTCCGCTGCAGTCAAAACAACTAACACACTTGGCGCGTATGTGTCCCGACGCCAGACATTTATAACACCTCATCAGGACTGGACTGGACAGGACTGTGATCCTAGCGTTCACGAAACCGATGAACAGCTTTCCGGCGTCGCCCAGGACTTTGCCCGACACTACTGGACATTTGACCCACACAGCGCCAAGCCCACCTGGACCGGGGCGGATGGTGCTGACCCGGATGCTATCCGCGCTGCATCCCGTCTTCTCCTCAATTGCAGCATGGACATCCTCGGACGTCACCGAGTCGTCCAGGCCCAAAATACGCAGTTCTACGCACTTGGTAGGCCTGGCGATCTTCACACCATCCGTGGCCTCGAATATACCCCGCAGCTTCTCGGTAAACGTGTCTGCCGTCTTTGCGCCTTCAGCCCCAGGGAACTCGAGGACTCGAGCTCCCGTCTGGGCGAGGCGCATTCTGACTCCTACTGTCCCAAAGTTATTTGTGGCGAGACTGTCCCGGGCCCTCTTGAAAACGGCCGCATAAGACAGCCCCCTATTTGCCGCCTCCGGCGATACTGTAATTACTACAGCCGCAGTTTTAGGCGGCTGTAGTTTCCGTGGCTTCGTCTTTTCGATCACTGCTGCCGGTGGCGACTGCGGAGTCGAGACTGCCTTCTTGGCAGCCCTCCTACCGCGCTTTTGGGATTTTTTACTTCCTCCGACTACCTGCTACTCACAATTCGAGGGAGCAGTCGCAGTGGGAGTTGTTGCGGAAACGCCAGGGTTTGGAGTGGGGAGGCGAGGATATACCCTTGGCGTGGTTTTCTTCGCTGTAGGCCCAGCCATCGATGTTGCTGTATGACCAGTCCAGTCTGTCCAGACTTGCGAGTGATCACAGGTGCAGATACCGATACTGCCGCTGCATACGATCTGCGACCAGCCGCAATGGGAGGCAGAGTCGGCGCTGATGCGGTCCGTGATCTATCCGCAGCGAGCGGCGGCCTAACAACGGGGGCTGGAGGCAGTCTCGCCTCAAAGCCCGCAAGATGCCCATCCAGCATACGTCCCACCGCCTCCAGAATTTGGCGAAGGTGGGCATCACTTGAGTCGACAGAGGGCGAAGGCTGCCGCGGAGCCGGGCCAGGTTCAGATCCATCCGCCTGCGCCCGAAACTGGGCGAACTGGGCACTCAGTTCAGCTACCTCTCCTGTTAGGCGTTCATTGGCAGCTTGGAGGCGAGCTACATCTCCAATCAGGGTCTCAACTACTCCAGCAATAGTGGAGGAGGAGTCCTTAAGGGCTTTTACGAATTGGCCCTTAAGGTTCGTAGATTTTGTAGCCACCTTGTTTATGATGGCTACAGTTACGTTCGCCCTCTCCTGCATAGACACTGGTGTTTGGCAGGCAGAACTTCCCAGGTTCGGCTCCTGAAGTTTTAGCAGGAGATCGGCGATCTCCTCCTCCACTACATTTTCACCCTCAACCCTGATCCGTCTATAGGCTTCCGCCTTAGAAAAGACGGAGCCTGACAGAATAGAGACTGGAGTACGCAACCTCCCTCTGCGGCTACTGGTCACTTTGGTAGGAATCCACTCCTGGGATACGTCGCTATCTTCGTCCATGAAGCGTCCGCGTTTACGACTATCGCGGAGCTCTATGTACATTTGCTCTAATGTGTCAGTCGTTGGACCGGTATTACCATCTGACGGTATGACAGACCTGGAACGCAAGCGTTCCGATCTCCTTACGCTCCCAGGAGTCATATTGACTTTTGGGGTATTTGTTTTTGTACTATCCTCCTTTTGTTCTTTCCTATTATTAATTTTGTTGATTTGAGTATTTGTTTCCATAATAAAACCCACGAGTGGGGGAGAATTAAAAGTCGACCCGGGCAGAGATCCCCCAATACCCGGGCAAGCGTAAATTTATGCCCAACCGAGGGGTCCGCAGGTGCCTCGGCTGGGAGTGCGCTTGCGACTGAACAACCCATCAGGCATGCATCCCCTGGCCACGCACCAGAACACGGGATTCGGGGTAATTTTTTATAGAGGTTTTCTTCCTCGCAGTCCGGGCGGCTAAGCCAAGACCCTCGCCCCCGATTGGAGTCGCGAGACTCCAACTCGGGACTACGATATATCGACGGCGGCAGGGAGACTACGTCTCCTGATGCCTGCTTGGTGACAGTGTAAGTGCACACCGAGCCCGTCCTACCTTTTCCACCGCTGAGCGGAGGAACTCCGACCCTACAAAGGGTCCCGTCATCGTGATTTTTTACTGAGGTTTTTCTCCTCATTGCCCCCAAGGGCGAAGAACCAACAGAGGATACGCCCGCTCTGTTTGACCAAGTCTCGGCCGAATTGCCGAAGAAAATGGCTTCCTCTTCGTGCTAGAACATTAGCCGTTGGCAGTGATGAACACCATCGCCAACGTTACCAGGGTGCACCACGTGAGATGACTTTACACCTAGAATAGGTGATCAAGTATTTAATAAAACTGCCAGTACAATTTTTAGTAAAGGAAGAGAAAGATAAAAATGATACGAATAAATACGTTAAACAGGTTAAATAGACTAAAACTTAATAATTTCTAAGCCAAAAACTTTTAGAACTATCTAAAGTATGCGGTGATATGGAGTTGAAACTCTAAAAAAAAGTGCACTTTTTTTAATATAAAGGGGAATGTAAATATAACAAGTCTAACTTTCCGAATCTAATTCCAATCTATGATAAAAGTACCACTACAAAAATTTTATAAATAAAATCAAAAATTACTCATGTCAAAAATAGCTATTTTAATACATGGACAAATTTGGTAAGCTTTAAAAATTGCCTAATTGCTTTCTCCTCGCTTTACTAAGCACTTTAGAGATTATTTTGTATTTTTTGTTATAAGGAAAATCTTTCCTAAACTATGAGTCCTATAGAACCTGGTCTATTAAATCCAAACAACTTTCTTACTTCTTCCTTCCCAAAGGTAAGGCCACATTAATAATTAACGTCAGACTCTTGTACTATATCCTCATACTAAGGCTACGTAATAACATTTATTTTACACTGAGGTTCTTTGTTATTTATTTTATCATTTTCTTTAATGTGGTCTCACCTTAATCGAGCTTGTCACTAGAATTCAACGAAATTGACTCATTGTACGTTAGTTACAGAGTCGTGTTGGAGGTGGCTGGTAACTCAGATGCGGTCATATTGAGCGGTTTGGAAGCCGACACGCAGTATCAAGTAACCGTCGCCGCTCTTTGGGGCGGCCACAAATACAGAAGTAGGCCTATTGTCTTCCGCACTCTGGGTAAGTTAAATAACTTTATACTTATTTATTATACATAATTGACCCCACTAGACGACTGGTGGAGTGGTGATTTCCACAACGAAGCTACTGAAACTTCACGCTGCCTCGGGTGTCAGTAGTCGGTGAACCAGGTGTAATCAATTAAGGCAATTTCTGGGACTCCGACCTTCGGGCAATCGAATCATCACGGTGTCCCCCTTTCTGCCGGAGTGCCTTGTCAGTATTGTGAATTACTGAAAACACTGAAATAACTATCTATCCATTGAAGAGTTATATTACATTAAGTCACATAGAACGCATTTTATTATAGATATACATTACTTACGGATTCTATTCATGTTTTCCATGAGCCGTAGTAGAGTCATTTTGGTAAGCTCTTAAAGGGAAAAAAAACCTATGCACCACATTTACTAAAATGGCAAAATAATCCTTAAAACCACTTCAACTCATAAAAAGTCGCCATTGGCAATTAACCTTCATTAATAATAATCTGTGAAAACGCTTGAATAAAATAAGAGCTGTTTCGCGCCAAATTTTGATGACAGTCACCGACTAATTAATGTAAAAACTCTTACTAATTATTTTTGACATTATTTGACTTTTATGTATTTGAAAACTTGTTAGCAAAAGGGCATGTTTTCTTTTTTTTGGTTTACGAGACGGAAAATCCCTTCGGATCACCTGCTCCTTGGAGTGTTACCACTGAAAACCGTCTCGACTGCTGGCCTCTGGCACCGTACTTTAGGCGGGACCCAGACCATATGATTTCAGGCATGGGTATGCAGGCAGGAGAGCTCTTCATTAAAAAAGATAATACGATGTGAAATGCTGGCCCTGTGTACTAGAACTTATTCTGTACATTACACTTACTTTAACTTACACTTCCATTTATTCAAAACGGCACAACAACATCCGGAACAAATACCGTCTTTAAAATCTGAACAATCTTACAAGGTCGTGAAACGTCAGCGTTCGAAACTTTGGCAGTCAGATTACGATGTTTATTATTTTCCATTATTTCAGTTCGAGTTATAATTAGGCAACATTTTACAAGAAAGTCATGTCTCAACTGACTAGGACGAGTACGAACTGCTGGTACGAAATAAAATAGAACTAATTCAAACGTTAATAAGGGACTCCTTAGTGTTTCAGGATACTTCAAGTATTATTAGTCAATAGACTAACAATACTCTATTTATATTCTTATTGCTACTAAATAACTACAGTAAATGCTCTTTTTTATTACTGTTCAGATTCTCTGTTTAGAACTAAATTGCCGCACTTAATGTGTTCAATATTTACTTAAACTACAGTAATTTAGTTTTGTGTTTATTATAGATTTGAGAAGCCAAGATAGAATATTGTAGTAAACATTTGTTATTCCAATAAACATTACTAGTCCTAAATCAACTGAGATACTAACGTAATACAATGTAAATATATACATATATGTATACGTATATACTGGGTTTCTGATATCTTTATACAGAAAGATAAATTAAGACAAAGCTGTTAGTTTTAGTTTATAAACATAATTACGCTATAATTATAAGTAGAATGAAAGTTATTGAATGTAACGACCCTTAATAGATGTCTGTCCAAAGTAAAGTCTAACGACAGAATTAGCAAATCTGTCAAGCTCTGTCAATATTTTATTGTTTAATTTTACTCCATTGGCAAATTTATTCTTCTGATAATCGAGTTCTTCTGGTTGCAGAAATACTTAATAACAATCCTTATGAATTTTGTTTATAATATACTATGTAGCAAAGAAAGACAACAAATGTGCAAGACAGCATCACTGTAAATAGAAGTGAAACTTAAAACAAAACTCTATACCAATCCGTCTGGCCAGCGTGGTGTAGTGAGTTAAAACCTTCTTGCTAAAGAGAAACCATGGCCAGCAGTGGACTATTGAAGGCTGTTGATGGTAATGATACCATGTAGCATAACTTATACAACCTTCATTGCAGAGTGATGTTAGAGATCCTTCTATATTTGAACTACTTAGTACTGCTAAATGATAAATCTTAATTAAGAAAAGAAAAATCGATAAGTTCTAAAAGCGTGAAAGTGACAAGTTATTACCATAGTTGTCATCTGAACTCTCACATCTCATTGAAGATATAAAATAAAATAATTATTGTTCGACTTTCAAAGTCATTTTAAATTTTTATCCTTCGATTGTAACAGTTGTTTCAAAGCATATTTATATCAGTATATTTTAATTAGGTAGATTATGTAAGAAAACTTCATAAATAAATGAACTTTATCTTGATATCAAGCGCTGACCTGACTGATGCCAAAGATATGTGGCAAAACGCCATTTATCAGTGACTAAAATTATAGTTGATACATATTTTAGTCGATTTTCAGGGTCACGTCACTACCTTTTATAATTACACTATGATTGTCGAGAACGTTATTTTGCCTTACCTTACTTAATATACCTTAAGGACGTTGATCGATACTGTAAATAATAATTACTCCTAAATATACAAGACTAAAGTTACAACTTGAAGTGTAATTTACTTATATAACAAGTTCTAAATACGACTTAGTTTCACAATCTAACCATCCAAAAAGATTAGTGGTTATTAAGTATAATTTTAAGTCCTTTATTCAAAATATCGGTGCAAACATGCATTTTAAAACACGTCACTGAATTTATCACAATTGGATTACGTTGTGAAAAGCACTTTGCACAGAATAAACAAATTATTGAATCTATGGTCCATATCTTTTGGCGCAGCATTTAACTTCGCGGTATCCGAAGTATTAAATATGGATGTTTGCTTGTTAAGTTACGTTTTCACGCCTGAAGTATTCAACTGATCTTTTTGAAATTTTCCATACACCTCAAGAGACCCGAAAAGGTCGTATTGGTCCCAAGTGTTACTTGAATTCGTAGACAAAAGCTATATTTTTTTACATTTATACATGCTAAAAGCTAGACTTATAGCGAGAGGAAACCTTATTACAAGTATATAAATGTGAACGTAATAATGTAAATATGCTTTAGAAATATAATTCATTTCAATTCCATTGTACCTTTTAGAATAATATATCTATTCTAACCTATTATAATATCTCTCATCTCTTTGTATTTGACAAACGGACAGTAAAGCCTCAAGGGAACACACAAAAAGTATTTATTGTAAATTTCTACATAAATAGAAGAATATAAGATATGTGGATAGTTTTAACGTATATATCTTTCACGTGTGAACGAACTGAGGGTAAGTTTACTGATATTTCGCGTGTCTACAATTAATATGGTTGTCGAAACATGCAATAAGGGCATTAGTGGGATGAAACTCCTCTGGTTAGGTATCTATGATTTCTACTTTGTAGTAACTCCCAAGTAGAGTGAGAAACTCGATTACCTAAATCGGTAAAATAATGAATACTTACAAAATAAACTTTCAATTTATTATAAAGAGATAGCGTAGGAAAAAGAAAATATCTCAAAATATTCGTTAAATAAGATTACTACTTAACTTTTTCTGTGTAATCCAATTATTCATCATCATGATCATCATCAAGAGCCTTTTACAGTCCACGGCTGGACATAGGCCTCACCTTAGCAAGAAGGTTTTATCCTACTATACCACGCTGGACAGACGGGTTGGAATAGGGTTTGTTTCAAGTTTTCCTTCTCTTTGCAATGATGTTGTCTTGCGTACTTTGTTCCCTTAGTCACCTTTTACGACACCCATGGGATAAATAGGGGTAGTAACACTACGAGTATGTAGTCTTAATCCACTACCACACGGACAAATCCAAATCCAATTATTACATTCATAAAAAAACTTTATGGTCTATAATCATCACTTAACAACATGTATCTCTTATTGCCTTTTCTCTTCTACTTTTATATCATTGAATACAAAAAAAAACGAAACTGCACCTGTTGCGTGTCAAATTGGCGTGTGTCCTAAATACCATGTCAATATAATAGGTCAATGACTGTGCCATTACGTTAAATTACACCAAACTATGAAGGTTATTTGCAAAGGTGGCGCTTTTGATGGGATTGCACGGGTAAACCTTTGTCAACGAAATAGTACCTATTTATTTATTAGGTACACTCATAACGAGTATTATTAATATGTAACGAAAAACAGTTTAGGCTGGAACATCTCAGGCTAATAATAGTTAACTGATTTGTTATAATACAGTTTGATATTCTAACAGTAAAGTATACATTCACATATCATTAAAAGGGGTCCTTAATCATATGTGCAGGATTTGTAATATGTGTGCAATTTTATTATAATGTGTAGATATAACTCGAGTTAGTTTTGTATGAGTTTTTAGAACACTATCTGCGTCTGAATAATTATAAATTAACCTTACATATCATATAGTGCAGTAATTTCTTTTCTGTCTGTCAACATACAGACTGTGATATTTAACCGATGCTAAAGGATATTCTATAAACAGTTTGTTTGGCAGCAGCCCAAATTGTTGGGATGTTGATAGAACATTTACACACACGCAATGAGTACAAGATTAATACTTCCTGTTGCTTTGATTTATCAAATCCCTATCCAGAAAATATGATTCCATTTCAAATAATTTGTATTATTCTATAGTTAGCTTAGATGCAAGTGTTTAATTTTGATGTGGTCTTATAATCTGGGGATTAATGATCTAAATTACTAAGCGTGTTAGAATCTCATTTAGGACAAAAACATACGTGTACTTATGTACTTCATTGGCGTAAAAAGAAAAAATCTTTCTAAAAATTGTATCTTTCGTGTTATCCTATGTTTGTAAAAAAGCGAAACTAATAATTGAAAAAAATGTATTAAATACATTGAAAAAAGTTCCATTTTAACTATTTATTTAAATATCATAAAATAATTATTTATACATAGTTAGTAACATTAAAACTAAAATTTTAAATAGTTAATATCATGGTGTCGGTTTTTTGTGACGGTTTGTGCGTGCATCCTAAAAATTTTCTTTTCCGTAATGCCTCAAAAGAAGTATAACTTTGAAAACTATGTATCTAAGTGTCATTTATTTTTTATGTACATTATATTTATTAAGAAATATTTAAGTATACTTATCAGCAGTCTGGTTACCATAGACAAGCTACATATATACTCGTATATTTTTTCACACTTATACACACATCACGCTGCCGTCCGTACGATGTGCTTAGTTATATAATAAGAATTTTCGATCAAAAATTACATTTATATAAAAGTAACCAACAAAAAATGTTGTTCAAGATAGAGGTTACGTCAATAAAGGTTATATGAATTCATGTTTTAACCTGTTGCGTGCCAAGCGTGCATAGTTGTAATCCCAATAGATTTGGACATAATAGAACGCCTGAATTACCTTGAAAAGTAAATAATAGACATGTAGACATTAGTGGGTAATGGTGGGCATGCAGTGTGTTATATTATCTTTAAAAAAGTTTCAACTATATGAATAACCTTGGCCGTTATTAGCTGTTTTTTTACATGTTTAAATTTTTCCCCAAGGAATTCGCATGAATATTATATATTCAAAAGAGAGTATATAATCCGCGATAGTGATTAAATTATTGATTGATGAATTATTAATTAATTAAATGAGTCTGTTGGTCTAGAGGATTTCGAAACTAACTGCTATCCCGAAGATCGAGTTGAGTTCGATTGTGGGAAGCGAGGAATGTATCCACGAGGACCCAGGACAAGTAATTTTTGTGTTGGGCACGGTGTTTTGTTTTTTGTCTGAATTTAATTTATCTAAAATATGTATGTTTAAAAAACATATGAGTATGTTAATCAGAAGTCTGATTACCATTGCACAGGCACTGAGTTGTGTGAATTTACTCGTATTATTAAATAAGTTCATATAAAAAAAATCTGATTAAACGATTTTAAATTTTCGTTCGTCCTTAAATACAGATATGAGTAATTTATTTGCAGTATGTGTTACTTAGCTAAATAAATGTACATCTATTGCTTTTTTTAGTAAAAAATATAAGTTATTAACTGTATCCTGCCATGTTTCGCCGTGGTAAATTGTGGTTGCATTGATGAGAAATGATGCACAAAGCTGGCGAAATTACTCGTAATAGACGGTTCGTACATCGTGTTAAAAGTTGAGCTTAGTCGGTGTAGAAGTTTTTAAGTTTTTGAAGCGTACACAAACTAAACTATACTATCTGAAAAGTATCACACAAAGTAAGAATTGTATATTCTTGGGCATGCAACCCATCTGGACGATTGGACAATATGTACTCGTATGTATACCTATGACAATATAATGTTTAGTTAATATTGGCACCATTCCAGTGAGTTCATTTACCCATCTCATCTTCCGGATGCACGATTGCAAACGGTATTTATCCTACCGATGGAGTATTCTGTCAGAATGTCCGATTTTATATATATTTACACCAATTGAGTTCTTCTTAGAAGTTTCCATGATGGGTTGATTCAATTCAATTTCCATAAAATTTCTATTTGTCCCTGAAATTTTTAGTTCAAACTATTCGAGCTCAGTGTAATCTTTGCCGTTCGCTTTTGAAATGTGATGTTTTTTATTAAGTAAATTTTATTAAAAGTATGTAGTTTTTATAATTAAATATGAAAATGTATGTAAACTAGACGATATTTGAATGACAATGAGTTTTAAAGTTCTTCAGCATGTACTCGCAAATTATATAATAATTATCATTTAAAATTTCAGTGGACTGAAGTCAGCTTTCATCCACAGATTACTAATATTAATATTTCCACATATTACCGGCTAATACATAAATTAATGGTTAGCTCTGAATGCCATCAAAAACAATCATTTGAATTCGATTGACCCACGATAAAGAAGGCTTCAAAATACACTCCACAAACTTGTTTGGCTGAAATCGATTAAGGTCGATTTTTGAATCGGATTTTATTGAAATGCGATTGGGATCGGTGCTTTACGTGGAAAATGTTTTAACTGGTTTTAACAGTTTGGTTGGCGATTAACAAACAGATTGCAACTGAAATGAATGTTTCTGAATAATCATCTAGAACCGATAAATCTTGCTTGACAAATTTAATTGCGTTGGCAATTAAATTTATTTTTAGTATTTTGAATTAGTTTTAAAGTTGATGAAAGCTTAGTTTCCTATTTAAAAAACCTGTTATAATTTGACTGTTGGAATATTTTAAGCCCTCAATTTACTTGCTATACAGTTCTCCTCATCATCATTTTTCTTCAGTCACTTACTGATCCATATAAGTTTGTGACAACATTTGTCGACATTTGTGGCCCAACATTTTGTTGGGCCAGTTTTCTTATTACCCTATTTTTTATTATCACATCAATAAACCATGTTTTTGATGACAATTTTGTAGTCTTTTGCAAGATTTTCTTAATGATAGTATTTAGTACAATACATGTACTTTATTGGTCTTCTATTGTATTATCTCCACTGTAAGATATGCCTGCAAACTAAAATTCTAAACACTTTGGATATACTTCTAAACTTACTTAAAATTTTATCTCGGGTTTTGTTTCAAAGAATGTATTTTAAAATTGAAACTTAGTTCTTTACCTCCAGTGAGCTGCCACAGTTTGACTACAAACTTGTTTTATACTTTATCAAAACTTGTTGGGCGCGGTATAGAAAGTAATGTTTGAAGTTAAGGTACATACATAGTAGATGCTCAATTAAAACTTAACTCAAAGTTTTGGCTAATGGATTAGTAATGATAACTTTCCAATCGTATAAATCACAAGTATCAAGTTGATCTGAACAACATTGTGAAAAAATGATGTAACGTAATGCATCATTTTGTTGTCCACCCATATATATATATATATACATACATACATATACATATATATATATATATATATATATGTATATCTGACAAGTCTGTTTTATCAAGAAGGTGTGAAGGTCTAGTGCAAAGTTAAAAAAGATATTGCAATTGAAAAATAAATAATCGTAAATTATTTTTATAATAGCGAAGTCAATTTCTTACAAAAAACAAGTTGTATATTTACACAACCATAAGAGGTCCTCTGTCCTCTTATCTGCTTATCTTTTATCTCAAAAAACTTCATACATAAAAATTTTGTCACAATCATATACGATTGTATTGTATAAAATATTTCTTGTACACGACCGTAAATATTTTTATGTGTTAATTTTATCTCCTACTATTCTATCGAACACTGAACGAATTTTTCAAATTAGATCAGTAGTTTCTAAGATAAGCGCGTTTAATCAAACAAACAAACTCTTAAGTGTTACAATATTAGTATAGATTGAATTACCAACTTTTTCAGCAATAATTTGATTCATAACAAAAAAACTATATATAATAAAAAAACTAAGATTGCCAACACACTACTCGATATCAAAAGTAATTTCGAAAGCTTTTGTGGTATATCTGAAAATGTGTAAAATGCGATTTGTCGCTGTTAATTTAGATTTCCTGTCGAAAACTGAATACTTCCTCCCATTGAGTATAAAGTACACGGGTGAGTGCTCTAACCGGTTTCTAAAATTGAATCTGACATTTGGTTTAGTGGATCTTCTCGTAAAGCGTTGTTGCGAATCGAGGTGTTTAAACTAGATAACTGATTTGCATTTGTATAACTGTTTACGTTCTAGATTTATTGGCAAATTTACTATAAAATATAATGTACCAGTTTGTAGTTTAATATTGAAATTTATGATCCTTTGAGAGAGAATAATATGGAAACTCTTTAGTAGATGCTGCTTTGCCAAGAATAATATTTAAATTGGCATGTTTATTTAATATCTATGTGTCTTAAATACAAAATAAAAATACGTTGGATTGAGATATATATAGTGTGTTAAAAACTCTTAAATAAACCAGTTCATTTATTGAAATTTAAATATGTCTTATTATCAGTACTGCAAAGAAAATTTACAACCTTCACACTATATTTCACCTACGAATTTCTAATTTAATCATTTTTGTGAAACTTGTCGAAAAGTTCCCAATTTTTTCCAGTAATAAAGAGTTTTAAAACATTTCAACTGCACCTACACTTGAAATTTAAACGTATATACAGAGAGCTTTTTACCTTATAATTGAATTGCCAGCAGCTTTTAATATTGACGTATTGACAGTTTTATGTACTGTGGAGCATCAGGTAAGGATATTATATTTTACAACGGTAAGGTTAAAGTTATGATAAAAACGAACTAAGCTCGTCCCTAATGTGTGCAATCACTTTTAAGAAACAATAAAGTTTAAAAAGGAGAATTTATTATACGCTTGAAATTGTTCTAATTTTTACAATTCTCTTGTTTCAATTAACACTTACTGCTCATATATAAAATTTCTGACCATTTCAGGCCTAACAATAAATCGCTAATGCTGATATCGTGTTTAAACAGAGCCCCCGCGGACGTCACCGCAGCAGGACGGGGGGCTGGCTGGAGCTACGCCCCGTTCGTCCGTCGCTCCACCCGACCCATCGCCTACCTTCCCAACGGTAATGTGATTTTTAGTCATATAAACTATATATTCTAAGCCTATGGTGTCAAACATTTAGTTCTTTTGTTCGCTGGTGTTATTTAGTAATACTTTATTAATTTTTAATTATTGAGAGGGCAATCAAGAATTACATTCAGTGATGAACAAATGCCGTAACAGTTTACTACGCAGCAGCGTTGGTCAGTCACATTCCTAACCTTGTAAAATTAGTTCAACAAAGAGGGAAATTACAAATCGTAATTTAACTCTATTACACGTACATAATTAGGCTGATAAAATAATAAAAAAGAATGGCGTGTCTTGTCTCTCTATCCTAGTAATCCTAGTAGGAAGATGTAGAACTTACTAATTTTACAAAATTACAGTAAGTATATGAACTTAACATGAAGTGTATGAACTTAAAGGAATGAATTAAAAGGAAAGACAATTTCTAGAGATACGTACGTAAGTAGACTATATTTGAATTATTATGATAAGCTAACTCGATTCTTACATCGTAATAATGTATCGCACACCTTAACCTAATGCTACTTGAGACACAAATAAGTATACTAATCTTTACCCGCGATGGAACGAAGGAGGTATATTGAAGATTAAATTAAATAGTAATATTATATTATTTGCTATAATTAGTGAGTTTAAATTACTATTAGACTATAGTACTATTTGACTAGAATAGACTTTGCCTCACTAGAAACGAAGCCTTTAGAGGTTTAAGTCTAATAAGAACGATCGGTAAACGTAGATTAACTTCGCAAAGCTTGACAATGGCTTCAAATTAAACTGTGTTCATCACTAAAATTAGCAATTGAGACGTAATATTTAGTTTAGTAATAATTTATCAGATCGTGTTCAAGAGCTTTCTTGCCAACAGAGCATGTTCATATTTAAAATAAGAATTTTCGTTTCTTTGCTTAGAATTTTAATCAGAATTAAGTAGAAATCAATTGCGTTGTAATTAATGCTTTAATCCAGATTTTTGTAGTCTATATTTATATATGTATATTTCTGTAATTGATTCTTTTAATTTAGAATCAAAATGCAAATAATAAATTTTAAAATTCAGAAATTAAATCTGTAAAAAAAGTAGATATAAATATAAAATGGGATTGCCAATTGCTTTTAGACACATTTAAGAAAATTATTAAATTTAACTGATTGTCTTAGCAACAGCAACTAGCAATAGAAAGTACCATTTTCTTTCTAAAAAAAATTTAGAAGATCTCAATCATGTCTCGCAAATAGATACTTTACCAAACTCACTCTTGAGTGAATCCATATAAATTTATGTACTTAGATTGTTACTTAAGTTACTACTAAGAGTGCACAGATTCCCACTTAGAACTTAGAGTTCCAAGTCAACCTCACCTGCAAGACTTGCAAAAAAAGAAACATCCCGATCTCTGCTCGCCACCACACGATGGCGACACAAAACAATTTGACCAAACACTGCTGAAAATGGACGTTTAACAAGCCTCTTCATGCATTTAGTTTATTACTTCTGGCTCTTACATAGTTGTTTAGAATGGTTAAATACTCTCGAGTAAAGTCAAGTAAAACTACACAATTAAATAATATTTTTCTCCGACATTTCTTAATATATTACTCTATTTTCGAAACAGATTCGAGGTGTAGAGATCGGTATAGTAGTATTAGTGCTGATCGTGTGGATTGGAGCAATAGCGCTGTTCTTTAACCGATGGGGGAAGATTAGAATGTTGCTCCCATACCAGCCAGACTACAAACAGGAGCAGTTAAAGGTAAGTAAAATGTCATGCAAGAGAACAGAAATATTGATAAACGATTATCAAACTGTACCACGCTCTGTCGCGTATCGCGGAGCCGTAGATTTTACCGTACGTACGCCGACACGTTGTCAATGTGTTTTCCTAAGCGTGTTTTCTATTTACATTGAGATATTTCCTTCTGTGTTAAAATCTGCTTCTCCGCGCTACGCGAACGCGGTGTAGTGTAAAACGGCCTAATATATAATAATAGTTTAAAAGTAATGAAAAATGAAACAAAGGTTTAAATAATACAAAATGTTATGCTAATTTAAAAGAAAAGATTTCTTAATATTTTACTTAATCAATGTAACTAACTCTTCTTGAGCAATTTAATTAATGTTTCTAATTGAAAAGATTAATCATGTTGAGTAAAAATTATTTCTTGGAGTATAGATACTTTATTTAAAACAGTTTGTTTCCTTAATTTATTTTCGAATTAACTTTTCTATATTAATTTACGTAATTTTCTAATTATCTATACTTAGTCTGGCCATAAATACTGTTACACTTAATTATAAAAAAATATTACATTTGAATTTCGATTCTGTCATTTTTATACGATTGTTCATTGTGTTTTCTCATTTTGGCGCCAATACATTGTAAAATATTTTACGATATTAAAATGGTGTGGGGTGATAAAGAGAACCGAATCGGTGTGATAGCATTACACAAAGTAGGTATGGAGCCAAATGCAATTTTTAAAACTCTCCATACACTTGGTATTAGTAAAATGTTTGTGTACCGGGCTATTAATAGGTACAATGAGACCTCCTCTGTTTGTGACAGAAAAAGATCTGGCCGTCCACGTAGTGTTCGTACGAAAAAGGTGGTCAAAGCAGTAAGGGAAAGAATTCGAAGAAATCCTGTCCGAAAGCAAAAGATTTTATCTCGGGAAATGAAGATAGCACCTAGAACCATGTCGCGTATTTTAAAAGATGACTTAGGACTTGCAGCCTATAAGAGACGCACTGGCCATTTCTTAACTGATAATTTAAAGAAGAATAGGGTGGTAAAATCGAAACAACTACTGAAGCGGTACGCAAAGGGAGGTCACAGAAAAATTTTGTTTACGGATGAGAAAATTTTTACAATTGAGCAACATTTTAACAAACAAAATGACCGTATTTATGCTCAAAGCTCTAAGGAAGCTTCCCAATTAGTCGACAGAGTGCAACGTGGACATTATCCGACTTCAGTGATGGTTTGGTGGGGTGTTAGCTATGAAGGAGTGACTGAGCCATATTTTTGTGAAAAAGGTATCAAAACATCGGCACAAGTGTATCAAGATACCATTCTTGAGAAGGTAGTTAAGCCCCTTAACATCACCATGTTCAATAACCAAGTATGGTCCTTCCAGCAAGACTCGGCGCCGGGTCATAAAGCTCGGTCCACGCAGTCTTGGTTGGAATCGAACGTTTCGGACTTCATCAGAGCTGAAGACTGGCCGTCGTCTAGTCCCGATCTTAATCCGCTGGATTATGATTTGTGGTCAGTTTTAGAGAGTACAGCTTGCTCTAAACGCCATGATAATTTGGAGTCCCTAAAACAATCTATACGATTGGCAGTGAAGAATTTTCCCATGGAAAGAGTGCGTGCTTCTATTGATAACTGGCCTCATCGTTTAAAGGACTGTATTGCAGCCAATGGAGACCACTTCGAATAAGCTTTTTATATTTTTAATTGTTTTATATTTATGTATTAAACTGACACACTGTAAAAGTAATAAATGTTATTTGCAGTTAACAATTTTCTTTTTTCTTTATTACAATATTTATGGCAAGACTAGGTATATCATAAAAGACATACAAAGATGATATTTCTACAGGTGGAACAATGTACTTCACATATACCAACGTCGCTATAGGATTTCAATGTGGTTTGTTGCCATAGAAATTGTGACTTTTTTATACTTGTATAACTAGAATCCTGCATTTTAGTACTCGTATTAAATTCAGTACTTAGAATTAAATCGTGACGTCAGTTGTGTTTGGGCCACTTTTGTTAGACTTTTATTATTCATTTCCTTAGTGTCAAAAGCTGAATATATAACCATTGCTTTTTCTAATGATAATCTAAGTTTCAGTAGAAATATATTCATAATTACTCTTCAAGGTACCAGTCTAAGAAGGCATACTGTAACTACTGGCAATATCAAACTTTACTGTTTGAATTGGCGGTCTGTTTTTTAGGAGCCGGTGAAAATACCGCCCATACCTCTACGATAGAGGCAGTGTAATAATTAATTGAATAATTCGAAAGAATTCGTAAGAATATAACACAACGCTATCGTTAGTATCATATAAAAAATGAAGATGCATTGGAATGTATGTGTGGAAAAAGTTAGTCTACGACGTTTCTCTCTCTTTGTGGTCAATGTATTCAGAATAATTTTAAAAGAAAATATGAATGTGCTTCTAATTTTAGTCTGCTTTAGACTTGTACCTTACCTGTCTTTATTGTATTATAATATTCAAAATATAAGTATTTTGGTACCTGTAGGTAGGTATCCGTATTTCTTCAAAAAACTCAATCTATGATCAATTATTTTTGTATTTTTATTTATTACCCAAAAAAAGACTTTTTTGTATCTTAGATCAGAACGACGAATAACAATGGAGTGTACATAATATTGTGATTAATAAAAATACTAAAAAAATTATATAAATGCAAATCCATATTATGTTTCTCTGTTACTTTACTGTGGCTGTTGAAATTTTTTATAAATTTGTATGATTAAGGCAGCTTATTTATTTTTAGTAAAAAAATAAAAATATATTAATTTTAAGTGTTTTTAAGCAATAAAAATGTAATACCGAATGACAATCAGGTTCTAACAATAAATTTAATTTGTCTGCTTCTAAAAATTAATCTATAATCTATAGAATATTTAATTACCTTATTAATACCAAACGTTTTTAAAGTGTTTTTCTTATTCATAATATATATTATAAAAAAACATTGATACATATTGAATATAAATTGCCTTCGAGAATATTCAAACTAATTTTATCTTTAATATTGAGAACATTATTAAAATAAATATATCTAAATAGGTTTACATTCCATATAACATTGTGTTATAGCTCATTTTTTTTATTATTAACCGCCTTTTACAGTCTACTGCTAGACATAAGCAACTGCCTCTCCTTTGTACGGAGATTTTTTTACAGTGCTTATACTGTATAAAATACCTGAAAGACATATATCCAAGTTACATTACTTGCAAATTGTGTCAAACCTATTTTTTATGATAACATTTTCTAACCTTCACACATCCTACCCATGATCGTCTGATTCTAAACTAAGGCGATCAGAGTGCTGATAAACATTTATATAATAATATAATTAAATGCTCCAACGCAGAAAAAAACTATCCTGCTCAACACACATTTATTTGTCATGACTGGGAATCGAAGCCACGATCTCTGGCTTAACAGTGAGGGTCACATATCACCAGTTCAACAGGCAAGTCCCTATTCTGAGAAGCAAAGAATTTTCAGCATATTATAACTATGTTTTCAATTAACAGGTTCCTGGTAGCAGTGCTTTGGCCGCTGCACAAGCAGGAGGCAATTGTGGAGCTCATTCTGCGCCCTCAGCGTGTTCTGTAAATATGGTTCATTATATTTTTGTTTATAAAAGGTTACTTTGCAGTCACTACTAAAGAATTAGTGATTGAAATAGACATTTTCATTGAAATTTTTGTATATTTTTAATTGATGTATTGACTGCAAAGTAGTCTTAAATCAATTTAGTTTTTAAGAATTTTATTTTGCTAGACTAGGTTTGGCTTTTCACTAAAATATTCTCTTCAGCTATTAGAAAAAAAACATGACATACACTTAATTAAAATATAATTTTGTATTTCGCTTCATGTAAATTTACTTTGATCTGTTATATACATAAAAAAATTACTACGTCTATGACTATCGTTTTATCGGAATCGTTATCCAAAGTGTGTTTAATCATTGAAACTTGATGCCCAAAGGTAAGGTACCTAATTTAACATTAACATTTTTTTAACACTTTTATTAAATTATTAACAATTTTTTTTACTTAACCACTACCTAAAAAGAGCTTTGCTTTGACTTCAAAATAGTTCCAAGCTTACATTTCTATCTAAATTGTTATTAAAAGAAAATTACGTTTCGTGTCACAAATAATTGCGGTTTCTGTAAAATCAAGGATAGGTATATTCAGTTATATTTTGTGGCTTTCAACATACTTCTCAAGAACAAGTGAACTTAGAAAATATGAGCTTTCTAACTGGTTAAAATGTGCATAAAATTTGAGAATATCTATTCTCCACCACGTCTTGACGTTGTCTACTCTCGTTTGGACATCTCCTAGACCATTTATAACTACAAATACTTAACAAAAGAGGTTTAGTTTTTTATACCTTTACTCGTTAGCTAGATCCTCATTGCTTAGACATATGCCAAAGCACGTACACTATTATGAAAAGTGCAAAAATATTACTAAGTAAATTACGTGTTTCTTTTAGCCAAATTTTGTCAAAAACAAAAATCAACGAAGCAAACACCCTGGATTATGTAACCTGAGCTTATAAACAAAATGTTATGCGATTTCATTTATTTAAAATATGTACATAACTGTAATTCAAACGGAATATAGCATTTCATAGAAACCGATAAAATAATTAATGAATAGGAGTGGTTACTACACGAACTAGTGGAAATTCTGTAAACGAGAAGCGTAGTATGCCGTAATTAAAATAACTTACATGTAATATCTGCTCCTATAAGTAACAATCTATTCATTAAATATATCTTGTAGAAAATAAAATTATTATATAATGCAGCAACATGTTGTGCTGAAGAGACTTCATATCTAACTCTACAATCTTAACGGTGTCATTGATTTCCAAGGTTACTGCATTTACCTGAATAGTCTTGAGTTTTAATAAAAACAGAACAATGTTGCGTGAGTCTGAACCGCAATGCACCATTACTTTTACTGAAGGTTAAATATCTTGCAGCTTACAACACTGCCAAGAATACCTTAAGTTTTAGTATAGTCTTATGTTTTGCGTAATAACGCTGTCATTTTCAGGGTGTTTTTTAAAATGAGTAAATATATATTTGAATCCGGTACTATAAGGCGTAACATGTGGGATTATCACAGAAAATATATGTTTTTTTTAGAAAATAGGAGTACAACTTTCGTTAAAGTTAGAGAAAAATTAAAATTAGAAATATAGAATATAATATTGTAACTAAAACTATTTTTTCGTCATGGTTTCATAGTCTAAACAAGAAAATGATATTCTTATATTACTTAAAAAAAATTACATAATTATAAAGCAATACCTATAAAAGTTACCCAAAAAGTCGAACATATGAATATGTGCCTCTATGTATATGTGACCCTTTGTACCCTTTACGCTTTGCCCTCTCTGAAAGTATTTGAATTTCGCACAGGTTTTATTGTATGTTGGAATAGAGGTGAAGTTTAAAAGTTCAAATCACGTTTCCGTATTAACTGTTCCTGAATTATTTAAAGCTTGATTTAGAAAATTGAAAATGTGAAACGTAATGCGATGGAGTTGAGCGTAAACTTTTAATATGACCTTTTGTTACACATCTAATTATTCATTTATCAAATCATATAAATTAATTTAAAAATCTTATTAGTAATACCTATTTAAAATCCAGTTTATAAAAAGAAGGTATCATTTATCGTCCTTATATGTTTATTAAACGGATCGAAAGTATGCACACATTGCAACATACATGACGATGATAGTCACTTTGTAAGCCAATTTGGTGTACCTAGGGTTTGCCCCAAACTTGTCATTTCATTAGCATATCTACATAAAAGTTAGTATCAATATGTTCATTTTTAATCAGTAGTTCACCAAGATCCTAAGAGGGTTACTTTGTAAAGTACGTAAAAGGTTCATTTCAGACGTGGCTTGCTTCTCAAACTTTTCCCGAAGTAGTCGTATTCACTTTATTAAGTGAAGACACGAACGAAAACGAACCGATTTTATGGTTTCCACCTCCTTTAAGATTGTTATGAGTAGCAATATGTTTTAAAGTCAATAGAAAGAAGTGTGAACACGTTTTCATAGGTTAACAAGAGTGTTATCTTTCAAATGTCTGAAGATAATCATGTTGTTAGAAATAATTAAAATGTCTATAGGTTTAAAAAAATAACAGAGTTAAATGTGAGATCAATATTCATCTCAATATCTTCTAGGATTGATATTGTTCCGGATATCGTAATAATAGCTATTCCCGGATGCCTCATATCCCAGGCGCAGAGTTGCATACCGAGTGGTTTTAATTGGTCCCATTCCGACACACCACTTCGCCGCAAATCCCGGTAATGTGACCGTCCAAGGGGGTTTCCACATGTTATATAAAAAGGAGTTGATATTGGTTTTTAATTTTGACCCTTTTTTATTACTGGTGTCTTATAATTCAACTTTATAAATGTTGTTGCTATGTAACCTTAATCACCTTTTTTTAGCAAATACCGTTTTTGAAACTTCTACCTTTTTTGCTGTGCAATCTATTCTATTCTGAAATGTGAAGTACACTTAAGATCAGGATAACAACTTATCGTAATATTTAAAGCCTAGATCAGAGAATTTTACAAGAAGCAGCTGCTAGAGATAGATTCCCTCGTAGCCTAGTCATTTTATATACTATATTTTGTTCTGTATTTACTAGTATATTGTTTAAATATTTATTTGTGCTTCCATCTATGTATGTATTTTTTTAATTATTAATTATAATATTATATAAAGAAATTCATTGTTTCTCTTCTCTTAGGAACACACGTGCAGCTGCCATGTCACTCACTGAACCATCTGAAGGTTGATTCGTAAAAAAGGAATTAGGGCATAAAGTCTGCCTCATGCAAATGTAATGCAGAAAGTGTTAAAAATAAACAAAATAAATACCTTTCTTAGTTATCAACGGTTTTTGAACCAAACACATTCTGTTGCATCACTACTCTTTTACTTTTTTTGTTGATATATATGTACATATATATATCATATAACAAATAAACTTCATACTTTTAATTTAAAAAAAAGATGGCAAAAAATATTATGAAATATTTTAAATCCGACATATTCAGGTTGATGTAAATCGCGTAAACATATTTTGACAGCTTTAGACCCGAATACTTCCATTTAAATCTAACATTTATCCACCAGATCTAACCCGCATAAATTGCTCCGAATAAAGTCGTTGAATCAATTATGGCTACTAAAATCTGTTGGTACAGTCCGAAACATAAACTGACGAATAAAACATTATTCTTATTACAATTCCTTTTAGCAGAGACGGAAATACTGAACTTTTAGAGGTCGTAAGCAAAACATGATAGGTTCCACAATCACGTTGTGGGTACCATCTTTACCACTTTAGGAATGCGATAAACTCAGTTGTAAAACGTGTTTTATACGACATTATATTGCACAAAGCTTCTCGTTCCATAAAATAGAAGGGGGCAGATTGGCAGATGTGACTTTTTTCATTACTCCGGCGTGATTTGCAGTTTCTATTTTATTTTAGTGTAGTAAAACGAATGTTAAATCATAGCGGCCGTCTCGTCTGATTTAAGTAATAGCGCGTAACTTGTGTTGATAAATCTCATCTCAATATTGATAAATGTTAACTAGATTTAATGATTTATGACAGATATATGAGTTATAATTAATACGTATTCATAATAAATAGTTTATAAATTTACATTCACTAAAGACTAAACAAGGAAAAATAGGTCCAAAATAATTATTCATTCTTAACTAATAACACATTTGTAAATTTGTGATTGGTTGTCGAATATATGAACCATTGCTAAGCTTAATATTGGACTGTAAATGATTTAATTGCTTAGTATTTTAGCTAAATCTTATTTTTATACACTAGCACATTCTTATACATTTGTATGAAAAATACTTACACTTACTAAAACTTTACCACACGTATAACATATTTTATGCACATCCACATGTACGAACTCATCTGCGATTAAAGTACTTATAAAACAAGTATTGGAAAGTGGAGGGTAAAATACCTATATACATATTGGAATGATATTAAACTGGATACCCGAATTGGTTATTTGCTGTTAATGTCAGAATCTGGCGAATTTAATCCAGTGGTTTTTAATTTATCACATGGGTGTGAAAGAGACTCTATGTGACTGTAATTAAGTATAAAGTATGTGAATAGAGTATATAGAACAAAGTTATATATTAATGATACCCTCAATTATAACTTTCTGAAACTTTACTTGTCCTGGTGCGCACCGCATGATATCATTATTAGTTCTATAGTTTGATTGAAACTTTGTTCTAGGGGTTTTGAGGAAGACACTTTCTATATCAATATACGTAAGACAGAATTTATTTTCTCAGTTTTGAGATAAAATGAAATCTAATAAGTTCTGATGTGATGTTTCAATCTACAAATAGCAACGTCAAAAAACATAGTTGGAAAACGAAATAACATCTAATGTTTTAAATGACATATGACATAAAAATGCAATGCCTGCCTGCAATTTAAAAATATTAATGTGAAATTAAAAACAACAATAGAGACGCTATAACAATGAGGGTAAAGTTGTGTAAACAGAGATATGAGGTAAAATAATACGAATTGCCAAAAACATTAGTACATATTGGACATATGTTAAAATATAACAACATTTATAGAACATAACATAGCATATAAACAAATATTTTTCCTGTCCTGGTTAAATATTTATCCAAATTCCGTATTTTCTGAAACAATATATATAAAAACAGAAAACAATTTGTATTCAGATTTGAAGTTATAACAGAAAACTGAAGGAAAGTGTTTGGCTCAAGTCCAGAATAGCACCAGCGTCAAATGCACTTTGTTCGTTGAAGCCACATGCAGCAAAACCGCGCTGAATTTAAAATGAGTGTTACTCGCAAGTAAGACTCATTTTTGAAATGTTAATACCCAGGAGACGAATTTAGGATAGAATTTCTGCGGAATGTTGGGGTAAGAGGAATATACACTAATGGAAAAAATTAAGGGATCAAAAAAAAATTCCAAATTTTTGGGCAGTTTTCAACAGGCCGTAACTTCAAGAGAAATGGTTGTACAGGAAATCAAAAAAAAGAAAATTATAGCTCAAAGTGTCTAGTTTTTGGATTCGAACTTGAAAACTTTATAGCCTTCGCGGTTTTTGAGTAATTGTAGAAAAACCAGCAACAAAAAAATTTTTTAAATTTTTTTAGTTTTTTTTTGGTCTACGGACGTGGAAAAAATTGTTTTAGCTTAACCACTATAAAGATCAAATACCTTGTTTATTTAGCTTTAATATCCTTTTTTTTACATCCTGATTTGCCCACTTCTCGCCGAGATATCGGTTTTCAAATGGAAAAGAATCCTTTTGTCTTTGATTATCGATATTTCAGCAACCAATGATTCCACAGAAATTTAAAGGTGGGTTTCAAGAATTTAAATAAATTTTACTTATCGACTGGCTATAGTTTTTTCGAAAAAAAAATTTTTCTTTCTGTCACATGAATTTGAAAATGCAACAAAAAAAGGGCTTTTGGTGGTTTTTTGGAAAATCAATCAACTGGATCGAAAATATTGAGGAAACCACTAATGTTAAGTATGCCTTTTACAGTTCAATATAGCCACAAAAATCCTACAAAAAACCAAATTAATCCAGCCAGCCGTTTTTTTGTTTCACTCCATCGAATTTTTGAAAAAATTAAAGGATCACGTTTTTTGCTCTGAAAAGCACATAATTTTTAAAAATGAGAAAAAAAATGTTTTTTCCGAGCTTTCCCACAATTTTGTTCCAGAAAGTGCTTAAATTAAAAAAAAAAAGAATTCAAAAAAAAAAAAAATTCTCAACAATTTAAGGAAATTCAAAAAACCATCACCTAATTATCCTTTAATTTTTCAAAAATTCGATCGAGTGAAACAAAAAAACGGCTGGTTGCATTAATTTGGTTATTCGTAGGGTTTTTGTGAACATATTGAACTGTAAAAGGCAGACTTAACATTAGTGGTTTCCTCAATATTTTCGATCCAGTGCTTGATTTTCCAAAAAACTAGCAAAAGCCCCTTTTTTGTTGCATTTTCAAATTCATGTGACAGAAAGAAAAATTTTTTTTTCGGAAAAACTATAGCCAGTCGATAAGTAAAATTTATTCAAATTCTTGAAACCCACCTTTAAATTTCTGTGGAATCATTGGTTACTGAAATATCCATAATCAAAGACAAAAGGATCCTTTTCCATTTGAAAACCGATATCTCGGCGAGAAGTAGGCAAATCAGGGTGTATAAAAAAGTAAATTAAAGTTAAATAAACAAGGTATCTCTGATCCTTATAGTGGTTAAGCTAAAACAATTCTTTCCACGTCCGTAACCCAAAAAAAAAAACTAAAAAAATTTCAATAATTTTTTTGTGGCTTATTTTTTCACGATTACTAAAAACCGCGGAGGTTATAAAATTTTCAAGTTCGAATCCAAAAACTAGACACTTTGAGCTATAATTTTCTTTTTTTTGATTTCCTGTACAACCATTTCTCTCGAAGTTACGGCCTGTTGAAAACTGCCCAAAAATTTGGAATTTTTTTTTGATCCCTTAATTTTTTCCATTAGTGTATGTCTGAGCGTTGGTGCAATTGCGTAAGGAAGCTAACAGTTTAAACAAAGGATCTAAATACTTTGGTATTTCTAGTTTATTTTTATTTTATTTATTTTGTTTTCTATATGAAGTGCCTGCCAAAGTGATTCTACTCTTCCTGATGGAAAGTATGAATAGAATCCAAAGAGTTGTGGTCACCATACTCATTACAAATCCAGACAATACAGTGTGGTGGCGGCGACCTAGTGAGATGCTTTTTCATGCCATGCTTGGGGACTTAACAGGCATGACAGTCATCGTGGCACTGTAAGGCTTACATAGCTATCACGATAACTGTCACCCTTGCATCAATGGGCCTCCGGTCTCGCACTCACCAACGAAACAGGATAGCACGGATGCTGGCGTTTTAGATTGCTCTTCTGTGAGAGGGTAGTACTACCCGGTCGAGCGGGCCTGTTCGTGCTGAAATCAGCGTGGCTCTACTACCTTAAAATTAGAATTAGAATTTCAATACATCAAGAATTAACAGAACTAACTGAAAGCACAGAACGTGGTTATCATCTACCTGTTGCTAGAAGACTCAAAGAAGAAGTACTATTTCAGGTTGAAACAGATGTTTTTACTATAGTCAACTTCTAAATTAAAGGTTAATCAGCTTGTAGCTGCTTTTTTGCCTTGCCTGTCAATTGTTTCTACTGATAACAAGCGAATAAATTGTTTTATCAGTAATAACTATGGCAGCCATATATTACAACTCGACCTCATAAAACCGTGTATAGAAATTTTGCCAAAACTAATTATCTAGTCGTAGTTTGCTATAATTACTTGTGAAAGTATATTATCTACACAATCATATTTTATGACCTGGTTATGTCGTCATCACCCAAAATTATGATAATTACGACATTTTGTGTGTTATTACCAACGAGTGTTACATTTAGTTTATATATCGTGAGTAGGTAGGCATGACTATAGACGTGTGTGTCTGTAAGGAATTGAAATGACTAAAAAAGCTAAAGTGATCATTGTGTAAGTAGTCTCTGTAAATTATATATTTTAGATTAAAATCTAATTTCACCTAAGCCTAATATCATAGAAAGTAACAGTATATTAAATAAATAAAATGAAATTTATGGTATTTATGTAGGTATAATTTAGGTTTTACCTGGTCGGAGGTTCCTTCCTTTGTGTCGGAGGGACATGAGACCTCGTCCCTCCATAAAAGTATGCAAGACAAAATCATTACAAAGAGAAGAAAAACTTGTAACAAACCCTATTCCAATCCGTCTGGCCAGCGTGGTATACTAGACCAAAACCTCCTTGCTAAAGAGAGGCCAATAGTGGACTGTAAAAGGCTGTTGATGATGATGATGATGATGAGGTATAATTTAGTATGCGTACGCATTTGAAATATGGTGCTTGGGAAGCTATATTTGACGATGTGATCATAGTTTGCATTTTTTTATGATGTATAAAATTACAATGACTCTAGTGTGCTTGATGTAAAATTAGAGGTCATATTGAAAAGTACAAACTGACTGAAGGCATTTTTAGCCCAACGCAGTGTAAAGTTTCATAATAAATCACTATTTGAAACTACTAATAATTTCATATCAGTTATGAATTAATTACAAAAACTTTTAACTATCTCGGTGGCGCAGCGGTAACGAATGCGACTCCTGTGCTTGAGGTCTTGGTTTCGAATCCCGGGTCAGACTAAATGTTTGTATGATCTGCAAATAGCTGTTTCGAAGTTTGAGTGTTTTCTATGTATAATATGTATGTATTTACAAAAAAATGTAAACAAGTATTCTATCAGTCACTCTAGTTATCATAGCGCAAGCTCTGCTTAGTTTGAAACTAGATGACGTTGTGTGTCAAATGTCCGAAATCACCTTTTACTTGTGGATAGTGTGAATGTTTCTCAGATAACATTTAAACTAGCCCCTTTGAAAAAGGGTGATTAAAATTAATTCTATAATCACAATAGACTAAATTTAAAAACATTTATAGTCATAAAACTGGGCACAGACACTTGCCAAACCAAGTTCATTTTTATTTATATAACACTAACCATCAAAATCAATATTATATTTCAGTGGATAACACTGTAACCATTTGCATTTATAACTTCAAAGTTATTTCGGTATTGTGCTCTACAAAATAGTCTGCGACAGACAGGCAGACATTACGTAATAGAGCGACATGGGAAGAAAAACAGACTATCTATCAATTGGATGTGAGTGAATATACAATGTGAACTAAAAGGTATGCATTACTATTTGAGAGATAGTGTTTTCTTGTTACAAACAACGTTCTGATGTAACAAGAAAAATGAAATGCAGAAAATAAATTTTCCCCAAAGTAGACATAGCAATTCGCAATGTTATTAGAGTGAATGTAGTTACGTATAACGTTGGTCATTGTTGACAAGAATAGTCAGCTACTACGAAAGTTTTTATCCATACCAAATATATAAATTTAGTAAAGTATACAAAAGTTAAAAATGTTTTTACATTACATTTCGGTCTAATTGGTATTTAATTAATTACTTGATTAAAATATTACCTATAAAATGTTCTAGTTATTCCACCGTAGCGTCTTAACTACTGAATCGCTTTTAATGAATCAGGTGTGAATAGATTAGTGAAGATAGCTCGTATTACTCTAGACTTTATAAGGTTTATCAAAATTTAACATGATAAAATCTAAATCTTAGATTCTTTAATGAAACTGAGATAATCATTAGGTGTTCGGTATCAAAATAAATCTTACTGAGCACTATTGGTGGCGTGTTCTTAACCTTTTCTTACAGTATGACAACATAGAATCCTATTAAATAAATAAATAAAGTTTAAAAAACTATAAACAGACTACTTAAAACTTTCTGGATTTCTATCTAAATTATATTCTTGGTTCGTCCTTTTTAGAGCTTTTTTAAGTAGTTGAGTTATCGTTTTTTTTTTGTTTATTAATATATGTATAGACAACATACTAAGATTTTATTTATGCTTAAATGACATTTCACTCTTTGTAACATTTTACGAAACGTGCTTAAATTAGAATGCCAGTACACGGATGAATAATTCAGAACTCTAAAGAGGGATATAAGGGACCTTTGTGAAACTCTCATCGTTACTATATCACAATCAAAAGCCTTACTAAATACTATTTAAGCTCCTTGGGGTATTCTTGTCAGTTGAAGCACTCAAACTATCCAATATCTATCGGGTACTGTTTGTTAGCTGTCCGATCCTATTTGCTATATTGGTCAATTATTAACGAATGATTTTATCAGTTTCATCTAACTTTCTGTTAATATAGAATTATTATTTTTGTGAGAATAATCCTTATTAATACTTGCCTTGTAAATGTGAAAGTAATTATCTGTCTATCTGTTATGCTTTCACGGTTAAGCTACTTAACCAATTTTACTGCGAATTGAAATGAAATGCTTTGATTTTTGAGTACGGTTACTTTTTATCGTGAAAACCGATAAGAAATAACCGTAAGTAACCGATAAAAGTTGGTATCATAGTGGAGTAGTAAACGCCCACTTTTTGCCAGTGTTTTGGTCCCACATTAGTTAGTTACATTGGGATAGTTTTATTTACTTAAGATCAGCAGGTGCATCACTTGCAGGTGAGGTTGGCTTTGGATCTTAAGTTGTTGGTGGCAACCCTATGCGCTTTTGGGATCACAATAGTTTAAAAAAAACTAACAATATCAATAGCGTTACATATTTTTTTTATGAAATCTGTTGTAATTAAAACTCTTCTGTATCTACGAAGAATCATAAGATATATGAGAAATATCTTTTAGTAGAATTTATGAAATGATAGTTCTATTGTTTTTCGTATGATTATCATCAAACGTTTTTAATTTTACAAATTCTTCATGAAATAGAGATTGTAGACTCATTGTGATTGTTTTGTCTTTATTTAAAGATAATGTATCTTATAAATTCTTGACATGTTAAATAATTATCATTTTTACAAATGTTATTTCGATACCATAGTGATCTAATTTTCTTAAATACTGGCAAACGAAAGAACAGAAGAGACTGTTACAAAAATATAATCCATTTCACTCTAGGTGATTTCTATAACTTGTAACGCTTGGCAAATTTTCACGATTACAACTGAATAGCAATTGATTGGCATATCCTCACGAACAATGTTCATAGCCATTTCACCCGAATGCCTCTTTCAATTTATAAGACCGAGATCTGTCGCTCGCTTTTACGCAATCGCGATTGAAGATTTCAATCAACGTAGAAATTCTGTTACTTATGTTACATTTGAAGTTATATTGTAGTGAAAGTTATACTGACAAATATACCATGAGAGTGAAATTTGCAGAAATATTGTTTTCGAGAATATTCGGTCATCGTGATTTCTTTTTAGGTGTCCGGAGTAGCACTGGATATGCTACTTTTGGTGTAGTGCACGTGGATACGTTTGTATTCTCTAAAACAAAATAAAATTAATCGTCATAGTATTGGGATCTGGTGCTCTGGTTCAACTTTTGGATATTTTTATATTAGATTGCTTGAAATACTGGATAAATTACTATTATTATTTAATAATACAGTTTTAAAAAAATCTAACAAAAAGTTTACATAAGTCAGTTACAAACGAGCCAACGGTCAAACAAACATATAGGTGAAGTAAATAAAAGTGGGCTAGAAATAGTATGATATTAATATTTTTTCGCTTTAAAATTTCCGCCTTTGCCTCTTTTCCACAATACTAGAATACAATCTACAATACTAGAATTAATTTCCTTTATAAAACCACTGACCCTAAAAGATTGTAATACGTTACTCTAAGACCAAAATACTCATTCTAATAAATACTGAACCTTATTCTCGAGTCAAATGGCGTACTAAAGTATTGACAATCTGAAGGGTTCGGTCCTAGCCGTTCAATTTAGACATGAACTGAGTGACACACCGATAAAGTATTACATTTAACGCCGACGTATTTTAATTTGTCAATAACTTTTTTTAAGCTGTAACCCTCCTAAGACCAGAACCCTAGGCTTTCAACATTCATCCCCCTGGCAGAAAAACTACCTCCAGGTAAAAAGCTCCCCTGGTCAACCTGGAAGACATATACCTAATGGGCTGTCCGTCCGTCCGATCCTAGCGCACATAAATGCGACTATGACGTGTCTAAACAGACCACGGCCCATTTGTTGACATGCTCCGTGAATCCAGAATCGTGCACGCCTGATAACCTATTTATATTTATACTAAGCAAGGCCAAACGCCATTTGTGTCGCAGAGCACTGAGCCATAACAGTATAAATATCGCCATTGACACGATTAAAAGAAGCGATTTATGCTGTATAAAAAATTCTTTAGGATATTTTTTATTTGTTGAAAGATATTTTCTCGCAAAATAATAATCATAATAACTTAACACAGCTTACATATGGCATTCGGATCTCGTACTAGACAGCGCTTATACTATGAAACTAGACTAATGGTAAAGATGTAAATAAATTTGTAAAATGTATTTAAATTTAAAAATGTACGTATTAAAGATAAATTGGTCATACTCATTACAATATACATTTATACATATTATATTTTTTTACAATCAAAGGGAATCGAGCCTATGTATAGAACTCATTATAGGTCTAACAAGTCAGGTCAACTTACAGGTCAGTCAAATTGTTTTAATGCTGACATCAATGCGAATAAAACAACTAGCGGTATGTTAAAAGCCATCACAAACTTTTTGTTGTATTGCGCATTAAAAAAAATAAAAATAGTCTTCTACGTTCAAATTTCAGTTGTGATTGACACAACTGTTTTTACATATGATACCACAACTTTAATGCTTGTCCACAACTTATCATTAGAAGAGTATTCCATATTTAAAATTGTCAAAATTTCGACGAAATCTAGAAGTAATACGGTCCAGGACATGGTTTCAGAACTGTTGTTGCATAAGGGTAAAGTATCTGTTAGGAGTAGACAGGTTCTATACTTTAATTACCAAGGATTCACATAAAACCCTTTGAGATTTTCTTTTGAGTACGAGTAGCTAACGTATTATAGGCTTATCTTTACTGACAGTCATAATCTTAAAACGCTTAAAGTGTAATGAATATATTTCTTTTAGATTGTGTGTACTATTTTTGTTAATATCGTATTACTCTTACTCCATTATTCTGTAAAAAAATGTTCCCTTACTACCGTAACAGCACGCTTCATAATTTGGTAACAGTACTTATCTAAAATGATTTTGATATTGAACAAATTACTCTTAAATAATAATTATTGTTCATGATAGAACTGTAATTCTTCTAAATCAATTATTTTTATATCTTTTGTAGTAAAACCATGCTCACAATGTTGACGTAGCGTGACAAAGGCAAATCAAATTAAGCCTAATTTATCGAAACTGTACCCAAAACTCAGTATACTATTGAAGTAGGCCGGTTCAGTATTATGCACGAGGAATTTGAAAAATCAACCATCAAACTGGTATTTAGGCAGGCGTGCACATAAAAATGGACTTTTAAAATACGGTTAAAATAAATGATGACAGGTGTTGACAAACGTAAATAAACTCAAACAAATTATGCTATCTTTTCTTAAAAATAACTATATAATTATATAATAAATAATGGTTATAGTGAGTTTCACTACATTCTTTTAACTATGTCTTTATCCCGCAATATTTTACACATCTGAAACGTAAGAACGTAAAGACTTGGAAAAATAGAAACTTTCGTACTGCTGAAAGCAGATTCATAACATTAGACAAGTGATTAAATTGTGTTTCATTATATCACTATCTTCTTTTTCTTTTTTTCGACCGAGAGACATTGACTGCTTACTCCTAGATTAAATGTGGCGAAATAAATGTTGAAGCAAACAAGCAAATAATTAATGTCTTTGAAGATAACAAATACAAGAAAAGTCACAAAATTTAGAATCATTAGTAGCTATATTTTATTCTACATAGGTATAAGAGTTCAAAATGCGTCGCTAATGTGGCTGCCAACTCTTACTAAACAGACATTAATTTAGGCCATTGCTTTCTTGGGATTCATTGCCACATCAGTCAGCCACATCTACTTTTGTCTTTGAGATATCTTCACGAAATGTGAACACATAAACAGAAATATCAAGTCTCAGCATTCCATCCCATATCGCTAATCATTAGTCTTGCAACTCTGAGTGCCATTTTATTACCCTCTTTTGTCCCGTTTTTGTCATTTGAGAATTCCTCTTAAGACAGCTATTAACCCGGTCAGTTCTATTAACTTAGATCACGTGATTCATTGAAGGTAGATTAATCTGTCGTACACGTGACCTCTTGCCCCCTTGGTGGAGTAAAAAGGTTAATCTATTATCTTAGTCTGGTTTTTGTCTGACGTTTAATAGACTACGATAATTATTTACATGAAAGCTACGTTGCAAATGATTTTGTGGAGAGATAATAAAATAATGTCTAGTTAGTTGGCTTGCGCAACTTCATCGATATCTCTCAAAAGAAATAAATTTGTTTCATTTTGTAGCAATTATCATTGATATGCGGCTCCTATTAGTTCTAGCTTAATGTTGTTTAGCTTTTAACCTTGCCCGACAAATGGATTATCCAACGCTTAAATATAAATATTGACACTGAAATTAGCGCTTTCAAGCAACCAAATAAACAAACTCGTCAGTTATACGATATTTGTTTAGATTTAAATGTTTCCTGCCAATAAAACAGTATTTGTAATTTATTACTAACAACTTTAATAAAAATGTTCAATTATTTACAAAATCATTTCTTATGTAAGGGAGAACATTGATTTTATTCCATTTCTGTCTCAACAGAAATTCTGAAGATCTAAAAGGTTTTTTGATATGGTTGACGATGCTTTCACACATATCGGAATTCAGAAAGTGTATTAGATCGTAACCCCATTCTGGCCAAGAATTTTCGAACTACGAGAAACGAAAATACAAAATATATTTATTGTAAGGAAATGACATTGTTATACAACACGAGTTCAATTTATAAATAACGAAACCAGTTTAATTATGTAGTAGGAAACTTTACACGCGAAACCCAATTAGCTCGTTTTCTTGATTACAAGACACATAAATAAACGATTGGAGTTGTATGTACGCTATAATTTAAAAAATATAATAAGTAATACAAATACTACTTGTGTTATGTAATTATATTAATACACACATTAAACAATATTGTTCATATAATAAACATATAATATTAGGTACATTCAGTAGGGATTTTGTGATTGAGTTTTTATTATCAAAGTAATGCTTAATAACAGCCCGGAATTTAGAAGTTGGAGTCTTAACCCCTGTGCCTCGGAGAATACGTAAAGCCGTCGGTCCTGTGCTTGATATCTTCCCGGTCGTGTCGGTAACCATCTCATCAGGTTGTGAGATTGAAGGAACAGAGAGTGCACCTGTATTTGCGCTTACAGTCTGCACTATAATATCTTCTGCATAGTTGATTGATCTCCATTAAGACTGCCTGTCGTGGAAGAAAACGCAGTACATCATTTAAGTGCTAAAAACCATGACTGAAGATACTGTGAAATTACTACAGTTTTCAATTTAATATAAAAGGTTATTAATAATATTTCTTTGAAAAATTTAATATCATAAAGTTCTACAGAGTCCTTGAAAGCGATCCTTAGATCCAAGCTTAACGATACTGCAGCGCACGAGACAAAGGAAACTAAACCTTGCACGAGTAATTGTCTTATCAAGTTTCAACTCGTCTTGGTAGTTTCTATTTATTTATATGAAACATAATGATATATACTGAGTAACATATTTATTATATCTTGGAGATAAATTCTCAGTTAAATAATTGAAGGAAATATCTTTATTACGCACTAAAAAACATTTATTTTAACAGTTTTGTCTGAACTTAAACAGTTTCCATTTAAAATATTACAACGAATGTAAAAGATCGAGTAGGTAAAATATACTAAAATGCATTTATTGTAACTGTGTATAAAAACTGAATATGCAAAGGTGATGATGATGAGATGATTTTCCTCTAGCGACAAGACACTAAAACAGATATCTAATAAAACAATTGCACTAACGTTAGTTGTAACTAAGCAGATTTGAACCCCGATTCAAATTTATACTTTTATTTCTTTTAAAATGAGTAGAATACACTTAGCGATATTAAGCCACTTCAAAGTCCAAAACGTTTTGTAATGCTCGCTCGGTTTGAAGATAGCAAGTCGATAATCACGTATGTGCATCGTTTATAGGGGTTTAATCAGTTAGAAGCACGTATCCATATTTATAGATAATAACACTACTACATATAAAGACGATCTTGTGATTTATATACTCGTATTGTAATTGCATAAGTGTGACTTTAAATGGCAAACATTTTATGTTCTGTTTTTGTTCTTTAAATCTTTCGGTTACGAGCTAAAAACTAACAAACATACTAATCAATTTTAAATAATATTAAATAATAAGTAATGTAATTAGTAGCAAGATCAAAATATTTTGATGTTGAGAACTAGATTCTATTAAGAAAGTAATTAGTTTTAGTAGAAAAACTTGGCTACTGTAAGGGTTATTTCAAAGGTTAATTATATGTAAGGGGCAATTGACTGTAAATAAAAAGAGAATTCAGTTTGAAAGCTAAAAATATGTAAAAACATTGACGTCAACGTTCAGTTAAGCCTTTAAATATACCCAAGGTAGTTATTCTTTAGTAGCTGAATTAAGTTTTTACGGCCAAATTAACTTTTGTAGGTAATTTTTCATTGAATAATTTTCATGAATATATTTATTCGTTTTAGAAATAATTATTATTAATTGGAATAAATATTGTTTCCAATGAGACTGTTATTAAGATTCCCATGCGGTCCTTGTGATCTTTCCTGTTCTTTATTGCTCTGTTTTTATCTATTTATTTTCATTTAAGCAAGCAAATGGTTACTGTTACTAATACTAATACATATAGTAAAAAGTAAAATAGTACAGTAAAACACAAGTGTATATATGTATATGCGCGGTGAGGCTTAATTTCATACTTTAGATTACCGCTAGAGCACCAGCACTGTTAAGCTTATTTGTACCTCGTTAATTTCTAGAATATAATACAAACGAAGTATAATATTATATTCTCACATGTATTCGGCAAAGTTCTTTGTGAATACACCACTATCATAACTTAGTTGCCTTTAAAAATGAGCATAATTTCAGTCGTATTCTGTTCTCCATTCTCTTCCACACAACCAAGATAAGTAATTTACTCCCCAGTAAAAAGTGTCATTTTTCTTTTGCAGCTTAACAGTCGTAAATTATATTTTTTATAGTACAATTTATTGCTTAGTCGCTGAAGCACTAATGAGATTGAGACTTTCTTCTTAGTAGAAACATTCTTTTGAATTCTGCAGTATAATATACGTTGTTGAATATCCTAATGAAGCTGCATATTTAATGATTCAATTAAAAATTAAATTTGCAATATGATAAGAAATGGACTTAACTTTTATTGGTTTCTTTCTTGATTTGCATATATTTAAAGACAACTTGTTAAATACGTAGCAGATTTGTTGTGAGGTGTAGAGAGACGGGTGTCATGTCCCTCCGACACAAAGGGAGGATCCCCCGACCAGGCGAGGTGATCATGCCTGGCGGGTCACGGCCCAACGGTTGATGTTGGGATGTTGTATACATACTAGTTGCCACGCGAATCTCTATTTCGCGATACAGTATTTGTTTGCTCCATTATTCATTACTATATTTCGTAATTCTATGCTATTCGTAGCTCGATGTATCTTGGCTAGATAGCGCTGTTACATATTTTTGTTTGTGCTAAATGTGGTAGTCGCCACATGAGGATTATTTTAAATATAATAAATAAATGAAATTAACATTACAGAAAATATATACAAAGACACGTGGGCGTTATCTACAAAAGTTCCTTAATTATATAGATAACTTATTAGGCTTTATAAAATGAAGGTAATTGAAAAGTTCCTTAATTCTACGCATAACTTATTAGTTTTTGTAAAATTGAAGTACTGAAAAAGGTGTGTGCAAAGTTATCTAATTCTGCAGATAATTTACTTGTTTTATAAAATTACAGTGTGCAAACATTTAAATCATTGTGTATGTCGAAAAGTAGCTGACAAAACACTATACAGAATACAAAATATTTTTCTTATGTAGGTGTACCTTTCAAAACTATGTACTACGAATGTCCATGCCAATTTAATCGATATCGCTTTTTTATTTTATTTGTACAAGTTCTCCGAAAAAATTCTGACATTGACATGAGTTCCATTTAAAATTGTGTCCTAAAATGATAACTTTATTCCAGTATTGATTTTTTATTTTAAGATATTTAGAAGATTTTTAAAACAAGCGTGTACTTTCGTGATTATTAATTATTAGTAATATCTACTAACAAAAGACTTGCACTTAACCAGATCTTTCGAACAGTAAACTCACTGGAAAGGTTCAACTAGCGTTTACTTTGTATTTCTCAACTTTTTCAACTAAATGTTACAACAGTTCATCATTCCAATTGTCTATAATAAAATCACGGTGTTCAACAGTACAACTCAACATTTGTATTCAAACCTACACTTCTTGATATTTTATCAGAACATTGAACAACGAAATTCCAGCGAAACAAAGAAAATTAAAAAACAGTGCATGTCTTCGGTCGCGCATACCTCCTGCAACGTAATAATAGGCTATTAGCCGCAGTATTTTGCAAGGGATTTGTAAAGCTTTACTTTATAATCGACTTTACAAATTGCCTGTGAACGTTGTTTTGAAAAGTTTATTTATGTTGGAATTGTGGTTAATTTCTCTGTCATTTTGTGTTTTAACGAGTTGTTAGATTACTTAAACGTATATTTATTTCATAAATATAATAGTTTTTGATTAATAATAATGTAGTGCTACGAAGGCTTGAAAGAATCTTGAAACACTGTTAAGTAGTATTTTTTATTTTATTTCAAAAACCAGCCATAGTGACTCTGCACTGTCTAATGGAAAGCATGAACAGAATCCAAGTAACTTAACTTGGATTCTGTATGATTCTTGCTATGTAAATACATAAAAAGTGGCCTTATATTATATAGGGTGATTATAAGTTTAAGAAATGTAAGCCTTTGAGGTTCTTTAAAATACAAAATATCAGATCGCACTCCGGGAGTACTGGCAGAAGTGAAAACTTGAATATTAACATTGTGTATTATTGATATTTTGCAATGGTTAGGGAATAATTGTGCACGAATTTCTTTGTCAGTATGAAAGTACTATGTGTATATGTATGTATATGTAAATACTATACTATCGTTTATGTGGCAAAATACAGTATTCATTTATTGCGCTATCATACACAATCATAACAATTTATATACACACGCACATTCACGCAAGTGAACGGCGCCGCTTAAACACAGCAGACTCAGGCATACATTTTCGCCGCGCGGTAGAAAAGGAGGGGGATACTTCCTCTCCTACGCCGCGCCTGTGGTCTACTCTCCCGCCATCTAACGAATTTTCGATCAGGTCACGTGTCCTGACGCGAGTTTCACATTTTTTACCCATTACAAAAAGTGTTACCACTAAAAAGTTTTGACTTCAATAAAAGAGTGAAAGTATGATCATAAAATATTGTAAGTGTAAGTTTATATGTACGAATATCCATATCTTAAATTTCATTTCTAAAATTGCATGTAAAAAGCTTTTTGACCACACACAACACTTTAGTATAGGCGTACCAAACTTATATGCCGTGCATTTTTTAAACAAGTTTTCTTTTATTATATTTAAAAATATGCTAAATACAAAATTCTTGTATTTCTTTCAATTATCACATAAAGGGTATTATGTTCGCAAAGGTTATCTAGATCAGTGAAAGATAAACTTTTATAAAAAAAATCTAGCTCAATTTTCATGTTAAATGTGTGGTTTTGAGTATAAGAATTGAGAGCAACCCTTCAGGAATTGGCACTGTGATATCATATCGTGACGGAAACGTTTCAACAATGTCGGACGTAATTTTATGTTACGTCAAATGTTTTCTCGTAAAACGCGAAGTGGTGGGGACTATTACATTACATTTTATGTAACCAATTAACAATCGAGACCATTGCCATTACCTACCTATGCTTTGTTTTTGACACGGTAGAGTTTTTGAACGTATACTTCTTTTGGCGCGTTAAGGTAAAATAATGAGAGTAAATTTTTGCGATGCACGCGCTCACTGTTACGAAAAATCGATACCATAAAATTAGCTAGTTAACATTTTATTTTAATTATTTTGCAAAAGAAATATATTATTATATTTAAATAACAGACTTGTCACAATTCATGAATCGACCCATCGACCAAAACAAGTGGTAATCGGAGGGGGCTATGTCCGGTGAATACGGCAGGTGGAGTAAAACTTTCCATTGAAGCGTTTCCCGATAAGTTTTGACTGGTTTTGTCACATGTGGCCGAGCATTGTCATGTAACGTATCCCCCTGTATTATTTCTGCTCGTATAGTGGCTTCGAACTTTTTCTTTCAGAACTCGACTGGAGTCGATTGTGAGCTCCCGTGACAGTTTTATTAAGATTCACGAGCTTATAATAAAATACACCGTGCTGATGATTTTCAGCACGACGTTGATGCGTGACCGGGCATACCCCACGACTTTTAACGCTTTGAATTGTCGTAGTGAATCCATTTTTTACCTCTAGTGATAATACGGTGCAGAAAACCTTTTCCTTTCTACCATTGAAGCAGCTATTCACGCGTGAGGATACGTTGTTCAACGTCTCTCGGCTTCAACTCATACGGCACCCAATGTCCTTGCTTTTGGTCATTCCAAATGCTTTTAAACATTTTGAAACTGTTGAAATACCTACTTGTAATGCTTGTCCGAGCTCTACTACCTTCTGACATCTCGGCTTCAACTCATACGGCACCCAATGTCCTTGCTTTTGGTCATTCCAAACGCTTTTAAACATTTTGAAACTGTTAAAATACCTACTTGTAATGCTTGTCCGAGCTCTACTACCTTCTGACATGGATCTTGACCAAGTAATGCCTCCAATTCTTTGCCTTCAAACTTTATCGGGGCTCCAGTTTTTTATTTAAAGACCTTGAAAGTTAATATTTTTAAAACGCCGAAACCAGTTCTACGTGTCGTATTTAAAAGAGCATTGTCGCCATACGTTTCAACAAGAATTCTGTGTGCTTCAGCTGTAAATTTTGCTTTGAATAACGCAATGCAATAAAATTCCCCGCGTATAAAACATAAAACATTTTATTTGGCACAAAAGCAGACATTTCACAGTAGACAAATAAACATGTGGTTGACACTATGGTAAACTATATCTACTAGAATTTGAAGTTACATATAGTTACTTAGCTGGTGCGTTACCGTACAAAATATCATGTACAAAATGTCGCTACGCCGGCCTTTAAGAAACAGCGGGGATTTATCCAGTCCTAAAATTTATGAAACAAATATAGATAATGCGTTATAACAAAACTTTCTCTTAATATATTAAATACCTTCTTTTCTAGTATTAGTGTCGTTTCCTCACCAAACATAAAAAAACGTGAGGTATAAAATTTTCAGATAGATTTTCACATACGTACATAAGCACGCACACATGTTTTTTTTACTCAATTTTATCACTAAGGCCCAGGTTTAATTAATCAGTATCATAAATTAACGTATGGTAATCTAATTATATACAAAGATAAGGTTTTCATATTTTAAATTTTCTCATTTTATTTTGTTATTGGAAATCGAGTTAAGGTAGATCCAATTTACGGATATTTTTGGAAGTTTATCATTATTATTGAAGAAATCTTGGGAAAAAGTATTTATTTGAAGGAAAGCTTAGCTGATATATTTTTTTCTTCTTGCTATTTACAGTGTGACGAACAAAATTCTGCTGTTCATGCTTCTACGGTATACATATCTTAGAGAGAGTAATACCGTTTTCAAAACAAGTTCTAAAGTAACCATTGAGTTTTGTGAAGTGTGAGTAAGTGATTTTCTTCTACGAATGGTAACCACGGAGACAACTCAACTGGAGTAGGGGTGTGTCACACCGTGAATGTGCCGAATATTTCAAGAGGTGAAATGATTGAAGCATATAATGAGATTATTTGATTAAATTTGTATGCAGTATCATTATTGATATTGTGTGAGTAAAGTAACTATTAGGTAACACTAAAATTATTATTAAAGTGTGACCCAAGCGTAACATGAAAAACTAGTAAAATTAAAGATGCGAGGGTCACGCCAACCATTAAAACAATATTCTTCTTCGTAGCCTTTGTTATTCCTAAGATTATTTGGTGTCGGCTTCAACCGGTTTTATCTGAATATCAATTTTCACATGGAGTTCCTGGCATTGAACCTCCAAAACCCTGAGGGTGAACTGAATTCGAAGGCTCAACTAATTGTCAATATATTTGAGGGGATTGACTTCCCAATAACAATTGCTATAGATGTTTATGACAACCAAGACTGACGGCTTAATGTGCTCTCCAAGTGTAGACGTGAAACACTGTCAACTCTTATACAAGAGGCACTCATTAACATAATATTAAACTTATGATAACGTTTTACTGTGCAGAAATCCCCCCGGATATCACCTAGTGGTGGTTATGTCGGCTTCGAACCAACAAAAACCATACGCCGTCTCAGGTACCAGTATACGAGGATCAGGTGTATCCTAGAAAGGAAATCCTTGGAACCCCGGCGTACCTCGGGCCATCTACCTACGGCTTGCAGATGACCCCTTTTCTGCCCCCAAAGGAGTGTGTGCTCCGTAGCACGTCGCGTTGCCATCTTGACCTACTTCTGCTAGGGTGATAGATGGTCTCACCTGTCACCCCCAGGCTTGTGCTTATGGAGGACGGAAATCCTTCTGCGATCTCCGGCGCCCGAGTTGCCGGGCCTGGCGGACCGGGAGAGTTCTAAAGCTCTGCCGGTCCCGCTCCGACATCTCATTTGCAAGCATAATTTGCTCACAGACGGAGACGAGGAACTTCCACGCATTCTTGCTCCGCAACATGGCCGCAATCATGCTACCGAGTGAGAGAAATCCCACAGCGATGGCCGCCATAACCTTATGCCTCAGCTCCGCCCACGATGGGCATTCTGTCAGCGTATTGAGCACCGTGTCCATGGTCCGGCTATCGCAGTGGTGGCACTCTGGCGTTAGCTCCTTTCGGATCAGGCACAGGTGATCTCCGAAGCATCCTTTCCCAGTGATCACTGCGTCAGTCAGTATGAGAGGGTCCCGTGATTCCTCTCAAGCCAATCATCCATAACGGGTCTTACCGCTGCAATGACGGCGTCCCCGAAATTTATGAAACCTGTGATGATTTATTTTTCTTGTTTTTAACGTAAAATATTTTGATCTTGAAAATTAGAAAAAAAAATTAAACTATTAATTAATATTTCATTATTTTACGGAAATTATTAAGTTATATAGTATCTATATGCTGTGAATTAAAATTTGGATACCTAATAGTATTTAGCCATGTTACAAAACAATAGGACTATAATAGAAATACGTCAACAAACTTAATCTGTGGCGAAAAGCAAACAGATTTTTCACAAAAACTGTATTTTTCTGTTTAACTCTTATTTTAAAGCTTTTACGCCAACAACGTTTAACTTTTGTCTGCATTTACAGTTTTAGTACGTTTTTAAAAACTGTATTTTTTTCCATTTTCCTAGCTTGTACTCTATAAAGTGAGTACCTACAATTTCTTAGCATTGTCTCTTATGAAATCTAGCACCAATGCTGTACAAAATAGTATTTAGTTTATTAAATTTTATCATCATACCTGTAGATTAGTTTTAAGCTTTAAAAAGAAAGTATATTCCTTAGTCTATGGATTAATTTACAAACACATTAATCTTCACGCCTTTAGTAATTATTTTTTAAATACATAATAAGTTCCCAAGACGGATTATCACTTTCAAAACGGATACTCCATTAAAATAATAACATTGTTAATTGTATTAATAATTGTTACCATATTAACACTGAACTGAAAATGAAAACAGAAAATGTATTTCAGTCACTCTTCCAGATTAACTTGCTAACTAATTTATTATGATGCATTTTAATGTGTTGTATCATAGTTAAATTATCAGTTTCTGAAGTTCGCAAACATATTTGTTAATGAGCTCACTGCAGTAAGTATGTTTAAAAATTTAAAAATATCTATGTACTAGCTATTATTTATGATTTTCCTTTGGAAATTACGAACTTCTACACGATCATTCATTTTTTATTTTACCCCCGTAAAGGTGAATTTGAAAAAGTATCAGCTGTCTAAATTGTAGCGTTAGCAGTTTAGGTTTTATGATTAGGAAAAGGAATCAATCAGTCAGAGCAAAAAGCCATTCACTAGATAATATAAAACAGAAAATACGAAGCGTTGTACACTTCAATGTTTCAAAAATCCATAATACTAAATTTCATTACACGTAAATACCGCAAAGCGCTACTGAAATCCAGTATAGCTGACCTATAATATAGGTTTTCAATCACAAGTTGATAGTTCACGACAAACTGTAAAATGATTTAGAACATGACATTTAAATTTAATAAATTATTGTTGGAACTCGTCCACTAAGCGATCTCTAGTACTTAAATCGTTCAAGTAGGTGACGGGCCATTATTTAATCTCTTATTTGTAATAAAACCTTTGGAAATACTCGTGTTTATTTTAAGTACTCGTCAAAGCTGTCAGGTGTTGAAATGTCAAAGCTTCAATACTTCACTTTCTTTAAAGAGATAAATATTGTATACTAGCTGACCCGAGCAAATTTGCTTGCGTTTTAAAAGATAGAAATTTTCCCCGTTTTTGTAACAGTTTTCTTGATATTCGGTTTCTACTGATTGTTTGTTTGTTATGTAACTTTCTTGAATAAATGGGCTATCTACTACCAAATGAATTTTCCAATTTAAAATAGTTCTTCAGCTTAGGGTATTTTACCCGACGCATTGACTTTACACTTTTATAACATTATTTCAGATTTAAAATTACAATATGTAACTTAGTTGTGAGTAAGGCAGTGTAAACAAATTTTATGTCACTAAACTCAATCTGATAAGGTTGTGGTATTTCTTTATTGTTTACAGTAATTTACACAAGTCATCATCTACAGTGTAATGATATTATAGAGTTCAAAAATATTTAAGTTTCATTTTCAACAAAGTTCAGACTTTTTCAAAGAAACATCGTTAGAAACTATTTTCATGCAAAAAGTAAGTTATTTCTTGTCGGAGTTTGGAATGAAAGTTTGAATCCTCTTGCTATTTTAATATACCAAAACGGTGATATATTATCGTCAGAGAGATTCTTAAATAAAACTCTAAAATTACAAGAATAAATAATAAAGATGGTACCTACAATAAGATTGTGTAGTACCATTTATCCACTGAGTAAAAATTAATTATACACCAAGGGTCTATACTGACAAGAAAGGACATATTTACTTTACATGGAGTTGCTTATATTAATCTGGATTTCTTTTTGTTCTAGGCCTGTCAGTCTTTAGCAGAGCCCACGTCTACTAAAGTAAATATACTTAGTAGTTTTTGACACGAATGCTACCTAGATTTCTTTGTTTAGATGCTTGTGTAATCGACATCGTTTAGCAAGCTTACTATAAGCTAATCATTATATAGTTAATGTTGCGATCAAATTGCTTCAGTGTTCAACCATGTTGAAGAGATTTATGAAAGGCGATTAACAAAGAGCTTATAATCGTGCCCGTTTAAGCTAGAGATACAAAACATGATACAAATAACTTGTGGATGAAAAATAGAATTTAGAGCGTAGGGATGCATGAATATGTAAGCATGATTATAGGTCTAATTAGAGTATGTAGGTTAGTAGATAGGTGGATATAGAAGATATGATGTTTGCGTGATATGCTTAATCTATGAAAATCGGCTAGAGGTACCTCATATAGGTAGGAGGAGGAGGATAGGAGGTATATCATAGATATATTTATATTTTTTTTTTCGAGATGAAAATCGAAACTTAATAACACAAAATATCAAAGCATTTATATAATTTAATTTATCGTTAGACTTTTACTGTGATTTAAGGCTAAATTGATATGAAACTAACTCATTTTAAAGTCTAGAATAAAAAAAGTTTGGATAAGCAACTTTTTAAATACCTTTGAGTTGTATTTTCAGTAAAAGAAAACTAATTCCCTTTTCTTAATATAGTATTCCCTTTAAGAAGTTTTAGGTTCACGGTATTTATTCTAACTACGATCTTCTTTTGTCTACTTTATTTTCACTGGTAGAAAAATATAAGTTTCAAATCCTCAGATACTCTACTTGTGAATGAAAGTAAATAACGTGATAACTATTGACTATTATCAGAATAGAGTCATCTCATTTGACATTGAGGAATAATTAATTTCGTACTTGAATACCTGAAATGAACTCCATTTGAAATAACATTCTTAAGGTTTGACTGCACGTTTGGCCTAGTGGATTAAGCGGTCACCACGGCGCTCTCCACCGCGCTGAATGTTGTGGTATCAAACCCCACATGGGACAACACTTTGTGTGATTCATAAATTGTTGTTCTGAGTCTGGGTGTTCTTTGTGTCCGTTTCTTGTATGTTTGTAAAGTCCCCCGCGATGCAGGATCTAATCATAGAGGGGGCGTTGTCTTAAAAAAAAAACAGGTGTGTATTGATTGGGGATGGTACACATTAGGTTTCACTGTATAATATCAATTTTTTTAACAATTATAGAGATTCATTGTATCATTATAACTCTATTCACGTGAATCTTAAAAGGAATATTTAATTTGGAAAGAGTGGAAATAAAAACTTAATTTAGAACTTCATTTTTCTCTGAAATAATTATGAATTGCTGAAGTACACGTCTTACTTTTTTTCCTGGGCTTATTGTATTGTATAATCTCGACATTGTTAGGTTGTATTTCGGTATATTTTCCATATTTCAAATTTTAACAACTGTAGAACTTTACAAGTGACTGTTTAAGCCTTTGTGGTGATTTCAAAATGAATTTAATTATATCAAATAAGTTTAAGAGAGCATAAAATTGTGTTTATTTGAAATGAAATATAAAAGCCACTGCTTGAAAATGTTTAGGATTAAACCCACAAAACTCCAATACACTACAGTAACTGATCAAATGCAGCGTAGATTGCTATCTGTATTGTTCTGACAGCTTATACGTTTATTAATAGAGTCCATGTTAGAATACGTTACATCGCCAAAGTTGTCTCTACCAGTTTTATTTGGTCGGGTCGGTTTCGTATTCTAACATTTATACATTATTTATGTTAATGCTAAGATTTCATCTCGTTATTAGTTGTTATGTCTACATAAAATGTAATGTTAAATAAAATAGGTAGCTGTCACTGTTGTTCTGTGCGTGTTGCTTAAATAGTGTCGTGCGCAGGACGTATGCTGTCTCCTGGACCGTTGCTTCCAATACCCGCGGCGGAGCGCCCGCGACTGCGGCTGTCAATTTGCATTGCTGCATGCCGCCCAAGATGAGCAAAACCCGGGTAGCTAGCGGAGCCCTGCCCGCGCTAAAACGCGGGCATGCTCCCACTGCCAATGCCGGTGTGCTGGTTGCGACCACCAAGTAAGCCGTAGCACGCTTACTAGTGTGTTACAAAAGTCGCGTTATACACGTATTTTTGCTACGCACGCTGCTCACATGGAGTCGACACTTGCACCGGAATCACGTCTTGTCATTCATTTTTTAAAGCAGCTACAAATACTTAAAAGACCTTCCATTATATAATTATACCTGTTACACTGTGTTTGTGGTGATTTAAGCACTTTTTTGGCTTTTTAATCGACAAGCCTCACTTTGTGTGTCATTTGCTCGTTCGTGACAAAGCATTTACTTTATACGAGTACAGAATCCTGCTCGTATATGTAATTATATTTGTAATCTACCTTTGATTAAAACACATTCAAAATGTCTTTGTTATTTTGATGTGATGGATGTATTTTAGATAAAGTGACTACAGAGTCATGTATCAAATGGTATCATGGTCAAAGATTGCTTTAAATAAATATCATAATAGTTATTCTGAAAACTATAAATAATGATCATCATCATCTCAGACAAAAGATGTCCATTGTTGGACATAGGCCTCTCACAAGATTCTACGCAACAGCCGGTCCCGTGCCGCTCGCATCCAACGGCTTCCCGCAACCCTCACTAGGTCTTCAGACCACCTTGCGGGGGACCTACCAACGTGGGGTTTACAGTACGCGGTCGCCACTCAAGGATTTAACAAATATTTTGTGTTAAAACTTAAAGAAAATGTTTTGAAAGGTTTACCAAAGGTGAGATACATGCAAATTAAAATAAAAACCGTTGACAGATGATGGATAAAGGAAAAAAGTGTAGAGATTTCAAATGTTTTGAACTCATTTCAATATTATAGTACTAAAAAAGTTCTTATAATCGCCAACGACTGCTAATATAAATCATTAATCTAACGGCCCAGTATAATATTCATAATTATAAACTCAAGACAAAAGTGTATATTGATCAAACATACGCTTACCTCATTCTAAACTTGAAATTTCCCCTTATTTTAATAGTAGAAGCTTTTCTAACACTAGTTTACTGGACAAAGGAAATATTAACATTTGTAACAGACTTCTCTCATTTCCGTCCTGTAAGCTTTAAAGGACCGTGATTGATGTTCGAGGCAAAATTATTTTGTTCGTAAATCCAATTTAGGACTTAACTAGTGTAAGTATTAGTTATAGTAACAAGTTTCCGATGAAACTTTGTGATGAAAGCATTCAACAGATATTGTTTACCTATTATTGTATTGAAATATGTCGGTCTCGCGAACTTGAGAGTTTTTTATATTTTCAAGATTACTTGGGGTCGGTTATTAATTCAACCGATTATAACTGATCATTAGTGTTATAATACCTTAATGGCTGGCATAATACCTCCGCAGTCCTGAGAGCGAACTGAAGTTACTTCAGTGCGGACTGCGAAGGTGTGACTCTGTGCCTTGTTCCAGCATTTCTTCCCAAAGTGAGTTTCAGGAAATGCCAGCGCCTTTTAGCTATAAAATCCAACTTGTAAAAATATCTATAAAAACTTACTTATAAAATAAATTTATTGTTTCATTATTATGATTATTCTCTTAAGTTCATTTAAAGACATTGATTAAATTTTTAAATATATAATTAATAGTAGACCACCAACATCGGGTACTGGGATCAAGACAACGGTGGTTAGGGCTGCAAAGACAGGGACCTCCTCACTACGGGTCGTGACAACAAGTACTGCCTTCTACATCAGACCCTTGATTGAGCTTTCTAACGTGAACCTCTTAAGATGTTGGTCGAGGCTCTCATTATTATCATTATTATTTGATTTATTGTTTTATTTTAGTAATTCAATAAAATGAAAAGCTAGAAAATTTTAGCATATGCCACAAATACATTAATTGAACACGAGGCTTGCAGGAACACAATTGAACGTCATTAGGTTACCATCGGCTGATTTGTTTGTTCATTTACCTTTATCTAAAAAAAAGAAACAGTTGAGACCACCATTGCATGATACATTCTCTGCTACAGCTTTTTTTGATGCCTGAGTCGAAAATTCAACCGAATCACCGCCTACTTCTGTCACCCCTACGATCTTCTTCGATAAATCTATCTATTACTTCAGTATAAAGGTAAAGCGTAAAAAGATCTAATAGTTTCCAAAATTTACATTATCCTTTCTACACTACTTTGTACAGATTCACTAGAAATGACCTTACTATGTAATTTGGTCAAAAATATTAACTGTACAATAACATTACAGATTGAAATACATTAAAATTTTTTGGACAACTGCCGATATACATAAACGAGCATTTCTTTCTGTAAATAAATGATTTATCATTGCATACGTGTTGTTACTTTTTGTGAAGTGGTATTGCTTCTAAAATCTTATAAACTGTCCCATTTATGATACGTACATCTAACATCTGATATCGCGCCCATCTATTAAAGTAAGCGCTTTTCTGGTTTAGTGTTACCGTCTCTTTTTGTGAAATAACTACCACAGATTGCAGAAATACCAGAAGCAAGGTGTTAACAATAAAAGAAACATCAAAAATCATTGAATATATATTTAAATACGAATAGATAATTTTTAATTTGCCGATATTGTATGCTTGTGTGCCTGATTCCATGAGATTTTGGTTAATAATCACCACTGTGTTTGTGATTCGAGTGATCCAACAGGTTTTATCCTTTTGTAAGCACCGATAACCATCAAGTAGACTGAGTGCACTTTTAATCGATTAAGGTGCCTAAAAGCCTAGGTACTACTAATTTGACTCAAAATATTTGACATAAAAAATAAAGGTTCTAGTTTTGAATTAAAACTAACATTTATAACATCATTTATTACCAAGTGCAAATATTTATAAAATTCAAATTTAGTATGCCAGTTAAATTATGTAACAGGCAACAGGGCGAGAGAGTTGTCATATTTGCACGTCAGTTGCAGTTATCTTCATTGTACTGGTTACACAACTCACTACCGTCTCTAAAGTTGATAATTCAATTTCTCGTAAACTCCATACAATAAGCAACAAATTCATATTGTTAGGAATTGTTCAAAGTAGTACGCGCAAAATTGTGAACAGTTCATTGTTTACCATGTTTGGAAATAACTTCATTAAAATGTTAACAAAGTTCTCCAAGTAAAATTTTTTGGTTAAAAATCGCTCGAAACTTTTTTTTCAAGGAACACATTAAGTAGTTATGAGAAAATATAATTAAAGTACAGGATGAATTAATTAACATTTGTAAAAATCGTGTAAAAAAACTATGTGATACATTATAAAAATTGTTTATTTACAAGAAAGCTAATTAGTTGGAATTTTTTTTCTAAAAGTGACATCGTCTAAATGACCACTGTTTCGACGTTTGCACTCTTTTAATCGAGCACTGAAATTTTCGAATACTCGCCGAAAGAGACCGCGAGATCGCCAACATCGCACCAAGAAAGAAATAATCACATAAAAAAAAGTCTACTGCGGATAGATCTGAGCTTCTGGGTAGCCATGCAATGTCGCCTTTTCCGGAAATATGTCTTTGCCCACCTGCAGGGACTCATTGGATGTGTGATAAGTCGCTCCATCCTGTTGAAACTATGTGTTACGATTATAGCCTGCAAATTCCAGTAGCATCGGTCCCAAGAACTCCCGTAGCATGTTTGCGTGGGATGTTAGATAAATGTTAACGAATTCTTCGTCCACCCTACACTTTCTACTTTTAAGCAAAAATCACATGCAGATCAGTAAACAACGTTTAAATAAAAAATAGTACAGTAATTGAAACACAAGTAAAGTAATATTACTTATTGAACGTTAAACTTTATGTAGAAACATAATTTTTAGGATTCTTGGTACAAATTGTTAAATAATTTAATGACGGAAGCATAACTTTAACGATCCATTAATGTAAATATCTTTTACGGCTTTAAGGGTTATTAATCTCAATTAAGTATCAAGTTCCTTATTGTTTAAATCTTTCTTTATATTTGTTATATGCTTATTTATAGGCTCTAAAGGTTAATTGTTTATTGAAGAAGGCTTAGATTTAAAATCATCGATGCAATCGTCGCTATAAAATAGACAACAGCGTCCTTTACTCATCCAATGTCTTTGTTGTATAAATATAGTATTATTGTAATATCTACATTATAGTTTAAAACTTAATTTCAAATACGTATATAATAAATACCTTTCTGTCTGTGTGGTGACGGATTAAGAATACATAGTGTCACCACGCCGATTCATCCCGTGGGTGTCATAAGTGGCGATTAAGGGAGCAAATTACACAGGACAACATCACTACAAAGAGAAGAAACACTTGATATAAACCCTATATCAATTCGTCAGGCTAGTGTGATATAGTCAGCCAAAACTTCGTTTCTACAGAGAGGCCTATGTCCAGCAGTGGACTGAAAATAATTTAATTTGCATAAGAAAATTACAAAAAATTAGTTTGAGATGCAATCGTAGCCATAAACTTTTTCTTTAGGCAAATCAAAATATTTTCACAACTGTGACTAATAGAAGTATTAAACAGCAATATCATTCCCGTTTCTAGGGCAAGAAAAGTCATGTAACCGTACGTTTACGTGTAGAGTTAGTGCGTCATCATCCCTGACATATTAATCACGCTAAAAGTAAATTTACACACCACCGTTTTAATTGCTAAATATGCAAACATAATAATAAATAGACGATATGATAACAAACCATATAAATTAATTAATATATCTAAACATAGGTACTGTTTACTTTGTTACAAGTTATCTTTTTAATTACTTTAGTGGAAGGTGGTAGAGCTATTTTAGGCACACATAGGCCGTCTCGACCGAAGAAATACCACAGCCTCTTTTTCCGACTTTCACGAAACACTTATATCGTTGCTGTTTTGCGAGTATCTGAACCAGAAATAAACATTTAAGCACTAATTTACTCATCTACTTTTTTAATTGTATGTTTTAAAAATGTAATGGTAATCGACCTGTGAGAATTTAGTTTTACAAGTCTATTATTATCTCATGGCAAAAATATTACTCTTATAAATAATTAAACTATGCCACATTTCTAAGCTTTATAGTAACATGCAACATTTCTCCACAAAAAAAAACAAAGCCTTAAAACACTAGCCGTGGGCTTTATTTTAATAGGACGGCAGCATGTATTTATAACCTTAGAACCTTTAGCATTTGAAACATTTGACAATCTCTTACTGGTTATTGAATTAGACCTATAAATGATGAGTACTGCATTCTTATAAATTATTATACAATACTCGCTATACCTAGTTATATTTCGCTGTTAACCTTGTGGTTAGATTGCTGAGGTATCTAGTGAAAACTAACACAAAAAATAAATTAAAACAATCTTTGAAGCGGTCATAATTTGAGCTCGATCAGTAGGGAACTTTTGATGTTTTTTGAAACATTAATACAAAGTACTTTATTTATAATTTTAGAGTAAGAAAGCCAGCCTTTTGTTTTTAAATTTATCATGCCTTGTAAGTTAGTGAAATATAAATCATCAACATCCTTTAACAGTCCACTGCAGGACATAGGCCTCTCCTTAGCAAGGAGGTTTTGACCTACTATACCACGCTGGCCAGACGAGTTGGAATAGGGTTTGTTTCAAGTTTTCCTTCTCTTTGTAATGATGTTGTCTTGCTTGCTTTGTTCCCTTAGTAGCCTTTTACGGCACCCATGGGATGAATAGCTGTGGTAACACTATGTGTTCTTAATCTATCATCACACGGATAATGGTGAAATATAATTCAATTGGAAAGGTAATTGCAAGTATTTTTAATTGAGGTGTGACAAGTTTTCCATTAGTGAATTGAATTTGTATATTTCACATGAGTTTTGAAGTGTTATGTTGTTACTATTTTGTTACTACTTTCACTTTCTTTTCATGAGTTTTCACTACTAGTTTTGCTTTAACAATGTAGTATAATAACACGAGTACACACATTTTCATTTAGTTTATTCATGCAAATATATAATCCAAGTAAGCGTTACCTCTACAAACTTGTAAATCGCGTGTCCTACAAAGACAAGCACGAACTTGAGACTATCTAAACACGTTCAAAGAATATTCACTCCTATGTCCTTAAGTTAAGGTTAATTAATTTTATTTTGTAGACCATTTATACTTTGAGGGTATGTTCACTTGGCATTATGAATTCGTAGATGTTACAAGTATGGCATGTTTACAGGCACAACGTGTTTTTAACACGCTCTGTTACATACCTATGTAAAATATAGATGCCCATTTATACATCCACTCTTTGCATTTTCTTTTTTTTTCATAATTAGTACTAATAAAACAAATAACAATGAAACACAAAAACACACTGATTTTATTGTGAGAGTCAGTCGTACTAGTGTTGTTAACTTCTAATTTATCTGGTAAATAATTTGTAGTGAGAAAACAAAAGGCTTTTATTCTTATTGTTATCCTTTACTTTATGCATTTTAAATGTAGTAAAATATCTTAAAATCCTCGTAAAATTGAGGTTGAAATAATAGAAATAATATGGCATTACATTTCATTTTGAACATATTGTGTGGGCTTAGTTGAGAGCTCTCGTAAAAGTTTTACTACCAACATGCCTTCTTCGGTTAAACTTGTTATCTAGATATAAGACGGTAGTTGTTTTGTTCAACGTAATGAGGTAGGTACGTAATTTCTTAAGGTATGTTTTTGATAAGATTCAGTATTAGTCTTTTACTCTAATTACTTAGTTTAATATTCGTAAAACATTCCTGAAGTAATAAGACTAATTACCAGAACTAGAAGAATTTGCCAACCCACTGATTTGAACTAATCTTAATTGTATAAAGTGATCATTCAGATCACTTAAGTAAAGAGTACGTGAGTTTATTTTCAATATTCTTCGCACTTGACAACTTTGTTTTTACATTTACCTTTTTGTTTCAATAAAACCTTATAACTAGAAATACTAAATTACTGAAGTATTTCACTTCTTAATAACTTCAGTTTTTAGGATTTTTCTTGTTGCTTATAGAGGACCTATATACTATTCTTTTTCTGTTACAGCACATGCGTTGGTCGCATACACACACGCAGAGCTTGGAGTGCGAAGAGCGACTATTGGCTCGTTGCAGTCGCCCTCGAGTCAATTCAGCTATCTTCGTGTCAGCTGAACCTGCTGGATTCCCAGGTTTTGACGCTGGCGAGTTCCTGAGACGGCACGGCTCTCAGTCAAAGTTATGTCGTAAGGCCAGGTATGTAGTATTATATATTTAACATTATAGTTACATATAAATATTATTATATATTGATAGAGCTTCGTAGTATTATAATTATAATTTAAATAATTTGACTTATTTTTTTTATTGTAACAAAAGCTAATAAGTTGTAGGTAACTAATGCGAGACTTTACCGTCCTTAAATTAGTGAACGTATGGGTAATTAGGTGTAACAAATTTATACAAATTTCAAAAACCTATATATTTATATCATTTTGTATAGTTGTTACTGTAAAAAGAATTTAATGTAGCTGTCACGTATATTATTTATTTATTCAGAGTTTTATAAATCAGCATTTGGACAGCGTCATGGAGATGAACTCATCTTTTGTACCGTAAAATCCATTGTATTCGAAACCGCATACAATATTTGTTTGCCTCCAGGTATTTTGTTACCAGTCTGTGTATTTATTTATGGAAGGGTACATCGGCACGAACATTGTTCATAACATAATAATCATTTCTACGGTTAATTGATATGTAAAATGTAGAATTTATTGTTTTAGAATTTATAGAATAAACATTTAAGTTTATATATATTAAGTCTAAACTGCTCACTAAAAAATATCTTGCAGATCGGCAGACAACATACCTTTAACAACAATGAGTGACTCATCAGAGCGACTCTGTAAGGTCAAACATCCTAGAGAAGAAACTATCAACGAAGAAGCAAGTAAATCTGATGACAGTAGCAGCGTCGAGACTGTCAAACATTTTGGCCTACCGATTCTTTCAGTGTCAGGCCCGTCACCTCCCGACGAGGATTACGATCAGATAGATGAGTATCTGTAGCATTTTCATACTAGTTTCCAGCTCAAATATGTGCTGGAAAAAATGAGGCCACCTTGGCCTAGCCCCACGCATAGTCCCAAAGCTGATGACTAGACTAGCAAATCACTGCACTGGACTTTTAGGAACTTTCCCTTTTGTGATATGGTGTGTTTTTGAGCGTATGGCTTAGAATTTCGGCTTACAACGAATTTCAAAGACTTTGCGCTGAAGTTCTATACGTGTGTCTTGATGAGGGGCCATAGCTTTAGTGTGGTGTGTTTTCATTGATCCTAATATTAATATTTTTGTAACTAATCTCCCGTGTCTATTGAGTGTTAAGATATTACAATTAGTCTTTTAAACCACTTTGATAGTGTAAGGATTGCACAATGACTTTATTATTATTATTTATAATATTAACAGTGCCACTTTTAACTTTATTGGAAGTGTCTATATAAACATTTATCTTAAGCAATCATCGATGTAAGTTTATCTTAATTATAATGTATAATAATCTGCTGTGTCTTAGAGTTTTTCATTTTAGTTGCTAGTTCACTGTGAGTGTAATATTACTCGTAAAATTTTGTATCGCAAATAGGTACATATAAAATGTTTGCAAGTATCTAGCATATTATGTAGTGGTAGAATCTGTGAAAGATTTGAAGGTTGAACTTTGGTCCAATGAAATGTATTACCTGCACATGGTGTGTTAGTGTGTAAGAAATGTATTGATTAATAGAAAACATTTGTGGTGGAGATAGATGACTCAGTTACATATGTGTACGTATATATCCTAGACCTACATCCTATATAAATAATCCTTCTAGGTCCACACAATCCTTTGGTCTCAAAATACAGTTAAATAAACTGACATTGTTTTTTTATATAAAGTTTAATAAGTAAACCAGAAATTATATAAATATTCAAATGTCAATTAAATGTAGTAGCTAAAAATTTATTTGCGGTGTTAAATACTTTTGTAAATAGATTTAAAAAGCAAAGGCACTACTTATATAGAATAGTTAGGCTGTACTTTATCTAATAGCTGTCTACTTTCTAAATGTATGAATCTGTACTGGTGACTGGGGACCATATGGACAGGATATGTCAATGTAGGCCTTAATTCAAATCACGGAGTTTTTCCAAACCCTATAATTAAATATGTAAAAGGTACCCATTTCAAAGCTAAGACTATATTATTCCCTCCACTATTTATAGAGTTATCCTTCATCATTTTTAGATAGTCGTGTATAGCACATTACCTCCCAATTTACCATATTTAATTTAACTTTAACTACATACGTGTTATCTAATTCTGTTAAAATTGATGACTATATTACTAATACATGAAATTAGGGAGCCATGTTTACGGTAATCAGGAGATCGGTCGACCTGAGTGACATAATTGTCTCACAAAAAACCAGTGTAAAGTAATTTTTCTTTGTATATCCAAGGTAGAGTGAGGATACAGGAGGCAGAATTTTCCGTACGCGGCAATTCGGCCGTTCGGCAATATTCTTGTGGCTTTTAAGTTGCAAGTTTTCGTGAGCGGCGATAGTTACTTAACATCAGGTAACCGTTTGCTCGTCTCCCCACACGTCCCTTGTCACACACAAATTCTGTTACGTAATATCCAATGCAATATCAACATTTAGTTTTCCCAGCCACACACACACACTTGTAACTTTTCACTGTTTTGAAAATTTATCATACATTCTAAATACAACATCTACAATAAAATGAAATACTATAATTGTATGTTAATATATATAACTCTAGGCCGCCATAGTGTGGGTCGTCATACTGAAATGACTGCATTCGCAATTAGTATTTACCATAGACCACCACTACTCTTAGATTCTATTTATGCTTTCCATCAGGCAATTTGGTAGGCCCAGAATAAAAAAAAATCCTGTAGTAGTCAATTTTAAATACCATGTTTGTTTTCATAAATTTTAAACACCATGAACCTTCATAATCCTTTTTAAATGAATAGTTAACGTAGGAAATTATAATACGGAGCTTAAATAATTATTTATTCTTTCTTTAAGATTGTGTTATGACATGGTGTATTTGTAATGATAGTCGTAACCATTTGAAAGAAAAGTAGATCAGTATCAACCAGATATTTGTTTGTAAATGAATTGATGTTTATAGCTAATTAAAATCACCATAAGGAAATATTAATATGTAACCATAACTTTAGGGTTCTCGATACGAATTCTTAATAAAATCATATCGAAATCAATACTAATACAATTTTAAGAGAATCGTGTATTATATATTAAACTTGTATATTCATATAATAAACAATTCAATGTCGATAGTGTAGTAAAAAAGTTGGTCACTTTCATAATGTATTCATTGATATCTATGTACGATCGAAGTTGTCTTGTGCCAATACTTTATAAATGTATCCAGCCTTAGTCATCTCAGAATCTCTATACGAAATAGTTCTATTAACCTTTACTTTATATCTATGGCAGAAGCCGACCTAATTGCTGATACATTACGCACTGTTGAGCGAATATTTTGAAGCAAAACAAATTCATTACTAGAATCAACATTTAGTTTAGGTTGATGTTTTTAAAAAGTAAGCAATATGTAATAGATACTAAATCACTATTATTAATTTACTTTGTAATCTAAATTAGTGTAGCTTTTACATGATATAAGAATGCGTGCCGTATAATGTTTTAACTATTGAAGTTGTACATATCTATGAATGGACACGATTATTATTATATAAATGCTCATAATTCTAATGTAAATTATAAAAGGTCTATTAAGTATATTGTACAATTACTATTTACATCCTTACGTCTATTTAATATCACAATGAAATAAAATTTTAAAGTCTTTTATGTCGTCTTATTTCAAAATATCTTTAATAATATCGATTCAAAGACGTACCTTTAATAAATGGTTTACGGTGAACTAAATTATGGCTTAAACCTGTTAAAAACTTGGAAATTGATGCCATCAATACCAGTCTAGTTAAATATCGAAGTAGTTAAAGTGAATTATTAATAACCTGAATACCAATTCGTTTGGTCAGTATAATATATTCTTTATAAGTGAATAAAACGTGACTATATACCTATCTATTGTAGCAGATGGTACCAAATAAGATTAAGGAGCTTTCTAGTTTAGTTAACCGTGGTGTAATAAAAACTTAATCAAGTTTTGATGGAATTAGTGTTAATTTACACTGTTGGCTTCTGCGGAATTTAATAATAATTTTAACTGTAACTATAGATTTTCTTTTTCTAGTTATAATGCTTAAAAAGCTGCGAAACGAAAGCGATGTTTTCTGTGGACGTTTTAGCAAAAGGCAGATGGTAACATTCTTAGGCAATTTAAGTTTAGTGTTAGCTAAATGTACTTTTGTTAGTACATTAATATTAATTTTAATCACATCGATAGTACATCTCTCGTAACATTCTCGTAGAGGGAGTGTTTTAAAGAAACGGTTCGCAGTTACAATCGCAGATGAAATGTGTTTATTTACCACGTTAATAATAGTGCACGATTTTTCTTTCTTTTTTAGGATGGATAGGGATGGATGGATGGATAGGAGGATTTCGAACTTTTACGATTACTTACTATGTACCTAAGTGCATTATAAAATGAATGTCGAGATTGTTTTGTCTTTGCTTTGTTCTTGTAACAAGACACGCTTGATAAAGTAGGGTGGATAGTCAATGAAAAATATGCAATTTTTATTCAATATCAGATCTGAAGAGAGAATATTTCAATTATTTTTTATTCAGTTCACTTCAGTTACTTTTGACGGTAGCATCAGACTCTGTGGTTAATGTTAAGGTTATTAATAGGAACCAGGTATTAACCTTCTCCATTTTTCTCTTGGGCAATTCTTGTCAGACGCGTCGTCACCGAAGTGATGCACACGCCTCAACTCAGTAGGCTGGAATCAAAATGTGATGAAGGTTAAACAGAGACCTAGTGCTATGGAGTAAAGCTTGGTCGTGCTCAGAGTCACGGACGAAATCTTCGACGGCTGCAAAGATGGAAATAACATTTATCAGAACGGTGGAGCAGGTATATAGATGGAACAAAACCCTAGTGTGAAGTTGCAAAAGCATATAGTCACAGGTTACACTGTAGTAACACTTCCAAGTGGGGTGGTGTATTTCATAATTAATTTTAGATTTTTTAACGACGCACACGCTAACGTCAACAAATACCATCTTCCGGTAAAAATCGAAACACCTAGCGCATAAGTGTGCAGGTCAAGTCTCACAAATTGACTTTATCATATCAGACTCAGCTGTGAAGCAGAAATTCAAAGATACGGTAATCCCTGAAGAGTCACTTAAATCACAACATCGAGTTCTCATGGCTATGGACGTTTTACCTGTGCCTTTAAATAAGCTGTGGTAGACCGAGCACCAGGGACTAAAAGGAAAATCTTGAACAGCCGCATGGGCGAACTGCCACGGGAGGCGGCATGGATATCTCGAGGCTGATAAATAAATTATGAAAACTTGCTAATTCGTAGTTTAAGTGTGAGGTTTACAATAGAAACGGCAACGGAGATCTTAGGAGTATTGATCATACATTAATTGATCTAGAGAAAGATTTTGATTGTGTATCTCGCAATCTATTTTTGCACAAAAAAGTGGCTGAATTGATTTACAATAACGTCGGTACGAGAATTAAAACCATAGCACGTTTAAACAAAACTTTTCAGATTAAAGTAGACATTCATAAGCAAATTATAATAATAAATAAATAATTCAGACATTAATACGCAAAGTCATTTAGTTTCAAACTAAGCAAAGCTTGTACTATGAAAACCAGACTCACTGATAGAATACTTATATAGTTTTATTTTTGTAAATACATACACATTATACATATAAAACAAACTAATTCCGAAGCAAATATTTGCAGATCATTCAAACATTAGGTCTGACCGGGAATCGAAACCGAGACCTTAAGCACAGCAGTCGCATTCGCTACGACTGCGCGATAGAGGCAGGTATTCATAATTGTATTGCTCAATCTAATAACAGACCATTTTACCTGAGGTATACAGTCTCCATTGCCGTGGATTATGCTTTACGCGAATGATATTAATCTAGCAGCGGGAATTGCAAAACATTTGCAAAATAAAATAAATTCTGGACAAATTCATTGGAACGATAAGGCCTCAGAGTTACTAGAAACAAGATTAAATATGTGAGATGTTCTTTTTATGGAAACAGGACACCAGAAGTCATGTATCAAGGATAGAAACAGAATAAAAATATTAAATTAGAGATTCCAATACTTGAGGCTCCATGCTCACCACAGATGTTAACATCGATACTGTTATGACTCATAAAGTAAACGTCGCAACGTCGCGTCGCTTAGAAGAAATAGTGGACGCTCTCCAGTATCTCACGCGACCCACGCATCCCCATAAGATCTACAACACAGCGGTTCGCCCGGAACGGATGTGTCACTGAATATTGAAGACGTATGACCAAAAAACGCATACCAATGAATTGAAAATGCTTACATGAGCAGCAGGTGTGCAGTGACTAGGCAAAGTCCGAAACAAATACATATGTGGGAGCTGCAACAACTAATATAAATACGTACTTATTTTTTGTAAATACATGCATATACGAGTAGAAAATATTGAAACTTCGGAACAAACATTTGCAGATCGTACAAACGGTATCGGTACGTCGGTCTGGCCTGGGCATTGAACTCCAGACCTCAAGCACAGCATTACATGATATTACTTAAAACCTTTGGCCTACCAAGCAGTCTAATGTTCTCCAGAAAATTGAATTATTTTTGTGTTTATCGCAGGTGGCCCCGATAAGCTACGGTTGTCTATGGCATACCTATCTATGTCATGCAAAGGTGAAAACACACACAATTTTCTATCATTATTCGTAAGTAATTAACTTCTGTGGTATTTGACTGTTCAGCTAGTTTTCATTAGTGCGTTAATACTTTATTTGTATCGATTTGTACTATGTTGTTTTGTGTAATGGAGTAAGAGGTAAACTAATGTCGTAGTATTTGTGAAATTTAAACTGATTTTAAAAACGATGGTTTGATGTTATTGCAGCGGTAGTGATGTATGGGTGGATCATCCAGAGCTGCCATAAGGCTTATAAGGTCGCCGGATTCGGAGCGTAAACGAGTGACATTTGTCGGGGGGTGGATATCTGCACCACTACTGCTATACTATACTTGTTATTTTATCATTCCGTGCAATTACGTACATAGAAATAATATATCAGCTTGCTTTTAAAAAAATATGGAAAATATTTCCTTGGAGTTCTTCTCCATAAGATCTTCGTCATGGAGCAGATAGTATTTTTTTTCAACTGAATATTTTACATGGTACTTAAAAAATATTTTGCTTTTATTATATTAAAATAAATAAATTTTGGTTTCTGTTCACTATATACTTATTTCTTCAATCTTCTAATCAAAATTCTTCTGAATTATTCTTCCACTGTAATAGTAAGTTTGAAAGCAATATACACAAAATATTATTACTAAATTAATCAAATTTATTCGAAATGGATGTGAAAGTATTTTACAATTTCATTGTGATAAGCATCCAGAAGAATCTTCAGTTCAAAAATTCAACAGTTAATGAATTTTTATCTCTTAATTATATATTTGTGAGTTTATTCTCTACACAGGTATTAAATCTTAACATAGAAATTTCCTTTGATTTATATGAAATAAAATCTTTTGCTTTACAAGTACTACATATTTCCTTTAGTGCATCCTTTAATTTGTAAATATTGCAAAAAATATTCGTAGTAGAGGTTGTAGAGCCGAAATACTACGAGTGATGAAGATTGAGCCAAAATGTATTTCTAAAATATTTTCGGGTATTCATTTTACCCAAACCTATTAAGTGTAAGGGTGTGAAAGGGCATTTACGACTATTTTTATTAGTTGGTACTGGTAAAGTAGTTTGTTTTTTTAATGATTTCTGGTTCTTCCCAAATTTTATTCAGATTGAATAAAGTTTAAATCGTGGTTATCTTAGTAATTTCATTAGAATAGTGGTTAAATTATTAAAATAAGTTTTTTTTCCTGTAGATGACGTCCAATGGGCGTGAAAAAGTATTTCACTGGGTCGCTATGGCGTGGGTCACTATACTGAATTATCTGCGTTTGCAATGAGATGACCACCATTCTTAGATACTCATGCATCCATCAGGCAGAGTAGAGATAGTTTAGCGGGGCCTGAATTAAAAAAAAAAATTAGGCGTTGATCACAGATCACCTCAGTTGTACTAATAGATTAAAGCTGACTATTTTCTTTATTTTTTTTCTACAAAACCGTACTGGAAGACGGACGCAGGTCCCCAATGAGATAGTGTGGTTCGGTGACATGATAGTCACGGGCATTCGTTGGATGAGGGCAGTACAGGATCGGCTGTTATGGAGGACTTGGAGGAGGCATATGTCCAGCCGTGGACATGTTTCGGCTGAGGTGATGATTATGATGAAACCATATAGAATTTGTTTCAAATGTATATGTTAGAACTGAAAATAGATATTAATATTAACAGTAGATATTTTTTTAAACTCAAGTCATATTTTCTTTAAAAACAAAATAGGTTTTTTTTTGTAAAATTAAATATACTTCCTATGTCTTTCTAAAGAACACTAATTCATCTCTACTATATAACACTTTGCACTTTGCGTAGTTTTCTGACAGACTGTGTATGTCTGAAGTAATGTTGAATAATATGCTTTTTCTATAATGTTTATAAGGATATTTGTCTGACAGCTTTATAAGGAAGTGTTTCGTCTATAAAACAAATTTTATGGTAACATAATAACGTAGTTTAGTAATATAAATCAGAAAATACAAGAAAGCTCAGATTTATTAGTTTTGTCACGAAGCTTTTGCAAGCAATGTTATCAGTGTTGGAATCTGAACAAATTATACTGCATTGCGGTTATATCAATTAAGTTCAGGTAATGTTTCAATATTATGAGAGAAACGAAGGTATAAAAGGAAGTGATCAGTTGTTCTTTCTTAGCATTTAGTCGCCTATTATTGAGTATAGGTCTCTTGTGGTACAGTTTCGAGGTTTTACTTACAGTTACAATGATCGTTGAAATTGTACCAAATTACACGCATTCGTACGAACCGTAGTAAGTTGTAAACATGACTAATAATATTTGTAATAGAACAAAGTTAAATAATAAGTGCTATTTTATTTTCAGTGCTGCAATATTAACCTTACGACTAGGAGTACTTACTTCAAACAAAACTAAATTAACTGATAGACGACATTTGTTCTACAGATTGGTAGTGTGAGGTAAAAATATTTTAGTGATGAAAGAATAATCATCCAAGTGATTTTCTGGAATCAAAAATTTGTATAATAAAAAAATCTACATTGAACAACAACACAATTGTTCTTAGTTTCTCATACTACTTATCCCATTAACTTAACTAGATTTACGAGACTCAAATGTCAAAGGAAAACGTGTGTTTGTACTTGTAATTTACTTTAGTCTAGGTAATTGCGTTCTAGAAAAGTCTGAATAAATTATTTTATAATTACATTTCTCTTGGGAAGTACTTAACTAGAAATAGTAAATAATTTTACAGTTATAAAACTTCAATTATTTATTTACATTTTCCAGACCTAAGCTAGGTTTGGAAAATGTAATATTTAATATTTTGTTCAAAAATTAAATCAAGTGTAATGTAAATGGTTTGATAATTTAGCTGTTATGTAGTAATATTAAGTTTTATGTAACAAGAACCGAATTATTTACAGAGCGCTGTAGGTTTGAGAGGGCTTAGACGCTCCTTATTACCTAAATTACATACGTAAACAGTATTAATAATACAAGTCAGGCAACCCATGGTTTATTTAGACCTTGAAGAATGTTGTACTGCTTAGTCTTAGCTATGTACTTAAAGACGGTAGTTTAAGTATTCAAAATTGTTGTTTAATTATTAACCAACAAATAATGGTTTGGTAAATATACAGTCTTATGTTTTTTAAATACAATACTATAGTTAAAATAAAATTGTTTAAGCGAAAACGTAAATAATGATATGGATATCTCCTGTGGTCTCCATCAAAGTAATTATTATCTTAATGAATTATGAATAAGTAATTTAATTGTTTACTAAAATTTTATTTTAATTATTATGAGTTAGTCATCACAGAGTAGATCTCACATTCTTAAATCATATTTATAGACAGCGTATGATTTCAAAGTTTAAATAAAGAAACAATTATCACTCAACAGTTTGTAATAGTATTGTTTACACGTTACCATCAGAGGAAAAGGTAACACACTTACAGGCATCAGAGCCAGAACTCTAGTGAAAGTTGCTGGCAGGTATTCATGAATGGCGGTAGTCACCTCTACCACTGGGTAACCTATCTGGGCCTTTGTCTCTATTCCATAAGAAAAAAACAAAAGAAAACTGCAATTGATGGGTACGAAACTGCTGCGTACCAGTCTGTCTGGCTTACCTCTTCTCTCGAAGTAACCTTTCTTTACATTTTCATTATCATACATAAAATTTAAGTAATAACTTAAGCTTTTCTAATATTAAACAATTTCAATATTAAACAGTTCAACTTCGATTAGTTTAAGTTACCACTTCTGTTAAACGTCCAAAGACGCACGGATTTTTTTTTTATTTAAGCAAGAATATTTGTCACCCAACTGGTTTCAGCCTCTGTCTAGACCTCATTATGTAGAGCTCATGTATTTGTTACGCTCAACCTACTGATATAGGGCTAAACGTGACTTGAAACTAAAATAAAGTCTTCGCCTACCAATACGCAAGGATAGACTTTCTTGTGCACAATAAATCTTTCATTTAGTGAAGATTTTTAAGACGTTCAAATTGCGTGTACGTCTTTCGATTTTATCTATTTTTATTTTACTTGCGTAATCTCATCCAACTGATTTTATTGCTTCATTGAAAGTAAATTTTGCCACGAAGTGCATATGTAATCTAATTTTGAACAAAAGCTTTGCACGTGTTCCTGTTAATAATACGTACAGGTTACTGTAATTGAATGTTTAAAAATTCTTATTCTGATAAAGAGTCGTAAAAAAATACTTGTAGGTATTAAAAAAACATTCAAATGTCGCCATGTTTGTAGGTACTCCAATATTCCAAGTGCTGTCAAAGTAATATTTGAAACATTTCAACATTGAATCATAAAGTGTAGAGTAAATTCAACACAAACTGTAGGTTATATTAAAAGCCCGAACCCAAATATCGCCTTTGTAGCTTTTCAGCCGAACATATTGTTTGCTAAAGGATCGTTCATATCACTCGATCTGGTTTGTGACCAACGTTGTTTGTCTTTAGAAATTTGTTAAATATTGTTAGAGAGTACTTATTAACCTCAAATTTTATCTGTATTCAAACTGTCGTAGTTTAGTAACATAAGTAAAATATAATTGTTTAATATTTTTATATTTCTTATTTTTGTACTAATACTGGAATTGTAAATGCAACTTTAACACTGCATTTAAATTTAATGAACCTTAAAAGTATTTTTTTTAGAAACTTTACTTTATTTTGGTTGTTGACGTTTCCAAAAGAAATAATTAACCTGCCATTATAGTTCCAGAAGCCTGGAAATTATAATTTCAGGAGATTTATTTCTTGGATTTAAAATAGAATAAATTGGCAAGGGACAAATGAAACAAGGAATAAAATCAACAGAGGGCTTTTGTACAATTTATTTAAAAGCAACGTGACTATCAAATCTTACAATCATATTGCTTTGTTTGAAGCTTATATATTGCTCGATGAAGTTCGAAAGAAAATGTTTGTTGTTTTACGAGAACCTGACAATTTTTTGTAGTATTAACGAATTTAAAGCAATCACGTCGATTGGAACTATGTTTAGAGTTGATTGTAAAGTTTTGTAATGTGTTTGAGTTTATTGGATTACATTCAAGTTAGTATGCCTAATGAATCTAAACGTAACGTGTTTAGTAACTCACTATAACAAATACGAGTATTAGCTAGAGATTATTGAAGACATTTACGTTCCTACGTAAGTCTTTTACCTCTTCGAGGGGGGCGCGTCTGGGTCACCATACTGCATTGTTTGCATACGCAATGTATATGGTGACTACAACTCTTAGATTTCATTCACGCTTTCCATCAGTAGGAATAGAACCATTTTAGAGGGCTCTAATGAAAAAAAGTTTCATAAACTACTCTCTTTCTCAAACAAGTTCTAATTAACAGTGTTTAATTAGAGCATAATTTGCTCAGAAACAATATTACGAGTAATTTGTTTAATGTTTCATTGGCAGTTGCAAATTCACATTTGAATCGAAACCTCAGATATAATAATTATGGTTTTTTACAGCTTCAGGTTTATAACTTTTACCGTTAGAGACGACAATTCGCCGACTAAAGTGTTTACGCTATTAAGATTAAAAACGAAATAAAACATTAACCTTAATGGCCAAATGTAGAATTTTACCCTTAAAACCTTCCGTCCCCGGGGCAATTCAGCAGATATTCGCTTAAATTGGCACATATTTTACGAGAATAACTTCCTTTGAAATTTTCTCGAATACTCTACGCAAGCGAATATGAATTCGTAACATTAAAATATGGATTTTCAGTGACGGTGAATGTGAATGGTGCATATAAATAATTTACCGAGGCCATGGGTTTGGGAAAAAAAAAATTATAGGTCTGAAATTGCTTAAAAAGTAGGTAATTTAAAATATAAAAAGGATAAGAAACATAAAATTTATAAAAGCGTAAGTAAAGTGTTTTTCACCAAAAATATTTAAAAAAGTGTGTTGATGTGAGCGTTATCATACAGACGCAGAAAGAGCGTTAATAAACAAAATACTAACAGAACAAAAAAGTGACGCGAATGGAACCATAAAATTATATCAATTATCCAAACAACCCAACAACGTTGAAACATTCCATAACTATGAAAGTGGTTTAAATGGTAAACTCTAAACCCATAACATTTTATTGTACGGAAACTGTTATGATATTTTAATCATGTTTGCAGTTATCGTTTAGTATAACCTATGCCTACGTTATAGGTTAGTTATAAGTTAAGAGGTGAATACATAGACGTAATATAGAATTGAAACATTTCTTTCTTTCATTGCACATCTGCCTCGATGGTGTAGCGCTAGCGAAAGCGACTGCTGTGCTTGAGGTCTCGAGTTCGATGCCCGGGTCGGACCAAATGTTTGTATGATCTGCAAATATTTGTTTCGGAGTTTGGGTGTTTTTTATGTATGATATGTATGTATTTACAAAAAAAAAGTATATAAGTATTCTATTAGTCAGTCTAGTTATACAGTTAGTACAAGCTCTGCTTAGTTTGAAACTAGATGACGTTGTGTGTTAAATGTCTGAAATATTTATTTATTTATTTTAAATTACCTTTTTGTACAAATTGCTTCTATATAACACTAATATTATTTAGAACAAATTATTTAAAAAATCCATTTCGCCGCCTTTTTATGAGTAAAATTTAGAACTGACTCAGACAAACGCGAGCGACGAAAGGTTCGCGTTTGCCTGAGTCAGCTCTAAATTTTGTGCTAAGCAGGAGTGAACTAGGTTAGTCGCTTGGTATGATTGCAATAGTTCACAGATGGACTCTCCTTAGTAAAGAGGTTTCAGCTACTACAACACGCTGGTCAGACAGGTATAAGGGTTGTAACAAAGGGTTGTAAAAGAGCATTTTACTAGACAGCCTTAGTGTGGATCACCATACTGGATTGTCTGAATCCTCAATGAGTATGGTAACCATAACTCTTGGATTCTGTTTACACTTTCCATCAGGCAGAGTAGAGTCATTTAGGCAGGCTCTTAAAAAAAGAAAAAAAAAAAAAAGTGTTCCTTCTTTTTACAATGCTGTTATTTTGCGTACTTTATTCCCTTAGTCGGCTCAACGACACCCACGGGATAAATAAAAGTGGTGACACTTTGCATTCTTAAATCGTCACCACACGGACTGGCGGATGACGTAGTTGTTTGAAGCAGTCACTTGTTTGCTTCCTACTGCATCGAGTGTTGTGGGTGCGAACCTCACGTAGGGCAACACTTTGTGTGATCTAGAAATTGTTATTTTAGTTTAGGTGTTCAGAATGCACAGAATATATTCCAAATGTGAGAGTCATGTTTCTTAGACAAAAATATTTTTTCGCTACTCAAAAAATATAGTATGAAGTTCTTTAATTTCAGACAGTTACAACTCTCTCTGACAGTTGTCATTAGTGTCAATTTAAAACTTAGGAAAAACATTTATGGTATAAATTGAAATATTTATAATGGATTGCACTCCAGTTGTAATAACACCATACATGTAAACAATGAAAACATTTAATATAAAATAAAATTGCTCGTTTAAAATTGCTTTATTGGTTTTGTAGCCGCATCTGTCATACAGATCAAGCCATATTGTAAGGACTGTAGTAAATATTTATTAAGTACAGTAGCCTAACTGCAATAGAGCAATAGTTTGCATTCTAGGTAAATATTAATTCTCAATATTAGAGTAATAATAAAAACAAATGATTTTTATTCTTCCTTTGTCACTTTGATCACTTTGAAATCAGTCATTACGTTTTTAATATATGTATGTCCGTAAATGACATTCATTTTATATTCATGCTATAAATAATAAAATTGATGTCGACAAGACGAATATCGAAACAGGAAATTGAAAAAGCCGAAATTGTTATTGAGCTTAATTCAAAATTACGTGATTTATTATAATTTTTATCGTTAATTTTCAGCAAATGTTTTGTTATTTCTTTTAGTAGTAGATAGACTAATCATAAAATTGTGAACATAATTTATATTTACATATAATACGATATATACAGGTTTTTTTACGTCTTTATTATCTTCATCTTTATTATATAAAAAAGCCTATTAAACAATAGGAATACATATAATGTATATAAATAAATATTAAATTAAAAACAAAAGTACTGCAGTCTGACAACAGAAGAACTGTTCTTGCTATCGAAAGTGTCAAAAAAAAGGATAGTGTAGAAGGTAACTTGCTTTTAAAATGAAGATTAGGATGTGCTTCCAGCTGATTTCGGCCACAGCGGCCGGTCTTAATGGAGACTGACCAGCAACACAGGAGATACATTGCACAAGTGTGCACGCAAACATAGGTGCACACCCTTGTTTTTCGCTCCCACAATACGAAGACACGATTACCCGACACGCTCGAGGAGAGATCAGGCGCAGAACCGAAGGTTTTACGTGCTCTTTGAGGCATAGGCGTTAAGAACTTAACTTCCACACTACGGGTTGTTATTAAACATTAACCGTAACCACAAAAATTCAACAACACTTTTTGATTTAAACCGGTAGTCACGTACGCTAACTGCTAAACAAACAAGACAGTTAAAATAGAAAATAAGCGAACCAAAGATACATTTTCGTCTATAATCTATAAGCATGTACTTGCTTTTTATCAACGTGTTTTGAATACAAATAAAAGGGAAATAAATTAATTACTCTAATAATTTTTTGTTCAAAATCCAAAGCTGTCCTTGTCCAACAAATATATGTATATACAATAAAAAACGCAAAAAGAAGACACCAAACATCTTAGCTTAAAACCTGTACAATACCACTTACATAAAAATAAAATGATTCATACATCGTAAATATGACAGTCTCGTCGTAAAGTTTGAATAATTAGACTCAACGTTGTGGCTTCACCTTAACAGTTTCCGTACTTAATGCAGATACATTACTCGTATATCTGTGGCACAGAAACAGACATTTCTACCTTCGTACAATTGTCCTACACTTTGAAGACCAGCGGACAGCTGTTTTATCATCGGCTTCCATCTTTATGTGTGCCGTTTTATGTTCCTTGTAATAAAAGATACTTACCAATGTCTAGTTTGTAAGAACTTAAGAATTTTTTTATGTTAAATGACATAAATGATATTTATTATGTCATTTCTATTACTACTCATAAAATTTAAAAATAACTTTGATTTTGCCACTCCATTCATCGCTCTATTGAAAATGAATTTTATTAGACTCGGCTAACGAAGCAGTTTATCGAGAGTCTTAGATTGAATTACGTGGGTCGAACCAACGGAACCGTGTTGGTAGAGAAGAGGAAACAATATAAATTGATATAAAATATAATACTTTACGATATAATTAATACCCAAGTGACTTTAGTCATTGAAAATTTGAAATAAACGTTCAAATCACAAATGTAATATACTCTAATAATCTTCCTTTAATGACTTCGAACATTTAGTATTGTATGCTTTTGGATTGGATTTTAGATTGATCTGATTTTACTACCTTTTAGGTAATTTATAAATCTCTAAAAAAATTTAACAGTACAGGGTATACTTTGATTTGCTGTTTAAGTCTATAGTTTACCAAATTTTTGACCGTTATTAAAATTATGAATTATATGAAATAATTAAATTGTTATTATTATCTATTAAATTATTATCTTCGGTTGAAATGTATGGCTCTATTGCCGCGATATGTCATTTGAATACAACAGATATAAAAAAAATGAAACTCTAAATAGTAAACATAATTATTTAAATTTCTCGTAGATGGTATAAAATTGATAAATTTTCTAGATTAATCTATATTTTGCCCACCCCTGCATCAATGCATGAGGTAACATCGTAATCATCATGACGTAATCATCATGGTAACTGTGTAAGCCTTACACTGTCACGATGACTGCCATGCCTTTTACGTCCCCAAGCGGAGTGTGAAAAGCATCTCACAAGGCCGCCATAGTGTGGATCACCATACTGCATTGTCTGCAATTTTCAATGGGTATGGTAACCACAACTCTTGGATTCTATTCATGTTTTCCATCAGGCAGAGTAAAGCCACTTTGGTAGGCTTTTAATATAGCAAAAAAAATTGAAATCGTTATTTACATTTTTTACAGGTATCTACTATTCTTTGAACTCAGTATCCTGACGGAGTTAATTATTCCAGCCTCTTGCTGGAAAAGCAAAGTTCATTCTGTAATGAATATCGTTTAGTACCTACTCTCTCATAACTTCTAAGTGCAACTTGCAAGGCTTGTGAAGGCTTCACTTTATGACATGGCTACATAGCGCCGACGGTCTCAAGCGTTCATGCTATTTATCACAGAACTAAGTTTACTAGACAAGTAAGTACGGTTTTATTGCCAATGTTTTATTTTTGTTGCTGTATAAAGACCGCATTTTTGCAGTTTAGTGCAGCTTTATAACCCGAATGAATACACACAGACTGTTTCCATCTTGCTTCAGACACAGTACGACATTCAATAAATATTACGGTAAGCTAAAGACAGTGAGTTCGATTCAAATAAGTGTGGACGATCACGTTGTGTCTATGTATCTGTAATATGTGTGTATTTAGAAATACAAATATATTAACCAGTGCTCTGGTTACCATAGCAAAGGGTCTGAGTAATTGGAGAGTAAACGTCCATGTAAGATATGACACGTGTTTATTATTAGTTAAGTTGAAACTACTTTGATTCCTAGTTGAAGCAATTGAAAAAAAATATAGGCAGATGTAATGGTATTTATATTATAAGAAGTTTTCAATTTCGGTTCGTGGAACTGAATAACACACCTTATAAAGTGATCTAGAATAACAATTTTCAATAACATTACTTGTTGTAAATTCATGATAGAATGGCCCATCTAGATATTTACGATCTGCATTAGAATTTCTTAGTACTATTTTATATTGTTCGCATCTTAATATCCATTTCAACGAACAGATATGTTTAGAATTTCTGGTCATTCACATAAAACGTCCGGTCTATTTAAAAGTTTATTAAATTTGAAATAATAAAGTATTAATAAACCTAAACACGTAGTCTTGATATTTCCTTCATTTTACAAGAACAGCATCTTATGCAATTAGATCCAGAATTTATTGTACGTAGTAAAACAGTGTAGTAACAAATTAAACGTATCATGAAAACTTCGTCCGCGTATGTTGATATTTATTTACTTTCATTCCTACAAGTTCTATCAAATTCCTAGATCTTAAATCTCCCTTCTTTTTTGTATTGTTCATTATGTACTATCATTAGATATTCTAATTCAAGTTAATGTTCTACCATTTCGGGTGTGTGATATATTTTTTATTGCTCCATTTGGTACTCGTGTGATTCGCAAGACAGGCTGTGACAACGAGAAATGTAAAGTCGAACATATTTCTTGTTTTTGAATGTCTTTGGAGTGAACACCAGTTCTTACAATATATATGTTCCTCCATACACTCCAAATAGAAATCTTTAATACTTTTTAGGTAACAATAAGAAACCAAACGAGCAAGACTACCGTGTAATTAACACGCACGTTTGCTTTTCCGAACTCCCTACTTAACCTCTAGTAACGTTCATCTCTTACATGAATTTGATGATGCAAGCAGAGGAAAGGAATTTTTTATCCTTGAGTGATTCTCAGAATAGCTGTGGTAAAAGGATTATAGAATACGCTTAGTTCGAGCGACGTTACTTTACCGCCATTGCGCTTATTATTTCTGACAGTGTGAGAATGGCTTCACCTCATATTTCATAACCCTGCAGAAAAACTTATGATAATAGATTATAATAAAATAGACAATTTAGAGATTGTAATATATGTTCAATTATCTTAAATATTTAAGACGTATTGAGGTTAATGACGTTGAAAATTATATAAATTAATTGTATATTTTGTTATGCTGCATCAATAAATTCACTATTTTTTGCCGCTTCGCTGCAAATATAAAGATTTACAAAATATTAATAATTTATTGCGAAATAATTTTAGTGGTATCTAATGAAAATAATATGAATGCTAATTTTTTTAGAAAAAGTTTTTATTGTAATCAGATAGTAAGCATTGGATTGAATGGATTAAACCAGAGGCTTCATAATAAAATTGAATATAAAACCATACAAGTATAATTTTTGACGAGTCGTTGAAGTAAAACTCATGTTTGCGAGAAATTAATCCACACGTAAACCACAGTCTAAGCTACAGTCAAGAAACAAAATAAATTGTGAATCAGACTTAATTTGACAATAATATTTATAATGCTTCAGTAAGCCTTGTTCTTTATGAATAGAAGTTACTTACCTCGCGGATTAGCTAATCGTCTTTGAATATTTAAAGTGGTATATATAAAGATACATACGATAAGGATATATATATCCTTCCAGATAGCGGAATGTTTACAACAGTTACCTAATTTTATGTCTAAGTATACGTATTAAGCCCATGAGGGATTGAGATTTTAAAATAAAAGAACAGCACGCTGGCTGAGTGTATATAGGTACATACGTACAAACAATTTGATATTGTTAGTATTATTTGATTCTTGGTTGACTGAAAACTGGAAGCCTCCTAGGGAGACAGTTATCGTGATAAGTGTTTTAGCCTTACTCTGCCACGATGACTGTCATGCGTTTTACGATATATATGCAATTGTTTTCTTATGCAGTTGCTTTTGAAAATAGTGAGTATCCACAGACAAAACTCAAGTTACACTGCTCACTCACACCACTGCAAGCTATTTCAAACATACTTATTATCAATCTTATAAATGTAAGCATCTATAAAATGTAGCATCTGTCTTTGCAAATATGAAAACGTTTTTGAAATGTTTACATTTGTGCCCTACTTTACAATATTTTATTCCTATCTAACGTTTCTAAACGAAACACGTGCGGGCCTTTTGAGATCATCGAAAAAGAAACTTGTGAAAACACGATTGCACTCCACAGATCTTCACAATTTTTTTACCTGAGTCTACGGGACGGATATACTTATGTATTTGTTTTTTTATACATTCCTTTACTTTCAGTCAGTCCTTACAGTTAAGAAATACGTCGGTATGTGTAATTTATAGTTTAATGTTAGGCTTACTAAAAGGTTCTAGGAGTTTTAACATGGTAATTAATGACATAAGAAATACGTGGGAAAAAGTAAGCGGAATTGAATTACTTAATATGATTGTGGAGGAATGGGTGTCATGTCCCTCTGATACAAAGGAAAATACTCCGATCAGGAGAGTTGATATAACTGGCGGGTCGCGACCTAACGGTTGGTGTTGGGATGTTGTATATATGCTAATTGCCGCGAGAATTTCTCTATTGTGATTCAGCATTAGTAGTTCATGATACTCCGTAGTTCGATATATTTTCGCTAGATGGCGCTGTAGTATGTATTTCTGTTTGCGCTGTATGTGGAAGTCGCCACACAGTAAACTACTAGACATCTTGATTCTACCTATTTTTATTTTACAGAGAAGGCTATAAATTATATGTATCAGGATCACGTTATTTTTTTTTATTTTATACAAAGTTTATTGTTTACTGTTTCGAATAACCAGAAAAAAGGCTGAAAAATATTTATAACAATTGTATATTTTTACAAATTATGTTACTGTTTCACACATTTTTAATAACAATCATGGTCCACAGAGCATTTTCAACATATTAAATACTTTTCCCTTCCTCTCTGTTACTGTATATTTCCCAGTCCTTATATAAATATTGAGTTCTTTTATTCGAATGTTTCGTGTAACATTTTTTTATCCAACAAATATATTTTTCTAACTGCTAAATATATTTGCTCTTTTATACATTTTTCATATTAGTATGAAAAGCTTATAATATTCATAATCTGTCAAAACAATACTTAAAATATCTTTTGTGTTTCAAGGGATGGGACCCTCAATTGTGGTAAAATAGTATTAAATAAACGTAATATACTTTTATTAACATAATAAATATCAATACAAAGAATAAAGTTATTTTTAACAAAATTCAATTTGCTAGTTTTGAAACAACATTTTAGTTTTAAAAATCACTTGTTCTCTACATTATTCACTGGATTAAACAAAGCCCACCCCCGTTACATCTTTTGACGTCACATCTTTTCATCTTAGTTTTCTGCTATTCCGTGTAGCGCATGAATAATTCACTGCATTAATACACCCTTTATGCCGGTTGAGAGCAAAAGTGATGTACAGAAAACGGTTTAAAATATAAAAATGTATCGATGAAATCTTAAGCAATCTATTGACAGAAACATCATAAAGAAAATTATTAAATAAGTTTTGAAAGGTTCAAAATGCACTCAAGTTCAATTATGCACTTGTGACCATAGGCAGTAGTAATCATGCATCATCAAGTAAACCGTCAGATCGTTTACCCTATCAACCTTTCAGATTGGCCTTTAAGTTCTCATTAGGGCGCCATAATGTGTGTCACCATATTGCATTGTCTGCATTCGTAATGAGTATGGTGGCCAGAACTCTTGGATTCTATTCATGTAGCTCAGCGTGCGATGGAGCGTACGATGCTGGACGTTTCTCTGGCTGATAAAACTAATAACGAGGTTATTTGACAGAGAATTGTAACTAATATCGCACGGAGAATCAGTATGCTGAAGTGTAAGTGGGCCGGCCATGTCTCCAAACGAACCGATGGTCGCTGGAGCCGAAGTGTACTAGAGTGGAGACATCGGTTGGGCAAACGTAGTGTAGGACGCCCTGCGGCGTGATGGACCGACGACTTGAAAAAGGTGGTTGGCAGCGGATAGATGCGAATTGCCTAAGACCGGGATGGTTGGCGCTCCTTGAGGCAGACCTTAGTTCAGCAGTGGACGGCGATAGATTGATTTGATGGTGACCACAACTCTTGGATTTTATTCATTTTATTTCAACTTTCTATCAGGCAGAGTAGTGTCACTTTGGCAGGCTCTTAAATAAAAAAAAACAGGTCGCTGCTGGACATAGACCACTCCTTAGAAAGGAGCCTTAGACCTACTTTACCACTTTGGCTAGACGAATTGGTACAGAGTTTATTTCAATTTTTTCCTTTTTTTTGCAGTGACGTTTTTCGACACAGTTACACCCCTTAGTCGTCTCTAATGATACCCATTGGATGAATAGGGATGGTGACGCTCTGTTCCAAATCTATCACCACATGGACACTATACCATGTTGTCTCATACAAGTGAGAGAGAGATGGAAACTATTGTTGTGAACAGAATAGATTAGATTCCCACGCCAATTTTCGAAGATGGTTGGGTTTACGTCTTAATGAAACACAAAATATTTACCGACAAAACGACTACTCGTATTATCAGATCGAAGACATTCAACCATCAGTGTGTTTGTATTCTTTAGCATAGCCGTTATGGTGTCAAAAGCATGGACGTAATAGTACAATATTTCCTGGTGTTGTCATGAGCACATTTTTTCCTATATAAATTTAATCATATGACTATGATTTATTGGTAATTCACATCAACTATATTTATTTTATTAGTATTGGCCGGTTTTACACACTCATTTGAAGTTAAGGTGTGATTATAGTGACAATTTTCGAAATTTGAAAACTATCTTCTTACTCATGTTTACGAAATTTGGTAAAGTGTAAGTGTAAATATGATGAATACAAACTCGATAACATGATATGTGTTTACACTTTAATATTCCCTTAGCAAATCATAACATTAAGCGTAACATGAAGGAGTTATACTTGTAACCAGATATAATGTATCTCAATCATTCTCTATCAAAGTAAATACGGTTCTACCGATAGGCACTTATCTTAGGCTAAATATGACACCCATCCAGTCGTGAGAATGAAATCAAAAAAGCTTGTGATCTATTGCTTTAGTTCTTGATACAAAAAATAATACGTAAAGGAACTCACGATAATGCACTGATGGTGTATTAGTTTAAGCGGTCGCCACGCTGATCTCTACTGCGATGAGTGTTGTGAGTTCAAAACTCACATCCACAAATTGTTGTTTTGAGTCTGAGTGTATTTTGTGTCTATTTCATGTGTAAAGTTCCATGCAACACAGGATATATTATCAACGCGAGAGTTGTCTTTTTAAAGAAAAAAATACTTATTACTCTGAAACTAATTTTCTCAAATATGCTCGTGGTCATCAAAAATATAATGATTTAGTTCTCTTTGCCGTTTTTCTAAACCTGTTGTAGGATATAAACTAAAAACAATTCTTATATAATTTTCATTAATTGTTTTTCTCAGAGCAACTTCAAACACGATTATATATTTTTAAGTCAGTAAGTAAATTTAATTTATTGTGCATTCATTGTCAGGGGATGATTGACTGCACGATTGGCCTAGTGGTTTAAGAGGTCGCCATGCCGCTTTCCAATTCGCTGAGTGTTGTGGGTTCAAATCCTACATGGGACAACACTTTGTGTGATCCATAAATTGTTGTTCTGAGTCTGGATGTTCTTTGTGTCCGTTTCTTGTATGTTTGTAAAGTCTCCCGCGACACAGGATTTATTCCTAATGCGGGCGTTGTCTTTTTTAAAAAAAATAAAAATAAGAATCAATAGACATGTCATCAAAGGTAAGCGACTACCACTACCAATCTAAACGAACCCCTTCTCTATCTAGAGTCTGAAGATAGAGATATTTAGGCACTAGTAACAGTTCATTTACTTAATAAAAGGGAAAAACAAAACTTAACGTCTGTTATTTGGGATGCCTTGGTACCACTTTAGTCTAGGCGATCTAGACGTGCCGGAGACTCAGACAGGCATTTTCAGCTTATATATATAAAGTAATTCGGTTCGTAGAAGACGAATCATAGAAAAAATAGTGTACATAGCAGTTTAAACAATAAGGCGTGTTCAATATATTCTTTAAATAGCAATAACATTATATACTGTGTTTACATTCTCTCTGCTTTGTGACGTATTCAAAGTAAACTAGAAAACAAACAAATTTCAAACATTTGCCTTTAGATACATACTTACACGAAAATCGTCAGCAAAATTTATCATTAAATTATAGCTCTTATGCTAATATGATGGTACTCCTCTCGTTCCATGTTCAATATTTGTTAATATCATTAAAGCTTTCTGCTTTATGTGCCACGTTCTGTTACACTGTAAATCAATATTTAATCTACCTACTATGTTTATTATATCAAAAAACAGTCTCATCATCATTGTCAACAGCCTTTAAGAGTCCACTGGACATCGGCCTCTCTTAAGTAGGGTTTTGGGCAACTTTACCATACTGGCCAGCCGGGATACTGTAGGGTAGATTTAAAATTACCTTCTCTTTGCAGTGGCGTTGTCCAGCATAATTTGACCCTAAGTTACCTAATCCTGGTGTCCAATAAGTAGGTGTTACACTTCCTTTTCTTACGCCCTCACTACACGGATAAGAACAGTGAATAAATCACGTCTTTCCCTCCCACTACGATCCCGGGTCCTTTAAGTATGGTGTGACGAAGTATCTCACTAGGCCGCCATAGCGTGTGTCGCCATATTGCATTGTCTGCATTCACAATGAGTATGGAGACCACCACTCTATTCATGCTTTCCATCAAGCAGAGGTGAGTCACTTTGGGAGGCTCATAAAATAAAAAGTTTATCTTTCGATTACAGAACAATTGTTTTCTGGTGCAGTCATTTTTGAAATTAGTTAGTATCCACATACAAAAACTCAAGTTACACTAGTCACTTACACCACTGCCAGCTATTTCAAACACACTTATTACCAACCTTATAAATTTAAACATCTAGGAAATATAGCATCTGTCTATACAAATATGAAAAAGTTTCAAATTAAATTAAAATAAAAAAAAAAACATTAAAAGCTTGGTCCATTGTATTTTTTTTTCTATATTAAGAGCCTGCTAAAGGGACCTTACTCTGCCTGATGGAAAGTATGAATAGGATCAAAAAGTTGTGGTCACCATACTCATTGCAAATGTAGACAATGCAGCATGGTGACCCACACTATGGCGGCCTTGTGAGGTGCTTTTTCACACCCCGCTTGGGGACGGCAAAGGCACGATAGTCATCGTGACAGTGTAAGGCTTACACAGTTACCATGATAACTGTCACCCCTGCATCAATGGGCCTCCGGTCTCACACTCACCAATGAAACACGACAACACAGATGCTGGCGCTTTAGGTTGGTCTTCTGTGGGAGGGTAGTATTGCCCCGGTCGAGCCAGCCCACTAGTGCTGAAATCAGCGTGACTCTACTACCTAGCAAATTAACCAAGTATAGTAAATCAAGGTAGGATTTTAAATCTTTTCCCACAGGGTATTGTAATTTAATGCACAAGTTAACTCGTTATTAAGGTTAACTACACCAAAAAAATTATGACTAATTGTTTTCCAGTTCTACTGATTTGACTTTGACTATTGACTATATTTTTTTACTGTGTGTAAAAATGTTACACGTATCTCTAGTGTGTCACGTCATACCCTATAAGCTTAATACTGTTTGTTCAAAAGCTGTTATTCAGAATCAGAGTTTCATAGGCAAGGGTTGGAATTATTCAACGCATAACGACGGAACTTGTTTGAGCACGGTTATCAGACATCTAGCAGGTTTCTTTACTAAATTAGGTACATAAACTAAAAAATAACTAAAAAAATAATAAAAGATATTGTTTGAGTTGGAAAATTTGTATGTATTCAGTATCCCCTATTAGAAAAAGTGTAAGTGAGGTTTTTGACTTGGCAACTATTATCGCTTCATATTAAGAATATCGTAATAAAAAGACAACACCCGCACTAGAAATTTTGCTGTATAGCAGTATTTATAAACATACTGTGGCGACTTCCACACAAAGCGCCATTTAGCGAAGACACATCGTACTACGGAGTATAATGAACTAAAACTACTAATCCTGTATCGCGAAATAGAGATTCGCGTGGCAATTAACAGATATACAACATCCCAACATCAACCGGTGGTCAGGCCGCGGCTTACCAGGAATAATCACCTTGCTTGGTTTGAGGATTCTCCCTTTGTGTCGAAGGGACATGACACCCATTCCCTCTACAATACATAAAACAAACATAAAAACGCCCAGACCCTGTACAGAAATTTGTGGATCACACAAAGCATTGTCCCATGTATTTTTAACCCACACCACTAAGTGCAGTGAAAAACGGCGGCCAGGTGACCACTGAAACCATTACACTATTTGTAAAGTGCATTGATAACACTCTTCTTTCTATTTTTTTAAATATTTCAGACATTTGAAACTCAACGCAGCCCCAAACTAAGCTGAGCTTATACTATTGGTACTAGACAACTGATATAAATACATAAATACCTGTTTTGTAACCACATACATATTATACATAGAAAACCTCCAAACTGCGAAATAATATTTGTAGCTCATGTAACATTTGGTCAGACCCGGGAATCGAACCCGAGACCTCAAGCACAACAGTCATATACGCTACCACTGCGTCACCGAGGCAGTCAAATTTCTATGACCAATATCCTTCTCTCTGAACCTAACTTTTCCTGTTATACTCTCACAGTAATAATTCAACATAATATTGTTTATAAACAAAGTAAAGAAAGAAGTTATTGCTTTCGTGAGATCTGATAAAATCTTCATTCACGTAAATAAAGCAACCTACTGATATAGAGATGACAATCGTCTTTATTGTGTATTGTTACAAAGACAAAATGTTAGAGACATCATTCGATTAGTACGAAGTCTGTTATTTTAATATACATAAAAGTAAACGCTATAAAACATGGGACGGTACTCTCGTACTTCACGTGGCGTACCCAAGAAAACATACTCGAGGAAATTTTAATATCATTTGGAGTAAACTCTTGTTTTCATTTAGTTACAGCTTTCGGAGGATACGTCTTTCAGTTACACTGTATGTTGTCTTTTATATTCGACTATCACTGGCATAAGTGTAGGAATAAATCTCAAAACTTCCTTTAAAGCTCGATAAGAGTCTCACTATAAATATATTATTATTATTTTTTATTTCTCGAAATTTAACGATTTCAATGATTTTTTACCTGTAAAAATTACTATTATATATAATAAAAAAAAACAGATTTTAAGTAGTTGGATGACCTACGTTTTATTAAAAATATGATTAAAAATTAGAAACAACGTAAAATTTCTAAATAAATATGTTATACGTCCAACTAATGTTAGAAAAATATACGACCTTAAATAAACAATGAGCGATTTATGTCACCCTTAATAAGCATCTGAAAGGGTCCGAAGGTAACCAGATGTTAACAAAATTTGAAAGATTGTTGACCCTTAAAATTTTTTCACAAAAATAAAACCCAGCTTTGAAGCTTGATAAGTTTCCTTTTATGAGATGGAGAATCATGATAGCATTATATTCGCTTCATAAACTGTCGTAATTATTATGTACATAAAATATTGAAGAATACATTGAAATTTTTTGTTTCGCTGAACACTTTACATATTGTATTATCAATTCATTCAATGAATTCATGAAATATTAATGTACAAGTGGTAAGTTTTGAATAATATGCAACAAAAGTACAGACGTAATTGCTACATCAATAACACACAAGTGTTGAAAGTTCACCAAAAAGATGTTATAGGAGGTTTCAGTTTCACAGATGGTATAAATTATTGTTTTTTTTTAACCTAACTTATGATAATCATATTGAATAACTTTATCTTACCAGACAAATATATCTCTTTTAGAAGAGATTGTTGCAGAATAAACTACATATGTACTGCGCGAAGTTATTTACCATAAATCTACATTTTGTCATTCGAAAGGAAAGTGGAAATAAAGAAAAATGTAAGTTTTCGATGTAGAAATCTTACTATCGCTATACATTCTAACAAGATTGAAAATGCAGAAACGCTGTCCACAATACTACAGTGGTCGTACCGCTCACTGGAAACTGCACGCTGTAATAACTTCGAACATTGTAACGAGCTATGTGATTGGTTTCAGTATTATATTTGTTTTATGTCTTGTTTCATTCTATTTCATTTCTTTGATAGTATTGGATATCCATAACAGAAGTACACGTTTAGAAGGTAAATTTCATAGGCACGCCACTATTTCGACGGTAAGACCCATTATGGAGGATTAGCTTAAGAGGTAACATGGGCCCTCTTATACCGGTTGTCGCAGGTGATCACTAGAAAAGGATATTTCGGAGATCACCTGTGTCTGATCCATAAGGAGCCAACGCCTGAGTGCCATCATTGCGATGACCGGACCGTGAACACAACGCTCTACACGCTGGCTGAATGCCCGGCATGGGTGGAGCAGAGTTGTGATCTCGTGGCGGCCATCGGAGTGGGGATTGCCTCGCTCAGTAACATGGTTGCTCAGTAACATGGCATGGAGCGAGAGCGTAAGGAACTCCGGCGTCGTTCTGCGAGCAGTTATGCTTACGAAAGAGATGGCGAGCGAAGCAGGACCGTGAGAGGTCGCGCACCTGGCCTGCTCCCGGTCCACCAGGCCCGGGAACGTGCCAGGTGCCGCAGGAAACACAGACGCCGAAGATCGTTAAACGATCTCTGTCCTCCATAAAGGCAGACCTGTTGATGGTGGCAGGTGAGGCCATCGGTCACCCTAGCAGAAGCAGGCCGGCGTAGCGACGCGAGCGCTACGGACCACGCTAGCCCTTTTGGGGGCAGGAATAAAAGTAAACATGGGAGTGCCACCATAGGAGGGAGGTGCATGTACAAGTCGTTATACGTATACGTACAAACTGATAGTTAAATCAAACTCAGAACCTAAGTATAATAAATTCTATTACATGTACCTTAACATAATTTTGTAGCGTCTGTTGTAAGTATTCTATGATAATGTACATACCTTCAAATATTTCTAAAATTTCCGATCTACTCAGAATTGGTAAGAATAAACAACTAATATAACCCAATCAATATAAAATAGTAATTCTGAAAGAGAAAACATTAAAAGTATCTTAGTTGCTTTTACATAAATTCAGAAAACTTCTAATTCGTGGAAAAAAATCGTTCAAATTAACTTATAATACAAATTAACTTATGTTAAGTAATAATACAAGTTAACTTATGTTTACTTGTATTATTACTAGGTATTCAATATACGGCATTCGACTACTGTGAAGAATTTCAATTTTATTAGAATATACAATAGGCTAAAACCTCCTGGGTAAGGAAAGGTCTATCTCCAGCTGTTGGAGGCTTTTGAAGATGATATGTTCATAAATTCTTAGTCCATATATTTTGTGGTGTGTTTTGTAACGTTGGTGAGTTATTGGTTTCGTTACTCATTTTGTTTCCCGATAAAACGAGTAATTATTGTATCAGTTTAAAACAGCTACGAATAACTATAACAAGTCATCAAAAAGAAATTAAAAAAATGAATGTTGCCTTATATTTAAATATGGGTCATAAAATAAACCTACTTTCCTCATTGACCATAATTATTGCTGAATCATAATATATGTATTTCGTGAAACCGTCGCAGCGTGAGTCAGCGTTGATAATTAAGTATGTGTGTAAAAGCCAATAATTGAGGTAGTCATTTATCATTCGTTACTTATTGCATATATTGTACTTTAAACTAGAAATATATAAAAAGAAAATTGTGAGTGATAATTGTTAAATTTATTTTATTTTATTAAAGTCAAGAATGTTAAAGTAGCAAAACAGAAAAGAAACGAGATTGCAAATTATAAGTCAGTTATGTAGTAAATTGCTTAAAATAGAGAATGGGAAAGATACGAACAAATTAGAGTATTTTCATGATGAATTAAGACGTAGAAAGGTTTGTGAAAGAAAATAAGGATGCATTTAAAACTTGAAAAATTATCCGTCTGAGCTGTTCTGAAAATTGGACTGCAACGAGATTAAATATGAGACGAGTTCACGTAGTTCAAATGAGAACGTGGAAATGAATTTGAGGTGTGACTTGGATAGATAAGATGAGAAATGTATACGAGTATTAGAGGTTATCGTTTATGAGTATGTCTCGTCTAGAGACAAGTCCAATGTTTTGTTAGATATGTTAAATTATTAGTTTATGTAGTCTATGTTAAACATATGTGTCTATTTATTGAGAAACTGGTACTACGTCAACTGGCTCAAATAATTCCTCAATTTATCAGAGGGCACTTTTGACTGCCGAGCCTGTTATGGTTAGTGGCCCTAACTTTTAAGAAAGAGGACGTGGTTTCGATTCCCACCCAAGACATATACCTGTGTAACGAGCACGACTATTTGTTCTGTGACTAAGTGTCATTTATCTGTAATATGTATTTAAATAGGTTTATCAGCAGTTTGGTTACCATAGCACGGGTTTTCCCTAATTTGAAATCGATATCCGTCTGTGAGATGTGTGGTTTTGCCGTAGGACAGTATTAATCAACAAACACTTTGTATTAAAATAAATTTTAAAAATATCTTTAAGATAAATAACTCATCGTAATAAAATATTTTTAAGGTCAGGCATAAGTTTGACGAGAGCACTACGATGTTTTTACAAGATAACAATCTCTATTGTAATGAAATTGTAACAGTAACAACCCACATAGAGATACATATATATACACTATTGTAAAGTGACCACAATAGTGATATAGGATGGGTTTAGTAAACTTGATCTGATAGCTTCACTGAATAGAAGAGTAGGGTTGATATCTCACGAAACCTAATGCTTCTGTATAAAGGGACGTTGTATAAGAAAGGAACGAATATCATGACTATATGACGCATATTGTTTTCTATTTGCTCTGAATAGTATTTATCTTCACAAATGTTAGAAGAGGGTACTTGTAGGACAACATTAACTCGATTGTTTTGGTTGTATTTAACTAAAAGTATTCGTGGGATGTGCTTATCGTATTTTATTGTCAACAGTCTTTAAGAGTCCACTGCTGGACATGGTCCTCTGCTTAGAAAGGAGGTTTTGGTCTACTATACCTCAGAAATTTAATATTCTTAATCTGCCACCACACAGAAAATATAAAAAATACACTTTCTAAAGGAAAGTTTTTATAAATCGTACCAGTTCCTTGGTGCTCGATTAAAAGAGTCAGCAGGTGGATATATAAATTAAAATTTAATAGTTCTAATAGTTTGAAAGTAGAAAAAAAAGTTCAAACGAAATAAAATAAATTAAAAATAATTGAAATAAAATATCTTACGAAACGTTCAGAAATTATTGATTTACTCAACGGAAAGGAAATAGAGTTTTAATTATTTTGAATGCTAAGCGTAAAATGAAAAATTTAAGCAATAAATTGTGTTCAACTCTATCGCATTTATTCACATTAACTAGAATGGGATTTTATTCAACTAGGCAGGTCATTTTGTGCCTGGAAAGAAATCAAACACTATAATAGAATTGTTAGTGAAGTCGCACTGCGCTACAAAAATATTATATTTTTCAATTGCTAAATTTTGAAATATTTTGTTAAACCAAACCAAACCAAAAGAGATAAAATCTATGAGAACGTAATGTTATTGTGTTTCTGTTGTTGTAAAATCCAACGAAATATATACAACAAATTTAAGAATACATATTCAAGCACACTTTTACGTAGTAAACAACACATATTTGGTATCGTACATGGCTCTTTAAATGTGAACTAATACTAAGGTGGAGCTACATCTTTATCTGTGTACGATAAATTTTAGGTTGAATCATTTACGACAGCCCGTGAAAACAACTTCTACACTATTTTAACTACAATGACTCTGGTGCTAATAAAAGTTCTTAAACCATTTTAAAGCAAACCCGGCAACAAAACAGATTGTTAAGTAGGGATGCTCAACGAAACACATATATAGTTTTTGCTCATGAATAATAATTTAAAGCTATAAACCAATATAAATAGACATTTTAAGGGCTAATTTAGTATCTAGATTTATTCATTTGTGTTCATATTCATCCACAAAACCGTAGATATATAAATATCGGTTACCAAAAATACTTTTGTCTCGGTTCGTTAAACACAGTTTGTTCTGTTACGTTTCGCAAGTTCGGTTTTTCTTTAAGGCCTCTGACATTCGTTTGCTGATAAAGTAGACGTATTCTGATTTATGTGTTATAAAATCTGTTATAGACGAACGCCTTATTAAGAAATAAAACGTGGCTTATTTGTTTTCGTGTCTGTGGATGAAAGTAGTCAGTCTTAAGTGTTAGGTATTATTATTTATTACTAAGTATTTTTGTATTATAAAGATATCAAATTTTCAAAAAATCTGTAAATGTTTTACCTACAGAGGAAATATACTTTTCGTAGATTGTGTTTAATTTCAATTATCCAAATTCAACGAATGTAAGGTCCTGTAAACCAGTCGACTGCACGTTTGGCCTAGCGGTTTAAGCGGTCGCTGTGCCGCTCTCTAATACGCTGAGTGTTGTGGGTTAAAACCCCACACGGGATAATAATTTGTGTGATCCACCGACTGTTGTTCTGAGTCTGGGTGTTCTTTGTGTCAGTTTCTTGCATGTTTGTAAAGTCCCCCGCGACACAGAATTTATTACTTATGTGGGCATTGTCTTTTTAAAACAGAAAAAAGAAAGTAAGAAAAGGACCGATCGAGAGTCGAACGTACTCATTGTTTCATTGAAATTATGGAAATCAAAACATCTGTTTCAGATTGGTACGTATCGTAACTGATATTACTTTATCTACGAAGGTGACAATAGTTGAATATTTTCTATTTAACATCCCAATTAGCGGTAATAGGTTCGTTACCTATTATTTGGGACCGACTTATTAGCGAAAAGTGGGCTTTTAATATACATTTGTCGACCCCTCCGGGGAAACATGCGTGATTTTAAGGTATTAACGTTATTTAAATGTTGATGATTTGAATGCACACTGCATTCAGATCATCGAAAGACGATAAAAAAAAATTCAATATGTAATTTAAATTCACCACCGTCTAATATTCGAAAGACCGAAATAAAATCCTATTTATGCTTAAATATACATACGTAATTTTTAATAGACTGTATTGTGCCCAGTTGTGTTGACACGGCACAAACCTTTGCTACTTGGTCGCTTGTTTAATTATAAATTTAGCAATAGTTTTCTACTTCAATAATGTAAACTAAATTGTCAAGTTATCAATCAACACTCGAATGACACTAATATATCAACTGTAATCAGTGAAAACACTTAAGTATTCTCACGCACTTAAAGTCAATATACGTTTATTTTTGGTAGTAGGAATACGTCCTTGTTGAATTTTTTAAGTATCCTTGATATAAAAGTAATTGATTTCTATATTGTTATTTCTTTAAAGACAGAGATAGAAAAGAAAAAGCTTTGTGGTTTTTGTTCATATTGGTATTCTGAAATGATTACTTTTGCAGACTACTACTTTCTATATTTATGTGATTTAAAATAGATATTATCACAGTGAATACTGGTAAACTATATTCGACAAGTTAAAATAAGTAAAAGTATATTTCTAAGCTCCTATGCTATTAAGATAACCTGCTCTGAGTTTTGTTATATTAAGCGTAAATAATATAATTTTGGTTGCAAAAGTTCTAGGTATAAAGTAAGCCTGTATTGATTCTTCTAGAATTCGATTATAAAAGAATATCTAGTTTTATATACTCCAATACAGAGTCCCATGTTCCTCAATATTTGTTACTACTATTGGTATAATAAAATAGTTATTAATAGTACACAATACAGAGTACTTACATCTTATCGCAAAATTAGACGAAACCCTAAAAGCAAAAGAACTACTGATTTTGTTACCTAAACTGTATTACGAGAAGATTAAACAGATAGAACCGTATATTAGATCAATATGTCCTTTATTACATTGTTACGATAACTCAGATTTTTATCTTGCATATATTTTATTAAAAAGTGGCGAGCGAATGGTAGAACCAGTAACAGTAATCTAATTTCATTAAGGCTAAACAAGCCTATTTTCCCGGTAATAGCAATGGAATTGATGCTGCTTTATCTACGTTTAACATACCTTTTCTTTTGAAACGTCTAATGTGGAAGGTCAGAACGGTCGCCACGGTGTGTCTCGTTACGCTTTGTGCTATATGTAACGTGTAACGCAGTGTGGCAATGTGTCAGCATGGGCAAATATCTACGATTCTCTGACATCGAAGTTATTTAGTAACCATTATTTTTATAAAAAATCTAATTTTTTACATTTACCAGACGTTTAGCGACTGCTTAATTTTTTCTGTCATTGAAATTCTTTTAAGTAAAATATCTCACTACGTGCTCACTTCTTTTTATCTCATTCCAACAAATAATCACCAAATGAAAAAAAGATTCGGTCCCAAATGCGTAGGTATGTATCTAGCCTCATGTTTCAAATTGTGATCCGTTACTGTTTCAGGAGGATTAAGATTCAGATGTGTTTATGTTATTTATACAATGAACATAAATAAATACCAAATACGTAGGTTACATTGCAAAATGTTATTTTAATTTAAATAATATATCATAGTTTCTGTACAATAATTCTCCGTGTGGTGACAGATTAAAATATGCAAGACAACACACTGCACAGAGACGGGACACTTGAAACAAAACCTATACCAAGGCCTCTGGCCAGTGTGGTTTAGTAGGCTAAAACTTCCTTGTTAAAGAGAGGCCTAAGTCCAGCAGTGGGCTGTTAAAAGCGGTTAATGATGATGATGACGATGTACGATATTTATTTACATTTATTTACAAAACAGAATAAAAGTTTGCACAGCAACTTATATAGAATAAAAAATTAGGTCCATTGTAGATTAAGATTTAATAGATAAACTAAACAGTTTATTAGTTATAAAGTTAAGATAATTAAGTTTATTTCACTATGTTAATCTGGGTGAAATCAATTGGCGACTGAAGTGGATTTTAGGATTTTTTCACCGTTTGGCAAGAATTTCAGATAGAAATCACCCTGGTGAAACAATTCGTTATCAGCGATGGCCTTTGTTCATGTCGGAATTAATGCACCCAGGTGAAGAAAGGTATTTTTTTATTCATCTTCTGTACACTCATCACCCAAAATACCCACATAAAGTTTGATAATAAGAACTTTCAAATTTAAAAACAATTTAATTTATAAGTCAGTTTAATGTTCTTTACATAATTTATGGACATTGTTTTAAGAGACTATTAATTTTCATTAATTAAAGATTAATTTAACTAGTATTGATTGTTTTATTAATTGAATTTGTAAGAAACTTTTAACAAAAAGATTTCATTCCGTTATAGTTAGCAAATTCTAAAATTAATTTTATAGCTACCTAATTATCCTCGTAAATCCTCCTAAATAACGTCCGTGTGGTGACGGATTAACAATACGTATTCTATTCATTCCCCTATTCATACCCGCGGCATGGTCAGAGGTGGTGACACTAGCATGACACGACATTATGAATTCATACCGTGGGTGTCATAAGAGACGACTAAGGGAACAGACTATTCAGGCAAACATCACTACAAAGAGAAGGAAAACCTGAAACAAATGCTTTTTTTTTAACGTGTGGAAACCCCCTCGGGCCTTTACCCCACCGGGTTTTACGGTGGGGTGGTGTGTCGGAATCGGACCGACTAAAAGCATACGGTGTGCCACTCTGCACCTGACATAGGAGGGATCCGGGAACAGCTGTTATTACGACATCCAGAATTTGAAACAAACCCTATTACAACCCGTCTGGCCAGCGTGGTATAGTAGGTCAAAACCTCCTTGTTAAGGAGAGACCTATGTCCAGCAGTGGACTATAAAAGTCTGTTACATGAAATATCTTCAATAATTTTTTATATGAATATCGTAGTTTTAAAATTACCATAATATCCTTGTTAACAACTAAAATGATTTGGTAAGAACTAAACTTTATTGACTACGAACTGATTATTAGGGATTCAAACCCCACACAAGACGTCACTTTGTGTGGATTAAAAATTGTTGTTCTGAGTTTGGTCCTCCAGAAGTCCTCCATAAAGAGGGAATATTCCCAGTGCGGGAGTTGTCTTATAAAAAAAATGTATCATAATTTATATTATTAATTTCTGATAAGTTACCAACATTTGTTTACACTAAATAAAATAATAGAAAACAGATAACAAAAAATTTTCACTTTTTGTAATAATTACAGGTAATTATAACATTTACAATTATGGTACATTATGGGGCTCATAAGCAATTACTAGAACAGTTATTCGTTTACAACAAGTGGTGAAGGCTGTGCTACCCCCTTGACACAGAAACAAATTCTCGGGCACTGTTCCGCCCTTGTTGAAACTATTATAGTGTGGCTCGATATATTTTATTCTTTTCTACAAATATGGTATGACCTCCATGTATATTAGTTGATTTTAATTTTTACTAGAAAATGTTGAAATTGAAATTTGACAAACCGCCCAGGCAGAGCAAACTGCTAGCATGTGCTGGACCGAGTTCTCACTGCAGTCGCAGTGGTGACAAGCTGTATTTAATTCTCTCCTATGGACTGAATGCAGTTACTTTTCGAAGCAGCCGTATAGAATCCCGTGCCCACTCTACAATGACCGGCTAGAGAACCTTCACGGCTGCAAAGTCAACATGTAGAGTCTTCAGCTGGGATGGCCAACCATCTATCGTGGCTCGACGAGCGACCTCTCGGCACTCTCGTGCCTCTTCGCACGAGGGCTGTATACCGCTACTCGCCTGGAGCAGTCTGTTTACCATAGCACAGGCTTTGGGTAGTTTTTTTTTTTAGATATATAGATATAATAGATGTAATAGATTTAGATATAAATGGTGATAAAATACAGACTCTCTCTTATTTTGTATTACAATACATACACAAAACAGTTAATATCAAAAATTACGTTTCAGTAGTGTCATGATATACCGTCGTGTAATATCGAATAAGTTTAGAATAGGTACGATGTATGAATGTAACCCTTAACGGTTCTTCTCTTCTTGGCAGGCGGCCAAGAGAAATGTAGGCTGAAAAGAGTCACTCTAAGTTGTTAACATTTACCGGACTTCATTGTGCCAAGGTTGTAAGGTTTAGAACTTTATAAGTGACACATTTATTTCTCCACTTTATTTCATTTGTAATAAATAGGTGCGCACGAACAATATTTTATTACACTGCTTTTATGTTGAACTAAGGAAACGTGTGCCGCGAGTAATATTTATGTTTATCGTGCTTGTATCCTTCACAAACACACTTTACACATATATCAACTCTAGGGTTCCATTTATTTCAAAAGAGTTTTATAAATTAAAAATAAAAAACTTTTTTATTTACATGATGGAATAACTTCATAGATATCTTATACTTTTAAAGTGACGACTGGGACAGCTGTACTCTTACACCTTAAATATAAGCCTTATGTTTCGTTACTTGACTTTAATTGGGTGCATGAATAGATATTTGCATTCATTCGCAACTCTCTGTAACAATTGGGTTCATTTCTAGCCTCTAAGTTGGCATCCACATTCCACCAGAGAAGATCATCGTCCTTCAGGTGCATTTATTAGAGAAACATCTACAGAACAGCGCTACCTCTCGGGTTCCTCAACCATTCGAGTCAGCCTTTATAATAATACTTTTTACGGTAAGACAAGTTCTCCTACAAGACACTTAAATTATTTAATGACACTCTCATGAGGTGCAATCATAATAATACGGACTTTAGCGTTCACTAAAGCCCAGAAATAATTAGTCTTCATAAATGTCACAGACAAAGAAAAATTAACAGTAATTGTGGTCGTAATAAAATATACGGCACGTATTATCCCTCTTTCTCATCTTCATATGTGAACTATTTGACATTAATATCCACAATGCAAAGATAACATTGTCCGCGGATGACACTGTAGCTGAAAATTGGTTCCAGCTAGAAAAAAAGGTACAATTCGTATTCAACAGAACACTAAACTGGCTCAGTAGCCTCAAACTTACATTCAATACTTTCAAGACATTAAGTCAGTACAGTCTCTCAGCCACTCATCTCAATTACTGTAACAGCACACTCCTGTCACAACTGTCCAAACTTCTTATAACTGTCCGTTGTTAGCCTCTGTAGACTATGTATAATATCTAAGTGTGACATTGGATAAAAACTTTAAGTCCCATATAAACACTCAAGCAGCCAGAGTCCAGAACCTCATACATAATTAAGACGTTTCGAACTGAGCTTATTATTCTTTTATGTGCAATGTCTATTTTGCTTCATGCCAATCTACTATTACATATTGTGTCTCATATTGGGCTGGTGCTGCTAAATCAATTATAAACCTGTTAGAGATAGCACATAGAGCTGTATTAAAGGTGGCTCGCTTTCGTCTTATGACATTTTCTACTATTAAATTGTATGGTGAATAGAATATTCTAAACAAAAGACAGTACAATATTATACTATAAAAGCAGTTCTTCTGCAACACCATCTATAAATGTAGAAAAGATCTGTACAATATGAGCGTTCGTCTTTCGTTAAAACATTCTTATAATATTTTTGCCCTTCTTCATATAACAAAATAAATAAACCTTATCTCGTGTACGGCTTAATATACTACAACTGCAAGAAAATAATATACTTGTTTCGTCTCCAATATTTATACGAAGAAACAGAAAAAATGGTTATTTAATTTTCGACGACAGGCGCGCGATGCAACCACATATGCTCACCACAGACACAATTCATACACACGCACTCGCGTATTCACTAACACATACACACACGTAGTTCTTAATTAGTGCCTTGGTTTATTACTTGTGTTTCTTTTTGTTTGTTTTTCCCTCTTTTATTTCTATTTGTAGCATTTTTAAATACAAATAAAATACGAATATACAGCAATAGCGTATCGTAATTTATTGGGGGTTTGGAATTGTCACTTCTTAACACAAGTTGCAACGTAACCTGGTTAGAAAATCAGAACTGCACCCACCATAGTTATAGCATGTAAGTCATTTTACAATATAGAAATTATTTTACCCCTGTATTGCAATATTATATTCATACTGTCCTTTTAAAATTAAGTACTTAAAATATTTGTATAAGCAGTTAAAGTGAAGAAAAGACACACTTTAAATGATTAGCATTAACTATTACTCGATTTTAAGTCATTTTTTCTTTCTAAATCATCAAAATTAGTCATGTTTCATTACGTCCATATTATCTATTTTATTTATATTATCTAATTAACGGGTATATTTTAAGGTAACAAACAATAAATATATATAACAATAAATATTTTATAATATTTACTTTTGTTGATTAAGATGATAATGCAGTCTATAACGAAAGCCAGCGCAACCTGGTTGATATATCAAGTGTCAAAGTTACTAGATAATTGGATCTTTAAAATTTACTTAGAAAACAGGTTTCATTAAATTTTATTTTGGAGTATTTTTTACAAGTCCATAGATTATTTTATCGAACACTTTGTCATCAGACTATTTCCACTCCAATAACAAAGATCACTCAAACGAAATTCTACAAATGTAAACGTAACTAGAAAATTAAGACTGGTCACATGGTTAAAGCAAAATAATCGCCAATAATACAGTACAACTTTATAACTGCATTTGATTTGTTTATAATCTCCGTAAATATGATCATGTATCCTCTTTCCGTTAGCAGCTCAATTGGCTACCAATTTGTCTACGCCGAAAATTACGCGCGCTCACAGTCCTATGCTCTATACTTAATAACCCATCTTCGCCAACATATTTAAACTGCTATTTCCAACTCTTATGTAGCAATCACGACAGAAAGTTTCGATCCTCTAAAAATCTTCTCCTTCGTTGCCCTTTCCATACGTCCGAGCTTATTGGCTCATCTTTCTTTGTGCAGTCCGTTCTTCTCTGGTTCAGCTTTCCCTCGAAGTCAGCATGGCTACCAACGCTTTTTTATTCAAAAAAAGTGAAACAGTATTTACTGAAACAGCTGGCAGAATCAACCAATATATGATTATCATCTTATACTTGTCATGATATTTATTTGTGTATGTATGTATGTATATAGATTTATATCAACTTAAGTATGTATATGTATTATATGTATTTATGTATTTGTACAAATTTTAGTATATGATAATTTTGTATATGTCTACTTCTTTTATTCAACATCACCTGAAATGCACCCACTTCCAATTTTCTCTGCATCACGAAAAGGTTGACTGGTAGACTATGCCTTAGGCATTAAGTCCGTCTATGTACATAAAGTGCATTATGTATAAATGAATAAATACAAGAGAATAGAGCCGCTAGTGATTGTAGAAAGAGAATCGACGTAAAATACTTGCATTTTGGCTAAAAAGGCTGGTTAGAATCTAAGTCTTTCTCTCTAAACTACCGCCAATGTATTTAATTTAATTTTAAATTCATTCTTACTACTTGGCCATACTGAAAAATAAACGGTCCATTTATAATTTAATCAACCGATAGCGTTTTCTCCACGATCTTTCAACGCCATACTTTAACTGTTCGGTGTCTTCGGAGATTTACGAGCTGTCTTTTCAGCAGCTAGAGGATTTAATTTACTTTTACAAAGAGCCCTTTTTCTCCTTTGATGTTCTCGTGGTGTTAAAAGACGACGCTCGGTTAACGGTAGCTACTGTTGTGATATTTCTACATAAAAGTTGTTGGGCACACTAATTTTTATTGTTCCTTTAATTGAAATTATTTTGCATTAATTTTTTCCTTTACTTACTCGTGTAAATTTATAAATATTATGTTTGTTTGTACAGTATTGACGTTGACACATGATTTACTAACGACTTCAAATGTTATTTTTATTCACTTTTTGTATCATTTTTGTTCGTCATTTCTTATCAATGCGATCACATTATACTACAGCAAAGTGTACCAGAACGCTACTGTCATATTATTTTTGCAGCATCAAAAGCCTTTAATAGTTCACTGTTAGACACCTAGGCCTCTTCTTAGAAGGAAGGTTTCAGCATACTATACTACGCTGGCTAGATGGGTGGGGATGGAGTTTGTTTCAAAGTTTTTCTTTTCCTTGGAGTGCATAGATATAATTATAATTAATAAATTATTATAATTAAAGCATACTTTTATTTTATTTAACACTTTGCAACATGAAAATTTGTTTAATTCGAGTACCTAACTTAACATTACTGCATGTGTTGCTTGCAACTTCATTGTTTTCGTTTGGAATTACACTGACACATTTTAAACCTGTTTGATTACTCTCTTCACAACTCGAGACATTTACACATTGTAGACTTAACAAAATTGATGTCGCTATATTCACGCTTTTAATTGCCTCCGTGAAACATCCTCAAAATAAGCATCTGAACAGAAACAACTGTGTCTTAAATTAATTAACAATAAATGTTTGTAGATATTCTGTTAACATTTTAAATAAAATCTAAAATCAAATCAATACTACCTATATTTGATAAAAGTCATCAACAGTCTCGCTGGCCAGACGAGTTGGAATATAGTTTGTTTCAAGTTTTTTTTCTCTTCGTAGTGATATATTTTGAATAGTTTGTTCCCTTAGTCGCCTCTTGCGACATCCACTGGATGAATAGGGGCGGTAACACTACCACACGGACGATATATTTTTTATTATTTATTTATATTTGATAAATATAGAGAAATAAAATCAATTTGATTATAGAACTTTTTCATGTCACAAGTTGGAGGACTAACGAACAGCCGAACATACGATAATTGTGTCCCTTGCCTTCAAAGTGAAAATACACTACTCTACTCTACTGCAACTCTAATTTATTTAGAAATACTGAAAGCGACATGTTTTTTCATATGTTAATTGTACGAGACAAAACGTTATTTAATAAGTTCATATATATATGTATGCAAGCATACATACTCGCATACGACTTTCTTGCCTGGTTTACTCAACTGCCAGTTTTTTTTTTAGTGGAAGTCTGCTGGTTTTGTATACTTTGGACAATTTTTTTTTCAGACTATTGTTAATTGCACCATGGTATGTTCTGTGGAGAATGCTTCTTGGCAAACGTAGTGTAGAATGCCCATGGGCCAGGTGGAGTGAAATTTGCGCAAGATGGCTGGCAGGAGTTGGATACACGAGGCTCAAAATCAATCAGAGTGAGCTGCAATGATGGATGCCTATGTTCAGTAGTGGACTGCAATAAGCTGATGATGATGATGATTGCCTGCAATATTAGCCCCTACACACCATTCCAATAACCTTCACCTTATATTTGATTGATTACTCATTCCAGATTCACTCTTTCTCCGTACATAACTCACCTGAGTATACCCTAAAATACAAGTAATTCAAATTTAGACAGTATATTGCAACATTCCGTTTTCAGAATATTTTCAACTCTTTGGTCAAAATTAAATAGAGTTCTTGGTCAATATTAACATAATACCAGTTGAATTTAATTTGTTTGACATGGGTCGTATGTCCATACCACGCGTCATATACGAGCTTATAAAGTTTACCTTCCGTACACTGCATTGAAGTTAAATTAACTTTCAGAAGCTGCTGCCCGGGTAATAAATTTTGATGTCTAATAAAAATGTTCATTTCAAACGAGGATTTGATTTTTCTGTTCTATTTAATCTTAGTTAAATAATATCTAGTATAATAATGAACGAAATCAAGGGTCGTAGGCGAGAAATTATACTATTGCTCTTTTTAACAAATATGTATCTCTCCAAGCCGCTCTTAAGTTTCTTAAAAAATAACAATTCTTTAAAACTAAGTATAGTGTCGCTATGAAGCAAACTATATCACGATTCAACGTTACCTAACAGCGACATCTATCGGTTTCACTGGTAAGCAATACAACAACAACTTATATTTTAACTTACACTTATGTTATAATATAACTTATATTATATTTACTTTTATGTACAATTGAGTATTAACACTTGTGGTTTATCTGAACAAATAGTATGATCTACGAGTATATGTTGTGTGTGTTGCTTTTATAGATTTCTCACAATTATCTTAACTTTCACATCTCTATCTATATTAAAATGAATAACATTTCATTTGGGTATGTGTATTTATTTTACTTTCAAAAATTCTGTTTTTATTTTTTTATTCATATTTTCCAACGCTTGTCATTCACTTTAACACTACATTTCTGGAAATCATCTTTAAGTACTTAAGTCTGTTCGAACTTTCCGACAGCGTTGTACTGAAAGTCAATACTCTTATCTATTATTTTAGATCTGATGACAATTTTTAATGTTGAATATTGTTTAGCATTTAAAGTTTTTTTTCTAGAATATTCGTCACTTTTTAGTGAGTAAGCACTTGTCCAGGATTCAAGGCTACTTATGTTATCGATAACTACACTTTTATTGTGGTATATTCATGAAAGCTGAAGTAAGGATTAGTGAAATCGTGGGCTAAACTAATGTATAATACGTTCAGTAATAGTCTAACATAAAGGATTCATTAGGCTTATTTATTCAACTCATGTATATGCTTATGTATTTTAAATAGGTGTTTTATAAATCAGAGCGCAGGCAAACACCAGAAGTTCAGAAGCAAATAGCAAAAGTATTTAAATAAAGAAAACCACCTACGGACCGTTTAAATATTAACAACATATCAAGATTTACATCACGATTTTGTTGAAAGTAAAATCTGGGCATTTCTTTTAAATCACATGTAGATGTAAGTGCTTAGGTATTCACTTCACAGCAGCATTATTTAAGTAAAGTGGTGTGTATTTATTTAAGGTTTATATTTTAAAAATGTTGGTGAGGTATTTTCACTTCACAGCAGCATTATTTAAGTAAAGTGGTGTGTATTTATTTCAGGTTTATATTTTAAAAATGTTGGTGAGGTATTTTCACTTCACAGCAGCATTATTTAAGTAAAGTGGTGTGTATTTATTTTAGGTTTATATTTTAAAAATGTTGGTGAGGTATTTAAGTAAGTTTTAAAAAATTTACAATATAATGTTTTTCCGAATAAATAGTGGTGTGATTTTATTTTGGAATGGTATTATATTGTCGATAGATACAAGTTGTTTTGACTGATAAACATATTATAGGATTCACTTATACTTGGGCATAAGTGTTGATAGACAGATATAATCTTAAAAATTACATAACATAAAGCAGGAAGTTGTAATATATAACCAAAAGAAAATTGGCCCTGAAATTAGAAATATTTGTCTTATTTATATCTTTATATAAAATAATTTAAAAGTACAAATATAAATATTACCTATTAAGCTGTTCCCGTGACTTCTTTAACGTAGGATTTAAATTTAGAATTTTTAACTTGGAGACGTGGTTGTTACGTGTCGTTGTGGAAAAACCGGGATAAAAGTAGCTTATATGCTGCTCAGTAACCTCCTTTATCTAACAGTGAAAGTTTCATTAAAATCTGTTCAGTTATACCAGAGATTAGCACGAACGAACAAATAAACAGAGAAACAGACAAAATTTTAAAAAAGGTGGTTTATGTTTTATTGTCGTGTAAGGACCTTTAAGCACTTGAGAAAACGCATTTTTTTTTCAAATCATAGACAGACACTTCAATATGATTCGTATATATTAAGTACAACCACTTAGATTTGAATACTAATTGAAAATTTATTTCGCTTTGTGTAAGCCAATAATCTATAGCTATACATAGTTAGGAAGTGTATATCGTCCCAATCAAATAATATCCTCAGATCATATTTACGATATTGACAAACCATATTTTCTCACTCATAAATCTACGACGTTCTAATTAAATACGGGCGTCGTAAATTTTATTGCCACATACGAGAGACCACTTGCTCGCATATATTGGAATCAGTATAAAATTGACTGCTGCAAAGTAGACTTAGAAGTAAAACTTTATATACTTTTAACAATAATGACTTAGATATGTTTGCTGGTTCTTTGGGTTCAGTCAGATCCAAATTAAGAGTGGTGACATTTTAATGTTATATAAACTGATGTTGTAATTTTAATTTAATTTAAAGTAATACATCATATGTCTTTTAATTACAACTAAGTTTATTAACTTTGTTAAGTTTTAAATTCATGTTGGATTCACACATACTGGATATCAAACGGAAGAAATATTCTATAAAAAACAAAAAAATGATTTATGCATGAGATATTATATCGCTTTGGGTAACAATCTACGTGTTTTGAATCGAGGAGAGTAATGCAATCTGCAGCTAACAATGTGCCAGTGTGATTCGTTACAGGCTTTTCAGCCTCTCGGGGATTTCCCTAGTAACATCATATCGACTTATAGCAATCTGTAGCCAAATATAACACTTTATTTTTTGTTAGTTAAGTATGACTAGATCTTCGGCATGATTCTATCTAATTATATATTAACAAATTAGCTGTTTTAAGCAATTCGGAATATCAAATAAATTATAATGTTACGATTTTTTGTGTGTGTCTCAGTAGCCGTCAACCTGCATAGTTACTAAAAAGTTAATGAATCGGACATTAAAAGTAGAAAATGGCCTCTATATTTTTTTTTTTTTTTTTTTTTTTTTATTTATACTTAATGCACATGTTGTACAAAGGCGGACTTAATGCCATGGGGCATTCTCTCCCAGTCAACCTTCAGCTGATGTAGAAACACGATGCGGTAGGTGCAGAGATAAAATAAAAAAGTTGACATGACATACGTTACTAATAAACAATACATATATAATACATAAACATATAATACATGTATACAAAATTAATGCAATATTCCATATAAATGCTTACTCCTTGGGTACTATCGTTACGACGATTCCACCAAATTGTTACGAAGTAGATCACGTACTTTTGCCTTAAATGTGTGGCGATTTGAGGCCATCCTGATACCGGCGGGAAGTGCATTCCACAGAAGAACGAAGAAGGAGGTGTGAGGGGGGCATAGAAGAAGCATGTTGTTTTTTGACCGAAGATTTCGATCATGGGTGGAACATAAGAGACGAAAGTGAGGAACAAGGTATTCAGGTAGCGATGGAGAGTTGAGGAAAGAAAAAAGAGAAGTGAGTGCACGTAAACTACGGCGTTGTCGAATTGGGAGCCATTGTAGCTGGGAACGTAAAGCAGACACATGATCATACTTGCGAAGATTGTAAACGAATCGAATGCAGTTATTGAGAAAGCGATCTAGTTTATTGAGGAGGTCTGCATTCAGGTCAAAATAGCACACATCACCGTAATCGATCAGGGGAATAATTAGGGACTGCATAAGTGTAGCCTTGGTTTTAATAGGGAGAAAATTTTTCAGACGATACAAAGCGCGGAGGCACGAGGTAACTTTCTGGCTCACGTGTGCAACTTGTGCACGCCAATCAAGTGTCAAGTCGATATATAGGCCCAGGTTCTTTACTACTGTACTCAGAGGTATAGTCAGGTTGTCATAAACAACAGGTGGGATAGTCGCCACGCCCAACCTACTGTGCATTTGTTTGCTCCCCACGACAATCACTTGACACTTAGTTGAATTTACCGACAAACCAAATTTCGTAGACCAACTTCTTATGGATTCTAAGTCCTTGTTGATTTTCTTGATGGCATCTGATATATTTTCAACTCTAGCCATTGTATAAATCTGTAGGTCATCAGCGTACAGGTGATACGCACACTGAAGGTGTTGGGTTACGAGATTAATAAAAATTGAAAATAATAAGGGAGATAATATACCGCCTTGAGGGACACCGGTGAGAAGCTCACACCAACTCGACGATAAGTCATCAATGTGAACACACTGTTGACGTCCCTGAAGATAGGAAGAGAACCATTCCAGAACTTCTGAGGAGATCATAAGATAGGAGAGGATGGCCAGTAGGACTTCATGACAAACGGTATCGAAAGCACTCGAGAAATCTACCAAAGCCAGCACTGTGACTTTGGTGTCCTCCATACCTTCCCTAATATCGCCAGTCACTTTGAGGAGAGCAGTGGTTGTGCTATGATCGGGTCTAAAGCCAGATTGTAGCGGACTAAGGAGATTATGTTTATAAACAAAGTGCGAGAGTTGTTTATGAACACAGGCTTCAAGAACTTTAGAAAGAAAGGGGAAAACTATTTCATACATTTATGAAAATTATGACAGGATTCAATAACCAGTTTGATAATAGATAGAAAAAAAATCTGCTTCTTACAATAATATACACTACATAAATGAAATACGTGTATATATGTATATATATACATAAAAAAATGAACGTGTCGACACGCATTTGAAGCATAAATAGGTATATATTCTCATACGTATGTTTATATTTATATTCATTCCGTGTTCTGCTGTGAGTATTTATAAGTTTATATAATATGTATTTAATCTCTGTGTACCTATTAGTTTATAAATTTTCAACACCTCTCAAAAGTTGACTGGCAGAGAATGCCCTGGGATTAAGTCCACTGATGTACAAGTAAAGTGAATATAGTTTATAAATAAAAGTAAATAACGTCAACACACACATACACACATACTATACGTATACATATATATATATATATATACATATGTCCATCATTTTCTCTCTCCGTTACGATTTTTCTAATGCATTTTCGTAACGCGTTACATTTTTCTCAGGTAAATTTCCTCACCAATCCATGTTAAGGGACTTCATTCGAATATTTAAATATTTAACGCACTGCACTATTCTAAAACCTCTTATTCTTCCAGTTACGTAAAAGAATTTTTCCACGCGGGAACCACCTCCAATGATATACGTATGTATAATAATTTATCTTTTATTTTATATTTGCCAGTTTTCCCAAAAGGCTATCTTTGAGAGATGAAAAGACTTATTTTACATTATAAGGGATTGTGAATATCTGGGTTTTCTTAGTGTAGTAAAAGAAAGGCGTTTTTATGCAGTATTTTTATTTCTTTTTTTACATTCATGAGGAATCAATATCGTAAAAAGTTATTTGAGCCCGTTCGCTGTATGATACGTTTTAAAAGAACAAAATCTTATCGCTATCAAAAGCTTTTTTTTATATGATTTGTACACACAATTATTTGGGTGCAGATGGGAATCGAACCTGTGACTTACTACTGATTCATCAACGTTCTATAACAATATATATTTACCATTTCAAGAAAATCTCTGGCGAAATTCCAACATAATTCTTTCAAACCTCACATTAGTTAATTATAGATTCTTGCTTAATTAACAAATTTTTAAAACATATAAACCTAGGGTATCTAGGGTATATATTTGATTTAAATGATATTTTTGTTTAAAAAGGCAAACAAGTGGAAACAGTTCTCTCCATGCTGTACGGTTTTAACCTTTTATTATTGTACTTAACCTCTTGCATGAAAGTGCAATTTAAGACTATGAAAATAGTTTTCAAATCGTTTCGAAAAGAATCTAATAGCAAGTCTCTACTACAGAGTTTTATTTATGCTTCAATCAGTGAGGAAAATTTAAGCACTCCCAAGTAGCAGGGATTACTTGTTTAAATTTATTTATAAGCTTAGTAAATTATTGTTTATTTAGTTTATTCTCTTCATGAAAAATAACTGCACAGATTGTGTTTTATTGTGTGATAGTGATCTAAAATAAAACAAATGCAATTTTGCTGTATACACTGTCTGGTCGGTTCAAATGGAGTAAGACAAACGTTCACATTATTCACCTCAACTGACCAGAAACGTCAATTTAAAAAAAAAAGTAGACAAGCCGTCTTTGTACTCTGGATCAGTTTTAAAATAGAGACAAAGTTCTTGTGGCTGTGAATTAGAGTGGATTTTCATTTGTGTGGGTATCTCGTTAGTACTTGAGTGTACTTCAACGAACTCCGAGCTCCGCGTAACAAAGTGACCTCAAAATTTGAATGCATATTTCTTGATGATTTGGGTTTATAAAAACCTTTAAATTTAGTATTCTGTTTCACATTTTTGACTTTAAATCATTATTTTAATACTGGTTTTGTTTCGTCGCAAAAGATTTCATTATTTTCAATTTTTTGATGAATATTTAAAATATTTATATTGTAGAAACTATAAAATAAATGTTTACGTTACTGAAATAGTGGTAACACGTGATCTGGGGTTCATGTGAAATAATGTGAGTCGTTTATCTAGTACAAAATCATTTACGCAAAAGTTTGTAAATTTTATTTTAAATTTAGCCTTTTAAGTAAACGGTTATTTCAAGAAAAGGTTGCCAGAGTAGCCGATTGGTATTGATATACCAATAAGTTTTCAACACAACAAACACACTTCACAGCTCGTAGTATTTTCTTTAAAATACATATTTATTTAGTGAGTGTAGGTTATTATTTTATGAGAACGCTGAATAGGATCAAATTTAATGTGTTTAAAATAACCAAATAGAAGTACAGATTCTCAAGTGAAGATAGCTTCAAACAAAATAACAGAAATAATAATATGTAAATGACAATCTTATTGTGGCTATAGTTGATAAAGTCCTCATGACTAAAAGCTCAAACGCTCGTATTGTACTAACATATGTACGATCATTTTATTGTTAAGCTATCCAAGAGAATATTAAAGCGAATATGCAAATTAAATTGTCTTATCTCTCGCATACAGTCGTATCATTGAACATACGTAGGGACGCCTTCGTATTGCCATTGTTATGTCTATCTACATGTTCTTCGTTCGCCTACTGTTTACAATTTACATATTTAAATTAACAAGGGCTGAGTTCAATGACGGTCTTAGCTACTGTACTATTGCCATTACAAAATGTTTACACTAAGTCAAATTTACAGTTGTGTCAATTACCGGTTTGAATTGTAAAAGATATCGCCAAAAATCGCCCTAGAAGCAACAACCATATGATTTACATCATTTTTATATATTTATTTTAACTGCCTTGGTGACGCAGCGTTAGTAAATTTGACTGATGTGCTTGAGGTCTCGGGTTCGATGCCCTGGTCGGACCAAATGTTTGTATGATCCGTAGATATTTGTTTCGAAGTTTGGGTGTTTTCTATGTATAATATGTATGTATTTACAAAAAAAAGTATTTAAGTATTCTATCAGTCAGTCTAGTTATCATGACACAAGCTCTGCTTAGTTTGAAACTAGATGATGTTGTGTGTCAAATATACGAAATATTTATTTATTATTATTTGATAATTTATTATAAGGAAATGTCTGTGGCGCTTCTACATACAGTGTACTCGTAAGCACAAGACATAGATAAATAGGTCTACCGAAAATATGCCTAACTACGTAGTAACAAACCACCGAGTAACTACAAATCCTGTATCGTGATATAGAAATTCTCGCACTGATTAGCAAACAACTTCCCAATATCAATCATTGGACCGTGGCCCGCCAGGCATGATTACCTCCCTTTGTGTCGTGACACCCGTTACTTTACATCTGTATCAAAGAGACACTGCTGTTCAAAACAAATATTTAAAAACATTGTAAGAAGTTATATTTTAAACGGCCCATGTTTGTCAGACTTTATTGTTATTGTTATAGTGGACTGTATCAGGTTGAATGGAAATCTGAAGCTAATACACTACTGTCGTTTTATTACTAGTTACAGTTGCTCTTTAATATTAGGATTCTTTTTGATAGAATTGTTTTAAAATATTTTAATATGGGGTGGGCCAAGTATTAACGAATACATTTGAATCTAACATCCCGCGTAAACACGTTACGGGGTTCTTGGGATTGATGCTACTGGAATTTGTTGGGTACAATTGTAGCACATGGTTTAAACAAGATGGAGCCACTTCTCACACATCCAATGAGTTTCTGCCGGTGGTTAAGGACATGTTTCCGGGAGAGTTGATTTCCAGACGAGGCGACATTCAATGGGTGTCGAAGTCCAGATCTAGCTCCAGCTTACTTCTTTTTATGAGGTTATTTGAAAAATCGTATCTAAATCAATAAACCAAATACACTACGTCAATTTAAAGAAAAATTAGCAGAGATGTCGGCGGTCTCACGGTCTTTTTGCTGACGAGTATTTGAAGATTTCGGTGCGCGCTTAGAAGAGTGCAAACGTTAAAACGGTGATCATATAGACGATGTAGTTTTTAAGGAATACATTTCAACTAATTAGCTTTCTTGTAAATATACAATTTTTATAATATATCAAATGGTTTTTTATAAGATATTTTTTTTAAATGGCAACTGATTCCTAGCCTGGTTACTAGTCTTATTTTAAAATAATTAGTCCGAAGCAATCAACATGATCCAGCATGAGGCAGAGATAAATTTAGAAAGGCATAAAACCTTTAATTTAGAGTCAATGTGTTTTGATTAATAAAGAAGCATTTTAAAGCGATCTAAACTACGGAATAAATAGAGGTGACGCCACTCCGTATTGCTAATCCGACATCACGCGGATACTAATAGAGAAATTAGGAAAAATAACAGCGCTACAAAAAAGTAAAAGTTGAAATTAACTGTATTATCAAGTAGTAGAATCACACTGATTTCAGCACGAACGGGTCGGCTCGACTGGGGTTGTACTACCCTCTTACAGAAGACCAACCTAAAGCGACAGCATACGTGTTGTCGTGTTTCGTTAGTGAGTGCGAGAGCAGAGGTTCATTAATGTAGTTGTGACAGTTATGGTGGTAACTGTGTAAGCCTTACAGTACCGTGATGACTTTCATACCTTTTACATCCCCAAGCAGGGCGTGACAAAGAATCTCTTTTGATATAGAAAAAAAAAGAAATACTAATTCGTCGGGCCAGTGTGATATAGTAGTAAACGAAAAAAGAACCTTTGTAAAGATGCAAGCAATGATTGTCATTATAGCATTTTTCTTTTCTTTAAAAAGACAACGCCCGCATTAGGAATAAATTATGGATCGCGGGGGATATTTACAAACATACAAAAAACGGACATAAAGAACACTCAGAGTCAGAACAACAATTTGTGGATCACACAAAGTGTTGTCCCATGTTAGATTTGAACCCACAACACTCAGCGAAGTGGAGAGCGGTGTGGCGACCGCTTAAATCACTAGGCCAATCGTACAGTCAAAGTAGTAATATTGAAAATTCCTACTTGAATAAAAAACAGTGCGTGTCAAGTTTAATTGAATTTAATTAAAGTAGATTGAAGTAGATATTAGTTAAACTAGACATTTAAGGAACATTTCTGTTACGTCTATTAACGAGAACTTTGTGTATGTCATAGATAATAATATTCATATTGAAAAAACTGAACAAGAAAACTGACGAGCACGTTACCACGTAGATTTCTTCACATTTTTGCTATTCTATTCACAAATTTATAAATAACAATACACTCGTGGCTTGTGACTCTTATATTACATATATGTATGAGCGGTGGTACTCATTTCATATCGAGTATCTATACCGCAGTAAAACTAACAATGTTTTGACATTTTTTTTATATTAATACGTTAAATTTGACACATCTCACACAATACCGTCGGATCTCAAACTTAGTAGAGCTATGGTAACAAGAGTACTGATAAATATTATTTCCAAATACATATTATTATACATATTTCTATGTAAAAAGGCTTAGACTAGTTAATTTTAATTTATAATCAAACAATCCAGACGTTCCTTACTTTCTCAACTAAGAATTTTAACACAAAATGTTATGAAAAAGTTTAATTAGCAAGTATTAGTGATCTTTACACCTGAAACACTTGCAGTATACATATAAATATATCAAATAACAATATTTTACTACCTTTAAGACACAGAAGTATAATTATAAATATTGAAAAGTAAAAATCACTTTATAATGACAACCTGTTCCCAAACCATTCACAGTTTTTGCTTCTACTATGAACCCTAGACTACTGATAAAAACATTGATTTACATATATTTATCGTATGTATTATTTATGTCGAATGGGAATAGAATCCACGACCTAAGCTCAGTAGTCACTAACTACTAGATAATAAGGTGATATTTTTTAATGACCATTCAATAAGAGACCAGACAGTAGAAGAATAAAGTACTTGCTCGGCTTTCGTTTTCCTTGAGATTTGCTTTCTTACAAGATACCGTTTCCACCTATTTCTTATCACAATTTAGAGATGGTGTCTCTTCTCGTTATCTTTCACTATTAATGAAAAAGCGTACGACGTGCGACGTATTTAGCTGGCAGCAGCACAATAATCAGGTTCCTAAGAAAAGAATTGGGGCCGCTTTTCTTTGCCCAAGATCCAAGGAAGTAATTGCAAGGTTTAACTAGACGATGCCACTAGCAACTAATAATAACTTACTCGCCTTGCTAGACTTTCTAACGTAAGATTATTTTTAATTGAACTGCCACAGGATTGTGAAATAAAACCTCTTGAAACATAAAAAAACGCACACGTTCATGAATTATCTCATCATATTTTTCGATAAAAGCTGTGTCCTTTCCGATCATATTAATTAATATAAATATAGCTTCTGTCCTTGTGCACCAAAGTTTAAATTACTTTTTGTATAAAAATATAATAACCAACGATGTTCTGTCCTTCAGTGCACGATGTGAGTTTCATAGTTTTGGTCAGTTAGCCAACTCCAGTAATTTTCCAGTCAGCGACTCAGTGAATTTTAATTGTCGCTCTTTATTGTGACTTGTTCAATTTCACACAACACTAATTGTACTGGAGTAATTTTTAGTAATTAAACAAAGTAATGAATATTGTGCTGCATGTTTTAATTAATTAAAACTGTTGTAGGAAGCACTTCAGAAACTTGAGTACTGCGGTGTTGTTTTGAACTATTTCCGAGCGTTTAATTTATATCGATCATGGCATGAATTTGAACTATAAATATATTTGATGACAGTTTTGACATATAATATATAGTTATAGAGTTTTTAGTATCCTTGATAATACTTACATAGACAAATATTCCAATACTGAAATTCAAAACCAATTAATTTTAAAAACTCTTCATTATAAATAAAAAAATAAAACTTCAAAGAACAATTAGTGATGTTATTAAAACTGTAATACATATACGGTCATATGCACGGTTTTAGACACTAGAGAAGTAACAACTATAATTACTTTTTGCCGAATAGGTTAGTCAATATCCATTTTTTAAAAGCCTGCCGAAATGACTCTACTCTGCCTGATGGAAAACATGAACAAATCCAATTGCAAATTAAGGCAATGCAGTATGATGACACCTATTTCGAATGATTGCATTCTATCTAATAACATACATTTTTTATCATATTATTAATACTTAGTATTACCGTTGTAACTCTACAGATAATATTTCAAGATGTTCCAAATTAACTTACACGTAAAATATAACACTTGGACTAATTTTTTAGCAAATTCTTAGTGGAGTCATGTTGAAAATTCTATTCTTCAATAATTTAAACCAGACACTAAGCTCTATATATTTATTTATGGTACAAGATATTCTTGTAATTGTTAAATGGTGTGTATGTCAGTCTCGTCAAACACTTTCAGTTTATTGATGCAATAACCGTTTCATAAATATTTCAGTTACAGACGTTGTTAATGTTCATGAATGTGAGTTTCATCTTGAAGTAGACTATTTTATTTAAGAAAACTGAAAAGGTTACTACACAGTGTTTCATTAATTTTATTTCATAAATAAATTCCTCTGTATTTCTGTTTTAACTGTAATTTTTTTTAATGTATTTCTACCCACGTCTGTGGTTAGTGGCCAGTTTTAACGGAGACCAGCCAACTACACAGGCGATTTAAAACGCACAGGAAGGAATATGCATAAACGTAGATGCATTCGCTGTTTCCTCACTCTCATAATCTGAGGGCCAGCTATCCGACACGACCGGGGAAAGACCAGGTGAAAGATCAACGGTTTTTACGGTTTACGTTAACGGTGTTTAAATTGAGAGATGCTTTGAATTATAAAATTGAAATGTATTTTTTTATAATGACGAAAATGTTACAGAGCTAAAAAATGGAATGTTGGTATAAATTCTACAAAACTTGTGCTATTTTCGATCTAAAAAAACCTGTCGGGAACAGTAATTACTTTTCTGACAGGCTGCAAAAAATAATCCCAGGATCGTTAACCCAAATTAGTTAGGTATAGATTGATTATTTAAAATAATATTTTATCGAATCTAGAGTAAATAAATATACATAACTTTGACTCCTATTATACTACAAGGTCCATAGGCATTATTTTTTTGTTCTACACCTCAAACGGTGACAATAAGACTTTGTGACGAAAAATTATATATTTATTTGATTAACATAAAAGAAAGATTTATTAATATGTTGACGAAAGCTTTACTTTTATTAAAATTATTGTATTTGTAGCAGCTTAATTATGAATCCATTAAAGCAGAAAATGATGCAGAGTTAGTTCTAGAATAGTGGTGAAAGAGATTTTGAGATGATACGAGGAAACCTAGAATCAGAAACTTTTAATTATTGTTAAAGAATCGTGATTATGATGACAGGAAAATTACTTAATATATCTCAATTTCAGCAGTCTTGTTCCAATTGAAGTAGTACCTGTGCTGTAGTAATCAAACTGCCAATAAGCATTTATTTCACACAATTACAAGGACTGCATTAGTCACGATCTAATATTGTTCAGACACAATCCAATGTTTTAAAAGACTTAAAGTCTCTTCAGTGAATTATTTAGGAACCCTGCTTTCCTATACCACTCCTAAGAGGATTTGTACCATCCAATGAATTTCTCCATTATTGAATAGATTAGATGCCGTTGCCCTAAATTGCCTATCTTCTAAACCTTACCCTGAGGTTTAATATATGGTGCAAATTACCTCTTATGGTCTATTTCAGTGTGGTAATTTACTGGTCTCACATTCCTTTCATACAACCCGTTATATTAATATTGACCGTCCTCTTAAAAAAAGTGAAGTTCAGTTTTATTATATATGTTTTTCTTTCATGCTATTTTGTGTATGTGTGCATAATATGTTAGATTTCAATGAATAAGAGAAATAATTTTCCCGTCAGATGTATTTATTTATTTATTTATTTTATTTTTATTTATTTATACTTATACTTAAAGAAATTACAAGTAAAATTTAACGACGGTTTCCGCACTAAGCTCGAGGCTTGTGTCTCGGCAACCAATATGAGAATTCACAATATTTAAAATGTTCATAAAGTTTAGTTGAAATAGAATATAAGATAAAATTAAAACAAGGTTAAAAAAAAACAAAAACAAAACAGAAAAATTTGTATAAAAGTTGGTCTGTAGCTGAGAGTGAGTCTTTTGTGTGTATGTGTATGTGTGTGCATGTGTGTGTATGTGTATGAGTGTGTATGTGTATGTGTGTGCTTGCGTATTATCCTTTGCTACTATTACCCGTGGTATGAAAGAATCAATTCAGTTTCATCGTATGAAAGATTCAAAAGCCATTTAATGATCAGTCGCTTTACTTCTCTGGTAGTTAACTTAATAATATCTGTATGTATTTGACAAATTTTGTTGTACACTTTAGGGCGGAGATATATGGTCTGTCTTTTTATGAAGGTGGTATTTATGGTAGGAAGTGGGATTCGGAATACACGACGCTGGTTCAGACAAATCATTGAAGTTGTATTTAAAATTTCCTTGTGCATCGATGTTGTTATTCTTAGTATAAAAATTTGACGTACTCTTAGTACCTTACATTCTTTGTAGAGGTCGTTTGTTGGAAATCTGAATGGTTTTCGCAGCATCACTTTTAAAACTGCCCGTTGGGCTCTTTCGACTTGCATCATTTTCGTTTTAGCAGCACCACCCCATGCCAGAATGCAGTAGAAAAGTAAAGATTGTGTAACTATTTTGTAAATCATTATAAGATTATTTTTGTTCAGGCTATTGCGAAGAGACTTTAAAATATAAATAGTTTTTCTTATTCTACTGGACAATTGAGTTATATGACTGTCGTATGTTAAACGTTCATCTAGTATGACTCCAAGATATCGAATGGAGTCTGTACGTTCTATGGTACCGCAGCTACAGTTAGGTCGATTGTCAGGAGTACAGGAATGAATTCCCAACGTATGTCCTATTGGGAGTTTTGATGCAAGTGTCTTGTGGAATGTGATGAATTTTGTCTTTTTTAAGTTGAGGGTAAGGAGATTTTTGTCAAGCCATTGTGCAATGAGAGTCATTCCTTGTTCAGCGGATGCTATTGTACTTGACCACGATGTATTACGAAAAATTATCACGGTGTCATCTGCATAACACAAGGTTGCCGCATTAGTCATAGATACATTGAGAATATCATTAATGTAAATGCTGAACAGTGTGGGGCCCAGAATACTTCCCTGGGGTACACCAACCTCGATGCAGCATTGGTCACTAATTGTGGATCCCACCCTAACGCACTGATAACGATTTGTCAAATAACTGCTAAACCAGGCAAGTGTATACCTCGTATACCTATGGCTTCTAATTTACGAAGCAAGATAGGGACGGACACGGTATCGAACGCCTTCGATAAATCAATGAAAACTCCTAAGCAGCATTCCTTGTTATCCAATGATTTAAAAATGACATTCGTTAGTGAGACTACAGCATCTTCAGTGGATTTTTTACGTCTAAAGCCAAATTGGTTTTCTGAGAGTAATTAATTGTTTTCGAGAAAGTCAACTAACCTTTTGTTTACAATTTTTTCTAGAAGTTTGGAGAATATGCTTAAAAGGGAAATCGGTCTATAATTATTAGGAATTGACTTATCACCGTCCTTATGTATAGTGACAACGGCAATTTTCCAGCATTGAGGAAAAATCCCTGCACTCAGACTGAGATTGAAAATATGTGTCAGTGGGCCAATAATATATTTTTTAACTTCTTTTATCAGTCTAGGGGAGAAAGCGTCTAAACCTGGAGAGCTGTCGTTCTTAAGGTCGTTGATAAGTTTAGTAACTTCATGAGGGTCAGTTGGTTGTACGAAAAAGGATTTAATTGTTACATTTGAAGTGTAAGCCGAGGCAAGGCAGATTTCTGGAACATTCAATTTATTAAGCACGTCATGTGCTAAATTTCTTCCAATATTTGAAAAACATTAGTTGCAAATATTAAGTGATATAACTGGATCGGAGTGGTTTTTTGTTAGTTCTATAGGCGCTACGCGGTTGTTTGATAAGTTACAAATCTGCTTAATAGATTTCCATAGCTTTTTGGAATTGCCGGACTCTAGGCTACTATTCAATAGTTGGGTCTCGTGGTTTACTTTGAGGCATTTTGTAGGTTAGTGAGGAAGTTACGATATCTTTTATATGTAATTTGACAAATGACGTTATTGGGATTATTTTTGCTTTCAAGATGGAGTTTGTCTCGTGTTCTCTGGCACCTAATTAGTCCTGGCGTTATCCAGGGTTTTAAAGAGCTCTGTGAGCGACTAATAGTGATGGTCCTAGTATTTTTATTCATGGATGTTTTAAGGATTTTGTTAAATTCATTTGCAGCTACTTCGGGAGCCTCAGTGTTATAGATATTTGCCCAATCTGTCAATTTCATGCCATTAATAATTCCGATTGTATTGGTCTTTAATCTGGTACGAAGTGGTGAACTATTTGATGATTCACCCGTCATAGTCGCTATACAAATATCGTGATCTGTGATGGCAGATTGACAAACTATTCCTATGGATAAGGATTTATCTTTAATGAAAATATGGTCTAAACATGCCTCGCCTCGTGTAGGTAACGTTATGGCTGGTAAGAGTTGGTGACTAGCCAATAAACAAAGGTATTCTGAACATTGCTCGGTCGGTGTTTTAGAGCAGATGTCCAGGTTAATGTCACCACCTAGTACAATAGAATGACGGGCGTTTATGTTGCACAAAGAGCCATCTAGAAAGGAAAGAAACGTGGAAATATTTTTAAATGAGGGAGACCGGTAAATGCCTAGTATAGTTAATCTATCATTTATAGTCAGCTGAAGACAGTTACATTCGTCACATAACAGCGCATGAACTGAGGAGCTCCACATATCTCTGACATAAGCTGTTACACCACCGCTCTTGTTGATTATTTTTTTTGTGCTAAATGAGACGTATCCTGTTATATTAGGAATTGTTGTGTTTTCATTGAGCCAACATTCGGACAAAATAATTACGTCAGGGCAAATATTCGTGCGATTTAGAGTAATCAGGAAGTCACCAAAATTGTGTTGAATACTTCTTATATTAAGGCTTAGAACCATGAAACTGACTTTGGCAGGTAGTAAGTCATTACACTGTTCCAATTTCTCTAGAGAATGACATTTTATCGTGAGAGTTTTATCTATATCTTCATAAAAGTCATGCATTTTTATGATAACTAGTGGTCGCCCAGTGGTCGAAATTCGACCATAATAAATTTAAATTGTAAGTGACTTAATATACATTATTAAAATATAATATTCAAACATTATTAAGGTTCTACTGTCGAAAACTAAACTACTATAACCACAGATTTGACCAAGACTGTTATTTGCCAATCTCTTTTTTGAACAAATTATATGAAATTAAAAAAAAGTAAAATAAAGAATACCTATTTAAAAAATGTTTATTAAAACAAAACATGCTATAAGAAGATGCAAAACAAAAAAATCATGCATTAAAAATACTATCCATTTAGAGCATTTTTTATCGCATATTACAATAATTTAATTAATGATTTAAAACTTCTCTGAAAACAATATTTTTTGTAAAAACTCTTCCATCGTTTGCTAAATGTCTTGGGCCGTTATATTTGGATATATAAAACATTAAACCATCGAATGAACGAACTCTACTTACTGCGACATACAATTGCCCATGTGTAAAAACTGGCCAATTTAATAAAACTCCAATTATTTGGAATGTTTTGTCCAATTCTAGTGAAATTTTACGCATTATGTTGTTGTTACATGTTTGATTAATACGTTCTTGTAACCTATAATTAATAGCAGTGTCAATATCATAAAAATATAATTGTGCATAACATGATGAGCGATTATAAGCCCCAGCCATTTGGCCTGATCTGTGATAAAAAACATCATGTATTTTGAAATGATACACTCCCCTTGTCTCAGCAACTTTGGTTTCTGAGCTAACCATAGCTAAACATGAATTATATTTCCTAATATTTTCAAAATAATTTTTTGATTTACTTTTTATTGAAGGTTCATTTGAAGTAAGTCCATTATACAATGATTTAAAATATTCATTTTGACTTAAGGGTGGTAATAATGTTTTACCTTTGTGATAACATGAAGTGAATGCAGTTCGGTCGCCTAAAGTCACTTCAGATTCAAAAATGAATCCTAAATCCATTAAATGACATTTAGAGCACATTTAAATGTATCTCTCAAAATCATATTACTATTGAATACTACTGATGGGGAATTATTCCTTCCTCTTAGAGAAATATTCCTTCTTTGTCTCTCACTCCGAGCCGTTAATGTTCTATGTCGAGGCATTATTAAAGTTCTTTCATTAAGAACCAGCAATAGCAAATTATATTTTTTTTGTACCTGAATGTTGTTATTGCAGATTGCTGCTACAGAACTGTCAACATCATAAAAATATAATTGTGCATAACATGCTGAGCGATTATAAGCGGCAGTCATTGGGCCTGATCTGTGATAAAAAACATCATGTATTTTGAAATGATACACTCCCCTTGTCTCAGCAACTTTGGTTTCTGAGCTAACCATAGCTAAACATGAATTATATTTCCTAATATTTTCAAAATAATTTTTTGATTTACTTTTTATTGAAGGTTCATTTTAAGTCCATTATACAATGATTTAAAATATTCAGTTTGACTTAAGGGTGGTAATAATGCTTTATCTTTGTGACAACATGAAGTGAATGCAGTTCGGTCGCCTAAAGTCACTTCAGATTCAAAAATGAATCCTAAATCCATTAAATGACATTTAGAGCACATTTAAATGTATCTCTCAAAATCATATTACTATCGAATACTACTGATGGGGAATTATTCCTTCCTCTTAGAGAAATATTCCTTCTTTGTCTCTTACTCCGAGCCGTTAATGTTCTATGTCGAGGCATAATTAAAGTTCTTTCATTAAGAACCAGCAATAGCAAATTATATTTTTTTTGTACCTGAATGTTGTTATTGCAGATTGCTGCTACAGAACTTTCTTTATGCATATAATGATAGTCCGTGTACATTTAAATATATGTTGCTGCTACACAACTTATATATATTACATAAATTTGTATAAGCGCTCAGTATTTCACGTAGTATTCGTCAAATAAAACTTTTCTGTTTGACATTCAACTATGTCTATAACAAACAAAAGAAACAATTTGACCACAGAGTATGTATACGTGTACAAATACTTGTGTATGCGTGTGTCAAATGTATTCTGGTTTGTGTAATGTTTTATTTATTGATTTATTGTACTTATTATGCATTATTATTAAAATCTTTTTTTATATTAAATGAGGCAAATAAAACTTTTCTTTTTGATATGTCTATGTCAGTACTCTATGTCTATGGACAAAATGAAAGTATGCGTGTACAAATACTTGTGTATGTATGTGTGTGTGAAATGTATGGTAGTGTGTGTAATGTTTTATTTATTGATTTAATGTACTTTATAAGCATTATTATTGAAAAATATTAGTGTTCTGCACTTCTCCAACGCATAAACTATAAGTGTGCCAAATTTTATGCTCCTGCGTCCGCGCAATTTTCGTAAAATGTGAATTAAAGTTTTTGTATCGCGTATTAATATAAAGATATGAAAATGTCCAAGGGAATATGTAGATAACAAAAAATGTAGCACGAAAGCAGTCATTAAATGAGAGGTGGAACAGATGACAAAGAGATTTATGTGTGTGATTGTGTTTTTTGTGTATAAGGTGTAGGATGTGTTGTGAGTGTGTTATTTTGAGTATGTGTTGCTTCATATAGTGTCTTGTGTGCTTACCACGTACATAATCATTACTTAAAATATATGCTAGAACGGAACATAAACTATGTACTAAAATGAACTTAAAAACTATCCAGCTAATTTGTAGTTGGAGCAACTGGACCAAGTATGTCGTCCAGCTTCTCACGGTTATGAACGCGAATTGCCTCTTTACCTTCAGTTTCTTTGATGTAAATGTTGCCATGGCGCACCCAGCAAAAACGATATCCTTGTTTTTGAGCACGAAGCCGTGTTTCACGAAATAAATCACGGTTAGTTTTAGTTAACCTCTCGTTTATGTAGATCTTTTGAGCCTGAGTCGTCGTAATGTTCTCGGACGTAATATTTCGCCTAGACCTTGCTGCCTTTACCAATTCATCCCTTTTTTGGCACCATAATAGCTTTACGACAATTGGACGAGATCTATTGTTGCCGGGTTTGCAGAGTTGGGCTGGTCGGTTTGGTCCTACACGAGACACCTCATCCAGATCGCCCTCGGATAGGGGCACACCCATCTTTTGCGAGGTTAATAGAACGATGTGTGTTAAATTCTCATTGTCTTGTTCCGGCATACCAATTATTTCTAGTTCGTTCTTAATTATGTGTATGTATTTAGACAGATAAATCTTGTTTTTTTTTCGTGACACACTGTATAAACTGATTGCTTTTTATCAATAGGTATGAAAACAAAGCATGTGCTTAGTTTGTTGTTTAGAATTTGTTTAAGTTATAATAAATTGAAATAAATTCTTTGTAGAGTATGGTGACCTTAACTCGTAGATCCTTTTCATACTTTCTATAGAGCAGAGTATGTATATGCATCTTATTATGAGGTTTTGAATTAGGTGTTTATCTAAATCACCTTTTAGAAGGTGATGATACCGAAGCCGAAGAATATACACACATTCATGTTTGAGTTTTTTTTTTCTTTTAAAAAGACAACGCCACACTAGGAATAAATCCTGTGTCGCGAGGGACTTTACAAACATACAAGAAACGGACGCAAAGAACACACAGTCCCAGAACAACAATTTACGGATCACACAAAGTGTTGTCCCATATGAGGCTTAAACCTACAACACTCGGCGAAGTAGAGTGCGTCGTGGCGACTGCTTAAACCACTTTTTTTTTTTTTTTTTTAACGTGTGGAAACCCCCTCGAGCCGTCACCCCACCGGGGTTTACGGCGAGGTGGTGTGTCGGAATCGGACCGACTAAAACCACACGGTGTGCCACTCTGCCCCTGAGATAGGAGGGATCCGGGAACCGCTGCTATTACGACATCCAGACTGCTTAAACCACTAGGCCAACCGTGCAGTCACTTGCAAGTTTTAAATTTTCCAAGCTAGTAATTTGAATCGACTACATGAAATATAGGAGAGACTTATGTCTAGCAGTGGACTGATTATTGATGATGGATGTGATGACATTAAATATGAATATATCTCGTGTGGTAACGGATTACGAACATACAGTATCACCACCCTATTTACGCGGTGTTGTAAAAGGTGACTAAGGGACCCATAAGACCCACACAAGACCATATCACCGTAAAGAGAAGGAAAACTTGAAACAGAGATAGGGATGTCTACTCATCTAGCCAGCATAGTATAGTAGGCCAAAACCTCTTTGCTAAGGAAAGGACTGTGTCTAGTAGTGTGCTGTTAAAGGTTTTTGATGATGAGTAAATATATTATAATAAATTTATACTCCTAGTTAATAATAACACATAGTTAATAATAAATAATTGGAGAAAAACTGCGTGTTAGTGTGTTACTTTTTTATCTTAACTTCTCAACCAATACTCATGCAGTTTATCGTATCATATTAAAGATACAATTGTGAGAGATATACAGCTGAGTATGTATATAGTACATTCATATTATTTCTCAAGGGAAGAAAACCCTTGATGCAGGAGAATGGTTAGAGAGCTGAAATCTTCAGGAAACAGCATATTTATGTAAGTTACAGATATGTGAGGTTAACCTAGCAGAATTATTGTTAACACTCGCTAACAGTTCGCCATCAGTAATTTTCGCATTCCTATACCTATATCCAGTATACCAGTGTACCTATATATAGTGTCCGTTTTATGCACATAGGTTTATCTCTATAACATAAGTAGAACTTCCATCATTATGGTACCTAACCCTTTGCGATTCGAACAAATTCGCCAATTCAATGCAGACCACAGAACACGGGTCAGCTAGCTATTTAATCCTAGATCCATATCGTTATTTGGTAGCCCTCACAGCATAAAGTGAGTTCAACACGACTTACATCTGCTAAACATGAAATAATTTATCAGAACATTCAAAATGATTTGTAAAACATTTGGGCCTGCGAGTTCAAAATGATACAAATAACATAAGGTGACATCACTTTAATTTAGAGAAGAAGGCTGTCTACTTAAATACAACACTTACCTGTAACACAAGAGCATCATTCGCTTCTGTAGCGCTGACACTACGCTAGATTTAAAAAGAAACGCAATGCATCAATTATTCAAATGCATATGCGTTCTCTGCTGTCGTTGTCACTTTCACTTACGTTACATATATAAGGTTAAAAAGAAAATATCAGTAGCTGTCTTAGAATTACACTACAGTTTTCTTCTTCCAATAAATAGGAATTAAGATAAGTACTTATTTGTTGAAATTATCATGAGGATACATAATGTTTTAAAGATAACGAAATGAAAACAGCAAATTTTTGTGAATTCAGAATTCAGAGTTCAGTGAATTCGACTGCTGTGCTTGAGGTCTTGGGTTCGGTGCCCGGGTCGGACCAAATGTTTGTATAATCTGCAAATATTTGTTTCGAAGTTTGGGTGTTTTCTAATTCTATAATATGCATATATTGACAAAAAAAAGGATACAAGTATTCTATCCGTCAGTCTAGTTATCATAGCACAAGCTCTGCTTAGTTTGAAACTAGATGACATTGTGTGTCAAATGTCCGAAATATTAAAAAAAATATAATAGTGAGTGAGAAGCACGTGCGCTGGTAGTAAACACCAGGTTTTAATTGTGTGTATTGTAAAATATAAGAAAAAATTACACTTGCCAAATGTCAACATTTTAGATGGCTTAAAATATTTGACGTAATAGAATTTACAAAAATTGCTCGAAATATGCAGAAATAAAAAATAACAAACAATATGTTAATCAATGTTTAAGTAGTAAATACTAATGATCAATGGTATAAAATAGAGAATTAATAGAATAAGGGACTTTTGAGATATCTAATACACACATAATAATCTTGTTTCAAGATGTGTGTTCGGTATGTTTAAATTTCGTAATTATATGAAATTTGATCAATAAGATAGGCTAGTTTTATCTTAAATACTGATCTCAATATTTGTAATTACAAAGTAAATATCATGTAAATTATATGATGATAATATGTGTGTTGGTAACTACCGTAACACCTGGCAGGACCAACTATAAATATAATATTAGTCAATAAGTGTTCAATTCCAAGCACTCAATAGGTAATTAAGCAAGCTAAAATAATTTTCAGCAATCATTTGTCGAATTGATTGACGTTTTCTTATAGAAATTATAACCGTTAACTTTGGCTTTTAAACCTTTCAATAGTAATAATAACAAACTTCTCGACTTTGAGTTTCCTTCATCTAACAGTATATTACGTTTATTTATATATCTAATTTGACTGCACGGTTGGCCTAGTGGTTTAAACGGTAGCCAGGCCGCTCTCTACTACCCTGAGTGTCGTGGGTTCAAATCCCACATGGGACAACACTTTGTGTGATTCACAAATTTTTGTTATGAGTCTGGATGTACTTTGTGTCCGTTTCTTGCGTATTTGTAAAGTTCTATGCGACACAGGCTTTATTCCTAGTGCAGACGTTGTATTTTTAAGAAAGAGACAAGAGAAAGAGAAAAACAGAGAGAATTTCTCAAAAGTCTTATAAATGTCAGCAAGTATGGCAAAGCCACAGCACTCGGGGCAGTAAAAGGGCCGTGATGATCGCCAACCGTGTAGTAAATTAATGCCGACCATGATCGCTGCCTCCTTCGAGCAGGATCAACCCTTTCCCGATCTTGTTTTCCTTCTGGAGCATAACATTCTCACAGAAGAAGACTGCGGCTTTCCATCCCTCGCTACTTGCCAGCATTGCCATGATCAATGCTGACGGTAACAGGTTTCGTTCGATCTGTTGGACCATTACTCGACGCATAGATTCCCATGCAGGGCAGTCCTCCAGCGTGTATTGGTCGGAGTCCTGTTTGGACCTGCAAAGTGCCGTAACCTCCCTTCCTACTCGATTCAGATACTCACTGAAGCAACCGTACCCAGTAATGTATCTGAGTTAATCGATAGGTGACATAGTCGGTTCTCTCTACCCACGCTTCGAAGTTCGGCAGAACGGTTCCGTCAGCGCGTTGACTAGCACAGCCTTGAATTTCGAGCCGTGCCCTTCAAGTCACCAGAGCTTGTTTATGCGCGTTCTGCCGTGACTTTCCGGGCTTATGATCTGGTGCAGCCTCTTCATTATTCTGACCGACAGAACAAATTTAGTCGTAGACCATCGTGTCCATGTAGGCCAGAATGTCGAAGGGTGTAGATCGCGCCGGAATCGTCACCACCTCATAGAAGATGTGCGGTAGCCTCGCACGATACGTATGTCCATCAGCCGCTGCAGGCTCCTGAATAGCGCCGGTAGCGAGAGGTCTTCGCCTGGTCATTAAACGAGATGGGTGCCCCATACAGGACCATGGATCTACCAACCCTCATGTAGAAGCAGCGAAATTCTACCTGTGGTCCCCCGAGATTGGGCAGCAGACGATGCAGTGCAACTGCTATCCCTAGCACTCGGGGGCTAACAATTATCACACTCTAGCGCTAAATTTGGCCTCTGTAATTCTAATTATTATCCTTACCTTAGTTTATTTGTTTAGTATTAGTTTAAAATTAAATTGAAGTTAGTACCCACATAATTTAAAACAAACATCACCTTTTTTATTTAGAAGATCATGTCAGGAAAAAAATTTAAGTTAACAGTTACAGTTAACATTAACAGTTTTACAGATTGGGGAAACTTGTATAGTCATCGAGATGGAACTTAACTACTATTAATCACTTGTACGGCTTCAGAAAATCGAGTTTTTAACTTAAAATTATTTTTATGCTTTCAAAAGTACTGCCCCATCTCGTCCTCAGTTCACTAAAAAAATATTAGGTTATTACAAAATAAAACACAAAAATATAGCAAGAACACTGATTTCTCATTTCTTGACAACATTTCCATTATTTACACCATTACATTATTTAGTGGAAAAGAAACAATATTTTATACAGGAAAAAATTTCTCACGTTTCAGTCGATATTGACGTTACGTAAATAAATTCATTATTAACGTCCAACTGACACAAACAAACATGTAAGTCGGTACAACACACAGATACAAATAAACCCTGCTTAGAAAATCCTGCAACAACATCAACAACCAGGTTTTGTAGGATCCTCAGAACTCTATTGATTATTAAGTAGAATAGTATTAAAAGCCCGCCAATCTTATAGCTTGTCTAAAATTTTTTACAGTACAGATGAAATACAGCAGAGTTGGTTTGCTTTTATGGCAACTTTACGCAAGATTTTTTATCAATAAGATCGGCTATATGACCGACATAAGAGCACTGACGAAAAATATGTAATTTATAATATGTAAAAACAAATGCAAGCTTATAGTATGAGGGTAAGTAAAGTCACTTAAAATTGTATATTTATAATAATTTCTGTCTGTTAAAGAAGTCTGATGTTTTTTGATGATTCTGAGGTTTTTTTTTCACCCTACAAAATCATTGTATTCACTATTCGCTGCTACACAGCAACTTTTGGTACAATAAACGTTCTAGTCTGCAATTATATGTAAATTTTATATTTTCATTAATTTGTCATGTTTATCGAGAAGTGACATTAATAGGGTGTAAATTTATTTAACAAATTCAAAACTTTACTGTTGAAATACCTACCAAACTTTACAGTATTAGAAACCTAAACATAAATTCTGTAAAATTAAAAAAATATACATACATGTTTAAGAATTAACCAGGATTATTATTAAACTAAGTTTACCAATATGAAATAAACTAAAAAATCAAACTAAAAAACAAATTTAGAAGCTGAACTGACTTATGTTCAATGAAGAAAAAATTAACATGAATTAACTTATAACATAAATATTGATATTAATTTATCATAGCATTTTTGAAAAGAAATAGCGACAACAAATTTAACATGGAAGTCAGTCAAACATAGCGATACATTAAAATATACGTAAAATCAGCTGTAAATATAAGATACTGTTGTTTTAGTACAAGAGGTACACCGTACAGATAAAAACATGAAAAATTCGCTTACATTTACGAAAAATACTAGACTGAGAAAGCTCATTTCAATGTAAATTTAAAAACGACACTTAAAATATGGACTTGATATTTATAAATAAAAACAAACAATTCACAATCTTTGGTCGTTTAGTGGTTAAAGCACAAGACTCACGATCAAGTGGTTGGAGGTTCAAAGATCAATGAGGTCCTCTTGTGCAACTCAGAACTCTACATATGAGGCAAAATACACTCAGACCAATATCTTAAGGGTTCAACTATGACACGTTACAGGGTTTTACATTACAATTTCATATAACTCACACAAACGACGACAGATACAGTGCAATGTTTAGCTTGACGCCCATAATAATTGAAGTGCTATAACGGTTAATGTGACAAACATGGAAGTTTAAAAAAAGTCAGGCATAGTTTTACTAACAAAAAAGTGTGTCAGTCTGAATCGGCCAGTTCGTCGTACTCGTATGTAAAGGCCGGCACGCAGACTTTCACGCAATACTCGTCCTCTACGCGCATAATCGAGACATCGAGATGGTTTATGTGATAAAAAATTTAAATATACGACATATCTTGTCAAAATGGAGTAAAAACCGTGGCTTTCCAAAGCAAATACTACGTGTTATAAATAATAGTATCTTAGCCATTATAAATTCACTTACACATAAAGAGTCACTACCATGACGATGCTTCAGTTTTGTCTTGCGAAAATTCCATCCTACTTTTTTTATACGTCTATAATGGCAATAAAAAAGATTTCTTATTTCTGGTATTTAAAGTGCCGTTCAGGGACAGATGTTAATTGAGAATTATTTCAACTCATATTTTAGATTTGACGCTATGACTAGGTAAATATTACCATTGGTAGCATTTAATTTTATTATGTACACTTTATTGCTCATTTATAAATCAAATTACATTTATTTTACCGTTTCTGGCCAGCTTCGTACAGTAGGTCAAAATCTCTAATCTAAAGAGATCGCTATCCAACATCGCGTCCAACAGTGAACCATTAAAGCTGTTGATGTGCTGTGCGACACTTTAAAACCGATAATAAATACAAATTTTTCTTTGTCACTTCTAACCGAATAAAGCCTCCTATTATATGTAGTGTGCAAAATATATTTAACTGTTAACATTAATACATTGATAAAACGAATATTGTCTTCCAATATACTTCATTACGACAAAAGCATACAGATAAAGAAAAAGATTACAATGTCAAACTACCAACAACAAACACTTCATCTATATACAATATTATAAAAATACTTCCAAGTCAGACAATTTGTATAACATCGAAAATACATTTTAACGTTCATTTTTATGCCAGTATTAATATAAAAATACTCTGTACCAATAAAAAGAAATAAATAATAAATAATTTTCAACAGATTCCAAAATACTTTATTTAATTTTGAGTCTTTTAGTATTTCATTTCATTTTATTGATACAGATTTTAGATACGTAATGTTATTTTTTATCTTTCATCTAGAACTCATCCATCGTCAGATACAAGGAAGATTAGGATACACATCTATTTTGAAATAGTAGATACAAGAACATTATTGTGTTTAAAATTGATTAAAACAGTTATAATTCCATTATGGATTTACATTAAAAAAAGAAAAGAAGATCACACCTAATTCTGTTTTCAAATATACTCATTTGTAAATTTTTATAGTTTAATAGTAGTAACAAGTATATGAACCTTATAAATTTCAATCACTTACTTTTATCTTATTATACTTATACTTTCGGTATTTTGACATACAATGTCGATACACGGTACACAGAGGACCAGCCCCTGAATTCATAAGAATACGAAGAAGTTTCTGATACATCTCATCAAGTACAATATTCTTTGGCGAGCCTTCGTTTTTTCGCCGCTAACTAATCTATGCTAGCTGTTCCTAGAAAATGGAGAAAAGCGCGTCTTAACCTCGAGTACCCCACCGTATAACAACGGCCGCGCTTAGAGGAGGTACTCTCATTGGTCTGGTTTATCAAATGATGTATTTGGTGTACTCTCCACTTTTTTCATTACTATTTTGAATGCAAATGTGTGCTTAGGAGAGACAGACGCTGGTCGAGGAGTCTGTGGTGACCGCGGCGGGGGCTCTGGAGGCATTTCAGAGCGAGTTCGGGAACGTCGAGGTAACGTAGGATTACGTATCACTGCCATAACTGGCGCTGATATTGGCTCTTTTGGCCTTTGTGGAGATAGTCTATGTGGTGACAAACGCCCCGGTGATGGATCAGGAGTGATTGGTGGAAGCATTAGTGGGGGAAGATTGGCACAAGGTGATCCGCGTGAACCTCGACGTTCCTTTAAGCCCATAGGAGGTGGTGAAGAAATCGGTACCTCCTCATCTTCAGCTGCTGCAACTACAACTAATGGTTCAGTTCTTGTCAAAACTATTTTAGAATCACTTGCATCTGACGTAATGGATCTTCTAAAATAATTTAATCCATTTTCTATTTCAGCTAAAGCTCTTCTCACAAACGGGAAAGTCTCAGAAATCTCTGATGTTGATTTACGCACTGGAAATTCTGTTTCACTATCACGTTTCTTTGGTCTACAACGCTCGAACGTAGGGTCCCCTAAACCTCCCACTGTTTCAGAGATTTGTCTAGTAAGAGCGGCGTGTTTAACCGAATCCGATTTAGAGCGAGGCTCTCTCGTCTTTGGTGTCGGAGAACGCCGGTCACCAAACTTTTTACTGGCGGCACGTTTAATAGACGAAAATAGTCCAAGTTTTTCCGGCGGTTTGTCCGCTGGAGGAGGGCCAGGGTGAGGAACAACAGGAGCAGAGGAAGGGCCTGGGAGGGGTTCGGGCGCGGGACGGGAAGGGGGGTTCCCCTCGCGTTAGTTGTGCCGAGAGTCCGACGACGGAACATCGCTCGAGCCGGTAGAAGAGAGGGTGGTGTTAGACCCATAGGGATCGAGCGATGACTGCACGGACATAGATCGACCGGCACGCCGCACTCGCGCCGGTGACAGTTTACCAGGATCTACGCTGGCCGGGTCTGCCTGCAACAAGAGCGTTTTCAGCACTCTACTCAATGGACTACGGTAATATATAATACATAAGTATCTATGAATTTTATAGTGCTCAGCGGCAGATAGAAAAAATCATCTTGCATTTCGCTTGACTTTACAAAGGATTTTTTTTTATCTGAACAATGGGCGCTTTTAACTTAATTGTAAGTCTATATAAAACAGACATTTTTTTATCTAACGCTGGATCCCAGTTTTTGATTTTAATATTCCTGATATAAATATATGGGTTATTATTCAACTAACGCAAGTAAAGCACAAGGTAAGACTACCATGAAACGATGCATTCAGCATTAAAGTCATTCTTTGTACATATTTTTCTTCAGGTTTGATACCATTATAGTAATTAAAAAAAAAATGTACTAGTAAATTGTTATTTATCTATCTACACATGTTTTAGCTTTCAAGTTCTTTGAGGAATTCAATGCAAAATATGAATAATGTTAAATTTTGCTTAGTGTACCTAACTCTAAAACTTTATCTTGACCTTCTTTTAGATAATATTACTATCTAATTGTATATAATAAACAAAAATGAAGAGCTTTTTATTATTTTATTTATCTTGCTAATGATAAAAGTTATAGGATGAAACCAGATGGTCGATGGACGGTTTGACTTGTTACTTGAGATAGATATTTTAAGTTTGATTAGATATTTTAAATGGTTTATTATTGATTTTTCAGAGGTTCACATACCCCAAAATAAAATTAGTTACTATTAATCAATATAAATCCTGTATGAAACAATAAAATTTCACATGTTGATCAATACTGCAAGTATAATAATCTTAAAATCATGTACTTGCAATAAATTGAAGTAATTTTTTCTAATACTACGGGGCTTTGTTTGGTTATGATAGCAGATACTGTTAGAATGGTTAATACTATTCATATATAAAAATTGACCCTATAAATCGCACCTGATACGCCAAGGCATTCATAATGATGGAATAGGGCACCAAACCAAGCGGGTGAACCTCCCTCATTAAGACATTTGCTGGAATCTTGTGGAAATGTATGTACTCCAAGAAGTTACCGATGACGTCCTTCAGGATCATATTTGGGTTTGTATCACAGTATTTCTTGCTCCACATTAGTGCAGCCTGAAAGATGAAGAATTTAATTATATAATTTTAAATTATTGTAAATTTTCAAAGTCTACTAAAAAGAACAGTACTCTCTAACTGTAATTTCCTAAGATATAGATTTTGTGATTTCATATAAAATACTTTATACAGGTGATGTAGAAATAGATGCGATAGTTGTAAAGATATTGAGTTTGTCATAGTACATTACGATACTATTAAGTAAGAAATAAATCTACATTAAATGCACCTAATACACACAAATTTTCTATTGTATAGATGAAGAAATGCACAATACATTTAAACACACACATACATACATATAATATGTATATATATAATATAATAATAATATATAATACTCTTTTGACTGAGTTTGCCAGAGTTAGGAATATCATCCTAATAGGTGATATGAATATACACCTAGAACCAATCAACACAGACTCAGATGCTCACGAGTATTTAACACTAAACGCTTTACATGGCTTAGACCCAATGCATATGCTACCTACTCGTGAAAACCGTTGCCTGGACCATGTCATACTAAAAACGGACTACATTAGTACCACCTTGGTTCTTGACGCTTCTATTACCGACCATTTTCCGATACTGCTTGACATTCAAATCAAATGTTCACTCAATGCACGTAAACGAACCCAAGTCCAAGTTGACTATTCATCCGTTTATACCACCTTATCAGAAATGGACTTTGGCTGTGTATTGGACGTGTCCGATGCTGATCGAGCGGCGGAATTGCTAGTGAATATGATAGGCCAAGTAATACAACGACATACTAAAATAAAGCACACATCCTCAAAAAATAGGATAGTAAAGCCGTGGATTACTTCAGGCTTACTTAGATGTATCCGTAACAGGGATTCCATGAGCCGTAAAGTTAAAAACGAACCTGAAAATTACACACTTAAAATTACGTATTTAAGATATCGAAATTTCTGCAACAAATTGCTGAAAAATCTTAAAGCTGCTTATGAGAAAAACGAGTTTCGCAGAACTGAAAACAATCCCAAAGCTACGTGGAAAATAATAAAAAAAATAATCAATAGAGATACCACAGTGAATCCATCTCTGGAACTGCTAAAAACAGATCATAGCAACACGGAGTCTGTGAACGGCGTAAATAATTTTTTTGCTAATATAGGCAAGGAACTTGCACTGAAGCTCACTACTAGCAATGTTTCTACTTTTGTGGATACACGCGACAACACCCTTCTACAATCATTCTCCCTTTTTCCTACTGACACGTCTGAAGTCTCTAATATCATTTTTGACCTCCGTAAGGAAACCGCGGTTGGTTGGGATGGTGTGGCCGTTGGTCTGTTGCAGCAGTGTAGTGATATACTCATCGAACCTATCACTCACATCTGTAATGCATCTATCGCGTTGGCAAGGTTTCCTAAGGTGTTTAAAAAAGCTATTGTTCATCCTGTATTCAAGGGGGGATCCAGAGACGATGTTAACAATTACAGGCCAATATCTGTGCTGCCAGCTCTGTCAAAGGTTCTTGAAAAGATTTTAAACTCTCGTCTAGTCAATTATTTGGAAAACAATCATATTCTTGCACCCAATCAGTTTGGCTTCAGAAATATGAAGTCAACTGAGGAAGCAGTGTCATCTTTGGTCGATCATGTTGTGGATAAATTGGACGCAAAGCAGAAATGTATTGGTATTTTCCTGGACCTTACCAAGGCCTTTGACACTATCTCCATTTCACACCTTCTGCATAAATTAGAAGGCATGGGAATTCGTGGCCACGCTCTGCAACTCTTTGAGGATTATCTTTCTGATCGAACTCAGAGTGTCAAAATTGGTTCGTACATTAGCGATGCAGTTACTGTAACCTGTGGGGTGCCTCAGGGTTCTATATTGGGACCCACTCTTTTCCTAACATATATTAACTCCCTCTGCAGGCTCTCGATTCCAAACTGCGCAATTTTTACATACGCTGATGATACGGCTTTGGTTGTCCATGGAGTGGACTGGTTGAGTGCATATGCATCTGCGGAGCAGGCACTTGGCACTATTATGAGCTGGCTATGTTCTAATTTATTGACCTTGAACTTAAGAAAAACGGTATACCTTACCTTTTCAATAAATTCGTACGGACAGCCCTCGTCAAATATTTACCGCCTCAAAGCCCATTCCTGTATCGAAACCCCATCTAATGCTCAATGTGACTGTCCTACAATAACTAGATCGAATAATGTTAAATATCTGGGTGTTATTATTGACCAACATGTTAACTGGCGGCCACACCTAGCCCAGCTAGCTACACGCGTCCGCAAACTAATATATGTGTTTAAAAGGTTGAGATCCTCTGCTGATTTCAGTATACTCAAAAACGTGTATTACGCGCTATGCCAGCCTATTGTATGCTATTGCATTACAGTGTGGGGAGGTGCAGCGAAGTCTTATTTCTTGGAGCTGGAACGGGCACAAAGAGCTGTTTTGAAGGTAATGACATTTAAACCATTTCGTTTTCCAACCTCCACGCTTTACGAGGAATGCCAGGTACTAACCGTAAGACAGCTTTTTGTGCTTCAGACAGTCCTGAGGAGGCATATGACGCTGCATTTTTTATGTTTACTACACTTGTTATGTGGTTTTGTAATTTTGATTTTAATCTTAGTTTTGATTTTAATTTCTGATAGTGATTTTGATTTTGATTACGATTTTATACTTTAATTTAGTTTTAACTTTTAATTTTAGTTTTTGATTTTAATTCTAATTTTGACTTTGATCTTGTGCTTTAATTCTATTCTTGATCTTGTTTAGGACTTTAATTTTGTTTTATATTATGATTTTGGTACTGATTGGACTTTTATGGAACGGAATTAATTAAGGTTTGAATTCCTTGTCAAATTACCAAAACATGCTAACTTATTGATAGCATGATTTTAATATAACTTATTTTAATTTTAAATCTAATTTGGTCGGCAATATTCTTTTGTGGTTTCCCTTATACTTACAAATACGTGGACAATGTCGCTTTAAGATTGCGGTGGAGCCCTGGTACCCATAACACAAGTTAAATCTTGTCATGGGTGCCAGAGTTCAAATACCAATTACTTGAATGTTTGCTGTTTATTATAAGTAAAATTGTATATAAAATAGTTTTTTTGAATAAAGAATTTATTACTATTAAAAAAAAAAAAAAATATATTGTTATTATTATTATTCATATATATATATATATACATATATATTTATATAAAATACACAGTCAGATGTTAGAATTGTGACTGTACTGCCAACTCATTGGAAGAACTTCGCGTACTTTCTACTCGAAAGCAAGGTGCTTTGTGGACATCCTGATTTCAGCAGGAACTGCATTCCAGAGCAGAATTGACTGCACATAGAAGGAAGAGTTGATGAAGTTGGAGGTGTGAGGATGCAAGAATCGAAAAATCACAGTATTTGTTGATTGAGGATTTCGGTCGTGATTAGAATATGAGAAACGACAACGTGATGTGAGGTATTCGGGTATATGTCTATTTCTAGGAGAAATTTAAAGAGCGACAACGCACTTATGAGCACTTATGACTCATTGATTGCAGGTACCCTTGGGCGGTGGTGTTTACAGCATTAGGTGACCTGTTTGTCTGTTGTTTGTTTGCTCCCTTTTATCATAATTAATTTCATCACAAATTTTTATTCTTTATTTTTTTAATAACAGTTACCAGTATGACTATTCTGCCTGATGGAAAGCAAGGGTGGTGGTCACCATCCTCATTGCGAATGTGGATAATGCAGCATTGTGATCCACACTTTGGTGGCATGGTGAGATGATTTTTCACGCTCCGCTTAAAATTTCTGGGATCATAGTGGGAGGAAAACGCGTGTGCTGGTTATGAGTACCATTTGTTACTTATCCGTCCTAAGAGGTACTATTTATTGTGAAAATTGAATGAAGCTTAAAAGGGAGTACGATATTTCTAAATAATCGTGGTGTAAAATATAGTTATGATAATAATGTGTGGCACCTGAAATTTAGTGAATTCATCCGCTCTAAGCTCATCTCGTGCCAATATTAGCCTCACGACATGCTGCGGCAGCAACGTAAATGATCCAAGGTTTAGTACTTCGTTACCATGCTCATCTACGAATTCCAATACCTGGAAAATAAAAAATAAATAACACTAATAGACAAAAATGACCTTAATGAAAGTTAAATTAATTCGAATGGGATATTTTGTATCTACAACTAGCCTGTTAATAATCTGCATTTTTAAAAAGTTCCAGTTACCCTCAGTTTTCTCACCACTGCAATGCACTTTTTTTAAGAAATATGGTTGAAAATTGAATTTAATCAAAAAAACAACTGAAATGTGACTTTTTTTCAGGATTTCGGGAATATTTAGCGTCAGGTACACCTTTTTTGAGTGTCCAACAGTAATCAGCCAACATGTTCGGACTCCACTTGCCTTGGTACCGTTTTTCCATGTTGGATATATCCTGATGGAATCGCTCGCCGTGTTCATCGCTAACGGCTCCAAAATTTTGAGGAAAAAAATCCAAATGAGAGTGTAAGAAGTGTATCTTGAGCGACATATTGCACCCCATATTCGTGGAAGCTGGTAAGAGGTTGTTGACCAACTCTTCATAGTTTTCGGCCTTGTGGTTTCCAAGAAAATTAGAAACAATATTTCGAAAACATGTCCATGCAGATTTTTTGATCGGATTAAGTTTTTGTTCAAATTCTTTATCAGACAGTAGATCTCTAATTTGTGGTCCTACCAATATTCCCTCTTTTATTTTAGCATCGTTGATTTTTGATAATTTGATTAATACCTTTGATAGAAGTTTAGCAGAAATAACAATCTAATACATGGTCTTTCTGTTCAGACCATATCATTGGAACTGCAAACGGCATATGACGCGATCCTTTAGCCCATGTTGTTAATAAACTGACACACTGTGCACAACAAACACTAGTGGTCCAGGTTTCATCTAAATATCGCACCGGAAACCCAAAATAATTAAAATAACAGTTTTTAACTAATGGTGTATAATTACGACGTTGACTTTTAATAGTAAGTTGACCGCAAATGTAACAAAAGTTATCGGGATGGTTTACACACACTCTGGACATCTTATTACGATGTACAAAAACGACAATCACGAAGAAAACCGTTTTAATTTCAATAATTTAATATTAATTTATCGGATACATACGTTGGTAACCAAAATTCGCGTAATCAATTTAGTTTATGTTTAATGAAAACTGAGGGTGATTGAACGAAACTAAGTATGAGGTTTATATGCGGGTAGGTAGTAGTGTTTAGAAAACCGACTTGATTTTGTTTAACAAAAATACTGTTTACCAGCGTAGTGCAAACCATAGTTTTGACATATTGGACATTATTTTTAATTGTGTAACGATTGAATCATCAATCGTTTTTTAATTATGAATCTTTTAGTACAGTAAAAAAAATATACAGGTAGTACAAATCTGCTACAAATTATACTGATACTGTTGCATATTTTAGAATTACGTACATTCCTGTCTTGAATAAATTGAACTTGATTGAACTGTTTAAGTTAAAATTTGTGCAAAGCAAGCAGCACAGTACTTTTATATGTGTAATATTTTTTTATTTACGGTTAATATAATTAATTACTAACCTTTTGTACCAACGATTTGGTACACTTGTACTGTATGTATCTCTCAGCAGATGCAAGAAGAGCGCACACTGTATCAACAGTTATGCAGCATTGTACGAATCCAGCGCATGCACGTCTCAGTTCATCCAGGCCGTAGTAGTCAGCAGCGTTCATCACACCTGTAATGTATTAATACCGTTAAGTAAAATAAGTTACATATACAACTGAAAACAGGGATGGCTTAACCAAAAGTATCATGGTACAGAGATTTATAAACGAGCATTACAAAATTTTTCCAGAAATCCAGTGTTAATATTTCTTCCGTAACTATGAGAGGATTGGTGGTGCCGCAGCCCAAACTTTATCTCCCTCTGGTACTGAGAGAAGGGTACTTAAAGGATGATGCTGAACTTTATGACTTTTGAGTTTCAGGTGTCTATCGTTGATGGTTCATAAGCGACTACACACTATCAGGTAACCCAACTGCTTGTATGTAATCGATAACCATTTTTATGAAATAAACCCATAAAATTTGATCGTCTATTTAAAAATAAATTAGTAATATACCTAAGCAAGAAAATTGATTTTACAGAACGTTGATCTAAAAGAAAATAAACATTGAATAAAAATGCATAACTACATATAATTTAGATAGCCCGATTAGATAGACTTCAATCACGTTGTCAGAATATATCGGGCAAATCATAAATAGTTCAGTTGCTGCCTCGTTTGTCTAGCGGTAAGCATATGCGACTGCCAATCAAAAGGTCTCGTGTTCGACTCCTTGTTAGGGTCAAAAGTTTCATTGGGTTCTTCCTACAAGAAATACTTTATAAGAACCTGAAGTATGGGAGTTTGATGATGTTTCACGTCCTTGTCTCGGAGAACGTGTTAAGCCGTCGGTCTTGGTTGTCGTAAACATCTATGGTAATCGTTAGGCACTCAGTGCCCTCAAATATGGTGATTACTTTTTTTATTAACGTGTGGAGACCCCTTCGGGTCGTCACCTCACCGGAGTTTACGGCGGGGTGGTGTATCGGAATCGGACCGACTAAAACCGCACGGTGTGCTACTCTGTGCCTGAGATAGGAGGAATTTGGCAACAGTTGTTATTGCGACGTCCTGATCCATCCTAGCGCCTGCCCACTACCACGAGCACCATCTACGGGTAAACTCTTTATTTAGGCGACGTACGGAACACGCGGACATCGCCTCCTCGCGGCTAGCTACTATAGCGGATGGAGGGGAAAACTCGTCCTGTCCACCCGCAGCCACACTCAAGGCGGCATGAGGCGCTGGTAAGCGCCCCTCCACCGCCCGGTTCACCGGTGGCGAATTGGGTTCAAGTGGAGAACGTCCTTCCGGGCCTACTCCACCGCCTCCTTCCACGAAATTACATCTTCGCAGAAGGTTGCGACTGCGGTAAAACAACTGTTGCCACCGGCCATGGAGAGTATGATGGCCGGTAGCGAGAGATCTCCTCCAATAACTGCAGTGCCACATTGCACCGTCCAAGTGGAACAAACCGCCAGCGTGTGCTGAGCAGAGTCCTAACTGCATTCGCAGTGGTAACAGGTGGGACTCAATTCCCTCCTAGCGACCGAGTGCTGGTGTTTCCCGAAGCAACCGTGCCCGGAAGAGACCTGCGTCAGTCGGAACGAAAGGTTCCCGTGCTGCCGCCCTGCCCACTAGGCGATAACCGGCTGGAGAGCCTCCACGGCGGCAAAGCCAGTACGTGGAGCCTCCAGCCGGAACGACCAACGAACCATCGTGGCTCGATGAGTGGCCTCACGCCACTCGCGTATCTCTTCGGGTGGGGCCCGTATCCGGCTACCCGTCCGACAGTCAACCGCCTGCCGATGAACTTCGGCGAGCACCTCCGCCTCCAAATTCTACGGGGGAAATCTGGCCAAGGCACAACCCGCCGCCGTCGACCAATATAGTGTCTACTTTTTTATTTTTTTGACGCGTGGAAACCCCCTCGGACCGTTACCCTACCGGAGATTACGGCGGGGTAGTGTATCGGAATCGGACCGACTAAAACCACACGGTGTGCCACTCTGCGCCTGACATAGGAGGGATCCGGGAACAGCTGTTATTATGACATCCAGATCCCTCCTAGAAATATAGTGACTACTAGTTCAACCTTCGAATTCAGTTTATCCTTAGAGATGTAGAGGTCCGATGTGGGTCGCTTCATTTAGAAACATGTGTCAAGATAGAACCGGTTCAATTAGTAGGTGACCCAAAGTAATCTATGGATTAATAAACACTAGAAGGGTAATGACTAGCTCAAGTATGTTCTATCTCTTATTCCTTAATGCCAAGTTTTAAAGTATAAGAGAAAACAAGCTTAAACATTGTTAATAGTTACGTAGGATAAACAGAACAAGAATATTATAAGTGCTCTAAATGCAAATTCTAAAAGATGGCAATGCAACTTTACGACCGGCATATTATGTCGTAAAATGACAAAAATTTATCGTGAACAGACTCGGTACTTACATTTTGACGTTTACTTAAATCACCCAAGCTAGTACTCGAATATTTTTCTTTTACGAGAATAATATAGTTTAAAAAATAATCGCCAACTGATAAAATATTAAAGTGTTTTGTTTTTTTTGGTATTAAGGGATTACAATTGAAAGTCAAAAAAAAGATTGCGTAATCTCTTATTATCGCAAATGCTTTTATTTATCAACAAGGATTTAATCAAAGTTAACCTTTGGATGTTTATAAATAAGATTTATGACTTGGAGTGTAAAAATAAGGTTGCGTTTCATTTATACTTTAATCAAAAACACCTACGCGACTGTGAGACAATTTTATTTAAGAAAATTGAATGGAGGATTTTAAGAAACGTTAACTGTGAATTACCAAATACGAAATAACTAAAACTTGGATTTAGTACATATGTAGTTAAACAATTACTTATTTTAAAGTTTTCTAATTAAATTAACCAAAAGTAGAGTACCATCAGCTTGTTATATAAGAACACTAAATCTAATTGCTACTAAGGAAAACCAGAGTGAATAAAATGGTATTGTTTGTTTTGCACAAAGCTAATGTTACTGGGAGTCCTTTTAAAAGCTGTTACATTTGTAGCTAGATGGATTGTTAATTGTATGTCGCACTATCAACAAATAGATGAAATGACATTGCTTCTACTTAATACACACACAGACATGCAAATACATCACATAGATATCTATAGCCTTTAATAGTCTACTGCTGGACATAGGCCTCTTAGAAAGATTTTAGAAAGTTTGAGCCTCCTATACCACGCTGGTGAGGCGGGTTTGGTATAGGGTTTGCATTTTTTTGTTATTTCTACTTATAATTTTGATAACTTACTGAAAGCTGAACTAAGTACTAGTAAATTGGTTATTGTTATCGTATTACAGATTTATACAGAAAAATAAGACGTATAAAGGATATTTACAGAAAATAAAGGTCTCGTGACTAAATAGTAACCGAGTAGGTTAACACATTGACCTATTGATTGACTCAGATACTCACGGCATGATTGCTTCGGTGAGTATCTGAATTGAATATAACGGGAGGCTACGGCACAATGCCCCCACTGCAGGTCTGGGTGGGTGGAAGTCTGAGCGTCGAATCCTGGTCGGACGGATCGGCCGAAACCTGTCACCGTCAGTACTGATAGCGGCAATGCTGGCGAGTGGTGAGGGATGGGAAGCCGCGGTCTCCTTTTGTGTAGATGTTATGCTCCAGAAGGACACCACAGCAATATTGGGAAAGGGAAAATCCCACTCGAAGGAGGCGGCGAAAGGGACGCAGTAGAGGTCACTATTTCCCTAATCGCCACTTAAGGGTTGCTGCAGCCACATATTGGGACTTGTGACCGCTGCAAACGACCCAGTGATACTGCAGTGTGGCCGAGGGGTGTCGTCTGGAATGGGGTGCTGTTCTGCCTCTTACTGTGTAGAGCAGTGAGAAGTGCGATAGCGTCTAGCCCTGGGGAATGAGGTGACCGGGATGTATCTCAATTGTGAGGTACGGTAGGGAGGACTCCAGAGGACGCTAATGCGTTCCTGGAGCTCCTCCCAACTGCCGAGGTAGGCCGGCGCGGGATTTAGTGGGTAGACCGGTTCTCCGGGAGTCCCACACACGCCCGTTGCCCCTCCAGAGGGTTAGGCGCGAAAAATATTCCCCATGTAAAAGAAAACTAACAGATTGACATCTCGTGGTGCCTCGGAGAGCACGTTAAACTATTGGTCCCGGTTCTCATACAAACATTTTTGGAAACTATCACGGGTACTCGAAGCCTAAGAAGTCCGACAACAGTTTCTCCATCGAACTTCGATATTAAGTTGTAGTATTTGGGTTGTGAAAGTCTGATGCTATCTTTAAACATTAAAATCAAAGGTTACCCGTACAGTAGTTAAATTAAAGGCAATCCAAACCTAGTGTACGAAAAAGACTCAGAGAAAAAAAGACAAAGAAAGTATCCAGTAAAAAAACGATCTTTCTAGAGTATAAATACGTCAATGTTTCTGTCAGAAGTGTAGGTGGTCATTCAAGGCTGCCCCCAAATTCATTTTCATTTTATTCACGCCATGAATCCTTTTAGCAAATCGCCTTTCTCTCTTCGTTTTACCGGTTCACTGAATCGTAAGATTTGTGACCTAAATTCTTTTGTATTTAAGTACGATGTAACATGTTAAATTACTTGGCGTTCTATAAAATTATATTCAATGATTTTATTGTGAATATTTTTTATTTATATTTATATAAAAATAAATCTATCGATCAATATTCATTTTTCTGACAAAAAATCAAGTAAAGTATTAACTAAACAAAATATTATTCGAAATGATTTTGATAGATATGTGTTTATAAGTATGATTATATACACATTATCACAAAATCTTTTGTAAATTGTATGTTGTTAGCTTGATTTATATACAAGCAAATAAAAAATTATATGTATTTAACTTGTGTATAAAGTGTGTTTACTGTTAAATATGTATGAGAATACTGAAATAAAAGACCATCGCTAAAATGTTAGAATGCCCTTGTATTTAAAAAATATGTTACTCTATATTTAACATGAATTCTTTTCACAGTAAAAATATCTGACTCTTTGCATTCCTAACGTAGCTGCTTTTTTTGAAACAGATATATTTATTTGACTAAAAGTTCGCTTAAAAACTAACAGTGTATGTTTTAGAAACGATAGATATTTACTTTAATTCTCCTCTATTTACGTTTTCACTACTTATTAGGTTTTAATTTCATTTAAAAATTAATCGAATTTATGTTGTTATGAAGCTGTTACTTATTGAAATTTTGCACGTTCTCCGTCTCGAACATTTTTCATCTTTATCGGGGTACAAAATTTATTTGTTAACATTTCTGTATTAAGAACTTTCCAGTATCCCGTGTATTGGAAGTGAGTTACAAACTTTTATAATTAAACAAAGGATATTTGTTCTGAAGTTTAACGTAAAGTATTCTCGCTAAGCAAAAACTTCTCTTGAATAATATTTTTCACATTAAATCTGAATTTATTTGATGCTTCAAAAACTTGAAATATTTTTTAAAGTTCAATATTGTCTGAATTCACAAAAATGTTTTATATTATATCAAGTATTAGTATATTATTGTAATAATAATATATTATAACTGTTGTAATGTATGCTAAAATTACAATTGTTCAATAGGACCGTAGACTATATTGAAAAGGAATATCTGTTTTAATAATTAATGAACTTTTATTCAGGACGCCATATTTTCTTATTATAGAGGTGTGTCCACAGACCATAAAAATAGAGAGACTAGATGTATTGGGAGCGCAAACTCTAGTGAGGTGACACTACGATGGATTATGATTATAACTTTACCATACATTACTGCAAAAATCATAATCTTATATTTAATCGCAGCGCCACCACAATAGAGTGTGCGCTCCCGATACAACTACTTACTATCTTTTTTATTGTCTGTGCACACACTACTGTAAAAATGTAGCGTCCTAAATAAAATTAATGATTAATTATAACTGATATTTTTTCTTTAATACAATCTGCGGTTTTATTTAACAATAACAATGAAAATAATAAGTAAAACTTATAATCACATGTTAACACTATCTGTACGCAAAAAAAGTTGTAAGGACACACGACATTAGCAAGTATAAAAGGTCAACTCACTTGTAAGTTACTATTTTCATTTAAACGTGTATTAATAATCTAATATAATCTCAACTAGCTCCTTTACCGATTTTTTTAATGAATCAGATGCAATAAATAAAAAATCTGCGTAGATTTTGTAAATCCCTACTATTAAGAATATATTAAATTAAAAATTTATATTAAAAAGAAATCACTTTGATCATGAGTATAAAACAAAAAACTTTAATATAGTCTTAATGAGAAACTGGTATCTATGGTTGTCTGTTGATAGTAAAAGAGTTCTGAAAAGCAAATTGCCAGTTTATCAGTTTTTTATAGGATGCGCTTAGAAGAATGTTCAAAGGCTCTTTTCGAACTGATTGAGCCATCTCCATTCCTTTATCGGACTACTAGGCGCAGGTAAAAGTTTCACCCACACGTTGTTGACATACCCAAAAGTCGAACTAAATGGTTTGTCAGTTCGTTTTTGGACCGATCTGCCTAGGTCTATTTTTCCTGATGAGTTGAACTCTGGAGTATTTAAGAGTAGAGTGAAGAGGTTTCTTTTGGATGGGCGTGTACCACCTTCTTCTTTATCTACACTTTCCATCAGGTGAGATGGAAGACAAACACCTATTCCATTGCAAATATAAAAAAAAAATGAGAAAGCTAGAATGTGCAATGTACATGCTAGCAGAATGAATGTACATGTGTACTAGAATGTACATGCTAGCAATGAACGAGCTGATAAATTCTGGATCATACAATTATAATCATGCTCAATTGTTTATGAAAAATGACTCATTTAGTCATGAGCACCCCTTCGCTCGCTCTGACCTGATTTCTAATATCTCCGTGTAGCTTACAAACAATTATAAAATTATATAGCTAATTATTTTATTACATCTGTGCCTACTTGTAATAAGTCACATAATTACATCATACCTTTGCACTCGACACCACTCCCAAATCTAGGTCATAAGAATGCATCATACTTTTCCTTATAAGTTGTATTAATAAATTATTCAGTCGCATCCCAACCTCTGTAATAGTTGACCGTCAAATATGTATCCATTACGTCAATCCTTCGTTTAATTTCACTGTCAAACCAGAGCATCCAACGGACGTCAAACATCCAATATAACAATAAAAGGGGATTCTAAGTTTTCTGCGTGCAAAAGAACTTCGAAACTTTAAAAAAAAAAATATTTAGTGATTGTGATTGGGAACGACATATTCCTACTCAAAAATCCTGCTGGCGGTAGTTTCCCGTTTCGGGTGGTTAACCTTGACTAATGTTGGTTAGGTTACATGATAACTGGGGTCGTATGTCGCCTATACGGACAGGCCTATTCAAAAATATGATCTTTTTCTACAAAAGGCCAACCCAGACTCGATACTGTATTCTCATAGTTTTTATTTAATCAATGTTCACGGACTTAAAAAAAAACACTTCTATGATTTGTTTCAACATTTCTTCCCAGAGTGAGTCTTAGGAAATGTCGACGCCTCCCAGCTGTAAAGCCCAACATATAAAAATATCAGTTGAAAATATTTGCATGTCAGGCATATTACATGCAGAAACAAATATTATTTATCAATCGAAGACTTTACTCATAATCATAATTTTTGAGACATCTAACTTTATAGTTTTTAACTTAAAAACACAAATATTATAATCTATTTCACAGTCATACAGTAAATTCCATTAAGGAACGTTGCTCCTAAATTTTATTTATGCAACGTCGTAGTCATAGGATGCAAACTAAACGAAGTTACTTCACAAACTGTATTAAGGATGCTATTAAAGGTGTACATGTATAAGAATCGTTCGTAATTGTGTTATGTGCAGTTAGTTGCTCCTTAATTTCATTTATGCAGCGTCGTAGTCATAGGATGTGAACTAAACGAAGTTATTTCACAAACTGTATTAAGGATGCTATTAAAGGTGCATATGTATTAGAATCGTTCGTAATTGTGTTATGTGCAGTTAGTTGCGTTGAAAGCTCTACGAGTATAACTAATGGAAATGTTTGTTACTTACACACTCGTAGCAGTCTCGTATATACACAAATGATATGATATTTCATTTGTTTTTATTATCATGTAATTTTAATACGTCCATGTTAATTAATATAATTATTTTCATAGTTTTAATTAACTATTAATATTTTTTTTTTATTGTTACACAGTATGTTTTATATTTTTTTGTGATATTTCTACGTCAAGAGTTATACTATAAACTACAAACAGAAAGTGATTAAAAACAGAATTAAACTATTAATTCAATAGGGAAACTCGACAATCAATTTTAAAAATTAGAAAAATAGTTTCAGTTTATTTTCATTGCTTGTTCTACAATTATCGATGTCAGTTATATTTATAATGTAACTGTTACACCAAGTTTAAGCTTATGAAATACTGCATTACTTTTATATTATTAATGCTAAGTAGAATATATGCACACCAATTAAAAAAAAATGCCATCAGTGGGTTACAAGACTCATTTATACCGACTCAGCAGGAGATGTGTTTTTCAGGTGTATGTATGTATGACGGTACGTATTTTGGAGTTGAAGTATTGTGGATTCATCTTAATTGTGAAAAATCGCCTGTTTTTAAACTTTAAATGTATTTTATTTTGTATGTGAATTTGTCAAAGTCTCTCTACGAGTACTAGTTTATTTTTGACACTCGGAAGGCTTTATAATCAATATATGTATATAATATCAATTAATATCAACACGACAAATTGAGTCCAGTGATGACATGACAAAGTTTCTTCCACTCATTAAAACAAATCATTTGAGCCCAGACTCGAGGGGTCTGCTAATAGACTACAGATCCATTTTTAGCGCTATCATAGAGGAGATAAAAGTAACTAAGTTGTGTACTAACGTTAACGTACAAGATTCTGAGAAATCCTCTTCTAAAACGAAGCTAATAAACAAGTTGAGCTCTGTTGCTCAATACGTGTCGTTACTTCTATTATATTATAATTTATATCAAGTTACTGACAATATATGACAGAAAAGAATACCACTCGTAGTTATGTAACCATAGTAACTTTGAAAATAACAAAAGTTCTTACAAAATCAGTGGCACCTATCACGTACAGCACTTATCAGCTTGTTATCTATTTATTAATTCTAAAAGGTCAACACTTCATATTGGAATTAATCCCCGTATGAATATTATGGACAATATTTCAGATAATAATTGTCAGATAGTTTATTATTGCTTATCGGTGATATGAGAAAGTGAACATCGCATTGCAGACACCAAAAAATGTTACAATGTCATGATATGAAGTTGAACAACACAATGTACTTTCGTAATTACTGTTTCTAAGCTAAATGTAAAGTTTACAATAAGGGATGTAATAAATTTTGTGTTCCTATACGATTGATAAGCAATCGAAATAAAAAAATTGTTAAGGAAACCAATTGTTACCAAGAAATAGTAATGCATCTCGGATTTTCCTTTCTTTAATAAATGATCTTTATAATAATGAAAAATTTATCTCAATTTTATGTTATTATCATATTATTAGTTTTGTATGATTATAGGTATAAACTAATAAATGAGATTTCTCAATTAATTAAAGTTATTCATAGCTTCTTCAGCTTTTAATATTACATTACATCATGAAAGAAGTCCTAGGTATGCATTTATTGATTAAGACCAAGAACTTAGGGCCCATTTTTTTTTTAACGTGTGGAAACCCCCTCGAGCCGTCACCCCACCGGGGTTTACGGCAGGGTGGTGTGTCGGAATCGGACCGACTAAAACCACACGGTGTGCCACTCTGCGCCTGACATAAGAGGGACCCGCAACAGCTGTTATCGCTCCTAAGAACTTAGGGCCCAAGTCAATCTTACTCGCAAGTGGCGCACTTGTTGGTCGATAGTCGAGGCTCTAGGCCTATACAATTGATAAGACTTTTAAGCAATCGAAATAAAAAAATTGTTAAGGAAACCAATTGTTACCAAGAAATAGTAATGCATCTCGGATTTTCCTTTCTTTAATAAATGATCTTTATAATAATCAAAAATTTATCTCAATTTTATGTTATTATCATATTATTAGTTTTGTATGATTATAGGTATGAACTAATAAATGAGATTTCTCAATTAATTAAAGTTATTCATAGCTTCTTCAGCTTTTAATATTACATTACATCATGAAAGAAGTCCTAGGTATGCATTTATTGATTAAGACCAAGAACTTAGGGCCCATTTTTTTTTTTAACGTGTGGAAACCCCCTCGAGCCGTCACCCCACCGGGGTTTACGGCAGGGTGGTGTGTCGGAATCGGACCGACTAAAACCACACGGTGTGCCACTCTGCGCCTGACATAAAAGGGACCCGCAACAGCTGTTATCGCTCCTAAGAACTTAGGGCCCAAGTCAATCTTACCCGCAATTGGCGCACTTGTTGGTCGATAGTCGAGGCTCTAGCAAACAAAACATCCCGCACATAAATAAACATACAACAAACATAGACTCACCACCTATTATATGGGACCAAATAACTACTGGAAAGTGGAAGTTTAATATGCCACTGTGTACCCCTCAAAGGCAACAGGTATGATTTTGTGTACTCGTATGTGTGTTAAATGGTACCAGCTTTGTTTTAGTTACAATTTCTTCTGTTACTTTATTCGTTTGTTTGTATATTCAATGATATGGAATGGATATTGGTTTAGTTTCCCGTGTACACGATAGGGCTTTTAGGCATCCACCCCTCACTTTCGCCCGAAGCGGGTACATTACATAGTGTAATGTGCTCATATTGGAAATGTTTTATTAATAATTAGCTTTGGTTTACTGTGTTATTTGCGACAAATATATATTTTAACCCATCCTAAGTTTGCCTGAAGAGATTGCTCCTAGCAATAAGACCATCTTTAGTAAATATAAAAATAAAGAATTTTCTATCCATTTCCATATTCTATCCCTGGCAATGTCTATATCAAATTTTATAATGATCGAATGATCAATACGACAGCTTTTACCAAACTATAGAATTTTTTTAGAACTGTAGTTTTTTTTTACCGTTGAAGCAGCAATTCCTACATGAGAAAACACCGGCCAACGTCTCTCGGCTTCAACTCATACGGCACCCAATGTCCTTACTTTTGTTTTTTTCTAATCTTTTTTGATTATATATTACATATATGTACATATTACATAAACGTAATATAGAGGCTTTTAATCAAACATGATTATTCTAGCCTCAATTTTGGATTTTTCCTAACGTTTTTAAACATTTTAAATCTGTTCAAGCACCTTGCATCAGTTTTATTAGCGTCTGGTAATGGATCTTGATCAAGCAATGCCTCCATTTCTTCGGCTTCATAATTTGTACGTACTACAGAACGTTCTTTATTTTCAAGGTCAAAGTTGTTATTTTTAAAATGCCTACTAACCAGTCTCTGCGTGTCATATTCGACAGAGCAATAAATATATAGTGACAGGTTACAACAAGAATTCTGTGTGCATCAACTGCAGATTTCTTTTGAAAAAAGTAATGCAATAAAATTGCCTGCAAAACTACTTTATTTTACACTAAATTAGACATTTTCACAAAAAGTTTAAACACGTGGTTGACACTATGATAAATTATTTTTGAAGTTACATATATAAACTACTTAGCTGATGCGTTACTGTACGAAATTCCATACACAAAGTACCGCTACGCTATCTTTTAAGAAACAGTGAGAACCTAAACAAGATGCTAGTAAAAAATTGCCTATATTAAAATATAAAGCTTTCAACTATTTAACTACAACTTCAACTAGTTAACCAGTAAAAATTTAATTAACTTAGACATAAAATGTAATTTTACTTTTCGACGAATCTATTTTTATTCTATTCACAATAAATTGCACTCGACCGCGCTCCAGCTCACTAGACGTTAAATCGCAAATTGAATCGAATTTTCATTTCTTTTTCATTTGAAGCGGACAAATGCTTTTTGTAAAAAAATTCGAACGTAGATAGAATTGAAGAAAAAGTTTGAATCTAATTTGACGTTTTAAACTTATGATGACGTATTATATAAATTTGAATTTAAAATAAATAAAACTTATATAAATTCAACCCTTGCATTAAGTACGCATCATGCTTTTGAATGTAACATAAATGTTCAAAAATGAGCCTAAGAATTTCACATTAAAATATATTTTTATTGGATATTTAATCATGAGAAGAGTAACTTTCTGAAACCTGATAATAAATGTTGGATAATATCGTCTGGCTGCAAAGTTTGATTAAATTTCTGATCAAAGATATTCCTTCGTCAACAGTACTTAAAGAGAATTTGGAAAAGCCAAATTTCCTGTAGGAAGGATATTAATAGAAGAGTATAATTATACTTACCGAGTAATGTTCTGGGTTGTAAGGTCACACATCCAGTGTGAATATATTCGATCAGTTGGCGGAATACATCGGGTTCAAATTCTTCAATGATCAAGGTTTGATGCTGCTGTGAAGATGGCTGTCAGAAATACAATATAAATTAGTCAAACACCAAAAATATCTCGTGGATGATTATTTTATAAGCAAAGGTAGCTGTTGAAAGAAATAAAGGTCGCGGTAACATACAATCGCGTACATTAAATGTACACCTGGAAGTAAAATGTTGTTTCAAATTGTCAAATTATTTTTTTTAATAATAATATTGTCAGAAGAAACTATTTTTATTAGACATACTTTTTGTTCAATTGTATTAAAATGATGAATAAACTGAACGTTCTTATAACACTTTCGAGTGCTGAATATTGAATAGCAAAAACATATTTAATTCTAATTGGTTAAAATAATTAACAAAGATTTTTGTTGTCGATTATTTTAAAGCGCGTAGGGTTAACATCGGTGGAGAACAGCTGTCAAACAACACGCAATTAACCAGGTACAAATTAGATTTAAGCGCAGCATAATAATTTACGTAGGTGTTTAAATTACGCTTAAGCCTAGATTTAAGAACCTAACCTAGAAGGATTTATAATGCTCTGAAGTACTATTTATTTTAATTAAATTAATAAGTGATATTAAACAGTTAATATAATTTTATTTATTATTTACAGTGACGAAGAGTGATTTACGATCACAATGTCATTCTTCAACAGATCTGAACGGTATCCATTGAAAAAGTTATTTTTTTGTGAAATGGCCAAATATTTTACAACTGTGTTTTATAAAATTTTCTTAAACAAACAATAACAACATCGAAAGAATAAAATATAATAGGAGAGTTGAATATAGTAAAAAGGTTTCATGCTCTGCAATATCTACAACATTATCAATAAATAATGAACGAATACATAAAAAACACCAATTTACTTAACCTGATAAAAAGTTATACAAAATTTCGAAAAATCATGCAACTTAAAAGTTGTGGCGCAATAACTGAACACAATAAAATTTCAATTAAAAAGATTTTAGTTGATCACGATCTTATCTACAATGTGTATTAAAAAGTGAAAAATTTATACAGTATGAACACCGAATACTCAAACCGATAAAATGTGAATCCCCTAGAACACCGTTAATTTTGTATTTTACCTCTTGTATTGGTGCCAATTGCTGCGCGAAAGTCGATCTCTGTAGCGAACACAAGTAAAATTCAACGTTAACACTTTTACAACTCTGCAATATGCAAGAACATTTCGCCCCGTTAAAAGTTCACTCCAGTTTCAAGAAAATAGTTCAGAGGAACAAGTCTGGAAAGGATTTATCATTTGATAAAACTTTCCACATTCATGCATTTGTAAAAAAAATGGCATACTCCAGTAATGAGTCTGGGCTTCTTTGATAAGACTTTATTTGTGCATATTGTAGTGTTTGCTACGGGAGCAAAATTTTAGAAAAAATATTATTTATGTTGGTATACCACAGTAGAGTACATACACCTAACTACGAGGATTTTTCATACAAATTTTTAAAAAGTGTCATTTGCAAATTTTGCTATTAATACAATGATTTACAGCATAATATTTCTAAGAGTAATAATATTGAATACAAAAGTATAATTAACAGCGCTAGAGTACAAAAAAAGTGTAAGTACTGTGATTCATTGTATTTACTGAACATTAACTTTAGTAATTAGGATGATGAGATTATTGACAATTACGATTTCATCTCAAACTGTCGTTATGGGATGTTTACATTTAGCATTCTCTTGCAATCCATCTAGTATTGGGAAAATACTGCCACAAATATGTGTATTTACCTGCTGTGCAGCATTCTGAAGGTTAAGCAGTGGCTCGGAAGATCTTTTGAGGAACAAGCGTAGTTTGTTCTCCCTAGGGGCTGGTTCCTTCTTCCGCTGGGGACTGGGTGCTTGGTAAAGCATTTTTTGGAAGACCCTACAGATTAATTTTAGACTTGTAATGTTATGATTAACTTAAGTACGATAATATACGAGTATAATTATTAGAAGTCATTGGAGTGGGATATATATTACATAAGTTCTCCATCATATTCGTCTACATTCTCCATTTTTAGCTTAATGTTGAAACGTAAAAGTTAGATTTAAAATCTGAAAATTTCCACCACTAAAAAATGTATGGAAAGTAATAAATTAATGTTTAATATTTTAATCCTTAATTAGTAATATTTTGCTGTGAGTTAAGTAAGTAAGGTCGTGCCCCGAGGCGACGACAATACTTGGTTTCTAAAATATTACTAATTAAGTAAATTGTTTTTGTTCTACAATGATTCTATAAAATCCTTTGATATTTTACCAGTAATATATAATGAAACCCTAAACAGTACACATGTTCTATGTTTTATAGTTAAGCTACAATAATTTAACTTGTGTAAAAACTGCTTTGTTACAAAATGTTAATATGACGATATCTTCGGATAGGCTGATCTGATATTTATCATTTATGATTAAGAACCATAGCTAAAAAAAATGCTTTCAAAAAAAATCCATCTAAATTGGTCCACCTGTTTAGGCACTATGATGACACAGACAACGATTCTTTTTGCGTTAAGATATAAAACTTAGCTTTAAGTTTAGAGCACATTTCGATTTCTAAAATATTTTTTTTCAATTACTTAACATTATTTGTTAAACATATAGAAAGTAAAAGCTTTCAAATGTTTTTTAAAAATGTTTCATCATAAACACAGTCTTAATAGTAAATATCTGTACTGTAAATAGACACAGTAATTGAGTTATGTTGTTACGCAGCCTGCTTGATTGAGTGTAAATTTATATCTAATTACATTTTAGGCAGTTGAACAACTTTGATTTAATAATTAAAAGTTAATTCTATGATTAGAATGAAATTTTCAAATACTACTTACTAGCACAAACAAAGAAGTTGGGATTCAATCTAAATAAAAATTGTATGTTAGAACTAATTTGCTTGAATGAATTTAAGTTTTTGCAGCAATAGTAAACCTAGCAAATTAGTTTTTCTCTGTTAGATATCATAACAACAATATTACTAATATTTTGTGTATTTTTTCTTAATATTTCTGTTTTTCATTTTCTGTCCTGTGATGGAACTGAAATTTTACAACTTCAGTCATAGAATAATGAAACTCTTTTTAACATGAAAAGAATACCTATGTCGAAAAGGTTTAATGAATGAAATGTCTTACATTTTTGAGGTTGTGAGACCTTTTACTGCCTTTTAGATGATAGGTACCAGGCCCATTATACTACCCATGTAGAATTTCGGGTTATGTGACTGTTATATTCACAACTTACCTGCTTCGAGCTGCTAGCACTGCTTTAACAGCACAAACCGGCTCTCTGGTGTCTCCCACGAGGAAGGTGACGTCACATAGCTCAGGCATAGAGGCGAGGAACTTCATGTCCTCAGCCAGCCCGGATTTATTTTCAAAGGTGCTGAGGTCGGGCTCGGCCTCCATTGCTGCTAACGCCCCACTTCGCATTGACGACTGTTTCGGAAACAAGAAACCACACGTAAATTAAAATTAACAAAAAGTAATTTCTTGAAATCTGATATACTGTATGTTACAAAAAATCAACAAAAATCGAAGATGATTTCGCTTAATTGTAAAAAAATGTAAAGATAGGTTTGAAAATACAAAAATAAAGTATATTAGTACATATATTCGTGTATTAGCAAATAGTTGTTATTTAATATCCTCGGTAGCACAGTGGTAGCGTATGCGAGTGCTGTGCTTAAGGTCTCGGGCTCGATTCCCGGGTCAGATGTTCATATGATCTGCAAATATTTGTTTCAGAGTTTGAGTGTTTTCTATGTATAATATGTATGTATTTACAAAAAAAAAAGTACAAATATATTTATATCAGTTGTCTAATACCCATGGCACAAGCTTTGCTTAGTTTGGGTCTAGATGCTGTTGTGTGTCAAATTTCGGAAATATTATTATTATTATTTTCAATTGAATTCTTTTATTAAACCTATTATGATGAGCTGTTATTCTGAACCTGCTTTTTAAGGAGAGGCCTATGGCCAACAATGATGTCCTTAAGATTTAATGATTACGAGTTACTGCTTGGTACCCGCTACTATACCAAAAAATTTTAGAAAATACCATTACAGATTTTTTGTACTGGAAATTCATTAACAACCTGACAATGGTTACACCTCGTTTCAGAGTAAGAAATAATAATTTATTAAGTGAATTGACTAAAATCTTATTTCTGGGATAAGAACATATGGAGCTTAATCCTGAACGCAATAATCCTGTCTGATAATTATAAATACGACGGCGAAACTATTTTTGTTACTTATAGAAAATGTATAAAGGATCGAGAGCTAAGCAAACAACTTGGTAATCTGCTAGAATACTAATTTACTAATGCCAATTTGCTAGATAGAGAGATAGATATTAGCTACATATACATTTTTATTATTGTATGAAATACTTCATACAATGAAAATAATCAACTTAATATTTATGCAAAATTTTAATGACCTCTGAATATATTTCTTTTTAAAGTAGGCGATTAAGAATTACATTTAAAGTTGTAAACTAAATATTTCTATCTAAATATATACACTTACACCCATTTAAGATTCTTGACAGTGTATGAAGACGTCGCGCATTCTTTTATTTTTAAAAGAAACACAGGAAAAAACACACAGAAGTAATTTAATTGCTCTATTTAAAGAACCAAACGAGCATTCCATTGAATATAGTTAATAGATGTTCTAAATTAAGAATAAACATAATATTCTCATCATTGTCTTTTTTTTAATCTATAAATATTCATATATTAGTTAAGACTGATGAGTTCTTTCTTGAATCTCTTATGTCTTGACGTGCTTACGGCTGATAATTTCAGTATTCTAGCTACTGTAAATTAAAGACAAGTAACAACTAAGAAAAATAATTTCTTACTTGAATAATGTACATGATAAACTTACAAAACTAAATTAACGAAACGCGAAAGAGAATTTTACGGTTCTTTAACAGATTTCAACGTAGAAAATAAACTTTGGAAAGGGTCAAGCACTCAAAGTTACAGGCGGACTCAATTAGAAGCAAACTGCTTTGAAGAATAATACTTTCGGGTGTGAAACATTAAACTTGATGGCACTCAATTCTTCACTAAAATCAATAAAGTAGAGGTGTCTATATATTTTTTTTTGTTCTATATCAAGAGCCTGCCAAAGTGCCTCTACTCTGCCTGATGGAAAGCATGGATAGAATCCTAGAGTTGTGGTCACCATACTTATTGCAAATGCAGACAATGCAGTATGGTGTCCCACACTATGGCGGCCTTGTGAGATGCCTTTTCACACCTCGCTTGGGGACGTAAAATACATGACAGTCATCGTAACAGTGTAAGGCTTACACAGTTACCATGATAACTGTCATCCTGCATCAATGGGCCTCCAGTCTCACACTCACCAACGAAACACGACAACACGGATGCTGGCGTTTTAGGTTGGTTTTCTGTGGGAGGGTAGTACTCTGGATGTCGTAATAACAGCTGTTCCCGAATCCCTCCTATCTTAGACGCAAAGTGGCACACCGTGTGGTTTTAGTCGGTCCGATACCGACACACCACCCCGCCGTAAACCCCGGTAGAGTAACGGCCCGAGGGAGTTTCCACACGTTACAAAAAAAAAAGACTGTGGTAGGGTAGTACTACCCCGGTTGAACCGGCCCGCTCGTGCTGAAATCAGCGTGGCTCTACTAGCTAGTAATATAAATAAAAGACAATCTTTGAAAACCTCAAGTCTGTAGTACATTCTCGTATTTTTGAAATTGACTACTATTAAAACTGATAAATATGTAGTTCAATGTTATATTTTCAGGGCTTAGCTAGAATTTAGTATGTTTTATAAGGATGACTGTCATTCAAACTATACCCAATTTTATCCAATCCGCTTTTAGTTTTGGCTTAAAAGCGGATTTCTATATGCTGAAACAAACTTTTCGTACCTAAGTACGAAAAGTTTGTTTCAGCATATAGAATCTAAATACAAAGATTTTTACAATGTTCTATTGTTAATATATACCTAGTCTTGCCATAAATATTGTAATAAAGAAAAAAGAAAATTGTTAACTGCAAATAACATTTATTACTTTTACAGTGTGTCAGTTTAATACATAAATATAAAACAATTAAAAATATAAAAAGCTTATTCGAAGTGGTCTCCATTGGCTGCAATACAGTCCTTTAAACGATGAGGCCAGTTATCAATAGAAGCACGCACTCTTTCCATGGGAAAATTCTTCACTGCCAATCGTATAGATTGTTTTAGGGACTCCAAATTATCATGGCGTTTAGAGCAAGCTGTACTCTCTAAAACTGACCACAAATCATAATCCAGCGGATTAAGATCGGGACTAGACGACGGCCAGTCTTCAGCTCTGATGAAGTCCGAAACGTTCGATTCCAACCAAGACTGCGTGGACCGAGCTTTATGACCCGGCGCCGAGTCTTGCTGGAAGGACCATACTTGGTTATTGAACATGGTGATGTTAAGGGGCTTAACTACCTTCTCAAGAATGGTATCTTGATACACTTGTGCCGATGTTTTGATACCTTTTTCACAAAAATATGGCTCAGTCACTCCTTCATAGCTAACACCCCACCAAACCATCACTGAAGTCGGATAATGTCCACGTTGCACTCTGTCGACTAATTGGGAAGCTTCCTTAGAGCTTTGAGCATAAATACGGTCATTTTGTTTGTTAAAATGTTGCTCAATTGTAAAAATTTTCTCATCCGTAAACAAAATTTTTCTGTGACCTCCCTTTGCGTACCGCTTCAGTAGTTGTTTCGATTTTACCACCCTATTCTTCTTTAAATTATCAGTTAAGAAATGGCCAGTGCGTCTCTTATAGGCTGCAAGTCCTAAGTCATCTTTTAAAATACGCGACATGGTTCTAGGTGCTATCTTCATTTCCCGAGATAAAATCTTTTGCTTTCGGACAGGATTTCTTCGAATTCTTTCCCTTACTGCTTTGACCACCTTTTTCGTACGAACACTACGTGGACGGCCAGATCTTTTTCTGTCACAAACAGAGGAGGTCTCATTGTACCTATTAATAGCCCGGTACACAAACATTTTACTAATACCAAGTGTATGGAGAGTTTTAAAAATTGCATTTGGCTCCATACCTACTTTGTGTAATGCTATCACAGCGATTCGGTTCTCTTTATCACCCCACACCATTTTAATATCGCAAAATATTTTACAATGTATTGGCGCCAAAATGAGAAAACACAATGAACAATCGTATAAAAATGACAGATTCGAAATTCAAATGTAATATTTTTTTATAATTAAGTGTAACAGTATTTATGGCCAGACTAAGTATATTCCTATAACTGTTTTATGTTTGAAAATAATAGGTATTCACGTGACATTCAAAAGTTATTTTTTTTTATTATACTCGTATGTACAGATGGCGTAGTGTTTTAAGTGGACGTCACGCCACTTTTTACTGCCCTGTGCGTAGCCGGTTCAAATTCCAGATGTTCTTGGGATCTGCATGTTCTTTGGATCCGTTTCAAATATGTTTGCACAATTTGTGTTCCTAATGTTAGTTATCTTTTTTAAAAGTAAAAAACAAAGAAAAAGTATTTACTGGAACTCACAAATAATGTTAATATAGCATTACAATAAATTAAATGTATTGTAATATATATAATTATAATATACGTGGCATATTGAGGTTATTTTCTAGAGAACAAAACACACGCTGTTAAATCCTTGAAAATCTGTGGTTGCCGTATCGCATAAAAGTTTGGCGAAAAGTATAAAATTTTACAGTCACCGTTATTTTTATGAAAGAAGTTTTGGTTATTTGTTCCATAAATTTTTAATCGTAAATACTGGTAGCATAGTTATGTAGTAAGTTTAAGAAATGTACTGTGTAAAAATTACATATAATTTGTTTTTGGTTTTTTTTTAATAAACTATCAATTAAATCTATTGTATTTTATGAATATAAGGAACAAAATAAATGCATAAAAGTAAGTAAATAATATGATGAATGAGAAGATACAAAAAATAGTTAAGTTTAGCAAGAAATAAATTTAATTTTTTTAAAATTTAAGTCCAACTAATTTTATAAAAGATCATCCTTTTATACAGCAACTTGTAGCATATATGATTAACATTTACTACGATCTGTAGTTTAAGAGGACGATCGTTATCGGCATTGTGATCTCTAGAAAACATTTTTATGTAAAAAAAAACGGTTAGGAACGCTAAAGATTGCTACGTCACAGAAGGGCTAGCAAATTTAACTGACTTTTAAAATGTAAAATCGTAGCATTAGTAGTCTTGTAGCAAATTATGTAGCTCTAACAGATATACAGATAGACGAATGATTAAAAGGCTTCTGTTGAAAAATATTTCATCTTATAAATAATATAATGACAACATTATAATAACCTAGGTAATAAAGTCAATTACAGTTAAAAACACAATAGATGCACCTTCTTAAGTACAACTCTTTAAATAGTTAAAATAATTCATTTTTTGTGACACTCACCTTTATCTAAAACTATATAAATTAGCGACCTAAATATCAGTTCAGTGGTTTTGGAGTGAATCTGAATTATACTTGAGCGAGCTTATCCCTCGCTTTTGAGAATCTTATGTGTAAAGCAATTGATCTCATAGATAGGGCTCTTAAGCCTTTGATGTGCTATGATTAAGAATATGGTTGGGATAATGACTCTAAGGGTATTGTCGAAATAAAAACACATTTTTTTTGACATTTAAAACATATTTGTAAATTAGAAATTTAAACTTGCCTCAATTCTCAGCGAGAGAATAGAGCTAATAATTTTTCAATTATTGAACCGATGTTCCTAAATTATAGTTAAAAACACTCACTGACTACATTCTATAAAAAAAACATAGAAAGCAACTTACTAAACCAAAAAAAATTAACAATCCACATCTATGAACTCATCACTACTACATTCAACTTACTTCATCTAAACTGAAGTGTCTGGTGATAGTGATGTCCATTTTGATTTGAAATTTATTGCCGCTGTGAGCTTAATTAAGTTTAGCTATAAACAGTAAACGGCGTCCGCTCGGCGTCGCGTTTGAGAAACGACTGACATAAAACGGAAAATGAAAATGACGCGTGACTTCACGCAGAACTAAAGGTTTATGGTCCAAGTGGAAGAGGATTTTGTAAAAGTATATTCACTATGATAGATTTGGGGCTCAAAAGAATAAACAATGATAAATAATATTGATTGTAAATGTGTGAGTGTGGAATGTACTGTGATTGTGACTCAAAGTTTAGGATTAATAATAACTAAAAATATTCCTGACTACATCTTTCTTTCGAGCGTTTTCCGCAAGGTAGATTAGAGTACGGTTAAATTTTGTACGTGCAGTGACTGCTATCAGACCTTCACAACACAAGTCTTAGGTGATATCGAAGTACTGTAGAAATACCGTTGTCGGAATATTCTTAACACATATAACACTAATAAAATTTTTGAAAATTTTAGTTTTACAAGCTACACTTTGTCATAGAAAATGTTAAAAGTTACTGAAAGTGAAGTGAAAGTAGATTAGATGCTTTTAAATTATCTTGCGTCGGCAAAAGTTAATCTGAAAATACATTAGCGATAATATACGAAATATCCAAACTAACACCAGAAAAAAAATAGTTAGAGACCTAAGAAAAGTTTTTTTATAAACAATGAAAATCGAAAAGTTAGAAAAATTCATTGGATGCATGTTTTTTAATATTTATTAGATACAAGTTGCACATTTAGCTGAATATTAAAGATGCGATATTTCAGTTCTATGACGTCAATATATCAAGTACTCTACTTTCTTTTACTTAAGTCATTCTCAACCGACTTAGTCGGAAATACGAAACGTAAGTTCATCTAACGAACAGAACAACGGAAGCACTCACAGAAACGTTCAGAAAGGAAATGGAATTTCTTACTACAATTCTTTGAAGTCTTTTTTAGATAAAAAACAAGCATAGTTACAGTGAAATGTACTTAATTGAGTAACGTTATAGGTATTTCTTTTAAAGATTATCTTTTACTTTGACTTGCTATGTAGTGTAGAGGTATTGTTTATAGTATAGGGGCAAATGAGTCAAGAGGTCACCCAATATCACTTGATGACAGGTGTTCATGGTGATAGTATGTGATTACCGTATCATAGAAATTCATAATTGAGGGGTTTACATACTTGATACAAAGCTACAAAAAAACTTTCACAACACTATTTTTTTTCTGTGAGGCTTTGGAATCATTATGATTGCTCCGAGCCCGTTTGCAGGTTTTATAACTTATGTTATATATGTGAAACTTTGAATAAATGAATAAGTAGACGGATATTTGCTGTTTAATCACACTAGCACGGCATTTTATGAAATTTGGAACAGATAATAGAATAGAACATAAGGCAGTTTACTTTCTAATAATAAGCTAACCACGATTATGAGCTAGTTCGATAATGCTACTAGTACTTTACTTTATTCTTTATTGAACCAACAAAAATAACGATTATACATGTATATGTTACAATGGATGACATTTTTCTAAGACATTTACTATATCTTGGGTTAAGAACTGTACTCCTAGATATGTAATTAAGTTACCTGTGGTAAGGAGTTACAGTGCCGGACCCCTGCTGGTATGTCGGTTGCTTTTATTAGTATATCAGATACATATATGTGTGTATGTGTGCATGCGTGCATGTGTGTGTGCGTGTGTGTATATGTGTTTGTATGCGTGTGTGTGTATGTGTTGTACATGAGCTTGCTTTTATTAAATATGAAAAATGATATATATTTACGTAACTTTACAAAAAAAAACAGTTTTAATATTAAAGTACAAATATTATATTACTAATAGTACGATAAATTGTTCTAAATTCATAATGATATTTTCTAAAAAGTTACAATATGTTGGTGACCTATTTGGTCTATATTATATTTCATGTCAGTCAAACCAAAAACTCTGTTAGGCAGATTTTCGTAGCTTACCTATCAATCAAGATATTTGAATGCAGTAAACAATTTAAATACATGACTTAGACACTTATCAAGATAAAGAACCTATCACGCCCAAATCTCGTTACTCCGAAATTTGAATCTTCAATTCAGATTGGCTCATCAATCTTCTTTAGGGAAAGTGGTTTTGGAAAAAATCTTCAGCTCTGTAGATTTACATAAAGTACTTGTTTGTGGATAGAATACAGTAGTGGACACATATCCTTATGGAGAGACGTGAATACGCCTATGGTAACGAAGTATGAATTGACATGAATTGACGTAAATGGTCAAAGGGTAACTTCAGACTGTCCTAGAAACAGTATAAAATTACACTATTTTATGTACATAATCATATAACCCATCCTCTAATAATACAGTCTACTCAATCTCATGTGATGATAATTTATGAGTTAGTAGTAATATTTGTAGGTCTTTTCGTTTCAAATATTCCTTCGGTTTAATTTTAGAATCTAATAAACTATATTTTTTTCCTTAGGCGTCAAAGGAGTAGGTGGGTTACTTAATAATAAGTGTTTACCGACCTTGGGCACCTGTAACTCAAGAGTCACGCTTTGACACTCTTTGGACTTATTCCCTCTCCTTCTCTCAGAGGTAAATTATTTTTGGGCTCCGATAACCACTCATTTGATGTAAAACAATGCATAAATTGCTAGCAGTGATTTTCTGAGAGGTTATGCTATGCCGTTTCTATCCACCAAAAAGTGAGTATTATACTTTAAAGATGTAAACATTGATATTTAACATTGAATAGAAAGGAGATCTAGAGAATTTGTAAGGAACTTAGATCCCTTTGAAATTATGTGTAACACATTAAGAACGCAATGCATTTTAAAGAAAATGTGTACCACAATCCTAAACTGTATTCCATGTTTACTGTCACTATTAAGAAAAATACATTGAAGAAATACGAGTATAATACTATTTCGCAATTTTATTTGAGGAGTATAATTGACATAATTGACAGTTGTTGAATTGAAAGTTCTGTCTAATGTTTTTGTTATTAATATGACATTGAGCTGAAAAATCCTTCAAGTAATAATTATTTAGTCAATTATGTAATTAGGTAACTTAAAAAGCAAACATAATAACAATATTTGGTAATTGAAAAATGGCAACAATATGAAAATTTACGTATTCGATCACCGACTAAGAATATACAATGAAATTATTGATAGAAGAAAAACTGGACATAAATAGGTCATTGGCATTTTATAATTTATGCTTTTAATCTGGATGAAAAATTAACTAATAATTCGAAATTTTCATTAAATATTCATTATATGAATTTATAACTTATCGATAGTCAGCTACTAAATGACATTTTGGGTCGCTGAGCCAGCGAAGTAAGAATAGCTCTTGAAAGTAAAAAACCGCCCGCTAGCAATTTCCTTACAAATCAGTGTTAAGATCTTATGTTTAAGTATATGTAAATTAGAACTTCATAGTGGCAACAGGGAGTGACAAAAAGATCGAATTATTTTGCATCTAAATAAACGTTGCTGGTTAATAATTTTTGACGCAACATTAAATGACAAAGAATAAAATCTACAATAATGCCTTCTAATATTAGTGTCCGAGCAGTGACGGATTAAGAATACATAGTGTTACAACCCCTATTCATGGGTGTCGTAATAGGCGACTGAAGGAAGAAACTATTCAGGAAAATATCATTACAAAGAAAAGGAAACCTTGAAATTCCAACCCATCTGGCCAGCGTGGTATAGTAGGCCAAAACCTCCTTGCTAAAGAGAGGTCTATGTCTAGCAGTGGATTGTAAAAGGCTCTTGATGGTGATGATAATGATGAATATTAGTGTTGGAACAAGTCATCCACGGAGAACATTTGTCGACCGAATTGATGAGGTTCAATAAAATGGTTGTGTGAAAAGCACCAGGAATCAACGAGCTAGCATACAGCAATTGATGAATGTGGATGAAGTACAAGAGGCTTATCAGAAGCGCAGTAATGGAGATTTATTGTCTCTGTCTCTCTCTATGTTTATTTACGTTTTTCATATTTTATTTTATTTTTATAGTCAATCTAAATCAATAACTTAAAAAAAAACAGTAGCAGTCGTGGGACTGCCGATAGAAGTGAAAACGGAACTATTAAGTTGAGAGTAATTAAAACTATATGCAAAAATTATATGAAATTTTTTATGTTTCATATATAGCTATATATAATATATAATATCATATATAATATATAATGATAATAAATTTCATATATAATATATAATATCATATTCTCCATAGCTATAGATATACTATTATCATTAGCATGTCGGTGACGCGAACCGAGGATTTTACCCTCTACCAAAACGCTCAACGCGCCTAAAGAAGTTTTCACTTCAAAAATAATTATTTGAGAATAAAAATCTTTGTAACTGTGAAATATATTTTAATTTCGTCATTTTTTAAGTAACATACGAAAAACATAGGCTTGTTAGATATGACAAAATTTATTTGAGTACCTTTATCCGTATTTCCAGGATGTGAGCTTGTACCATACAAAATAAAACAAAGCATCCAACGATAGAGTGGCTACAATGCTTTTGAAAGCGGACGGAACACTGGTACTTAAGGATTTTTAAAAGCTCTTTATTATTGACACCTTAAAGGCGCTATAATAGAAGCATGAAGTAAACGTAATATTGTCTCATTCTTGAAAAGCAATTTTCTCTTAATAATTAGAAATTATTATCAATGCTTATCAAGCTCGCGAGTGATCCCTACTATTCAAGTATTCACCTACAATGTACAACAGTCTACACTAGCTAGTTCCAGTACCTAGCTTTTAAGCATAGTGCCTTTAAAAATTGGACATTAGTGTAAATTTCACATATTTAACCGAATGTAAATATGTAGCTTAAAATATGTGTAAGAACCAGGTGTCCCGTAGAAGGGAAATCCCTGGAACCCCGACGTACTTCGGGTCAACTACCTACGACTTGCAGATAACTCCTTTTCTGTCCCCAAAAGACCGCGCGTGCTGCCACCCTGGCCTGCTTTTATTAGGGCGACAGATGACCTCACCTGTCACCTCCGGCCGGACTTGGCGGACCGGAAGAGTTCTAAATCTCTCCCGGTCCCGGTCTGACATCCCCTTTGCAAGCATAATTTGCTCACAGAAGGAGCTACCTAATGACGTAATTGGTAACTATTATGATACCTCGAACATAAAAAGCAAGCATAAATAAATTACAAAGTATGTCTTAAATCGAATTAAATATAAATTATAAACAATTATGATTCTTTATAAATATGTACGAATACTATAATAATAATAAAAATATAATAATATTGGTAATGACTTCTGTTTATAGTTCGATGCGGCACTATTCGTAATTTACACTAGTCGTAATGTCGAACCAGGAAAGTATTTATAATATATATAAATAATTAGAAATGATGACTTTGACACAATCGTCAAAGTCATCATTTCATTGTTTTGCATAATTGTTTCATTTGTATGCATAGATATGTGTTATCAAGAATTATATGATATCCTTTTAATAACCTGTGTAATAAAATACCAGTTCAGTTCTGAACCGGTGTTGATTAAGTAATTAATGTATGATTGTTGTATTGTAATGTAATGTTGTGTTGATTAAGTAATTATTATAATTAAGTAATTAATTCAGCAGTAGTTAGTATAAAAAAGAAAGAAAAAGAGTGATGTCCATTCCTTTAACATTCATTATATTTCTTTTTTAGGTACATGTTGTTACGAACTTCTATGAAAATCAACACAGATTATATATATCTTTTATACATGTCTTAAATACGCAGGCTTTTATCTTCCTATTTCTTGACGTGAAGGACTCTTTCGGAGAAATTTAAAAAGAAATTTAATTTCATCTTAAATCTTAATCAAATTTAAGATTCAACAATTTTTCTTTAATTTAAATACATGTAATAATAAATAGTAAAATAAAATAAGAAAAATTATGAAATATTAAATATTAATATACATAAAATTTATAACTAAAATATAGTTGAAAAGAATCTCGGTTATAAACTTAAGTGTAATTACCTACACTTGAAATTTCTTGAATTTTTTCAGTGTACAAATAATGATGAAAGACAGTATTAATAATCATTGAAAAACATTTTAGTTATCTAGTGAAATATAGTACGTTTCCTTCGCACCGATAGCTTCACGTTTCCGTAATTAACGAGGACGAGACAAGCTTGTTTCCTGTAGAACAATGTTTACTCAGTTATATAGGACACGCGCATCGACCCGTAAACATGTGCATGTCCAATACCCAATATTGATTTTGTTTTTCACAGTAATAGAGAGTACATTTTTTATTTTTTCGTTCTTAGGCGTTCATTTTTGTTTATGAGTACTAAGGGCAATTGAATGTAATGGGTATGATATTTTGTAAGATATGATAATGAACGAAAATTTAGTTATAAAACCGAAGATATCAATTCTTCATCATCATCAACAACCTTTGCTATTACTACTACCAACAGTCTACTGCTGGACATAGACCCCTCCTTAGTAAGGAGGTTTTGGTCTACTATACCACGTGGACCAGACGGGTTGATAAAGAGTTTGTTCCAAGTTTTACAATATCCATGGGAAGAATAGGAATAGTGGAATTCTGTATTCTTAATTCTCCACCACACGATGTATAAATTAAGGAGGTATAAATTAATTTAAATTTAATGTTATCAAAATGTAGTGATTATCACAATCTGCTTTCATTTTGAATAACTCATTCACCGAAATATAAAAATATTGTGTTCATCGTTTACTAAATTTTTAAACTGAGCGCCAAAATCGGTTCTCAACTAAGCACCTTCATTCCTGGTTCAAGTGTACATTACATTTTAAATGAATTGTAAGTCATTGAACTGATTATTAATAGAAGAACGTGAATACATATTGCTAGCGGAAAACACAGCGAATAAAACAACTCAATAAAGTGAAATTATATTCACATCCATTAATATATTTGTACGTGACATTGAGCCAATGTCAATTGTGTACCTAATAAAATAAAGAAAATGGAGTTTCAGCAAAAATCTACCAATTTACATATAGATACTACATGAATCGTAAACGCATTGTTCGTGACTAGAATTTATTTACCGTCGTTTCGTCTACGATGAGCCAGATGTTCCTCCCACACAATTTGTCTGGAGTAACGCCCACATCCAACCTTCGTACATCTATACGCTTGTCATCAGATAACTGTAAGCAAACCTAACCTACCTGTTGATGTATCGCCTTCTGCACTTCAATGGAATAGTCTTTTGAATTAATAATATCCGGGTAATTTGCACTCAATGGAAAATGCTTTATCAATTACACACCGCGTATACTAAACGCCACGATCAAAAACCGCTACGATATCAAGGTAGATGAAACACTAGAAAAAAGACCCTACAAAAGAAAAACTAACTATAAAAATTACTGTTAGCTCGATTATAAAGCCATTATAATAGAATACAAGACTTATTATTGAAACTTGACAGATTTTGGTACGTTAAGGTACAGAGTATACACAACAGTGAATATTAGTGATACGCATGCGCGGAACCCAGGGCGCATGCTCTGGGGTGATATCAATATGACGCTGTCGAAACAGAAGGTCGTTGTTCAATGGTTGAAGGTGAAATTTATGAATGAAATACAACTACTGAAAGCCGTAATTATAAGTAAAGTAAAATACGATATTGGAATTTAGTTACAATAAATTAGTGTACGCCAATTGCATATAGCATAATACACATAAAAAAGTATTTACATTTACTTTATAATCTTACTACCAATATCAAAATATATAAGTTTTAGTAGTACTGTTGCATAATTCGACAGTATATGCGGTCTAGCACTGGATATGTTCTCACATACTCGTATACTGTAAACGTCATTGATGTCACTTTCTTACAGTAACACCTTATCTACGTTACAACCTTAGAAAACCCAATTAATGTGTATATTGTCAAGTGCAAGTGCAACAGTAATACCAGCATTTGCTACTCGAACGGCACGAATTCATGCCGAAATCTACCTTATTAGTTTAAGGTAGAGCATACTTTGTTTTTATCTCTTTTTTTATCTTTTTCAAACTGTTTTAAGTTATTTTTAATACGAGTACTTACCGAACTTTATTAGCAGTTAGAAAATTATTTTAATATATTTTTACACTCTGCAATTTATTCTGTTTGAATATTTTGACGATTAAAAAAGATATACATATTTATTATGTTTTAATTCAATATATTTCTCAAGATAAAACATGCAAGGTAATATGCGATTACCAGTCGCCGTAAGGTGACTCTCCTGTTTATTTTTTCCCAATATCACTAAAAAAGTCATTTCGGTCATAGAAAACATACTACTTTAGTAAATACTATTTGGAGTGATTGGAAATATCCGTATGGTGACTGATTAAGAATATAGAGTGTCACCAACCTTTTTTTTCTGTGAGGAGGTCCAACCTTTACCACTGGCAGTATCAACCCTATTCACTCCATGAGTATCGTAAGAAGCGACGAAAGGAACACACTACACATGAGAATATCACTGCAAAGAGAAGCAAAACCGTTGACCATACCAACCCGTTTGGTCAGCCCAATACAGTTGCCCAAAACCTTCCTACTGACGAGAGGCCTGTATTCAACAGTGGTAAATTACTATACGGTTGGTTATGATTATCAAACAACTTCGAAAGTTTGTATTTTAAGAAATGAAATCGGAGTTTTTAGGATAGCTAGCACATAGTTCCTCGGATTAACCAAACTTTTTGCGACATTGCCAGTAGAATAACTAATTTAATTAATTATTTTTTTTATAGCAACCTACCATAGTGACTCTATTCGGCCTGATAGAAAGTATGAATAGAATCCAAGAGCGGTCGCCGCACTCACTGTGAATAAAGACAGTGCAGTATGGCCACCCATGCTACCCACGCTATGGCGGCCTAGTGAACTTGTACTGGAACTGATAGTGAACAGGGTACATTGTTCTGTATAGGGGTCAGAATATATGACCAAGTGGTGGCCAGGCACCAGAAGGTGAAGTGTGATTCGTCCGTCGTTCCGACGATCTGGTAAACCTTGCGAAAAGCCGCTGTAAGCCGTAGTTGTCATCGGTTCTTGCGAGGTCGTAATATGTGTGTAGTGGCTGTATAACCTGATACGTTTAACTTTATGAATTGAGTAGGACATTGGTGGATACTCCGCTATCTTCTTCGCTGAGTCTTGTGATGTCCCACATGGAACAAAATATTGTGAAATCTACACAATATTGTTACACGTTCTTTTGATCCGTTTCATGTATGTAAGGTCCGTAATACAGGACCCTGCAACGTATTGCATGAGTTGTCTTTAAAAAAAACGTTGGCTTGTACCGAAATATGAGTCTCCCATGGCAAAATTAAGTAAAGTGACATCTTTCAAATATTTTGTAAACTTTTAGATGAAGAAGTTGTCAAATATTGTAAACTGCGACTGTAACCCGTAGATAAGAAAGTGCAAGTATTTCCCGTCTACGTTCACCTAACCTTGTTCGTAGAGTTTTAGTAAAACGCTCTAGGTGGCGCTATTGTAAATATTACATTTTTATATTTTCTAACTTTGAAAATAGAAAACGTATAAACTACTTAGTGAGATGCTCCTTTGTAAAACGTACTAACTTTTTAATAAAAAGTAAAGAGCGTTTTCAATTGTGTCCAAGAAAAATAAGAAACAGCCTATTTTGTTATACTGTTATGTATTACTTTTATGAATTTTTTTATCAAAGGCCATCAAAATTCGTTCCTTTATCTGAGAATTCATTTTTAACAAACCATTAAAAAAAGTAGAATAAGTTGATATATAGTATTAATTTACATTTTACCACAAAAAATGTTTCCATTTTAAGCGTGAATATACGAGTAGTCGTGGTTGATTACTACTAAATTGAAAATAACTTAAAAAAATCACACTGAAAATACAAAGAAATGCTGACAAAAGCTTTTAACCAGTTCATTATGAGAAAATGTATTATTTCTCTAAATAAGTTTTTATAAATATTGATATATATACAAACTAAATAATAAACAAAAGTCTTAATTCAAATACATAAAGTTAATGATCCCGTTAACTATATCTGTGGTACATAACATAAAACCTAACTCAGCTGCTTAATCAACGTTTACCTAACGGGACAGCTGAATTTAATTCTCGGTACCATTTAAGACAATCTTGAAGGGACCGTTGTATGTAAGCTATTAATTAGAAGCATCAGCGTGGAATCTCATACGATTAGTAGTGTAATGGAGCAAGGAGACGGGAGAGACGTTGATGTATTTATGCTTAGACGTATGCATTGTCTGCTAAACGACGTATTTTCTTTATATTCATTGCGGATATTTTCTTTTAGTATATATATCTTTCCAACGTTTTTATTCCCGATATAAGACATTTCTTAGAACTTATAACTGTTTGTATATCGCGTTCTGTTCGTTAATTGTTTCTGTAAAACAGGATAAAACGTGACTTCATGTTACAAAAGTCCTGATATTCTTATATAAAATTACATTTCACACACGTTCTAAAAGATAAATCTTGCAGTTCCAGAATCCGTTTTCAACTGAGTGCACTCCAAAAGTCTATTATCATAAGAGAGCTGGGCTGCAGATAATTTAAATCAGTTCTAAATTCCAGAAAACTTCACGTTGATGCAGCTTGATCTTCTGAAATCATTTCCTACTATATTAAATGTGTATTCTACAGATTTTACACATTATTTACACACATAAATATAGATCAACTTAGATCCATAGTTAATCAAAGCCAATTTATCAAATACTGAATTTACAACCTTCTATTGTTTGACCTACTTGTAAATTTTGTTTTCTTGGAATTTTAATTAAATTTTAAATTCGTCTAATGTCCAGTCAGTTTAAGAAATTTATTCTATTTATTTATGTCATTTTAAATAACCTCGACCAACAACAGGTTTATTTTAGGTTTTAGCGGAATGTGCTGCTAAGTCTGGATTTTTTGTTTATATAAAAGAATGAGCAAAAATATTAAACTATTTTAGCAAACTTGCCTTCTACAACGTTGTCACAGCAGCGATAAAGGCGATGGTAGCATTTTTTCTATCTCAAAATTCAGATTTCCAGAATGTTGCATATAAACATCCAGTGGGAAGCGTGCCTTGTTTGGACTGCCTGATGAGTTGTTTGCGTTGTAAACGAGACCCGTATTTATTAAATATATTCGTTCCTTTTATATCATGAGTTCAGTGCGCATCCTCGACATTTTTGGAGGACTTTGTCACATACAAACAATAGAAGAAAACGTGTATTTACTTAACAGAGAATTTAAATTTTAGTAACAGTTGAAATATAATTCTTTTAACTTTGTAGTGATTGAATTTACTTGAGTTATTTAATCACAAGTCTATTACAAAAATTAAATAAAACCACATGCACTCTTTAACATAAAAAAAAATATTTTTAATAGTATTGTTTTCTGCAATTTTTAAAATCTGATTAAATTTTTATGGGATACATAATAAAAAAAATCAAAATATAAATTAAAAGTAATTTATCATTATTATTTCCAATTAAACTCTGCATTCTTTTCATTCACAATCAGTATGGCGGCCACCACTCTTGCGTTGCTTGCACGCTTTCCATCAGGCAGAATAGAGTTACTTTGATAGGCTTCTGTAAAAAGAAAAAATAAAAAATAGAGACATTGTATACTTATATTTCGTCATCACTTATTAAATGTTTTTATCTCATACTTTATAATGTCGAGATAACAATATCATCATCATCATCATCTCAGCCAAAATACGTCCACTGCTCGACATTGGCCTCCCACACGGTTCTCCACAACAGCCGGTTCCGTGCCGCCCGCATCCAGCAACTTCCCGCGACCTTCACCAGGTCGTCGGACCACCTTGTGGGGGGCCTACCAGTGCTGCGTTTGCCAGTACGCGGTCGCCACTCCAGAACTTTACGGTCCCATCAACCATCGTTTCTGCGTGTAATGTAGCCCGACCACTGTCACTTAAGTTTAGCAATTTTACTGGCAATATCGGTGACCTTCGTTCGTCTGCGGATCTCCTCATTCCTAATTCGATCACAAAAAGAAATAATAAGTATAATATATTACAAATATATTATAGAAAATAATTTGTAATACATTTCACATATAAAGTTACAAAAGTAAAACAAACCAACGAAGGTCACTTATCTATTATTTTTCTTAAAGAACCTTGATAGCAACGCAATGTGACCTCTGTGGATCTTAGTGTATCATATATTCTCGTTTTACTGTATTTCTTACGAGTGGACGCCTAAATTGTCATCCTTATATAAAGTCTATCTCTAACTTATCTCTGAACTGGACTATCATATTTTCTTGTTTATAAGAATCATTGTAGTTTTATCTCTTTATTCAACTCAACTTATACTTGTTTGTCAAAAAGATACTGTTTAATATATTTCTTATCTGTACAGTTGAGGATTTATTCTTTTAAAGTGGTGTTTTAGCTAAGGCAGTTATCGCAATGTTTTGTAAATTTTAAGCAAGTCATTTAAATAAAGGAGTGTTGAAGAATAGAAATGATTTAGAGATTTAATTAGGTCAAGTCCTATATTGTCTTACAAATTGTCTATTTTTTTATATACAAATACATATAAACTATTCTCGTCCAACTTCTTCTACAGTTTAATTCTCCGTTTCTGAATATGTATTTTGTAAGTAACATTTGATCAAAATGTAACACACCTTAACAATCATCTCATTACAGTTTTTGCATGTCATACACTAACATAATAATAGAACGGGTGGGTTCACAGCTCCGCAGATCCCAGTTCTTAGGTACTATCCGAGCAATCAATCACTTGATAAGCTACCCATACAAGGACATGCAGTCGGAAGCGCCTGTAATGAATGGCTCTGAGATATTACGCGCTTCCATATTAATTCATGACTCTGAGTCAGAGGCGTTTTGAGATTCTACAATACAAGAGAATAGTCTCATGATGGTATAGGAATAAATGAAGACATGTTTTTGTTTCTATTCTCTTTTTAATGTAATTTATAAATAAAAATATGTCTGTGAGAATAGCCATTGTCTCAAATAATATATGACTTTTTTTTTTATAGCCACCTACCAAAGCGACTCTATTCTGCCTGATGGAAAGCATGAATAGAATCTAAGAGCAGTGGTCGCCGCACTCACTGCGAATCAAGACAGTATGGCGACCCTCGCTATGGCGACCTAGTGAGATGCTTTTTCACGTCCCGCTTAAGGACAAAAGTAAATATTTAACTTTTTTATGTCACAGGCGATAAATGAAAAAAAAGTATAATTTTTAACGCATATGTACTCGTAGAGAAGCAAGTTTTACGTCCCATGGTTTGCCTAGGCGAGGTGTTGATTCCTGAAGGTCTGCGGCTTAACGATTAATGTTTTGGAAGTTGTTCAAATTTTCATTGCACAATGCATTAAAATCAGAAGTGTTATTTCGTAGTTTAGTGTCTTTGTTAGATGGAACTACAGGAATATTTTAATTTCTGTTGGGTCTTCAACAGACTAGACATATTTAATGTGACAGAAATCTTAATACGAGTAGGTAAAACATAATACCAAACGTTTTATGTTAGATCTATATTGGGATAGGATTTAAGCCCGGCTGCGTTATTCGGATCCCTTAATGTAATGTTTACTCAGAGCCGATCGAATGGAAACATTTGGATTGTTTAAAAAGTGCCCTTTTTCCTTGGATTTCTTACAACTTGTATGTATATTGTGTAGAATCTCGTGTTTAGATCTACTAACTCTTTTCAGAATCTCTTGTACTGTTTAAATAGGTACAAATAAGGAACATGACAAAAATAAGTTCATGTTAATGTTGCTACTTAATTAATAAATAGACTTTAGTGATTAGAAAAAGTGCAACACAATGCTCGTTATGGTTTTGTAGAGATCTGTTACATTCCTTCAAATAGAAAAAAGTCAAAAAACAACGTATGCACTTAACTTAACTTTATCGCGTTGAATCACATGTAGTGAGAAACGTCTTCGGTATATAGACACAAGAACCAGAGCATCAATCGGTCATTGTAGATTTTGACAGCGTTATAAAAAAGGAAAGGTTTTTTCATATGTATTAACAATATACAAAGAACTCACGATATATTTCTAGGTTATCTTAAAGGCTGGCATTAGTGTGTAAGTATAGATTGTATCATGAGTGAACTGGAACTAGTGGTATTCAGTATGCCTCAGGGTAGCTTTGAGGGCCCTACCCTGTTTTTAATATATCTGAACGACCTGTGTAAGCCTGTGCTACCAAACTGTAAGGTCATACGCTGACGGTACTGCTCTCCTGGCGCACGATGGAACCTGGACAGAATCAGTTCTTTATAATCAATCGGTATTGTGCACTATTACCAACTGGTTATCTAAAAATCTATTGACTTTAAATGTGCAGAAAACAAACTTCTTAACCGTAACAGCTTACAGTGATTTATGAGTAAAATTACTATCTTTTTCTGGAAAAAACCATTAAAAGTTACTACCATATCATATAATCATAGAATTAGGAGTTCACTTTTAAAAACCTAAGAACAACCCTTGAACTGTGTATATTAAAAATGGCTTATTACGATCAGTCAGTCCGATCTATTATATTATATAAGTACCTGGGCTAGTGTTGGTAAGAATAAATTCCTTGCTCTGGAAACAGCTCAAAGAGGAGTACTGAAAGTCATGTCATCTAAATGTATCCACCGTGCTACAGTTGACTTGTTTAATAAATTTAATGTGCTCACGGTAAGAAAATTGTGGTTATTGGACAATTGAATTGAATTACAATACAAACTCAATTCTAGTAAAAGAAGAAAAAACAAAGTATGTGTGGTGGTATTTTGTAGAATAGTTTTCGAAAATAATAAAAGTATCTGACTTTTATTATTTAACACCCATATTGTATTACAAGCGAATAAAATATTACATATTTACCCTTATTTTTGGTACCCATTATATCAATGTAAAAATAAAATAACACAGTGGTTACTCGGTCTAAATTATAACAAAACCAAAAGTATTTTAACACGAACTCAATGAGTAAATCAATCAATCATACATGCCAAATAACACACACACGCACGGACACACACATACACACGTATAAACACCTATACAGGTGCACACCTGAACCACCCCTCCCCTCACACATCACGTCACACATACACTCACAGACACATAACAAAAATGTACACATACACAATGAACACACATATACACTTCAATATGTACTAACCCGAACAACCCTATGATATGTAAAAATTTTATTTAAATTTAAATATGTAACTTAGTTTTTTATTCAACAAGCTTATTAACACTCTTGATATCTAACTACAGAACAAATTATTAGAAATTTCTATTTGTCTGCCTGAAGTGGCGTTAATGGCTGCTATACAGTCATTCTAATCGTTTCTTTTTCTGTGTATTTTGTTATTTTTTAGTCACAAAAATAAAGTTTATTATTAATACCAATTGACACGTTAGTCAAAGTTCTTGTAATCCTATTTGCCATCAATTCATTTTCATCTATACTCATGAGATATCTACCATCACGTAAACCGAACCTTGTGACACGTGCTTATTACATTCCCTAAATTAAAGATAATTTGCCCCACGCACAGATTACGTTATAATGTGAGGATGTAATCTAAGTCAGGTGACGTAGAGATAAATTTCGGGTCGTAATAGATGAATAGTTCCTCCATTCTATCGAAGCCTTCTAAAAGACGGATTACCGACCAAACTGAGATTAATTACGACGGTCACTACCTATATACTGACATCGACACTCTATAGCTTTAATTATGTACAGACATTATTCAGGAGAAAGTCTAGATTAAGTTTTTGTTCGGACTACGCTGTTTAGTATCCAGCTTTATTTCCACTACATTTTTCGTTGAGTTAAGTAATGTGAAAACTTTTTTGGACGTTTACAATGGAACTTATCTTTATTAGGAGAATTTTTGTATTACTTTAAATTTTTTTATGGTAAAGCTAGCACTAGGAGTTAGCTCACGAGGAGACAGGTCATTTAATGGTAGATCAGGTATGGGGAGGGGTCATTTTTAAAAAACTTTCAGTGCAACTTGATTTATAAGTGTCCATAGAGAGTAAAACTAGAAGATTGTACCTCCGGTAATCACACTTGTTTGGTGAAATGCAATGTCAGCATTGCTTGACACCACTTTTTACGAGGCCGTAATGTCAACCCGGCTTGTTCAGCAGTTGAAGTAAATGATAAAAAGTCAAAGAAAAGACAGGGTGGATATTATTCAAACAGATTAAAAAGAAAACTTTCTAAACTAACCCCACGTATATTCCTATATTAGTGTTTGTTTGGTCGCAAAGGCACAAATTTAAGAAGAAATATTATATACTTGAACCCTTTGATAGCTACAGATAATAGGGTGAAGAAGTTAAATAACATATAGAAATACTAAGAATGATTGAGTTCTATCATTTCCTTTTAAACTTAAGTGCGGAGAAGCCTTCTGGTCCCAAAAAAAATCAGTACGAAATAACGAGAACCCAGTTATAAAACAGAAATTAAAAAGAAAATAGTACTATTCTAAATATTGTTACCGATTTACAAGTAAAATGTGTAAGTAAGGAATGTGTGTAAGCATCTCGACAAGAAAAGCAAAAAGTCTTCCCAAGTTCTTACCATAAGACAGTAATCATTAAGCCAATTCAAAGCCCCTCAGTAGCCTAAAGATTACTCCGGCTCAATGCTACGATCGCTACATAAAAGAAAAACTACAATCATTAGTTGCCCGGTCCATGTTCTTTCTAACATTTGACTTTTCTGGAGAATGTTGTACGTACTAATGGCATGAGATATTTCAGAGATGATGCAGAATATTTTTCTGGTACTAATTTGAAGCATAAGTACTTAAACCGGCATATTTCAAGAGTTTGAAATAGCTTACACTCGCAAAGTGGTGTACCCGTAAGGAGATAGTTTCTTACTCAAATCTCAGTCGCCTGAATGGTATCTGATTATTATTATTATTATTCCTCCTTATCACTAAAAAGAATTAAAAACTTACAGTAATTTCTCTGCATAAAAATTTGTAATGTTTTGCTGCTTGAATCGGAAGAATTTTTAACTCAAATGAGTTTCCTGGCGGTAATACACACTAGCGAGGTTAGGCGTTAACTATACACGTAACATCGTTAATTTAAGTCCTATTTGTTGTAATAAGTCCCTATTTGTGTAAAGTAGACTACCAAAACGATATTTATTGCTATAATATTTAACATGTAATTTGCAAAATATTTTAATCCCTTATACCTTTACCAGAAATAGTAAAATAAAATCACACACTTTTGCAACATACCGGGCTTAATTACTGAGAGCCAGTAAACCGCGAGCAGTGCCGGGCCACAGAAATTATATGCCAGATAATGGCGTACATTCAGCTACGGCGACATCTATTGTCCCGTTTCGTACAACATGTGCGATGCACTATGTCGCTGCTAAGTGTGAAATGTAACACATATTTAAATGTTACAGATAATGTTTGATTTGTATTGTATAAAAGGTGTTGTAATTTGTTTTAAGGAAGAGTACGCAGTAATAAAGAAGATATCATAGCAAGATTTTAGAAGAAATATTCTGTTTGTTGATTAGTTAATCGGTGCAAACATAGTTCAAAAGATATCTGCTTTGCAGATCTGCAGCATATCGATAATTTGTCGATTTAACGTAACCATGTAATCGCCAAGTGTACCTGGAAGCCCTCAAAACTGTTGTGAAGAGGTGCAAACTATATGTCTGGATAATAAATGAACAGCAGAGTTGTATCATCTCTGGGGTTTTTTCTTTCATTCGGGGCCTGCCAAAGTGACTCTACTCTACTTGACGGAAAGCATGAGTGGAGTTTAAGAGTGGTGTTCATTATTCTCATTGTCAATGCAGACAATGCAGCATGGTGTCCCATGGCGGCCTCGAAAATTAATCGATCATCTGGACGGGACTAGAACATGAAATGGATAACATAAGATGTGGTCAACATAACAAAGTCGGATACCGTGACCTGTCAACGTCGAATTTTGGAGAAAATAAATATCAATTTATATTTACATAAATCCAGTTCGTGCTTTAGCAACATTAAGTTCAATTCACAAAACGTCAGAATCGCAAAGTGTAGGTATGGCAGAATGACAGATTAGCATAAGTAAAAAATAATGCACCGTTGAAATCTGTGGCATCGGTTCCAAAATTGGCTATAGCTTCTTTAAATAATTTTCAGTACAATTACGCCTATTTTTGTTTCAAATATGTGTTCTATAGGATAAATATTTTTCCATAACAATTTATTTTTAGAAACGTCAATAACATCATTGTAGTAGAAAATATTATTTACTTTGACAAAATTTAATGAATTATTGCCGTGATGCATATTTCGTAAATATTAATGTTAATATCAATATAAATATGAAAAATATGAAATGCTAAACATTTGTGCACACCTTATACATGTTGCGGATTTTGCATAACTTCCAAATCCTTTTTTTATTTGCCTGCAACTTAACTACAACCTGTTATAATGCCCAAAATACATGGCACTACATGTACATTCAAACGTGATGTTCATGATGTTGAACCGAGTCAAGATAGAGCAGTTTACCAAGGAAATAGGATGCCTGGCATATACAACTTGACGCCTTTGAATTTATGAACGTCTGAATTTTGTTCCATGGAGCTTACGCTACGCCACCTGCAATTTGTTAGTAGATTTTAAATATGTTCTAGTAAATCTTTTAATATTGCTTTCTTTTTATCGCCGTGAGTGATAAGGACATTTTTTTTTTGCGTGTTACCGAAAATGTCTTGATTGAATTTGGCTTGAAAGATGTCATTAGATTCAGTTTAATAATGAAAGTGTGGGTTTACAAAAAATAGATTTACAAATGAATCACATGATTCGTATCATTTTATACCTGCCTCAGGAATGCAGTGGTGGTGTATGGGACTGCTGTGCTTGAGGTCTCGGTTTTAATTTCCGGGTTAGATCAAATGTTTTTTTATTATTATATAATTTTAATAGCCTGCCAAAGTGACTCTACTCTGCCTGATGGAAAGCATGAATAGAATCCAAGAGTTGTGGTCACCATATTTATTGCAAATGGAGACAATGCAGTATGGTGACCAACACTATGGTGGTCTAGTGAGATGCTTTTTCACACCCAGCTATACATTACATACCCAAGTATGTAAAAGGCATGACAGTCATTGTGACAGTGTAAGGCTTACACAGTTACCACGATAACTGTCACCCCTTTTTTTTTTTTTTTTTTTATCGTGTGGAAACCCCCACGGGCCGTCACCCCACCGGGGTTTACGGCGGGGCGGTGTGTCGGAATCGGACCGACTAAAACCACACGGTGTGCCACTCTGCGCCTGAGAGAGGAAGGATCCGGGAACAGCTGTTATTACGACATCCTAATCCTTCCTAGCGCCTGCCCGCTACCACGGGCACCATCTGCGGATGAACTCTCTATTTTAGGCGACGTGCGGCACACGCGGACGTCGCCTCCTCGCGGCTGGCCACTATAGCGGATGGAGGGGAAAACCCGTCCCGTCCATCCGCGGCCACACTCAAGGCGGCATGAGGCGCTGGTATGCGCGCCTCCGCCGCCCGGCTCGCCGACGGCGAATTGGGTCCGAGTGGATATCGTCCTCCCGGGCCCTCTCCGCCGCCTCCTTCCGCGAAATTACGTCTTCGCAGAAGGTTGCGACCGCGGTAAAACAACTGTCGCTACCGACCATGGAGCGTATGACGGCCGGTAGCGAGAGATCTCCTCCAATAACTGCAGTGAGGACCCCACGCTGCGCCGCCCAAGCGGAACAAACCGCTAGCGTGTGCTGAGCCGAGTCCTCACTGCAGTCGCAGTGGTGACAGGCGGGACTTAATTCCCTCCTGGCGACCGAGTGCAGATACTTCCCGAAGCAACCGTGCCCGGAAAGGACCTGCGTCAGTCGGAAGGAAAGGGTCCCGTGCTGCCGCCCTGCCCACTCGGCGATGACCGGTTGGAGAGCCTCCACGGCGGCAAAACCAGCACGTGGAGCCTCCAGCCGGGACGACCAACAAGCCATTGTGGCTCGACGAGCGGCCTCTCGCCACTCGCGTATCTCTTCGGGCGGGGGCCGTATGCCGCTACGCGCCCGGAAGTCAGCCGTCCGCCGATAAACTTCGGCGAGCACTTCCGCCTCCAAATCCCACGGGGGAGTTCCGGCCAAGGCGCACGCCGCCTCCGTCGATACGGTGCGGTAACCGCGTATGGCTCTAACCGCCAATATCCTCTGAGGGCGCCAGAGGCGAGCCCTATTCTGGGCGGTCAGAGCCGCCGCCCACACCGGTGCACCATACAGCGCCATTGAACGGACAACCCCCGTGTATAGCCGTCTCGTCGCGACGCTAGCTCCACCCAGATTGGGCAAAAGTCGCCCAAGGGCAGAAGCAGCGCCGACCAGCTTTGGAGAAAGCTGTCGGAAGTGCTCGTCGAAGAGCCACCTGCCGTCGAGGATCAGGCCCAGATACTTCATCTGGGCCTGAACTGGTACGAGGACCGAACCGACCACGATGGAGGCGCCGGAGGGTGGACCACGACGGGGCCCATGGAACAAAAGGGCCTCCGTCTTGTCCAGGGCCACCTGCAAACCCAGCGCCTCAATTCGCCCCACCACCAGTGAGACACCCGTGGTAGCCAGGCGCGCCGCCTCTTGAAAGTTCATCCCCCGGGCCGTTACCAATGTGTCATCTGCGTAACAAAGTACGCCCAGCCCGGGGGGAAGACGACCTCGAAGGGCCCAGTCGTATCCCATGTTCCACAGGAGTGGTCCGAGGACAGACCCCTGCGGAACACCGCACGACATGAGCCGCCGCCTTAGAACACCGTCTCGGTCCTCGTACATGACGGTACGCTCCTCAAGATAGTCTGCCACAAGCCGCCTCAGGTACTTTGGCACCCCGTGGTAGTGGAGTGCTTCCCTGATGCAGCTAAATGGCAGACTATTGAATGCGTTGGCGATGTCCAACGACACCGCCAACAGCACGCCGCCACAGCTCACCGCCTCTTCGGTAACGGCCCTCAGGCGCAGCACGGCATCGACCGTCGAACGCCCCGCCCGAAAACCAAATTGGGCGTCCGACAGATCGGGGCCCACCTCGCGGAGGTGCCGGACGATGCGGGCAGAGAGTATCCTCTCAAACAGTTTACCCGCCTCGTCCAGCAACACGATGGGCCTATAGGCCGCCACCGATTCGGCTGGCCGTCCCGGCTTCTTCAATAGGACCAGCTTCCCGCTTTTCCAGCACTCAGGGAAGCGTCCGGACGCCAAGCTAGCGTTCAGGACCTCCCTGAGGCGGTCCGACATGTGTTCGAGGGCTCGGGCCAGCACTCGGGCAGGAATCCCGTCCGGCCCGGGGGCGGTGTTCTTAGAGCGAATCCGTAGAACAACCACCCCTACCTCCGATTCCCTGACGGGCGGAACATCGTCCTCGTTCCCCCCGTCGTCTCCGACCATGAAGGCCATCGACGGGGGTGTGTGATCCACCCGCTGCGGGAAAAGGCCCTCGACCACTTCCCGCAGGAAGCTGGGCTGGAGTGTCTCTGTAAGGGGGGGGCCCGACGTGCGGAGCTTTTGTCGCGCCGCACGATAAGGGCGACCCCAGGGGTCACGATCGAGACCCTCCAGCATCTCCTTACGCTTAATTTCCTTGGCGCGGCTGATAGCCAGCTTCAGAGTTTTCCGCGCCTCTCGGTACTCCTCATGAAGCTGGTCGTCCCCGCCTTCTTCGCGGTGTCGCCGCCGACCACGGGTGTAGGACCTCCGGGCACGAGTACAGGCCGCGCGGAGGTCCGCCAACTCCTGGGACCACCAGTAAACTTCCTTCCGTGGAGGCCGACAACCTCGGATGCGGGGCATGGCCGCATCGCAGATCTGCGTAATCGCATCGCGGAAACGACCAGCCCCCATGTCGACCTCCTCGGTCGGAGCCTGCGGAGACAGCCAAGAGTGAATAATGGCTGCCTCCTCTAGTAGGTCCCTATTCAGTTTGGCTATAGCCCACCGTGGAAAGCGAGAAGAACGCCGCGCCACGTGACCCCTTCTGGGTTCCTGGGAGCGGGAGAGCTCAAATCGGATATAGAGATGATCCGAGAGCGTCTCAACCTCTTCCAAGTTCCTTACTCGTGCGGCGAGGGCAGGGGTAGCGAACGAAAGGTCCACTATCGACCCTCCCTGCTCTCGCACACACGTGTTGGTGGAGCCCCTGTTTAGCAAACAAAGGCCCACCGAGGCCGCCCACTCCTCTACGGCCTCGCCCCTAGCGTCCGTCCTGGGGGAACCCCACGCAACGGACTTTGCGTTGAAGTCCCCCAGCACAAGGACGTGCCCAGACATTAGTCGCCGCATCGAGATTTCCAGGCTGTTGAGGAAGACCTCGAAGTCGCTCAAACTCCGGTTGGGGGAGAAATACACACCGTATACGGTGATCTCCCCCCACTCAGCAGCAACATATCCAGTGCCCTTGTCTCTTAGCGACAAGGGCGGGGAATGAGCCGCTGTGGAGCCGACGACTGCCACGGAACCGTCTCGGTCACCCAACCAGTTTGGACGGGGAGGAACGTAGTAGGGTTCCGCGGCTACGGCAACACCGATCGACCACTGTGCCATGGTTTGCAGGAAAAGGTCCTGCGCCGCGGCACAGTGGTTCAGGTTAGTCTGGACAAGGAGGTTGGAGACTTGGGCCATTACTCGACCGTCTCTACAGCCTCCTCCATGGGCGACGGTATGGACGCACGAACGACGTCAGAAGCAGCCTGGGCCGACTGGCTAGCCCCTGACGCCTGCCGAGAACTGCGGGGAGGTTTGCAACCCCCCTGCCCAATCTGGTGATTGGCGGGCTTGTTACCCGCCGCACACGCGGGGCAGTGAGGGGCAGCAGAACAATCTGCCGCCTTGTGCCCCGGTCGACCGCAACGGAAACAGAGTCCGCTGCAGTCAAAACAGCTGTCGCATTTGATGCGGGTGTGTCCCACGCCCAGGCATTTGAAACACCTCATCGGTCTCGCCGCCAGAACTGTGACTTTGGCGTTTACGAAACCGATGAGGATCTTGCCAATTTCGCCCAGACTTTTGGCTGACGCTACAGGACAGCTAACCCATACCGCACCAAGGCCTCCCAGACCGGGGCGAATGGTGCCGATCTTGATGTTGTCTGCGTTGCATCCGGTCTTCTCCCGAATCGCTTCGCGGACGTCCTCGGCCGTCACCGAATCGTCCAGGCCTGAAATGCGCAGCTCCGCGCATTTAGTAGGCCTGGCGATCTTGACACCATCCGTGGTTGCCAATATGCCCCGCAACTTCTCGGCAAATTTGTCTGCCGTCTCTGCTCCTTCAGCTCCAGGGAACTCAAGAATTCGAGCTCCCGTCTGGGCAAGACGCAATTTAACACCTACCGTCCCGAAATCTTTTGACAGACTGTCCCGTGCCTTCTTAAAGACGGCTGCGTAGGACAGTCCACCGTTAACCGCTTCCGGTGACAGTGTTACAACTACCGCCGCTGTCTTAGGGGTCCGCAGTTTCCCCGACTTTTTCTTGGTAGACTCTGCCACCGAGGGCTGAAGTGTAGGTCTTGCTTTCCTCGCAGCTTTTTTAGCCCGCTTTCGGGACTTCTTATTTCCCCCCACAACTTGCCACCCGTCGTTCGCGGTAGCTGAAGGAAAGGAAGGGACACTAGGTGATGGAGTGGGAAGCGGAGGAAATTCCGCCCCTGTTGTTGCCAAGGTCTTAGGTATAGGTCTAGTGTTCTTTCCAACTGCCTTGGCCGTACGTGTCGCCTTCGGTGCAGCCGCTGAGTGAGACGTCACCGTGGCATACGTCACGCGGCCACCCGCAGCTGGAAGTGGAGTCGGCTCCGCAGCTCTCTTCGGTTTATCTGCTGCGAGTGCTGGCCGAACTATAGGGGCTGGAGGTAGCCTCGCCTCCAGGCCAGCGAGACGCCCGTCCATCATACGCCAAACTGCGTCAGTAATTTGGCGCAGTTGGGCATCTGGGACGCCACCGAGCGATGAAGTGGGGGCGGGTTGCCGTGGAGCCGGATTCTGTCGCTTAGGACAGTCCGCCCGCACCTGAAATTGAGCGAACTGAGCACTAAGCTCTGCAACCTGCCCCGTCAATCGGTCGTTAGCTGCCTGGAGGCGAGCCACGTCCCCAGTGATGGTCTCAACGACCCCAGCGATAGCCAATGAAGAGTCCTTCAGAGCTCTTACAAAAGTGCTCTTCAGGTTCCTAGATTTGGTGGCCACTTTCTCAATTATGGCCACCGCTAACTTTGCTCTCTCATGCAAAGACGCCGGTGTTTGGAGAGCCGAAACATTATCCACCGGCGCCCGGATCCTCTGCAGGAGATCCGCAATCTCTTCTTCTGCCGCGCTTTCGCCCTCCGCCCTGACCCGCCTATAGGCTTCTGACTTCGAGAAGACAGAAACTGAGGGGTTGGAAATGGCCGTACGTGACCTGCCTCTGCGGCTGGTCCCCACTTTAGGAGGTAACATTTCCAGGGACGTGTCACTCTCCTCGTCCCGGGAGCGTCCGCGTTTTCTGCTGTCGCAGATCTCCACGTTTGTGGACTCCAACACGTCCATAGTCATGCTTGAGCTACCACCGTCCGACGGATGGGCGGACTTGGAACGCAATCGTTCCGATGTTCTTCTTTGGTTCCCAGCAGCCAAATTGACTTCTGGGATCCCCACTGAAATAGGAGTCCCAAGTACTGCTTCCCCCTCGTTAGACGAGAAGTCACTTGTAGTACCAAGCTTCCCTTTCCTACTCCTCTCCTTCTGTAAATCTTTTTTGGTTTTAGTTATTAAAGTTTCCATATTTAAACCCACGAGATGGGGAGAACAAAGGTCGACCCGGGCAGAGATCCCCAATACCCGGGCAAGCGTAAATTTATTCCCAACCGAGGGGTCCGCAGGTACCCCGGCTGGGAGTGCGCTTACGACTGAACTACCCATCAGCCATGCATCCCCTGGTCACGCACCAGAACACGGGATTCGGGGTGATTTTTTATAGAGGTTTTCTTCCTCGCAGTCCGGGCGGCTAAGCCAAGACCCTCGCCCCCGATCGGAGTCGCGAGACTCCAACTCGGGACTACGATATGTCGACGGCGGCACGGAGACTACGTCTCCTGATGCCTGCTCGGTGGCAGTGTAAGTGCACACCGAGCCCGTCTTACTTTTCCACCGCTGAACGGAGGAACTCCGACCCTTGAAAGGGTCCCACCATCGTGATTTTTACCGAGGTTTTCCTCCTCAATGCTCCGAAGAGCGAAGAACCAACAGAGGATCCGACGAACTCGCCCGCTCTGTTGGACCAAGTCTCGGCCGAATTGCCGAAGAAATGGTTTCCTCTTCGTGCTAGAATATTAGCCGTTGGCAGTGATGAACACCATCGCCAACGTTACCAGGGTGCACCACGTGGAGGTTTTCTAGCCAAGCACCCCATAACTGTCACCCCTGCATCAATGAATCAACACAGCTGCTGGTGCTTTAGGTTGGTCTTCTGTGGGAGGGTAGTACTGCCGCAGTCATGCCGGTCCGCTTGTGCTGAAATCAGTGTGGCTCTACAACCTACCAATGTTTGTACGAACTGTAAGTATTTGTTTTGGAGTTTGTGTCTTTTTTATATAAAAAAGGAAGATTTAAGTAATCTATCAATCAATCTAGCTGTCATGGTATAAGTTCTACTTACTTCGAAGCTAGGTGGCGTTGTGTATCAGATGTCTGATTTATTTGCACTGTCATTTGTTCCGTGTCAGGGTGTACTTTGTCTATAACATATATGTATTTAGAAATACATAAGCTTGTTTATCAGCAATTTGGTACAGATTTAACCTAGTTTGGAGTCAGACGGCTCCTCGGAGTGCCGATAGATGTAAAAACCAGATTAATGTCGTCATTATAGTAGATTAATGTTAAAAAATTTATGAAACATTATTTTTAATGTTACAATCAGTGTGAAATTTAAAATATAGTTTTGAATTTTTGATTCTGTCGGCAGTTCTAATGACTGTCTCCTTTTTTATCTTGAAAACCTAGAGTGCCTAGGTAGAGAAGGCCGTGTGTGTGTGTAGTCGGCCAATGTACACAAGTAAATGAAGTTGTTAATAAAGAAATGAAAATTTTACGCAGACAGCTTTATATTTTTCTTTCAAAAAATACTCGTACAAAGAAGTTATCTGTTGAATAAATATTCTGTTCACCTATTCCTAACATAGGTATAGGTAAAACAAAAAAACAAATGTGAAGAGTTTAAAATTAAATTAATCATGCAAAACAAAATATAAATAAAAAAAGTCACGCGAGAAATGATGTGTGATTGTGTAGGAAATGAGAATAATATAGCTATATATTAAATAGATAATCTTCAAAAGTGTGTGAGACATTGGTTGAGTTTTCTATTCTATTTTCCTACATGATAATTACCTTACAACATTATTTTACCTCTATACTCACTTTGGAACTTTATGGAACCGTTTCTTTAATAAATTAGCAGGTGGTTTAAAATGTAAATATAGTACAATGTAGAACTTATTTATCGTAATTGGCTATGAATATAACATGTCAAGGCTTGGATCAAGAACTTGTTGTATGGACCTTAAAATCTTCATTTCTCAACTTCATAAAGCAGATCACTGCTAGTTTACGTACTATATCTACATATAATATATCAAAATTAGTAGCTATGTGTGGGAGCTGCAAGCAATCTGTACCCAATAGTGTCGATAACAACGTTCTCTGGTGTAGAAGAAATCGCACCTTTTATTAAAAATCGGCCAAGTACGAGTCGGACTCGCACATCGAGGGTTCCGTACAAACTTGTATACATATAAGTTAAAATTCACCTATCACGACAATCGAGTTATAGTTCTGTTTCATGTGAATTTCAATTTAATACCTCTACGTGTTCATAAGGAAGGGTTAGTAACTTTAAAATTATTAAATATATTTTTATTATGTGATGTAACTAAAAATTTACGGTTTTTCCTTTATTTGCTTCGTATCAAATTTCTAGATTCTGAATTCACAAGAAGTACCCTGTAGGTTTTCATTTCATTACGAATTTCGAACATTTGCGACAATTTGTGGCATAAACGGCTGTCTTTTGATTATATTGGCTTGGAAGTTTGATTTTTATACTATTCTAAGGGACAGTAAAGCTAAGTATTTAATATAAATTTCAGCTTGATATCTCCACATGTTCCTGAAAAAATGGGGCCTTGACAGACTGACGTACTACAAAGTGAGCCTATGAGGGTTCCATTTTGTTCTTTCGAACTCTAAAAAATAGTAAATCGCTATCCCCAGATAAAGATTATGAAAATAAAAACGTAGTAAGCTATCACCATAACCATTAAAACTCACATTGCTAAAATGTCACTAGAAAGCACAATATAGTCTCTGCTCATTGAAATGGGCCAACTATGAGCATTATCTACAGTTTTCACAATGCACCTGCAGAGCCCATTCACTTCCACAATTGGACTATTATATTACTTTATTAAAATAAAGAGCGCCTGAGAACATTTAAAGATCCATCTCGGTTTTTAAATTATGTAACTATTATACACTATTTGTATTACATATTTTAAGTAATTATAGGAGACCAACTTTCTGACAGTACTAATTTCATTTTAGATGCTTTGTACGTAATAGTTAATAAAGCTTTATATTACGTAAATAACTCTTTTTGATATTTCCTTTTTTTTGTTTTTTTTTCTATATTAAGAGCCTGCCAAAGTGACTCTACTCTGTCTGATGGAAAGCATGAATAGGATCCAAGATTTGTGGTCACCAAACTCATTGCAAATGGAGACAAAGCGATATGGTGATCCACACTATGGCGGCCTAGTGATATGCTTTTTCACGTCCCGCTTGGGAACGTAAAAGGCATGACAGTCATCGTGGCATTGTAAGGCTCACATAGTTACCACGATAACTGTCACTCCTGCATCAATGGGCCTCCGGTCTAAATATATTTTAAAAGTTATTTAAGAACTCAATATACAAGTATATATTGATAAAAAGAAGTCTATGTCCAACAGTGGACTGTCAGAAATGGTTGATATGTAAAAGAAACTATCTGTCTACCTGTTGGACTTTCAAGGTTGAACTGGTAAGTTGATTTCAATGAAGCCATCGAGGTTTGTTGGTGGTACACGCAGGTGGAACTACAGGCAAAAATTAATCAATACAAAAAAAAAATGTAGAGTATGTATGTAAATAAATAATTTAGAATCTAAGTTGCAATTGGCTAATGAGATAATGTAAAAGTGAGGACCACATTATATAAAATAAAAGATATTTCATTTCCCTGCAAAAAAAATGGTTAGAATTTGATAAAACTGAAACGCAAGGTCCTTTTTTGTTCGTCGCCAATTAACGTGCATACCTTTCTAAAAATGTGGACACACAATTTAATCCTTGTTCAAATGAAGCGAATACGTAAGCCCTACATAGAACAGAACAGCCAGAGGAGCATTACACATTGTAAATAAAATTATTAATCGGATGTGTAAGCAGCTCATTTCATTTGAAAATGTATGGAAGCGAAGATTTAAATTTCATGCTTGCATAAAGTTTAATGTCGCATATTTCGTACCAGATTACTTATTACGTTTTTTAAGGTACCTATAGGAGAGCAAACAAATTATCATTAGATAGCTAGCAATTACTGCCGCCCATTAACACTTCACGTAAAGAGCAACCTGAGGCTTGTTTAACATCGGCTGCTTTCTTTCCTATCACTCCGACTGAGACCGACTCTACACAAGTGAATTTTACATAAATAAGTTTTAGTTCAACATTGCTAGCTTTAGTTTTCCTCCGAAACTTTTGATAAGATGTTTTTTAACTTGCAATGTATGTATGTAACTATGTTTGTTTGTGTGCAATCTTACAACTTAATTTTGAAGCAGATATCTCTAACGGTCTAACCGATTGAGTTGAAATTTTGCACACATGTATATATTGCGTAACGATGCAATATTATGATGGCATCAATCGAATCTAATGGCCTGGAAGATAACCATAGGAACTCCGTTATAAAAGTAACTCAGTTGTCGTGGTAAGTGTTTGCAATACAATTGACACGATGATTGTCATGTCTCTTACGTCTCCAAGCGAGGCGTAAAAAAGTATCTTACTAGGTCACCATAGTGTGGATAACCATACTGCATTGTCTGCATTCGTAATAATTATGAGGAACACAACTCTTGGCTTCTATTCATATTTTCCATCATGTAAAGTAACTTTGGTAGGCTCTTAAAATAAAAAGAAAAAATAAAAACAGCACAAACCTCTTGAGTTTGATCTCGTATGATTCGTTTTGACGTGTACTACATCACTGATTCCGCGTGCGACATTTCTGATTATTTGTCACCCCTAGCATAAAGGGAACTATTTATTCCCATACCAAATTTTATTGCTTTTATATTTCCATAACCCTTTTCCACGTACACAAATTATGCAAAGGCCGACAACTTGGTTTTCTGTCATTGACGATTATAGCCTAATTTTTACTCTGCGTAAAATACTAAAAGTCTTTTCAATTTTTATTCTAACAGGATTATACTTTTCATTTTTTTTTTAATTTGAGATATCCGTATTCTTTAGTAAGACTGGTCAAGGGGCGCCAACTACCCGTAACTTTTCCCAAAGATGTTTGTAAAGCAATCAAGACCGACAACTTAACGTGCTCTCCGAGGAACGGAGGTGTCTCAATGTGCTTAGAATACCAACATAGATTGACCTGAATCACGAGTCCGCCAAGACAAGGTCTGGCAATGTCGATTACTTTAAAACTTTATTAATATGAACTTAACAAGTGAATAATAAATATAAAACAAACACTAAAAATAAAATAAATAGACTATAAACTGAGTCCGTTTAACTGTGTTGGGATTAAGCAAACCAAATTCACATTCTGTATTCGTAAGATTTGTTCTAACTCTCGCGGATTTTATTTTCTCTTATTTCAGAGGTAATTATTTCATACAAGTACGAGTTAATATAATTTATTTTCTAAGAATACCGAGCAGTTAATTCAGTAGGGAATTACATTATATCTTTGCACTTATAATGAAATTATATTAGAACGTCCCAAATGTCGAGTCAATTAAGCTTGAGCGACTGCCGACTATGAACTGTAATATGACTTTAGCATGCATTTCGCATTGTTATAACGGAGATATTGTGACTTTAGCAATTAAAACACAATGTATGATTTTATGTTTTATTTTACTATCCTTATTAAATTCTGTATAACTTTTTTATTACACTAATTGGAATGTTGGAATTCGAATAAAAAAATGTAAAGGAGAATCACCATTAAGTTATGGAACACGGTACAGGTCTGCTTCAACACGAAAGTTGTTTCAGACTGTTTATAAAATAAAATAATATCAATTATAGTCTCCATTTTGTTATAGCACATTAGATTTTTTTTGAAAAATGAAGTATAGGGTGGGCCAAGAGTTCGTTAACATTTGAATCTAACACCCCGCGCAAACATGTTACGGGCGTTCTTGGGACCGATGCTACTGGAATTTGCTGGCTACAATCGTAGCACGTGGTTTCAATAAGATGATCAAAGACATGTTTCTGCAAAAGCTGATTTCCTGACGAGGCGACATTCCATTTCCACCCAGAAGTCCAGATCTATCTCAGAGGAGATTTCTTTTGTGTTGTTTGCGCAGGATATTAAATTCAAATGTTAACGAATTCTTGGTCTAACCTGTATATTTATTTTAATATCGTACTTATTTAAGTAATCAGCATATCACCCTTCACTGCTGATTCCGAAATGAAGGTCTCTTTCAAATAGGGCCATCTATCCCGGCCTTGGGCAGTCCATATCCATCCGCTGCACTCTGCCACCTATTTCCGTTAAATCGTTGTCTTTTATAAAAATAGGTTTTAGAAATCCAGACTTAGATGAAAGAACTGGAAAAAAAGCCTTGCAACATGCAAATTATAAATAGTGTCCTTACATGTACAATTTGCTTAAAGTCTTAGTGTAGTGCAACAATCCTGTACATACGTTATGTGAGGACTTCCAATTACCAGTTAGAAGTAGCAAGAGATGGTGATGGATAACAATGGACGATCATTGTTATAATCATACATACAAGTAATTAAGTAGGTAAATATTTTGTAAGTAATAATCATTTAAGCAAGGTGTTAGAATTAGTGTCTATCATATCATTGTATTGTGTATAGTGTAATAACCACACCCAAAAACCAATAGTTCTTTTAGCAACAAGGTAGCGGCAATAATAACTTACCATAGCTTCTAATGTGTTTTTCAACGTAGCATTTCTATTTACTATTAAATATGTGTAATATGTACGACTCTTCACATTTCATCACATCAAGAGCCTCTAACAGTCAACTACTGGATGTAGACTGCTCTTCTCACACTGTTTTGAGACATAATCTAATCCTAACTCTTAACAAGTAATCATTTAGACCTAGGATCAGATATTTAGATTCTCAAATATTTCTGAATTAACATGTAGAGACATTATCTTAATTAAATAATAGTCATATTAACCCAGTGGAGTAGAATATCGCATTAAAAGATTTCTCTCTTGTCGCGCAGGTCACTCTTGGTGCTTGTATAAAAAACTTTAAACAAGGAAACCAAACTCTTCTATGTCCAAAAGCTAGCAAAGGCATAGTACTCCAACGACTTGATTTTGAATTATTTCAGAGCACTCGGATTAAATTTTATTTTCTGATAACGAAAACGTCGTATCGTCTTACAAAACTAGTATTGGTAGTTGAACAAAACTAGAAAATTATTATAATGAATTAAACTTTTTACCTTGTTATTTGTTGGCATTGTTTGTTGGAGAGAGAAATCCGAACACGCAAACTTCAATACTTGACCTAAACGCCGCGGTTAGAAACCTCCGAGTTAAAACGTGCCATTTTAACATTTTGACAATGCTGAACACGGAATACTAGTCAGTGTTACCACTTCAAGTTTTTGTTCAATTTTTTTTTTAATAACCACACCCGCTTTTTCAATAAACTTCAAGTATTTTATTTAAAATTTTTAAAATATAGCTTGATCTCTGAGGCTATTGTTATTAATACTATTTTAGAACTTTTGCAGTACACTTTAGGTATATTTATTTTAAATATAAAATTATTTATGATAAATATAAAGTCATTATCGAGTACAAAAAATGCATATTATATATTATTGTAGAAATTTTACAGTTATTTATTTTTTATGTGTGTTAACCGGTACTTTAAATAAATACAAGATGAAAGTACAACAAAATTGAATCATTACTGTGTTTGAAAATTAAGTAAAATTAGGTTACGTTGAACAGTAAATTCAAACAGCTACTTCATATTAAAAACTAAAAAGTACCTGACTTATTTTTCTTAGCTTTTATATTTTCTTTGGCTCAATCAATATTAATTAGTACCTGTTTAATTTTAATCTTCGAAAAAATAAGACTTTAACTTGTTTTCTTATTTTAGTTACAGCAATATTTGATAAGCTGTGTTAAGCAACAACACTACTACAATCTCATATAAAAAATAATCCAAAAGAAAATCCCGCTTGGTTCAAAACTAGCATTTTAATAGCAAAGTGGCTTAAAAATAACGAAAATAGTTTTAATATTATATTATATTCATATCCACGCCTGACAGAAACCTGTACCTCTAATGGGCATTCCCCTTTTAGGTGTTTAAGTTTTATATTTTATCTGATAAAAACCAACACAAATATACTTCATATACATAAGCAACAGTTAATGAGACTTATTTAGTCTGAGCAGTTTTATATTGGAGCTATCCGTGAAACTTTGTATGTGTCCCCTATCGGCGTGATGTTATACAGCGCGAACAAATTTGCCAAGCATAAAAAGGTTTTAATACTCCAATTTTTTTTTGAAAACGACTTATAAATGTTGTCGATATGTTTTGAACCTTTTAAAGAGGATTAGTGAGGTCACACAAATTTTTTGCGAAACCTTTATCGGTTACGTAGTGGACTCAATGGAAACTCTCAAAGGAGTTTCCCCTGTTTTTGCAACATTTCATTATCACTTCGTTCCTACTGATCGTAACACTAATAGAGATTTTTAAAATCAGATCAGTAGTTCCTAAAATTAATACGTTCAACCAAACCGTTAAACAAACTCTTCAGCTTGAAAATATTAAAATAGACATATGTACCTGTTACCATATAATTAGGTACGTGACTGTGGACTGTAATTAACTCAGTAACATAGCGAGCACGTAAAGCAGTCAATCCTGTGCCTGTTTCTTCCCTGGTCGTTCCGGATAGCCGTTCCATCGTATTGTGAGAGTGAGAGAACAGAGAGTGCACCTGTGTTTAAGTACACACTTATTAGTTAACTGGTCTCTGTCGAGAGCTGTAGCCGGAATCATGCATCAGCATCATCAACATCATCATCAGACAGGTAATGAAAATTTTAATCGATGCGGCCGAAGGGTGTCGTCTGAAGCGGGACACTGTTCTGCCTTTTACTGAGTAAAGCAGTGAGAGGTGCGATAGATTTTTGCTCTAGGGCATGAGGTGCCCACGATGTGAGGCACGGCAGGGAGGACTCCAGAAGCTGCTAGTGCGTTTCTGGAGCTGCTCCCGACTGCCGAGGCAGGCCGCCGCGGGGTTTAATGGATAGACCGGTTCTCCGGGAGTCCCACACACGCCCTTCGTCCCTCCGGAGGGTATAGTGCGAAAAAAATTCCCTGCGTAACAAAAACAAAAAAAAGGTAATGAAAAGTGTAGATACTAAGAAAGATGTAGCTAATATTGTGTTACACAAGTTTATGTGTATATTATTACGATATATACTGTTGTATTAACAAAATTACAACGCAAGTATAACGTCCTATTATTAACACTATAATATTAGATAAATCTATGGATATACCTACATACAGTCATATATATTATGTAAAAGTAATAAAATCTCTGCTAAAAGTAGCGTCTAGGATTAAATATCAAATAACTTTCAATCGTTAGAGGACATTTAGAAATAAAGTTGGGCGAATGTTGTCTCCGTTCTTAATTACGAAAAATACTCTCGAAAGTAGGAAACATTCAAGTATTTTTTCTACTAATTATCTGCACCACTTCAATTTAATTAAAGGCACTTTTACGATACCAATGTGTTTTATTAATGATAATAAAAGAGAGTATACGACAAGGACTTTTCTGTAGGTAATATAAAGAAATTTCTTGTGTGAGGCACACTAGACGTTTCTCGTATCATGCCATTCCATGTATATGTATTTACATTAAGCCGTGACAGGAACTTAAATAAATCTTACTTCAACTGATTGCACGGGTGGCTAAGTAGTTTAAGCGGTCGCCACGTCACTCTCTACTGCGCTGAGTGTTGAGAATTCAAATACCACATAGTACAACACTTTTTGTGATCCAGAAATTGTTGTACTGAGTCTGGATGTTCTTTATGTCCGTTTCTTGTATGTTTGTAAAGTCCCCGCAACACAGAATTTATTTCTAGTACGGGTGTTCTCTTTATAAAATAAAAATCATTTCACATTCTATTTCAACAATTACCGTGTCACTCCCTTTTATTATATTAGTGTATAAAAAATGTATATTCATAAATTTATTTATCTATTCGTCTGCTCACTGTACTTTCATAGCATATCATATTAAACTCTCAAGCTAATAAATTCCTGCTACTTTTAGTACATCTGAAAACTCAGTTTAAGTTTTCCTTGAGCGAGAACAAAATGGTCTCAAGTGGACATTATATTAGAGCCAGTGCTGTATTGATTTTCTATTTTAGACTTTAAGACATTAACTTTTCAGGTATGTTTACGAAAAATAGGAATCCTTCGGGAAATAAAGAGCACTACTAACATCTTGATAGTAACGAGTGTGCCACAAGGGAACAGCAGGTATAGAAGCACTCAACATATACTCAACGTTTCACAGAAGAAACATCTTCAACCGTAGAGACGATGGCAAATAGCTATTTGTGAGGGTAAATTTCGTTTGTACAGTTTTAGTCTCACGGTGTCATGTTGGAATACTGTACGAGTATTCCATCGGGCACGACATGAACAGATCAAAGACAGGTGTCTTTGATCTGATCTGTTCATGTCGTGCCCGATAGACAAAGACAGGTGTCTTTGATCTGTTCGTGTTGTGCGTACACTAACGGTGACGATCTGCAGCTTATATTGAATCGAAACCGGTGCTTAGAAATTTATCCCAACCCTTAGCATGAACATTCGATGGCTGAGAACACATTTGTGACTCTTGAGTTGCAGATATCTTTATGCGATGGTCACCAGTCGCCGCTAGATGATTGGTCTGCTCATTTTCTTCCAATACCATAATAGGAGAAAATACACAAGTTTAGATGTCTAGCGATATCCGCAAGATGACAGATTGAAGAAAATCACTACAAAAAGAAGGAAAAATTGAACAAATTCTATACCAACACACCTGACTAGCCTGGTATAGTAGGCCAAAACCTACTTTCGATAAAGCTTTTGTCCAGCAGTGGACTGGTAAAAGCTGTTGATGTGATATGGATCCTCCAATCAGACGAGCTGATCATGCTTGGCGGGCCACGGCCCAATGGTTCATGCTGGGATGTTGTATATATGCTAATTGCCGCGCAAATTTTCGCGATACAGGATTAGTAGTTGCTTCGTAGCTCATTACATTCATACGTTTCGTTCGTAGTTCAATGTATCTTCGCTAGATGGCGCTGTTGTATATTTTTGTTTGTGCTGTAATGTGGCAGTCGCTACAGTGTGTAGAATAATGAACAAAATCATGTCTGATATGTATCATTTTTCAAAAGACTCAAAGCAAATTTGTGCTCATCATACTTTGTCTTTCCAAATAAATAATAACATGATCCATACTTTTTTCTTCGCCTGTTAATATTACAGATACTAATTAAATAAAATAAACACTACCCAGAAGTACAAAATCGTAGACTGACGAAGTGGAAATCATTGTAGTTACTAAGGATATATTTACCTGTTTCCTTATGCAAGTTAACTCTGTACCTACGGCTACCAACCCGCATGGATTTATCTGTACCGGAAACCTGTTTCTTAATGTAAGCACCCTAAAGCAGCAGGGAAAAGCTTGTTATTATGTAATTTACTATCTTATAGCTTCTGCTTAAAGTTCAAATTAAGTTACAAGTGTGTTATACTGTTAATTATTTCCAACGTTTACTCGAAAGCCAGAACACACGCTAATCAGTCTTAGCAGCACTTGTCCCAAAAATCCATGATACTAAAGCATTTTCAGTGAAATTAAAACCACCAGTTACGTTTAAATGGATACTTTGTTACCACGAAACATTAATTACATAGTACTGTGAATGTGAAATTAAATTGATAAGGGTTAGAGTACTAAGGGGATAGGCATTTAGCTTGTTCATAATTTACTTATAATTTATAATTTATATTATACTAATTTATATTTTATTGACCACATCGTTAGTGTAGTGGTTAGAGTATGTAAATCTGTTCACAGATATGCTTAATAACAGCTCGGAATTTGGAAGTTGGGATCTTAATCCTCGTGTCCGTGTTAATAAATCAATATCGAAATGTAAGTATATTATTGAAATATTTCTTCTTAAGTAAATATTTTTGTAAAAATGATCAAATGTTTGATGAATACATTAAAACGAGTGTTAATAATATAAAGTACCATTGCTGAAATATATTAAATGTAAAGTCACTATATATCTCTTTCCAAACTTTGAGTTACTACCTTTAACCTGGAACTATTACGTACGCACATATTTCCCATCTACTATGATCCCGGATCCTTTAAGCGAGGCGTGAAGAAGCATTTCACTAAGCCACCATAGCGTGGGTCACCATACTACATTGTCTGCATTCATGATGAGTATGGCGACCGCCGCTCTTGGATTCTACTAACGCTTTTCATTAGGCAGAGTGGAGTCACTTTGGTAGGCTTTTATAAAAAAGCGTTTGTCATTCTAGTATAAGAAACGCCCTATGCAATTTGAAAACTAGGCAGGAGCATTTATTTTTAATGAGAGTTAATATTAGCAACTAACAAGTGAACATCGCAAGCCACAGTATTAGTTTTAATCTAATCAAGTTTTGCACGAGCCTTAAAATATTAGTACTGTGACTTTAGTGTACTGATTTAACTTTATTATTCTTCTTGTTAAAGTAGTTTTACTTTACTTAATTACTATATTCAGAATCATATAGCATTCCATGGCAATATATTTGTTAAAATCTATATAAAAACGAATCATGAAATCCAATCAACCTAACTTTCTGGATTCCATGATTTGTTTTTCGTTTCTTTTAAAATAGACAACGTCCGCATTAGGAATAATTCCTGTGTCGGGGGGGGACCTTTCAAACATACAAGAAACGGACACAAAGAACACCCAGACTCAGAACAGCAATTTATGGATAACACAAAGTGTTCTCCCATATGGGGTTTGAACCCACAACACTCAGCGAAGTGCTTAAACCACTAGGCCAACCGTGCAGGAAGATCATGATAATGATGATGTACGTATTCCAAGATTTCGACTATGACAGATGGCGGCTACGAAGACCAGCGAAATATTTGTATATATAAATAAATAATAAATATTTTGGGCATTTAACACACAACGTCATCTATTTTCGAACTAAGCAGAACTTGTGCTGTAATAACTAGAGTGACTGATAGAATACCTGTATATTTTTTTGTAAATACATTATATTAAACATATAAAACACAAAAACTTCGAAACAAACATTTGTAGATCATACAAACATTTGATCCGACCCGGCAATCGAACCCGAGACTTCAAGCACAGCAGTCGCATTCGCAAGCGCTGCGCCACAGAGGTAGTTAATAAATTATATCAAGTTAATATTAGGGTTAAAATATTTTAGTGGAAGAAAATTTAAGAATTAATACTATTTAGAGTCAAAGATATTGTTTTAATGAAAAAATGTTACATTTAAAATCATATACATACTCGTATATCTATTAGTAGTCGGCCGCAAAACGGAAACCATTTTTCAAGAAAACAAAAAACTTTACAACGTTAGGAACCACATATCTTTCAAATTACACAGGCTAATAAATAATTCATTATATTATAATAAACATTTAGAAGGTACGTGTCTTCATGAAAATTGAAACTCTTATTGCGGCCTGGTTTTTTCATTCCACGTCCGTATAATAAGCCAGTGCCCCTACGACGATCGTCGGTGTATGATTTCTATTATAGTATTGTCATGGTGTGTAAGCTGAGGTAAATATCATTTATCGTTAATGATCTGAAGTGCTTGCTCAGAAGTATATAATTGATAGAGAATTTAAAATTCTGATGCATATCTATATCAATAAATAAATTGAAATGTTTGTTTTTTTATTTTAAAATAGGAGCTTTTCATTAAATGTATGTGAAAGTATATACTGTACTTACATCAAAAAAATACTTTTTTACAGTTTCATTTCTTGTTTCTCAGTCTATTTGTGCCAGTTAATTTCAGTAACAGCTAGCCGTTTTTTACAGAACTTGCAATGGCAGATAATTGATATCGTAAAGAGTACTTCGGTTAAAAATATAAAAAAATGGATTACGCGAAAACAAAATTAAAACTAATGAAATAGTGAACAACGATTTAAAAGCAACAAAAACATGGATGATGGTACAATTAGTTTTCTAAAAGAATGTATTCGTGCTTCTTGAGTTGCACGTCTCTACGAGGATCAGTTATCTCTTACAGACTGGTTGCTTCTTGGCTCTCTGTATCATGGTAAAAATATTTAGAAAAAAAATATAGTAAATAATGAAAATTATATTTGAATCAAGTGCTTGAGCAGTCTAGCTAGTGTGTGTTACTTAGTATTTTGTATAGTAGTTGACATCTCACCGCACTGCAATCAATGATAACTTTTTCCACTAATATTACTGTACTCTTACTAAGGTCTTTTTGATTTTTTATATTCAATATTAGTTTATAGTTTAGAACCTTTTTTTGTACATTTGTACCTATACTCTTACGTCACTTATTGTAATATTATACTCACTCGTCACAAGAAGATAGTTGAGAAATAACATTCAATAGAATAAAAGAAATCAGATTATAAGATGAGATAATTTATCTTTTAAAATGCATTATACATTTGTACATATATTATATACTGACATATATTCAACTACAGTAGTTATAGATCGTCAACTGTAGTAATGCATAGTAGACATACTCGAATGTTAGTTAAAATTCCGCACAGCGTGCACGTTACCATATCAACCACGTGACAGCCAGACAGAAGATAACATAGACGTGACAAATGTGCTCAGTGTTGCGATGCTTACCTGTGCAAATTAGAATGTTTTTTTTAATAAAACCTGCTGGAAAAATTGTTCGGTTAGGTTGGGGGTGCATTATTTTAAACTTAACTTAAAATTTGAATTCAAATTTTAGACGAGATTGTACAAATATCGGGCTTATTTTTATGAAAATATAGTTTCTATTTAGAATTGAGTCTATATGAGCATTGATTTTTAAGTGTTGATATTGAGTCTATGATTAAAAGTACTTTTCTTGAGATTTCTTGTTTTAAATTGTTACATCATATGTATCTCATGATTACTATTTTCGATACTGTCCTAAACATATGATCAGTAGATTAATTTTAGTATACTATCTTGAGATTAAGTTAATCTCAAAGGTGTCGTAAGTATGTTCTGTTCCTGAACTAATAATGTATAACTTTAACGATTTCAGCAATCCAATATCGAAAGGATTCGATTACCGATAGCTACTGTTTAAATTACAATATTTCAGTCCAACGTTCTCCACGCTGGCAACCCCATTTACAATAAATTCCTTCTTATTCTATAAGCGTACATCTTTGTGAATGAAATGCCTTATTCGTATAACTCATACGCGATCGGTTAAATAAGGCCTTAACGTAAGAAAATCATATACGTAATATATTTCGAATCGTATTGAAATTTACAGAAGATGTAACAAAAGACATGTACAGAAATTGTAATTTCTTTGTGTAATAAACACAATTATTCTACTGATTATGTAAATATTGTATATATAGCAGTATCCCTATAAAAAGCCAACATTTTTGTATTGCCTCACAATTTTTAGTTTGCTTAATATTAAAAATAACATTACATTTCTGAATTACGATAGTGTTTAAACTAGGTAGAGCCTGTTGTCATAATAAATAGATTGCTGTTATACATACATATACAAATACATTTTTTAGATAAGTTACATCTATCAATACAACAACATTATCTTATTACTTTTTCTGTTTTTGTCATTTTATTTCTCTCTGATGAATATCAATTTGAGAAGGACCTTTGACGATGAAATAATAATGATTTGACTTTCTTAAAGCTTCTAAGCCTGTCTTACTTTCTGAAGTGTAGCAAAAATAGCATGAAACTTGTCTAAAGAATGTTCAAACCAAACTGAAAGACTAATCCCACAAAAAGTTTTACCTCGAATGAATTTTTGAACAGAGTTTTGTAAAAACAATTTATTTTTCCCGAAACCAAATTTCTTTGGCCATAGCAAACCTGATTACTGTTTTAAAATATTGTTTAACAAAGAAATCTGCCAAACAAACTGATTCTTACCGGTTCCCACCGGTCTCAAGTTAAACGATACGGCAGAACTTTGATTCGCTCACACCAAGTTTTGACGAGATTTGGCCAAGTTTAAGAATTTTCTACTCCAAACTTGGAAGTTACTGTGAGCCATTCAATTACAGAGGTGTTTGAAGATATAAATATGTTAATCAGTATTTTTGTAAGTAATTTACCTTAGAAATAAAACTAATTTATTTTACAAAATTCATAAATTATTCTTATTATTAACTAGTTCACCTGCAACAATGCTACAAAACATTAAATTGTTATAATGCATGATCGTTTTCATTTAAAAACTTAATAATTTTTTTCTACATATTACTCATTTGTTATGTCTTTTCTCGAAATATAATGTAGTTAATTTCATAACCTATGTATTATATACATAAGTGTTAATATATAAATATATATGTTTCATTTCCATTTTTATTGTAAATATAATGGTCCAAGTTTTATTGTAAACATAATGATATTTACAATAAAACTAACTTAATAATCTATGTATATGCTCGAATGTTCCATTTGTTATTCAATATTAATTAATGTAATTATTTATTCACGAGATACCCATGCTCACAATATATTTTCGTGACATTTTTTATTTGAACTACTTTAATTTTGAAATGAAGTGAAATTAAAACTGATACACTTAATAACATAATTTATGAATGAAAATAAAATGATATTACCTTATATTTACTTTATATTTTATCTTATAATATGCAGTATCATTATCCTTATTCTGCTATGAGTGTCGTAAGAGTCGAATAAAGGAATAAAATATTCAAGATAACATCAATGTAAAGAGAAGGTAAAACTTAAAACAAACCCTTTACGAGTTGCGTCCGGCCTGCGTAGTCTAGTACGCCAAAACCTCCTTGCTACGGAAAGGTCTATGGCCAGCAGTGGACTGTTAAAGGCTGTTGATGATTGATGACCTTCTACTAATTTATTACAGTTATAATGAATAGAAAAAAATCACATAAAAGTTTTGACTACTTAATTTGCAACATGTTATATAACTCAATACTACAAAAAAAGTAACAATGAACAGATATTTTACTGACAACAACAGTTACAGTGAATATAAAAAGAAAAACAGTTTTGATGTTAGTTGCAATGCGGCAACGGTCCTGATAATGCAATTTATTTTATGCTGATCGTAAAATGTATATTTTACGAGCATGGCATGGATATTATAGGATGTGTAACTACGTTATAGTGACGTGTTCAATTGCAATAGAGTGGATTAATATCAATAAATAGTTTCAGAGTTTAGTGTCGTTATTGATAGTTCTGTGACATGATAACTGTATTACTATTTCGGTTTACTTATTTTAGAAACGAATGGTCTAAATTCAAAAGTTTAACGAACCTTGAATTAAACCTAAATTGTTTACTTTTTTTTCTGCAACAATAATCACTTGAAGTAACTTATTAGTTACATATGATTTGTGTATTATATGAACAAAGTTTTAAGAAACGGTTATCCTCTAGTACAAGCTAATTCATATTTACGAGTACATATAAAATATAACGTTTTGTACTTTATTAAATATAGAGTATATACAGTATAAAAAAGAATAAAACGTAATCTTATTCATCAAACAAATAGTAGTACAATCTTTTCATGATTACAAAACCTTTCCTAAAACGCAGTTGCAACTTAGTAAGAGCTTACTGTTTAAAGTCAATTTGGATTAATTGTAATCAGTTATCCCGAAAAAATTTTGAAAAAATCATAACTCGGGTTATAAAACTGTTTATTCGAATATTTTACATTTTTTATAACTGAAAGTTTATCATATTGAATACAATCGAGAAATAATCTATGCGTGAGAGGGCATTAGTCTCATAGTACCCTCTTTTCGACGCCTCTTTATACTTTTCATGGAATGAAGTGATGGAACCTACACACTTTTTCTTTGACGTAGTTACCAGTAAGGAGCTTCCTACGTTAATAGTTGTCACCAAATCGCAACGTTATTACGTGCACATTGAGTACTCTATTAAGATGTTCTAAGAACTACAAATAATTTATTTTATTCATAACAGTTTTTTTTTTCTAAGGTTTATTTTATCTGTAAAATAAACTTCAGACTGTAAGATCACACTTTATACACGTGCACTTTATGTTTTCTTTAGTCAATTTATTTAAAACACAATATAGTTTATTGAAAATATATTAAAGAATTCGAGTATTACTTAGCTTTGACATATTTTTGAAACTTGCACAATATAGGTACAGGCAGAGAAGCTGTTGATGAATTACTTTAATGAAGCATCTCTTAGCAGAAATATTTTTACTTGGAACCCAGATATCAGGGTTATTTCATTCTCTGAAATAAATTCCGTTATAGATACAAGCGAAACATAAAAGTGGCCTTATAAAAATTGGACAAATATACATAAAATAACATCTATTTCCTCGGAGGGGTAGGCAGAGGCAGATTAAACGCCCACTTTTCACCAGTGTTTGGGTCCCACGCAATAGGTGGCGAGCGTATTGCCGCTAATCAGGATGTTTCATTTGACAGAACCTCATCCGTCAATCAGCATGTGCACCAGTTGCAGGTGAGGTTGACTTGTGGTCATAAGTTCTTGGTGGGCACCCAAACGGGTATCGTATGCACCTACGCAATAGAAATTGTTTAGAAATTAATATAGTTATGTCTAGATACGCTACGGTGTAAGTGTTACTCACTTATCTCGCTGTCAGTACAGACGGATACAAAATTGTTTTCCCGGTAGCACAGTCGAGTCGTGACATGAATTGTGATCGTTCACTTGTTTACTCAACGATACTTCTTTGTCACATGCGGAGATATTCTTTACTTTGAGGACATATTAAATCTCTTTAGAAAGTGATTGGTTCATGCCTCTTTTTGAGGTTTCTACGAAAACCAATTTCTCTTTTGGTCTATATTGTTTTTTCTCTTTTCATATTATAGTGCAGTTCCTAAATATTGACAAATCATATTACCCATTCTATCAAGTTCTTTTAAGCAGACTGAAAACTACAATACATGTTACTATTTCTTCAAAAAGATCAAACCATTTTAAGTAAAATGTAGGAGTTTGGATTGACAGAATAGCTGAGATGATAAACTATTATAACTAAGTAAAGTAAAATTAACTGCTTGTAAAGGCAATGTTTTTTTTAATAACATCTACAATGTCTAAGCAGTAATGCTTAAAATTTCAGCTTCTCTTGAAGTATTCGATTAGGACCCAAACCTGGACCTAAAGTGTTAATATATATTGACTAGTTACGTATGTTATTTCAACTATATAAACTATGTCTTTACTTGATAATTTATTTAAAACTATACTCCATACTTACAACAATGTAATAAAATTCAACAAAGGTTGAGTTACGATATCAATTAGTCAGCTGTAACTCATTGCTCAGATCAAGAGCGCGAGAGAATTACTAAGGCTTATTTTATTGTAGACCTACATAATTTATTGATATAATAGTACCTATAACATTTTCCATAATAAAACTAACTTCAAACATATTTTTAAATTAATCAAAAACCAACTCACAATCGACTGCTGGACTCAAACCTCTTTTTAGGAAGGAAGTTTTAGGTGACTGTCTATACCCACGTTATAGGTTTTTTTTCAAGTCTTTCTCTCTTTGCACTTGCGAGAGCCACTGTGTCAGTAATTTTAATCCATCACCACACATACATTTGAATTATAAAGAGTGATTGTACATATATATTTATATATATAATCATCATTTGTTCACGTCCATTGCAGGTTAAATAAGCTTTAAATGATAGACGTAAAGGATAATTTGACACATTTGTGGTGTTCATTGGTAAACACAAATTGTAGTGATGCGGTTGTCAGAGTCTATCTCTGCTGTCAGTTTAATCAACTTGTTTACATTACCGGATTATATCATATGCATTTCGACAGGTAGGTATTGTACCTCCTTCACAGTAATTATATATTATTGTATAATATTACTCGTATAGAACTATATCTTTTAAGCATTTTGATTATACGAGTACAAAAGACATGATTAAAGTTAATCACAATTAAAATATATTGGAAGGTCTTGAGGAGGGATGTTTGATCTTTAATAATCTGTACACCATTGTAGAAGAGCCACGTGTTCGTGAGAAAAGTATGCTTTAGCACATTGGACACGTCCTTACCGGACTGATACTACTAAAATACTGATAGAAAACTGGGACTAGGCTATTTTTTCGTTGTTTTTCACTGATTTAGTGAGACTATTGGAGCTCAAATCTTACCATCTCATGATTCTAGGATCTGAAACTTTAAGGGTGGTAATGCACTCGTACTTCTTGAGATGAATACTTTGAATAAAAAAGAAATTAAATTAATATTCACTAGATGATAAGTAAATATCTTCGTGTCCATCGACGAAGGTATGAATTTCACTTGTCATCAAGTGACCCATCTTGTGATCGTTTGTACCCCTTTTTTCTTTGCAGAAATCCCCTCGGGTAATACCGACTGGTGGTTATGTCGGATTCGAACCGATCCAAAACCACACGCAATCTGGGGCACTTCTTGGCGCTTGCCGTCACAAGCGTGTCGTAGCCAATGTTCCATAGGAATAATCCTAAGGTTGACTGCATGACGACAAATGTGCCGCAACCAGTAGAGAAGCTCTCGGTGATACACTAGTGCCTCCCTGATGAAATTCCAGGGCAAAGAGTAGAACGCTTTGGCAATATCTAAAGACACAATCAACACCACTCCCCTCAGTAAACTGCTTACTCCACCAGAGCCCTCACGCACGTGATCGCACCGACTTTGAAGCGCCTCTGACCAAAACCATACTAGTTATACGGCAGATCCAGCCTTTCCCTAAGGACATGCTTGACGAGGCGCCATGCTATCCATCTTTGAAAGGGTTTACATTCCTCATCAAGCAGGTCGGTAGGTGGGTGGTGAGTTCGCCGGGATCGTTTGTCCCTCTATGTCATAAAAAAGCTATGTCTAATAACTTTTTTTCCTAAAGCAGAATGAATTCCCGTGAGCATAACGAACGACACAGAGCATGTGCGCCCACGATGTTCATTAGAAGACAGGGTGTTTTGGCAAACTCTATTATGTAGTTGGAATTTTTCAAATACGTTATAACTGTTTATAAAATTATATGATGTTTTTTCTAAATGTATTTAATCACATGGGAAAGTGAGCCTAAAAATAGGTCAAATCAAAATTGCCTCTAAATTGAGTAATCGAACAACGTCTAATGTGTAGGCGGTGATTGATCCTATAACGTCACATAAAAAGAAATGGGTAAGCTCTGAATGATTCGTTAAAGTTCCAAAGGTTAGACTACAATATTTTTCACTGTCACCAAACCATTTGGGTCAGTCTTAGACCGTTACGTGAGTGAAATTATAATGTTTTGTCGTAGAGTAACTACTGATAATTTTATCACGAAGTACCTCTAATTAAAAAAAAACAGTTATAGGAAAGCGCAGTATCTAACAGTGGACTACATTTTGTAGTTTTTGGATGTCACTTAACTCAACCGGCATAAATAATCTCGGATTTCAATTTATGTGAAAAATATAAAATATGAGTCAATCTTATTTAAAATACCCTTACACTGATTAGACTTTTTTTATAAAATCTGGAATACTATAAACAGCTTTCGTAATATCATTTTAATAAAGTTCTTTAAACTCATAAAGGAAAAGTAAAAATAACCAAATATTTATTTTTCACAATAAAAGCAACGTTAGCCAAACGTCAGCGATGATACTCAATTTGCAAAATGAATTCCGAGGATAGACGAAAATTGAAACGTTTTAGAACAAAAGATATCTCTTTATAATGAGATACTTAAGATCATCAATTACGAGAAAAGCAACTATTGATTCAAAATGTTTCTTTTTTGTGACAGATGCGAGTTTGGAACATTGTAAGATTGAATTGAAACAAAATATATTATTTTTACAAGCTACAAGGAAAATTTTATTTTGGTAAAGATTCTTAAGCAAATTAAAAAAGAAATTCTGTAAAAATATTTCAAACGACTGCTGTCATTGAATGTAAGTTACCAATTCACAAAATGCTTTTACTGTGATCCTATTCATTTATTCATATAGATCAACAAACATGAATATTAAATTATAAACGTACTTTTTCAGTAATATATAATATTTCGTAGAAAATTTTAGTGATAACACTTAGATATATTATTCTAATATTTTCACATACTATAATCCTTAAAAATGTTTGAATAAATTTGTTATTTAAAAATATAATACATGCAATTGAAACAAATTAATATTTGGCTAAATATGCTTCACACAAGATCCTTACCGCTTCCTATCGTCAGCAGTAACTCAGAGACTCCCTTTTCCTAGTGTCTGTGGTAGCCCAAAGGCTTTCTTTTTTCAGCGTCAGTGGTAACCCAAGGGCTCTCTCTTCCATATCCCACGCTGTAGTAAGTATATTCTAACAAAATCAGCGCTTGAAAGGTACATACATAATAGGTTGCAAACGTTCCTAGGTCCGCTAGTTTTAAGAGTAGAGTGCAAAGAACATCTTGAGCGGTTATGAAATGGAGACCTCAAGGCTGTGATGGTAAGATCTGTCATGGAGGAATGGTTACAGAGGAATCACGACAACCGCTCAGCCTACACTGGTGCTCATCGCACACGGTTGCTTTGGTAAGTATACGTGCTATATTAGACCGGAAGCCACCGTCTGTGTGTCATTGCTGAGCCATTTCTAGATTAATACCTACCTTTTTAACCAAATTACCAGCAATTGAGAAAATTATTGTATTTAGAAAAAAAGTAATAAAACTTACAAGTTCCATTTGTAGATTCGTATGAAATTTAGTTTAGTTGTTTTCATATTATTCTTTTTCAATTATTATACTATAACATGAAAATGAAAAAAAAATACAAAAATACATACACCCAGTAACAATCTCGAAAACCTTTTTGTAATATTAAAATTTATTGAGTATAAAGTGTTACAAAATTTTCTCAACAATTTTACATCATATAATGCTCAAGTTCCTAGTTGCAGTGGAGTCACTCTGCGTGGCTACTTATTCTCTTCGCAGCAGGGTGTCACCAAATGAGTTTTATTGGATTATGTCGATGTGTGAACTTGGCCATTTCGGGCACAGAACAACGCAAATGCTTTATTAAGAACGAACGTCAATCCAAATGAAAAGGATAGAACAAGTGCGTGACTTGTAATAATTGAATCTCCATACGTAGGATGTGAAACCAAAGTAGTTCCACACATACCTTTTTAAAAACATTTATTTTACCTTTAAATTTAAGTAGTTATATTTTCAAGATTGTTTAACATATTAATAAAATTGGAGTATTTATTTCAGCAGCTCATTTTTGGATCCATTGGACTGAGTGTGCAATTTTTTCATGCCTCCAATTCTCAATAGTTTGAATTTCCTATCTACATTAGCTGCAGACAACAGTCTGTCTACTGCTGATTTGTGTTATAGGGATATCAAAATTCAAAGGTAGTAGAGCCACACTGATTTCAGCACGAATGGCTCGGCTCGACCATGGCACCACTACCCTCTCACAGACGACCAATCTAAAGCAATAGCATCTGTGCTTCATATTTCTTTGGTGATTGCGAAACCGGGGGCTCATTGATGCAGGGGTGACAGTTATCGAGGTAAGTGTGTGAGCTTTACACTACTACGATAACTGTCATTCTTTTTACTTCCCCAAGCATGGCGTGAAAATGCACTTCACTAAGCCGCATTAGTATGGCTCACCATACCGCATTGTCTGCATTTACAATGTGTGATAATGGTGACAATAACTCTTGGATTCCATTCATGCTTTCCATCAGGCAAAGTCACGTTGGAAGGTTTTTAAAAAAAAGTTTTAGTAGAATATTGAGTAGGTACGTAAATCGAGCTTACATACATTTGTTTCCATGTTTACATGTTCGAACCTCGAAATATTGTGTATACAACATAAATTCATATGAATCTGACATTTTTGTAAATATCTTAATGCAATATATTATTAAAGTAACTAAGTATGAAATTAAAATCTCCAAAAGAATATGTAATATGTGACTCTAAATTAATTAGTATTAATGTATAACTTACCAACGTACCTATTTAATTAGAATAAAGACTAAATAATAATAAATGATGATGAATGATTGTTTAATGGTCAAAACAATTCGATTATTTTATCAGAATTAATTTAATTATTTTATCATGATTGAATATAATTTGGAAATAATACGTTTCCTACATTATAACGAAAAAAAAACAGACGGTACGTGTGCTTTGTCACCTTTTTAATTCCTCCTGCAGTCCCATTTAAGATCACGGTATCCTTTGGTCATGCCGACCCACTTTTCAAAATCACACCCACTCCATCAAACCCACTAAAAATAAGTGAAAGAAGGGACTCTTTCATTTTTTATTACACAATATTATGGGCGGCCTCTTATTAAAGTAACAGCTTAAAACAGCAGTTCGAACAAAAATTTTTTTAACAATTTAACAAATATATATCACCACAACCGTATTTACCGTATGAACTACGAAAAACTAGTTCTGATTAAAATATCACAAAATATAATACAATTAAAAGATGAAATAAACATCATTAAGTTATAGAAATTTTCCAAGTTAAGAAATTATTTATATCCCTAGACTTTTTGTAAAGGCCTTTAGTCAATTTTGTTTTATTTCTTTGTAAAACTGTAGAAATTTACTAATATACTCGGCATTTACTTGCGTGATAGGATCCGGAACGAGGATATCCGCAAGAAAACTAAGGCTACCGACGTATTTCTTCGAATAAGCAAGTTGAAGTGGCAATGGGCAGCCCACATCGCTCATAGAACCGACAACCGTTGGGGAAGAAAGGTTCTCGAGTGGCGACCACGGACCAGAAGACGAAGCGAAGGTAGACCCCCCGCTAGATGGACCGACGACATAGTCCGAGTCGCGGGGAGGCGTAGAGTACAGTTGGTGTCCAGCCGTACAGCGTGGCGTTCTAAGGGGGAGGCCTATGTTCAGCAGTGGCCATCTTCCCGCTGATGATGATGATGATGATGATGATGAAAACTGTAGAAGAACAACTTGCTTGTATATAACGCAAACGGATGAAGTTTCCCTTTTAAAATACGAATATTGAATCAATATAAAGTAGAAAAAAACGTCTTCAAAAAACACTAACATTGGGCAAGAAAAACTGATAACAAACTTAATTTTAAAAACAACCGGCCGTAGCAAACAGTGTATGTTACAATAAGTGCTTCTGACTATTTAATGGACAGTATTATAACATCATTAGGACAAGCTAAGCCAAACTGATACTTAATATCTAGACTAAATCTAATGGCGCGGCTGTAAAGGGCCTTAACAAACAATGGCAGGAGTATCGATAAACTTGCTTACTTTTGGAGACAAAAAAGCTTAAATCTGAAGATAAATTATAGATATCAGTTTAAAGTAAGAGACCAGCCTACCACGGCACAATATTACATTCTGTTTTTATTTGACTGACACGCACTTTTTACTTCGGAGTAAGCAACGAGTAAATCGTTTTATAGCTTTGTTTGGTATTATAATGCAGCTTTATTTTTTTTTCTAATGACTATTTTCATGTGTAGTAAGCATATATATCTGACATCGCTTAAAACATAGCAGTATTTTTATTCTATATACAAACTACCTCTTTTTTGTAAGACGTAGCACGTTGTAAGCGCAACGGTTTGGGATGCATGACTTTCCAAACTTATGGAACCCTTTCACGTTTAATCATGGAGGTTTGAAGTGGGTTTAGTTAGATAAAAACTTATTACTACAGAAAATATTCCGTAGGTATAATCTACAGTACGTACAATAAGTTTAACTTAAGTAAAAAGGTTTTTGAGTTCAAGAAGTTCCCACCGAGAACTCAGGGCCCAAAACTAAGCTCACCTGCTGATCGACGGACAAGATTCTGCTAAATAAAACAACCCGATTAGCGGCAATAGGTTCGTCATCTATTATGTAGGACCAAAATACTGGTGAAAAGAAAACTGGTGAAAAGTGTCTCTGCCTACTCATCCAGGGAAACAAACATGATTTTATTTATACCTGGGAGTTCAATTTTCTAATTAACAATAGATAAATCGCAAATTACGACTTCGATAGAGTCGGACATGAGTTAGTCCGAGTCGATGAGTGGAGGTAAAGTGAGTTGAGTCTTCACTTCACTGTGAACTTACTACTACTTACTCGTATTATTTCTCAAATGCTATTTCCTACAACTAAATACGTGTGATGGTGAAGAACATTGCCATGATGATGATGCACTTCATTGTAAATAAATAGTTTTTTAATAACTTTTACATGTTTTGTTATTCGTAAATCCAATAAAAATCGTTGTGACGTGCAACATTCACGTAAATTTTAGAATGTCATGTTTCAGTCAATGACATTATTATTATTGTATAGCCTTTATTAGTATACTAATCTTCAAAAAAATGTGGAAGTCCATACCAAAATTAGCAAGTATAGAGTAGGTATAACGAAATCTTACAGCCTTCTACAGTTTTTCATAATACGAATATTGTTTTCAGTGAAATATCTTGCGCATATCACACTACTCGTATTTGTGTGTGAAACCGTTCGTCCTTTCGATGAATTGAGTTGATCCACATTTGTTTTTCTTTTGGGGCATTAAGGAAACTTCTAATAATTAGTAATTATACCACAAAAATACCTTACTTATTATTGAAAATATCAAATATAATAAAGAATAAAGAATGACCAAACAAATATTTATTTTTGAATCGACGCTATCAACACCTGTGCAACAGTAGATAAAGAAAGTTATTATAATTTATGTGATAAATAAAAGAAATATTTTTTTATAATAATAATAATTTACTTGTAACAATTTTGTGAGGGTAGGTACGATGTTTCTAATCTACTTAAGCTTTAATCTTGATTTGTCACTTGAAAATGGAATAGCAGTAATGACAATGATTATTGATAAGAACTTCCAGCAGGTTGACGCTTCGATGCTTAAACTAGGCAGTAACGAAAGAAAAAAATAACGGTTTCTTGATTACAATTACCTTGCACCATTAAGCCACTAGTATAGTAAGTAGAACTTCGGTGTAAATATTTGAAACACGTTAAGGTATTGAAAACAAAATGCACGCACCGAAAAAGTATTATGGCTGACTTACCACACCATTTTACTGCATGGCTGTCATTTATAATAAATTTTTAATACAAAACTATTTTTAATTGTCAAAAACTCGCCTACGGATCACAAACTCGGTAGATACCGATGTTGCGATCCGTAGCGTCCTTCATGTGAATCTTTTATGGGGTAATCTGTGCAGTGAACGGCGTCGAAACCGAAATCGATGTTGTTGCAATTACAGAATATTTTTTTCCATGATTACAGCTAGAATAATTCTGATATTTATAGTATTAAATTATTGTAACACTTATTTCTTAAACTAAGAAACTTCGACACTGAAGACAAAACAGTGCGATCTGAAATGAAAAAGGTATGTTCGAAGTCACGGTTGAAATCTGTGTTGATATTTTAAATTAGGTTCCCTTCTATTAATCTTCCCTCACGTTCGCAACTTTTTACGAGCGTACAACTTTTAAAGACAACGCTTATTAAGGTCAAGCTAGCCCAAAGGGCATGCATAAAGCAGGGCCTACAAAAACTTTTCCATTTAACTTGGCCCGTGACATCCTGATTATATCTACTTTTACCGCTTCACTCTGACTTCGCCCGGGACTAATTTTGGAAGACAAGGTTACCATATTACATTACCGTGATATCCTTCCACAAGGAACTGTGAAACGTGACAAATTTAATACAGCCTTGTACTAAAATATTTTAGCAGTACAGTTGACCGTATTGTATTTATGCTTCACTAGAAACAATGCTTAAATAACGAACAAAAATCTACACAGTCTTCGTATAAGACTAAAACTCGTTCTTATATTTCGGAACAGAAGTTATACGAGTTGACAGAGCGTACCAAACTTAGATTAACCATGTAAAAGGTCAGATGTAAAGGGATTAATTCATTCGAAAGCTTCTCTTTGGGGTTCTAATAGGACTACAAAATAAAAATTCAAAAAAAGAAATGTGATTTACTCTCTTTAAGCATTCTTACTCTTTTGTTAAATAAAATATTTTTTTAAACTTGAGACGAGACTGGAAGTCAAACTTTCCACTTTAAATTTTAGAATCATATTTTTTTAAATTACATTGTGTTTCATTCCGTAATAATATTTTAATTCTTTTATAGCTTGAATATTATTAAAAACCAATATTTAAGTAATAAACAATATTGCTGGGGTCCTTGGCGCTGACTTTGATTTCGACCTGCGATAATATTAAATTGTTAAAGTGAAAGGTGAAGATTTATTACGTAATAAGATCACCTGATATTAATTTACATTTTAGTCACAGCTCTCCTATTCTTATAGCATGACGCTCTTTTTGTAAAAAGATGTGTAAATTGAAAGAGGATTCTATTTAATAAATTAAATGTTGCGTTGTCAACATAATTTAGTGATGTTTCAGTGTAATTATTGTTTGATGGAACATAATATATTAGATTCGCAGGTAGAACGTAGAAGAAATGCCTATTTTTTATTCTCAATACAGATTAATAATTAAATTATGATACTTTGTCAAAGAGTAGGGCGTGTCATTGAAACGAACGAAAAATAAAGAACCAAAGAAAGAAAAGAAGGATAACTTTGTCCGTAATTGGAAAGTTAAAGTCGTGAGTTCTATTTTCTGCTTAAAAGTAAGCGTAAATAAGCTATTATAGGCAGTTCTTTTAGGCTGAAAATACACAAATTTATTACATACGTATAGACTGTTATCATTATTTAGAACAGAACCTAAACCTAAATTATTTAGAGTTAAGGCTGATGTCATTTAAATTTGATGAGAATTTGCTACGTATATGATTAGAAAATGGGTTATTTATATCATTACATTCTTATTCATTTCATAACTTTAATAATATAAAGTAATCAATTCAAGATGGAAACAAATCTAACTTACGATAAGAAATTAAAATACTAGAAAATGAAAAAACACTGAAGATATTTATAACTAGCTTTTGCCCGCGGCTTCGCTCGCGTGGAATTTAGTCAGCTAGATTAAGTTTTGTAACAGATCATTTTAAATTAACGTTTTTTTAACATACGAAAAATTATACGGTACATCATCTTTGTGTAATTTCTACAGTTTAGGCAACGTACACCAAGATAACTCTGAGACCAGATTTTTTTTTCCGACTTAATTGACATATATCGTTATATTACGACGAAAATTACATAAAATCGTTACAAATTGTAGCCTACATGTTATTCCGATGTAGAAACTATATTACTGTAAAGTTTCATTCAAATCCGTCCAGTAGTTTTTCGTGAAAGAGTAACAAACGTCCATACTCAAAAAACTTTCGTATTTTTAATATTAGTAGGATATTTATAAGCGTCAAAAAATTTCTCAGTATCACTTACAGGTAGCGTTGTTAGAAAACTATCATTTCAATTACTTTAATTTTTTTTATGCCATTTTCAATATCTACTAGACTAATAGTCAATATTAAACATTTATAAACAGAAATGGTAGTCTCGATAGACTAAAAGCGAGAACGTATCATTTCATGGAAAGCTTTTAATATAATACTGTTGCACATAATATATTGACTTAATAACATAGCTCAAAGTTAAAAGGTTTGTGATTACATTTATTTGTTTAACAGAAACTAATAAAAGACAATTTATAATACCATATAACTTTCGCAGATGAGTTTGATCCAAGAAATCTCAATATATTTTAATTTAGTTTAATTGAAGTCTAGACATTATTACAAATTGTTTTACAAATTGGAATTAATTTGTTTGTTATTTTATGAGAAGATTTAAATTTGTTTATTACTGCTTTATTCAAATAGGGCAATGATAATCAATTTAAATCTTTCGCTTACAATCTCATTCACATATTTTTTGTAGAAAACCTCTATCCCTTAAAAATCATGCATTTTATGGCATGATAAAAATAGCTTATGGCTGATCCATAAAGTAATTTCTTACAAAATGAGGTGCTGATCCTTCGATTTATGCGTTTAGGATAAATAACATGAACATTATTTATATTAGTGAGAAATTTAAAGAGATTTCAATTCGAATTTTCACGTAGAATAAAACTATTCGAACACCGCGCGCAAAATGTTAAACATTTTCGTCGCCTAACAAAGTTTTCTCCTGTCGCTTTAGCAAGTCCATTAGCGTCTTATCCAACCGCAACAGTTACTCAAAACAACATTAATAACAATACTTTAGATTCGCCAGTCGAGTGCGGTGTTACAATTTATTATAACAAATGATACGGGTTCCGTTGTACAGGAAAGGATCAACAAGGATCACATCGTTTATCATTTGTAGTGATGGAGTTACGAAGCAAATTTTTGGATTGAGTATTACTTGCTATTTCAGTTTAACAGCGGCAATTTTGTAAGTTTCAAACTTTAATCATCAGTATAAGAGGAAAATATGATTGTTACACAGTAGTTTTAAATTGAATAGGTTTAGGCTGGTTTCTTTTGTCACCTGCATGAAATGAAACCTGTTTAGAATTGTAATTAAAAAAAAATCTAAGTGACTTATCATAATGAAGAATAAAGATCTAAAGGCTTACAAAACTGTAGAAAGATTAGTTATTTATAACTAAAACTTAAACTTATAGTTAGACAAATTACTTTTGAAATAGTAGTTGTATTTGAGTTTCTTAGATGAATTTTAGTTACAATTTGTCGATAACTATGAGTAGAAGTATTTGTATTACTGATAGGACTATTACAGATAAAAAATATGTGAGAAATAACAGGCATATGTAAAATAGACATCATACTAAGTTGAATCCTCTACTATACATGATTAATCGGAATTCATATCTAGATTTCTATTAATATTTCATATACATATATACGCTTGAGTAAGAAAAGAATATCATTTTAACATATGTAAATTATACATGAAACTTACAATATTGAAGTAGGTAGAAAATAAGCTGTTTTTTACGTACACTGGCCTAGTAATGACTTTGGATCTATCTACATAATAGATAACGTATAATATCTTAGAGTGAATAGGTACAAATGTGAAAATTCTGTTTTTACATTACAAAGTCGAGAATTTAAACCTCTCGACACATTTTGGCCTAGTATAGAGCAATCATTGCATGTTAAATTGCTCTGCTACCAGCTATTGTAGCGTAAATCATTGATTACGATGTGGTTCTTACCTGATCATAATTATCGTACACCGATAGTTGTAAAATGTTGGTGCTATGCATGTAAATTTATGTAAGTTAGCGACAAGGTGAGTACACGATGATAAGGCGAGATGAACCGAGGGGGACTGCGTGTAAGCCGCATCTGGCTCGGGCTGATCATCGGGGTGGTGTGAAGAGCGTAACAGTCCCGCCTCGCAACAAAGCGACGACCTATACTACCCCAGGACCTGCCTCTTTTCAGGGACAGCGATACAGCCATCGCCGGTAAGAGACAAACGCCCCAATCCAGTCTCTATACGCCCCTTGCGGGGCGATGTGAAGACTACAAAGAGGATAAATTTCTGGATTCCGACCTCATTTGAGTAGTCGAAAACTTTCTGGCAACCACTTCACACAATCAACAATTATCGAAGGAGTAGCTATCAAGACACACAAAGAAATTCGTTTTCCCGACGTGGTCCACGAACGACACGAGTAGAAAACCAATTGGCTACCGCACGCGTAGGTTATTGTAAACACTATTCCAACGTGACTGTTATCACAGCACGTAAAAGATTCTTCTGTTATTCTGACGTGGGCCACAAGCGGTGAGAGTGATAACGATGGCGGTGTAACGAGACACGCGCCACCCCACACCGACTGTCACAGAAATATACATTTTTTTGTTTATTTTATATTTACTCCATAATTTTGTACATCCACAATACCGAGATTTACAAACACACGCGGCTCTGAAAACCGTTCTTATGCAAGAATAAGCGTAACTATGGGATACACGGATCAAGCAAAGCGCTTTCCTTCACAAATTTGTATGGAAAGGATCAATTGGCCAACTTTAACTTCAAGTTCGGATATCAGTCCGAAAACTTACTGTTTACTTTCATCCTACATTTTTATTGAGGCAATCATACGGGGATCAATAAAGACAAAGCGAGATTGATCGATGAAATAACTTTGACGAAATTGCTCTTACGTATTTTGAACGAAGTTTTATAGGATTCGTATGAAAATTCATTCAAAAATCCAATAAAACCCGTTACAAGTAAACATACATACAGTTTAAGTTATTAATCTATCTGTTATTGAGGATATATTAAACCTTCCCTACAGCACGAAAACGGAAACAATGTGATTCTGCACACTCTGGTTGGCTGGTTGGCTTTAAGGAGCTCCGCAAATAGGTTGCGTCGTGTGAGCACGAGGAGATATCTGCACAGTATCAGATGTAGGAACTGGCTAACTGAATGCCTGATCTGGGCAAAGGTGAGGTCTGAAGGGAACACCTGGGCCCAAGTTCTTCGAAGAAAAGCCAAAGCTACAGCCGCGAGATAAGGTGCAGCGACTATTTTTACCCATAAAATGAAAAGGTCGAGGTTACCACTCCCACTTGACAATGCCTGAGGTCAGTATCTCACTGACAGAGACGCTACAAGACGCCAAGTCCCATTTAAGCTGGTGGAACTTGACAACTTGATAACAGTCTACTTCTGGCCATAGACTTCACCTTTGCTAGGAGGTGTAGGCTTACTATACCACGCTGGCCAAACGGATCGATTTATTCGATGATTTATTTCAGGTTTTCTTTTTAATTTACAATTATGTGTTTCTACAAAGTTTGCTTCCTTACAACACTTTACTTCACTTTTCGTTTTCTTAATCCGTCACCACACGGAATTTTTTAAATAGCTCTAGTTAATTGTTTTGAAATAATGCTTCCAAGTTAGTATAATATCAGTACTAATAAATAATAAAAGTAAAAAAATATCAATCCACAAACTCATGATTGATGCACATAGATTACTAATTAAATAGGTAACATACACAACAATACAAAACAAACTGTACCGTCAATTATCACACGACAAGATACTGCTCAATATACAGGCTATCTGTCTAGTTTGAGTATCAGCTTTTGTAATTTTGTAACTAGAAAATTTTTGAGTTTTCTTATCAGTATGTAGTTTTTCCGTCAAATAAAAGTTTTTTATCATATAAAGTGAAAGTTACGAAAATATGTGCTAATTGGAGAGCGCTTTCATTGATTGATGTAATTTTATTTATTTCACGTACAGTCTTTACATCATATTTCCTTAAGCTGTTTCCATAAACCAAATCTCTTTTTAACAATTTTAAAATGTATAATGGATAAATATTTCCATTTAAAAATCTCACGGTGCCGAATTCCAGTGAAGGTTAAAAGTTCAATTTGGCTCCACGTGAGTACGGGATAGATCATGATTTATAGTCGAGTGTGTTATCATGTCAAGGATAAAACGCCCTAGACGCAACGTGACGAGCTTCACATGCAGCCAAATTTATTTTTTACTGGGGTTATGAGAAAACGAACCTTTTGTATAATGTTTTGGAGTATAATTTTCAATGTGGATCTAATGTACGTTGTAATATCCGATATGTATTACATGTATGCATATGGTATTATACTTCTGTGCGGTGAAATAATTTTATCTAAATTTAAGCTCAATTTAAATAAAAAAATTGTAAAATTTGATTTCTTAATTTTTTAAAAAAATTCAGACATTTTCATGCACACGTGTGTTCACATTCGTTGCTGAGATTTATACATATTATGCACATTATGATAGTATCTTAAGTTATAAATACTCTATATATATATTGTTTAGAAAATAAATTTTGAATGAAAAATTAAATACTGTTATTCAAGTTTATAGTTATATGTTAATTCCTTATTAATATGGAGAATGCGGTACATAACTATTCTAGATAAAAATTATAATCTATGGACTTCTAGTAAGTTTAAGTTCTGACAATCTATCTAGAATGATATTTCGATTTCTAACTAGACTTCAAAAGTACAAATTTTTCATTTACGTGTGTATGACACGTGATATTTTGGTCCTTTACTAATCAGTTTCAATCAATCTCTTTTAATTGCATTCTTTCTGTTCATGGTTGGTTCCATTTAAAATTGAATCCACCTCTAACAGTAGATGTATGTTTCACAATTTAGACCCATTGAATTCGGTAAAACTTTTTTATGTAAATCATAAGTGTAACTATAATATGACAAGTAAATGTTTGTAACTTTGTGATATAATAAAATGACTTTGGTTGAAATGGTAGAGGAAATATAATATTTGTGTACACCATCTGTCAAGTAGGATTTATTGTACGCACGAATATTATTCATCCATCACATGACCTCGATATAATCGGAAACGTTCCCAACCAGACTTTTCGAGCATATGTAGTATGTTGGGAAAAATATTTTTCAAGCAAAACAGATATTGTAAATCACGGTAACGAAGCCATCCGTTCTGCAAAATATACGTATTTTTTCTTTTCACTGTAAAGGAAAATTCTCCACACTTTTTTGCCTGGAGACGTTGAATAGGGGCGTTTGTCATAATAAATTTTTGTTTTATTGTTATCATTACACATGATATGTTTAACGTTTTACATACATTTATAAATTAGTAGCTTAGTAATTAAGTGTACACATGTATAAACGTAAATATTTCATCCTATTCAAGGAAGAAAAGATTGTTACTCGTATGCATGCTCTTTTGTATCGTAGTCAAGAATATATATGTGTTACAATTACGTTACTAGTTTGCGAAACCACAGAAAAAGGTTGTATAGATTAATACAATGGTAAAGTTTAAAGATATATGTTATATGTAATATATATTGTACATATTTCTACACTTGATACTCACTGGTATTTTTATTATTTTGCTATTTAATGACTAAGCGGCGTTTCTCATGCTATTCTAAGAAAAAATATATGGAGTCTGTGTCAATAGAGCACCAGACCTATTAGTATGCTAATATGCTTGCCTAACCATTAGGATAAAATTAAATCATCCTCCAGTGAATATTGAATCCGCTTACATACATACATAAAATCACGCCAGTTTCCTCGGAGGGATAGATAGGGGCACATTACGATCACTTTCGCCAGTGTTTTAATCCTAGGTGACGTACCTATTGCTGGTAATCAAGATATTTTGGTTTTGAATCCGTTTACGTTTAATATTTGCCGTTAATAATAGATTATTACAAGGAAAGCATTCAATATCTGTGTTATGAAGCTGAAGACCTTTGTCCAGTAAATGCTTACTTTTGGTTTTTTAATTGCCACTTAAAAAAAATTGTTCATAAGCGTTGTCAAAAATTAAAAAAATGTTTTTATCTACGCCAGTATATATTTAATTTTAAATAGGACAAGAAAATATGTATTTTTTTTTACCTAATAAATTATATTACTAAGAACTTTATTATTTAAACTTTGTAAATTTTTTAAATGAATGTAGGCGAAAAGATTGTCTTGATATCTAAATAATTAGAATAGAAAAAAAGGAATTATATTTCTCTTAATTTTAAAACACTTGCTAATTCACTATTAGTATGTTTTTATTTTAGGCAAAAATCATTTGATGTGCTAGTACAAAAAAAGATTATTAATGTGTATTGTCGGTCAGACCGAAAGAAAACAATATAACTTCATCATTGATATAAATAATATTAACCGACTCATATAGCCACCATGTAAAACAAAACACTACACAAGATAAGATTAAACTTGAAATTCATCCGACCGAAATATTGCAACCTAAAATTGCCCGACTATTTTAAAACGCGAGTGTATGCAGCAGTTGTTACATGATGAATTAATCTTGTCAATGAACCGATGGACCCTGCCCCGATACTATTGAAAAACGACACGCTCTCGTTGACGTATAGCCGGAGAGAGACCGGCCACTGTTTTTCATTTTTTAAAATGGAAAATAGAATTTTGCGATAAAAATTGTTGTAAATACTTTAAAAATGTGTTGTCGATATACTTTTAACTCAATATCCTTTCTAAGGAAAAGCTAAAACTATAACAAATTAAGTACATTTTATGTTGCAAAATCAGAATGTCCTAATTGAGTACTTTGAAGTTTGTTTTTAATAATGACATTCAATTCAAGCTATTCGCTTCGTTCGCTACGTCTATTTCATTTCTAGATTACAGATACCTTGAATAAAAAAGGGCAAGAATTGTTTAATGATGATGTTACATGAAGTAAAAAACCTGAGACTGTTTGATCTTTGTATTACTTAACAACAGACTGCACAAAGTCAGTTGTTAAGTGTTTAGAACAATCAGATTCTCGTGATGAATTGAATTTTCTTACCATTTACACTAAAATTTACCTAGTTTTGCCTTTTCTCTAAGCATGTTTAGATTAAGCCGACATTAATTACTCCCATTCTGATGATGTTTAAGATCAATCCAACAAACTTGAGGGTCTACGATTTAACTGAAATCTCATATTCATTGCGATTACAACGTAATTATTTTTGTAATAATTAATAATTCATTTTAATTATTAATGAATTTATAATTATTTATATTTGGCTAAATTCTTTTCTCTTCTCGATTTCACCAAAATAAAACATTTAACCGGGATTTATTATAAAAATTTAACAGTTACATAGTAAAAGAAATTACCACTGACCGCTATTGGCATCGTAGCAAAATTTCGTTAAATTACTGATATATAATACTCCTAGCGGCTCGACCCGGCTTTGCATGGATAAATATAGGTTTTTAATAAAAATAATAATTATGAATTTGACATACTCTAGATAGTCTTTTCGTGCTTATAACACACTCAAGTCTGTTTTTGATAAAACACAATCAAAATTATTTAATTCATCTGCAATAACTCACAAATACATACAGACATGGACCAGGGGTTACTAAAAAAGAGTGGGTACATATAGAAAAATCCAACATTAATTATAATATCATTTTAATGATTTTTTGTTATTATTTTTTACATCGAAGTTTTCTAACTTTTTTAAAATATACCATCACCTATGCCCACCACAGATATTTTAGGATTCTAACAGTGAAACAATTTTTCAAATCGATCTAGTAGTTTCGGAGCATATTCAATGCAAACAAAGAAACAGTAAAATCTATCCTGTCTACAATATTAGTATAGATTACTATGTATGACATACATCACATTCATTTACATCTTAATCCTCGAAGGATTAAGCTTTTAATTGTCGACTATAATTTCAGCTTTACTTACGTAATAAGTGGCTTTTTTTTTGGGCAACCCTATTGGCGTCAACCGAGTACATACTCGTATATTTATACGTACTGGTAGTACACCACCATTTCATCTGTTATTAGATCAGTCACAGCTGTCTTCTTTATCTGTATGAGATTCCATGCAATGTATGAGGTAATTAATTTTTATAGTAATTTCAAAAGCTAGTCAGCAAATGGATGAGACCAATTTAATTTGACAGGTAGTAGAGCCACGCTGATTTTAACATGAACGGGCCGGCTCGACCGGGGCAGTACTACCCTGCCACAGAAGATCAACCTAAAGCGACAACATCTGTGCTGTCGTGTTTCGTTGGTGAGTGCGAGACCGGAGGCCCATTGATGCAGGGGTGACAGTTGTCGTAGTAAGTGTGTGCAATACAATGCTACGATGACTGTCATGCCTTTTACGTCCCCAAGTGAGGCGTAAAAAAGCATCTTAATAGGCCGCCATAGTGTGGGTCACCATACTACATTGTCAGCATTCGCAATGACTATGGTGACTACACTTTTTTGATTCTATTTATGCTTTCCATCAGGCAGAGTAGAGTCACTTTGGCAGGCTCTCAAATAAAAAAAAATAAAAAAATCAATTCATTTAATTTTTTTGAATAAATATCAGTTTACAAACATCTTAATAGTGTTATAACATGTTACTCATCATTTATATTCCACTAGACACAGAATAAATGTTTGTTCTCATCACATAGTATTTTGCCCGTTTGGAAATAGAACCCATGATTTCTAGCTTTTGACTCATGATCACTAAGCAATATACATAACTATACATAAGGCTACATATACATATATATATTTACATATATAGGAGCTCGACTGAATCCATGTATAAATTGATTAAAGCAATTCTGTGAACCTTTGTTATAACAAGGTTTAATTATTGTGAACAATAAATTTTAAATAAAACAAACAAAAAAAATGTCAACCTTATAGGCGTGTTCAAAAAAAGTGTAAAGAACAACTGTTGACAATAACGTTTTTACGGTACTTAAGATATCTTATTCACAGCATAACGCAACGCAAGCAAAGAATTTTTCAACTGTCGACTGCTACAGATTTATGGTATCCTACTGTGTAATATTTTCATAGGGGAAATTGTAATAGGGCGACATTGTGGATGTTTAAAAGTTTAATATTTTGAATAAATAATTTTTTTAACATAACATGTCAAGGATTGAGTTATATACATACTTAAAGAGTTCATTCAATAAAGTGAAGGCTTCAAATAGTACAAAGTATGAAGTTAGTCTGACCTTTTGCTTAAAGAAAACATGTCTCGAGAACAAGATTACTTTTTCTAAATAATATTCAAAGACTTTAACCCAATACATAATATTTTTTTAATAGAAAATAAAAAAATACTAAGACAAATGCAATATAAATAAACACACAAAAGTTTTCCTAGCAGTACTCTCTAGAAAGTCGAACCTTCTAGTCTAGATATTTCCTTCGGAAATGAAGCTCAGCACGTCGATAGCTAACATTGTATGGAAATAGAAACCGAAGAGACGCTGAATGCTTTTATTTGAAAGCAGCTAAAATGTTAACGAATTGAGTCGTACAAACACATCAAGAGTATTCGTTTATTTTTAGAACATGAAAGAAGATTAGCCGTAGGTACTTGAACGGACATTATTATAGGTTCAAGGATTATTAAAAAAATACCGCTACATATTCTGAATACTGATATAGTTTTTAATACTGATGTATGTACTCGTATAGTACTTTCAATGTTATACATATAGATTATGGAAATATCATTATCAGCCTCTTGTATTCCACTGCTAGACATAGACCTCCGTCTTAGCACGCCACTCTCATCTTGCGCAAATCGACACTATCTGGTTGATCAGCATCTTACACTACATATTCACGCAATAACGCAGTCTCTATTCTAGACGTCTTTTCCCAACTGTTGACGGTTTTACGGCTAAAATAGTACAACTGAAGTGGCGGCCGGCACACAGCCACTTCAGTTTGCTAATCCGATGGATTATATCGATGACCTTAATTTTCCATCGGGTCACTTTATTCCTGATAAAATCCGTTACAGAAACGTCCAGTATAGCCTTTTCATGCACGCTTTATCTCCATATGTATGATTATGTATTATCTCCATGACGTATTGGACGCACTGAAATCTTTTATTTTTAGGCACTCTGAAATCGACGATGAGAAGATTATACGTAGCGTCGCGAATGCTACCCAACTCAACTGAATTCGTCTATTGACCTAGTCCTCTAAGTTGTTTCTACCTAACTGCAATGTCTACCCGAGGTAGACATATTTTTGAACGACTTTGAGAGCGGTACCGTGTACTGCAACTGGTTCTGATAGTACATATTCATTGAACATGATCTTGGTTTTATCTTAGTTCCTTGGATTTTTTTCTTTTATATGTACAAACAACAATTGTTTTTTTCTTTTTGAATTTTTACGGAATTTTATGAAGGTACATCATTGAAGAGTACCCTATAAATTTTGATTTATTGGAATTTTTGTAATAGTCATAGTGTCAAACTTCAAGTGCTTTTATTTGTGTTGTCCAAGAAACAGAAAGTTTATCAGCTCCAAGAATTTGAAGCTTCAAATGTATACCTCCACGAATCTGCGATCAGAATAGTTTTGTTTAACTTGTCGACAAAAAAGTGATAGATATAGTTGTGTTTTGGTTTGACTCCAATCCAATTCATAATTGTTGTCCATTTCCTAGTTCAAACTGTAAGCATGCAAAATCTTTTGGTACGTGCATCTGAAAACCGAGTTAGGACTTTGTGAAGCAATGTTAGTTCCTGATAAAGGAAACTCAGTTTTTTTCTTCATTTTGTATCACGACAAATGATTTTATACCAAAAATGTATTTATCAATTTTTCTTAACGTTATTAATTCATAGTATAATTATGTTCATGGTACATTAAGTTTGAATGTGTTTACTTCAGAACAACTATGATAAAACGAGTATTGTAATGTGCTTTGAGAATAATTTATAATTATTTACATTTGGAGAACTTTTTTGTATCAAACAGTTTATGTTCAATACATATCCTTTATTAATAATACATTTGACTTTAGTTGTGACATCAAAGTAATATAATCTTATGAACAATTTCTCTAGACTTTGTTTCGAACTGTTATCATTCAAAATTATGTGAAGTATTAAGAACAAAGTTAGAAGATTATGTACTTTATGGAAGCTAGTTTAGCTGGCTGAACTTAAAAGCGCCTCAAAAGGAAGTCGTTAGATGACAGATGTGACGTAAACGCAATACAAGTGGGCCATTTATATTGCTACCGTCACTGACTAATGTGTTTGTGATGCCAGTTAAATGATGCCAATAACGTTTTAATTTAAATTTCAGTGTTCTTGTTAGACTTTCGTTTAGGTTATTAGCTTTTGTGAAATTAGACAAAAGTGTAAGGTCTGACAATAAAAAACATGAAAATTAACTTCAATTAACGTTAAAAAAAAGAGTAAGTTTGTAAAATTTTTGTTATTGCTTTATCAATGATAATTGTTTACAAAAAATATTAGTAAGTTTTTTATGGCTTTTTGTTATATACCGAAGCACGAGGATCTCACAAATCACTATTAATGTTTGTGTGTGTTCGGTAATTTACCGAAGGCGATTCGTGTAGTGGGTCGGTCAACTATCATATACTCACCCTTCCACACACTTACATACATTCAATTAGCACCAACACTTTACAACTATCAGCCTACGACAAGGATCAGGTAAGTAATACACGATAACCAAGTATAAGCTACTACAAGTTTTTATATATGTTCCAAAAGAAAATTCTGGGTTTCCGAGAAGACTAGACAATAACTATTTACATAAGAATCTAGTTTACACCTTTGCTATTTACAATTTGCATTTTGTAACTAAATTATACAAAATTCATTTTTTTAAGGGTAAGTATCCAAAATAAAGTACCTTTCTTAGAAATACGACGGCGAATTGCCAATACTTCTCAACTGACTTTTTATGAGAAATGGACTTTTGTTATTTTGAACTAAAAGCAATTTGCATATTTTAGTAAAATCTTCTATGTTCATTGTAGTTGAATTGTTCAATTGCCATTAAATGTAATTTAGTAATTAAAAATAATTTTCATAAAATTTCTTTCAACCAAACCATCGTGTTATCATCGTTACCTCCTAATTGATATGGGATACGTCTACGTGTTTTTGGGTTGTTTTTGACTGATGGGTGTAGTGACTGCGGTATGGTGCGTTATATATGCCTGTAGAAAGTGGCGTGTATGCAATCAAATACTTAGTTGGATCCAGTTTCACTATGAAAGTATTTATTGTGTTATTTTACAATTGAAAGAATTATAGAATTATTGTTTGGTGTTTTTAAGGTGTTTTAAAGTAAAGAAAGATAGCAGGTAAGAAATATAAATGAAGTACAGAGGTCCAGAATTTTGTCATTATCATAAAATATATTTCATATTCTGTTCTTATTGATGTTGACAATAAAACATTTCGAATAGTTTTCTTTTATATAGGAATAATAATAATAATAATAATAATAATAGTTTATTTTCTCTTCACAAAAAATGTTTCTCACTATATTACAATTGAGTTAGAAATTACAATTTTGTGAGAGACTAGTGCCTTTTTTTTTTTTTTTTTTTTCTTTTTTTTTTTTTTTAACGTGTGGAAACCCCCTCGGGCCGTCACCCCACCGGGGTTTACGGCGGGGTGGTGTGTCGGAATCGGACCGACTAAAACCACACGGTGTGCCACTCTGCGCCTGACATAGGAGGGACCGGGAACAGCTGTTATTACGACATCCAAGAGACTAGTGCCTATGATAGGTATAGAATACCTGTGTTACAGGTCACCAGGTCCCTACACCACTTAGTTTACAAGTTAGTTAACTTCTTAGACAGCGATATACATGCAGGAGAAGGAGAAAATTTTAAATTAAACATTAACTTAAACATTATAGTCGTTAGTGTGTGTGTGTGTGTGTGTGTGTGTGTGTGTGTGTGTGTGTGTGTGTGGTGTGTGTGTGTGTGTGTGTGTGTGTGTGTGAGGGTGAGTGTTCGTGTGTATATTTGAGTGTGTGCGTGTGTCATATATCAATATATCAATCAATCAATCACTTAATTGCTACCATGTCATTACTAACTTATATTTATACCATTTTATTGTTATGACAAAACGGTGAGTAAATTTTCAGTGCTATCGTAGTCAAGAGTTTTTAACCAATCACATATCCTGTGTTTGCATTCTAATTTTGTGAGAGGATATATCGATAAAAAGGTATTCACTTTGTTACATAGATACCCGCCGAGAAAACAGTAAAAACGATGTGACAGACTAGTACGAAAGGCGACATTGTTACATACGGCACCCTTCCGACGCTTGCCCTTTTTTAAATTTGGATCGTAAACTGTTTCAGTGTGCTTCTTCAAAATAACTGCCAATATAAAATTTTGTCTGACTGTCAATACATCCCATAATCCATAAAGCTCACCTGTCGGGTAACGAAATGGTAGTCCAGCCCCAACCTTCAGTACAGCTCTCTGAGCTCTTTCTATTTCCAGAAACTGTACCTTACCCACTCCTCCCCATGAAAGAATGCAATAATTAATGATTGAGTGGCATAAAGCATAGTATACCATTTTTATTGTTTTAACATCAGCTACCTGTCTTAGTATTTTAAAAATGTAAATTAGCTTGCGTATTCTAGAAACAAGGGTAACTATATGTGGCTTGAAGCAGAGAGTTTGGTCTATCTGTACTCCTAGGTATTTTATAGATTCCAGCCTCTGAAGGGGGGAACAGGAGCAAAGTCCGTTATCCATCAAAGAGCATGTGTGGGCAGTAATGGAGAATGTATTAGGTGGTAGGAGATTCTTTCTATGGGCAAAAGCAATGTATTTAGTTTTGTCAACATTAAGAGACAAAATGTTAGTCTTTAGCCATTTGCAAACAGTGTTTAAGCCAGACTGTGCACATCTAAATACGTCCTCCCAGGTATTGCCGCTGAAAAAAAGCGCTGTGTCATCGGCGTAAGACAATATTTTTCCACCATTAAGATCAAGCTGACAAAGGTCATTAATATAAACAAGGAATAGGCTCAGTCCCAAGATGCTACCTTGTGGCACACCATAGCACATGGTAAGCTCGTCGCTAACCCACGAATCAATCATTACTCGTTGACTCCTGTCACACAAGTAATCCTCAAATAATTCTAATGGGAGACCTCTGACACCAACTCTATTCAGTTTCTGAATTAGCAAGGGGGGAGAGACGGTGTCAAAGGCCTTGGCAAGGTCAAGAAATACTGTGAGACACTTGCTTCCCCTGTCCAGACTGACAGCAATTGAGTTAGTAAGTTCGTGGACAGCTTCATCAGTCGATTTACCGCACCGAAAACCATATTGGAATGGTGAGATAAGGAAATTACTTTCAAGGAATTTCATGAGACGAACATTCATAAGGCGTTCTAAGATTTTAGACATAGTGGGCAGAATAGAAATTGGCCTATAATTACTAATATTATCTCTATCTCCACTTTTATGAATCGGTTTGACAAGGGCAATTTTAAAGGGTTTAGGAAAATCACCTGTTGTAAAAGCAAGGTTGCAGATATATGTCAGAAGGGGTACGAATGTATTCCTGTATCGTTTAATAATTTTTGCTGAAATTTGATCAATTCCCACAGCAGCGTCAACTCTAAGTCCCCTGAATTATTTGTTCAACCTCCGTATCGTCAGTAGGTACAAGAGCAAACGAGTTAACCGGCGAACAGTCAGAAAAATTTGTACACACAGCCAGTTCACCATCAACAATTATTTTCTCTGCTAAATTTCTGCCTATGTTTGTGAAAAAGTGGTTTACTCTGTCAATATGGATTTTAGGGTTATCATAGTTAATAAGTACACTAGGAGCACTGTTTCTTTTAGAAAAGTTGCATATATTTTTGATTGTATGCCATAATTTTTTCTTGTTGTTTTTTGTCTTATTAATTTCCAGTTTTTCATAATCTCTTTTTAGTTTTCTTGTTAGAGCATTACAATAATTTCTGTAGCGCTTATATATTGTCTTAAGGATTTCATCTTCGGGTCTCCTTTTTAATTTCTTGTGTAAATTATCACGATTCCTCATGCAACGTAACAGAGCAATAGTAATCCAAGGTTTGTTGATTCTCTTCCTGTTAGCCACCTTTAAAATTCTAGAATTATTCTCAATTGTTTTGGATATAGTGGACATAAGAAGATTTGTAGCAATAGTAGCATTAGTACAATCAAGGATATGATGAAAGTTAATATTTTTAATAGCTATATCTAAACTATCGTAGTTAATGCGTATTATAGATTTAGATCTTTTTTCAGGTTGTGTTTTTAGTGTTAGTATAACGCCTACACATTCGTGGTCGGTGATAGAAGAGTTCATTATAAAACAGGTACCATTCAATTTGGTTTTCATCATAATATGATCCAGACATGTTTTTTTACGAGTAGGCTCATAGTGAGCTGAAAGCATACAATGACTCGCTAGGATATTCAAATACTCATGCGAACGCCTATCGCTAGTATCCTGTGCAATATCAATGTTAATATCCCCACAGAGTATAATGTTTTTGTAGTGGGACAATTGATTTAGCAGAGAGTCCAGTGATGCATTAAAATTAGTAGTATCGTACTGGCTAGGAGGTCGATAAATACCGATAATACAAATATCGACACTTAGTTTTAAAATTAGACAGTTAGCGTCAATTAAATAGGGTTCTTCATACAATATTTTAAATTCATTTTTATAATACATCACGACTCCCTCATTTTGTGTTTTATGAGCGGAAGAAGCAACAAAACTGTACCCTTCAATAACTGGTATATTTTGCGCAGTGAAAAGCCAGCACTCTGTCAAGACAAGCACATCCCAATCTATTTCTGATCGACAAAGAAGTGTACTAAAATTATGAAAATTGCAATTTAAACTTCTAATATTTTGACATAGAAGTTTTAGAGTTTTGTCATGAGGTATCAAATTTTTGACGTCCTCAATGTCACACCTTGTAGCTCTGGCTATCGAAAGGGAGTCCAATTCATGGTTAACAGTATCAATGCCTTGACTATCGAATTTTACCTAAAATGTCCTTAGGCATAGCTAATGTAGTACAGATAAAATCATCGATAATAAGCATTGGTAACGTTTTACTCTTGTGTATGTAACAAGCAGAACATTTAGAAGACTGTCTGAGTATGATTGATATATGTAAAGTGAATAGGTGTATAGTGAATGTGAAAGTGAATGTATATGAAATATAATATAAACAAAAAGCAAATAAAGGAAAATTAGAAAACAGAAACAAAGCCGTATACGCAAAGCTAAGCTCCATTACAAAACTTATAATGAAAGTAATTATGATTCCCAGTCACAAAACCAGTTCATGCAGTTCAGACTCCTCCTCTATACGCCTCGGTGATTGTCCCTCATCTCTTTTTACATAGACCTTGCCAAAAGATGTCCACGCTGCTGCCAGTTTTTTATTTTTCACATATTCCCTAGCGATGTAATGGAGACGTTTAGCCTTATATGTAAGAGACTCTGAGACAAATACAGCTCGAGGTGCTCCCCCAAGTCGAAAATGTTCAGTGTTAAGTTGTGGTTCATTTTTCAAACGTCTACTTTTGTTAAATTGTTTATAGGCAGCTATAAAAGAATCTTTCCTTATTCTGGTAGTAAAATCTAAAATGACAGCATCAGACTTTGACCTATAAACGTCTTTTATTTCTACGTCTTGAATAGGAGTTTCTAGACCCAACACTTGTCCAGCGTCCTTGATGACATTTATTATGGTTTGCTTATTTATATAGGAGATATTTATATATTTTATATTTTTGACTTCTAGATTCATTAACTTCTGTATTGTATTTTTATTGTTTAAGCAAAAGTTCACAACGCATTATCAGGGTTTAAGAATTAGAAAAATCGACAAAATATACAATTGTCAATGACAAATTCCTCTACCCCACATGTACTATAGTCGTAACTAACTAAATAGCAGTTTGTGATTTATGTCTTAGCAAATCAAGAATTGATTATAGGTTCCTATATCTTCTCAGATACGCTAAATTAAGTGACACCTGATATCAAAACATCGAGGTTTAATAATGAATATCAAATTGATGTAAGTTTACTAAATCGTATTCAATTTCAAACATTTCTAAGCTTACGTAGTCTTTAATCATTTCACATATCGACGATGAAATTACACTTCACTGTCGTTTCCAATTATAGCACATTATAGAAAACAAACCAACATTGATATTTTCAACGATGTTCGTTTTGATAATAGAGAGCGTAGTTTATCCGCTCCTACTTAAGATCATACCAAAGACTATGGTAAAAAAAACGATGCTCTTTACTTACATTTTTGTTTTTCCCTATATTTATAGTATAGGGTGGGCCAAGAATTCGTTAATATTTGAATCTAACATCCCGCGAAAACATGTTACGGGAGTTTTTGGGACCGATGCTACTGGAATTTGCTGGCTACAATTGTTATACATGGTTTCAATAAGATGTAACCACTTGTCATACATCCAATGAGTCTTTGCCGGTGGTCAAAGACGTGTTCCTGGAAAAGCAGATTTCCAGACGAGGCGACATTCCATGGCCACCCAGAAGCCCAGATCTATCCCCAGCAGACTTCTTTTTATGGAGTTGTTTGAAGAATCGTGTCTACAACAATAAAACAAAATCAAAACTTTAGTTATTTAGACAATATAATTTTTAAAAAATAAATTTCAACTAATTAGCTTTCGTTTAAATAAACAATTTTCGTAATATGTCAAATATTTTTTTATACAATTTTTCAAATGTTAACTAATTCGTGACCCATCCTACATGTATATTCAGATTTAAATCTAGTGGCTTAAGAGGTGAAACGAGTTTCTATCATAATGATTATTCCAGTAATGATAGGGTCATAACTTACTATCCTCAACGTGGTCAAGAATTGATCAATACTAGTACAGAATCACTTCTAGCTGAGGCACCACTTCATTGGGGATTGATCATGGTAACTCAAATGGAGGAAGAAAACGCCAAGTTAAAGGTGACCCAGTTGAATGGAAGAAATTAAAAAATATGGAACTTTATGTGTTGGGAAAGGAGTAATTAGAATATCTTTACCAAAATGTAGAAAACTATTGACTCTTACTAAGATGAAGTATAACCTGCCTGAAAATTAAATTATATATGCAGCTTTGTAGCAGGAGCGAATTTCAAAATTCGAAAAAAATAGATGATGTAAGACGTTAGGGGCCGTTCAATTATTACGTAAGCACTATGAGGGGGCGGGGGGGTCTTTGCTTTGCTTATTTTGGATGACATGGGGGGTAGGGGAGTCTAGATGATGATTACGTCATCGGTAGTTATTTTCTTCTTTACACGAATGGCAACCCACACATTGTCTTTGCTTGAAAACGAAAAGCATTTTCGGGGATTCCCGCAAGTAATACATACATTTAGTGAACAGTGCGCGGTAATTCCCCTACTCGCTTTAGAACCGAGTAAGGGAATTACCGCGCGCTGTTCACTTGTCTAAATTTCTCTACTCTAACTCTAACTCTAACTTCTCTACTCTATCAGTGTATTGTTTCGTTTGGCTGCTATAGCGAGTAGACGTATTGTAAGCATAGTAAAGCAAGTTAACATTTGTGTTACCATTCATTCCATTATCCAAAGTTTAATGTTTAAATAAGATGTCATTTCAAATAGACAAATCTAAGTTATACCAAAAATTGTTTGAAAGTTTTAAAAAATCTCATACAAGTACGAAAGTACAAAATGTACAAAAGTTAGTTAACGAAGTGTGGCGAAATTATAAATTACAAGCAAAATCCGACAAGGAACTAGATATTATTGTATCTAAGAGAATCGAAGAAGAATTGCAAGCAGCGACTAAGAATAAATCCAATTTACTACATTTTTTTTCTAAGGTGAGTGACGAAATCATTTTAGGTACCTATGAGTACCTACTAGAAATATTAGAAATCGCCAAAAAGTTTCTCTTTGCTAATTAGAAAATATTATGGCCTATCTTAAAGTATAGAGGTAATATTCATTATATAGATTTATTTCTTATAATTGATTCCGTCAATTGGTCACAAAATACAGGATGCCAGTTTTATACATATATATATATATATATATATATATATATATACCTACAGAAAACTATACTCTATTTAAATAGGTATTTAACAGAATGTAAACAATCTTTATATGTCTTTTTATTGAAATATGTGGTTTAAAATTGTAAACTGTGTAAAATCTGTTGTGATTCATTTAAAAACTCAACCAATATTAAAAAATTGCTTTTCTGTAAGTACATAAAGGTGCGTACAAACATCGTGAGGCGTGCGCCGCGAATGGTTCGCACGTATACATGTGCCGTAGCATGCCTCAGGTTGATGTATTCGAGACGAACCATTCGCGGCGCAAGCCTCGCGATGTCTGTACGCACCTTTACAGATATCTGATTTTATAATTGCATATTTCAATAAAAAGACATATCAAGATTGTTTATATTCTTTTAAATACCTACTTGAATAGACTATAACACCCTGTATTTTGTGACCGGAACGATTTGCTCGTTTAAAGATATTAGATTTAAAGCCATAGGGTTTTGTATTTACCATATTTATTGCCATACTTTGTATTTATGTAGCTTAATAAGAGAATCTTTAGCAGAACCCATAGAAAGTTTTTATTTTTAGGCAACCTGTAAACCTGCAGAAAAAACATAAATTACACAGCCAGCTTCAAATATTAAAAAACAGGAAGAAGATAAAATAAAAACCGGTAATGAATCACAACAGCAATGCGAAATTAATAAAAATACAGATAAACAGAGACCAAAACCTTCTCAGGAGGCTATGAAAAATAAGATTGCTCTACTCGAAAAAAATTTGAATGCTTTGTATTCTGCCAGAGATACTATGTCAATCCGTGCTGAAGTTGATAAACAGATCATTAAGTTGCGCGAGGAAATAAAAACAGCAAAACAGTCTTTAAACAGGAAGGTTCAAAACGCAGTTGCCCAGAAGAAACACAGGGATGGTATGAAAAGAAAGTTAGAAGATATTTGTCATGAAAATCCAGAAATGAAAAAAAGACTATCTCTGAGGGATTCAGTGGGACGTCCTAATCTTGAAAGCAATCAACCTTTACTATTGAAAACAATCGCGGATATAGCTTTATTTGGAAGTGCAGCAGATGATAGAAGACGAACGGAATCAATTCGCAGCGTAAAAACTCTTGATGAACTCACACAAGAATTACGTAAAATGGGATTTGACATTAGTCGCAGTGGGACATATCTTCGTTTGATTCCCAGAAAATCTAATTCTGCAGAGGGACGAAGACATGTATCGACAGTCCCTGTTAAGCTCATTCGGGCTCAAACTGATCACCACAAGAGCCACTTAGATAGCAAGTTCGCTGAAACATCAATCCATTATTTAGAGAACATAGCATCCATACTAGGACCAGATCAAGTATTTTTCATATCTCAAGATGATAAAGCTCGAGTCCCTATTGGCGTAACTGCGGCAAATAAGCAAGCATCTCTTCTAATGCACATGGAATATAGAATCAAATTGCCTGATCACGATTGGGTAATCGCTGAGCGTCATAAATTAATACCATCTGTTTATGCTGGTATCAAAATCACTTCCAATATGCTAGGACAACCGCAAGCCGTTGGATATTCTGGACCAACATACATCGCTATTCGAAGTGGAAAGCATAGTTCATCTACTGCTAATACTCATGCTCAGGATTTCGAGACGCTTCTCGAACTTGAAGAGTTTCGACCATTAGCTAAAACTGACCATGGACTAGTAAAACCAGTGGTAATCATGACGGTTGATGGAGGGCCAGATGAAAATCCGCGTTATCAAAAAGTCATAGGGTTTGCTATACAACACTTTAAGCGACATGATCTCGATGCATTGTTTTTAGCTACCAATGCTCCCGGAAGAAGTGCGTATAACAGAGTAGAGCGCAGAATGGCTCCTCTTAGTCGGGAACTGGCTGGTTTAATATTGCCTCATGACCATTTTGGGTCTCATTTGGATGAACGTGGCGTTACAATTGATGAACATTTAGAAAGATCTAATTTCGAATTTGCAGGAAAAGTATTAGCTGAAGTATGGAGTTCAATGGAAATTGATGGCTATAATGTTAATGCAAAATATGTTAGGGCAGGTGAACAAGATCTTCCTGATTTTCCAGACATTAAATGGTATTCAGAACATGTGCGTGAAAGCCAATACTTGCTCCAAATTGTAAAATGTAGAAATACAGAATGCTGTCGTCCAAGAAGTGGACTATTTAGATTACTAGACAACAGGTTTCTTCCACCACCTGTAAAAGTAAAACAAACAGTTGATGACTTGGTTTTAGATGAAGGAGGGCAATTTCTTAATCTTCCAGTCAATTTAGCTCTACGCTTAAGTGCTTCACTCAAAGATTTCCTGCAAATGCCATACGATTATTTTTGTCCGACGGTACAATTGAGGCTATCAAGTCGAACATGCAAAACGTGTGGTCTTTATCATGCTTCCGTCAAGTCACTAAATCGTCACATCGAAAAGATCCATAAGAAAGTAAACACGCACACTGATAGGAAAGTTAGACCTGTAAGAGTCGCTGCTCGTCGTGCTAATGAACTGATGTGCATTATTCAAAATTTAGAGCACCATGATGTTGAATGGCTCGATGAGAATGACGTAGACATTCCAAAATCGGATGAAAGCGAGCAGACTCACAACACTGAGCAGCAATCAAAGCAATCCAATGTCATCGAAAACTTAGAATCATGGATTCGGGTTTCATGGACTGAAGACTGTTAATTTGAATTTAATATATGTACCAAAAATTTAAAATAAGTTTGTTATGTTAGTAAGATATAATATTTTTGTCCTTTACTCTATGTTGAATACCGTTTCAGTAAAATATAATCTCTATCCTAAATCTATTTTCTTATTTTTCAAATTATAATTATAACATTATAAAATTAAAAAAACAATACATTAATTGACAAATGTTTACGTAAGCATGGGGGGAGGGGGTAAGAGCTTTGCTTACTTTTGCTGACAAGGGGGATGGGGGGGTAAATAATTGCAATAAATCTGCTTACGTAATACTTGAACGGCCCCTTACGAGATACACAACAGTTTCTGGAAAAGCATGGACCAGGGCAAGGTATATGTAGTTGGACTTGGCTTATAAACCATGTTGCAGCAACACGCAAAATAAATCACCAGTGATCCAGACGAAAAAATACGTTCTATTACTTTTTGTAACGAACGATGCCGAAAATTTACAAGTTAACATTTTGTGTTTAGTTTCATACATATTATAATCTTGGGTCAAAATATTGCGTAATAAATTAATTACTTTTCAAAAATTTAAAATACACCTAGGTTCAGAACGGCACAATCTGTAACACTAAGAAAGCTTGTTACCACACGTAGCTTTTGAGATAATATTCCCAAGTTACATTTCACTAGCTAGGAAAGAAACATTCAAATTGCATTTAAGACTTTGTTTATCGTCCTTTGAGTGTTTTGAATAAACAGTGCAAAGTATATTGCACTGACAACGAAGAGCCTTTGCTTTCTCGCTTTACTGTCAAAAAACTTAACAAAGGTCATATTTGCTGTGGCTATGTAGTAGGGAATGGTTGTACTTTTAATTATGAGGAACACGTTAGATGAACAAACATAGGACGAGGCAAGAAAAGGACAAAAAGGGAGCTATCACTCACCAAGTCAGCTGCTGTTTGATGATACACGTGCTGATCTTACTGTTATTACTTTAACGTCTGTATATGATTACATCATGAGATATTGTTTGCTTAAAAGATTGCCTATAGCCATTCAGTAAGATAAATGCATGGATCAAAATGGGAATAATATAGTAACAAACGCCTTGTTAAGTGTTAGTATCAAACATGAAGTGATTATCACGCAGAGGGATTTAGAGCCTGGTAATACACAAATGGAATGCATCTCGATTCATGCTACGATCAAAAAGAAGCTGAAACATAGAAAGATATATCTAGACTATATTACTGTATAGGAGGCATGGATAAATCTTTTTCTGATGAAATAATTGAAATTAACTACGATTTTGCTTAGGATTACAATAATAAAACAAATTGAAGGTTGAGTTTTATATGACCTATAGTTACTGATCTGCGAGTCTTCCAAAGTAGACCAGATAGCACTATTTATTATAAAATTATGTTTGATGATGATTGGCCAGAGTTATCTATTAGACCGAAGCAAAACAGAATTCTGTAAATTACTAGGCTTTGCATGCTCCATCAATTCCTATAACTATTAAAAAAAACAGTAGCAGCCGTGGAACTGCCGATAGAAGTGAAAACGGAACTATTAAGTTGAGAGTAATTAAAACTATATGCAAAAATTATATGAAATTTTTTATGTTTCATATATAGCTATATACCTAGTCTTGCCATAAATATTGTAATAAAGAAAAAAGAAAATTGTTAACTGCAAATAACATTTATTACTTTTACAGTGTGTCAGTTTAATACATAAATATAAAACAATTAAAAATATAAAAAGCTTATTCGAAGTGGTCTCCATTGGCTGCAATACAGTCCTTTAAACGATGAGGCCAGTTATCAATAGAAGCACGCACTCTTTCCATGGGAAAATTCTTCACTGCCAATCGTATAGATTGTTTTAGGGACTCCAAATTATCATGGCGTTTAGAGCAAGCTGTACTCTCTAAAACTGACCACAAATCATAATCCAGCGGATTAAGATCGGGACTAGACGACGGCCAGTCTTCAGCTCTGATGAAGTCCGAAACGTTCGATTCCAACCAAGACTGCGTGGACCGAGCTTTATGACCCGGCGCCGAGTCTTGCTGGAAGGACCATACTTGGTTATTGAACATGGTGATGTTAAGGGGCTTAACTACCTTCTCAAGAATGGTATCTTGATACACTTGTGCCGATGTTTTGATACCTTTTTCACAAAAATATGGCTCAGTCACTCCTTCATAGCTAACACCCCACCAAACCATCACTGAAGTCGGATAATGTCCACGTTGCACTCTGTCGACTAATTGGGAAGCTTCCTTAGAGCTTTGAGCATAAATACGGTCATTTTGTTTGTTAAAATGTTGCTCAATTGTAAAAATTTTCTCATCCGTAAACAAAATTTTTCTGTGACCTCCCTTTGCGTACCGCTTCAGTAGTTGTTTCGATTTTACCACCCTATTCTTCTTTAAATTATCAGTTAAGAAATGGCCAGTGCGTCTCTTATAGGCTGCAAGTCCTAAGTCATCTTTTAAAATACGCGACATGGTTCTAGGTGCTATCTTCATTTCCCGAGATAAAATCTTTTGCTTTCGGACAGGATTTCTTCGAATTCTTTCCCTTACTGCTTTGACCACCTTTTTCGTACGAACACTACGTGGACGGCCAGATCTTTTTCTGTCACAAACAGAGGAGGTCTCATTGTACCTATTAATAGCCCGGTACACAAACATTTTACTAATACCAAGTGTATGGAGAGTTTTAAAAATTGCATTTGGCTCCATACCTACTTTGTGTAATGCTATCACAGCGATTCGGTTCTCTTTATCACCCCACACCATTTTAATATCGCAAAATATTTTACAATGTATTGGCGCCAAAATGAGAAAACACAATGAACAATCGTATAAAAATGACAGATTCGAAATTCAAATGTAATATTTTTTTATAATTAAGTGTAACAGTATTTATGGCCAGACTAAGTATAATATATAATATCATATATAATATATAATAATAATAAATTTCATATATAATATATAATATCATATTCTCCATAGCTATAGATATACTATTATCATTAGCATGTCGGTGACGCGAACCGAGGATTTTACCCTCTACCAAAACGCTCAACGCGCCTAAAGAAGTTTTCACTTCAAAAAATTAGCCATCTTCAACAAAAGAAAGAAGCATTATGGCATATGGAGAAGCCAAAAGGAATATTAATAGCTTTGGCAGTCTATGTATGTTTCAACGTAACGCCTAACCTACTGAATTGATTTTCATAAATGAGGTGTTACTAGATTTGTAATAAAAGACTAAGAGACATAGGTTCATAAATTTAATCAAAATTAATACTTCTGATTCTAATCTCGACGTGTTTGATATCAAAAAAAAAGGTCTTGGCGAGCACGTAACACCGATGTATTATATATTATTAAATTATGTTTCCAATCGTTCCCAACAGCTCTTTTCCTCTACAATATAATTCATGGTGGCTTTGGAAGTCACCGTTTCAGAGTGGTGGACATAAGCTTTCAAACTAGACGGTTCAGTGCACAAAATTAGTCCCAGCGCACATGTTTTCCTACTACTATGATCCCGATTCCTTTGAACGGGGCATGAAAAAACATGTCACCAACTAGCTGTGGTTCATTGTTTGCATTTATCATGAGTATGGTGGCCACCACTTTCGAATTCCATTCATTCTTTCCATTAGGCAGAATAGAATCACATTGGCAGACATATTTATAAAAAAGCTGCTGAATTTTTTTTTTAAATGCGTTCGCACAATCAGGATCGGGAAACGATGAAGTATAAAATAAAAGAAAAAGTTCAGAAAACTTTGACCTAACTAAGCAAAAAAACGAAACGACCCCTTTTTAGGTAATTAAACTTTAGATTTTAAACATTTTTTTTTACTTTTATTATTTTATAAGGATTGATGTTTAAATTATCAACAATATACTGATATCAAGCAGCTATGCTTCTTCAGTTGTTTTTTTTGTTTAAGCAAAGTGAAGGTTTTTGTTATTCACAAATTAAAAATTTCTAAATGGCATTATATTGTTAACTCTATAACCTCTTAAACATCATAACGGTATGGCATATGCAGAATAAGTACACGTACAATCATTTATTACATATAAATTAATTAATAAAATATTGTAATAATGACTAATTATAATTATAACTTATATTATTAACGAAGCCACTGTCCATGTGCCAAGATTGGCTTGTGATTGACGGTGTCCTTTATGATTTTGACCCGTACGGCTGTCTTTGAAACCAATGGTTTAGACTTAACCAAGAGATTTTGATACTTGAGGTTGGCTTTTTTATGTTTTAAAATTGTATTTATTATTGTTACTTTGTGATAAAAAGTTTGTAGTAAATTAATGAGTTTAGTTTCGTATTTTAATATCTTTTTGATGTAAGACAGCCATATTCAAATGACACATTGCAAACCTAACATTAACTGGTTGATTTGAGTTTATGAGAATCATTTTTTTTAATATAAAATCGAGTATATTTTCAGATTTCATAAAACGATGATTAATTTATTAATCTTGTCTTATGTAATGATATGAAAATATCTAATTACAACATTTGTAACTAAGCTAAGCAAGATGAATGTAAATGATATAACATTTACCAAACATTTAACAAAAAGCTGTAATTAACGATGTCTATTTAAGAGGGAAATCTTTCTGAGTAATTTACTTTGCTGAGATCTTTTTTAACGGAATGACCAGTTAGACCAACGTAATTACGGACAAGCGAGGTCGTCGAGAATTAAAGAATAATATTTTTTAGAAAAAAACGTTGAAGAAACAGAAAATTAAACAATTGGGCGAGGGAAAAATAAACACAGACCGTTAGGTAGAACAAACATTTTGCATAAAATCTCTTTTCACATTTTGGTTATTACAGATTTTATCAAGTGTCAGATATATTGCGTACCTAGTTTATTTTAACACGTTAAATCTCTGAGCGTGTTGAAATAATCCTGTATTTTTAACTGAGCTGCCGTTTTTTAGACTTTTCAACTTAATATTAAAAATATTGATGAATTTTAAATCTCGTAGAGTTAAAGTATATTTCTTTTTTATTTTTAAATATCTATAAGTAATGAATGATAAACAAATTGTTTAATAATTTTATTGTCACGTAGACGGTTTGATTTTAATCGAAATTTGACGAGGTAACACTAACAATCCTATAGATTGATACCCGAAATTATTCAAAAATATTATGCATAGCGATGAAGTGATTTGTAATTAATTACATTCTCATTAAAAATATACATTTTATTTTACTTATTTATTTATTTATACTTAATGCACATTAGGGTGTCCCTTAAATTTCAAGTTCGATATTTTTTTACGCATACCTTCTTAAAAGTTTCGTAATAACCCTATATTGTCTAGAAAAAAATATTAGTTCGATATATAAACGATAACCCGTGCCGACTTGCTATTTAAACTTGTCGATACAAGTTGCTTAAGTACTGCCCAGTGACCTGTTACGACATGTTTTATTTGCCATTTCGTACGTGATTTTTGAGACTATTAGTGCTTCATTGTTTAGTGCGTAAACATGTCGGTGGAATTACGGAGTGATAAATAAAATATTTTTCTTATCGGATTGACTAGCTACCAAATAAATGATGCAAAATTACCATCTAATCGACAAGTTCTCTCAGTCCTATTTTACAATATTCGTGAGGTTAAATTGACTGTTAGTGAAAGTGAAAATCTTGTGATTAGGGAGTGCATCATATATTGGGAAAAAGCAAGAATTCCAACAAGGGCATTTCCTAACTGCGTGAAAAAACTTATTGATTTATATCATGTTTGGAGAGAGTTGCAAAAAAATTGTAAGAAAACTCAGATTACGTTTAAGAGTCGTGAGAACAATTTTATAATTAATCTTGATAATTTGTTTGATATTGCACATGCTGATGCTTTTGAGAGAATGAAAATAGAGGAAGATAAATTATTTTTAATGAAACAGAGAGAGCCAGGTCGACCGGGATGCTTAGGTGGTGTAGATAAAAATTGGCGGAAAAAGAACAAAGATCTAGACAACGACGATTGGAAGAAGAGGAAAGGATTGTAATACAAAGAGAATCACTAGCTGTTGCATCTACTTCCACCACAAATAACTTAGACAGTGTAGAAAATTCAGACGAAGAACAGATCTTGAATTCTGAACTCAGCTTACCGGACGTTCCCTGCCATGAACAAAGTTCAAAAAGAGGTAGAAAGAATCTTATAACACCTAAACTAGTTGCAGCTTTAGATCGATGCCAGTTAAGCATTAGAGATACCGTTTACATTCTTAATGCGGTGGTAGAAGCGCTTGGTCTGAGCAGCGATGATTTCTGTATTAACAAATCCTCGATTCAGCGAATTCGTACTGAAACTAGATAATCAAGGGCAGAAGCAATAAAATCTAACTTCCTAAACAATGTACCCGACATAGTCACAGTCCATTGGGATGGAAAACTATTACCGGGGTTGGATGTACGGAGTTCAAAAGAAGAACGCTTGCCAGTTATAGCTTCATTTGACGATAGAGAGCAGCTTCTTGCAGTGCCGAAACTAGAAAGTTCTTCTGGAAAACACCAAGCGAAGGCTGTATCAGCAGCTCTCTTTGACTGGAACCTTTATGATAAAGTGCAAATAATGTGCTGCGACACAACAGCTTCCAATATGGGCCGTTTCAATGGAGCTTGTGCTATTTTGGAGCAAACTTTAGGCAGAGAATTGTTGCTTTTCGCCTGTCGTCATCATGTTTATGAATTGGTCCTAAAAGCTGTCTTTGAAACCAAGATTAAGCAAATTACTAGTAGCCCAGATATTCCGATGTTCAAAAAGTTCCAAGAAAATTGGAAAAACATTGATTGTACTAAAATTGAACCATCTCTTAATTTCGTAAAAGCACGGGTTGCCGAGACAGACATTCAAGCGTTGTTACTATTTTATAAGGCAGAATTAGATAAAAGTTTTGTAAGAGATGATTACCGCAAATTGGTCGAACTGTGCGTAATATTTTTAGGAGGAGACACAGAGAAAAATTAAAACTAAGGCCCCCCGGAGCTATACATCAGGCACGCTGGATGGCGAGAGCGATCTATTCTTTAAAAATATGTTTACTTCAGTCACAATGCAGAGTAACTGCGAAGGACAAAAAGGCTCTACAATATGTTTGCTTATTTCTCGTAATATTGCATGTTAAACCTTGGCTCGGATGTACAGTGGCGACCAAAGCACCTAATCAAGATTTGTGCTTCTTGAAGATGTTAAAAGAGTATGAAAAAGTTGACGCAACAATTTCTAAAGCTTCTATAAGCAAGTTCAGCCATCACTTGTGGTATTTATGTGAAGAGACAGTCATTCTATCACTATTTGATGATGAAGTTGACAACCAAACTAAGAAGAAGATGATTGCCAACTTCAACAGGGACAAAATCTCGGATTTTAGCAAACGCTATGACCCGTCGAAGGAAGAACTGACTCAAAAGTTGTTTGGTAAGTTAAATTGACTTTTTGTTGAATTTCAATTTCAATGTCCAATACTTATTTATTTATTTTTAAAATTGTTGTTGATTTTTATTTGTTATTTAACTTATTTTTCTTTTTTTTAGACAAAGCACTGGATGATTTCGTATCGGAAAAGAGCAAACAATTTTTATCACGACTGCAGATCGACGACAGTTTTCTAAAGGAAGATGTATCTTCTTGGAATAACAATGCTGCTTTTCTGGAGGCTAAAAGAAGAATAAGTTATTTGAGAGTTGTAAATGATACTGCTGAAAGGGCTGTTAAATTAATGCAATATTTTAACGGACTTATCACGGCTGAAGAAGAACAAAAACAGTTCTTGCTGCGCTGTGTCCAGGAACATCTAAAATTGTATCCAGACTGTAAAAAAACTACTCTAAAAAGAAGTTACCCTGAATGATTCTTATTTCTTTATGTTTTTAATTAAAGATTAATGTTCATCTAATTTATTATTTAATTTTATTCACTTAATTCATTGCATTTATAGTGAAATTATAGCAGACTGAAATTTTAGGACAAAACACGTTTTTTACTAAACTTTGAAGCTCGGTCGGCACTGGTTGCAATTATGCTAGATTGATAAAATTTTATATTTAAGTATCTTATAGCATTAGTAAAAATTATAGAGGGTATGCATTTCGAAATTCGAAAAAATTTTTTTTTTTGTCATATAAGGGACACCCTAATGCACATATTGTACAAAAGCGGACTTAATGCCATGGGGCATTCTCTCCCAGTCAACCGTTAGGTGATGTAGAAACATGATGCGGTAGGTACAAAGGAGTTGGCAGGAGTGGCAAGGAGTTGGAAAATATAGAAGTTGACATACATTACTAATAAAATACTATTTTATATAAACAATACACACATATATAAAATTATATATAAAATTAATACAATATTCTATATAAATACTCACTCGGGTACTATCGTTAAGACGAATTAACTAAATTATCTCGAATTAGATCACGTACTTTCGCCTTAAATGTGTGGCGATTTGTGGACATCCTGATATCGGCGGGCAGTGCATTCCACAGAAGAACTGACTGCACAAAGAAGGAGGAATTGATGAAGTTGGAGGTGTGAGGGGGGCATAGAATAAGCATGTTGTTTTTTGACTGAAGGTTTCGATCATGAGTGGACATAAGAGGCGGAAGTGGTAGGTATTCAGGTAGTGATGGAAAGTTGAGGATAGAAAAAAGAGAAGTGAGTGTACGCAAACTACGGCGCTGTCGAATTGGGAGCCATTATAGCTGGAAACGTAAAGCAGACACATAATCATGCAAGTGAAGATTGTAAACGAATCGAATGCAGTTATTGGGCAGGCGATCTAATTTGTTGAAGAAGTCTGCATTCAGGTCAAAATAGCACACATCACCATAATCGAATTATTTCCCTAACAACAACTAGCATCCTGTTCCTAATACATATAAAGAGACTAAAAGTTTTTTATTAAACACAGTATCATCGCGATGGCTCGTGAAATTTTCTTTTATCAAACTCCAATCTTGCTCGGCGGCTCGTAACTGGCTTGCCTACCACGTCAAAATTCTGCCGTAGAACTATGAATATAATATTACAATGTAAATAAATTAAATGTTAATTTATATTCAACAGTACAAAAGGTTTTTTTTGTTAATACTGTCATGAAAAGCCCAGTCTTGTCATAACGGTGTTAAGTTCTGGTTTTATATTTTTGTTTACCTTAATATCACAGCTGTTGCTGTGTTACACAGTACTGTACGTTATACAGTTTATAATATAATGAAATGGAAATGATTATTTTTTTAAATTTTTATTGAGTGTAAAACTCATCCTTATTTTAAGAAAAATCTAGAACATGCTCTATATATATATTTAGTAAGTATTATATGTATATATATATATTTTTATTAAAAATGATTGCGTGGTAAAAGAACCCCGAACAAAAAAGCTGTTATATAGGTTGAATTAGTTAACATTTGAAAAAATCATATAAAAAAACCACCCATCAATATACCATTATTATAAAAATTGTTATTTACAAGAAAGTTAATTAATTGGAATTTATGTTTTAAAAATTACATCGTCTGATTTTTCTTTTAGTAGACCTTCAAATAATCCCATAAAAAGAAGTCTCCTGGGGATAGATCTCGACTTCTGGCTGTCCATGGAATGTCACCTCCTCTGAAAATCAAGTTTTCAGGCAACATGTCTTTGACCATCGGCAGGGACTTATTGGATGTGTGACAAGTGATTCCATCTTGTTGAAACCATGTGTTACGAGTGTAGTCAGCGAATTCCAGTAGCATCGGACCTAGGAACTCCCGTAATATGTTTGCGCGAGATGTTAGATTCAAATGTTAACGAATTCTTCGCCCACCTTATACATTACATAAGTAACCATTCATATTTTTTCTGATAATGCCAATATTGTTTAAATATCATTTTATATGTTGCACAACTCAAGATTCTCGAGATAATTTCAATAGAATTTCAAGCGATATATAACTAATATTATACAAAAAAGTAACACTTTTCATTGAGAGGACAGGTAAGACCCGATTGGAATCATATAATATAAAGAAGTTACTTTCCAAGCAACGAAATCCATTTTTATGAACGTATCCCTCATGATGACATCCATGAGCGCACCTACGAGTAATAAAGTTCAGTGAAATTTACGCATATAGTAAGAAGTTTCTATCAGGTTACACAAAAGTTTGATTGAATATTTTAAGGGGATGAACGAACTTTTTTGTATTCCACTTACATTCAGATTGCATACGATTTGAATTTTCACTACTTCGTGAAAATGTTCCATATAAATTCAATTTGTATTCCTTTCAAAGTTCATTTATTTATTTTTAAGTATATAAAAATACTCCTTAAGAGTTACGAGGTCAATGACATTATGGATATACAAACAGCTATATATTTTTCAATATAACTGCCTCGGTAGCGCAGCGGTAGTGAATGGCATTACTGTGCTTGAGGTCTCGTGTTCAATTCCCGGGTCGGACCAAATGCGAAGTTTGGATGTTTTCTATGTATGTGTATAGTATTCTATCAGTCAGTCTAGTTAGCTCAGTTAACAAGCTTTGCTTAATTTGAAAATAGATGACGTTGTGTGTCCAATGTCCACAATATTTGTTTTTAACTTATTATTTTTTCTGTAAGAGTTTAGTAGTATCCAAACTCCTGACGATCACGCTTAAATATTAAGTACTAATGATATATCGTAATAATTACTCGTAACTAGCTTTGTAAACTTACGTAAATTTCTTAAAATAGAAGGAAGTTAAACAAAGCTTAAAATTCTCTCACAATACTTCAAAAATTTAAACAATTGCTATACTGAAAATAGTTATAGCCACACTTGATAAAAATCAGTCCAATATCTAAATTAACAATTTCATGCATAGTAAACAAAGATAAAGACATGATAGTGCCTTTTCGCGCTGTAAAATGAATCAGAAAAGTTTCAAAACCTTCCAGGGTAATTTCAGATAAAAACCTGAAATCTTTTTAAAAAGAAATTTCTATTTCTATCCTGTCAGACTTTCCTTGGTTTTCACCTCACTGTATCTATGATTCAACTTCGATGAAACCTAACTTTATTACTAACTCAATTTCACTCGAGGTTGAACTTACTATCTAGATTTCTTCTTGTTTTTTGCAGTAAATAATATTGATTTCTATGGTATTAAATGTAAGTCTTCAATGTGTATATTATGTATCAGAAAAGAGTTCATGGCTTGAGTTAAGAAATTTGAGTTCTGTGTTTGGAAAAAAAATTTGGTGGTAAACTCTGTCGAGGAACGGGTGACACGTCCGTCCAACACAAAAGGAGGATCCTCTGACCAGGCGAGGTAATCATACCTGGCGGGTTGCGGCCCAACGGTTGATGTTGTTTATATCCAATCACCACGAGAATTTCACTATCGCAATACAGAAGTAGTTTCTCCGTAGTTTATTATTTCGTAGTTCGATATGTCTTTGGTAGATGGTGCTGTAGTACGTCTTTCTGTTTTTTGCGCTGTATGTGGAAGTGGCCTCACCACTCCCTTCCAAGACCGGAGGTCGATGTACTGCTGAGTCAGCTGCCTATGCTCTGTTGTGCACCAGTGTCAGGAGTGGGCAAGTCGCAGTGAGTTGGGGCCCAAGTGCATTTAGGATTGCATGTGGAGCGCGGTGCTACGGTGAAGTTCCGTGAGGTTGGGTCGATTGCTGCATTGTGGCTTGCTGCTACGTAGACAGAAGAGAGATGCTCTGCTTACGTAAACGGTAGGTGCACCGTAGTAACCAGGCTGCAACGGTCACTACTTTCGTGTGGTATCCCTATTGAGGCCGAAGTTGCTGGCTGGCTGAAACTTGATTGTAGCTCGTCGCTGTGGGAATGCCACTACTGCTGTTGTTCTGCTTCTTTGAAGGCTACTTCCAAACAAGTTGGGGTCACCACCGAGGAGGAATGCGTTTCACGTTCCTCCAACACAAAAGGAGGATTCTCCAGCCAGGCGAGGTGATCATGCCTGGCGTGCCGTGGCCCAATTGCTGATGTTGGTGATGTTGTTTATATGCCAACCGCTGCGAGAATTTCATTGCCGTGATGAAGGATTAGTAGGTGCTCCATAGATCTATTCGGTCTTCGCTAGGAAGTCATTCTCTATCGATGGCGTTGTAGCATGTCTTTTTAGTTTTTGCACTGTATGTGGAATTCGCCACAAGTCTATCTTTGAATTCAATAATTCTATAGATTTTATTTTTAATTGAAGACCCATTGATCATTATATTATTTTGACATTTATATTTTGTTGTTACGAAACCAATACTATACTAATCATTACTTTGGTAGTAATAATAGGTTTTATATATGTATGTGTGGTCATTAATTTATAAACTGACCCGCCACAAATTCATCAGCGTATCTTAAAATGTATAATTACCCTTAATTAAAATAACTGGTCCATACATATATAAATAAATATACATATAAGCATACTGATTTAATAATAAAACTTAATTTCTCAAAAAAAATGCATATAATATATACAGTTTCATGCATATATACAGTTTCTTGCCAAACAATGAAAAGACGTAATAATAAAACACTAAAACTTTTTATCTGGAAGTTGATATCCATTAAAAAGTAATAAAGATCGCCAATGAGAACAATTTAAATGAGATCGTTCATATTTCTGAAAAAAAGGTTTCCCGTAAAATAAAAAAGGAATTATATCTCGAGCATTTGTAGGACGATGTGAACGCAATTTAATAATTCTTTTTAAGGGGTCGTTTCATAACGTGTCGATGGTTATCTTGTTTTAAATGAAAATTACAGAAAGGGCCTTTTTATTTAGCTTTTTAAGCATGCTCAAGTACTTTTTTGTTGAAATATTTTACAAAATTTGTATATCTGTATAATATATATAGTGATACCTATTGTTTAGATTCGTTTCTATGTATGATGCATTTTTGTAAGACCTAGATACACGTATTGCTATATTTTTCATTATAGTAAATTTTAGAGTAGTAATCCGGTAACAAGGAAGTTAATTCCACATTGAAATTAAAAACTGTTCTTAATTAAAAAGATACTTAAATTTACCTTTAAGTTATAATTTAATTTTAGAACGAAAATTTAAACTCGGATTTGAAATTACTTAAACCTGGATATAATGGGTTTAACGTTAAACCTAATAAAGTTTCAAATAAATTTCATTAAATACATAATTCTTAAATAAGTTGCATTAATTCAAAAAAATCAAATAATAATAAATATTTATTTATTTATACATGAAAAACTTACAGCTAGAAATATCAAAAAAAATTGGCGAGTCTTAGTAACATGTGCGTGGTTTACATATTTTTTTTTTAATATTCTTATACTTTATTATAAGTTTAGGTAAGAAAATAAGATAAATTTATTACTAAGACTATTTAAAACTAATATATTATTATGGAACGATGTGCAAGACTGAATATAGAAAAGTGAAATCAAAATATTGCAAATTCCTTTGCAATTGCCCTGAATAAGGTATCTAACTGTAATAATAATAATACCTGTCTTTGCGCAGCCGCTTTATTTTTTATTGGAAGAGCCTACCAAAGCACCTTTACTCTACCTAATGGAATGCATGAACAGAATCTAAAAGTTGTAGTCAGCACACTCATTGCAAATCAGACAATGCATACTGTACTCACATATGGGCCTAGTGAGATACTTTTTCACGGCCAGTTGGAAATGTAAAAGTCATCAGAGTGATCGTGACAGTGTTAAGCTCACATACCGATTACGATAACAGTCACCACTGCATCAATAGGCCTCCGGTTTCATATTCACCAACAAAAGAAGACAGCACGGATGCTACCGCTTTAGGTTGGTTTTCTGTGAGTAGGTAATATTGCCCGAGTTGAGCCAGCCTGTTCGTGCTCATCGAAATACAAAATCAGCGTGGCTCTGCTGCATGTTAGTGCTGCTTGACTGTACTATTAGGTACACGACAATAAATACGGTAATTTTTAATTTAAATACATTAATATATTGTAACTTACTTAAGACTGCTTTATATTCGCTAAATATGTTTTACTTATTGTAAATAGCTTAATTGTGGTTGGCAATTACACCATTTTAAAATTGCTAAGATATTTTATTTGTCTTCATAAATAAGCTTACCTAAATACTCCGCCACTAGAGTATGGTATTTTGTGTATGATATGGCATATATTTTTAACACTATGTTTATCTTATCAATTGAAACAGATGGGGTGCTAATAATAGATAAAATTTGTAAATGTAAATAAATAATGTAAATATACATTATTGAGATTTAATACATACGTACAATGTCATTTCTGCTCTTATCTAAGGACATATGACTAAATGATAGATGAGCGTGTTGTTTTGTGCAGTACAAAAACTTGTGGTACTGTTAAAACTTTGTATTGCAGAAAGTGGCAGCTTTTAGTATCGCTCTTTATGCGTGTTCGAGCGGAGTAAAATGATCTCAATAGCACCACTCCAGGGAGATAAGCAGTACTTTAGTATTGACTGACATTAAGCAAAATAGACAGCCAGATACAGAATTATGTGCAATATTGGGGAAATTTTTAAAAATAATTATAACTCTTGTACATAACAAATCGAGTTTGCGGCAATTTAAACTTATGTTAATCAGCCTACCTACATAAATATTTAATATCATCAGTTTGATTTAAAGCAAAGCAACGTACGCACTGTCAGCTGACGTTTAGTTATATGTATAAACAATAAGGTAAGTTACCATAACATTTGTATTCAGCATTATAAAAATAGTATAATTTAGTTTTATCCGCATTTAAGGTCAGTATATTTTTACGAAGCCAATATGATACCTCGTGAAATATATTTGAGCATATTCATACACTTCAGCTCGAGATTCAGCTGAGAATAATTGAACTGTGTCATCCCCGTATGGCAGTACGGTACCGTTTTAAATTTTATGCTACATAGGTTATTGATATAAATGAGAAATAAGATTGGTTCTAAGATGCTGCTTGATGGAAAACTATAGCAGCTATGTTTTACCTGACAGCTCGTATATTGACTGACAACGTTCATTGAGTTAATCAGTAAATAACTATCGTCACTGGATTTAGTATTATCATTTTGATTTGGTTTTCCTTTGACCATTACGTTTAAATTTTCTATTATATGCCTACACTGGCATATTTGACGTACCATGAACATCTTTCGGACAGATATTTGTCACACGGTGCTTTTGGTTAGAGTTCATTTTACCATCGGCAATGACAGCATAGATTATCTTCAGTAAAGTCTCTATTGATGTCATGTAACCTCATTGAGTAACTCATCACTGCCCATAGGTGGTTACGGAAGAGTAACTACACGATGCGCCTCTTAAGAGAATTTTCCGCATTAGTTGACTGTGTCCACAAGGGATAGTACCTGGGTTAGCCATATAGGCTGTCACTGTTTCACTAATTATTTTTTAAAGTGTAATACTACGTAACTCAGTTTCTAAAAAAGTAATTTATAAAAAATAATATCGTGACACTGACACACTTCACGTAGATTGATCAGGGCACAAAATATCCTTGTTAAAAATTACTTATTGTATATTTTTAACGTATACGATGAACGCGTTTGCTAAGTCAAGAATCCTGGATGATGATTGAAATAAAAGCCTTAAGACTAATTTAATAGGATAGTTTAAATTTCAATTCACATCATATATTATAAATCTAGTTCGTATTGCTAACAGTTATTGAGTATATAATTATAAGATCATAAATTTTTATTTCTTGAGGCAATTTTCACAATATATTTATAAAATTAGGAAAAACCACAACTTTTATAAAAGGTATATGAAAATATTTTCTTAGAGTAATTTGTTTGTTGTGTTATTCTTTCTTTCTGAGAGATGTGGTGTGATTTGTCGAATGAACTACCTTGACGCAAAAAGGCTTTCCTTTTAAGTATCATATAAAGCAAGTATAACCTTTTGTACATTTCCGGAAACATGGATTTTTATCAGGAATCACTCAATTGAAATTCGATGTTGACTAATCCTAAAATTCTGCTAGTAGCTTGTATAACATTGTTCCTAAGAAAAAAATCGATTTAAAAGTGTTTCTGGTTCATCTAAATTTTTTTACGGATATAGTAACATTAATGTGTTTATATAAACTTTATCATTATTAGTTTTTTTTTAAATGAAATTAAAGTAAGATACTTTTGGAGTTACTATGTTTGTGTTACTCCACAATATATTTTTATCCGATACATCTACCACTTGAATGGTCAAATTAAACACAGAATATGTTCAATATGGATTTACTGTTCAGGTGGTACCAATATTCACAGTATTTGTCGCCAAGAGTTTGAATTACACGCGTTATTTATCAGAGTGTCCACTTAACATTTTTTGTGTACCCAACTCTCTGTATAAAAATTGGTGTCGTCAAAAACAGTGTTGCCACATGAACGCTACACCACCCCCGGTTGTTGTAGTTAACCTTGCAGGAGATTTGTGTTGCAGCTAACCTTGCAGGAGGTTTGTCTTTTTTCGAGTAGTGAATATCTGTTAGCTGAGATGATTTTAAGAACTATGTCTAACATATTTATCAGTATTACTCGTACACAGTAACAGGTCACGAATTTGCAACTATAACATACTCAGTAAAGCTCAAACATATAGCATTTTTGTTTTTCTAAAAGACAATTTATTTTTCTTTACATTGACATCTTTTTGTTGTGTTTTCTTGTTACATTTTCGAAGTATTTTTCAATAAATTTTACTCTTACAAGTATTATAAGGTATCGGCAATCATTGATTGCCAAAAAAATCACAGACTGTCCTTCACAAATATTTTTGCTTGTCAAGGTGTAATATATACTGAGTAAATTGAAAAATTCAGAATATGTTATCCTAGTAGAATACTGACTTCTAAAATACAAGTTGGATGTCAGGGTTTTTACAAATATGTCAAAGAAACTACAATGGAATAGTATCCATAAGAAACAAAATGTACTTCTTCAAGACGCAAATGCACTTCACACACATGTGTGCATACAGTTTTACACTACACACATTTTTATACTTGTCTTATTCTATTTATTATAATACTATATAATTTTTTACTAATCTTTCATACACAACCAAAATTATATTACTTTAGTTGCCAGAAGAAGTCTATGAGAAGAATATAAGAAGTTGTCTATGTACGTCACACAGTTTAAACTAGCACAAATAACGCCGTTAAGTCTACTTTGAACGTATCATGTGTAACTTCATTTTATGCCATTAGAATAAATTTAAAGATATATAGGTATATAGAGAAAATAATTATTCTCTCATTCATACGAAATGTTGAAATGATATTATTGTACAAATCAGAAAGCATAACGTCCTGTGACACATTCTTTCAAAGTAATTTGTTGTAAACAAAATTGCAAGTTTTTTTAAAAAAAGCATTATCTTAACATTGATATTGAAAACTGACTTTCTATTTTATTATAAATGGCAATTTATCAAATAAAATATAAGGATGTTATTTTATTACCGGGTGAAAATGTAACCATCAAATTGTTATATTTCTAGCAAATATTATTACGTCAATAATTTCATGAGGGACAGAGGTTATGTCGTTTTTACGTCCATATTTTATGTTCCAACGGTTAATGTAGATCTAGTTTCATGACCCTATATAGGGATTAAAATGTTTTAATGCTCAGTTTATTACGATCATACTTGAAACATACGTACTCGCACCGTATCTTATCGTCTCTTAGCCACTGACATCATCACTGTTAACACTGTTGGTATAAAATTCTGCTTCAGATCTATATAAACACCTGCAACTCAAGAGACACGAGCGTGTTGCTAGTCTTTGAGAAAGGTACGGTTTTTTAATCGTATGTTAGGACCTAGCCTAACATACGATCTTCTGACATCGTGACTTCGCACACGAGTACACTACTACCGCACCACACACACATGCACGACATACTAGTGTTGTCAAAACTTGTTCACAACTTAGACTTTTTTTTTCGACTTTTATAACGATATCATTATTATTTTAATTTTGTTATTAAATAAAGTGAAGAATGACAGTTACCTTTTGAGACAACTGTGAAGTAAGCCTTGTCAAAAGTTTAACGAGAAAATGATCAAAGAAATACGATGGTTAAAAAAATATATTAAAATTACATCAATGCATTCATCTGTTCCTGATAAAAAAGAAAACTCTAAACTCTGTTTTTAAAACATTTTATATAATCATGATATTTACCAAAACATAGTAGATATTCTAATCAATGTATCATAGTGTACAAATGTGTACGCATACGCAGGTGCACTCTCTGTTGCCTCACTCTCACAATCTGATGAGACGGTCATCTAACACCATCAGGGAGTGATTAAGCGCAGGGCCGACATCTTTACGTTTTCTCAGAGACACAGGGGTTAAGGCCCCATATTCCAAACTCCAGGCTCTTTTTAAGCATTTCTGTAAACTGAAAAACTGAATAATTCTTTTGGACCCGACCCGTGAGTAGAACTCAAGACCCCTTGATCGGCAGTCGCATACGCTAACCACTAGACCAATGAGGCAAACATATGTTATACCTAAGTAATAAAGACCTAACAAATAAACGCAATAACACATAACATATAAACTTGGCACTTCTATTTCATATCTTCCACACATTACCATAGAACAAGGAACTCGTAAAATAAAACTTTCAAGACCACATAAACCTATGAGTCTTGGGTGAGTAAATTTACGACCTCAAATGTGGACTCTCTACTTATATTAAGTGATGGAAAATTTACTGATGGTAAATATTCATTCATATGTCTGTTTTGTTTAATACTTAAGATAAGTTTAATACTTTAGAATTATAGTTTTATTATTAATACTTAGTCTTGAAGTAAGATATTCTTACCAATAATGTCTTTTTTACTTTATGAGACATATTAATCGATCTTATTTGGATAAAAATGAACTTACGACATTTGCATGTATACAAAAATGAAAAAAAGAGGAACTCCAGTCTAATTTTATTTTCTTTATAAAGGCATTTTAGATACAAGTAGAACCGAAACAGACCTTCCCTACGATGAATTTCAGAATATTAGTAATAATTTAGTGAAATCTGGTTCTTTTTTTTATTCTGCTCCTACCAAAGTAACTCTACTCTGCCTGATGAAAAGCATAAATAGAATCCAAGATTGATGGTCGCTACACTCATTGTAAATACGCTATGGCGACCTAGATGGTCTAATTTGACTAGAGAGCGACCACTAAAATATATTATCGCCAAATACCTGTATACATACATATACTCATATTACATAATACTTAAGATATTCAATTTAGGTATAAAACACAAATTCTGTCACAAATCCAGGTGACAACTTTGCAATAGAAGCGTAAATCGTCCGATCATAAATTTCGGATGTCCCGTAACTTATTTGTTAACCCTCATTCTACAACTCTTCATTTAGAATGATGCAACACAATCAATTTTATACCTTAACACAATGTGCGAAGGACTATGTACACCACATGTAAATTAAAGGTTCTAGTTTTCAGGGCACGATGTTGGAGCCATTTTTCTTCATCCCTCCCTTCAATATGTTGCGAAGTCCGTGAAATACGCCGTATATCTCTCTATGTGAACCATTACGCAAATCAGCATGCCAGATGTATGTATGTAGCCGGACACGTATTTTGAATTCAATTTAGGCTATACGTTTTTCAATAACTTAATTGGATTACGTTTAAGAGGTTTGTTAGAAGCACGGGCAAGATTTACATACAATCAAAATATTTACATGTATAATGTTAAACCTACTGTTGTATTTAAGCGCTCAATATTATAACTTAATAATTAATAATTACATCACTTAAATGACCACCGTTTCGACGTTTGCACTCTTCTAAGCGAACACCGAAATTTTCGAATACTCGTCGCAAAGAGACCACGAAATCGCCGACATTTCTTCGCTGATTTTTTCTTTTAGTTGACGTAATGTATTTGGTTTATTGATTCTTCAAGTAACCCTATAAAAAGAAGTCTGCTGAGGATAGATTTGGACTTCTGTGTGGTCATGGAATGTCACCTCCTCTGGAAATCAGTTTTTCCGGAAACATGTCTTTGACCACCGGCAGGGACTCATTGCATGTGTAACAAGTGGCTCCATCTTGTTGAAAATATGTTTTACGAGTGCAAAGTAGCCAGTGAATTACAGCAGCATCGGTCCTAAGAACTCCTCGTAACATAGTACGTAGTACTGGACGGGTTCGGGAGTAATAGATAACACATCCTCACATAAAACCTGTATTAAGCAATTTTTAGTTGATTTTCATCGAGTGATGATGTTATCATTTTATCCCCTAATTGGGGAGGGTTCAAACAGTTGATTGCCTGCTACTTTGTCCTCTATGTAAAAACATATGCGACACAACTATATAGACACAGTTGAGGGCAATAAACTATTAAGGATAAAAACTTCAATATTGTATCAAGTTCACTCGCTTTCTGACCTAAATTTGGACCTTGACCTTGGTGGTTAGCCTTGACGTAATCAACGCTTTCGGCACCCTCCCCTGGCAGGTAAATAGGACGACTCTCGAGTATCACGAGGTGCCACTTTATCTACGGACCGTCATTGAAGCCGAATCGAAGGAAAGTGTGTTGTATGGTTCCCCAGGGTTCTGCATTGGGCCCATTATTATGAAATCTCGCATACGATGCTGTCCTTCGCACCAGTCTGCCCTTTTACCATAAGTCGTCTGCTATGCGGACAATACACTAATACTGGCTAGAAGGTTACGTTTCGAGGAGGTGCTTCTGCTCGCCGAGCAGGGTGTGGCTAGTGCTGTGGGGCGCCTCAGTTTTCTGAGGCGCCATCCTCAGGTCATGGTATATATGGTATGATATATGGTTCCATGGCGAACGTGAGCCCCAGGAAAAACTGAACACATGCCTCCCAGTTGGTGACGCTGAAGTCCAAGTGTGCCAGTACATGAAGTAGCTAGGCCTCAGTCAGTACCCAGTAGTCAATGAGTAGTAGTCAGTTAGTAGGCAGGATAGTCAGTGGAGCTTCGAAGAGTATTTCGAACAATTAGTCCCTCGAGTGTGAGGGATAACAGGTGATTCATCTCGTTCCTAATCTCGGGGGACAACGGAAAGAAGTTCTCCGCCTCTACGGGTGTTGTGAGATCCATGGTCTTCTATAGTCTAATGACCAGGCGAGTGCCTCCCACTGCCGGGCTCTACTCAAGAGCCTACAGCCGTTGATGGCCATACGGATCGTACCAGGTTACCGCACAATCTCGTATGAGGTGATAACGGTCCTGGCGCGATCTGCCCTTCGACATTCTGGCTGACATGGACGCGGTGGTCTACGACCAAATTTGTTCTGTCAGTCAGTAAGAAGAAATTTCTTCTTACTAATACTTCTTCTTAATATCCAATTGGATATACTCACCGGGTATGGATACTTCGGCGTGTATCTGAATCGAATAGGATGGGAGGCTACAGTACAATACCACAACTGCGGTTCCGAACGGTACTCCGCCCAGCACACGCTGGCGAACTGCCCTGCGTGGGAGTCCGAACGTCAAGTCCTGGTCGGACAGATCGGACGAAACCTGTCGCTGTAAGCATTGATCGCCGCAGTGGTGCCCGGGGGTGGCTTCGGTCATTCCGGGATGTACCTGTTTCTCATACGTGCGTACTGAGGTACGGCAGGGAGGACTCCGCAAGCCACTGATGCGCTCCCGGAGGTCCTCTCAATTGCTAAGGTAGGTTACCACGGGGTTTTGTGGTTAGGCCACTTCTTCAGGAGTCCCACACACGCCCTTCGTGCCCCTAAGGAGGGTATGGAGCGAAAAGCATTCCACGTGCAAAAAAAAAATTACTGAGCTACACAAAAGTTCTTTTACTTAATTTAAATAGTTTATCTGCTTATATATTTTGCAGTAGTTATTTCTTGTTTCACGCGCACTACTTCCAAATTTCTTAACTTAAGATATTGGTTATTACTTATGCACATTATTCAATATATACATACTTGCAACATTAACCTACATTCGATTAATTTTAAAACTTTTAAATTATAATCACGGTTCTTCTTTTTGCGTAGAACTGTATTAGCTGTCGAATTTTCGGAACTCTCATTTGCATTCCCTCACTTCTCTACCTCATACAGTGGATTTTGCACTACTTATCTTACACACTATAATTGAATTTAAAAATCGTCGCTTCTCTTCTGAGTCTTCAGAAAAATATAATTTTGTTTATATATTATAAGGTGTATAGTATTTTTATATTATATACATTCAAGTAAATATTAATTCACGTACTTTTATGTCTATATACTTACTTGTTCAATTTTGTTTTTGAGAGAATGCTCTCCCATAAGCTTTAATGCACCTACTGTCACTCGTTTCCAAATTACCCGAGAATAGACTGCGAGAAAATGTTTGAGCATTAAGCTTACATCTGCACATATAGTATATAAAGTGAAAATGTGTTTTTTTTAACGTCTAGTTCTTTATCATCATGCCCTTTTACTAACTGCAATAATAAATTAATAGCAAAGTAGCATATTTAAGACTCATAGTCGGCTTGCCGATCTAAAACAAGAAATTAAAATCTCTTTACAGGTATTGAATAAGTTCAAATAGCCTTTTAAAAATTACACATTTGGTTGCTCGAAAACCTTGTAACTCTTCATCCTTTTGAGAATGAACGTTAAAGAGCCTCTCATGATACTCGCTTAGAAAATTCATTTTCAGTCTCAAACCACACATCTAGTTGGTTTTCTATACAACCCTAATTTAATTAAATGGTTGATACTGGGACAGACTTTAGGTTTAGCGAATACAATTTCTCTATAACTTTGCTTTTGTAATTTAATTTTGTTTGCCAGCTGGCTTAGACCGGTTAAGTTTTAAACGAGTTAAGGAGAAAATTTTAGCCAAGCTAGAATTGTATTCTATTCTTTGTAAAATAAGAGAAACAGTTCTTCTTTAGTTCAAAGTTGTCTTCAAGTTTGTAAATAACAAAGAAATCAACAATAAAGTATTGTGCAACCTAAACGTTTTATGGAGGTCACTGGACCAATGAACCCTTTCCCCGAACCGGCCACACTACTTTCTCTTCCTAAAATTTTACCCCAACTCTGGGGTACGTAATTTATTTCGGTAGGCCAAAAACATCAACTAAAATCCGGTATAATCCTCACTAAGGTTAAAACAAAAAACCTTGCCTGAAAATTTTGTTTCGGCCAAATATTTTATTTTACAGCCGCAATTAAGTTAATCCGCAGATAACGCTTTTACTTTTACAAAAAGGTAATAAATTACTAAGTTTGTTTCATGAGTTGTTTTAACCTAGGATTTTTGAAGATTATGATCCTTGCATAGGTAAGTTCTGATAATTTGATTTTACTAATCGTGACAAAGGAACATCGTAATAATACGTTCTACAAATACTGGTATGACTTTAATTGTACTACCGTGGGCGTTCGTGTAGAATTATTGCACATAGTATAATAAATAATATATTGATTAGTTACATTAACGCATTAAAATATCAGTAGAAACTTATTTTTTTGTGAATGGGTACAGTCACTCTCAAAAATAAGTTCTATGTCACTGAATTCTGGCCTCTCTTTAGAAAGAAAGTTTTAGTCTGGTTTAGGATTACTTATTGTAAATATTCCTTCTCTCTTGCAGTGGCAGTTTGCTCTTTCGGTCGGCTGATACAAGATCTGGTATTCTATACTCTTAATCCGTCACTAAACTTACAATGTAACGATAAAATATAATGTGCATATACTTATTGAATCAATAACCAAGTCAAAGATGTCGACACAATATTGCCAATAATTTACCAGTTCCATATATAAACCTACTTCAAATATTTGTAAACGTGACTATTTGTTAAATTTCTATGCATCTTGTAATCACCATAATCACCTTGTTCACCAAAACGTTTACCAAAACTATATTAACAGATATTGTACAAAAACCACGTAAACAAAAGACGACAAATTCTGTGAACGTATTATACTAGAATTTATGAAAAGAGAATCGGAGATTGAGGCTCCCATTTTCTAAAGAATTTTAAATACTTAAAAAAATAATTATTTTGGACATGTGACACACAACACCATCTAGTTTCAAACTAAGCAAAGCTTATACTTTAACGACTAGATTCACTGATTTTTTTTAATACATCCATATTTTATGTATAAAACACTCAAACTCCGAAACAAATATTTGATTTTATAATATAAATATATACATATAATAAACATTAGATCTTAAAATCACTTGGTCTCAGGAATCGAACTCGAGACTGCAAGCACAGCAGTAACATACCGTACCACTGCACTCCCGGTGCAGTCAATTTGCTTTACACCGAATCAATACGCAATACGCTACGGTCTAGCCTACTGGTGCCAAAACATAGCCAAAAAGATAAAAAAGGAATCATATTTTTATAAATTAATTAATTTAACAAAGAGGTAACTTAGTCTTTACATTATTAGATTTAGTATTATTAAAACTGACAGGAAACAAGATAATTGCTATATTTATCATTTATACAAACAGCTCTGGCTACACTGAGGAAAATTAATTAATATTTGTTAAAGTATAACTTTTAATTAATGAGCACACTTTCCTAATCTCAGTTTTGAAGAACTGTAAATAATATTATAATAAACAACATTTTAATTACATTTGGAAACGTCTAAATCTATTTTTCACAATTTTCGATTATATGTAAATACCGATAAATAGAGTTTGAGTTACGAATTAGTTCAGATATAAAAAAATCTTTTAAAAAGAACTATTTGATATATTATAAAAATTGTGTGTTTACGAGAAAGTTAATTAGTAGAAATTTATTTTTTAATAATTACGTTGCCTAAATGACCGTCATTTCGACGTTTGCACTCTTCTAAGCGAGCACCGAAATTTTCGAATACTCTTCGGCAAAGAAACCGTGAGGTAGCCGACATCCCTTCGCCATTTTTTCTTTTAGCTGACGTAGTGTATTTAGTTTATTGATGTAGACACGATTCTTCAAATAAGCCCATAAAAAGAAACCTATCAGGGATATGTAGATCTGGACTTCTGAGTGGCAATGGAATGTCGCCTCGTCTGGAAATCAACTTTTCCGAAAACATGTCTTTGACCACGTGCAGGGACTCATTGAATGTGTGACAAGGGGCTCTGTCTTATTGAAACCATGTGTTACAATTGTAGCCAATAAATTTCACCAGCATCGGCCCCAATAACTACCGTAACATTTTCGCATACTCAGTTAGATTCAAATGGTAAGGAATTCTTGGCCCACCCCGTATTAAAAATGCCACCCCGACTGTACGCGAGTCTAACTTAAGTTTGAGTATCTGTAAGAGTAATAATCTGATAGATTTAGGTAAGCCATGATCTATACTGTAACATGTTTACAACACAGTACAAATATATGACGAGTTTCTTGCATTTATTGTTGTATTGTTTGAAATGCTTGATATGGCTTAGGAGGAATTAGTACGTAATATACAAAGGTTCTCGTAAACCGACTTTATTTTTATTCTATATATACATCATAATACTGAGCGGTTGGCCTAGTGGTTTAAGCGGTCGCCATGCCACTCTCTTCTGCGCTGAGTGCTATGGGTTCAAACTCCAAATGGGACACCACTTTGTGTGATCCATAAATTGTTGTTCTGAGTCTGGATGTTGTTTGTGGTTTCTTGTATATTTGTAAAGTCCCCTACGACACAGGATTTATTCCTAGAGCGAGCGTTGTCTTTTGTATATAAAAAAAAGAATCGTTTCATGAGATGCACCCACTGTCCGATATTTATATACGTCTTTAATGTTGAATTAGTACATCAGTAACCCAAAATGTTTTTAATTAAATACACTAAGTCATTATGTAAGGTTAGCATTATGTTGTCACTTTGTACCCGAAAGCATTTTATTACTGTCTTTTTGAGGTCACTCTTAACCACATAATGAGGACTGTGTTTGAATTTGGGACCATTATTGTGGTTTAAAGTAAAAGCACTGTACTACAAAGGACTTTTTACTTTGTTTAAAATGTTTGTTTGTTTGCACATTTTTGCCTAAAATTTACTTCATTCTTTAAACTTCATGTTTTTATATTAATTGAAGTTATACTCTAGTTTATTTTAAAGTATTAATGAAATAATTATCGGATTCATTTATTAAGTACTCATAGTTCCCCTAGATAGGAAAAATGAGGGTTCTGTACCTCGAAAAGAAAAAACGGAACTCTTATAGGATCACTTTGTCGTCTGTACGTCCTTCTGTCAAGACCCTTTTTTTCAAGAACACGTGGAAGTATCGAACTGAAATTTATATCAAATATGTTTGAGCTGTTAAAAAATGAAATTTCTTAGCCAACGCAATCAAAAGATGAACTCAGAATCTTTAAAGTTGGTATGATGCAACGTTTTATAGCACAGATAAAGAAAAAAATTAAGTTAGATCATATAATAAAAATATTTTTAATAATATTAAAGTTACAACCCCTTTCCTCATGAACGCGTTGAGATATTAAACTGAAATTCGTATCAAAAATCTATAATATCTTTAAATGAAATATAACCAGCCTCTCTGACTCGCGTATGTGGACTACAAGAAAGTTTTCGATACCATCGAGACCTTGGCTGTCCATACAGAGTCCATACAGAGATGCCTGGTCGACTGCCAATATGTTAAGGTTATGAGAGGTCTCTATGAAGCTGCAACAATTACCGTCCAAGTGCAAGAAAAGAGCACACGACTAATCTAATTGCATCGTGGGGTAAGGCAGAGAGATATTATATCACCGAAACTGTTTACCAATGTACTGGAAGACGTCTTCAAAACGCTCGATTGGAACGCACGAAGAATCAATATCAATGGCCATACACATACCAATACCTCATACATCTGCAGTTTGCAGAAAACATACAACAACATCTTCCTGGCGGCATCTTTGCATGATCTGGAAGAAATGCTTAACAGTCTGGACGATTCTTCAAAACATGGACTGGGGATAAACATCGAAGAAACGAAAATCACGCATATTAGGTATGTATGTCTGTACAGTCTCGTAACCGTAAATGGCGCTGCAATCTGGATTGTACAAGAATATGTCTACCTTAAGTAAACTATTAAACTTGGCCGGCACAACTTCGATCGATAGATCGATAGAAGGATTCGTCTGGGCTGGGCAGCATACGGGAAGCTGCATCACATCTTCGAGCTACCTATTTCACAATCATCAAAGACCAAAGTATTTGACCAGTGCGCCCTACCCGTAATGAGATATGAAGCCGAGACGTGGACACTCATTATTGTACTGGTTCACAAGGTTAAAGTAGCTCAGCGTGCGATCCGTATCGACGGAGGCGGCGTGCGCCTTGGCAGGAACACACGTTAAAAAAAAAAAAAAAAAAAAAGCTCAGCGTGCGATGGAGCGTGCGATGCTGGATGTTTCTCTGGTTGATAAAATTCGTAATGAGGTTATTCTACAGAGAACGGTAGTAACTGACATCTCACGGAGAATCAGTATGCTGAAGTGATAATGGGCCGGTCATGTCTATAGACGAACCGAACCGAGCCAAGGTGTGCTAAAGAGAGACCTCGGTTGGGTTAACGTAGCGTACGGCGCCCTGTGACGCGATGGAACGACGATTTCAAAAGGTGGCTGACAGCGGATGAATGTGGATTGCCCAAAACCAGGATGGTTGGCGCTCCTTGGGGGAGAGTTTCATTCGTTTCGTCCGGACGCTTCCCTGAGTGCTGGAAAAGCGGGAAGCTGGTCCTATTAAGGAAGCCGGGACGGCCTACCGATTCGGTGGCGGCCTATAGGCCCATTGTGTTGCTGGACGAGGCGGGCAAACTGTTTGAGAGGATACTCTCTGCCCGCATCGTCCGGTACCTCTGCGAGGTGGACCCCGATCTGTCGGACGCCCAATTTGGTTTTCGGGCGGGGCGTTCGACGGTCGATGCTATGCTGCGCCTGAGGGCCGTTACCGAAGAGGCGGTGAGCTGTGGCGGCGTGCTGTTGGCGGTGTCGTTGGACATCGCCAACGCATTTAATAGTCTGCCATTTAGCTGCGCCAGGGAAGCACTGGGTGCCAGAGTACCTGAGGCGGCTTGTGGCAGACTATCTTTAGGAGCGTACCGTCGTGTACGAGGACCGAGATGGTATTCTGAGGCGGCGGCCCATGTCGTGCAGTGTTCCACAGGGGTCCGTCCTCGGACCACTCCTGTGGAATATGGGATACGACTGGGCCCTTCGAGGTCGCGAAGCGCCTGGCCACCGTGGGAGTCTCTTTGGTGGTCGGGTGCATTGAGGGGCTGGGTTTACGGGTGGCCCTAGATAAGACAGAAGCCCTTTAGTTTCATGGGCCCCGTCGTGGTCCACCCCCCGGTGCCTCTATCGTTGTCAATTCGGTCCTCGTACCGATTAAGGCCCAGATGAAGTATCTGGGCCTGATCCTCGACGGCAGGTGGCTCTTCGACGAGCACTTCTGACAGCTTACTCCAAAGCTGGTCGGCGCTGCTTCTGCTCTTGGGCGACTTTTGCCCAATTTGGGTGGAGCCAGCGTCGCGACGAGACGGCTATACACGAAGGTTGTTCGGTCAATGGCGCTGTATGGTGCACCGGTGTGGGCGGCGGCTCAGACCGCCCAGAATAGGGCTCGCCTCTGGCGCCCTCAGAGGATATTGGCGGTTAGAGCCATACGCGGTTACCGCACCATATCGACGGAGGCGGCGTGCGCCTTGGCCGGAACTCCCCCGTGGGATTTGGAGGCGGAAGTGCTCGCCGAAGTTTATCCGCAGACGGCTGACTTCCGGCCGGGTAGCGGCATACGGCCCCCGCCCGAGCCACGATGGCTCGTTGGTCGTTCCGGTTGGAGACTCCACGTGCTGGCTTTGCACTCGTGGAGGCTCTCCAGCCGGTCATCACCGAGTGGGCAGGGCGGCAGCACGGGACCCTTTCCTTCTGACTGACGCAGGTCCTTTCCGGGCATGGTTGCTTCGGGAAGTATCGGCACTCGGTCGCCAGGAGGGAATTGAATCCCGCCTGTTACCACTGCGACTGCAGTGAGGACTCGGCTCAGCACACGCTAGCGGTTTGTTCCGCCTGGGCGGCGCAGCGTGGGGTCCTCACTGCAGTTATTGGAGGAGAACTCTCGCTACCGGCCGTCATACACTCCATGGTCGGTAGCGACAGTTGTTTTACCGCGGTCGCAACCTTCTGCGAAGACGTAATTTCGCGGAAGGAGGCGGCGGAGAAGGCCCGGGAGGACGATATCCACTCGGACCCAATTCGCCGCCGGCGAGCCGGGCGGCGGAGGTGCGCATACCAGCGCCTCATGCCGCCTTGAGTGTGGCCGCGGGTGGACGGGATGGGTTTTCCCCTCCATCCGCTACAATGGCCAGCCGCGAGGAGGCGACGTCCGCGTGTGCCGCACGTTGCCTAAAATAGAGAGTTTTTCTGCAGATGGTGCCCGAGGTAGCGGGCAGGCGCTAGGAGGGATTTGGATGTCGTAATAGCAGCGGTTCCCGGATCCCTCCTATCTCAAGCGCAGAGTGGCACACCGTGTGGTTTTAGTCGGTCCGATTCCGACACACCACCCCGCCGTAAACCCCGGTGGGGTGACGGCCCGAGGGGGTTTCCACACGTTAAAAAAAAAAAAAAAAGAAAGAGTTTCATTCAACGATAGGTTGATTTGATAATATTTTTAAACTGTTGCAAAATCAAACTTCTTTGTCAACGCAATTTGTACGGAACACCCGGTGCACGAGTACGACTCACACTTGGCCTTTTTTACCGTAGGAACGTTATCCTTGAGAATAAATAGGTTAGGTTCGACAGACTTGATGTCACGGCCTAAGTAAAAACCGATGTTAAGTACTTCTTTCGTTGCTTTTCACCGAGAGCGTGAGGTTACTGGAGACCTAACGTTCTTCTCCTATTTTTGGAGAGAAAACAAAGGGCAGTAATATACCAACAATTTTTAAATTGCAGTTTTTAAAGGTAAATCCTACCTCTCTTTGAGTGTTTCACTATCTTAAGGATTAGTGAAACACTCAAATTCAGAACAACTATTTGCAGATCGCACAAAATGTTCTCTTATGGAAGCTTTAAACACAAAACACTCAGCGCAGTAGGAAACGGCGTAGCGACCACTTAAAATACTATGCCATCCATGCAATGTCTATGGGTGATTGCTTTAGAGCAAGAGACTGACGAAAACAGATTATTGTTAAAACATAATATTAAACATATTATTAATAGTACTGCCTCTAATTCAAGGAGGAAACATGAAAAATACATATAGTATAAAAGCTCTATGTACATGGCCGTAGGTCTATACAGGAAGGAACTGTCTCGTTGATCTAGCGGTTAATGCATGTAACTGCCGTTCAAGAGGTCTTGGGTTCGATTCCCGGGATGGATCAAAAAAGAGTTATTGAGTTTTTCTGTTTATAGAAATATTTAATAACAACCCGGAGTTTGAAAGTTGAGGTTGTGGAAGGAACGTGTGTCATGTCCCTCCGACACAAAGAGAGGATCCTCCGCCCAGGCGAGGTGATCATGCCTCGTGGACCACGGTCCAACGGTTGATGTTGGGATGTTTTATATATGCTACTTGCCACATGAATCTCTATTTCACGATACAGGATTAGTAGTTGCTTCATAGTTCTTTATTATACTTCGTAGTTCGATGTATCTTCGCTAGACGGCGCTGTTGTATATTTTTGTTTGTATTTGGAAGTCACCACATCACTCCCCTCCAAGATCGGAGATCGATAACTGATGAGTCGGCGGTTTATGCTCTCTTGTGGAGCGTGCCAGTGCTAGGAGTGAGTAGTTCCAGTAAGTCGAAACTGAGTGCCGCAAGTTCCAGTGAATCGAAACTGAATACCGCTAGTCCCAATGAGTCGGAGCTGAAGTCCACAGATCCCAGTGAGTCGGGATTGCATGCTGTGCGCGGTGCTGCGGTGAAGTCCCCAGTGAGTTTGGGCGGTTGCTACGTAGTGGCTGGCTACTGTGTAGACGGGACAGAGATGCTCTGCTTACGGGAACCATAGTGCAGCATGCTGTGCATAGACGCTGATCAGGCCGTAGGGTAACTAGGCTGGAGCGGTCGCTACCTGCGTGTGGTATCCCTGTTGAGGTCGAGGTTGCTGGCTGGTTGAGACTTGATTACTCATTACTGTAAGAGTGAGACGCTGCTGATTTTGATTACTTGAAAGCTGTTTCCAATCACGTCGGGGTCTCCACTGTGAAGGAAACTTGTGTCATGTCCCTCCGACACAAAGAGAGGATCCTCTGACCAGGTGAGGCGATCATGCCTGGCTGGCCGTGGCTCGATAGTTGATGTTGGGGTGTTGTATATATGCTAATTGCCATGCGAATCATTATTTCACGATGCAGGATTAGTAGTCGCTTCGTAGTTCATTACTATACTTCCTATTTACATCAAACTACGAAGTTATCTTCGCTATTTAGCGCTGTTGTATATTTTACAAGGTCTTAACCCCCACGCCTCGGAGAGCACGTAAAGCTGCCGGTTCTGCAGTTGACATCTCTCCTGTCATGTTGGTTAACCGTCGCAAAGGATTGTGAAAGTGAAGAAACTATGAACTATGAATTATAATATTTCTTACGTAGTTGGCTGGTCTCCATTAAGACTGGCCGCCAGGGCCAAAATAGCTAAGAATACATCATCATCATCATATACGTAATGGATTAAGATCGATAAATTTATATCCATTCAAATCCATTTCAAATAACCAGTTCGTGAACGGTTAATTATGGTGAAAAATTATAATCGGTTATGACTAATGTGTAACATTCTTAATTCATTAATTTATAGTATATATTTTTTAGTATGATTTTTTCAAAATTTCTTTCAATTCCATCATCCATCTCTGTGACTTGTGTGTTGAGCAGTCTTGCAACATCACTTTATAGTGGAAAAGAAGTTCGATTACGGCTAAACATTTTCTCGTTACCATATGTCTTATCATTTGATCCTAAAATAAAAACCTAAGGATAAGCTAAATGTTGATTAAAAATCTGTAAAGATATATCTTAATCAGAGGTTCTTACATATATTAACACTTAATGTGACGACACATCGAGATAGGTAGCACCAATAACTGCTTATGATCTGTCTTAAACTACTCTATACTAAATAAAAAATACATGTGGCACTCGAGGACTACTACGGTAAAGCTATTGCATAACATTTTTTATCAACTTATGCAATTATAATATTTTGGAGCGAGCTTCGTACAGTCTACACGCATAAGTCTAGTCGCACGCACACAAACACCGTGCCGATGTCTGCCGAACTGAAACGACGTTAGACGATGCACGATTTTCAACGCCGCATCATTGTGCGTGTCGGAGTGGGGGGTGTTAGGTTTATTTTCGTTACAGAATTTCCTGATTCGGTCGCCGCACTTCAAACCCGCAATAAAAGCTAGGCAATAGCTTAAAAGTACAAAACTATAAATAAATATTAGAATTTATTCAAAATTTATTTATAACTATAAAGCGAACAGTCGACCATGGAGATAAATGCAGATAGTTGAAACCATTTTAGTTACAGTGAATTTGAAAGCAAAAAAAAAATTTGCTTGTGTATGAACATGATGAACAAGCACACGCATGCGCAAGCACATGTGTCTAGAACATTCTTAGCTGAATGGATTTTAATAACATCACAGTGACAAACAATAGTGCTGATATATTCCGATAATAATGCATGTGATGTAGTAGTGTAGATACATAACGACTTAAATAATCTAAAAATAAAAACATATCTTACTTCCGCGAAGTAAATATAACCAGACCTGTGTCGCCGCATTGTTACACACAAAGAGCGTGACTGTTATATATAAATAGTCTATGCAAATGTTGTCACGTCGTATTGCGATTGTATGAGTTGTCAAAATCAAAAAAAAAATAATAATTTGGGTTTTTTTTATCTATTTAAGCGATAATAATTAAATAGATAATGTAAAAATATATTAATCGGAACGTTGATAGAAATAATGAAAAGTATAAATTGATATTTTTCATTAGTATTTCTGAAAAAAAGGGAAAGTATGAATCAAATAATATTTTGCTTTAAAAATTACCTCAGCTATTCTAACAAAATTTCTCTTAACTGTCTTTAAGAATTCGTCTTCAGGAACTCTGTAAATATGGCCCACATGCGAACAAGGAATAATCTCTAATGAACCGCCACACATCCAAGTTCTGATAGACAGTTCTATATTCTCCGCACCCCACATTGCCATTCCTGTATCATAATACCCAATCTTTTCAAAAAACTCTTTGTCTATAGTTAAGATGGCACCATGAGTACATGGTGTATTTATTGGAGCTTCGGGGGCTTTACGTGTAGTGAATTTATTGCGTTGTATTGGCAGCCAAGAATAACTGAGATCCCATGTGAATCCAACCAATTCAGGTTTTTCGGTGTCCTGTTTAATATATTTAAATGTGTTTGTATGTATTTGATCTATAACTGGACTGACCAATATACTTGAATCTTCGAGAATGTGCTGCAGCAAAGGTTCTAACCATCCTGAAAATCAAAATAGTCCATATATTTGAAATAGAAATTTGTTCAAAATGATAATGTACGAGTAAATACATACATATATCCTTATATGCATGTGTGTTTGTGTATGTATGTACGGCAATTAATGTGTTTATAGCCATCGCTATAGCGTGGGTTGCCATATTGCAATACATGGTAAATCCCTTCAGATCTCCGGCTCCTCGGGGACGCAGGAGCCAGGTGTATGTGATGTTTCCACTAAAAACTACCCCGGCGACCGGTCTCAGGCGTCGTTCTCTGAAGGTGATCCAGACCATATTATTTCAGATGCCCAATGTTTTTATAGATCTGCTACTAATATCAGTCAAGTCAACCTGGAACTACAGTTAGTATAACCTACTTGTCGTTCCTCCTACCTTCGGTACATTCACAATGACTGTCAAGATACACAACAACGGGTGATTGTACTTCTTGAATTGGTAATAATCTTGCTTTAACGCCACCCAAACTTCGTTGAGTTCGCCTGAGGGTAACTTGAGGCATTAATGCAACGTAGTCATCTAATGGTTGTTTCAAGTGATCTAGAAATAAATAAAATTGGCTATTAGTAATCAAAGCAAACTTAAAAAAAAATACTAATCTCAGAGGTAATACAAGAGAGACTGTTAAATGTATATAACTTATAACAAAATAAATGACAGCTGCTCGTTAGATTGCCTACGAAAAAAAGAAAAGGAAAAATTAAAACAACTCTTATACCAACCGGTCTGGTAAAAGTTATACAGTAGGTTAGAGCCTCCCTTGTAAGAAGATGCTTTTGATAATTTGTAGAGTATTTGTAAAGTTCAAAAATATAACCTGAGTACAATATAACATTACATTTGTATACTCGTATAAACTTACCTAAACTTGAATAGTCATTAACAAGTATAATTTGGTCTAGTAGCTGTGGTGGTGATCTGTTAATCACTGAAGTAATGATTCTTATTAAAGTAGACCAAGATTCATCGAAAAAGCTTTTGATTCCAGTGGCATTCGGCAAGTCTGAGAAGAAAATTTGTTTTTTACACCTTAAAATAAAAGTCACTTATGCAAATTTATTTTGTGTGATATCGGGTAAATTATAAAACAAGTCTCTTGATGGTAAGTGATCACCGTCACTCATGGATATCTGCAGCTCAAGATATAATTGCGTTGCTACCCAAACCTCTCACAATAGCAATAATAATAAATAAATTAGATATCTGACAGTCAATATCTAGCTCAAAACTAAGCAGAGCTTGTACTATGACAACTACATTGACTGATAGAATTCTTACATTATTTCTTTTTTGTAAGTACAAATATATTAAACATACCAAAATTGCGAAACAAGTATTTGCACATCATATAATACCTACCCGTCTGGCTGACGTAGTGCAGTAGGCCAAAATCTCTAAAGAGACATCTACGTCTAGCAGTGGACTGTTAAAGGCTGTCGAAGATGATGATACAAACACTCGGTCTGACCCTGGAATCCAATTCGAACCCTCAAGCATAGCAGTCGCATACGCCACGACTGCCACTGAGGAAGTCAGTCAGTCAATAATGTTAGAATATGCCATAGATGTAACAAAAAGCAAACTTCTTAAACCAAATGTCTCCATATTTCACCATATACAAATTTTTTCAAAACGATAATCACTCACGAAGACCATTTATCATTTTTAAGCATGATGGAGTTTTGAAATGTATTGTTTTTAATGTTATTGTACTCAAATTGAATTATTATATTAGATATACCATTCAAATTTGAATACCTTTGTCCGCTTAGGCCATAAAGATAAGCCTGTGGGACATCAAGATTAACTGTTTTTCCATTTACAGCCGAATTCGCAATTAAAAAGAACCTGCGACAAAAGGATCTGGTAATAAAAATTGACGACCACTTATTTTAATCACGAATGTTTTTAATAATTATTTGACTGGTTTTATCAAAAATGTTATAAAAAATTGCGTTATTCGAAAACAATTTCTCTAAAGATGGACATTAATTCTAACTAGTGGTCGCCCATTGGTCGAAATTCGACCATAATCAATTTAAATTGTAAGTGACTTAATATACATTATTAAAATATAATATTCAAACATTATTAAGGTTCTACTGTGGAAAACTAAACTACTATAACCACAGATTTGACCAAGACTGTTATTTGCCAATTTCTTTTATGAACAAATTATATGAAATTAAAAAGAAGTAAAATAAAGAATACCTATTTAAAAATGTTTATTAAAATAAAACATGCTATAAGAGGATGCAAAACAAAAAAACATTTTTTATCGCATATTGCAATAATTTTATTAATAATTTAAAACTTCTCTGAAAACAATGTTTTTTGAACAAACTCTTTCATCGTTTGCTAAATATCCTTGGCCATTATATTTGGATATATAAAACCTTAAACCAGCGAATGAACGAACTCTACTTGCTGCAACATACAATTGCCCATGTGTAAAAACTGGCCGATTTAATAAAACTCCAATTTTTTGGACTGTTTTGTCCAATTCCAGTAAAATTTCACGCATTATGTTGTTGTTACATGTTTGACTAATACGTTCTTGTAATCTATAATTAATAGCAGTGTCAACATCATAAAAATATAATTGTGCATAACATGGAGAGCGACCATATGCAGCAGTCATTGGGCCTGATCTGTGATAAAAAACATCATGTATTTTGAAATAATACACTCCACTTGTAACTACCTCAGCAACTTTGGCTTCTGAGCTAACCATAGCAAAACAAGAATTATATTTCCTAATATATTCTAAATAAGTTTTTGATCTACTTTTTATTGAAAGTTCATTTGAATTAAGTCCATCATACAATGATTTAAAACATTCATTTTGACTTAAGGGTGGTAATATTGCTTTACCCTTGTGACAACATGAAGTGAATGCAGTTCGGTCGCCTAAAGTCACTTCAGATTCAAAATGTTTCGCATTGCAAAACCTGCCCTCTAAATCCATTAATCCACAATCATAACTTAAAAACACATTTGAAATGACATTTAGAGCACATTTAAATGTACGTATCTCTCAAAATCACTTATTTATCCTGAAGTATATACAATTACTGAAATCGTAAACTACATACTACCACTACTAATAATTGCTTTGAACCAGCAATAGCAAATTATATTTTTTTTGTACCTGAATGTTGTCATTGCAGATTACTGCTACAGAACTTTCTTTATGCATATAATGATAGTCCGTGTACATTTAAATGTATCTTACTGCTACAGAACTTATATATATATATATTACATAAATTTGTATAAGCGCTCGGTATTTCACGTAGGATTCGTCAAATAAAACTTTTCTGTTTGACATTCAACTATGTCTATAATAAACAAAAGAGACAATTCGACCACAGAGTATGTATACGTGTACAAATACTTGTGTATGCGTGTGTCAAATGCGTGCTGGTTTGTGTAATGTTTTATTTATTGATTTAATGTACTTTTTATGCATTATTATTAAAATCTTTTTTATATTAAATGAGGCAAATAAAACTTTTTTTTTGATATGTCAGTACTCTATGTCTATGGACAACATGGCGTGTACAAATACTTGTGTATGTATGTGTGTGTGAAATGCATGGTTGCGTGTGTAACGTTTTATTTATTGATTTAATGTACTTTATAAACATTATTATTAAAAAAATATTAGCGTTCTGCACTTCTCCTACACATAAACTATAACTGTGCCAAATTTTATGCTCCTGCGTCCGCGCAATTTTCGTAAAAAGGGGTCCAAAGTTTTTGCATCACGTATTAATGTATAGATAACCTCACACATCTCACATACGGTTATCTAATCTTAAACTAGGCATAGCCTGTAGCTAAAAGACTTTTAAATTGCCAAACATAGTGTGAAATAAATATAAATTACAATCATACATAGAGCAAATAATTGTTCTCATTAAAAACTGTCAAAAATTCTCCAAAAGAAGACTAAATGAACCTTCTTTATATGTCTTGTCCGTTAATGATTCAAATTTTTGTATCTATTTAAATTCAGTGATGATTTTCCTTACCAATCATCCCTTGGATCAACCAGCGATCGATTAAGTGGTATAAGATTACTGACAAACTCATTAAACTTATATTTTTCCAGCCCTCTTTTAGCTTTCGTCTGATTCCATAACTCACATCACTTCGTGTTTTAACTCCTTTACCATTAATACCTGAAATGTTTAATTTATATTTGTCAACAAAATTTATAGTTATAATAACCATATTACGTGGGGGTTTTCACTTACCTAGTGGAAAGTCAGGATCCTGGGTCACATTTGCAATATCTATTCGAATATGTCTAGTTTCATTTTTGAGATTTGGAACATTCCATACTGAAAATAATTTCAATTTTGTTTAAACTCTATGAATCTTATAGATTTGTAACTATCTTCGCCTCGTTGTTTATCATATTTTTGCTTATCTTACATAAACACTACATTTTGTCATCAGTAACAATGCCACAGTTACTCGTTGATGATGATTTTATGCCCATCTAGTAACACTAATGTGCATATTCGAATAAAAAGTTGCACGTATACTTGTATTACTCAACTAGTAACACTGCTTAATATTGATGAGCATCATCACACATTTACTTACCCCAAGTGGGAATCGAATCCACGATCTCCGACTTCGAGGTCAGAATCTTTAACAACTAAACCTACAAACCAATAGATTTATGTTGATTATTCAAATAATATTATTGAGCTTATCTCAAAGTCCTCCAATGCTGTTAAAGATTTGCTTTCTTCTTAACTTGGATAGAGCTCCTTCATATAATTTACTAGTAAGAAAAACCATACTACATAAACATATCCACAAACCCATAACTAAGACAAAAATCTTAAAATATTTTATAATCTAAGTATACCTTCGAAACGACTGATGCTTCGTATGATTTAAAGAAACTAGCTTATTCGCACATCTGTTTTGAAAATGAAAATAAATTCCATGAAAAAAGTTTTAGTAGAATTGAATATTGACTCTTTGGATACACAGAAATGAAAACTATTGTTTGCGATTGTCAGAACTTTTGTTTCAGGATTGAAGCTGACAATTGTAAAGTTGTCACAATGTTTCCAGTTTAATAATAATTATTATAGATCTGTAAGGCACCTTTCAACCTCAAAAATATGAAATCATACATAAATAATTTTATAAATTCTAAATAAATGATATTTATTTCTGTAAACAATCTTCTAAAAACATTTTTACACGTAGGATTGTACTCACTCACTCACTCTGAGAAGAAACGCTAAAACAAACCACAGAGGTGTCCTTTTTCTTAGTCCGTTAACATTAAACAAAACATTGATTAAATAAAAACTAAACGAGTACAGCATAAAGTTTTGGTTAACCTTTTTAAGAAAGGACCATACTTTTGAATTTGTCGGTCCATACAGAAGGCATACGAGCCCCAGTCATCGTGTCACCTAACCAGTAATACCAGTAACAGTCAAGATTAATAACTCGAAACGTGACTTTAACGCTAGTAGGGCAATTCGGTAGGCCGTGAAAACCCTCAAAATTAGCAGAAAGATGCTAAATACGAATTGATATTACAAGCCTAGCCTATACGAATCCAATTGATATGTGTACTTTAGTATAACAATTGGATTAGTAGCACAATTTGTATTACGAAAGTGGTACATGACTTCATGACAAAACAGGTGCTTTCAACCGCCACTTGAAAGCATTTGTCTTACATGCAGGTGACCACGATCTTCACTACTCGATGAGAAATAGTAAAAGTGGACGTTCAGACGCGATTGAAGACATTCTCCATGTCGAGAAAGACTACAACGGCTTGCTCATGCTTATTGCGCACAACCGCGACATCGTGTAGTATTCTCGCGAGCTGAGGTATCGTGGAGTATTTAGCATGAAGTCTGAACTGTTCATCGTGTGACTGAAGGTGAGGCCACATGTGCAGTAGTAGCAGTGTGTCAAACAACTTCGACATCATCAGAAAGAGCATGTTAAGGCGATAGCTGCTCGGTAATAACAAGATTCGACGCCGGCGGATAGTTACAACGGAGACCAGCCAAGTACTTAGAAGATATTATAGTGCAAAGTCAAAGTCAAAGTCAAAGTCAAATTCGTTTATTCATTTAGGTCACAAAGACACTTATGAACGTCATAAAAAAAAACAATAAAAGATGAACAATCTATCGATTAAAATTACAGCTAGCTGGGTTCGCAGATTGTTCATGGTAGAGTGGTGAGAAAAGAACCCAGGAAAGAAACTCACCACCACTCTACACGAATCTCACTCTCACAAGTGTGTGCGTAAGTACAGTTACACTTCCTGTTCCTTTATACTCATAATCTGATGGTTATCTGATAAGACCTGGGAAAGATCAGACGTAGGATCACCGGCGTGCTCTACGAGATATCTATCTATTCTATAATCAGAAACACTTTTTGCGAAGAGCTAGTTCAGAAAAACTCGAGATCTCTTGATCGGCAGTCACATACGTTAACCGCGAGACCAACGAGGAGTCCATATATACCATCCATAAACCATGTATATCATATAAGAAGTTATAAGCCGTGAGTCCGGCAAGTCATCCAGTTCATATTTATAACTAATTTTCCTTCGATGTTGATTTTAAAGAAGATTTTTTAGATTTTAAATAACAAAAAATGTATCCTAATGTCTCTGCAATCATCCAATAGTTGAGTGGTATAGTATACCTTAAGCATTACGTCTGCCTTCGTACCATTTGCAGTAATTAAACTAATGAACTAAAATAAAAAACGATTAAGTTATAAACTCATACACGTAACTTATTAATTAATCAACTAGCTTTGCTATGAGTAATACGAAAGATTTACAGTTCTTGAAGTTGCAGAAAATATGTCATGAAAAATAATATTTATAATATTACATACATCTCCAAAAATTTGTTTCGAAGTTTGGGTATTTTCTATGTATAATGTGTATTTCTTTACCAAAAAAAAGTATATAAGTATTCTATCAGTCAGTCCAGTTATCTTAGTACAAGCTCTGCTTAGTTTGAAACTAGACGGCGTCGTGTGTTAAATGTTCGAAATATTTTTTTTATTGCCTGGGCGCCTCAGGTATTTTGTGCATTGCCTAGGTATCATATAGAATGCCTGAATTACATAGGTTGCCGGTAACATATCCATCTCAACAGTCTTTTACTGTTCAAATTATGATAATTAATTTTCATCGTCTATGTCTTGAGGTAATCTCAAGACATAGACAAAAAAATGGAGTATTAAGTTCACATTTGCTGAAATTGTGCATTTTTTATAAATTAATGTAAATATAAACACCACCTACAGTAACTTTGTTCTAATAACTATTCATCTGAACTAAATTTTTACAAACAAGTAATTCAACAAAATTAGCATACTCATTTTTAATTACCTACTTTGTTTCTAGATTTTATTGGTATTGTGGTCAGCAAAGTCTAAGCAAACCTAACTTACTAAATAGCTAAGATAGATAACTCTTAAAAAATCTACTCTGATACCCGTAGATTATGTAGGTAATTTAATGTTTTTATACTAATTCGTGTAAATATAAAAATTAAAATATTTTCTAAACTGTGATTGTACCTAAATATCATCAAAGTTTCTTGAATTAAATAAACATTTTTAGAAATGAGTGCAAGGAAAACCCAGATACTTTTGTAATTTAAAAAGAAAATTTAGAAACAAAAACTTGTCCTGTCTTAATTAAATGGCGCTTGGTAAACCTCACCCTTTTGAAAAACCTTCATTAGAGTCATTACTCCGATGATACTTAATGCTATTACAAAATAGAAATGTCAATCAAATATCAACCTTAAAATAATACAGATAAAACTTTAAGAAGTTGTAATTTTGACATTCTAAATGAATGCATATTTTGGTTTCACAGTACAAGAGTCACCAACAAAAAAGACTGGTCTCTTTATATTTACAAGGGCATCGTTAAAGTAAATTGAGGTAAAGGTGGGCAAATACTGAAGTTAACGAGGAACGCCCGAACCCAAAAGAATCGTAGAAAACATTAGACATAACGATCTCCTTCAAATATTTTTTTATTTTTATTAAGATTTTCCACGACTGCCAAACTTTTAGTATCGCTCAACATCACGCTTCAAAATTTGAATATTTTCAATATTTACCAAAATGTATCTAGAGAGTAGATGATCCTATGATCGTAACAGAATATACAATTACGACAGCCCCCACGTATTTGAGATTTTTTGTAACGTTCGAACAGTGTTTCAAATTAACTGATAGCGAAATGTCTTAAATCAACTGTTGATTTTCTCTATACTTTCTTTCCACACTACGAGTAAGTTGGGGTGGGCTTTAAATCTAAGTTAATCTTTCAGGACGATATCAAATTGTGAAAGTGATTGTCAAGTAACCATTAACTCCAGTTTTCTAGTTATAGCACTTACAGGTAGTCACAATTTTCGTATTACCAACAAAAGGCAAGCCTTCAGCGCAAAGAAAAGCAAGGTATGAAACTACAACTGAATTGCGATGTCCTACATTCCTAATACTATAATTATGATACTATGATTGATGATGAGCTGAATTCACTTTCTAAAACAACTAATATTGCTGATTCGTCACGGTTTCGCTTAGATTGAACACAACCTAACAAAAACTCGTGATTTACAACCAAAGTTCCATTTAATAGAACCAAGAGTGAATTTGGTAGCGTTTCAAAAAAGTTTTTCTCACTAATGACCTCCATTGTGAAGAATCCTTAGTTTTTCCATTAGCACTCTTTAATTGAAAGTAAAAACTCAGGAAGTTTTATGCGGAGTGCAGCTGCATTAACTAAGACTGACTTTTCGTAGTCTTTTTCTTTTTTCAATTGTTGTTGGGGGTAGGACTGACACAATATAACTAATTACAGTTTATTGTTTGTAATATATTTCTTCTTGAGTGTATTTTTGTATTTGATCAATGAAAATGATTTTGTGTGTATATTACAAGTACCCATTAACACAATAACTTGTAGTCAGTTACATGTAATTTATTACGAGAAAATCTATGGAGTTCATTGTGAATTAGGTGTTGCATATTTACGACTAGGAAAGGGCGTAACTGAGTGTATGTTTTATAAAATTGACCTTGAAAAAACTAATTCCTGGTAAGAAAATTCTGAGTAGGGCCCTTACATCTTACACTCAGTGTCAGATAGCTAAGCTGCATAGCAACATCAACATATCACGATGTGAGTAGTTTTGCTTTTGTTTGAAAGATAAAAAAGAGTGAAGTATGTGGAGCTTAACACCCCCTCACCCCACAAATTGTCACACATTGTTTCATTCGAAAATCTCATTAGGGCATCACTTCTTTGTATGGATAAGTAGGAGCATAGACTTATTCATTCGTAGGTATAAAATAACCTGAGGTTCAACAGATTCGAGACTACAGTCAGGGGCATCGTCCATATTTCAAAAGGGTATCCAATAATAATTGTTGTAATTTATAATGGAGGGAATTTTCCATAGTGACCACGCTTGGCAGGCGGGTTGGTGACCACAGAGGCGAGAATTATTTCTCTGATGGCGCCGCACCAGAATTGAATTTTAGTGATCCTCGCTGTGGTGTGGTTACACCGCCACAAGTTGGTCGCCAGAGCCTCGTCCGTTGTCTGGCAGGGTGCACCGCGCGCAGGTGAAGTTGGCTTTATAAGACTTTATTCTGTAAGACACAGTATACAAACTAAAATGCAATTTTACCAAGCACAATACTAAAATAAATGACAAACATGTTTGAGACTTGTAACATTTATTATACTATTATACGTTATCATATTATATTGTAACATGTCAAATGACGTGGAATTAATGACGTGTATGCATTTGTATATTTTTTTTAATTTTAAGTTCCTACTTCCATGTGGTGACGGATTAAGAATACAGCGTATCACTGTCCCTATTCATCCCTTGGGTACTGTAAGAATCGAATAAAGGAGCTACACAGGACAATATCACTGCTAGGAGAAGAGAAACTTAATATAAACCCTTTTTTTTTTTTTTAACGTGTGGAAACCCCCTCGAGCTGTCACCCCACCGGGGTTTACGGCGAGGTGGTGTGTCGGAATCGGACCGACTAAAACCACACGGTGTGCCACTCTGCCCCTGACATAGGAGGGATCCGGGAACCGCTGCTATTACGACATCCAAATCCCTCCTAGGGCCTGCCCGCCAACGCGGGCACCATCTGCGGACAAACTCTCTATTCAGGCGACACGCACGTCGCCTCCTCGCGGCTGGCCATTATAGCGGATGGAGGGGAAAACCCATCCCGTCCACCCGCGGCCACACTCAAGGCGGCATGAGGCGCTGATACGCGCGCCTCCGCCGCCCGGTTCGCCGGCGGCGAATTGGGTCCGAATGGAAATCGTCCTCCCGGGCCCTCTCCGCCGCCTCCTTCCGCGAAATTACGTCTTCGCAGAAGGTTGCGACCGCGGTAAAACAACTGTCGCTACCGGCCATGGAGCGTATGACGGCCGGTAGCGAGAGATCTCCTCCAATAACTGCAGTGAGGACCCCACGCTGCGCCGCCCAGGCGGAACAAACCGCTAGCGTGTGCTGAGCCGCGTCCCCACTGCAGTCGCAGTGGTGACAGGCGGGACTCAATTCCCTCCTGGCGACCGAGTGCAGATACTTCCCGAAGCAACCGTGCCCGGAAAGGACCTGCGTCAGTCGGAAGGAAAGGGTCCCGTGCTGCCGCCCTGCCCACTTGGCGATGACCGGCTGGAGAGCCTCCACGGCGGCAAAGCCAGCACGTGGAGCCTCCAGCCGGGACGACCAACGAGCCATTGTGGCTCGACGAGCGGCCTCTCGCCACTCGCGTATCTCTTCGGGCGGGGGCCGTATGCCGCTACCCGCCCGGAAGTCAGTCGTCCGCCTATAAACTTCGGCGAGCACTTCCGCCTCCAAATCCCACGGGGGAGTTCCGGCCAAGGCGCACGCCGCCTCCGTCGATACGGTGCGGTAACCGCGTATGGCTCTAACCGCCAATATCCTCTGAGAGCGCCAGAGGCGAGCCCTATTCTGGGCGGTCAGAGCCGCCGCCCACGCCGGTGCACCATACAGCGCCATTGACCGGACAACCCCCGTGTATAGCCGTCTCGTCGCGACGCTAGCTCCACCCAGATTGGGCAAAAGTCGCCCAAGGGCAGAAGCAGCGCCGACCAGCTTTGGAGAAAGCTGTCGGAAGTGCTCGTCGAAGAGCCACCTGCCGTCGAGGATCAGGCCCAGATACTTCATCTGGGCCTGAACCGGTACGAGGACCGAATTGACCACGATGGAGGCACCGAAGGGTGGACCACGACGGGGCCCATGGAACAAAAGGGCCTCCGTCTTGTCCAGGGCCATCCGCAAACCCAGCGCCTCAATTCGCCCGTCCACCAGAGAGACACCCGTGGTGGCCAGGCGCGCCGCCTCTTGAAAGTTCATGCCCCGGGCCGTGACCAATGTGCCATCTGCGTAACAAATTACGCCCAGCCCGGGGGGAAGACGACCTCGAAGGGCCCAGTCGTATCCCATGTTCCACAGGAGTGGTCCGAGGACAGACCCCTGCGGAACACCGCACGACATGAGCCGCTGCCTTAGAACACCGTCTCGGTCCTCGTACATGACGGTACGCTCCTCAAGATAGTCTGCCACAAGCCGCCTCAGGTACTTTGGCACCCCATGGTAGTAGAGTGCTTCCCTGATGCAGCTAAATGGCAGACTATTAAATGCGTTGGCGATGTCCAACGACACCGCCAACAGCACGCCGCCACAGCTCACCGCCTCTTCGGTAATGGCCCTCAGGCGCAACACGGCATCGACCGTCGAACGCCCCGCCCGAAAACCAAATTGGGCGTCCGACAGATCGGGGCCCACCTCGCTTAGGTGCCGGACGATGCGGGTAGAGAGTATCCTCTCACAAACAGTTTACCCGCCTCGTCCAGCAACACGATGGGCCTATAGGCCGCTACCGATTCGGCTGGCCGTCCCGGCTTCCTCAATAGGACCAGCTTCCCGCTTTTCCAGCACTCACGGAAGCGTCCGGACGCCAAGCTAGCGTCCAGGACCTCCCTAAGGCGGTCCGACATGTGTTCGAGAGCTCGGGCCAGCACTCGGGCAGGTATCCCGTCCGGCCCGGGGGCGGTGTTCTTAGAGCGGATCCGTAGAACAACCGCCCCTACCTCCGATTCCCTGACGGGCGGAACATCATCCTCTTTCCCCCCGTCGTCTCCGACCATGAAGGCCATCGGCGGGGGTGTGTGCTCCACCCGCTGCGGGAAAAGGCCCTCGACCACTTCCCGCAGGAAGCTGGGCTGGAGTGTCTCTGTAAGGGGGGGGGCCGACGTGCGGAGCTTTTGTCGCGCCGCACGATAAGGGCGACCCCAGGGGTCACGATCGAGACCCTCCAGCATCTCCTTTCTCTTAATTTCTTTGGCGCGGCTTATGGCCAGCTTCAGAGTTTTCCGCGCCTCTCGGTACTCCTCATGAAGCTGGTCCTCCCCGCCTTCTTCGCGGTGTCGCCGCCGCCTACGGGTGTAGGACCTCCGGGCACGAGTACAGGCCGCACGGAGGTCCGCCAACTCCTGGGACCACCAGTAAACCTCCTTCCGTGGAGGCCGGCAACCTCGGATGCGGGGCATGGCCGCATTACAGATTTGTGCAATCGCTTCGCAGAAGCGACCAGCCCCCATGTCGACCTCCTCGGTCGGGGCCTGCGTAGACAGCCAAGAGTGAATTATGGCCGCCTCCTCTAGTAAGTCCCTAATTAATTTGGCTACAGCACACCGCGGACCCCTACTGGCGTCCTGGGATCGGGAGAGCTCAAATCGGATATAGAGATGGTCCGAGAGCCTCTCAACCTCTTCTAGGACTCGCCAGTTCCTTACTCGTGCGGCAAGGGCAGGGGTAGCGAACGAAAGGTCTACTATCGACCCTCCCTGCTGTCGCACGCACGTGTTGGTGGAGCCCCTGTTTAGTAAACAGAGGCCCACCGAGGCCGCCCACTCCTCTACGGCCTCGCCTAGCGTCCGTCCTGGGGGAACCCCACGCAATGGACTTTGCTGAGATGTGCGCGAATGCTTGCAGCCCCCCTGTCCAGTCTGATGATCGGCGGGCTTGTTATCCGCCGCACACGCTGGGCAGTGTGGGGCGGCAGAGCACTCTGCCGCCTTGTGCCCCGGTCGACCGCAGCGGAAGCATAGTCCGCTGCAGTCAAAACAACTCACGCACTTGGCGCGTGTGTGTCCGGATGCTAGGCATTTAAAGCACCTCATCGGTCTTGCCGCCAGAACAGTGACTCTGGCGTTCACAAAACCGACGAGGATTCTGCCTGCATCGCCCAAAGCTTTGGCCGACGCTGCCGGATAGCTGATCCACACTGCGCCAAGTCCTCCTGGACCGGGGCGGATGGTGCCGACCCTAATGTTGTCCGCGTTGCAACCCGTCTTCTCGCTGATTGCAACGCGGACATCCTCTGTCGTTACGGAGTCATCCAGGCCCGAAATGCGCAACTCTGCGCATTTGGTAGGCCTGGCGATCTTCACACCATCCGTGGCCGCGAAGATTCCCCTCAGTTTCTCGGCGAATCTGTCCGCCGTCTTTGCACCTTCAGCCCCAGGGAACTCGAGGACTCGAGCTCCCGTCTGGGCAAGGCGCAACCTGACCCCTTCAGTCCCGAAATCGGTGGCGAGACTATCACGGGCTTTTTTAAATAAGGCCGCATAGGATAGTCCGCCACTAGCCGCCTCTGGGGTTACAGTGACCACTACAGCCGCGCTTTTAGGCACCTGCAATCTGCGCGGCTTCTTCGCGGTAGTCACCGCCACCGAAGGCGACTGCGGGGTAGAAGCTGCTTTTTGGGCAGCCTTTTTACCCCGCTTTCGGGATTTCTTAGCCCCCCCGACTACCTGCCAACCATCCATGGACGGGGCAGATGTAGAGGGAGCAGATGTGGAGGTGTCAGGTACAGCGGCTGGAGTGGAGAGCGGAGGGAATTCCGCTCTACACTTAGCCGCCGCTTTGGGCCCTGACCTCTGTGCACCCGTCTTAGCTACTGCTTTAGCCGCCTGTCGTGTCCTCGGAGTGGCGGCAGGAACAGCAGATACTGACGCCGCAGGAACAGCAGACACTGACGCCGCCGCCGCATAAGACACACGACCGTCTACAACGGGAAGCGACGTCAGCGCCGATGCGGCCTTTGGTCTATGTGACGCGAGTGGCGGCCGGACGACAGGGGCTGGAGGTAGTCTCGCCTCCAGGCCAGCGAGACGTCCGTCCATCATGCGCCACACTGCTTCTGTGATTTGCCGCAAGTGGCCATCAGCGATGGTACCGGGAGTGACAGAGGCAAGCGATGGAGACGAGCCTTCTCGCTCAGGGCGAACCGCCCGGAATTGGGCAAACTGTGCGCTCAGTTCAGCCACCTCCCGTGTAAGATGGTCGTTGGCCGCTTGGAGACGAGCCACGTCCCCAATAAGGCTCTCAACAACCCCCGCAACTGCAGAAGAGGAGTCCTTAAGGGCCTTTACAAAAGCACCCTTAAGGTTACTCGACTTGGTGGCTACCTTGTGGATGATAGCCACCGCTGCTTTCGCTCTCTCTTGCATGGACGATGTCGTTTGGGGAACAGAATCCCCTACCATCGGCTCCTTAATCTTATGCAAGAGATCTGCGATCTCCTCCTCTGCAAGTGCTTCGCCGTCCGCCCTAACCCGCCTATAGGCTTCCGCCTTACAGAAGACGGAGCCTGACGGGATCGAGATCGAAGTTCGCGACCTTCCTCTACGGTTGCTGGCGACTTTAGGAGGTAACATCTCCTGGGACGTGTCGCTCTCCTCGTCCCTGGAGCGCCCGCGTTTTCGGGAGTCGCACAGCTCCGTTTCCATCAGGCCACCTCCCGTGCCATCCGACGAACACGTAGACCTGGAACGCAGTCGTTCCGATGTTCTGCGGCTCCCAGCAGTCATAATGACTTCTGGGAGCCTCATCGGCATAGGCGTCCCAACCGATGCGTCCTTTAATTTGGACGAGAAGTCGTTCACTCTTACGCTTTTCTCTTTCTTTTCCTTCTTCTCCTTCTCTCCTTCTAAATTTATGTTTTCGTTTTTGTTTTCAGTTTCCATATTAGACCCACGAGTGGGGGAGAACTATAGGTCGACCCGGGCAGAGATCCCCCAATACCCGGGCAAGCGTACATTTATGCCCAACCGAGGGGTCCGCAGGTGCCTCGGCTGGGGGTGCGCTTGCGGCTGAACAACCCATCAGCCATGCATCCCCTGGTCACGCACCAGAACACGGGATTCGGGGTGATTTTTTATAGAGGTTTTCTTCCTCGCAGTCCGGGCGGCTAAGCCAAGACCCTCGCCCCCGATTGGAGTCACGAGACTCCAACTCGGGACTACGATATGTCGGCGGCGGCAGGGAGACTATGTCTCCTGATGCCTGCTCGGTGGCAGTGTAACTGCACACCGAGCCCGTCTTACCTTTTCCACCGCTGCCGCGCTGAGCGGAGGACCTCCGATCATGATTTTTTACCGAGGTTTTCATCCTCATTGCTCCAAAGAGCGAAGAACCAACAGAGGATCCGACAGACACGCCCACTCTGTTGGACCAAGTCTCGGCCGATTTGCCGAAGACAATGGTTTCCTCTTCGTGCTAGAATATTAGCCGTTGGCAGTGATGAACAACACCATTGCCAACGTTTCCAGGGTGCACCACGTGGAGGTTTTCTAGCCCAGCACCCCAACTTAATATAAACCCTATATCAACTCGTCTAACCAGCGTGTTATTGTAGGCCAAAGCTTCCTTTGTAATGAGAGGCCTCTGTCCAGTGGTAGACTATTAAAAGCAGTTGACGCGATGTAATGTAATCTAGGAAGTTCAAATGACAAAAAATATTACATTTTATCCATATCTTAAACACAAAAAAAGTAAACCGCTATGATAGAACACTGAACAATCAATTATATTAACGAGGATTGTTCGCCGTGTTTGATAAAATTCGTGGACTCTCAGGGTTCATTGCGGTGGACATGACCCATCCTAGTACTGATGTTTAATGTTTACCGTAGTAGTGAAATTGACTCCGAAGGCCGTAGTTACCAACAAGGTATTTAGCTGTCTGCTGTCGTACTTATGGATTTAGTTCAGTAAGCTGTTTCTAAAATTTAGCAAGTGTTTAATATTTGACATTAGCCCTGTAGGTTAACCACTTCGTTACCAGACGTTGAGTTTCAATGCCGCGGTGTTCGTTCACCAGTTCATATACTCACCTAATGATCCTTGTAGCAGACTGATTGTTGTAAAGTTGGTGCTATTTGAATGTACGAGTATGTAAGAGTGGGGAAGGATAAGTACACGATGGTTGACCCGGGATGAACTGCCGGCACCCGACCTCACTCTGGCAATCGAAACTTCTGGTAACCGTTTCATACACAACGACCATTTACTACTTATGTTTAAAACTAGTGTTTTTATTTTGTCCTTCTTTATTTTTTAGTATTTTTCTAAGCTATTATTATTTTTTTATTTAGACTCTACGCAATTTGTACATCGGCAGAGTAAACGCCCAAGGTACTCTCTTCCAGTCAACCTTAAGATGTTGTGGAAGTATTGTCATTAAGGTGCACAGATTCTTTCAACTAGAATTTACAATTTAATTTAACTTTTCCATTGATAACTAAATAAATGATTTCTCATATTTCTTTGTGTAAACATGTTACTTATGTATACTTACTTATCGTGATAAACGTATTATATATTAAAAGTAGCGACAGATTAACCTCGAAATCGAGTAGTAAAAGTTAAAAACATTCAGAGTTTGAAAACCACGCTACAATCTGAATCTGAAAATCGTGTCTAAGCAACGAAGAAGGTAGGAACATTATCTAAGAAAAATATTCTTTACTGATTTCTTATGTACTATGAGTGATTAATATAAAATAGACGATAAATAGTTCTTAGAGATAAGTAATGAAACATATTATAATAACACTTTTAGAAGTAAGAGTACTAAGAAGATTCATACTTGTAGTACCTCATACTCAAAAACAAATAATAATCACAAAGGTATGGGTATAACAATGATAAGCGTCTAGAATTTCTTTTATGCTTGTATAAAAACCATTCACAAATATCTTACTAAATGCTATAATCATTCCTAGCTCAAAAGCTAAAACGCATAAAGACAAGTACCACCGCATTCGTTTACAGTGACGTCAACATCTAATGACGTCACCAAGATTTGACACAAATGTACAAGAAAGATGAACGCATTTAGCAGAAAATAAAGACGACACTCTGTTGCCATTTGCAGTCCCGTCGACTAACGACCGTGTCATTAATCATACAAAACAGTGCCTGTCTCCCACTTGACTTGGCTGCTAAGTTATTGTACAATATAAGCTACTGGCACGACCAGATGCTTACTAATTTATTACGTTACGTTCCAATTTTCAAACGGATCGTTGACGATGTTCTAAGAACATTTTTATTGATGTAATAAACTCTTTTTTGTTGCTCCGACGAGCAACGAAAAGTAATTTCGGGCTTTAGTAATTAGCTTAGTAATTAGCTTCAGTAACTCCTTTTTTAACCCCTTTTCCCCTCCCTTTAACCAAAAGAAATTCTCATTATTTAATTGAAACTTTTCAGGTAGATTATCTGTAAGTCAACGTTAAAAAAAAAGATACTCTTATTATAATAACAGTGTAACTATTTACTTTTTTTTGAAAGCTGATTTTTTTTGATATTTCTAATTTACGTACTAATCCATATTCGATTGAAATATCGATCCAAATAATATAGGCAAAATGGTCTACTGAATTTTAAAAAAGGGGAAGAAAACCTTCGTCATTTTGTCGGTGAAAAGGATCAAACACATATAACATTCAAAACAGATGTAAAAGCTGTAAAAGTATTGGTAAATAAGTAATGTATTTTGTTTCTACCCACGTGTTACAATAATATCAATACATGTAAACATCATCTTTATGACTGAATTCCGAACATTAATGTAAGGGCTGACATGATATTATTCTTTTAATGTAATGTTAACAGTAATATTATACTAATAGCATATTTGGTTTCCATGACATTCAACAATGTCTTTTCCTCTTTAAATTTATTTTTTATATTACAAAATATATGAAGTTTTACGAACACCTGTGCTTAAACAACAAAGTTAGTTGCATTTTTATTGGGATTTTATGTAAGACGTAGATGAGAAAGAAAATATTTTTCTTATTCTTTTTAATTTATACTTGTGATACGGACACTTGACTTTCAAAACCTCAAGAAGTTGGGCAAAGAAAATAGAGAGACCGAAGAAGACACAAGAGACGCTGTAAGACTCAGTGGAAAAACAGGGCAGATGCAGGGGTTAAATAGACCAGAAAGAGATGTCATATGAAAGTACGTGCGCACTGAAATGACGTGACATTATTGACATAATTATAAGGTTGTCAAAGAACTTAATATTCATACACGTGTTAAATAGCGTGATGTTAAATGTAACTTCTCTATTTTTTAAACTTAACTTACTTGTAATTACCCGTCTAAGGTATGACTCAGCTGTTTATTCCTAATCTGTACGCACACTAAAAGGTACGCCGTATCATTTCTATTGAAAGTAAATATCACCATAATTCGCGTGGTTGCATTATTAAATGCTTTGTGTGTTAATTGATTTGCTTAGTGAGTAGTACTTCCCTTACTATAACGTAAAACCTTACACATCAAAGTTAAGTAAACCCTTTCAGGTTTACACGGAATGTAATATTCTCGGAATAATTTTCATTTGTAAAGTTCAGTACTGCAAGAGACAAAAGGAAACCCTTGCAGAATCACTTCATTTTCCGTCTGTCTCTCGTTTGAGAAGTTAATATTAACAATTAATATTTACATAAATATGTGGTATTCAGCTACTTTACATAGCTTTTTAAACTTCTTGAACATTGACTTCGGATAAATGAATAATATATCTTTTCATTATATTTCGTAGGTAGCCTTAGGGTGCTTCTCATTGACCTAGGATCATAGGATATCACCATTAGTAGGATTTAACAGTACTAATGAAACGGTTGAGAGACTTAATTTGTTTGTATCTTGTATAAAAAATTGACTTCATCGTAAATTGGTATATTCGCCCATATAGATTTCAAAGTTTAACTTTACTTTAGCTCCCAAATAACACTTCAGGATATAATTTAAGTAAAAAGTGAAGGTGACGATCGCTAGAAACAAGATTTAGAGCAAAGCGCACTTGTGAATTATCATTTAAATATATATATAATATCTTGTTTTAAACTAAGCAGAGTGTATATTAGTAGAAGGAAATATATATAAAATAACAAGCACTAGCAATTTATACGCCCAATTTCATGAAGTCTCAATAGAATATGTTAATCACAAACCACCTGAAAGCTGCGTCAGAAACTTCTGATCAATTGTTCACAAAACTATGATACTGTAATTCAAACATGTTTTATGCTAATACTATTATGAATGTGTGACAGGGAACTACTGTTGTTATCAAAAGGGTGTGATTCGTATGCAAATGTACGAGATCCTCACAATACGGTGACCTACTTAATATATGACTAATGTGGATGTTTGAGGGAAACGCTAGGCACATTTAAATTGTGTAATTTTCACTTTAACTTGTTACAGTGAGAATGTCTATTGTTTAGGCGATGAATTGATAATTGTGAATGTTTGTGTTGGGACCTTTAAAGTATCCCATGAATGGCGCCTGCGATCTTCATAACGAATTATTATTTATTGCCTCGGTAGCGTAGTGACTGCGACTGTTGTGCTTGAGGTCTCGGGTTCGATTGCCGGGTCGGACCAAATGTTTGTACGATCTGTAAATATTTGTTTCGAAGTTTGGATGTTTTTTATGTATTATATGTTTTTTACAAATAAAATAGTATATAAGTATTGTATCAGTCAGTCTAGTTGTCATAGCACAAACTCTGCTTAGTTTGAAACTAGATGACGTTGTATGTTAAATGTCCAAAACATTTATTTGTTAAAGAAAAATGCTTAGGTAAAGTAACTTATGAAAGAGTCGTGTGCTTAAGAAGTCAGGCTATATAACACTAAGTAAAACAGTGTTTTAGCAAACAACTAATGGAATCAACTTACTCATGACTTTACATGGAGTATTATCAGGTATATGTGAATGATCAATATAGTGAATGATCTGTGCAACATTGAACTCGACCATGAAGCAATTTTCTCTTATGCTGATGATACAGCATTGGTTTTTTCATCGGACGATTGGAAGGAGACCTACCGTTTCGCTCAGAGGGGCTTCGATGAGGTTAATGGTTGGCTGAGAGATAACCTACTCACATTAAATGTAACGAAAACTAAAGTGCTTGATATCTCTATCCGTTCCTTATATCTGTCGGACAGTTCCTTACAAATAGCTTTTGGTTTACCTGGTAAGGAATCCTATTCAATCGAAAAAGTAACTTCAATTAAATATCTAGGTATCATTATTGATAACAACCTAACTTTCAAAAATCATATTGGATACATATCGGGTAGAATACGTAAACTTATCTACATGTTTAGAGAACTCAGACACTCCGCCGACGCCCACGTACTAAAAATGGTATATATGGGTCTATGTCAATCCATCCTAAATTATTGCATTACCACATGGGGTGGTGCCGCTAAATCTCACATCTTACAAGTTGAGCGTGCCCAGAGAGCTGTGCTAAAGGTTTGCTACTTCAGGCCTCGACTGTACCCCACTAGAGCACTCTATGAATTGTGTCAAGTCCTCACTGTAAGGCAACTGTTTGTGAAAGCCACTGTGCTCAGACAACACTCCCAAACCTTCTGCATCCCTGAAATTACACGTCGTAATCATCTTGTGGTCGTATCGTTACCAGTTAAAACTTCATTCGGTCGTAGATTTTTTATGTTTTTGGGACCCTATTTGTATAAAAGACTTCACAAAATATTGTCTCTGTTTAGATTAAATACACACCAATGTAAAACCATTGTTTCGGAATGGCTCTCAAAGAAATCTTACAAGGAGACAGAGGATCTCCTCATGGTCCTACGGTGACACGTTAGCCCACCCAACCCTACCAGGATAAATGCTGGGTGTCATATGGCAACTCGGGGAGTATGTTTGCCTTTACAACGGCAATTCCCCAACACAACTGATACATAAAAAAAAAAAACCACACACACACACGCACTAACACACACACAAACACACACACATATAGCTATATTTTATTTTATTTTTTGTATTTTAAAGTTTTCACGGTTACTGCTACCGTTTTGTTTTCTGTTAGTTACTGTATTTTCTTGTTCATTCTAACAATCTAAACATGACATTGTGAAATAACAAATCGTGACGTTCGGTTTTTGGTGAGAAATAAACTATTTATTATTATTATTTATTATTATTATATTTATTTGCATATACATGTATTTATATAAATATATATATATATATATATATATATATATATAATATATATATATATATATATATATATATATTTAGGTTTATGAATGTATTTAATTTTAAACTAATTTAACTACTATTTTCTCTGTATAATCAAATACTTGACTGGCAAAGAGTGTCTTAAGCATTAAGTCTACGCACCATAAATAATACTGTACAAAATGGTGGTCATGTACATAACTATAATAAAATATTTATATATACATCTAATTTTGTATAATAATGAAATTTAGGCAAATATAACATGTTATTCATGCTCAAATAGACTTTTCGTTAAGAGTAAGTCCTAATATTGCTATGTTACGCTATATTACATGTTTTAAGGCAAATTGAACCCTTTGAATCTATGCCATAAATTATGGAGATATCCTCAAAGTCATTCCAAAATGCCAGAAATATAATATCATAGAATTATCGAACGATGCTCGAAACCCTGACCCACGATGAATGAATTTGCAATTACACTATAATATGAATTATGAATTCATACACAAATATTTTGGAATTTGACATACAGAATTATGAAGCAGGAGTTAGATAATTTATAGAATTCTTTAACATTGGAATCTTACATACTGTACAAATATGTCACGAAAGTTCTTGTGTGTTTCTTGTGACTACTGGAATTTACTGGCTATAATCGCAACACATGTTTTCAACAAGATGGAACTACCTATCACACATCCAATGAGTCCCTGCCAGTGGTCAAATGCATGTTTCCGGAAAAGCTGATTTCCAGACGAGGCGACATTCCATGTCCACCAAGAAGTTCAGATATATCCCCAGCAGACTTCTTTTTATGAGTTTATTTGAATAATCGTGTCTACATCAATTAACCAAATACACTATATAATTTCTAAAAAATAATTTCCAACTATTTAGCTTTCTTATAAATAAGCAATGTTTATAATATATCAATTGGTTTTTTATACGATTTTTTCAAATGGTAACTAATGCCCACCCTACATATTTTTTTATAACTTATCTAACTTCTGCTTCATATTTCTGTACGTCAAATTCCAAAATATTTCGACAAATTTCGAAATATAAGACAAATTATATATCTGAAGTTGATATGAGTTGAAGTTAAGAAAAATTACAATGTTTAGTTTTCTTAGAGTAAATTTTAAATGTCAAATAGATCTTTGTTTGAAAATTGTATTTTTTCTACTTATTCTTAAGTACACATGACTTTTCTCTGAAAGAAATTTCAGATTTAAGTTAAACTCGGTTATTTTACGTAACGTCTAATTGTCTTAAGTAACAATGAAAATAAATAAATAAATTAGTGTTTACAATTAAAAATAAAAAAAATAAACTAAAATATCAGTATTCAGAATTGTCATATGTTGTTTAAAAAGTGATACACAAATATATAATGCAATTGTCAGAAAGATTTTTTATATTTGTTTATTAAAACATAAAAAAGAATGTGTTTACTCGTAATAATTATAATTTAAATAATATAAAATAAACCTAAGAAAAATATCTCCATGTGTATTTCAAACAACTACTAGGAAACGACGAAACAAAACATTCTTCATATTATTTTAAATTACGGAAATGTTGGAGAATTGTGTAACAAGAAATTCTTGAATACACTCGCAGACAAAACACTCCATGTTGTTTAATTTCCTGCTGTTTTAAAATATGAATGCATATGGATTTAACAATACTGTGTTAACAAATAAAGAGAATTTTCAACATGCATAGTTTTGTTATTTTATATTTTAATACAGATTTGAGGCTTTAATTTTGTGTCAACTCAATAAATATATATTTTATTGTAAAATCCTGTATGTTGGTGGATTTCAGGTGTTATCAGTAAATCTTAAGATTTACTGATAAAATTGATAAAATTGAATAAAAGAATTCATAAAGAAACGATTCTTCGGGCAATATAGTTTAGTACATGGTCTGTTTTATCAGTGACGGCTTGTAAATGCTAATCAATTCAAACTCCTCTTGTTTAAATGATTCAACAACAACAGAGGGAATCTAGTGTTATTGGTCACTGTCCTGACTTAATCTAGGTACTGAAAATATACAAGAAAAAAAGAGAACACTAAAATATTTATTCGATCGAATTGTAAATGTTCAAAATTTTCATCCATTTTTTCAAAAACACAAATACATATATAAAACATAGTCAACTTTCTTGTGACATATTTTTTTATTACCATTTACTGTGTCTTCGAAGCAAATACTAAGATTTACCAAGTGAATGATAGCAAAAGTAGGAAATTTGCAATTATCATAGAAAGGTTCAGATTTTTCCAAATAAGAGCTGATAAATCTCGCATTTTACTGGTAAATATTAATATTTACCATAGTTTCAGGCTTACCAGTAACATATACATTGTCCACAGCATACCTTTTTTTTACAGTAACTTTGTCCATCAAATACGGAAAATTTATATTTTAAAATGTTAATAACAAATAATCAATAAAAAATAAACCTCAGTGAGATTTAGTTTTAAAAAAGAACTAAAAACTTAAGACATATTACATTTCTAGTAGGTAGAAACTTAAAATTTTATGAAACTATTTTTATATAAGAGAAATACAATATCACTGAATAATTAATTTGCCGTTGAACAAACGGTAACTAATTATGTACCATTGTCGATAACACATTGGTGCGAAGAAATGGCTACCAGGGGCCAGAAAACGTAAAACAACCAACGACCCGACCACTGCTTATCTGGTGGTCGTTTCCTAGTAGAAACAAGCCTGAGACAGTAATGTGACCTGTTCTGCCTCTCTATATCGGAAGGAAGTCAAGATCCTCTGCACTCAAACATGAAACTGACCATGAGAGCAAAACCCTGCAGAAGTTCTCAGGGACTTTTTTATACTCGTAGTTCATAGTGTACACTCGTGTGTTTTTAATCGGTTCGATTCCAACATACACACTTCACCTTCACTGTATGGAATATTATTCTGTTTTTTGCATGTCCTTTAACAATTTACTGTAATTTACACATATATTGTATGATGTCTGAATATTAATTAACTACTATTAAATGAACTATAGCCTAAGTTTGCTAGTTTCAGTAAATTGTATATTTTGATGTTTCACCAATATTTAATTACTCTTTTACAACACACCTACCTACATATTGTAGATTATATATAAAAACAAAAAGAATAATAATAATATACTATCACAATCGCACGATACTATAGAGACCCAAGCTATCAGAGCTTATACTATAGGTACTAGACAACTGTTATACATAAATAACACTTTTTGTTAATAATTATTGGTTCAGTAATTCCACTGTTGAAAGATGTCGTAGATAATAAAAAAAAATGTTTGTACAGGTTCCTTTTTAACTATCGTCGATTTATGATATGCTCTTTACTCTTGCAATACCTTCTTCAATTTTAATCATTATTTACGTGCACAATTCTCTTATTTCTGACCATTGTATTGTCTACTGAATCCCCTTTCATATCAAATAAAAGACGAAAAAAATTTAGACGTAGATATTGTTGAGTTCATCCCATGATCAACTGACAGATTTTTCTTTAGTTTATTATTCTGTCGTTCCCATAACGTTTTATATATTTTCATCGCTGCTTGTAGTTCTGGTGTAAAATTTTCAACTCTAAAATTTGTCATTTTCCATTTTTGTGCAGTAGTTCTGTTACATCTTGTCAACAGAGGCTTGTAACTATTATAATATTGTACTATATTTAAGCATTTAAGAGTTAAATTATGTACTATTATTTGGTCCTGAAATAAAAATAATGGCAACATTAATTTGATGAATAAAAATACATTGATGAGTTGAACTTACATGTAAGTCAATATACTATTTAGCTTAAAACAAAACTAGAAATTTATAACACTGTGTCATAAGAAGTGTACATTTCTGCTTGAATTAATTAGAATCATAGATAATTATTTACCTGCTCAAAATATAACCAGAACTGTGAAGCGGCATGATTGCAAAAAAATAACGAAATTGACTCATACAAGTAGTCTATGCATAGATCGTCTCGACGTAGTTCTCCAATACTAGTGTAGGACCAATACTGTAAAAATTATTGTTTTTATCATATTATACCATATAGTAGTCATTGTAGGTAGAAAAAAAGAATTAGCACAGAAGGTAATTACAGAACAATATTTAAATGAAAGACTTAGAGAAAAAAGTAAGATTGACTCTTAATATTTGTTACCATTTACAAATAAAGATTTAGTTTTAATTTAAAATGAAATTTAAATTACCATGTCCCCGTATGTTTACTAATACAAAACACTTAAGAACGAATACACGCTAACAACGCCGTAGTTATGCAATCTCGAACAACAAAATCACTATTGTCACCATTTTCAATCACATGACAACGAATGCACGCTACAAAGAAAAATTTGAGACCGTAACCATACGATTTCTAACGATAGAAATCAGACCACTCAGGATAAATTATGGTATACGGTGGCACATCGAGCTAAACGAGTAAGCGCTGCTCTCCGGAAGCACTAAATCATACGGTTAGGCATGTTTGCTGGTTCTCCGGACTTAGCCTAATCAAGCGCGCATGTGTTACTCTCTAATAAACTGTTTAGAGTTGTCAGCCACCTTCTACAACTCTATCACAGACCAATAAGCCGCCTTTCCAGAATGGGACATGTTACGCAGTAATATTTGGTCTACAGCATTCCCAGGTGGATGCCCGCCTGCGTCCAAGGGAGAAGAGGAGTGATTTTTGTTAAATTTAGAAATAAAGCATAGAAAAATGAATACAATTATTTATTTTAATTAAATTTTTACATTTCCTTGAATGAAGAATTTTACAGAGATTATAAAAATTAAAAAATAATGTAGAGATTTTTATTAATAAAAAATGTGTTTTTAATTGTTAAAGCGATAAATAATGCTTGCATAAATTATGTTTTGATATAGAAGAAATATCTTAATTTTCATACATCACATCAACAGTAATTTTCCAACTGACCACGAACTTTTTTGATGTGTGTATGTTTATTATATTTAGAAAAATAAATACATATGTGTACGTGCTTCGATTTTAATACACAAGGATATAAACACTCAAATTTATGTTAAATTAAATCATAATAATAACATTTTACTTACTTAAACTGTTTATTTCCCAAAATAAACCTTGCTTGAAATAAAAAATTGTGCGTCAAAGATTCGACCATAAACCTTTAAAAACCCTTTTTGTTTTCTTTTACAGGAAAAAGAAGAATATAAGATTATAAATGTATTACCTGATTGCCACCTTTATCGTGGCATGGAAACAAATCTATTGTATTAAACTTCGGGAAGGGTACGGGTGCGTCTAAACATAAATTTTCTTTTAGTATGCTAGATATCTAAAAATAATGAGTAATCAATGAGCGCTTTCGGCTGTGGATAAAGTATATGTTATATAATTATTAATACCCGAATCATATGCAAAGTAAAAGTTTGGTGTATGAATCAAAAAATAAAAAAACGATACATATTAAATGTGTATAGTATACATAAAATTTATATATATTGCAATATAACCATTTAAATGTCTTTTCGGTCAATGTTATAACGTATTATTCAGAAACTATAGAATACAAAAATAAGAAAAAGTGCTTAATTTAATTCTTAAATCGGCGTTATAGTAATACTCGTATATATTTAATCTAAGTCTTTCTAAATGACTATCTAATTTTGTCTGCAAAAATATCAAGTTAACGTAAGTTTAAACTTACCGGGCCACTAGCCACATACGTATCTGGTATAATTTGTTGGGGTGTAACATTATCCAAATACCATCGGAACGAATGACAATCAAGTTTTTTTCGAAGCTCAACCCTTTCAGAAATATTACCATATTCACCAATATCATTTCCTATTCTCTCGTAAAAATATTTAGCGTAATCGTCGAGCCACACCTGCGAGAAAATTTTCAAATAATTCAAGATCAAAATAGGCCTTTCGTGAGCTTATATTTACTGTAGGTAAGCCGTGTAAACTACCTTGGCAAGTCGGACAAAATTTTTCTTTAAAATCTTATCATCATCCTTGTATGGAGACTTTACTTTAAAGACGTGGCCAACGTGAGAACAAGGAACTATTTCCATTGAACCACCACACATCCAAGTTCTGAAAGACATTTCTAAATTTTCAGCACCCCATATATTCATTCCTGTATCGTACATTCCTTGTTTTATGAAGAAATCTTTACTAATAGCCAAAAGTCCACCAGATATAGTCGCCGTTTTTATTGGAGCTAATGGTTCAGCGCGAGATTCTAAGATTGTTTCAGGTATGCCTAACCAAGCAAACTTTAAGTCCCATGTAAAGCCACCCATCTGAATGTTATTAATGTCCTGCGGAATATACTGAAAGGTATTGTCATGTATACTATCCACAGTTGGGCTGACTACGGTGCTAGGCTTTTCTTTAATACGCTGTAATAATGGCTCTAACCAACCTGAAATTATGTATTAATTCAAAACAAAATCAACAAAACAATCTTGACTGTTATTACAAATGTGATGATGAGGCAGTTTATTGGTTTTTACATTTTAATAACTTACCGATCGAAATGAAATTTTACATCCACTTTATTTAATGTAAAAAGTATTGATCTCCAAACTAATTGGAGCCGGGGGCAAAAAGAACAAGTAAATAAATAATTTATTATATAAAAATATAGTTGAGTCACCTTCAGTACATTCACAATGACTATCAAGATATACGAGCACTGGAGATTTCACTTCTAGAACAGGTAACATTCTCGCCCGTGCGATACCAATACGATGTGATGAACGTCTGAGGACGACTTTCGGTGTTGAGTTCACATACTCACCTAATTGTTTATGTAGGTGAGCTAAAACAAAATGTATTATTTATAACTGACATCTGCCGGGCCCTTGAAGCATGTTAGTTGCTTAATATCAAGCACAGTTTCACAGTTTCCGAGTTAAATTATTTGAAAGGGAGATATGTTCAACATTACTCGGTATTGGTCTGTTTAAAATTAAGAGACTATTTGCGAATATGCAGTAAATAAAATATTTACGTTAGCTAAACGATAGCAAAATATTTATTATATTATATTATTTATTTAAAAAAAATATAAATTTTAACTCTAAATAAACTTACTGAAAGTAGAAGCGTCGTCAACTAAAATAATTTTATCTAAAAGGTGCGGCGGTGTTCTGTTCAGCACTGAAGTAACTGTTCTGATTAAGGTTGACCACGCTTCATTGTAAAAACATATAATGACTGTTGCAGACGGTAGATCTGAAGAGTAATTTTGTTTTCTGCACCTGAGGTATTGTAAAAAATTGAATTCGTCTAAAATACATATAAAAATAGTATATGTATGCATAAATGTAATTTGTAAAATATGTAACATGACCATTATACAAGCTTTCAAAAGAAAAAAACATCGTTCTTCACTTTCTGGCACAATTTCCATAAAAAAATATATATTGTATCTCTTATTTTCTTACCGTCTTCTATTTGTCATGTATCACTTATCGTAAAGTATTATCTAGAATCAAACTCTGAGATCATGACTTATAGACAAACTATATATGATTTCCATGTAATGAATATACTTCCCCAAGCAAATATATGGTGAAAACTCACATAAATATTGCAAGCCTCTTGAGTTATATAAAACTATATAAAGCTGCAACTGTAATAAAACTATGACCAATTGATGCTCATATATTAATGACTTTTCCATCACAGGACACATATATGATGTTTAAAAGTCCAGTTTTTTTAACTTCAAAATCTTAATCTTGTTTTATGAGATCCTGGGTATTAAAACCCCTTCTATACAGCCCCGTGGATATTGTGATCCTGAAGACCCGTTTCCCCCTGGTGTGAGTTAACAAAATTTAGTACTAGCTACGGAGTATGGCTTCCAGGAAGTTTTGGACCTCACCCAGTTAGACGTGACTTACATATATCGGTCAAAAGATCCGCGGTCTGAGTCAACGGGTTGCAACCTCATAAAACGAAATCACTATGGTTTCACAGAAAACACGAAGATACTATCCCTACTCGCACGTTTATTATAATGAGAGAAACAGAGGTCAAGGTCGGCTGACCCATAAAGTACCTCGACCCTACGCTGGACTGTCGCTGGTGATTCGAGGAGTATTTCGAGCGAATGATCTCTGAGTCCGAGAGGTGGTGAGCTTCCTACAGAAGCTATTGTCCAATTTAGGTAGGTATACATACGGTCCATGGCACTCTACGGAATGTCGATATGGGCCAAGCGCCTATCGGACTCCTCCGTGCACAAACGTAGATGGTAGCGCAGATTAGGATCGTACATGTTTACCGTACCATCTCGTCTTAAGGGGAGATCGTTCTGGTATTTTTTCCGTATTTTGATATCCTAGCCGATATGGACGCAATTATCTATGGCCAGACTCGCACAACCTGCGAAGATGAGAACGGGAAAGCGAGTCGAGCTCCAAATTCGATGGAAGCTCACCGATCAGCACTGGCACAGTGGCACGTGAAGCTGTAACAACCATGGTGAAATTCTATCTAACTTCTATGTCATTTTAATCAGACATTGATCTCTTACAATTTTATTATACGAGTATGTATAAATGTTTTAACTATTTCTTCCAATAAAACTCTTTTGAATATTTCATGATATGATTGACCATTTAGTAAAAAATTAAACATAATCACACAAATGTTCTATCATTATCATGAATAATAAACTATTACATAGCATAGAGAAGAAAATATATGTCAATACAGAATTACCATTTATCTCTCCAATCTGGTAATGATCGATTGACGGGTATGAGGTCACTAACAAATGAATTAAAGTGGTGTAACCTCCAACCAACTCGCACCTTTTGTTTGATATCGTATCTCAAATTAGATTGCAATAAAACTGGTCTACCTTCGACACCTTTGAAAATTAAAAAGTAATTATTATATAAGAAATCAACTTTTTAGTTAATGTAGCTAAATTTTACCGGTAAAAATAGTTACCGGGAGGATCATCATAGTATTTGACTATGTTAAATTTTTCTGCATTCGTCAAATTCCCATGTGCATAAGGCAGTAGTTCCCAACCTGCAATCAATTCATTTCTAAGTACAAATTTAACTACCCCTAACATCCAAAATGTTTTGAATATTTTTGACTTGGTTACTTTACCTCGAAATCGTGAGTTATCTGCCTTTATGTGCCAGTTCCTTAAATTGGACAGAGATACTTCATATAATCTTCTTCCATTATAAGAAGTTGCATTGGACGATTGATATCTTAGACCAACTGTCAACAACAATATTATCCAGAGACCCGTAAACAGAAAAAAATACTTGACAATTTTTTTGAATGCGATCAAATCAAGAAAAGACTGCATGCTTACGCAAATCTTGAACGACTACATTGCATTATACAACGATTGTCCATTATGTCCATTCAAACAAAATACTTAGAATCATTCTTTCACACAGTCTGAAGAAAAATATTTACCCCTCCGCAAAACGTTGTAGGAAGCAATATTGTTGTTACCTTGTAAATGACACATTTCTTTAGCTGTAACATAAGCACAATTGTTTTTTGGAAATATATTTGGTTCATTTCCTTCGGTGTCTTTATGAATATTATTAGTATGCTCTTCTTTTTCAAAATACGGTTTTCACTTGCAACTAAGGTATTACTCACTCACCATTATCACCACCATTATCACCATCATCATCAACATCGTCATCAACATCTTTTAACAGTCCACTGCTGGACATAAGCTTCTCTTTCAAAAGATAGTTTTGGTCTACAGTACCACGACGGACAGATAGGTTGGTATGCAGTTTTATTATTTTTTCCTGCTTTTAATTACTCACGACTTTGTTTAAATATTGTATGCTTACACCATTAAGTGTAAACACACTTTAGAAAAATATATTTTTATATTATATAACTATACCAAGCATAATATTCTCGCTATCATATCCTTTTCTAGATATATTCTTTTAAAGATTCTATTACTAGTTTTCATCAGGCTAAGTAGAGTCACTTTGGCAGTTCAAGAATAAGAATCAAGCTATTTCCCTAAAAACCATTGCTGAGTTACAAATGGATATGTATAATTTCGTAGCTTAGTCATATTCTCACTCTAGATTAATCTCATCTACTTATGCTATTAAAGTTGCCTAACGCAATTACATTATAATCATGTTTTCCTTAATCAGGGACATCTAATGACGTCGTCTGCAGTAATAGAAGTGCGGTAAAATACAATATTTTGTAATTTAATAGAACGTCAAAACAACTTTAACCAAATTATTCTTAAGTGTATTAAATCTTGAGATCAATTTGAGGTACGTAGTGTAAAGTTTACAATTAGGATCTACCTTTTATGTAATTGTATTATCATATTATTTCACAATTTCGAATTTCTTTTAAACATCGTGTTTCGCTTTTTCTCTATTATTCTAAATAAGCATTATATATAATTTGATGAGAACCAAACGTGATGTTTGTACAGCGTCATGTTTCGAATTCGAATTTCGAAGGCTCTCAACAACTTAATTTGTCACACTTGTTACTGAATTGTACATGAGAGAGCCTTTTTTAAAAAAACAGTAGCAGTCGTGGGACTGCCGATAGAACTGAAAACGGAACTATTAAGTTGAGAGTAATTAAAACTATATGCAAAAATTATATGAAATTTTTTATGTTTCATATATAGCTATATATAATATGTAATATCATATATAATATATAATAATAATAAATTTCATATATAATATATAATATCATATTCTCCATAGCTATAGATATACTATTATCATTAGCATGTCGGTGACGCGAACCGAGGATTTTACCCTCTACCAAAACGCTCAACGCGCCTAAAGAAGTTTTCACTTCAAAAAAGATTGCAAAATTTGTTCTCTATGTCTGAATGACACTAGTGAAAGCTAGGCAAAAGTATCTCCACTGTGCCCAATATTATAATTGTTATAGAATATATGTAAATTAACCAAAGATAATGACAGATACATTTGACATACTAGAAAGCCTAAACTTCGCACCGTCTTAACAATAAATAGTCTTTTTGTCGCAGCTATACGTTTCTAATGTAAATACTTTTTCCTCAATATTTCTTCACTTCTCCCTACTCCTATTAAGGAAACAGTTGGAAGAAAGCAAAGTTACCCACTTGTGTTATGTTTAGTGAGGACATTACATCAAGCCATTGCTCAGGAATCAGCGGGGCTATTGTGGCGAACAATGGCACTGAAATAACTTTAAGGAAACAAATTTTTTCAGAACATTTATTGTCGACGTAAAGTTTCATTGGTGTTTGGTTAAGATTATTTAGTTTGTTAGTGTTATTTTGTACAGGTTTTATGTCGAAATAAATGTATTAACTTGATTTAATTATAATTTTTAATGTTGTAGACGACGAGGATAATTAGGTCTATAATAAATTTCGCTTAAATTACCTAACTGCTTTTGAAAGAAAAAACTATTTCTTTGTTTAGGGTTTGATTCATAAACATCATAACTGCATATAGTTTTCAACATAACATAGTTTTTCACAAATTCGTTAATAAATGTACTACATAATGGATATCTAAACTATGATTAAACCATAATTAAAGTTGGTCCGTTCTTGGCAAAGTTTCGGGGATCAGCTAATCCGGGGTGACCTACCAAAGCCGTTTAATATTCCGTGTCACACTTGAACTCATCCAGGGATTAGATGGTAATGCATGCTTCGAGACGGCAGCTATAACTACTATATCGTAGTGTGGTGCTTCACACTTAATATACGGTTTAGATTGAGGTTAGAACATTACTGAAGCATTTCAATGTTCATTGAATATTTCCATATATCGTAATATAGCGTTACGTTATACGAATATGAGATTGCTGTCTTTTGAAAACAGTTTTTAATAAATTACAACATAAAAACATAAAATCACTCATGTTTCCTGTTTTGTTTTGAGGGGTAAGCAGAGATATAATAAACGCCCACTTTTCGCCAGTATTTTGACTCCACGTAATAATTTTGATTTCCAGAGCCTCAGCAGCCCATCAGCAGATGCATCACTTGCAGATGTGGTCGGTTTGGGGTCTTAAGTCCTTGGTTTGAACCATGTACACCCTTTTAAATGCCTCCAAAACATTTTCGTTACATCATCTATTACAATTACTAGGTAACTTTGTAATTTATCCATAGGGTAACCTACGCTATGGATAAGACAAAGACAAGACTTTCAAATGTCAAAGTGAGTACAAAGACATTTCTTATGATTTGGACTTATATACCTAAATAATAGTAATAATGTTTACATTTCAATGCCCAGTTATTTTAAAAATAGATGAAAATTAAAACAAGATATGGAAGAGTAAATAAAACATGATGAATCGATAAGTGTTGTTTTACATCGATTATAGTTTATAGTTGTGATACAATAAAACTATGTCGTTTATTTTGTCATTCGTATTTAAATAACTCTATTCCTTAATTTAGAGTATACCTATATTAAGGAATGGTTAGAGGCTATGTAACACGTCACTATGGACTTAGAAGAAAAGTAGTGACCGTGTAATGAAAAAATCTGTAAAATTACCTATAATGTCTAGTATATGACACACATATGTGGATGTGGAAATATATGTATGTAAAATACAATAAATCCTTATATACTCGTAATTGTCGGAAGTCTGAGTATCGTCTTTCAAGGTATTTCACGAACGTTTAGTCTGTAATATTAAGAAGAAAACACTATTTTCACATAAAGCAATCAATACTTCTAGGAAAAAATAACATTCATTATTTAGTGATGGGAATTTATTTTGCCATTTCTTCGGCGTCATATCAAATTATACCCTTGTCTGATATTGTGAAATGGATTTTCGGTTGTCAGAACCCTGGAACATTTTGCTGAAGTATTGCCATTTGTAATAGACGATGTTACAAAAAGGTTTTGGAGGCGTTTAATAGGTTATCGAACGGTTTATTTGGAAATTTTGTGTGCCTCCAGGGGTAGGTTACATTGTTGAGATAGAGTCTACCTATACAGCGTGGGATGATATCTTTTATATAAGGGAAGTAATGATGCTCTGGCAAAAATATATGACATTTAGACATTTTTAAATCTATTTTTGTATATGTACTACTGAAAGCTTCACACTAATACACGGTTGGTCTAGTGGCTTAAGCGTGGTTCAGGCCCAGATGAAGTATCTTGGCCTGATCCTCGACGGCAGGTGGCTCTTCGACGAGCACTTCCGACAGGTTTCTCCAAAGCTGGTTGCCGCTGCTTCTGCCCTTGGGCGACTCTTGCCCAATTTGGGTGGAACCAGCGTCGCGGGGGTTGTCCGGTCAATGGCGCTGTATGGTGCACCGGTGTGGGTGGAGGCTTTGACCGCCCAGAATAGGGTTCACTTCTGGCGCCCTCAGAGGATATTGGCAGTTAGAGCCATACGTGGTTACCGCACCGTATCGACGGAGGTGGCGTGCGCCTTAGCCGGAACCCCCCCGTGGGATATGGAGGCGGAAGTGCTCGCCGAAGTTTATCGGCGAACGGCTGACTTCCGGGCGGGTAGCGGCATACGGCCCCCGCCCAAAGAGATACACGAGTGGCGTGAGGCGTTCGTCGAGCCACGATGGCTCGTTGGTCGTCCCGGTTGGAGGCTCCATGTGCTGGCTTTGCCGCCGTGAAGCCTTCGGGAAGCATCTGCACTCGGTCGCCAGGAGGGAACTGAGTCTCGCCTGTCACCACTGCGACTGCAGTGAGGACTCAGCTCAGCACACGCTAGCAATTTGACCCGCCTGGGCAGCGCAGCGTGGGATCCTCATTGCAGTTATTGGAGGAGATCTGTCGGTACCGGCCGTCATACGCTCCATGGTTGGTAGCGACAGTTGTTTTACCGCGGTCGCAAGCTTCTGCGAAGATGTAATTTCGCGGAAGGAGGCGGCGGAGAAGGCCCGAGAGGACGACCTCCATTCGGACCCCATTTGCCGCCGGCGTACCTGGCGGGGGAGGCACGCATACCAGCGCCTTACGCCGCCTTGAGTGAGGCCGCGGGTGTACGGGACGGGTTTTCCCCTCCATCCGTTATAGTGACCAACCGCAAGGAGGTGACGTCCGCGTGTGCCGTACGTGGCCTAAATGGAGAGGTTATCCACAGATGGTGCCCGCGCTAGCGGGCAGGCGCTAGGAGGGATCTGGATGTCGTAATAGCAGCTGTTCCCGGATCCCTCCTATGTCAGGCGCAGAGTGGCACACCGTGTGGTTTTAGTCGGTCCGATTCCGACACACCACTCCACCGTAAACCCGGGTGGGGTGACGGCCCGAGGGGGTTTCCGCACGTTATAATAAAAAAAAAGTGGCTTAAGCGGTCGTTACGCCGCTCTCTACTGCGCTGAGTGTTGTGGGTACAAAACCCCGCGTGAGACAACACTCTGTGTGATCCACAAATTGTTGTTCTGAGTCAGGATGTTCTTTGTGTCCGTTTCTTGTATGTTTGTAAAGTCCCCCGCGACACAAGATTTATTCTTAGTGCGGACGTTGTTTATTTTAAAAAAAAGTGTAATCTTTGCACAAACAAAATAAATGATGGAGTTCATGGAAAACGCAATAGACATATGCAGTTTACAGGTAAAATATTATAAAGCTATAAAAATAATGAAATAGCGCTTTTATTAAAACAAATTGTAAATTGCAGTATTGAATGGACCTTGAGAAATTGAATCTTTTGGCATTACGTACATCAAGTGATTTTACAGATGTCATTTGTCATATTCAAATACTTCATTTATAACGATATTTTTTATTCAACTGGACAATGGTACTCTAAATGACAGCACTTATTAATTTATTACATTTTTTTATAAGAAAACATATAATTCACTGTTTAAACTTTTACCTGCTAGAAATCAAAGTCTCTCGTTTTCGTTTTTAACCAACATTAATTATCTAAAAGAGACTAAAAGAAACACGATACTTTTAATAATCTACAGTTTAACTAACTATACTATTAGGTTTCTAAATATCAAATCTGTTACATTTTTATTTACATAAATTGTTGTTATTTAATGAAAATATATTTAAAATACACTGAATTATTTCATTTAACTTTGAAAAAAACGTTTAACAATGTTAGCGCTAGTGACATCCACAGAGTAGAGAGTGAGTAGTGCTGCCTACCACCACAGACTAACAAAACACAAAAATATAGTGAAGGTGAGAATTTATATTACAACATAAATACTATCCAAAACAACTTTCATAGAATGACAGGCAACAAACAAAACAATCGCTCGCAATCACGACTACCAGCTAGTTCGGCCTAACTACCAACATTCGACGAACTCACCACACGTACCTATTTCAAAGTCTAAACAGCAATTATTCTACAGCTGGAAAATTATTAAACTCAGGAAGTAAGAGACTTCTGACAAAAGGTTGGCACCAGTGTTCCGAACAATAATTGGTTTTCGGACCGCGTCGAAAACTTCGAACTGAGCGTTATAACAGACGCTAACACTGAACAGTTTGTTTGTTTGTTAACTTTGCATAGCGTTTAATGGGAACTGTCTTAATCTGTCGTTGGAAATTTCCAAGTTTACCGTAAATCTACTTAAAATACAATTACCAATTAAAATTTCGTTTTGCATGAATGACAGCTTTTACACAATCAGAATACATGAATAATATTTTACTGAACTGTACAATAATTAGAATTACTCAAATTTTTATGAGTGTGAAATTTTTCAAAATATCAATTCATTTTATTCACCATTATCACTGTGTACCATAAACAAGCATAATGTAATGTAACCATATATAAGTGGGATATACTAGTTTATTGCCGGCTTTCAGACTGTGCTGCACAAGTTTAGTGACGATGAAGTTCCAATTAGACTTGGAGTTGGAACATAACTTTGTGGATGAACACAGCTAGCCAACTAGCCACAACATCTAATGAGTACACTTAATGAGAAAATGTGTTTAGTCTTCAGTTTATATGAGAATGATTACAGACTGTTAAAACTGGTTAAAAATTCATGTCTTATGTTGATAGTTTCTTGACGTTTTTTTTTAGGTTATATTTTTTTATTTTAAGAGCCTGCCAAAATGACTACTCTGCTTGATGGAAATCATGAATAGCATCCAAGAGTTGTGGTTACTATACTCTTTATGAATGCAGATAATGCAATATGGCGACACACACTATGGCGTCCTAGTGAGACCTTTATTTTTTCTTCTTCAGGCCACGTTTGGGGGACGTAAAAATCATGAAAGTCATCGTGGCATTGTCTAAGGGTTTTGGATTTTAGAAAAGAAAGTATTACATATTTTAAATATAGATTGAGCGTGTTTTATCCTTGATACATGTGAATTTTTTTAATGGTTATCAATGTACATCTTCGATTACGTGAAGCGTAGTTATCTAGACGGTTAAAATTATAAGAATGTATCTACTTTAGTTTTCCAAACTCTGCGGTTAATTTAGGGTTTAATAATTTATACATGCAATATAAACATACAACCGTAATTGAAGTTATCGATACTCAGTTTTATCGAGTTATTTGAGTAATAAATTCACCTTAAAACTAGGAAACAGTCGAAACTCATTTCGAGGGAACCAAACAGAAAACTAATCACGAAGCCAATTGGAACCATAAAATTAGGCAACTTAATTTTGATCAGCGAAGAATTTAATACAAAATCCATCCGGTGGCATCCCGTCCTATAATTACGATGTCCCAGATGAAATTTATGAAGTGAAATTTCTGTGACCCTGTTCTGGAAATAGTGATGGTCGTGTCCGGAATGTTGGCGGGATTACTCCATTTTTATAAACAATATAACATAATATAGTAAAATTATTCAAGCATTAAAAGCACTATATTTAACCCACGTTGATTAAATTACCGACATTAAAATATAAGTTCATGTTTTATGCAGATGAATAATGATAAACTATTGTTGAAAATAAATAATTCAAAGTACACAAATGAGGAAAAATTATGCCGTTATTGAGTATCTTAATTATTATGCTATGACTGTAGACTAGATATCAATAAAACATTGTTAAACTGTTAAATCTCTGAAATATTTTTTACCGTAGAGTTAAAAACAAATGAGCTGTAAAAGTAACCCAAACTGTTACGCTTACAACTAGTCTCACACAATTATTTTGGCAATATGGTTTATCCCACAAGCGTCGTAAATTACCAGCAGACTATATAGCAAGCTTTATTATCAGGTTAGCAGTAACCTGCACGTTTATGATGTTTTCCCATTTGCATAAAAATGTTATTTTTATCTTGTAAAATCCACAGGGACCGAGCCTGATCCCGACTCATTTTTACTTACCTATTCATTTATTTTTCAAACAAAGTTGAAGTCGCATCTGCCGTAATATGTGCATGAATATTTTAAGAACTGACATAGAAAAGTCCCGCTGTATTAAAACTAGAAATTGCATTTGAATGTTACTTAAAAAAATTAAAAGTAGTTCAAACTTTTTCAGTGATTTGTTTTTAAAATATAATAACTCAAAACTTTTATAATTAAATAAAATCTTTTGCTAGTGCATATTGAACTATGATTAAAAATCAGTAGATTTAAAATTAGGTTAATTAAAAGCCACAACTTATGGCAGACAAAACGTTGTTCCTAAACCACGGTGGTGCATAAAAAGCATTAAAGTATATAAGAAGTGACTATAAAGTGTCATAACATAGCGTCTCTTGAATATGCGACCTTTAGTAACTTGAGTTTTTACACTTTAGTATAAGTCACCATAAAAATATAAAAGACTAAAATAAGAAAATAATAGCAATATAATCCCGGGACCAATTTCAAATCCATATTGGAGTTAACAGCACTATAACGGACAAAGCCAGGAGTCTAATGCCAGCAAAATTGAATTCCACTGCAGTCTGCTTTGGAAAATGTATGTTATGAAATAGTCAGGTGCAAACAAATTTTATTTTCGATGTTTCCTTTTCTTATGAATGGGAGTTAATTGAGGAAAATGTGCTTGTGATACTTGTCAAATGTCAAGATTATTGTCTAAGTATAAGTAATGATTTAGGAAGAGGAAATAAATACATAAGTCAGCGGTGTATTAAATTTTTTCGATTCACAATAAACCTCTGAACCTTAGATTTAGACGTCATAATATTTATTCAAGTGTTTTTAATATAAAATTTTCATTTTATTGTATTTTAGTGTACTTCATTTTTTTATTGTTCAGAACGTGGTCATTTAAGACTTTAATTTTCCCTAGAGAAGTGAAGAAAATTTCCTTGTTTTACCAATTTTACTTAAAAGCGAGGAACTGAATATGAAAGAGGTAATGAAAATTTCTGAACAAGCTACGGAAGTGTGCCAGTATCTAAATTAAGTACTCTCCATTGTCTTTGCATATTTTGGTTCGTACTGAAAATGTCAGCCTTATTTTCTAAAGTAGAATGTATGATATTTAAAGTTTATAGTTTTTGATCATGAATGTCTCATTGTTTAAGACTGAAATGATTACCTGTTTGCAAGAACAAAAGTGTTGGATACTTACTAAATGTCATGTATCACACTCTCTAATTAGTTCCTTCTTTTTCTGGTTCATTTTTTTTATATTTCTTTACGTTGCTGTTTATTTTTTAACAATACCATTACTTCACGCTTGTTTAAATATATTCTGATTAACATTCTTAATTTCTAAATAAAACATATTTCCACTTAAATGTGTACTGCAGCTTTCACACAGGGGCAATACATTCGAATTAAAATTAATTGTTACAAGATAAATTTGAAACTAAAAATAATTTTTTACTCATCTTTGTTATAATTTAACAGATTAAAAGTTATTTATTATATTATCTTTGGCTGCCTCGTTAGTCTAGCGATTAGCGTGTGAGATTGCCAGTCAAAAGGTTTCGGGTTTGATTCTCAGTTTGGACCAAAAAGTGCTATTGAGTTTTTTTAATTATAGAAAAGCTTAATAACAGCCCGGAGTTCGAAAATTGGGGTCTTAGCCCTCGTGTCTCGCACAGCACGTTAAGTCATCGATCCCAATTATCATGAACATCTATTTCAATCATTATTGAAAAGTCAGTGTCCTGAATTATACTGATAACTTTTTTTTTCGTGTGGAAACCCCCTCGGGCCGTCACCACACATCCCTCCTAGTGCCTGCCCACTATCGCGGGTACAATCTACAACTAAACTCTCTATTTAGGCGACGTACGGCACACGCGGACGTCGCCTCCTCGCAGCTGGCCATTGTAGCAGATGGAGGGGAAAGCCCGTCCCGTCCACTCACGGTCACACTCAAGGCGGCATGAGGTGCTGGTATGCACGCCTCCGCAATTATACTTACTGATCACTAGTTCAACCTTCGAACTCAGTTCAGCCTCAGGGTTGCGTAGATCCAATGCCAGTCACTCCCTGGAAAAGCTGATATTTAGGTAAAACTGGTTAAACTAATAAACGACCCCAAATAATCATGGCAATAATAAAATAAATAAGAACAACAATGTTGAAAGATTATGTAATTTTTTGCAAAAGAGCAGACGTACTACCTGATGGGAAACGACTATCGCCGTGCGTCGATATCTGCAACTCAAAAGTAAGAGTGCTACCACCCTTTCAGTCCATTTCCCTGAAATCAGGCAAAGAATTTGAGTTCTGGTAACCTCAATCATTCAATTTAAAGTAGTATAAGAACTGCTTACTACTGATTTTCTGTGAAGCCTTAGTATAGATCACAACATAACTCTTCAATGAAAGAAAGATATATAAGCTATGACAATACCATCTGGTACAAAAAACCAATTTCGTTAAGTTGCATCATATTTTATCACTTGAAATGTAAGGTTTGTCAAACTCATAAACATCTTTTTTATTTTATTATATGGCAGACGACAAAATAAACGGAAATGGATACATTCTTCGAAGAAGAAAACAATGCAATCACAACGAAAGCTTACTTTATAGTCGTTTCATTGCAGTGAGTTTCTACTTAATTGAGTGAATACATTTTAATATTATAACAAAAGAAAAACAAATAATTAGTTTTAGAACATCTTACTTTTGTTGCGTAATACAAATGGAGTTTTATTTGATGAAAGATTATTTCAATCTGTGACTTCAGATCCAGTGTACAAACAAGTTTTTTTTTGTATAAATCTTTGTTGTTTTAAGCATCATTAAATAATTAGGATAACAAGTAGGATAACAGAAGTACAGTACAGTACTAGAATAATGTTTTTTATCTTAAGATCATGAGACTTCGTTGGTCTAGTGGTTAATGTACACCGGGACGGCCTGCCGATTCGGTAGCGGCCTATAGGCCCATCGTGTTGCTGGACGAGGCAGGTAAGTTGTTTGAGAGGATACTCTCTGCCCGTATCGCTCAGCACCTCTGCGAAGTGGGTCCCGATCTGTCGGACGCCCAATTCGGTTTTCGAGCGGGGCGTTCGACAGTCGATGCCGTGCTGCGCCTCAAGGCCGTTACCGAAGAGGCGGTGAGCTGCGGCGGCGTACTGTTGGCGGTGTCGTTGGACATCGCCAACGCATTTAATAGTCTGCCATTTAGCTGCATCAGGGAAGCACTTCACTACCACGGGGTGCCAGAGCACCTGAGGCGGCTTGTGGCAGACTACCTTGAGAAGCGTACCGTCATGTACGAGGACCGAGATGGTGTTCTGCGGCGCCGGCTCATGTCGTGCGGTGTTCTGCAGGGGTCTGTCCTCGGACCACTTCTGTGGAACATGGGATACGACTGGGCCCTTCGAGGTTTTCTTCCCCCCGGGCTGGGTATAATTTGTTAGGCCGATGATACATTAGTCACGGCCGGGGAGCGAACTTTCAAGAGGCGGCACGCCTGGCCACCACAGAAGTCTCTTTGGTGGTCGGGCGTATTGAGGCACTGGGATTACGAGTGGCCCTAGATAAGACGGAGGCCCTTTTGTTTCATGGGCCCCGTCGTGGTCCACCACCCAGCACCTCTATCGTAGTCAATTCGGTCCTCGTACCAGTTCAGGCCCAGATGAAGGACCTGGGCCTGATCCTCGACGGGAGGTGGCTCTTCGATGAGCACTTTCGACAGCTTTCTCCAAAGCTGGTCGACGCTGCCTCTGCCCTTGGGCGACTTTTGCTGAATTTGGGTGGAGCCAGCGTCGCGACGAGACGGCTATACACGGGTGTTGTCCGGTCAATGGCGCTGTATGGTGCGCCGGTGTGGGCGGCGGCTCTGACCACCCAGAATAGGGCTCGCCTCTGGCGCCTTCAGAGGATATTGGCGGTTAGAGCCATACGGGGTTACCGCACCGTATCGACGGAGGCTGCGTGTGCCTTGGCCGGAACGCCGCCGTGGGATTTGGAGGCGGAAGTGCTCGCCGAAGTTTATCGGCGGACGGCTGACTTCCGGGCGAGTAGCGGCATACGGCCCCTGCCCGAAGAGATACGCGAGTGGCGTGAGGCTGCTCGTCGAGCCACGATGGCTCGTTGGTCGTTCCGGTTGGGGGCCCCACGTGCTGGTTTTGCCGCCGTGGAGGCTCTCGACACACGTCCGCTCAAGACATGTCCGCGTGTGCCATACGTCGCCTAAAATAGAAAGTTTACACGTAGATGGTGCCCGCAGTAGCGGGCAGGCGCTAAGAGGGATCTGGATGTCGTAATAGCAGCTGTTCCCGGATCCCTCCTATGTTAGGCGCAGAGTGGCACACCGTGTGGTTTTAGTCGGTCCGATTCCGACACACCACCCCGCCAGGTGGCCAGGCGCGCCGCCTCTTGAAAGTTCATCCCCCGGGCTGTGACCAATATGTCATCTGCGTAACAAATTACGCCCAGCCCCGGGGCAAGACGACCTCGAAGGGTCCGTTCGTATCCTATATTCTACAGGAATGGTCCGAGGACAGACCCCTGTGGAACACCGCACGCCATGCGCCGCCGCCTCACAATACCATCTCGGGCCTCGTACGTACGGTACGTTCCTCAAGATAGTCTGCCACAAGCCACCTCAGGTACTCTGGCACCCCGTGGTAGTGGAGTGCTTCCCTGATGCAACTAAATGGCAAACTATTAAATTCGTTGGCGATGTCTAACGGGAAAGACATTGCCCTTAGTTCAACTTTTGAATTCAGTCATTCCCTTGCAACCACACCTAAAACTTACCGAACACACTACTATTGAATAGTAAATTTCCGACGTTTTGTTTATAAAATATAGATTAAGCATGTAATTAATATAATTACAGTTGAGATACTATAAGAACTTGCTCGATTTTAATTGCGAGCTATGTACATTCTCTATAAAATATAAAACTTGGAGACAGGATGAGAGAGTATAAAAGTGTGAATGTCGGGCCCCAGTATTGCAGGTTAAAAAATGCAGAAGCTCTTTACTCGAGTAAACATTGCTTTTGTGGGCAAAGATGACATTGCGGTAGTGTCACATCCAGAGATATATGTATTATTTTCTAAGCGATCCTTATCTTCCTTATAGTGTAGACTTGTTTTACGGTTGTACATGTTTTGAATACGACTTTTAAGAGTAAAGATATGTAGAAAGTTTCATATTTTGTCAACCGTTAACAATTGGGTGGAGAGACGTTATTCTCTGATAACCTGACATCACACATTAAAATTACAGCCCTTGATAGTTTACTACTGGAGTTAGTTAGACCTCTCCTTAGAAACCTCATTCAAAAGAAATATGTTACCAGTATTTAAGATGACATGGTGGTGAGTATCAATGTTACACCATCATCACTTTCTCATGTTGATAACAACATAAAAATGATAAATGATTTTATTTAAACTAGTTTGCTCAAATTTATCTCATGACATTAATACACTTGTGGAAATCCTCCAATTAAATTCTGCTCATGTCTCCAAAAAGTTTCAAATAAATTATCACAATGGAACTTTTCAAATCAATTAAACCGTCTGGTTCACAAACACACCAACTTTGTCTTTGCGATATAATCGAGGATAAGTCTGCTTCCTTTATATTCTGTGGACTAACGCTAATTAGTCTGCAACTTTATTTCTCAAAAGTTCACGAACTCAAAATCCTGAGCAAGTTTGGTTCTTGAATTTGCTACCTTTGTTTTGTTACCTATACTTATAGATAAATTAACTTTAAGTTCCTTAATTGAAAACCTTTCTTTTAAACCATAGCGAAAATTTATTTTGTTGTTTTGTTTTTTTAAGGTCACTTTAAAAACAAACTTGCATGTACTAGCCGCATACCTTACACAGAAAATACACTTCTTCGAATTATTATATATAGGGTGGGTCACGAATTAGTTAACATTTGAAAAAATCATATAGAAAAACCACTATTACTATTATAAGAATTGTTTATTTACAAAAAAGCTGGAGTTTATTTTTTAAAAATTACATCGTCTAAATGACCACCGTTTCGACGTTTGCACTTTTTTGATGTAGACACGATTCTTCAAATAACCCCATAAAAAGAAGTCTGCTGGGGATAGATCTAGACTTCTGGGTGGCCATGGAGTATCACCTCATTTGGAAATCAGCTTTTCCGGAAACATGTTTTTGACCACCGGCAGGGATACCTTAGATGTGTGACAAGTGGCTCCATCTTGTCAAAACCATATGTTACGATTGTTGCCAGCAAAAATGACAGTAGCATCGGTCTCAAGAACTCCTGCAATATGTTTGCGCGGGTTTTAGATTTAAATGTAAACGAATTCTTGCCCCACGATATACAATTCCCTCACTCTCACAATTCAATGTGACGATTATCCGGCATGACCGAGGTGAGATCAGGCGCAGGGCCGATGGCTTTTTGTGCTCTGCAAGGCACAGAAGTTAAAATAACAACTCCTAAACTCTAGGCTGTTATTAAGTATTTCTGTAACCAGAAAAAGTCAATAATAATTTTTGACTCAGCCTGGAAATCGAACCCGAGACCTCTTAATCAACATTCGTATACGCTCACCGCTAGACCGGCAAAGCAGTTTATTATGTTATATAATATTATCTATTGTAATATTAAGCACGATTTCTAAGTGATATGTAGTCGGATGATGAGAATGGCAATATATTGCTGTATTTTTAGTTCTAAAAATAAAAGTCAAACAATCAAATTTAGATTTAGATATAGTCAAGAGCTATGATTACAGCCTAAATACGCCATAAATAATAAAGCTTTAATGAAAAACTGATGAAGCAACTTTATTCAGTGCCATGCCTTCAGAGCTAATTTGAATGATCAGTGTTTGTATTTTGTCCTAAATGTTTATTATTTTAGAGAACTGGCTACTGTAAAATTAGTTATAGAAGTTCGCGTAATACTTTTAGACTCAATACCATTGACGATGTTTGTTGTTCAGAATATCCGCTATTTAAAATGTATAGTAAGCAAAACTTGTATTTTGGGTACTAGACAACTGATATAAACACAAACATACTTTTTTTGTAAATAATACATATTATGTATAGGAAACATTGAAACTCATTAAAAAGCATATATTCGCAGATCATACAAAAACACTTAGTCCGAGTCAGAAATTGAACTCAAGAGCTCAAGCACAGCAGCCGTACACGCTACCACTGCTCAACCGTGGCAGTCAACCATAGAACGAGTATATAAAAAAATGATTTTGTATAGTACAGATGGCAAATAAATATATGAGTCAACTAATGGATAGTGAGTGCAGCTGTTTTCAACCTTTGATGTGATTGATCAATACATAAGATTGAAAGAAATTCCTAACGGAAGGTAAGGGAGGTAATGAGAAGCAGTACGAACAAACACATTATAATAATATAGGTATATTTTCGATTGTCATGAACTTCTACGACAGACATTATATGGAAGTCAGTGTCCTCAAATATACAGTCAACTATTTCAACCTTCGAATTCATTTCAACCTCAGAGTTGTGGAGGTTCAACACCAGACGCTTTGTGTAAAAATTGATAGTCACAAAAAAGCGATTGAACTAGTAACCGACCTCAAATAATCTTGGGATTAAAAATAGCTAAGAAGATGATGATAATGATTAAAAAGTATATTATACATGAAATGTCTTTACAATCTTGATAAACAACATTATACTTACACAACGCATAGCTCGTTTAACAATTAACAGATACTAAGTTCGATAATTGGATAGGGCTATATTCAATTATGTTCGTCTGATGTTCTAATCACATAATGCTGACTAATAATATAATTGAATACCAACATAGGTTACATGATTTCAGGTGGAAATAACGCCTAGGTGTACGTTTCGGCGAATTATAGGCGTCAATAGTTTTAATAATTCTCTTTATCATACCATATCCATTGTAACTGAATTGTATAACATGAAATATAAAAATATGTAAAAATATGACTGTCTAGTGGGTCTAGCTGTTAGCATATGTGATTAAAGATCAAAAGTTTAGATCAGACCAAACAGTGTTGTTGATTTTTTCATACAAGAAATTATTTACGGCAGACCGGGGTATGGAAGTTCATGGTGTTTCACACCCATATCCCAGAGAGTACGTCAAACCATTGCTCCCGTAACATATACGGCAATCGTTACTGGGATGTCAATGCAATCAAATATATCGACAATTAGTTCAACTTTCGAATTCAGTTCATCGTTAGAGTTATAAAAATATCTGATCATGTTGCCCCGTGGAAAACCTAACAGTTAAGTAAAACCAGTTCAATAACAGCCAGCTCCAGATAATCTTGCGATTAATAAAAGTTACCGACCTGACCGGGGCAGTACTATAATCTCACAAACCAAACTAAAGCGACAGCACCCACGCTGTCGTGTTTCGATGGTGAGTGCGACGCCACGATGACTGTCATGTGTAACGTCCCCTGGCGGGGCGTGAAGAAGCATCTTACTAGGCCACCCTAATGTGGGTCACCATACTGCATTGTCTGCATTCACAATGAGTATGATGATCACAACCCTTGGATTCTATTCATGCTTTACATCAGGCAGAATAGAGTTATTTAAAATAAAGAAAAAACTAAAAAATGTTTAATGTGTTCATAAGGTTTCTTTTATTTACGAGTGTACCTTTTGAATTCTTGATATTGAAGTATTATGTGCCCTTTCATTTTGGAATGGAATAATGCATTTTTGAACAGCTCAGGTGGAAAGTATCCCACCACGCGTTAGTTCTTAGAGAATTTATATCTAATTTTACTGGACCACCCAATGAGGCGAATTTAAAGCACCTCTAGTAATTTCCATGAAAGTAAAATGTAACATTCCTTCTAAAAAGTAAAAAATATTTTTTTATAAAAATAAAAGTTTACACATAATTTGTTCTAAGAAATATTTAATGCTGATAGAATAACATCACATGACATCAACAACCTTGAATATTCCACTTCTGAATATAGACCTCTCCTTAGAACAGAAATTTTGACCTACTAAACTATAAAATTATATCCTTACTATATATTTAGAAGCAAAACAGTGAAGAAAAATCCTGTCATTTTTGATGCCAGCATTCTTTTAGTGGTTACAAAAGCTTATCATTCTAATTAAGTCTGGTCAAGTGTGCACCCTTAAGGTTGCATTTAATTAAAGATCACTTATTTGATAAGTTTCCTGCCAAGATTTAAGCGATTAAGTACTCTGTTCAAATTCTGCTCACGTCCAGCTAGGACGTTAGAGATTGTAATAGGGGATATTAGAAGACTTCGTATTAAAATTCTTGTATTAAGTTTTACAACAGTTTTAACTTTCTTGTTATCATGTTAAATTGTTTATATTAAGGCACTGGCCTATTAAGTGGCTGATTGCATGTTGAATGGTCGTCGTCTTCAGCGCATAGAGTCTAATTGAAGTATTGACTTTTATTATAGATAGTTATATAAAATGACTTTTATTGCATTCGTCTGTATAAGGTTCATCAATTACATAAAAGCTTCTTCTAAAATAGCATAAGGATTACTCCGTTGATATTTTCTCTGGTTTCATGTACGTTTTTGCGCCTGTTTCGCTTTTTAACGTCCTAGTGACATCGGATTTTAATTAAAAACGTTACAAATACGTCATAAATTACACTTTAATTCCCTTTTGGTTAAACAAAATTTTTTTTTTCCAAATCAAATAGTTCTGTCTAGATGAATATTTAATCTATATATTAATACGTGATGCAAAAATTTAGGACACCTTTTTACGAAAATTGCGCCGACGCAGGAGCATAAAATTTAACACACTTATAGTTTATGTGTAGGAGAAGTGCAGAACGCTATTATATTTCAATAATAATGCTTATAAAGTACATTAAATCAATAAATAAAACATTACACACACTACCATACATTTCACACACACATACATACACAAGTATTTGTACACACCATTTTGTGCATAGACATAGAACACTGACATAGACATATCAAAAAAAAAGTTTTATTTGCCTCCTTTAATATAAAAAAAGATTTGAATAATAATGCATAAAAAGTACATTAAATCAATAAATAAAACATTACACAAACCAGCATGCATTTGACACACGCATACACAAGTATTTGTACACGTATACATACTCTGTGGTCAAATTGTCTCTTTTGTTTATTATAGACATAGTTGAATGTCAAACAGAAAAGTTTTATTTGACGAATCCTACGTGAAATACTGAGCGTTTATACAAATTTATGTAATATATACATATATATAAGTTGTGTAGCAGTAAGATACGGACTTTCATTATATGCATAAAGAAAGTTCTGTAGCAGCAATCTGCAATAACAACATTCAGGTACAAAAAAAATATAATTTGCTATTGCTGGTTCAAAGCAATTATTAGTAGTTGTAGTATGGAGTTTACGATTTCAGTAATTGTATATACTTCAGGATAAATAAGTGATTTTGAGAGATACGTACATTTAAATGTGCTCTAAATGTCATTCCAAATGTTTTTTTAAGTTATGATTGTGGATTAATGGATTTAGAGTGCAGGTTTTGCAATGCGAAACATTTTGAATCTTAAGTGACTTTAGGCGTCCGAACTGCATTCACTTCATGCTGTCACAAGGGTAAAGCAATATTACCACCCTTAAGTCAAAATGAATATTTTAAATCATTGTACTCATTGACTTACTTCAAATGAACCTTCAATAAAAAGTAAATCAAAAAATTATTTAGAATATATTAGGAAATGTAATTCATGTTTTGCTATGGTTAGCTCAGAAGCCAAAGTTGCTAAGGTAGGTACAAGTGGAGTGTATTATTTCAAAATATATGATGTTTTTTATCACAGATCAGGCCCAATGACTGCTGCATATGGTCGCTCACCATGTTATGCACAATTATATTTTTATGATGTTGACACTGCTATTAATTATAGATTACAAGAACGTATTAGTCAAACATGTAACAACAACATAATGCGTGAAATTTCACTGGAATTGGATAAAACAGTCCAAAAAATTGGTGTCTTATTAAATCGGCCAGTTTTTACTCATGGGCAATTGTATGTCGCAGCAAGTAGAGTTCGTTCATTCGCTGGCTTAAGGTTTTATATATCCGAATATAATGGCCAAGGACATTTAGCAAACGATGAAAGAATTTTTACAAAAAACATTGTTTTCAGAGAAGTTTTAAATCATTAATTATATTATTGCAATATGCGATAATAATAAAAATGTTTTTTTTGTTTTGCATCCTCTTATAGCATGTTTTGTTTCAATAAACATTTTTTAAATAGGTATTCTTTATTTTACTTTTTTGTAATTTCATATAATTTGTTCAAAAAAGAAATTGGCAAATAACAGTCTTGGTCAAATCTGTGGTTATAGTAATTTTGGTTTTGGACAGTAGAACCTTAATAATGTTTGAATATTATATTTTAATAATGTATATTAAGTCACTTACAATTTAAATTGATTATGGTCGAATTTCGACCAATGGGCGACCACTAGTACTAATAATTGAATTATTTATTTTTTAGGACGCATTTCTAACATATAGGTACGTCATTTTACAATTGCTATTAACATTATTTTTAATTATTTAGCGTTTTTAACTTCTCGATATTAAAAAACGACCAGACCAGTTTGGAATGACCTAACTTTACATTGATGCACTTAATTTGCACGGGTTGTTGCTGAAAAGAAAAGAATTTCCTTGTGTACAACATTATAATTGAGATCGCAAATGTTTTGGTTTAGACCATCATTTAAAATGATCTAAATAATATTTTCTAAATAGTTCAGGTCAAGAATCTGTAATGTAAATTTGCAAATTAATATTACTTCGATATGACATGCACCACTTGCATTAATAAATTTTTGTCTTTTTTTTCACGTCACAATGGAGTAATTTTATGGTATGATTTTCATGTTTGGAGATAGAACGGAGACTAAAGAGTGATATAGACTACTTTTTACCGCAGTAAAACATCTTCTTCCCATTAGAAGACCTTTTTCTCATTAGTTTGAAATTGTATTTCCTATTGAGCCACTGAAAAATTACATTGTTAATTGAATGAAAAATTGTACATTTCTAGACCAGGAGCCCATACAAAGTAGTCGATGTCCTTTAAATGTATATGTAATAATGTTAGTAGCTCAGGGCCACTATGAAGCTGGAGGTCAGGAAATCTCTAGTACATACTGTGCCTATCATCGACACAATATGTATTTGAGGCTAAAATATTGAAAAAAAATGGTTGTTTACGTCCCAATTTTACAGGAAAATCTATAATCAAATTTATTATTTATTTATAGCGCAGCCAATAATTGGATAAATTTCTCAATATTATTTAATTGAAATTTTCGTGCAGAACCTTGTACATACGAATTCAAATCAACCGTAACTTTTTTTTTAAAATATCTATTTCATTCACTTACAACTATTCAGTTGAGTTTAATACTACAAGATAAAAGCTAGGTATAGTTTTCTAATTAAGTCCCTCCTTAATTTAGTATCTTTATCAAGGAACCTAGCCGAACAAAGCAAGGGAGACAATCTTAGTGGAAAATAATTTTCTATGACGATTCTAGTAATTTGAAATTGTTGGAATATAAATTGTGTTTACTATTATTTCGGTTCCCATTTATTTGTTAGTTTAAATAGAAATTTGAAATCAAGATGAACTATGGCTCGCTTTATAGAGGAGACTCAGAATACAGTTTATAATGAGAAAGCATGCAATAAAACAATTAAAATATTTAAAATGAGATGTTTATGTGCATGAACTTCGATATTAAGACCAATAATAAAATATTTTTTGTATCAATTTTTCATATTCATATTTTGTTTTAGTAATCACTAACAAAAAATGTAATTTTGTTAAGCATTTAGTATTACAGGAAAAAAAAGTTGGATAAGTTCTTGTTAAAGAACTTTGTTAAAGTTTTGTTAAATAATTAATTAAGAAATCGTTACATTCACTAACTAAACCTGTCTTGACTGTACCTCTATTATAAAGTTACTGTTAAGACAGTGAGCTAGATGATTAGGACGCTTAGTCTGAAATTAATAATTTGAAAATTACTTATCTCTCTTAATAAGAAAGATAAAACTTTACACATCGTAATATTGACATAGACAACTCAAGTCTCCAATCGTGTTGGATAGCCGTTCTATTAGATTGTGAGAGTGAGGGAACAGAGAGTGCACCTGTGTTTGCGCACACACTTGTACACTATAGTATCTCCTGCGTGGTGGGCTGGTCTCCGTTGAAACTGGCTGCCGTTGCCAAGATCAGCTTGGAGAACATTAAAAAATGGTCCACTCGTATAGTATAGAATGTCATAAGCGTATAAATTTTATTTGTATTCAGAACAAAAGTTATAACACATTGAGATTTTGTAGAAATAATGAGTATAAATGGATAGATTTAGAAAGGGAGCTGACGTGGCGAAGCATCGTACGCCTGCAGGTGATCTTCTATTTATGGTCTGTGGTATAAGATGTCTTCAAAATGTATCAAAATACCACAAATATAAAATCCAACGTTTAATCACACAATTAATGCAGATTAAATAATATGAAATAATAATATAACATTGAATGCTTTCATATTTTACCTTGGCTGGTAAAATACTAATTATACCCTCACAAGCGTTTACAGATCTACCATCCAAGGTCAGAAATATTTACATATTAATTCAAAGCACGAGTAACATAATACCTTTGAACCTGCTATTTGCTCGAATAAGAAATTCAAGTCCACCCTACTAGTAAAACGCAAAAGTGCAACGTAACGACTAAGAGCTAACGAGGGATCGTTACAGTACGTGCACGCCTTTAAGCGATATTACTCTGTAAAATGCTGTTACAGCATCTGGACACTGTAAACTGAAGTAATTGTTAACCTTCTGTCTTTAGCTTGTATCAAAGCGGCCATATAACATAGTACCAATTCAGTGAAATAGTCACTTTCGAGTCTTGTAAGGATCTTCTTTCAATTATTCAAAAAATAGGGTAGGCCAAGAATTCGTTAACATTTAAATCTAACATCTCGCGCAAACATGTTACGGGGGTTCTTGGAACCGATACTACTGGAATTTGCTGGCTACAATCGTAACACACAGTTTCAATAAGATGGAGCCACTTGTCACACTTCCAATGAGTCCCTGCCGGCAGTCAAAGACATGTTACCGGAAAAGCTGATTTCCAGAGTGGCGACATTCCATGGCCACCCAAAAGTCCTTAGATGAGTGCAAACGTCGAAACGATGGTCATTTAGACGATGTAATTTTTAGAAAATAAATTCTGACTAATTAACATTCTTGTAAATAAACATTTTTTATAATATATCAAATGGTTTTTGTATAGAATTTTTTCAAACGTTAACTAATTCGTGGCCCACCTAATATATTTGCGTTTGGTATGTAGTGTCGCATTGACTGAAATGGCATGAATCTCACCTCGCATCCATCGTTACACTTGCGTTTTATCCACATGCTATCGTTTCTGTTCCACTCCTTTTCACGGTTAACTTTTTCATCTATTTTTAGTTGATTAATCGTATTTAATCTGTGTTTTTAATAGAACAGTAAACCGGCGAACATATATTAATACTGTTTCCGCTATCTCATTACTGTTCGTTCTTTACAATTTAGTCCACTTCGCTATGATTTGTTAAGACATAAACTCAGCTTAGCAGGATGTCTTGAAGACACGCATTCGAAATTACTCTTACACATCATTTTTAAATTTAGAGATAGGATTTAAAATTACAAGACTGTGCTTATATATAAATAGTCATCAGGGTCTACTGGGGGATCGGGGTTACATTTTAGCTGGAGAGGAGATAGTGCCCAAAGCTTTTAAATAATGTATTCTCTTGTAAGTCCACCAAGACTTCTTTACTCAGGCTAGCAGACCTGATTGTAAGTAAGCCAGCTCGACACTGGCAGGAAACTAATACCTGAATGCATGGAAAGGCAAGACAAATATATCTTTAGTTAATTGAATACTCAATTTTATATTCTTTTTGAAGTTTTAAGTATTATTAACTACTTTAAATTTTACTAAATGAAGAACGTTTTCCATTACCATATTAACTCAAACACAAAATATTTATGTTTTTACACAAATCTTGGTGAAATTTAAGTTAGTGTTTTTTTGTCAATAAATATATTATTATTACTTTAGCAAACTTAAACAAGTAATCATTAGGTATTACATAGATTATCTGAAACATTTTTCACGCTGTAGGAAAGAATCTTATAACCAAAGCAATGTGGTCTACATTACTTTGATTATAAGAATTTAGATTTAACTATATTCTGAACAACATTTATTCGTTTCTTTAAAATAAAAGTCACTTCAATTGCCATTTACACTGATAATATTATACAAGAGTTTATTCCTTCACATAAACAGGTAAGACAATGGGTACATGTGAAAATTGCAATATATCGTCAGACAGGAAGGCTCTGTCCTAGCACGAAACGGTTCTAGTGCATCTAGCTTTTATAGTTCCAGCTAGGGTTGTCAGACAATGCACTTAGTTTAATTGAAACAGTAGAACAGCCGTTTCATGCTTTTTGCGGAGTTAAACATTATTTCACCTGCCGTATTAAATAGTTGATTGTATGTACATATAAATGTTTTATTTTAAAATCCTGGCAGGTTCCAGCCAAAGTGACTCTACTCTCTACTCTACCTGATGAAAAGCATGAATAGAATCCAAGAATTGTGGTCACCATACTCATTGTGAACGCAGACAATGCGGTATGGTGACGCACACTATAGTGGCCTGGTGAGATATTTTCTTACACTCCACTTAGGGACGTAAAAGGCATGACAGTGATCGTGGCACTGAAAAATTCTGACATTTATCACAATAACTATCACTTCTACCTAATGGACCTCCATACTCGCAGTTACCATTGAAACACGATAACACGAATGTTACCTTTTAGGTTGGTCTTCTGTGAGAGGGTAGTACTACCCTGGTCGAACCGGCTCGTTCATACTGAATGCAGTGTGGCTCTAATATCTTATACAGGAATATTTATTAAATTTTAATAGTTAAAATACTCACAATTGTAACAGTTATACGCCAATATATACATAAACTCAAATCTAGTTAGCGTGAGTGGTGACCTCGTTTAGAAACCTGACCGCTAAATTACGGTCCTCAAATTCTAAAATAACGGAATTACTATGTCAGTTGAATAATAGTTAAATATGTGACAGGCTAATATATCTTAATTAAATGTATGTACCTACTTAGTAAGGTGGCAATGAAAAGTATAAAAATCAAGGTCCACTTGGTATTACAACGATACCGACTCTATAAAACACGAAAGGTGTTATTACTAAACCATATATTTTTATGTTGCCGTACAAGGAGCATAAATAATTCCTCGTCAATTTCAATTTCAAACTGATGAAATTGATAGACACTTCTTTAATGTACTAAAGAAAATTAGTAAAGAAAAATCAAACAATAAGAAGCTGACTTAGAGAAACCAATAAGGTTGTCTAAATGAAGACATTATATGTATATCTGTTTTTCTTATTCTGCCTGTAATAGGCAACGAAAGCACGAGAAGAATCCAAGTGTTGTAGTCACGAATGCAGACAATACAATACGGTGACTCACATTATGGAGACAGAGCTACATTGAATCCAACACAAACGGGCCGGCTCGACCGGGACGGTACTACCCTCCCATAGAAGATCAGCCTAAAGCAACAGCATCTGTGCTGTTGTATTTTGTTTGTGATCCACTCACCGGTTCGACCGGAGACCGGAGGCTCGGTGGCAGCTGAGGATGTTCGTGTTGTAATTCGGGAGAAGACGAAATGCAACACGGATAATATCAGGCTTGGCAACATACGCCCCGGACCAGAAGCAAGGCCTTCTGTTAGTGCGGTGTGAGTAAGTTGTCCCGTAGCATCAGCCAAAGTCTTGGCCGACGCCGGCAAGATACTCATCGGTTTTGTAAACACCAGAGTCACAATTCTAGCAGTAAGACCGATGAGGTGTTTCAAATGCGTGGGTGAGGGACACACTCACATTAAGAGCAATAATGGTTTGCACTGCAGCGGACTTGTTTCCGCGACTGACTGCGGTCGACCAGAGCACAAGGCGGTAGAATGCTCTGTGGCCCCACACTGCCCAGCGTCTTCGGCGGGTAACAAGCCCGCCAATCACCAGATAGGGCAGGGGGGCTGCAAAACTTCTCTTGATTCTCGGCAGACGTCAGGGGCCAGCCAATCGACTCAGGCTGTCTCTGAGGTCGTACGTGAGTCGGCGTCGTTGCCCATGGAGGACGTTGTCGAGACGGTCTAGCAATGGATCAAGTCTCCAGCCTTTTTATCCAGACGAACCTGAACCACTATGCTGCGACGCAGGATCTCTTCCTACAAACCACGGGACAGTGGTCGTTCGGTGTAACCGTAGTCGCGTAGCCCTATTACGTTCCTTTCCGTCCATACTGGATCGGTAACCAGGACGGCTCCGTGGCAGTCGTCGGCTCCACAAAGACCTTGACATTAAGAGACAAGGGCGCTGGATATGTTGCTGCTTTGATCACCGAATACGATGTATACCTCTCCCCCAACCGGAGTTTGAGCGACTTCGAGGCTTCTTTCGACGACTTGGCGTCTTCTGTTTTATTTGTTAACATGTCTTAAAGCTTCTTATGTTAAAAGTAGACTCTTACCCAGAATTAGGATAATTTTCATACGGAACTAATATTATTATTTATAAAAAGTTAAGTTTTCCATATTTACGAGTATAATTAGTAAGTAGTCTACATTCTATTAGTAAACAAAATTATTATAATTTATGTAGAAAAATGCCTTCGCCCGTTTCTTTTCTTTGTTTCCGGTTTTTATGGCAACCTTAATCGTATTCCACTGAGCTGTATACCAAATGAGCTCGAGTTGTATTCCAAACAACCCGACGGTAGTTTGTTCAAGCGTGCTCCGACGAATGTCGACTTGAAAGAGGATAGTGTTAATTTTTGGACCACTTTTATTTGGTTTGGTTTTATTCAGAATGTTATTTATTTTAAAAGTTTTGTCGATATAATGATGATGAATGATGTTGTATTGTTTTGTTTTGTTTTTAAATCAAAAACCTTCATAACATATAACATCCCAATTGAGTTTGTAAAGTCAATCTATAATAATACGAGTAGTATCACTGACACGAATTGTAAAATTACATGTCGAATGTTCTAACCTGGTATTTTAGTACCTGATAAGGAGAAAAAAGCAGTTCACAAAATTTAAACTATATTAGTAGTATTACTATACTAGCGGAGTAAACTCATGCATGCTTTATATAAAAAATATACAAAAACATACTATATATGTTCTTAGCATCTGAGAATCTCCCATCTTATTTGTTACCCATCGTCAAATCTGTAGTTTGTAGCAATGGGACCACTATCCGCAGTACAACAATTAAATTTAGTCTAGAGATGACACAAATATCGCCGAGTCATTATTTGCCTTACTTTATTTTCTTTTTAGCCTTTCATTCACTTTATCGGTCGTCAGTTATAGTCACTGAATATAAATAAAAAATACAAACAGTTGAACAAAAACCTATTCTTTCTTAAATTAAAAAGCTATGTCAACTAACAAAACAAAAATAGTTGTAAGTAAGCAAACAAAATTTGTAAGTACTGGGAACTAGATGATTCTAGTTCCCAGTACTTACAAAAAAACGAGAGTCTTTTGATCTTTTGAGGCAACAATCCAATCATAACAAATAAATTTGATGGCTCAACGCATTCGGAGGCACGAAGGGACCTGTGTGTAAACAGTGTTCGTCTATTGAAGGCTTGACCGCGCCCGAATGAATCGGTACAAACGTGTGAACCGTTTTGACCTAGGAGAAGTAAGTAAGTTCTTTAGGAAAGTATTCAAAACTTTCAGTATTCATTGAATGAATTCTGATTACTTTTTTTCAGAATAAATTCATGACTTGCCTAACGCTAAGCAGGCACTAATATGTGCTTCTTTTCATTCACAGTTCTAAAGAGGTTACGCAATCAATGTCTACTTCTTTTCTTCCATGTATACTCGTATACTAACAATTTTATCTTTTCTTTCTTGTTCAATTATGCTTTGTTATTTTCTTTTCTTTTATAGCATGGCCAATGATTTTTTTACGTTTCGTACTTTTCATAATTAAATTACTTACCACTTTTTTCTTTTGAAATAAATTCTCAATTGTTTTCTCATTATAGTGTAATAAAATCCAAATCAGCCGAGTAAACCATTATTAAAGGGAATTTCACAACGCGCAAAATCCCATGCGTATGGCGGTCCCGACCAATGAGATATTAATCTACAGTTCTTAGCCCTTGCCCTCGTTATTAACCTCATATAAAAGCGATCTCATAAACTGGCGGCCATTTATCACTAATATAGGCTACTGTTGTTCTCGATAGGGCAGAGCGCTGAGAGAGGTTATGACTTTGTAATATTTTATTACTTGGAATGCTATGAGCTTAAACGTGACTTAGACGTTGTCCGAATAACTCGTGGGTTAATTTTTTTGACCCCTTGTCTTTTCAAAAATATTTAAAGCAAAGTCCTATGTCAAATCTTATAATCAAAAATCAAGCACAAAATTGAAAAAAAAACATCGTAAATTAAAAAAGAAAAATAAAGTTGCATGTGACTTTAGAATATATCAAATACTCGTATGTCATAAACGTATTATGTTTTGCTCATTCTATTAAGCTGAATCGACTTAATTAAATAAAATTCAAACCGGTCCCCACTGCTCAACTCCTATGGTAGTAGCGTATTTTATTACCTACTATTTTTTTAACTACCACATAACTTTTCATATTATCCTTTACTCCTTTAGAGGTGAAAATAAAAACAAAACACACAAATAAACAATAAAATCATCAGCATTACCACATTAGTACAAATAAAGCTTATAACCTATTAGCATACTTAAAGGAATACTAAAATGTTAGGTACTCAAATACATTGTCATCGCAAAAAAACATCCTTATTGGGATCATCGTCTTACAGCGGATCAGTATTTTCCATGTTTTCGGCAGATATGTACATTATTTTCTTATATGTCCTCTTTATCTCATGTATTAGTAACCCTTTAAAGGATTTTGCTAGTAATAGGAAGAGATTTGCCATAATATTTCAATCTGGGTCGCTTTGATCTGCCCATACTTGAATCTTTTTCTTCAGAATAAAAGAAATATTTGGATTTCCATACCCTTATAATGCTGATAATGTTACCTATGTATAAATAGTCCTCATCAGATTTCATTCTTATCTAATAGTCTAGAAAGTACCTCTTTAATTTATTATTTGGTATACATATGTTTATTTCGTCCATGTCCGTACTTCGTACGTATGGTGATGGATTAATAATACGGATTGTCACTATCCCTATTCATCGTGTCGAGTTAGGGAGCAAACAAAGCAAGACAATATTCTTTCAAAGAGACGGAAAACTTAAAAAACGAAAACAAATTCTATAGCAACTCATCTGATCAGCGTAGTGTAGTATGCCAAACTTTTTTCCTGAAGCCTATGACCAGCAGAGGACTGTTGGTAGCTAACTATGCTTGAAAGGCTGTTGGTGTGATGTGATGATGTTTATTCGAAACCTAACAGTACCGAAAGTGAACCAAGCTTACGGTATGTATTTGAGAAACAAAAACATGTGCCTAGTTATACGATAAGAAGATCTCTATAATATGATTGCCAATTTTTTCCCTAAAAATTCATTATTTGTAAAAATAAGTGTAAATTGACGAATTTTGAGGAAATATAGTCTATAGAAGAGAAATTGAAACATTACCATAAAAAAAGTTTTTTTTTTGGAAAACATACATTAAAATAATTTTCCTACAGTTCTGTGAACTGGTGTGTTATTTTGTATACATTGCAGTTGGATTTTAGGTTAGATTTTAGTGTTATCTGAATCTGTTATCTATATAACTGATGGTAATTAAACATGTTTATATAAATTATTACGTATGAATGTGCTATAAGATCGTCAGTTATTCAGTCATAGTTTTCACATTAACGCAGATAATGGTTGTCTATTAGGCATATTATAACTGTAACACCAACGTAATTATTCAATATAGAAGTCAATAGCAATCGACAACCCTACTGGCTCTTGAATAGCTCAAACACGCTCATCAGAGACAATTCAAGCGCGTGAAACGCGAATAGGTAGTTTCTGACCGCACTTACTATCAATATTATGTCGCGTTTATTGGTAATCGCCGAATAGCGTAAACAATGCCTAGTTGTCAATGCCACTATGATATTTGTAATGATATTTATTACCTCGAATACCTCTGGTAAGAGAACGTTCAAGTGCTTCCTTAGTAGTTAGATGTTAAGCAACTTGAGTCAGACCATTCTGTTTGGTTGCAGATTTTGAAATTGAAATTTTGAAAGATGAAAGTATTTACATACATGGCATTCACGAGAAACTGCAATTGTTGATACTCGTTGACGTCAACAATTGTTTTTTTTTTCACACCACCTTATTATAAATTAAATCTGAGAGCTAAATCCAACATCGAATTCTAAATTTCTTCTGTTTTATTTGCTATTGAATATACGTATACCAAACTATCAAATACATTTCAAGTAGCAAGGTTAAATATTGCAAAGTTAAGTAAATCAAAAATTAACTCTAGCCAAACGAGTTTATAGACCATTCTTAACACATTCAAGACGTAAAAGCGATTCCTATTGTTAATCTCTTCGGCATACGGGACTAGGTAGTGGTGATGTAAGTTTGTTAAGAAAGGTTACATATAAAATAATAGTTTAAAAAACTAAAAAAAACACGCTTTTATTGCTAATCGAACTACTAAAAACTAGAAAATAATCTTTAATGACAAAGAGTCTAATATTACAGTAGCAGAAGATCGAACAATCAATCATAATGAATCGCCTTAAAAATAAAATTATAATAAAATTTAAGTTATTAACAGAATAATTCAATTCAGAGTAAAAATCGTGGGGTGCTCGATATTTTAAATATTACAATCATTCTATTGGCAACTAACTATGAGAGGATAGTTATGAATCGCAATTTTAGTCTGTGACAAACTCATAAATTGAGGAATCGAGTAAGTCCAGAACTGTAGGCAGGTGGCGATCGCGTGTTAGCTCTGTCTCTCTTACTCTACTACAGAGGATCTATAAAAGAATTTATTACTCCTGGTGATCCTAATAAGAATAATGGAAAACTATTATCAAATTATCGCATTGTCATCGGTCCTTGAGACATGTGCAAAGTTTCAAGTTGATCAGATTTTTAGAAACCGGTGAAAATTAAGCTCAAAAATGCCGTTATAAACATACATAGATACAACCCGAGCTAATATAAAAGCGTGTTAAAAATTGCTTTATATGTATGTTTACTTTATGAGTATGGAACATAATATTGTATTGGGTGAATAAGGAACATAAAATTCCCACCAAGAGCTTAGAACCCCACGCCAATCTCGCCTGCAAGTGCACCTACTGATCGACGGACGAGCCTGGTAACAAAACTGTTGTTGGCAAACACTGGCAATTGTTTCGCGTCCTATTACGTGGCACCAAAACACTGGCAAAAAGTGACCTCTGCCTACTCCTCCGGGCATACTGCTGTGATTTTATGTATATATGTTATATGTTACACTAGCGGCTCACACCGGCTTCGCACGATGTAGCCGTGCGAAGCCGGTGTGACCGAGTTGGTCGTTCTGCCCATGCATGTTAATCCTCTGATATTTGCTAAGACATTCATTTTAAAGGCATATTGTGAATGGCCATTTTGGTTTATATGAAATGCGCAATTTATCTAATGTATTTAATTAGATACAGATTAATATTATATTTGACAAAATTACTTTGAAAATAAAACCCACTAGTAAATTACATCTTAAAACATAAAAATGGTAACTGTAGGATATAGACACATACATACATTTTTGTAGATATTTTTAAGAAATACAATTGTGTAGTGTTTAATTTTGATATATCTAGTAAAAGTTAGACGGTATTAGGCACATCAAATCAATTTTATAACAAATGCTAAGAAAGTTTTCAACTATACTGTTTATTGTGCTATGCACTAACATCATTTGACATAAAATTACTACCGACAGTCGATATTTATTTACAATGAGTAGTCTTGTTTAGTGCCAAATTGATCCCACTCTGTCTGATGGAAAACATAAGTAGAATCACTATCCTTAGCATGGTGACTTACACTATAGCGGCCTACTGAGATACTAGTATAATCAGCTATCAAAACTAACACATATAGCCGAGATCAGAAATATACGTCGAGACTGTTATTCTGTTGGACGTAAAGCTAAAGATAGGCCTGTTTGACATTAAGTATGCTAATCTATTTTGCAGAAGTAATACTATTATGTATTAGTCTCGTCTAAGAAGGAAAATAAAATGCGATATTTTTCAACATAAATAAGAAGGATAATATAATTATCTGTTGTCAAGATTAAAGTGTATCCCTTGGGATATTCCTTAATTTTGTCTTTCTTATTCCTGTTACAGAAACGTTGGTAATTACAATGTCCTTCGTCTTCAATCCAATAATATTTTATCTCAGCTTATCTGTGAAACAAATACCTACACAAAAATTACTGGATTCTAATATTGAGAGATTGGATTGCGAAATATTTAAGGTACTTTTAATCACGTCTATGTTTAAAGGTATTTTGTAAAGATATTATGAATATAGGCCATAGTTACAGAGGAAGAGCTAACGATTGACAGTTATTTATAGTAGTTATATAATGATGTACGAATGGAAGGATAGATGGGGTTTATATAAGACTGAAATAATTGACGCTCTTTGGAATAGGTCTTCGTTCAACAGTCCACTATTGAACGGGTATATCGGGTATATCAATCTATCAAGGTTGATTGATATAGTATTTATATGTGTATATTCACATATTGTAGTCAGTCAAATAAACGATAGAAGGGTATCACATAAATACCGTGACAGGAGTACTGTCAAATGTTGGCCGTAAATCAGAGAATGCTTGTGGTCATGTGACATTTTAAGGTCACATGCCACGGTAACCCTTTTGGCAGGATGAAATGAGAATAATTTCTCTGCCTATACTGTCCTACATCAAAGTGTAATCCACGTGTCCGCACGCGTATATCGGTTAACAGAACGTTTCATCAAAGATCATGTAGCACAACCATCATAGAACGCTTGTCAGCGTCATCCACCATTCTCTTAAAATAATATGTAATATGACCAAGCCTAACACAACAAATACATTTAGGTTAAGAGAGTTCTTCTCGTTAGTGCTTCTCTCGAGATTCCTTTGTGCTGGGTATACTCAGCCTATGGTCTAGATGCATTTGTCTTATTGTTACCCTTATTCCGTCAGCAAATGTCTAGGCCCATCAAATCAATCTGAAACAAAGCATGGTCCCATCCTCTGCCTCATGATTTGATAAGTGGTTCACTGTGCTACGTCTCTCGTTATTTGACCGTGGCTGCTACTAAAAGTACTTTTAGTACAGAAGAACACCTACCAGATAAAAGACAGAATCGAAGGAATTCATTGTCCATGCAGACACTTACAGTCCTTGAGGCGTACCATTCTGGTAATCCTTGATGACTCGCTTCCAGATATTCCATGCATTCAGCTGGTCGTACCATATCACTCTAACATCGTACTTTACGTTTAAAGGTTTGCACCATTGCCCTTTCAGATCAAATAGAGAGGAGGAAAATATGTTTGAAATCGGTACATTAGTTTTAGACTTTATTTTATACAAAACAAAAATAAAAATCTTTCCATTTTATAATATTAAGTATAGGTATAAATTCGTATGGATATAAATAAAATTAGTAAAATACTTTCGCCATTGAAGAATAAGTTATAATGGTATGTGATTAAGTTCTCGCATAACAAATTCGCTCAACAACTAAACTGTAAATATTAATGTGTTTTGGTTTGGTGACTTCGAAAAAAATAAAAGTTAATTGCTATGACATTGTTTTATTTTAGATCACAAAATAAATGATCAATATAACATATCATATTACTCTATGAGTTATCAGTTTTAAGTAGAATAAAAGGGCAAGTGATATTGTTTTACGTCAACCTAGCATCTTTTATTCGTGGTAGTTAACAGTAATGCAATAGTGTTATTATAGAGTTTTTTCAATATAACAAGAATTGTACTAAGTTTAAATACTATGTATAATTTAAGCATACCTTCTTTGTAAGCAGCATGTAGTAAAATCTTGTAATAATTGTTTCCGAAACAATATAAAAAAATATGTTTTTAAGTCCATTCGTAAAACAAGTAAACATTTTATACATCACATTACCTCTTGACATTAAATATGCCCATTCTTGTATAACGTTGAGAAATATAGAGGAAGATCTAAAATTCAAATTTGAACACTTAAAGAAGTACATATTTCTAAGAATTTCGTTAAAATATTTTTTTTAGCTATGACGGTAACGACAAAATTTTCTAGAAATAAATATGAGTCACGTAATAGTGTCTTGTTTTGATTGGTTCTTCAAAATATTACATCATTGCAGTGTTTTCAGTATTTTAAAAAATCTACCAAATATCGTTACTACTAAAAGGTACGGCAGTAATGCTAGCTTAAGTTTAGCGCTGCATACTTCCGCGCTTAGCCGTGCCTGTTGTATTTTAAATGAGCTTTTCCCCGCAACACGAGGATATCTTTTAAAATGTCACATGACCAGAAGCATTCTCCGATTTACGACCAACACTTCAGTAGAATTATTTCTGTAGGAAGTTTATGCGGTTAGGAAAATGCGATTATGGAGTTGTTTTACTCAGTGGTGCATTCTGGGATAAGGGCCCTAGGTAAACATCTGATTTACTACAAACGTGTGTACCAAAAATTATAATTAAAAAGAAAATATCCGTAAAAGATCGTAAGTATTAAATCCATTTCAATTAAGTCACATAATTTATATTAAAACATATATAAATATGTAAAAAATAATGACACTCAAATCCCAGCATGTATCTACATAAGATTTATGTATAAACACCTTGACAAAGGAATAGTAACATTTAAGTTAAGAATGCGTACACCTATCTGATTTATTACAATAATAATAAAAATCTTAGTAATCAAAAATATAATAATTGTATTTATCGTGATAAGGGCCTGGTTAGGCCTCCTGTCGATTTAGGGAGAGCTTGAAATCACCATAGTGCTACCTAAGGTCGACTCCCAAGGTGGTTTTTAGATTAAACCACATACTCGTGACTCCTGCAGGCAGACTCCTGAAGGCACTATCCTGATAGTAGAAAAAATGAATGATGTCGTGGGACACCAGGTAGGAACGAAGTTCCTTCGGATAATGTGAAATCGACACAATTTGCAAAAAAAATCGTGCTCAATTTTATGTAGGTTTTCTTGATTTTTCTCTTAAATTTTGCTGATTAGTTTTTATTTAAGTACAAGAAAGTATTTAGGAAATTCAGTATTTTAGGAAATAAAATAATAAATTCCTTAAAATAATAAAATAATAAATTCCTTAAAATAATAAAATAATAAATTCCTTAAAATAAAAAAAACATCGTAATTCAAATTTCAACTGAAATAACAAAAAAATATGTATCTTTATTTTTTTTTGTCAACATTATTATTAATTAAAAATTACATAGAAATAGAAAAATAGAAAAAAATAATAAAAACTCATTTAACGGTTTTATTCCACGCACTTTTTTCCACAGATTTATTCCACAGATTTATTCCACGCACTTTTTCCACGGATTTTTTCTTACGGTTTTACTATCACATTTTTTTCAGTTCGGTCCCGCAGCGAAATCCCTATCCCCTCCAAGCCTGCCGTAAGGAACTTCGTTCCAAAAAGTGTCATCATCGTCCTAGTCTTTTTTAATCCTAAGATTAGTCGTGGTCGGCTACTAATTCTACCGCTTTTACGTAAATATCAGTTTTATCCCGAAGCAACTGACATTGAACCTCCACAATCCTGAGAGTGAACTGAATTCACAGCTTGAACTAGTTGTCAGTATACTTGAGGGTACTGACTTCCCTATAACGATTGCCATAAATGTTCATGACAAATGGGACCGATGGCTTACCGTGCTCTCCGAGACACGGGCGTGTAACACCACTAAACTTCTATACTCCGGGCTGTTGTCAAAAATTTTTTGTAAGAAAAACTCAACAACACTTTTTCGTCCAATCCGGGTATCGAATCTGAGACTTCCCAATCGACAATCGTGTACCTAACTGCTAGACCAACTAGAAAATAGAGTATTCTTATAAGCTATTGATTTGCCAAAACAGATTTACTTAATAAAGTCTGTAGAGCTGAAAACTCACGGGAGATTCGTCCAGATTCGCGTCCAGACAAGGTATGATTAATGGCAAGATCGCCACTGGACTATCCACTTCCACGTCGACGAGTGATGTATTGCTCTCCAGTTTATCGTCAGACTTTAAATATCTGGAGATATTTTATGTTCAAAACATATTTATTGAGTCATACATTTATATAAACTGTATTCTATAGTAAAAATGAAAAGTATTTAAATTATGAGTAGTATTAAAATACCTCTCATTTTAATACTACTCATAATTTAAATACTTTTCATTTATAATGTTTAGTTTTCGCTTAGTTTGGACGGTAGTTGTTGGGTTGGTATAGCGGCCGTTTGTTTTCTACTTTCATCGTAATAGTAGTCAGTATAACAGAAAACTTCTTCATGTGTCGTCAAAATTTCGAAATGGTGGTTACCATTTCGAAACTTTGTGACTTTTATGTAGTAAAGTTACAGCCGATAGGACGTTTTTACCTTGTTATGGCAGAAAATTTGGATTGTGTGAGTGAAAACGGGGTCCGGTAATTCTGCCCAGCTCAATTGTCGTGTACTCACCACGCCAAACACTCATATACATGCAAATATCACCAATATTTTACAGTAACTGGTCTACGATAAGGATAACCAAGTAAGTTGTTGGAAGTGTGAAAGTGGGAAGTTACATGCTAATCAGCGTGAGAATTTCGATATCGCGATACAGGATTAGTAGTTACTCCGTAGTTCGTTACTATGTTACCTAATGTATCTTCAATAGATTACGCTAAATAAGGAAGTCACCGCATCCAACAACAATAATTTACATTACAATATAAATTAATTCGTTAATTTCAATAATATTTTAACAATAATAAATTAGTTACAATGTATATTAATAATTTATATTATAATATACGTTGTAATTATAATACTATTATATATAGATTATCTACGTGTGGGTGGATTAATAATCCATTTGTCACCATTGTATTTCATATCAGTAGGTGTCGTAAGAGCCCACTAAGAGACAAAACTACACAGGATAACTGCACTGCAAGAACATGGGAAACTTGACATAAATCCTATACCAATTCATCTGGCCCAATAGCGTGATATAGAAGGCTAAAATCGCCTTTCTAAGACTCTCGTTATGACGTATCTACGTCCAGCAGTGGACTACTGAAGGCTGTTAATGATCAGTAAGTTTAATTTTAATATTTCATCATGAATGCAAGAGACAGAAATAATGTAACACAACACTATAGCCTATATGTTCATTTTTTACACTGGAAAGTTTGTAAACATCGGAGCGTTTTCTAGAATAGAATAGCTGAAAACTTAATAAAATGGACGGTCTGAAATATCCATTAATTCTACCATTTGTTATAAACTAGAATTGTACTTCTATAAAGCGTCTATGTAAAAATGCAATAGCTATCTCATTACAATAGAAGTCAACAATGTCGGTATACCGAGTTTCTTTGTTTAAGTTGTAACGTGCTTCGAATTCCTGAAGATTGAGCTCTCCTTTACGTGTCACTACTTTTAAGACTCAAACAATGCTTAAGCAGAAAAGTTACTGTATACACATAGTTTGTTGTACAACGGGACTTATTCGCGATTAAATTATTTAAAAAGGTTACGATACCTTCTATTCCCCGACCTTTGGAACGGGCTACGCCGCTTGTGTTCACGGATGGTGGAAACTTAGCAATATTTTTTATTTTTTTTTACTTTAATAGCCTGTCAAAGTGACTCCACTCTGCCCGATGGAAAGTATGGACAGAATCCAAAAGTTGTAGTCATCAGTTCATTGCGAATGCTGACAATGCAGTATGGTGACCCACACTATGGTGGCCTATTACGATTTTTTCGCCTCACTTGGAGACGTAAAAGATATGACAGTCATCGTAGCATTGTATTGCACACGCTTACCACGACAACTGTCGCCTCTGCATCAATGGGCCTCCGGTCTCGCACTCACCAACGAATCACGACAGCACGGATGCTGTCGCTATAGGTTGGTCTTCTGTGGGAAGGTAATACTGCATCGGATGAGCCGGCCCGTTCATGCTGAAATCAGCGTGGCTCTACTACCTGGGACATCTTCGTAATGCGCAAGGTGTAGACTATCCACATTTAGTCGCATTGATTATTTGTACTAGATTTTAACGAAAAAGAATGTTCAATCGAATATGCTAATATAGTAGTAATACTTGATATACTCGTAAATGGTTTTGATAGCATACTATAATATATTTACAGTTTGCTTTCGGTTGACAACAGGTTTTACATCTTGTTACGAACTTAAATTTTAATCGGCAAAATGTGAACATTTTAGTACCCCTTTAACTACCCCTTAGGGCTAAAAGTTTATGTATAAATACACGAAATATTTATAGTTTATTAGTACTTAATACTCCAAACACTAAGTAATCACCTACTGGTTTAGCACACATAAAAATGCTGTTTTTGTGTATTAGCCACTAAACTTGATGGACTTTAAACCTTTTTTTTGTGATCCATCAACTTCCAAACATGAGTTTTTGCCACGTTAAAACAATAAATCTATGAAACAGTATACACGTCGAAGCTAGCGAGACAAAAGGACGGCAGCTGTCGATAGCCACATGACAAATTGCAATGTCGCACATTGCCTGAACTTACTCTTTGCAATCAGGTTGTAATAAATAATAGATTCACTTTTGCAGAAAATTTGCAGAGTATAATCATAAATTCCTGGTGCAGTAGCTGCGAAACAGAAACGGTGTCAAAGGCCTTGGTAAGATCCAAGAAAAAGCCTATACATTTTTGTTTTACGTTAATTTATTCACCGCATAATTGACGAAAGATGACACTGCTTCCTCAATTAACTTCATAAGTCCAAAAAGAAACTGATTAGGTGTAAAACAATGATTGTTTTTGAAATGATTAACTAGATGAGAATTTATCATCTTTTAAAAAACCTTCGACAGCACTGGTAGCATAGACATTGGCCTGTAACGGTTTACAAGGTCTCATAATGAATGAATATCTCTAGGAATATAAGATGAACAATGTTTTTTTAAACTTCAAGAAACCTGGCTGATGTGATAAATGCGTTACAGATATTAATGATAGGCTCAATCAGTGTATTACCACATTGCTGCAAAAGACCAACGGCAACACCATCCCATAAGTATTGTTAGTGATGGGTGTCACTACAAGATCCTTGCCTATGTTAGCAATCAAATTATACATAGAAAACACCTAAACTCCGAAATAAATACAAAAACATTCGGTCCTCAAGGTCTCGGGTTTGATTCTGGATCGGAAAACTCGTCTGCTGTACTCAAGTACAGTTCGCTACCGCTGCACCACCGATAACAGTGGAAAACGTAGCTCGTCTATTTGTGTGCTTATTCTCTGCATTTTCAAGTGTAGGGTTTTTTAAAGAATCGCACGACTTACCCACAACAGTGGTAAAAGTCTGCTGATTTGCAAAGAAATTACGTTTTTACCTTTTTTTTTTTTTTTTTTCTTCTTGTTATTTTCATTTACCAGAATTGCAAAAATGCAAGCAATACAAAACTAAATACAGTAACAAATACCTTTTGATTTGCCATTTGAATATAATATTTGTGATATGGAATAGATCTGTATATTTTACTGTTGTACGCTTGTTTGAATTTGCATAATAGCTTTATGAAAGTTACATACAATTACCTTAATAAATTATAAGAACCAATGATTTGTTATTGTACTAATTGAACTAACATTAGTTGATAGTAGATTCTTAGATTTGAATTAATGTAGGTAATGATGGCAAAAAAACGCATAATGACTTTAAAATTCAGCTAAGTTATTTATGTAAGTTTTTCACAAGACAAGTGAATGACTTAATAGTGACCGATTTTCTCACCCTCACGCTCACTTAAAAATTTTACTATCTTGACACCAACACCTTATGATTATATTGCTTACAAAATTTATAGGGCACACAGAATAGTCAGCGTAAGCTCCCAGGTAAGTGTTCGGCAGCATATATAAGGTTGTGTGAACTACTAAATCTGAAATGCCCTGTGTTTAGATTATCCGGGTCCAACTCGAGCTATCGTAGTTTACTTCTCTCGTGTTAATTAATTTACCCCCAAATGCAATATTCCTTTTACCCTGGTATTCTTTACAGGTGTGATTCTGTTATTTTCCGCTAGATGACACCATTTATAGGTTAAATCTATCTGACTGAGATTGATTAACATGGATAAACGATAAAGAAAATCTATTTGATCTATGGTATAGAATCTTAAAGCCAAGTTCATCATTCAACAACTTAATCCTTGTTTATTTATGTCATTCTGTTTTTCTTTTCTGTTTTATAGTTATTATCAAAAGTTTTAACATACTTAGATAGATTAATGTTTACACTTGATTTTTCGAAGTTTTTCACACAGATTTTACACCAATTTACAACGTTTAAAAATCTTAAAATGCAGACAGTGCACAGGTATCAGTGTTGCCCCTTGTAACCTGAACTGTTACTTACTAGCCCCAGTCGCGTATCCAAAACTTCTGTCCAAAAAAAAAATAATTGACAGAACTGTTTTTTTTCTGTGATTTTTTTGAAGATACAACCGACCCACTTCCATTCCATGTACTATTTCTACGTGGGATGTTGTTTACTCTAGTTCGGTCCAAATTTATCGATAGGAGAAGAACCAGCATTACACGCTCAATATTGTATAAATTAGAGCGTAACTTATGCTTCTTTATAAAATTTAGTGATGGTGGTAATATATTATATGGGGGGTCATAACTTTTTTACAGGGCTTTTTACGCTGCGTATGCGTTTAATGGGATAATATAACTCAGTACGGAACTCTCTAAGCTACGGTAAATATCCCAATAAGCCCTGTACCGGTCTGTTCTAAACTATTGAACCTGTAGCTCTCTGTATATGTGTATAGCAGTGTACTTTTGTACGCTAAAGTGTTTACGGTCGTTGGTACAGTTGTCGATAGAACTTAGTTATTTGATCTTTAAAATGTTGAAATAAAAAATTAATGAAAGGAATTTAATTAAAGTTTTTATAATACATATGTAAACATTTTCAGAATATTTTATTGTATTTATATTAAATTAGTTGTAGTGTTGAATCAGGTGTAGAACTTTATCAATACCATAAACTTTTATTCTTAATATTTACTTTGTTTGATTCTTGTTAGTTACAAAGTCTGCTGAGATTCAATTACTGATGACCCACCGAACAATAAACATATTTATTTATTTTGATCAAATATCATGCACGCTAAAATTATTTAAGCATTACATACACCTAAGCAAATACACATCAAAAAGCGAATACCATCTCGCGCCAGCATTTAAATAACTGTTATACTGCTTGCACATCACGAGAGATTCATTATCTTTTGTCAAAAATACCTTGCGTTTTTAAACATTATAAAAATTCTTCCCAAAAACAAAAAAAAGATGGAATGTTCTTTTACTGTGAGCCTTCGATGAAATTTCGTTTTCCTTTACGGGAGAGTGTTCGGTGGTATCGCTGTTTGAATGGCACTATATTAACTTGTGTAAATTACCGCTTATATGCGTCTATAAGTTGGAGTACAAATTGTAACCTATTAATCAGTAAGTTATCTAGTCATAAAAAAATGTCTCAGTTTCTACTTTTACCAAATAATCCACAGATACGAAGAACTGAATATTTTTAGTTAAAAATTGAGTTCGACGAATTATAACGTGATCAATGTCGACTTTGATCATTCTGAACTGAAACGCTGTCTACAGTTACTAAATATGGCTGTACCTTTACTTTAAATATTAAGCAAAGTGGGTTTATTACAAAATCAGATAGAAAAAGAAATGGATTATTTTATTTTCTAGGCCTTTAAAGTTTCTGAAAAGTATATGTACTCGTATAAAAGTATATTAATGTAAAACTGTAGATTTTAAAAATAAACTTGAAATTTAACGATAAAAAACAATAGAATTTAACCGTTGTTAAATTCTAAGTTAAATTGCTAGCTGACTTACTTTTGTAATCCATGTGTCGGTGACTGTACACATGTACACAGTGCTTTCAAGTCCTGACTACACGACTCTCGTATCGATGGCGCTAAGAGCCACGGAACTTTTGATGGCAACGATTCTATTTACAATTTACTTTTTTTCGGATGAGTAAACTTAATGTGATTTTATCTAATAATGGCGACACTTTAAGCTGGTGTTTGTAGTGTTTAAACCGGGTACTATCCTAAAAGTTCGATGAAAATGTAACGAAACGAAAAGTACTATTGTATTGTAAGAAAACCTACTAAGAGTGAATTTCGTCCATTTACAGGCATAGTTAATTGTATTTATATATGTACATTATATATATAAAATTATAATACATTTATAAGCCGCTAAAACTCATCATTTTTCATTTAAGTGATCGATGCAGTGGTAACAGTTGTCATGGTAAGTGTGAGCAATACAATGCCACGATGACTGGCATGCCTTTGACATCCCCAAGCAAGGCGAGAATAAGCATTTTACTAGGCTGTCATAGCGTGGTAAATACTGCGTTGTCTGCATTCACAATGAATATGGTGACCACATTTTTTTTATTCTATTCATACTTTTCATCAAGCAGAATAGAGCCACTTTGGTAGGCACTTAAAAAAAATAAATAAACACTCACTATTTAAACTCGAACTATCTTTGCATGTATAGATTTCTGTGTCATAACAGCTCAATGTTTAATCATTTATATATCTATCACATTGACTTGTCGCTTGATTTAGTTGTATACAAGTGATTTTAGCCGCTGCATATATTTTAGAGTCCCCAGCCCTTTTTTTAACGTGTGGAAACGTCACCCCACCGGTGTTTACGGTGGGGTGGTGCGCCGGAACCGGACCGACTAAAATCACACGGTGTGCCACTCTGCGCTTGACATAGGAGGGATCCGGGAACAGCTGCTAATACGACATCCAAATCTCTCTTGGCGCCTGCCCGCTACCGTGAGTAGCATCTGAGGGTAAACTCTCTATTTTAGGCGACGTACGGCACGCGCGGACGTTGTTTCCTCGCGGCTGGCCATTGTAACGGATAGAGGGGAAAACCCATCCCGTCCACCCGCGGCTTCAGTCAAGGCGGCATGAGGGGCTGGTAGGCGCGCCTCCGCCGCCCGTTTCGCCGGCGGCGTATTGGGTCCGAGTGGAGATCGTCCTTCCGGGTCTTTTCCGCCGCCTCCTTCCGCAAAATTACATCTTCGCAGTAGGTTACGACCGCGGTAAACCAACTATCGCTACCAACCATGGAGGGTATGACGGCCGGTAGCGACAGATGTCCTCCAATAACTGCAGTGATGACACCACGTTGCGCCGCCCACGCGGAATAAACCGCTAGCGTATGCTGAGCTGAGTCCGCACTGCAGTCGCAGTGGTGACAGGCGGGACTCAATTCCCTCCTACCGACCGAGTGCAGATACTTCCGGAAGCAACAAAGCTTACCGAAACAAAGCAAACCGAAGCTTCAAGGATCGGAGAGTCTCTCAGCCTATTTCAGCCACAACAGTCAGTCTCAGTACAAGACCAGCCAACTACATAGGAGATACTATCCTGGAGATATTATAGTGCACACGTGTATGCACAAACAGACGTGCACTCTCTGTTCCCTCACTTTCACAAAGCGATGGGACGGCTATCCAACACGACCAGTTTCACGTGCTCTCCGAATTATGGTGGTTAAGACCCCAACTGCCGAACATTCTTCATTTCTTTAATCAGAAAAACTTAATTGCACTTTATGGTCCAACCCAGAAATCGTTCTCGAAACCTCTTGATCGGTAGTATACGCTAACCGCTAAACCAACGAGGCATATATCAAGGCGTAACACATCAGAATTTTATTTTTTTTTTTCTTTTAAAATACTTTGAAAGAAATTTTACACAGATATTAAAGAAAAATTGGTATCTAATATCTGAAGTAAGTTGTAGTATTCTTAAAATAAAGGATGACGTTATTACTAACTTTATTTCTAGTAAAGTCGACTATAAAAAACTTCGGGGCTCTCCGAAGCCATTCGACACATATTAATAAAGTTTGTGCCTAGTTGATAACGTTCTATTTATGTTACCATTTTAGTTTCTAAAAGTATTTATACGTTGTATTTAATATAAGTTCAATTTTTAAAAATCACTTTATGTTGCTTCTTAGCATCTCAACGTATCATAATCAGATTATCTTAACGAATAAAATTTTTGCGCCCTTATGGGTTGTAGAGGTCTGATTACAGTAGTTTACGAGTAGTATCATAATAGACTTAAAACCATTTTTTTTTTTTTTTTAACGTGTGGAAACCCCCTCGAGCCGTCACCCCACCGGGGTTTACGGCGGGGTGGTGTGTCGGAATCGGACCGACTAAAACCACACGGTGTGCCAATCTGCGCCTGAGATAGGAGGGATCCGGGAACCGCTGCTATTACGACATCCAGTTCCCTTCTAGCGCCTGCCCGCTAACGCGGGCACCATCTGCGGATAAACTCTCTATTTAGGTGACGTACGGCACACGTGCACATCACCTCCTCGCGGCTGGCCACTATAGCGGATGGAGGGGAAAACCCGTCCCGTCCACCCGCGGCCACACTCAAGGCGGCATGAGGCGCTGGTATGCGCGCCTCCGCCGCCCGGCTCGCCGGCGGCGAATTGGGTCCGAGTGGAGATCGTCCTCCCGGGCCCTCTCCGCCGCCTCCTTCCGCGAAATTACGTCTTCGCAGAAGGTTGCGACCGCGGTAAAACAACTGTCGCTACCGGCCATGGAGCGTATGACAGCCGGTAGCGAGAGATCACCTCCAATAACTGCAGTGAGGACCCCACGCTGCGCCGCCCAAGCAGAACAAACTGCTAGCGTATGCTGAGCCGAGTCCTCACTGCAGTCGCAGTGGTGACAGGCGGGACTCAATTCCCTCCTGACGACCGAGTGCAGATACTTCCCAAAGCAACCGTGCCCGGAAAGGACCTGCGTCAGTCGGAAGGAAAGGGTCCCGTGGTGCCGCCCTGCCCACTCGGCGATGACCGGCCGGAGAGCCTCCACGGCGGCAAAGCCAGCACGTGGAGCCTCCAGCCGGGACGACCAAAGAGCCATCGTGGCTCGACGAGCCATCGTGGCTCGACGAGCGGCCTCTCGCCACTCGCGTATCTCTTCGGGCGGGGGCCGTATGCCGGTACTCGCCCGGAAGTCAGCCGTCCGCCGATAAACTTCGGCGAGCACTTCCGCCTCCAAATCCCACGGGGGAGTTCCGGCCAAGGCGCACGCCGCCTCCGTCGATACGGTGCGGTAACCGCGTATGGCTCTAACCGCCAATATCCTCTGAGGGCGCCAGAGGCGAGCCCTATTCTGGGCGGTCAGAGCCGCCGCCCACACCGGTGCACCATACAGCGCCATTGACCGGACAATCCCCGTGTATAGCCGTCTCGTCGCGACGCTGGCTCCACCCAAATTGGGCAAAAGTCGCCCAAGGGCAGAAGCAGCGCCGACCAGCTTTGGAGTAAGCTGTCGGAAGTGCTCGTCGAAGAGCCACCTGCCGTCTAGGATCAGGCCCAGATACTTCATCTGGGCCTTAATCGGTACGAGGACCGAATTGACAACGATAGAGGCGCCGGGGGGTGGACCACGACGGGGCCCATGAAACAAAAGGGCCTCCGTTTTATCTAGGGCCACCCGTAAACCCAGCGCCTCAATGCGCTCGACCACCAAAGAGACTCCCACGGTGGCCAGGCGCGCCGCCTCTTGAAAGTTCGCCCCCCGGGCCGTGACCAATGTGTCATCGGCGTAACAAATTACGCCCAGCCCGGGGGAAAGAAGACCTCGAAGGGCCCAGTCGTATCCCATATTCCACAGGAGTGGTCCGAGGACAGACACCTGTGGAACACCGCACGACATGGGCCGCCACCTCAAAATACCATCTCGGTCCTCGTACATGACGGTACGCTCCTCAAGATAGTCTGCCACAAGCCGCCTCAGGTACTCTGGCACCCCGTGGTAGTGGAGTGCTTCCCTGATGCAGCTAAATGGCAGACTATTAAATGCGTTGGCGATGTCCAACGACACCGCCAGCAGCACGCCGCCACAGCTCACCGCTTCTTCGGTCACGGCCCTCAGGCGCAACACAGCATCGACCGTCGAACGCCCGGCTCGAAATCCGTATTGGGCGTCCGACAGATCGGGGCCCACCTCGCAGAGGTGCCGGACGATGCGGGCAGAGATTATCCTCTCAAACAATTTACCCGCCTCGTCCAGCAACACGATGGGCCTATAAGCCGCGACCGAATCGGCCGGCCGTCCCGGCTTCCGTAGTAGGACCAGCTTCCCGCTCTTCCAGCCCTCAGGGAAGCGCCTGGACGCCAAGCTGGCGTTTAGGACTTCCCCGAGGTGTTCCGACATGTGGTCGAGGGTTCGCGCCAACACTCGGGCAGGTATCCCATCTGGCCCAGGGGCGGTGTTCTTAGAGCGAATCCGTAGAACGACCGCCCCTATCTCCGATTCCCTGACGGGCGGAACATTATCTTCGTTCCGTCCCCCGTCGTCTTCGACCATGAAGGCCATCGACGGGGGTGTGTGCTCCGCCCGCTGCGGGAAAAGACCCTCGACCACTTCCCGCAGGAAGCTGGGCTGGAGTGTGTCTGTAAGGGGGGGGCCCGACGTGCGGAGCTTTTGTCGCACCGCACGATAAGGGCGACCCCAGGGGTCACGATCGAGACCCTCCAGCATCTCCTTCCTCTTCACTTCTTTGGCGCGGCTAATGGCCAGCTTCAGAGTGTTCCGCGCCTCTCGGTACTCCTCATGAAGCTGGTCCTCCCCGTCGTCTACGCGGTGTCGCCGCCGACTACGGGTGTAGGACCTCTGGGCACGAGTACAGGCCGCGCGGAGGTCCGCCAACTCTTGGGACCACCAGTAAACCTCCTTCCGTGGAGGCCGGCAACCTCGGATGCGGGGCATGGCCGCATCACATATCTGCGCAATGGCATCGCAAAAGCGACCAGCCCCCATGTCGACCTCCTCGGTCGGGGCCTGCGGAGACAGCCAAGAGTGAATAATGGCCGCCTCCTCTAGTAGGTCCCTATTTAATTTGGCTACAGCCCACCGCGGAAAGCGAGAAGAACGCCGCGCCGCGTGACCCCTTCTGGCGTCCTGGGACCGGGAGAGCTCAAATCGGATATAGAGATGGTCCGAGAGCGTCTCAACCTCTTCCAGGACACGCCAGTTCCTTACTCGTGCGGCGAGGGCAGGGGTAGCGAACGAAAGGTCCACTATCGACCCTCCCTGCTGTCGCACACACGTGTTGGTGGAGCCCCTGTTTAGTAAACAGAGGCCCACCGAGGCCGCCCACTCCTCTACGGCCTCGCCCCTAGCGTCCGTCCTGGGGGAACCCCACGCAATGGACTTTGCGTTGAAGTCCCCCAGCACCAAGACGTGCCCAGACGCTAGACGCCGCATCGAGGTTTCCAAGTTGTTAAGGAAAACCTTGAAGTCGTTCAAACTCCGGTTGGGGGAGAAGTATACACCATATACAGTGATCCCCCCCCACTCGGCAGCAACATATCCAGTGCCCTTGTCTCTTAGCGACAAGGGCGGGGAATGAGCCGCCGTGGAGCCGACGACTGCCACGGAACAGTCCCGGTCACCCAACCAGTTTGGACGGGGAGGAACATAATAGGGTTCCGCGGCTACGGCAACACCGATCGACCACTGTGCCATGGTTTGCAGGAAAAGGTCCTGCGCCGCGGCACAGTGGTTCAGGTTCGTCTGGACCAGGAGCTTGGAGACTTGGGCCATTACTCGACCGTCTCTACAACCTCCTCCATGGGCAATGATGCCGACATGCGAACGACATCAGAGGCAGCCTGGGCCGATTGGCTAGCCCCCGACGCTTGCCGAGAATTGTAGGGAGGCTTACAGCCTCTCTGCCCAATTTGGTGATTAGCGGGCTTGTTACCCGCCGCACACGCCGGGCAGTGAGGGGCGGCAGAGCATTCAGCTGCCTTGTGCCCCGGTCGACCGCAGCGGAAACATAACCCGCTGCAGTCGAAACAACTGACGCACTTGGCGCGTGTGTGCCCCGATGCCAGGCATTTGTAACACCTCATCGGTCTCGCCGCCAGGACTGTGATCCTAGCGCTCACGAAACCGATGAGCAGCCTGCCGGCGTCGCCCAACATTTTGGCCGACGCTACGGGACAGCTGACCCACACTGCGCCAAGCCCTCCTGGACCGGGGCGGATGGTACCGACCCTAATGTTGTCCGCGTTGCAACCCGTCCTCTCTCTTACTGCAACGCGGACATCCTCGGTTGTTATGGAGTCGTCCAGGCCCGAAATGCGCAATTCTGCGCACTTGGTGGGCCTGGCGATCTTGACACCATCCGTAGCCGTAAACATACCCCGCAACTTCTCGGCAATTGTGTCCGCCGTCTTAGCACCTTCAGCCCCAGGGAACTCGAGGACTCGAGCTCCCGTTTGGGCGAGGCGCACTCTGACACCTACTGTCCCGAAATCGTGTGCGAGACTGTCCCGGGCCCTTTTGAAAATTGCCGCATAGGACAGCCCGCTGCTAGCTGCCTCCGGTGACACGGTGACTACCACGGCCGCGCTTTTAGGCGCCTGTAGTTTGCGCGGCGTCTTTGTGGCAACCACTGCAGCCGATGGCGCCTGCGGGGTAGAGGCTGCTATTTGTGCAGCCTTCTTACCCCGCTTTCGGGACTTCTTAGCCCCCCCGACTACCTGCCAACCATCCGTAGAAGGGGCAGATGTGGAGGGAGCACTTGTTGAGGTGCCAGATACAGCGGTTGGAGTGGGGAGCGGAGGGAACTCCGCCCCAGACTTTGCCGCTGTTTTGAGTCCTGACCTCGGTGCGGGCGTCCGGGCTGTTGCCTTGGCCGCCTGCCGTGCCCTCGGAGCAGTTGCAGGAGCAGCAGAAACTGCTGCCGCCACCGCGTAGGACACGCGACCGGTCGCAACGGGAAGCGATGCTGACACCGATGCAACCTTCGCTTTATGACCCGCAAGCGGCGGCCGGACAACAGGAGCTGGTGGCAGCCTTGCCTCCAGGCCAGCTAGACGCCCGTCCATCATGCGCCATACTGCATCGGTTATTTGGCGCAGATGGGCATCAGGAATGCCACCGAGGCTGGAAGAGGGGGCAGACTGAGACGGGGACGTGACCGGATCCTTTGTCGGGCGATGCGCCCGGAATTGGGCGAACTGAGCGCTGAGCTCAGCCACTTGCCCCGTCAGGCGATCGTTGGCCGCCTGGAGCCGAGCCACGTCCCCGATAAGGGTATCCACGACCCCCGCAATAGCGGAAGAGGAGTCCTTAAGGGCTTTCACAAAGGAACCCTTAAGGTTACTCGACTTGGCCACCAAGCCACCACTTTGTGAATGATGGCCACCGCCGTATTCGCTCTCTCCTGCATGGACGATGGTGTTTGAGGAACTGAATCCCCCACCATCGGCTCCTTTATTTTCAGCAGGAGATCCGCAATCTCCTCCTCCGCCAAGATTTCGCCGTCTGCCCTGACCCGTCTATAGGCTTCCGCCTTGCAAAAGACGGAGCCTGACGGGGCCGAGATCGGAGTTCGTGTCCTCCTTCTACGGCTGCTGGTGACTTTAGGAGGCAACATGTCCTCGGACATGTCACTCTCATCATCCCTGGAGCGTCCGCGTTTCCGGCTCTCGTACAACTCCATTTCCGTAAGCCCCAATGCATCCATATTTGCACTAGAGTTACCGCCCGCAGTGGATCTGGAACGCAATCGTTCCGATGTTCTTCGGCTCCCAGTAGCCAAAATGACTTCTGGGAGCCCCACCGAGATAGGTGTTCCAGCCATTACATCCTCTACGTCAGACGAGAGGTCGCCCGCTCTTGTATCCTTCTTTTTCGCACTCCTCTTCTTCTCTTTCTTTTCTGCTATATTTTCATTATTTGTGTTTTTATTTTCATCCATGTTTGAACCCACGAAATGGGGAGAAGAAAGGTCGACCCGGGCAGAGATCCCCAATACCCGGTCAAGCGTAAATTTGTGCCCAACCGAGGGGTCCGCAGGTGCCCCGGCTGGGGGTGCGCTTACGACTGAACTACCCATCAGCCATGCATCTCCTGGTCACGCACCAGAACACGGGATTCGGGGTAATTTTTTAGAGAGGTTTTCTTTCTCGCAGTCCAGGCGGTTAAGCCAAGACCCTCGCCCCCGATTGGAGTCGCGAGACTCCAACTCGGGACTACGATATGCCGGCGGCGGCAGGGAGACTACGTCTCCTGATGCCTGCTCGGTGGCAGTGTAAGTGCACACCGAGCCCGTCCTACCTTTTCAACCGCTGAGCGGAGGATTTCCGACCCTAGAAAGGGTCCCAACATCGTGATTTTTTACCGAGGTTTTCCTCCTCAATGCTCCGAAGAGCGAAGAGCCAACAGAGGATCCGACAGACACGCCCGCTCTGTTGGACCAAGTCTCGGCCGAATTGCCGAAGAAATGGCTTCCTCTTCATGCTAGAATATTAGCCGTTGGCAGTGATGAACAACACCATCGCTAACGTTTCCAGGGTGCACCACGTGGAGGTTTTCTAGCCCAGCACCCCCAATAGACTTAAAACCAACACCAACCTAGCTTGGGAAAAAGACTCAGAGGAAATAGGTATAGATTAACAATTAATATACGTCTACGATACAACATCTGTTGCTGAAAGCTGGTATACACGCTTTAGCGACTACTGACTGTTCTAAGCTAGCTAGCTAGCTTAGCTGACATTAGTAAAAAGATCGTGTATACAGATAAAGCAAAGCCAAAAAGCAAAACCTTATAGCGTTCTGAAATTGGTTTTTAAAAGAAAACTCTTTCATACACATACACACAGGATCCTTTTTATCTTTTACCATAACATATTATATACGAGTATATACATTATACATGCAAACGAAGCCATCAGCAAATACTAATAAAATCACACATTATAATGTTAGTTTGAGGTTATCTATTACACAAATCTAAAATATCGTGTCGTGTAAATGTAATATCAGCCGACGATCACGCTAAAGACTTTCCTCATTATTGTTTCAACATCTATTGTTCTATTTCAAAACTTTGAACGTGCAATACACAAAGAATACACTTATACTGTAACTTGAGACAAAAGTTTCAATACATTTATACCACTGTGGTCGTGTATGATGACTTGTTGTGATGCTGGCCTAGTTTTCAGACTTATACATTCATTTCATAAGATACCTTATATATATATTATATTTCATAAGATACAGCAACGAAAAATGCATTACATTTTTATTTGCATGTTAGAAGTAATGAATCTAAAAGGCGACAACGCTATGTACATTGACTGACTATTCTTATACGTGAGGTGTACCGGTCATGTACTTAAAAAACTGAAGATAAAGAAATTAGTTATATCTTTTGTATTTTGCAAAAATTTACTAGTATTTTCTACATCTCAGCAGAAAGCTGAAAGACGTTCATTTCTCGACTTAGGCTCTTCCAAAAGTTCATCACAACCGGTCCTGTGCTGTACGCATCAAACCGTTTCCCGTGATCTTCACCAAGTTGTTGGATGACTTTGCACTCATGTACCGTTTTTTGATGTGCCGATTTTTACGCAAAATTTACAAAACATATAATCTCTTCCTTTGTGTGGCGTCGGCTTCTTTTCAACGAGCATAATATCTAAAGTAGACATGTAAATATCGAAATACTAAAACTTCTACGCGTCTTAGTTTTACACAAACAAATACAACGAACTTCATCAATTTATTCAATACCAATCATCGTATCTGGTGAAACTTTTAGCAAACAGATGAAAATTCTAATTGAAATGCTGTACGAGGTGAAACGCTTCGAACAATGGGCTAGAGAGGGCTTTATCAATCAATCTAAAATGATAGCAATCGTTTGAACATGTCAGATGAATGCAGGAAAGAAATACAGAGAATTCTTTTATTATTTGTGGTCTCGTTGCTCATAGTATTATTGATTGAATGCTTGCATTCATTGCCATGTTGATTGATCTGTGCAGTTTTTATGTTTTTATCTAGACTATTCATATCTTCTTGTAAGTGCTTCAAAATTAGTTTAAAATTTATGTTGCTTTATCAGAAATTTAAAAACTGTGATTCATCCAATAGTATGAAAAAAGAAAGGACGAAAGGGTTTCATTAAAATATTTGTATTTTTACTACGTTAACATGAATTACGTCCTGTTGTGAAGATTACTGATGTTTACTTGCACACTCGTTTTATAACTTTTTTAAAGACTTCGCAAATTTTATCGAGAAAGTTAATGAATTTTTTTTGCTATGTGGTTGGAAGCGAATATTTTACAGTGTTCATTAGTACATAAATACATACATATATTGTAATGTATATTACGTGTATGAAGATAATTTAAACAGTAATTGTATGAATTTGTTTCATATTTAAAAATATAAAATTTCTTATATTTTTACACATGTTAATATATGTTTAATATAACCTCAGAGGACATTTTTCAAAAACGACCTGTCTAAAATATATACGACGCTGCGTAGCTAGAATTATAATCCTAAAAGCACTCAGACGATTTCGGTAAATAAAATTGTTCCGTATCCTTTGGCAGGAAATTAAAACACGAAGGTTGACTTTTGACTTGATTTTTCATACGTTATTTGCTAGAATATTATTCAATGAAAAGTAGGGCGAAACACAATTATGACCTGGGTATTAGTTGTTACACAAAAAATCATAATTGGTGGTATTCTCTCAGAATACTGGTACTAAAATAATTTGCACAAAGTTGTTGTAAAGCTTCGTTAATTTTTTTATTTGTATTTGAAAAGGAAAATTCTCTGTATACAGTTATCCAATTAAAATTTAACAAGAAATGATGATAAATAATAATTAGAGTTTTTACGAGTACCAGAATTGAATGCGCCGTCATGAAATACGTAGAAGAAGAATAGAAGTATTTGTAAGAGAAAACACCTTCTTTGTTCTCTTTTTTAAACAGGAGTTTTCGTAAATCAAGTAACTGTTTCTCATCAACATTTTTATTTTGTGCTTAAAAAAACTTATCCGTAAACAGCTCAAGAATTAATTAACAGAAATGGTTGTAGTTGGAAAACTGTAACTATAACCATTTTTGTTAATTAATTTTAGGTTGATATTTGTTGATGTATGTGTAAGTGTAGATAGTTTTTTAAGCGTGCAATATGTACTATTTAAAAGCGATAGATTTTTTGTTCCAATTTTTCCATCTTCTGTTTCATGAGGATTCATATTAATAAATTTTTGAATTTATAACAGGTATAAATAGATTACACTGTCGTAATATGTAAACCTATGTTTACACATGGTCGAATTTAGTAGAAAGTTTTCTCACAGTGAGTTTCTTTACTTTGAGAAAACTCTTAATAAAAAGTTTATTGGTTGATGTGTAATTATTTTATGTATCATCACTTTGAGAACTATTCTTTATGTGCGCTCTACCTACAGAAAATATTTTCAATTGCATCGTAACGATGATACAACACAATAACTTGTTATAAACTGATAGAGCGATGAATAGACGTGAATGCTGTATTATTCACTCATCTGATGTTAAATTGCTTGCTCATACTTTTCTTTTGAAACTGTAAGCGATCATCATACCTAGATATTTTGCAGATGTTACTTGAGAAAGAAAACACATACGCAATTTGATATTCTGGAACACGTGTAGGCCACAAATGCGTATTATAGCAAAAGTTTTGTTTTTGCATAAGCGAAAATGGTACGTTTGTTTTCTATTAATCCAAATATTACAACTTTTATTTACTCTTCAGATACAATTTAGCAACAGATTAATTCTAACTGGCAATATAAAACAGGGTACAGGTACAGGGTTCATTTATTTAGTAGTATAATAAGTGTGTAACAATGCTAAGTTTATTTATATGGTAGCTTTTAATATATAGTAATACAGTGCTTATTCTATCCGGTTAAGGTGCAATTTCGGTCAGCCATGATTGAGGAAATGCGTAAAGAGAAAATTGGTAAGGGGCTAAACAAAGTGAATCACGACCGCATGAAATTAATCACATCAGTAGTATTAGTTGGTCCTATATATCTAAGCCTTTTATCGCAAGGCCTATGAAGTTCGATAAATTGCTTGCTCCTTGGCTCTTGAGAATTTCATTACTGCCGACCAATGTAGAGTCCGTGGAACCAAACGTACTGAACCGTTAAAACTTTTTTAATGTATTATATAAATAAAGCTTCTTTATAAGTCTTTATTAGAACTCAAACAACACTAGTTACTCACGTTTACCAGATACACTAAAATGTGTATTTGTATGCTTATGTATATTAATTAAATTCTTGCTCATAACACGAGAACACATAACAACCTCGGTCCTCCACCAGTAACGAACGCGACTGCTGTGTTTAAGGTCTCAGGTTCGATTGCCGGGTCGAATTATATGTTTCTATGATCTATAAATACAAAAAAAAAACAATATATTTATTCTATCAGTCTGTCTAGTTACCTTAGTACTCGTACAAGCTCTGCTTAGTTTGAAACTAGACAGTGGTGTGTGTCAAACGTTCGAAATACATAAAAAAAAACAAAACATTACATATTTGTAGGATAAAAATAGTTGATTGATTCCTTCCCAGCCGATTTCGACTATGGTGACCGCTACTAATTATTGTTAGCTGAAATACAAGATTGATCAGCTCTTGCATGTGCCCTTTGATGGCTACAGTAAACGTTTACGAGCATTGGCGGCACGTGAGGACACCGTCGACAAAGTTGTAGGATTGAGCTGTTGGTAGTTTAGCCTTAAGAGCATCGCGTTTCATATCCAGGTCAGATTTCTTGCGCTCTTCAAAGTCATGTACTTTGGATTTTACGAAGCACCTCCACTTAGGCCGGCAACTGACTCTTTCCTCCCATTGTCAAGGTTCAATATTGCATTTTTTTATGTGTCTTCTCTGAACGTCCTTAAAGCTTAAAAACTGGCCGCCTTGTTTCCACCTACCTTTCTGAAGTTCAGAGAAAAAGATACGTTTTGCCACCATTTCATCAGACATTCGCAAGACATGTCCAGATCATTGAAACCGTCTCCACATTAGGTATGCCTTAATGCTGTAAATATTGACGCGTCGGAGTACCTCCGTATTTCTGACCTGAGAATATCTCGAAGACACTTTAAGTAAAACCTATCCAGGATTCGTATGTGTATGCGTTGGGTTCCCTACCCATGTCTCTGAAGAGTACAAAAGATTAGGTATAACCATGGCTCTGTAAATGGCGATTTTTGTCGAAAGCTTCAAATCATGTGAGTGTAGGACCTTGGCTCGTAATTTACCGAAAATAGTTGCTGCAGCGCCTATGCGATGATTTATTTCGGCATCAAGGTCGCACTTAGATATTATTGTACTGCCCATGTATTTAAACTTAACTACCTGTTTTAGCTCAGCATCGTCGATTCTGTTGCTCCATGAGAGCCCATTGCTATAACCTCAGTCTTCTTTACACTAATTTTGAGACCAAAACGGCAACAGACTTTTTGTAGGTTTGTAATTAGATCCTGAAGCCCTTGTGAAGAGTCAGTCACAAAACACAGATGTCCGCATACATCATCTCAGTTATTAACGCGTGTGATTATACCTTAGTAGAAGCCCTTAATCTGGCCAGAATGAAGAGTCCTCCATCAGTCCGGAAACGTATCTTGATGCAAGTAGAAGTCCGTTTGAGGGCTTCCCTGACAACGACAGAAAAATAAAGGGTGAAAAGTGTTGGTGCGAGCTCGCAACCTTGTTTGACACCACAACTGACAGGAAAGAACTCTGACTGTTCGCCATTATAGGTCACACAGCAGGTCACTTCGTCATGAAGAAGGCGAATCATTCGAACAAACTTCTCGGGGCAACCTAACTTTCCCAGTAAGGTCCAAAGAGCTTCCCGCGGCACATAATCAAACCCTTTTTCCAAGTCCACAAAACACATAAACAAAGGTTGACTTTGCTCTCGACTTTTTTCCTTTAGTTATCGGATGTTAAAGATGGCCTTGCAGATGCCTCTATCAGGTCAAAAATAGTTAATATTAATTCAAAGTATCAGTTACGTCTATAGCATAGTTTATCAAAATTTAATTCAACCATTTGAGTGTGACGAAGTAACAAACACACAAACAAACACTCACAATCTTTCGCTTTTATAGTATTAGTGTTATTTAAAAAACGGCAACACGTTTCATACTTTTATTGCAATGCTTAATAGAGGTATTTTTAGCAAAAGGTACATACCACATAATGAAATTTGAACCATAATGCTCCGAAGTATAAAACGTGTATTCTAAGTCATCCAAGTAACAAGGGCTTATGTTGCTCCTTTGTGAGATTACGCAAGCATTAAGGATATATACGAAATTCATCCCATTATATTGTTACCGCATTTGAAGTGGATAAGCAGACTTTCAATTAGCGTGTTCAAAAGTTTGAAAATAAACGAAGCCCTTTTATGTTACAAGGGTATAGTCAAAAAATATTGCTAGAATTTTCGTAAGAAGTGTTTTTCCTATGTAAGTTAGACATAAACGGAAAGTAAATTTGTAAAATATAGTTTTATTGCTTGTTTGGTATTTATTTACCTTAAACTTTACATACAAATATAAACGTGCAAGTCTAAACAAATTTTAGAATAAATACTTTTTAAAAATTGTGTATATTGATTTAATGAACCTTTAATTTCTTAAAAAAACGAACATTTGCTCTAAAACTCACTACCAATTGCCAATTTCTAATTGAATGATTACTATTTGTATTAAATATGAAATACTGCCTAAGTTAACGAGAAAACAGATGTAATTAATCGATTATTCAATTATGAACTATGTAAATATGTATTTAAGGCCCTTTACATTATTTCTATGTTGAATCTCTGGGACCGAGATAGGTGATAGACGATAGATGGTTTTAGTAGATACAATGTTGATCGACTACTCAATTATAAACTATGTAAATATGGACCTTAAATCCTTTAGACTATTTCTTTATTAAAACTCTATGGGCGAGATAGGCGATGGATGATTGATGTAGGTATGTTAAGAAAAATATCCGGATGTCGTAATAACAGGCAGCTGTTATTACGATATCCGGATATTTTTGCGCCTGTGATAGGAGGGATTCGGGAACAGTCCCGGATCCCTCCTATCTCAGGCGCGGAGTGCCACACCGTGTGGTTTTAGCCGGCTCGATTCCGACACACCACCCCGCCGCAAACCCCGGTAGGGTGATGGACCGAGGGGGTTTCCACAGGCTAAAAAAAAAGAAGAAATGTTAAGAAAAAGTTTTTTTAAAAGATAATATTTTTTTCTATTATTTTCTAGGTTATATTTTAGTAATATTCACTTAAAACATCTTCAAGAAAATACAATTATAATTTTATTTTACCCAGCTATTAGAAAACATTAGAAGAAAACAATCGTATCTTCTCAACTAACCATGTTTATATCCACGTATCTAATCCTTGCGTTCAAAACTAATGTATTGTAATCCCAACTTTCAATTTTCTAGCAAATCGATATTGTTACGGTAGGTTTCCTTACCAAGTATGCGAGAAACAATCTGCGACGTGGAACTAAGTAGTACTTGCCAACTTGTTGGAAACTAAGCTAGTGTTCGTGGAACATAGCGTGTCTGCCACATAAAGTGTAAAAATAAATTATTGACTTCGTGTACAATGAAGTTGTGTAAGCAGAAAATATAATTACTACAAATGTTTACACGCGAACTTTTCAGTTTATTTGTTCTATATTTATGTTCCGTTTTATTGGTGTAGTAACTGATTATTTCGGTGACGAATTTAATAAAAACATGGCCCACCTAACGCCCGTCACAAGAAACTAACATTACCCCTTTCTCCTTCTGCTGTACAGATTTTTAGTAGGGATGTACCATTATAATACTACCTTGCTCTGTTGGCTAGAATGTGATCTATGTATATACCTCGTAGATAAAAATAGATACCTAGACATAGACATTAGAGTTTATAGATTCCAAATAAGTGTATTCTTGATACAGACAATCTCTATTGTATTTTTTATTGCTTGACCTTTTGTTCCATTTTACTATGAAGGAAAATAGATACATAGTCTCTAGATTCTTTGAATCTGTAGTAAGTTCTTTAGATAATTTTGGCTCTTAATATAATGAATATCGTTCTAGGTGTATACATGTGACTGTTAATCCTAATTTGATTGAGCAAGTGTTAATACAAAAAAAAATAGTATGTGCCGGTGTATCACTCCAACATCAAGGGTGTATCCATCGACCAGGTGAGGTGATCATGCCTAACGAGAGACAGCCCAACTGTTGATATTGGAAGAATAATCTATTATTTATATTTATTACTATACAGCATTAACAAGTACTCCGTAGTTTAATGTGTCATCGGCAGATGACTCTATAGTATATTTTTACTGTGCTGTATAAAGAAGTCGTACGGATATACATACGGACCAATTTGACCATCAATCACGTTCTGTATTCATATATTATGCAATAAATTAATTATTATAAAAAAACCTACCAATATTTACCAATTATAGATCAATTTACATATTTGGGATCAGATTTTTTTTTCTATGTTAAGAGCCTACCAAAGTGACTCTATACAGTCTGGTAAAAAACATAACTAGAATCACAGAGTTTTGGTTACCATACTCCTTGTAAATGCAGAGAATGCTGTATGGCGACCCACACCATGGCGGCCTAGTGAGAAATTTTTACTCCCTACTTGGGGACATAAAAGGCATGACAATCATCGTGGCAGTATAAGGCTCACACAGTTACCACGATAACTGTCAGCCTTTCATTAATGGGCCTTCGGTCTCACACTCACAAACGAAACACGACAGCACGGATGCAGTCGCTTTAGGTTGGTCTTCTATGGGAGGGTAGTACTGCCGCGGTTAAGCCGGCCAGTTCGCACTGAAATCAACATGGTTCTACTATCTAAGATTTGAGTACTGGAAAACTTTCAGATGTCTATCATGAACATAAGATAACAACACATTTCAATTATAGTACCTGGAGACAAGCAGATTAGAAAACATAAAACATCATTTTCATAATTTTAAGTGTATAAACTGAAAAAAATGTATAAGTACTTAAGTAACAGATTAAAAGTTAGTTAACTTTGATATAACATACACAACGAGAAAATATACTAAGAACATCAATAGACTAAGTACCTGTATCATCATCATTATCAACAGCCTTCAGCAGTTCAATACTGAATATAGGCCTCTCCTTAAACAAAAGACAATCGAGAAAAAAATAACATTAAGGTACCTTTACGTCAAAATGTAAATATTAGAAGATTACAGACCAAACGAGTTTTATTACATATGTACAAGAAAAACAAAACACCAAGGTATGGTAAAACAAAAACAACAATACAACATTGAAGTAAACAAACATGAAAACAAAACTGGACGAAAAAGGAACGAGTGACAAAAGTCCCATACACCAACTTACTTCCAGTAGAGAGCATCTATTGAATAAAAACGGAGGCATTCAGCTGTGAGTTAATATATTCCGATGTTTTGTATCACTTCATATCTTGCTTTATTGACGTGAGTATTTACAAATTCTCTAAGCAAAAAGAACCGACGAGCCATTAAATCGATTGTAACTAACTAAATAGATTTTCATGACTGTTTTTTGTTTGTTTCAAACGAGCAGAAAGGTCACTTGTTGGAAAATTACTGCCTGCTATTTTGTTATCCTTAAAAAATATATTATATACCACATACAATGACTTCGTGATTATCGCAGATTATTTTAACTCAGAAAGTAGCAATTTAATTATTTAAATGATAAGTTTAATTCACTGACGGCAAAGTTAAGCAAGTAAGTAAGCTTTTTTTTTTCTTTTTTTTTTTTTAACGTGTGGAAACTCCCTCGGGCCGTCACCCCGTCACCGGGGTTTACGGCGGGGTGGTGTGTCGGAATCGGACCGACTAAAACCACACGGTGTGCCACTCTGCGCCTGACATAGGAGGGATCCGGGTACCGCTGCTATTACGACATCCAGATCCCTCCTAGCGCCTGCCCGCTACTTCGGGCACCATCTGCGGGTAAACTCTCTATTTTAGGCGACGTACGGCACACGCGGACGTCGCCTCCTCGCGGCTGGCCATTGTAGCGGATGGAGGGGAAAACCCGTCTCGTCCACCCGCGGCCACACTCAAGGCGGCATGAGGCGCTGGTATGCGCGCCTCCGCCGCCCGGCTCGCCGGCGGCGAATTGGGTCCGAGTAGATATCATCCTCCCGAGCCTTTTCCGCCGCCTCCTTCCGCGAAATTACGTCTTCGCAGAAGGTTGTGACCGCGGTAAAACAACTGTCGCTACCGGCCATGGAGCGTATGACGGCCGGTAGCGAGAGATCACCTCCAATAACTGCAGTGAGGACCCCACGCTGCGCCGCCCAAGCGGAACAAACTACTAGCGTGTGCTGAGCCGAGTCCTCACTGCAGTCGCAGTGGTGACAGGCGGGACTCAATTCCCTCCTGACAACCGAGTGCAGATACTTCCCGACGCAACCGTGCCCGGAAAGGACCTGCGTCAGTCGGAAGGAAAGGGTCCTGTGCTGCCGCCCTGCCCACTCGGCGATGACCGGCTGGAGAGCCTCCACGGCGGCAAAGCCAGCACGTAGAGCCTGCAGCCGGGATGACCAACGAGCCTTCGTGGCTCGACGAGCGGCCTCTCGCCACTCGCGTATCTCTTCGAGCTGGGGCCGTATGCCGGTACTCGCCCGGAAGTCAGCCGTCCGCCGATAAACTTCGGCGAGCACTTCCGCCTCCAAATCCCACGGGGGAGTTCCGGCCAAGGCGCACGCCGCCTCCGTCGATACGATGCGGTAACCGCGTATGGCTCTAACCGCCAATATCCTCTGAGGGCACCAGAGGCGAGCCCTATTCTGGGCGGTCAGAGCCGCCGCCCACACCGGTGCACCATACAGCGCCATTGACCGGACAACCCCCGTGTATAGCCGTCTCGTCGCGACGCTGGCTCCACCCAAATTCGGCAAAAGTCGCCCGAGGGCAGAGGCAGCGCCGACCAGCTTTGGAGAAAGCTGTCGGAAGTGCTCGTCGAAAAGCCACCTCCCGTCAAGGATCAGGCTCAGGTACTTCATCTGGCCGCCTCAGAATACCATCTCGGTCCTCGTACATGACGGTACGCTCCTCAAGATAGTAAGCAAGTAAGTAAGCTGTCTTAAGGCAATGAATTGCGTTTAAATTCTAAAGCATCTCATATTCCATTTGCAGTAGGTAATTATTATAATAGACAATGTTAGTAAATTATTTGAGACCTAGTTTACCTCTGGTGAAAATAGATATTACTCTGAAATGTAGGAAGAAAGTGAATTGGTATCGATAATTGAAATCACTATCTAAAAGAATCTTAATCTAATCTATCCTTAAAGACACAATAACGGCATTGAGGTAAGTGATACCACTATTTTGAGATGTTGAATGGAACTCAGACTGTAGAAGCTTGGATAGCTCGATTAGATACTGACTACCGTGCAGTCATCAACATATTTATGTTTTCTTAAAATTCCATCAATATTTTGTGTTTAAAACGAGTGATTATATAGTTTTTCGATTAACTATAGTTGGTGTGGCGATAAATACTTCTGTGTCGAAAAAAATCCCCAAATTACCGCCTACCGTCTACCGAGTGTTGATTACAAATGTGTAAACAGCCCGCTATCACTGGCACATTGTACAATTGCCTAAAATGTTATCTTGAAAATCACCACCTTTTAGTCGCGGTTAATATCTATCAATCTGAGACTACTCATATATCATACTACTACTACTACTCATATATAATAATTAACAATCTGAGTAGTCTCAGATTGATAACTATTATATAAGTCTACTTTGGGATTCCTCAAGGCTATCCGACTTTATTTAACATTTTCGTCAATGATATTTCTGTCGTGTGGTGTTCCGCAGGGGTCTGTTCTTGTAGCACCCCTGTGGCTCATAGGATACTACAGGGTACCTCGAGTTCATATACCCCCGGGCTAGGCGTTCCAGAGCCCAGCCCAGAACTTTCAAGAGGCCACATGCCTGGCCTGACGTTCAAACGCTGGCTTTAGTGGTATTGTACCTGTACTACCCGTATATCCCACAGGCTGAGTCGTAGTCCATCCCCCGGTGCCTCCGTCGTGGTCATTTCGGTACTTTGTTTCGGTTCGGGTCCAGTGAGGTATTTGGTCCCGATCCATGACGGGCGTTTTCCTTCAACGAGCACTCCTTACAGCTTGGTTTAAAGTTGGTCGGCGCTGCTTCTACCCTTGTGTCTTTTATTCCTACCACTTGGCTGTGCACGTATAGCCATACATGGGTATTGTTCGATCATCAGCACTGTATGGTGAATGGGTATGGGCACCGGCTATGACTGCCCAAACCTGCGCTCACCTCTAGTGCCTTCAAAGGATATTAGCGCTTAGAGCCATACGTACTAGTCGCGAAAAGGGAATTGAATCACCACCACCTGTCACCAATGTGACTGCGGCGAGAATTTGGCTCTACACACGCTGGCAGTCTGCACTGCCTGGGTGACACAGCGTCGGGCCCTAACCACAGTCACCGGATGAGATTTTCCGCTACCAGCCCTCCTATGTTCCATGGCCGATAACGACAACTATTTTACTATGGTCACAACTTTCTGCGAAGACGTTATTTCGCAGTAGGAAGCAGCGGAGAGGGTCCGCAAGAACGACCTTCAGTCTAACCCAATTCGCTGTCAACGAACCGTGCGACGGAAATGGACTTAGAAGCTCTTTTTACCGACCTGAATGTGACCGCTAGTGTACGTGACGAGTTTTCCTTTCCATCTGCTACAGTGGCCAGTCGTGAGGGTGTGATGTGCTTTATGCCGCACATTATTTAAACAGAGAGTTCACTTGAAGGTGTTTGTGTCTGTGCTGGCGGGCCGGTGCTAGTAAGAGTCTGGATGTCGTACTAACAGCTGTTCCCTATTTCAGGTATAGAATGGCACACCATATGATTTTAGTCGGTTCGATACCGACATATCACTTCGCTTGCATCGAGACAGTGTATGTCACACCCCGCTGGGGTGACGGCCCGAGGAGTATCCACACCTTAAATAGAAGGGGTTTCTTTCTAAAACACAAATTATCTGCACAAAACTTTTAATATTTCACTATCAGAATATCTAACTGAATTTCGAGAGAGCACGTGCTGAATAAAATGCTAGATCTCCAATATTAAACTAAAAGTACACTTTTCTACATCAATAAAATCTTCCATTCAGAACCAATTTTTGCTCAAATGCAATTCAACAGTTTTTTTATTCCAGCACAGTGTGACTGCGATTAAATTTTGAATATTTAATATTCAATGTCCACTATTTCATACTTTTGTCAGCAGGTAGCAACTTGGAACGCTTGGATTGGATTGGAGCCTAGATTGGAACGGATGGGGAATCAATATTAATGGCTAATACCACTCATATCTGCGATTTGCAGATGACATAGTCATTTAGGTGGAATCTCTGCATGACCTGGAAGAAATGCTCAACAGTCTGGACGATTCTTTAAAACGAGTGGCATAATAGGCATGTATCTGCGAGTCCCATAACCGTAAATTGCACTGCTATCTGGGTTGTCCAAGAACACATCTACCTTGGGCAAACTTTTAAACTTGGCTGCCACAACTTTGATCGGGGGACCACTAAGAGGATTTGTCTGGGTTGGGCAGCATACAGGAATCTTCGAGTTGCTGACTTTACAATCATTAAAACCAAGGTTTTAGACTAATGCGTCCTACCCGCTGTGACTTACGGAGCCGAGACGTGGACACTCACCATTGACTGGTCCATAAGTTAAAAGTAGCTCAGCGTGCGATGGAGCCTGCGATGCTGAGTGTTATTCGACAAAGAACTAGTGTAACTGACATCGAGCGGAGAATCAGTACACTGAAGTGGAAGAGGGCTGGTCATGTCTCCAGACGAACCGATGGTCGCTGGAACCGAGGTGTGCCAGAAGTGACCACGATTGGGCAAGCGTAGTGTAGGGTACCCTACGGTGCGATGAACCGACGATGAAGAAGGTAGCTGGCAGCGGATAGATGTGGATGGTTGTGGCTTGCCCAAAACTGGGATGGTTCGTGCTCCTTGAGGGAGATCTTCGTTGAGCAGTGGACGGCGATAGGTTGATTTGAGTAGCTTACAATCGTATTTGAAGGTATTAGTTATGTTAAGAGTGAAAAATTTGATGATTGATAAAATACACAGTGATAAAACTTTTCCACTCTGAAAATAAGTCAATCCGAGTGAATCATCTTGTAAAGAGGTCCAAGAGGTTTTTACAATATGTAAAAAAAATATTTGAATCTTGCAAAAACAGTTGATTTTTATGCAGAATGTATCAGAGTATAGGTGAGTTGAAAGAAGCAACTGAAAAAAATTTAAAACTCTCAAACAAAAAAAAATATCTACTCGCAAAAATACAACAAAGCTCAGGAAGAAAGAGTGCAGCAAATGAAAGTTAAAGACAAAGAAAAATTTATAGAAATATCAGGATAAAAGAACAGAACTAATGCAAATACAAATGCATTACGGAACTCTATGAAACTAAAATGAAAATGATTAGGTTACAAGTAAAAAAGCAATAAAACTAAGCAAAAGAAACTTTAAAACTGAAATTGAAGGGTCTACTCTTCGGCGAAGATTTCAATCGGTACTGTCACCTTCCCCGAGCAGTTAAGTCGAGCAGTCGATCCATATTTATACTTAGATTATTTTTGAATCTAATTTAATTTTAAATTGTTAATATACAATAGATGTATAACTATATACGAGCGTATCTCATCAACCAGCTGTGTAACTTGGTGAGGAATTTGTGTAAATATGTTTTAATAATTTAAAGAATAAATGATGGTAAAATAAATTCATAACTACCTGATGCCTATCCTTTATAGACCATAACTGTAAATGTATACAATTATGTAGAAAAAGATAAGCGATAATTCATTTAATGATCAAATATCTGTCCATATCAAAACACATTAACAGCCTACCATTTACTGCAGCCTCTCATTATTCAGCTCCTTTTCAAGCCATCAAACCTTCGTTTCCCTTATACCTGTTGTACATTCAGCACATAACTCAACCTGACACATCAATAATAAAAACCTTCGTGAGGGTACCTGCGTCACGACAAGGGTTTGCTATTTTCTTGTAGACTATTGTACAGGAGCCGTAACAAAGAGTATTGCGAATGAAATACATATTTTAAGAGTCATGCATTTTTTATTTGGTAGGGTGGATTAATTCTCAACTTAAAATAATAAAATGTTTTATTAAAACGGGATGAAACCGGGATGAGATGATATCTCTAGCTTACAAAAAGTAGAATGGAATAAAGAATTATTGAGAAAATCTAGAATATTTACGTTTTTGCCAACCTTTTTTCATGTCGATTCCTAGACTGTTCTGGCAACAGACGTCTCAGTAGTACTTTGTGCCACTGTGACACTTGTCACTGCGATAATTACGATCTACAAGGTATAGTATCTAAGATATCTGTTCTAAGTACATGATGATGACGACTAATTTGACAATCTTCTTTGATTTTCTTCGTCTAGAACAGTTTTAAACTACTTTTTGCTGTTATTACTATGTTTTTTTCACTATATTTTGAAATTAAAGTAAAGCCCCTCGTATAAAAATGTCATAATACAACGAACAGTAAAATCCTAGACACCTTTTGATTATAGAATTTTGTGCCCCAATTCTGGCACATCTGACGTCCTCTTTTCAGTAACGGATGTATTAATTTTCCCTGTGTGACAGCGCTTATAGAAGGCCCTATCTCTTGCTATCTTTGCACAAATTTTTCTTGAAAGTTTTGCTCACTAGAAATTTCTAGTACGTACCTGGCTGAAATTTTTTTAGTAGACTTTTTCGAAATATATTCTTTCATAAAGACTTTAAAAGTTTTATATGTGTGCAACTTTGCCCGGAATATGAGTTTTAATTGTCATTCTAAACTAATATTTTAAAATTTCTACATAAGGATTATAGCACATTAAATATTTTTTATTGAACTTTCAGATAGGCCCTTGTATTGAGAAGAAAATATATTCAATTCTATTTTCATGGTGTCATTTTGGTGTCTCAGTTTTATACCACATTTAACAAATGTAAACTATACAACTACACCATTTTATTAAAATTGTTTTAGATGCACAACATGGCTTTAGAAACCAAAATAGACGACAGTGAAAGTACTTTTAATGATAATGATATGGATTCCGATTGCATATAAATTAATTGATGTGTAACACGGATATAAAAAGGAAGTAACAATTTACGTTTTAATATCATTAAAATGTTGAAATGCATCAACTTTGTTACGCTGTCAAGCAAAATTTCAATATTTCACCTGATTAATTTCTCGCGTTGCTGTTTCGACTACAGTAATGCACAAATCGACAATCTGCAAATTTTATTGGGAAACTCTACATCTAGAATGTTGGCAACTTTTCCGACACTTCCCTTTAGGCGAGTCGGATTGCCTACAGTACTGTATAACTTTGAATTGACAAAAAGAAAAAAAAAACACAATGGTTTGAGAGAAAAAGTTGTATGCCTGAGGCCGGTGGCTAGCTCAACGTATTGTCTAAGTCAGCTTGTTTCCCTTTTTTGCAAAGCTTTAAGCTTTTTACACTGTTTAATCGAGTTGACTGCGCTAGTCTCGTATTGATCTCTGTTGTTTGGCATTTATTCAATCGAAAGAATTGGTTGGGTTCTTTGACTTATCAATCTTTTGACGTTATCTATCATGTTTTCTTTTTATATATAATTTATAAATTTTTATTATTAATAAGATGCACATTTTATACAATAAAAATATGTGTATATTAGAAATATTTTTCTACAAAGAAAATCATTTTGGGTGAATGGCTTTTAGAAGTGAAAGTTATTCATAATTATGAGCGGCCTTTAAAATCCGTGGCTGGCAATAGGCCTGTGGAGGAACTCCGACCAGGCGAGGTGAACATGACTGGCGGGCCGCGACCGAATGGTTGATGTTGGGATGTTATGTATATGCTAATTGCCGTGAGAATTTCTATATCGCGATTCAGGATTAGTAGTTGCTCCGTACTCGGACGTTATTCCGTAGTTCGGTGTGTCTTCACTAGATGGCGCTGTAATATGTATTTTTACTGGCGCTGTATGTGCAAATGGCCACAAGCCTCTCTTTTCAAAGAAAGTTTTGGTCTATTATACCGCACTGACCAATCAGGATATTTATACCACATTCAAATTATTGTACCCGTGTACCATTTATCGTCATCATCATCATCATCATCTTAGCCAAAATACGTCCACTGCTGGACATAGGCCTCCCCCAAGGTTCTCCACAACAGCCGGTCCCGTGCCCTCCGCATCCAGCAGCTTCCCGCGACGTTCACCATGTCGTCGGACCACCTTGTGTGGGGTCTACCAACTTCTTTTTACGTGTTCGTTTTTACGTGTAATGTGCCCCGACCACTATTATTTAAGTTTAACAATTTTACTGGCAATATCGGTGACCTTGGTTCGTCTGCGGATCTCCTCATTTCTAATTCGATCACGCAAAGAAACTCAGAGCATTGCCCTCTTCATTGCTCTTTGGCTGACTTTGAACCTTCTTATCAAGCCTGTTGTGAACGACCACCTCTCTGTGCTGTTAGTCATCACTGGCAACACACACTGGTCAAAGACTTTTGTCTTGAGACGCTGTGCTATTTGTGACGAGAAAACGTTCCGTAGCTTCCTGAACGCTTCCCCACCTAGTTGGATTCGACGATTGACCTTTTTTTTGAAGTTGGACCTACCTAGCTGGATAGTTTGTCCTAGATACATGTATAGATACAGATATATGTATATAGTTGTCAACCACTACGAAGGTAGATTCTCCAATTTTCACTGAAGTGGGTGTGACGTTAGCATTCAACATATTTTTGTCTTATCCATATTTATTTTTAAGTCCACTCGTTTAGACTCTACTGAGGTCAAGCATTGTGCTAAAATATTCCACGGTTTCAGCCATGACAACTATATTATCAGCAAATCTAAAGTGAATGATATACTCGCCATTGACGTTAATGCCAAGTCCATTTCAGTGTAGAAGCTTGAAGACGTCTTCCAGTGCTACGGTGAACAGATTCGGAGATATTACATCTCCTTATCTTATACCTCGCTGTTAGTTTAATAGATTTCGAGCTCTGTACTTGTAAACGGACTGATATACTGGCGTTTTCATATAAACCCTTTAACACTTCGATGTATCGAGAGCCAATATGGCACTGCTGGAGAGACTGTAGAACAACCCAAGGTTTGATCGAATCAAAAGCTTTCTCATAGTCCACAAACGCCAAGGATAGTGGAAGGTTTAAACTCTTCGGACTTCTGTATAACCTGCCGCAGCGTATGAATATGGTCTATGGTACTAAAGCCTTTTCGGAATCTTGTTTGTTCGGGACGCTGTAACTCGTCAAATCTGCGTGCGAGGTGGTTCGTGATAGCTCTCGAGTACAGTATATAAACATGGCTCAGAAAAGAGATGGATCCATAGTTCTTTAGCAGGCTATTGTCACATTTTTTGAAGAAAAGCACAACTACAGCCCTGAGCTATACCTGAGGTAATTTCCCAATGAGTATGACGGAATCAAATATTTTCTGAAGGATTTTCAAAACCGGATTACCACCTGCCTTTAGGAGTTCAGTCGTAATTCCGTCTTCACCAGGCGCTTTGTTGTTTTTAAGCTGTCTGAGAGCCAAACCGATCTCGCACAGACTAACGTCCGGTATGTCTTCAGTATAGCGTCGGATTAGCTTAGCCTTTGGATCTTTCGGTAAGTCAGTAACAGGATCCAGTGTTGCCGTGTATAACTGCCCATAGAATCTCTCCACTTCACTCAGGAGCTCGTATCTCGACGTTAAAATTCCACAATAATCAGCCCACGGTTTCGTCAAGTGGCTGTGTCCCACAGACAGTACCCGTGCGAATATTTTAGTCCCTGATTTCGCTTAATAGTCTTTTGAATACGCATGGTATTAAGTTGGCCTAGGTCTTTTCTCTGACACTTAGATATCTGGCTGTTGAACTGCTGGTATTCAGATGTATCGAGTGAAAACTGCAGAGCCATATTTCACCTTTCTTGCATGAGTTTGACCAAGAATTTACCAAGAACCCGATACCGCCTTGGGACTGATGATCACCGTTCTGGAAATAAAGCAAATTGCCGGATTGTAGTATTATTGATTGCTTCCCCTGTCTACAGAGTTTAGATAAACCCAAAATATTCCACCGGAACCTGCTCAATTCCTTCTCCAGTTCGAATATTTTTTCGTTGGTCCGCAATTTGCGCGTGTTATATGTTGCCAGGTCAAGTCGTAGTTTGTGGTAGCCCGGTCTTACCTGGGGATTCTTCGCACCCACTGCCCTGCCACTTCCTAGACCGCTACCATAGCCCGGAGTAGCAGGGCCGCCGGGGACTAGGGGCCGTTTTTTTCTTGTACTTGCCATAATCGCCACGCTTGGCATGCGGGTTGGCGATCGCAGTGAGGTGGTGTACTCAGTAGCACGCTGCTGCCCATCCTCTGGTGTATTATCCCTTAGTCGACTTTTATGACACACACACGAAAGAAGATGGGGTGGTGCTATTCTTAGCCGGCACCACACGGCATTACGGTATACTATTAGTATAGTTTTAAATGTAAATTATACCAGTCTGTGTACAATACGTACTATCAACCTTAGCTATTATAAATCTGTAAGTACTCTTGAATACTCTTGCTCGTACTTAATGAGGAAATTTTATTAATATAAACACACAACTTCGGTTGTATTACGAAATGTTTTCAAACCTTTGTTTTCACACAGACTGCGTTTTTCCTCAGTTTACTTTCAGAAATATAGTTTTATAAGAGTCTAACATAAGAAAAAAATACTCTAGACACGAATACTTTTAAGACTGGAATGGTTAGACAAAGTACCTTTAATCCCTCACAAAATGTGCCAATGATTTCCCTTGTTGGTTTTTCCAACACAAAATGTCAGCCGTTAAGTTAGCGCCGTTTTTGTGGCGCGACGATTCTTCGAAGCATTGACGAATCTTATCGAAGTCCCGCCGGGCTCGACACGTCTTATCGCAACACGGGACGAGCTACTTTCGAAACAATACACGGAGTAAAGAGTGATGGATGAGGAACGGGAGATGGATTACTTGATATGTTGAGAAGTAGATGTCGATGGGTTCATGTGTATTGTGTTATATAAAGAGATTGAATAGCTTTTTACGGAATGATTTTATTTTATATAATACTAAAATCAAAACTAAGAATAGCAGAGACAGGAAAAATGTTACTAAAGCTATTTATAACGCTATGTATAAAATGGTAAGTGTATAAGTACATAATGAAATCTTTCACCTTCTACGTGCTTGCACGCTTAAAGAAAAATGTTCTAATTTCAGTTATTTGTTATTTTTATAGTGGTTGTCTTAGCACTATGTCATTTATGAACTCATTTGCAAAATCGATTTCTTATTAAACGAGTATACTTTCCTATTAATATCTTTTTAATTTCAAGAAAATAATCCACTCTTTGTTATGACAATCAAGGGAAGGACAATGCAATGCACAATGAAATCGCTTACATTTTTTTGTGAAATTAATTATCTATGTTGGAAATATACATGAACAGCCTTTAACAGTCCACTGCTTGACATAGGCATCATCTTATCAAGCAGGGTTTGACTTACTATACTTACTATGGCTTCTCTGTACAGCTATGTAGTCTTGCATAGTTTACTCTCTTAGTCGCCTCTTACAACGCCCACGTGATGAATAAGGATAGTGAAACTCTATATTCTTAACCCGTAAAAACACGGACATGGTAATATACAAAAATTAAGAACTTTTTTATGTAACAACTCACTCACTTAATGCAGTGAAATATAACTAGTTTTGTACATAGTAGCAAAATGATTATGATAAGCTTCTAAGTAAACACAATGTTGAAAACCCAAAGACTTCAAACTTTGCCTATATTAGTGAGACGGTTAATCACGTCTGACATTACTAAGTTTCAGTCATGACGTAAAATTTTCTAGAAATTTAACTAAATCAACTGACGGAAACCGTAATTATTTTCCCTTTACAATATTCAAAATGATAATACTCAACAATTAATATCTAATGAGTTAACAGTTTGTCTTTTTGTTGTTAGCCAAAAACATGGATAAGATTAAATCTGTTTTCCTATACAGGCAAGCTCCAGAAAGTCTTTACATTTTTAATTTATTGCTTTCACGCTAATTATATCACGCCTAAAAATAGTTGGGATTCTTCTACAATTTTCGGAGATTATAGCAATTAACTTAATTGCTATTCTATTACAAATTCTCGGTAATAAAAGAATTTATGACAAGTAGGGTTACATTTTTTATCAAGAGCTTCTCCAGTGGTATATCGATATATTCGCCTCCCAAACAGAATGTCCTAAGCACCCATTTATGCGAAATTATCCCATTGTTTGAAGAATTTATTATTATTAATATATATGTTTGTCACTACTCTAATGCTTTCTTCCTTGTTATTATACAGATAACTTCGTTTTTATCTAGTAATTTATATCTACTTCAAACCATTTTAGAACATTTAATAGAATTCTCATTAAAAAGAAAAGTTTTTCGTTTATATTACGCATCATGTAGTATTAATTTGATAGTAATATTGGTCAAACAAAGTTATCTTATTTTCACAATATCGCTTACTTCTTACTTCATCACTCCATGTACAAGATATCGTTGCTCTCCAGTTTATGCGGTCGTGTCTGTCTCGCGTAAAGCTTCAACCCGATGATAAGATGGATAAATACATCATTCAGAGACGTTGCTTTTGTGTACCAGCTTTATAGTCTTGAACATTCAGGACAATGCAGCAGAGAACTCTAGCCTTCTTTAATATTTACAATGGAAGAAACAAAGATTCTTAATTAGATAAAGTTGAATACAGAAGTAGGTCACGGCAAAGAAAGTTATACCAGTATGAAACAGAGACTTTGGTTGTAATTTATTAATGTCAGGCGCATTGCGTACTGCGTATTTTCGTTTGCGTAATTTTGTTGTAGTCCCTTTTATGACAAATATATACGATCCATTGTCAAAACAATCACTTTGACGGATTTGTTTATCTATTGTTTTAACCTGACTTCTAAAGAATGTTATTACAGTAGTCTTACATATTTTGTATAGACGTCATACATAAACTATAGCCTAAAAGCAAATAGCTACTTGAATATTTATATTTACAGTGTTATTCAATCTATAAGCAACTAAGAAAACTTTGAAGTGTATGCTGTAAAGTTTACGATCGTCAGTAACAAACAGGGTGACTTTTATAGCTCCATTTATCCCAAGGCATGTAAAATAGACACGTCTGGTTTACAATGAGCGCTATACTTATGTTTATTTGAGCATAAGGATGTAGTAAAATGTCCATGTTGATGGAATTTGTAGGGTTAAGTGTTCATTTATTTAGAATATCATTGTAATACATATCACACTGGTATCAGGTTGAAATAAAATAATGATTATATAATACATTTAATTTGTCGTTATATGGACTATACGAATAGTTTTTTTAATAAGTATAAGTAATAAAGGAAAAAACGGGTTTACCACATGCTAGACCCTATAATATTTTTATAAATTACCTTATAAAAAAACACATGACTTAGCAAAAAAAGCACTATTTAAAAAAAGGACCTTATCTCATGACAAAGGTTGACAAACTTCTAACAACTTCTGAGTTACGAGTCTTGAATACCAGTAGTATCTTTCAAAGAGGTAACCTATTAGTTCGATTGATCCTAAACCAAAAAAATGTTAGGTTGTTGCTTACATTTTGACATTAGTTAAAAAGAATGATATTTAAAAAAATGTACTATTACTCATAACCATTAAGAAGTTGTACCTTTCATCATCAGCTCATCATACTGCGATGATCACACATCAACATCATCATCATCATCTCAGCCAAAAGACGTCCACTGCTACACATAGACCTCCCCCAAGGTTCTACACAACAGCCGGTCCCGTGCCGCCCTCATTCAGCTGCTTCCCACAGCACACACACACATGTGATAAAAACACTTTAATACTTCGATATACCGATAGTCAATTTTGCACCGGTGGAGAGACTCCGTCGTCTCTCCAGATGACCACTACCAGAAGCAAATAATTGAATAGCTGTAGAACATAAATAAAAACATATTACGTGCCTATAACATTTGAGGATTGCCCTCGATTTCCATATGATTCCATCATCGGATCACTTCGTGAGCGTAACTTTACAAATACTTAGAAATAATTCAAAATCATCATCGTATACTGGAACATAAAACTTGGTTGACTAACTGATCATTCTGTCAATAATCATACTGATACACACACAACCAAAGGAAAAGTCTTTTCTAAACTATCACCTGGCCATCATCACCAATTTAAATATTATTGCGACATAATTAAGTGTGAGTTAACTTGATTTATATATTACACAGGTTAAGGTCTATATACATTACATCTATTATACTTAAATGTTAAGTTGAATAATCTACTTAAGAAAAACCAACGCTGAATCATATTATTAACCGCATCCACAAGGAAATAATGTAGAGTCAAACTTACTTAAGAAAATTATTTCAGACGCGCAAAATGTTACCTACCTGTAAAAAATATTTTCAAAGTTCACGATTTAGGTATTGCTATCGTAAAGCTACAGGCGCTTCAAAGCAATCTCATAACTTTATGATATTATTCTAACTACAAAACTTTTTAGCAGGTCAGATGAGCGCTAGAAAGAGAAAAATGGTAAAAATATAACGAAACAAGTACAATAGTACTCACCTCATCTCCCAAGAAGAACCAGTTACTTGAATTTAATCTTTTTCTTAAATATCTATACTGTATGATAATAAAAGGCGTAACACAGTAACCATATACCTTATTATTATCAAAAAGTAATAATAATATTATTGTTATTACTATTAATTAAAATATTTTGAATATGTCATTTTATAATTTATTTTACTAGTACTTTGAACATATGTATATTTGACCTATATTTTACCAGTTCAAAATTATCATTTATTAATATAGTTAGATCGTAAACAATTAAATACTCGTTTTAATTGTTTTTATTGCATTATAAAATATGTATGTTTTAATAGAGACTGGCGGTTGCGAATATAAAGTTACTACAGTTATAAAAACCAGCACCTGCGTGCAATGAATCGTCAGAACTAACATAGGTTTTGAAGTTGGAATAATAATGAAGTTCTCATATACAGAGTGTTACAAAAAAATATCATATCTTTTTTAAATATTTTAGATCACATAGACGAGTATAAACTAAAGTGCTAATAGTTAAAATGAGCTATAAAAATATATACACATATAAGTGAAAAAGTCTAGGTACTGAAAATTTATAAACCGGTGGTTTTAAATTTTCCACGCATAAATTTCCCATCTGATACCTTCCTACAACTTCCTAGTCAGATCCATCAAGCCATTTAAACTACAGATCTTGCAAAAGAAATATGCCTACATATCTCATACTTACACACACTTAAAATCATAACCCTCTCAGGTGGTCAGATAATATTCTATAAAACGTTTTGGAAGTCACAGATTGAGTTGAAAAATTTACTAATAAACAAAAGAGGGATGACGTAAATAAAACTGATTATTTTTTTTATTTATAACTTTATATATTTGTATTTATTAAAAATTATAAAAATAATTATATATATATTTGTGGACTAAACATGGGTTTTCTCAAGGTGCTAATGTTTGGAGAGATTACAGTTGTAATCAGCACTCATAAATTAAATTTTATTAAGAAATATGTACAATTTATATTAACAAACAAAAATACACATTATTATATAAATTATTAAATAAATCTTTCAAACAGATAATATAAAAATAAATATGTAAATGCACAAAAATAAATATACTTTAAATTCGTACAATGTAAATAAAGGAAATGAAAAATCTGAAAATGTTCAAGATAAAACTATCTATAGAAATGGCTCTGAGACGTTAAAATATTTTTAGTCATTTTTATGATTCAATATACTGTTTTAAACATAAACAAAATAGTTAAAATACACATATTATATACAAAACTTAAATTTAAAAAAATATGAAACCTTAAAAATGGTCAGGAAAAATTTCATTGAGATTGATTTCTCTATAACCACTAGAATCCATAATAAATGTGGAGATATAATAAGCCACATTGATAAGAAGAGTACATTGTAAAACAGAAAGGAAATTAGGAAATTTTATTACACTACATAAAAATTCAGTAAAAAAGTATCAATGATATTATATCAGTTATAAAAATAGGCAAGAATCGATATCGTCGTATCGTTTATTTAGACTCGAGCCAGTGGAACGATACAGAAAGTTAAAAAAAAAGTTCCCATTGTAACTCCCACCCACAAAAGTTTTTAGCAATTTAAATGTAAATGGGTTCCATGAGGAATTAAAATATCTACGTCATTTTAGTAAATGTGTTTAAATATTTTGGAGACAATGTAATATACGACAGATAATAAATTAACTTTGTTAGTGGCATCGCTGGTGTCAATTTACATTCGATCAAATTGTAACATTGTATCCCTCTGGAAACTTTTCTTTCTGTACTAAACCCCTTATGTTATTAATTTTACAATCGATCGAGTAGTTACTGGATATAGACTTCTTCTTGGTAAGGCGGCATACAAGCAATGTACTACGAAATATAACAAATACACAAACATTACTCGGAAATTAAGAGTAAGGATTTAAGAAGGATTTTTTTTATTTTAAAAGTGACTCTATTCTGCCTGATTGAAAGCCCATTATTGCAGAGGTGACAGTTATCGTAACTGTGTAAACCTTACACTGTCACAATGACTGTCATGCCTTTTACGTCCCCAAGCGCGTTGTGAAAAAGCATCTCACAATTCCGCCATAGTATGGGTCACCATACTACGTTGTCAGTATTTACAATGTGCATGGTAACCACAACTCTTGGATTCTATTCATGCTTTCCATCAAATAGAGTAGAGTCACTTTGGCAGGCTCTAAAGATAGAAAAACAAAGCACGAATAGAATCCAAGAGTTGTCCTCACCATATTCATTGCGAATGCAGACAATGAAAAATGACGCCCTAGTGAGATGCTTCTTCTCACCCCGTTCGGCGACGTAAAAGGCATGACAGTTGTCGTAGCATTATAATGCTCACACATTTGCCATGACAACTGTCGCCCCTGCATCAATAGGATATAATAATATGTCCTGGAAAAGAAAATGGTTTTGATTTCACTGCTCCTCATTATACGACATTAATACTCAAGTTCGTACAGTTTTACACATTTAAAATTAAATATTAAAATAAATATTATTCAATCGTTGGTTGTTTATCAAATTAATCCGTGTTTTTCCGATTTTAAAATATCTAAAACAATAATTATAACCGTTAAAACTTTTATCATAAACGCTAGATAGCATAATAATTCAATGTACATGTAATGGTATTTGTTAGTTTAATGTGTTTTAGATACTAAATATATTTTTATTCTAGTGTGATATTTCTATTATGATTCTACAACAACACATGAAGCACGTTGTAAATCTACACTAAGTTGTGACCTGTATGTAATTGATTTGACCTCTAAATTGAGTTTGTAATAATATATAAATAGACTTCCTATATAGTTAAAAACAAAGCCACTTTACTCGTAATTTTGTATACCCTCGAACTCCTTTTATACTAAACAACGCATTTTGATGTGGTTTTCATCCGATGCATAATTAGGTACTAACCAACCTATCAACTACCTTTTCAGGGAAAGTAAATAGTATCAGTTCGTTCAGTTTTGAATTAAGTTAGAATAAAATAATATTTTACAACCAAGCCATCAATAATAGAAAACGAAGTTGATTCGTCAGTTAATAATGATAATGTAATCATACTTCTTCTTTCTACCAATTTGGTACTGCAAGGAGTTTTCTTTGTGCACTATAAGCTGTTGTCTAAAGCCTTAAATAAAAAAATGTTGTTTCCCTTTTACTTGATACATGGAGCTCGGACACGCAAAGCGCGTATTTCACTGTCTCACGTTGACATTTTATAGACAACACTACTGTTTTGGTGCCTTTATAGATGTCAGTGTAATGTTTTATTTCGGCTTGCGTATTTTTGTGCCATCTGTCACAATAAAACGCATATTACTGTTTCTGATTTATGAAAATGTATCTTCTCTACATGTTCGAAAACTATTTCCATTCTCGTCTAAATATTTTATACGAAGAAGTAGACATCCTAAAGTTCGAAATAAGTAAATATAATGCCGTGGGTAGGAGTCGCATGCAAAGAAGGTAGGCCTCCTCGATACTACATGCATAGTGAGAAAGTGTCTGTCTCTGGAACCTAACTGCGGGAGCTTGATCCCTATCTCGATACGGATGCAATACTTGCTACATGAAATCAAAACAATTTTTAATGATTCATTAGGAAGTCTAATTTCAAAGTCGCACCATCATCATCTCAACTAAAGATGTCCACAGCTGGACATAGAACTCCATAACAACTGATACTGTGTTACCTGCGTAAAGCAGTTACCCACGACCTTTACCAGATCGTCATCTTCCAGTATGTGGTCTCTGCGAATAATGTGCGCCGCCCCGCCCACTGCTTTTTAAATTTGACAATGACGGTGACCGTAAGTCGTCTACGAATCCCATCATTCCTAATTCAATCACAGAAAGAAACTCCAAAAAGTATTGCTCTTTGGATGACTGTCCTTTCTTATGAGGTTCATTGTGACTGTGACTGGCAACACACACTGCTCATAAAGTTTTGTCTGGAGGTACGGTAATTGGAGTGAGAAAATATTTCGAACGCCACACTCAGCTTCCTGAATGTCGCCTAGCCAAGTTGGATTCTACAATTAACCTCTACGACTGAACCACACAATTAGACCTAACTAACTGGATAGTCTGCCCTTTGTATATCCATATAGTGAGGTTCCGATACAATATAAACGTACAATTCTCACTAGAATGGGTGCGACATGTACATTCGACGTAATTATAACGATAATTTTCGTATTTTTCTTGTTCGTTTTAAAACCCACTCCTTTAGAGAAATTACTGAGGCTATCAATTATAAGTAATTATAATATAAGTCCATTAACTCTGACCAATAGAAAGAACTCTTGTGAATACTTTTGTGGCTTTGTATGGCGTAGATCCTATTTCTGGCATTTTGAAATCTGTCTTTTGATTGCCGAAATTTCGACTTATTGGACTGTAGAATTATATTACACTTTTCCCCCATGAGCTTAAGTATCATACGAGAATCTTTTGATTCTATAGGTACGGCGGGTCATGAAGAAGTGAAACCCGATCAAATGGACAGATTCATCTAATCAACCATTGAGTTTGTTGGTATCAACGTAGTTCTCGAATTGTTTGATACAGTTTCAAAATTAGTTTTCGCTTTATAAACATAAACTCTTTTTTTCAAAATTAGTCATTTGTTTATGTATTAGTTATACATTTACAGCCTAGTATTTGAATCGTTATCATGGATAAGTTAAAATTTTGAATTGTTGTTGAATATCAATACCTCCGAACGAACACGGACGTGACGTCGCTTCAATTTCAACTGGAAAAATGAAACCCGTGGTCGTCCTATAACTTTAGTTACCGAAGACGGTTAAGCACAGTTGTAGAATGAAATATAGCTTTATCCATGGTCCGCCCACGTATGTGTCGGTTATTGCAGTACTAAGTAGCTTAGAATTTTAGAGTTCCTTACTCAAGAATCAAATTATCTCCATGCTAACCCTTATTAAAATCAGTCTAACTACTTAGTAGAGTTACTTTCGTAATTTTAAAATTATTACAAATTAGATTAATTTAAGATTACGGTCTTTGCTCCCTCAGCAGTGCGTCATCAGCAAATCGAAGGTGGGTGGATGTTCTCGCCATTAATATTAATGCTAAGTGTAGATTGTGTAAACTGTTACTTAAAAGTTTGATTTTTAATTAACTAATGTACTCGTATACCCCCACGCATTTCCAAAAGTAACTTTTAATAAGCGTTAGCAAAACCGATATAATCTTCAGATGGATTCTTTTTATCTTTCGAGAAACGAAATCTTAAAAAGGAATAAATGTACTTTTTCTCTCATTAAAATAATGCCTTTTTTTAACGTAAGGAGGCAACCTCGGGCTGTCATTCTACAGGGTATGCTGCGAGGTGTTGTGTCGGAATCGGACCGACTAAAACCACACTCTAGACCTGAGTCAGGTGGGATCCAGGAACAGCTGTTATTACGACATCCGAATCCCTCCTAACGCCTGTCTGCTTACGGGGGCACCATCTTCGGGTTAAATTCTCTACTACACGCGGACGTCACCTCCTCGCGGCTGGTCTCTGTAGCAGATGAAGGGAAAAACCCGTCCTGTCCACCCGCGGTCACACTCAGGATGGCATGAGGCGCAGGTAAACACGCTTCCGCCGCCCACTTCGCGGCGAATTGGGTCTTAGAGGAGATCGTCCTCCCGGGCCTTCTCAACCGCCCCCTTCCGCGAAATGATATAGTCACAGAAGGTTGCGACCGCGGTAAAACAACTGTCGCTATAGATCATGAAGCGTATGACGGTCGGTAACGAGAGATCTCCTCTAATAACTGTAGTGTGGACTCCATGTTGCGCCGCCCAGGCGGCACAAAACCCTAGCGTGTGTTGAGTTGAGTCCTCACCACAGTAGTGATAGGTGGGACTTAATTCCCTTAGCGACGTGATGACTCACTTAGCGACTGAGTGCAGATACTTCCTGAAGCAACTGTGTGCGGAAAGGACCTGCGGCAGTCGGCAGGAAAAGGTTCCGTGCTGCCGCCTTGCCCACTCCAGGTTGACCAACGAGCCATCGTGGCTCGACGAGCGGTCTAACGCCACTCATTCTCGCCGGGACCATATGCCGCTATCCGTCTGGAAGTCAGACGTCCGCTGATAAACTTCGGCGAGTACTTCCGCCTCTGAATCCCACGGGGGAGTTCCGGCCAAGGCGCACGTCGCCTCCGTCGACACGGTGCGGTAACCGCGTAAGTCTCTAACCACCAATATCTTCTGAGGGCGCCAGAGGCGAGCCCCATTTTGGGCGGTCAGAGCCACCGCCCAAACCGATGCACCATACAGTGCCATTGTCTCCTTAACATAATGCCTAGACAAATTGGTCTGTTTAAATCAAAGTTGAGCAGTGAACTATTGAAGACTGTTGATATGATGTGTGATGACTCATGGACGTTTCCTCACCATAGTCATAATCAACAGCCTTTAATAGTCCACTACTAAGCATAGACCTCTCCTTAGCAAGGAGGTTTTAATTCACTATACCACGCTTGGCAGGCGGATTGGTATAGGGTTTCTTTCAAGTTTTCCTTCTCTGTACAGTGATTTTGTACTCCGTAGTTTGATCTTAAAGTCGACTCTTACAACATCCACGGGATGAGTAGGGGATTTTACTTAAACTGTCACCTTGAACGTTTAGCAAATCAACTTGTAGCCCATGTCAAGTAGGTATTCTTCCCTTGACATTTATTACGAAAGATAGTGTTCCATTTAGTCAGTAACATATTGCATAAGAAAACTTTGAATTACTCTTATTAGGTTACACCATGATTTTCATCCCTATCAACGTTGAATTTATACTATTACAAAAAATTGTTCTATTCCGAAGTCCCAGAAGGTCATATAACATGTTTTCGAGCTAAAAACACATAGCAAAATATTTTTGACACCTAAACCACCAACAAACATTGCAATAAAACTAACTGAGTGACGTTCTTATTAAAAATGTAGATATTCAAACACGTAGAGATGCATAGGTTATAACTTAAAGAAGATAACGACTAAATTCAAAGTAAACTTGTAGTGTGTTCTGTAGCAACTTGGCAAGCTTCAATATGCTTTTTAAATTTTACACGAAATTCTAACTACATTGCTTTTCATTTAATGCATGAAAGACATTGATAGAGTCTCAACTTTATTAATTATATTTACTGCACTTAGTTTCTAAATAAAAAATAAGCACATTAAGACGCAGACATTGTTCAGTGCATTTATTTTAAACATTGTTAAGTAAATTACAATACTTTAATAAAGCAAACCATTGGCAACCGTATTAAAACATAAACGTGATAAACCTCTTTCTAGCGTCATCATTTGTTTAAAAATTATTTTCATCAACATTCAAATGTATAAAATCGTCAATCCTACAAATGTAAAGGAAATCTGTTCATTGATTCAAAAGCCTAAAACAAACTTTGCTAGTAACCTCATCCCAGCTTTTGTGAATAAAAATAGTGAACAAAGTAGGTAAAGCTTTAAAATTGAAAGGCGAAAGGTGCTGAGAAAGCGGAACCAGACCGAGATCTTCAGGTCGAAACTAAGTCGAGCATTAAAGCTTTCAGACCTAAATCTTGGTCTGTAGTTTCTAACAGAGAGCTGTATTGTACCACAAAGAGTACTGTAACGTCTTAACAAGAATTGGGATTAATAAAGACAATATAGTTTTACTGGTTCCGAAGAAAGGTTGTCACTAATTTATTTGGGGATGACAGTAAAACGAAAAAAATAAAAGTTTTATTACGGGAGGCACTGCCTTAGAGGAACCCTACGGATAAAACTAATAATGCATTCATCTTATCAAGAAATTCCTTATATATAGTGTTTCCTTGTGTTATAATATTACCTGATATATATTCTTAGCAAAATTTTCAATGTTTATTGAACAGTTCACATTTGAAAAATAGACATTGAAAAACAAAAATCATTTATTTAAATAACAGATCATAAGCATGCAGATCCTTTTCACATGAAGTTGAATAATAATATCAACTTTCACTTCATTCGCTTTTTCATTTCATATCATGAAATATATTTCAAAATTAAAAGCTGTCTCTCAACGTAGAGTGCAATATTTATAACTTGATAGGCAGCGCTCCTGACATTTTTCCTTTTTAAAAATTTATTATAAAATATTTTTCTTGCCCAACAAGTTTCCACATAACTGAAAGCTTTTCTTGTGAAAATTTAACAAGGTTATTATATACGTTGGAGTATGAACGCGAGGCGAAGAATTCATGAAATGAAGTTGTTTCAAACGAAAGAAACTCCACAGCAAATGCCGGTTAGTTTCACGTAAAGTTGAAATATAACATAAATAGAAGTGAGATTTTGCTGTCTCACCTTCTACCGCAGTTTCTTGATAAGGTCTTACAGTTTTGCGAATCTCAATATTAACTATTAAAATTTGAACTGATCTGGTTTGTAAACAGCGACAGACAGTAAACATATTATTTGAGGCGATACATGTTAGTCTGGTCAATATATACATAATATTATATAAAACGTTGAATGGAATCACATGCAAATTTGCATTTAAAAGTTATCAAAAATAACGAAATACATGTGATTTTAGACGTGTAATTGAGTTTCTTTTAACAGTGATTTCATAAAACAAACGGAAGTTTGTAACAGGAAGTCAGGATAGCACACGCTTTTTAACTTGACCAATGAGCCTGCACGGTGCTAATAAACGTTTCTTATCACCAAGAAGACACGTCAACGCAAGCGACTGTTGTCGTTGACGTTGACGGGTCCTCACGTTAAAAAAAAAACAAGTTTTTTTTTTATATTTACACGATTGTGTACGTAATTTAACTTCTAAGTAATTAATAAGATCTTTTTCCGTTAATACTCCTACATGTAAAAACAAACAATTATTAACTCTCCTACTAGAATAAATTCTTATGTTGGCACTAGATCCGTTCGGTAGTTTACTGAGTGGATGATTTGCGTACTTGTAGCTATTTCCCAAAACCCTACTATTACTTCACAGTGAAAGATCAAAGTCTACTAATTTTATATTAATCAAGTCGTAATTCATTCCTGAGTTTATGTGTAGAGATGTTTGAATTTAGATTTCACTCTATGAGTCTATAGGGTCGCATTTGGCTTGGTAACTCTTCTTCTTTACTATATTTGAATGATTACGGCTTAATTCAGAGAGGAAATTAAACAGTCTAATCAAATTTATTTAAGAGTAAAAGGAGTAGAGTAAATCTTTGTTAAAGTTTATTCTATATAATTTTACCATAAATGCTATTAATAACATTAAGCAAAAATCTTTCACAAAGATTAAAACTTAAATTTATTAAACCAAGAGCAATTTTGTTAAGCTTATTCTTACTCAAGAGATGATCGCTTGTTAGTTTCGTCAACTGATTTATTTATATGTAACCTATAAAGCGAAATAAAATTACTATTCATCATCGCAGTCAAGAGACGTCCACTGCTAAACATAGGCCTCCATCAAAGTTCTCCAAAACAGTCAGTCCCATATCACCTGCAGCTAACGACTGCCCGCGATCCTCAAGAGGTCGTCTGACCATCTCGTGGGTCTGAACGAGTCAGAGACTTTTGTCTTCAAATACTGTGTTATTTGTGACGAAAAAACGTTATGCAGCTTCCCATAAGCTGCACAACTTAACAGGATTCGACGATGGTCCTATTTTTTAAGTTGTATCTCCCTAACTGAATAATTTGTCCAAGGGACACGACGTTACCAACTATTTCGAGGGTAGATTCTCCAATTATCACTGGTGTCGGTCCGACATAGGCGTCCAATAGAATTCTCGTCTTATCTACGTTCAGTTTAAGAACCCACTTGTTTAGAGACTACTAAAGTCATCAAGCACTGTGTTAAAATCTTCCATGATTTCAGTCATGATAACTACGGCATCAGCAAATAAAAAGTCAACCATGGTCGCCGTTGATATTAATGCTAAGTCCATTCTAGTCTAAAAGCTTGAAGACTTCCTTCAGTACTAAGTTGAACAGTTTCGGAGATATTAAATCTGCCTGTTTTACACTTCGCTGTAGTTGCTAAGTTTCAAGTTCTGATCCTGGACATAAAATTACTCTTAAAATGTTTAAATAAATGTTACGTATAACAGAGTTTGTAGAGAACTATTTAAATAAATATAATGGTGGTTCGCCATAGACTAAACGCGATCATATAACGAACTCTGTAATATAACGATACCTACGAACGAACCTCTTTATAGAAAAACGAAACTATATTAGTTTTAAAAACAACTTCATTCATTTCATACGAATATATTATATAACGCCGTTGAACTCGTTAGTAATAATAAAAATGAAAGATTGTAAGTTTCAGAATACGTAAATGATGCGACGGATAAAATTGATTAGCTGGATACACCAGTGTTTGAACCTCTATAAATCAAGTATGAAATTGTGGCTCGTGTTCTAACATTAGATATTGATATAATTCCGGTCAGAGCCCTTTGGGCCAAAGGCCGGTACGAAGCTGTTTTCTTTTGAGTGAAATATAGTGTCATTGTAGAAATTATGATGTCATGAAGTCTTCGAAATATAGCGAATCCATTTTGCACAGTAACTTCAAGATATATATTTTAAATCTTCCATGCTATCTAGTTTGACGCCCTTTGGTCTAGTGGCTGGTGACCCTGACTGCTGAGACGAATGTCGTGGGTTCAATTTCTACCCAGCAGAAGTGTTGTGTGCTCATCGCACACTTAATTATTTGTTCTGTGTCTGTAATTTATCTATAATATGTATGTACTCGTATTTAGAAATATTTAAAATTGCTTATCAGCAGTTTGGTTACTGCTGATAAGCAATGCTCACAAAGCACATGCTCTGCCTAATTTGAAATCAGACAGTCGTGTGAGAGGTAAGTGAGAGCATTTATTACCTATAACACTTAGATTCATTATAAAAAGTAATTCTACTGTTACGTCTGTATCACAAATATAAATTGTTCAAATCTATTTTGTGAACTAAAAAAAGTTAGCAACCTAAAACAAATAAAACTAATCAAACTTTAACATTAGAGTGTTCACAAACTGCTATATCGGCTTATGCTAAAAGAATGTGTTACAATAATTCGAAAAGTTCTGAACGACTGAGCAATGATTGCCTTCACCCTATTTTGAATTCACTCCTATTTCAAGTCGTCAAATAAAGGAAGCCTTCTCATGCGTTATTCATCATTTGAGCATCGGAATATATCTACTTCGGTTCGTAAATGGTTATGTTTTTATATATTGACAAATTTATAAAATCATATTATTTTCTTGTTATCCCTTTCATTTGAATATTTTATTTTGACAGGTTTTGATAACATATTCAACATACGACATGTGGTAGACAAATATAAATAATACAATTAAATCAATTGATATCCGTTGTTATATCGATTGATTTTACCGTGTGGAGGCAATTAACAATAGCACTACCCCATTACCGTGGGCGTCGTTTACCCATTACCAAAACTCAACTAAGGGATAGTACACCACAGGATAGGCAGCAGTATCCAACTAAGTACACCATCTCACTATGATCGCCAAAACGTATGCCAAGCGTGGCGATTATGGCAAAGCCTTCCCATTATGGCAAGCACAAGAAAAAAACGGTAACGTTCTTAGTAGTTGCGGTCTAGGAGATCTTGGCAGGGCAAGGGGTGCGAAGAATCCCGGGGTAAGATCGGACTACCACAAACGACAACTTGCAGCGTTGGTACGCCTGCCACAAGGTAGTCCGACGACCTGGTGAAGGTCGCGGGAAGACGCTGGATGCGGGCGGTACGGAACCGGCTGTTGTGGAAAACCTTGGGGGAGGCCCATGTCAAACAGTGGAAATGTTTTGGCTGAGATGATGATGATGATTATGATGAATTGATATTCTAGTTGATTTAATGTATAATGAAATTCATGAACTTTTCGTAAAACCACATTTCATGATAATTCTTTGGATAGAAGGAATCAAGTACGAATAGAATTGTATACGCGTACGGGTACATTTTTGTCCATTTGATGTCATCTGTTCTCTTACAAGTAATATGTTCAGTGTTTCAGTCATTATAAATTATAATTAACTTAGTGACGTCTGCATCACTTTAAAAAAAAATATTTGAGCCCATTTAACCATCATTTTTCATTTATGAATTATTCTCAGATCTTATTGGCCATATTGTTATATTATACACACTTCCTCCATAAATAGACTATTCAACACTACAATATTTTGTCAATTTAAACCAATAGTACCTAAGATTAACACGTTTAATCAAACAAACTAAAACATTATAATATTAAAGTCACGTTTCGCGCCTACCGGCTGCTGCCACGCGGGACGAACAATATGGCCTGACGATCTTCACAAATTAAATCTTTGATATTTCCGAAGGTAATGTCTTTAATGATATACTGTTGAGAGTTATTTTAATCAACATTAAATACACTATATCGTATAATACTGTATAGTTTAAAATTATTACAAGTAAAACAATTCATTTTTTTTATGTTTCACATCTCAGCGCTGATTTTATATATAAATACATTATTTTGATCTTAGATTGAACTACCGTTTGTGATGTAAGTGCTCAAAAACATGATTTTATAACAACTAGCTTACCCCGCGAACTCTGTTCCGCCTTAGAGGCAATAAATAAGTAGATTTTTGATTTTGGACTGAAATGCGGTCGAACGGGTAAAAAAGTATCCTATGTCCGTCTCCTGGTTCTAAGCTACCTCCCCACCAATTTTCAGCTAAATCCGTTCAGCCGTTCTTGAGTTGACTGCACAATTGGCCTAGTGGTTTAAGCGGTCGCCACGCCGCTCTCCACTTCGCTGAGTGTTGTGGGTTCAAATCCTACATGGGACAACACTTTGTGTGATCCACAAATTGCTGTTCTGAGTCTGGGTGTTCTTTTTGTCCGTTTCTTGTATGTTTGTAAAGTCCCCCGCGACACAGGATTTATTCCTAATGCAGGCGTTGTCTTTTTTTAATATTTTTTTTAATAGAAGTTATAAGTGGTGTAACTAACACCACTTTCTTTTATATATATAGATCTTACAAATCTTTGGAATTCCAAAGGAATTCCTTTGAAATTGAAAAATAGAGGATAGATGAAATGGAGACATGCACGATGTCGAAGATAGGTGCAGTCATAACATCAGTGCAAGCGGCAAGCGTGGTAAAGTAGCCTAAATAATCTAAAGGAAAAGACCTCCTTAGAACAGAGATTTTGGCTGTCAACAACCTTTAATAGTCTACTGCTGGACTTAAGTCTAAAAGAATGTTAAAGGCTTATGAAATGATGATATATATAAAACTTAATTTTAAATTACTCTTTCTAGTGACGAATCGTTGCACAATCCGTTACGTATTTGTAGTGATCTAAACGTACAAGAAAAAAAACGACTTCATTTTATACTGTATAAAGATAAAAAAATGGAACCTAAAATGTGATTATACTATTGAAAAAAGAACACGGTATAATAATAAACTCTGATACAATTGAAATCAACATTATAGTGAGTACACAATATATACAAAGTGAATTCAAAGAATAGCCTTCAAGTTTTGATGAACGTAGAATATAAACGACAGTGAATATCAGTAAAGATAATAAAACTTTATATTTGGGAGCAAAATTATCTTAATAGAGTCTCATCAATAACTTGAAAAAGTTATAGCTTTTTTATATTTTCTGTGAACCACGAGTAAAATGCCATTAATTCAGCTGAGGAGCTAAAATCCTTAAAACCAAATGATTTCAGTAAGCTCACGCCACCCGTTCATATATTATTCAGTCTGCGTCTGAGAGCGTAAATGAAAAAGTTTTTGTATTCAATGACTATTCGAACACCGCCAAAATACTGGTAAACCCGAAAGTTTTCGAATCGAACCAAAATTACGAGTTGAAGCCGCGACGAGACTCGGCTTAGTTAAATATTCAAGGGGCGTCTGTCACTGCGTATGAAGATTAAGCAATGGCATAAAATGTAAATAGCTATGGATTTTTCCTTATTGAAGATGAAAGATATATCTTTGGATGTTATGAGTTATTGGAAAGATAGCGTGTTCCTCACACTTACGTAAACCACATTTATTTTTTATTTTTTTTATTTTAACAGCCTGCCGAAGTGACTCTACTCTGCCTGATGGAAAGCGTGAATAGAATTCAAAAGTTGTAATCACCATACTCATTGTGAATGCTGATAACGCAGTATAGTGACCCACACTATGACGGCTTATTAAGATGCTTTTTCACGTCTCACCTGGGGACGTACGAGCATGACAGTCATCGTAGCATTGTATTGCACGCATTTACCACGACAACTGTCACCCTCATGACAGTCATCGTAGCATTGTGTTGCACGCATTTACCACGACAACTGTCACCCTCATGACAGTCATCGTAGCATTGTGTTGCACGCATTTACCACGACAACTGTCACCCTTGCATTAATGGGCCTTTGGTGTTCAGGCTTGTTTGAATTTAATCTGGTTATTAGTTTCGAACAATATTATTTATTATACTAATCTTTTATATTTTAAAATTTCTTCATTTTAAATATTTTCTTTTAACATGATACATTGAAATCTTACTTATACACTAACTTTTATATGACTGTAAATTTAACATCTTTTGATAACATCCGATATTTGTTGTATTAAAATAATTCAGTCAACCGGTTAAAAAGCAAGATTTCTTGTCGAAATACATTTGTCAAAGTGAACAAAATTAAATGGTAAATCGTGAGATACTTTATTCGAAGCACGGTCCACTGAATAAAGTAGAATCAGTGGTAGTAGTATTGAAAAGTTTTTCAGACTTAGACTGCACCGATTATTGCCCGTTCTAGTGAAATTGGAAATTGCAAGAACTAAAGGTCTTTTTATGTGCAATATTATATCTACTTTTATAACATATATATTATTTTGAGAACCTGCCAAAGTGACTACTCTGCCTGGTGAATAACCTGAATAGAATCCGAGAATTGTGGTCACCATACTCATTGCAAATGCAGACTATATAGTATGGTGACCCACATTGTGGCGGCCTAACAAGATGCTTTTTCGCGCCCCGCTTGAGGACGTAAAAGGCATGACAGTCATCGTGACAGTGTAAGGTTCACATACTAACCAGGATAACTGTCACCCCTGCATCAATGAGCTTTCGGTCTCAACATCAATACTATTGTTGTTCTTCGATTAATTGAATATGAAATATAAATTAATTATTTACCATTACACTGAAAAAGTAGTTATGACAATTGATGGGAATCAAATATCGATAATTAACAACACCAAAAGTAAAATAAATAAACAAGTATGTGTTATAGTAATCACATATAAGGATGTGTAAAATCTGCCGTCGCATCTAACATCTGACCGTCAACTCTGTCATCGCGTGTTTCTCCACTATTTCTTTTAACACACTTCGTCTTTACCGACTTATTTTACGATCATTCCCACAGATCATACCATGATAACTGAAAAAAAGTTGTATTCCATAATTGGTTCTACGTTTGTACTGGTCACATTTCTAGATAAAAAGTAAGAGAAAGAAAAAATAATTACAATCTTAACTATGTTATGAGTTGTCTTTGTTGTTACTCGTTGACCTTAGAAGTAACCAGACGTTACTAAAAGGTCTTGTACGTGACTAAGTAGCCTTGTCTCTAGATATATTGAATTGCAGAATGAATAGAACTGTAACTAAAATGATTATAAGTAAATTATTTATTTTGCTCAATGCAATATGGGTATATTAAACAGTATGGTCGGCAAAAGTTCTGAACAAAATGGATTTTGTTTTTTATAAAGACAATTTTAGCCTTGAATGCTAAATAACGCTGTCTAAAATAAAAACAATAATTCATCTCAGGAGTTATAAAATATGAATAAACTAATATTTACTATGTTTACAAAAATCGCCAAATTGCTCGCTTAATATTGAAGTGGCTGACTGATTGACGTGTTGGTCAAGTCGTTTTTTCTTTGACTGGGTCTACAATATTTATTTATAAAACCTGACTGGTTTGAAGACCTGGAAAACCTTGTTCTAGCATATTATTACTTAAAAATGAACAATAGAGATGAAAAATACTTTAAGACCTATTCTTATATCTACTCAAAGTGTAAAATAAAATCATTAATTTCAGTTAAGCTGTTTAGGAGTGCGACCGTAACCGACCATGACAAAAGGTATTTTTATGTTAAACTTAATATATAGCAGTAACTTACTAGGTTTTACATATTTTAATGCTGGTAAATTAAAAACTAAATATCATATTGAAACCACATAAAAATCTGTAACTGAGACATGAATAATTAAAATGTTACCTTTCTCTTAAACAATGGCCGACCATTGTACAAATAAAAACACCACTGAGAATTGTTTTCATTAGCCTAAAAGCATTAGAAAATTGTTTCCATGTGTCATAAAATGTTACAGGGTGATAAATTATTGTTGTTTGCGTATACCTATAATTACTTTTCCCTTAACGCAGGATCATTAAAAATAATGACATATATTAAAAAACTTGATGAGTTAATTTATAATTGCTTGGTGATCTTGATAAAAAAAATTATACATATTATATAGTCTTGTCTAGAGTGGGCCAAGAATTAATTAACATTTGAATCATATATTTCGCGCAATCATGTCACGGGAGTTCTTGGGACCGATGCTACTGAAATTTGCTAGCTTCAATCGTTATACCTGGTTTCAACAAGGAGGCATTTATCACACATCCAATGAATCCATGCCGGTAATCAAAGACATGTTCCCGAAAACCTGATTTCCAGACAAGGCGACATTCCATGGCCACCCAGAAGTCCAGATCCCCAGCAGACTTCTTTTTATGGGGTTCTTTGAAGAATCATGTCTACATCAATAAATCAAATACACTACGCTAACTAAAAAAATTATCGAAGAGATGTTGGCGATCTCACAGTCTCTTAGCCGACGAATATTCAAAAATTTCGGTGTTTACCTAGAAGAGTGCAAACGTAGTGACGATGATCATTTAGAAGCATTAATTTTTAAAGAAAAATCATCTAATTACCTTTCTTGTAAATAATCAATTTTTATAATATATCAAATGGTTTTTTTTTAAATGTTTGGTAATTCGTGGAACACTCTATATTTCTTCACCAAGCTATTCATGCCTCATGGTGGTGGGGTCAAGTTTCCTTGTCTATCTGCTTTACTTTCATCTACTATCTATGATATCTTCGGAAACTTAATAGCGATTCACGTCTTCTGTCTGTCTATGGATTTTTGACTAGGTTTTGACATTGCATGGTGCACGAAAATAGGTTAATATTTTAATGTCATAAAAAGGGTTCTCTTGGAATACCAAACTCGAAACGGATCTTTCGATTAATAGAAAATAATTACGAAGTAGTATCGAGTAACTCTCATACCCACTCTTGACTCCTCCTAAATGGAAACAGACGATTTCAGCGGGTTTAATAAAGAAGTTGTTAAAATTTTTATGTTTTACTTAATTTTTAATTAGTCTAAGGTACCATCATTAATAATGTTTCAAGAAAATTTGGTATTGTTACTAATTTATTTGTGTGAACATATTTATTTGATTAATTATTATACGGAGATTTTTTTAATTATGTATATTGGTTTAGTATTACTATAATGTAGCTGAATTAGAACTTCATAAACACTTTTGTTACTTCATCTTCAATAAACAACAATATATTTCAAATTACTTGTATAAAGTACATTGAAACTTATATCATCTACAATGTGTGTGTTCCAAATTTAATATATCGGCTACAAGTGTACTAAGAATAATATTATTTAAGTAGTCAACATAATTCGCAGAAGATATTTTATAACAAGTAACAATTTTCAAGGATTCAAAGAATACATAAATATTATCTGCCAATGAGGATGACTCGGAGTATGATTTCACCTTTGTTCCGTCTGAGGCCAGAGTTATCACTGTTGAAGAAAAGGATTTCCATAGCGATATAAGTTCATCAAGTTTATCTAATGTTGTGTCTGGAAACATCGTGATATTATCCGACTCAGAATATAGCAGTATTGATGAGCCATTGACCACCAAAGTGGTTCAATCTCAAACTCAAAGAGCGATACAAACTGAAAAGTTCGTTGTAACTACTAGACGACTAGCGTTATTTACGGTAATTTCTTCGGATATTGATGGAGTTCAGATTAATAACGTTGATGATCACCATGATAAGCTGCCTAAAGGTGGAAGATGAATGACAGAATAGAATCCAAGGAGGACAAAATAGATTACAGTGTTGGAAAACCCTTTACATCGATAAATCTTGCTTTACTACATATTTTTCACTCATAAATGGCCATTACACCAATTTACTATAAAATTGTTTTTTACATAATTTTTAATTTGGTAGTAGCCCTAACAATGGTTTTATAAAGAAATGGTTGAAATTATTGCTATTACTCTGTACTCAGTTTTAAATGAGTTCAGAGTAATAGTTAGTTACTGAGTTAGTTACTATTTCCAGAGAAATTCACTTAAACTCAAAATATTTAGAAAAACAGATAATCAAAATGAAATTCTACAAGATGTTACTTAACAAAAGAAAATCTTAAAACCTATTTTAAGCGTGATATTACAAAGATATCTACAGCCTATGGACTTACTTACATGATAAGAATAGGTTTCTTTTTTTAGGTAAAATTAACTAAAGTTTTTTTGATTCCAAAGAAAATAAAGTAAGATAAGCTCTGGTATATAACAATAGGTCTATACTAGCCTCTAGGATTATTTTCATCACACTATGATCACAAACAGCTACAAAAAAAATAACTCTACTAAGTGATTCTTACTGTTTTTACATACCTCTTATGATCTTCGTATATGTATATAAAAAAGAATTGTTTTTCATTAGTAGTATTCAATCTCAGGAATGATTGGACTGATTTGATTAATTTTACAAAAGCTTAAACAGTGAAAAAATATTCCTTTTGGGAGACGTAGGCGAAGTGGCACGGATCAGCTAGTTAGTCATATTTTTTATACCATATCTATTTTCTGAATGCGAGAATTATTTCGCTTTGTAGCACTTCCTGACATCACATGTAAAAATGTATCCTTGTCCTAAGGTTGACTTCAATAAGTAGACGTTTATGTTACGGAAATAACAAATGGGTTTGCATTGCATTTACATTATTAACTAAAGAAATAATAGCAGTGACCTGTGGTATCGCTTGCGTTAACTTATAATTTGTTAAGAAATTTAGATACGATAGGCTTTACAGAGTAAGTTGTAAAAATGTATTTTATAGCGAATAAAATAAAAAAATATGAGATTACTAGATGAAAACCCGGTTTTGCTCGGATGAAATGTACTCATAACACACATCTAGGTGTAAAATATAGGTAGATATTTCCGTAGTCATCGGTTCTCAAGGAATATTAAAGGTAAAAGCAAGGTATAGATTCATATAGTTTCGTTCATAGTGTTTAATAAATATAGTAAATAAAACCTGTAAAAGTTTTTACACAAATAATTTATATTTTAAATTAAAATCTAAAATAAATTAAAAAAACATAATTTTTAAGATTTATTCTCTGTCAACCTCGTTGTTTTAAGCACTCAGTCTTTTTCTCTACTTTGGCAGGTAGATAAGTACTTACTTATTTTAAAATAAAAAATGCAATTTTTGTTTTTATTCAAATCGGTTAAATCAAAAATAAGATTAGGAAGTATGTAAATTGTAATTTTACAATAAGAACTTATCTGTGAATTTGGCTAAGTTGCTTATAAAGGAATATTCTCTCTATTACACATCACAGGGTGACTATCATAAAATTTCTCTATATATAACATTTTTCGTTCATAAAATAAGTCTTGGTAGGTTGCATTGTATTTGTTTGTTTTAGAAAAAGGTTTGAAAGTGCCCGAGCCTTGCTTCTTCTTAACTGCCTAATTGTTTCTAGACCACAACACCCGCCACAGATGAAATTATCCCCAAAATATATTATACAATTAACAATGACTAATTGCATAATAAGATCCAGCCAAGTTCAAGTTGAACTTGTATACAACGGGGACCATTTCATTATCAAGAAAAACGGCAAAAAAATCGTGTTTGTTTCTGTGTTCATGAGACCTCAACACAGGCTATGCATGCGGTCATTTATTATTATTTGTAAGGTTATATAGAAAAATATTGAGTCGCTTACCGAGTATAATGCTGTCACATTCCACACATCGACTGCACATTTGCATTTTCTTGCAATTTCTTGCAAATACTCGTATTTTGCCATTACAAAAATTGCATGTCACCGGAAGTAAATAAGTATTTATTTTATTTGAATGCAGAAAGTTTTACAATCCACACTTTAAGAAAACATAGAACAAAATCCACTTAAAAACATAACCTGCCTACATGCCTACTAAAATACTAATCACCATCTTTACCATCTTCACAATTATGACGAAGTTTACCAAATACAAGGAGATTCGGCTGTTAACAAAATAATATAGGTATCATCAAACAAAATACTAAGCTAAGACAAAATACTAAGAGACACGATCAATGAAAGATTTTGTGAAATACTTACGATTTTCGGCATGTTGTGTATAATCCAAACAACGTAAATGACTATGCAAAACTACATGAGATTTAAATTAAAACTTTCACTTTTATGGTGGTGGTTAGTGTTTTATTTTCTATGGCTGTTATCACAATCGGTCAATCGGTTTAATGAAAAAATACATAACAAAGAGTATATCATAAGAAAGTGGCAAAAACAATATTTTCGCCAAACGTCAACGACTGAAGAAAAATGGAAAGTTTAGCTAAGATTCACTCAATGTTTCCGGCGAGACATTTCGTTTTACACAGTCACATGAGTCACAGTTCTTTGTGATGGATACTTTTTTGGTGCGACGCACGCGATGCGTTGAAAGCGAGGCTTATTTAAGAGCTAGTATGAAACGGAACGTTTATTAACTACCCAAGATGGTGACTGCGGTTTGTTTGTTAGTGCTATTAGAATTTAACAAAATTCTCCATAATCGGAATTTTATAGATATGTATTGTCGACTCGAGATCAATATTTTATATGTTCACTATAATAGTGATATCATCTCTCAATAGTTTTTAATAGTCCACAGTTGGACATAAGCCTCTCCTTGGAAAGGACGTTTTTGTCTACTATACCCACCACCAGACGAGGTGATAAAGGAACTGTTACAAGTTTTCCTACTTTTTGCAGAGCTATTGTTCTGCAGAGTTTGTTCTCTTAGTCACCTCTTACGACACCTATGGGATGGACAGGGGACACTCTATATTCTTAATTCGTAACCACACGGATATTACAGAAAATAATAATATGGTAGAAATTAATACAGTTATTAGACGAATTTAGTACTGCTTTAATATATTAAGTTAAATCACTTCGTCAAGAAGTTCAAATATGCACTTTTCTTTTGTACCCCTGTCAAATGTATACGTATGCTGATTTTTTAATTAGAATACCAATAGTAAACAGGCATAGATAGTAAGTGTTTTATTAGAAAGGATATTATTGCCGCGGATTCTAGCGACATTTATTCTATGCAAGGACTCATATCGACCGTACGAGTGTCAATAGATACTTACGTATAAATTATTCATGAAGGGTAAATGGTAAATATGTTAGAACGTTCTAAAATAACAGAATAATCAGGATAACATGTAGGTACAATTTATATGAGAAAATACAATGTTTAAAACTTACAGTGCTAAATTTTCGAAGATATTATACTACGTCTTAGTGTGTATAGACAGCCGAGGCAGTCCTTAACTATCTAGACCCCCTGGATGAGTTAAGTTTTAGGACTCTTTACATAGAATGTTACAGAAATATGTGATCAAAGTTAGAAATCGCACGTATTTCCAAGTCCCGACACCCTGATTCTAAGGCCAACATCTAGATATACCATTGTAACCTAATAGTATGAAATTTACAGTATATTACAGACATTTTGATAAAAGACAACTTATCTTCCGATGAAATGCTGTATATAATGAAAAAGTGCTTGCTAAATCGATGTGTTAACTCTTACATATTGCATGAAAGATGATTTTAGGATATTTTTGGCTTGATCCTCACATATCACAATCATCAGCATCAACAGTTTGTTATATAGAAGGTTAGGCCTAAACCAGGGCGGTCAGGTGGTTCGATATAAAGTTCATTTCAAGTTCGCCTTGGCCGGAACTCCCCGTTTGATTTAAAGGCGAAAGTGCTTGCTGAAGTATGTCGGTGAACGGCTAACTGCGTCGCCGTTCGCGGGGTTTGGCGCCCACCTGAAGAGAAGCCATGATGGCTCGTTGGCCGTCCTGGTTGGAGGCTCCACGTGCTCTATTTGCTGTCATGCTACGGGTGGGTACGCGCTAGCAGGGGTCTAGATGTGATAGTATCAGCTGCCATAAAAATAAAAGGTTTGTTTTAACTTTTAGTTTTCTTTAGTTGCTGTTTTATTTGTCGGCTCTACGACACCTACGGGGCGATTAGAAGTCGTGATACTGGGTATTTCCAATTCGTCACCACATGGAATATATATTTACCCTAATCTTACCTACCGAGTTTTAAAGGACCGTGTTTTAGCATTGTATTACTTATTAGTACCTAGGTGTCTAAAATTACACATTGTATAAGACAAATTTACTAACAATTATTATCACTAATTTGAGTATTACAATACTTATGATGATACTCAATTATTGTACATGATACATTGAAATGGGTTTGAACTCACATAAATAAATTTAATTTCGTATCTACTTTGTAGGTGTGAGAATACGTGCCGCTTCCAATCGAATCCACGCTTCGTGTCGATTGACGATTCCTAAGAAACTAATATTACATTATAAATTTTCCGAACAGGAAATCCGGAATTATCACTGTAGAGACAGTCAGTGTCTCCATTTCCCTATTAATGAATATTTTAAAATGTAACTTCCTACCGTGTTGAATGATGGAGGTCACATTCGCACACTTTCAAGCTAATAGATAGTAAGTCACAGTAAGTCCTATAATTGTGCTTACTACATCAGTGAAGGTAAAATATGTGTAGGTATTCTATTAAATTCTGTGTTTTTTTATATCACAGTAGGTATATTCGCCTACTGAATCAAATTCATATTATTTTTTAATTGTATGGTGTACTCCGTGTGGTGATGGATTAAGAATAGGGTGGATGTCGTAAGAGGCAACAAATAAACAAAATTTAGTAAGACAACACCACTGCAAAAATAATGAACGCTTGAAACAAATCCTATACTAACCCGTCAGTATGGTAAAGTAGACCCAAACCTCCTTTCTAAGGAGAGGCCTGGAGCAGTAGACTGTTAAAGGCTAAAAATGTGTTTTTTAAAAGTAATCGTAATATTTACTACTGAAGATATTTGAAAAAGAGTTTTGTTATCTTTAATGCTATACTTGGACTTTTATTTAGATCGTTTTGTATATGCATAGAGCCTGCTAAATTGACTCTAATCTACTTGATAAATAACATGAGTAGAGTCCAAGAGTGGTGGAGACCATACTCATTGCAAATGCAGTCAATGTAGCATGGTGATCCACACTATGGTGACTCAGTGAGATACTTTTTCACGTCCTGCTTAAAGGACCCGGGACCACAGTGGAAGCGAAACACGTGCGCTGATAGTGAGTGCCAGTTGGTTCGTATGTAACGTGTAAAATTATGTTTTTTTTACAAAAACAATTATTTATACATTTTAATTTATATAGTTCAGATTTTTAAATACAATTAATTTTTTTGTTGTATATATTTTAAATTTTATGATTGTATAATTCCAAGCAAAAAATGTATTTAAGAACCAGATACGAGTACATACATGTGCGCAATGTAAAAATAAGAATTCCTTTCCTGAATTGCTTGTGACTTTGTGATACTTCGTAAGCCATCATTTATTCATGAGACTGAGAGCAATTTTAATATTTCTTCTTTGTATCAAATCGCTGCGTACTGAAAATATTCACATTTTTAGAATGTGTGTCAAGAAGAGAGATTTTCATCATGATTACAAGACACAATCGTATTTATTTGGTACTTTTATAAAATTTTATATTTTGTCGTACGCAGTGACGAAGGTTTATTCAATCTTATACGTTTAGGTTTGACATAACTTAAACATAATCAAATTGACTTATACAATATTATAAGCAAGACTTAAATCCTGGGTGACATACATGACATTATGTTATTTGGCACTATATGAATACTCGCATATGAATGATCTGTGACAAAAATTGTCACTTGTGCAATGTTTACCCTCAAAAGAGTGTACCCTCACCTCAAAAGTTGGTAAGACACTGTGACTCCTGAATTGCAGGCATCCATGGGCGGGTATACTTTATTTTCAGCAAGTGATTGTCAAAAAAGCGTAACTTACTCGTAATTCATTAACTCAATTACACTGGTTATACCTAACTGCCTCATTGATCTAGCGATTAGCGTATGAGTCTACTAATCAAGTAGTATCAAGATGATGCCCGGGTCGGGCCAGCAAAGTGTTATTGATTTTTTCCGATTATAGAAATGCTTAATAACAGGCCGGAGTCCTCACCCCTGTGTCTCGAAGAGCAAGTAAACCGTCGGTCCTGCGCCTGATCTCTTCCCGGTCGTGTCGGATAGCCGTCCCATCGGATTGTGAGAATGAGGGAACAGAAAGTGAACCTATATTTGTGCACACGCTTGTGCACTCTACCGATCGACCGCCGTAGCCGAAATCAGCCAGGAATACATCATCACACTAGCTAATGCCTCTCTAGCAAATACCTAAAATTAGCTTGACGCACATAGATATTGTTGAGCATTCTAATTTTCATTAACAAACAGAAGTAGAAATACTACAGAAACAATCTTAATGATAAGTTTTATCCTCCCAGTCTCGTATTATTACTCAACATTATTACTTTTACAATACGTAAAATATAACTGTTATTTTTACATTTTGTATTAATTTTTGAAGTAACATAATTCTGTAATGCCCAATCCCTTACATAACCATCCACTTACTCGTACATACGGCTCGCCGTACAGTGGGTCCACGCGACACATTAAAACTTGAGCAACAACAAACGACGAACACGTTTCAACATTATAGCTTTTTGTTTGGGCACATCAGAATTTATGATTGGAGTTTTTGAATTGTAAAATAGAGCGTAATTGAGTGCTGTATAACTGCATGCTGTGATCATTTATGTGAATTGCCAATTCGTCACCTTTTTGTTTGAGTTTTCGCTGTATTTGTTACCTCCAATGTGTCACAATATATTTGTTATTAATCAATTAGACGTGAATTGCATCAATGAAATAATTGAATATAATGATATAAAATCTCTAATAATATTTACTAGTCTTTATTTGTCGTAAATATTATATAATAACGTAAATATCACACTAAGGTACTTGCATTTTATATGGACTGAAATCACACGATGTTAGATTCTACATTTTAAATAGGAGGGTTCCCGGCAGAGCTTTTATTAAGACATTCAGATTGCATAATATGCAGGCGTACTAACAAAACTAACAGTTTTCGATATTTGTTATTTATTTAAAATTAAATTAGTTTATTATTTTTTGTGAATGTTATTAGAATAGGCAATTTTTATGACGAACACAGGTTTGACTAACCATGTTTCTTTCAGCAAAGGTTACAGTGGTAGTAGCTGTCAGTAGTTACAGTGACTAGTTATAGTGTTTTTACTTCATACATTTCGACTCATTTTATCTTTAAATTGAGCGGTTTAGTGTAATTAGAGAGCCTAAAATTTAATTTTTATTTTATATAATTTTATTTAATTTGTAAACAGCAATGAAAAGATACTATGTCATGACATCACTAGTCATGACTGATTTTTATTATTATACATACCAATAAGGATTATTCGATACCTACTAATGTTATGTGCTTTTGTCGTTCAGCCCATGAAATAATCATGCACTTGTTTTGTTATAAGGTAGTGTCGTACACTGTACATGCTTGTCCGGTATTACAAAAGTAAGTAAGTAAGTTTTACGTCAGCGTCTTAGGTCATAAGTAAACTTTAGTTAAAGGATTAAAGAACTAGTTCTGATATCTTCTCACGTATTATTTACTATCTACTATTAACAGTAGCTGTAATATAATATATCCTTACACATCTCAAACACAGCTGTCTGATCCCAAACCAGGCAAAACCTTTACCATGGTAGCCAGACTACTGATAAACATACTTATATAATGTATAGAAAATTATAATCACCGACTGTTATAAAGGAATTAGTTATAAAAAAAAAGAATTACAACATGTTCTTAGTAACAATATCATCAATAATACGTCATAACGTACAGTTTTTATATATATTATAAACTCATAAGTTTCGATGAAAGAATAATACGAGTATTTATCAACAAAAAATTATGAAGAGTGATTTTGTGAACACAACTTAGTAGAAAAACATAAAAAGGGAAAGAGATTTTTATTTAAAATAATATAGACCCGCATTTTCGTAATAATTAAAAAGATTTCAGTTAACACTGTGCAATTTTGGTTCCTAATTTTATTGGAAATGATTGTATATTTCTTCTGTAACGATGCGTGCAATTATAAACCACTAAATCCATTTCAAACTACGAGTACCAAAATGCTGTCATTCTGTAAGTAGGACATTCCGTCCCAGTATAACTAAGGTGCACAATCCAGCTCAAAGTTGCGTGTCAAAACGACTGTACTAACACTAATCTCGTGGGTAAAGAGGCCGACATGAAAGCTAAAAAAAGCTCTCTGTAAGGCATCGAGAATAGCCCCGAGCAGAACGGTTGCTGTAAAAGTTTTGCATTCAACGTTCTAGGTTTAAAAACTGCTGGTTTGTTAGCATTTTTAAAAACGTTTGAAATGTTTTAGAAATTCGTATTGCTATTTGTGTTTTTTTTATTTACCAGTGATTTGTGTACTTTTTTAATGTACAACTTTACTTATTTCAGTTTTAATAAAATTGAAAATTAACAAGATATTACAATACATATTATAATTATATTATATGTTATGATACTTATTATTAAATTTTACAAGACCAGAGACTACTATCGATATGTAAATAGAGTGCAGATTATTTTTTTCTGAAACAAAACACAATCGTCTGGCGTGGAGTTTGATATAAACAGCACTTATTGTATTGTCGAGAAAAGGCCTCTGTTTAATAGTAGAACTTTTAAGACTGCAATTATGACCGTGAGATCATACAGTACTTGTTTTACTAGTTAATAGATCAAATTATTTCAGTTTTTATATTCAAAATAAGATTAAAACAAAGTAGCCCAAAAAAGGCAAGTGTTAAGCTTACGCAGTGGTTCTTCTTCTTTTTTTATTATTATTAATTCATATTTTACATACTTAAATTCTTTAATTCATGTTCTTACAGAGCTGCATTATTAGTTTCATCTGTTTCATAGTAGAAACTTTCACTTTACGATTTGTGATAAAGTGTATATTCTAACACATATAATTCAGCAAGTATGTATGTATATTCCTTTACGATAACATTTTTTTTTGTACATGTACAATCTATGACACCCAAAGGTATGGCCTTCGTTGCACTATGGATTTATTGTATGTACTAAATGTATGTGTTTATAGTCCTTTTATTCTATTTTAATTTTGGATTTATTCAGAGTAATACTTAAGCAAACAATTGAGTCCTCAATGAAACTGAACCTGGCTGTTCTACTAATAAAATTGTTGAGAAGGGCTAGGCAGTAAACTACTATCTACTATATCAGCTATCGGCGATGTTATGAGGCAAGTATAACATTTTAAAGTAAATAGAAACTCTGCTAAGTCAACCGATTTTGTCTATTACAGCTTTCTACCCCATTCATTACTGCAATATCCTGCAACGAAAAGACCCTCTTTCATATTTAGTACGTAAGGAAATTAAGATAGTAATATGATTATTTTAAAATAGAAATTATGAAAGGTAGTATGCCTAAAACCTTTACTACATAAATATTAAATTCTTGAGTTATTTATTGGTATTACATGTTCTCATGTGTTTTATTATTTGCTTGCTAAACTGACGTGTACACTGAAGTCATTTTGTCTATTATCTAGAACGACACGATTCAATAACACAATATAATATTTTTTTCTATTTTTTTTTGACAATTTTTGCGCTAACATCCTGCGTTGTAAGCTTTATAAGCTTAATAAAGGTACAAGGAATAACAAGACTCAGTACAACCATTAGTGGATCACACAAAGTATTGGCCCATGTGGGGATTGAACCCACAACAATAATTGGAGTAGGAAATGGCGAAGTGACCGCTTAAACTACCATGATATTTGTGTAGCCAAAATCTGGCTCGTTGGTCTCGGGGTCTCGGGTTCGATTCTCGAAACGGGTCAAAAAGTGTTTTTCAGTTTTTTTGGTTACAGTAATACTTAACAACAGCTCGGAATTTGGAAGTTGGGGTCTTAACCAACGTGCCTCGAAGAGCATGTAAAGCCGTCAGTTCCACGCCTGATTTTTCCCCAGTCGTGTCGGATAACCATCCCATCGGAGAGTGAGGGACACCAGCACACACTTGTAATTTCTCTCGGCAGGTCTCTATTGAGACTGACCGCTGTGGCCGAAATCATCTAGGAGTACAAAAAAAGTAGCCGAAACGATGTAATGATGTTTAAAACCTTTGATGTGGAAATATCTATTTCTATTTGTAGGTATCATGACTTAATTTGTCTTTAATTTTGGAAATTATTTTTGAAATAAAAAAGAAACAGAGCCATATGATCGGCGCAATAAAACTCAACGTATAGAAATCCAACATAATGCTTTATTTTACAAATACTACCTATTTAATCGCCGTCTAAACTAAAGTACATATCTAGTATAATTACATTTGGAGATACCGCAATATATACAGAAATTTTCAACATTCAATAATTATGTAAAGTTATAAGGCACATTAAAACATCTTATTACATAATTATCTATTTATAGTTAACACTAATATTCACTACCTATACATTGTGGATGCATGGATTTATATTGTATGAGTGTAAAATATTACGTTAAAATTTATTTTTACAATGAAAAATATTAATCAATTAGGTAAATTAATTTACAAAATTAATTATTTCTAGGTTAAATTTTTTGCAAATATTCAGATAACAGTAACGCAATTCTAAATTTGCTGTGGTTAACCGTGGTTTGTGATTATATATTTTTTATACTTATTATCTTTCTGTAATTTTTCATAATAAGAGAATCTAAAAGTTCGTTTCTAGTCTAAAAATATACATTCAATAGTCACAAATTTAACAAATTTTTAAAATATATTTTTAAATTCAGTAACAAGTTGAGTTCGAGGAAATTCAGACTAAGGCTACCTGTACCTTCTTGTTCTATATAACCTTTTAAATAGTTGACAAAGGAAAAATTTGACATTTTCTTACACTCAGGTATTATATTATTAGATAGTTTATAACAGTTATTGTGATTAGAAGTATTCACAAAATTAAATTCACTAAATTTTACATAACTCTAAGCTGTTAATTAAGGATTCAACACAATAAAACAAACAGAAAAAAACACAAACATTAAGGAAGACCATTTGGCAGTATGTAAAAAAGGTTTAAATTTAATAAACATACACATGGATGTTACAAAAAACAAACGCTATGAATTATTTTAATACAGAAATAAAAGAGTAAAATACATTCCTTGCGAACTCTCCAATGAATTAACTTAAAAAATAAATAAATGATACTATTTTTAATAATAACTTTGTAAGGAATGTATGTAATTAGGCCTTTAAAACTACATGCAATGTAATTTACAGGTAGGTGTAAGTCATACTATAAAGAAACCTTGTCAACTGCCTTCTTTGATATAAAATTTCATATCTAGTAGTCTGTTATTATTTAATAATACGTAAACGGGCTACTACACAATAATTGTAAACCAATAAAATGATTAAAAATAAATTCGCTCAGAAACTTATGTGTACAAAAATATTTACTTACTTAACAACAAATTTATCATTTATTATTTTATATAACAATTTTACTATGTTTTATAAACTACAGCGTTTATCAAAACGACTTATTGTAATTTGAAATATGTCGTTAAAGAAATCACAATAAAGTCATGAACGACTTATGAGTCATTTCAGTTTAAATGACGCACACATCCACAGTTGATCTAGAATTCTCAGGGAATGTGTAATTTTTTTACATACTCAGTCACTTACTTCTTTAAATACTATTAATATGTTGAAGCATACAAATATCGAAGATATGTACAGTCGAAATGTATACTAAATTCTAACCTGTAAGTTAATACTCGATACAGAATACCATTAAAACTTTTTACATAAAACACGTTAAACTCCACAAATAGACAGCAATGAACATTCATTCTAGACCAAATCATCGATAAATGATTCAACATTTCAGTCAAGATATGTATTTATATAAGATTTCGATTAAAACACAACTACACAACACTTGTTGCAAAAAACAAAAACAACTCAAAACTGCCAATTTTCGTGACGTTCACACAAATATAGCCTTTCAGTCATATATATTTCAATAATCAGATAAAAACAAGCATAAACCATTTACATATTTCGTGACCCTCAAGCCGCATGTATCACTCATAGTGCTTTCCGTTACATTCAAGTAACAAATAACAGTAGGAACTGAACAAATGGCATCTAATCGAACTAACCCAACATAGCGTTCATGTATAGGCCATATTCTATTGGGGGTCATATGACAAATTCACAAGCCTGTTAGTACACCACAGTGAAAAGCTTATAACCTACTCATACTCCACCGTATGCCACCTATTATTGTACAATAAAATATAAGCTTAGCTACAAAGCATTCATTGCGTCAGACAACAAGTGAACCATTTCAATTATCACTAAGTCACAATCGTATAAGTAGGTCCTCACAGTCTGCCGTTTATATGAACAGCACTTCATCGTAAGCCTCCAGCTACTCCGCAGTTAGCTCTGGGGATAATCTGTCAGCGTTAAAGTTCTCCATATTCCACATTTGCCTGCCCTCATTCTCGTTACAGGTCTCCATTACTATTTTCTCCTTAGTTCGATTTATCGTCATGCACTTCTCACTCGAACCGTGTTTTAATAACTTTGTCTGTAAAAAATAGTCCAACATAAATTAAATAAATAAATATTTCGGACATTTGACACACAACGTCATCTAGTTTCAAACTAGGCAGAGCTTGTACTATGATAACTAGATTGACTGATAGAACACTTACATACTTTTTTTTTGTAAATACATACGTATTATACATAGAAAAAACCCAAAATTCGAAACAAATATTTGCAGATCATACAAACCTTTGAACCGACACGGGAATCGAACCTGAGATCTCAAGCACAACAGTCGCGTTTGCTACCATTACGCCATTGAGGTAGTCAATTTATTTGATATGTAATAACGTGAAAATATTAGTTTTTTAAATGTTGCAACATACTAACAATTTAAATGCCACAAATACTAATGCATATTACAGTAATTTGGGACTTTTTGGCAGTCCACCAGTGACCATGTTCGGTGCAATTTGGCCGAAACATCGAGTAATCAAAAATTACTCTGCACGTGCAAGATTACTCGTCCTGTATGAAGATCATATTATTTGTTACAGATCCATAAATACTTACTCGAGCATCATAGAGCCAAAGTTGGTTTCCTTTAGCCCCATGGCAAGGATATAAGACAACGTCATGTCCAGAATAGTCCAAACATGTTTCATCTCGTCGAATTTCTCCATTTTTAGAGTACATCCAGTACTGAAAAATTAATCATTTTATGTTACAAACTTATTAATTAATCTGGGGTTATTCTAATAACTTACATAGATTACTTAGATATTAGTATAGAATATAATAATTACCAAAATTAATTTGAAAACCATTTAATAATCGATATATATTTTAAATGGATGTGTACTGAAATGATATAGTATTATGCTGGCCTCTGAACGGCCTACTTATATCCTAAAGTATATTTTAATTTTACTTTAATATAAAAAAGAAAATTAAATGTGTTTAAGAGTGGTCTCAAGAGTATAGTAAAAAATAAAAACTACAAAACATTGAGATTAAGATAAGGACTTATAAACTTATGTATTTACAGATCAATCAACAAGTGGTCAAATTACGATTAGTCAACGTAACAATAATGACTGGTAGACCCTTACCGACCATCTTTAAAGACTTTTCATCATATTTTTCGAAGTAAGATATTCACGAAACGTTAAGTCCTGTTGTTTATATATTTTTTTCTTAGCGTGTTTTTGTAGTAACTGTCTGACAATATTAGGTATACGCAAGAACAAAATAAATATTTATTTTGCAACTTTGTATTGCAAGTTTAGGGTACCGTTTCTCAAAATGGAAAGAGAAATTTAAAGAAACTTTGTAGTTTGTGTGTACATCTGTGTGTTTGTCCAGTTTTTTTCTAAACCTAATCAACAAACGATAAATCAAACCTATACTTACCTACTTTGTATTACCTTAAAATTATGAAATATGATGAGAAACCAAGTGTCACGGCAGAAGTAAAGGAAAAAACCAGAATGTGGTTGATTTGGTTTTGTGTCACATTAAAAATCGATTAGAAACTAATTTTTCCATTTAGGAAATTTGACAGTGACATATATCAGTGTATGGGGGAGCATACGAGCAAAAATTTTCGATATATCGATTACCTAGATCTATGAGAATCGATAGGGTGGGGGATAACTGGCTTGTTGATTCCTTAAAATTGAATATGCATACATATTTCAATGTCAATATAAATTGAGTACATAGACTAATTGTATGTCGACCAATCGTTACAAACTTCATACAGCAATATTAGTCCTTAGCATAATTTTAGAAAAAAGGTGAAAGTTGCAAAATGCGGATTAGTCGCATGTTGGAGTGTTAATCATAAATATTTATGTGTTAAAATATCTTACAATTAATATCAAAGGTATTCAGATTCAATCTCATAATGATGATCTCATCTAAGAGAATGATGTTTATAAAACCTTCTAGTAAAACGCCTAACCGAATTTGTTCAAAAATAAACTTTCTCTCATTAATATTATTCATATTCATAATAGATTTCATTTTTAATTGAGTACGGAATATCTATTTCTTTTGATAAATATTTTATTGCTTCTTTATTGAAATACAAGAATAATATAATAGGAATTAGTTAATTATGTCCTAGGCTTTGGTTTGGTTCAATATTTATTAATTTTCTTCTTAAAGACTCTTAAATATCGCTTACACATAAAAATATAAGAAAACTAATAGGTTTAAAATATTATAGGTTTGTTTTGTCCTATCTTTTTAAAAGCCTGGTAAAGTGACTCTTTTCTGCCGATGCAAAGCATGAATAAAATCCAAGAGTTGTGTTCACAATAGTCATTGCGAATGCAGACAATAGTTTTACTTTATTACTCATATACGACTACTAAGACAATTACTTTATTTTCATTTTTCTTGCTCCGTGTAAATTAAATAAGTAATGTTCCAACAAAGTGCTGTTTTTAATCAAAAAACAATTCATATAAGAAAATAATAATATATTAGTTAATTTTGAGTAAAATAATAATGTTATGAACATTAGAAATATATTGCATTGGAATCAATTATTCAAGTTGCCGAGGTCTCAAATGATTTGGTATTGTATAATTTGTCAATCACGTTGGGTTTAAACGTTAACCCCAACATTAACAAGTATGTACATGTTGATTTTTTTATTATTAACACGTTTTAAAATGTAATTTTACTAACTTCTGCACAATTGCGTTCTCAAGCAACTGTTTAAGAGAAACTTTATACAATTGTATAGAGTACACTGCAAATGTTTTAATGTTTCACTTTTTCTTTATATTTATTTAACTGATTATGGATTATTTTGGTTCTATTAGATCTATTTGTATCTTTATTTCTTTCACATTTCCCGCTGTTATTTTCGAATTTTAAGTTGCGTTAGTGTAACTTTTGTAGATGGAGTTTTATACAAGTGTGTAGAAATGAATGCCTATGAAATGTTACCAAAAAGTTGCATTTATATTTTAAACTAAGATGTATACCTACATGTGTTATGATGATTAAAATTATGATAATTATGAACTCTTATTCAAGGGGGTTCTATGAACCGCAGAGAGTGGTCAACAAATTAACATTGGTATTTCATTGATCATCATCGAAATATATAAAAAGTATATACATTTTTATATGAACTCTTATTCAAGGGGGTTCTATGAACCGCAGAGAGTGGTCAACAAATTAACATTGGTATTTCATTGATCATCATCGAAATATATAAAAAGTATATACATTTTTATATCAATATAAAGTGTTATAAATGATACATTCGATATGATAATAAAATTATACACCACTTGGCCCATAAACCAAAACTATTTATATAAAACGCATATATAATTCTATAATAGTTACTTAGTAAAATAAAGGTATAGATTTTAAATCTTTTCGGAAAACATTACATATTATAATATAAAGCCATTATCAAATATAAACTTATTCACTAATTAGCTTTTTAAAACTTGTAACAGTATTTAAATATTTTTAATAGATATCTATAAGGATGTGTTATTTATTGTCATTATATAAAATAATGATGGACAGTAATAAAAAGCTACTTAGAATATAATTTACCTAGCGGCAGTACCAAATTTGAGAAATAAAATTTAAAATCACGTAACGTGCTAAATAATACGTATAGTTCTACCCTTACTGAATAGTAGAGGGCCTTTTCTTAAATTTTGAGTTTGCTTGGATCAGTTCAGTATTCACATATGTTACATAAAGTATTTTTATTACAAATTAAGTGCTAATTACTCACAATCTCTAACCATTTTATTGCATTAGTAAAGCAAGTAAACGAATAGATAGGATGGCAGAACATTAGTGTGTCATTTGAGAGGAAGAAATATGACACACGTACGTTCAATTATAATTACTACTTCGTAATATATGTGAAAGCTACATTATTTCCCCCTAATTTTATTATTGAAAGCTTACTACAGACTACCAAACTTACCCAAATAACAATGACGATGAGAACCCACACCAACTAAAGGAAAAGCAAAAGCAATGATAATGAAAAATTTTGCGGCCTTAAGACAAACCTGATTTCCGTATTCCCCGTGACAAGGCCATATGTTGACTGGTTTCTTCATATCTTCAGGTCCCGCAGAAGAGTCGAGGCACATTTCTGAATCAGCATTCGCGATCTGATGCCATCCATTAGTTAAAAGGCGTGCCAAAAGCAAGCGTGCTAGTCCAACGTCATCATTTTACATATTTCCATTTTTTTTTAAGTAAAAGTTGAATAGCATTTAATGATGACCTCGGTTAACAGTGATAATGAAGATGAAGGACATTAACGACAGTTATAAAAAAATTGACGATGAAAAATACGCAATAGTCCTGATGAATTTCTCAACATCAACATTCCATCACAACCATTAATACTATTAAAACAACTAAAAAAAAATCCAGCCCAAGGTCAAACAACTCCTTTTGTCTCACAAGGAGTACCTGGTTGCCACCCATTCCATGGCACATGGCTGCTTTGGCAAATGGCAATTCATCTTCTTTCGCGCTGTCTTGTACCGTCACACCGTCAATGCAGAAATGGCCAAACTCATTGTTTCGAATCTATCATTGGTAGTCATAAAAATAAATGCAAACATTGACTGTACGTGCTTAAAAGAAAACCGTGCTTATCAACGTGCATAAAGAGTGCAATTATGAAAAACTGAACGGACCAAAATATATATACGAAAGAAATTTGAACTACTCCTGAAAAGTGGTACTGCCGCAGTCGGTCAAAATAAGATCGACAGAAGACCTGATTTCCTCCCTGCCGGTGACACGGATAAAGTCCGACTGGTTTATGATGATCTGACTTGCGGGTTGGAGAGTCCAAACATATCTTTTGGAAGCCGACATTTCGAATCTGTATAGGTAATAATTTTGAAGGAATTTTCAATTAGTTTGCACTCATACTGCAGAGAAATATTTCAGAAACAAAAAAAATTGTTTTGATTATGAATTAAAACAAAATTTATCACTATTTAAATATGCAAAAGATAAATAAAAAGAACGTACCTCGCCATGAGCAACGGACTCGCCGGGGATGAACAATTCCGGATAAATATTCTTTAGATACCACTCAAAAGACTTGCATCCTAAGTCTTCTCTCAATTTTTTTCGGCTACTTATATCACCGTAATCACCTTTTTCGTTACCAACACGTTGGTAGTAGTATTTTGCATAGTCGTCCAACCATACCTAGAATCGTAGAAGTAATTATCAGAGAATATTACTGCTCTTCCTTAACAGGAAATACAATAAGTAAATAAAATAAGGCCAAGGCCATTCAATATCTCACCTCAGCCAATCGCACAGAATTCTTCTTTAGTACGTTAACACCTGTTCGCCATTTGTACGGTGAACGTTTTCTGAATATGTGGCCGACGTGAGAGCATGGAACTATTTCAAGAGTTCCACCGCACATCCAAGTTTTAAATGAAAGTTCTAAATTTTCGCCACCCCAAATGTCAAATCCGCTGTCATATGTGCCAAGTTTTTCAAAAAAGTCTTTATCGATGGCGAATAGGCCTCCAGCCATAGTCGGAGACCATACAGGTTCCGCGGTATGCTGATGTCTTGCTTTTTCTTTTGCCGGTACTGGATGCCAATTGAACTGGAGATTCCAGTCGAAACCACCAACATTGACTGAAGATGAATCTCTATAATGGTACTCTAATGTATTGTCATCAATGACATCAATTACAGGGCACACGACTGTAGTTTTATTGCGGGCGATTCTATCTAACAATGGTTCGAGCCATCCTGAAACGAAATAACGGTGGTGAATAACTTCCTAATATAAGAATAATCATCAAAATTAATAAAACGAGCGTTTATACCTTCTGTGCACTCGCAGTGGCTATCAAGATAGGTTAAAACAGGCGCCGTAACAAATCTAGCACCAAGAAGTCGTGCTCTGATCAGACCTTCACGGCGAGTAGCTCTGACTATTCTTACTTTAGGTAGCGATGACATGTAATCGTCCAACTGCTGCATTAGGTGTGCTGTAACATACATTGCAATGATTTTTTGATTACATTCTAAGACGAAACTAACATTAAATATATCTTGAAAATCAATAACTCATGGTACACTGATGATACTTACGCATATCAGAGAAGTCATCAACAAGGATAATTTCTTTAATTAAGTGCGGGGGCGACTTATCAAGAACTGAATGTACTGTCCTCAATAAAACGGACCACGCTTCATTGTGGAAACAAATAACCACTGACGTCTGTGGTAGATTTTCCAAGTACAGGCCGGGCTGCTTACACCTGTAAAAAATCGTATTATTCAATAAAAATATTTAAAATAAAAGTAAGGAAATACCGGAATACAATTGGTCTTAGTTCATTTTCAATCACAAATTGTTCAATTTAATTTGGAGCGGTACATTCTTTTACATTTATAAATATAAATCACAACATCTATTGTGATTTACGGTGGTATTAATATATGAACGTTATTTTTTCTTTCCTCGTTCTACAAAATATTAACTACGATATGATAAGAAATAAAAAGGATTTATACGAGGAAATACTAATCCCTAGAGTACTTTTCTCGTTACATCTCAACTGATGTGTTGTAAGGATTTCATATGATTTTCTTACCATTCGTCCCTGGGGTCTGGTAGCTTTCTTTTAACAGATATCAGGTCACTGACATATTGGTTAAAAGCATTCTTTTTCCACCCCTCTTGAACTGCTTGCTTTGTATCTTCACTAATGTTCTTCGGTAGAACAACCGGTTTGCCCAGTTCACCGGGTGCATTGTCCGATCCCGGAGCAGCTATAACGCCAAGGCCTGCGGAGTGTCAACTATTTCAGCCTACATCCTTATTTCTACTGGTTATGCCATATATTGCCAACTTACTTTTATTTAATGGAACTATAGTAAATAGGTGTATTAATTGTTTTCTTAAGCAAATGTAACTGATTATAGAAATAAGGTAGAAGAGGCAAGTATATTCTTGAATATTAGTTATGATAATCATTAGTGGATTAGTACAGGAAAGTAAATTAATATAATAATGAATTTAATTCTATTAAAATTGATTGAATATCAATAACAACCATCATATGATATAAATACTAGACAAGTGTATAGTTTACTAAATTACTTGACCACTACACTAACGACCACAGCTAAGGCATGACAGCATACACTAAGATTTAAGGGCAAAGAATTAAAATAATTATATAAATAAATATGAAGGATTCAAATTATGCTACAGAGGAAGTTAGGCCTTCAAAATTACCTTCTCGTCCCATAATGCGACCGATCCAATCGACCCGCGTTCGTGCTGTGACGGACAAACGCACATTATCATGCAAGATGTTGAAATAAAGGATGCCCCTAATTACACACAATTCGTAACGTGCAAATAAAAAATAAAACATGAATGCATTATACATCTAATGTAAATAGATAGATTATTCTATGGTGACTATCACTTGGAACAGAACAATGACGTCTTACAAATGAAAAAACTACTTTTGAATTATGTGCAATTATAATGATGCTTGACATCGGTGTAACTAACGACTTTGTAAATTGGTGCATATTTAAGGCCTATGGTGTAATAAAAATCTATAACACTATTGCTTATTAGCATACCTAACTATTCTTGGAAATCTAACCCTTTTTTGTCGACGCTGAAATGTATTTTAGAATGTACAATATAATATTGATACTAATTTAAGCACTTTTTCATAATATAAAAATAATGAATTGTATATATAGTGAAACACTAATCATACTTCTGATATATGTAACTTGTAATTAAAAATATTATGTTGATTTCAGATACTACTAGAAAATGAGCAGGAAGAGCTGAAGTTTTCTTATTTTTATAAGTAAAAATCTAATAGCAATGATACGTAATACTCAAACTTCCGTTTACGAATCGAATAAAAGAAGCAAACGTTTGCTGAGATTTTTTTCTTTTTGCAACGTCTCAAGAGATGCGAACAGAGAAATAAATTGAAAAAGGTTTTCTTTAAAAAATATATCGATATTTAACAAGTCTGTAGCACTGATTGGAAAATCATTATAACACTTAAGTTAGTATCAATAGACAGCACTATATGAGGCTATTATGCTATATTTGACAGCAGTCGGTGTACCTTCACCGTGCAAGCCCATGCAACATGAATTTATTAGGAAAAACTTACCATCGGATAAGTTATTGCCGTATGACTCGCTCTTCCTTTTTGTGGCAGTTGGCTTTGCCATTTTCAGTGGTTTTGCCTCCGCATCTTCATATTCTATCGGTGGGGCACCAATGGCGTTTCTCGAACCGCCATTAGTAGTCAACAGTGCGACCATAAACCAAATCGCAGTGAGTACGAGAATGGCTTTTAAGATTAAAGTCCGCCTCCGTAAGAAAAACATACTGTAGTATTTCATATTATATCACTACTATACAAGACATAAACTCGATAAAATGCTAAGTCTATTTGATTCACTCAATACATTTCTCGAAATTTTTATATTTTAGTCTTATATTCATTAATATCTAGGATGTTTAAATTAAAAAAAATCTTTATAGAATTTGAGCAATATTGTTTCTATCTATAATCACAAAAGGGTGACTAGCATAAAATAATGAGATATGTATTCGTATTTTACAATGTTCACCAGATATGCCTTTGCGATATGACAGTTGCACTGATATTACATCACATGACTTTGGTAAATGTTTTGGCTATAAAATTGCCTTCGTCTCGTTATGTTTTATCTCTTTCTTTCTGGTTTTTTGTTTCATTTCCAACTCCTCAATAAGCATGATTTATCGTCCATATTCTTCAACAATCCTGTGAACAAAATTATAACTTATCAATACGCACTCTGTTAAGTTCGTACATAAAAGGTACAAGATTTTAATTGATGTTGATTCTTTTTTAAACACTATTTCTGTTGTGAGCCGTTTCGTTAAAAACACCTTTTAGCCTTTTGAGAGTCCGCCCTATAAACCATGGATACTAAAATTTTATTTCAAGGGTCGATATGACAAGTTTAAAATTGTTTATCATTTTCTGATTGAGTCATGTTGTGGTAGTATGCTGTTGAATTGAAGAAACCCATCTTGCAGAAGAACTATAACTTATAAATACTAAAAAATGTAGTTCTGAACAACATTCGTATTCACAAGATATAAGTGATATTGCTAACATGCAAGTGTCCATAGCCGAGTATTGTTAGTGGCTGGCTTATTTACAAACTATTTATATTAAAACATTACAAGTAAATAATGAAAGAAAGTTGGTATTGTAGATTTCTGTTTACAGATTTATTCTTTACAATTGTAAATAATATTCTTTTAGTAATCCATATCTAATTTTCAAAACTTCTGTAAGTTGTAACCGTGAGAGTACGTTAAGTAAAACGTATCTAAATAACTATAGTTTAAAACTACAAGTTTCCATTTATTACTGCTTTAAAACATTTGCATTACCTCTAAAACTGCAATGTTCTAGCAAATTTGTAAACGCCCTCGTACCTGTAACAATTACAAAAACCATTTAGACTAAGACGAGGGATATTGCGTTAATTTCGATACATTTGTATGTAGGCTGTTATCGAAATAGGAGCAATAAATTAGATAAAATCTTTACGGTTTCAAATTTAACGCAAATAGCTTCAATTGGCGAAATATTCGAACGTCTGAGACATCTGCTGTAATAAATTTGAGGGAACTCGTCCCGAGGGCTCATGGTAATTTCAGTAGAATTGGTATAAATGTAAAGCATTCATCGTGGATAATATTTATATAATATGCAAAAGAAAATATTTCATTTAACTTTTTAACATAGTGTTTATCTTATAAAGAAATAGTACGGATGTAAGAATCTAATAGTATGTACACTGCACGTATGTACACTATACTCCTGATTACATTTAGCCACTTTCGGCCACGGCTGCCAGTGTCAACGGAGACTAACTAAATACGCACGAGATATTATAGTGCACAAGTATGTCCCCAAACACAAGTGCGCTCTCTGTTCCCTCACTCTCAAATCCGATTGTACGGCTATCTGACACGACCGGAGAGAGATCAAGCGCAGCATCGATGGTTTTTACGTGCTCTCCTTAGCACGAGGACTAAGATCCCAACTTCAAAACTCCGGGTTGTTATTAAGTACTTCAGTAACCAGAAAAACTCAATTATAGTGTACTATTATATACCTTAATACGTCAGTAAAGAATTATTTCAACATTTATTTTGGTACTGAGCAACGTGAGTAAAACACGTGTCATTTTTAAATATTGAAGTATAAAGTGTATCGACTAATTTATATACTCCATATTTCATCATTCAATCCAAGGAACTAACACTTGAATTTATATCGGTTTCAAATTTAATGAATCTAGAATTTCATGATTTCAGTAAGCTCTCAACTATACGTATACTTAGATGACAGTACATTACTAATAGAAACTAACTGTAAGTAAAGACGAAGAAATAGATTGAACTTTTGTATTTGATTGGTTGAGAAACAATTAGTTTACTGTATCTATCGAAACTTCTCTTTTAATAAATAAATTAGTGCTTGTTATAAAATTATAAGAGTTTATTTTATACTTTGTATTACTTTTTGAAAGACATTCGTTTATATTTACACTGAAATCACAAATAAATAATTACGAAGAATTAACACATTTTGAAATAATGGTTACAAAATGAATATTTCCATATAATGTTGCCAAACGTTATAATACGGATATATCGTATCGTGTACGATGTTTCCTTCTTTAAAAAAGACAACGCCCCTCTTAGGAATATACCTATGTCGCGGGGGACTTTACAAACATACAAGAAATGGACACAATAAACAACCAAAATCAGAACATCAATTTGTGGATCACACAAAGTGTTGGCTCATGTGGTGTTTGAACCCACAATACTCAGCCCAGTAGAGAGCGGCATGGTGACCGTTTAAATCAACAGGCCATCCGTGCGTTCATTGTATTTGCCGTTTACAAATTGACAATCGAATACACAGTAAATAGCTACGAATGTAAGCTTATGTCTTTGTTTCTACGTTAAATTTTACCACCTCAATTATCCAGATAATTATTATCAATTCAATTTAGCACAAACCTTGTACATTTGGGACACATACTAAAAGACAGAGAAACATGAGAAAAAAATAAATAAATTATAGTTTACAATATAAAATTAATGGTTCCTAGGAGATACCTGAATTATTTTAAAAAGAAATTATTATTAGTGAAACCAAGAAAAAGGTTCGTGATTAATGAAATGAAGTGATATACAGGGCAAACCATATATCTATTTACGTGGATTAAACATGCTCTGAGATAATAAGAGTTATAATACGTCACAAATGTTTCTCTCAGCTGTCACGGATTGCAAAGAACTATTTTAATTAAATAATTTAAAATGTTAATGCAATATAATAGTAAAGAATTTCAGTTGAGAATTTTGATTATTTTCGAGAGTTTGCAAAGTGGCGGCCTTCGAAGCCATAGCGAGAGCGGAAGCAAGTTTGCGGACAATGGTTACTTTTGTTACGTAAAACTGCTAAAAGTTTCGAATAATAGTCACTTATAATATAAACATTAAGTTGATTTATACGTGAAAATCGTGCCATGATTGGCCTTGTTGTAAATGTCTCAGCTTTGAACATTATAATATAATAATATTTATTTTTATTTTTAGACACTACTTACATACATGCTAATTTAAAAAAATGTTGATGTAACTTTATATTATATTAAAAATTAAAATGTCGAATCGTTATGCCATAAATCCACTAGACATCGTCCAAACATAAAAACTCCGTTTTAAAGGCTGAATTTGACGTTGCGTGAGCGCAACCATGACCTAAGTTAACTCCAGTGGCTTCCACCATCTAGTCACGATTTGATGTGCAACTACAAATTTAACTTATTACTCAATCCTTTAAAGTCTGTAATAAAACGATATTATTATAGAATTGTGGGGAACACAGTTTATATGACCAGGTTAGAATGAAATTAAATTAAATGACAATGTTCCCTTTATAAAGACTACCTACTGGCGCAGTGATAGCGTATGGAACTTCTGTGTTTCGAGTTTGAGGGCGATCGAATTTTTTTATGATATCCAAATATATTTCGAAATTTGGCTGTTTTCTATGTATAATGTGTATTTCTTTACAAAAAATAATATGTACATAATTTAGCTTTCATAGTATAAGTTCTGTTTAGTTTGAAACTAGATGGCGTTGTGTGTTAGATATCCGAATATTATCATTATTATTGTCATTATCATTATTAATGCTATTAATAACATATCAAGAGATACAAGTATGTTAACTATTCAGAGATATTTACGTAGTATTTATTCAGCAATCGTAAAGATATATAAAGATTTTCCTAGTAAAAGTCTCTTAATTCCAAATTTTTTTTAAAGTCAACTTTTCTCTAACTAGGAATTCTATGATAAAATGTTTTATTTATATTTGATTCGCATAAAACGTGACAAACGGACTTGCAAATGCCGAAGCCATATCGACAAGTCGACCTTAGAGATACAGAGTTAAACATTATAAATGAACACAAACAATATTCAGTTATTTTGAATAATAATATTTTTATTAAAAGGAAAAACTTCAACAGTGTTTAATTATTATTGACATTTTATTCTTTGAAATTAAGTTTTTAGCTAGACAATTTAATTTCCTTTAACAAAAATTATTTCATCAGTATATTTCCAGTTGAAGGTAAGTCTCAATTCATTTTAATTCATGTTCAAATAGCGATCGTCCGAGTAGTATTGAGAGCCGACTATTGTGAGATCCTTTATTTAATATATTATTGGTTTATTAATTACTAAATATATTTCGGATGATTCCATTACTTGAAGAGTGATCTACTTAATTTTCTATAACATTTTTTTGGACAAATGTTGCTGTACTATCCTTATTTCTTAAAAGACAAATCCCGCTCTAGGAATGTGCCTGTCAAGGACAAACATACATGAAACATACACAGAGAACGTCCATTCTCGAAACAACAATTTGTGGATCACACAAAGTGAGGTCCCGTGTGGGATTTCAATGCATAATACTCACTGCAGTAGTCAATGGTAAGGTGACCGCTTAAACTGTCGACATGTAGTGTAGATATAGAGCAAGCTTACGACAGTACAATATAACACCCACTACCAGTTTCGTTTATTCATTGTGACTACATCGTAGATATTGAATAGGGCATTCATAAAGACAAATATGTCAACAGTATTTAAATTTCAGCAACTGTTTAATGAATTAAATCAAAAGAGCAAGAAACGCCTACCATAAAAAGACATAAAAATAAAATTCTCTTCTATTCAATGATAAAGTATCGTAAGTCGAATAATATTTTACTATCAATTACATTAATTTACAGAATTAGTCTTGTTAATAAACCAATTATTTTCCTGAACGAAAAAAAAATTAAAAATGGACGTCAGAAGCTAAATCGCCTCGAATCTCGAGTTAAACAAAGATAAAATGACCTAATTTGGCAATCCCTCTCGAGATTTATTTTCCTTTTTATCGGCATCCATAGAATCACTCACTAAGTGACACCCTCTACGATGAATTTAATTTCCTAAAAGCCAACAATATTATTGAAGAGAAAGGAATGTTTTTTTCTTTGAATTTTTCTAAACATCCTATCAGATACACTTTAATTTTATACTTTCTCCATCTAAAATTTACATATGTATGTATATATATATATATGTTTGTGTAGATATCTAAATATGTATTAATTATCTGTGAACTTACTGTTTAAGTATTTTTATCAAAAAATCAAGTCATATTTCTCATAAATTCTCATTTTTAATGTCTAGTTCGACTGATAGGACATGACTATGGTATTAAGTAAACCTTTGTCGCTTTTATGTGTATAAAGTATAAATAGAAAAAAAGTCTCTTATAGTATTATACTTACAATAAAATTACAAAAAAGAACAAGCAAACAGTAGAGTAGTATACAGACTAATTATCAACCAAAGTGCTGCATTTTATAGTTATTTTCATATTTAAATACTGACTGAGTTGTACGTTCACGTTCATAATTTAGATGTGAATATTCATTATTCATATCACTTTCAACGCTGAACTACTTTATATATTTATTTTTTACTTCATTTATTAAAATATTACTTAACTTATCGAAGATATTCTTCCAAATGCCTATGTAGAGCCATCACCTATATAGAGCCCGTTTCTCCACTTACTGGTAAAGTCCCTGATAAACTATATTGAACTTACCTACCATGTAACTACAGTTTTTAGTTTCACAAGTCTCTAATAGTGGCAAATATGTCAGATATGTATGTATCAGCAATCTCTTTATCTGTTAAATAGTGTTATATGGTAGATGATTATCTGAAAGTTTATTAGAAACAGTTGAAACTGGTTCTTACTCATGTAATCCTTACTCATGTTCCACAAATGACAATGTGCAGTGGTGTTAACTCGCTGCCCGTGTGTTTGGATTTTGTAATTAACCTTTGTTTGGACGTCTTGCTGGGAAGGAGTCAATTATGTCACAAAGGCAACTCACCTCTGCACTAACCACAATAACTTTGGCTCGGCAGGTGAATTTTGAATTATCACTTTATTCATCAATAACGCTGTTGTTTTATATAATGACCTGGGTTATACCAAGACTCAGTTTTTATTTTTTATACTCTTAAATTTACCAGAATATAAAAATTTCGAGATTCGAAACCGGACGCCCATTGATGCAGGGGTGACAGTTATCGTGATAACTGTGTGAGTCTTACACTGCCACGATGACTGTCATGCCTTTTACGTTCCCAAACGGTGTGTGAAAAGCATCTCACTAGGCCGCCATAGTGTGTGTCACCACACTCTATTGCCTGCATTTGCAGAGAGTATGGTGACCACAACTCTTGGATTCTATTCACGCTTTCCATCAGGCAGAGTAGAGTTACTTTGGCAGGCTCTTAATATAGAAAAAAAACCTATGTCGATGTATGATAGTAACTTGCAGTATAGTTTTATTTCAGCTGTTGCGCTCTGATCTCACTTTTATAATCTTAATCTTAATAGCTGTCATTACTATCATTTTCTACCTTTCAATTACCACATCTTTATTTTTGAGTAAGTCGTTTAAAATAAATAAAACATTGGTTGGGGTTATTTTTGAGTTTTGTGTGGGTCAAGCCAAATTATCGAAATCGTAGCAGTTAAAATTCAAGACATAATAAGAAACAAAATGGCCAATCATAGAATTTATAAAATCAAATTGCTTTTAATAGTTTAAGTAATGATCGTTCTATAAAAGGCATGATAAACTAAAACACGTAAGTTTAACAATAAAAATGCAATCTTTTTTGGAAAATTTACATCATGTTCGTGCCTAAGCACGAAATACAGTAATTACTTATAAGATCTTGTCGTGTAGAAAGTGGTATCATACTATGTTAATAATATTACTACAACAAGCACGTCTAGCAGGATGGTATTCGCTCAGTACAACAGAAGAGCGGCCACAATGGTCACACGTCGCCGACCCACCCCCGCGCTAATCCTACCACACCCATATTCCTAAGAGACCTACTAATGACATTTGTGCGGTTTCAAATCAATACAGTTTGTTTGAAAGTCACATTTTCCATTTGATTAACCCTAGTTTGTTAACAAACAACCTTTGTTAAATTTAATTACAATTTTTATGTAAAATATTCATTTTAAATTGTGTGTTCTTATCGTCGTATCAGATACCGTTACGCATTTCTAATATGTTAAACAACAGTTAGGAAATTATAATAAAAAAGCCATGAAGAAAACCTTGGTAATTAATTAGAATATGTAGAGAAACCGGTTTGATATTTTAAATTCTTACAAATATACGTGAACAGTGTATATCTAATAACTTTGAAGAAACATTGTGTTAATACTTTTTTAACATTACTTATGCCTAACCTAACAACTGCCTCAGTGAAGCAGTGGCTGTGAATGAAAGTGCTATTTGGAGTTTGGGTGTTTTCTAAGCATGATATATATGTATTTACAAAAAAAAGTATATAAGTAATTTATCAATCAGTCTAGTTATCACAGTATAAGCTCGGCTTAGTTTGAAACTAAATAACGTTGTGAGTCAAATGTCCGAAATATTTATTTATTTAACGCGAAAAACACTAAACTGCCCGACATCTCTTGAAAGTTATATGTTCAGCAGGCATCTACACAGGTAAAGTGATATTAGTATTTAGTGGACAGACTAGTTTTTTAAGTTTTTCGCTTCCCATAACGATACTCATATATGTGTGTGCACATAGTAAGCTAGATTTACATTACATGTACTCGAGATCAGTGTGAATTAACTAGTGTCAGATGTACTAAGACTTTGTATGACGCTACAAATTTGCTTTGTCTTTAGATAGTTTTATCTTAATTAAAATTAACTCAAATATGTGTTAGAGCTACCGAGATCTTAGCTGCCTCTGCCTGCCTGGAAATTAAACCCTTATTTATGTATGGTACAAAGTGGAATTTTTGGGTGGTTTTTTTTACTGTCATGCAATATTAATCAGTGGATTCGGCGTACTGTGATATGTATCTAAGCTAAAAAACTATAATTTGGTGAAGTACTTTTAATTCGATTTGGATGTTTATATCATTTTAGGCATTAAGTTGCTAACTTTTTATTACAAATATTATAAGATAATTTGCAAGAAAAGCATTATAAAAAATCGGCCGTATTTTTAAACTTAAACTGAGGCAAAGTTTATTTATCAATTACTTCAATACGTAATTATCATTATTTGCATTCTTACTCTCGGAACTAAAAAAAATGTCGTAGTATTATTTTGGACACCAGTACATACCCGAAAATTAAAAATAAATGCAATAGTGTAGCTATGTTATGGATGCGAAAGAAGGTGTTAAAAAATATATATAATACACTTATTTTATAGGTAGAAGAATTCTTAAAAATGTGACCAGGTGAATATCATTTCTAACCAATATTAAATACAAAAATTATTTCTGAAATTATGGTCGGGGCAAATAAAATATGATTTCAAATGTTTGTCTAATTTTATTACATTTTATATATATTTTTCTAGTCTGTTGGCGTAGAACACTGTACTGTCCGAGGAGCATTTTAATCGAAACAGCTATATGTAACCGTCTAAAAGTTTATGTAACACAAAATTGTAATAGTCGATAACAAAACAATTAAAAACTTAATAACGCGAACATACGTAGACAAGAATATGAGTATGTATGACAGTGTATGGACGCAATTTACACGCACAAGGTAGATGCGGTGTGTACCGTCTTCCCCGGCCATCTTTTTCGTCCTACTTGTAACATTTTGTTCTATCGTCTGCGCATCAAAAGGCACGATGTTCCAAGCCGCCATTAACTTTGCACCCGACTATACCTTTTTTTCGTTGTTTAAATATACGTGGTTTCATGTGCATATAACAGTCGACGCATTCCCTACGGAGAACCTACACAACATTGGTACAATATGGTAGTCATCTCTTGAAATATTCACAATTCTTTACCCACGCACGTGTGAATTTTGTCACTTGGTACATTTTTGTAAAGCATATCATTAAATATTCATTGGTGTCCACCACAAAGGTTTTAATTATTCACCTTCGCCCTCACTTGTTCGTATCGTATTCAACATTTAACATTGAATACGGTACAAACTTAGGGAAATAAAATCAAGAGAATTTAATTATAATAATTTTGTAAGTAAACGTACTGTAATTCACACGTAAATATATTAAATACCATTTATACTTCTCACCTGTAATCATACCCCGTTATGAATTAATTTAACAAACATAATTAATTAAGTTCACTGTTGATTTAATTACTATAAAATATTGCCTTGCGTTTAAATTTATGTGGCATGCAGTACAAGGTTATCATTACAGTGATTTAGATGTTTTTAAAATAAAAAACTTATTGGGATGTAAGAGCGAGTATGGAAAGAGCAGGAACGGAAACAAAAGAAGAATTTCATACATATAAAAATATGAACAATCTGATTTTTGACACACCTGAGAGTATTTGCATTCATCTTGAACTAAAGTTTCAAGAAGCAAACAATAACTTCAGTATATAAGACGAAAAGATAGGAGCGATTGATAGGACAAATATGTATTATTTAATCACATCAAACAATTGTTTTTTACTTAGCGTTCAAGAATACCTTTAGTTTATATTAAATTTATATAAATAATTGTATAAAAAGACTCCACACGATTTTGCAGAATCATGTTACGTATTTTATTTTAAGAGTAGTAAGATTATTTATTGAAAAAATCTAGACGTTATTAAAACATTTTAACCGCTATTAAGTACCTATAAAACTTTCCCATCTGAGGCATAAACATTATTATTTTCTTATAATTGTTTATTTTCATAAAAAATAAAACACAGATAAAAGATATAAGGTATACTTGTGTCCAGCAGTGGACTGTTAAAAGTTCTTGATGTGATCTTACAAAATACGATTGTGTAAATAGTACACTTTAACACGTTCTGGAGGAACGCATCAAGACCGCAGTATGCTTAATGTATTCGCTATAAAGGTGACTGCCGGTGTGCCTTTGACACTAGTTAAATTACTTTTCTCCTGTGAGATTTTATTTGTTCTACGTCAGGGCTTAGATGGAAAATGTGCGCGCAACAAAAACTAATAGAGCGTTGTTTTCGTTTTATTTTTTGCCAGTGGTACTAGTTTACTTGGGCACAATGATTTACGAGAAGATTTTGTTATTGGGTTTCCCACGGTAATGTTTGAAGTTTTTACCGCTTCTCATCCCGGTAACGTGTTTGCTTAAAAGCTTTTTGTGTACTAAAACTCCCAGTTGCCTAAAAACGGTAAATTATTATTTTAAGTAAATGTAGCGAAAGTTGTAGTAACTTAATAATAATTAATGCTTTCTAATAGCCAAAGCAATAATTGAAAATTAATCGAATCAACAGGTTTGTAACTAAACGCCTCTAAGCGACCAGTACATGAAGTACCCAGACCTTATCCTGATTAGTCAGTGGAGCTTCGAATAGCATTTCGGGCAGACGAGCATTTCATATTTTGGGGCGATGTGACTGCTGCAAACAACCCTAGACAGGCAACACACCGGTGCAGCCGGGGATGTCATCTAAAGCGGGTCGGTTTTCCGCCTCTTACTGTGTAGAAATGGTGACAGTAGCAATAGTAGCCTGCCCCGGCAGTGAATCCGGTTATCCTAGGATGTACCTCACTCATGTAGTACAACAGGATGGACTCCAGATGCTCTTGATGCGTTCCTGGAGCTCCTCCCGACTGTCGAGGTAGGCCACGGTACAGTTTAGTGGATAAACCGGTTCTCTGAGGTAACTCCTCCACCACGAAGGGTGAGGAGTGAAAAATAAAAACTAAAAACTAAAAACTCCCCGCGTAAAAAATAAAAATAAGATATGAATACAATTTACGTTTATAACTTTTATCGCACTGGTTTTTCTCAAATCTAATTTTACTAGTAGTAGATATGTTTAATTTCTGTGGGTAGATAGCGTTCTATAATATAAACTCACTTGAAGCCATATCTCAGTGTTTTTCTTACAAGTAGATTAATTGTACAGTCAAAAAGTTTAGAGAGTACATTTCATTAAAAAACACTTCTTGTTATGCTAGCAGGAAGACAGACTGGGGTGCGTTAACATGAAAATGCTTGAACTGACACAGTAGCCTTTATAATAACAAAACGGGCTGTGTCACAATGGCTGTCCTTGATATTATAAAATGTATCATATAAAGTGAATCACAATATGGTTATATTTTCCGTTTCCAACGGGCAACGAAAATGAACGATTAGCCGCTTCAGTAAAAACGTAAAATAATTGAAACTTTGCATTATTAATTTCCTTCTGACAACGTAACCTTAATTTGCGTTTAAAATACTTAATATAAAAATAACTACCTGTCATTTTTATATAATAGATATTGATTTGTAAGTCCTTGTTTGCAATAACAACAAATATAATTAATTTAAATCACGACCCTGATGTGAGTAGTGTAGCGTTAGTAATTTGAGGATCGGGAGGATTACAATTTGGTCACGTTGAAACCTTAAAAACGTATTATAATAAATTGTAGAATATCTTGGCTTTTTTAATACCTTGACCTATATTCCAATACTATTGCTAACACTTATTAATTCCAGAAAATAACAAAGTAAGCTCCAATTACTCGTAATTTAAAAAACAATCTTTTTTGTTTGTTAAAATTGCGAAACTGTCTCTTTAATATTTTGTTGTCTTTTACAAAATACACTTAATATAACTTACTTATTACATATTTTTGCAAAAAGTTAGTAAAATCACATTACATTAAACTACAGTTTTACAAATATAAGTGTACATATAAAGTTAATTATCCACCGCGGCTTATTGTTGTGGAAATCAGTCAACATTGTGAAAAGTTCTTTGTCGCAAATGACGCGCGTAGTTCAATGTTTTAATGTGACCACAACTTAACCACAACGAATGGCAAGGGTTGGCAGAAGCTTAATTGAGCTGTATTGCACCAGTGATACAGGGTTGCTTCTAAATAGCGCAGTTAAACGTTTAACAGAGACACTTTATACTGTTTTTTTTTTTATTGCTAATTGCATTCCAGTGCAAAATTTAAAACTAAAACTCTCGTGTTCTGAAAAATGGAACGTATTTGGGATATTTGCCGCAGGACTCTATTACGGTTATAAAGTACCAAAGAATGAAAATGTTACAGTTCAGCAACCTCTTATCTAATGTGCCACTGTTATTTTTATGTAGCATCATCATAAGGGAAATTTTGGAAAACCATTCTTTGGATAAATTTTATTATTAATAATATTTTTATTATAATTATAGTTTGCAGTATATTAATTAGTACTATACTTTTAGAAATCGACTGCATTGAATTATCAATTTCATAATAGCATTTTTTTCCTCTAATTTATAAATTATTTTCAAAAATTTATGGCATTGTACACTATTACTACTGTTATTAACGTATTTGTGTGGATGAAATTCTAATTTTTCCTTTTGCAAGTAATTAGTATCTGTCCTTAGTTACAGATCTTCAAATTGACAGATTTCACAAACGACTATAAATATTTATTTGCGTTCTAATATTTAGATACAGTAAAACAACCATTGAACTGTCTCGGCATAGGTATAAGAATTTTTTTTAAGAAAACTCAACAAAAGTTCTTTATGTTCATCTCAAGCATTTCCCAGCGGGTAGACGTATAAAATTTTACCTAACCTCCTTTTCAATTTTTTTTTTCCACCGTGTAACAGTTATTCTTATTTACGATAAACATTATTAGATTTTTCTACTCACGCCAGAGCGCTTATTAAAAAGTATGTTATATTCTATTCATGAAAACAGTCACATGTCTTTCTCATATAAAATAGAATGTGGTGAGCAAGCCACACTAACAAAATTCACAGAGGGGGCCACAAAAATTTATAACCCACATTTAATATTTTACACTGCAGTGAAGCTATACCGACCTTCAGCCTTGGGCAAGATAAACAGCTTTTCGGTGTGTATTACTTGAGAGATTATATTTTACTCGATCACAGCGTAGCCAAAACATATTTGGTAACCATTTTGGGTTCAAGCGAGTTAAGGAGATTACTTCGTTTCATGAGATTTAATAAGATGAGACTGTGATAGTAAAGCACAAATATATATATATTTTTTATGTACCATAGTTTTTTGATCAAATAGTTTGTAAATAAGTCTTAAAAATATTCAAACTGTCTGCTAGTAAATTTTGAAATTGCATTCGCCTTACTTTATTTTTCAAAGTACTGTAGTATAAAGTAAAGTAAGATTTTTTTCACGATAACAATTTGTGGATATTGCTCATAAATCAAAATTTGTAAAAAATATCTTATGACTAGGACTGGTGTGCAATCGTTGTCATTACAAATTTAAGTTAAACTTGCTAGCTGCATTTAATTTAAAAAATACACATTGTAAAAATTTCATCTGTCTACCTGCTATACGAGATCCAGCCCTTCTGCAAAAGGCCAGGGGAGGTTACATTAACACATGTAGTAGAATCACGCTGATTTCAGCAGGAGCGGGCCGGTTCAACCGGTATAGTACCATCTTCTCATAGAAGATCAACCTAAAGCATCAGCATCCATGCTGTCATGTTTTGCTGGTGAGTGTGAAATGGGAGGCCCATTGATGCCGGGGTGACAGTTATCGTGCTAAGTGTGCAAGTCTTATACTGCCACGATCACTGGCATGCCTTTTATGTCCCCAAGCGGGTCGTAAAAAGCACTTCACTAGTCCGCCATAATGTGGGTCACAATACTGCATTGTCTACATTCGCAATGAGTACGGTGACCTCACAAAGGTTCTAGAAATAAAAATAAAATCTACTTAAACTTAAAAAACACTTAATTCTATGAAGGTTTAAAATGTATTTTTTTATTTAAAAGATATTTTGATATCTGATCTTTTCTAAGTTGTTCATTTGATAAAGAAGTCAAATTGCACATATGTATGTACACATATTCACAAATATCACACGATTTTCTTTATGATTACTGTATAATATGCACTCACTGTGGCGAATACAGAATATTTTGAATTAGAAAACGCAGTACTCATTGAAAAATAGTTACGAATGATCCAAAAGGAAGGTTAAGAAAAGTTCGAAGTTTAAAATTTTCAACATACATTCAATGTACTGGATTAATAAGCTTTAAAATTCCAATAATTTTTACGTCTAAAATCAGAAATGGTGTTTTGATTAAAGATGTTTGATCCATAGGTACGTCCTATACCTTCACGCAAGTAACGAATACTTGGTTGGAGCCAGACTTCAATTGACTTAATCTGCTCGAAGTATTGTTTATATTCCTCAATCCATGCATGTATAAGTGATATTTCTTTATCCCTAAACATCCTTCAATATTAATTTTCTATTATTATACTCCTAATATTTACATTTAATTCTTGAAGTACTCGGTACACTGCTCAGGTTTTCCCGGCCACAATGTTTCTCATTTATTTTTGATATTACAATTTATATAAAAACACGATATTAGTCGTGAGGTAGACATTAACTCATGTGAAGAAGGCAAGTTTAGAGCTCATTTGCCTGCGAAGAATACATTTTCTGCGATAATTAGTAAAGCAAATATTTAATTGCATTTTCACATATTACTAAAATCAAACTGAAACAGTAGTCCCTGACAACAGATCAAACCTGACTTCCAAAAACTACATTAAAAGGGAATAGAAGAAAGATAATTTTAAAATATTATAAATAACTTTCACAATTTACTAGATTTCTGTTGCCGTCATAGTTATTTAGAATATGGATGTAAAAACGAGCCTTGATAAACGCGCTTTGTATAGAATCCTAAATGGCACTTTCGTGTTTAGAACATCTTAATGTATAATCTAGAACAAAAGAATCTTAAAACAAGTTTAAAGTAACATTACCCAAAAGACAGATTACACCACATTTAAAATTGGACAATATCATAATGAAAAGAGAGGGAGGGGAGAATTAAGATAAGTATATTATAACACAACAACAAGAACAAAACAGACCATAAAACAAATGATTCTCATCAACGTAGTATAGGTATGTATAATAACAAAGATTTACAACGGCTCTGAATCCTCACTGGAATACTTAAAACTTTGTATCTCAGATCATAATAATAATACATAACGATATCATGGTATACATATATTTCCAGTTAAATGCCCGTAGTTGTGTGGTTGTTTTGTCATGAATAGTACACCGGGGGCCGATATTTAAACCAAATCGACAGTAACATTGCAGCTTTTGAATAAAAACAAGTAATAAATATTGCTTGTCGCGATCCACTGACAGTTTTATATTCATGGAGGATGTTATTAACGTTACGAGATCAAATTTGGCGGTTATACATTTAAATTAGTGGGATAACCCTTGCTTAATTTGCAGATCACCACTAACTGTTGACTAATTACTTTTTTTGCTGTTAAAATTGTCACTAACAATAATAATTTATCAATATCATTTCATCTATACACGTCAATAATTATGGAAAAATCATCAAGTTACTAATTAGAAAGGTAATGGATTTGTTATTTACTTGCAATTCGAAGACAATTTAGCTTTGTGCAAGTTACTTCTTATGTACCCTAATTTTCTTGACTGAAGCTAACCGACCCATGATAAAAGAGATGTTTCATACTTTTCGAACTATGTTGATGTCCTTAAGTGCTAACAAGTAAAACAAAGGGCAAAACAACTAATTCAGTTTTATTTTTGTTTATAACCTACATTGTTAATAACTACAAACAATTGTGGTGTTGTATGTTGTTTATCGAATTTGGTCATATCAGTTTCCGCGTGGAAACAATGTTTGATTATATTATTTGACCACTTCATATTCGTCCAGTTATTTTTATTTATGTTGCTCCTAAAATTACAGAAAAAACCGCACCAGATATAGCAGATCGTGTGTTTTAAGTTGTAGGAGATATGTTCAAGTAATCAGTCCAGCGAATAAACTGGCCACAAACGGTGCCGGTGCAAACCGTTGCAGTAACAGATGGTTACTACCATTCGCAATGCGATTAGCAGTTACATTCGTCTGCAATAGCGGTGCTCTTGACCACTTCATCCACCGTCCAATTTTGAACAGAATGTTCTACAGAAACTGCTCGTGTAACGGCTTAAGTATCATTAAAATCTCAAGTGTTATTTTAGATAGCTCCAGTGTTGACACGGTTAAAGTTTTGATTTCTATCAGTACGATTTTTGTTATTCTGTTTCATGTATCATGTTTCTATAAAACAGTCCCAGGACCCGTCGAATTCCTTTTACTTTTAAATGGGAGGCAAAGAATTACAGAGATAGGTGTAATAACAACAACCTTGTTAGTCATGGTGGATCCATACAAAACAATAATGCTAAAATAAATTTATTCAAGAGGCTGGACACAGTTGTGTGGTAAATATTAAGTCGTCGAGGTTTAACTCACAATAAAATTCCAATGCAATAAAACAGACAGTGCGGTAGCAATGGAATAAGCGCTGACATCCTGTAAGGGCCAATGACCTTGCCTCAACGTATCTAAATGTGAATTTGTATGGATTTCATATTTTTTTCAGCGGTGATGATGATGATAATGTATATTTTTTTTATTGCTTTTATACAATGCTATATTTAAATTTAATATGTTAAAAATATATTTTGTGCTTGATATTTTATAAAAATTAAATTAAAATTAATTCAGTTCTTATGAAGTATCTAAATCGAGTTGTATGTATTTATTCCTGTAAACGAAACATGGTTAAAGGTTTACTTATTACGCTTTTGATATGAGATCATAATCTACTCTGACTCAAAATTCTAAATCAATAGAGGATTAAGTTTTGATTAAGAATTTCTGTACCAATCTGGGCATCGCTTTGGCACATTGAAGGTGCAAAAAAAAAAAAAAACTTCTCTGAGGCCGGTTTTGTTTTGTATCAAAACTTGAACGTAATTTTTGAGAGACACGAATTTTTTTAAATAAAATAACACTTTTTTATATATATAAGATTGAAAATATCTATTAAAATACTAAATAGCCATTAATTCTTTTTAGGATAACTTTTCATTACTTTTAGAGTGAATTGTAATTTCTCTTTATTTGATAAACAATGCTTTAAACTTGTTCCATTATACATAAACACAAGGACCATGATTTTAAACCCATCGAATTAATTTCTGTGAACAATTCAAATATCATATGCATTTAGGTTTAATGACTCTGCAACAACGTAAACCTGTATTTTCTGATGACGCAATGAGCAATAGTCGAGGGAACTTTTTATTCACTTCTCAAGTAATTAAGTGAGGTAAGATAGTTAAAATTTGTATGAATAGTACTTATGATCAATAATTATCATTTATGTAATTCATCTGTTAAATGGTAACAAAACAAATATCATAAAATAATAGGAAAACAAAGATAGGAACAGAAGAATGAAAAAGAATAAAAATCGGAAGAAAAAATATTGCTTTAAAAGGATTCTAAATAATACTTAGTCGGTGCAAACCAATTATTTATTTTTACGTTAGCGTACATTTTATTTATTTTCAGAATTGAATTGATATGATGTTTTTTTTTTGCTAAATCTGTCTTCGTGAACTTGATCTTGATAAATCTTGCCTAGCTCAAATAGGTAATAATTTATTGTTATCCTTATAAGTAATGTTTGATAATTAACATCTTTGTAACCACCACCGCAAAAACTATGCCATATTTTTTCACAACAGCAGATGGACCAATGAAATGTAAGATCCTCTTTATATTTCTATCAGAGCGTAACTTTTTTTTTTTTTTTTTTTTTTTTCCTGTGCGGAAATCCCCTCGGATACCACCTACTGGTGGTTATGTCGGACTCGAACCGACCAAAAACCGCACGCCGTCTCAGGTACCAGTAGCCGGGGAATCAGGTGTACCCTAGAAAGGAAATCCCTGAAACCCCAACGTACCTCGGGTCATCTACGGCTTGCAGATGACCTCTTTTCTGCTCCAAAAGAGCGTGTGCTCCGTAGCACGTCCCGCTGCTATCCCGGCGTACTTCTGCTCGGATGACGGATGGCCTCACCTATCACCCTCAGTCTAGCGCTTACGGAGGACGGAGATCGTTCTGCAATCTCCGGCGCCCGAACCGTCTGTGATACCGGACACGTTCCCGGGCCTGGCGGACCGGGGGAGTTCTCAACCTCTCCCGGTCCCGCTCCGACATCTCCTTTGCAAGCATAACTTGCTCGCAAAAGGAGACGGCGGAGTTCCACGCGCTCTCGCTCCGCAACATGGCGGCGATCATGCTACCGAGCGAGAGAGTTTCCACTCCGATGGCCGTCACGAGGTCACGCCTCAGCTCCGCCCACGCTGGGCATTCTGCCAGCGTGTGGAGCGCCGTGTCCACGGTCCGGCCATCGCAGTGGTGGCACTCAGGCGTTGGCTCCTTTCGGATCAGACACAGGTGATCTCCGAAGCATCCTTTTCCAGTGATCACCTGCGTCAGCCGATATGAGAGGGTCCCGTGATTCCTCTCGAGCCAATCCTCCATAAGGGGTCTTACCGCCGCAATGACGGCGTGCCCGGCGCTTGGTTGCCAAGTCGTTCCTTCCACTCCTCCTCAAGGACCTGGCGGAGTTGGGTTTTCTGATTCTCGATTTCTCGAGTTTCAGGACTCCGGCCCAACTCCCGTGCCTCCTTGCGCCACTGATAAAGAGCCGCAAGAGCTCTCGCCTCCAGGTCCCATGGTGGAGTTCCAGCCAGGAGACTCGCCGCTTCAAAGGAGATTGTGCGGTATCCTCTTATGACCCTGATGCACTGCACTCGCTGTGGTCGTCGCAGTATTGCGACGTTGCTCGCCTTGAGGGTCTCCGCCCACACTGGGGCCCCGTAAAGGGCCATTGACCGCACAACTCCTGCGTAGAGTCTCCTGCAGGAGTCATCGGGTACCCTCATGTTAGGCAGCAGCCGCGCCAACGCCCGTGCTGCTCCCACCAACTTTGGGACCTGACTTCGGAAATGAGTTCCGAAGTCCCATCGGCTATCGAGTACGAGCCCCAGATATCTCATGGAGGACTCAATGCCGATGCGAGTATCTCCTACTATGAGGCTGGACCGATTTGGTGGCTTGTTCCGAGGCCCATGAAAGAACAAGGCCTCGGACTTGTGTAGAGCTACCTCAAGACCCAACCGCCGGATTCGCTCTACGACTTGGGCAACACCGGCCGTGGCCCTCAGGGTTGCCTCACGATGTGTCTTGCCGCACGCCATCACAAGTGTGTCGTCCGCATAACACGTGACGACGACGCCATCTAAGAAAGCACCGCGAAGCACCCAGTCGTAGCCAATGTTCCACAGGAGCGGTCCTAAGACCGATCCCTGCGGAACTCCGCACGACATTTCACGTCTACCGAGATCGGTCTTACTTGGGTAGATGACGGCTCTTTCCGACAAATATGACCCGACTATTTGACGGAGGTAGAGAGGCACTCGGTGATATACGAGTGCCTCCCTGATGCAACTCCAGGGCAAAGTATTGAACGCATTGGAACGTAACTTACACCTAAATTTAATTTAAGTCTTAACTCATTTTAGCTAGAATATATAGAAAACCTACAAAAACGGCAAATTATATAATAAATATTAATAACGATAGTGCTATGCTAACTTTTTTTCATTGCTAATTTTTTTTATTCATCTTTTCTATAGTTTTATATAGTTTTAAGTTGAAATTATTTCTTTGTTCTTAAATTTACTAATTTTTTATTTAAACATTTTTATTAACTGATAAATTACTTTTAACAAGGTCCAAATTTTGTTTTCATTTTGTATTGAGCATATTTGATTATTAGTAAATGTCTTTAAAAATTTAGACATATACATATATAATTATATTAAAAATGAAAATATATATTAATGTTATAATTACTCTATACTTGTAAGGGTAAAATGTAGCTCAATTTTCGAACAAAATGATTATGCTTCCAACCATTGTGATATATAATATCGCCTTCTAATTACAAACATATCAAAATATCCATTAGTTACATCCAGCGACAGATATGGGTCAGTAATCGAAAATCTTGGGTACATTATTGGATAGTTCCATTAAATTTATCAGCGATCTCAATCGAAGAGGTCCCTATTACCGGCAATAATGTACCTAGTAATGATTGTAGGGCTTTCAGATTCGGACCCTTCCCTCTCAAATGGAGTTCGATGTCGGTCGGGTCAATTGATTAAATCCGTGGCCGATCGGACGTCACAACATAGTTGAATTAATGAACGTGATTGAATAAAGGCACTGCACACCATTATCCCCTTTATATTGTTATTATCTGCTTCTAATTGAAGTGGTTCTACTGAAATAATGTATTAAATGTCAATTACCTTCACTGCCAGTTATTGAACTCCTTTGTGTGATCAATATCTGTGGACAAAAAAATAAACTGCTTTAATTTTTTATTTATGAAAAAAAAAGCAATTGTGTTAACAAAAGCATGTTAAGCAATATTCATTATAGAATAAAATGAGAAAACCACATTTAACACAGTAGCTGAAATCCATAAAGTACTCAAAATACGAGCTCATAAAACTCTTGACGTACACATCTCGTTTTAGAGCCGTACCTAGTCGTTCATTCGGAGATCGGTCTGGTCTCGAGAGTCCTCACCGTCCCTCGTTACGGTGGAGCCCATTAGACCAGGGGCGCAAACCGCGTCACGATTTTAGTTTCCGACCCAACGCGCCCCGAAGTACTTATATCCGCATATATCCGCCTATATCCGCCCCTTAATAAGGGAGTCGGCGCCTAATTGACTTAACATTGGATTAATAACGGTTTAGGTCTGAAATATGTTTACCAATGAATATACGACGCGGCGCGTCGAGTTCGTATTAGCCTACGCGAAATTTTTGCTTCAATAATGATTTATTTTCATAAGTAGATTTGATGGCGTGAAATGTGAAGAGCCTTTGATTAAAGTAAATAATTTTAACATATACTCGTAAAGTTAATATTTTCTTACTAACTAATAATTCAAATCTAATGTTTAAGAAATATAGAGTAAAATATTAAGTTAATGTCTGGTAAGAGGAAAAAACTTACGTTGAGCCAAATTGATTAAATATTTTATTACAATTATACATAAATCAATTTATATCTTCATACCAGCTTCTAGTTAACCATTCAAGTTATGTTCAATTTCCAAGAATATTCAAATGTTATTGCTAAAATTGAATTAGTTGCTTTATGTTACATTAGTACGCTATTTATCATAAAAAGATATTTAAATAAAAAGCATGTAATCGTAAGTGAAATACTGATTAGGTGAAGAATAAAACCGCCCCTTAAATAAACACTCTGGTGTGGTAAACATTTACTTTTTAATATTATAGATCACCAGTTGTTGAATAGTGCAAGAAGTTTTCCAACTAAAAAAACACTATAGCGTATAGCGTAGCGATAGTGTAACAGAAGGCTTTTGAGACTCACGTGGACTTACAAATAAAAATATATAAACATTAACATTAATTAGTAATAAACATTAAATCTTCTAAGTCATATTCAAAGTATTGAAACTGTGTTGAACCACACGGTGTTTTCGATGACAGATATTTACTTTTTCTTTTAATTGGAGCAGGCAGATTTGCCGGATGCATCAACGTGGGGGACGTTGATGCTTCCAAACACGCTGTGAAGCGGTGTCCCATAAAATTGATAACGCGTTCAATTAATATACAGCGGTACATATACAAACCCGTTAGTGTACGCTATAATATAAGAGCCCATGGTTCGAAAATTTCAATGATACATATGTAGATATTTTTTTATTTAGTAGTCTGATTTCAAATTAGGTGAAGTCTATGCTATGGTTACCTTTTAAATAACATACGTTTACTTTTCATAAAGCATACATATTATTATGGATAAATTACACCCAGTCACACCACTAACGATCGTATTTATCGGGCAATTCATTGTCCTGTGCGGGTCAAACCTCCACTGAGGTGCACCTAGAACAAATTTAGACCTGTCAATAATACATTACTGCATATATAAATACGATAGTACTATATCTTATCTACACCTACCATATTCGTGTGTTTCACTATTAGTATAATGGATTACCTTGCGATGTAACAGGATACGCCGGCCTCTGATTAGTGTTACTGATAGTCGTTACACTATGTTAAATATCAAATTTTATTGTGTCATTTCGGTACAAATACAAGGTGGCGACTTCCATACACAGTGCAACAAAGACATGCTACAGTGTTATCTATCGAACTACGGAGTAACTGCTAATCTTGAATCGCGATAGAGAAATTCTCGCGCCGATTAGAATACTCGTATATGTATTTTATTAACATCAACCGCAAGGCCATGACTCGCCAGGTGTGATAACCTCATCTGATTGGATGACTCTCCCTTGCTGTTGAAGGATCATGATATCCGTTTCTCTACAGTTAATTTCATTAAACAAATTAAAAACGTGTCTACTCCTTATTTGTACACCTATTGTACAAAAGTAGTTTCATACAAATGTGATTAATATCAGACATGTAACGTACAAAGTACCTTTTGCACTTACCAATGTCGTTGGCTAATATCTTAAATTTCTTATTGCTGGTTTATAATTACTAACATTATATCATTTATTTAAAAATGTATGATGCAAAGGTAAATGTTGCATGTACATAAGACGCCTACATGTATTTTTCGTTTGTATAATATAACATTGCGTGGGCCTGGGTCACATGTTGACTGTTTCAGTCATGTCATTTGTCGACATGCGGCATGTTAGAAAGTTAAATATGGTTCATTCAATATCTTAAATAAAAAATGGTATATCGGAGTACATGTAGAACTTAACACGTGTTAATATTGAGTGATGCCCACAGATAACAAATATATATTTTAAACCTAGTATGTAGAATATTGATTTTTGTATATGCATTTTTTTATTTATAGTCAATGAATCATAGTCACGGCAAATACATTTATTTTTATCTTTGGACAATAAATTTGTTTATTTAACAAGCGATATCTTGATTTCTTATATTGCTTTTATGATATGCGGAAACATCTAACCGGTCCTATTGTTGGCCCCAAAATAGCTCCCACGACGCTTAACTAATAAAAATATTTAAGTACCATTAACTGACAACAGTTCCCTTACCTCTTACCAAGCTAGCTAAGGTTATTAATGAAAACACCACGTGTCATCCCAAGTCATAATGGAGATAGATTTTTGAAACTAAAGTTAAGCTATTGTAATTAATAATATAATCGAAACAAACATTTGGTCCGACCCGGGCATCGAACCCGAAACCTCAAACAGCAGTCGCATACGCTACCACTGCGCCACCGAGGCAGTAATTGAAGTGTTTGAAAAGATCATAATTGTGTTATGTACCAATTGAATGGTGGAACGTTTCAACTATATTGACGTAAGAAAACATGGAATTCGTTGGTTCAACTTACAACAACGAGCCGATTTTTTGTCAATTTATTTAAATGATATGGCTTCGATAGTTCTTTACATAAAATTTAACTCAATGAAACACTTTCTAAGTCTAACCTTTTAAATAATATATTGAAATTGTATGAATTTCAATATAATTATGGTGTATTGTTTCATTTATATTGTTAGTATAGCGGATGTCTTTAAACACTAAACGGCATGTAAAATAACCTGAATTCTACTTACTTATCTATTTAATCGTTACTAGCGTTGTAAATTTATCATTAAGTTTTTGTAAATATAAAAAAACCTCATTATTTTAACTTAAATTCTTAAAACTCGAAAATTCCATTACGATTGAAAAACATGAAATATAAGAGAAAGAATAACACAAGCTCATTAATGCTTGTTAAAGAATCTTGCAACACATCTTAGATTCAAAAGTGTATTATGTATATTGGTAATTAAACTAAATTATTCAAAACATCTCACATACAGAAGCATGATTCTAAACTAAGCAGAGCTATGGTAAACAGACCGCTGATAAACTTACTTTTAAATACATACATATTATAGATAAATTATACTCAGACACAACAAATAATGGTGCTCATCACACAAATATTTGTCCTGAGTGGGAATCGAAACCACGACTTCCAGTTTAGCAGAGCTACTAACTACTAGACCAACAGACCCGTTTAATCGACTACCTACCCCAGAATCCAATAATAAAAATCTTAAAAAACAATATAATTAATGTATGTACATGTACATATATAATAACGTAACCTCTGTGCACTTCCCTTATAATATTTCTACACTACCCTAAGATTGACGAGAACAGAATTTCTTTGGCATTGAATCCACCATTGTACAAAGTGCATAAGGTCTAAAGTCTAAATAAGTCTAATTAATTAAAAAAATGTTGTCAGTTTTTTAGACTTAATTTTTAATAACTTCGTAACGTTTTATAACAAAAATCATATTTATTACCATCATTTCATTATCATCAAAAAAACAACCATTGAAATCAAATGTCACCAAAGCAACGAATTCAAAGAATCAGTCCCGAAATATCTTGAGGATACACATTACGTGTAATAGGATTCGACAACGTGTTCTTTGTAGGTTAAATTACCTTTCCTTTTGAATTCTGATCTAATAACCTTCAACCTTCCGTAGTATCGCTTTTGACATTGAGACTCCTCAAGTTGATAAGGGATCTTAATTTGTAACAATTGTGTCAACCTGCCAAAACATTATACAGTTTCTGGTACCTGCATAATGTTAGAAAGTACATATCATCGCAATTAACATTTCACAGACGCAGTCCTTAATTGATAGCAATATATGTATTTGATAAACTATCACTCTCGTGATGCTGCTATTAATTGAAGTCCAATTCCCTCAGAACGGTGCCCTAACTCCCAGTGTGACAGAAGCTAGAACGGAAACATCGTGTAACATTTAGGTCACTGTGATATACACATCCGTACGGTGCGGTGCATTTTTAAATTGAAATAAAAAGAGAGATTCATTTGCGCTCCAATTCCCCAAAAGTACTACAAGCTAATGGATAAGAATATAACGTGTACATATATTTGGTTGGTCTTAATGAGAGAAATTTAATTATTCTTTCTAGTGGCGGTTTTCACACATCACATAATATTAACGGCAAGAAAAAATAGAATTGAATTAATATATACGAGTGGTTGTATAAACGTCGTAGTAGTGAAGTAGTCACCACGCCACTCCCGAGCGCGCCGAGTATTGTAAGTTTGAACCCTACTAATGACACATATTATTGTTACAACTCTGGTTGTTTTTTGTGTCCGTTTCCTAAATATTTGTAAAATTCTCGACTCAAAATCTGTTCTTAATGCGGGAATTGTTATTTTAAAACAAAATATAAGTAAAGGGTCTTAAGTCTTTTTATAAGTCTATAATTTTAAAACTTGAAATTTCGTTAAACAATGGTTTAGGGCTCTAGACATAAACGTTAAAAGCCGCTTTACAGTACTAGAACTAGAGCTTTAATGACTTAGTTCACTTGAAAAGAATTCGTAATTAATTAATGGGTTCTATATATTTATATTCTATGGTAATTTTTCTCTTTTGAAGCTCATACACTTAGCATCACATCAAAACGATTCAGACAATTTAAATAATAAATCTGCAGAAGAGAAATATAAACCACTTGACTTTTATTCTAATATAATGTGATTTATACTGAAAAATTTTCAGCGAGTATCATTATCATGATGAGAAATTTCTTCAATGGCAACACTCATCTATCGTTTTGAAAAATATTAGATAGGGCGACGAGAGCGAAATGTTGAGAAATGGGAGATTTTTGAACTCATTTATTATGTAACAAAAGAAAGTGAACTTGATAAATAGGAAGTGGAAAATAAAATAGGTTGAGAGATGTGGGTACAACGTAGCAGGCTTTTGTTATATCACTATTAATTTTGCTTTAAACATGGTAATAATAATTACACAATGATGCTTACGCTGATTTTTAAGATTACGGCCTAATTATGATAAATTATAATAGATAATCTAATAGATTAAATTAGTTTTCTAATAGTGCTTATATAAACTTATATATTTTAGATAGTTATAATTTATATTTGGTTTAACTTTACAGGAGGAAAGAGTTCTCTATACAAATGGTAAATTGTAATTTTCCTTTTCAAGTACTGATATTTCGACTTTTGCTAATATCTTATCTGCATTCATTTCATTTCATATTTAAGACGCTTATAAAATACCAAAAGAACTTGATTGTTAGGTATTAAAGGTAGGTAGTATTGGTAGGCATAAACAATGAAACCTGATAACTGCAAGACATTCCCATTATTTGTTAAAATACAGTAATTTACAAGTATTAGAAATAGTTAATTATTATTTACGTTCAAATTGAAATTTTAGAATCTGCGTGTTACCAAAAAGACCTAATATTTTAGCAGCAATTTTCCATTTTCGGTTATATCAACAGTCTAACAATCCACTGCTGGCTAGGCTACTTAGAAAGGAAGTTTTGGCCTACTACACCGTGCCATGGCCAGACAGATTGGTTAACTTGCTCCCTTAGTCGCTTTTTACGACAACCACGGGATGAATATTGGTGATGTCACTTCCTGTTCTTAATCTATCACCACACGGAGAATTACTTCTGAGTAGAAGTAACTCATTATTTCCATCAATAAATTACAGATTTTTAATTATTGCCTAGAATAAAGTAAAGATAGGGAGAGAAGTCTCTAGCTTCCTCCGAGATAGGACCTGGTTAGGAGCAGTACTAGTCAGGCATTGAGCTAAAATCACATGCTCCAGGTTCAAGACTACCTGAGGGTGTGAGTCCCTTGCTTCCTCCAGCATAGAGCCTGTTTAGGAGTAGCATCAATCAGGCGTTCGTCTAAATTTACATGCTGCAGGTTCCCTCGTAATAGACTTTCTGAGGGTGTGATTTTTTAGTGGAAACACCACTGCTTCTGACTTCTGCATCCCAAGAGAAGAGATCTCACCACCAAACAAAAAGATTTCATAACTGACTATCAATGATCAACTTGAGTATACTATTTATAAAATTGATGGAAGATTTTAAGCCTATATGATCCTGGTTACTTTGATATTTATTCATTAAACTAAATAACATGCCAGATATCTTAGGAAAAAGTAAGTAAGCATTTATGTACAGCGCATTTTCAACAAAGATAAAAGAGTTAATTATATTTTAATGAAAGCAATAATCAATAATATAAAATCAGTTGACAAGAACAACTTGTAGTTATTAAACGTAATCGAAAAGGTAAAAAGTTATTAACACAGTCTTTCTCAAAATTTTCATTAGCAATTTGAGGGGCTACCTCAGCTTCTCAAACTTCATATTCAGTGGAGCCTTGGGTCGAATAAATCACACTGCTACGACGTCGAGTAAGTACTTCCGTCTTTTAAAAGCGACTTTCTGAGATAGCGCGTTTTATATTTTGCTCTTATCTCTTTGCTACAGATATTCCCTCCTGATATTGCTTTTATGATTGATTATTTTTTGGCTTATTGATTAATTTGAATGAATAATATCCCACATTTGCATTTTGAAAGACGATATTAAGCAAGAAGAAGTAACATACGTCTTCGATCTTAATAGAAAACGAGTGCAAATGGAAACGTGTCATCATAAATTGATGTTGTCGAGAAAGATACGTTTATTTTTAGAAAATGTAGAATACGTACGTAGCGTTTTCTGATCCATATCAAATTATTGCAAATGATTGTAGCACGATCGAACATGTGAGTTACAGCCCTTAAATACTTTACAGGGCTGCCTATAAAGTATTTGAAAAATGCCCTGTTACAGGGTGAGAAGGCAATTCAAAAAGTTAAGGATCGTATAATAATTTAAAGAGCTGAAAAATTGAAACACGCCTTGAATGAATAGAGTAATCTACTGTGTTCATACATCATTCACATTTACAAAAAATCTGGTTTTTTGACATTTTTTGACTTTTTTCAGTTCCATACTTCAATTTTCATTTTATTTTTATTTTTCAAATATATAAGTCATGCAAAAGTAGAGAAAATTAATCCAATTGGCCTAATTCAGTTTGGTATGTATTTTTGGATTTGGACAAGATTAAAATTAGGTTATATAACCTTTTTAACGAGAACTCGAGTATTACAGATTATGATTAACAACAATTGTGGCCTATATACATTCGTTCACGACTATAACCATATTAAATATACATCGTAACAATGAAATGAGAAGCCACATCTATTTATTCCGTTGGTTATTGATGATTAGTATAGAAGTAATTTTATTTATTTGTAGGTTTTAGGGAACATTCATTGTAAACCTGTGCTAAACCTTATTTATAGTAACTGTACCATTATCTATCTAACTTATGTCGACCCGTGACCAAATTAAATATTAAATTTCATTTAAATATTATAAAGAGCTCACCTTTTCCTGTGTATGTCACACCAGCTGGTGAAAATTTGTTTGATTGAACAATGCTCATCATTTTCCTCATATAGTTATCATTAGTATTGTTCAGAAAAATCTTTTACAAAAAGAAAGGTCACTCAAATGCCCTTGAGATTTCAAAACAAACGCTACATCTGATTATTGCTATTATATATTAATTTTTATTGTTAGTGCTGTACAGGAGTATGTTTTATAGTTTGTCCTCTCCTGTCCTACTTCCTACTAATATTATAAACACGAAAGCTTGAGAGGCTTGATGTCTGGATGTTTGGATGTATAAATGTTTGTTACTCATTTACGTACAACACTACTAAACAGATTTAGATGAAACTTTACAGAAATATAGTTTTAGAATAACATATGGCTCCAATTATTGTAATTTGGGTAATTTGGAAAGCGTATTGTATCTAAACCGATAAATATATGATATTGTGTAATATAATTATATACTATATACCTGAGATTTTTCTGCACTGCCTAAACCACATGAGCTACACGACAATTAGGTACCATGGAATTGTTTGTCTTAAATAGTATAAAATAAAAATCCACGACGATCTATTTTATGTGGAAGGCAGCATATTCTATATATTGAGTCACAATTAAATTAGATACTTCCTTACAATACACAGTTTAGAGTATTAATCGAATCTTTATCAAAGTGATACATTTTTCTTTTTCAATATTCAGTGTAGATGAAATTTATCTTAACACTAAGTAACTTGGACGAATAATATACAAGGTATCACGATAAAATTGACCCGAATGAAACGCCAGTTAGCGCCTACTGTGAGGAAGTGCGGCGCGGCGGTAAAGGGTCGGTCCATGCTATGTGTATAAAATTAGTATGGATATGTGAAAGTAACCCTATGTGTTACGCTTTCGTTGCTAAACTTCTGCACCGATTTTAATCAACTTTGGCATGGAGATACTATATTATAATTCTTGAGGAAGAATAAAAAATAATATACAGTACAATTACAATCCTAAACGAAAGCGGAGTCGTAACTAAAGCTAAAGCTAGTAGGTATACTATTCACTTCCTATTTATTATCCTTTAGCGATTGCTTGAGTCTCATAAAGTTCAGGACATCAGATGCCGATATACTCGACTTAATATAACTCTATGTGCTATTAAAAATTCGATTTACGTCTGGGTTCATTCGTTCATCATTGGAAAAATGATTTTAAATATTTATTAGCTAAATATCTAAAATCTAATTTACTACAAGCTCGACACATTTGAACCCTGTTCGATACGTATTGATATATTTTGATACTTTCAAAACAATCTATTAAAGTTTATGATGTAGATACAAAATTATTAACCAAAAAAAATATTTTTCTACTTTTACAGCTACTTTACACTAATAAGGTTTGCTGTGTTAACCCTGATTTCTATCTGTTAGTGCAAAATACGAGCACGCGTTGTTATCGTGACACTTGTGTGTGTAATTTAGTTACCAGGAACATATTGAATACGTAGAGGCATTTTTCTAACATACGTGACATCCTGTGAAATTGCATTTTGCAAATGAATGCTATCCGCTGCTCGATACACACACATCACAAAATTCATTGTCTAGAATGAATTTCGAAATGTATATCTCACGGTTAGTTTGCTTTAATGCTTGTATATTAATGTAAATAAAAAGGAAAGTTTGAAACCGCTTGTAAATTATTGTTCTTAAAGCAAAATAAAATTAATATTAATGGTCTCAAGAAACGAGAAACTTCTCTAAGCTACTTTATTAAGAGGTTATTAATTTCTGAATCTTGGACTGCGAAAACTAGTAAAAAGTGTTTTAAGTAAATTTCGTGTTTATCCTAGGTACGTTTGAGATGTTCCGGTAATTTAATTTAATTTAAGTAATTTTGTTTTGGTTGATAAACAAACAAATGAAATAAATAAAAATATTTCGGGCATTACACACACAACGTCATTTAGTTTCAAACTAAACAGAGGTTGTACTATGATAACTAGACTGATCTGGATATCGTAATAATAGCTGTTCCCGGATCTCTCCTATGTCGGGCGCAGAGTGGCACACCGTGTGGTTTTAGTCGGTTCGATTCCGACACACCACCCCGCCGTAAACCCCGGTGGAGTGACGGCCCGAGGGGGTTTCCACACGTTAAAAAAAAACAAAAATAATAACTAGACTGACTGAAAGAATACTTACATACCTTTTTATTTTGTAAATACATATATATTATACATAGAAAACAGCCAAACTCCTAAACAAATATTTGCAGATCATACGAACGTTTGGTCCTGGATCATAAAACAGCGCGCTCATAAAACGCAGCGGCACTGCATATGACATGCAGTGCCGCTGCGTCACCGAGCCAGTCGATAAACTTAGTTTCTTCACAAGCTTGCATCCAACTACAATGTTTTTCACAATAGGTGTAAAATGATTTATTCTACTGTTTCTTTTATTAGAATTTGATAATGGTACAATGAGGTGTTACGATTATTCTCAAAAAAACTACCAATATTGTCAGAGATCTATGACTACACGGTTGGCCCAGTGGTTTAAGCGGTCGCCACGCCGCTCTCTACAGCGCTAAGCGTTGTGGGTTCAAACCCCACATGGGATAACACTTTGTGTCGTCCACAAATTGTTGTTCTAAGTCTGGGTGTTCTTTCTGACCGTTTCTTGTGTATTTGTAGAGTCCCCCGCGACACAGGATTTATTTCTAGTGCGGGTGTTGTCTTTTTTTCTTTAAAAAAAAAGAGATTCTATGTTTTATAATGAAATTAGTTTTAGTTAACAAACCTTTAAAAAGTATTACCTAGGTACAAAAACATTCCTACATCATAATCCATTGTAATAAACTGGTTTTTTATTCCTAATTTACCTGCTCTTAGTGGTGGTGCTATCATTGGTATACGTAAAAATAAAAAAATGTAAAAATAAAATGGTTTCAAAATAGCGACGCTCTGAAGTAAAAAATAACTGAATTGAGAATGTAATCTTCTTTTTGGAGTCGGGTAAAATGAAACTAATCTTAGCTTTCTTATTATATCAATTGAAGTTTTACCACGTATTAATATTAAATTTGTTTAAGACATTGGAACATTATAAGTAAATTAAAGTGTGTTGTTTTGACAAAATTTTACAAGTCATATTTCTTACGTACATACATACCGCTCGCGTATACGTCGGTTATAGAGGTAAATAATAGCGTATGTGTTATTCTGATGTATAAGCTATATTACTGTAAAGTTTCGTGTAAATCTGTTCAGTAGTTCTTGCGAGAATGAGTAACAAATATACATACAAACTTTCGCATTTATAATATTAGTAGGATAAGTAATATTGAACCTAGTCGAGTAAGTTTACGATGCGATGTTTCTTGGTACAGGTATAAGTGGCTTATAATATATTACATAAAGTTATTAAACTAAACAACCTCTGCAAATACCCAAGTGCGTTAATATTGTTGAGTGTTAGAACTGAATTACAGTTTCATAACTTAAATTATACTCGTACATTGTATAATATATTGTACAGTAAATGAAATAAAAAGATATAGAATCACATTATGTTTAGAAGTTATGGTCGTAAACCTGGAGAATATAAATCTTTATTCCCTTTTGACCGCAGCTTCACTCGCGTGTAATTTGATCATTTGTAATAAACATATTTTTAATTTAATTTTTTAAATAAAAGGTATCCTATGTTACTTCTATTACCTTCAAGAACATGTGTACAAAATTTCATGATGATTGGTTGAGTAGTTTTTGCGTGAAACCGTAACAAACAAATTTACATTCGCATTTATAATATTATAAGGGATGTCTATTTCAATGAAAGTACGTTTTCAATATTGATTTATTGACGTGTGCAAATAAATAATTGGCAAACGCTCAAAATGTTAGCCCACTAGTCTAGGTAGAGAATAGCAGAATGCAAAGATGAAAAGTAGCCACATTTAGAGTAGCTCTTTATGAACGCTTTAATAGCAACTTTGGCAAATATTTAAGTATATACACTAAAAGTTTGCGATGATGTTATATACCCAAAAAGTTTATTAAGATTTGAGTTAGTAATCAGTGTTATCAGTAGCCTTTAAGCTTGATATATACCTCTCCGTAGAAATCAGGTTAACAGATTTTTTTCAAGTCGAACTTATTAGTTCGACTTGAAAAAAATAAAAGAAAATATAGTAAAATGACCGAAAGCAATAGCTTTGGTTTGGAATATATATTAGTACGTTATTGTTTAAACGTTCACTCTTAAATGATATCAATATTAACAGAGATTAATTAATAGATTTTTTTATCCTGCCTGTGTAGAATATTAAAACAGCAACAATTGGATTTTACATGATAAAAAGTAATTATTTCAACTTTTGCATATCCAATATGAACACATAGCGTAGAAAAATAATAACAAATTAAATAGGCTATTTGAATAATTTTTCTGTATAATTTCTATAAAAAAAGACGGAAATTGATATCTGACAAATTGTTTCTTTAGGAAAGTTAAAATACTGTTAAAAAATGACCTATAAGAATAAAAGAAAACTTTTATAAGGAATGTAAAAAATGTTTGGCATTAGTAATTCAAAATACATTATGAAACAAACATCTCTCCTTTGTTAAAATATAAATACCCTCAAGCTTTTAATACGATGTAAAGAAACACCATTTTCTCAGATTATTGGATTTCCATTACCTCAAAAAAGCTACGATTATGTTTTTAAATTTTATAAAATTCTATACTCAGTCAATAGTATTCCACATTATCAATATCTGATTCCACTAATCACATATTACTCGTAAAACTTGATACCGAGAAAAGCCGTTAGAAAAAGTACCATTGCTGCCATTGCCCTAGTTTCACCAACATAGCAAACGTTGGCCATACATTTTATACTGTGATATATCGACAACAATCTACAAAGCAGAAACATTTTTATCGGCTACACCCTTGAACTGTATCAAAGTCTCTGTAGGTCGAGGATATCTGTCGTCACTGTGCGAACCTGTTCTACCTCCTTATCTTGGAAACTTAGCAAAACAACTGACGTGATTAGTATTCAAATAAGTTTCGAGACTGTTGTTAGACAGCACAGCTGTTATTGTAATTTATCGTTGGCGAAATTTAATGGTATAAGATAAATTTATTTTGTTACAAATGTTTGAAATATTAACATAAATCATTGTTACTGCTACATAACTATATGTTTTATAGTTTGTAATTACCAAAATCTTGATTAATTTAGCGATCGTATCGTTATTAGTCATTGTATATATTATAGTAATAGTATTATAGATTATAGATTACTTATAACAAACATAAAATACGGGCCTGATTAAAATTTTCAGCTATCGTTTAGTCTTCCACCTGTTCCGTGTAGCCCTACCAAAATATCACTACCTGTAGAGATACTTGCATTATTTTGCCAACTATCGTTACCAGTATGTATCCCTATACATGGCACCTTCTACTAGGTATATCGCTAGTAATCGAAACGGTAGGGATGATTGGATTTTTTCTGTGTCCCTACCAAAAAGGATAAAAGTTTTCAGGCGTTTTTTTGGTGATTACAATTAGATGTCCCTGGTTTACTTTTGATAGTGCAGCTCTTTATATTCATAAATGTTGGTTTCTCTTTACAAAAAAAGACGGTATATTTTATAGCAATACTTGGAGATCTGAAAGAAATCACAGCAGTATATAATTAACGAATTTAAAAGTAAAACTACCACGATTAAGTAGGTTTATATATCGCTGAAATAGTCGACTGACCAATTGTCCCCCAAAATGTTTACTGCGAAATGTTTATAACACGTAATAACAATACACAGGCTGTAGCTCGACAAGCATTGGAAAGTTTTATTTTACATTGCGTCAAAAGAAGGTATATTTTTGGTAGTAAATAGTGTTTGTTTGAATTACAATTGTTTTTTTATAATTTAATTTTGTTTCTCAAGTAGATAATTGTAATTATCAAATAAAATTCTGAAAATTTTATCCCTACTGGTATTATTATTATTAGGTATAAGCAGAAAAATGAATCAACTATCCCTACAAATTTGATTAGTAGCAATAAATGGAGTAGAAGGTTCCATGTATCCAGACTTAATCAGAAAGAATAGGACTTAAAAGACAGAATAGGTGCCGAATAACACATACAGCGGCAATAAACACATACTACAGCGCCTTCTACTAAAATACATCGAACCACGTAATAATTAATTCTGTATCGCAACATACTTAGTCTGGCCATAAATACTGTTACACTTAATTATAAAAAAATATTACATTTGAATTTCGAATCTGTCATTTTTATACGATTGTTCATTGTGTTTTCTCATTTTGGCGCCAATACATTGTAAAATATTTTGCGATATTAAAATGGTGTGGGGTGATAAAGAGAACCGAATCGCTGTGATAGCATTACACAAAGTAGGTATGGAGCCAAATGCAATTTTTAAAACTCTCCATACACTTGGTATTAGTAAAATGTTTGTGTACCGGGCTATTAATAGGTACAATGAGACCTCCTCTGTTTGTGACAGAAAAAGATCTGGCCGTCCACGTAGTGTTCGTACGAAAAAGGTGGTCAAAGCAGTAAGGGAAAGAATTCGAAGAAATCCTGTCCGAAAGCAAAAGATTTTATCTCGGGAAATGAAGATAGCACCTAGAACCATGTCGCGTATTTTAAAAGATGACTTAGGACTTGCAGCCTATAAGAGACGCACTGGCCATTTCTTAACTGATAATTTAAAGAAGAATAGGGTGGTAAAATCGAAACAACTACTGAAGCGGTACGCAAAGGGAGGTCACAGAAAAATTTTGTTTACGGATGAGAAAATTTTTACAATTGAGCAACATTTTAACAAACAAAATGACCGTATTTATGCTCAAAGCTCTAAGGAAGCTTCCCAATTAGTCGACAGAGTGCAACGTGGACATTATCCGACTTCAGTGATGGTTTGGTGGGGTGTTAGCTATGAAGGAGTGACTGAGCCATATTTTTGTGAAAAAGGTATCAAAACATCGGCACAAGTGTATCAAGATACCATTCTTGAGAAGGTAGTTAAGCCCCTTAACATCACCATGTTCAATAACCAAGTATGGTCCTTCCAGCAAGACTCGGCGCCGGGTCATAAAGCTCGGTCCACGCAGTCTTGGTTGGAATCGAACGTTTCGGACTTCATCAGAGCTGAAGACTGGCCGTCGTCTAGTCCCGATCTTAATCCGCTGGATTATGATTTGTGGTCAGTTTTAGAGAGTACAGCTTGCTCTAAACGCCATGATAATTTGGAGTCCCTAAAACAATCTATACGATTGGCAGTGAAGAATTTTCCCATGGAAAGAGTGCGTGCTTCTATTGATAACTGGCCTCATCGTTTAAAGGACTGTATTGCAGCCAATGGAGACCACTTCGAATAAGCTTTTTATATTTTTAATTGTTTTATATTTATGTATTAAACTGACACACTGTAAAAGTAATAAATGTTATTTGCAGTTAACAATTTTCTTTTTTCTTTATTACAATATTTATGGCAAGACTAGGTAGAAGTTCTGGCGCCCATAAGCATATATAAAACATCCCAACTTCAACCGTTGGGCCGCGGTTTGTCAGGCATGATCACCTCCCCAGTTTGGAAGACCCTTCCTTTGTGTTGGAGGAGCATAACAAATATTCCTCCACAATTATGATAACTTTATTGCAACATTCATTAGTTTGACAAACTATTCAATCATTTTAGTTAATTTACATTGCCAACCATATTCTATTAATAATACAATTTAGGTTAAATTATTGCATTTTCCTCGTACTTTACATTTCTGCAGACCTTGTGTAATACGTGAATCTTCAAACTCAACTCATTCAACTAACAAATGGACTAATATCGTAACTTGAAACGACCGTCCCTTGACACCATATAGTAAATCGTCATTTACCCGTTTCGGCTGCTTAATGTGCCAAGTTTCAATTAAAAAGCCATCGGAGTGCCATGTATGGTCCATTAGTTCTGATTATTAGCGAAGGTATATTAATGTGGAGTGGATAATTTTATTAAGGCAATGAAGGTTATTTCTTCAGTGCGTTACGCTTTGCATGGCACGTAGAGATAATATTATAAAGCTCTTTGACTTTATGCGTTCGGCTCTCTATTTAATTAATCTCATCAATAGTATGAATATGGCATGTTGAAGCTGAAATTACAGATGCTAGAGTAAAAGGGAATTGTTTGGCAAAATTGCATAAAGTAAAACTCTAAACGAAATAATGGGTTTATAAAACTCTTTGCCATGAATTGATAAATTCAACATATTTAAAAATATACATTTATATTTACCACATAAGATGATGACGAAAATGGGTATTTACAAGAGTATATTAGTCTTACAATTTTATTGTGTTATTATTTTATAGTGTCACCATCTCCAAAAATCGTATGAGTGTCGTAAGCGGTAACTAAGGGAGCGTACTACGCAGAAGAACATCACTGTAAAAAGAAGGAAAACTTAAGCCAACCCCTTAGGCCTACGTCCATCAGTGGACTATTAAAAGCTGTTGATAGTAATGATGACAATGATGATGACGACGACGATCATGATGATAATGATGATGATGATGATGATGATGATGGTGATGATGATGATAATGTTGATGATGATGATGACGATTATTTGTTAATATTTAGAGTTACATACAGTAATAGATGATATTTTATTATTCTTAAACTAAAATTATTTTAATGCTTACTGTCATTTATTATTATTCCTATTACAAAACTGTTAGTAATTTTAGTGTTATATCACACTAGTACTGTTTAAATTTATTTTATGTAGCCACATAGATTAAAGAAACACATTTTACCATTTAATATTTGTAATGGCCTAGGACGATACGTTGTAATTTCATAATAAAACACTAAGATGCATCTAAACAATACAGGGTTAACGATGCAAAAAAACTTGTAGTCTGAATATAAAAAAAGCAAGGACAAACTTTGAGGTTAACGATACCTAAAAAAAATATATCTCTAAGAGAATATGTGCAAAAATCATTCCATTGAATCTAGAAACGTTATAGACATAGTAAATAATAAAACAAAGCTTGCCCACGACCTCGTGGTGCGATCGTGAGAGCGAATGTCCGGACTAGTTCACAAGATGGAACATAACTGTGTTGATCTGGATTATCAAATAAGATGCACAATATTCTACCAAGTCAATCAATTTCTACTAAGGCAGGCTATCGATCTAGCTGCAATATCTCAAAGATAACTTGTGGTTGCAGATAGAAAGTAATAATTTACAAGTAATATTTGTGTACAATAATATCCGTATTCGAACCAAAAATATTAAAAAAATACTGTTTATATAGCACACATACTTATGTGTGTTGACGGATTAAGAATACTGAGTTCACCGCCCCTCTTACAACACTCATCGGAAGACTCCCATAAGTGTTGTAAGAGGTAACTACGGAAACAAGTATGATATAGGCCGGAAACTCTTTACTATTATAAGAAGGGGTCTATGTCTAGTAGTGTAAAAGGCTGTTGTTGATGATGATCATGATGATGATGATGTTGATCAGAGGCGTATTAAAGGCATATATTTTGCCGACTAAAATACTGTAGTAAAAAGGAGCAAGTTTATCACCTTCAAGTGGACTATCAAATACTTTCATTTAAAATTTTGAGTATATTAAAAGGAAAGATAGGTCAGAAATGAAAACAGTGATAGGAAAGTAATTTGTTCATATGTACGATTGGAAAAATATATCGCTCGCAAGTCAGGGTTGTGTAAATGTAATTCAAACTGGTTGTAGCTAGAAATTTAGAGCCCTCCGATCTCCAAATGTTACACGCGGCTCAAACATGTTTAAACTAAAATTATAAATTACGAATAAGCCCTACAATCGCAATTAGAATTTCTTGATTCAATTAAATTTAAATCTACCTAGTCTTGCCATAAATATTGTAATAAAGAAAAAAGAAAATTGTTAACTGCAAATAACATTTATTACTTTTACAGTGTGTCAGTTTAATACATAAATATAAAACAATTAAAAATATAAAAAGCTTATTCGAAGTGGTCTCCATTGGCTGCAATACAGTCCTTTAAACGATGAGGCCAGTTATCAATAGAAGCACGCACTCTTTCCATGGGAAAATTCTTCACTGCCAATCGTATAGATTGTTTTAGGGACTCCAAATTATCATGGCGTTTAGAGCAAGCTGTACTCTCTAAAACTGACCACAAATCATAATCCAGCGGATTAAGATCGGGACTAGACGACGGCCAGTCTTCAGCTCTGATGAAGTCCGAAACGTTCGATTCCAACCAAGACTGCGTGGACCGAGCTTTATGACCCGGCGCCGAGTCTTGCTGGAAGGACCATACTTGGTTATTGAACATGGTGATGTTAAGGGGCTTAACTACCTTCTCAAGAATGGTATCTTGATACACTTGTGCCGATGTTTTGATACCTTTTTCACAAAAATATGGCTCAGTCACTCCTTCATAGCTAACACCCCACCAAACCATCACTGAAGTCGGATAATGTCCACGTTGCACTCTGTCGACTAATTGGGAAGCTTCCTTAGAGCTTTGAGCATAAATACGGTCATTTTGTTTGTTAAAATGTTGCTCAATTGTAAAAATTTTCTCATCCGTAAACAAAATTTTTCTGTGACCTCCCTTTGCGTACCGCTTCAGTAGTTGTTTCGATTTTACCACCCTATTCTTCTTTAAATTATCAGTTAAGAAATGGCCAGTGCGTCTCTTATAGGCTGCAAGTCCTAAGTCATCTTTTAAAATACGCGACATGGTTCTAGGTGCTATCTTCATTTCCCGAGATAAAATCTTTTGCTTTCGGACAGGATTTCTTCGAATTCTTTCCCTTACTGCTTTGACCACCTTTTTCGTACGAACACTACGTGGACGGCCAGATCTTTTTCTGTCACAAACAGAGGAGGTCTCATTGTACCTATTAATAGCCCGGTACACAAACATTTTACTAATACCAAGTGTATGGAGAGTTTTAAAAATTGCATTTGGCTCCATACCTACTTTGTGTAATGCTATCACAGCGATTCGGTTCTCTTTATCACCCCACACCATTTTAATATCGCAAAATATTTTACAATGTATTGGCGCCAAAATGAGAAAACACAATGAACAATCGTATAAAAATGACAGATTCGAAATTCAAATGTAATATTTTTTTATAATTAAGTGTAACAGTATTTATGGCCAGACTAAGTATATACTTCGTGTATCTAAGTTACGTAAATGTGGAATAGATGTTTCTGACTTTAACCAACTCCGAAAATTCCAAGTAATATTTGAGATGTTAAGAGAGAAAAGCACAAAGCGATTATATAATTAACATTAACTACTATAACTATGTAATACAAATCAAAAATGAAGATGAAGGCTTAATGCTTCTATTTTCTATGAAATTTTAAAATTCAATCAATAGATTTACAAAAAAGATATCTGGGAAAATATGTTATGCAACAATACAAACATTGTTGACTGTCAAATAACAATCTAATAGATCCAAATCTTCCCTCACAAATGTACGGGAGAGGTCGTAAAATATCAATATTCGTAAGAAATATATTCGTACAAGCGGAAAACTTGAAACACGGCATACCAGACGACTATATAAAGGGAATAAATATCGCGTCAGCTCATAAATCATTTGTGAACATGTCCCACTCAACGACATACACAGTTTCTTATATATCATTGTTGCCTTAGCGATTACCAGACACGCATAAAAACGGGGGAGGCACATTATGACTTTTATTCAATAGAAAATATTAAAGATAAAAGGGATTAGGTCCCTAATAATACTGACTATACTAATGTCTTAACAAAGTACAACTGTGTAATAAGAGACATTTTGTACAGTTTGTGATATCAGCTCTCATATGACTAAGTTTGTAATGAAAAACTCGATATGAGCTTTTCAATCTACCGAAATTTTAATTCATGAAAAGGCTTCTACGTCTTGCACTCTCTGTGTGAGAATATTAAATGTTTGTCTTAAAACAAAGTATTCAAAACCATTAAATTATAGATAAAACTTCGATAAAAATTTCAAATGAAACCGTGAATCACAAAGTAAAGTATAAAGATAAAACACTAAGTAGATAATTTATGAAAATTTAAAATGAATACACAAAAAAGAAAGTAAAGCAGAGTTCAATAGGTAAAAAAGCTTTTTGATGTTACAATGTGGTTTGTATATTTTTGCTTATTTATCTCTTAATATTTTCTTTTAAAATATGGGGGAACGTCAACACGTTTTGATTTTATGAGTATTACATTACTTACATGTTTCATTTTATATGAAAATGAATTTGTGAGTTTTGAGAACATATTTTGATTATGGTAAGAGCTGTATAAATGAATAATACACCTCCTTGAACAATGTGTTTTAATAGCATATTTACAATGTTGTAATTCTGCCAGTAAGAACATGGTGAGTTTCATTTGAGTATCAAACGTCGTGTGAAATTTCAGCTGCATTTAACTTTCAAACAGCAGTTACCATCAAAGAAAACTAACTCGATAGCCAGGCATCATCAGAAATACACTGAAATTCTTAGAAGTTATTATTATAGTGTTAAATTATTATACTTAAATGTATAATTTTTAATATTGTTAAGCATAGTATTACAAAAGAATGAAAATTTTTAGATTATTGCGATAATGAGACTCCATAAACAGCGAGACAAATCTAGAGGGTAATAAAGATATTTACTTAATCGAAAAACTTTGGTGATATGAAAAATTCTAAATATCTTAAATTTACAAAAAAAACAATCACTAATAAAGTGTTTAACTGAGACATGTTTTGCTATAGCATATAAGTGCATCTACAATTTGCCAAGGTGGATGAACTTTGTCGATTTCGAAGGACTATTACCGTGGTCTACAAATGGCTTTCAGTTCGGCCAATAACAGTTAGTAATGAAAGTGGACAAGTAATGCTGTACGCCGTCCGTACCGTATCTTTAACTTACATTTATCGAGCGTGCACATTCTGTTATTCTAGTATAGCAAAAGTTTTTAAATGCCTCTTAAAGTCTTTTTTCTATTATTAAAGAAAAAGAGTAAAATAATGTTTAACACTATTTTTCTTCTTGTTCTGGCTAATCAAAAACATTTCAGATATTAACGAAGCAATAATATTTTTAACTCTTATAAAGTAGTAAATAAATATCTCTAGAGGAATCGATGTAAACAATAATAGCAAATTACGCGAAGTGTTCCCCAAGACACTCAAACAACTTTATTGTTTCATAAATATAATACAAATCGAAAAAACAGTTGTTGGAGAATATTCGGCACAATTTCCAAGTATTATGGAACTTCCCAACTTATTGGATCAAATGAATGCCCATGAGAGCCAACTTTCGCCTACAGTTTATCGTCTAATATTTCATAATCATTTCTAATTTCATCAGTCACTTCATACCATTTATATATTACATTTTGTCTTAATAGCTTCAACAATCGTTATACATGTACTAATTAATCTTATACATATAATCCACTTTACGTTTCTTGTGAGCTCTTCTATCCATAAAACGATTTACTTTCGTTAGACCTTAATTTTTGATCCCGGTTTAATATCTTTGTCGCTCAATCCGATAAAATTTTATTATGTACATCTGTGGGATCCTTAATTTAGAAAAAACAAGAAAATTGCACTTCATTGTCATTGGATCCCAAAAACTATTTCCATTCGAAATGCTTAAAAAATCTAAATGAAAAATAGAAATTAAAAAAAGCAAAAAATTTAAAAAATACAGATTGTTATTTCATTTGTTGTTTTAGTGTAATTTTTATCATTATTATTATTTTATAGTAACCTACCAAAGTGACTCTACTCTGCCTGATGGAACGCATGAATAGAATCCGAGAGCGGTAGTCGCCGTACTCACTGCGAATGAAGACAGTGCAGTATGGCAACCCACGCTATGGCGGCCTAGAGTGAGATGCTTTTTCACGCCCCGCTTAAAGGACCCAGGACCCCAAAGGAGCTTAAGTAATGAAGATAGTGAAGAATAATGAATGGTGATGATATTTATGACACAACGGAACAATATAGGCTTGTCGATTACGGAAGAATAAAATTTACTGTTTTCAAAAAAACCATCAAGAATCTACACACGAAATATTTTTACTGAGTTTAAACGTGACAATAAATTAAGTGTAATTGTGAATACTTAAAAAGATAAGTATTTTAATGTTATTCGAATTGTTTTGAAAAAAAAAATTATCTTAAAAACATTATATCCTTTTTTAAACGAATAAAAAAATATTTTGTTTTCTTTAATCTTTACTTTAAAAAATGCAGTTGCCCCAGAATCTTTTTCGTGGTTATTCTCCAGTCGCTAATAACACAATCTGCTCCAAACCTCACTATGGTATACTTTGAGTTATAATATAATCTCTTTTGTGAAACAAAAATATTTTCAAAAAGTTATAAATATAGGTATATTTTTGTCTTATTTTTGTGGAATTTATATAAACATTATTATTATTTAGTTGTGAGCCGGTCCGGTGACGGTAGACTGATTTATGTTAGGGTTTGCAATAGGAATATGACTGTTTATATTCATGTGACTTCGTCACCAGGGTCATGTCATCCCTGTTATTTCAGTGTCATCGTGTGGTGATGGGTTAAGCATATAGAGTGTCAACACCCCTACTCTTCCTATGCGTTTTGTAAGAGGCGACTAAGGAAGCAAAATATGCAAGACAAAAAGGAGGTAAATTTGAAACAAAGCCTATAGCAACCTGTTTGGCCAGGGCGATAAAGCAAGCCAAAACCTCCTTGCTAAGGAGAGGTCTATGTCCAGCAGTCGAATGTCAAAAGCTTTTGATGATTGCAGTGTCTCATTTATTTTATTCGAATTTCGATTGTGTTAGTAACATTGTAACACTGTAAGAAGGTCCGATCGATAAAATATTTGAGTTTGAATTTGTTAAATGTATAAGATAAGCAGATATCTACAGATAAGCATCCTTTCTCTATCCCCATTATCACAGGTTTGTTTGGCTCCAGTATTATATAAGTGCCCTCTTAGCTAAAAATAACACAATTGCGTTTCTTTTCTAATGTTGGATTCACTCATTTGAGTTATAATAAATTAGTCTTTTAAGTCTCGTAGGCATATTTTGAAACTAAAACTTTTATTATCACTGCGTAACACACCCGTTGCTGTTTTAATGTTTGATAAAACTAAATCACTATTCTTGTGTAAAGTACAAAGGAGGTACAGCATGAGATTCAATGAAAATACCGAATGGAACCCTTTGGCAATAGCTACAAAATGGGATCAAAACTGGGATTTCACGAAAATAAATTCATTTAACAGATTCAATATCGAATTGATCAACGTTTTACTCGTATTACTTCTGAAAAACAGTCATTTTTCATTGTTAATCAACTTGATTTTAAAAGTACGGTTTTATACCTGGCTGCATTTCTTTGCATGTCAACAATGGGTGAAGTGGGATCATACGCTAGTCTTAATTAATGTATAAACGAACTCCTACAGTGTACCCTTATCCCCATAATGAGAGAAAGTGTCTTAAAGTGATCTGCACAATATAAGTAATCTTGTCTTGCATATGGCATAAGTACACAGCAGGTATTTCTGATGCTAAATGATAGTTTGTTTTTTCTAACTGATGGGTATATGAAGTGTAATGTAATTGCATTATGTAGTATGTATTTGTATAAATCTTTACATTTCTAAACATGAACATACCATGTCATCACCAAATAGTTTTTTACCGTCTTCCTTTGATAACATTTTCTTTGATTCTGCGACTCCTTTCGTACGTTTCGCTATCTTTATATTAAAACGGTCGAGTCGATACGCTTTTAAAGCCAACAGAACGTATTGGTATTGGTGTAAATCTGACGCTCCAACGTCATTCAAGGTTTTGAAGTAAAACTGAAATATTATATTATGAATATTTGAGTATTTTTGCAGTAACGCAGGAATGCTTGGTTCGTTCAACGTAATATTTATACACGTGTGGTATAGCTGGTTCGTACCATAGGCCAAGACACAAACAAAAATGAATTTAAAGTACTATTATTATCGCTTGGTTTATTTACAAATGTGATGTTTCTTTTTAATATATTCGTAATTAAAATAATTACTGTAAATATATAATAGTGAATCGTGATGAAAATAAAACATAAAATGTATAAATAAAAAGAAAAAGAATAATACATAAGCGCTTTAAATACTTAATGTTTTGTTTTGTCAAATAAATTCCTTAGGCACAAAAGCAAAAAGTACTATAATAATCTTTTATTTCCAACGATAAATTCTCAAGGTTCGCGTTCTGTACGGCCGCAGGAGTTAATCTTTTCCACGCAGTCACCTTTCAGGTGCTTAACGGCGTAGGGCTTTGCTGTAAATCCATTGAATGTATATTTTTCCTGGTTTCATTTCAGTTGAAATTTAGTAGGACAGTACATCAATAGAAAAATATAATTTCTTATATTAAAAAAATATTCAACATAATTGACTTGAAATATTTTTCATGTAATAAATTTTGCTTAAGCTTAAAAATTTCTGCGATATTCAAGCATAAATACATACACACAATATATGATATAAGTAATCATGAGATACGCAAATATAATGACCAGAATAGGAATTATACGGATCGTAGAGATGAAACAGATACGCGGTAACCATTAGGTATCCGGCCTAAAAATTTTCATTATGCCTATTGGGATGGGATGGTAAATGTAATAACTTACCTCTAAATAAAAAGATATTTTCAAATTTTTTCAAATCTATATTGTTTAATCAAATAAATCTCATGTGAATGTCACCAAGAGAGCACTTAGACGCTGTCTTCTACGCTACGGGATACCACATAATCGTACATATTCATACAACATATCCGTACGTACGTAAGATACGTAACGTAAGTAAAATAAAAGATTCAGGTTTTATACAAACTATCTTATTTTTTGGTGTCCAAACAGAGCAGTGTAATAGTTTGCTATAATTTTCACGAAAACAAAAGAAGCACAAATTCCATTGCAAGTTTTCTCTACTACGCTTTCAAGAAGCCTCATATAAAGACTGAGGTGGATGTTAATCTCTTCCGTCCGATCGCTCTTTTCAGAGTTAATGGTGTGTGCAAATCTTTGGTGTGAATTGCGACTACGAAAGATACTTACGTTTCAACAGTGTCACTGCATTCGAATCTTTATTCTAGAATTTCTATATGAACAAACTATTTTTGGTTTTAATTTCTACGAGCAATCAAGGTTGATAACTGTTAATTTCTTTTTTTAATTTTACAAAGAAAACAACAACACTACTTAGTACCAGTAATAGTCTAATAATAGAAAAACAAAGCTAAAACTATCGAGATAGCGAAGCGTAATGTTGAAAATGAATTTACCATGTAATATTTGAACACAAAATAACGAGAAAAGTTTGAATTATCCATAACTAACCAGCGTATACTGTGATATCATGTTGTAAGAAACCTCGTTGACCGCATAAAATTTCGAGTTACAAATCATGTGGATTCAAGGGTTGCGGACAAGATGAGCTTATATTACGTATCTTTCACATAACTCTTGAAAATGCAGAGTAATTTTTTTCGAAAGTGAATGTTTCTTTTTTAAGAACCTGCCAAAGTGACTCTACTCTGGATGGTGGTCAGAATGAATAGAACCAAAGAGTTGTGGTCACTATACTCATTGCGAATTCAGAAAATGCGTTTCTTGCGGACGTAAAGGCATGACAGTCATCGTGGCAGTGTGAGGTTCACACACTTACTACGATGACTGTGACGCTTGCATCAATGTGCCTTCGGTCTCACACACACAAATGAAACACGACAGCACAACTGTGGCTTTTGTTTGAGAGTGAGAGGGTAGTACTGTAGCTGAGTAAGCCGGCTCGTTGGTACTAAAATCAGTGCGGTTCTACTTCTTTGTGAACATATTTAATTAATATAATTAATAAACACTTGTCCTAATCTTTGAAGAGCTTAGGAAGAAATCAACACATTTTTTATTATACTAGTTAAGACCCGTACCTAACGGTATGGCATGACGAACTCGAACCAACGAAATCGAACAAGTTGCAGAGAACCAGGATGTGACGGCATCAGACGTCTTATTATCTTTAGATTGAAAACTTACATGGTACTCGTCTCACCACCTATACTTTTTTTGAATATTAAAGAAAACAAGACTACTACTTTGTTTATGTAGAAATTCTACATTAGTACAAAAATTTCTTCATATTATACATTTACGAAACTGGAAATATACAAAATATGCTTTACCAATAATTGCTCAAGCGTAGAAAATTTTTAGTAATGTATTCCCCTTTATTGAAAAACAAGTTTCCCCATCAGTGAGGTAAAGTTACAAAAGGTCAGGTTGCAATAGATCCATACTAAGTTGATTCTAGCGCTATATGAGCAAATTTAAAGCGAAGGGGTCAGTAAATCTATCTATAGACTACTGACGAAAGCTTAAACGTAACAAATATTTAATGAACAGAATGTGCTGTGAGCAAATTATTTATTTAGCTTCGTATTTTCTCTAAAGGTTACACTCATCATCTAAAATGTAACAATATTATTGCCATTATTTGTTGCCAGTGGTTTCTCAAAATCAAATTTATAATCAAACCAGTAAATTAAAAAAAACTCTGTTTATTTCAACTTGTAATGTGTGTTAAATGTAAAATGCACTGACTACTGGTGTATTATATAAAATAGTACTCAGTTTTCATTAATACAGACAGACGCGTGGTTTTTCCTCTTTTTTCCAAGACACCAAAACAGATTTTATGTACGTACGCATTTATGTACGTACGCTTGAACGATTTTTTTATTTGATACGTGAAACAACTTCTAACAACAAACTAAAAAAGAAATAAAAACACCTAAACTGATGAATTAGTTTTGGTACCACATTACCACGCAAAGCTGTGTGATTAACGTTTAGTAATCTGCAATAGTAAGGACTGTGTCAAGGTGTTCTCAAGCTAAACCTAGCAATGCCACTCGAAACACGTAGCAAACAAACTTTTAACAGTTACAGCGCTATCGCCTAATGATGATTGCCCAACTGAGTAATTACTTATAATTACTTACCGACTAGGTACAATATTATTGTAATATTTATAATGTTTAATGGTAGCTTCTATTTCTATAAATAGTACTACCATAAATAGAAGTAAGTGTAAAGTACGACGTCGAACGTCTTTCTATTTTGTTAAGAACTCAATATAAAAGTTTTACATAAAAAATACATACATACACACATATGTGTGTCTTTTTTCGTCTGATAAGTATCAAAAATTAAGGGTGTGATCTAATGATCGCAGATTGTCCCATACAGTTTCTAATAACAGTTATAATGTTAAATTGGGTCATCACTGCGAAGTTGTTTTAAAATAGGTAATAAGATATAATGTATTTCTTATCTCAGTATGTATGACTACGTGATAAAATAAAAGATAATTTTCAGCTAAGTGTCATTGTTTAAAGTACAAAAAATTTCAAACACTTTGAAAGTGAATCACAAGGTATATTGAACGTAACCCAATGAAAGTCTTCGCAACAAGTGCCCATCGACATCACGACGACCACAACGTGCTCATGTAATAAATACTTACCACTTTCATCTCAATAGACATGCAAATGATTCAGCCAGACTTGGGGCACCCGTTTTTATGAGTATCGTCTGCCATCGTGCTATAACTTGCAGGGCTGCCTACCAAAATATAGTAGGTTTTCTAAATTTTTTCAATGTATTATGACATTTATAAAAGTCAGTTTAACATGTCTTGTTTATTTTTGGAAAATGGATCAATAGATAAATACCAGAATCAAGGCACAAGGTGATAAGTATTTCTATGAAACCTTGGTATGTCATATAAGCATTCAAATATATATATATATATAATCAATTAAGAATCTAGGTACCTTATGTAATGTAGCGTTATCTATCAAAAATCATGAGTATTTTACTAAAGACTAATTACAAAGAATTTGTGCCGTATGCAATCGGGCGAAAAAAGAAAATCGTTCAGAAAAAAAATATCTGCCAATCATCTAACAACCCTACCATACAATAAAATGCTGACAACATGTTCCCATTTTATAGCTATACTGAATTTGCAACAAATAAACCGTAACTGGTAACAAATCGACCCAACCCATCAGAGATGTAGGTTTGAGAGGCACCTCGTAGAATCTTGTCAGCTAAATTTCGCTTCAAATACGGACTAAATGTGTTTAAAAATATATTTATAATCTGAACCACGGTTTCGTATTTATAACTAGGACTAAAACTTGGTACTAAAAAACTTAAGTTTACAGATACAAAAATATTTTATGCCGAAAAAAAATAGCATATCGTGTATTGTATTGGGATCAGTAGATTTTGAGAAAGTTTTGTCCGCACTCGTCTTCATAGAATCACGAAGTTGACACATCGTCGATACGTATAAATTATACATTTTTTTTCTTTTTCGTTAAACTGATTTCGGTCACGGTGGCCAGTCTGAACGAAGAGCAACTAACTAACTAACTCATAAGTGTGTGCGCAAACACAAGTGCACTCTCTGTTCCCTCACTCTCACACTTCGATGGGACGGTTATCCAATGTATATTGTTCGTACAAAGGACTCCATGTAATTTTTGACATCATCATCATCATCATCATCTCAGCCAAAATACGTCCACTGCTGGACATAGATCGCCCCCAAGGTTCTCCACAACAGATGATCCCGTGCCGCCCGCATCCAGCAGCTTCCCTCGACCTTCACCAGGTCGTCGGGCCACCTTGTGGGGGGCCTGCCAACGCTATGTTTCCCAGTTTAATTTTTGACAATATAAGTAAAATTAAAAAGTGAATATCTGTTGTACAAAAACATTTTAGATATTGAAATTTAAGTTCAATTTTTTTAAAATGAAAACAATATTTCAAGTTCTTTGTTCTTTCGTTTACCTTTTAATAGAATATGACGATATTTTTTCTAAATCACATGCATCTTTCATGCCAAAAATAATTCCCCATATACACCTAAAGTAGAAATCCCTGAACTCGACTGGCGGTGCACCACTTGACGTCTCGGATGGATTTGAGTGACTCACAATTTCATTCAAAGCGACCGTCCCATCCATCCAAACCTCTATCTAAGTTGGCATTTCATTTGCATAGAATGATCGAGATACGAAGCTGTCACAGGATCCACAATGGATAAATCATTGAAGGACATAATATTCAAAAGCCGAAGCGACCTCTAATCGAATGGTCTTGTGGATTAGGAAAGACCAACTTAATTTACTATGGGCAGTTGGACAATGATTAATGGACGTTAGCTGGTAATTTACCAATTACAAGAAACCGACTAAATTCAAACTAGGAAACAAATAATATTTCTGTTTTTTTTAATCAATTTATCTTCGTGATAACATGAAATTTTTAGTCTGTATCTTATAGTAAAAAATTCAAAGGGCAGTTTTAAAGTATACTCGTACCTTCACTGATCCTGTTTTCTGTAAAATAACGAATATTTGTGCTAATTTTAGTGTGTTTACAACAAAATTCTCGGGCTTAGAATAAAATATAGTAGTGGAGTTAAGACAAGGCGTTTGTATTCTATAAATAAAAAGGTAACTGAAATCTCATTCAAAATTTCAAAATCAGTTTTTGGTATTTCGTGGTGACCAAGTGATTGCAAAACACCTCAAAGCTGCTCAGCTGTTCCGATTGATATGTGAGTATGATATAATCATCATCATCAGTCTATCGCAGTCAATTGCTGGACATAGACCTCTGTGTCATGCCAATGCCAACCATGCTATGTATCAAAGTTTGGTGAGCGCAGTCTGAATATCCACTAAGAGTCAGCACTGTCAACAATAGGCAACCAGAATCTACGGTAAAAATTCACAAAACTGTATACTTATTTCATTTTATTTTCTTCTTAGTCTTTAATATGTTACAATATTTTTACTACTTTAGTAAAAACGATATGTCATCAGTAACATAAGAAAAAGTTATAGATCATAGATCTATAGCTTATTTGACCCTACAACAGTAAAAAGGAAAAGTTTGTATTTTTATTGTAATCTTCAACAGTACTAGTACTTTACAGTACAGTAATTTACACCTACTTGCAAAGTGGCCACATATGAATCGAAACTGAGATTCTTGTTAGCGAAAGGAACACATATTACGGGTTTCAAGGTAAACATTTCTGATAAGCAAACCATACTTTTTTCGCAATTTTGAATGGATTTTGGTTGAGTATCTTGTCGTCATTAAAACTCTTACAAAGTAACGTTAAAATTGTCTAAAGAAAAAAAAATGGGCATTTCAAGTGAGTGTTTGGTTTACGAACGCCTAAGATCACAGTGTTGTAACGTTTGATAAAAAAATGCACTTAAATCATCTATAAATTTTATTGGCAAACGATTATCCGCCAACTTATCATGGTCATCACGTAACAGTTGCCTAGTCGGTCGGTTAATAAAAATGAAATAGGCTTTTTGAAGACGCACGCAAGCTACCAGAGGGATACTTCCGCTCAAAAGTGAAATAAAATTCACAAACACTCTCACACAAATAAACTACACCTACGACCCACATTATATTCGTTGCTATTGCTTAAGCTCGTCCTATATTGCTCGCAGTAACGTTGTTCCGAACGTCCGTGTCGCTCGTAAATCACGCAGTTAATTTAAATTTTGTCATTAGAGCTAAACTTATGTTACTTTGCACCAAAACGTGCACCTGTGATGAGAGATAACATGTATATAAATCAAAATAATGGCATATGAAAAGGAAATTTGTTGTAACCAATGTACTCTAAAAGTTAGGTTTCGAAATAAAACAATACTCTTCCAATTGTATATTTCGGTTTTTGATACATTCTAAAGGGATTTATTTCTTGTATGTTTATAAACACAATGTGTACAAAGGTAAGTCTGTGTTTAATCGTTTCATTTAACTGTGTGCCCGTGTATAATGGTCACAAGTGTACAAAACATGCGAGTTGGGTGCGCTGCGTTTTATAGCCGAGCCATGTATCAAAGTTTCGTGAGCGCGGTCTGAATTTCTACTAAGAGTCAGCACCTCCTGTCGACAATACGCAGCCATACTCTTATGTAAAAATTCACAAAAATTGTTTTAATATTAGTTTGTGTACCTTACTTCTGGATCGTTTCGTGAGTTAAGACTATATTCTGATAAAAACGATGTTAAGGAAGCACAGCGTTGTGACGTAATAACATCTTACTCTGAGACTCGAGAATAATTTCGTGGTACAGGTAAATTCTTTAAAAAATGTAATCCAGAAGTAAAATACACATTAAAAAGATTTTTTTTATCCTATGCATCCCGCACAGTGTTCCCATCAAAAACCTAGGACCACAAGTCAACCTCATCTGCAAGCGGTGCACCTGCTGACCGACAGACGAGTCTCTGGCAAACAAAATATTCCGATAGGCGGCAGTAGCCGCCTATCGGAATATTTGGAATATTTGGGTATGTATGTTTTCGTAATTAGAAGTGGTAAAAAATATCTCAATATTAGCTAGTAAAATGCAAGTGAAGTGAAATATTTAATCTATTTTATTACGAATAATTCAAGAAGAATTAATTAAAAAGATTCTTTCAGTTTTTGTTCTTAGTAACATTTAATGAAACTTAACACTCAAAGTTTCATACGATTGTTGTGGCCTGATACAAGCCAATTTAATTGTTACGTTCTTAGCAATAAGATTCAGAGACGTGATTAGGTAGATATTGTAAGCCGCCAGGAACAGTAACCGAGAGAACGCAAACGGAAAGGCAAGCGCTTGAAGCAACGTAGCCATAATTTGAGTCGTTTCATCAGAATTACTGAGCCCGCCGAGGTAATCTTCACAAAACTTCATTTAAGTCAAGTGAACGCAAATTATATCCTTTTGAAAATGTACGGCGAATAACTTTTGTGCTTACCTATTTTCCGTGATACGACTCTCTTTGAAAACTTTTTGTTAAGTTAATAGCGAATATCTTTTTATGTTCTCAAATATGTATAAACTTTTATAAAAGTTTAATATATGGAAGATAAAATATTTACTTTGATATTATAAATAACGACGCCTTTATAACTAAGTAATTGTATACTTTGGGTTTCATAACAACTTTTATAAATCATAGCTCAGTTGCTTTGCGAATTTAAGCAGTATGAGGAATCCAGAAATAGGTTCTCTACTACCTATTTTATATTGTTCCTTTTTTGCAAGTTCTATAATTATTAACTCAAAAACAAAACTAATACAAGAATTGTCTTTATCATTCTAGTTTTAACTAAAAATATATCAATTCCACAAAGTAAACGTATCGAACATTTCCAATACGTTCGAAATACACTGACCAGTTTTATGGTTACGACTGTTGCACTAAATAAAATCGTAATACGATTTATTATTCATCAGAAAACAAATACACCGTATGTCAAAAATGTAAGGTACAATTTCCTTTCAAGAAATCCAATGCTGATGTAGAAATAAGAAACGACCAAGTAGTAAAATTCACATAATCGCAACACACGTTGAGTTTAGAATAAAAATTTAGTATAGGTCTATGAAATAAACCGCAAAGCCGTTGTCATGTGTAATTATAGCTTGTATGCTACACGTAATATCATTGTTTTTGTTTTAATTTTAACTATTTTATGTTAAAAAACAGTAAATAAATTGTAAGAAAGAAATTTGTCATCTTCATCTATGATTTACTAACATTATGCTACAACCGACTAATATGTAACAATGGTACAGTTTGTAGATGGATATATTTATGTTTAAGCGGTCGCCACGCCTTTTTCTACGGTTATAAGTTCGATCCCAGTATGGGACAACACTGTGTGTTCCACAAATTGTCGTTCCTAGTTTGTGTTTTTTATTTGTGCTCTTCTTTTTCTTTTTTATTTAAAGAGACTGCCAAAGTAACTCTGAGTCTACTCTGCCTGACGGTATATTATTTGTAACCATATATTGTTTTATTAACAATAGTTTGTCACCAAACTCATTGCGAATGCAGACAATGCAGTATAGTAACCCATACATACTATGGTGATCTAGTGAAATGGTTTTTCGCGCCTCGCTTGAGCACGTAAAAGACATGTATTTTTGCAGTCCCTTGTGACACAGGATATATTTCTAACACAAGAATTGTCATGAAAAAAATTGATTTGAAATACTACGGAAAGGTGGTTTTCTCATAATATACCGGATCAAACAAACACATAAATACCTATAAATAGTGATATCTATTGATGATAAATCGAACCCGTGCTCAGTAATTTTGCAGTAGTAAATAATGCGATTGCTAACTCACACCTTATATTATTTATGTTCGGAACATTAAATTTAATATCTATTTTTTTTACACAGACATTCAAGAGATTCACTTCTAAACTAGAGGACCTCGAATTCGGCAGGTTTTAATTTTAATTCACATTTAAAATTAATATGTCGTGTGCTCGTCATGACCTTTTGTAAATACTGCTAATATAATTTATATTCAGATTATATACTAAGCGATGTTCAGGTTCTCCATCAATTAACTCCTAATCATTAGAATATGATATATGAAAAAAAAATCGCTTATTCATTTTTTTTCGTGAGGTAACATTAAAAACCGTTCAAGTAAAATATATTATATATTCAAGATAATTTCTTATGAGACCATATGCAACATTCTTTGTAGCTGGGTAAGCAAAATTTATAGCATATAGTCGAAGTTCATCCATAATTAAACTGTTTTTCAGACGTAGCTCGTGTTTTCTTTGTACTATAAAAGGGGTCACTTTGATCCCCTTAGTTCGGCAGAGGACCAGTAGTAACAATTCAAACTGCTCACGATAAAAGGTTTAACTAAAAATAGTTATCTACATAAACCTCTGTACTTAAGTTTTTGAAGAACGTAAAGAAAATTTACTATTTTAGAACGATTTAAAAATAATCTATTTTCTCAAAAGATTAGACAATTCTTTTCGTAGTAACTTAAAATTACAATTTAACTTAAATATTGCAATTGTTTTCTCGTTAATTTGAAACTTATACTGACTTAATCGATCTTCTTCTTTAGACATATTATATTTTAAGAAATATACATCTCTGGACCTATTCATTTAATTTGTCAATGAACCAATTTATTTTCCCTACTACTAACCAGTATTTTCTACTGATATAAGGCGCTCATTTTCTGATTTTTTTCGTCCGAGTTCTATTTCTCAGTGTAATTAATGCCGAAGTCATTGTTATGACATATGCCTTGCACTATATTTAAAATCTAGCTTAATTTATTGTAAATTACTTCAAGCCACATGGAAATGAAATAGAAAATTACTAAAATAATAAGAGATTTAAAAATACATCTGTACAAATAAAAAAGAACGAACTCAAATGTTCTCATAAGCACTGTTTCTTGGCACAATATTCCAGCATCGAGGTACATTTGCACTTAGTTGTGGCCAAAGTAAAATAGAGCAAAGAGTTTCTACACTGAAATTTAGTAGCAAACGCCATATTGCGTATCGTCGGATTTCTTTAATTTGACTTTACTATATTGTAGGTAGCTAAATTGTACAAGTTAAAATTTTCCGTGTAAACATTTTAGCTAAGAATGAAAGTAAATGAAATTAAAATATTTTAACATTTAATATTAGTACATAATATTAAAGTTTAAGTCAAAATTCTCAGCCAAAAGACGTCCACTATAGGCCTCCCTCAAAGTTTTCCACAATAGAAAGTCCCACGCCGCCCGCATCCAACGGTTTCCTGCGACTCTCACTTGGTTGTCAGACCACGTCGTGGATGGCCTGTTAACGCTGTGTTTTCTAGTTAATAATATCACTGTCTATAAATATCAATCCTTGTAATGTCCAATATAACTTTATCTAGTCTAAGTACATACACTTCAGCATAATAAGTGTTCTCAATATACTTCAGGTATAAACGTTCTCTTAAATTGTAGCTCGATTTAACTTTGCGCATTAATATCTCAAATTTTAATTGCCAGAAATTCAGAGTTGAATTCTTAGACGCAAGTTGAGATAGAGTAATTATTTCAATAGCATCATAAATATGACGCAAACGTACCGTACTGTTTATATATCTTCTTGCATTAGCTTTCCGGCCTTTATTATTCCTGTATTACTTGTAATAGTACAATCGGTTTTGCCTGAATATCAGTTTACCACGAACTGAATTGTATCGGACCTGCGTAAACCTAAGGCCAAATTCGTAGATTGAACTTGTTGTCAAAATATTTTAGGGCACTTTCCATGTAGTTACTATATTTATAGTCTTTTGGCTGTGACGATGATGACGTTGAGGATGATTATGTATATTTTATCCACATTATTTTCTACCACTATAAAATCCCTATGAATTCAAACTGTATTTTATAATTAGGTACAATTTTAAATAAAATTTTACAATGTTTACACTTAAAATTATGTATTTCTTTAAGTTTTAAAGAAATGTTGTATACAGATAGATATGGATGGATATTAAGTGGATTTTACTAGCAATTATATTTGTAATATAATAATTATCTGTATCGCAAATGAAATCAATTTGTCAAAACATCGTGCGAATGTCGCACTACGTCATTTTTTGGCTATTCGTTTTTAACGATTGTCACGAATGCATAATATTTCTGTGTCATTGTGTACACACGTACTTACGTAGTTCCGAAAGTCGATAAGTAACTGTTAGTGAAAAGCGTAAATACAATGAAAGAATAAACAAATGTGACGTCGCAAACGATTCGTGTGCATTGACATAAATTTCGTTTGAAAATTTACCCTCAAATATGTTTCTTTGAATTTTAATGGAATCTAATTGATTTTATTATATTACTTTATACTCAAACGTAGAATGGAGAAGCGAATGTATTTATATCGAAGTATCAAAATTACGTGCATAGTTGATAAGCTTTGCATAAAATTACATACACAAGCCTCGTTTTTCACAGTGAAATATAATCTTGGTTAGAATTCCAAGGATTACAATAGGAGTGACTGATGTCACATATTATGCTATAACGATATGAGTAAATGGCATTTATAAGCATCGTATAGGTACTTTTTACTTTCTCCAATCTTAGCTTATTTTAATTTACTAACAGTGAAACATTTTTATCATGTCATCATGTCAAATCATGCTAATCATGTCATCAGCCCTGGCCAGTAAAGAGCTAAAGCATTCTCTTGTCATGAATTGATGTTTCTTTCTCATGCTATGCGTCCAGCCACAGCAAAGCCAAGAATTCTTGAGCAACTCAATTTTAAAAGAATGTGTATTATCTTATTAAACTTAAAGAGCATGTGTATAAAATCAACTGGTCGGTTTTGTTATCTTCGCAGTGTGTAAATGAAAAGTCTAAATATTCATAGAAAATTTACCACAACTGTATAACGTACGAGCATCGTTTTAGTAGATCAAAATTAAATATTTACCGGCTCCATAACTTACTGAGGAGATACGATAGATTATGTTCAGATATTAGCAAAAAGTAAATATAAGCGTTGACCAACGGATGTTATCCTGAAAAAATATGTGTACCAGAGCAATCTTTGCAGTAAGATGTGTAGATATCGACTCCTCCTTAGAAGAAAACGGAGATCCAGTAATATCTGGCGATTTCTGAGATTATTAGGAGTCAAGATGTCTCGCCAAGGCAATTTTTAAAAATGTAAACATTAATTTATTTCATAAATTCTTCTCTATCTTGCCTGACATTAGCGTCAATATTAAAGCTCTTAACTATCTACTTTTCATCTTTGATCAATTGTTCGCTTGTGATGTTAGGAAGACAAGAAATAATAAAATGATCTAACAAAGACTTAGGAACTATTTTGTTTGACAATAATAGTATAGCCTTAAACAGCTTTAAGCTGTTTATAGCTGTACCTACACAAGTTCATTTTAAACCTCATGTTTTCAAAACGTAAATACATAATTTTCCATGTATAAATTCTACAAGTTTTACTATCCACATTAAAGATGAAATACTACTCAATTCATGAAAGAGTAGACATAATCATAGTATTACAATACAAGCAGATATATCAAGTATTAACTTGATAAATAAAAGTATGAGCTAAAAATATTTAGCAACAATATAAAGATGATTAAAATAGGTGGGCCAACTTTTAAAACTTTTTCGATCTCGTGTATGTAAATATATAAATAGAAGAATCCGTTTGGTCGATCATTACATGTGGCTATACAAAATTGACAATATGTAAATATGAAGCAGAAAACCGTTACAAAGATTCGTACCACACCCGATCAGCATACAAATATGACAAAACAGCGGTTGGTTAATCAATGATGTGACATCGATGAAATTGGGCAACTAGTTGAGATTCGATTTCAATACTTACTTATCGTAGTGGTTGTTGAAACGAATAATGTTACCTGAAATAAAAAAAAGAATATTAACTCATTTTCAATACCATAATATAATTAAATCGTAAAATAAAATAATAATAAAACAAATTGATAATAGATAAAGAAGATAAAAGTAAGCACTTCATTCGTTAACATTGTGTGCTTTAAATACCAAATTATATCATAGTTATATCAAGCTACTCTATTTATAATCATCAATACAAATAGAAACATATATTGATCAATTACCCCTTACTAATAATTATACTTTATAACCTTGGCATTACTGTATTCTTAGGTAGGTATTAGGTATTTTCATGAGAAAATGAAGATACCACTCTATATGCGGACCCGTACCCTATAAAATGAAAGGGTACCGTTTTCGTCGATCATAATATATTACATGCACATTTTTACGTACAAATATAAATAGAAATCTATATCTACATTCTGATAGCAGCCAATTCCGACCAAGGTATAGTTTCATGTGGATCCACATTGAGTCAGCAACGCCAACACTATTATGCTAAGCGGAATAACGGAGATATTGGTGCTGTTCCGAGATCCGCACGTCCATGATGAGATGACACCCGTTTTACGACTGCCCATTCGCAATCCGACTAGATTCTTGCCACAAACACAATAACATGTAGTGTTTATGTTTTTGTTTTACTATGTCTGCACCTAACATTTGATACTGGATGAAGTAACATGAAAAAGAAAAAAAAAACAAATATTTTATGCCTTTCCATTACATACGTATAACTTTTCAATGTCAAATTCAATATGTGAACCTTATTATAATAAATTTTAACTTCTAACATTATGTTCTGCACTTGATGCAAGTAAGTGCTACAACTAATATACGTGGCAAGTGTCCCGTGGTAAATACAACTTACAAAATGTATTTACTACGGTAGGGTAAATATACTTTGTAAGTAAGAAACGAAATTTTCGTCCCTTTCTACTTTGTTTTTTCTCTTCTCTTCCAGCATTATGAGCAAAAGAGGCTTAAAAAAAGCAATACACTCAGGCATAAAAATGATGACCTTAAGAAAAGAAACAGGTCTTTATGGAGAGACTTGGGTGTAGGTCTATATCCCACAGTGGACAATTTTCAGTTGAGCTAATGATGATGATGATGATGATGATGATGATGATGATGATGATGATGAAGGAAAGAAAATTCATGATATAAAGTCGGCTGAACGGACTCTTTATAGCACACGTTTACAGGTATACCACGAAAATCAGTAACTTTGACTTCTGATATTTCAAAAGAGAAAGAAAGAAAAATTAAATCCAATGTACCTGTTAAGATGAGCATTACCTAATCCAATAAAATAAATAAAAAGGTGTATGAAAATGAATATAAGATAAGATGTCTTAGTAAACTATTATACGATACTATTCAAAGCTATCCTTAGAAACTGTTCTTGCTAATAAATCTATCAGAAACAGAAGAGAAGGAAATCCTATTTATAGCGTCAAAGGAGTAGAGAATGTTACAATCAGACTTTAAACTTTCAAATCTTTGTGCCATAATATGAAATTTCAACGCCGTATTATAGTTTAACACGTTAACTGCCATACGAGTATACTCGTAGTATTTTTTTTTTATGGCTATTGCCACCATACAAAATGGTAAGTACGTGTATACTCGTAGTTGGCAGTGGATCCTAGTTTTAACTACGAGTTTACTCGTAGTATGGCAATAAAATAGGATTTTTATTAACTATTGCCAAACTACGAGTATAGTCGTAAATAATTTGGCGCGAAAACTTGCGCTCCCATGCTCTGTCAATCGGGAACTGAGGGCGCCGTACGATTGCTCTGACTCTGGCGCTCTGGCGCTGGTACAAAAAACTAGCGATCCACATTTTTGAAATTTTCATTCATAACGGATGCATGATCTACAACCAACAAGCCAATCTTCCACCAGAAAAGAAATTAGATGCTCTTTCGTTCAAAGATGAGGTTGTAAAATATCTTTTAGGCGAGAAATTCATAAAACACAGTCATCATGAGCAGAAAAAGCAAGTAGAATTACATTACTTAGAGCGTTTACCACCTACCCAAAAAAAACAAAAACCGACGAAGCCGTGTCGTGTCTGCACCAAAGAAAAAAAACGCAAAGAAACAGTTTACTATTGTCCGGTATGTCCTGAAAAACCTGCCTTATGCGTTGAAAATTGTTTTAAAATTTTTGACTCCTTTGTGACTTCACAGTGATGTACCTAATTTTTTTTCTATTAAACTTAATTTTCTGATTTAAGTAATGTTTTATTCCAAATGCCAAAGAATTTAACCCCGTCCTCCTTACACGGCCACTGGTTTAAAATTCGTCAGAAATCGCATACAATCAACTACGAAAATACTCGTAGTTGGCGGTGCAGCCCAGATCATGTACTACGAGTATACTCGTAGGTTGGCAGGCAACGTGTTAAATAATATTTATTTTGAAAGGAACAAATAGTTTTATATGTAGTCATTAAGACCATCAATAAATACGCGTAGAATACGGTAGACATTTGCGTTTCTAACTGTAGGTTTCATAATTGCCTACGTATGTTTGCTCAGCTGAACAATTACACAGCATTTGCCTAAATAATTTTTAACAAGGTTGCGTGCCCTTTTCAGCATTAGTGAGTCCTACCACGCCCGAGTAAATGTCCCGAAATTTTGACGTCACATTGCCTGACCGGCGGGACAATTTAGTTACGGAAGTGCACTAGCCCCGTCCGGCCGATATTACCGCATGACCACTGTCGACCCCGTACCTGCTAATCCTATTTTTGGAAACTCAATTTCGTAAGGCTTTTATTTAGTTGATTTTGCGATTGATAATGTTTTTGTTCGAGTTTGTCCTCTATTATAATGAAAATTTATGTTACTTAACTGCGCTTAATACATTTTAGCATTTTGAACTATTATCATAATTAAAATTAACGCAAAACTTCTTCAATCTAGAGATCAGAGTGTTATCTCTGTGTGTTAGTGTAAGTTGAAAACCAGAAGAAGATTTCGCTTACGCACTATGGCAATTCAATACAGGAAGAGACAAGGGAAAAATGAGAGACTAAACCTTCATTTAAAAGAAGTTTAGGCAAAGAAATTATTTTACTTTTTAAATATTTCTTTATGGCATTTAGAAAATTAAATTCTTTTATATTTTTTTATTACAATTAATGTTTTAAATGCACGTAGAACTAACGTAAAAATTGCCTTTGCTTATGTGCTTATAAGCTCAGGTGATAGGAATACTGTTTTTCGAAGAAGCACTACCTGTATAGTTGATTTTGTAGATATTTTAGTGATACTTATAATGAATTATAAATTTACATTAATATTTTCGTTTACGTCATTGTCCATAGTTTATACAGCTGTATATCTTTTGTGTGGTTACCAACAGTCGGACCTTGAAAATGCTATTAACCAAATTATATATACTTAGTCTGGCCATAAATACTGTTACACTTAATTATAAAAAAATATTACATTTGAATTTCGAATCTGTCATTTTTATACGATTGTTCATTGTGTTTTCTCATTTTGGCGCCAATACATTGTAAAATATTTTGCGATATTAAAATGGTGTGGGGTGATAAAGAGAACCGAATCGGTGTGATAGCATTACACAAAGTAGGTATGGAGCCAAATGCAATTTTTAAAACTCTCCATACACTTGGTATTAGTAAAATGTTTGTGTACCGGGCTATTAATAGGTACAATGAGACCTCCTCTGTTTGTGACAGAAAAAGATCTGGCCGTCCACGTAGTGTTCGTACGAAAAAGGTGGTCAAAGCAGTAAGGGAAAGAATTCGAAGAAATCCTGTCCGAAAGCAAAAGATTTTATCTCGGGAAATGAAGATAGCACCTAGAACCATGTCGCGTATTTTAAAAGATGACTTAGGACTTGCAGCCTATAAGAGACGCACTGGCCATTTCTTAACTGATAATTTAAAGAAGAATAGGGTGGTAAAATCGAAACAACTACTGAAGCGGTACGCAAAGGGAGGTCACAGAAAAATTTTGTTTACGGATGAGAAAATTTTTACAATTGAGCAACATTTTAACAAACAAAATGACCGTATTTATGCTCAAAGCTCTAAGGAAGCTTCCCAATTAGTCGACAGAGTGCAACGTGGACATTATCCGACTTCAGTGATGGTTTGGTGGGGTGTTAGCTATGAAGGAGTGACTGAGCCATATTTTTGTGAAAAAGGTATCAAAACATCGGCACAAGTGTATCAAGATACCATTCTTGAGAAGGTAGTTAAGCCCCTTAACATCACCATGTTCAATAACCAAGTATGGTCCTTCCAGCAAGACTCGGCGCCGGGTCATAAAGCTCGGTCCACGCAGTCTTGGTTGGAATCGAACGTTTCGGACTTCATCAGAGCTGAAGACTGGCCGTCGTCTAGTCCCGATCTTAATCCGCTGGATTATGATTTGTGGTCAGTTTTAGAGAGTACAGCTTGCTCTAAACGCCATGATAATTTGGAGTCCCTAAAACAATCTATACGATTGGCAGTGAAGAATTTTCCCATGGAAAGAGTGCGTGCTTCTATTGATAACTGGCCTCATCGTTTAAAGGACTGTATTGCAGCCAATGGAGACCACTTCGAATAAGCTTTTTATATTTTTAATTGTTTTATATTTATGTATTAAACTGACACACTGTAAAAGTAATAAATGTTATTTGCAGTTAACAATTTTCTTTTTTCTTTATTACAATATTTATGGCAAGACTAGGTATAATGGTGTTAATAGTACAACATGTTTTCAATTCCTTGTTGATGCAGAAGAAGTAACAAAAAAATATTATTATGCGCCTTGTGCGTGTTACTTACAAGAACAATAGTTGTAATAGAATATCGGTATTAATGTCAGGTCCTAGTCCTGTCAAATTGTAAAAGTGACGTATATGCCATTGATAATCAGAAATATAAGATTTTCTAAAATTTGATTTATTCAATAAATTGTAAAAAAAATTGACCGCGAAGAATTTAAATAGTCGTCATCCTGAATTTAAAACGGTCAGTGAAGTCTATTATAATTATAGCTGTAGTAACATGAAAATAATGCTACATGCATTTTAGTCAAGATAAATATGGATACGACTAGAAATTTATAAAAAAGTTATAATTTTTTTATTGATTTCTAATTTTAATAAATGGGTTAATTTTGAAAATTATATAAGCAAGCAAATTATAATTTTAACCTTTAAACTTATATACTAACTTGTACTTAATATTCTTCAAACACCTGGAAAGACGTCAAAGAAAGAGGTAAAGAAATAATTTTGTATATACTAAAATCGTTATAGATGGAAGCTACGATTACTTAAATTGCTTGTGAAGCTACATGCTTCACAGAAAATATAGTAATATAAATAACTATTTACTTCAGTTAGCATAGACTTTTTTGAAATCCAATGACTCACAAGACAATGGACTGTTGACCTTGTAACTACATCACAGCATAGTCAAATATATTATTTCTTGTTTAACCAGGAAGGAATCTACAAAAAATGTTTTAATGAACGGGTTTAAGTTATTATTTCGCATAAACATTACAAGATCGTAATCAAATAAAAATAAAAAGGTTACGTAAAATCAGCAGCACCCGCATGCGAAATCAATGTCACACATAACAATAATGCAATTAAATAATTCGTATGACCGCAACGGGTAACCTACATCAACTCGGCTTCAAGGCAAACCACTAGAGTCTTCTCCGACAACCGTCTTGGTAAACGTTAAGTCAAAGTTATGTTAACTAATATTCAATTTGCTGTTGTTGACGACCAAGTCGTGTTGAAGCAAATTTCATTTTTTGTTGCTTATGTTGAATTTAATTAATTTACGTACCCACCCAGGACAAATATTGGACAAATGTTTGGACAGCCGTGTGTGATATGTGAGGTTTTTATTTATTTAATAATATAAAATGAGACAAATGGCTGTGGTGATCAGGTAGTGCATTTCGTTTTATGAAGATTATTTGTACACTATTTTAAACCGTTATTTCATTACTCTGTTTCAAATTTAAACTATTGTAAGACTCAATAAGTGATAGTTTACCAAAATGCCTTTTCAAATATTAATTTCCCAATAGTTAGATAGTACCACAAAACTAGTTTAATTGAAAGCTCTGAACTGCTAATTTCAGAATTAAACTATCTAAATAATAATCAAACGGACTGTTTAAGTTCTAGTGAATTCGACAAGTTCAACAGTGTATTAAGCCACAATAGAATCGATAAGCCCCCATATATGAGCGTGCCTAACGAAATACTGAACGATTACATTATCATTTACAATGCGTGTTATTATTTGAGTGTTTATGGAAATATGTTTGGCACTTAGTTAGATATTTATTTTTACTTACACAAATTATTTCCTTTATTAGTACTGTTGTCAATAAACCTTAACTGACAAATAAATATTACGATAAAGAATGAAAGTATTTTATATAACTGACTCGTGATTGGCTGCTTTCATTCTTGCCAAATAAAGGAAAATCGTGAAAATAATAACAACAGATTAGTGCATAATACGACATTCGATACCTCTTTCATTCAGATCAAATAAGGTTATTTGGAGGGCAGGTACCTTTGTTTCATAATGTATATCTACCTTCCATTCCATTACACTTTAAGATTATGTATCACAGAAACCATTTTCTTTTTACTTTTCGACTGTGAGGTAACTTTTCTGATATACTTATCTATTTTGGTCTCATATATTATTTTGTTTTTGTTGTTGTGCCTTCTTTATTCATAATATTCGTGACCTTACCTGTAATTTTTTTCCTATTATCAAGTTATAACGACCCACATATCATTGTTTTGATATTCAGTACTGAGAGCAACCAGACGTGACTTTATGTACTTGTAACAATCGTTTAATAGTTATTGAGATTACGCGAGCCTTTCGATTTTATTGACATATTCTCCTATAAGTATATGTTACTGAGTTATTAATAACAACACAACAATAGAATTTCATTCGCCTCTACCAACGACGTGGGTAACTCAACGTAACCACGGCCGCTCTGCTGAAAGCGATACGACAGCGAAGAAGAATAGACCTTCAGTATAATTATATATTATACCTATATACGCATGTGTGTGTATGTGTGTGTGAGTACATTTCTGATTATTTTGGCATTTAAAATGATTTATGTGAATACACCTTAATGTATTTTAGTTTAACTTTATATTTCTCTTTGATGGAACACAACGATACCGAACGCTTATGTAAAACAATTACTCATTCTATGCATCGTTTTTAAAAAACGTAACTATGTTTTCTTCGTAACTTTACATCTTTTTTGAATTTATTTACTGATATTCAATTATACCATAGTTATGCTACTTCATACTAATATAATTTATTTCTCAGTTGATTAATAGGAACTATGAATTTGTATGTCTAAATACCGGATTAAACCAAAAATATAATGCTCTCATCATAAGTACGTAGCACAACCCTTCTCGCATATATTTTTCTAGTAGATCACATCGTCGGGTCGTGAGTCCAAGCCCCTTGACCTACAAAATTCTTGGACAATAACACCAAACACTGCGTAAGGCACTTCCATTAAAGCGACAATAGGACGAATACGTACCTGCCGTGAACATAATATATGCTTGTATGCCTGTAAACTTAGGTGTTCGTACCCATTGTGAACGTACGACATCATTAGCCTGCTGTTGAGTAGGAATTTATTTACTGCCTTTGTTGTCGCATACATACATAAAATCAAGTTTCCCCGGAGAAGTAGGCAGAGACATATTACACGTCCACTTTTCGCCAGTGTTTTGGTTCCACATGGTGAGCCTATTGCCACTAATCGAGATGTTTTGTTTGCCAGAACTTCGTCCGTCGATGCATCACTTACGGGGTAAGTTGACTTGAGGCTTAAGTTCTTGGTGTGATTCCTATGCCTTTTTAAAAAATGTTATATATTTGGTGTAAACGGACAAGGTTAGCAAAATATATGTCATAAATATGTCATTTCATTGACTTGAGTCTCAACCCAATAAATCTTATCCTGGATGAAACATGACGAAAAGGGATAAGTCCTTTCCAATAGTTTATCTCATTTTTTTTACAACATCTTAACTCAATATAGACAAATGGAACACTCTTTGCATACATAATATGACACTTGAAACAGAAGTGGAATGCTGGAATCATATTAATCTTCATACATTATAGAAAAGCAACTATCGCTTAGCAAAAACTATTCTTGATTAAGAACGTATCAATGAAGTATACCTATGTATTAAAATTGGTTGCATCGGCGCTTGCACAAGAATTGTATGAGGTCGCGATAAACCAGCAGGTAGGTGTAATGTTAGCAATAGGTATGCACGCGCAATCACGCACCATCAACTTTTAAGTGCATTGTGTAGTTGCATGTACAAATGATAATCACTTTGATAAGCTGCCTATAATTGTTTTTAATTAGGTTTGTTTCATAATGATCCAAAATTCGCTTTTTTATTACGGTGTTTAAAATTGATACATGTATACGAAGTGATAAAAGCTTTTTCAAATACATGCCAATAAGATTTCTAAAAAATTGAACGCAATCAAACAAAACACTTTACTTATCAATAGGCGTTAAAAAATTTGCAAATGCAAAATATAAACAAAAATAAATATTGTATTTGCTATCTATAAGGCCATACTAAAACCTGTATGGACCTATGGCATACAGTTATGGGGAACAGCAAGTCATAGTAACGTTGAAATACTGGAAAAGTTTCAAAGTAAAACAATGAGAGCCATGTTTAATATTCCACCGTACATAAACAATCGATATGTAAACCTAGACTTGAACCTGCGAACAGTGAAAGAAGAAATAGAGTCATACAGCAATAATTATCAAAATAGACTAGACCAACATGTTAATCAACTGGCTGCTGAATTGGGGGGAGTGGGCAGTGTGAGATTCTCTCGACTGAAGAGAAATAGTATACCAGATCTAGCAATGAGATTTGCGGACAGAAGATGAGTATGGCATCAATGGATGCTTAGCTCAGCTGTAGATGGTAATGATGAACCGATGTAAATCTGACACCATATTAGATTATTGTTTCTTGGAAACAGATTGCTAAGTAGCAGACAGAACAAAACAAAAAAAAAAAAAAAAATTTGCATGTTTTTAAAAGTATACCTACTTATACTATTAGTTATTTAGTTGTAGTACAAAGTCATGATGTGCCAGCTCATTTAATTTATTGAGTCCTAACACCTGCCACACTTCCATCACACAATATGTACAAGAACGGTGAACAAGAATGTGGTTACTTAACCATAGTTACAATATCGAAGCGTGGGAAAATATTTACGTGAATCATTCATAATTGCCTCTTGTTGCTACCATCTGTCGCGTAATTACTTTCGAATTTTGCCTCCGTATTCACTCGAACAATGTGTTATTACTAATATTATCAACAATTATTTCCGTTCTGGTGATTGATTGCATTGATTCATTTAGATGTGAGTTCTTCTTGTGATGTTCGTATTAAATCGATTTGCTAAACAGTAGTTTATATAACTAGCATTTACAATAAATCTGCAAAGACGTATAACCATCCGAATCCTAATTTATGTAATACATGTCTGTGTTATTATATTGTTTTCACGCCTGACTTGACTTTTACCGTAAAATTGGGCATACATGCTATTACGTACAGAGAAGAGTATGACATAACATATGTCCTTTAAATTTTGCTTTAAATTTAAATAAATGAACCATTTCAATGTATTCACATTTTTTTCTAATAAGACTTGGAATAAACAAACTTATTATAAATCATTAAAATTTATAACCATCATACATTTAACTATAAATGAACGTTTTAACTAGAAACAAGCGTTAATTATATAAATTTATTTGTTCCTATCGTTTTCATCGCTTGTCTTGATTACCTTTTATTAATTTATTTATTTACATTTAAAAGTTCTTAAACAATTAAAATATTAAATAAAGGTGCATCAGTGTATATTTTCTAACGGTAAATAATAACCTATAAAATTTATTAACAGCCATGTCATTCAACGATACCGGATCTGTTAACAGTCTATAAACTCGAAGTCGGCTTATCCCCTTATGGCATGATGATACCAGGGTCGTAAAATATCGAAAGCTTTTAATGCACCTTCATAAATGAAAGACCGACCAGCGCGATCGACAACGACTTGATTATAACTTGTTTCAATTCTTTTTATTGTAAGACTTCTTTAGTTGCTAGAAGTAAAAATAAATATGCAGATAATTGCGAGAGCAGGTTGCGTGTAAATTAACCCAAGTTGATCGAGTACTTGGTCGTGCTGTTTTTAGATATCACGATCTTGCGTTTAGACTTTATTTTTGTGTTTATTTTATAGATGGAATGGCTGTTATTCAGATTATATGAAAATACAATACAATGTTTTTGAAACAAATAAGATTCTTGATTAAACATCAGACCATTCCAAGGAATATTATACCCATTGATCATGTTAATTCCCATGTTAACTATCACATATTATTTATGTGTAGTGTGAATCAGTACTGAAAATCTATCTGTACTAATATGATACAATCGTAGAAATTCAGCCATAAAACTAAGTGTTAAATTTAACTTTCTGCAGTTTTCTTCATTCAGTTATCCGTATTTCGTTTTAAATATTACAAATCAGAATTGAACAACCGAATTATAAATTATAATTTTGTGATTGTCGATAAACTAGTTTTCATAACATTCATGTTATGCTAATTGCCATTTCGAAGTGTAAAAATAAATCTGATTTGGTACTAACGCCACAAGCGTTACACATAACAAGTTTTTATAACATAGAGGACAAACTAACGGACATTAAGGTAAGTGACTACCGGCACCAATAGCTACCTCTTAAGCACCACAGGTAGCCCTTGAGTGTAGGTACGCTCTTCTGAGAAGGTTCTAGAAAGTTTGAGGCTCGCATCGGTCCTTAATTACCGTAAGCCACTTTATACATTTAAGTTATAGTCAAGTTAAAGTCCCGTCTTTTTTAAAGTTATAAACAAAAATTACAAAGATTTCATGAACAGCTGATTCTGATTTGAGTTGATTGGATCCGAAGTTAAAAGTTGGTGAAAATCTTTGTAACTTTGCCTTTTAAGTCTCATTCATTAACAAACAGAAATTTAGTATTAAAAAATAAAGTAACTTATTTGGGTTTGTGTAAAATACTTTGTTTACCAAGATCTAAAGGAGTGTCTGACCGCTAATAAAAATAATTAGTAGTCAATTATTGCATTGGATTATTCATCAATTATAAAATCTCCTTTATACGGAGAGGCCTATGTCCAACAGTTGACTGTTAAATACTGCTGATGATGCATCATTCTATATGCTATGCTATTATTTACTACTCTTTTAAAGTATTTATCCAGAAAAATGAATATGATTAGTAAGATTTATATGTTATTCTTCAAATTTGGTAAACTTGAACCGCTACAAAATTATGTCATCACGTCTTACTTTCACGTATATTATGTAAATTATCAAATATTATTTCTTGCACGTTCTTTCCACGCTTGTTTGCCACCGTCGTGGTATAAAAAGAAAAAAAAATCATCATATATTACCAATAACAAAAGGTTTAATAAAGGACAGACTGTCCCAATCTACTAGCACAAGCTGTTGAATTTAAGCATACATCTGTCATAGTGGTAAAACTCATTGACATAAATCCTGAATCTTAGTTGAGCGTAATTACAAAATATTAAGACATCGATCGATCGTCCAGTCTCTATAAATATATATTGCAGTAATTGGTTCTCTAAGGTCTGTACCTTATCATCCTGGTTCATCATATGGCGCTAAGGTAACGTTATGACCATTTTGATGTCTATTTTTTTGCAAATTGTGGCAGGAACATTTGTATACAATAATTGGAATGCATATTATTGCTTGTAATAAGGCGGTCTGATGACCTGGTGAAGGTTGCGGGAAGCTGCTAGATGCAGGCGGTACGGGACCGGCTGTTGTGGAAATTCTTGGGAGAGGCCTATGTCCAGCAGTGGACGTCTTCTGGCTGAGATGATGATGATGATATTATTGCTACTTAACAATTCCTTTTTATAATTTTTCTTCTTAAAAGTCCTTAGACGGTGTTATTCCCTTTCTAACCAACTAAAACAAATGTTTTATCATATATATGTACATAACGCATAGACAGATAATATGTCTAATGTTTTGAACGATAGACGCTGGCACATTGCCTTTTATTATGACAAAACACTAAGACATTTAGATGCAAATTTACAACACTTACAACTGTAATAGCAGCTATTCTATTGTACTCATTGCTTATGTCATTTCGTTTAATATTAGGTAAAAATATAACTTTCGCTTTTAATACTATCTTAACTATAGGCATTAAGCGAAATAAAAAGAAATCGTGAATTTAGTAAATATTAAATCACTCGCTTTCTTTTCCTTCGATTAGGTAATAGAATGAGTTATACTCGTTCAATTCATAGGCCACCATCTCATTTAAGCATGGTCATTGTTTTCTATACAACTAATAAGTACCCATTCTCTTTGGTTATAGCCACTACAGTTACATCTCAATTCTTAACATAAGCATAACTGTTTGCATTTAAACTGAATCTTGGATGTGGACCAGCTTGGTTTCAACGTAGTCTTTGTCTTTTTTTTAACATCATGCCAAAGTAACTCTACTCTGCTTGTTGGTAAGCATGAATAGAATCCATGAGTTGTGGTCACCATGCTCATTGTGATTGCTGACAATGTAGTATGGTGACCCACCACACTATGGCGGCCTAGTGAGGTGCTTTTTCACGCCCCGCTTGCGGACGTAAAAGGCATGACAGTCATTGTGGTGGTGTAAGGCTCACATATCCTACCACGATAACTGTCACCCCTGCATGCCCTTTAGGTTAATCTTCTGTGAGAAAGTAGTACCGACTCGGTCCCGTCCGTTCGTGCAAAAATCAGCGTGGCTCTAAATGATATAATGCAAAATTCTTTCCACCTTACAGAAGATTGCAGTTAAGCAACTTCTTTGTAGGGATTTATGTACAATTGTGTATTTAATTAATTAAATATGTGTTTGGAAATACATGTGCTAGGTGGACAGTAGATAATAGATAATAGAATTGTTCCTAAACACATTATTGAGACTAAAATTGTAGTTGGCAAAGTAAATATTTTAGTGAAAAATATTAGGATTCATATAAAAAAACATAAATATGTCAGCGAAGTTCGGCAACACTACAACATTGTCGAACATATAAAGTTACCGTTGGCACTACCGCTAGCAGCTACTTGTAACTTGTAAGTAAGTTATCGCAATTGGCACATATCGATAATTCCAAATGACATTTTCCTTACCAAATGGCATAATAACGCCACATGCAGTAGTTTACAAATGCATTGGTGCATCGCCAAATGCCTGGAGCTATAGCAAGAATGCATTTAAACTAATTTATCGGCTCTCTAATGTACCTATATTACAATAATGGTAACTTATGACCCTATAATTTATATCAGACAGTGTATCTTTGTCGCACGTATATTGGAAATCACCACTATACCACTACACTCTTACTGTGTATTCTTCTGATTCGATTCAGAAATTAACCTTGATGGCTGTTGATTCGATATTCACGACTGGTATTTATCCCAAGGCTGTATTGCTTCTTAAAGCTTAATCTCTTAGGAAACATTTCTCTTCCCCGTGTGTTCCACGATTGCATAATGGTTTGTATTCTGAGATACCGTTCGACAAGTTGTTGTTGGATAAATTGTAGGTCACTAGATATTAGTTATTAATTGAATTAGGGAGATTTTGTATGGTATAGGGGCCAAACAGATCACTCTGGTGGTGCCTGACATGATGAGTCAAGCAAATGAAAAGTGGAGACCTTCGTATCGTGAGGTCAAATCAAATATAGATTGCATAATATATGAAGGCATTTTCGCAGGGACGTTTGTTAGCACGATTAGTCTATTGCGATGTTAGTGACTATTGCCATAGCATAGGCAATATCATTGTCGTCATAGCTAAATATGATAAAATGTCAAAATCGAAATCTTTTAAATATTTGACAGCAATAATAACACGTGTAGAAAAGGTCAGTTTTTTAAATAATATGTGTGTAGATATAATGTTACCGTTAGTATTTACTAAAGTTTATGATGTTTATAACTTATAAGTGCTATTAAGTTATCGCAGAAGTATAAGTTCATAATATTTTATATTCGTTTTAGTTCGTATTCAACGCACTTAGAAAAAATAAATCTCATCTCTAAAATAATTCGAGGTTAAATATTAAATTCTCTAGGCCATGTTTTTAATACTTGAGTAATGTGCGTTGTCTGATGCAAAGCTGTTTTTAGCCGAGAAATTTCGTGACTGAAATTTAAGCAGTTGTCAGCAGTAAATGTGTTTGCTGTAATTGCCTATCCCTTTAAATGTGTTACGTGAACATTTTTTATACATTTCTCGTTATTTAACTTCATAAAGTGTGTTTTACAAAAAGCTATTTGTAATTTATTTGGTATATTATACCTTTTTTACTTTTATACATGTAGAAGTTGAAGCCTACGAGTTCGTTCACTTTTTATGTAAATTTCATTCATTGATTATGGCATGACTCGGGAATATTTCTTTTTTGAGATTAAATAAGTGCTGGGTCCTTTTTAGATAAAAAATTACTATACAAAATTTCATGATCATGATAATAGAAAAGGCGTACAAACGTAACAAACATAAACACAGTCACTTGCACGTTTATAATTTAATCTAAGAAATACAACCTCTCAACAATTCGTTCAGTCAGCAATAAAAAAGTTACTTAATTTTGAAAATAAAGAAAAGTTTTAATGACTTCCAGTAAACGATTTTATTAAATCTCAGACAGCGATTATCTCAAACACGACAACTTGTTAAGATAATCGGCGCGTCAGTAAAATTAACGACCCTCAAACTTATTCCCTCGTAAATCTTTTAACGTGCGGTGGCTGTAGAATTCTGTATTAGTGTTGACTTTAACTAAAATATGATTTGTATTAATCAGAATATAACTTATTTAACTTTTAATGGTTAATGTGCGAAATATCTGTGTAAGAATGCCAATAATTCTAAACTTCGTGGGAAATTTTCACTTTGCCCTGATTCAGACTTCATATTTTAAATATTACACTACGTAATATGGTTTGAACTGTTACGTTGTGTATATGTCACAGGTAACTAGTTTAATAAGCCGTTCAATTAGCAGCCTAGCCTCTTTATTATACGGCGCTCGTACAATTAGCGGTCTGAATGATATTCATACTCATTATTGCCTAGCTTATATATTTCAATTTAGTTCCACTTTTTGACTGTAAGCCTGTTTTAATCAGTGTCACAATAATAGATGTGCTTGTTTTAAAAACAAAGTTCATAGGGAATTGAAATGACACGGAAGTTGCACTTATGTTAACAAATAACATTTTTATTAGTTACATGTGTGGTTAGTTACGCTATTTGGCCTCATGGTTTCCAAGTAACAATATGTTATATTTTTAATTAATTAAATAAACAATTCTTATATCAAATTTTTCATTTTTTTGTTAACTGACTTCCAAAAGAAACAAGTTCTCAATTCGGATGTTGTTTTATAAATGTATACAGGCATAAATCCCGTCATTTACACATGTATTTTTGCTTTGCTGGAAAAGTGTTTGTTCTAAAATGGTTCCAATGCTCTAATAACTCTACTAAATTCCATATACTCGTAGATCTAATGATGAGGTTTAGAGACAGACAATGAAACTTTTCAAAAACGACAGTAAACAAAAAATGATAGCGGAAATTGACAGCGATTTCTGTTATCGCATTAATATGCATTGTTTACGAAATCACACAACATTGCATCATACCTGTACACTCGAAAGTGTTTTAGAGGTCTCATTATTACCATATCAGGATCCCTGAGAAAATGAGGGAAACACTTAAGTTTTGATATCATACAATTGTTTACTTCATTGGTATGAATAGCCTAAGCATCAGCTAGTTCATTAAATATTGCAACAGACGCAACACCTGGATATTCTTTTGCCTACAAGTTTAACAGCACCGTATAGTATAGTGGTTAGGCTTTTAATTGAACGGCTAACTAAGCTAGTTGACCGCGATATACGTAACGTTAAATCACGCTAAAGTAAATATAACGCATCAATTAACTTGATTCAGCGACTAAGATATAAATTGGTGAAAATTGACATCGTTTCATGTTAAGTAAAATGTAATTCAAGTACTTTAAAGCTGTTTGTGGCAACTAAAACAATGTCGCCATTTTGAATATTACATCTGACAAATTCAGACTCTTATCTAATTAGATGAGTTAATCAAGATCTTAATTAAAAATAGAATCTACAAGTTCCTGATCATGGGATTCTAATAGTCTCACTTTTAGCTTCACTAGTCAGTAAATATAAGCCATCATTACTAGTAAATCTAAAATACTTAGGTGTAGAGCATTTTGCAGGCGCGTACCGGCTAACATAATAACATATTACTTCAACTGTTAAGTTATTTCCATTGTCGATTTACTTAATTTCTGTTCGTTTTTATTTTTCTTCTCTTATTTAAAAATACTTAGGTATTACTTAGGGATTCTGTAAGGATTAAAAGTATTACAACTTTTCTGTTTATTTATTATTCTATACTACTCACCTTTACAAGTTCATACAGTGTTATTATTATTTATTTTCGAATACACCTATATATATATATATGTATATGTATATATATATGTCCAGTACTGCGCTGCGATAGACAGATGACGATGGTGATATATGAATCAAAATATAATTAGGAAAAAAAAATTTCGAAAAATAAAGTAATTGTACAATAAAAATAAGTTTCTAATTCAATTTAGTTCATTTAACCTAAGTTGGACGCAAGTAATTAAAAGAAATTCAAAGCTTAAAAATATATAGCTTGAGGAAAAGATGCAGGAGATAGCAAAACATGCAACAATGCAAATTCACTTCATATTTCCTTTAAACCATAAACTAATAAAACAATAATGTTATCTTCGTTATTGAAGAAGAAATTAAGTAAATGTAAACAAAGAAAAAGTTTCTATTTTTATTTTTTGGTAAATTTGTTATTAGTTTTATTAAATTTCCAACATTTCGTCCCGCACTGAAGAGCTCTACAAGCATCACTCCCTGGAGAGTATGAGTACATTTTGGCAACTTTCCAAATTTTGTAACTCTCGATGTCAAAATTCACATGCAAAACAGATTTTCATCGGACCTTACCTCTTCGTAGCATTAAACGCGACTCCATTTACGTGGTTACTGTCACTTCTATTGTATTGTGCGTGTGAAATATTTTACCTGTAAATAAAAAAAACGTTCATTGTATCATTAAAATCATTATTTGTTCTAAATAGATGTGAACTTAGACGTTCCACAGACTGACTACTTAAGAATCGAGGCATTGTCAAATATCTAATTTCCAATTTATTTTCAAGTAGTTTTGGTTTGGTTTTCAAGTAGTTAAGATGAGACAAGTTTGCTCAAATTCACACTCATTCAAAGGAAACAAAAGATATTTAAAATCAGAAAGGCAGTTTTGATAAAGTGAGAGTGCTATTAAAAAATAGATGTGCTTAACAAACCGTACCGGCTCTCGTTTATCTAGGCATTCACGCCCACTAGCCACGATAATGTGTTGGTTGGATTAAATTGCTTATTTGGGTAAAAGTACTGTTAATCAGGTTTCATGTGTATGTAGAGTATTTTATAAATCAATGGTACAAAACATTTACTATATTTTCTATGTGGCTTTTCATTCAACATCCTTCGATCGTGAACATAATATCGCTACATACGGTTAAAATCTCCTTTCTACGTATTACTTGTCTCTCAGTGTTTTGCATGACGTACAATTGTAACAAATTACTATAACGGGACACAGTGACATTAGTATGAATCAAACGCTGAATTATTATTTAAATATAAATATAAATATTTCGGACATTTGACACACAACGCCATCTAGTCCCCAACTAAGCAGAGTTTGTACCATGAGTACTGGACAACTGATATATATACATTTATACTTTTTTTTGTAATTGCATACATATTTTACATAGAAAAAATTAAATAACATTTTACAAATGATAACCTAATATCATAATAAATAAATAATATTTATTTAGGCCTAGTTTCACCACTGACTGGTAAAGTCCCTGATAGACTAATGTCAATTTATCTGAGAAATAACTACAGATTTCGATTTCATGAGTCTTGGGTAGAGACATGTGTCAGTTATACATACATATGTTTATCAGCAGCTCTTATCTGATACATAGTGTTATATGGCAGATAACTGTCTATTTTTTTTTAAAAAACTGGTCATTAATCTCCTTAGTGATATTCAAAGTACATCTACTATAAGAAAACTCATGATAATTATAACTCGGTTAATAAAAAAAAATGTTTTAAGTCTAACAATATTTCGATAACACGTGCTAATTACATTATATCTATTATGCATTACCTACAAATGAATGGAGAAACAAACTTGAAGCGGAAAGTTTATAAACAGATTAACTACTGCTAATCAGTATCCACTACATGTAACCTCATGTTAACCACTGCTTGTCAAGATTACAACTAACGATAATGCAATCACGACAGTCCAGTTACTAACATATACCTTATCAGATTAAATTATTAAAGTAAGATGTTGTTGATGTTCTGAGCTCAGAACATTTTAATTTAGCACACATATATGTATGTTTTGTTCCTTATTTAAATAAATAACGAGTAGTATCAGTTTATAGTATGTACACTATTCATAGCTCAACGATGTGATAATAAATTTCAAGGTCTTATTATTGTGAATTTGCAATGTAAATGAATCACAAACGTACGGGGTATGCTTAAAATAAGTATGTATACGATTTAAGCACGAGAGTTATATGTTGATTCCACGGTTCAGGTAAGACGAATATACATATAATTAAATATTCTAAACATTATTAAAGTTACAGCTAACAATGATTAATCACATTAAAACGCTAGTCGCGTTAACGGTATTAAAATACAGTCTAAAATACCACAACAACTAACAGGATCATAATTCATTTCAAATGAACTACCAAAAGCAAATATTTTAATGAAACTTAATGTATTTAAAAAAACACGCACGTACTAAATGTATCCAAAGAATTTTAATGAATAACGATTGAGTGCATCAGGGCAACAATACCATTATATGCTTAAAATAAAGAAGTTGATATGTTATGAATGAAATATTTGAAAATATATATGACCTGTTTGATATTATTTCATTAGAAAGTACGAAATTATATATTACAAGTAATAAACCTTTGTCAGGTGTGACCGTAAGCGATGAGTGACGTATTTGACGACAAATAGTGCTATTATTCTCCTTTGAGACCGTTAGATTCAATCAGAGACACGTAGATTGAGTATGAAGACGTTATTGTAGTAGATAGATATAGCCGTTGCGAATAGGGTAAATCTTCGTAATTATAATGTGAGCAAATTAGCAGGCTGCCTACGTATTGTGCGGTGAATGTGTAACGCCTTAATTACATTGACAAGAACTAGACAACTATATCCAATAATACAGGTACTGTAATGAATATTAATGTTTGTGGCAAATACTTCGTGAAAATGCAATATTTTACAGATTATTTTATAAGTAGAAACTTTGTTAAGTAAAACGAAATGCCAACAAACTGAATTCACCTAAAAACAACACAACTGTTATTAGGATTAAAAAAATGTTTGATGTTAATAATTTTCAAAATTTTGAATGCGAAGAACTTACGACACGTATAGTTCCCCAAATACATGTCCAATTCAATTTTTTCCGTCTTATAACAAAATGAGTTGTTACACATTGTCATAGTAGTGAAAAATATCTTATAAGTAAAGAATAGTGCAGAGCAATAATTAAAAAAATGCTTAAAGCTAATCACCACTAAATGGTACATTGTAACAATAGTACCAATATTAACGACATTGTCAGTACGATTTATAGCGCTTATAACAAGGTGGCACACTGACAAAACAAATTTACATGAATCCGGATGAACCCATAAAAATGACGAGCAACAGACAAGTCGATAAGCCTCGGGTATCATTAGCTTGGGACAGAATCAGGCGATCACTCACTTGTGCGGCCTCCAATTCGAATGGGTCCACAGACATTCTGACAGTATAATAATACAAAGCCCAGATATCAATCTTCTTTTCCTCATTCTTACTACGATCAATTGTAAATTGAAAATCCCGAGAGATATGAAATCACTCACAGCCCTTATTTAAGAGTACCGGATAAAAAAAGAATACGATAACTCGAAATTGCCGCCATTTCTCAAAAGTCTACGAGAATCTCTCGTAACTCTGCTACCGTACGATTTAAATGATGTAATAAACTTGAAATCGGTAATAACATTACAGTCAATTTTGCAAGCTTAGTACTCTCAAAATCAGATTCACGTAAACATGCTGAGTATTAAAAATTATTTAGAAGAACGAAAGCTTGGGCCAAGACCAAATATAGGTAGTGTGGTCTGGTGTTTTCTACCCCAAAATATGACAATGATCAGCTGCAACAAAGAAGTGTTACATCTTACACCATATTATTTATTATTAAAGAACGTCCGTAACGTGTGTTGTTAAGTTTTTCGGTTTCTTAACCGTCGCATTTTGTTTTTGTTAGTTAATTGAGGAAAAAGCGAAATTATTCTATTTATGAATACCAAAGATATCAGCGGCTAAAGGCACTTTCTAATTGGTTTTGCATTTATCGTAATATCTAAATACATTTACATGTAGGATGATATTTAAATTAAATTACGTGTTTCCAATATATTGTATACATTAGTCAAAATCAAAATTCAAAGCTTTTATTGCGGTTATGTGTGCGTAAAGTGTTAAATACAATTTTAGTTCTTAACACATGAAGCCCTGCTAAAGCAAAGCATTTACATACTAAATTAAACCACTAACTACAGCTATCAACATCACCATCACAATTATCATCATCAAGAGCTTTTAATAGCCCACAGCTGGACATAGACCTCTCCTTAGAAAGGATGCTTTTTCTTACTATACCACGCTGGCCAGACGAGTTGGTATAAGGTTTGTTTCAAGTTTTTCTTCGCTTGTCAGTGATGTAATCAATCTAAAAACTTACGTCTATCAGAACAGTAATAATAACGTAATACTAATTATTTTATTAAGTATCCTTTCACATATTCTTTATAAGTTATAGCAATGTTTTCCACACTATAGAAATAATTTTAAGTAACATCTAAAAATATCTACAAAATTACCATAAACAATATCTATTATTGTAACTATATTCAAGAAACTTTTGCAAAGAATAGCATGCGTTAAGATTCAATAAATAAATAAATAATAATAAATAAAAATAAAGAAATACACAAATGAATACATTTTTCTTATCTGCAATATAATAACACAATAAATGTTTTGTTTTTTGCTTAAACTAATTTAAATATCGAAATGAAAAATTATCTATGACAATTTATAATTCAACAATCACTAAAATAATATGTACGAAATCCTTTAAAAATACATTATCCATGACTTAAGATACAAAGAAAAGTTACTTTTTAACATTTTACAATTCCATCGGTGCACCACTAAGAAGTTACGTAACGGTTGCCGGCTGAACTTTCAAACAGTTACGACTTTTCCCATCTTCTTACATTTCATGAGACAATCCAAGTTTAGCAACAATGTAAAAGATTTTTTGTAATCTACTACTGCATAGTACTTTCAGATCTTTACACTTTCAAATCTGCAATTTAAAATATAATAGTGCCTACACTATAATAAAATCCCAGGAATACATTTTTTAGTAGTGCCAGTAAACTTATCTTGTTAATGGACTTGCTTACAGTTTACACACCGCCATCTAGCTTAAGAGTAAATAGAGCTTGTACTATGAAGACTAGGTTGACTGAGAGAATATGTAGATACCTTTTTTTAGATATATATATACATATTCTACATACAAAACACCCAAACTCTAAAATAAAAATTCGCAGATCACATGAACATTTGATCCGACCCTGGAACTGAACCAACCGAGGTAGTCATACATTTAAAAATAATATTAGTCAAACATAATATGGAAAATACAACACTGTGACTATTGTATCAATCTATTCGATATATTTGAAACTGTTATCGTTTGTTTCTGATCTTCAAACATTATAGATATAAGGACGTATTCAAGAATACGAGTATTCATGATTCCAGTCTCAAAGCAATCACCTCGCTGTACGTGCATATAAATATAAGTTGGAAATGTCTTTTATGTAAAGAAGTAAATTACTAAAACCTCTTTCAAGTCTCTCGAACGCAAAAGAAGCTGATTTAACAGAAATAAGGATTTGATAATGACATAAAAGAGCAATTCTACTAAATGATCTCGTGATACGCAGCAAAAAGAACTCTGGCAGTATTTTGAAGACACATTGAGGATCGATATATGTGCTACTTATATTTATAGCTTTGTATGCGCTATCGTGCTGAGTAAGCGCGTGTAATCGATTATAAATACCACATTTGAGTGCGTCTTTTGTCTTGATTCGTAATAACACATTACGTACCAATATAAAATAAAACAGAATTCAGATTATTCCCCTAAAAACTGAGTTAAAAATGTGCAGACCTATTTGAATCCTATCGACTATGGAAAAGTGAAATTATACAATAGTGTGATAAAGATAATAATTTAACTTTTTAATGTTATTCAAATACAAAAATGCATACTTAAAATCAATGAAGATAACATAACTACCACTCAAGTATACATAGTTATGGAGATGTTTATTTTAATGTAAACAAACCGATAGCATTGATATATAATAGTATTATTTTAGTTCTTCAGTTCAAATATAATGGTTTGTTACATAATATCATTATGTAACACTTTCCTCCCCACATATGCAAAATATCAGAATTTCTCTATCATTATGACAATTAATTTAACATCATATAGTTTCTGGATTACCTTCTAACGTTAACGCTGCATGAAAAGCGCATTTGGAAGAAATTAATGTAGCATGTTATTTCAGAACAGTCTTATTAAATGAGTTTACAACTCGTTTTGTTTGACTAAAATGTGATAAAAGTAAAAATTTATTACATTTTACATAATCATTAATTACGTTTAGTTGGAAGTCATGAACAGCTGAGTTTCGCAATTTTGTAGATTTTGAGTTAATGAAAGTTATTTTATTGTTTTTGTACAGCAAAGACTGTTAATACACCTACTTTTTAAATACTAGCTTTTGCTCGCGGCTTCACTCGCGTGTAATTTGGTCTGCCACATTAAGTTTCGTAACAGATCGTTTTAAATAAATATATATTTTTTTAACATACGAATAGCCCTACGGTACATCATCCTTGTGTAGCTTCAATGGTTTAGGTAGCGTACACCTGGCGGTTAAAGCCATACGCAGTTACCACACTGTATCGACGGAGGTGGCGTGCGCCTTAGCCGGAACTCCCCCGTGGGGTTTGGAGGCGGAAGTGCTCGCCAAAGTTTATCGGCAAACGGCAGACTTCCGGGTGGGTAGCGGCATCCGGCCCCCGCTCGAAGAAATACGCGAGTGGCGAGAGGCCGCTCGTCGAGCCACGATGGCTCGTTGATCGTCCCGGCTGGAGGCTCCACGTGCTGGCTTTGCCGCCGTGGAGGCTCTATAGCTGGTCATCGTCGAGTAGGCAGGGCGACAGCACGGGACTCTTTCCTTTCGATTGACGCAGATCCTTCCACCTGTCACCACTGCGACTGCAGTGAGGACTCGGCTCAGCACACGCTGGCGGTTTGTTCCGCCTGGGCGGCGCAGCGTGGGGTCCTCACTGCTGTTGTTGGAGGAGATCTCTCGCTACCGGCCGTCATACGCTCCATGGTCGGTAGCGACAGTTGTTTTACCGCGGTCGCAACCTTCTGCGAAGATGTAATTTCGCGGAAGGAGGCGGCGGAGAAGGCCCGAGAGGACGACCTCCACTCGGACCCAATTCGCCGCCGGCGAACCGGGCGGCAGAGGCGCGCGTAACAGCGCCTCATGCCGCCTTGAGTGAGGCCGCGGATGGACGGGACGAGTTTTCCCCTCCATCCGCTATAGTGGCCAGCCGCGAGGAGGCGACGTCCGCGTGTGCCATACGTCGCCTAAATGGAGAGTTTATCCGCAGAAGGTGCCCGCGGCAGCGAGCAGGCGCTAGGAGGGATCTGGATGTCGTAATAACAGCTGTTCCCGGATCCCTCCTATGTCAGGCGCAGAGTGGCACACCGTGTGGTTTTAGTCGGTCCGATTCCGACACACCACCCCGCCGTAAACCTCGGTGGGGTGACGGCCCGAGGGGGTTTCCACACGTTATAAAAAAAAAAAAGGTAGCGTACGCCAAGATAAATCTCAGAGGCTAGATTTTTTGCCGACTTCATTGACATTTATCGTTATATTACATAAAATCATCACAAATTGTAACCTATATGTTATTCTGATGTATAATTACTATATTACTGTAAAATTTCGTCTAAATCCGTCCAGTAGTTTTTTCGTGAAAGAGTAACAAACATCCATATTCACAATATACTCATGATATTAGTAGAATTTGTGAAGTTTTGGATAAAAGTTTTGTGTATGTAATAAACCGCTTTAAAATTAAAAGTTTGAAGAACTGAATTAAAAATCTGAATATAAAATTAATTTTTAGATAACGCAAGGTTTATTATTCACTCCAATTCTAGTTCAACATGATCTAGCGAATAATCGCTAAGCTAAATCATTGTAGCTTAGCATCCGTATAAACGGATGCTAAGTTACAATGATATTGAAGTATATTTAATAACTAAACCTTTATCAGAATGAAATGTTTTAATATAATATAAGCCTGTTCCTGTTCCTACAACGGGATTGTTATTTATCAACATTCTCTTTTTTTTCATTATATGTGCTATGATCTTTATTATATATGCTTATTGTTTAATTAATTCATTTCAAATCAATGACAAACACTAACGTCAAAATGTAAAGCTTAATTTTCTACCAATATGGATATCTCCAATATCTGGATTCATCCAAAAACGTGAATTTATAAGGTTTCCTTTTGTGAAATGGAAGTCTAATAATAGTATCTACTTACGTCTGAATCAGTAGCACCATAGCGGTAATAAACCTCTACAGAAAGCTATAGAGCATCAAACCCCTCTTTCTATCTGCACCTCTACTTGAGACGCCAATTTATTAGATACAATCAAATATCTAAAAGCATAAGCACATTGAAATACACTGAATGGTTGAAAAACAATTTATTATAATCCACTCATCATTATCCCGTGTCTAAGGAGAATGTTTCTTATTTCATTATAATGAAGACTAAATTCTATTAAAAGGCAGACGTTAATGCAGAATCCAAAGAGGGGAACCTCACGGAACTCGAAGCAGAGTGGAACACAAAGCCGATCGAAGCAGGTCAAAGGTGGCTTATTCATACGTTGTTAGCAATCTTCTTTACACCGTTTGTGCTTCATTCAAATGACTATAGATTTTTTGTTGTAATCTCAGATCTTGGAGTGTTGCTTAATGTTTTTTGATCTAATAAAATTTATAATAAAGGATGCTCTATACGTGAGCAATTAACAATATTCTTGGAAGCATGTGTAAAAACTTCTAAGTAATTCTAATTACTAACAACTAAGAATAAATCTACACTTGGATGACTGAGTTATGAATGTTATGGGTTTTTTATTAAACAGTACTGTGAATGTAAAATCATTCAAGATTATATAACGAATAAAACTAAATAAGTCTTTTTGTAATTTCATAATAAAACCTTTAATTTTCTTAAGTACTAGAGTTATTTTAGGCTAGAAATAATGATATGTGGTTTAAACTTTTATTCCGTAAAAAACAACAGATGTTCCTTATTTGTTATTGTTATATACATTTATAAATATTTATATAAGTGACTGCCCATATCAATATGCAAAAGCAACATAGCCTGTCGCAACGCACAACACTTTAATATAACGACAGAGGTCGACGTATTTATGGTACACGATGATCGGGTAGCATCGGGCCATACCGGTGAAGCAAGCAACTGACCTTTACTATGCCCTCTCCCCACCTCCACCTCCGCTCTATTCCACACCGCAGTCCCCTTATAGTTAAGTCGCATCACGAATACGCCAGCGATACCTTTTAAAGTACCTTTTAAAGCATTCACAATCCAATCTGATAGGATTTCAAGTGTCACCATTAATACTACGCATGTCTTTCACATTTCACGGTAGGGACCTTGACAGTTTGCGATGTGACATTAAAAACTAATTAGGAAACATTGTGATGTGTGAATACTCATCACGAAGTTTGATGAAGGTTACAAATTTGCATAATCGTTTTGAAACACGTGTGAAGGTATATATGACAAGGAGTTATATTAACTTTTGGTAATAACATCAAAGTTAAAACACTTTTATTTTAATATTTAAAATAAATAATAAAGTTTGTCTGATTACACACACGATAGTTTACACAACCGTTTTTTTTTAATTTAACGTTTTGTTTATTTGTTTAAAATTAGAAGTTCTCAAGCGCTCTAAGAACCTTCAAAAAGATATGCTTGTCTAAATTAAATTGCGACAAACTATGAGAAACACTATTTAAACTGTAATTAGAACATAATATATACAGACAAGTAGCAATTCAGATCAAAAGTTAATGCATAAAAACAGAAGATAAGTGGTCAAGTGTATTTTTGCTTCAATAAATAACCTGTATTTACATCTTCAAACAGGTTTGTTAAAGTGGTACTGGCATGTAACGATAACGATAATTGAGGCTATAATCCTTTTAACCTGGAGAAGCATACGAAATAATCGTAATGTTCACTATCGGTTCCAGATCGAATCAAAAAAATCTTCTACTGAATACATGAAAATTTGGAGCCTAGCGGCTTAAAGGAGTATTTTTTTAAATAAATTTGACACGTATAAATACTAAATTTGTTGAATTCGATTTAGAAAAGATGGATCGTTGAAATTGCAACATTTCATGTCAAATGTTACAAACACATATAATTGTTTGGTTAAACATTACACAATTATTATTGAACGAAAGTCAAATTTTGCAACGACTTGAGATGAACACAATAAGTATTGCATAAACTTACATCTTGAGTTTCTCATAGTGACATCTAATGCTTACGTCTGTGTCACTAAGATATTTTAAGGTTTTCTCAACAAAAACAGAAATCTTAAAACAAACAAGTTGTTTAACATTTAATTTGACATTTATGAATAAAATATAAACTAAAACGCAACTGAATCACGTTTTTTTTTAATTACAAAAATGCGTTATAAGAAACACAAGCGCATATGATGCGTACACACAATGGTTTATGCGCATTTTATGCACTTACCTTTGTCATATCATCATTATAATTCGCACGCATATTAACAGAGGTACAGTAAAGTACACAAAGAACATTTCAACCATAAAAACATGTTACCAATGATTAAAAATCTTTTTTCAAGTATATAATTGTAATTTAGTTATAATATATATATTTATAGATATATAATAACATTATAAGTATGTATATAAATTGGTTAACATAATAGGCATTGTTAATATACAGGTACCGCCTTGTTTGAGATCAGAAGGCCATATGTCTGGTGTCTAAAATCGCAGATAGATAGCCCCAGGTATGTCGGGGTTTCCTTTCTAGGCTACACCTGGCTCTCCGGCTACTGGTACCTGAGACGGTGTGTGGTTTTTGGTCGGTTCGAGACCGACATAACCACCGGAAGGTGGTATCCGAGGGGATTGCCACATAGAAAGAAAACGGTGTCTTAAGTTATTATTATAATAATCGCGCATAAGCGCGTACGTACGTGCCAGTAAGCACCCTAATAATAAACTAATTAGACCATTCATGATTTTTTTATATTTTATTACAGTTTCACTGCTTATCTCGTTGGCCTGACGGTTAGCGTATGTGACTGCCGATCAAGAGGTCTCGGTTTTGATTCCCAGGCCAAACCCAAAAAGTGTTAATGTTTTTTTCGATTAAAGGAATGCTTAATAACAGCCCAGAGCTTGGAAGTTAGGGTCTTAACCCCCGTGCTTCAAAGCGCACGTAAAACCTTCGGTCCTGCGCGTGATCGCTCCCCAGTCGTGTCGGAGAACCGTCCCATTGGATTGCGAGAGTAGGGAACAAAAAGTGCACCTGAGATTGCGTACACACTTGCTCACTAAAATATCTCCTACGTTGTTGGCTGGTCTCCATAGCGACTCCCAAATTGGCTAGGAGAATATCAACAGCATCACACGAAAACTAAAGCGTAACTGCAATTTATCACTTACAGCAAAGGAGTGTGCTAGATATATGCGATAAATGACCTACACGTACTCTCTTGAGAATTAAAAAGACAATTAACGTTTCAAATTACAGTTTAATGCAGAACTCTGATATAACTCTATATAGAAAAAAATATCGATTTAATGGATGTTTTGGAAATTTAAACTATAGTTCTACTTAAAACGTCACATCGTCCACACCCGAGTCAAGAAACAAGTTCCATTTTTGACCTCAAAATTTTCAATTCCTTTGATCGTTTATTTGCCGCACAAAAAGTAACTTAACAAAATTTTAACACTTACTACCCTCATTGAAGGCTATGAGGTTTAAATATGGATTACCCATAGATTTGAAATCTTAACTTTACCCTCAAAACACTCATACATCGGAAAGTTGTAGTTGGGACTTAGAAAATTTATCGTTCAGAAAAAAATGTAAGTAAGTTTTAGTTTTTATTTAAGACTTTTTTCTGCTGCGACATTTTGTAGTACTTTTACCGATTTATTATGATATTTTTATAACAATAATTTGGAAGACTAAATTAAAACAAAAAGGTTTTTTCTAATAATTTGAAATTTTAAACTAATTGAAAAAACTTCAAAATCTACCAAAATGCTGTCTTTGAGTACTAAAAAATGACAAAAAAGAAAAAATAAAAAAAAAAAATTTTTGAACTATCCGATTTGGTATGGAATACTCCTCTACATAAAAGGAGTGGGGGTAAATTTAATGGGGGTTACATCATAATTATGCGGTTTTTGAGGTTCAAAGCCGTATAGGATAATTTTTTTTTGGTTTGAGGTTCTTGAGGGTCAAATGTTGATTCTATAGTTCTGATTTTACCCTCAAAGTTGTAAAACCGTCCGTAAGTAGGATTTTGACGTAAAAACTGAGACTACTTTCTATGTTAAATCCAATCTAAAAAAAAATCAAGCTGACCCTCGAAAACCTCATTGAAGATTTTGAGGGTAAAATATGAATTTACTTTTTGACTCGGGCAGTGTAACGGGCCTAGCATCTGATAACAAACTTAATAGTTTCGTAGGTTAAGCGTGTCGTTTTGATCAGGAAAAAATTGACGACCTTGTGAATAACGTAAAACTGAGTTGTGAAATTTAAATATATCAATATAATATTAAATTTTAAGAAACAAGGTCATTGGTACAATGACAAGATCTATAGACAGACTGTCTTATGCATACAATTATTTTTTGGCACAAATAATTAAACTGTAGAAAAGGAATAATTATGCACCACCAAACTCACTCGCTTGGATACTTTGTGTAACTAGTGATGGACTTCCTGTACCAACGACCGCAGCACGGCCAGGGAAAGTGAGCAATTTACGCAACACTTGCTGATGCTCTAAAAAAATAACACCTACTTGCATCGAACACTAAATATTAAGGTAACACAAAGTGAATCTCATCACTCATCTCTCATCAGAACTCTTTTTTCGAAAACGGGCATATAAGAAAAGCGTTTTCACTTCAATTATCTAGGTTTACTAGCACCACGTGTAGTTCACTGTACTAACAAATTTCTTGATATTTTATGTTTTACATATCACGTCTCAAGTGTTTTGTATCACTTAAAACTATAAGGTTACTTGTTGATGCTCAAATTTTCCATATAGAATATTTGCATTCGTTAGTATTGCATGGAAATTATGTAATAGTGAACTCGGAGACCTCTTCAGACGGATTTTAGAAACGTTGACCGTTACCCCTTTCTCTTAAGACACTGCGATGATATCTAGAATTCTCTTGAGTGTGGTAACAAAACCATTTATCATGCTAGTCTTTAAGTTTTTATGACTTGAGATGCATCGTGTACGGCAACATGACAATGATTAATTTTTAAGTTTTATACTTCAACCCGTGAAAGTAAGACGATTATCCATAATGAATCAACAGTTATTTCTTTAGACTTCCATTATTTTGTATTGTTCTTATACGGTATGGTATATAATTATTTATATTATTTAGTTTATAATTTAAATAAACAAGCTATTAATAAGCAGATTATATTAAAAATGAACTTTTGAATCAAATCAATTAAAAGTCAATCATGACACCGTTTATAATATTGATACCTTCGGTTATACTTCAGTTTGAACGATGTTTTAATCGGGGCGTTACATCGATCGAGGTCACGGATGGATAGGGCTGTTCGTGACCACGATTGGTAATATTGAAAAATTAAACATAATGATAAATTACAATGTACACGTTAAAGAAACGCTTAAACATTTTGCACATTATTTAACCATAAACTCGACGAACTATATAACATCTGCAAACAAATCCGTATGAATAAATTGGCTCTTGTATTTCTGTCGTGTTCTTGTAAGGCCGCATATAGGATGCCGTAAACAGTGACTGAAATGCGCTAAAAGAAAATGTACAAAGATATTCTATTCATAGATTTCTATTTACACCTGAAGTTGATAAACGTAAATGAATCTGTTTTATTCATTGTGTCTGTGTATTTACAGACCCGAAAATTTGAGAATAATTTTCAGTGTATAAAGAAACCGAAAGGTAGAAGAAACAATTAAATTTCTATAGGGTAAATAATTATGTTGTTGCAAGAATTTACCATAGACAGAGACGCGTTACTGTAACTTATATTTATTGTATGAAAAATTGTCAATTTATTTTAATTAATTGATTCCAATTTTAAGAAGCATTCAAATTGGATTCAATTCAATACGTTTTCTAACGTTGAAATCGTGGGAAACACTTTTATCAGTTATGGAATTTCATCTTACATTTGTCATTTTTACTTGAATGTTCACTCTTTAACATTAGTTTTTACAGAGTTAACCATCATGAGCAGGATGTCGCGATATACAGAACGTGAGAACACGATTCTATCTTAATAAGTTTACCCACGATTCAGATACACCAAAGAAACTTAATGTGTCGTAATAATATAACTTAAAACTGATATAATCATGTATTCTTGTAAAAAAATTAATTGGTTTCTTTTCTTGTTATGTTATATTGATTTATAAGCGTTGAAGAAAAAGATATTGTATCTGCATCATAACTTAAATAATATTATTATTTTATAAGAACTTTAAATGTAACCTATTTCGTAACAAATTACATTAAATGGGCAATCTAGTCAATAAATATAATGCCACTAGTGTTGCAAAAAGCTAACAAAAGTTGAACTGAGTGGTTGGAGTACATGAAAACCAACTATGTGAGAAAATAAAAGCTAAAATGTTTTAAAACACGATAGCTGTATGAAATGAAGCAGATTGCACGGAGCACAAAGTTTCACTACACTATACACAAATTCAGAGAGGTCTTTGAAAGAAAAATATTAAATTTAATTACTTCCTAGTGTCTCTTAGGTAATTACTTTAAGTGCAAAGAGGTAAAAGTTTTAGTACAATTTCTTTGAAATTAGATCTGGTTATGAAAACTTTACTTGTTATCTGTTTACGCCGACTTACTTTGTTTTGTAAATGGTTCGACTGTTTTGTATGTTTAAATTTTTCATTTAAACAAGTGTGCGTTAAAACTAAGTTCAAACATAACGGGAACAAAACTAACTACTGGTTATTACATATATTAACAAAATAAATAGTTAACTTTACTCTTAAAATTTATTTTCACATACCATCATGAGAAGCACGCATCCAAAAAAACTGTAATTGCTTGTGAGACAAAACCAGATGTAACTCTAAGAAAACATGGTATCATCCAATCTAGACAGCACTGGAATGTCTACATAGAAAGTCACACAAAAAGTATATAAACGTTCATCTCCGCACAGTTCATACATGCCCACTATTACACAAGTAGATTGTTGCATAAATCCTTTCACTGGTTCTGTGAATCTAAGCTACACCTAAGCTGATGTATTCTTCACCTACACGTATGTGTTATATTTCAGTTCAGAGTTCATTAAAATAAAAGTCAGACCTGATAACAATAGAAAAGGTGAATGATCTTAAATTATTCTTAGAATATCTTAGTAATGAATTCAAATTAAATTTATGCGCATATCATTATTAAAACTGAAATTTTTCAGGGTTAATTGTTGCTACACTTTCTCCAACATATATTACCACGTAAATAAGCTAAATTGTGATACTTTTCATTTTCAATGTGAACAATTCCGTGTAGTTTCTAAAGCGTATGAAGTAAACAGCAACCGTAATATATGTTTTCAATTGACTCTTATCACACTGTATTAGTGCACAAAACAATAAATGATGTTTGAGTATTTATATTCATATTTTTTAAGTATGTAGACTAATATAGAATTCCTAAAGTTTTTTCCCTACGGAGAAGTTAGAATAAATTTAGGTAAGTGATAATTAAACCACATGAAAATTGAAGGAATTGAAATTCTGCAGGATCTTTTTAGAAAAATAGAAATTTGAAACTTTTCTGTGTATGATTATGGTACAGGCCAGGTTCCACAGTATGTTTTTATCTGTACATGATGTAGTTTACAGAAAAATCGTGACTGCTACTGCCTTGAATTAATGAATCGGCTTTGGTCAAAGGTTAGGAAGACATCTACCCTGACTTTGATGTGCCAATGGTTTGTTATTTTAAAGAGCCTTTATTAATTACATTTTACTCGATAAGTATACGAGATACCATTAAACATCTGTTTTAAAAATTCATCGGTATCGAATGTACTCTTAGTGTCGCTAAGTGTAAGTTGACGGAATGGAAAGCAGCTCAAACACGTCTAGCTTCAGAAAACCTGGGACCCGTATAAATCTATTTATCTCGTTTGGCCAAAATGTAGAGTATTAAAATTTTTGAATTTCCAAAAGGTTATATAATGATAATTTTAACATTATGAAGCCGTTTGTATGACGGGCAGAGATTGGGTTTCTTTTTCTTTTTAAGATATTGCCAAAGTGAGTACTTTGCCTGATGGAAAGCAAGAATAGAATCCATTATGAAATCACCATACTCATTGCAGATGCAGACAATGCAGTATGGTGACCCAGACTACGGTAGCCTAGTGAGATGCTTTTTCACGTCCCGCTTGGGAACGTAAAACGCATAACAGTCATATCGTGGCAACGAAAGGCTCATACTACTGCAGGGTTGACAGTTACTACTATAACTGCCACCGCTACAGCAATGAACTTCCGGTCTCTGATGATGATGATGATGACGAATGATGACTGTAGATCAATAATCAAGTTAAGTATGATCAATGATTTTTTAAAACCGAATTACAAAAGTATGATGATTAGATGTATCTGAGGGTACTCTGGGGCTGTCGAGATTCTAAAATAGTTTAAACATTAAGAACGAAGCAACATACTGGTAAAATTATATTTGAATAATATTGTCAAAATGCACAAACTTGCTTTGAACTATATTCATAGGTGTGTGGCCGATAAGACTGAAATCTGTAAATCGAACTCAGTGTTTCGAATGTCGCTTCCTTGTTAGACGACGTTCTCTAAACAAAGTGAATTCTAAACTGGTATAACAAACAGACGTGTGTTGGCTCAATTAAACAGAGACGTCCACAGTCAGAATGAGTTTTGAAGTAAACAGCAGTTGTTAATTAAATTATGCACCTATACACAAACACGGTGGGAGTCGTAAATCTAATTTCAACGGTTTTATCGCCTCTGTTCCCGACACTCAATAACCTGAGGCACCTACACATGAAAACAATAGTAATTTCAAAACTGGTTGTAAAACATAAAATTTATCGTTTGAGTTAAATGTCAAAAGATTTTTAGTTCTCTTAGAATATTAAGAAATTTAAAAATAAGAACATGAAATGCTTTGAGAGGAGGTTTTTTTTTGGATCGGATTCAGAGGTGTGACTCTTTTATATTCCTATATTATTGTAACATACGTGTATTACAAAACCTCGTTAATCTCCGTAGAAATTAACCAATACACGGTAACAACATTGAGTTGAGTAGGAAACCCTTCGACCAATCAACTCGTCTTGTGTTCCGCTTTTCCGTTATACTTGTTGTTTTCTAATTATCTACCCCGATCACATTCAAAACCAAGTCGGCATTGGCATACAAAATGTTCCCAATTAAAACACACACACAGAGACAAACGGCACTTCAAAACAAACTCGAGTTTAATGCCTCCAGATTGAAAGTTAATTAGATTTCAAATTCCTCCTGTAGGGTGAATGTAGCAATTGGAGGCTAAATTAATATGAACGAACAAGGCGAAACAATATCAAATTCGAGTATTTCTATTCCTGAAGAGAATTTCACTCTTTAATAAATTTTGACGTTGTTTAAAAGCAAAAATATTTTCTTTATGTAAATATACTAGTACTATTAAATTATTTACCAATAAGATCGCATGTATTTATGTGTATCGTGATGCATAGCCAATCAATGTCTTTTATTTAAAAAAATGAAACTTCTTCATAATCGTGACTGAGGGTGAAAGTAATTGCCAAGCATAATATGGCATTGAATACAATACATCCTAACCTTGTGAATCAATCGAATGATCACTGTGCGTGACTTGTTATTAACAGGATTTGATTTTGCGAAGATCCGCAATGACGTCATGCTGACTCATGCTTGACGAGGTGAATCGAAGATGTTTAAACATGTGGATACTCCTCACATATTGCTATTAGACATGTAAGATACAGTACTAACTGTGTATAATTAGTAATAATAATAACAAAATGGTGTTTTATACGGAATGGTTATTCCTGTTTGTAACCGCTTCTTAGATATCAGATTGGGTCAACACGTGCAAATGGGAAAGAAACAACGGTCTATCAATGGCTAAATTATATGATTTTGGATAAATTTTAGGGATACCTTTTTAGTTTGGAAGATTGTTATCACTGACTAAAGAGACATGCAACATCAGCTGTCACATCAGAATTAAATATGTCAGAAAAAGCATACATGGTTATTAAATGAGTGTACTAAGGAAAGTTTTAATTTCGTTATCGTTTTAATTATTTTACAAAATACAACTATTTATATTTGTCTAACCTCGATTCTTCGAAAGACTTAATCAATTCAATTGCATATGTAAAACACATTAAATAAAATTATCACCGTGTCTTATTCTCAGGTCACGATACCGTGGTGACAAAGCAGGTTTTTTTCTAATGTGTACCGTTAAATCCAGATAAACAAGAATGACTTAAAAATTATGACTATTTGAGAAAGGAAACAAATTGAACATTATTAAAACTTTAGTCAACATATTATAAATTAATAAAGATTAATGACTGATGTAAAATAAACAGTTAAATGCACGTATTATATAAAAGTTAAAGACTACACTTAAAATTTGTTTTGATTATAAAATAAAATAAACCATAAATCAAAATAAAATAGATTTGAGTTATTTTGTTTGCAAATCTTAAATAACCGTAATGATATTTATTAAACAAATGAATCAATATCTTCCTCGTCACCCTAATTCGCCACTTTTGTCGAGAAGAAAAGATGAGTTGTAATGAAGCTTTGCCAAGTGATATAATCCAGTCACATCGGATCATTGAGCAATTTATCATGGGAAACTATCGTCGCAAAAATATGTGAGTCATTATAACGTTATAATGGTTCACATATTTTTGCGACGTAATACTAAAACAGTTTTACTTCACGACATGAAATATCAACTTCTAAATTAGAGCTATTTACTACGGCTGACATTTATGTATAATTTACTTACATACACATAACATCAATCAAACTTTTAACATATCTAAAAGCTAATGGCGTAAAAAATGTACCAAAAATCAACAACGAACACGCGAGGTGTCATTAATCGAAGATGACAAGCGATAACATTGTGTTGCGAGCACCGTCATCAACTTAATAAAGGTTTAGGTCCACTAAATGAACAACATATTACAAACATTATTAAATCAGACCTACAGTAACTGTATTTCTCACCATTAATATAAATGAAGCGATATAGTTTTGAATTTAAATTACAAGTTTTGAATTTAAAGTAGGTCTTGTAGACCATTCATAATACATATGTATGACTACGGCAATAGTTTAATTTGAAACTATTTCAATGAATACAAAATAGTTATTGAACTTTTCCTTTTGGTTAACGATTAAAAAACTGTTAGATTAAGTAAATAAAACGGGTATTTACGACAGTGAGTCAATACAAGAGTCGTCTACTGTCTGACTCTCGTGACCTGCGTTCAGGCACTAGCCCTGGTACAACTTTAGGATATTTTCGACTAAGTATTATAAGAAAAATAAAATAAGAAAAAAATAAAAAACATGAACATAATAATCTGAACATTATCATTTTAAGCACGCCCCCACTTGATATGGTATGCTTGAGCACACATTTTATATACCAAATAAATAACAACAAATTTTACAGAAACATCGTATAAAAATAGCTTTGACTTGAAAAACATTGTGCTTTATAAATAAAAATGCCTAAAGTTCAAAAAGGTTTTCTCATTCGCAATAAGTAATATCTCTTAAGGTAACGAGTTACACAATGAAGGCTGTAAAACGACCGCGGCAAGTATCAAGTAACGTACGACCAGCTACCGTGTCCGTTGTACTAGACTCGTGAACTTGAATGAGAGTTCTAGTTCCATACTGTTATTATAGTAATGACGTATCGCTTAAGTACACTGATATTATTGAAGAGTCCATTTTTTTTTATCTAAATATAAATATGATGTGATAAATGTTTATTTACTTTCTGTATGCTTCAATAACTCAAATTTCTCCAGTAGTTGAGCTCAAGTTTAGATACAATATGCCACACGCTGCAACGAAGGTCTTCGTTAATTTTATGCAATCAAAATACATCACAGCGGAGCTTGGCAGGTGCAACAAATTTAACATATTTATTTAGGAAAAAAAATTGTAAAAGTAAAGTTATAATTGCGATAATAAACAGATCATTTTAATATAAACCTTATTGATAATGAAAATTGACATATGATGGCTCAATTTAAAAAAAAAACAAAGGAACGAATGCCGGGGCTTAGAACCTTGCCTTATTATATATGTGTTATAATTTACCTAATATAATAGAATGAGCACACTACCACCATCTCAATGGCACTACTATTATATTTTAAAAATTTATGGTTTTAGTTCAACTATAAAACTAAAATAAACTATCTAGAGTGTACGATAAAGTAGGCTGTAGATCATTATGCTGGCACCCTTAGCAGTAAGCCAGTAAATATTAACGCAAGTAAAACTGTTAGAAACGCTTAGCATACTACAGAATTAGAAAAAGTTACGCAACGTAGTAATACTAATAGCACTGCCAATATAAATACGTTCTTTTTTATGAAGGTTAACAATTTCCATAGAAAGCCTATTACATATCCATAAAACAAAAGAAAGCTACCCATAAAACATAACTCTTTTAGGTTGTTTTAATCTTTAATAAAAATGCTTTCCTCCACGACTTTTGCCTTCCCGTTGATCATAAAAAACGACACGATCCTGCTATTGGCTGAATCGCAGAACGTTTATACGCAATAAAGCCTATTTCTTTCACAAGTATATCTTTCAGAATTCATTTTATGGCTGTCTCATTGGTAGCTTAAGAGAAATCAGTGTTTTGTAGGGAGAGCTTTTGAAATTTCAATGAGAAAGATTCTTCTTTAGATAACGACGAGTTAAGCGATTTAGCTTAATCTGTAAAAAGTCTTGGTTCTTAGTTTAAAATCTTTTTCATCATCATCAACAGCCTTTAATAGTCCACTACTGGACCTAGGACTCGCCTTAGAAAAGAGGTATTGGCCTACTCTACCATGTTGGAGGCTTGTGTTTTCCTTCTTTTGCAGTGTTATTATCCTGTTAAGTTATATGCAGTAGTAAAATATTTTTGGTACATATTTTGTCATCGTATTACACTCAAATTCTGAAGAATTGTCAGATATGACGTCCCTATCCAGGGTAGATCAAGTTAAACTAAACCGCATTTTATCACTAGTAAGTATTTTATTGTTATTTGGCTACTCCGCTTGTGATAAATTCTTGAAAAAAGGAATTAAAATAATTACGGTGAAGTTATAAAGTGTAGAAACTGTCTTCGTTGTGACACATGGAAACAATTTACACATCCTTATCAACAAAATACAGTAAGGTCTACATGAGAAAATGTGGCTTGGAAATCTAGAACCAAAATAAAAGTTAATAAGATAATCTTGAGAATCGTGGTAGTTTAGAAGTCTGCCTTGCTGTAGTAAGCATTTTATTTAAATTTATGTTATAAAATAAAATTTCATTGGTTAAGATGATCATCATTATCATCAACAGACTTTTATAATCTACTGCTGGATAAGGGCCTCGCTTTAGAAAAGAGGTTTTAGCCTACTACACTGCGCTGGGTAGACGGGTTAGTATAAGGTTTGTATCAAGTTTTCCTTCTCTTTGTAGTGATGTTTCCTGCATTGCTTCCTTACTTGCCTCTTGCGACACCCATAGGATGAATACGGATGGTGACATTCTGTATTCTTAATCTGTCACCACACGGAAAAATACGTTAAGATATTCACCGGTTATCAATGCAAAGAGTCTTTAAAGTTTTAGTATAAAAGAAACAATTAAAATATTGAAATAACGTTTATATAATCGATTTAAATTTATTCTCTTAAGTAGGTATTGGAGACAAAATACTTAGATGACATTAAATATTAATACATAAGAACGATCAATTCTCTAAATGAAGTTATACGTTTGTACTGTCTCTATGTACGAAAATAAAGATATTCTAATTCAGCATTAGAACCTACACTATCATTAATGTACATACATACATAAAATCACACCTATTTCCACGAGGCGTAGGCAGAGGCATATAAAACACTCACTCGTCGACAGTGTTTTGGTTCCACGTAATAAGTTGCGATCCGATTGCTGCTAATCGCAATGTTTTGTTGCCAGAGCCTCGTCCGTAGACCAACAGGTGTACCACTTGTAGGTGAGGTTGACTTAGGGCCTTAAGTTCTTGGGGTGCTGGGCTAGAAAACCTCCACGTGGTGCACCCTGGAAACGTTGGCGGTGGTGGTGTTCATCACTGCCAACGGCTAATATTCTAGCACGAAGAGGAAGCCATTTTCTTCGGAATTCGGCCGAAACTTGGTCCAACAGAGCGGGCGTTTCTGTCGGATCCTCTGTTGGTTCTTCGCTCTTCGGAGCAATGAGGAGGAAAACCTCGGTAAAAAATCACGATGGTGGGACCCTTTCTAGGGTCGGAGTTCCTCCGCTTTCAGCGGCGGAAAAGAAGGACGGGCTCGGTGTGTACTCACACTACCACCGAGCAGGCATCAGGAGACGCTGTCTCCCTGCCGCCGTCGGCATATCGTAGTCCCGAAAAGAGTGTCGTGGTTATGCCTCGCGACTCCGATCGGGGACGAGGGTCTTGGCTTAGCCGCCCGGACTGCGAGGAAGAAAACCTCTATAAAAAATTACCCCGAATCCCGTGTTCTGGTGCGTGACCAGGGGATGCATGGCTGATGGGTAGTTCAGTCGCAAGCGCACCCCCAGCCGAGGCACCTGCGGACCCCTCGGTTGGGCACAAATTTACGCTTGCCCGGGTATTGGGGGATCTCTGCCCGGGTCGACCTTTAGTTCTCCCCCACGCGTGGGAACAATTATGGATACAACTTACAATAAAAGAAACGAAGAAAAGAAGGAGATGGAGAAGAAAAAGGAGAAGAATAAGAAGGGGAACGAAACGGCAAAAGAACGTGAGACGCCAATCTCATTAGGGTTCACTGAAGTTAGTCTTGCTTCCGGAAGCCTGAGGAGATCGAATCGGTTACGTTCGAAATCCGCCGTTCCGACAGACAGAGGTGACTCCAGTGCAACAACTGAAGCATTGGAGCTAATGGAGGTAGAAATCCGCGATAATCGGAAACGCGGACGCTCCACAGACGAAGAAGGTGAAAATTGTCAGGAGTGGTTGCCGACCAAAGTGGCTACTAGCCGCAGAGGAAGGTCACGCACTCCAGTCTCAGTTCCCTCAGGCTCCCTTTTCTCTAAGGCGGCAGCCTATAGGAGAGTCAGGGTGGAGGGTGAATGTGTAGTGGAGGAGGAGATCGTAGATCTGCTCCAAAAAATTCGGGAACCAACGGTAGAGGATTCTGAAGCCCAGGACCCGGTGTCCCTGCAGGAGAGGGCGAACGTAGCTGTGGCCATTATCAATAAAGTGGCCACAAAATCTACAAACCTTAAGGGCCCATTCGTTAGGGCCCTTAAGGACTCCTCCTCCGCTATCGCAGAGGTTGTCACAACCCTCATTGGTGATGTGGCTCGCCTTCAGGCGGCTAACGACCGCCTGACGGGACAGGTGTCTGAGCTCAGCAGTCAGTTTGCACATTTTAGAGCACAAACGGAACACCCTGAGCGGCAGGGCCCAGCTTCAGAACGGTTGGCGCCTAATCACGGTCCTGATGACGTCTCTGATGCCCACCTACGCCAAGTACTTGACGCAGTGGGACATATGTTGGACGGACGTCTCGCGGGACTGGAGGCGAGGCTGCCTCCGGCCCCCGTAGTTCGCCCATCACTAGCAGCGGATAGGGCGAAGACTAAGTCGCAGCCGGCTCCACTTCCCGTTGCAGATGGTCGAGTGTCATATGCGGCGGCAACACTTGCGTCCACCTCGAAATCAGGTCGAGCAACAAAAGCGGCAACAAAGAAGGCTGTAGCAAAAATAGCTGCATCTGAAACCCGCCCTAAGATCGCCGCAAAAACGAGGGCAGAGTTCCCGCCGCTTCCCACTCCGACACCTGCATCTGACCCCTCCACGTCTGCCCCGTCCACCGATGGATGGAAGGTAGTCGGGGGGACTAAAAAGTCCCGAAAGCGCGATAGGAGGACTGCCAAGGACGCAGCATCGACTCCGCAGTCGCCACCGGTGGTAGTGGTTAAGAAGACGAAGCCACGGAAACTACAGCCGCCTAAAACTGCGGCTGTAGTAATTACAGTATCGCCGGAGGCGGCTAATGGGGGGCTGTCCTATGCTGCTGTTTTCAAGAGGGCCCGGGACAGTCTCGCCATGAATAATTTTGGGACAGTAGGAGTCAGAATGCGCCTCGCCCAGACAGGAGCTCGAGTCCTCGAGTTCCCTGGTGCCGAAGGCGCAAAGAGTGCGGACACGTTTGCCGATAAGCTGCGGGGTATATTTGAGGCCACGGATGGTGTAAAGATCGCCAGGCCTACCAAGTGCGCGGAGCTGCGCGTTTCGGGCCTGGACGATTCGATAACGGCCGAAGATGTCCGCGTTGCAATAAGAGAGAAGACGGGATGCAACGCGGACAACATTAGAGTCGGCACCATCCGCCCCGGTCCAGGAGGACTTGGCGCAGTGTGGGTGAGCTGTCCCGTAGCGTCGGCCAAAATTTTGGGCGACGCTGGCAGACTTCTCGTCGGTTTCGTGAGCGCTAGGATCACAATCCTGGCGGCGAGACCGATGAGATGTTACAAATGTCTGGCATCGGGGCACACACGCGCCAAGTGTGTAAGTTGCATTGATTGCAGCGGACTATGTTTCCGTTGTGGTCGACCGGGGCACAAGGCGGCAGATTGTTCTGCCGCCCCTCACTGCCCCGCGTGTGCGGCGGGTAACAAACCCGCTAATCACCAGATTGGGCAGGGGGGTTGCAAACCTCCCCGCAATTCTCGACAAGCGTCGGGGGCTAGCCAGTCGGCCCAGGCTGCCCCCGATGTCGTCCGCACGCCGGCATCGTCGCCCATGGAGGAGGTTGTAGAGACGGTCGAGTAATGGCCCAAGTCTCCAACCTCTTGGTCCAGACGAACCTGAACCACTGTGCCGCGGCGCAGGACCTTTTCCTGCAAACCATGGCACAGTGGTCGATCGGTGTTGCCGTAGCCGCGGAACCCTATTACGTTCCTCCCCGTCCAAACTGGTTGGGTGACCGGGACGGTTCCGTGGCAGTCGTCGGCTCCACGGCGGCTCATTCCCCGCCCTTGTCGCTAAGAGACAAGGGCACTGGATATGTTGCTGCCGAGTGGGGGGGAATCACCGTATATGGTGTTTACTTCTCCCCCAACCGGAGTTTGAGCGACTTCGAGGTTTTCCTTAACAACTTGGAAACCTCGATGCGGCGTCTAACGTCTGGGCACGTCTTAGTGCTGGGGGACTTCAACGCAAAGTCCATTGCGTGGGGTTCCCCCAGGACGGACGCTAGGGGCGAAGCCGTAGAGGAGTGGGCGGCCTCGGTGGGCCTCTGTTTACTAAACAGGGGCTCCACCAACACGTGCGTGCGACAGCAGGGAGGGTCGATAGTGGACCTTTCGTTCGCTACCCCTGCCCTCGCCGCACGAGTAAGGAACTGGCGTGTCCTGGAAGAGGTTGAGACGCTCTCGGACCATCTCTATATCCGATTTGAGCTCTCCCGGTCCCAGGACCCCAGAAGGGGTCACATGGCGCGGCGTCCTTCTCGCTTTCCGCGGTGGGCTGTAGCTAAATTGAACAGGGACCTACTAGAGGAGGCAGCCATCATTCACTCTTGGCTGTCTCCGCAGGCTCCGACCGAGGAGGTCGATATGGGGGCTGGTCGCTTTCGCGATGTAATTACGCAAATCTGCGATGCGGCCATGCCCCGCATCCGAGGTTGTCGGCCTCCACGGAAGGAGGTTTACTGGTGGTCCCAGGAGTTGGCGGACCTCCGCGCGGCCTGTACTCGTGCCCGGAGGTCCTACACTCGTAGTCGGCGGCGACACCGCGAAGAAGGCAGGGAGGACCAGCTTCATGAGGAGTACCGAGAGGCGCGGAAAACTCTGAAGCTGGCCATCAGCCGCGCCAAAGAAGTTAAGAGAAAGGAGATGCTGGAGAGTCTCGATCGTGACCCCTGGGGTCGCCCTTATTGTGCGGTGCGACAAAAGCTCCGCACGTCGGGCCCCCCCCTTACAGAGACACTCCAGCCCAGCTTCCTGCAGGAAGTGGTCGAGGGCCTTTTCCCGCAGCGGGTGGAGCACACACCCCCGTCGATGGCCTTCATGGTCGCAGACGGCGGGGGACACGAGGACAATGTTCCGCCCGTTGGGGAATCGGAGATAGGGGCGGTTGTTCTACGGATTCGCTCTAAGAACACCGCCCCTGGGCCAGATGGGATACCTGCCCGAGTATTGGCACGAACCCTCGACCACATGTCGGATCGTCTCAGGGAGGTCCTGAACGCCAGCTTGCTGTCCGGACGCTTCCCTGAGTGCTGGAAAAGCGGGAAGCTGGTCCTATTAAGGAAGCCGGGACGGCCAGCCGAATCGGTAGCGGCCTATAGGCCCATCGTGTTGCTGGACGAGGCGGGAAAAATTTTTGAGAGGATACTCTCTGCCCGCATCGTCCGGCACCTCCGCGAGGTGGGCCCCGATCTGTCGGACGCCCAATTCGGTTTTCGAGCGGGGCGTTCGACAGTCGATGCTGTGTTGCGCCTGAGGACCGTTACCGAAGAGGCAGTGGGCTGTGGCGGCGTGCTGTTGGCGGTGTCATTGGACATAGCCAACGCATTTAATAGTCTGCCATTTAGCTGCATCAGGGAGGCCCTCCACTACCACGGGGTGCCAGAGTACCTGAGGCGGCTTGTGGCAGACTATCTACAGGAGCGTACTGTCATGTACGAGGACCGAAGCGGTGTTCTGAGGCGACGGCTCATGTCGTGCGGTGTTCCGCAGGGGTCTGTCCTAGGACCACTCCTGTGGAATGTGGGGTACGACTGGGCCCTTCGAGGTCGCCTCCCCCCCGGGCTGGGCGTAATTTGTTACGCCGATGACACATTGGTCACGGCCCGGGGAGTGAACTTTCAAGAGGCAGCACGCCTGGCCACCACGGGAGTTTCTCTGGTGGTCGGGCGTATTGAGGCGCTGGGTTTGCGGGTGGCCCTGGATAAGACGGAGGCCCTTTTGTTCCATGGGCCCCGTCGTGGTCCACCTTCCGGCGCCTCCATCGTAGTCAATTCGGTCCTCGTACCGGTTCAGGCCCAGATGAAGTATCTGGGCCTGATCCTCGACGGCAGGTGGCTCTTCGACGAGCACTTCCGACAGCTTTCTACAAAGCTGGTCGGCGCTGCTTCTGCCCTTGGGCGACTTTTGCCCAATCTGGGTGGAGCTAGCGTGGCGACGAGACGGCTATACACGGGGGTTGTCCGGTCAATGGCGCTGTATGGTGCACCGGTGTGGGCGGCGGCTCTGACCGCCCAGAATAGGGCTCGCCTCTGGCGCCCTCAGAGGATATTGGCGGTTAGAGCCATACGCGGTTACCGCACCGTATCGACGGAGGCGGCGTGCGCCTTGGCAGGAACACCCCCGTGGGATTTGGAGGCGGAAGTGCTCGCCGAAGTTTATCGGCGAACGGCTGACTTCCGGGCGGGTACCGGCATACGCCGCCCGCCCGAAGAGATACGCGAGTGGCGAGAGGCCGCTCGTCTAGCCACGATGGCTCGTTGGTCGTCCCGGCTGGAGACTCCACGTGCTGGCTTTGCCGCCGTGGAGGCTCTCCAGCCGGTCATCGCCGAGTGGGCAGGGCGACAGCACGGGACCCTTTCCTTCCGACTGACGCAGGTCCTTTCCGGGCACGGTTGCTTCGGGAAGTATCTGCACTCGGTCGCCAGGAGGGAATTGAGTCCCGCCTGTCACCACTGCGACTGCAGTGAGGACTCGGCTCAGCACACGCTGGCGGTTTGTTCCGCTTGGGCGGCGCAGCGTGGGGTCCTTACTGCAGTTATTGGAGGAGATCTCTCGCTACCGGCCGTCATACGCTCCATGGCCGGTAGCGACAGTTGTTTTACCGCGGTTGCAACCTTCTGCGAAGACGTAATTTCGCGGAAGGAGGCGGCGGAGAAGGCCCGGGAGGACGACCTCCACTCGGACCCAATTCGCCGCCGGCGTACCGGGCGGCGGAGACGCGCGTACCAGCGTCTCATGCCGCCTTGAGTGTGGCCGCGGATGGACGGGACGGGTTTTCCCCTCCATCCGCTATAGTGGCCAGCCGCGAGGAGGTGACGTCCGCGTGTGCCGTACGTCGCCTAAAAGGAGAGTCTTATCCGCAGATGGTGCCCGTGTGAGCGGGCAGGCGCTAGGAGGGATTTGGATGTCGTAATAACAGCTGTTCCCGGTCCCTCCTATGTCAGGCGCAGAGTGGCACACCGTGTGGTTTTAGTCGGTCCGATTCCGACACACCACCCCGCCGTAAACCCCGGTGGGGTGACGGCCCGAGGGGGTTTCCACACGTTAAAAAAAAAAAAAAAAAAAAAAAAAAAAAAAAAAAAAAAAAAAAAGGGCCTTAAGTTCTTACTGAGAACCATTAATATTATGATTAATGAAATGTTTAAACCAATTGTTTTCAATCCTTATGTCAAAAGAATAAGGAAAACGATTTAACGCATTTTCAAACACTGATATTCAGTCCATTGTTTCTGAGTATGTCACCTGTTAAAATTACACATTTGCAATAATATTTATATTTTTTGTCTTCAAATTTGAATGGACAATATTATCTCAGTGCGTATTATTGTTATATAGCGTTTATTATACTATTAAAGTATAACAGTCGTAATCGACTCTTAAAAGTTATCTTGGCATATCTATGGATGATATCATGATTATACTATCAAAGTTAAAATTACTAATGAACGAAGATACTCATCTTATAAAGATGTACTAAACATTTTGTCTATAGGTAGAAAAATAAACATTTTATTTGGTCTCATTTATAAAATTAAATGGTTTCGACCAATCCAAATTAATTTAAATGAGTATCGTATAATGATGAAGATTTACGGTAACATAATTTATGACACAGAATAAGTTCATTTTATTCTGTTCACATAAATTATGTTGTTCAGTTGACAGTTTTTAGAATAGCAATAAATATATTTGAATATTAAAAATAGACGAATGTCGTATTAAAAAAAAACAGCCGGACTTGATCCTTTAGAGTTTCTTTTTCCTGTAGAGAAACGGCATTTTGAAAACAAAAACATCTCTACCTGCAATGATAGCCAAAGTTTCAGATACATATCAATGCACATGAAATGAATACATTTAATATTATAGTGTCATACATTATACAATATACTTACATAATTAATTACGAGTTGTTAATTGAATTTATTCAATTCAATATCGCAATCAGGAAACAGTTGTGCTGGTATCAAATAATTAATGTCGTTAAACGTTACCACAGTTATTATTATTTTTATAATGTAATGGATGTGACATTGTGACCAAAACAGCGAGTAATGCAATAATGAGTGTCCATTAATCCTGCCATAATACTGAAGCCATCTATTTTATTATTATAACAACTTATATCAATATATTATTTCAATGTAAAAAGGAAAGAGGAACCTTTTATTTAGTAATAGATCTCTCATTTCTTTCCTTTTTGCGAATATTTTCATCATAAAATATGTAACATAAATAATAAAATATTTTTTTCGAACATTTGACACATAACGCCATCCAGTTTCAAACTAAGCAGAACTTGTACTATGATTACTAGACTGACTGATAGAATACTTATATACCTTTTTTTGTAAATACATACATATTTTACTCGTACATATTTGTATGTCATACAAACATTTAGTTTGACCCGGTAATCGGAATCGAAACCCGAGACCTCAAGCACGGCAGTCGCGTTCACTACCGCTGTACTACGGAGACAATCGAATATTTCAAAGCAAATCTACTTTTCCGTCAACTAATATCTCAAACTACCATTTCAACCAATTAGGAATGTAATGTACTTGTTGCTAAATTGTATCAAACATCAATACTTAAATATATTTTAGTTTTGATTAGAAATTTTAATTAAATTTTATCAGCGCATAAAAACAACCAATTAGTCTTTATTACAACTCTCAAGACACATTTATATTATTAGAGGGAAATTTTAGAAGGATAACGCCTAAATTGAAATAATATTTCATTTTATAAGGCGATATTCTATCTGTCTACGGTGTGTTTGTAGAATTTATAACGTTGGGCGCCTGCCTTCAAACTTATAACGCCCGATATTAATTTATTAATTTGTTGGGCAACGGAACAACAGACGCGTTTATTTATGACGATAAAATACATTAACTAGAATAATGGCGTTAACATGAACTATTATACTTTATTTTGGCCTTCTTTGGGCGTTATTAAAACCGATACTTTAGTGATTCTCAATTAGCTTGCTTGCTTTTATAATGGTTTCTATAGATTCAGGTTGAAGTTCTAATGTGTCTGAAGAACTAATGTTAAACTTTACCTGTACTCTGTTATTAGTGTTTACGTGTAAAAATGCTGCTTACAATTCAAACACTTAAGGCCCTCATACATCTGCTCACGTTACATAAGTAGTCTAAACTAATTTTTTGAACGCAATTCTTCGGGTATTTGATGGCCGTAAAAGTAAGCTCGAGTAATTATAATTTTTTTGTTAATTATTTTTTTACCAGATAAATTGATTGTGCATTTTTCTTCTAGTTTAGGGCATATGCATAGGCGAGGGAGGGGAAGAGGGCAACAAAAGACTGCAACGGGTTTGTGTCACTTGACTTGTAAGTGTCCATACTTACTGCCAGGTGTTCCGTATACACGTTTGTATTTTATTTATAATTAAATAAAACTTTTTAAACAAAATTAAAATTTATACAAACTAAACGTATCACATCACACTTACATGTTGAAGTCTGCAAAATTTATCACATACTGTATCATCATAAGTTTTCATAAAACCCACGACAGTAAGAGAGGTCACAGGTGAAAGTGTTGCTTACCAGCGTCGTGATGCGTCTCAGCGGGCGCGTAACGTGTATAATTACGCGAGTGCTTACCTGAAACAATGGCACACACCTTGAGCACTCATGTATATGAAGGTTGAAAATGGAATGGGAATAAATTCAAAATCAACTTTAGTGGTTTTTAACACCTTTTAGTTTTTTTTAATACCGAGTTTAGATGAAGATAGCACATATGTATTTAGTTTAAGGAATACGCATTGGGTGAATACAAAGTATAAAAGATCACGACAAGACGGCACGGTAGTAATCTTTACAAAAAATTACATTTACGTTTTTTACGTATACGCATACGTTTTTTAGTAAGTTATATTAAAAAAAAGAAATTTACATATGAATCAAGCTCATGCAAGCAATTATGTTTATGGTTCGATCAAAAAGAGCTCTTAAGCACATATAATAAGCTCTCTTTACAGGATTCTATAATCTACGAGATTAATTGATATACAGTAAATGTATTACAAAAAGTAATTGCTGCTTAAGTCAAGAATGAATCAACAAAATTCGGATGATTATTAAGATAATTTATTATTACCATTAGTTTAATAAATATCGCTGTACATAATTAAATCAAAATTTATTTGACTATATTTCAAACATTGATAAAATATTTACTGTGATACATATCAACAATTTCAGAAGAATGACCGCAAGGACATTGAACTAGGAAACAAGAAGTTCACATAGACTCGTCTTTGTGCAAGCATAAAACTTGGCGTCTTAGAATCTTGTCTTAAATCTTAACAAGTGGCATATCTTTATCAATGTACACTTTGTGCGACGGCAGAATTCAATAAAATTCCAAGAATTACCTTACTGTCATAGAGTTCTAAGTAATTGCCGTTCCTGTTTGTAGATTTCAGTATATTTTATTGCGATTAATTTGACAAACAAGCACATATCCTGTCGTATTCTAACTGTTGAGTGCTGTGATCTATGGCAGCTTACAGTACTGGTAGTGCAAATAAAAATGTGTATGACAATTGAATTTTCTTCTCGTTTTCCTGTAAGCATGGAGTACAACTTCATGAATAAGGGTAGAAGTGTGCAATTACAAGCCTGAAAAGCACATGCTAATTATTGAAAAACATATAAGGAAATTGTAAACATAGAATAAGCAGATGAGTTTTAAACAACTCACGGGCAGCTTTTTGTTACTCACGGTCATGTGCTTTTAATTTTCTCTCCTTAATTACTAGCAGATCATGGTATTGTATCTTAGACTACTTCTAATATAGCTGTATAATGTTACAGAATTCCGCAGTGTAATTAATTCAAGGAATAACTATTAATAATAACATTACAAATACAGCCTTTTGAGACTTCAACAAGCAATAAAACAAATAAAAACCATTTTCCATTCAATGTTTTGTTGAAATTACACACTTGAATAAATTGAAATCGTAGTCAGTACAATCGTACAGGCATGTTCGTTTCCCGAATGTAATGATAAAATCTTTAAAGGGTTGGATCACGCACGACACATTCGTCGTGTTGAAATTATTCATAGTATACCCACACAACACTTCAACTTGTAATGAACAAATTGTTCTTTTATGGACGTATAACTGTTTTAGTATTGTTATAATAAGAATTCTGCTCATCAGAACCGTTACTTTTCATCATCACGAGGCTTGCTCGCCTTCAAATAAAACGTTCGAATAAGCTGGATATGTGTGTCAAAAACTGATGGTTGAACGGTAGGATTATAGGATGTTTCTATAGATGGTTCTAATATCATTTGTACCGTACAATTTCATTTGATCTAACTACGACAAAACGACTTTGTCGTACCACAGTTACACTTTTTCTTTGTTGAAACTCCAACAAGAAAACACAATTTAAACATTTAGCCAAGCCAAGGATACAAACTTTTTTGATTACTGTTGTTTTACGTACTATAGTTATGGTTATTTCGATGCTTTGTTATCAATTAACAACAGACCTAAACCCCAGTACAACTTTTGACTAATAAGAAAAAATGTGGCGCTCGGCACATATTCCTTTATACCTTTTGCGTTTTTACTATGCTATGACAACTGTTCGTATTATCATTAGATTATTCTTCCTTACACTTCTTTTGTTAAATTAGCTTTAAACCTTTTAAAATTATATTTGAATTTCCTCTATAAACCTTTGTGCGAAATTAAATTAAATGTCAAAAGTGAAAAGGTTTTCGAACTTTGTTTGCACGTTGGCTACCTTTTCAAACCAACCTTTACGGATAAACAATTATTTATTTATGTCAAACACAAAATACTTAAATAAAATATAATATATCTTAGTACAGCAAATATTATGACAGAAAAAATGGCGCACATAATATCCGCCTGAATTACATGAGTGTGGCTACTGGGTGGTATTCGCAGCACTCTGTGAATAACACCTGAGATCACTAAACATTCTCTCCGAAGTCATTGTTGGTAAAAAAGGCGTCACACTGAATAGGCACAGAGTAGCCGGTGATGTCGAGTGTTCAGTAGCCTACGAAAACCTTGTGGCTTCCTACCATTGTATTTTTATTAAAACATTGCTAAAATTATCTTTTCATTAAAAATAAATATTTTTTTCATTTCAATCACAATTTGCTGTTTTTGATATTTGATTTTACATTTGCAACTTTGCTTAGATAGAAATAAGTAAATCTAAAGGACAATGGCAGATATATATGGGACTTGTTTATCGTCTTGCGTATTTCATGGTAGCGATTCCTTTTAAATTTATTAGTCTAGTAATATCATCGACATTAATATTTTTAAATGTCTAGATTTCAAGAACTTTGCGTTAAAAATCTATTTTCAGTGTTTGGTGTAAAATGTAATATATAGGGCACTAAAACTGACGGCCATAATAGCTGGCTATTACAAGTGAATTATCATTGTTGTCAACAAGATAGCCTAGTATCATGTTTTTGAAATCGAAATCCTTCGTATACGGTTTCTTAATCTTTCAATAAAATTTTGCTCTGTTGCTAAACACACTAGTAACCACATTCATAAATGTCGATTTAAATATTTTATCGTTTTTGAAGTAACTTTTATTTATTATAATTTAAAAATATTTTCAGACATCTGACACACAACGCCATCTAGTTTGCAAAACGTATGAATGTGATTTGTAATTGTAGTTATCACAACTTTTTGAAAAGTATTCAAATTCTTTTAGCAAAGTCTTGAAAATATGATAACTAAACAAATATAGTTAAAAATCATTCACTTTATAAACGGTACAAATATCTTACCCATCCATTACATATTGCTAGCGGTACAGGAGCTGTCATACTCCTTTAAATTGCTGACAGTCTGTTTCTATTTTCACGCCACTTCAAATTCGTTACCCTAAGACTTTGAGTGAAATAAAAATGAAAATGGACTCATCAAATAAAGTGAAAATACATAATAGACAATTTCAATTTCGTTGATAGTAGACATGTAGGTACGATAGATACTATCCGACACCTAATGTTACATTTATTAATAATAAATTATATTCATTTTAATCGTGGTTACGTTCCAACTTATTTATATCGATCAATGATAAAGAATTTTGATATCATTGTACGTTTCATTCTATAAAGTGTTATCACGGAATAAAATACTTTGGAACTTTTTTATTCATTTTACTTAATAAGAGAAAACAGAAAAAAGTAACATACAAATAGTATGCACATTATTCAAAATCATTTCCACAAGTTTGTGTTTAATTTGGCGCCAAATAAAAAAAAATTGTGATAAAGTACGAAATTATCTTTTTAAAGCACAATTTTGAGTTCAATAAATGCCACTACAATCACACGAAAACAAAAAAAATATATAATACAATATTTGTCTTATTTGACTCGATTGTGAGTTTTGGAGCTTTATAAGCGTGAATTGATTTTTATATTTGGATGGAGACAGGTGAAACATATCAATATAATTATTATAATTGTAAGCATAAATGATACTATTTAAATAAAGGAATACTTTTTAATTATTTATTTTTCGTACAGGGAATAGGTTTTTTTCGAGCATTAACGCAGAGACATCCGAAACCTATCCTGTTTAGGAGATAAGAGGAATCCACTTGGTTTTTAATTATTTTATATAAAGATTGAAGATCGTGTTTGTTTTATCGTGTCTCAAGGAATGTTAACTTATGTTGAAAAAGAAAAATAAAAATGTGATTATTAAACTTATTTTGTATCCTTTCAATTTGGTCAATATTTGCTTTATATAGAGAACTCCACACTACAGATCCAAATTGTTTATCTAAAAGTAATACAGTTGATGACGCTTAAGTCTTTAGTTATTCGCAATAGTAAAAGCAACACACACACACGCACACAAAGATATTGTTTAATAGTCAAAATTAATTTACTATCCAAAGTGACACCAAGTCAGACATCCCGGTAAGTCTTCTCATACCTACATTATTCAATTTGTAAGGATACTTTAGTGTAAAGTATCCTCAAAAGTATTCATATAAACATACGAGGGGGCGTTTTTAAGTTCGCGGAATGGAGGGTATTGAGTAATAATAAAAACACAAAATTATTTTTCTTTTTCTATATATTCCCCTGCAACACGAATACATTTTTCAGATCTTTCAATTAGTTTTTTTATTCCCTCGTAAAAAAAAGTTTTATCTTTGTCTGAAAAATACGCCGAAACCGCCTCCTTAACCTCCTCATCAGTTGAAAATTTCTTACCACGTAATTCTTTTTTCATTTTTGGAAAGAGATAATAATCACTCGGAGCCAAATCTGGACTGTAGGGTGGGTGATTCAAAATATCGAAGCCCACCTTATGCAGGGCAGCCAGTGCGACTCGGCTCTTGTGAACGGGAGCATTGTCATGCAATAGCAGGACACCTTTCGTTAATTTTCCCCGTCTTTTTTCTTTGATGGCTTCTTTTAACTGTTCTAAGATTGAAGCGTAGTATTCCCTCGTTATAGAAATGCCTTTATCTTTATAATCTATCAATAATATTCCTTCTGAGTCCCAAAAAATCGTTGCCATGAGTTTCCCAGCCGACTGTGAACCTTAAATTTCTTGGGTGGTGCTGTGCCCTTTTTGTGCCACTGCATGGAGTCTTGTTTGGACTCGGGTTCATAATGATGAACCCAAGTTTCATCCCCAGTAACAATTTGATTCAATACGCCATCCTTGTCTTCATTGCAGAGGTCCAAAAACGCACGTGAACATTCCACGCGCTGTTGTTTTTGCAATGGCGTGAGCATTCTCGGCACCCACCGTGCGCTAACCTTAGTCATGCCAAGATGATCGTGTAAAATTTAAAAAATTGTTGTATCCGATACTCCAACCATTTCTGCGAGTTGTTTCTTTTTTAGTCGAGCATCTTCCAATACAATTTTTTCTACTTTTGCAATAACTTCTGGCGTAGTCACCTCAACGGAGCGCCCCGGCCTCGGGTCGTCTTCAAGTGATTCCCTGCCTTGTTTAAATAAACTATGCCACTTGTAGACCATTGTTTTTCCTGGGCAAGAATCCCCGTAAACCGATGACATCTCATTGAGTATGGTTTGAACAGACTTTCCTTGCTTAGTAAGGAACTTTATCACCGCACGGAATTCAATTTTCTCCATTTTTTTCACTTCGTTCCCGATTAAAATACTTGGTCAACGATAGTTTAATAACTAATGATCCAATCACAACAAATTTTACTATGCAGACTAATTATGAGTCACTGAATATGGTAGGCATCAAAAGAGCGCGTTTACCCGCCTTTTTCACTGTCATTCCGCGAACTTAAAAACTTACCCTCGTAGAGTAGTTTTATATATAAGTATAATGTAATTAAAATAATAATAACAACTTGACCCATTGTGCAGTGGATAAGACGGTCGCAGGCCGTGTCACTCACGCAAGTAGTACTATGATAACCAATCTTCTGATAATCATAATTAAATGTTTCTCAATATTATCACTACGTATGGTAACGAATTAAGAACACAGAGTGTAACCAGAGGCCTTCAACCCGTAAGCGTCATAGGATGCAACTAAAGGAGCAAGTTACGCAGGACAAAATCACTGCAAATAGAAGAAAAACTTAAATGAAACCCTATACTAACCCGTCTGATGTAGTAGGCCAAAACTATCTTGCTAAGGAGAGGTTTATATTCAGCAGTGAACTGTCTATGTAATGTGATGATAAATAATTTCCAGATTCCAGACCAATAGGCCAGTCAAGTCAAAGAGTACGTTATTATGAAGTAGTATTTAAAAATAAACTCACTATAAGTGTTTAAACGCTCTTTAAAGTCAACGTGTGGACATCCGGACGCGCACGTAGACAGAAATATTTTCACAACTCAATTAAATATGCAGTATCTTTTCATAACGTGAATATGAATCCTCACCGGATCGGTAATATTATTATTTTAAATCATTCAACGATTGACTGAGCAGGTTTCATTGCCTAGTGAAAGAGAAATTATTTATTTACTTATAAATTATAATTGAAGAATTTCCAACAGAAGCTATACACACTTATAAACTAAAGTGAATATTTTACAGTTATCTTTCGGTGTACTCCTTCAATTATAGGAGACCAGAACATGCATAGTAACAAGTTATGTCAAATTTATATATTACATTTTAAATACAGAAATATTACATAAAACAAAATTACAAACACAATTCGAAGCAATTTAACATGTAGCCAAACAACATTGTTGTATAATACTCGTACATCAGTAAAACCTTTCTTAAAGAACGTTTTTCAAGGTGAAGCAATGAGATCAAAGTTTTTAGTTTTGGACAACATGTTGTATGGTGGTATAATCACCCAAGTTGAATTCTGCTAAATAGAAGTGATAGTAAGCACTCTGTAGGCTCCTATCCTTGGTGAGTGTGATGTAAAACTTATAGATAGGCAACTCATTAGTTCGTTGCAGACTGTGTTAATGTTGCACAATTTTTACACAAAAAATGTATCAAGGTACTATTTGCGGATGTTAAGCGTATACATATTGTAGTGTTTGAGTCTCTTAGTGTAGTTGGACAACTGTAACAGAGGTGATAAAGAAATCGTTTTTTGACACTTTCAAGACGATTATTGTACTCTGTGCGGTAAGGATTGCATACAATGTAGCTATATTCTAAGACTGACCCAACTAGTGGATTAAATAAAACTATTTTATAGTACGTTTCCTTAAAATTTGTATTATTGCAGAACACAAATACCAACGAATGGCTCTCACGACTGTGCCAACAATATGAATATTGAATTTTAAACCTGCATGTATTGTAATACCCAGGTCCAGAACCTTATTTGTACTTTGAAGTGGAATGCTGTCAATGCTGTACTTGTTACTTTGTTTTTATTGCATGTGAATTGTATGTCAAAGCTTTCATCTATATTTAATGACATTCTATAATCCTTGTACCAACGCGATAACGAATCTATGTATGTTTGTAACATTATGGTATATAAATCCGTACATATGTATACATTTCATAATTTTAAGATCGGCTGCGTAAAGTCAGAAGTTGCAACGTTTGAAGCATAAAGATATGTCATTAATGAATATGTTTAAGAAAATAGGGCCTAAATATAATCCTTTTGGCACACCTGAAATCGTTCTATATTTCTCAGTAGAGTACTATTTCTGAGTCTCTCGCTCAGAAAGGTAACCACTGAATCACAGAACTGTACACACTACTCTGTTTAATTTTTGAAGTGGGATTATATGATCTTCTTTGTCAAAAGCCTTACTGAAATCCGTGTACATGGTGTTCACAGGTATTCGTTCATCTACACTCTGTTGTTTCTGCAATCTTGGAAATATTAAGGCTAAGGTAATGATGATATTACAATAGATCAAAACTTTGTTTCTAGTAAGAGGCCTATACCTAGGAGTGGACTATTAAAGGCTATCGATGATATTAAAGATGATGAATGATTATCATTAATCATACTTTTCTTTACTAGTGATTTCTTGTTCCACTGCAACTAGACTAAAGTTAAAACCCCTGAAAGTGGCTGACTGTATTTATTGTTTATTGGGAGCTTCAAAATATTAGTAGTAAGATATTCTAAATATTTTTACTGACATATAACTATTCTCAAACTCATCGGTTGTTGGTATTGTGACCTCAGTAATGGTGTAGTACGAGCATTCCAAATAGTTAAAAGATCTCGACCTTTCTGCTTTCTCTGACGCAGTGTTAGAATAAGCAGTGACCAAAACTGGCAGTCATTCATTATTCAGCGTTAATTTATAAACCGGTTACACATGAATTTCTTTTCTGAACGGTGCTAATGCATAAGATACATGGTGCGGCACCCATAGCTCGTAGAAGTAGACGAGCCCTCCCTGTCAAAGGTCACAGATTGCAGTGAAAGTGATGTTTTTGCTAGGCAGTCCGCCGCGTGGTTGTGTCCCCGATTTAATGACATGGAAAGTTCTTATGAAGATTTAAGTCAATGTATTAAATAGTATTGCAAAAATTTGATTATATAACTGAGTATTTTAGCGTTTCAGTGTTACAAATTATGCAATTTGTAATTACCGAATAAATATATAAATTGTATTTAAATAAATGATAAATTAGTACGAATCGTTAGATATATTCAAAATTAATTTAATAAATATTTAAAATTTATTAAAACTGTCAGGAGTTGCGATAATTTTTAATATCAATGTCCTACATTTTTTTTGTGTTTTCTTATTTTAATTTCATTGTATTTGTTTGTTGGTTGTATTTGGTAATGACTATTAAAAATATATTTAAATTATGTTTTTCGTTTATCTGTTACTTTTTGGAATAAAAAAGATAACTTTAAGCCTGTAATCGTGCAATACTGATACACCACGAATCGACACGATTATGATGCAATGTAGATGCAATGGCAAGTTTCGGGAATCCCCATAATCGAATGTGTGAAAGAGATAGCTACGATGTAAGCCGTAAATCAGCCCGGATGGTCGCCTAGTGTGAAGCACGAATGTGATCGTTACCGTAAGTTAACAGATAGTGGCCGATACGCGGGGATTCACTATCCAAGTGTGGAGAAAGGTTCGATCGATGAAAAGTAGATTTATATGTATTCACTCACAATTTGTGCTTTCTAAACTATTTTTCTTTATTCATCGGCACGATAATTATTTTATTAGAATTGTGTAGCTTTACTGTGTAGCTGTGTAGCCAATTTGTTTTTTACATTATCAAGAAGTTTTGAACTAAACTTTGGATTTGTTTGAGGTGAAATTTAAAATCTATAGGAATATGAAATTGAATACTCACTCATTTAACAATTACTCACGAAGTAATATAACATAGGTTATATGATGCCCCCAATTAAGTGCACAATATGCAAAATTTGTGGTATGTGGTTGCCAGTTATTTACAATATTTATATAAATAATAATATGCCGGACATTTGAAACGACGCCATCTAGTCCCAAACTAAGCAGAGTTCGTACTATGAGTACTATACATTTTTTTAAATACCTACATATTATACATAGAAAACACCCAAACTCCGAAAAAAATATTTGCAGATCACACAAACATTGATCCGATCCGAAAATCGAACCCGAGACCTCAAACAGAGCAGTCACATACGTAACCACTGCGCCACCAAGGTAGTCTATGTCAATATGTAATTGTCGTACCGCAAACCACAAAAATTAAAAGGGTATATCTTAAAAATACACAAACGTACTTAAAGAATATTTATATATAAAGATATTCAAAGGTTATTAAAGTCTGTTAACGTGAAGGAATTCTTCTCACAACTCCCCCGATTAGGAAACTAAACTGCCCTAAAACAACATGGAGCTTTTGATGGTTTAAAGTAAATGTAGTAATTCACAGTAAGCGAGTATGTTACGACGAGCATGTTAAAATCAAATCAAATCACACACAATTTTCTCTTATTTTCCATTAAAAGTGTGTTAAAAGATTTATTCTTCATGGTTTTACTTTATTATAACTGATTTCTCATACAATATTTATCATTCAATAAGTATGTAAGCTAGACTAAACTTCGTAACGAGCTACGGACTTCATTTTTATGATAAATCTAATAAGCAAATGAAAGATCATCTGCATTAACGGTGAATTACCTACATCTAAAAGATTAGTTACGCTCTTACCGGAAACCTTTAGCTCTAGGAGTAGCTACTAAAGAGTGGAGCATAATAGAGTAGAGTAGCTACAAGTCAGTTTTTTATACGTAACCTATTCAGTAACAAGAGAACGGAGACATCAACACGTGCAGACAATTTGACTATAACTAAAAATACCGTTCATGCAGAAGACGTAGTATGATGAAGTGCATTTGTTTCTTGTATTTTTCCCTTTCTCTTCTGTATACAGGATAACTTTTGTACGTGCAAATCACAAACAATTCCCTTATTTTCCTTATTCCCCGCGTCCCGAGTCTAATCGATTCAAGCCATCTTTGTCAAACACTCAATCCACAAAGATAGGGCGTAAGCTATATATAGGGTTAAGATTTCGTTAACATTTGAATCTAACATCCCGCGTAAACATGTTACGGCAGTTCTTGAGACCGATGCTACTGGAATTTGCTGGCTACAACCGTAACACATGGCTTCAACAAGATGAAGCCACACACATCTAATGAGTCCCTGCCGGCTAGTCAAAGACGTGTTTCCCCAAAAGCTGATTTCCAGACGAGGAGACATTCCATGGCCGCCCAGAAGTCCAGATCTTTCCCTAGTAGCCTTCTTTTTATGAGGTTATTTAAAGAATCGTGTCATAAACCAAATACAAAAAGAAAAATCAGCGAAGAGATGTCGGCCATCTCGCGGTCTCTTTGCCGACGATTATTCGAAAACTGCGGTACTCGTTTAGCAGAATACAAACGTCGAAACGGATTTAGTCGTCGAACATTTAGACGATGTAATTTTTAAAAAATAAATGCCAACTAATTAGCTTACTTGTAAATTAATAATTTTTAAAATATATCATATGGTTTTTTTTATGATTTTTCCAAATATCAATTAATTTTATAAATAAATAATTCTAATGGCCCACCTTATAAAACAAATTAATGCTCTTTATTAAGTTCATATTTCATAATTAAAATTTACCTAATTTTTTTATGAAAGAGTGATGTCATAATGATAACTTTGATTAATTGTCCTTGGTAACTACATACCGGCAAGGTTACGTAACATATAACCCGTAATTACGCAAAATGTCAGATATAGTGAATTCTTACATTGCCCTAACATTACAAAATGTACATCCAATGACAGGCTACACGAAAACGTCGTTAGATGTTGATTTATGTAAGTTTGTGACAGTTACAAGTTATGTAACTAATGTAAACGTATGCGTCATTTACGCGGAGATCCTAATATTAGTTCTGTCAAGGAATTGTATTTCAAAGTCTAAATTTTCTTTTATACTGTTTGCTATTTCAATGAATAGTTACGTTAATCGTAAATATATACATAAAAAAATTACATTCCATTTTCAGATGTGGCAAATCAATAAAAAATCATTAATAACCGACCTTCAAAGAAAGTAGGTTCTATTGAGATATTACAGTAGTAATAGGAACACCGGATGGTTTTAATGCGGTAAGAGTTCGGTAGACATAGTTCCTTTCTCCTCTATGGGCGAAAGAAACGCAAGAGGATTTTACACCCCGTAACAAAAAGGAAATACGTTAAAAAATATTCTGTTGTACTCTATGATACCGATTACTGTGAGTTCATACCCTACATGAGAGAAAATCTTGTATGATCTACAAACTGTTGTTCTGATTCTGGGTGGTCCATTTCGCGTATGTTTTTAAAGTCCCCCGCGACACAAGATATATTGACAAAAAAATTTGAACCCATTTGAAAAGTTATATTTTTTTTATGCGGTAGCTTACTTTTTGCATGTAACTCAATTTAAATTTTGAGAAGAAATAGTGAAACGTTAGTAAAGATATCAAAAATAAAATGTGTCCTTGTCATTGCGAAGCTAAAGTCGGTAGAAGGCTTTTAAAACTGAATTTTTGTAATTTTACATTTTATAGTATACTCATAACATTGAATCCATGTGATCATTTGAAATTGAATGGCAAATGCTGTGGTACATACTTACGTCATGTTTTTTTTAAACGAACCTTGTTTAGAATCGTTGTGATTTGAAATTGGATGAAAGGAAATGCGTCTCGTTAAAGAAACAAACACATAAATGTGTAGGATTAGGTTCTTAGCCAGGCGGACCGTAATGGCAGGTGACCATGCGTTATCGAAGGTACCCTCTATATCCAGTGAGAATAGCGTGCCCGATTCTTTCTGCTTTATTTCAGTTTTAACTTAATTCAATAGGGTATAGAGGACATATAGGGTATAGAGGAGCATGCTCGTTGCTTTTCTGGGTCATAAAGACATATTGGTGAGTGCTGAGCCTCGGTACTAGATGCCACAAGAGCCTTTCTACGGCCATTTTCTCCAGGACTTTTCCCAATACAGATAACAAAACGCTAATCCTGTAATTGGGTGTTCAGACAGTCCTCCTAAATACTGCGGCCTCCTTTCGCTTTGTGGGAAAGGCCCAGGGTGAAGCACTTGCTGGCAAGGGCAAGGGACGTTTTAGGGTCCTGGAGAATGGCCTGACGACAGATGTCCGCAATGAAGACATCCGAACCTGGCGCCTTCTTTGGGTTGAAGCTGAACACCGCGGCTACCGGCTAAACTTACGTGGCTAAATTTAACACCACCGATTGATAGCGTGTTTATTTCGATAATAACACAGTCAAATTTTGTAGCTAAAAACCCAGCACTGAAAACAGTCATAATTGGTACGAATACAACAATGGATGTTACGCAACGCGATAATTTTACCCGAACAAAAGGTCGGACGTAATAATAAATGCACACCACCGTATACAATGAATGCATTCATCATAATTTAACGTCAATGAAAACATCCAGAACCGTTATTGCAAATACTCAATTGGATATGATTGTAGGACTAAATTAGTATAAGCAACACTCGTTGAAAACAAATTACTTGAACAGACACTGATTTTTGCTATAATGAGCTTTGAAAAATCTTTATATGTATAATATATTACTTTAAATACATATATTGCTCATCAGTAGCAGATACATGTTTCGACAATTGGGGTGGGTTCGACTGTAGTACTATAGCCGCACAGAGAGAAAACCACTGTTGAGCAATTATTTCGTTGCTTATCACCGGGTGCGGAAACTGGCAGCCTAAAAAATCGTAAAGAGCCCATGGAGACTAATATTACATTACCATCAAAATCAATTAATCAGCAACTTGATACTACTTTAAATAATATTGAAATTGTCTTCAATCGAAAGAGTGATAATATAAAAGATAAAAAAGGAATACAAATGAATGTAATGATTAAAAATAAGCAATAAAGAGGCATAGCAGAACACATCCGAATGTAGCCATGTCAATGGCCGTGCTGTCTAATCCAATAAAGCGTACATAATATGAGATGGCTTCGTTGACGAGGCAGGTAACGGTAACGTTATATTTAACAGGTTTTCCAATACGGTATTCTATCTGATATTTGCCTTGAATGGAATTTACTTAATTAATCAATTTATATTTCACTTTACTTAAAGATCAGAAGGTAAGTTGATTTTTAGCTAAAAATATTTTGTACTCGTGTTACAGTTAAGTGTCTGCTGTATCTACTAAATTATTAATATAATAAATTTTAGATCTTCTCATTTTGCTGAGTTAACAGCTAGGGTTATTTTATTGAGTAAATAACTAATCTGGCGTTAAAAACTTAAATATCTATTGTTGTAAAAGGCTTTCGTACTTACTACAGCAATGGCCGACAACTTTAAGAACAATTAAGAAAGGAGGTACATCTACCTACTTAAAACTTCAGAACTTTAAAAACTTACTTTAAAAGATATTTTTATGCTAAAGAACTTCTTCCTTTTTTTTATTAAAACAAAGTCTCTAGCCAATTTAATACCAAGATTATAAAGTATCAGCAAAATAATATGCAGTCAGTTCACCCTTCATTACGAAACGAAAAGGATATTACTTAAAAACCAAACAACATTCTAGAACTAGTTATACACGATCAATATTTTAAATACAAATGTTTAAACATAAATCCCAAAATCATTTAAATGCACATATTGTCCCACTTTTATCTAAAATGTTTATAAAGAAGTGTAGAAATTTTGAGGAACACGCTTTAAAACCGGTTGAGCTAATTTCAACGAGTGTTAAATGTTTATTAATGAGTGTAACAAGTCTTGACGAGCGACGGTCAATGGCAGCGGCCTTGGCAAACGCTCTAGGCATACTCTAGCATACCATTCAGCAGTGACGTGTACACGTAATATGACTAGATGTTAAGAAACATTAAATTGTTTAAAATAAGTTATATAAGTGATGAATTTTAATATGAAAGCGATGGTTAAACTAATTTGATACAGATATTAATCAAATTTATATGAGTGTGAATACATTTATTTCGACTTAGTCTTGTGTTCTATATTATTATTCATTTAATTATAGTAAAAGCATATTTTTTTCTGTTATATTCATGTTTTTATGAGAAAATAAAAACGCCAAAAAAGATATGTAATGCACTATTTAGCAATAAAAATAATTCATTAAAAGACTTTCTAATCATATCATTGCTAAATTTAATTCAATATTTTCTTCATAGGTATTTCTGTAATTGTATTTTTTAGTTAAGCGTAGTGATCGTAAATTACCTCAGCACTCTGTTTCTGTAGTAAAATATTTATGTACAAACCAATAAATTTTAGATTGCGTATCGACGAACTCGATTTGAAATAAGTATTTTGCTTGTTCAATGTTATATTTTAATCTTATTCTATATATCATAATATTGAATAAACGAGTAGTAACTACACTAGTTTACTTAAACATATATAACTGAGATATGAGCCAAGTTTTTTCGTTTCCACTTTGTCACATGTTTTTAGTACTAGATCTTTAAGATAACATGGTACAATAACAGATTAATCGCCGCGTTTATAACTAAATATCAGTGTTCGCCTATTTGATTAATTAATAATCGATAACGATGTTTAACTATGACGTAAATCACGAACATAACTGCAATCAAATCTAGACTCAATTTTATTGACAATGTGTGATTTTAATTAAATAATAATTTTATTTTTGCACTAGGTTCTCTATTTTGGCTGATCACACTATTTAGTACCCATATTATTATCATAAAATAAGTTTTAAATGATATTTCGATCAGAATAGATCCTTAAAGTGCAATAAAATTCATGAAACCAGTATAAAAAGCACAAGATAATTAAAACTTCATAATTCATTAGACATCTTCGAAAATAAGTTAGCACATTGGAGCCCTACTCTATACTAATTGAAGAATCGTGGGAATAAATCTCACGGCGACCAATTTAGTTTTTTTTTTTAATCACAATGGTTGTCCAATACAGATTCACACGAATTAAGGTAGGAGATAAAATTATTTCGATTTCTGTTACGTACAGTTTAAATTCATTATGAGTATTCACGTAACAGAGTTAAATCGTTTATATATTACTGTTCGTTGGTACCATGTAGACCACATGTCCTCACAGTGATACTCGGGTTTAAAACACAAATGTATATTCCAGGGTCAAAAGTGCAGTCCCACCGTGATATTCACATTTGTACACCAGTTCTGTGCATAGGCATAGGGATAGCCCTATATATGCGATGTTTCACCACACACACATATTCTTAATTTGTTTCTAATATGACGATGCATTGAAACATAAAACACAAAAAGAGTGCGCAGAACTGGCGTACAAATATGAAAGTAATGGTAGTACTGCATTATGTATGATCCTTGACTGAACATGGATACTACTCGAACCAGTACGTGTTCGAAGAGCTACCTTACCTCTACAATGATTAAAATTCTAGTTTAGATTGCCACATTTGTAATCGACTGTTAACAACATGAATCTCTACTAATATTATAAATGCGAATGTAAGTTTGTTTGTTACGGTGTCACGCGAAAACTACTCAACCTATCATCATGTAACTTTGTACACATGTTCTTGGAGATATTATATATACTTTCTTTCAAAAACATATATTTATTTAAATGATCTGTTACGAAACTTAATGTAACAGATCAAATTGGCGGGCAAAAGCTAGTATTTTATAAAATTGTTCAACAATTGACTTACTATTTCCACTAATGGAATTGCTATGGTCTGAAAAGGTAAACATGTCAATGTTTTATTTATAAAGTGTTACATTTTACTTCATTACCTTGTCAGTCATCCTCTATAAGTACCTTGGAAAGTGAATGGTAAGTTTTTTTAAAGTTATAATAGTGACCTGATCACCTAAACTCTGTAGTCTGGAGTCTGGACGAGATGGATTTATTGTTAAAATTTTGATATGATAAAACTTCATGGTCCTTTCTTTTTTTTATTAAAAAAAAAGACAACGCACGCACTAGGGATATATCCTGTTTCGCGGGGAACCTTATAAACTTACAAGAAACGGACACAAAGAACACCCAGACTCAGAACAACAATTTATGGATCGCACAAAGTGTTGTCCCATTTGGGGTTGGAACCCACAACATTCAGTGCAGTAGAGAGCGGCACAGCGACCGCTTAAAACGATAGGCCAACCATGCAGTCTAAAAATATATGTATACTCTTTTATTTACAATATCCTTTGAATCATGATTAGATGGAGCAAGTAGTTTATAACGGGGACACAGCCACACCACCGTGGTACTCGGTTCTCCGTCTTCTATATCTAGTCAGCTAGAATATTGTCAACACCCTTTCATCATTCAACACAAGTTAGATCTTACCATGGGTATCAGTGTTCCAAATACTATACTTTCTGTTTCATATCTTGTTGACTACTTTCTTGTATATGTTTGTTGTAACTTATTGAAAATAAATGTTTATTATTATTATTATTATTATTATCATCATCATCATCATCATCATCATCATCAACAGCCTTTTACAGTCTACTGCCGGACGCAGACATCTCCTTAGCAAAGAGATTTGGCCTACTATACCACGCTAGCCAGACGGGTTGGAATAGGGTTTGTTTCGAGTTTACCTTCTCTGTGTAATGATGTTGTATGGCATACTTTGTCCCCTTAGTCGCCTTTTACGACACTCACGGGGTGAATAGGGGTGGTAACATTATGTATTCTTAATCCGTCACCACACGGTCCTTCCAACAATTATTATATTCTTCTTCTAAATTTTTGAGAGAACTATGGACTATATGACGGTGATAGGAATGCTGATAAAAATAGGTATATACCTAGTCTTGCCATAAATATTGTAATAAAGAAAAAAGAAAATTGTTAACTGCAAATAACATTTATTACTTTTACAGTGTGTCAGTTTAATACATAAATATAAAACAATTAAAAATATAAAAAGCTTATTCGAAGTGGTCTCCATTGGCTGCAATACAGTCCTTTAAACGATGAGGCCAGTTATCAATAGAAGCACGCACTCTTTCCATGGGAAAATTCTTCACTGCCAATCGTATAGATTGTTTTAGGGACTCCAAATTATCATGGCGTTTAGAGCAAGCTGTACTCTCTAAAACTGACCACAAATCATAATCCAGCGGATTAAGATCGGGACTAGACGACGGCCAGTCTTCAGCTCTGATGAAGTCCGAAACGTTCGATTCCAACCAAGACTGCGTGGACCGAGCTTTATGACCCGGCGCCGAGTCTTGCTGGAAGGACCATACTTGGTTATTGAACATGGTGATGTTAAGGGGCTTAACTACCTTCTCAAGAATGGTATCTTGATACACTTGTGCCGATGTTTTGATACCTTTTTCACAAAAATATGGCTCAGTCACTCCTTCATAGCTAACACCCCACCAAACCATCACTGAAGTCGGATAATGTCCACGTTGCACTCTGTCGACTAATTGGGAAGCTTCCTTAGAGCTTTGAGCATAAATACGGTCATTTTGTTTGTTAAAATGTTGCTCAATTGTAAAAATTTTCTCATCCGTAAACAAAATTTTTCTGTGACCTCCCTTTGCGTACCGCTTCAGTAGTTGTTTCGATTTTACCACCCTATTCTTCTTTAAATTATCAGTTAAGAAATGGCCAGTGCGTCTCTTATAGGCTGCAAGTCCTAAGTCATCTTTTAAAATACGCGACATGGTTCTAGGTGCTATCTTCATTTCCCGAGATAAAATCTTTTGCTTTCGGACAGGATTTCTTCGAATTCTTTCCCTTACTGCTTTGACCACCTTTTTCGTACGAACACTACGTGGACGGCCAGATCTTTTTCTGTCACAAACAGAGGAGGTCTCATTGTACCTATTAATAGCCCGGTACACAAACATTTTACTAATACCAAGTGTATGGAGAGTTTTAAAAATTGCATTTGGCTCCATACCTACTTTGTGTAATGCTATCACAGCGATTCGGTTCTCTTTATCACCCCACACCATTTTAATATCGCAAAATATTTTACAATGTATTGGCGCCAAAATGAGAAAACACAATGAACAATCGTATAAAAATGACAGATTCGAAATTCAAATGTAATATTTTTTTATAATTAAGTGTAACAGTATTTATGGCCAGACTAAGTAGATTACCTAGGCAAACGTCTTAACGTCATTTCACGTCTCATTATGGTTATTGGCCTAGCAGCTCTTTTGTGTTATTTTGACGTGTCGAGTAGTAACAATGATTCAGGAAAAATGCTAATCAGAAGTGTAGGGCGTTCATTTTACTACACAAATGAAAAGTGGTATGCAGTTCACACCGTATCTTCAACTGAAAAAACACGTTCTCTAAGTAAATATTTCCATTCAATTCTTAAATTGTGTCCAGAATACTAAGTGCAACTTTTTGTTTTAGAAACAATACTTGTATACAAAAGAAATGTGTATGATTTTTACAATGTAATATATATATAGAAAACTTCGTCTTATGTAGATATTTATTTGAATATAATCAATCATATTTCTTGAAAAAGAAACCGAAAATTAACAAAAACATTACATATAGCAAGCGAGCGTCATAATACAAGTAACAAGAAGTTACGTTACTGCTCGTAATCTTCATATTGCCTTTAGCTCTAATTAAAAACTAGTTAATAATTCCATTATATAAATAAAGAATTATATAATTAAATATGAAATCTCTTTAGAACACGAACCGCGTCAATCAGTTGCTATACTATTACTATGTAGTGCATGTCACATGAGCTCACAATACAAAACAATACAATATGAATGGTCAGGCATAGTAACGGTACACGGAGCGAAGTGGCGGTCAAAGTAAATATTCTACATATTCAGCCGAGGCCATAACGGTCCGACACAAGACGTTTCTTTTTGTTATTCGTACGCACGCTCATACGGTGAATTGCTTTATTTCACAGTCCATTTGTAGAATCAAACACTTCGTTATATTGATATCACGATTTCATAGGCTAGCTATCAAAGAAAAAATTGTAATGGAAGCTAGAATTGGATCAGAAGTTATTGGAAATGGACATGATTCTACCAGGAAAGCATGAAAAAAATCTAATACATAGATACTAGGTAAATAGTGCTAGGAATGTAATTAGACTTTAAGACTATTAAGTGAATTATATTACATCACTTAAGAACCTCGTGATCAATTGCATAAAAGTTGCTGCCATAAATTATGGGGTACACAACCTCATAACAGATAAATGCGCATGAGACATTCTATAAGGTATTCACCGTACGTATGTAGGTGTATTTTTATCTGCAGCTTCAAACTTGATTAGAATGTACTTAAGTATGTTGAAGGAGCCAAGTTATTCCTTAGATTCTACTCCCGTAAGGAGTATCTCATTATATTTTATTACCAGTGAATTAATCAAGCAGATATATACGCAGTATTAATGTCAAATGAATAAAATCAGAGACACGGCTTGTCTTGGCTTCTAATTTTTTCAATGGTTTGAAATTTTGTTCATTCGAATTTTGCCAAATTTCAAATTATAAATATATGGTACCTCCAATTCTTGAATATCGTAACTGAGACACACCTCCAATACATGCATGCTACATGCATTAATTTACATAACATAACTTTTAGGGCGAAATTATAATACATTAAATTTATAAGCGAGGTAACTAAATGGTCAGCTCTGTACATTTACCTACAACGAGAATAAATCATATTCACAATCTCAGCGAAAAAGGAAGCGAGTATATCCATTTATCAATTGAAGATATCAGACGACAAAATAGGATGCGCTTACAGACATTGTGTCTTGGACAATGATTTAAATTCCAGTCTTAGTCACTGGTAAATCTTTTAAGGGATACAAACACTTGTCACGTTTTAGAAATTTATAAACGTAAAATAAAAACCAGTTAAGTGTATACTATTAAAAGTACAAATTTCTTTTTTATAAATTGTGATGACTGTTACATTCTTTGCATACGCGTTTGAAAAAAAAAAGAAGGTCGGCATACAGCTAGAGTGACTGAGATAGGTTCCGGAACAAGTTGAATAGAAGTGACTCATTATTTCTAAACACGATCTTTGACAACATGTGTGGGAACAATAGAAATGGCGCGATGAGACAAACCAAAACAATGAATTATAATAGCACAGTCCGGTTGAAGAACGAAAACGATTACGAGGTGTCGGAAACCATACACGTATAAAGCGACCTCGTACATTCTATAATAGGAGACCTTTGAACTGCAATTTGAACTACTCAGGGTTCAATATTTAAAAGTGATTGAATGACAAACGAAAATTTTAAGATTACCCAAATGATTTTGTCACTTAACTTGAATAGGGACTGGTTTTAAATATGGTATTTATTTGAGCATATGTTCATTGCAAACTACATTAAAATTTATATCGCAATTTCAGTTGTTGTACGTTCACTTTTAAACATAGCTACTTTTAATATTTAGTCACTTTTTTATGAATCATACGTCAACTTCTGTACAGGTATATCTTGTCTTATTTACACTAAGTAAACGTGTAAAACAAATATGTTTGCTTAGAAATTATGTTTTACTACTTTATCTATATTATCTTTTACAATTAAGATAACGCAATAGAAGTAATTTAACCGCAACTCCTCAAAATATCTATAGTTATCTACAATCACAAAAGGGTAAACCACTTTCCTAATATATTTGATAAATATTAGTTTGTAAACATATTCTTGAGAACTTGAGTCCTTTGTATAGTGTGGAGTAGCAGCTGTGACTGTCTGTATTTGAAGGCATACAGTATTCAAACAGTTATATTCATTGGAGTGAATAGTCCAACCGTACCAAAGGACAAACAATCCCCCGAAAGCTGATTCCAAATCAAAACTTCATATCCTTAATCGGTCAAATTCGGCTTATCTGAGGTCCAAAGTGGACACTAATGGGATTTTAAGGTCAATATTTCAGAGCCCCGGTTGGCGGCTATGTTGTAACGTTCTCGATAATTGATCCCAAGTCTCGGAGTTAAACTCCCCAGAAACATTTCGAACTAAACCGTTTGTTACTAATTTTAGATCTTAAATTTTCGAACACGACTCTGTACAAATTAGAAGTGATATTTTAATGTGATTTTCCAAAGTTTATATTTTCCATCAAGTACAAGATGTTACAAGTTTAGTATGTATTTTAAATTAGATCTAGTTGGATATAAATGAAGCAGCAGTTACATTTAAAACATACCTATTTTAAGTTTAAGATCTTAAGATTTTAAGATTTTAAGTTTATGTAATCCACATATCTCTTTCTCTCTCTTTCTTAATTTAAGAGCCACCCCACGCCGTTCTTTACTGCGCTGAGTGTTGTGGGTTCAAAACCCACGTTGGACAACACTTTGTGCATTCTATAAATTGTTATTCTAAGTCTGGGTGTTCTTTGTGTCCGTTTCTTGTATGTTTGTAAAGTCCCCCACGACACAGGATTTATTGCTAGAACGAGTGTTGACTTTTTTTCTTTAAAAAAAAAGAAAACAAAATTACTAAATAGAGTGAGACGTTGAGTGGACTGAATAACTTACGTGAGAGTAGTTTTGTAACAAGTAGGTACCTGAAAGAGAAAAAGAGATCATTATTTAACAAGATTTACGATACGTAGAGATCTAAAATAATGTGTAAAGTCATATGGGCGAATCCATGTAAACTCGATTACGGTCCATACAAAGCTGTCCAAGCATATTGTTAAGTACATTTTAGTAAGTAATCTTATTAAATGTTGGCAAAGTTACTATTCTATCTGAAACATAAGAGGGCCCATTTAATAAATGATTACTTTTCAAGATATTAGCCATTTTATAAAAAATCGTGCCAGGGGACTGACGGGTGTGACAGAGGACTGTTTTTAACGTGGCAAGGGACTGTCAAATGTAACAGAGGACTGTGTTATATTGAATAAAATTACACTCAATGCATAATAAACATTTATTATTTATGCCATCTTCGGACATCAACATTACCATAATATTTTAATCAAAATAAAAGCTCTCAAACAAAAATATTCTTCCACTTAAAAACTTAAACCAAGACTATTTCTTAACAAAAAATAATAAACTTAATAATAATTGACTTATTGATTATGCTTTGAACACTTTCAACTCTAATTAAACTATACAGATTAATACTTAGAGGTCAGAGGACACAAAAGTTATGGCTACATTCTTAATCAAATAATAAGGCACAGATAATCACAGCTAGATAATTTTTTTAAAAAAGGAAAAAGAACCTGATAAAAAACAACAAAATTATCTCTCAAAAACGTCTACTTGAGGCGAGAATTTATAAAATATTCTCTTTCCTTTAAGAATCAAATCAGGATTCTCTAATTTTTGAATAATCTGTTCAAAGGTTACGTCTGAGATGTCGTTATCATCAATTTTAAAGGCTTGTTCTTTGTGGTCACATACCTTTAAAAAAGTCACCCTCAAATCACCTTCTTCTTCATCAATGTCATTAATTACAGCGGCATATCGATATTCCAAGTTTTTAGCTGAAAACCTCACTAGAATATAGTCTCCAATATTATAAGTTCGTTTCCTACTGCCACTGGTTCCAGCTTTTTCGTCTTCTAACGTTTCAGTTGGTGTATGGTTGGTGCGTGGGATGTTTGGTATCGGTTCAGCAGCATTAAATTCGCTTTCCGATTCAGACTCTGTAAATACATCTTCAACAGTCCATCTAGGTTCTAGGTCAAAGTTGATGTTACTTATCTTGAAGTGTTCACAAGAACCGTTGTTGCAAAAGCAGCTGAGACTTTTCATTGTCAGAGTTTTACATTTAGAGGGTATATCAAGGATGAAGCTGTCAAAAACACCTGCGACTTGATGGACATTCAAGGTGCCTTTGAAGCTTTTTTGTTTCGACGCTTCCTTGTCAATTTTATCGATCATTAACCGGATGTCTTCGCTATCAATTGTGATGCATGTAATGCTGGGGCAACTTTCTTCTACAGCCTGTACAAAACTTTCGATATCATTGACATCAACCCCGGAGTTGACAACAAAATCTGCAGTTCTTTTACATGTTGCCCCGACGCCGTCAGGTGCACCTTTCCCATGTCCACTCTCCGTGTAGTTCCACGTAAATTGTTTTACACCAGAAATTGCATCAGACAGTTTAGACGCCATAATAAAAAACATAGTTTTATTACGATATTGCGTTACAGGGCCATCACTTAAGAAATGTACGCGTTTGATGCAATTTGAAAGAGTTTTGAAAATTGGTTGCAGATGTGCCCAAATGGCACCTGGTGAATGAGCTAAATTTTCGGAGACTGTGCAATAACAACGAATTGAATTCTTCAGGTATACTACCACAGTATGTACTACTCAGTTGAGCTCGAGATCCACTGAAATGAATCGCCTGTATTTCATCTGCATATTTTGTGTCATAATTCTCGCTAAAATTAACGTGAATTAAGACGTCTTCGTCTTGTAGATTTTGCTTCAAATCAGTTATGGCATTGTACTGCTAGACGATGTTTCTTTGATGGGCCACAAATTTTACTAAGTCTTCTTGTAACTGTGTTATAAGTTGACGAGGATGAATTTCAAACATTTCTTTGCAGTACTTCGTCACTGTCCGCTTCTTTTTGGTTTTTAAATCTTCGGTCTCTTGCCTCTCAGTAACCCACTTTTTATATTTCAATACTTTATTGTCATAAAATTCTTTATATGCAGGATTTGTATTAGTGCAATTCAGACAATTTCTCGATAAGCAGTCTACGCTGTATCGATTGCAACACAAGTCTTCGAGTAACTTCTGGTAATTGTTGTAAGGTAGTATTTTTGCTTCATATAAAGCTTGCAGTTTCAGGTCAACATTACTGTGTATAATACACAAGCACGTATCCCGACATTGCGCATTTGGTTTGACTACCCAGAACGGACGCAATTTACAGAATGTTTGATAACACAGTTTACTCGTACGGTTTTCAGCCAGAATTTTTTTGTACAAGTTGATAATAGTATCAATTAGATATCTTTTTTGCTTTTTTACACCTTTTCGGGTAATAAATTCCTTTGTCCTAGCTCCCATACGGCTATTGCTATCGTCTTCAAAAAAGATCTGAACAGCTTGCATAACACTATCAGATATTCTCATCCGTCGTATGTTAGGCACCGCTAAGCCATCGAATCTGGATTGTTTGACGTCTCTATAAATAGCAGCGCTATTTTTAGGTATCCAATGCCTATATTTTTCGACAAGACCACCTGACACGACTTTATTAAATATTCGTTTTAACTTCGAATAATTCTCTTTAAGCTGTTTATTTAGAAGATCACCAAATAATGCTTTCTTGACCACCTCTTGTCTACTATCAGGCTTACGTAACATTTTCTGCATTTTTGTGTTCGGTGTATCTTCGATTTTGTACTTAAGTTCAAGTCTCGCTAATCTTTTTTATACTTCTCAACCTTTTTTTGTAGATTTGCTATATTATCGTTTCTTTCTTTGTTATGTTTTTCCCTTTGTTTTTTAGCTTGTCTTCTTCTTCGTTGTGCACTGGGTGAAGCCGGGCTTGGATCTGGAGAATACGGTGCTGGAACTAGAGTAAGATGTCCAGAGCGAGCAATATCGTGACCATTATCTGATAAAGGAGTGTTTTCACGTATATACGTATTAGTAATACTGTTAAGTCGCTTGCGTTTGTGCCGATAAACAGTGCAGGGTTCTTTCTACTTCTTTTGAGCAGCTCTGTGTTCACGTGGAGTCATATCCTTCACAAGTTTTCTCAACCCTTTTTTTTCTTTTTCTGGTATTTTAATCTCTCCTTTTCTTTTATTTCTTCCCTCTTTTGAGAATCATTTTTTTGCGTTCATATCGTAATCGCTCTGCTACTCTTTTTTTTAGTAACAATTCCTCTCTGGTGAGTTTTTTCTTTTTGGGAGGCATTTTAAAATACAAGTATTCAATCTTGCAACAAATTATTACGCTCAATAAGGTATATGAATTTAAAAAATATCTTAAATGTATGTGCAATGTCTAATAAGCACAGTCCCCTGACATTTACTACAGTCCCCTGCCATATTTTCGGCCAGAGGACTGTTGGCAAGGGACTGTGTATTTTAGGTTAATCACAGGATAACAACAACATTATTCATATTCATTGTCATAATTGTTTATTGTTGTGTTTGTACACACATCTTTTAAGTGGTATATTATAAAACATTTGTAATTCATTGAATTAGCAGTAATTAAATTACTTAGCAGAGGACTGTATTTCGTAGCGGCCCAGACGCGAGATCGCACTATCAAAGATGCACTGACACTAAACAAAATGCGCGTGACCGCCGTTCGCGACACTGAAGTTAACTTTACACTGGTTACGTTCCTTTTCACGCAAAACATTGTCTATAACGAAATGCATTAACTTTTATTGGAGTTTAAAAATTTCGGCAGGGGACTGATTGTAAAAACTCAGGACAATATTCACATACATTAATAAAATCAAAAATATATGTGGCGAAGTTCTATTTTATGATTAAACCATGATTTATTTATTCTATTTTAAGATGTTAATTGTCAACATTTCGTAGTATCTTTAATTTATCTTAAATGTTACTTTAAAGCCCAGTTTTTGGAAATGGGACAGCTCAGGGGACTGTTTTTTTGGAGGTTTGAGAACGTCTAGTAAAATATACCTAATTATTATTGCCATTAATACAATTGGGCTAATAAATTGTGTTGTTTTTCTTTAATTGTGACTTATTTTAATTTAGTTTAGTGTGTTATTTTTGAAAAAAAATGGTCAGGACAGACATTTACGAGTTTACATGGAATCGCCCATATAAGTAATTATTCAATACGGGTACACACATTGAATCTACATTATTGTATTAATATTTATTAGAAAATCTACTTAAATGAAAACAATTGATAATCAGTGATCCATGAGTAATGGGTAAAAATTAGTAGGATTAATTCGTGTTACTAAGTTTTATTAGGTACAGTCATTAAGTTTCCGTGAATAGCCAGTTCATATAACAGAGTTACAAAAATATATTTGTAATAAGTACTTAAAAATTATTGACCCAATTAATGCAAATTTATGTTGAGTTTACTTAAGAAACCGAGTTTACAAATTGTGACAGCATTACGTTAAAAATTATTAAAATAACTGTGTTCATATTTACAGTAATCGTTGCAAGAAATAATATTTACAATAATTAACTCTAGATTAAAATAAAATATTTAGTATCAGTTACAAAGAAAATGTTTAAATTTAATTTACAACAAGTGCTAGCCTAAGGGTATTTTACCGGAACTTAATGGCCAGATAACAACAGATTTTAGCTTCAAAAGTCTTGGATAAAGACATATATGTCAGATAAACATATATAAATCAGCAACTTTTATCTGTCAAATAATGTTATACGGCATATAGCTATTTCAAACTTTATCAGAAACTAGAGAAAATGATCAATTATATTGCAAGTCCATTACTTAAGTCAAAGTTAGCCAGCTGTGGTGAGAAAATCTAGTGTTAGTCAATTACTTATAGATTAGTACACAAGTGCTCATTATAACTTCGTAGTATGTCACTGTAAACACTCATTACATAAAACGTTATCTATTATAATCCATTGCGGGTTTCTAATATGGAAAAGTATTTGAGGAAGGTTACTGGTAAGTAAAGGATTGTCTGCAATTACAATTGGTGCTAACTCGACAGATTAATTATTCAAGTTTTAATAGATTTCAGAAGTGTGTACTCCTAATGGTCGCATTTTTATGGAAATATGTTAACCTAATGAGATGGGAACCAATCGTACATCGGCTTCGTTTTGTAAATTATTAGCTACAGTATTCGATCTGAATACAGAATGCGCCTCTATTTTGCACTTATATACTTTAAAGTACAAATAAAGGAAGGATTTTTTAATTTTTAGATTAGTTTTTTGCAGCTTAGTTCCTTTTTAATGCACTTCAAAAAAGAAAGAGGTTCTATGTTCCACTGCATGTATTTTTTATGTATGTTCACCGACAACTCCGTCATATTATTGACTGATTTTGTATTTTTTTTGTATTCATAATCGTAGACTCTCGAAGTGGTTCTATTATCACCATGTCAGGATCTGATAATGGGATCCTAAGGACATCAAAGATAACCCTCAAATCTGTAGATATGTCTAATGTTTTTATATATAATGTGGGTTATTTATTGAAATTATTACTATTTATTTTCGTCGGTTTTTTGTTTTTATATAACTCCAATATTAACAATCATTTATTGTAAAAAATAATAATGCTGCTGATGAAAAGCTGATGATGATGATGATAATGATGATACATATGTTGTTTAATAACAACAAAGTTATAGTTGAAAATGAACTAATTTTACACTAACAAAGATCCGATTCAATGTTTCTACATGCCATATAACTATGTGTAATTGACCCACTACTACAATCTGACTAAAGCCTTATAGCTTATAACCTATTAGGACTGCAATCCGTTTAGGGTTCTAACGGCAATGACATTGTTGTTGCAATGAAACACTATAATGCCCGCAATAGACTTACAATTTGTAATCATAGGTACTAATGCTTACCATTTTTCCAGCACATACGTGTGTCATCGATTCAATACTATGACAATGACCTTTTTAATTCAGTAACTGATAGATAGTCATATGAAACGCTTAAAAAATTTAGTCCGATATGTCATTTTCGTCGTCAAATACCTAACACGTCAGATTGGTTATTGAAGTGCTAAGGCGTCGCCATCGTATGCGTCGCCATGTGACTACTATGCCACGTTTATACCATGAATTTATGTTAGTGTCAGAAACATCCCCATTAAACAGAGATGGTAGATAAAGAATGGGTATGTGGAAATACACACACACAGAATGACATAATAAATGGTGAAGGTAGAGCACCATGACCATGACATAATTTTTTTTCTGTGTATTCCTGGATTTCGATCTGAATTTTTGTTAATTTCTACATTTCAAACCCTTTTTCACGTAGTCGGGTAATAATTTTTTAAACTTTATTTTTTAATTAACGCTAATTTGTGAAAAGGTGATATTTCACGTTAAAGTAAAACTTTTAAATCGTATTTGACCAGAAACTATTTAAAAATAGGAAAAGCTAAAATCAAATTGGGCTAGTAAATAGCAGTTTATCGTTTACAGTGAACGTTTTGAAAATGCCACACAATAAATTTGCTTACCACAATTATGTTTTGCACGAGTATGAAAATTAGGAATATAGTAACGACAATAAAAATTGTTACTTCATCAATGATCATTCATTTTAAAATACAACAATTCACTTTATAATGAACATAATATTAGATAAAACGGATGATATACAAACATTTAATACAGATAAAAGACAAGCTGACAATAATATTATTTTTCTTAATATACATACTTGACGTTGAGGTGATCAGAAAGTTTAAAGGAATCAAGATCAAGCATACATAGATACATAGATAAAATAATCTGTTTTCCCGGAAGGTTAGGCTGGTCTACGTAATAACTGGCGAACCCATTGCCGTCTGGAGCGTCGTCCGTCGATCAGCAGGTGCACCACTTACAGGTGCTCTTAATTTTGGTGGGAACCCTATTCATCAAGATCAAGTATTTAATTATGTATTTCTGACTATCACAAATTAATTAACCAATGGTGAAAATCAACCCGAAACTGGAGAGTTCTACAATTTACTGAATTATGTAGATTTAACATTGCCTAATCGTCATAATAAAATTGTACAAACAATATACTACATAAAGAGCATGTTGGTTAGTGTGGGTCTGGTGTGATGACAACAAAATCTATAGCACCTATGCTGTACTCTATATTGAGGGAAACAAACGTATTTCAGTGGATGTATTGAACGTCGCCCAAGGTTTATATACCCAATCATAGGCAACAAGAGAATTGTTTCTAATATCATCACGTACCGAAAATCACGGTGCTGTGCAAGTAGAAAAAAACAATTACCGATTGTTTTATGCGGCTCGCACAAAACCTCTGCCGTAATATAAAATCTAAGTACGAAACATTCGATAAGAACGTTATTGTTGTTGTTGAAAACGTATTGCCGGTACGATAAACTACAACTCTTGGAGGATTTTATAACTTGTTTTGAAATACACGAAATCATTGTAAAAAAAAATCTTTACAAAATTGCTTTTTCAATTTCATGATGCAATTCGAGCTGTATATATTTTACTACCTTTACAATATAATTTTAAATCAGATTTAAAATTTGCCGTTGCTATGCGCATGTGTTTAAGCTAGGTGATGTTGGATCAAAATGAAAAACATACTCGTGACCATTCAGTAGTAAATACGAGTACGCATACACAGAAATTATGTAGATACGTTTAAATTAAATGTTAATAATACGGGATTGACCACATAAGTTGGCAAACTCCATAGACACATCTGTGAGCATGGCGATAATAACTTAGTTATGTAAAACTTAGATAGCAATTCATAGTGTATTTTACCTATTGATAGAATTAATTCTCGTACTAATAATTCTAACACTCCAAATGTAATGCAAACACTTATAAAAATTATTTTATATGTGTTTTTCCTGAACTTTGTGATACACGGCAATAACCGTATAATGTTATTTAAAAGATAAATATAGGCAACACAAAAAAAACATACAACGTTGTTAACATTAAATCATAATTGCAGTCGTAAACTTTTGACTATTTTGTACTCTGTTTTTAGGAGTCACACGTTTTTCTAGACTTTCTTGTTTTAAGTCTTTGAAAGATATGAGTATTGATGTACAATGTGGAATTAAATAAAATGTATGAGAAAAGCAAAAGTCGTACCTTAAAATGTAGCAAATCGTGTACTTTGAAGTAAATATAATATAATAATAAACTGGTTGCGATAAACAGGAAACCATTTTAAATTTATAAGTAAATTAAATAACAAGGAAAACGAATATTTATCCAGAGTTGTGTGTGGCACTTAAAATACCGATATTCGTTAGTTGTTAACATATTTAAGATCATTATCTGAACGATTTTAGAAATACAATCTCGAAATTGGAATAAACGAACCCTGAAACAACAGAATGGGGCAACGACTTTAAACGAACAGGTAAACAATGATATAAAAACATCACACTGAGCTACGAAGCGAGAAATTACTCCAATGTAATACACATTCATCTTATCTATTAGCATTAAAAACAGGCCGAGTGTTGTGATTGTGTCAATTGTCTGCTATTGCAATAATGATGTCATCTCATTCAATGACGGCAGAACAGCTATGCGGTGTGCGAGATACTACACTACGGTATAAACGAAAATAAAATCGTTTGGTACAATAATTGAATAGTCAACTTCATTCTCACGCTTGTAAAGGAGACTTCCTATAATCTTGCAAAACGACGTGATGTCACGTTAACATCGCAAACAAACTATGTGCGGGCAAACAGGTACACTTGACCGAGGAATGGCCTCCGGTGACACCGCAGTCTACGTTATTATACACGTTGCTGCTACCACGCGACTACGAACGATATAACGCAAACGATCGATTTAAGTTGAAAATACCAATTGTAAGTGCATAGACGACAGACTCTGTGACTCATAGTAAAGGATCGATGAAACCTGTTTTATACTCAGTTTATGTCAAAATACTCGTTTCTTATCCAAATGACTACTGCAACGATTAGAAAAATGCTTGACTACAGTAATGGATGGTTAGACTTCCTTTGACATCAGGGCATTTTTTTATATTTCTAGATTACAATCGGTAAATATATAAATATTTGTAAAAGTACGTATTGCATAATCTTAATTAGTAATAAATGGTTTTACGTGGTAATAAAAAATATTTATGTAATTTTTATATTTTTATCATATTATTTAAATGTTCATACAGTTCATAAATTAATAATAGATTATATTATTTTTAGTAAGCATTAATGATATCATTAACTAGTAAGTAGCATATGAACCTTCTATTAAATGACACATGCGTTTAAAATTTTCTCACGGCTTTATTTAAATGTCTAACAATTATTGAATTTCCATTTTTCTTACAATTATAAATAAACTAAGGAAAATAGTCGACACACGCAACTGAACAGTAATAACTCACCTAGATTCGTTTGTAATACAATTAAAATGTTTTTATTGTATTGCCACGTTTATACGAATAGGCAAAGAAATTTAAAACTGTATTAATGTTAGACCCAATTAACTACAATATATTAGTGATATAAAGTTAATTTTTCTCTATTATTGGCTCATAAAACAATTAAAGTTATCTTGGTTAAATTGTAATCATATAAAATATATGGCAATAGATTAACGAGCTTATATTATAGAATACGTGATTTGGAATATAATTTAGTTTTTCTTTTAATATTTTTACATAGTAATAGATCATAATAATTTTAAAAAATAATAACTCTGCTGTAACAGTACCACACCTTTAAGATCTTTACGATTAAAGACAACATAAGGGTTACAGGCTTATAATAGCCACATTGGCATATCTCCTTAAAACACAAGACTCACACTCTCCAGACATATGAGTCAAGGCAACAATTTAAGAATATTTAGGGTTCAAAGTTTATATAAACTTTACAAGCTTCAACTATAAAAAGTAACGTTACTAAAATTCTTTTATGAACTTCATAATCGTGTTTCTAGTTTCCTGGTAGGTTGAATGTTGAAAGTTGTTTTGGAAGGAACTGTTATTTCATGTGTTATGTTTCTTTATAAGCCCCTAAAAAGAAAATCTAACAATATTTTGCTACTGTTAACGGGCGTGTTAGTTCTTCGAGGTGACATACTAGTTTTATGAAGATTTAGTTGCTAAGAAGTCGTCATTAGGAATAACGAAATCGAGACTGTAACTCCTTGATTTTCTGAGGACTGAGTACTCACCAGGTCCTGCTCCCTGCGCCCTTGGTACAATGACGCAAGAGTCTTTGCTTTTATGATCTAATGTACAGTTCTAATTAGGCAACTCATCGGTCTTTGCACATAACGAAACTAAACCCGCTTCTTTAAACACTTACTAATAAATAACTCAATATCAAATACACTACCTATTTGCATTTGATAACGTTTGCTAACAAATTGTTTTATCATAATGTAGAATTGCACGTACACCTGAAATATAAATTAGTTTAAATTTACGAGTATTATCTGTACGTGTAGTCACTATTGAGTATTTACTCTTTTGCATATTTTTAAACAGTGTAGTGTGAAAGTGAAACTTTGAAAACTAGCAATGAAACTAGCTTGAACATGTATACGAATAATGTGGGTGATTACCTAACTACACTTCAATGCTGGCATGGTACATGAAAAATACATACCTCCCTACAATAGTAATTTAATAGCGAACAAAGTCCGATTAGATAAAAGTGGATTGTAATACTCCTTTTTTATTAGAATTTTAGCTACCTAATGTCACTTTCACAACATTGATGTAGTACAAATATTGATTTTTGTACAGAAGGTCATGGATATTTCTGTTAATTAATATTTTCCACAGATTGCTCCATAAATAGATACCGCATTATTGAAAATTTTGTTCCGATTCGGTTTCACCAAATTTTGTGGTATGCAAGGCATGCGCGGGACGGGTCAAATGCCCGCTGTGATAGGGTATTTCAAGGTCAAACTTAGAATTCATCAAACCATAGTTATTTGACAGGGTTAGGACAGTGATCGATAAATTTGGTCGAATAATTTGGATAATTGATATTTTATTTTTAATTAATTTTAAATAAATATACTAACATAGCAAGCTCAAATATAGTAATCATATTAAATTGAAACTAAATAATGTTTTTACAACTTTTATGTGTTTTATGATTATGAATCTTTTAGAAATAGTTTTGACATAGTATAACATTCGCATAAATTTTAGAATATCATGTTTTACTTAACCACCTAATATTATTGGTGTGTAGTCTTTATTCGTGTACTAAAACTCTTCAAAAAAAGTTTGAAAGTCCGTATCAAAACTAACAAGTGTAAAGTAGGGATAATGGAACCCAAGAGTCTTCTATGTTTTTTTGTAATATGAAGATAGCCTCCTGTGAAGGATCTTGAGCGTATCACACTACTTTTGATAGGCAACCATTCGCCGATTAGTCGCGTCGGTCCACATTTTGTTCCTTTCTGGCCGCTTCGGAAACTTTTAACATACGATAGATACCAAAATAGTACGCTACTTTAAGGGAAAATAATTTTGTTTCATAAAAATATTCTATCAATGACCAAACAACTAGCACACTATTATCGATACACGTGCAGCATTAGATAAAGACAACTATTGTAATTTACGCGATGAGTGAAAGGGATATTTCAAAAACACACCAACAGCTGCTTAATTGCTATTACTTTGCACCGATAAGTCCCCGGTATAAATTGAATTCTGGTTTATTTCAAATACAATAATCTAAAAATACAAAAATAGAATGTTCTGAGCGTAAAAATGTTATGGCATATTCTTGCTAACTGTATGTCTTAGCTGATTTGTCACACCATTTTACTGCACAGGTCGGCATTTATAACATATTTTGAGTACAAAATTATTTTTTCAAGAACTCGACGCACCTATGGGTCACAAATTTGGTCGACACAGATGTCCCGATTCTCAAAGTCACTTTATGTGCTAGCTACAGATATGTATTGCGCACGTTTGTAATCCTGTGTGCAGAATCTATAAGGGGGTAATCCGTGATATTTTCATCAATTTTCTTTCTCTGCTGAAGTGTTCTACAGTTGATAACCTATTTGTCATCAACATCAGTTGTAGAAGTTATTTATGACTGCACGAATAGCGTAATGATTTAAGCGATCAGCCTCTATATGGGACAACCCTTTGTGTTATCTTCAAATTATCGAGTCTGGGTGTTCTTTGTGTTCTGTCTGCTGTCTACTGTCTTATCAGTCATCATCATTACTCTTGATGTGAAATTTGTTTCTTTTTAACTTAGTTTTACCCTCTTAAGGATTGCTAATTTTTATCAACTACACCATCAAAAGCTTATATTATTTCAGACACTGCTATTTAGAAGGTCTAGATTTGATTAGATTTGAGACGAGACAGGCTCTAAACATCTCGAGCTATTGTTTACAGAAATATTCCATCTTCATTTATTACCTATGATATAATTAGTTATTTAATATCTTTTTGCCTATTCCTTTGTAGAAGTGAGACTATGAAATTAGTGGGATACAGCAATACCATATTTGTTATAAACTAAGATACATTTAATTACAATGTTAAATCTAATCATTTTCACCATAAAAAGAAAAGTTAAATAAAACTATATATGAATGAAGTTTAAAAGTACAAGAAAATAAATTGAGTTTTACGATATTTTCGTTTTATCACGTTACGTATGAATTAAAACAATTTTCTGGGTTTATTCACGTCGTGCAATTAATTATATGGCTATAATTGCTTGTTTTTAGGTTTTGTCCTCTTACTTATACAGATGTGATAACAATTCGTTTATCGCGTGTGCGACATGCATCAGCAACCATTAGAGCCAGTACACCACGGAGCGGCGACACAAATAAATTAATAAATTGATACCTCGCCATGTTATCAATATTGCAATGACTATTTTAAAGAGACCTTTTACTTTGCACTTTTTTTCATGGTAAAATCGTTGTATTTGTTTTTTTTACTGCTAATGTAAGTATCTTTCCGTACAGTTTTAATTTTTCATGAAGTTGAAAGCTGCTCTTGGTAATTATCTTAAAAACTAACGATAATATAATTAAACTTCGGTGAGTCATCAATTCTATCCAACTGAAGGCAGATAATGTGCTCTCACGACAATAAATCCGAAAAAATAAATGAATATTCGTTATTTTGTAGTATATAATATATAACATAAAAGTATAATATCACATCCACTGCATATATGCTCATGTGGTCATGGATTAAGAATACAGACTGTTACCACCCCGCTTCTTCCCACGGATGCTGTAAGAAGCGACTAAAGGAACAAACGTAGAATAACACCACTGCAAAAAAGACTCGAAAGAAACCCTGTACCAATCCGTCTAGCCAGCGTGGCATAGAAGGTCAAAATCTCCTTTCGAAGGAAAGGCTTCTGTCCAGCAGTAGATAATTAAAAGCAGTTGGTGAAAATGATGATTGATGATATGGTCATTGCAGAATATAATCATAAAGATTTTCATGTGAAAAAAGGGGATCGATGAAGAAACAATAGCAGTAAACAAAAATGTTCATTTGAAACAAAAAGAATACATTCACAGTGAACACATTATTGCTAGACTATACAGCATGTATTTTTTTAAAGGCACTGAAGCTGTTTACTAAACTAGACAGAAGTTTCTATTTTGGCTGACAGTGATTTATCGTGGATTAGATTGACACAAAAATTTGACATGGACGTGAATGTTGCTGTACTAGCGATAGTATGCATAAAGTTAAATATAGCAGTGGTGATTACTTTTATTGCCGGTCATCAACGTTGAAAATATTTTCTATACTCGATTCTTTCCATATGTTATACCTCTTGCGTCACGTAACAATTACATAGAACGAAATCTTTTTACATATGTTTAATTGTGTGGTGTGGGATTGAGAATACAAAGTATCATTACCCCTATTCATCCTAAGGGTGGCACAAGAGGCGACTAAGGGAGTACATTATGCAGAACAAGAGTACAGTGAAGAGAGGGAAAATTTCATACAAACCCTATATCGACCTTTCTGGCCAGGGTGGTACAGTATTTCCTTTTCCTTCGTTTTTAAGGATAGGCCTATGTCCAACAGTGGACTAGGAAAAGCTGTTGATGACCCACAAAGTCTGAAAGAGTAATAGTACCTCTCAGACCCATAAAGAAGTTTAATTTTTTTATTGGTCTGAGTAGTACCTATTAAGGTGTACTTGTCTGTTCGTTAATGTGCTTATAACACGAACAATACTATCAGTTTTAATTATGAGAATTCATTATCTGGCCGGATTTAACTACATTACGATAAGTAACGGTATTCGAACAGTCTAGAAATAAAATTCATCATGACAAAATAGCTTTGTGAAAGAATATCGTGATTAAATTATAAAGACGAGTTAGGTTTCATATTAAATTGTAAAATTATATTAAGACAAATATACAGACAAAGATGAAGAGGTAGTAGAGTTACGCTAATTTGAGCAAGAACGGGCCGGTTCGACCGGGGCAGTACTACCCTCCCACAGAAGATCAACCTAAAACGACAGCATATGTGCTGTCATGTTTCGATGATGAGTGCGAGACCGGAGACCCATTGGTACAAGGTTGACAGTTGTCGTGGTTAGTATGTGCGTGCAATACAATGCCACGATGACTGTCATGCCTTTTACATCCCCAAGCGAGGTGTGAAAAAGCATCTCACAAGGCCGCCGTAGTGTGGGTCACCATACTACATTGTCTGCATTTGCAACGAGTATGGTGACCACAACTCTTGGATTCTATTCATACTTTTAATCAAGCAGAGTAGATTTACTTTGGCAGGCTCTTAAAATAAAATAAAAAATGAAAAAAAATGTTCGCACAAGAATACCACAACAATTAAATTTTACTGTTAATTGCAGTAGTACTACAAAATTTATAATAATCCTAGTTTGCCAAATATATGATCAAACATCAGTAGTTGACACAATAATTCCTACACTAGTAATTCTAGGATTATGAAGCGTAGAATATAGAAGCGTACTAGATAAGACGCTTCTTCATTATTCTGACCTTTTAAGTGCCTATATTAAAAGCTTGAATGCAGGAAAAAGACGACTGATTTTAAAAACAAAACAATTAAATGTTTCAAAATGGCCGTCTGCATTATTATGAGCACCAAACCTTATCAAACATCACGTGTACGGCAAGATAATTTTTAAAGTTTGTTGATTATGAAAAAAATCAAGTTTGGTCAAGGCAATGATTTTTGTTCTAAATAACTTTTTGTTTTTAATTTTTCCCTGCAGGAGGTGATCAATCATTTGCCGTTAAGTGTTCAACATTAAATTGTTATCATAACAACCATGTTCAGATTGATTAAAGAGAAAATATTTCACACACTTCACAAAAGAGTGAAACATTATTGATTGCAATATACGACCGTGTAATGAACGGAACAGGTTTACGTACTGTATTAAATACAATTTCATTGTCCACATTGTTACATTATGTATATAGCAATAACAATATAAAATTATAAAACGCATCATTTATCGTCAGTTGCTGTTACAGGAAATATGTTATCACAGCGACGTATGAAACATATCTACGCTTATCCACTATCCGGCACCATAATAAAATTCGTTGGAATTATTCAATACTCTATATATTTCAGCTAACAAACCGATATCAATTACACTCATTTTTAAATGTACCCAGTTATTAAATGGTTGTGTAATTTTTTTTTACTTAATTTGTACAATTGTAACAATTAGTCATATATATTCCTTGTCATGTATGTATACATAAAATGTTCCTTCGTATAGCATGGGTTTCGTGTCTGTATGAAATAATTACGCGATAGTCAATCTCTGTGTCATACTATCGGGTATGTAGACGCCATAAATTTGTATCATTATACGTAACTATCATTAGAAAGTAGGTTTTAGCTTTGGTTTTTTTAAAATAGGTCTATTTAGGAGGTGGACTGTTAAAGGCTTTTGGTAATGATACAGAACTATCAAATTTACGGGTAAAGTCTCCTTACGAGACCTCGTATATTTCGTATACACGTATTTGTAAGAAACAACTACTGCTATTAATAATGCTAAGGTGGCGTTACATTGAGCACTGTTAGCAAGCGTAATATCTTGAACACTGGTGAGTTCAAAACTAATTCGTCACAAAAATTACCTCACACTTAAAACTAAACAATATACCAAAACTAAACCCGTTTTTTTTACTACAGGATAAGAGAACTATTTTGTACACGTCATAGTTTATCGCCTCATTTTTTACCGTGACCGATACAGCATGATGCAGCTTGACAACTAACGATATGAAAAAAAAACGACTTTTTATCTTGGTGCATTTTATAATAATGAGTAACCGGAGAGTGGAGTAGAACAAAAGTGTGACTAAATTGTATTGATAATATCTTAAGTTAGTTTAGAAATAAATATAAATGTAGTGACACAATAACGTTACGAATCAGTTTATGAAACCAACATATTTATTTAGTATCAATCAGTCAAATCTGTTTTGTACTACCAATTTTAAAATACTTTAAAAAATTATAGACTTGCTGTTTTTAAAAAGTAGGGGAGATTCACAATTCAATCATATTCTTTTAAGTTACCTCGAATTCTGCGAGTAATTTTTATGAAATTCTTTTAAATTAAGATGAAAATTTAAGTAATAAAGAATACAGTCTAATTGAATTCATCACAAGGCGTAAACGTCTTTGTTTTTTAAATTTAATTATATTAGTTGCCACGTGTATTACTAAAATCACGCTAGCCGAATCCCTGCTCCTTCCTATACTCGATTATGCTGGCAAACTTGAGCACCTTCAAAACTTCTACATTGGATTTCTATTTGGTTTTGTCAAATATGACCCTGTGACTGAATTTCGCAAATCGCTCTAGTGGCTCCCAATTCAACTTAAACTGAATTCACATATTCTTTTTATACTTTATAACATCTTTTTTAATTCATTTTTCCTCCAACGTACTTAACGGAACGTTTTGTGTTTCTCAATGACACACATCTAATATCCGTAAGGTCGTCGGCATCTTTGGAGCTAATAGTACCTAGCGACAATGCCATATTCTATGACAAATCTTTTAGGGTACCAGGCTGTCAGGTTTTGAAACGTCTAACCGATATTCATTAGACGTGGCCAAATACTGACACCATCATTTCATATTTATATATATATTCAAATAGTGTATTGTATCTGTATGTATATTTGTGTAAGTACATATTTATTTTAATACCATCACAGCTTCAAAATAAACTAACACATTCCCAACGGTTCCTTTTGGAAAGTTAGAATAATCGGCGCCACAATTTCTATAACGCGATACACGATTAGTCGTTACTCTATAGTTCGTTGTGTTTCCAGTAGGTGGCGCTGTACTATATCTTTATTCGCGCTGTATATTTCGATATTTCAAAACAGATTGTGGAAAATAAGTGTTAAGCAACATGGTCTAATCGATGTTAATCAGTGAAGGTTTCGTATCACCGAACAATGCTGCTCCTACGCGTGATATTAGTATTTATTTATATTATGTACACGATAACCGTACTTTCGTTCACCACGTGTCGCTCAATTATGCTTATAATTGAGCGACACGTCATAGGTTCGGCCTCGATACGGGGAACTCTAATTTATAGATAGACTTGATATCTGAATTAGGACAAGGAGGTTTGGTAAATAGTGACACAAAAAATACATACGTAAACTTATCAGAATATATTGTTTAAAAAAGATCATTTTAGATAAAACTTGATAAGAAATCAAATCACACTTCTGGTCGTTTAGTTAACTTAGTACATAGGATAAAATCTCAACGATTTAGTACGGTGAGCATGATAGAAAATTAAAACATACTCATATATTATAAAGCTGAAGAGTTTGTTTGTTTATTTTTTTTGGTCGGTTGAACACGGTAATCTTGGGAACTGCAAATTTTTTTTGTTTTTTTCAAGGTTATGCAGCCCGGTTATCGAAGAAGGCTATAGATTATTTATAATTACGTTACGATCAAAAATAGCGGAGTACCAATGACAAATGTTACAAAAACAGGAAAAATTATATCTTTTGAAAGTTTCCATTGCGTGCGCTACGTAAACGGTTCAAGTTTCGCAAAAATAATATATGAAAGAATTGTTCGTCTTTCAGTTCTAAAAAAAGTCAGCTACAGGCTATGTCTATATTTAAAGATGGCCTCACTATAACCTTTTGTATGGTAAACAAGCTTGTTCACGCTGTGTAATATCAAGCTACGGGCAATGGGAGACGCAAACGTGGTGGCATGGGTCAGTTACGAGTCATCACGAGACATTCCTCATCAGTAATTTATTGAAAATTAGAAATCATGATGACGTCACAATGACAGATGTTCGACAAAGCCGCAAGCCGACTGTCATACTATTATAATGAGCTCAAAATACTGCAAACATTGTTATCTATAACAGATAGTGCATGCCTGATACAGATACATCGATTTACGATATACGTATGGTAATTTGTGTGTGTATAAAGAGTACATTATAATCGACTACAAATATCGATCCACATGAAAACCATAAAGTAAACTCTTCATTTAAAAAATAAGCATTGACTCTATGTTTGGATTGAATGTATTCGACTAGTAACGGCTGATCGGAATGCTCTTTACTTACAGAAGATTAACTATAATAATAATATACTCACACATCTCGCACACGGCCATCTAATCTCGAATTAGCCAAAGCCTGTACTGGCAACCAGACGGCTGATAAATATACTTCATCATCATCATCATCTCAGCCAAAAAACGTCCACTGCTGGACATAGGCCTCCTCCAAGGTTCTCCACAACTGCCGGTCCCGTGTCGCCCGCATCAAACGGCTTCCCGCGACCTTCACTAGGTTGTTGAACCATATTTACATATTTCTAAATACATAAATATTATAGATACATTACACTCAAACACCGAATAAATTATCATGGTGGGAATCAAACCCACGACGTCTGGCTTAGTAGTCAGAACCAGTAACTACAAGACCAACATTTATTTTCTACGGAAAGTTATTTTAACGGTTATTAGAATATGATATAAATGTTTTGTGTGTTTGTTGACAAGAAAATGACGAAATATCGTTACTTGTGAGTATATTTTCTTTTTTTATAGTGGAATGGTGACGTATGTAGACCATAAGACAAAGCTTAGTGTTAATTCAGTGATGTTCCCACGGTTGCCTTTTATTCCGCATGGTGGCAAGGAAGTAGAGCTGGTGTAATTACTCATAGCCGACTTTGTCGCCAGCAAGAAAATTCTACGTTACGTTACCGCAGCAATTAAATCATGTTTTATGCAACTTTATCTAGGTAGGTACAACAATATATGACCGCATGGATGGTGTAGTAGTTTAAGCGTCGCCACGCCATTTTTTACTGTGTTAACTTTACATGGGACAACACTGTGCTATGCACAAATTGTTGTTCTGAGCCTCGATGTTGTGTTTCACGTGTGTTTGTAAAGTCCCTCGCGACACAGGATTTGTTCCTTAGGGACTTGTGTGTTTAAAGATAAAGATATTAACGTATATGTGCAAATTACCTTAGAGTAGTACTACTAATAATTTATTCAAATAGTTATTGTATGTGTAGATTGTAATACTAGAATAATCGTGGACTTACCACAGTTAAATTAACCTTTACATTAATTAAATGAAAATGTATATAATTATACATTAACAGAATTAAGTAGATTAATTAATTTAAATTAAGAACTTCATGCTTTCCATTAGGCAGAGTAGAGTCACTTAGGCAGGCTCTTCAAATTAAAAAAATAAATATATATATAAATAATATAAATAAATACGTTATATCAATCCCACTGCGTAGAGTTCATTGATGTGATATTTCCAATATAGATTTAAAACTATTAAAGAATAATTTAATGATACCCATGACAGGAAACTAGCTTCTTCGATCATATGCTAAGAGTGTTGTATAAATTAATAAAACTCTGATTAAGTCTATTATGGTAAGCGACTTTCACAGTTAAGTCTCTCTCTATCATTACTTCTGCAAGGTGTGTATAAGACCTCAATTTTGATTTTGGAGCATCAACTTAGTTTGTATTTAAAAATTGAAATAAATAATAATTTTGACATACTTTTAACAAATAATATTAATGATTTCCAATAATTCCCAACAGTCTCGTTAGAGTCATCCGATTCAAAGAACTAAGAGACAATTTGTTTGAAAACTCAAACATTTAACGAGTAAAAAGCAGTAGTAGGTACTTACATTGTGATGTTTTGTTATAAACTCTATTCTATAATTATTCTTCGTAAACGTGGCATACTAAGACTTATAGTAATAAACACATATATCAAGTTTTCTACAAGTTTATTACGTTGAGAGAGAAATCATATAAACGAATAAAATATTTACACAACCAAAAGATTAGTTGAGTGTTGAGTTGTTATTGTTAACGAAAATACACAAACCTATGATGGAATGGAAGGTAAATATTCTTCCATTAGTACAATACCTACACGTTAATTCTATTTTAAAGATGTCTGTTTTCAACTTTACAAATGGCCGCGTTTCGCTTAAACACTTCCCAATTTTACAACTTCCGCTCCAAGGGTAATGATCGACACAAATCACCGAATGGATGGACAAGTTCACCTTAGTAATTCGTTTTAGTGTGAAACTTCGAAAGGTTTTCACTGAATTTCTGAAACTACTTGACGTAAATAATAATTTTCTCGTTAAAGGAGCGCGGCGTCTGAAACTGATGATCGACATTACTTGCAATATTAGAGCGTCTAATATTGCAATACATTATATATTTATTTATATGTTTTATTCTTTATTTACTTCATTCTACAGTAAAGTTTTGGCTTGATATAGTACCCCTTTTCTTAGATTATTCCAACAAGATTTAACTAAATAATGTCAATTTTTGGATCAACTGATCGTATTCGTAAATAGAAACTAAGACGTAAAAATATACTTAGTATTTTATAATGTCAAATAAAAAGTAAATACCAATTAGATGCTTTAGAAGCCGTACTTTTAAGGTACAAATAAATTTTCATTTCCTTCATAATTGCTATAATATACGGTACCTTTATAATACCTATCTATGTTTCAAAATATCAGAGGGTAATAATATTTTCACTTTAGTTTCTTATTGCCCAGTCTATAAGTTCACTCTATTATACTTTCCAAATAAATCTTTGTTATTTTTAATCTTATCTTTCAAGTGTATAAAAAGTACTCCAGAAATCTAAACAAAAATCAATATGAAGTACTTGTAAGTAACGCATAGTTATTAGGTCTAAAAATTTTTTTAGTTATTAAAATTTACTTGTATTCGTCTAACACAAAAAATGATTAATTCATTAACATTTCCTTCTATTCGCAAAAGTGTTCATAGTTCAAGGAAACGCAGTAGGTACCTCAATTATTTATAAATTTGTAGTCATTGTTATTAAAACACCCTTGACATACCTAATATGAATTTGAAATTTACATTCTGTGACACAATGCAACATAACGGCCGTGCATTAGAACCAAATAAAAAGTTATTTTTAAGACGATATCTTACGGCATAGGTACATTAAATCTCCTACAGTAATCACTAAGATATCAAATAATTTTAACTAACCTTATAGAGAAAGCGTAGGTATGCATGTCACAGAAAATGTGGAGTAGTTTACAGTTGATACCAGACCTACTTAAACCATATTCTTAAGAATAATGAGTTCACCAATACGCATCAAGGAGAATAGTCAATTACTCGTTGATATCATCAACACCGTTAGATATTAAAACTGAGACGGGCATTGCTTACAAACAAAAGCAAAATATATTCAAACGGGCAGGTGTGGGTGAGATCATCTTGATATTAAAATGAATTAAAAACGTATGTACGTTCAGATGTTTTTAATAAATTAATTATACAAAGATCCAGTTTTATATGCAAACGATTCTTCTTCAGATTTTTGCTCGTAAGCACGATTCTGTAGATTTATGAGGGCTTTCAACTCACATATGTGTGTACTTACACACCAAAGATAAAACAGTGTACATTTGTAAAACAAGGAATATAACTATACCTAGTAAGTGCTGTTAAAACGTTAAATTTAAGAAGGAAACTTGAGTATCATTATTTTGGGCTACGCCGGCAATTCCTATTGGATCTTGAATATCCGATCGTTCATTATTTATAGAGATCAAATAATGATTGAACGAGCGCAGAAACGAGCCTCACGCACCGGTCAAGCAAGAAAAAAAGTCTACTCTAAGACGTCAATGAACTCCAATATACAAACTTATAAAAAAATCCTTCACCTCGACAATCCTTTAATGCCAACTTATAAAGACTGGACGAGTGACATTCCGAATGCATCCAATCGCATTACTATTCGCAAAGCATATATATTATAACACACCGACCTTGAAAATGATATGTTGTGATTTTCCCGGAACACGAAACAGGACAGTGTTAATCCAGAAAAAAAACACCACAATGTTTTTAATTGTAATTTTTACAGACACATGTCACTGACAATCCACAGGTAAAATTCGAAAGCTCGCGTGCGAATGCTGAGCGGCCGCAGCGTACGTCCGTGCGTCGCGTCGCCCACAATAAGACTGAGGGAGAATTGAGGTGTAGAGGTCCGCTTGGTCGGAGGTCGGAGGCGATTGGCGGAGGGCCGAGTGAAACGGGATGCGGCAACGAGATGTGCGCATCGGTCGGCTTCCGTTCAACACGTTAGATAAAATTCACGTAGGAAAACTTGAAGACCTTCTCTTCGGCATTATTACCATTTAGATACGTATTAATCTTATCTGTAGATACTTTGCACGAAGTCGACAGATATACTTTGACTATTCATAAATATCGCTTGTATTATTTACTTTTATTTATAAACTAAGTGCGATAAGCACGTACTCATTGTTTCATTATTTCAAAAACTTATCGGAACAATATTATCAATGCATGTAGCTAATGCTACTTAAGCTTAATTTGTTTTAAAAAATGTTTTTTACATCTCTTTGTATTATATTATTAAAATATTTTAGCATATGAGATCTTAAAAACTCAGAAATAAAAATGCATTGAAAATATTTATTTATTTGTTTACAATTTTATGCACAAATACGTGCATCGGCGGACTTGATGCCTAAGGCATTTTCTGCCAGTCAGCCGATTGGGCGATACCGAGAAAAGATGAGGGCTATGAATCGCTGACTTCCTTCTATTTTACATAATCATATATATAATAGAAAGAGTGTTGTTTCTTTAAAGCAGGAATACATACGAAATAATATTTATAAATAATAATACTACTGTATTTTCAGAATACTTTTACTGTAGTAAGAGCCAACCTACGATTTCCTTTGATATCATTTTTATAGATATCTCAAATGATATTTAATGTTTTTAAACACACGTAATTGATTATATGATTATACAGATAATTGATTAAACATTGTACTATTAATAGCATCCGGTCAATATGAATAATGACAAGTAAAATGGGGCTACGTAATTAATACTTACATAATGTCAATTTGTCTAGTCATTATAAACATTTCCATATAACTCTCGAGAAATGTAATAATTCAGTTAGATTAGAATGTGTGTTAAAACAAATAATATACATTTACGAGTAGGAGTTATAACACTTATAACCACTTTTAAACACACACACACAATGCTGCACACTGCACGTTGCTTTTAGCCCTGGTGAAAAGATAGGCTCTTTTCCCGTGTCCACTAAAGTAATTTTAAAGGCTGTTGATGATGATGGTGATAAGATGATAACGATGTGTCATATCATTATAACCACTTCACTGTTAATAGATACATCGTCCTAAAACCAAAATCAACCAAAATCACTCGATATTGCACAATGTCACCAGTTTTCAGTTTACATTTAAAATCAGCCTATCTCAGCCCACTGCTGGACACAGCTAATTATAAGAGAAAGACATAAACTTCAATAAAATTGTATCAAATTGATTCGCCATTATGGAATATAGCTACATAACTCTTGGGAAATGTAAAATTGAAGTAGTTATTATATTAAGTAAATATTAATTAAAGTTTATATTAATCTAGTACACTTAATTTATAATATTAAAGTACTTTATAACTTAAATATCTAAATAAACCACCTCAACTTCTCTGACCTCTGCTAGGGATGAGTGTAGTGCGGTTAGTTTGTTCTTCACTATAATGTTTATATAGAGTGGGCCACGAATTAGTTAACATTTGAAAAATCGTATAAAAATACTATTAAATATATTATAAAATTTGTTTATTTACAAGAAAGTTAATTTATTTGAAATTTATTTATTTAAAATTACATCGTCTAAATGTTTCGACGTTTGCAATCTTCGAAGCGAGCACCGAAATTTTTGAATACCCGTCGGCAAGGAATCACGAGATCGCCGACATCTGTTCGATGATTTTTCTTTCAGTTGAAGTAGTGGATTTCGTTTATTGATGTAGACACGATTCATCAAATAGCCCCATAGAAAGAAGTCTGCTGGGGATAGATCTGGATTTCAAGGTGGCCATGGAATGTCACCTTGTCTGGAAATCAGCTTTTCCGGAACCATGTCTGTGTGATAAGTAGCTCCACCTTACTGAAATAGTATCATCGGTCCCAAGAACTCCCATAACATGTTTGCGCTTGATGTTCGATCAAATTATTAACGGATTCTTGGCCCACCTACATAACTACCCACTCGCATTTGATTTGTTTAACTCTCTTAAAAATGAATAATGATCTATAACAAGAACCTATGGTAAAATAATATAATAAAATAGTTTTAACTTCGAAAATAAAAACTGTACTTTATATTGACAGTTTTAGTTCATCTTAATACCGTAACCTAAAGATTGAGAATTCAATCAATCGCCTGGGCTAAGCATTAAGTACAGTATAAAATAATATGAACATATTTATGTAATTGGAACAGTTTTTAATATTTATGGAAGAAAAAGTACTTACGTACTTAGTATTCACTTTTGTTAGAAATAAATGAAAAACACAGATGTTATTTATACTATTGCAATTTAATTTAATATATTTAATAATTATCTGTAATTAATTTAAGCAATCGAAGACCAATCAAAGATATATCTCATTATATTATTGTTAAAATTATGCATTTCAAAATACTGCAGCAATCAATTAAAATAATTAATAACAATCAAATGAAAAATAAATAAAAATCTATTTCAAATATTACCGAAGCAGGAGTGCAATTACCAGCACGCTATCGTGTTTAGTGTGCAATGGACTCGTTATCAAGTGAGTCCCTTATCTGGGACGGACACGTACCATCTCACTATTGAGTTTACATGTATGAGGATTTTAGACAGTTTGATATAATAGTAACAATAATAAATAACCTCTCGTATTTTACACACGGCTGTTTTATTCTAAATTAGGCAGAGCCTGTGCTATGGAGAGACTGCTGATAAACATACTTCAATGTTTTTAAATATATAAATATTCTAACATATTATAAATAAATCATATCCAGATACAGAAGAAATAATCATGCTCGTCATACAAATATTCGTCCAGGGTGGTCACGACCTTCGGTCTAGCACTCAGGGCCATTAACCACTAGACCATCTGGCCCGTCAAATATATTATAGTTGTTGTGCTGCGACTATAACTATATTACTAACTGCCTCATTATTCTAGTGGTTAGCGTATGCGACTTCCGACCAAGAGGTCTCGTGTTTAATTCCCGAGTTGGGTCATAAAATGTTATGGTAACAGAAATACTTAATAACAGCCAGAGTTTTAAACATGGGGTCTTAACTCCGTACCTCGGAAAGCACGTAAAGTCGTCACTCCTGCGCCTGATCTTTCCCCGGTCATGTTGGGTTGGCATCACATCGGATTGTGAGAGTGAGAGAACACAGAAGGTACCTGTGTTTGTGTACACACTTGTACACGTTTCCTGCGTAGTTCGCTGGTCTATGTTGCGACGAGTACGTCATCACTATGGTAAATTCATAGTATACCCTAAAGGTTTTTCATAATATACTACAGAAAACATTTTTATATTCGAAGTATTTATAGTAACTTCGGAGCTAGCACAAAAGTTTAATGTCATTTGCCACTACTCTAACATGGATTTAAGAACGAACATTGCAGGTAATTATTTTTAATAAGTCTACCTTAGGCTATCTTGTGAAAATTTAAATACTTTCCTAACTGTCTTAAACGTTTCATATTGTTTAAAAACCCATATAGAGATTTTTCTCAGAGGGCAAAGAAGTTCAGACATCTTGTCCACAAGGCACAGATTACCCCTTACCAGATCCCACATGGAGAGCCCCAGACGTGTGCAACATATATTTGCTGTAACTAGCACATGAAGTGGTGCTCGAAAAGAATAGTGACATCATTGTCGACCACATCGAGTTCTCGACAATTTAAAATTCTTCTTCACTAAAACAAAACAAAACTGACTACAAAAAAAAACCAGACGGAATCTCCTTATCTAGAAACACTTAAAAGCGAAATATAAACTAAATTGATTATTTGTACAAAAATGCACGTCTTTTTTAACTATTTAAATTCAAGGTTTACTAAGTAACTTTAATTCTACAATAGTACCTATAATATAATAGTATTTAATTTACAACAGTATAATAGTACACTAACTATTTAAATTCATAGTTCACTAAGAACTACAACTCTACAATAGTGGTACCAACTCTATAATGAGTCATCGTACCAGCTAAGGTCCGGATACTTCACTTGGGTTAAAACCGGTACAAAGACCGAATTGACCATGATCGAGACGCAGAGGGGTGGACCACAACTGAGCCCATAGTACACAAGGGCCTCTTTCTTATCAAGCCAGCCCTAAGCCCAGAAGTATACACTGTATATGGTAATCCCCCCTTCCCTCCTCTACAGCAACATATCCACGACCTTTGTCTTTTGGTGACAAGAGCAGGGAACCAGTCGCTGCTGAACCGACTGCCATGCAACCATCACGGTCACCCAACCAGTTTGGACGGGGAGGAACATAATAGGGCTTCGTGGTTACGAACATACTGATCCATTACTGTGCCATGGATAAGGAGATTGGAGACTTGGTCCATAAATGGACCGTCTCTACAATCTCGTCCATGGGCAACGATGTCGACGCACAAACGACGCCAGAGGCAGCCTGGGTCGACTGACTAGCCACCAACGCTTGCTGAGAATTACGAAAAGTTTTAAACCTTCCTGCCCAATCTGGTGATTGGTGGATTTGTTGCACACGCTGTACAGTGTGGGGTGACAGAACGTTCTACCGCCTGTGCCTCGGTCGACCGCAACAGAAACCTAGTCCACTGTAGTTAAAACAACTTTCACACTTGGCATCTGTGTGTCCCGACACTTAAAAGATCTCATCGGTCTTACCGGCAGGACTGTGATCCACGAAACCAATCAGCAGTTTGCTGGCGTGGTCCTAAACTTTGACCAAAGCTATAAGACTGCTGACCCCTGTTGCACCCCGTCTTCTCTGTAATTGCAACGCGGACATCCTCAGCCGTTACGAAATTCTCCAGGCCCGAAATATAACGGAGGCAATCTAATTTATTAAAGTCTGCATTTAGGTCGAAATAACACACATCACCATAGACGATTAGGTGAAAAATTAACAACTGCATAAGCGGAACCTTAGTTTTCACGGAAAGGAAGCAGGAAGGAAGTTCTTTAGCGATAGAACGTGACTTAATAATTGACGTGTGAAACCTGTGCCCCCTAATAAAGGGTGTATATAAATATATATGCTTTTACGTGCATATGATATTTAAAGAATCACCTGTAACCGCTAACCGTTAAGAAATTTCACCTTCCCATATCAACCCATGTGAATACCTCAAAAGAATAAGAAGAAATTTAAGGTCTATACTTATGAAATTGAAATAATCTTTCTCTAACCACTTATCATCAAGGAGTTGTACCTTCCATCATTAGTTCATATGAATAACTTGATATATTTGATATTTAAAGAATTATGCTAAAACTCCCAACCGTTAAAAATTGTAACTTCCATCATCAGCTCATCACCCTGAGATGGTGGCTACTGGACGCAAATACTTTAATACTAAATATATAAACAAACATAATACGTGTTTATAGAATGTGAGGGTTACCCTCGATTTCCTTAGGATCCCGTAATCAGATCTTAACTATGTGATCATGGTACCACCTCGAGAGTAGACCCTTCTGAATACAATAAAAAATAAAAATTGCGCCACAAATGACGTAGTTATCGGTGAATATGTATTTAAAAAAAAGGTAATCAGTTTCCAAAATGATAATATAAAATTTTATCAGTAAGTACATCCTGTTTATCCTATAGTTCAACTTATACTAAAGACTTAAAGGTGTAAAGTAATAATAATTAAGCAGCAGAGGATGTCTTTTTGAATTGTCCCTTTCACTCATCACGGCAATTACAATATTTATCTTTGTCTAATGCTGCACGTGTATCGATAGTGTTGTGATTCACAAGTCGATAATTATAACCGATAATAATACGCGACTTCTTTAAGAAAAACATATTTTTTAAAGAAGCAGCGTATTATTGTGATACAATTATGTTAAAGCTTTCCTAAATACCCAAAAAGGGAAATAATGTGGTTCGACGCCACTCGTCGAAAGGACGAGTGGTTGCCCATCAATAATAGTGTAATATGCTCAATTGGTCAAGATATTTCACAGAAGACAACCTTGATTTTAAGAAAAACCAATGAAGGCTGTTGGATGCTGCTATTTTTACTCTGTACTTGCCAGTTTTGATATGGATTTTAATACTTTTTTTAAGGTTAGTGTCCTAATAAAGGCTACACAATGTGAAATGCGATATTCTACAATTTACACATTACATATTACACGTCAAAACCATTTTTAACAAATTTATAAATCATAATACATGTAAAAATAATAAAAGAAATTTGAATTTCAGTGAAAAGTGATTATTATTTACTTACTATTCTATTTACTTATAAATAATAAAAAAAACGAAATATCAATAAACTAATCAAATTTATGACTAATGTCCTAACTTAAGTGACTATGGTTCAGTGCATTTCAAGCTGACCTTGAAATAACCAATCACAGCGCATTTGACACGTCCCGCGCATCCCGTACTGCCGCGAAATTTGGTGAAGCCGAATCCAAACAAATTTTCAATAATGCGTAATCTACTAGTGGGTAATTTATGCGACAAAAAAGTTCCTTATTGGAAAAATAGAAAAGAGTCTATCATTCGATGATTTCATAACTTTTGTAATCTTTTCTACCTTCCTCCCTTCCTATTATGCCTGTTATATATTCCTATGTATAGTTTTCACCTCCACGTACCGTTCGTGTTAAAACATGTTAGAGAACTGACTGTTACAACTTGTCCCACTACATACAGGAGGAAACAATGTCAGAGATTTATTTTTTTTATATTTACGTGAGTTTTATAAAAAAGTATTAGAATAGCACTGATTTCTCCACTAGTTACTTATGAGCAGTTCCGTTCCGTCCTGTAACTATGAATGCCTGTATATCTAACATTCTTAATAGGTACCTTCACATTTAACAATATCGGATTCGGTAATTTGGAAATAATTCAGCTTAAAGTAAACCTTATTACGTTCACAGACTGTTATTTTATAGGGTAGCAATGAGGTCAATCTTCGAAACGAACCAAAGCCACAAAGCAAACACCTACAAGATTTATACTAACATGAACATGACAAGCTGTCCATCAAACGAGCAAGAACAACTAAAAGTACATAAAAGCAACTGTTTCGTTAGTTATAAACGTCGGTATATACCTATATCAAATGCCAACGCCTCAAGATGATGGACACTGACACATCAGGTTATTAAAAGGCAATCAATGGATATAGGTATCAATTTTATTACTGGGCATATTCTGGTCGTTTTGCATGTTACGAGTCATTTTATTTTCATTTAAACTTTTTCAATTGTGATGGAATATTTCTAAGTTCTAAATCGTTTTATTCGGTATTTTATTATTCATGTACTCCTAACCAAACACGGCCACGAAGTATGTGGGCACACTCAGATATACTCTCTGCTCTTTCACTGTCACAATCCGATCAAATGGCTATCCAACACCATCCAGGGACAGATCAGGGTCCGGGTTGACAGCTTGTTATTAAGCAGTTCTACAATCATAAAAACTTTATAACACTTTTTTTGTCCGATCAGGGAATCGAACCGAAGATCTCCTGATCGACAGTCGCATCTGCTAATAGCTCGACCATTAAAGTTATTATATTTCAACTACCTGCACAAGTTTACTGTTATTGCGTAACCTTATATTACCAGTACTGAACGGTTAAAATAAATTCTATTGTTTTCTATGACTACTTAGAAAAGTAGACTTTTGCATTGACTTCTTTGTCTAATGGCTAGTGGTCTTACCTACTAAGCTACAGGTCGTAAGTTCGATTCCCGTCAAGATCAAATAGCTGTGTGACTAGCACGATCATCTATTCTTTACCATAGTGTCATTTGCCTTTAAAGGGTGTCCTTGGACGCTCTGCCCATATTCTGATATTTTAATGACAAACGGAAATTTTGGTCTACATTAAGTACACAACACATCTAATGTATTTAATTGGGTATAGAATAAAAATACTTTATAAGTATAACCGACAAATCGATTAAATATTAAAACAAAACTTGTTACTGTGAGTTATCCGCAAGATACAGACACACACCATGGCAGACTTAAAGATATTTTTATGTAATACAGTTCCGTAAAGTTTGTCAGTATTAACAATAACGCGTTTATAAATTTTGCTTTTACGAAAAATGTCTTTTTTATTATATATGTCCAATTTATTTAACACCAGAGCATTACACATAATTATAAGCCTTCCTTGAAACATAATCTAAATGATGGTGAAAATCCCACTTAAACATGTTGCATACATTGAAAGATCTAAGCGCACAAGAAAAAAGCAACTTTATTTTATACTATGTAAAAATGTGTTTGTTTTTAGAAATATTTAATATGTTCATCTTTAACGTACGTGTGAGTTGTGTGTGTTATAAATCGACAACCAAAAATAAAAGATTTAAAAAAAGAGACGTTAAATATTGTATTTGACAATGTCTTCTTAACCCACTGTATTACAAGATATTGTCATTTCTACTGTTACTGCTTAAATTATTGTCAAGATAAGCTTGTATTACGTTTTTAATGTACATTATGTTATATTAAAGATTACTTAGAACACTATATTATATGCATTAATGTAATATGTACTACAAAATAGTACTATTGTCATCCGAAACACACATTAACAAATACAAAGAAATGGAATTTTGAACTAGCATGAACATGACAGTGTGCAAACATGGCGACACGCAGAATTCTTTGGCATGCAATTCATACGAATATTGTTTTCAAAAATTTTACACGTACTTGTTTATTATTGTATAATTACTATTATACAATTCTGCGTAATTGGAAGTGCATGTTAGAACGTGTACGGATACAAAGAAATAGTTAGAAGATAATAACTTTGGAACCACTATCCTGTTAAGCTCAGCTATGCAAAACAGCAAAGTAATGTAATAATTCTCATCATAACGTCATGAACCTATTGTAATCTATTATTGGCCTGGGCCTCTAGCCACCAGGTCTTTCCCATTGCACGTAACGCTGATCGATCTTGGGCTTTTCACATCCAACTCCTGCCAGTCATCTTGTATAAATCGTAACTTCACCTGGACTGTGGGCGTCCTACATTACGCAATAATTCCCATAGAGCTGAAATTTACCATAAATAAAAATCTTCACCCATCAATTTTTCACTTCTAATGTAGTTCTGTTTGATCAAGATATTTTGTATTGCTTTTAATTCGTTACTAACTAACACTTTTGCAATTAGAAGCAACTGTTTTTCTGCTCAGCGATCTCTAATTACAGTGTTCCAGTGCCAGGCAGCACATAAAACAAATTAAATCCGCATATAACATGAGTATTATAAAACTATATAGAACGATTTGCAGTAAAACAAATTGATGCTTACTCAGAGAATATTGTAATTCATGTACGTAGTCAGGGAACCAGGTGCGCGCTGGAAAGGCAATCCCTGGAACCCCGACGTACCTTGGACAACCTGTGGCTTGAAGATCCCTCACTTCTGCGTGGAAGGTGCCACCACCTAAGCTTGCTCACGTAGACCTGACGCTCACGTAGATACATCAGATCTGTCACCCTCAGGCTCGCGCTTATTGATCATTCTGCGATCTGCAACGTCTGGTCGCAAGAGATCTAAAACTCTCCAGGTCCCGACATTACTCTACCTAATTTCTTACTTTACTTTTCATGACAATGTTCAATCACAGTACTGATAAATATATCACAAAGTTAGTATTTTAATCACTCAGTTTATGAATTGGTATATAAAATCGACTTATCAATCTGCGACGTATTTTTATTTGCGTATAAGGGCTTATAAATAAAATTTGGGTATCCAAAATAAATAAGTCACATCTGTTCCACTTAACAGCCACTTCGTTGTATTTATAATGATTAAAAGATTCTATTTTCAATTAGCTGGTTAAAGTCCTTACTAACAAAATAAGTATTTAAACAGTTTGATGCTAGTATAACAGTACTTGAACAAATTGAAGCATCCAACAGAAGGCAGTAAGCCGCACGCAAACTGCAATACTACTCTAATTACGTTGAGCACTCTACTGACGTAGACGTAAGGTAGTTACCGCTGCTCAAAGTCAAATTATTGTTTGACACTAATCTTTAGATTACCATGAGTCCGACATAATTATCAGCATTAACAGTTTTGATAGGTCAATGCTGGACAAAGGTCTGTCCTTAGATGAGATGTCTTAGCTTACAATACCTAACAGATGGGTTGATTTCAAGTTTTCCTTCTGTTTGCAATGCCTTTATCATACATTGTCTCTCACACGACACCCACGAGATGAATGGGAGTGGTGGCATTCTATATTCTTAATACGTCATCAAACGGAGTTGAACATTTGTTCCTTTAGTAAACCGTAATACATTTACTTCAAAAGAATCAATTTCTAACTACTCAACAAAGATTTGCTATTTTGACCGAATAGAACAATAACAACAAGACAGGATGACTTCAGAAGATTCAAATTTGAATATAGACAATGAAATAAAAAAAAACGTATTGTAATAAAGAAATTATTTTTAGAACAACATTGAGATACATCTAAATATAAATTCTCCTTTGTAAAACGTAACCCGAAGTTATACGAGTACAACAAGCTTCCGATTGCACCGAACGTTCTAAAGATAAGTTATCAGTTGTCCGTACGGTCATTACCATCTTTTATAAATATTATTTTATTCACAACAGTTTAGGATAGCGTTCGTCCTGAAGATAAAAAAAAAACTTTTAGAATAACACTGTCTCTGCATGTTACACAGACAACTTATCCCGAATCCACTGTAACCGTTATATGAAGTGTAACATTTTCTTACAATATCTATATAAATTTAAATAAAATAAAATTGTCAACCCTTCACAAAACAATTAAGCTTGAAATTTTGTTATATTTCCTAAAAATAACATAGAACTATTTTTTGAGTAGTTAACACTACACTGGGCCGCTTTTATCGCATCATACTAAGAACAGTATTATATGTAAGGCCACTCGGCGAGTTTTTAGCCTATTCTTACGTTGGCGCTTAGGGTTGTCACTGCTTAATATGAGCAGCACTAAGTTTATATTTATAAAATATAATGAATTCTACTATAAGCTAAAAACGGCTAGACTGATTTCGATGTAAATTTAAAACTGGTTTACTTTTTTCACCCGACTACAGAAAGAGGATGATTTCGAAAACACAGGCCAGTACTGCGGGCATACTTAGGTTGCACGTAAATAAATACTTTGAAGGAAAAAAACAAGACTTTATTTGTATAAAACATATCACGTAATAACTCTAAAGCAATTTTTATTATAACAATTATTCATAAATCAAGAATCATCAAATTCGGTACATAATTGGTGGAGAAATTGCGTAACATACATAAATACGAAAGAATCAGTCAATCTGTCGCTTCTTACTATTATATTTCTATCTTAACACACAATATTCTGACCAGACAACATGTTAACACCAGGAATTTGATAAAAACCAAATTAAAATTAAATCATGCCCATTTTATGAGAAACATTACCTTACAATAATTAAAATTGACTGCACGGATGACGCAGTGGTTAAAGCGGTCGCCACGCCGTCTTATTGCGCTGAGTGTTGTAGGCTCAATCTCCACATGTAACTACACTTCATGTGATCCACAAATTGTTGTTCTAAATCTGAAGGTTTCTTATGTCTCTTTCATGTATGCTTCTAAAGTCTCCCGCGACAAATAATTTATTCACAATGCGGGAGTTGTCTTTTTTAATAAAAGATAAAGAAAAATATTCAGGATTTCCTCAGTGACACTATTCGCTTATTATAAAAAAAAATAGGTAAATAAATATGTAAATAAAACCGCCCACGTAATCCGACAAAGACTAAAACCCGCGAAAACGGCGCCAATACGCTTAGTACGCGTCGAATTATTCTTTGTGCTAGCCGCTTGTAGCACATTACTTATGAGATTTTATTACCCAAAATGATAAACACAGTATAGTTGTGTATTTATTTTGTGTTAGTTCGCAGGTCAAAGTCTTATTAAATGTACCACGTATCGTAAATTATCCAAAGACACTGTAATATTTTTTGCCTCTGTTCGAAGTCATGATACAAAATCAATACAAACATACCTAAATCGTGAACACTACAGATACTAACGTAAAACTAACTAACCATAACTATAGTAACATAAAACTACGCTAAATAATTAAATAGGGTAACCAGTGAAAACAGGTGAATGCGAGCGGACGTGTAGCGTATTTGATCACAGTTACAGTCAAGATACGGCCGACACTGTGGTCATCCTCTGCCCTCCGATATTATGCTAATGTGTGCGTGGCAGCGCGTTTATACACGGCGCCCGGTAACCACGCACACGTACTCAAATCGACAGCAGCACCTTTCTATGAAGATAATCTTACTGCTCTTAGAGTACTGTGCTTTTATTTTGTTAACTTAGGGCGAAAGATCGCTCATCTGTTATTCTCCATCGTCTGTGTATTTAGGGCAGGTTCTTTTATTTCTATTTGTTCACATTTTGAATAATGGTTCACTCTCGTTTCATGTTTGCTTAAGTGTTTAATTAACGTGCGATAATACTTTAAATTATTGCAATTACATTGATGTTTTCTATTTGTGATATTTTAAACTTACTAGCATTATAGTGGGATTGTCTTGATTAGATTGGTACGTGACCCTGACATTACACTTCCAAATTCATCCTTGTGCGTTCTATTCCTTTCTTTTCAAATGTCCTAATCGTCCTATCTTTAACTCTCACCTATGATTTAAATCACATTACTGATAACTACAATCAGTAACTAGAATATGATACTGATAAAGTATACAGTTTGTTTAAGATACATACCCTAAACTTTTCGGAGATCTGAGCGTGAGTGTTTGTAAACTGTTTCCCTGTATATTGTGCAAATTAATTTTTATTATAACTAGTGTTTAAATGGGCTGTTGATATTGATCCTACTTGATTTTCATTTGTTATTATGCGATAAATTTTATGATATCATCTGATTAACGCGATCGGATCCGATGACCAACATCGCAATTCTTCATGCAATCGAATGGGCCCCTCCCTTCTCTTTACTTTTATTCATTGCGGCTTATTCTATTATTATTTAGTTCGTATCGTTATAATCGACATGTTTATTGTTCTTAACTCTGGAATATTTAGATTCATTTAGGTATTAGATGCATGTTTATGATAATTGTTGATTCATCAATCATTACATGGTATTTATATTGGGTTATACTTAATCTATAAATAAAAATGACTATGACAATGAGAATCTTAAATGTAATCTATAAATCCAAAACAAAATTTATTTAGGTCCTAGACTGACTGATCTTTTTTGTTTTTTTTTTTAAACAACGCCCGCTTTTGTTATATGTAGATATACTCGTATATGTATATCATGTGTCGCGGGAATTTATTGGTCAAACAAACTGCAGTCCCATGTAGAGTTTGAACACAGAACACTCGGTGCAGTTTCAATAATATAGTACTCAAATAATGAAATCGTTAATTGTCAATATTTATATTACAACCGCGAATGTCTGTGTGCCTGTCTGTTGTGTTTTATGCCCTTACCCTTGAACCAACTGCCAAAACTTATGGTAGAGAGATAAATAGAACTTGAAACAAGATATAACTACTTTTTGTCGCGGAACTATTAATTGAGGACAGCAAAGTGGAATACTGAACTTGGGAACAGCATTAGATCTCACACAGTCGTCAGAGGACAGCAAAGTGGAATTCTGAACTTAGGAACAGCTTATCTCACATAGTTATCATAACTACTAATGGCCTACAGTCATCAATAGAAATAAAAAAAATTGTCAGTTAAATGGTAGTGCGGTACGTATCCATATCTTCAGTAGATTTGTAAGTATACTTCTAAAGACAAAGAAAACAAAAACACGAGTTGAAGGAACTGTGAGTAACGTATATTCACGGAAAAATGAATCAATAACGCTCACACATCTGTTCGGCAGAAAGCAAATGTGTTCAGGTCAGATATTTCAGAAAACTAATATTTCCACACCATAATGGACTCATTCTATGTTCGAATAAACTTAATAAAATAAAAAATTATTGCTCGAAAAAATGGTCCATAATTTATAATAGTATTTCAAATATCTAGCGCACAACGCCATCTAGTCCCAAACTAAGCAGAGCTTGTAGCATTTGTTTTTGTAAATACGTACATATAATACACAATAAACACCCAACTCTGACTCCATATTAGTAAATCGTACAACATTTGATCCGACTAGAAACTGAATCCGAAACCTCAAGTACAGCAGTCGCATACACTACCATTGAGGCACAGAGGCGGTCATAGACATATGCTGTCGCGAACTTTTGTAAACACTATTCATAGACTAAACAATTAGCTATAGCTTTTGTTTTTCAATGTGATACTCATTAGGTACGATTTTGCGCTTTCAGTAAGTCAAATTGCTGACACAGCTGTGAACAAGTCGTTTAGAAATCAAAACTTTCCATGTCCTTACTCATGACTTCATATTTCTTAGTATTCTGTGCAGTATGCATGTTACAAATTTTCAATATTTGCAGGCGTCTCTCGGGCTACAAATAATACCTAAAGGTAATCCTATGCTAACAGAAAACCATACAAACTGTGCTTGGAATATATAAGTGATGCTACAATACATTTACATGTAAAAGTACACACTGCTACAATATTTTATTATAATATGCGTATCTTTCACATAAAAATAGGGCTCTGACATATAAAATTATCTATAAAACTGAACGACATTTCATTTAAAAGTGTCTCGTTTTACACATTTATTTCTCTAATTGAGAAACTTCGCCTAAACGAAAGAACGAAGAATGAAATTAGATTAGAATAATATATTAAAATTATTTCTCGTAAGGGAATACAATTTCTCTCATTTTAATGTATAGTTCAGTACACTGTACTGAACTATACATTAAACTGAAATATAACTACTGTACTGTGCAGTACAGTAGTTATCTATTGTAATTCAAACTGCATTTTGAATACAAAAGTACAATAGAAAATGTCAGACTTTTTTAATTTTGCGAGGGTGACAAATCCATAGCTGACCGCGACAGCATGTGTCTCTTTTTTTAAACAATTAAATTTGGTCACGCTGAATATCATTACGCTACGACCAATAGGAGACGCAGATGAAGTTGTGCGGGTCAACAAGTTATATTTCGGGTAGGTCAAGAATTCGTTAACATTTGAGTCTAACATCCTGCGCAAACATGTTACGGGAGTTCTTAGGATCGATGCTATTGAATTTTGCTGGCTACAATCGTAACACACAGTTTTAACAAGATGGAGTCAATTCTCACTCATCCAATGAGTCCCTGCCGGTGATCTAAGACATGTTGCTGGAAAAGCTGATTTCTGATTTAATATAAACTAAAACTGTCAATATAAAAAACAGTTAATATTTGCCAAGTTAAAACTATTTTATTAGATAATATTAACATAGATTCTTGTTATAGCCCATTATTCATTTTTAAGAGAGTTAAGCAAATCAAATATGAGTGGGCAGTTATGTAGGTGGGCCAAGAATTCATTAACATTTTAATATAACACACCAAGTGAAAACATTTTACGGGAGATCTTGGGACCGATGATACTGGAATTTGCTGGCTACAATCGTAACCCATGGTTTCAACAAGATGGAGCCACTTGTCAAACATGTTTCCGGAAAAGCTGATTTCCAGACAAAGTGATGTCACTTTGTCTGGAAATCAGCTCCATGGCCACCCAGAAATCCAAATATATCCCCCGCAGACTTCTTTTTAGGGGGCTATTTGAAGAATCGTGTCTACGTCAATAAACCAAATACATTAAATCAACTAAAAGGAAAAATCAGCGAAGAGATGTCGGCGATCTCGCGGTCTCTTTGCCGACAAGTATTTGAAAATTTCGGTGCTCGCTTAGAATTGTGTAAAGGACGAAACGGTGCTCATTCAGATGATGTAATTTTCAAAAAATAAATTTCAAATAATTAGGTTTCTTGTACATAAACATTTTTTATAATATGTCAAATGGTTTTTTTACACGATTTTTTCAACTGATAACTAATTCGTGGCGCACCAACTATGATAAAATATATACTTACAAAAAGTTTGCCTATATTTTTACATAGCCACTGACGATGCGTAGAAATTTAACAGTCGGCCGTTTGTTAACAAAACTACACTTTTAAAAACTTTGAGATTAAAAAACGCAAAGCTGTTTTGTTTAAAGTATTCCATCGAAAATCTTACTACTAACGGTTACATTTGGTATTAATTAGATATTTTTTTTTTTTTTTAAAAAACATCTACCGCATTAGCAATAAATCCTGTGTCGCGGGGGACTTTACACACATACAAGAAACGGACACAAAGAACACCCAGACTCAGAACAACAATTTGTGGATCACACAAAGTGTTGTCCCATGTAGGATTTGAACCCACAACACTCAGCGAAGTGGAGAGCGGCGTGACGACCGCTTAAACCACTAGGCCAATCGGGCAGTCTAGATTAATCTTCTTTCAAAATTATAACACTCAAAGAGTCCTTTATAATCGAGTAACTTAGAACTTGTACAGGCGAGAGGCCATACCGACACATCAACATCAAAATCTATATGTAGTTAATTAGTGAACAATATAATTGACTATTATGATTGCTTATGCAAACAGAGATATTGCAGTCAAATAATATAATGTTATCTGGCGCAGTTTGTTTGTTAAACACTTACCTTTGGAAGTTCCGCCGTAATTGTGGTAAATTTAGATAAAGTGGAGGTTTTGTTTTGATTACACTATCTGACACATAATAAAGAGTGGAAATGTTTTCAATGTTTTTGTTATATTTTTTCCTATTACACAGTGAGTTTTCTCTCTAATAGGTGACTAAGTTAGTAAATATCTGATTACTAGATGGGCAAAGAGAAAGAGCATCCAAGTGGAAATGATATCTATGGTTATCTCGTTAACAGATAAACAGCCTTATAATATATGAACGTTATAAACTGTTTCCGTTAAATATCGTAATGAATAATAACAAAAATGACTCTGAGTCAAGAAGGCACAATATTCAGATATATTATACATACATTTGTCTGCAGTACTTTCTGTCTACTTAGTGTTATGGGACAAGTTTTGTGTGATTTACAAATTGTGGTTCTGAGTCTAGGTGTTCTTTGTGTCCGTATCATGTATGTTTGTAAAGACGCCCGCAAATTATTAAAAAAAAAATAACAACACACATAACAGGAATGATTTTACATTACTAAACGGGAAATTTACAGATAAAAGGATTTTTTTAGGAATATAATTTTCCAAAACGAAAATTTCACTTGAGTTCATTAGCTACGAAAATTCTTTGAGATCAGCGAATGGACCAGCACACAATAATAACGGATGTATAGCGAAGTGTATTGAAATTCTCAGCGCCCAGCTATAGGAAGAACCGCCTGAAAAAATAACGACAAACGCCAATTTTCTAAACTGAACAAAAAAATAACAATCCGATATCAATCCAATAAAGGGCAGGAAGGAAGCAGCCTCCGAGTAAGCAATCACACGTTAGAGAGGGACGGGATACGATAAAGCAATAGTGTGAACGAGATAGGCTTACGATTGTGCCGAGTTTCCAAAGAACGGTGTAAACAATAAAACTTTTTGAAGAAGTTCGCGTTTATTTGGCGTGCGAAAGGGTTGCAGAGTAATGAATAATACAGATAAATTATTCAAAAAACAATTGTATTAAATTTGAGTTGCTTGTAAAATTTTATTATGGTCCGCAAAGAAAACTCTCAGACTGCCACTTCACCAATTTTTGGACTTTTGTTTTTGTTAAGGAGTAATTAATAAGCTCAGGGATGACCGAATTTGTAGGAGTTGACTCGTAATTTAATTGTGTTTGTTTTGTTTCATTCTTATATTATGTACCTATTTATAAACTAGGACAAATACTAGTACTTTTAACTAGTAACAAATTTGTTCATACAGTTCAGTTTTAATTGTTTTTAGTCAACTAGTCAATACTATGAATCAACATTCTTTAACAGTTCATTGTTGGACATAGACCTCTCCTTAAAAAGGAGATTTTGGCCTACTATACCATGTTGGCCGGACGAGTTGGAATAGGGTTTGTTTCAAGTCTTCCTTTCTCTTTGCAGTGAGGGCATCAGCCCTGGGTAGTTTACTCCCTTAGTCACCTCCTACGATACACTTTAAACGAACAGGGGAGGTGACACACCATTTTCTAAAAAAATCTAAGCTGCAAATGTTTTAAGATTGCAATCTCTATTTCATCTCGCTAGTCTGTCTCTAGGGACTTTTCATTATTGTTGCCTGCCGGTTATCGAAAGCAACCCTCTAAATCAAGGTCCAATTGTCTCATTGCCGCTGAAAGTCATTTATGTGAATCTTAGTAGAGCCTCGTAGCTTCAGGCACTTTACGTTTAACCTTTGAACAAAGCAATATTAGGGTTGGAAATGTACGATTAGAACCTTTCAATATTTGAGGTCCTTCTTAGGTTTTTTATTACGGTAAAGCTGCTATTTCCATTTTTTTGTTTCTCATAAACAGCTTTTAACAGTCCACTGCTGACCATAACTTCCTTTCGATGTAGAGGTTTATTTTTTATTTACTTAGGGTATATTAAAACTTTCAAATAATTTTATCGAACCTTAGTGAAAACAGAGGTTGAGAGTTTGTCTGTTTTGTAAAAGAAATAAGTTAACATTTATAGTATTTTATGTCATATTGTCCGTCTGGTGACGGATTAAGAATACATAGTGTTGTATATATATATATATATATTATATGTAAGTATATATATTTTTAATGTGCTCACCTAGACCTTTCTTTTGATATAAAACACTGTATGATTTTCTCAGTTAAATTTTTTTCCAGGTTAGAATCTGGGGTTTAAATTCGTTTATTTAAAACTTAGATATAATTCATATAGTCTAACTCATTACAACAATTATTACAAATCTATTCACATACAATATTCATAAAAATTGGTTCAGTAGTTTAGGCACGAGTGGAATATACAAACAAACATGCATAAACTGTCAAAACCACAATTTTTTCTTTTGGCTTCGCCGTAGTCGACTTAATAAACACGATACACACACACGATTATAATGGAAAATACTCGTATAATTTGCAATAAAAACATTCAAATATCATATTTTTGTACTTGTTATTGTATGGTACCTTACCGGTTGTTGTGAGGAGCCTTGTGCCTCTCTCAGCTATGTGTAGCAGTGGGTGTCTTTTAATTGAGTTCTGTTATTTTATCGGTATAACCTGAATAACCTTATATTGTCATGGTGATGACAACTCATAGCTGTTCTGTGTACCTTAATCATAATAGTCTATTCATTCTTAGATCGTCTTTCGAAGACATACATATGTATGGCTGATTCTCAAAAAAAATCAAAATTGATGTCCTTGATGATTCTGACGAACCAGGGTCGTTAATTATTAAAAGTTTTTTTTATTAATTAAACTACTGAACTAGATGAACAAATTTATGAAACAAATTAATTTTTAATATGATAAATTAAAAAGATATGTATATCCATGAAAATACCTTGAAAATCATTCCCTCACTATGTCCCAACTGCTAAATTCGAAGAGAATCATTAACTTAAATCGTAAAATTCTTTACTGATTATCTGTTATCTTATTTTTTACTCATATAAGATAGTATTGACTGTACTTAAATCAGTTTATAGTTTAAAAAATGCGGTAGGAAATATTTTTAAAAACAATTTAAAACTTTGTCCGTGAAAAATCGATCATTCCCTCACCGTTTTAAAACTGTGTCATTGGACCAGAATTTAAAGGCCTATCAAGCTCCACTGCAATTTTTTTTGTAGTTGGCAGCATTGGTTTTGACAACGTACATTATAGCGGACAGTTAAAGAGAAGATGTTTTGTGGAAATTGATTTGACAACAATTTTTTTTAATTTTACATTTTTTGATGTCATTCCCTCATATCATGTAATCCCTTTTGATTACATGATATGAGGGAATGACATCAAAAAAGCATAAGCATTTTTTTATTGAATAATTATAGCATATTTATATATATTTCTGGTTGTAATAAAATACTATATACTGCTCGTAAGAAAGTAAGGTTATGTTTGTAAGCTTATGGCAATTTTGTTTCATTTCGTCATTCCCTCATCATCATTCCCTCATAAAATTTTTTGATGAGGGCATGATTCCTATGAGGGAATGATGTATTTTTTAATATATATAAGATATTCATGTTTATTCAATTGGTTTCAGTACGCTGGAAGTCTATAATGTCGAGAAGTAGAAAATTAACTGCCGCAGAAGCAAAACTGAAGAAAAAAGAGTATGATAGGAAGCGAAGTGAAAAATTGAAAAAGTGTCCTGAAAGCTTAGAGAAACTCAGAGAACAAGAAAGACTCAAGTATTTAAATAAGAAAGGGAAAGATCAAGTCAAGCCTGTCAGTGCTTTGAGTTCACGAGAAAAAAGGCTTAAATGAAAACAATGGCGGTTAAACAGTTCAAAATACCGGGAGAGGAACCATAATGTGTGTAAGAGTCTAGTAAGACTAATGGATCAGACATCACCTTCCACACCAGTTTCACTGGCAGAATCTAATAGTTCGAGAGTTAATGTTAGTCAGAAAGAGACTGTTGTTTCACGACGAAGGCGACAACTAAGAAATCTAAACTATAAAAAAAAGTTTACTTGGAGCTATTCTGAACCTGGTCATGGCAAAGGAGCACCAGATGGTGTTGGTGGTACTTTAAAGAGGTCTGCTGACCAAGCTGTGGCTGAAGGAAAAGATGTGACAAATTTAAATGTGTTCAAAGATGTCCTGAGTTCAAAATGTCCCTCAATAATGCTTATTGAAGTAAGTACAGCGGAAATAAATAATGCGGATAATAATAAAAAAATTTAGCACTATTTCAACTTTTTCTGGCACTTAAAAAATAAGACAATTTGTATTCTCGAATGATGAACTTGAATTTAGAACTCTATCTTGTTTTAACTGTGTTGCAAAATGTCAACATTTTCATCTTGGTTATTATAAAACTACTCATGTATCGGTTAAAGACACACCTGCGATATCAACGCGATGTAAAAGAAAGAATATTAAAATAAAAAACTTTATGATATTTCGAAATCTATTCCGTCTGAAAACAGTACATATAAATATAAAGTTGGTGATCACGTCCTTATAAGATGGAACAACGAGGTCTATCCTGGCAAAATTCTTTCATTGTCTGATGATGGGGCATTTGTACGGTGCATGAAGAAAGGATTGAAATGTTGGAAGTGGCCGACAGTTAAAGATGAAGAACTGTATGCTTGGCCTGACGTTCTTTGAGCAATTTAACCCCCTAAGTTACTAAGTAGAGGTAGTTATTTTGTTAAAGAAATCGATAAGAAACAATAAAAACTTCAAGAAAATACAAATAACTAAAGTAAGTTGCAATTAAATTGCATAGAGACTGATAAATGATATTAGATGAATAAAATTGTAATTCATGCTCTTGGACATTATTGTTCTTGTCATTATTTTTGTAGGTATATATTGCATTATGAATTTAATTATTATAGTTTTGCAATGAAATTGTTTAATTATTACAGTTTTGCAATAAAAAAAAATTGAATGCATTATGGAGTTTTTAATTATTGTAAAATCACATTTTAAATCATTCCCTCACAAATCTGTCATTCCCTCATTTTTGATTTTTTTTTATCATTATATTTAACTCAAACTCAAAAAAGTTGAGGACCACTATATTATTTTCATCAAACAAGACATGAACTAAGAATTAAGCAAAATAAAATTCAATAATAAGTGAAAACAAAATTATCAACTCGATAAAGCTAAATTCGACTTTTTTTGAGAATCAGCCGTATATACATTTTAGTAAAACTTAAGTTTAAAAATATTAGAACAGCACGTAGAGACCGTGATATACTCGTAGTAGACCAAAACGTCCTTGCTAAGGAAAGGCCTATGTCCAGCAGTGGACGGTTAAAGGCTGTTGATAATGATGATATAGAGACCGTATACGTTATATGTTAAACATGTGTTTTCAAAAAAAATTCAATTAACAGCTGCACTTGGATACAATAAAATTTATTTTGATTCCCAATCAATCATTTTTTATGTATTGTTTTATTTTTCGATGTATTTGATTAAATATACGTGTAGTTTAAACACATAAAACACCTTAAAATATAATATAATTACAAAGATTAGTTGTTTACGCGAAAGTTGGCTTTTATTATTAAAAATGTCGTTTTGCACCGTAACAGCGCCGTCTGGCAACATTTTAGTACTCGATTTGGTAGATAAAAATATACAATGAGTAATTTAAAGTCTGTCTCACGAGATTGCACATGGTCGTCGTGTACAGTACAGAAGGTTTTTTGTTTTCGCTTCACACAACGTTGGACTTGCTATAACTTTAAAACAACATCATCGAATGAGTTTATTTATAATATACAATATGAGACAGAATAATATAATGTGATGTATTCATTATTTTTTTGAATAACTCAAGGTTGCATATTTGTAACTTCAATTATTTGTTGTTAGAAATTGGAAGCCAACTCACCATTCCTTTATCTCAATCGTTTAAATATACGAGTATTTATTGTTATTTTTAAATGATTACTTAGAAATTAGATAAATTGATTATGTTATCACAAGGTAAGTTATACAATAATTTTCAACGCTAATTAAGCGGCTTACAAATTAAAACCGATCTCTTGTCGGATAAGATGTAGATATATTTTATGATGGTATCATTAACAGGAATGTATAAATAGACTGATAAAATGAAAATTAAATTAAAATATTACATTATATTTATAAATTTTCTCAAGGAAGTTACACCAATTTCACTCCGAGTCTATTTTTTCGGTGTAAACTCCAACTGGAATTGCACGAGAATGGCAGTAAACAGATGATATGAAACTCTAGTTCAGTAGCCAATGAAATACTAGTTTCTGGGTAAGGTAAGGTGAACTATTTTTAAATATTTTAGAAATTAAATCTCCAGCAAAGGGTGTTATAATGTGGTTAACATTGTATTAGGTACTGTTTTTTTAAAGTTTAAATAACACATTGTGAAGTTTCCAAATATAGCACAATTTACTACTTATAAAAACAGACATTCTACAAATTATTCGTATATATTTGAAATTGTGTTAATGACGTAATAAGTCGTCAGCAAAACGAGGTCAAGGTGGCCTTCAACTTAAGCCTCGGCTGAGTAAAACAGGTAGGATATATAAGCCAAAATGTATTATTTTACTGCCAACTAAGAAATGCCTAATCTAGATTGACGACAGTAGAACTGTTTCGTTTCAGGTGTTATGCTTCTCCAAGGTAATTACAACCGTTTTAATTCAGACAATGTCGATAATTTTCTCAGAAGTAGTATAGTTGGGATTTTGTAGTCTTAGCAGAGTTCTCATAGTTTGTCTATCCGTATCCTATGTAGTTCTGTGTATCTATATGTTCATCCATCTAGGACTTAGAACTGTTTGGTACGAGAAATTTCTAATATTGCGAAGGGGTATGTATTACGTTAAAAAAGCAGCATAGCACCTTTTCTTATCAACGGTTACTTTAGGTTGTTTTGTAAAGTTGAAACTTTTTCTACCAGTTGCAACTTTTTATCATTATATGGCACAGCAGTCAGATTTTGCATCTTTATGTTTTAAAACCACTCTTCAGTGTTACCCAGTTATATACTTCCAAATTTTATTAAGTCAACACGTTGTGTTCATTTTTCATCTTACTAAACTAAACTTGTATGTCTACGTAGTAGTGCAATAGTTTATTTTGGAAATTAGACATTAAATTCTATAATCTTATTACATAACAAACCCATCCGAATGTTGCCAAGATTTAATAAAAATTGTAAAAGCTTCAAAACAAATTTACTAAAATAACATATAAGTCAACAAGTATAAATAACACTGTTTAATCAGTAAATAATGTCATCATACTATTCGTGTTGTACCTTTGTCATTGTTTTGTCAGGCATATAATTATCACTCCCGTGTTTTAATCTGGTAATTTTGCAGGATAATTATTGTTTTAATTGAAAGCATACGTTTTATTTCAAAGAACCATCTGTACGTTTTATTTGATCTGAAATCTCTATCGGGATTTTTCACCACATTGAGTCAGAGTCCTGGAAAAAGTTATATGGATCTTTTATTATATTTAATAAAATTTTCCTTTGGTTTCCTGTTTCTTCGTAATGTTCTGTAATATGTACATGTTAGCTCAATAAACTGTCGGTAAGAATGTCTTGGAAAAGTATTCTACTAGCTACTAACCAAAAACATTACCTCTTAACAGTTCGTTTCTCTATATATCAATACTTTTTTCGTATAATATGTAATGTACCTATAATTATATAATAAATATGGATATTAACATTTTCACAATAGGTATTAAGTAGATACTATCAGGTCTACATGGACTTTACCATTTAAAATTAACGGCTTTCCAATCTCGCTAAAGTGTCTATCTTTTTTTTACACTTGGAATAGATATTTCAAGTGCAAAAAAAAGGTTAAACATCAATAATTTAATGAAATAAGTCTATTATAATGTTTTAATATAGATAGTTATGTATATAGTTTTATTAGATTACAATTTACTTGTGCTAGTAGTTGCAGAAAGTGTGTTATAATTAATTTGTACAAAACAGTTCTGTACGAACATAGTAAACGGAAACATACAATGTTTACGAGTCCATTCATTAAAAGTTATGCTACAGTTCCGGTGCAACTGTAAGCGGATGAGAGTAAAACACAGGATTGGACTGGAAACATTAGATACACAGATTTAAGGGTAAATTTTGGATAATCGCCCTCTTAGCGGTATGAAATCTTAATGAATTTCATAAAGTATATTGTTGAGTTGATGATTTAGTATTCTATATATAGAGGATAGTAAAATTTATACATGCATTTGAAATAAGTTTCATCCACTTTGTTATAAGGGAAAATGATGTTCAAATGCAATACAAAGGCAAGAAAAAGTAAACTTAAGAATACGAACCCAATGTTCACTTTATTCTTAATTTTTAAACTGCAATCAACCAGTCGCTGTCGAGTGCTGAACAAAGTTCTCTTTCAAGAAGCACCAGCCATCCTGATCCAGTCTGCATCCATCCAATGACAGCCACTTTCTTCAAATCATCGGCATCGATCGTGCGGCAGGGTGCTCTACACTTTATTTACCTAATTGGGGTCTCCACTCTAGCATATTTCGGCTCCAGCGACCATCAGTTTGTCTGAAGGCATGACCAGCCTACTTTCACTTTAACGTACTGACTCTCTTATTCGTTACTCGTCTGTTGAATAACTTCGTTACAAATTTTATCAGACAGAGCCACACCCTCAGCAGACAGCAGACCCTCAGAGAGAAGCATCACACACCTCATTGCACGCTGAGCTATTTGAAACTTGTAACCTGGTTCGATAGTGTGTATACACGTCTCGGTTCTGTGTGTTATTATGGGTAAAACGCACTGGTTGAATACCTAGGCTTAGCATACTCCCAACTTAAATGAATCCTTCTATTAGCCTCGATACAATTGGATTAGCCGTTGGTTCTTTGCTTGTACTTAGACGGTCTCGTTGTGGCGTTGTGAAAGTATCTCATCACTTGGATATATGGCCAGTCGACCAGGCAACTCCGTATGGATTGTAGGACATTCAACGTTCCGACAGGAGCGAAGGCTTTCTTATAGTCTACATAAATTTTCGACTTCATCAAGAATCTCTGATTTAGAGGTGACGGTAGTGCCTTGTGCTGTTCTGGGTTTGGTCTAGTAACAACAAGAGACCTTTGATTTGGCAAAGACATAAATACGTGCGCTCACTTTTGGAGTTAAACCTGTTGATCACAGTGATATCCCCATATATTTGGTGTTTGTTTGTGATGATGAAGACAATGTCGTTTTTGGTCACGCAGTTAGGGCCTAACTAGGTCCACTTCCTTTGAGGTTTCTTCTGAAAGAATAATCAGATAGAGTCCCTGGGCCTTGAGGAAGTCTACCAGCACTTACCTTCGGTCATTTTTGCGACCACAGCCGAACGGTCCTACCCGGTTTCGCAATAATCTTGTACTCTCACTTTTGCTTGAATTAAAATCAAGAAGTGCTTAAAATGTTTTATTGCCCTATTTCGTCGTATTTTTCACAAGATACAACTAAGCTAAGACTTGGACGTCTTTCTGTATCGAAGGCACGTTAATCAATCTATAAGTCTTGTTGTGGATCTTAGGTAGGTACATAATACAGATGTCATCAAATACATTGCAATCAGCCATGTTGTTAGCCATTGGGCATACATAGTATTATAGTGCAGTTTCCAAATCCTAACCTGAGTTTTGCAAGTTTTTTCTTTACTACGGAATACTGATTACTATAATATGTTGGCAACTTAAAGTATCATCTAACGGTCATATCCCATATGGGGCTTCTTCGCCACTCTCACCACATCTTTACCATGATCGATGTCATGATTAGTGTGACTGCCGAGAACTGTGGAATTTGGTGCTTGGCTGGTAGCTTGATGACTGTAGTGACTAGAATCACTTATCTGGTGACGCTGCTGTCCGTTACCAGTATCACATTTTGTGATTTTCGCTGTGATGTAATCGTACTGCCATGAGTCAATTGCCAGGACCTCGTCCGCAGTTCAGCAGGGTATACTGAGCGCAAGTGAGATTAGCTTTATGAAGCCTGTGATGGTTGATAGTAACGTGATATTAACAACTTGAAACATCAACATGGTACATCACTATGTATAATATCTATAAGTACCTACCAATGTCATGCTGCTAAAGAGTTCGTTAGGTTGCACGCGTCAACCTAGTTAATAAACTATCAACCGACCTACTTATTCAATTTAACAAATCAATTGCATTCTAGGTCTTTTATAATTTTATAGAGAAAATTAAGAGCACAGTTATTGTCACTTATCATGCAACATTTATTTATAATAAGAATTAATTACATTGAATATTGGGTCTTGCATAAAGCGACTCTATGCTCTCCACTTGAATTATTCTGGTGTTCTGCACAACTGTGTGCTATTGCTAACACTATTTGTTCTGCATGTCAATTATATATTGCCAAGTAGTAGCATTCATTACTATGCAGATCATAGTAAGTACAGCGAATGCCTTTTATACTGGTTACTTCAATGTTTCTCGAGAAAATGTCATCGAGAGTCCCAACAAACTTATGTGTGAAATTGAAATGTCCGTGGCGGAGGTTTCAGATTAGGATCCACTAAATCTAGTCTATTTTAACCCAAAAAAGGTACAAGTATATCAATCACTGCATAGCTTCTTCTTCTGGACCTCTTTCAACAGAGAGCGATTCAAATCGTCGATAGCACAAAGATCTCCGATCGACTCAACCAATTGATATGTAAAGATGTAGGTTCATTCTGCATTCTCTATCGTCTATATTTTGGAGGGTGCTCTGAAGTATTGCTTGGACAAATGTGCCCTTGTTAAAACACTTTATGCATCGAATAACCTTTCTGTGGAACAAATTATCCTCTGTGGTATTTTCGGACTGATACGACCTTCAAACCTTCAAAAAGAGAGTGTACTCCTTTCTCAAATGTCGGCAACGTGCTTGTGACTTCCGAGTTGCATCGTTCATGTCCAGCGGTGGTTACATTCTATCGAGTGACCCGTCTGCTCGTGTGCCCGCTCTGACATAAAGAATATGTTAAAAATAAACTGCAATAATTAAAGTATAAGTACCCTCAATTATGTGCTATTATCACTGAGAGGCGCGTGAGTTATGAAGGGTAAATAAACAATCCTCACGCGCAATTCATGCTGTAAGAATGAGAAGCCATACGTTTTAGCTTGTTTGTGTGACGATTACGTGAATACTTCCGTAAACTAAATAAAATTTTGGAAGGTAAAAAAGGTGTAAGCACGTTTATTTCGCAACTATGATACGGGCGTACCCGTGAACAAGGAATGTGGCCTTTTTGTGTTGGTTATTTTAAGTGTGTATACATTTATACATTTATTTATTTACTAGGTAGTAGAACCACGTAGATTTCGGCACGATCGGGCCGGCTCAACCGGGGCAGTACTACCCTCCCACAGAAGACCAACCTAAAGCGTCAGCATCCGTGCTCTGGTATTTTTCTTTGGTGAGTGCGAGACCGGAGGCACATTGATGCAGGGGTCACAGTTGTCGTGGTAACTATGTGAGGCTTACACTTCCACGATGACTGTCATGCCTTTTACGTCCCCAAGCGTGGTGTGAAAAAGCATCTCTCTAGGCCGCCATAGTATGGGTCACCACACTGCATTGTCTGCATTTGCAATGAGTACGGTGACCATAATTGTTTGGATTCTATTCATGCTTTCCATCAGGCAGAGTAGAGCCACTTTGGCAGGCTCTTCATATAGAAAAAAAAATGGTTATATTACTCAATGACAATAAAACTTAACACGATTACTTATATTTTCATGCTATTTTATATGCTTATCGACATTCTTAATTAAAAAAAAAATTACCTTATATGACGTCGTGAATATTTTTTGGTGTAAAACATTAATATTACGTCACATTCTAACAAAAAAATTTACCGTATGTACCTGTATTATTCAAAACTGCAATATAAAATTGACGTATTTGTATCCTCTTGCGCCATGCCTCTGAAATTAAATAGTTTTAAGAGCTCTACTAAGGTAAAGATCTCACCAACTTTTAGGAACTGTCAGGAAGTTTCTCTGTAAGGCAGCATGTCAGTCTAGCACCCGGGTTATCCGCGCTGTGGTTCTCGAGGAGGTGGGTTTGTAAGGTGTGTAAGTCCTCAGAGAACTTTTCGATTTCAGTTAGAACCTTTGGTTTAGTGGTGCCTTGTACTGTCAGGTGACAACAAGAAGTCTTTAGTTTAGCAGAAACTTTTGTGCCCTTATTTCGGACAATAGCGTCCTCAAGTGCCCGAGGATGTTACTGTTAAGTGACATTTATTGTTGTCACACTTGTAAGTTTTATGAAATGGTTTAAATTTTTATGGTTTACTTTTAACTCTGGAACGGCGATCATTCAGTCACAGAGTGCGTGCATTGTACGTCACGTCGATGGTTTTCTATCGTATCCCAGGGGTTCTTCATACCTCCCGGTATGATCGGTACCATGATTAAGAATAGTATGACTTTCGTTAACTGGAGGCCGTTAAAGTTGATTATAGTCCATGGGGAGAATTCGCATAGCCACCACGCCTAATAGGCGGGTTGGTGGTCGTACTGGTGAGATTTATTTATCTGGTGACACTATTGCTCGTCAATCGTATCGAAATTTATTGATACCTGCAGTGGTGTGGTTACACCGTCACGAGTCGGTCGACAGAGACCTGACCGTCCAGATGAGGCGGCTGTATGGAGCCATTTGCACTTACTATAAAACTGGATAAAGGCAAAGTGCGACAAAGTTAACTTTAATCGGATAGTTCAAGTCTTTAAACATTGTTTTATGTTTTAATGTTTTTAATTTAATATCGATTCTTTTAACAAAATATTGTATGAATTTCAGCTTTTTAACTTAACCGACAGATGTGTTACTCTGGAGTTTGTTTCACTGCTTCTTCTTTCCACTTAAAACACCAAAATTGATGACAGTTTGAAATTTTTGAGAAACTGTGTTTGTATTAAAAAATACGTTCATAAAGTTTTGCCAATCAACCTCACTTGTTTTTAATCTTTAACATCCTAAAAAAATTTTTAAGTAATTGCGACTCATTGGCATTAATGATATTCCAAAATTTGCATTGCATTTTTTCCATTGCAAAATTGCATTAATGATAGGAGCAATCCAGTCCAAAAAGTCCAGATTTAATGTCCCAGGTAATTTTTCGTTAAAACAATACGTAATCAAGGGACAACATTAACTAATTTAATATCCAAATTCAAATATCCAAAACTACTACTGAACGAAGGACGAACATCAGTGACAAATTGAAAGACAATTGGCTATTCTATTGCGCTAAGGGTACATGTATTCAGTAAACTACATGAAATTAATTGCTAGCAAAAGACAATTGTACCACACCAAATTCAAAAGCTTTCATACAAAACGGGACAAGAGATTACATAACTTCATTACATTAAACTTAGTACATAATACCTAGCAAGTGAAACGGAGTTTCAACCCACTATATCGAGCCAGTATTGAAGATACTTAAATGTAAGCCTATTAGGACTGTAGCACACAAGGACTATTCCAATAGACTGTGTGGGTTACTATGTAGTGTTGAATGAATTAGGATGTTCTCAGTCCGAAAGACGTAACCTCACGGCAGACATTGGAGTGGGGATTCTCTCACTCGATAATACGAAGCGAGCGTGCATGGAACTCTGCCGTCTCTTTCTGCCAGCAAGTTCTGCCTGCGAAGAAAGTAGGTGAGGTCATCTATCACCATAGCAGAAGCAGGCCGAGGTAGCGGCGCTAGCGCTACGGAACGCGCGTATGGGGACAGAAAGGGAATATTGCAGACCTCAAACAGGAGGAGGCCATCTACAAGCTGTAGATGGCCTGAAGTACGTGGGAGTTCTAGGTATTTTCTTTCTAGGATGCACTTTATACCTGAGCTACTAATACCCGTTTTTGGTCGGTTCGAGTCCGATATAACCACCAGTGGGTGGTATCCGGGGGAATTCCGGATATGAAGACAAAAAAAGGTTTTCCTAATCTGTTTAAATGAATTTATGTAAAATTCCCGCGACAAAAGATTATATATATATAAATGTACATACTTATATAAATGGTAGTTCTCTTTAAAAAACGTTTAGTAGTATAATCAATTGTTATTCTATAGATTCTTTAGTTTTATACTAAATATGATGATATATTCCTAGCCGATTTTAGCCATGGCGACCAGTTTCTACGCAGACCAGCTAACTACGCAGTAAATATTTTAGTGTACAAGTGTGTGGACCAAGACTGGTACAGTCTCTGTTCCCTCACTCTCATAGTTCGAAGGGATGGGTGATTCGACACGACTGGGGAGAAATCAAGCACAGGACCGACGGCTTTATGTGCTCCACGCTCCGGGGCGCAGGGGTTAAGACCCCAACTTCCAAACGCCGGACTGTTGTTAAGTATTTCTATAATCAGAAAAAACTCAATAACACTTTTTGACCCGACACGGGAATCGTATCTAAGACCGCTTGATCGGCAGTCACATACACTAACCACTCAAGGCAAACACTTAATATAGTATATACATTAATATGCTATACCTCATCATCACATCGTCATCACATCAACAGTTTTTAATAGTCCAATGCTGAATATAGGTCTCTCCTTGAAAAGGAGATTCTGGCTTATACAGACTGACTGGTGAGATACCTTCAATATTTGAGGACGTGATAGTATGCGAACATATATCATGAAATAAAATAACATAAAAATGAAATATTAAATAACTTCTTAGTAAACTCTGTACACAGTACACCGAGAGCCCAGTATTTAACTGCGGAATATTTGGACACCGCGCGGCCGCACGTGTCGCGCAGCGCGCTTTTAACACAGAATACATAGGTACCTACACTGTACAGCTGTTGCCTATGTAGCGGGATGGAGGGCGGGGGTGGGTGCCGCCGCGCCGCTCGTGACTAGATCAACGTAAACAGTGCGGCGAGCTTAGGGAGTATAATATCCAAATTTCACTTATTTATTAGAGACATTTCGATAAAAAATAAGCACCTATTTTTTTTATATCAAGTTAACGAGAATCGAGTACCGAGTACTCTCCATAAGTATTGAAGGTATCTCACCAGTCACGCTGTATATGTATATTTAAATATACTATTAATTGTAATTAGTATGAAATGATAATATTTGAGTAACATACTCAATGTAGTCTTATTTAAACCATAATGTGAACTTGTGTGTCTCTATACTTAAAGAAGATATGAGTTCGGACCCTAATAATGGTCGTCTTTCGGAGCTCCGTCGCTATTTGAGGTGCCAGTGTGTTAAAAGCCTTAGTGTTAGCTCTTAAAGGATTTACTGAGCAATAAGTTTTAATGAAATATCTCTGGAGTACGGCCACCTGTCTATAGTATAATAGAATATAATTTGAATATTTGGTAATGATAATAACTTCACTTTGTGTAAATAGATTTCATCTATTTAAGTAACCTGAAGATTTTGAATGTAATGACGCAAAATATTTCTGTAGAAATAAATACCTTTAAAGGTTATGACGATGAAATATGTAATGAAATACTTAAGTATGACTATTGTTAACAATAGATATTAAAACGAGAGTCTTGTAAAGTTCACATATAAACTGCTATGAAGTCTGACCCAGTTATAATAAAAGGGTTTAAAATAACGCTGGTACTATTAATACTACTTTTCAGAACATTGTGCCGGACTTTTTTGTAATTCTATCTAACTTAGCAACACATCCGAGAAGTCCGTCGCAAATCATAATGTATTGCAGACAGATATAAAATGTTATAGAGATATATATGCACTCTTTCTTTCCCCTTACTCTCATTTTAACATCTTGAATATTACCTTTTTTACCTGTTGGTCTAATGGTTTGTGGTTCTGACTGCTCGACCAGAGGTCGCGGGATCGATTTCCATCCAGGACACGTATTTGTGTAATGAGCACGACTATTTATTCTGTGTTTTGGTGTAATCTATCCTTAATATAGACTAATATGTGTGTATTCAAAAATATTTAAATATTTTTATCAGCAGTCTAATTACCTTAGCACAGGCTTTGCCTAATTTGAAATCAGACAGCCATGTGTGCGATGTGTGAGGCTATTTATTTATTATTTATAACTTCGATAGTATAGTGGTAAGTCTCCCCGCGTGTCACGCGGGAAACTGGAGTTCGATTCCCCGCCGGAGACCAACATAGTGTTACCACCCCTATTTATCCCGTGGGTGTCGTAAAAGGCGACTGAGGGAACAAAGTACACAAGACAATATTATTACAAAGAGAAGGAAAACTTGAAACAAACCCTATTCCAACACGTCTGGACAGCGTGGTATAGTAGGCCAAAATCTTCTTGCTAAGGACAAGTCTATGTCCAACAGTGAATTGTGAAAGGTTGTTGATGATTATTTATAACAAATTAAGTGGTATATACACCCCGCGTATATAATAAAATCTAATCGCAATATATAATGTGAAAAGAGATGCTGCAATACCTTATATAACGAGTTCTAAAATGATTAGTTAGTGAGGTGCACGTGGAGATTTTTGTGCTGCACATAAGAGGTCACAATTTACCGATTGCCTTACACCCATTATATTTTAGTTACTTAGACAATTAATTAACTTGTTAGATGCATTGCTTAGTTTTCGATTTGCCACTTTCATTAATAATTAACACTTGCTAATAGAACGATTCTGAATTATTAACTCAACTGTAGTAAATTTCTCTTAATAAGTAATTTTCTACGTCATTACGAAGCCCCAAGTCAAAAAAAAATAAATTATATTCAATTATTTCAACTATAAGACAAACTCGATATACTGTAGACAGATTGTAAAGATTGTGTAGTTTTATCTAATGTGCAACATCTTTTCTCCCACTGCCCAACAATAAGTGATTTCGCACAAAGGGACGGAAGTGTGTGGCATAAAACTGAGAATTGATGGCGATCAAACTAATCGCATATGGTTATAGCGAGACTTGCTCATTTTTTAACATAATTATGTACATTGTTATCGTCTATATTTTGAAGCTGTAGTCTGAACAACAGAACTGTAACTATTCAGCAGGATACCCAAACTATTAGCGTTATAATACTAAGTGCAATTTTTTGCAGCAACGTTAGTATTTCATGGATTTTTTTTATTTAAGCAAACGCTAGCTAAGCTAAGCGAAAACTATACACGTGTCTCAGCAGCTATTTTTAAAAATATCGCTAATTAATATCGTTTTATTATTATGATTGTACAGGAACTGAAAACGATAACTTGAATTTCCTTTAGTTAATTACATTATTAGCTGATAAATTAATCAAGATACAGATTAAATTGCCACTTTGAAGTTTTCTCTTACCACTAGTTAATATAATAGTTTTTTCGTAGTTATTGGTAAGGAGATACCTGTAAGTCCAAAAAATGAATTTAAATGTAAGAAAGATTACATGTTAATTTGATCAAATGGATTCTAACTCTATTAACACAATAAAAATTCTATATTTATCTATTCATCTTACATTTTTTTTCAGACCAAAAAGTGTTATTGACTTTTTCTTATCATAGAAATGCTAAAAAATAGTCTGGAGTTTGGCAGTTGAGGTTTTGACCCTCGTGTCTCGGAGAGCTCGTAAAGTCCTGTATCTGATTTCTCCTGGGTCGTGACGAATAATCATCCCATAGGATTGTGAGAATGAGGGAACAGAGAGTGTATGATGATGATTGTGAGTACTTGACTGGTTTCTGTTGAGATCGGCTGCCGTGGCGGAAATCGGCTACGGATCAATCAGATCATACATATTTAATGGAAGCAAAAAAAGTAAAATCTTTTAACAGTGTATTTATAGATAGCACTCGAAGCAAAAGCTCGAAGTGAGACGAACAAAAATGTTATCCTTATTATTAGAATAGCGGGCTTTTACAGTTTCGCTCGTGACCCTCTTCAAACAAATTTATTAAATTTAGATATAATTTATTTAATATCCAAAGATGACAGGGGTTTTGTTGAAAGTTTATGTTACCGTTGAACGAGACATTGTTATAAATGTATAAACCAGACAATTCAAATATACATGTTATGTGATTTTTAAGTTGCTTTGTAACAAAATAAAACTTTCTCTGAAGGCTTTTAACACAAAACAGTCAATAAAAACTTATGCTGCAAGACAACTCTAGTATCTTAAGATACCTATGAGTTGTGTTCATTGTTAACAGGACATGTCCCAGTCCATGAGTACTACTAATCAAGTCCAGCGATCATCAGTTCACCTGGAGAGATGACCGGCTCACTTCCACTTCAACGTGCTGGTTTTTCGTGTGATATCAGTTACTTCATTTACCCTGGTCAAAAGCCTTGGTTTTTAGTGATTGTGGGATCGGCGTCTGAAGGTATCAGCTAAGGTTCCCATATCAAGTATAGTGGCACCATTAACGATTACGGGACTCGAGGATACATGCTTATTACACATGTTCTTGGTCTTACCAGTGTTCATCCCATAACCCACATGTCTTGAAGCATTATCTAAACTGTTAAGCATTTTCTAAGGTTTCTCGTAGTCCACATAAGCTTGGCAGAAAGGTTGATTATATTCCACTGTTTTCTTAATGATTTATCTTATTGTGTATGTGGTCCACTCGTAGTACTAGTGTGAAGGACGGAATTAAGTAGTATTTCTAATATAGAAATTAATAATAATTAAAAGAGCTGGACTACTATAGACATTCAACCGGCTTTTCAGGGTTCTGTTATAATTCCATGTTCACCTGGAGTTTTCTTGTTGTTAAGTTGTCCGATTGCCATTCTAATCTTGGCCCAGATCGATGTCGGGAAGATCATCTGTAAGACAGCGTCTCAGTCTAACACGTGGATCATCCGTGCTGTAATAAAATCTGAGAGATTTGTGTCTGAAGCTATTCCGTCGAAGTGATTACAACCCACCCCGAATGAAACGTGCCCGATGCCAACTATGTCAACACGTATCGAGTGTTTGTTATTAACATATTCGAAGAGCCATCATTGGAATCTCCAAGCATAGAATATTCAAGTGATAAAGGAGATTTGACTTGATTTTCATTTTTTAATTAACGTTTTGTTTACTTTTGTACTGGAAACCACGACCTTTGAAGTTACACTTAAAGAGATTAGTACTGTTTAACTTTGTAGTACGGAGTATTAAATATTTTACTTCATGATTAAGTTATATGTGATATGGTGGCTTAACCAAAAATTTTATTGTTTATTTATAAAGCAAATAATGAAAAAATATGTATATTTCACATATAATCTTAAAAACTTACAATAAACGGCAATTATAACTCTTGAAAAAGAATTCTGTTTTTATTTCATCGTGTGTAAATTACATTGTGTCTAGTTTGGAAATCGCGAAGTTTGCAACCGACCGCATGACATGCTTCGCGTCCTGCAAACTATCACGAGGACCAAACTTACGGTGTGGCGGTGGTCCGAATCTACATGCTCAAATTCATCTGCGGTAAATAAGCGTTATGGGCAACTAACTCACTCAAAAAGTTTAAAGTAGTAAATGTAAGTATCGATACATACATTTTTATTTTCATTTTAGGTTCTCTTCAATAACACAATGGTTGTATGTCACAGATGCTGGTAAAAAGCTAATAATGGAATAAATCAAGAAGACCACAATGACGAAAATGATGCTAATGTTGATATTAATGTTGTAGCTGCTCCAAAACACATCAAAAATCCAGCATACGTGCTTTATCATATTGTAATTGATGATTATATGTAATAGTAAATGCTAATAGATTATATTCTCATCATAGAAGAAGTCTTTGTATGGAAAAATACTCTTTTCTTAAGTTGTTTATATTTATATAAAAATCTAAATTTATTTAATCACTTAGTCAAGTTTTCTTTTTGTATCTGGCAATAAGCAAACTACATTCATCCCATGTCTGTCGAAGGATGAGGACGATGTCCAAACAAAATCTTCCTTTACTGTGTGGGTGTAGCTCATTGCCGTAGTGTAGTGATGTAGTAATGTTGGAATATCTGCGTACGTATAACCAAGCTCACGTAATCGTATTAAGGTATTTTAAAACTTTAAAATTGAGCAACTGTTAGTATCATTTTCTACCCAAATCCGGTTCTGACACCACAAATACAACATATATGGATTAACAAACACGTTAAGTCTCAGTAGATAGATGTAAAGTCAACACGAGGAACAATACTAATAAAAAGCCTTTAATGAATCATAAAAAAAACTTACATGAATAAAATGAATATAATTCGATTTTAATGGCGTCCATAAAGTTGTTATCAAGTCAGTCTCGTTTTAAACAAAATTTATTATGTCAATTACTTAAGTTATTAAATATTTTAAACCAGAGTGTCTTCTATCATACAACCATTAGTAACTACGTTCTTTTTAACCGACTTCAAAAACAGAGGCAATTTTTAGTTCGACTGTTTTTTTTCCTAATAATTTTTTTGATGTTTTACCACAGAACTTGTTACCGGGTGTACTGATTTTGATAATGATTTATATTTGAAAGTTGGTGCTTGTCATATGAGCTCTATTTAAATTTAAATGAGATTTGGTTAGTGGTTTTTAAACTTTTTTATATTACACTTGCTCTCTTTAAAAATTATAATAATTGTAGCCACGAGAATACATATTTTTTTACTTTTTATTGTGTATTTTATAATATAATATTTTCTATTTGTATCCGGTTTTTGTTTTCGTACTTTGAAGAGTGTTTCAAATATTTTACAATGTTTACGATAATAAATAAACTTCAGTGATAAAATTTAAAAATCAACAAATACAATTCAAAATGGTTACCAACAAATAATTTTACTTTAGTGGCTACCATACAACATGACATATGCAAGACATTCAATGATTGCCGAATTGGTTCAATACAAAATTGTAGCTCCTACCCGCTAGGCGACACGTGGGTCTTTATTAAATCTCACTAACTACTTGCTGTACTTGGAATCTGGTATCTAGATTGGCGAAATTTATAATTCTGAAAATGAAAAACTAACCTCAAAAGAATCTCTAAACAAACCTAATAAAGAACGAATTTTAAGAATATTATTATTTGAATGGAAAGCACATCAAAAATTTTGAGTCATAAATCGGCCATAGAAATTGACACTTTCAAAAGAATTCGCTAACATAAACAACACATTTAATGACTTTTGAAAAAAATAATTAAATAGGCGTTTTTATATTCTAAGAAGGGGTCCTTATCACTGGTTTCTTATCTCGAAGCTCGTTAAGGTAAGTATTTTACGAGCCCTTTGAACAAGGACATAGGACTGAGTATTTCACATTTTACTTGGTTGCCTCGTAAAATTGTAAGTTACGACGGTTATCACGTAGAAAGGGGATTTTTTTTTATAGAAACAAAATTAATGTAAACGCCTGATATTTTATTGTTGGCAATAAATTTGTTGCTTGTTATTTAGTGATGACATTAATGAGGCGTTAAGTAAGTATTTCATTGTTAATTACCAACTAATGTTCTGTGTCTGTCTCACTTATGAAATAATAAGTAATTTAAGATTGTTTACTGTTAATACTCAAAGTAGATACATTTTTAACGTTAAATGTAGGTTGTGTTGTTATTTTCTGTTAGTGTTAAATATGAATAGTTGCCTTTTTGGGTTGAGATAGCGAACGAGCAGTATGAGATACCTAGATGGTAAGTGAGTACCGCCGTTTACGGACATCTGTAATTTAGGAGACACTAACCCGTTTTTAGTAGTTGAATATATTTTAAAGTAGATATAGAATAATTGTAAACTTGGCTTATGCCAAACAGTTTACAATTATGCTAAACACATACATATTATTCCAAACACACAATACATTGAAAATACATTGATTTCATCATTATTATCATCATCATCTCCACTGCTGAACATATGCGTCACCTAGGCTCTCCACAACAACTGGTAGGCAGCACATAGCCCACATCCAACGGCTTCTCAAAAGAAATCTAAATGGTAACAAATACAATATGTTGTTGTTCTAACATAAGTTAACTACAGGGTGAGCCAAGAATTCGTTAACATTTGAATCTAATATGAATATTCTGTCGAGGTGTCGCCGTAGGAGTGTGGCCGGGCAATCCCCATGATGTGCGTCGCTTAGGGTTGTCGTAGTGTACCCATTTTTCGTCCCCAGTAACAATACGATGAAGAAATCCTTTTCGTTTTTGTCTTTCAAGCAGCTGTTTACAAGCAAATAAACGTCGCTCAACATCTCTTGGTTTCAACTGATACGGTACCCACTATCCTTGTTTTTGGATCATACCCAGCTGTTCCAGGCGTTTTGATACTGCTTGCTGAGTTACTCCCAATGATTTCGCTAGCTGTTCTTGAGTTTGGCACGAGTCTTCATTAAGTAAAGCCTCCAGTTCATCATCTTCAAAAGTTTTTTCTCTGCCACCGCTATGCTGATCTTCAACAACAAAATAACCGCTTTTAAAGCGCTGGAACCACTCGCGACATGTTCTTTCACTAATAATATCATCACCATAAGTACTTGAAATAACCCGATGAGCCTCAGCCGCCGATTTTTTCATGTTGAAATGAACAAGTAAAATCTCCCGCAAATGACGTAAATTCGGTTTATAAGTTGACATATTTAATTAAGTGTAACTATATGACGCAAACAAAAATTAACTAATATCGATGTAAGGTTATATTTATAGATGTCAAAACTGATGGAAAACAACTGTGATTTATTTATTTGAACTATTACTGGCTACTAACGCCATCTTTTGGAAAACGGTGGGAGCAAAGTTGTAGACCTAATATCCCGCGCAAATAAATCTGGGGCGCAGGGAGGGGTTTGACCACTGGCTCGTTTCTCGGCAGTTTTATCGTCATGGATCGCTTAACAGGACCGCAGGACGCTTACTGTGTGAAACAATTTCATTTAAACAACTGTTCGCTTATTACTGTGAGACGTTTATGTTGCGTTGAATACGATTTACACGACTTAAATCAGTGTACGAGTACTCCTTTAACAAAGAAATGGGTGAAGAAACTGGAGGTCCATGGACTTCTCGGACCGAAGAGAACGTGCTGTAAGTTGCCGCTTCCTTTCGACCTAATCCAGATTTATGGACGCGCAAACGTTCGGCTGAATTAGGGTTATCGCGCACATCATTGTGCCATATTCCGAAATTACATTTAAAATTACATTCATATAAGGTCCAGATAAAGCAGGAAATAAAACGTAAATTTGTGCAAGTCGTATACATCAGTATACGACATGAATGAAACATTGTTAGAACGATTCAGTGGTTTTGACAACATCTTATTTTTTGATGATGCCCATTTTCACCTCAAGGGACATATAAACAAACAGAATTGCCGATATTCAAGCAGTGAAAATCTCAAAACTAAACACGAGTTGGTACTTTATTCTTCCAAGGTTAAACTCTGTGGGCTGCGATTTCAGCAAAAGAAATCATTGGACCTACTTTTTCCAAGATTCTCGCGGCCGTTCAGTTATATTTGGAATTTTATTTGAGTTAGTTAACATTTGAAAAAATCGTATATAAAAAACCATTAGATATATTATAAAAATGATTTATTTACAAGAAAGTCAATTAGTTGAAATTTAGATTTTTTAAATTATATCGTCGAAATTCGTTTCATTTCGTTTTTGCACTCTTCCAAGCGAGCACCGAAATTTTCGAATACTCGTCTGCAAGAGACCGTGAGATCACCGACATCTCTTCGCTGAATTTTTCTTTTAGTTTACGTAGTGTATTTGGTTTATTGGTGTAGACACGATTCTTTGAATAACCGTATAAAAAGAAGGCTGGTGGCGATAGATCTGGACTTCTGGGTGGCCATGGCACCTCGTCTGGAAATCAGCTTTTTCGGAGACACGTCTTTGACCACCGGCAGGGACTCATTGGATGTGTGACAAGTGTTCCATCTTGTTGAACTCACGTGTCATTATTGCCAGCAAATTAAATAGCATCATCATCCCAAGAACTCCCATAACATGTTTACGCGGGATTTTAGATTCAAATGTTATCGAATTCTTGTTCCACTCTATACCTTTAATATGATTTTAAAATGTCTGATAAATGACTAATTTAATATTCTTGTAAGCATCATGAACAGAAAACGTATTAAATACAGTCTTGTCAATGTCAACAACGGGTTGTCGATAGGATTAACTAAATTTTAGATAGTGTTTTCATAAACAATTTTATAAACATGAATGTAATTTGAACAAAATCAAATGAAGTATTAAAATATTGAAAACAACGTTATTCTATAATATATCGTCTTCAAAATTTTAATATTTAAACATTAAGTTTGCGGTGGAGATAAAAAATGAAATGAACACAAACGAAATCGGAGAGTAGTAGATCCACGCTGATTTCAGCATGAACGGGCCGGCTCGTTCGGGGCAGTACTACCCTCCCACAGAAGACCAACCTAAAACGACAACATATGTGCTGTTGTGTTTCGTTGGTGAGTGCGAGACCGAAGGCCCATTAATGCAGGGGTGACAGTTGTCGAGGTAAATGTGTACAATACAATGCTACGATGACTGTCATCACCATCTTACTAGGCCGTCATAGTGTGGGTTACCATACTGCATTGTCAGCACTCGCGATGAGTATGGTGACTACAACTTTTGGATTCTATTCACGCTTTCCATCAAGAAGAATAGAATCACTTTGGCAGGCCATTTTTTTTTTTGCCTACCGTAAAGTTAAAACATGCTTGTTAGAAACACTTATAATTAAACCATTTATATGTTTTACATCTCTGAGCTAAGAGGTCTTTTTATTGAGCTGTCTATATCTCTTTATAAACAAGTTTAGCTCAGTTTAGATTCCATAGTTAAGTTTTTGTTGTATGTGTGTTAATATTTAAAACTTGTTTAAATCTTAACAAAACGACATTATATTCAAAAGCTTAAGTCCTGTTTATTTATTTAACAAGGGTCTTTCTCCTATAATACCTGTTATGTGAGTTACGGTACAGCCGTGTACAAATACATACGGATGCCGTGCACACTCTTTCAACCCAACTCGATACAGTGTAGGTTAGATTCCATAAATAATAACGATGGTAACTTGATCAAACTGTTTTGCATTTAATTTATCAAATATCCATAGAATACCTGTACAAATCTACGTCTCACGCTTTCGGGATATGTAATTTACTCTAAATATTTTTGGTGTCTATCTTTTCTCCCATTTATTTGTTAAACTTTTTTCAAAATTTAAACGAAAGTGTTTTAGTCTTTCATAACCCAACTTCAGATCTTTTAAGAAAAAACTTCATCTGTTGTTATAATGTAAATAAAGTTTTCCAAGTTTAAACTACATAGCACTTATAAAAAGATTTTTTATCGTGTTCCAGTGCCGGAACAGTATTAAAAAAAATACGACTTAAACAAATGAACATCATATAAAAGAAATGCAAGTGGTTTCTCAAATCATTCAAAAACCCGAGGAAAGTTAGGTTTGAAGGTTAAAACTAAGTACATCACATTATATAATTCCTTTTTTACAATACTTCAAACTGAATAATAGGATATGTTTTTACCTTTGGAGTCATATTAGTGAACAAAGAGCTTCTTCTCTTTACTAAAAATAATTTAACGTAATATTTGGTTTAAGTAGAAATAAATAGGAGTTAAATAACAAATGCAAATAAACTATAGTAAACATATAAACGAACTAAAAAATATCAGCCCAATATTCAATCAATAGATATCAACTTATAAATAAATTAATAAAAATACGCTACAGCTAAATAATTGTATGAAAAGGAACCGAAAGCATTAATTTTAACATTCTCGATCGTTCGTATTGGTGTAATAATTTATTTTTTTATTTATACCTTTCTGAACACAAACATACTTTATTCATGAAAAGAAATATCATTTGAATATGTCTAAGTCCCAATACATCGAATATTCGATCTTTTTAGGGATAATGTATATAGTTAACCACACAAGTTGCTATACATATGAATATTGTAAAAATTCATGTACAATCGTAGTGTACATAAATCGCTTACGAATTCTAGCACCAGAATTGAATGATCATCTTAAAAGTTAAAAATTATCTAAAGAACATAATGCTAAAATAGCTGAACAACTCACTGCCAGAAATAGCTGAAAGCTAAAATGTCAGCAATGTAAAAAGCAGCTGAACAACATTCCATTCAAATTCATTGCACTCCTTGTCGCTCGCCGTTCGGATACCTGGATAAGATTGGTGTATAAAATATAAAGTTTTAGCAACAATTATTAATTTATTTACAATTTTGACCGATTGATCTTCAACATTTGTAGTAATTAATTATTATTCTCATAATACATTTTTTTAATATTATACGAATATTAATATTGATAATAATGTACTAAAGTATACCTTGTTAAAATCATTGAATAGTATACAAGTTTTTTGATTTTTATACTATAAAATAGAGGAAATTACCGCTCTTCTTTCTGTGTACTCCTGGCTGTTCACCTGCTGGTACAGTGGAAGATATCACATCTATGAACATTTTAGAGCTATCATTTTAATCTTCTGATCAATTCCATCGATTAACATGAGAAACATTTTTATAAGAATTTGTAAAGTATACATGAAACTTATATCCAAACTTTTTCATCTATCTATCGCAGGGAACTGCTGGACATAGGTATCTCCAATTACTGGTCAGGTAATAGAGCTACGCTGAATTCAGCACAAGCGGGCCAGTTCGACCGGGGAAGTACTACCCTCCCACAGAAGACCAACCTAAAGCGCCAGCATCCGTGTGGTCGTGTTTCGTTGGTGAGCGTGAGACCAGAGGCCCATTGATGCAGGGATGACAGTTATTGTGGTAACTGTGTAAGCCTTACACTGTCAAGGTGACTGTCATGCCTTTTACGTCGCCAAGCGGGGTGTGAAAAAGCATCTCATTAGTTCGTCATAGTATGAGTCACCATACTCCATTGTCTGGATTTGCAATGAATATGGTGACCACAACTCTTGGATTCTATTCATGCTTTCCATCAGGCAGAGTAGTCACTTTGGCAGGCTCTTAATATAGAAAAAAAAGAAAAAAAAATACACCACTTGGTTCATTCCTCGGGTTCTCGCATCCAGCTCCTAAATCTCGCATCGAGTTCAACAAATGCTAAATTACCAGGCTGACTCTTCTGTAAGCATTGACCTACGGATGAATTTAGATAAAAGAAAAACAAAAAAACAAGTAAAAATTTATCATTTAATTTGATTTACTGGAAGTATAACAGGATCCACTGAGATCAGTGGTGGATATTGCCAAAATCCCTGAATGCTATTCAATCCACTGGTGGAACACAAAGAACAGATGACAGTATCACAGGATTCAGCCAGGCTAATGGTGTATCACAGTAAACTTTCTAGCGCTGTCCAATCCTCTGATGGATAGAGATGGCGGATTCTAATGGTCGTAAGGTATAAATTTGAATTCTATTATACATAATTATTGTAACCCTGACATCCAAGCTAGATTTCATAAATAATATTTGTTCCTAAAATATTAGATCTTACATCAAAATTTGATCATTACATAATATGAAAACGGTCACTTAAACATTAATTAAAGATAAAACTTGAAAATAATATCAGCTTCAACTAATTGTATCGAGTTTCATTGTATTCCCACCAAAACTGAATCACTAAAAATATAAATAAGTTTACCGCATAATATAATTATTATCGTTGGCAACTAATATCATCATCATCATCATCAACAGCCCTTAACAGTCCACTGCTGGACATAGGCCTCTCCTTCGCAAGTAGGTTTTGGCCTACTATACCACGCTGGCCAGACGGGTTGGAAAAGGGTTTATTTCAAGTTTTCCTTCTCTTTGTAATGACGTTGTCTTGCATACTTCGTTCCCTTACTCGCCTTTTACGACACCTACGGGATGAATAGGGGTGATAACACTATGTATTCTCAACCCATCACCACACGGACAAACTATACAGTTATCATCATATAAACTGATATCTTTTTTTATGACGGATCCGCTTTTTCTGAAAAGAAATCTGGGTTGTCATATTACTTTTTTCCAAAACATGTTATTATCACATTTTCATTCATTTTCTACTGGTTAGTGGAAACAGTTCAAGTACTACAATGCGAGCACTCCTTAATGTACGAATTGGTTTTTTGGGAGTCGGTGTTAGCCAACGTAGGTTAATAATATAACAGATAAGTATCTTTTTTTTCTACGCGGGGAATGTTCTTCATACCATACCCTCTGGAGGCATGAAGGGCGTGTATGAGACTCCTGGAAAACCGGTCTACCCACTAAACCCCGCGGTGGCCTACCTCGGCAGTCGGGAGGAGCTCCAAGAACGCATTAGCGGCTTCTAGAGTCCTCCCTACCGTACCTTATAAGTGTGGTACATCTCGGGCACCTCATGGCCTAGGGTCAAGATGCTATCGCACCTCTCACCGCCCTGCGCAGTAAGAATAGAATAGCGCCTCGCTCCAGACGACACGTCCCGGCCGCACCGGAATGTCACCTGTCTCGGGTCGTTTACAGCAGTTACATCGCCCCAAGATGTGGCGTCCCTCCTTCGAGCGGGATCGGCCCTTTCCCGATCTCGCTCTGCGGCCTCCTTCCGGAGCATTACATGTTCACAGAAGGAGAAGGCGGCTTCCCATCTCTCACGACTCGCCAGCATTGCCGTGATCAATGCTGGTGGTGAAAGGTTTCTTCTGATCCGTCCGACCAGGACTCGACGCTCAGACTCCCAAGCAGGGCATTCCTCCAGCGTGCGCTGGGCGGAGTCCCGTTCGGACTCGCAGTGGTGGCATTGTGCCGTAGCCCCCCGTCCTATTCGATTCAGGTACTCACTGAAGCAGCCGTGCCCGAATAGATAAGTACCTACGACACAATTTCGTACATAGATGAAGCACATGGACGTGGGCGGGTCAAAGTATGCAGACTTAATTAGATTGGGTATTTTTAATCTAATTAAGTCATGGACGATAGTATATACCACAAGGAGATGGTATAGTAGGCCAAAACTTCCTTGCTAAGGAGAGGCCTATGTCCAGCAGTGGACTGTAAAAGGCTGTTGATGGATAGATACTTTTTTAATTATGAGCTTTTATACTAAACCACCACTAGTGTAGGTGTTTGTGTTAAAATATCAAATAATAATCAAAAGCAGTTATTATTCGTAATTCTTTGTTCAAATATAAAAACAAACAATTAAATATTTCAACACTACTCGTAGATTTCACAAAACCTGACACTTCCTCATTGAAATTTGCTTCTGAGATATTTAAAACGTCCTCTCCTGTCTCTTCAGTCGAATAGTATTTGTAATGGCATAGAGTCAATTACCACTAATGCTTTCTCTGAGTCATTACTATATATTTCTAGTTTTCAGTGCTCTAAAATGTTATTCATTAATAATAGTTAGTAGAGGTAGGTAGGTAGGTAGTAGAGCCACGCTGATTTCAGCATGAACGGGCCGGCTCGACCGGGGCAGTACTACCCTCCCACGAAAGATCAACCTAAAGCGACAGCATTCGTGCTGTAGTGTTTCGTTGGTGAGTGCGAGACCGGAGGCCCATGGATGCAGGGGTGACAGTTTTCGTAGTAAGTGTGTGTAATACAATGCTACGATGATTGTCATGCCTTTTACGTCCCCAAGTGAGGTGTAAAAAAGCATCTTAATAGGCTGACATAGTGTGGGTCACCATATTACATTGTCAGCATTCGCAATGACTATGATGACTCCAATTTTTGGATTCTATTGATGTTTTCCATTAGGCAGAGTAGAGTCACTTTGGCAGGCTCTCAAATAAAAAAAAATGGTTTGCCAAAATCTAAGTACAAGCCTGTACTTTTAGAGTCTGGGTTATAAGATACCTCCTATGATGGTGTTTCATTTATTTTTAGTTTGATTTTTTGCTTGTTTCATATTAGTTTATGACACAGTTTTCTTTAGTGTTTCCACCCTGTCCACTATACATCTATTTGAACTATTTTCATTCATTATTTGTCATAATATTAAATAAAAACAACGACGGCAGCGGACGTCACTTCGATAACACATGAAAATGGTAACCATCTTGGACAACATACTTGACCCTGATTGGTCGTAAAAGAAACGTTATCATTTATAAATTATGTGACACCACATGTGACAGTTAATGTTTCTCTACCTTTTAGATTATTCTTGAATGGAATCAAGTCAGAGAGTACTTTGATTTCTATTTACTACTCACACAAATGTCACATTAACACGGCAATATAAATATTGATTCACATCACACCAACACCCTTTAACAGTCCACTTTTGCATAAGGGCCTCTCTTTAGAAAGTAAGTCTCTTTAGCCCACTATACCACGCTGGCCAGACGGATTGGTGTAGGATCAGTTTCAAGTTCTTAAATATACCCACAGGTGGTTCCTGATCGAGCGGTGATCTCTCCTGTCTCAGGTGCAGAGTAGCACACCGTATGGTTGTAGTCGGTCCGATTGCGACATACCACCTCGCCGCAAACCTCGGTGGGGTGGCGGTCCGGGGGATTTCTACACGTTAAAAAAATGGCATTGTTTCAAATTTTCCTTTTAGTTGCAGTATTGTCCCAAGTAATTTACGCCCTTAGTCGCTTCTTACGATAGTCATGAGATGAATAGGTGGAAAACGGACAAGGACGAATGTTGATTATTATAAGATTAAAGGCAAATTTCTATACTTTAATCTAAGAAGAATAATACAATAAATTCATAACATTTTCGACTTCAATTATATATTTTTTTAACTTCTTTTATGTTTTCAGAAAATGATAAAGTAAGTAAACCTAAAACCTACAGTGTTACCAATCCTTTACCGAAACTATTTGCAAAATTAATGTAAACTTTTCTGGGTTTTAAACACTAAAAGTCAATATATATTCAGACTGATTAAACCAACCACATTTTAATCAAAAGTAGGTCCTATAACTATTGAAACTCAAACAACTTAAGGCTAATTAAATACGCTAAATATTGAAAAGCTAAAGTTTATTTCATGAAATTTATATTAAAAAAAATCTAAAATACATTACTGTGCATATTTATAATATTACGAAAAATTTAGTGATGTAATAGAACCGTAAACGTGACTTGACTTGACTTGTTTTGACGCCTTGATGGCGCAGTGGTAGCGTATGCGACTGCTGTGATTGAGGTCTGAGGTCTCGGGGCTAGATAGTGTTGTGTGTCAGGTGTCCAAATCATTATTATTATTCTATTATTATATATGCTACGGCTATCTTCTATATTATTGACTTTGATGAACATGTCACAATATAACATGTCGATGGGTTCAATTCTTTCTAGATCAAATCAAAGATGATATCTAATAAAGAGAGTAACCACTCATTACAAAAATTTGTTTCGGAGTGCGGGTGTTGTAATGATAATAATAAACTTCTTTATTGTTCACCAAATTGGCGAGTAGTCGGCCTTATCACAACCACCACAGCCATGGGACAACCGTGGGATGGAAAGAAAAGTATAAACTGGAACGTATTCGGTAGCGTCTGATGTATCGGAAGATGAATATTAAATAGAAATAAAGTAATATACTCATGTTTTAAATGTATATATATATACATTTAAAAATAGTTAAAGTTATATTTATCACATAGTATGGATGATTAAATAAGTGTATACAAATAAATAGGTGAAATTTATAAGTATTCCATCCATCTCGAGACGAACACCTAGATCTAACTTCGTAGTACAGCTGTATAGTATAGCTAATTATAAGACACTGGCGTCACCCAAGTTATATTTAGAAAAATAAAATATGTATCAGTATTGTATAAGTTGCCTAGTACCCATAGTATGCTGGTATGCTTAGTTTGGGACTAGATAGCGTTGTATGTGAGATGATCGAGATATTATTTATTTATTTTATTCGTATTTAGAAGAGAGTCTTTTAAAACCATCACATTGACGCAATAGTAACAGTGATCGTGGTGACGGTGTGAGTCATGCACCGCCACAATGATTTTCATGCCATCCCAAACCGTGGCGTGATAAAGCATCTCGCTAGGCCACCATGGTGTGGATCATCATACTGCATTGCCTGCATTTGTAACGATGATGGTGACCATAACTCTTGGATTCTATTCATGCTTTCCATCGGGCAGAGTAGAGTCACTTTGGCAGGTTCTCAAAATGGACCAAACATAAAATTCGGTGATATTTGGTAGAACTACGATCCTACCCTAAAACGGTTGGCAGTTCACTTAGTTCTTACTGGTAATAGCTTCAAACGTCTCTTTATGTATTAGACTAGCTGTTATTTCTATCTAATATATCCAAAAACTGGACTCTGGTGTATTAACAATCATATTTTGTTAAAGTAAGAACGCTATGTGTGATAATAGATTTTACTATCGGGTATAAATGGATCATGACATTGACAATTGAAAACGTAGAGTAAAGATAAGTGAATATAGATATTATTACTGGTATATAAGAATACTAACTACCATGCTTTGATGATGTTGATGAGCAACAAAACTAATTCGAAAAATGCATAAAAACTATTTTTAAAACGGGTCACATTTGTGTAAAAATTCGTGTTTAATCGGTACAGAACTTTTCGAGTTTTTGAAGGTTACACAAGCCAACTTAACATTTTATTATTTTTTTTTTCTTTTTCTTAAAGAGGCTGCAAATGAGATTCTACTCTGCCTGATGAAAAGTATGAATAGAATTCAAGAGTTTATGTCACCATACTCATTGTGAATGCAGACAATGTAGTATGGTGACTCATAGTGTGGCGGGTTAGTGAGATGCTTTGTCACGTCTTATTGAGAACGTAAAAGGCATGACATTAATTATTTAATAGTAAATGTAAAAATACGAGTATATAGAGTTAATGGTATATTTAAGAATGTTCATTCCATCATACTTCATGTTAATTTTCCGTTCAGTGCCCCTGATATTTAGTGACTATGTAAAATGTCCCCTAATAGTAAAACGCAAAAAAATCTTAAATTCATCGCCACAAGAACCTCTTAGTAAAAAGGAAAAAGGAGGCGTGGGTGTCTATTGCACAACTGACTGATGACAAATAAAAAATGATATTTATTTATGCAAGTCAATCTTTTACAGTCATTTTTATACGTCATATTGGTGTGTATAGTCTAATAGTTTTAGTGTTTATTAAAGTTAGAAAATCACTATTAATAAGCTCTTAAAGAAAAAAATATGTTATGTCCAAACTAGTCTCGAGGTCAACTATTTTTTATATTTTCAAATATGTATTTTATATGTATGTTAATGTTTAATAGTTTAATTTGTATGTATCTTAATAAAATACAGAGAATAATATTTCAGACATCTGACTTACAACGCCATCTAGTACCAAACTAAACGGAGCTTGTGCTATGGGTACTAGACAACTGATATAAGTATAGGAATGTATATTTTTTTTTTGTAAATACTTACAAATTATAAACAGAAAACATTCAAACTGCGAAACAAACATTTGCAGATCATACAAGAATTTAGTTTGAGCTGGAAGTCGAACTCGAGACCTCAATTTCAGCCGTCGCACATGCTACTACTGTACCATCTAGTAATTGTAGACGCGTTAGGAACATTTTGTGTGTAACATCTCAGGGTTTTGCATAGTTGGAACATTTATGAACAAAGATATACTATTATGAATTAAATTCCACGAACTCATTAATACAATATCTAAGCATTACTCGTACATAATATTTGTTTTCGGAGAATAGTGCACAAAATTTGCGGCCAACAGTATTAAGAGATTAAATCTGAACCACACCGGATTTATGCGGTTATGATGGACGAATAGATAACTGATTAGTTACTAAATACGACTATTATATGTGTGTAAAGTACTAGCTGCATGTGGTACATACATAAATAAATCATAACTTAAGTAGGTTAAGAAGAAAATCGATGTATTTCATATTTCGATGTTACCAACAGAAGATCAACCTTAAGCGACCGCATCTGTATTGTCGTGTTTCGTTGGTGAGTGCGAGACTGGAGGCCCGGAAAAGTGACAGTTATCGTGGATATTGTGTGAGTATACCACGAACACTTTTATATCTTTTACTATGACCCCGGGTCCTTTAAGCGGGGCCTGAAGAAGCATCTCATTAAGGCGCCATAGTGTGTATCGAAAACTTGCATTGTCTACATTAGCAATTAGTATGGTGAGCACAACTCTCGGATTCTATTCATGCTTTCCATCTAGCATAGGTACGTTGGCAGGCTCTTAAAAGCTAAAAGAAAACCAGTAGCCTTGTTTGCAAAAAAATTAGTTATGGCATTTGTTCTTGTTCATACGTATCCAGTTTAATAGCTATTTCAAAGTATTTCTTTGGTTTACCTCCAAGTTCAACTAATCGCGTATAAAATTGTAAAGATTTAGTTTTCATCTAATAAGCAAAAAAACGCAATTTATCATTAAAACTTAATAACCTTAGTTCCCCTATCTCCAGATCATAATTGAAGCGTCCAAAGTTTGGCCGTCACAAATTTTACAATCTTGCAAAACACAAATCTGTTCACGGCGTAATCAGATAAAAAACTGTTGGCGAGCTTAATAAACGAGGCGGGTGCTATTCCCTTAACATAATGGAATCTTTTTAGACACTTTAAGACAGCACTTTAGCTTAATGAAGAGCCATAATTCATTTTGACGCTCCTAGTAACTAGAGCAATGGCGTGCCGTTGCTAAAGTATACGTGGTAATTAGATCTACGGCAACTTATTGATTTTTTGTTTAACTCTCTGTCGAAAATATAAGTATCTTGGTTTTCATAATAGTAATAAACATAAAATGTTCCGCAATGAGTGTAATTAAACTGTTAACATCGCTATTTATAGTACTTGCGGTTTGTCCAAAGCTGTCTACGTTCAATATCAATCACTGTAAGTTAATCTAACTGACGGGATTAAACATATTTTTATACAATTTTATTACTACGGATACTACTAGTTGTCTGCAAAATTTCAAATCAAATCTGTCAAATAATTATGTATGTTTTGAGGAAGACTGGCTTACTTGACTACTATTCTAATTAGCTTTAGCAAACTAATTGTTTGATGTTCAGTCAACGTTGGCAATATTACAGAGTTAAAACCTGTAACTGTTTTAATAAAATCACCCACGCCTTTGAAATTTCACTATCTATTCACAATATTCGTAAAATTAGAACTTACCTACTCAGAAATGTACTTTGATTTTTATTTGTAACGGATAACTCTCTTATTTCTTTGACTGTTGTAACAATACTGATTAATATAGATGTTTTCTACCGCCTTCACCACTGCCTGGTACCTATCGCTCTCCATCCTCTGGCTCCACGTGGATTTCGGATCTATGAGCTGAATTTAGATGTGCTTCTATTGGTCTCACTCCGGAGACTCTGTGGCAACTCAGGTTTCTGACCATCTGAGTCAGGCAGCAGATAAAATGCAGGAGCAGTTGCCAACCATCGAACTGGTGTTTCTGGGAGATTTTGACGTCCATGATCTTTCAGAACTGACCACGCGAGTCGAATCACTCACAAATTTGCACACCTAACTGGAACTCCAGCCCACCAGGTCGAATATCGAATCAAGCACCCTCCTTGCTAGACCTATTGCTGACGAGTCACCCAACGTAGTACAGTGTATCGGTTCCCACCTCTCTGGGATCCTACCTCCACTATTTGGTATCCATCGTGGTGATTATTTTGACCCCGCCACGATTTGTAGCACCAAAAAGACGTGACAGAAGAAGTGACAGTTATCGTGGATATTGTGTGAGTATACCACGAACACTTTTATATCTTTTACTATGACCCCGGGTCCTTTAAGCGGGGCCTGAAGAAGCATCTCATTAAGGCGCCATAGTGTGTATCGAAAACTTGCATTGTCTACATTAGCAATTAGTATGGTGAGCACAACTCTCGGATTCTATTCATGCTTTCCATCTAGCATAGGTACGTTGGCAGGCTCTTAAAAGCTAAAAGAAAACCAGTAGCCTTGTTTGCAAAAAAATTAGTTATGGCATTTGTTCTTGTTCATACGTATCCAGTTTAATAGCTATTTCAAAGTATTTCTTTGGTTTACCTCCAAGTTCAACTAATCGCGTATAAAATTGTAAAGATTTAGTTTTCATCTAATAAGCAAAAAAACGCAATTTATCATTAAAACTTAATAACCTTAGTTCCCCTATCTCCAGATCATAATTGAAGCGTCCAAAGTTTGGCCGTCACAAATTTTACAATCTTGCAAAACACAAATCTGTTCACGGCGTAATCAGATAAAAAACTGTTGGCGAGCTTAATAAACGAGGCGGGTGCTATTCCCTTAACATAATGGAATCTTTTTAGACACTTTAAGACAGCACTTTAGCTTAATGAAGAGCCATAATTCATTTTGACGCTCCTAGTAACTAGAGCAATGGCGTGCCGTTGCTAAAGTATACGTGGTAATTAGATCTACGGCAACTTATTGATTTTTTGTTTAACTCTCTGTCGAAAATATAAGTATCTTGGTTTTCATAATAGTAATAAACATAAAATGTTCCGCAATGAGTGTAATTAAACTGTTAACATCGCTATTTATAGTACTTGCGGTTTGTCCAAAGCTGTCTACGTTCAATATCAATCACTGTAAGTTAATCTAACTGACGGGATTAAACATATTTTTATACAATTTTATTACTACGGATACTACTAGTTGTCTGCAAAATTTCAAATCAAATCTGTCAAATAATTATGTATGTTTTGAGGAAGACTGGCTTACTTGACTACTATTCTAATTAGCTTTAGCAAACTAATTGTTTGATGTTCAGTCAACGTTGGCAATATTACAGAGTTAAAACCTGTAACTGTTTTAATAAAATCACCCACGCCTTTGAAATTTCACTATCTATTCACAATATTCGTAAAATTAGAACTTACCTACTCAGAAATGTACTTTGATTTTTATTTGTAACGGATAACTCTCTTATTTCTTTGACTGTTGTAACAATACTGATTAATATAGATGTTTTCTACCGCCTTCACCACTGCCTGGTACCTATCGCTCTCCATCCTCTGGCTCCACGTGGATTTCGGATCTATGAGCTGAATTTAGATGTGCTTCTATTGGTCTCACTCCGGAGACTCTGTGGCAACTCAGGTTTCTGACCATCTGAGTCAGGCAGCAGATAAAATGCAGGAGCAGTTGCCAACCATCGAACTGGTGTTTCTGGGAGATTTTGACGTCCATGATCTTTCAGAACTGACCACGCGAGTCGAATCACTCACAAATTTGCACACCTAACTGGAACTCCAGCCCACCAGGTCGAATATCGAATCAAGCACCCTCCTTGCTAGACCTATTGCTGACGAGTCACCCAACGTAGTACAGTGTATCGGTTCCCACCTCTCTGGGATCCTACCTCCACTATTTGGTATCCATCGTGGTGATTATTTTGACCCCGCCACGATTTGTAGCACCAAAAAGACGGTTATGGCCCTACTCGCTTGTCGTTAGTAAATGGAATGTGAGATTATTTTGCAATCATTCTGTGGGTCAATTTCACTTTGAGGACAGAAATCTGTCGCAAAGTACGTCTGCCGCAGTTGACAAGATCACTGTCAGTATGGAGTGTTACATTTCTTATGGCCAGGTCGCTAACATGAAAATTTATCTCAGGTTCAATCGTGTGTGCACCCACGCTGTTGCACAAAAGCAATCGGTCTATCGCGCATAGTCTAGGGCCCACGCTCATGGTAAACACCACAAGAGCTCATTGACCTCTTATGAATGACCTCTTGTGCTATTTGTGTGATTTTGTGGACACAGAGAGCGATAATGCCATCTCTTGGTCTCGATCCAATATAGGTCAGATATTATCCTTCCAGATTTCTTAATTAATATCCTGTAGGAATAAATCCCACCCAGCTCATTCCGACCTCGGCTGCAAACACTAGAATCGACGACCGTGAAATGTACTCGCCTACCGTTTCGTCCTCCACGATGCGGGACATCCGTATCCGGCTGAGTGAGTGACCTATTCTATACCATCAATTATCGATCTATAGCCGACACTTTCAGTCTCTGCAAGGTGCTCAAACGGATTATCAACAAGCAACGAGTAACCACGTAGAGGATCACTCATTGCTAAGTAATATGACTTTAGAACGAACCAAGTCACGGGTGATCTTCTGGCATACGGCAAACATCTTTGGGGTGAGACTATTGATAAGCACTCCTTGGGCATTAGCTTCGACATGGTCAAAACATTCGATAGGGTTTTACACCGTTCGCGTCTCTCTAAGCTTCTACCATTCGGATTACCTCCAAAACTCTGCAACTGGGTTGCCACCTTCGTGAACTACATCACACCACATCAGGATATTTACGATGGTGTGGTCTCTGATTCACAACAACACTTAAGTAAGCACTGGTGTACTTCCGTACACTGACACCGTATGCACCTTCTACCTTCCTCTACACGACAACACGAGCTGGCCTTCCTGGAGTCACTTTGATAACTATTAGAAAAAAACGTAATTATTGATATTGAAATAACTACAGTTGCTTTCCTTTTGATAAAAACAGGTGAAATTCTATTAAAACGTGTTCGAATTTCAGCAGATAGAATTTATTGAAATGTAGAAAACATTTCAATAAATTCTATCTGCTATTCGGTATTAATTTATTGAAATGTAGAAAACATTTCAATAAATTAATAACGTATCTAAGTTCTAAAATTACTTTAAGTTACAAGATTACGTCTTAAACGTCGGCTTAGAATCGCAGCATTTGATGTGAAATCGAGATATGAGTAGTCTAGGCAATAAAGAATTTATAATAATAAACATAATATAATTCATTGAGATCATAGATAGTCTTGTTTGCTTACTCTTTCAGGTTTAGATATAAAACGTCTTAATTGATTTCAGACATTTAAGATACAGTTATCATCTGAAGGATCACTAAACAAACAAAATGAGACCACAAACTTGTGCGGATAAAGTTTACTCTGGCGTAATAAAATTATTAAGTTATAATGCCATAGAAGTTTAAAAGTCTTTGGAAAACATTTAAGAAATGGATGACGTCACAGGCATTTTTTTACCATCGATTTTTGGTTATCATGCAGTGCAGTAAAAACGAAATGAATACCGCCATATTTACTGTTTTCTTTCCACAAACTAACAAGTCTTTAGCTCATCTCTAAAATCTTTCATAGAAAACTTACATTTCTTCCATCATAGACCTTCACAAAGTCTGATATACGTCAATCGATTATAGTGATCTCTTTCAACAGATTTTAATTTATATATTTGTAGTGTACATTTGCTCGACTCACTTGTTACCTCATTGTAAAAAGAAATTATATTAGTTTTCAAGTGTAATTTCTCATTTTAACTTCTTCCTAGTTCATTTCTTCTTTTTTGTTTTGTTAATGCTCATCGCTATCAAAAATTGTTAATCAGATTAAATATGACTAACTCCAATATCTCACTGGATTTTTGCATATCAAGGTGGTTTACTATGCAAATGAGACTGGCGAGTGGCATGTTAAATTTTTAAATTCACATGTGTCTGACTTATCTAATATAAATAGAACCATGTTTTATCACTACATTTTATTTATAAGGTCTCAAAATTTAATATAAAAGATCTAGCATGTATGTATGTATGTATGCTTTCAAAAAACTTATAGAGGCTAATGGTGAAAGTACCCTTAAAATAAAGAAATAATTTTTTCGGACATTTGACACACAATGCCATCTAGTCCCAAACTAAGCAGGGCTTGTACTGTGGGTACTAGATAACTGATACTTTTTATGGGAGTACATATTATGAATAGAAAACACCCAAACTCCAACACAAATATTTGCAGATCTGGTCTCGTATTCGATGCCCGGGTCGGCTGTGACGTATGCGACTGTTCAAGCACAGCAGTCACATAGGAGACTGTCATTGAATGAATTGAAGGAGTTTGGTTTTTGGGAATAACCGAATGTAGGTTTTAATTAAACTTACTGATAAAAGAAGTTGTTAAAGGATTTTAATCGTAACTCAATATTAGTTATGATGTTTATATTATCACAATTTTTGTATTTAATGCCATCCTGATTGAAATTTCAGGTGCACATGAAAGCACTGGTTTTATTTGTGTTCGCCCGCATGTTGTACCAAACGGCTGAATTATTTCAGATTTACAACAGAGAAATTTAACAGTTAATCGAGTGTAATAAGTCACAAAAAAAACTTGAATTTAAAAGGCTTTTTATGCAAGCTATTATATTACTTTTACTATACAAATTATTGACAAAGTTTGTCAAACAGAATTTTAAATAATTATTTCATACATTGATGATAGTAAAATGATATTTATTTCATAATTCTTTTTGAAACAAATTAAAATCAGATGTACACTAGATACCCAACTCAAACCTATCCCGTATTGCATTCTTTATGTGAGTATTGCCACTACTGTTGGCTCGGTAAATTGTAATGAACAATAAATATTACAAAATGTGCTTTAAATTTTAATTATTAACTGAAACAGAAACGTAGCAGGTTACAATTGGTTCATACTGTCACTACAATTGCGCGTTGGGCGGTCTGGTTGTCGAGCACAGAACAAATTTTTAATTTTTAATCGCCCTTTCGACGAACTTAATTTCAATTTATATTCATATTAGCACTTCATGTTGGGTGCAGTTGCGAATCGCAACTTAAATGAGTTTTTGGATAAATAAACGTATTAAGTGTCATTAATTATTATTATTATGTTATTGTTTTAAATTGTAGATAGCACTATTAAATATACTCGTAACTAACTAAATTTTTTACGCACACAGTAAAACCATAAAATTCTTATTAGATTCTCTCTCTCTCATCTTTCTCTTATAAAAATGAATTGTAAATTATGTAAACGCAACAATCGACGTTCTTATTGCTCACGGCGATCTCTTACAGACAACCTTTGTACGGATTTCAAGCATTTATAAATTTGAATAGTTTACGGTATACACAAAAAGAAACAAAAAAAGCAAAAAATGAATAATTAAAAAGAAATATATCAAACACAAAACTATTAACATATAAAAATACACATATATCATACATCATCATCATCTCAGCCAAAAGACGTCCACTGGACATAGACGCATCCAGCGGGCGGCACAGCTTCCATACCACATCTGTTGTTATTATATCGAATATTTGTAATAACAAATAATAATTCTTCACTAGCTTTTTAAATACATTCCAGGTTTTAGCTTGACGGATTGTCTCAGGCAAGTTGTTCCATAGACGTATTGCTTGCATAGTTAAAAAAATGTCTCTAAGTTTGTAGAATGTTTTGGTGTTTTAGTTTTAAGTTCTCTGATGACCTTAGGTCCCTGTAATGAGTGTTATGTAAGAACTGAAAGCGTTCTTTAAGACAATAGGGTGATTGAGGATAAAAGAGAATACTGACCAACAGAGAGAAAATTCTAACATCTGAAGTGAGAATAAGAGTTATTTGTATGTTACGTTACTAATTTTAAAAGATATCATGCTAGTAACAAGTTTTCATTCTCTTTGCAATGATATTTTCCTTTTCCTTTCTTCCCTTAGTCGCCTCTTACGACACCCACGGGATAAAGAAGGGTGATAACACTAAGTATTCTTAATCTGTCATCACACGGGTAAAGAGAAAGAAAATTTCAAACAAACCTTGTTCCAACCCGTCTGGCCAGCGTGGAATAGTCGGCAAAAACCTCCTTGCTAAGGTGAGGCCTATGTCCAGCAGTGGACAGTAAAAGGCTGTTGATGATGATGATGCTAGTAACAGAAATATTTTAAAAGAAAAATAAAAAAAACTGTACCCTGTACCCTGGGATCCAGTAATATTATTAATACATAGGTTACGAAGAACCTACTATCTATTAAATGTAAACTCTAGCTAAATATCATTTTGTTGAGATGATAAACATCAGGACATACACACATCTCATTTTTTTTAACCCTTTGCAGTCACTTTATAACTTATTATTCATAAGCATACCTTAAAGGATTATAAGATTAATTAAATCACACACTAACCACATCTGTTAGCAGTTTTGTAATTTAAACCGGTAATTAAAATATCAAATTAATAATATTGTACCGCAATGATATTCCATAGCACAGCTGAACGCATACAGCGTTCAAAGTTCCATAAAGCGCAGTAGTGATTTAATGTGTACAACAGCTATGCATAACCATAAGCGGTAAACAGTCCAATACAAATTTAGAAAATTAATAAGCAACGCGATATAATAAAGGACTAATCTGTCTGGATACCATTGGATACTTTAATTTTCAGTAAGTTGGCAAACTCGACGCTATGATTGCATTAAAGCACTTACTAACTTTATCCATTTCGTCTGTTGACACTACCCTGTAGGTTTTGGTGAAATTTAATTTTCGAAATTCCGTTTTATTATAACCCCACTGGCCTTTCGTAGTTTGTTTGGTTAATTATTTTAATAGAATTATTCCAGACAGTTAAGTGTGATTTAGTGAACAGCTATTCTGCATTTTTAAATCGCGTCAAACGAAAAGCATTGAGAAGACAAATAGAAACAGAACAGTGATGTTCGTTGAGTAACCGTGAGGTTGTTAAAAAGAGAAACATCTTATTAAACAAAATTGATATCCTACCTGTGACACGGTTTGTAAACAAAAGTAACGATAACTAGATACTTTTAAAATGACTTCTTAAGTTTTACTTTAATTTCTGATGTGAGATAATATGATGTGGAGTAATGTTACAATATTTATATTCCTATCAATATAAGTAAATATATTCTATTAAAATGTTATTATAAGGCTAAAGAAATTGAATTATTTATATTTTAAGAAAGTATTTTGTTAGTTTTTATTATTTGTAATAATATTGTTTCGTTAGAAACACGGATGATGATAAAACTAAGACGCTTTGAGCAGCCAACTTTCTCCACAATTGTATGAAGTTTTCCAACTTCTCGCAGTGTAATAAAATTTTGAATGCGTCCTCGAAGAAGTATTACGACATAGTAACCGCTATTTCTCACACTTCTTAGGTATACTTACAAAAAGTTTGAACTTTTCACTTTTGTTCTCATCGTTGTTAACATTCATACACGGTAAAATGCTAAACTTTCGTAGGAATTTTGCGGAAAGTAAGTTTGTATTTCTTGAGGATTTTTGTAGTGTGATGAAGATTCAAATTGATTTATGGATTATATTAAACTGCTGCTTTCTCTCTCGGTTTTTAATATTGCGCTGGACCTTGACTATTTAGGAGGCATATGTCCACCGGTGAACATATTCTATTTTTTTGTAAATACATACTTATTATACATAAGTAATACCTAAACTCTGAAATAAATATTAACAGATCATGTGAAAAATAGTAAAAACAAATAAACAAGAATCTCGTCCTATACAGTTTAATCTGATCTCTTTCTGAAACGCTAATAACAAAAAACGAGAGCCCGTAGTAAACTAACTACTAACAGATTAAGTGAACACATTTGTGTGTTGAACACATGACAAATCTTTAATCAAAATAGTATTACAAACTCACAGGCTACCTCTAATACATACAAACACTGAAATTAACCAACCGTCTATAACTAGCCTTAAAATTTGGAACGTTTAGCTACGTTCAACTGGATATTTTGGCTAGTGAATATCGCTGGCACATTGCAAAACTGACCTAAATGCTACCCGCATTTGTGAATAATACGATTGGTGATATTATTTATTCAACTGGAGGACGGACGTGTATCATTACGGTACAGCACCGTTGTGGTATGAACATTAGCTTAAATAATTGAAACAGTGAATTGAGCGATGGGTGGGCCCGTCTCGTCGAATTTCAATTGAATTCAGTTTAAACATTTTACACTCGGCCTAAAAAGTTATCGCCACACCCTGTTCGTGTAATTCAGGTGTATAAATTTGAGTATTTTTAATGAAAACGTGATACTCATAAAAGAGAGTTCCCAAAGCGTAAGTTTCTCAAGGGTTAAGGTCAACAGATAGTAGGTGTATGATTTTATAAGGTTCATTAAAGTTAAAATATACTCTGTATGTTTGTTTAGGACCTGAAACTTGGAAATAATTCCAGAACTCTATACAAAATCTATCAATTACGATGATTCATAAATAGGTCTTAACAGTCCACTGCTAGTAAAACTCTAAACTTAAACTAAACTATGAGCTGTGGGCTTGATTTCTATCTAAGACAAAATAACATTGTGTGATGTTTAAATGATCGTACGTTGGTTCCTAAGATACGCTATAGCTTACCTTTAATATGTAAACAGTAAACAAATTAGTACATGCATATATTTATTTCGAAATATAGGTGCCCAATTTGCAATAGGCTTGACCTCTGTTACATAAGTAAGACTAAAGTGATAGTAGAAAAAATATGAGCGTCTAATTTTTGCCTGTCCACCTCTTCAGGGATAAAGACGTGTGTGTGTGTCTGTTTATCAGGCAGATGGAGTGACGCAATAGAGTACTATTTTTTAAGGGAAGAACGATTTCCAGCGTCGGTAGCAGTGCAAAATTTGACGCTATGGATGTCGAGTTGGGCATCCTCGAAGTACACACGTTTGTAAAATCATGTATCTTTTATTAATATGAACAGCGCAATAGGTTTTACTACAATAAAATAAACGTAAGCTATTCATCGAGGAGCAATTTGAAATCTAGCACACAAAAAGGCTTGTCACGCAGAGTTAGATAAATTACTGAAACGTACGTCCAGTTTATTACAGTTTTACTTATTCATCAGCTATGCAAATGAAAAGCAAATAAAGAGAGAAATGGCCATCCCTGTGTAACGTACGCGTTGGTTTTATCTCGAAAACGATCAAACATTACGATCCCATTTTGCACGACGCATTTCCATATGCGCAATAAATAATGCCGTTTTACCTTCCATTCAAATAAAGGGGTTTCGTGGAAACGTTATTTTGCCGAAAATTGCTGGATGTGGTACATTTGGTTTTAACTGCCAATTGTCATCGATTAGGTGTTATCTTTGTCTCTACCAGGTTTAACTTTACTTCTAAGTTTCACTTTGCTTACTGTTGAAGTTTAACACTTAATCTAAAATGTTGTTCTTAATAAAAACTCTCGCCACAATGTTGTTAATTGGGTAGAAAATTAACTTCTTTAATAAACTTCCTCTATCCCCACTTCCTAAATAGATTCTTCAAACGCATAAGTTCTTTTAATTTTGAGTTTATTTTTAAATAGCGCTAATTCATGCCCTACCACATCAGGAATTTCAAATAAAAGATACGAAAATTGATTAATAAGTAAGTAATATCAGTCATGTTAGCATCATCATTTTCAAACATACTCATGTTACTGAAATTTTTCGTCCATAATCAGAAGTGGAATTCAAGAAATTCACAACGAAGCCACTTCGTGAAGTATAATCAGATAGCATTAACCATTCTGTTTATAAAACCCTTTTCCGCATAAGTATTTCATTGGCCTTGTACGTATGAATATATACATGGGCATTTTACAATCGTAATGAGCGTGTTAAATTACAAATTACTGAGTGAACGTAAATACGAGTAATTATAATAGTAATACCTTTACACATCTCACACCAGGTTGTCTGACCAAATAAGGCAGAGCTTGTGCTACGTTAACCATACTGTGGATACAGATTACAGACGCAACAAATCATCGTGCTCATCACACAATTATTTGTGATGAAATAAATCGTTTTGAATTATATTAATCGTTTAAGGTATAATTAATTTTACATTTATAAAACTTTACAATATGCCGATATGGTACTCAATAACACAAATACTTTGGAATGAAATTCAGCGCACGTACTGAGGCAATTCAGAGAGCAATAACAATAATGATCAAATTTTAAGTTCAGCTAAAGTTATAAGTAAATGTTATTTGTTACATTCAAACAAGCAATTGATTATCGCCTTTTAGGTTTCGTAAACATTACAAGAAGCCTTTTTAGTTTTGTCATGTCCATAATGGCCCATGGGGTGGAAAATTATGACTTCATTATTATTATTATTGATCTTGCCAACAAGATGGTCAGAGGTCAAACGAAAAGATAGTTAAGTAACAAGTCTTGAGGTAGTACACTCTTTTCTTGAAGACTTTAAAGTCAAATCTGTCCGGAAATACCGCAGGCGATAATTTATTTTACAGATAAGTTGTTCGATGCCAACAGTTTATAAGAGCCTCTCGAAGTTTTGTTATTACTGAAAACAGCCATATTTGTGGTCTTAGAAATAAGTCAATAGTAGTGTTAAGTTAAAAACTACCACAATTTCTTTTTTGTTCTTTTTTTTATGAAAAAGACAACGCCCGCACTAGGAATAAATCCTGTGTCGTGGGGGACTTAACAAACATACAAGAAACCACAAAGAATGTCCAGACTCAGAACAACAATTTATGGATCACACAAAGGGTTGTCCCATGTGGGGTTTGAACCCACAACACTCAGCGCACTAGAGAGCGGTGTTGTGACCGCTTAAACCACTCCAGGCTAACCGTGCAGTCCAGATTGTGTATTTCATTTTTTTCATTTCCTCAATTAAACCAGTGAACCAGTGACAGTTATATTAATTAAAATTGTATTTAGATAGTTGATCACACGTTGATCCTGCGATCAAATTATTGTGACTTTGAGTCCCACCCAGCACCTACAGTGCCGATGTGAACCCACATCCATCCCAATAATTATATCCCATATTACTGGTAATATAGGTCATATTTTACTTGATTACTTTTTTTATATTTACTTACACTACCAGAGTGTAAATCAAATACTATCAGCATTGGTCACACATCGCTAAGTACTCGTATAAAAAGGTAACAAAAGAAATAACTCGGCACATCTAGTGTCTCGCAATACTTTATAGAAATACAGAAAATGTAGAGATTCAGTTCAAAAATAGAAAAAGCCCTGGGGTGCTACACGAGAGTTTCACGTGCCGAAACCCCGCTGAGATATAGGTGCGGAACGGGAACATAACAATAATTTCAGAGCCATTATACTAACGGAGGAGCCACCTAGAGAGATGTTTTTACCAACTTTTTACGCATACCGGCTTCTTGTAGAGCCTAAGTACGCATATAGGATTTAACGGAGCGCATTATGCCAGCAGTTGTGAGCAGAATTCATAATAACGTAATTAATGAAGGCCGAAACATCGAGCCTCTGAACACGTCTGACCTGCATGCAAAAACGCTTTGGAGAAGCTGTCCGCCAGCGCATTATTTATGATTAGAAGCAAGAAGGGAATTTTAGGCGTAAACAAAATTCTCAGTTATTGGTTGTGGTGAACGTTCGTTGTTGAGTTTCGTAGGTTCAGCCACTGTATAGGATGGGTGCAAATTGCTAATTAAAGTATGCCGCAGCTGTTTTCAAATATAACTTTAACAAGATTGCTGGTTATAAAGTAATATTTGCGCACAGAAGATTTAATAGTACATGCTACTTGTTTAACATTTTAAAAGAATGAAAAAGGATAAAATGAGATTACATCTGTAGAAAAAACCGACATTGAAGGGCCTATTTTTAATCTAATACCAAAAAGGATGAACATAGAAACTATTTTTGATCTTTTTTTTAATAGTTGGCAAATATAGAATGGTCAGTTCAATCGTTATCAGCCTATGAAAGGCCGGCCAGCAAACACTGTAATAGTATAAAGTAGAGGTGTCAAAACTGCTTGCCCAGACGTGACAATAGTGTGGAACATGCAAAAACTATTTTGTTCAAGAATGAAATTTAATGCTGTGAAATTTTTAATGTTTCACAATGAGCCTTAGTATTTGGTGTACAACTTCAATGTAATCGTTATTAATTTTCTTTTATAATATTATTAAAGTGTCATCAATTTTATCTTGTGGCGACTTCCATATACAGTACAAATAAAAAGGCATATTGCAGCGCCATCTACCGAAGACACATCGAAATATGGAGTAATGAACTACGGAGTAACTACTAATCCTGTATCGTGATATAGAAATTCTCGCGACATTTAGCATATACACAACATCTCAACAACAACTGTTAGGACCGCGGCACGCCAGGCATGATCCTCCTCACCATAGTATCTTTATGTATATTTTTTACTATCAAGCTAATTTCGGTTACATTTTTTAAAGGGGTCCGGATGCCCCTTATTTCAGACGTAATGTAGCACACCGTGTGGTTTTGGCCGGTCTGATTCTGTCATACTACCCGACGTAAACTCCGGCTTGGTGACGACGGGTTCCCATATGTACAAAAAAAGAAGAATTCTTTTTAAATTAGCATTATTTATCATCATTCTACTTATATAAATATTGCTATATAAAAATACTATAAAGTTCTTAGAAATATTAAACTGATTCTGAAATATATGAACCGCTGTCTAAAGTTTGTCAGTTGTTTTCGTCATAAATATGCAATAAGCGTCCAAGTTTCGGTCGGCAATACCTTACGCACCTCACTGGCTCATCTATAGTCAATAACATAAGTGAATGAAAATATTTGGGCAACCCTTACCGATCCCTTATAACACAAAAAATGCTAAAATAACTTATATCAAGGCTCCATTTCAAAAATTTACGAAGGATCCCATTATTCAAATGAACGCCTATTATTTTTCTAATAGCAATATCATCTTACCTATGGAACGCTTCAAAAGCTTTAGGCGTATTAGGTAGATGGGTACGGAGAACTTGTACCTGCCTATAATTTAGCTTTAAACGAAAACTTTATAGGAATTAGCACTATATACAGGTTAAATTGTAATGTAATGTAACATGGTCATCTGACACAACACCATCTAGTCCAAACCAAGCAAAGCTTGTACTATTGGTACTACACAACTGGTGATTTACACCAGTTACTCATATATAAAATTTTTTGTAAATACGTACAAAGTCTGACCCAAATATTTGCAGATCATGCAAACGTTTGGTCCGATCCGGGAATCGATTTTAACGATTTCTTTCAAATAGATAAGAAATAATTTATAATAGAATTTTGAAGCATTTTAGGTATTTATAATCAATATATCGGTACGGCACCGGGAGAGGTTTAGAAATTTCCCGGTCCCCCAGGCCCGGGAACGGACCCGGTATCGCAGACTCCTCCATAAGCGAAAGTCTGGGGGTGGCAGGTGAGGTTACCTGTCATCCTAACAGAAGCAGGCCAGGGTGGCAGAGCGACGTGCTACTTAGCACTCGCGCTTTTTTGGGACAGAAAAAGGGTCATCTGCAAGTCGCAGATAGACGGCCCGAGGTACGTCGGGGTTCCAGGGATTTTCTTTCTAGGGTACACCTGGCTCCCCAGCTACTGGTACCTGAGGCGATGGGCGGTGTTTTAGTCGGTTCGAGTCCGACATAACCACCAGTAAGTGGTATTCAAGGAGATTTCCGCACAGTAAAAAAAAAAGAGGTACTTAAAATTACTGTGAAATTCTTGTTAAATATATAATATTGTTAGAAAAAATAAACTGCTTATTACAAATTGTTATTGGTGATATTTATTTTTTAGACACACAGTTTACTCTAAGTAACCATATGTGTGCTGTGGAGTTTAAAATAAATGGTTAATGTGTAAGAGCAAATCATCAAAATATACGTAGTTTTAACTATTCGTTGATTTTTACTCCGAGGAATTCAATTACTCGAAGAATCCTTGTCTTTGTTTTCTAAGTCTAGCTGAAACTTTCGAATATGGTAATCTGCCAAATTTGAACTTCGTAGAGTTTGCTGCCTCCATTTTAGTATTATTAAAGGCCATAATTTCTACTGAACATGAACCTCCTTAGACACAAAGTCTACTTGCTTTATGATGTTTGTATGATATAAAATTAAAAATGTAATATACTTTTAATCTTATTTTTAAGAAAAATTGTCTGCAGCCATGTTTGTGTTCGTCATTTGTTTAACGTCACAGCTTTAGCTATGTACCCATATAGAAAGATACCTGAAAAAAAATTAATTAAAAGAAATATATTACACCTGCACGTTTTGCATTCAACTAAATGTTTTAAGGAATCAAATACATTAAACATTAAGTAAATATCTATTGTACGTATTTTTTAAAAGTTAAAGTTAAATGTAGATAATAATCGTTGATGAGTTAAAATACATGCAAAAATATATTTTTTGTCGAAAATACAAGAGCATTGTTTGTAGCTATGGAACATGGTGTTACATTAGTCGCAACGCCATGTTAATAGGAGTGGAGCAACACTGACTGTTACCTAACCCTAGTAATAAATCCATCCAAAGTTAATATCGCTGAGATCACTCTAACTGATAAGGCAGTCCAACTACCTAATTAGTTTTAAAATTATTTGTGTAGAGATAGTAACTAGTAATAAACAAAACTATATATGTGTACTCAAATGTATACAAAATCCTTTACCCGTTAGAAATTTTCATATGTGTATATTATATCACATGTATATATTATATATATGTATAAAAAATCACATGTGTATATAAAAATGTTATTCCAATTATTTTGGTTGTTTGTAAAAATAAATTATCATGAACATATTATGTTTCATAGTACTAATTGGATTACACATCTCTAGACCCATCTCATACACTGTCGGATTCGAAATTAGACAGCCTGTACTGTGCTAACTAGACTGCTCATTACTCGATTTATTGTCTTGATTGGGATCAAAGCCACCTCTATTTCTGTATTTATGATCACTAATAGGACCAATAGGATAGACTAATCATTATGATTGAATTTTATTCACACATCGTCACTGTCACTGTTGGGCAACCCACTGTTAAAATCTCTCCTTAGAAAGGCAGTTTTTGCGTACAGTATGCTCGTCAAACTGGTTTACCATATTTAACACGGTAAAAATCTTATTTTAACTAATTTGTAAATTCTATTACTAATCTAAAACGGCAACGCTTGCTCTGCATAAAAATAACCATTCCCGAAATTCATTTACGTTCTCTTAGTAGCTTGACATTAGAACCACAGAATTAGTTGTGAGCTTTACCGCACAAACGTCAATACTGTGTGTAATGAACCGCCGTAATTAGTACAAATATAACGTGGACTCGTTTGTGGCAATGAATAGAAGACACCCGTCTATGTCAATGCGTTGTTAGCTTTATTGAGAGGAATACGGACATTGAAGAAGAAAATCTCGATAAATCAAGTGAATATTACTTATTTATTGTTAGAAAATATTTGATCGGTACGACACGTCCAAAAATTGTACGAAAGTATGACACAAAGCGCCCCACGCTTTTTTCACAATAATATTAACATTTTTTTTGTTCATTATTTTATTTCAACATCAGTGGACTGCAATAGGCTGATGAAGATAATGATAATTATTTTATCATGAAAGATGTGATTTTAGTTTTTAAAGTATGTTTATTTTTAAATTTTTTATTCGACCCATCACCATAGCGTGATTTTTTTAAAAAAACTGTATCTATTGTATTGTGATTGGTTCTTGACAAGTCTATATAGTTTAAATGAAATTGAAGTAGGTCAAAACCGAGTTCAAAGAAGTCGGTTGCACTTAAACAAACAAACAAAAATACAGGTAAAGCTTGTTGAACCGTGTTAAAAAGGAGGCAATTATTTTTTGTACATAATTGAATATATGTTGCAATGTTGTATCACATAAACCGAGCTAAAAAAAGAGAAAGTTCAGAAAAGGAAGAAAGGCTCTGTTAAAACTACTGCTTGTACGAGCACTTCTCACATAACACAAGCTGATATTTTGTACAAATGAGTTAATATTATGATATGTATGGTAAACACATGAAGACGTACCGCTCAAATTAGAAAAGATGTCAAAGGAATATTACCTAATTACAATCTGTTATAACTCTTTTGACTTTTCACTTCAACGTCCTTTCTGTGAGAAAACACATAAAATATTTTTAGACTAATTGTACTTGTTTGGAATTAAAACAACAACTTGTTAATAATAATAATTTTAGCGATATATAAATCATCTTAAATATTGCTCATGCTCGTTTGTACATACACTAAGTAAAATGACTACATTTTATAACGTTGCCTAATGCCACAGGTTTATCACAATTATTTCTGTTACACCCGAAAGTATATATTACATCCATATATCACTGTGACTCATATCATGCTCTAAAAAAAGGGAAATTGCTCGGTAAGCTATGTTCATAATAATATTTAATATATTTCTTTTCAAATACCTTAAAAATATAACAGTTAAAAGTAACTTTAACCCTCGGTTTTGCTCGTAATAATGTCAATTTTGTTAATCATTTTTTTTTAGTAAAAATAAGTCATATGCTGTAAGTAATCTAGCCTTGTGACGAATTTCATTGAAATCCAATTCAAAAGTTAATAATCTTCGTCAAACACTTTAGTACGTTGCGTAAGTTGCACTTATTAGTTAGTGCTAGTGTAAATATAGAAATGACCACAAGTTTAGATTGCTTTTATGAGCAGTACTTTTTGTTATAAAATTCACACCAAGTCATTATCTGTACCTCTGACAACATATCATCATCAACAGCTTTTAATAGCTACTGGACACAAACATCTACTTAGAAAGGAGGTCTTGACCTTCCATATCACACTGGCCAGACAGGTTGCTACACGATTTGCTTCATTTTTTTCTTTTTTAACAGTATAAGTCTATGTAAATATTAAGTCTAACAAACAAATAAAGTATTTTAAATTTAGAATGTTAGTAATCATTTTTATCGTCATCAACAGCCTTCCAGTGCTGGACGTACACCTTCTCTTAAAAAGAAGGTGGCCCTAATCTATCAAACTGGCCAAATGGTTTGATATAGGGTTTCAAGTTTTCCTTCTCTTTGCAGTGAGGTTTACTTCTTCATTCGCCTCTTGAATAGGGGTAGTCATCATCATCATCAACAGCCTTTTACATTCCATAGCTGGACATAGGCCACTCCTTAGCAAGGAAGTTGTGGCCTACTATGCCACGCTGGCCAGACGGTTTAAAATTTTTAACGGTTTAAAGTTTAAAATTTACAAATATTTGGCACATTAGTAGATAGAAAAAAGAGTAAAAAGAACTTTGAACTTTTTGCGTTTAACATTGAGGCTTATGAGAGATTATAATTTTTATTTCCTTTTTCAAAGGTATCGTTTAATTCCATTAAAAAATGGGGAAAATGGGAGAAAATAGTATTTATAATACTTAAAATCGTTAATTACTAGTTCAGAATATGTGATAATAAAAATAATTTGATAAATATTAGTTTTACACCTATTAAATTGGCATTTTTTATCATATGAGTTTATATATTTTATATATACTTTTTATATCTACCAATCAAAGTAATAACCGATGCAACTTCGCCAGATGCAAAGGTAGTTTTGATATCCTTGAAGAAATTGCTCTGGTCGCTTTGTCGAACCCATCCGCGAAGGCTGACCTCGTCAGAGACGCTGCCTCCCACCGGACTGACACCCGGATATACCAACAGGCCTAAGGGCCCAACCAAGTGACCCGCCTGTAGTAGCAAACGACGCGCGAAGTTATCCGAATTCTAAAACGTAGAACTTTGTCTAATAAGGTCTGATGAGTACGTCGGAAAGCTTCCAACCCCAGCCCTGGTATCTTGGAGGCCGTCTGCTGTGCAGTATTAGGTTGCACATTGTCATGAGGTCGTGCGACTATCAAACAGAATTTTTGTTGTATGGAATATGGAGTTTACTCATTTGTACACCTGTTGAGCAGTGCAAGACACGTCTCTACACAAAATACCCGATCGTATTCCTATCATTGAGTTTGTGGGACATCCATTTGTCAATTTTTACTTTGCCAATTTGACCCAAACGGACCAATATTGTTTCAATGCTACCGTCAAAAGCTGTTTGTAATTTAGCTGTATATTGAATTTCAGCATTTTCCACAATCGCCTTTAATTCATAATAATTAATACTCGTAATAATTATTTGAATTTTTAATGTACCCATGATGACACAAACGATTCAAAGGCAATGAAAATGTTACGACCCACAATCAAATGACTAATTTTGAATGAAGAATTTCATATCTTCATTGAAATGAAATTAATTTGAAATTCTAACCCGTATAATTTTTATTTTGATTTAATATGAGCAATATTGCAGAATGATAATTTAATAGTTTAAGAATTATTTATTGTCAAAAATGTTCTCTATTATCTCTTCACTAGTCAAATAAGACAGTGTTCTTGCATTCGAACCTTCATACATCGACAAAACTACTTTCATCACGACACCATCCGTGCGATCGTTGGTGAGTGCGAGACCGGAGGCCCATTGATACAGGGGTGACAGTTAGCGTGGTAAGTGTCAGAGCCTTACAATGCCACGATGACTGTCATGCGTTTTACGTCCCCAAGTGGAGTGTCTAAAAGCATCCCACTAAGCCGCAATAGTATCGATCACCACACTGTATTGCCTGCATTTGTAAAGAGTATGCTGACCACAACTCTTGGATTCTATTCATACTTTCCATCAGGCAGAGTAGAGTCACTTTTACAGGTTTTAATATAGACAAAAAAAAACATATCGTTTGACAGAATGTTTGCGACTGTGAATCAAGAGACCGTGGGTTCGGTTCCCGGGTCCAGTCTAAGAAGTGTTATTGACTTTTCTGATAATAGGAATATTTTGTAACAACCTGGGGTTTGGAAGTTGGTGTTTTAACGAGGAGACAGAGAGTGCGCCTGTGACTGAGCATTCTACACTATAATACATAAATCCTGCCAAGTTGTTTGGTCTGTGTTGCGACTGGCCACCGTGGTCGAAATTGACTAGGAGTACATCATTATCTATATGTATATATTAGTGCATTTTATTGGTTTCTATCAATATTATTAATCCAAGTACACGTGCCTAAACTATTCACCTATAGAACTTAAGCGGTATACGTCATAAGTAGTTTTACTGTACCATATAGAGCATGAGAAAGAGGTTATAATAAATTCTAGTAGCTTAGCTAATTCTACCTTTTAAATATTTATATAATTTTATATTTTGACTTAATTAATCCTAAACAGCTAAATTACTTTCCTTGCATCAGGGTTTTGGTCACCAAGGTACGCCTCTGATTAATGTTATTCAATTTATTAAAAAGCATCATTTGATTTAACATAAAATTCATAGCGAAAATGTATATTAAGTCTATTGCAGTATAAACAATTTTTATACTTCAAACAGTTTCTGTGTTCATTTGCTGTTTTACATAAATCATAATAAGAACTTGTTTATCTAGCAAAAAAATCCTTTGAGTGGTCGGTTCTTTATATTTTTCCAAGTCGCATGGTGACCCATTTTCTTAAGTGATTACAACTGACTGCCGCAGCAAGATATTAGAAAAAAGTGAGTATCATTCACGCGGCATGCACACTTACCACACACTGACGCTAGGCACATTGTCACAGAACTGCATAACTCGAATATTATGTGTACATATAATGGGCTATGTCCCGCCAAATTTGAATATGGAATAGAAATATGCTTTAGACAAGATAGCTTCTACTTTGAGCCTAATTGTTTTTTAATCTTGTTATATCAATTTATAATTCTCGAAAGTTCGCTATTTTATATAGATTACCGATAAAGTTTTACGACTATTACAATAAATTTTAGCAAAGAGTAATGAAAACCTATAAAAAACTTTAAAATTAATTAATTTAAAATTCATACCTTTATTACTGCAAGCAGCATCACCGTCCTTGCATTGCCTCACAACTGAAAACTTTACAGTTCAAAGAAAATTCAACACAACACTGAATTAAAATTCAAAATTAATATTTACGATACGTGCACTAACATAAACACGGTACTCAAACTAACCTCTTACGTCTCTGTAAAATAAACAGTCAAACAGTTATTGCTTTATGATGGTATATTTTAACAAAGTACAGAAACTTTAACGCTATTAGGCAAATAGTATATCGTCAAATATTTTATTTATTTAACGAAAAGACGAAATATAGTGTGCATTCCCGAAGAATATTGTCAAAACTGTCATTTGTTCGACGCCATGGTAATAGCGCATGCGTGTTATGTTATTTCCTAATGCGCATGTGACAACTATGCGTTGACTTCAACAAAGATTGCATTGTAAAGTTTTTTCTTCCTCTTTGGACAATTTTTGGACATTAATGTTAGTTATAATAAATGAAAAAATAAAAATAAACAATTTTTATCAAGTAATTTATGAAAAACATTTCCAGAATAGTTGGTGCTCAGTAGGGTGACCTTCGTTTAGCAGTGAAGGCGATAGTTTGATTTGAATTTGTCGAAAAAATTGTAAGTACCCTTTTTTTAAACACGTACATGAAAGCCTATATCATTTGAAATCTTGAAGGTTTGTATGTGTAAGTGCAGAAAACTGAAGATTAAACAGTATTTTGAGTTATAAAATAAAAATATAAAAAGGATTACAGGGTTAAAGGTTATAGGGGTCCTAGATATTGAATGGTACAAAAATAATATAGCGACAGTTTCAATTATGTTATACTAGACCATTAAATAAAATAAGACATTAGAAATGGTCTACTTTCAACTGCCTGGAAGTATTTCTTAGTTTTAATAGGAACTACAAGAAATGAGCCTCTTAATTATTGGACCATTAAAATTGAATGAAATGTATTTAACGTAAAAACTAAACAGTGTGTATTATAACTCATAAAGTTATACTGCATTCTTATTCCGTGTTTAGTATTCATTTAGCAAATTTGTTTGGAAAGTTCGCTATTTAAAAATTAAGAACTTAAAACTATGTCTGTTATCGATAACACCTTACATATACGGAAAAATATATACGTACATTATAGCATATACAGTAGTAGCATATATATATACATGTATATCAACACCTATTTTAATAATGTATCGCATATCATGAAAAGTGTTGTGACGATATCTTGCAACTGGTCTCAGCTTTTCCCTCCCTCTATACCAGAACTTGTGATGACCTTGGAAGACACTGTTTTAGAGTGGTAGAGACACAGTTTGGTTCTACCTTCCTGTGGCAGTAAGTCAAAATCTGGAACTCACTAACGGTACACTTATTTCCCTCCCACTATGATCCCGGTTTCTTTAAGCGGGGCGTGAAAAAGCATCTCACTGGGCCACCATAGTGTGTTTGCTGCCATTGTTTGCATTTGCGACGAATATAGTGACAACCGCTCTTGGATTCTAGTCATACTTTCCATCAGGCAGAGTCGAGTCACGTCATAAAATAAAAAAAATAATATAAATAAACCTAGAGTTTCTACAAGACCTCAAGCATTTTATTTTATAAGGGGTAAACAGATAGCCTGGTATCACAGGCGGCTCGGGCGTCGTAGATCGCAGAATTATCTCCGTCCACCAAAAACCTAAACTTGGAGGGGACATGCTACGAAGCACGTGCGTTCTTTTGGGGGTAGAAAGGGGATCATCTGCAAACCGTAGGCAGATGGCTCAAGGTACGTCGGAGTTTCAGGCATTTCCTTTGTAGGGTACGTCTGGTTCCCCGGCTACTGGTACCTGAGACGGCGTGTAATTTTTGGTCCATTCGAGTCCTACATAACCACCGGTAGGTTGTTAAGATAATACGAAGCGACAACGTGAGCTCCACCAGTGTCAAACTATGTGTATTAAACGTGTGAGGTGTCGCGTCTCGAGCTCTGAACCATAACATTGTCTCCCGGTATATTTACTTATTTAAAATAAATACATTGCTATAAAGGCCTGTTTGTATTCGTAACCCTTCATAGGTGTTATCCAGGGGTATTTTCACACAGTAAAAAGAAAAAAAGGGGTAAACAGATAAACAATCACCTGTAAGTAAATGATTATAAATGCCGTTTATTATATGACCCTCCCATTATGAACATTTGGGCTTCATTAACCTCATTCACTGCTGTGTAGCGACGTATTAAGAAGATAAAGTGTCACCAGACTTATTTATACAATATTTAGATATTCATGTTATTACTTACATTTTAATTGACTAAATGCTCAAAGGCCACTATCACCGCACTATTTTTATCATTTTTTGTCAGTCACAAAACTAAATAAAATGTAAAGATTTGTGTTAGAGAAGTGTTAATTGTTAACAAAATAGTAGGTACATATATTTATGCTGAAAAAAAATTTTTTGTTTTAATAAAAGATAACGTCCGCTCTGGGAATAAATCCTGTGTCGCGGGGACTTTACAAACATATAAAAAACGGACATACAGAATACCCAGACCCAAAACAATAATTCGTGGATCATATAAAGTGTTGCCTCATGGGGATTTGAACCCACAACACTTAGCGCAGTAGAGAGCGGCGTGGCGACCGCTTAAACTACTCGGCCAACTGTTTAAAAACGTTGCAAAAGCTCCTTAGATTTATGTTTTCATAAGTGGTACACAAATATATTAGGTTATATATAATATAAAAAATAGATATATATTAAACTTAAAGCTGTCTCATTTACGCAGAAGCGTGTAACGTAGGTGACTTATGATAAAAGTTTTGTAAAATGCTTGAACAAACGATTATACCTTACCCTACTTAACCGTCCAAAGTTTAATTAAATTTGGGAAAAAAACATTTTACCTTCCTTTTAAAGCTGATAGACTATCAAGATTACATACTCGAAGATAAAGATTAATTAAAGGACAACTTAATACTATTGTTTTCGTTCCATAGACTAAATGACATTTACAAAGTAAAAAGAAAATAAAATTCAAAAATCTGATTGTTTCTTATTTTTCTTCTATATCTTTTTCTCTTCTATTCTTCTTATCATATGTCTTGAAGAGAAGCAATGAATTATATATAATTATATATAAATTACAATTTAAAAAAAAGACAAAAAAAGGATATATATGTACATTAGGGTGTCCCTTATATGCCAAAAAAAAATTTTTTTTCGAATTTCGAAATGCATACCCTCTATAATTTTTACTAATGCTATAAGATACTTAAGTATAAAATTTTATCAATCTAGCAAAATTGCAACCAGTGCCGACCGAGATTCAAAGTTTAGTAAAAAACGTGTTTTGTCCTAAAATTTCAGTGTGCTATAATTTCACTATAAATGCAATGAATTAAGTGAATAAAATTAAATAATAAATTAGATGAACATTAATCTTTAATTAAAAACATAAAGAAATAAGAATCATTCAGGGTAACTTCTTTTTAGAGTAGTTTTTTTACAGTCTGGATACAATTTTAGATGTTCCTGGACACAGCACAGCAAGAACTGTTTTTGTTCTTCTTCAGCCGTGATAAGTCCGTTAAAATCTTGCATTAATTTAACAGCCCTTTCAGCAGTATCATTTACAACTCTCAAATAACTTATTCTTCTTTTAGCCTCCAGAAAAGCAGCATTGTTATTCCAAGAAGATACATCTTCCTTTAGAAACTGTCGTCGATCTGCAGTCGTGATAAAAATTGTTTGCTCTTTTCCGATACGAAATCATCCAGTGTTTTATCTAAAAAAAAAGAAAAATAAGTTAAATAACAAATAAAAATCAACAACAATTTTGAAAATAAATAAATAAGTATTGGATATTGAAATTGAAATCCAACAAAAAGTCAATTTAACTTACCAAACAACTTTTGAGTCAGTTCTTCCTTCGACGGGTCATAGCGTTTGCTAAAATCCGAGATTTTGTCCCTGTTGAAGTTGGCAATCATCTTTTTCTTAGTTTGGTTGTCAATTTCATCATCAAATAGTGATAGAATGACTGTCTCTTCACATAAATACCACAAGTGATGGCTGAACTTGCTTATAAAAGCTTTAGAAATTGTTGCGTCAACTTTTTCATACTCTTTTAACATCTTCAAGAAGCGCAAATCTTGATTAGGTGCTTTGGTCGCCACTGTACATTCGAGCCAAGGTTTAACATACAATATTACGAGAAATAAGCAAACATCTTATAGAGCCTTTTTGTCCTTCGCAGTTACTCTGCATTGTGACTGAAGTAAACATATTTTTAAAGAATAGATCGCTCTCGCCATCCAGCGTGCCTGATGTATAGCTCCGGGGGGCCTTAGTTTTAATTTTTCCTCTGTGTCTCCTCCTAAAAATATTATGCACAGTTCGACCAATTCGCAGTAATCATCTCTTACAAAACCTTTATCTAATTCTGCCTTATAAAATAGTAACAACGCTTGAATGTCTGTCTCGGCAACCCGTGCTTTTACGAAATTAAGAGATGGTTCAATTTTAGTACAATCAATGTTTTTCCAATTTTCTTGGAACTTTTTGAACATCGGAATATCTGGGCTACTAGTAATTTGCTTAATCTTGGTTTCAAAGACAGCTTTTAGAACCAATTCATAAACATGATGACGACAGGCGAAAAGCAACAATTCTCTTCCTAAAGTTTGCTCCAAAATAGCACAAGCTCCATTGAAACGGCCCATATTGGAAGCTGTTGTGTCGCAGCACATTATTTGTACTTTATCATAAAGGTTCCAGTCAAAGAGAGCTGCTGATACAGCCTTCGCTTGATGTTTTCCAGAAGAACTTTCTAGTTTCGGCACTGCAAGAAGCTGCTCTCTATCGTCAAATGAAGCTATAACTGGCAAGCGTTCTTCTTTTGAACTCCGTACATCCAACCCCGGTAATAGTTTTCCATCCCAATGGACTGTGACTATGTCGGGTACATTGTTTTGGAAGTTAGATTTTATTGCTTCTGCCCTTGATTTTCTAGTTTCAATACGAATTCGCTGAATCGAGGATTTGTTAATACAGAAATCATCGCTGCTCAGACCAAGCGCTTCTGCCACCGCATTAAGAATGTAAACGGTATCTCTAATGCTTAACTGGCATCGATCTAAAGCTGCAACTAGTTTAGGTGTTATAAGATTCTTTCTACCTCTTTTTGAACTTTGTTCATGGCAGGGAACGTCCGGCAAGCTGAGTTCAGAATTCAAGATCTGTTCTTCGTCTGAATCTTCTACACTGTCTAAGTTATCTGTGGTGGAAGTAGATGCAACAGCTAGTGATTCTCTTTGTCTTACAATCCTTTCCTCTTCTTCCAATCGTCGTTGTCTAGATCTTTGTTCTTTTTCCGCCAATTTTTTATCTACACCACCTAAGCATCCCGGTCGACCTGGCTCTCTCTGTTTCATTAAAAATAATTTATCTTCCTCTATTTTCATTCTCTCAAAAGCATCAGCATGTGCAATATCAAACAAATTATCAAGATTAATTATAAAATTGTTCTCACGACTCTTAAACGTAATCTGAGTTTTCTTACAATTTTTTTGCAACTCTCTCCAAACATGATATAAATCAATAAGTTTCTTCACGCAGTTAGGAAATGCCCTTGTTGGAATTCTTGCTTTTTCCCAATATATGATGCACTCCCTAATCACAAGATTTGCACTTTCACTAACAGTCAATTTAATCAAAATAGTTAATCAATATAATTTAATCAATAATTAAAATAGGACTGAGAGAACTTGTCGATTAGATGGTAATTTTTCACCATTTATTTGGTAGCTAGTCAATCCGATAAGAAAAATATTTTGTTTATCACTCCATAATGCCACCGACATGTTTACGCACTAAACAATGAAGCACTAATAGTCTCAAAAATCACGTACGAAATGGCAAATAAAACATGTCGTAACAGGTCACTGGGCAGTACTTAAGCAACTTGTATCGACAAGTTTAAATAGCAAGTCGGCACGGGTTATCGTTTATATATCGAACTAATATTTTTTTCTAGACAATATAGGGTTATTACGAAACTTTTAAGAAGGTATGCGTAAAAAAATATCGAACTTGAAATTTAAGGGACACCCTAATGTACATAGATGAAAATACAAATTTTAACACATAATTATGTAAAAAATAAACTTACAGTACAAAATATAGTATTTAAAATAATTAGACTATGGGAGAATATTTGTTGACTTCTCTGACCTTGGCTTTAAAAACACCACTATTATATAGTTGTTTACCTGATCTCTAGTGGGAGCGCATTCCATCATAAAATCGATTGGACAGTAAGAGAAGAATGAACAAGAGATCAACAAATCTTCTTTCTAACAAACAATAATTGTGGTTATTAATCTTACTTTCCAAAAAAATAATATATGAAAAATTACTACTACACTCTTTGTTAATCTTAGCAGTCTAAATTTATAATAGGGGCTCACGTCTGTCTAACAATCACCCTATTACCGTCCTATATTTATGCGATTATATTATTCTACTTTCGTAAGCCAATGGGTAGAGAAACACGATTATATTTCTACTCGTATAGAAGACGTGTATTGTGGCTCACGTTGTTAAGCAATCACTTGCCATAGGTTAACACAAATTATCAATTTCGACGTGAAATAGAATGGTTGATAGTAATAGTCTCAATTACCAGTATCTGTAGCAAGAGAGATCTGAAATGATGATAAATAACATTACATTATTTTCTTTTTTAATGTCGGCAACAATTTATGTTTGTTAAAAGAAAACAAATTATTTTCATTGGTTTTGTTGTATATATTATATAAGTTTAGTGTGTATTTATACAATTTTGAAGTTTTAGTTAAAGGTCTAGTAGTCTAATAATCAAGGTAGTATCCATGTTAAGCTACAGTTTCTTGAATAAAACTTTGTAGCCTTTCCAGAGAGCTAAGAATCCATATTATTAAAAAAGACAAAAACCAATAGTTGTTAGTTTTAGAGTGGGTACCTTCTCGTTAGTAACCACAATTGTTTCGATGGCCCAAACTGAAACAGCTTGGGAAACCACTGTCTCTTTCCACGAGAATGTAATGCCTGCAGAAGAGACGTGGAACGGGGACGAATAAGGATAATACTATTAAATCCAAGAATGCAGAATGATCTACGTCTTCTAAAAGGTATTGCGAGATTCTAATAAATTTCAAAAATAAAAATATATCGCTTTATTCTACACCCGGATACTTACTCGCTCGGAGACGAACTCTTACAGGTAACCATGGGATGGAAAGAAATACATGGAATGAAAAGTACAGGGTAGTGTCTAGTTTTAATGCACCCGACACTAATATGTAAGTAGGCAAAGAAAATTTAAAGATTTCTTTTTTTTACCATCCACAAATCAAGTTATGATTAAAATAGATTGTAATTTAACAATAAAGTAATTTATAATAAAAATTAATCCATAATCAGCGCGCCGTCACATATATATATAGACCAACAGCACCAAACATACTTAAGACGCCAGTGTCGCTTTCGCATTATAATTAAACAACTTGTAAAATAGCATTAAAATATAAGTATACGTTTTTTTTGCAAGTGAAGTAAGTGAAGAGAGCTACATATATGGGAATCCTGCTGAGTGCCGTCATAAGATGTGACTGAAGGAAATAGATAAAATAATGCAGGAATATATTCCAGGACACAAACGAGTAAAAATACGTACGAAAGTATCATACCTTACAAAATATGCGTCGTTAGATTACACGCTGTCACAGACTACATCAGAAAAATAAAGATTCACTTCCCCGGTAGGTAATAGCGTGATAATATGTAGCCTATATGTTGACCCGACCTGTTAGTAATATTTATGCAAAATTTGAAGTAGTAGTTCAGTACTTTTTGAGCTTAGCCCGGACATACATACAGACAAACAGACAAAAATTCTAACAACTATATTTTTGGCTTCGATACCGATTGTAGATCATGCCTCAAGTATTTTTTTTTAAATATAAGTAATAAAATATTCAAGGTACAGTTTTGACTTGCCTACGATTTTACTATATATATATATATATATATATATATATATTATGTATACATAATCTAACACGTAACACGTAGTGTGGATGAGTTCAAGGGTATATGAAGATATGTAGATGAAATTTACAGATACTCCACATAAACTCAAAAGGGATTACTTTACAACCTAAGTAATATTTCTGTCTTCTGCTTCAAACTGCTTCTACAGAAAAGGAATGGTTAAAGATTTTTTCAATCGTCAAATCAATTTGTTAACGAGCCGAAGTACCACCTCGAAGCGTGACTCTTTAGCCAGTATTAGTGCATCGTTCGCATAGTACGCGAGGTTCCATAATAATGATCCTAACACAAAGCTCTGAGGGACCCCACAACATACCTTACTCAAATTTTTTACCCAGTTCCGACCGATGAAGATAATTACTGAGCAAGATTATTTCCGTCAGTATCTGAATAAAGTCAGACATGAGGTAGCGGCCGATGCGTTCCTGGAGTTCCTTCTGACTGTAGAGGTAGGCTGCCGCGGGGTTAAGAGTAGCGGCAGACAGACGATAGTCCTACGCACTCCTTCTGCCTGTCGGGGGGACAGACAGTGTCTGTGCAAAGAATTCTTCGTGTTAAAAAAATAAAAAAGGAAGACCTTAAACGTATAAAGCCAACTATATCAAATGTTAGTAAGCAACAACGAAAATTTCTATATAAAAATGATATTAGAATAGTCTTGTATATTTATAAAATTGTCGTGACTACAACCCAACATTGAATACAAATAGCGTATACCAACCCCTAAAAATATCATAAACGTAAAACGCAGGCGTATCGTGAGCCAAATGACTCAGTTTCTGTCATAAACTGTGACACTAGCTGAACTACAATACTACTAGCTTGGAAAACCAATATACAAAAAACCTTTGCCCATCGACGATTCTTTCTTCGTTTACATCTAGATCTTAACAGATAGAGAGGCAAAGGGGATCAAACGAAAATGGTGACTAAACTAGGAGAAAGTTTTTTATAAAAATAAAATGGGGTGAGCTTAACATACGCTATCGTGTTTCTATGCCGTGACTTTCTAGTGAGTTTAAAAGCGACGTGCTTACATGCAAATGTTGTAATCCAAAGTTGAGTATGCACTAAATTAGTTTGTGTAAGAATTATTATTGGAGCAGATTCATTTTACAAAAGAATTCACAGTATTTCTAAATTGCCTTACTAAATTTTATTTGTACTGAATTAGTAGGCAATTTTTACATACCACACTTCTCTTGTTGATTTAGACAACGCGTATACTTATAATAAACTAGAGCAGTCAAATTAATTAATTGTTGTTACGTTAAAAATAACAAAGCAATTAAATTACAAGGTCTTATAAAAGACCCTAGAGTAGGCAACTAAGTACTAGTCAGTCAAATAACCTATTGCATTGGAGTGGCGACCGCGTACTGGGAAACGCAGCGTTGGTAGGCCACAAGGCGGTCTGACGACCTGGTGAAGGTCGCGGAAAGGTGCGGTTGTTGTGAAGAACATTGGGGGAGGCCTATGTCCAGCAGTGGACATCTTTTGGCTGAGATGATGATGAATATGACAATCACTTACTGGTAGGCCAGAGGTCACAGTTCGATTTTCACCAACATCACTTGTTCGGTGTCTGGGTTGCAATTTATCTGAAATATATTTGTCTCCTTTCTAGTGAGAGACTATGAAAGGCTGTTGCCATGATGTTAATAATATATTATATATATATATATATAACATTTATCAATCTAGACTAGTTTAGGATCAGACAGCAGTAAGGGAAATATGAGAAGAAAAAAACTCCTTGTAACTTTTATATAGAAATGGTACTACTTTATTTAAGTTAAAATCTTTATTTGGTTGCTTCTTTCAATTTTACACCCTTATATACACTTTCACCATAGAGGTAGATTGTCAAAGGAACTATTATCTACAACTTAATATTAGTTTTACACTGTAAATCGTTAACTAGCGCTAGTTTGCACATGAAATACAAAAACATTGTAGTATTTGTAGTAATATTAAAAAAAAACCTTCATTATCAGTTAAAGGAATGTTTTCTTTTCATTCTGATAGGTAATATTTAATATATAAAAATCTGGCTTTATTTATTTATTTTTTACAACTTAATGCACAAATACATGCATCGGTGGATTTAATAGTGTTTTATGGAACTTCTCCAAAACGGCTCGACCTATTTTTATGATTTTTTATGTATATTTCGTAGATCTGAAAATAGGCCGCAAGCTATTTTTTATACCCTTAGGTGATGGGCTGATTTTCTTCAGATATTTCTTCATATTTTGGTCTAAATCTCATTTTTTATGATTTGGAATCTTAAAATATTATACTTACAATCCTAAATTTACAACTTTACACAACGAGCCCCTATTGTAGAAATAATTTATATGGCAAAACAAACAAAACGTTTGTCGGATCAGCTAGTACAACAATAACCTATTTATTTCCTACTAATAATCCTGTCTGAGTCATGCTCACGCTCGTGCTCGACCGAGATGAATGGTATGACCTCGATCGAGCTTCTCTTATAGGTCTATATGAGCATGAGTCAGGCAGGATTATAGGCCTACTAATTTCAATAGACCGGATAAGACCATCACAGACAACCGGTTTTACGCAGTTCTTTAATTGCTTTTCACCGAGTGAAAGCCCGGGGGATGAACTTTTAAAAGACGGCGCGCCTGGCCACCAGAGGTGTCTCTCTGGTGGTCGGGCATATTGCGGCACTGGGTTTGCGGGTGGCCCTGGACAAGACGGAGGCTCTTTTGTTCCATGGGTCCCATCGTGGTCCACCCTCTGGCGACTCCATCATAGTCAATTAGGTCCTCGTACCGGTTCAGGCCCAATATCTGGGCCTGAGCCTCGACGGCAAGTGGCTCTTCGGCGCCCTCAGAGGATATTAACGGTTAGAGCCATACGCGGTTACCCCACCGTATCGACATAGGCGGCGTGCGCCTTGACCGGAACTCCCCCGTGGGATTTGGAGACGGAAGTGCTCACCGATTTTTATCGGCGAACGGCTGACTGCCGGGTGGAAAAGGGCATACGGTTCCCGCCCGAAGAGATACACGAGTGGCGTGAGGCCGCTCGTCGAGCCACGATGGCTCATTGCTCATCCCAGCTGGAGGTTCCACGTGCTGGCTTTGCCGCCGTGGAGGCTATCCAGCCGGTCATCACCGAGTCGGCAGGACGACAGCACGAGATTCTTGCCGGGCACGATAGCTTCGGGAAGTATCTGCACTCGGTCGCCAGGAGGGAATTGAGTCCCGCCTGTCACCACTGCGGCTGATGTGAGGACTCGGCTCAGCACATGCTAGTGGTTTGTATCGCCTGGCCGGCGCAGCGTGGGGTTCTCACTGCAGTTATTGGCGGAGATCTCTCGCTAGCGACCGTTATATGCTCCATGGTCGGTAGCGACAGTTGCTTTACCGCGGTCGCAACCTACTGCGAAGACGTAATTTCGCGGAAGGAGGCGGTGGAGAAGGCCCAGGAGGACGACCTCCACTCGGACCCAATTCGCCGCCGGCGAACCGGGCGGCAGAGGCGCGCGTACCAGCGCCTTATGCCGCCTTGAGAGTGACCCCGGGTGGACGGAACGGGTTTGCCCTCCATCCGCTATAGTGGCCAGTCGCAAGGAGGTGACGTCCACGTGTGCCGTACATCGCCTAAATAGAGAGTTTACACGCAGATGATGACCACGTTAGCGGGCAGGCGCTAGGAGGGATCTGGATGTCGTAATAAAAGCTGTTCCCGGATCCCTCCTATGTCAGGTGCAGAGTGGCACACCGTGTGGTTTTAGTCGGTCCGATTCCGACACACCACCCCGCCGTAAACCCCGGTGTTGACGGCCCGAGGGGGTTACCACACTTTAAAAAAAAAAGAAAAGACTATATTATTATTATTATTGTCTGAATGGTTGTAATGTAATAGGTACAGTTTTATAATGCTTTATAAGACTGAGATTACTCCAAAATCAGGTTTCATTTTGTACATTGAATTGTTGAATTTATGCAGAACACAAACTCAACGGCGAAATCGTCTAAATTGAATCAAAGCCCAAGTTTGATCAATGTACGTGCTATTTATCATAAACGATTTAACTTCAAAACAGTTTTCTGCGGCTATATTATTTACTATCACAAAACTAAGAGCGTTCACATTTTTCAAATTTAGCACATAGTATTCGAGTGTCTAACATGTTATATGGACATAACATGTGAGTATGGGTATATAAAATCTATGTGGATTGGGATCCGCCTAAGTGAATACACGTTCCACGTCACAGAAGACTATAATTAATGTTAAGAATAGCCTTCTTCTCCTGTCAGCTAGCCCTGAGGTAAAAGAGTGAACCATTCTATGACAATATTGTTAGTAATTTGGCGGATTGCAGTTGCTTTTACAATTATTTTTTTATTTAAGTGATCAATCTTTCAGTTGTACATCGTGGTGTTACACCAAATTATTTGTTAACTTATATATCATTCACGAAAGATGAGTTACAATTATGTGAACATGATAATGGGCTAATAAAATATTTGTACAAAAACACACATTCACATTACAAATATACAAATATGCACGTATGTGATACATTTATTTATTTATTTACACTTTATGCACTTTGCACACCGGCGGACTTAATGCCCAAGGCATTCTCTTCCAGAAATATTGTAAGGGAGGTGCACAGAGGTTATATTGACAATTAAAATATACAATACATGAGTACGTATACATACATGAATACACACAATACATACGTCCTAAATACACTTATAAATATACACATATATACATAAATATACACATACATTTAGATTATACTCGTACACTATGACAACTTGACTGTAAGCTGAGCCAACTATCTGTAAGACGATTCTTCAATCTCGTTGAGAAGGAGATTACGTACATTCTTTTTGAATGTAAAACGGTTTGTGGACATTCTGACTTCGAACGGGAGCGCATTCCAGAGTAGGACTGCCTGAACAAAGAACGAAGAGTTCACGAAATCTGAGTTGTGAGAGGGACATAAGAGAAGCAGATTATTTTCTGAGCGAAGGTTTCTGTCGTGATTACCATAGTCGATTGACATCACCATAGTCGATTATTAGGATTATTAAGGACTGCATGAGAGTAATTTTGGCAATTCTAATGCCTAATGGCAGGAAGTTCTTCAGACGATACAATGTTCGCAGGTTTCTCGTTACTTTCTGGCTGACATGAGTAACTTCAGCTCGCCAATCAAGGGTAGAGTCGATGAGTAAGCCCAGATCTTTGACTACGGGGCTGAACGGTATGACTGATTCGTTAAAGATGATTGGTGAGATTGAGACAGTATCGAGCCTGCTCATAATGCGTTTGCTGCCCACTGTGATGGCCTGACACTTGGTTGGGTTAACTGTCAATCCGAAATTGATCGACCACGAGCTTATGATCTCCAAGTCTCTGTTGATCGCGCTAACAGCTTGTGTTATGTCTTCCACCCTTGCCTGTGAATACACTTACACATCGTCGGCATATATGTAGGTGGTACACACTCTGAAGTTGTTGAGTTATGAATTAATAGAAATTGAGCATAAGAGAGGAGATAGAACGCTACCTTGAGGGACGCCAGCGAGGAGATTGCACCAGCTCGATGTCGAGTCAGCAACGTGAACACTCTGTTGTCGCCCCAGAAGGTAAGTGGAGAACCATTTCAGCGCCTCAGAGGTAACCATGACATATTTAAGGATAGATAAGAGGATTTCGTGACTGATGGTATTAAAGACATTAGAAAAGTCAACTAGTACAAGTACCGCGACCTTGGTGTCCTCCATACCCTTCCTAATATCGTCAGTCACTTTAAGGAGAGCAGTAACTGTGCTGTGACCGGCCCTAAAGCCAGATTCTAGAGGGCTTAATAGCTGGTTTCTGTGAACAAATTGGGAAAGTTGCTTATGAACACAGGCCTCGACTACTTTTGATAGAAAGGGAAGAATAGAAATAGGACGAAAGTGTTCAGGGAGAGGAGGATTATTGTTTTTTGGAAGAGGAATGATATAAGCCTTTCGCCATAGAGAGGGAAAGGTGCCGAAGTCGAGAGAGAAATTGATGATGTGAGTGATAGCTAAGAGGATACAGTCCAGAATGGTAACAATCATGCGACGGCTTATGCCATCGCATAGTACAACATTAGAATGGATGGATAGAATAATTTTTTTGATATCCTCAGGAGGCACCGGAGAAAATTCGATTTCATCGATCGATTCGATCGAATTCAGTAGTAGGACTGGTAGGACCAGATATGTAGTTCAGTGTTGGCGCTTAGTTTGAAGATCCATCGTAGTTGTAGCTGAGAAATGAAGATTTATATCATTCAAACTAATTGTATTATTGAATTGAATTGAATGAGCTGTTGTTTTTTACCAATACCTAAGGTATTAAGAAATTTCCAGATACTGAAAGAAGAAGAAGACTCTATGTTTTGAAGAATATGACGGCGTTTAGCGTTACGTACGTTACGTTACATGATTGCATCAATTTCTAGCAGCCTTATATTAGTTCCATTTGTCTTCGCAACGATTTTGTTTGAACCGATGAAATGCCAGATCCCATCGCCTTATAGCTGTTCGGGTTTCCTCCGTCATCCAAGGCGCCGGTGCGCGTTTTACCTTTAGTGACTTAATTGGAGCGTGGAGGTCGTATAGTTTGACGATGGTGTCACTAAAAATAGAGACTTTGTTGTCTACGTCGGTAGCAGCTGCCATGTTCGTCCAGTCTATCCCAACAGCATCTGCATGTAATTTTTCAACATCCATGCGTCGGAAACTGCGAGTCTGTACGGTTTTAGGTGGTGATTTTGATAGTTTCAGGATATAGGAGAGGAAAATGAAGTCGTGATGGGAAAAACCAGGGGCTGACAGTTGACCGTGGGAAGAGACAAGGTGTGGGGACGAGGTGAGGATTAGATCAAGCCACGTGTCCTGATAGTCAATGTTGTGATGAGAGGCTTGAAGGGGCAGGACGTGGAGGCTGGTTGCTTGTGTGATGTGAAGGAGGTTGCGTGTGCGACTTGAGTTTGAGGTTAGGATGTCAGTGTTAAAATCTCCCATGATGATCTGATGAGAATATTCCGACCCTAAAGATTCCAGAACTGTTTCCAGACTGGAGAAGTAGTTAACAGTTGGAGGGTAATTAACTACACCCAGAATGACATTAACTTCCTTGACATAAACCTGGAGGAAAATATATTCCGCAAGGGTGGTGAGATGAGAAGTGGAAGAGGTGACTATTTTATAGGGTAAGAAGCTGCGAAGGTAAATGGCAACGCCGCCAGCTCTTTTATCCAAACGGTCATTTTGGATAAGGACAAATCCAGGGAGAGCGTATGAGGTAGAGTGTAAGTGGAGTTTGAACCAGGTCTCCGAAATCAGGATGGCATGAACGTTGTTATCAGAGAAAGTCTCAGCTAAATCATCCTAATGACTGGAGACACTTTGTGCGTTTATGTGACACACATTAAAATAAGGACGAGATTGAGCGTGAAATATGTGCCGCAATTGCTCACCCAGCGACTCAGTCAAGGAATTGAAACTAACATCGTCCGAAGAATCTCCAGCAGAAAAGAATACAATTGTATTGTATAATATTAATTTCTAGTTTTAATGATAACGCTATATGTAACCTACTGTGGGTTTTATTATGTTTCTCTACCTACCATTTCAGAAAACAAAAAATTGTATTTATTTTTAGTATACTTTTGTATACATATTTTAATACAAGCCATTTGACATTAAATAACTTTGTTCAAAACCTATTCAAAATTTTAAGATGAGTAAATATTTTTATAGTATGAGATCCGGCTGCCAAATTGCTACGTTCATCGGGTTTGTAATCAAAATCTAGTTTTATGTAAATCGAAATAAATGTACGGATTATATGTAGTAGAGCCACGCTGATTTTAGCATGAAAGGGCCGGCTGGGTCGGGGCAGTACTACCCTTTTACAGAAGATCAACCTAAAGTGACAGCATCTGTGCTGTCGTGTTTCGTTGGTGAGTGCGAGAATGGAGGCCCATTGATTCAAGGTTTAAAAGTTGTTGTGGTTAGTGTGAAAGCATTACAATGCCACGATGACTGTCATGCCTTTCACGTCCTCAAGAGGGACGTAAAGAAGCATCTCACTAGAGCGCCATAGTGTGTATCGCCATATTGTATTGTCTGCATTTGAGTACCCCATTCAAGCTTTCCATCAGGTAGAGTAGAGTTTGGTAAGCTCTTAAAATAAGGAAAAAAAATATGTATTTTAGCCGAGTTGCCAATCAAAATATGGCCGCAGGTATTTTTTATAAAAAGAATATTAATTGACTTATTTTAAAAAGTTACATTCACTTGCTATTATGAAAAATAATAATCTTATTCAAAATAATATGTTTAAAACTTGAAAACTTATGGTTACAGTTGTACACTTGGTCGCAATTTATTCGCAACCAAGTGTAAACAGATAATATTTATAAATCATATTCGGCTTATATTGTAAAACAGTGCAAGTTCAAAAGAAATTTGCAGCTTAAGCGCACAGAATTCTTATTGAAACATATGGTGACAATGCTCTGTCAAGTACGACATGCTGAGACTAGTTTGGGCGCTTTGAAAATAATAACTTTGACCATGAAAATAAAGAACCTTCTGAAGCATTGCCAAAGTTTGAAGATGAAGACTTTTAGGCATTGCTTGATCAAGATCCATGTCAGACGCACAATAGAGCTCGGGAAAACATTGCAAGATGGATGTTTGCAACGGTTTCAAAACGTTTGTAAGCGTTAGGAATGATCCAAAAAGCCGTATGAGTTAAGGCCGAGAGATGTTGAACGACATTTTCTCGTGTGTAAATTGCTACTTCAATAGCAGAAAAGAAAAGGTTTCCTGCACCGTATTATCACTTGAGATGAAAAGTGGATTCACTACAGCAATCCAAAGCATAAAAAATATTGGGGTGTGTTTTTTTTTTATTAGAGAGCCTGCCCTAGTGACTCTACTCTGCCTGATGGAAAGCATGAATAGAATCCAAAAGTTGTAGTCACCATAGTCATTGCGAATGCTGACAATGTAGTATGGTGACCCTCACTATGGCGGCCTATTAAGGCCCCGTTCATGCTAAATTCAGTATGGCTCTACTACCTATCCTGTGGCCGGTTACGCGTCAACATCGTCCCCAAAACCAAATATCCTCTGTTCGAAGCTTTTACTCTGCAATTGTTGGCATCAGTAGGGTGTAGTTTGCTATGAGCTGCTTAAACATAACAAAAAACAACATCAGGGGAACTCGCTAGCGACTTAAGTTGATGCGTTTGAGTCGAGTTCTGAAAAAACCGGCAACTATGCGAGTAGAGACATGATAAAGTGATTCTGTTACATGAAAATGCTCGTCCATATGTGGTAAAACCAGTTAAAACTTTCTGGGAAACTTTTCCATGGTAAGTTCGGCGGTTGGGATCCACGCCGTATTCACCAGACATAACTCCTCTTCGATTACCACTTGTTTCAGTCGATGGTGCGTGGGTTGAGCGAGCAGCGCTTCCATTCTTTCGAAGAAACCGAAAAATGTATCGATTCGTGATGGATAATACCTTGACTAAAGTGATTGTAAGTGTTACATTTTAATTTTTTTTGAGGAAAAAGAACAGCGAGAACTAGTTAATTAAAACTCTTTTATGTCTATATATGTATATAATATGTAATAAATGGAGGTTACCATAAATGTTTTTCATAAATATTCATTTTTATGTAATTATATACAGCATAGACCAATTGACTCTTATTTAAAAATGAATGTGCACTTTAACATAGGCAAAGATATTTTACCATTCACAGAAAAAAAATAGTTTTAATTTAATATATAAGTAATGAATATATTTTATGAACACATAAATGAAACAAAATATTACCTGTTTACATCTAGGCTGCGAATATGTTGCGACCATGACTTTTCAAGTCTCAAATATCTGTTTAATTGGAAATACTAGCGGCAACATTTTGATTGGCATCTCAGCAAAAATACATTCTTGCATTTATAATTATACATAAAAGTTATATTTTTATTATATATTTCATGAATGTAGCAATCTTACAGCCGAATCTTGGACTATTAAGTACCCTAGCTTTTGGAATGACTTTGTACAGTAAAGGGGAAACCAAAAGAAGATTTATGTTGCCGCACAACTACGGTAAAACCGTAAATTGAAAATGTATCTCATTTAACATTACTAAATATGTTTGTTATAACAAGAGGATACGTTGACCACAAAAGTCGGATAATCACTATAAAATGAAATAAATGCCTTACTGTTTATCGTTAAAGTAATATTTTGTAGCTAAAAACAATTGTTTTCAGTGCAAAAATAATATGTGCCTTTATTTAAATTTTATGTTACCAGAATTTTCCTTTGTTTTGGTTATCATAACATTACTTAAAAAAAATAAAATTATATAAAAATAATTGGTATAAAGCGTACATAAAACACACCAACTTATCTTGGCCTGAATGTGGTCAGCCGATTTCTTTGTTAGGTGATGAATTAAGAATATGCAGTGTCACTACCCTTATTTGTCCCATAGGTGTCGTAAAAGGCGACTAACGGAGCAAATTGAATAGGATATCTTTACAAAAAGAAGTAAAACTTGAAACAAACTTTTTTTCATTTTTTTTTTTGTAACGTGCGGAAACCCCCTCGGTCCGTCATCCCACCGGGATTTACGGCGAGGTAGTGTGTCGGACCAACTAAAACCACACGGTGTGCCACTCTGCGCCTGATATAGGAGGGATCCGGGAACAGCTGCTATTACGACATCCAGATCCCTCCTAGGGCCTGCCCGCTACTGCGGGCACACGCGGACGTCGCCTCTTCGGGGCTGGCTATTGTAACGGATGGAGCGGAAAACCCGTCCCGTCCACCCGCGGCCACACTCAAGGCGGCATGAGATGCTGGACGCGCGCGCCTCTGGCGGCGAATTGGGTCCGAGTGGAAGTCATCCTCCCGGGCCCTCTCCACCGCCTCTTTCTGCGAAATTACGTCTTCGTAGAAGGTTGCGACCGCGATAAAGCAACTGTCGCTACCAACCATGGAGCGTATGACGGCCGGTAGCGTGAGATCTCCTCCAATAACTGCAGTGAGGACCCCACGCTGCATCTCCCAAGCGGAACAAACCGCCAGCGTGTGCTGAACCGAGTCCTCACTGCAGTCGCAGTGGTGACAGGCGGGACTCAATTCCCTCCTGGTGACCGAGTGCAGATACTTCCCGAAGCAACCGTGCCCGGAAAGGATCAGTGTCAGTCGGAAGGAAAGGGTCCCGTGCTGTCGCCCTGCCCACTCAGCGATGACCGGCTGGAGAGCCTCCACGGTGGCAAAGCCAGCACGTGGAAACTCCAGCCGGGATGACCAACGAACCATCGTGGCTCGACGAGCGGCCTCTCGCCACTCGCGTATCTCTTCGGGCGGGAGCTGGATGCCGCTACCCGCCCGGAAGTCTGCCGTTCGCCGATAAACTTCGGCGAGCACTTTTGCCTCCAAATCCCACGGGGGAGTTCCGGCTAAGGCGCACGCCGCCTCCGTCGATACAGTGCGGTAACCGCGTATGGTTCTAACCGCCAATATCCTCTAAGGACGCCAGAGGCGAGCCCTATTCTGGGCGGTCAGAGCTGCCGCCCACACCGGTGCACCATACAGCGCCATTGACCGGACAACCCCCGTGTATAGGCGTCTCGTCACGATGCTGGCTCCACCCAAATTGGGCAAAAGACAAATTACGCCCAGCCCGGGGGGAAGGTGACCTCGAAGGGCCCAATCGTATCCCATATTCCACAGGAGTGGTCTGAGGACAGACCCCCTGTGGAACACCGCACTACATGAGCCGCCGCCTCAGAACACCGTCTCGGTCCTCGTACATGACAGTGTACGCTCCTGTAGATAGTCTGCCATAAGCCGCCTTAGGTACTCTGGCACCCCGTGGTAGTGGAGTGCTTCTCTGATGCAGCTAAATGGCAGACTATTAAATGCGTTGGTGATGTCCAACGACACCGCCAACACCACACCGCCGCAGCCCACCGCCTCTTCGGTAACGGCCCGCAGGCGCAACACAGCATCGACCGTCGAACGCTCTGCTCGAAAACCGAATTGGGCGTCCTACAGATCAGGGCCCACCTCGCTAAGGTGCTGGACGATGTGGGCAGAGAGTATGCTCTCAAACAGTTTACCCGCCTCGTCCAGCAATACGATGGGCCTATAGGCCGCTACCGATTCGGCTAACCGTCCTGGCTTCCTTAATAGGACCAGCTTCCCGCTTTTCCAGCACTCAGGGAAGCATCCGGACGCTAAGCTAGCGTCCAGGACCTCCCTGAGGTGGTCCGACATGTGTTTAAGGGCTCGGGCCAGCGCTCGGGCAGGTAGCATCCAAGCACCTTTTAATAATAAGGGAATACAGTTTAGACTGTAGAGCGTAGTAACTGAGTTGTTCTGAGCTCTAAAAGTTATGGATGGTACTTTTTTTTAATTATTTAATGATTCTTTACTTTTATGTACTACTTTCTTTTTCTTATTTTGTTTTCATTAATGCTGTGTTCTTCTTATATGTATAGCAATACCCCGTGCACAGACGAGTGTAAGTTGTGTGCACGGGAACACTGGTGCCTTAAACGCAAGGTGAATCTTATCCCAAGTGCCAGAGTTTATCGTAAATACTGCTTATATGTGTTATGTTTTTGAAGTTGTATATTTGTATTTTTGAATCGATAAAATTAAAAAACTGTAACTATAATTACGCCAAATGGTCCACTGATGTTTCGTTCAGTCAGCTAACCCAAGCGACAACCGATTTTTAAACGTAAAGTTGTCTTTATTAAAATCCAAAGTCACGTTAAATATTGTTTCTTGAATAAAGCTACCATTAATCAAAGTTTTTGAATTTAGGATGTCTACAAACTTACATTAAATTTAAACTTTTTATAGTCTTAATTAAATATCGTGCTTCTTCATTCAGTAGACCTTTAACATCGAGATATTAATAGAAATATAGACTTCTACATTCCAAAGAATTTAATATTAATCCACTTGCAAATGGCATGCTAAGCGTCTTATTCAATTTATACCCACATTCGTTGATATATATTTTTATATAAGCCAAACCCTTACTTAGGAGAACGATTTGTTAGAACTGACTTAATAAACAGATTCAAATAACATAATTCAACAACCAAGTTAGAATTGTTTACTCCGTATACACGTGGAACCGTTCAGAAGGCTCAAAGTTCTTATTCTCAACTTATTGCCGCTTCGCGTGACTAAAAATATTAAACGGCAATCGATAGAACTAAGCGCTTCAGTCTATCCCAATGTGATTGCAATATTGTGGATCAAGGTTACTTTGCAGTTATAGAAATATTCTTTGACTATCTCAATATGATTGTAACACTGCAGATCAAGATTAATTTGCAATTACAGAAACTATTTAGAAGTTAAATTAGCTAAGTTTACGTAAAACTTTAAATTTGTTTTAAAAAAGTTACATAGTGTTTAACTTTTAAGTCACTACACAGCCAATGACTTAAAAAAGCAATATACTCGTATATTTTACGGGCAATCTGTATTATCTGGTATTCTGTATATATAACACCTACAACGTATAGGTTAAATACGAAATATTATTTATTTTATACTTCGTCCAGGTACTTCATACAATATCCAATGCACAACTGGTAATATGCATTCTACGGGGATAGTTCAAAAACAATTTTGAATAAAGTTGATTTTAAGCACACGAAACACGTTTCATTTACCCGCATTTACCCGGTATTTACATAACATTGAATAATACAGACCAAAATCGATTTAGTTTATACATTATCAGTGGTAGTACAGACTATACAATCACAAGAAATTGTACTAATTACCCAGGTAAAGTATGTAATGGACAATAACACTCATAATATTTCAAACATTGTCAAGGCGTCTTAGGATACATTATTTGCCAGTAACATATTCTCACATTTTACTACACGAAATTCATGATCCTAAATTTCCTACGTTGTAATCTATTTGAGGCTAATTAGCAGAAAGCACTCTGTTTCTCTATACGTGGGCAGAGAAACAGACGGAATTAAGTCATAAAATATTCATGTTCTGAAAATGATAACAACATATCTTGCGGTGGAAGTTAATACAATAAATAATTAAAAGAGAACAAACTGATTTGTGAAAAAGGATTTGCATAAAATTATTAGAAATATTTTGAAATTAATTTATTATAAAGATAAAAAGAAACGAAATAATCTAACGATTTTGGCGGTAAGAAGCAACGAACAAAAAATACATTGAGCAGACAGGAGCAATTAGCTGCCCAGTCTTTATTTGTTTAATCAAAAAGGAAACATTTATTTGTACGATCGTCCCCAATGGCAGTTACAGACTAATAGGCATTTCTTCAACTAATGATGTTTGTCTTTCAGTTTTTTCTACTACACAAATAACAAGGGACAACTTTGAATGAAATTGGTATATTCGCTTACTGGTTGTGAAGAGTATTAATATAATTCCTTTGAGATTGCCGTGTCGTTTCAAGGAATCGATGTAACAAAATGTTCAACACAATTTATCATAAAATATTTGAATATAATCATAACAGTAAAGATGATCGTTTTGTATCGCATTCATTATGTATACAGAGCACAAGGAGTAAATTAAATAAACAAAATAAATAAATATTGTAGACATTTGACATACAATGTCATCGAGTTTCAAACTAAGCAGAGCTTGTACTGTGATAATTAAACTGACTGATAGAATTCTTTTATACTTATTTTTTTGTAAATACATATATACTATACATAGAAGACACCCAAATGAAAAAAATTGTATGACTCTGCAACTAAACTCTGAGTTTACTACGATTTACAAAGAACTAAATTTTATTGCCTCAGTGGTGTAGCGGTTGTGAATGCGACTGCTGTGCTTGAGGTCTCGGGTTCGATATCCAGGTCGGACCAAATGTTTGTATGATCTCTAAATATTTGTTTCCAAGTTTGGATATTTTCTATGTATAATATGTATGCATTTACAAAAAAAAGTATATAAGTATTCTATCAGTCAGTCTAGTTATCATAGCACAAGCTCTGCTTAGTTTGAAAAAAAAATATTTAGTAGCAGTCGTGGGACTGCCGATAGAAGTGAAAACGGAACTATTAAGTTGAGAGTAATTAAAACTATATGCAAAAATTATATGAAATTTTTTATGTTTCATATATAGCTATATATAATATATAATATCATATATAATATATAATAATAATAAATTTCATATATAATATATAATATCATATTCTCCATAGCTATAGATATACTATTATCATTAGCATGTCGGTGACGCGAACCGAGGATTTTACCCTCTACCAAAACGCTCAACGCGCCTAAAGAAGTTTTCACTTCAACTAGATGACGTTGTTTGTCAAATGTCTGAAATATTTAAAAAAAACCTTCTAAACAAATATTTGCATCATACAATCATTTGATCCAACCCGAGACCTAAAGCACAGCATTCACTATTGCTACGTTTCGTATTGCTACGTGCTTTGTAAATCATTGTAAACTCAGAGTTTAATTGCAGAGTCATACAATTTTGTTAATTAAAATATATCATAACGCTATCTTAATCCTCCGATGTAAAATTTACGCTTGAAAACTATTTCGCTATTAAAATTATCAAACATTTTCAAACCAGGATTCAGAAATTTGTATTCTTAATGTCTTCGTAAATGGTCATTTGATAAATATTATGACCTCCATCTTTAAAACAAAATATCAAAGCCCCCAACGAACGGAAATAACCGAACCAGATAAATGACAAGGTAAGTTAGCTGAATCCAAAACTATTTCCGTAATCCAAAACAAATAACTTTATATAAGGAAACACATTCTAGTCTATAGATATTTCACGTATTACATTGTTACATCATTCTATGCATTGCATTAGGCGACCCTACTATAGACTGCTATTTAATATTTAGTGAAAGATAAAAGACTAAGATGATTTTAGGGAATTGATGTAAGCTTTTATGTCCCTTACAATGTACTAATTTACCAAAGTAGTAACTGAAAACATTAAGAAAAAACAAACGGCACAGTATTACAGTACAATTTACAATAATTTTTATTTTTTATGAAAGACAATTCATGAATTAGACACAAAGCATACCCAGACTCAGATCAACAGTTTGTGTATTAATGCAACACAAATTATACTGTAAAAAATAAAGATCTTTTACGAGATTGTGTTAATAGTCGTAAGCATAACTTATATCAATATTTCTGTAAAATGGGTAAAACATATATTGATTTATGTTACATATGGTTGTGGTTGTGTCAACTTTTCACTTCTAAGCGAACTGGTAGTTTGTATTGTAATGGCTTTTCGTGTTTCTATAGTAGAAGTCATGTCACAGATTCGTATTGCGAGTTACGCGCTTTCCCAGGTGTATCAAGTAATAAGGATGCAAATACATGAAACGACAGCTGTGAAATTGCTTGATCGTGATGTATACTGCGACTTGTGTATCGAAAACTATTCTAAGAGAACTTTTTCTATCCACTACAATTGCAGAATATTGCATAAAATTCAGTAGAAAATGAATGAACGATATGTACGAAATAATTATAAAAATATATGTTAAGAAATATTTCCTAGTAATATTTTCCTAGTTTTATAAAAGTATACATATAGAATTTGGCCGTTCAGTAATTATAATTAACGAGACTGAGTCAAATGTTTTCTTACAACGAAACCATTCTTTAAAAAAAATTTACATTTGTTTTTGTAATTGTATCTATTACTGCAACTATTTAACATATTTTGCCCGTTCGTCATGTTTTGAGTTCTAATAAATTAATATGTAATGAAACACATAAAAAGTTATGTAAATTATATGTATGTTACCTAATATGACAGGCAGAGAAACAAAATATACTCTTCGATGTTACATTATTTGTTTAAGGAAATTAAAACTATTGAGCTTCTACTTTGGATTTAAGTAATGAGGCTAGTTTATTAGAATCACTTATCACAATATGAACATTAGAGTAAGCGATTTCTGACATTTTTCTGATATATCCTATACTACCTCCATTGAGATATACTCAGGGGTGATATCGGTTTTCTTGACCCTAATAATGAAAATGATTAATTTAAAATAGGTTGAATTCATCTCGGCTATAATAGAATCCCAAATAAAGCTGTGAGAAAGATAGAAAGTTCATGACAATGACGATGAGGTTTTTGACAGAAATAAAACAATTTTAAAACTAACAAAGTTGTTATTTTAACAGTGGTGTTGATAAGAATATTTGATTGACTTTTAATATAGGAAATTGTAATGAAATGAAGAAATTAGTTAAAATGATATTCAGAAATTTAGTGTAAGCTTCGGTAAGGCCTACCATCTAAGTAATAAAAAAGTCATAATTACAGTTGAGTATCAGTGAAAAAACTTACAAATAAACTCTGTATATATAGCAATATTTCATTTCGTATTAACAATACTTATATATTGTTTTACATAGCAGATATAATTGTACATTGCTTAATGCGGCAAATAAACAAAATTTACGGGAACCGTGAGATGTCTTGATATTTCATAAAACAAAGGTAATTTTTTTAATAAAAATATTTTTCTTCTAACCTCTCTTACATTCAATAAAGAGAAAAATAAGAAATTTATTGAGGAAACGAAAATAAAAATCTCGTTAACATACGACCGATCTTTGGAACTCAAAGGAAATTAATTTCCTGCAATGAAAATTGTGTTATCATATTGATTGAAGACAATGATGGCGTTTGTACACTGTGTACGCTGGTGGAAAATGAACACACGTTTAAATACACAGAATTTATTTTTGTGGTGATTTGAGATAGACTTTTGAATCTGTCGTACATTCGTACTGACGTATTGTCGTACATCGTATATAAAATACACATGCATTTTCGTACTTATACGAACATACAATGACAGTCTATAAGCATTTTGATTGGCCTGTTGGTCTAGTGGTTAGTGAGCGGAACTGCTAACCCAGAGGACATGTGTTCGATGGCCACCCAGGACAAATAATTAGATGATGATCACAATGATTTTTTTTATATCTGGATGTAATTTATCTATAATATGTATGTATTTAGAAACATATAAGTGTGTTAATCAGCAGTCTGGTTAACATAGTACAGTTTCTGCCTAATTTGGTACCAAACGGCCGTGTGTGAGTTGTGTAGAGTTATTATTACTATATTTTGATGTGATATGTGGTAGAAATTGATTATTGTCCACTCAAATATTTAATTTCATACACATACAGGAAATTCCTGTAAAAAAAGGCTTATTTTAATATGCAAATAGCTATGAATTTATCAAATGTTATTTTAATACAGTGCACACATTATATTTCACTGCAGAAGAATACAACAAAAACTGAATATTGATGTTTATTCGTAGTTTTCTAGTCGTAAAGATATGCATAGCGTCTTGTAATTCATTATTGAATGAATAACCTTCTTTGATAAGAGTGTTATAAGTTAAAAAAATGGATAAAACTTTCGGAACAGTTGATATCACGATCGAAGTAAATAGACGGAGTTTTGTGAGCGCCGCCGGATCCTCATCAAACAAATATTAGACAACTGATAAAAAGAATTTGTTACGTCCAGTTGATCCGTACCCTACCCGGTGTCATTGGATATTGGACATATCGTCAATCATAGTATGGTTGAGCAATTAGATTTATTTATCTAGTTCACTATGCTTCAAATGTATACTTTAATGAATATTACTCATTCAAGATTATATTACGATGGCCGATGGGGCCATTATGTTCTTGAGTGGCGACCGCGTACCTAAGAACGTAGCGTTGTTAGGCCCCTCCATAAGGTAATCCGAAAAACTAGTGAAGGCAGGAAGCCGATGGATGCGGATAGCATAGGACCAGTTGTCGTGGAGAGTCTCGGGGGAGGTCTATGTCCAACAGTGGACGTAGTTTGGCTGTGATGATAATGATGATGATGACGACACATTCAGCTCGTGCCACCATAATAGTTGTGTTCCCGTCACACGTGTTGTCTTTCTATTCGAAATTTGAGATATTCTTTCGGGTTGACGTGGCGACGGTCTGAAAATAAGGACTGTTACCAGCCTTATTCATACAATAGGTGTCGTAAGAACGTACTAAGGAAATAAACTACACAGGACAATATTACTGCAACACGAAGCAAAACTTGAAATAAACCTTATACTAACCCGTCTGACCTTCGAAAGTAGGCCAAAACCTACTTTCGAAGAAGAGGCTTGTCTCTAGAAGAGGACAATCAAAAGCTGTTGATGATTATGATGATTTGAAAATAAATTACCATGGAATTATAAAGTAATAAAAAACGTCAAAACCATCATATTTGAAACGTTATGATGAATTAAATTATTTTTATTTTTCTATATGAAGAACCTGCCAAAGTGACTCTATTCAGCCTGATGGAAAGCATAAATAGAATCCAAAGAGTTGTGGTCACCATATTTATTGCAAATGCAGACAATGCAGTGTGGTGACCAACACTATGGCGGCATAGTGAGATGCTTCTTCACGTCACGCTTGGGGACCCTTGTGTTCCCTAATCGTAAATAACTACCATGGCTTATAGACACCTACAACAAAATTAACATAAGGACCTTAACACGCACAGGTCTGACCCATTTGAAGATACAAAAGAAGTGGGAGGCGGTTTAGTCTCCGGTCAGCTCACTTACTTAATAAAAAACTACGCAAGTTTTCACACTTTTATTGAATAAATTTGTTAGTAACTCATCCATTCATCTAAAATTCATTAAATAAAACAGATATCAGATTTTAAATGAAAAAAAAAATTTGTTTCTTTTGTGATTAGGAAGTGACGAGTGACGAGTACGAGACATACATAAATTCAATTCTAATCATTTTACACATGCGCAAAATCATTTAAATAGACCTGTAGGATTTGGTTGTAATATACAAACTTGTTGCAGGTTCAGTTCTAGTTACAAAAAAGCTCGGACATCGTGTGACAATACTCTAAACAAACTCGTGTAGATCGACCAGCGCATATTTCATCGCCTATGCATTTCCATTTTATACGTATTTGGCACAAACGCCAAATTCGATAAGTCGAACGTTTTGAGTGCCACTCGAAATGCAGTTAATGGAATTACGCGACGCGCTCTGCGGTTTTGTGACGACTAAATGTGTTTTCATGTATTGCCAACAATTTTATACAGGGCGCTTACATTACCGCCATTATGGCTTTTCTCTTGTTATGATAGCTTTCAATTTTATTAAAGTACTACATAACACAATCTTGAATTTCCTCGTAGTAGCATATATTTATTAGTTTAATGTTATATTACATTTAAACCACTTACAAAAAAAGTACCTACATCAAGTTCATGAGTGATAATAATGTTTAACAACGACTCTAACAGAATATTGATTTCCAAATTACAGATTATAATGGACCTAACGTGGACCCTGATAGGGTTACAATAATTATATATAGTAAAAAGTATAAATTTTAGTCACAAAATTATTGATGGAAATAAAAAAAAAGCATTTTTGTTTGAAATTTGTGGTTGAAATAATTTCAGTAATTTGGCTTCGATACATTAAACTGTAGTAGAAGGTATCATGGCAACTCAACGCGCTGTCACGAAGGCCATGCTCAGAAGACTGGAAGCATTGTGTCAAGCAAAAATCACTACAACTAACTCGCTGTGTTTGATAGGACCAAAGGTTACTCTTTTGGGCCCCTGGAAATATGAAACAATGAAGAAAGCACAGGAGAATATAAGTTGATCTAAAGCAACTCATCACATGGAAAGCACAGGGTGACGCTAAGCATACTTGGAATGACATCTCATCTGCAAGCACTATCACTAAAACTTAATTGGGCACAATGATAGTTTGGTTCTGCAGAATGCAATACGAGTAAAGAAGAGGTGTGAGTGCATGTACCAAATGCAAAGGTAACAGATTTTTTCCCTGAAATACACGATGGAGTTTCGGGAGGCCTCCTTGGTGTTACGAGGACACTAATAAGAGTATGTGAAAGATTCTACTAGTTTCAATGTCAGGAAGATGAACGAGACCGGTGTCGTGAATTAATTACCGTTAGAAATTCATTCAGATCAGGGTAAGTAATGTCAAATTATAAGTTTTTCAAAAATGTAGAATTTTGGACTTGCTTAAAACTTGGTGGTGTCTACTCTAAAAGATCCATAGACGCAAAGCTGAGGGAGTCTGCTACTGTAAAACGTCGGCGCATCATAAGAAAAAAACTTTTTTAATGTCGTCAGACTATTCCCTAATACACGTACAGAATCAGAAAATCAGCGAACACGTACTTCAAGATTATTATGAGCTACTTTACCAAGTGGCCAAAAATATTTGTAATATGTAATCAAGAAACTACAAGGGTAGCGACGAAATTTGTTGAAGAAGTCATATGTCGGTTTGGCGTGCCTTTAGAAATTCATTCAGATCAGGGTAAGTAATGTCGAATTAAAAGTTTTTCAAAAATGTAAAATTTTGGAATTGCTTAAAACTCAAACCACCAAATATCACGCCCAATTGAAAGAAATAGTTGAACGATTCAATCAGACGGTCGAAATTAACCTGGCAAAATTATTGGACGCTCATGAGTGTGACTGGGACAAGTACATTCTATTGTTTCTCCTCGTCTACAGATTTGTTACAGCAGTATATAAGTTAGCAATTGGGACATTCAGGAATGAACTAGTGAAAGCTCTGGCAAATAACATAAGCAGGCGTCTCGTTGACCACAGGATAGTTCGGTTTAAGCTACAGTGAGATGAATATCGAAGTAAGTAATTAACCCAGGGACTTCAGCAATCATCAAGGACAATTGTTTTGTATTATTTGAACTTTTTTAAGCGTGTTTACAATAATGTCTCCTTTAGTCGACTTCAAAAAAAATCTCAAATTACACGAACCTTAACATGTAACAGTATCAAAATAGTATAGATATTATATATTGTTTTTTATTACTCCTTTTCGATATAAAACAGACATTAAAATAATGTAGTAAGAAAATATACTTACAAAAAAAACAAGGAGTAACAGGGAGAAAAAAAGTTTCAAGAGAAATACACAAATTGGATTTTTTACTCTCTCTCTTTAGAATGTATGGCATTTATATTATACTATTGTTGTACATACCCAGATTATTGTTGTTGACTTCAACCTAAATTTAACTGAGTACATTTTTTTGAACTCACATAATTTATAAAATTTATTCAAGAATATTTTTTTATATAAATAAAAGCCTGTGCAAATATTGTTCCAGTTTACATCAGATTCAAAATAGCTACAAAATAGGCATTGTTGAACCATCCAAAGAAACGTCAACACCGGTTTATATATCCAGCCTTTATCCATCGAACAGTAAAATTAATTACCCTACTCATTGCTAATGAAGCCTGTTGGTTGCGAGACAATATTTGCACACAACCCTTCTCCCGCACTACCGTCCCCCGTAGCCACCCGTGCACGTCAGGATCAGGCTTTGTTCTGGTTTCTCGGAAGCTATTATGAGTCTCGAGTGTGTGTTCCCTTATTATGTTTGTATATACATACATATATTTATTGATTATACATGCACCTGACAGATAGTTAAGTACTTTGTTTTAGATTTACTGTTATTCTCATTTTCAAGGTGTGATATCGTAACACTGACACTAAAGCTGATTAACAAAAGATTGCAACTGATTTGAAGATTAATCAAGAAATCTCGAAGCTCAAGTATAAATAAATACTTAAGTATATAACTAAAAAAAAGTTTACAATTTATCTTTTTTACGTAATCATGAACGTACTGTTATCTTTTTTAAAGACACTCCTCGCACTTAAGCATTAATATTCCTGTGTAGCGGGGGACTTTATAAACATACATGTAACAGACACAAAAAACTCCCAGACTCAAAACAATCATTTGTGGATCACACAAAGTGTAGTCCCTGACAACACTCAGCCTATGCTGGTAGGTAGAAAGCGGGTTCGGACGAGACCTGTACCTGCCAGCAATAATTCTTTCCATCCTGGCGGGTCAGGACGGTTGGGGCGTAGCGGTTTCTTTCTGCGAAACTGTAATATTCCAAAAAAGACCGCTGAATGGGATCAGGAGAGGGTTAAACTCGAGGTTACGTGTTGGCGGTGATACCAGCCGTCGACGAGGCCGCAAACTACCAGGGAGTGGGTTCCTCTGGTAGCAGATTAAGCGTTGCCGTCGGCGATAGGACGGTAACCTGATCGCAAAAGTGCGATCAGGCCTCAACAAATTATAATGGTCGGACCGGTAGACGAAGCCAAAAGGTCTGACTAGGCGCAGCGTTAATCCTACAGGGGACCTAAAATAACATGATCCGTCTTCAGAGTAGAACGCCTGAGACCGGCCGACGGGGTGATTTTTAGTGGAATCACCACATACTCTTGGCTCTTGGTTTGCTTAAATCACTATGCTGCCTGTGCAGTCATGTCAGTATGTACATGTTTACAATAATTTATGTAATTATATAAACGCCATTTGAAAGTGATTTCACATGAGATAAGAATGAACCGCAAGGCCGCTTACTGTGACCTATTGGTATTTGGATGTCTAGATCAAAATAAGTACGATGTTTCACCCATGTTCATGTCTAAAACATTTAATATAACTGTGACTGGTGTAAGATTTATGTGTAAAATAAATATAACAGAACAAAAATTTAACTCATTTCCCATAGTTTGATCTGTATGTTGTTAACATATTTTACGAGCAACAATGGAAACACTGTTAAGGTTTTTAAAAGCATTCCTTAACTCAACAAAGAAACTCAATACTTGAAATAAGAAGTCTATTGCAAATTCTTTGTTTTTAGAAGTAGGACTAACTTTAACGCTTTACGTACATAAATATGGCAATTATATCAAGAAGGCATTCGTCACAATAAATAGAATAATATTACTTTGAACCTTGAAACAGTACTCAATTAAACATGATATATTTCATAACTGGATGACATGTATATTTCCAATGCCTTCCTAGATAAATCTGTTTATCAATGAAATCTTTTTTCAAATCGGACCAGCAATTCCTTAGATTAGCACGCTCCACCAAACAAACAAGCTCTTCAGCTTAACATATTAATATAGACACGACCAGCTGACTCGCGCATCTACAATTATATCTTAATATTTATTAGCAATATTGTGCAGTATTGACGAAGTTAGCTTACAGTTGTTTAATAACACTTTTTTAGCCAGACAAATGAGGGTCAATGTTAATGTTAACCGAGAAGATCTGAGGAATGTTAGATTCACGATTCAGATTTTAATCAAACTTTAACGAGGGGCAATCTTAGTCTGTAACAGGAGAAAGTAATATATCTAGTGTTGTTTTCATCATACTCACATTAAATAACAGTAAATTAAAATGTAATTACAAACTCTGAAGATTTATTCGGAACAGATGTGATCTAATATTCACATATAAAATTATTTGTTCTGCCTGTGTGCCTTAACAACACAAAGTCTAAACCTTGACAAACGACAAATGGAATTAAACCTTTGGAAGTTGTTGTTTTTTATGTTGAAAACCTCTGCTTACCTCTAAACCTTAGAGTTAAATAGTTCATGAAATTTTATAACTAAGGGGGTAAAATAGGGAATGAATGGTTGGATGGCAGTTTGTCCTTTTAAAAGTTTAACATCAGCCTCCCTAGCCAAGTTGACATTCTATAAACATAAACGTTATTATAAAACTAACAAATTTATGGGAATGACGTGCTCTCAATGCTAAGTCACGTGGTCAAACTAAAATATTAGTCAACAATACAAAAGAATAGAGGTGTTAGCGATTGTAGAAAGAGATTTGACACGAAACAGTTGCATCTTGGCTAAGTGAACAGGTTCGAATATTACAGTACACTGTTGCTGTGAACCGACGTCTACTACAAGGACAGGTGAAAGAGTTAACAAAATTATTCTTTCGAAATACAATATGACATATTTACTAACAAGTTCTTTTTCTATTTTAATGTAAAAATACGTAATCTTTCAAGGAAGGACAAATCAATAAACACACCTCATGATTGTATAATCTTATAATATAATATAGAGGTCACCTACCTTTTCTAGGATTGCAATCACATCGTATAACTTAAGCTAAAGTTATGAAAGGTAATAATTGTGTATTGTTTTTTTTTCAACGACATTTAATTTTGCTTTGTTATAGTAACTAGTATTATTACGCAACTGTTTGTTCGTTACATTTTAATGCTTTAATTATTCAATCAAATATCATAAAGTTATAACCTCACTTTTTCAATGGCCTAGAAAAGGATTTATTTTTTTAAAAAAATTCGTGAAATGATTGACATATACACATTAACACGAATGAAGCCGTGAGAAAAAAAAAATAGTAATGTACTTATTACAATCAGCGCGTTTGACAGAAACCAAGTTCTATATTTTAATTGAATAGAGTAGATAGAATTTAAGAGTAAATTGGTCCATTTTTGTAGCTAAGCTCTAATTATGTGTACATACGAATAAGTAAAGATTAGATTATCATATAAAGAGTAGATTGTGTCACACACGACAGTTGCATTCACGAGTTGAGACTCAATGTAGGTTAAAGTTACATTATGTAGGATGGATTATATTCTGAAATACATTGTTGATAAGGATAAAACTAATAGATTACACAGAATGCTATTATGACCTATTTTTTTCAAGATTATTTTGAACCTGTTCCTAAACAAAAGTAATGTAAAAATAAACAAGGATTTTGTTGGGTTTTACAATTTCACTGGTTAAAATCACCAAACTCTTCTTTGGTGAAAAACAACTGTTCTTAAGCAATTGCTGGTTTGAATAAAAAATGTGAGATCACCCGAAAGTAAAGAGAATTTATATATCCTACCACACGAACTCAAATCTCTAACCTTCTTTCCTATTACCCTTTTTAATTTCCTGAATAGTTTCTTTCCTTAGTCGCCTCTAGTCGATACCCACGGGATGAATAGGGGTGGTAACATGTTCGCCACACGGACAGTGAAGAAACTATTGAGGAAAATATCATTACAAAGAGAAGGAAAACTTGAAACAAACCCTTTTTTTTTTTTTTTTTCAACGTGTGGAAACCCCCTCGGGCCGTCACCCCACCGGGGTTTACGGCGGGGTGGTGTGTCGGAATCGGACCGACTAAAACCACACGGTGTGCCACTCTGCGCCTGAGATAGGAGGGATCCGGGAACCGCTGCTGTTACGACATCCAGATCTCTCCCAGCGCCTGCCCGCTAAAGCGGGCACCATCTGCGGATAGACTCTCTATTTTAGGCGACGTACGGCACACGTGCACATCACCTCCTCGCGGCTGGCCACTATAGCGGATGGAGGGGAAAACCCATCCCGTCCACCCGCGGCCACACTCAAGGCGGCATGAGGCGCTGGTGCTTGAAACAAACCCTATTCCAACTTGTCTGGCCAGCGTGGTATAGTAGGCCAAAACTTCCTTGCTAAAGAGAGGCCTATGTCCAGCAATGGACTGTAAAAGGTTGTTGATGATGATGATGATGATGATGATGATGATGACCCTTTTTATAAAAAAAACTTTGATATTCGACCATAACAAACAGTCCATCTGTTTACTATGTACTGCTTTAATACACGTAATTTTAGAAGTGGTGACGGATTAAGTATGTGATTATCTAAGTATCATCACCCTTATTCGTCCTTTGTGTGCCATAAGAGGTGACTAAGGGAATAAATTATGCATGTCACCAGCTCTGTGAAGAGGAAGAAACTTGATACAAACCCTATTAAACCTATCTGACCAGTATGATATAGTAGGTTAAAACCTCCCTTCTAAGCCAGCCTGTGTCCAGCAGTGAACTATGTTGATGCTTACGAATTTCCAGTATGAAGACAAAACAGTTTTCCCTATTAACCTATTGGTACATCGATCAATATAAAGTCATCATTGTCATAGAAGATTAAAATAAATGTAATACAAAGTACAATTGTTACATATTCCCTTTTACCTGATGAGTATATGGCGTGACCCAGCGTATTTGTCGACATAAATGGTATGCATAACATTTAAACACTTAACCAAAGTAAACTTCAGTTACGAGTACAAGGCGTTTGACGCTGCTCAGGCTATTATTATCTTACTGTCAAACAGGGACCCGGTCCTTCAATTATCTTCTTTATGGAACATTGTACTATTTATATGAATTTATATTTGCTATAATTTTTTTTTGCATATACAGTTTGTATACTAGTAAATTATACAGCAAACAGTCTTTTACGGTCCTATGCTGGACATAGGCCCCTTCTTAGCAAGGTTTTGGCATTATATGGTGGTTATATAAGGCCCAAACCTTACTAAGGAATACATTGGAATAAGAATGAAATATCCGTATATTGTTTTAATAACAGTTTTTCTAAAAGTTTTTAAATGTTTATATGATACTCAATTTCAATTATTATTTTTATGTGATACCTTAAATTTTGAAGCGGTTTGTTTATTTTAAGTAATCTCAGGAATTGGTAAGTCGATTTTACTACTTTACTTTAAAGGAGTAATACGGGTCTAGTGCTTAATTTGCATGCTTTTTAAAACGTAAAATTATTTTAATGAAAAAAAAAAACATTTTGGACACAGCTAGTAGTGAAATATAACTAACAGTAAAAATGAAACCAAAGACTGTAGAGAAAATTATTTGTATTTCAGTAAAATATCAACTTCATGTTGCGACTAGAGGTATAAATGGTAGTTCTAGGGATGTTTTCATGTTATTGCTTATGCTCTATAGACTTAGAGTTTTTCTTGCTTTGGTGGGTGAGCTTTGATGTATTCAATAGCCCTTAGGATGTAGTCGGGGATGGGTTCGGGGGCTGGTGGAGTGGGAAGATGAGCACCCTGAAAAACATAAAAAATATTTTAAATTAAAATATCCCAATCGGTAATGCATGATAAATGATTGGCAAGATCTCTAAAAGTTAGCTGTCTAGACCAAAGATTAACTAATTCTCAAAATGAAAGTGAAAGTAATAAAATTTGTATTTACCTGGGGTTGGTATCCGTTCTCGTCAGCGATGTAGGTAATAGCGATTTGTTCGCCGTTAGGCGCACGGTAGCTGTTGGATCCCTGGACTTCAATGGCTTCATCCTCCTGCATCCAAACATTATTTTTAATATAATTGTTCGACAAATACAGAAATTAGACTTTATATAAAAGTATCATACTGTATGTCAGTTAAATATTTCATCAATACCAATTAGCTAAGGTCATATGAAAAATGCTATGAGTTACGCCTAATTAAGTTATATATAGTATTGCATATGACCTTAAACTAAAAACTGAGATTAAATAAATAAATTAAAATATGTTCTACGCAAGATCATCTGTCATAATGTAAATGTCATGGGCCTTGATCCTTTTATTGTAATTTATTAAGTTATGACACGTTGCGAAAATTTCCTCATTCGTTTTGTATTTATTATTGATGACATTATAATAATTATGTCTCTATGTATACTTAATCTAGTAAATTATTACAAGGCAATCTATGATTATGGTCAAAGCATAAAAAGAGTTAATAGGTATGCCAAGAGGACTACAATTACGAAAATGATCATTAAAAACTTCGTGTATACAGTATGTAGTTTTTTAGGAGAAATTTCAATTTTGTTTTTCACCTATACGATTAAATATAAAAATTAGGTTTCTCCTTTGGTAACAATTCTAATTAATAATATTATGTAAAACTACTTACTCGGCCGACGTTCTTGAGAGCACCCTTTTCTTGTGCAGAGATACCGTTGCTGGTCTCGTAATAGTAGGAGTACTGGTCTGGCAATACATCGGCTTCTTGTTTCAGAATTACGGCATCGGCGTCAGGTCCTTTCAGATGGGAAACATCGGCGACGACAACGGCCACGAGGGCGAAAAGGGCGACAAAAGATTTCTGTGAAATCAATAATTTTACCATAAATTTTAACACTTAAGAACCTCATTAAAGTTTCTTCGAATAATTTCATAACTTTTAATAATTTTGAAATAATTATTTCTATTATTTATAACTTATTACTACTAATTGCCGTTTTAGTACACTACCACTTTGTGCACGATGAATTTTAAATATATAATTTAAATTTAATTGTAAAACGAACAGGCATATTGTTTAATAGTCACATGGGTGCGCTCTCAAATACCACTGCTATGATGCAATTGAATCTTCACTCACCATCTTGTGTGTGTCAAAGTTAACAGACGATGTGTAACTGTGATTATAAAATAAACGAGCCGCGTTTTATACTCGACCCTCTTCGTCTGTATATGGTTCTAAGCTTCGGCATTTGCATTATTTTGCAACAAAGAAGATTCGATCTTCTATATGATTTGTTAGTTTACAAGGTGAACGCGATTTACTCATTTTTCTGTAGGACCACATCCACCATCGATTTCTTTTTTCTTCTATCGATCGCTAATCGGATTGAACGTGGAATTAGTGGACATTGTGTGTGAACTATATTTTTTGCAAGTATTTATTTTAAAAAGATGTCATATGAAACGATAGGCCTTACGAATAATAGTTTAATCACTCTAAGCCTATTTAATATAGGTGATATTATAAAGGTAAGGTAAGAGTGTGCAGATTTGAGTTCTGTATCAAGCGTATTTAAAAATATAAATTTGTTTGTAAAATAAGTAATATTACAAACAATACTATAAGGATTATTCTGAACATTTTAATGTATCTTATATTACAATTATATTTTTATGCATGTAATAAATATAAAAATTTAGATGTATGTTTAGTTTTGTATCATCTTAGTAACACTAAATAATATTTTTATTTAATAAATTACATTTAAATTGTTGTTACTAGATATTTTTGTGCAACTACAAAACACGTAGTGTAAAAAAATAAATCAACTCTACTAAAAAGCAGACATAAGGATGAACTACATACGTTTTTAAATGACAAATTTGTTTACTTCAAAATTTGTAATTTATTAATCCGTACTAGCCCCTTTAACTCGTATTACAATAACTCAGTAGGGGGATATTCTTAAATGTAATTAGTAACCAATTTATAAATTTATTGTAAGCTGAGTGTGTTAAAAATTAAAGTTCAAAAGCCCAGAAGATAATTAATCACTACTGGGCTGTTGGCGAAGTGGTTAGTAGTGTTGACTGCTAAGATATGTGTCGTGGGTTGAATCCTAGCCAGGACAACTAATTGTATGATAAACACAATCATTTTTCTGTGTCTGAGTGTGGTTTGTTTATAATATATATCTATTTAGAAATTTATTATATAGAACAAGTTGTACCGGAATCAGACTACCATGTGTAAAATCAGTGCCTCAGTGATTTTACTTTCTTTTTTGTTATTATTATTATTATGAGTAGATGTAATTTAACTTATATGAATGGAGTATTGTCTATATTTCTAGCGTATTTAGTAAACACAATTCGTTTAATGACATTTAATTTCGACGGCCTGGAGGCTGTGAATTCGATTCACACCCAGGAAAGATATTTGTGTGATGAACACATATTCTGTGTCTGGGTGTTATTTATGTATTACATAATAGGTATGTAATTACAAATATTTAAGCATGTTTGTCAGCAGTCTGGTTAACATTGCACAGGTTTTGCCTAATTTGGAACCAGACGGCCGTGTGTGAGTTGTGTGGAATTATTATTAAAATATTTTGATGTACTATGTGGCAGAATCGGATTATTATCCACTCAAATACTTAATTCCAGACACATGCTAAAAATTTCAAAAAACTTGGAATCGGACAGCCGTGTGGGAGATGTGTGAGGTTATTTATTTATTTTATTTACAATTAACTAATTATTTTTCAAGTGAAATATTAACTAACATAGGTATATTCAAATCCAACCTGTGAATCTGTGGTTCTGTGAATCTTTGTTGCGACAATGCAATAAAATTTTGTGTGTTACTTTAAAGTTTAATATTTTACATCAAAACATTTTGAGAACAAATCCTTAACAGTAAATGATGATATACCGACCTACTTCTAGCAGATTTCGTCCACGTCGGCTGTCTCAACGGAGACCAGCCATTTACGCAACAGATGTAATAGTGCTTATGTGTGTGTGTGAATAGAGGTGCATAGGTATCATCAACTGATTTTAACAGCCACTACAGGACATAGGCCTCTCGTTAGCAAGGAGGTTTTGGCCTACTATACCACGCTGGAAAGACGGGTTGGTATAGGACTAGTTTCAAACCTTCCTTTTCTTTACAGTAATGTTGCCAAGCATATTTTGTTCCGTTTTACTTTTTACTTTTAATTTTCTACTGTCGCCACACGGTGATATAACAGTAAATAGTAACAGTATACCCAATCATGCTTAATTTAGATTATGTCGGGAGTCATTATAGAAAAGTCATTATCTTCCGTCTCGCAGAGGTGTAATCAATTTATCTCTTCGTATAAATATCTCTGAATAGTGCTGAGGCCGGCCCAAGAAATTTTTGTCATTAGTTGACCCTAGTGGGAATGGTTTAAAGATATTTCCAGTCTTTAACAAGGGTCAGTAATAGATCATGCTTTAAACTGTATTCCTTTGAAAAGTCTAGTAATCTGCTTTAGTTTATATCGTGCCGTACTTTCCTAACTGCCTTTGAGAAGGTCTCAGGACAGTAGGCTCACTCGTTCCCACTAATTTTTTTTTTAAAAGTGTAACTCACAACTAATGAAACAAAATATTTGTTAAGTAAACTTGTTTATACGTACGTCATGTATAGCCTTAAAATATGTTAACTTTATTAGTATCAATTCAATGAAACGCTGATGCGTGTGTTCTTAAACTATATAGGTACTACATTTAACTGCCTTGGTGGCTCAGCGGTAGTGAGTGCAACTGCTGTGCTTGAGGTCTCGGGTTTGATTCCCGGGTCGTACCAAATGTAAGTTAGTTATCATAATACGAGCTCTGCTTAGTTTGAAACTGGATGACGTTGTGTGTTGAATGTCTAAAATATTTATTTATTTTCTATTCTTTGGTTAATTTTCTTGAAAGTTTTCAGTGAGATGTACTGAAATTATTCTGCAGAACTTACAATGGAATTATGGTATATTTCTTTGATTTGCTCTAACAATATTTTCACACAAATATTATGTACGAAACCGAATGAAATAATGTGTCACAGCAGTGATTAAAATCCAGGCCAAACTGCGGAGAACTGTGAGATATAGATAAATAGATACAGAATAAATAAATAAATAAATAAATATTTCGGACCTTTGACACACAACATCATCTAATTTCAAACTAAGCAGAGTTTATGCTATGATACGAGGGTAAGTTTTTAAGTTCGCGGAATGACAGTGAAAAAGGCGGGTAAACGCGCTCTTTTGATGCCTACCGTATTCAGTGACTCATAATTAGTCTGCATAGTAAAATTTGTTGTGATTGGATCATTAGTTATTAAACTATCGTTGACCAAGTATTTTAATCGGGAACGAAGTGAAAAAAATGGAGAAAATTGAATTCCGTGCGGTGATAAAGTTCCTTACTAAGCAAGGAAAGTCTGTTCAAACCATACTCAATGAGATGTCATCGGTTTACGGGGATTCTTGCCCAGGAAAAACAATGGTCTACAAGTGGCATAGTTTATTTAAACAAGGCAGGGAATCACTTGAAGACGACCCGAGGCCGGGGCGCTCCGTTGAGGTGACTACGCCAGAAGTTATTGCAAAAGTAGAAAAAATTGTATTGGAAGATGCTCGACTAAAAAAGAAACAACTCGCAGAAATGGTTGGAGTATCGGATACAACAATTTTTAAAATTTTACACGATCATCTTGGCATGACTAAGGTTAGCGCACGGTGGGTGCCGAGAATGCTCACGCCATTGCAAAAACAACAGCGCGTGGAATGTTCACGTGCGTTTTTGGACCTCTGCAATGAAGACAAGGATGGCGTATTGAATCAAATTATTACTGGGGATGAAACTTGGGTTCATCATTATGAACCCGAGTCCAAACAAGACTCCATGCAGTGGCACAAAAAGGGCACAGCACCACCCAAGAAATTTAAGGTTTCACAGTCGGCTGGGAAACTCATGGCAACGATTTTTTGGACTCAGAAGGAATATTATTGATAGATTAAAAAGATAAAGGCATTTCTATAACGGGGGAATACTACGCTTCAATCTTAGAACAGTTAAAAGAAGCCATCAAAGAAAAAAGACGGGGAAAATTAACGAAAGGTGTCCTGCTATTGCATGACAATGCTCCCGTTCACAAGAGCCGAGTCGCACTGGCTACCCTGCATAAGGTGGGCTTCGATATTTTGAATCACTCACCCTACAGTCCAGATTTGGCTCCGAGTGATTATTATCTCTTTCCAAAAATGAAAAAAGAATTACGTGGTAAGAAATTTTCAACTGATGAGGAGGTTAAGGAGGCGGTTTCGGCGTATTTTTCAGACAAAGATAAATTTTTTTTTACGAGGGAATAAAAAAACTAATTGAAAGATCTGAAAAATGTATTCGTGTTGCAGGGGAATACATAGAAAAAGAAAAATAATTTTGTGTTTTTATTATTACTCAATACCCTCCATTCCGCGAACTTAAAAACGCCCCCTCGTAACTAGACTGACTGATAGAATACTTATATACTTTTTTTGTTGATACATACATATGATACATAGAAAACACCCAAACTTCGAAACAAATATTTACAGATCATACAAACATTTGGTCCGACCCGGGAACCGAACCCGAGACCTCAAGCACAGCAGTCACATTCACTACCGCTGCTACACCGAGGCAGTTTAAATCCTTGTACTTATCACACAATTATTTATTTTGGGTATGTATCGAACCAACGACCTCCATCTTAGCAAGCAGGGTCATTAACCATGAGATCAAAAGGCCGACCATGTTTAGACACTTGTTAGTTGCGGAAAAAATATCTTAGATTTAAGAATCTAAGAATTAAATGTTTTCAGATTTCAGATTTGTGTTCCTGAAGGATAGTGAATTGTTTAAAAACTTGACTTCAAGCAAACGAGACAGCACCAAATAAGATTTAAATAATCCTTTACCTGTAATGTGTCTACCTTATCACTGTAAGACAACTTTTTTCATTTCATTCTTGACCCAGATCCGGTCGAAATTTTCGTTTTGACAACAAACAGCATTTTATGCCAAAATTAAGATACACAAATTATAACAAACGTGGACTCACAGACTGAAAGCATTTTGATCTCCTCATGTTAATCACACGTTATCGACACAATGACTAAGCACATACGCATACATTTACATCGACATAAGTAAAGAAACTCATTCACACACATAATATTGCAGGTCACAAAATATTATGAGGTTTGTCATTGTCATCTAGAATAATTAGCGCTGAAATATTTTGTGAAACCTTTGTGACATTTAAATGTGTTACTATTTTATACATTATATAGTTATGCTTATTGTCAAATGTTATTCTGTAAAATATATAAAAAATTCTGTCAAATTTCTGTCACATGTTAATTTGGGGAATATTTTAGCTTGTACGTGTGTGTGTCCCACACACTTGTAAAAAACGGCCTACATATGTAGAATTGTTTAATATTTATTTATTCATTTATACGGGACAATAGCTATTTATTTAAGTTTTCAAGGACATTTAAAGAAAAAGTCTTAATTTTTTTTCGTTACTCTTTTCAGAGACTTACTATAAAAAACTGATTCATATCCATTATTTTTGATATTATAAGAGAGACAACATTAATTCTGTGGGTGGTAACGAATGTAGATTTGTTTATTTGTTATGCTTCTCACCTAAACCACTAAACTGATCAATGAGTAACATAAAACTTTTGTATAGGCGCTGGTAAAACCACTGGCTTAAACTAGGACTATTTCAATTGAAAATCAACTGAAAACATCGCTCTAAGTAATTTATTTAAGTTTTTGTTTGTACTTCATTATTCCATGTGGTAACAGATTAAGAATATAGAGTGTCGCCACACCTACTTGTCCCCGGGGCGTCGTAAGAGACGACTAAGGAAGTAAACTAGATAGGACAACATCACTGTAAGGAGACGGCAAAATATACCAGCCCGTCTGGACATCGTGGTATGCCAGGCCAAAACCTCCTTTCTAAGAAGAGGCCTATGTCCAACAGTGGACTAGTAAAAGCTGTTGATATTTGATGTAATTATCAGTATAACGTTCTTATATATGTTCCTTATTATTATACTTAATACTGAAGCACAATGTATAAAACAAGATAGTGAATTGCTCCATCAATTTGACTAGAAAGATTAACTCGCCAAGGGCGATTAGACGCCAAAAGTAGCAATTGTTTATACCTAGAATCGCCTTCATCTTAGTAGTTATTGCGTTAGAAAGAGAGAGACTCAGTCCACAAACTAACACGTGACATTTATATAAGTCTAGTGCGTAAACTTAACAAATAAAAAACACACAATTCATCTAAGTAGATGTGTAATGACATGCAACCTAGTTTATTTGTCCTGAATCGCAAGTGAACATAAATGGCGAAAGCATCCATATATTATTAATACTATTGTTTTTTTTTTGGTTGAACGGACGGTCATCATTCATTCTCGGCTTAAATTGTGTGCTACTTGTAAAGGTCAGGTACAGACAGAAGCGAAATTTATTTGACACATCTTTATTCAAAATATATTCTTATTTTAATTGTACATACTATCTGCTTATGTGCCTCAACAAGTAGACGGGGGATCTAGTGAACCTTGGTAGTGACTACCACCGCTCGTTGCATCTGTTAACGTTGACATCGCAAGAGATCCAAGTGCTTTTCAGGCCATTACTTCCCTTCCCCAGACTTTGGGAGAGGGAGAAGCTTGTTGCTAAAAAAACCTGCTAAGAAAGAAATATTTGTTAATTTTGTATATATAGAATCGAATATGTCCATTTTTATTCATTTGTAAAGTATTGATTAATAAACTTTATGAAAAAGTCATATTTTACTTTTAATCTTGACTCCTCTACCTGACCTTAGGTGAACAGATTTTGATCAGTTGATTACCCAAAATAGTAAGCAATATCGAATTGTGACTAAACCGTTGGACTAGCGATTACGTAGATGTAAATTTGAATCCCAACCTTCATTCTGCTGATATAAATCTACTTTTAATACCAACATTTAACTAAGCTGAACGGCTTTGAAAAGAATAATTGTTGCTAGTATTCTTATTTTGAAGAAGTGTGTGAAAAGAAACTTTCGTCAACAGCCTCTAACAGTCAATTTTTGGAAATCGACCTCTCCACACTAAGGAGGTTCAGGCCTAATATACCAAGCTGGTCAGGTACTTACATAAGAAGAATATTATGTGAATAAAATGACTGCGCCGTAGTCCCATATTTAAGCGGTTACCACGCCGCTCTTAACTTTGCTGAGTGTTGTGGGTTCAAACCCCACATGGGATAACACTTTGTGTGATCCACAAGTTGTTTTTCTGAGTCTTGAAGTTCTATGTCCGTTTCTTATATGTTTGTAAAATCCCCCGCGACACAGGAGTTATTCCTAGTGCGGGCGGATTTTTATAAAAAAAAAGTAAAAAAAAATATTATCATAATCCAAAATCAATGATGCAGTAAATTAACATTGACGTCAACGTGATTTTGCTACCAGTCTTTTAGCAACTCTACAAATTTACGATGTTTCGAAATAATTTTATGATACATGTGTCTTCATTATCTACGAGTATTCATCATCAACAGTCTGTCACCTTTCACTACTGAACGAAGACTTCCTCTACTAATCATCCTGGTCTTGGACAGTCCACATTCAAACACTTAGTATGTTATTATTATTTTTTTTTTGAATATTTCGGACGTTTGACACACAACGTCGTTTGGTTTCAAACTAAGCAGATATGCTTGCGCTATGATAACTAGACTGTTTAATAGAATACTTATATACTTTCTTTTGAATACATAGAAAACACCCAAACTTCGAAACAAATATTTATAGACCAGACAAACATTTGTTCCGACACGGGAATTGAAGACGAGACCTCAAGTACAGCAGTCGCATTCACTACCGCTGCGCCACCGAGGTAGTTTTTTCTTATTTATTACTTGTTCTTGTACTAACTATAAAACAACTTAAAGTTAAAACTAATATACGTAATAAATTACTATAACGAGTATATAATTTTTAAAGATAATTGATTTCATTTTTGTACTATCGGTAAATAAATTCTAGTAAGTGCATCTCAAGGTATTCTGTGAAGCGTATTGCATCACGCCGTACACACGTTTATACAAAATACATTATTAAATGTGTATTTAGTGTAACGATTGACTAATTTGTCTAGCCCATTGATATAGCAATTAGTGAATCTGAATATTAAGCCAAGAGGTCGCGGGTTCGATTCAAATTCAAGACAAATAAGTAATGATTATGATCATTATTATTGCGTGGACACCCACGCAATAATAATGATCTAATGATCTGATTTACATACCATTTGTACGATTTAAAAATATTTATTTATGTATGTTAATTATCATGTCTTACTTCTATAATATAAGCTCAGCCTAGTTAGAAATATGTGAGGTTATTATTATTTAAGAAAAAAAAATGTTTACTTATGTACACACGTAAAAAAATATACTTCTTTGGGTTGGCAAGATAAAAATCTTTCTAAATTTTTTGTCTTTTACGTTATCCTATATTAGCAGAGAAAACGACATTAATAATTCAAAATTATAAACTTCAAAAGGTATTTAATTTATATTGCAAGATTTTTTTTTATTATAACGCATTATTAAGTTGAGTAAATTTTCTTCAAATATCATAAACGAATTATTTGTACATAATGAAAAACTAAAATGTTATCTAAAATGTTAATTTCATCATAAAAATTATTATCATCATTTTTCCCTAACGCGTCAAAATAAATATAACTTAAAAAATAACAGTTCTCATCACAAAGCTATTTATCCTGGGTGAGAAGCGAAGCCACGGTCTCTGGTTTAAAACCCATATTTTGAAGATATTCTTTTCTCAACTCTCTTACGCAAAAACTTGTTGAAATAAAAATCTTCATTGTACTTTATGTTCTGCAGTGAATAATATTCTATTAAAATTATAGATTTTTATATAAATTATTCATTCTTTTAATATAAAATCAAAATACATCTCACGACAATACCGGCAGATATTTGTTTGATTATATCCGGCATTGACAACAATAAGTCTAATATTTAGGAAGAGCCTTGGACATCACGGTAATATCATTTAAACGTTATTTATATAAAGATACTGAATAAATAGCTTCCATATTTCAAAAAGACCTTACAAATCATTTAATTGTACATTATTTTATGTTAATATATGCTTATACTAGCGGTTTCGCTCGTGTTTAAGTTATTTTCATATCCTTTAAAGTTGGATTTGTTTTTACGTCGAAAGGATTTATAAATACATTGACAGGACAACATGTGATTAAAAAGAGTAATATTTGGATAGATATTTGTTAAGTAGTTAAGGTATAAAGAGTATCAAACAAACTCACTTTCAATAAATAATATTAGTATTTATTTAAACGTCTGTGTCAAGGAGAACTAGATATCTTTTAATATAATTTATCACTTTTTAGGTGCATTCATACTTTAGCAATAAATCATTTACAATCTACAATTCAATTACACGATTTTACTATCAATTACAACACGGAAGCTGGTGGTTTAGGTTAGTATTTTCTGAGTGGATAGTCCTGCCCCGGTCGAGCCGGCTCATTCTTGCTGACATTAGCGTGGCTCTACTACCTTGAAAACATACACAATTACTATAAAATACAATCGTACTAAGTACATGTTTAAGATGTTGGATACGATCTAACTTATTATGATACATTTGAAAAATAATCTTCTTTCTTTTGTGAAAATTTTCGAATTTCTTTATGGGTCTCTCACCAGAAAAACACTACAACAGCCTCACGGCTGGATTCACCGTTGCCGACATCTTCTAAAGTTTCTGATCGACCCTTTCCTGATCTCAGTCAGTGGTCTATTTCTGGAGTACTACAACTTCCGTGTGGTGATGGATTAAGAACACAAATTCATCACCCCTATTTATACCATGGGTGTTTTTTTTTTTTTTAAAGGCACCCGCCATCGCAGGGTGTTACAGCCTCCTGTGACTCATGTAAGTGTCACAGATCGTTATTTTCTTTATTAATTTTGTACACTTACATTTATTTATATATAATATGACCTGATTAGGTCTAAATGGACAGTTTAAATTACTTAGGTATTAGTTCTTACTTAACAAACTTGGTTCTTTTTACGTGTCACTTTATTTTATGTATTTTTTTTTTTCTTTTTATTATTATTTTTTTTTTTTATCCCATGGGTGTTGTAACCAACTAAAGGAACAAAATATGCAACACGTCTGGTTAGCATGGTATAATAGAACAAAAACTCTTATATGATGCGATAGGCTGATCATGACATCGTCACAAGAATCACCCAATCAGATTTTACTGCTCCATTACCTGCATTCATGGTGCCGGCTGAAAATTATAAGTAAGGTTCATTCCCAATGTTACTTAACAACCTAATAAGAAATATATGTAAATTTGTAATTTAACCTAACTACAGCCGACTAATGCTTTAAATAAACAATGTTTTATTGCATATATTGCATGTAAGATTCAATTTTGAGTTACGATAATGTCCATTGCTATGTGGCTTCTTTGTTTACATTGTCCATGTTGTAAGAACTAGTTAATATTGTTGGAAATTGAATTTAACCAAGAAAAAACAACTAATATTTAACTTTTATTCAGGATTTTCGGGAATATTTAACGTCAGGTACATCTGTTTTGAGTGTCCAACAGTAATTAGCCAACATGTTCGGACTCCACTTGCCTTGATACCGTTTTTCCATATTGGACATATCCTGATGGAATCGCTCACCATGTTCATCGCTAATGGCTCCCAAATTTTGAGGAAAAAAAATCCAAATGAGAGTGTAAGTAGTGTATCTTGAGCGACATATTGCATCCCATATTCTTGTAAGCTGATAAGAGGTGGTTGACTAACTCTTCATAGTTTTAAGCCTTGTGGTTTCCAAGAAATGTTTGTAATAAACAATATTTCGAAAACATGTCCATGCAGATTTTTCGATCGTATTAAATTTTTGTTCAAATTCTTTATCAGACAGTAGATCTCTAATTTGTGGTCCTACAAATTTCCCTCTTTTATTTTAGCATGGCTGATTTTTGGGTATTTCTGTTTTAAGTAACAAAAACCATCTCCATTTTTGTCCATAGCTTTGATGAAGTTTTTTATAAGTCCGAGTTTGATGTGCAATGGAGATAGCAATACATCTTCAGGATTTATTAATTGTAAATTCTAAATTCAGATAGTTCACGGTATGTCTACATTTGTTATTAATACCTTTGATAGAAGTTTGGCAGAAATAACAATATGATACATGGTCTTTCTGTTCAGACCATATCATTGGAACTGCAAACGGTGAGACATGACGAGATCCTTAAGCCCATGATGTTAATAAACTAACACTGCATAAAAAACACTAGGCGTCCAGGTTTTGTCTAAATTTCGCACCGGAAAGCCAAAATAATTAAAATAGCCGTTTTTAACTTATTGTGTCAAATTACGACGTTGACTTTTAATAGTAAGTTGACCGCAAATGTAACAAAAGTTATCGGGATGGTTTACACACACTATGGGCATCTTATTACGATGTACAGAAATGACAATCACAAAGAAAACCGTTTTAATTTCAATAATTTAATATTAATTTATCGAAAACATCCGTCGGTAAGCAAAATTTGCGTAATCAATTTAGTTTATGTTAAACGAAAACTGAGGGTGATTGGACAAAACTAAGTATGAGGTTTATACGCGAGTAGGTCTACTACCTACTCGCGTATAAACCTGTTTAAAAACCGACTTGATTTTGTTTAACAAAAATACTGTTTACCAGTGTAATTTATTGGGGATCCAAAAACTTTTCATCCAGAAAATAGAACTGTTACGTAAGAATTACTGACTTACCATTACTGTTTGACACAATCTGAATCGATACACAAAAGCTTTGACGAATTGATACTTTTTTTAAATGTTTGTACACATTTTATTACAAATACACAGTGGATGAATGAAGAGACAGCCTAAAACTCTGGTAAAAATTTTACATGCACTATTCTTCTAGTTCAACCGTTATATTATATTACTTCTATGATTTTTGGAAATAACCATAAGACTAATATTATGTGACAATTGTTCGTTAAACATGTGTTTAATTATAGTTTTATGAATTCATTAAATACCGAAGTGAGGCAACCTTACATTTTTATATACATTAGAGGTCACCGTTAAGCTCATTATTAGATTAAACCGCAATCACTCGTTAGATGTATATAAAACAATATTTGTTTTATTTACAGTGTCTTTGATGAGATCACAATTTCGTAAGCTGTAAACATGGTGAAATTTAATTACGTAGTTGCCTAATATCTAAATTTTACTGAGTTTTCCATAATTGTTTGATATGAAGTTTTCATTAAATAAAACGAAAAGGTATGACGTGTTTTTCTGTTACCATAGCTATCTAATATTACACCTTAATTTTTGTTATTCCTTCACAAACTTACAAAATAATCATTACTGTGATTGTCATGTGTGTAAAGGACAATTTAGTATATCGCTATAAATAAGGTATTCAAACAGATGAATCGATATTCTTACCACCACCATGACACATTTTATATTGTATACTTTTTTTTAATGTCTGGAAACTATCACCCACCGGCGTTTGCAGCGGTATACTCTTTTGGAACTAAACCGACTAAAACCACACGATATGCCACTCTGTGCCTGAAATAAAAGTGATGTGGCAGAAGTTAGGCTGTCATTAAGACATCCGGTACCATTCTAGCTCCTGCCGCAATAGAATGGAAACCACCTTCGGATAAATTCTCTTTATAATGGACATCTGCCTCGCTGCACTTGTACACAAAGTTTTATTTATGAAGGTTTGAACATCATTCATAATAAAAGACAGTTGAAGAGCAATCTTGAAGAGATCTTGACCCCGACATTACAATATGTTATAAGTGTTATTACTGTAGTTAATATTTGTTTCAAGAACGAATACATTTCGCTGATATTTATAGCGTTTTAAAGGCCTTTCTGAATATTATATTTATTATTTTTTCTGTTTTTCAAATGCTCTTGTCTGCGCCTTAATGAAGAAAGAAATATAATACTAAATATGATGCATGTATAATGATAATGATGTTTATCATATAAACATCGTATTTAGCAAGTTTACATAGTGTATTGCAATATGTATTTGATATATATTATAGTTTTTTAGATCCCTTGGTTTCTCTAAAAGATGCAGACGCAGATATTGAAAAACTGCATAAAATTATACATAAAGGTTTAGAAAAAAAAAATTTTTTGTCACGCTAACAGTAATGGATTTTCATGTGTATAAAAAGTATACATACTCATAAAGTCACATTCGGTTTAAAAAAAAATTTTAGTAATTTTAAACCAGTTTCTGCTTTGACTGCTGCAACGTTACGGGATCTGCTTTCTTTGTGAGACCTTTGGACGTGTTACAGCTTATTGTTTGAGATCAAATAACATGCCTGAATTTGTGTTTTTGACTTATCCTAACTATCCATAGGTGCATATGCGTACCAAAAAATAAGATTAGACTAAGATTATTCCTCTTATCATGTATGCCTAAAGTAACTTGACCATTTTTCAACTAATATTCTTTCTAGTTACCATAGAGACTAATTCCAACTGAAAATAATCTAAATTTACTATTATCATCAACGGCCTTTAACAGTATACTACTGGACATAGGTTTCTCCTTAGCAAGGAGGTTTTGACCTACCACGCTGGCCGAACGGGACTGGCTTAGAGCTTGCTTCAAATTTCCTTTTCTTTGGAGTGATATTGTTCTAAATAGGTTGCTTTAATAGTCGCCTCTTACGACACTCACGGGATGAATATGGTTCGTGAGACTCCATATTCTTAATCCATCACCACACGGAGATCTAAATTAACTGGCTACATTAAAATGATTTCTTTTTAATAAAATTGTATTAATTTTTTACTGGTTATGTAATTATGTTATCTTTTTTACTACTTTATGAAGGAATGATTGTGGCTGTAAATGATTTTTGTTGGTAACTTTCACTTGCCAAATAGTCTTGAACAGATAATCGGAATAAAGTTTAACGAAGCAAGAAATGTTTTTGACAAAATATTCGCAAGATCACTTAAAAACGACAAACGTGAGGAGCAAAACAATAACGTAATGGATTAAGAAGTACTATAGTAATCAACGGGCTGTGAGCTGATATTTCAGACAACATACGACAGATGTAAAAGGAATCTCGCTCAAGTAATTATTCTATACCTATACCGAATTATTGCGTTAAACTTGAGTTCGCTAATCCTTCCAGCTACATCCAAGATTAATGTTTCACAGCGCAATTTAATTATTAATACTATTATTAAATTAACACGTGTACCTATATTACTATTGCTTGTTAAAGATATTATCTTAATTCTATAGGATACGGTATCCAAGGATGTCTGCATTTTTAAAATATGCGTTCATCAATAATGCCTTCAAATTTAAATGCGAAATACGTAATTTACGCCTTTTAATGTAACAAATATTTCAACGTTTTGAACACTGTTTACGAAGACACAGGTCTAGGCACTTTCGTAAATCATCAAAGTGCAAAGTTGAATCGAACGCAAACGTGATATTTATCTTTATGAATAATTCTCTTTCCGAAACTTGAAGTCTGTAGTCCATACATTATGCTATGGTGAAATTGTATAATACAAGTATTTATGTCCTAAATATTACTAATTTACTTTGAAGAATCCTTTTAACAAATATGATTCTCGTCACAAAAAAACGTTATCGTAACTTGCCGTACATTTAGGATTGTTTCCTTTTTAATGCAATAAGTAAATGGGATTTCACGTTATTTTATTTATTTGAGACAACAGTTACACATAACAGTCGTTAAAAAATAACAATTTACATATCGAAAACGTATAACTCACGCTATTGGTCACGAGGTAATAATTGGAGTTGATAAGGTAACGGATATGGATTATGCTCAAATGTTTAAATGTATTTTGCCTAATTATGCCTAAGATATGTTAGAATACACATACTTAGTAGCTTAGTATAGTAATGAACTACTTGTTGATGGTACCAGAAGGTCGATTTGCAAAATTCTCAAGTAGATAGTTTCTACATCTTGACAAATAATTCTCAAAAAAAATTCGGTTTGTTATCAAGTAACAACCTTTGCTTTCCTAAAGATATGTAAGTGTTTTCGAGCACAAAATATTTTAATTATATTTTTGTGGGATACAATAACAAATAAATGGTTTAGAGTATTTAAGAGGTAAGCTACAAACTTTAAATCTGCGAAAATTTTTTAAGACTTTTCTACGTATACTAGCATATGTAGAAAAATCTTCAAAGATTTTATTTCAGTACTACTGTCAAAAATTAAAAATAAACAAAACCTTAAGGTCAGTAATAATTTTTTTTGATCATTAAAACGTTTGCATCCTCTATGCCTTTACACTTAAGACTATATTAATAGGAATTAATTGCAATTTATCATCCACGCTACTCAAATATTGGCAAATTGCCGTTTTTCTTCAGCCGTACATTCTCGTCAGTTCCTTACAAAATGGTCTGGTGATAGCATGTCATTGGAAAGGATCATATGGTATGATACTGCACAGTCTTGTGTTATCCTGATCGCTACTTTAACAGTATCTGGTAGCGCACTGCTAGACGTGGACTACTCTTTAAAAAGGAGATTTTAAACTACTATATCCGCTGGCCAGACGAATTCATATACAGTTTATATACCAACTTTTTGAAGTGCTGGTATCGTGCGTACTCTCATCCCTTAGTCAGCTCTTACGATACCCACGGGATGATGAAACTATGTATTCTCAGTCCGTCAATACACAAACTAACCTGGTCTACCTAAGTATTATGAACCTTCAACAAAAATTTCACAAGTTTGCCGTGGAATTAAAGAATTCTATACTATTATTAATTAATTAAAATTTAACAGAATATTATAAAAGTGAAAGTTTGTGAGGATGTGTGGACATTTGTTACTCTTGCACGCAAAAACTACTGAATGGATTTAGATAAAACTTTACAGTAATATAGCTTATACATCAGAATTATACATAGACTACTATTTACTGCGGTAACCGATATACACACGGGCAGAGCTGCGAGCTAAAGCTAGTATTAACATTATATTAGTCATTCATTCGACTCCGGAAACCTAAATTGAAATATACTGATATGTAATGTGATGAATTTAAATAGTAAACGGTTTTAATTACCATGAATTTAGAAACGGTAACATTTAGCGTTATATTAATAACGACGGTAAAATTTCTTCTAAAAACCAGCTATTTGAACTAAAATAATATTTTATAACATTTATAGCCCATCTACTCTAAGAAGTACCGTAGACTAAAAAATAAGGAGGGGGTAAGAAAAATGTAAGAGAAATCGATTACTACAATATCCGATTCTCGATATCATTTCCTTATATTTATCAATAATCGATTTCAGACGTCTTCATTCGTAACATCCGAAAACAAAACTTATACTTATTTATTTAGAATATCATATATTCATTAATAGCAGGAATATAATTTTACATTGAATATTTAAAATCTAAACAAACATTCATTAAGGAATTAAATTGTATTATCAAGATAAAATACAATAATAACAAAACAATTTGAATTTTAGATAGGCAACAATAAATTAGTACATTGTGGTATTAAATATGGAATATATATAAAAAATATGTAAATTATGACAAAGTCAAGAGGCCATATTAAGTACATACTAAAAACCTTTTCGATCAATGCCAATGCAAGTTATTTTATAATGTCATTTCATAAAATCATCAATTGAATATTTAAATTGAATAATTAAATATTGATTTGTGTATGTATTGTTTTATTTTTATTGGTTGTTAAGATTTATATATAAATTTATTTTAAAGAATGTTATGGGTTAAAATATAAAAGCTTCATAATGCCACGGTTTTACGGACAAGGTTACTGTGATTTAGTGAAGTTTAGTGAAGTTTGAGTTACGCCTATGCAAAGTTGTTTCGTTAACTCTTTAAAATGTGTGAAACTTCATACGGTACTTCTTATATTAGATAGACTATAATTTAAGCAAAACTCTACCAACATCTTCAGACACGGAAATTGCAGCCACCCAAAGCTTACAGCATTTTTTTATATTTTTCCCTCTTTGACGATTTAAAACTTGTAAGTATGGAATACAGATAATTAACATCGAGCACCCAACAAAACAAGTTATGTAAAATAAATAGTTATGTAAAAAATTATAGGTTATATTCATAGCACCAATCCTAACTCAAATTAAAGTAATGATATGATGACTCGATGTGTATCATCATTAACAGCCTTTAGCTGTCCACATCTGGACATAGGTTTCTCCTTAGAAAGAAAGTTTTGATTTACTGTACCACACTGACCAGACGAGTTGGTATACAGTTTATCATGTATGCTTGATACTAAATACTTGAATAAGACAACAAAAATTAGAAAAAAAATAAGACACCCAGATGTATTAATGAAAGATAAAGTCATTGCAATAATATATTTCTTTATTCCGACTTTGTACGAAAGGATAGATTTCAATACCATTATAAATTTTTTGATTTTTTTTCTAAGCAAAACCGGGCACTTAGCGTTATGGAATGTAGAATATACGTAGCTTGTCGAAATTCTATTATGCTAATAGAGCCATATTACAGAATTCTAAAATGAATTAACAGTATGTTTTAAAATTAAAAGTTTTTTTAATATAGAAACCTACCAAAGTGACTTAATTCTGCCTGATGGAAAGCATAAATAGAATCCAAGAACGGTGGTCGCCATACTCACTGCGAATGAAGACAGTGCTGTATGGTGTCCCACGCTATTACGGCCTAGTAAGATACTTTTTCACGCCCGACCCCAGATTGTAGTGGGAGGGAAACACGTACGCCGGTAATGAGTTCCAGGCTTTAACTGATTTGCACAAGAAGGAAGAGCCGAGCCGCTTAGTTCTGGACCGTATGTTTACCATTCTGAAACGGTGACTTCTAAGGCCAGCACGAGTTGTCCTGTAGAGGAACAGAGAAACAGAACGGAATTCAGTAAAAATACCAAAAACTATCCAATATTTATGTTGACTTGACATGCTAAGGGAACTTTATATAGCAATAGTTCAAGTTATACCGTTCTACGATTAAAACAAAACATTAATAATAAATTCTTTTGTTAATAAATTGCCTATATATAATATTTTACATAACCTTTTATGCGTAAGAAACCTTGACACATAGATTATGCAGCGGTCACTTGTCTAGACAAAAGTGAGTTTCATTCGAGATTCATCACTGGTGGTTGCGGTATCCCTTCACTTAACAAGGTTAAGACATTGAACTTCAAGCTACTTACAAGTGCGTTAATCACTTTTTGCTTCTAATATCGGGGATCACCAAACATCATCAACGCAAATAACAACATAGAGGTCTTAATACTCGTATGTTGTATAATTTGTACTTCTTAACAGTCAAGAATCACGAATATTACGCAACATATCACAATGATCGTTTAACAGTATTAGTTTATGCTTCACAAATTAGTAAACAGCAACTAAACCCACATTCATAACAGATGTTAGAATAGATTCTAGTATTTGAATAGACTTTAAGGAAAATTGTTCATTTAGTTAGTACTATCGTTGTTACTGATGTAATATATATAGTCTACATATAATAATAAATAGCATAGCGATAATAGGAGCTATATTTATTGGTGTGCAAACCGAAAAGGTACTATTATTTTTTTTGCTTGATTATAATAAACAAAATGCACGGTTTTGAAGACGCAAGATTTCAATAAGTTTTATTATTCTTTACTTATCGAAGGACTTCTGACGATTGTTGATTTAGTTTCACTGATTTTAAAATTGTTCTTAGATTTTTACTTCAATTTGTAAAAGTGATAGAATTGTCATACTCATGATAATAAATCATCTAATTATCTATTAGAACCACAAGTATAATCCGAACGAAAAATATATTTCCGCAATACTAAAATCAATTTTTTGCGTTAGATTAATTATTCAGGGTAATGACTGGCATGTATGGCACACTTGTGCCACCTTGAGTGTATAGTAGTGATTATTTTTGTATTTATTTGGCTGATAATACCATCGAACATATTAAATTTATAAATTTGTAGAAACTTGGCGTAAAAAAATTTTTCAATTTGTAGCTTACAATGTAATCTAGTCAATAGAGATGACAGTTGACTATCATAGCTCAATTGAGTTTTGTTTTTTGTCGACAAGATGGCGTAGTGGCCTATTTCTAAAACCAAAATTGTTTATGATTTTCTTAATCAATCAATAAAATATTGTTTTGCTCCTAAATACACTGATAACATCATTCATAAACATCGATTTAAATATTCTATAGTGTTTTATGTATGTAATTGAAGTGAAAACTTCTTTAGGCGCGTTGAGCGTTTTGGTAGAGGGTAAAATCCTCGGTTCGCGTCACCGACATGCTAATGATAATAGTATATCTATAGCTATGGAGAATATGATATTATATATTATATATGAAATTTATTATATATTATATATGATATTATATATTATATATAGCTATATATGAAACAAAAAAAAATTCATATAATTTTTGCATATAGTTTTAATTACTCTCAACTTAATAGTTCCGTTTTCACTTCTATCGGCAGTCCCACGACTGCTACTGTTTTTTTTTATTTTATAACTGTGTAAAAATATTTTCACATATTTGACACACAACGCCATCTAGTTTTTATCAAAGCAGATTTTAAATATGGCAAGTTTAGAAAACATAGGAACACATTTTGCTATTGTAGATGTAACAACTTTTTAAGAAGAATTTAAATTCTTTCAGCAAAGTTCTAAGAATAAAATAACACTTGTCAACAAAAATCATTTTTGCAAATAACATAAAATCTAGTTATGTTTAGGACAAAGACAAGGGTAAATCACAATAAAATTAAAGTACTTCTAAAACACTTTTGTTTATTTTGTAATTACATGTTATTAAATTATAGAAATTGCCTATTTTAGAAAGTAATTTAAAAGGAGTTATTTCGTTATAGGGCAACATTAGCGTACAACAAAGCCACCAGGGAATGCAAGAGGGCTTACATTAGAGCGGATGCCCAGCGCATTACATGGACTGGCCAAGAACTCATCGCACACCCTACGGGTAGCCGTAAGTTCTGGCAATTGGCCAAAGCCGTGCAGTCCAATCACTGCCAATCCTAGCTACCACTACTGAAGTATCCCGACGGATTGCCCGCCTATCAGCCGCAAGAGAAAGCGAATCTGTTTGCTGACCTTTTTACGGCCAACTCCCGAATTGAGGACCGTGGTCTACACCCGCCCACCATTCCGACCTGCGACGTTACAATGCGGGATATTCGTATTCGGCAAAGTAACGTCTGCGCGGAGCTACGGTCACTCGACGTCCGGTAAGCCAGTGGACCAGACGGTATTCCGGCGGTGGTTCTTAAGAACTGCGCTCCAGAGTTGTCTCCAGCATTAACGCGCCTATATCGCCTGTCGTATTCCTCCGGGATCGTTCCGGCGATCTGGAGAGAGGTGAATGTCCAACACAATCCCCAAAAAAGGCGACCGCTCCAACCCGGCCAATTACCGACCTATAGCCATCACCTCCATTATCTGCAAGGTGTTCGAACGTGTCATTAATAAACAACTAGTCCGTCACCTGGAGGATCATTCGTTGTTAAATGATCAGTAATACGGCTTTAGACCTAGCCGATCCAAGGGTGATCTTCTTGCGTTCTTCACACACCTTCGGGGTGAGGCTGTAGATGGACATGGAGAGTCCCTGACTATCAACCTCGATATGGCCAAGGCTTTCGATGGGGTCTGGCACCGTTTGCTCCTCTCCAAACTTCAGTCATACGGCCTGTCCTCTAAACTCCCTTGGTGATATACATTGCTATGCAGACGACAGGACGATACTATGGTCACCTTACAGCCAAATTAGCGGACGTTGAGGAAAAGCGACAAAAGCTTATCATTGAGCTCGACCGGGTCCTAGGCCGCATTTCTCAATGGGGTCATGAGAATCTGGTCGAGTTCAACGCCAAGAAAACATAGGCGTGCGCGCTCTCTTCCAAAAAGTTTCAGTATCCTGGGTATGAATATTGGCCGGGACCTCATTCTGCGAAAATATATTGAAAGTGTTACTAAGGTGGCCTTGCGTAAGCTAGGTATACTGAACAGAGTGAGACGGTTCTTTACGCCGGAGCATCTGTGACTTCTTTATAAGACCCAGGTACGCTCCTGCATGGAGTACTGCTCTCATCTTTACGATGGATCCGCACAGTATTTGCTGGACGCTTTGGATCGGTTACAGCGGCGAGCGGTCAGGATTATCAATAACCTCACCAATAACTCAGTGTAATTTTTACGGTAATTCGACTACATATATTAATTTCACTTGTCCTTTTATGGATTTTCTATAGTAGAAACATCTTACTATAATCTTTCAACATGCTTATTGCTTACAGCGCCAAAATGTACAGGAAAGAAAAAGAATGTGAATGAAGAAAATAAATTTTCAATGACATATTATATGGCAGTCCAAAGCCTTATATATAGCGACATGGATCCGTGTCGCTGCTCATGTAGTAGATCGGTGATTTTCTAGAAAATTTAAAATTACTGTCATTAAAGGCTGCTACACTGTTTTTTCCAAATTAGTAAAATTTTTCTTAAACATACAATCTTTCATCAATTGCCTGAATTGAGAGCCAACAAATATTTTAAAATATCACTATAAATATTTGAATTTAACATTAAAAGCTAGCACCGTTCCACGCCTATCTATATGTTTTACGAAATCTTTTATGAGCCAAAGCATTATATGTATTAAATGTAGTAAATATTAAATTATCAGGATGCACTAATAATATATTATTAATATTTTGCCCATGAGGAAGAGATTTTTTCAATCTCTGCTGTCCCATTCACAAATAAAACAACAGTGCTTTGTAATTCCTAGTTGCAAGATTTACAATTCTAAAATCTAGTAAAATACCCACACTTGTAATGTGTTACATTATTGTGGCAGAATCCACATTTCATCTTGTTGTCCGATGGCAAAGCCTGTATTTTGGCTTCATGTAACTGATATTAGTTATACAGTGTCAAAATCTTTTGTAGAGTTCTAAAACCTAAGGCACCAAAAATGTAATAAAATTTGTAAAGATCTTGTTTACACTATCTTTACATTATTTAGAAATCACTTAACTCAAAAAACAAGAAGAAATAAAAGGCTCTTCAAATAAATAATTTCTCTAAGTTTGAAAGTTTTTTTAAGACTCTGTCAAAGTGACTCTACACTATCTGATAGAAAGTATGAATACAATTTAAGAGTTGTAGTCACCATACGGACAATGCAGTATGGTGATCCAATTATGACGGTTTAGTGAGATGCTTTCTTTTATCCGCTTGGGGAGGTAAAAGACATGACAGTCATCATGACAGTGTAAAGTCCACATATCAAGATAACTGTCATCACCAATGGGCATCTGGTGTAACACTCACGAAAGAAAGACGGTAGGACGGACGGAAAGAACTACGGATATTGTCACTTTTGATGGATTTTCTGTGTTCCCGTTCGTTCTTAAATCAGGGTGGCTACCTATTGATATAATAATAGTGAAAAAAAGGAGTAATTTTTAATTTTGCGCGTTCTAACTCTAAAACAAAAGCAAGATCTGCTTAAATTAAAATAAACATGGTAATAAAACAAGGATAGATAGGTAATTCAAAATTAGTGAACACGATTCTACTGTGCTTGAGATCTTGTGTTCGATTACCAAATCGGACCAAATGTTTGTATGCTCTACAAAACATTACTTTCGGTGTTTGAGTGTTTCCTATTTATAATACTGTATATATATGTTTAAAAAAGTATACATACGGTATATATACGCTAGTGACCTGAAATATTTCATAAATTCCCGGTGCAATGTGCTGTGAATGTGTTGAAACATAAAGTTTCATACTGGGACACTCTTTAGAGAAAATATTTAGTTTATGATGCAAAATACTACGTAACAAACTGCCATAATATAGATTTCAGGTGTACCTAATAGTATACAACTTTTAAGGGGGCGATACATGTAAAAAAATACGATTTTTTTTCCTAAATAGTTAGTTTACATCTTAAAAATATACCTGTAAAATTGTAGAATAAAATTCGTATTATTTATCTATTACAAATTCATTTAAATCTCATCATAAATTTGTCGCTTAACTTAAGCGCTCGACTCTTGCTACTTGCTCTTCAGAACTCTGACCATAGGTCTTTTGTATTGGAGACCCGGGTGAGCAGATGTTCGGAAACTCTCTTGTTATTTATTTCTACGAAAATATCAACTGTATAGCTAGTATAAAGTATGTAGAAAGAGTGTTGTCGTTAGTTTAGTTCAGTTTCCTTCTGGAGTTCGTTCTGTGAATAGAGCTGCTGCAGCGATCCTCAATGTGTGTGATTAGAACAGTTGTTCGTAGACTACTTTTCTAAAGTTGATTCTTGAGGTATATGTAATTGGTTGTTGATGTGATTTTTGTGTATTTTCGTAAACATGGAATTTTCTTGAGCAATTTTATATATATATACTAACAAAAGTAACTAACTGCTACTTAATCATTCGTTTTTTTTTACTATCCAAACTGTTTGTAGAGAAAATTATATTTCTTAGGCTATATAATTAAGTGGCGTTTATTACTAATTTTTTTTTAATTTATTTATTTATCTGATAAAGAAAAATAGTACACAACAAAAACATGAAACATCCTTAAAACTCGTATTAGTTTAACTTGGGTGTGAATGTACATTCCTCATTCCACATTCGTTTAATGTATCCACATGCACTACATAAACAAGTAATTAATAGTTTTGAACAAAACTATAACAATTTGCAGGCCCTCAATGTAGTCATTGGATGAGATCACTTGCGGGCGTCACACACTTCATGGCTGGTAGTAGCAGCTGTCTTACCGCAATCGGAACTTGCTACATGGCAGTAATTTCAGTGAAAACCTGGGAGTATGCCCACTCGGACCTGATTTGTCGTTGGCGACACACGATTACTAGCACCTCATGCCGCCCTGAGTGGGCGGCAGTTCGGCGAAACGGATAAACCCTTTATCCAATGTCCCTGTGTATCGTACTTCGCCTACATAGAAAATTCACTCGAAGAGATCTCCCCTCAGTAGCGAGCAGGCGCTAGATGGGGTCTGTACATCATAATAATAGCTGTTCTTGGATCCCTTCTAACAAAAGTATAGAGTTGTATTTTTCCAGACGTTGTATTGCATTGTATAGTAACCAAGTTACTGATAAACATAGCTATATATTTCTAGACACACATATATTTTAGATAAATTACATCCAGCCCCAGAACCAATATTCTTTACACAAAGATTTGTCCAGGGTGTGAAACGAACCCACGAGCTCTGGTTCAGCAATTGAGATCACTAACCATTAGACCAACAGGCCTGTCATTAAAACTGTATATTATCTCTACAGCGTGGCAGGTCTTGTTAACATACTACAATTGTATGTCTCAAAAACAATCCTCACTACTCTAAGAGCATTACTGAAAACATTAATTGAAGTTCTTCCTACTGTCATGTCATAAGTAAGCGACGAATACTTTGCTAATGAAAGGTCTATGTCCGGCAGAGAACTTTTAGATATTGTTGACGAAACAAGGAAAGTACATACAGTATTAGGATTAATACAATAGTTCGCTCTTTAGTACTGCTTAATTGACTTTATGCAAGTTTTACATTTACTAGGTGGTCCTGTCCTTAATGTTCTTATTTATTTAAGGTATATTAAGGCTTATTAACATTAGAAGCGTGAACAGCAGACCGCAGGAGTTAGTGGCTGATGGAGGAACTGGTACCCTGATAATTAAAAACACGTTTTAGAAATAACTATATAAAGCTGCCGATTTTGAAGATGATAAATTGGCAATATTTCATTGTACAATTGTGAAGTATGAGCAAAATATTAATATAACTTGAAAGTTTAATTATTCTCTGAGAATTCGGAACTTAGATTACGACATTATTTACCATTTACTATTTTACAATACAAAACATTAATAGAGATTTATAAATTTAAAAGTGATATTCCTTGAGAGACTTGAAAATATTGCATACTTACTTTGGGCCTATCACCCTTGTTATTAGTAACGTAAGGAATTACAACGCGATTTCCGTCAGGAGTAATGAATGTGATAGAGCCAGACTCTTCAACTGCGCCTGCCTGTAAAAGTTGAAAACATATTCTGAATAGTTAACTCTAGTAAAATCCTGTTAAAACTATTCAACAGAATTAACGAAAACAACAATAAGAGATGCAATGGGAGAAAGAAAATTTAATCTATCCTTGTCATATATATCAAAGATAATAAGAAATTTTAAACAGTTAACAGTGGTTAACTTTTCTTTTAAATGTAGCCAAATCCATCAAATCGCGCTCCTCATTTCAATCTTACACTCTTGGATCTAATTTCTAATTCCGACTCTAATAAAATTGCTACTCATGGACAACTTTCTGCATCTTTTTCATATTATGACCTAATTTTTCTTGCATACAAAGTAAAATATATTGTTAAACTAAACTAAACTTAAACCCAAATATATTGTTTTACGTAGATTCAAAAATGTTAGTGAAGGGATTATGTGGGATGATGTGTCAAGTTTAGATTGGTCCCCTATTTACAATTATGACGATATTGACACTAAAGTTGAAAGATTCAACAAAATTCTCATAGATCTTGATGATAAATATACACCACAAAAGGAGTTAGAGATAAAAATTTTTCAGCGCTTTGGCTTTCCGAAGGGATTAAACAATTAATGTCCAAACGGGATAGAACCATTAGATGATATAAAATAAAGTCTTCATATGAGAATTGGTCAACCTATAAAGTTCTTAGGAATCGCCGCATCGTGTGTGTAGGGATGCCAAAAAAAGCCACATTTACGATTCTACAAAAAACTTCAACTCACCATAGGTATGGTGCTTTCTTAGATCTCTCGGTATCAGTAAAGTTGTCAATGATACTCTTACTACTATGGATCTTAATGTGTTGTATCTACACTTTTTTCACTCGACCGGTTTATGTGTATGATATAGAAAAATCATCTACTCTTAGTTATTTGTCTAGTCTTCCTTTGCTTGAATGTACCTCATTTTCTTTTAATCCGGTTGCAAATTCAGAGTTCAGAGGTATGTATAATATAAGTATTGATCTCTCTTCGAATGGCGTGTTTCCGTAGTACTGAAAAAAGGCCCACATTATCCCTCTCTCGAAAACTGCTAATTCATTCTTAGTATCTCATTTTTGTCTATACCCATACTCCAGATTTTTTTCAAATTATTAGTGGGTATTGTTCGAAATCAATTGAGCAATTACCTTTCCTCTAATTGCCTATTGAGTCTATATCAACCGTTTCGTCCTGGACATAGCAGTGTCACCGCTTTTATCAAAATTACAGATAATATACAGTTAACGATGGAAAATAAACAACTTACAGTACTGAAACTATTGAACTTCAGTAGCGCCTTTAATTCGGTTGATTTGGACATTCCCTTAGGCATCCATTTCTAAGTCATCAATCTCTTGATTTAGCTCTTATCTTCGTTATCGCTCGCAACTTTTTCACGCAGAAGATACTTCCTCCAACTGGTGTGACGAAATTCATTCACGAATGATATTTCTTCTCATTATCATCTTTACGCATACGACTTGCAATTTACCGTTATTTTAAGATTGAAAAAGTTACAGAGGCTAAATTTGATCAATAATGATCTCCTGAACCTCTCTTCAAGTGCAAAATTAATTGGGCTACTTGTCAACTGTATTTGTACTGTAATTCATTGTACAATTGTGAAGTATGAGCAAAATATTAATATAGTACAACAGTTTAATTATTTTCTAAGAATTCTCTACTCAGATTACGGCATTATTTACCATTTACTATTTTAAAATATAAAATATTAATAGAGATTTATAAATTTAAGAGCAAGAATTCTGGAGAGACTTGAAAATATTGCATACTTACTTTGGGCTTAGCACCATTGTTATTAGCGATGTAAGGAATTACAACGCGATTTCCTTCAGGAGTAATAAATAAAATAAATAAATAAATAAATATTTCGGACATTTGACACACAACGTCATCTAGTTTCAAACTAAGCAGAGCTTGTGCTATGATAACTAGACTGACTGATAGAATACTTATATACTTTTTTTTTGTAAATACATACATATTATACATAGAAAATACCCAAACTTCGAAACCAATATTTGCAAATCATACAAATATTTGGTCTGACCCGGGAATCGAACCCAAGACCTCAAGCACAGCAGTCACAATCACTACAGCTGCGCCACCGAGGCAGTTAAGTAATGTATGTGAAAGAACCGGACTCCTCAGTTGGGGTTCCCTGTAAAGGTTAAAAATATATATATTTAACAGTTAACTCTAGTAAATTTATGTTAAAACTATTCAACAGAACTAATGAAAACAACAATAAGAGATGCAATATGAGAAAGAAAATTCAATCTATCCTTGTCATAAATGTCAAAGAAAATAAGACATTTTAAACAGTTAGTTGGTTAAATTTTCTTTTAAATGTAGCCAAATTTTAATGTTCTCTATATTACAATTGTATATATGTATCAGTTACATTGTTTAATATATAAAAATGGTAACCAAATATATAATATCACAAAATATATAATAATATATGACAAAAATGGTTATGGCTCCAAAGACAGGAGCCTACTCTGTCTACAGGCCGTGTTAAAGAGGACCGTCTCCTGCATCTATTCCTTGATCTAGCCTTCTAACGTGAACCCCTTAGGGTGTTAGTTGAAGCTAGTTGAGGCTGAGTTTGTTTTGGCTATCAATCCGTTAATAGATACGACAAACGGAACAATGATGCCCCTCCCTTCTGGATATCGTGCACTACAGCCACGTCGGTAATAATAACTATATTATTGTACATAAAAATAAAATCAAGTTCGTGAAAAATAAAGTAAATTACCAGAAGCACAGTAACAGTAAGGAAGTCTGTCCAGTATAAGGCAATACGAATGAGACAACTGCGAGCAGAAAGTGATAACTGTACGATACATGCATCCTGTGAGTCACACTCACTATGAAGTTAGATATTATCATATTCCTGGTAACGTGTAGTACGCTACGTGTAAGCAAGATCAATATGTTCTTCATTAGAAGCACGAGCCCCTGCCTTCCACGTCTCTGTGCTTTGGCCTACCCCTCTTTAATCCTACCTACTCGGCGCATACGCAGTTCAAAGTTAGAAGATAAATAAGTTATTATAAGTAGTTCAACTGTAATTGTAACTGCCGTTGCTTATAAACAATGTTCTACAAACGTATCCCTCTAATGACGATTTGTCGCCCTAAATCGTTAATGACGCTCGTCACAATCTATGGATCGGATTCTTCGGAATTTCGCTTTTTTATCACAAAACCCCGTATCATCTAAGCATTTCAAATAACTAACTAAAAAAATAGCAGCTCCTAGACTTCATACGGTAAAATTCACATTAGTCGTAAAAATCTAGAACTATGCGCATTGACTGTGAAGAGAACCTGAAAAGAATGTCGTTGAAATGACTAATACTGGTCAAATTTAATTTTGATTTGATTTTCTTTTGTTTTATATTATTGTTTTCGTGTACTCTTATATTGTCATCATTGAAAAATTGAACATACTACTATATAAGCCCTACACTTATATATAGACTACTATCAAAAATACATCAATTTTCAATACCGACTTTTTGTATAAAATAATAAAACTATGACTGCATTATACAAGCACATACTGTTATGACACAAATCCTTATGCATCGTCTAATGCTAACCATAAAATATACACCAACAATTAACAGGCAACCTGTTTTTGTTCAGGACACCTACATCTAAACTTCATACTTCATGTTAACTGAAGTTATATGATTTTCATAATTATACAACGTGCTAAGTACGTTATATGTTTTCACACCATGTACTCGTACTTCTACACCACCGCTAGTTACACTGTTGTTAACTGCTATTATATTAAATCTCAGTAAACTGATATTCACACACGTGCAAATATCTGTAAAAACGTTAGATAATTTTATCGTAACATACGGCTTTCTCGACAAAGTTCAAGTCACAGAATCAGCTTTCTGCGAAATAGATGATTGTCGTAACTTATTTGGCTCCCCAGATATGTGCTGGTAAATTATCAAAATACATACAGAATAGACAGATTTTTTCCGGATTGTTAACACTCTTTCAAAGATCAAACAGAGACTGGGATGATACTGATTACATACCGTCGATTACCGGTTCCAGCATGTTCAAAGTGTAAACAATTTAACTCAAAACGAAGGTTTAGTTGTTTATTTCAAAATATTCATGACGGCAATAATTGTAATATATCGCCCGTGGGCTACAAAACTTATCATTTTTAGTGTCTCTTAACAGGTTGCTCACCAATGTAAAGTTCTCTGACATAATATAGTTAGATGATATTAGTACACGACGAATTGAATATAAAGTGTTAAGAAGAAGCACATGTATCTTCTTTTTGAATCTAAAACGGTTTGTGAACAACCTGATTTCGAACGGGAGCGCTCTTCATATTGTGTCTCAGTATAGGGTGACACCTGTAAAACTTGCCTGATAATTCTAGAGACATTTCAAAGAACTTGTGGATGTCCTAGCGTAACGCTGACTATACATGTTAAACACTATAGTAAGATAGCATTCTCATCTCGTTTAAGATTCTTTACGCCTTAAGAAACGACTGACGCACACACGCACGCATGCACACACGTATGCATGCATAAACTCACCCGCACACAAATGAGCACACACACCGTTGCATGAACATATAAGTGCACATACGCTAACATAGCCCATCACACAACACTCAATCTACACTTTTATTTCTCATCTCTATTTCTCGTAACTTTGACGATCTCGTGAGATAAATTCACAAAGTCTTTTTGTTCTCTATTATTATTGTTTTACCATATTTTGTTTTGTCTAGATCTCTGAAACTAATTTAGACACAAGACTTATGTTAATCTAGTAATATTCATTAGAATGAAATCTTTAATTTTAGTTTTCCCCACTTAAATTAGTGTACTTGATGGGTGCAAGATGTAAACACTCAATTTCTCAACATTTTTAATTTGCGAGTAAGAGTATTCACATACTCTCCTCATAATAAATAACTTGTGTGAATAACCATTTATTTAACGATGTTAGGTACCTCTCGTTATAATTTTGAATTATAATACCCATTAATGGTGTTTTGAATCTAAGAATGGTAAATACAAAACTAATAGTAAATTTTCTGTTTTTTCTTGGAATTGATAAGCGGTCACCGCCGCCCATGGTAATGTACTATTATTAATAACTTATGAAAGTATTAAAACACTATTACAAATGACTTGAATGAAAATATTAAAAGTGTAAGCAATATGTGAGAGGTAAGCTGTCCGTAATTATCCATTTCATCATAATTTTCCTTCCTATTTCTAAATTTTAAGTGGAGTCGATTGCTAAAATTCATTTCTAAAGAAAATAATGATATTAAAACATATTAAATTTACTCACAGAAGTAGAATTTTTTAATCCACCTCGAGATCGAGTAGCACCCTTATAGGTTTTGAGTGAGCGATGATTATAATCATTCTGGGCATTATCTTGCCTGGACTTGGTAGAAGCACCTTTCTCTAAATGGGAGATACTTGCGGCTGTGCAAGTAAGAACTACGGCAAAAACAATCAAGAATTTCTGAAACGAGAAATATTTATTTTTAATAGTAAATACACTTTACATTTATTTCGATAGTTATAAAAATTGTAAGTTCATTATCTTGGATATTTTAATTACTATTCATTTCTATTAGGAATAACGAATAATGTGCAAAAGTATTGATTTAACTTTTAATTTGTAATTCAATTGTTGATTCTTAAATTGATCAATTAGTGTTATTACAAACTAAACATGACATGTAAAAGTGTTAAAATGGATCTTACCATTTTGCTTGGAGATATCAACTTTTGTTTCAGTGTGACTGAAATATGTTATAAACGTGTTTATTTATATAGCAACTGGCTTGAATTCAAATGTGGAAGTTGCGTTTCTGTTCAGTTAGTCGTATTGTCAAAGATTAAGCTAAGATTCAGACTGTAAAGAAGTAATTCTTTTTTAACTTACTGTTTATTTTGAATATTTTATTTTAATTTTGAACCAATAAGACCACAATTATTTTAATATAGTAGACGCCTACCATGAAGGTACGAGTAGAAGAGACTTTAAAAACATGTATTGAACATACATAAATATGAATTTCTTTATTTATAAGGTTCAATTCAACTGCTACTGACATAATGATATTTTATCAATAATAGTAAAAATATCAATAGTACCAATAATAGAAAACAGATAGACTCCATTTTATCAGTACCTTATCAATTATAATTATTAACTAGCGTACACTTTAGATTCCTAGAAAACGTTGCGTCGCATGTTCCGTTCTCCTAGAGATGGCTAGAGAAACTCACTCTGAGTTGTGTAACTTTTCAAGCATAAGGTTCCATTTTTTTAAGCAACCACCTTAAAGTTTATGTTACTGGGTGGATGTTTAAAATATTGACCTTTCACTTGGAATATGGTTAAATGTTAGGTAGAATAGTAGTAGTAGCTACCTGTGCGGTCACCAATAGCGTGCTTGTATTGAAAATGTACACTCCTCTAGGCGCACAACATCTGCGAGCGTACCTTAAGGCGGCGTGCTGTCCCCATTACTTTTTGCTGTTTTCACAAAGCATTAATTTGTTCCTACCACTTTTATGCACATTATCTCAACCCAAACTAACGCAAGCAGTGAACGTTATTAATGGAGACTTAACGCAACTTTGCAAGTAGAGTAGTGAAAAAGGATTAAATATAAACCCAAATCAAACCCAGATCATTATAGTGGGTAGTTTTAAGCTGCACTGTACAATACACTATCAGCACGTACCAGTTGTTTGCTGCAGTTTAGTTGTTTCTAATAGCGAAAACCTCAAATCATTATTACCTTCATGTTTGGATAGTTTCGCTCTAAACTCAAGTGGCTATCGATACGCTTTCGCCGCTATCTGCATAATCTTTATCTTTTATACAGTGTTCTGTTTCATCCTCACACACCTGCTTATCTCAAAGAACGTTTTCCGTTCTTAAAAAACGATCTGAGGTTATCGACTAATTTAAAACTATAAATGCCAAAACATTCTACTCAGTTTGCATATATTTTTTTTATTGTGCAGGCAGTAAGGCTTTGGAATAATTTGCCTGAAACAATCCGACAAGCAAATACCTAGCCTGTTTTTAAAAAGCTCGTGATGAATTACTATTTGTCACTGTAAATGCTTTTATTTCAGTTTATATAGTAAATATATATATGTAGGTATATATGTGTACATGCATTTGTGTAGGTATATTTATGTGTATTGGTATACGTGTAACAGAAAAGGGTGTATTATTGTGTATGAGTCTCTATTCATATTTAAATACTCTCATTACAATGTGTTACTTGGGTGTCAAGTACCCTAAAATATTCAAACACCTGATTTCCGTGTGCAGGTTGTCTGGAAAAAATCGCCGTAAATGATTAGGGCCACCGATTGTTACATTTATACATTTTGTAACTCATTTCTTCTTTTGTTTTGTTTATGTATTCAATAAAGAGAAATAAATAAATAAGTAAATAATTTACGAATATGCTTTGGAGCTAAATTCATCTCTGTTTAAATACTTTGTTGCTTTATCATTGTCCCTATCCAAAGTTTTATTGTTCGAATAGGCATTTAACCTAATTTATGCTGCGCGTCTGCATGGCTTGCGATTACAATTCAAGGTTAAACTTCTTATACTAAAAACATTTTTTTTTGACTGAAATGAAATGTAATCATATCCAGGTAACACGGTAACATTGATAAAATGTATTGTTAGACTACAGTTACAATGTGATTTACGATAATATTTCCGTGATCTTCTCTTGAAACAGTCTAATTGTGTAAGAGGCTTCTACACTAAGAGAAGTTCTGCTATTTACGATCGTCGGCGTCAGTATCGTTAGTACACTGTAACTTGAAACTTATCATTTGTAATTTTAATCATTGCATTGCTGAAAAAAATACAACAACATCGATGAATATTGGTAACAGTAATTTTAAACAATCATTTATTATGCTGGAATAGGCACCATACAAGATGCGTGATACGACAAGATGAATTTTTAGCTATACGTAGCGCAGCACTCAATTGCTATAAATAATATAACAACAAAGTTTTTTGGAAAGACATTTCTAAACCTGCAAACTAATTTCATACTAAACTCATATTGAATGGATAATCGTGGTACATAAATATATATTTGTTAATATATGATGATTACTTGTATTTTATTTATTTTTTTGCATTTAAGGGATGATTTAACTTAGCTTACAGAAACCTGTATAAAATAAGTTACACCATATAAACATTATCGGGTTCCGGCATAGATACTGCACATGAGCTTTGTAGTCTACTAACTTCTCCACTGTATGTTATGGGTACCAAACCAGTATAACCGGCTACCTCGTGCCGTTTCCTCACTGCGCCACCGGCACGCTCCCACTAGTCAGGCAATTAGTCTGCTCAACTTTCTGATTGCTCAGTGTCCGGTTGTCGACATATCCTACACCAAATTCAGTACTTTTTTAAATTTTTGTATTGTATACAGTGAGCATTTGATTAAAACCATAAATAAATATATTTCATGAGAATGACCAAGAATCACAAATGGTTCACATATTATTTTTTAACTCCGTATCATACATGCCCAATAAAGTTAAATTTGTCTCATGTTACGCTAATAGACAGACAGAAATATCAACTAATATTTTTAAAGTTTGTTATTCAAACGGCACTGTATGTTTTTATTATAGAAATATAATTAAAGTAATAGTTAAAAAAAATATTAAAAATAAATTATTCATTTTTTAGTCGTGTAATCCAAGAAATGAAAATAATCGTATGAAAGATTAAAAGCCATTTAATTATCAGTCATTCAGTTCAGTCACATTTATTTATTAATTTAAATATTTGTACGATTAGTTGCTTTTTGGCGCCAACATGCTGAGCTGAAGAAGTTTTGAGTCGGAGAATATAAACTTCAGGCTAAAAGTAACTTAGACTAACATAAATTCTTGGAGCTCTCGAGATCCTTTGATCTAAATAATATTGAACGAAGTGTATAATTCATTTATCAGGTGTATCAGTACAATATCTTCCCTTTGAGACCTGATTTATTACACACTCTGAAATATTTTTCAATCTAAACTTTTTAGAACACGTTTGGGAAACGTACACATTTTTAAAATTAGTGGTTTAAATTGGTGTAAATCGCGAGGGAAATGACTACGAGGCTATTGGTGCTGGTTTAATCTTTAGTATGTGTGTTCCATTTTACTCTTACATTATTATGTTAAAGTAGGATCATTGTACCGGTTAGGTGATCACCTTCAGTAGGCGACTACTTGACAGACTGAGTTCTTTTGAATCACGATAATATAATTTATAGAAGAAACGTTAACGAAAAAGTAATCTTATGCTTTTTTGTTTTGTTTTTTTAGTTTGAAACAAATAACTTAGCGCAGCACCAAAAACACAATTATTAATAGGCGAGTGGATTATGTACAGCTTAATGAAAAATAAAAAGTAGCGCAATCCTCTCGGATACCACTTACTGGTGGTTATATCTGAATCAATTTGACCAAAAACCTCACGCCATCTCAGGGCCTAGTAACTGGGTAACCAGTTGTAGCATAGAAAATAAATTCCAGGAACCCCGACGTACCTCGGGCCTACCATCTACCGCTTGCAGATGACCTGAGTGGAAACCCCAATGTTTCCTTTCTCTTTCTCAGAAGGACTTGCAAGTAGAGGGTAACAACCGCTGCTGCCACCAACCTTTTCAGAGAGGTTTACTTCCTCCTAACCCTCAAAGTTTACGACTTGATCGTATGATAGTCTACAAAAGATCACTGTCCGCTATCTTTGTCCACTACCTTTGGTCAAAGCTTGCAATTGAGGACCCGTCCACCCCCTAACGTTCTCTCTACTGTGCCCTCCAACAAACGGAGAGAAATGCGCAAAGCCTCCGAACAACGTAAAAGAGTTCATTTCCACCTTGGCCGGAATTGTCTGTAGAAGGCAACGTCCTCCCATTTAGCGAAAGAGACGCTGTCATCTTCATTTCCCAGGGTGAATAACACATCTGGATGTCGTAATAGCAGCGGTTTTTGGATCCCTCCTATCTCAGGCGCAGAGTAGCACACCGTGTGGATTTAGTCGGTCCGATTCCGACACACCACCCCGCCGTAAGCCCCGGTGGGGTGACGGCCCAAGGGGGTTTCCACACGATAGAAAAAAAAAGGTGAATAACACATTATTTCTTTTATTTAGTCTAACAAAAATGTACCACAACAAATTTAACACATTTAAAATGGACATATAAAAAGACAAAATTACAATAAAAAATGAGCTTCACAAGAAAATATCATTACGTGACGTCATGTCAAAATGTGTTTATTCAAGATATTGCGGCAAATATGTAATTCATATTTGCTGCCATATCTTAACAAAACATTACCACCGTAGGGATGAAACAAAGTGTGCAGACATTGTAAGTGTAGTTTGTAGAAGTAACGACAATATAAACAATCAACCTGACGAAGTGAGGATAGTCCCACTTTGCGTGACACGAAGGCGTGGTTAAGCTCATACCAGTCTACTCATGACCACAAGCAGTATAACCCGTTCAAAACGTCAGGAACCTTTTTAAATAATTTTATCGCGGCTAAATACCGCAGTGCAACAAAACTGTGTTTGTGTAAAAATCGCGAAGATCTAAAAATAATTACGTAACCCATTATTTTTTTTATAAAATTTAAGATATCTGTTAAAGATATATAACTCCGTAATATATTATTTTGATCTATATCGTAAACTTAAGAAATTATTTGCAATGCGTTTATTAAATCGCGCTTAGACAATAAATAAGATAAAGTTGTTAGAATCGTGTTTTGACGGTTCTAAAAGATCTACATAAAATTCAGCAATGATATATGTCTAACTCTTGAGGATCTCCTGTCACTCGGATTCTCACAATCCTTAGTGACAGTTCATTTATCTTTTAAGTGCAACATTTCATCTTTTAGAAAAATGAAATACGATATTAGTTTGCGTAATTTTTAAGCTACCTACTTAGATAGATTATGCATTTAGTAAGTCAAATTTACATAAAACTTACTACATATTAAATATTTATGAATTAAACTTGCCCACAGCCTCTTGGATTAACGCAAATAAACAGAAGGTTTCTCAGAGAACTGGGGTTTCTGTTTAACTATAAATTTTATTGTATTTTTACTATAAAAATTCACAACGCATGTTGAAACGCAAACTATAAAAATATCAACTATCTGTCTATTAGTGTTATATGAGATAAATTTAACATCATAGAGTATGTATAGTATGGAGTTTAATACAATACGTTAGCTACTTGTAATTTTTTTTCATTCTCATCACAAATATGAATATACCTACCTAGCAATTGTTTACATGAAAGATAAATTAGCACAACTTATATTTGCATAATCCAAATGTGACTTTAATATAGAGGTTTTGGAGCCGCTCCAATTTGTTTAATTTTTTAATTTGGCATAATTCCCAAAACTTATGTAAAATCTTCCTTACGTACATAGATTATTACAAATATCTCAATACAGTGGACCTCCAGTAATTCGTCAAACGTTTTACAGGGTAGTGTCAAACTATCGCATTTGTCGGATTATAGAGTACTACCTAAGACCCCAGAAGAGTCAAATTCAAACTACGCAATCGGAATTAAAACAATACCTACACTTCAAGCACAAGTTATAACCTGTTCAATCATGCTCGATCTACATTAGCGAAATTTGTTTGATTGATGTCTGATTACGGGGAGGTCCGGATTAGACAAGGGTCGGATTACTGAGAGTCCACTGTATTGCTTCTTCTTCTGTATTTGTATCTACAAAATATGAATCTAACATGCATTTAAAGCTATGTAACTATAGTCAACACTAACATATATAGTAATTCTAACATAACACATACCGTGTAACATCTAGAATCACATAAATTTAAGACAACAATATCATTTTATTAACCCTTTTAGTTTAGTAATGTAGATTTTTGTTCCACCACTTTCCAGTCAATATGAGTTACATGATACACAGATTGAAAAATGTTTTAACAAAAAATTTGGAACTTAAACCTATTTAAAGCAATTTTATGCCACGCTCTGCATACCTATTATTATTACATTATGTAGCTCGTTATTTAGTAGCATAATAACTGATACCTCGAAATTTTTGAAAACTGTTACCAATATCCATCGATATCATTGCAATTTTGCCAACAATATAGGATTAAAATCAGAAATCATAAAAGCCATCTACCTAGTCTTGCCATAAATATTGTAATAAAGAAAAAAGAAAATTGTTAACTGCAAATAACATTTATTACTTTTACAGTGTGTCAGTTTAATACATAAATATAAAACAATTAAAAATATAAAAAGCTTATTCGAAGTGGTCTCCATTGGCTGCAATACAGTCCTTTAAACGATGAGGCCAGTTATCAATAGAAGCACGCACTCTTTCCATGGGAAAATTCTTCACTGCCAATCGTATAGATTGTTTTAGGGACTCCAAATTATCATGGCGTTTAGAGCAAGCTGTACTCTCTAAAACTGACCACAAATCATAATCCAGCGGATTAAGATCGGGACTAGACGACGGCCAGTCTTCAGCTCTGATGAAGTCCGAAACGTTCGATTCCAACCAAGACTGCGTGGACCGAGCTTTATGACCCGGCGCCGAGTCTTGCTGGAAGGACCATACTTGGTTATTGAACATGGTGATGTTAAGGGGCTTAACTACCTTCTCAAGAATGGTATCTTGATACACTTGTGCCGATATTTTGATACCTTTTTCACAAAAATATGGCTCAGTCACTCCTTCATAGCTAACACCCCACCAAACCATCACTGAAGTCGGATAATGTCCACGTTGCACTCTGTCGACTAATTGGGAAGCTTCCTTAGAGCTTTGAGCATAAATACGGTCATTTTGTTTGTTAAAATGTTGCTCAATTGTAAAAATTTTCTCATCCGTAAACAAAATTTTTCTGTGACCTCCCTTTGCGTACCGCTTCAGTAGTTGTTTCGATTTTACCACCCTATTCTTCTTTAAATTATCAGTTAAGAAATGGCCAGTGCGTCTCTTATAGGCTGCAAGTCCTAAGTCATCTTTTAAAATACGCGACATGGTTCTAGGTGCTATCTTCATTTCCCGAGATAAAATCTTTTGCTTTCGGACAGGATTTCTTCGAATTCTTTCCCTTACTGCTTTGACCACCTTTTTCGTACGAACACTACGTGGACGGCCAGATCTTTTTCTGTCACAAACAGAGGAGGTCTCATTGTACCTATTAATAGCCCGGTACACAAACATTTTACTAATACCAAGTGTATGGAGAGTTTTAAAAATTGCATTTGGCTCCATACCTACTTTGTGTAATGCTATCACAGCGATTCGGTTCTCTTTATCACCCCACACCATTTTAATATCGCAAAATATTTTACAATGTATTGGCGCCAAAATGAGAAAACACAATGAACAATCGTATAAAAATGACAGATTCGAAATTCAAATGTAATATTTTTTTATAATTAAGTGTAACAGTATTTATGGCCAGACTAAGTATAGTAAAATTATTCGTATTGATGCGTGTAGATAGAGTTTTCAACTGTTTTATTTATAATCGTATATAGAGATTCAAAATGTTGTTACATATTAAACACATCGGAGCTATCCATTTTTTAAGCACTCATTAAAATGACATTCTTTACTTAATATAAAACTATTAAGCTCCATTTAATTTAATTGTCTTACAAGTTTTTAAGTGTGTTATACCGGTGTATATATATGTAACAAAAATAACATACAATATTACAATAATAGCTGTAATAACAGAAATAAAAATAAATAAATAATTACAAATTACGAATATAGTATTTCTAGAAAATTAGCAACAGTTTTAATCCCCAAATAACAATTTTAATTTAGGACATGCTATGTAAATACGAGTACATATAACAGAAAAGGACAGAATAGAAAAAAAAATTGCCAAGCAAATTTTTTGTAAAATTACCTTGAAAACTCTTTATTTTGATTGTTGGATTTGTTTATGGTATTTTTGGGTGATAGTATATTTTTCTACGATTTCCTCGTAGGATAATATAAAATGAAACACAACATTTGGGTTTTCAAATTCAATAACTGAGAATTGGTAGCACTGCTAATTGAATAGTAAAACTGTATGAGCTGGCAGCTAAGTGAATACCAGTCTTCTGGTGCATATTTTTATATAGTAGATCTTAAAACTAGTTTGAAATATTTCATAACCATGTTCACGTAAAATCTTAAAAAAGTCGTTCAAGTTATCAAAACCTCTTTAATGTCTGCAATGTTTATAATGTTGTATAGTCTGATAAAGATAAATTTAAATCTTAAAGGTTAACGAGTATTACATATCAATAGACTCCAGCAACTTAACGATGTTACTAACAATTCTGGACGAGTACTATGTAGATCTGTTTCTGACCAAATTACCTTCTAATGGCGTGTATGCTGTAAACTCTTTATGTGGTGTAAACATCACACAATACATGTACATAGATAGTTTACACAGTTAGATGATACTGTAATTTGCCAATGTAGTAATCATACTGATTTATTAAAAAAGCTATAGTAAAAAAAAAATGGGAAAACTGAATTTTGGCTTTTTGAACCTATATCATAACTGTGCACATAACTTGTTTTACTGTTTTAATTTAAATATTGATAATTAGTCTTGATTGTTGTTCTCCGCGAAACACTTTCTCATCATGCGGTTTTTCAAGCAATTTGCTGGGCTCTGAGTCGTGACTCAGTGCCGCGTAAACTTGACGTTCAAAACAAAAGTTCATTAAGAAGTTAAATTATAATAACAAACTAAGAAACAATTATGATAAAATAGTTAAAATTTTACACAGGCATAAATAAATTACTAGTAGTATCAAATACAAAATTACGTATAAAAATATGTAATTTTATTTTCTGGTATCATTTAATAAAATTATGAATTGAATATTTAAATTGAATAATTAAATATTGATTTGTGTACGTATTGTTTTATTTTTATTCGTTTTAAAGAATTATATTTGAATTTATAATATTTTAAAGAATATCTTGTGATAAAATAAAAAAGCTTAAAAATTTCCTGATTTTACGAAAAAGGTTGTTTTTTTTTATTATATATAAACCTACCAAAGTGACTCTATTCTGCCTGATGGAAAGCGTGAATAGAATCCAAGGACGGTGGTCGCCATACTCACTGTGAATATTTCGACCCACGCTATGGCGGAATAGTGAGATGATTTTTCACACCCCGTTTAAAGGACCTGAGATCGTGGCGAGTGGGAGGGTGTTGCATCTTAAAAAGTCAAATATATCATTCCCCTCTTTGGTGACTAAAAACAAGAAAGCATATAGTAGAGAGAGTTAACATCGAGGACCATCGAGATTCTCACTGGTGGTTACGGTACCCCTTCACTTAACAAATTTAAGATATTGAACTTCAAGTTACTGCTTGCAAGTGTGTTACTCACTTTTTGCTGCCCGTATCGGAGATCACCAAACATCATCAACAGTGTAGATAATCACAAATAAAAACACAAAGATTTTTTATATATTGTGTGATTTGTCCTTTGCCGTAGTCAAGAATACAAATTGTGCAATGAGCACTTCAAAGTGTCAGCGCAGTAGTTCATAAGTAAGCGAGGAAAATTCTGCTATAGACAGGTATATGTCCAGGTTTTAAATATTTCTGATGAAACGAGGAAAATATTAGGATAAATACGACAGTTCGATCTTCAGTACTACTTTATTACCTTCATGCTAGTTTTACATTTACTAAGTGATGTGTCTTTAGAGTTCTTATTGACTTAAGGTAGACTAAGGTTTTATAGCTTTAGAAGCGTGAGCAGCAGTGTTGGCAAGACCAAGTACGGTAGCCGCAGGAGTTAGTGAGGCACGAAGAGGTTGCTACCCTGATAATTAAAAACACGTTTCAGTAATAACTCTGTAAAACTCCTTAATAAATTGACAACATTTCAGTGTAGAATTATGAAGTACGAACAAAAATTTTTTTTTTTTTAATATGTTTACGATTCAGTTCTCTTTGGTAAACATATTAAACAAAATATTGAACCATAACACACAAAAAATATTTTACAAATACTAATACAGTCCGTGTGATGACGGATTAAGAGTTCGTAGTGTTACCAATCCTATTCATCCCGTGGGTGTCGTCAAAGGCGACTAAGGGAACAAAGTATGCAAGACAACATCATTACAAACAGAAGGAAAACTTGAAACAAACCCTATACCAACCCGTCTGGCCAGCGTGGTATAGTAGGCCAAAACTTCCTTGCTAAAAGGAGGCCTATGTCCAGCAGTGGACCATAAAAGGCTGTTGATGATGATGATGACGATGAATAATACGGTACAATAATACAATTGCCTTGGTAGCGCAGTGTTAGCGTACGGGACTGCTGTGCTTGAGGCCTTGGGTTCCATTACCGGGTCGAACTAAATGTTCACATGATCAGCAAATATTTATTTCAGAGTTTAAGTGTTTTCTATGAATAATATCTATGTATGTATTTACAAAAAAATAATTTATACGTATTTATATCAGTTATCTTGTGCCCATAGTATAAGCTCTGCTTGGTTTGAGACTAGATGAAGTTGTGTGTCAAATGTCTGAAATATTTATTATTAATGTTATTATATTATTATTATTGTTTTCTAAGGAAATGCTACTCAGGTTACGATATTATTTAACAAATATGATTTTAAAATACTAAACATTGATAGAGATATATAAATTTAAGAGCGAGATTTCTTGACAGGTTTGTAAATATTACGTGCTTACCTGGGGCTTAACACCATTCTCATTAGCGATATCAGGAATTTCAATGGGATATCCTTAAGGAGAAATGAATTTAATAGAACCAGTGCACTGAGCCGAGCTTTTCTGTAAAAGTTAAAAATAATCTTAATAGTTAAATCTAGCAAATTCATACTAACACTACTCAACAGAACTAATGAAAACAACAATAAGAGACACAATATGTTAGTATACATTGCTTACACGTTGTTTAATATATAAAACATAAACAAAATACATACTTAAAATTAAAAAAAAAGATGATTAGGGTTCCATAGACGGGAGCTTCCAAAGTATTAACTTCAGCATCTAACCCAGCTTTCTAACGTGAGCGTCTCAAGGTGTTAGTCGAGGCTCTTGGCCATCAATCTGTAAGTAGATACGACTAGCGGAATAATGATACCCCTCCCCTTTATACACTGTACTGGACAGTCGTGTTAGTAATAATCACTGTAATATTATGTATAAAAATAAAAATAAGTTCGTGAAAAATAAAGTGAATTACCAGAAGTACACCAGCAATAAGGAGGTCTGTCCAGTGTGAGACAATAAAAACGAGACAACTACGAGGAGAAAGTCACAACTGTACGTCATACGAATCCTGTATGCCATGTCCACTACAAGGTTGGATATTAGCCCACCCATGGCAACGTGCAGTGCGACACGCATAAGCAAGATCAATATATTCTTCATTAAAGACACGAGCTCTCGCCTTGTCTCTGTGTCTCCGTACTTTGGTCGAGCCCTCTTAACCCTTCCTACTCGGTGCATACGCAGCTCATCGTTCGAAGATAGCCAAGTTATACTTCAACTGTTATTATAAATGATGTTGCTTATATACAATGTCAACGCACAAGTACACACATACACACAACCATGCACACACAAACACACAATAACAGTATATATTCCAAATTGGGATACTAAAAACAAAAAAAGAAAACAAAAGAACCTAAACATATTTCTTGCGGTGGCGTAGTGGTAGCGAGTGCGACTGCTTTGTTTGAGGTCTCGGGTTCGATTCCCGGGTCAGATCAGATGTTTGTATGATCTGCGAATTTTGTTTCGGAGTTTGGATGTTTTTACGTGTAATATGTATGTATTTAAAAAGAATAATAGTAGAAGAGACAAAAAAGAGAATTATAAGTTTGCTATCAGTCTGTCTAGTTATCATGTTGCGAGCTCTGTTTGGTTTGAAACTAGATGGCATTGTCGAAAGCTTTCGCCACGTCAAAGAAGAGGATTCCTGTGAACAGGTTGCGTTGAAGCCGATCGCTGGTGTATTCAACGATGCGGTGGACTTGGTGGACGCACGAGTGTTCGGTTCGGAAACCGAATTGCTCGTGGGGGACGAGATGATTAGCATCGGCATACGCTTTCAGCCTATTGTAGATTAGACGCTAGTATAGCTTGCCTAATTCTTTAAGCAGACTAATCGGTCTATAACTAGTCGGTTCGGACTTTGGTTTGCCAGGTTTGGGTATCCCAATAACAACGGCTTCTTTCCATTGTTGTGGAAAGATGTTGTTTTTGAGCGCTGCGTTGAAAATGAAGGTCAGAAGGACCAGTAGCCTCTCCGGAAAGAGTTTTATTACCCTGTTTGTGATACCGTCCGAACCGGGCGCCTTGCGAGCGTGTAGGCCCTTGACGATCGTTTTAACTTCTTCGGGGGTGACCGTGTCTAGGTCTTGTTCGTCTGTCCCCGTCGGCGTTGAAGCTAGTGTTGATGTAAGAAGTGAGGTTATGCGCTCTACTTCCGAATCAACTTCGGCTATTTGGTCTGAGTCGCAGTGTATTACGCTGGGCGTGCACTGATTCTCTAGACTCTCGGCCAGGCACTCTGCCTTTTCGATATTGTCGAAGGCCGGTGGAAGGTTAGGTCGGCTTAGAGGAGGCATACAGGTGATGGTGTCTCTCTTAAGCGAGCGGGATAGTTGCCAGAAGGCAAGGTGGATAGGTTCGAGGTCTTGTAGTGTCCTATCCCACCTGTCTTGGCGTATTTGATCGATGCGCGACTTGATCGCTCTTTCTAAGCTTCGTAACCTGATCCTGTTGGCTTCAAAGTCAAAGTCAAAGTCAAATTCATTTATTCATTTAGGTCACAAAAGACACTTATGAACGTCATAAAAAAAACAATAAAAGATGAAAGATGAACAATCTGTCGATTAAAATTACAGCTAGCTGGGTTCGCAGATTGTTCATGGTAGAGTGGTGAGAAAAGAACCCAGGAAAGAAACTCACCACCACTCTTTTAACTCAAAATCTTTTAAATATTAAACTAGCAGTTACATTCACAATCATAGGTCTTAAAAAAAGAGCAATTCATTTCCAAACATCTAAATCTGTGACATAGTCTGAAACTGAGTAATAAGCCTTTTTGGACAACCTCAGCTTAACAAATTTCTTAAATTTACTAATAGATAATAATACTATGTTGTTTGGTAATTTGTTATAAAATTGTATACATTGACCCACAAACGAATTCGATATTTTATGGAGCCTAGTAGTGTGCAAGGCAAGTTTATTTTTATTTCTTAAATTAAATTGATGGAGATCACTATTTTTCTTAAATTTACACAGATTTTTATGCACATACAAAAGATTCTCGTAAATGTATTGTGAGTGTAGTGTGAGAATGTTAATTTCTTTGAATCTGTTTCTTAGTGACTCACGCGGGCCCATCTTATAGATAGCCCTAATAGCTCGTTTCGCATGGATATCTGTCATAGGCTCGTACGGCGGCGTTCTTCCGCCTCAGCAGCTCACGTACGTCATCGGGTAGGTTCCAGCGGCGATCGTTCGTCGCTGGTGCCTCCCGAGTGCATTCGTTAATTAACGATTGCACGTGTGCTGTGAGGGAGTCGATCGCCGTCGCGGTGTCCTCTTTGCTGGTTATGTAGTCGGGTATCCTGTCTAGATGCACGGACGAGGATGCCTCGAGTTTGGTCCCGAGGCGCCTCCAGTCCGTGATTCGTCTAGTGGGGGTACGATGACCTGTGTCGATGGGACCCAGTCTGGGTGCGAACTCCATGACCACAGGTCTGTGGTCAGAAGTTAACTCGTGTAGCACCTCTACTGAACACAAACGTAGGTTTATGTTCTTTAGGAGTGCCACGTCCAGAATGTCGGGTCGGTGAGACACGATGTGCGGATAGTGGGTCGGTTCGAGCTAGTCTAGTCGAGAGCGACTCCAGGGCTCTGCCTTTGGCGTTGGACTGGTGACAGTTCCAGAGGGTGTTTTTGGCGTTAAGGTCGCCGCCGATTATCACGGCGTCGCTCAGTTCTAGCAGTGCTCGGAGGTCGCTCTCGAGTAGTTGCCGATTGGGTGACAGATAGGCTGAAACTAGAGTGATCGATTGGTGTCCGGTCATGCCTATTCGACAGACCGAAGCCTCGATGCTAGTCAGCGCAGGCGGATCCATAGGTACGCAGTGAAGGGACCTTTTGTAAAATATGAGAGTTCCCCCTTGCGCAGAGTCAATCCTATCGTTGCGGACCACAGAGTAGTTCGCAACGTTTGGGTTTCTCTGCGAGGGTTTCAAAAAGGTCTCTTGTACGAGTAATATGTCGAGTTGGTGTGCCCTAAGAAAAACGCCAACTTCATCTCGTTGCCTACCGATGCCGTTGGCGTTGAAGTACCCTAGCTTGAGTGATCTGGTTTTGACTCTGCGTGTTGGTGTGCAATCCATTATGGGTTGCATTTAAACGCGCCTAGCGTCTCGAGTACGCTCGAGTACCTAATGCTGACACTGAGGAGGGCCAACGGATTGCCCTCGTTTTGGCGAATTAGGTTAGCGAGCTGGCGTAGCTCGCTAAAGTCTATCGCACTCGCGAACCTTGCCACTAGGGATAGGTCCGGGTCGATAGTTTGCGGTAGTTGATTGAGAGGGCTCCTATAGTCGACGACGAGCGGCTTGGGCCCTCCCTGGAGAGGCTTTGTGGGCCGCTCGACAGGGGCTGCCTTTGCGGGTACTGGGGCCGGTATGGGGGCCTGCATCGTCTTCCGCACGGGCAGAGGTGGGAAGGTCTCCTCCGTCTTCCTGGGAGTGGCCCAGGCGTTCGTCTTCGGCAGAGGAGCAGCAGTAAAGCTCCCCCCAGTCCCTGCAGCAGCAGGGACGACTGGGCGGGGACGCTGAGGTCTTTTCGCCTTGGGGGTTTTAGGCGCCTTCGGGCAACCTCTGTAGTTGGCGGGGTGGCCTGTTTCGCCACACAGCACGCACGCGACTGGCTCAGTGACCTCCTCGACTTCTCCTGGACGTAGATCGGTGGTGGGGCGGGGGTCTTAAGATGTCTAGAGAACATTGTTTCGCATTCCATTCTCCTAGAGATGATTAGAGAAATTCATTATGAGTTAATGACACGTGTGTTATGTAGATAATTCAGTCAATTATACTTTTCAAGAATGAGGCACATATTATTAAGCAGCCACCATTAAAATTTATGTTACTATGTTGATGTTCAAAATATGGACCTTTTATTCTCTGCTACATCTGTACTTGTATAATCATTGCTCTTATCCAAAGTGATATTATTAAATTACGTAATATATAATCTAATTTATGCTGCACGTGTAGTAGGCTTGCGACTACAATTCAAGGTTAAGATCCTTATACTAAAAATATTACATTTTTTGTTAATAGTCAAATGTAATCATAATCAGGTAATATGGTGACGTCTATAAAATATATTATTAGACTATATTTAGAAGGTGATTTATGATAATATTGTCTTGCTATTCGCTTGAAACAATATATTTGTGTAAGAGGTTTCGCCACTCGAAGTTCTACTATTTATAATCGCCGTCGTCGGGTGGTTATCATTAGTACACTGTAACTTGAAACCAGGTAAATTATATTATATTGAATGAATAAGTTATTGTTTGTATAAATTTAGAAATACGCTTTTAGAGATGAATTAAAGCAATCAGAAGAATTCTTAAAATTTTCGTCGATTTTTTGATTTAGGCTTCATGAATATTTACTAGGATGTAGTTGCCTATGTAAATTAATGCTTTTTACTGCAAACAAAAAGTGACTGATGTTATTGCTTGAGATTAACCAGCCATATATTTATTTACGTGTGTTAGTTGTGTAATATTCACGTTTTGAGAGTGTTATAATTCAGTAAGGTCAATTATGGTGGATTCACTTGAAAGACATCACAGGATCCTTTCATACCGGCTGACACATCAGATCCGCAAGGTGCCAACGCTTAAGTGTTACTACTACGATGAACAGATCGTGGACACAGCACTTCACGCGCTAGTAGGTTGCCCGACATAGTTGGAGAAGAGGCCTGACCTCATCTTCCACTGGAGTGAGAATTCTCTTACTTAGTAACATGATTACGGCCATGATGCGAAGCAAAAGTGCGTAGAACTCCACCGTCTCTTTCTATAAGAGAATTATGCTTGTGAAGGATATAACGGAGCGGGACCGCGAGAGTTCTAAATGTCTCCCGTACCAGGTATTGCAAAAGATTCGGGCAGTGGAGATCGCTAAACGATCACCGTACTCTATAAGTGGAGGCCTGGGGGTAGCAGATAAGGCCATCTGTCATCCTAGCAGAGGTAGGTTACGGTGGTGATACGAGCACTACAGACTGCGCACGCTCTTTTGGGAGCAAAAAGGGAATATCGGGGTTTTTACACGGGAGAGGGCCATCTGTAAGCCGTAGGTGGCCCAAAGTACTTCGGGGTTCCAAGAATTTCCTTACTAGGGTGCACCTGGTTCTCTGGTTACTGGTACCTGTGACGGCATGCGGTTTTTGGCCAGTTCGAGTCCAACATACATACCCGCTGCTGATATCCATGCGGATTCGAGCACGGGAAATAAATAAATATTATGTGTCCCACCGATAGTCAATTTAACTTAAAAGAAGTACATTCCTAATATTTACTTTATTAGGAAAATTCTAAATTCAATTTAATACAATTAAAATTGTTGTTTTTTGGTAACTCCTTAGTTTAATATCGAGATTTTAATGATGTTTGTTGTGATGCATATATTCACAGGTTAGATATAAAGATGTACTAAAGAGGTCAAATTATCATTTTATATCAAATTAAGTTCGATCACATTTATGTTGCAACTCTAATGTATTTCTAAAAGTAAAAACTTGTAATTGGCTTTCCGGTGATTGTGAAAGATGATAATAGAGTATCTTATAAATAGATTTTAGTCCGCCATGTACTAAATAAGTAAATAAAATTAAAATACAGCTTTATCGTTCATTAACATGTTGTATATTCATTTATTTGTTTAGTTTAATTATAACCAACAGCTATGTGAAAAAAGAAATTTTGCAAAAGTATGAAGTAGCATAGTGTTACACTGACTCATAGATGACCTACGTACGTACGTGGTGCTTACCTACGTACATATGTACGTGGTGCTTACCAAGTTCACAATAAATAACATATTTATATGTTTACGTATATACTATACTTTACTATACCATACCTTTAAGATTTACTTTTTTTAAACTATACAGCATTATAAATATTACAGAAACTAAAGAGGTCTTGATAACTTGAACAATTTTTTTTAAGATATCAAATATATAGATTTCATATATAGATTTCAAACTAATTTTATGATTTACTGTATAAAATATGCATCAGAGGACTGTTATTCATTTTGCTGCCAGCTCTTAAGCTTTTATTTTTTAATCAAAAATGCTACTAATTTTAGGACAAATTCTTGGCATCTTTTAATTGTGTTAAAATTTGATATTCAATAATTATGTTCTCGTCTATTGTGTTCTAAACTTGATATTACTCTACTAGAAAATTATAGTAAAATATATTGCCGTGTGAGCCGATAATGGTTGTAAGGTATAACTTGTATGAAATAGAAAAGATTTTTTGACATAAGCATTAGTTTTGAATGAAGTGACATTCAAAATCGTTCCTATTAAGATAATATACAGAAGTGTAGATCGACAGTATTATAAATGATCATCATTAATATCATCATCTAAGAATACGCCTCCCCCAAGTTATCAAGTCATCATTATCCACTAAATACGTAGTGACTTACATTGGTATATGGTACGAGTATAATGTGGGGTGTTGGGCTAGAAAACCTCCACGTGGTGCACCCTGGTAACGTTGGCGATGGTGATGTTTATCACCGCCAACGGCTAATATTCTAGCACGAAGAGGAGGCCATTTTCTTAGGCCATTCCAACAGGAGAGATAGATAGGAGATTTAATCTTCCTGCCACCGTCGTCATATCGTAATCTCGAGATGGGTGACGTAGTTACGTCTCACGGCTCTACTCGGGGATGAGGGTCTTGGCTTAACCGCCTGGACTGCGAGGAAGAAAACCTCTATAAAAAATTACCCCGAATCCTGTGTTCTGGTGCGTGACCAGGGGATGCATGGCTGATGGGTAGTTCAGTCGTAAGCGCACTCCCAGCCGGGGCACCTGCGGACCCCTCGGTTGGGAATAAATTTACGCTTGCCCGGGTACTGGGGGATCTCTGCCCGGGTCGACCATTAATTCTCCCCCACGCGTGGGATTAAATATGGAAAACAATCAACTAATACAAAATAAAGAAAACAAGGATAGAAAGAAGGAGAAAAAGGAAAACGGAAGCAGTAAGCGAAAGCAAAAAAATTTAAGGACGGACGCCATCTCTTCTAATGAAGAGAACGTATTGGTCGGGACACCTATCTCGGAGAGGCTCCCAGAAGTCTTTCTGGCTCCTGGGAGCCCAAGAAAATCGGAACGATTACGTTCCAGATCGGCTAATCCGACGGACGGAGGTAACTCCAGTACAACTATGGACGTACTGGAGTCGACAGTCACTTGCGCCAAATTCTTGACGCAGTGGGGCATATGCTGGACGGGCGTCTCGCGAGCCTGGAGGCGAGATTGCCTCCAGCCCCCATTGTTCGGCCGCCGCTCGCTGCCGATAAGCGAAAGGTCACATTAGCGTCGACTCCGATGTCCGTCACAGGTGGTCGCATATCATATGCGGCAGCTGTGTCGGTGTCTTCTACTCCGGTTGCTCCGAAGGTACAACAGGTAGCCAAGGCAGCAACTAAGGCAGCTACAACGAGGGCAAAGTCCAAAGCGGCAGTAAAGGCTGGAGCAAAATTGACCCCGCTCCCCACTCCTACACCTGACTCAACGCCTGGACCCTCTACGTCTACTCCCTCCAATGATAGTTGGCAGGTAGTCGGAGGGCCAAAGAAGTCCCGAAAGCGGGTTAAAAAGGTTGCACAAAGAGCAGCTTCTACCCCGCAGTCGCCGCCGGTGGCAATCGTCACTGCCAAAAAGCCACGGAAACTGCAGCCCCCAAAAACTGCGGCCGTAGTTGTCACCATATCACTGGCGACGGCTGATGGCGGGCTGTCCTATGCAGCCTTATTCAAAAAGGCCCGGGCTAGTCTCGCCAAGGATTTCGGGACGATAGGGGTCAGGTTGCGCCTTGCCCAGACGGGAGCTCGAGTTCTGGAGTTTCCCGGGGCTGAAGGCGCAAAGACGGCGGACACTTTCGCCGAGAAGCTGCGGGGAATTTTCGCAGACACGGATGGTGTAAAGATCGCCAGGCCTACTAAGTGCGCTGAACTGCGTATCTCGGGCCTGGACGATTCCGTGACGGCCGAAGATGTCCGCGCTGCAGTTGGAGAGAGGACGGGTTGCAGCGTGGACAATATCAGGGTCGGCACCATCCGCCCCGGTCCAGGAGGGCTTGGCGCAGTGTGGGTCAGCTGTCCCGTGTCGTCGGCTAAAATTTTGGGCGACGCCGGCAGACTACTGATCGGTCTCGTTAGCGCTACGATCACGGTCCTGGCGGCGAGACCGATGAGATGCTACAAATGTCTGGCATCGGGACACACACGCGCCAAGTGCGTGAGTTGTTTTGACTGCAGCGGACTATGCTTCCGCTGTGGTCGACCGGGGCACAAGGCGGCAGAGTGCTCTGCCGCTCCTCACTGTCCGGTTTGTGCGGCGGGTAACAAGCCCGCCAATCATCAGATTGGGCAGGGGGGCTGCAAACCTCCCCGTGATTCTCGGCAAGCGTTGGGGGCTAGCCAGTCGACCCAGACTGCCTCCAATGCCGTTCGCACGTCGACATCATCGCCCATGGAGGAGGCTGTAGAGACGGTCCAGTAATGGCCCAAGTCTCCAGCCTCCTAGTCCAGACGAACCTGAACCACTGTGCTGCGGCACAGGATCTCTTCCTGCAAACCATGGCACAGTGGTCGATCGGTGTTGCTGTAGCCGCGGAGCCTTATTACGTTCCTCTCCGTCCAAACTGGTTGGGTGACCAGGACGGTTCCGTGGCAGTCGTCGGCTCCACGGCGGCTCATTCCCCGCCCTTGTCGCTAAGAGACAAGGGCACTGGATATGTTGCTGCCGATTGGGGGGGGATCACTGTATATGGTGTATACTTCTCCCCCAACCGGAGTTTGAACGACTCCGAGGTTTTCCTTAACAACTTGGAAACCTCGATGCGGCGTCTATCGTCTGGGCACGTCTTAGTGCTGGGGGACTTCAACGCAAAGTCCATTGCGTGGGGTTCCCCCAGGACGGACGCTAGGGGCGAGGCCGTAGAGGAGTGGGCGGCCTCGGTGGGCCTCTGTTTACTAAACAGGGGCTCCACCAACACGTGTGTACGACAGCAGGGAGGGTCGATAGTGGACCTTTCGTTCGCTACCCCTGCCCTCGCCGCACGAGTAAGGAACTGGCGTGTCCTGGGAGAGGTTGAGACGCTCTCGGATCATCTCTATATCCGGTTTGAGCTCTCCCGGTCTCAGGACGCCAGTAGGGGTCACGCGGCGCGGCGTTCTTCTCGCTTTCCGCGGTGGGCTGTAGCCAAATTAAATAGGGACCTACTAGAGGAGGCAGCCATTATTCACTCTTGGCTGTCTCCGCAGGCCCCGACCGAGGAGGTCGACATGGGGGCTGGTCGCTTCTGCGATGCCATTGCGCAGATCTGTGATGCGGCCATGCCCCGCATCCGAGGTTACCGGCCTCCACGGAAGGAGGTTTACTGGTGGTCCCAGGAGTTGGCGGACCTCCGTGCGGCCTGTACTCGTGCCCGGAGGTCCTATACCTGTAGTCGGCGGCGACACCGCGAAGAAGGCGGGGAGGACCAGCTTCATGAGGAGTACCGAGAGGCGCGGAAAATTCCGAAGCTGGCCATCAGCCGCGCCAAAGAAATTAAGAGAAAGGAAATGCTGGAGAGTCTCGATCGTGACCCCTGGGGTCGCCCTTATCGTGCGGCGCGACAAAAGCTCCGCACATCGGGCCCCCCCCCCCTTACAGAGACCCTCCAGCCCAGCTTCCTGCGGGAAGTGGTCGAGGGCCTTTTCCCGCAGCGGGTGGAGCATACACCCCCGTCGATGGCCTTCATGGTCGGAGACGACGGGGAGAACGAGGACAATGTTACGCCCGTCAGGGAATCGGAGGTGGGGGCGGTTGTTCTACGGATCCGCTCTAAGAACACCGCCCCTGGGCCAGACGGGGTACCTGCCCGTGTGCTGGCCCGTGCCCTCGAACACATGTCGGACCGCCTCAGGGAGGTCTTGGACGCTAGCTTGTCGTCCGGACGCTTCCCTGAGTGCTGGAAAAGCGGGAAGCTGGTCCTGTTAAGGAAGCCGGGTCGGCCTGCCGATTCGGTGGCGGCCTATAGGCCCATTGTGTTGCTGGACGAGGCGGGTAAACTGTTTGAGAGGATACTCTCTGCCCGCATCGTCCGGCACCTCTGCGAGATGGGCCCCGATCTGTCGGACGCCCAATTTGGTTTTCGGGCGGGGCGTTCGACGGTCGATGCCGTGCTGCGCCTGAGGGCTGTTACCGAAGAGGCGGTGAGCTGTGGCGGCGTGCTGTTGGCGGTGTCGTTGGACATCGCCAACGCATTTAATAGTCTGCCATTTAGCTGCATCAGGGAAGCACTCCACTACCACGGGGTGCCAGAGTACCTGAGGCGGCTTGTGGCAGACTATCTTGAGGAGCGTACCGTCGTGTACGAGGACCGAGATAGTATTCTAAGGCGGCGGCCCATGTCGTGCGGTGTTCCACAGGGGTCCGTCCTCGGACCACTCCTGTGGAATATGGGATACGACTGGGCCCTTCGAGGTCGTCTTCCCCCCGGGCTGGGCGTCATTTGTTACGCTGATGACACATTGGTCACGGCCCGGGGGGTGAACTTTCATGAGGTGGCGCGCCTGGCCACCGTGGGAGTCTCTTCGGTGGTCGGGCGCATTGAGGCGCTGGGTTTACGGGTGGCCCTAGACAAAACGGAAGCCCTTTTGTTTCATGGGCCCCGTCGTGGTCCTCCCCCCGGCGCCTCCATCGTAGTCAATTCGGTCCTCGTACCGATTAAGGCCCAGATAGGGCCTGATCCTCGACGGCAGGTGGCTCTTCGGTGAGCACTTCCGACAGCTTACTCCAAAGCTGGTCGGCGCTGCTTCTGCTCTTGGGCGACTTTTGCCCAATTTGGGTGGAGCCAGCGTCGCGACGAGACGGCTATACACGGGGGTTGTTCGGTCAATGGCGCTATATGGTGCACCGGTGTAGGCGGCGGCTCTGACCGCCCAGAACAGAACTCGCCTCTGGCGCCCTCAGAGGATATTGGCGGTTAGAGCCATACGCGGTTACCGCACCATATCGACGGAGGCGGCGTGCGCCTTGGCCGGAACTCCCCCGTGGGATTTGGAGGCGGAACTGCTCGCCGAAGTTTATCGGCGGACGGCTGACTTCCGGGCGGGTAGCGGCATACGGCCCCCGACCGAGGAGATACGCGAGTGGCGTGAGGCCGCTCGTCGAGCCACGATGGCTCGTTGGTCGTTCCGGTTTGAGACTCCACGTGCTGGCTTTGCCCTCGTGGAGGCTCTCCAGCCGGTCATCGCCGAGTGGGCGGGGCGGCAGCACGGGACCCTTTCCTTCCGACTGACGCAGGTCCTTTCCGGGCATGGTTGCTTCGGGAAGTATCTACACTCGGTCGCCAGGAGGGAATTGAGTCCCGCCTGTTACCACTGCGGCTGCAGTGAGGACTCAGCTCAGCACACGCTAGCGGTTTGTTCCGCCTGGGCGGCGCAGCGTGGGGTCCTCACTGCTGTTATTGGAGGAGATCTCTCGCTACCGGCCGTCATACGCTTCATGGCCGGTAGCGACAGTTGTTTTACCGCGGTCGCAACCTTCTGCGAAGACGTAATTTCGCAGAAGGAGGCGGCGGAGAAGGCCCGGGAGGACGATAGCCACTCAGACCCAATTCGCCGCCGGCGAACCGGGCGGCGGAGGCGCGCGTATCAGCGCCTCATGCCGCCTTGAGTGTGGCCGCGGGTGGACGGGACGGGTTTTCCCCTCCACCCGCTATACGAGTAATGGCCAGCCGCGAGGAGGCGATGTCCGCGTGTGCCGTACGTCGCCTAAAATAGAAAGTTTACCCATAGATGGTGCCCGCAGTTTCGGGCAGGCGCTAGGAGGGATCTGGATGTCGTAATAGCAGCGGTTCCTGGATCCCTCCTATCTCAGGCGCAGAGTGGCACACCGTGTGGTTTTAGTCGGTCCGATTCCGACACACCACCCCGCCGTAAACCCCGGTGGGGTGACGGCCCGAGGGGGTTTCCACATGTTAAAAAAAAAAAAAAAATGGTACGAGTATAATGTAAGTCAACTAAATTTAAGTAAACATGACAATTTCATATTGCGTAAAGAATGTATTAAATATTACATTTTTAGTAATTTAAAGAAATAAACATTTTTTTTAGTTATCATTATCATGTATTTACTTCTCCTTCTCTCATTTATATTGATACACAATAGAGATTCTATGAAAGTAGGTCAAATGAATCCTTCTATCATTTAGATATCGCCATCGGCACTCAAGGGTCCAATGATGCACGATCCCTTTCATCGAGACGATCTTTTAATTAAGATTGTATCTCGTGACGTGATCAAAATTTTACAAGGTATCAAGGATCAATCCAGATTCTCGCAGTCGTGAGTGGCAATTCATTTACCTTTTAAGTATGGTGTTTCATCTTTTAGAGTAAGTTCAATATATTTCAATGAGTTTTAAGCTGCTTAGGTAAATTATGGACTTGGTTAATCAAATTTATATAAAATTTATTATATAGTGAACATTTATGAACACAACTTGCACATTATATCTCGGATTATACGTCAAAAAACAAAAGATTTCTCAGAGATCAAGGGTTTCCATTTTGCAATTAGCTTTGTTATATATTTTCTATAAAATCTCACAATGCTGGTTGAAAAACACACTCTAAAAATATCAACTGTCTGTCTATTAGCGAAATATGAAATGGAGTATGGAGTTAAAAAACAATATGTGAATTACTTGTGATTTTTGCAGTCTCATCAAATATAGGAAAGTAACTAGCAATTATTTACGCAACAAACGAAATATGTATTATACAATAAATTAAAATATGATTTCACCGATTTTCTTAAATAACGGGTATAATACTTTATTTTTTTACGTGTAGAAACCTCCTCGGGCCGTCACCCCAACGGGGTTCACGGTGTGGTGGTTTGTCGGAATCGGACCGACTAAAACCACACGGTGTGTCACCCTATTTAGGTGACGTACGGGACATGCGGACGCCGGAGGTAGCCTCGTCTTAAGGCCAGCGAGAAGACCGTCCATCATACGTCAGACTGCGTCAGTAATTTGGCGCAGTTGGGAATCGGTGACGCCACCGAGAAACGAAGTGGGGGCGGGTTTACCGTGGAGCCGGGTTCTGTCGCTCAGGACAGTCCACCCGCACCTGAACTTGACCGAACTGAGCACTAAGTTTTGCAACCTGCCCCGTCAATGAGTCGTTAGCTGCCTGGAGACGAGCTACGTCCCCAGTGATGGTCTCAACGACATCCATGATGTGAAGAATCATTCAGAGCTCTTATAAAAGAGCTCTTCAGGTTCCTAGATTTGGTGGTCACCTTCTCAATTATGGCCACCGCTAACTTTGCTCTCTCATGCATAGACGCCGGCGTTTGGCAGAGCGAAACTTTATTCACCGGCTCTCGGATCCTCTGAAGGAGACCCACAACCTCTTCTTCTGCTGCACTTTCACCCTCCACCCTGATGCGTCTATAGGCTTCTACCTTTGAGAAGACAGAACCTGAAGGGGTAGAAATACTCGTACGTGATCTACCCCTGCAGCTGCTTCCCACTTTAGGAGACTTTAGGAGATTTACTCTCCTTTTGTAAATCTTTTTTGGTTTTACTTAATAAAGTTTCCATATTTAAACCCACGAGATGGGGAGAACAAAGGTTGACCCGGGCAGATATCCCCAATGCCCGGTCAAGCATAAATGTATTCCCAACCGAGGGGTCCGCAGGTGCCCCGATTGGGAGTGCGCTTACGACTGAATTACCCATCAGCCATGCATCCCCTGGTTACGCACCAGGACACAGAATACGGGGTAAATATTTCATAGAGGTTTTCTTCCTCACAATCCGGGCGACTAAGCTAAGACTCTCGCCCCCGAGTAGAGTCGCTAAACATAACTACGACACTCCTCTCGAGATTACGATATGATGACGGTGACAGGAAGATTAAGTCTCGTATTGCCCGCTCGGCGGCAGTGTGAGCACACGCCAAGCACGTTGTTCTTTCTCCACCGCTGACAGTGGAGAAATTTCGATCCGTACAAGGGGTCTCACCTTCGTGTTTATAACGAAGTTTTCCTCCTCATTGTTCCGAAGAGCGAAGAACCATCAGAGGAATTAGTAGATATACCCTCTCTGTTGGACCACGGCTCGAGTGAATGGTCGAAGAAAATGGCCTCCTCTTTGTGCTAGAATATTAGCCGTTGGCGGTGATATCCTCTTCCAAATGACACCGGAAGAAACAGTGCTGCCGTCAACGTTACCAGTGTGCACCAAGTGGAGGTTTTCTCGTCCAGCACCCCAACGGGTATAATATTATCTCAAGCTCCCTATTCAGCCATAACGTACATTGAAAAATTTTGTTAGGTAAATTGTGATGAATAGTATGTCAACATGTAAGAGATGTACAAGTATAGGTGAATTGACTATTATATATTTAACTTAGGGTACGTGTAAGTAATCTGATACCAATTAGTTTTATTTTTTGCGTGAGCTCACTCTCAACTCAGGCGATATTTAGACCAGTGACATTTTTAGAACGTCCATGAACTTCACTTTATGAGATGAGTCTTAATTTTAATGTATTGGCCGAAAGGAATTTTTTGGTTTTATTCGAACGAGACAGTGTGTACTAAAATTTACTCTAAATTGATGTAAGTATCTGAAAAAAGAAATTAGTAGAATATAAAGCTCTTATGGTATCCATGCCTATTCAATTTTTATATGATAGAGGAAACTTGTTTTATACAAGTTATACTAGGTAACCCTTGGTGTACCTTGTTGCTGCTGTTGTTTTATACAAGTTTTTGTGTCACCACATAAACGCAAAGAATTGAATTACAAAATAAGTAACACATTATACGCAAGTTATTTTGTCTATAGTAGCATAATAGCTGATTGTATGAAATTTTTGAATGCTTTTACAATATATAACAATATACAATACCCTTTGATATTTTTACCATTTTGCCAGCAAAAAATATGTTTAATATTCCAAATGATAAAAGTCATTTATAATAGTTTTATTCGTTTTGCTGTACTTTAACAGAAATTTCAACTATTTCAGTTTTAGCTAGATAAAGAGATTCTATTTTTAAATACTAGTAATAATGACAGTCTTTACCTAATTATAACTTCCTTGGATTTAATTATCTTACAGGTTTATATACCGGTGTATGACTACACCTAAGAAAATTTTATGAAATATCACAATAATATTTGTAGTAATACAGATAAAAATAAATAAATAATAAAATTCAAATTAAATATGTGGTGTTTCCTGAAAACTTGCTAATTCAATTTAGGACACGTTATGTAAGTAAAGGATGATATGCACTAACGCAGACAATAAAGGTAGCAAAGGGCTGGAACGGAAACAAAATGGGCAAGCAACATTTTTTCAAAGTTACATTAAAAACCTTTGATTTTGGTTGTTGGATTTGTTTAAAGTATTTCTGGGTGGTAGTATATTTAACTTCCATTTTTTTGTAGGATAATATCAATTTTAGGACGCAATAGTCGAGAACATAATTTTTGAATTTTCAAATTCTGACACAATAAAAAGATTCCAAGATTTTATCCTAAAATTAGTAACATTGTTGGTTAACTGGTTCTGCTGGCACATAGTTTATGCTTCTGGTATAGCTAAAAAGATAAAATCGTATGAAGCGAAATTGACACCTTTTAAGCTAGTCGCATTAATTAAAGGGGGAAATGTAATAGACTCTATACTCCTATACAAGTTTCTGAGGTACAAGGCAGATTTATTACAACTTGTAGGCAAAATAAAGTGCCGAGCTGCAGCTAGATGTCCTCGTTTCCCCATCACCCCCGGGAGGGTCGAAGTGACTGAGTACAAACTCCACCGTTCCATGATTTTACAAACTTCTTAATGATTGCAGTGCCATAGTCAATATACAGATTAACGTATTTACCGAATTCCGCATAATTTTACTAAATAATAAAAGAAACTTTATTTGCATTCTATCTATTTAAGTAAAATTTTCTATTGTTTTTTTAATAAGTTTACACTAATTGCTACGTAAACGTGGTGCTTACCTATGAGTAAGTAACACTATGCTACATCATACTTTTGCAAAATATGTTTTTTTACACAGTTGTTAGTGAGCCAATTATATACATAAATAAATAAATAAATGATTATACAACATTTTAATGAACGGTATAGAGTATTTTAACTTTATTTAGTTATTTAGTACACGGGAGACTAACTGCCATTTACAAGATACTATATTATCGTCTTTCACAATCACCAGAAACCCAATTAAAAGCTTTCACTTTTAGATATACGTTAGAGTTGCAATATAAGTTATTAAATATATAACTACAAATTATGAAAATGGTATTTCCTGTAACCTTGCAACTGAATAATAATTTGAACTCATTAATTTAATTTAGAGCACGCTATATATGTAAGTAAAGGATGATATGCATTTAGTGCAGGAAGTCAAAATAGAAAAGAACCAAAATAGAAATACTATAATAGGAATACATAACAGTTACCTTGAAAATTCTTTATTTTGATTGTTGGATTTGTTTATGGTATTTTTGAATGATTGTAAAATTTCTACGATTTTCTAGTGGGATATCAACTTAAGGACATAATAGTCTAGAACATAGCTTTGGGTTCTTAAATTCTGTATCATATAAAAATTCCTAGAGTTTGTCTTAGAATTATTAGCACTGCTAATTGAGGAATAAAACTTTACGAGCTGGCAGTATAACTGAATACCAGTTCTCTAATGCATATGTTTATATAGTAGATCTAAAAACTAGTTTGAAACATTTTGTGCACATCTGTTCGTGTAAAACATTAAAAAAGTTATTCCAGTCGTCAAGACCTCTTTACTGTCTGTAATATTTATAATGCCGTATAGTTTGATAAAAAATAAATATAAATCTTAAAGGTTAACAAGTGTTACATATCAATAGACTCTAGCAACTTAAAGACGCTATTAACAATTCTGGGCGTGTTCTAGATCTGGTTCTGACCAACTTATTTTCGATAGTATAGAGTTAGATGATACTGCAAGTCACTGATGTAGTAAGCAGTATTCTGTAGCAAAGAAAACTTGGAAAACTAAGCTTTGGCTTTAGGAACTTTAGGATAGTTTAAATGTTCAAAATTAAATATAGATAATTAGTCTTTATTGTTGTTCTTCACGCAACGTTTTCTTATCTTGCGGTTTCTTAAGCGATTTGCTTGACTCTGAGTGGCGAGTCAATGCCGTGTTAACTGAGCGTTTTTACATAAGTGTATCACATCAGTCATCGTGGCAGTGTGTGAACCTTACACTGCCACGATGACTGTCATGCCTTTTACGTCCACAAGCAGGGCGTGGAAAAGTATCTCACTAGGCTACCATAGTGTTGGTCGCCATACTGCATTGTTTGCTTTTGCAATGAGTGTGGTGACCATAGCTCTTGGATTCTATTCCCGTTTTCACTTTGGCAGGTTCTTAATATTAAAAATAACGGTTTGATACAAAGGATAATGAGTTGTCCAAGTTCAGAAGCAGCTAAAAAAATATATCACCTGATTACAATAATTCAGCAATGATATAATCTATCTAATTAAATATTATATATATATATAGCAATGATATAATCTATATATATTAAATATTATAATTTTAATTTTGTGTATTTACAATGCATAAAGGTACGATGGAGTTGGCATGTCCTTACTGAACCAAAATCCCAAAATTAAATTAAGAAATAAAAAAATTCAAGCAATTTAATCCAGAAATCTTGGAAAATTTTAAGAATTACTGTTTTCTCGACAACTGTAAATGACTTCTTTAAGTATACACAATAGCATATTTATATAATTAAATATACCTGGCTACAAGTTGCAGTTTAGTAACAAAGTCCACCTGATGCCGGCGATAGTAAATATACCACCACTCTTAGCAGAGAAATCTTTTACACAAATATACTGTATAACTTACTTCTTGTCCTAAGTGCACCTACCTCATATTTTCTCTGCATCGCCCAAACGGTTGACTGGTAGAAAATACCATAGACATTAAGTCCACCGATCCATATATTTGTGCATAAAGTTGTAAATAAATAAATAAATAAATTATATTCTAAATATAGTCTAATAATATATTTTATGTACGTTGCAATATTACCTGATTATGATTAGATGATGACTATAGACAAAAATGTCGTGTTTTTAGTGCAAGAAGCTTAACCTTGAATTGTAATCGAGTGCCTACTACTCGAACAGCATAAATTACAATAACTATCACCTATACTAATAAGATTGGAGCAGTGACTATACAAGTAAGGACTTATCAGAGATGAAGCTAGCTCCAAAACATGTTCATGAATTATACCTAACTTCTAATTATACTCCAAGTGAAAAGTCAATATTTTAAACATCGACTTAGTAACATGAAATTTAGCGGTGGTTATTTAAAAAATATGATACTCATTCTTGAAAAGTATAAACTATACCCAATTGTCTAGATAACACACGTGTTCTTAACTCATAACGGGCTAATTCTCTAAGAGAATGGAACACATTGGACGGAACGTTTTCAAGCGACCTTAAGTGCACGCCAGCTAAAAATTGTGATTAATAAGGTGATAATAAGAAAATTACAATAATATTACTAAATGATAAATAAATTATTTTTATTAAATTAAAAAATTATTTTTATATTTAAAATGTAATTAACATGTATACAAGTATAATAAAGAGAATAATAATATTGTTGCAAACATCTGAGACACAGCGCCATCTAGTCCCAAACTAAACTAAGATAACCAACGAACTAAGATGGAGTCTAACCGTCTTCATTTTCACTCTCTACTGATAAAATACCATATCATAAATAATAGAAACTCATTTTTATATTCAATTTTTGGTTTTAAGGTGACCTCTTCTGTTTCATAGCCAGTAGCCTCGTTAGTTATAAAATTAACAAAAAATACTCAAAATAAACAGTGGGCTAAAAAAGATCTTACAAAATAATTTATTAAAATTGCAAAATTGCATAACTCTTAGATTCTAAAGCGGACTAGTTACCGATATTCCCGTCATGTTGCTGCACGGGGTGGGTAAATTATTTAAAAAAACCTGAGCCTATACCAGTGTAAGGCTTTTGAGCCGAGCGTTAGGCGATCAGCTCTGTGTTGCACGACACGATAACACGTACTGTCTTTGGAAGTCACCATTTTAGAGCGGTAAAGATACGCTCTCTAACTAAATAGTTCGGTTCTATCATTCTGTGCCGAGCAGTCAAAACCTGAAACTCACTACCAGCGCGTGTTGCCCTCCCTCCATGATTCCGGGTCCTATAAGCGGGACGTGAAAAAGCATCTCACTAGTCCAACATAATGTGGGTCACCATGCAACCTTGTTGAAATTCACAATGAGGATGGTGGCCACCACTCTCGGATTCTACACATGCTTGCCATTAGGCAGAGTAAAGTCATTTTGGTACCTATCAATTAAAAAATATAATTAGAAATCAAAATCCTGTTTGCTCCAAGACTTCGATTTAAACGTCTCGAATCAGTTCATGATAATATTAAAGTAACCAGCAACTAAAATAGTAATGGTAAAGGTCCAGGTCTAGGTGATCGTCGATTAAACATTTGTATTCCATCAAAAATATGCATCTAGAGTTGCATTTTTATAGATTCTGTATCATAGATTATAATCTTTGACAATATGACGAACTTAAAGGAAGCAAAACTGCCACATTTAAATTCAAGCCAGTTGCTATATAAACCTGTAGACAAAATATTTCATTTAGTTTGGAGCAAAAGTTGACATCTACTAGCAAAATGGTGAGATTAATTTTAAAATATTAATTGATAGGCATTTTTACATGTAATATTTTCTTATAATATTGATCAATTTGAGAAACAGCAATTGAATTACATTTTACATTTTATTTTTTGAACTTATTAGAAATGAATAATAATTATAATACCGCGATGAGAGATGATGATCTTATAATTTTTAGAACCATCGAAATTAATATAAAGTGCTATTATAATTAAAAAATCTTTTTCATTTCAGAAATTCTTCGTTATTTTAGCCGTAGCTCTTGCTTGCGCAGCTGCAGATGTCTCTCATTTAAAGGATGACTACGCTCCCATCGTCAAGTCTAACTACGATATCAATGCCGATGGTTCATACCAATATGCGTACGAAACCGGTAATGGTATTTTTGCTCAAGCCCAAGGTCAAATAAAAGACCCTAATTCTGTGAGTAAACCCAATTCGCTTTAAACTATTATTATATTATTTTTAAAATGAATTTTAGTAGCTTGACTTAGACGTAATGTCAGTTGATGTTTTTATCTAAGTGGCTTCTACAACAACGGGTACGCTATTTCGATTTCTTTAAGCTTCTACTGGCTCAAACCCGTTTCCTATTCGAAACTTCTAACATTCCTTACTTTAGTTCCTTTGCCTTATTCGTTACTTTACCCTAACACATGTTTCTTTCTTTGTCCCGTCTCAAAATAATTATGCTGCTAAGGAGATTTGCCCTTAATCAGATAACTGACAACTGACCCTTTGTATGGTTAGGAATAGAGCCAACTCCACTTAAAATTTAGAAAAGTACTGGCAAAATAATGATTATACTAATAATTACTGACAGGCTGTACAGCCATCCATCTATTCCACATCCGCCCCCTATCACATATTACTTACACTTATTCAACCTTTTCATCTAAGTTTAATGCTTGGTAGCAGCGCATTGCCATAGGCGGCGGTAATCACTTGTTTTTAATTCCAAGAAAAATAGGTTTCACTATTAGTTATGTATGTATGATATCTACATTCTTAGATTCAAAACGTCATAAGTTGCAACGGCAGGTACCCAACATAGTTAAATATATAGTTATTCTCACACAAGTTACATAAAGAAAGTACATAAATAACCTGATACGCAAACAAAAAATATTAATTAATTGAATGTTTACATCTTGCTTGCACCAAATCAACTAAGTAAAGTGGGCAGAAATTCAATTGAAATCTCTCATTCTGAAAAGTATTATAAAACCAAAATAAGACTTGTATCCAAAATTTATATTAGAGACCTAAGCGACGATAAATATGATAATATAATCATAATAGAGACCAAATAAAACTCGTAATTTATCTCACGATAATGTCAAAACGTAGAATGTGGATTCAGTGATCTTTGTTCCGATAGTCGTATGTGTTAACGAATCAATAGTCAAAAGCCTCGACCAATAGCTTAAGAGGCTCGCGTCAGAGGACTGGCTTAAGGGCTTGATTTAGAAAGCAGTCTGCCTTGGCACGGCCCGTTTAGTGAGGAGGTTACTGTCTTTGGAGCCCTGAGCACCGGTTTCGCGGTCCCTGTATCCGAAGTTGGTTGTCTATTTTTATTATTTTTTATATTTTTATGTATTTCTTTTAATATATTAAAAAATGTAACTAAAATGTTTATACAATTGTAGTATAGAGAACAATAAATGTTCTGTAAACTTAAAAGGAAAGTTAATCAACTAAATGTTTGAGATTCCTTATTTTCTTTTCATATTTATTGCATGGACAGATTAAATTTTCTTTCTCATATTGCATCTCTTATAATTGTTTGCCTAAATTCAGTTGCATAATTCCGACATGAATTTATTAGAGTTAACTATTAAGAATATGTTTCCAATCCATGCAGCCAAACGCAGCTCAGGTTGTCCAAGGCGCGTTCAAATACGTATCTCCTGACGGAACGCCCATTGAACTTTCTTACAGCGCTGACGAGGAAGGTTATAAGCCCCAGGTAAGCATGCAATATCTTCATAAGAAGTTCATAAGTTAAAAAAACTCGCTCTTAAATTTATAAATTTCTATTAATGTTTAGTATTTTAGAATCGTATTTGGTAAATAATGTCGTAATCTTTCGGCATTCTTAGAAAATAATTATACTATTGTACAGTTTCGTTAGCGTTCTTTAGTATATATAGTAAACAAAAAAATATTTGTTAACCCTTTTATAATTCCACAATGGAGTGTTGTCAATTTACTATCTTTAACATCGGAAGCTTTACGAAGTTATTTCTAAAACATGTTTTTAATTAACAGGGTAGCCATCTCCCCGTCGGCCCACCGATTCCTGAAGCTATTGCACGCAGTCTTGCCTACATCGCTGCTCACCCTCCTCCAGTTGAAAAGCCTTAATGTACCTTCAGTAAATAAGAACTCTAAGGACAGACCACCTAGTAAATGTAAAACTTACATAAAGTCAATAAACTAGTACTGAAGATTGAACTGTTAAATATATCTTAATGTTTCTCGTTTCATTAACACCCTTTGAAAGTTCACAGCTGGACATATGTTCTTTTTTAGCAATATTTTCCTCTCTTACTTGTATAACGTTAGAAAAAAACTTAATTTAATATTTTCAGTAATAATCTTGAAACAGTGTTAGTTCTGTCTCACCGTAAAGATACTATATGCTTTGCATGATCGATTTGTTGGTCTAGTAATCCTGACTGCTAAACCAGAGATCGGTTCGATTCCCACTCAGAACGATTATTTGTTCTGTGTCTGAGTGTTATTTATCTAAAATGCGCAAATATTTATAATAGAAATATATAAATATGTTTACCAGTGAAAGGAACGGGTGTGATGTCTCTCCGACCACGGCCACGGCCAGCGGATGTTGAATATATACTAATCGTTACGCAAATCTCTATTTCGCGATACAGGATTAGTAGTTGCTCCGTAGTTCGATGTGTTTTCACTAGATGGCGCTGTAGTATATTTTTCTGTTTGCGCTGTATGTGGAAGTCGCCACACCAGTAATCTGGTTAGCATAGGCTTTGTGTAGTTCGGGATGAGACGGCTGTTTGTGAGATGTGTCAAGATATTATTAGTAATTTAAATCAACGTTATTGTTAAAAAAGTGAACTATATAAAGATATTATTATTGTTAGAGTATTAGCCGGCTATACTTCGCTAACTGGCACTAATAACAAAATATTGTGAACAAGCGCCAGTTAATTTTATAGCGTAATTAATATTATTTATCTACAAACTGTTCAGGTGATAAAAAAGTGGGTGATTAAATAGTAGTTAGTGAACTTTTATTAGTTCTAAAATTAGTTCAAAAGAATTCCATGTTTAAGAAAATGCACAAAAATCACAACGAGAACAAAATATGTACACTTTTAGAATCAAATTTTGAAAAGTACTCTTCTCTCAAACAACTCTTATTCTAATCACACATGTCAGAGATCGCAATTGATATCGCTAGTGCAGAAGCTCTACAACATGAGTAATTAAAAGTTTTATTCCATTAGATAAATTTGGTATATCATAGGAGCATTCTATGTAGCATTTTGCCTTGTAAACTAAATATTTTCCTGTAAGGAATTTTCCACATTCACATTAACAGTGGTTTGAAAAGTAGTGAAAAATTAAGTAACAATAAAACACCGAACCTTAAAAATTGAGTTCACGATAGTCACTAGTGTCACTGGGTAAATAAGTAATTATAGGATTTAAGTGTATATGTTCGTGATATATTGTGGGATCGTCGCTATAAAAGAGCGTCGCCAAGCTGTTTTACATTCAAATATTAATGATATGCATACGGTGTACATACTGGACGGCAATAGCCGTGGCTGGACAGAATTTGTAGTTTGAAGTTTGTTTATTGAAGAACACAAGTTGTTTTAGATCCGTTTTTATTAACTGACTGCACTACTGTGATGTTGTTTCATCGATTTTACCTTGCTGCATGTCATTCTATACTTAATGCAGAGAATAGAGATATAAACATGCGAGTGACTAAAGGTAAAAGTGATGCTTTGTCGAGTTGATGTACTCATAAACGATTATTAATATTATAAGCACAACGAATTCTATGCTAATTCGTCCAAAGCGTTTAATGAATATAAATCCTAAACGTCACCCACCATGCAACTAATTACAATCTTATGTCTTTCAAATAAAGTAGCGTTTCACTTGCATGTTTGTGTTCTAGTGGTGGTTTGAATATTTACTAAGACATTTGTGTAAGGAATAGAATAAAAAGAAAATAATTCCTTACATTAGATACATAAGGCGGTACAAAAGTCCCATATATGCCTGCTACTGCTCTAAGAGTATTGTGTTTAATCTAAAAATAAGGGATTTGACGTAAAAAATAGAATATCAACATTTATAAAGGAACATTTTGAATAGATCATTCATTATCACGCATATGACTATTTTATCACTTTTATAAATTGCAGTAAAAATCTAAGCATGATTTTAAAACCAGTGAAGCAAAATTAATAATCGTTAGTCAGAAATTCTTAGAGAAGAAACAAATAATAAAATACACAAAAATCTTGCGTCTTCAAAAAACCGCATTCTGTTTATTGTTATACCGCGAAAGTATATTGTGTCATCAACATGGCCTCGCGGAAACTGAGTATACTGAACAGAGCGAGACGTTTCCTCTCACCTGAGCATCTGTGTCTTCTTTATTAGACCCAGGTTCGCTCCTGCGTGGACTACTATTTCCATTTTTGCGACGGATCCGTGCTGTATTTGCTAGACGCTCTAGTCTAGTCCGCATTATCAATAGTCCCGAAGTCACTAAATCCCTGGAGTCTCTGCAGTATGAAGAGGTGTCGCCTCTTTATTATGGAGAGTGTTCTGACGAGTTCTTTCAACTGGTTCCACCTTTTCTCTTCTTCTACAGAACAATTCGTGCTGGTTTTGGCCAGCGTCTTAGAATAGTAGACATAAGTTCCTGAATTAAACGACTCGGTTCTTTCTTCCTGTGTAAATCAGTTAAAACCTAGAACTCACTACCGCATCTCATTAGGCCGCCATATTACATAGTCTGCATTCGCAATAAGTATGGCCACCATCACTCTTGGATTCTATTCATTCTTTTCCATCAGGAAGTGTAGTCACTTTGGTAGGAACAGAATAAAGAAAAATAATTATCGAGGACACAAAATAGTAGTGTCTTTTCGGTTTGCTCACAAATATTTAATTTTGACTTCAAAACATACTGGTTACTTGGTAACGAAAGTAGTAAAATGAACAATATTTCTTAAAGTCTAAGAATCTATTCTAACATCTGTTACAAATACGAATGTGGATTTGGTTGCTGTTCATTAATTTGTCAAACTTCAAGTCTAACACTTTGATGCGATCATTGCACAATTTTGCTTATTATACACGTACTCTTGATTATGGAAAAAAGGCAAATCATGCAACATATTAAGATCTCCATGTTTTATTTATCATCTACTGTATTGATATGATGACGTTTGGTGATCCCCGATATTGGGAGTAAATGGTGATAAACGCACATGTAAGTAAATAACTTGAAGTTCAATGTTTAACCTTGTTAAGTGAAGGGATATCACAAACATCAGTGATGAATCTCAAATGAAACTCGCGTTAGTCTAAACTATGTAGGTGACCGCTGCGTCATCTGTGTGTCAAGGTTCCTTACGCATAAATGGTCATGTAAAAAATTTTACATACAATCAATATATTAACAAAAAAATTAAATTACGATTGAAAATGAACAGCAAGGCATTTATTTTTAATGTTTTCTTTAAATCGTAGAACAGTATAACTTGAACTATTATTACATAGAATTTCCTTAGCATGACAAGTCAATATAAACAGTGGATATTTTTCGATATTTTTACTTAATCCCATAATTCTCAAATTTAAGAAATATTGTTAATTTATTTTAGAATTCTGAACTGTTTCTGTATATTGGCACATCAATTTCAATAATAAAGAAATTTAGCCAGCAATATTGAATTTTGAAGTCATTATATATTCTACATTCCATATCGCTAAGTGCCCGAAATTTTAAGTGTCGATGTGTCGATTTTAAAACGATACTAGTGCAGTTCCGCAATCTGATGATTTTTAGCGTTCGATACTTAAAATGTTCTATGTCATTTCCTACTGAAGGTTTTAACTATTCGGTGACACATTCTTTTGTAGTATCACCAAAAAAGAAAGATAAATTATAAAAGAAAAATTACAATAGTTTCATTAGTTGGCAAGTTTGTGCTAGTGTTCTTTAACCGTTGTTACTATTGACCAAAAGAAAAACATACAATGGAACAAAGAACCTCCTTCTTTCTTCAAGTCGGTTAAAAGTAAATTGTGGCTTATTTCTTTACAGAACTCTTTACAGAGTTGTATATAAAAATAATTATATAAAATATTATACAAAGATTTTTTTCGGAGACTGTACAAGACGTTAGCAGTTTTAATTCTAAAATCTTTATCGTAAAATTATACATAGACCTTTTTAAGATATACAATTCCATAGTACTCGTACTTTGATCTAAATCGTAAGGTTAAGCCAGCATTTACAATGTATGCGCTTACTCAATCGCGCTAAATCTGTTTATATGATGATGTAAAAATCATGTTCTTGAATGCTTATGATTTTTACAACATCACCTTATAAATGTTTAAAAGCCTCGGATTTAGAGTATACCTAAATGTTTTATACAAGTAAACCTTTCTCTTAAATAACTCTTTGTCTCGGTGAAACATGAATTAAAACCTGAGTAAACAGGAACAAAAACCGACTTCATGCAAGATTTAAAAAACATAAATAAATATTATATTTGTTAATAATAATGATTTCCATAATTAAATTTTATTCAAAGATACAATTTAAAACATTTTAAATCAATTATTATTGTTTTATAGACATATTATTAATATTCATATAGCGGTCGCAAACGGGCTCACTGGTGGTCGTAAACTGGTGAAAGTGATCGTAAATTGGCGTTTTGGCTGTATTTTCGCTTTTTCACGATTTTATGATAATTTATATATGAAGTGAAGGTACTATATTTTATGTTTTATATCCAAACTAGGCTATACTTGGTGTCAATATACACTAACTCTTACTTTATATATAGATATCATTTTCTTTTACCTACTCATCTGAAGTGGGCAATCCAGGTAACTAGTCACAAACCAGCACTTTAAGGCACTTTTAGATACAGAATTGATACAGATGAACATGTCAAATCAAATCAGCCTATCGCCGTCCACTACTAAACGAAAGTCTCCCCCAAGGAGCGCCAACCATCCCGGTCTTGGGCAATTCGCATCCATCCGCTGCCAATCACCTTCTTCAAGTCGTCGATCTATCGCGCCGCAGGGTGCCCTACACTACGTTTGCCCAATCGTAGTCTCCACTCTAGTACACTTTGGCTCCAGCGACCATGGATTCGTCTGGAGACAAGACCGGCACAGTTCCACTTCAGTGTACTGATTCTCCGTGCGATGTCAGTTACTCCCGTTCTCTGTCGAATAATCTGGTTACGGATTTTATAAGCCAGAGAAACGCCCAGCAGCGCACACTTCATCGCACGTTGAGTTACTTTAAACTTGTGAACCAGGCCAATGATGAGTGTCATTTCGGTTCGTTTTGTCATTACGGGTAGGACGCACTGGTCAAATACGTTGGTCTTTAATGATTGTAGAATCAGCGACTTGAAGATATGAGGACATATGAACATACTTTTGTTATTTTTTAAAAGAAACGAAGCACTGCCAGAATTTCTGTTGTTATGCTCCATAACGCATATTTAATTTTGTAACTTGCCTTCAATAGATTGATATCAATAGAAATAATTGTTATAGATAAATTCGGTTGGATATATTAATGGGAGTGTTGTATTTCTTCCTAGTTTAACATAATAACTTGGATATTAAGGTCAATCTACGCACCAACACAACTAATCCGCCAATTAAAATTTATGAGAAGAAAGATTATAAGAAAATGAAATGTATTTTGGCATACACATATTGAGAATTAATTAGCATGTATAAACCGGTAAAAATGTATATTCAAAATTATTTGTACCTTTCTAAGACAAGATAGTTTTGGCAATCTTTAGTAATATTTGATATGTCTGTTCTATTTATTTGAAAAGTCAGTAGATAACGAGACATACGTATACTATCCTTAACAGCTCTGGAAACTGGTGTTTTGAAGAGTACAAGTTGTCAGTAGGTGTAAGTCACTCTACTTGTGTACAGTGACTTATACTCATTACTAACTTGTGGTTCTATTATACTCTTTTCATGACTATGTACTTAAGTGGTAATAGAGCTGTGCTTATCAGCATTATTCAGCACTGCTCGACCGGGGCAGTATTACTCTCCCACAGGCGATCAACTTAAAGCGACAGCATCCGTGCTGTCGTGTTTCGTTGGTGAGTGCGAGACTATGGCCCCATTGATACAGGGCCCATGGTCTCGCACTCGAATCAGTTATCGTGGTAAGTGTGTGCAATATGCCATGATGACTGTCATGCCTTTTACGTCCCCAAGCGAAGCATAAAAAAACATCGTACTAGGCCGTCATAGTGTGGGTCACCATACTGCATTGGCTGCATTGGCAATGAGTATGGTGACCACAACTCTTGGATTCTTGGATTCATGCTTTCCATCAGAAGGAAATAATATAAAGATTACCGTTTTTACATTATTTATTGTCTAATTAACAAAACAATAACAGTTAAACAACACAGTCCCTAAAGCCACTTTTCGCATTTTGCGGAAACAGCATTTGATAGTGGTTTGGTTTTAAACTTTGTACATTGATGGTTATTATTTACAACTTCTTCTCGCTGTAGGGGTGAGCGGCGATGTATGCGATAGCTTTCTGGATGTATTCAGGGACGGGGACTGGGGCGGGGGGAGTGGGGAGATGATCACCCTGTGGACAAAATAATATTTTAGTGTTACCAATGAAACTTTGCTGTAATTAAAACCATTGAGGATAAAATTATTTCACGAGGCACGCAGGACTTTAATGTTTTATACATGAACTGCATAATTAGTATACAATCAACGTGCACCATGTGAATCTGTTTGTCGTGAATCTCTGAGTACAATATAAAATATACTAATCATCATCATCTCAGTCAAAAGACGTCCATTACTGGACATAGGCCTCTTACAAGTTTCCCCACAACAGCCGGTCCTGTCCTGACCTCATCCAACGGCTTCCCACAATCTTCACTAGGTCGTCGTATACATACGAAAACGTGTAAACTAATTGATTCATTTACAACTTAGTTTTATTGAAATAGTCTTGCAAATCTTTCATTCACAACTTTAATCAAAATATGCAATTTGCTGTTTTAAACTTAATTAAATTACTTATGTATATTTGAATTATCTTATTATTATGCGCATTACTGCAGGTATTGCTTTCATCTAACTTAGTTTTGTTTTATAAATTACATCGTCAGTTTTATAATTATAAAACTGTATATTTATAAAACTAAACTAAGTAATAATTCCAAAGTAACTGAGAGTTTATAATGCCACATAATTTGGTTTACATTTGATAAATTTAATATTTCAAGTTTGGTGCATTTACGAGATCTCAACAAGATGTTGTGATTTTTTGATCACAATTGCTTGTTTGTCGGCAATTTTTTTTAAATAAGAAAATTTAGTATTTTTATGTTTCGTGCAAATCGATTTGTCCAAAATCGTGTTTGTATAAAAACTTTTTAAGGTTCCTTAAAAAACCCTAAACATAAAAGAAAATCGGTAATTAGTGTTTTTTATAAAACATTTTTATAATCATCATCATCATCATTTGTGTAGTAAGAAACGATCACTTTAACTCATAAACATTTTCAGCATTAGTGCTTTTTAGTGTCATTAAAGTAATGCAGCCATATAAACTCGTGGCTTCCATCTTTATAATGAAGATTAGTATTATAATAAAACTCTCCTATCATAGCACACCGCTATGAAAACGTAAGTAAACTCACCTGGGGCCTGTATCCGTTCTCATCGGCAACGTATTGTACTCTGTAAACATTACCATCAGGGGATTGGTATGAGTTTGATCCAGAAACTTCAAGGGCTACCTCATCCTGTTAAATAAAACAACAAATTTCATTTATTCACCATCAAAATACACAAAATCATCTATCAAACGCCTGCCAGATCTATCGTATTATTTAGTCATATACTTGTATATTTTTTTGTACTTGATATACTTGATTTTAATATTAATTCAATATCAGCAAAAAATGCAAATTACTGAACAAATAGTTTTACTAGTTTTGTGGTCTAAATTGATAATTAAAATTTAACAAATACATTAAAATGAAGTAATTTCACACTCCATTTGTATTATTACTATTGGCTACTGTCATAGTTGATGTAATAAAGTCAAAGGTTCCCTAGTCAATGTTACTGCTTCAGAGCAATTGAAGCAAATAATGATGATTAAAATCTAATAAATTGATGTACATTTTCTAACAAATTATAAACTTTTTTTTTATACTACCGCGTTCTATAAGTAGCACTTATTAAAGTCCTAACCATTTGATATAAGCTGTGCAACAAATATTTTTCATAATGAAATGTGATCAATTCAATCAGTTAGGAGTAAATTACAAAAATATCGAGTAATATTTAACTAAAAAAATACATCCAGGGGAAACACGCATCTTATTTTATTTTATGAGTGTTAAAAATATTTTACTTACCTTTCCGAAAGCTTTGAGTTTTCCTTGGGCAGATCCCTGGATACCGTTACTGGTTTCATAAGCGTACTGGAAATCACCAGAGGGTCCCGACTCGTACACGTTTTGTACCACCTGCGCTACCTCGTCGTTAGCTGCGTACGCGCACGCGACGATGCAAAGGGCGACTATTGCGGTTTTCTAATTAAAAAAAGTCTTAAATTATGAAAATAATAGAAAAAGAATTATTGAGACAGAGAAATAATGTTAACATAGCCATAAGGTTACAAAGAGTTTAATTGGTTGTCTAAATCAGTAGAGTTAATTCATATAATAAAAATAGCATTGATAATAAAAATAATAAACATTTTTGGATACTTTAATTATACAAAGATAAAAAGAAACTAGCAAAGACTTTTAAAGAATGTAAAAAAATTTTTTTTGTTATTTCATTCACAGCTATAAATAGACCTGTACTAAAACAAAAATATCAAAAAAGAAGTTGTAACAGTCCAACTGCCATAAATAGTCATCCTATACAAAAAGACATTATTCAGCTCATTACCTATCATTAAAAAATACTGAAATTATTAACAGAATTGATAATTATATCTAAAATCAATAAAAACTGTATTAGCTATTAATTAAGATTTTAAAACGTAATTACAACCATTAGATATATTTATCGACAGCACTTACTAAAAGTACTTACCATTTTGTGTTGCTGATACGATCTATCAGATCAATCTAATGCTAAGTCTAAATTACATGTTTCTTTTATAGTCATGACAGGATGATATCACGTATCTACCAACATCTTCACCAACAGGAAAGATCAACTTTTTTTTGTCCTAAATTATTTTCAACATTAAGGTTAAAGTTCATCTTAGATCTTACTTTATTTAGTTGTAGAGGGGTATATTATAGACTGCTGAAACCTGTTCGATTATAAATATAGCCTAACAGAGGCACCCAACAAGTTTTTTAAGAAATTATTATAAAAATACTAAATTATTTTTACCTGGTAAGAATTCATAATTACGTCACAATTGTATGAGACTTGGGGAGTAGCGGTTTATATGCTTTTTGCAATAATCGACGGTTTAAAAAAAGGTTTTTATCAGTAGGCTATGATAGGTAGGGTAGACTCGACATTTATCATACTTCATTTTGTCATTAGTCCCTAATCACAAAGCAGGGAATAAAGTAGAAATGTAATGTAGGCGTGTCAGTGGCACCAGAATGATTTGACGTGCTTCAAGTGCGATCGCTCACAGTTCCGGAACTTTTGTACATTTTTGAAAACGATCGTATTGAACCATTATGACCTAACCTATAAAAATAATCATACATTACGGATTCATTATAACTACGTTATTACCACGGGAGCACGCAATATACTGCACTTTCCGAGTGAATATTTCACAATATTGTACACGAAAATAGTTAGTAAAGTCATAAACGATCGTACTCATATCGTTATGATTTAATCTGTTTAAACAATCATACACTGCGTATTAAATTTGAGTGCTAACTACATTGTTGCCACGAGAACACGCAATGAATTGAAAATTAATATTTGATAAAATACCATACCGCCCCTAGAACACAAATATGCAAATGAAAGGCTACCTTATTTAAAAGACGTAAGGCTGTATTTGTTAACATGGTAAGTGGCGTTTAGTATTTGTATTCATTAAATGCGTTCATGAATTAGCATATACTTCGTTATGTATGTATAGTATTATTAATCATTTACGTATGCGTCTAGACGACAAATAATCTTTTGGGATTTACCATAGATCACACTTCTAATATTTATGCTCCGAATCTAATAAGATATGATGCATGAAGTACTGATACTCTGAGGATGGTAGAATTTTGCTTTCGTAAATTCAAACGATCACACACAAAGTTAGCGTATGGAGAAAACATTAAACTTTAACCATTTAATGATGTCCTCCATAAGGTAACCCAAAAAATATAGAAAATTACATTGATTTTACTACTATTTAAACATTATTACGGCATGAAACATCTAATATTTGGACTTACATATATATGCAATCCAGAGCTTATTTAGACTAGACTCGTCTTCATTACTATTCCGATCACAAGTCAAATGTCGAGATAGACAAACATTATTTAACATTCCGCACCTCAAACACACTTAAATTATACAACACCTATAGAGATTTTAGATCTAGGACAAAATATATTTAAATATCTGAGAATTAACTTCATGTGAGGTGCGACCTAGTGATATAAAACAGCTGACACAAAAGAGGTCTATTATGTTATACACCTACACCATATGATTGCATTCATCATGAGTCACGACTTACAAATGTTCATTTAATAAGAACCTTAACCTTTTCCGACAGTCTAAAGATGTGTTATTATTATTCTTTTCCAACTGATATTTCAAACTATTTGATTTGTTTTTCTAGTTGGAAAAACAAATGGCTTCACTCACATTGTTAAAACCCTGTTTTATCACCTTCCAGCCTCCATGTCTGGTTGCTTCCTTTTATAGTACGTACGAAACATAAAAGATTTATATAAATCAATTCAGTAGTTTTGGTATGATGAGGCCAAGATATGGATAATAAGCAGACAATAATAAAGGCAAATAATTTTGACTTTACTATTAATAATTATAGAGTGACCTCAACAAAAACCATATTTTTAATATTTACAAACTACAGTAATACATTTAAAGGTTACATTTAAAGGTTAATAACTTTTGAATCTGTTCCGTATAAATAAAAAACATTTCGCTTCTGCTTGCGGCTAAATTTAATAACAGATCTAAAATGTATGCATGTTAGATTGCAATGATGTCAAATCAACCAATATCGTCCCACGTAAAAATACCTACTAATCTTCTTACTGGGTTAGCTATGATGACATAGTGACGGATATTGAGTAGATTGTTTGATAAAATCTAACTTTAAATTGTTTTTGATTGACATCATTTCAGGAGATACGTCGTGATATTTGTTTGTCTTGACATACACGTCAATGTCATATAATTATACGAAACAGAGTAATGCCAACGCCATCCATAAGCTAAATTTAATTTGAGTCGATGTTATATTCCGGATAATTATTAATGTCAATCAAACTCATTTTACAATATTGTATTTCGTTAACTTTCTACGTTTAATCAATATTACAATATTAGTATTATAAATATATATATAGATTTACATATATTAATATAAAAATATAAATTGTGATAAATTAATAATCTATTTAAATGTAAATTAGGTATAAATATTGAACAAATACGATTACCAAGGACACCAGTGTTGTACGGCGATTGACAAACCTAGTTCAAAAGAATGGAGGCCGTTCTCATTTGCATAATATTGATGGATGTTTGATATTCTTAATGGTAACACATGCAATAAATAAACTTCAATCGATGAATGTAATGATAAATCGATAAATACGGGTCCAGTAACAACAGCCTAAGTCGATAATTCGAAGTAGTCATAGTCTAACATTTAACGAGGATTATATCTATGTTTACGTACCTTTATGTACGGTTTACATTCAGTTAATTTATGTATATAAATTCTCAAGCAAAATAATCACTATCTACACTTTATAGGCTATGTGCACTTTCAGAGAAAACACTTTTCATTTCTTTATTTTGTAAAAATATTTGTTCTAGAAAGCAGTGCGCACATCACTGAAGTTTTGAGCATTGATAATATGACCTGGTGACCTAGGGAGTCTGATATATACTTAAGTTTGAAAAAACCATTTGTGTAGTGGGACAGCAAGCTAACGAATTATCGTATACATTAAAAGTTACCACCTGTGTCTAATTTTTATTGTTATATTTAGTGTATAAATTGCATAATTTACGTTTAATTTCTCAACACATTTACCACCCAAATTTTACTACTACGATAACTTGACTATATGCGTGCAAACAAGCGGCTATTAAATTGAAGAATAGGAAATAACGTGTTAGTAATTTCCTTTCGTCGTAATACTTATCATTGTCTAGGCCCTGTCTTTTAACTGCATGAATGGCGTAGTGGTATGAGTGGTTTCACCGCTTCCGACTGCGCTGAGGGTTGAGGGTTCGATCTCCGCGTGGGACAACATGTTGCGTGCCTCATAAATTGTTATTCTAAGTCTAAGTTTTTTTTATGTTCATTTCATGTACACTTATAAAAACTTCCGCGACAGAACATATATCTAACACGTCAATAATTTTCTTTAAACCAACAACAAAATAACAACTCTCTACTTGTTTTAAAATTCCTTTAATCCAAAAGAAGTTTTCATTGAATCGTCATGACAACACAAGTCTATAAAATTAACATGCACCAACATCGTGACTGAACTTGTCTGACGTCGAAAATCATTGATACATATTCATGACTCTTTAGAATGCAGATGATGCTATTATTATCAATGTGATACCCGATGTCAATCCGGAAACCATAAGCATTTGTATTAACCTTTTACCCTTTAGTTTTGTCAGTGGGCCAAGCAGTTTTAGGATTTCTTTATATAATTTAGATGATGATATTTTATATCAAACGAAAATAATGAACTTGTTTGAATGTAACAGTTCCTAATTATTCAAAGTATTTAATGGTTTTTACACTTAAAGTTTAGAAACATGAAGTACACATGACCATCATTAATTACATAGTCTGAGATAAATTAAATCCACAACAACCTTGAGTCTGCCATTGAATGAAATTATAACACTTTTTAAAAAGTGTAATTTACTAAATTATAACTTCATTTTTTAAGAACTATTTAACTAATGCAATGGGTTTCTACTAAGTGCAATAGTGCATAGGGTTCTCACGAAGAACTTAGGGTCATAAATCAACCTCACTTACAAGTAGTCCAACTGCTGATCGACGGACCAGGCTCTGTCAGACAAGACATCCGATTAGAGGCAATAGATTTGCCATCTAGTAGGTGGGACCAAAATATTGGTGAAATGTGGGCGTTTAATATGCCTCTACCTACCTGTCCAGGGGATCTGGCATGATTTTATGTACGTATGTATTAGGGTGTCCCTTATATGACAAAAAAAAATTTTATATACATACCCTTTATAATTTTTACTAATGCTATAAGATACTTAAATATAAAATTTTATCAATCTAGCATAATTGCAACCAGTGCCGACCGAGCTTCAAAGTTTAGTAAAAAACGTGTTTTGTCCTAAAATTTCAGTCTGCTATTATTTCACTATAAATGCAATAAATTAAGTGAATAAAATTAAATAATAAATTAGATGAACATTAATCTTTAATTAAAAACATAAAGAAATAAGAATCATTCAGGGTAACTTCTTTTTAGAGTAGTTTTTTTACAGTCTGGATACAATTTTAGATGTTCCTGGACACAGCGCAGCAAGAACTGTTTTTGTTCTTCTTCAGCCGTGATAAGTCCGTTAAAATCTTGCATTAATTTAACAGCCCTTTCAGGAGTATCATTTACAACTCTCAAATAACTTATCCTTCTTTTAGCCTCCAGAAAAGCAGCATTGTTATTCCAAGAAGATACATCTTCCTTTAGAAAACTGTCGTCGATCTGCAGTCGTGATAAAAATTGTTTGCTCTTTTCCGATCCGAAATCATCCAGTGCTTTGTCTAAAAAAAAAGAAAAATAAGTTAAATAACAAATAAAAATCAACAACAATTTTGAAAATAAATAAATAAGTATTGGACATTGAAATTGAAATCCAACAAAAAGTCAATTTAACTTACCAAACAACTTTTGGGTCAGTTCTTCCTTCGACGGGTCATAGCGTTTGCTAAAATCCGAGATTTTGTCCCTGTTGAAGTTGGCAACCATCTTCTTCTTAATTTGGTTGTCAACTTCATCATCAAATAGTGATAGAATGACTGTCTCTTCACATAAATACCACAAGTGATGGCTGAACTTGCTTATAGAAGCTTTACACAATTGTTGCGTCAACTTTTTCGTACTCTTTTAACATCTTCAAGAAGCGCAAATCTTGATTAGGTGCTTTGGTCGCCACTGTACATTCGAGCCAAGGTTTAACATACAATATTACGAGAAATAAGCAAACATCTTGTAGAGCCTTTTTGTCCTTCGCAGTTACTCTGCATTGTGACTGAAGTAAACATATTTTTAAAGAATAGATCGCTCTCGCCATCCAGCGTGCCTGATGTATAGCTCCGGGGGGCCTTAGTTTTAATTTTTCCTCTGTGTCTCCTCCTAAAAATATTACGCACAGTTCGACCAATTCGCGGTAATCATCTCTTACAAAACCTTTATCTAATTCTGCCTTATAAAATAGTAACAACGCTTGAATGTCAGTCTCGGCAACCCGTGCTTTTACGAAATTAAAAGATGGTTCAATTTTAGTACAATCAATGTTTTTCCAATTTTCTTGGAACTTTTTGAACATCGGAATATCTGGGCTACTAGTAATTTGCTTAATCTTGGTTTCAAAGACAGCTTTTAGGACCAATTCATAAACATGATGACGACAGGCGAAAAGCAACAATTCTCTTCCTAAAGTTTGCTCCAAAATAGCACAAGCTCCATTGAAACGGCCCATATTGGAAGCTGTTGTGTCGCAGCACATTATTTGCACTTTATCATAAAGGTTCCAGTCAAAGAGAGCTGCTGATACAGCCTTCGCTTGATGTTTTCCAGAAGAACTTTCTAGTTTCGGCACTGCAAGAAGTTGCTCTCTATCGTCAAATGAAGCTATAACTGGCAAGCGTTCTTCTTTTGAACTCCGTACATCCAACCCCGGTAATAGTTTTCCATCCCAATGGACTGTGACTATGTCGGGTACATTGTTTTGGAAGTTAGATTTTATTGCTTCTGCCCTTGATTTTCTAGTTTCAGTACGAATTCGCTGAATCGAGGATTTGTTAATACAGAAATCATCGCTGCTCAGACCAAGCGCTTCTACCACCGCATTAAGAATGTAAACGGTATCTCTAATGCTTAACTGGCATCAATCTAAAGCTGCAACTAGTTTAGGTGTTATAAGATTCTTTTTACCTCTTTTTGAACTTTGTTCATGGCAGGGAACGTCCGGCAAGCTGAGTTCAGAATTCAAGACCTGTTCTTCGTCTGAATCTTCTACACTGTCTAAGTTATTTGTGGTGGAAGTAGATGCAACAACTAGTGATTCTCTTTGTCTTACAATCCTTTCCTCTTCTTCCAATAGTCGTTGTCTAGATCTTTGTTCTTTTTCCGTCAATTTTTTATCTACACCACCTAAGCATCCCGGTCGACCTGGCTCTCTCTGTTTCATTAAAAATAATTTATCTTCCTCTATTTTCATTCTCTCAAAAGCATCAGCATGTGCAATATCAAACAAATTATCAAGATTAATTATAAAATTGTTCTCACGACTCTTAAACGTAATCTGAGTTTTCTTACAATTTTTTTGCAACTCTCTCCAAACATGATATAAATCAATAAGTTTCTTCACGCAGTTAGGAAATGCCCTTGTTGGAATTCTTGCTTTTTCCCAATATATGATGCACTCCCTAATCACAAGATTTGCACTTTCACTAACAGTCAATTTAACCTCACGAATATTGTAAAATAGGACTGAGAGAACTTGTCGATTAGATGGTAATTTTGCACCATTTATTTGGTAGCTAGTCAATCCGATAAGAAAAATATTATGTTTTTCACTCCGTAATTCCACCGACATGTTTACGCACTAAACAATGAAGCACTAATAGTCTCAAAAATCACGTACGAAATGGCAAATAAAACATGTCGTAACAGGTCACTGGGCAGTACTTAAGCAACTTGTATCGACAAGTTTAAATAGCAAGTCGGCACGGGTTATCGTTTATATATCGAACTAATATTTTTTTCTAGACAATATAGGGTTATTATGAAACTTTTAAGAAGGTATGCGTAAAAAAATATCGAACTTGAAATTTAAGGGACACCCTAGTATGTATATATATGTATTTATGTAATATTTTAATAATTTAATTTAACAAATAAATGTATTTTAAATATATACGTATCGAAACATTATTTAAAATGAGTCTTAAATATTTTTATTTATTTATTTATGAGTTACGAAGATGTCGACGTAACTCCGGTGATCTTATCAGTCACGGTGATTTCTTCCAGACAACTTTAATATGGATATTGGGTGTTTAACATTAGGTTAATTATTTTACAAACACAGTTTCACAGATATTAGTAAGCACCAGTAACACACTTTTACGTGAAAAACATTCATACACATATTAAACCTCATTTCTTCGAAGAGTCATATGCCCAACAGAGGACTATCAAAGGCTGACGATATATACCCATTCTCATTACACATATAAAATACACACACATACACCTACACATATGTAAGTATATGTAGGTGTATATATGTATTTATTTTCAAACTGAAAAATAGACACGACATAAGCTCTAAAATAACTTAGAACACTAATGGTCCAGTCGGTATTGCAGTACTGCATTCCTATCTGGGAAGACATGACAAAAAGTTTAACCACTGAGATAGTAAGAGCACAGCATGCCCTATAGGTGATTTTTACTAGATAAGCAACCTACTAACAGTTAGGAAACTATACATACTTAATACTACATATTATTCTAAAAAACATAGATCTTTTCCTTATAATCCTGCTTTTCTATCTAACAGAAGGAAATATGTTGTAGCACTAATCCCTCACACTTTAACAATGTTCGCTTGTAGATAATATGAAAAACGTTCAATACGTAGTATATAATAAAATGAAAAAATATCACACAACACAATATTAAGACTGCAAAAAAGCAAAATTGAATTAAAACAAACCACTTTTTTATGTTACAAAAGAAATATTCCTGGAGTATATTAAATAATGTTTAATACGTAGACTCATCCATATTACCATTTCATATTACTGTGCAATTACAGACACACGCAAACACACACACAAGCACACACAAACACAGACACACAATGTTTTATATAACTTGAGGCACCAGAATCCCGTGGTTGTCCTCATTTATTTGATTTGTTAAGTATATTTAAAGTTTTATTTTTTTTTATCACATGTAAAAACATATTTTGTAAAAGTAAATTACACAATTGCAATGAAATGTGATTACAGTCCCTCCTAATGTAGGCATCTTTTGCTTAAAAATGGAGTCCAACTTCTATTGAATTTCAATGTATATTAATTTACGCAAATAAATTATTTTGAATTTTTAATTTCACTAATTCCTGTAGCATAATAAAAAGTACTAAGCACTCAATCGGTATATAAACTAATTCTTATTATATTAGTGGTTTTCTATCAACTCATAAAAACTATTAAATTCTTCAGTAACGAACAAATGGCAGAATTGATCACTTTGACTTATACTTTCATATGAACATGTATATGTAAAATGTTAAGTAAACAGCAAAAATATTGTAATTATAAAGAATAACGCTACACCTCTCCTGAGAATTGTTCGCTAAAAGATTCTGTTAAAAGGGTTCTTTTTAAACACAAAATAGCGTTTCCGTTTACGACGTAATAAAAATATAAGCTTTGTTTTTTCATCAACCTTTTCATATTATATTTTTCTTTAAAATATAATTATATTTAGCTGTAGATGTCCCTTTGCAAAGGTGATCATGAATACAAGAAATAGATTGACAATATCAGTGCAGAGAAAAGTTCACAAAGTCAGCTCAATATTAGCGGATTAAAAATCGTAAAAATCGTTAATTTATCTATAGGAGAGTTATGCTCTAGTATACGTGAGTACTTAACTAAAACAATGTTACCGCCTCGCAGAAAATCAATGTTAAGCAATTCCTTCTTTATTTTTTACCAAAGGGTTTTTTAACTTCCTAAACGGACATAGGAGCGGGGTTAGATGCAAAAAGCGGCAACTCAACTTTAAATGAGAGTCTACAGTCAGTGGTAGCACTGTGCTCATTTGTCACATACTTAAATGATATGATGAATGATGACAGGACATAGGAGCAGTAGGACATCTACAATTAGGAGTTTAGAAAAGTTTCAAAGAACCATGAGTTGAAGGCGAAAGGTCACTCAATTTCGATATCATCGAGATGTCCTGCAAGACCAGTTCAGTGCCATATACCTAAGAGTAACAATGATAATGAAAATGAAAATTCTATTTTATAACTCCTAAGTAACAATAAAAACTATTACATAAATCTGTTTTCGAACGGTCGCCAAAATATTTTGCATATGCATATAAATTACTATTAATGGAAGCACTAATGGAAGCACTATATATGAAATCTTGTTTTAAAATTTATAAAAAAAGGGGGCCAAAGGTCAATCATTTCAACATAAGTGCAAAAGAAAGATCTTTATGTTGTTACCTTTAAACATAAAATATTTTGACGTTTAGAATAGAACTTTGTATAAGTTCTCTCTGGTTCTTAAAACATGGCGTAGCTGCACTCAGTGCATGGAATTTCGTACGGTAACGCATCAGCTAAGTAGCGCTATATGTAACTTCAAATCCTAATAGACATAGTTTATCATAGTGTCAACTACGTATTTATTTATCCATTATATCAATTCTTCCTTCTGACTGCACATCATCCAAAATCAGAATGACCATGAACTGTCTCACATTCAAGATGAAAGTATGCAATCTACTTCGATAGAAATAGATAGAACAGTCAGAACGCTAGTACTCCAGTGAGTGTTTGGATAATATTACATAATATTTAATTTCTATATACGTAAATTTGTGTATTGTGTTTCTATTACGTGTTATTTATATATTTTGACTTCTGTATAAATATAATATTCAGCAGTGAATTTGTGTATATTAGTTATATTTGTGTCATCATCTATCTAAGAGATATATTTCTATCTACTATGTCAAATTCAATTTATTATTTATGCACCAACCGCATCATATTTCTACATCACCTAAAGGTTGACTGGGAGAGATTGTTCCATGGCATTAAGTTCGCCTTGGTATAATACATAAAGCTTGAATAAATAAATAAATAAATATCAGCACAACCTCTACATAATTTCTTAAAAACTACGATTACTGTATAACTTAAAAATATGGATTAATGACATCTTTCAGTCTTTCCTGTACTTGCATTCAGTGACTCTCCGCTCAGGTGCTCTCTTACCTTTAGTGTGACCTGTTTGACCTGCTGACGAAAGAAGGCACTTTTAATTCCATTTTCTTCTAACACTTTGTAAAAACTGCCACTCACAACAATGTAATTCAATTTATTCACGACTCACACAAAACAGAAAAAGGAAATAAAAATACCTACATAAAGGAAGCTTTTAACTCATTAAAATGAAGTATGCCTTAAGAAAAATAATATTGTTGATTTTAAAAGCCGTATTGTTGAAAGCAACGGCGATGACATCCCTTCGAAACAATGGGTTCTGCGAAACCATTGTACACCATGATTTATATTGCCGCCTGAAACTCAACGGTTACTTTTCTGTCGTTATTGGCCCGTTTTATGGTCTCCTCAGAGGGTTTTCTGAAATTCTTGTCTGTGATTTATAATTTACATTTATTTATTTTAAATGAGAGTAAAAGTTTAATTTAACTTTGTTAAATAACAAAGTTAACATGGACTTTTGTGGACTTTGTATAATTTGAAAATACAGAATTTAAAAACAATTTATAAAAATGATCAATCTTCCTTTGTTTCAACTGAAATAACTACGATAATAATATTTTCTACCTATTTAATCTTCTTTTTTTATAGAAACCGACCAAAGTCTACTCTGCCTGATGGAAAGCATGAATAGAAGAAACCAGGAGTGGTGACCACCATGCTCATTGTGAATGAAGACAATGCAGTATGACCACCCACGACGCACGCTTCTAAGACTAACGTTAGTAAAGAAGCTTTTATATGAAGCTGTATAGAAAGATTAATGATCTATCCGCATGTAGTAACAATATTACTATAGGTAATATTCAATGTGCTTATCAGAATATTTAGTAGAGCTACATAATAAAGACGAGCTTCCTTTTCCGAGAAACGTTATAAGGATTACGAGTACTGTACAAAATACAGTGTATATTTATGCTAAAATATTATGCTTGTCACGCACAACGTGATCGGATAATTAATTATTATGGATACCAGCCCATTTCGCCAAACATATGTTGAGGCAGATCATTTAAGCTATAAATGATCACTAGGTTACTGGATGGGTATAGGGTCTGACTAGGCACGGCGTTGATTCTGGAGGGGACCTGAAATAATATGGTCCAGGTCCCCTTCAGAGAAGGACGCCTGAGACCGGCCGCCGGAGTGGTTTTAGGTGATGCTGGATGCGCCGTCATTGTAAGGTATGCATTGAAATTATCACTAGAATATACTGGATATAACGTCATTATTATTGTCAACAGCTATTCAAAACTTGCTTCTGGACATAGCACTCTCTTTAAGAAGCAGGTTTGGCCTACGTTGGCTCGACGTGTTCGTGTACATTGTGTCAAATTTACTTCTTTTTGCAATATACCGTAAGCTTTTCAAAATCTTTTATCATATTGTCTCTTTTTCTAGTTTATTTAGGGTTGGGTCATATGGATTGTGTTATCTTTTTCACAAATTTATATAGGTTCAGATCAATGTTCAAGATAAGGCCTGACTAGGCGCAGCGTTGATTCTGGAGAGGACCTGAAAATTTGAGTCCGGGTCCCCTACAGAGTAGGACGCCTAAGACTGGCCACCGGGGTGATTTTTAGTGGCAACATCACATACTCTTGGCTCCCGCGGCTGGAGATCCGAAGGAATTTTCCACACCAACAACAAAAAAAAAGTTCAGGCAAATGTGTTTTTTATCAGATTACTGCATCCATTCTAGACATATTTTATTTTAATTTAGTCTATTCTCTGGTCATTTTTTACTTTTATGTACTTGAACTTTCAAATAAATACTCTGTCACATATTCAAACAAGATAATCCATTGGTTACTAGCTAAAGGCCTACACCGGCGCTACTTCCAGCCATGTTCATGTTCCTTACCTTATACATCAAAGTCACAGCGCATATCAATATCAATATTCACATTCTAGTCACATACAGGTTTTTAGTATCTATTCTCCAAAATGCAGACTCATGCAGGTATAGGACTCAAACTCAACATTAGAAATCTCGACCGCAATAGTTAAATGTATCAAATTAATATTCTTATAATTCTCGCAGGCAATCTAGTTGAAATAATTTTACTGTTTTATTTTACCTTATTTTACTAAACATTTCGACATTTCTGAGAAAAAATTTGCATAATATATAGAAACATATGTTAATGTAATCTATAGCTATTATTAATTGAACTTAAGTAATATGAATATTTGCACATATTATTAGATATGCAGTTACTTCGTTTATCTTGTTATTTAGCACCTATTTATAATATTTCTACATCAACCTAAGGTTGGCTAATAGAAATGTTGAAGACAATGACCTCTTGTGTATGCAATACATAAAAACAATAGAGAATACTGATACTACCCTTTTATACTCTCTCGTCGTTAATTATTTTGTAATTTTAATTTAATAACTCCGTGTGGTGACGGATAAAGAGTACATAGTGTTACCACCCCCACTCATCCCGTGGACGTTGTAAGAGGTGACTAAGGGAACAAACTATTCAGGAAAATATCATTACAAAGAGAAGGAAAACTTGAAACAAATTCCATTCCAAACCGTTTGGCCAGCGTGGTATAGTAGGCCAAAACCTCCTTGCCAAAGAGAGACCTACGTCCAGCATTGGACTGTAAAAGGCTGTTGATATGATATATACAGTAGCGCTCAAAAGTATTTTGACAAGACTACTACTTTTGCAGTTATCTTTTTACTGAGTACTTCAAAATAATTTTTGGTATTTTTTATGTTATTATTTATGATGTATTTAATCCTCTGTGAGTTACAAGTTGGATCAAAAACTAGAGGTTTCTTAGTTGGACGTCGTCCATGTAATCCGAAGTCCTTTGGTCTGCGTTTTACAGTTGAAACGTGTAAATTCACGTCGTAATTTTCCTGTAACTCGTTTTTTATTTGCACAACGTTTTTCGGACATCACTTGTCGATAACCTTTTTATCAAATGGTCTTCCTTAACGGATATTTTTTTCGGACGGCCACTTCGAGGCTTATTTTTAATAGTTTTACGTTTATTGTAAGCTTTGTTCCACGAACTAACAAGTTGTCGTGACACTTTAACACTTCGAGCAACTTCTGCTTGCGTCATTCCACTTTGTAGGGCAGTTATTGTGGCATTTTTAATATCATTTGAATATTCTTTAGCCTTAGGCATGTTGATAAATACAGAGTAATTATACCTTATAGACAATAATATATGCAGTGTGAGTAGAACCGCTGCCAGCAAGGAACTGAATAGTTGTCAAAATACTTTTGTATATATATATATATACAACTTAATAGCTTAATACACCGATATACTGGCTAACCCGCGCAACTTCGCTAACGTATTGCGGAAGAAATTCTTGTTAATTATTTTAGTAATTTATTATGTCACATTTTTCTGCTTCTCACCATTTCAACTTTCTCTGGACTTTAACAAACATTTCAAAATTGAAATTAGCTAAATCGGCACAGTCATTCCTGACTTTTAGTAGCACTAACGAACATCAATTCATTTTTATACTTAAGATTGTCAGTGAAAAAAGAGGGAGTGTACTAATTTATCATAATCAAAATGCTCTTAGTATTGCACTTATAAAAGAATCCTTTTCAATATCAATATCTTTAATTTCATTTCCTACACGTTTTATAACTTTATCTCGTAAATAATTTTAGATTTGCGGATATGAGTTTGCTTTTTATTTCTACATTTCATGCTGAAAATGTCATGGTTATCTGAATTGATCGACAAAATTATTATTCAGAGGAGCAGCCCTGTGGGCTAAAGCTGTTTTAATACATAAATTAGAATCAATTATGATTGTAATTGTACTTGTGTAGGAAGATTTATGAATACCTTTTAAATGTAAATATTGTGAATGGCTCCATAATATCTACAAGATCGTTTATATCAAGGATACTTCTGTGCTGCTGTTTCAACGTGTTTCAGAATACTTTACATTGATACAAGACCAAGCGTGTACATCAAGTTTTACTCACAACTGTGTGTATTGCTTGCTGACTTGCTATCGCTATGGTAATTTTGTTATACAGCTTTCGAGACATTGCGTCTCTAAAATACATACATAACCACGTACACATTACAAGACAATATACTATAATTTTAGGTACCTCACATTTTAGCTAATATTTACAAATCTATCACCACTTCGTTCTCTTTACATTCCATCACAAAGACAATCACTGCTATGTCTGCAGAATAGTGAACTTTTTACTAAAAATACTCATTTTCTGCCTATTTAAAAACAGACTTATTTATTGCATACTGGCTTTAGTCTTTTTATTAAAAAGAATTCCATTAGATGGGCCACGGCATATTTATGTGCAATCATTGCAAGAGGGTGGATTATTAAAAGAATAATTCTTGGAGTCAACATGTTAGTGTTATGTATTAAAATTATTTATCATACTTTGTGTTTATCTTAGTATATTAAAACAATAAACATTTTAAGCCAAATTATAATAACTTTAAATTTAAACATAAATCCTTGTGGTGAAGAAGTGAGAATATAGAGTGACAACACCTCTATTCATCCCATGGGTGTGATAAGAGATGACTAAAGGAAAATACTATGCAGAAGAAAATTTCTGCAAAAAGGAGAACTGTACCCACCCATCTCTCTAGCGTGGTATAGTAAACAAAAATCTCCTTTCCTCCCTCTGTTGCGGATTTACTGTGTACATTACCAGTATTTATCTGTAAGCAAAGCGTAAATATACCTATAACTTTAAAATTACTTTTAAAATACTTTGCACTCAACAAACCTTTCGAGCGAGTGTATGTATAATGTTAAACGATGGCTTTTATTTTTACATTTACATACATATAAGTGAATCAAAGCCTATTGAATACTAATCAACTTATAAAAGAACCGTAACGTTATTGCAGCTGAAAAGATCTCAATGTAAAAGTAAAATTATGATTCAATTTAATTTATTTGTTTTTCGTTAGTAGCTTAAAAAATTTTGTATTTGAATAACCGTGACGTATACGCATAAACCTGAGAATATTTTTCAGAGTCAAGTTCTGTTTGATCGTTGTAGTGCTGTTTATTAAACAAATATTTGTAAAGGTTACTCGCATTTATGTATTTCCGTAACATCAGTTTATCATAGTTTCTGTTCTCACGAAGTATCGTTATTATCCCGTTCTTAGTTAAGTTAATCTTGAGTTTATAATCAAACTTGTTACGTTCGCACCGCAAAAGGCTGGTTACAAAGCCGTTTCTGCCCTTTTAGACTTAAACTAGAGAGGTATTTAACAGCAGAATGAACCTTTAATGAGCTAAAATAAATAGGGTCAATAAAATTTCATTCTAATTTCCAAAGAGAGACATGTCAGTTATTCCATATAAGCAAATAATTAAAGTAGCTGTGTATTCTTATCTATACGTGTTGCCACAGTGAAAATTAGTTGATTTTTAAGAAGCAAGTTAAGTTTTTGACAAAGAAATTACTTAGACGAGAACTAGTAACGTATATTTAAAAATAAAAAGCTTTGTTCGTTTTTATTAAGGTCAATGTTTTCATTTTTTAACCCCCGACGCAAAAAGAGGGGTATTATAACAGGTGAATCAATTTGGATGTTATAATTATGAGAGATATATAATGAGATATTACTAATGAGAGGCAAGAGTGTAGGCAGTCCCGTCCTCAGTTCTAACGCGACTAGGATACCTGAATAAAGCTTTTACTAATTTAAAATATAAGGGCACGTATTTAATATTAACTCTTTAGAAGTGTTATTATATGTCAGAGTTTTTAAATTCTTATTTTTTTTCTATGATATACAAATACTTTTGTTACATAATCAACTCTAGGTCTAAAAAACAGCGAAGACAATTTTGTTTAACGTAAATGTATCTTACGTTTCATTCTTTGTTCTTAAATCAGGTTAAAAGGACGATATTTCTTTGTATTCGGAGCTCTGACAAGAAATACTGCCTTATTTGGCTAGAACCTTCCTCGCAGTTCATTTAAAGCCTGATGTATAGAGACATATTGTTGCTTAACTTTTGGTTGAAAATGTAATCGATTTTTAAAAGTACTGCTTTCGTCTAATGTTAATTTTATTTTAATTAAAATTGCATTTTTTATTTTGATATAGTTTGTTGTTCAAGATTAATTGCTACTACTGGATCTAACTGGTAAGGAGTTGTATCATAGTGTTTTTTTGAACTAAAAATGTTCAAATCGGTTTAGTTTCATTAAATATGTAACAATAAAAGTAGACTTTAAAAAAAGACTAGTGTATTTTATTACTAGAAGTTTTAAAAAAATGGACACACGTTTGGTATAAAGTCCTTTTCATTAATTATTAACATGCCATGCTTTTATTCTCTCTACCGACGTCTCTCCTTAATTGTTATTGTTGATGCAATAAACTACACTTATTAATAACTACGTTTACAAATTTGCGTGCAAAATGTATATTTTTATTTATTTGTACTAGTGGTCGCCCATTGGTCGAAATTCGACCATAACAAATTTAAATTGTAAGTGACTTAATATACATTATTAAAATATAATATTCAAACATTATTAAGGTTCTACTGTCCAAAACTAAACTACTATAACCACAGATTTGACCAAGATTGTTATTTGCCAATTTCTATTTTGAACAAATTATATGAAATTAAAAAGAAGTAAAATAAAGAATACCTATTTAAAAAATGTTTATTAAAACAAAACATGCTATAAGAGGATGCAAAACAAAAAAACATTTTTAATCGCATATTGTAATAATATAATTAATGATTTAAAACTTCTCTGAAAACAATGTTTTTTGTAAAAACTATTTCATCGTTTGCTAAATGTCCTTGGCCATTATATTCGGATATATAAAACCTTAAACCAGCGAATGACCGAACTCTACTTGCTGCGACATACAATTGCACATGATTAAAAACTGGCCGTTTTAATAAAACACCAATTTTTTGGACTGTTTTGTCCAATTCCAGTGAAATTTCACGCATTATGTTGCTGTTACATGTTTGACTAATACGTTCTTGTAATCTATAATTAATAGCAGTGTCAACATCATAAAAATATAATTGTGCATAACATGGTGAGCGACCATATGCGGCAGTCATTGGGCCTGATCTGTGATAAAAAACATTATGTATTTTGAAATGATACACTCCACTTGTAACTGCCTCAGCAATTTTTGCTTCTGAGCTAACCATAGCAAAACATGAATTATATTTCCTAATATTTTCAAAATAATTTTTTGATTTACTTTTTATTGAAGGTTCATTTGAAGTAAGTCCATCATACAATGATTTAAAATATTCATTTTGACTTAAGGGTGGTAATATTGCTTTACCCTTGTGACAACATGAAGTGAATGCAGTTCGGTCGCCTAAAGTCACTTCAGATTCAAACTGTTTCACATTGCAAAATCTGCACTCTACGTCCATTAATCCAGAATCATAACTTAAAAACACATTTGGAATGACATTTAGAGCACATTTAAATGTATCTCTCAAAATCATATTACTATTGAATATTACTGGTGGGGAATTATTCCTTCCTCTTAGAAAAATATTCCTTCTTCTTTGTCTCTCACTCCGACCCATTAATGTTCTATGTTGAGGCATAATTAAAGTTCTTTCATTAAATTACTGAATCAGAAATAGAAAATGATTTTACCTGTATGATGGTGTTGTTAATTCTGATAATTCGTGCACATTGAAGTGTACGTATCTCTCAAAATCACTTATTTATCCTGAAGTATATGCAATTACTGAAATCGTAGACTACAATAATTGTTTTGCACCAGCAAATTATATTTTTTTGTACCTGGATGTCGATATTGCAGATTGCTGCAACAACAGAACTTTCTTTATGCATATAATGTAATGTATCTTACTGCTACACAACTTACATATATTACATAAATTCGTATATGCGCTCAATATTTCACGCAGTATTCGTCAAATAAAATTTTTCTGTTTGATATTCAACTATGTCTATAATAAACAAAATAAACAAAAACAGTTTGACCACAGAGTATGTATACTATACGTGTACAAATACTTGTGTATGCGTGTGTCAAATGCATGCTGGTTGTGTAATGTTTTATTTATTGATTTAATGTACTTTTTATGGATTATTATTAAAATCTCTTTTTATATTAAATGAGGCAAATAAAACTTTTTTTTTTGATATTTTATATTAAATGAGGCAAATAAAACTTTTTTTTTTGATATGTCTATGTCAGTACTCTATGGACAAAATGGCGTGTACAAATACATGTGTATGTATATGTGTGTGTGAAATGCATGGTAGTGTGTGTAATGTTTTATTTATTGCTTTAATGTACTTTATAAGCATTATTATTGAAAAATATTAGCGTTCTGCACTTCTCCAACGCATAAACTATAAGTGTGCCAAATTTTATGCTCCTGCATCCGCGCAATTTTCGTAAAAAGCGGAATAAAGTTTTTGTATCGCGTATTTATATATAGATTTAAAAGATTGTGTTAATCATACAAGAAATTTTGTATTACATATTTTGATTTCGTGCTTGCGCTGATGCTTCACCGTCCGCTTTGACTCGTCTGTAGGCTCCTGCCTTACAAAAGACGGAGCCTGATGCGGTTGAGACCGGCATTCGTGACCTCCCTCTACGGCTTCTTGCAATCTTGGGAGGCAATATCTTCTTGGACGTGTCGCTTCCTTCATCCCTGGAGTGCCCTCGTTTTCGGCTGTCCGGCTCCATCGTGACTGCACCATCCGAAGAATAGGTAGATCTGGAACGAAATCGTTCCGATAATCTTCGGCACCCAGCAGCCAAAATGATTTCTGCGAACCCCATCAAGATGGGCTTTCCAATCACTGTGTCCACTGTATTGAAGAACTAGTCTGTCTTTGCTTGCTTTTCTCCTTCCTACTCGTCATTTCCTTCTTCCCTTCTACATCTTTATTTTTATTAATTAATTTTTCATATTCCGTAGTCAAACCCACGATTGGGGGAGAAATAATAGTCGCCACGGGGAAAAATCTCCCAATACCCGGGCAAGCGTAAATTTGTACCCAACCGAGGGGTCCGTAGGTAACTCGGCTGGGTGTGCGCTTGCAACTGAACCACCTATCAGCAATGCACGACACGCCTTTCGAGAGTATGATATACCGACAGCGGCAAGGAGACAATATCTACTTATGCCTGCTCGGTGGCAATGTAAGTACACACCGAGCCCATCGTACTTTCTCCGCTACCGGTAGCAGAGAAACTTTGACCCGTGAAAGGGTCTCACTTTCGTGTTTTTTAACGAGACTTTCCTCCTCATTGCTCCGAACAGCGAAGAGCCAACAAAGTTACCAGCAGATACATCCTCTCTGTTGGACCAAGCAAGCAAATGGCCGAAAAAGTAAGGCCTTCTCTTCGTACTAGGATATCAGCCGTTGGCTGTGACGCCCTCCTCCAAATAACAGAGGAAGAAACAATATCTTCACCAACGTTACCAGGGTGCACCACGTAGAGGTTTCCTAGCCCAGCACCCCTCGGTAAGGTCTCCTCGTGAACCTGCGATATGGAACTTAATTTTGACAATATTATTTACTCGTACATATATTATAAGTAAAATTTAATAAGTAGAATACAACGAAAAATGTTCAAAGAAAAAAGGATATTGTCCACTTCAGCATCTGAGGTAAAACAACATTATATTACTCTATGTAGTTTTAACTCAAGTTTGTTTTGTTCAAATACCAAAAAACACTCTCATGTTCAATACAAACAGCAAAATGACTATAAAATAGAAGACTCTATTAGCAGTGAAAGGAATGATTTAGCTACAATGATCTTGTAACTTTGCCAGTTAAATATGCCAGCCTTAGTGACTTCGTGACCTTGCTAGGTTAATGTTATTTCATACTGTATTTCTTAGTTAGCAGGTTTCTATATATTTCTATACTAAGAGCCTACCAAAGTGACTCTACTCTGCCTGATGAAAAACATGAATAGAATCCAAGAGTAATGGTCACCATACTCGTGGCAAATGCAGACAATACAGTATGGTGACCAACACTATGGCGGCCTAGTGAGATGCTTTTGCACATCTCGCTTGGGGACTTAAAAGGTATGACAGTCATCGTGACAGTGTAAGGCTTACACAGTTACCATGTGCCATGTTTTCTTCAAATGAGCCTTATCTCGGATCTTAAGAAACCATCATCACCAATAAAGTATAATATCATACAGTATTAATATTTTTGTTAATGGTAAACTTAGAAATGCATTCCTGTAGATACGTAGGAGGTAACTAGGTATTTTGAGATACTTTTAAGGACATGAAAATTTAAGTTACAACACTATAAAAATCACACAATACCACCTAATATATTGATAATAACTTGTCACACGGATTGTAATGTAAGTAATTGCAGCGAATAGAATAGCTGTATAATTAATAGCTGCTGTGCAATATGTTACTGTAAAAATCCAAACTGCGGTAAATCCTAGGATTTTCCAGTAAAACCTAAGATTTATGTACTCTCAATGTTAAATATCAGAACCTTTCTACAATAATCGTATACTTCGAACATTTGCCATCATTCACTTGTAAATTATATATGCTATTGCATATACACTCGGCCCCACAATAGGATTACCTATGTCGTGGGGATCTATCTTGGAGTATCTTCCTTATAAGTTGAAAACAAAAGAAAATATGTTATTGTGTTTGTGTGCGTGTGTGTGTGTGTGTCTGTTTATTTTAACAATGTGTTTTTATGTAAATCCTAACATTTACCAAGTGATTGGTGGTAAAAATTCAAAATAAACGACTATCATAGAACGGCTCGGTCCTCTTACCGTAGTTTAAACTTTTACTCAAAAAAACACTATAAGTTATATTATCTTCAAATTACAAAACGGTATTCGAGTTATACTCTCAAATAAATTGTACATTTATATATGTGACACAGCTTTTCACCCTTATAAATTATGTAATTATACACAAGAACTTTTCTAAAACTTTGTAATTCGAGAAGCATTTGTAAATTCATTAAATCCGTACGTTTCTAAAAGTTGTAATCCTTGTAAGCCATTTGGATAAATAACGTACAATACATAAAGGAGTTTTATCGACTTAACAAAATTAAATGTACAGTGGATATCGTGACGCCTGGAGCGTCGCGTCGTCGCCGTACACTCAGATTAGTCGCAATCCCGCAATTAACTCTCGCAAAGCTCTTATATTGTAAATTCAGTCGCACGCCCGACACTGGCCTACGTGACAGACAGCCATTGAAATTAAGACGGAATTAGAGTGATTGTTGGTGTACGGATCGTGTTGGATTTCGCTTTAATAATAATAGTGAATCTTAAGCGGGTATTATGTTAGGTGTTTCCAGCCGTGTCTATACTGAACACTTTATAGGCACTAGTGTAGCGTGAATGTTCCATAAACGTACGATCAATGTTTTATGATAAATAGACTGAGGGTAACTTGGTTACACTGTACTGTTCTCTGTGAGGAATTAAGAAATTTGAAGACAATTTTGTGTTCGGTAAGTTTAGTAAGTTTCGTGTGATGAGGCGCACGACTTGCTGCGTTGACATCGGGTAATCGGTTGGGTGTTGCCACAACAATACGTGACGTGATAGTATCCACGTCAGAATCAGTACAGTACACATTCTCCGCACACGATAGCTTATTTGATATTTTTCTCACCTTCTCTACGTCGTTCGTGGTCCAATTTTGAATAACGGAATTCTTAACGTGTCGTGATAGTCACTACGTCGGAGTTGGTGGCTATATGTGAAGTGATTATAGAATTTTTGGACTGTTCAAGTGATATCAGGGTCAGAAAGTTCACCGTGGCACAATTGCCATGTACTGCCTCTTCCACACACTTACGTACACTCAAACATCACCAACAATTTACAAATGTCAGCCTACGACAAGAATAAATAGGTGAGAACCACACGGTAGCCAACGATTTATAATACATTTTCTATAATGTAAAAAATAATGTAATTTATTCTTTCACTATCGTCAATGTAATAACAAAGAAATATTACGAGAAAGTAGTAGAGTATGCTAAAGAATATTAATAATCTTAAAATGAGAAATATACTCACTATTTATCATGGTCATGATACGGTCACGAACTTTGAGATTCCTGAAATAAAAACTGTAATAACTAATTTTACAAAAAAAATTTTTGACGCAAACCTGAGTGTAACCATTACTATAATGCATAATAAAAATAAACACCTGTGACGGATTGTCCTATATACCTAGTCTTGCCATAAATATTGTAATAAAGAAAAAAGAAAATTGTTAACTGCAAATAACATTTATTACTTTTACAGTGTGTCAGTTTAATACATAAATATAAAACAATTAAAAATATAAAAAGCTTATTCGAAGTGGTCTCCATTGGCTGCAATACAGTCCTTTAAACGATGAGGCCAGTTATCAATAGAAGCACGCACTCTTTCCATGGGAAAATTCTTCACTGCCAATCGTATAGATTGTTTTAGGGACTCCAAATTATCATGGCGTTTAGAGCAAGCTGTACTCTCTAAAACTGACCACAAATCATAATCCAGCGGATTAAGATCGGGACTAGACGACGGCCAGTCTTCAGCTCTGATGAAGTCCGAAACGTTCGATTCCAACCAAGACTGCGTGGACCGAGCTTTATGACCCGGCGCCGAGTCTTGCTGGAAGGACCATACTTGGTTATTGAACATGGTGATGTTAAGGGGCTTAACTACCTTCTCAAGAATGGTATCTTGATACACTTGTGCCGATGTTTTGATACCTTTTTCACAAAAATATGGCTCAGTCACTCCTTCATAGCTAACACCCCACCAAACCATCACTGAAGTCGGATAATGTCCACGTTGCACTCTGTCGACTAATTGGGAAGCTTCCTTAGAGCTTTGAGCATAAATACGGTCATTTTGTTTGTTAAAATGTTGCTCAATTGTAAAAATTTTCTCATCCGTAAACAAAATTTTTCTGTGACCTCCCTTTGCGTACCGCTTCAGTAGTTGTTTCGATTTTACCACCCTATTCTTCTTTAAATTATCAGTTAAGAAATGGCCAGTGCGTCTCTTATAGGCTGCAAGTCCTAAGTCATCTTTTAAAATACGCGACATGGTTCTAGGTGCTATCTTCATTTCCCGAGATAAAATCTTTTGCTTTCGGACAGGATTTCTTCGAATTCTTTCCCTTACTGCTTTGACCACCTTTTTCGTACGAACACTACGTGGACGGCCAGATCTTTTTCTGTCACAAACAGAGGAGGTCTCATTGTACCTATTAATAGCCCGGTACACAAACATTTTACTAATACCAAGTGTATGGAGAGTTTTAAAAATTGCATTTGGCTCCATACCTACTTTGTGTAATGCTATCACAGCGATTCGGTTCTCTTTATCACCCCACACCATTTTAATATCGCAAAATATTTTACAATGTATTGGCGCCAAAATGAGAAAACACAATGAACAATCGTATAAAAATGACAGATTCGAAATTCAAATGTAATATTTTTTTATAATTAAGTGTAACAGTATTTATGGCCAGACTAAGTAATATATGTATGTGACATCCATGAAAGCTCGTATCATTCATTATTTTAGTTTCTGTTCCTGCATCTGTTTGGTATAGTAATGGTTCAAAGACTCAACTCTTATAAAAAATATTACCCACACAAAACACACACATACATCACCATTAACAGCCTTCAACAGTTACTTGAGGACCACAGGACATAAGTCTCTCTTTAGTGAGAAGGTTTTAACCTGCTATACCACTCTGGTCAGACGAGTTGGTTTCAAGTTTTCCTTCTGTTTGCAGTGATTTTATCCTACGCGACTTTGAACCCTTTTCTTCATTATGAGCCTGCCAAAGTGACTCTGCTCTGCCTGATGGAAAGCATGAATAGAAAATAGGGGATGAATAGAGAGTGTGATATTTCGTATCCTTAATCCGTCAACACACGTACAAAATACATTTTTATAGTATTCAAAATTGCCAAAATATATACGAGTATATGACAATCCTGGAAAATAAATGATCGAGTAAGATGAACGCAAACCTTTCACATTTGTAACCTTCAGTTTTCCAAGAAAGCCGCAAATATTATAATATATTAGAAGAACATCTAGACAGAGTGGGAAGGTTCCCAAGGCCCGTACGTGACCAACATTTGCACAGGCAAAAGATTCTGCGGCAATATAGTAAAATGACAAACAGTACTTTCTTTTGGGAATTACTTTATATTTGTAAATAAGAAAGCACGTCGTGCGAAATTATTGTACCGACTTTAACTATGTTTTATAAGTGAAGAAATTGATATTCAAGTAATGTTCAGCAGTAATTCGTGCTCTATCGTAAAGGACTTAATATAAAATTATATGATATGTCATACGACTATAATTTATGATGACATAACGCAAAAAAAAGCAGTTTCCTGCCAGTTTCATTGTAAAAATATATATTAAGAACCTTTTTTCTAAGGAGAGGCCTATGTCCCGCAGTAGACTATGAAAGGTTGTTGATGGAAAAAGTAACTGGATCCTGCATTATATTATAATGAAACAAACAAACGATATTAATCGTTCACTACTGCTCAACATAACTAAATTATTTTCAAGCGACAAAAAGGATAGACTACAATATTCACAAATGGTGTAAATTGGGGAAGGGAAAATAAAAATTGCACCTGCTGTGAACTATACTTCTAAATGTTTATATGTCAGTAATTGGAAAAAAATGTCAATAGATTTTAATCAAATCTTTCAACTTCAAGAAAATGAAAAAGCATAGAGAAATATCAATAAATAAGGGCCTATCTGTATTGACTAGCTTCTAGTTTAACATTTACGAATGTTATAATACTATCTAATGTATCAAAAAAAAAGTAAGAAATTTAGACAATTATCTCGACTAACTTGCCTACATTAAGTGATCTTCGTGGCTTAGAAAAACAGTTTACATACAAAAATATGTGTGTACTTTGTGTGCCCCCTTTTTTTTTCAGCAATCCCCATGGATACTCCCACTGAAAGGTAGTTATGTCGGACTGGAGCCGACCAAAAACCGCACGCCGTCTCAGGTATCAGGAGCCAATTAACCAGGTGCACCCTAATAAGGAAATCCTTGGAACCCTGACGTACCCCGGGCCATCTACGGCTTGTAGATGCCCCCCCGGTGTGGAAACTTTCTGTGCCCCTGACAACGTGTAAGAGCTGAGATATAAGAAAAATGTCTTTTGTCCCCAACCAAATCAAGGAATTGGCTATTGATGGTTGATCAAGTCTATACAGCTATAAACAGGTCAGAGAGACAATTAGTAATTTCATTGTTGTATTTAAACAAAAAAATTCATTATTATTACAGTCAGCATGACTCTCATTAGTGACAATATACCTACATATAAACTCATGGCATGTAAATAAAATTGTAAAATAAACGTTGTCTACATTCACAATGAGTATAGTGACCACAAATTTTGGATTCTATTCGTGCTTTCCATCAAGTAGGATTGGATTTTGATAGACTCTTAAAATGTGTGGCGACCACTGAAACCGCTACGCTACTCGTACAGTCGTATTGTATCGTATTTATAATATACTAGTATAATATATTTTTGCATTAATTTATAAGCTCAAACTAAGACGTGCCACTATTATGATAAATAAACCAAAGCTAAACATACTCTACACACATAGGAAGGAACAAATTAATAACGTATAATACTATATTTGCACAGAGCAGGGATCGTAATCCGCGAACCCCAACGTTGACAGTCGAATGTGCAATCAACCGTGGCACAAAGCTTTTTAATGTTTTCCCCTACATTTACGGATAGTTGTTCTAATTCTGTTCATGCAATTAACAGCAGAAGATTTCTATTATTCTTGATTACAGACTTGTTTGTTTTGTTTAAAGTTAACCTTTATCGATTCTGTCCAGTAAGTAGGTAGAGGTCATCTTCTGAGCAACAATTTGTTAGAAATCAATTTATTTCAATGGAAAATTTGTTTGCGATGATTTTTATTTGGTGCTTTATGTTCTTACTGTGTTATACTGTTTACGGAGCGATTTTTTGTAAAAATTAATAACAACGTACAGTGGCAACAAAACATTATTTTCTTTCTTATTGGAAAAATATGCTTTGACATACAAAAACAGTTTAAATATATTTCACGAAATTTTCATTTTGTTCGGTATTTTTTTTTATAAATACTTATTAATACTGCCGTCGTCTAATCGGACAAGAAAATTGTTTTGAATGGCTAATCGCCAGGGTGGAGTAGCTAGGGGTAGCATTGGAGATTTTTTCATAGCCATTTGAATTTGAACGCGTTTCTAATGAAGGGAAATTGGCTTTTGACGATATTACTTCACCGACTCTCAATTTCAATCTTATTGAATTCTCTCCGAGCCATTTCGCCAATATTATTGAATTCTGTAACGATCCTGGCGGCTATTAGTGAGAATTTAAATCAGCGTTTACTAGTTTTAGACTTATAGTCGAACATTTTCATGAAAGAATCTTATTTGTACAGCATTCATTTATTAAATGTAAGTGATGCTACAAAATGGATTTCATGAATGTATAGCACGTACAACTTTTTTTAAACACAAGTAACTTATAACTCCAAAATATAAATCAATGGATGTAACAGAATAATCTCAATATTTATTCCTATTCTGGAAAAATAATTTTCTAGTATTATACATATTTGGCAAACTAATATTTTTACGGACAGTTTTTCAGAAAAATCCAAACCTTATTTTATTTTGCGAAGTGCTTATGTCGTCTGCTTCACGGTTCGAATAATTACCCATTCAGCTTTGATATTTTCTGATCGTCAGGTTAAATCTATGATGTTTATTCAACTTTATGTACAATACAACGTAATATGAAATACTAGAAAGTATGTATTGTATGAAAATTTTCAAAGGGTTTAGCCGGATACGTATGAGGAGTCGGCCCCCAAATGGGAATCGATATCGAAACTTATGTTTTAATATCGACTTGATGTTCAAACACGATTTATCTACTTTTCGCGACCGACTTGCAGAAATGGCGAACGTACAGTGGGATGCTGTTCTCATGTAGCAGCTATTATTTATTATCTATCATATGGACGATATTTGTCCAAAATCGTACGTCTTCCTGAGGTCCTAACTAAGTTATTTGCGACTCAAAGTGTTCCAATTGTAATTAACTTCAACAGTGACGATGATTAATATTTTGTTTCTTGTATTTTGATTGACACGAAAAAGTAATAATAAGTGTTGAACACTGGCTGTTTTTTTTTTCGTTTCTTTTTTAACTATTATATTACTATTTACTTATGTTTTAAAACAAGCTGATGTGAAATTTCGAAAAAAAAAACAATGATGTAATGTGCACCTTATAATATAGGGGTATAGCATAAGACAGAAATCACATATAATTTTTTTTCGTTGTGTTGCACCAATTTTTTTTTGACGCAAGTTTTATGGGTAATAGAGTACACAAAGGAGCATAACATATATTAATTTCGTGATTGTAAGTCACAGAAATCTCAGAAAAAGAAACATGACTTTTTTATTTTTTATTTTTTTAATGTAATTTTTTATTGTAAAAATTATAAAAAAATATATGTGATATACTCTGTAATGAAACCTAATACCTCGCGTTAGTTTCACTTCTTTATCTTTATTAGCTTCAGAGATATATCACATTCAGTAATAGTCAAGCATACTGATATTTTGCTCTCTATCTCAAGGTCAAAGCGGAAGTCGGTCGCGAAAAGTAGATAAATCGTGTTTGAACATCAAGTCGATATTAAAACATAAGTTTCGATATCGATTCCCATTTGGGGGCCGACTCCTCATACGTATCCGGCTAAACCCTTTGTCCTCTTAAGACTTACTTAAAATCGTGGTCACTTCGTCCCATTAGAAAACTTACATATGTCATGCATGTTCTTCATAGTTAATACGTGCTTGTGGTTGTTGTGCTTTTAACGAGGCCTTTCATCAATATAGTGACCGGCGTATACCAATTGAGGGCTGTATGCACCGGGTCACCCACTTATAGGTACTTCTTGAACTCTTTTAAACATCAACTATTCACCAATTCTTTCAATTGACACAAACTATAGTATTATTTATTTCTCAATTCTAGTTATAATATCTTCTTTAAATCCTCACAGTTATACATCTATCAGTCAATCCTTCCAAGAGTTCTATTCCTTTTATCATAAGGGTAAACACTTGCTTTTACTGTAAAAGTAATGTATTTAAGTATCTTCTATTTAAGACCTAAAAAGACGACAAGAGAAATTTATAGTAAACTTACATCAGGTTAATAGATGCACTTCCCACTTCTGGGGTCTTAAAATTTTACATAGACCAGGCACAGACAGTTGTCATTTTACAGATGGCTGGTGGGTCTTGCTGAAATGATACATACATATTCTTAAATATTAGTTTTAAAAACCTTTATTCATAGTCTCTGCCGCCTAAAGAAGTCTGTAATGAGTATCACGACAAGCGTTTTGTCATCTTAAGCATTACTCATAGGTAAGTTACAAGCATTGTGAGCGCTATTTTCTAATAAAACAGTCAAGTCGTAGTCAAAATTTACGTTTCTATTAAACGACTACAAAAGGCTTGTATAGGCTTGTATTTCTTCTATATACTCGTACAAATATATATATTAGGGTGTCCCTTATATGACAAAAAAAATTTTTTTTCGAATTTCGAAATGCATACCCTCTATAATTTTTACTAATGCTATAAGATATTTAAATATAAAATTTTATCAATCTAGCATAATTGCAACCAGTGCCGACCGAGCTTCAAAGTTTAGTAAAAAACGTGTTTTGTCCTAAAATTTCAGTCTGCTATAATTTCACTATAAATGCAATGAATTAAGTGAATAAAATTAAATAATAAATTAGATGAACATTAATCTTTAATTAAAAACATAAAGAAATAAGAATCATTCAGGGTAACTTCTTTTTAGAGTAGTTTTTTTACAGTCTGGATACAATTTTAGATGTTCCTGGACACAGCGCAGCAAGAACTGTTTTTGTTCTTCTTCAGCTGTGATAAGTCCGTTAAAATCTTGCATTAATTTAACAGCCCTTTCAGCAGTATCATTTACAACTCTCAAATAACTTATTCTTCTTTTAGCCTCCAGAAAAGCAGCATTGTTATTCCAAGAAGATACATCTTCCTTTAGAAAACTGTCGTCGATCTGCAGTCGTGATAAAAATTGTTTGCTCTTTTCCGATACGAAATCATCCAGTGCTTTGTCTAAAAAAAAAGAAAAATAAGTTAAATTACAAATAAAAATCAACAACAATTTTGAAAATAAATAAATAAGTATTGGACATTGAAATTGAAATCCAACAAAAAGTCAATTTAACTTACCAAACAACTTTTGAGTCAGTTCTTCCTTCGACGGGTCATAGCGTTTGCTAAAATCCGAGATTTTGTCCCTGTTGAAGTTGGCAATCATCTTCTTCTTAGTTTGGTTGTCAACTTCATCATCAAATAGTGATAGAATGACTGTCTCTTCACATAAATACCACAAGTGATGGCTGAACTTGCTTATAGAAGCTTTAGAAATTGTTGCGTCAACTTTTTCATACTCTTTTAACATCTTCAAGAAGCGCAAATCTTGATTAGGTGCTTTGGTCGCCACTGTACATTCGAGCCAAGGTTTAACATACAATATTACGAGAAATAAGCAAACATCTTGTAGAGCCTTTTTGTCCTTCGCAGTTACTCTGCATTGTGACTGAAGTAAACATATTTTTAAAGAATAGATCGCTCTCGCCATCCAGCGTGCCTGATGTATAGCTCCGGGGGGCCTTAGTTTTAATTTTTCCTCTGTGTCTCCTCCTAAAAACATTACGCACAGTTCGACCAATTCGCGGTAATCATCTCTTACAAAACCTTTATCTAATTCTGCCTTATAAAATAGTAACAACGCTTGAATGTCTGTCTCGGCAACCCGTGCTTTTACGAAATTAAGAGATGGTTCAATTTTAGTATAATCAATGTTTTTCCAATTTTCTTGGAACTTTTTGAACATCGGAATATCTGGGCTACTAGTAATTTGCTTAATCTTGGTTTCAAAGACAGCTTTTAGGACCAATTCATAAACATGATGACGAGAGGCGAAAAGCAACAATTCTCTTCCTAAAGTTTGCTCCAAAATAGCACAAGCTCCATTGAAACGGCCCATATTGGAAGCTGTTGTGTCGCAGCACATTATTTGCACTTTATCATAAAGGTTCCAGTCAAAGAGAGCTGCTGATACAGCCTTCGCTTGATGTTTTCCAGAAGAACTTTCTAGTTTCGGCACTGCAAGAAGCTGCTCTCTATCGTCAAATGAAGCTATAACTGGCAAGCGTTCTTCTTTTGAACTCCGTACATCCAACCCCGGTAATAGTTTTCCATCCCAATGGACTGTGACTATGTCGGGTACATTGTTTTGGAAGTTAGATTTTATTGCTTCTGCCCTTGATTTTCTAGTTTCAGTACGAATTCGCTGAATCGAGGATTTGTTAATACAGAAATCATCGCTGCTCAGACCAAGCGCTTCTACCACCGCATTAAGAATGTAAACGGTATCTCTAATGCTTAACTGGCATCGATCTAAAACTGCAACTAGTTTAGGTGTTATAAGATTCTTTCTACCTCTTTTTGAACTTTGTTCATGGCAGGGAAGGTCCGGCAAGCTGAGTTCAGAATTCAAGATCTGTTCTTCGTCTGAATCTTCTACACTGTCTAAGTTATTTGTGGTGGAAGTAGATGCAACAGCTAGTGATTCTCTTTGTCTTACAATCCTTTCCTCTTCTTCCAATCGTCGTTGTCTAGATCTTTGTTCTTTTTCCGCCAATTTTTTATCTACACCACCTAAGCATCCCGGTCGACCTGGCTCTCTCTGTTTCATTAAAAATAATTTATCTTCCTCTATTTTCATTCTCTCAAAAGCATCAGCATGTGCAATATCAAACAAATTATCAAGATTAATTATAAAATTGTTCTCACGACTCTTAAACGTAATCTGAGTTTTCTTACAATTTTTTTTGCAACTCTCTCCAAACATGATATAAATCAATAAGTTTCTTCACGCAGTTAGAAAATGCCCTTGTTGGAATTCTTGCTTTTTCCCAATATATGATGCACTCTCTAATCACAAGATTTGCACTTTCACTAACAGTCAATTTAACCTCACGAATATTGTAAAATAGGACTGAGAGAACTTGTCGATTAGATGGTAATTTTGCACCATTTATTTGGTAGCTAGTCAATCCGATAAGAAAAATATTTTGTTTATCACTCCGTAATTCCACCGACATGTTTACGCACTAAATAATGAAGCACTAATAGTCTTAAAAAATCACGTACGAAATGGCAAATAAAACATGTCGTAACAGGTCACTGGGCAGTACTTAAGCAACTTGTATCGACAAGTTTAAATAGCAAGTCGGCACGGGTTATCGTTTATATATCGAACTAATATTTTTTTCTAGACAATATAGGGTTATTACGAAACTTTTAAGAAGGTATGCGTAAAAAAATATCGAACTTGAAATTTAAGGGACACCCTAATATATATGTACTTGCATGTTGCATATATGATTGTCCGCGTGTTTGTATTATGGCGATTTATTTACTAATTTTTTTTAAAAAAAATCTTAAAATTTGCAGAAAGGTTTTAGTACAGAGTATATTAAGTATTTAAATGTTCATTTCTTAAACAATTTATTTGGACGAAAGTATAATTTTTTCTTAATCTTTTATTTCAGGTGCCTCTCATTTATTAGATGCTTAATGGTTGTCCTGTACACGATTTTCCTCATTTACTTTACCGTTCAATAAGAGACATTAAATTAAAAAAATATAATAAATCGTTTAAATGATACAGAACAACAACATTGCAAAGAGAAAAAAAACTTAGTACAAACCCGATCTTAATAGTATTATATCCAAAAACATTTACTTTTTATTACATTACACTATAACGCTAATAAATTTATAGTAAGTACTGTGGTCATAGTATAATGTTTGCCCGTTCGCGTAGTCAATCTGTATGAGCATCTCCCAAAAACATTTTATTTATCATTTTCTTTTTTTGTAGTAGGCATAGGAAGGTGATAAATGTGACGGATTAAGAGTGTGGAATGTTACCACCTCTATTCATCCCAAGGATGCCTTGAGAGGTGACTAAGAGAGTAAATTCTAGTAAAGTAAGAATAAATTGTAGGCAGGACTAAAAGACTGTTGATAATGATGATATGTTTAAAGTTATTGCAAACAAACTAGAAAAAGCCACGTACATTAGCAGAGTATTTAGAAAATGTAACATAAATGCAAATATATAATTTAAATATGTCAATTGTTTTTACAAAAAACTACCATACTTTAAATTGGTCCTCGGGAAATTGTGGATAAGGGAGTCGATTACAAAAATAGTCTGTGTGCTCGGGAGCAGCTCGTTTTTGTTTTACATAGCTTTGCCATAAGCACAAGTGAAAATACAAATATATTATATTTATTATATTATTATTATAATAAATATGTATCGAATTTTGAAGCCAAAAAATGTCTATGTTGATATATGAAAACTAATTTATATCAAAAGAATTCTAAGATTTTTTACTCAAAGATATTTTTGTATCTAGTGAACAGAAATATTTTATATTTCTAAGTCAATATACTTGTCAATGTATACATTTGTGAATTTAATTAACTGAAATTTATTCATATAACTGTCAAGTGATCCGTGTAGTATTTAAAATAACTAGACCCAAAACGTATAAAATTCAACCAATAGGTCAAGATCTAGTTCAAATTGTCCGCCAGACATTACTTTACGTCATTAAGTTCGTCTTCTAGATCAAATTATGAAAGACAAAAGAAAATGTGAAATGTAAATTTTAACTTTTTTAGGCTCAATGATTTATATTTATTTAATGCTGAGTATAATATCTTATATTCAATCAAATAAAAACAATTCCCATTTCATATATATGACCATTATTTCAAAATTAGAACTGAATTAACAGAGTGACATTAGATTTACGACATTAATCCTTAAAATATGTTAAAATCATGTCTTTATAGAAGTACAATTAAATCCATACGCTCACCATTGTACATATCTTTACTTGAGTATGTAATAAAAGTATTAAAAATTATAATATACAGTATTCTTCACGAAGTTAGGTTAAATATGACACTTACACTCAAATGAAAGGTCAACCTGATTATACGTACTTATCATGTTTTTCGGTCTCAGAATTTCGTTCCGTATATTAAATCAGTCAAAATGAAACTGTTGCGTAAAATTATTCCTTAGCATACGTATCATTAAACTGCAAGGACACTTTACCATGAGATAGTCATCATTATCATCATCATCTACAGCCTTTAACAGTATCTTGCTGGACATAGACCTCTCCTTAGAAAGGAGGTTTTGGCCTACTATACCACGCTGGCCAGATGGGTTGGTATAGAGTTTTATTACAAATTTACTACTTGCGGTACATTTATCTTTTATAATGTAATTTCCTGCACAATTCGCTGCCTTATGCGGTTCTTAAAACTCGTAGAGAGAATAATGTTTCAGTACAGTAAAGCCGGCTCGACCGCAGTGATGTCATGTGTCACAAACACCTGTTAAGCACCTCTTTCGTTGCTCTTCGGCAGGAGAGTGAGGATTCTGGATTGAAAGGGCGGCAACACACTAGTGAGTGATGTTTAAGCTGCAAGTTCCAGGTGCCTTAGGGTGATGGTAGCCACTTATACGCACAGCAGGTGACTCGTCTTCCACTTTGCTCCTCTGCGCCACAAAAGAAGAAACAAGAATAGGTATTGTCACTTTTCAAGTCATATTTATTAAAACTGTAGTCTCTGTGACAATAACCAGTAGTGCCAATGTAGAACGTATTAGATAAATTTAAGTTGTGAATTTTTATATTTATAACGTATTGCTCTTCATTTATGATAAAAAACTGACATGTACAAGATACAACTGATACAAAATAAAAACCCATGTTCAAAGTTACGTCGTCGGTTTCCAAGCCAACTGTCACAGTGATCAAGCTATACTTTAAGGACTGTACCTAAAGACCACCTGCTGATCGAATTCTGAAAGTTACAAATTTCTTATTTTATTTTATCAACTAATATAACTTCAATTGTCATTGTATAAACTTTTGTACAATGAAAAATCAAAAATATACTAGATACTTGCAGTGCAGCGCGTCCAACGCGTGTAGGTTTTAACATATTTTATTTATCTATTTATATATTGTTTAACCATTCTCGCTATGTATTGTATGTGTTTACATATAAAACAAATGTACCTACACGTAAATACATGTAGGTACATTTGTTTTATATGTTTGTTTGAAAAAAGGGTATAATAAATTTATTTCATGAATGAACCACACAGTCCTATGATGAAGTCACACGAAATTCCGTACTACACTAATTTCGTCTAAATTCTACTAAAATTGCGAATGAAATCCAAATATATACAGCATCTATATCAAAGTTATGAAGTCAAAACACACACTCATTCGGAAGCTGGCTTTATCTCGTCACAAAAGCGTTCAGGTTCATTAGTCACGAGTACTGAGGCTTTGAAAAAATCCCTCTCTTTTGATGTTAAATCAAAAATGCTTATTGAAAGCGAATTATTACTGATATTTTAGACTTACGTCCTTGCTGGTATTTTTGCTTTACCATTCTTATTCTGAGTGGCTCATTGAATACGCTTAGATAAGTTGAAAGAAAATAAAATACAAATACATACTTTAACATCACTTCAATCTGCAGGCAAAGCTACAACATTATATTATTGTATGTATATGTTGAAAGATCGTGGATGTTTTTCGATTAATATTACTTCAGTATAATTCCGTATTTATAAGATATATTTCAACATGTACTATAGACAAATAGTCTACTATTTAAATTTGTTATTTATAAAACTACGTATCGCAATATTACTTGTTACTTTTAGAGAATAAGTGGTCGAAAGATGTGCAATCCTAATATGTCAAAAAACTTAGACACTCGACAGAAATAAAGACAAGTTCTAGGTAAATATTTAACTGACTTTAACATAATGAAACATTATCCACGTTATATATTGATCACATGATGTTAAGCGATCACCACCATCTATGAACACCAACATTTCAAGATTTATAACTGCGTTGCCGACTCTTAAGTGACCTAAGAGGGGTAGGAAAAAGAAGAGACGGAATTTTTCCCTGTTTTAAACATTACTTTTATCTGAGGCCATAGACCTTGTGATACTTCAGTCGATATGGTCCATATTATGTGCCAGGCCTCTCCCGCGTTCCAGAAAATTCGGTCATGACACATTAACACTACATCTATATTCTATATTAAGAGCCTGCCAAAGTGACTCTACTCTGCCTTATGGAGAACATGGATAAAATCCAAGAGTTGTGGTCACCACACTCATTGCAAATGCAGACAATGTAGTATGGTGACCCATACTATGGCAGTCTAGTGAGATACTTTTTCACACCCCGCTTGGGGACGTAAAAGGCATGACAGTCATCGTGACAGTGTAAGTCTTACACAGTTGTTACGATAACTGTCACCACTGCATCAATGGGCCTCCAGTCTCACACTCACCAACGAAACATGACAACACGAATGCTGGCGCATCAGATTACACCTATATAATACTCTTAATATTTTGTCCTTTATAAAAGTTTTAGCAACATCATTATCCATCATTGTATAACCTTACTTCAAGTTGAATAGGCAGCATTGCTTCACGATCACTTAGACTAAGATCTAGAAAAGATTGTATTAGAACGCATAAGCATTTACCTAAGTACCTACTCGTATTTTAATCTTCAATTACATTCGCATACACACGATTGAGATTAAAAAATTTCATCACCATTAACGCTCTTAAGAGTCCATAGATGGATATAGGTCTGTCCATCGAAATGAAGATTTGGCCTACTATATTACGCTGGTCAGACGGGTTCCACCGCTGTTCTCCTGCGTATTTTGCTACCTTAGTAGGTGCTTAAGACACTAGTGGAATGAATACGGATTGCGGCACTTCTTTTTACATAGTACTAAACACTTAATGCAGTACATTTGTTTATTGAATTATTAGTTTAAGTTTATTATTTATAATATGTTATTTAAGCGAATTAAAATATGTTATTTTTACAAGTTCAAAGTGATCTAAATTAGTTTTTATAACGTAAAAACAAAAATATAACCGACCTGAAAACCTTCTTCTTACTCAAGGTCGTTTAAAAATGAAGTTAAGTTCATCAATTCATCATCTAGTCTTTCGTTTAGCGTCTTAAGGTTAGTCTGGAAGTTTTCTAAAGTTACAGAAAGTCTACATATAAAACAAATTTTGGAGTTGATTGTGTGAAGTTGCCGCCAAAAATGAAGTTTGATAGACTAGACATGATAACGCTCCATTAGATAAAGAGATTACTGTGCGGTATATTTTATTAAAAAGACTAAACAGGTTTCATGTTTATCTAATAATTACTTCTAATGAAATTTGTTCATTTTGACGTAGGCGTTTTCCTTGAAAACTTGACTATGAAGACCTACTGTAGTATTGAGCTTATTTAATATAAATGTTTCCAATCAAATTGATTTCACTAAAATTTATAAATGTACCAAATACCAATACATAATACATGTACCGTAATAGTATCTGCTCTTTTAGCCAAGATGTATTTTTTTTCTATATTAAGAGCCTGCCAAAGTGACTCTACTCTGCCTGATGGAAAGCATGAATAGAATCCAAGAGTTGTGGTCAACATACTCATTGCAAATGCAGACAATGCAGTACCCACACTATAGCGGCCTTGTGAAAAGCTTTTTCACACCGCGCTTGGGGACGTAAAAGGCATGACAGTCATCGTGACAGTGTAAGGCTTACACAGTTACCACGATAACTGTTACCCCTGCATCAATGGGCCTCAGATCCGGTATTTAGCGTAGTTACTCTTTGTAAAATCGCTAACGTCTTTGTTCTTTTCTATTAATGGCTAATATTTTATTTTGACCACGTGTCTTAGCGTCGAAATACGTTACAACGATGGAATCTTTACGTTTATAGAATGTCAACTCGACTAGGGATACTAGATATGGATTATACACTTGAAAGGAATTTCAATTCTCCAATTGAAGGAAAATTAATTATTTGAGCATAAGATCGTATTTCCATTACATCCCATAATCTATAACTGCGTACATACATCAATATTTAATTAAATTATAATATGCGCCTTATCAAAATTAATAGCAATTAGTTTGCACATTGTCAAAAGTTTTCAACGTTTATTTGCGTAGATTTTTTTTATTTTTTTTTGCTATGAGAATAAAACCTATAAAAATGAGTTATTAAAATGAAAATTAATTTAGATTATGATCGTTATGCTCTAAATACACATAAATAGTAAAGAAAATATAATAGTAAATACACTTTTTCGAAGTTATTCTTTACGCATCCAAAGTATTTTCAAAACACAGAAGTAAAGACGAGATTTTATGTTTTGTCTGACAACAAGTCCCTGACAACAACAAGGCACCCACACTAATCCATCAAGAGTGCTTCAAGCCTCATTAGTCTGACAGTGATCAATCATTTGATGGACTTGAGTCATAACTCATTTATTCTTAAAAAAATAACACAAACAGTAGTCATTACGTCTACTGATCCTTCACTATTAAAAAGATTGCAGCTCGGAATAACAAATTGCATTCTTGAAATAAATTTATTTATTTTTATGGTATACCACAGTATATATACAACACACTCTTAAACAATATTTCATTCATAGATTTGGTATCCATGCCCATAATAGGTACACACTACATTCACTATAAAATAAAAACCTAACAATATAACAATATTACGAGTAAAATAATAAATACAAAAAACAAATGAAACTTAATACTACTTAAATATAGATTATACCTACTACTACAAAAACAGTAATAAAACAAGAACAAATAATAGGAACTACAAACAAAATTAAATTAAATAAAGTAAAATAAAATAAAATGTCAACATTGGTTACTATTTTAGAGAGAAGTGGATGTCTATGTCTCTTAATGAGAAGATGCTGTTATATTCTCTACACATTCTTGTCAAAGGTGCATTTAGAAGTAGATTTCTGAGGGGAAAAATCAAATTATCTGGTGATAGATTATCCTGGCGGTTTGATGAGACTGTATAAGGGATGTGTTATTACTCAATGGACATACGAAAGCTTTACCGTAAGCTTTTATGAATTCTATTGGGATAGATTCGGGACCATTACTTTTGTTTAGGTCCAGGTCATTTGTTTTATCTGAAACTTCTTTTTCTGTAATTATAAATTTGTGTAGAATATGGGATGACTCGAAATTCATTGAAAAGCTTTAAGTACTTGTCAATTTATTTAAATATTAACATTGAAGATTTTATTTCTTTGTTTTGTTTCTAAAAACAAATGTTTTTTAAAACGTAGTATATGTTATTAAAATATTAGTTATTTTGTAAAGTATTTAACTGTTCATAGAAGCATGAACTTATAATAATAATAATATTCTCATACATCTCACACACGGTCGTCTAATCCCAAACTGGACAAAGCTTGTACTATCATCCTAGATTGCTGATTCATATACTTGTAGATTTTTAATTACATACACATTATAGATAAATTACACCTCTTTTTTTTTTACTGTGCGGCAATCCCCACGGGTAGCACCGAAGGGTGGTTATGTCGGACTCGAACCGACCAAAAACCGCACGCTGTCTCAGGTACCAATAGAAAGGGGACCAGGTGCACCCTAGTAAGGAAATCCCTGGGACCTCGACATACCTCGGGCCACCTACAGCTGTGGGTGGCCCCCTCCTGAGTGGAAACCTGATGGTTTCTTTACTGCCCGCCCCCGAAAGAGGGCGCGCAGTCCGTAACGCTCGCCTTGCTACCCCGGCCTGCTTCTGCTAGGGTGACAGATGGCCTCATCTGTCACCCCCAGGCCTGCGCTTATGGAGGACGGAGATCGTCTAATGATCTCCGGCGCCTGAGTCTTCTGCGGTACCTAGCCCGTTTTCAGGCCTGGCGGAAGATAAAATTACCGTACACCTAGACAGAGTATAAATGATTGTGCGAATAAAATGCGAATTTGTGATTTTTACCACACTATATAATTTGGTAAAACTAAATAAACACATTTTAATGTCAAATCGAATTAAAAATATACGTACCTATTACTTTAAAAATTATTTTAAATTGGGTACGTAACATAACCTAAAAAAATGAAGCATCTATACCACGTCTCCATATATTAACTAATACGAAACACTTAACAACGAATGTACGCTATCACAAAAACATAATGCCATAGCCAATTGATCTTACGTTGGAATACGAGCTTACTAATATCATTGAAGAAAATTCAATAATTGATAAACAAGACAAGTGCTCGTACTGTTGTTGATAGGCTAATAGAATACATAAAAAGGAGTACAATATAATGATCGAAATGCATTATTATTTCATTCTACAATGCAAGAGATTTTTTTTTTTTTAAGTTCAATATTCTCTAATAGGGATCGTCGTACGACTTTTAATAGGTATAATGAGGGCAGTATACTTAGTAAAAGCCGTACGACGGATTTTCGAGATTAATCTTATTTGATAGCTGGTTATTCACTCAATAAAATTTCAATGAAGCACGTCACCCACTTTGACATAAACCTCGGCGGGGTATGCACCCAAGAAAATTCTCATATGTGGGTGCCCATTTTTTCATACCACATATTATTTATGTACCATTTTACTTCACTTCTTCTTCTTCTCAGCCCAAAGACGTCCACTGCTGGATATAGGCTTCCCCCAAGGTTCTCCACAACATCCAACTCGTGCCGTCCGCATCCAGCAGCTACCCGCGACCTTCACCAGGTCGTCGGGCCACCTTGTGGGGGGCCTACCAACGCTGCGTTTCCAAGTACGCGGTCGCCACTTCAGAACTTTAAGGCCCCATCGGCCATCATTCCTGCGTGTAATGTGCCCCGCCCACTGCCACTTAAGTTTAGCAATTTAACTGGCAATATCGGTGACCTTGGTTCGTCTGCGGATCTCCTCATTCCTGATTCGATCACACAAAGAAACTCCGAGCATTGCCCTCTCCATTGCTCTTTGGCTGACTTTGAGCCTTCTTATCAAGCCCATAGTGAGCGGCCACGTCTCTGTGCCGTAAGTCATCACTGGCAACACACTGGTCAAAGACTTTTGTCTTGAGACACTGCGGTATGTGATCGGTGTCTTTTACTTCACTTCACTTTTCATAAAAATATTGAATGCTAATAATCATCAGAATTAATAATAACCCTGTTTTATTTTTAAATTTGTTTTTATGACTTTTCTGATACTCATTGTTCAAAACTTCTAATCATTCTTATATAACACAAAATGCTAACATTTCATACAACAATATTTATAACAATATTTCTTTTTATACAGATTTTAATCATAAGTATAAATGAAACTAGATACACTATGACTGGGAACCCATATCAATTAGACCATTGTCATTGCCGGCAAAATTAAGGGTTTTTCTTTTAATTTATAGAGGCTTGTGAAATTTGCTATGGCATGCTTGTAGCAGGGCTTTAAGATAACTAAAAGAGTGAGTGATTATAACGGCCTTATTGATATTATGGGATTCAACAAACAGGCATGTCACTAAAATAGCGACACATTCGCCCGTAAATAATGAAGCTTCTTTTGTGCATTTAAACTGCAAAATGGTTCTGGAGTTTTGGTAGTACACAGTGGCTCCAGTATAACTATCACTAGACAGTCTACTCGCATCCATAAAATCCTCTCAAACCCAGGCCAGTGATCATCTACATATGCATTAAAGGCGGAAATACTAGAGGCAGATCCCTGGGGGATTCTAATATCCAGAAAGACATGTGGCTTAATACTGCGTATACTATATTCAAAGAAGAAAAGGGGAAGTTTGTCAAATTTTACATGAAAACTCGTAAAAGGAAAGTAGTAGCGAAAGGATTGTAGAATTAATGGAATTTCTTTTCAGTATCTTGAGGACACATGTTTTCCAAGTCAGTAATTTGTTTAAGTAGATGATGTGTGGATTTACATGAAAATTTTAAAATAAAACGTGAAGCAAAGAAACCTTCTTATTGTAAAAGATGAGTCTGAACATTCTATTTGTAAATCATTTATAGCAGCGAGATTACACCATAGTCCAATAGGCTAGGTATTAAGGCGTTGTAGTCTGATCTCCTGGTGAAGCCTTTAAAGAGGTTAGATCGTTCGCTTATCACATACTCCTAAAATCCTAAATTTGAAAACCTAACTGAGTATGGTCTGAGAGCAGAGCCTTGTGATAAACTTGTCCAGGACCTTCTCTGATCAAAATCTTCACTCAAGATCCTTAGAATTAAAATTAGAGACATACACATTGTGCATATGCACTGGGTCATCTTAATCGTAAGCCTATGCTTATGAAGTTTCTGCCTAAGAATTGGGAGTAGGACAAACTCATATTCAGCAGCTAAGTAGTGAAAAGATGATACAACGGATGTATTTTAAGACAGAAAAATATTAAATCAGTTACCAATCCTACAACATTATCTATACTACTAAGTACTAAGACCCTCGGCAGAAGCCAAATTAATAATTTTGTGGTCTGGTAGTAGTAGTAATAGTTGTGTTGATTCTACTATCGACTTCCAGGCGGTTTATGAACAGTGAACAACCAGAACAGAACTGACTTATGTCTTTCCTTGCTATTAAGGATGGAGTAGAAGAGGACAAGATAAAACAAAAGTTAACTTAATCAGTGCGTTTGAAGGAGTCTTTTGGTGGAAACAAAAACATTTTTGTATATTATTAAATTTTGGAGTCATATCAGCATAACCCTTTCAGTCTCTTTTCTTTGCTTGACAGCCCTAGCATACTCACTGTCCTACCAGGCAGGTGAGGGAATTTTGGCCCTAGTAGAGTTCTTAATATGGAAGCAGCACTTGTCCGGAAAAATGCATCACAACCTGTGTCCACTTCCAAAAATGCTTCACAACAGTCTATCACCCGTTAGTGACCATCACAGGACAGAGATCTGTGATCTAGTCTGTGGAGTTTTAACCACGTTTTCAAGTGCTTGGCAAATCGTTTGACAGTCAGTTTTAGATAGGTTGCAATTTAAAAAAGGAGAGGATGACTTTGCCAAGTGAGTTGAATTAAGAAAGGATACTAAAATTGGAAAATAATCCTTATCATGAGATAAATCCGTAAACTGCTAGAAAACAGCTGCAGCAATGACTAGCGAGTAAATAATAGCAATTAAGAACACTCACAAAACACACCGTAACCATTAGGACAGCACAAAATAAAACAAAAAAATATCCAATAGTCACAAAACCCCTCAATATTTGTTGGAATTCTACACACACGTGCTAACCAACCGTATGACGCGGCTAGAATCTCTGAATTGAACTAGAAAGTGCAATGTCAATTGACATCTGTCAGCTAGGTCATCGTTTAATAATGTGCCGGATTTAATTGACGTTTACAGGTACTTGATAGTCGTCATTATTTTAATTTATTTATTATAGTGTTTTAAATTTTTAGTTTTTTTTTTCTACATTAAGAACCTGGCAAAGTGACTTTACTCTGCCTGATGGAAATCATGAATAGAATCCAAAAGTTGTAGTCACCATACTCATTGCAAATGCAGACAATGCAGTATGGTGACCAACACTATGGCGGCCTTGTGAGATGCTTTTTCACACCCCACTTGGGGGCGTGAAAGGCATGATAGTCATTGTGGCAGTGTAAGGCTTACACAGTTACCACGATAACTGTCACCCGTGCATCAATGTTTAACATTTACAAATAAATACCTGCTACATCATAAGAACAAAAAACTTTTAGTGTATTTTCCTTCCTTGCCTTCCGACACACATAGATTCACTCATTGCATTCACACAAATATGATTTTAAGTAACATTTAGATATGTCAGTCTTGAAGACATTAAGCACATAAAACTCAATAAAACATTTAAACTGTTGAAACTTTTAGCAGATTTTCTTAGAGCTAACTGAACATTTATGTAAATACCAAAACAACATTAAGTTCCTTCTAGTTATTCTATTGAAATAGAATATTTTTACATTTTAATGAATTATTTGATTTCTTTAGAAATAAAAATCTTAATTATACCGACATTAGAGTTTATTAAAATGAAATAATTGAGAATAAAAAACTCGACAACTGTTTTGAGTCATATTTGATTGAAGAGGTTTTTGAAAAGGAAATATAAACCGCGACAAAATTTACCTAAAAATTTTGCTCTTTTAAAATTTTATAGAAATATATTTAATAAAAACTAAATCTAACAAGATAATACTCGTAATAAAAGTCCTATGGTGAAATTCTAATAATAACTTGCCTGAAACTCTTAAGTACCCACAGAATGTGTAAACCACTCCAATAAGCCTTTTAATAACGAACAAATGAAACATTTCATAAATCGTAATTAAAATAAGAAGAATATTCAATTCGGACAGATTAGGCAAATATTCTTTTCAAACCGGAATATGAAGTTGTGTGAAATAACTGAATATTGAATTTCCAAAATCGGATGAGCCCATACGAGTAGTATACGCATTAATAAAACTCTGTGTTCACTTATACGTATTCATTTTGTGCACAATATTTATAACAATATCATTTGGGCTGGTTAAAGGTGCTTCGCTTGCTATTACTTATATTTTTTTTTGTCTTCAAATTCTCACAAAAGATCAGTTGAACAGAGTAACATTCAATAGCAAAATTTCTTCTTTTTTCATCAAAAGCTTTTCACAGTCCTGCTGGACATAAACTTCTACCTCTATACCACGGCAAATTTCCTTTCTATAAAAAAGAAATTTAAATAAGGAAATACATAAATGTCATTGGACTCGCTTTTTATTTATTAAAAAAAGGATCTAATAACATTTGTTTGGGTGCAATTTATATATTTTTTACCAACGATACACAAACCAAGTAACTATTTAAAAAAGTTCATATATGTATACTAATAATTGATCGTACAAGCAATTTGACCGTCTTCAGTTTCCTAATAATTTCCAATTCTGCCAAGAAGGCGATATAATAAAATCGCTGTGTAATTTCATGTATCGCAGTACGTACATTAGTGCGACAGGTGCAAATGTTGCTATTTCGTACGCTTATTCTGGAAGTTATTACATCATCCAAAATAGTTCACTTACTACTTAGTCTGGCCATAAATACTGTTACACTTAATTATAAAAAAATATTACATTTGAATTTCGAATCTGTCATTTTTATACGATTGTTCATTGTGTTTTCTCATTTTGGCGCCAATACATTGTAAAATATTTTGCGATATTAAAATGGTGTGGGGTGATAAAGAGAACCGAATCGCTGTGATAGCATTACACAAAGTAGGTATGGAGCCAAATGCAATTTTTAAAACTCTCCATACACTTGGTATTAGTAAAATGTTTGTGTACCGGGCTATTAATAGGTACAATGAGACCTCCTCTGTTTGTGACAGAAAAAGATCTGGCCGTCCACGTAGTGTTCGTACGAAAAAGGTGGTCAAAGCAGTAAGGGAAAGAATTCGAAGAAATCCTGTCCGAAAGCAAAAGATTTTATCTCGGGAAATGAAGATAGCACCTAGAACCATGTCGCGTATTTTAAAAGATGACTTAGGACTTGCAGCCTATAAGAGACGCACTGGCCATTTCTTAACTGATAATTTAAAGAAGAATAGGGTGGTAAAATCGAAACAACTACTGAAGCGGTACGCAAAGGGAGGTCACAGAAAAATTTTGTTTACGGATGAGAAAATTTTTACAATTGAGCAACATTTTAACAAACAAAATGACCGTATTTATGCTCAAAGCTCTAAGGAAGCTTCCCAATTAGTCGACAGAGTGCAACGTGGACATTATCCGACTTCAGTGATGGTTTGGTGGGGTGTTAGCTATGAAGGAGTGACTGAGCCATATTTTTGTGAAAAAGGTATCAAAACATCGGCACAAGTGTATCAAGATACCATTCTTGAGAAGGTAGTTAAGCCCCTTAACATCACCATGTTCAATAACCAAGTATGGTCCTTCCAGCAAGACTCGGCGCCGGGTCATAAAGCTCGGTCCACGCAGTCTTGGTTGGAATCGAACGTTTCGGACTTCATCAGAGCTGAAGACTGGCCGTCGTCTAGTCCCGATCTTAATCCGCTGGATTATGATTTGTGGTCAGTTTTAGAGAGTACAGCTTGCTCTAAACGCCATGATAATTTGGAGTCCCTAAAACAATCTATACGATTGGCAGTGAAGAATTTTCCCATGGAAAGAGTGCGTGCTTCTATTGATAACTGGCCTCATCGTTTAAAGGACTGTATTGCAGCCAATGGAGACCACTTCGAATAAGCTTTTTATATTTTTAATTGTTTTATATTTATGTATTAAACTGACACACTGTAAAAGTAATAAATGTTATTTGCAGTTAACAATTTTCTTTTTTCTTTATTACAATATTTATGGCAAGACTAGGTATATGGCCTCTGTTAACGATTTTTCTTTATTCTGGTTTAGCTAAAATTTAAAATTTATTAGCTGTCCATCTGGTGACGGATTAAGAATACATAGTGTTACCACCCCTATTCATCTCGTGGGTGTCGTAAAAGGTGACTAAGGAACCAAGTATACAAGACAACATCATTACAAAGAGAAGGAAAACTTGAAACAAACTCTATTCCAACCCGTCTAGCCAGCGTGGAATAGTAGGCCAAAACCTCCTTGCTAAGGAGAGGCCTATGTCCAGTAGTAGACTGTAAAAGGCTGTTAATGATTATGATGGTGACGAAAATTTAAAATTTGATGCGTTTCTTAAGGTATTACGCCAATAGGAACTTTTAAGTAAGACAGCCATGCGTCATCAGAAATGAGCAGCTCAGCTGAAGTGATACTGCGGCCTTATGGTGCACCGGTATTAAACAATCCTTTCGTTATTTTTTACCAAGTTTTTGAGGTAAGCAGAATCCAAAACATGGGAGAAAATTTGTCAAAACTTGAGACTCTTGAGCTGCCAGAGGAGCCAGTTGCCATCAGATGACTTGTCCGTTAGACTTAGTGATTATTATTCAGTCGTTATTATTCATAAATTTAATTTATTTCAATAAAATTTATCTCCAGTTGATCATTTGTAAGATAAGAAATAAGTTAACCCTACTTATTTGCAATTCTAACATAATGTTCACAAGAAATGTTATAAAGCGGCCACCTCTGATCTCTCGGTATCATAAGTCGTCACTGGCAACAAACACTGGTCAAAAACTGTTAGAATGTAACTAAAGAAATCTAAAACTAGTTGGAAAAATATGAAGTAAACTCATATACACGTGCTAATCTAATTATCTACTTACCAACTTGTTGTTATACGTCGTAGACATTTGCAAGGTTTCTTTTTGAAAATAACTAGTAATGATTTCTTATAACTAGCTTAATTTCTCAGTTAAATGTTTTATTATTACTTTGAGATTTAATCATCGGTTTTTCAGCAATAAACAAATTATACTTTAATATATATTTTGGTAAATGAGTACGTACTAGTATTAAAATTGGTTATTTATTTATTAAATGGAAATACGTGATTTTCCATATCTATTGAGAATTAATGGAAAATTTTAATTTTAAAATATTACATGGTTTGGCTGGCCAAGAAGCTTGTTCCCTTAACATCATGACTAAGATAAGCATTATAATTTGTCATATACTCGTAGTACAATCATTCTCACCCTTTAATATTATATTACCTGAGAAGATCTCAATTTTATCGGATGCCTCTAGCATATCATACATCCGATGTGTACATTAGGACCCCGCCTAGCGGTCGTGAAAGGTCAAACAACACATTTGCTTAAGCAATCATCCACTCAATTGCCAAACGATCCGATAACAGTTTGCCTAAATTGATCGCTTGGGGCTCATTTTAGTCAAACACGTAGTCGCGAATAGACATTAATAAATCGAAATGCCAACTTTTGTACATATTTATTGATGTTATATGTTGTCACCACGATTATAACTTGTAGATATTTCATTAAATATAGTGAAATAGTGTATAAATAGTAAAAGTTGTGATAATCTACAATACCTTAAACATTATCCTACTACATATAATAAAACTGTAAAACGTCGATTTCTGTATATTTGAGATGTTGAAGAAAACATAATTAAGTAGACATTAGTAGGACTACTGTCAAAAATCTTTGACGCTACGCCACTGTTTCTACCAGAAACGACGGCTAATAGTGATGGGTTATAAAAGTTAAGCATTAATGTTGCTATCGATGCCGTGTGGTTAAGGATCAAGAATACAGAATGTCAACATAGTCACCTTCTCTTATTCATACCGTGAGTGTCGTAAGAGCTGACTAAGGGAGCAAATGACGCTGAACAACAGAACTGCAAGGAGAAGAAAAATTTTTGACAAACCCTACACCCATCTACGAGCCAGCGTGGTACCGTAGAGCAAAACCTCATTTTTAAGGAGACAACAGTGGACAATTAAAATCTAGAAGATGATGAATTTTTACTTAATATTATTAAGCTAAAGAATTTGTCTGTTTAGTTGAACGCGCTAATCTTAGGAGCTATTGGTAATTGGGAAAGGCAATCGTATATATTATTACACTATGACCCAAAGAATCTGAGTATTAATGAAAATATTACAAAAACAGAGGCAAATTATTTCTTTTCAGAGCTTCTATTGCGTGCGCTGCGTAGATGGTTAAAGTTTCCCAATAATAATGTATATAGGAATTGTTTCCTTTAAGAGTTTTAAAAAAATCTACAACAGCATCTGTCTATTTTGGAATATGGCCCACTATAATCTTTTTTGTGGTAACAAATTTGTTCACGCTATACCACGCTACGGCCACTAGGATACACAGAAGAGATAGCGCGGTCGAGCTAGTATATTTACTTAATAACAACCTAACTTTATAACTATATATTTATTAATTTTAATAACATTTACTTGAATACTGATAGTATTACGCTTACCTATAGTGATTTTGATAGTTTATTACAGTTGTGGCGTGGGTGCTGTTAACTTAACATTATGTATGGAAGTAATCAATTACTATAAAGGGAGGTGAACGTATTCGATATTGCCTATCCTAAGAAACCAAGTAGGCATTAGGGAAACAATGAAATCGTAGGTATAATTGTGGCAAAGCAGTGTGTAAAGTCAGGCATATGACTAACAAGTATTTTCACTATGATTATAAGTATATATGAGCACCAGCCTACATCTCAATGTGCTTACGACCATTGCTCTCTGTTTGTCGTTAACTTAAATTTTGATGATTTTATTAAAAACTGCCTCATTGGTCCAACTGTTAACGTACGTGACTGCCGATTGAGAGATCTCGCATTCCATTGCCGGGGCGGGCCAAAAAGTATTGTCGGGTCAAAAAGTTTCTCTGATTATAAAAATGCTCGATAACAACCTGTAACATAGGAGTTGGGGTATTAAGCCCTGTGCCACGAAGAGCACGTATAGCCGTCAGGCCTAAGTCTGATCTCTCTCCGGTCGTGTCGGATTGCCGTCCCATCGGATTATGAGAGTTTGGAAACAGGGAGTGCACCTGTATTTGCGCACACACTAGTGCATAATAATATCTCCGTCAAGACTGGCCGCCGTGAGCAAAATCGGCTAGGAGTATATCAATTAGTGGATGATGTATGTAACATGTGTTGCTGTTAAATACATTATACCTCCTGAGGTAAGGCTAAAACTGATAGTATTCGTGAGTTATACTTGAATATTGTATCTTACATTTGAACAAATGTCATTGTCAATTGTTATTAGGCAGGTATTGACATTTTCAGTAGTAGCCAATAGTTGTACATTCGCCAGAATAGGGATCCGTTTGCATATTTTAATGTGCAGCCGAATGCGACGAAGCGCGAAATGGAAATCTTTCTGGAACGAAACTGCCAGCCTGCCTTAACTGCAGCGCAATATCGGAATACTGTTTTGAAAAAATATGCTATCAAGGATAGTGCTAAGCACATTTTCGAAAAGATTACATACACATTTGAAATTAATTTATTAAAAAAAGAAATTTACTTTTTAAATATTTACTTTTTTATGAAAGTAATGGTATTACTTTACTTTCAACAATAGTTAATTAACGTTATAAGATTAGCTTTTGTAAACAGTCCAAATTGGTGAAATCATTTATTTTACTCACACTTTTCGTAAAAGAAAAATTGAAAATGCACTTCCTAATTGAAAGTACAATATTTATGGTTTGTAAAATTATTGAATCATTCCACGTAGATGCTGTTAGTGTTCCAAGCGTTGTTTTATTAAATCAATAGAAGCCAGATGGTCTACAGTACGTTACAAATATAAATGAAAATAAAGCCGTAATGAATTTAACAGGAAAATTTTAAGGGAAATGAATTTTATCCATTGGTTTAGTCCTTACGTAAATATCTTATTTTTTTACGTAGCAGTGTTTCAAAAAGTAACATTGTCTACGTTTACTAAAGATTGTTTTTATTCGCGTAAGAAAAAACATTAATTAGCATCAAAAAGAACCTTAGGAGAGCTTTTCTAATATTTTGTTTTCCGCTCGTTCCTATTATGTTTGAAATGTTTGAATAAATTGATCACAAAATTGAAAACCACTGCATTCACATATGAAATTAATGATAATATAGAAATTTTATTATAAAATCTAAAAAATGTTTCCAAACTATTTGTAGTCAAAATGAAGATAAAATTACAGTTACACATAACTGGGTAGAAGACTGGATCGTAAATAAATACCAATGTCCACTTCATTAAAACTAATGTCGCGAAACATCTCGGAAAATATAATTAACATAGCTTTTTATTATTATTATGAATTGCCATCAAATATATAGCGGGATAAATTGTTCAATTGAGTAGTCTTAAACAGTGACGTCACAATTTTGTATTTAGTACATTTTTCATACAAAATTGTTGTTTCGACAGATGATAAAAAGTAACTAATTTGACTAAGGTGTCATCTATTATACACAAACACAAAACAACAAATTACATTTTGTTTTTTAGAAGCAATTTTAAATTATCCATTTGTCAGATACATCCGAGACCATCAGGAATAGGAATATAGGAATTTTAAATTCAGAATGTAATGGCCTAATTAAGTAAATTTACGATGTCAACGAGCTCCATAACAATTAAAAGAGTAGTTCTAGGGCAGAAGGGCTCACAAAAATATAACTATTTTTTATTAAGATATGGTTTACTAGCTGTTGCCCGCGACTTCGCTCGCGTGGAATTTGGTCTGCCACATTAATATTCGTAACAGATTATTTTAAATAAATGTTTTTTTTAACATATAAACCATCCCACGGTACATCATCTTTATGTAACTTCAATGGTTTAGGCCACGTACACCAAGATAACTCTCAGATGCTAGATTTTTGCCGACTTAATTGACGACCAAAAATACATAAAATCATTACAAATTGTTGCCTATATGTTATTTCAATTAATAACTCATATTACTGTAAAGTTTCATTCAAATCCGTCCAGTAGTTTTTTGGTGAAAGATAGCAAACGTCCATAGTCACAAATTTTTGCATTTATAATATTAGTAGGATAATGATAGACTTTCGAGGGAATGACACAATTAAAGCTTTTCTTTAGTTTATTTCTAGCAACACTACTATTTTAATAAATGGGTATTTCGATAGTATACAGCAATGGGCTGCCTGATGCCTGAAAGTGGTATCATCTAATAATTTATTTGTGAAAAGGTTTCGAACGTTCTCAGAATTATTTTTTAGTAAAATTTTATGATTTTTAAATTGAAAGGTTTAATCTGGTTTGTGTTTAATTCAAAGCATCTCGTAACCTCCTACTTACTTGCATACTAAATTGAATACACGAGTATTTCATTGGCCATTCTATTTTATATGTCTTTACTACAGATTCAAACATGAATGAATTCTTTTCTTTTCTATATATATAAACATGTGAACTATAGACTGTATTCATTCATAGTGATCGGTGGTTCGTCATCTGAAACCGTGGAAGTTGACTATATTGGTATAAACGTAAAAAAAAACGAATTCTTACATTGCTATTGTATAAATAACACCTCCAGTACTATCCTAATTAATTCTAGTGTTCTATTCTAATATTATATAAATAATATGTGTACAATATCCTATTAAACGTATCCAAATATATCTCGGCAAGTTTTTTTGCACCTAAAATCTAGGTGGACTGAGGTTTTGCTTACTTATACATAGATCACTCTTTTTCCTTCGCCTGTATTAATTACAAAATTATAAAATCAATTCATGAACATTTACTGGAAAATAAGAAAGACTTACTAAAGATTTATAAAACAAACATATACAGTATAAAAACAAATAAGTAGGAACATTTATCTACACCAATTTTATTTGTAGTAATAAAATAACTATTTGTAATGAAATCCATCAGCAAAAGGCATTCAGATAGTTGTATTTTCAAACCCGGAGTGCTTCTATAATTAGATATATCAGTTTAGTAAGTTGTGTTCAAACACATCGCATCAATCTTTCATTTCTTTAGTATATTTCTGCTTCCGTGTACATTTTATAGAGAGAACTAGCGACTTGAAGGTTCGACGTACATTGAATTATTGATATCGAGCTTCGGCGTTTTTCAGTATTGGGAGCGCATATCTATTCCATAAATTATATACCTACTGTATGGAAGACTAGCCGTTTCCCGCCGTTTCATTGACGTTTCTTGTCACTGCTCCGATCTTAAGTGTCGTGGCGTGATGTTAATAGTTTACAACTTTCAGAAATTCAGTTTTGAAAATAAATAAATACATTTAAAAAAAATTGGCTATATTTAGACAGACATTGTACTTTTTCTAACTGTAATACTAATCTGCCACACATATCACAGCGTCTTAAGCCGAAGTTACACCAATCTACGAAGTAACTGCCTTGTGACTAATTTACTAATTCTGCATCGCGATATTGAGATTCTTGCGCCATTTAGCATACATACAATATCCCAAATTCAACCATTGAGCTGTGGCCCACCAGGTAAGATCACCTCAACTAGTCGTAGGATTAGATCCTACGACTAGTTGAGGTGATCGTTTTGGTGACAATACCCCCTACTTTGAACTTTTTTTTAAATATCAACACTCGTTGAGATATATGGAATCTTCTACTCGTTTTGTATCGTAATGTAACCCTACTGATCGCTTCGGTGGGGATAGTTGAATTTTTAACCCATCACTACCAGTAGGGATAAAAAAAGGATATTTAGAACAGTGGAGTATAACGTTCTGTCCATATTATTGTCCATGTTTGTGAAATAGTATTATTAGGATTTAGTTATTATAATAGAAGGCATATAAATGTTTCAGTTAACATATGAAGGAAGTTATTATTACTACACATCAAGGAAACATCGCTGCGTAAAATCAGCACTGACGTCTATAAACAATGTTCATTCAACTGTGTGAAGTATATGCAATTGTTTTCGAATACAGATTAAAACTTAACCTTCTGCGAGCAAGTTATGCTTGCAATGGAAATGTCGGAGTGGGACCGTGAGAGGTTTAGAACTCTCCCGTTTCCCCAGGCCCAGGAACGGGCCCGGTATCGCGGACGACTCGGGCGCAGAAAATCACGGAACGATCTCCGTCCTCCATAAGCGCAAGCCAGGTGACAGGTGAAGCCATCTGTCACCCTAGCAGAAGCAGACCAGGGTAGCAGCGCAACGTGGTACTGAGCACGTACGTTTTTTTGACGGCAAAGAAGGGGTCATCTGCAAGCCGTAGGTAGATGGCCCAAAGTACGTCGGGGTTCCAGGGATTTCCTTTCTAGGGTACACCTGGTTCCCAGCTATTGATACCTAAAACAGCGTACGATTTTTGATCGATGTGTGTCTGACATAACCACCAGTAGGTGGTATCCGGTTCTGGTAAGATTGCCGCATAGTAAAAAAAGAAAAGATTAAAACTTAAGTATTAATATTAATATATTAATACTTAAGTTTTAATTTTTAGATTAAAACTTAAGTATTAATATTATATATATTAATACTTAAGTTTTAATCTAAAAGATCTTTTACTATGCGGCAATCTGGTAAGATTGCCGCATAGTAAAAAAAGAAAAGATTAAAACTTAAGTATTAATATTAATATATTAATACTTAAGTTTTAATTTTTAGATTAAAACTTAAGTATTAATATATATATATTAATACTTAAGTTTTAATTTTTCATATATATATATTAGGGTGTCCCTTAAATTTCAAGTTCGATATTTTTTTACGCATACCTTCTTAAAAGTTTCGTAATAACCCTATATTGTCTAGAAAAAAATATTAGTTCGATATATAAACGATAACCCGTGCTGACTTGCTATTTAAACTTGTCGATACAAGTTGCTTAAGTACTGCCCAGTGACCTGTTACGACATGTTTTATTTGCCATTTTGTACGTGATTTTTGAGACTATTAGTGCTTCATTGTTTAGTGCGTAAACATGTCGGTGGAATTATGGAGTAATAAACAAAATATTTTTCTTATCGGATTGACTAGCTACCAAATAAATGGTGCAAAATTACCATCTAATCGACAAGTTCTCTCAGTCCTATTTTACAATATTCGTGAGGTTAAATTGACTGTTAGTGAAAGTGCAAATCTTGTGATTAGGGAGTGCATCATATATTGGGAAAAAGCAAGAATTCCAACAAGGGCATTTCCTAACTGCGTGAAGAAACTTATTGATTTATATCATGTTTGGAGAGAGTTGCAAAAAAATTGTAAGAAAACTCAGATAACGTTTAACGTCTAACAATTTTATAATTAATCTTGATAATTTGTTTGATATTGCACATGCTGATGCTTTTGAGAGAATGAAAATAGAGGAAGATAAATTATTTTTAATGAAACAGAGAGAGCCAGGTCGACCGGGATGCTTCGGTGGTGTAGATAAAAAATTGACGAAAAAGAAAAAAGATCTAGACAACGACGATTGGAAGAAGAGGAAAGGATTGTAAGACAAAGAGAATCACTAGCTGTTGCATCTACTTCCACCACAAATAACTTAGACAGTGTAGAAGATTCAGACGAAGAACAGATCTTGAATTCTGAACTCAGCTTGCCGGACGTTCCCTGCCATGAACAAAGTTCAAAAAGAGGTAGAAAGAATCTTATAACACCTAAACTAGTTGCAGCTTTAGATCGATGCCAGTTAAGCATTAGAGATACCGTTTACATTCTTAATGCGGTGGTAGAAGCGCTTGGTCTGAGCAGCGATGATTTCTGTATTAACAAATCCTCGATTCAGCGAATTCGTACTGAAACTAGAAAATCAAGGGCAGAAGCAATAAAATCTAACTTCCAAAACAATGTACCCGACATAGTCACAGTCCATTGGGATGGAAAACTATTACCGGGGTTGGATGTACGGAGTTCAAAAGAAGAACGCTTGCCAGTTATAGCTGCCAGTCATTTGACGATAGAGAGCAGCTTCTTGCAGTGCCGAAACTAGAAAGTTCTTCTGGAAAACATCAAGCGAAGGCTGTATCAGCAGCTCTCTTTGACTGGAACCTTTATGATAAAGTGCAAATAATGTGCTGCGACACAACAGCTTCCAATATGGGCCGTTTCAATGGAGCTTGTGCTATTTTGGAGCAAACTTTAGGAAGAGAATTGTTGCTTTTCGCCTGTCGTCATCATGTTTATGAATTGGTCCTAAAAGCTGTCTTTGAAACCAAGATTAAGCAAATTACTAGTAGCCCAGATATTCCGATGTTCAAAAAGTTCCAAGAAAATTGGAAAAACATTGATTGTACTAAAATTGAACCATCTCTTAATTTCGTAAAAGCACGGGTTGCCGAGACAGATATTCAAGCGTTGTTACTATTTTATAAGGCAGAATTAGATAAAGGTTTTGTAAGAGATGATTACCGCGAATTGGTCGAACTGTGCGTAATATTTTTAGGAGGAGACACAGAGGAAAAATTAAAACTAAGGCCCCCCGGAGCTATACATCAGGCACGCTGGATGGCGAGAGCGATCTATTCTTTAAAAATATGTTTACTTCAGTCACAATACAGAGTAACTGCGAAGGACAAAAAGGCTCTACAAGATGTTTGCTTATTTCTCGTAATATTGTATGTTAAACCTTGGCTCGAATGTACAGTGGCGACCAAAGCACCTAATCAAGATTTGCGCTTCTTGAAGATGTTAAAAGAGTATGAAAAAGTTGACGCAACAATTTCTAAAGCTTCTATAAGCAAGTTCAGCCATCACTTGTGGTATTTATGTGAAGAGACAGTCATTCTATCACTATTTGATGATGAAGTTGACAACCAAACTAAGAAGAAGATGATTGCCAACTTCAACGGGGACAAAATCTCAGATTTTAGCAAACGCTATGACCCGTCGAAGGAAGAACTGACTCAAAAGTTGTTTGGTAAGTTAAATTGACTTTTTGTTGGATTTCAATTTCAATGTCCAATACTTATTTATTTATTTTCAAAATTGTTGTTGATTTTTATTTGTTATTTAACTTATTTTTCTTTTTTTTTAGACAAAGCACTGGATGATTTCGTATCGGAAAAGAGCAAACAATTTTTATCACGACTGCAGATCGACGACAGTTTTCTAAAGGAAGATGTATCTTCTTGGAATAACAATGCTGCTTTTCTGGAGGCTAAAAGAAGAATAAGTTATTTGAGAGTTGTAAATAATACTGCTAAAAGGGCTGTTAAATTAATGCAAGATTTTAACGGACTTATCACGGCTGAAGAAGAACAAAAACAGTTCTTGCTGCGCTGTGTCCAGGAACATCTAAAATTGTATTCAGACTGTAAAAAAACTACTCGAAAAAGAAGTTACCCTGAATGATTCTTATTTCTTTATGTTTTTAATTAAAGATTAATGTTCATCTAATTTATTATTTAATTTTATTCACTTAATTCATTGCATTTATAGTGAAATTATAGCAGACTGAAATTTTAGGACAAAACACGTTTTTTACTAAACTTTGAAGCTCGGTCGGCACTAGTTGCAATTATGCTAGATTGATAAAATTTTATATTTAAGTATCTTATAGCATTAGTAAAAATTATAGAGGGTATGCATTTCAAAATTCGAAAAAAAATTTTTTTTTGTCCTATAAGGGACACCCTAATATATATATATATATATATACCTAGTCTTGCCATAAATATTGTAATAAAGAAAAAAGAAAATTGTTAACTGCAAATAACATTTATTACTTTTACAGTGTGTCAGTTTAATACATAAATATAAAACAATTAAAAATATAAAAAGCTTATTCGAAGTGGTCTCCATTGGCTGCAATACAGTCCTTTAAACGATGAGGCCAGTTATCAATAGAAGCACGCACTCTTTCCATGGGAAAATTCTTCACTGCCAATCGTATAGATTGTTTTAGGGACTCCAAATTATCATGGCGTTTAGAGCAAGCTGTACTCTCTAAAACTGACCACAAATCATAATCCAGCGGATTAAGATCGGGACTAGACGACGGCCAGTCTTCAGCTCTGATGAAGTCCGAAACGTTCGATTCCAACCAAGACTGCGTGGACCGAGCTTTATGACCCGGCGCCGAGTCTTGCTGGAAGGACCATACTTGGTTATTGAACATGGTGATGTTAAGGGGCTTAACTACCTTCTCAAGAATGGTATCTTGATACACTTGTGCCGATGTTTTGATACCTTTTTCACAAAAATATGGCTCAGTCACTCCTTCATAGCTAACACCCCACCAAACCATCACTGAAGTCGGATAATGTCCACGTTGCACTCTGTCGACTAATTGGGAAGCTTCCTTAGAGCTTTGAGCATAAATACGGTCATTTTGTTTGTTAAAATGTTGCTCAATTGTAAAAATTTTCTCATCCGTAAACAAAATTTTTCTGTGACCTCCCTTTGCGTACCGCTTCAGTAGTTGTTTCGATTTTACCACCCTATTCTTCTTTAAATTATCAGTTAAGAAATGGCCAGTGCGTCTCTTATAGGCTGCAAGTCCTAAGTCATCTTTTAAAATACGCGACATGGTTCTAGGTGCTATCTTCATTTCCCGAGATAAAATCTTTTGCTTTCGGACAGGATTTCTTCGAATTCTTTCCCTTACTGCTTTGACCACCTTTTTCGTACGAACACTACGTGGACGGCCAGATCTTTTTCTGTCACAAACAGAGGAGGTCTCATTGTACCTATTAATAGCCCGGTACACAAACATTTTACTAATACCAAGTGTATGGAGAGTTTTAAAAATTGCATTTGGCTCCATACCTACTTTGTGTAATGCTATCACAGCGATTCGGTTCTCTTTATCACCCCACACCATTTTAATATCGCAAAATATTTTACAATGTATTGGCGCCAAAATGAGAAAACACAATGAACAATCGTATAAAAATGACAGATTCGAAATTCAAATGTAATATTTTTTTATAATTAAGTGTAACAGTATTTATGGCCAGACTAAGTATATATATATATATATATATATATATATAACTTTTAGTGTAGCTAAAAATAACTATCAACTATATTTGTTTTAATATTTATATATATTTAAATTCTATCTAAAATAAGTAAGTAGTAGTAGTAGTAAGGATTTGCAGAGCCAATGCAGACAAAAATGTTAAACAAACTACGTATTTCTTTTTTTCCTAAAATGTGTCAAGGTAGTACAATAAAATTGACTGACTTAGCAATAAAAGATAGAATAAAAATTGTGTATAGTTTTATAATTCCTTCATAATACCTAAATCACTTAAAATATCTTCGACACAACCTTATGACCTTAACTAGACAGAGTCTGTATTAAAATAACCAGGTTATTGAAAAACACTCTCATTATTAAGAAAATGTACTCAAAACAATCAAAAGGATCACGTCTTCTCGCTGGCCCACCATTGCATCGTCATTAATCAACGCAATGTTGGTACGCATCGAAACAATAAATTGTTCAGATAAAAGTTATTGAATTTCATACGTTATCTTATCCGGCAATAGTGCATACACTCAACCAATTTTATTCCGGTAACTATAGAGACACAATAAATAAAGGATGCCGTTATGTTATCTACCCTGATTACAAAGCGTTTGTTTGTGAATGTCTGAATACACCGTTTTTGTTGTGTGTGTGCACTGCCCAATAATAAATGCAAACATATGACTTATCGACAGTTTTACTAATACTCGTACTGTGATAATTAAGATTTGTAAAAGTCGTTGCCCAATGTGAACAAATTGAATTATAAGAGGGTAATTTAAAATAAATATTCAAGGACATTTTGCTTGTTGTCAATTTAAAATAAAATCGACTTCAAATATCTTTTCCAAAAAGAACACATTGTAGAAACGAATTTTATGCGTGTTATAAACGTCACGTTTTATTTCGAAAATCATCATGTCTTCGACAGTTAGTAAATAAATAGATTAGATAGTTGAGACGACGCGGATGGTAAACGTTAGAAGTGACTGTGTGTGTAGCAGTCAGTGGGAGTGTAACTACAGTAGCGAATACAAGCGAGCGCGACCCTGGCGACCCGGCCACCGCCCGCACATGCGCACTACATACTACCCACTTCACAAATCCTAAAATGACGGCGGTGGGCAACACATCGTAATAATATCTCTTAAAATAAATACAAATAACCTGTAAAAGTGAAATTTAAGAAACCTTTTAAGTTCTTAGTTACATCGCTTAACGATATCGTACTGTTCGTGAACAAACATATACACAGACTTGATTCTGTGTCAAAACAAACCAGTGCTTTTGCGATGAAAACATGAACGAACGGAAAATCCTGTTTTTTATTCTTGCCGTGGTAGTTTATTGTATGTACAGTGTACACATGTGGTTTATCAAACAAAATGTAGAAGAGAATGTCGACATGTCCGAAAATAAGACAGAACCTAAACTGATATCAGAATTTGATACAAAAAATCAAACACAGCCGGATAAACTGAACTTAAAATCGAAAGTCATTCCTTTGTTCGTAAAAAATGGGTGCAGCGTTTTAGAAGTGTTTACTGAAAAGCCACCGATTAAATCCAAATATATTCGAAAACAGGAACAATTAAGTGCCGACAATAACACAGTAACCGTAATAGGTATCACCGTGTTTCTCATGATACTGTTGATAAATGCTATATTAGAAGTAATTCAAGCAAAAGAAGATGAAAGAGCTAAAAGGAAACTAAATCCAGATGGGGAACGTAGACAATCATTAGCAGAATTTGCCAATAGAAAACCTTTACGCAGAGAATCAAGTAGATTTGGATTACAGCTGTTCCAGATTGCTGAATCATTTGTAAATACAGCTGACGAAGAAAACAAAACAACACGCCGTCAAGTTAGACCATACACTAGAGGGGAGTCTATTAACTCCTACCTCAGTGAGCAACATAGAAAATCTCAAGAAGGATCGGCGCCAGCATCAATCAACGAAATCCCTGTCGGGGAACCAAGACTTGTCAAAAGACAATCAGTGGCCAAACTTTTTGGTATGCTGTCTATTGCTATTTCTAAATCTATTTTCGTACTAAGGAGTAAGGTCGATCGTATAAAGTTATGATTAAAATGCAAGTCAGTTATATTATCGATCGAAACTTTTAATGGTTAAAATATGAATGCAACTGTTTATTTTCGTGTTCTTTAATATTCTATCTCTCCTATCACTGTTTATTATTTTCTGTTTCATAACAAGGTCTGTCTGACGACTGAAAAAGATTTTCAGGTAATTGATGTCACTCACGCTATTACTTTTTAGTACTATTATTCTTATAGTTTTCTCTCACGTCTAGGATTTGAAGTTAAGCTAATTGTTTCTCGCAAAACTTATTACGCAACAATGCTATTTTAACAAATATATATTTTATGCATGTTAACATAGTGTCTTTTTATTACCTTCTAATTTTTTTTATTACTATATCAATCGATCAATGTCTCAATTATTAAACATAAAGTTGGCAGTATACTCTGTACATGATCAATTAAACGCACAATTCATTGAACATTTGATTACATTCCAGGTTACATCAAAGGTTTCATATGTAGACTGTTAATCCATAATTTTCCAACGTACCTTCGTACTGTGGTGGATTTAGCTGGCACTTAATTGGCTTTTAGTTGTATTAAATCGGTTTAGTATATAAACTCCTTTATCCAATTTATAATTACTTGTTAACTGATGAAATAGAGAGATGTGACTTCAAATGGTTGTTAATTGGTACTAGTTTGCCTAATGGTAAGCTCCTTATATAGTAATATTTAACAGTACGATCATTCATTGATTGTGGTTAATTAAGACGTAATAAATGACGAAGTCAAATGTTTTTTAAATTTTATATTTACATAGTCCGTAAATAGATAACAATTGTTTTAAGATATGTATTATACATGATTGAGTTTTAATCTGTTTTGGGTGTTATTCGTACTTTTTGTAGGCGGATTTTTATGCATACATTACGTATTGCACGTGATACTCAAATAACTTTACAGAAATTAAAAAAATATATATATATTTGCTTTATTAAGTATCCTATTACTATGTTCTAGAAATTAACATACCCAATATCCCATACTCGTATACCGTGATATGATCACATTAGCATCAGTGCAAATAAAAAGATTTCTCACTCACTAACGAATATAATTTTAACTTTTATTAGCATTTTATATTTTTTTTTCATTTATTTTATGGTGATTTTGCCCTTTCACAGAAATCATTTGCTTTGGCAAAAGCTTAAATAGCTTAAAAATATTGCAACGTCAAAGAAGTTTGTATTTTTTTTATTAGAAACTAGCACTTATATTATTTTTAAATAAAGCTTTACTTTTTAATGTCATTTCATATAACTTACTATAGCTTTCGCTGCCGTAATGCATTTTAACGAGATGAGCGTTATTACATTTGACATATTATAACATTTGACATAGATTTTCAATTAATAATTTCTTTGTCTGTTTCATGGCAGGCGCGCGTCCAGTGCCAATGATTCGTCGTTCATCGTTTCCAGCTCTGCCCCTGAATCCGAAAGTCCAGGCTCTAATGTTAGGTCACCGGCAACAGTCTGTAGATAGTGATGACGAAGGCGATGGTAAGGGACGTCGTGTACGACTAATTCGTAGATTTTAATCGTGTTGCAATCTATATTGCTGTGGCAGCTTATCTGTCTCTCCACTCTTTTGTAGATCTACTTATATTCAATTTTCATTCAATATATGTAAATATCGTTTGTTCTTCGATTCGGTTTCGAAGACAATAATTTGTCAAGTTATCAATGGCCAATATAAATGTTTAAACAGTTGGTTTTCTTCAAAAATATATGACTGTATATGTGAATTTGATAAACTTTTCAATACTATTTTGTATTGTTATATATTTGGCAGACTTAATATTGTGTATAGAATGTTTTTATGGCTTAGATTTGACAAAAAATGTAATAATTTCACATCAAAATGTAAACTAAAAGCTTTAAGATTTATGGTAAGCAATGAATATTCTATCACAATTTTTTAGATATCTCAAAGATAAATACACTTAGTATTAAATTTTAGTCTTGTGTTCATGTTATTCTTCGAAATATTATTCATACGTAATTATTGGAATTATAGATGTTGTGACGTTTAGGAGCTAACTAAAGTGTACTTTCTATACTAGCTCCAGGTTTTCAATAACGATCCATCTTATACTACTTAATTGAGAAAAAGATGGAAGAAAATAGTAGAAATAATTTTCTACGACGAAAGATACTTATTATTAAAGTATTTAACTGGAAAGTCAAAAGTTATAAGAACAGAAATTTGATGAATATAAAATTGATGTGATATTTATTATAATATAACAATAATTTAAGATGAATCTTGATTAAATACTTGTGAGTAAGTACGAAGAATTAATTATGATCTCTAAGGGTGTTTTTTATTTATCGATTGCCGTTTGAAATACTAATTTAAATGTCAAATTGAATATAAAATGTTATAAATTGTTCATCTTCCTCCCATATAATGTAGAACTTTATATCGAATATACTACAACCTGACTCGTAACTACCTTGACTTTGATTAAATCAGTCTGTTTACTATTTAATCACTCTGAATGTCTGTATTATTGAATGTTTGAATTATATATATTAATATATTACTATATATATTATATATTAATCGCCTTCCATATCATTGCTCTAAACTATAAACCCTTTTGAGACATTTTAAATTATATTCTGTACTTCGTAATGAAGATCTTAGAATTTAAATCGACAATGATACAAATGCAGCCATGTTAGTTTTCGACCTGAAACTTTTATCAATTATTTAATTACGTTAATATAAAAAATAATGTACTCTTGCTAAGTGCAAGAAGTGCAGATGATACACAGAATTACTTCTTTTATGTACAAAGTTAAAAGAAACAGAATTCCATTAATTTTATTCTAATTTAGTTTAATCTTCTCTAAGCTGAATTAACAACACTTCAGTTACATCCTATGTCTATAAAACCTTAATCTAAACCTGATAATGTACCTTAATTACTTCAAAGTCTGATCTTTAATCAATTTGTACTGAATGTGTGATAATGACGTGTGTATTTATAGTAGTGGATACTATGTGAGTAACGTTTTGTATGGCACCTTTTACTAATTATAGAAGAACAAAATAAAAATATTCCATGTAGAATTTCTTGAAATAAACTACATTTTAATCATACTTTGTTTTACTAATTCATGTTTTATGTTTGTACCTGAAATAATTTGTATTGGACAGATATATTTTGTATATTACGGTCTTTTTACTGGCTAAGATTCAAAACAAACTAGAAATAGTTTGTTATGTAGATGAATTTCATCCATTTTTATGAAAAAATATTCGTAATAAAACTTCACACATCAAATTAGACAGTCTGTACTCCAGTAATGAGATTGCTGATAAACATATTTATATTTCTAAATTTATATTAGTGATAAATAATATGTAACACAAATATTTGTCCTGGTTGGAAAACATCCAACAAGACCTCAATAAACTGTTTTCGGAATTAAACTAACTAAAATAACAGGTTTAGGGCCAGCGCTCCTGGTGCAATCTAGGAAAAACTCGCTGGGCCCAAAACAGACTTCCTGCTATCAAGATGACATACAATTTTACAGTTATGAATGTGGTTAGAGTCATCATTAGTGAACATTGACACTGCCATTTCAGTCTTATTGACTTTATTTCCAGGTTACCCTTTCTAGTGTCAGTCAGTGCTCATGGAGGTCGTAGGTAGCCGTTTCGTACTATTCAGCGCGTGGTACACCATCTGTACCATTTTTTTTAATTATTTTCTTTTTTGTTGACTAGGCGTAAAATTCCTTCGGATCTCCTGCTCCTTGGGATGCAGAAGTCAGGAGTGTGTGTGTTTCAATTAAAAACCGCCGCGGAGGCCGGCCTCTGGCATCCTACTCTGGGAAGGGGGGGCCGACCATATGATTTCAGGTGCCCCCTCAAATTAACGCCATGCCCCGTTAGGCCTTACTTCGGGGGAAACACCATCTGTACCAGGGTAACCAATATCACAGAAACAAAACCAATATTTACTTGTACATACAAGTGTCATAATTATGCTTCTATAAATACAGGTTTTGTGAAGTCACATAGATATCATGTTTGACTGACATAAAAACTAAGCTATCTAAAATAATGCCCTAATTTCTGAAATCATATTGATAAGGAAAGACTTTAAGAATATAAAGTTCTAAATAAAATTGTATAATTCTTGTAAAATTATATCTTTCATACCTATATTGTTTTTTTTAGTTAGTGACAATAAATTTCACGTACTAATGTCAAAAATCTGTAATCATCTCCAATAATGGAGGTATGTTTATTTTTCGCTTATATTGTCGTTTGAGTATAATATATATTACTATGCCAAAGCATATTGCATCGTCGCACACCTTTGCAAATACAGCATAATACCAATTTATTAAAATAACATTATTGTAATTCGTTTCTCGGCGGCAAATACGACAAGAGGGCTCATATGTGAGTGATTTCACTAAGAGCACGTATGAGTAAGGATTATTATTTAGAAACATTAATGTCAATCGTTCGTATTAGTAGAAATACGAAATTCTCTTTAATTTGCTTTTTACTTTTATGATAAGAACTTTAACGAGTGAATAGCTCAGTTCTTATATTTTTAATCTCACTAATCGGGAACATTTTTCTGTAAAATAATTTATGCATCAGAAACAATTATAACATATGATAACTCATTAATATAAATTATTACTTTCTTAACGAGGTAAAAACTAGAATTAATATGAATTTAACATTTCAAATAGTTTTTTCAGCCTTATCAGCTTGAACAAACAAAATATAATACCTAATACTACAATGACTTGGGCCATTAACATCTTGCTATTAACTAAAACAATGCTTATTGTAAACCTTTGTAAAACAAGAAAAATAGCTGCAATATACAACAACGCGACACTTCTTTTGTAACGATAAAATCCAAACCTGGTTCTAATATCTTCTGAATATTAAGGGAGAATGATTATGATCGATGGCAAAATACAGTGCCGTACATCAACAATCTCAATTAAGGAAGAACTCCATCATCATCAAGGTAACTACATAGAAAAGTGTATATCTAGAGCTGGGTACTCTTTATTAGATCCTAAAAAATGTTATAGGTATGATCTTAAAACATATTATTAAGTAGCAATAGAATGAATGACTTGCGATCTCTTACAGACAACCTTAGGTTTGACTTTCCTGCATCTGTTTATACCATACAGTAGACTCCAACCTAACGTTGTCTCGGATACTAAATACATAGATACACAGTACAGTGTACTCAGGTCACACTTGGAGTATACATACTCGTACATTAAAGGTACATACGGATTAATAGTATGGAGTGTCACCATTCATATTCTTTCCATCAGTGTCGTAAAAGTTGATTAAAGGAACAAAACAGGTACACAACAGGAACAAAGCCAATAAAATCTCCTGTCTAAGGAGTCAGCCCAAGCCCAACAGCGGATATTTAAAAACTGTCGAAAAGATTTTTTAAATTGACAAAAGAATGTATTTCAATAAAATATACGGATACGTTTTGGTACAATTTTCCATCCAGTCTTCAATTTAATGCATGATTATAATTCAGTTAATGCTTTTGAAACAGATGGCGCTGAAATTTCATCAATAATATAGGGCTGTTATTTGTTATTATGAGTCGAATGTCCTCGACCTAACGCCAGCGATCGTGTTGGAGTACCGCCAAACTCTTTATCCAGTGTTGAAGAAATCACACCACCTTGTATTGTTTTTTGCTTATGTTTTTCATGGTTAAAAGTTATAAAATATCGAATACTAGTTTATGGTTTTACCACTGGTTAAAATTTCTTTTCAGTCTAATCAGTTTTAGGATTTTATCCAATTTTATATATTTCAATCCAGATCTTTCCTTCCAATCACATATAAATGTAAGTAATTTCACAAATACCCCAATCATAAATTATTTCTTTTTTGCATACCTAGTATCAAGAATTTTATAAACTAGGCCAGAAATTCAATGGACGACCGAATTAATTTTAACGCAAAACTATAGCAAAGACCTTGCTATAGATTTAAAAATAATTCACATGCGTCCGTACGCGTTCAGATGCAGTCTTCTTCAAACGGAATTCAGGAGAGCGCGCTTTTCTTTTATACTTGTAAGCAGACTGATAAACATTAAACTTTCGAATTTAATTAAAGTAACCACACAAAGCTTGAACAGTGACTTAGTTTTAGTAAATGTATTATAGTGAAGTGAAATATGAACAATATATTTATCAGTATACAAATATATAAGTTGTTTTTAGCAAAAAATAAGCAAAGATGGATTACAATGGAGAACTGATACCAAGCACAGTGCTTCACTGGAATTATAGAGGATTCACTGAATTTCCCTTAAATCAACTTGAAGGTGATGAAGCAGAAGTAACAGATATATATTTGAAGGAAAATCTCTTAACACGTTTACCTAGTAACATCGGTGTTCTGGAACATTTAGAGAGTTTGTATGTTAGTGGTAATGATATAACCGAGCTACCAAAGGAGATAGCGAAGTTGCGATGTCTCAAGTGTTTAGATGTGAGCGGGAATAGATTAAAGCGTATTCCTGATGAAATAGGCGAGGCGCGAAATTTAAAGTTTTTGATACTGGATGAAAACGAGTTGGTGGAGCTTCCATTAAGAATAAGTGAACTGAGACGTCTACGGTACCTATCGGTTTGTGGTAATTTAATTTCTTATTTATGTTGAGTCTCGATACTCTTAAAGATTTGGACATATTATTTTTATTATTTCAATGTAGTTCAATCTAGAAATGTGTATGACGTAGGGACCATTCAAATAACGTATAACAAATCCTTTTACATACTTTTAGCTTTTTATTAAATTTGTAGGATATCAAATATTAATTAATTGTATAGTATCTTATCTTATCAATGAAAACCAAATTAGAATACAATGTTGCTAGAGTATTCTCTCAATATTATAAGAATTTATCTGTGTACTTCAGTGACACTAAAGTTTTAAATTTAAAATTTCAGCAAAAAATAATGAAATAGACTAAAAACAAGCATATAAAATTTAAGAATACTTTTGAAGCTCAATGAGATTGAATTATTTCTGTTTTAGCTTGTCAAACGTAAATGAAGTCCTAACCAAATCTTAATTAGATTGACTAGCTTTGTCAGCAGAATATGTTTCTTTTTATTTTAGTGGAATTAAACTTATACAGCAAGCATTTCATAAAATGAATTACAATGATATCTGTTTTGAATAGCATCTAGAATAATGATTGTATTTATTTTATTTCTTTTAGCTCAGTTTATCCCGTAGATGAGTTTGTTTATAACTTTTCAAAATATGTTATACTTATATATTTGTTAATTTGTTTCCTTGAGTTTTACGTTCGTAACATTAAGTGTTTCGCGGTATAAGCCTCCTCCAAGCTATCCCTAATGACTTTTTCTTGTACTACCCATGGCTATAAGCAGTTATTTGAACAATGTCGTCACTTCATCTTTTAAGTGGTCTCGGCTTCTTAATTTCCTTGTGTCATGGGTAGTAATTTGTAATTATTTGGGATCCACCTTCCACCATCTTCCTTCCATAACTCTTTCAATTTCCATATTTATTCTTTTTCTTTATTACTTCTAACTTCGCTCTGTACCTCTTTGCCATGTTCTTGTTTTTTTAGCTGTGACTGTTTGAAAGGTCCAATTTGGCATGCATAGATTAGAATTCTATTCTAATCCACACATGCCAAACATGACCTCTCATAGTTAGACAGGTATTCATCGCCTTAGTTTTCAATTTCGTAGAGATTAGGCTTTTTAAAAATGTCTTTCATTAGCCAGTACTTCTTTCAAGTGCTCTTAATTCTGCGATTTATTTCTTTTTGCGTACAGGACCCAAACAAAATAAGATATTCGAGGTAAACATACTCTACAATATAGGCAATGGATTCTGGTGTATGGTTATTTGAGTTTGTTCACGATTGGTTTTTTCCCACTTTATCTGCAACTCGACTGCCTCGCTTTGTTGGTTGAGTGACTCAATCATATAATTGAGTCTGTGTGGATCGTCTGACAGCAAGACTGCCTTCAGCAAGCCTCAGAATTCAAGGATTAATGAGACTATTATTAAATATAGATATGATCATTTGTTATAATTAAAATAAATTTTACTTACTTAACAAGTTTACAATGTAAAACCTCAAATAGACAAGAAAGATTCTGTTTTGTTACAATATTAAATTCCAGTTCCTATATACCTTAGGTATTTATTTAATGTCTAGTTATATTTTTGACAGTTTTAATTGAGTAATGAGTAGCACCAAACAGTTAAAATAAGCGTTTAATACATCGTCGTCTTAGCAATTGCAAATTAGTCAGTTGAATAGGAATAACACTATCTTGACGAGTGCAGGACTGCATAATTCAGCCATTGAATTTAATAAGGCTAAGACGAATAAAATAATAATTTTCATTACACTATTTTAATATTACATAAATGTAAAACAAAATCTTTGTAATTGCACAAGCTGCGTACGTAGAAATGAAAATGGCGAGGAATGAATTTCTTTGAAACTATACGCCATGGGACCTATTTAACTAACCGACACGCTTTACTCCAATGTATATGGTGCACCAGTTACTTCGCTAATATGTTCCAGTTACAGTTTACTAGCCGTCGTAAAGTTAAAGACAGTAGTTTTGGCGCCTTAGATAACAAACTATTCACGATAAATCAACTTTAATGTTTCCTCATTGATTCTGTTGACCCATTTAGGTTGTGTATGCTAGAGCGGTCTAAAAGGACCGCCGTACAATGTTTGAATTAAAAAGTGCTTTAGAGTTAAATTTAAAATGGGATCTCCGAGTGTGTTTTTTCAACCGACTTGAAAACCTTGTTTTTTTTAATGCTTTCTTAACGAGTGGGGTCTGCTGGTCTAATGGTTAATAAGCCCGTGATCATTGGTTTGATTCCTATTTAGCCAAATTATTGAATTTATGAATAAAACGAATACAACCTGCCAAAGTGATTCTACTCTGTCTGATGGAGAGCATGAATAGAATCCAAGAGTTGTGGTCACCAGACTCCTTGTAAATGCAAACAATGCAGTATGGTGACCCACACTATGGCGGTCTAGTGAGATACTTTTTCACACCCTACTTAGGGACGTAAAAGGCAGTTATCGTGGCAGTGTAAGGTTAACATAGTTACCACGGTAACTGTCACCCCTGCATCAATGGGCTTCCGGTCTCGCACTCACCAACGAAACAGGACAGCATGTTTTATATTGGTCTTCTGTGAGTGGTTACTGCTCCGGTTGAGCTGGCCCGTTCGTGCTGAAACCAGCATAGGTTTTCTACCTACAAAATCTGTTTTGTATCTGCGTGTCGTTAATTTTTAATGTTAGTATTTTGAAATATTTAAATTTTTGATTTGATGAATTTGATTTAAAAATAGCTGTGCTCCGTGGACGACAAGGCTTGATAATATATATTACCTAAACTAAAATTACCTAGAGGTGAATAATTTTGGAACTATAAATCATCACTTTTTCCCTTTTTTCTCTTTGTTTCTTTTTAAAAAGACAACTTCCGCACTAGGAATAAGTCCTGTGTCGCGACGTACTTTACAAACGTACAAGAAACGGACACGAGGAATATCCATACTCAGAGCAACAATTTGTAAATTACACAAAGTGTAGTCCCGTGTGAGGTTTGAACCCACAACACTCGGCGCAGTAGAGAGCGACGTGTTGACTGCTTAAACCAATACGCCATTCATGCAGTCAAGGATAAAGACAGTAAATAACTACCTAATCTATAGATACTCCTTGGTTTGTGGTGACTTTCATATTAAAATTAACTTTTCTTTTTTAAATATTATCTCTACAAAGCAATAAATACACACTATTATTTATTGCTTTTATTTATTCGAGAAATAAACAGAATACTAGGACAGAATAAGTTCTTCATATTTCGATATTGGTCCTTAAATAGTTAACCACTTAAATATACATTTGGGTGAAGATTCTAAGTATATTTCGTTTAGAGCATATTAACGTTATGTAAACATAAACACAAGAAGTAGAACTTTCTGTCGAGATCAAGAATAAAACAACATACCGCTTCCGTCTGCTCGTTGAAAAGGGAACAACGAATGCAAACAACATACATTAGAACGTAAAAAATATCTAATATTTACTGGTACAGAGGAGAAACGAGCAGATGGATGAATGAAGTAACTGCAGATCCCCCCTCCCCACTAATTCTAGAGACTATCATTGAATATAGGAGACACGAAGAACGCAGCATAATTAAAAAAATTGATTGGATAATCTGCCCACATTATGCTTTTTGTGATACCTATGCTATTTACCAGAACGCTATTACTGTCCGATATAAATTAACATCTATAAAAACCTACTTTTTTAAACAGCAACAAACTGCATTAAGACAGAATCTCACAGACAATTGTGAGATTAATTTGATTTAAACATTAGATTATTCAAAAATAAAACTAATCATATACTTATATAACTTTCAGATAATAAGTTACGATGGCTCCCTCAAAGACCTGTATACAACTATCATCACTGTGAGTTTAGATTTTGGAGGAACGCTTGTTTGAAGACTTTACCGTACTCGCTGTGGTATCACATGTTTAGGGATCAGCAAACCAGATGTTTGAATATTGGGTAAGTTTTGATAGTACTTGCATTCGCGAACTATTTCCAATAAATCCACATAGGCACACGCAAGACCCGCTTCTAAGATTAATGTGTGCTTTAAATTCAGTTACGGTAACTTAAGTTATGGTTCTTGTTATGTATATGTTTTACACTGAGACATTTGGCTTGAGTTCCATTTTGATCATAGTCCTAAAATTCCATTTTTTTTTAATTGAATGTTTTTATTTGACATTTCTGTAGCTTTTAATATAGGGAATCTAGATCTATTCATACTTTGATTTTAATTTATGGTATATAGAATGGATTTATAATTATTGTAAACTAAAGCTTAGAAATATAAATTATATAACCTTATATATTTGTTGTGTGGTAAAAGTCTTTAGTCCTATAGGGTGGGCCACGAATTGGTTAACATTTGAAAAAATCATATAAAAAACCATTTGATAAATTATAAAAATTGATTATTTACAAGAAAGCAAGAAATTAGTTGGAATTTATTTTTTCAAAAATTACATCGTCTAAATGACCACTGTTTCGATGTTTGCGCTCTTCTAAATTTTCGAATACTCATCTGCGAGGAGACCACGAAATCGCCGACATCTTTTCACAGATTTTTTTTTAGTTGACGTAGACATCATTTTTCAAATAACCCCATAAAAAAGTTTGCTGGGGATAGCTCTGGACTTCTGGGTGGCCATGGAATGTCACCACATCTGAAAATCAGTTTTTCCCAAAACATGTCTTTGATCACCGGCAGAAACTCACTGGATGTGTGACAAGTGACTCCATCTTGTTTAAACTATATGTTATGTTATAGCCAGCAAGTTGCAGTAGCATCGGTCCCAATAACTTCTGTAACATGTTTGTGCGAGATGTTAGATTCAAATGTTAACGAATTCTTGCCCCACCCTATTATTGCAACGTCAACATTTTGGATAGTTTACTTATACTTTAAGTAACATTATATTATTTGTAAATGATAACGTTGAATGCTTGGCTCCAGATCTCAGTTGGAACCTTGTAATACGGCTTCTCAAGCTGAAAGCAAATAATTGTAATGCACAAATTTCTGATTTATCAGCAATTCTATATTACTTTTCATTTCTATACACGTTAAAATAATAAACCATAAACTAAATAGATTGTTTTAATAATTTAGTTTTATTACAAGTTCACTTTGTTACAGATGTTTAAGCACTGCTTTGAATCAACCAAGCAAGAGAATCAACAGCACATGTAAATTAAAAATTAATCGCGATTCAGTAGATTGGACAATTTTAGTAGACCATCCGTCTCAATACCATATAATATCAGAGCCATCTGCTCACTCACCACCAAGTCTTTATGAGATAAGTAAAAGACAATTCTATCAAATGATAACGAAGGCTGTGACTAAGCTCAACCCGCAAACTTATAGTTTTTACTCAGAACATGTAAGAGAAAATCTTTATAATGAACACAACAATAATATAATAGCCTTACAAGATAATTTTCAAAACTTTAAAATTATCAGCACAGACAACGACAATAATAATTGTGAGGAAAGCGGTACCAAACATAATCAAATGCAAGAAGAACAATTGAACAAGAAACCTACGAAAGGTTACTACGTTCCCGCAGATATAATAAAAGATTATTTTAGTTTTCTACCGAATTTTATAATATCTGATCTCAGCAACGGTCCTATTTCAAGATGTGAAAACGTGCAGTGCAAAATACCCATCTTCGACCACCCGTATTTCGAATTCTGTTTTGGGTAAGTTTATCATTCTTATTTTGTCCCAAGAGGTTATATTTCTAATACAAAAATTTATATAAGTGCACATAATTTAATTTTGTTTGTAAATTAATTCTGATTCTGATTTTATCATAATAATCACAGAGGAGTAAAACAAATAAGAATCACTCCAGTCTTAAAACTTATATTTTCTTTCATCAGAGAAATCGTGCTCATCGATAAAATTGAAGACATTCTGCTCAGTGCCACATTTTGTTCAAAGACGTGTGCTGACATATGGAAGAGGAATAAAAACACAATACCGTGGAGTTTGATTTAATATTTCAAATAATATTTTGAATTAAAATATTTTTAAATTTCACTGAAACACTTTTATTAAAATATACTACAAAGGAGCTATGATAATGTGACTGAATAATTGGAAGTAAGTCGATAATAATTGTAATAATTGCAGCGGACATTGCGTTCACAGAGATTTTATAATATTTCTAATCATAGAAAATAATAAATTTCAATTTGACTTAATACACAACGTGTATTCATAGGGTGATACTTTGAACATTGTCTCAAAAAGCCGCCATAGTGTTTCACATATCTTTCATCATATTGACCGCATTTGCAATGAATATGGTAACCAAAAACTCTTGGATTCCATCGGGCTAAATAGAGTCATTTTCAATGTTTTATACCACTATACAGGTATTATCACAAAATAATTTTAATTTATATTTTAATTTTAATTTCTTTTTTTAAGGTCTATAATGTCTATTACTTCCTACCCAGACCTATTTCTAAAAAAGAGTTGAGTGTCTACAGAAGACAGACATCTTGTCATTTGTACTTCTAAAACATATTTTTAGAAAAAAAAATTGTAATTTCTCAGTTGTATGACATCATGTCTATGAATGTAGTTAAGGCTGCGGATGAAGACTGTGATGAAGACAAGGATATAATGCTTAAAAATCGTAAACTGAAACATACAACCACTCATGAATACTTTCGGGGACACGAATGTCGCTTGCCCACTGAACAAATATCTAAATATAAATTAAAAATGAATCGTTTTAGAAAATTTATATTTTACTTAATTTCTGTAAGATCTAGTGACGTCAGAGCTTTAAATTTGTACAGGTAAGTAAACTTCATCATATAAAAGCAAGCTTTACTATTATGACAATACTTGTGAGTTAAGAATATGATTTTTTCTTCACCCTGCGGCTGAAATGTAATTCCTCAAATTTAGTATTAGAATCGAAGTCAAGAGTCGGTTTCTTTACACAAAATGAAAATTTAATATAAATAAATATTCTGAAATTCGACACACAACGCCATCTAGTTTCAAATTAAACAGAGCTTGTACTATTATAACTAGACTAACTGATAGAATACTCGTATACTTTTTTTTGTAAATACGTACACATTATACATAGGAACACCCAAACTCTGAAATAAATATTTGCAGATCATACAAACATTTGGTCCGATCCGGGTCGAATCCGAGACCTCAAGCACAACAGTCACATCGCTACTACTGCGCCATCAAGGTAGTTAGTGTTAGTAACCCATAGACAATTGATGCTTCTCAATGCAATCTGATGGACTAATGAACTGGTCTAAATAACAGGGAGCCTTAAGTAAATTAAAAAAGTACATGAATAATTAATTACGAAAGTGTGGTGATGAGAAAGAAATTAATGAAAAATGACAAGAAATTAAATTATTGTTTATGTATCCAGGTCATATGCGGTACTTTCAGCGGAAAAATATCGACATTATACAAAACATCCGTTCATCATACATCCGTTTAGCCGTCTGCGATTGTTCTTCGAAGTGGCTAATGTTATTCTTATGCTTACCCTAGGATTGTACCTCGCGATACACTATAGCGAGGTTGACTACGATTTATTGGTTAGTTTTTAGTATTTTTTTATTTATTTAGCAATTATACATCACAACGAAGTATATTAGACAACATCATTAAAAAGAGAAGGAAAACTTGAAACAAACCCTTTTTTTTTTTTTTGTTACATGTGGAAATCCCCTCGGGCCGTCACCCCACCGTAAGCCCCTTACGGCGGGGTGGTGTGTCGGAATCGGACCGACTAAAAAGGGATCCGAGAACCGCTGCTATTACGACATCCAGATCCCTCCTAGCGCCTGCCCGCAAAAGCGGGCACCATCTGCGGATAAACTCTCTATATAGGCGACGTACGGCACACGCGCACGTCACCTCCTCGCGGCTGGCCACTATAGCGGATGGAGGGGAAAACCCGTCCCGTCCACCCGCGGCCACACTCAAGGCGGCATGAGGCGCTGGTATGCGCGTCTCCGCCGCCCGGCTCGCCGGCGGCGAATTGGGTCCGAGTGGAGATCGTCCTCCCGGGCCTTCTCCGCCGCCTCCTTCCGCGAAATTACGTCTTCGCAGAAGGTTGCGACCGCGGTAAAACAACTGTCGCTACCGGCCATGGAGCGTATGACGGCCGGTAGCGAGAGATCTCCTCCAATAACTGCAGTGAGGACCCCACGCTGCGCCGCCCAAGCGGAACAAACCGCTAGCGTGTGCTGAGCCGAGTCCTCACTGCAGTCACAGTGGTGACAGGCGGGACTCAATTCCCTCCTGGTGACCGAGTGCAGATACTTCCCGAAGCAACCGTGCCCGGAAAGGACCTGCGTCAGTCGGAAGGAAAGGGTCCCGTGCCCAAGGGCCCACTCGGCGATGACCGGCTGGAGAGCCTCCACGGCGGCAAAGCCAGCACGTGGAGCCTCCAACCAGGACGACCAACGAGCCATTGTGGCTCGACGAGCGGCCTCTCGCCACTCGCGTATCTCTTCGGGCGGGGGCCGTATGCCGCTACCCGCCCGGAAGTCAACCGTCCGCCTATAAACTTCGGCGAGCACTTCCGCCTCCAAATCCCACGGGGGAGTTCCGGCCAAGGCGCACGCCGCCTCCGTCGATACGGTGCGGTAACCGCGTATGGCTCTAACCGCCAATATCCTCTGAGGGCGCCAGAGGCGAGCCCTATTCTGGGCGGTCAGAGCCGCCGCCCACGCCGGTGCACCATACAGCGCCATTGACCGGACAACCGTGTATAGACGTCTCGTCGCAACGTTAGCTCCACCCAGATTGGGCAAAAGCCGCCCAAGGGCAGAAGCAGCGCCGACCAGCTTTGGAGAAAGCTGTCGGAAGTGCTCGTCGAAGAGCCACCTGCCGTCGAGGATTAGGCCCAGATATTTCATCTGGGCCTGAACCGGTACGAGGACCGAATTGACCACCATGGAGGCGCCGGAAGGTGGACCACGATGGGGCCCATGGAACAAAAGGGCCTCCGTCTTGTCCAGGGCCACCCGCAAACCCAGCGCCTCAATTCGCCCGACCACCAGAGAGACACCCGTGGTGGCCAGGCGCGCCGCCTCTTGAAAGTTCATCCCCCGGGCCGTGACCAATGTGTCATCTGCGTAACAAATTACGCCCAGCCCGGGGGGAAGACGACCTCGAAGGGCCCAGTCGTATCCCGTGTTCCACAGGAGTGGTCCGAGGACAGACTCTGTGGAACACCGCACGACATGAACCGCCGCCTCAGAACACCGTCTCGATCCTCGTACATGACGGTACACTCCTCAAGATAGTCTGCCACAAGCCACCTCAGGTACTTTGGCACCCCATGGTAGTGGAGTGCTTCCCTGATGCAGCTAAATGGCAGATTATTAAATGCGTTGGCGATGTCCAACGACACCGCCAACAGCACGCCGCCACAGCTCACCGCCTCTTCGGTAACGGCCCTCAGGCGCAACACGGCATCGACCGTCGAACGCCCCGCCCGAAAACCAAATTGGGCGTCCGACAGATCGGGGCCCACCTCGCAGAGGTGCCGGACGATGCGGGCAGAGAGTATCCTCTCAAACAGTTTACCCGCCTCGTCCAGCATCACGATGGGCCTATAGGCCGCTACCGATTCAGCTGGCCGTCCCGGCTTCCTCAATAGGACCAGCTTCCCGCTTTTCCAGCACTCAGGGAAGCGTCCGGACGCCAAGCTAGCGTCCAGGACCTCCCTGAGGCGGTCCGACATGTGTTCGAGGGCTCGGGCCAGCACTCGGGCAGGTATCCCGTCCGGCCCGGGGGCGGTGTTCTTAGAGCGGATCCGTAGAACAACCGCCCCTACCTCCGATTCCCTGACGGGCGGAACATTATCCTCGTTCACCCCGTCGTCTTCGACCATGAAGGCCATCGACGGGGGCGTGTGCTCCGCCCGCTGCGGGAAAAGGCCCTCGACCACTTCCCGCAGGAAGCTGGGCTGGAGTGTCTCTGTAAGGGGGGCGCCCGACGTGCAGAGCTTTTGTCGCGCCGCACGATAGGGGCGACCCCAGGGGTCACGATCGAGACCCTCCAGCATTTCCTTTCTCTTAATTTCTTTGGCGCGGCTGATGGCCAGCTTCAGAGTTTTCCGCGCCTCTCGGTACTCCTCATGAAGCTGGTCCTCCTCGCCTTCTTCGCGGTGTCGCCGCCGACTACGGGTGTAGGACCTCCGGGCACGAGTACAGGCCGCACGGAGGTCCGCCAACTCCTGAGACCACCAGTAAACCTCCTTCCGTGGAGGCCGGCAACCTCGGATGTGGGGCATGGCCGCATCACAAATCTGCGCAATGGCATCGCAGAAGCGACCAGCCCCCATGTCGACCTCCTCGGTCGGGGCCTGCGGAGACAGCCAAGAGTGAATAATGGCCGCCTCTTCTAGTAGGTCCCTATTTAATTTGGCTACAGCCCACCGCGGAAAGCGAGAAGAACACCGCGCCGCGTGACCCCTACTGGCGTCCTGGGACCGGGAGAGCTCAAATCGGATATAGAGATGGTCCGAGAGCGTCTCAACCTCTTCCACGACACGCCAGTTCCTTACTCGTGCGGCGAGGGCAGGGGTAGCGAACGAAAGGTCCACTATCGACCCTCCCTGCTGTCGCACACACGTGTTGGTGGAGCCCCTGTTTAGTAAACAGAGGCCCACCGAGGCCGCCCACTCCTCTACGGCCTCGCCCCTAGCGTCCGTACTGGGGGAACTCCACGCAATGGACTTTGCGTTGAAGTCCCCCAGCACTAAGACGTGCCCAGACGTTAGACGCCGCATCGAGGTTTCCAAGTTGTTAAGGAAAACCTCGAAGTCGCTCAAACTCCGGTTGGGGGAGAAGTATACACCATATACAGTGATCCCCCCCCACTCGGCAGCGACATATCCAGTGCCCTTGTCTCTTAGCGACAAGGGCGGGGAATGAGCCGCCGTGGAGCCGACGACTGCCACGGAACCGTCCCAGTCACCTAACCAGTTTGGACGGGGAGGAACATAATAGGGTTCCGCGGCTACGGCAACACCGATCGACCACTGTGCCATGGTTTGCAGGAAAAGGTCCTGCGCCGCGGCACAGTGGTTCAGGTTCGTCTGGACCAAGAGGTTGGAGACTTGGGCCATTACTCGACCGTCTCTACAACCTCCTCCATGGGCAACGATGCGGACATGCGAACGACATCAGAGGCAGCCTGGGTCGATTGGCTAGCCCCTGACGCTTGCCGAGAATTGTAGGGAGGTTTGCAGCCTCCCTGCCCAATTTGGTGATTGGCGGGCTTGTTACCCACCGCACACGCCGGACAGTGAGGGGCAGCAGAGCATTCAGCCGCCCTGTGCCCCGGTCGACCGCAGCGGAAACATAATCCGCTGCAGTCAAAACAGCTGACGCACTTGGCACACAACCGATGAGCAGCCTACCGCCATCGCCCAAAATTTTGGCCGATGCTACGGGACAGCTGACCCACACTGCGCCAAGCCCTCCTGGGCCGGGGCGGATGGTGCCGACCCTAATGTTGTCCGCGTTGCACCCTGTCTTCTCTCTTACTGCAACACGGACATCCTCGGCCGTTATAGAGTCGTCCAGGCCCGAGATGCGCAACTCTGCACACTTGGTAAGCCTGGCGATCTTAACACCATCCGTGGCCCCAAACATGCCCCGCAACTTTTCGGCAAACGTATCAGCCGTCTTTGCACCTTCGGCTCCAGGGAATTCGAGGACACGAGCTCCCGTCTGAGCGAGGCGCAACCTGACTCCTTCCGTCCCGATGTCATTGGCGAGACTAGCCCGGGCCCTCTGGAAGATGGCCGCGTAAGACAGTCCGCCGTTAGCCGCTTCTGGTGACACGGTGACCACCACCACCGCGGTTTTGGGCACCTGCAGCTTGCGCGGCCTCTTCGTAGTGAACTCGTAGCCACTACCACCGATAGCGACTGCGGGGTAGAGGCTGCTTTTTGAGCAGCCTTTTTACCCCGCTTTCGGGACTTCTTAGTCCCCCCGACTACCTGCCAACCATCCGTGGAAGGGGCAGATATGGGGGGAATAGACGTGTAGGTGCCAGATACAGCGGCTGGAGTGGAGAGCGGAGGGAATTCCGCTCTAGACTTGGCCGCCGTTTTGGGCCCTGACCTCGGTGCACCTGTCTTGGCTGTTGCTTTAGCCGCCTGTCGTGCCCTCGGAGCAACCGCAGGAGCGGCAGACACAGACGCCACCGCCGCATAGGACACACGACCGCCCGCTACGGGAGAAGAGAAGGAGAAGAACTCCCTACCATCGGCTCCTTGATTTTAAGCAGGAGATCTGCGACCTCCTCCTCCGCTAATGCTTCGCCGTCCGCCCTGACTCTTCTGTAGGCTCCTGCCTTGCAGAAAACGGAGCCTGACGGGACCGAGGCCGGAGTTCGTGACCTCCCTCTACGGCTGCTTGCAACCTTGGGAGGTAACATCTCCTGAGACGTATCGCTGCCGTCATCCCTGGAGCGTCCGCGTTTCCGGCTGTCACAGAGCTCCGTTTCCATAAGCTCCAGTGTGTCCTCCTTCGCACTGGAGATACCACCCGCGACAGATTTGGAGCGTAATCGCTCCGATGTTCTTCGGCTCCCAGCAGTCATAATAACTTCTGGGAGCCCCACCGAGGTAGGCATCCCAAGTAATGCTTCCTCGTCGTTGGCAGAGAAATTGTTGCCCGCTCTTGCATTTTTCTGCTTCCTACTATCTATCTCCTTCTTTCCTTCGTTAGTTTTTATATTTTTGTTTAATTCAATTTCCATAGTTGAACCCACGAGATGGGGAGAATAAAGGTCAACCCGGGCAGAGATCCCCAATACCCGGGCAAGCGTACATTTATGCCCAACCGAGGGGTCCGCAGGTGCCTCGGCTGGGGGTGCGCTTGCGACTGAACAACCCATCAGCCATGCTTCCCCTGGTCACGCTCCAGAACACGGGATTCGGGGTAAATTTTTAAAGAGGTTGTCTTCCTCGCAGTCCGGACGTTTAAGCCAAGACCCTCGCCCCCGATTAGTGTCGCGAGACAAAATCACGACACTCCCTTCGGGATTACGATGTGACAACGGTGGCAGGAAGATTAAATCTTCCAATGCCTGCTCGGCGGCAGTGTGAGTACACACCGAGCCCGTTCTCCTTTCTCCACTATTGACAGTGGAGAAACGCCGACCCATGAAAGGGTCCCACCTCCGTGATTTTTTTTAATGAGGTTTTCCTCCTCATTGCTCCGAAGAGCGAAGAGCCAACAGAGGAATCGACAAAAATGCCCGCTCTGTTAGACCAAGCCTCAACCGAATGGCCGAAGAAAATGGCCTCCTCTTCTTTGTGCTAGAATATCAGCCCTTGGCGGTAATGTCCTCTTCCAAATGGTACAGGAAGAAACAGTACCGTCGCCAACGTTACCAGGGTGCACCACGTGGAGGTTTTCTAGCTCAGCACCCCAACTTGAAACAAACCCTATTCCAACCCCGCTGGCCAGCGTGGAATAGTAGGCCAAATCCTCCTTGCTAAGGAGAGGCCTAAGTCCAGTAGTGGACTGTAAAAGGCTGTTGATGAATGAATGATGGGGTATTTTTAAAAATCAATGTTATTGTTCTTTTCCACTATAAAATTAAACGTTGCCCACTTTTTTATACTTGTAGAAACCTGCTTGGGGCTTTCTGTAGAACCCGAATGAAATCGGTTAAAACCAAATAGTGTACCAGGCCACATTTCAAATAGGGGGATCTGGGATGAATTATTTTAACGTGAGTTCTCCGTACTAAGGAAGACTTAAGTTTGCCGCCAAAAAATAATAATGAGGGCATCCAAAATTCAAATGGTTTCATAACACCTAACATACTATACGATAACGTATTCGTAGTAAATATCTAGGTATATATTACGACACTGGGACAATTGTAATTGTAAAAAAAAGTTTCACAAATATTCAACGGCGTGCATTACTAGCTTTTGTCCGCTTCGCTCACGTGGAATTTGGTCTGCCACATTAGGTTTCATAACAGATCATTTTAAATATTTTTTTTTTTTAACATTCAAATAATCCTACGGTACATCATCTTTGTGTAACTTCAATAGTTTAGGCAGCGTACGCCAAGATAACTCTCAGAGGCCAGATTTTTTTCCGACTTAATTGACATGTATCGTTATACATATTACGATCAAAATCACATAAAATCATTACAAATTGTCGCCTATATGTTATACCGATACATAACCTATGTTACTGTAAAGTTTCATTCAAATCCGTCCAGTAGTTTTTTCGTGAAAGACTAACAAACATCCATACAAACTTTCACATTTATACATAATATTAGTAGGATTTATATACGGATAATATATATAACTGCCGGATGTCTATGTAATTAAGAAATAGTACTTCTATAAATATAAAAGTAAAAACAGCAATTACAACTTAAGCCAGTTTACACAGCGTGGAGGTTAAAACCCCTCTCTAAGGAGGTCTATGTCAGATAGTGGACTACAAAACACTGTTGAAGATGATAATATATTTTTTTCTTTATGTTGTAGGATGTGCACGTCGAAGTAATATATGTCTGCAACATTATATTTGTGATTAATATTATAGTCAACTTTTTCACGGGTTACATAGCAGGACACACATGCAAAGTGGCCGTTTATGACTTGGACAAGATCGCCTTCCATTATATTAAAACTTGGCTACTCATAGACGTACTCAGTTCTGTTACGTTTATTCCATACGTGTATAATCATCCTTATAATATTGTGACTTTTCTCTTAGAGTCGGTAAACATATTGAGATTACCACGAATAATGATTTATCTTAAGAACATTTTGGTGGTTTTAAGAGCTTCTGTAAGTTATATTCTGTACAAATTTTGTAGTTCTACAGTTGGAGTAATATTGGCCGAGTTTAGAACAGTTACACACTATATAACTTTTGATGTATGTGACTGCACGGTTGGCCTAATGGTTTAAGTGGTCGCTACGCCACTCTACTGTGTTGAGTGTTGTGGGTTCAAACCCCACATGGGACTATACTTTGTGTGATTCACAAATTGTGGTTCTGATTATGGGTGTGCTTTGTGTCCGTTTCTTGTATGTTTGTAAAGTACACGCGACACAGAATTTGTTCCTAGTGCATGTGTTGTCTTTTTAACAGATAAATATATATGTATATATATATATTTATATGTCCTTTATTATGAAGCTGCCGCATATTTTACTTTGAGTACAACAAATACATTTGTGGCAAATTCAATGTGTTATGCCATACTGTTTTAACAAATATATATGACATTTAATACTCTATGGCGACGTGTCGTCACCTACAAGTGACTTTGCTACTTTCTTCCCACTAAGCTATTCTTTCACACTAAATTTTCCTATAAAATAATTACGATATTTTTCATGTGCCAGAAGTTTCGGCAAGTCTCTAACTGTACGGTTCAGTTCCTAGTCATTAGACTAGGCCAATTATTAATTAGTAAAACAAACATTCAATTGTCGTTGATTTAATACAGACTTATTAAAAACCACCTCTAGATATATCAAAAAACAGCAGGAGAAATATTTTTCTGTATTGTTACTTATTTATCATGGAACATCTACCTTCAATTCTGCGTGGAGTACGTGCACGAGGGAGGGTTTGACCCTATCAATCCTAGAAATTGTTCTTGGCTAACGTATGGGAAGTTATGGAATGATACTATGCTTATCAGAATTATTTATGCACTAGATCGAGCTGGTAAGTTCATTATTTTAATTCCATTCAATTTCAAACATCATGTAAATCGGGTGCATTGATAAACTTTCTACTTTTCTATTTTTGAATTATTATTGAGAAGTAGAAATTCGGCCTTGGTGGACATACATTTTTACTATTTTTTGTGAGATTTGCCGACGATATCTAACGTTTCTTATATGTAAGTACTGCATGCACTAGTAGAAAATGAAAGAAACACTCAAAACTATTCTAAAATAGGAACACATAAGATTTAGAAATTTAAAAAATATTTTTTTTGTGTTTAAAGTTGATTCTCCTCTTTATTGCACTGAAGCAGGAATTAAAATTACAATGTTTCGGTCTTCTCTGTATGTCACTGTCGCTGTCGCTTCACTGGAGAACTGTGTTGTGTACATTCAATGCCACTTTGTACATTATACTTTTCAAGAAACTAAAAGATTTTAGTTAACAATACCCTGCTTCTTATTTCAGTTGGGATGTTAACGACCAATACAAATTTGAATGTAATTAAGCAATCAAATTGTTTTGACTCGTATTACATAGCGGCTTGGCTTATTTCTAAGGTACCTACTTTTATATTCTACATATTTAAGCCATATGACTCCAAATATCTATATTTTTTATTCCAGTATACGTAATTATGATAGACGTTTATCCAATTACAATATACAATCCAATTAACACATATACAATCTAATAATATCCCGCTCAACGATTGTGAAAAATTACAAAGTTTGCTGATATTGGTATTAAACAAGCTAACAACTACATATGTCTTACAGATACTGGTATTTCATTTTGTTATGAAATACATAATAGCATTGCTTGGCACAGAGTCGGCTAGAGCAAAATATTACATTATGCAAAAGCAAATTGAACATTATATGGTGCAGAGGAAGTTTGGAGCTAGATTGAAAAAGAAAATTCTTAAGTTCTTCGCTTTACGCTTTCAGTCTAAATATTTTACGGTTAATTACATTTATATTTTTGTTTGTGGTTGTAAGTGGATGGTAAGGAAAACATAGGCTAGTGGATATTCCTATTAAATTGACATCTCAATAACACGACGAACACGTACGTACGTGATCCCGACCTTCTTGAGTTGCTGCAGTCTCAGTTCTGTTTCCTGTAAATGTTGGTGTCATTCAAACCAGCTTTTTCGCCCTACATTTTTCGCTACAGAAAACGATTACATTCCTGGTTTGGTATCAGGCAGCTGGAGATATTATATATCTTTATATATAATTCTACTGTACGTGTGTATGTGATCGTGTATCACTGAACTCCTGCGAAACGGCTGGATCGATTTGAATGCTTTTTTTTGTATGCATTTGAGTGACGCCCTGGATGGTTTAGATACATAAATCAGCCCGGCAGAAAATTGCGGTATGAAGTTCGCCGGGTCAGCTAGTAAACATATATTTGTTATTGAAATTAAATTTACCTTTACTCTTATTATACTTTTCTTATACATGACCAATATTTACTTAAGTACAAAATTAGTTACACCCACTCACATGCTATTTTTTTCTTCCAAGGAACCCCTAATGCTGGGTTGTGTGTCTGGGCAGTTGCGTGATGACATCTTAATGCACACCGGTCGGCAGCTAGTAAGGGAACTGGATGTCTTGAAGTTGCTCCCGAGGTCTCTACTCATGCAGATTGTCTTCAAGTTAAGAGTTGTCATATTCATGGCCGGTGATGTAATTATAAAAATTAACACTGTTGGTAAGAGTCCAAAAGCTTGATGTTTTGAAAAGGTTACGTATGTATTGTGCGTTTATTAATGTCTTCGGCGATTTAAAATTAAAATCTTCCTTTCATGCAAATTAATGCGCTTACTTGTCTCTAGTTTATGCTGTTCAATATAGAAAACTAGATCACAACCACGTTAGAATAATGTTAACTCATCTAATACAAAATCTCTTGTGAAGTACATGTTATAACATGATAAAGTTTGATTTGGATCTCTGATTAGCTGAATGACAACTTTACTTACAAATAGAGCCAAATATAAATCTCAAAAATGCCATTACAACATTAGAATATCATAAATTTTCATTGATGAATATTTCGTAACCAATTTGGTGACGTTAATTTGACAGTTCTAGAAGTTGAAGGACATTGTAACTAGACTTTCAAAAGCCGGGTATAACTCTTTCAGAATTTAAATTTTATAAACTTTTCAGGTGACTGCCTCTATTTTATTGACAAAGGAACAGTTGCAATATACTCAGAAGCTGGACAAGAAATCTGTCACCTTGAAGACGGGGATTTCTTTGGCGAAATAGCTTTGGTCATGGTCCGATTTAGGACAGCTTCTGCGGTAGCCGTGACTAATTGCGAATTATTCAGACTTGATAAGACAGACTTTGACAATACTATAGCTTATTACCCTACTGTGTACGAAAATATGAAAAAGGTAGCCATTAATAGATTTGAAACTACATGCGTGTTGGATGAACATCGTAAGGCTGACGTACAAGCTTTTAAAGGAAATGACTTCCACAATGACTGATGCTGTTGGGTCTCGATTTTTGTCGCAACATTAAATACACATTTTATGTTAAAAATACTTTTACAACCTCTAGGTTTGTATGTTTAAAAGTTCCCTTTAAATATCAACTTAAAAAAATGTATTTAAAAAGTCAATATATATTGTGCCTAAGCATATTATTAACGTAGTAGTTAGTAGTTAAAAATAAAACAAGTCATTATTAAACATTCAGTTTATTTTAAAACCAGCCACCATGTACAAGCGGAATAATTTCAATAATCGAAAATATTTGTTTCTGAGCTCTGAACACATTGAGACGGACACCACCTAAAATTAACTAAAATATTCTCAAGGAATGTTACCAAAATCGCAATGTGCTCAAAGCATATTTTTACACAAGTCTAAAAATCTTAATAGCCGAAGCTACTGTAATAAATATTTCATCCTACACTTCATAATGACTCAATATCGTTCACTCCGTTTGCACGATCACTTTTAAGTTGTATATCAGTCGTTTTCCATACCAGGACTTAACACAAGATAACACATATAAGGAAGAAAATATTAAGAAACTGGAATAACTTTGTTGGATATTTAATTACTTGACATTCAATCACAAAATGTTTATCACAAGACCGCGCCTGTAAAGCTTATCAAATAAAAATACCAAAAATAATATATCTGACCAGACCTGTCAGTATGCATAGTCATTACGTAGAAAAAAATAAAGTCGTTTCCCGTTCCTGTACGCTTCGATTTTTCAAACTACGTAACGGATTTTAGGATCAATGGAGGGAGTGATTCCATAAGGTTTATATGGAAAGGATTTAGTGAGAAGCTGGGGCGAGTCGCTAGTAGTATCTAAAATACGATAGGACACGACAAAATATATTACTCGTATAGTGTTACAGAATGATGTGGTCATATTTGTATTGTGGTCAGTCCTTTAGTCGACCTCGTTAGTAACGTAAAGCAGTAGTAATAAAGTAAAACGTACCTAATGTATACTTTTATTTTATCGCGAAGGAAAAAACAAAGATACTAGATATAATAAAAATATAACCAGCAAGTTACACTGATTTTAATTAAAAACAATTACTTTATTTCGACAACAACACAGACACAAAATTATTTAGGACTACTGCCAGCCCTACTGACGATGTGTTCGTCTAATGAATAGAAAATACTATAGGATTTTTTTATTTGGTTCCTATTAAAAGGCCGTGTGAGTAAGGATATAAAGTAGAATATTTTCCAAAATGGCAAACATTTTGTACCGACTACAACAATAAGGTTCTATGTCAAAAATAGTGTTTTATTTAACGGGACGGTTCTTGGTAAAACTTAGGACTAGCACCTAATAGACTGTAACAATCGTAAATAATGGTGCAAAAATATAATTTGCTATTATTTAAAATGTTGGTGTTATTATTTTATACTAATTGACGAAGAAACAAAAGACATGGCCTAGTTCTAACGTTTTCTATCAAATACCCGCAAAAGGAAACTCACAAGATTTTGATGAATTCAATAAAATCTGTCCATACTTCTTGTAATTCGATGATTGGAAGCAAAATAATTTAGTATTCTTTCCTTATTTACTCGTAATATCACAACCAAAATAAATAATTTCTTAAATCTAAACCTTTCTTTATAGTGTGTAAAAATTACATTGGTGAACAAACATGAAATACCTTGTACATAATTAAGTATACTTTTTAAACAAACGCTGGATTTAATTTGAAGTCGAAGTGTAACGAACTAAATTCTTGCAATTCACGAATGAGCCACTAGTGTCTTAGTGTCTAAGCTTTTAAATAGAAAATCATGTCTAAAATGGTGGAAAGTATAAAAGCTGATGTATTTTTTATTCTCATTTTTGGTTTCGAGAAATCTTTGGCTGGCAATTTATTTATGACGGACGGACTTTTTGTTCTCTATCGGGATCTTTCTAGGCTCCGCACGATAAGATTATCTAATTATAATTTACTGGGCCATCGACCTTCATGGTTACAAAATTGGAACGCTGAACTTTTTGCTATGGGTCAAGCAAATCAGGTATATATAAATATTACCTCACTGTTTCTTGGAGGGAGGAAAAAAACAAGGGGTGGCAGAGCACTTGTGACTTGTGTAAGTTATGAGTGTCCATGGGGCTAGTGGTAACTTCTTTTTTTATATATCAAGAACCTACCAAAGTGACTACTCTGCCTGATAGGAAGTATGAATAGAAACCAAGAATTGTGGTCACCATACTCATTGCAAATGCAGACTGCAGTATGGTGTAGTACCCACACTATGGCGGCCTTGTGTGATGCTTTTTCACACCCCGCTTGGGGACGTAAAAGGCATGACAGTCACCGTGACAGTGTAACGCTTACACAGTTTACTCACACGCTCGTCTGGTTCCAAAATAGGCGAAACTTGTGTTATGGTAATCAGATCGCTGGTAAGCATACCTATATATTCCTAAATACATACTTATAGATAAATTACACCCAGACACAAGAATTCATCGTGTTCATCACACAATTATTTGTCCTGGGTGTGATCGAACTCACGACCTCTGGTCTTCTGGTCTGGTCACTAACCACTAGATCAACAGACTCGTATGTATGATGACCCACACTACGGTGACCTAGTGCGATGTTGTTTCACGCTCCACTTGTGGATGTAAAAGGCATGACAGTCAAAGCTCACACAGTTACCACGATAACTGTCACACCTGCATCGATGGGCTAAGTTACATTGCTTGTATTAAGTTGCTTATTTTACAAAATTATTTGTAGGCCATGGACGTTCGCGGCTGAGATGATAACGATATTTACATATTTAAGCGATCAATAAGAACACACACCAGCTGAAGACACATGGTATAGTCCATCGAATATAAGAGGTACTAAATGACAGTTCTTACAAATTGAAGAATAGGAAAGACGTCTGACAAATCGATCACTTAGTATCCGATTCTCGATATTATTTTCTTATATTTACAAATCCATTTCATACTAGAGTAGATAGACATAACATATTGTTAAAAGAAACAAAGGGACTTCCCTCTCGATAAAAACCTCTATGGTTAAGAAAAGAAATAACCCCTTTTCATTATGTGTTTTCATTGATAGTTGGATATCAGTTGACTATGTCACATCGCTTAACTATGTGACTTTGAAATGACATCTGAAAAAAAAACATTAATTCCGTATATATATTTTTGATTTTTCTTTTTTTGTTTTGTTGCTTAATTTTAAAGATTTACATTTAAATTTAGTTATAAAGAATTGTACAACGTGTGACAAAATGAAAATGGCGTTATAATTCGATGATTTTACGACAAAGTTTATTGAGATTGTGTGAGTTACGCCTACGCAAAATTGTTTTGTGTTGAGAAGTATGAAATGTCAAAAGGTACCTCTTAGATTCGAGGTTCTAGTATATCATAACTGAATATGAAGCATAATCATGAATTGCAAGAAGTTCTATATGACGGAATAAGTAACCAAGTTAAATACAGGACCAATATAAGCAGGCAGGAATATGTTGAGAACATTTCAATTTGATCACATTATATAAATTACTTAGAACCAATATGAGTCAACATGTCTTTCTCTTTGATATATCATTTAACTTCACACTGTATATAAAAATACATACTCTTGGCGTATCGTTTCAAAACTCAGTAAGGAATATTAAAGAACGGAATATGTTTTGAGGTAGATATTTGCACATAATTAGGCGTTCACATATTACCGCAAATTACGCAGTTAGGCACATATTTTAGCATTGCTTAGCCACTACAGCTCATGTTGCTATGTAAATCTAGTTAACCAATTTTTTAATTAATCACTCGCATTTTATATAACAGTTAAATAGAAGACAAATCGAAGACTTCAGCTTTTTTTATATAAATTATTTGAGCGACAGGGAAAAATCTCTAAGTGAGTCTTCTTCAAATCAAGGATCATAATTATACAACATAAATTCAACTGTGTCTATTCGACTCATGTCACAAATGATACACAAAAGGTTGAGCAGTTAGCATAATCTTCAGAGATGAACATCTAGAAACCATGGGTAAGCGTTATGGACACATTACAATTGTTTGCTAACCTGGCCCAATAGGCTAGATGACAACTTAGTCAAATAAATTACTTTTTATCATCTGTCAAAACCACAATTTTGTGTGAAAAATGTACTAAATACAAAATTGTGACGCCACTGTTTTAGACTACTCAATTGAACAATTTATTTCATTGTATATTTGATTGAAATTCGTATTAATTATAAAAAGCTAGGTTATTTGTATTTTCCGAGATGTTTCGCGATATTAGTTTTAATGAAGTGGACATTGGTATTTATTTACGATACAGTCATCTACCCAACTATCAGAAGTTCGACTGCAACATTGACGTAATCAAATAAGAACATCTTATAATTACGCAGCCCTATACAATTCTACGTTTTAAAGTTACTAATTAGATTTACATAGCACAATAATACATAAAAATACCTTACCGAGCTTTAAAACTTTATAGACATCTGTTTCCTTTGTATTTAAAATCTGCATGAATATAAAAATCATTGGTTTCGTATTGTTCACTCGACCACAGTCTGCACATAATATCTATCACATAGTTTTCATATACGTTTGTTCACTTTGTGCCGAAGCGTTCAATTGAGCTTAGCGTATGGAATTTAGTTTATTGTATGTAGTTGTAATGCGCTTCCGTTGGTACCTGGTAGTACATCGCAGTCATATCGTATGGACCTATAACCCTGGAAAATATAAAAGTACACTTCAATATAGCATTTTGCTCCAAAATCGTAACTTCATAAATGTCATACGTACACAAATTTTCTATAGGGTGGGCCACGAATTAATTAACTTTTCAAAATTGTTTCTTTACAAGAAAGCTAATTAGTTGGCATTTATTTTTAAAATTACATCGTCTATATGACCACCGTTTCGACGTTGGCACTCTCCTAAGCGAGCACCGAAATTTTCGAATACTCGTCGGCAAAGAGACCGCGAGATCGCCGACATCTCTTCGCTTATTTTTACTTTTAGCTGACGTAGTGTACTCGTCTTTGGTTTATTGATGGGTAGCCACGGAATGTCGCCCACGTCTGGAAATCAGCTTTCCCGGAAACATGTCTTTGACCACCGGCAGGGACTCATTGGATGTGTGACAAGTGGCTCCATCTTGTTGAAAACATATGTTATGATTGTAGCCAGCAAATTCCAGTATCATCGGTCCTAAGAACTCCCGTAACATAACGGGATGTTAGAATCAAATGTTACCGAATTCTTGGCCCACTCTATATATTTTATTTCTGTTGTAAGTTGACCGGTCTTACATGTGAAGACCGGTCTGTCCGTTTGTCCTTCATACTTTAAAAATAATTAATACAGTGTATAGATACAAACCCGTTATACGGTCCATACAAAAGCTTAGGCTATGATCTCGTCTCTTCGTCGACAGTGATCCGTGCGCTGCTAGACGTGTAGAACAGCACGCACGGAGTCTTCCACCAGGCACCGAATTGTACTACTTCCTCCACACTTACAGGTACAATACTGGAAGAAATTGCGTAAAATACATGTCTTTATTACTCTTTTGCAAAGTCTTTTCAAATAATGGGAGAATTAAAAAGGAGTTAAAGAGGAGTTTTAACAGTCCGTGTGGTGACGGATTAAGAATACTTAGTGTTACCACCCCTATTCACCCCGTGGGTGTCGTAAAAGGCGACTAAGGGAACAAAGTATGCAAGACAACATCATTAAAAAGAGAAGGAAAACTTGAAACAAACTCTTTTTTTACGTGTAAAAACCTCCTCGGGCCGTCACCCCACCGGGGGTGGTGTGTCGGAATCGGACCGACTAAAACCACACAGTGTGCCACTCTGCGCCTGACATAGGAGGGATCCGGGAACCGCTGTTATTACGATATCCAGAAAACTTGTAACAAACCCTATTCCAATCCGTCTGACCGGTGTGGTATAGTAGGCCAAAACCTCCTTGCTAAGGAGAGGCCTATGTCCAGCTGTGGATTGTAAAATGCTGTTGATACAGGATATCAGCCTCTCCTTTAAAAGAAGGGTTTGGTTTCCTATACTACGCTGGCCAGACGAGTTTGTATAGGATTTGTTCAAATTTTCCTTCTTTTTCTAGTGATGTTGTCCTACGTAGCTTATTCCTTTAGTCGCCTCTTACGACTGCCACAGGATAGACTTTGTATTCTTAATCTGTCACCACACGGGTATAACGAGGGTCAGAGTTATTTATAAAATAAATGAAAACATTCCTTTAAAACCAAAAATGTATAACTATTCTGAAACTAGCAATTTTCTTTTCGTTCGCGTTTGTTAATCAAATAAAACAAGTAAGAAAAACTACAGTATACAGTATATAAAAGGCTAAAATTTCATTACACCCGAGAGCTATAAGGTATTGTGATTATATGTATAAAGAAAGTGCACTCTCTTGGCATAAAAATATCAAAACAAAAAGTATTATTTTTAACATGTTCGTACCTTAAATCATTAAATAAGTACCATACAGGTTCAATGTCTTTCGAAGGTGTAGTTTGTATGTACGCGACCAAATTCTTAGGGTTGTCTTCCACACAGATGACGGCCGCGGATAGAGAGTACTCTTCTTCACACTGGGTGGTGACATTCTTCTTGTTTTTATGTTTGTCTGCTCTGTTATTCGGCGTGTGCGGTTCGGACGATGACTCACACTATACAAAGAGACTGTACTACATATGCGAGTTATATTTTTATGACATTGTATTTAAAAATGTTAGTATAGTAGTGCAGTAAGTACTTACCTTCACGATTTTCAGTATCAACCTCAGAAACGCTTAGACTATTTGTTACTTTCATTCATTAATGAATTAAACCTTATTTAATCTTGGCTGCATTTGTATTGCAATAATAGGGTATGAAATTTAGTGCGATATGAATTCTTTTGTGGCGACTTCGAAATAGAAAAACATACTACAGCGCCATCTAGTGAAGACACATCAAACTGCGAAGTGTAATGAACTATGGAGCAACTACTAATCCTGTATCGCGAAATAGAAATTCACGTGGCAATTAGCATATATACAACATCCCAACATCAACCGTTGGGCAGTGGCCCGCCCGGCATGATCACCTCGTCTGGTCGGAGGATCCTCCCGTTGTGTCGAAGGGACATGACACCCGTTCCCTCCACCCTATTTGTTGTTATATTAATTAACAACACATTAGCATTAATTAATAAGTATTATTGTATGTACAGTTCCGATATTTAACAAAAAGAAATTAACTGACTTGATATTCAATTACTGCATCGTTATCTTTAAGTAAAAAAAAACTTTGCAGCACCATTACTAACGATTCTTGATCCCAATAGGCCTATAATTATAATTACTCAAAATTCGTTGACGGTAAATAAGAACAACTCCTAACAAACTATAGATAAACTACATGTGTTTAAAGAATTCATGTGATTATGTTTGGTTGACTGGATGTCTAAGTCATTCTCTGAGAGACAAAGGCGTGGGGACGCAGGGAAAGAATGACACAAATGGAAGGCAATAAATGATACAATGGCACTACTTTAGTTACTGTACTATAGACATAATTAAATTACTCAACATTACCTTATCGTTGATAGTAACGTCACCATCAGACTGCAGTCTGATGAGTAACTGTTGCGGAAGCACACAATGTGACTCTTGCGTCGGACTCTTCGACGAACCTCCTTGCGTAGAGTTAGGCCTGGAAATTATTATAGCAAAATTATGGCAGTGTTATAATAGAACGGTTGATTTTTTTTTAATAAATATTTGATTTTCAGTTTTTACTACACTAGCTTCTTTTGCCGAGGTTTCAGTCAGCTGATTTCACGGTTGGCCTAGAGGTTTAAGCGGTCGCCACGTCGCTCTCTACTGCGTTAAGTTTTGTGGGTTCAAACCCACAAGAGACAACATTTTGTGTGATCCACAAATTGTTGTTCCGAGTCTGGGAGTTCTTTGTGTCCGTTTCTATGTTTGTAAAGTCCCCCGCGACACAGGATTTATTATTCCTAGTGCGGAAATTGTCGTTACAAAAAAGGCTATGTTCCTTGTTCCGATAAAAAGTAGCCTATGTTATTCGCTGGTAAAATAGCTTTCCATTGGTGAAAGAATTTTTAAAATCGCTTTAGTAGCTTTGGTGTGATGGCGTAACAAACAATTAAAGTCACATTCGCTTTTATAATATTACTTATAACGTGTACCACAAGAAAGTGTAATTCTATGTTCTTGTTCTTTTACATACAACTCCAAAAACTGCGACCGTAATGTTTCCATTTTTATAAATATAATGACGCTTTTACTCAATATTCATTATTCTATTCTAACAATACCATTATTACTCACAAAATCAGAATATAATAAATTTGATAAGCCTAAATTAAATACATAAATTATCACATTATTACGAATATTCATTTACATAATATATATAAGATGTCGCATGCCAGTTATTAATTTAAAAAAAAAACGATACATAATTAGCGTCTTACCTGTCTGGATGTTTAAAATGACACCCGGGCCGTGCACAATGCAAGCCGTACCGACACGGCTTACCACCTCCCCCACGCTTTGCTTCCGGCTAAAACACGACAAACACTTAGGTTAAAACAAACACACCAATGGACTGACCCGACTGGAGTATTACTACAACCTTACTTGGTGTCCTACGTTAGTTATGAATACGATGTAACGCGACGCGATGCTACAGGCCACAAGTGTCCTACATGGACGACGAAAGAGAAATGACGCGATGCGACACTACGTGATGCTACACACGACAAGTGTCCTACGTGGACGACGAAAGAGAAATGACGCGATACGACACTACGTGATGCTACACACGACAAGTGTCCTACGTGAGCGACGAATACGATGCGACACTGCGTGACGCTACAAGTGACAAGTGTCCTACGTGAGCGATGAATACGATGCGACACTATGTGATGCTACAGGCAACAAGTGTCCTACGTGAGTGACGAATACGCTGCGACACTACGTGATGCTACAGGCGACAAGTGTCCTACGTGAGTGACGAATACGCTGCGACACTACGTGATGCTACAGGCGACAAGTGTCCTACGTGAGTGGTGAATACGAGGCGACACTACGTGATGCTACACGCAACAAGTGTGACGTGATTTTGTTCATTGCTTCTCAATTCATAGCAAATTACATCACAATTTTGCTTGAAGTTCATATTTAACTCATGAGATGCAGATGTGCATAGGCAGCAGAAAAAAAAATGGAGTCAGTCATGAGTACTGCCGACAGAAGTAAAAACTTAAAAAATTATTAACACTAATCTAAAAAACAAAACAAACTTTACCCATCTAAGAAGCGTCCAACGCACACACATACAATCGGGTCTATACAACGTGTTGGTGTGTATGTGCGTACGCAGGCCACTTTGACTGTGTTTAAAGTATGTAGCTATGTTCTAGCTATACTCATAACTCTAGATATACCTTAAACATTGGCATTTTGCTGACCCGGACCCTTGAGATTTTCTCCTATCAAAAATCGTCTAACGCGACTATAGAAAACTTCACTTCAAAAATTCAAGGCATATAGGTAATACTTACTAAATCTTTTTGAATGCCTTTTGCCCAGTATGCCTTTTCTCTGACAGTCGCTCCACCACAGTTAATCGCCAATATGGGTGGTAATCTATAAAGTAGAATTAAATTAGTTGGTTGATTTGTCACTTTAAGTTTTCTCTCAATCGATAAAATACTATCGATAAATAAAATTGAAGTGTTTGTCTGTAATTAAAAAAAAAAAGTGTTTTCTCAAGTGTCACCCTCTTTTTAGTTTGTCTATCTGTCTGTATGTTTGTCCGGGCTAATCTCTGGTACCTCTGAATCGATGCTAATGGGACTTTAACTAGGAGGTAGTGGAGGTTGTAGAGCTACATATAGGTTACTTTTTTTCCCAGATTGCCCACAGGAGTGGGCCTTACGCAGCAAAAATCACATCTATACTAAAAATTCAACTAACTAGTATTAAATACATTACATGCGACTCCTATTGGCTTTAGCATAATATTATATTGAATATAAGACTATAGCCTGTTTGGATACATGGACTATCCAATACTAAAATATTTTTCAATTCCAACCAGTAATACCTGAGAATAGCGCGTTCAACCAAACAAACAAAAAAGTCTTTGGCTTTAAAATATTACTATAGACTATTAACCTGACGATTCTCCCCCGTTGCACAGTAGGAGTAAATCTTGAGCAAGTTTCACACCAAGCCGGCGTGCTACGTCTAGCTGCTAACGAAGCTCGCACTAGTTCTAAGAAACCACCTCTAGAGTCAGACCCTTCGCGCACAGCAGTTGGGTACTGCAGTGCACAAGCTAGCACGACGGATTCACGGCCTTCCTGTATCGAACAAAAAAGGTTTTGCTTAAGAAAATAGGTCAGCGTACAAAATCCTGACGGTTAAACCAGAGGTGGCGAAAAGCATGAGTAGAATCCAAGAGTGGTGGTCACCATTCTCATTGTGAACGTGGACAATGAGGCATAGTGACCCACATTATGGCGGCCCAGCGAGCAGCTTTTTCGCCACCCCGCTTAAAGTTGAAATTGAAACACACATTGTACATCAGTGGTGGTAGTGGTGGTAGCTGGTGGTATCAGGTGGTGGTAACAGCAAACTAACCTCCTTATTACACTTGAGACATCGATTTAACTGATGCCTGCCAATAGCGAAGAGTTGTGAAATATCCGACTCCTCTCTGTCGGCTTGATGGTTGTTCGACAACTCGTGATTATTAACTTGAACAGTCTCGGCGTCGCCCGTACCTGTGTATCAAATATTTCTTAACGTATTTTGTAATCATCTTGAATATCACAAGGAACTGATATGATCATGCTTCTTATTTCAGAATCTATTACCTAAAACGGTTGAAATTAAAGAAAAAATACCTAACTGCTAATCTTGGTATACAGCAACCTAGAGTACATCAGATAGATAACCCATAGATACATCAATTCAAATTTGGAACAACTCGACTAATTTTATTGGTTTTCCCTGTCTTATCGCCAATCCTAAGACGAATATAGATACGTGATATAAGGAAGATGCATTATCAGATCTGTATCCCATTCAAGACCATATTAGCCCTCTGTCTATGGATTCCCTTGACCCCAATTTATATATTTCTCCCATCTGAAAAGGATTGCATTTCCAAGGAGGATTCACACCAGGCAGCATACGGGTAACCAACCTAACCTTTTTTACACATATAATGATTTTACATACCATTGTCCATATCACTGAAGTAGGTTAAAAAAGTAATATAAATACCCACCTCCATAATCCATTGTTCCAAAAATGATAGCTATAAACATTTTATGAGATATGAGAAAAGGTCTACACAAAACTTACAGAAGAAACATTTTACTGATGTTACGGTCTGTAATTTCAAAGAGGAGTGGATGAAACTAAGTAGATGTGTGGAAGGTCCTTTAACCATGATCTACAATAAAACTAGTTGCAGTAGTATAAGAATACGATTTTGATACTTTAATATAAAATAAATCTAAAGATCATTAACACATCAATATACAATGTATTCATATTTTAAAACGATTAACTCTTAACACACACGTAAATAATGACAAGTATCATTTCTATTTCTTATGAACCCTGGAACTCAGAATTGATCACGCGTAATGACCAATTCTATAAGGCACAACTACAAAACATATAGCTCACCGTCTTCCTTCCCTGTCCAGCCGTCTTCCCGCAACTCTTCGTGCTCAAATTCAGTGGCAGGCCCAAGGAACTCCAGTTCCGTATACTGATATTCTTCACTGTATTGGCCGTTCACGTGTGTGGGTAAACTCCGGTTCACTTTCGTACTTATTCGTGACGGCTTCGGCGGACTGTTCGCCAACAAAGCTAGCTCCTTCTCTTTCTTACGCGTTTCGAGTATTTCATAATGTATTTGGTGCAGAATAAAACGATTCCAACTCTGTGAATAACTGGACCTTTAATTGTTGGTGGATAATACATATTTCCATCCATTTAAGAATACACAGAATTCGGAAAGGTGTATTAACATTTCAATAATGATTGATTTTATTGCAAGAAATTAACATTATTATTAATTAGCATATATTTCACGAACTAAAAAAAAGAAATATTTGTTTCGTGGAATAATGTTTAATTTAGTTGTAAGATTTGCAACAAAATATTTCTTGAACTCTATTTAATACTCAAAAGCCAGCTGTTTTTAGGTATTGCATATGTACAAGGAGCAATAATTATATTCTGGTGAACATTAAACATCGTTATCTGGGCGCAAACTAAAAAGAACTTGTAATGGGTTCTGGAACATGGATAAATAAAGATTATTTTTGTAAATATATACATACCATTTTTATAGTAAAATCAATTACAACAACTATTTTTAGTCCAATAAATGTTTATTTTATTTATTTAGAATAGGTACATAATGACTTATTCACTATTACATTCTGCATAAAAATGACATCAGTGCTGGTCGACAGGGAATTTGTCACTCAAAGAAGTATACATCGATTTAAATATAGCTTCATATAAATGCAGTAATACATGCAATCCAATAAACGAGAATAACTTTACAATGATTATTATTAGATATATGAAAATACAAGAAGAAAGCTACGATACTAGAATTATATCTCGAGAGACCAAAGTTATCTTACTAATATCATTTGTGTTTCGAATACAAATGGTTCGAATAAGAAAGCTAAACGTGTTTGGATAATTAATTTGACATAAAATGAGTATCGATTTAACGTTCGGTAATGAGTCGTAGTGCGGCACGATACGAGAGAAGGAGTACCTGTACGAGTTGTAGTGCGGCACAATACAAGAGAAGGAGTACCTGTATGAGTGCGACGAGGTCTGGGCGGGAGTCGGGCCCGCGGTCGGGCAGGATGAGGCCGAGCGCGGCGGCCTCGGGCACGGTGCGGAACGCGCGCAGGAAGTTGTTGGCCTGGCACGGAGAACCGCCAGACGTGTCCAACATTCGGAACAGAAACCCTGCAACGTTACTGTGTTTTTAAGCAACTTGTAGACTGGTATTCTACTTTTATTTTCTTTATTAAGAGCCTGTCAAAGTGACTCTACTCTGCCTGATGGAAAGTATGAATAGAATCCAAAGAGTTGTAGTCGCCACACTCATTGCAAATGCAGACAATGCAGTATGGTGACCCACGCTATGGCGGCCTAGTGAGATACTTTTTCACGCCACGTCCGCAAACGTAAGAGGCATGATAGTCATCGTGGCAGTGTGAGGCTCGCACAGTTACCACGATAACAGTCAACCCTGCATCAATGGGCCTCCGGTTTCGCACTCACCAATAAAACACGACAGGATGCTGGCGATTTAGGTTGGTCTTCTGTGGGAGGGTAGTACTACTTTCTATCAAATCAGGCATGGTAGTCATTTTGCTAGTTATAATATAAAAAGCGGGGTGTAAAAAAGCATCTCACTAGGCCGCCATAGTGTAGTCATATTGCATTGTCTGCATTCGTATGAGAATAGTCACTATCACTCATAGATTCTATTTCTGCTTTCTATCAGACAGAGCAGGCACTTTGACAGGCACAGATTAAAAAAAAGTAACAAGATGCCAATACGATTTTGAAATAAATATCACACTAATTAAAGTGTTACTAATATTGGTGCTAATAGTAAATGAACCCCATATTAGTATTTTTTTTTATCACAAAGCATCTTCTAAGTATTTACTAAAAACTATCAAAACAATACTAATGAATTAGCATATAAACATTTTACACAGATTATACATAAAACTTTTTTTTTCTATATTAAGAGCCTGCCAAAGTGACTACTCTGCCTGATGTAAAGCATGAATAGAATCCCAGAGTTGTGGTCACCATACTCATTGCAAATGCAGACAATGCAGTATGGTGACCCACACTATGGCGGCCTTGTGAGATGCTTTTTCACACCCCGCTTGGGGACATAAAAGGCATGACAGTCATCGTGACAGTGTAAGGCTTACACAGTTACCACGATAACTGTCACCCCTGCATCAATGGGCCTCCGGTCTCATTTACTTAAACCATATAAGAAAACATTTCATACCTAATTCGCAACTCAGACAGAACTCTTTAGCGCATGTGTGTGCCAATAGTGTAGACTTTACTGGTAGCGTGTAATATAAGACCTGAAAAAAATATTAATGTACATCCTAATGTGTAACTGGGCACGTGTGAACACACATATTATGAAAGCAATCATATTACCTGCAACATGGAATTGCAGTATGAATTAGGTAAAGTCGCCTCTAATCCTGGAAGCCCTGTTTTGTTACTCTTTTCTATGTCGTCGTTCGGACCGTGTTTATTGTAACGTAATTCCATCTGAAAATTAATATTTATATTACAGATAGTACTATATTTTCTTATATGGTGTTTTAATATTTCTACCATCCTGTGTGTTCTTGCCTTGCGAAGAATGGTTACGTCCTTCCAACACAAAAGAGTCGGCAAATTGTTCTATAAAATTAATCGGCGTGAGAATCATCGTTGCGCGATGCAGGATTGAGTTGATTGATCGACGCGTCTTCGTCCGATGAAGTATGCTTTGCTTCATTGTACGTGGAAATTGTCACATTGTCCATTATTCAATTTTATATGCGATTAGTGTTATGTGCGACAGTGAAACAATTTTGGCTAGTTCTTTATATGACCGAACGCCTGCGCCACAACGTTCATTGTGCAAGCAGTCATTTTCCTGATATTGGATATGACTTTGAAACACGGACATCTACTGAGCATGCAAATTTTCGTAATTATTATAGAAAGTTTAAAATAAATTAATAAATCTAATATCTTAATAAATCTCATACACATACAGATTATATCGTCTAAAAAGTTAAATAACTATTATACCTTTTGATAATGCTTGGGTATAGGCTGCGAATTGTTTTTGTTATCATTCTGCTTGGTGGCGGTCAAATCCTCTAATGTATCCTCTATGTACGGCATCTGTAAATGTTAACATTGCGTAAATAACAGAATTAGCCCATTTTGTTACAAAATATTAATTTATTACTATTTAGAATAAAAAATAATAGTCATAATTATTATTATGCAAAAGAGAGATCGCTTCCGACGATAAGATTTCTTTCTGTACTAATATTTTGTAGTTTTAAGTTTTCTTTTATAGCATTCCCATTGATGATTAATGGATTTTTATGTAAATTTTGGAATTTAAAATATAGTATCGAGAGTATTTTAATGTATTTTTATTTAATAATTGTACACACTTAATGAATGAGTTAATTTCTTTTTTATCCTTTAAACATAACCCGTGATGTTATCTGCGTGAAATGATTCCAATAGACAATCAAATAAGTTTTACTTAACTTTGAATTGATTGATTTTTGTTTATTATTTAAAAAGAAATTACGAATATGAACTTATCGATTTCCGCACTAATCTCATGGTTTACGTCGCGGTAACAAGACAAGATCTTGCACTATTCATTTAATTATAAGAGTATGTAGAGTGGTGGTACCTCTTCGTCTTTTCTCATGCTACATTGACATGCTACATGCATCAAGTTGAGTTTACAATAAAATACAGTTGGTAAATACCTGATTCCTCTTAAACGTTCTTGGATTTGGTGCATATCCAATAGGGCCTTGCATTTTCATAGACTTTAAAACTTCACTATCTATTGGTTTTGGCTTCCTGTGTGAAGTATTCAAAACCAGTCAATACAAGTATAATAAAATACCTATAGCATTGTAAAACGGGACACGAAAGAAAATTTACCTGTAAACGTTCTTGAAGAATTCTGGAGGTAGCTCATTGAACCATTTACTCCCACTGGCCAAAGATGGCAAAGGAACAGATGAAAACTGGAAATTAGTGTCACTGAAGGCCACGTACGGCAAACCGACCACCTGGTCAGCGAATTCTGTCGCCCTGAATAAAAAATTCAATGGATATAATCCAGTCTTCACTCTCTTTTAGTATTGTTATTTTTATGTCTATTATCATTGTTGGAGAAGAAGCAGTATAACAGTACAAGGGTTTTGTATGGTTTCTTCTACGGTCGACCGCCAGCCTGCGCAACCGTCCATAGAAATGTACTTAATCGCTTCCAGACGAGCCTAAGATATAAGGCGACTTAGATTGAGGAAAATGTATAGAACGAAAACTTAGGGCAAGGGATGCCGTAAGATTCAAATGAGAAAGAAGACTGAGATTGCAGTAGCCTAAAATGACTTGAATGAATTTTTGTTAGTAAAGTATTTTTGGAACGAAGTTCCTTATCGTGCGTTGTGAAGGAGGCTAGATGGAAAAAATTCAGACGAAAAGTTGTCACGACACTTTTTGCTATAGTTTAGTAAGCCGTACGGCGTGCGTATGCTTCTCTTTCTGTCTCTCTCTCTCTCTCTCACTCATAGAAAGCAAGTCAATTATTTTCGTTTCGTCTTTCTATTTTACTTTAAACAGTGTAGATACTGTCATACTGATTAAGTTTATATTACATTATATTTGTTAATAATAAAAAAAAATTATTTTATAATTTAAAAGAAATAAAAAAATATATTACAATTCCTTCCCTAATTAATCGAAAGGAACTTCGTTCCATCCGGGCGTCCCTTGACACCTCTCAACTTATATTTTTATTAAAACAAATTTTTACAACGGCAAGTCTTTGTTGCCAGATTGTTAGGTAAAATTTAGATACTCTACGCACCAGCAATCTGTTATTTTTAATTTTGCTCATATTATTTAATATTTATTTATTTTATAATATTAATAGACACATAAAAATAACGATGGAAAAATTACCTTGAAAAATTATTGAAAACAGGTTCATGATTGTGTTGTGGGGAAAATAGGTGTAAGTGTCCGGCTTGATCACCAAATGCAATTGCTTGACTAGTAGCAGATACGTCCATCACACTACACAGAGAACTATGAGTGTCTACCTGCAATATTAAATATTACCGTAAACCTAAAATTGTCAAACATCTCTCTTCTGTCAACTCTATGGTATACAAAGAAAATATTCTTTTTAAATACAGAATTTAAAAGTTATATAAAAAAGGATTTTCTTAAATTTTCAAGTGCACAAGTAAATTGAAATTTTGTTGTAAACCACCTTTAAGTGGTGTACAAACACACCAATATTTTTTTTATTTTAAACACATTCATATTTACTGATACTGTTTAAAAATCTATATTAAACATGATTGTTAGTTAAATGTTTTCATTCAAACCTGAAACACGGACTGCTCTGCAGATTTAGGCGCATTGACATGCAACAGCGCTACGTGGCCGTCTCCCGATAGTGCGACTGCTCTCCCCGAAAAGGCGGGCAGGAAGTGAAGCAGTAGGGGCGGCGAGGCGGTGGACAAGGACCAGGAACCGTCTCCCGGGGCGCGGTTGGCGCGGAGACAGCGAACGTCCCACACTAACACGTAAGGTTCAGCTACGGGCATGCCACCTCTGGAATATTGAGTTCATTTCATGACCTTCAGACGCGTTAGTTAGTAATAACTCGACACGTATTACAAACATGGCCGTGTAACTCCAAACTAAGCAGATAGAAGATAGGGAAGTTTAGAAATTGGTCGAAAATGCTCAGGGAGAGGTTAATTTTTTGGGTAAAAGAATAATGAACACCTTGCGTCAGAATTAGGGAAAGGTTCCGATTCCGACATAACCACCTTGGTATCCGTGGGGATGTCCGCACAGCAAAAAAGAAAAAAAGGGAAAGGTGCCAGAATCGAGTGAAAAAATAATCATGTGGGCTATTGCTGGACGAACGTGATACAGAGTAGTAACGATCATGCAACAGCTGGTGACGTCACATTCCACAACATTTGAACAAACGGACAGAATAATATTTTTGATTTCCTCAAAAGATACTGAAGAATTATAAATTTGATTTAAGGTTATAATTTCCTTATAATGACTTAAGTATTAAACCAACACTTACGTCTGAGTAAACCCACAAGTAATTAGTAGGTCTCCTTGCATATCCAGATCAGACAGACAAGCGGAATGGGCTCTGAACGTGTGCTCAGCAGCACTAGGAGTCCTAATATCTCTCAATGCCACCATGCCATTAGCACTGCCACAACCAACCAATGAACCACCGCCGCTTCGGAGGACAGCGCAACTTTCTTCTTTAATTGGCTAAAAACAATACAATCAGTCTTAAAAAAACACTTAAAAACATAGGAATTACATGTTTTCAAAAGACGTAAATATTTTAATATCTTATACATATATAACATGATATGAATCCCTGTTAAGCGCAAAACTGACATTGAAAACAAACATGGCAAATTAAATGTTTTTACTGCATCCTTGATATAATTTTTTCATCGAAGCTGTTTTACTTCTGGTGTGATAACTATTGGATAATAATAATAACTTCATACATCTCACATCCATCTGTCTGGTCGCATACTAGGTGGAGCCTATACTGTTGTAACCAGAACACTGACTGAAATAATTCTATATTACTATTATATTCTGAATAATTCTAGAATATATACATCTTATCAAACTCAGAATAAATAATCATAATCAGCATGCAATTATCAGTCCTACTTGAGAATTGGATCCATGACTTCTGTCTTAGCAGTTAGGGTCACTAACTACACTCACCGGCACGGAATCTTGGCCAAACTCATAAGATGCGATAACATTTTTTGAAGGGTGTCTAACTTTGTTCTTATCGTGTAAGTGGGTAGAAAAAATGTTTATGTTCATCTCAAGAGGGTAATTCACTAATTTGAAATGCATTTTGGTCTGCGTTTTAAAGTTTAGTTAAATCGTGTCATTAATCCGACGAAGTCGAAGTTTTTAATTGTGCTCTAAAAATTTTAAGTTTTAATTTGACAAAGACTTTTGTTGTTATTGTGGTTAATAAACACCTAAAGGCCCCTTAGGATCCATAAAAATGCCTTTGTCATCAAGTCAGATAGCACAGGCAGTGGCATTAGTCGAACAAGGTTTGACCCATCGTGAAGTGGCTATTGTCCTAAACGTGCCGCGTTCTTCGATGCAATATGCACTAAAACGGTATCAAGAGACTGGCCGCTACACCCGAAGACCAGGTAGTGGCGGTGTAAGATGCACATCAGCTCGTGACGACCGCTTTATTGTGTTAGAGATTTTAAGAAATCGCTTCCTGACCGCTGTTGAGATCCGTCAGCGGCTTCAAATCTCCAGAGGTGTGAATGTTAGCGAGCGTACGGTGAGAAGACGTATGGAGGAAGTTAATTTGAGAGCAAGAAGACCAGCCCGTGGTCCACAGCTCCTCCCACAGCACAGAGTAGCTCGACTTCACTTCGCCCGCGAACACGCTAACTGGACTTTTGAGCAATGGGCAAGGGTTTTGTTTACAGACGAGTGCAGGATCGCTTTAAATGCACCTGATGGTCGACAACGTGTCTGGAGAAGGAAAGGGGAATGCTATTTGGCGATGACAACCACACCGACGGTCAGTTTTGGCGGAGGCTCTATAATGGTATGGGGTGGCGTGAGTTCTGATGCTCGTACGGAAATAGTCATCGTCAATAACGCCTTAAATGCAACTCGATACGTCGAAGAAATTCTTCAAGATCATGTTGTGTCCTTCGGAGGGTTTATTGGTTATGACCAATTCATTTTAATGCATGATAATGTCCGTCGACATGTCGCTCACATCGTGAATGATTACCTTCAAGAGGTTGGTGTTCAAAAATTGCAGTGGCCAGCTCGCAGCCCGGACTTAAATCCGATAGAACACGTATGGGACAAACTGAAACGAGCAATAAAGTTATCATCGAACCCACCACAAACCCTTAACCAGCTTCGAGATGCTGCACTTACTGCCTGGCGCGACTTATCACAAGTCAATATCAAGAACGTCATCCAAAGCATGCCAGACTGAATGCAGGCGGTCATTAGGGCTAGAGGAGGCAACACACGCTATTAAAAAGGGCAGAAAGCGACAAAAAATCAAACAATTTTTAATTCGTAGTGCTTTTAACTCTAGTGTAAAATTTCGTGAAAACGTGATTTTTTGCATAAACTTCATTAGGAACCCGATAAACCTTTTAATGTGAAAAGAAGTGATCAGGAATGTTAACTGGATAGACTCCGATCACAATTAGCCAAAATTTGTAGAGCTAAGTGAAAAAAATGGAAGTTGTCATATGTTTTGTACTTGGCTAAGTTTCCGTGCCGGTGAGTGTACTTGACCTGAAGCCCTATTGGCCAGTTGTGAGAAATCATAAGGTAACACACACGGAATATAGATATTAATTATCCTTTAGTAAACTTACAATAATGGTTTCACTCATCTTGGTAAGATCCAAATCAATCAACTTATCCTGATGTCCACCCAGAATCAATTTAGTAGAAGTGGCTTGGTAGAGACACTGCATGTCAGTCATATTGGCAGACCTGAATTTATATTCATATAACTTTAATCTAAGATTTTTCATGACTTTGAATTGTTGTGTACATAACTTTATATTAGCAGTCTATTGGTTGTAAAAACTGTCCTTCTAAATATTTGAAATATCTTAAATATTTTACTAATGAAAAATAGTTATATTTTAATTTGAAACAATTTTTTTAAAATAATTTCGATAGACTGAGATAGTTTATTTTTGCCTTAGTATCATAACGATTTATAGTAATTTTAATGCATATGCTCTTTTGCTAGAATACATATAAAAATAGTAATATTATTTTACTTATTTTGCTTAAAAATGAATTAAAAAAGTCTGTCTTTTCTTTTTTGATAATTTAAAGATAAAATATGATAAAGTTTCAAAATAAAGCCATGCAGTGTGAGTGTTGTCTACTTACTTGTAAGTATGCTTAGGTATACCCCTACGTATCTGATGCCTCAATGAAGTCTTAGTCAATGCGTAAATTCCCGTTTCTAGAGTTATAATATCACGAACCTCTTCAGACTCATGGACTTGAAATGAAGTATATTTTTGCATAGAAGGACCATAATATGAAGTCACATGTCCCTTAAAGTAAAAATAACAATTTATTAGGAATGGAAGGGCAATGCAAATTATAAAATAATGATTTCTGAACTAGTAATAGTGTTGTTTTTATGAATTGCTTTGGTACCTCTTGTCATAAAAAAAAAGAATATTTAGGAACTATTAAAAGCACTAATCATCAATATCTTTGTTTATACAAGTTATTTCATGACAATGTAGATTTTTTGTGCAATTTTTATTTGATTTGAAGATGAAAAAACTGTTAGTATGCCTAAAGATGCATATTTATAATGGTGCCTTTAATATATTTATGTGGCAAATGGTTGAATTTCAAACTGGAAATGTGATACCTGATTGGTATTTTTCATCATGATTGACATGTGGCCCTCTTTCATCATGATAGGTGAAGCATCATCTCATTATGTTTTAAAGCATTAAACTTCAATAACAGCGAATTAGTTAATGTAATGAATTTAAAAAACATGATTTTTGGAATATAACAAGTCTTATCCAGGCTTAAGAAAGCTCTACTTCTAGAACTAGGTAAATAGCGAAAGCCAGAAATATAACAATAACATGACATAGATAGGAAATTGGAGGAACTAAAATAATTGGTAATGACAATAAATCCTATGTCAAACCAGTGATGAATCTATGTCAGAGCCGCTGCAAACAGAAGACTCGTATGCTCTAGCACATCTCTCACTCTAAGACACTAGATATTTTGATAGTAATTAATAAGTGTAAATTTTTTATTAAATTTTTCACTTAAATCCAGAATTATTTTACTGTGAAAGATAGCTACCAATTATTCTTTAATATAATATTTATATTATTGTAAATGAATCATAAGTTTCTTAACGAAAAATTTTCTAGACCCAAATGGTCTGGTGGTATAATTAATACTACAGAATTTTTTTGTCAATGAAGAATGTTTTTTCAAATATATGCTGCGTATGTATACTAATGTGCAAAGAAAGAAGAAAACCTTAAAGAAAATAACATTGTAACCACTTCAACTTTGAAAATTAACATCATTTCTTTGTATGGATTGTATTCTCCTGACATATTTAGATAACATCTTGTTATAAAGCTACTGCTACTCACTCCTTGATTCCCCATCCATATCAGCTCTTCATATTTGTCAAAGGTAACGGCAGACACTCCAAACCTGTCTCCTCCATCAACCAGTACACTGGCCCGTACCTCATACTCAGCTGATTTATTTGGTGCCATGTACTGGTTGCCATATTCTGGGGCATATTGTCCTGAGAGATACATAGTAGTCATTATATATGAAACCACTTAATTATTCTTGCTTCTGGTATAAGAGTTTATTACTTTAATTGTTTTTTTAAGTGTGGTGCCAGAATGTACAGAAAAGTGGTGATATATTTGGCATTTTATGTCACTATCTGTTAACTGAATTTCATAAGTTTCATGAGAAAAATAGTAACAGAACTTGCTTAAAGTTAGAACAAAATTTATCATCACAAAACACACTGAGTCAGAACATACAATAGAAAAGGACTATGTATGAATTTTAACATTTGCCTATGTTTCGATTAATTTATTTTAACAGTGTCATCAAATTAATCGATGATTTTGCCTGAGTGTATTAAAAATGTGTATACTATTTGTCAAAACTTGATAATGTCACACAAACATCCTTGTTTACTTGTATCAAAAATTTATGAAAACAATATTTTTAGTATCCAATATATGTATTAGAACATAGTGTGTGGAACAATATATGAATAATCTTGACAAAGTGTCAAATATTTATTTAAATACACGTTTAATATATTAAAAAACTTTACGTACCAGTTAGGTGATCCGACGACATGCAAAGATCGGAATAATGATATTCCATATTAAGATGATACCCTTTCTCTGTTGCACAACATCTATAGTTAATATTTAAGTTCAAAGTAAACTATTAAAACAATTTTAATTTAAAATAAAACGAAATAGATCATAGGTTCGACGACGACAATTGAGGGTATTTTCATGTATAAATGCAGACAACAAAATAAATTACTGTGTTTTCTGTCACAGAACACTGCTCTTTATAACGATAGCAGTACGGCTTGGTTGCTATACACACACGATTGTTGGAAACCAAAATGAACTCGCGTCTTGTCATCAAACTGTGATTACATTCTGTTTCACGTAAGTAAATTCGAAATACAATTGCTACAATTTAAGCTTTACAAGTATTTCCGCTGTGTTAAACTAAATATCTGTAAAAGATTTACTTGCAGAAATAAATAATATATCATTTATTATTTTTTGTCCTATATAGTCAGAATAGTTTACCCGAAAACATTGATGACTTTATTTATATGATTCTGACTCAGAAAAGAACTCTCACCCTATAAAAAAACATAAAAAAGTTTCAATTTAGAGTTCAAGTAGCTCCAACTTATTTTTTTTAATTCGTAAGTTTGGCGTGGCAGATTTTTATTCAATTGAGAAATAATTTGGGCATTTTCACGTAATGGATCTTAATTTTTTTCACTATTGTTATTATTAATTGTTACATTCTGTTATTACTGTGTATAAATAACAATAAGGTCTTATTACAGAATCATCATTGGCGCTATGTATTCCTCCTCCGTCGCGTCGGTGTGTCTATTCGTGATAAATTAAAAAACTAGCTCACGGACTTTCGCGTTGTTTTCAGCAATAGATAGAGTGCTTCTTGAGGAACGTTTAGGTATATAATATAGTAAGTTGTAGTGTACATTGGTTATAATACAATGTTATTTTTTTGAGGTGGCAGCAAAATTAAGCAGCCTAAACCTTTTGAGATATAACAAAACAATGCATGGAGAGATATTCTTCTTTTATAGATCTACAAAAAAAATTGCGATGGCATATATCCAACTTGGAACATTAATGAGCAAATCTAATGAGATAGATAAATAATCCTTTCATTTCAAAAAACTCAAAGGCCTCAAGCATTTTATTATACTTTTATGCACTTTATTATACCCTTTACACCATATAATTTAAATTAATATCTGAACAGTTATTGTAAAATAATTACGGGTGTGAGAATGAAATTTAGTGATAATAGGACTCGCTTGACGTCCTCTTCAAGCTTCCATTTAAAATATACTGATGGCGCCTCTAGCCTTTGTAATATTTCAGTACAAAGTAAAGCCGGAAAATTAATGAAACATTATAGTTTGATTATTTGGGATGAGCCTTCTGTGTCTCATAAAGCTTCAGTTGAGGCATTAGACAGGACCATGTTAGACCTGGGCAATGCAAGTAGCTGCCCAATAGGTGGTTGTATTTTGCCAGTTATGATAAAGTCAATGCATCGCTTCAAAGATCGTTTCCTTAGCCACATATAAAGAAAAATAACTTTAAAACCAGTATGAGAGTTTTAACGTCTAGCGAAGAAGATTAAACACAATTTAAGATGTTTATTCGGACGGAGAATCCATAATTATAGTAACGAAACTTTTTTTAGTTTAAAAGACTAAGAATCAATACTATTAGTAACAATAATTTAAAGCGTAAATGAAAAAAAAATTCAAAAATAATTGATTTCAAACTTTACTTTACATGTGAATTTGAGACTAGAATCCTCGCATAGTCGAAGAGTCGAATAAACAAGTTACAGAGGCGAATATTTTACCGTTTATAAATTTTATCTTTTAGAGCAGTTCTGTTTTAAAATTTTGTTTTTTTTTATGATTAATGGACAGTCTTGACATTTTCATTTAGTTTTATCTAAAAAGTTTGCATACTTATCAAAAATATTAATATAATTCGAAAGTAATACTGAACTTTGAAGCAGTTTGTGTGAGCAAGTAGACAAACTAAATGAATTTATTGTTTCCAAATTCGAAGAATCATCGCAAACCTAATAATGTAAAAAAATTAGAGATATATATACATTGACAAAACATTCTCAGTACTCAAATTCTAAATGTTAATCGTAAAATATTCGCCTCTGCAACTTGTTAAGTGTGACTCCAACTCGGTTTCGCCGGATTTCTCAAATCCTGTCACTATTATTATCTATGCATTATCTTATTTAATTCGACAACCCCTGTCCACTTAAAACACGCTATGCCTTTATTCATGACACAAATACACGATGCTCGAGGTCATTGGAAAATTTAACCTTAGATATTCCAACACACTCATCTTTTAATGATATTATTTTTTAAAATTGCTAGCCTACCTTGCCTGTGGAACTCCGTACCGGCAGCCTTAAAGCGGGCACAGTCCACAGTCGTTGAATACTTTTAAGAAACTCGTCAAGGATCACTATTTGTCTCTATAATAACTATGTGCTGTGTGGGTATGTGTATGTATGTTTCTGTATATTTATGTGCGTATGTAAGTCTATGAATGTGTATTCGTATACACACATATATATACATGTATATGTAGTTATACTATGTAATGATAGTTATTATACGTAAATTGTAAATGTCAACCTAAAGGTTGCGTGGAAGAAATCGCAAATTGCGATAAGATCGTCCATTGTACGACATTTATTTTGTTTATATTCTACATTCTGTTTCGTAGTTAAAGTGTTGCAATAAAGAGTATCTATCCATCTATCCAATACTCAGTTGACATAGACGTGAGTGGAGAGGTAGTAGGCAGTACATTATCATCCAACAGAATTTTCAAATTCTTTGACGCCTCTGGAATGCCACAGCGCAAATTAATGCTAAAAGTAGGTGTAGGTATATTGCTAAGAAATTTGGCTCCACCAAAATTATGCAACGGTATAAGTTTCAAAGTATAATTTTAATATTGTACTTCTAAACTAATATTGTAAAAAGAAAAGATTTCATTTTTTGTCCGTCACGATTTAATTCAAACTACTCAAGCGATTTAAAAACTACCATTCAAAATCTATATCTTCTTGAAGTAACATAGGCTAAATTATATTTTCACACGTGAATGGCCGGACTAACTTCAACAATTCTTTGCTAATTTTTCAAATGTAGTAATCAAGGAAAGTTATAGGCTATATAAAATCACGCTACGACCAATAAATACAGTAAATAATAATAGCATGTACTTAAACATAAATCGGATAATACTGTGGTCTCTTTCGCTCCATACCATAATTATTCCACGGTACGTAGTGAGGTGATATGTGAGATCATCTGTCACCTTAACAGAAGCAGGTTCGGATGTCGGTGCGACGAGATTCGTAGTTATAGAGTTTTATAAAGAAGGGGTCACTATAGTCCTTACACACGAAGATGTCCTCTATGAGCGGTAACCCACTCTGGGTTACCGCCCATCAGTGGCTCTTCGGCTATTTGAACCCACAACAGTGACATGATATGTCCAGCTCACCGGTCGTCTTTCCGGTGGGGCGTATCCAAGAGGGACCCACACAAAAAAGGTCATCAATCAATTTGATACTGGGTGCAGCACGTACTTATCATAAATGCGGTATCGTTTGACCTTTGGTATCTAGGTTAATTATTAAAAAATCACTGGCAAAATAATAACTTGATCAAGAAATACACATAACACATACTTACTTAGATGTTTCTAAATACATAAATATTATAAATTAATTACACCTAGACACAGAACAAATGATAACATTCATTATAGAATTACTGGTCCTGGGGTGGAAACCAGGGGATCAGCATAGCACTGACTGCTATGCTGATCATTAATTACTTGCTAGCTAGACCAGGAGGTCAACATAAATATATATATTTCGGACATTTGACACACAACGTCACCTAGACTCAAACTAAGCAGGGCTTGTGCTATGATAACTAGACTGACTGATATAATACTTATATACCTTTTATTTTTGTAAATACATAAATATTATACATAGAAAACACCCAAACTTCGAAACAAATATTTAATGATCATACAAAAACATTTGTTCCGACCCCGGAATCGAACCCGAGACCTCAAGTACAGCCGTCGCTTCACTACCGCTGCGCCACCGAGGCAGTTAAAATCTCAATCAAACCGTGTATCTAGGTAATAAATAATATCCAGTTAGTTGATGTTCTGCATCTTTTGTCTTGTAACTGCATGTGAACTGACTTGCAACTGTTCTAGTTATACTAGAAAGGTAATCGTGCTCTTTTTAATTATTAACAGATTTGTGTAGAATATAATTTGGGTTTTCTACACAAAAAATATCTGAAAGTGCATTGACTGTTGTATTTATGGATTTTTGATAAGAAAATAACTACTCGAGTTTAACGATACAACGATTTTACTTAATTTTATTCTTATATCCTTCTTGTTATATTTGTCAATAGTTGTCTATTGTTAAGATAATTAAAAAAAACCCCTGCACTAGGAATACTTATAACTTGCGTCGTTGGAAATTTTACAAACACCAAACAGACACAAAAAACTCCCCTACTCAGAAAATCAGCTTACAGATCACACAGTGTTGCCACATGTAGGGATCAAAACCACAGCACTCGATGCAATAGGGAACAGTGAACCGTCTACTTAAGACACTATGCCATTCATACCATTAAGTTTAATTGTATAGATACTTGAAAACTAATGAGTTTAATGTTCACTTTTAGCCATTACAAGTTTTGAGTTTTTGTTAGTCATTACATGCTTTAATTCTCAAAAAAAAAAAACAAGTATTTTCTTGTATCCCCCTGCAATGGATCTTTAATATTATAAAAGAAGTCACATAAATGTATAAGAATAGATTTTAAAAAATATTGGAACAATAGCATTCATTGACAAATTATTATGACGAATAGCAGTATCTATTTCTTAAATGAACAAGATCAAAGCCGAGAGCCTTATTTAAAGGCATATCATCACTGGTGACCATATGGTATAGTCCTTAATATGTAATATGTAAGTATTTTATTAGAGTATCAATAAAATCCTCTTCAAATAAACATAAATCTAGTAACTTAAGCGTGTTTATAAATAATAAATTAAATATAATAAATAGCAATATACCTATATTATATAAATTTTTGAAACAAAACTTACTGGTTTCACCCTATCATATTATCGAAGGTAACCGATCACATGAATGTTAATTATCTAGTGGAAAACAAGTATGTTTTGTTTCAAAAAAGTATTTTAACAAGTTTCATCAAATACAGACAATTAAGAGTATAAATTATTTTATTGTACAGTAGTCGGTAAGAAATGTTGATAATAGCTTTTAGTAAATTCTGTCATAAGATCTGGGGTGGCTTCTGGTAATGTGGTGATAAGTCGAGCTGGACTACCAGAATATCTGGCAAACGATGGGACTACTGTTTCAGCAGGCAGTACAGAGTTGTCTTCAATCATACAGCAGTCTTTAAGAACACATCTACGTCCCTGTAAACAACAAATTAATTGAACTGTACGGTAAACAACAGATTGTGTATCAAGGATAAATCAATAAATAAGGTCACAATATGCATAATAACTGCTAGTTTCTTAGTAAAGTTTTAACATGTTCTCTGTTGCCTTTAATACATAAGAAATACCCTGACGCTGTTAACTAATCAATATATAGTGTGTTTTCAGTACTGACAAAAGTTTATAAAAACACAAAGTGTGTGTTAGTTGTTCCCCAGCAAACATGTTTAACATCAATGATTTTAATGTGAAATTTGAATCTCATTATTTGAAGTTGAATCTTTGTAAATTAGTAAACTTTCTGACCTTAGTAATACTTACCAATTTTACTATGAGAATACATACTAATGACATTTATAAGGTCGAGAGTAGGTGGGAAATAAATTTTGAGAATTTATTATGAGAATTACCATTCAAGTCTACTTAGACCACTACAATAGTAACTCGTAACAGTAAGTAGTTCTCTCTAACCACAGAGTAGTTTCAATATCTAAAAATGGTTATTGAATAACCTTCTTATTGCCATTGTGAGTCTCCAGTACAGTATATAAACTAAGTAATATGAAATTCCTCATGATACTTACAATAACAACATTTTTTCCTATATAAACATATGAACCAACAACAGCTGCGTTGACAACTGTATTTTCGCCAACAAATACATGATCACCCATTTGAAGAGGAAAAAATGCAACACTGCAAAATAGACAAACATTCTATTTATTAGGGATTTTATTAATATTGCACAGCTTTTGGAAATTTTACCAGAAACAAGTAACATAGACTATATTAAGGAAGTACTTATAATTAAAAGTTATTGGTAAGTTATGGCTTAGTGCCCAATGTTATGGGTCAATATTAAGATAAAACAAGCAAGATAAATATTGATAGGATGACTAACTTTCGCCCATGGCTTTGCTCATGTAAAAGTAATTTGTGTATCCTTGCAGAATAATGTTTTTTACATGATAAAAGGAGCCTTGGGCCATATTTTGTGCCACTGGTGTCATTCATGCAAATACCATGATTGTTCAAGCAGTTACATCGTAAAAGCGTAATTTAAATAAAGATGTACTGTTGAAATGTCTTACCCCTTGCTGAATTTTTTAAAAGGAGGGCGAATGACAGATCCTTTGCTTATGATACAGAATCTCCCCGTTTTCACGTTCGCTAAATCTCCTCTGATTATAGCATCACTTTGAACTATTACTTTTCCATGCAGGACAATATTCTGAGAACCACAAAGCACAGTTTGTCTGCTTACTTTATTTCCTGACGCCTGAAAACATATAACACATACTTTGTTAAATATTTTTCAGCAATATATTAGTAATACTTTAGGCAAACATAAACGTACGGTTTCTACATATTCCGATTTATTATAATATGTATCTTGAAGCTCCATTTTAGTTTTTACAATGTTATGTATTGCACTATGTACAAAGTTTTATAACTGTGATTCATTTAAGCAATTAGAATAGAGGTTTTGATCATAATGTCAAAATAAAGCGATCACAATGCTACCAGCTCTTAAAAATATTTACCTGAATAATGGGTCAAAAACTTTACAAAAGTCCCTTCAAAACAATTAAAATTTTATTTATTTATAATAACCTTATCTAACACTTAGTTTACTATTTCGTAGTAACTTTATTTTCTGATCAACCAGTTTTAACGACAAGTAAAAAAAAACATTTCTATTTGCCAAAGGCACAAACTCCTTGAGAGTACGGAAAACTTTTAAGTTGGTAACTTTTATTATCTTGAAACAATTAGGTGTACGACGCATGTTTCCTTTTTTTAATGTCTTAAACTTATTAACAAACACTAGTTAAACTCAGAATTTTGAACAAAGATTACCAATTTATAGGGCAACTTTTTTTTTAAATATCTTGCCCATTATACTTTATTCATTAAAATATTTCAGATTTTCAAAACATATTGTATTTTACTGCTACTTTTTTGCTTTTTATGTTAAAAAAAGTGGTAGATTGAAACTAGATTCGTAAAAGTAATTGTGTTGGCGCCATATTTAAATTTTTCCGCGGGAGTCTATTCTACCTAAAAGTTTCAGTTAAAAGTTACGATTTACATTCGTACAAATGGATAGATACGTAATAAGAGAAGCAAGAATTGGAGCCAGTAAGAATTATAACTTTATTTTAACATAATTACAAAAAGTACGGTAACGTATTTAGTTCCTGTTAAATCAAACATTATTTTTTTCAGACTATCCTCAGGGAAATCAAATGACGACATTTTCGGGGAATACTGGCAAACACTATATGAAGTAAGTGAAATTCATGCCTTTCATTATTTTCACTACTATTACCGTACCTATTTTATAAATGCGGTCTGTCTAGCTAAGCTGTATCTGTGGCCATTACAGTTCCAAAAGAAAATTGTTACATTTTTACTATTTTTATAACTTAAACAAATGACGGTTTTCATGATTCGTCGCGATTCTTGGATTTTATTTTAATTATTCAAAAACGCTACATAAAATTTAATGGTATTGTCATTACATGGTAACACTTTTTTTATGTTTTTTGTTGACGTGGTGAAAAATGGGACAGGTCACGTCCGATTTGGTCGACCAGGACTCCGCGTTCAGACGCCCACGCGGGGCAGTCCTCCAGCGTATGTTGGTCGGAGTCCCGGTCGGCCACGCAGTGGTAGCATTGTGCTGTCTCCTCGCGACCGATCTTATTCAGATACTCACCGAAGCAACCATGCCCGGTGAGTATCTGCGTCAGGTGGTAGGTGACGCGACCTCCCTCCTTACCTACCCAAGCTTCAAGGTTAGGCAGAACGGCACCGACAGCGCGTTGACGCGAGTTTCGCGGCTGTTCAAGCCTCACGCGTCACTGTGCCAGTGCCTGTCGGTGAGCGTTCCGCCGCATTTCGAGCTCGTCCTGGTCTTCCCTGCTCTCACCCCGACGGATGGCGCGAGTCTGGTCATAAACCCTCGCGTCCATATCCGCTAGGATGTCCAAAGGCGGGAAACGTGCCAGGACTGTCGCCGCCTCCGACGAGATGGTGCGGTATCCTCGTACGATCCGAATGGCCGCTATCCGCTGCACTTGGTTGAGCTTAGCTCGGCAGCGGGAGGAGGCCAAAAGGCGTTTGGCCCATATCGGCGCCCCGTAGAGGGCCATGGATCGTATCACCACACTGTAGAGGCGGCGAACTTCCTCCCGCGGACCCCCTAAGTTGGGCAATAGCCTCTGTAAGGAGCCCGCTATCCCCCTACCTCGGGGGATCATCCGCTCGAAATGCTCCTTGAAGCTCCAGCGACTGTCCAGGGTGAGGCCAAGGTACTTAATGTGCCGGCCAACCTCGACCTCCGTTCCCCCAACTCTGATTAATGAGCTGGGGGGATGCCTAATCAGGCCCTAATCAGAGTTCCCCAACATCTGACAGTTTACAAGCCTGTCGGCGGCTGGTATTCCAATCTCATCTCTTGTTCCGATGAAATATGTATGGGCAGAACTGCATAACTGCATTGATAAAATTTAAAGGGAAATATGTCGTGTTACTAGTGCATCGAGACGTATTATTACTTTATTTTAAAATTAAATAACATAATAAATGTACAAAATACATAAAACATCGCATGACTAGCTAGATATGCCTAATTGTTAACCTGTGTTTAAAGTTCTTACACGACTTACCTAAGTACTCGTAAAAGATTGTTAGCATGAATACCAAAGTACTTACTTACATTTTTTACGACATTGTTTTTGATTAAAACAGTTTTAAAACAATGCCACATTCTTTGTTAACAGTCTAGGTCTAAAAAGTTCTTATAGCCCTAAAACATAGTATTACGTTATTTTTTTTTAGTTCAAACGAGAGTGTTTACTTTGGCGATCCTTACGCAAGTCAGTTTACTAACATTCAACCTGTGCCTAACTCAAATTACATAGACATCGGAAATGTAAATACTCCGGTAGTTGGTCAAAACGTATGTCATTTGCTAAAATATGAGAATTTATTTTATGTAGATATTAGTAGATTTCAATTAAAGTTATAGTTTTAAGTATAATAAGTAGCCGCGTTGCTGCGTCGCATGGGTAGTCGGTAGGTAGGCAGTAGGTAGATGCGAATATGCGCAACATCCCTGATATGGATCATTACAGTGCTTGACACAAATAATGTGTGTGTGTGTGTGTGTGTGTGTGTGCAATATATTTTGTAAAGCTGTAATCCGTATTTTTAACACAATTATTATGTAGATATGTAGTGCTTTGTGTAGGTTTTAGTAGAGTAAGTAAAAATAACTATTCAAACAGCAAGCTTGTGATCATACTAGATGCAAGTCTTTGCTTAAAACTTTTAGTCAATTTAAGCAATAAATGTCTTATGAGATAAGGTACGATAACTTTGTCTGTTTGATCACTTTATAGCTATTTTTTATATACTGCTGTAACAGGAAAAGATTTCGGTCTTCCTTTAAGGAATACTTTATCCTATATGACGTTATCACAGTTTCACCTGTAAATTTTGTTTATAATACGATGTTGTGGTTTAGCTTATAAAATGTGTGTTTTAGATACATCCGTCTCAAGGCCAAATGATGACAGGAATCGATCCAAGATATTTAGCCAACTATTCAGATAACAGTGCTCAGTATATTGTTACTGGTAAGTTTAATGCCTTAACTTAATTATTGCATAGAAGTTAGGTCATTTAATAAAAGTATATAGTAATATATATATATATATATATATATATATATATATATAATATAAATAATAATAATAGTATATATATCATCATCATCATCTCAGCCAAAATACGTCCATTGCAATGGAGGGCAATGCTCGGAGTTTCTTTGCGTGATCGAATCAGGAATGAGGAGATCCGCAGACGAACCAAGGTTACCGATATTGCTAGTATATCACCGGCACGGAAACTTGGCCAAGTACAAAACGTATGACAACTTCCTTTTTTTTTTCACTTAGCTCAACAAATTTTGGCTAATTGTGATCGGAGTCTATCCAGTTAACGTTCCTGATCACTTCTTTTCACATTAAAAGGTTTTTCGGGTTCATAATGAAGGTTATGCAAAAAATCACGTTTTCACAAAATTTTACACTAGGGTTAAAAGCACTACGAATTTAAAATTGTTTGATTTTTTGTCGCTTTCTGTCCTTTTTAATAGCGTGTGTTGCCTCCTCTAGCCCTAATGACCGCCTGCATTCGGTCTGGCATGCTTTGGATGACGTTCTTGATGTTGACTTGTGATAAGTCGCGCCAGGCAGTAAGTGCAGCATCTCGAAGCTGGTTAAGGGTTTGTGGTGGGTTCGATGATAACTTTATTGCTCGTTTCAGTTTGTCCCATACGTGTTCTATCGGATTTAAGTCCGGGCTGCGAGCTGGCCACTGCAATTTTTGAACACCAACCTCTTGAAGGTAATCATTCACGATGTGAGCGACATGTGTACGGGCATTATCATGCATTAAAATGAATTGGTCATAACCAATAAACCCTCCGAAGGGCACAACATGATCTTGAAGAATTTCTTCGACGTATCGAGTTGCATTTAAGGCGTTATTGACGATGACTAATTCCGTACGAGCATCAGAACTCACGCCACCCCATACCATTATAGAGCCTCCGCCAAAACTGACCGTCGGTGTGGTTGTCATCGCCAAATAGCGTTCCCCTTTCCTTCTCCAGACACGTTGTCGACCATCAGGTGCATTTAAAGCGATCCTGCACTCGTCTGTAAACAAAACCCTTGCCCATTGCTCAAAAGTCCAGTTAGCGTGTTCGCGGGCGTGTGGGAGGAGCTGTGGACCACGGGCTGGTCTTCTTGCTCTCAAATTAACTTTCTCCATACGTCTTCTCACCGTACGCTCGTTAACATTCACACCTCTGGAGATTTGAAGCCGCTGACGGATCTCAACAGCGGTCAGGAAGCGATTTCTTAAAATCTCTAACACAATAAAGCGGTCGTCACGAGCTGATGTGCATCTTACACCGCTACTACCTGGTCTTCGGATGTAGCGGCCAGTCTCTTTATACCGTTTTAGTGCATATTGCATCGAAGAACGCGGCACGTTTAGGACAATAGCCACTTCACGATGGGTCAAATATATAAATATAAAAGAAAAATTGGGTATTTGCATGATTTTCCAATCCATTAAATAGTTATGTCTTATTATACACTAATGGAAAAAATTAAGGGATCAAAAAAAAATTCCAAATTTTTGGGCAGTTTTCAACAGGCCGTAACTTCGAGAGAAATGGTCGTACAGGAAATCAAAAAAAAGAAAATTATAGTTCCAAGTGTCTAGTTTTTGGATTCGAGCTTGAAAATTTTATAGCCTCCCCTATTTTTGAGTAATCGTAGAAAAACCAGCAACAAAAAAAATTTTAAAATTTTTTTAGTTTTTTTTTTTGGTCTACGGACGTGGAAAAAATTGTTTTAGCTTAACCACTATAAGGATCGGATACCCTGGTTATTTAACTTTAATTTGCTTTTTTATACAGCCTGATTTGCCCACTTCTCGCCGAGATATCGGTTTTCAAATGGAAAAGGATCCTTTTGTCTTTGATTATCGATATTTCAGCAACCAATGATTCCACAGAAATGTAAAGGTGGGTTTCAAGAATTTAAAGAAATTTTCCTTAACGACTGGCTATAGGTTTTCCGAAAAAAAAATTTTTCTTTCTGTCACATGAATTTGAAAATGCAACAAAAAAAGGGCTTTTGGTGGTTTTTTGGAAAATCAAGCACTGGATCGAAAATATTGAGGAAACCACTAATGTTAAGTGTGCCTTTTACAGTTCAATATGTCCACAAAAACCCTACAATTAACCAAAGTAATCCAACCAGCCGTTTTTTTGCTTCACTCAATTGAATTTTTGAAAAATTAAAGGATCACGTTATTTGCTCTGAAAAGCTCATAATTTTTAAAAATGAGAAAAAAAATGTTTTTTCCGAGCTTTCCCACAATTTTGTTCCAGAAAGTGCTTAAATTAAAAAAAAGAAGGATTCAAAAAAAAAAACAATTCTTTTAATTAAATTAAAAAAAAAAGTTAATACTCCCAAACGAATTTCAATCTTTTTCATACGCTTTTCGGAGATTGTTTTTTTTTACTTTTCGTGAATCCTTATCTTTTAACTCAACAGCCTTTTTGTTTTGAATTTTTCTTTTGAAATTTAGCACTTTCTGGAACAAAAATGTGGGAAAAGCTATGAATTTTTTTTTTTTTCCTTTTTAAAAATTATGTGCTTTTCAGAGCAAAAAACGTGATCCTTTAATTTTTTCAAAAATTCGATGGAGTGAAACAAAAAAACGGCTGGCTGGGTTAATTTGGTTTTTTGTAGAATTTTTGTGGATTTATTGAACTGTAAAAGGCACACTTAACATTAGTGGTTTCCTCAATATTTTCGATTCAGTGCTTGATTTGCCAAAAAACCACCAAAAGCCCTTTTTTTGTTGCATTTTCAAATTCATGTGACAGAAAGAAAAATTTTTTTTTTCGGAAAAACTATAGCCAGTCGTTAAGGAAAATTTCTTTAAATTCTTGAAACCCACCTTTAAATTTCTGTGGAATCATTGGTTGCTGAAATATCGATAATCAAAGACAAAAGGATCTTTTTCCATTTGAAAACCGATATCTCGGCAAGAAGTGGGCAAATCAGGCTGTATAAAAAAGCAAATTAAAGTTAAATAACCAGGGTATCCGATCCTTATAGTGGTTAAGCTAAAACAATTTTTTCCACGTCCGTAGACCAAAAAAAAAAACTAAAAAAATTTTAAAAATTTTTTTGTTGCTGGTTTTTCTACGATTACTCAAAAACAGGGGAGGCTATAAAATTTTCAAGCTCGAATCCAAAAACTAGACACTTGGAACTATAATTTTCTTTTTTTTGATTTCCTGTACGACCATTTCTCTCGAAGTTACGGCCTGTTGAAAACTGCCCAAAAATTTGGAATTTTTTTTTGATCCCTTAATTTTTTCCATTAGTGTATTTAAAAAATTTTTAAAATTTTTGAAAAAAATTTTTTTTTTTTGTTTATAAACATTTAAACTATTTAACAATAAAAAAATTGTTAAAATTTAAACGTATAGGTAGCTCCCTCTTGCGTATGTGACGTCATTGTGCATATTCCATTTAAATTTGTTCGCGCCAATCCACTCAGAATGTTTTTATAAACACGCCTGATCAGCTGTTGTGATTGTTATTTAAAAAAACAACTGTTTAAATTATTTCAAAGCAAAAACATAAACTTTATAACTTTTTAATATGTCATTAAAAAACAGTGGTTGTTGGTATATTGTACCAACATGTAAAAATACCGGTAAATCTAATCCAAATAAAATTTTTATAAATGTTCCATCAAATAAATTAAAACGAAAAATGTGGTGGTGGTGTGTGGTTGGATGCATGTGGGAATAAAAGTGAATATTCTTTATCAAGTCGACTTTATTGTTGTGAGGATCATTTTGATGTAAGTAAAAAACAGTAGCAGTCGTGGGACTGCCGATAGAAGTGAAAACGGAACTATTAAGTTGAGAGTAATTAAAACTATATGCAAAAATTATATGAAATTTTTTATGTTTCATTTATAGCTATATATAATATATAATATCATATATAATATATAATAATAATAAATTTCATATATAATATATAATATCATATTCTCCATAGCTATAGATATACTATTATCATTAGCATGTCGGTGACGCGAACCGAGGATTTTACCCTCTACCAAAACGCTCAACGCGCCTAAAGAAGTTTTCACTTCAATAATAAAAATCAAAATAATTTTATTATAATCAACTTATAACCTCAAATTTTTTTAAATTGCATTTCTGCAGATACAAAATTTGAGTTAGTAGCTAAGTAAGATGCGACCATAAAAACATCAACACGTGGTAGATTATCGGATCGAGCTTCACTGAAACCAGGATCGACTTTTCTCCGAGGCATTTTTATTTCTTTTTATTTATTTATTTATTTATTTATACTTAATGCACATGTTGTACAAAGGCGGACTTAATGCCATGGGGCATTCTCTCCCAGTCAACCTTCAGCTGATGTAGAAACACGATGCGGTAGGTGCAGAGATAAAATAAAAAAGTTGACATGACATACATTACTAACAATACAATATTTTACATAAACAATACATATATAATACATAAACATATAATACATGTATACAAAATTAATGCAATATTCCATATAAATGCTTACTCGGGTACTATCGTTACGACGATTCCACCAAATTGTTACGAAGTAGATCACGTACTTTTGCCTTAAATGTGTGGCGATTTGAGGCCATCCTGATACCGGCGGGAAGTGCATTCCACAGAAGAACTGACTGCACCAAGAAGGATGAATTGATAAAGTTGGAAGTGTGAGGGGGGCATAGAAGAAGCATGTTGTTTTTTGACCGAAGATTTCGATCATGGGTGGAACATAAGAGACGAAAGTGAGGAACAAGGTATTCAGGTAGCGATGGAGAGTTAAGAAAAGAAAAAAGAGAAGTGAGTGCACGTAAACTACGGCGTTGTCGAATTGGGAGCCATTGTAGCTGGGAACGTAAAGCAGACACATGATCATACTTGCGAAGATTGTAAACGAATCGAATGCAGTTATTGAGAAGGCGATCTAGTTTATTGAGGAGGTCTGCATTCAGGTCAAAATAGCACACATCACCGTAATCGATCAGGAGAATAATTAGGGACCGCATAAGTGTAGCCTTGGTTTTAATAGGGAGAAAATTTTTCAGACGATACAAAGCGCGGAGGCACGAGGTAACTTTCTGGCTCACGTGTGCAACTTGTGCACGCCAATCAAGTGTCGAGTCGATATACAGGCCCAGGTTCTTTACTACTGTACTCAGAGGTATAGTCAGGTTGTCATAAACAACAGGTGGGATAGTCGCCACGCCCAACCTACTGTGCATTTGTTTTTAATTATTTATTGTCAGTCACTATCACCCCGTTCACATGTACCACTAGTACCACTCAGCATTTATGGTAATATAGAGTATGATCACAATATCTATGCTAATTATTCTTGTCAATTTTCAAAGAAAAATATTTACGCTACTTTCAGTAAATTTTAATCTTAATGATAAAATATAATTAAACTCACTTTAAATAAAAACCAACTTAAAATTTTTTTCAATAATTGAAGTGAAAACTTCTTTAGGCGCGTTGAGCGTTTTGGTAGAGGGTAAAATCCTCGGTTCGCGTCACCGACATGCTAATGATAATAGTATATCTATAGCTATGGAGAATATGATATTATATATTATATATGAAATTTATTATTATTATATATTATATATGATATTATATATTATATATAGCTATAAATGAAACATAAAAAATTTCATATAATTTTTGCATATAGTTTTAATTACTCTCAACTTAATAGTTACGTTTTCACTTCTATCGGCAGTCCCACGACTGCTACTGTTTTTTTATCATTCGTCGTTTATCATGCATTCAAATGACGCGCCAATAATATGCACAATGACGTCAGACCAATCACATCACGTTTCACATCACGTGATTTTTACATCATATTTGACCACTTTTATTTATTTATTTATTTAAAAATTATTTGTAAAAATTAAATTTTAATCTTACGTAGGTATTTTATGTGTATCAAAGAATTTATTAACTGAACTTTATTTGAAAAATCATTTTCATGCAAATACCCAATTATAAACGTTAAAGCAAAAACCGATATGGCTTCACCTACTTCACCCCTTATGTTTAGTGTAGAATCTCAATATTTCGTGCCAATAAACAAGGTCTAAGTGAACCAACGTGCTGTAAAATCAAGAATGATGTTTATGTCTGTCCTATAGTAGATAACATTAACTGATATACTCTTATAATACAATGGGCCAATGAGAGGTACTGTATAGCTATGTGTCACCTACCCTCCAAGCCAAGTTGTCATTCTACAAACGTAGACCTTATTAGAAAACTAATTAATGTGTAACTGTATGGGAATGACTTTCAACGCTAAGTCACGTGGCTAAAAACAAATATTAGCCAATAATACAAGAGAATAGAGGTGTTAGCGATTGTAGAAAGATAATCGACACGAAACGCTCACGTCTTGGCTAAGGGGGCTGATGGTAAGTAACTACCGCTGTCCTTGGACACATACATCTTAGATTAACAAGTATGTTGCTGGCTTAGTCTTTATTTTTAACACGCTTTTATTAGCTTCACCAATATATTTTTTTTTGTAATCGACTTTTGAAGTGTGCTTTGACTTTTTATATATATATATAAATAAGTATAAAAATATATAATAATAATAATAAATAAAAGTGAGTATTTGCACAGGTACAACCAAGTAGCCAGGATCGTAGTAAACACCAACAACTTGCCCTTAAATACCATCTTGTCAATTTTGAAGTACCATGCTACAGGTATGTGCCCGACCCAGTTCTTGAGAACGGTTGTGTTACGTTATATTGGGATCGATTTTTTATCACAGACAGGACTATTGTAGCTAATAAGCCTGATATTATGGTGATAGAGCGATTAGAGCGCCGCGCAGTGATTGTCGATATCGTCGTCCCTCATGACGAGAATCTCGTGAAAGTTTGAAAAGAAAAACAATTGAAATATTTGGATCTGTTATTGCAGGAGATTTCTCGTTATCGGCCGTCATACTCTCTATGGTCGGTAGCGATAGTTGTTTTACCAGGGTCGCAACCTTCTGCTAAGTTGAAATTTCGAGGAAGGAGCGGCGGAAAGGGCCCGGGAGGACGACCTGCACTTGGACCCAATTCGTCGCCGTCGAACCGGGTGGCGGAGGCGCACATACCAGCGTCTCATGCCGCCTTGAGTGTGGCCGCGGGTGGACGGGACGGGTTTTCTCTTCCATCCGTTACAACTGCCAGCCGCGAGGAAGTGACGTGCTCGTGTGCCGTACGTCGCCTAAATAGAGAATTTATCCGCAGATGGTGCCCGCGTTAGCGGGCAGGCGCTAGGAGGGATCTGGAAGTTGTAATAACAGCTGTTCCCGGATCCCTTCTATGTCAGGCGCAGAGTGGCACACCGTGTGCTTTTATTCGGTCCGAGTCCGACACCACCCCGCCGTAAACCCCGGTGGGGTGACGGCCCGAGGGTGTTTCCACACGTTAAAAAAAAAGGGTCTGATGCAGAAGGTGGCAGTCCTTGACACGGCCCGTATAGTGAGGAGGTTCCTGTCTTTGGAGCCCTAACCATCGGTGTCTCAGTCCCTGTATCCGATGTCGGTGGTCTATTATTTTTTATATTTTTAAATATGTATTTTTGTATTCCTTTTGTATGTATTTAAAAATGTAATTAATATGTCTATAATTTTAATAAAGAGAATAATAAAAATAAATATTATATGTATATAAAAATAAATACATAACAATAAATATATTTATTTTTCCTGGTAGCCTCATTGAGTCGTTGAAAAGCAATGAAGGAATTGCTAAGCTCAAGATTTCTGTGAATCCATGATATCACTACACTCGAAATGAACTATATGTGCCGAAGCCTTGTATTTTCAGGGTAGTAGATATTTCTCTCCCACAGTAACTAATACAGCTACCTCTTATAAAAGTCCAAGAAAGGGATTTAATAGCTATCCATTTAATTTAACATTAACAGCTCTTAACAGTCTGCTGCTAGACATAGGACCCCTTTGGTTTTGGCCTACTTTGCCACCCTGACCAGATAGGTTGGTTTGGGTTTGATAACACTAAAAAACTTCGGCATCTATAATCTGCCGAAAAACACAACTTACAACTATACAGAATAGGAATGCGTTGATGTAAATTATTTAAGATTAGCAAGTTGTGGTAACAAAGAAACATTAAGTTGTAAAACTATAACTAATTAATGCCTTAAAACATTTAAAACATGTCATCATGTAATAGTACCTTATTTACAAATTGCTTTTGATGGGATTCCTAATCTAACCGAAAATCTATTAGAGCCGCGCAACCCTTTCCTTAATCCACATTTACAATGTCCACAGGATAAGTAGTTGGTACCCGATGCTGTCTATATTTGCCTAAGCCCAAATTTGTTTTTCTCACTACAAAAAAAAAAACTAAAAATATGTGGGCAGACTTTTTTTGTTAATATACTAAATAAAGGTGATTAATTGTCGCATATTTAAATAATAGCATTCGGTACCATTTGTCCAAAGTATCATTTTCACTCACAGATAATTTAGTCACTATATTTATGTGTATATTCTCAAGATTTATTAATCATATCTTCTCATGTTTTTGTATGAAAATATTTCTTGTTCTAGTTCAGTATTCTGCTTTTACTACTTACTGTTCCGTTCCTGGTTACGTTAGTTAGTACACTTATTTTTAGACTTCTACATAATGCAGTATATTTATCTTGGTTTACTTAAAATGGGGACTCAATGATAGCGATTCTTCATGAAAATAGGAACAATGAATATAAGCTTTCATTTCTATAAAAAAACATATAAAGATTACACCCTTAGAAACCCCTGTCACAATTTTCTTACTACTATAAATTTCTTTCAGCCTGTGTCCGTGATTACCGCTTATTTTTGTAATTCTTTAATAAATTTTGTTAAGTAGTTAAGCACGTTAATATATTTACATAATGAAGTGGCGAATTTCACATACAGCACAAACCAAAAAGATACACCGAACAACAGAGTAATCACTAAACCTGTGTCGTGAAATAGAGATTCTCGTGGCGATTAGCATGTACATAACATCCCGACACCAATCGTTGGGTCGCGGCCCGCTAGGCATGATCACCTCACCTGGTCGGAGGATCCTCCCTTTGTGTTGGATGGACATGACACCCATACCCTCCACAACGATATTAATAAATTCAAATTTTAGGTCAGCCGATGCAGGGTGAATCAATTAATATGTCAAATAATCTCAGCTTTGGATCGAATTACCAAAACAGATGCTTCACTGGAGTTGAGAAATCTAAGCCTAAAACGTTCATCCAAGGGATAAACACTGGTGAGTAACTAGATCTTACAGAAATACCATGTTAAATCACACATATTTTAAGTCAATTGCAGGCATTGGCAACTGATAAACGTTTAAAATAAACCCACATTAGCACTGTAATTGCTACATTTCTTTTAAAATCGTCAAATATCTTATATGGTTATACATTTACAACGTCTTTGGAAAGGCATCACATGTGACGTTATAAAAATCTCGACTTTGAGGCGAGCAAAATACCGACAACAATCGGAAGTTACTCGAAACATGACTAGGTCAAAACAAAGAATAATGGCAGGTATGTATGGGGCTTTTGTAGCGCCTTGCGTATCCCATGGTAGGGATTACTTTTATACATATTTAGCTGGTATGCCATATATACGATTTTTAGAACTTTGCATTAAAAAGTTATTTCAAAGTTGACAGATATGACAGTTGGTCATCAAGGCTCACACAAAGGAGTCGTTATTGTTGTCAACAAGATGGCATGGTACTGTATTTTTAAATCAAAATCATTTGTTTATTATTTTCTTGATCCGTCAAAATGTTGCACTGCTGCTAATAATTATTAAAACACTAATATACTTAATCATAAATATCGATTTAAATATTTTATCTTTTTAATGGCAAAATATTACTTTTTTTGTTTTGTTATTGTAGTTGCAACAACTTTTCGAGAAGAATTTAAATACTTTTGGGCAAGTTCTAAAAATATTATAATTACATGAAACAGGATGATTCACTTTATTATCGGTATATATTTCTCATAACCATCCATTGTACATTGCTAGCGGTACCGAATCTGCCATTCACCTTTAACTACAATAAAATATTTTACTATATGTGATTTGATATACTCAATTCAATAGCAATTTCAATAACAGCAATTTTGCAATATTATTTTTCTTATTTTAAAAACCTGCCAAAGTGACTCTAATCCTGGTGGGAAGCACACTCATTGCGAACGCAGACAATGCAGTATGGTGACCCTTAATATGGCGGCCCAATGAGGTACTATTTCACGCACCGGTTGGGAACGCACGTGTACAAGGCATGACAGTCATCGTGGCAGTGCGAAGCTCACACACTTATCCTGACAACTGTCATATCTGCATCAATGAGCTTCCGGTTACCCATGTTATGGTTACGTATAACTACTGATGGCTGTTGATAATATTCTTAAATACATATAGTTTTAATTCACGTAGGTCCGAATTCAGTATTGCCGCAACATATGTTGCATGATAGAAAAACAAATGTGAATTGTCAACCTAAAGAATTCATGCAGAAGGGAGTCAGCCAACCTAAAGAATTCATACAGAAGGGAGTCACGCTAGAGACTCAAATTGAAGGTGAGATATATGAACACGTCTATTTACTATATACTTTGAATGCTCTTGTTTTACAAAACCTACATATATCTAATTAAGTACCTACAAAGAGTTCTGTGTAATTTTCTATAAAAGAATTTAGTATGACAATAGTGGATTTTAAGTAATATATATTAGAACGATAGAAGTAATTATAACCCTGCAAGGAAATGTTATTGTTTGAAATATAACTGTCATGAATGATACCCACTTGTTCTGACACTAGACTCCAGCATCTCGTTAATAAAAATACTATAGCAAATTTAGTAACTATGTATTTACCTATTTTAAAATTACAACTTATATTATATTGTTTAACTAAACAACTTGTACAAATGTTAAATTAGTTTCACTTTAATTTATCAGCATTTTACAGAGTATACGTTTATTAACTGGAATCATTAGCAACAATATGAAAAACATATGGACCTAATATTAACTAAATATAAAATCTTACACGACACTTAAGGGTGTCAAATGCAAAAGTATTTACCAACATGTTGAGCTGTAACTCCGTCTAACAAGCTCATTACTTGTGTATTTTCGGGAACTTAGTTCTAAAGCAAAACTTGGAGATACTTGCCAGGATACGCGTTTAAACTCGCTCCCCCAATGGGTCGAGTTCAAAAATTCCCCTCTGTTACCGAAAGAACGTGATTTAATTAAAGACATGTACATACTTTGTTTACGCAGTTTACCGTTATTGCTTCTAAACAATTGTTAGTCCCAAAAATGTTTCCTCATTATCATTTTGTTACGTTGAACCGTTCTTGACCGCTGTACCAAAATGGGAACAGTTAATTAACGGAGTTTGAAAAAAAGTTTTGTTAATGATCAATATTTTATTTCGGTTTTAATTATTTAAAAGTATGGCGACGATAAATGTTTCACAAAATTGTTCGGTGTCGGTGTAGGTACAGAAAAAGTTACTTCTTAAGAAGAAATATGATTATTTTAATTTGTTTTGTTTGCCAATATGTTTATAGCAAATAACTATATATCTTAATCATTTTATAATTACTATATACGATTACTCTACTATTACTAAATGTCTATTATTTTTAGTCTTTACGACTTACTCCTAACGTCCACCAATGGTATTAAATTTTTTAACTCACTTTGATTCAGAAATCTTTTTATATTAAAGTGTTAACATGTTATATTATTATCAGCTACACCTAAAGTGCCTCCAAATCCAGTACCGAAGAAAGAATCTCAAAGTCAAATTATGTCGAAAACTGACAGGCTTCAGGTAAGTCAAAACTCTGACTTTTGAAACTCTTCATGACCACTAGTAATTGGTCGAAGTCTCATATTTCCTCATATACGATTTCCGATTCATTCCTGATTAACTTTGCCTGAACTTAAATCGGAATTTAGTGTTAAATGTAACATTTTAAACTAGTTTTTCTAAACCCTACATTTTGTAAAGCTCTAGATGCCACTGCTTTTCGCTGAAGTAGATAGTTGAATGTAAATTAGCTAGCAACTCAGTTGAGCACAAAATACTATCTTCTTTTAGTACCACTCTGTTATATTAGGCGACTATATCCGAGCGTGTTTAATCTAGCATTCATAATTCATTCGTCACAAGTTGAGCTAGGTATATAATCCCCCTCTAGATTATAGTTGTAATGTTAATAAGGCGTTTTATTTTTAATCCCAACCTGAAAAGTAGGAACTCAATAGGTGTCACTATGAAAAGTAATGTGTTGATATTCATTTAGCAATGCATTACAATTTATAGATATGTCATCTTTAAATAAAAAAACACCAAAAATGTGTCAAACTAGCTGTAGATACACTGCCACGTTTTTTGTTATGTGTTGTGGTTTTAAAACATAAACAAAATCCATCTTTCAAACGTGTTTGTTTATCGTGTCAAAATTTGAGTTAATCCGGTTTAGAAGTTTTTGAGGATTTGAAACGTGCACAATCATAACATATTAAGTTTTATATAGATGGCCCTATGGCAAGGATATTAAAATGTAATATTCAATAATACTATGATTAAAAATAGTAATTTTTGTGTAGAAATTGACGTTGTGGGGTAGTTGTTAAATTGTACATTGTTATGTAAGTATTTTTGAGAGAGTGTCACTACAACACAATTTATTTCTTAATTATCTTTATATATATTTCTACGGTACGTGTGTATGTCACTCAATTCCTCCTAAACGGCTCGACGGATATCAATGAATTTTTTTGTAAGAGTTTGGGTAGCGCCCTGGATGATTTAGATTCACAAATCATCCCGGCAGTACGAACTTCGCCGGGTTAGTATTTATATAAGTGTTCCAAAATTAGTGTGGAACAAAATTATTTCTTGTAAACATACTCACAAAACTTTCTATAAAATTAATTTTTAAATGCTAACATACGCTTGAACTTGGTACTAATGGATATGAAACATAACGCCAGTGGAACCCAACATAATCAGTTCCCTCCTAGTTCTAACAATTTCCATTATTATCTAAGTCTAATTATCTCAACTGCCTACGTTTATCGTAGAAAGCATTTGCTAGATTAAACACATACCTTAACAACTACGTCGGAAAGATCTACACAATTAATATAATTAAACCTTTCTCAACTCACACCCACGTCAAAACTTCCCTCGGTCTGACAGAAGGCCCTCATCAAAAACCATATCAAGTTGACTCATAAAATAAAAACTTAAAGAAATCACTGGTAATAAAAATAACTGCAAAGCATTTCTCTTCTTTGTCATCGCTGTGAGGCCGCGGCCTTTAGGACGCAATGTGATTGTCCGATGGTAATTCATTTTTCACCTAATAATATTAGTTTGATTTGAAATTTAAATAACTGGTATTGAAATGGTTTATGGTGTGGACGAATATAAATTCTCTTAACGGTGAAATACTTAAAAAAAAAAATGAATTGCTTGTAAAAGTATTCAAGAATATACATAGATTCAAAATTTTAAGTCAAGTTGAAACTTTGTTTCAATTACTTTAATACTATTTTACGTTAACTTTTTCGGACACTTTTTTTCAAGCAATTTTTTTTTAAAGCAAGGTTTTCGAAACGGAGTACACAAGCTTAAAAACTTTTTACCAATCATCTTGCAATTTGGTTCATAATTTATTTATACAATTATGCTATATATGAACCTTAATCATTAACGATATTTTTATTTTCAATTACTTTTTTATAATAAACAATGTATGAGAAAATGGTACAGAATCACGACTTATTTTAACAGCTCTCTAAAAATGCTAATATTTTTTTTTTAATTGAGGTTCATAAGACGATACACATTTAAAAAAAGTAATTTTTCTGTGTCATTGATATCAGATAAAAAAATTGGCTTTCATCGTGAACGACTGCTTAGTCGGATAACAACCTTCGATGTGTACCAGTTGGTATCTCCGCTACTTTTTGAATTATATTGTTGTGAAATATGAAAAAATATTCATAAATATATGTATAAAATAATTTGATAGTCTCAATAAATAACATTACTTTTTAAACCTTCAAAAAATTTACGAAAATCAGCCTGAAAACATCCTTCTACGTATATTTCCCCCTTAATATAACGCCTACCATTTAGAAAAACAATATGTATTTGAAGTAGATAAAAAAGAAATCATATATAATCTCGATTTATATAAAATAGTATCACGTTGTTGTATGTAACGTGTTTTATTGTCTATATAGAAAAAAAAGTAACTAAATTGAAGTTCATTGCGGAAAGCTTGCCGGTGCGCTCGGCCGATGCAATATCCGTACCTTTGTCTTTGCGAAAAAAAAGTGATTTCTTAAACGTTTTTCAGCTTCTCCGATTGTGTGTACAAAGTAAGTAGGAACAGCTATTTCCTTTCCCTTATGTGTCCTATCTAGGGACGAACAGATATTATAGATTTGCTTTCGTTTTATGTTTCATTATTATATCTCCATAGAGAATTCTTAGATTAGATTAGATCTGACGAGGTTAATCAAATATTATAAAATTTTGAAATATATTAGTAACAGCCTCGGTGGCGTAGCGATAGTGTATGCGATTGCTGTGCCAAGCATCTGTATGATCTTTAAATATTTGTTTAGGAGTTCGGGTGTTTTCTGTCTATAATGTGAATGTATTTATAAAAAAGTATTTAGGTAATTAATCTCGCTATTATAGTATAAGTTCTGCTTAGTTTGAAAATAACTACCAAGTCACGATCGGATTTGACGCAATATTGCATTTCAGAGAATGAAATTTTATAAAGATAATTTCCTTATTTGTTAACTTCTATACAAAAACACGGCCGTATAAAAAAAGAGTTCTTGTGAATATACTACTATCTGTAAAATGAGACCATGTTACAATAATAAACGGTTGTATTCAGGCGCTACACAAAAGCGGTCCGAGGGCATTTTCCGGTCCCGTAGAAAAGGTGCTTAAATGGCACAAGGCTTTGCAGGACATCGGCGTTTTTGTATTTTACGAAATCGTAGGTGAGTCTGATTGATGACATTTTATTTTGTATAGGCCTGGTATCATGCATCATCATCAGGAACATAAAAATATGTAAATATGTCATAAAGAGTTAGTTTGTCGCGGAATGTAACGGTACACTACACATATCGCTACACGAGTAAAAGTGATCAAAAATCATATTAGCAATTACACAAGTAGACACAATTGTTAATTTTCTGACGTTTCCGAAGCGGGGCGTGATAAAGTATTTCACCAGGCCGGCATAGTGTGGGCCACCATGCTACATTGTCTGCATTTGCAATGAGTATGGTGACTACAATTTTTGGATACTATTCCTGCTTTTCATCATCTACTCGAACCATGTTCGCGGTTTCTTTTTATAGAAACTTTAAACTCAAAAGTGTCACTTAATTTTTTAAACCGAGTTTTAAATCTAATAACTCATGTAAATTGTGCTGTTGAAAACATGAAATAGAAACAATTTTAATCGAAAGATTGTAATAATATTTTTATATTATGTTGTTTAAAATGTTCTTATATTTCTTGCTGTGATCGGTTCACTTACATATTACCAATCTGCTTTGTAAATTCTTACCCTTTTCTAGCAAAATGTGTAAGTATAAGAGCAGGCGAATCTTGCTCTAAGAACTTGGTTATAAGAGATGAGAACGGACCAGCAATGCAAGTGGTTTATTACGAAATTGATTTTTTCCTCCCGGAACTGAAAGTACCCTCAACTATTAGGTAAGTCATACGCTTATTCATGATTTTACGACCAATGATATAGATATACATAAAAATTTAATTCCTACAAACGGTTGTAATCTGAATGTGACTTTACCCTTACAGGATCACACTTGCAGTTAGACAACATTACGTCATTTCCTATATACGTTTTTAATTACATCTCCATATTCCTTGTTTGTACAGCTTATAGGTCACAAAATAAATTGTTCATACTGAACTATTCCCTCAATCCTTCTTTCAGTTGTCTGAACTGGGATTGGATGTAATTGGATTGTTTACCGCCGCTCTTTGTGGGCTTTTTAGTAATCCGGTCTTAATCCGCGTTTGTAGCTTTTACTGGAGCGATAAACAAATAAAATTAGATGTCATATCGTCTAAATGTTTACTTTGTTTGCATTATGTGATGAGAAAATGCAAATACGTTTCTTTTTCTTAAATTTAACGTAATTGTTACTTTAATACTATCTGACTCTACGGTTGGCCTAGTGGTTTAAGTGGTCGCCACGCCGCTCTCTACTGCGCTGAGTGTTCAGGGTTAAAATCCCACATGGGACAACACTTTGTGTGATCCATAAATTGCTGATCTGAGTCTGGGTGTTCTTTGTGTCCATTTTTTGTATGTTTGTAAAGTTCCCCGTGACACAGCAACTCATACAAGTGAATAACTTGTGTAGAAGTTATAATTAAATTTAGAATGGTTTGGTATCAAACAAGTTTTCATATTACGAACTCAACCAGCCAGGTTTGTAATATAAAAACGTGTGGGACTACATATATGGGATCAATGTCCACTAAAACTAAATATAAAAAAAAAATGTTGCATGTCATGTTCATTGACACTATCTTTATATTCTTTTTAAGCTCAATGCTCCACGAGCAACAAGAAAATGATGATTTAATTTAGACATATGTTTTGGGGATTCGTAGGGTAATAGGTCGGATAATGGCCGGTACAAGCAGGCTACAGGCGTTTAGCGTGCGTCCGGCGACAGGTGATGATGTGACAATGTTGCCGCGCCGCGCCGCTGTAGCTGCGTACCAGGTTACCAAACTATGCAAAGAATATGGAACTAATGTTTAAATTTCCTATAAGAAATAAACTGTTTTTCTTCTACTAATTATTAATGTTCTAAAACTAGATACAATCTTTTTTATGTTACGTTTGTGTGATTTTAGAATGTCAGGAGGGATCCGGGTCCTTAATATGTTGACAGTACTCAATGAGACTTTATACACGCTACGTATTTTAAATTTTAAACCCTATGTTGTAAAATGTCTCATAGAAACATAACGAGTCGCATACATCTTATTCAGTAGAAAGTTTGCAGCTGCCAAGCTACTATAGGTTTACTGCCTCAACGAATATGATCATAAACTTTAGTTATCTATGAATTTTAAGCAATTCCCAGTTACCCTTTTACGGTCTTATAGTGGAGTTGAAATTTTACACAGAAAATGAATTGTGAATTGGAAGTAAGAATGTTTCTATTACAACATATCAAAACGATATAACTAAGTACCAACATGGGTTTATGCGCTCTATAAGGAAATATCTCGCTTATTTAATAAATTTCATGGGCAACTCTTTAAAAAATTATCGACATTTAAAGTTAAAACACAAGGAGTTTGATAGGTATACCCCAACGACATTACTGATCCCGTTTCTTGTGATGCAGTAAGGAATTGTGCGATAGTAACATTTAAAACCGCTGCAAGTCTGTTGGTTAGATTTCAGACATCAGGTGTTTGATTATTTTAAGGTAGTTTACACACAAGTAACATTGTAACGAGAATATTTAAGTGTTAATAGAGACTCATACACAATTACACACCCTTTTATATTACACATATACCAATACACATATGTACACCTACACTAAAATATATATACACACACATGTAAATATATATAATATATTTATTATATATTTATAATATATATAATATTATATATATATATATTTATACATATATACATATATATATATATATATATATATATATTTATACTATATAAACTGAAATGAAAAATATAATAGAAAGGTGTTAGCTGTTCGCAGATAAGCCTATGTCACTCCAAAGAGTTTAAAAAAAAATACGAGATTTAGTGAAGAAATTATAGGAAATTCTTTCAGTGGTAATAGTGAGATTACTATCTCACTATTACCACTGAAAGAATTTACCACAAGATCTTATGAAAGGTAAGACAAGTTAACAATTTAACTTTTGTAGCAGCTGCTGGTTATAGGACATTCATACTCTTATGTTATTAATATTTCTCCTATTAAGTAAATAGTTTAAGTATTATTAAGTTTCTTTTCTAATGTATTAAAAATAAATTGTTGTTTTAAAAATGTCAATCAATATCAATTCACTGGACTAAGTTGAGCTAGATTAAACTTAGATTACTCATAGCGAATACCTATGATCTTAGCTTGAACTAGCTGACCTGCTTTAATATTATTATCCTGTTCAATATACCGATAGCAGTGCTATCTACTGACACCAATTGTGTTTTCAAACCATTCAGGAACTCATTGAAATGTACGTACAAAGTGTCATTCAAATCGGTCCAGCCGTTTAGAATGAGTTACAAACACACGTACAGAAGAATTATACACATTCAGACAACAATATTTTATGTTTGAAGTTATTACTTCCTGTTCAGCAAAAAAATAAAGCGCTACTAAACTATTTTAACAGTTTTCAAACACTAACTTTACATGAACCCTACTCGTTAGCAACAATTTGTCTGAGTACAAAATTTAATTATTAACCTGAGAAATTTCATCTTGTCTAAAATTAAGATTTTCCATTTAACAGTCGATTAACATGCAAATTGCATATTAATTTCAACGAAATGGACGACCATTAAAACTTAATATAAAGGATCAAAAGATCATTTTACGGTGTATTACCGGTGCTTAGACACCTTAAGAGTAATTAACTGGAGTTTAAAAAATATAGCAGAGAGAAACTCGGCTATCACTACTGTAAAAATTAATGTCGATGTAATGTTTTGCTGTTGTCTAAATACATTATTTTTAAGTAAAGTAATTTATTTGGAAATTTTCAAGCTACTTCTTTGAAATTTATATAAAAATAATATAAAGTTATAAATAAAACAGGTATAGATGGTTTATGACATTTGCGGCAATCACATCGTAAAAAGATTAACTTAAGATATAAGTAATATTAAAAGTTACGAATTAAGATTTGCCTATTTGCATTAAAGAGTCTTTTTTTCCGTATCGTTGTCTACCGGTAGTGTTGCCACGCTCGTTCTCATTGCCAGTTCTTTCTGCTAGAAGATGGACTGACTTCTGCTTCTAAGATTAGACGACCATATGTGGGATCAAGTTAATAATATTATTATAATATCACACAAAAACCTGGTATATTAAAATACATCTAAAGAGATATTTTAGAAAACATAGTTTTATCAAAGAAGTTTATCCTTTTTTTGTTTGCTCAGCCGGAACGGATAGATCAAAATTCGCATCCTGTCTTGAATACTAGTAACCAGGGAACCAGGTGCACCCTAGAAAGAAAATTCCTGGAATCCTGACGATGCAGGTAACCCTCTCTTCTGTGGGACCCTGATGTTCCCTTTCTGCCCCCAAAAGGGCACATGCGTTACGTAGCGCTCGAGCGCTGGTCTACTTCTGCTAGGTCAACAGATGGTCCTACCTGTCACCCCTGAGCTTGCGTTTATGGAGGATGAAGATCATTTTGTGTGTTATCGGCGGTACATGATCTATTCCGGGTCTCGTGGACCGGACAAGTTCTAAACCTCTCTCGTTCTCACGCCGCAAGAAATTATTTAACCTTAGTTATCGAAAACAAAATAGAACTCATTTGTATAAAACTAATTTATATTCAAGTTTCTCTTTACTTAACTACTTAATATATTCACATGTTCATTGGAGTAATAACTTTGCAGGAATTTAATATTTACTCAAAGAGGTGTTTATTATATTCTACAGTTGCGGTGGGATAGTAGGTTTGTTTAAACGTCCGGTCTGTGTCAACAAGTCTTAACCCACTGTAATGACACCGGCTTAGTTTCGTCCCTTTTGATGGGGTGGTATTTAGATATATACTTATAGGGATATCAAATGTGCTCTTTCTAATTGAAAACAGCGGTCAACCTTGTAAATTTTGTTTTCATGTAACTAGATATTTATTAACGTTAAGAGATGGTTAGGAAATATTCTGACAAGAATATTTTGTAGTAAATCCTACAGGTTGATTAATAAGACAAATTTGAAAATTCAAATTATACTTTTAAAGAGGTTTTTGAAAATATGTGATTGAAAAATGAAATGTTTCAATGCTGACACACAAGTATTAAAGAATACATTGTCTTGTCATGTATTCATAAAAAAAAGTAAATATATTGCAATACTTCCGCGGCTATTCAGACGCGTGATAATAATAAAGTTGAAGATCGTAATTAGTCCCTAGCAACTTGTGTGCAATCATCATTAAACCTCATTTAAAATTACAAAGAGCGCGAGGATAACTACACTCCTAATGGAAACGGGCACGGACAACGCAATTAAACATGTCCAGAGTCTAGACAAGTTTTGACCCACCATTGTGGTGTGTCCCTTCGCGCCTCAGATAATCACGGTTGAACTATGTAGGTACACATTACACACATAGCAGGAACTTTCATCTTGTCGACACTAATTAAAGGTGAGCTAGAAATTGTACAAATTTAAGTTGCAGTGTATGTAAATGGTACACCTGTGTTAAAGTAGGAGATTACTGAACAAAGTTTAAATTGTTACTGGATAGTCAGCCTTACTTTGTCAAATTATTGCAGCAAATGACTATTCCTAATTAAAACGCTTCTGCTTTTACTTTTATGAGTAATATTACCGTAAAGAGAATTTAGTAATAATTTTTAAAAAATTGTGTGTGTCAGCTCCGACGCACGACTGGAGTTTACTCCTTAAGTATGGTACGATTGTCTAAACAGACGCAAAAAAAGCTTATTTAACTGAAATTAACTGAAAAAAGATTGATACCGTATGAAAGGGTAAATTAACAAATTAATGAAAATAACATATAAATATAGTCGCTTTGCAGCATACTCTATACACGTCTTAATACACTCACAACCAGTGCAGCCGCACCAAAAACGTAACGAGGTCCTTCGTTCAGTATATTTTACTCCTCATATTTTTTCTCATACCGGGCGCCCAATATCAAAAAAACCGTTTCTTAAGGAGTAAACTCCAAAAATATGATTATACGTAATTCAATATCGAAAATGAAGAAAAAAATCAAGTCAAAATAGATGTATGTAGTTACGGACATTGTTAAAATTTTAAATAGTAAAAATCAAATCCAAATTTGTTATTATTATGTTTGGATATTAAGTGAAATTGTGTGGAATAGTAATATATTCCTTAAATGTGTGTTATATTCCCAATCAAGAGGTCTCAGGTTCGATTACCGGGTCGGGCCAAATCTGTTGTTGAGTTTTCTTACAAGAAATTCTTAACAACAATCTGGAGTGCGGCAATTTGGCGGTGCTTTGATGAACACTTTAAGCCATCGTTCTTGATTGTCATGAATAGCGATCGTTATAGGGAAGTCAGTACTCTCAAAGATAATTACAAATACAAATACAACCTTTGAGTTCAGTTCGCTCTCAGGGATGCGGAGGTTTGATGCCAGTCGCTCCGTTGAAAAACTGGACATCATCAATCATCATCAACAGTTTTTAGCAGTCCACTGCTGGACATAAAAATAATATATTCACAGGTACTGCACAACTATTTAGCTATATAGCAAAAGTAACAATTTGGTTCCCTTAGTCGCCTATTACGACACTTACGGGATGAATAGGGGGGGTGGTAATGTTCTTAATCCGTCACCACACGGACAATTTTACTTTTGTGTAATACAACTACCTCGTGGGAGATTTTCGTTAAGCAGTAGGTGGCAATAGGTTGATTGATTGACTTTTCATAAATCTGTGCCAATAGGTGACAGTGTTTTACATATGCTGAAAATGTTTACTCAACACTCACTACTCACTATTAACTACACTAACCACTGATGATGCGTGCTCAGCATAATTTTAAAATTTTTACTTCTGTTGCTAAGTTAGGCAACTATTATCTATATAATAAATATATAACAAGAGTTGAAAATATTATCCAAATCACTTTAGAGGCTACGTTTTAGAAAGAAGTCAAGTCTATGAAAATTTGTAAGCAAGTGATAAATGAAACAATTCAATACGAAAATTAGGTAGACTCAGTTTCATTAATAAAAGAAGGCCAAGCCCCAATGTAATAAATATCGTGTCTTTTGACTTACATATTGTTTATACAATAGGACCCGATACTGTCGGGATCACATGGACGGACCTCGGCCCGCTTCCCTGATTTATTATTGCATATATCGAACGCCGAATGTTCATGTCTCCAACTTATTCTAATGTAAGCGACGAACGCTGTTAATATCAGTATAAACGGATGGATTTGAGAATAGAGTAAGTATACTTGTTTTTCCGGTCCATGTTAATAAGTTAAATTGGTTATATTACACTATTATGAAATATAATATCTATATAAAACTGCGTAAATTAATAAACGCAATGATCATGTGCAAAGGTAACAACGTAACATAAGTTTTACATTGGCTGCACGTCTTGATTGCGATTGAACTTCTACAATTTTTTCTAGAATTAAATGATTGATGGATTTGTTTATTTAGAATTCATCCCCTTTATATTTTTCACCGCGTAATCCGACTCACTGACTCGGTGCGTGCGTGCGTAATGGCCGACTATGGCGTGAATGTAAGCGTGCCGGCCTGAACTTACAACAAGCTGGCCGATGCTCAATGAGATACTTTTCAGTTAGCGATTCTATGTCCAACTTTTTTATACGTTCATGATCTTACTTAAGTGATTAAGCTATACAATGGTGCCGTGGATGTCATTCTATTGTTTTACCAACTAAGTTCTCATCCTGCTTCTACTGGTTCCATTTCACAAGATTAACTTGAAATATAGACTTCATGTATTCTTTAACAATTCTTGTGAATATGTTTCTTATGTTAAATTAATTGTGTTGATTAGACCAGACTTATATAAGTATAGTGCGGGAGTAGTAGAAAGGGCACGGAGGTGAGGTGTAATTAAAAATATAATTATTAAGGTAAATTGATTAGAATTGCAGGTAAATTAATAATAAAATTATTGTTAAATTTTAATATTTTATACATCAATCTTCGCTGCATGCATATGTAAGACTAACGATGACGCGACAGTTGCAACAAATTAAAAAAAAAAGAAAAATATTTATGATGTTGTACAGCTACTTTTGACATTTTAACGTTTAGCTACTTTTGATATTGTGTTGTTCAACTAATTTTTTCTTTTAAGATGATCATTCCATCAGACGATTATGTGCGATTTATGTGTGCTATGGTTGTATATGATTTTTTGAAATATCAATATTTTCACCTACTTTAGAGGTTGACTGAACCACAAAAGGCTTACATGTACATTTAAAAAAGAGGATTACGTCAGGATCTGTTATTATTTGAGTGTATGTGATGAGTGTTATTTGTGTTCTTTATTTGAATATTACACAGAAATGTCTATAAAACAATATCTCTTTTTTTAAAAATCGAATGAAAAACGTTTCGGTACATTTTATAGCCCTTCGTATTACTTGTGAACGAATCTCACGGAATTACCTTATCCCCCGACAATTATTACAATGAAAAACTTGGTTAGCAACTTTACGAGCGAACGAAACTTTATATGATCACGTTGGTGGTTATAATTGAAGGGTGCGATAGGTCCATGATTATGGTAGTCCCATGACAGTTCAGTTCATTCCAATAGCGGTTACCCCGTTTGTTGAACATAAAGTTAACCAAGTATTTTGTATGCTATTTGTTTATTTCTTAACGTAAAGTGGTAGAGTAAACTGTACTTCAAAGACCTGAATGGGCTATGAATTAATATGTGTTAATTTTAAATGTTTATTTAAGTTTGTATGGCTAGTTCTTCAAAAGAAGTTTTGGCGTATTTTATCATGTGGTAAAAGAGGCTTATGTATGTTACAGCAGTGGATTATTTAAAGCTCTTGATATCATAGCTCTTCTTGTAATGCTAAGCCAGGTCTATACTGCGTAAAGATACGAGTACACTTAAGTACGACTTTAAGTCGAACTACATATCTTCATAGCTAGACACAATAGTTTAATACAGCCCACGAGCTACGTTTTGTAGCGCTACAGGTGATAAAAGAGTATAAAAAAGACAAAAGTATATATTATCCTATTCAGGTGTAAAAGTGTTAGTAAGGACTTAAAATTTACATTTTAACATTTTTAAAAGATACCGAAAAGTTAAGAAATAGATGAACAATAATCACAGTGTTTACGATGTTGAGATTAGCGCTACCTACTTAATTTCGACGATAGTCACAGAGTATACGATGTTAAGATATGAGATTATAGTAAACTTCAAAACAACTTAGTTTAATATAAATCCGAATGTTTAATTATGTATAACTTAGGGTCTAACATTCAGTCGTGATTATCTTAGTTGAAAAAGGATTTCACAAAACAGCATTTGCAATCTCGGCGTATACTTCACCTCTAACATTACTAACTCTATCTGAAAATGTAAGCGTGTAAATATCACAAAATCCTCGTGTCTCGCAACCAATCAGCCGTGAGAGATCGCGCTATTTCCTCCAAGTGCATCTATTCAACGTCGTAATACGTTCACGCTCTTTCTATTACCCGTATGACATAATAGAATTCCCAACTGATTGGGCGTTTTCCTATAGGTAGCAAAAAATGACGATAAATCGCGATCAATCTATTTTACGTTGATCTAGAGATTTACCCCTAAACGCTATTGTAGCATGAACAATGGGCGCTTTTTGGGAGTGACGTAAATGGATTTGAGTTAATATTTTATATTATATTAGCGATGTGTTATAATAAATATTATAAACTGTTCATAAGATTCTGTAAGGTGATTTAATACAATCTTTACATTCTTTGCAAAAAAGTAAAGTTAAAAAAACGAGGCATTTAAGAAAAGGAGCGAAAATTACACCTAACACGTTTGTTTTGCCTTGTGATAACTCCTACATAATTTCTCCGTCAGACGTCACAGTGGGTTATTACATTGGTATTTGGAATAAATAAGCAACGTAAGGAAAAAACTACGCAAAACAACATCACTACAAAGAGAAGAAAAACTTTACACAAAACCTATACCAGCACTACAGTCGTTGCCAGTGTGGTGGTAGTGGCTGTGAAATCCAATTAAATCATATCTCCGAATTCTGTTAAATGCTCAAGTGGCTACCGAATCACTCTCGCCGAAATACTCATATTCTCATTTGTGTCTATAATATCTTATTCAATCCTAGAACTTCTTTTTTCTACCTCAGAGAGTGATTCAAGTTTTTTAATGATACACACGTAAAATGACTAAGGTCATCGGAAGATTTAAGACTGAAGATGGCTCCGCATTCCACAAAATTTTATGACCAGTCTTTCACTGTCGAAGCTGTACGACGGTAGAATGCACTGCCGATAAATATTAGGCAAGCGCAAATATAAATGATTTCAAAAGAATTGTTCCGGAATATTATACAACATAATTGTCAGTCACGAATTAGGGTATGATGTGAATGAATAGCGTATGTTTTTTTTTTATATGCGATTTAGGTAATTGTAGTTATGTATGTGTATTTTGACGGTATATGTAGATAAAGGTTTATTTCTTTTTTTATATATGTATGGATATACATAGGTTAGTAATTACTAACCTAATTGTAAATTATAAACTTGATTAATTTATTAGCGAAATATTCGTCAAAGCTCATTGCACCATCAACTACTATTGTCTCTCCGAAACACTTTGATCCATCCTAAGGTTACCTGGAAGACATTGCTATTGGCATTAAGGCCGGCCTTTGTACACTATATCTGACATTGTGTACTCTCTTGAATACGGTGTACAAATAAAGATTTTTTTAACTATCTATCTATCTATCTACATTAGCGCAGCATGTTAGGTATCGACGATAGGACCAAGATACTGTGCGTTCTCATACCAACGTGTCGGCACGGCGCGATTGCGCAAGCGCAACATTATGATAATACCATCTCGTCCACACGCGCACGGCTCGCCTGACGTAGCGGGCCCACCGGTCGATGGACAATAAACACGTCATAGCTACAGCGGCCAGCTGACAACAAACTAACAACTACTAACAAAATATGTTTGTACGTTGAACATTATTTTATAACGATAAATTGTAAATAGTTAAGATGATTTTAATTTTAATTGTAATCATAATCATCATCACCATCATCAACAGAATTTTACTGTCCATTTCAGGACATAGGCCTCTTCTTAGGAAGGAAGTTTTGACCTACTATATCACTTGGGGAGTAGGGTTTGTTTCAAGTATTTCTTCTCTTTGTAGTAATATTTTACTGAATAGTTTGTTTCCTTAGTCGCATTTTACGACACCAAGGGCATGAATAGGAGTAATTAATTAGTTGAATTAATTGTAATACTAGATTTTAATGTTTTAAAAGAAATTTAAATTTATACAATAAATAGGAATAAGTCACTACACTAGTAACAAATATTTAAGATGACAGTGCTTTGCCACAGGCAGGTAATGAAACAAATCAAAGTTGGTATAATTGTAACTTTATGTAATCTTCAGTAATGACGGGACGAAAATGAAGAAATGGTTCTAGCTGGACGTTTTAACGTACTGCGACAATAGCAGTGTTATAAATTCGCCTTTTGGCGAATCGAACGATATTCAAGTATGGCGACGTATTCGGACGTCCAATAAATTTGAAAGCTAAAATATATGCAAATCATACTTGATCACTTTTCATCGAAACATTTTAAATTATCTTGGTTGACTGTGTTATCTGTGAATTGAATGTTGATTCTCTATGCAAGCTGATCTATCTTAATAAAAAACCTTTGATGAACATTTCAAATGTCTATGGTTTTAATTTTTAGTGAGACCCTTGCGTAACATAAAGAGTACATAAGAATGTTGACTTTTTAATGTATATTTTAGATTAAAGAGATATTCAGCACAAGTCTCTTTTTATAAAAGTACGATAGACGTGACCTGTTATATACAGCTTTGTTCACAGTTGAGATAAGTTGGGATACAGTAAGCCTGGGTAATAACGAGCAAGAATGTGACTCTTTAGGATTGACACAAAAAAAACATGTATAACATACCCATTATTTTCAGACGACTTTCCTTTCTCCGGCTTCTATAAGATATAGTAAACCGAGCTGTTGGTTATACCACCACATTTCACTTCATTTTATAAAGGAATTCAGACCATACTCATCTTAATTCATATACTACATCTTAGACTCAAGTTCAAAAGACTTGTAATGGTATTTATCACAATATGTATATTTCTGTTACAACTGTAAATAGCTTATATAATGCACTTCAGCAGAGTTTAATAGATGATTATTTCTTCTTTCCATCCAGTATCCAAATAGTTTCATCCACGTTCTGTTACGTACGATGTCATATTAGCTGTTTGTAAAATTTTGGTGTGGATAAATAAAGGCGTAAAAAAATTACATGCTCTTTAATTTTGTGCACGACTAGCCCTCTTACTTTTATTGATGGGCTGGAAAATCTCTTTAGATCTCTGGTTCCTCAGAGGTGCAGGAACCGGGAGTATGTGGTGTTTACACTAAAAACCACCATGATACAATGGTCAGTCTTAGGTGTTTTACTCTGAAGACGACCCGGATCATCTTATTCCACATCCCCTTCAAGATCAACACCACGCAGTGCCTGTTCATTATATTTTGTTGTTGTCATCAATATCTGTGTAATTACCTATCACGGGAGAGAGTTAAAGGCATTGACTATGTCGAGACTAATGACTATCGCCATTGCCCCCGACAGATACCCCTACTAACGAGATAGACGTGTTGGATTGCGTCCAGTCCATCTGATAACTCTAGGGTGTACGACTTACCTTAGACCATTAGGAAAAAACTGTTACTATACCTTAACATGAAGCATCAACTGGGTATGTCTTATGTGCGTTGGAAACAAAAATATGTACTATTATTTTGCATACACTTGCATACACTATAAATTTTCTTTCTCTACATTTATAACAATACATGAATAAATTATTTGTACCACATCATAAGCAAATCTGGTGCACGGACGCATGTATCTGATTATGAAAATGTAACTACTATAAAAGTAATCACAAAAAATTGGCAAAATTTGCAAAAAATTTGCAAAAGATCAGGTAAAGTGTTATAAATAGTTGATTATGTATATTTATAGTCACGCAAAACATCACTTTGAATCTTATCGGATCTTCTGTATTTGTATATAATACAGCTGTTTATTTTGCATAGTTTAGAATTTCACCGTAAATACGTGGTAAACATTAAATTTATACCTTTTACTTATTTCTGAATATTAAGACGGCCTAAAAATAATGGAGTATTGGCACAAGAAAGTAGTCATTGTGACTGGAGCAGCACACGGAATAGGTGCTCAGATAGCTGAGGATTTAGCAAAAGCTGGTTTGATAGTCATTGGATTTGAACCAACTGAAGAAAAAGTTGACGAGATACTTGTAAAATTAAATAAACTGGGTAAAATAGAAGGACAAATAATACCTTGTAAATGTGATATATCTAATGGTCAAGAACTTAAAAACGCTTTTGAAGGTATTGTAGAAGTTTATGGTGGTGTTGATGTGCTAATAAATAATGCTGCAATAGGAAAAGAAGGCTTTATATGCACTGGTAATATCGATGACTTCAAAAATATTATAGACACTAATATTTTTGGTTTAATCGCATGCACGCGTTTTGGGATTGAATCTATGATGAAAAAGAACGGTATTGGACAAATCATTAATATCAACAGTATATGTGGTCATTATATGCCTTCATTTGCTGAACCTAAAATTAATTTGTATATAACCTCAAAAAGGGTTATGACTGTTTTAAATACTCTTTTGAAAAATGAATTTAAGTCATTAAATCGAAAGATCAAGGTTACAAGTATTTCTCCTGGCATCGTTCGAACAGGAATATTTAAAACAGCAGGAATAGAATTTCTTGGTGACGATTTCTTTACCAAAAATCCTCATTTGACACCCAAAGATGTCTCAAATGTGGTACTTATGATTTTAGCCGCTCCCCGAGGGATTCAAGTCAATGAAGTGATATTTCATGCATTACATGAAATTTATTGAATGTTATACAAGTTCAAAAGCATCCATAGACTTAAACAAGTAATATCTCTATTCATCTTAGAAATAACGAGAATTTACAACCGATAAAAGAGATATTTTTAAAATATGCATTAAACCTTTATAAATAAACTGTTTTATTTAAAATACATTAATAATAAACTTTTACAAAATAAATTTAACCTTCACTTTATATTTGTATCATTTATGCTTTATTTGATTGCCACAATTAGAAATAATTTCAAAATAGCGACTGAAAAAGAAAATTATAGTATACTATTCGAAATCTTTGTGGAGTGATTTTTTTTATTTTTTATTTTTTTATTTTTAAAAAAGACAACGCCCGCATTAGGAATAAATCCTGTGTCGCGGTGGACTTTACAAACATACAAGAAACGGACACAAAGAACACCCAGACTCAGAACAACAATTTGTGGATCACGCAAAGTGTTGTTCTGTGTAGGATTTGAACCCACAACACTCAGCGAAGTGGAGTGTGGCGTGGCGACCGCTTAAACCACTAGGCCAGTCGTGCAGTCAAGTGATACAAAAGTGATACAAAATCGTAACGATTTTGACGGATCCATTTTTTTTGTATGTTGAATGTCGAATATTATAATGTGAGATGTTACAGAAATAATAATAATCGAACTCAATGATTTTAAATTAAAGTAATTTATTATTTAAAGAACATACCTAACGCATGTCCAGTTCTAAGGTTATGATATATAAATTATATTTAGTTAAGAAGAAATATCTTAAGATAAAGATAATAAATTTAAGGGATTCAAAATCTTAAATATTTAAAGTAAAGTGTTCTAAAGGGTCACGTTTCATTTTTCTTAAAGCTTAATTGACTTGACGAACAAAAAGGAACAGCAGTGCTTTTATTCAACTCTGTGAAGGACTTAATTAACTTGTTTTCTTTTTTGTCTTTATCTAACGACAACCGAGATCGTTTGCATTTGGATAATGTATATACTGTCTAATTAATTCTTTACAAAATGTGAGTGTTTCTTTTTCTCGTTACACATCTCACATACGGCTGTCTGATCGCAAACTAGGCAAAGCATGTGGTAGTCAGACTGCTGCTAAACACTTTTACATATTTCGAAATATGTACAGTATAGATAAATTTCATCCAGACAGAACAAATCATCGTGCTTACCATATAAAGGTTTATCCTGGATGAGAATCGAGCCCACGACCACTGGCTTAGCAATCAAGATCACCAACCGCTAGACCAACATGCCAGTCACTTCGTATGTAGGTTATGCGTTGTGGCGACTTCCACATACAGTGCAAACGAAAAACATACACACACTACAGCAGACATCTAGCGAAGATACATCGAACTACGGAGCAACTACTAATCCTGTATCGCGAAATAGAGATTCTCGTGGTGATTAGCATGTATACAACGTCCTAACATCAACAGTTGGGCTGCGGCCCGTCAGGCATGATCACCTAGCCTGGTCGGACGATCCTTCCTTTGTGTCGGAGGGATATCACACCCGTCCCTCCACATGCGTTATTATACTTAATTTATAATGTTAGTTATTGAATTATTTTGACGACAATATATTTGTAGAAATATTTATCCTCGATATCACAAAATATCGTAGCTGTGTGCTAGTAAATTAGCGTAATCTGGTGTTAAAAAATATAATTGTAATTGTAATTTAGACATACCTATAATAATATTTTTTAAGACTAGATATATACATATAAATAGTAAATAAAACTCACACTAAATAATAATATTTAAGTAGGCAAACATCCCTCATTGATAATCAAATATTTTATTCGAGGTTATCGGATTATGTTTTTTTTTTAAATAGAACTTCAAACTTACTCTTTTTTTATATCTAACTCGATAGTAAAGTATCGATCTGGGTTGCCGGCTATAGTACTTGGAACAAGCAAGTAATATAACCTTTATTATTCAAACGTGGATTGAAACTACTTCTTGTATATATAGGTGATGAAAAAAATGTACTATCCAAAATACATTTTGGATAAATTACGATATCCGTAACCCTATGTAACCAGAAAAATTATCTGTGCGGCAATTTTGATACTTCTTTTAATTCTTTCGACTTTTCCTTTTGGAAAAGTTTTATATGTAGAAAAATAAAAGGTAACAGAAATAAAAAATTACTTTTGTAAACCAAAAATCTCTACGCCTGGGGCGTGGAAATAATTTACATGTCACACTCATTAAAAAAGTTTACACCAACAATATCTGTTTTACTTATAACCAACCTAAAAAAATATTTTTATCAAAGTGAATTAGAATTATTTAAAAAAGTTTACGTTTGTCGACAAATTTGGAAATTAAAAATTAATTTAGTCTTTTTCTTTTGGAGTGTGGTGCCTAACACAGCAGTTGTTAAACTTAGGTGCAATTTTAATTAATTGAGATTGAAAGAGAAAGTTTTGTTTACTATTTTATTTAAAAAGTTCGTGAAGTGGCTCGATTGTACTTTTTCTGTTAATTTAATTTATATGTATAAAGAAGCAGTCAAAGGGGTTTAAAACTATTGATTTGGATTATTAATATTTGAGTTACTTTGGTAATAATGTGGGGTCTTCCGTATCCGATCTAATCTTATAGACGATGCATTAATACTACATTATGTGATTGACAGTAGATAAACGGCCAGTATCTTTTCATTAAAAAAAGAAGAATCATTGTCAGAAATTTGACAAAATAAATTTAACGAAGTGAATTTTAATATTATCATTGCTTGAAAAAGTTTATGCAAAAAAGAATTACTTTGCATTTACCATTGACTGTATTAAAATACAATGCATACAACTTCTCAACTAGCATTCAAAGTGAGATCTGAAGACACTAGACTCAGATATGATGTGCCAAGTGTAGATAAATTATATAACGAAAATATAGAATCGGTCGATGAAGACAATAGCATTGAATGGAGCAATTTAATTTTTTTACCGTTTCATCCCGTGTTTCAAAAGTTAGTTCTTATTTGCGTAATGGTCAAGACTTACGTGGTTAGTACAATTTCAAGTTTTCATATAAGCGTTCGATATTTTTTGTAGTTCAAAATTTATTTCAGTGAAAAATAAAGCCTAGAGGAAAAAGACCTTGGCGGTTGATGCTCCTTTGAAAAGACCGTCGTTCATGCGTGGACGATGGTAGACAGATGATGACAAAAGTAGATTATTCTAAAAAAAAGGATAGAAAGCAAATATTTTGGCTTTTTTCAATTATACTTAATATAAATAATCACTCTCATAATTAACTGATTTCTGTCTGTTCGCGTGTCTCTCCATTGAATAACACATACTTACTTTGTATTTTGTGATAACATTTAAAAAGAAAATAAATGAATAGGTTTGTAGTAATATTTTTTTTTCATAGGGCCCTTTACAGTCCGTAGACTCCTATGTTCGCTGTTGGAATGTGGATAAAAACCATACTTTTCTTTTAAATGTAATTATTATTTTATATTCGTATTTGGCCGATACAGTTTATGGCATTGATACGCTTCTTCATATAATCCATAGGTAAGCTTTGAACTATTTATTTTTTGTTGATTAGCTTTCGCTGTACATATTAGTATATCAGTTTCATTATTAATCTAGGTTACAAAAAAACTATTTTTACAGAGGGCCACTGACACTTAGAAGTGAATGTGTTGAAAAAAATGTATGTGCGTTATTTTTTTGGGTTGAGTATTTCATTGATTATAAGTATGGAATAATTATTTTATATAATGATGTACTCTTAGTCGATTTCGGCCACGTCGACTAGTTTCAACGGAGCCCAGCCAACTACGTAAGAAAAAAGTGCACAAATGTGTGCGCAAACACAGGTGCACTGTCTGTTCCCTCATTCTTGCAATCCGATGGAAGGATTATTTGACGCAACCGATAAGAGGTCAAGCGCAGGACCGACTTACGTGCTTTCCGAGGCACTGGGTCCAAGATCCCAACTTCCAAACTCTGGGCTGCTATTAAATTTTTCTGCAATAGAAAGTCTCAATAACACTTTTTGATCTGACCCGGGCATCGAGCCTGAGACCTCTTGATCGGTAGTTGCAAACGCTAACCGTGTGAGACCATCGAGGCCGTTAGAATTATAAATAATACTCTACGAACCAATCAGGTAACGCAATTTTAAAATATGTATGTTATTTTTTAAAATACTGCAAATTATTATAGTTCTACCAAACAGTATCTCTTCGAACAGTCACAAATAGGGCAGCTGTGTACAACATATAATAATATTTCTTTTCTATTAGTAAATCTTTGCAAAAACTAGCAACACTAAGGATATTTTTATTATTACTGATCAAACTTGTGTAATAATTACAAAAAAGTTATAATTAATAAAATATGGTGCACTATTTTAGGCAAGTGACCGATAAAGCTATGAGACGTGAATATATGCCAAAGTCAGCATTTCTTCTTTTGCTCGACATACTCTCTCTAATTCCATTTTTCCGGCTGGTAACACAAGATGCTGAGTGTAATGAACGTACTCAATTATATCCAAACCTATTAACATACAATGAATTTCTAATGTAAGTATTTTTCTCGACTTCTCATTTGGATGTAGTTTTGTTGTAATTTCTAAAAGAATTTTCTAACACGATGATGAGAAACTTTATAGTAATACTTTGACCTTTAAAAATACAGATAAAATTACTGGGGAGAAAATATAGAGATATCTCTCCACACACATTAACTTTATTGGAATAGCAACTGCCACATTGCATAGTTGAGTTTTTGAAACCAGCCAGCCAGTTGCCAACTTAACATTTTGTTTTTTTGGTATTTTGACTAGCACTGTATGTCTTACACAGACTATTGTTTTGAAACTTCTATTTCTTCAGTGTACGTATTGGTTAGTAAAATTTTGGCAGGTAAATGGGTGAAATACATACGGAATCTAGTTGAAAAATAATTAGTCTTTAAATTTGCCTTAATCTTAAAATTTTACGAAACGCATCGGACCAGTTCTAGTGTACAATGTTGTGAACCCTTGCAATATGGTTTACGTCACCTATTGCTTCTTCGGATCGGGTATTTAAGCCCATGTCCGAATACGTTGATCAAATATAAAATTATTACCGCACTAAGTTTAATTAGGTGTTATCCAGCACGGATACGCCGTTTTTGCAGCGGGAAGACCCGTTATAGAGAAAGGATGCTTCGGTGGTCATCTGTGTCTGGTCCGAATGGAACCAACGCCTAAGTGCCACCTTTGCAATGATCGCGCCGTGGATATGGCGCTCCACATGCTAGCAATGCTCTATGTGGTCAGATCTGAATTGTGACCTTGTGGCGGCTGTGAAACTACTCTGCCTCTTTCTTTGAGCAAGTTATGCTTGCAAAGGAGACGGTGGAGCGAGACCGGGAGAGGTTCAGAACTCTCCCGGTCCGCTGGGCTTGGAAACGCGCCCGGTACCGCAGACGATTCAGGTGCCGGAGGTTGTAGAACGTTTTCCATCCTCCATGACTGCAAACTTGGTAGTGACATGTGTCGCCACCTTAGTAGGCACGTGTGCTCTGCAGCACGATGTGCTGCAGAGCACACGTGCCCTTTCGGCAGTAGAGAGACGATCAGAGTTCTAGGATACACCTGGTTCTCCAGCTAGTAGTACTTGTAATTGTGTGCAGTTTTTACTCAGTTCAAGTCCGATATAACCCCTACGAGGTGATATCCGAGGGGACACCAGCACAGTAAAAAAGGAATCAATCGGCAATTTAACCATGAAGAAATACGTTTCTTTTTACTTTATTATTTTTACAGTATTTACAGAATATGGGAGTATTATAAGCTAGCATCTACTCACTCTTACCCTAAGTTAATTGGAGGATTCATTATAATTATGTGCATAACTGCAAACTTTCTCACTGTTTTTTGGATACTACTTACTTATGAAGGTCTATGTTCAAACTGTGGCCCATTTCTACCGGAACACGATTGGCGGACCTACGTAATGCATAAGGTTATAAATTTTTAATTAAACTTTTAATAACAATTTTTAACTTTCACAAACAAACCACTGCTTACGTAATAGTGAAACACTTATTTGCGATAAAATACTTAAAAGGTAATGATATCTTCTATTTGCCTACGTTTCGAACGAGTTATGTCGTTTTTTCTCATTTTTTTCTAAATGTTTGCATTTTGTTTTTTTTTTAACTATCATTTTGTTATGTGGGTCTATATACTTTTTAGATAGCTGTAGAGTGTTGTAAAAGGCGACAAAGGGAGTAAACTACATGTAAAAATATCACTGCAAAGACAAGGAAAACTTGAAACTAGAGTGCTATAGTAAACTAAAGCTTCCTTTCCAAAGAGATGCAGTAAATAGTCTAAAGCTGGACTGTTGTTTAAAGCCGTTGATGTGTGTGTTTGTATGTGTGCGTGTGCGTGTGAGTGTGCGTGTGCTTGCGCGTGTTCGTGTGCGTGGGCGTGTGCGTGTGAGTGTGCGTGTGCGTGTGCGTGTGCGTGTGCGTGTGGGTGTGTGGGTGTGGGTGTGTGGGTCTGTGGGTGTGTGGGTGTATGGGTGTGTGGGTGTGTGGGTGTGTGGGTGTGTGGGTGTGTGGGTGTGTGTGTGTGTGTGTGTGTATGTGTGTGATTTGTTTAGTATTATAAAAATATATGTTTTCAGGTGAATAAAACTCCAGAGGAATATCCAATTTATACTTATGCTGCTTCTTTTATTTTTTCACACGGATTAAGAAGAGTACTAGATAACATCTTACCTTCTACAATCTTAGAGTTCCTATTGACATGTCTGCTTATGATAGCTGGTTACATGCTGCTAATAATTTTTGTTTTGCCCAAAGCCTTTAGTGAATCTGTATTAAAATTGAAAAGTATCTGCTCCAAATATCCATCAGTTAAAAAAATAATAGAGGAAACTAAGAGGAGAAATTCTTCACATAAGGCTTATCAACACGTTGAAACATATTATACTACGATGTGGCGTAGACGTAGAGGTATTGTTCATATGCCCGATATAATGGAAGAAATGCCGAGGACCTTAAGAATTTCCATCAAACAAGATTTATTTTGGCCTTTATTTTATCACAGTCCTATACTGAGAAGAAGGTCTTGCGCTTTCAAAAGATTTTTATTCGAAAGTGTCCATATAAGTTATAAGTTGCCCGGTGAGAGATTTTATGCAGGATCCCAATGCCTGAGTAATTTATATTACGTAAAATCGGGTGTGGTTCAATTAATTTCTGGTGATGATGGAACAACTCCAATTCTTTCTGTTACAAGTGGCACCATATTTGGTGACGTAAATTTTTTAATACCTCATCCAAAAAAGAAAGTTACTACTCGTTGTCTTACTTACTGCGAAGTATTTTTTCTAACACAAGCAGATTTATTAAGAGCCCTTTATAAATTTCCAGAAGATCGCAAAGCTATTCTGCAATTATACAAAGACAAAATAAATCATGCAAAAAAATTGATCGCTTGCAAAGAGCAAATGAAAGATTTAGACAGAAGTGAAATTGAGGGCATAGCCTGGATTAAGTCACGGTGGTGGCAAATCTTTGATGTTATTAGCAAGTGGAGGAAAAAATCTCTCCAATTAGAAACTTGTCAACTCAATGCTGGTTGTGAGCTCCCACCCGAATCTTCTAATTATCATTGTGCTAAATATCTAGGACAACTTGTATTGTGTACTGATGGGCAACTTCAAACGAAATCTATGTTTCTTAATTATCGATTCCCATGGATTCTATCACCGTACTCTACTTTCGGTTCAGTATGGAAAAAACTTGTTATCTGTACCGTATTTATTGCATTATTAATATACCCACATTATATTATTACAAAAAATCATTCAACAATAATTTATTTTATTTTCTTATGGATTGATTTCGTTTACATCGCAGATTTGTGTGTATCGCTCTTAACAGCGGTGAGGATACAAGAAAATGAAACACCGAATTTTTTCACTATTATGTTAGAACGTTGCAGGAGTTTAAACTTTATAGTGGATATAATATCAACAGTTTGGATAGAAGAGATTTTGAAAGCCATCTACGTGCAATCAATGCATCATATAATACAATTTAACAGATTACTGAAGGTTTATGTTCTTTTTTCGTCACATTATATAAAATGGGATATTAACAAACGCCCTATAGGGACTGTGTGCCGTAGCATCATACTTCTAAACGTCTGTTTTGTAATAATAACAAGTTATGTAACTTATGAAATTATCCGCAACTATCCAGCATTGACGTTCACTTACTTTTTTGGTGACAAAATTGAACCAACTGAAAATCTTCAGCCTATTGTTGGAGTAATTATACCATGGATCTTTCAGTTCCTATTTTCTTCACATTGGCCAAAGAGAGATATTGACATTGACGTGGCCATTCTAGTTAGCTGCATAGCTTATATTATCTTTGCGTATTGTAAAGCTAAATTTTTAGCGTACTTATATTTGAGATATCGAGATGCCACAGACTATCAGTACTTTGTTGTTAATTTAAAAAAATATTATCATGCTTATGGTATCCAAAAAGATTTGTTTAAACGACTTGAAAAATATCTCGTATGTCACTACAAGTACTACAAAGGATTAAATGTTATGGATCGAGATTCGTTCAAACACGAACCATATGAGATTTATTGGAAAGTTCAAGGTGAAGTTGCTCAAAAACTTATTGGTGAATCAAAAATGTTTACATATGCAGATCCAGCGTTTATAAGAGAATTAGCTTGTGCATCGAAATATTTAGTACTGCCATTAAATGCTAGTATAAATTTGATTGGATCTCAATGTGAGAATGTCACCTGGGTCGTGCAAGTAAGTTTCTTGAGAGTCTTTCATTAAATGTCTTTATACGTATGTTTAAAAATTACTATTAAATTTTTTATTTCATTCATTCAGTTATCTTAAAGCTATTTACGTTGTAGTTTTTACTAGTATTTCTACATCGTTTACGTATATTACCATGGCGTTGGAATATTTTCTGTTTATTGATGGGTTAATTTTTATATTTTAGGGTTATGTTAAATCGGTCACATATGGTCCGAATGGTGAATTGATAACAAAATTCTATGAACCTGGTAAAATGTTATCTGTAAATTCATTATTTGCAAAATCAGCTCTCCGAAGTTACACGTGTTTCACTGACTGTGAAGTAAGTATGAAAGAACTTTATTATTTTTAGCATATAGTCTTAGTTTATTGTGAGAAGGAGAAACTACAAAAACCTAGGAGAAAGTTCCAGGTACATAATCAAATTAAAATCTACAAGGCGCTATATTAAACTGCATTATACTTAGCCTATTGAAGTTACCCTAAGTTATTCTCTAAGGAATTCATAGTGAAACAGAAAAGTTAACGATTTTACAATATTTATGTTTATACTCCGAGTTTTGGTAAATATTAAAGTCTAAAGAGCACTCTTCGATAGACAAATACATATAAAATAATGTGGTTAAACTATCGTTCAAAATAATATTATTCATAACGAAACTATTTACAGGCGTATACACAATATATAAGATATCCAATTTGCATGTTTGTATTGGCGTGGTTGTCTCTAATGAATAGCAATATCACCTATGCTAATGGCGCTGACGTCATCCACTTTCACTTCGAAAAATGTGAAGGCCAATTATTATCAGCACTAATTGATATACTACTCAAACTCAGCTCAAATCAACCTATCACCGTCCACTGCTGAACGAAGGTGGCCCCATAGGTGCGCCAACCATCCCGATTTTGGGCAATTCGCATCCATCCGCTGCCACCTTCTTCAAGTCGTTGGTCCATTGTGCCGCGGGGCGCCCTACACTACATTTGCCCAATCGTGGTCTCCATTCTAATACACTTCGGCTCCAACGAACATCGGTTCGTCTGGAGACATGGCCAACCCACTTCCACTTCAGCTTACTGATTCTCCGTGCGATGTCAGTTACTCCCGTTCTATGTCGAATAATCTGGTTACGAATTTTGTCAACCAGAAAAACGCCCAGCATCGCACGTTCCATTGCACACTGAGTTACTTTAAATTTGTGGACCAGTCATCACGGGTAGAACGCACTAGTCAAATACTTTGGTCTTTGTGACGCAACTTTCCGTATGCTGCCCAGCCCAGAAGAATCCTCCTATCGACCTCCTGATCTATATATTACTTCTATATATAATATCAAATTAACCAGTCGCCGTTTACTGCTGAACGAAAGTCTCCCTCCAATTACCTCGGTCGGTTCTTCAAGTTGTCGATCCATGTAATATATTATATAAAAAATTCTTTCTCTATTTACATAAAAGTTTTCTGTAAAGTCTACTGTTCACTAAAGGAACAAGATATTTTTGCCTATCTTTCAATTTTAATTCCTTTTTTTTAGGTCTTATGCGTAACTATACAAGACTTTATAAAAATTTATAAACGTTACCCACTGGAATGGTATATTTTAAAAAGGACAATAAAAGAATTTCATACAAACATTGAGGAGGCTTTCGAAAAACAAATCAATTATTATCAGGAGGTAAATAAATTGTATCAATCAATAGGTAAGATCTACCAGCCGGGCCCTTGCAATATTCTACTAGCCTAGAGTCTTGTGGTAATCTACATACCTACCCGGGGCCTCTCAATAAACTACTGGCTTGAGGTCTCGCATTGATCTAGCAGCCCAGGCTTTTGTAATTATCTACAAGCCCGTGGCCTGGCATTGATCTATCAGCCCGGGGCCTCGCCATGGTCAAGGTCGCTACTGATTTCTATAAAACATAACGAGGTCCCCTGTCCCTTGAGCAATCAATTGTTTTCGGGTTCCCGTAGAATGATGACCCATCAGAATCTCTCAAATGTCAAAACAACCTCTTTTATCCCTTCTAAGACCCTGTTACAAATAAAATTAAATAAATGTACATATACAAATTTGTAGTATCAATTCCGACATAACATCCCAGAATCAAAGATGAGAATTGGGAAGACCTCCCTCACGGAAATAATTCAATCACTAAATCGTCACTCAATACTCAGAAAAATCAGGGATTGGCGTGAACCAGAGTCTAAGTAAGTAATAATACTTCCTTAATTATAATCTGTACACCAACTACCGAGTCTAATAAAGAACTTCATCACTACACATACCACATTTTAAAGAAGAATCCAAGGCATCAGTTACATGGCTGCCTGCCTTTTTTTTTTTTACGTGTGGAAAGCCCCTCGGGCCGTCACCCCACCGGGGTTTACGGCGAGGTGGTGTGTCGGAATCGGACCGACCCGACTAAAACCACACGGTGTGCCACTTTGCGCCTGACATAGGAGGGATCCGGGAACAGCTGCTATTACGACATCCAGATCCCTCCTAGCGCCTGCCCGCTGCCTCGGTCACGGCACACACGGACGTCACCTCTTCGTGGCTGGCCATTGTAACGGATGGAGGGGAAAACCTGTCCCGTCTACCCGCGGCCACACTCAAGGCGGCATGAGGCGCTGGTATGCGCGCCTCCGCCGCCCGGCTCGCCGGTGGCGAATTGGGTCCGAGTGGTCTAATGCTGCATTTGACCATTGGATGAGTGCCGCAATTATTTAAATTCTAGGAATACAGTCATTTTTTTTTCTATTTTGTATTATAAAGGGTATGTCAAAGTGACTCTCGTCTGGCTGATGGTAAGCATGAATAGAATTAAAGAGTTGTGAGCATCATACTTATTGTGACCCACATTATGACGGCCTAGTGAGATGCTTTTTAATGCTCCGTTCGGATACGTAAAAGGCATGACAGCCATCGTGGCAGTGGTTGCACCACTATAACTGTCACCGTGTCTGGGGTCTCGCATTTATCAACGAAAGACGACGGCATGGATGAAATACAACAAATACTCTAATTAACATATCGTTAGAGTAATGGCTATTAACGTTGTCAATTGGTTCAATTGTATAAAGGATTGAATTGTATTTTTTGCAAGCATAACACAAAAATATTAAAAGTTATTCAATTATTTATTTAACAGATTCATGCAGACATGGTTATTATTTAGAGCTATCACAGTGTGTGTTTCAATAACAAATGCGTCCTTAAAAGGTTAGATTATTTTTTAACTTGTACTAATTCCTTCTGACTGGTAGTAGAAATACGAAGACGAGTTAGTGTGTATGTCGAACTGTTTTCGAAGGAGAGGTCTATATTCAACAGTCGACTGTTGAATTCAATTTGATTAAAGAAAACTAGATGGCGTTACTAGTTTTTCCTACTACAAATGACTGCAAAAACATAATTGTATATAATCTTATTCACCTAAAGTTGAGGTCTCGCATTGATCTAGCAGCCCAGGCTTTTGTAAGTTTAGTTAAGTTTGTTCAGTTCAGTCGTGCCTACCGTTGCAATCGGACGTGTGTTGCTGCTGTTTACCGTGATTTTTTGTGATTGGCTGACGTGCGTGTTTGTCGATTCCTTGTCACTCTTGGGGCCTTCTTTCTTGTTGGTGACGCCCACTGGGCGGTCTTAGACAGAGATAGTTTTACCACTGTCGGTCCCGTCCCTAATAGACGTGGGGGTCCCAACTGTGATTTGCCGCGAGGTTTGATCTGGCGGCGCTGTGACCGTCTCGGGAGTGTTGCCGAGCCACTGTACCACGGAGTAAATCACCTGTGTTACTAAAATTGCATACACTACGTAAATCTGACGTCACTGGTGCTGTTACGAGCTACGTAGCCGCTGTTGCCATCTGCTACGCCGTTCACTAACTGTGGCCGACGAAGTGAAGTGTACTCGGCGTGCTACACACGCGCATGTGTTATAAAGAACATCCACTTGGCTACGCAATTAAACTAAATTAATTTTAAACATTGTAACTACGCCAGTAATAATTCACTATGTCACTGCAGCGAACGCCACCGTCATCTGCCACCATTATGGAACATACTTTATCGGAAAACGACATAAGCCTGTTGAATGAGGCTACTTACGTTAATATAAATAGACATAAGCGTCCTCGGTCCGAGCAGTCGCCGAGAGCACGCGATTTGGACCTCAAAACCGAAATTATGGAATTGTTTGGTGATCTTAAAAAAGAGTTGGACCGGAAATTGGGTGATATGTACGATAAGCAAAACTCTTTGATTAAGAAATTGTCTTCTGATATTTGTGAACTGAAACAACAGACTGGTAAAATTCAAGTTTCCAACGACGACATAAAACAGTCTATGACATTTATAAATAGCCAGTATGAAGATATTAAAATGGGATTGGAAAATTTGCATAAAGAGCGATTCGAACAACGGAAATGCATTGAAAATTTAGAAAAGAAGGTTCAAGACCTCCAGCTAAAATCAAGATCTTCATGTATCGAGGTGAGAAATGTCCCGTACACTGATAAAGAGACTTCTGCTGACCTCATTAAAACTATCTGCTCGGTCGGAAGCGTCGTCGGCACAGCCATCTCCCCATCTGATCTGCGAGATATTTACCGTATTCCTGGTAAGCCCGGATTGACAAGACCAGTGGTTGCAGAGTTCCTAACTGTTCAAATGAAACAAAAAACCCTCTCTGCAGTGCGAGAATATAATAATGGTAAAAAAACAGTGGAAGAAAAACTGAACACTACCCAATTAAGCATCGCCGGTAAGAAACAAGCTGTCTATGTAGCCGATTATTTGCCTGCTAGCTTGAAAAAGTTATTCTTCCAATCCAGAGAATTCGCAAAACAACACGAATATCAGTACTGCTGGACATCAAACGGCAACATATTTGTTCGCAAAGCTCGTGATGAAAAACAAATTCTAATATTATCGGAACAAACTCTGCTGGATCTAAAACAAAAACAATGACTAACAAGACAAGTTTTAGTTAAAATCTTTTTTAAACTATTAATTTTCTACTCTTATCCATCCTGTAAATTTGATATTATTGAATATGCACACAGCCACAAAAACACAAACATTACAACATTCCCTAAACTACATACATTTTACACTCACTCAGCACATATACATACCCTTATACACCTTTATTACACACACACAAGTTCTATACACACTTATTATCTTACAGCATTTACAAAAACTGGAAAAATGTTTAAATTGTCAAATCTTTTTATTGTACTGCTCATGTAAATCAAATAAATATAAATGATTATTATAAACAATATCAATAATGAGCTGGACCTTTTTGAGGCAACAACATCATTCACCTGTAAACCTGAAAATTGCAAACTATACATGAACTCACAAAAAGGTATTACATTGCTACACTTAAATATTCGCAGCATAAATAAAAACTTTGACCAACTACGCCTATTGATTTCCACCATAGATATAAAAATTGATATATTGATACTCACTGAGTGCTGGCTCAGAAAAGTAGCAGCTATACCTCACTTAGAAGGATTTACATCACACTTCACTAAAATAAATCAGAACCAGAACGACGGTATTGTAATTTATACAAATATACATCTATCCTTCAAAATCGATGAACCAATTTTTAGGGACGGTAATTGCCTAATTTGTAAATCAGAAAATAATCTAAGTATAGTAGCCATATACCGCTCGCCGTCCTTATCTAGCAAAGATAACTTCTATAATTTTATAAACAGTCTTAATGATGTGTATAACGCGGTGAATACACGTAACATAGTATTAACGGGTGACCTAAATATTGATATAAGCCCAACATCCACAGATCCACTGAGTGAAGAGTACTTGACTTTTAATGCTTCCCATGGTCTTTTTCGTACACACTCAAGGCCAACAAGGGCAAACTCGTGCCTAGATCACTTTTTTGTAAAAACAGATTGCCCAACTAGTACACTAATTTTAGAATCTTATATTACCGACCATATGCCAATTGTCTTATGTTTGGATATAACCAAACCCCCCTCGCAGCACCATACTCTTAGATCTCGTACATCTTTTGAAGACGTTAAGAAGAATCTTGAGGCTACTGATTATTCCAACATATTGTCGGTATCGGATGCCAACATAGCGTCTAAAATGCTCGTCACCCTACTCTCCACCATAATATCTAAACATACGCGAACCTCAAATATCTCTAGGAGAAGTAAAACCTTAAAACCATGGATGACACCTGGTCTACTTAAATGCATCAGAAACCGTGATAGATTACACACTACATCAAAAAAATCACCCAATAACATGATTTTGAAACTCACTTATACCCGTTATAGGAATTTTTGTAATAACCTTCTTCGTAAATTAAAACTAGCATATAACAAAACCCTAATCGATAAAGCCCGTAATGAACCAAAAGCCCTGTGGAAGGCCATTAGAGACGTAACATCAACCCAAAAAACAAAAGTATCCTCTAAAGAGTTATTAAATTTAAATGATGAACCTGAGACATCCGTGAATACTGTTAACATGTACTTCAGAGACATAGGTAAGAAATTGGCAGACAAAATATGTCAACCAACTGGTACGAATGGTTTTCCCTTGTCGTCACTTAGCCCAAACTGTCCGCTTGATTCACTGTCCCTCTTAGAAGTAAGCATCGCCGAAATTGAGGCAATTATTTTGGAGCTTCGTCCAGACTGTTCCATAGGTTGGGACAATGTCTCGTCTCAGGTGCTGCGACAAAATAGTCGGGTTCTGGCTCCAATAATAACTCACGTATGCAATCTTGCAATAAGTACTGGTGTTTTTCCAGATGTCTTCAAAAAGTCAATAATACACCCTATTTATAAAACTGGGGACAGGTACTGTGTAAATAATTATAGACCAATTGCAGTGCTTCCGGCAATATCTAAGATTTTAGAAAAAGTGTTAAATCGCAAGCTGAAATCTTTTATGGAACAGAAAAAAATACTTGCACCCAATCAGTATGGCTTTCGTTCTGGAATCTCGACCGAGGATGCAGTTTTGGACCTCACAAACGCTATCGTAGATGCAATAGACACAAAAAATAGAAGTTTGTGCTTGTTTTTGGATGTTTCGAAGGCATTCGATGCGGTTCCTGTGCCTATCCTTCTTGAGAAGCTTGAGAGACTTGGGGTGCGGGGATTGCCACACGCTGTATTGAAAGACTACCTTACCAACAGGAGTCAACAAGTAAAAATTGAGAATTATCTTAGTGATGAGACATCTATGAATTACGGCGTCCCACAAGGGAGTGTTTTGGGCCCTACGCTTTTTTTGCTTTATGTTAATGATCTCTGCACATTGCAGTTGCCCTACACTAAGATCTTCACATACGCGGACGATACTGCTATTTTTGTCTGGGGTCCAGATTGGCAAGCGGTGAAGGATCGTGCTGAACACTCTCTCTCAGAAGTCATGCACTGGCTGTGTAAAAATCTCCTAACACTCAACATACCTAAAACGAACTATTTACCATTTTCCTTAAGCAAAAGGACCGACCCTGCCCATAATTTCTCCATTATAGCTCACACATGTACAAACCGTAATGGATGCTCATGTCTTGAAGTTACACCGGTCACACATGCAAAATACCTAGGTGTATTGATTGACAATAGACTAAATTGGGAAAAGCACATTCAATTGGTTACAACCAGAACGAGACGATTGATATACATTTTTCAGTCCCTTCGAGACGTTTTGACGCGAGACAAATTGACTCTTGTGTATCTTGCCCTTTGCCAGTCTGTTATACAGTATTGTATCACTGTTTGGGGCGGAGCGGCTAAGACGCATCTAATAAAACTAGAGAGAGCACAGAGAGCATTACTAAAAGTAATGCTAAAAAAGCCTTATAGATACCCCACAGACAAAATCTATTCAGACTGCAAAGTTCTCTCAGTCCGCAAATTATTTATCCTGAAGGCAATTATTCGGAAACATCGAGATGTCCCCCTTCCAGATCCTAAAAAACGTGTCTCGTCAGCTGTCTGTCCTCGTATAACGTGCAGAACCTCCTTCGCGAGAAAACAAACACGTGGTATAAGTGTGAAGTTGTATAATGAACTAAATAAAAAAATTAACATAGTCGGACTAAGTCGACGTGAAGTCAAAGTAAAAATTCTGAATTGGCTACAGCAACTTGACTACACACAAACGGAAGATCTACTTACTTATCTATCATAAACATACACACGCACACATACACTAGCACACAACACACACACGCACACACACACACGCACACACACACACGCACACACACACACGCTCACATACACACATACACACACCTAGACACCTTCTCACACTTTTGTAATTTGGAAAGTTAAGAACGTATAAGTACATGTAAAACTGCTTCTAAGCATACAACCTATATTATGATTTTTAGCACGATTGAACACTGTTTCCCAAGATACAGGCCACGGCCTAGTTTGGGAATCAGAATTTGTACCAATAATAATATAACCATATAAATGATGTACCCATAAACAATTGTATGAATAGTGTTGTAATTTTAGAAACAAATAAACATTTTTATTTTATTTATTTTTATATAAAATGTGTTAGTCCATATTTTTAAGTCATAATGTGCAAACCGGCACACATAATCTCTTCTATTTTAAAAGTTTCATTTACTATAGTACATAACGCTATTTATATGTTTGCCTAACTTGAAAACTTTACAAATCGGAAAACCGAGACTTTTTATGTTGTTTAAAGTCTATATTATTTTAACGATAAATATATTTGATATAGCAATAAACAAATAATAAATAAATATTTCGGATATTTGACACGAAACATCATCTAGTTTCAAACTAAGCAGAACTTGTGCTGTGATAACTAGACTGACTGATGGAATACTCATATCCATTTTTTTTGTAAGTACATACGAGTACATATTCTACATAGAAAATATCCAAACTTCGAAACAAATATTTGCAGAAAATACAAACATTTGGTCCGGCCCGGGAATCTAACCCGAGACCTCAACCACAGTAGTTGCATTCACTACTGCTGCACCACTGAAGCAGTTAGCAATAATACTATTCAGCATTAATCGGTGATAGTCAACGGTTTTTGTACCATTTATCACTTTCTTCCAGGTGGCATTGGTGCTCAAGCTATGTATACATTTAAAATTATTGGGTTATTATGCGACTGTGTTGCTTGGGTTGACATTATTTTAAAGTTATTCGTAAGTCACAATTTTTATTGAAATAGTTTTCATTTCGATACAGTTGCAGTTTTTACCTAAGTAAATAAAATAAAAAATATGAATGCAGAAGGATATTTTTCACTCTTTAATAATTAAAAGCAATAATTAGAGGTATGAGTACATTATCCGAGATCCGTGGCTGCTTTTCCTGTTCACTATAAATGAGTAGGAGGTTTTTTCATATAGCAGAGCATTCATAATAGTTCCCAGTTTTTTAAATGTATTTATGAATCGATTTTATATGAGACTAATTACAAGACTTACGTTTTCAGTTATCCATTTTATAAATTTGTAACGTTGTCCAATTTGTTGCGTAATTAAACGTTACTTCCTTTTTTTAAAAAAAAAACAACGTCCGCATTAGGAATAAATCTTGTGTCGCGGGGAATTTTACAACCATACAAGAAACAAAGAACACTGAGACTTGGAACAACAATTTGTGGATCACACAAAGTCTTGTCCCATGTGGGGTTTGAACCCACAACACTCAGTGCAGTAGAGAGCGTCGTGGCGACCGCTTAAATCACTAGGCCATCCGTGCAGTCGAACTTTCTTTTACTTTGTAACTCAAACAACCCTATTGGTCTAGCGGTTAGTGCATGCGACTGCCCATTAAGAGGTTTCGGGTTCAATTCCCAGGTTAGGGCCCAAAAGTGTTTTTGAGTTTTTCCTACATGAAAATCTTAATAATAGTCCGGCTGTTAAGGTGACATGATATAGTAATATGAAAGTTGGCGTGTTTCACACCCGTGACCCGGAGAGCAAGTTAAACCGTCGGTCCTGGGTGTCCTGAATATCTATGATAATCGTTATTGGGAAGTCAGTGCCTCCAAATATACTGATTACTAATTCAAACTTCGAATTTAGGATCACGGAGGTCCGTTGTCAGTCGCTCGTTGAACGAGTTACCGACCCAAACTAATCGTGGGAATAATAAAGACCACATTTGTGTGATTCTCAAATTCTTGTTCTGAGTCTGGGTATTCCTTGCGTCTATTTCATGTATGTTGGTTAAGTTCTTGACATAGGATATATTGCGAAAGCGGCAGTTGTCTTTGAAAATATAAAATTAAAAACGATTTATTTGCAATACTTTATTTAATACTTCACTTTTAGATAACATATCACAACAATCACGGCTTACTTATCCGGGACAAAGGAAAGTGTTTGTTAAATTATTTAACCAAAGGTTTCTTAATGGACATCATCGGTGTACTACCCTGGTTCGAAGTATTGAGATTACTAATGTCAAAAGATATTGATTGGAACAACGCCTTACTGATAAATACATGCAGCAAATTTGCACATATTTATATTTTGTTTGCGTATTTTGATTACATCAGCGATCTACCGACCGTTAACGTTGGATATAGGGTTTGTATGTTATATATTTAATTTGTAATATATGTGTCATAGTTGGGTAACTAGACCCAACAGTTACAGCACATATAATTACATATTTAAAGTAAGTCGGATAACTATTGCTTTAGTATTAAAAAGTACGTACGTTTCACAGAACACTTAAGTGGGACTTACCGATTGCTCGTTCTACTTTTGCTCGATAATATTGTACATATTAACTATCTTATACACAAAGCATCCTATACATTCTTCTTTTGGGGTTTTCTTTATCAGTTAGGTTTTTGATTGTTGTGTAATATACTTTTCTTTATATTCAGTCACAAAGAAAATAACAATAACACAATTTTCACAATAAACACAATTTCAATTTTATTGTAACTTTTAAACTTATGGAAGAGACTGAACTCCACGACACGGAGAATCCTAGTTATCCTAGTAATCCTAGTACTAATAAAATGTGTATATAAGTTTTGTTAACAATAGTTTGTAAGAACAGATAATTAATATATTAAATAATACCAGAACATCTAATTGTAATCATAAAAAAATCTTAATAACTTTTATCCTTACTGGTAGCGGTGAGCGGAGAAAAATTTAACTATCCTTTCTTATGTGATCAGTACAGATATATGTAGTAGAAAATTCCATACAACTACTGCATTAAAAAAATATGAAAAACAGATAATTTCAAAGCGTGATTCAAACTGTGTTCGTCTAACTTGCTTTTGTAAAGAACATTGCCAGGGCATCTTCATAGGCAATACACAGTATTTTTGTAGATGAAGACCTAGTGAACGATATTTTGCTATGAACTTCAAAATATTTGAGTCAGTCAACAATCGTTTCAAAAGCGTTTACCACTATTATTCTTACATTATTATTTGATGTCCAGTCAGAAGTATAGTGAGACCCTCAGAGCCTCACTTTAATAGCTTATTTCGTTTAGCAATTGCCCATACTAAGTCCTTGGATTTTTTTTTCTATATTAAAAAACTGCCAAAGTCACTCTACTCTGCCTTATGGAAAGTATGAATAAAATCCAAGAGTTATAGTCACCATACTCATTTCAAATGCAAACAATATATATGTACAATACAATATATACAGTAGACAAACAGTATGGGAATAAGAAAATGGATATGAGCAAGATCTTTCATTTGTAGATTATAAAGTGGCAAGTTGTAAATATTCTAATTGTGATGGGGGCTAGTCATTATTTGATGTCGCACTGTGTAGATTACAACTTCGATATCGATGGAAATCTGATTGATATGAAATATCAGAATACATGTTGGATGCCTCAAATTTTCTCTTTGCCAGAGAAGCTTGATAGTCACTCGATACATTTGGTAAGATTTGTACATGCTCTTTTTAACTATTATTTCGCTATAGGTTTCTATCGTGTCTTGCAGCATTCTTAAATTGATATAACTATCGAGTAATGAAGATGTTTCTGCCTTGTACTCGATTTGATTAGTGTGTGTGTATGTGTTATGCAGCAAAATGAGCGTAATGAGCAGCATTCTTGGTATTAAGATGCAAGTGAAGCAATAATGTTAAACGGTTGCGTAATAGGCAAATAAATATATCTAAAAAGTAAGATTAAGGAAAGCAGATCGAACATTTACACTTGTTACCTTTTAAAATAATAATTGCAATATAATATATTAATATTTTGTCAATAAAACATGTTTTCACTGGCTGAAATATGTTAATACAGTTCAACATAATTGCTCGTCTTAGCGGTTAATTTTTTCAAATGTCCTGCTATTCCAGCTCAGTTATTTCAATTAATACAGTATAAAATAGTATACTAAAAACTTAACATAATGTTATTTTAGTAATAATACATTTCTTGATTACAGATCTCTACTCAAAGTATATATCTAGCAGAGTGTAGCATGATGTCAAAGAACATCGGTGGTTTCATGCCACATAATGCAACGTTCGGGATATCTTATGTGTTAATTTTCCTTGGCGTCATATGCTGGTTAGAATATAAAATTACTACTCTAGTGTGGCGTTAATTATCAGCAGATTAATTGTTTGGGCGGTTACCTCACCACTTTCTACTGCACTGCAGTGTTGTGGGCTCAAACCCCACATGAGACAACACTTTGTGTATTGTACGAATTATTGTTGTGAGACTGGGTGTTTCTTTTATTCGTGTAAGCATGCATGTATGGTTGCAAAGTACCCTGGGACTCGGAACATTATTACGGTAGCAGTTGTCCTTACAACTAAAAATGGTGAACAGTTTCTGGTACCAAGTTTCTTGCGACACAGAGGCAACAGTGCAAGTATTAAACTTCAAGTTAATACAAGTATAGCAGTTTGTCGAGCAATTTCTTATTTAACTGTTTATATATATATATATATATATATCCTATATATTTATGTACATTAAGAGCGTGTGGTTAAGCGAGAATTCATAAAAAACTAGTATGTTTAAATCAAATCTAGATTTGCTTTTGTTTAACTTATTCGTGAAAACATCGAGACGTACATTTCACTCTTATGTGTGCGATAAGTTTCATTCATGACTTTCCTAAATGTATTTATACTGGGTCTTCTAATTTAATGACTGTTTTAAGACATTATTTTTAATGTTCAAGGATCGTGACATGCTACACTCTATCGATATTAGTATTAGCTTGTCGGGAGAATACGCTCTTTCAGTATGGAGTCGATAGCTTGGATGCCTTTCTAAGAAATGAACGCGTAGAAAAAAATGTGATTGATAAAGCTATAGCTCATTTTCGGTACTGCTGGATGAGGTAAGCTATTTATTAAACTTTTTAGAGGATACCGATAGTAACACACGGGTAACTATTAGTTTTGTTATGATTTAAGTTCATAATTCATCATAGGAAGTTCTCTTAAAATATTTATGTATGTAAATCAAATATGATGGAACTATTTTTTTTGTTATTTTGTGAGATTAGTTAACTTTCAAAGATTTTTTAATACTTATCCAATAACAGTTATTTAAATCAGAGTGATTGTTAATTCTAAATGCTGATACCAACATAAATATATGTTTTAGAATACATTCTTTTACAGGACCAAAGGCATAAATATACAAAAAATGTTGAACAAGCGCATTGGATTGATTTTTGGGCAGGATTTGACTTATGCCTGTTTCAAAACGTATGTGAAACATTCCTTTTTCTTTGTGTACATAAAATGATGTGCGACAGTCATCAAAAAAAAAGTTTCCATTGAGGGACCACATTTGAATTTAGGGCTCTTGAATGCAGTAGCCTTTAGCCTAAACAATTGTAAGTCCAGTCTCTAGTTTATAAAAGTAGCCATTCAAAAGTTGCAGTCGGTCAAAGCAGGTCACCTTAATTATGACTGATTATGACTGATTCACATCCATTTCTTGTAACCTAGTAAAAATTCACACCACGCCTCACCACTGGAGCAGCTGACATTCAGCTCAAGATTATCGAGCAACTGCTATAAGTGACTACTGTTAATAATAGATTTGTGACACTGATTCAGTAAATATGAACTTTACTCGTTCTTTGCGTGGCCCATCAACCGTTCACCATTAGTATAGTTTGATTGAAGAGCACACTGCAATTTTGAATGTTTATATGGTTCTAGTGTTAGTAAAGAATCCTTTTAAAAATTCAATCCCTTAAAGGCAATCAATTAAAAAGCAATTTGCAAAGTATTTGGGAGTTAAATTAGTAGATCTGGTAATTTTTTTTTAGTAGCGGCTACTCTAGTAAATAGTACAAAAAAATGTGCAGTTTTGTTTAAAATAGTAATCACATTCCTGTGAACTACTATGACCAAGGTGCCAAGCACCACAGGATTTCCTTGAACAAATAAAAACACTAACATATATTCAGTAAAATTGAAACGAGTTATGCAGAAAACAGCCATGTGATCGAAATAAAAACTCAAGATATTTGCATTTTTTTTGTTGTAAAAGTGAATTCGATTTTGTACTTTTCTTTTTTAAACGAAGATATGAACTAGTAAAACTGATTTAGATTGCTGACTTAATACTTTTGATATAAAAAATGCTGGTTGGCTGGTTTTTCCATAAATCACTTTTGAACTCAAAAATTATTAACGTAAAAGCTAACCATATAATATGGCTATTTCTAATAAACATCAAGCGTGAGAATTAAATCGATAAAACAACCGAAAATATTATTGCCGTTGAATAAAACCCTGTTTTATTTACCATTGTAATAAAATTAATTACATTTAGGATACCTTCGTACCTAATAAAGATTTTATCGTCTTTTAATCTTTTCATTTGAAAAATAAATTAATTTGATTATCTACTACATAATAGGTAAACCTTTTAAATGCAAGGCCACTAAGTCATAAAGAATAATATTTAAATTATGTTTTAAATTGACTTTGATCAGCAATCATATTTATACATGCTCCTCATGCTGAAGGTTTCAGCTCATGCTTCTGGAGGTATTCGTTAGGTAAACTTAAAAGTTCTCGAGGTGACCTGATATCTGTACCTCTTTTTTTCTTATCCTGTGCAGACATCCCTCGGGTACCACGTATTGGCGGTGATGTCGGACTCGAAACGACCGAAAAACCGTACGTCGTCTTAGGTACTAGTAGACGGAGGAATCAAATGTACCCTAAAAATAATACCTCTAGCATTGGGCGAAGAATGCGCCTCACGATAAGATAAAGATTGTGAACTTCTTAATCACAATGATATTTTAAAAGATAGCGGAAATGTTACACAAAATTTAGTTTACAAAAACAGTAAACTAATGCACACATTTTAAATACGAGTAGTGCAATATCATATTACTTTAGGTGAGTCGTTAAGGTATTGGAATTTAATTATCACGAGTGAAAAGAAGGTAAATAAATAGGACTTTACCTATACGAGTATATATATAATATATACAATATATATATAATAAATTGTCATTACACAACACTGGTCACATCAAATCAAAATATTCTTTGCGTGGCTAAGAATTTTATTTTTAAATTAATTTTATTTGAAAAAAATGTGGCATTACCTTTTATGTTAAATATTCGAATAATTGTGGAATATGAGGACCGTCGTGGAAGCAACGTGGCACAAACGGCACGAAACATCAACGACGTTATAGAGCAAACAGTACGGACGAACGCACCTGTTGTTGGTTAGCCCGCTTCCGTTCTGGAAATTTCTAACTGAAAGTGAAATATGTAGTCGTCCGGAAACTTTGGTCAGCACTGATAAATTAAAGATCATTGTGGAAGTCAGTGAAACTCAATCTACCGAACTAGCAGCAGTTTTCGACGTAAGCATCAAGACAGTATTGGTACAATTGCATTTAATTGGCAAGATAAAAATTTGACAAATGGGTGCCCAACCACCTTAGTCATCGACGGCGCAAAAGTTCACATTAAGACGTGCCTTGCACTGCTCAATAGGCACATAAACGAAGAAATTTTAAACTTCATTGTTACATGCGAATAAAAAGGGATTGTATTCAACAATCACAAGCGCTCAACAAATAGGTTGGATTCTGATTCAGTGCTTTAACAATGCCCTAAAAGAAAACTTGCGCCTGGAAAAGAAAAGTCTAGCACCGGTGTGATTCATTTTGGTCTCATACCATACGGGATACGTGTTACTGTGGATGTAGATGTTAGGATGAAGAATTAAACACAATAGTCTAGAAGCTTGCACTTCTCCGACCAGTTTTGGTCTATCACTCATCTCCACTGGTCTTACACGGCAACACACGACCTCATGCTGCACAGTAGACGGTCTCCAAGTTACAAGAATGAAGGTTAAAATCATCCACCGTACTTACCAGACCTTGAACCTATACTTTACCGGATTTTGGATAACTTCTTGACGGAATAAAATGCAATGTCCGAGAGGAATAAAATGCAATGTCTGTCTAACTGATTTCTTCGAGAAGGACATTAATAAACAGTCACTGCGTTGAAAAAGCCACATTGTTTGCATAGGTGATTACTTTGACTAAAAGAAATAAAAATTAAATAAACGTAACTTATTTCGTAGAAATTAAAATTTTCTTGCATAATATGTATCTGTTCAAATCTGTCGATGCCATGTGACATTGAGGTAATGTTTGTCAAACCTAGTTTCATTTGTCACTCGCAGGGTATGTAGGTATAAGATATTTTTCTACTTTTAAAACATCATTCCTTATAACATGATTTTATTAAATTTCAACACAAATAATGTATTGAAAAGACACAAATTGTATAAAGAATAGGAAAAGATCAGTCAAATTAGTATTAAAGGCATCCAATCATCACTATATGATTTTCATTAAACAACCATTTCTTAATGACTGCTTATAACAAAACTAGAGAAACTATTGGTACTTACATTTTACAACAAACAGCCACATACGATCGCTAATGTGTGCAATTAAAAATGTTTGATTAATATTGATTTTGTTTGAATTTTACATATCGATACTGTATTTTACAAATTCAATCATTAACATGGCTGCCTTTGACGTTTTGTATCGCTTAAAATAACTTAAATATCGTTTTTACAAAAGCATTTAGTATAACTGTGTTTGTAACTCATAAAGCACCCAAATAGCGACATAGTTGTTTTCTGCATAACATGATCCAATTTGACTTGATTTGTTTTAAATTTTTCATTTCAGAATCATTATTTTAATTTATGATTGAGAATGCTATTTCACAGAAATCATAATATGCTAAATAAAATTATTCTAATTAAGAACTCAAGCAATCGTGGCAAATTTACACAAGGGTACTCTTATTTTTTTACCTAACTTGACTGGGCTAGAGAGCATACATTTTTATTACGCTATATGTATAATGAAAGTCCTACAAAAAACACTTTTATACACACTTTCAACTGTCTCATTAGTAATGTTTGAATGAAAAAGTTTAGAATTGCGTTGAAAATGATCAATGCAGTAAAAAAATATGTAATACTTTTTATTTTAATTTCCATTAGCCTTTGTTTTCTATGTTTTAAGATATGTCAAATATTAATAACACCAAACATTCCTTAATTTTTGTTTCTTCGTAGAAATTTGATTACTATTTAAACTAAAACTGTGCATTTTTGATACTACTTAGTAAAGTAATCTTTAGTAAAAGAATAAAATAATGAAAGGTAGACATGGACCATTAAACTGCCAAATGGTATGTAAATTGTTTTTTTTTTATATGACAAGCGTTTCATTTGAGGGAACTCTTTTAATGGCTTGAAACTTTTTGAAAGGTTTCTTTAACAAACCAAAAGTTGAAGTTACTTGGGCACTCAGTTATTGCGGCTTTAAGACTCGTTATGGAAAAATGACCACTGGACCCTCATACCGGCTGACACAGGTGATCACTGGATAAGGATGCATCTGATCACCTGTGTCTGATCCGCTAGGAGCTAACGCCTGAATGCCACCACTTCGATGGCCGAACTTTGGACACGGCGCTCCGTTGGAAGAATGTCCGGTGTGGGTGGAACATAGATGTGAGTTCGTGACGGCCATTGGAATGGGGATTCCTTTGTTCGGTAACATGATTGCAATCATGATACCGAGCGAGAGTATTTGGAACTCTATCGTCTCTTGCTGCAAAACAAGTTATCTTTGTGAAGGAGATAGTGAAGCGGGACCGAGGGAGGTTTAGAAATCTCCCGGACCACCAGGCCTAGGAATGGGTCTGGTACCGTAGACGATTCAGGTACTGAAGATCGCAGAAGGATCTCTGTCTTCGATAAGCCCAAGACTGACGATGATAGATGAGACCATCTGTCACCGCGCCTTTCTTTGTCTTTCAAAATTAACAGCATGTAAGCAACAAAAAAAATAATTATATTCTAACTTTATAAAAACCAAGAAATAATTTATTTTCGACTTAATAATTAACGTTAAAAAGTGTTATCTTTTATGAATATTTTATATTTATGCACATACATACAGGACATACTCTGTTTTGGACACATTACTCAATGGTGGAGAAGGTATGCAAAAACAACTAGCAAGAATTAGTTACATCAACTACTTTCTACCTGGACATGAGATAATGAGAGAAATGGATCTCGTAGCTGACTTATTTGTGGTACATCGCGGAAGAGTTGTTTTAAAGAAAGATGGAAAGAAAATCATTACACTTACTAAGGTATATTGAAGCCTATCGAAGTCCACAGCTGAACATCATATTAACAACCTTCCATAGTCTACTGCTGAACATAAACCTTTCGAACGGCATACTATTTGGTTCGATCCTTGGCTCCTCACTTCCAGCTCTTTCCAGTAATTTTACGCAGATCTTAAGTCCACTTGACCTATGAACATCCTACACTAGGTTTACCGAGACGTGGTCTGCATTCGATTACACGTTAATCTCAATTGTTATCGGTTCTGTGGCCAAAGTAACCAGACTATTGTCACTTCAGCTTGCTTATCCTATAGACCATGTCGATGATCTTCACCGATACTTAACCTTTACTTAACCTTCTACGTATGTGTCAGGAATTAGATAATCTGCTGATCTAATTCCTAATACGATCCTTCAAAGAAATACTGAACATAGCTCTTTTCATAGCGCGCTGAGTGACTTTGAACCTGTAAACCAGCCGTACCGTAATTGTTCACGTTTCAGCTTCTCTTTATCTGCTAATTCTAGACTTGGATGGATATAGTATGGGCTTTGTATTGGGTAGGTGGTTTGAATTCGTTGAGTTTTCGCGCAAGACGGTTTACGATGACTCTTTATAACAGTTTGTCGACGTGGTTTAAAAAAAGAAATGGATAGTTCTTCAACATGGTGTCGTTGTCTTTTTTGAAGAACACAACGATCATACTCCTACTTCATGCCTCTGAAGTTTTCCCCTTGAAAACGACAGCGTCAAAAAGCTTTTGGAGCTCACTATAGGTTTACCTCGAACCTTTAGCAAGTCTGTTGTAATGTCATCCTCTCCACAGGTTTTGCCATTGTTTAAAGGCCATCTTACTTTCGCCATTGCTGATTTCTAGTTCTAGGCTCTGAGTCTTCATTTTTTGGATTAGGTCGAGAAACATGTAAAGCATAGTATTACCGGTCATAGAAGGTTTCCACTTCCGAAAAGACTACAACAACAATTTCTCTACTTTCTGTGGTCAACTTCGTCCGGTGGCTTCTTTCAAGAGACTGTATGACATTTATAATCCCCGATCTTGTTTGTTCATTCTTTCAATCCAAAAAGTTTTGGATAACCAGATATCGTGTTGTACGAGCTTACTGATCTCTTGGTTTAGAGTCCGCTTTGTCGACAAAGTAACAGGTGGATTTTCACGTCGTTCTTTCATTATTCCAAGGATTCTTGCCGAAAACTTCGACTTTCTGTCCTTAGTCTGCATTTCACGATAGCTCATTCCTTCTTCTTTGAGGATCCGAATCACATTTCCGAGATTTTAGTTTATTTCCGAAGTTTTAATTTAGATCTGTTGTGGTTTTCACGACAGTAAATCGATTTTCCAGGTTTGACTGGAACTTTTTAGATCCTATTATTACTTGCAGCAATGATGGACGGAACCTAGGTTTCATCAAACGGGTTCTTTTGGCCATTTCTTGATAAAAAAGTTCATTAAACAGCTTCTTCCGTTCGAGAAACTTGACGAGCATTTGTTTCCTATATGTAGTTTTTTTTAGAGATTTCTTTGTCATATATACAAATCCTTGAAGAATACAAAGGAGATAGGCATTAGTTGAGGAAATTGAGAGTTCAATTTGTAAGAAAAGTTGTAAAGCAGGAAAGTAATTGAATTGAATGTATTCTCAGGAAGTTTAAGCCCTCTAACAGGACCGTTTTACTTCTGTTTTTATTTACGATCTAATTATGAAATTGTTTTAGGGAGACATATTTGGCCAACTAGTCGGTACGAGACTACGACCAGTGAAAATTTCTGCCGAAGCTTGTACTCATGCAGATGTTCTTCAGCTGCCCATCAAAAGTTTTCAGGAAATTATAACCGATGAGGTATTATGCGTATAAACCTATACATGTACTCGTATATAAGGTAAACGTCTTTTGTGACCACTTTCGAATTCCCCTTATCAGCTATTTAATGTAAAGTGGTGTTTCACTACATTTTGACAAATATATTTAATTATTTTTGAAATTATATTGAAATATGTTTCATAGTGTGTATGTGTGTGTGTGTGTTTCATTTTATTTTTTTCTAAAAAGGTGAGAAAGACTATCAAGAAAAACGTTCAATCTCAAAATGATTTCCTGGCGACTAGGACGTGGTTCGTGGAAAATCCGTATGACAGTATAGAGTACATTCTTCGATCGAAGAAAGCTATTCACCTTCCCGTAAGTATTTTGTAAATGTTTGTTGTGAGTTTTGTAAGTGGTTTATTAATCCAAAATTATTGCTATTACTGACTGCCGATGGGTTCAATACGCGGGTCGGGACAAAGATTGTTATTGAGTTTTTCTAATTATGGAAATGATTAACGTTCCATCGGATTGTAAGAGTGAGGCATACTATATAACATAGAGTGCATCTATTTACGCACACGTTTGTGTATAATAAAATCTTCTGTGTAGTTGGCTGTTATACAGGTGGCCCTTTGAGACGGCCAAAATTGACTAGGAGTATATTATTGTTGTTGTTAACAATTAGTATTAATACTAAGGTGAGGTAAATGTATTGTAGGTTAGACTTCAGAGTTACGTTAATTTTCTTAATGTTTCCTTTCTCAAGTTAAGAGCCACCCACGCCGTCTTCACATGATGTACTGAGACCCGTACTTAAACTTTTTTCACTGAAAGATTTCTGGTGGGTTTGACTTGCAACATTTTACAATTACCGTCATATTCGAATCAGTTACACAAAGCCTTGATATAGTAAACACCTGAACCTTCCTTATATATCACTCTGTTTATTGGTGGGAATTTCATTGAAATACGTTCAGTAGTTTTTAAATTTATCACGAAGATGTATTTATATTAATAAGATAGACAGAGTAGATGGAAAACTTAGTTTTATTGTATACTAGCTTACCCCGCGAATTCTGTTCCGCCTTATAGGCAATAAATAAGCAGATTTTCAATTTTGGACTCAAATCTGTTTGAACGAGATAAAAAGCATTCTATGTCCGTCTCCTAGTTCTAGGCTACCTCCTCACCAATTTTCAGCCAAATCCGTTCAGCCGTTTTTGAGTTATAAGTGGTTTAACTAACATCACTTTCTTTCATATATATGTATTTAGACGGTGATTTCATCATTCTAATATGTGTTTCACAGTGGATGCCTTATCCTATAAAGGCTCACCATCGAACTTGGTACGCGTGGTGGTTATATTTGACGTGGTTTGTTGGTCCGTGTATCACGGCCTTCATTGTGGTGATACTACCATGGACCGCTTTGCCAAAGGGTTGCGTCCACGGGTTATACTTTTTACTTATACTTTTGGATTTATTACATATAGCCAATGTCGTATGTGAGTTTTATTCGGTAAGTTTTAACATTTTTTATATCACACAATGTTCAGAAAATATAGTTTTCTTTCCTAAAATATTTATATTTTACTTTTATATTGCCGCAAATTTAATTTTATCCATTGTTAATTTTCAATCCTTTTTTCCATCCAAAAATCACATGACATCCTTAAGAGAAATACAAGTTTAATGTGTATATTAGTTTGTTTGTTTTGAGGCATCATATTTCCTTTTCCAATATATGTAAATTCCGTAGAGTTTCCTAGGAAGGCGATGTCCGACAAGTTTCGACTTATAAAATCTTCATATTCAATCGTAGTTTATGCTTTAAACGTTCTAGTGTTCTGGTAAATAAATTTTCTTATTCTTTCTATACAAAAAAAAATTTGATTATCCAAGATGCCCTACTTTTGTCAAAGTTTTTAAAATATTTTCTTTATAAATCTTTAATTTGTAATTCTTTATTTCTTATACTGGACCTTAAGTGTTTAACTTCTTACGTGTTTTACGTATTCAGATGTAGGAATCTAGTACATTATCAAAAAAATATGAAATTGACGCAGAGGTAGGAAAAGAAAATGGACATGAGAAATGGGAAATCAACCATCGTAATAAAGAAAACAATTGCTTCCAGGCAAACCTCATCGTTGAAAACAATAGATGTGTAAGGCGTATTATTGGTCTTGGCATTCTCAAAAAATGGGAATTTTACGTAGACACCTTGTCGCTTGTTATTCCTTTACTAAATATAATCGACTACGACCGGAGATATCAATTGGCGAAGTTATTGAGACTAAAATGGTTTATTGACTTCGAGCATCATTTCTGTCAAGGATTTAAGGTGGGCGTGAATTCGTGACTTTTGGTAATGCCTACACTATGGATCATTCTGAAACGAACTAAAAAGAATATTTATCTTAGAGTATTTGTTTAATAATGTAACAAAAAGACGAAAATCTATTTTAAAGAAGAATGCAATAAGTACGTGTATTTTGTTGTTAGAAGGGAATTAAAGACGAAATTTAAAATTGAATTATTCTATAGTCATGTAGTTGACCATCACAGGTTTTCATTGACAATCTTTCAACGTCTGATTTCACAGACACATCTGAATTTAAAATTCTGACATCTCAAAATATTTAAAAAAATCATGCAAATCTGTTTATTTACAGACTAAGTTGGCCCCAAGAGCTCTTAAAACCGCTATTATATTACTTTTACTTCATATATTTACGTGTGGATGGATTTATGTCGCTTGTAGTGGTAAGATTTGCACCTTTGTGTCTGAACGCGCAGAAGTTCTGATAGAATAAATACGGATATATTCAAAAAGCTTTTAACAATTCAAATAAAATGTAATTTTTAATTGACTAACTAAATTATTCCATTTAAAAACTTGCTTAATATATCAAAACATACCTATGGCTTCTTTTAATTGCCACTAAGAGAATTACTAATCTTAAATTTATGTCTTGCAGAAGAGAACTTTCCTTTAGATGTTCCCGATTTCAAGAAATTAAATCTATCGCTTGACTTCAGCGAGTGGACTCATCCTGATCTCAGAAAAGGTGGTAAGTTCATACATTATTAATTCCATGTGAGAAACAAACGAAACCACACACGTGTTTCCCTCCCACTATGAACCGTGTCCTTTAATTGGGGCGTGTAAAAGGGTCTCACGAGGCCGTCATAGTCCACACTATGACGGCCACAACTCATGGATTCTATTTATGCTTTCCATCAGGCAAAGTAGAGTCACTTCGGCAGGTTCGAAAAATAAAATCGATCTGGTATAATTTATTTATTTAGTCTACTACTGCATATTCACAACACAAAACAAAACGTGGCTAAGTTTAAAATACAAATTCTCTATTTTATTTATTCGTGTGTAATTAATAACATTATATTTACTTCGGGCTACTTCTATAAATTACCCAGACAAATATAACAATTTTAATTAAATAAATTTCATTAAATTTTGTTGTTAGATATTATATTTAAAAACAAAAAAAATGTTATGAACAGAAAAACATAACTAAAATAGCATGCTCTATACTTAATAATGCATGTTCAGATATCCACTACATCCGGTCGATGCAATAAAAAATCGGGTGAGCTGTTTTACTGTCTCATTTTTATTGCAGTCGATCGAGAGAAGGCTTTCTCCATTCAGAAACGTGCCTCGTAAGCTATTGGCCGAGTATTTATATTTATAACCTTAACAAAAGGCAATAATTTCTGCAGATAGGTATCTTGGCTATCTCTCGTTTCGAGTTAATCACTAACAGACAGAAAGATTGGCAGACTGATGTGGCTGGGGACTATGTTTTATAATATGTGTATTATAGATTATTAGCACAGAGAGACGTCTTAATATTTTTTTATTTACTTTGTGGTGAATATAAAACAAACACTCAGAATAATGTACAAAATACAGATAAGTATTTCAATTGGGTCACAATAGGCTAGATGACTGTATCGTAAATAAATACCAATGTCCACTTTATTAGAACTAATCTCGCGAAACATCTCGGAAAATACAATTAACATAGTTTTTTATTAATATTACGGATTTCAATGAAATATACCCTAAAATATCTTGTTCAATTGAGTACTTAGTCTAAAACAGTGACGTCACAATTTTATATTTAGTACATTTTCCATACTAAATTGTCGTTTTGACAGATGATAAAAAGTTACTAATTTGACTAAGGTGTCATGTAACCTATTGCAATAGCGACTTAATAAAATGTTGGAGTTCAATGGACATAAGCTGTTTTCACCTTAATCTTGTTTTATAAGCTCATTTAGTTCGTTCAAATGTTTTTGACACATAATAATATTAGTGACCTCAAATATACTGACAACTAGTTCACAACCTTTGAATTCAGTTCGCTCTCAGGGTTGCGGAGATATGATACCGGTTACTCCGTGAGAAACCTGATATTCAGGTAAAACCAGAGAACTAGTAATCGACCCTAAATAATCTTGGGAATATTAAAGGCGAGGAAGAAGCAAGAAGTACGCATTATTAAATAGACAATTAAATTAATACCGAGATTTATGTGTTCATATTACGTGTTTTAAGTTTGTTTGGTCTGTAGAAGATTCGGTTTTGTTGCTGGAGTCAACTTCACGAACGTATAAAAAAAAATAGAAAGTTTTCCAAGTTTCATTTTTCATAAATTTTATGAATAACAAAAGGTTGTGATTCTAGAAAGCCTTAGCATTCCAGTTTCAATGTATTTATCTGAGACAGTTTTTCTTTCTTTACTTGCAGGCTGTGCTCGACCTACAAAAAAAATAATTGAGGCCGGAGACAAATGGCTGCCAGCTTTTGTAGTTCCAGTGTTTTGGCTTAACGATTATATCATTGCAATGACTTTTATTTTATTAATACACACCCATACAAGTATGGATGCCGTGAGTAATTGTATAATTATAATCTCTAAGATTTTATATATTAAATGTTAGATTGGTTTGTGCACGCTTCACGAACTCAAAATTTCTGCATTAATTTAACTGAAATTCTGACACGTTGTTTCTGGAGGGAACCTGAAATAATATGGTCCGGGTCCCCTTCAGAGAAGGACGCCTGAGACCGGCCGCCGGGGTGGTTTTTAGTGTAAACACCACATACTCCTGGCTCTTGCCTGAGTTCCGAGGGGATTTTCCACCCCGACAGCAAGAAAAAAGAAAAAAAGGTACATTCCTCTTTGGAGATAGTTTTTATCTATTTACCATGTAAGTTTTACTCGTCATTTCTCATCATGGGCACAGATAAACGTGCGAGCATAATAAAACTTGTATGTTTTAGGTTTACCTATGTTTATTATTTAAATGTTAACCATGTAGTGTCAGATTAAGAATACGAAGTGTCATCACCTCGAGATGGCTGAGACAGCAAACTATTCAGGACAATCTAACTGCAAAGAGACGGAAAACTTGAAACAAAATTCAAAAACTATCTTTCTAAAGAGAGCCTTATGTCCAGCTTGGAAAGTTAAAACTCTGTTGATGTGATGTGATGTGATTATTGAAACAAAACTATACTACCAGCATCTATAAGAAAGAGAGGCGTAGATCAATTTACGTCATAAATTATTCATTGTTAGTATTCCTAACATCTCATTAATCTCTTCACCCAGGTAATGGCCATCACTATAAACCAGGTGTACTACAAAATTTTGATTACATTTGCACTTTATCTCCTTGATATATGGATATTGGCTTTTACTATCAGTACTGTGTACAGCAAGTTCCGTAACTTTTATCAATTCGATTACTACGTGATGAATTTGATTACTTTCTTAAAAGATAGTGGATTATGTCCGCCTCTTACTAAGGTTGTACGAAAATATACGGAGCAGCTGTGGAAAAAATATAGAGGTATTAACTTAAATGTCTTATTTATATAGATATTTAGTTGTTGGTAGAGTGTAAATAATTATAGAAACGCTAAAAATTGCCTCGGAGGCGCAGTGTTAGTGTATGCGACTGCGATGTTTGACATTGAGGATTCAATTTACTGGTCGGATGTTTGTATGATTTACAAATATTTATTTCGAAGTTTAGGTGTTTTCCATGTATATTAATCAAGAAGTCTCGGGTTCGATTTCGGGATTAGGACAAAGAGTGTTATTGACTTTTTGATTCTATGTAGAAACTCTAATAACAACCCAGAGTTCAAGAAATCATCAAAACGATCTGGTTATATTGAGCAGCGTTTGGTCACAATGACTCAAAATCAATATCTTCAACTAGTAAGTTATGGTAAATGGGGGGTAATGAGTAGAAGGACCCAACAGAAGAGGAAGGTGGCTTGGGCCAAATTACTGGTTAAAACGTACGTTGGGAGAGTAGCCAGGATACATTGAAATAAACATGAGTAATATAAAAATTGTTTTTACGTAGGAAACTGGCTCCCAGAATTAATTTACCAAGGACCAGCATGTCTGCGAGAGGACGTCTTCGTCTCTCTTTATATTCATCATTTAAACAGGCCGTCTACGTTACGTGACCTACCGGACTACTTTAAACGGCAACTTGCCGCTAGACTAGAGAGAACTGTCATATTTCCAGGTTCGTATAATCTTTTTTTACGAAGCTATTGTAAGAGTGGACAAACAAACCGCCGGCTAAATGACTGCCGCTGCTCATAAACACCTACAACTCAAGAGAAGTAAGTATATGACCCCTAGATTTAGGGATGAGGTAGTCTGGTGCTTTGAACTCCGATAACTTACTAGGTGAAAAGCAATAAATGAATTGAATCTATTTTTCTTAGGTCCAAACTCTTTCCTATCTACTAATCTGTTGAAATCGTCAATATCATGATCTTGTATTGATATTAGTGTTAAGTACCTAGAAAGACCCGAAATGTAAGGTAAATATTAAGATAGATTTTCACAAAAAATTTCAAAAATAATCTGTCTTACGACTTTTCTAGGTAAATTTATTGTGAAACAAGGTGACGTCTTCAATGAGACATATTTTATACATGAAGGAGAGGTTGAAAAATGGTCTACTTCACCCGAGTGAGTTAAAATTTATTGTTATTCAAATGAAATTGAATTACATACAACAATGGAAATAGTTAAAAGTAATATGTAACTAATTTCATCTGAAGACGAAAATTAAATAACTATGAAGAAAATAGAACTACTATCCAATTCGGGCTTCTAATTCAAAAGCAAGATTCAAGTAGATACGCGTTACGAAATCATCAATTTAACCTGGGCAGCTGTTATCGGTAAATGAAAATACTAATTACACTATCAGAAGATCTATATAGTGGTTAAAGTATTTACAAGTAAAAAATAGTATCGATGTGTTGAATGATAAGATTATGAAGGAGGAAGAAATGAAAACTATTTTTTCATCTTAAATTCAAATTTGGAAAAAGAACAAAAAAATGAAAAACTTTAACTTTTTGTAAAGACACATAGTAGCTAAATAGAACATTGAAGAATCTTTTCAATGCGATAATATATATTTCGTAGAAGAGGATAAAATAAAAGAAGAATTTTGTTTTTACAGTGGTGAAGAAACATTCGTGTCTTTAATTTATCCCAATGGCTACTTCGGTTGTATACCGGGCTTATTTTCAACCAGTGCTTTTCAGTTTTCGTATTACACCCGCACGGTAAGATGTTTAGCAAGCTTTCGTATTTAAATAAAATAAAACGAAATTGAAATGGTAATCTGTGGCATGTAATGGCAACAATAATGTGCTACCCTATCTAGCTGCCTCTTCCTACATGAATTTGCTAAAAAAACGATTGCTGACAGAATATTTGTAATCGTAACCAATCTTCGTGTGTAAAACTTTAATCTCTAAAATACTCGTAATGAACTGTCCACTACCAAATACATTTGATAAAAATGTATTGCCATTGAATTAATTCAAAAGTTTGGTTGCTGGTATTGAACATTTTTAAAATGATAGTCTATTATGTATTTTAGAAAAACGACATTTTTAAATTACAAATGCATTCACTTTTGTGAGTCTTCATATACATTTTAACAATTCAAATATTTCCCAAGACCTACTCTGGAAAGAAACGCCACACCACAGAGGTATATTTTTTTTGAGTCCATGTGTTCACGGATTTTTTATTTATGTAACATATGTTAAATGTACTTCAAAATCAACAAATTGAAGCACTTGGGGTTTTGGTTTTTTCTTCACATCTTTTGCAAGGGTCGAACAACGCTCACACAACAATACATCGATTACGACTTTAAGTTTACAAATTTAAATTTAAATATACAAATTTTGTAAAGAACATACTGAGTAATTGAATTTAAAACCTAGCCTCTGGCAATACTAGCCGGTAACGGTATCTGAATAGACTGCTAAAATGTATCACAATATTTGCGTAAATTGGTCATATGCGAATGTGCGTAATCAGCAGTAAACTAATTACAGGTGGTCGATCTTGTTTACTTAAGGCTAAAAAACTGGGAAGATTTGTTAGAAGGCTATCCAGAGATAAGGAAGTCCCTTGTTCAAGCTACTAGAGCCTTAAAATATGAAGGGACGAAAGTAGTTCACGGTTAGTGTGTATAAGGAATGAAAGTAAATTTTAAGGCACCCTGCATGCCGTTCTCAAGTCATCAAGTTCTCGCTGTCGTTACTATTGCACTGGTGCAATAGTGCAATAGTAACAACAAATCCATTGGTCGACTAGTATGCATATTTATAGACTGCTAGCTTTTGCACGTGGCTTATCTTGCGTGGAATTTGGTCTGCCTCATTAAGTTTCGTAACAGATCATTTTAAACAAATATACATTTTTTTTTAGTAAAAGGTATCCTATATTACTTCTAATGCCTCCAAGAACATGTGTACAAAATTTCATGATGATCGGTTAAGTAGTTTTCGCATGAAACCGTAACAAACGAACTTACATTCGCATTTATGATATTAGTAGGATATATTTCTAAGATTGGATATATTCAACTGATTTTAAATTTATAGAATTGTCATGAATAATTTAATATTAATTTCAAATTGTTGTAAATTCATCGTTTTACTTTTATTTCAGGTAAGTAGCAAACGAGATCTTGGGGTGTTCCAAAATGTAATAATTATTTGGTCGTCACCTTGATGATGTCTGATTTTAATTTTAAAATATATTACTATGGGTCAAATTTATTTCTTATTTTTTATTTTCCGTTTTTGTTTATCCTGAGTTTCTTTTTACTTTATACAAAACATAATATTATAATACTATATTTTTATTATTTAGTATTGTACTTACATAGTATATTACTGTAAAACGAGGAGATAAAAAAACATACATTTATAATATACATTGATATTTTGTAGATAAAATTTGTATAGTTAAAGTCACTGCGTATCAATGTTCTTGATAGAATAACCGAGTTGTGCTTTGCGAATATATCATCGAAATACACTCAGACTGCACCATTGAAAGGCTGTAATTTAGTCGAGTCACCGACTGATTCATCAATTTATTTTCCTTTAGTATCGAATCTCAATCCACACTGATTGCTAGCTATGAGTTTTACACCGTTTCAAAGAGAAACTTTGAATAATTTTCACGTTGTACGAGACGCAGTAATTCAACTGTGAGATGAAAATTGTGAATTCTTTTTATTTATCGTTAGGCTCACGAATGAATGCGTTGAATTACTTACAGTGATATTTTCAAAGCTACATTTAAATTGAACGATCTTTTGTTTTTATTATAATGATATTTGCATAAGATCATTGTCTAATAATGGCAGATGTAATGAAATCATGGGTGGTTGACTATCTGTTATTGTAGCTATAAATTAGGTGTTTATTATTTGTTATATAGTGACAAAAATAGATTATCAATTTGATTAGTATCTGTGAATATAATATTGTAAAAGGACCTTGTGTTTTGATTCCATTCTTCAGAATTCTATTTGCTAAAAATCGTTCAGTACTTTTGTGAGATTTAGTAATACCTATCAGATCAAATATTTTATTACAGATTTGATTGGAAATTATAAAACTATCAAATAATATCAATGTGATATTCATCTAGTTTTAGAGTGACATGAAACCTAGAAACATGGTTTCCTCGCGATGGTAAATACGGTTCAGTAACAATGACAAATATCTGCCTACGTGAGTGCCGTGTATACGGTAGTGTGTAAAAACACTAGATGAAGAGCTTGCAGTTATTACGAGTTGGATTAAAATAAACTAATTTTTTGTTAGTACGCTTAAATAACGGATAAAAATTTAGTATCTTATTATCATTATCTCAACCGAAAGGCGTCTACTGTTGAACATAATTTCCCCTCAAGGTTCACCACAAAAGAAATTAAGTATCTGCAGTAATTTAAAACTCAGTTAAATCAAATTAATAGTGGTTTACGTACGAGTTTATTGTGGTTCGTTAAAAATATTCTACATTCAATTATCAGAGAAATATGCAGCTTTAAATATTTGTTTATACACTTTGACTGGTGAGATACCTTCAATACTTATGGAGAGTACTCGGTACTTGATTCTCGTTAACTTGATATAAAAAAAAATAGGTGCTTATTTTTTATCGAAATATCTCTAAAAAATAAGTCCGCGCGGTGTCAAAGTATTCCGCAGTTAAATACTGGGCTCTCGGTGTACTGTGTACGAAGTTTACTAAGAAGTTATTTAATATTTCGTTTTTATGTTATTTTATTTCATGATATATGTTCGCATACTATCACGTCCTCAAATATTGAAGGTATCTCACCAGTCAGTCTGTATATAAAGAGTGGTATGAAATGGGAAAGGTAAAACTAGGACAACTATTGGATATTCTTTATTACTTTTATCATGAATACCGAAACTACTTCGTTTATTATTTTTACATTACAGATGTAATGTAAAAATAATAAACGAAGTAGTTGTGTTTTATTCAAATCAAAAATGAATAGATATTCATTTTTGATTTGAATAAAACACAATCTGGACATAGAAGTCTCCTATTGCTTGCCATTCTTCGATTGCCGGCTACTTATATCCAGATCCTGCTAGTCATCTTTCCTAAGTCGTTACTATACCGGGCCTGTTAGTGGCCTATACTACATTTGCCGAGACATGGTCTCCACTAGAGAATTCGTTTACCAACACGGCATTTGTTAATAAAAAACATACTATATTCAAATTAGTTTTTGATCTAGTATATAAGTCTATAAGTATTCTATCAATCAGTCAAGTTATCATAGTACAAGCTCTGCTTAGTTCGAAACTAGATGGTGTTGTGTGTCAAATGTCTGACATATTTATTTATTATTTTTATTTTATTATCTAAATCTCTGTGACAGAATTACAAGTACTCACTTCTATTTAAGAATGTCGAAAACTTAAATTCTGTATCGTTTTAACAAAATAATAACATAGCGTAAGTTTTAACGTATCTACTGCTTTTTAAAAATATCAACACAATTCTGCAGTCCAGCTTCTCGCTTACACAACCAAAAGGTACTAAATGAATGTTACTCTTCATTTGTGTGATGTTAATAGATGTCATAATTCTTTGTTTATTACATCAGCAGTATACGACAAACGCAATACGATGTTCCGATTTATTATTAAATGTAAGTGCTGGTTGTTTGCAGAACAGCCAATAAACGTGGTTTATTGTGGCATTTAAGAATAAAAGAAGAGGGTGCGAGTGCTTTGCCTTTCAGTTTTAAAAATTCGTGGTCTTTGAGAATAAAGGAAATATGATTAAGGCTATTTATTGGTTCCAGTAGCTTCGACTATAAAAGAAATATATATACAAAGAGCATTAGGAAAAATATTTGTTTGTAGTACCAGGTGTTTAGGTTATTTTTTATAGTTATCTCCTAGGCAAATAAAAAATTATTTATAACACTATTGAAAAATCACATCACTATCTCATTAAAAGCCTTTAACAGTTCACTGCTAGACATGGACTTTTCTCTAGAAAGGAGATTATAACCTAATATACTACGCTAGCCAGAATTGGTATACATAGGTGTTTGCTTTAAATATTCCTTCTCTTTGTAGTGCTGTTGTCCTGAGTAATTTGATCCTTAAGTCGTCTCTTCTGAAATCAACCCACCCCTATGGTGGTGATACTCCATATACATAATGCATCACCACATAAATAATCTAGTTGAAAGAAACAGTAACAGAATATTCTTTGTTCACTCAAAGACATAAACCAAAGGAAAAACTATTTTAAGAAACTATAGGATTCCTGATATAAATGTTAATCCATCATACGAATATCAACGAAGGTTATATAGTATTATGTATATGTCATATCAAACTTAAAGTTAAAGATTTGCATAATTTGATTTGCATTCAAAATCTAATGACTTTAAGTAGAAATTTTCGTCAGGAAATCAGCTTTTTCTAATGCAGTGTCCCTCTTTCTCTGTGTTGCTTGTAACGTTGTTTGCAAAACTTGTTGATAGAGCCGATCGGTTCAATCGTTAAGACATGAAATATGAACAAACTCGATTTGACATTTAAAATATTAGTTAAGATTACTACAATAACCCAGTTTCTACTTAGAGTTCGTGCTTATTTTGATGTTATAGAGCTTACAAGATCTAAAGTAAGCTCTCCTTGACTAAGATCACACTATATTCATGATTGGATGTAACCAAAACGGAGTTTTGATGCTTTATTTAATGTATTTTTAAACACCGTACTTAAATGAATTAGACAATACTCAATTAATATAACTTTTGTCTCATACCGGCCAGCCAGAGTATGATGCTGTTACCTGCAGTATTTTCAGATTGATTTTTGACCTCTGTTCCAAGAGAAAAAAAATTACTACCATTTCTAAATCGCAGTTACGACTTAGAAATGACTAGGTAACTATAGGAGAATAGACTATTGTCCGTGTGGTGACTGATTAAAAATACATAGAGTTACCACCCATATTCATCCCGTGGGTGTCGTAAAAGGCGACTACGAGAACAAAGTATGCAAGACAACATCATTACAAAGAGAAGGAAAACAAACCCTATTCCAACCCGTCTGGCCAACGTGATATAGTAGGCCAAAACCTCCTTGCTAAGGAAAGGTCTATGTCCAGCAGTAGACTAATATATGTATAGAAGAGTTGAGTTGCTGTTAACTGTGTATGGCGAAATCCACTTACCTTTAGACAACGAACGGACCGCCTTGACCGAGGCAGTACCACCCTCCCACAGAAGATCAACCTAAAGTGACAGCATCTGTGCTGACCTGTTTCGTTGGTAAGTGCTAGACCGGTAACCCAAGAATGCAGCCGTAACAGTTAATGTGGTAACTGTGTGAGCCTTATACTGCCTCGTCGACTATCATGCCTTTTACGTCCTTAAGCGGGACGTGAAAAAAGTACTTAACTAGGTCACCATAGTGTGGGTCATTATATTACATTTTCTGCATTCAAAATGAGTACGACGACAACAACTCTTGTATTCTATTCATGCCTTCTATCAAGCAGTGTAGTCAATCAGACCCTTAAAAAATAGTCGCCAATCATAATGCTAAATATTCTAACCAAGAGACTAGAATTAAGCATAATGCAAAACAGAATGATGCCACTATTTGTGAGATGAATATTGTAAATTGTTGGGTAAGATTGCTTTGAAGGGTATTAATACACGACACAGGATAACTAATATGGGAACAATAATATAAGATGCCGCTTACAATAATTAAATTAAATAAATCTATCCAGTTTTTCATGATATCCTTAACAATATTGTAATTTAGTCATAAATATACGCTATAAATAAATAATGTTCGAATATAATAATATCTATAATAGATATATATTAATAACGAATTTTTTTTTTGTATAATTTCTAATTAAAATGTTAAAAATCGTATAATTTATTTAGTACATAGGAAACGTGTATTCAAAAGTAACTACAAAAGTGATATTGCAAAACATGAATAACATTTTTATTTACTTAACCTTAAAATTAAATTTACACAAATCCTAAACTACACTTCATTTCATACCTTTACATTAATAAATCATCGGTATATCCAACAAATGTACATTAGAAGTGAGCTGTAACACAAAGAATTACTTACCGCTGCGTCTCAAGGGTGAAGACGGAGCATCTCCAAAATTATACATTTATATTCTCAGAAATAAAGTGTTCATAGAGCAATTTTTTTTATTTTATTTTACTTGCAGTAAAGGAAATGGCTGACATAAATTTAAGTTTAAAATGTTTATACTTTTTTTATTGAAATTAAATGACAGAGCTTTAAATAGATACTAAAGTGTTCTTAAATAGTACTTTATATTATAAATTATTAAGTGGTCAGTCAGGTGAAGAATATTATAAACCAGTTGTACGAGTATTACATGGCACCTAAATCAAGACTCAGAGTAATTTTTAAAGTGTACGTTTACATATACTTGTAAAATTATTACACTACATACGTAAAGTCACGCCCTTCTCCCCGGAGGAGTAGGCAAAGGCATATTAAACGCCCACTTTCGCTTGTGTTTTGGTAGCACGTGTAGTTAGTGAGCCTATAGCTGCTGTTGAACATACAGACTCGGAACAAAAATTTGTGAATCACACAAAGTGTTGTCCCATGTGGGGTTTGAACACACAACACTCGACGTAGTAGTGAGCGGCGTGGCGACCGCTTAAACCACTAGACCAACTGTGCAGTCGTATTACATAACTTTAACACTCATTGAATAGAAACAATTGATATTATAGCAAGTTTAGTAAGGCTTAATATTATCAAAAATAGCTAACTATTAATTGATGATGTTTATGTTTTCTTGAGTTCGTTTTCGATAATCAAATCAAATCAACCTATCGCCATCCACTGCTGAACGTTGAGGGAAACTCCAAGGAGCACCAACAATCCCGATCTTCAGTCAGTCGTTTTCTTCAAGTCGTCGGTCTTTGGCTCCAGTGATCATCGGTTCGTCTGGAGAAATGGCCACCGCACTTCCCACTCCACATGTATCCCCGAGTCCCGTAATCGTAAATGGCGCTGCTATCGGGATTGTGCAAGAGTACCTTGGGCAAACTGTTAAACTTGACCGGCACAACTTCGATCGGGAGGCCGATAAGAGGATTCGTCTGGGCTGGGCAGCATATAGAATGTTGCGTTGTATTTTCTAGTCGCCGATTCCACAAATATTAAAGACCAAAGTTTTTGACCAGTGTGTCCTATCTGTAATGACATACGTCGGGCCAGCGTGGTATAGTAGGCCAAAATCTTTCGAAGGAGAGATTTATACCCGTCAGTGGACTATCAAAAGCTTTTAATGATGGTGATAACTTGTTGACTAGTATCAGGCTTATTATTATATAAATCATCACTTACATACATGTGTTGATGTATGTACAATATAATCGACAGAGATTGTACAATAAAAAATTTACAATGGCTAGAATATTTTTTCGTAAACTAAATGTTAGCACTATATACTGCTGGTGATTTAATTTATTACATTTTTCTTGTATACGTATATAACAACACTCAATCGGTTTATGCTTACCAAAAAAATCCTCAATTGTTACCAATATCTTAAAGAGTTGGTTTTACTCAATAGCATGTGAATCATTCATTGTTATTTTGTTGGTACAAATTGTAGTGCGCCTTGTCTTTAGGGAACGCCTTCCATTAACTCCGCTCCAAATCTATCTGTGTTGTTGAACAAATACTTGAACACATTTCCAGTAATAATGGAATGGTTCTTGTTTCTTGATTCTGGTGGCGTTTGGTGTGGTCCTCTTGTATAATTATACAGAGGTATGCTACGTTCTAATTATCGATGACTATGACATTTATAATAATGACAATGTGATTTTGTTTGTTTGTATGTATGTTTTTTGTAGCTAGTCCATAAATATAAACATTAATGCATCTATTTAGTTTCTAAATACTAAATTTATGGATATATATGGTAATCAACTAATTGAAAAGCAATATTCTTGAAAGTAACGACTCTACAATTAAAAAGAAATATAAGATTTTTAGTTTTAATCTAATCTAATATTAAATAAATAAATAAATATTTCTCGGACATTTGACATACAACGTCATCTAGTTTCAAACTAAGCAGAGCTTGTACTATGATAACTAGACTGACTGATAGAATACTAATGTACTTTTTTTTTGTAAATACATACATATATATATACATAGAGAGCACCCAAACTTCGAAACAAGTATTTGCAGATCATACAAACATTTGGTCCGATCCGAGAATCGAACCCGAGACCTCAAGCACAGTAGTCGCATTCACTACCGCTGCGCCACCGAGGCAGTTATAACAGGATTTCAGATTAAAATGTTATGTATGCCGTTAATTTTCTAATGTGAGAATTGTAACCAAATTTAGTTTAAGTGAAATAATTCAATTAATCCTTAAAGCAGTGTAAAATATATACTTGGCAAGTAATCATCAACTTTGTAACTTACCTCGTAAAACCCTCAAGGCACTTTTACCAAGTAAGGATACTTGATTTTTGGAGAACTTCTAACGAGTCATTCTTCTTCTGACAATGCCTTTCCACTGACGGAAATTTGTCGTCATCTTTGCATATTCTTTTCTTTTGTTTGCCAGATAAAACAGTTCCTCTACGTGCTTGTCCACACTCTAATGTTTCTGAGTTCGATTTTCATCACCTTCCGACGTGACATTTGGCGATTATTTTCTTCTATCATAATTACCCGACTAAGACGATAGTGTGTTATGCAAAATGGAACCCAGATAGCCCACTTTACGCTTTTTGCTTTTTCTTTTTGTAGGATCATTATAATGCAATATGTTTAAAATTGCGTCAAGTTCATTAAACAAATGTTTATTTACTATGTACTAGACAAAGAAGAAGACTGTTCACCAGATGGTAAGTGTCTTCCGTTACCTATTAACACCTGTAACCTTAGCATAGCAAAAGCGATACCGACTTTTTGTGTGAAAATACACCGTTTTTTTAAGATTTGAGTTCGGAATGCCAAATATGAGAATTTATATCTCAGCTCATGTGAGGGGGACAAAATATGTATAACATAAGGGCATGTTACAACTGACAAAGAGTGTGATGTAAAACTAGATACCTAACTGCCATCAAATGGTAAAATTTAAAACAGTGTTTCAATCGATAATGTGACGAGTGGTGACAAGTTGCTCTCCAATGAACGCGATCCTGAAAAAGAGTTGGTTTTCAAACGATTTCTAAATATATTTTACAAGTCGTTCAAATGTAAACAGTAAATGTATACTTAAATGTACTCATGTTTCAATTTCGTTTATTTTTATGTCAGATTACCTCATCATGGTAAATTTTAGACGATTTCTTGTGATTATTAATATCAACCTACTGTTTATTTAAAACAAAATATTTAATGAAATATTGTTTCAGCGTATTTCTCTAACAAAAGACATTTGTGAAAGATTTTCTTAACATATTTTACAGAAAAGTCTTGTACGTACAAAGAATTGATTTATATCGCATTTGTGCCAAAATCTGAGACAAGGTATATTTGTAACCATCTAATTTGTGTTACGCGACACGTACATTGTGTCACCGTATTCTTGCGTGTTAAATTTAAATATGGTTGACAACAGAATCTTTGTGTTATATGTTTTCCTTCAGTGTGTACACACATTATTTTCGAGTGATACCTATTCCATTAGTAATGGATTTAATTTAAAAACTCTTGTATAAAATACTTTTGTATTTATAGTACTTACGTATTATAGACGAACATAGCAAAAGATTTTTATAGTTGTTATCAGTATGGTGGTCCGACGACCTGGTGAAGGTCGCGGGAAGCTGCTAGATGCGGGCGACACAGGACCGGCTGTTGGGGGGCGACTTTGGGGGAGGTCTATGTCCAACAGTGGAGGTCTTTTGGCTCAGATGATGATGATGATATCAGTATGGTACCATAAGTCACTTAACATTGCAATATACCTTTTAAAACTTATTTCACGTGGCAATGACAATAGCAAACTAACCCAAAACTTCTAGTTATTAACCTATTGTAAAACTGTCAAGAAATGAATTTGAAAATGCCCGAAACCACGTAAAACACTCATTAGGGACACGATAATCATTTTTATGTTTGCTCGTTCTATTAGATTGAAGTTTGCCTAAAGACCGCAGTTTCAAAATTTATTGTAACTAACTAACTATAAGTTGGAAACACAGGAATTTGATAAGAAAAAGGTGTAAGTAATTTTTCCTTCAAAAGATTGTGAAATTGCATCAAAGTAAAATGTGTACCATTAGTTTAAGAAAAGAAAATAAATGATTTTCTCTAGAGAAATGTATTTATGTGTATATGTAGGTATGTGTTTCCTTTTATATATGTATATATATTACTAAAATAAAAATCAACCCTACGAGTACTAAATAATTTTTAAATTTTTGTTGTTAATTAAAAATTTGTTGAAACGGATTCTGTGAGGTGTGATTAGTGTGAACAGTTTTATTAAATTCAAAGTTAAGATTTTGTGATATATTTCTCTATGTTGCATCTGGTCCTATAAAACATATAGAAAGAGTTTATAGTTCATGTGTGTAACATGAACACAGTACAGCTACCTACCTCTTGTTTTCTCTTTGTCATCCAGTGGATGACTGATAGAGAATGTCTTAGACATTAAATCTACAAATATACCGAACATGTATGACATGTAAAACTAAATTAAATTACAACAATTTAGTTACTCAAGGCATTTGTGGTCTCAGCACGAGAGATGGAATGCAGTGCGCTTGTGTTTTGTGGCAAAATGCACTCAAGTTTACCGTAATACTTGTGAGTTCTTGTATAGTTTCTTACTGCTTACTTGAAAACTATATCAATGCAGCACAAAATGTTAGAAGTAGTCTTAACTCAAACATTGCACTTACACCTCATACGTTTAAATTCAAACATGTTCAAATTAAACAAAAATAATTGAATATATCTTTATTCACATGACTATAATAAATACGATAATAATATAATAAACTACGGCCACAAAATCTAAGTCAATTTACTATTGACTTAGATTTTGTGGCCGTAGTTTTTCCCTGAGCTAGAGAGGTTACTGTAATTTCAATCTCCCCCTTAACCCTAGAGTACTCAAAAGGCGATTGTATTTCTTGAGTTGTGGTGAAGGGTTAAGAATATACGAGAGCGTGGTATAGTAAGCCAAAATCACCCTTTTGGGAAACGGTCTATGTCCGACTGTGGAGGGAACGGGTGTCATGTCCCTCCGACACAAAGGGAGGATCCTCCGACGAGGCGAGGTGATCTTGCCTGGCGGGCCACGGCCCAACCGGTGATTTTGGGATGTTGTATATATGCTAATTGCGACGCGAATCTCTATTCCGCGACACAGGATTAGTAGTTACTTCGTAGTTCATTAGATTCATATGTTTCGTTCATACTTCGTAGTTTGGTGTATCTTCGCCAGATGGCGCTGTTGTATATTTTTGTTTGTGCTATAATGTGGAAGTCGCCACACTAGCTATGGACAATTAAAGACTGTTTATGATAATGATGTTTCTTGCGTTGTAGGTGTGCATGGGTATTGATAACCACTTGATCATTTATACTTGTCTCTATAAATATATAGCGAAAGAACCTAGTGTTTATGCGCGTAAAACTCTAGTATTTTCCAAATGGATAACATATTTAAAAAGGTTCTGCCATTCTTGCATTAGACACTTTTCAATTAATTTAATCACTTATATGTATGGATGTCAATTAAATGAAATGCTAGTTACTCAGAACTTTGGTCTTTACCTGTACACTTTGGAAAATGAGAGATTAGCAGAATTGAAAATTTAGATAATTAGCAAAGATAATTAGCAATTAGGTAATTGATAAACTCAGATCTTAACTTTTTTCATGATTCATTCACTGTTCAAGAGAAATATGATGCAGTACTAAATCTCGTTGTCTCTTGTGGAACTAAATTTATTTTATTTTACTTCTATTTTTTTTTAAATAATATGTTTTATTAAATTTGCCTTAAGTATGTTTTATGTTCAATTAGTATTTTCTTTTAAATTTGGTATATAAAAATGCTGAGTACATCAATAATAAATATAAAACAAAATAAAATAAATATTTCAGACATTTGACATACAACATTATCTAGTTTCAAGTTAAGCAGAGCGAATTAGGGTATGATGTGCATATTTTTCTTTTTTTATAAACGATTTAATTAATTATAGTTATGTATATATGTATGTATGTATATCTACTGGTATGTATAAGTAGTGGTTTTATATTTATATGTATGTATATGTATGTATATATAAAGGTCGCTAATTATATTTATCAGCAAAGACTTAGTCAAAACTCATTGCATCGTCAACTACTACTGTCTCTCCGAAACATATTGATCCATTCTAATATGACCTGGTAGAGACTGCTTTTAATAATAATTGTCAGTGTGGTAACGGATTAAGAATACATAGTGTTACCACCTCTATTCATCCCATGGGTGTCGTAAAAGGCGACTAAGGGAACAAAGTATGCAAGACAACATACAAAGAGAAGAAAAACTTGAAACAAACCCTATTTCAATCCGTCTGGCCAGCGTCGTGTAGTAGATTAAAACCTCTCTTGCTAAAGAAAGGCCTATGTCCAGTACTGGTCTGTAAAAGGCTGTTGATGATGATGATGAAGAGATTGCTTTTGGCAATAAGGCAGCCATTTGTACAGTATACATTGTATGTATAACATTGTATGTACTCTCTTGTGACACGGCAATACGGTGTATAAATAAGGAATTTTCTATCTGTCTATCTAAGCCAACTCTGTATGTTGTGATGGTCCACCCTAGAAACCTAGTGCGAGTATAGTAATTTTTCGGTTATTTAATGAAGTATGACTTTACAAGCCAGCACCCTCCTATGTGGAGGGAGGTCTAACGCTCCTCCAGAATCCGCGTTAGACTGTAGAACTCGACACCAGACTGGACATTCTCCCACTGGCTTATAACGATTCAAATAAATAATAAGAAACCGCGATAAGAGGGAATCAAAATGAGAGATTATGAAACAATTAAATATATTTCTGTTGGTTGTGCTTATCACTCTTCCATCTGTTGTGCACTTAAGATTTAGGTGAATTAACTGACTTAAACTCGAGGGGGCCCGGAACGCTAAGTCAAAACCTTTAACTCGCTTTGACAGGTGTATTCAGCTGTATACGACCGAAGCTAGCGCTTTCGCGCCTCCGCCCCGACGTGGGACTCCAACCCATCGGTTTCCTGTGTACTCAACCCGCTATATGAGTTGACCCGCCTACTGACCCCCGTGCATCCGCCCCTTAAGACCCCTAGCTCTCAAGCACACGGCACACACCCATACACGCTGTAACTACAATATAAATACACCACAAGGACAGATCACCCAGATATAATCGTGTAACGGAACCGTTCCGGCAATCAATCGGATGGCTCCGTTCGATCGTAAATCGGCTTTCCACACCGCAGCGACTTATAAAGAGTTCTACTCATTATCTCTATCAAAGGTACCGATAAACCAACAGTAATGCTCAGCGAGAAATAATAGAGAGATATCATCTAATTATTCAACGATTATTACTATACTCAGACCGGCATATAAATACATATAAATCACACACAAAAAAATATATAAGTAATACAACTCTTCTGTTGCAAAAAATTTGAAATCTAAATATTATTTTATTTGGTACCTTACAACACTTTAGGAATCGCACGAATCTCGGACACCTTTTTGGTTTTAAACTGACTTCAAAAAGGAGGAGGTGCTATGTTCCACTGTATGTATTTTTTTTAATTTGTTTTTATAGTGCAATGAAACTTTTTAGTCGCACTGTAAAAGAAACGAATAACAATATACCTACATAGTATTAATGTTTCAAAAAGTTCTCATAAAACATAGCGCTAGTAAGGCTTTATATTATACGTACACAAACATCGCTAAACATTGCAAACCAACATATATCTGTCTTGTATGAACAAATTAATGTAATAGTAAAAAAAATCATGATCAACAAGTGAAGCTCCAAAAATTTACAAATATTGAACAGACACGCAGACTTTTTAAAAAAAAATAGAAGTCATAAAAGTCGACTACGTGGGGAAAATAATATATTTAAATGACTTACCTTCATACGAAGTAATCTACAAAATATCTCAATATACATTAAATTTCATGAAAAAATGAACTTGTATGTAATTGAAATGATTCTTTTTATTAACCTCATCGCCCATAAAACGGCTGTAATGAAATACTGAACATTTTTATTGCTACCATAATAGGATGAAAAATTCACAAAGCGGAATTGCTTTTAAGGAAATATCTTGAGTTCACACTTTCACGGAGGATGAGACAACTGAGATATCATTACCAGGAGAAGTACCAGAGCTAAGATAAATGGGACTGGATATAAAAGATGCTGTTCTAAATAAAATAAGACCGTGCAGTTCTGAACGGCAGAACCGGTTAATGGTTGTAAAGTGATTTAGAATAAGTTTGTTTCTTTCTTTTAAATTGGAAAACTGATAACTCAAATGATGCTAAGCTTGATTGGTTTGACAAGCTACTCAGACTTCAGATCCATTCAGAACTTAGCCTCTTAAAGTTTACAACAGAGCAGAAGTTTTGTTTTATTTCATCAACAGGTTTCAACAATCCACTGTTGGACATAGGCCTCCTATTAAAAAGGAAATTTGACCCTATTGTACCACCGACTAGATGGATTGCTATATAGCTTATTTCAAGTTTTTCCTTTCTTTGCAATAATGTTGTCTTGCACATTTTGTTCCCGTAATCGATACTTACGACATCCATGAGAAAAATAAGGATGGTGATACTTTATGTTTTTAATACGCAACTACATGAGTTTTACTTATTTTTGAAGTGAAAACTTCTTTAGGCGCGTTGAGCGTTTTGGTAGAGGGTAAAATCCTCGGTTCGCGTCACCGACATGCTAATGATAATAGTATATCTATAGCTATGGAGAATATGATATTATATATTATATATGAAATTTATTATTATTATATATTATATATGATATTATATATTATATATAGCTATATATGAAACATAAAAAATTTCATATAATTTTTGCATATAGTTTTAATTACTCTCAACTTAATAGTTCCGTTTTCACTTCTATCGGCAGTCCCACGACTGCTACTGTTTTTTACTAAATACTTGTCTATTTTTTTAAAATAAATTTTTACTTGATTGTCTTGTGGTTTGGTGGTTGGTGACCCTGTTTTTGAGTATTTTGCCCACCCAGGACAAACAATCGTGTGTGTGTTTGACGAGTATGATCGTTTGTGCTGAGTCAAATTTAATTTATCTAGGAAATCTATGTATTCAGAAATATATAGATAAGCTTATCAACTTTCAGGTTACAATGGCACAGGTTTTGCTTAATTTGAGGTTAGATGGGAGAGATCCCTGTGAGAGATGTGATAAGTTAATTATTATCGTTTTAATATTTGAAGAAGATTACAGATCGATTTTTGGTGAAGCAGATTTATATCTAAAAATAATCAGTTACTTACTTAAAATAATAGTGATTTATTAAAATGAACGGTGTTTAATATAAAACTGTGGAAACAGTTTAATTACGTTCACACATGACATTTTTATTTATAATATTTTTTAATCCGTATCTGTGTAAACAAAACTTCAACAGCTTTGAAACTAAAAAACACAAATCACACAAGAACTTTTTCAACCGTTAAATTCGTGAAACAAACCTTTTAACAAAAACAACTTAAATGAAATAGCAGGACTCTTCATGCACCGGATTTTCCGTCGCTTAGTTTTTAAATTTAAATGATAAGCAGACAACAAAAGCAACGTAAATTGCACTCTGTACGTATTAGGGTGAGGTCAGACTGTATTTATAGTTTACTAAAATCTAAATTGAGGATTATTCAAACGATTAATTAACGTTTAACGAGCCCCTTAGTTTAGTAATTAGTGCCTTTCAGTTCAGAAGTTGTGGGTTCCATTCCCACCTTTGTGCCTTTTTTGTTAATATGTTTAGGAGTAGTATGCTTACCATCTCTGCTAAATTGGGTATCAGACTGCCGCTTGTGAGATGTATCAACTTGTTATTATTATTTTCATAAACCATTACTAGCGCACGTGTTTCCCTCCTACTACGATCCCGGGTCCTTTAAGCGGGGCGTAAAAAAGCATCTCATTAGGCCGCCATAGCGTGGGTCGCCATATTGCTTTGTCGTCATTCGCAGTGAGTATGGCGACCACCGCTCTTGGATTCTATTCATGCTTTCCATCAGGCAGAATAGAGTCACTTTGGTATGTTAAATATAGATAAAGAAAAAAAACCGCTTTCGGATGGTGCCAGTTTAACATTTGATTGTACCAAGTAATACATGTTTCATATCTTAAGCCATGGTAGAATTTAATACAAGTACTGTAATTTAGTGCTGAATAAGTTTAAATCTAGTAAGTTCTGTGTTAAAGCGACAGTTTCTCCCTTCACGATGAAATGAAGTCGAGTGAGTGAAGAAACTCATTAAGGTTTAAATATTGCACAGTATGAGTTACATTTATAAGTACAGATTTTAGACGGTAGTGTGAAATCAATCCAAATAACTAAGTTGTTTTCTTGCTCTAATCTCGTGATTATCTCACAGGTAATAATAATTTATGATGTATGATTAATTTACAAAAAAACTAGCTTTTGTCCGCGGCTTCGCACGCGTGGTATTAAGTCTGCCACGTTAAGTTTCGTAACAGATCATTTTAAATAAATATTTTTATTTAAAGAAAAGTATCCTATGTTACTTCTAATACCTCCAAGAATATATTTACAAAATTTTATGATGATCGGTTGAGTAATTTTCGCGTGAAACCGTAACAAACAATCTTACATTCACATTTATAATATTGATAGAAATTGTTAACAATTTCAATACGTATAAACTATAATAACTCTCATAACTTTTATTTAAAATATTTTTCTAGTTTAAAGTAACCTTAGATGGATGATCAGATGACATACAAAAACAAAACTAAAATTGAGAACCAGCTTCTAATTTATAAAAAATAAATTCATAATTTGAACTGTTTGAGGCTCATAGGTTCTTATAAAGCACACTCATCGGTCCCAATTTGTTACTTCGCTATATTGGGTCTATTTATGTATTTTTTTTATGGTCATTGTGGTTTTTATATTGTTGCCATTCTATTAATTATTATAAGGTTTAAATCCCTTTTTTTAGTTCATGTCATTATTATCATTTTAGTAGTCCACTGGTTCGACATATATACATATACACATATGGTTCGGTTTTTGTAGGTTATTTGACATTCAAACAGATAATTATCTTACAGTTCTTGTTATCGTTATTATGCTATTGTTCAGGGTATGTTTCGAGCTTAACAAAAGACAGCAAAGTTATGAAGGTACTATATAGAACATTAACGTTGAAAACGTAATATAAAATGCGAAACGACACAATTTGTTCAGTGAAGTGTGTACACACTGCGACAGATCTAAGTATGACTAAACATGGAAATGGTTATTATACTATAATATAATAATTTTGTTTATTTTTTTCACTGTATGTAGGCACAAATGATTAAGTACAGAAACAGTTTTGTCAAACTACGTCATTCCTGTCGAAGATTTATTGTAAAAATCATGTTTTGAGTGTTTACATCTCAAAATTTTACGAGATAGATCAAAATGATGTATTTGCTTTGTATATTTTAAAAGATTTACAAAAAAGTCAGCAATAATATGTTTATCCCACAGTAACCATTATTATCTATCATTATTATCAGTAAATAATTATTTACGAAGCAATTTTAAATAATACAGCAATATTTCTTATTCCAATAAATACACAAGAAATGATGAAAATGCACAACATTTTACGTGGATCAAAATTACTCTTAACAGCATGTCATCAAAATGTTTATCATGTAAGATATCAAAGAGTTAAAATGTGAGGGAATAATGAGCCATAGAGCATTGTGGCATAGTGGCAGAGGTCGGTAGGCGTGGACCGGTTAATATGCCAATCTAAAAGAATGCTAATATACTTTAGTTAGTTTGGTTGAACTCGCTAATCTCGAGAATAACAGGTGCGAATCGAAAAAATATTGGATAGCCCATTTATCGAAAAAGGCTATATCACATCAAGCTACGATCAATAGGAGTCGAACATGAATTAAAAATGATGCTAAAACGGGATATATTTGTTAACTTTAAAAGATGCGTAAAAAGTTACACGGGTTAGATGGTAAACATGATTAAAAACTTTAAGTTAACAGTCTAGGAAACAGCAATCACAAAATATATGATTAATGGTTAAGAAAGTATCACTGCTGCCATACGCCTACATTTCGCCAAACACTACTCTTCATTTTTTAAGTTTCTGTTAGTCGGTCCATGTTAGGGTCTGAAGTTTGTTATTAAATTTTAACGGAACTATGCTCTTTGAAATATAAAAGCATTTCCTAATATCGAACTAATGATCGAACCACAAACTTGGTTTTTTTTCCACGGCAGGTAAAAATAATATATAGTAAGTACCCGTTTTATCCCGAACAATTCTCTAACTTTTATTGTAATCCGATTCAGCAATTAAACGCTAATCAAAGAATTTGTTCAGTATTTAATAAAGTTTAATATATATTTAAAAGCAAATAACGAAATATCAGCTGGTGGTCCAAATCTAAACGGACTATTAACACAAGAGATTGACAGCGACTGAAGGGAACCCAAGAGAGACAACACTAACGCAATTTATTTACTTTAACGTCATTTTACCTTCCCAAAATAATAAATAAACAATTAAATGCACTACATCACTAAATTATTCAATCTCGTTAAAAGCTAAGATCGTACATATGTTTTGTTTCTAATGCATCGAGAGCTATGTCCCATTTATGGATTTCTACAATTGATTAACTATGTTAAAACAAATATGCCGCTAAATCAATCGAACCAGATAAACTTTTATATGTTTCAACATACAACGATTACATTTAGATCTTGGACCACAACGAAATTACTCACCATCCGTTTCACCATTGAGTTTAATTTAGACCTCAATGCTGGTGGATTAATAAGAAGATTGTACCGACGCCTCAACTTCAGTATTATTTATGGGAATATTCTATTAACAACTTAATTAGATTGTAGAAATGAAACGTTAATACTAGAGCAATCTCAAAATATTGAATCGACACATTTTCTTAACAAAATGTATTCTATATTTCGGGATTTTAATCAACTTTTATATAAAATTATACAAGGTATTTTATTTCATGGATAATATTTACGATACACCCCGACTTCATTTTACCGTTTTAGGTTATAAAAGTAATAAACGTAAAGTCTGTTCTTTATCTGAAGATAATTCGGCACGTTATTATAAAAATCGCCATCCACGACTGAAAATGGCAATTTGTTTCCAGATTAAAAACAATTCACAGTTCGCCGAAAACAGCCAAATGGTCCAAATAAGCGCTTATTAATCCAGTTTTTTCCCATCGTTTCTAAATTTCGTAAGCAAAAATATTATTTGTACACAAAGTTTAGGTGTAGATGCTACCGTAAAAAAACGTGCTACGTTACGCCGCCCCTAATAAAAAGACGATAATATCACAATATTACTCGGATAAGATATTCAAAGGCAAATTATAGCAAATTGTTTTAGGTTTCTCGGAAGGGCGGTGTGAATTAAAGGCAATAAAACTGTTAAAAAAACTGAAGATGTGGTGTTCATAAGTTGAGAGGAGTATATTTTTTTCTTCTTTCTGGAGGTTTTAGTCGTGATGGATGAATGATGTAATTAAAATTTTGAAATTTTATGACAATATCAAAACGTTTCTGCCTACCAATTATTTGATTGTATCTTATAAGTACCTATTATTATTATTTATTATATATTATCCCTGTTATATATTACTTTGATAAATTTAGTCACTGTATTTCTTGCCATAACATTGTTTCAAATGCATACTATCTTTGACGAGAACAATATTTTTAAACTATTAGGCTTGTAATAATATAGTCCACTGTTAGTCATAGGCTTTTCCTTAGAAAGGAGATTTGAAATTTTAGAACATTCAAAAAATTGTGATAATGACGTGATTCGTAAAAATCTAAATATATGCCAAAAATATAATTCTTACACATCAAAGCTTACCACAAGATGAAAATGAGATTGCCAGGAGTGATTTGCAAATGCTTTTACAGACGAGTACATATTGTAATGAGCGCTAATGCTCTACCCATTTAATTAGGATAATGTATGCTTTCCGGTTTTGATGAATACTTTCGCAATTACAAAATAGGATTTTTTTACCATTCTGATGTCGAAAATGTATGGGAAAATTTTACTCGAACTTTATAAAATAGGTGCGTAGGCCGATATTTGTTTTTGTTTTTATAATAAAAGGAGTAAAATTGAAGTCGTGTCGTCTTATGATATCTGATTTTTAACACCCATAGATACGCGTAATTGCCGTACTTTGAGATAGTCCCAAGATTCAACTTCGCTATAGCGATGAAAATCCACAAAAGAAATACTCAGCACTCGTTTCTTATGAGGTCACTGTATTACTTTTCATGTCTCTTTCTTGTAAAAATACGCGAAATTATGTAACATAAAATATAACAATAACCTTCCCAGCTTAAGTTAAATCATATCTAACTAACAAGTTATACTAAATATACTTCACATAGCACAATACACGTCGCTATTCAGCCACTGAATCTATTAAAACTTCATGCACTTGTAGTTGTTCTGGCGTATTCAATATTAACTTGACTAACTTTGCCACGTCTCTTATTTTTAATTTAGGTTGATCATGTGTTGCTTCTGTTGAACTTTCTATACTTCCACAAGCAATATTGGTGACTTTGATATTAGCTTTTAAATATCGAAATTCATGACGTAAAATTTCGTTCACTGATGTAATAGCAGCTTTGGCTGCTATAAATACACTTTTTCTTGTCTCAACAGGAAGCTGATAAGAACAAAGATCATTTATATTAATAATGTGTCCTCTCTTTTCTTTTTCGATCATGGTCGTAGCTGCTAATCTTATAAAAGCGACTACTGCATATATATTAACATCAAGAATCTGTTTAAAATCCTCAACACTTCCAGTATTCACGAGACAATCTATATTACAATATGCATTGTTTATCAATACATCGACTCCATCGTAAGTATCTTTGATTTTTTCAAAAGCACTTTCTAGTTGACTTATATTCGTAATGTCACATTGACACAGCGCTATTTTTCCAGCTATTTTGCTTGCGACTAAGGCTTTTAATTTTTCAGTAACTTTTTCTAGAACATGTTCTTCTTTATTGAAACCAATCACGATCATACCAGCTTTAGCTAGTTGTTCAACAATAGCGATACCTATATCATCACCACAATCTGTTACAATCGCTACTTTATTAACCCAATCTTTCATTTTTACAATAACGACACTACTGCAATCTCTCAAACTTTGTCGTTGACTGTAGAGTCCTTCCAAATATTTCCATATAACTACTCTGTTAAATATGTTGCCACTTTAGCTTGGAGACATTAAAAGTAATATCAGGTGGTAAATCCACATTACTCAGATTGGTTGTTTAGATAACTTAACGAGAATTTAATGCCAAAAGGGAAAAAAACTGTTGAGTTTTATTACACTAAAATGATTGTCATTTATGCACAGATAATACATTAAATATCTTCTAGATTTTAGAATATTATCTACTACTTCTAGAAAATGACAATCATTCTTATTTAAGTATCATGTACCGACTGTGGGTATTGCTCTGTATTTTTGATTGTCCTAGAATAATTTTCATTGCTGTGAATTAAATTCATAAGTCGGGTTCATATGATAGAAGTCCTTGACAATTTGGATGTTAAATTTCTATCTTCTTTATTGAAAAGTCTATCATCACCTTTCCTTGTCATTTTATGACATCTAATGAAATATATTTAAATTATAGCATGTCCGTTTCCTTATACTAATTATTAATTTTTACTGATAAATTCGTACGCGATTATTAAATTTTTGACAGTAAATTCGTATGAACAACACATTTTTTTATTGAAAAACCGAAATTGAAGTTACTATATGTGTTATGTTTTCACGTAAGAGTCTCACACGCATTGTATATAGGAGAGTTATCATCAAATCCCCGTATACACGTTTACCATCAATTATTATCATAAACGGGAACAATTTTAAAGTCTTCCGTGAGTATCCTTTTACTTCAAGATGACTATAAGGGTATCAAACTTCATAAAAGTTCATTAATTAAAATTGGTATTGGTTGCAGTGGTAGCCATGTTAATTAATGCAACTTATATTTCCTTCCGTAGTTAGTTACTGACCAAAGCGATCGTCTTGCAACTTTGCTTTTCTTGAGATTGTGTTGTAGATGTCTAATTGTCCTGGATGTGATATTGAAAGAATAAAACAATAAATCGACAGCCTTTTACAGTCACTGCTGGACATAAGCCTCTCCTTGGCAAGGAGGTTTTGGCCTACTATACCACACTGGCCAAATGGTTTGCAATAGGGATTTTTTCAAGTTTTCCTTCTTCTTTGTAATGGTATTTTCCTGAATAGTTTGTTCCTTTAGTTGCCTCTTACGACACCCACGGGATAAATAGGGGTGGTAACACTATGTATTCTTAATCGTTCACCACACGATATATATATATATATATATATATATATATACATATATATGTATAATATGACAAGAAAAATGTTTTATTATAGTCCATAGAAATGAATTACTGAGAATATAGGTGGTCTAAGGTTTCTCTACAGATCACCTCATTTCGAATAATTGTCTTATATTCGATAAAACCATTATATTGACTGCACGGTTGGCCTAGTGGTTTAAGCGGTCGCCACGCCGCTCTCTACAGCGCTGAGTGTTGTGGGTTCAAATCCCACATGGGACAACACTTTGTGTGATCCATAAATTGTTGTTCTGAGTCTGGGTGTTCTTTGTGTCCGTTTCTTGTATGTTTGTAAAGTCCCCCGCGACACAGGATTTATTCCTAGTGCGGTCTTTTTAAAAAACAAAACAAAACAAAAAAAAAACAAAACCTTTTTGTATGTTTTAAAGTCAACTGGGAGAAACTGTCTATGACATTAACTTCTCCTTACGCAATTTGTTTGCACGCAATTTTATTTTACTGATATTCTGATCCATGTGGTGACAGGTTAAGAATAGGAAGCGTCTCTACCCCCTATTCATATTGTGGTGTCACCCACATAAAAGGTCACTAAGGAAGCAAACTACACAGGACAACATCACTGCAAAGACACGCGAAACTTGAAATAAAACCTATACCAATCCGCCTGGCCAGCGTGATATAGTAGACCAAAACCTCGTTTCTAAGGAGAGGCCTTTGTCCAGCAGTGGAGTATCAAAGGCTGTTGATTATTGTTGAATTGATATTCTTGTTTTATAATTAATTAATTTAACGAATACATATTCTTTGTAAAATCAGCATGTTTGAAAAGGATTCTTACATTCTAAATTATATAAAAATTTTCAATGTAATTTGTAGTTTGTCTGTTTATAGTATTTTGTTATTATTGTCAAAAATAAAAGATGCATTTACAAAAAACTGTGAACAAATAAAGTCGTTACATATGTACAAATAAATGAAATAGACGTATCTGTTTGTAATTTCAAATTAACAACTTCCACAAAACGAAAAAAAAAATTATAAAATTTCTACCTGTCTGTCTATTCATTTCATGCGGCCAGATCGGCCAAATCAATTTTGACGGGACTTTCACTGGCAGATAGCTGATTTTATAAGGAATATTTTCAATTAATAGAGTCAAATACGAAAATAAAATAAAACCTATAAAATATTGAACAATACTTGATTCAAAAGCAACAAAATCTGCGGGTGATATGTATTTCGTGGGTATATAAAAGATTATTAACGTGACTACTATTTCTTTTTTATTAATTGTAACAATGTTTAAGCACCTCCATTAGAATATGAGGACCTAAAAATGTTTTTTTTTAAATATCTATCTTCTCTAAATACAGTATCAGGCATGGAATGCATTTAAAAGTATACAGATCTGTGTTGAAGAAATAACTTTAAATAACAATGTTTGAAGCATCTGAGGGTCGCCCAAATTTCGTGAATATTACACTGTAGCTTGTGAATTTATAGAAATTTACAATATGAACGTACATTTACTTATTATTAAAAAAAAACAGCCTCGTTGGTCTAGCAGTTATCCGATACGACTGTTGACCAAGAGGTCTCGGGTTCGATTCCCTGGTTAGGCCAGAAAAGCGTTATTGACTTTTTGTGATTGTAGAAATGCTTAATGACAGCCCTGAGTTTAGAAGTACTCTTAATCTCCGTGACTCGGAGAGTACGTAAAGACATCTCTCCCCAGTTGTGTGGGATAGCCATCCCATCGGATTGTGAGAGTGAGGGAACAGTGAGTGCACCTGTGTTTGTGCACACGCTTCTGATCTATAATATCTCCTGCGTAGTGGGTTGGTCTCCGTCGCGACATGGCTGCCGCGGCTGAAATCGGCTTTGAAAACATGATTATCATCATTGAAACAGATATTCTAATAAAATGACTATATGAGTAAATGAAAAATCATAGACATGGGTTCAGTTTTAAATAACATAAAAGGCAAAGACAGATCTGGCAACTTTTAAAGCTATACTCGTATATACTTTTTTATATGCTTTTCAGTACCGGGTAAATGTATTCTCAAATTATCATTGTATCACCACATATTATTTAATAAGATTATTTGCTTAACCTATTTGACTATTGATCTATCTGTCTGAAAGGAATACCAAAAAGGTACCTAATAGTAGGAGGTAGAAGGAGGTAAAGAGGTAGGTTAGTATCGTTTATCTACGTTAGCGTATCGTTAATGAAACATATTATTCAGTTAATACATAACTAAATAATATTTATCATACCTTACTAAGGAGAGGCCTATGCCCAGTAGTGGACTGTACAAGGTTGTTGTTGATGATACCAAGCATATATAAAACTTATTCATCATAATGAAACACATGGCATATACTATACCTAGACATAAGTGGAGGTTCTTTTTTTTTATATTAAGAGCCTGCCAAAATGACTTTAACCTGCCTAATGGAAAGCATGAATAGAATCCAAGAGTTGTGACCACCATATTCATCGCAAATGCAGACAATGCAGTATGGTGACCCACACTATGGCGGCCTTGTGAGATGCTTCTTCACACCCCGCTTGGAGACGTAAAAGGCATGACAGTCATCGTGACAGTATAAGGCTTACACAGTTACCACGATAACTGTCACCCCTGCATCAATGGCCCTCCGGTCTCACACTCACCAACGAAACACGACAACACGCATGCTGGCGCTTTCGGTTGGTTTTCTGTGGGAGGGTAGTACTGCCCCGGTTGAGCCGGCCCGCTCGTGCTGAAATCAGCGTATCTCTACTACCTACCTTCTATTTTCGTCTCATACGAATAAAATTAATAATTGTCGGCAATGACTGTAAAATTAATTTTAAAAGCTTACTAATAGTATTTAAAAAAAAATCTTGGTGTTTAAAAAATAAAAGCAAATAGGTAGAGCACTGTTAATAAATTACTAACATTACGCCAACGACATAACAAGAAATATATCTTTCTAGACTCATTAGAGCACTAATAAAACTCCATCTTAAGATAAAACGACTCACAACAAGTCTTATAACCATCATCACCTCAGCCAAAAGACGTCCACTATTGGCCATAGGTCTCTCTCAAGGTTCACCATAAAAGCCAACCCTGTGATGCCCACATCTAATGGCTTCCTTCACTAAGTCGTCGGACTACCTTATAGTCTACAAACGCTGCGTTTTCCAGCAGGCAGTCATCGTTCAAAAACTTTAGGGCCCCATCGTTCATCGTTTCTACGCGTAATGTGCCCCACTCATAAATCTTAGATTAACAATATTGTACACAATAGTATACAAAGTTTTAGTGCGCATAAGCGTACACTGAAAATGAAATAGACTGAGACATTATAACACTCTTGCTAATCTCCCAAAAGGCATTCATCATTCATGAAGTACCCACTCTTTGTGCACCCTTCTGTAAAAGTTCAAGCAAAAAAGTTAAACACGTGGGTTACTATTTATACATCACACGATATAATAGTGATATTATCTCTATTGTTATTAATTTATACACATACTTATTTTGAATGAGGTTAAATATAGATTGGTGCAATACAAATTATCGTATAGTATGATGAATTTCATGTTTTATAACTATTTCTTTTTTATTGCTAATTTTTATTAGACGGCAGAAAGATACCAAGGATTGATTTTCAAGGAGCTTTTTCAAAAAAATTAATTGAACCATATTTCATCATAGCGTTCTAAACATCAGCAAGTTTTAAATTTGGGACCCAGTTTAGCATAACTTTAAACATATGGACGGAGACTTCGTAGAGGTTTAAATGTTTTAATTAATAATATGTAGATTTTTAAGAATGCATGTTTTTTTATGAAAACTTAAATAGCAAAAGAAGCTTAATGAAATTTGGAAAGTGTTTTGAGTTCTTAATAGAAATACAAGTACGCCAGAAATGTAATAAACAGTGAGATACAAAGGTTAAATTAAATTCTTTATAAATATTTACTACAAAAATGTCTAACGATACAAGAATACAGTCCCTTTTCCTCTTACATTACTACAAAGTACGCTAAAACCAAAACTCTGTGCTCGTGTGGGGCAACTTTATTTTATATTTTTCGTTTGCTCTTACTACGTACTATTTCGTAATTTAAATTGATGACAGTTGGAGTTTGCGAAACATAGTGCATTATTTTCACTAAATTCTAAGAATACAATTCTCAGAAAATCGTTTATAAACTTCGTTTCTGAACAATTATTAGAAATATAATAAAACTGAAGCTTTTGTATGTATACCTAGACTATTCAGGTTTACAGTAATTTACATTTCTTTGTGAGCTCTGTAATAATGTTCTGAAACCGCCACCGTCCGTTCCATGATATTTCATATCTTTTAATTTTCAATTTTTTTGATTTTTCAGTAATGCCAGTTTTTTTAAATTGTCACTGACTTCACAGCCTTATCTTAAGACAATTATGCTTCGGCTTATATTGACCAACTTACATATAAACTAATAGTACACACTCAGAGAAAACCTATGTTAAATATTTTTTATTGTTGTATTACACCAAGTTAGTGATGTCACCGACCTGATCTTCTAATTTTGTAGCTGAAGTAGCACTCAATGGACTGTCCAGTATAGTTAAGTTATCATTAGACTTACATACCATGACAGTCACCACGTAAATAGGCAAATAAGTTTTCTTTTTATAACATATCATCATCATCAAAAATCTTTAACTATCCACTGTTGGACAAAGGCCTCTCCTTGGTAAAAAAGTAATTTAACGTATATCTTGTAATATTCATTTATTTGTTGCATTATTTTCAACTTGTGGAGTACAGTTTTTTATGAATACAAAGCGATTAAAACAATTTTTATGCAGCCGATACTTAAAATAGGAAGACCTGAGCATCACCTGTCACCCATCTTCCCATGACACGTAGGAAAATAGAAATAATGACACATTATTACTTTTTTTACAGTGTTTATATGTTAAACAACTAAATAATAAATAATATTAATTTATTTACTCTATAATATTAAAATAAATTAAAATAGTGTTTGATAAGAGACATTACATAAATATGTTAAATTATATGAATTAGTGGGAGTAATAAATATTAACATTATATATACCTAGTCTTGCCATAAATATTGTAATAAAGAAAAAAGAAAATTGTTAACTGCAAATAACATTTATTACTTTTACAGTGTGTCAGTTTAATACATAAATATAAAACAATTAAAAATATAAAAAGCTTATTCGAAGTGGTCTCCATTGGCTGCAATACAGTCCTTTAAACGATGAGGCCAGTTATCAATAGAAGCACGCACTCTTTCCATGGGAAAATTCTTCACTGCCAATCGTATAGATTGTTTTAGGGACTCCAAATTATCATGGCGTTTAGAGCAAGCTGTACTCTCTAAAACTGACCACAAATCATAATCCAGCGGATTAAGATCGGGACTAGACGACGGCCAGTCTTCAGCTCTGATGAAGTCCGAAACGTTCGATTCCAACCAAGACTGCGTGGACCGAGCTTTATGACCCGGCGCCGAGTCTTGCTGGAAGGACCATACTTGGTTATTGAACATGGTGATGTTAAGGGGCTTAACTACCTTCTCAAGAATGGTATCTTGATACACTTGTGCCGATGTTTTGATACCTTTTTCACAAAAATATGGCTCAGTCACTCCTTCATAGCTAACACCCCACCAAACCATCACTGAAGTCGGATAATGTCCACGTTGCACTCTGTCGACTAATTGGGAAGCTTCCTTAGAGCTTTGAGCATAAATACGGTCATTTTGTTTGTTAAAATGTTGCTCAATTGTAAAAATTTTCTCATCCGTAAACAAAATTTTTCTGTGACCTCCCTTTGCGTACCGCTTCAGTAGTTGTTTCGATTTTACCACCCTATTCTTCTTTAAATTATCAGTTAAGAAATGGCCAGTGCGTCTCTTATAGGCTGCAAGTCCTAAGTCATCTTTTAAAATACGCGACATGGTTCTAGGTGCTATCTTCATTTCCCGAGATAAAATCTTTTGCTTTCGGACAGGATTTCTTCGAATTCTTTCCCTTACTGCTTTGACCACCTTTTTCGTACGAACACTACGTGGACGGCCAGATCTTTTTCTGTCACAAACAGAGGAGGTCTCATTGTACCTATTAATAGCCCGGTACACAAACATTTTACTAATACCAAGTGTATGGAGAGTTTTAAAAATTGCATTTGGCTCCATACCTACTTTGTGTAATGCTATCACAGCGATTCGGTTCTCTTTATCACCCCACACCATTTTAATATCGCAAAATATTTTACAATGTATTGGCGCCAAAATGAGAAAACACAATGAACAATCGTATAAAAATGACAGATTCGAAATTCAAATGTAATATTTTTTTATAATTAAGTGTAACAGTATTTATGGCCAGACTAAGTATATATACATATGTTAACGTGCGTGCGTGCATGCGTGCGTGCATGCGTGCGTGTGTGTGTGTTCACGTAGTTAAAAAAGACACTTGTGGTTTGTTTCGGCATTTCTTCTCATAGTGTCTATTAGAAAACACCGGTGCCTTCTAGCTGTAAAGTCCGTAACACGTACATGTAAAATTTACTTAATTTATTTTAGTATAAACGAACCGTCCTATAACACAGAAAAATCATTGGCTAAATGATGTTTTGTGAAAAATGACAAGAGCCTAGTATGTATATTATATCCAAACTTTAATTTTCTACATTCATTTTATGTGTGCGTAAACTTACAATATTTAACATGCCACTTGCTTTTATTCACAAAAACTTAAAAACGCAAACATATGTAAAGATTTTCGTATTTAATAATATGAATGATTTATTTATACTACATAATACATTGCTTTGATAATTTTATAAGAATTTTAAATAATTTAAAATGACTTCTTCGGCATAACATTATTAAATTAAGCCTAAAACAAAATCAAAGTTACAAACTTAATTCCCAATAACGTCTATAATCTTATCAGATATTTATTATTGATTACATAACAAGTGGGTAGACAAACTTTAAAGAGACTAAAATCTAATAAAATTTTCTCGTGGCCTTTACCAATTAGAAAATATTTTAGCAGTTTAAAGTAGATTATTTGTTGAGTGTTAAAGCTATTTAACAAAATATTAGATGATTTATTAATATTTACGTGTTAGTATTATCATTTTACAATAATAATAGCAAATAAATAATACTAATAATGAAGTAAACCTAGTTCAACAGAAAAAAATATAATAAATAAAAGTTCATCAATTTGAGGCATACCAAAGATTTTCGGTTTTGATTAATGTCACATACGAGTATGTCACAACTAGGGACTACGATCTGGGTCCAATTCAGAGTAGCGGCCCTCACTACGGTACTTCTACTACACTACACTCACGGTAGTTATTGGAGACCTCTAACTACCGATCGTCATACGCTCCATGACCGGTAGCCACAACTGTTTTACCGTAGTCGCAACTTTCTGCGAAGATAGATAGGTAGATAGATAGATAGATAGCACGAGATCAGCGCCTTATTACAACCTGAGTGTGGCCGCGGGTAGGACAACTTTTCCTCTCCATTTGCTACAATGACCAGCCGCGAGGAAGCGACAGCTGTGTGTGCCTTCGTTAAAAAGTAAGTTTATCCGATGATGGTGTCCGCATCAGTGTGGGCAGGCACTTTATTATTACGCTATCCGGACCTCAGATGGAATAATAACAGCTATTCCCGCATCCCTCCTACTCCAGGCGCTGAGTAGCACATTTCGTCATTTTAGTCTATCCGATTCCGATAGAAGAACTCTGCCGCAGAGCCCGGTGGGGTGACGGCCCGTGGGTGTTTCCACACATTAAAAAAAGATATGTGAAACCGGCTGTCGGGATAGTTTTTAGTGGAAAAACCACATACACGTAGGTCGTCTTACGTCTTCCAACCTATCAACAAAAAAAGAAAATAAAAAAGGCGTTTTAATTTGATCTGAGTCTTGTATGTGAAAATAAAATAATAATAAATATATGTAATAATAACACTATGGTAGTAGTTGATGCATAGCATGGTTGATATGCTGTTAAGCTGTTAAGTATAAGCTATTTCTTTTTAAGTAGGAAAAATTAAAAGAAAATATGATTACAAAGATAGATAGTTAATAGTCAAATTTAGATCGCGGGACAAACATAGAAAAAGAAATATTTTGTTAATTACGTTTTTAAAGCTTCAAGACATCTTAATGGCGTGAGAAATTATAAAGCAGGTACCTTACTCAACCAATGCTTTGCTCAAGCAAATTACAAAAAGTAATTAATTGGACTTTTGTTAAATATTAATACATTAATACACAAGAAATAATTACAATAATTAACTTGAGGTAATTCTTAGAATAATTGCAATCATTCTTATATTCAATGACGATAGTTACGATGAACAAATTTCTGGTAAAATATATTTAATGTCAGCGGTTATTCCACTACAGTTTTTTTTGAAATCACTTTGCCTTTTGTTGTCATTATTATTTTTTAAATGATTGATTTTTACTTTGGTGACTGCAAGATGGTGTTATACGTATTTTTCTTTCTGTATTTCTCTTTTTGACTGAAGTGTATTTGTATTTTATGCTGCTATACAATTAAACGTGGAAAAGCTAAAATTATTGTTTATTTGTTTTACGTAGATATGTGATCCTGTAGCTCGTTTACGTCCAATATTATAAAAGGCAATATTTATTATGAATAAATGCAAAATATTTCGTTCAAAATAATATGTGTATTCCAAATTCAAATAGCAAAAGGTTTTTAAAGTCCGTGTCAAGCTATTTTACTTTGATTTTTCCGGTTCGGTTCCGAGGCATCTTTCCATTGAATGTCACGGTGAGAAAATGACCGGTTTGGTGAAACTCATAAAAATACACAATTTATTTTCATAGCACATGATATACCTTACAAAATAACTGATGACGTTAATTGCACTGAAGGATTGTTCGACCGATTTAATCGTAGTTTCGGTTAGTATGTTACATGTGACATTACTTGGTTGTTTCGCGGTACTTTATTTTATGTAACACTGTACTTAGTATACCTTATTTTTGTTGTTAAATTTATCGATCTGTGAATTGATTAATAAAGATTGGAAATCAAATGTATACAAAACCGTATGACACTATGGTTTTATTTTAGTAAACTGTACCTATAACTTATTCGCTGCTTCCAATATCTAAAGAATTAATTATCAAAACTCAGATAAAATAAATAAATAATAATAAATATTTCGGACATTTGACACACAACGTCATCTAGTTTCAAACTAAGCAGAACTTGTGCTATGTTAACAAGACTGACTGATAGAATACTTATATTTTTTTTTGTAAATACATACATATTATAAATAGAAAACACCCAAACTTCGAAAGAAATGTTTGCAGATTATACAAACATTTGGTCCGACCCGGGAATCGAACCCGAGACCTCAAGCACAGCAGTCGCATTTACTACCGCTGCGCCACCGAAGTAGTTAAAAGATGCTAATAATATGTCTGATGAAACGTAAGCTGAATTATAATCATATAAATGATAGCTTCAAAACAAACTTCCTTATTTATCGAGCAATAAAATATTGTAACTCTTTTATGAACTTACGAATGTCAATGGCAATGACCTTCACGATTGTGAGGTTAAGTTTCTCGAAAATGATAGATCTAATTAAATAATAATTTTATCTAAGTGATGAATAACTTAGCTAAGGCAAGAAATAGAATATTAATCTTAATTAGCCGCGTCTCTGCCAAAGCCGATTAATTTCTGCTTTCACAAAAACTGGACAGTGGGACCTTGAAAGATGTGTTTTGCCGCAAAAAATTGCGTTTTGCATTGTGGTAATGTTAAGGCTTTGTGTTCTGGTAAGATGCCTCATTGGCATAGGAAAAAAAAATCCATATATTTCATCAACAACTTTATTCATATGATATACATTTTTGGTTCAAGTAAAAAACATAGTCAGTCATAAACATATTAAGGTCAGGAAATGGCAAATATTTTAACATTTTGAATAACTTTATGCATTTATATTTATATCCGAACTCTAAAATCTAAAATCAGTAACAGCAAAAGAATTTTATATGCTTTTTATGTTCCCATGTTATTGAAAAAAGGTGGAATAGGAATACCTTGAAGAAAGAAGATCGTTTGTGTTCATAATTTGATCAATTTTTATACTCTACATTATTTTTAAGAAAAGAAAAGAAGGTTTTAGGTTTTATAAGTGACGCTGACATACAAAATGATTTATAAGGTAAATTAAAAGAAAAAAAAATTAGAGTATCTCATATTTAAACTTTAATTGTATCACAAAGCCCTAAATACTAACTACTATATGATGATGAAGCCACTAAATATCCAACAGAATTTTTAAAGTTCTTGGATGTGCCTGGTTTACCACCGCACAATTTACAACTAAAGATTGGCTCGGTAGTCATCATGCCTGGAAATTTAAACTAACCAAAAGTGTGCAATGGAACGCGTTTGATGATAAGAAAACTGATGAGCAATGTGATTCACGCGTCGATACACAAAGGAAAATTTAAAGATGAAGAAGTTCTCATTCCAAGAATTCCGATGATCCCAACGGATACGCCCTTTGAGTTTAAACGAATTCAATTCCCTATTCACCTAGCCTTAGCCATGACGATTAACAAATCACAGGGCCAATCCTTGACTATTTGTAGCCTCAATCTAGAAAATGCATATTTTTTCCATGGTCTATTGTACGTGGCATGTTCACGTGTCGGCAAACCATCCGCTTTATTTGTTCTTGCGCCTACATAAATATGACCTTCCATCCGTATAAGAAATCAATTATTTGTCTATTATACAATAAAAACAGTAATACCCTCTTGAGACGTGCTCCAATTAGCAATCTCAAAATATTGAAAGGTGGGTAGATGTTAAACGAACAAAACAATATATTTTAAAATGGTAATGTATATTTTTTTATGAAAATTATTTCATTGTACTGGAAATTTTTTATCTTTTTTGCCTTCTTTTTTCCTTAACACGTGTTAGAAATCACATTAATATTGTTCAAATAAATCTATTTAAATAAATCCTAGTTCTCAAATAGAGCAATAAGCTTAATAAGGCATTAACGATAATGTTCTCTATTTTTTTGTGGCATCACTGACCAAATGCGCTCGCACCTGCCACCACCGAAGGATGGGAATGCGAGTTGTTTAGCGCTGAAGTTATTCTTGTAAGCAGTCCTTTCGAAGAAGTCGTACTAGTCAAACGAACATTTGATATACTTATTTTAAATTACACACTGGCTGGTAAATGATCATGCCTAGTAAGAGTAGATGTCAACATAATTGGTAACTCGACAAACAGTACCTACTGGTAACGTATAAATGCTAAGCTAATGCAGAGGTTAAAGAGTATCTTTATTCAACTAAAAGTGGTTATTATGTGACAATTTTGAAATATATTTGACGTGGAAAATACTGAACAGATGTTTGAGAATCAATTGCGGAGATTTCCTACACACGGAAGATAGATCTGGGGTGTGTGACACTTAAAAGTCGGCGACGCACTTATAACTCTTGAACTGTTAGCATTTACTGGTGGCGGTAATCACTTACAATTATTATACTTCTGATCTCAAATTAAACAGAACTCGGCAAGGATAACACTATACGTAGTATCCTTAGCGATGTGCTGGACAGGAACCCCTCTTTATATCCAACACTAGACACGGAAAGTCTGTACAAGGAAAGCCTACACATCAAACGCTATCGTGATAGGAGACGACATTTTTTAATTATTTAGCAACAATTTATAAGTAGGCTCAACTTTTAAGACCTTATTGCCCCTTTTAAAATAATCACCTACGACTCCGGCGATTTAAAACAAAGCGAGAGTTCATCTAAAGCTTATTCAAAAACAATCACATTACACTAGATATTCCTTCCACCGTCAACTGTATTTGCCTTTTAATCGTCTATTCATAACGGAAAACAATACGATACACTAATTAAAACTTCACTTATTACGCTAATTAATAAAACTGACTTTATTATATCCACGGTAAAGTTGTGTTTCGCAGATACATTGTTATTTTAACGATTCAAAGCCCGAATTAACAGTTATAGCTTAAAACCGAAGGCGATAAACATTTGAAATTATTACATTACTTGATATTGACTGGACATAAGACTAATGTTTTAACTAAGCGCACGATGTAACGAGAAGTGATCAATGATGCCTGGAAACGGTTACGATACAAACCTATAAGTCTTCTTGTATTATACTACTAGGCTGTACCCTGCCATGCTTTTTAGTGGCAAATTGTAATTACAAAATAGATATTTGAGCTCAATTTATGCAGAGCTTTTTGAGCTCTTTAAGCGGACACAAACTAACTTAAAGGTTCTCCATCCTATACCTTGTACCACTACTATAACCTATGATTATTTTTGAAATAAATATATTATTATTATTAAATTGCATAAACATATTCATTTCACAGTAGGTATACCTTCATCGTATTATTTAAGTAAGGTGTTCTATTCATAGACGCAAGCGCCCCTGTGCAAACCTCATTAAACCCATAACAATTCAAATTTAATTCGAAACCAGGAGAGCGCAATTTTCTTCACACAATTTGAATAAAAAAAGCCGCCGTAACAATTACAAATCAACAATACCTTTAACACAATAGAAGCTCGGCTCCCTCCAACTTTAATTATGTTTTAAGTGCATTGTTGTGAGTCTAACTTTTTACGGCGGTTGCACATGAAACTGCGAGCTCCAGAAACTTGTATTAAGGATATTTTATTGTCTTTGAGAAGTTAGTTATAGAGTTGACAGAATAAATTCAATAAAATCGTTAAATCTAGAATAATATTTATAATTTAAAAACGAATAACATTTGGAGTGCGTCCTCGATATGAAACTAGATCTGTAGGTGATCGGTCACGAACAGTCTACCGCAAAAGTTACAAAGGATTGGATTTAAAGTTCCTACTAACTGAGCTACTATAGTGTTGAATTCCCTGATAAAAGTGTTAAAAAAATATATTTTTAATAACCAAAGAGTATTGATTATTAAGATATTTAGTTTCTTGAGTGTAAGTGTACGTCTTTTTATACTATATGGACTGATTATATAGATAAGCAGATGCCATTGTTAGTCTTTGTTATGATTTTAATTTTTTTATAATCAAACTAAATGGTATGTAGTAAATAAACTAAAGCTTGTAAAATAATAGGTTAGCTTTTGTCTGCATATATGACAGTTTTCGTGATATACAGTAACCGATGTCGTTCCTCAAGAATCAAAATATCTACATGCCAAATGTTATTAAAATCAATGTAGCGGTTTAGCCCTTTTTTTTTTTTTTAAAGTGTGGAAACCCTTCGGGCCATCACCCCACCGGGGTTTACGGCGGGGTGGTGTGTCGGAATCGGACCGACTAAAACCACACTGTGTGCCACTCTGCGCCTAACATAGGAGGGATTCGGGAACAGCTGTTATTACGCCATCCAGATCTCTCCTAGCGCCTGCCCGTTACTGCAGGCACCATCTGCGGATAAACTCTCTATTTAGGCGACGAACGGCACACACGGATGCCGCCTCCTCGCGACTGGCCACTAGAGCGGATGGAGAGGAAAACTCATTCCGTTTACCCACGCCCACACTCAAGGCGGCATGAGGCGCTGGTATGTGCGCCTCCGTCGCCCGATTCACCGGCTGCAAATTGGGTCCGAGTGAAGATCGTCGTCCCGGGCCTTCTCTGCCGCCTCCTTCCGCGAAATTACGTCTTTACAGAAGGTTGCAACCGCGCTAAAACAACTGTCGCTACCGACCATGGAGCATATGACGGCCGGTAGCGAGAGATCTCCTCCAAAAACTGCAGTGAGGGCCCCACGCTGTGCCACCCACGCGGCACAAACCACCAGCGTGTGCTGAGCCGACTCCTCACTACAGTCGCACTGGTGACAGGCGGGACTCAATTGGCTCTTGGCGACCGAGTGCAGATACTTCCCGAAGCAACCGTGCCCGGAAAGTATCTGCGTCAGTCGGAAGAAAAGGGTCCCGTGCTGTCGCGCTGCCCACTGCGATGACCGGCTTGAGAGCCTGCATAATGGCATGTAGCGGTTTAACCCTAGTGTAACCAACAGACAGATTGTTACTTTCACATGCATATTAATGTCATAATTGCATAGACCATTCCCGTGTTATGCTATATACTTATTGTTAGATTATAGCCAAATTTCCTATGTATCAGTCTGATGTATAAGTCATATTACTGTAATGTTTCATCTTATTATGTATCTTGCATTAATGTGTAATCACCTTTAATGTGCAAGAAATTACGATACGTATGAATGCGTCATGATGCACACTAAGCGGTGACAATTAACAGTTCTTCAATTTTTTTTTATTCTCAATTGAGATACGTTTTTATTGAGTATTAAAATATACACTTTTCTTGGATCAAATTTATTGAAATTAAAAATATTACGTGAGGCAGGGGTCTTAGAAATGAACTTCCTTCTTGTATTTCGTGAAAAACTAACGGGGAAACATTTACCACACAAACATTGCAAACAGTTAACAAATGACGAATACATTGTATGACATACTTTAAACATAATCAGTAGACTTGTCAATTTACATTTTGAGGTCGGTTACAATAAATCAATAAAAAAAAATATATTGGACATTTGACACACAACGTCATCTAGTTTCAAACTAAGTAGAACTTGTACTATGATAACTTGACTGACTGATAGAATACTTATATACTTTTTTGTAAATACTTACATATTATACATAGAAAACACCCAAACTTCGAAACATATATTTGTAGACCTTTCAAATATTTGGTCCGACCCGGGTATCGAACGCGAGACCTTAAGCACAGTAGCCGTATTCACTACAGCTGTGCCATCGAGGCAAAATAAAACATAACCTTTAATTGGCAGTCAGGTAAAAAGAAAAAGTTAATTTTTGTTGTTGCGAAATAAATATTTTTTTCTGTATATTTATTTAATCCCATCTCAAACTTGGTCTTACACAATCTCGTTTAAATTTGGCAACTTTCGAGATGTTGATTAAGCCTTAATCAGGCTGCGACGACAAAATATTTCGCGATATACTTCAATAAAGCTTCTTTGACAAAGGAATTTATTAAAAAAAAAGTTGAAATAAACTTATTAGAGACCAGACAAAGGTCAAAGTTCTTTTTAATTGAAATGAATAAAATTTAGGATGATCGCTGGGTAAAGGTAAGTCGCTTGTTATTTCAGAATAAAGAATAAATTTATTGTCATAAATCTCCATTCAAATGAATTCTGTCTTGTTGTATATACTTGTCGTAAATTAAAGAGTATTATAAAATGTACAAGAAAAGCTTTTTTCCAAATGTCTTGTATTTATTTATTCAGGAATTGAACGTGTGAAGAATTACATTAACAGCTGAATCGATACCAATTTTCTTTTTTATCATTGGTAATATTTATGCACAACTTACAAAAAGTTACGACATTTTAATGTTTCTAGCAGTAGTTATTTAAATCGTGTGCCTAACCTATTTTTTTAAATACTTATACTTATACTGTTACGTACTTAATTAAAAGACTAAAAATAAAATACATTTATTTCATGTAAGATTGAAGATATGACTCTGTAGCGACTTCCACATACAGCGTAGAAAACAGAAAAAACAGAAAAAAAACATACTACAGCGCCATCTAGCAAAGATACATCGAAATACTAGTAATAGTATTTTGAACTACAGAGTAACTTCTAATCCTGTATCGCGAAATAGAGATTCTCGTAGCGATTAGCATCATTTGTTTTGACATCCCATTTGTTTTATTTTTTTTATGTGTGAAAACGGGCCGTAACCCCACCGGTGTTTACGGCTTGGTGGTGTGTCGGAATTGGACCGACTAAAACCACACAGTGTGCCACTCTGCGCCTGAGATAGGAGGGATATGTGACCAATGTGTCATCGTCGTAACAAATTATGCCTAGCCCGGGGGGCAGACGACCTTGAAGGACCCAGTCGTATCCCATATTTCACAGGAGCGGTTTGAGGACAGACTCCTGTGAAACACCGCATGACATGAGCCACCGCCTCAGAACACCGTCTCGGTCCTTGTACATGACGGTACATTCCTGTAAATAGTATACCACAAACCGCCTCAGGTACTCTGGCACCCCATGGTTGTGGAGTGATTCTCTGATGCAGCTAAATGACAGACTATTAAATTCGTTGGCGGTGTCTATCGACACCGCCAACAGCACGCCGGCGTGCTATTCTGGTGAGCGTTCGGTAACGGCCCCTAGGCACAAGACAACATCGACTATCGAACGCCCCGCTCGACAACCGAATTGAGTGTCCGACAGATCGGCCCACCTCGCAGAGGTGCCGGACGATGCGGGCAGAGAGTATCCTCTCAAACTCGTCTCGTTACTCGTTACTCGCCTCGTCCACCAACACGATGGGTCTATAGGCTGCTACCGAATCGGTAGACCGCCCCGGCTTCCTTAAGAGGACCCGCTTATACACGACATCCCAACATCAATCGTTGGGCCGTGGGCCGCCAGACATGATTACCTCGCCTGGTTGGAGGATCCTCCCTTTGTGTCGGAGGGACATGACATCCGTTCCATCCACAAGTCAGTAGTAACAACTGTAAATTGCTTAGCGAAGCGGTAATGTTAGAATACACTGGTATTCGAACATTATCAGTTTTATCAGAACTGATGACGTTTATTCAATAGTTTTATACTATACTGGTTGTATAAATGAATACGGAAATAGCAAATCCATTTAAGTACATTTATGGGATGAATATTTTATTTAATTACACAATTACCTTCACATTCAGTAACAAAGGCGTCTTACAGTGAAGTATAAAGCCTTTGTCTGATTGACGGCGATTACACGATGCAAGTAAGTTTTTAGCTTGTATATGTCACTTGAAAACAGTACTATTTACTCAAAAAGTAGTTCTTTAAATTATCTAAACAACATCTCTGAAAATAAAGTACATTTATTCGTAAATGGAAACTATTATTTAGAAATAAGGTAAAAATCGAATAAAAACGCATAGAAATAAGAAGAAATAATTTGCACTATTAAGATTACTTATTAATATTAATATTAATATTACTTTCTATTTCTGGTGATCGTTTCTGTTTATGGAGCCATATCTCCATCAACAGAACCGATCACCAGAATGCAAGTTACGTAATTTCGCCAGCTTCAACCTACCTTATTGTCAGCTCGCATTCGCTGTCCGAGAATTACAGTTCCCTTTTTTCTTTAAACATGTGCAAACCCCTACTGGTCATGATCCCACTGGGATTTGTGGTGGGTGGTGTGTCAGAATTGGCCTGACTAAACCATACGGTGTTCCACTTTGCGCCCCTAAACCAAGGTTACTTATCGTAGCTGTTCGTTGCTCGATCGTATTCGTGTGAGATCTTCTTTGTAAAAGATAATAAAAGCAGCACCAGGTATCTATGTAAAGTATGATCCATTATAATCTTTAATTATATTCTATCAACAGTGTATAGTTTTAAAAGTAAAACAAATCAAGGGAGTCTACATCATTTTCGTGTAAAATCGCTAATCGCTTCTAGTGAGACAGGCATCTAATAGCAGAGACAGCAACAATTTTTGGACTAATGAGTTAATTAAGCGAAATTGCATATCCCGGGACCCCAGTAACGTCTGCTTTATGTGTGCTTAAAACCTTTATTGGCTCTTTACATTGTACTAATAGTTTTAAGGTGAAATAAAATGTACTTTTTATTGTATATTCTATAATAGGGGTCACAAATTTCTTAAAACAAATTCATAAATCATAGTCATTGCTCTGTTCCTAAAATTCATTACACTCTAAATTAAATTGTAATCTAAAGAAAGTATTAATTCAATTTTGTGTTTTGAAGATATAGCGTCATGTAGTATACTGGACATACTTTAGTGCGTCATTTAAATAACAAATAACAAGACGTTAAAGAGCTAATTTTTTTAATATGTCCAAAATGTAAGTAGAAACTGTGGCAATATTTGGACATATTTTATTGCCTTATTAATACTCAGATGATTAATGTACGGTTGTCTTATACTATAAACATAATTAATCTATACTCACTAGTAATATTACTCATTATGCAAAGATATTACTAACAGGGATGAAGTTTCATAAAATTCTGTGGAACAAACTCAATCTACCCCCTCCTCTTTTCATTCTTGGCGCCCTCCGTGGTCCTCGCTCGGAAAGGCTATAGATTCTGATTAAAAATTAATTAATGGACTAAGTCTACATAAAAGACAGCATTTGATGTCTTTATAGCTGTTTTGGAGTTTGAGCAAAACCTTGATTGAAAGTTTGGATATTTAAGCATAATTTATGGGTTTGTTATTGGAGATTTTTTTTATATGACAGGTTAAGTAATTGTAAAGTAGAAGAATACATTATATTCTACCTAAAATTTTAACTGTTTTTACACTTTAACATTTATTATGAGAATCGAAGTTACCCTATAAATTTAATTAGTGTCAAATAATACAATCTTTTAACACTTTACTAACTACAATACAAAACTATGTACACACGCAATATAAAATGTTTTTAACAATGAAATACTTAATTACGATATATGAAAGTTAATATGTATTGATGACATTTTTTTTTATACTTAAATTATGGTTTACAGTTAGATTTAAAAAATAACATTTTGCTTAATCATTTTTTTTTGTGCATTTTGTACTATAAATCGACTGAACTAAATTTGTAACATTTGCGCTTGCATGTGCATACACAAATATAACTTGTTAGTTCTGAAATATATTTAATTTTATAACATAAAAAGTTCCTAGCGATGATTTCGGCTAATTCATTCTCACTCAACTACATGCATGTCAGTTGAGCGGTTAACTTTCATTGGTTCACTTTCGCCTGTATAATTTACGTAAGAAAAGCAAACAATTAATTTGCTTTAATTTCATAATGCCTCAGTCAGGGTAATAGAAAAGGTACCTAAAGAAAATTAAACATGGTCGTAACGTATGCTTTATGCATGAACCAACCGCGGTCGCACTCACTCAACCTACTTCAATAAAGTCAGATTAAAATTTAATCAACCGTGTAACTTGCTAAGCGTTTTTGCTGACGAGCAGCGACTGCAATTTTTAACGTGTGCTAACATTGTTCTACATGTATTATAATCTGAATCTTCAAATGGTATTAAAATTATTAATGTTTTTATAGTTTATAATAATTTATTTTTACTTTTAATTCAGTAGCAACACTGATTTCACTTAACATGACAGTGACAAGTGATAGTTCATAAACTAACCTAAATGGGTAAGTAACAAGTTTTTTTACATACACTTCATAAAAGTCACTCATGTTAGTCAAATAATAAAACACAAATTTTATCATCATCCTAAAAAACGACAGATTTGATTATTATTTGCTTTATAGGAAAACACTTAAGTTTACAAATGATATTTTTTTTTAACAATGTCATATTTCCCTGTGAGTAAGACTTTTATAAAATACTATGCATAATTATTTTCTAATATATTGTAAACTTCAAAGCGCTCTTCTGTAAAGTAACTAATAATCAAAGCCGTCATTTTTCCACAACGACAACGATTTATTGTATAAATGTAAACAAACTGAATGAAAATGTATTCAGGAAACAAAATGCTTAATAGTGAGTTTAATCAGTACAAACCTTTCTTTTGTTCCCTTTTTAAGAATTAAGAATGATAATTGCCTTAATTTCGTTACACATTTGCGCTGTATTACAGTAGTTAATTATCAAGTGGCAAAAACACCCTATCGATGACACTGTGTATCAAATGAAATAGTTTTTGTTTGTTACCGCTTAGTATATGTAAATAATAACTAAGTAGTGGTCAATGTACTATTGTTCCACTATAAATATTTTCTTAAGTATAAAGGTATTCTAACATATCGAACTATTTCCTGAGATCACTCAGTTTAAGTAGTATTAGATAGCCGTAAGAATCCTCAGAACCCTTATTCGAATAGATATGCGGGTTCAAATATGAGCGGTCAAGCAGTTTTGAAGCAGTGTAAGCCCTTAGAGGATTTTCTAGTTGAATAACGATTTGGTCCCATCAAAAATAAATAAGGGTTCTAAAAGACTATGGCATTTACTTTCTCGTACCTTAACCGGACACCATAAATTTGTTTCAGGAAGAAGTATTCTTCAGGTCAATACACATACAAGGCATAGAAATATAATTTATATAGATATTGGTTCTTCGAACAAAGGAGGTTTGTGGGACGGTCCGAAAGAACTTAATGACCCGTAAACACTTCGACTGTGCGGCTAATCGGAGAAGAACTTGAAATCACCGCTATGATTGTTCGAAAATGTAAGCTTCGAAGTTGGGACATATTTTGGGTGAAAAAATTTCTTAAAAAAGTTTACTTTGATAGTATTCAAAAGATAAACAGTCTATTAGTGGTTGACAAGATAAAAATAAATGGGAAGGTCTCCTATGGGAGTCAATAGCGTACATGAACTCGCAAAATGTCAATCCTGGTGATACAATTGGCCACGGGAACAGTTGTCACCATTGACGTCGGTATTCTCGACATTCTTAACATTTTCGTTGTATTTGTTTGAAATGTGATATTCAAGTTTAGGTATTCGTTTACGTGGAAAGATTTGCCCAAGAAAACAGAAATGTGTGTTTTAAAAGTATCAAAACATCATGACACTTTGACTGGGAAGCATATTATTATGTGGTGTGCTTGATTATAAGCAGCATGCTATAGCATCACGGACTGGTGACGTTATCCATTACTCCTTTTTTTTTAAGACCTGCCAAAGTGGTTCTACTCTGCATAAAAAGCGTGAATGAAATCCAAGAGTGGTAGTTACCATACTCATTGCGAATGCAGACAATACAGTATGGCTATGACCACCGATATGAATTTTGATTTTGGCTACAGTTATGCAATGTTGTAAACTTATGCAAAGTATTTGCAACGTTGCTAAAATCGTGTATCATTGAAACACAGAACCTCATTTGTTAAATATACTAATTGTAGAAAATATTTATCACGTTAATTATTTTGCATGTTATTGTGTTTTCGTAAACTGTTTCAACTTATCAACAAAACTGTAGAACTATAAATATACTGGAGGCTCTTATTTAACAATATGTTTGTCAATACTTTACTAAGTATTGTAGCAGCACAGCAGATTGCTATAAACTTTACTCTACAGTAACATAAGCTAGATCGTACGCTGAAAATGGTTCAATTCCCTCAGTCTAAAAATAGTATAGTCTAAAGAAACACATAATATAAATTGTTTTTAAGGTAAAGTATCATAGCATTATTATGATGTCTTGAAGTTTTTTAGAATACGTTTATAAAAATCTTGCCAGATGTACATTAGTAAATTATCCGAGAGAGTTTGAGTTAAACATGAATAAATGAAAAAATAAATAAATATTTCGGACATTTGACACACAACGTCATTTAGTTTCAAACTAAACAGAGCTTGTGCTATGATAACTAGACTAACTGATAGAATACTTATATACTTTTTTTTTTAAATACATACATATTACACATAGAAAAGACCCAAACTTCGAAACTTATGTGTGCAGGTGAATATTAAACATCAACTCAAACAGTTCACGAAAACAAAGCTAAAATGTAAGAGTTTCTTCCAGCGGCTGCTCTTAGATCAATAACATTCTCGTACTTTAATAATAATAATACTAAACAAATATCACTCCAACACAAATGGAGGATATTTCAACCACACAAGGTGACCATGCAAGTTGTTATAAGCTAATCGGTACGTGAAGATATCGAGGTCTAACATTACGAGAATTTTAGAAGAGTGAAGAATGCTTTAATGACAAACGGCATCATTCTATTCTGTTACAAAACATTCTGAAATCGATTGGATAGAATAGTCGGGTCGATAAACTTCAAGTAAATTGCATTATTTGAATATATTTAGGTTTGTATCGTCCGTGTGGTGATGGATTAAGAATACATAGTGTTACCACCCCTATTCTTCCCGTAGTTGTCGTAAAAGGGGACTAAGGGGACAAAGTATGCAAGACAACATCATTACAAAGAGAAGGAAAACTTAGAACAAATCCTTTTTTTTTTTTTATCCTGTGGAAACCCCCTCGGGCCGTCACCCCACCGGGGCTTACGGCGAGGCGGTGTGTCAGAATTGGACCGACTAAAACCACACGGTGTGCCACTCTGCGCCTAACATAGGAAGGATCCGGGAACAGCTGCTATTACCACATCCAGATCCCTCCTAGCGCCTGCCCGCTATCGCGGGCACCATCTGCAGGTAAATTCTTTATTTAGGCGACGTACGGCACACGCGGACGTCGACTCCTCGCGGCTGGCCACTATAGCTGATGGAGGGGAAAACCCGTCCCGTCCATCCGCGGCCACAGATACTTCCCAAAGCAACCGTGCCCGGAAAGGATCTGCGTCAGTCGGAAGGAAAGGGTCCCGTGCTGTCGCCCCACCCACTTGGCGATGACCGGCTGGAGAGCCTCCACGGCGGCAAAGCCAGCACGTGGAGCCTCCCGCCGGGCCAACCAACGAGCCATCGTGGCTCGACGAGCGGCCTCTCGCCACTCGCGCATCTCTTCAGGCGGGGGCCGCATGCCGCTACCCGCCCGGAAGTCAGCCGTCCGCCGATAAACTTCGGCGAGCACTTCCGCCTCCAAGTCCCACGGCGGAGTTCCGGCCAAGGCACACGCCGCCTCTGTCGATACGGTGCGGTAGCCGCGTATGGCTCTAACCGCCAATATCCTCTGAGGGCGCGAGAGGCGAGCCCTATTCTGGGCTGTCAGAGCCGCCGCCCACACCGGTGCATCATACAGTGCCATTGACCGGACAACCCCCGTGTAAAGCCGTCTCGTCGCGACGCTGGCTCCACCCAAATTCAGCAAAAGTCGCCCGAGGGCAGAGGCAGTGCCGACCACCTTTGGAGAAAGCTGTCGGAAGTACTCGTCGATGAGCCACCTCCCGTCGAGGATCAGGCCCAGGTATTTCATCTGGGCCTGAACCGGTACGAGGACCGAATTGACTACGATAGAGGCGCCGGGTGGTAGACCACGACGAGGCCCATGGAACAAAAGGGCCTCCGTCTTATCTAGGGCCACCCGTAAACCCAGCGCCTCAATACGCCCGACCACCAAAGAGACTCCCGTGGTGGCCAGGCGCGCCGCCTCTTGAAAGTTCGCTCCCCGGGCCGTGACCAATGTATCATCGGCGTAACAAATTACACCCAGCCCGGGGGGAAGACGACCTCGAAGGGCCCAGTCGTATCCCATGTTCCACAGAAGTGGTCCGAGGACAGACCCCTGTGGAACACCGCACGACATGAGCCGCCGCCGCAGAATACCATCTCGGTCCTCGTACATGACGGTACGCTCCTCAAGATAGTCTGCCACAAGCCGCCTCAGGTACTCTGGCACCCCGTGGTAGTGGAGTGCTTCCCTGATGCAGCTAAATGGCAGACTATTAAATGCGTTGGCGATGTCCAACGACACCGCCAACAGCACGCCGCCGCAGCTCACCGCTTCTTCGGTAACGGCCCTCGGAATCCGAATTGGGCGTCTGACAGATCGGGATCCACCTCGCAGAGGTGCCGAACGATGCGGCAAACAACTTACCCGCCTCGTCCAACAACACGATGGGCCTATAGGCCCCTACCGAATCGGCTGGCCGTCCCGGTTTTCTTAATAGGACCAGCTTCCCGCTTTTCATAGCACTCAGGGAAGCGTCCGGACGCCAGGCTAGCGTCCAAGACCTCCCTGAGGCGGTCCGACATGTGCTCGAGGGCTCGGGCCAGTACTCGGACAGGTATCCCGTCTGGCCTGGGTGCGGTGTTCTTAGAGCGGATCCGTAGAACAACCACCCCTACCTCCGATTCCCTGACGGGCGGAACATTATCCTGGTTCGCCCCGTCTTCTCTGACTATTATGGCCATCGACGGGGGTGTGTGCTCCACCCACTGCGGGAAAAGGCCCTCGACCACTTCCCGCAGGAAGCTGGGCCGGAGTGTCTCTGTAAGGGGGGGGCCCGACGTGCGGAGCTTTTGTCGCACTGCACGATTACTTAATTACGTTTAATTTCTTTGGCGCAGCTGATGGCCAGGTTCAAAGTTTTCCGCGCCTCTCGGTACTCCTCATGAAGCTGGCCCTCCCCGCCTTCTTCGCGGTGTCGCTGCCGACTACGGGTGTAGGACCTCCGGGCACGAGTACAGGCCGCGCGGAGGTCCGCCAACTCCTGGGACACTTAGAACAAATCCTATTCCAACCGGTCAGGCCAGCGTGGTATAGTAGGCCAAAACGTCCTTGTTAAGGAGAGGCCTATGTCCAGCAGTGGACTGTAAAGGCTGTTGATGAATGATAATGATGTTTGTTTACAAGATCAATGAAATCTTATTATTCAAAGTGTTGATTTGTCCAAAACTTAGTTGTGATTTGATTAAAAATTACGAAATTTGTAGCAAGTGGTTTCTAAATACAGCGTTTAAACGGTATAGAGTGAATTGAGAATAATATTAATGATAGCTCTATGCCTTTTTGCACAATCATTTCAATAAAAAGGTAGGGAAAACGAAGTAGAAGCACTTTTGTATTTCATGAGGGAAGTATGAGATAACGATGGTCAAGATAGAAAAGAAATTTCAACTGAATACTTTAATTGCAACTTTCCTTTTTTTCTTTTTAAAGACTTAAACATTTCAAATGCCGTGGAAAAGGTTCACTGTACATTTTTATGCAACTGTAATTCCTTTGATTGCAATACACATTGAATGGTAGACTAAACAATTATTTTGGATTTTCTACCTATTCGATTGGAAATTACCTCATTTAAAATAAAAATTATACTAATGCTAAAAGTTCTAACCATATTACGTGTACAGACGTATTATACAACTCAACGATTTTTCATTTGCTTCACTTCACTTCACTGCACGATTGGCCTAGTAGTTTATACGGCTCCGGGAGGACGATATCCACTCGGACCCAATTCGCCGCCGGCGAGCCGGGCGGCGGAGGCGTGCATACCAGCGGCTCATGCCGCCTTGAGTGTGGCCGCGGGTGGACGGGACGGGTTTTCCCCTCCATCCGCTATAGTGGCCAGCCGCGAGGAGGCGACGTCCGCGTGTGCCGTACGTCGCCTAAATGGAGAGGTTATCCGTAGAAGGTGCCCGCGGTAGCGGGCAGGCGCTAGGAAGGATTTGGATGACGTAATAGCAGCTGTTCCCGGATCCCTCCTATGTCAGGCGCAGAGTGGCACACCGTGTGGTTTTAGTCGGTCCGATTCCGACACACCACCCCGCCGTAAACCCCGGTGGGGTGACGGCTCGAGGGGGTTTCCACACGATAAAAAAAAAAAAAAAAAAAAAAAAAAAAAGTAGTTTATACGGCTGCCGCGCCACTCTCCACTTCATTGAGTGTTATGGGCTCAAATCTTACATAGGAAAACACTTTGTGTGATCCACAACAGTTTGTGAAGTCCCCCACGTCACAGAATTTATTCCTAAAGCGGGTGCTATCTTTTTTAAAAAAAAATATTAATCTGCTATTGATTCTTGCTGGAGTTGAGACACTAAAAAAGTGTGTTTTAGACTCGAGATTAAATGGTACAAACACCCTAGTGTGTACTCCGTAGTACACTCTTACGCATTTGTTGTACAGATTACGATTAATGTAAGAGATTATTCGTTTAAAATTGACCATATTAGTTCACAGTTCCTAAAAACGAACACTACATGATTACTTGACAGTTTTATAAAATTATTTATAAGCAATTTTCCCCTGATTAACATCTTTTTTCAGTTGGTTACCCAACCAAAAGTTAAGTGAGCGTATAAAAATTATAACGACACCACAACTAAAACAGTAACAACAAAGTCTATGAAAACAAACGGTAATTTAAGTTTAGCGTGTCTAACTTGCTATTTATATTATAGTATAGGAGCTAGCAACGTATTCGAGAAAGAATTTTAGGTCAGCTGATTTTGTGATATGTCGTCCTTCTTGCACTTTCGGTTAGAGTCTGGGCTATCTGGCTGGCGGTAGCGGTTGCGTTCATTAGTGCGCATCCTACCTGTCCAGGTAATAATCCTGGATTTTAAAAACATTTTAGAAGGCGTAATTTTTAATTTTTTGTTTTTAAATAAGTCTACCTGACATACTTTTTTTATTGCCAGACATTTTTGACATTGCTAACTATGTGCCATACGTGATTTTTTTTATTTTTTTTAAAAAAATTTCAAAGTATTTTATAATGTCTGTAATTTTAATATTATGTTATTTAAATATAAGGAAACTTAAAATAAATTTGCCAGACATTAATTCGATTGTTAAGTCTTGAATTAAAATTAAAAAGTCATAAAAAGTATTGCAGTATGATGCTAGTAGTCCGAGAGAGACAGTTGCAGGATAAGTCGAGAATGATACAGAGAACCATTACGAAAGTAAATTACTTTTCACTGTGCATATAATAAAAAATAATAATAATATGTATCTAGGTTTTTCACAGTCCTTGGGAATACCAGAATCTGGCGTGAAACAAATGTTACAGGAACGCTTCTTTCGCCGCCTAAAAAAAGTACTTAAAAGTCTTTTATCGGGCCCTACACGGGCCTGATATAGACTTTAAAGCGTCGTCGTCTTGGCTACGGTATGGTGATCTCTTCGGAGAAATCGAAGGTTTTGTTTGTGCAATTATGGACGAAGTTATCATGACAAATAACTACCGGAAATATATCCTGAAAGATAGTATGGTTGACATCTGTCGGGCGTGCCACCGTCGTCCTAGAGAATCTATTAGGCATATTATTTCTGGTTGTTCTCGTCTTGCTAACGGTAAGTATTTGCAAAGGCACAAACAAGTAGCCAGGATCGTACACCAACAACTTGCCCTTAAATACCAACTTGTCAATTTTGAAGTACCTTACTACAGGTATGTGCCCGACCCAGTTCTCGAGAACGGCCGTGCTACGTTATATTGGGATCGATCTATTATCACAGATAGGACTATTGTGCCAATAAGCCTGATATTGTAGTGATAGATCGATTAGAGCGCCGCGCAATGATTGTCGATATCGCCGTTCCTCATGACCAGAATCTCGTGAAAGTTGAAAAAGAAAAACAATTGAAGTATTTGGATCTGTCTCACGAGATTGCCGATGTGTGGAATGTGGATTCGGTGATTATTGTTCCGATAATCATATCTGTTCATGGATTGATAGCGAAGAGCCTCGGCCAACACCTTAAGAGGCTCACGTTAGAAGGTTGGATCAAGGGTCTGATGCAGAAGGCAGTCCTCCTTGACACGGCCCGTATTGTGAGGAGGTTCCTGTCTTTGGAGCCCTAACCACCGGTGTCTTGGTCCCTGTACCCGATGTCGGTGGTCTACTACTATTTGTTATATTTTTAAATGTGTATTTTTTATTTTTTATATATTTAAAAATGTAATAAATATGTGTATATAATGAAATAAAGAAAATAATAATAATAATCATTCTAGTCAGAGCAAGTTTCAAAAAAATTTAAGTATAAAAGGAATATAAAATTACATTAAAATTTAAAAAACAACACTTTTTATTTAAATTGTTCTGATTACTAAATGGAAATTATAAATAATTAATATAAAGTTTTTCAAGTTGTTTCAGCCTTTTATATGAAAAGTATTATGGTAACGTTATGTCCTTTACAAAAAACACATTTTATTTTATTACTGGCCATTGTAACCAAATTAAAAAATAAACATTAAAATCAAAACAAAAACAAACATGTGACATTAGACTGACGCCATCTTGCAAACTTGCCTGTCGCGCCACTATCGTTGTCTATCTCTCTCGCGCCTTCTACTGTCTCTCTCGGACTACTAGCATCATACTGCAATACTTCATGACTTTTTAATTTTAATTCAAGACTTAACAATCGAATTAATGTCTGGCAAATTTATTTTAAGTTTTGTTATATTTAAATAACATAATATTAAAATTACAGACATTATAAAATACTTTGAAATTTTAAAAAAAAAATAAAAAAAATCACGTATGGCACATAGTTAGCAATGTCAAAAATGTCTGGCAATAAAAAAAGTATGTCAGGTAGACTTATTTAAAAACAAAAAATCAAAAATTACGCCTTCTAAAATGTTTTTAAAATCCAGGATTCTTACCTGGACAGGTAGGATGCGCACTAATGAACGCAACCGCTACCGCCAGCCAGATAGCCCAGACTCTAACCGAAAGTGCTAGAAGGACGACATATCACAAAATCAGCTGACCTAAAATTCTTACTTTTCAAACGTTGCTAGCTCCCGTACCATTAGGACCCAGTCGTTATAAGTTATTTATACGCGTCATGACGTGAAATGTTCGAAGCTTTAACGTAGGTATATATGTTTGTGTATGTATGTTGATTTAATTTTACTTTCGTAAAGTAAATGAGTTGTAAACTGTAATTCAGGTTAAAACTTCGCGAGGAACATATGTATAATTACAAGTTTTCTTCATACTTTAGTTCTCTTTTGTTGGCTGATATATTCCCAAGTATGTCTTGTTTAAAGTCATTTTGGGGTATTTACCTTAAGTACAACAGTTCAATAGCTACATATTCTTTTATTTCAATTATTTTATAAATCGTGCACATTTGGTGCATTAACATTAAGATTCATGGAGAGATTGATTTTATCTCAACGTAGATTATTTTTTTAAACACCATTTGTATTTGTTTAACTTTATCGGTATTGTTCAAAAAGTTTGTATACTTTCACAAAGAAAAGCAATTCTGTCTCAATGAAGAGTTTTTATTTAAAATGCTTCATAAATGTCGTACTGGACACAAACAGACTTCAGAATAAAAATGTTTTTATACAAATTAGTGCTGTGTCTACGTTATGTCAACCACTTAACTAAGAATGTGCTGCAAAAGGTGACACGAGGCGGCCGGATATGCAAACGTAATTACTTTAATTGTAATTGTTTAATTGTACAAAACGTATAATTTTTTTTCATACTTTTACGGCGCTAGTCCTATTTTTATCTTGAAATTATTACGAAATATTTCACTTATTTTGTTAACATATAATATACATTTTGTTCTTTGAAGAGGTGACTTCTATACTTGTATAGTTTCACTGTTTTGCTCAAGTTATATCTGAGATTATATTTCGATATTTTAGAGATATATATATATATATCAATCTTTTCATTTTCTTTCATTCATTCTAACATTGGCTGTCATAACTTGGTGCTAAATAATCGTATATTACAAGCGATCAACTAGATGCGTATGCTTTTGGTAGATTAAACGAGTTGTTCAATTGTTGAAAATAATTCTTTACGTTTCTGCCATTTTGTGTGTTGTGACATAACATTATAGTGTATTAAAAGTAGAATTCAGTAATTATTTATAAGTCACAAGAGTAGCCATCGTGAATACTTTTGTTCTATCAACTCTCACAAAATTCAACAATTTGAATAAGAACAGTTAAAATTCAACAATTTCAGGTACAGTTTTGTTTGTTTTTTATTTATTTTTCGTTTTGTATTTCATATAGAATATTCACAAACACTAATTTAATTAATAACAATTTAATTAATAGAATTAGTAAAGTACACACATACTTTTTTTTCCTGAACTAAAAATGATTGTAAATTTTGCATATTACAGAAGTACCATACGCATATTTTACAACTCGTTTAAAATACTGGTATTTTTAATCCGTATTCGTGGTCCTACGTAGAGTAATAGTTTGCCTTTCCACAAAACCAAACACTGTTGCCCAGTATCTAATTCAACTCCGGCAAACTCGTTGCTATGTTAATAAACAAAGTCTAGCAACACTTGCAGGGTAAACAAGGTTGTCAGGTGACAGATTTTTAGTTACAGATAAGTTTAGAAACAACATTTCATTGAAGAAACATTACTAAAACCTACCAAGGGTACCTTTTCATTATTAGAAAACGGGATGCCTACTAGTTCCAATTGGACATCACCCAAAATGCATACGTAAGCCTACATTTAAAACGTTTAAAGAAAACATAAAATTAATTGAGAAAAATTCAAGGACCCTTCTTTCCTTGGCTATTTTTGTCCGTTCGCCTATAGAATTGACGTGTATTGACAGGCAACCGGCTTTACGCATGACTTATTCTATCGAACTCCCACTCATGAAAATTAACAAACACCTACTAGTAATTTATTTAATTGAAACAATTGATTTCAATTTCGGCTAGGTTTTCGTAGTATGAACGAAATTGTGAGATATGAGCATTTGTATTTATTGTTATTATTTGTTATTATTTGTTATTTTAAGAAATTAGATTGCGTGACAAATAAAAAATCTAAAGCCATATGAAATTCTTGTTTCATCAAATTTTGTATTTACCCCATTTTCCTAGACCCTATTTCCGTGACTCAAATATTTGAATATTTGATTGTGTTACATGAATATTTGCCTTCCTGAGAACCCTAGAGACAAACGCTGTAACAAACCGTAGTCCAGTTCGTTATCTGCACAACAAGTTGTCGCACGCTTCCTATGTCGAGTTGGATAAGGTAGTACAGGTACAGATACAGGTCTCTGTCATGTTTTGCTTTTAAATAAGCTCATAATAATATTGTAATGCTTTTGCTTGCCTACTTCTACCACACAACTATTATAGGGTTTGTAGTGTTGTATGAAGTTGTGTTATTATCACTTAAAACTTTTGTATGTACCTTTTTATGAAATGGTTTTTTTTTGTGTGTGGTATGTTTTGATCGATGAAGCATCAACAAATTAAAAAATAAGCATGTAAAGAAAATTTTTCTTCGGGTTTTCTAACATAGTATTTATTTATAGTCTGCTTAGTCGTAATATCGTTTTTAACCTAATAAAAATACAAACGTTAACAGTTAAACACTTCTTAGGTTTACCATAATGAAGAGATAATAAGAAGTTATAATTAATTTTGTCATCAATGCGACCAGTCAACAGGTCCAACGAATTACTGACGATCTCGATAAGATTGCACCGGCTGTTGTCAGAAACAACAGACAATCTAAAATTATGCAGCGCCCATTACGTGATTGTTCCAACAATTGCCCACAAACACAATTATTTATAACATAGACCACGAAAATTAAAAATTAATAAATATATGTCGGAAACAACATTTTATTTTCGATCTATCCATTTAGAATAACCGGTAATTTATCGTTTATCCGAAATTACGAAACTATTTTACTTAAACTTTGATGACAGTTACCAAACTGATTCGGGGCTATAATTACCTTGGTCAAAAACATCTCGCTTCTGACACGTTCGTCGAGACATTCCCACCTCTATAATTGGCAGTTCGGAATGACCCGATTATCGATGTCGAGGGGGAACTCACCTCAATCCGATATGGAGCGTAATTTCATTGATCATTGTCAGATTTAAGTTTCGCTGAATCTGGTCACAATGTTGATTTGAATTGGCTATTTTTATTCATCTTTTATAGTTTTTGCTCTTGACATTTATTTGTTTTTTTTTTAATGTGCTTTTTTTTTAAAGATTACGCCTGCCCTATGAATAAATCTTGTATTGTAGGGAACTTTACAAACATACAAGAAACGGACACAAAGAACACCCAGACTCAGAAGAACAATTTGTGGATCACACAAAGTGTTGTCGAATGTGGGATTTGAAACCCACAACACTCAGCGAAGTAGAGAGCGGTGTGGCGACCGCTTAAACCACTAGGCCAACCGTGCAGTCAAATTGTCAATCGAATTGCAAAACAACTTTATGTTTGCTTCGTTTGTTTTTATGAAAGACGGAGCAAACGAGCTAAAAGATTACCTGATAGAAAGTGGCTACCACCACCTATCTTTTTTTGTCGTGTTACACAATACACACAACAAATTTAAAACACATATAAATAAATTATTTTTATATAGTATCGAGTGTCTGTACCATCAAAGTAATGAAGTTCTTTCATGTAGGTTTTAAGGTGCCTTGAACTTTGCTGTTCATGTAATTTTTTGTCATCTCCAATTATATAAAGTACGCGGTTAAGTAATCAAACATTAATTTTACAAATCTAGGGCTTAAAAAAGCTCTGGTTAATTTACTGTTCAAGGCAGTTTCCATCAGGCAGAATAGAGTCACTTTAGTAGGCTTCTATAAAAAAAAATAATATTTTCAAAACATTGACTATCAATTCTTTGATAGATTCGGCTCACATTAAATAAAGTACTACTACCAACTAGAACCTGAATCACCATCATTAATCTCATTTAAAGTATACCTATCTATTTCCTAAAGTAATCAAGAAATATAAAGTTACATTAATATATATATGTAAAAGGACGCTCTCGATGGACATAAATGTTAAACTGTGTAACTTTACGGCTCAATATCCCTTCAGTTGTTTTAGTTTCGTATTTCGATCATTACAAAGTTGTTTTAGGTCTTCTACCTTTACAAGAGAAATACTTATTGCTTGTTTCTCATCATCTGTTTTACATTTTGTTTGATAGTTGACATTTGAAAATGAAATATTTAATTAAAGTCACGCAAAGGAATGTATAAATTTAGAACAAAATCTATTTGTTTGCAATTATTGTATCCTAAAACGAACCTAAACAATTTATAGGTATTTAATGTTAAAATTTTTTGATCATTAAAATTCCGTTGGCTTCAGTGAGATATCTTTTTATCTATTGAGAAGGTTTAACATAAGTTAATCACGTAAATTGACTAGCCTAGACACCAAAAAGCAATATTAATTATTAGAATGTGAATACAAGACATATAACGTTAACAAGTGAATATCGAACCGTGCTCTAACCTGTCGTATTTAGTTCAAAACAAAATATCACTTTTGTTAGGCAGTATCATCATCCCGTCGAGCTTAGAGGGAATGATACAATAATCCTCTAATCGCCAGTGGATGAGAGAAATACGACTTTGAGTAATACCCCATTATCTGCTTCTTCCTCCCTCCCATTCTCTGAAGCAAAACAATTTTGTTTATAAATTGTACTGGATCAATAGAAAATCCTCTCACATTTGTTGTGGGTCTCGTAAATATTAGTAAAGAATGGAAACGATCGGAGTTGTTTTTATTTATTGATATCACCTTTTTATATAACATTGGCTATATTATTTAGAACCACATTTATTACAAGATTAATTTCACGCAGTGTTTAGGTAATTTAGAGACAAACTAAACAATTGAATTGAATTATCTAGTCATAAATGGCATCTATAACTTATGGCTTGAAGTTCATATACATCTATAGGATACTTATGTTTCATTTATTATGGGGAACTCTTCAGTTCCATTTTGTATTTACGTTTAAGCTTTAAGTATTTAATATATGAAAAAGAACGTAAAACAAGACCTTTTACATTTTATTATAAAATCATTTAGTTATTTATCGTACAGTGATCGATTTCCGTAGAGAATTCAATAATCCTAATGTCAAAAAATTAGCCGCTATCTTTGGGCACTAAGTAGATAGTTGTTATGTTTAGAATGAATAGTATAATAATTTTATATAATTATATTACTTCTATGTTTAATGGTGTGTTAAATACAGTAGCTTACTCTGCAAGTGTAAATTGTGTTTATTTTTACAAATATTAATCTTATGCTTTCTAAAATGGAATTCTTAATCAGCGCTGTTTAATCTTTCACATTTTTACTTCTAACAATTTTTTAAGAGCTTGTCTCAGTGACTCCTGTGAGTTTCCTGATGGAAAACATGAATGGAATGTAAGAGTTGTGGTCACCATATTTATTGCGTATGCAGACAATGCAGTATGGTGACCCACATTATGGCGACTTAGTGAGATACTGCTTTACGCCTCGCTGGGGGACGTAAAAGGCAAAAGCAATGATTTTGATCCGACTGTGCTTTTCTTTCTGTGTTTGTACCATTTCTCTTCTTGGGCAAATCAATCATTCACCATGTACATTGGTTTAGGGATTGTTAAGAATACCTAAGAAGAATACAGCAATTTATGTACGTAATTACAGTAATTTGGTTTATTTTAATCATTATCATCGTTATAAGAAATCATCGTTTGGTGATGAGCACAGGACTCTCCCAACTAATTAAAGTTTTATTAGTTAAACACGATCATCAGCTGTGCTCATTTAGTTTCTTGCCGCTATTTTAATAAGACGAGCACTCTACCTGGCCGCATCTCTCTACATTATGTTGTCCGAAATACAGTCTCCACTTTTGTTAAATTCAAACTTTTTACTTGTAATTATCACTTTTTCATTAACCCAGAATGTACTCTTCGTTAAGGATACTTTTTTTAAACTATGGACATATCAGCGAAGCTCCTCGCTAAGGCGAGTAAACTGAGAGTTTATAAAATTACCGTTCATTCAAGTGGCTGATAGTTACTTTGATGCCTTGCTTGTTCTGATGTAGCACATTATAATAATCTTATTACGAAAAGTAAGCAGTCTACGACATCAGACACTTTCCTAAGTTTGAATTATTAGATAACATTATTACGTATTCATTTTTTAGTACTACAATTATGCTTGGATACAAATTATATAATAAAGTAATTACTTTCGTTTGACCAATTTATTAAAATCTACGTCACGTAGGCGTTGGTAGTTTGAGTTAGCAACACGTAAAGTGATTTTCAATTATCAATTTAATGCTTTTAAACTATCTTGTCCTCTGTGAAGTTTTAACAGTATAAAATACTTGATATTGAATTGCTTTTACATTTTGAATATTTTATAAATTTATGAATACATAATTTGTAAAGTTTTATACTTAAGTTTTAGTTTTGATTATAACTTTTCTTGCCTCAAGTTTCTGACTTTATACTACCTGAAAATTATTATATTTTCTGTTCATTATTACAAATTAAATTCTGAAATATTCGTGCGGGCCGACGGGCGAACCGTAACTGACGCAATAGTTACTGTCAGTCACGCTCCTACTTTCATATGGGGTACCTGCGGGGCTCGCTCTTACGCCTACTTGTCATAAACATATCTGAGAAATTATAGGGTAGGTGTGCTTATTTCCCGACCATAAGAAATGTTTCTAGAATTTACATAAATGAAAAATAAATTTTATGCGTACAATAGTGCTGCACGCGGTGCTCAATGATAAGTTTGAGTACTTATTTCACGGTGCAATTTTTTATTTAATTAGAACAATAGTAAAGATTTGGTAATAATTTAGTTATATTTTGCTAATTTTATAGATATAATTGATAAAAATCTTTGAACTGGAACCGAAGTGCCAATCTACATGTATAAAACGTTACATGACGACCATATGGTCGCAATCTGATCAATGCTGTATTATTTTGTTTTGCTTAGTATACTATAATCACGTCCTACTAATCTTACTTCCTACTATAAATTATCAATGTAAAAGTTTGTGAGGATGAATGTACGCCTGTTTGTATGTTTGTTACTCTTTTACGCTAAAACTTATGAACGGATTTAGATAAAACTTTACAGTAGCATAGCTTATATATAAGGATAACACATAAGCCACAATTTATTAAGATTTATGTAGTTTGACCATAATATAACGATAAGTATCTAGTAAGGTGGAAAAAATTTATTACAAAAGTAACTGGTTCTTGTGCCTTCATGATAATACGGTTGCACTGGTTTTAATTAAATATAGCATAGAGTTAATTTGCTTTTTGAAAAAGAAATACCGATAACTGAGAGACATGTGGGCGGCGCCGTGACCAAAAACCAGAGTTCATACAGGTCTTCAACAATTTAGTGTGTCGCATTATGAAAGTGCAAAGGTAATAAAAAAGTGACCACTAATTCTTAATTCTTGTTCTAATACTTCGTAACAGTCGTTGATGGTGGGTACTGCTTGTGCCACGCCGCTGTCACGAAGATACTCATAGTCCATAATTATTCGAAAACGATTCAAATGTGTTAAAAATGTTTCACTTACCCATAAACCAATGACTAATTTTGGAAAAATCCATGTTTTCAAATGAAATTAGAATTTTCAGCCAAATAAAAAGTATTTTGATTTGATGTGGCCTATTTTGTAAGTAAAACCCTATTATTTAAAAATAAAATAAATTATATTATTATATTATTTCTCATTTTTTTTATTGATTATATGTAATTAGTAATAACTGGAACAACGATGCGGATCCACTCACATATACTACCATTTCTGACTACTATCATGTACTGGAAGGATAGTAACTGTGTCTAATACCCTATTGGACGTCGAATAACATTAGCCTCGTGGTAAACTCGTGCGAACTGAATAGCTGTGGCCGTGCAGTGTGAAGGCTACACGGTTGGGTAGTGAGGTGTGGGCAAAATTTCAATTCGAGCTAGGACCAGTACTATGGGCTCTTAAAAAACCAAGTTATCTAAATTTATGCCCGTAGGTAAACTCCATAGGCATGAGTTTAGAAATAAATAATTTACATATGTGTGTATTTAACTTTACTAGTTATTTTTCGAGTTTAAAAGTTTGTATATTTGATTAGATCGATTTGATATTGAATCTTAAGTTAGCTCTTTCAGCCAGTTAAATTGATCCATGATTAGTTTGGTTGACAAACAATAATTAAATGAAATGATAACGCAACAAACAAAAAATGCAATAAATAAAATTAAGTTTAGAGTGTAATATTAGTGCAATAATAAAATGTAAAAAATATTTAGAATCTTTCCATTAACACCTTAAATTATATATTTATTTTGCTTGGTGTTAAACAAGTTTTTCTTTTACAGAAACTAACTGAATTCGTCAGTAGACTGAAAGACTTCTTTCTGCATTTTTGTTGATGTTCACTTATAATACACGGTCGCACAAGCTTATTAGAGCACTATCCCAAACGATAACCATTTGGGCTGTTATTGTTTTGGGTATAAAGACCTCAAGTTCCGTACATACTGCGTATAAATGAAATGGCCACTATTAAGATAAAAAAATATAGGCCAGTCTTAACTATGCTAGAGACAAAACACGCAAAAGTCCTTGTTCTGTAAAAAAATTACTATTTCGTATTTGCGAATGAATAAACGAGTGAAAAGAAAGACTTAGAAAATAGATTTAGTACACAGCTTCTTTTATTTTTATTTTATTTTCTTTATTTTTTATGCACAACTGTACAAAGGCGGACTTATGTGAGTTTCAATAACTTAGGATTCATTGCCAGTTCGTACGTCAAACAAAAAATATAATATATGTGAAAGAAATGCGAGTCAATTTTCGTGTTTTCGTTTTGCTTTCAGTGATTCGATGAAAAGGTATGTGCTCGTCATGCAGCAGACGCTTCTCGAGTGAGTTACATTTTTTCAACTTTTGTTCCTTTTTTGTGTGATTATAACATTATTTTCAATAATATTTTTTTTTGTTTATCTTATAAATATTCTTTTTATTAATAAAGAAATTATTTATTTTAACATTTTCTTTATCAAAGCTTCGTATCATAAACTCCACTGGGATCAAAAATCTAACTAAACTCTCTGATTGCTGTTCGAAACGTTGGTGGAGCATAAAAGAGAGATAAAAGTATCACAGGATCCACCCAGACCAATGATGGTGTAGTAAAAGCTTTTATTAGTAATATGTCTTTCCTATAATGCCAATCGATAACGTCTTGAAAATGATCACAAAGATCCGTCGTTCCACGCTTCAGTAAATATTTCCCCTGAACGTAAGTGTACACAAATAAACCAGCCCATAGCTGGTTGATAAGCCGATTGTGGTATTGGCCGAGTATCCACAATCCACACATATATTGGATCCATATATTGGACCATTTGTCTGCACTCAGTGGACTTTCGGTCGATTGCCCTTTGATTGCTCTCTGTCTCCCCGTGTTCTCAGTCTTTTGTTTCGCTAGATTAATGATTATCGGATCCCATTATTGTTGTTCCTTCTTGTTTTTCTTCTAAGTTTCTAGAAATATTTAGCTTCAAATTATTAACCTTCCTGTATCATTCGTACATTACGTGTGACTTTTATTTCTTTGGATCACTTATCAAGTTAACTTATCAAAAAATCTTCTCTTAGGAACGTGTATGCTCAACTTTGCTGCCTCAAGTTGACCGCATTTTTTTGTGTATGTTATTTGATTTTTTTTCTTCTGTTCTATATTTTTATCTTTTATCTTATCACCCGTTTGTTTATTCACTAGTATGTCATAATAATTAGAAAATATTTAAAAGTAGACTTTGGTTTTAAACTTGTCATTCAGTTGTTGTAATTTTGAACACTTAAAAAAATAAATGATTATGCAAGATGAACCATTACAATAAATAAATTGTCATAGAGGTAATTAGAAAATATTTAAAAGTAGACTTTGGTTTTAAACTTGTCATTCAGTTGTTGTAATTTTGAACACTTAAAAAAATAAATGATTATGCAAGATGAACCATTACAATAAATAAATTGTCATAGAGGTAGTGGTAGTACCGTCTACTTCTATTAGTTAATTTAATTCTTAATACATAATTGCTATATCGACGTTTAGAAGTAAATATATATCATGTGAGCAATGCTCATAATTAATATCGTTACGTTATTATTATTATTTTTTATTATTTAAGTCTGCTGAAGTGGCGTCATTCCGCTTGATGGCAAGCAGGAATGAAATTCAAAACTGTGTATGAATTCAAAAAATTCAAAACCATACTCATTACGAACGCAGACAATGCAGTACGAGTATGGCGAGTCATATTATAGAGACCTAGTCAGATGCTTTTTCACGCCCGCTTGAGCACGTAAAAGGCATGATAGTCTTCATAGCAGTGTCAGACTCACACGCTTTCACGATAACTGTCAACCGTGCATCAATGGGTCTCCGATCACGCACTCACCAACGAAACACGACAGCATGGATGTCGTCGCTTTAGGTTGGTTTTTTGTTAGAAGTACTGCCTCGGTTTAACCGACCCGTTCGTGCGGCGTCATTAACAACAATCAACGTCAATTTACTACTTAGAACATTAATGTATATCATGAAACAGATATCTCGAATATATTTATAAATGTATTCAACGTAAAAGTTGAAAACTTAAATTTAAAAGTTACTATTACTTACTTAGCTGTCTTATTTTTTATTATCTCAAAAAATTTTTCAGTTATTGTTGTCATTTCTTAAATATAATATTTCTTAATTACATGTACCCATATTTTAGATCCGTATTATTTTATGCTCCAAATAAATAGCTCTCAAACTGTTTTGCCACTTCATTACTGTACTACCAATCTTATTCCATCTTAGACCACATATGAGAGAACTTCCAAGTGACTCGGCGAAGTAAATTCATAACAAAATTTGGAGACAACTAGCTTGTCATTGTCTGGGATAAACTTTTGTTGCTACCAACTTGCAATATTTTGAAAGGGGATTTCTTTATACTGCGCACAGTTGCTCGTGTCATACTTATCCTTTTCTTGATACGAGAATATTTTGCGACGTAATTTTATCTTAGGAGTATTTTTTGTTTACTATATTTAACTTTTTTTAAAAGGAGTTCAATGAAAAACACTAAGTGTACTGCAATTTGCCATGTTATGACGAATTAAGAATACTGAATATCACCACTCCTCTTCATACTAAGTATATCGTAAAAGTGGCCTAAGAGAGCAAACTGTGCTGGATGACTTCTGTAAAGAGCAGGAAAACTTGATAAAAACTCTATACCAACCCGACTGGTCAGTTTGGTATAATCAGCCAAAACCTTCTGTTTAAGGAGAGGTTATAACAGATATTTGTTTCTTTTTTAACTGGAGATTAAAATTCAATAGGTATAATAGGTTGGAAGGCTTTTTTTCGGTATACTTTGTTTGTAGAAGGGCATGACAAAGTCCCACTTGCTCTCACTCCATACCATGGCTACTACAATTTACCGAGTGAGAGACTCTCCACCAATGGCCGTCACGAGGTCGGACATTCCACTCCACTCACGTCGGATATTATGTAAGCGTTGTTGAAACATGACTTCTTGTGGATCAAACATATGTGATCTGCGAAGCACTCTTGACCGGTGATCACCTGTATCAGTCGGCATGATAGGACCCTGTGTTTACTGTGTCATAGCGTAATTTTATATAGCCTATAGCCTTTCTCAATAAACGTGTTATCTAATATTAAAATAATTATTTAATTTGAATCAGTAATTTTGAGATTGGCGCGTCTAAGCAATCGAACTATTCAACTTTATATCATTACAAGTATAAATGCGAAGCTTATTCACATTTGCATTTATATCACACACTGATCAATAGATGAGATTATTAAGATATTATCATATAAAAATATAGACGTGTTATTTATGAGAAAGTTTATGTTTTGTTTCTAAATCTGTTTTTGCCTCTCTTTCAAAAATACCACACTTGTGCGGTATACACATTGCACAACCATACGTAGCGAATCTGAATGTAATGAAAATAGCTTCGCATATTGCAATTTAAGTATCTCTGCAATGTTTAAGAGTAAAAATTTTTCACGTTGATTGTTTAATTTGACTGATAACATTTAGGTACACGAAGAAAATTTAATATCCAAGTCGAAATTAATAATTTTAATATTGAAAAAGTGTACTTCACAAAATATTTAGTATTATTTAATATACAGACAATGGATATTCAGAGATGTATGCGGACATAATAAAGTACTAAAGCATATATTTTATTTTTTATTAAATTTAGTGACTTTATATCTCTGTTTCGGTGAATTTTCATTTCATTTCTGAAAATCTGTCACCACATAAAATTTGTTAGTCTTCTGATAACTCAGTCTATTGTTCCGACTTCACTCCGAATCCTTCTCCCTACTTTTTATTCTACAAGAAGGGTGTCAATTGGCGACGGTAATCGCTTGCCATCAAGTGTCCTGTTTCTAGTGTGACCCATATTCTATAATGAAAAATAACTTCTTTCGTTTTCTCGAATATTTTTCTTCATATATTTTGTTTCATCTACCACTTAATTACGTCTGATTTGATAATTAATTTCAATTGACAGTATCCATCGAAGTAAAATCAACCAGAAGTGAAATTATTGCTGGATAAGCAATTATTTCACTTCCACTTCATTCATCATGCAATGAATGCTTTGGTTGTAAGCTCGAGGTTTACCGTAACCGTAATTTATTGAATGAAAACGATCAATACCGTTGATGACTCGTGGGTTAATTGAAATTATATCTTTTTTTTATATTTTGGGTTTGTGGGTCTGCGTTCTTCCTTTTAAGGAGATTTTACTTTTTTATTTCTTTTTTTTCGCATTGAAGGCAAACCAACTAACAGATAGTTAAGTGTAGTTCTAAATATTATTTGTAAGGAGGTTATTGGATGTATTCTGAACACAAATAGGAATTGTTACGTCAAACTTTCATACTGAGGTATACACCTAAATAGATGTGTACTCTTGATACGGTATATTGTTAAATGAGCTGCAGATGATGTCTTGATGATGATTCCATCACATCGCACATAAAAGATTTTTGTACTCTGTGTATGGCTAATTAGTTTTCATCAAGTGCTCTTGTTGTATGTCTAAATATTCCTGGTGGATAACTTTAATAATATAATAACAGTAATAAATTAATAATGGGCATTCAGTTTCATGTTACTATCCACTATTAGAAATATCAAACTTTTGAGAGAACTGGATCTCTGGAGAGAGATATTTTGGAACTCAGGAATGACACATACACACACACACACACACACACACACACACACACACACACACACACACACACACACACACATACTCATTTATTTTGGAAAGTCGCAAGAAAACCCTATTTATATTACTTATGTTTTTAAATATCCCGTACAATAAATATTAAAAATGTTACAGTGATGAAACATTTTCCTGCTCAAGAGTCACACTTTTTCCAATATTTTGCTGTGAAACGAAAACAAAAAATTTACCTCTCCACTTGAAACGAAACCACCCGCGATTAATCAGGTGTATATAACGAGTGCTCGAACAATGATGGCATACCCGCGTACCCCTACTTAAGCGAGGAGTACAATAGCCAGCGGCTTTATATGAAATCCTTTCGTTTATCAAGGTTTGAAAGATAATACGGTAAATGCGATCTTATTTCCCGCCTCAGTTCGAACGATCAATTATTGATGGAACCAGGGCGGTGAATGGAAAGCTTTTTAAATATTCACATTCCTCATTTAGGTCCAATTTTGAAATCCGACTTTATCATTGTATTATTTTGTCGTGGTAACAGCAAAAATAACTTTATTTGTTTTATTTTACTTTTAACGATGATCCTTGTTTACGACTTCCAGTGTGATGTGATGATTACGTGGACAAAATCGTAGATATATTTTTTTCATTTTAAGAACCCGTTAAAGTGACTTTACTTTGTCTGATAAAAGCATGAATAGAATTCAAGAGTTGTGGTCACCATACTATTTGTTTTGATATTTAATTTCTTTGAAGCGTTGCATAAGTAGCAAACAACTGCAATATTTAACTCACGGATTTGTTTTACGCCCAATGGACATATTTATAGACATGATTAACAGTTCTACTTTATTTAACGCCACTTTGTTATTGTGCAAGATAAGTTATTTATATATACGAGTATATATTTTCCGGTCAATTATTTGATGAGGTAGAAAAAATTGAGCAATATTGAGTACGTATTTAACATACGAGTATATACAGCAGTGTGTTGTCCCTTCGTGGACGCCGTAATCGTTAAAGATCTTAATGATTTTATGACACTTACTGTTTTCTGAAAGAATAGTTAAAAATAGTTTGAAGTGGATTAAAAGGAAAATCTTGATACGAAAGAAAGGTTATAAAAATAAGTGACGAGTGCAAACAAGAAATTAAACACATCAGAATCATATGATCAGAATCAATTATGATTAACTCGTATATCACATGCTTTAAACTAATTTAGTTCAAATTGTAGTTGCTGTAGATATAATATTACAAACTTTCAAGTAAGTTACTAACCTAATGTAATAGACATATATTTGACTGTAATAGACATACATTTATCAGGGTCTATGTGCTGTTAACTTTAATTTTCCCCTTTTTAATTACTATTTATCACGGATTTTATTTTATCATGATCAGTCTATCTCAGTCCACGACTGGACATAGGCCTCTCACTTTGTATGGCACTCGGTTCAATCCTCGGTTAACTTGTATAATTATCACCATACAAGTTGTACAATTTATTTTGAAATTTTATGTAAATTAATCTTATTCTGACATCCTGTTGGAACACATTAATTTACATATTAAATTTATATTTACATTTAGAAATAATTCGATCTCAGATGGAACTCAGTGTAGCAACTTAATGATGCGTGGATTTTATCTTGGTATAAAAAAGTCCGTGTGGTGACAGACTAAGAATATGTAGTGTGATCACTCCTTCATTTCACACATCCCGTGGGTATTATAAGAGGCGACTAAGAGAACAAACTATTTAGGTAAATATCGAAACAAAGAGAAGGAAAACTTGAAACAAACCCTTTTTTAACTTGAAACAAAACCTTCAAAAAATATCTATATAATTTTCATATTAGTTGAGCTCTCGTTGAACATTACAGTGTTCATGAGAATATGTGTACCATAATTGCTTACCACCTTGTTGCGTATGTCATTGTCAATCAAGAGGGTTCAATTCCCAGGCCGGGCAAAAAAAGTGTTGAGTTTTTCTAACAAAAAGTTCTTAGTATCAGCATGGACGTAGGCAAAGTTTCACGCCCGTGTCTAGGAGAGAACGTTAAACTAGCAGTTTTGGGACAGGGATCAGTCAGTCAGAATTGGGATACTTAAGGGCAGTGACATCAGTGCCCTCAAATATGCTGATAACTAGTTCAACCTTCGAAATCAGTTCACCATCAGGATTGTGGTGGTTCGACACCAGTCACTCCATGGAGAAACTGATAATCGAGCGAAACCGATTAAACTAATAGCCGATTTCAAATAATCCTGATAATAATAAAGGCTAGGAAGATAATGTGTACCTGGAAACCGTTTAAAATATAGTGGAATATACTACGAGGGCAAGTTTTTAAGTTCGCGGAATGACAGTGAAAAAGGCGGGTAAAAGCGCTCTTTTGATGCCTACCGTATTCAGTGACTCATAATTAGTCTGCATAGTAAAATTTGTTGTGATTGGATCATTAGTTATTAAACTATCGTTGACCAAGTATTTTAATCGTGAACGAAGTGAAAAAAATGGAGAAAATTGAATTCCGTGCGGTGATAAAGTTCCTTACTAAGCAAGGAAAGTCTGTTCAAACCATACTCAATGAGATGTCATCGGTTTACAGGGATTCTTGCCCAGGAAAAACAATGGTCTACAAGTGGCATAGTTTATTTAAACAAGGCAGGGAATCACTTGAAGACGACCCGAGGCCGGGGCGCTCCGTTGAGGTGACTACGCCAGAAGTTATTGCAAAAGTAGAAAAAATTGTATTGGAAGATGCTCGACTAAAAAAGAAACAACTCGCAGAAATGGTTGGAGTATCGGATACAACAATTTTTAAAATTTTACACGGTCATCTTGGCATGACTAAGGTTAGCGCACGGTGGGTGCCGAGAATGCTCACGCCATTGCAAAAACAACAGCGCGTGGAATGTTCACGTGCGTTTTTGGACCTCTGCAATGAAGACAAGGATGGCGTATTGAATCAAATTGTTACTGGGGATGAAACTTGGGTTCATCATTATGAACCCGAGTCCAAACAAGACTCCATGCAGTGGCACAAAAAGGGCACAGCACCACCCAAGAAATTTAAGGTTTCACAGTCGGCTGGGAAACTCATGGCAACGATTTTTTGGGACTCAGAAGGAATATTATTGATAGATTATAAAGATAAAGGCATTCCTATAACGGGGGAATACTACGCTTTAATCTTAGAACAGTTAAAAGAAGCCATCAAAGAAAAAAGATGGGGAAAATTAACGAAAGGTGTCCTGCTATTGCATGACAATGCTCCCGTTCACAAGAGCCGAGTCGCACTGGCTGCCCTGGATAAGGTGGGCTTCGATATTTTGAATCACCCACCCTACAGTCCAGATTTGGCTCCGAGTGATTATTATCTCTTTCCAAAAATGAAAAAAGAATTACGTGGTAAGAAATTTTCAACTGATGAGGAGGTTAAGGAGGCGGTTTCGGCGTATTTTTCAGACAAAGATAAAACTTTTTTTTACGAGGGAATAAAAAAACTAATTGAAAGATCTGAAAAATGTATTCGTGTTGCGGGGGAATATATAGAAAAAGAAAAATAATTTTGTGTTTTTATTATTACTCAATACCCTCCATTCCGCGAACTTAAAAACGCCCCCTCGTACCACTACACGAGCATTTACCTTTTTAAAAGGAATATCGGAATCTGTAATAACGAAGAAGGGCCATCATCTTCGTAAAGTGGAAAATAAAGCAAATATTACTGAACACTAAATACGAAGTGTTCATGTGTACCATTGTCATAAAGACATCAGGAGGATTGTAAGATTTACTGTCTGTGTTAGGAAGATATTGAACAGAACCTTTTAAATTTATGAATTCGCTTCGAAGTTATTGTTAAGAAAAGAAAATGTACTACAATTTGAGGTTTCTTTGTTCTCTTAGAAACAAAAATCTTACCACGACGCCATCACACCACCAAATAATAGATTCCACGCTTTTACTTAACTTGTACGCTACTTTTTTATTTAAATAATTATTTTTAAAATTATATTTGCGCTAATTAATAAACCAAAAATTATGTATAAAAAGATATTTAGATCTAACACTATAGTAAATATAATTATCTAATTATGGGTAGTCGAAAAACCAACTGCTCAATATATCGGGCCACCTTATATTTGGCCAAAAATTGATTATATTTATCCGTCCAGCGTTTTGAACTTAAAAATAGATAAATATAGAGCTTATTAACAAACAACTCCTTGTAAAGCAGAGCAAGAACGGATTAAATGCTTACTAAATGTCCATAAACAGCTAGGGTATGCAAGTTTTCTAGGAAGCAATATCATGAAACTGAGACGAGACGTTCACGAACGCGTAATTAAGATAACGTAACTGAGTTAATATGTGAAGTTTGAAACGTGATTTTGCTTTAGTCAGTAATTAAAGTGAATTTAAGAAATTTTGATTGAAATTTAAGTGAAGACTTTTTTTTCCTTTTGAATAGTGTGTTGCGTTTCTTTTGCAGTTAACTACATGTAACTTTATATAAACCCTTTCAAAATCATGGAGACGGTATGTTATATTTACATTAGCTAGAGCTTTGCCTACAGTGAAATATGCGTTACATTTCTATCAATTTCTAGTAACATACGTAAATTAGTAACACTAATTTGTCAATTTATCGACCCATCAATTTAGGCAACTGTTATTTATCAGTCTGACAATGCTTATTATGCTACGTTAACGCTTGTATTTTTGTAAATTGTTTTGGTGACTGTGCATATTTCTTTAATATATTTTGTATGTTTTTCGTAACATTACATAGAGTTGGTTGTCCGAACCTATAACCTCAATCTACGTCCGTTCCCGTAATACATTATAATGGATTAAAGTATGGTATGTTTTGCTTTGGGTTGTCATTGGCAGTCGTTAAGTCTGAGGCCTTTGGGATCAGTTTAATTAATCGTTACTATGGATTAGTCACTTCACTGCCGTTGTTGACCCAAGCCGTTTTGGTTATAAATGTTTTTGTTGACCATAAGCATACAAATTTTAACGTTAAGAGTATCGACTTAAAGTTCAATTAACAATAACATCACTGGAGCACTCTTATTTCATAGCTATATAATATCAGCATTAAAGTTAACAAACAAAGTCATATTTATACAAACAATCAGTCTAAAAGTGTAATAAAAATTTTACAAACATTTTTTTTTAATTTATGATATGATACATGAACCGGTGAATACCTACTACGCACATTTGGCTTGATAACATATACAATTTTTTTAAATAATGTAATACTTAAAGTATATTTGGCAAGTAAAACAGTTTACAGCACCCAGTTTGCTTACATCAATATTTTTTTATAATATTTATCACTCATTATAACTGCGAAAGTATTGATGGATATTTGTTTCTCCATCACGTAAAACTGTCTAAAAGAATATTGAATATGTCACAGACAGCTTAAAGTCTGCATAGGCATATCTGTTATCTTGGCAAATAAACGTATTAGGACCTTTAAAAAGTTTACACTGTTTCTCAAAAGGTGCCATAGCGGCACTCTGTGCATGGAATTTCGTACAGTAACGCATCAGCTAAGTAGTATAATATGTAACCTCAAATTATAGCAGATTTACCTGACCCTGTGTAAACATGTGTTTATTTAACCATTGTGAAAATGTCTACTTATATGCCAAATAAAATATTTTTCAGAGAGTTTTATTGCACTGCTTTGTTCAAAAGAAATCTACAGCTGAAGCGCACAAAATTCTTCTTGAAACATATAATGATAATGCTGTGTCGAATATGACATGTAAAGACTGGTTTAGACACTTTAAAACTAATAACTTTGACCTAGAAGATAAAAAACAATTTGAAGCACCGACAAAACTTGAAGATGCTTGTAGAGCTCGGGAAAATATTGCAAAAAAATTCAGCCGCTATACGAGCAGAGACACGACAAAGTGATTTTGTTACATGACAATACTCAACCACATGTGGCAAAACCAGTCAAAACTTACCTGGGAATGCTTCAATCTGAAGTTGTACCCAACACACCGGACATAGCCCCCTCTTTTTCGGTCGAGCATGGTTCGAAAATCGAAAAATCGTTTTTTCGACGTGGGATACGATTACTGCCAGAAAGATGGAAAAAGTGGTCTCTAATGATGGAAAGGACTTTGAGTAAAGTAATTGTAAGCCTTATATTCAATTTTACTTTTTTTATGCAAAAAAACAACAAGAACTTGTTCAAAGTCCTGTTATTTATTATATTTAGGTGAAATAATGTAGAAATATAAATTACATCACATGACTCTGCGTATGATTAAAATTTATAAAAGGTATACTCGTAAAGTGATAAGGAGTGACTGAGATAAGTGACTACCGTCTGGACTACCTAGAAACCTGCAACTAAAAAGCCCTTATATGTGGAGTATGTTATCTAGCTTTTAGATCCTCCCTCATCATTCTATAGGATTGGAAGCTTGATCTGCGGTAACCACATTGACTTAGTGAAAGCAACAAAAGAATATCTTGACACTGATTTTCTGCGAAGCCGTAGAATCACTCATATGTACCAAAATATTGCTATCTGACGATCTATTAGATAGTTAGATATGGTTCACGTTAAATACTGTATTATTGAAAACAAACTCACGATTTATTTACAAGGACTTTTAAGTCCTAAATATCGCTTATATTAACCCACAGATTAAAAAAAAAACGAAGTATCTCGCATTATCTAATTATTTTCTCTTGTATTGAATCTATTCTTATTTGTGCATTATGTAAATTCTTATTTTCATAAAAGTCAATCTTAGAGTCACGTGGCTTTATGACATACACCCATTATTTCGATTCAACAACTTTAAGTCCAATAAGGAGATAGGAAATGCCATAATTGAAGCACATTTGAACCATAACTAAAAGGCATGCATTTAGAACAATGAGTGTTATGTTGTGTTGTTATTGGTTCAGTTTGCATTGAAACTGTGTAAGTTCAGGCGTCACTTGAAATATTTAATAGTTCATAAAGGATATTTCAAACTGGGATACTATTTACAGCTTTGGGACTGGTCGTTAACTGTGAATTTAGGGTAAATAGCCAATGTAATATTTAGATATATCAATGTCAGTTGATATAGTGGCTGTAACTGGAAATTTAACTGATATTAATCTGCTGATACTGAAATAGATAGTATACGAGTAAGTTGTAAAGTGAGGACCGAAGATATCTATTCACCATAAATGTCTAAAAATATATAAGGTAACTGTTATACGAGAACTATCTAGACTATAAAAAAAAATGGGGAATGTTTATAAAACTATGGAATTTAATATAGTTTCAAGCTTTATCTATGTTATATTTCATAATTCGCCCCTTTTCGTAACAAGTTGTTGGTGAAACTCGGAGGTTCAAAAGTCAAACAACATATTATTTGTTGATTACTATAAAGATACTTAGTTAATACTGTTGAACTTTTAGATTAGTTGCCGAAAACCTTTTTTGTCTTTCTTTTTATTAAAAATAAAACCAGAATATTATACATTACATTAATTATGTATAACAATGACTGCTTACGTTGATACTGCAGTCAAAGTGCACAGTAAAAATATTGACGAACAAATTATGATTGTGGAATCGTATCTTATAGTCACTTGTGAAAGTTAGATATGTACAGATTTAGGTTTTGAAATACCTACACTACATACAAGAGAGTCTTGGTAACGTATAAATAACACCAAAAATGGTGTCATGTCATGTGGAATGTTAAATTATTTAGTTCCCACGTTATATGAATGATATTTTGATCAGATTTGACAAATACTAATAAATTCTTAAATAAAACAAAACATCGTTGTATAAATGAATAAAATCATTCGAAATATTTCAACCGAATTATCTTTAAAATATAGTCGTATAACCTACTTCATTCACTTTTGTAGCACAAGGAAACTAAGGAAAAACGAACTTAAATACTCTTGACTTTGCTAGTTGTAGTACAAATATTTTAATATCAAATTAAATCTTATAAAATACAAGTAAGAATTGTTAAAACTTGAGTTTGAGGAACATTTGACTCGACTTGTCGTATTTTTATTGATTGTTTACATTTGTAGGATAATATTTCAGTACAATAACTAAATATTATTCTATGGATACGAAACAAAACCTAAACGTTTGTAATCAGTGAGCACACAAGAAAGGAACATCTTGTTATCACCGTAATGAGACACTACACGTTTCTGACCTAATTGCTCGTTCTCGGAACGAAACTAGCCTCGTGTGAACCGATAGTAACTTCGTCACACTGTAGACCTTGAGATGGAATCTCATAAAATAAATAAATAACTTTATTATTCGCCGAAACGTAGTCGAACTTTGACGAAGAATAACTAATGAAATTATGATGATGAACTTTTAAGGCGAACGGTATCTAAGTGACCACGTAAAAAGATCATGAATTTACCTCATACCATTTGTACGAAGTTACCAGATCTTGTATTATATCATTATTAATGTACGTAGTCTGTGGAAGGAAAAAGGAAACGTGGGGTGAATGCTCATATTCTAGCTTTGTGAGTCCGACTTTTTCTTACTAATTTGACTTGTTCGTTTCAACGTCGATCAAAAGCTTTTAAGAAAGATGTATTTGAAGAGTTAATGAAAATTTTTGTTGAATTATTTTTAATAATTTCTTTTGTGTAAACTTGGAACGTTTGAAATACACATATGTAAGGTTTTTCATGTTACAGGGATCGATAGTACTAAGAAAGATGTTACCAGTAAAGAATGTAGATGCTTTAATTTTAAAATTAATTCAAAATTTTAAAAGTCACATTGATTTCTCAGGGCGTTAAATTGACTGAATGTAAAAAAACGTAAAAATATCAATTGAGATGATATTTTCTTAAGTGACATTGTATTGTCAAAGTGTTCAGCGAGATGATGTTTCCTGAAAAGTGTTTTCTTTATTAATTTCATTATGTTCTGGATAAACTTCTTAAGAAACGAAACTATAATATTATTTTGTAAGTCAGACGTAAGAAACCTATGACTTGATCATGAAGTTTTCTAGAAAAATAGACAGTTCACTACAGCCAAGATTAGATTTTGTGATATGGTCAGATTAAGGAGCTCTAAGAACTCTCACAAATAACTAATTGAATAAAGTCCTGGGGTTTTTGTACTATTCACCTAAAATTTATTAGTGAGCTAGTTTACAAATTTATATAAAAGCTTGTAGTTTTTCAACTACAAATTAGTTTGACAGGGGTGTAATTTATGGGTAGGACGCACAAACTAAGAGTCAGTTAAGGCGATCACAAGATAATTGTCCATTTCCTTTTTAACACCTTTTTTACAAAATTCAATTAAACAAAGTTGTGAATCATAGCTATATATATTGTTATATGCAGAATAAGTGCCCGAAAACTTGTCTACAACGATAATTATAAATGTATTTTCTACAAATATTAATCGTCAGAACTTTCATATCCTACGTGTTCGTATATAAATAGTGCCTGGCGACGATGCTTCATTGAAAATCACAGACCGCTTTTGATGTATCGCCACACATTCAGCAGAGCGAACGTGAAATGGAGCGTACAAGACGATAGTGCGGATTTCAACCACATAGTACTCGCAGTGTTCAGTTTATGCAAATCAACTGAGTTTACCTGTTATTGAATGTAAAACATTTTACCGACCGATTACGTAAAAAAGGGTCAAGAACAGAAACTAGATGTTCAGCAATGAGCGGAATGTAGTTTGGGAAGTGGAGGATTTTACTAGCGAGCGGTGTTCAGTCAGTTGTTCGTAGTCAGTATAGTACAGTACCTATGTTTCCTCCTGTCCACGTACCGAAGCTGTAAGTTTTCTTTTTGCATCGTTCAGTGGCCCGTGTCCGGATAACGGCATTGTGATAATTACTACGTCGGCATCGGTCGCTATATGTGAAGTAGGTACAGAAGTTTTGGACTGCTCGAGTGAGGTCAAGGTCCGGGAGATCAACTCGGCTTAATCATCGTGTACTTACCCTTCCACACACTTGCATACATTCAAATAACACCAACCCTATACAACCGTCGTTTTACAGCTAGGATGATCAGGTAGGTACCCTACACTAGTTAGTTTACGATGCATAAGAATATACTCGTAATTCAGATAGAAATCGAGAAATACATAGATACAAAAGTGATTAAGATAGTTGGATTATAGTTTTTAAAATTTAATAATTTATTTAATTTAATAATAATAAAATAATATAATATTTTACTACATTCACACAACGCTGTCTAGTCCCAAACTAAGCAGAGTTTGTACTATGGATACAAGACAACTGATATAAATACATGTGCACTTTTCTTTGTGTAAGTACATACCAATTGTACATAGAAAATACATACGAGTATTGTATACATAAATTGTTCTATTACGTGCTAAATATCGATCAATTATTACAAATTGGTATGAAGTGCAGCCACGATGATTTGAACACATATGGATCGGCTCGACCAGAGTAGTAATACCCACTCCAGAAGACCAACCTGAAGAGACAGCATACGTGTTTCGTTTGTGAGTGCGAGCCCGGAGGCCCACTAATACAGGGGTGATAGTTATTATGGGAAATATGTGAGCCTTACACTGCCACGACGCTGTCATACTTTTAACGTCTCCAAGCGGGACATGAAAAAGCATCTAACTAGACCACCACAGTGTCTGTCACCATACTACATTGTCTGCATTTGCAATGACACTGTGACAGACAAAAAAATACACTACAAACACACTACGACCACATACTTCTTCTCAACTTTTGTTATTTCCAAAACTATGTGCGGCTGACTACTCATCCTATCGGTTTTTTACCTGAAAATCAATTTTCCCGCGAAGCAACTGGCATCTGACCTCTGCAACCCTAATGGCGAGCTGAAGTTTGTGGTTGAGCTACACTACGACTACATAGTCGTATTTAATTAACTGCATTTCAGTTATTCGTCTAATGAAATAGAACTTAACATTTTAGTAACACATATTTCATAGGAAGTTGTAACTACGAGCTAACACTGTCGTAACGCTATTGTTTAAACTCGAGTTACTCGCTTGACAGTTATTTGAATACCCACTTTAGTTAGTGTTCATAATTAACCCTCGTATATTTTGTATATGTGCATATATGGATAATGTAAAAATTTGATTAAGCCTGAAAAATTTTAAAAAACTATACTATTTGCCCAGATGAATAAATGTTTGAACTCTGAATATTTTTCTTAGATGTAGGTTTATCAAATAATAATGTAAAAATAATAAAATTTATTTTATATCTTTTTGTAAAACGAAACTGTGAACGAATTTATTTTTAAATACAAAAAATTATTGTTTAATAGTAATCTGAATATCCATAATAGTTGTGAAGTAGTTCTAATCTTCTCGCAAAAGTAAGTGTATATTGCAGTGAAACTGAAAACATTTGCTTTGTACTCGACTCGTAATGCGATCAAGGTTTATTTTGTCAGCAATATGGCTAAACACGATTGCAATTTTATGCTAAAAATCTTTCGTATAGTTCGTAGACATGTGTGTTTATTGAAAGTTTATGCAAACTTGAATATCGATGTCTCACTTTAGAAGACGGTGAATACAGAAAAAATTTTTTTGACAATCAAATATTCAAAAGTAGTCGTGAACAAATTATAAGAAAAACATCGTTGAAAACAGGTTTAGAAACACTAACATTTCAAGAAAATATTGTTACTACAACGATTCTTGTGCGTTACACCTGTGGTCTAATCTTAACACTGATGTAATACAATGAAAAAAAAAAACCATGGAAAGATTAATCAACCATTATCATCATCCAATAGTCTGCTAGTGGACACAGGCCTCTCCTTTGAAAGGAGAATTTGGCCAGACGGGTCGTTCAAGGATTTGTATTAAGTGAACCTTCTCTTTGCAGCACTATTTTCTTGCGTAGTTTGTTCTGTTAGTCGACTCTGACGATACCAACGAAATGAATAACGATGGTGTCATTTTGTGTTCTTAATCCGGCACCACATGGCACATAGTATGAAAAGATTTACGCAATGTAACATTACCATATATACATTAGAATTTTGAATTTTCAACTTTTGTGGTATATGCAGCAAATGAGATGATATCGAATCAATTGATGATTAATGACTACCGCCGCTAAACGACACCTGCAACTCAAGAGAATCACTACAGGCGGTAAGGGATGGGCCTTCCATAACCTACTCACTCGTGAAAAGCAGAATAGAAGTTCGGTGTGGCTCTGGTGTTCGTTCGAACTGGCCCATGTCTGTCTAGGCTTGCCACTTCTACAGTTAATTACAAAAAAAGAAATATTATAAGTAATACACTTATTATATTTTTTAACCTGTTAATATAATCATATACTTCTCATCTACTTACAAAAATAAATACGCTACAAGTCTCACCACTTTTAGGGCCCTTAAGGTTATCTTGAAAAAATACACACAATGTTTATACAATCCATTTCCCCATTTATATACTCAAGAAATATTTTACAAAGTCTCCTTCTATACCCGAAAACTTTCTAAACAGTTTAGCTAACATATTTGTATTTCTCAAAATAAAATTCAGCTACATTTTAGACCCTATTAGTTTAAGCATAAGGATTATTTTTAAGGTTATTGTGTATATAGTAGCTCACAAATAGGGTTGTCAGCTAGCCAAAAGCAGAGGCGTGTCTATTTAGTTCGCTGAATGAATACGTGATTGATGTCTTACTGCGTTACCTGTCAGGTGTTGTATTTTGTCCGCGTAATTATCTTTGCAGTGGGACGACAGCTTAGCCTTTTTACGTGTAAGCTCGTAAACGTCTTAATGGTAGGTATGTGGTGTTAGTCCAAGGTCAAAACAGCTTTTAGTATTATGCGTGAACGTACGCATAGAAGTTCATTTAGTGTGTAAACACTTTTGTAGTTTTGGTATTAAAGATGTGAAAACAAAATTATTTATTTATTTTTATTTTATCCCAATATAATGTTTTGCAAACAATAGTAAGGAGTAACATGCAAAAATAACTTACATTGTTAGCATTTAAAATTAGCGGGAAAGGAACTATTAGGTTTAGACCATCACGCAATATTCTTAAAGTTTTACTTAATTAAAAACAAAACTACTCAAACAAATAATTGTGCAATTTATTCAAATGTCAGAAGGTTAATTAATCCTGAAATATTATGTAATCATTCTCGAATTTATAGCTACGAAATTAAGTACGATAATATGACAACTAGAAGAAATAAAAGTCAGAATCTCCATATTCATTTGTTGCAGTAAACGCTTTGAAAAAACAATATAAAGTGTTTAAAAAGAAAAGTTTGAAGTGAGTTATGTCACCCGATAAATCCCGTATACTGCCTCAAAGTTAAATAAAAATTAATTTAATCTAATAATTACATACTCGTATGTTTATTCATTTATTTATATGTTACACAGTGCTTACAACTTGTGGAGCAGTTTATAACGTATACTAAGTGGTTAAAACAATGTTTTCGTTCAGCTGGTAGTTAAAATAGGAACACCTGTGCTATAAGTACATTGAAAACAGTTACTAGAAATAGCAGTTACTAATCGTAGTAACTAATAATCGAGATAGTCTATATTTTTAGTTTTTTTTAATTAAATTTAAGTAAAACAAGACTGTCCGTGTGGTGACGGCTTATTAATACGAAATTTCACCATTTCTATTCATCCCATGAGTTTCGTAAAAGGCGAGTAAGGGAGCGAACTGCGCAGGAGAACACCTCTACAAAAAGAAGAAAAATTTGAAAGAAGTTCTACATCAATCCGTCTGGCTAGCGTGGTGTAGTAGACTAATACCTCCTTCTTAAGAAGAAGTCTACGTCCAGCAGTGTACTGTTGAAGGCTGTTGATAAAACCAAGCCTACCAGGTACAGTTATACACTAACAATCAAAGCTGTCAACAGTGTACCTATCTCATGTTACTGCTTTTTGCATGAGTACTTTCATAACATGTAGCAAAGAAGCACTTTGCTCTAAATCCAAGCCCTTCGTGTGTGTGACAATCTTAAGCCTTAAGGTAAGCTAGATATTATGCTCAGTGAAGGCGTGGTTCACTCGGTTCAGGCGCTAGGAGGCATCTGGATGTCGTAATAACAGCTGTTCTCGGATTCCTCCTATGTCAGGCGCAGAATGACACACCGTGCGGTTTTGGTCGGTCCGATTCCGACACACTACCCCATCATAAGTCCTGGTGAGGTGACGGCCCGAAGGAGTTTTCAAACGTTAAAAAAAAAACAAGAAAAGCTAGATATTATGCTTACTATTCATCATAGCATAAAAAAAATTGACTTTTGATTTTTACCTTTGAAGTCGGATTTTTATCTGCCGATTTTTATAAGTGAATAAACTGAACACGTATTGGTGGATTGATTACAATCCTCAGAGTCAGAGAGTTTTTGATTTATATTTCAATTAAAGGGACCTGAAAGTATGGATGCAACATATTACAATGGTTTCTATGTAGATATACTATATGTGCTATACGAGTGCGAGTGTACAGTGATCTGCATTATTTTAAAGCTTACTGTAGTTTTTTTTAAAAACAAATTTTTACTATGCTTTTTGAAATTTCATACAAATTGGAGCTATTTATATTGTTTACATAAGGCCAAGAGGTGGCCTTAGGAGTTATTTATATCTCCATGTAATAAAATCAATAGAGTTCAAACATAAAGATTTATGGTAACATGGTACCGTTGTCATCGAAACTGTCAATCAAAACGGCTAAAAATAACTATGTAATATAATACTTTATAAGATTACTCTACGAGGTTCTTACCTCTTATTTATAAGTAGTCTAAAGTAAAAACTAATAGCGTACGAGTACATGCTATTGTGACGACTTCTACATACAGTATAACAGAAATTTACTGAAGCGCCATCTAGCGAAAACAGATCAAACTATGGAGTAACTGTTAATCCTAGATCACAGTATGATAGATTCTCGAACCGATTAGCAGTAATAAAACTTCCCAATCATTGGGCCGCGGTCTGCTAGGTATGGTCTCATAGCCTGATTGGGGCATCTTCTCTTTGTGTGTGGGGTAAGACACTCGTTCCTTCTCACTATTAAATTCTTTGTTGCAAATGTTATTATGTGAGGGAAAATATCATTGAATAAAGTAAGTGGAGTGTAAGTAACTGTGCAAAATATACATACATGTATAAAATCACACCTGTTTCCCTGGCGGAGTAGGCAGAAGAATTTTAAACGCCCACTTTGTTCTAGAGTTTTGGTCCCACGTAATAAGTGCCGAACCTATAGCCGCTAGTCAGGATTTTTTATTTGCCAGGGCTTCGACCATCGATCAGCGGTGCATCCCTTACAAGTAAGGTTGGCTGGGGCCCTATGCAGCCTAATCTTTCAGAACCAAATATCTCACAAAAAACCGGTCAAGTGTGAGTCGGACTTGCGAACTGAGGATTCCGTACAAGTTGTGTTGACATAGAAGTTTCGAGAGTTTGAGCTTTCTTACAGCTTAAAGGTATTATAGATCTGAACATTTGATATGAATTTCATTGTAATACCTCCACATGTTCATAAGGAAAGGGCTAGTAACTTCAGAATTGTTAAAATATTTTTATTATATGATGTAACAAAAAATTACGGTGTGCGCAATTTTTCCTTTGTCTGTGTTATTAGACGTTGCTTCGTACCAAATTTAAAAATTCTGAGTTTACAGTAGGTTTTGATTCCCATTCGACTTTCGAAAATTTGAAAAAATTTATAGCATAAACGAGTGTATCTTTTGATTGTGTTGGCTTTGATATTTGATTTTTTCACAACTGATACCTCCACGCGTTCCTAAGCAAAAGGGTCTTGACAGACGGACGGACGGAGAACAAAGTAATCCTAAAGGAGCTCCATTTTTTCCTGTTGAGGTGCGGAACCTTAAAAAGGAACTATAATCTATATTTACACACTCGTATGTTTCAAACAAGCCTCCTTTCTAATTAGAGCCCTATGTCCAACAGTGGACTGTTGAAGCTGTTGATGATTGACGATGTGTAAAATGTGTTTATATTCATTTATCCTTCATTGAATTTCACTTTTTCCTTTCGTGCGAGACAAGAACGAGTTTATCCAAGATTAAACGACAATAAACAACAAGTATTCCACGAGAATGAAGGAATGCAATGCTCTGGATCAAAAGTAAAATTTGAAAGAAATACTGAAGAGAATTAACATTTTTGATGTGGAATGTCTTATCTCATGTGAATATTTAAAATTTAAAATGTATGCCCTGTCCTAAATTTGAAGAGCGAGTTCTCTAAATTTAAATTGCAGGATTAGAAGATCCTGAAAGATAAAAAGCCAATTATTTTTTATCCGCTTATATCTCTAAATCGTACCTTTAGTACTTGGCTTCCTTGGGGATCTGTAACTAGGTACTTACAACGAACTTGGCTTATTTATTGTTGAATACATAAAAAAGGTTAATGATCAACCCCTCTGGTGCGGGATACTTCACTGATACTGATTTATGTTTAACGATTCCTTTGGTGTCGTTTTGATTGCTGTGCACTTTAGAAAGTAATAGATCTATATTGTATAATATTATAAGTGCTAGAAATATTAGAATTTTAAAGCACGACTTTGAGAAATTTAACTACCCAGTCAGGATCGAAGTAAGTTTATGAATATTTGTGAACGTGTGAGTAGACATTGTTGACAGGACTTTTTGTTGGAAAATATTAGATAGATAGATAGATAGATAGATTTCGGACTTGATACCTAAGGCATATTCTATTAGTAAATCTTAGTAGAGAAAATCGGATCGGAATCGGAGAAAATAAGTGTATTTTGGTTGAAGTTAGTAATATATCAAATATAATAAATAAATAAAATAAAAAACCGTTTATTTCATGCAAAAGAAATTCAAAAAATAGTTCATCTTATGTATATGTAGTTTAAGAAAGGAAAGAAAATAATTGTTATTAGTTATTGTAACATAATGTACATATAAATGTGAATTATAATAGTCTTGTATAATTGTCTTGTAATAGCTTGCATGAACCCCTCCTCAAGTGAAGGTGAAGGTCTCCTGTAAAGAGGTCCATGCTTCTCTATCTTGGGCTATTTGCGGCCAGCAGGTACCGGCTATTTTTATCAGCTCGTCTGCCCATCTCTTGTGGGGTCTTCCTTTGAGACATTTGCCGATTGGACCTTTCCATGTTGTTATCCTGCTGGTCCATCTTTCGTCCTTTAGTATCGCTACGTGTCCGGCCCACTTCCATTTTAATTTCTTAGCATAGGTTAGAGCATCTATCGCTTTGGTGGTTTCTCTAATTTTTGTGTGACGAATTTTTTGCATCTTTTTAATGTTCAGCATGCTTCGCTCCAATCCCCGTTGGCAGGTGGTAATTTTGCTATTTAATTTGGCTGTGTATTTCCATGTTTGATATGCGTAGGTACGACAAGGTAAGAGGCATGAAGTCATGACTTTTGTTTTGATATTTGTTGGCATGTTACTTTTGAATATCTCTTTTAAGGCCCAGTATTTATTCTACGTGTTTTTCACTCTTCTTTCTACTTCTAGTTCATTTTGTTTTTTTCTTTTCCAAGATAACTGTACTTCTCTGTATATTTCAGAGTTTCGCTGTCCACTGATTTTCTTCTCTGAATACTATTTGTCATGACCATTGTTTTCGAAAGATTCATTTCTAGTCCTAACTGTTTACCAGCTATGTTTAATAAATTAATCATGTTTTGTAATTGTGTGCTAGATTCCGACAGCAGGACTAAATCATCTGCAAAGCGTAGGTGGGATAGATATTTGCCATTGATGTCTAATCCTGTCTTTTCCCAGTTAACTGTTTTTATTATTGACTCTAGGATATAAATATAAATAATTTCGGAGACAGCGGGTCGCCTTGTTTCACGCCTCTTCTGATAGAGAAGGTTGGACCAGTGTGTTCTAGTTTTATTTTTGCCTCTAGTTATAGTTTTGTTTCTGATTATATTTATATACTCATGTTGAATCGTGGCTTAAGCCCTGCTTACCCTCGTCTGCATATTCGTTACCAGGTTTCAACCTCATCAGGAACGATAGAGCTGTAGGCGGCGGGGTTGGTGTAGCTATCTATCTACGGTCTCAAATTCCCTACTCTGTCATTAGTTTGTCCCCGCAGCCCCCCCCAGCTAATGCAGGCGAACATCTGTTTCTGGAAGTTGAGCTCCTTCATTCCAAAATCCTTCTTGGTGTCTACTATTGCCCTTCCTTACGTATTGACTTTTTCTTATCGTTTGAACTGCTCCTAGATCAATTTACTCCTTCGTACAGTCATACCATAATCATGGGTGACTTCAATACTTGCCTCCTTAAAAACGACTCTCGGTCGTCAAATTTTCAATCCATAATTCAATCTAGCAATCTTACCATTCTTCCTTCCAATGCAACGCATTATTTTCCACACTCTGCTCCGTCTTTGTTAGACCTTATCATTGTTTCCTCCCCTAATCTTGCAGCTAAGCACGGTCAGTGCTCTGCTGTCGAGTTTTCGTATCACGACTTGCTTTACTTATCCTATCACCTCCGACCTCCTAAACCTAAAGCGAAAATAATCCTGCAGCGAAACTTTAAGGGCATGGATATAGGTCTCTTGTTAAGGGATGCCAACAATATCGACTGGACTCCTCTTTTTAGTGCTGACTGCATTGACGATAAGGTTGAACTATTTGTCACTAATTTAACGACTTTGTACGATAAACACGCGCCAATCCAAGAAATAAGGGTCAAACGTCTTCCGTCACCGTGGCTAACTGGGGACATCAAAGCCCTAATCAGGAAAAAAGTGCTAGCTAGGTCTAAATATAAAAAGAATCCTAACGATAGTAACCGTGATAAGTACGTAGCCGTCAGAAATCATTGCAGCAAGGTGTGTAGGACTGCACAACGTCGATACATTCACAACTCCGTTGAAAACGGAGATCCGGCTAAAGTCTGAAAATTCTTTAAGTCACTGGGAGTAGGCAAACCTATTCATGATTCGCTTCCCAAAAATATCAACTTAAATTCTCTTAATCAACATTTCTCTGCTTCGTCAAATTTTGATAAAATGACAAAAGATGCTACACTGAAACTTCTTACTGCCGCCCCAACTCCTGACTGTTCTCCATTTTTCTTTAGTCAATTCTCTGATTGTGATATTAAGAGGAGCGTAGTGTCCATCACTTCGAATGCAGTGGGTTCTGACCGTCTGAGCCGTAATATGGTCCTCCCAATCCTTGATGAAATTCTTCCTGTCATTTGTCATATCCTAAATTATTCAATCTCCCACAGTGTATTTCCAACAGCTTGGAAGGACGCCGAAATAATACCCATTCCCAAAAAGAAAAACCCTGGATCCTTTACCGACTACCGCCCGATTTCAATTCTTCCGTTTCTCTCCAAGGTCCTTGAACGTCTTATCCATACTCAATTCTCACATTTCCTATCCAGAAACCTACTACTAAATCCTCTCCAATCCGGTTTTCGAACCGGTCACAGCACCACTACTACCCTTGTCCATGTTACGGAGGAGATCAGATTTGCCATGGAGAATGGTTATCTCACAGTTCTAACACTTTTGGACTTTAGTAATGCATTCAACACCGTTGACTTTGACGTTCTGCTGTGCATACTGCGCTCTCTCAACATATCTCCAACTGCGATTGACTTGTTTCGCAACTACCTGTTTGGTCGTCAGCAGCGCATTTGTATTGAAAACACTGTTTCTTCTTGGTGTAACACTGCAGCCGGCGTACCGCAGGGCGGCGTGCTTTCTCCCCTACTTTTCTCTGTTTTTATCAACACCATCACTAATGATCTGTCTTCTTCCTACCACTTGTATGCGGATGATCTTCAAATTTACACCAGGGCATCACCAGCTAATCTGACTGATGCTGTCAACGCCACTAATGCTGACTTAGATAAAATATGTAAGTGGAGCAACACCTACGGCCTGAAGATTAACCCATCGAAGACTCAGGTCATTATCGTTGGAAGCTCGCGAATGACCTCCAAAATTGATTTGACGCAATTACCACCAGTCATGTGCAACAGCACACCTATTCCGTACAGTGGCAAGGTAAAAAACTTGGGGATCTATATTGATAGTACCTTATCCTGGGGCCCTCAGCTACAGGAGCTGAGTCGTAAAATGTTTGCTGCTGCAGGATCTTTACGCAGACTACGAAATTTTCTACCTACTTCTACACAATCCCTCCTTTTTCCTATCCTTGATTATGCTGATGCCACTTATCTTGATCTCACAGAAAACCAACTGAATAAGCTTGAGAGACTCCAAAATCTTTGTATACGATTCATATTTTTATTACGTAAATATGATCATGTATCCGACTATCGTAAACAGCTTAAGTGGTTACCTATCCGCCTTCGCCGGCACACACATATTCTGTCTCTTTTATATAATATTCTTTTCAATCCTCTTACTCCACATTACCTTAAACCACGGTTTAACTTCTTACATGACACACATCCCAAAGTGTTGAGATCGTCAGAGAACTTAAAATTGAAAATGCCAGGGCACACTACTAAATTTCTTGACCACTCCTTTTCTGTTCAAGCGGTTCGACTGCGGCACGCTCTACCGGTTGAGATTAGATGTGCGCAAACTCTGACAGCCTTTAAGAGATTGATAAGGGAGCACTATCTAGCAGATATCGATGTCACATGGTGTTAACTTTGCTGCACTCGATCAGGTAAAGATGTACCCCTTAAGTATGTATGTAATGTCCATAAGTCTCAGCTGTTTTTTTGTATATATTTATTTATAAATTCACACTACGTGTTACTGTCACTTAATATAATTTATATGTACTACTTCCATTTCCTTTTCCTGTATACTTCTAATACACCAGGCACTACCTTATACTTTCCATCTCATGCTTTCTTTCCATCCCATGGTTGCCTGTAAGAGATTGCCAATAGGCGATAAGGCCGCCACTTGTAATTTTTTTTTTTTTTTTTAGCATGTTCAACTTTTTGAGCTTCCAGGGCAGTCCATATACTCGTACTTGAATGTGACACGGTATCAAATGCTTTTTTATAATCAACATATGCGATATAGAGCGCTATTTGCTTCTCTTGGTATTTTTCAATTATTTGTTCAAGGGTATGTATATGATCAATTGTTGAAAAGTGTTTGCGAAAGCCTGCTTATTTTATTGATTGGTATGCTTCTAATGTGACACTTATTCTTTTGTTAATTATGGAGGAAAACAGTTTGTAGATACATGAAAGTAAGCTCATAGGCCTGTAGTTTGTGATGTCTTTTGAGTCGCCTTTTTTGTAAATCAAAATTATTTCTGACTCTACCCATTGCGATGGTATTTCGGCGGTTTTAATATAAGGTTAAATAAGTGTGTTAATGGGGGAGTCAGTAACGGCCAGGCAGCCTTTATAGCTTCATTTGTAATACCGTCGGGTCCTGGGCTTTTATCTAGCTTTAACCTTTTTATTTCTTGTGTGACTTCTTTTTCAGTTATTGGTGTTATATTTCCTCACATCTCTGTAGAGTTAATATCGATTGCATTTCTACGACTAGTACTCTCGTTTTCTTTTGATTTGTAAAGGGTTTTATAGAAATGGGTTGCTACATCTATGATTCCTTTGCGGCTATTTACGGTTTTGTCTTTGCAGTTCAAGCCGTCTATCCAATATTTATTTGTTCTTAATTCTTTCAGGGCCTTTTTTGAGCTTTCCAATTCCAAATGTTTTTCAATTGTCTTTGATCTGTAGCTTTTGTAGTCGTGTTTAATTTGTTTGCTTATAAGTTTGTATAAAGGCGATAGTTCGTTTTTTGTGGCTCGAGTTTTTATCGTAACATGTTGTAACTCTTGTCTTCTTTTGATAAGTTTTAGTGTACGCTCTTTTAAGACTTTAAGCTTACCTTTTGAAGCTTCGTTAGAGGTTCGAGCGTCTAGTAAGTTCTGGGTTATAGCTTCGGTTAATTTGTTATAGAAAGCCTGTCATTTATTTATATCCTCTAGCTGAGATGAAATTTTTTGTCTATAAGATATTATTTCTTGTTCAGTTTTCAAAGATGAATATCGACTGCTTTTGTAAGCTGTGCGAAATACTAACAAATAATAATATAATATCTCGTTATTGAACTTAAAACGACTGCTGAAGTACATGTCTGTTTTCTGAAGGTTAACTTCATTTTATTAGAAAATCCTATGTTATTCGTTTCAAAATACCTCTTCATAGTGGAATAATATTTAGTTCAACAATCGTAGCTTTAAATAAGTTATTAATATAAAGTCAACTATCATTCTATTTCAAATTATTTCAGTATATATTTATTGTAAACCCACTTAACTGATTTAAAAATATATTTATATAACTTGAATATCATGTTGAAAAGAGGATTTACAATTTTACATTTATATTTTTGTAATGTAATCCTAAACGTGAAAAATACTAATATTTTTATATTTTCTTACATTCAAATTACGGTTTTTTTTTGTAACGTCTTTGAAATTTGAAAATAATTTCAATTTGTATTTGTATATCGCATGATAATAAGTTGTTTTTTTCTTTGTTCTTTCTAAGTAACTATTCTTTCATTAAATAAACTATAACTTACTAAATATTTAGGCTCGATGCTATGAATGCCTTGAGAGTTCTCAGAAGACTATTTTGTAAAGTTTCTTTTCTTAAGTTCACAAGCTAAAAGCCATTAGTATTCTCAACGCAAAAGCTCGGTCTCATTAAAGCCTGGCTAACCTCTCCACATGGCATGCGGCAATGTGACGGTCTTTTTACGCATCTCAAGTACACGATTATTGATGTTATTTTTCACGACATTGAAGGGTGACTTTTGCGACCTGGTATGTGGTTGAACTCTCAATCAATTCAGTTTATTTCAATATACACTTATACTGTGTAAATTCAAAAGCTAAAAAGGAAGGCCTGTCGGCTTTTAGTATTTTCAGCTTAAAAATGGTCTAAAAAAGGTTTTAGTAATCGGACTTTTAAAATATAAAACAAAGACTTACTCTCAATGTGACTACTTTTTCTACTTCTCATAGCGAGCTTCTCCTGTTTTTGACTTTCAAACTTAATCGCGAATCTTAACGAGCATTTAAAATTGTAAAATGTAATTTTAGTGTGAGCCGTTAACTTAAACGAATATATTTTAAACAAATGACATTTATTGCCCTCTACAATATTAAGTCCGAAATATATTTGGGTGAAACATAACAAACGAAATGCTTCGTTATTACATCGTCGAAAAAGCTTAAATTAATATTAATGAAATAATGAAAAGGCTGTAAGTAAGTCGTCAGATATATTTTTACACGTCGTACAGTTAGAAGGCGCCGGTATTATTGAAACTAGTCATGTCACTGTAGCTATGCATAGAATTAGTAGTTTTGCAAGATTTGTAAAAGGTTAATCTTTGCAATTTATTTTTTCTTAGGAATTCGTTAACTGTATTTACATTGTATTTGCAACCTACATCGTAGTGGAAGTCTATTAAGTCGTAATGGCTAATACATGGATACATTATTATATGTCCATGTATTGTCACTATGTGTACATTCAACGATTTATTGCCTAGATCTAAACATTTTTAATCAATTTTGGTTTGTTTTGTCATCATTGCGAGGGCCGGTAATGAGCCTATAAAATTGAAATTGTTTAAAATAATAAATTAATCGTGTTTCATAAATATATTTCAGTAAGACCTTCTGGTATTCTGCTTGCTCTATTCTGATTTACTTACAATGATATAAAACTTGTTAAGCTTCTTTAATAAAACAGCTTACTGTAATATTTTAGTAGAGATTAATTGTAAATGTACAAATAGATTTCATTATATTTCTGATATTAATTTATAGTTTTATATTATAATAAACATAGTACATTTAATCCAAATACTTTAAATGACGTGTATTATTGTAATAAATCAAGGCCATTAATTAAATAATGATGCTAGCCCGCTTAGAATATAAATTATATTTTTGTAATCCATTATACGTCTAATTTCCTAATAATGCATTTAATTTTAGTATATATTTATTTATAGATCATCATCATCATCATCTCAGCCAAAAGACGACAGACTGCTAGACATCGGCCTGCTCCAAAGTTTTCCACAACAGTCGGTTCCCTGCCGCCCGCATCGAACAGCTGCCCGCGACCTCCACCAGGTCGTCGAACCACCTTGTGGGGGGCCAACCAAACGCTGCCTTTCCCAGTACGCGGTCCCCACTCCAGAACTCTATGGTCCCATCGGCCATCGTTTGTGCGTTTTTAGAATCAATTTGTTTTGCCAAAAAGCGTTTCAATTTGCACTAATTCTGAGATTTGAAGATTTATTTTGTATTTGCCTAATTCTTGAGTATTTGTTGTCATGAATAGAATCCTAAGGTATCTAAATATAATAATGAATTTTCGTTACAGTACTTATATTTCCTTTTTTAGCCCACCAAGGAAGAGTTACGCTTTTCACTCGCGTGTCATATGTGTTTTTATACGTATGTAATATTCTTTATAACCTGATATCTGCCAAACTGCTTCATGGGGTTATTTTATAAAAAAGATTCTTTCCGCATTAAAAATATGTCCAGTATTGTGGGGACTTAGCAAACATACGTAAAACTGCCACGAAGAACGTCCAATCTAAAGAACAAGTTATACATCACACAAAGTCTACTCCCATTTCGGAATCAAATCCATAATCCATAAACTAAGCTATCCGTATAGTTACTAAAAATGATCTTGGCAACATTTGCAGAAATAGTACATAAAATATTTCTGTGCTTTTATCGACGGGGAGGGTTACAATGTATTTAATATACAGTATCACAATCAAAATGATTTTGGAATAGATATTTAAATATGAAACAGCTCAGAGTCTTAACTAAACTTTGCGGAGGATACCTACAGAACTGGATTAAATTGACTTTGGCCAAAGGTAAACGAAATCTTTCGTGTTCCCTAACGCAACTCTTATGTTATTTACGATAATACTCAAATCTATAGTAGACTCATTTATACTTATGAGTGTGTACTTACATGTAAGTAGATTTTTACTTTTATTCAAGTGAGTTATAGAATTTGAAAGCATCTGATCGATTTTACCATAATACTATGGTTAAATCTTCTACTTAAAAAATAAATAAGTTCCATTTAATTTATGAAGTACTAATGAATAAAAAAATAACATACCTTCTGGTTGATAAACGATAGCTTGAATTTGAATTACTCGAATTTCATTCGAACAATCAATACAAATTGGATTCAACACTTAATTGCAAGTATATAAACTAATTGATTTAAGAATTTTTATTCACTATCTCTATTTATTCGTATTAGTTTAAACGATTGATGCTTCGGAAACTAAGTCGCAAGATAAATCGTTGAACACTACAGAACATCGTCGAACTTTCATTTGTCTTTCTTAAGACAAGTAACAAAAAGTTTGATCGATGCGTCCTGTTTTTCAAACACCTGTTTTAGGGTGTTTATTATTTGTTTTTTCTCAAACATTATTTTTCCGGCCATTAATCTTTGTTCGAGTTTAGCGGCGTTACCCTACTTGGGTTAGCTGAATACGGCAAGGCAACTTCGAGGTTGTGACGAAATAAACTGTTCTAAACAAGTAGTTATCAATCAATATGGTGCAAATAGGTTAAACACCTGTCAAATTGAGATATGTATTTAACAATTTAAGGTTACTGTCGTGCTGTGAATTTATTTAACGAATAACACTGAATATATGATTTATAAACCTACGTAGAAAGTATACAAATAAAACTAAGTAAGAAGTGTTATGTATGTAACTGAGAGTATTATTTTCTATGTCCTGTACTTCGTTAAACGGCCAACTGGTGGACCGGTTAACTTTAAGCGAATACCATGTAACTTTAAGTTCAAGTACGATAAATGCGGGCAGTATAATCTAAAACAAGAAGAATAAAGATTAACGTACATATGGAAATAAACACTTGAGTAATAGACTCTTTTATCCGCCACACAGTCTGGTTATTGTTAAACTACGTAATAGACATTTAAATTAATAGTTAACGATTAGCGTCCTTTAAAAATATAAACTCTCAATGTATATTATGGTGTTGACGTGCTTTCATTCTCACCCCGTCATCCCCTATTGAGCTAAGATTACTTACTGTACTAATAGAAGTATCTTGATGTATCACCAATTAATGGTTTGCGATCGTATTAGCGTTTATTGGAATCAATCATAGTTCACTTAGAATCTACTTATGAGTTCAGCTCTTTCACACATAGCAAGATTTCTCATTTGCTTGTATAATTCGATGATAGAATTAATTTTTCGTGAAGTTGCCGAATCTGATATTTTGTGAGTTACAGTTTTCATAGTCATAATAAGTGACAACAACATGGAAATTATTAGTACCAACAAGTAAGCGATGTGTTCAAATGTACAATCAAAATTAACCAAATGAAGAAAGATAGGTTTCTTTAGATATTATTAATCGTAGATTAATCTTCTAATAATCCCAATAAATCAATAATTGACCGGGAAAGTTCACAATACTCCCCAATATTCGCGCATTTCGCACTAATCTGATCATTGAAATTGATTCAAATATGTCAGCTGTAATCCTAGGGGATCTTTTTGTTACGTAAGCAAAAATATTTATACAGCAGCAGGGTAGTTTTATTCTGATTTGTAGATAATAAGATTGCCCACGTAGCGACTAAGTTATGTAGAAGTATCAAAATATGAACCAAAGACGCAAATCTTCAATAAGGTGTGTTAACATTACTTGGCGTGATTTTTACGTACACATACCTATCTATATACACGCTTATATTTCAGAACAGATAGTCAGAGATTCATTAAATGCCCACATTTTGGCAAATAAAACTTTCGGTGGCAACTCGTTTACGTACTTTGTGACAGGCTTGTAGATAAGTTATCAACGGGTACTTTTTATATGAATGGGTCGGGTCAGCTCTGTTTTTCTAGTCTTTAGCGTCCCTGATAGTTAGGCCAATTGGTGGGCTCGATTTCCATTCCATTTGTTTCTGTATCAGGGTGTAGTTTATCTAGAATAAATAATAATAGTAGCATGTAATTTTAGAGGCTTTCGTTCAGCTATAGACTGCGATAGACTGATGCTGTATGTATTCTTATTCTAGTAGTAGAGTAGAGCTACGCTGATTTCAGCATGAACGGGCCGGCTTGTCCGGGGCAGTACTACTCTCCCACTCCAGAAGACTAACCTAAAGTGACAACATCCGTGCTGTCGTATTTCGTTGGTGACTATGGGACTGCAGGCCCATTGATGCAGGGGTGACAGTTGTCGTGGTAAATGTGTACTATACAATGCTATGATGACTGTCATGTCTCTTACGTCCCTAAGTGAGGCGTAAAAAATCGTAATAGGCCGCCATAGTGTGGGTCACCAAACTACATTGTCAGCATTCGCAATGAGTATGGTGACTACAACTTTTGGATTCTATTCATGCTTTCCATCCAGCAGAGTAGAGTCACTTTGGTACGATATTAAAAAAAAATTCTTGGTCTTGTTTTGGACTTCAAATTTGTTTAATGCTTTTCGTTCTGATTTGATTTTGATAAAACTGAATAAATTTAAGTTTGAATTCCTTGTAAAAATACCAAAACACATTAACATATTGATAGCATGATTTTATGATAACTTACTTTAATTTTAAATTTAATTTTGTGTGTGTATTATTATTTTGCGTTTTCCCTTTATACTTATAATTACGTAGACAATGTTGTTTTTAGCTTACGAAGCACCCCCCGGTACTCATAACGCAAGTTAAATCTTATCAGAGTTCGTGCCAGAGTTCAACTACCATTTGTGTCTTGAATGTTCGCTGTTTATTGTAAGTTGAAGTTTATGTAAAACTGATTTTGAATAAAAAATATTTTTTCGATTTTTTTCAATTTGAATTCAAAAATATATGTGTGTTTATCAGCAGTCTCGTTACCTCACAGAGTCGGTTTAGTTTGGGATCATACCGCTGTGCTTAAGATTTGTCAAGTTATTACTATTTCAGATAGGTTACAATCCCACAAAATGAATAAAAGTCAAGCCAACAAAATTTTAAAATATCATCCAAAATTATTATTATCTTTCTATCTTTATCTTAAGAATGGTACTTTAGTTGTGAAGATACTGGATAATGTTAATAGATTAAAAAGAGACTGATTGATGCATCGCGTGACTCTTTCCTTGTGCAGGAAATTCGTATACCCATGCAACTCGGCAATTATAACAACTTTCAGTAGAATATGGCATTAGAAACTCCATCGATCAATCTTGACACTGCAACTGATCACGGCATTTTATTCATTTTGTTTATTCAAATATCAATTCTATTTTTTTCTCAGTGACGGTAAAATTACAATTGATGAAAACTGTTCTTAATATAAGAGATAGACTTACTGAAAAAATACTCTTTAAAGTAGATTTTCTTACATTTCTGAAGGTTGTCACATATCTAAAAAACACAGACTCGTTTAATTCTCATTTCGACAACCCTAGTTAGGAACAACATGGCAAAAAGAACGTCCCAATTGACACACATACCACATCCAAGTTTCATTTTCCACGCGATGTATTTTTATCTTCACTATTTCGCGTTTGGACAGAACTTTATAAGATCTTGTTAAAACCGTGTCTTTTGCAATTTCGCTAAAAGGTGCCGGCCGGTCTAAAGTCACATCTATATGTTAATTGTGATTTCGTGCACCTTCGACTATGGTAATAGGACCGTACACGTACGGAATTAACCATGAAGGGACAGAGTAAATAGACGTTCGTGTTTTTACAAATGAAATGTTTTTTTTTTCGTTGGTGTTACGAATTCAATTGACGTCCTGATGTAAGTGGCTCGTCTTAACAAAGAATTCTCGGGATCGGATATTTAAATGTCTCTTGGCTGTCCTTTTGTGAAATGATAATTTTATTTAGGTTCTTTCGATGTTGTTATATTTTGTTAGAATTTACGAGCCTATATGTAAGTTAATTCTGTATTTTTTAAATGGACAGTTTGTTGACAGTAATTTCTCAGTTCGGTTTTTTGTATAACCAATAGCGTCAGAATAAACGTAGACGTACAGGCAACATGACAATGCGTAGCCGTGCGCAAGTGATTCTTGATCTACTCATTATTTGTACAAAAAAAAATATTTTATGTCTGCCAGAAATCTCGCAATCACTTTCTTTTAATACAAAAAGAAATAAGAGTGGAATTAATTACATCACTTTCTTAGTAGTGTTGTGATATATTTGAGGACTTACGACTCGTTAAATAGTACGTATACTTATAGAAATATATTTTTACTATCAACATATGAAACGCTATCTGACGACTGTTAAAGTTATACAATCGTAAAATGGGTAAAAACCGAAGGAAGGGATTTGAAAGTACCGCAACCGTGTATCCGAGATGGTATTCCCAGTCCTGAGACCAATATTTTTACCGCAGTGGCTTGTATTTAAATTAGACATGTTTCTGTGTACCTTACAAAGGCAATTAAGAGAAACGAAACTGACTGTACCATATAGCTGGACCGCGAGTGGACACTCTTTTATTCTCGAGGGCGTCGTAAGAAAGTAGTACATTGCATACAAAGGGTCATATGAAAAAATAATTCAGAATTAAGCGTAAAATATTACGTACATAAGACACACAACGCCATCTAGTCCCAAATTAAGCAGAGCTCTAGTCAAATGTATATTTACATCACTTGTCAAGTATTATGAGTACTAGACAAGTAATATAAATAAACATTTGATTAGTAGCAGTTGCGTTGTGTGTTACATGTTCATAATATTATTATTGATTTATAATGAATTATTTTAGTTTATACACACATATTTTTTTTTAAAATACATACACATTGCACATATAAAACAACTAAACTCCGAAACAATATTTGTAGAATATATAAATATTTTGTCCAACCCGGGAATCGAACCCAAGACCTAAGCACAGCATACGCTACCACTGCACCATCGAGGCAGTCGTACGGACCGAATTCTATTATTAAGATCTATTTTAACAATTATAAATACATTCATTTTCGTCAAGGAGAAAAATATTTTGTAATTAAACCTTACACATTATAAACAAAATCTTTTGAAATATTTTAAAGTGTTGCTAGCGAGTCATTCAACCTTTAGAAATGAAAAGTTATATCATGTTATGCTGCTGTTATCAGTCGACTGCACGGTTGACCTTGGTCTGGATGTCGTAACAGCAACTGTTCCCGGATCTATCCTATCTCAGACGCAGAGTGGTACACCATCTGGGTTTAGTCGGTCTGATTCCGACACACCACCCTGTCATAAACCCCGGTGGGATGACGGCCCGAAGGGGTTACCACACGTTAAAAAAAAAGTGGTTTAAGTGGTCACTACACCGCTCTCTACTGCGCTGAGTGTTGTGGGTTCAAACCTCACATGGAACAACACTTTTTGTGATCCATAAATTGTTGTTCTGAGTCTGGGTATTTTTTTGTCCATTTCTTGTATGTTTGTAAAGTCTCCCGCGCCACAGGATTTATTTCTAGTGTGGCCGTTGCCTTTTTTTACAAAAAAAAAAGAAATATTAAATAATGTTACAACGTGAAAGTATCATCCGCCAAAATTTTAAGTTTGTCGCCCACAGAAGCTTCGTGTCTGTGTTCATGAATCAGTTAGTTTTTATATTTATATATTATCAGAGATTTTATATTCAAAATGATAGAATCTAATAGTGATAGGTATAATTATACTCGTATTTCTAATAGCAGTCGTGCTCAATAGGTTGCGGTCATTAGTTGGTAAAATACAAAGGGTTCAGAAACGGTTAATATATGCAAAAAGCTCATTAATATTGACACAGAACCCCTAAGGTTCACAGGTAAGATAAATAGTAGTCTAAAAGTTGTAAACGTCGGGCAATTGAAAGGTAAGTTATATCTATTACGTTAACACATTAAATCTCGTGCATATATGTACATAATCATTTATTTAAAGGTTATTTTAATAATACCAGTCACCCTGCAGTATTGATTCTCAATTCATTTCTCTTGTAGTTCATGTTATATGTATGTATATACCTTTAATTTCTTTATTGAAGTCTCAATCAAAGTTAAATCGCCATTGGCATTAATTAACGCTGATTGACTGTGCGGTTGGCCTAGCGGTTTAAGCAGTACACCGCTCTCTACTGCATTGAGTGTTGTGGGTACAAATTCCACATGGGACAACACTTTGTGTGATTGTTGTTCTGAGTCTGGATATTCTTTATTTCCGTTTCTTGTATGTTTGTAAAGTCTCCCGCGACACAAGATTTATTTCCAGTGCTGGCGTTGTGTTATGTAATGTTTTCCACTTTTCTATGTTTATAAATTAGTCAAGCATCATAAGATTCTGAATTCATTATTATGTTTTGTTAGCCCGCTTCATAACAGTAAAGATAAGGATTAATTACTAACAAGGCCGGCTTAATCTTACTCAACATTGTGGTATATCTATCAAAATTTTCATAGTACATCAAATTCATCAACAGCCTTTCATAGTCTACTGCTAGAGATAGACTTTTAAAAGAGGCGTTGGCCACGCTAATCAAAGGGGTTGGTGTAGTCTAAATTAACATAATAGTGCACCATCAGCAATGATCTAATTTCCTCCTACCACTTATGCACAGAAATCTACAGTTTTATATCGTTAGAAGTTCTAGAATGATTTTCGAAATTGATTGTATTTTGCTGCATTAAGTCTCTTGTGATGACCCACCTATCCCGTTTAATGACAAGATAAAGAATTTAGGATCGATATTGATAATACCAATGCCCGAGGTTCTTATCTGCAAGAATTGATTTGCAAAATGTTTGCCGCTGCAGGGTTATGCACAGACTACGTAATTTTCTACCTACCTCTACCGAGATTGCTCTTATATAATCCCTTCTTTTACTCGTCCTTGCAATTAAATAAGTTTGGGACTCCAAAATCTCCATGTATGTAAGATACTTAGTCGAATTACGCAAATATGATTATCCAAATATTGTAAAAAGCTTAAGTTGCCGTTTTAGAAGGCATGCACATATTCTTTCTCTTCTGTATACTACACTATTTAATCTTCGTGTGCTTACTTTATCATAAATGAACGAGGTCTACCTTATACTGAGTTGTTAAATCATTTTAATCTTCTTAGCTCACAATCTAGACGTCTACTTCTCGACGCCATGATGTACGATCTACGTAATAAGAAATTGGACAGCACTGCCATAAGAAATAAAATGTTACACTGTATTGGCACAATTTCTCTTCTTGGGAACGAATTATCAGCAAAAATCGCATACCATCATGTAGTATTAATGCTAGTGTACCTCTTCGACACCTTGTAAAGAAATATTTCAGTGACACTGACATATTTGCTTTATCCAATAGCCTATTTAATAGTCTAACCATGAAACCATTGTCCGCTTAGCCAACAAAATAGATTGTTCTGTATTTTTTTTCATTATATTGCTCCCTAGTTGTATTTACACGCGTTTATATGTAAGTATTACTGTAACAATGTACTGACCTATTTCTTTTCAATTTATTACTGCTAATCCGTGAATATGTGGGCCATATGTTCACCACTTCGAATATTTAACGTTACTGAGTTAAAACTGTAACATGTAATTGTTTTTAGTTTGAAATAAATTGAGAGAAAATATTTTATTCCAAGTTACTGTAAATCATGGTTCACTTTCTTACACGAAACACACCCCAAATTGCCCGGACATTCTGCCCGTTTCTCGACCATTCTTTTTCTATCCAAGCACTTCAGTTGAAGAACGCGCTGCAGGTCGTAATAAGCCGTTTGTTAACACTAACCGCATTCAAGAGATTGGTAAAAGACCATTACCTAGAAGAAATTAATGACCCACAACTAACTTTTTTTATTTTTCTAGTCAATTTGCAACAATATTTGCATGTATAACTTATAATTTTTATGTAATACATTTATTTAATAATCTACACTACTTCTAATTATAACTTTATATAGTTCGTCATACTACTTTAACTTCTCTTTCTTATTTACTTTTTTATATACCAGACATTACCCTAATATTATTCCCAGTCATCCTTTGTCTTCATCTCTTCAATTTGCCTGTAAGAGATTTCCTGCCAGCGGTAAGGTCCCCACTTGTACCTACCTACATAGTTTTAAGTCCCTTTTATAATTACCTGAAGCATAATAAAGTTATTATTATTATTGCATACATACTTCTTTATCTGGTACAAAAACAGTACAGACAATAATCCACCACTTACTTGATATCTTACGAGTTGCCTCTACTGATATTAAAGTCTACTAATTTTAGATATGGATTTCTTGTCATTTCTGTACATCATAAGCGGGATACTGGTCCTGTAGGAGCCAGGTCGGCTTGCTGCTTATCGTTTTATTGGACAACGCGAGTAAATTATTTGAGGAGGTACTTTCTGCGAGAAGGACCGTGACCGAAGAGACGGTGAACTGTGGTGGCGTGCTATTGATAGTGTCGCTGGACGTCATAACGCATTTAATAGTCTGTCATTTAGCTGAATCAGGGAAGCACTCCTCTAACACGGAATACCAGAGTACCAGTGGCAGTTTTGAGACGTCAGTTCATACCATATGGTGTTCCGCAGGGGTTTGCTACTGTAGAACAAGAGATGCGTCTGGACCCTTCTAGGATAAGCGTGCTGATTTTAGGTCTAGACTTATTGTTACCTCTCATCAATTTTACAAACTTTTTATTTGCTCTACACTTATTTTTTTAATATGTCTAAATAAATCAATCTTTTTATAACTCATAATATGTTTAAGAATAATCAAAATAAGTTTATCAAAGTAATTCTATAGAAATTTAAGTACGAATATAAATATAGTATGTGAAGTTATTTCATTAAGTAAACTGTACAGAGATTGTTTATTTATTAAAAGGTTTTCGTTCATGGAGACACATCGGGTAATTGAATAATAAATAATAGACCCGAACTAAATATTCAAGTCTACGAGAATAATAATTTAGCTAAAAGTTTGTTTAGTTTTAAGCCACCAGATGATATTATCAAAGTCACTATAATTGATTATATTTCAAGTAATTTATCTTATTTAAATTAATTCATGAATAAGCTTTCTTAATCTTCATTTTGTGAGAAATTACGTATGACGAGTTAATGATCTATGTGCCGACTATGTTTATTTAATAGTTATGTTATTGTGTCTTATGTAAAAATTATTGTTACCATTGGAATTCTCCTCTCTGTCTACATGTTCGTGGTGACGGATTCAAAATACGGCGTGTCAACACTCTCACTCATCCTGTGGGTGTCGTAACAACTGAAAAAGGGTGTAAATTATACAGGAAAAAATCTCTTTAAAGAGAAGGTAAACATGAAACAAACCCTATAGTTTATACTAACGGGTCTGGTCAGCGTAGGCCAAAACCATCTTTCTAAGGACTGGCCTATGTCCTGCAGTGAATTGTCACAGTTGATGATGTGGAAATAAGAATAACTTATGTCGTTTACATGTTTTATTTATTACACAAATAGTTTATAAAACAAATAGACAATTCAATTTAAATATGCCCACAATGGGTAATTGGCCTTTCGTAGGTAGTAGAGCCACGCTGATTTCAGCACGAGCGGGCCGGCTTGACCGGGGCAGTACTACCCTCCCACAGAAGACCAACCTAAAGCGCCAGCATCCGTGTTGTCGTGTTTCGTTGGTGAGTGTGAGACCGGAGGCCCATTGATGCAGGGGTGACAGTTATCGTGGTAACTGTGTAAGCCTTACACTGTCAAGCTTTTTACGTCCCCAAGTAGGATATGAAAAAGTATCTCACAAGGCCACTATAGTATGGGTCACCATACTGCGTTGTCAATATTTGCAATGGGTATGGTGACCACAAATCTTGGATTCTATTCATGCTTTCCATCAGGCAGAGTAGGGTCACTTTTTCAGGTTCTTAAGATAAAAGAAAAAAAATTGTAATAACTATATTTCAAAACTTTTTGTTTTCAAAGGCCTAGTTTCTAGAGCAACACAGTATACAACTGTGAATAGTTCTGAATACTAAGTTATTTCGCGACGGTGAAATAATATTTTATTGCGTTGACATCAAATTTTCAACAAAGCCTTTGTTGTGGCTTTGTTGAATTTAATTTTTCTCAGTAACATAACTGTGGATACCAGTTTATTTCTGCACATGGAGTTCCGGTTTGTTTAAACTCCTACACAGTAATATAACTACTTAAATTGATTAAAAAATTCAGGACTAATAATTTTAATAATCCATAAAACGTTTTTTAAGTGTGGTTTACAGCGGGGTGGTATGTCGGAATTGGATCGAATAAAACAACACGGTGCGCTACATTGCACCTGAGATAGGAAGCAAACAAGTGTTATTACGACATCCATACCGATCTTAGCACCACCGGTGCGAGCACCACCTTCGGGTGAAAACTTTAATTGTCATTCAAATAACAATTACCCATGTATCGGTGCATTCTCGATAGGAATTTCGGTATACACTTCTGATAAAACTCTCCGGATCTGAATTTTACTATAATGAAATTGTATACAACTAAAATTTACGTATTCTGTACTATTTTATAATTTCTTGCCTTTACAAAACACATCTAATGAGACAGACACTTTGATCTGTTTGTAAATTTAGTGAGTACAAATGATTTTACGGTAAAATAAGGACCCTTCACATATGTTTATTATAGTCAATAATAAAACATTTGATTTCATCAATAACTTTAAAAAAAGTCTTAACAGCCCCCAAGTCTCTGACAACAGTATCACACATACAATACTGTTTTGTAAAAGTTTTATTTTTTATCTCTTAATTTTCCTCTTCCAGAAACGCGACAACTTCAGCAAATGGAATTTTGACCATCCTTTATTCAAATCCAAAGACGATATCGTATAAAAACCTCTTCGTTTTTGCGGTTGGTTTATAAACATCTTTAAAAGTTAAAAACAAATCGTTTAGAGACTTAAAATGTAGTACCTTTTCATTATTAAACTAAATACATTATGTATGTAAATCCATTCAATGTATTTCTACCACGCGCGCTGCTTTTACAGGTATCCAGTTTGTGCAAAATATCCAATAAACAGACATAGTCACGTAGAGCTATTATGGTACACCCAAATGACCAACGGCTAACGATTATTATCATGATAATAACAACATAATCGGTGTTTTCGGCATTAGGCTGAAACTGAAAATCTAAGCTCTGTGGACATCCAATTTTGCAACGAATTTATCAAGAAATACACTGTAAGTGAACATTCTCCACTAATTAAGTAATCTGATAAAAGTAATGAATAATGAACTAATTTATCCTGTCACTCCTCAAACACGGTTGTCTGATCCCAAACTAGGCAGAGCCTGTACTATAATAACCAGACTGCTGATAAACATACTGATGTATTTCTAAATACATATATATCTACATATATAAAAGAAAGTGGCGTTAGTTACACCACTTATAACTCAATAACGGCTGAACGGGTTTCGCTGAAATTTGGTGGGAAGGCAGCTTAGAACCAGGAGACGGACATAGGATACTTTTTATCCCGTTCGACCGTGTTTGAGGCCACAATCCAAAATCTGCTTATTTATTGCCTCTAAGGCGGAACAGAATTCGCGGGGTAAGCTAGTTATAGATAAATTATACCCAGTTAAATCGAAAGTAAATAAATAACTGTCGAACCTCTATGTTTCTACAGTTTAATTTGTATGTTAATTATAACAGCTTGCGTTTATTAGACTTACCTTATCTTTGTTTAAACAAAAAACATAAAATCAGGCCAGTTTCACCGAAGAGGTAGACAGAGGTATATTAAACACCTACTTTTCGCCAGTGTTTTGGTCCCACGTAATAGGTGGCGAGCTTATTGCCGCTAATCGGGATGTTTTGTTTGCCAAAGCCTCGTCTGTCGGTTAGCAGGTGCACCACTTGCAGGAAAGGTTAATTTTGGGCCCTAAGTTCCTGGTGGAAATCTTACTCGTACCCTTTCTTTCCTTTTATATAAATAAATATCAATGACACAAAATATAAATATAAATAAAAGACGTATTTGTGAATGTTTGTCAATAGCTACGGTGATATTAGTTTTAGTCTTTATAAAGTGTATTCCATGGTGTTGGTGTTCCGAAAAGGACAAAATAAAAACAATATAGGCTAATCACAGACTAGAGAATATGGCTTATTAAGATAATTGATCATGTATCGAAATAATGCAAAAAGATTTCTAACTTGCGTGTCTAAAAACAGTGCTACTTTTGTATATGTTATTGTGCCTCAGTGGTGTAACAGTTAATGTATGCGATTGCCGATCAAAAGTTTCGAGTTTGATGCCTGTGTCGTGCCAAAAAAGTATTATTGAGTTTTTCTGATTGCAGAAAATATTAATAGCAACCTGAAGTTTGAAAGTTGGGATCTTAACCCCGGTGCCTTAGAGAGCACGTAAAGCCATCGGCCCTGCGCCTGATTTCTCCCCAATCGTGTCGGATTTCCATTCCATCGAATTATGAGAGTAAGGGAACAGTGAGTGACCTTTGTTTGCGCAATATAATGTCTCCTGAGTAGTTTACTGGTCTTCGTTGAAACTGTACCGAAATCGGCTAAATGGGCAACATCGTCATATTTTGTTATTGTTTTGCTTTTGTTTGATAAAAATAAATTTTACTTATTAGAATAAATATAATTAAATATATAACTTCTAATTTTTTCTAACACCTTAGCAAAATTATGGTGAATTGGACCCGAAAACATTTTGTCAGATTTTTTTTTTCTGAATAAGCTTTAACACTTGTCGTTTTAAAAATACATACGATGCCCATTTTGTTGTCTAGAATAATTTTATTCATTTTGATAAATGTATGGACTTCCTTTAGTAGGGGAAAGTCCCCTAGTGGCGGACACCTAAGGTTATTTATAAATAAAACAGAAAATATCTCAGGAATGTTTATTAAATTATGACTTATATTAGACAACAAAGTTAGAAATCAAATTAAGTTAACAAAAATGCAACCTCTGTTAAAAATTAATTAATACTATCAATCAAACTTTGGTAACAAAAAATATAATTTTAATAAGTGGCACCTAGTACCGGACGAATATTTATGCCATACCCCTAGCACCGGACATTTCAAAACAACCTGCATCGATCACATATGTAGCCATCTCCAGACTCTGGAATGTCGGCACATGCTTCATGTACCCACCCACGACAGGATGAGCACTGGATCCAGTCTTCGTCAGTGTCTTCTAAGCAAACTACGCAAATTGTTAAGTTTGTGTTAGATGTTTCAGTTAATGCTTCTACTTCACTTCCTTTCTTTCCTTTAGCTTTCACGTTTTTCGCTTCTTTTTCCTTGTCTACGCTCTTCCCTTTGGTTTTAATTCCTTTGGTTTGCTTACCTTTACCTCCCATTGCTACTTCAAACTTAGATTTTATTTCCTTCTTTTTATCTTTCATATTCTTTTCATTTTCTTTTTCTTCTGCCACTTTTTTGTATGGCGATGAAGTTAAAATTTCACTTCGTTCACTCTTTCTTTTTCGAGATGCTGTTCGTTTTTTTGCTGCCTCAGGCAACGGTGATAAGTTATGGATTATCTGAACAAGATCGGGAGCAGAACTTGTCGACGGTTTGGGATTTGTGGTTATAGGCTCACTAATAGATTGTTCAGATTCTTTCATTTGCTCTTCTATGATTAAATTTGATACCACGACAGCTTGTTCGTTGTTTAGTGCATTAGATGAAGTTTCTGTTTGTTCTAGTGGTATATTAGTCATATCTGCAGCCAAATAATCTAGGTCAGAAAATAAATGCCTGTCAAATGGATGGATTCCAGTGCATTTGAATCCAGATACTGCAATATCCAATCGAGCTACTTTTATAAATGCTTCTTTGACCAAACCAGCAATGTCGTAATCCGTTATCCGACATCCAGCATTTATTCTCATCCACAAGTCGCATTGTTGGTTGTATGCGTCTTTAAATGGCTTCATAAATGTTCTGTCCAGAGGCTGAAGCTTGTGCGTAGTGTGTGGTGGTGAACTCATCAAGTGAATATGATTTTCTCTGCAAAAATTGATTACCGCCAATGTCTTGTGGCTGCAATGGCCATCCAGTAGAAGCAACACAGGGTTCTCTTTGGTTGGTTGCGTGTGTTTGACGAATATTCTTAGATATTGCAAAAAAAAGTCACTATTCATCCACCCTTTTGGCTGGGCCACACCGATGCTCTCATCTGGAGCATTCATCATTAGCCTTTCATTCATTCTTTGCCTCGGAAATACAAAAAATGGGGGTATGTAGTGACTGTTAGCACTCATACAGAACAAAACTGTAATATTTTTGCCTCTCTCAGCAGAAGTGAGCTTACCTACTTGACGGATGGCTTTCGGAGCGAGAACTTTTTGATGTTTGTGCACGCAACTAACACCAGTTTCATCACAGTTATAAATTCTTGAGGGTGTGAATTTGTACTGTTTCATCAGCTTTTCAAGGTTGTCGTAGAATAGATCCACTTGTGGTTTGTTAAATCCCACGGCGCGCATCATGCTTGTCGATTCCGGTGCTCTCAACGAAATGTCAGAATGCCTTTCCATGAAGTCGTAATAAAAATGTTTACCAGCACTGCCTTTTTCTTTATTAAATCGATGAGGAATCTTCATGACTTCAGCTAAGTCATATGCTAATTTTAGAAACTCCTTTTTCATGAGCGGCATGCATCTATTCGTTAAATCTTTAATGTGGTCCACCAAAACTTGTTCATACTCTGCTGAGAAGGTGTTGGTGAACCTACCTAACTGTGGTTTCATTGTTACTTCTTCTCCTCGATTTAGGGCCTTTATTTTATCGTGTAGAGTGCTTTTAGGAATATTGTATTGCATTGCAGCTTGTCTTACACTCACTTCTTTTGACATAACCTTATCAATAGCAGTTTGTAAGCTCTGTGGCTCCCAGGATCCTTTCTTTTTCTTCTCTTCCATTTTAATTATCTTTTTCTTCTATACTCTAAAACAAAATTAAATAATTAGAATAAAATAGGTAATTTCTTACAAGAAATATCAATATGTTTATTGTCCGGCACTAAGGGACGACTTAGTGTCCGGTGCTAAGGGACACACATTTTCGTTCATTAGGTGGTACCTACTATAATTGTTTAAAAGATTTAATAATATTCTACCATTTTACGGATAACAATCAAGTACTACTTTTATCTTTGAATACCACTCAAATGTAAATGCATAAATATACTTGAATTACTTACATTGATATTTAGATGACGCCGTGATTTCGCGCCTAAAACAGCAAACGGTTGCTCCCGCCGCGGCCGTGTGCGTCACTGGCGAGACGCGGCGCGTGGTCCTGTACCTGTGTGCCCTCCCCGCCCCTTTCACTTGTATTTTAAATCGAACAGGTTTATACTCGCTTGAATAGTACGAGTGTCCGGCGCTAGGTGCCGTCCGGCGTTACGGGACTTCCCCCTACTTATAAATTTATGTAATACCATACAATATAATTGATTGTATAATTGAATTATTTTTAAACATAGACAATTTAATTTATAATAAAAAGTTTTAATTTAAATGCCTCTTTAGCGTATTGTTGGAACGATACTAGTCAAAGAACATTAAGCCTGTAATCGACCGTTGGTAATCCCCAGGGAGGTTTTGTGTACACCGTCACATTTAGCCGTCCAACTAACTGATGTTCTGACATACAGATTTTATGCCTGTTTACGGTTTTTAATTAGGATGATTGCATTTCTAGTATATTACAGTGAAATTGCAATCATTCTAGTGGGAAAGCAATGTTTTGAAAACTAATAAGAAACAAAACGCACGACAATTTTGATTTAGGATGATTTTCTACGACTTTTTAGGCTCAAATTATATTAATACCGCTGTTAAATAAACTAATTCGAAAAACTAATCACCCTAATCAATATTTTTGAAAGATATTGAATAGATTTTTGCTGTTACGAAGTGCTAATTTTTATTAAACATATAACCCTAGTACATCGCTACACAGTTTTTCACACTGCATGAGTATTCAGTTTAATTCTTTCTTTTACGCAGTTAATTTACGCAGAGGCAAAAAAGTACCAAAATCAGATTTTAGTGTCAATCTCAGTTTTAAGTTTTTATTTAAATAGCTACGAAAATCTTCATGTTCTTGTGAAAAATATTCAATGTTAGCTTGAACCGTATCTTCAGAGAGATTCAATGCAACCGATTGTTTTCTGACCTCTCCCCTAATATTTTTTAAATAAATTTTTGCAAATTTATTATATTATAGTTGAGTTTCAAGATAATTAGTCACATATAGAAAAAGTGGTTCACAGAGGATATCACAGACAAAATTGGAAATGATCCTATGTAATAAAAATGACCAACAAAAGTCGGATTAAAGATTTATGTCTTATTAAAAAATGTATTTATGTATTAATTATGTATCCATATTAATTTATATATGTGTGTGTAATTATATTTGTAAATCTCAGACTTTAAACTCGGTGCCTTATAAAGTTTCTACACCACCCTAGCGGGTAGAAAATGTCTAATGCATTAAGTCCACCAATTAACGTGTGTGCATGAAGTTTGTAAATAAAATAAAATAAATAAAGTAAAATTCTGAACATTCGAAGAGTTCCAAGTAAACTTCTTTCGGGGTAATGCTTCACTTAAAAACTTGTTTGAATATTTTATTATTTACGATATTTTTCTTTGCTGTTCTTTTGCATTGACTGCATGGTTTTTATACTAAAAATTTGAAACTATATTTAAGAAATGAAAGAGACAATAGATCAACACAATTTTATTGTTTCATTACAATTTCAGCCTTGCTTTTATAACTAGTTTTATACATTATTTACATCACAAACATCTTTCACTTTTGAGTACAAATTGCGTAAAAAGTTTTTTTTTTTTAATTTTGTTCGTATTTAAATTATAATTACAATATGTTTAGATATGAGAAAATAATTCTGACTTACAAAAGAATGATAACATGGATTACAATGTATACAGAAATGGATCCAATGAGAAAATTAAATGACGTGGACCCAAAATCAATTGCTTATAATAACGATCATAACATTCTCAAGTGATTATCTGTTGAGCTACATTCGCTCTTCTCGTACTGTCATTGACGAGAAAGACCTAGACTGTTGGCTAACTGGGAACACCGAGCCACGACTTCATCCTGAAGAAGACTAAATGACATTGCTATTAAAATTAGTCCAAACACTAAGTATGCACAACATGCAATCATTTGCACATATTCACTTTTAGAATTCTCTGCACTATGTTTTGATGTTAGAAAGCTGGTGGGGACGAAATCTCCAAAACCTATAGTGGCTAAAGCGATGAAGCAAAAGTATGCAGCGTCAAGGAAACTCCAGTTCTCCCATGCAGAGAATATAGCAGCACCTACACAGATGTAGGCGAGAAGAAGGAATAGTACTATGCCGACTGGTATATGGCAGTGTTCTACTCCGTGATGGATATGATGTTGGACACTCGTTGAGGCACTACTGCTGGGTACGGTACTTTTTATTTTGTGACTTTCTTCGTTCCATATCAAAGGCACTCGCGATGGTGTATCGTGTGGACATATTCTGTGAACAAATTTAACCGTTCTTCAGGTATCCAGAAATATTTATGAGTTTCTTATTAATTTTAGGTTGTAGAATACAATTTTATTTTCATCTGTCCTATAAATATTATAACGACGTACTACATTATTTACTATTAAATAGCCAGCTGTCTTCTCTTTTTTCTTCAGTAAGTAGTAGTTACTTCCAGGATTTATTAAAAAGTACAAATGAAAAGTAAAATGTAGAATTTTTTTTTTGCCCGTATACAATGACATCGGATCAGGCCGTGACGTAATTAAAAAGTTTTTAATTAAACTAAGTGCAAAACTGTAAGTTGAATACATTACAGTACCTTTGTTAAAGGTTTTTATCCTACATTTCAGCTACATAAATATTTCTATAACTTTTGTTACTCCAGTTAAACTTCAACAGTTTTTTTTCCTGTGTCTAGTGTAATTAGAAGAGTATTTTGAAATGTCATATTTTTACTTTATAAAATAGAACATAAAACAATATTATGGTAAAGAACTGAAAAGTATATTAAGTGTGTATGCTTGTAATAATATAAGCATAAAGCAGAATCGACGAAATACAGGGTTATATAATTAAATTGACCCGATTTTCAACCAGTTTATCTAAATTCACTTCTGACCATTATTTGTTCAACATACTCTTGTCGTGACTGTTAAACTACTTACGATTCTTCTGGATCTTCAGAGTCATCCAGTTCGTCTTGACTTCTATTCATCACATCACCGCATTCCTCCGCGATGAGCTGTTCTATTATAGCTCCCCTCGGCCTCTGTATCATGGTTCTGCCTCTGCCTCTCCCAGGCCCGTGGACTGTTGCAAGGCACTTCGAGCTGCCCATTGTTTTCTTCCGGTCCAATGTTTGCGTTTGTAATGATGAAGATGTGTGTGGTTCTACAAATAAAATAATATAAACATAATATATATATAATAATAATATATAAAATAATACAAGTTTTCTCATAAAAGAAGTTTTATAGTAAGCGATATCCAATATCTTTTAGAATTATTAAAAAAATAAACTTGTGTTGTAATTCTACAAAAAATATATATACTTAATACTATTATTGTAATATCATCATTATCATCATCATCATTTCAGCCAAAAGACATCCACTGCTGGACGTAGGCCTTTCCCCACGTTATCCACAATATCGATCCTGTATCGCTCGCATCCAGCGGCTTCTTGCGACCTTCACCAAGTAGTCAGACCACCTTGTGGGGGGGCCTACCAAAGGCCAATAAAATAAATAAATAACAAACAAATAAATAAATATTTTGGACATTTGACTCATAACGCCATCTAGTTTCAAACTAAGCTGAGCTTGTACCATGATAACTAGACTGACTGGTGAAATACCTATTTGCATTTATTTTTTTGTAAATACATACATATTATAAATAGAAAATATTCAAGCTTCGAAACAAATATTCGTATATAAACATTTGATCTGACCCGGGAGTCGAACCCGAGACATTAAGCACGGCAGTCGCTTAACATAATTGATAACAATCTAAATAGTAGCTATAAAAATACAATGAATTTGTGTCAAAAGTATAGCTAGCAACATTCACGAGTATCATTTAATCAAAAAAAATTCATACCATCGGCTAAAGTACTCCGCTTGACTCTTCCTAAAGTAGCTGATCTAGGACTTGAAGGAGCTCTTTCAAAGACTTGAGAGTACTGTCCTCTGTCTCCAGCTCTCGCCTTTACGGTACCTGGCGACCTGCAAGTCCTCGGTGGAAATGATGTGTATTGATTGTGCTCTGTTGGTTGTGGTAAGAGTCGTTGCTGCTCGTGTAGTTGTAGGTAGTTCTCCGGCTGTAACAATAAAATTGAAAGTATTAGTAACATAGAACTATAATATATTTATGTTAGAACTTCCAATATTTACTCAATCACAACTTCATTTCATGATGTTGCACTAACCCTAAACGTTATTCTATCAGTCTTTTTTTTTATTTACAACCTACCAAAGTGACTCTATTCTGCCTGATGGAAAACATGAATCCAATAGAGGTGGTCGCCGTACTCACTGTGAGTGAAGACAATGCAGTATGGCGACCCACGCCTTAGCAGCCTAGTGAGATACTTTTTCACGCCCCGCTTAAAGGACCCGGGATCGTAGTGGGAGGAAAACACGTGCCCTGGTAATGAATTCCAGGTTTTAACTGATTTGATGGATGGATGGCGTAGTAATTTAAGCGGTTGCCTCGCCACTTCCTACGGTTCAATCCTCATATGATGAGAATCCGCCCAACAACAATTTGCGGATCACAAAACACTTGTGTGAGTCTGGGTGTTTCTTGTATCCGTTTAATGTATGTTCGAAAAATCCTCAGCGACACAGGATTTGTTCGTAGTGCGTGAGCTGTTTAATTTGTGAGAGAAAAAAAATATCGATCACTTTCTAAAACAAAATATAACAATGTTTTACAAAAATTCAACCTTCAAAATAGATACTTTTATATCATAAAGTTGTTGAAAAACTAAAGGTATAAAGATTTTTGTTTTTTGAAACAATATTTTGCTCTGTAATCGCAAGCGACTGTCGCAAAAGCAACAATGAAACGTACTATTTCTCATAGTTGATGACAAGGGTGTTCTCCAGGATATTAATATGTCGTGGATGTCTGTACAAAAAAGATAGTTTTTTTTTTCATTCTGTGGTACTGTATAACGTCAAGCTTCTGTTATATCGATGTCAATTAGGAAGTGCCACTAACATTGTCGAACTTGCCGACAATTTCTGCTGTTTTTGTTAATTGTTTTGACACATAAGTTGACAACATGTTTTCTGCTTATGTAATAAATAAAATTACTGTCTTAAGATGTGATTAATATCTAGAGATGTGGGCAGAATTGAGTTCATCTTCCAAATTCTTCAAAAGGTCATCTTTAGGGAGCAATAATTAAAAAAAATGAGAGGACAAATATTAAAAAAAACATGGCTAAAAGTAATCGATGTGATCTCGAAATTTTTTGCTACGTTTATTCACAGTTCACTTACTTCTCCGTCTTTTCTCCAAGTATTCGGTACTTTTCTTTTCGTAGCCCTTAACCACGCTAGCCGTGCGAGCCTAGCAAGTGACGCGCCAAGGCCAGCTAAACATGCCAATGTAAGCGGGACCCCTGCTGCTGCGTATGCTACGGTCGCTGCTCGACCAGCAGCTGTGCGGGGAGAGACATTGCCATATCCTGTAATTAAATTCACGTTGAAGTTAACAGGTACATGTATTTAAATCATCGATTCTCGACAGAGCTGTTTGCCTAAAGGCTAGTGAAGCCGAATGCAAAGGAGGAGGATATGGGTTCGATTCCCATTCGGGACAAATACTGTGTGAAGAGCACGATCACTGATTTTGGGTATTTGAATGTATATCACCAGTCCAGTTACCGTAGTACAGACTCTGCTTCGTTTGGAACCAGACTGTCGCGTGCGTAATATTTGAAGTTAATATTATTAACGAACATATCATTTATTTGACAGTAGTTTTATGAGTATAAGAAACCTTACAATTTTAGATGTGTCAAACTAACTCACATTTCATTTTAAAACATAAGAATATTGTGGACAACATGTTTTTATTTTATTTACAAGCTATATTTTAAAATGACACATACTGACTATGCACGATAAAATTCAGTTCAATTTAAGCATAGCATAGTCTAGCAAGGTAAATAACTGCTCTCGAACTTGACTAATGAAATGTTTTGATTCGTCATTATTCTTAATAGTAATATACACTCACCTATAGTAGTGATAAGCGTGACGCAATATATGAGTGCACCAGAGAAAGTCCACTTGGAGTCCATAGTAAGTTCAGGCGGTTGTGCCTCAGACGACTGCCGTGCCGCAGCCACAATGGATGACTCGAATTTTCTCAATTGCTCGTGGACGAGACGCGTCCAATTACGTTCGTAGAGCACATTGAGGCGCTCTGTAACAAGAGAAAAATTAAAGTTTTTTTTTAAATACTAAGGGCTATTTAAATACTATGTGGAAAGAAACTAATAGCAATCATCCACCTAATAGAATAAAAAAAAAACTATTGTAAGTTAAACACAGGTAAAAATAAAAGGTATAACTATATTTAACTAAACATTCGACTGCCTCGATAGCGTAGCGGTAGCGAAAACGACTGCTGTACCTAAGGTCTCGGGTTCGATTCTGGGTCGGACCAAGTGTTTGTTTCGGAGTTTGGGTGTTTTCTATGTATAATATGCATATACTTACAAATAAAAAATATATAAGTATTCTTTCAACCAATCTAGTTATCATAATACAAGCTCTGCCTAGTTTAAAACTAAATACCGTTGTATGTTAAATGTCTGAAATATTTAGTATTTATAAATTATCAATTAAGACCAAAAACAAAATATTGTTGTATTTGTTATCTATATTTGTAAGTAAATATTCTTGTACATAAAAAAAATATTTAAAAAAATAATAACACATAATACTACATGAGGTTATGTCAATCTATACATAAACATTTTTTAAAAACAAGTGGCCCTTACTGAGAAGTAATCAGGCTAACAGACTGTGTCAGAGACTAGCTTTTGCCAGCGGCTCCGCCCAAGTTTATGTCGGTTATCGTGATGAATGGAAGCTTATGTGTTATTCTGGTATATAAGCTATATTACTGTTAAGTTTTCTTCTAAATCTGCTCAGTACTTTTTGCATGAAAAAGTAACAAACATCCATACAAACTTTCGCATTTATATAATATTAGTAGTAGTATAACTCATTGTTCAAATAGATAAAGCAAGACTTAAATATCTGCTATTTTCTGAGCCTGGTAAGCCGTCTTGGGTATTTACAATTATTACAAAGATTAACTGTTATTTCTCAAGCTGGATTGGCTATCAAGCACCAAGTATTCACGATAAGGTCCGTGAAGTGAATAGACTATTAAACTTTGATGAACCAACACTCAAATTAACGAGGCTTGCAATCAACCTTTGTTTAGTTTAATCAAACTGAAAAGTACAATTTAACTTTTAAGTGGAGTGAAGTCTCGCTATGGACAGTCATTTTTTTTTGTGACATCTTCGTTCGCGTGGAATTAGGTCTGCCACATTAAGTTTCGTAACAGATCATTTTAAATAAATATATTTTTATAATAAAAAGTGTCCCATATTACTTCTAACACCTCCAAGAATATGTGTACAACATTTCATGATGATCGGTTGAGTAGTTTTCGCGTGAAGCCGTAACAAACAAACTTACATTCGCATTGATAATATTAGTAGGGATTTGTAGGATTAAATCTGATTGTCTATTTTAAATTCAATAAAATTGTCAGAAATTTTACTTTGAATTGCCTTCCTGAATGGAAAATAATTATAAACGCCATCAATAACGGCCACCCGACAGATGGTATTTTGGATCCAGTGTTTCCACAACCAGGTTTTTTCTCAACTCATTTGAATAGCAAATAGAGGAGTTCATCTTTGTTGCCCTATTTGTCTCTTAATTATTAAGATTTCAATGATACATGCGGTATGCAAACTTCGGGTTTACGATTGATTAGATTTTGCCCACATTTCTGCCCACGTGTATGTCAGTTATCACGATAAATAGTGGTCTATGTATTAAAATGATTTTTAAGATATAAAGCTGTAAAATTTCATGAAAATTCGTTCAGTATTTGTTGCGTAAAACACCGCAACAAACGTCCATACAGCCTCACAAACTTCCGTATTCATAGCATTATTATGGGGAGGAAGTAGAATGAGATCCTTGAGATTTACAGGATTTTAATATCGTGTTATACATATTTGGAATAACACACAAAATACACATTTTCCTTCACTTAAATTTCGTATCAGAGACAGAAGAAAACTGAAGGTTAACTAATTCCGTGAGTAATTAAAAACGTATTGTTTCACATCATTGTACAAATATATAATGTTTCATTCTATAGGTATAAGCTATTTTTGAAATATGATCACACTTTTCTATAATATCTTACATTACATTATATTTTTATTACCTGTTCATAATCCCAGGAACCCGTTGTTATTTTTAACCAATCTCGAAAACCCGGGATCAGCAAAAAGAGTCGGGACTCGATCCTTTAATGGCGATACAACTTTATCCTAACCCTTCCAAACAAATTTAATAAAAAGAACATTAGCAACAATATTAATTCCTTCATAGAAATATTTGTGGTTAACCTTCATCCTCAAAAAGGTTTAGAAAGTTTTATATTTTGTAGATTGCCGACGCGTTTAGGAAAAATACTTATGTCAAATAGTTTTGTAACCAATTGTTGAGACATATAAATATGATCAGTATGCTAAAAGTCGAATTAAAATATAAAATGTACATATCTTTAATTTATTTTTGTATAATTCGGCTTTAGCTTTCAATAACAAACAAACTATTAATTCTTGCAAAGTTACACATTTATATTTTGATCAGGAAATTTAAAAGGTCGCTACATATCCCTAAATACTAATTACTACAATTAACTTTTGGTGAAATGTGAAATTTTGTAAGAATTTGTACTCTAGATGTTTGTAACTGTGTCGTGCAAAACGGTGGTACGAATTTAGATTAAATTTAGCACAGAAATAGATCATAATTTTGGAGTACATGCTTTTTATCTCGGAAAAAAACCTGTGGTCGTGGGTATGGGATTAGTATTTCAGTCTGTTGGAGCTGCAGGCAACATGTTTTTATTTTTTTATTTTGAAAGCCAGCCAAAGTGACTCTTCTTTACCTGATGAAAAGCTTGAATAGGATGCAAGAGTTGTGGTTTACCTTACTCATTGCGGATGCAGACAATGTAGCATGGTGACCCACACCACGGTGGCCCAGCAAGATGCTTTTTCAAGCCCACTTGAAGACGTAAAAGGCATGACAGTCATCGTGGCAGTGTAGGGTTCACACACTTACCACGATAACTGTCACCCCTGCATTAATGGACCACCGGTCTAGCATTCACCAACGAAACACGAGAGTGGAAATGCTGTCGCTTTAGGTTGAGCTTCTGTGAGAGGGTAGTACCGCCCCGGTCGAGCCGGCCTGGTCGTACTGAAATCAGCGTGGCTCTACTACCTACAATATTTATTATATATTTTATACAAAGCACTAGTGGTCTCCAGTGTATTGTAGTTCATATCGCTTAACTGAATACTGCCTCATTTGAGCAGCACAATATTAAAGTATCAATTTCTTTTTCTAGTAGCTATCAGACAAGTAGGTCATCAATGTCACGAATCTAATACTTTATGCAGACACACTTTAGCTTTCCTTATACATTTTATACAAAATCATGATAGTAAAACAATGATATATTATATTTGACTGAACGAATGGTGTTGTGGTAAAGCGGCGCTTTTTACTGCGCTGTATGTTGTAGCTCCAAACACCACACGGGACAACACTCTGTGTGATCCTCAAGTGGTTGTTCTGAGCCCGGGTGTTTTTTGTGTACGTTTCTTGTATGTTTATAAAGTCCCCTGTGACATAGGCTATATTCCTAATGCGGTGTTGTCTTTTAATGTCTTATTTAGAATGCATATAACAGTATTTTGGAAGTGACTATGTAAGTCACTTCCACAATGCTCAATACATTTGGATTAAATTTGTAACATCGATATATTTATGATAGCCTGACCTCAGCCTGAGCTCAAAACCTAATTATAAATCCAGTTACTAACCACGAAGTAATTAACATTTTTGTGAGGCTTTATGAGTTCTAATATCCTATACAAACTCAATGTACCCGTGAATTTGATTTAAACTCTGAATTAATGAATTAAATATTTACAAATACCTTTTATTACTTTCGGTACAATCTAGTCTAGTTAAAGAAGTTATTTTCATTAAAGCCGAAAATCTCTTGTACGTGATCAGTCTTCTGAGTGGCTAATTTAAATTCCAACTGATTAATTCGCGGACAAGTAAATTGTTTTGCTTCAAAATCTCAATATGTTGTTGATTAAAATTTTATTTTCTTTTCTTTGTGATTCTTCTGATGCAAAGAAGTTAAATTATGTTTCTTAATTGTTGATCCGGTGCCACAATTTTTTATAGACTTTTGTGGCTTATAATACTAGTAATTTCTTATCCAAGAAATTCAGAAAAAAGAAAAAAAAAACAATGGAATATTGCGTTGTATTATGCCATTAACATCTTTCGATCCCTTTTCTAAATTTAACTTATGGCCTATGTTACGAGTAACTTTAGGAAGCAAATCCATTTTGAGATACAGCAAGTTTCGGAGTAAAACACAGGACTGAAGACCCCAGTAGCTTTTAAAGTTAGAGGTTACACATTCGTGTGTTTATCCTGTAATGAGAATGACAATGATAGAGATATAATTCTTAAATTTCGTTTTGTTTTTATTATTTATACAAATTATATTAACAACATGCAATCCTCACGATGAGTAAAAATATTTTTATGCTCATATTTGTTTATATTTTTACACTGCATTAAGTATTCTATGTAGAGTGTATTAAGCTTGGGCCTAGATAGCTATATATTATTCACCTTGAAATGATATAGTAGCTTAACCGATTTTAAATAAATGCTAATTAAAACTAAATACGCAGGAGATATTATAGTATACAGATGTGTACGCAAACACCGGTGCACTGTCTGTTCCTTCACTCTTACAATCTGATGTGACGGCTATTTGACACGACCGTATAGAGATAAAGTGTATGACCGACGGCTTTCGGTGCTCTTGAAAGATCCCAAATTCCAAATTACGGGCTGTTAGTAAGCATTTCAATAATCAGAAAAACTCAATAAACTTTTTGGTTGACCCAGGAATCGATCTAAAGACCTATTGATCGGCAATAGTATACACTAACCACTAGAACAACCAGGTATCCCTCGAAATATAATGTTAAATTACGATCAACACTCAAAGCACACAAGTTATAATCATAATTTTTTGTCACTTTAAATAATCTTGCTATTCTATCCATCCAAAATTGAATCAAGAAAAGTGTTGACTTTGTCTCGATCTACGAGGAAAAATCACGTACGTAGATAAAAAGTATGCTGTATCCGACCTATTACGATCTGTTTACTGTCTTCGTCAGGATTAAAATCGTGTCCCTGCATCGCAGCTTGTCACTTTATTGATGATTGGTTTTGAGCTTCCAAATATGATGAGCAACCGTGGTAATAAATATTTACGAGGACTTAAATATTTTTTTTCTTAAAAATAGAACTGATTTTTATTCGTGAATCGAGTTGTAGTGCGTGTGGTCACGGATTAAGACTACAAAGTATTGCTATCCCTTTTATAATCATGGGATAACTGTGGGTATCGTAAGAGTCGAGTAAATTAACAAACTATACAGGATAACAGCGCTTTCATCAACAGCTTTTTACAGTCCAGTACTAGACATAGGCCTCTCCTTAGCAAGGAGGTTTTGGTCTTTTATACCACGCTGACCAGACGGGTTGGAATAGGGTTTGTTTCAAGTTTTTCTTCTCTGTGTAATGATGTTATCTTGCATACTTTGTTTCCTTAGTCGCCTTTTATAACATCCACGGGATGAATAGGGGTGGTAACACTATGTATTCTTAATCCGTCACCACACGACAAACAGCGCTTAAAAAATGCTTACTGTACCAATCTGTCCATCTCGGCCGGCCAGACGGATTGATATAGTCAAATAGACCAAACAGGCTCATCGTGTTACTGGACGAGGCGTGTTAAGTATTTGAGAGGGTACTCTCTACCTGAATTATCAAGAACATCTAGGAGGTAGGCCCTGATCTGCCGGATGCCTAATTTGGTTTTTGAAGGGTTTATTCGACGATCGACGTAGTGTTAAAAACTCAGGACCATGACCGAATAGGCGGTGAGTTATGGCGGTGCCCCTGGACATCGCCAACACATTCAATGATCTACCATTTAGCTGCATCTAGATGGTAGTGGAGGGAAGCATTCCACTACCATCGGGTGGCAGACTACCAACTCACAGAGAGCGTACCCTCATATACGAGAGCCGAGATGGTATTCTGAGGCGGTGGCCCATTTCGTACGATGTTCTACAGGGATCTATTTTCGGACCACTCCTGTGGAATATAGGATACGATTGGGTACTTTGAAGTAGCTTTCCTCCGGGCTCGACGTAAACCGTTACGTCGATGACACTCTAATCAAAGTCCGGGGCGCAAACTTTCAAGAAGCACTGTACCCGGCTACCAATGGGGTCTCTCTGGTGGTCAGGCATATTTAAGTTACCCTACCGGTGGCGCTGGATAAAACGGGGGCCCTTTTATTCCATAGGCCTCGTGATGGTCAATGTCAATAGGCTCAATTTTTTTTCTGTTTAGAACCTGCCGAAGTGACTCTACTCTGCCTGGTGGAAAGCAAGGATAGAATCCAAGAGTGGTTTCACCATACTGATTGCGAATGCAGTATGGTTATATACTCTATGGCGGCCTTATGAGATGTGTTTTTACACCCAGTTTAAAGGATCGTGGAACATAGTGGGATTGAAACAAGTGCGCTGGTAGTATGTTTAAAATTTTAACTGGTTTGCACAGGAAGGAAGGGCGTAACTGTTTTGTTCAAGTATAAGTACCAATAGCCCAAACTTTTCTCTCTGAATTCTATTAAAGCGGCCAACAGTTGCCTTTTTACCGTTTTTGATGCTATAATGATGTGGTTTTTATTGGATTATATATATCTCATGAGGAATAAGTTAACGAAAAGGTTACTAGAAAATAAATTACTAAACAATTCTACTAAATTGATCGTAACAATTTATTCGATTGTGACTTATCTACGATGAATTTTACTAGCTATAAACTTTTACCTTTGCAGCATTAAATTTATACATTAATTTAACTTTATTAAATATATAAAGCAAGCAGAAGAAGTCTATGGCCTATATTTAACGATATTCATAAGCATGTTTAAGTCGGTATTATTTCGGTCGTGAATTCAAACGCAGAGAAGGCCTATAAAGTTTATATCTAAGAATAATGTTTGATGTCTTGTAGAAGTAGCACAGTAAACGTGGATGAATTGTAAAGAGCAGTAATACGTTTAGTTGGTAATACTTTACCGGCAGTTTAGTTTTAGAGTCTTAGTTTCTAGAGTACAGATTCTCAGTCAGTGTAGTGTACATATGTAGATTAGGAACGATTTGCGTAGTTCAAAGTAGTTTTCATCAACAAATACACGCATATTTCAACATTTTCAACTTAATAATAATAACTTCAGATATCTTATACACGGTAGGTTGATCCTAAACTAAGCAGAGCCTGTGTAATCATAACTAGACTACTACTCAACATAGTTATATATGCCTAAATAATAATAATAATAATAAGCGTGTCATATGCGTGTTTGGCATCACAATTCCAAGCAGCTTTGGATTCTGGTTCATTACCACAATTTTTAACCACTGGTGTAACCCATTTACTCTACAAATCTAGTGGTGCCATGGATCCCAAAAATTTTAGACCTATTACTTGTTTACCAACTACATATAAACTTCTAACATCTATTTTGAGACTCAAAATTACTACACATATAATTAATAATTCGGTACTCTCTATTTCTCAAAATGGATGTAGAAGTGGGGCCCGTGGCACTAAAGAGCTCCTTATCATAGACAGGACCATTAGCCAACAGGTACGTCGTAATCGTAAGAGTCTGGCGACATGTTGGATAGATTATAAGAAGGCTTATGACTCAGTTCCACATACATGGCTTTTGAAAGTGCTAGAGTTGTACAAAATTGATGCAACTCTGTGCACTTTCTTAAAGTCGTGTATGAGTCAATGGAGAACAACACTTCGCTATCCAGGATGTCGGCAGACTGCGATAAACGACATACTTATAAAGATCGAGCGAGGTATATTTCAAGGTGACAGTCTGAGTCCCTTGTGGTTTTGTCTAGCTTTGAACCCTCTCAGCACTCTGTTAGAGGGTTCAGGGTTAGGCTATCGGTTGCAGAAAGATGATCAAGTTATATCTCACCTTCTTTATATGGATGATTTGAAATTACTGGCCTCCACAAAATTACAATTGACGGCGTTATTAAGGGTCACTGAAAACTTTAGTAATTCTATCAAAATGGAATTTGGTGTAGACAAGTGTGCAGTCATGTATGTAAAGAAGGGCGTGATTGTAGAATCTGAAGGAATAGAACTTTCAAATTCAACAAAACTCAGATCTCTGTCTGCCACCGAAACTTACAAGTATCTAGGTTTTTCACAGTCTTTGGGAATTCCAGAACCTGGTGTGAAACAAATGTTACAGGAACGCTTCTTTGGCCGCCTAAAAAAAGTACTTAAAAGTCTTTTATCAGGCGGTAACAAGGTGCGAGCCTGTAACAGTTGGGTCATGCCGGCTCTGATGTATTCCTTTGGTGTACTTAGATGGACTCAGACCGAATTAGATGCCCTTGACAGGAGAGTCCGTACATTGCTGACTGCATTCCGCATGCACCACCCACGTTCATCGGTTATGAGATTGTATATTCCGCGAAAGTTTGGAGGTCGTGGTCTATTAAATATCAAGACTCTACACAATCGCGAGATATACAATCTCAGAGAATATTTTCTACAGACTAATGTGGAAGTGCATCGCAATGTAGTTGCAGTAGATACTGGTTTTACCCCGCTCGCTCTGGCTAAAGAGAATTGGCGCAAACCTGTAGTACTTAGTACTACTGATCGCAAGGAAGTATGGAAGGGTAAAGAACTTCATGGTCGATTTTATCGGGCCCTACACGGGTCTGATATAGACTTTAAAGCGTCGACGTCTTGGCTACGGTTTGGTGACCTCTTCGGAGAAACTGAAGGTTTTGTTTGTGCAATTATGGACGAAGTTATCATGACGAATAACTACCGGAAATATATCCTGAAAGATAGTACGGCTGACATCTGTCGGGCGTGCCACCGTCCTGGAGAATCTATTAGGCATATTATTTCCGGTTGTTCTCGTCTTGCTAACGGTGAGTATTTGCACAGGCACAACCAAGTAGCCAGGATCTTACACCAACAACTTGCCCTTAAATACCAACTTATCAATTTCGAAGTACCTTACTACAGGTATGTGCCCGACCCAGTTCTCGAGAACGGTCGTGCTACGTTATATTGGGATCGATCTATTATCACAGATAGGACTATTGTTGCCAATAAGCCTGATATTGTGGTAGTAGATCGATTAGAGCGCCGCGCAATGATTGTCGATATCGCCGTTCCTCATGACGAGAATCTCGTGAAAGTTGAAAAAGAAAAACAATTGAAGTATTTGGATCTGTCTCACGAGATTGCCGACATGTGGAATGTGGATTCGGTGATTATTGTTCCGATAATCATATCTGCTCATGGATTGATAGCGAAGAGCCTCGACCAACACCTTAAGAGGCTCACGTTAGAAGGTTGGATCAAGGGTCTGATGCAGAAGGCAGTCCTCCTTGACACGGCCCGTATTGTGAGGAGGTTCCTGTCTTTGGAGCCCTAACCACCGGTGTCTTGGTCCCTGTACCCGATGTCGGTGGTCTACTACTATATTTTATATTTTTAAATGTGTATTTTTTGTTTTTTATATATATTTAAAAATGTAACAAATATGTGTATATCACGAAATAAAGAGAATAATAATAATAATAATAATTTTTTATTTCATTAACCAGTTTTAACAGTTTAAAAAGTGACCACAGTGACCTTTTAAGCAAACAATGCCTGTGACAAGTCACTGTGCTCTTCCATAGTAGCTGTTTCAATCCCAGAACAGTCCTTTCTAAACCAAACATAGTTATCTTTACAAGTGTCTATTCAAACTAAGCTTTAATACATTACTAAATGAAAAGAAAAAACAAAATAATAACAAAAAATTAAAAAAAAAAAAAAAAACAATAAGACAAACGAAACCAATATCTTAATACCTTATACGTTAACATTTGTGTGCGTGCGTGCGTGTGTGTCTATGGTTGTGTGTGTATATGTGTGTGTGTGTACGTGTGTGTGCGTGTGTGTGTGTGTGTGTGTGTGTGTTTGTGTGAGCTTATGTTTGCTTGGATGTATGTACTAGAACGGTAAACCATTTATATTATATGTTGCAAGAAGGACTCCATTTCTTCGTAACTTAAGGGTGCCAGAAAAGTAGTAACTTGTGTTTTACAGTCTCTTAATGTTTTTCTGCAAATGTCCAAGTTTCTATTAACTTTAGTGTATAGATGTACCGACCGGCTTTTGAACTGTCTGTTTGCAAATTCCGTTCTTGTTTTTGTGCAAGTAAAATTTTGTAGTCTTCTCCTTATAAATTACACGTTACTACTAAATACATACATTATAAATATAAATTACACGTTAATTAGATTCAGTAGAAACTATCGTGCGTATCACATAATCATTAATGTATCTGGGTCAGAGTCAACTACATCAACGGTTCATACAGCATCTTGTTATACTAGTGTTAACATCGATGAATTTTTTTATTGTTTCGTTGTTATTATTCACGAAGTTCTAGTGACCCACTCGTCATGAAAATTCCAACTTTAATATTGACAGAAGTCCGCGATCTGTATTTAAAAACTACAACCAGGTTCTAATACCTACCTAAAGTTTATTGATCTACACCTTCTCTTTGCCGACTTGTTGCAACGCTGTAAGAGTCACATCCAGACAGTGCCATAGGATACCGACAGGAAATGGCTAGTTCGAGCTGTAGATTTGCGATCCTAACTTGTCTAAGCTTTAATGTACCAAAGTTTCCACGGCTGTCAGTCATTTTTGAAAGCATTTTTCTAACATACCCTCATTTTCTGATCTTTAATATCGGTGTTTGTTTGGCCTACCTCCAACTACGTAAATTAGAGTTAACCATACGAGTAAACAATGAGTGTATAATACCCACCTATCTAAACTTAGGTTGATGTATATCTGTAATGTATACAAGTCTTAAAATCAGAAAGGTTTAGGTACGGATGCCGATCTAATCTCAGTTCATAACGAAATGACATGACCTTCGTATCCAATTGACATATTTTTAAAAATTTGCAAATAAAATTTATGGAAACTTAAATGATGACTTAAATGAACAATTGCGTCTGAATTTAATTTTTATATCTGTTACGAACTTTGTTTCTTTTCACAAAATCATATATTACTCATAAAATATTACCAATGTTGCAAACAAAACAACTTATATACCTAATTTACTTATAAGTCTGCCACGTGTAATATTAGCTGAAATTGAATTACCAAACCATTTCCAAATCGAAAACAAAAAAGAGAAAAGCTGTCTAAAGTTTCATCGAATCGGCAATGCCAATATATTCCGTCGTCACCGGATAGATGTTCGAATATACAGCAGTACAACTTAAATCGTTCTAGATTTATTCGCCAACGATTTTTATTTTTGAGCCAGTCGACCATGAAGATACGTGCATTTTGTAAAATATCTGCAATAGTTGAGAAAATGTAGATAGAATTTTTCAAAGCATACTTTAAGATAATATTTTAGTAATGTGTTTTAATATTAACTGTTCATAACGTTCTATACTTATTATTGGAAGACAGAATATTCTTTACTTTTTTATTTAAAATTGAAATCATGCTGCGGGTAGGAAAATGATAAGTGTTATTATAGCCGTGTGAAATGTGTATTCATGAAATGAGATTAAAATTACTACAAAAATCTATCGCAAGGTGTATATTTGGTTATAAGAAAGTATACGAGTAAGTATATCGATTATTACTTTGCACAAAGAGTCTGGTTAACTTCACAAATTATGAGATATTAAAAAAAAATACTCCACTCGGAGGAATGCTTTATGTTTATTCGATAAATAGAAACGCTTAATAAAATATAATGTTTGTATACTACGAAATAGATGATAATAAAACATTTATTTTTCAACGCCATCTTTTGTTAAATTTTGGGACTAATTTATAATGTTTAAAATGTATTTATTCCTTTCTCTCTTATCCTAAAATACGTCAAACAATTATTCGTTTATATTTTGTGGAATCTGTACTTAAGTTATAATTTTAATATTATAATTTATTCAAAAGCATTTCACTCCAAACACCTTTTATCTGGGCCCTATTTACCCACTCAGGTTGCCTTACACGGCCGGTCCTGCTCATGAATGAATATTTTAGAACGTGATGAGTTGGACGTATTTATCAACACTTTAATTAAGGTGCCTACATTAGTGGTTGTAATGTATTCATATTTGTATCCTCCAGGCTTCTGTATATTAATCTGTTATGTGAGTAAAAAGGTATTATTTTTTAAAGATAAATACTTCATCATGCAATCTTATTGGAGAGAAATTTCATTTCGAAATAAATCAGCTGTACCTTGTCACACTTCGCTGTAGTATACGAGTACGTGCATGATGAGAAATGAGGAACAAAAGTGACACTTTAAATAGATTACCACAATTTTTAGCAGTTTGTAAATCATTTTAAAATTTGAAATCACTCAATGTAGTACATTTTTATGTTTTTAAAGCGTAGACAAACCAACTTTAAAAAAATAATGGTATAGATTAAGGATTGGTTTTGAGATCGTTTTTTTTTATCTTAAATCTTTACTTCTTCAACTACACATAGCCCTTATTACACTTTCAGTATATTTACACAATCATTTAATTGTCCACCGCTGTACATAGGCCTCTTCTCAGAAGGGAAGTTTGAATAAGAGTTTTCAATTTACTGATATAAAGATCCAGCTAAATTGTGTTGCAGTCTAACCAACCAACGTAAATAATGGTCAATATGTAAACAGCGGTCATCAATCCAGGGCATGACCGCAGCATCTGCTCGATAACCACGTACATAGATCAATCGAGATCCAACGCATTTCATGTATTATACTTAAGGTGAAGTTATATTGTAGATGAATAGAATCAAATTCTCTATGGTCTTTGAAAGCAAATGTGGAGCATGTTGTGCAAGACAGCAGTACTGTGAAGAGAATGAAAATTTGATACAAACCTTTTTCCAACTCATTTGAGCAGCGTGGTACAGTAGGTTAAAATCTCCCTTCTGTCTAAGATACATGTCAAGCAGTACACTATGAAAGGTTATTAATATGATCTATAATCTTAAACTTTATATTGTTGTTTATTTTAAAATAGCTATTCCGACACACTTCTTTCTGCTTTACATTTTTTTTTGTTTATAAGGCCTAATACCTTTCCTGTACCTTAACGAAAATATCAAAGAGTAAAGTTATCGAATCGTTTGAGCCTTTCTTGAATTTCATGTGTTAACAACACATTTATAGATGCAAGATTATACATTATTAATATAATTTAAAAAAATACCTGCAGTCTGACCATCTGCATCTTAATAAAGCTTATAGTCTATTTAAACTTAACGATTCTGTTTTGTACCATTACCTAATCATTAAAATGTATGAATAATCGAACTTATTAATAACTACCTACTTTTAATCTAAATGTTTTTTTTAGTATTTTATAACACATAAATTTCAAGTGACATACAATTGTGAATGAAAACGCAATTCGAAACTAAGTTTTTTCCTTGAATATTATAAGGAAGACAGAGAAAAAGAAGGAAATGCGCTCTATAAATAGAGCAATATATAAATATATATAAAATAAATATATACTCGGATAGATAATCGGATTTTGTAGTGATCGATTTCTATGACACTTCTCTATTCTTCAATCTGTCAGAACTGTCACACGGTTGACATAATCTGTGGTAACTATTTGATCGAAAAAGTCACGGGCTTAACATCATTGAAAGTTACGGAGCTTGTATTAAGATGATTTTTTTATGGTTATAAATTATATTTAATACGACAATAAAAGAAAATAATGTTACATTTAATATGTAATTTATTATTTTTTATTATTTACATTTCAGAGACTGCTGTCTGATTCTTATCTAGGTAGAGCCTATACAAAATAGTTATGCATTTGTTTAATTAACGCCTTTACTTTAACACTTTAATTTAACTGCCTCGGTGGCGCACTGGTAGCGTATGTGACTGCTATGAGGTCTCGGGTTAGCTTTCCTATTTTTTTTTTTTTTTTTTTTTTTAACGTGTGGAAATCCCCTCGGGCCGTCACCCCACCGGGGTTTACGGCTGGGTGGTGTGTCGGAATCGGACCGACTAAAACCACACGGTGTGCCACTCTGCGCCTGAGATAGGAGGGATCCGGGAACCGCTGCTATTACGACATCCAGATCCCTCCTAGCGCCTGCCCGCTACCTCGGGCACCATCTGCGGATAAACTCTTTATTTTAGGAGACGTACGGCACACGCGGACGTCGCCTCCTTGCGGCTGGCCATTGTAGCGGATGGAGGGGAAAACCCGTCCCGTCCACCCGCGGCCACACTCAAGGCGGCATGAGGCGCTGGTATGCGCGCCTCCGCCGCACGGCTCGCCGGCGGCGAATCAGCTCCGAGTGGATATCGTCCTCCCGGGCCTTCTCCGCCGCCTCCTTCCGCGAAATCACGTCTTCGCAGAAGGTTACGACCGCGGTAAAACAACTGTCGCTACCGGCCATGGAGCGTATGACGGCCGGTAGCCAGAGATCTCCTCCAATAACTGCAGTAAAGACCCCACGCTGTGCCGCCCAGGCGGAACAAACCGCCAGGGTGTGCTGAGCCGAGTCCTCACTGCAGTCGCAGTGGTGACAGGCGGGGCTCAATTCCCTCCTGGCGACCGAGTGCAGATACTTCCCGAAGCAACCGTGCCCGGAAAGGACCTGCGTCAGTCGGAAGGAAAGGGTCCCGTGCTGCCGCCCTGCCCACTCGGCGATGACTGGCTGGAGAGCCTCCACGAGGGCAAAGCCAGCACGAGGAGTCTCCAACCGGAACGACCAACGAGCCATCGTGGCTCGACGAGCGGCCTTACGCCACTCGCGTATCTCTTCGGGCGGGGGCCGTATGCCGCTATCCGCCCGGAAGTCAGCCGTCCGCCGATAAACTTCGGCGAGCACTTCCGCCTCCAAATCCCACGGTGGAGTTCCGGCCAAGGCGCACGCCGCCTCCGTCGATACGGTGCGGTAGCCGCGTATGGCTATAACCGCCAATATCCTCTGAGGGCGCCAGAGGCGAGCCCTATTCTGGGCGGTCAGAGCCGCCGCCCACACCGGCGCACCATACAGCGCCATTGACCGGACAACCCCCGTGTATAGCCGTCTAGTCGCGACGCTGGCTCCACCCAAATTCGGCAAAAGTCGCCCGAGGGCAGAGGCAGCGCCGACCAGCTTTGGAGAAAGCTGTCGGAAGTGCTTGTTGAAGAGCCACCTCCCGTCAAGGATCAGGCCCAGGTACTTCATCTGGGCCTGAACCGGTACGAGGACCGAATTGACTACGATAGAGGCGCCGGGTGGTGGACCACGACGGGGCCCATGCAGCAAAAGGGCCTCCGTCTTATCTAGGGCCACCCGTAAACCCAGCGCCTCAATACGCCCGACCACCAAAGAGACTCCCGTGGTGGCCAAGCGCGCCGCCTCTTGAAAGTTCACTCCCCGGGCTGTCATTGGTCACAGCATCATGTCATCTGCGTAACAAATTACGCCCAACCCGGGGGGAAGACGACCTCGGAGGGCCCAGTCGTATCCCATGTTCCACAAGAGTGGTCCGAGGACAGACCCCTGTGGAACACCGCACGACATGGGCCGCCGCCTCAGAACACCGTCACGGTCCTTGTACATGACGGTACGCTCCTCAAGATAGTCTGCCACAAGCCGCCTCAGGTACTCTGGCACCCCGTGGTAGTGGAGGGCTTCCCTGATGCAGCTAAATGGCAGACTATTAAAAGCGTTGGCGATGTCTAACGACACCGCCAACAGCACGCCGCCACAGCTCACCGCCTCTTCGGTAACTGCCCTCAGGCGCAGCACAGCATCGACCGTCGAACGCCCCGCCCGAAAACCAAATTGGGCGTCCGACAGATCGGGGCCCACCTCGCAGAGGTGCCGGACGATGCGGGCAGAGAGTATCCTCTCAAACAGTTTACCCGCCTCGTCCAGCAACACGATGGGCCTATAGGCCGCTACCGATTCGGCTGGCCGTCCTGGCTTCCTCAATAGGACCAGCTTCCCGCTTTCCCAGCACTCAGGAAAGCGTCCGGACGCCAAGCTAGCGTCCAAGACCTCCCTGAGGCGGTCCGACATGTGTTCGAGGGCTCGGGCTAGCACTCGGGCAGGTATCCCGTCCGGCCCGGGGGCGGTGTTCTTAGAGCGGATCCATAGAACAACCGCCCCTACCTCCGATTCCCTGACGGGCGGAACATTGTCTTCGTTCACCCCGTCGTCTTCGACCATGAAGGCCATCGACGGGGGCTTGTGCTCCGCCCGCTGCGGGAAAAGGCCCTCGACCACTTCCCGCAGTAAGCTGGGCTGGAGTGTCTCTGTAAGGGGGGGGGCCGACGTGCGGAGCTTTTGTCGCGCCGCACGATAGGGGCGACCCCAGGGGTCACGATCGAGACCTTCCAGCATTTCCTTTCTCTTAATTTCTTTGGCGCGGCTGATGGCCAGCTTCAGAGTTTTCCGCGCCTCTCGGTACTCCTCATGAAGCTGGTTCTCCCCGCCTTCTTCGCGGTGTCGCCGCCGACTACGGGTGTAGGACCTCCGGGCACGAGTACAGGCCGCACGGAGGTCCTCCAACTCCTGGGACCACCAGTAAACCTCCTTCCGTGGAGGCTGGCAACCTCGGATGCGGGGCATGGCCGCATCACAGATTTGTGCAATCGCTTCGCAGAAGCGACCAGCCCCCATGTCGACCTCCTCGGTCGGGACCTGCGGAGACCGGGTTAGCTTTCCTGGTCGGACCAATTTTTTCATGATCTGCAAATATTTGTTTCGGAGTTGATTATTTTCTATGTATATTGTGTATGTATAAAAGTATATGTGTATTTATATCAGTAGTCTAGTACTCAAAGTACAAGCTCTGCTTAGTTTGAGACTAGATGGCGCTGTGTGTTGTATACTACTTTATACTTCAAGTATTATTATATTCACAGTTATATGGATTTCTGAGGCGCTACTTGTCGTATGTGCCTATAAACAGTTGCCTGGTCAAGGTCTCAAATTAACTAGAAGGGCAATGTTCAGTTTTCTTAATGGCAGCCTTAAGGTTAAGCCCTTAATCTTATTATTTACCCAAAGATAACTAAATCTCTTTCGCAAATTATTTGTATCAATAATTAATCAATGTAGCTTCAATTAACTTTGATGGTTGATCGATTACCTACTTTGCTCATCTAAGTACTGGTGTTGCTCTTTATGTCATAAAATTCCAACCAGCAATTATGTGGTTTATTCGTGTGGCGACAGATTAAGAGTACGGAGTGTCACCAACTCTATTCGTCTCATAAATGTCGCAAGAGGCGCCTAAGGGACCAAGTTACGTAGGAAAACATCACTCCAAAGTGAAGGGAAACTCGAAACAATCTATACCAAACCGTTTGGTCAGCATGGTGTAGTAGGCTAACATTTCTTTTCCATGAAATTGCACATGCCGTGGACTATGAAAGGCTGTTGATATGATGTGATTATATCAAAGGAGGTTTTGTAATACTACAATTGATTATAAAGATAAATGAATATTGACTAATAGGACAAAGTTGACCTGGTTTTCCTTGTTGAATATAAATGGAAAGCGGTTAATTATACTACCATTTATATTGTGTTTACTTAACATGTTTAATTAGTATGATTTTTATGTCAGAGTAATTCTTTTCAAATTTATTGTTTTAAAAGAATCATTTATTTTTCTGCTGTCTTTGAAATTCAATGGCCATTGGACTTTATGTCATGCCATTAAACAATAAAGACGTTCTTTTCTTCATTTGACTATTTTTATACACGTACTCGTAGATACGGCTTTAAAATTTTGTACTTTATGAAATATATTTATGTGTATATAATATTGTAATAAAAATATTTGTAGATCATACAAACATTTGCACTGACCCGGGAATCGAACCCCAGACCTCAAATACAACAGTCACATACGCTGTCACTGCGCTACCGAGGCAGAAAAGAATATAACATGTAAGGATATTAACATTAGGTAATAAATATTGTACCGTTTCAGTGCCAGACGTTTCAGGATTACGTTACAACTCAAAAGCTGATCAGCTCACTTTGACAAGTCGACAACCGACTCACCAAAGGTTATAAAATACCTATCACGTGATTGCATAGATTCCCATACATGTAGATAATACATTAATATTTGAGGAAGAATAGCAATCGACACAATACGTTCCAAACTTGATGTATTCGCTCAAATAATTAATGCCTCACTTGCAGTCACTAATAATACTTTCTATCAACCTTCTTCACAAATATGATAATTTCACGTATTCTAAATATGGCAGTCAAATCTCAAACTTGGCAAAATTTGTACTATGGTAACTAGACTGCTAATAGACATACTTAAGTATTTATAAATTTATCTACGTAAAAAACAAATAATTATGCTTATGAAATTATATTTGTCCTCGTTGGAAATCGAACCCACGAACTCTGGCTTAGTAGTCAGGGTCACAAAGCATATCGATCGATTCGATCAATATACCTATCTCTCTCTCTGTCGTGGTGGTTGAGTTAACATTACTCGTCGGTCTACTCCACTTCGCCCTATCACTCACGTCAACTTCGCAAACCTGACAGGCTCTCATGTCCTTCAGCACTACAAGACGAACTCAAAATATCATTCTTTCAAAATAACTAAAAAGATTTGATTGGTAATTTTCTTAAGTTTTTTTTTAAATGGCACTGATAAAGAATTTTATAGCAAATGCTTCGTAGCTTCGTAATCCAAATGCCAAAGGACGAGATTAAGGAATTAGTCCACTCCAAAAAGGTTTTATCTGACAGATGGCGATAAAAAGGGCTGAGTAGAAGCAATGTTTCTTTTACTTTTATAGTGGCTCGTAAATATAATAGATTTAAAGCTACTCATATTTTACAGAAAAAGACGAGAAAAATAAGATACATTTCTTTCATAAACGTACATGTATACATATATAAATATTGTAAATCGTCGTCATGGTCATCTCAGCCAAAAGACGTCCACTATTGGACATAGGCCTCCCCCGAGGTTATCCACGACAGCCGGTCCAGTGCCGCCCGCATCCAGGAGCTTCCCGCGACCTTCACCAGGTCGTCGGACCAACTTGTGGGGAGCGTACCAACGCTGCGTTTCCACTGGTTGGCTACACCAGAACTTTACGGCCGATCGGGCCATATTGTAAATAGTGGTGGCAAAAGTTGATGAAATAATAGATTACGTTGACATGAAAATTAAAAATGTACAAAGTCTAGATTTCCTGTTACATATTTATCCGATGTGATACTCGTAGTGTACCTGCTTGTGTTCGTTGTGTTAAGTGACAGCATAACTGATTTCTAGTTATTAAATGTTACTAATAAATAATATTAAATTATATAAGGGTTCATTGTTATACTATTTGTGGATAATTCCTTATTTTGCATTGGTTTCCACTACAATCACAGTACGAATTACCAAATACATATTTTATATATAAACAGTAAAAGACATATTTTTGACTTCCTTGATTTAAACTTAGTATATAAGTATTAGAAAATTGATTTAAGAATTTATATTTTATCTATTTGCCCACATTAAAACTGTTTTGGTAATTACTTAAGCTGTAGACTACTTACCCTTCGCATACTAAAGTAAAAATTAAAATAAACGATAGAGGCGCGTCAGATTAAAAATGAATAATAATAATAATATATAATTGAATGTTTGTCTGTCTGTTTTTCTGTCTGTACGTCTCTTATAGAATCGTAAACTACGCATTTGATAAAGTGATTATCTTTTTCAAAGTTATTGTGCATGAGCCCACGAAGGTTTCTGAGTTGGTATAATTTTTTTATGCCATTCCTTTATATTTATTTTAGTTCGTACAGCAGCTAGTAGTAAATAAAGTAAATTATAAGTTATTAGTAATTTTAATGCGTTTTATGTGTTTCATATTTTGTACTTTAAGTTTAAGGCAATGTCTCTTAACTTCAGGAGCCATCCTCAATACATCAGCAGATAGAGTATTCCTTTTCTGCATCAGTATTTTTATCATTATAGTTGCAATTTTACTCTTTTTTTAATACTCAAAGAGCTCAGCTCTTTCCCTCCTCTAAGGACTACACGTGCTGGCCTTGAAAGTCACCGTTTTAGAATGGTAGACATACGCACCCGAACAAAATGGTTCAGCTCTTTCTTTTTGTGCAAATCAGGACCCCGAACCCACTACCAGCGCACGTGTTAACGCACGTACTACAGCAACATATCCTCTCACATTAATATTGTATTTAAAGAAGTGTTTCCTTCCCACTATGATCCCGGGTTCCTTAAGCGGGGCGTGAAAAAACATTTGACTAGGCTGCCATAGTGTGGGTGCCATAGTGGTTTGCAAAGAGTGTGGTGACCACCACTCTTGGATTTTATTCGTGCTTTCCATCAGGCAGAGTAGAGTTACTTTAACAGTCTTCGATTAAAAAAAAAGGTTAAAGCAATAGTTTTTGTACTTTCACGTGATTGGAATCGAATAGTTAAAAAAATATCTATAGTTTTTGGAGTACGGCAAGACAAGTCGAGTTAATATGTACAAGTTACTGTTTTATTTAATTGTCCTCATCAGCCTATTGCAGTCTACTGTTGCACTTTCCCATTGCACGCCACCCTGTTTTTTTTTTATATTTATCTACCTTAGTCAAATTCTACCACTTTTGGATTGTCATAGAGTAAATATTTATGACGTACGTATATAAATAACATAAAAATAAACGATTACGTTTCAATAAGTAAATTTTTCTCAATTTGAGTATAAAAATTCTGTTATTCATCTCTCTTATTTTAAGTCCTCACGAAACCCAATTATTTACGCAACCTTACTGAAGAATTCCTCAAATATAACCTTATTTTTCTTACTTTTGTTACGTCATTAACTTCATTGTTTTTCTAACCAGTATTAAAAAAGTATTATTTGTGTTTGAAGCCATTCGCTTAACAATGGCAGCCACCAATTATAATGTTCAATATGGCTGTTCAGACATGAAAGCTATACAAAACCTTTTGATATTGTTTACGTCTGTTTCTATCGTATTTGTAAGAAAATAATATTATGTTATTATCTTTCCAAACGTTATTTGAGAATGAAGGTGTTTCACATTTTTTTTTTGGAATTTCTTAAATCAATCAATGCATAATAATCTTAAAAGTTTCATACTGTACAACATCTGATTATACAGCTTAAGCTTACAAACTTCAAACACCTCACACACGGTTATTTGATGTAAATCGGGACAAAACGTGATCACCAGACTGATATTTTTGTTTATTTGTATCTTTATTGAATATTATTATTTCTTTGTATTATGTCTGATACTTACGTAATTTGTATTATTATTATATTATTTATTTCTATCTTTACTGTAGACAAATTACGTCAAGACATGAAACAAGTAACACACATCCTCGGCAGCAGTCATCGGCAATTTTTTTAAGGAATTTGGTTATTTCAATTACTTTATTATTTAAATTCTCGACCAATCTTCGATTTTGTTATCGAATATCAATAAAAGTAATATAATTAATAGTTTCTTTTTACTACATAGTATTTGCTAATCGTATCTAATGGGAATTTTGGTGTGATAACTTAAAAGTGTACCTTATGACTTGAGTTTCTAAGTTGTGTTTACAGGTTGTAGGGTGTGAAAACTAGCGTGTTTCGTATAAACATGGCTTCGACATGCGGTAATCGGTAAAAGTCCGGTAGGGCGCGGCGTCGACGCCTGTTGCCCCGGTTATAAAACCTTTATTAAGGTTTACGGTAGGGTGAAAAAAGGCAAAACATCGTCTGAAACTCGGTTTAAACACACAGTGAATTTTTTATAAATGTGATTTTATTTTAATTAAAATGTTGATTTCTATTAATTTTAATTACCAACCAGAAATAAACAAGCATACAAGATAGACATATTTTTTATTGAATGTTTAGATATTTTCTACAATATAATACCCGCAAAGATGATTTAACAAGATTAAATACAAAAGATGAAAACACGTTAGAATATATGTACTAATAAGACATTAACGTCACTTAATAATACGGACACTTAATAATAGTTAACTATGTCTGTTGTAAAAAAATTCAATTGTGTTTGTAGTCACAAAAATAAAACAAAACATTTCTAACAGCTTAGCTTAACTCTATATTTTATTCTTTTTCGTTGTGCTCTAAGGGACTAGTCTAAAGATTAAAGATTGTTTTTCTTACTACAACTATTTGGTCCTGTGGGAATTCAGCAAAAGAAATATTCAACTTTGTATCGGTCTGAGTCCCAGTCTTTTGTCAGTTTGAATTTAAAGTTTATTTTAGTAATTTTTTGTCAAAAGAAATAGGTCTCACTTACTCACTGTAAATGAAAGTCGTTTTTTCTCGTATCGCGTAAATATCTCTTCAAGTGTTTGAAGGTCAGTTTTCTAGGTGTGAAATAAATAATTCCATCGAAATATTCAAAAGTATTAAGTACCATCCAATGTCACCGTGGATTCAGTATAAAATATTTAAATTTGCTAGTCAGTCGAATTGAGACGTTAAAATTCACTCAAGAAGTATGTATTTTTCATCTCAGATGTTATACAAAATACGTTAAGTATGATATGATTTATTCAACCACAATAAGGAAATTTTATTCTTTTAAAACATTCGCCTAAGAAAAAAATAATACTATGCTGAAATGTCACCTAAATCTTTCGTATTCGTAAATATTTATTTATATATTTAAGCACATGTTGTACAAAAATGGACTGAATGTTATGGAGTATTCTCTTCCAGGCAACCATCAAGTCATGCAGAAATATAATACGGTAGGTGCAAAGGTCAATTAAAGTAGTTGAAATAGTAGATAAAAAGGTAAGATAGATAAAAAGTACAGCAACGCTGATTTCAGCACGAATCATACATAATAGTCATTTTACTCGAGACCCGTGACCGTTAATATACGTACAAAAATACGTCATCTACCTTGGCTAAACTATTCAACTCAAAAAAAAAACTCGACTAGTACTACTTCGATCCTGGGTCCGATTGAAGGGTTTATCTGTACTGAGCGATGTGGCGACACACAGAAACGTCACATCTTCGAGACACCGACACCACAATCATTAAAGAAAAAATATTTAATCAATATGACATACCCGTAACATACGGACACAGGGAGCCGAGACGTGGACACTCAATATTGGGCTCGTCCACATGTTTAAAGTAGCCCAGTGCGTGATAATGCGTGCGAGGCTGGCCTTTTATTTTTATATTAAGAGCCTGCCAAAGTGACTCTACTCTGCCTGATGGACAGCATGGATAGAATCCAAGAGTTGTGGTCACCATACTCATTGCAAATGCAGACAATGCAGATGATGGGGCCCACACTATGGCGGCCTTGTGAGATGCACTTTTACACCCCGCGTTTCTCTTTCTGATAAAATTCATAACGAAATTATTCGACAGAGAACTAGAGTTACCAACATCGCACTACGAATTAGTGCTCTGAAGTGGAAGTGGACCGGTCATGTCTCGCTGGAACCGAAATATGCTAGAGTGGAGACCGTGATTAAGCAAATGTACTCGTAGTATAGGGCGTCTTGCAACATGATTGACGGATGATTTGAAGAGAGTAGCTGGCAGCAGATGGATGAGGACTACCAAAGACCGGGATTACATTAGTAAGTTATAGATAGTTCTTTAGAATGAGCTTCCTCTCTAAGTCAGAATGGGTGTATGTATATATTTATATAGAATTATATCAACTTAAGTATATGTATGTATTTATGTATAATTTGTATAAATTTTAGTATATGATAAGTTTGTATTTGTGTACTTCATTTATTACAAATCAACATCACCTGAAACGTACCTACTTTCTATTTTCTCTACATCACTCAAAGGTTGACTGATAGAGAATGCCTTTGGTATTAAGTCCACCTATGTACATAAAGCGCATGATGTATAAATAAATAAATAGTTGGCACTAGAGGACGGTGGTAGGTTGATTGATGATATCGTCCTTTAACTTGTTATAACAAGTTTACACTCTGAACCACATTGAAGGTTTTTGTAAATGTTAAAGTCATGAATTAAATTATTGATAATTTTTTGGAAAAAATTACCTCAATGTGGTTTACCTTTTAAACTTTTTGCTATAAATTCAAGTTATTACAGTAGTAAAATAACTGAGCACCAACTGTCATGAAGACCATTTGAGTGATATTTACACTTGTTGTGTTTAAAACTATTATTTTATTAAACTGTTAATCTAGAAGTTATCTCACTTCAAACTGTCAATTAGCTTACAGTAGATCAGATATAAGCATCTCCTACTGCACTATGTAGATACAGGAACACGAGATTATTTATTTATTTACACTTTATGCACTTTGTACAGCGGCGGACTTAATGCCCAAGGCATTCTCTTCCAGTCAACCTTAAGGTGGTATAGAAATATTGTAAGGGAGGTGCACAGCGGTTATATTGACAATTAAGATATATAAATACATGAGTTGACATACATACATGAACACATACAATACATACGTTATAAATACACATATAAATATACACATACATACATAAATATACACATACACACATTTAGATTATATTCGTACACTATGACAACTTGACTGTAAGCTGAGCCAACTATCGATAAGACGATTCTTCAATCTCGTTAAGAAGGAGATTATGTACATTATTTTTGAATGTAGAACGGTTTGTGGACATCCTGACTTCGAGCGGGAGCGCATTCCAGAGTAGTACTGCCTGAACAAAGAACGAAGAGTTCACGAAATCAGAGTTGTGAGAGGGACATAAGAGAAGCAGATTATTTTCTGAGCGAAGGTTTCTGTCGTGATTAGAGGATAGATAACGGAGGTACGGAGTCAAATATGTAGGTGAAAACGGTGAGTTGAGAAATGAGAATAGGGCAGTTAGTGCTCGCAGATTGCGGCGCTGGCGAATAGGTAACCATTTTAATTGGGAACGTAAAGCAGACACATGATCATACTTTCGAAGATTAAAAATGTATCGAATGCAGCTATTGAGAAGTCGGTCTAGTTTGTTAAGAAGGTCTGCATTCAGGTCGTAATAACACACATCACCATAGTCGATTATTGGGATTATTAAGGACTGCATGAGAGTAATTTTGGTATTATAAGGCAGAAAGTTCTTCAGACGATATAATGTTCGCAGATTTCTCGTTACTTTCTGGCTGACATGAGTAACTTGAGCTCGCCAATCAAGGGTAGAGTCGATGAGTAAGCCCAGATCTTTGACCACGGGGCTGAACGGTACGACTGATCCGTTAAAGATGATTGGTGAGATTGAGGCAGTATCGAGTCTGCTCATAATGCGTTTGCTGCCCACTATGATCGCCTGACACTTGGTTGGGTTAACCGTCAATCCGAAATTCGTCGACCACGAGTTTATGATCTCCAAGTCTCTGTTGACCATGTTAACAGCTTGTGTTATATCTTCCACCCTTGACTGTGTATACACTTGCAGATCGTCGGCGTATAGGTGATACGCACTCTGAAGTTGTTGAGTAATGAGATTAATAAAAATTGAGAATAAGAGAGGAGATAGAATGCTGCCTTGAGGGACGCCAGCGAGGAGATCGCACCAGCTCGATGTCGAGTCAGCAACGTGAACACTCTGTTGTCGCCCCTGAAGATAAGTGGAGAACCATTCCAGTGCCCCAGAGGAAACCATGAGATATTTGAGGATAGATAAAAGGATTTCATGACTGACGGTATTAAAGGCATTGGAAGAGTCAACTAGTAAAAGTACTGTGACTTTGGTGTCCTCCATGCCCTTCCTAATATCACCAGTCACTTTAAGGAGAGCAGTAACTGTGCTGTGACCAACCCTAAAGCCAGATTGTAGAGGGCTTAATAGGTGGTTTCTGTGAACAAATTGGGAAAGTTGCTTATGAACACAGGCCTCGAGTACTTTGGACAGAAAGGGAAGAATAGAAATAGGACGGAAGTGTTCAGGGAGAGAAGGATTATTGTTTTTTGGAAGGGGAATGATGTAAGCCTTTCGCCATAGAGAGGGAAAGGTGCCGGAGTCGAGAGAGAAGTTGATGATGTGAGTAATTGCTAAGAGGATACAGTCCAGGATGGTAACAATCATGCGACGACTTATGCCATCGCATCCTACAGCATTAGAATGGATAGATAGGATAATTTTTTTGATATCCTCAGGAGGCACCGGAGAAAATTCGAATGAGTCAGTGGTAGGACTGGTAAGACCAGATATGTAGTTCAGTGTTTGACACTTAGTTTGAAGATCCATCATAGTTGCAGATGAGAAATGAAGATTTAAATCATTCAAACTAATTGTATTACTGAAAATGTGCTGTTGTTTTTTACCAATACCTAAGGTATTAAGAAATTTCCAGATACTGGAAGAGGAAGAAGACTCTATGTTTTGAAGAATATGTCGGCGTTTAGCGTTGCGTATCACCTGGTTGCACCGATTCCTAGCAGCCTTATATTGGTTCCATTTGTCTTCGCAACGATTTTGTTTGAACCGACGAAATGACTGATCCCGTCGCCTCATAGCTGTTCGGGCCTCCTCCGTCATCCAAGGCGCCGGTGCCCGTTTTACTTTTACAGACTTAATTGGAGCATGGAGGTCGTATAGTTTGACGATGGTGTCATTGAAAATAGACACTTTGTTGTCTACGTCAGTAGCAGCTGCCATGTTCGTCCAATCTATCCTCACAGCATCTGCATGTAATTTTTCAACATCCATGCGTCGGAAACTGCGAGTCTGCACGACTTTAGGTGGTGATTTGGATGGTTTCAGGATATAGGAGAGGAAAATCAAGTCGTGATGGGAAAAACCAGGGGCTGGCAGTTGACCGTGGGAAGAGACAAGGTGTGGGGAAGAGGTGAGGATTAGATCAAGCCAGGTGTCCTGATAGTCTATGTTGTGATGAGTGGCTTGAAGGGGCAGGACGTGGAGGCTGGTTGCTTGTGTGATGTGAAGGAGGCTGCGTGTGCGACTTGAGTTTGAGGCTAGGATATCAGTGTTAAAATCTCCCATGATGATGTGATGAGAATATTCCGACCCTAAAGATTCCAGAACTGTTTCCAGACTGGAGTAGTTAACAGTTGGAGGGCAATAAACTACACCTAGAATGACATTAGCTCCCTTGACACAAACCTGTAGGAAAATATATTCCGCAGTGGTGGTGAGATGAGAAGTAGAAGAGGCGACTATTTTATAGGGTAAGAAGCTGCGAAGGTAAATGGCAACACCGCCACCTCTTTTATCCAAACGATCATTTCGGATAAGGATAAATCCAGGGAGAGCGTATGAGGTAGAGGGTAAGTGGGGTTTGAGCCAGGTCTCCGAAATCAGGATGGCATGAATATTATCATCAGAGAAGGTCTCAGCTAAATCATCGAAATGACTGGGGACACTTTGTGCGTTTATGTGACAAACATTAAAATAAGGACGAGATTGAGTGTGAAATATGTGCCGCAATTGCTCACCCAGCGTCTCAGTCATGGAACTGAAACTAACGTCGTCTGAAGAATCCTCAGCAGAAAAGAATACATCAGATCCATTATCACTCATAAGTACTAATATCCAAATATATATCTATAAAAAAAAATTATAAAGAAAACCTATAAAAATACTATTTTAATATAAAATTACTGTGTAATTAAAAAAAAGAAAAAAAAATACCAGATAGTATATCTATACCACCCGCCAGCAGGTACACAAACAAAATTAATGTTGTATTTCCAAGAATAACTTTGTAAGATTAAAACAATGCAATGAATAATTAACGTAATAGAATAAGACAGAGAAAAGAGTAAAAACAAAAACACACAAAAAAAAAATGAATATGAATTAATAAAAACAAAAGGAATAAGAAAAAACTGAACTCGGACACACTTTCATCGTTGTGGTTGAATTAATATATATTGAACGCACTCCAACAAAGAAAATAAAACGTAATCTTGATAGATGTCAGTAGTAACAGTTGTAACAAATTATGATAAAAAGTAAACAAAATTTAAAGGTGCAATCAATGTATAAGCAAGTAAATTAGGAAATAAAACTAAAACAAAAGAAAATTAAATACAAAAGACTAAATTAGTGACATCTAAACATTGCGAAAAACGGAACGCACCGCTACCAATGACAAACAAGAACAGTGAGGCGTCAATTTGACAGTTACAATATATGTCACAAACATAAACATTTTTCATGTGTATGTAAAAATTATTTACTAAAACTTGAAGGTGCAGAGCAAAAATTGAGCTAGCAGCCATTATGAAAATATACAAACACAACAATAACAAAAAGGATATATTGTACACGCAAAAGACTAAAGGATTCCAGAAGAACTAGCGTTTTCGTGAACTCTTACTGTTGATGCTCAAACTCGAATTATTGGAGTCACCTCTGCTTGTTGATAATGTCTTTGGAAACTTGACTAGTAGAGGCTTTAGCTCATCAGTGGATGTTATTTTATATCTGCTATTATCGCCTGCCTTAACAACAATAGTGCCATCCTGTGTCCAGCAAGACGACATGCCGAAATGTTGTCGAGCCGTAATGAAAACACTTTGGCGTATTTTAGTAAGAAATTCTCTCACCGAGAAGCCAGAACCCTTTAACGCTGTTTTGGACTTCCAGACTGCATGTCTAGCCTCAACGGTAGTAAACCTCACCAGTAGTGGCCGACGATGTTCCTTGGAGGGTGTTCCAATGCGATAGCAGTGCCTTATGTTGAGCCGTGAGATGTCCTGAAGACCCATCCTTTTCGTAACCTCGAGCACGGTTGCACAGCAGTCCTCCTTGATGGCCTCGGGCACTCCAAGAAACAAAAGTGACTTGTGGCGATGCCGAGTCTCCATAGCATCGACCATCTTAACGCACTCACTAATCTGGTTTCGAAGAAGTCCCATCATGGAAAATATCAGTTCCCGAAAAGTTTTAAACTCTTCCGACACCCGAGCAACCGTCTCCTTGCTGTTTCCGCCAGAATGCAGCTGTGCCTCCAGCTGTGCCATCCTCCTGGAAAAGCTGTCCTCCAAATTGTTCTGGGCCTCTTTTATATCAGACAATTGAGACATAGTTGCAATGGATAGTTTAATTGTTCTTGTGAGTTGTAACTTTGTACACTTGACACTTAACACTTTGTTGTGCTGGCAGGTGATTAAAATACTTGTTTTAGTTCATGTAATCACTGTGATAACTGTAAGTACAATCACTCTAAACTTAACTGAACTTTTGTAACAGTATAATTAAAGAAATGTTCATTATATTAATTAAATTATTTAAGAGCTCTTTTCTGTGTGTGTTAACTGTTTTAGCACCTACCCGCGAAAAAAAAAAAGCAAAAAAAAAACAAAAAAAAACCAAAAAAAAAACAAAAAAAGGATAATTATTGTGTACTATATGGTGGTGGTTTAAGAATAAAGATAACCCCCATTTCGGCTGTCGTAAGACGCGACTAAGGGCGCAAATCAAGTAAATAGTATTACTGTAAGTAAAGAGAAACTCAATATAAAACCGTAATAGTAAGTTAAATCATTCCAATAATATTTTAGTTAATTAGTATAACTACCGAAGTCGAGTTTCATTCATAATTTTATCGATTTTTGTTGAAGTACTTAGTTGATTTAGACATAGATAATAGAGACGCATGTATTGAAAGCTCTCAGTTGAAATAAGATGATAAGGGTTTTAGAACACTGATGTTGACGTTTTCTAATAACAAATTCAAACAAGGTAGAATGGACTAGATGTCAGGTATTTAATGTCGAACTAGATGTTCTAAATTTGTTTGGAATCGTTACCACAAATCTTCTAATTTTTTCTTCTTTAAAATGATTTCTGCCTGAGGGTAACCTCTCTAGTAGTGACATATGTAGTTATTATGTAAAATGGTAGGTATTAAACTGATCTACATCAATATTTTTCTATAATTCATGCTACAAGTTTATTCAGAAAACAGTTATTAAATAAATAAAAACCTTGGAATATATACTCACAAAATACGTAACGTGCCGTTTCAAACGTGACCCTCTAGAAAAACTAACATTTTCGTATTGTTTTGATTAAATTATTCAGTGCTGACGACCTCGTAATAATCAGATTAAACAAAGACCCTTAAAGATATTGTGTTGATACACACTTCAACGTAAAATAACATTCATGCTAATATTTAACTGCTGATCGTAGGCTTTTTGTATTACAATAAATAGGTGGGTGTGGTGTTTTTATCAAGCTCGTTCAAATTTATGTATCGTTTTATTGAACCTAATTTATTACTTTTCGACATTTTGTCGTGCCACTCTTACAAATTTGCCGTTTTAGGTTTCACTATAAATTATATCGAAAGTAATTTAAGTTTAACGCAGGAAAGAAGTATAACTATGAATAGAAAAAAATATGTCTTGTATTTATTTTTTTACTTTATGTATATATCGACAATTAATCAAAGTGAGATATTGGAACAGACTAAGTTCTTAGTGAGAATCTTATGTAATAATTTTTTTTTAAAAAACGCCCACCTTATGAGTAAATCCTATGTCACGGGGCACTTTACAAACATACAAGAAGCAGACACAAAGAACACCCAAATGTGAGATTTGAACCCACAACACTCAACGCAGTAGAGAGCGGCGTAGCGACCGCTTAAACCACTAGGCCAACCGTGCAGTCGAAGTCAAGTTAAAAAACAAAAAACACGATACATAAGTGCCGCATTCCACAATGACTGCATAAGCATGGATTTAATGTCATATTATATCTAATTGATAAAATAAAGGCTTAGACGCTATCTTACCGAGGACACAATACTCAAAAAGAACTCAATGTTATATATACTATATGTCTGTTTACATAATTCATCAAAGTTTCTGCTTACACACATCAAGTAGTTAGTTTTGGTTCTTTATTTTCTAATAAATAGCTGTTCTATCTATAATTTGTTTTAGCTTGAGGAACGTGAAAAGGGGGATTTAAGCGAATTGACTTAGGTGGCACTTTAAGAAATATTTGCTCAAACAAATCCATGCAGTCGATATTGTGATTAAAGACTTCGTTTAAAAAAGTAAAATCTGCTATTCTACTATTATAGCTTTGCTATTCAACTATTGATTTGAAAAATATAATTCAAAGAATTAAATGTATTTTTTTAAGATCAACAGATTACAAGAAATGGAACGAACTGCGTGTTCTGCCAGAGAGAAGTTGCTTTAAGTTAGCAAACACGAAAAAGTTAAATTAGTTACTTATATTCAAAGTTCTAACTAATGTGTAATTCAAAACGTATGCATATTAAACCGTATTGACATCACCAATCAATAGTAGGTAGGTAAACTATGGCACCTTGGCGCTTATAGAGTCGGTTCTTGGCGCCAAGCCAACTAATTAGTCATGTAAATGGAAACTATACAACACAATGTTATACGACGTTCCTATATCTTGATATTTAAAAAAGGAAGGCACAAGGATCATTCTAGGTATTTCGAATTGTCATCTGAGTGTACGTTTTTTTTAATAGTGTAAAGGTTTCATTTCTTCAGAAAAATTATGGCCTTTTGTAATGTTGTTAAAAGTATTTTCTGTGAAATTGAATGATTTTGTTCATTTATTTTTCATGATATAAATTCTAATGAATCAATAAGTTTTTGAATGTCGTTTCTAGGAATATAACAAAGAATTTAAGTAAAATTTTTTAAAAAAAAAAGCAACGTATGAAAAAAATATTTTTTTACAAAATCTACTTCTAAGAATATTGAATAATCCTTTTGATTTGTTATTGCGAAGTCAGTGGCCTGAAATATACTGAAAACTAGTTCAACCTTCCAATTACCTTCGTCCTCAGAGTTGCGGAGGTCCAATGCCAGTCACTCTGTAGAAAAATTGATATTCAGGTAAAACTGACTTAATTAGTAGCCGACCTCAAGTAACTATGGGAATAACAAAGGCTAGGAAAAGGAACTTGGCATTTAAAACAACTTTTTTATTAAATAGAATGCCCTGTATGATTTTGGTATTCTTACTAAACATAACCTAAATTTGAATTGATTTATTTAATTATTCGTGCTACCTATCATTTCTGCATATCAATAAAAATATGATTAAGTCAGTGATCACCTAAAATGTAGATAATTTTTAAACTACGCTTAAGCGCAGTTGATTCAAATAAAGTGAACATTAGCAGACGAGGGTGATTTCTTTGGAATACAACATTTTCTAATAAATTCTGGTAGAACTTCTAAAAAAAAGTCAAACGCTCATGGCATTGCATAAATTGCTCTTTGGGATACCCACAAGTTAAAACACTAAATCTTTACGTTTCTTTTTGTTTATACAAGAAGGTGACCGATACACATTTCTGTAAATTTCATTCATTTTTATTGCAACATAATGGACACTACGTCAGAAGAAATTTTTGGTTATTAGGATGTCATTTTATAAAAAAAGGTTTCATGAAAATTCGAAAAGCAATTTTCCAAAAATCAACCTCTTATATTAATATTCGGTAGGAGTTGATTCAACTGCATACAAGTGTAAGTATTACAAAGAAGTAGCAGAATCTTAATTTCAATGAAATTTTAAAAATCCGCAAATATTTCGTAACGTATTTACGCATTTCAATTATCATTTAAGTAAAAATCATACTAATCACACTATCCATCGATTCCATTTCCAAATTCTATTACAAAGAACTGTAACGTATTTATTCACATTGAATTTGGTTCCATGTTTTAATAAATACATTTATTTATGGGAACAACCACACATTTAGTATCTGCTTCAAGCCGCATAACCTGATAAGCATTATTTTCCCTTAACTAAAAAAATCTCACTTAAAAATCAAAAGATCGATATAGGCAATCTGAAAGCATTGTAATGAGTCTCATAAACTCTAAGTATTATATGGATTAGTTCTGTTTCATTGAATTAAGTGTATTTTATCACAGATTGATCTAAAACTTATGAGTATATTTTAGGTCGAGTAACTATGAACTTTCGAACTCAATTTGTAGTTCGTAAAGTTTTGTTAAAGAGAAATCCTGTAGATTCTTGAATAGGAAATATCGATAGCAAAATATGTTTAAACCTTGTAAACAATTTAACGTGAAGTAGAGGAAGTTTTGGGTTTCTCGTGATCAAATTACGGCATCATGGCAGTGTAATGTAATTAACTGTGATTAATTATCGTTCAATAGTAAGTGAGGAAATTAAGTAGCTATATTAAACTATGAGTCTATATGATATTGAACACTTATTTAGCCGGAACACGGGAGCTTTGTTAATAAAACAACAAAGTGCCGTTGATTTAGCTGTATTCACTCAACGAATATCATTTACAATACCGAATGCCGGCAAAAAGTGCTTAACATCGCTCAGTATTACCAGCTTTAGTAACACAACCATTGCGTGATTCAGATAGTCGAGACGACGTCATCTATTAAGTGGCAGATAAAACCTTGACACGTGTTAAATAAATAAATTGGGAATGTTTGACACTGACGTCTTGTCAAATGTAATTAAATATTATAAAATGGGATACAGCCACTTACTGTGGACACACTATGGAGTGACATCGGCAAGAAAATAATTGAAAAGTACCATGGTTAGGTTAGTCTCACGCATCTAATAAATAATTAGGGCTTGTAAAATATTTTTAGTTTACAACTAAAGTTAACATAAATTAGATGACTTTTCAGGTATCAGAATTCCATAAGTACGATCTATATAATATATTTTTAATATCATTTTATTGAAGCTATAAATAAACTACATATATGAATATTTTGTGATATTTACGTTCTAATGGGTGGTAGTCATATTTTTGTAGTCATTGCCTGTTTTTTTTAATAAAGTATTTTTTCTATGTGATGATGAATGTATATGATGTATATGATGATGATATGATGTATCTGAAATATAAAGAATGTAATAAAGAAACAGAATATAGTATAAAAAAGAAGGTATAAGGTTCTATTTTGAATAAGATTTGAAATAAGATTCGTCGAACAAATTTGAACGTGACGATAATCGATGATCCACATCCATTGCGACAACTAATTACATCCGCATTTCACATTATATATATACGGTACGCATTTCACATTATATATATAATTATATATATACGGTGGGAATTGGCGAAGTACATTAATGACATTCTTCTGGTTATGTCATCATTCCAAAATCTTCGTTGAGAACCCTTGTACAATTGCACACACACTGCGATATAAAAAATTTACAACTAATTAAATTATTGATTCCTAATATTTTTATATAGAACATGTTAAGTAGGTTTGTGTACTCAAAAAGGTCTATACCGATTGAGATACAATTTCGATAGGATCTATTTGTTGCACAATATGCTACAGTGAAGCGGTGTTACGGTACAGTCAAACGTGCAGCAAGATGTACAGTGCGGTAACCCTTAGGAATACGGCCGGGGTTGCCCAAGTCGTGGAGCAAATCCGGCGGTTGGATCTTGAGGTGGCTCTGCAAGAGTCTGAGGCCTTATTCTTTCATGGGCCTCGGAACAAGTCACCTGATTGATTCAGCCTCTTAGTAAGAGGCACCCGCATCCCCTCTGTGAGTTATTTGGGGGCTCGTACTCGACGGCCGGTGGGATTTTGGACATCACTACCGAAGTCAGGTTCCAAACTTAGTAGGAGTAGCGCGAGCATTGGTGCGGTTGCTGCCTAACATGAGGGGACCCGATGACTCCTGCAGGAGACTTTAAGTGGTAGTTGGGCAGTCAAGAGCCCTTTAAGGATCGTAGTGTCGGTGGATACCCTCAAGGGCAGCAACGTCAAGATGCCGCGGGTATATATACAACATAAGAGGATACCGCACAATCTCATTTGAGGTGCCGAGTCTCCTGGCCATTACCTCACCATGAGACCTGGAGGCGAGAGCCCTTGTGACTCTTTATCAGTGGCACAAGGAGGTGTGGGAGTTGGGCCAGAGTCCTGAAACTCGAGAAATCGAGAATCAGAAAACCCAACTCTACCAGGTCCTTGTGGAGGAGTGAAAGGAACTTGGGCAATCAATCAAGCGCCGGGCACGCCATCGTTGCGGCGGTAAGACCCATTATAGAGGATTGGCTCGAGAGTAATCACGGGACCTTCTTATACCAACTGGTGATCACTGAGAAAGGATGCTTCAGAGATCACCTATGTCTGATCTGAAAGGAGCTAACGTCTGAGTGCCACCACTGCAATGGCCAGACCGGGGACACGCCACTCCACACGCTAGCAGAATGCCTAGTGTGGGCGGAGCTGAGGCGTGACCTTGCGGCGGCCATCAGAGTAGCAATTATCTCGTTCGGTAGCATTATTATGGCCATGATACGAAGTGAGAGCGCGTGGAACTCCATTTTTCCTTCTGTGAGCAAGTTATGCTTGCAAAGGAGATGTCGGAGTGGGACTGTGAGAGGTATAGAACTTTTTCGGTCCGCCAGGCCCTGAAACGGACGCAGTATCGCAGACGACTCGAGCGCCGGAGATCGCAGAGCTGGTGAGACCATCTGTCACCCTAGCAGAAGCAGACCAGGGTTGCAGCGCGACGTGCTATAGTGCACACGTGTTCTTTTGGGTGCAGAAAAGAAGTAATCTGCATCGTAAGTAGATGACCTGGGGTACGTCGAGATTGCAGGGATTGCCTTTCTAGGGTACACCTGGTTCCCCCGTTACTGGTATCTGAGACAGCATGTGATTTTAGATCGATTCTAGTCTGACATAACCACCAGTATCCGGGGGAATTTCCACACAGGAAAAAAGGTATAGTCAAAAATAAATATTTTTTCGAAGGACTCGAATAATGAATTAATAATTTAGAAGCAGCACGTTGTCCTGCAGACGTTTTAATTGGGCCATATAAAAGTCAAACAAAGTTTTTATTACGTCCCTCCTAATCAAAATCTCCGGCCCTCAAATCCGGGAATTTTATTAGCATGAAATCACAAGCTATCTTTAAGACTCATGACTTTTTATAACTTGGTGTTATAATATTAAAAAGTTTTCCTTTGATTTTAGCTAAACAATATTTTTTTGAAAAATTTCCAATACTTTTAGAGATCAGTAAACATCGAGTTATTACGTAGTGGTAGTTATATGTACTATGTCAATCCGTTTGCTATTTAATACTGTTTAATTTATTAATGATCAATACTTTAAAACCAATTCATCAGGTAATAGAGCCACGCTGGTTTTAGCATCAACACGCTGGCTCGACTGGGGCAGTACTACCCTCTCACAGAAGACCAGCCTAAAGCGACAACATCCATGCTGTCTTGTTTCGTTGATCAGTGTGAGAACGGAGGTCCATTGATGCAGGAGTGACACATCACTTACACTACCACAAAGACTGTCATGCTTTTCATGTCCACAAGCGGGGCGTGAAAAAGCATCTCGCTAAGCCTCCATAGTGTGGATCATCATACTGCATTATTTCCATTTGCATTGAGTATAGTGACCATCGGTATTTGCAATGAGCATGAATAGAACATAAAAGTTGTCTTGAATTCTATTCATGCTTTCTATCAAGCAGAGTAAAGTCTCTTTGGCAGATTCTTAATATAGAAAAAATAAAAATAAAACCATTATGAACTAGATTTGAAACTATCCTAGTTATGTCACGAAATTCTATCTATAAAGTAGCTCACCGAAAATTTTCAGGTCTCTAGTAGAAAACACCCAGAACTTTCATCTTAACCCCTGAGGAGACCGAATTCATCTCATTTTATAAAATGTTTGTGGAAGTTGTCCAATGTAATACCAGCAGGTGTCCTCGATTTAGGTTCCAAGTGGCCTTTTACCGTGTTAACACTATATAGTCTGGGATAGTGAGTGAAACTTTGAAGTTTTAAAACGGAGTAGTTTTTTAAATTAGTTTTTTGATTGTCTACAAATATAACGTCGCCAAAAATGGTGGTACAGATAATGAAAACGAATTCTACCGAATAAAATGGTGAAAGTTTAAGAAATATAGCGAACACTCTCACTCATAGCGATGTAAATAATTGCTGTCTGCTATATATTATAAAATTAAACTAAATAACTATCAAGACTATTTTATTTTAAAACATAATACACGGATATACAACGACAAGTTGTACGGATATAGTTCGTACAATCCCATCTCCTGGCTATAAGTACGAGTATTACGATAATTTTAAAACACGCAAAAACGTTTATTAAGACGTTATATATACAACTCTAAACAAATATAAATTAAAGTTTGTTTCTCGACTAAAAAAATGATTTTTTTTGAGCCTATTACTAGTATGAGCCTATTATTGAATGCTCTGGAGCAGAAAACAAAATTTTGAAGTTAGGACAACTAATTTTTTCTATTTGAAAAAGTTTGCATTTAACAGTGCAGTTACTGAATATTACCAAGTTCCTTCTTGCGTTTTACTCGCTACGTATTTGTTTTTAATTAAAAATATAAATCATGATTAAGTGTGACTGTGATTACAAATTTTGGTTTTTATGCAGGTAAGCATAAATTCTGGCTCTGACCACCTTTTTTTTGTTCGTGTGGCAATCTCTCTTAATACCATAGGCTGGTGGTTATCTCGGACTTGAACTGACCAAAAACTGCATGCCACCTCGGGTACTAGAGAACCAGTACAGAGAACCAGATGCACTCTAGAAATAAAATCCCTAGAGCCCGACACACCTCGGGCCAGCTACGGCTTGTAGACAGCTCCGTCCATTGTAGGAACCCTGATGTTCCCTTTTCGGTCCCCAAAAAAGGCGTCTGCGTTCCATAGCACTCGTACCACCACCCTTGTCTGCTTCTGCTATGGTGACAGATGGCCTCGACTGTCACTCTTAGGCTTGTGCTAATGGAGGATAGAGATCGTTTTGTTTTCTCCGGTATTTAAGTCGCCTGCGAATATGACCCGAATCCGGGCCTGGCAAACCGACAGAGTTCTAAACATCTGCCTCTCCCGTTACATCATTTTCTTTGTAGGCATAACTTGCTCGCAGAAAGAGATGGCATAGTTCTACGCGCTCTCGGTCCGTATTATGGTCACAATTGTGCTACCAAGTGAGAAAATCTGTACTTCGATGGCCACCACGAGAACAAACCTCTGCTCCACCCACGCCAAACATTCTGACAGCGTATGGAGCATTCCGACCACAGTCCGGCCATCCCAGTAGTGGCACTCAAACATTGGCTCCTTACGAATCGGACACAGATGATTGCCGAAGTTTATTTTTCCAGTGATCACCTGCGTCACCTCTGGAGCGAATCTTCCATAATGGGTCTAGCGTGTCCAGAGCCATGAACCACCGACGTAATAGTTTAAATAAATAAAATTACTTACGATTAAGGTTCTTCTATTGTTTTCTGGTAACGATCGGTTATTATAAGTCACGCCATTCAGTGTTTATTAAAACATTACTGAATATTTTTACAGCTGTAATCTGAATATATAGAAAAAATACAGACAACTTGTCATTTTTTTTTTATTTCAGAAGTCTGCCAAAAGCGACTCTACTCTGCGTGAGGGAAGGCATGAATAGAATCCAAGAGTTGTGGTCACTATACTTATTGTTAATGCACACAACACAGTATGGTGACCCACATTATGACGGACTAGTAAGATGCTTTTTCACGCCTCGCTTGGGGACCTAAAAGGCATTACAACCATCGTGGCTTTGTTCTGCACACACTTACTATGACAACTGTCAACCTTGCACCAACGGGCTTCCGGTTTCGTACTCACCAACGAAATACGACAGCACGGATGCTGTCGCTTTAAGTTGATCTTCCGTGAGAGGCTAGTACTGCCCCGGTTGAGCCGGCCCGTTCGTGCTGAAATCAGTGTGACTCTAATATCTCTAAGTCTTAGTTCTTTTTTCCCGCTTTTTATGTTATTTGATATAAATCAGCTATTAGAACCTGAAAGTGATGTTAAGCATATTCATAAACACGTAATATCAATGCTCGACAACAAACATTAATTCCTCATCCATTCGTAATAATATTTGTCCCAAAGGCCTACATTAGTTAATTATGTATACCTATTATGCGCATAATATAGGAGTTGATTTATCGATACTGTTTTCTGTTTTCATGCTGATTCTGCTAATTGATTCTAATCCACCGAGCTTGTGTATAATTCTGGAGCATAAGTGTTTAAGATTGTATATAAGACCCCACAATTAAATGAGTAAGTAAAAGCTGACTTAAGAACTAGTTGACAAAGAAAACAGCACTGCAAAGAGAAGGAAAATTTGTCACAATACTTATCGTAATCCTGTCTTAGGAGAGGCTGTTGATGATTGATGATTATGAACTTGAATTCCCTGCCCTCAACTAAAAATTAATGTCTAAAACCACTTCTTATACGAGATGAACAAACACATATAATACATCTAATGGAATGACCTTAATGGTAAAGCACTAACCGTGACATCATATTACATATGTATATATAACAGTTTCCAAATAAATAACTCTACTAACGAGTAAAAAGTCGACAGTAGCCTTATCAACGCTTCATTCACACAATGACGGTGGAAGTAAATACAAACTTGAACACTCAACTGTCAGCTATACAATAGTTGGATCATTTGTGCTTTGGTTGAACATTTCAGCGCAACGTGGCTGGAATGGTGACAGAAACATAAAACGGAATAAATTGGACATAGTTCGGTTGCAGTCGAAGGATTTCACGATCACTAGAATTTAGAGAGTTTTAAAACGTCGTTCCACATTCTGTTAGTGATTCTGTATTGTTCAGTTTGAAATACACTTTTAGCAGTTTTACTTTGACCAATTAAGTGTGTGGTTTAATAGAAAAAGAGATTATTAATTTTCGAATTTCAGATATAGTTGTTCTAAAATGTAAGTCTTATTCCATACTGTCGGTGTTTTTATCAACACTAAATATAATTTACTATATCTAATACTAAATTCAGCGTCATCTAATAAAAAACACAATTAAAATTTAGAAAGATCAGAGCTTCAAATCTCTGTAACACAAAGGCAAGATTCTTCGATCAAGCGTGGTGATCATGCCCGAAGGGCCGCGGCTCCACAATTGATGCTGGGAAGTAGAATATTTCCATTTCTTAAACCCGCTAATCTCAGCGAGTCGGGTTTGCATGAGGTGCGCGGTGCTACAGTGAAGTCCCCACTGTGTCGTGGCTGGCTGCTGCGTAGACGGAAAAGGGATATTCTTCTTACGTGTACCCTAAATGCAGTGCCTTAATGCTTATAAAGCCTTAATGTTAGGAAGATTAGTTATTTGGTAGTTCGGTGTCCTCTTTAGATGGCGCTGTATTACGTCTTTGTTACCGCTGTATGTGGAAGTTGCACACTCATAAAATTAGCACACGTGCCGCGTGCAAAGCGCGTTCAAAGTCCAAAGTGAACTTTTTATTTAAAAAAATTAGTGCCAATAATCAAACATTATAACACATTATTTTATTAGAAAATAATAGAAAAACATAAAATGAGCGTAAATATATTTTCCTAACGGCTTTCAAATGTTCATACGAGTCAACACAATAAGTTTGAAAGTCATTCCTTATAAACAGAAAAAAAAAATACAATGAAACCACACTCTGAAACAGTTCCACTAGTTCAACAATCATACAAATGTAAGCTAATTTAAGTAAGCTTTTCATGTAATACGGCAAAGATAAAGTATATTAGCGACATTTATTTGAGTTACAAACGATGAAAACTGTGTAAATTTTTTTAACGAAATTTCGTTTAGAAATTAGATTAACATAATAAATTACATTTCCAAATCATTGGTTGCCTAAATCCATTATAGTAATCGAGTTATTAGTTAGAGTTTATACTAGCAATGAAAAGTATAGACTTAATAATTAGGTACATGATAAATTTAGACGCTCTATCATTTTGAACTTAATTCTTTTGAAATTTATTTGCTTATTTATTTTCATTTTTGATTACGCAATGCATCATTATTTGTGATATAAAGTGTAGTAGTCATAATTTTATAGACTTTGATGTGTTCTTTGCGAATTTAGACTTACCAACTCGTATCTTTGCCGCTCGCGCAGTCACATTTAAAACATATTAGTTTATAGTAGTTTTTGGCGATATCTGCTTTTCGATTCATTTTATCATAGAGTATATTTGTACAAATTTAAGAAGATACATTTTTTTACAATTTACTTTTTAATAACTTTTCAGCAAACTTGATAGTTTTCGCGTGATGCAAGTGTAACTCAACACAAGGTTTCACTGAATTTCTCCTTTCCACACCACCTCGAAGTAGAGTAAGCGTAGCATACTATTATTCATCTACATTACCTGTTCTATACTAGATGTTATAGGTATCACAGTTACTAGAATGGTGACCTTGGTCGAAATACGAGTGTGTCCTTCCTTCCTGTGTCGCGTAGGACTTTACAAACATACTCGTACTCGTATGCAGTAGAAAGCGGCGAGGTGACCACTCAAACCACTGCACCGTCTTCGTGTAATGTTTTACAGTGTAGTTCGCGTTTATAAAGGTAATCTAATGAATATAATAGATTTTTTCGAGAAAATCTACTTAAAAATAGTGAAGAAACTGAAGTGAAGGAAAAAAGTTCGGCGATTTTTCCTCATTCAAGTATTAAACAAGAAGATAACAAGTGTAAACTTATAGAGGCACTAACATATACAGTGATTCATGAAATAGGTCGAAAGTGAAATATAATAATTAGTAGTTTATCGCTGCATCATTGCGTAGAGAATACAATGTCCCACTTCTCACCTATATTTGCGATCCAAGAATGTTGGAAACATTTTCATTTATAAAGACCACCGTTTTTGTGTGCTTCTGACATAAAAGCAAAATTTCGAAGAAAACAAAAACAGACGTGTTTATACAATCGTAATGTTGTATACAGTGTACCTAAATTATCAATGAAAGATACTGTTTCAGAACTTGCTAGAGCTCGTTATGGTGATTGGGGTCGAGCTATCGTTGAGCGTCTCGAGCGTATTGAATTACACTTTGCGGTGCTAATTATTAATTTTACGAAGAAGTTGCAGGAGCACAAATTATAGAAAATGTTTTTTAGTTTAATTTTGTAGATATATATATGTACTGCCGTAGAAAGAATCAGAAAGGAAATATTGCCAAAAAACTGGTATAAGCCGCCATTTTTTTCCATACGGCGGCGTAAGCGACAAAGATATGAATGGCAAAACTGAATTCACAAAGAACATGTGAAAATCTATAAAATTACTAATTTTCAAAACTCCTGGTACACTTTCTAGGTATACCTATTTATTTGCATCAAAAGACTGTTCTATTAAACTAAAATAAATAATGGTATTATGTCTGAGACTGTTCCTTCTAACGTTATAGAGGTACCGAGGATAGAGCGCAGCTAAAGATATTTACTCAAACACATAATCCGGTTTCTGTTATTAATAATCAATTAGTCAAGATTTAACTTATAATTATTCAAGAAACCTGTCTAAATTAGCATTTGGCATTTGATAAATTTAACAAAGACAACAATCCTTAGAAAGTCACAAGTAATCGTGTTTCAATTGCTATTCATTATCAATAGCCTTTAACAATCCACTGCTGTATATAGCCATTGCTTTAGTAAATACATTTTGGCCAAGTATGCCACGCTGGCCGACGGGTTGGTATAGGATTTATTTCAATTTTTTCTTCTCTATATAGTGATGTTGTCTCGTGAAGTTTGCTCCTTTACTTACCTCCTACGACACGGGTTGAATAAGGGTGGTGGCACTTTGTAGTCTTAATCTATCGTAACATGCATTTTACATTTTTATAAAAATACAAGTATCTTACATTTTACGTTATTTATTCATGCTTCTAAAAATAATTAAAATTCTATTTTGCGTTCACAATTATACTTTTTTTTTTGTACTGTGCAGAAATCCCAACGGATACCACCGCAGGGTGTTATGTCCGACTCGAACCGACCAGAAACCGCACACCGTCTCAGGTTATAGTAGCCAGGGGACCAGTTGTACCCTAGTAAGGAAATCCCTGGAGCCCCGACGTACCTCAGGTCATCTATGGCTGTAGGTGGCTTCACAATTATCCTAATATAAATGTTACGTATCTAGTTTTGCGTTAAGCACTAAAACTGGATTGGGACATAAAAGCCACACTAATCGTAAATGTAGATTTCTCTAGAGGTATTCAAATTTTCACATGTATATAGTTTACTTTCTTATTACTGGCGAGAATTAAGAACTTATAGTGGGCTGTAGTACTATAATCCGTATAACATGTCTAACTTTTAATAGCTAGCGGAGCTTCTATCCCCTGAGAAGTTTTAACACAAACATTTAAAGCCACATATGTTTTTCAATTGTTTTAATTTAATCGTTAAAGTTTTACTTCTCATGTACATTGTTGTGTTTGTTAGGATTATAAAACACTTGACACAATGCGAGTTGTTGTTATATAGGTACGACAAAGTTTAATGCTACAAGTGAACAAGTTTAATGTTTTTAAAGTATGCTGTAGAAACTGTAGTCTCCATTTATTACTTATTATACTTTAACTTCTAATATCCATTTATATTAATGAAAATAAATCAGACTCCGAAAAAGTTCGACTTATTTGTTTTGTTTTCTTAATTTGTATAGACATACAACTTAAAAAAGAATGTTCTTATAGAGAAAAAAAACCACAAAAAGTGAGAAACTAGCAGAAACATCCTTTTTTTTACTTACAAACTATGGAGTAATTTACAACACAGTCTGTTTTCTTTTTTTTTTTTTGTGCAGCTATCCCCACGGATACCACTGAAAGGTGGTTACGTCAGACTCGAAGCAACCAAAAACACCGCACGCCGTCTCAGGTACCAGTAACCAGATGCACCCTAGTATTGAAAACCTTGGAACTCTGACGTACCTCGTGCCACCTGCGGCTTGTAGATGCCGCTCCCACCCCTGTGGGAACCCCCATGTTCCCTTTGCTTCCTGCCCCTAAAAGAGCTAGCGCGATCTATAGCCCTCGCATCGTCACCCCAGCCTAGAGCCTGCTAGGGTCGAAACAGTTGACGTCCATCAAAACAAAACAATGGATTATTTTTAATATGCGCCTAAGTTGATAAGGCCGTATGGGAGACAAGTAATCACCGGTAAAACATTATATACATATGTATGTTTTGAATTATATCAGGTCAATAACTTAAGATTAAAATATATACCAGTTGATACTGCATGACATCTTCTGGTCGTGTCGGATAGCCGTACCTTTGTATTATAAGAGTGAAGGAACAGAAAGTACACCTGTGCTTACGCACACACTTGTGCACTTTAATGTCTCTAGTGTAGTTGGTTGGTCTCCGTTGAGACCGGCCGCCGTGGAAATCAGCTAGGAGTACGTTACCATTGAAAGGCATTATGGATCGTTGTGCGTATATTATTGAAGTTTAATATTAATTTTAGTAATAAATGAAAGTTATATATTAGTGATTATGATCCTAGAATCATTAGATACAGCTGTAAATAATACTTATGTATTGTTATAGTCCCGTTAGGACACTTATAACATCTGGTAACGAAGCTTTATGTTCCTAACATCGTTAGCTGAGCTTTACATTTTCAAGCAAGCGTAATGTTGGGTAATCGAATATACTTTCTTGGAAATTAAACTAAATCTTTATTCTAACATTTTATCGTCATCGATAGCGTTTAGTAGTCCACAAGTCTCGGCTCTTACTACACCTACACAATGAATAGAGAGATTCTAATATTTAAAAATATTAATTACATATAACTAACATATTAACGGGAAGATATAACTATAGAATAACATCGAATTTCAGACTGTGGTTAATGTCATTATAGAATTCTTTCTTTGAAGAATGTAGTTGTGGTTAAATTTAAAATAATAAATATGCGTTTATTCACGTATTCATAAGAAGCCGTGAATTTTACCGTAAAAAAGAAAACAGTGTTTCTTTGCAATAAAAGGAGAATTATGAAACAAATTTGGTATTTATAATGTAATATAACATAATATTTTTAAAATTATATTCAAATTAATTCTATCTAATAAAAGTCTATTTCAACAAATTTTAAAATTTATTACTATAAATAGTTTAAATAATTATAAAAAAATATATCAGTAACAAACCTATTTATTCACATAACGTATTTTTCGAGATCATATTTTATCATTGTATTCAATTTGATAATGAACAATTGTCATTTCTCGAGTGCTCAAATTTAGCGTGGAATATGAAACCATATAAATGAATCCAATTTATTAAAAAAATGTGATACAGGCAATCTAATAATTAAGTACCAATTCCTTAAACGTTTGAAACATAGACAACAACACCCGAGGGGCCCGAAAACAACAAATTCTTCCCTTTCTTTATACACATAGGTTCTTAATTAATTGTTCCCAAATGATCCAATTTCCCTTCCTTTAAAATTATTCGAGTAAAATTTTCATCTCCAGCCAAAGAGACCTCTTTTGTGAGGTCGAGGTCACTTATACCGCTTGAAGGTCAATCCATTGAATATACCACAAAAGTCCCTCAGAGGTAAAATTAGAATTATTATAGGACTAAATTAGGTAGCCACACTGCTTACTATGGTAACCCTTTCCATTGAAATGAATGAATCTTGTATTACATAAGTAATACTAATAAATTAATTATAATTAACCCTTTCAAATTATAGTATACTTAAAAATAATTTATGTTAAGATTTCGTGGAAAGTTCTAATATAACTTTCTGTGTTTAGAATTTCTAGTTATGTGAGTAGTTTACGAGTGGAACCCTTTTATTCAACGTATTAACTGATTTATTTAATATGTGGACTATTTAAAAGTTTTAAAAAACTATTCTAAGACGTGGTACTAAATTAATTAAACATAGAAATAATATTTATGTAAACAAATAAATGTCTCTTTGATCATTGTTTGAAGAATAAAAAATAGAATTGTGTCAATAACAATCTCGTAAAACTTTTTCATTTTATAAAAACTGCGCAGCCAAAGACTTAAAGGTCTCATATTTTTCAAAATTGACAGAAATATAGGGTGGGCCAAGAGTTCGTTAACATTTGTACCTAACATCCCACGCAAACATGTTACGGGAGTTCTTGGGACGCACGGGAGACTGGAATTTGCTGGCTACAACCGTAACACATGGTTTCAACAAGATGGAGCCACTTGTCACATATCCAATAAGTCCCTGCCGGTGGTCAAAGACATGCTTCCAGAAGAGCTGATTTCCAGACGAGGTGACATTCCATGGCCACCCAGAAGTCCAGATCTATCCCTAGCAGACTTCTTTTTATTGGGTTATTTGCAGAATCGTGTCTACATCAATAAACCAAATATACTACGTCAACTACAAGAAAAAATCAACGAAGAGATGTCGCCGATCTCGCGGCATTCTAAAATTTCGGTGCTCGCTTAGAGGAGTGCAAACGTCAAAACGGTGGTTATTTAGAAGATGTATTTCAAAAAAAATAAATTTCATCTAATTAGCTTTCTTATAAATAAACAACTTTTGTAATATATCAAAAGATTTTTATACGATTTTTAAAAATGATAACTAATTCGTGGCCCAACCTATGTAACCAACACCGAAAAGAGTAAACATTAATTTTTCTTTGGACTCAAAGGATCAAATCGTTATGGTCCAATAATATAGGAAGTTACAGAGCTGATTTATAGCTAAAGCCCTTCAAAAAGATGTACAATTCCTGAATGAAAACAATACCTTTACTGTTCGTCAAATAATAAATGGAACAAAAAACACATATTCTTGTTGAAAGGATTAAAGTGAGAATAGGAGTTCAGTGTGCAAACAGATAGTCGAACAATAGTGATTGCGGCCGTAAACCAACGGGTCAAAGTAATCCAGTGTGCACTGACTTTATTTACCATGTATAAAAGTTGTACAATACTGTTGCATTGATTGTACCTTTATGCGTTTCCTTGTTGTATCTTGATATCGCGTTACAATATACGACTTACATAACCATTCAATTAAACGTGTAGTAAAAACTTTGATAAGGAAGTCTCATAAGAACAAGTGAATTTATATTATTTAATAATTTTTCGAAAGAACTAATGTTACTGAGAGTAATACTTGCCGGACAAATTGTTTTGAGGTTATGGTACTTGTTTAAAAAACCTCCTAAATATTTTAGTCTAATAACACATTGTTTTTTACTTAAAAGTAAAAGTAAAAACAGCATTTCTCAGACATTTTCACAACTGTAAAGTAGAAACAGAAAAATACTAGCTATCATTTCCAGTTGATTTCAAATCCGTGTGAATCCAGGTCACAATATTCAGGTACTGTCGACTACAAAACGGAAAGCTTGAATATGATTACCATGGCATTTCGTGTTACATTGTACCTACTTTCTGCATATATGTTCGATGAGATGTTGCCGTGTTGGTCTTTTACAGACGATTTTAGGTTTCTGCTGTTCTGGAGCGTGACAATGTGATGTAACACTATTCGTTAATTACTCATAAGTTACGTGATGGAATTTCAGTCATAAAAATTTTGTTTAAAAATTAAAATCAATGGTTTTTGATGAGCCTAGCACTTGTTCAATTATACATCATTCTAAAAACTCACTATACGAGAATGATGAATGATAAAATCAGAATGAGGCGGATTCAAATTTCAGGTAGTCATTAGATAAAGATATTATTACATGTTAGATAAAGAGAGAAACGTTTGAAAAGATCTAAAAAGTAATCAGTATTGAAATTAGTTAAGTTAATAAGTACGGGACATTTTGCCACTTGGAGGAAAACACATTAGTTAGTAATTTATATTTACAAAATAGTTGTATTGTTAAATTAAAACAAGAAATTATAGTAGCCATCAATTTATCCTACTAGAGTCCTTAATTTCGAGATTTTCAGCTTTAAAATTGTTAGTCACAGCACCGAAACTAGGTGCATACCTGAAAGACGTCAATAGCATTTTTATGCTATGGGTATACAGAGATAGAGATGCATAAACATCAAAAATGATACATCTTTGTGAGATACACATAAAAATCGTATATTTTAGAAGTTTTCGGTTGACTGTACATTCGTGTCATATTAGCATACCAGTAAAAAGATATCGCAGAGCGGTGGCAGTTATTGCAACATGAGCTGACGTCTCCACACGGCTTTTAATGTTAGTGTGGGTTATTCGATGGAGGCTTTGCATGTAATATGAGTTTTAAGCTCTGTATTTATTAATTGATCAATTGCCCATATGATGAAGCCCAATAAGAGGTTACTTATTGTTACTAAACAGTATAATCATAGTCCAATTGATTTGAGACTTTTTGCAACGTCCCTGTATTAGTTATGGATCATTCTGAGGGAAATGTTTATAGTTATGATACTCCATGTCTCGGAGTGATACATGACATAAGAACAACGATTAAAAGATTAAACCTTTCAGAATAAATAAAGAAGAAGACCTTTATATGGCCAATCTATAATTCTAACTAACAATGGATATACTAAATCGTTGGCATCGCAATAGAAAAACTTTAACGCAAGCGAAATACAATGCTTAATAATTTCTTAGAAAATATAGGTCAAAAAAGTACCTTTAAATTACGTAGGTACTTTTCATTTCTTGCAAAAATAATTCAAACTTCAACAACTTGTTGAACACAACAAAAGAAACGTAATAAGCCACTCCATGTCAAACAAATTAAAAATAAAACCAGTAATTTCATTATTTGAAGATTTCATAATATATATTTTTTGAAGCGGCAACACTCGACACAAGGGTTCCGTACCATCTGCTGTCGGGACACATAAATTCTGTTACTGTCCTCTTATGAGCGCATTTTATAACATAATTTGTGAAAATTAAACCTTATACGTTCTATTTTTATGTTCGAATTGGTCTTCTGAAACGTAAGAAATGGCTTAAAGCAGGTTAGATTTAAATTAATTTTATGTTACCTGACCTCGGTTCTCTTATTTTGTTTTGGGAGACTTATTTTTATTGTTTATCAAAATCGATGTGATGATCATTGAAACGCCAGCCAAATAGTTCATTACTTTGTTTACCCAGTTTCACAGTATTATTAAATTGCATTCTTAAATTTTTCTTGATGCTAAATGTTATAAATATAAAATGAATATCATACTTATACCTTAGATTTTAATGACTATCAAAAAACATAAGAAAGTTTTGATGTAAATTATCATTGACATAGTTTAACTATCAATTACTTACACTTAACACGAATGGTTTACTTAAAATTTAGTTTTATGTGAGATTCAATGGACCGTAATTTTTTTAAGGCGTACAGAATAACCTATTGTTTTTAGTTACTTAAATTGAAAGTTATGACGAAAGGTATTTTTTACAGTTAGCGTAAGTAAAGAATTTGTGACCAAGTAGATACGAAGATATATTTCATTAATATCTATGGTTCATTCCTCCAATTTAAGACAGAATTTATGACTTCAAAACGATATAATCTTTTGATGAGGGATAATTCGGAGGCCGATATTGTTTAATTAGCATCTTCAGTACTTTGATAGTTAAAACTTAAAGTACCTGAGGTCTACATGAGGTCTAAAATACAACGCTTCTGTATTCAAAGTCTGTCAGTAGTTTAATTAAGGCCGAGATTCGATACGTCGCGTCGATGAACCAGTATCGGTATAGTCACATTGGCCATCAAAGCTGTAAATATTAATTGGATATCGAAAAACGAGTGAATTTCACTTCCAATTTATTGTCAATTCACGCGTTGATATTCGAATATGCAGACACGATTTCATTTTGTAAAATTGTCACCGGCGATAAAAATATCGGTATAAAAATTTGTTAAACTGTCTTCTGTGCTTTTTTATTGAATGTTGTTTCTTTATCATTTATTTTCGGGATAAAGTTATATAAGACAAAATGTTAAATTTAGGTTTGTTTATTAGAAAATTATTGTTTTTAAATCCGCAATTGGCTACTAGACGTATTTATAGTGTCTATTTATTTATTTATTTCAGATAACTCAGTTATTTTATTTTATAAAAACGTATCCAGAGTGGTACGATGGCATATATTTATGAAAAAGTTACAAAGTAAATTATAAGTTTAATTTTTACACTTTTATTTATCAAAGCGAAAAAAAGTTGTTACAGATAACTTTCTTTCTTTCTTCGTTTCCCAACTCGAGAGTTATATGCCCTATGTAAGATACCCACAGTGAGACACTCATTTTTATTGACACTACAATACACATTGCGGCAACATTCAGAATTGCCATTTGATGCAGTTTCTGTTACCGAGTTACGTAGGTCAAACCGAGTGTGCTATATTAAATTATCCAGATTTGAGGTCCGCAAGCGTCACTATTATTTTATTGGCCCTGTAATACACAATCGAGTAACTAGAATACTGAGTATCTATCCACTTACAAGTAGCACTTATAAATTAGTTAACAATAAATGGCTACACTCTCTGAACTACGAAGAACTTGAAACCATGGTTAAACCACATGGTATATCTCCTCCAAAATATTCCAGAACACATACGCATATACACATCAGACACGCCCACACCAATTTAAACACAGACTTACACTCACGCACACACACACACTAATTAATGGTTTGTATATTATATTTCCGATGTAACTCTGACGACCCCAGACCGTCGTTAATGGCCACGCCAGAGTTTTTTAACTAATGCAATCATTTTCGCACATAATGTTACTGTTCCTACTTTTTTAGTTTCCAATAAAGATTTTTATCATGTTAGTTAGTATATAACTAAAAGTGTTATTGTTTTTCATTACCTGAAAACATACTACATATTTTCTGGTAAAAAAGTTAACTTTACATAATACAGTCTACATAATTCTACTGTGATTGTACTTTGTATATGTTGTCACATCGAAGAGTAACTTTACATATGTGTCATATAGATAGGTACATAGGTAGATGCATAATACTTTATTTGTACATCAGGGTTTTGTAATCATTATAAAGTAATAAAAGCGCAACAAATGTAACATACAAACGGTGACCTTGTCGTTAAGAGCCATTACTGCCAGTACCTTTGGATCGACTGTATGCCTAAACTGATGCTGGGTATATAAAAGTTGCAGTAATAAATAAGGCCTTAATCTATGAAGTATTTATATTTATTACGCACTTTAATGATAATCGTCGTATTTAGCAAGTTATTTAGTTAGTTTTTTAGTCCATCGATCCAAATTTCATGTCATTGTTTATGTAATTCATTTTAATAAATCCTATATTTTTAATGAATCGTATACTTAAGTTCTCTTAAAAACTATTAGAATTAAAAGCATATATTACTTATACATTTAACGTGTACTAACTGTATATACGTAAAAGTAAAGCCACATTTTGTTAGTAAATAAGTAACAATGATTTCTTTTACTAAGAAATTACATTATAGAAAATATCTCACTTAGAAAATGTACTAACTTTTAATTACATTTTTTTATAGTTTGACAAAGTTAACCGTTTATTTTCATAGCAAAACGGGGTACATCACTATCCTAATAGACATACAAATTTTTACACTGCGGAGACGGGTTATCTTGCTAAATCGACCATCAACTAGGGTGAACCGCACTCTTGATGGCGGAGACGCTTATGAAATGTTATTTTCGGACTATTTACCAATAACTGTTTATCCCATCTAATAAACAGTTTAGGAGCTCGTTGACCTCTTGAAAAGGTTGCATTATGACACTCTTTGTAAAGAAAACTTCCTTTGAAATGCTAGAGATCTTAAGCTTATGTAAGTCAATATTTTCAAAGAATATTGGTGGCGTAGTGTATTGATATCCAATCACATCACTCCTACAAAAGCTTTGAGCTACTACTGACTAGGAATATTCCACACAATAAATAAATACAGTAAAATATCTAATTCGATAAATGAATACAATTTCAAATACAGTTCACAAAAGCAATTTCAAACATTGATTCAGAATCAACTAGATTTTAATTCGAAATCTTTTTTTACGAATCAGAACTGAATGTGTTATTGGAATATTTTCATCTCATCTCGATATTTTTGTTTGATTGACTGTTTCAAAGGAGCCTGTAATTGAGTGCTAATTTTGGATTGAAAATTTGTTTTGCCTTTGTTATTGTATTGATATATTACATCTTTTCATCATCTACCTACAGCTAATAGATATTCAATGATGAATAGGTATTTACGTGAAATATAAGATTTCAATAAATTACATCGAGTTAGTTCGATTTGTTAAGTATTATACGAAGAGTACACATTCTATATTCTAAGCACAGGTGATGAATTCATTTAGTTTCTTAAAAGTATGGACGTAAAAATGCAAAATTGAAATTAAAATAATATTTTTGAAAATATGGATAAAAAATGTTTTCACAGCCTCCTGTAAAAGCTTTTTTCTAAATGTCTAACTAAAGCACTCAAATCACTTTAATAGTCCTGAAGTGTCTAAAAATTCATGATCGTGTTCATTCTACACACGTAATCGTAGGGCCATTACCCCGTCATTAGGGCATCGCTTCATGTTTATTAATGCTTTCTTTAATATTCATCTCATATTCATAGACTTCAGTGTTATTGAGTTGTAACTTCAATTACATTTTTACCTATTTCAAGAAATAAATTAGAGCTATTGCTGCGTGTTTCTAAACATGTCTTGCTTGGTACGTTTTTTTCTTCTTTTGTTGATTAGTTGGAATTCAATTACAGTCTTGTATTGACAGTAAAATTATTACCCAATATTACATAAACATTTTGTATTTTTTTTTAAACAACTCTAAAAAGGAGGAGATTTTCAATTCAGATGTTTATAAATTTTCTTTATTTCGAGAATGAGATGAGAAGAAAATATCTTAGTTTTGTATTAAGTGTTAAAAGAAATAAATATAAAAAGCTAGCCAATTATACAGCAATCTGATTGTGATGTCTAACATGAGTTTTTAGTAGTTTTTAGTAGTTTAAATTAACCGAAGTTAAAATATTAAAAACAACAACACTCTTAATCATTTTTATGAATTACTTGTTTTTTTTTATATTTTTTACTTTTTCAACCATTATTATCAAGAAAAGTTCTTTCACGATCACAGTAAGCTGAAGTTTAATTTGAGAGGTCCTTCTATCCCGTAAAAAACTCATAGTTATGACCAGCAAATGATTAACTTCTCATCTGTTCCTCGACCAAAATATTTATATTAGTAGTAGACGTAGTTATATTTGTCCATGACTTTGATCAGGTATGTATAAGACTTATCAAGGTAGATAATCAACGATCAGCTCATTGACTTAACTATTTTCTTCATCCATATATTTAATCTGTAAAATTTTCCAGAAAATTCCAACGAGCTGAAATAATTGCTTCTAAGTATAAATATAAATAATATTTACTTAATAATGTCTTATATATTAAGTAAAGATTTTGTTAAGAAAGAGTCACTGAGACTTTCATTGAGAGACTACGCCAAGTTTGAAAAAGCTAAAATAATCTTTTGTAAAATGTTACAAAAGTTTATTGTACGACGATTAATGATCACCACCTCTCCTTGAGTCCATTTGGTTAGAGATTTTTTCTTTTTCTTTTTTGCATACTGACACATAATCCTAAGTTATACAATAGTTTTACAGACAGAATCTTTTATACATCTTTAATTATTAAGATAAAAAATAATTTACGTGCAAACACTGGAAACGGTGAAATTGGTAGCAAACACTGATTTTGAAGTAGCAAAGGTGACACAAACCACAGGTAGCATTAAATACGAAAAACAAATCTTAACTGACGTATGTCAATCTACCTGCTAATTAAAACTTCAAACGACATCAGACTCTTAATACTTATATCCAGGTAGGTAAATTAAAGTTAAATGAATTTGAAAGAAAATTCATTTCTGAATTTTAAGCTGTCATATGTGTCTACCTTTATGTTGGTTATTGTAACAGGATACCTCAGTCCGTTCTCAGACTCAAGTTACCTTCAACCGATATTTGATTGAACCGTAGTCGTGATTTGGCCGTGACTAATTCACTTACCAGCTGTAGCACCATCTATCATATCAACATGGATAATAGTGTCAAAACTATTGACGCTTATTCTGCTGAAATCCGAGTCATGGTTTTCTGACACCAACATATAGACAGAGAGAGATATAAGAGCATATAGCACCTTCTAAACACTATCTACGTTTTGTCTCTTGTTGTTTAGAGTCCTGAAAAATATATTATAAGTAATAACATAAATAATAATTTATTAACTTTCATATCTTTCAAATTCATCCCTTTGTAATGTTACAATTAAATTTCATATGTACATCAAAGTATGTTCTAATTCGTTAAAACTGTCACCATGTTTTTGTGTTCAGCTCTCAAAAGACAAATGAAGTCTATTCTTTTAAGTGCCGAGTAACGTGAACTTCATAACCATTGTCCCGGCTATTACGTGCCCGTCATCCCGGGTATACTAGAATTCATGATTTTGTTATGAAGATAACGTGTATAAAAACTGTGGTACATTCAAATTTCTGTATTCTAAATTAATAATGAACTACGAAAACGTTTTTATTTGGTTATAGTATGAAAATGTGTAAGCTTTAATTATATTCAAGATTTTGGATAAGGTTTCTCGCAACTATATATGTAAAGTTTTGCTACAATCAATTTTGGTTAGGTATTAGGTATGTAGTGTGTACAGTTTGTATACATAAACATATTATTTTCTACATACGGTGAGTGTTGTGAGTACAATCCATTTTGTATAATCCACAAATTGTTTTTTTAAATCTAGGTGCTTTTTGTATCCGTTTCATAAGTAATTTAAAGTCTCTCGTGATATTGGGTGTATTCCTTGTACAGAATCTGTCTTTTACAAAAATATAAATGGACTTAGTTGGCAAATAAGTCAAACTGGGCAAAGAAATTTAACAACGTGTGGAGGTAGGGTATAGTTAATGAGAGTTATAAAGTTAAATAAATGAACAACCATTTATACTCTTTGTTAATGGCAAAAGTAGATTTACTGTATTTCATATGAACTAAATATTTGAAATCTGTGTGTTTCTTTCTAATGAAGGAACGTTGTTGCCTGAATCTTCTATTTATTATAGCAACTACTATCTATAGCGTTCAAAGATAATACACATTATTCAACTAAAATTCAATAAGTCTTTCTTTCTTGACGTTTAATGTACGACTCAATTGTTCAACAGTTATTTACGGTTGATTTTACACTATGTAAGTCAATACAGCTGTAGGTTATGCATCACACACAAGCTACAAAATACTGATGCCGTGATTTTATCACAACCTGTGAAGAAATCAGTTATTCTGACCCGGGCCACCGTAATACAAGAAGGGACAAATTAGGTATCGCTTGCTATCAACTAGAAATAGCAGTGAACAAATCAACTTTATTAACTGTGCTAACTGTGCATACCATACTAAGTCGAGTGTCCCACTACACGAAACACCTTCCATAAACTATCAAACATATAGGTATTCGATATTCACACAGCCATTCAGTCAGACAGGTACTTGATATTAATTACAAAAAGACCTAGATTAACAAATCCGATATTTTATTAATGATATTAATGATACATATGTAGTTAGAGAACTAGCTAGTAGTATTATAATTAATTATGTGATACTCAGATACTTATCTTACTTCTGAGAAAATAAAAACACTGAAGATAATATATATGTGAGTATAAGTAGATCTCAGTTGTTCTTCAATGTCGATGTAGCACTGAATGAAAGCAAAACCTTTCGTACACCTGTATTTGTATAAGATGACTTTCAGAAAGTGAAATATTTCTCGATGTTTTTGCTATTCAGATAATAATAGATATGACTTTGTTAAAGGCCCGGTGAATAAAATGGCTTCCTACATTCATATGAATATATATAGCTGTACCTATATAATATATCTGGCGGTCGTATTACCATTTATCGAGCGCATTTCCAATTCCAGAATATAATTGAATTTTTTGCCTTACCTGTGCTTTGGAGTCACTTGAGTAACTTTAGGATAACACGGTGGGCTGTTTTATTGACTATTTGCTATTTCAATATATGTTTTTATGTATAAAATCATTTAATTTTTTTACAATCGTGTAATTTTTAACATGAATATGTTTGTAAAGTAATATTTTAATCAAGTACAATGCACTGTTATTGTCAGAGGTCAAAGAAGGATATCTTAAAACAATTGAAACTTCTTACAGTTTCCTGTAAATAACTAAAAGTTTTTCTTTCGTAAAATTAGTTTAATGGTAAACATTTGACGGGCCTGTTGACCTTGTAGTTAGTGACACTGACTGCTAAGCTGGAGGTCTTGGGTTCGATTTACAGCCATGACAAATATTATGTGATGAGTACGATGGCTTGCTCTGTGTCTTTGTGTAACTTAACTATAATATGTATGTATTTGAAAATATACAAGTATGTTTGTCAGCTTTCTGATTAACACAGCACAGGTTCTACCTAATTTGGATTCAAACGGTTGTGTTTGACTTGGAGTTATTATTATTATTAATTATTATATACAAAAATGTATCCTCATAGATATATTTTCGTTGAACAAAATTCGTAACACAACTGACAGTTTAGTGCAAGCGCTATAGTGATTACATGTAACAATATTTTGTATAAGAAGAATGTATATTTTCTAATATATATCGGTCAACTAATATGGTTCAGATAAGATCACAGATCACCCCCTAATAAATTCCACATACAGAGCCACAAACGTGCACCACACATATATGTTGTGGCTAGTAATGAAGAATGAATGAAGTTCCGCTAATAATTGTGACATCAGTAGCAATCAAGTTTGTGACCCATGGGCACGCCGAGTTCTTGACAATTTAGAAATAGTTTTAGATTAAAAATAGCTTCCTGTCTAGTAAAATGGTGTGGCGTGTCACCTAAGACATCCAGTTATCCACATATGCATAACAATTTATTTCAACAGGTACATTTTACTATTACTACGTTAACGTATTTTAAATACACCGGAGTTCAACTTATACTGGTACTAAATGGTGCAAAGTAATAGTAATTAAACAGCCGTTGATGTCTTGAGTGAGACTAAGTACATGCAAGAACAAAGGAAAGTGTCCCTTAAGTGTTTTTTACGAAGTCCATGTACTCCACGTCACACAATTACGGTGCGAATTTCCACATGTTTTTTGAATATTATGTAGTTAAGGGACAGGATAATATTCTAAAATTTTCACGTGTTTATTTATCGGCAGAAGGTACCCCAAAAGCATAGTGATACTCGTTAAAAAAAACTTCAGTACCTCAGCGAGTTAAATTTGTTAACAAATCATAAAACCATTGGTAATATTATAAATAACTGTGTGTATTATAACTAGGGGAGTCGAATAGACGTCAAAAACGCGAATGTCACAAGTCAAAACTATTAAAATGGATATTTATATCATAAAACTTGTAAAAATTATAAAAATGTTGTTCAATTTCAATGAAAGGTATATCAATAACTAAATTATCACCAAATTTCTTCCTATTTCAGTTGTCTCTTAATTTTATGAAACGTATGATTTTTTGTTAATTAATTAATATCAACAACATCCTTTGTGTAAATATAGTACTGTAGTGCGAGTGATGATTTTTATAAATCTACATTCGATTATATCTAGAAATGTTTGCCTGCGAATTCAAATCAACACTGATTTAATTTTTATTGACTTTACAATTGTACGAGTTTAATAACGGAGCAAATATTACTGAACGCGTCTGTCTGAATTACATGTAATAGCGAAATTAAAGTCTCAACTGTAAATTTACAATTGGAAATATTAAAGTCACAGTTGAACCATAGAGGTCATTCTTAAAAGGGTTCGTAGAGGTGAAGTAATCAGGTTTGATATGTTACCGCGCCTATTCACCGTTGATTTCTTCAATTTCAGGCCCATTTTTTACTTACTTTTTAATCCTTTCAAAAAATAAAATCCCCACGATATGTTTGTTTAGACCTACATTTAAAAGTCATAGTAATTATTTTTTTTTTCAAAATATAATTTTATTTCTACATAAGCCCTTGACAAAGAAATCTTTAGATCTAAATTATTTTCACGTTCTCGAAAGTTATACTGGAAAACATAAATGAATAATATATAATATTATCGATTTACGCAAACTGTGTGCTCGACTAGTCGTGCTTGACTAGAGAATCTGTGCTAGTATTTACAATAGCAACTGTCTAAAACTTACTCAAGTCAATGTTGTCAATATGTAAAAATAAATAAGCAAAAATATTTTAAATATCGTAATAAATAATACTGAAGTCAAATGTTTCTTATTTTTGAATTTATATTGTTATGCAATAATCTTCTTAAAGCTATCTCGAAGAGTCAAAACATTAAATGAATGACATAAAAAACTCTAAAAACTTTCATTTAGTAACACATCTATGAATTTTTTTGGTTTTTAATTTGTATTGTCTTTACACAGCTACAGACAATTTTGACAAAAAAAATAGTAGATTGAGTAAATCTGCCAACACAATTACACAACTCCCACAAAAAATAAGTTAACTTCGAACAAATCCAATGTTGTATCTGTCAGTTTCAACCCGTACAAAGTCACGAACCACAGGTAGAGCAAGGCCACCCGTATACGGCCACCATTATAAAAAATATCGAGCATCCCTCGATGGCATTTTTATTACCCCGCAAAATAATGACGGTCCCCTTTCACGGACGTACAGACCGGAATATATTTTAGTATGAACGTTTATAAATAGAGAAATGTGAATAATGTAATATTAAGATTATCGATAAAGGGTTGAAATATTGTATCCTGCACTTAGAGTGAATTTGATAGTAGTTTTGTGGGTTTGGAAATATTTCAGATATGTAGGTAGATGAAAGACTCGTAAACCGAATTTATTCTTTGGTATATTTTTATGTGTTTTTTATTGAATGACGTGAATTATTAGGTATTTAGGACACATCTTCTTGATATAATCTTTTGCAGCGAAATATGTATTACTCATTAGATTTTTCACGGTACTGAAAGTTAACGGACAGATGCGTCATCTAACGTTTGTGACTACGATTTGAACACCCATCCTCTCTAAATTGGGGGGAGTAGCATTGTTTAAAACGATTTCGTCTTATTCATTCTGCATGGCCAGTAAATTTAATAAACACAATGAGCTACGTAGTGACGGGTACGACGGCAAAATAATGCCTGCTAACATAACGATTGACTAAATATATTTAGACAACTCAATGTGTTATTGTATTTATTATTTTATTTTAAACTTATAAGTCAGATTTTATAATTGTGGGCTGTAATGTCATGAGGCATTCTCTCCCAGTTAACTTTCGGGTGATGCAGTAACATCATGCAGTATTTTCAGCAGATTCGACAAAGTTCTTAATATTTATGTAAATAAGAGATGAATCTACATCAGATATACCATAGGTAACCAATATGTGTGTGTACATAAGTTTACTACTACATAAACTAATACGTGATAGTAATGTACTCCTAGTCGATTTCAGTCACGGTGACTAGCCTCAACGGAGACCACCTAACTACGCAGGAGATATAGTGCCCAGTGCCAATCCAAGCCTCACAATCCAATGAGATAGTCTCCCCACATGAACAGGGAGAGATATGGCACAGAATCGATGGCTATACGTGCTCTCCGAAGCACGGGGTTAGGACCCCAACTTCCAAACTTTGGACTGTTAGTAAGTATTTCTGTAACCAGAACAACTCACCAGCGCTTCTTGACGCGACCCTAGAATCGAACGCGAGACCTCTTGATCAGCAGTCGCATACACTAATCGTTGCATCTACGTGACAGTTAAAATTAAAATTAATACGTTTACAACATATATAAACGTACACAGGCATAAATATTAAAGCATAATATCACATAATCACAGTAAAAACATAATTATGAGAGTCGATGAGAGTTATTTGTATGGAACCTTAACTTCTAACATTTAAGTCACATATTTGTTGTTACCTTTCAAACATTATATTCTACGTCTTTCATAATATTATGATAGCAGAGATATGCCGGTTGTTCGCGATGTTATTGTACCAGCTGCATCGGTTGGAAATATTAGAACAATATTATTTAAACGGTAACTGTTTGTTCTATTTCAGATGCGGGTATGATAATAAGATATAAATGTATAATTTATATAATATATAAAAATGAAAAATTTGGCAAAAGAAGGAAAATTTTTATCAAGATTTTTTTTTCTAAGTTAAAGAAGGTTTCTTGTATACTTATAAGAAAAAGTGGTTCTGATTTGTCTAGGGCGAAACAATATATAGTAAAAACCTATGACTCATTACCAAACTACCTATCCTGAGTATTATATATTACCAATATCTCATAGTATTTTATTTTTAATGTCAAATAATACAAAATTACCTGCGTCGACATAACCTAACTAAAGATACAACAAAGAAATGCCATGACATTATGTGTCAGGATACCTATCTATTTTATTCTGTAGAGAAAAAATCAGAACAAAAGCGTAGTCAAGTAAAAGAAAGGAAAGATAAAGAATAAAAACGGGTTCCTATGTGATTAAAAAACTAGTTATTCTGGACTCGTTTACCAAATGTTTTATTCAAAACATGTAATGTGTGCATGCTTCTGACATCCGGACCCACGGCGCTCGGTTTACGTACGTTCTTATACTAATATTTAATATTACAGACAGATAGGGACAATAAGATTTCATCTCTTTATTATTTGTTAGGTTGTTCGTATCATAGTCTAATAGATAAGTTTTTTTCGTATTATCTTCGTTGATTGTATGGATTCAGGCTTAAGGTTTCCTTATTACCGATAACAAGTGCTAATTCAGAAAATAGTATTTTTTTGAATAAAATAGAAGAATCTATACGTCGTTCAATAAAAGATATTTATAAATTAAACAAAACCTAAGCATATGCAGCGACTGGATGCAAATAGCAGTTGATCGGGCTCTGTGGCGTGCATAGGAATAGGCCTAGGTCCAGCAGTAGACTGCAAGGGATTGATGATGATAAACAACATATATACCTATAGAGAAGGGGTTTACCATTCTATGTATCTCCTGCATTTTGGTTTCTTAGTTTTCTAGAACATTTTAAATAGAAAGTTTTGCATTTCTTTTTTAATGGTACCACTTTTTTTTATAAATACGTAAAGTTGTATCATCACTATTACAGTCTATTTTTATGGAATAATTATATTACTGTATTACTTATAATTGTGTACTATTATTATATTACTTATAATTGTGTAAACTTCTAAAACTCACTAAGTTTCGAACTGATTCAACTCAAAATTTAACATTGAGTTAAATATAAATGATTTCTATCTATTTTTTCGCTTTCTAATTTATCTTTTGTTGTTGTAAGTTTTGTTTAAGCTTATTGCCTTCCACTGCTGAACGAAGGCTCACAGAACGTTAATGATCGCTCACGTTACTCATTTTCTCAAGTTAATTTTAAGTTTGGTATACATTAATACGTTGTAGAGACTGATATAAAGAAACTTTATATACGAAACATCAATATATTGTAATAGAAACATGAAAGTTTCAAGTTTAAGCAAATTAAGTGCAGTATAAAGGTATAAAAAAATTAACGACTGTTTAGTTTATTCAAGCAAAAATTGCATGTACTGTTCGTACGAACCCTAATGTCATCATATTTTTTGCAAGGCTTCAACGGCATTACACGCGACTCCAAACCTTTTCATGTTTCATTTTTCTTGGATAAAAAGATTTGTTCGTTGATGATATGTTAAATGAATAAATTTTCGTTTTACTTAGTTTAGGTAAAGAGTTTGAGCAATTTATTATGATTTCACTGATTCAATGTCAACGGTGTTAAATTCAATACAAATCTAAATGACTTTTGTTTTGCGTTACAACCTTCTCGTATTACGAGTAATTTGATGATCTGATTGAATAAATAAAAGGCGTAAAATCCATCAAAACGTCTCATAAGCAAAAATGTGTTTTATCTTATACCTGAATACTTAACCTTACATACGTTATACATACACTGATATTTCGACAAGTAAGCTGAGATAGGGAATGTTTCTATGCATAGATTGGGATTTGCTTACATAGTAGGTCAGAATCGTATACCCGTAGTTCGACCTGTGACTGTTACTAAGGATTTTGAACTGTATATTTTAGATATTATTTATATTAAAGCATACAAACAATGTTACTATCATCTTAAAAGTTCAAAAGTCAAAAATAACAAAAAAAAATATAAGAAGGAGTCACAAGTGATACAAAACGTAACAAATTAGTCCTTTTTAACAATTAAACAATAATGGTTTTAGAATAAACAGAATAAATGATTAAATAATTATGGAAGTTGGTAAACAAATATTACAAAAAAGTATCAATTTTTTTTAGTGAATTGTATGTTGAATACAAAATAATAATGAATGGTTAGAAAAACTAATAACAGCAATTAATTCAACAAACTTAATTGAATTTGATTATTTCCTTTGTACATTCAATAAATAAAACATCACGTCATGAAACGGTGTTCGCTTAGCGAAAGCGATATTAATAATTTAGCGATTGATAAATTGAGTCTGCCTTGACGTCGGCCTACAACGAATTTGTTAAAGTAGGCTTCCACGGCCTCTGTTTTATTGAAAACGTATTCTGATATATTGTGAACAATTTTAAAAGCTAACGGAATAACAATGGCAAGTGATTATTTGTATACTCTTACATCTATATTAAAATGTGATTATGTGAAATACTGAGTACCACCATCGTTATTAGTCCCGTGGGTGTCGAACTCAGGATAACATCATTACAAAGAGAAGGAAAACTTGAAACAAATACTAAACCGTCTCGTAGGCCAAAACATCATTTTTAAGGAGAGGCCTATGTCCAGCAGCAGACTGTTAAAGTCTGTTGATATGTGTAGAGGGAACGGGTATCATGTCCCTCCGACACAAAAGGAGGATCCTCCGACCAGGCGAGGTGATTATGCTTGGCGGGCCACGGCCCAACAGTTGATGTTGGGATGTTGTATATATGCTAATTGCCACGCGAATCTCTATTTCGCGATACAGGATTAGTAGTTGCTTTACATTTCGTAGTTCGATGTATCTTCGATAGATTGCGCTGTTGTATATTTTTCTTTGTGCTGTAATTTGGAAGTTGCCACAATATGAAATTAGCGACTCCCTTCAATATACTTACTAAATTAATGTCTTAGTTTAATTATTTACGAAGTCAAATTTATAAAATATACTAGATAAATATTTAAAACTACCAGTTGCGATGTCATTTATAGGTTAAATTTAGGATTGTCGCAAATCACTTTGTGTGACACATCTTTGTTGCTGGAACAACATTAACCTATGTACCTCTTCTACCACGAATCAAGTGTTTTATCACTAATTGTAACTCCAAAACACTATGATGGTTGTGGTTAAGACGATATTGGAAGCCATGTTTTAGAATATTTTGTATTTATTACAATAAAACAAAACGTGTCTGTGTACTTCTGTATGCACGCAAAAAGTTATACTTCTGTGACGTAACAAGATTAAAATCTTTCTATAGAACTTATCCTTCGCGTTATTGTATGTTTATAGTGAAAACGACACTAATAATAGAAAAAAAGTTTTTGAAAAAGTGAACACATTATCTAGTTAAATAAATTTAATTTAAATATCATAAAAGAATTATTTGTACACAATTAAAAAAAACGAGAATGTTGAATAACTAATTTCATGGTGTCGATTTTTCGTGACGGTGTGCACGCGCATCGTAAAAGTTTACTCTCATAATTTTTCGTTATGTGACTTCATAAAATCTTGCACTAACTTGTCTAATTCTTTTCTCAAATATTTTTTCCGATACATAGCGGTTCGCGTGAGGTTTTTTATTGTGTACCTATTTTCACGATTTATTGATCATAAAATTACTGACGGTTCGAATAATAATAATAAGTCGGACTGACTGACATTCAATCGTCACGTTGAAACAAATGAGAGTAAGCGACATAGACAAAGATAAATATTTGATAATTATTTGATGAAATCAAACAGCCAGGCAATAAATAAAAACAAGGACTAGTTGGATTGTGATTTTAAATACAGCATAGTGAAATTTCTTAATTTATATAAAAATCTATCGGTTTGTTTCTTTTTAGAGAGAAACAAGTTGTAAACTTGTGTTTGTTACTTCGCGATAGTTTTTATCACTATTGTAAAATAAAATACGTATAAACACAAATACATAAAACATCAAACAAAGGCGTGACCCTTCGTGACGCCTTTGTCAGGGAAATGCGCAAAACATGATAAATTGTGTTTTGGAATCAAACGAAATGTTCACTCTAGGAAAATTACTTAGACTAAATTGATTAGGTATATGATGAAGATTGGCAATACTAAATATCAATATCTATTACAGGGTATTGTGTCAAACTACCCATAACTGTATCTATTCTGTATAAAAAACAAGTAATAAGTAAATTTAGTGACATCGTGTTTAGTTGGTGAGTGCGAGACAAGAGACCCATTGATCCAAGAGTGACAGTCACGTGGTAAGTACGTAAAACTAACACTGCCACGATGTTGAGTCATGATGTCATGCCTTTTACGTCCCCAGGTGGATCGAAAAAGTATCTCGCTAGACCGCCATAATATATGTGACCATACTGCAATGTCTGCAGTCCAGAAACCACGATTCTTGGATTCTATTCATTATTTCTATCCGGCTAAGTACAGAAACTTTGGAAGGCTTTTTAAAAAAAATACAAAAAAAAAGACTTCTTGTTTATTAGATTAATTATGAATATAATTTTGAACCTTATTTTTAAGTTATTTCATATAACGTGTAATGTGTCCAACGACTGTTCCAAGGAAAAGATTCTCAACAAGAGTTGAACACGACGACGAGATATATGTCTTAACATTCAATTTTTTACTTTCAAGCATATAAGCGATACTATTGCAAACCATTACTCGTAATAAAATAAGCTGTCTACAATAAAAGTTTTTGAAAAATAAGCAATTATTTTTGAAAAATATAGCAGTGAACTGTAGAAAATGAAATGAACAATGCCTTACCACGCGATCGAACCAAGGACGGCAATGGTTATGAAGAGAACGATACAATAATATTTTAAGCTGTGTCTTGTTTGTACTTTAATTAAATGATATAAGAACAGTTAGTGAGTTAATATCGTATTTTCTACATTCTTGGATTTCTAACGTAGTTGTACATCACGTAAGACTCTGTGTGTCTTGATGACAGTCTGAATTCTAATTGATTACTTATTTATCAGAAGCAAGAGGTTTAGGATACATACAAAAATATGTATCATCTTCACCTAAGCTGAAGGATGTCCACTGTTCAACATAGGACTCCCATAAGACTCTCTATGACAACCGTTCCTGTGCTGCCCGCATTCGACGGCTTTCCGCTATAATATGTTTAAACAAGCATTACTCCAAAGTAAGTATTTGACAAGAAGAATGTAAATCTTATTTCAAAGTATTATTATATTGTACACACCCCGTGCACACCCTGATAGGCAAGAATATGTATATATAAGCCTTATTTATAATAAAGTCTTAAAACAAACTTTTACAGTCCATTGCTGGGCATAGGCTTCTCCTTTGCAAGGAGGTTTTGGCCTACTATACCACGCTGGCCAGACGGCTTGAAATAGGGTTTGTTTCAAGTTTTCCTTCTCTTTGTAATGATATTTTCCTGAATAGTTTCTTCCCTTAGTCACCTCTTATGATACCCACGGGATGAATAGGGGTGATAACACTATGTATTCTTAATCCGTCACCACACATAATAAAGTATTTGCCAGTATTTGATGAACATCCCTTCGAGTATGGAATGGTTCTCAGAATATTTTGCAGATTTTAAAATGATATCGATGTTCGTTTACTTATAATTTCCCATTTGCAGAATCAATATGCCCATTACAAATGGTACTATGTGTTTATCTGCGATTAGAATGTGTAGAAACCAACAAAGTAGTTAACAAATTTCAGTAACTTTACCACGGCATGTTACACCGCCATCAATCACCCCTACAATTGGTTTAAATTCTTCGAAATGGCAGTTGAACGTTAGCACGACCGAAACCCACGGTAAACTGGTGAATATATCTTTTCATTTAAACTTTGAACAAAAGACGTAGTAAACTTTTAGTTCAGGTTGAGTGTATAATAAATATAAATACCATATATATATAAATACAAAAACACCAAATAATATAAATAAATATTTACATTACCATGTAATATATAAATACATTAGTTGCCATTGGTTTCTTTATCAATTGGACTGCCTCGGTGGCGCAGTGGTAGTGTATGCGACTGCTGTGCTTGAGGTATCGGCATGATGTTTGCAGGATCTGCAATTATTTGTTTCGGAGTTTGGTTTTCTATGTATAATATGTATGTATTTACAAAAAAAATATATATATGTATTTATATCAATTGTCTAGTATGAATAGTAGAAGCTCTGCTTAGTTTGGGACTAGATGGTCTTGTGGGGAAAAAAAAAATTAAGCTTTCAATAAGAAATATACCTAACCATTTTGGTCCAATGAAGTATTGCAAAATAATATCATATACCTTAGAGTTAAAGGTGGATTTTCAGTTGTATTTCGGTATAATTTAATAAAAACTGTTTTTATAACCCCTCTGCCGTCACTAAAAATCCTCTTTAGTTCATACTTTAGATGTACTAAAGCCACACCTTATACAGGCAGTTACATTATGAGTTCGAATCTTTACATAATCTGTTTCAAATAGGCAAAAAGATAACTATAAAATTATTGGCAATAAACAAAAATTAATGAAATGTATATTTATTATATATGATCCGTGTAGTGGCGGATTAAGAATACATAGTGTTACCACCCCTATTCATCTCGTGGATGTCATAACAGGCGACTAAGGGAACAAAGTATGCAAGATAACGTCATTACAAAGAGAAGGAAAACTTGTAACAAATCCTATTCTAATCCGTCTGGCCAGCGTGGTATAGTAGGCCAACACCTCCTCGCTAAGGAGAGGCCTATGTCCAGTAGTGGACTGTAAAAGGCTGTTGATGATAATAATGTAATTCAATCAGGTTACGTTGACTGGATGAAATGACTGAACTGCAGTCATGGGTGGACTAATGATTGACAGTCCGCTTGTGACCCCAGTCCTTTCATTAGCAGTAAACATACTCGTATTTTTGGTATATCATGCCAGGTGAAAGTTCAATCTTTGTAGTGACAGATTAAGAACATGGAGTGCCACCATCTCTATTTACCAGGTGGGTGGCGTAAGATCCACTAAAGGAGCTAAATACGCAGGATAAAATCAGCACGGCAAAGAGAACGAAAACTCAACAGAAACCTTATATCAAAACGCCTGATCAACATGGTATACTAGCCCAAAATGACCTTTCTAAGGAGTGGCTTGTCTCCAGCTTTGAACTATTGTGGCAAACTACCATACCATAAAATATATATTAGGTAGAATACATAGTGTTACCACCGCTACTCATCCCGTGGGTGTCGTATAAAACGACTAAGAAAACAAACTATTCAGGAAAATATCATTATAAAAAGAAGGAAAACTAGAAACTAATCCTATTCCAACCCGCTTGGCCAACGTGGTATAGTAGGCCAAAACCTCCCTGCTAAGTAGAGGCCTATGTCCAACAATGGACTGTAAAAGGCTGTTGATATACCAATGTTGAAATTATGTTGATATGTCGAAAGTTAAAATGTTAATAACGAAACTATATGTAACACTACCTTATATTTATAACCATATACATTATCAACAAACTACTTCCAATTCAAAATCAATATTATTTTCCTTTAAGATATTGTTCCTTGAAGTGTTGGAATTATTTATAGTGGAGTCATAAATAATCGTGGCGCGTGCGTGTTGAAGAAAACTCAGGAAATAGGAATGTTGAGGTGCGATCGTGGCCGCAAACTGGAGATCCGTTATCTTTAAGTACGTATACAAAGAGGCGTGTACCACGTAAACGTTCGAGCTATTACGTATTTTTTGTAAGTACATTTTTTTTACCGTTATTTGGGTGTTGTAATTGGAATGTTTGTTTATTAGAAGTAAGTTAAATGTTATGGACTAGGTATATACTTTGTGATGTAATCGATACAGTTTTAATGGTATTTCTTTGGTAGTTGACTAGTATGAGCCTTTTTCCTGGGAAGATTAAAAAAAGATCCGCTAGGGGCAGCACCGGTGGGGGGTACATATGTTTTGAATTCTCTATTGACAACAACGTTAAATATCTAGAATTATTATGGAATTAACGGAAGATGATGTACCTGGGGCGAAATTTAAATTTGCAAAAGTGCAAGATCATCTTGTCCGAGACTTAAAACGATGGTTGGCATGTCGTGGCTTAACCGTGTCTGGTAATAAAAATGTCCTAGTTGAAAGGTTAGTTGGTTTATAAATGTTATCGTATATGTCATTGTGTTGTATAAATTTATTTAATTTTAAATAAATTTTGTTGTTGTTTTTTTTTCTTTATCTATTTAAGAATTGAAGAATGCATTGCGAATGGTAATGATAAAAAAATTTTCATTGGAATTGATGGTGGTAAATGTTTAGCGGAAAAACAGCAACGCATGAAATTATCCAATCCAACTCTACCAAATTCAACATCCTGCACTTTTCCTATTACAAACTGGGCAAATTTTCCATCCCAAGCTATCCCTCGTTCTTTTGGCTATGCTATCATGTATAATTATATCACTACCGGTCCTATTGATACTTTAGATTTGAATGCAACTTTATCAGACGATGATGAACAACTTCCAAATTGTGGAAACTCGAAAGCACTTCAAAGAGGAAGACAATATTGTCTGAGTGACTTTGTGTTAAATCTGGAAGATAATGCTAATGATTTGGTATATTACTTAAGAGCAGATGTACAATCTTCTTTTCGAGTCACTGTAAAGTATAAAATAAGTATAGCTTTGGATAAGAATAGTAGCAAAATTATAGATGCTCAGTGTCAGTGTCCAGCATCTTCTTCAAAGAACTGTTCTCATATTGTTGCTTTACTTTATAAACTTGAGGATTATACTGTACGTTATGGTTATGATGCACTCACATGTATAAGTAATGTATTACTCACTCATAAGTATGTTTTTTAATTTTTTCAACTATTAAATCCGCTCTTCGTGATAAGTGAATCCACTCCAAACATTTTTTTTTGTCAACTTGTGGTTTTATAAAAGGCACGAATTTAACACCATCCTGCTTGTAACGACTATCAGATGTACAATTAGCAAACGCACAATGTTTAGTAGGCATGATAAATTTTGTTTTTTAATTTTTTTAACCACAATATTTATTTATTCTTATAGTAATAAAACGTACGTTTAACGTTGTTGTCAATAGAGAATTCAAAACATATGTACCCCCCACCGGTGCTGCCCCTAGCGGATCTTTTTTTAATCTTCCCAGGAAAAAGGCTCATTAGATAAGTGTTTGAAACAAAAATGTTCTTATCTTCATCATTTCTTTGGGGATCAGATATATTTATGTTATCTCCTGTGAACACCCTACAGCCATCATCAGGGAACTGGATATTCGTGGACCCTTATCGTTCATATACCTCCGGGTCTTCCTCGAATACTTTAATCAGATTGTAAGGACGGAAGTGATAACCTCGAAAAGCGATAACGGATAAGAACCAGGGGGCGTAACCCATTGCGCTGGTCAGACCAAGTTAGCTCTACTCTCACCACTACGATCTATATGCTCAAGATGAGAAAAGATACCGAGCTTTTACTTGCAGGGTCTAAATAGAGTCACGACCCTCAGTATTATGAATAATCACACAAATAGGATATTAATGTAACCTTTTATAGAAAAAAAGATAGGTGTTATTGACGCTGTGCCAATTTGGGAGCAATTATAAAGGAGCTGTACCCAGAGGTCTCTAAGCATATAACGCGTTCAGTGTTATAATGCCATTAGACTGCAATAGACGTTACCTCACTACTGTAGTGATTCTACATTGTCTATGGAAGCGAGGGTTGATGGCTTCCATGCCATCATACTTAAGCGTACTGCCTATTTGTTCCGAACAGTGCGGCGCAACAGTAATAGCGTTCATAGCCGATAAATATGACTTGACCTAAATGAAAAACCTCGTCTTACTAAATTAGATCAAAAAACAAATAGTGGCACTGTAAATTACTGACAAAGGTTAAGCAAAGTTTTGTAAATAAATAAATATTGTTATTCTCTTTATTACTTTTAAATATAATACATAGAAAAATAACAAAAATATCTTATTAAATTTAAAAATATTTAAAAAAAACTAGACCCGGTGGTCTAGGCCTAGAAGTCGATACTTCGGGTACAGAGACAAAGAAAAAGTTTTTTTTTTTAAACAGAGTTCCCACTCTAAATTTTCATTCATAAGAAGTAATATGCCAATTTCGGAACGTCCCTATACCTTTCTGAATTTTTACACATTTCAAAATTTTCAATCTCCATTTATTAGTTTACCGCCCGATTATATCTATAAATAAAACAACTTTATAAATATCTTTTGTATTTTTTATTTAGATTAATAAAATATAATGCTGGAATATGTGTAATAATAGATCGAGCCCTAATAAATTAGAGTTACATAGAAACTTATGTTTACTAGAACTTGTTTACATACATACATATGTACGTGTATTCATAATATACACAAATACTTTCTCGATCAAATATCACCTAAATCTAGTAAATACTACAGAATCTAGTTTGCATTGCTCCCCAATAGTTGCGTTCCAATATTTGCATTTCCACTGGAACATGATGTTTCGGAATTCATGGAAGTATAATATTAGTGTATTTGTTCGACAAATATGATATTGTCGTCACCTATGTTGCACGTGGAATATTTTCATGCCAAATCTTCGTTTTATTTGTATAGAGACATCAGGAAATAAATGTATTTTATCACACGTTTCAAATTATATTTACATTTATGATTTAGATGTTTATCATGCGTTCAGATGTTTTTAAATATGCAATATAGGGACATTCGAATGGTGTCGGCGAAATAACATGTCACCACCCTATTTCTTTCCGTGGGTATAGTTATATCAGCCATACGCGTTACCTGCTGGCATTGTGCTTGTTCATTTACCAATAAGATCGCTTACACATGAGTACACCGACGACAGTTTGAATGGAGTTACAAAGGTGACCGTGGCCGAAATCAATCGAGGACATTACATAACATTGCATAGGAACGCCCTAGATATACTATTAACAACTCAAGCCGAAGCTGAAATTGTCATTTTAGCAGCGTGACTTGCATAGAGCAAAAACTGTATTATGCATAAACAGTTACAGTTAAGCAATTTCTCGAAATATGCAGCTGCTGTGCAAACACTCATGATCACAATTGGTGTTTTGTGGTGTTAAGTTTATACACAATATTAAATTTTGAACGGTACAAAATTTATTACTTTTGCGGTTCATAACTGTGCTATTTGTTATGCACTGTATACAAAAAATAATTGAAATTTACCAAATTTAATTTACTATCATTACTTTGATACAGTATTTAAAGTTTATGACAAAAATTACGAAATTACAAGGAAAAAAAGGACGTAGTCTTCAGTACACAATTTTAATTCTGTATGAAAGGCTATTCGGGCCATATTTTGAATATCATAGTGTTAATTTTTTGTTCTATGCTTAAGTTATAGACTATAAAAAAGATTTTTCTTAATCACTATATAGTTATATCCTTAACGCGTAATATTAAATTATTAGTTTTAAAAAAACTGAGCAATTGGAGTTGTAGCTTTACAAGTAAATGATCGTGATGTTACGTGCAGCAAACTTTAGGATAAGAATGAAATCGATGAGAATTAATAAAAACCACATCAATACATACAGGACGCAAAAAAAATTCCTTGAATGGTCAAATTTAATATGTTATATGTTACAATAGTTTGAATACGTTGAAACCACGTCCCACTTAAGCCATACAGTTCATTAGTATTTAAATAGGTTGTCGAGTTGACGATTAACTTTACCTGACATTGAGTAAACATAATAACACAAAGTGAGGTGTCAACACACGTACTACTCGACCATTAGACACGACGACAGCTCACTACACTCGTTAAGCAAACGTTTATACTTAGAGCATATTTAACACGATATACGAGTAATTCAACACTATCAATATGTTTTTTTTTCTGGAGAATGACTGAACTATTAGCGCTGTGGTTAGAGATAAGCCAGGATGCAAGATCTCACCCGGGATAATATGTACATATATATTTGTGTAATGAGCATGATTCCCCGTTCTGTGTGTGTGTATAATTTATTTATGATAAATGTTTTATTTAGAAATTTACAAATATGTTTATAAGTAGTTTGGTTTTCATAGTATAAGCTCTTGCTTGTTTGGGATCAAATCCCTGTGTTTGAGATGAGTGAGGTTAGTTGAGCTAATTCTTATGAATATTCACTTACTCTTACTTTTATTCATATATACTAATAATTTTAATATATACAGGTAAACTTAATTCTTTAAGAAAGTTTATGATGTTGTTTTAAATACTGGACATATATTCATCTATGTTTTAATGGTACCAGCAGCTGTTTTGTGTAACTAATATTGTACCAAATGCATCACATGATAATTTATTTCAGTGCCAAACATTGGGAGACGCGGCGAGGTGTAATTTTAGCAAAATGACAACCCAAATCTCAGTTTATTGTTTCCAACGCCATTATTTAGGAGATTAGAGCGGCTAAGGCTCAGTAGCTCAGAGATTTCAATTTGCAGACTATAATAGGTATACCCGACGATGTACGTGCTCATTTTGAGACAGTTTACCTAATATAATACAGTGTTGAACCTTTGTGAAGTGACTCTGAAGGGACTGCCGGGTAGACTAGGATTACATTATTTGTATAAAAGTTATTGATGAATAAGATTATAACCCATCTATCTATAAGTACTATAATGTAGAGATTTATAGTTAATTTATCCGATAATATTAAGCCTTTCATCTGACTAGTCGAAGATAGTTTTATATCTGACATTATACAAAATCAACTGAATTACACCGAACTAGAGAACCTGCATGTTTTAGGCACATGTACCTATGGCCTTTTTTAAATTAGTAACAGTTTGCACGAAAAGTTTCAAAACAATCAATGTGTAAAGGTCAAAAAAAGTCAAGAACAAACACCAAAACTCATGTTCGCAGTTTAATTGAAATTTATTCTTTCGATTTCAACAATTATCATTAGAATTCTAAGCACAATTAAATAAATTATTAACATTTATTTTCAATTTATGCATTTTAACTACTTACTCAGCTATTTAAATGCTAATAGTGCCATGACTTTTTAGACTCATTTAAGGTAAATTATTGCCAACTAACCAGTTGCTCATGTCCAGCAGTTAGTGTTAAGGGCTGTTGATGATGATAACTTCCAACTAATGAAATGAATATTTCTAGAAAATTATATTGTGAACATGACACCCATTCTCCCTCCGACAAAAAGAGAGGCTCCTCCGACCAGGCGGAGTGATACTGCCTGGCGGACCTCGGCTCATGGCCCTACGGTTAATGTTAGGATATCGTGTAAACATGCTAATCGCCACAAGAATCTCTATTTTGCAATACAGGATTAGCTCCGTTGTTCGTTATACTCCGTAGTTCGATGTATCTTCGCTAGATGGCGCTTTAGTATGTTTTTCTATTTAGTGCTGTATGTAGAAGTCGCCACAATATCAATGGATTTTTTTATGGTATATTGGGTAAACAAGCTGACGAATGAACAGATGGTAAGTAAAATTTAGAATTTTTTAGGCAATGTCATTCATTCAGTAAAAATAATGGAACAAACACTTCATATTATTTCTCTGTGATACTTCCTATCGAGCCTAACCTAAGTTTCTAATGATACCTATTATAGTATGTATATATAGGTGTATTTAAATAAATTTTGAACTAAAATTAGTTTTGAATCTCTAACACACCACGATGAGGCAATTAAGCGTGCAATAATTAGTTGTCCACATGATGGATGACCGACAATTTATCAGAACCGATATTGATACTTAATGAAGAGTTTAATTACTATTATCCAACCCCTATAGAAGTGAATAAATTTATATTAATAGCAAAGCAAGTTTATTTTGTTGATCAGCTAACAAATATATATTCGTGATATAGAAGGCCAAAACCTCCTTTTTGAAGAGAGGTCCATGTCCAGCAGTGTAATATTACAGGCTGTTGATCACGAAAGTGACCGACGTGACACTACTTATGAAAAACCCTGTTTATTAGTAAAATCATTTTAAACAACTAAAATTCATTATATCTGTTATTCGAAATGCAGGGGAAATATTTCAAGAGAAAGTTGAGTATCGAGCCATTTCATAAAATTACATTTTGTTTGTAAACCCAAATTATGCGATGTCACGTAATTTTGTTATTTGTAAAGAAGAGTTCATCGGGTCAATGAAAAATGCTGCAATTGCTGAAAAGCTAAAGAGCCAGTTTTGTTTTGTATAATTCAACAATTATTTTATTTTATAAAAATTATATATATCTTTCAGAGCTTTGTTGAATTCGTAATAAGTTAAGTTTATAAGACTGGCATTTAGTTGTTAAATTTTTACAATTATTCATTAATATTATTTAATTAAATTTTGCTTAAATGCCCACCGGTGTTATATATCTATATATCATATCACATTATATCACCAGCCTTCTACATTCCATTGTTGGACGTAGGCCTCTCCTTGGCAAGGAGATTTTGGGCTAATATACCACGCTAGCCAAACGGGTTGGAATAGGGTTTGTTTCAAGTTTTCCTTCTCTTTGTAATGATATTTGCCTGAATAGTTTGTTCCCTTAGTCGCCTCTTACGACACCCACGGGATGAGTAGCGGTGGTAACACTATGTATTCTACCTAATATATATTTTATGGTATGGTAGTTTGCCAACTTGGATACTTAAAAATACTGTCACAATAGTCATTAGTATATAACCTCTTTTAAATTTTTGTTTAACATATATGTCCTCTGTGTCACCTGTCAGCTGAGCAAACAATTTGTTTGAAGTACTCTTCGCAACCACTTAACACTACAAGTTGTCTAAAACTTTTGAAACTTACACAAAGAGAAGTAAAATATCAAAAGAGCTGTTGGAATTGAAAAGAAAAACCGAACACTGTAAATTGAATTAATACTTGTTCAATCACTCCAGTTGGTTAAAGTGCATCAAGATTATTTACACGTTATATACGTTACAGAGTTACACGTATGTACATATATGTATACTTAGAGTTACACCAGAGATGTAATTTTATGTTTATCATCTTAGGAGATACAAGATGTTATCACATAAGCCGTAAGGATGAGCTATGTACAATATGCTACAATAAGGGATTCTATAAACAGTTAAAACGGAAATTATCGTAAATTTTATAAGCTAAAGGAGCTACTCTTGTTAAATGCATCATGGGCTAGATTGTCGTCCTTACCTTAATGTACTATGGACAATTTTATACATCGATTATGGAACGAAACAGAAGAACTGTTTGTTTACGGTTTATCTACATATCCTTTTACACATCGGACTTTACAGTAAGAAAGTGCCGGCATTTCCTAAGACTCATTCTCTCTAAGACTAAACAAAACACAGAGACGATCTTTTTTTTAAGTCCGTAAACCCTAAACAGTATAAAGTATAAAGTCTAGGTTGACTTTTGAAGAACCATGGTTTTGCGTCAGCCCGTCCATATAGACTACATACGAATCCCAGCCATCCTGTCATCTAGTAAGTATTAGCTTAAGATCAACAATCCAAAGCGCGTCACTACCTACACTACAGTACTATCATATCAACGAAAGTCCATAAAATATACTCTATTGAACCTCAACGAGCTATAGCAATTAGCATACATATTCAGCAACATGTCCTCGAGACAAAAAAAAATAACAATGTGTTTGGTATTATAAATCACTGTATATACTCTAGAAAAGTTTTTTAAAATAGAAAAGATAGAATGTCACAAAGTTTTTACATATTTTTTTATTTTTCTTTTTAATTAGACAAGCTATTACATTCTTCCTTTTTACAAATGGTGTCATTGTCCAACGTTTGATTTTTTAGTCGTTAACGAGAAAGAGGCATTTAAACTCTTGTGGTGTCTTATAGTAAGTCTCATTCTACCATAATGCAACGGTCCTTTGAGAAATTCAGTACTAATAGAAACCGGGCCGGACGCTCTGGCCGAAAACTTATGTGTGGTTACGAGCTACACGAACGCTTGATTTATGTAGCACGTCCTTGCAAGACGGGTGAAGCGTCTGATGTCTCTCGACCGACTTACAGACCAGTCGGTTGCCTTGAGAGTCATAGTAGAACCCTAACTCATTCCGGATCACGTGTGTTGATTTTGGACGGTCGATGGCGAAAAAGCCTCATTGATTTTCTCAGGAGAGCCGGAGAAAAGGTGTGGGCTTTGTTACAGTGGAGTAGGTGATGACACTAGTGGTAGGTTATTACCTCTCGTTAATTAGCTCCCTAACTGCCACCTACGCGTCACTGCGACCACATCTTGGGGCGATGTGATCGCTGTAAACGAGCCGAGATGGGTGACATCCCGATGCGGCACTCCAAGTGCCGCCAATGCGTTTCTGGAACTCCTTCCGAATGTCGAGGTATGCTGCCGCAGGGTTTAGTCGGTAGACCAGTTCCGTGGGAGTCCGATGTACGCCCTTCGTCTCCCACGGAGGTTATGATGCGAAAAGCATTCACCACATAAAAAAAGTATGCAAAGTACCTACATTCTTTCGGTAAGGAATGTTCGATGTCCCGGAAAACCAATTTGACCTTTTACCTGTATCCAATTTATAAGTACGCGATGGAATCTCATTACAGAGGACGATTTCAAAATTATTTAGAATATTTATTTCGCCAATAAGAATATCTAAATATTTAGAATTTCTCATACATATTTTTATTTATGGTTTTATAATTTAAATTCATGACAACCACAAATTGGTTGTATACTGGTAATATGAAATGTTACTGTATCAATTGCATTACTTGTTAATCAGAATTTATTGTCACTTCGTTACATACATAAATTTTCGCTACGCAAACACAATTGTTGTAATTTGATTCAAAAGTAAACACGTAAAATGAGCACTTAAACATTACTCAAAGAATATATCTGTTAGTTGAGTTTATTGTTTAAAAAAGATAGCGATTGGCGAGTGACTTACGAGTATATAAGTCGATAGTTTTATCAAAATATTTCAAAAGATGAAGATAATAAAAGACACGTCAACCATTATTGAGCATTACAAGGCGTCATTTCTGGGTATTCTAAATATATAATACAGATAAAATACATAGAACTGACAGACGGAACAATAGGGGATATGCACAAGACTCTAAAATTGACAAAATATTTCTATTCTTTCCCACTAAAAAAAATATCAGTGTATTTACTATTTATTAATGTTTATTATTATTTATTTATTTTTACTTTGTACTATTTCTAAAAATTATTAACATAACATGGCCGCGTTTAAACCATCCGAAAGTTATAGAGATTTTAATCTTTTTTTACGTTGTTGGTTTATATTTTGCATGTGTTACATTTATTTTTGGTATTGTAATATCTATAAGAAACACTTTTAAAAATAAAAAAATACATGCAAATGCCCTATTGTGGATCCAAAAACCTTACCAAATTAGCTACAGAGATTTGATATACATTGTTTGTAGATAGGGCTTCCCAATTACGACATATAATTCGCGCCGTTGCAAGTTGAATTCAACGTACATTTGTTACATCGTGGGTTACTGTGATAAACTCGCGATGTTTGTATAAAACAGTTGCACAACACTATACTATGTAAACTGCACTAGAATTACCTAAATAATGTTATTTAACCGAGACTTCAAGAGTACCTCGGTACACATAGTTTAGTTAAGATTTGACAACTTGCAAATATCACCCGGCATAAGAAATGCAATACGTTTTGCATTTGGTACTATAATTAATTTAAAAAAAAAAGTTGTCACGAAGGAAATGTTGTTTATGATAAAAACAATTTCCTACTTATTACCACATTTTTAAATTTAACAATTAATTATATACTTATTTATACATATTTCTTGATTATTTTATTTGACGGGCCTAATTATCTAGTGGTAAGTGGCCCTGACTACTAAACCGGAGGTCGTGGGTTCCATTTCAACCCAGGAAAAGTATTTGTGTGATATTCACGGTTATTTATTGTGTGTCTGGGTATAATTTATCTATAACATGTACATATGTATGGACATGTATGTCGTTATAGACGACTTAGGGAGTAAATGACGTAGAACAATATCACTACAAACAGAAGGAAAACTTGAAACAAAATCCTTATTTTTGAACATGTGTAAACTCCCACGGCTCATCACTTCACCGGGATTTGCGGTGAGGTGGTGTGTCGGAATCGGATCGACCTAAACTGTACGATGTGCCATTCTGCGTCTGAGATAGGAGTGATCCGGGAAAAGCTGTTATTACATCATCCGGACCCCTCCTAGCGTCTGCCCGCTAGCGCGGGCACCATCTTCGGGCAAAACTTTCTACTAAGACGAAATACGGTACACGCGGACGTCGCCTCCTTACGGTTAGCCACTATAGTTAATGGAGCGGAAAACCCATCCCATCTACCCGCGGCCATACTTAGGTCGGTATTAGGCGCTGGCAAGCGCGTCTTCGTAGAAGCTTGTGACTGCATTAAAACAGCTGTCACTACCGGCCGATGTGTAAGGCGGCCGGAAGCGACAGATCTCCTCCAAAACCTGCAGTAAGGCTGCGTCACCCAGGCAGAACAAACCGCCAGCGTGTGCTGAGTTGAGTCCTCACTGCAGTAGCGTATTTTTTCGGGCAGGGCCAGTATGCCGCTACCCGCCCGAAAGTTAACCGTCCGCCGATAACCTTCGGTGATTTTTTTTTAATTATTTTTTAAAAAAAACACTATACCAACCCGTCTGGCCAGCGTGGTATAGTAAGACTGTAAAATGTGCCCAGCAGTGGACTGTTAAGGCTGTTGATGATGTATAATACAAGCTCCGTCTAATTTAGAATAAAACAGTCGTCTGTGAAATGTATTCAGTTATTTATTTATTCCGTAGCCCATGGGTTATAGAGATTGGAAGGCCACTATTAACTTTTATAGCGAGATACTTTAACTATTCCGAGTCCCGAATCGTAAATCCGTTGATACTTCGGCTTTGTTCCAAATTGAAAATTGAAAATAGTAGTTGGAAATAAAAATATTTTAAGCCATTAACTGTTTTTTCTACCAGTTTCATTATAATTATTTTATTATACATCTGACTAGTTTTACCTCAGAAAAATTTCATAGTAATAGATATATGGTTACATTTATCATAACTATCAATAGCCTTTAACAGTCAACTATTGGACACAGGCCTCTCCTTAGCAGGGAGGTTTTGGCCTACTATACCACGCTGGCCAGACAGGTTGATATTGGTTCAAGTTTTTCTTCTCTTTGACGCTTCTTACAACACCCATGGAAAAGTTAGGAATGGTGACACTCTGTATTCTTAGTCTAAGGGTCAATCGTTTCAAAGGCTGTTATGATAACCGTGTGATGTTCACATGTGCCCAAAATGCAGAAGTACCTCTAACTCTGGCAACCTCATTCACTTGTTAAAAAGACCACGTAAAAAGTTTTGTCTTATTTTTCTATATTTTCTTAAACACAGAAAAGTTAGAGAGAACATACTAGCATTATTATGAGTAATGTACCTATATATATTTTGATTTAAATAGTCTGGAAGCGATGTATAGCATCCATTTATACCACTTATTTTTGTGTTACGATTTACTTGCCTCATATTTATTGTATCCCATAACATAGCATATTTTCTAGTAAGATCTTAATAATTCAAACAGTGAGAGAGGTAATGTATAGTACACATTTGATTTGTATGAAAAATTATATTGTTTAAATTTGAATGAGGACAACGACGTCAATTTAAAACTCCGGTATAATTTCACATTTTCAGTTACGAATTAATCTACATATCTTACAGAAAAGGGTCACAAGACTGTACTCGTAAACACGTTTTTGACCCTTCCTGGGATCGTTTTTAAATATTAGTCTTATTGTAAATAATTCCCATAGGATTATTTTGAATAAACAGCGATTATGCACTGTGACGGTACAAAATTATGCAATCATTCCTCGACATACAAAAAAAACAAAATATTTTTAAAATAATTAGTCGACTATGCGTTTTCATTCATCGTGATTGCGTGAGATGTTATTTTAAAAGAAAGTAATTTAACATTTTTTTAAGAGTCCACTCAAATTTCTCAATTATCTTTGATTGTAAGAATCCCAGTTATTGTCACTATAATTATTGTGAATAATAAATAATAAATAAATATTTCGGACGTTTAACACCAACATCGTCTAGTTTCAAACTAAGCAGGGCTTGTGCTATGAAAACTAGACTGACTGATAGAATATTTATATACTTTTTTTTTGTAAATACATACATATTATACATGGAAAACACCCAAACTACGAAACAAATATTTACAGATCATACAAACATTTGGTCCGACCCGGGAATCGAACCCGAGACCTCAAGTATAGCGGTCACATTTATTACCGCTGCACCACCGAGGCAGAATGTAGACAATATAGTACGGTAACCCACACTATGGTGGCCTAGTGAGATACTTTTTCACGCCACGTTTGGGGACGTAAACAGGATGATAGTCATCGTTTTTTTCTATATTAAGAGCCTGCCAAAGTGACTCTACTCTGCCTGATGGAAAGCATGAATAGACTCCAAGAGTTGTGGTCACCATACTTATTACAAATGCAGACAATGCAGTATGGTGACTCACACTATGGCGGCCTAGTGAGATGCTTTTTCACACCCCGCTTGGGAACGTAAAAGGTATGAGTCATTGTTACAGTGTAAGGCTTACACAGTAACCACGATAACTATCACCCCTGCATCAATGGGCCTCCGGTCTTACACTCACCCATGCAAGACGACAACACGAATGCTGGCGCTTTAGGTTGGTCTTCTGTGGGAGGGTAGTACTGCCCCGGTCGAGCCGGCCCGCTCGTGCTGGAATCAGTGTAAGGTTCACACACCAACCACGATAACTGTCACCCTTGAATCAATGGGCCTCTGGTTTCACACTTATTTCTGCCTTATCTAGAAATAATAAACTCTTAAGTGTAAGTTAGAGGTGGTCGTATTAAATAACGAGTTCAAAATATACTTTAATCATTAATTCAAGAATAGTTTTGTCTCAAATGTGTTTTTTGCATGATATTTACAATAACCTATAAAACACTATTGTAATTACTGTGAGTAAATATACACTTTCTGCTTCATGAAAAGAAAATATTATTATATAAGAGACTGAATCGAAAATGTTTCTGTCTAGTAACCCCGAAGGCCATCGGATCATAATTTCTAAGCCTTTCGATTACGGTTCGCACATTTACCAGGGCATAACTTTGAAGATTTGCCTGTGAAAGGGTTGAGTCCAAGCCTCAATTACTCCTAGGTCGATTTTGTGTGAAGTTCTTGCAAGCCGGAAATGTTAGTAATGAGAATTTGTGGCGGTGACACAAGTCAATGGTAAAGGAATACTAATAGGTTTTACTAAATTACTAAAGTAAAGTACTAATTATAATAATGTTTGCTGGAATAGTTGATTTCGATAACTACAGCTATTAGAATTCATTATTTTCATTTGATATTTGTAGTCGTTGTGTTTGCTTATTTTAGTAGCTATTCTTATAAACTAATTTATCGAAAAAACATCCTGTAAGGCCTTAAAACCACAGTCTTTTAAACCGTTTGCGTATTGAGGGTTCAATCACAGAAACAAGTGTAAATCATCGTAAGTTTGACGGTTTTATCGGTCCCGGAGAGTTACGCCACCACCTGAGGTTCTGTTATGGTGTAAATTGATAACTGTTTCACTAAATACAGCTGATGTAACCAGTACTTTAATAGTTTCTTTCATTATGGACTAGGAGAGGAAACGAACAACGGGTTACCTGAGGGTAAAAACTACCACCGTCCAAGGGTACCTGTTAGTAACAGTCACAAAAGAGGAAACTTGTACCAAACATTAAAATTTGTCACTCATAAATTTTGTGCTTTACTATCTTCACTCTTAAAGGTACTTAAAGGTACCCTACTTTCAGAGCAAAAACATAGTAGTCACGTTTAAAAATTACCACTAGCCGCCAAATGTTTGTACTCATAAATTATAGGGGTCTTACCACTAATGTACCAACTAGACCGAAGAGAGCCACCACGCACCCATTCCGCGTATTATGATACAGATAAAGCTTTATTTATGGCGATCCTTACCAGAGACATTGTGGGAGTATGTTAATCTTTGAACCTTCAGAAAGTATGGGGGTAGTAAAAAAAAATACTTAAACGTTTAAAGAAGAAACCGAGATCTGCTTATTCTTTTAATAAATTGAAACGGATTTTAAAATATCTGTAACCTTTGACAGATAGAAAAAGTGTTTATTTCAGTCAAGAAAATTTAAATAATTATTTTTAGAAACATCACATTGGTATTTACGTATAACCATGGCTGCGTGATCTGTCCAATAATTTCAAAACAATTATCTTATCAGTACGCAAGAAAAGTAAAAAATTACTGAAGAACCATTATTTCACTCTATCGGAGTTTATGATTTAGTAATGCGTTCAAATGCAACTTAAAACAGTCATGAATTAGTTAACATTTGAAAAAATCGTTTAAAAAATCATTTGATATATTATAATATTGTTTGTGTATTAGAAAACTAATTATTTGAAATTTATTTTTTTAATATTCTATCATCTAAATGGCCACCGTTTCGACGTTTACACTCTTCTAAGCGAGCAACGAAATTTTCGAATACTCGTCAGCAAAGAGACCGCGAGATCGCCGACATCTTTTCACTGATTTTGTATTTTAGTTGACGTAGTGTATTTGGTTTATTGATGTCGACACGATTCTTCAACAAATAACCCCATAAAAAGAAGTCTACTGGGGATAGGTCTGGACTTCTGGGTGGCCATGGAATCAGCTTTTCCAGAAAAATGTCTTTAACTACTGGTAGGGACTCATTGGAAGTGTGTGGAGTAGCTTCAACTTGCTAAAAACACGTGTTACAATTGTAGCCAGCAAAATCCAGTAGCATCGGTCCCAAGAACTCCCGCAACATGTTTGTGCGGGATGTTAGTTTCAAATTTTAAGGAATTCTTGGCCCACCCTATGTATACAGTTCAACAGGCAGACGTTAGGAATAAAATTAAAAGAATAAGTCCCTTCTTAATGCATGCTTCTCACTTGTGTAAATTTCGCATTGTGTCAGTATGACACGCTGCAAAGTGCACATCCATGTTTCTATCTCAATTCCTTTACAATAGTATAACCAAATTAATAATATTCATGACCGTGAATTGGCACTCGTAACACAAGACGTGCACTTGCTGTTATTCTTCTGTGTAGATAATAATAAAGGCAGGCAACAAATAGAATCAATTAAAATATTTCAATCGAGTTTAACGTATAAATGTGTGTATCAAACAATTACGTCACAGAATAGTACTCTGAATAGAATTTTACCGTGTAATCTTAAAATATGGGCGGGAAAAGTTTCAAAGAGCTCTGACGCAGACCGATTAAACTCCTAATAAACTAAACGTCTAGACCTATTATGTTAGATCTATCCAGATAATGCCGGCAGTATTGAGAGAGATTATTTCCATTTTATTATTGTCGAGATAGAGGAGATGATGACTATTCACAATTTTATTTGTAGTTTGTAAATAAATATAATATTTTGAACTTTTTTTAAAGATCCAGATGTATAATAATTCTAAAATAATGCTTTGTTGTATTTTTATAATAAGATTATTGATCCTATTTTTACTATTTTCTACTAAAACATGGTGAAAATATAATTTTTAAGAGAAACAAAATTAGTTAAAATCGTAAAACGAGACTTGTGGAAATAAATAAATTTATCACATAATATCAATATCTCTTGTAATGGTGTTTGTGGTCGCAATTTTCTGAAATTATCTCACCGCTTGTAGTGATTTTTATTTTTAATTTGGTGGATATGAGCTTAGGTTGGACAATATTAAACCTCCAAATTCGAATGGCAGAACGACGTTTACCGAGTTGGCTTTCTTGTAGTGTGATAGTTTTCTTGAACGTCATTATCTTTAAATTTCAAACTATAATCGGAAAACCCCTAATTAAATGGACGTCATAGCAGACTCTGAAAGTTTTCTATGTTGCACAACTTGTAGGCGGTTCGCTGTAAGCGTTGAACCGTTAACAACAGATAATAATGTTTCTGCTTATAGTAAAAGAGACAGTAGCAGATATGGATAAAAATCGTGAATTCTGTGCGACTTAGTTAAGTACAGATTATTAAAATATGAATTAAGTTTAACTGAAAAAGAATAGCAATAGATTTGAAAGAGAAGGATCAGAACAAATATCCCTAATACCCTAGACCTTTCAAAGTGATAATTAGACATTTAACAGTGTTATGTAAGTAGGGTTGACAAAGGTTTGTGAGAAAAAGGATAGGATTGACAATGTACACATGACACCACAATCCTTACAATGCGGAGGGTCATGTGTTTACCAACTACATAAGGGTTTTATTGATTTACAATATATATATATTGCAGAACTTTAAGATAGCTTCAACGTTCTACAAATGTAGATTTGTAGAACATTTTTTTTAAATATTTTTTTAAAAGCAAAGTCCGCATTATGATTAAATTCTGTGTCGCGGGAGACTTTAGAAACATACAATAAACGGACACAAACAACACTCAGATTCAGAACAATATATTCTGTGGATCACGCAAAGTGTTGTCCCGTGTATGGTTTGAACCCATAACACTCAGTGCAGTAGAGAGCAGTGTGGCGACCGCTTAAACTACTAGGCCATCTATGCAGTCTTTTTTATTTGATTATGATTAGGAGTTTTTAACATTAATTCGTTTATAACTCATTCTAAAATAAGAAAATACACTATAATATGTAAAAGCCATTTATACAAACATACATACCACATATACAAAAGGTAGTGTTGCAATAATTTACCTCTGTATAGTAGTTATATACACATAGTAGTTATTTCAAACAGACAGCAAAGCTATCAGAAAATGTTTTTCATAAAAGTAAAATAATATTATTCAGTAAAAAAAACTGTACATATTTAACATCAGAGATAAATATATTGTATATATATAAATAGAGAACAATTGTGTTTTGATAAATTATTTGTTATTTACACACTTAAATGCTTTTTGTGTCTGAAATTACTTATATCTACACCAAGCTATTTTCGAATACTGTGACTTGAGAATACGTGCCACCACCTCCTAAAGTAAAAATATTCTACAGAAGCAGTAATTAACACCAACACAATTTGTATTCACAGGAATTATATTCTCATGTGAAATGCACAGATTTTCATCATCATTATTGTTGATGGGATGGGGCGTGTACTGTTGTGTTCGTCGTTCGTGACGTACACAAATTTACGAAATGCTTACGTTGATACGGACGATATGTTATCTGGATTCCTCTTTATAGTTGTTATTCGTTTACAAAAACGTGAATGTAAATATTGTGTACTCAACGTTGAGTGCATGTGTGTTATTTGTGCTGTTATTAATATTTACTTACTATTTTTACAGATCTTATACAAATTGATAGTGATATTATAATGTTGATGAGACCAGCTAGCTACACAGGAGATATTATAGTGCACAAGTGTGTGCACAAACACAGGTGCACTCTCTGTTCCCTCACTCTCACAATCCGACAGGGCGGCTATCCGACTAAACCATAGAGAGGGCAGGCACAGGATCGACAGCTTTTTGTACTCTCCGACGCACGGGGGTTCAGACCCCAACTTTCCAACTTCGGCTATTATTAAGCATTTCTATAATCAGAAAAAGACAATAACACTGAACAATTGACTGTTTTCATTAAGACTCTAAATTAAAAATAAAGTAAACTAAAATTCTTTTTTAATTGGTTCCCTAGCGAGATCGTTGATGTCGTATAATGCAGAGTATATTGCGCGTAGCGTAACTGACGGCAATTACACTACGTTTAGCAGCTACGACACCACGTAGCCATATGCTACGTTACGTAGTATCAGTAGCTAAAGGTCAATGCACAAGTCTATATGTATAATTTTACTTAATTAAATTTTATTTTGATTTATTTAATTAACTAAAACTAGATCGAATCATGGATTTAACATAACTCAAGACAAAATAGAGAACAATCACCCCTTCGGCAACAATCGTAAACAAATATAACGTGAAAAATTGAGAAAAGTATTTGAGATCCAAAAAGCGAATTTAAATTTTATGCCAACTAGTTTAAAGCGCATTGATATTTCGTTGATATTGGCATTATCATCGATATAAGTGTATTGAGGATGCAATCTCGCGGGTCGCTGGCGCCTCTGGTTGCACCTGACAACTGCATTACCGAACAAATGATATACTCGTAAAGCGGGAGCGTTTTCATATATTTTTTTCCATATTCTGATCCAATTGTACTCGTTAATGCTGAAAGGCTTTAAGGGAGATGGGAAAATAGATTATGTGAATAATAGATGTGATATTGAATATAGTGATTAATATGATAAGCTCGTTATTGTACTAGAAAAAAATACATGAAAAATGTAAAAATATATTTCATATTTCCTACCCATGCTTTTTGATTTCATAAAAAAAGAAATTTGGGTATCTATAACTTCCTTGTAGTATTCTGGTGTTTTTTTAATTTTTGTACCGACTTTAGAACAATATAGCAATGTAAACGTACAGGTCAAACTGCAAGCAGCAAACCACCCATTTTTTTTAACATGTGGAAACCCCCTCGGACCGTCATCGCACCGGGGTTTACGGCGGGACTGTGTGTCCGAATCTGATCGACTAAAATCACACGGTGTGTCACTCTACGCTTGAGATAGGAGGGATCCGGGAACAGCTGTTATTACGACAACCAGATCCCTCCTAGCGCCTGTCCGCTACCGCGGTCTGTAAACTGCCCATACGCCAAGATAAAATAAGGTCAATTACCTTTACCCTTAATAATATCAAATATCTATAGCGAAGTAGATGTACGAGTATATATGGCTATTCAACTTTTAAAAAATATACAGGTAAGATATTAATATCATCGCTTTACCTACTTCTACAGTTCAATAAATAAAAGAGCCCACGGGATAATACAATCGTATTTTATCTTTAGAAGTTTCGACAAAATATCTAGACAATAAATCCTATAGATACACAATCATGTTACTGTATTTTATTATTTCACGGTGGGATGCTATTGAATTATAACGCAGTGAAGCGATTGGCGGCACCAACAATTCTAGACTGAACAAATCGAACACAACAATGTCCATTGTCGTATAGATAGACTTCTGCTTTCTATAGTAAAGAATAAACGTCGATGTATTGTGTACTCCGAGATGGGAACGCGAGCGAGTCCTTCTATTGTTTCACGAACGTCAACACTTCCCTGTTGCAAATGAATGGGGAACTAGAGCGTTTCTTGTCATTTAAATTGTCGTCGGTTTTCTACGCAATGCAAATGCAACAAAAATGCAGGCATGTAGAAAACCTTTTGGGCTTTTGATAAAAGTAGCTTTAGATTAGTGTCAGTTACGTCACCATCATCATCAGCCTACTACACTCCACTGCTTGACATAGGCCTCTCCCATTGTCGCTATAAAACTAAATAAAATTTGAAAACCTACTTATTAAAAATATATAATTACATTGTAAAAATCAAGTGTCACTATGCTAATACATTTTGTCATGTAATGAATTTCAGAGCTACGTTTACTTACTTTTCATCATAGGCTGATTAATAGTGTTTTTGTTTTTCTCATTGCCTGTTCCACGATGCTCAAAATGGAAGTAGCCTGGAAAAGCTAGTTCAAACTTAGGCTTGCATGATCTATGGTACTTTCACCTAAACAAGTAGTATGGCTAGAATAAATTTAAGCAGTAGAAAACAAAGAAGGATTAATAAAGATTAGAACGCGGTACCATCCTACACTTCTGAAATCAGTCTACAAAGTTTCATTTTATTTTTAAAAAAAATCTGTTCGTTTCAAATATACATTATCGCTGCATTTGAACGATGTCTAAAGATATAACCTACGTGGTTCACATAAAAGCAAGGATAAAAAATATGTATAATGAGATTAAAGTATTTCCAGAACGAGCGAAGAAACACGACAATACCATCGTTATGATTCACAAAAACATATCATTCAAAAGCTTGTGTAAACAACACTTTGCACCCTCCTATCGCTTGGAGCTATCCTCGTGGTAATAACAACGAAATACTCGCACAAAAAGCGTATCAGATTTGCAATGTTCACTTACGTCACGTTTCACGGCCACTGCCAGAACAAATATTTGAGATTCGATCTCCTTACAATTTCAGTTTATAGATAAGAGAAATAGTAAAATGAAATCGCGTTGTAACTGATTTTGGAGAACCTAAACATTTGAGATACAAAACTGATTAAAGGTACATAGCTTGACAATGTAGCTGTGTAATAGAGCCTGCGTCTAGATTCCTTCACAAACGTTATTAAATTATTATATAATGGAGTAAGAAATGTAGTGTACAGCTAATAAATAAAAAAATAATTGAAATAAGCTATAGGCTGACTTACTAGGCGACCATAGCGTGGGTCGCCCCATTGAATTGTCTACATTCGGGATGAGTACAGTTCAATGCTGGGCATACCTTGTGGTGGACTCTTGATAAATTGAAATACTACATTTATGACACTGAGACATTAAGTTCTCATTAGCAATGCGGTGGTTACGAAATTATTCTGTTATGGTTCTATGTGACAGCTGTATAATGTACTGTTTTGCATCAATATCGTAGTCATCCTGTCATCGGAGTACTAAAAAAAACTCTAAAGAGATCTTTAACAAAAAAGCTGCTGCACCACTTCCTTTCACTAAATAGTAAGTCCAGAAGGACGGGATCGGGTCTCAAAAAATTGTCACTACAGTCATCAAAAACGTAGGTAGCGAGATATCTTGAGCAACTATATTAAGAACTGTTGTCAATAACTAATATATTACTCAGAATTGTAAATGTTGACAACAGTAAACTGAATTCTTAATGTAGTTGCAGCAGCAATGAATGGCGTGGGATACAATTCTCCCCTGGTGACTAAATATAAAGTACACAACCAAGCAGTCGTGAATATAAAGCATCTGTCTTGTTCTGATGAAAAAGGAGTTTCGACTCTATTCACTAGATAAAAGTTCTAACCACTATAATACCTTTTCCAAGTTTCTGTTCCTAACTGAAATGTATATAGTATGGAAATAAACTGTAATTATTTAAATTCAAATTATCAAATTAAGTTATTTGCGATTGAAATCAATGTCAAACATTTAGCAAATAATTCAACTTGTACAGCTTGAAACTTGAGAAAGAATGTAAACGTGGGTGTATAATGAAGGCAATTTCACACAATGTTTGAACAAATCAACCCTTAGTTTAACAAATTTAACCTCTTAGAAAACAAATATATTACGAGGTCTCTCAAGTGTTACAGAAATTCAGGATTCTCTCTAGGGAGTTTCAACATTCCAAAATTTATGTCAAATTTTAAATATTCCTACAAATATTGTATATGTTAATATTTAATCAATGTGTTTGAATATGTGTTATTTAATATTTCATTACGAAATTGACCAAATTAAATTGAAATATGGTTAGTTAAGTACAACTTGTTACTGAACAGCTCAATTTTATTTTAAGCTTTTGTACCAAATTCCTTAACATCATTAAAAAATTATTTTGTCATTTTAATTATCAGCAATTAAAATTAAGTTTAGATTTACTCTAAAGTGTGATTTTTTTTTTTGATATTAAGAGCCTGTCAAATTGACTCTACTCTGCCTGATGGAAAGCATGAATAGAATCCAAGAGTTGTGGTCACCATACTCATTGCAAATGCAGATAATGTAGTATGGTGACCCACACTATGGCGGCCTTGTGAGATGCTTTTTCACAGCCTGCTTAGGGACGTAAAAGGCATGACAGTCATCGTGACAGTGTAAGGCTTACACAATTGCCATGATAACTGTCACCTTTGTATCATTGGCCTTTTTTTAAGATTTATTGGTTACATACATATATAACGTAGATGTTTTTAATCAAACATCATTATGCTAGCCTCATTGTATCCCACAATAACTAATTACATCATACAGGAAGTTGCTAAGATTATGTTCACGTAATACCATAAATATAACAATGACAGCAAAGATTCAAATCAAAATTCATAATTTGGACATCACCTCTTCTTTAAATTGTGAATAAACTCGTAAATTTTGATAGCATCCTCACTGCATGGTTTGGATAAGATGGACCGCAAAGTTCCTAAGTTTAAGATATTAATTTTAAACGGTACAGTAATATTTCTTTTCTGTATCAAACACATTCCACTAACAAATGATGGACATCTTCAACAATTCCACATTGTTCACAATTAGGACTACTGACTTTTTTCATTAAGAAGTGCATGAGAATCTTCAACTGCAACTTCAATTGATAAGGAAACAGTCTGTCATATATGAAAATTAAATGTAAAATTGTGTGAAAATTTGTGTTTCCTAAGTTTATCATTGTTTTAACTATAAACCAAATAATTTGTATAAAAATGAACACAAACATACGAATTTTCGATATATTTTACGATAGACATAGTGTAACTGAAAGACGTCACAATTTGTCTCACATAAAGTATGTATGTAGACACGTCGCTACAAATCCACTTTTATGTACATTAGACGTGACTTAACAAGTGTGGGTGTAAGAAATCTGTTATTCACGACTGTAGGTGCATAATAAATCGAATTGGAAATGGTAATGGAACCTCTGGCAATCGATTCATCCAATTTTTCGAGTTATATGTACAATGAGCGTGAAAAATGACATTGCTTGCAAACATTTGTGTAACGGAGTTGGACCGTAGTGAAATTTATTATTCTAAATTTGAAATAATAATGAAAAATAATATCTCATAATAATCTAAAACAATAAATGTCTCTATAATTGAAAAAATTGTAATAATTAATTTTTCATTGACGTTTCTTTACTTAATCACAAAGTAAATCGAAATGCATATGACGATTTACTTTATAAACAAAATATCATTACTTTAAATAATTTTTAAAAAAATACTAAGTGCTAACTGTTGTTCGAGTCAACTGAGAAACAAAAAGGAAATACTAAATCAAACGCTAGAATCATTAACAATACTAAAGGGTAAATCATTTAGCTTTTATCAAAGTAGAAATGTAATGAAATAATCTTGCAGGCGTTTATTCTTTAAGCACCAATATCATGGTAAGACCGCATTAATAAAAGGGGGAATTACCACTGCCATAAATTGTATAATTCACGCAAATAACTTAATCGAAGCCAGCTCTAAATTTACATAATAACAGCCTTTTCAACATTTTGTAAGCTATTTTTCAACAACTGCTGTTAATTCTCGCCACTCGGGTGAAAAAGCAAGTTTCCGAAATTGGAGTTACACGAAAGGAAATAATAATATTTGATCAATGAAAAGTTTCCACTATAAAATTGAGTTGGTATTACTATATTTTATTTTTTTTATAATTTTTCTAACCGATCATCAAGATCAGATAAGAGAAAATGGAATAAAAATTTTCAGAAAACCTGTGGAAATTCTCTCGGGTACTAACTTCACTGGGTCTAGCAGTGGGTTGGTCTTTGGTGTGTCATACTTTTCTTTAAGTAAAGAGGACTGTAACACAATGTATATTAGTTCGGTTCTCATCGACAACCTCTTATTACCAAAATTATCTGGTCGCATTAAATTATTAGTTTTTAATTTTTAAATAAAAGAAACTTGTATAACAGAACGGTAAAGATTCAATTTGATAGGATTTTTAAGTAGTGGTCGACCTCATGACGCCTCCCACTGACTAGAGTGTAGCTAGAGAGGCTAAGTATTATACTAGTACAAAGCTACGTTCCTGCAATTAGAACACAAACAAAAATTAAATACATCTGTTGTAACTTAGTTTCTAACTATAATAGATAGTTTAACTTCTTAATTAGTATAACGAGTTAGCCAAAATAGTTGAGTTTCATAGAAACCTGTTGTATTTTGTACGAAATTCACAGTCAATAAGTTAATACTTGTGTTTGTTTACTGAACGATTTTTCATTTAAACTCAGGTTCGTTTTTTCTTCAGTCTTTAAAGAAATAAATCAATCTAGTTTCATTTTAGCCTCAAAGCTGTTTCCAAATTTGCATTGATAAGTGCAAGACAAGGTAAGATTTCCACGTTAAAGGTAACGTTAAATACTATTCTTACTTATAGATACAAAGTTCAACAACGAGAATAAAGGTATCCTATTACGGTAGCGAAGACTAAATGAAAAGGATGTTGAAATAAATATACTTTTGTACCGGGACTAACGATACTAAGAAATAGCAAAGCGACTATATTTTTAGTTATGTTGCATCATTTTACTTTAGTTTCATTTCTGGAATATTATTATTTGGTTCATGTTCGTGTACCTTGTTGTAAAAGATCTTTTCTTCATTATTTGTAAAATTACATATCTGTTACCTATATCTAAACGGTCTACTCTAAATATTTCCAATTCTATAGTAGTAACTCAGTAATTGAGTTATATTAAAAAATATAACTGCATGTTTTTTTTAATTTCCTTGTATAGAGTGGGCCAAAAATTCGTTGACATTTTAATCTAACATCCCGCCCAAAAATGCTACTGGAATTTGTTGGCTACAATCGTAACACATAGTTTTAACAAGATGGAGCTACTTGTCACACATCCAATAAGTCCCTGCCGATTTTCAGACGAGGAGAATTTCCATGCATACCCAGAAGTCCAGATCTATCCCCAGCAGACTTCCTTTTATGAAGTTATTTGAAGAAATGTGTCTACGTCAATAAACCAAGTACACTACGTCAACTAAAAGAAAAAATCAACAAAGAGATTTTGGCGATCTCGCGGTCTCTTTGCAGACGCGTATTCGAAAATTTCGGTGATCGCTTAGAAGAGTGCAATAGGTCGAAACGGTGGTCATTTAGATGATGTATTTTTTATAAAAAAATGTCTACTAATTAACTTTCTTGTAAATAAACAATTTTTTATAATATATCCAATGATTGTATACGATTTTTTGAAATGTTAACTAATTCGTGGCCCACCGTATATTTTTATATTATTTTTATTATGATATCTATTACTATACGCTATTTGTGTTATACACATTGTTTCAAAAGTTTTGTTAGGTTTTATTCAGCAATTCCACTGGCATTTATTGAAAAAATAGACGGTCATTCACTTCAGTTCCCTGAATATCATTGTAGATCAACCATAAACCAGTACTACTTTTTATTGTCTTCAATTGTGCAGTATTAGTCGAATATTTAAATTCTATATTGTTAAATACTATGTAACTGGGCTCCTGTTACGTTTGCCGTGTTTTTGTACACCAATAATATGTCATCGTGTCGTGTAAAAGGTTTCTCCAATCCAATCTAATCAAAGAGAGGATCCTCCTACCAGACGACTTGATCATACTTGGTAAGCTACGGCACAACGGTTGATGTTATAGTGTGTATGCTAATCGGTGCGAGAATCTCTATATCGCGATATAGGATTAGTTATTGCGTAGTTCTCGTAAGCACTACTCTACACTCAAAAGATTCCACAAAAGGATAATAGTGTATTATATATAATATATTGATATATTTAATTACAAATTGTTAACTGCATCAACTAACTTAAAGAGGTCGTGGTGATATGAAAATGATTTCTACCACAAGCTGATGTGCCACGAGAATGAAGGTGGTTCGCAATATTTTAATATTATCATCCGCGTGAGAGAACTTTCTGGAATATTTGCCAAGGAATTCCATTAAGACGCCGTCGGACAATAATGCAAGCTAATTGACTACCCACTGAAAGAATGGGTGCTTAATAAAAATATGCCAAGTTTTTATATTAAAATAAAACTTTGTTTAGGAAAAATGCTGTGTAAGGTTTTTGTATTAAAAATATCTGAATAAGAACAATATTATCTAAAGGTTAATTTAAAAATATTTAAGATTTTACATAACTTTTACTTACAAATCTTTGCATTTTAAATTTTTTTTTGATATTAATACACGGCTATAATAATAAAAAAATAGTTGTTCATATGGTGCACAGGGTTTCCACCAAGAACTTAGTGTTACAAGCCAACCTTACTTGCAAGTGAAGCACTTGCTGATCGACTGACGAGGCTTTCCCAAACAAAACGTTGCAATTAGCGGCAATGGACTCGCCACCGTTTACGTGAGATCAAAACACTGGCGAAAAGGGGGCGTTTAATATGCATGTGCCCACCCTTCTGGAGAAATAGGTGTAATTTTATGCATGTACATGTTTAATAGAAAACCTAACAAAATCAGTTACGTTAATCGGCTTGTTTGAATACAAGAGCATTTAGTGAATTCCTGAGTGTAGTATGAGACTTTTAATGTCAACTGTACTATGTCGAGAGAACCAATATACGAATAACTATAACATAAATTATAACTACTAATATATCGACCAAGCAAGTTTGAAACGTGTAAAATACAAAAAGTCCACTCTACTTTTCTAATTAAGTATTTTTTTTTTGTTGTTATGTAAGTAAATTAAGTGTTTCTAAACACGATAAAGACCAAACATCTAATTTTGCAAGGAAAGTACAGTATATAACTAAACTTTATAAATTACGAAGACTGTTAAAAAATTTACCTGACAAAGCAGTCGAAAAGATTCACTATTGTGTAGTGGTTGGCTTTAAATCTAATCTCGCCGTTTGGCCAAGTGCCAGCGATTTTACAAAACCTACCGTAATACGATACCTGTGGTTTATTGTGACACTAAATAAACTTGAAAAATAGTATACCTTGCAACAATTTTTTAAATGAAAAAGACGTAAGTGTTACAGTTTTTTTCTAGCAATATTTTACATTAATTTAAGACAGTTTGTTTATATATGAAATACAAATATAAACTGTAAAAAATTACCCTTGTTAATATCGAGAAAACAGTAGACGTTGAATAAAGAATTCAAACAGTAATTTTATTTTTTTATTTTTTTAAAAAAAAGTGTTAATTCGAAGTTGTATTTAAGTTGTGACAACCTGTGCTCAACACCAGAGAAAATGAATTAATCTGCTATATGAACTTTGAACCAAAAGTATGTTTGACGTGCGGTTACTACCTTCATATAAAAGAGTCTTGGGCAGGGTTGACGGTGGGTCCAAATTCGATATGATGTACATGTAACTGTATACCTTAGCTTGTGGTTACAGGAAAAGTATAAATATTCATAACATGAATATAATTTTTACTTAAAAAGCAAATTTTAATCAACAGGGATACCAAACAAAATCGATTGGCGGTGCAACTTATTTTCGAAGAGTCATAAAGCAAATGATGATCATAAATTGTTTGAGAAGAAGTTCTATTAAGGCCAAAAATAATTAATTGGTTTGTGCCTTAACAAAATAAACTTGGTTAACTCTAGGTTAATTAAAGCCCACCCGGGTGTCCCGGCCCTTTTCCTGGCTTAATTAATGATATTTTTAGGGTTTTTCTATAGCGAATTACACGATATTGTGTGTAGTCAGCTTTGCTTAAGTCGATGAGTGTTCGAAAATTTGTTATTTCAGAATTTAAGTAATAATGATTGACCAGAAAAATATGATGTTTTAATTTACACTAACTGTATCCTAGCAAAGATTATTGAAAAAGTTTTTGAAAAACAAAATTCAGAATGCTCAACTGCTGCTACAGGATAAGCTTAGTATCCTGGGTAGAGATATTTGTTGGGCACTCACTCCTCGAGATTATATTGAGAGCATCGCTAAGCTAGCCTCAAGGATGTTAGGTATGGCTGAACAAAGTGACATGATTTTTATGTGTCTTCTTTATAAGACCCAGGTTGCGTGGAATACTGTTCTCATCTTTTCTATGGATCGACGCAGAATTTGCCAGATACGGTTGCAACGGTGAGCAGTCTACATTATCGACAGCCTCAAATCCAATGAGTCCCTTAAGTCCCTGCAGTTGTGAAGAAATGTCACCTCTATGGCAGTCCTCTATCGCATTTAGAGTGTTCTGATAAAGTCTTCCAATAAGTTTTGTAGTAGCGTAACACTTTTCCCTTTCCCTTTTCTACAGGACAACACATGCTTGCCTGGCTGGAAGGCACCTGGAAGTATGATAGTTTGGAACGGTAGGCATACACTCTCAATCCAATTGGTGCGGCTCTTCCTTCCTGTACAAACCAGTCAAAACCTGGAACTCGTTACGCACGTGTTTCTCTCCTGCTATCTATGCTAGCTATGCTATATACAGGTCCTTTAAGCAGAACGTGAAAAAATATTTCACTAGGCCGCCATTTTGTGGAGTCATCAGACCGCGTTGTCTGCATTAACAATGAGTATGGTGACCACCACTCTTCGATTTTGTTCATCAAATCAAAAAAATTACAATTACATTAATATTTTGAACACTTGTCATGTATATGGTATTGTACTGTTTATTTCTTTCTTGATATCATTAGAATTATTAATCCAGAATTACTAACGAGCATATCATTTTGTTATTTGTGGCATGTAGACAACATTATAAAAATTCATGTCAATAATAATAATGTAACTCATTTAAATGTGATGTAAACAAATTATTAGCTTTAATACATTGAAAACAAAAAAATAATCTCTTCTTAGACCTAATCGACTTTTTTAGCGTGTCTATGGAATCGTCAACATATTCTGTAGAGCCGTGTTTATCGAAAATTTGTATACGAGTATAATACAGAAAACTACAATTAAAATGGAGTAGCTATCACAAGTTTGCATAACGTGGTCCATAGCTCATAAAGTTAAGTATACCCGAGTATCGGATATTGCATAAATAGAGGCGCATCGTGGGAATTGCTCTTTTCTGCATGAAACATTCATGATCACGGTACATATTTTACATCTCTGTTCGCATGTATTGAGCGTTGTCATGTACTTTGAACATTGGAAAGCTCTTTAAATAAACCTGTGGAAGTAATACTATGACATAAAGTGGCACATTAGTGTTTCATACCTGATATTTATTTTATGATTGCTTGTTTAGAATATGATACACTGATATTATAAATTGTTAATCAAAATCACTTATTACCAACTGCTGGAATTATGTCATGTTGTGGAGGTCTGGTGGCCTTTGCTCCACGTAAACATCTTTCAGCCGTATCTTAATACAGTTTGAGGAATTCGCAATTAGAATAAGAGAGTGACAGAACACTGGCAGGAAATAGGTTGTCTAAGACCAGGATGATTGGTACTCTTTAGGGGAAGCCTTTTTTCAGGATGATGGCAATGTATGTGTTTATCATAATACAAAGCCTAATACTCAGTTGGGGAAACAAAAATTCTGATAAAGCGTTACCTACGTAACGAGTAACCCTATACGTATTGTAATTAAATTTGTCAAAGTTTCAACAACTTTGGTTACGCAGTTACTGTTTCTATATGAAAACCTTAATAGAAATATGAATGGAGACAGGTGAAGACACTTAAAAGTTCACTCTTGTGCAAAGTTTATTGTTTTCAACAATTTAGATTTCCCACGTTCTCAGATAGCGTTATAACATCTCCAACTTGGAAGGTCGTTGTACAAGTCGAAAATTACAGACTATCACCGGGATCTCACAAATTGCCACGTTGCATTTTTCATGAGTCTTAGAGTATCGGGTAGTATGAATTGTTGATTTAATTATTGAGATAGCCCCTCACTTGGTATTTGAAGAACTGTTGGGGATCTTTTAAGTTAATCATGAATAATGATGGCTCAATGAGTGTGTTTAAGTGAAATGAAGCTGAAATGAAAGTAAGTATGAACAGGTAGAAAATTTTATTTTATTTAACTTATTGAGATTTTTATTTTCTGTATTTTTTTTATTTATTAAGGAACTTTTATGACATAAGAGTATGCTAGTGTCATCATACCTTAGCCTATGCTATAACTCTATAATCAAGTCAAAGCTTTTGATGAGCAAATATTCCAAACAAATCAAGTTCAACAATTGATGTTGAATTTCATAAACTGTTAAATAACATACCATTTTAGGATTTGATGAGTGATTCTAATCTTTACCAAAAGCTGATACCACTATGTCCCGTTTGTCGTTGTTTTGTTGAAAATAAAATCAATGTAATGTATCCTTTATTGCAATTATACAAAGCATCATACTATTGTACATTCTGTCTCTGTTACTGTTTTGAATTACAGTAGAGAAAATTAATTAACACAAATTAAAAAGTTTTAATTGTAATTACATTATTCTTTTTTTATTGTTACACAAACAATTGCACGCAAGTAGTACATTTTTTATTTTAATTTATCCCCAAACAACTGCCACACCCACATAGATTGATCATAGTACCTATTTAAACTCTTGATCCATGCGTAGAGAATCTGGAGTGAGTTAGGAAAACTTTCTACACAAGTATTGTTATTCCCATTAGTAAGTACATTAAAAGCTACTTCAAATCATGATGGCTATTCAATATTTGTATAAAGTGTTCACATTCACCTGTAGTTTGTTTATTGTAAGACCAAAATATGGTTTTATTATATCATCTCACCTAAATTTCGCACTCAAATGTAAAATGTGGAGCATTTAAAGTGTGAGCGTTGAGGTGCTACGAGCTAGCCGTTCCATACAGCATTTGTTTACTTACAAAAGATTTTCATTCTCAATATCATGTCCACTTTGAAAGTTCTAACAATTTTTTAAATTATCAACTAAAATAAGAGGAGTCAAAATTGTATAAAATCCTGTCTTCTCAATACTCTCATACAAAGTGATCCAACACAACCTTTATTTAATGCCTATACGTCGTTTAGTCCAGGTTGGACGGACAATCTAATTGGAGTAAGATAAATTACAGAAGGAACCCTTCTTCCAAGATCTAATTGGTGTGATTCGATTTTATTGAATAATTGTGGTCACAAAGAAATTTATTATCAATCAATCTATTTTTAAATCACGATTGGCTCAATTTTATCAAAAGTCGAACGCCCTACAAATATTATCGACAGTGTCCTTACTAACATATCTTAAATGATAATAATTGAAATGAAACAAATATTCTTAAGTATTTCAAATATGGCAGCTATTTTTTACACCTACCTTCCTGATTTTGACACGATTATCCTAGATAAACTAAAAATTATTAATCAAGAATTTCTATGTCATCAAAAGGAATTCGTTTACACAAGATCGGTTGATACTCCAACCGTACAGTAGACACCCAATTAAATATTAGCTGACATTAATTGAGAGGAAAATGCTTGCTTTGAATCTTTCGTGCATCAACTGGCGCGAGAATTAATTATGGGTTAAATTCATTCATCGTTTACTCTCAGCTGTACTCTCACATTTGAAGATTATTTACTTTACATAGATGACACGGCGATTATGTGTACTCACTTCTGATATTTGAAATGAATTACATTTTCATATTTCTAAGTGAAATTTTGTTGACGTGAAATGTACATTTTAATTTATAATGTCGTAGACCTCGAGGAAGCAGAGTGGCATGAAGTAAAATTAAGTTTATTAAGTTGAAGACACCTCACGAATTTTAAGTGAGTACCTGTAATAGAACAGTAGATCTATGTTAAGGAATATTTGTCAAAACGTTTTGCCAAATACATAAGCTAGATATCCAAAAGGTTCCACATGCCATAACTTTTGGTTAAATCGCACAACCGTCGTGTCGTGTTTTGAAGATTTATCATAGGAATTTAGTTAATAAAGTGGTTATTTTGAATCTTCACTTGTTAATTATACTAATATTATCAATGTGATTGTATGTTTGTTTGTCACGGTTTCACATGAAAACTACTCAACCAATCTTCATAAAATTTTGTGCACATATTCTTGAAGGTATTATAAGTATCATAAGATACTTTTTTTTGAAAAAATAATGTTTCTTTAAAATGATCTGTTACTAAACTTAATGTGGCAGACCAAATTCCACGCAAACGAAGCTGCGGGCAAAAGCTAGTAATTTATAAAAATAACACAGATAAAAATTTCAAACCGTCAGACTCAAAAAATAGCGATTTAAATAAACTGTGTAATACAATGTATACAAACTGTTTTTATTACCACACGAGGTACGCGTGTCTTTGCATAATTAACACCAAAGTAAGTAATGACTTACCTACCACCATTTAAACATTGATAATTTATATTGAATTTATTTATTTACATTCTTTAAGAAACATAATTTATTAAAATTATTTTGTAATTATTTGATTATTAAAATAATCAATTACTATTAATAAATTAATGCTGTCATACGAACTACCACGAGCGTATCGAGCTATGTTGTGTCTCATAATACTCGTAGACTCATTACATAGTTGAATATTTTTATATAACGCTCAAAACTATTAAAACTTATTTTGCTTAAATACTTTTAAACCAACCAATTATGATAAATAGCGTCAAAGATCCCGAATAATCTTTTTCTAGTATAACTTACACCATTTTATATTGAACGTTACTAAGATTGAAACACTAGATGATCCCTAACTATTAATAAAAAATTTTTAAATAATGTTAAAACAATTACTGACAAACTCACGTTGCTACGAAAAGAATCAATTTTCTCAAGATTTCAAGCGTGAAACTGTTAAAACTTTTAAAGACCTTTAGCCCAGTAAGACGTAAAAGTTAAAACTGTTTTCTGAATAAGTCTCGTGCTTTCATGAGACAAAGTAAGTATATAAAGCAATCACTGCAGTTGAAAAGTTGTAAGTATTCGTAAAATTAATCTACATTTAATTATGTAATGTATTTAATTCATTCAGGTTGAAGGTTAAGGAGAAGTTAGCCAAAAGTTTTTAATGAAATCTTGATAAAAAACTTGTACCTCAGTGTTTGGACGACGAAGAGCGTACAACACTAAAGCAGTCAGTTTATAACTAAATCTATATAACGCCTATCAATTACGTGATTCCAATAATTCCTGTTATACGATATAATATAATAATGTATTTCGTAATGTATCATATTACGATTGTCTATATTTTCATCGTTCCTAGATTAAATAGGGTACTTCTTTACTAGATAAAAGGTATGTTTAATTATTAGCTTACGTATTCTATGTACGTTAACAATTATTACATATATATACAGATAGATGGTGCACTTATAATCACATTTGGTGTAGCCCTTTCGGAATATCAGGCAATTCAGAAGTAGATAATATCTATTAACACGTTAACATTCTGGTGTATTGTATTTTTTTACTTGGAGAACAGTTTGTCTAAATTCGTATACTCTATGAGGCAAACGAGCCCTATTTAGTTATGTTTTCTTTGTGGACTTGTAGTCAAATGTCTAATAAATATAAAAATTGAAATATATGTATTGAGTCCTTATGTGCTAAGGTTTTAATTCCAATTCGTTTTGTTAATGATAATTATTTATATTGGTAGAAGATACACAATGACTTATCGGTACACACGCCCATACATACTGTTAAATATTGAACACGTAACATTCTTAAGACATACTTGTGTCAACATAAATATATGTGTTGATCGTTTATAAAACAGAATAGCTACATGGTTAAGTTAACAGATCTTGAATAAATAGATGGTCTTTGTCTAACTGGTTGTTGCAGTTAATCTACTAAACGGGTAGAACAATTTTCATGAGAATTTCGCTGAATAGAGCTGAGTTTATGTGGAGTAACTTAGGATATTTAAATTAAATAAGACGCATAGCTAATTGGTAACTCAAAGGTTTTTATAAGACAAGTCATAAAAAGCGTCGTAACTACCCGCAACACAAATTTTTGTCCAGAAAGGAGTTGGAAGCTGCTATTTGGTCAAATCAAAATAATATTAACTTCGTGCGGTACGGTTTAAGCGTACACTTTTCAGAATAGAATTTATTTATATGCAATGTTCAACGATTCAAAACCCTGTAACAAGTGCGTTAGTTCTCTTTAGACATTTATGATCATTAAAATGTATGTATGTTACGGGCCAAGAGGCCATTAGCGTTCGTTTATCAAACGCTAGCTAAATTCAAATTAGTGCGCTGACAGCAAAAGCATTGAGTTTATTACTTTGTTAGGTTGTTAGCTGTTGGCTTTTGGTTGTACTATAAGTTTGGATTCGACTTTATTAATTGTTACTTTCGTTGACATTTTATTCATCCCTGCTCTTTTTGTATAACCGCAACTTACTTATTATTTGTTAGCAATATTTTATACGTGTTTGGGCTTCAAATCATTTTTAAAAAAAATACGTTATATAAAATGTATTAGTTTGTTAAGTACTCTTTGGGAAGCGCTAACTAAAATTTAAACTAGTGAACTTATATATAACATTCCATACGAGAAATTTTTCGAAGGCTTTTATATTGATTATCGTAATATTTTCAAAATACAACTAAACAAAAGAAAACTTCGTTGTCATCAATAGTTTTTAACTGGACTGCTCGACATAGGCCTCGCTATAGAAGGGAGATTTTAGACTTAGGAGATTTTACCTTGAAAGACAACGCCCGCACTGGGAATAATTCTTTGTCACGACGGACTTTAAAAACATACAAGAAACAAACACAAAGAACACCCAGACTCACAATACTTAGCGAAGTAGAAAGCGACGTAGCGACCGCTTAAACCACAAGGAAACCACAGTCTAAGATACGAATAGACTGCACGGATGGCGTAGTGAACCACTTTCTATCGTTTTCTACTTCGCTGAGTGTTGAAGGTTCAAACCCCACATAGAACAACACTTTGTGTGATTCACAAAATGTTATTTTGCGTCTGGGTATTCTTTGTGTCCGTTTCATGTATTTTTGAAAGGCCTCCGTGACACAGACTTTATACTTAGAGCAGAAGTTATCTTTTAATGTTTAAAAAAGAGTTTTTAATGCAACTATTAACAGATATCAAAGTGACACATAAACTTACAAGTACAGAAACTTAATCCTCCTTAATGGATTACAATACACTGGTCTAATTTAATACCTGATTATATTCTCCAGAGAATGGAGTAAACTTATCGATATAACAGATATTGAAGTTCCACGCTGGGAATAGGGTTCTTAAGTATATGAAATACTAATCAATCAAGACATGAATATCAAGTCCGTATGGTTATGGATTAAGACTATACTAAGGATGGACTAAAAAAAATCTGCGCAAGACAGAAACATTGTAAAGAGAAGAAAAACTTTAAAACAAATGCTATCTGTACAAATTTGTCTGGCTAGCGAGGTGGTGGTAAACCTTTTTACTCAGGAGAAGCCTATGGCCAGAAGTGTTCTAATAAAGGCTATCGACTTGAGGTGTGATATTTGATACGTATCTTATCTTATCTTGAGGAAAACAAAGCACCCGACATACGTCAGTTACCTTTGTAGATTATCAATCTGAATGAAGTCCCTACATATTGACTACAGACAAGGTAATTTCTGCAGAAAATGTAAGACAGTAATAAGAGTTTACGGTTTCCATTCATATGTACTGGACAAGATTTCTTACAATAGGCCAGTACCGGGCATCAGGAGTAACTTTTCCGATACTAGAAAATTAATAAAGAAAATTTGTGTCAAAATATAAATAGCCTGATGACAGTGGAGAAAATAGCTGTCAATCAAACAGAACGCAAAAATATGGTATGAAAAGAAAAGGTGTCAAAAGTCTGACAGGAGGTCACCGTGTCACTCTCTTCTAAAAATGCCTTCTCACTAGGTTCGATAGTGGCTACAAAGAATAATGTTTTCTCAAGTCTATAAATGTTTAGCCATTTAGTTTTAACATGTGAACAAAAGTAGAAAAAATAATAATGTTAACACATTTTACCTTTAGACGAAACGTACCATATTACAAAATTTTGCATATCAAGAAAACTAGCTTTATTTAAAAAACATCAACTGTGTAAAAACAAAATAAAAAAAAATCTCTAAATTTGATTGTTGTGCAACGAGAATCTCTTGGAAGAGAATGATGTAGATTTCTAAATTATTAATTACTTGTCTGTTAAATAATGATAGTTTAACTTGATTATCGATATATATATATATATATATATAAATATGTATTTCAAAATGTAAAATAATGTAGGTACTGAAATCCAAAACTTAAGCCAATACTTTCTTTTCCAGGAGAGGTTTATGTTTAGCCGTGGATAACTAAAGCCAGTTGATGATGTTCATTACAGAAGTACCCTTTAAACATGGTTTAATATTTTACATCTTTTGATAAAATATAAATTACGTAAATGCTGAAACATACAAACAATATAAATGAAAACAAAGTCCGATTCGCGCACCCGTGGATCACAAAGAGTGTTATTAAAAATTAGCCATCCAGTCTACCACATGCTAAACTCAGTCCTATGCAAATGTACATCATTTGCGATACACATCAAGTCATTTTATTCAGAACAAATACATTACATCATAAAAAACATGTTTTATTATTATTTTCTTTATTTCATTATATACACTTATTTATTACATTTTTAAATATATAAAAAGTAGAAAATACACATTTAAAAATATAAAAAATAGTAGTAGACCACCGACATCGGGTACAGGGATCAAGACACCGGTGGTTAGGGCTCCAAAGACAGGAACCTCCTCACAATACGGGCCGTGTCAAGGAGGACTGCCTTCTGCATCAGACCCTTGATCCAACCTTCTAACGCGAGACTCTTAAGGTGTTGGTCGAGGCTCTTCGCTATCAATCCATGAACAGATATGATTATCGGAACAATAATCACCGAATCCACATTCCACATGTCGGCAATCTCGTGAGACAGATTCAAATACTTCAATTGTTTTTCTTTTTCAACTTTCACGAGATTCTCGTCCTGAGGAACGGCGATATCGACAATCATTGCGCGGCGCTCTAATCGATCTATCACCACAATATCAGGCTTATTGGCAACAATAGTCCTATCTGTGATAATAGATCGATCCCAATATAACGTAGCACGACCGTTCTCGAGAACTGGGTCGGGCACATACCTGTAGTAAGGTACTTCAAAATTGACAAGTTAGTATTTAAGGGCAAGTTGTTGGTTTACGATCCTGGCTACTTGGTTGTGCCTGTGCAAATACTCACCGTTAGCAAGACGAGAACAACCGGAAATAATATGCCTAATAGATTCTCCAGGACGGTGGCAAGCCCGACAGATGTCAACCGTACTATCTTTCAGGATATACTTCCGGTAGTTATTTGTCATGATAACTTCGTCCATAATTGCCAACAAAACCTTCGGTTTCTCCGAAGAGATCACCATACCGTAGCCAAGACGTTGACGCTTTAAAGTCTATATCAGACCCGTGTAGGGCCCGATAAAATCGGCCATGAAGTTCTTTACCCTTCCATACTTCCTTGCGATCAGTAGTACTAAGTACTACAGGTTTGCGCCAATTCTCTTTAGCCAGAGCGAGCGGGGTAAAACCAGTATCCACTGCAACTACATTGCGATGCAGTCCCGCATTCGTCTGTAGAAAATATTCTCTGAGATTATATATCTCGCGATTGTGTAGAGTCTTGATATTTAATAGACCACGACCTCCAAACTTTCGCGGAATATATTTACAATCTCATAACCGATGAACGTGGGTGGTGCATGCGGAATGCAGTCAGCAATGTACGCACTCTCCTGTCAAGGGCATCCAATTCGGTCTGAGTCCATCTAAGTACACCAAAGGAATACATCAGAACCAGCATGACCCAACTGTTATAGGCTCGCACCTTGTTACCGCCTGATAAAAGACTTTTAAGTACTTTTTTTAGGCGTCCAAAGAAGCGTTCCTGTAACATTTGTTTCACGCCAGATTCTGGTATTCAAAAGGACTGTGAAAAACCTAGATACTTGTAGGTTTCGGTGGCAGACAGAGATCTGAGTTTTGTTGAATCTGAAAGTTCCATTCCTTCAGATTCAACAATCACGCCCTTCTTTACATACATGACTGCACACTTGTCTACACCAAATTCCAATTTGATAGAATTACTAAAGTTTTCAGTGACTCTTAGTAACGCCATCAATTGTAATTTTGTGGAGGCTAGTAATTTCAAATCATCCATATAAAGAAGGTGAGATATAACTTGATCATCTTTCTACAACCGATAGCCTAATCCTGAACCCTCTAACAGAGTGCTGAGAGGGTTCAAAGCTAGACAAAACCACAAGAGACTCAGACTGTCACCTTGAAATATACCTCGCTCGATCTTTATAAGTATGTCATTTATCGCAGTCTGCCGACATCCTGGATAGCGAAATGTTGTTTTCCATTGACTCATACATGACCTTAAGAAAGTGCACAGAGTTGCATCAATTTCATACAACTCTAGCACTTTCAAAAGCCAGGTATGTGGAACTGAATCGTAAGCATTCTTATAATCTATCCAACATGTCGCCAGACTCTTACGACTACGACGCACCTGTTGGCTAATGGTCCTGTCTATAATAAGGAGCTCTTTAGTGCCACGGGCCCCACTTCTACATCCATTTTGAGAAATAGAGAGTACCGAATTATTATTATTATTGTTCAACTTCGATTTGTCTCCCTGTTTAGAGGGGTAATATACGAGTCATGGGGGCCTAAACCAAGCATGATATGTTAGATAGAGTAGATAGACGATATAGATGAAGATATTAGAAATTTACGAGTAATTCGGCAGGTACTGAGTATGGTGGCTTTTTGGAGCAGATGAAAGGAATGTGAAGGCATGTGAAGTAATTCAGGATTTTGAGTGAGAGTTTTAGGTACTATGCCTGTTGATGATAAAACTATTGGAACTATGTGTACTATGTCAGCTTTCCATTGTGTTTTTAATTCTATTGCAAAGTCTTGGTCTGATTTTATCGTGAACGGTTATATCTGGACGGTTGTAATGTATGGTTTTATCTGTTATAATTGTAATTGTTCTTATTATTATTTTTTTCTTGCATTTCTGCGGTTTATAACTACACACTTGTAATATGGATGTCGCTTCGCAAAATTGGTCTGACTTACCAAATTGTGACTCACATAGGTAGATTTAATTTTAAGATCTTCGATTTTTTGAGGTTCCTACCACACGTCACTTAATAACTATTGTTCTAATAATAATAACGTCAATCATTATCAGTATATCAACAGGTTTGAGAATATAACTCTTAGGTTATAATATGGCTATAATGATAAAAAAGAATACAGTGAAGCGTTCAACATTAAGTATTAAACAGAAACTACTATGTGCTATGACTGTTTTCGATAACAATGTAAACTACATTTAAAATAACTTGTTTGAGTTCTTAAGAAAGCACCTGAGACTAAATAACCGCTTTCACGGTTTTATCGGTAGATTAGAGTTTAGTTCTGAAGTTGTAAATTGTACTGTCAAAGTTTGTAAAAACAATTGAACTAGACATAATAAACAAACTGGTAATTTATCATTTCAGAAAAGTTAACGGGCGAATAAAATAGAAGTATTTATTTAAAAACAAACTGTGTAACTTAGAGGGCGTTTGTTAAAATAAAAATATATTTTGTGGACTTATATATTCTTTTATTTTACTACGGGGGGAATGCTTTTCGCACCACACCCTCCGTAGGGGGACGAAGGGCGTGTGTAGGACTCCCGGAGAACCGGTCTACCCACTAAACCCCGTGACGGCCTACCTCGGCAGTCGGGAGGAACTCCAGGAACGTGTTAGCGGCTTCTGGAGTCCTCCATGCTGTACCTCATAATTGAGGTACTACCTGGGCACTTCATGCCCCAGAGCGAGACGCTGTTGCGCCTCTCATTGCTCTACGCAGTAAGAGGCAGAATAGCGCCACGCTCCAGACGACACAACCTGGCCGCATCGGAGAGTGACCTGTCTTGGGTCGTTTACAGCGGTCACATCGCCCCAAGATATGGTCGCAGCGACCCTTAGGTGGCGATTAGGGAACTAGCGACCTCTACCGTGTCCCCTTCATCACCTCGCACGATCCGTATCTCCATCGCTGCAGGCTTCTGAGTAGAGCCTGGCAGTGAAAGACACTCGCCAGGTCATTAAACAAGATGGATGCCCCACAGAAGACCATGAACCTAATAACCCCCATGTAGAGGTGGCGAAATTCTTCCCGTGGTCCCCTGAGATTGGGAAGCAGATGATATAGTGCACCTGCTACCCATATATATACCTAATCCTAGAAGACATCTTGATTCACCTGCGATTATCCTGATAGATTTTTTATTTTAAGAGCCTTTTCAAGTGACTCTGCTCTGCTCGATGGCAAGCATGAATAGAATCCAAGAGTTGTGGTCACCATACTAATTGTAAATGCAAATAATGCAGTATGGTGACCTTCACTATAGCGACCTAGTAAGATGTTTTTTATGCCCCGCTTGGGGACGTAAAAGGCAAGACGGTCATCGTGGCATTGTATTGCACACGCTTACTCAGATAACTGTCACTCCTGCGTCAATAGACTTCCGGTCTCGCACTCACCAACGAAACACAACAGCATGGACGCTGTGGCTTTAGGTTGATCTTCTGTGATCGGGTAGCACTATCCAGGTCGGGCCGGCCCGTTCATGCTGAAACCAGCGTGGCTCTACTACCTCTGCGTGGCTCTACTACCTCTAAACATATACTTCATTATTTTCAACATATGTTTGATAGCTGGTATTAAAATATTACATAATTCTATTTCAGCCCTTTAGTCTGTATAACGATATGAACCTACATATATTCAATACCATCTCAAAAAACGTTTGAAACCTGATGAAGTTTACTTTTTTTTTCTGGATTACAAAAAGCGAACTAACATTGTTCAACAAATAGTGTAAGCGCCGCCAGGAACTTGACAAAGTATTTCCGATTCGAATTCAATTTATTCAGAGTACACTCCAAATGTTTATTCGTTCACAAGGGGGACCTTAACACCAGAATCTTTCACTTCTTTTAGACAAATTCCAGTACAACGTCTCTTTTGTTGTGTATTCTTTGTAAAGGACAAGGCGTGAGACATCCCGCTTTGTTCAAATTTAATGATATTTCAGATGATTCTTATAACGTAGATTGAATGGACTTACCTATTCAGACGAAGGAGTCGCGTATTACCTGTAACATAAATGATTCTAGTTTAAGTAACTGTGTACAAGAATAATGTGAATTTAACTTTAATTGATAATTATTTAGGTTACAATTTCCAGTAGCCTAACTACAATTGTGTAATTCTTCATGCCTGTGGGAGTTTAAATGTTCGTCACTTTGGGACAGATTTGGTACAAATAAAATAGTTTACTTTTCATCAAGTATTTGTGCCCAAGCCCCTTGTATTTTATCACAAACTAATATTATTGCCAAACTTCTATAACAGACAAACTTATATATACTTTTAACCAATTTCCATATTGTCTTCTATTTATCTGAATTTTGTGTTCTTGTAGATTACCTAGACACAGATAATACGTAGGCTAATCTAAATTCGGAATATGCTATACTAGTAAATCTTCTTTCTGGCAAAATTGAATTGATCCTTAATAGTAGATAAGTTTTATTATATAGTATTTCTGATAGATTTATGAACATTATATAATCTTTCTTATTATTTACTAGCTTTGCCCGTGATGAAATCCAAAGGTACGTATAGAACTAATATACAGTTTTTATTTATTATTTTTTTAATAGACCACCAACAGCTCACATACTATTACAGGTGGACATGCCTTGGACCACAATAACTCGCAATAACAATTTAAAAAAAAAAGAAAACATTGTGAAAACAAAAATATTGTTATACGTACGTTATAACAAAAAAGAAACAGACAAATCAAACACAGCATAAGCTTACACTGTATGAAACCAACACAGTTCTCTCGATTCGTGGCACGGATGTTAAGTTAATGTCGATTATATTGGCATAAGGTTTAAAAGCGTTAAATAATCAGGCTATAGAACAATGTGATTTAAGAATCGTATGTCGTTTATGTCTACAAAAATATTCTCGTCTAGTACCAAGACCAAGCATTAAATCTAGGAATGTTGAGGCCAATCCTGCTGAGTAACTCGGGAACTATATGTGAAGTTGCACCATCCACATTTACTTTAACTTTTTAATGACTGCTCCACTTATGTGAAAATAATTATAATGTTCACAGGATTTCTCAATAGGCAGGCAAAGCTAAAACATTTTTGGAATGGAAACATTGCTTGGCGAGATAAGCTTAAAACGCGTTTAAATTTAGTTATTCTTAGGTTTTCAGTTTTGTAATACCTTCTTTGTGCGTGTACAAAACTGCGTCATTCCGTCACGCCACCAGATATTTTGGCGAGGTAGTGTGTTGGAAACGAATCAGCTAAAACCACACATTCATTCTTTATTTTTATTCTCATTTTTTACCTTCATTATTTTTCTTTAGCTTCTGGCCTAGAAATAAATCGCAGAATAAAACCCCTGTCTTACAGGGGACTTAATAAACATACATAAAACCAACATAAAAATACCCAGACTGCGAACAACAATTGGTGAATCACGCAAGGTGTTGTCCCATGTGGGGTTTAAGCCAGCACAACACTCAGCACCATAGAAATCAACGTGGTGACTGCTTAAACCACACACCATCCCTACAGTCAACTTTGTAACACCTTCTCCTAACATAGATAACAATTTCTATACTGGAAAGGAAAAAAAATTGGAAAAGATTCTGTATCCGTTACCTTGACCCTTATATGATTTGTTACAAATTGTGAAACAGCCCTAAGATTAAGTTATAAATTTTCATTTTAGGTTAAAATACTGCGCCACAGCGTTTCTACAAATGTAACAATTTATCGAATTCTCTTCCAAAAGATATTGTGACAAAAACCAAGAAAAGAATTCTCTGTGGTCTAGTCATGCGGAAGGGATGAATGAAAAGCGATTAACGAAAAGGTTTTATCGAGCGAATGTGACAGGAAATCGCCGAGAAGAGCCTTTAAAAGGGCAACACTGACCAAATGGATAACGTCCTTCAAAAAGTCAGGTACGACTTTACGGAAGCCTATTGCGGTTATCATGAAATATTAAACACGTAATCAAAAGTGGCCGAGATTAATTATAAAATAGCCTTCTAATTGCTCGGTTTTATAACTATTACTACACACTTTTTGTACGATTTGTAATAGAAGATTATAATTTAATAATAAAATTTTTATAAAATCCAAAGTAAAACACAGCTTAATGTGGTTTGTATATCTTTTTCATATCTTATCTTATCTTGGCAATCTTTTTCAGGTAATCGTGGACCATATACACACCATTATCATCATGAGATTTCTTAATGCAAACTGATGGAAAGTTTCATTAAACTTTACGTATCATAATTTAAGAAGCCATATTTTAGTTCATTGTCAATAAATATTCAAACAAAGCCTATGACAACAAAATAAATGATGTCAGAATATCTATTTTACTTAGATACGTATAATGAATACAGGAATGTGTGTTAAGATTCGGGTTTTCATCCGATCAGTTTTAGCTGTACATTCATATAACAAAAAACTACCTTCAAAAATGGTAATACTTCAAATTTCTCTTTCTTTTTTTAAAAATACCACTACCGCTGCATCTGTTAAGGCCACATTCATGAAATGGTCACAAAACACACAGCCGAAACAACAATCGTGTAGATAAAACAATGTTCAGCACAGAATCCATCGAGGTGACCTATTATACCACAATAACATCTATACAGTCAAATTTTATAATATTTAATGGCATAAACAATATTAAAAAACCATGGTTGGCTGTTCCACAGTTCTAATGCGATTCTTATTGTCCAAATTGTTTGTCATCCCCGAGAATGAAAAATGTACAATTTTACTTTTTGCGTACACGTGATTCATATTATATTAAATGGAAATTATTATATTTATCTTCAAAGTTCGTTTTGAAAACCTCAATTCATCGTCGTGTGGTAACTTTTCTTTAATAATCCATAATATTGTAGTAGTAACATAAATATCAACTGTAAAGAAAATAGTGAGTATACGTATTTTAATATGACTATCAAGACAGAAACATTTAGTCCTCTTGTTTGTTAATGTTATTTAATATTGTTATTGATATTGGTTCAGTCATACTGTTACGAACACGATTTGAATTTACTGGTGAGTCAGAAATGTATGTAAGTTAAGTACGTATTTATATAAGTTTATGTGTTTGTACGTACTTACGTACGTACGTGAATTGCTCAAATGATATTTGTATAAGCTAAAGTTAATAGTTTGCCGTGAGGTGATGGATTAAGAATACTAAGTTTCAGCACCTCTATTCATCCCCTGGGTATTGTAAGAGGCGATTATGGGAGAAAATTATATACGATAACATCATTCCAAAAATAAGGCATACTTGATACAAGTCTTATACCAACCCGTCTGGCCAGCGTGGTATAGTAGACCAAAACTTTCTTTTTAACCTACCTATTTGTCATTTTGTCTGTATCATCCAACAAGTTAAGAATGCCTTAGGGATTAAGTTTGTCAATACGTCAAATATTCATAATGTGAAAGAAAATGTAATGACTATCCTACATTTTCTAAGACTTTCAGTAACAAATTCAATGCCCAATAAAGTAATTAGTATGATTTTTATTTCATTGAAGGACCTGCCAAAGTGACCCTACTGTGTTTGAACGAAAGCATGAATAGAATCCATAAGTTGTTTTCATCATACTCATTGCCAATGCAGACACTGCAGTATAGTGACGCACCATATGGCGGTCTAGTGAGAAGCTTCTTCCATGTCCCGCTTGAGGACCTAAAAGGTATCACTTGCTCATACATGCACTTACCACGATAAATATCACCCCTGCATCAATAGGCCTCCGGTCTCGCACTCACCAACGAAACACGACAGCAAGGACGCTGTCGCTTTAGGTTGGTCTTCTTCGAAAGGGTAATACTGCCCCGGTCGAGTTGGCCCTTTGGTGCTGAAACCAGCGTGGCTCTACTGTCTACAAACTTTTTTAATTGTTCCACATTCTATGATATCCTCCTAAAACTGTGTATACAAAGAAGGTTTTTACCTGATTCATTTGCTTCAGCGAAACGTCAGGGGCAATTAGAAGACTATAAATGAGTTTTATTTACACTGTATCGTTTACGATTTTTTCAGTATAATGTTAGCATAAAATATGTTAATGGCTCATAAAGATACGTAATAATAAAGTACTTACAAGAACGATAATATTTTCTACCTGTTACGCTAGAATACCAATAAGAAATGAGTAATGAAATTGAACGTGTGTAAAAATGACAAAAATAGTGTGATAGGGCTTATTGTTATCATCTTGATAGTATTGGAATAAAGTAAGTACATGTTAAGTCTCGGAATGTTCTATATTCATCCATTTAGAATAGTATACTACAAATAGTGATGCGCGAGCCTCTTGACCGAAACGACGAACATCCGGCATTCGTATATTGACAAATTTAAACCTACATCAGAAAGGTGTAATGTCGAAACACCGGGGATATTTCTTTATATAGATTGTGGGCCATGATAGTTCACTAGTGCGTGCATAAATATAGGTGCACTTTTCTCACTCTCACATCACGAGGCACTCTTCGAGGGACGGCGCTTAAGAACCCAATTTCCCAACTCCGGGCTGTAATTAAGCATCTCTATACTTAGAAAAACTCAAAGACGCTTTTTGGCCCGATCGACAGTTGCAAACGCTAACCGCCAGACCAAAGACGCAGTTGAGAAATTTTATGGTTAATATGTGAATATACTGTATATGTGTATGTATATATGTGTAATAAAATAATACACAATTGCAGTATAAGTTATACTTACTGTGATAGTATTATCATATTACGTTATTTAGAATTTACAATTATTGTTACATCAATGCAACAATATATTCTTAGCCGTTGGCAACACGTGGATGTGTTTAGACAACAAAAAAGGGGCGAAACTTAAAGAACAGATTCGTAAGCGACCCTTGTGCAAGTATGGACGAAGGATCTATTGCACTCTTTACACGAATTCCTTGGAAAGGGCTCTTAACAGACCTCTTTGGACTTCGGTGCCCGCGACATCTGGTATACATTTACGTGAGTGATGAATGCCTTAGAGCTTGATAAAAATTGTAAATAAAAAAAGCGGTAGGTAGCGGGGCGCGAGCTGAGATAAAACGACAGGGTTTGAGGCAGTCGTAAGAGTCCTGAGTGAGGGGTCAGTGAGGGTGCAGGATGAAGGCAGGACGTTCGTGAAAGCTGAGCACGGCCGGTAGTGTGGGTTACCATTACGTTGAGTAAGTTAGCATACATAACGCTGAAGTAGCTAGGTAAGTCTTTGTTGTCTATTATTTCGTAGGATAATGATTTATATGTATTTATATCCCGGTCTGAGTATAGTAATAATCGTTGAATAATTAGATGTAATCTTTCTGTTATTTCTCCCTAAGTATTACTGTTGGTACCTTTGGTAGAGATAATGAGCAGAACTCTTTATAAATCTCTGCAGTGTGGAGAGCTAATTTATAACCGAATGATTCTATCCGGTTGATTACCGGATAGGCTCCGTTACACGATTATATCTTGGTGATCTGTCGCTGTGGTGTATTTATATTGTAGTTACAGCGTGTGTGGGTGCAGGCGGTGTGCTTGAGTACTAGGAGTCTTAAGGGGCGGATGCACAGGGGTCAGTAGGCGGGTTAACTCATATAGCGGGTTGAGTGTACAGGAAACCGATGGGTTGGAGTCCCACGTCGGGGCGGAGGCGCGAAAGCGCTAGCTTTGGTCGTATACAGCTGAATACACCTGTCAAAGCGAGTTATAGGTTTTGACTTAGCGTTCCGGACCCCCTCGAGTTAAAGTCAGTTAATTCACCTAAATCTTAAGTGCACAACGGATAGAAGAGTGATCAGCACAACCAATAGAAATGTATTTTATTGTTTCATAATCTCTCATATTGATTCTCTCTTGTCGCGGTTTCCTATTATTTATAGTGAATCGCTATATGCCAGTGGGAGAATGTCCAGTCCGGTGTCGAGTTCTACAGTCCACATTGGAGGTGCTGGTTTGTAGAATAATAACTCATTAAATAACCAAAAAATTACTATACTCGCACTAGGGTTCAAGGATGAACCATCACACTTTCTGGTCAATAACACGAAATAATATATGACATAATCAATTCAGGTAGAAATTACACCTAGAATATCTCGTGCTAACATAACTGTATTTGAACGAGGTATTAATAGACATGTCGATAAAATTAAAGTGGGTGTCTCGAAAGATTGACAGATTATTTATTATAATTATATTAATATTTTATCAGATTTTGTTTAAACACACATACTTATTAATTAGTGTAGATTGTCAATACACAATTTAGAAGAGCGCACCATTATATACGAGGACTGAAATAGTGTTCTAACCGCCTTGGCCTTGGCCACAATTACCTCATTGGATTTGAAGGCGGAGGCGCACTAACTAGTGCCTCATACCGCCCTGAGTGTGGCCGCAGGTGGACGAGACGGATTTTTTATACCACTCGCTACGTGGCCAGACACGAGGAGGCAACATCAGTGTGTACGTATGTCGCCTAAATAGAGTTTACCCGTAGATGATGCCCGCGCGTACGTACGTCGCCTAAATAGAGTTTACCCGTAGATGGTGCTCGCGCCAGTGCGGGCGAACAGCAGTTCCCAGATCCCTCCTATTCCATGCACAGAGTGGCACTCAGTGTGGTTTTAGTCAGTCGGATTCTGACGCACGACACGCCATCCCGTTGCAAACTCCGGTGGAATGACCTGAAGTGGTTTCCACACAAAAAAAAACCGTACATAAAACGCTCCTTTGCTTTTAAAATGTATTTAAAAATTAACCTTAAAACAATGGAGTAGAGTTGAAAATCAGGTAGCAATTCTTGATTTAGTTTCATTTTATTTGAATAAGGTTAATGTTTTATTTATATGTTAAGTGCTTGAGAATTTTGTTTACCGCTCAATTGGAGTTGATCCTAGGTTATATTTAGAGTAGTAATATTTCAGTGGTCCTTATCGCGCTACCAATGGTTTCCCCAGAAATAAGGAACGGTGACATTGATCTGTGATGCGGTGGTATCACGTTGTTGTAACTAACGCGTTTCTGACGAAGCATCGCTCGCCCACTGTCCAATTTAAACTGAACAATAACATTTTAATATGTTACAATGAGGACATCTCCAAACCGCAACTCTCATTAAACTGGCTGACCGACCAACTAACCAATAAGTTTACTCGTCGAACTGCACGAGGGTATTACGAAACCCACATTTACAAACCATAGCAATGCTCCATCCTTTTCCATCTAGGTAGGCCATCTCTGATCTCTCACTCTGACAGTTTCAACAGACAAATTCAAGCTCACCGCACAGTACTACATACGTTTTCAGTGATTTAGGATGCATCGTTTTACACAATTAATCGTGCATGATTGTCTGTGCGAATAATAGTCAGCCTTATGCGCGATTTATGTGACTATCTGGCTCTGTAGAGCTTTATCTGTAGAAATTTCTAGATTACAGGCTGTGTAGCTTCATTCACACAAGATTGTGCGTGTAGATTTTTAGTAGTGATACTGAAAATATTATGAGTTAGAATTTCATTAAATTCATAGATTAATGATAAAATAAATAAATATTTTATAACAATTAAATTAGGCGGTTGGTGATTTTGTCTGTTACTGCTTCAAATATTTTCAAATATATTGGTTCTGGTTATGCACCATCATTATGAACCTGTACCTCGTGAGACTTTGCTTTTTGCTGTAAGGAAGTAGCATAACTCTAAAGTTCTATAGTTTATAGAAAACTCAAACAGACATTTTTTAGGACAAATATCACAATAATATTGAATTACAAACTTAAATAATCTCAAAACAATTATGATTTTTGAAACAGACTCAAAATAACAATTTGTGTATCACACTACGTGTTGTTCCAAGTGGAAATCGAACCCACAACACTCAGCACAGTAGGAAGAGCTGAAGTGACCGCTTAAACATAGTAATTTTAAACATTTAAATCCGTTTTGTTAACGTTATAAAATCCTAATTTATTCCAAGTTACAACACCTGCATTCAACAGTAACAGTTGTTGCGTCAACAATGAAATAGAGCCAATTAAATATAAATGAATTTGTATTAACATCAGTAATGCGAAATTTATGATTAATGAAAATGTTACCGAAGAACTTCGCTTTTAGCTAAATATTTTATCAAAATTACAGTTTAATTAGTTTAGAATATTTCTAAACAATGTCGATTATAAAGAACTGAGTTTAGCAAAAAGTTTTTTTAAAACGACCGTTTCAATATTCAATATAAATAATAAAATAAAACCATAATTAAATGGTAAACAAATTGAATACTTTCAGTTACATTAAAGTATTTAATTAGAGTTTACGATCCTGATATCAATTTTGAGGAAAGATTAAGAAGCCTTCCCGGCAAAGAGACTTAACAAAGTAAATGATTGGTTTTGAAGTATGGATTGCATCTTTTTCTACTTCACTTTCTCGGCATTATACTTTTATACTTTTAAAAAAAAATTTCTTTTTCTTATTTTATAATTATTTTTACACAATAATTATTATTGATGTTTTTTTTAATTTGTTGTAAATCTGTACTAAGTTGGTAGTCCTGTAAGTTATATAGAAAAGCTTTTGTTATGCGTGTAAAAGATTAGGTAGATGAAAGTCAACTAAGTATATCTTTGTTTCCTGAATTTGCTATACATAATCATTATATAGCATTAATCATTGTGGGTGCACAGGATTCCCACCAAGAATCGAGGGTCCCAAGTCAGATGAGGTTTTGACGACGAAACAAAACATGCCCATTAGCGGCATTATGTGGGACCAAAACACTAGCGAAAAGTGGACATTTAACATGCCTCTGCCTACCCCTCCGGAGAAAGAAACGTAATTTTATGTACGAGTGTAATTATAGGTATGCATAATTATTTATATAGGTTATATAAATCCTTCTATTAGTGAATATGAGAGATAAGGAGCACGCTACTTCGTAAATCGTAATATATGAATAAAATTTATTTTCAAGCATATTATTATGATAAGTGGACTAACCCTTCTGCAGACAAAAGTCCTTCAAAAGCACGAAGATTGAAGACTCTTCTATTGAAAGACCGACTAACCGAGAGGCGCGTTGAAAATAATTGTGTGATTATGACAAAAGATTTGCCCGATAGCACTTTGGTGTTAACTTCGTAACAATTTAAATACTGGAAAAGAATACAAATATAAAATAAAGTTATTATATTTGTATTTCTTTTAACAAAGTTTATTATAACAAATGCTCGTGAATTTTTTTTAATAGGAATATTCCTGTATTGCGAACGACTTTACAAACGTATTTGAAACGGACACAAAGAATACCCTGACAGACAAATTATTGCTTATGTAAGGTGTTTTCCCATGAGGGGTTTGAGGGGAACCCAGAACCCTTAGAGCGACGTAGAAAGCGACGAGGCCACCGTTTAAAACACTATACCATCCGTACAGTCAAGCATAGCAATACCTAATAAAAACAAAATAATGTACATGTATTCTTGTATGCATAAGATTTATTATATTTTCTCACGATGAATCATAATCTCCTAGCCTACATTATTTCTAAGATTATAATAAAGAGATATATTATTTGGCGTAGGCTAATAATTCAACTGATTTTATCTGAATATTAATTTTTCGGACCTTCAAAAGTCTGAGGACAAACTGCGTGCTTCGAACTTAACGAGTTGTCAGTACTTTTGTTGTCAACGACACTTTGACCCAACACTGATATCGAACTCGAGACCTCTTGATTGACAGTCACATACATTTTATTACTTTTTTGAGTGATTCATAATATTTATTTTCAACTTGTGATAAAGTAATCAAATAGCAAACTCTTTATTAAATTCTACATTTGCCAAACAAACACCTAAAAGTGTCAATATTCAACAATATAAACGTCCCTGAATAATACTTTTTATTGAAGACTGCTCGTAAAAAAGCGCGTCAAATGGCCGAGGGAATCTGGCCGTATCGCATCAACTTTTTTCTTTATATCCCTATCTTTACTAAACATATGATAGCTATCCCCTCCGTAGAGTTTTCAGATTTAGATCAGTAGATATTACATGATGTGCCAACGACTTGACAGGAGTATAGACGCATTCTTTATATTCCCGTAAAAGATATATTTTTTAGCCATAAGTACAGTTAGTTGAGATATTAATAGCCTAACTCTGGATCTCTTACAAATACGAATGTCAGAAATTATTATAATATTGAATAAAATATATGTGTAAAACTGACTACTAATAAGTGTTAATTCAACGTTACAAATATCATATAATACATGTGTCAGCCATGAAGGTAACAGTCTTTCACCATTCTACCAGTAACCAGGTCTACCGACCAAAAGCCAATGACTCGGACGGACGGATGGATGGACTCAACGGAGATTTCAAAAATCTCAAACATACCCATTGACGACGTATGAAAATGAAGAATATTTCACTATAATATCACTACTAAAAAGTTAAGTGTCCGCTCTGCACAATCAGATATTCTTAAAACATGTATTAGTGTTTTGGATATTTCTTTGTATAAAATAAGCATTCCTATTTAGGATTAGCATTGGCAAGAGTTGAATTTTTTAGACATCCTTAACAAGGACTTAGAGAAAAAGAAACTAAAATAAATAGATCTGTGCCACGCACAGCTTTGCACCATCCAAAGATTGACAGAAAGAAAATCCCTACACCAAAGTTCGCTTTATGTAAAGTCTTTGCTAGAAATATTAATCATAATTAGACAAATTAATTCTTATTCAAAAGTAAATTGAAAATATATACAAATAAAAAAAATAAATATATAAATATATCGTTGACTGTCACGCCTTTTAAGTCCCCAAGTGGGACGTGAAAAAGCGATTCTCACTAGGCCGTCATAGTGTGGGTCACCATACTGCATTGTCTGCATTTGCAATGAGTATAGTGACCACAACTCTTGGATTCTATTCATGCTTTTCATCAGGCAGAGTCACTTTGGCAGGCTGTTAATTTACAAAAAAAAATATAGAAAAAACTAAATCGAATCGTGAATAATTTAAAATTCACTTTTTAATTTAATTAAAAGAAGACGAGATCACAAGGGAACCAGACTTTTATCATCCAATGCAGCTGTCGTCATAAAACAAGTCCAAATGTTATGTACAAAAAGATATCAAACTCATTTAATTTTCCGCCAAAACAGAGTAATGACCAAGAGGGGTCTCTTTAATAAGACTGACGAGATTTTCTTCTGATTTTATTGCCTACTCCTGCGAGTAAATCGCTCGTTTAGATGTAACGACCGACGATTTACAGATCTTTTCATGGCTTCTCCTAATTTTCTTTGAGTTTTTAAGACGAAAATAGTTCGTGTTCATTGTCTCGTCACGTTTATTTGTTTAAGTTCTGAAACATTGTCATTTAGGTGTAAATTACTTTCAACTTAATTAAATCTTCTGCTATTGGACTGAAATTATCTCGAGTTATGTCAATATTTCGAATATATTCTTTACGAGAATAAAGTTTCATGAATCCGATATTTATAAAGTACGAATAAATAATTTTCCTCACTCGGAGAATAGTCTCGTGAAAATGTGAAAAGATTTACTCCAGCACTATGCATCGACGCGTTAAATCGCGTGATCCCATTTAGAGGTTACTTTTGAGTCCAGCACTAGTCGAACATTCCTATCAGTATGTTATAAAAATGTTATGTTGATTTGTCTATGCTACAAAACTCAAAAAGTTCGGCAACGATTAAGTTCTAATTTTTACACGATATACAAACTGCTTTAAAGGCTATTTTTATCTATGTTTCATTTCAATTCATTAATTAAGCCACGCGTGGCAGAGAGTAGTTTTTTTTCTTTTTTTTTAAGAAATAAATTCTGTGTCGCGGGGGGACTTTACAAATATGCAAGAAGCGGACACAAAGAATACCCAGACTCAGAACAACAATTTGTGAATCACACAAAATATTATCACATGTGGGGTTTGATCCCACAACATTTAGCGCAGTAGAGAGCAGCGTGACGACCGCTTAAACCATTAGGCCAGCCGTGCAGTCTTTGTGAGTCGTATTTAATTTTTCTAAATAAAACGTCTAATTGAAGTGTAGATGCTGCCTTTAAATATGTTTATTTATTACAGGACGACTTTTATTATTAGATGAAATATACTGCACATTATTAGTTATGTTGGAGCCAACAAAAAAAATAATTATGCTTTTTTAACTGTTTCAAGAAATTAAGTCTAAATTATTCAATACAAATGAGTTGAACTGTATTTATGAATAAAAAACGTTAAAATAATTGTCACTGATGTAATATCCCACTATTACTTTACGTCACTAAAAAACTTATATCCACGCTTAACGGGCATAATTCCTAATTAATCTTTCAATCACAATTTTTTTTATTATATTTATTTAGCATTATTGAGTAAATGTTATAAAAATAAAATATACAAATGATGATAATAGTTAAATGATATAAAAATAAAATAATAAAATTTTTGGAAACATATGTGACCATATAATTAATCTATATATTAGTCTTATAAATATGACTACTTCCAGTTGCACAGGGACATATATTAAGCAGCTATACTTCCATCACATTATTCGCACTTTAATATCTCAAAATATCAGTTATAACGGTCGTATAGCAATAGTCGTTAAAATAAAATTAAAGTTTCTTTGGTGCCATCTAGAGTCAAACAAATCTCATTTAACTAACTGTGATTAAAGTAATAATTTATGTTATCGCCTTTCCATTCAACTTAATCCATTACACTCATTATCGACAGTAATGTTGCTACAAACAGTTAAATCTCATTCAAAAATAATCCTTAGGAACTTGAGTTAAAACAATTAAATTCATACGTCACAAGTAAATTCAAAACTATTCTTAGAAAATAATCCCAATGTTGTTTGTACTAAACGTGTAAATTAAATATTAGCTTACCCGCAAAATCTCGACTGCGGCTTTTATTGCCCGTAGCGTGATGTAAAACAGTGTGAACAAATTTGTTTACCATTAAAAACGGCCATAGTGAACCAACCTTAAAGGATAGACATATGCTGTGGCAGACTTTATTTTAGAACTTTTAAAGGAGAAAAATTCTGTCATACATTATTTATGCGAAACTTAAACCCATTTAGGTAGTGTACACGATGGAAGCTCTCAAAAGGAATCATTTTTCTCCGTTTTTGATACGTTTTTCCTTGATATTCTACATATTTTGGTCGTGGTGATGGGAACTTTTTTAAATCAGATTAGCGCGTTCAAACAAACTTTTAAGTTTTAGAACATGTATTAAGTATAGATATGATTTATTAATTATTTAAGACTTCTTTATGGTATATATTAATATACGAGCAGACGGTTCACCTAATAATAGTTTCAAGTGTGATGCCGTTCATAAATATCTGCAAATCAAGAGTTAAAAGTACGATACCACTCATAGATACTTGCAAATCAAAAGTTATAAGAGCGATGCAGCTCATAGACGTCTGCAAATCAAAAGTTACGAATGTGATGCCGCCCAAAACTACCTACAAATCAAAGTTACAAGTGTGATGCCACCAAATAGACACCTGCACATCTAGAGTCATCTAGAATCTAGAATCACCGACAGACAGATTTTGGGACCTCGGTAACCTCACTCACTCGGTGCAAGTAACAAAAATGGTTATGTATTTATAAGCACACACCTGGATAAAGTTTCACTCTGATCGCGTCATGAATATGAAAACAGCTTACACTCACTAATCACTGCGACCCACAACACGATAACAGTTCACATTACGACTTTCGTTATTTAAAATTGTACAATGCGGGTATTTATCAACAAAAGCCGCTTTGTAAGCCCTCAGCGGCTGGTTGGTTAAACAAAAAGTGTCGGATGTAACCAAAACCCACAACTATCTTCGTTTTAATCTTTTGTTTATTTCTGTATGTTGTTATTAAATTCATTGTTATATTTGTATTAAGTGTAAGTTTATGATAAATGGCATGGGAAGGGTGTCGTTTATGTCAAGCTGTTTTGTGATAACACGTCATTAACAAACATTTACAATGTTCGAGCAATAACCCTCAGCAAAGCAGCGTGTTTATATAACATACTTTGTATAATAATGTGTTAACCCTTACTAAAAATATTTAGTAATGTTTCGTCGTTTTATTATATACTAGCTTTTGTCGCTAACTTTGGCCCTGTGTATGTCAGCTATCTTGGTAAATTATTCTATAAAGAATTCTTAATAATCAATGCATTACACGCAGAAAAGGTGGCCGATGGGGCCATAAAGTTCTGGAGTGGCTGCTGGATACATGGGCCAAATTTCATTAAAATTGGTTTGGTGGGTTAACCATGAAAGCATAACAGATAGACATAAATATTTTCGCATTTATAATCTTATATTAAGGTTATAAGATATTTGAATGCATTTTTTGAGCAATTTGTGCTTACTTGCAACTTTATAATAGATACATTAGTTCGAAATTAGGCGTAATTGTAGTCCATTTGTAACCATAATTTTACAAAAGTGATATGATTTAAGAAAATGCCGTTTTATAAAAGCCCGTACTCGATGACTGAACAATTTAAAAGCACAGAAAAGCAAGAGTCATCTCATCATCATCATCATCCCACTCAAAAGACGTCCACTGCTGGACATAGGCCACCCCCAAGGTTCTCCACAATAGGCGGTCCTGTGCCGCCCGCATCCAGAAGCTATCCGCGACCTTCACCAGGTCGTCGGTCCACCTTGTGGAGGGGCCTACCAACGCTGCGTTTTCCCAGTACGCGGTCGCCACTCCAAAATTTTATGACCTTTATGGGAAAGAGTCATCTAGATAAATTGTAATGATTATATTTCTTTATGACTGTGCAGTCAAATAAACTAGGATTTGTTAGTAAATAACGATCACTTGCCATGCACACCGGTAATTTAGAAATACAATTGCAGTGCTACCTTCTGATTTGGGAGTGAGCTTTTTTATTCAAAGTTTAAAAGTCGTATCGGTCTATTCATGTCGTATTAACTTTATTAAATTTAATATTACTCTCTTCAATGTGCATCTATGTAATCTATAAAATATAATTCAATAATAACGATGAAAATAAAACATAAGCTACGCTTATGCAGCCCCTAATTATTCCCTTGATCGATCATAGTGATTGTTGTTTTGACCTGAATGTAGACCTCCTCAATAAATTAAATTGCTTTCATAATAAGTGCATTTAATTCTTTTTCAATCTTCGCAACTATGACTATGTTTTTTTTTTTTTTTTTTTTTTTTTTTCTTTTAAAAAAGACAACGCCCGCATTAAGAATAAATCCTGTGTCGCGGGGGACTTTACAAACATACAAGAAACGGACACAAAGAACACCCAGACTCAGAACAATAATTTGTGGATCACACAAAGTGTTGTCCCATGTAGGATTTGAACCCACAACACTCAGCGAAATGGAGAACGGCGTGGCGACCGCTTAAACCACTAGGCCAATCGTGCTATGTGTCTGCTTTATATTCTCAACTCCAATGACTCCCAATTCGACAACGCCGTAGTTTGCGTGTACTTACTCATCTTTTTTCTTTATTTAACTCTCCATCATTACCTGAATTCCTCGTACCCCAGTTTCGTCTCTTATGCTCGAATTATGATCGAAACCTTCGGTCAAGAAACAACATACCTCATCTATGCCCCCATCATTTCTCCTACTTAATCAATTCCACCTTCTTCTTGCAGTCGATTTTTTATTGGACTGCTCTCCCTGCCGAAATCAGAATATCCACCAATCGTCACATATTCAAGAAGAAAGTACAGCGACCTACTTCGAAAGGAATTGATAGAATCGTCACAACAATAGTACCCGACTGAGTTATATTGAATTAATATATCTGTCTGTATGTTTATATATTTTGACGTCTATGTAAATATGCAGCAGTGAGTTTTTGTATATTAATAATATCTTAGGTCATCATTTAGCTAAGAGATTTGTTATTTTATCAATCATGTCAACTTCTATACTTTACCGCATACCATTTCTACATCACCTAAAGGTTGACTGAGAGATAAATCCCTATGAAATTAAGTCCGCCTTTGTTTTACATGAGCATTAAGTTTAAATAAATAAAATACGCTGTACAAACAGTTTCAAAATGATTTCTAAAGTAACACAAAAAGTGATTAAACAACAAGAAATCTAAAATGATTACATTTCACAATTTCACAAACAAAAGCAGGTTTCACAGTTTAAGGTTTATAAGGACTAACGTTATCCCTTTTTTGTTAACAGCGTCCAACACGAGAAATCCATTTCGTTTTTACAGCCCTTCGACTTATTATTCAATTCATGATTGAGCCTAAACTATTCATATATAAACGTGGAATGAAATAGCGAGTAAAGTATTTATAAACCAGCTCTATTTGTTGTTCTATGTATATGTTATTCTAACAACACCTCTTTACAAATCCCTACTTATAACAGGAATTCAATAAATAAATATGTTTATATACTTTACCATGTGAGAGTAAAGCTATAAAGAAAATAATTTATTCTAACATTCTCAGGACTACACATGATTATACAGGTATAATATGTATAATAACACAAGAGGTGCTCACTGACTCATAAGAGGTACCCAAAATCTATGCATCAATACGGAACGAGCGCGCCTGATGAAGTCAACTCTTAGAACAATTTTCCAGCAAACCGAAGCTGAATTGAAACCGAAAGCTTTCAGCTAGAGCTTCAGAACCGGTTCACCATGTTAAAAACCATACAGGAAGTAAACAACACGACCAACAGCCTAGTACCTATCATCCGCGAGATGGGTTCAAACCATTTTCGACTGAAAAGTATTGGATGCAAGTCGAAGTTCAGTGGCGAGACCTTGGATCTTACGAGGAAAAGCAGAAAGACAACAAACTCCACTCCATCTACATCTCTATTCGAGCGATTGAGCATGTAATTGTTCAATAAGGCCATAAAAGTCTTTACCAAGTCAAAGGCCTCCTGTTATCACCTGACCGAACTCAAGACAGCATGAGGCATCACCGTCACCTCTAAATCAGAGGTTCTTGCTGAAGTCGCAAAGTTTTATGAAGACCTTCACGAAAATAGCACAGATGATCCGAGTGCTAGACTGACATGCCACCGCACAGATGAGCTTTGCGACATCGATCTGGATGAGATTAGAACGGCACTCGGATAATTTAACAACAACGAAGTTCCTTTTGAAGTCGGAGTTACCACAAAGCTCCTAAAAGCAGGTGGGATTCCTATATTATTAGAGCTCTCTAAACTATTGGATTCTGTTGTTCATGCTGGTACTATACCGGAGGCATGGAGCGAGAGCTTGGTAGTGCTATTATTCAAGAAAGGAGACAAAAGCCTACTGAAGAACTACTGCCTAATTTTACTCCTGAGCCATGTATATAAGTTGTTTTCGAGGGTTATTACGACGACAAGGGAATATAAGCAGCCTCTCAGTCTAGCGTATGTGGACTACGAGAAAACCTTCAGTACCGTCGAGACCTGGGCTATCCTGAAATCCATGCAGATGTTTGGTCGACTGCCGATATATCCTGGTGATGAGATTTCTTTATGAAGCTGCAACAATTACCGTCCAATTACAGGAAGAGAGCATAAGACCAATCCAATTACATCATGGGGTAAGACAGAAAGACATTGTATCTCCGAAACTGTTTAACGGACGGGGAATCAATAGCAATGTTCAATACTTTTCACATTTTCGGTTCGCAGACGACATAGCCATCTGTGCGGAATCTCTGCATGATCTGAAAGAAATGCTCAATAGACTAGACGATTCTTCAAAACAAATGGGACCGGGGAAGAAACATCGAAAAAACAAAAATCATGCATAATATGCATGTGTCACCGAGTCCCGTATCCGTAAATGGCACTGCTATCGGGGTTATGCAAGAATACATCTACGTTGGGCAAATTTTTAAACTTAGCCAGTACAACTTCGAACGGGAGGCCCATAGAAAGATTCATCTGGGCCAGCAAATGAATGTGATGATGCATCACATCTTCGAGTCGCCGATTCCACAATCACTAAAGACCCAAAGTACTCGATCAGTGTGTCCTACCCGTAATAACACACAAAGTGGAGACGTGAACACACACCATTGGACTAGTCCACAAGTTTAAAGTAGTTCAACGTGCGATGCTGGGTATTAATCTCTCTGATAAAATTCGTAGCGAAGTTATTCGATAGACAACTGGAGTAACTGATATCGCACGAAGAATCATTACGCTGAAGTGGAAGCGGGCCGGTTATGTCTCCAGATGAACTGATGATGACATGATTGACCGACGATTTGAAGAGAGTGGCTGGCAGCGGATGGATGCAGATTGCCCAAGACCGAGACGGTTAGCGCTCCTTGGGGAGGTCTTCGTTCACAGTGGACCGCGATAGGTTGATTTCGAATATAACAGAGTGAGCAACTAATAATTATAGCGCTATTTTGGTACAGTAGAGGCCAGAAAAAGCGTCTATCTCAGCACTTTACAGCAGCCTAAGGAACTATAGCGCTGGTATTCTCCGCTAGTGACATCAATTTGTCTGTCTGCGAGTGTCATAACTATATGTATTGGTGTACGAGTATGCTAGAACCAAATACAAGCTTGATAACACTTATGATAAGCATGACTACATGCTACTCATAAGTGTCATGCTACCACTACCATGACCTTGGCAAAAGCATTGATAATCAATTCTTGCGTTTTTTTCGCCGGCGGTCAAATTCCACCCTGCCACATCCTTCAATTACTAGGAGGTCACTTAAAGGACAGTGGTATACGTGGATCATGGATCTCTCGAATTTTTTATCATCAGTATCAACAGTTTTTAACCATCCACTGCTGGACATAAACCTTCTTTTTGAAAGGATTTTTTGGCCTACTATACCAGGTTGGCCAGACGAGTTGGTATAGGGTTTGTTTCAAGTATTCCTTCTCATTGCAGTGATGTTGTTCTTATGTAGTTTCTCCCGTTAATCGGTTCTTGCGACACCCTTGGAATATATATGGGTGTTGACATTCTCCAGTCTTAATCTGTCACCACATAGAAAAGGTAATGCAGAGGTCTATGGCAGCGTTGTGACTATGACACATCTGATCATTTAGTCCCACACTACAAAAAACACTGAAAGCCCGGTTTTAATTGAACGACAAATTTAAATATAAATATACACGCAATTTAGACTATTTACGGAAACTCGATGCGGAAATTTCCGTTAAATAAAATGAGATTTTAAAAGACTGCGAATCGCTTCAGTAGAAATGGCCCGTGGCAAAGTATTTTATAGTTTCGTCGAAGATCCAAACTAAGTTAAGGTACGTTTCCTTATAAAAACTTTTTTAAGGTGAAGTAAACTCTGTTAAACGACTTTTTAATTCGTTCTTACTCGCTTTGAAACCGATTAAAGTTCCGTCAAGGGAAAGTGAATTTAAAACTTTCAAGCCTAATTAAAGTCTTTAAATAAAAAAAAAACAAAGTTGGTTGTTTACCACTCGCAAACCATGTTCATTTAGGAAAGACCCAATTTTGTCAAGTGACCTATTCAACAGCATAAGGCTACCTGGTATTTTTTTTTTCAAAATCACATCCGTGGTCTCGTCTAATCATTTACCCCCCCGCTACGCAGAAAAGTCCTATATACAGTAACCAAACTGATATGAATACATAGGTACATTCCTAAATACATGCATGATGATTATGATGTACTCCAAGCCGCTTTCGCCCGCGACAACCAATCTCAACGGAAGCCAGCCAACTACGTAAGGGGTAAGTACAGTGCATTAGTGTGTATCGGAACACAGGTGCACTCTCTGTTCCAAATCACGATAAAATGTTTTTTTGATATGAAGTTATGAATAATTGATTTAACATTTCAAAATAATTTCATTAATTAAATGACGTTATGATTTTTGTTTCAAATGACTGATTACTGTGTGTAACATGGATTTAATTGCATTTATATTTTCATCGTGGTACCAACGTCGTACAACATCGTCGAATATATCAAATTTCCTTTTATATTTTCTAATGAGATTTTTAATAATGTTATCCGCTGATTCTGTTAAATATTCTTCGTCTGTGTTTGATATGAAAACGTTACGAAATCATTTTAATATATCGTCGGCATTTGAAAAAGTAATTTCCCCGTACACCATTCACAGATTATACACAGAAACATGAGAGCAAATTTTACTTATCTCCACGAATGTGTACTTCTATATTTATTACTAATAACAATGATAAACGCCGAAATATCTGTTTATAACAGAACAGTGTCATGTGTGTGTTAAGATGGATTTTTAATAATGTTTTTATACGTCCTCAAGTGGCGCGTGAAAAAGCATCTCACTAGGCCACTATAGTGTGGTCCCCATACTGTATTGCCTGCATTCGCAATGAGTATGATAATCGCAAGTCTTGGATTCTATTTATGCCTTCCATCTGGCAGAGTAAAGTGACTTCGGCAGGCCCTTAAAAAGAACGCCCTTAAAAAGAGATATTTTTAAATATATTTATTTCATTTTTTTTAAGAGACAACGCCCGCTCTCAGAATAAATCCTGTGTCGCGGCGGACTTTATAGATATACAAAAAACAGACATAAAGAACACTCAGACTCAGAACAACAATTTTTGCATTACACAAAGTGTTGTCCCATGTGTGGTTTGAACCCACAACACTCAGCGCAGTAGAAAGCGGCGTGGCGACCGCTTAAACCACTAAACCAACCATGCAGTTTATATTGGACAATTGAAACACAATAAGTAGTTGTATTATACGATCTGTGCGTGACAGTCATACTAATACTATAAAGGGAAGCAAACGGACAGATGGCTTACCCATAATCCTTAAAATATAGCTTGATCTCTGTGCCAGCTGTCACTAGTGTCATTTTAAAACTTACAAGGTACGTTTTAGTTATGAATTTTTAAATTTATTATGTATACATTTCTTCATTTGTGAGGTAAAAAATTAAAATATAGGTGATAAAAGTAAAATTGCTTGTTCAAAGTTCCTTCGTCGGATTCGTAGCCATCTGTCACAAAGATCACGCTATATTTTAACGACTGTAATGGTGAATGTCATAACTCATGAATCCTGCACCTCAAGAACATTATCACTCTTTCAGTCTCTTCCCTATAATCAATCGCAAAGAGCCTCTTACACAAAGAAAGAAAGAAATGATTAGCAGCAGTTTCCTGTGAAGATGTGGTATCGTACCGAACGAGGCTGTCTCATATGTGCCAAAGGATGGTTTTTTTATTTCAGACTGCCTTGGTAGCGCAGTGGTAGCATATAGGATAGGTGTACTTGGAGTATCGGGTACGATTCCCGGGCAAATGTATTTATATCAGTCGTCTAGTACTTATAATGCAAGCTAAACTTAGTTTGAAACTAGATGTAGTTGTGTTAATGTGGCAGAATACGATACAATTATATTTTTCAAACGTTTCGACTTGTTAAGATTTCACGTAACATACACACAAAATATTCAAACATATTTAGAAACGTGTCCCCACGAAGTCAGATAAAATATTGAGCCAATCTTCTCTGGAATTCCTACGTTAATAAATAAAGCTTTTGTAACAAAACTTTATCAAGTACAATGAAATATGTAATACACAAAAATGATAAAAAGATGACAACCGCAACAGTTTATTGCTTTCAGTAATACGCAAGGGATTTCAGTCGCAGCTAAATTGTTATTAAGGATCTGACTAGACACAACAAATTCTATACATTTGTCAACAGCCTGCTATGGGCAGACGGCACCATTAATTCACGAAATTCATTTATCTTGTCGATTGTGATGTAGAAAAGGAAATGGAGTGATCAGTAAAAACCCTTTCATAAATCGATTATTTTGTTGTTAATATTAGAGTGATGAAGAGAGGGTGAAGACCATTATTTATATCTTAATGAACTATCATATTTTAATGTCATTTTACTATAGTTCAGGATTACATAGCCATGGTCGGGCGCACTGACGCGCTAGGTTTACGGGTAAGACGGGGGCTGGATAAGACGGGGGCCCTATTGTTCCATGGGCACCGTTGTTCCGCCCCCCGGCGCCTCCATTATAGTCAATTCAGTCCTCGTACCGGATTAGGCCCTGATAAAATATCTGGGCCTGATCCTCGACGGGAGGTGGCTCTTCGGCGAGTACTTCCAACAGCTTGCCGTACGTCGCCTAAATAGAGAGTGTTACCCGAAGATGGCGGCCGCGCTAGCGGGTAGGCGCTAGGAGGGGTGCGGATGTCGTAATAACAGCTGTTCCTGGATCTCTCCCATCTCAGGTGCAGAGAGGCACACCGTGTGGTTTTAGACGGTTCAATTCCGATACACCACCCCGTCGTAAACTCCGGCGGGGTGACGGCCCGAGGGGGTTTCCACACGTAAAAAAAAAGGAATACATAGGCATATTTATGAGTGTTTAAAAAAACACATAGACCATAACCTTCTTTATACTACACGCTACTAAAATAACATAGTGGAAATTAAAAAGTATATGATTTACTAGGATATTAGGCAACCTCGTCGACGTACGTAATTTGTACATAATATAACGTGAACTAATTTGTTTCCTAAAAAAAGGTTGTAGTAATCCAACCTTAACAGAAGAACATATGATGCCTTGAATTTTTTTTTTTGAAGTTTTAAAGGAAAATTACTTTTTCGTACGTTTCTTTTTACAATAATTTAAGCGTTTACGCAGCGCATATAATTGAAGTTCTCAAAAGGAATGATTTTCGCTGCTGTTTTTAGTCACACCGTGATGATGTTTAGCCTTCAGCGTTCCTCGATATTTCCAGCGGATATTGAACACTGAAAGAATTTTTCAAATGCGATCAGTAGTTTCTGAGATAAGCGCGTTAAACCCAACAAACAAACAAACTCTGTAACTTTATTTAACTTATTAGTATATATATCACGATTTCGACCACAGAAAACGTGAAGTAACCTGTGACCATGACAAGAACGTTAGGCAATACAAAAATATGCAACGCCTATTCTGTTAGTGCGTTAATTATTGTCCACATGATTTTTTAAACAATAAATCATAATTAAATTCATTGAAATTCATAATTTCTAAAAGTATAGAATAAAGAATACCGTGGTTTCTGAAATGAATTTTTTTACACTTTAATGTAATTTACATTGATAATTCTTATAAACACACTGACACAAAACTGTCTCCTAATTGCTTAACCATAAAATGTGAAAATTTTATCTTCACCAAATATATTTATATTTTCTTCATGTAAGCTATTTTTCACTCTGTGCTTTTGAAAGGAGGCCCGAATATGTCAAAGTCCCGTCATTTGGCCTACCGGTACCGTGAGACGTATGACGCTAAATTAATGATCCCACGTCAAGCAGATATGATTCAGTATGACGTTATATACACTGGATTTATGAGCCTGATAATGTATGACCTCGTTATAAGAATATTATAATTATAATAAATTAAATGAATTCAGTATCGTGTATAATTTTGTATTTGCTAAGAAATGAGTTTTGTAATTTGGGTTTTGTACTTCAGTGCTTCCGGTTTGGGTACTTATGTGCTTTATTTTGTGATTACACACAGACAAACATGTAACGTAGGAAGGGTGAAGTAAAAAGCTATCGCTGCTAGTACCTTTAATATAAGAAAAATACGAGTATACAAATATAAATAAATCGATTTCTCCGATTCATTTTTTTTTTGGATCACAGTTATTTCTTAAAAATAAAGTGTAATCGAATTAAATATCGTAATGAGTTAAAATAAAGAGTGAAGACTTCATAAACTTAGCACTCAATTATTTAACAGGTATGATATTTCTATAATGCCATTGTTGTACTATTAGAAACACTTTAAGTGACTTCATTAAGGTAGTAGAACCACGCTGATTTCTGCCGAAATGTGCTAGAGTGGAGACCATGATTGGGCAAACCGACCGACTGATCGACGACTTGAAGATGGTTGATGGCGGCGGATGGATATGAATTGCCCAAGACCGAGATGGTTGGCGCTCCTTGGGGAAGACCTTCGTTCAGCAGTGACGGCGATAGGTTGATTTGATTAATTGATGATGACCAAAATTTTGAATTCAAATTATGCTTTCTGTTAGATAGAGTAGAGTCACTTTAGCGAGTTCTTAAAAACAACGAGTCAGCACAGTGAGAACTCGAAAAGTAACAAGTAAATGCTGTTATGTACCTCGTAGTTTTCAGTATTTTATTGTAGTCAAAAAATACATCTTTCTCAGCCTTTTATTTGATTGAATGTATGTACATGTACCTATTTCAAAGCAAAACATACTACAATGTTGTCACAGTTCGTTGCGAAACAAACCATACCACATCAAAGTCCGTAAATCCAGGCTGTTTTACGAAATAAAATGACGTATTTTTTTTCCATTAAAATCTTCCTTTAGCCGTAGTTCGCAGAGAAAGTAATTTCCCGTAAGTGGAGTCTCCGGGCCAGGTTAATGGCTTTAGACCGTTTCAAATCATCCCCGGCTGTTTGACGAAATGAACCACACTCGTCATTAAGGATCTCGTATCCTGAATGGATTTTTGCGTAGGTATTTGTTTAGGTGGTGGATTAAGTAAAAAATTACCACTTCTGTTTTTACAACCACAAATTATTTTAAATCCATTTCATATAATATTCTTCTGTATTAGTTTTGTTTACATAACGATATCTATATACAGTAATGAACCATCGAACTGCTAACTTTTTACAAACACACTGAAAACTATTAGAAATAGTTTTTATTTTACGATATTGGTTGCAAACAAGCAGATAGTAAAATATTTAGATGCTCGTAGGTAGGGTAACAGAAATTAGTACCTTTCATTTTAATTAATAACAGTGTTCCTATCCAGTGTACTAAAATATTAAACAGAATACCTACCTTTTAGATTCATAATATTAATTTAGGTAATAATTAGTAATTAACATGAAATGCGTTAATCCTAGGAGACCGGCACACAAAGGACGCCGACGCCACCTCTTCAAATTCAAATGTCCATCGGTGTCGACAGTCATTTGTCCCGATTAGGTACATTAAAAAGATCAGTTGATTTGATTATGTGACTACTCATCGGAATACACTGAAATTAAATGTACTTAAAATATTAAGTAAATGTATTGCTAAATATGAACTGACATTGCAAGGAGTATCAGTATCTACTAAGTGCACTAAAGTGGAGACCACGATTGGGCAAAAGTAGTTTAGGGTGCCCTACGGCTTGATGGACCGACGACTTCAAGAAGTTGACTGGCAGCGGACGGGAGCAAATTACCCAAAACCGATGGTTGGCGCTCCTTGGGGGAGACCTTCGTTCCGAGGAGACCGTTTACCGGGACGGCCAGCCCAATCGGTAGCGGCCTATAGGCCCATCGTGTTGCTGGACGAGGCGGGTAAACTGTTTGAGAGGATATTCTCTGCCCGCATCGTCCGGCACCTTTGCGAGGTGGGCCCCGATCTGTCGGACGCCCAATTCGATTTTCGAGCAGAGCGTTCGACAGTCGATGCTGTGTTGCGCCTAAGGGCCGTTACCGAAAAGGCGGTGGGCTGTGGCGGCGTGCTGTTGGCGGTTTCGTTGGACATCGCCAATGCATTTAATAGTCTGCCATTTAGCTGCATCAGGGAAGCACTCCACTACCACGGGGTGCCAGAGTACCTGAGGCGGCTTGTGGCAGACTATCTACAGGAGCGTACTGTCATGTACGAGGACCGAGACGGTGTTCTGAGGCGGCGGCTCATGTCGTGCGGTGTTCTACAGGGGTCTGTCCTCAGACCACTCCTGTGGAATATGGGATACGATTGGGCCCTTCGAGGTCGCCTCCCCCCCAGGCTGGGTGTAATTTGTTACGCCGATGACACATTGGTCACGGCCCGGGGAGCGAATTTTCAAGAGGCGGCGCGCCTAGCGACCACGGGAGTCTCTCTGGTGGTCGGGGGTATTGAGGCGCTGGGTTTGCGGGTGGCCCTGGACAAGACGGAGGCCCTTTTGTTCCCTGTGCCCCGTCGTGGTCCACCCTCCGACGCCTCCATCGTAGTCAATGCGGTCCTCGAACCGGTTCAGGCCCAGATGAAGTATCTGGGCCTGATCCATGACGGCAGGTGGATGGCAGGTTGACGAGCACTTCCGACAAGCTTTCTCCAAAGCTGGTCGGCGCTGATTCTGCCCTTGGGCGACTTTTGCCCAATTTGTGTGGAGCCAGCATCGCGACGAGACGGCTATACACGGGGGTTGTCCGGTCAATGGCGCTGTATAGTGCACCGGTGTGGGCGGCGGCTCTGACCGCCCAGAATGGGACTCGACTCTGGCGTCCTCAGAGGATATTGGCGGTTAGAGCCATACGCGGTTACCGCGCTGTATCGACGGAGGTGGCGTGCGCCTTAGCCGGAACTCCCCCGTGGGATTTGGAGGCGGAAGTGCTCGCTGAATTTTATCGGCGAACGGCAGACTTTCGGGCAGGTAGCGGCACTCCGCCCCCACCCGAAGAGATACGCGAATGGCGAAAGGCCGCTCGTCGAACCACGATGGCTCGTTGGTCGTCCCGGCTGGAGGCTCCACGTCCTGGCTTTGCCACCGTGGAGGCTCTCCAGCCGGTCATCGCTGAGTGGGCAGGGCGACAGCACGGGACTCTTTCCTTCCGACTGACGCAGATCCTTTCTGGGCACGGTTGCTTCGGAAAGTTACTGCACTCGGTCGCCAGGAGGGAATTGAGTCCCGCCTGTCACCACTGCGACTGCAGTGAGGACTCGGTTCAGCACACGCTGGCGGTTTGTTCCGCTTGGGCTGCGCAGCGTTTGGTCCTCACTGCAGTTATTGGAAGAGATCTGTCACTACCGGCCGTCATACGCTCCATGGTCGGTAGCGACAGTTGTTTTACCGCGATCACAACCTTCTGCGCAGACATAATTTCGCGGAAGGAGGCGACGGAGAAGGCTCGGGAGGACGACGTCCACTCGGATCCAATTCGCCGCCGGCGAACCGGGCGGCGGAGGCACACGTACCAGCGCCTCATGCCGCCTTGAGTGTGGCTACGGGTGGACGGGACGGGTTTTCCCCTCCATCCGCTATAGTGGCCAGCCGCGAGGAGGTGACGTGCGCGTGTGCCGTACGTCGCCTAAATAGAGAGTTTATAAGCAGATGGTGCCCGCGGAAGCGGGCAGGCGCTAGGAGGGATCTGGATGTCGTAATAACAGCTGTTCCCGGATCCCTCCTATCAGGCGCAGAGTGGCACACCGTGTGGTTTTAGTCGGTCCGATTCCGACACACTACCCCGCCGTAAACTCCGGTGGGGTGACGGCTCGAGGGGGTTTCCACACGTTAAAAAAAAAAAAGACCTTCGTTCAGCAGTGGACGGCTATAGGTTGATTTGATTGAAAGTAAATATGACAATTCTACTAAGCGCAGTGAGTTATTTTTAGCTCAAGACGATCGTTGAATTAACGAGTCTATAACAGGTAATAGTTTTTTGTTATTGTTAATTTGCGATTACTTTCAATTCCAAAGAAATTTTGACCTTCAAATCCTTAACGTTTTTAATGAAAATACCGAATACATAAGAGATTAATAAATTGTTTTTTGTTGTAACATTGTATTCAAATATTTATTTTAGTATTGAGGCAGAATCACTTAACGTACCTAACTTTCTTTTATTTTTTAATCTTATTACTTTGTTTTGGTTGTATTTTTTTATTTTGTTATTTTTCTTTTATTTTTCTTTTGTTTTCCACTCGTAATACTATCGTGCGTGTTGTATTTTAGCATCTTAAAATATTGAACATTTTAACTAGTTTTTAAGAATTTACAATTTCGTAAGTACGTTAGATTTATTGTAATAGCAACTGGTTGTCCAAATAAATATCAAAGAAAATTGTTAAATTTTGTATCCAATTGGTTATTAACATCTTTTGTAACCCACAAAAGATGTTAATAAGCAATTTATAGACATTATTGTATCATGTGATAAATGTATATTTTTCTTACGCCGTCCAGTTTTACAAGTCATTATTTTTTATTGCTCCAAAGATCGTATTAGTTTTACTTGAACCGTTCTTAATTTAATACTTTGTTTACATGATACTAAACAGCAGAGCAAAAAGAAATGAGTGTTTATTTTCTCTCACAACTGCTCTAAGCAATTGCCCTTTTAAGCAACGTCGATCCAAGTAGATTGTAAAGAATCGGATAAAAAGTTAGATTAGATCTTTTCATTTGAGGAAAGGTCCGAATATTGGTCCGTGGAGGCAGTTACTGAGAAATGGTGGATTGAGTTTCGAAACGTCAACATTTAAAGTGGAGAAAAAACATTTGCTGAATAGATTTTAGTCGGTCCCTAGAGCTGTTCGCTGTTTTGTATGTATGACAAAGCTTTTCGTCTAAATCTTATTATGTTGCTCCATATTGATAAGATCAAATGTTAAAAGGAAATGTGTGTTATATATCACAATCTAACTCATTTCGAATATCAGCCTTACCTGTATTTACGTGTTGAAGGACAAAATATGTTAAGACGTTTTAAATTCAATTTGGACAGAGTGTTTATATGTTTATAAGCGAGTGTTTAATTTCTGTGCGAGTTCCTAAATTTCATTACCGATGAAAAGTTGACTATGGTTTCGTATAGGCATATTTAGTTATGCTTTCCGTGTGGTGACGTATTAAGAGTATGGGGTGTCACTACGCCTACTCTCCCCATGAGTGTTGTAAAAGGCGACTAAAGAAAAACAAGACAACATCATTGTAAAGAGAAGGAACACTTAAAACAAATCCTATACCCACCTGTCTGGCTATATAAGCTAAAGTTAATAGCTTTCTGTGCGGTGACGGATTAAGAAGTGTCACTAACCCTATTCATCCCATGGGTCTCGGAAAAGAGCGCGGAAACGACTAAGAGAACAAATATGCAGGACAGTATCACTGTAAAGAGAAGGAAATTTGATACAAACCTTATACCAACCCGTCTGGTTAGCGTGGTATAGTAGGCCAAAACCTCCCTGCTAAGGAGAGGCCTATATCCAGCAGTGGACTGTTAAAGGCTGTTGATGATGATAGTGATATTTAATCATGAACAATTATAAAATTATTGATTAATTTCATATATTTTCTTAAAAGACATTTGTGTCAATCATTTGATCGTTCAAAAATGAAAGTATTTTAAGTTTGATGTGTGTGAGTACCTGTTGATTCAAAATGTATGTATATCTGTGTAAGTCTCAGTAGCGTTTGAGGGCCTAAGTAGTTGGACCAATTTGGGTACAGTGTTCTCGTTTGAAAGTGTCCTTATTCTTAGAATTACAATTTAAGAAAACTTTACCAGCCAATCGCATATTATCATATCTTTTCTAATCGTTCAGGGGAGTTATAGCCTTTTATTTATTTTACTTATTTCATTTTTACTTGATAATTCTATCATTTTATATTTACATATATTCTCGTAGCTGACTTCGGCCACGGCGGCCAGTTGAAACAGAGTCCAGCCAACTACGCAGAAGACATCATAGTGCACAAGTGTATACGCAAAGAAAAGTCTACTCTCTATTCCCTTTACTCTCACAATCCGACGACCCGGCTATCCGACAGGACCAGAGAGATCAGATGCAACACCGAGGGCGTCACATGTTTTCCAAGATTTGGAAATAAGACCCCAACTTCCAAACTCCGGGTTATAATTGAACATTTCCATAATCAGAAAAACCCAATAACACATTTGTCCTTGGAATCGAACGCGAAACTTCTTGATCGGCAATCACATACGCTTATCGCCAGACCAATGAGGCAATTGATTTTGCAAGTACCATAAAATGAACAAATAACTATTACGTGCTCTTCAAACAGAAAAAAAATGTTGTAATATAATTATTATCCTAGCATTCGTCAAACGTATTTACGTAAAGCCTAAGTTTATATATACTTAAAATACTACTAATAACTACGCCTTATATTGTTTTCACGTGGATACAGTATTCTTAAATTCAAATTATATTACTTAAAAAAAAACTAAACATCCCTTGCCGATCTCAATTTTAACAGACATTTGCCTCTGTAATCCGATGATTATTTGGGATCAAGTTTTATCGTTCACAGTCATTTAGTTTTTGATCAACCAACAAATGAAAGTGGGTCAAGATAAACAAGTTTTGATCACAAATAACATTTTTTTGTTATTTACAAGATTCGGGTTCGAGAACGTTGTGTAATCTGTACATTGTAATATTTCACTAAATAATTGTACTGATTGTGTGCACTGTATGAGTTGAAAGCTTTTAACATAAATACATTGTGGTATGGTACCTTAGTCTCTTAGTCTGAGTAAAGAATTTATTAACACGGTACTTTCCCTAGAAATTAGTTCCCGGTGCAAGGGGAGGTCCAATGTCCCTACTGATTTCACGTTAGACTGTAACATTGTGGTTTAATTTCATACAGTAGCGATAGCATACAGCGATAACAGAGTGTCAAAGTATTAGGTTATTAAATAATATTTATTTTATTTATTTTTTATTTCAAGAGCCTGCCAAAGTGGCTACTCTGCTTGATGGGAAGTATGAATAGAATCCAAAAGTTATAGTCACCATACTCATTGCGAATGCTGACAATGCAGTATGATGACTCACACTATAGCGGCCTATTACGATTTTTTACGCCTCACTTGGGGACGTAGAACACATGACATTTTATATATATACATATAATACATTGCTATTGATTGCACTTGTCAAACTTCCATTTGTTGCGCGCTTTAGCTTTGAGGGAATCAATTAACTTCTACTCTAGGGACTGATGAAAAAATTAGATGAGTTGTGTGTCAGATGTCCGTAAATATTTTTATTTATTACAAATTGTATAGAAATTGATAAAATATTCAAATCGATTTTATTGAATGAACTTACTAGTGCATTTAGCAGCAGAGCACAAGTCGTAAACGAATGATTTTGATTTAAAAATATGGTATTTCACCACGTTGTTGACAACAGCGACAACTCATTGTCATTATGGCTTGAGAAACGATAGCCAGCTGCCATATCTGTCGACTTTAGCACAGTCTATGTATTACATTGTAAACTACAAACTGATTATTATCGATGATATTACCAGCAAGCAATAATACAAAAATAATCTCGATCATGAAATAAATAAGGCGGTACAAAAGTCCCATAGATGCTTGCTATTGTCTTTTTTATAAATTATGAGGGTCGAGGTTTTGTCCGTCTAGATCCTTTTATAATACACGTGTAGACACATGTCCAAGTATATCATGTTGCAATCCAACAAAAGTACAATAGTGGTAATACTGTTACAATATTACAAAAGAGTATATAATTGGTCTCAAGGTAAATAAGGGACGAAATAAAATAAATACAGTTGCATATTATTTTTACATCTAATACGGATATGAAAAAAGGTTTTATATTAACTAAATTTATTTAATCTCAAATTTATGTCCATTATCGTTTTGATGTAAGGTGTAGGTCAGTTTAGCATTTTTTGCAGTAGTGTCACTGTCGCTTCAAACCAATAATTTAAAATTTTTATTCTATTATTTTGTAGTTATCAAATATGACAAATGTTTGCCTCTAATCGAATAAACAAAACTTTGATAGGGTGGGCCAAGAATTCGTTAACATTTAAATCTAACACCCCGCGCAAACATGTTACGGGAGTTTTTGAGACCGATGCTGCGATGTAATACATGGTTTCAACAAGATGGAGCCACTTGTCATATAGCCAATGAGTCCCTGCCGGCAGTCAAAGACATATTTCCGGAAAAGTTGATTTCCAGTCGAGGCGACATTCCATGGCCACCCAGAACGCCAGATCTATCCCCAGCAGACTTCTTTTTATTAGGTTCTTTGAAGAATCGTGTATACATTAATAAACTGAATATACTACGTCAACTAAACGAAAAAATAAGCGAAGAGATGTCAACAATCTCACGGTCTCTTTGCCGACGAGTATTCGAACATTTCGGTGCTCGCTTAGAAGAGTGCAAAAGTGGAAGCGGTGGTCATTTAGACGATGTAATTTTTAAAAAATAAATTAGAAACTAATTAGCTTCCTTGTAAAAAAAAAAAATAATTTAATATTTTTACATAATTTTTTTAATTGTTAACTAATTCGTGGCCCACCCTTTATTAAAAACAGGTATTCCTAGCAGATTCATTGCAATGCATTACATGATTTTGTATATATATTTTTTAAAACTCCCAGTAAAATACGAAACTTTGCATTTTTTTACACTAATTTGTATTTTTTTATCTCGAACGCTTATTACTTACGCCTCGACCACAAAAGTCTCAAGTTTCATCTACGGGCTGTTTGATAAATGAACCACAGACTGCTCATTTTCACACTACCCTTGATTGATTAGCTCCAATATTGAAAATTTACAACGTACTATACCCCATTTAAGAAAATTCTAAACAAGCGACCCATTTAAGAGCAATGAAATCTATTCCAAATTTATCTCACTGTCTTCTAAGATGCCAATCTACAGATTGAAACCTTGCGAAATACACCTGGTGTTCTGAACATTTTAGAGGAACTGGTTTAATCTGTAAATCTTTCATTAGTTTAGTTTTCAATCTAGTTTCCTGTATTATATAATAAACATTCAATAGTATTGACATTAGACAAAGTTAATAAATTGCGGATATAAATTTAATACATGCTGCAAAAAATAGTTTCTAATTGCTTCCAAGTGCTTACCAACAGATTCCAGACTCGAGCAACTTCTAAAAGACACCGTACTTACAACTTGCCTATTTTTAATAGTTTAAACTATCAATAAATAGTTTATGTATCCGTGGCTACAATTATAATTCTTGTATATTAATAGTAAACTAATTCTTAACTTATAATTATACGTTATTGTTATTTTGCTAGAGACATTAAATATATACGAGTTTACTTTGAAATTTTCAGTTTCTTTTCTGCACAAACCTTTCCCAAAATGTTTCTCCAATTTTATTTACTTGTGTTGCTTTAGAAGTGTGTATGTACGATTTTAACCCCATTTACATATATATATAACTTGTTATAATCAAAGCTAAGATAATTTATTTATACAGACGAGTGAAAACTACTTACCACTTAATGTTATGTTTAAAGAAAACTTTGTTATTAGAAAGATATTAAAAAACGAATAAATTCTTAACTCAAAAAATAAACCTACATGTACACTTGGCAACACCTAAAACAAAAATAAAGGAAAATTTATGGTCATCCTAGATAACGTTTCTACAAAGGAAAGTTTTCTTTTAAAGAGTTTAATATTCAGATAATTCGTAATTCAAATTTCGTTAAGCAAGCGAATAGAGGGATTCGTAATCCTCTCAGCAATTTTCTGAACTTCACCTTCCCACACACACACAATGACTAAAGAACCTCGAAAACCAATTGATCCAACTACCCTGGTACTTACCCGCTGCCATCCACATGTCAACCCGTCAAAACTTTCCATCTCCCTACCATCAGTAAATAACCCGCCCTAAGCGAATACAATTAACTTGAAAAATGTTTTACGAACCTGATCGAAACCCAAAACTGTACAGTTTGGGTTGAGACGCTTTTGTACATAAATTACTTGATATTTACATATATGTATATATAATACAAAAGTCTGGGTTACAAATTGATTAAATATACTCATAATAACTTAGTGTGTAACAAAGTAAAAAATAATTAATTTTCTCCGACATGTTACAATCAAGGCTAAGCGTAAACTTCTTTCAAGGACGTTTTTCCTATATTGACTTCATGCCTGTGTGCCACGTACACATACTGATCTAAATAATGATAAGTTATGAGATACATTTATTTCGTAAATAATAATAATAAATAAATATTTCGAACACTTGACACACGACGTCATCTAGTTTCAAACTAAGAAGAGCTTGTTCTATGATAACTAGGCTGACTGATAGAATACTTACATACTTTTTGTTCGTAAATATATACATATTATACATAGAAAACACCCAAACTTCAAAACAAATATTTGCAGATCATAGAAACATTTGGTCCGACCTGGGAATCGAACCCGAGACTTCAAGCACGGCAGTTGCACTCACTACCGCTGCGCCACCGAGGCAGTATTAGTTGTACCAGATTTGTTGTAAAAACTGGTTTCTATAAAGCTGTAGCATCATCTAATTTCAAAATATAGGAAATTGAATTTAATATTACAATTTAACTTGATCGGTATAAAAAATAAAAAAATCTTTCAATTTAGTTGCTGATTAAAAAAAGTAAAGCTAAATTCAACGTATTTTATGTTACATTGTAGTATTATATTGTTTTAAGGTTAAGTCTAGTCGTACTTTTACAAGCCTAATCTGCCTTTACCCCAAAAAAAAAATCCAAGAGTTCTTTGTGAATAATTAATTAATGAACAAAAACTAATGCGTTGTTGTTATTGATTCTGATATATTTTCAAAGATAGTTACGTTTTAGTACGTAGTTTTCAAATGTAAAGAAGTACTTGATTGAAATTCATTTTGTATTAATTAAATATTATGCAAACGCGTTATTCCTTGAATGACACAAATGCGCCATCTTTGTTGCCCGGATTATCAGATGGCCTTTTCTGAGATTTTTTTTCGTACACTTTTTTTTATTTACACAGCTAACACGAATGAACCTGGCAATTTCTGTAACAATCTGAATCTTGTACTTTGTACGAGATATATAACTCTGACAGAGAAGAAAAAAAACAAGCAGATATTCTGAACGTTAAAACTGCAAGATCTGTGTTCTTTTTGATTCAGTTACATTTATGTAGACGTTCGAATGGATCTAAATAACAGTTACAGTTAAATGAATATCTCAAACTTGTTTTTAACTGGAACTGTTGGAACTGCTCGTGAATTTACGAGAAATTCTTGTTCTATTCCTTTGTATCTAGTTATTTGAATAATGTCTATGATACAAGAGAATAAAGTTCCATCTCCGCGGTATAATTCCCAAGTCATTCCTTTTGTGACTCTCATCAAGTGTCGTCCCCAATAAGGTAATCTATTCAGTCTCGAGCCAACTCTGAAATTATTAGAGTTCATAATAAGTTATAAATTCCATGAGACCATTTGCATAGATCACGGATAAGTAATTTAATGATTTTATATTAATCTGATAAGAAATTTATGCGGACATAGAATAAGATATTTTCTGTAACATTTTTCTTGTTATTTTCTTTTAATTATTTATTTTTTAATTAAAAAAATGACATAAATAAAAGTTCACAATTTATTAATTGGTATGGCTATTTATACATATAACAACAACAGAATTTAAGAGTTCACTTCTGAACACAAACCTCTTCCTGAAGAGAATTTTCGCCTATTATACCACGCTTGCCAGACGGATTGATATAATTTGCGTCATAGCGATTTGAAAACATTTAAAAGTAATTTTTCTCTTTGTTACTGCTCTGTAATGTATTTGTGATTATGTTTTCGATAGAGCTTTAGAGGAAGACGTCTTTATTCTCACGTAAGTAGGTAAGAAAACAGCTGAGAAATAACAAAGCGGTACCGATATTTTCCCGTACCATCTTGTTATTTCTGAACTCTGTCTAGGCTTTAAGTTTATTGTGGAACTTTTACATACAATCTGCCACAGGCAGACTTAAGTTGTAAACAAATCTAGGGATTCACTTGAAGTTAAAGAGAATCATGTGTGTAGTGTATATATGTATGTGAGTGTATAGTAGTAAAAGAAATAAGTAAAGAAATAAGAAAGTTAAATGAAAAAGAAACCTTACAGAACACGATCAGCTATGAAAACAACAATGCTTTCAACAATTACTTTTCAGTAGAAGTAGATTTGCAGAGAGTAAAACAATTAAGAATAATGTTTGAAGACAAGTTCACCACGTCTAGTAGCTATCTGGGCAACCCACTTAGTGTTGGACTCATCTAATAAAGACCTGCTTTTTATTTAAATTACAAGCCTAACTGCATCTTTAATGTAGCTGTTATCATATAACTGTCTGGTGTTGGCTGTGCAAATAAAAAAAGTGTACGAAAAAAAAAATCTCAGAAAAGGGCATCTGATAATCTGGGCAACGAAGATGGCGCGTTTGTGTCATTCAAGGAATAACGCGTTTGCATAATACTTAATTAATTATCAAATGAATGTCAATCAAGTACTTCTTTGCATTTGAAAACTGTTATCATAAACAGTTACAGGAGAACCTCTCCTTCCGTAATTATTTTGGAAAATATATCAGAATCAATAACGTCATGTTATTTAACATTAATACCAAAACGCAAGAAATAAATGAAAATATTAATTAATTTTAAACATTTTATTATCGAATTGCAGTCGAACCTCTACCAATTAACACAATTAATTTAAAAAGTAATTAAATTTATACATTCCAATCCTGATCACGAACAATGCAGATCGATCGTAGTGAATGAGTGATGAATCAATTAAAAGGCACTAGGATAGTAGCCATGTGGTGATAAGCATCTTATTTCTACATCACCTGAAGGTCGACTGGAAGAGAATGTCTCATGGCATTAAGCCCGCCTTTGTACAACAAGAGCTATAAGCATAAATAAATGACTAAGTTAAGTGTCCTTGTGATGGTGATTGGTACAGAGTGTCAACGCGTCTATTCATCTAATGAGTATCATAGGACTGTTCCAATGAATGGACTGTTCCAGGCTGTTGATGAGGATAGTAGAATAGAACAGACAGTAGTGGTAGTAGTAAAAATATTTCTTGGAAAGGAATATTATTAGTCATCCATAGTAATATCAACATAATCATCAACAGCCTTTTACAGTCCACTGCTGGACATTTGCCTCTCCTTAACAAGGAGGTTTTGGCCTACTATAGCACACTGACCAGACGGGTTGGAATAGGATTTGTTGTAAGTTTTCCTTCAATTTGTAATGATGTAGTCTTGTATACTTGATCCCTTAATCGCCTTTTACGACAACCACGGGATGAATGAGGGTGGTAACACTATGTATTCTTAATCCGTCACCAGACAGACAATAATATCATAAAGAAGTCTATAAATAGCTACACAAATAGAAGTAAACTCATCGATATAAAGGGAGTAAGGTCGATACAGGGTTAATCTGCAGTCTGTAAAGCGGCTTATCCAACCATTGGAACACGCAAAACTGACATTTATGTGTCAGTGAACGTCCCCCGCTTTTCGTAATAAACAGCCTGAGAATGAGGTTAAAATATTACAGAATAGTTTACAAACAATTGTGTAGTTTACGGTTTGTGTATTCCAAGAAGGTAATATTATCTTCGTTCTTATTTATGTTTTCTTTCAAATGTTGATTAAGGTAAAACTCAATGTATTCCGTTGAATTTTTTTTTAATTAAGTTTTGTATTCACAGAATACGTGCGTCTATGCACTGGTACTAATTAAATTATCTACGCTTATATTTTACTGTCAGACTTTGTTGCGAAACTCATAATTTAAACTTAGAGTTTTAGGTAAGTAAGAACGAAGATAAATTATGTTAGAATTTTAACTTTTTCATGAAAAATTGTAATATACGAGTATAGTTTTGTCGATATATATTTTGCTAAACTCCGCACAGTTGGGCTTGATAGCGCACGCATTCCATCACACGTTACAAAATTTAATTACTAATTATAAACTTAAAATTTCACAATATTTGCGAAAAATACAAAAACAAAAATGGTCCGTACTGCAAATACAACTTCTGCCAATATAGAAGCATATTTTTTTTTTTGATTTGAGTTGCAACGAGTTCAATAAATAAAGACAGAATATTATCAAGACATTGTTTTTACCTTTTGCAGTGAATTCCAAACTTATATTGAAAATCGACAATCAATCATTTCAAATAAAAGGCCCGCCCTTAACGAGTTTATTTACTTTTAAAGTTAAACACGCAAAAGTTAAATGAAATATGAAATTTGCTAATTGATTTAGTTGATTTTGTTATTCGTTTAAAATCTAAATCAATCTAATTACATTTGTAGAACTTCACTTTAGTTTAAAGTTTAGATCTTGTTTCTTTAGTTATAATTACGAAATATATCTTAAGACATTGTTTTAAACACTAATTGCCTAACCAATTTGAGGAATGAATCAATTTTAATTATTTGTTACTTATAATTTGGAGTGTTCGGATAGCGTAGTGATTTAAGCGGTCGACACGCCGTACTGTACAGCGGCGCGTGTTGTGGGCTCAAACCCCACACGGTACTACACTTTGTATGATTCATAAATTGTTGTTCTAAGTCTGGGTGTTCTTTGTGTCCGTTTCTTGTATGTTTATAAAGTCCCCCGCGACACAAGATATATTCCCAATGCGGGAGTTGACTTTAAAAAAAAAATTGAATCTACATTTTACGTGAAAGTGCTTGAACGATGTAAAACTGAGTAGTATTTAATAATAAAATTGAAAAAGAAGTCATTAGGTGGTAACACCGTTTGTTTAGTATACAAATTTAATATTTCATTGGTATATACTGAGGACTATTAAATGCTGATGATGATGATGATGATATACTGTTACATAACTAGACAATTTAAAAAACAAGACCCTCATTAATATTAAAAATGTGAATCTGAGTTTGTTATGGTTTCACGCCTAAACTACTAATTGATTTTAAAATGTTAAAGCATAACACTGGATGCTATTTACCGCCATAACCGGTATACACGTAGGCGGAGCGGCGGGCAAAAGCTAAATCAGACAGCCGTGTATGAGATGTACGATTATGAGAGTATTTATCTATTTAATTATTTATTTAAGATATATAAAATTACAGAGCTTCAAGAATGATTCAAGACCTTGAGAGAACCGTTCTTTAGGCAATATTCCAATTTTCAAACCAATCAGGATATAATATTTATTTTTTTTATTTTTTGGTAATCTTTATATTTTATTTTTTTAAAAGCCTGCCAAAATGACTCTATTCTGTCTAATGAAAAGCATGTATAGAATCCAAGAGTTGTCGTCACCATTATTGCGAATGCAGACCCTGCAGTATCGGGACCCATACTGTGGTGCTCTTGTGAGAAGGTTTTTCCCGTCTGCTTGGGGACGTAACAGGCATGACAGTCATTGTGGTACCCCTGCATCAATACGCCCCCGATCTCACACTCACCAGAGAAACACGACAGCGAGGATACTGTAGCTGTTGGTTGGTCTTCTGTGTAAGAGTAGTACTACCCAGGTCAAGTCGGCCCCTTGAAATCATCGTGGCCATACTACCTCTATTTCTTTATTGACATACATTATTTCATTTCTGCCACAATAGTACAAGTGATTTAGTAGTGGATAAATAGCATACATAGCTAGTTGGCGGTGACTTAAAATGTAACATAGAACATACATTTTTAATCCAGTACTTTTTTAAAACAAAATAAAAATAAAACTTATATTCCGAGTCCCAAACTAAATGGAAAACAAAAGAGAAAATGCAAAAGTCCTGACTCAAACGGTATAATCTGTACATTACCACAAAAATGTATACGAAAAAATTTTAATACCGCCACAGTAGCTCGGCAAGCGTTATGCCGTCAAGTCAATCGCCGAAGTGGTTGAAACCGGGTCAAACCGTAGTAGCCTCGGAAATAGAGCACTCGTCGGGATGACGACTTGTAACTGTAATGACAACATCTCCACCAAAGCTGGGTAACGATTTTATGCTTACGGCGCATCCGTATGTATTTGTACAAAAATATATTCATAACATCAAATGTACCCATTTGGTATTTTAGCGCTTTTTTCCTGTTGTATCATAAGGTTCGGTGAATTTATGATAACGTTTTAGTCGATAAAATGCTTCGACAGTTTATCACATGTATATTGTTATTTTGTGTTGTATTGCATTGTAGTAGGGTTGTCCATTTTTATTGGCCAATATTAATATGATTAGGTAATATGAGATAGTTACATAAACAAAATAATTTTATTAATTGAATGAAAAAGATCTAAAATCCTAAGATGCTTTTGAATCTTTCCGTGCATGAAGATAAATACATGAATGCTTACAGGATGCAGACAATTCAGAACTATTTTATTAATTTTTATGTCATAATTAAAAACAATCTCCTAATATTTATTGCTTCAGAAACAAGTACTGTAATCTCATTCATGTAGAAAACTTTGTTTCAGTTTTCAGTAGTTTTATAGCTTTTTATTAGGGTCTGTCTAATAAATATTTAATTTATATTTACCGCGTTTCAATCTGAAATAAAAATACCTTTGCTTAAATATTTTAACGTAAGATTATATAGATAATCGATTTATTAATAAATAAAAGTGTTGCTTCTCAGAATAGATAGAAACATACAGAATTATATCGAAATGTTTTTAGGGAATAAAATTTTAAGTGTATTCTGAAAACGATTAACTTTGAATGACGTCAGTGTTTGAAAATCCACACCTACACGTGTTTGTCTTTTCTCAATTTTATTTTTATTTCCTTTATTTTTGTTAGACGTTATGAATTCAATATTTTATTCACAATTTATTTTGAAATACCATTTTTCAAATGGAAAAATAAGCTTTGATTTAAATGAAATTTATTGTTTTGTTCCATTGTGTAAATCTATATGATATAGGATCCAGTGAAATTTTGTGGCCTAAGTTAAATTGACGAGAACAACATCACTTTCATTTATATCTCCCACCAAAGTTTCATACAATAAACAAATGTATAATGTTAGAAAATAATTCATTTCGAAAGCTCATTTGCTTCTTCATGACGTATTTCTTACGGACGTACTACTTTCACGATATTTGTCAGATTCCCTGATGCTACTTACTCCTCGAGCTGCAAACGTTGGTTATTTCTATCGAAATTAATATTTTAGACGCTGTTGAGCTGCTCATTCACTTTACATTTAAATTTTAAGCACTTTAAGGACCAGTTTCACCAGTTTTCGATTAAGTTTTAGATAGTAATCTATCACATAACACTTTTTGTCAAATAAAAGCTACTAATAAATATGTTTCTAACCATGACTCGTAAAAAGCTGTAGCTATATTACAGAAAAGTTGATATTAGTTTCTATATTTATATATTATACTATGTATAATATGTACGTATTTACAAAAAAAAAAGGATTATTGTATTTAAATCTAGTGCCTGCAGTACAAACTCTGTTGAGTTTGGGATTAGATGGTGTTGTGTGTCAGACGTCTGAAATATTATCTTATCTTGCCTTTAACAATAGTTTATACAGGAATAGTTATTAGCAAGTGATGAAAATGGTGCTAAATGTTTGAAAAGTTAATATAGTACTTACTTATAGTACTTATAAACTTTATATAGTAGTTATCAGATAGATAGTAAGTAAGTGGTAGATTGAGAATACAGAGATTTTTCAAATTTAAAAATTTGAAACAAACCCTATACTAGCCCAGCCAAAGCCTCCTTTCCAAGGAGTGGATTATGTCCCGCAGTGGCCTATACAAGGTTCTTGATGATGATATAATAGAATGACAATAATTTATTTAGATTTAGATTTATTTAGATACGTTCTAGTCCGCTGTTTTTGATATCTTTGAGTTATTGGATCAACTTTAAAATATACAAACATGAAATAAAACATCTGCTTGCCTGAAGAGGTAGGCAAAGATATATTAAACGGCCAGCCTATTTCTGCTAATCGGGATGATTTTTCGCCAGAGCCTCGTCTGGAGATCGGAAGGTTTACCGTTCGACAACAGTTGCAAGTGAAATTGGCTTGGGGCTTTTTGGTAGAGACCCTATATAACCACAACTTTATAAATACTTTTTTTTATTTTTTACCACTGCTTCTGAAGGCATATGTGATGTATTCTTATTTTATTTTTTTGTATATCAAACGAGATAGAAAAATGCGCCCAATAATTACATTTCCAAGAAGTAAAACGTGTAGACATGAACGTTACCTCAGTTTGACTAATAATATCACGCAAAATATCAAGAATTTGAATAATGATAGACATTTCCATATCCGGACCCTTAAATGAATTTATGGCACTAACATGTACGCCATAACAGTGAAGCTTCTCTCGAAAGATCAGTGAGGAATAAGCATATTTATGACTTATTACAATTTACCTAGTCTTGCCATAAATATTGTAATAAAGAAAAAAGAAAATTGTTAACTGCAAATAACATTTATTACTTTTACAGTGTGTCAGTTTAATACATAAATATAAAACAATTAAAAATATAAAAAGCTTATTCGAAGTGGTCTCCATTGGCTGCAATACAGTCCTTTAAACGATGAGGCCAGTTATCAATAGAAGCACGCACTCTTTCCATGGGAAAATTCTTCACTGCCAATCGTATAGATTGTTTTAGGGACTCCAAATTATCATGGCGTTTAGAGCAAGCTGTACTCTCTAAAACTGACCACAAATCATAATCCAGCGGATTAAGATCGGGACTAGACGACGGCCAGTCTTCAGCTCTGATGAAGTCCGAAACGTTCGATTCCAACCAAGACTGCGTGGACCGAGCTTTATGACCCGGCGCCGAGTCTTGCTGGAAGGACCATACTTGGTTATTGAACATGGTGATGTTAAGGGGCTTAACTACCTTCTCAAGAATGGTATCTTGATACACTTGTGCCGATGTTTTGATACCTTTTTCACAAAAATATGGCTCAGTCACTCCTTCATAGCTAACACCCCACCAAACCATCACTGAAGTCGGATAATGTCCACGTTGCACTCTGTCGACTAATTGGGAAGCTTCCTTAGAGCTTTGAGCATAAATACGGTCATTTTGTTTGTTAAAATGTTGCTCAATTGTAAAAATTTTCTCATCCGTAAACAAAATTTTTCTGTGACCTCCCTTTGCGTACCGCTTCAGTAGTTGTTTCGATTTTACCACCCTATTCTTCTTTAAATTATCAGTTAAGAAATGGCCAGTGCGTCTCTTATAGGCTGCAAGTCCTAAGTCATCTTTTAAAATACGCGACATGGTTCTAGGTGCTATCTTCATTTCCCGAGATAAAATCTTTTGCTTTCGGACAGGATTTCTTCGAATTCTTTCCCTTACTGCTTTGACCACCTTTTTCGTACGAACACTACGTGGACGGCCAGATCTTTTTCTGTCACAAACAGAGGAGGTCTCATTGTACCTATTAATAGCCCGGTACACAAACATTTTACTAATACCAAGTGTATGGAGAGTTTTAAAAATTGCATTTGGCTCCATACCTACTTTGTGTAATGCTATCACAGCGATTCGGTTCTCTTTATCACCCCACACCATTTTAATATCGCAAAATATTTTACAATGTATTGGCGCCAAAATGAGAAAACACAATGAACAATCGTATAAAAATGACAGATTCGAAATTCAAATGTAATATTTTTTTATAATTAAGTGTAACAGTATTTATGGCCAGACTAAGTATACGTTAAGACAAGTTTCGCGTTCAAACTTAACTAATTTAGATGTGTTCTGTATTTTATGCTAGGTCGGCACTTGAATGAAACGAATATTAAAAACAACTTAGAGGTTTTATCCTAAGATTAGATATATAGATATATTAGATTAAATTGTAGATTAAATATAGAATAAAATGTCTCTAGCTTTTTCTAGTCCGGTATTTACTCGAATTTACTGCTAAAGTTGAAACTTGTGAAACTGTTTTTGTTTTATATTACATTATTATAAATGATGACTTCTATACTGTATAACGTCTGCCATTTTATTCCAAGTTCTATCTGTTTCCAAGTTACATACAACCTTTCATATTTTATTTTACCCCTTAGCGGAAAAATTCATCAGCTTTTCAACAGCAGCTGAAAAAGCATCTTCACGAGCACAGTAAACTCTAAGTTAACAAATCTTTTAGTCAGCTGAAGTAATTTTATATGCCGATAATAACAATATAGTAATAACTCCACACAACTCACACACGTTCGTGTGATTCCAAATTAGGTAGAACCTGTGCTATGGTAACCAGACTGCCGACAAACATACTTATATATTTCTAAATACATACATGTTATAGGTAAACCCCCAAACAAGGAAAAAATAGATAAGCCATAGTCTTAAATATCTATGTACGAAAACACGATCGACCAAAGTTATCAAAAATAAATAGAGACAAAAGTTTTAAAACTTTTGGTGACGTATTTGAGTTTCAGGTTTTAAAACCTTAAGGATTTCGTGTCATGGACCATTCTATTATAGATTGACGAACATAAAACAGTAATCAAACAAACGAATCCATATATGTATTTATTCAATTTGACTGAAGGTAATCCAATAACGAAAAGGTAAAGTTCGGTCAAGGTGACATTCAAATAGCCACATTTGAAATTAAATTTATGGCAGCTGTGAAACGAACCGAATGGTGTCAAAATCTAATCTACGATGTGGCCAGCCTATAGATCGATATTGAAGAAAATACTTGACCCGAGTAATGTATTAGACTAAAATTGTAGAATAGAATTAACTTTATTGTACACCAGTTTAGTACACAATACATGTAAGATGCCACCGACCTTTTTTTCCCAACCTAAGTTTAGGTTAGCTTTAAGTCCACTACGATACGGTTGTACTTCGATTTTTGACGTGGACTTTTGAAAACTCTAACTACGAAATTATATTAAATTAAGAAGTATGTTGAAGAGGAGGTATTTTTTTTTAAGTTGAAAACTGTTCTTTATATCACTTGTCTTCGGTACGTCTTCTTGTCTATAGAAATTAGGATTGAAAAATATTTACTTTTCAATAAGAAATTTTTAAAATACTTAAAACAAGAATCAATAAAATCAAATTTACTTATTAGACTTTATACAGATCAAGTATTTTAGTTTCTTCTTTAGAAATGTCGAATTAAATGTGAAAATACACTTAAATAAAATCACGCCTGTTTCTCCGGGGGGATCTGCAAAGGTTTATTAAGCGCCCACTTTTCGCCAGCCTATTGCCGCTAATCGAGATGTATTACTTGCCAGAGCCTCGTTCATCTATTAGCAGGTGCACCACTTGCAGGTGAGATTGGCTTGGGACCCTAAGTTCTTGGTGGGTACCCTATGCCCTCTTAAATATCCAAAATACACACATACATCTTGTATACATTTGCTGAACATTATAACTTAATACTTCATATTTAATTTGACGGTTATTCAATTAATAATTTCGTTTAAAAATAGACACAGCAGAATAAACTCCCTTCTGACAAATAAAACATAACTTAAAGCAGTCAAAAATCATGTATATTTTAACCAATATACAATCGCTCTAAAGGGAGCTATAAAAAACTTTATACCTTGTACAACCAATCTGTTGATCAAATTGGTACCAGCGGTATTCTCGGACCAATACGACCCTTATTCCTACCTCAAAAATATTTGCAACACCTTACATTACGGGGCTCTTAACTTGCATGAGTAGCTAAGTAGTAACTTGCTCTCAAGAGAATAGTCAGCTCACATTATAATAGAAAACATGAAAAATTTGTTACAATAAAAAAACACGTCAGATAAATAGATAGGTGCTCTTTATTGCACACCATAAGTAGGAAACATACAATGTAGGATACAAACAAAAAAAAACAGTAGTACAATGTGCGGTCTTATCATAGTCTGCGATCTCTTCCAGGCAACCGTTAGACAGACTATACTGTATAGTACTGTGTAGTCTGTGGTGCACATTGCAATTTACGCAATTTTATTTTTTAACAGATCAATAGTAGGGGTTCATCCTGCAATAGTGATACTTTTATTTTACTTAAAAGCAAACTTAAAAAAAACACTGTCTCTGAATCTCAAAAATTGAATAATGTTAGACCTATAATCACAAATCGTGGCGTGCTCTACGATATTTTTTAACGTAGAAATATGAGCTAAGGATTTTTCTATCTACAGTTTCCATCTAATTTATGTCCTAAATTATTCTTTAAAACTTTTCAAGTTTACAGACTTAGATAATATCAGCAATGTCAGCAGACATTAGACTGTTTAGCAAGCAGAAAACGTATTAGTGCCTATTTTTTTAACTTCTTTATTTTGTTTCATTATAAAATTCAATTTTTTATCTGTGTTGCCGTAGATATGTAATTTGGAAACCTACTAAACCTAGTTATATAAAATATAAGTAATAAATAAATATTTCGGATATTTGACACACAATGTCATCTAGTTTCAAACTAAGCAGAGCTTGTGCTATAATAAATAGAGTGACTGATAGAATACTTATATATTTTTTATTTTTTGTAAATACATACATATTACACATAAAACACACCCAAACTTCGAAACAAATATTTGCAAATCATAGAAAGATTTGGTCCGACCCGGGAATCGAATCCAAGACAGCAGTCACATTGACTACCGCTGCACCACCAAGGCAGTACGAGTTTAAAATGTTCTATACGAAAGTGTCCTTTCTAAAGAGAAGCCTATGTCCAACAGTGGACTATCAAAGGCGGTTAATGATTATGATCCCTAATTGTATTTAATAAATAATTGTATGTAATAAATATGTATACGTAAGAACTGTGACATGTAAATATTACTTCTTACGATTTGAATACAGTTATGTTCTTGATAAATATGTACCCAAATAGTGGAGATAGTTTCTTTCACAAGCTTTAACTTTCAACCAGCCTTCCCAGCAAAATGGGGTCCTAATGAAAAGATTAAGGTATTCAAATATACTTGTTTCAATTCAATTCAATATGATGAGATCACGTTTCGTATGCTTTCGTATTTAATCTAGATTATATTCAAGAGGTCAGATAAGGTTTTCATTTAGAATTGGAACGGATCACAAAGGATATGTCATGAAACAGATTAAATATATGTGTATACTGGCATTTACTTCTAATAACTATGTTCACATAGACGGATCTGTTGGTCGAGAGGTTCGTGATCCTGATTGCTACGTCACACATTCTGGGTTCGATTCACAATGGACTGCTGATAAGAGAGTTCTCAAGTTATTAGAGAGTTCTCAAGTTACTACTCTGAGATGATGATTACCAGACGCAGATACTAGACATCTGCATCTGATAGTCATCATCTCATGGTGATAAGTTAATGGTGGAAGATACAATTAACGGTTAGGAGTTGGAGTATAATTCTTGAGATATCAAATATGTACATGTTAACTTAAGTTGTATTTTTTCAAGTTAATCAAAGTCGCTGCGCTCACTTAATCGCTCACCTTTTTGGAATATTATTCTTGTTATTTTTTGTGTCATTGCCACAAGTACGTTTACATTCTTTGAGGTTTGAGTGCTCACGTAAAGTTTGGAGGCCATATCTAGATAAATATTCTGCTACGTTGAACGATATCAATAGACTTGATTTTAGCTTAGTAAAATGAACTAAGATCCAGGTAATAATTCGATTTACTAAATCAACACACTCAATATTCTCGACCTTCATATATTGTTGTTAATTATTAATTGTCGCAATCAAGAGAATTATATACATTAATTCAATAAAACAACACGAGATATCGATTTCCTCAAACACTAACATAGTACGAAATTATTTGCTCATGTAGGGCATCTTCGCTTTGCGTTTACGAACGGTTGTAATTTGTATCTCAGTTATACCTGATTTGTAACGTAGTACAATTACGTACCCAATGAAATTCTACATATATAATTAAGTAATTATTCGTGATGTAAACCTACACTGAATACAAATTATTTGGTAACTGGCTATATTAAAACGTCTTGTTCGCTTCGACCTAGTCTGACTCTTGGCTAACTGCCAAAAATAAAACCTTGCACATTTTTTTTTTAAATATCGAATGTGTTCCAAATTTGAAATTAACTACCATCTAGAAATCAGTTTTGCATCGGAACTCGTAAAAGTAAAATACCGTCCTACATATTGCTAAATTGGCATGCCTACTTTATCGTTATAAAGGTTATTATGGATTACTGGGGCTTCTTGTTATAAAAGGCGAAGTTAAACCCAATAATATATGAAATAAGGTTTTATTTCGCTAACAATATTATGAGATACGTACATTCACGTTTATGTTTGTGTAGAATTGGTAGTTACCTAGAAATGTGAATACTTATTTTAAAAGGATACACCGATAACTCAATTCGGCCGTAAACGCTAACCAGCAAGATATTAAGACGAATGCTAGATATTACATTACATATATTACTTTTGAAAGCTTAATACAGTGTTGCAAATCTTAAATAATACGAGTTTTATCTGATTCTTACTACGTGTTACATGGATTCAGTATATAATAATACTTTTACATAAATGCCTCAATTTTCAAAATATCTTTCACAGTATTTTATCGTCATTTCTTTCTTTTTCATTTTAAAAGCCTGCTGAAGTAACCCTACTCTGCCTGGGGGAAAGCAGGAATAGAATCCAATAATTGTGTCACTATACTCATTGCGAATTAGACACATACAATGGCGGCCTAGTAAGATGCTGCTTCACACACGATCTTTTTTTGGGGACGTAAAAGACATAACAGTCATCGTAGCAGTGTAGTGTTCACACTCTTATTGCCTGCATCAACGGGCCTCCGGTTTTACACTCATGTACGAAACACGAAAGAACATAAGCTGTCTCTTTAGGTTGGTCTTCTGTGGGAGGGTAGTATTGTTCCAGTCCGAGACGAAGTCAGTAGTCTCAGTCATCAGAAATATCTATAACAATCGCTAGTAGGCAATTAGTGCACTCATATACGTATACGAGTACTTACAATTAGTTAATTCTTCTAATCAGTTCACCCCAGAATTGTGGAGGTCCGATATCAGACGCTCAAAAACAGATATTTAGGTTGAACTAGTAGTCGACTACAAACTATATTAAGAAAAGAGCCAAAAAGTAAAGAGTGGTATAAATCCCCAAGGCACATACGTATATCCGGTGGTCCGACGACCTGGTGGAGGTCGCGGGAAACTGCTGGATGCGGGCAGCACGGGACCGGTTGTTGTGGAGAGCTTTGGAGGAGGCCTATGTCCAGCAGTGGTCGTCTTTTGGCTGAGATGATGATGATGATAATAACATACGTATATACAAATTTGCCGCGTTATAAAACCCTTTCTTAAATTATTTACTCATTTTGTTGTTATTGTGTACGTTTAAAATATAAAAAAGATGATTTACAAAGTTGTAGCCGTTACAACTAGAGTTCTTATCGTGCCTATTAACATGAGTATTAGGTGTATAAGATTTTTTAAGGTATTTTATACACCATCGCGTGTATATTAAAAATTAAAAATAATGTACACATATAGATATAGACACAGACTACAATATATACAATATTATACATAATAATATACATACATAAGTATTCCTAATTACAGATCCATTATCCTTCACCAGCTTTTTAAAGACAGTCAAGGTTTTAGCTTTCAGATAGTCTCAGGTAAATCAGTTACAAAGTCTCACTGCTTGCACAGTAAAAGATTCATCTTCAAACGGATTGCAGTATTTGGCCCTTTTTAGTTTCTAACTCTCTGATGCACGATACGTTCCTTCAATATTTCTTGTTCAAGAATTGAAATCTTTTTTTGAGATAAGAGAGTGTGTGAGGATTGAACAGAACACTGTACAAAAGAGAAAGTCTCTGAAGATTCCAGCGAAAACATATTGGTAACCGCTTGATTTAGGACGATACCATAGCTATGTGTAATCCAAAATATGAAGGTATTGAAGAGGTTTTGTAGTCACTAAAGTTTATTCTGTTGATTTTCGGTGAGATGCAGATAGACATCGCTGAAAATCAAGGATGAAAGAAGAAGAGATTGTACAAGCACAATTTTAGTATTGATGGTAAGAAAGTTATGTAGCCTTTTTCTAGCGAATTCTGTTCGTCGGGGATTTGTATCAGTACTTAATAAATTAAAATCTATAAACCTACCTAGCTGAACTGTACTAAATCTGAGTTATCCAATTAATAATTTCTTGATGAATACAAACTTCATCAATGCAAGAGATTAAAGTGAAACCAGCAAAAAGACATTACAAAAATTAGGATTATCGATAGCTTTAAAGTAAAATAAAAAACAATTATTTTTATTTTTTAATTTCAAATTTACCTCAGATGAACTTTTATCACGCAGCAAACTTTCTTTAACTTTGTCTAGCTCCCATTGTCTTGTGGAAGTGGGAAGTTTTTGAAATGGTTTTTTAATTATATTTACGAGAGTTTATAAGCAGTTGATAATAATAATTAACATTTCTGAGGCCAATAGGTTAACGTTTTTTAGTCGTAGTTAGCAAGTAGTCCAATAATTTTGATTTACACGCTATTTTATACAAACAATAGCTATGTCAATAATAAAACGAAATTTCACAACCGTTCCAGCTTTGTAGTCATTCTAATTAGCGCTGTAGGCGCTTATAAAGGACTTTATTACTGTAATACACTTAAAAATAACTATAAAATATATTATATAAAAATAAAGTAAAAAAATTAAAACAAAGCTAGTGTTATCGGATTCAACCAAATAGAAAGTATACCCTATACTTCGTTTTCGATTCCAATCAAGTCTGTAGAAGCATTTTAAATCATGAAGACATATTTTCGTAAATTTATTATTCTTATATTTTTGAATTTTCATGATACATTGAATTTTTTCTTTAAAATCAGTGAAGTTCAAACATAATTATATATAATTAAACCGTGCCCTACAGAAAAAAAAACATGCACGGTAGGTCTGTTAATATAGGTATAATTATACGTAAATAGACCAATTTTTGGACATTATCATAACTAAGGTTCGAGGTAATAAGTTACGTGAGTTTATTGGGCCTTCAAAGCGAAGAAGACAGCGAGTATAACGAACTCGAAAAATAATAAAGATTTCCTAAGTCCTAAAACAAATTCAATTCTAACTACAGTAAAGCGATTCTGTTCAAGTCACATGTTTATCAAAGCTATCCATGCTAAACTACGAACAATATAGAAAACAACGTATTATTGATACTGCTGGGTAGCCACGCAAACTACTTGGACGTCCACGGAAGTTTAGACATTTATTATTATAGAGCCGTTCCCGCAAATAAACCTCCTTTAGATGGTCACTGTTAAATATTTGTGCCATCGTAGCATGATTTTAAATTGATTTCAGCCTTCTACTATATCAATTTAAATTACGGCAAACAGTTTTAAAATTTGCAGGCACTTTTTACTAGCTTAAAAATATGTTCTTCAACTAAAGTTATCTTAGATTTTAAGTTTTTAAGTGGATTTGATTTTATGCATAATAATGACTTCGTTTGGTCGAAGAGTTCGTTGGTGGTCTGTGACTCAGATCTTCCTACTGTACTCATTAACAACGTATAATGTTCAAATCGACCTATCACCGTCCACTGTTGAACGAAAGTTTCCCTCAAGGAGCGTCAACTGTTCCGGTCTTTGGCAATCCACATACATCCGCAGCCAGTCACCTTCTTCAAGTCGTCGGGCCATCATGCTGCAGGGTAACTAATCCGGATGTATAATATAACGTATTTGACATATTTTTAACTCTATAAAATAAAATAAACATTTTTTACAGAAAAATGCAACGTCTTTGAGTCACGCTTCGCTTTTATATATTTTTAATTTGAGAGATTTCGTAGTTCCCAATATGATAAGGATTTATAAAATGTAAGTAGTATCGAACATCAAAGCAGAACTACAATAATTCAATCGCAGAAATGATTCTGCAGAAATTTAATAAACCTACCCATTCGGGGACTATTAGCGAGCACACTTCATAGTTGACCAGTTTCATTTCATCGTTTGGACAATACGTGCCATTGCTCGAACGCCGCTTTTGTTTGAGTCTGAAGAGAAATTTATTTTTCACGATGACATTAAAATTTGGTTGCAATACCTGTAAATTTATGTTACTAACTTGTTGAATAATCAAGTCTAAATATATTTAAACTTGTAAGTAGCTGCTATATGTGCCTCTGTTATCAAACAATAGGTATAGAAACGAACTTCGTTTATTTTCTAATGTTAAAACGATCCTTAGAAATAAAAATGTATACATTATTGACTTACTACAGCCGTTTAGACAAAATTTGAACATGAAATTGAAATATGTCTGACATAATAGGTTGTGCAAGTAAAAAGAAACAAATTGATACTTTATTTATATATGTTTTAACAAAAAATGTTTTAATTAGATCCTAAACGGAATTATAAATAGTATTATAATAACATTTAAGTGTATATTGTTTACATATCGATACATAACTACAGCAAAATATTCAATATAATATTTGTATTTGTACATCACACATATATATACCTGAAGTGATTTCAAGATAACAATGCCGACTCAAGCATTGAGCTAAATTCGATCACTTTATTTGAGACTTCTATATTCACGAAATATTAACATAAGGAAGCGAAAACAAAAGCTCTTAACGGTAACCTTTCTCTCAAGTTCACTATTAATTCTTTGACACTTAGCTGCTAGTTTGAGTGGCAAGATCCGTGGGTGAACAGGACATGCCACACCAGCTAAACTTTTACGAACTGTGGATGCTTCTTTGTAAATAAAAAAATAATTGAGTAAATAGCAAATAAATAAAAAGGTATTGAACATACATTACACTACAAAATGTATCCTGCGAGTACATACTTTAATATCGAAAGAGGCTGGATGTCGTTTACATCTTTTATATGTTAATATATCTTCAGTTACTTCTTCCTTTTCCTAGTAAATATATATTTTGAATTGAGTATTAAATAATGTCACTAGTTGCAATAAAAACATATTTATTTTTATAAAACACCTGCATTTTTCTTTTATATATTCTGTTCCTGCTACAATTGTGATTCTCGAGAATTAGTCCAAGGGGCTCAACATACCTAATTCACGACATGTCAGCTAGTGGAGTACTCTTCAGACGATCCCGAACTGGCCTTGGCACGATGCATATAGCACACTGGAACCTTGACATAACCTTGTCTTACTTGCATCTGAATAATGAAATCTGGGCTAGTTGTGTTTTAAATAGTAATTTATTATTTTTCCAGAAACTGTTCTCTGGAAAATATGAAGAACTTGAATTTTATATGTTTGTATAAACATGACAAGTATTTAACTGATAAAGTCAGGATATCTTTAAAAAAGAATATGATGGTAAACCATGACATTTAACCAAAATCATGACAATGCAGTTCCTTGTTGAACTCTTTCCGACACTAGAACTTTTCCCGAGAGTGCTGCAGTCTTAGCCAAGTTAACATTCTATAAACGTCAATGTTATTAGAAAACTAATCAAATTTATGAAAATATCATCATCTTAGTGTTAAGTCACGAGGTCAAAACAAAATAATAGAAGAGAATAGAGTCGCTTACGATTATAGAAAGAGATTCCATGCGAAACACTTGCATCTTAGTTAAGTCCGCTGGTATCTATTTGACGCATACGTTGGTAGAACTACCAATATCCAACAGTTGTAGGTCAACCTATCCACTTGACAGGAAAACTGTCTATCCTCTCGTAAAACATTGTTCACCTATTGTGGAAACTAGACTAGAAGGAGGTGAGACCAAAATAACCCATTCAGTGAAACATCAACTATGATGTACCACATGTACACAAGAAACGAACAGATAGTTACCTTACCTCTCATCTTAATGGGTAAATATTTCCTTATGGGATTGATATGTACCTGGAAAAAAAAAGTAAGTTTACATAACATGGCAGCTCTACAACATTTAACTATAATGGTCAAAATACAATATTATTGTAAATCAAACTGTATTAACAACATATTCAATTATGTTAGCCTTGGACTAAAGAAATAGTCGATTTAATACGAATATTTATCATCCCAAATCAATAATTGTTAAATTGCGTTATTGATTTACAAAGTACGTATGATTGAACATTGATCGTTTTACAGTTATCAGATTATCTTCGTCTGGATATTACTGAAGCTGTATAATGACTTCTATATTTAGGACGAATTACCATAAATTGACACACAACGACGTTATATTAAATTGGATTCTCAATCAGGTTAATCCTTAGAGTATTACCATTAATTACTGATATATCATTGTTTTATGGTATAGGGGTAAAGAAGCAGGTGGATAACTTAAGTCTCTTTGCAACTGCAGATTTACAAGTGCGTTGCTGTACATTACTTTTCGCTTTGAATCAGAATTGCTAGTGAGCAGGAAGAAAAGGGAACATCGAGGTTCCCACACACTTGGGCATCTACATCTACATTCGTTAATGGCCCGAGGTATGTACGTCGAGGTTACAGGGCTTTCCTTACTAGGGTGCACCTGGATCACCGACTACTGGTACCTGAGACGGTGTGCGGCTTTTGGTCGGTTCGAGTCCGACATAACCACCTTCCGGTGGTATCTGTGGGGATTTCCGCATAGAAAAAAAAAGAAAATGGTTTATGTTTCGGTAACTTTGGCCATTTGGTGAAAGCAAAAAGAGAAACACTTACTTAGTACCTGTTTCTTATTTCAACGAAATACATATTTTATTTAACTTAACATGTTATTTCCAGACAACTTATCAATGTACGGGTATCGAAGAATTCTTTAAAAACTGTTTTAGATCTTGTATTCCAATTACTGATTTTAAGAATGTAAAGAAAACATCTCAAATTTCAACAATTAAACATGTAAGTTTAATAAATTTATTCACTTGATACCCTACTCAAAATATATTGGATATCTGTATGTCTTAAATATTTAGACTCTGTAGTATTCGAATTTTAACGAATTATCAAATGTTTTATGACTTCAACCTAAAGTAATTTTATATATTTTTTTAAGAATCTTCAAATTATGGTCTATTTATTTTGTTAGTTCTTGTGTATTTAATGAATTCTTGCATTCAATTAGTTTAATTTGCGCTCGTTCAAACTAGCCGTTCGTTTCATGTAATATACCTAATTATTCATTGATAGTAATGTTACAGCCTATAGCTGATAAATAAGCTATTTACCAACATTAATCAATAACTTAAAACCTGTAATTTACTATCAGTGCACATGTTTTCCACTCAATGTCATCCTAGGTCGTTTAAGTGAGGCGTGAAAAAATTTTTGCCATTGTCTGCATTGGCAAGGAGGGTTGTGACTCCCACTCTGAAATTTGACTCAAACTTTCTATCAGGCAGACTAGTCATTTTGGCAAGCTCATACCGACATAAAAACCAATTCAATTCGAACCAGTAGTTGCTAAAATTAGTGTGTTCAACCAAACAAAGACACTCTTCAAATTCATAATATAAGTACAGACACAAAGTTGCCACATCAGGTCTAAAAATAGAAATTATGTAAATTACAATTATGAAAAACGCGGCTACCCAAGGTTAAGTTCATTATTGGCAAAACAAGAGGTTGTAGTACATAAAACGTGTTTTGATGAAACACCCAATGATCGATGTACAAAGTTCACTAGAACGATGCGGACATGATGACAGCTTCATCAATCACAGTGCCAGTACCTACATAATTGAACGTCGGCAATTTTTCCCCAAAATTTGTTCATAAGAATAGAATTCTTAAGTAAAGATCGTTTCGACAGTTACTGTTGAACTTTTGTGAATACAAAACAAAACATAAATGGTAGTAATTTAAATGTAAATTATCATTAATTTTAACAAAGTTGTGCCAAATAAAATGCATGTATTGTTAAATTAAATGCACTCTCGCTCTACCAAGAATCTGTTTACTTACATTTAAGGCCTCACAAAATCTCAGAAATGGTCGTCTGGTCTCAAATTAGATAGTATGATAACTTAGTTGCTTATAAACATACATATATATTATTAAAAACGTACATATTATAGATAAAATAATTACTCCCTGATATGGAAGCAACGATTTATCCTGTGGAGGACTCGAACCTACAATCTCTACCTTAGCAGTCGTGATCACTTGCCACTAGAATAACAAATTGGTCAGGTTTTTAAATATACATTTAATAAACTTTTAATAACATATATGATCAGATACAGAAAATAAAATTCAGTAAGAAAAAATATGTGTAAGTTTTGTTTACGGAATCACTAGGTTAAAGCGGTATGTTAAATTATTCTATTTTTTTTTCTAAGTATCGTTAAAAGTGACTTTACTCTACCTGATAGAAAACATGAGTGGAATCCGAGAGTTGTGGTCACTATACTCATTGCGAATGCAGACAATGCAGTATGGTGACCTACACTATGGTGGCCTAGTGAAACGCTTTTTCACACCCCGTTTGGGGACACATAAGGCGTGGCAATCATCGTGATAGTGTAAGGCTCACACACTTATCACAATAACTGTCACCCCTGCATCAATGGGCTTCCGATCTCGAAAATATAAAATCTAACCTTTAAGTTATAAAGCTATTTTTAGGGTACCGTATGTCCGAATGAGAAAACCTGAAACCCTTATCACTCGTGTCTCAGTTTGTCCTTCCGTCACAGCCAATTTGCTACACATCTCCCCCAGAGATAAGTTGAAATGTGATACAATATCAATTCCTCACACTCAGGCACAAACGTGCATCTCAAATAGGAATTTTGAATGAAGGAATAATTTTAAGATGCCAAATAATAAATATTATCACTGATGAATGTATCATAGTATAAAAATTTGTTATTGGGGTAAAATTTGAAAATGATAAAAAGTTTAAACTCGAAAACCAAAAAAGTGAAACAAATACAGAATTAATGTTATTACTTATATTGAATTAATGATCCTAAAATAACATCTTTAATCTAAATATTACACTAAAAGACTTCTCTAATATATATCTAATAAACAGGAGAATATAGTCATAAACTGTAAAATTCGTAAGAACCCAGCCCGTATCTCTGTAACTACAAGTCGCACTTGAATTCATTGTTGAAAAAAAAAGCCATTTAAAATAAAACCTATTACATTCAGCCCTCATTCGAAACACACGGAAGAAACCCAAATGTACATACTATACATATATTTTCATAGTGCATTAATACCACAACCTCTCCAGATACTCGTAATTCCTGTATCGCATTATCACAACGGCGAGCCTTACCATAAAATTTCAATGAAAAAAGGATAAAACTATTTATTCTCTAGATAAGCAGTAAATAAAGAACTTTATTAAAAATTTATAAAATATATGTATATCTATTTTCGTATAAATGCGTAGATATGTAACATTTCATTGCTTTTTTCTTATATATATATTAATATTTATTTCTTTTTGATTTACTTTAGAAGTCCATACGAAAGTGCAGTGCATTTCACCACCAACGATAGACTGATAAAGAATGCCTTCGGTATTAAGTTCTCCATTGTACGTTCTGTGTATAAAGTAATAAAAATAAATAAGTGATTATATAAAGAATTGTTATATAGGCCTTAATTCTCACAAATGAAATAAAATTACGTTTTCGAAGAAGAATGTCTGCAAGTGTGGTCTCCTAAATTCAACGCTTTCCAACTTATAATAAGAAAAATAATCATTTTACAAATACATATGTCCAATATAAAACAATGATAAATAGTTGAATATATAAGAAACTCTGACGTCAACATGTACCTAAATAACCATCTTTCATTGTATTCATTTCTTTGGGTTGTGATGCCATTGTTCGGCCACTTCGTCCGACTAGTCGCACGACGCCGACTATTTTTCCTGTTGGTTCCATTGATCGACAGATACAGACTTTTTATTTGCGATTTTTGGTCCCCGGCGATTGGCAAACAGACGACCACCTGAGTGGTTTTTAGTGAGTAAGATGCCGACAGACACCGACCCTCAAAGGAGGATCCATGAGTATCTTTCACCCAGACAACAAAAAAAAAATCACACATACCTTATAAAATATGTACAAAATACAGATTAGACTTGTCCGTAATCTTTAATAGCAACCTACTTATTCCGATTCATAAATCAATAGGAAAAACAACAGATAAAAATACATCGTCCGATCAGTCGGATTAACAGGAAAAAAAGCACGTGTCGACCGATCAGTCGGCCGAAATGGTCGGACCACGCGGTCATAGCCTTGTACATTTGTGAAGAAATAAATATAACAGTTGAAATATTACAAATTAACCTCTCTATCCTCTTTATTTATATGTTTACCTGTAATAATATTAGTAAAGTGATTTAATAGGTAAATAAAATAATAATAAAATTTACTGTCTCATCTAATTTTACGCCTTTAGAGGTGTAATTTTTATTAATAGTTTAAACGGATCTAACACGCAGTTCTATTTAATTAATTCAAAAAAAATTATTCAACTCGGCCTTGTCATAGCAAAGAAATGGTATTTACTCATGTGACTATTTCAAGATAATATACCGTGTCTAATTAAGTAGCTCTTCATTTTTGACTCGAACCTTTACTGAAAACGTTCAAATGTCAATTCAGTTATCAGTTAAATAAACACCAAAATTGGAGAAAGTATATAAAGATCCAGATTTTAAATAAAAACCCTAAAGCATAATGGGCATCTGAAAACATTCTTATTAAGGAATCACTCGCTCATAAATTCACAGGATTTAGTTGTTATTCCTATCACATCATACGAATTGTCTAGTTTGCTAAAAAAATAAGTTTTCTAGAGACAATTCGTTGTCTTGAATTTAAAAAAGATCTGTTATAAGGTTCTCAACTTATTCTTTTTAGTATAAAAGAATAAAGTATAAAAAGCAAAGATTCGAAAATGTCAACATAAATTGGAGCCGTTTCACTCAGGTAACATTTAAGTACGGATAATACAATTATTTGTAAAAGATGAGGCTCTGGACCGAAATTTGATTTTCCTTTTTACCCATATTCAATATACTTAGACATCAAAGCTTTACTTTTTAATTTTTTTGATAAAACAGAACATTATTATATTGTACAAGGAATTTTTTTTCCATCGCTGCACCGTTTAATTGTTTGTACTTTTAAAGTGCAGTCGTATAAATAAGTGATGGTCAGACTTAGACGTAGAGTTTCTTTGCGTGATTGAATCAGGAATGAGGAGATCTGCAGACGAAAGGTCACCGATATTGTCAATAAAATTGCTAAACGTACGGGAAACGCAGCGTTGGTAGGCCCCCCACAAGGTGGTCCGACGACCTGATGAAGGTCGCGGAAAACTGCCGGATGCGGGCGGCACGGGCCGGCTGTTTTGGAGAACTTTGGAGGAGGCCTATGGCCAACAGTGGATGTCTTTTGGCTGAGAAGAAGAAGCTGAAGAAAACTTATCACAAATATACCATTTATGTTTTAACTTAAATTTTACTTGAAATAATAATCTGAGAACTTTTTGAGAGATAATCGCTTAAAACTAATAAAGTAAACGAATCGAAATGAAATATAATCCTTATCCAATTTGAATATAATCTTTAAATACTTTTTTATTGCTACGCATAAAATTACATTATCAATCAAAAAGTCAATTCACAGCAAATGCTTTCCAAACCACTCAATCACTAAGAATCTCTAAACAAGTGTCATAAAATAACTCCACGTGGTAATTAGGGCACTATGTCTCTAACACTGAGCCTATAATGAAATTACACGGCCTTTAGCCGACTTTAATGGAGTGTTGGAACGTTTATTACTTACATGAACTATTAATAAAGACTTGGTTTTTATTAAAGTGGTAATAACGTGTAGTTTGGGAATCCCCTAATTAATTATGTAATACGGTATCGTTTACAAGTTTTTATAGTTTTATTACCTACTAGCTGACCCGCCGAACTTCGTACCGCCTTAGCGTAGCGTACCTTATTGATTATAAAAACAGTTTCATTGATAATAAATATTATTTTTCTCCGTAAGAACCTTCTCCTAATAATAACAAATACAACAAAAAAAGAATTAGTGAAATTGGTCCAGCCATTCACGTGTGATGCCGTGACCAAGAAAAACGGGTTTCATTTTTATATATTTAGATAGATTTGAGTGAGTAGTTTATTAGTAGTTAGGATTTGCTTTTGACTAATTCTAGAAAACAAATGTATTTAAAATCATTTATAGCTATTGACGTAGAAACAATACATGAGACTGTAAATGAGTGTAAAGCGAACGCAACAAAAATATTGCGTGTAAGTCGCTGCACTGCTGTGTAGAATTAATTTATTATGACTTTTAAGGGTCAAATGATTGAATTAAAGTATTTTTACGTAATATATATTGGGTTATATTTAAGACTTAAAATATTTAGGTACGCATTCAAATTTGTTTGCAGTTTTTCGTGAATTGCAATTTTGTTACAATTATTGACTTTTCAAAAAGTTTTTGAAATGGCTGCTAAAACAATCGTAGTTTATTTTTAACGTTAAAATACCGAGAAACATAAATATTTCTAAGCACTATTCATCTTCTATTAATCTAGGGCTTAAATACTTTTAGAAATTTATCATCGTTGCAATATTGAAGAGCAAGGAAGAAGGTGTAATGCAAGTAACTTATGCACGCTCGTTTGCCATCCGCTTTATGTCGTATCTCATAATCCTTATACAAACAGGTAAACTAATTACTAAGAGTTAATGTGCCTTTAAGCTCGGAGCGGAGTAAGCAGCCCGTGTGTTACCATAATTATTATGATGTAGAATAGTTAGTTACATCGTAGACGCACATCCGTTCGGCCCACGCCGGATCTGTCCTACTTTTTAACAATGGCGACGACTGGCTAAGTTTTTAGACATTTACCGTAAGTTGGGTAGACTGAGCATGTGGAACGACCCAAGTTAAATGTTTAAACAGTCACTGTATGTGGAGGTTTTGTTCACTTTTATATTGCAGGTATAGACTTACTACATCATAAATAATTTGTATTTATATTTCGGTATAATCTTAGATGAATGAGAACATCCACAGATGAACCAAGGTCTCCAATATTGAAAGGAAAATTGCTAAACTTAAGTGGCAGTGGACGGGGTACATTACACGCAGAAAAGATTGCCGATGGGGCCATAAAGTTCTGGAGTGGCGACCATGTACTGGGAAACGCAGCGTTGAAGGCCCCCCACAAGGTTGTCCGACGACCTGGTGAAGGTCGTGGAAAGCTGCTGGGTGCGGCCGGCACGGGACTGGCTATTGTGGAGAACTTTGGTGGAGGCCTATGTTTAGCAGTGGACGTCTTTTGGCAGAGATGATGATGATGATGAATCTTAGATGAGCTATGCTTCATCACAAGTAACCTGCGTCTCCAATGGAGCGACCTAAAGAAAGAGTGGTGTTAAACATTTCCTTTGATACTTTTAACCGAGTGAGTAAGGTAACAGAGACCAAAATCGTCCTTCACTTGACTCTTGGAGGGCTTAAATGACGGCAATGATGAGCGGTGGTCACTCATTACACCATGCTCCAACATAAGTCATTACTCGAATTATATATTAGTTAAATAAACAAACAAAGAAACAAACAAACGTTAGAAAACATCTAAAGAAGTTTAATAAGTTTATCAAGATTTTAAAGATATTTCTGTTTTTTAATTCTACATGTATATGCAGAATCTGGTTTTCAATTTCCAGCAGTCCTGATACTAAATACATCCAAGATTTTTCATGGACAGACACGATTGTTCTGGTACCAAATCACTAGTAACTTACGCCTGAAGCTACAGAAAGGTATTGTGTAAAGAAAAATTTCACGATTTGTAAACAGACATACCTCCGATATATCCCACTGCTCGTTTTGCTTTGTATCAGAGGAATTGAGTTTTTCTTCAATTTAAAAAGAAACTTTAAATATATCTTCCTATTGAGTTTTATAAGTTAATTGCAGTAACTGTACGTGTAACAATGAAAAGAAATAGTTACGAAGGTAAAATTACATATTTTTAATTACTTAAAAAAACGTTAATAACAATGAATAAACTACTCTCACTATGATCCCTATATATACAATTATTTAAGTTGCTATGTATAATTATCGTTATCTGTTTATTCAGCTTATCATAGTAGTAGATCCACACTGATTTCAGCACGAACGAACCGGCTCGATCGCACAGTACTACCCTCTCATAGAAAATCAACTTAAAGCGACAGCATCCATGCAGTCAATTTCGTGGGTAAGTGCGAGACCGAAAGCCTGTTGATGGTGGGGTGACAGTTGTCGTGGTAAGTGTGTAAACCTTACACTGCCGCTACGACTGTCGTACCTTTTATGCCCCCAAGCGGGGCGTGCATCTAAATAGGCCACCATAATGTAGGTCACCATACTGCATTGTCTACACTAGGAATGAGCATGGTGACCACAACTATGTGAGATCATATTCATGCTTTCCATCAGGCAGAGTAGAGTCACTTTGGCACGCTTTTAAAATAAAATTAAAAAAGGAAAATCTAATGTTTTGTTTAGGATTTTACAGATACAACGTCATCCATCTCTTTAATGTCTCTCTAATTTTGAAATATCAAAAACTACTCAAAAGATAATTTTATTCATCCTTTAAAATAGTTTTTGCTACCTATTTCTGTGAATAATGAATTATGTGTAAGAATTACACAGTTCTGTTTTATTCTATTCAGAGAATGTACTTATTTGTTTCTAGTATATACTAAAAGAAAATGGCCTAAAGACACTGTTTATATATTAATGAAAATCTTATTAAAATGTACACAGCCACGCAGTAAATAACTTAACATTGTGTATTCACGGTACGCAGAGAAACGGTATGTGTGTTTAGCCTGGTGTCTTTTGTACACAATAAAATACAACTATACACATTTTATATAGTCGAAGCTTTATTAAATAAAACTACTGTGAAGATGAGAACAGTATTCCACGCAGGAGCGTACCTAGGTCTTATAAAGAAGACACAGATACTGAGATTGTCCTGCAGTGACAATGGAGTGTTCTGAAAAGTGGGGAGGGGAAGGAATGCAGACTTTTTGGCAGAGAGCGCGCACGCCTGTGTTTTCTTGGCGTTGAACTCGACCAGATTCTCATGACCTCATTGAGAAATGCGGCCTAGGACCCGGTCGAGCTCAGTGACAAGCTTTTGTCGCTTTTCCTCAACGTTCGCTAATTTGGCTTAAGATAGTGACGGAACAGAGTGCGTCTATGTTTGTGCACAAAGTTGTGCACTATAATATCGCCTGGTTATAACTGGCTTTAACTGGTTAATGTTAACTGAAACTATACGAACCACTGCTTAAGTGCCAAGGAATAAAACAATATCAAAGTACGTGAATGATTAAGTAGTATAACTAATCGTGTCCCTTCATCCAGAAATCACGGCTCATCAGCCAGCGAGCGCTTCAACGATTCACCGGCTAAGGAGCTTTGTGCCAATTAATTGTTTCACAAAAACTTTTCTTCTCATTTCTCTGTAGTCAAGATCTACGGAAACAAGTGTACAAATGAGGTACAGTCAGCAGCTAAAGTGACTAATTATATTCCATTGTACTGATAATTATGTCCTAGAATCTTTAATCGCATTCTACACAAATAAGTAATAGATAATAATGTTTTTTATATCAGTAACTGTGTGAATGAACGGCAATATATTTCATTTAATATTAAATGATCACCAATGCCTATATACTCACTGCCTCGGTGGCGCAGCTGTAGTGAATGCAACTGCTGTGTTTGAGATCTCGGGTTCGATTCCCGGGTCAGACCAAATGTTTGTATGATCTGCAAATATTTGTTTCGAAGTTCGGGTGCTTTTTACGTATTATATGTATATATTTACAAAAAAAAAGTATATAAGTATTCTATCAGTCAGTTTTCATAGCACAAGCTCTGCTTAGTTTGAAACTAGATGACGTTGTGTGTCAAATGTTGGAAATATTTATTAATTATTTTTAGTATTAGAAAAATATTGGAATTTTCAAGAAGATTTTTTTTATAGTGCTACGAAAAAAGTCGCCGATTTCTTTGTTAATGTTATATAAACTTTAAAACTCTGAACTAGATTATAAAACATTGAGTTCAAAAAGATTTAAAAAAAAATAAGAAGGAAAATCTATAATGATGACTTCAAAAAACTACATTTAAAATGTCTACGCAACATTGCCATTCATTGCCTAAAACCCATATAGGGAAGCATTATACAGTAAGCAACATTCAAATGCTACTCTCGTTCACACGTTCCGGGTTAAACGTAAGTGATGTACTGTAGTCCTTTAATCCATCGTCAGCTATGATGAATGGTGGATGCCGCCTAAACCCGCTGGGGATTAGTCAATTGCGTCCTGAAATCCACCAAGTCATAGTACAGGTGTTTGGTTCAAAGAAAAAACTTGAAAGGATTGTTTTTAAATTAAGCTGATTTAGTTTTGAAATACCTTAATAAACATGGGTTGGGATATTTTTTTTGTAGGTATATTTTAAAGCTTTTCCTAGCAGGCAGAAGCTATGACCAAAACAAATACTTTCCTGCTAGTTACAAGTCTGTGTGATGACATGTTTGATGTCAATACTCGTATGTTGCTTATCTAATAGTTAACAAGCTAAATCTAAGAATTGTTGATATCTAAAATTTTGATATAAAAGAAATATTTACCATACTGTATTTAATAGCTTCTTTTCCTTAAGCGAATATCATACGTTTTTCTTATTCATTTCAGAACTATTTCGCTCAGAAATCAAAATCGGTTCGAAAGAAATACGGGCCTGATTGATTATACAGACTGACTGGTGAGATACCTTCAATATTTGAGGACGTGATAGTATGCGAACATATATCATGAAATAAAATAAAAAAAAACGAAATATTAAATAACTTCTGAGTAAACTTCGTACACAGCACACCGAGAGCTCAGTATTTAACTGTGGAATACTTGGACACCGCGCCGACTTATTTTTTAGAGACATTTCGGTAAAAAATAAGCACCTATTTTTTTTATATCAAGTTAACGAGAATCGAGTACCGAGTACTCTCCATAAGTATTGAAGGTATCTCACCAGTCACAGTGTATAATGAAACGAACGACAAAAAAATATTATTGTTTTCTACTAATATCACTAGTCACTAAATTTATTTAAGTATATAAGATTACAGTTAGGTATTTTTGTATTCAATAGTAAACTGGAAGGAAAAACAACGTCTAATCGTCAAAATCACGTCACATCAAACTTTTTTCATATTTATTTTTTCCACTATTTAAATTTTTGTTAGGTCCCAAAGAAAGAAGGTAAATATTTACAATCAGTGCTTTTTGGTAACAAACAATTACCAAACTAAAAAAATAGGGCGCTATCGCTTGTAAAATCGCTTCAGGTCATATTTTATACCCGACTAACGTTACGGAAATTGTCTGGTTAGGCCGGGTAAACAACTGTCTGCTCCCACCGTGTCGGGTGTAAGCGCTTGTTAGAGGGTAAAATAATTAAAATACAATAGACAACCAATTTAAAATAATTAATGGTAGTGTTGTGAAACATGTTTGATAAAATTTATTGTTGAAAACCTGAAATGTTTTTGCTCATTTCACCTTGTTACACATTTTGTGTTTAACCACTAGCTCGTAAACTTTAACATCTTATGATGAAAGAAAATTTATTTAAAAGATATTCTATATTTGAACTTTGTCTATGACTCTTGAGTATTAGATATTCACGAGCAGCAGTAGTCACTAACCTGAAGTTTAACTGCCTCGGTAGTGCAACGGTAGTGAATGCGACTGTTGTGCTTGAGGTCTCGGGTTCGATTCCCGGGTCGGACCAAATGTTTGTATGATCTGCAAGTATTTGTTTCGAAGTTTGGGTGTTTTCTATGTATAATATGTATGTATTTACAAAAAAAAGTATATATGTAAGTATTCTATCAGTCAGTCTAGTTATCATAGCACAAGCTCTGCTTAGTTTGAAACTAGATGACGTTGTGTCAAATGTCTGAAATATTTATTTATTTATTTACTTACCCTGAAGTACCAAGAACCTGTTCGTTTACTTCCTATGTCATGTAAAAAAGGTTAACTAATTAAAAATACTGATATCATTTAAGACTGAGTAAAACTAAATCAAAGTATGTGAGATTAATTGTGCTATCCATATCAACATGACTTAGCATGACCGTGCTCGAGCTTCTAAGTTATGCGCTTGAATTGTAATGAAGGGTATTACGTCAGATGCTCCAAACTGCTCTGAGATCTGACACTGATCTCACGTTGATCTTGTTTTCAAATTTAATAACATGGGCAGGATAGCACACAAGTATTTTGTTCGATATGTATTGATGAATAGTCAATTTGTTAGGCACACAAAAATAACTTAAAATTTATATACTCGCATCTTCTAACCCTGAAAAGGTAGTCAAGGGTGTACTGAAATCAAAAACTTTGTAGATCATAATTTAAATCTCATATAAGTAATCAAGACAAGCCTATCATCGACAACCGGATATCACAACATACTGTTGTGCACATGCAACATTTTTCGAAGTCTAGTTACGCACACTGTTTCACCAGAGCCAAGACATTAGTCTTGGCTCTGGTGAACAACTAAACTCCTGCGATTCAGAGATTTATAGTCTTTCAAGTTCGTAAAAATATACCTTCTTACATATATGACATGATACACACAAGGTAGTAGAGCCACACTGATTTCAGCACGAACTGCCGATTCGACCGAGGTAGTATTACCATGCCACAGAAGACCAATCTAAAGTGACAGTATCTATACCGTCGCGTTTCGTTATCGTGAGACCGGAGACTTATTGATGTAGGGGTGACAGTTATTATGGTAAGAGTATACATACACAGCATTACACTGCCACGATAGCTGTCATGATTTTCACGTCCCCAAGTGGAGGTGGAAAAGCGTCTTACTAAGCCACCATAGCGGGTCGCCATACTGCATTGTCTGCATTTGCAATAAGTATGGTGACCACAACTCTTAGATTCATACCTTTTATCAGGCAGAGTAGAGTCACTTTAACAGGTTCTTAGATAGTGTTTACTAAAATCGCGACAAGTTTTATTATAATAATAAAATTGTGTTATCTATTTAAAACTTCATCGATGTATCCGTAGGGAAATCGAAGACCCTATCATCTCCGCTCGCAATTAATAACAAGACCGTCAGTAGAACTGCACTGTTCCAGGTTACGCTGACAGAATTATGCCCCCAGAGGCGAATGACTTGATTTACATATGATTGAAATCAATAAATATTTAGATCTGATATCTAAACGTATTACATTTATTAACATTAGTCACGCAGTAAGACACAAGAATCAAAAATAAATATGTAAATATATCATATTTACTTGTTTTTTAATCTCAACTTTAAAATGTCAAGTAAAAATCACATAATCAAAAATAATATACAAGTGAAAAGATTAAAACATTATTATCTTATAAGTTTAAATACTAATAACTATAATACATACACACTTTTCTATACTATTTCTACAAACTGAAAAAGTGTGTTACGCAACAAAAACATCTATTATCCAAATATGGCTAGAAGAAAGCCACAAGGACACAAATTAATGCCATAATAACATCAACGTGACAAGACAAATCCAACTTATTAATATAATAACCTTGCGTGTCATTTTTAACCCCCCTCCCACTTCGAGATTGATATTCCTTGATCTGTTTCCTGTTCACGGCAATTAACGCTCTGACGACGGTAGACACGGGCAGGCTGTAGTGAAATATTTCGTACAATAGTTTATATCGTGAGATGGTTAAACCCAACAATAGGATAGCAAATTGCAATCTTGAAGAAAACAAATCTTGAACAAGTTGATTGATTATATCAATTCAATAGGCAATGGATTAAATAATACATTAAAATATTTATCTTTATAATTCCACACTTATTGACAAGATGAACAAAGACATAATACATTTAAAAAATATGTGTGTGTGTACTTATGTACGCACGTAAGAATTAATATTTCTTTGGTGTAACAAGATAAATATCTTTTTAAAAATTGTATACTTCGCATTGACTTGTTTGCAAAGAAAACAACATATAAACGTATTTTTATAAAAATTTTTATAACACATTTTCTAGTTAAATATTTTTTATTTAAATATCATAACAAAATTATTTGGACATAATTAATAGTAAAAAAAAAACTAAAATGTTGACTAACTGATTTCATGGTGTCGGTTTCTCGTGACGGTGTCTGCGCACATCGTAAAAATTTACTCTCATAATTTTTCCTTAATACACCAAAAGAAGTATAACTCCAAAAATGACATAAGATGCGAAATAAATCTTATATCATTTTCATTAATGTATTTTGTTTTGTTTCACCGGTCAGCCGTAACCTTAAACAACGACATTTACCCGGTCTGTCGACCGTGCCGTCCAAACCCGAAAGATCATAGCAGTAACTGAATTATCATTTTGTGCTGTGTTTTAAAAAATAATTATAAATTATTAGTACGTCATCAACTACCCTACTAATCTATAAAACTAGTATCTCATATACCATTTCATAAAAAAACAATGCATTTTTCTCAAGGAACAGAGTCCAATTCTCGCAACAGTTCACTTGACAAAAATTCCGGTAAGTTATTTAAAATAGCTTATAACCGTATTAAATACAAATAAAAACAAATAACGACCGTATAGAACAGAGTATAGAAGAAAGAAAAATGTTAGCAAAAAAACAATGGCTGTAAATAAAGTATTCATTGAAACGAAACTAGTTCTGCTATTGTTTAACTTTTTACATTTACCGTCTACGTCGCTCTGAACATTTCTCTGCAACGCGGTCGCACTGGGAGCATGAGAATATTATACAATATTGACCGGAGGGATTACGTTTAAGAGAAGGTTATAACAGCTTATCATAATGTTTGTCCTCACTTACCTTTTTAGTAAATGAAGAAACATGGGCTAGGTACATACTGTGCGAACACAAATATTATTCAAGCTCTATGATTTTTAAAGACATCTACCACTTTGATATCAAACACACCAAAATCTCATAGTGGGCCATATTATGTCTAAAATAAGGGTACTGTGTGGTATTGGTAAGTTCTAATCTCTTTGTTGGAATCGGCTTACTGTTTGTCTGTGATAAAACATAGAGTAAGATATACCTATAAACTCATTACAAGCTTTGTACGTTTTGAGAACGACAACAGAAGCTCTTTGTGTGATATCTAATTATGACCTTGTAAGATCCCACCATATCACCAACCCAGATTACAATCATTAATAGCCGTTTAAATAGTACAATACTTTGCACGAAATAAAAAGGCGAGTACATATCTAATACTTTATTTTTACACCAGGGTTTTTATAGGTACTGTAAAGTATAAGAATGTACCTAATAGTAATTTAGAGTATATTTATAACACCATGTTGCCAGAATGCTTATGATTCGGCCAGCAGCACAAATACACGATAAAGTGGACCTGATAGGTTTGCCTGCAGAGTTACTACCATCAGGTAAGCTTAAGTTGAATAAAAGACATACACGTAGCTGCAAACTTGTACAAACTTTCAGTTTAAGCCATAGCCCCGACAGTAGATCTCGACTCTTTCTTCACTCATAATCACCGATTACGACTGCTACAGACAATCAGTTTTGCCTGTACATTTAATGTGTACAGGTACACATACCAACGAGCAAAAAATAACAAAATTCATATTTATTTTTAATTTTTTTTTTATTTACTACCCACCAAAGTGCCTCTATTCTGCCTGATGGAAAGCATGAATAGAATCCCAGAGTGGTGGTCGCTATATTCACTGCGAATGACGACAGTGGAATATGGCGACCCACGCTATGGCGGCCTATTGAGATGCTTTTTGACGCCCCGCTTAAAGGACCCGGGATCGCAGTGCGAGGGAAACATATGCGCTGGTAAGGAATTTCATTCTATAACTGATTTGCACAGGAAGGAAGAGCCGAACCGTTTAGTTCCGGAGCGTATGTCTACCATTTTGAAACGGTGACTTCCAAGGCTAGCACGAGTTGTCCTGTAGAGTAACGGATTTTTTTGGTTATCTGAACAGGTGTGGATATCTACACAGTTGTGCAACTTATGTACTATGACATACCTGTAAAGTTTAACTGTACAGATAAACTTGTCATGTACACTCTACTGTAACAATAGCAAATAAGAAAATATGTGAACTAAGTTGGAAAACCTATCACGTAAAAAATCGACTCACTTCAAAAGCACCTTCCACTTTATATAGCTCAGTAAACCATTTTCGAAGTAGGTACTTGCTTCAAGTTCCGTGGTTTCTTTATATAAACAGTAAAAAAGAACAGAGATAAAACTACAAGCTACATAAAAATACCACCCTTATAGCCACCTGCTGACATTTACGTAGCATTTTAGTGTTGCCATATTTTGAACAAGTTTTAGACTTATGGTTCCGACCTATGGCTCGGGATATAAAATAAGGGTGAAATTTAAAAGTGAAATTCAAAGTGAATGTAAAAGTGAAATGTGGAAACGAAAAATTTGCCAAAAATGTAAGTAGATAATAATTTCAGACCAGTAATACTATATATATACTTTAAAAGCCTATTGCTTAAGTAAGAACTCCGAACATCTAATTCATTTGTTTTTTCAGTACGTTTGAGGTTTTGTTAATAATACCTTTTTATAGAGAAGTTGTGCTAAGCCTTTTAATTTGATGAATGATGATCGTAGAAAAAGTTACTAAAAGTAAAAAAAATATTAAAATCTGAAACAGAACAATATAATCATGACGTATAAAAAATAAGAATCAGAATATAAAATGTGTTATGTGGTACTGTGACACAAAAAGGCCTTGACCGGCAAGGCGGAAGTAGGTTTAAGAGGCTCTTGTGCAGCTCACCCATCAGTTAAGGAATGCTTTTATGTTTTTATAGATCTTTTCTTAAGAACCAATGTTTAAGTATTTTATTAACTTCAAACGCTTACTTAATTTCAAAAAGGAGGAAGAAAATTGCTTAATGAAGTATTGTATTCTTTTTTCTTTTTTAAAGACAATGCCCGCGTTAATAATATGTAATGTGTCGTGGAGGACTTTACTAACATACAAGAAACGCAAAGAACACCCAAAACAATTAATAATTTAGGCTAAAGGTTTACATGTGTAAATATAATAATTTATAAAAAACGTTTTTTTTTTCATATTTAACCTACCAAAGTGACTCTATTCTGCCTGATGGAAAGCATGAATAGAATCCAAGAGCGGTGGTCGCCATACTCACTGCGAATGACGACAGTGTAATATGGCGACCCACGCTATGACGGCCTAATGAGATGCTTTTTCACACCCCGCTTAAAGGACCCGGGATCGTAGTGGGAGGAAAACACGTGCGCTGGTAATGAATTCCAGGCTTTAACCGATCTGCACAGGAAGGAAGAGCCGAACCGTTTCATTCGGGAGCGTATGTCTACCATTCTGAAACGGTGACTTCCAAGGCCAGCACGAGTTGTGCTATAGAGGAACGGAGAGGATGGGATCAGTTGAAAGAGCTAACTCTTTTTGAGTACTTTTATTACTAAGTATTCAAAGTTTTAATTAATACAGTGCATGGAGTAAAAATAGATATTTCTCGTACTTGTGGTCAAAATTTATAAAACATATTCTCAAAAACATCAACGCCAGTATTGCCAAAATAAATAACAGTTGTACCATTCTTCTTGATATAGCTTTCCAATAATTCATTTCAATTATATGATGAATGTATTTCGTGGATATTTAAAACAATTGAATGACAATTACGTATTAACGCATATACTCTTCACTTACTACTACATTATTTTATGCGGCCAAAAGTTGTGAATGGCGTCGTAAATTGGAAAAGTATTTTTAATTTATTATGAAATTATTGTTTTTACTGACAAAGCTTTTTAATTTTTGACAAAGAAGTAAACAATAAATCATTTGATAAAAGTAGGATAAAAGGTGCGAACTGAACTTTAGCAACTTGTATATCAATACATATACAAATGTTTAAATAAAACAAATAATAAAATAAACACAAAAAGGAAAACAATAAAAAGTAACCATAATTTGTACTTTCAAACATACATATTTAAACATTTTAATCATTATCTGTGCTTTTCATTTTTCTTCTGTAAAGAGTCTTAATATATCTCTTCTCAACTTTACAATATAGAGACTTAGCTTTACAAAAAAAACGTCATTTTTCTTAAGTAAGCTAATCAAATCTAAAAACCCCGCTCGTTTTAAGGGACCTTAAATGAAGCTCCTTTATTCCACTCGGAATTGATGTCAAGTGCAGACAGGCCGGCGGAAACAAAAATCTCTTGACAGCGGTATCAAGGCAAGTTAAAGTGTTTTTGCCTCGTCCTCAAGCTCTCATTTTGAGTGTACATGTGGGATTTAAAATTGAAATGCGAAAAATCATTTTATTTATATTATTAGGAAGGCATAGGCATGTTTTATGAAAATCTTTAAGTTTAAGTATTATAAAAGGACGCCTAAGCAGGTTACAAAGCAACCTATCGCTCGTAATAACGGATTTTATAAAGCGTATAATTTTGTTGCTGGTTGCATCCAGGCTGGGTTATTGTGGCAGCGTGAATGTTTTTTCAAGGCGATGATGACACAATTTATTATTATAATATTTAAATTAAATAAGGATATCATTATTCCTTGGACAAAACGCATTTCTTTGACTGCATGACGCTGTGGTAGCATATCCAACTGATGTACGGATGCAATACTGGGATCAGATCAAATGTTTGTATCATCATCAACCGTCTTTAACAGTCCACCGCTGAATATAGATCTCTCATTAGAAAGAAGAAATGTAAAAAAAAGTTTGTATGATCTACAAATGTTTGTTTTGGTGTTTGAGTGTTTTCTATGTAAGTATTCTATTAATCAATTTAGCTGTCATAGTACAATATAGCTGTTTAATTTGAGGCTAGATGACGTTGTGTGTCAAATATCGAGAAAGAAATATTTGTTAATTATTACAACTATTTTTGAGAGTAAAACTCAGTAACCATACGGTTTTATCGACATCAAACTTATGTGGAACATAGAAGCTCATCTTCAAACACGTAGCAATATTATCAATACAAAGGACTTACCTACCCCGTAGCCGTGCATAGGAACGATATAAATCGGATTTTTTAAACGGATCCTAATGCAAATATGAGTTACATTTTAGACTCAACTAAAGTATGTAATTGAGTATTTCAGTCCTCTAAAAGAGCCATAAATCACCGATCGTAATTTGTATTTTAATTTTTTTAAAAAATTTAAAAACATTAGATACAATCATAATAATGATGTTGACAAATTAATATCGTAGCTAAATTGGCTGAGCTAGGTAGACTTCCATGGATATATTTATGTTTTCTAATCATGCTTGTTCTAAAAAAATCAAAGAAACTAAATCACAAGACAGTAAACGAGTTTTTTCTACGCTAAGCTTAACTTTTCCACTTAAAGTTATGCTTACTCTACGGAAAGTTACTTTATGTACGAACCACCGAACTAAATAAGAAACGGAACTCTGGTTAGAAACAGTTATCGTTATACTTATAAAATGAGAAAACTATCTTATATCATGATTTCCAGTAAAATAAATAAATGATTTGTTATTTATTTTATTTTCTTCTTGGTTCTAGGGTGTACACAGCATAAATAAGGAAAATAAAGGATCTTGATTATCATAATTTATTATCAGTTGAAATGTTAAATATTTGCGTGCATGCAAATGTCTTTGATTCTCAAAGGAGCAAACAGGTCTATTTGCCTTCCAGTGCTCACACTTTTTTTTTAAATTAAGTACATGCTAAAGTGACTCTACTTCACCTAATGGAAAGAATGAATAGAATATGAGAGTTAAAGTCATCATACTCATGAGATACTTTTACACGCCCCACTTAGGGACATAAAAAAGCATGACAGTCACGTGGCAGTGTAAGGCTCGGGAATACTTACCATGATAACTGTCGACCCTGCATCAATGGACCTCCAGTCTCACACTCACCAACGAAACACAAAAGCACGGATATTGTCGCTTTCAGTTGTTCTTCTGTGAGAGGGTAGGACTGTCACGACCGAGTCAGCCCGTTCGTGCTGAAATCAGCATGGCTCTACTACCTACAAACGAAACTAGAGAGAAACAAACGGAGACATATTACTAAATGAACATACATAGTATAAATAAGTTACACCCAGACACAGATCAAATGATCGATGATACAATATTTCTTCTGAATGGGAATCGAACTCACAACCTCAGGCACAGCAGTCAAGATCGTCAACCACTAGACCCGATTGTGAGTAGAAACTGTTTTATGGTGTATAAAAAAAAAACATTGTTAATCATCATGGTTTTAGTAGATTAAAATGAAAAATGAACCAACCTATTTTTCCGTGACAAACGCACGGAAAGGCTGCGTGGTGACAAAATAAATGTGGTCGCATGAAAGCAACCACATCCCGAAATGTGAATATGAGAGACCCTTGTTATTTTTTTAAAGTAATTCTTTTGAAGTAATCTTTTCTAACGTATTTACTTTTTTTTTTGAAGATAGTAAAGCAAGTGTTCTGAGCAGGTAGGGGATATTTGGATATTCGTAAGGGATATTTGTAAATTCTTAAACTAATATAGTACCCATATAGATAAGTAATTCAGGCGCAACGTAGCGTTGATAGTCCTCTACGTTCGGTATCAGTCCTCTCCAGATCTGAGCGATCTCTTTTTGTAGCACTATATCTTTACAGAAAGAGACCGCTACGCCGTAGCGCTCCACACCTGTCAGAATGACCGCAATTGTTGATGAGGAAGATATAAAGGACCGTACAGAAGACAATGCTTATTTGTAATGAGTACGTTTTATTAAACTTTAGAAAATTTAAATCATAAGCTGGTTTAATTTAGTTGTTGTATAGTGGCAAGAATAAACTTTAGTGTTGAAATTATTCATAAATAACCAAGAGTTACCAGGTAAACTCTATGATAATATATTTTTAGTAGAGTAAAGTAACCGTTACCTTAGCCAAAACAGTATTTCATGTCCGTTAGGAGTTTAACCAAACCAGACATCTTTCGAAGAATTAACATTCTGTACCATAATAGTATGTTGTGTTGCGTTTTATTCTGTAATTTTATTAGGATTAGCTTGAGTTAAGATTTAAATACTTAACAAGCAAAAAAATATAATTCAGGACCTATTATTATCATATTACTGGTGACCTGTTACACAGGTATTTTATACCTATCATAGGCACCAGTCTCTCACAAAATGTTTTTGACTCAACTGTAGTTACATTATTAGTGTGTATGTATTCAACAGTAAAAACCATATTATATAAAAAAATTATTAAGAACCGAGAGAAAGAGATGCAATGTAAATGTATTCTCTTACTTTCATAAAGTAATTCTTAATCAACGCATACGTTACATTGATTAGAAAAACGTTAACAATAATGAGGACTTAATCTAGTACCTGCTTGATCTTAGTGGCGGAGAAGGAGTAGCTCTCATCTGCCGAAAGACACAGATGTTTTCCGGACATGGTTTTTTGGGTTGTTGGTTGGGCTAAGAGCCGACGTCATGGTGCCAATATTATGGATGATTGTCCTGTCGACATGGCACCTAACAGGCACGGCACTCAGCTCATGCCCACCAGCGTCGTTGTCTCATCGTGGCAGTCAATTCTGCGGGTGGTGTGTCGCTTTCCACTTTGATTTTGTCCATGGCCCGGAGCGAGATTACATGAAGTGTCGTCGTTTTCTTCCGAGAGGTGATATTCTCGAAGAAAGAGGTAAGACTACTGGGATTTTGAGGAATTCATCGCCGGAACAGATACAAGTTCGAGAGGCTGCTCACAGTGTTCCGTAAGCGCTTGTTGAGAACTCCAACCGATGAGTGACGGGACCCCTTTTGGGTGAAACAGGTCAATGCCTGTCGGGGGTAGGGAAAGAATGCAATTATTATACTTACTCCCATGCTATTTGCAAGCAGAGGAACACCGGGGTGGTTTTCAGAGGATAAAGGCCAACAGACTGGTTCGATCCCCCCATTGTGGGTGAAGGACATCTATGAGGATATTCCACGCAGTTAACAAAAAAAACAACCAATCGATCTGAATTCTTTTAACTATTAATTACGTACAGAATTCTGTTACTAACTTAAAATATTAGTTGAAGTTACAGTAACTTTTAATTGTATTTTTTTAGATTCCAATCTAATTACAGTAACTTTTACGTCCAATAAATATACAAATTTCCTTGTTTCACGCAGGCATTATGTGCGAGCTCTTTACCACTGCTTGGAATACTCAACCAAAATTTCCTATTATTGTGTTTTTTTAATTAGTAACTTATTAAGTTTACTTGAATTCTAGTCCTCATTAATTTATACATTGCTACTTATTACTAAATAAAATAATTTTACAGAACCTAAAAACCATTTTAGATGTTTAGGGTCAGTTGTTTGTCTACACTGCTTTATTTTTCACCTTAAGAGGCTGCCAAAGTGACTCTAGTCTGACAGATGGAAAGCATGAATAGAATCCAAGAGTTGTGGTCACCATAATCACTGTGAATGCTGACAACGTAGTATGGTGACCCACACTATGGCGGCCTTATGAGATGCTTTTCACACCCCGCTTGGGGACGTAAAAGGCATGATAGTCATTGTGACAGTGTAAGGCTTACACGGTTACTACGATAACTGTCACCCTTGCATCAATGGTGCCTCCGGTCTCACACTCACCAACGAAACACGACAACACGGATGCTGGTGCTTCAGGCTGGTCTTCCGTGGGATGGTAGTACTGCCCCGGTCGAACCGGCCCGCACGTGCTGAAATCAGCGCGGCTCTACTTACTACCTACTAGCAGTTTTTGCAGTTTACATAACATTTTATAATTAATACTATAAAAACCACACTAAAGATCCTTATCCACTACTAATAAAGCATTTAATATGAGTTGCCGCTATTGAAAACCAATGACCTATAAATATCTAATTCGAATCGTCCACAACCCTTGATGTCGCTGTCAAGCCGCGAGACAATATACGTCACACATCGCAAAGCATATTAAAGTTAAATGATGTGTACGACCATAAACTTAATATAAAGTATTAATCAATATTTTATCGAAGTTATGAAACTAGGCCGTTCATAAAAATCTAGAACAAGTTGCAACTTCTAAACCATCTGTTAATTTAATAACGTTCAGTAACACTATCCTCAAAGATTTTTAATTAAATAGTAATTACTTAATGGGAACCAAATTAATATAACAGTACGGTTAGTCATTTATCAGATTATAAAAATCAGTTTTCAATTCTTATAAGTATGAACTACTAAGTACACGTTGACACACAAAACTAAAATAAATATTTTACCGCTTATATATTGTAAAGCTAATTTGTATAAAATTACTTGCCCTGATTGACTGATATCATTAACGTGGAGCCTAAACCGCTTTGGCTACAAATTTTAAAATTTTAGCACCCATTATTAAAAAATTTTTGGAAACTGAAACTAAAATAACGAACGAGCGGTTGTATAGAAGCCTTTTATTTTTAAAATTAGAAAAAACTACTTTATTTCGTGTTTCTATATTTGAAAGTGTAGTGCTTCGGACCGTGATCTAATCTGTGGCTACGCTTGCTTGGTTGTTCAGATAAACGTAGCACAATACTTAAAGTTAAAAACCTTATTAAATATACCACCATCTATCAGAAACCGAATATACTTTTTATAAAGTCTAGTAACAAAAATTTTGAACGGTATGCAATGAAGTGAATAATTCAAATATGTATCATAATGAATCTCTGAATAGGAATGAAATGTTTTACCGCGATAAAACGTAGCCTTTATCACTTTCCAGCCTCCTAACTACTTCCAAACATAAAAATTATACCGTAAAATTGTTTCATTGCAACGTGAAAGAAAGACAAACATTCAAACAAACAAACTTTCCCATTTATAACATTATGTGTGTATTAATCGCTAAATTAAAATAACAAGACATCCACATAAGAAATAATTAAAAAGAAATCCATAGAAACAAAGAGCAAACTAATTTAAAGGTACACACTTTGCCAGGGCGATTACTCAAGCAACTAATGTACAATGGACTTTAACTTCCCATAATTAAAATCACGAAAAAAGTAATAAAGTTGCCAACAATTAATCAAGTTAATAATATTGTTATTAAGTTGAAAATAAATTAACAATTTTATAGTTGAACATGTCGTGAGAGTCCAGTTTTATTACAAGGGTGACCGCACTAACCGTCGGAGTAAGCAATGAAAGATAAAAACATGGCCCTTTGTTATTTTACGACTGAGTTTAAGGATGCGTTTGTGAGCGTTTGCCAGGTCTATTCAGCCAATTAAGTTATGATTTTTGTTTCGTTTTCTATTCTGGAAGTGGAATTCGTATGTTGCAGAAATGGACAACTTCTTCGTACTTGCCAATCTACTGTCATCAGCAGGTCTTAAATGAAGTTAGCAGACATTATCTATCGAACAATTTGTCGGTACAGAGGTTGGTATTTTCCAGTTTTTACTGAAAGTTTACGATAAAGAGGAAGTTTGCTCATGGCGTAGTATAAAAAAATGGAATGTCACATAGACATTTCTTAGTTTATTTGATAATAAAACCATATTTTATGTGTGTAACTTGATGTGTGAAACTAAAAATTCACAAGTAATTACCTGAGAAATATTTTCTATGTGACAATGCATATAATTTCTTTGAGAAGTCTAGCGTTTCGTGTAACCTCTCAACGTAGATTTTTTTTAACAAGAATATCAGTCAGCGTCAGTATTTTTTTCGGTTAGAGTTAAAAAACATAAAGCTTATAACACAAATTGCTTATTATTACCAAACAAAGTACTTTATCGCCGTATAATATCTTTAAACATCAGGTTACCGGTGCTAATAGTGCTCGACCGTATTTCTGTAATAACGAGAATCACGACCCTGTCGGCTTTTGGTCACGTGAGATACGTATTTGTGGCGTAGGAACACGCTGTTCGAGATAAAATCACCATAGTCACGCTATAACACATAAACTAAATACAAATATTCATTTTAATTGACTAAGTGTAAAATCAAAATCAGTGTAACTAAAAGAACCAAGTTAACTGAGACTCGGCAACATGAGTCCAACCATTGCATTATCTGAGAAGATTTAGCAATGTTAATTGAAAACAAAAAGAAAACAGCTACCAAAATAAAGGACAAAATATAATTTTTCGAGAATCCAACCCAAAAACTCAAAAATTCACGGTTAATTGGAATAACGGATATATTTTTTCCTGTGTCAGAATATATTTAATTAATACTTTAATGATTGCTTCAATATTTAAAAACACATCATATTAATTTCCAATCTCTAAATATTCTTTATATTTCTGCAAAAAAATATGTTAATTTAAATAAATGCGGCGATTTAACGACAGTAAATAGTTTCAATCAACTTTATATGCTTTTATTTACAAATGTAATACACAAATTCTTCTTCTCTAGCTTAAGCGAATAAAGAAATCGTTCTGGGCATACTGCCATTCAAGTTATGCAATATTTATTGTGTTAACCAGTCCCAATCTTGGATAGTGTCTTCTTTGACCTCTGACAGAGTTCTGCAGGTAGCTGACGACTCCAAACAACTCGCTTGAAAACATCCGATGAGTGCTTGATTTGGTTTATTATGCAGCGGTGAGCAGTCCGCATTTTCGACAAACCCGAAGTCACCGAGTCTCTTGAGTCTAAGCAATTGCCTAGCGATGCCTATCTGGCAGCCCGTGGGCAGTGTTCTGAAGAGCTCTTACAACTAGACCCACCTTCTCCTTCCATGTACAGGTCAACACGTGCTGGCCAATATTGAACAAAAAGTGATCTCAACTCTTGTGAATGACCTAAGTGCTAATATCCAGTCCAGCAGCTCACAGCTTTAATGTCAGTACGGTAAAGTTTATTTTTGCATCACGGGTGGCAAGACACCTCATTGCACTGCATCATCATTCCTAACATCGCTAAAGAGAATCGGGCGGCCACTGCGAAGTAGATTACCTAGGTTGGACTTGCTCGAGTACCTACACAGGTTAGTTACGACACGTGTGCGTTTGGAGAGGCCTATGTCTAACAGTGGACTGCAACAGGTGGATAATGATGATGATGATAAGAAACTGAGTATAGTTTGATATCTCACAAGAACCTTTAAAGAATTGTATTATTAATACTTTTTTGTCTATATTAAGACTACCAAAGTAACTCTACTCTGCCTGATGGAAAACATGAATAAAATCCAAGAGTTGTGGTCACCATACTTATTGCAAATGCAGACTTGATTGCAATTCAGTGTGATGACTCCTACTATGACGGCCTAGTAAGATGCTTTTTCACACCCTGTTAAGGGATGTAAAAGGCATGATAGTCATCGTGGCAGTTTAAGACTCACACAGTTACTACGATAACTGTCACCCTTATATCAATGGGCCCCCGGTTTCACACTCACCAACGAAACACGACAGCTCGGATGCTGTCGCTTTAGGTTGGTCTTCTATGGGAGAGTAGTACTGAACCAGTCGAACCGGCCCATTCGTGCTGAAATCAGCGTGGCTCTACAGCTACCTTAGTATATACATAAGATATAATAATTAATTATAGCGAATATTTATGAGCAAATTAAACTTTTTTTATTTAAGACATAATATAAATACAAATATTAATGAATACGCGATTATCTACCGTACGTGTTGTGATTTATTTCTCTATTGAAAGTTACTTCTACACTATCAAGCTATGTCTTATCGGATCTGTCAAGTTTACTAATTCCATTCATTAGTTTCTCTCAATCTTTACCAATATTATTATCCTCAGGATAAATTATCAATAACTAAGAAACCTAGGATCTCAATTTAAGCTAACTAAACCCATAACAACTATGTTGTCTCTAATAAATTTACCTAAAGTTTATCTAAGCCTTCCGACATACCGAAGTTTCGAGGAATCATCCTGTCTAACATGATAACTTATCAAATTAATCTTCAAGTAATACTGCCTAATCTTATATTTACTCAAATATGAGTATCCATACAAGTACACAAATATAAGATAGAGATTTTACAATAAAAAAATAGGGCTTAACCAGATTAATGTAATTAAACTGAAACTTTAAAAGTAATATAAAAGAAAAATGAAAATTTTATAAGGAAAAATTATCAAATACAAGTTAAGATATCTTTATGAAATTTTAATAATTTTACAGTTCAACTGATGAATCTCTTGAATAAGAAAAATCCATAAAATTGCTTAATTAATTAAAGAAACATTATCTTTTTAATGGAATGAAAAAATGGAATGCACTTTATAGATTCGTATTATGCTTTTAAATCCTATTTACCTTCTTTCTTTAATGAATTGAAATCTCTTTGAATACCACCGTGGCGGTTATATCAAACACGAACCGACAAAAAATCGAACGCTATCTAAGTCCTCAGACTAGGTGTACCTTAGAAAAGAAATCCTTGTTACGCTAATAGAGCCCCGTTTACTTCAAACGGCAAATAATAACAAAGTCCATTAACTATTATTTGCTTGTAACCCAAAAGCAATTTGCGTTGCGGGTTGATCTTTTACTGATAACTTTATAGTTTAAAACAGTTTAAATGTAAGATAGAAGGCAAGCTGTATTCAAAGTAACTATCATTTCCATGAGAATTGTACAAAATGTACGGCAACACACACTGTGGTAAATTATTTTCCGTCCCACTCTGTCCCAGTTTCTTAATTGCTCGCTCTGTGAGCACCTTAATGACTTCCCCAATTTTCAAATGGATTTTGTTTTTAAATGATTGTTGGACTTCTGGCCATTGTGAGAGAATATCATTGTTAAAAAAAAACTACAAGAACTGCAAACTTGTTTGTGGTTTTCGCTTTAATTTAAAATTTAGTTGGAATAAGCGAAGATTTATTCTTTTGAAACAAATATGGCTGCCGAAAGTTTTATTTCAAATATCTACTAAATGCTTAAATATCCTACTTCCAACTGTTAGTTAATGAATATAATGTAATAAATACTAAGATTGTGAGGCTGAATGTATATTTTGTTTTTATGTACCCAAATCTACTGAACGATTTTAGATGAAACTTTACAGTAATGTAACTTATACGTTTAGAAGTAGAGCCACGCTGATTTCAGCAAGAACGGGCCGGCTCGACCGGGGCACGACTATCCTCTCGCAAAAAACCAACCTAAAGTGGCAGCATCTGTGCTGGCTGTCATGTTTCGTTGGTGAGTGCGAGACCCAGGCCAATTGGTGAAAGAGTGACAGTTATCGAGGTAAATATGTGAACTGTACCTTGCCACGGCTTTTACGTCCCCGAGTGGAGCATTAAAAAGTATCTCACTAGGCTGCTATAGTACACTTTAGCAGCCCTCATAAAGAAAAGCATCAGAATAATACATACTCTATCGTGATAACTAATATACATACAGGCAGGACCGCGGGTAAAAGCTATTACAGTATTAATGCAGAATATTTTAGTTTCGATAGAAAAATTACTTCCGTAATCCCAGTACTCACTAAGCTCTTTAAACTTATCGAAAGTCCTTTACTTGAAGGTTCGCTAAATGTGTAAATCAAACGCACATTAAAACAATACTACTTCTTATATGTCATTACTTATCTAATTTTAAAAGAAAAGATCAAGCAATCGTTTAATTGTAGGACTATCTATTAAGCACATGAATAATAGATGTTTTTTTTTGTTTAAAATATATATCTATAGTATATACTATTAATTTCTAAAATAGACTCCGTGTTGTGTTTTAACACTGTTACTCGTCCTAAGTTTACATTACTAATGGTTCGTATCTCTTGATTTACAAATTTTTATAAGCAAGTAACTTGTCAATTGCCTTTATTTCATGAAAAAGAAAAAATAATGAAACAAATGACAGTGTGACATTATTAAAATCAATACTTAAATGTATTCCTATTTATATATTTTTCAAACTAAGAATATTGCAGTTAATTATACGTTTCCCCTTACTATCTTAATGCGTCAAATAGAACATCCCTTCCCTATCTGTTTGATAGCGATCCATTACCCAAGAGGCTTGACTTTCATAAGTACTTTCGACCTTTGGTCAATATTTGTATATCAATCATTCTTACTGTCGGAACGGGGTCAATAGCACTATTAGTGAAGATATTTTTATTTTAAATAGTAGACTTTCACTCTAGATACTACAATTTTTCATTCTGATATGAAATTTGAAATGTAGCCATGTCTTTTTAAGGTTCCGTAATCTAAGTAGAAAACTTTACAATTTTTGCATTTTGTCTTTTAATAATTGTGCAAGAATGAGTAATCGTTAGAGAGGTATTTCAAAAACATAAAAGACATGTATGTAATAATTTAAATAGATCAGCATCACATCACCTTCTACCCTTGATTATTTATAAGATTATTTGAGTGACGCTACTAGTTCCATCAAGTTTACCTGAATATCAGTTTTTCCACACACCGACTCAGATCGGACTTTCGCAATACTGAGGATGAACTGAATTCGAAGGTTGAACTAATCATCAGTATATTTTAGGGCACCGATTCCCAACAACGATTGCGGTAGATGTCCACGACGAGCGGGACCAACGGCTTGACGTAACATGGTCGTGAAACGTGAAACAACGTCAAACTTTCTCAATCCTTTATTAAACATTTCTTAAAAAAAAATTCAACAACACTTTTTATTCTATCTGGGAATCGAACCTGATACTTCTAGCATTGACAGCCACACACCTAGCCGCTAAACTAAAGAGGCCGAATAATTTGTATAGGTGCTTAAAAAAATATATTAAAAATATTAAGATCTCAAATCAAAACGAAACAAAAAGACAAAGTAACACTGCTAAATCATCACGCATAGTTTAAGAGTAATAGATGACCAAACATAATAGATGCACAACTCATAAAATATGCCTACATATCTAACAAATGAGGCCACTAACAAAATGTGGCCACTTATCAAATTTTGTTGAGCAAAACAGACATGAAAAAACACATGAACAAGTAAGCACTGAACTGAAGATTTTTATAGGCGCAGATAACGATTGTCTGAATTTTTTATGGGGAATAATTTTGTAAGACACGAATAAATTGAAATAACAACTTGGTTCTAAGAGCAATACCATATAACTTTTTCGTTCGCATAATTTTCACACAAAGTAAGAAATTATTCGACTTGACAAATAATAAATAAAAAGTTAGTTGACTAATTAAACATTCAGTTAACACTAAAATGGTTTTTATTTCAAAATGTTTCTTTAGCCAGAAATAAGTTTAACATTTGTGGAAGAAAAAACAATAATTCGTATCGTGCTCTATATATAATCGTAATATATTATTAACAACTGCTTGAATCTACCTTATTATAATGATACAAGTTTTCAATTAATCACAATATATCACAACCTTTCGTATTATTTATTCAGTGGAGTAATATAAAGTCCTAACAGAAATATCGTTCTGACATGGGTACAAAAACTAAATATTAAGATTTAAACTTGTAAATTCCGTATATACATACTTTAGCTTTAAAGATCTGCACAATTCTCTTTGGAAATCAACGTGACGAACAAGTTAGCATGTATGAAGTTATATAATTATTAGCATCGCAACTAAATAGCTAAATATCATTTGCTATATTATACCAAAAGTTTAGAGGATTTAACTACATTGGTTTGCATTAGATCATGTTGAATCCATTTTTAAGTAAATACGTATTTTGCATTTTTAGGATGTATTTATTATATTTAAAGATAAACAGTTGTTTTTTTTATTTGTACGCTCTAATTTCTAATGACAATAATGTACTCTTAGCCGATTTCGGCCACGGTAGCTGGTCTTAACGGTGACCAACCAACCACGCAGGAAATACTATAGTGCATAAATATGTGTGTAAACATAAATGCATTGTCTCTTCACTCACTCTCACAATCTAATGGGACGGTTTTCCAGCACAACCGGGGAGAGAAGGGCAGGATCGACAGCTGTACGTGCTCACCGAGGCACAGGAGATAAGACACCAGTTTCCAAACTCCGGGCTGTAATTAACTATTACTGTAACCTCAAATGAGGAAGGGGAACTCAAAAACACTTTTTGACCCGACCTGAAAATCGAACCCGAAACCTCTTGAACGGCAGTCGCATTCACTAACTACTAGACCAATGAGACTACTAAATTAAAGGATTAATTTGATTAATAATTTTTGTATTTAATCGAATATTCAATTTTGAGCAGCAGAAAAACGACCGCGAATGGCTAAAAATTAGATATTTATACTACTCTTGTGTTATTCTTAGGTGGAATGTTTATTCAATATTCACAGTAACTAACGAAATTTCGTTCGGTGATAAAATCTATAGGTCAAGAGATCATATTTCATTCGGTATTACCGAGCACTTTGTGGACTTGGAATCGTTGAGGTCATGCAATGAGGTTGCATATAATAGTTTTACATTATAATTTCACAGGAAATTAATGGACTCCATTCGTGATTAACCACTACTTATATTGTTGAAAATGTCGAGGTAGTGATGTGTCTTTTCTATAACATAGTTTGTTTATTATTTTCTTTTTTATGATTATTTTTATTAGTGCATAGGGTTCCTACCCCCTACTCAGAGACCCCTTTTTTTTTTTTTTTTTTTTTTTAACGTGTGGAAACCCCCTCGGGCCGTCACCCCACCGGGGTTTACGGCGGGGTGGTGTGTCGGAATCGGACCGACTAAAACCACACGGTGTGCCACTCTGCACTTGAGATAGGAGGGATCCGGGAACCGCTGCTATAACGACATCCAGATCCCTCCTAGCGCCTGCCCGCTACCTCGGGCACCATCTGTGGATAAACTCTCTATTTCAGGCGACGCACGGCACACGCGGACGTCGCCTCCTCGCGGCTGGCCATTGTAGCGGATGGAGAGGAAAACTCGTCCCGTCCACCCGCAGCCACACTAAAGGCGGCATGAGGCGCTGGTATGCGCGCCTCCGCCGCCCGGCTCGCCGGCGGCGAATTGGGTCCGAGTGGATATCGTCATCCCGGGCCTTCTCCGCCGCCTCCTTCAGCGAAATTACGTCTTCGCAGAAGGTTGCGACCGCGGTAAAACAACTGTTGCTACCGGCCATGGAGCGTATGACGGCCGGTAGCGAGAGATCTCCTCCAATAACTGCAGTGAGGACCCCACGCTGCGCCGCCCAGGCGCAACAAACCGCTAGCGTGTGCTGAGCCGAGTCCTCACTGCAGTCGCAGTGGTGACAGGCGGGACTCAATTCCCTCCTGGCGACCGAGTGCAGATACTTCCCGAAGCAACCGTGCCCGGAAAGGACCTGCGTCAGTCGGAAGGAAAGGGTCCCGTGCTGCCGCCCTGCCCACTCGGCGATGACCGGTTGGAGAGCCTCCACGGCGGCAAAGCCAGCACGTGGAGCCTCTAGCCGGGACGACCAACGAGCCATCGTGGCTCGGCGAGCGGCCTCTCGCCACTCGCGTATCTCTTCGGGCGGGGGCCGTATGCCGCTACCCGCCCGGAAGTCAGCCGTCCGCTGATAAACTTCGGCGAGCACTTCCGCCTCCAAATCACACGGGGGAGTTCCGGCCAATACGCACGTCGCCTCCGTCGATACGGTGCGGTAACCACGTATGGCTCTAACCGCCAATATCCTCTGAGGGCGCCAGAGGCGAGCCCTATTCTGGGCGGACAGAGCCGCCGCCCACACCGGTGCACCATACAGCGCCATTGACCGAACAACCCCCGTGTATAGCCGTCGCGTCGCGACGCTAGCTCCACCCAAATTGGGTAAAAGTCGCCCAAGAGCAGAAGCAGCGCCGACCAGCTTTGGAGTAAGCTGTCGGAAGTGCTCGTCGAAGAGCCACCTGCCGTCGAGGATCAGGCCCAGATATTTCATCTGGGCCTTAATCGGTACGAGGACCGAATTGACAACGATAGAGGCACCGGGGGGTGGACCACGACAGGGCCCATGAAACAAAAGGGCTTCCGTCTTATCTAGGGCCACTCGTAAACCCAGCGCCTCAATGCGCCCGACCACCAAAGAGACTCCCACGGTAGCCAGGCGCGCCGCCTCTTGAAAGTTCGCCCCCCGGGCTGTGACCAATGTGTCATCGTCGTAACAAATTACGCCCAGCCCGGGGGGAAGACGACCTCGAAGGGCCCAGTCGTATCCCATATTCCACAGGAGTGGTCCGAGGACGGACCCCTGTGGGACACCGCACGACATGGGCCGCCGCCTCAGAATACCATCTCGGTCCTCGTACACGACGCTACGCTCCTCAAGATAGTCTGCCACAAGCCGCCTCAGGTACTCTGGCACCCCGTGGTAGAGTAGTGCTGCCGTGATGCAGCTAAATGGCAGACTATTAAATGCGTTGGCGATGTCCAACGACACCGCCAACAGCACGCCGCCACAGCTCACCGCCTCCTCGGTAACGGCCCTCAGGCGCAGCACAGCATCGACCGTCGAACGCCCCGCCCGAAAACCAAATTGGGCATCCGACAGATCGGGGCCCACCTCGCAGAGGTGCCGGACGATGCGGGCAGAGAGTATCCTCTCAAACAGTTTACCCGCCTCGTCCAGCAACACAATGGGCCTATAGGCCGCCACCGAATCGGTAGGCCGTCCCAGCTTCCTTAATAGGACCAGCTTCCCGCTTTTCCAGCACTCAGGGAAGCGTCCGGACGACAAGCTAGCGTCCAAGACCTCCCTGAGGCGGTCCGACATGTGGTCGAGGGTTCATGCCAATACTCGGGCAGGTATCCCGTCTGGCCCGGGGGCGGTGTTCTTAGAGCGGATCCGTAGAACAACCACCCCTACCTCCGATTCCCTGACGGGCGGAACACTGTCCTCGTTCGCCCCGTCGTCTCCGACCGTGAAGGCCATCGACGGGGGTGTGTGCTCCACCCGTTGCGGGAAAAGGCCCTCCACCACTTCCTGCAGGAAGCTGGGCTGGAGGGTCTCTGTAAGGGGGGGGCCCGATGTGCGAAGCTTTTGTCGCGCCGCACGATAAGGGCGACCCCAGGGGTCACGATCGAGACCCTCCAGCATTTCCTTTCGCTTACTTTCTTTGGCGCGGCTGATGGCCAGCTTCAGAGTTTTCCGCGCCTCTCGGTACTCCTCATGAAGCTGGTCCCCCTCGCCATCTACGCGGTGTCGCCACCGACTACGGGTGTAGGACCTCCGGGCACGAGTACAGGCCGCGCGGAGGTCCGCCAACTCCTGGGACCACCAGTAAACCTCCTTCCGTGGAGGCCGACAACCTCGGATGCGGGGCATGGCCGCATCACAGATCTGCGTAATCGCATCGCGGAAACGACCAGCCCCCATGTCGACCTCCTCGGCCGGAGCCTGCGGAGACAGCCAAGAGTGAATAATGGCTGCCTCCTCTAGTAGGTCCCTATTCAGTTTGGCTACAGCCCACCGCGGCAAGTGAGAAGAACGCCGCGCCGCGTGACCCCTACTGGGGTCCTGGGTACGGGAGAGCTCAAATCGAATGTAGAGGTGATCCGAGAGCGTCTCAACGTCTTCCAGGACACACCAGTTCCTTACTCGTGCGGCGAGGGCAGGGGTAGCCAACGAAAGGTCCACTATCGACCCTCCCTGCTGTTGCACGCACGTGTTGGTGGAGCCCCTGTTCAATAAACAGAGGCCCACCGAGGCCGCCCACTCCTCTACGGCCTCGCCCCTGGCGTCCGTCCTGGGGGAACCCCACGCAATGGACTTCGCGTTGAAGTCCCCCAGCACTAAGACGTGCCCAGACGTTAGACGCCGCATCGAGGTTTCCAAGTTGTTAAGGAAAACCTCGAAGTCGCTCAAACTCCGGTTGGGGGAGAAGTAAACACCATATACGGTGATCCCCCCCCACTCGGCAGCAACATATCCAGTACCCTTGTCCCTTAGCGACAAGGGCGGGGAATGAGCCGCCATGAAGCCGACGACTGCCACGGAACCGTCCCGGTCACCCAACCAGTTTGGACGGGGAGGAACGTAATAGGGTTCCGCGGCTACGGCAACACCGATAGACCACTGTGTCATGGTTTGCAGGAAAAGGTCCTGCGCCGCGGCACAGTGGTTGAGGTTCGTCTGGACAAGAAGGTTGGAGACTTGGTCCATTACTGAACCGTCTCTACAACCTCCTCCATGGGCGATGATGTCGACGCAGAAACGACGTCAGAGGCTTGCAGCCCCCCTGTCCAATCTGATGATCGGCGGGCTTGTTACCCGCCGCACACGCTGGGCAGTGTGGGGCGGCAGAGCACTCTGCCGCCTTGTGCCCCGGTCGACCGCAGCGGAAGCATAGTCCGCTGCAGTCAAAACAACTCACGCACTTGGCGCGTGTGTGTTCTGATGCCAGACATTTAAAACACCTCATCGGTCTCGCCGCCAGGACTGTGATCCTAGCGCTCACGAAACCGATGAGCAGTCTACCGGCGTCGCCTAAAATTTTGGCCGACGCTACGGGACAGCTGACCCACACTGCGCCAAGCCCTCCTGGACCGGGGCGGATGGTGCCGACCCTAATGTTTTCCGCGTTGCACCCCGTCTTCTCTCTTACTGCAACGCGGATATCCTCGGTCGTTATAGAGTCGTCCAGACCCGAGATGCGCAACTCTGCACACTTGGTAGGTCTGGCGACCTTCACACCATCCGTGGCCGCAAACATGCCGCGCAATTTTTCGGCAAAGGCATCTGCCGTTTTTGCGCCTTCAGCTCCAGGGAACTCGAGCACTCGAGCTCCTGTCTGAGCAAGGCGCAGCCTGACTCCTACCGTCCCGATGTCACTGGCGAGACTAGCCCGAGCCCTCTGGAATATGGCCGCGTAGGACAGTCCGCTGCTAGCCGCTTCCGGTGACACGGTGACCACCACCGCCGCGGTTTTGGGCACTTGCAGCTTGCGTGGCTTCTTCGTAGTGGCCACTACCACCGATGGCGACTGCAGGGTAGAGGCTGCTTTTTGAGCTGCCTTTTTACCCCGCTTTCGGGACTTAGCCCCGCCGACTACCTGCCAACCATCTTTGGATAGGGCAGATGTGGAGGGGGCAGATGTGGTGGTGCCAGGTACAGCAGTTGGAGTGGGGAGCGGAGGGAAATCCGCTCCAGCCTTTGCCGCTGTTTTGGACCCTAACCTCGGTGCAGGCGTCGTGCCCCCGGAGCTATTGCGGGAGCTATACCGACGCCGCCGCCGCATAGGTCACGCGACCGCCCACAACGGGAAGCGCTGACGGTGCCAATGCGGCCTTCGGCTTATGCGCCGCAAGCGGCGGGCGGACAACGGGGGCCGGTCGCAGCCTCGCCTCCAGGCCAGCCAGACGCCCGTCCATCATGCGCCATACTGCATCCGTAATTTGGCGCAGATGGGCATCTGGAATACCACCGAGGTTGGAAGAGGGAGCAGGCTGAGACGCGGACGGGACCGGATCTACAGTAGGACGATGCACCCGGAATTGGGCGAACTGAGCGCTAAGCTCAGCCACTTGCCCCGTCAGGCGATCGTTGGCCGCCTGCAGACGAGCCACGTCCCCGATGAGAGTATCGACGACCCCCGCAATAGCGGAAGAGGAGTCTTTAAGGGCTCTTACAAAAGAGCCCTTAAGATTACTCGACTTGGTGGCCACTTTGTGAATAATGACCACCGCCGCATTCGCTCTCTCCTGCATTGACGATGGTGTTTGGGGAACTGAATCCCCCACCATCGGCTGCTTAATTTTCAGCAGGAGATCTGCAATCTCCTCTTCCGCCAGTGTTTCGCCGTCTGCCCTGACTCGTCTATAGGCTTCCGCCTTGCAGAAAACAGAGCCTGCCGAGGACGAGACCGGGGTTCGTGGCCTCCCTCTGCGACTACTTGGAACCTTAGGAGGCAACATCTCCTGGGATGTGTCGCTCTCCTCGTCCCTGTCGCGTCCGCGTTTTCGGCTGTCGCATAGTACCGTTTCCATAAACTCCAGTGCGTCCTCCCTCGCACTAGAGCTACCACCCGCGACGGATCTGGAACGTAATCGTTCCGATGTTCTACGGCTCCCAGCAGCCATAATGAATTCTGGGAGCCCCACCGAGATAGGCATCCCAACTAATGCTTCCTCTTCATTGGAAGAGAAGTCCTCTGCTCTTGCATTTTTCGCCTTCTCCTTATTCATTTCCTTCTTTCTTTCGTTAAGAGTTTTTGTTTTATTTAAAGATTCCATGTTTGAACCCACGAGATGGGGAGAACAGAGGTCGACCCGGGCAGAGATCCCCAATACCCGGGCAAGCGTAAAATTATGCCCAACCGAGGGGTCCGCAGGTGCCTCGGCTGGGAGTGCGCTTACGACTGAACTGCCCATCAGCCATGCATCCCCTGGTCACGCACCAGAACACGGGATTCGGGGTAATTTTTTAAAGAGGTTTTCTTCCTCGCGGTCCGGGCGGCTAAGCCAAGACCCTCGCCCCCGATTGGTGTCGCGAGACATAACCACGACACTCCTTTCGGGATTACGATGTGACAACAGTGGCAGGAAGATTAAATCTTCCAATGCTTGCTCGGCGGCAGTGTGAGTACACACCGAGCCCGTTCTCCTTTCTCCACCATTGACAGTGGAAAAACACCGACCCATGAAAGGGTCCCACCCTAATGATTTTTTATCGAGGTTTTCCTCTTCATTGCTCCAAAGAGCGAAGAGCCAACAGAGGAATCGACAAAAATGCCCACTCTGTTGGACCAAGCCTCAGCCGAATGGCCGAAGAAAATGACCTCCTCTTCTTCGTTCTAGAATATTAGCCGTTGGCGTGATGTCCTCTTTCAAATGGCACAGGAAGAAACAGTGCCGTCGCCAACGTTACCAGGGTGCACCACGTGGAGGTTTTCTAGCCCAGCACCCCAAGAACTCAGAGACCCAAGTTAACCTCACCTGCAAGTGAAAACGGACGAGGCTCTGCCAAACTACGTGGTACTAAACATCCTAATTAGCGACTCGTCACCAATTATGTGGGACCAAAACACTGGCGAAAGGTGGACGTTTAATACGTCTTTGCCTACCCTTTCAAGATACTGGAGTGGTTTTATGTGTTTTTTACATGTTTTAATTAGTTTAATAGATCAACGTGACGTCAAGACTCTTATTCGATAAAAGTTAACAATTTAACTTTTAGAGTAATTTTTCTGTAAGCAAATTAGAGGGTTATTAAAGAAAGAATAGTAGTTACGATATTAGTGTTAAGAATATTCATCACAATTGAAAGAGAAATATTTTTTTACCCTCACTGCATTCGGCACTCAATTATAAAATGATAAAATTCTTCCAAAAAATGCAACGTTGTTAGAATTAAATTTCTAATTAAATTCTAGCCCTAAAAGTGATTATTTCCTAAAAAACTTCATATACTCACAGATAGTCAAAACTTCTCGTATTTTTGGTTCATTAATTCTCTTGAACATAATTTCTCGTAAAACATACATTTACTGATATAACAATGGACGCTTTAGTTAAGTTTTACATCAACTTAAAATATCACTGATAATAATATAATCATTTTTATTCAAAATCAATTTTACATAAACTTCAACTCACAATAAACAGCAAACATTCAAGGCACAAATGCTAGTTGAACTCTGGCATCCATGATAAGATTTAACTTGTGTTATGGGTACCAGAGCTCCAAGTAAACTAAAAAGAACATTGTCTACGTAATTATAAGTATAAAGGGAAAGCACAAAGTAATATTTCAGAGTAAATTAGATTTAAAAGTAAAATAAGTTATAATAAAATCATGCTATCAATATGTTAATATGTTTTGGCACTTTTACAAGGAATTCAAATGTAAATTAATTCAGTTTTATCAAAATCCAATCGGAATCAAAACCATAATCGCTATCAAGAACAAATTTAGAATCAAAGTTAAAGTCCATAACAAGATCAAGAATAGAATTAAAATACAAAATTAAAAATAAATAAATCACTAAATACTTTAAACGTTTACATCCCTAGTTGTCACAATAACAAACAGTAAATTTATTACTTGTTTATGGTAACAGTGTTGTTTTTATTCAATTAATAATGTAAATTACCTTTGATGACTCATTAAGTACATAGAAGAAGTAGATGTACCTGAAAAAATAAACGTAAATAATTATATACTCCTAGCCGATTTCGACCACAGCGGCCAATCTCAACAGAGACCAACCAACTGCGCAAAAGATATTATAGTGGCCAAATATGTACGCAAATGTAGCTGCACTCTCTCTCTCTCTCACTCTCGTAATCTTCTAAAACGATTATCCAACACAACTGGGGAGAAATTAGGCGCAAGGCCAACGGTTACACGTACTCTCCGAGGTACGTAGGGTAAAATTCCAACATAGAAAATTTGGACTCTTATTAAGTATGTCTGTAACCATAAAATCTCAATAACACTTTTTAATCCGATCAAGAAATCGAACCACAGACGTCTTAATCCACAGTCACATACACTAACCGCTAGAACAACGAGGCAGTAGATATATGGATACTAAGACTACTTCTGCTATAAAAAGTTTAGCATGATATTTTATATTTCGAATGCAATAACATCGATTCATGACCAATATTTCTATTTTTTTCCCTTCCTTTTTACTTCCTCGACAGCTTTTTTTCGTTTTTGATATTTTTTCAAAACGCCTTTATTCAAAATGTTATCCAACCAATACACCTAAGAAGATTCTATATAAGTATAGTAATAAGTATGTATGTATGGCTGTATATAAGTTATTCAGGAGCAATTTGTTGCATCTTCTCGGCTATCTCTTGCAAGTGGTGAACGAAAGTGACTAAATTTGTGTTTTTTTAGCGTAGTTTAGTATTAAAATAGTTTTAGTCTTTATATGCCAGTGTTTTGGAAGATAAAAACAATTTTTTTAGTTAATATTTGAACCAAATACAATTATAGTGACTGATGTCAACATCATTTGTGGACCAACGTAACTTTGGCCCTTAATTTGAAGTCACTAACCACGAGGCAACTTTCTCATTTGATCCTTAGATATTAAAAGAAAAGACGCAAAATTTTATAAAGACCTCGAGACATTATCCAAAAATATATTAAAATTAGAAACCGAAAACAGCGTACAAAGTTCATTACTTTAAAATTCATTATTGTTCAAACAAATTAATTTACAACTGTACACGTATATTCATTAAATTATTTCATAAATCTCTTGGAAACTTTAGTACAAATATGCTCGAGCACTCTAACCACATGAAAATTTTAGTTAGTCACTATCAAATCAACTGCTGACAAAATTAATTTAAAACTGCCAATTAAAAGTCTTTTTACAAAGGAAAAACTAAAGAGGAATCTCGTTGAAACTTTTATAATTTTAAACACGACCTGCCCCGGTTATATTTCATTTATTTAATCCATGCATAATATTATTGTTGCCAGTTTTAAATTTAAATTATTATTCAAATCACACTCCAAGTTTTGTAATAAATATAAAAGGTTTTTTAGACTTCCGTATTTTACCTACAACTTTAATTTATTTGAGTCAAGTAAGGATTAAGTTGACGTACATTTGCGCCTTCGGTAATTTCCAGAATTTGGACAAAGTTAATCGTGCTGTTTATTTAGTTGTAAAGCCTACATTTATCTGTCAAAACTTTTGTAAAATAATTTACTTTTATTACTCTTATTCGTAAAGTTTTTGGAGTATTTAAGTCCTTAACAAAAAGAAATTGGGGTTGTTGATTACCATAGTAATTGTAGTTTAACGTCTTTAGTTGTCAGTTTCTTGAAGAAATCTCTCTAAGTTTTTAGAGGACAATTATTTCCTAATCAAGAATTTTGAAGAAGTGTATCCTAATTCTCTCTTTTGGTTTATTCATTTAGCATTTATAGAGAAAAATCCTAACTTCTACCACTTTTGAACCTACAGAATAAAAAATATTACTCAGTTTACTTATAAGTAGGTAGGTAGCCACACTGATTTCAGTACGAACGGGCCGACTCGACCGGGACCGTACTACCCTCCTACAAAAGACATCCACGCTGTCGTGTTTCGTTGGTGAGTGCAAGAGCCATGGATGGCGGCCCATGGATGCAGGGGTGACAGTTATGGTGGTAGCTGTATGAGCTTGTCACTGCCAGGATGACTGTCATGCCTTTTACGTCCCCCAGTAAAACGTGAAAAAGCATCTCACTAGACCGCCATAGTCTGGGTTACAATACTACATTGTTTGCATTTACTATAAATATGGTGACCATAACTCTTGGATTCTTTTCATGCTTTCCATGAGGCAGAATAGAGTCACTTTAGCAGGTTATTATTATAGAAAAAGATATATCCATTATTTCATAAGATTTTCATTTACGTAAATATGTATAATATCAAAAGTAGATTCCAGTATTGAATCATATCACTTCAGAGCTTAAGGTGTTTAGTCACTGTAGATGTAAACTTTATCGCTTCAACTGTATATACTCGTATAGAGACTTCCTATACATCTTGTCAGAATTTCGACTACTATTCGTGCTAGGAATTTTAACGCCTAGGAAATTGAGACAATTTTTCAAAAGTCATCCCTGACAGACAGCAACACAATTAATATTACAGCAGTCTACCTGACCGACCTTGCACAAGATTACACAACGTAGCGACCTCAATTTCCGGGACGTGCAAATATCTTCTTCCAAGCCTTTATTAATCCCAAAATTATTTGAGGTCGGCTTCTAGCTCGACTGGTTTTACCTGAATGTCAGTTTTGCCGCAGATATACTGACATCAGACCTGGGCAAACCTGAGGGCGAAAGTTGAACTAGTTTTCAGTGTATTTGACATACTGACTTCCCAATAACGAATGTATGACACTTGTTCTTGGCATGTAAATATATGACAACTGGCACTGACGGCTTCACGTGCTCTTCGAGGAACCTACGTAAAACATGGTCAGTCCAGGCTGTTCTTACGAATTTCTTGTAAAAAAAACAAATAACACTTTTGGAAACCGGGACATACAAATGTGTATTTGTGTAATATTACGTTTTTCTTAATACTCTAGCTCCTTCTGATGTATGAAGATGTTGAATCTCTAGAGCATTAGTTACTTATCATAATGATAAATGATGATGAAGAAATTTTAAAGGATTTTAAATCTAGATGATACCACCAGCATGCCTAATGATTTGAGTAAGTTAGAGACTTTACTTAAAAAGACACGCTGGATTAATATCAATAATTCAAGTCGATCAAACTCAAGTAAGCAAGTCTATGTTGGTGCTATGAAGCCATGTAAGCATCCAGGGTGATATTTAAATGAATGACCTATTTGATTTTTTAGCTAACCAGTTATTACATACAGTAGCGAATTCTAAATGTCATTTATCTTATTGTACTCTGGTTATGCTTTTAACTACTAATATAGAATGGTATTCTAACATGTTCTAACACTACGTTAAAAGAGTTAGGCCAAGCAATTTTGTTTTTCATTCGAACAATTGATATAAATAGCTTACTATGTCTCACACAATCAAAATTGCATGATAATAAGTTACTTACCTTGTAAACCTAGTTTGTAAGCTTAAACTTGATTAAAATTTTGGTCACAATAATGAATTCTATAATATAAAATCGTCCGTTAAACACAAAACAATTTCCTCACATCTTATCATAAACCAGATGCTGAGGAGGGCTTACCCTCAGTGAAGGTTATTTAACTAACCTGTAGTCGACAATAGACTCAAAAGCCAGGATAATGCCAAGACCGAAATCTAAAAAACAATACCGTACAGACTCAGCTGAGATTTATGCAAAATCCTCTGCTTATTTTTTACGGTCGGCAATAATTTTCGCGGATGCCCACATTTTGTTTCCTTTTTTGTTTTTTATGTAAATTGTGTTCGAAAAAGAATCGGTGTGTGTTTAAGGTGAATTGTGATTTCACCTTCATATTCCTGTATTGATCATTTAATTGTCTATTTGTTTTTATTTCTTTGGTTCTTTAACCTGAAATTGGCACGGATATATATTTTTCTGTTTATGATGTCTATGAAGTTCTCCTAAACAATAGATGCATCAATTTCAATGATATTTTTCCTAATAAAAATATAATTCTGTTAATGATAGCAATAAAATTTGGCAGCCGATTTTAAGCAAAATCATATTTAACTTTTGATTATAATATATAGCAGTAATAATATGTGGTTAAATATTATATAATGTTTTATTTATATACAAAGAGGTGCCAAAATATTCAATCTCTTTTTTATGTTTACTGTGTTTATTCTCAGGGTAAGACACATAAGTTAAACTACTCCTAACAAATAAAGAAACATATAGTATGGTCAACGACGGTTTCTCTACGTGACTACATTCAAATGTAAATTCGGTGCTTTTGCGAGGTCTCAAATTGAAAACTGTATTTCCCACGCCTGCTATTTCTTCTCCTGATTAAATTTGTTACGTACCCACGACATTTCGCCTTTCCATGGGACAATCGATGTATTCGAAGGCACGGATAAGACGTTTCCTTAGAGGCCAGAAATTGAACGGGCGTACCGCTTTCCATGTATTTCTTCAACCAAAAGAGCCTCGTGGGTTACCCTCGAATATATGCAATTTGATTCGAATTTTAAAATCCTTCTTTTCTTTTTAAAATTTAAGTGCAAAAAGGTGCTTGTATTTACGTGCTACTTCGTTCTCCTTCTTAAAATGGAATTATTTAAAAAGGTTATTTTCTTTTTTTCATACCAAAAAGTTTAATACACGAATATGTTTAATGCGTCAACTTGTTTAAAAAATGTTAGAACAATTTTAACAAGGACTCAACTTTTAGTCGTGATTAAAACTAGTCGAAGGTCGAAAACTATTTCAAATAATCTTTGGTAAATGAAATACAACAATGAAGATTTTAGTAAACAATTGAATTCTACATAACAAAGACAAAAAAATCATAGCTGAAATGTCATCAATATCATATAATGTGACAAGTATCAATGTAATAGAAGATCAGATTTCAGATAAAATCTCTGGATACGCAATACAATTTCACACATCTTGAAATATAACATTATAGTTTATCGGATTATTGGTAAATGTGTAACTAAGCTATAATCGAAAACTAAAGGTTATAATTAAATATTTTTATTTATACTTCTTGCATTACATTGTACGTGGCTGAATCTGCCAGTCAATTTAGAATTTGTGCAGTAAGAGACGAGGTAGATCTATAGAGATATGTATGATAAAAATAAGAGAGAAGACAAAAATTAAACTTTAACCTATATGTTTATAAATAATTATACTATTCAATGTACATAAACGAATACTCAAATTAATATTGAATAAAATACAAATATAAAAAATGTCAATAATATCTGCGGTGATGAGGTCATGACGATATTTCTGATAGCTGTTTCTTGAAAAATTCTCGGGTTTGTACTTTAAGCTTGTTACGATTTATTGAGAACCTGATCTCAACTAGGAGCACATTCCATAGGAAAAAGATTGGACAGCAAAAGAAGAGTGAACAAGGCAAGAGATGTATCTCGTTCATAAGAGTAAAAGATTATTACTGGAGCGAAGATCTTTATCATGGTTAGAATTAAGTGACTTAAGCTGTATACTCAGATAAGTGGAAGCTGTAGGGTTTTTAAGAAGAGAATAAAGAATAAATAAGTTACGACGCTGACGTATTGGTGACCATGACAGCTTGATTTATTCAACATGGTCGTACTTGCGGCGGCTGAAGATGAAAAAATATAATTGTTGAGAAGTCGGCTAATAATGATGATGATGAACTCTACTCACATCCAATGTCGTGTAACGAGAAATATTCAAGTGGATGTAGTGACATTTCGCGCTGTGTAGTGACATTTCGCGCTGTGTACTATTTGATTACATCTATTCCCTGCAATTTTCTAGATGGTCCCATTGTTCTCAAAACGATCTTTTCTAAATTTCTAAAAGATCCGTTCTCTCTGACACGTAGTTATACAAATCTCTTCAGTCAACCAAGACATTTGTACATTGCAAAGTAAAATACTTCGATTCATAGTTTCATATTGATATTTGATATCAGCTTACATGGCATACACTTTTGGGTCCGGAAGTTAAAGTTTAGTTACTTAAAAAAATCTTTTATCTTAACAAGATTTTGAAATAGATTAAAAATTAATCTTTAATCTATTTCAAAATCCGATTCATCGATTACCGATTCCAAATGTTATCGATTGTAAAGGTTAGCCTGCGTTTATTTCTGAAACTGTTACAACTGCTGCGGACCAGTTAGTTAATTATACTGCCAGAAACAAAGATCAAATTTAATTTACTTCTGAAATGACTAACCCTACATTTAAAGCGTACGGAAAATTATTAGTTGATTGATTTAGTTCTTAATTAAACAACTAAAAGGTACTCGTTCTTCGAACAAAATAGGAATTGGCTAGTTTGAAATTGGTTAAATTACATACACTATGTTTGTTTACAAAAACAAAAGTGATATCTGCGACAATATTTATTGTATCCTGAGTGTATCAGCGCAAATAATAACTGCTCAATAATATCCGGGTCGAAAGATGTGATATGAAAGGATTTATTTTTATTTTATGTATCTACTATTTTAATTTCATTCGAATAAATATTTTTTTTATCTTTTCGTTTATGTCATTCATATCATCAAAGTAGGCTCTGATTATGAAACTAAGTAAATGTAAAAGCAACTATAAAGTCATTTGGGTATTGCTTATACTATAGACCATATACCATAGATGGGAATTGAGGCTAGTGAATAATTTAGAGGTTAGATAAACAAATGTACAGAAATGTAACTAACACAGTGATGGGTCAAGCGAACTTTCCGTTGGCTTATAAGATTGTGAAATAATTGTACTTTTTGTATTTGAATATGTTACGTTCAACGTTTGAGTCATCATTTATTTTACAATTCATCATTAAAAATATTAAATACAAATCTATCTGTCAAAATATTATTAATCTACTCTACGACTGTCTGACAAGTGTCAATCCCTGAAAGAGTCTTTCTAAGGCCTGGACCTGAACACTTATCTCTAAACAACATATATTTATCGATTTACATTTTGTATCTTGAAACCTTTTTTATCTTGTTCAAGTTGAATTGCATAAGTCTGATGTTGACAAGTAAAGTGTGCGTAGAACTAAAAGCTAGCGTACTGCTAGCCTAGAATTTTTATTACTGATATTAGTTCCATATTTTTATATTAAAACTGCACATATTTAAAAAAGTTCTCTCTGTTGTAAGAGAGTTTTATTTTGTTAAATTTTAACGTTGTCGTAGACACTCAATCTTATTCAAATCTATTAACCATAACCTATTATGGTACCCACGGCTGAAGGTTTTGAGTGCACTGAAGTTACTAAGTGATTTATGAAATAGCCTAAAAATAGATTCCATTGATAGATACAGTCTGTTATTCAGAATAGCGGTATTTTGCACTCAGTAGTTCACAGTTTTACCTAGAATTTCCTGTAGGCAACAGCGATCATTTTCTTTGAAAATTTTTACCTTTTAGATGTTTATCTTATTTAAAAAAATAGTATTTCTAATCAGTGCCTTTAGTGCGGTCGCCATGTGTCAAAAAATTATAATATAAAATGTTGAATAGTTAATATAGGGCTTCGACAAATTGTTCTGATCGTAATCATACTAGGCTTTTATACTCTTATTTTTTTTTGTTTTTAAATTACCTCATCACTCAAGTGACCACTTATTCATTACCATAATTTTCATTTTAATGAGCTCCAACCACACTCACTGATGGCGATTTTTAACACTGGTAACACGAAAAAGAAAATAATAAAATATTTTAAATTTAGAATAAGGTATATTTATTTAAAACACGTGACGACTTTAAGGAAAGAATCTATTATTTTCTTATAATTTTTTTTGTCTAGTATTAGAAACAGAACGTAAAAAGTAAATAAGTAGTTTGTTGTTATAAAAACAAGACGTATAATTGACATAAAGAAAGCTGCCAAAAAGGTAAAGAAAAGAAAACAAATAACTCAATGCAGTTTATCTCCTTTAATACTGTGAGTAAACTCTTAGCGATGTACTCAGCACAAAAGCTATACACTTAAAATAAATACGTTTCAAGTCCAGTTAAGAGTAAATCTCCCTGTAAAAATGTAGGGGTAGGCGGCCATAGTGGTTGTTTTATTTAAGGCTTAAAACACGTTACAGAACCTCACCGAATGTAAACGAAAGGTCTTTCAAATTTACATTTTGACTACGCGTGTTTGTTTACGTTTTGTTACATTTTTTAACGTGTGTTTTTTGCTCACATGGTTAACACTGGCAATTGCTCGGTAACTTGAATAGGTAACCGAAGTCTTTATTGTAATTTTATACAAAGGGCTCGTACGAAATTACAAAATAACAATAGGTTTGTACTTCAGTATATGTACATGGTCTTTCGAGCCTTAATGCGATTAATTTAATACGTTTCTGCTCGAACTTATTTAATATTACTAGAACTAAATCATGTAATTTTAAGTTAACTTGGTTTTTATGTAAATGCGTGTGTTTTAAACGGCACAAAAGACAAACGAGAACCTTCGGTAATCTGACTCACGCACTGAAGCACAACAAAATATTATTTATCGTTGTTAATATGTGGTACTTTATGGGTTATCAGCAATACATGTATTTGTGGTATTTATGTAAATATTTGTGTTTACATTTATATGTGTTATTAGTGTATATACTGTAAATATATGTAACTTTATATATCACGTATTACTTAGAATACTTTAAAAGTACACCACCGACTACCCAAAATTATGTTTTACAATATCTTTACAAAGATTGTCTGGCAAAGAACACCGCGAGTGGTAAGACCACCAATTGTAATACCAAATGTAGATCTCCATCCACGTGTATACAAAATGTATATTGTAGTAATATGCAATGAAGTTGTATGAATAAAAAATGCAAAATAATTACTTAAGACCAGTTTCCTATGAGAGCCGGCCCATTTTACCAAAACGTGTCTCCTCACGATTATATTTTTAATTATAATATTAAAATTAGACCTATTTACCTTGGTTACGGCATCACGCGTGAACGGCTGCACCAATTTCGCTAACTCTTGAAAGATAAAGTTGTGCAAGTCAACTAAAATAATATAATTATTTAAACTTTGTGGCTGTAACTTTGAACTAATAGTAAAAAGAAATAATATACGAAATACTCAAGTATTGTAGAAATATTTTTATTTACACAATATCCCCACTGAAGCAATAAAAAGCAACGAAATGTAACAATAAAATAATTGCTTGCTTTTTATATTTACTTAAAGCAACAATACCAGCCAATAATTTAGAATATATTACAAAAAATATCTATTTTATTTAAAAAGATGTTCAAAAGGTGTTTCATCTTTATATCAGTTATTTTAAGGTTCAATATCTTTTGAAATAGCTACCAAAAAGGTCCGATATTTTGAAGTAAGTAGTATCGGTTAACGCTATAACGATTTCAAATTTATTCTCAAAATCTTTCGATTTATTCACGTTCTTTGTACCGATAGATTTTAGGACAATGATCACGGGAGTTCGGTTTCAATTTGTTTCTGATTTATGAGTAAAGTGGTGCTTCCACTTATTAGTTTATATTTCTTAAGATATATATTGGCAAAAATATAACACAATTGTTAATGTTATGTGTTTATGGCGGCTTTATGCCAACTAGTAATGTGTAAAGTTGTTTTTACTTACAATAAAACCTATACATGGTTTGTTAGGAATCAGCAATCAAATCAACTGGCTTACCTAGTTTTAAAGCTATGGTATATTTTATGCCAAACACCTACCAAAATGTAGGTATTTATCGAACGCTGCCAAAGTATCATATGATTTAATAGCTATTAGCGCAGCGCGGACAACGAGCTATTATTGGGCCGTGGCCCGCCAGGCATGATCACCTCGCCTGGTCGAAGGATCCTCCCTTTGTGTCGGAGGGACATATGATATCCGTCCCTCCACACTAACTACCCGTAACATTTACTAAAGATAGCAACCAGATCCGAAGGTTTAATATCCTTTCGAGGCACGGAAGGGTCTCAATGTTCAACTGCCTCGGTAGCGCAGCGGTAGTGAATGCGACTGCTGTGCCTGAGGTCTCGGGTTCGATTCCTAGTTCTTACCAAATGTTTGTATGATTTGCAAATATTTGTTTCGATATTTGGGTGTTTTCTATGTATAATATGTATGTATTTAGAAAAAAAAAAGTATATAAGTATTCTATCAGTCAGTCTAGTTATCATAGCACAAGCTCTGCTTAGTTTGATACTAGATGACGTTGTGTGTCAAATGTCCGAAATATTTATTAAATATTTATATTTTATTAACTCATTGAGTAACAATATTCCCGCGAGTGCAACGATGCAACCATAATTGGCTAACAACTTATGAAGTTTTTTTTTTAAATAAATAATATGCGAAACTCTGCATACCTGTTGCGCTTCTACGGTAAAACCGCTGAACTGATTCTAGTGAACAAATAACATGCAAGGAGTTACTTTAATACACAGGCAAAGCTGCAGACAAACGCTAGTATTTTTATAGTAAATTATTTAAGGATATTATAATAATGTATTGTATAACATAACATATCAATATTTTTGAAAAATAAATTTCGGATCGGATTATATAAGTGTGGATCTACAAATATAATAAATTTAATAATATCAAGACGGAAATTAAACGAGTTTTAATTAATTTATCAGAGTAAGCAAAAGTCTAGAAGTGTGATATTAAAAATACTTTCGTGTTTTGTTTGTTAAACATACTTCAAGTAAAGATTTTGAATTCAGTTGATATTTGAACCTCAAGACTTCCTGATTTGTGAATTGATTAGTAAAATATTTTATTGATATATACGTACACATCTCATTAGTCCCACTCAAATTTAAAGAAAAATTCGTCTCCTAACAATAAAAATGAACGAATGAAACCTAGGTTATTAGAATAACTATCATAATCCACGCACACTGAACTCTTACATTAGACGCCTGTACGTATACTCACATACACAAGGTTTCATTCATATTGTATCAATGACATGGTGTAGTGTCCATCTCACCTTTGTTTAAACAGCATTGATTTGCACTAACGAATAAACTACACTGATTGCTAGTTCGTGTTTCAAAACCTCACGCACCATAGAGTATTGCAACTCATTTTATCGCATTGACATTTTACAAACACATAGACTACAACTATTGAACGTAGTTTTATTTTTAACTTTTTGCAGAACTTTTTGGTATGTTACTATGCAAAAATGGACGTTTAATTTATGTATAAATGTTAGTTTTGCCTTGAATAACAGATCTTAGATATTTTTGAACCTTCCCTCGTGAGCTTGAAGCTCCTTCAAGAAAAAGTATAAAAACAACTCTAAGGCTAACAACACAGTTGTAACTTTTGAGTTTCAGGCGTGATTGCAGGCATTCATTGACGATAGTAGACATTTTTTTTTGATATTTAATCTACCAAAGTGACTCTTTTCTACCTGATTGAAAGCATGAACAGAATCCAAGAGCGGTGAGATTCCATTTTCCATTAGGTGAGATTTCTAGATTTCTACTCGTATAGTCCATATATCATAACTCACATTCTTCTTATAGCACGTAAAGTCATCAGTCCTGCGCCTGATCTCCGCCAGGTCGTGTCGGATAGTCATCCCATCGCATTGTGAGAATGAGGGAACAGAGAGTGTACCTATGTTTGCCTACACACTTGGGCACGTACGTAAGGGACTGACCTCCGTTAAAACTCGCCACTGTAGCCGAAATCAGCAAAGACTACCTCGTCGTATCATAAAAAATAAACAAATTAATATGCTGACAATGTTAATCCTTGAACGTTTTCAGTTTAAATAAAGCGACTTTTAGGGGTCGGAGTTTAAAGCTGTGTAATTTTAAGACTTTATAGAGACACGTTTAATTTAATAGCTAAAAGAACAAAGAAATATAGATTGTAAATATAGTCTGCGAATTGTATTTAGTACAGGAGTGGGAGAGGTGGGACGAAATATAAACAACAAATACAGGAAATATGACTCCGTACCCGAGTGTAGTATTTCTAAAGGCAAACTCACATGTGTTATTCAAGGAAGCCCAACTAATTTCGGAAACAAAAGGAACCCTGTCCGCCATATCTATTTTAATAAAGGTATCAGTAGCTTCGATAACATAAGGAGGTACAGGACTTGCTAACTACGTGGCTTGTGGCTTGCTAACTGTCATTTGACACGGCTTAGAGGAAAATATTTTTGAGGCTATCCGTTAACGATCATAACTTAAGCATGTTCAGTACTTTGTACATAGTATAATACAAGCAACGATATGTGAATCGTAAATACGATGAAGACCCTGGCATATAAAACAAAAACAAGTATTTTCAGCTACGTCACAATAGCTCTAAACCGACATAACAAATAATTTAGCATGTTGATCGAAAGTATTCTGGGTAAAAGGTACATTTTAGTATGTGTTTTCATGATATTAGGGGTAAAAAATTACACTGCCCACTTAATAGTAACTGTCTTTTTTTTTTGTTGACGAGGCGGAAAAACCCTTCGGATCTCTTGCTTCTTGGGGTGCAGGAGTCAGGAGTATGTGGTGTTCCCACTAAAAACCGCCCCGACGACCGGCCTCTAGAACCTTACTGTGGGGGGGACACGGGCCATATGATTTCAGGTACTCCCTCAAATTGACACCATGCCTCGTTAGACCCTATCCCGGGGAAAAAGATTCTAGTAAGTGACTAACGCTACCCATAGACACTTACAACTCGAGAGTCATCAGTGCATTGGCGCCCTTTAAGGTCTCTCCCCCTCCGGAGTTAGCAGTGGCGGAAGAACTATTTACTTAACAACAATTTACTTTAAAATCGTTGTCGAACTATTTTTGATCCGGCAAAAATGTGCCGAAGCATGTGTCTCCAACGTATACACTATACATATCTATTGAACAACGCATTGGCTACACAAATTGCGTAGTGGTTTAAGCGGTGGCCATGTCACTCTCTACCACACTGAGTGTTCACATTGATTCACACACAAACACACAGGTTCAGACATCGGACAACTCTTTGTGTGATCCACAAATTGTTGTTATGAATGTTTCTTGTGTCTGTTCTTGTAAGTTTTTAAAGTACCCCACGACACAAGATATCTAATACCTTTAAACGAGCAATTCCTATATATAAATATATAGGCATTATAATAATTTAATCTTTTTATTTAATCTCAGAAACGGCTCGAACTATTTTCATGAAATTTCGTATGGTGGAGATTTTGTGAGCGATAAATCGATCTAGCTAAGTTTTATTTTTAGAAAACGTTTTTTATCCGTGTTTATCCCAAAACACGATTTACCAAAAAATACCTAGGAAACCTCGGTTTCCAGGTACTATTCATAATGTAGGCATTGTCTACTAACAGAAAAATATTATTACTAAGGATGAAACAAAGATTACTAATAAAATACCACTAATTTAATGCGCAACAGTGAGTGGCCTCTTTATTATATATATTACATTACATTATATCGTGAGTTTAAACTTTTTGCACCTACCCACACTATTTATCTTACTGAAACACTCCACATTCGAAATTATATTATAAACAGACTGAGTGCTGGTCACGCGATTGTGTGTAAAAGTATATAATTTAACACATCAACTCACTTTTTTTTTGTATTTACAACCTACCAAAGTGACTCTATTCTGCTTAATGGAAAGCATAAATAGAATCCAAGAGCGGTGGTCGCCATACTCACTGCGAATGACGACAGTATAAAATGGCGATTCACGCTATGGCGGCCTAATGAGATTCTTTTTCACGCCCCGCTTAAAGGACCCGAGATCGTAGTGGGAGGGAAACACATACGCTGGTAGTGAATTCCAGGCTTTAACTGATTTGCACAGGAAGGAAGAGCCGAACCGTTTAGTTTGGGAGCGTATGTCTACCATTCTGAAACGGTGACTTCCAAGGCTAGCACGGTTGTCCTGTAGAGGAACGGAGAAGATGGGATCAGTTGGAAGAGCTCGTCAGAACACTCTCCATGATAAAGGCGATAGAGGACTGCCATAGAGGCGACATCTATTACGAAATTCCTCAATACCATACTAAATACTTCATAAAAGTTACTTCGTCTGTGTATCTGTTTTTGTCAATACTTGTATTGTATTTTTAGCCTAAGCAAACACTAATTGTTGTTTACAGTGTACGTGGTGCTTACTCATAAGTAATTACAACACTGGGGCACACATATGGCGTGATTTTTTTTTTAATTTTTATTCGTAAAACGTAAAAAAATACTAAAGAAATAGTTATCGGTCTCCCTTAGTTACGTAGCGTAAAAGCGTTTGTGATGTAGCAGCAATGCATTCGTCGCGTATTCAGGGCACAAATTTTTGTATGCATAAATATCTCTTTGACAAAAGTCTCGGAAGTCTTATGTGCAACATATATGTATTTGTATTTACAAACAAGAATCTACGCGTCACTGTACTTCTCCGTATTTTAGTACCTGCCGTGCTAATTTTAGTTTGTATCAAATTCTTTGTAAAATTAAAATTTCTACTGCTTAATATTACAAAAGAAAAAAGGTAACACTGTGTATATATATGTTACTGCCTCGGTGACGCAGCGGTAGTCAATGTGACTGCTGTGCTTGAGGTCTCGGGTTCGATTCCCGAGTCGGACAAAATGTTTGTATGATCTACAAATACATGTTTTGAAGTTTGGGTGTTTCCTATGTATAACATGTATGTATTTACAAAAAAAAAACAGTATATATATATTCTATCAGTCAGTCTAGTTATCATAGCACAAGCTCTGCCTAGTTTGAAACTAGATGACGTTGCGTCGAAATATTTATTAATATTTATATTGAACTATATTCACAGAAGAATATACGCTCCAAACAATATCCATTTGTTACTTTCTTCGCTTCACTTTCTGAACTATCTTGAGTTGTACTACGAAGTTTGCGACAGTTTTTATTAACATATGAAAAGGGGAAAAACCTCAATTTTGTTTAAGAAAAACTAACATTAGACCTTATCTCCGCTGGAATAAAACTTATTTTTCTATGAGAATCTTACTGTTTCAGTGATGGAAGATACAGTGTGTTTTTATCCATTAAAAACACACTTATACACACTGATACACCTGGGATAAATACATACAAATTTAAACCTACAACGACAGTTGATACAATTAGGTCGAACCATCTGTTAATACACAAAAGTTTCACATTTTTTGTTTTAAACGTGACTAAGTCTGATTTGAGTCCCAAAGTTTAAATACAATTATACTGTCAAATATAAAAATGGGTATTGGATTAACACCTACACCTTTAAAAAAAGATGGAGGCTATGTGTTGTCTTATATTTATACATTGTACAAGGCGGACATAATACCATGCCGCATGACTATTGGCTTAATGATATACAATAACTATGCGGTATTTTCTTCTAGTCGACATTTGGGTGACGCAGAGATCTATGTGGCATGATGTATATATATTTGTAGCTGTAGTATATAGATACACTTGCAACGAAATAATTAGCTACATTTTCTGTTCGTTTACAACATAGAATATAATTTCATAATAATTACACGAACAAGACTTTTATGACTATTTAGTAGCTTCAGTTATTTCACAAAATATTCACAGTATATTTAATTAAAACAGCAAAAATCACGCAGATGTAGGTTATAAATCTGTCCATAAACATAATGAAGTTGTAAAATTAGAATACTAGCATTTGGTATTTTCACGTGTTAGCACGACACAGTGTTGTAATTTCATTAAAATATGATATATGTATAAATCTAATGAGAAATTCACACACAGTTCACAGAATGTATTTAGACGCATTTGCATACTTAAATGACTATGCGACACACACCTCCAAATTTACGTGTAGTTGACTCTCAAAGTAAATGACTATTTATTCCATAGGTATTTTTTTCTTTTTTTTTTAATAATCTGCCAAAGTGACTCTACTCTGCTTGATGGAAAGCATGTATTAAATCCAAAAGTTGTAGTCACCATACTCATTGCGAATGCTGACAATGCAGTATGGTAACCCACACTATGGTGGCCTATCACGAGTTTTTACGCCTTACTTGGGGACGTAAAAGACATGACAGTTATCGTGACAGTGTAAGGCTTACACAGTTACCACGATAACTGTCACCCCTGCATCAATGGGCCTCCGGTCTCGCACTCACCAACGAAACACGACAGCGCGGATGCTATCGCTTTAGGTTGGTCTTCTGTGGGAGGGTAGTACTGGCCCGGACGAACCAGCCCGTTCATGATGAATTCAGCGTGGTTCTTCTACCTGGTAAAGTAACAAGTACAGTATCTACTTTTTTAACAAACATTTATCTTGTACGGTCATTATAATTTTACGTGAAACTTTATTATTTGAATAGTCGATAAAATCACAACTTAACAAATAAATTTCGACAATAGCTCCGATTACGTAATCCAGGTACGATGTTTATAGTTGTCATACTAACGTCATATCGAAAACTCTTCGTGTAAGCTGTATTCATGTTATGTAAACAGTTTCGTGCCTTTACCGATCTATGATTAAGCTTTTTTGCTTTTTTTAGCACAGAAATAAGTACACTCAAAACTATTTCTTGTGTAAACTCACAAGAGCCACGTTGATTTTAGCACGAAGGGGCCAGCTTGACCCGAGCAATACTACAGTGTCATGTTTCATTGGTCCGGAGACCGCAGGGGTGACAGTTATCGTGTTAAGTGGGGAGCCTTACACTGCCACGATAACTGTCATGCCTTTTACGTCCCCAAGCAGGGCGTGAAAAAGCATCTCACTAGGCAACCATAGTATGAGTCATGACATTACATTGTCTGCATTTGTGAAAATGGTGACCACAACTCTTGAATTCTACTCATGCTTTCTATCAGGCAGAGTCACTTTGGCAGGCACTTAAATAGAAACAAAAGTTATATCCAACAGTCTGGGAACCAACATCACAATCCCTTAGTTTTCAATCGCTCACGTAATGGCGACGATAGCGCACAAATCATAAAATTTTGCAAAAGTTAGTAGAGGCGGCAAAAAACGAATAGGCTATTGGCGGTAAATACGTAAATCCGCCACTGTTGAAAGAAAACATTGAGTCTTAGAGTAATAATAGTTATTTAGGTTACTATAGTATTATAATAGACTAAATTTTTAGTTTCGAATTAAATATAGGGTCTGCCAAGAATTCGTTAACATTTGAATGTAACATCCCCCGCAAACATGCTACGGCAGTTCTTGGGACCGATGCAGCAGGATTCTTTTTATGTGGTTATTTGAAGAATCGTGTCTTTGTCAATAAACCAAATACACTACGTCAACTACAAGAAAAATCGACGAAGAGATGTCGGCGATCTCGCGGTCTCTTTGCTGACGAGTATTCGAAAATTTCGTTACTCGCTTAGAAGAGTGCAAACGTCAAAACGGTGGTCATTTAGGCGAAATAATTTTTAAAAAAAAATTCTAATTAATTAGCTTTCTTGTAAATAATATATGAAATATTTTTTTAATAAGATTTTTTTTACATGTTAACTAATTCGTAGCCCACCCTATTTCAAGACAAGATTAGCAATGTTTGACAAAATGTGCCGTTTAGAAAAAAATGTAATTCTTTGTTAGAGTAACATTTATTTAACGCTTCGAATTCTTGCGATTGATTAGATTACTTATTTGGATGAACCGAACTCATTGATATTACCATAACGGTAAATATTTAATCTATTTTTAGTACCCTTAAACCTCGTACTTGAAACTTTTTAAAACAAAAAGTTTGAAAGGTTTCGATATAAAAAATACTATTTAATCTACATAAAATAAAAATCCAATTACCTGGAAAATTAAGTTAAAAACTTTAATATGCCTTTATCATTTTCTTTGTTATTAGTAATCTTTATATAATATGAAATTTTGTATCGTCTAAAACTTCACAAGGAAATATCCTATCTATTTCTTTTTTGTTTTTTTTTTATAAAAGACAACACCCGCATTAGGAATAAATCTTGTGTCGCGGGGGACTTTACAAACATACAAGAAACGGACACAAAAAACACCCAGATTCAGAACAACAATTTGTGGATCACACAAAGTGTTGTCCCGTGTAGGATTTGAACCCACAACACTCAGCAACGTGGAAGGTGGCGTAGCGACCGCTTAAACCACTAGGCCAGTCGTGCAGTCAATCTATAAAAACAAACCTTTTTTTAATATCGGACTCACTGCTCACTGAAACATCTAAATGTGGATTTGGCGTGATCAGCATTAAGTCTACCTCGTGCGACGTAGAAAGTGTACTATTAAACTATTTATATTTCTGTTTTTAGATTTTCACGAGTTTATTTACACATAGTTTTTGTTGTACAGCGGGATTTATTCGCGATAGAATTATTTAACCGATTACAATATCTTCTGTTTCCCGACGCGGCGTTTCGAACGAATAATACTGTTCGTGACCGAAACGTGGTGATCAAAATAAATAAATAATTAGATTACCCTTTTCCCATTTCCTCAACAAAACAGAATTGTATCCGATGTCTTATTTTTAGTTTTTATTCACAGCTGAGATAAGGAAGAAAGCTTATTTCAAAATTCTCAAAAAGACCATACCTAAAATTCAAAAATCGGGTGACCTATGCATAAAAGTAATAAATTGAGATACCTTGCTTATAATTATCTGACCCTACACTAGACAGAGTTTGTTCCAGGTTAATAGGTTAGAACCACGCTGATTTGAGCACGAATGGACAGTCTCGACTGGGGCTGTACTTACCCACCCACAGAAAACCAATCTAAAGTGACAGCATCCGTGCTGTCGTATTTCGACATTCAACATACTACATTGTCGCATTTGTAACGAGTATGATGGCAACTCTTGGATTCTATTCATGCTTTCCATCAGACAGACTTTGGCAGGTTACTACTTCAAAAATAAAAAAATAGAGTGCTGATAATATTCTTACATATTACGAAACACTTACCTATTATATACAAGTTACATCTAGACACACAACGATAATAGTACATAGATATATAATGTACTATTATCGTTCTGTGTCTAGGTGTCACAACATAACACAGTCAAAACAATGAATAAACCTCACGTATCTCACACACGGCTGTCTGATTTCAAATTAGGCGGAACCTGTGCCCTGGTAACCAGACTGCTTAACCAATATATCTAAATAAAAACATATTTTAGATAAACGACACCCTGACATAGAACAAATAATCACATTGATCACAAATATTTATCCTGGATGACAATAGAACCCACGATGACGGGCCCGTCGAAAATTATTTTTTCTAAATACATACAAATCGAAACCCGGATCTCTAATCTAGCAGAATCATTAATTCACTAACCACCAAACCAACAAGATCGAAGAGATGGTAGAAAACTCTAAACTCTCGTGCAGTTCTCGAGAGTAGTACAGAGTTTATCTCTTCTAAGTGATCTCATGCGAAACGATAACCTGTTACAGCTATCACTGTCGCGGCGATTATGGCTATAATGTTCCTGCTTCAGATTACTCAGCCCAATATTTAGCAAGACTATCCAAACCAACGCACAAAACAATAAAAGATATAACGGATGTCCTTAAAAATGTCTAAATCATATAGTCATTAACCTGACATTATTCAGACCGCTGTTCATCACCGATTCACATTAAAAACAGCCAGCAATTCACACGAATGACAATAAAATTGGACATATTTTCCATTACCAATTCTCATTGTATTTTATCAGTGGAAACACAAATATGATTAATTGCACGTAATGTGAGTGTCGGTTACAATAAAACCGGAAATAAATCGAAGTAAGAGTACATCAAGATATGTTTTTTTTTTTAAATTTTAAAACACAATTATTTCAATATGAAATAAGATAGCGCTGTGGGAATTTCTATTTGGTGTACATATCACAGTCAAATAAATTAATAAGTAAATAAGTTTATCGTAAAATGTATTCGTGTACTATAATTTGTTTTTTTTTGTTGTCGGGGTGGAAAATCTCTTCGGATCTCCGGCTCCTCGGTGACACAGCAGCTAGGAGTTTGTGGTATTTCCACTAAAAACCACCCCGGTGGCCGGTCTTAGGCGTCCTTCTCTGAAGGGGACGCGGACCATATTATTTCAGGTCCCCTCCAGAATCAACGCCGCGTCTTATCAGACCCTATCCTGGGGAGGCCACAAAGGCTTCCCCACCTATCAGTCTGGTTGTCATAATTTGTTGCGACTAGATCGCATTTCTGCGACCAGGCCACAACAAATTATCCTATAGCCAACCGCAGCAGCTAGCCGTTAGTGGCCTAATAAACAAATAAACGTCAAATATTAATTCACTACTTGCTTATAAAGCCCCTGGCAGACTATTATAAAATTATGTGTCAAATTACTGCTGATTTCGCTCAATTATGTCTTAGATATGGACATATATTTATATTACATACATAAAATATACGTATGAAAAATTCTGATATATATATATGTATGTCGCATATAACTATTATGTTATGTGGCAGATAACTATCTGAAACTTTATCTACCTGATTAAGTTTATGTACTTCCTAATGAATCTGGTCCTAAATGTTTTAAATGTACTGAGGTAAGCCTATAATTAATATTTCCACCTTTAGAATAAAAGAACCTGGAAAATAAACATTAGTTAACACATTCACAGCGTTACGGGAAGTATTTGGTTGTAATTAAATTCTGCTCTGTGCCGCAGCTAGTTGTCCTTATTTTGCACTCTGTGCGGGGGTTATTTTTTTAAGTATTCGTACAAGTAGAAAAGAGACACCTATATTGCCGGTGTTCTTGTTTGAAGTGTTTTAAAATTTACGAATAAAAATGTACGGGTATTATTGTTTCGTAACGCACAGAAAGGTAATTATTTTACAATGGTGCGACACGGGCAATATTTGGCCGTATCCTAAACCCCGTACAGCACAGAACGTGCTGTGCCCAGTTAATACGTTTTTACAGAACGCAATATTTTGTTGCTTTTTTCTGTTGATTTTTGTGTCAAATAAATAATTACGATATCTTTTATAATCGATAAAACTTTATAATACATAAGTTTATTTTGTTAAAAGAAACATTATATTTTTTTATTCATATATACATATACATATTAAGAATATTTTAAGCATTCCTACCACTATGCTTTTAGGCTTTAGTAAAAATTATATTCCTCAATTAGATCTCAATATATACTCAAAGTTCTTATTGGTCGTAATTATGCAGGATGTTATGTAAAGAATTAAATTATTAAAGTTTATATCATTTCATGGTATGGTACCTTTACTGTTCCTTTTTTAACCTTTTAATTTATTATTTTTGTTAAAAAGTTATCATTAACATAGTTAATTACTCATTATTTTTGTTAAAAATAGTTTGAATGAATAAACCTGAATAAACAATAATAAATCTGAAACCAAAAAATAATTTGATTATTAGACCCCATCCCTAGTAATATGACTGTTGTATGCGCCACGACAAGTATTTGCCCGTAAAATCAACCATTTCCAAAAATACCTGTAACTTTTATGATATTACTTAGAACTCCGTGCGACTGCAGCTGTGTATACGCAAGGATGTAGCCGATTGGTACAACAAAAAAAACCAGCTGTGGACTTTCCATGTCTCTGCGGAGGTTTGAAGACAGGACTACGTACGGGAAAATAGACGTCGTAACGCATATCGGGTATTCTTGATACGGGAAGTATGTGACTTGTACAGCACTGGAAGTAAGTTTTAATCTAGCGCAGCCGCAGTGAACGTCTTATACTGTAGTTTAAATTTCAACTACCTACACAATCAAAATACACAAATCAAATCCCACATCTGCTTGTAAGGTACAGCAAAATTCAAAATGACTCGTCTCTGCTGTGACGTATTATTCTTTTAAAAAAATCAAAACTCTAAACACATATTTATAAAAACTTTTACCATTTTTTCTTTTATCAATTTTACTTTAATCCCTCGAGAAATACCTACGGCTTTTCATAGTCTTCTTGAGTCAATATGAAATCTTTGATGAAATTGGGGTGTGACAGGAAATTGAAGATTCCCGTGAAATAGTAAGTAAAAAGTATTGAAATGAATTTTGATCGAAGGCATACTTGGAACGTATAAATAAGCCAGATATTAAACAGAAAAAAAACGATTTTAACCATCAAATAAAAAAACAATGTTTACGTAAATAAATTGCAAATACGACGTTAACTATATCTTTCTTTCGTTCTTTAGGTGGTTACATGTACAAAGATAATTCTTTTTCTTTTTTTAATTACAACAAAGAACGTTTAATGTTATACTAAATGAATACACATTTTTAATAAGCGATGACGTCCTAGACATATTATTGGGCAGAATAAAATACACCGCCAAAATTGTCAGTCAAACCCAAAGCCAACAATTTAAATTAAATAATCCTCGCGTACATTTGAGCAGAACGATAAAATACGTAATATAGATTAAATTATTATCCATAGAGGGTGCGCCCGCTGTTGGCTAAAGGAAATCTTATTAGGGATCAACCCTAAAATATCGTCAATGTATAACCAAAAGAGGCTTTAGGATGATTTATGGCTCCCATGTGCGTTTGGGTTTTGATTTTTGTTAATTAGCATATTTGGTATTATGGTCAGCGATTGAATACATGAGCCTACAAACTTTTAATTAAAAAGATTTGAGTTTATTTGTATGTGGTATCGGTACACTGAAGTGGAAGTGGGCCGGCTATATCTCCAGACGAACCGATGGTCACTGGAGCCGACGTGTACTAGAGTGGAGACCACGATTGGGCAAACGTAGTGTAGAGTGCCCTGCGGCGTGATGGATCGACGACTTGAAGAAAGTGTTTGGCAGCGGACGGATGTAAATTGCCCAATATCGGGATGGTTGGTGCCAGTTGGGAGAGACCTTCATTCAGCAGTGGACGGCGATATTTTATCGGGATAAATTTAAATATACTTTACATCGTATACATCATTAACAACGGGGTTAGTGGTCCACAAGCTGAACATAGATATCTCTTTAAGAAGGAGATTTTGATACTTCGTTGGCCAGAGGAGTTGAGTTTCTACCAAGTTTGTCTTCTCATGATATTGTCTTACATATTTTGCCCCTTAGTCGATTTTCAAGACACCCTTTTCACTACACGGGAACTAAGTTAAGTGTAATCGACAATAAATTAGTGTTTTTAATTTACATTACTTTTACATTACTACTTAAATTTCAAACAAGAGGTTAGTGACGACGGATTAATCTAACAAAGCTCCCTAAAAGAGCGAAGTTATTAAAACAACGTTATTAGTCTGTATACTGATACATGAATAATAAAATTCTGTACCTACAGCTTTCGGGTTACGAAAATAAAATAATTTCGGATTATCGTATGATATCGGACGGCTAACGATGACTATTATAATAAAATATAATAGCCATCGTAATTGAACGCTACTAATATACGATTTTGCTTTTTTAAAAGATACGTAAATGTTAAGTTTAGTATGATCTTGCTTTTTTGCATTCTAAACGTAATTGTTTTAATAAATAAATATTGAAATTTCAGAAATTACATAACCAGAAAGTGGTCGTAAGTAGCCAGGTCCTTGTTAGGAACTTTTAATCACTTTTGGAATCCATTACTTCGAAAATGTTTGAACTTACAACCTACTAAAGTTTCAAGTATAAATAAGTATTGCTAAAATGTTGTACGTCATACCTTATGCTATATTTTCCAATGTTTAATTTATCACTTGATGTCAGGCCTAATTCTTGTAAGTGTGATAAACTAACTTCTTTTATGGTGAGTCACTATCGCCTGTAATTCCCTACAACTCTAAAAGTAATGAGTTCGTTACCGCCATTTGATACTCTCTCTAAATACATGGGGATCAGTTTGAGCTGACTATCTGCAATAGTCTCTCTTACTCTTTGAAAAGCAACTAAAGAATTGTTTGAAAAATGTTTTACACGTCGGTTTTTGCACCCAATTTCACACCATTACGTCAAATGATTTAAATAGTCCACTGCTGGTCATAGACCTCTTCTGAAAAGATTTTGGCCTACTATACACCCAAACACACCCATGCGATGAAAAGAGATGATGACACTCCGTACATCATCCGTCCATCACCACACGGACCCAAATTATGAACTGAGTAACGACATCTTATTTGCCACCTTCTCCTAAGAAACAGAATATAATAAACATCCCACCGAAGACACCCACAAAATCTTCAAGCAAAGTTTTATGTAGAATTATTCAGAGGTATATAACGTATCTATTGAATACTATTTCCTTCGCAGAAGACAACGACCGCGGCAATAACTATCGCTACCGGCTTTGGAGCGTAGAACGATCGGTGGCGAGAGATCTCCTCCGATGACTGAGCTGAGGGACCGGTGCTATGTCACCCAGGTGAAGTAGACCACCAGCGTGTGCTGAGCTAAGTCCTCACTGCAGTTGCATTGGTAACAGACGCGACTCAATTCCCTCCTCGAAAACAGGTACCTCCTGACAAGAACAACAAGTACTTCCTGAAGTAGTCGTGCCCAGTAAGGACTTACGTCAGCTTTAACGAAAGGGTCCCGTGCTGCCCCCTGATCACTCAACGATGACTAGCTGGCGAGCTTCCACGGTGGCAAAGATGAGCCTCCAGACAGGACGCCCAACAAACCTTCATGGCTTGACGAGTCACACGCCACTCGCGTACCTCTTCGGGCTGGGGCCTAATGCCGCTACCCACCCTGAATTCAGCCATCTAGCGATAAACTTCGACTAACACTTCCACCTTCCAAATCCCTTGGGGGAGTTCCAACCAAGGCACAAGCAGCCTCCGTCGATACGGTGCGGTAATCGCGTATGGTTCTAACGCAAATATAGTTGGGGGCGCCAGAAGCGTGCCCTATTATGGGCAACAAAGCTGCCGTCTACGCCGGTTCACTACAATTGAATGACCTTGTACAATAAGAAAATAAAACAAGACATTAAAAACGCAATACAACTGCCAGATAATTTCTAGCATACTTAAATTACAATGTCGTCAATCGGTATACCATAAATCGATAACGTGAGTTTAGTCGATTATACGTATAACGCTGTGGTACTTGGTTTTGCGAAACACATTCTCGAACTTAAAACAGGCTTTCGTGTATGAGCAAAGGATTCCGTCAGTAAAATTACAGGCACTTTTCGTGAAGAGAAAAATGTTGCTTTCATAAAAGAGAAGTGAAATGCCCTAAGTTCCTTTGTGAAGGCATTTTGAAGACAAAGAATAGCTCATACGATTTTTATCGTCAATACATAATAACATATATGTTATTAACTGTTTATATCGTTGGTAATTAACAAAAATCTTAAAGGTTTTCGGCTACATGTAATTGCTTAGTTGACATTACAAAGAATACGGAACTGTACTTAACCTAGATTTCAATTGTATTTATAAAAAATAAATATTAAAAAAAAAATTTAGACACACACAACCTTTTAGTGTAGATTACTAACTGTCACCTTTTTAACTTTTTTTTATTTAATTATTATATGACATAATTTACAGTTTAAAAGACAATCCTTTACTTTATTAAGTTTATGTGTTGTTATATTGGAGTCAGAAAAACAACAAAATCAAACACATTACAAAAGTTCAAATTAAGCATGTAATTATCTTTGAAATCAAGTTGATTGACTACAATCATCTTTACTTTACCAAAATAACATGATTGAAAGAGGCCCGAACCATCAAAATTATTAATGTTATTTATTCACTTGCACATACCTAAGCATTTCAATAAACAACACGTATTTTGTTCGTTTATTTAGTATCCGGTAGTATTGTAATAACCTCATACATGCCACATGAATATTAAAAATTCTTATTATAGGCGAGGAAATTGCTTTTAAACTCGGTGACGCGCCCTCGCTGTCCCGATTTTAATAAAAAACATAACCTACTTTGTCCTCATAGAAATATCTACATATATCTCTTTGTTCAATACACATATTAATCTTTTTGACGTAATTTTATTTAAAGCGAAAAATTTTGTAGATGTTTTAATTTTTGTTGTGTGCATAGGAATAAAAACAAATATTAACCATATGTGGGCATTCAATAGACTTTCGACAACTTTGAATTGAATTGTTTCGAATGCAATGGAACATAAAATGCAATTTAGTTAAATTTGAAACAGTTGAGCGGTAGATTCTCTTTTCAAATTTGACAATAATAATATTATTGGCCATAAAGTTTAACACTTGTGAAATGATTTTGGACGTAACTCTACGCATAGATAAACATTTGTTAGTGCTTTACAAATGGCATCACAATTTAAAATCTTTTGAATTGTATAGAAAGTTTCCGGACGATTTTGTTTATGTTTAGTATTTTATATACAATGTGCTAGCTAAAATTGCAAATGCATAGATTTAGTGAATATTTCCTTGTGAAACTGAAATTACTAGCAAATTCGTTGACACATCTACACGTAGTTAATCTACGTTCACAGCTTTTACAATTCGAAATTTAAGTTATAATGCTTCTCTAAAATTGACGATAGCTACATGTTTATTCAGTCTTAATAACATCAAATCGGTACGCTATTGATCGCATTGTTAAGCAAATAATAGGCATTTATTGGAGCACGTGACCGTGGACGCAAAGTAGGGCTCGATAATGAACGTAATTCACTTATTTTTTGTTGGTTTAAGATACAGACATAACTCTTCTTACTAGTCTTCATTAATTCCAAGATTATTTCTTGTCAGCTCCTAGTTCATCTGTCCAAATACGTTACATCAGTCCCTTGCTGAGCTCATGCAGTACAAACTCTGTACATACATATAACTTATCAATAAGTAAATAGATATGAACTAAAGGAATCCTGAACCTTGTAGTCGAGCGGACAATAATCCATAGTAATCTACTTCATTCTGCTGAATGACATATTACCTTGTCGTATCCGTTGTACCATTTGTACACAGGGGAAATTATTGGCTGGTTTTGACGTTACCTCAAAGGTCGCGCTGTCAATAGACAAAAGACATTTGTTTCTTTGTTATCAGTTTTTTTTTCAGAAACATTTATTTTTATTTTATGGCATTTATTACAAGTTAGTTTCTGATGTTTAAATTAGAATTTAAATGGAACAATTAGCTAATGAACTGTCGGTATTAAATCTAAACTGACGTGAAAGTATTTGCATTACCATGTCTACATATATAAAACTCGATTAAGTCTAAAATTAAATAAGCGTACCTGTTATAGCCCAAAGTTCTTTCAAGCACTCCTCTCTGGATCTCTGTATTGCGGACCTCTTTTGCACCTCTGGCCCCGATTCCAAATATTCAAAGAGCACCGCGCCAAGGAGTACATAAATTACCACTAAGATCACGAGGCCAATTTGTGAAAATGCCGCCCGAGCGCACCCGGCAGTCGCTCGTCGTATAAATCCTGGCCGTTCACGTCCCTCCAACGAAACTTCAGACGACATAATTATTCGATTTTTAAGCTTATTCAAATTAAGAACTTAACATTTCACTTCGTTTTTGATTTCACTGTCTTCATTTCTCTCATTGTTCTTTTTAGAACTAATTTTAATCACCATTTTAATATATTCTATTATAGATACGATTAATGAATACGAAATTTAATTATGTCTACATTCTCTAAACAGCCATATAATCTGAAACAAAAAAAAACAATAGTAAATTTTTAATATCTGATATGTCATATTTTTGTAGTCTCTGGCACAGAATGAAAGATAAAACAATGATGAAGGATTACTTTAAGAAGTGTGGTTATAAACACCATAAAAAGTTTAGCTTATATTTTTGTATTGGTATATTACGTTGCCAAAAATGAAGGAATGCTTAAGAGTCTAAAAATCGGTTCCATCTATAAGGAAGTGTTCATGATACCAGATTTATTTTCTATGAATTTGTTGAGTTATAAAATGATAATTTCTGTGATCAGTTGTGTATGTTCCAAATTTAGTGTCTTTCAGGACAAACATACGGTTATGCTATCCGTTTTTCTTCACGTTATCGAACTCTTAGTTCTATTTACCTAAGATTTGCGTGATAGCGTATCCTAACTCCCTCGTTATGCCTGTTGCTGTTTCCCTGAATAATCTTCTTCTTTGCCTACTTGAAAACAATAGAATTCCCGTAGAAAATTAGCATAAAACAGGTTGTCGATCATTAAGTAAACCAAGGCAAAGCTTTTCTTCCATATCGTGCGTAGGAATATGTGCCCGATCGGTTGTTATTTCCCCTCAACTGTCCAATTTTCCTTAACATATTGTTACAATACAAAAAAAAATCACATTAGATACATCAAAGGAGTATGCAATCGTTCTCAAGCATTGATAAAATGTCGAAACAAAAGTACCTGTCACAAAAGGATGATACAGGACCTCTGAGCCCATATATCAAAGCAACATTAGGCCCAAAACTATTTTAGACGTTCGTGTCACGTACAAACACAGAATTTAATGATTCCTTCCCCTTTGTAATGGCACTTAATTGAATAATATTACCCTTGGGATGGGGTTTAGAATGTGTCAGAGATTGCGGTGTGTTTTATTGTATAGTTTGTGTTTGTATCGAATGATTAGATACACTTGCATGTGTGTGAAGTTCATTAGTAGGTATTAAGAAAAGGAAACGAACACAGTGACGTCAGATTAATGTCTAAGGGTTCAGGCAACTTGTAACTGAATAGTTGAGGGTTTTAACTCTAACCAGCATATTATTCACCTGAACTCTTTTAATAATGTTACGTTACTAGACGCTGTAAAAAGATCAAAATAAGAAGTATTATTTCGTATACTGTTGAAGAATATTACTGCGTGACTCAGCTACAATTTTCTTTCAATTTAAACACATTTCAATGAAAATTTTTAGACGTCAAGTTTTTATAAAAGTGTTGCTTTTGTTTGCGTTTAAGTGTTGTTACTGCACTCATTGTTCAATTAACTATTTCAAAGTATTGTTAACGGAATTATTTATTTAAATAGAAGTTACAGGCACATTTTGACACACAATGTTCATAATTTGCTAACAAATAGGCCGTCAGCTACTCTGAAAATTTACGGAATTAAGGAAAGAAAAATCTATCCTGCGGTCTTACAAGTTGCTTACGTATAGAAGTATTTTTATGATCTCAGCAGTGTTTAAAAAGATGATGGGCATTCTGGCAGGGTTCATTTTTATTGCCTTCTTCTTGCGAATTTAGTATCAATTCAAGATTAGATACAAGACCTGTTAAGACTTTTTATTGTACCGAAGTCATGTTTTATTTCATTTCTGAACCTGAAGTGTACATGTGTAGCATTTTTAAATGTAGCGGACCGTGTATACTATACATTCTATACTTCTAAATATATTATAATAGGCCATGTCAAGACTTGATTACATATAGTCTCGGCTAATTGTATGTAAGAATGACGTTGTGGTTTAAGCAGTCATCTCGCCGCTTTCTACTGCTCTGGGTGTTCGTTAGTTCAATCTCCAGAAGGAACAAAACTTTGTGTGATAACTTGTGACATAAATTGTTGTCCTGAGTCTGGGTGTTCTTGGTATCTATTTCACGCATATCTGTTAAGTCCCCCACAACGCAAGATTTATTTCTATTGACGAAGTTGCCTTTGAAACATGAAAAAAAAGCCTATGGTTAAAAGATTTGAAACTTCTTCCTTTAATACAGCTAGTCTTTTTTTTTTAAATTGATAAGCTTTAATATAGAACCTTCGTAAAAAAAGAAAATAACTGTGACGTTACTTCACATATGTCACTGAATTTCTTTTTCCGTAGCAGCAAACTCATAATTTTTATATGTGAAAGTACAACTTACCGGTGGCGGTTTAATGAAGTTTATTATTAAATATTTTATAATCACGCAATGTCAAATTACTAAAACACACGCGCTCAATACACTCTTGGATTGTCTACAGAGAATTTTGTTAACAATTGTACTTTATCCATCTAATATTTCAGAAATATTGTGTTAGTAAGATAATAGGGTGCATAATACACATATCAGTACATGCAAGTTTAAAATCGTTACTCCAACCAAGACCCAATTGATAGTGACCTTTCTCAGGCAGTTTTGAGCGAGCGAACTAATGTTGACTACTAGATACAGAAGTCACAAACAGACGAAAACAAAAACACCTTTTCTTTTTCTGGATTTTTTTGATAATATTTACCTACCCGCATAAAGTTGAGGGGATTTTCCTTATCGTAGCCTTCGCTGTCAAGTTCAATGGCAGACAAAGGAACTATTTTGACAAGTGAACGATTAAGGGGTGTTCCCGTTAATTTGATTGATTGATCACGATTTCGGGGCAATGTAGAATCTGTAACGTAAGTTTGGCGCTTTTAGCTTCAATCTTATGACAACTTTCACATATTTAGAATTGCTATCTTTAATAGTAACTTATTTGTATATAAGAAATGTATCTAAAGTAGTATGTTTGCTTTTGGCAAAAATGGGCCGACTTGACTGTAGTGATATCAAATCTTACAGAAAGCTCTTTTTTTCTTAACTCAACGTTTTTGTAGTTGGTGAAGTCTTGAGATCCACATTCATTTTTAAATTATGGCAGTGTAGAGTAAAAATAAACGAATGTGTGTGTATGTATAAGCACGTACTGTAATGTACAGTACAGTTTCAAAAACTTACACCTCACCCAAGTAAGGAATCATAATATTTTTTAACAGCAGTTTTCTCAGAGTGTGCACACACACTCCGAGATCGTGCAATTGAAATTGAGACATCTTAATTTCGATTACACGTAGACGAGACAAATGTAATATAACATTATTTTTGTTCGAAAAGAAAAAATAAGATCCCAATAGATTTTCTATTCCGTATATTATTTTTAATGTCATTGCTAAATTGTGTTAGAGACAAGTTGTTAGAAAACAAAATTGCTGTTAATAATTAATTAGTTATTACTAATCTTAATTGTGATTAGTTATCCTAACAAGCAATTCAATTTTCATTTATGAAACTTAAGGTTCGTGATATAATTATATAACACTTCTATTGAAGTGAGTCTCCAATATACATTTATTAGTAATGAAATATGAGTAGGAAATATACATATTTCTCTCTAGTGACGAAATTTGTTCCCTAGGCATTTAGAGGCTGAAATTACGCAGGACAATAGCAATGTGAAGAGCAGGAAAACTTGATACAAAACGTTAACTCGTCTGGCCAGGTGCTATAGTAGGCTAAAACCTCATTTTAAAGGAGAGCTCTATGTCCAACAGTGGACTAAGAAAGGCTATTGATGATGATGATAATTCTAAAGTATATTAGTCTTTGTTTTCATTTTGATTTTACCAAATTCTATTTAGTCCCGATTTGTTTAATATTCAACATTGGAAGCAGCGCCTGTCGGAGAGTATTTATAGACTGTTAAACGAATACGACTCTTGGCTCCATTTCCACTTGGTAGGAAACAATATTTTTTTCCTTAATGATCAACATCTCTAGGGATGGAAGATTTGTACTAATAGCCCACTTAGTACTGTAATTTATCAGTGAATTTCGTGGAATCAATTGAGTTTTTAGAAAATAAGTTATTCAACGTACGTGGTGTGACTTTTATAAATAAATCATTTTTACATTTTACATTTTAACATTTTATGTATATTTTAATAAAAGTTAGTAACAGCGTATGTGAAATATTATTTCAGTATAATTAGTTTTAATTTAAGGGGAAAAACGACTCGAAATGGTATCTATTTTTGCCTGGCCACCTTAATGAAAAATTTTGAAAAGGTACAGTACTTTTGGTGTTAAAATAATAATCACAATAGTATGCAAATTATAAAAAAAAACAAATACAAATTTAAGTTAAATTAAAACCTATAAAATAACTAGTCTTTAATCAATCAAATAGCGGCGTCTTACCAACCGCTCATAAATCTTAAATAGGTTTTGTGATTAGGTTAAGATATAATAAAAAAAATAAAAAAAAGAACTAAAAACTTATTTTTCTTACCAAGTTACCAAGAAGATCTCATAACCATATTATCCTTATTGCAATTATTCATAGTCCGCCACGCGATAGAATTTTTAACCCCACTACAACTTTATCTGAAACAAATACTATGTAATCCGAAGCGATTGTTTTACTGCAATGTTTACCGTAATTTAACTCTTGGACCAATTATCAGAGGTTTAAATTTCACTACTGTTTAGTGCATTTGATATAAATCACTCCTACTTTACTCATTTTCTAAGACTTTTACTAAACGTTTGCAGGGAAATATTAATCTTAATTTTACAAAGTAGTATCTTATTACAATGTAACCTTGGTCCCTGTGAGCCTTTGTTCCAACTTCTACTTTTCAGCTTGAATGAACTTTGTAAGATAATGATCGACATATTATACAAGATTGAGGAGAACATTATATTATATTGAACTTTTCTCTGGCTTTTCTTGAACGGTGAAACGGTGATCACATTTAACTTGCGCTTAATATCAACTATGTCAACCTTGGTCGTGATTTAGTATAGTAATTTGTAGGTCTATGGCTAAAAGCAATATTAAGTACGAGTATATTAAAAAAAGTATCGTAAAAATGGAACATATAATATTTCCCCTGGTTAGTTCTACGCAACTGGAAATACAGGTGGGCTAAGAATTCGTTAACATTTGAATCTAACATTCTGTGAAAAGAAATGCCGCGCCGGACGCGGGGATGAGTCTGACCACTAGCTCATTTCTCAAAAATTTTGTCACAATGGATCGCTTTACAGGGCCGCATCGCGCTCTCTGTGCAAAGCAATTTTATGTTAACAACAGGTCGTTTATTGGTGTGAGATACTTATTTCGTGTTGAATATGATTCACACGACCAAGTGCGTCGCCAAGGGGCGGCAGGGGGGCAGCTGCCCCCTTCCTTAGAGATTCTAAAAAAGTTTGCAAATGTAATGCAACCAAAGTCCTAAGTCCTTGAGTTGACTTGCTTGATCAATTATTACCGTCCTTCGAAACTCGAATGAATTCAAAAATTTCATTTCTAATATTCTGTGCACTCAACTACGCTCTGCTCTATTGTTAGCTTTTTTTCTGACGAAGCCCATTTTCACCTCAACAGATATGTAAACAAACAGAATTGCAAGTATTGAAACAGTGAAAATCCCAAAGCTAAGCACGAGAGGCCACTTCATTCTCCCAAGGTAACTGGGCTGTAATTTTAGCAAAAGGAACCGATGCTACTGGAATTTACTGGCTCCAATCGTAACACATGGTTTTAACAAGATGGAGCCACTTGTCACACATTCAGTGAGGCCTTGCCGGTGGTCAAAGAGATATTTCTGGAAAAGCTGATTTCCAGGCGAGGTGACATTCCATGGCAACCCAGAAGTCCAGATCCAACTCTAGTAAACTTTTTTATGAGGTTATTTTAAGACGTCTACTAAATCGTCAAATCTACGTCAATCTACGTCAACTAAAAGAATAAAATCAACAAAGAGATGTCGGTGATCTGGTTTTTTTTACAATTTTTTTAAATGTTGACTAATTCGTGGCCCACCCTCTACCTCTTATTTTTTTTCTAGGATTAAGAACGCTTTTAGATTTGAAATTGAAAAAAAACATGATGGTAATAGAAATGTACTTTTAAAATACTTAGGGCTCTTACACTATAGAGTGATAGAAGTATCTAGGGGCATCTATTCTTTAAAAAGGAAAAACACTTTCCTTGATGCTAGCAATAGATGCCCTTTCCTATTTTTAGTAAAATAAATGCTGAAACAAAACTGTGATTAACTTTTAAACATATACTCAATGAACTAACATATTAACACAATTAAAATGTGATGCAATCAATTATTACTCACAAAGATATGCATCGTTGAATATCTACGTTTTGATTAACCGAATCGTCTTACGCTTCCACTTCGGAAGTTTTGAGTCAGAAAAATTTGAAACAGTCACCGAGCCTAACAGTTTGCATGTCATTACGTCATCGGGCATAAGAGGCGCATATTTAAATAACGTAGTCAGATTTTGGAAACAAAGCATCTATCGCAGTGAGGCCTCTTTTCCGATATTAAATGTATATAAAAACAAGATAATCACACAATTTTATCTCGGTATGATTAAGTGCCCTTCCAATTCTTTAACGAGTAAAATACAATAAACTTTATTGTACACCAGTCAAATACATTAATATACTTTACATTAAGGACTATATCAATTTGATTGATCATATAAAAATGGCGACCTTATAGTTAAAAAGCAACTTCTTGCAGGCAACCCTTGGATGAAAAATCCACTGTGAAAAGACGAATTCATGAGCAGTTTTGGTGTGACAAAAATGTAATAGAATTCAGATAATTCAGACACAATTAAATAATAACAGCTTTTCATAGTCCACTGCTGGACATAAGCTTCTCCTACACAAGGAAGTTTTGGCCAACTATACCACGCTGGCCAGACGGGTTGTTAAAGGGTTTGTTTCAAATTTTACAATGATTTTGTGGTTATTTTGTTTGTTGCAAGAATTATTTACATAAATCTTATCTACGAACATCAAGGCAAAGAAATAGGCTTATCACATCTTCACAAGTAACCTAACTGAAAAGTACTCGTTCATGAATTATAAAAGCAGACTTAAGAGGTTTCTTAGGAGGGTGTCAGAGGACTCGTACTCCCTAGCAGCAAATATTAGGCATTTCTTACAAGTATACACTTTTCAATCTATCCCTATAAACCCCTGTCCTTTGGTTGCCTTCACTTCTTACCTGCCCCTCCTTTATGTTTCCTTCTTTGATTTATCCCGTTACCGGCAATAGGTTAGCCTCTATTACTAGCGGGAAACAAATTGCTGTTGGTGACACGCTACCATAAATGTATGCCAAAAAATCAATACAAAGAAATCGTCCAGTCGTCGTCGTAATAGTATCTTAATCCTTTTATATTTATTGTAGAGAATGTTGTTACATTTGTTATCTAATTTGTAATGTATCATGAACAGCCTTTAACAGTCCACTGCTGGACATAATCTTATTCGTAACATATACTAATATTATAAAGCAACAAAATCGCTTGGGTTGAACATTAAAGTATCTCAGAAGCTACTAGGTCGAATTGAAAAATTAATTTAAGTATTACACAACCCAATTATCGAGAAAGACTATATAACATCAATTCATTCATTGCCAGAGATACGAAGAGTCAAGTTGTGTTTTATAAAAATCGTAATTAAACCTACTTGAGTTACAAGCTCACCGAGTTTGACACGTACATACAAGCAAACATACGCGTCCAATATCCACGAAGAGGTAGACAGTGGCAGCATAATTTGCATCCTTAGTTGTCTCTTACGACACCTATGAGATAAATAGAGGTGGTGATGTTTTATATCCTTAATCCGTCACCACACGGAAAATAAACATAATAGGGGCAAAGAACATTGCCGTCAAGTGTGGATATAGGTATAGGGTAAGTTTCTCAATCAATATCACTTATACGTATTAAAGACAAACAGAGGAATTTAATCATTCTTCGAATAGTTAAAGTCTTTAGTACAAATATGGTGGCCAAAATTATATAACCAATGATATATGGTCGTTTTTGATGGCAACATTACGCTGCTATATTTTTACATCACTACTTAAACTGTTGTCATAAAAGACATCTATATAAATGTTAACATGGTAGAATGTTTTGTGTAGGTAAGCACTTTTAAACAAATACGGCCAACTATAACAGACCTATCATTTTTCAGTTATTCAATACTAGTTTTTGTTCGCGTGGAATTCGGTCTACCACATTAAATTTCGTAACAGATCATTTTAAATAAATAAATATTTTTTAACATAAAGACAATCTTACGGTACATCATCTTTGTGTAAGTTCAATGATTTAGGCAGCGTAAGATAACTCTCAGAGGTCGGCTTAATTGACATGTATCGTTATGTTACGACCCAAATTACATAAACTCATTACAAACTGTAACCTATATGTTATTCCGATGTATAACCTACATTACTGTAAAGTGTCATCCAAAGCCATGAACACCCATAGTTACAAACTTTAGAATTTATAATATTAGTAATATTTGGTAGGTGTATGTTAAGTGCAGATAACTCAAATTTAAAACAATGTGTATTGTAAAATAAAAAAAAGTGTAAGTGGCTGCATAAAACTATGGAAATCCAGTATATCTTTTACAGTTATGTTTCAAAAATCTAAATAATGACAGTTCGAATGATATTATTCGTTAAAATAAAACAAGCCAATCAAAGCCAACAGTCAACGTTCGACCGCCCCGCTATCTTACTGAAGCTATGTGTTACATTAAAATTTAATTTCAGATTCTAACTGAGGTGATGAAATTGGTTCTAATAAAAAAAAAAAAACCTTATATCAGAAAATCCTGTCTCTAATTGCCTTTTTTAAGAGCAATTTTTTTTAAAACAAATTCTTTACATAAAAAATCCCATTGGGAGAAAACTTTATTGAGATGCATATTTTAGAATTTAGTTTCTGACTATATGCCTAATTTATTAAATATTTGCAGGAGTTAATCATATTCATGAGTAAGCAAATTAATGTATATAACCATACGTACATAATAAATATTATTTGAAAGGATATGTCCATATAGAAAAATAAATGAATATGATAATTAAAAATACATATTTAATTATGTCTGATACTCACCGAAAACTTTAAAAATAATTGCTTGTATATACGACTTTTATTGTTTTATTTTTAATCTAACAATTCATTACCTAACATTTAACTATTACACGAAACTAACACTTGATTACAGTAACTACTTTCACAATAAACTTACAAAAATTAATCGAAATACCTACACTATCACATTAAATAAGAATCACAAGTAACCAGCGGAAAGATTTTCAACTTCAGTTTACGTACGTAACTTATAAACCAACCAGTGAACGATTGCGACGGCTGGGCTTCGCGACGCCTAAGGTAGTACTGAAGCATGTATCTAACATACTCTAAAAACAGTTTCCACTGGTCCTTTCTTTCAGAGTTACGATGCGCAAACCTGCGGGAAAAGCATTTCCACGTGAAAAGTTTCGTCTAGTTGACTTTACTGTAACGACATCTTACGAATAAACAAAAAACTAAATACATTATGTTGAAGTTAACTATGTTGCTTAAACACAGATGGCAGTAAACAAAAATAAATTTAAAAAAAATCTAAATGATTGAAATACATGCACGATTATACTTAATCACTATTAGTGGTGTACTCTAAATTATTAAAACTGATCAATTACTAGATAACTTTTGTGTCATGTGCACTTACTAATCTGTTTCACATATTATTAAAGGCAGGATTGTTTGAAACGTGCTTAGCATTTTTAATTCATAATATGTTGATGTAGGGAGCTTATGTAGCAGTGGACTGTAACGGGCTGATGGTGATGTCCAAAAATATAATTTCAAACACAAAATATTACAACATTATATCGTTCATCGATTTTTATAATTTAATACTTTTGTTAAAATTCTCAAGTTACTGGAAAGTTTAGCCTTCCCGTTTGGTTCAAATTTAAAGTAAACAGTACATCAACAACCACAATGAAGTAAAAATTTATTAATAATCAATGTAGTTTTTACAATTTATCACGATGTAGGTACGTAAAAATTGACGTTATTGTAATTCTTTCGTGTGAGTTTGTTTTTTATTTCTAGCTAAACCTTTTAATGGAATCGTTTGCATATGGCAACATAGGTGATAAAACTTACTTACGAGCTGTCAATTTCAACTTCTGGAAAATTGTACACGAATTGATATTGACACGCTTTCATTCGGTTTTATAAATAAGAATTAAGTAATAATTTATTGAATTTTGTTACTAGTTGTGTCTATTATAATAAGAAAAATAAAAAAAGAAAGCTGCTAAAATGAGTACAATATTGGAAAAAATTGCGGCTATCGAAGCTGAGGTTGGTAGAGGTTATATTTTAAAAATAAATGATATTTTTAACAAAAGACTTAAATATATACAGTTAGTATTAGTAACTAAGCGTTACAATGACTATAAACTTGTGTTGCATTGCATCGTTAGCAAATATTTGGAATTGTTTTAACCTGTACTTTGTTTCTGTTACAGATGGCTCGAACCCAAAAAAATAAAGCCACCGCACTCCATTTAGGTATACTAAAGGCTCGACTGGCTAAACTAAGGCGTGAACTAATCACACCTAAAGGCGGTGGCGCGGCAACTGGCGATGGTAAATAAATAGAAAACAAATACTATTCAGAATATTTTTTTCATCATATTAAGCAAGTAGTTTGTTTGTTTGTTTCTAAAAAGACAACACCCACGCTAAAAATAAATTTTGTATCGCGGCGAACTTTACAAACATACAAGAAACAAACACCAAGTACACCTAGACTCAGAACAACAATTTGTGGATCACATACAGTGTTGTTCCATGTGGGGTTAGAACGCACAACTCTAAGTGCAGTACGGTGGCGAACGCTTAAATCACTAGACCGTGTTGACATTGTTGTCGTCTAAATTTTTTATTGTTGTTGAATATATATTATAATATTAATAACATATCTTACACATTTCTGTGCATTTACACATTAGGAATATGGAGATTCTTCAACCCTAGTCATTCCATGGATGTCGTAAGAGGTGACTAAGAGAACAAACTACATAGGACAATATAACAAATAGAAGGAAAATGTGAAACAAACCCTATACTAACCTGTCAGGCCAGCATGGTATATCAGAGAATGAGAGCTTATGTTCATATTGTTAAAAGCTGTTAATGTGTTGATGTGATGTGATGTTACACATTTCTGATTGATTTGAAATTAGATAAAACTTTTGTTAATATAGTAGTTATAATCTTTTACATATTTTAAAATCGGAATGATACTTTTAGATATATAGTATATTCTTAATCTTAGTTATGACAGCGACTAACCACCTATGTAGGAAATATTACAGTGCACAAGTTCATATGCAAATGCAGGTGTACTTGATGTTTTCTCACTTTCATAATCCAATGGGACTGTTATTCGATGCAACCAGGGAGAGGTGAGGATCAGGACCAATGGTTTAACATGCTCTCTGTGGCACAGAGGTTAAAACTCTACAATCAGATCAAAACTAAACTATAATCAGAAAACAATACTTTTTTGCCTTATTCGAGAATCAAAGCTGAGACCTCTTGATCAGCAAATATAAGTTTAATACAAAACTTAGTTTGTATTGTAACTTATGACTAAAAACGTTCTTATAAATTTGACTTATATTTTAAAAATATTAACACTAAACCTACCGACAATTCTTGTATATCTATTCCTACCGCGTGCGGTCAAATTGACCGGTAATTAAAAAGTTTCATTTATTTCATTATTCAATGCAGATAATGGTTGATTTGTTGCTAAATGTGTATAAAATAAAAAAAAATCATAAAGTTTCGTCCATTTTATTTTACATAATTTCTAAAATTCTTTATAACAAAAAAACAAATGAAATTAAAGTTTTATACAGAATGTTATGCATACATAATATACTTTATTTGGCTTCCTCGCATTGTTTACAAATTAGTTTAGTCTGAAATGTGCACTTGCCGCAAACATATTTTTCGCATTTCGAACAGATTTTTGTTGTTTTATAACCTTTACAAAATTTTATTTGACAAGTTTTTCGTACGCACAAATCTGTACTTGTGGACGGTGTTGGTAAATGCTGTTTTTCTTTAGATTTTGTATATGCATCCCCAAGTTCTGTAGCTAACTGGAACAAAAATTCCTGCCTGGAAATATTTTCACCCGTCGTTTCTTTATACAAAATCCAGGCATTTATTCCAGCTAGGTCCAAAATGTTGAAGAATACCTGAAGTGGCCACCTACAACTTTTCGACTTCACGCTGTATTTCCTTGCCATCTGGTCTGCCACATCTACACCAAATTTTGTACTATTATAAAATCTAATAGTTTCCGGTATGCGTTTGCTGCTTTTTTCTATTTCTATTGAGTTATGTTTGGAACTTAGGACAAGCACTTTTTTTTTCGGCTTACTTTTATACACTGTAAGAGTAATATAATTTGATTTATAGAATTTGCTTGAAAATCTAACCATTTTATCTTTTTTTTCTTTGGCTAACTTTGGTAACTCTCTTTTGTTTCCACGAATTGTTCCAACAATTGTAGTTTTTCTTGCAAGTAATTTCTTGGCTAATGAAACACTCGTAAAAAAATTATCTGTTGTTACAGTTCTTCCGCATCCCGTGAAAGGATCCATTAGCTTTAGAACAACGAACTCCCCAAGTGGAATTGAACAATCTCTCCTTTCATCCTTTCCCAAATAGGGAAACCCATTTATTATATATTTACTGTTGACGTCACATGCCAACCAGAACTTTATTCCAAATTTGTCTGGTTTGTTTGGCATATATTGTGTAAATCTACATCTAGTCTTCGACGGAAACAACTGCTCATCAACAGCAATATATGCACCAGGTTTATAACAATTTTGTGAATTTTCAATAAATCGATCCCATATTGTAGATATCATAGAAAATTTATTAGTTTGTAAACGCTGGCTTCTTTCGCTCTTTTTATCAAATCGTATGTACTTCATAATCTCCGTAAAGTCGTTCCGACTCATTGTTTTTGAAAAAAAAGCGGGTCCCCAATTTTTATTCCACAAATATGAGATATCCAAATTTCTCGCCTCATATGCGCCGCGAGCATATAATAAGGAAATAAATGCATCTAGTTTTGTAGCATTTAGCTCCCATTTAGTCCCCAACACCCTAAATGCTTCTTCTTCTGTACATTTTATAATATGACGTATTATGTGCTGATCAATGATAAGACTAAATGCCGTCTTCATTTGTCCTTTCATTATATGTCGTTTAGCGTATCCTGTTGGTCCTGACATATCCCTAAAAATATTATGCGCTGGTAACCGGCCAAGATTGGGTCTTCCGTCTATTTCTTCCCAGACTGTTCCATCAGCAGCAGTTTCGATGCGTTGATCCTCTAAATCTATTTCACTTTCGGATGACAATAAAACCCTCTTTCTTTTCTGCCCTGAACGCTTATTTATAATATTCTCCTCTTCACTATCGCTTTTTGATTCTAATTCACTTGTAAATAGTTCTTGGTCTATTTCCATGTTTTTTTCAATTACAGAAGTTTCTTGTTCATCATGTTCTGAAAATTCTTCTTCTATGTCCGTTATATTTTTTAGGTAATTTGTAATTTTCAAATGCTTTGACATTTTTAGGGTAAATATCTACAACCGATACTTTAGCTTCTCTTCTTCAAATAAATAATGATAAAAAAATTGCAAAAATCCTTTTTAGAAGTGCACTACGTGAGATTGTAATCAATACTATTGTTATCTACTCTTTTCAACTATAAGCGACTCTGAGATAATCGTAAAAAAGTTACTTTGAAATAACTTTATACCAGTTGTTCCCACCGGTCATATTGACCGACCGCGGTAGGTAGGCCACATAACAATTTTTTTTTGCAAAAATAAAAAAATAACTTAAAGTAAAGAGTGAAGAAAATATTATATGCAAATTCTAAGAATTATCATATAGTTTTATAACAATATTATAACATTAAAACTGTGTAAATTGGACAAAAAGTCTCAAAACGGTCAATTTGACCGCTACTGGTAGGTTTAGTGTTAAGTAAATCTAAACAAGAATAGGTTAATTTGAGGTTTTACTACATTATTCGATGCCATTTATGGTTTTTTTACCACTTTTATGGTAGAAATATCTAATATCTTAAAATTAAGTAAATAGAAATAAACTGACACACTCGTATTCATTTTCCAGGTTTTGATGTTGCTAAAACTGGTGATGCTCGCATTGGGTTTGTAGGTTTCCCATCCGTAGGGAAGTCAACACTACTATCTAACTTAGCAGGAGTGTACTCTGAAGTGGCTGCGTACGAGTTCACAACGTTGACTACTGTCCCAGGATGTATTAAGTATAAGGGTGCTAAAATCCAGGTACAATAAACATACAATCTTTAATAAGATATTTATATGTCTAGTCAAAAATATTTTATATAAAGTGAGTAAAAGTAAAATTCTTATGCTTATTTGTCACTTTTTGTTTAAATACATATTATTCTCTCAAGATTCAATGTTTACCTTTTAATGGAATTAAAAAAAACACTTGCCATATAGTCCTGGTTATTTTAAATGTAAAGATCTTGTATATTGAAAATACAAAAAAAATTATAGAGTGAAAAAGTTATATTCTAGAATAAATAATTCAGTATACTGTTTCTATTCATTTCAGCTTCTTGACCTCCCTGGTATTATCGAAGGAGCTAAGGACGGCAAGGGTCGTGGTCGTCAAGTGATTGCCGTTGCCAGAACATGCAGTCTCATTTTTATAGTATTAGATGTGCTTAAACCACTGCAACACAAGAAACTTCTAGAACACGAGTTAGAAGGCTTTGGACTTCGGTTAAACAAGCAACCTCCAAACATACACTTTAGGAAAAAAGATAAAGGTGGAATTAATTTGAACAGTACTGTAAGTGGTTTGTTATAATTTTATGAATATTTAAGATTTTTTTTATTAAACCAATAATTAAATTAACAGCATTTATTAAACTAATAAGTAAATGCATACGGAGAAAATTTGTGCTCATGGCTAAAGTACAACTTAGTAGGTCAGCCATTGTTAAGTTAGCAGTTGTAGTCAGGTCAGACTATGGCAAGCTGACCTTTCTAAACACATTAAGACCCCTCTGTGCCACAGAGAGCATGAAACTGACTGTAACCTAGTCTGAGAAGAGGCTCAAAGGATGAAGATAGTGCATACATCTCTATTTGTTTATTCTTAAAGTGATTTTTTTTTAATTTTAATTTATGTAAGTATAGTATTTTAATATGAACTTAGCTTATTCCTATATGAAAAAGAAACCGTTTTTCTTTAGTGTCCACAATCAGAGCTTGACATAGAAACAGTGAAGACTATATTATCGGAATATAAAATTCATAATGCTGACATTACCTTACGGTATGATGCCAACAGTGATGACCTTATTGATGTGATTGAGGGCAACAGACTCTACGTACCATGTATTTATCTGCTTAATAAAATTGGTAAGAAATTATTTTTTTATTTTATAGACAGATTGATCCAGAACACTTGGTATGTTAAGTGAAAAATTTGTTAATATTTATATGGTTATAAGAGGTCCAATACTACGGTGTAGTAGTCGGACCATTGTTTGATTGCTTCTTACCAAGTAAGTAAAGAGGTGAGTAAACGAACGAACGGTGTCAAACTCTTTTCCTCCCTCCTAGTCCTAGGAACGAAGGCCATGGGCAGTGGTTGTCACTTAACATCGAGTAAAATACTTCTTTCTTTAAATTTATTCTAGTTGTAACGACAGGGACAACAATTACTTGAACTTGAACATTACATATTTCAGATCAAATTAGCATAGAAGAATTAGACGTTATTTACAAGATACCCCATTGTGTACCAATATCGGCTCATCATAAATGGAACTTTGATGACTTGTTGGAGAAAATGTGGGAATATTTAAAATTAATCCGGATATATACAAAACCTAAAGGACAACTGCCTGATTACAATGCCCCCGTCGTACTGCACGCTGACAGAACTAGTGTCGAAGACTTCTGTAATAAACTGCATAGATCGATTGTCAAGGAATTCAAATAGTAAGTACTTTAATTTGTAATAATAATAATAATTGGATACATCTCACACACGGCTGTCTGATCCCAACCTGTACCATGGTAACCACATTGCTGATAAACATTATCATCATGAACAGCCTTTAACAATCCACTGCTGGACACATGCCTCTCTTTAGAAAGAAGGTTTTAGTCTACTATACCACGCTAGCCATGTCGATATAGGATGTTCACATGACACTTCATATTTTTAATCCTGTACCACACTGATAAACATACTACGAATAAATTAAACCCAGAAAAACAAATGATAGTGAGAACAGAAATATAATTTATCCCGGGTGGGACTGCACCTGAGACTCTGGTTTAGCATTCAGGATCACTAATCACTAGGCCAACTTGCGAATTATATCTATATATTGTATTGCTGTCACTGAAGAAATTCTAAATAATTTTTGTGCATTAATTGAAAACAGTTGATCAATTAAGTATCACTATGACATGAGACCCATGTCCAGTTACAACTTTGTCGACGGTGTCCTTACGTGCCGCCAATACTCGCGCACCTTTGTTCATAAAACTGGATACTGTAGCCATCAGAGGGCACATGCAAGAGCTGATCAATCTAGTATTTCAGCTAACAATAATTAGTAGTGGTCACCATAGTCGAAATCGGCTGGGAAGAATCATCATTACAGGCTGTTGATGATGACGATGAATCTTATTCACCGTTTTGCTGGCAATCCATTGTGATTACTATTAGTGTGACCGACTATGTTGCATCGACCGTTACTGGCATCTAGAAATGTTTAAAGGGCGGGACATTTATCTTTCTGATAATGTTAAAGTGTATTCAAGTTGGCTATGAAAAATAAAAATAATTTTTATTTAGAAAAAAAACAAGTTAGTACTTAAAGGAATTTATTTATTTCGATGACGATGGTGGTGGTTTTCCACTATAAACACTATCCTTATGTAAGCCCTTTAGGGATGTGCGAATTCATCTTACTAGACCGCCAAAGTGTTCACTATACTGCACTACCTACACTGGCAGTGAGTATTGTAATCACCACTCTTGAATTATATTCATGCTTGCCATCAGGCAGAGTAAAATAACTTTGAAAGGCTCTAAAATAAAAATAAATCACAAATTACATACTCAACTATAAATACAGCACTAAACAATTACTATTTGAGCAAGATATAGTCATAACTTCGTAGGGGTAAGAGCCATGTGACTATGTGTAAGCCATACCCATAAATAAGAAAAAACATGACAAAGTAAGGCAATCTTCTACAGCGGACGGTGCAGTTTTCATGTACTTAACATTTAATATAAATATTGCCATGTATTATGGATGAAGGTGTAAAACGTTTTATTTGCTTTACAGTTTACAAATCAGAAAGTGTAATATCTAATTCATCTTACATATAAAAGTGTATAATACTTAATCAATAACATTTATCGTTCATATTTAATTAAACTTACACACGCATTTATATACGAACTGTGAACTAACAAAGTTATACGAAAAAATTAATGCTTTCGACAAAATTTCTCATAATTTATTTATGAAAACGATTTCTTTACTTTACAGTTTACAAATCAGAAAGTGTAGTATTTAATTCATCTTACATATAAAAGTGTATAATACTTAGTCAATAATGTTTATTGTTCACATTTGATTAAACTTTCACACACAGTTGTATAAACTGTGAACCAACAAAAATATACTAAGAAATTATTACTTTCGAAGGAATTGCTCAGAAATAAATAAATGCTTGCTTTGAAAACAAGCATTTATTTTTGAGATTTTTTTTCTATTTTAATTACATTTCATCAATTGTTCAATAACATATTTATACAACACTTTGTGTGCATTCCGACCCCACATGTAATCAATGTGGTTAAATTTATTATCATCTATCACCTGGTAATGCACCACATTCGGTAACTCTTTTTTAATTCTTAAAATATCTTTGATGCCAACAATTAAATCACCCTTAGCCGCAAATATGGCTACCTTAGTAGTAACATTCTCTACAGCATAAGGGGGAGGTCTTAGGGATCCATATACAGCAAAATTTTTCAGCCCGTAATCAGGTTGTTGAAATCTATGTTGGTAGTAATTGGTCCCATAATGGATAAGAGTTTTTCTGCTGGTCCCGGCTGGGAAGTGACCTATAATTGTAGAGGCGAAATCTTGTTCAATATTCTCTGAGTTGAAACCAGTTAAAATGCCGAGTATATTAAAACAAAATTCGTAGCCGGCTTTTCCTTGAGTACACAGGGCGTTAATCACCTTCTTAGTAAACGAATAGTACCCTAAAACCTCTTCAAGGTTAAAAAATTTCTGAACTGCACTCGTAACTGGCGATAATTTTAATAGTCCGGTCATTCCTAGTCCAGAATGTTGTAGATAAGTAATGGGTGCTAATGCTACGAAAATTCTAACCTTTTTATTGTATTCTGGCCTCTGAGACGCAAATATAAAAAATGCAGAAGTTCCTTCAGAATGCGCCACTACACTCAATTTTTTTACTGCAGTTTTCTGTAGGATGAAGTCTATAACCGCCATGTAATCGTAGATGCCAACTTCATGCATGCTGTATTGCCAGAACTTTCGATCAGTGTCAGGATTTAGCGTTATGTGACTTCGAGAGTATCTGTTACCTCTGCAGTTCATGGCCCAAACGTCGAAACCTTTTGTAGCCATCATATAAAATAACGAAGTGTTACCTCGAATAAGGAAGTCATCGGATGTACACAATATGCCATGACATACTAAAACCACGCGGTTTGTATTACTCGGTATACGAAATAGCTTCAATACGTATCCGTCTTCTGTTGTTACGTCATATTCTTCAGCTGGTTGAATATACTTTTTTGCAAGTCCCTTGAAATCGAGTAGTCCATCTTCAGAAAATTTTATATGAACATTTTTTGTTGAAAAACTAATAACTTTGAGCGAAGAAAGTGCATGAGATGTAAACACTGAGTAATTACCGACATTCGATTGTGTAGCAAACTCAAAACCCGTAACTAATAATACGTTAATTATAAATAACTGTTTAAATTTCTGCATTATCACGTATAAAAAAAAAACAAACTGCACCTACACAAATATCTAAAGTTTTTAAATTGTAGTATATCTAAATGTTGGTAATGAATGGTAATGAAAGAGTAATTAGACTGGAAAGTTATATAAATACAAAACGTGGAACGCCGTACATTACACCACCCATTCTAAACAGGCTTGTTATACAGTAATTTGGCAATATACCCTTTAAGTTCTACAGCTTCCAGATCACTTACCATGTATGAAAATATTTTATTAATAGCTTAGTCAAGATACCTAAAAGAGTTTGTGTCCAGTTTTTAATAGGCAGACTGCTTTATTTCTATCTCTCAACTAGTAAAAGGCAATATATCTACAGTGGCCAAGTTTCTGTTTTCATTAAAATTTTAAAATAATCTTATTCACCGTTTTGCTGGCAATCCGTTGTGATTACTATTAGTGTGACCGACTATGTTGCATCGACCGTTACTGGCATCTAGAAATGTTTAAAAGGTGGGACATTTATCTTTTCTTTCTTATTCATAATGTTAAAGTGTATTCAAGTTGACTATGAAAAATAAAAATAATTTTTATTTCGAAAAAAAACAAGTTAGTACTTAAAGGAATTTATTTATTTCAATGAGGATGGTGGTGGTTTTCCACTATAAACACTATCCTTATGTAAGCCCTTTAGGGGTGTGCAAATTCATTTTACTAGACCGCCAAATGTTCACCATACTACACTACCTATAGTACGGGAGGCCACGATGCTAAATCGGGATATACTCGAGCGTCATAGAGACCTATACAGTTGTGAAGCTTAGATGATGAAAAGAAAAATGACATATAAAACATTCCATTTCATCAGTGGGGGGAGCGGCTATAGATTTTCAAAAATGTAAAAAAAAACAGTTCCATGGACATACTCGAGCATGTCAGATAATGATATTATATATGTCCTACGTATTTTTAAAAATGTACATATGTTAATCTGACTGTTTCAGTGATGGGGGTGGTCGTACGTAGGGGTCAGAAATGAAATAAAAAAAAGCTTTATCGAGCGCGTCAGATTTTCGAAGGGGATGTTAAGTGAACCTAAAAAAACGCTCTTATATAATAATCTGACGATTTGGATGTGACGCAAAGTCATGGCCGTTATTAGAATGTGAAAAAAAAATTGGTCATTTTGAAATACTCAAGCGCGTCAGATTAAGATATATATGGTTCATCTTGATGCACTAGACGTGCTGTCTCATAATCTGACAATTATCTAGAGGGATTTCGCTAATCTGATAATTAAAAAATTGTTTTTTGTATTTTTTTAAATTATTGAACTTAATTAATTGAAAAGTTTAGGAAATAGAATGAAAATGAGAAAGTATATGTTTTTTTAAAGTAGAATATTTGTATTTATAAGAAAATAATTATAAAAAATTAAATTGTAAGAGAGGAATAGAAGCGCGGTGAGGGGAATATTGGCATCACGTAGCTACACGCATTAAACTTTATCGATGAATTTTTGTTGCTTCGGCTTGCGGAAATTGTCAGATTATATATTTTTCGTAATCCTTGATCCGTTCAAAATAAAAAAAAATTTAGCCACGCCCGAGAATGTTCAAGTGACGTTTTCTTTTTACAACTTTGTAGCCCTCCCCCTTCTTGACGTCTCACTCAAATTGTCAGATTAGTGAAATCTACACGTTTTAGCACGTAACTAACTCGTCTTATCTTAATCTGACGCGTTCGAAAATGTTTGATGATCAATTTTTTTTTTTTACTAATCTGATCCTTTATCCTTGACGGGCGATCATATATAGAAGTCTCATATTTGGTGTAAGTACTTAATAGAGTACAAGGTATCCCCCTGTATATTAATCTGCCGCGCTCGAGTAAATCCCGGAATCCCTTCTACGGCTCCCCTACTACTACACTAGCAGTGAGAATTGTGATCACTCTTGAATTATATTCATACTTGCCATCAAGTAGAGTAAAGTAACTTTGAAAGGCTCTAAAATAAAAATAAATCTCAAATTACATGCTCAACTATAAATACAGCAATAAACAATTACTATTTAAGGAAGATACAGTCATAACTTCGTAGGGGTAAGAGTCATGTGATTATGTGTAAGCCATACCCATAAATAAAAAAACATGACAAAGTAAGGCAATCTTCTACAGCGGACGGTACAGTTTTCATATACTTAACATTTAATATAAATATTTCCATGTGTTATGGTTGAAGGTGTAAAACGTTTTATTTGCTTTACAGTTATAAATCAGAAAGTGTGATATCTAATTCATCTTACATATAAAAGTGTATAATACTTAGTCAATAACATTTATCGTTCATATTTAATTAAACTTACACGCGCACTTACGAGTATATACGAACTGTGAACTAACAAAGTTATACGAAGAAATTAGTGCTTTCGACGAAATTTCTCGTAATTTATTTATGGAAACGATTTCTTTACTTTACAGTTTACAAATCAGAAAGTGTAATATTTAATTCATCTTACATACAAAAGTGTATAATACTTAGTCAATAATGTTTATTGTTCACATTTAATTAAACTTTCACACACAGTTGTATGAACTGTGTACCAACAAAAATATACTAAGAAATTATTACTTTCGAAGGAATTGCTCAGAAATAAATAAATACTTGCTTTGAAAACAAGCATTTATTTTTGAGATTTGTTTTGTATTTTAGTTACATTTAATCAATTGTTCAATAACATATTTATACAACACTTTGTGCGCATTTCGACCCCACATGTAATCAATGTGGTTAAATTTATTATCATCTATCACCTGGTAATGCACCACATTCGGTAACTCTTTTTTAATTCTTAAAATATCTTTGATGCCAACAATTAAATCACCCTTAGCCGCAAATATGGCTACCTTAGTAGTAACATTCTCTACAGCATAAGGGGGAGGCCTTAGGGATCCATATACAGCAAAATTTTTCAGCCCGTAATCAGGTTTTTGAAATCTATGTTGGTAGTAATTGGTCCCATAATGGATAAGAGTTTTTCTGCTGGTCCCGGCTGGGAAGTGACCTATAATTGTAGAGGCGAAATCTTGTTCAATATTCTCTGAGTTGAAACCAGTTAAAATGCCGAGTATATTAAAACAAAATTCGTAGCCGGCTTTTCCTTGAGTACACAGTACGTTAATCACCTTCTTAGGAAACGAATAGTACCCTAAAACTTCTTCAAGGTTAAAAATTTTCTGAACTGTACTCGTAACTGGCGATAATTTTAACAGTACTGTCATTCCTAGTCCAGAATGTTGTCGATAAGCAGTAGGTGCTAATGCTATAAAAATTCTGACCTTTTTATTGTATTCTGGCCTCTGAGACGCAAATATAAAAAATGCAGAAGTTCCTGCAGAATGCGCAACTACACTCATTTGTTTTACTCCAGTTTTCTGTAGGATAAAGTCTATAACCGCCTTGTAATCGTAGATGCCAACTTCATGCATGCTGTATTGCCAGAACTCTCGATCAGTATCAGGATTTAACGTTATGTGACTTCGAGAGTATCTGTTACCTCGGCAGTTCATGGCCCAAACGTCGAAACCTTTTGAAGCCATCATATAAAGTAACGAAGTGTTACCTCGAATAAGGAAGTCATCGGATGTACACAATGTGCCATGACATACTAAAACCACGCGGCTTGTATTACTCGGTATACGAAATAACTTCAATACGTATCCGTCTTCTGTTGTTACGTCATATTCTTCAGCTGGTTGAATATACTTTTTTGCAAGTCCCTTGAAATCGAGTAGTCCATCTTCAGAAAATTTTATATGAACATTTTTTGTTGAAAAACTAATATTTTTAAGCGAAGAAAGTGCATGAGATTTGAACACTGAGTAATTACCGACATTCGATTGTGTAGCAAACTCAAAACCCGTAACTAATAATACGTTAATTATAAATAACTGTTTAAATTTCTGCATTATTACGTATTACAAAAAAAACAACCTTCACCTGCACAAATATCTGAAGTATTTAAATTGTGGTATATCTAAATGTTTAGTTTTAATGACTGCATTGTTTCTTTAATTGCCACTTAGGTTAATTATAAAATAACGACTGAATTCACTAATTAATAACGATACTCTCCAAATAGTTACACTGCAGGTTACGCGGGCTTAGCCATGAGTTAGATCCTATTCTTCGTGGTGACACCATTCTAGAAAGCGCCTGTCAAATAACACACAATTTTATTGAGTTTTACCTCTTATTTACCTATCTAATGGCCTACATCACATGTTTGCTCGTCGACATGACTTGATACAAAATCATTAACCGAAAGCGGTATTTCTCGGAATATTTAGTAATTTATCATTTGTAAACGACGTTACTGAAGAATCGTTCAGCTGTGTGGCTGGTAATAAAAGATTATCTATACATATAAATACAATTGGAGTGTCTGTTTGTAATATTGAAATAACCGCTTTTTACTACATGCGATATACATACGATACACCAAAATAACATTTTTTACTATTTTTGTCTGTCTGTCCGTTTGTTCTAGCTCATCTCTGGAACGGATGAACCTATTTCAACGGGACTTTCTCTTACAGATAGCTGATGTTATAGGGAAAAACTTAGGCTACTTACATTTTAGAATTTTGAAATTATAAAAAAAATTCCACGCATACGAAATCGCGGGTGCAGCTAGTTAATAGGCTAGATGACACCTTAGTCAAATCAGTTACTTTTTATCATCTGTCAAAACGACAATTTTGTATGAAAAATGTACTAAATACCTAATTGTGACGTCACTGTTTTAGACTACTCAATTGAACAATATATTTCATTGTATGTTTGATTGAAATTCGTAATAATAATAAAAAGCTATGTTAATTGTATTTTCTGAGATGTTTCGTGATTTTAGTTTTAATGAAGTGGACATTGGTATTTATTTACGATACAGTCATCTACCCAATTATACATACGTCTACTGAAGCATTTCTGAAAAATTACAGCTATAATGTTACCATTTATCTACTTTGTTTGCGCAGCTGGTAAAACGTGTTCTTTTAAAATATTTTATTTACGTTGTTTGCAAGTGATTTCTACAGAGTTACTTATGAACACAGCTGTGAAAACCTTTGCTAACGCTAGCGTATCATAATTTTTATTCACATATTAAATAAATTTTAAATTAAAAGTTTCGTACACGTTATTAGTTTTGTAAAATTCTTAATTCACGCATCATTTAAATTTTTTTTCAATTGCTTTGTCTATCTTCATTAATTGCATTAGACTCTACTTTAATGCACTCTCAGCCCTCTTAGCATTGTCAATGCACTGCATACCGTACTATACGTTTAAAAATAATTGAGGTCTTTCTTGTTATAACACTGTAACTATAAAGAATTCATGACAAAAACAAAGTAAAATTAATGACTTGTATTGTAGCCAACGAGAACAGTGTGAAAGAGTAATTAAACTGGCAAGTTATATAAATACAAAACGTGGACCGCCGTACATTAAACAGGCTTGTTATACAGTAATTTGGATATACCCTTTAAGTTCTAGAGCTTCCAGATTGTTTTAATAGCTCAGTCAAGATACCTAAAAGAATTTGTGTCCAGTTCTTAATAGGTACTGCTTTATTTCTATCTCTGAACTAGTAAAAGCCAACATATCTACAGTGGCCAAGTTCCTGTTTTCATTAAACTTTAAAAATAATCTTATTCACAGTATTGCTGGCAACATATTGTGATTACTATTAGTGTGACCGACTATATTGCATCGACCGTTACTGGCCTTTAGAAATGTCTAAAAGGCGGAGCATTTATATTTCTGATAATGTTAAAGTGTATTCAATTTAACTACGAAAAATAAAAAATATTTTAATTCTGAAAAAAACAAGTTAGTACTTAGAGGCATTTATTTATTTCACAGTTTACGTAATATATTTTTCTATCGACAGTTCTTTCCCAGAGCAACTCAGAGGAGTTTGCTTATACGGTTAACATAGGAGCGTCATTATATTGTTCAAATCTTAACAAAGCTATAAAAAATTGATTTGCGATAAATGTAGTCAGTAAGTGAAGGAAATCATTGAATAATTGTAAAATGAAACATCTATACTTTCTCACTTCTAAATAGCTCATCTAAATATAATTGTCAACTGTCGATCTGAAAGCTAATTAGCTTGTTGATACAATGACTTCTAAGATATTTGTCCATGTTTCATTTAAATATAATAATAATAATATCTATATATAAATTTGAAATGAGATCCTTATGTAGGGTATCTAAAATTCTTAGCTTTTTGTTATAGAAGTATTAATTTTTTTCATTTTATTCGAAACTATTCTCACTAAATTTATTTAATAGCTCCATTAGAGACTGATACAACACTTTGTGCGCATTCCGACCCCACATGTAATCAATGTGGTTAAATTTATTATCATGTATCACCTGGTAATGCACAACATTCGGTAATTGCATTCTCAGTCTTTGTACATCTTTGATTCCTACACCTTTGTCACCCCGAGCCGCGTACAGAGCTACTTTTGTCGTCACTTTATTTAAATCGTAAACTGGAGGTAAAATTGAACCATAAATAGCTAAGTTTTTGAGGTTATAATCATACATTACGAATTTATTGTAACGATAACAATGAACAAAGTGTATCAAGTTTTTCAAACTAGTTCCGGCTGGAAAATGTCCTAGAATTGTACCAGCGAATGCCTGTTCAATATTTTCCGGATTGAAACCAGTTATACTGCCTAGTGTATTAAAACAGAGTTCGTAACCCACCGTTCCTTGAGAGCATATAGCGTCAATTATTGCCTTAGCAAAGGAGTAGTAACCTACAAATTCTTCCACATCTAAAGTCTTCAGTATCTTGATGATAAGAGGCGACAGGTTTAATAGTGTCGTCAACGTAGGACCAGAATCATGCAAATAAGTAACGGGTGCTAATGCTATGAAAACGCTTACCTTTTTATTATATTCTGGTCTTTGAGATGCAAATATAAAAAATGCAGAAGTTCCTTCAGAATGCGCCACTACACTTAATTGTTTTACTCCAGTTTTCTGTAGGATGAAGTCTATAACCGCCTTGTAGTCGTAGATTCCAAATTCATGCATGCTGTATTGCCAGAACTTTCGATCAGTGTCAGGATTTAGCGTTATGTGACTTCGAGAGTATCTGTTGCCTCGGCAGTTCATGGCCCAAACGTCGAACCCTTCTGTAGCCATCATATAAAATAACGAAGTTTTACCTCGCATCAAAAAATCGTCTGAAGAACAAAGTAAGCCGTGACAGAATAGTACCACGCGACTTGTATTGCCCGGTATACGAAATAACTTCAATATGTATCCGTCTTCTGTTGTTATGTCATATTCTTCAGCCGGTTGGATATATTTTCTTGAAAGTCCAGTGAAGTTAAGCATTCCATCTTCAGAATATTGTTGAGAATTGTTAAGTTTTAAATTACTATTTCCGTGCAACAACGAAAATATTTGAGATGTGAAGTCTAAAAAATCACCAGTTTTAGGTTTTGCACAAACTGCAATGCCGCATATTTGTAGACATAGTAGTGAAATAAGAAATAACTGTGTAGGTTTTTCCATTACAAAGTTTGAAAATAAGTTAAATATTCACGTTCCCAGATAAATTTTCAAAATATTTTAAACGTAGTTGGCTGAACGATAACCGTTCTTTTAATGGCCTGTGTTGATAAAGAAACTACTAAACAACGTCCTTTGTCTTTTTAAATTATGTTATTCACAAGCCGTTATGCTAATTACGCTTAGTACATTCACGACGATAAATAAATTAAGACAGGTTACTTTGTAATGACAATATTATCACACTTATTAGCTTTACTTGCATATGAGTTACTGTAAAACAATTTAATGCGTTGGAACAATATAAGAACTGATTACAATACAATCTATACTTGTACACAGGTGTTCGGGTAGCGACAGTATATATTCAAGTAGCGTGTAAAGCTATCTTTCCTTTATTTTTTTCTTCAAAATTGTTCTTCAAAATCCTGTTAATGTAAACATAGATATGAAGTAGGCACTATAAGACAAGCCATACCGTACCACACCAGTAGCTATTAACCATCTTATTGTTTCCTGTGAATTAACCGACAAGCGTTTGGGTGCAAGTAAGGTGGAGAGAAAAAAGTTTACATGACAGTTAGAACACGGAGCATACTGTGAAGTAGAAAAGCACAAAGCAAGCTTAGAAGAAATAGAAATTATTAGGATATAACTACTATAGAATAGCTAATAGACAATGGAACAGGCATAAACGTAAACAAAAGTGCAAGCGGCGGTAGTTTCGCGTCGAGTGTAAAGTTAAACTGGAGCGCGCATCTCATTTTTAAGAAATACACTTTGCCGCCGCATAGCCGGTTACTGTGACGTCACACTCGGTCGGACACTGCATCGGCCGCTATCTATTAACTACATTAAACAGAAATATTTTAGTCCGTTATTATGTATATAAAAGGTACAAGATACAGACTATTGATATTCGTATATAAACATATGTTATACAAATTTATTATAATATAATATACGAAATAAGAAACAGGATTGTAAACAAAACATAAGACTACAAAAATTATTTTCCGTTGGACCATAGGCATAATCCAACTGATAGAACTACAGACAACAATATTTGACTGTGGTAGTACCTAGTACAGCCTACCTGTCGGGTAATGAACTAGATAATTTACATTTCTAAGAGTACCGTGCTATCGACTGCTTTCAAATTACAATACATGCACGATGATAACATAGTACCCATATTATACGGCTGCTATTGCATTATTTACATTTGTGTATATTTTTGTTACTTATATACTTTTTGATGAAACCCATTTTTATCGCGTCCTGGGCTACGTACCGTGTTCAGATAACGCGACATAAAGTAGTAAAATTTGTTTGTATGTTGGGGGTAATCGTTGAAACCGTTGAACCGACCCTGGAAAAAATTGCCAAACATTTTTTGATAAAATGCTTAATATACTTTTTTTTAAATATTTAGACTAAATGTAAAAAACACCAAAAGTCCGAAACAAATATTTGAAAATCATACAAACATTTGACCCGATCCGTGCATTAACTGAGACCACAGCATAACAGTCACATACAGTACCACCACACCACTAGGCAGTCATTTTATTAGCTGTAAACATTAATTAGCACTAACATCGTAACATGTATTATTAGAAATTATTTTCGATCGAAAATTTAGTCCATTAGTCTCGTTAGCTTATGATACTACAGGTCAGGTGAGGGAAAGTTTTTACGGGGCGAAAGCTGATAACAGGTGCATTTTGTTTGTCCAAAATATGATCTCGATTAAAATAATGGGACGTTTCACGTTGTATCTTTTCGGCGTACAAATATAATAATACATAACAGCCTTTATTCAGGATATTATTTTACATTTAAAGGACAAAGGCAGGCGGCATGTATGGGGCTTTTGTACCGCCTTGCATATCTCATACAAGGTTTTATTTTTACACTTATTTAGTTAGTAATATCATCGAAAACAAGTAAAATAACGACTGAATCTACTAATTAATAACGATACACTCTAAATAGTTACACTGCAGGTTACGCGGGCTTAGCCATGAGGTAGATCCTGTTCTTCATGGTGACACCATTCTAGAGAGCGCCTGTCAAATAACACACAATTCTATTGAGTTTTACCTCATTTTTACCTATTTAATGGCCTACATCATATGTTTGCTCGTCGACGTGACTTGAAACAAAATCATGAACCGAAAGCGGTATTTCTCGGTATATTTAGTAATTTATCATTTGTAAACGACGTCACTGAAGAATCGTTCAGCTGTGTGGCTGGTAATAAAAGATTACCTATACATATAAATACAATTGGAGTGTCTGTTTGTAATATTGAAATAACCGCTTTTTACTACATGCGATATACATACGATATGCGAATATACATAAGATACATACAAACAAAATAACATTTTTTTAAATTTTTGTATGTCTGTCCGTTTGTTCTGGCATTTGAACAAAACTTTCACTTACAGATAATTGATGTTATAGGGAAAACTTAGGCTACTTACATTTTAGAATTTTAAAATTATAAAAAAAAATTTCACGCATACGAAATGGCGGGTGCAGCTAGTTTATTATAAATACGTCTACTGAAGCATTTATCAATTTTGTATACACAGCTGGTAAAATGTGTTCTTTTAAAATATTTTCTTTACGTTGTTTGTAAGTGATTTCTACAGAGTTATTTATGAACACAGCTGTGAAGGCTTTTGCTAACGCTAACGTATCATAATTTTTATTCACATATTAAATAAATTTCGAATGAAAACTTTCACACACGTTATTAGTTTTGTAAAATTCTTAATTCACGCATCATTCAAATTATTTTTCGATTGCTTTTTCTATTATCGTTAATTGCATCAGACTACTTTAATGCACTCTCAGCTTTCTTGGGATTGCCAATGCACTGCATACCCTACTATACGTTTAAAAAGAAATAAGGTTTTCCTTGTTGTAACACTGTAACTATATAGAATTCATGGCAAAAACAAAGTAAATTTAATGGCTTTTATTGTGGCTAACCACGACATCGTGAAAGAGTAATTAGACTGGAAAGTTACATAAATACAAAACGTGGTACGCCGTACATTAAACAGGCTTGCTATACAGTAATTTGGAAATATACCCTTTAAATTCTAGAGCTTCCAGATCACTTACCATGTATGAAAATATTTTATTAATAGCTCAGTCAAGATACCTAAAAGAGTTTGTGTCCAGTTTTTAATAGGCCGAATGCTTTATTTCTATCTCTCAACTAGTAAAAGCCAACATATCTACAGTGGCCAAGTTCCTGTTTTCATTAAACTTTTAAAATAATCTTATTCATAGTATTGCTGGCAACCCATTGTGATTACTATTAGTGTGACCGACTATATTACATCGACCGTTACTGGTCTTTAGAAATGTCTATTAGGCGGGGCATTAATATTTCTGATAATGTTAAAGTGTATTCAATTTGGCTATGAAAAATAATAAAAAAAAAATATTTAGAAAAACACAAATTAGTACTTAGAGGCATTTATTTATTTCACAGTTTACATAATATATTTTTCTATCGACAGTTCTTTCCAAGAGCAACTCAGTGGGGTTTGCTTATGTGGTTAACATAGGAGCGTCATTATATTGTTCAAATCTTAACAAAGTTATTAAAAATTGGTTTGCGATAAATGTAGACAGTAAGTGAAGGAAATCATTGAATAATTGCAAAATAAAACATCTATACTTTCTCACTTCTAAATAGCTCATCTAAAAGTAATTGTCAACTGTCGATCTGAAAGCTAATTAGCTTGTTGATGTAATGACTTCTAAGGTATTTGTGCATGTTTGATTTAAATATAACAATAATAATATCTACATATAACCTTGAAATGAGATCCTTATGTAGGGTATCTAAAGTTCTTAGCTTTTTGTTATAGAAGTATTAATTTTTTTATTTTATTCGAAACTATTCTCACTAAATTTATTTAATAGCTCAATTAGAAACTGATACAACACTTTGTGCGCATTCCGACCCCACATGTAATCAATGTGGTTAAATTTGTTATCATCTATCACCTGGTAATGCACAACATTCGGTAATTGCATTCTCAGTCTTTGTACATCTTTGATTCCCACAATTTTGTCATCCTGAGCCGCGTACAGGGCTACTTTTGTCGTCACTTTATTCAAATCGTAAACTGGAGGTAAAATTGAACCATAAATAGCTAAATTTTTGAGGTTATAATCATACATTACGAATTTATTGTAACGATAACAATGAACAAAGTGTATCAAGTTTTTCAAACTAGTCCCGGCTGGAAAATGTCCTAGAATTGTACCAGCGAATTCCTGTTCAATATTTGCCGGATTGAAACCAGTTATACTCCCTAGTGTATTAAAACAAAGTTCGTAACCTGCCGTTCCTTGAGAGCATATAGCGTCAATCGTTGCCTTAGCAAAGGAGTAATAACCTACAAATTCTTCCACATCTAAAATCTTCAGTATCTTGATGATAAGAGGCGACAGGTTTAATATTTTTTTCAACGTAGGACCAGAATTATGCAAATAAGTAACGGGTGCTAATGCTATAAAAACGCTTACCTTTTTATTATATTCTGGTCTTTGAGATGCAAGTATAAAAAATGCAGAAGTTCCTTCAGAATGCGCCACTACACTCAATTGTGTTACTCCAGTATTCTGTAGGATGAAGTCTATAACCGCCTTGTAATCGTAGATGCCAACTTCATGCATGCTGTATTGCCAGAACTTTCGATCAGTGTCAGGATTTAGCGTTATGTGACTTCGAGAGTACCTGTTACCTCGGCAGTTCATGGCCCAAACGTCGAAACCTTCTGTAGCCATCATATAAAATAACGAAGTTTTTCCTCGCATCAAGAAATCATCTGAAGAACTAAGTACGCCGTGACAGAATAATACCACGCGACTTGTATTGCCCGGTATACGAAATAGCTTCAATACGTATCCGTCTTCTGTTGTTATATCATATTCTTCAGCCGGTCGGATATATTTTCTTGAAAGTCCAGTGAAGTTAAGCATTCCATCTACAGAATATTGTTGAGAATTATTAAGTTTTAAAATACTATTTCCGTACAATAACGAAAATACTTGAGATGTGAAGTCTAAAAAATTATCAATTTTAGGTTTTGCACAAGCTACAATGCCACATATATTTAGACATAGTAGCGAAATAACAAATAACTGTGTAGGTTTTTCCATTACAAAGTTTGAAAATAAGTTAAATATTCACGTATCCAAATAAATTTTCGAAATATTTTAAACGTAGTTGGCTGAACGATAACCGTTCTTTTAATGGCCTGTATTGATAAAGAAACTACTAAACAACGTCCTTTGTCTTTTTAAATTATGTTATTCACAAGCCGTTATGCTAATTACGCTTAGTACATTCACGACGATAAATAAATTAAGACAGGTTACTTTGTAATGACAATATTATCACACTTTTATTAGCTTTACTTGCATATGAGTTACTGTAAAACAATTTAATGCGTTGGAACAACATAAGAACTGATTACAATACAATCTATACTTGTACACAGGTGTTCGGGTAGCGACAGTATATATTCAAGTAGCGTGTAAAGCTATCTTTCCTTTATTTTTTTCTTTAAAATCCTGTTAATGTAAACATAGATATGAAGTAGGCACTATAAGACAAGCCACACCGTACCACGCCAGTAGCTATCTTATTGTTTCCTTTGAATTAACCGACAAGCGTTTGGGTGCAAGTAAGGTGGAGTGAAAAAAGTTCACATGACAGTTAGAACGCAGAGTAGCTGTGAAGTAGAAAAGCACAAAGCAAGCTTAGAAGAAGAAATAGAAATTATTAGAATTTAACTACTATAGAATAGCTAATAGAAAATGGAACAGGCATAAACGTAAACAAAAGTGCACGCGGCGGTAGTTTCGCGTCGAGTGTAAAGTTAAACTGGAGCGCGCATCTCATGCTTAAGAAATACACTTTGCCGCTCATAGCCGGTTGCTGTGACGTCACACTCGGTCGGACACTGCATCGGCCGTTATCTATTAACTACATTTAACAGAAATATTTTAGTCCGTTATTATACATGTAAAAGGTACAAGATACAGACTATTGATATTCGTATATAAACATATATTATACAAAGTTGTTATAATATAACATACGAAATACAAGCACGATTGTACACAAAACATAAGACTACAAAAATTATTGTCCGTCGGACCATAGGCATAATCCAACTGATAGAACTACAGACAACAATATTTGACTGTGGTAGTACCTAGTACAGCCTACCTGTCGGGTAATGAACTAGATAATTTACATTTCTAAGAGTACCGTGCTATCGACTGCATTCATATTACGATACATGCACTATGATAACATAGTACCCATATTATACGGCTGCTATTGCATTATTTACATTTGTGTATATTTTTGTTACTTATATACTTTTTGATGAAACCCGTTTTTATCGCGTCCTGGGCTACGTACCGTGTTCAGATAACGCAATATAAAGTAGTAAAATTTATTTTTATGTTGGGGGTAATCATAGAAACCGTTGAACCGACCCTGGAAAAAATTGCCAAACATTTTTTGATAAAATGCTTAATATACTTTTTTTTAAATATTTAGACTAAATGTAAAAAACACCAAAAGTCCGAAACAAATATTTGAAAATCATACAAACATTTGACCCGATCCGTGCATTAACTGAGACCACAGCATAACAGTCACATACAGTACCACCACACCACTAGGCAGTCATTTTATTAGCTGTAAACATTAATTAGCACTAACTTCGTAACATGTATTATTAGAAATTATTTTCGATCGAAAATTTAGTCCATTAGTCTCGTTAGCTTATGATACTACAGGTCAGGTGAGAGAAAGTTTTTCCGGGGCGAAAGCTGATAACAGGTGCATTTTTTTTGTCCAAATTATGATCTCGATTAAAATAATGGGACGTTTCACGTTGTATCTTTTCGGCGTACAAATATAATAATACATAACAGCCTTTATTCAGGATATTATTTTACATTTAAAGGACAAAGGCAGGCATGTATGGGACTTTTGTACCGCCTTGCACATCTCATGGAAGGTTTTATTTTTACACTTATTTAGTTGGTAATATCATCGAAAACAAGTAAAATAACGACTGAATCTACTAATTAATAACGATACACTCTAAATAGTTACACTGCAGGCTACGCGGGCTTAGCCATGAGGTAGATCCTGTTCTTCATGGTGACACCATTCTAGAGAGCGCCTGTCAAATAACACACAATTCTATTGAGTTTTACCTTTTTGGTCTACATCACATGTTTGCTCGTCGACGTGACTTGAAACAAAATCATTAACCGAAAGCGGTGTTTCTCGGAATATTTAGTAAACTATCATTTGTAAACGACGTCACTGAAGAATCGTTCAGCTGTGTGGCTGGTAATAACATATTATCTATACATATAAATACAATTGAAGTGTCTGTTTGTAATATTGAAATAACCGCTTTTTACTACATGCGATATACATACGATACATACACCAAAATAACATTTTTTACTATTTTTGTCTGTCTGTCCGTTTGTTCTAGCTCATCTCTGGAACGGATGAACCTATTTCAACGGGACTTTCTCTTACAGATAGCTGATGTTATAGGGAAAAACTTAGGCTACTTACATTTTAGAATTTTGAAATTATGAAAAAAATTCCACGCATACGAAATCGCGGGTGCAGCTAGTTAATTATACATACGTCTACTGAAGCATTTCTGAAAAATTACAGCTATAATGTTACCATTTATCTACTTTGTATGCACAGCTGGCTGGTGTGTTCTTTTAAAATATTTTCTTTACGTTGTTTGTAAGTGATTTCTACAGAGTTATTTATGAACACAGCTGTGAAGGCTTTTGCTAACGCTAACGTATCATAATTTTTATTCACATATTAAATAAATTTTGAATGAAAACTTTCACACACGTTATTAGTTTTGTAAAATTCTTAATTCACGCATCATTCAAATTATTTTTCGATTGCTTTTTCTATTGTCGTTAATTGCATCAGACTACTTTAATGCACTCTCAGCTCTCTTGGGATTCTCAATGCACTGCATACCCTACTATACGTTTAAAAAGAAATAAGGTTTTCCTTGTTGTAACACTGAAACTATATAGAATTCATGGCAAAAACAAAGTAAATTTAATGGCTTTTATTGTGGCTAACCACGACATCGTGAAAGAGTAATTTGGCTGGAAAGTTACATAAATACAAAACGTGGAACGCCGTACATTAAACAGGCTTGTTATACAGTAATTTGGAAATATACCCTTTAAATTCTAGAGCTTCCAGATCACTTACCATGTATGAAAATATTGTAGCTCAGTCAAGATACCTAAAAGAGTTTGTGTCCAGTTTTTAATAGGCCGAATGCTTTATTTCTATCTCTCAACTAGTAAAAGCCAACATATCTACAGTGGCCAAGTTCCTGTTTTCATTAAACTTTTAAAATAATCTTATTCACAGTATTGCTGGCAACATATTGTGATTACTATTAGTGTGACCGAGTATGTTGCATCGACCGTTACTCGCCTCTAGAAATGTCTAAAAGGCGGGACATTTATCTTTCTGATTATATTAAACTGTATTCAATTTGGCTATGAAAAATAAAAATAATTTTTATTCAGAAAAAAACAAGTTAGTACTTAGAGGCATGTATTTATTTCACAGTTTACATAATATAATTTTCTATCGACAGTTCTTTCCAAGAGCAACTCAGTGGGGTTTGCTTATACAGTTAACATAGGAGCGTCATAATATTGTTCAAATCTTAACAAAGTTATAAAAAATTGGTTTTCGAAAAATGTAGCCAGTAAGTGAAGGAAATCATTGAATAATTGTAAAATAAAACATCTATACTTTCTCACTTCTAAATAGCTCATCTAAAAATAATTGTCAACTGTCGATCTGAAAGCTATTTAGCTTGTTGATGTAATGACTTCTAAGGTATTTGTGCATGTTCGATTTAAATATAACAATAATAATATGTACATATAAACTTGAAATGAGATCCTTATGTAGGGTATCTAAAATTCTCAGCTTTTTGTTATAGAAGTATTATTTTTTTTATTTTATTCGAAACTATTCTCACTAAATTTATTTAATAGCTCAATTAGAAACTGATACAACACTTTGTGCGCATTCCGACCCCACAAGTAATCAATGTGGTTAAATTTATTATCATGTATCACCTGGTAATGCACAACATTCGGTAATTGCATTCTCAGTCTTTGTACATCTTTGATTCCCACAATTTTGTCATCCTGAGCCGCGTACAGAGCTATTTTTGTCGTCACTTTATTCAAATCGTAAACTGGAGGTAAAATTGAACCATAAATAGCTAAATTTTTAAGGTTATAATCATACATTACGAATTTATTGTAACGATAACAATGAACAAAGTGTATCAAGTTTTTCAAACTAGTCCCGGCTGGAAAATGTCCTAGAATTGTACCAGCGAATTCCTGTTCAATATTTTCCGGATTGAAACCAGTTATTCTCCCTAGTGTATCAAAACAGAGTTCATAACCCACCGTTCCTTGAGAGCATATAGCGTCAATCATTGCCTTAGCAAAGGAATAATAACCTACAAATTCTTCCACATCTAAAATCTTCAGTATCTTAATGATAAGAGGCGACAGGTTTAATATTTTTTTCAACGTAGGACCAGAATTATGCAAATAAGTAACGGGTGCTAATGCTATAAAAACGCTTACCTTTTTATTATATTCTGGTCTTTGAGATGCAAATATAAAAAATGCAGAAGTGCCTTCAGAATGCGCAACTACACTCAATTGTTTTACTCCAGTTTTCTGTAGGATGAAGTCTATAACCGCCTTGTAGTCGTAAATTCCAAATTCATACATGCTGAATTGCCAGAACTTTCGATCAGTGTCAGGATTTAGCGTTATGTGACTTCGAGAGTATCTGTTGCCTCGGCAGTTCATGGCCCAAACGTCGAAACCTTCTGTAGCCATCATATAAAATAACGAAGTTTTTCCTCGCATCAAGAAATCATCTGAAGAACAAAGTACGCCGTGACAGAATAGTACCACGCGACTTGTATTGCCAGGTATACGAAATAGCTTCAATATGTATCCGTCTTCTGTTGTTATGTCATATTCTTCAGCCGGTCGGATATATTTTCTTGAAAGTCCAGTGAAGTTAAGCATTCCATCTTCAGAATATTGTTGAGAATTGTTAAGTTTTAAATTACTATTTCCGTACAATAACGAAAATACTAGAGATTTGAAGTCTAAAAAATTATCAATTTTAGGTTTTGCACAAGCTACAATGCCACATATATTTAGACATAGTAGCGATAGAACAAATAACTGTGTAGGTTTTTCCATTACAAAGTTTGAAATTAAGTTAAATATTCACGTATCTAAATAAATTTTCGAAATATTTTAAACGTAGTTGGCTGAACGATAACCGTCCTTTTAATGGCCTGTATTGATAAAAAACTACTAAACAACTTCCTTTGTCTTTTTAAATTATGTTATTCACAAGCCGTTATGCTAATTACGCTTAGTACATTCACGACGATAAATAAATTAAGACAGGTTACTTTGTAATGACAATATTATCACACTTTTATTAGCTTTACTTGCATATGAGTTACTGTAAAACAATTTAATGCGTTGGATAACAATATAAGAACTGATTACAATACAATCTATATTTGTACACAGGTCTTCGGGTAGCGACAGTATATATTCAAGTAGCGTATACAGCTAACTTTCCTTCATTTTTTTCTTCAAAATTGTTCTTCAAAATCCTGTTAATGTAAACATAGATATGAAGTAGGCACTATGAGACAAGCCACACCGTACCACGCCAGTAGCTATCTTATTGTTTCCTTTGAATTAACCGACAAGCGTTTGGGTGCAAGTAAGGTGGAGTGAAAAAAGTTCACATGACAGTTAGAACGCGGAGCATGCTGTGAAGTAGAAAAGCACAAAGCAAGCTTAGAAGAAGAAACATCAATTATTAAAATTTAACTACTATAGAATAGCTAATAGAAAATGGAACAGGCATAAACGTAAACAAAAGTGCACGCGGCGGTAGTTTCGCGTCGAGTGTAAAGTTAAACTGGAGCGCACATCTCATGCTTAAGAAATACACTTTGCCGCCGCATAGCCGGTTGCTGTGACGTCACACTCGGTCGGACACTGCATCGGCCGTTATCTATTAACTACATTTAACAGAAATATTTTAGTCCGTTGTTATACATGTAAAAGGTACAAGATACAGGCTATTGATATTCGTATATAAACATATATTATACAAAGTTATTATAATATAACATACGAAATAAGAAGCACGATTGTAAACAAAACATAAGACTACAAAAATTATTGTCCGTTGGACCATAGGCATAATCCAACTGATAGAACTACAGACAACAATATTTGACTGTGGTAGTACCTAGTACAGCCTACCTGTCGGGTAATGAACTAGATAATTTACTTTTCTAAGAGTACGGTGCTATCGACTGCATTCAAATTACGATAAATGCACGATGATAACATAGTGCCCATATTATACGGTTCCTATTGCATTACTCTTACTTTTTGATGAAACCCATTTTCATCACATCCTGGGCTATGTACAATGTTCAGATAATAATGCTATATAAAGTAGTAAAATTTGTTTGTATGTTGGGGGTAATCTTTGAAACTGTTGAACCGACGCTGGAAAAAAATTTACTAATATTTTTTGATAGAATGCTTGTACACTTTTTTTTAAAATATTCAAACTAAATGTAAAACCACACCCAAACTCTGAAACAAATATTTAGAAATCACACAAACATTTGACCCGGTCCGTGTATTAACTAAGACCACAGCATAACAGTCACATACAGTACCAGCATACCACTAGGCATTACCACTATCTTACGTAACATATATTATTAGAAATTATTCTCGATCGAAAATTTAGTCCATTAGTCTCGTTAGCTTATGACACTAGGTCAGGTGAGAGAAAGTTTTTGAGGGACGAAAGCTGATAACAGATGCATTTTTATTGTCTAAAATATGATCTCGATTAAAATAATGGAACGTTTCACGTTGTATCTTTTCGGCGTACAAATATAATAATATATAACAGCCTTTATTCAGGACATTATTTTACATTTAAAGGACAAAGGCAGGCATGTATGGGACTTGTACCGCCTTGCATATCTCATGGAAGGTTTTATTTTTACACTTATTTAGTTGGTAATATTATCATCGAAAACAAGTTTTAAACAGTTAACACGCACAGAAAAGAGCTCTTAAATAATTTATTTAATTTAATGAGCGTTATGTTAATAAACTGTGTGCGAATGCTTCCGCTTTAGACTGGTTAATCTTGGGAGCAACTTCAGACATGAAAAAAAAAGTTAGTATTTTTAATGAAGCAGTTCTTAACTTATATGACATACACACACCTGTGAAGAAAAGTTAAGTTAAAACGCCCTCCTGCTCCAAGGATGACGGAGGATATTCGAAATGCTATGAGACGGAGAGACCATTGCTTTAATAGGTACAGGAAATATCACTGTGTAGAGAAATGAACCTTTTTAAGGCTGCTAGGAATCGGTGTAATCAGGTGATATGTAACGCTAAACGCCGCCATATAATCCAACCTGGGGCTTCACATAGACTCGACACTGGATTGGCGGGCACAAGTTACAAACGTCAGTCAGAAAGTCACCTCCCGTCTCCGCGCCTGATATCGGCTTAAGAACTTCCTTCAGAATGAATTGGCAGAGCTGTCACAACCCTAATACCGGACTGTGTGTCATGCAATATTATGTTAAAGTATGTGTAAGTTCATATGTATTGTGCATGTAGTATTTATTTATTTATTATTAATGTGTTATTCATGTATTTTTTTATATTTAATTGTATATTATTTATATTTTTTATTATTTACTTATTTATATTTAAAGTATATTTATAAGCTCAATAACTTTGCACCTACAGCATCTTATTTCTACATCACCTGAAGGTCGACTGGGAGAGAATGCCACATGGCATTAAGTCCGCCTTTGTAAAACAAGTGCAATAAGTTTAAATAAATAAACAAGATGGCGTAGTACTATATTTTTAAAATGAAAAAAATCAATACAAAGTTTATCTCTGCTAAATACAGGTAGCTCATTCATATTTATCAATTTAAATATTTAATCATTTTTATCTAATTAATATTTTATTCATTAATATTTTTTTTGGTACTAGATCAATTTTGCGACCAATCTCGAAATATCGCGATTTTACGAAGACTACAATGTGTGATGGCCATCAAAGTGACGAGAGGGTACCGTACGAATTCATTCGAGCTGGCCAGTCACGGTGCCATCATTGTGATGACTATTCTGATGACACGACACTTCACTCGCTGACGCTGGTTGACACAAGCTGGATGTCAGTTTGGACCAACCAGCAGTGATCGTGATTTCATCACGGCAATCAGTTCTGTGGGTAGTGTCTCGCTTCCGAGTTTGATGTTGTAAATGATCCGGCGCGAGAATGCATGGAACGTTGTCGCTTCCTTCTGCCAGGAGGCGATGTCCTCAAAGGAAGCGGAGGACTGAAAGGAGAACGTAGTACCACTCTGTCAACAGAAGATGCACCATGTGCTGGAAAGTATTCGTTTATCTCCAGCCACGTTAGGAAATAACCCACAGGCGACGATTTTGGCGACTTCATCGTCCGAACAGATCCACGCCCGAGAGGCTGCGCAGTGTTGTGTATGTCCTTGAAGAGAACTGCGACTGACGGCAGACGACTGCAACGGGTGACGAGACCCGTCTTGAGAGAGACATATCAAAGCCTGTCAGAGGCAGAGGACACCGGGGTGGTTTTTAGTTTGGACGAATGTGGACGAAACAAAAGAAGTGTGCTAATACCGTGCTAAGTGTGATGTAGAAATACCTAAGTGAAGTTTTCGAGCATGCACTAGTTTTAAAACCTATAAACGTATTTTTAATACCCTTTTTTAGACTTGACCTGTATGCTTGTTACCTACTTTTCAAGCGTTTCTTTTTGATTTTTTTAAACTATTTTTTTATTACTGTTAATTTTTAAAGACAGTATAGTAGCCTCAATTTCTTTAATAAGAAGATACCTATGTCCAGCCGTAGACTATAAAATACTGTTGATGTGATGTGTGTCAATACTACCCTCGGTAACTAGGGTCTAGCACAGTTTGACAATCTATTTAAACTTGAAACATTGAAACCGTCTGGCCAGCGTGGTGTATTAGGCCCGAACCTCCATTTTAAAGAGAGACGTATGTCCAGCAATGGACTGTTAAGGCTGTTGATGATGATAATGACTCTAGAAGTGTAAACAATATCATCTCTATGCTACAACCACTGAAAACTTACATTTCGGATCTATTTTGGAATTGTCTATGTGTTTTCGATGCTAGACTTTAAATTTTATTGTTCCGTTTAATTATTCTTGCATCTCACTTTTGTTAATTTACGTCAATACGGCGATATAAATGTTCAAATGCTTATTGCATTTGAATATTTATATCGCCGTAACGTGACGACTCAGATAAGAATGTCGTCCCATTATATATTTATTTAGCAGTTACTGAAAACAAGTATCCAAGTAAATGTGTACACCTTAGTTCACAAAGAGACGTAAAAGGGAGTTTTACGTCTCAAAGTTCTGAAGGTGTTCTGCGGTATTCATATTGTCGTTAAAATAACAATATGTCCGAAATATTTACAAGCGGCCTAAATTTTTACCAATTTTTTCACAAGATTGAAGTCGATTTTAAGTCCATAATAAAGCGGAATTTTTTTTCGTGGAGCCACTGCCATCAGACCTTCAAAACCCAAGTTCTAGACGAAATCAAAGTTTTGTAGAAAGACTGCACGGATAAGTTAGTTTTTTATGCTGTCACTACATCTCTTTCTACTGCTCTGAGTGCTGTGGGTTAATGTCCGTTTCATGTATCTGGTTTTTCAACTCACTTTTTAGGATTCCACCACTTTAGACGAAATATTAAATGGAAATTAATTTGATTTTTATATGTTGAAATAAAGTGATTAAAAAAATTTTTTTTAATTATAAAATTATTATTTACTAGCTGTTGTCCGTGGCTCGTGGCCCGTAAATACTCGTAGTAGCTTATGCGTTATTTTGATTACTGTAAAGTTTCATCTAAATCCCTGCAATAGTTTTTACGTCATATTATAAAATTTATCGATAAAGAATCTAGGCACGTAACTTAATATAACGCTAAAAACCTAATAACGCAACCTATCGAAATATGTAAAATTTGGAGTCATTGGATCAGTCAATGGTTCTTTCAATGGGAATGAAATGTTTTAACGCGGTCAAAATAGCTTATATTAGTCTCTAGGGTCCTAACTATTTCCGGCCACAAAAGCTATCGCTCTGTTGTGACGTAAAAGAAAGACAAACAAACCGACACACTTTCGCATTTATAGTATTAGTAGAGATTTTAAAGATTAATGCTCTAATGACTACACGGCGTAGTGGTTTCAGCCGTCAACTCACCACGTTCTATTGCGCTGAATGTTTGAGTTCGACCCTAAACTTTGTGAGATCAACAATTTGTACCGAGTCTGGGTGTTCTTGTGTATAAAAATATCAAATTTTAAGTACATAATCAAAGAAGTAAACATGTACTTAAGAACTTTAAATAGAAATCGTCCTATCCAATTACACTTAATTAATTATTTTGCTATCCTTTTGCCATTGCCATCAGCTTATTCTGTAAGCTATTTCTATGGTTTATGTTGATGATCTCATTATGAATTTTAACCTTTACAGAAATTAAACTAATCTCTTAACATCGTATGTTGTGAAAGACAGTATGTGTTGGTCCATCACTATTCTGGATAAAATATAAATACTTGCGAGTATATAGAAATGGCCTATAATAAGCTTTAAACCTCTTTTTATACAATGTAATCATTGACAGTGTAAAACAAACTGATGACTTAATGTATATGTAATGTATATGATTATTTTGACTCTAACGTAAAAAGTTTAAAATCTAATACGTTTCCAAAATAGACAAAATATTTTTTTTGTAAACTTTCCTACTAAAAAACATATCTATGTAATTATTTTTGAAATTTGCTACAATTTATTAGTGAAACTCATGAATCAAATTGTGAGTTTTTTCAAATTATCTTATAAATTTCTTAAACACAACGCTATTGGTGCAACAAAATATGACGTCAATTTACCTTCAGGTCTTTTAGTAAAGCAGGTTATATTTTCATTGAATTTTGTAAACAAAACGGTAGGTGCAGTTAACTAAGTAAAAATATTGTTATATGTATTTTATCACTTTTTTAATATCCTTACTTATGTTGAAAGGATCCTCATAATTATAATATTATTTACTTTTCATTATATTTCTTTACTTTTCCATGATAATAAGTTGATTAAAAAAAAAACTGTGCATTTGTGAACAAAACACTCCATTGTTGACATGAGTGTAGTCCGTCGTCACAGAATAAGCGCGTCAAAATGGCCGCGTTTAAATCATCCGAAAATTATAGAGATTTTAAACTTTTTTTTTAACTTGTTAGTTTATATTTTAGACGTGCTATATTTATTTTTGGTATTGTAATATCTAGTAGAAACGTATTGAAAAGTAAAAAAATACACACATATTCCCTATTTATCTTACAAACGATAGTGTTTAGTAGGTATTAAAATAAAATAATTTTTCATATTTAATTAAAGTTGTATACGCAGATACCATTTTACCCTTTAGATGCGCTAAGGACTAAGAAATGACGGACATTGTGTGTTTTAATATTCCACGACGCAGTAATGAAAGGGTTTTCTAATTATGCGAGTTGTTAAGCAATAATCCAATGACATACTTATATAACACTATGTGGGCGTTCCGTCCCCATAGGTAATCAATATGGTTAAAATTATTGTCATCTACCACTTGGTAATGCACCACATTTGGTAACTTTTTTTTAATTTTTAAAATGTCTTTGATTCCAACAATTAAGTCACCTTTAGCCGCAAATAAAGCTACCTTCGTAGTAATTTTCTTTAAGTCGTAAGCAGGAGGTCTTATCGTGCCGTACACAGCTAAGTTTTTTGGTCCGTAATCGTACTGCTGAAATCTATGTTGGTAGAAATTACTCCCGTAATGCAAAAGAGTTTTTCTACTAGTCCCGGCTGGGATATGTCCTATAATTGTAGAGGCGAAATCTTGTTCAATATTCTCTGAATTGAAACCAGTTACAAGGCCTATTATATTAAAACAAAATTCGTAACCAGCCTTTCCTTGAGTACACAGTACGTCAATCACCTTCTTAGTAAACGAGTAGTATCCTAAAACCTCTTCAAGATTTAAAATTTTCAGAACTGTACCCAAAACTGGCGATAACTTTAACAGTTCTTTTAATCCTGGTCCAGAATGTTGTAGATAAGTAATGGGTGCTAATGCTATAAAAATTCTAACCTTTTTATTATATTCTGGCCTCTGAGACGCAAATATAAAAAATGCAGAAGTTCCTTCAGAATGCGCAACTACACTTAATTGTTTTACACCAGTTTTCTGTAGGATTAAGTCTATAACCGCCTTGTAGTCATAGATGCCAACTTCATGCATGCTGTATTGCCAGAACTTTCGATCAGTATCAGGGTTTAGTGTTACGTGACGTCGAGAATATCTATTACCTCGGCAATTCATGACCCAAACGTCGAAACCTTTTGAAGCCACCGTATAAACTAACGAAATATTACCCCGAATGAGGAAGTCATCCGATGAAGACAATGCCCCGTGACATACTAGAACCACACTACTTATATTGCCCGGTATACGAAATACTTTAAGTATATATCCATCTTCTGTTATTACGTCGTATTCTTCAGCTGGTTGGATATACTTTTTTGAAAGCCCGCTGAAGTTGAGTAGTCCATCTTCCAAAAATTGTGCATGAAGATTGTTAACCGAATTAACGATATCATTATTCAATGAAAACAGTGCCTGCGGTGTAAACACTAAATTATTGTCGATTTTTGATTGCGTAGCAAATTCAATACATATTGTTAGTAGTAGTATGTAAATTACAAATAACAGTGCGAATATCTTCATTATTACGTGATAAAAAATGGAGTGTATAATGAGGACAATGTCTAAGTCTATAATGTTTATATCGTGGAAGATAAAATGTTTACCCTTCTTTTAATGACTAAATCGTTTGGTAAATTACTACTTAAACTACTTATAAAATAATATTCGTGAATAAGCGACAATAAAATCAGTAAAAATGGTTTTATTTGTATACGAGGTCTGTGTTAAAGAATATTTTGCACCGAAAAGTTCCGAAAACCCAAAAACGAGTGGCATCTGGCCCGTATGGTAGGGCATTATACAGTGGACCCTCGGTAATCCGGTCCTTGTCTAATCCGGACCCCCTGTAATCCGACATCAATCAACCAATTTTCGCTAATGTAGATCGTGCATGATTGAACAGGTTACATATTGTGCTCGACGCGTAGGTATTGTTTCAATTCTGATTGCTTAGTTTGAATTTGACTACGTTTGATAGCGGTGCAGCTTAGCGTTTATTTATTGTGTATTACGTATACGTACCTAGTAATATCGTCACAAGCCCAGAAGACAACATATAGAATCTTATCAGCTGTCTGTAATTTGTCGGATTACAAGGTACTCTTTTGTAAAAAAAAATCCTGGCTGTAGGGGGTCTTAGGCAGTAGGGGGGCTCTATAATCCGACAAATTTAATAGTCCGACACTGCCCTGCAAAACGTTTGTCGAATTACCGGGGGTCCACTGTAATTGTTAAACTACTTTTGAAGTGACTGCCTTTAACCGAACCCTATAAAGCGTTGTTCAGATTTTAACAGTAATTTAGAACACAATTCTTTTGACTTGAAAGCTTTCTAGGAATATCTTGGAAGAGATAAATTCTTGCTAACTATTTTCTGGGTTTAAACCAACTGTACTTACCAGCAGAGTGTTTGAACTGAACTCATAACCCAACATTCCTAGTGTACATTGAGAATCAGTTACTTTGTTGCTGTAACCTAGAAAGTCTTAATCCTAGATATAATAAATTCAATACAGTTAATGTTTTATGATCAATATGTAAAATTCTAATTCCAATTAATTCCACAGTGAAATAATAAACATTTTTTTTTTAAATATATTTTAAAGATTTGGTAAGATTATTACTATTATATCAGTTTATTAACCTGCAAAATGTACCTTTTTAAAGGGTTGTGGTAAACTTATAAAAAGGATTGAATTACTTAGGGATTGCTCTTGTCAGGTACATGTCCGTCGGACAGAGCACATGAGCACGCGACCCCAGGGCGTCCAGCACTTATTTATCAACCTTCCAGTCTCAGTCCGTGGCGACGTTTCTATTGCCTTTTCCTTTCTCTTTTAATACCAAATTATACTTTGCATACTCTCAACCGCACTCAGCACTCAAGGCTGGGAACCTTAAAACACTGGCCTTCAGGCCTGGACAGATCTTAAAAGGTCAGAGAGGGCGAACAATGCCCAGACCCGCTGTGAGTTTAGAAAGTCCAATGCTCAGAGAAGAACAAGTCGGCGGCGAAGCTCACACGCGCTACGCTGAATGTGTGTGACAAATGACTGATAATGTGGATGAAGTATGTGATTTGATGAATGACAGAAGAATAGATATTTGGTGGGCCTTTATTTTATTTTAACCAATATTTCTTTTTTTTTTTACAGTGCTCTAGTGTGGGGTTCATCCGTGAAACATCAACCACAGAAGGTGGGTATCGAACACGTGTTGGCTGACGAGGATGTCGTCCAAATCGTGAAGAAAGTGTAACTGTCATAAGTGTACATAACAGATTATATATTTTTTTGCGAAACAAATAATAACACTTTAATTGTTTTGAGTATTAGAAAAATAGCCGAATTATGTAAGAAACACTTTTTAAGAAATTCTCACATCTGTTGTTAACATAATAAATATGTATTGTATAATATATCAATGTTTAATTATGCTAGATACAAATTTGGGATAGTAGCCAAAACTCTTTTTCCCAAGTGTCTTTTTTCCAAACTACTATGACACGGCTGAGCTTGATTTTCCGTCGATTTGCCGTTAGACTTCCACAACTCAAGTCCTAAGGGATATTGATGTAAAAAAAACCGTTGACTTTAGGACTTCTTCTAACGATTGCCACAAACGTTTGTATGGCAACTGAGACCGACCTAGAAGCCGAAACTAGAAAACTTTACTGCCAAAACATAATTATTACAACGTAATGTACATATTATTTTCATTTTGTTATAACACCACTATAAAATTGCATTTCTTTGGCCAGCATACGATTATTACCAAGTGTTGTCAACCATTTAATTGGCTCGGTGACTGTGTCTGAATGGCTGCCTCGGTGGCACAATGGTAGCGTATGCGACAGCTATTCCTGAGGTCTCAGGTACGATTCCCCGATCAAGTCAAATCTTTGTATGATCAGCAAAAATTTGTTACGAAATTTGGGTAATTTCTATGTGTAATATGTATACATTGACAATGTTAAGTATATATGTATTCGCATCGGTTGTCTAATAGTACCCACAGTACAAGTTTTGCTTAATTTGTGAGTAGATAGCGTTGTGTAAGATGGCTGAAATATTATTTATTTAATTAAAAAAAAAAACTATTTTTCTGGTACTCAAACGTTACTATCGTTGCTATCAAAATGTAAAGAAGCAATAATTTTTTATTCAGTTTTTTACAGTCTTACATCGTCTTGGCATTTGTTTAGCATAAGCAAAAGTTAAATACATGTGTCAAATTAAATTCTAACAACGAATAACTACTGTAGGTACCTACCGAGATTTCTTTTCTAATAAAAACAAGTATAATATGTGTTATGCGTGGTTTCCGAGATGCTTGAACGTTATAAGAGACTCCCTGTAAAATAACTTACATCCTACTTATTCAAAAACTTGTGTGTTCGTTTTTACCTTAAATTTAAAAACTGTCTCCAGGATTCGCTAAAAATGTTTCATTCTAAAGCTAACCTAAAATATTTATTCTGATTGAAACTCATTTTATATTGTAACTGGTAAAATCAGAATTCCCAACTAGAAACTGTTTATTGAAAAACGATAGTGCATATTCTTTTTTTTTATTAACTTGTACAGAATGCTCACTATAAATATACTTAAAATCGAATGTTGTTTTATTTCCAAATCCTAAATACAATGCGTGTAAAAAGATTAATACGGTTTAAGGTTCATTAATGGCTGCACGGATGGTGAAGTTTTTCAAGAAGCGGTCACCTTGCCGTTCCTACTGGGTAGTGTGTGAACTCGATCCCCACATGGGGCAACATTTAGTAAAATCCACAAGTTGCTGCTCTGTGTGCTCTTTGTATTTATTTCATGTATGTATGTCTATAAAGTACACCACGGCTCAAAAAAATAATCCTCGGTTTTCAAGATCACTGGGGAATGTTTGCGTTTAATACACCTCTGCCTACCCTATATATGTATTAAAAGTGTTGCCGAAACAGAGTAAGTAGCAATTAAAAGTAGTTAAAACAATCTACAGTGTTCTACATGTTGGCTAATTTAGAGTTGTATAGCAATACGTCGTAAGACAAGATAACAAAAGATTGTACATAATTCATGTGGAAACTATCGAAATAGCATTTATATATTTTATAGAAGAAGTAACGAAAAAATAAATGAATATTTAAATGTATCGTTCTCTCTTTGTACGTAAAAAGCACACGAAAAAGTTTTCGGAAATATTTCAAAGTAAACTTTGAAAACTATTAATTTAGTTATAATATAATTTATTTATCTATTCACTACTTCATGTTGCCTAGAAGTTGCTCTGTTTCATGGTGTGTTACACTCAAAACCCCAAAACGCCTATTAAAAGAATCAACAGCTCACAACACGTTGTAGGTAGTGCAAAAACGTGCATTTGAAATTCGTGTTGTGGCTACTAAATTATATGACCACAACGCACGGCAGCCATAAAAAACCTCTATGACGCATTTTAAGCATTAGTAGATGTAAGTGTATCACGACGGACACGCTGGATACTTTAAGATTCATCTTTATTTGGTAAGAATTGTCTTTAGCTCGAGTGCAACGATGTATTAAATCATCATCATCATCTCAGCGACAAGACGTCCACTGCTGTACCTGTACTGCCTCTCTCAAGGTTCAGAATTGTGATGAATTAAAACCTTCGTAGAATAGGATAAATGATTGTATCCTAATTAATACCAATGTCCGCTTCATTACAACAAACATCACAAAACGTCTCGGCAAATACAATTAACATAGCTTTTTATTACTATTACGAATTTAAATTAAATATATGGTTTAATTGAGTAGTCTAAAATAGTGACGTCAGAAGTTTTTAATAAGCACATTATTCATACTAATTTGTCGTTTTAACAGATGATAAAAAGTCACGAATTTGATTAAGTTATCATCTGGCTTATTATTTGTAAGTATTTCCTGTTTCTGAGATCAAAGTTGTGTCTCTTGCAAAAGCTTTTTATGATAAACTAGCTTACCCTGCGAACTCTGTTTCGCCTTAGAGGCAATAAATAAGCAAATTTTTTTTTTACTTAAACCCGTTCTAACGGGATAAAAAATATCCTATGTCCGTCTTCTGGTTCTAAGCTACCTGCCCACCAATTTTCAGCTAAATCCGTTCAGCCGTTCTTGAGTTATAAGTGGTGTAACTAACACCACTTTCTTTTATATATATAGATTACAGGTCTTATAAACAAACATTGATCACAGAGAAATGTAAAACAATTTAATTAAACCGCTTTAAATAAAACAGTCCTTGTTCTGAAAGTCAATTATGTTATAAAAAAAAATTGTAGAAAATAAGTTTACTCATCAGCTGGTGGCTATTGCTGTAATATGGTAGCTGGAAAAGAAAAGTAAAAAAAAAACATTATTAATGTAAAACTATATAAAGTATTAGTTGAAATTTGTCACCAAATATCACAATTTGTAAGTCACTAGTGTAAAAGTCTCCCGAGGTGGGCCACGCTTAGAGCTTAAGAATTAGGACACCTAGCGAAGATCTATTTTTGCCCAAATTTAGTCCTAATTTGTGTCCATTATTTTTTTTTTATAAAGCAATGGTGTTTTAGAGAGGAGAGACTAGAATAAAAAGTAGTGCATCGTGAGGAATACTTTTTGATAATTACAAAAATTATGCAAATTATTGGTTTAAACCTCGGGCTGCTTCTGCTAGGGTGACAGATGGCCTCACCTGTCACCCCCAGGCTTGCGTTTACGGAGGACGGAGACCACTTTGTGATCTCCGGTGTTTAAGTCGTATTCGGTACCTGGCCCATTCCCGGTCCCGCCCCGATAAGCATTACCCTGCCAACCTTTATTTTCATGAAATCCTTTTAGGCCAGAACCAAAAACATGTGTAGATAGCTATTGTTACATATTAATCGTGTACGATTAAATATCGTTTTGGGCTTGAAAGAAGTAACATTTAAAGACCTTAATTTATTTTCAATTTGTTTGATGAATATCGGAACAAAACGAATTTTTTAGTAAACCAGCACACTTGCAATAAAAAATCTCATTTTTTAGTTCATCTTTATAACGACTGTTAATTAAGATAATATGATCTCGCAATTTGGAGATAAAAATAAATATAATTAAATTTTAAATGGTTCCAAAGTTCAATTTTACTTCTTCAAAGTTCAATTATACTACGAACTAACTTAAGAATTCCATCAATAAACAATCCTGTTAATTTCAGTTTTCAATTACGAATTAGTCTTTTGTAAGTTGTATCAAAAACAAAAAGGTGGCAGCAATTCTCCTAAAAGTCAACAAAATGCAGAAATTAATGCTACGTTTCGTCATTATTTTACATAATGACGAAACGTAGCATTAAAACCCATTCAATAAGCACAAATAATAACTGTTTTTGTTTTTACTTTACGCTACTTAACCTTTTAGTTGTATCTCAATAAAAAAAATTCGTTTATTTATTTAAATATTGGTGTGTGCTTACGATTTTGATTCAGCAACAAGTTTTAACTAACTAGTGAATAGTTTGTGTCATCAAAATTAGAATCCACGATGGCGGTCAAGACGATAGTCTGGTAAACTGCAAAATTCATAAAGACCATAATAATTTTATTGAGCGTTTGCTACAAAAATTTTTAAAATTCACATCCGTAGATTCGTAGTAGCCTGTCGATAAAAAAAATACTAATTTAGTAACTTAAGTAGGAAAAAACATAGGTAAATAAATTGCTTTTGTTTTATTCCTTTATTTATGCAAGTTTAGTTTATTTGGTTCAGGTAAATTAAGGGTTAAAAACTAAGTTTTTTTACATGATGAACTTCTATAGTTCGTAAAAAAAGGTAGAATTTTTGTAAATAAGTACGCTACACTAACCGCCCAAAAAATTATTTGTTTTGTTTACGCTTTGAGGTTACATCTAAACGAAACGTTTAATCAATTAGATATCTAGCCTTCGTTATAGATATTTTTACAACTAAGAGTCATTTAAGTATGATAAGAATAGTGAACATGAACGTTTCTTAAAAATTAAACCGTAACAGTGCCTAACTTGCAGTAAAATGACATCTTTTGAACAATTGTCATCGACTCAGGTAAATATTTACGTATCTCTTCTGTAAGGTATTTCCATATTACAAATGAAGTATTCATTATTAATAATACTTTTAGTGTTGTTAAAATTATTTGATTCTAAATATAAAGTTCTGACATTGTTTTGCTCTAAAACGGAACTTGTAGTGACATCTACCGAAGACAAATTGAAATCTTTGTAAAGTCTGGTACTTTATGTTTTTGTATTAGTAAGTACAGTTTAGTATAGGTGGCGCTTTGACAGGTTTTATGTTTTCAGAAAATTCGCGCCGCATTGCATCGTGACGTTCAGGCTATTAGTAAAGAAACATGCCATTTTCTTGGTTTGGAAATCTCAAAGTCTGCAATGGAAATTGTCGCAGAACTTGTGTACAAGAAACTATTTATTTATGGGACAGATTTAGAAGCTTTCGCAAAGTTAGTATAAAACTCTTTTGCTATATTTTATACTATTCGTAATTAAATATCTCTGACGATATTTATATCAATCCTTGACAACTTATTTATTATATCTCATTAATGTCATCTGCAGCTACTGTGGTACCATTATTGGTTGAGTGTTTTGGTAATTTCACGACTTTAAACAGTCGGTATAATATGCTTGGGTTGTTTTGAAGTGGTTAGTGTATACGATTACCAACTAAAGGTCTCGGGTTCGATGCCCGGATCGGACCAAAAGTGTTGTTTTTTTTTTAAAAGAAATTCTTTGTCCCCGACCTGGTTTTCATGAGCATCTATGGCCATCGTTATTGAGAAGTCAGTGTCTTCATATGCCTCTCTGTGGTAAAACAAATAATTTTAGGAATAATAAAAACTAGGAAGATGACTACATGATGCCTTAACCCACGGCTCCGCCCTTGTGATAAAGAGTAACAAACATCCATGCATCTTCACAAACTTTTACATTATATAATATTATAAGTAGGAAATTGGATTAACTTTAGCACTCAGTTCTCTAAATTCCATATACTATTTAGAATTTAAATTAGAACCAGAGAAGACCTATTTGGGGTAGTAAAAACTGTAGAAAGTGGGAGAGCCATGCCTCGACTCACTCGAAGTGGTATCAAAGCTCATACCTACTCGCCGTATATAAAATTCTATATGGAAAAAATCTATTTTCTCTTTCAAATATATAAAACACATAACGTGACCAAGTTCGCTCAAGTTTAAGATAATTTCGGCTATGAAAGTAACATTTACCACGACAAACTCTTTAATTTCCGTATTGTTATATTTTTACCATCTCGGGCATATTGTTTATCAGTGGAAACTGGTAAAAGTCATGGACTTTCAATCTCATTAAAAAAAATACTTCTCATTTCATCATGCTTCTCACATTGGCACACAAATTTAAATAACCAAATAACTCAAATTGGTTATTTGATAAACAAGGGCTGAATGAAAAGCACCAGGAACCGACGAAGCAAAAGTCGTGTGTCAGGACCGTAGTAAGTGGAGATAAATTGCCTGCCTACCCCTTTGGGACGTATGCGTGACGTTATATTTGTAGGTATTCAAAAAGAACATGAATCTCTCAAACCTAACTTTAAAATGGTCGACTCTGGTACCTACTTATTTGGCCTTGTACCAACTATCTGAAATCAACTGTCCATTGACCATTTAACTAAATATTACCAGTAGTAGCCAGAATTATTTTCAAATAGAAAATGATACTAGGTAGAAATAAATGAAAAATATTATGTATTTTTCTATGCATTTTCTTTTCTACCAAAGGAGTGCAAGTATTTTATTTTATTTGAGAGTCTGCCAAAGTGGCTCTACTCTGCCTGATGGAAAGCATGAATAGAATTCAAAAGTTGTAGTCACCATAGTCATTGCGAATGCTGACAATGTAGTATGGTGACCCACACTATGGCGGCCTAGTGAAATGCATTTTCACACCCCGCTTTTGGACGTAAAAGGCATGACAGTCATCGTAGCATTGTATAGCACACACTACGACAACTGTCACCCGTGCATCAATGGGCCTCCGGTCTCAAAAGTGTACCCGCTTGCACCACCCGTGACAGGATCTAACATAACTAAACAAAGCGACAATTGTGTCTTTTATTCTATATCACAAGATTGTTTAAGGACGAAATATCCGTTGCATTCTGCTACATTGGACATTATTTTTAATAGTTTACTGTTAATTTTGGAAACTTTTAAAATTTTTGTTAGATACCTTTTTTTTGTTATGGTGGCAAGTCCCTTCGGAGCCAGGAGCATGTGGTGTTTCCACTAAAAACCACCCCGGCGGCTGGTCTCAGTCGTCCTACTCTAAAGGGGATCCGGATCATATTATTTCAGGTCTCTTACAAGATCAACGCCGCGCCTAGTTAGGCCCTATCCTGGAGAAGTTACAGAGGCTTCTCCGCCTGTGTTTGTTACCTACCTACCGATAACAACATTACATTTATATACTACCTAATAAACATATTATATATACATATACATAACAACGTATGACATAGATTTAATAAAAAAAAGTCAGATGTATTTTCACTTATATCAAGATGTGTAACTTAAATGATAAATATTAAGACTAGAGTACAAAGGGGATAGTTTAACTTTTTTTTAATTTGAAGTGTTTTAGACAACAATAGTCCCTATATCACCATAATTATGTATTTTAAAATTATTACTGTATTACGTCACAGACACGCAAAGAGGTCGACGATAAACACTGAAGACGTGAAACTCCTGGTGAGACGATGTCCGTCTTTGGTAAGCGATTTTTATTATATCTGTTGTCTTGCATACTTAAGTTAACACAATAAACATTTCTTTTTAATGAGCCATTAAATTATTTAAAAATAAAACAATTTAATTATTGAAAAAAAAACTTCGCCTGCGTGGAAATGTATGTTTTTATATCTTGCCATACATCCAGCGCCACTACCATTATTGTCATCAATCATCAACAGCTTGTAAGAATCTACTGCTGGACATAGGCCTCTCCTTCGAAAGGAGGTTTATGCCTACTTTACCACACGAGCTAGATAGGTTGGCATTGGGTATGTTTCAAGTACTGGGTGTCGTAATAGCAGCGGTTCCCGGATTCTTCCTATCTCAGGCGCAGAGTGGCACATCGTGTGGTTTTAGTCGGTCCGATTCCGATACACCACCCCGCCGTAAACCCCGGTGGGGTGGCGGCCCGAGGGGGTTTCCACACGTTAAAAAAAATGGGTTTGTTTCAAGTTTTTTTTCTCTTTGCAGTGATATTGCCCTGCCAAGTGAACTTCCTTAGTCAGCTCTTACGACAATCGCGGGATGTATAGGAAGGGCGACACTCTGTATACTTAGTCCATCACCACATGGATAAATAATAAAAAAATCAAACTGCCTCGGTGGCACAGCGGTAGTGAATGCGACTGCTGTGCTTGAGGTCTCGGGTTCGATACGATGCGGTACGTACATAGATACGTACATACATACGTACATAGACACGTACATAGATACGTACGTAGACACGTACATAGATACGTACATACATACGTACATAGATACGTACATAGATACGTACATAGAGACGTACATACATACGTACATACATACGTACATAGATACGTACATAGATACGTACATAGATACGTACATACATACGTACATAGATACGTACATAGATACGTACATAGATACGTACATAGGCACGTACATAGATACGTACATACATACGTACATAGATACGTACATAGATACGTACATAGATACGTACATAGATACGTACATACATACGTACATACATACATACGTACATACATACGTACATATATATGTACATAGATACGTACATACATACGTACATACATACATACGTACATACATACGTACATACGTACATACATACTTACATATATACGTACATATATACGTACATATATACTTACATACATATGTACATACATACTTACATACATACGTATATACATACATACATATATACGTACATACATACTTACATATATACGCCTAATGCTCAAAAATGCTATCCGCAACAGCAAGAACAAATGCTGGTGTGATCTCTTAGAAGAAGTCGAAGGAGACCCGTGTCCAAGGCCGTACAAAATTGTCATGTTGCGACTGAGAAGACAACCACTGTGCTCGCCGTCAGATCCAGAGCTGTTAAAGTTTATTGTCACGGTTCTCTTCCCCCAGCAAATAGAGCAAAATTACACCCCAGAGGAAGATAAAGATGACCTAATACCATTTATCACCCAAGATGAACTCTTAGAAGCTGCCTCGAGAATAGGAAACAGTAAAGCACCCGGATTAAATGGTATTCCGAACATTGCGCTAAAAGCCTCCATTAAAACAGCGCCAGACCTTTTCCTTGACACGTATAACGCCTGTCTCCTAGAAGGCACCTTCCCAAAACGATGGAAACTACAAAGGCCATAAGGAGAATAAACCAATAAATGAACTATCATCTTACCGCCCGTTATGCATGTTGGACAGCGCTGGAAAGGTACTGGAACGTATTGCCCACAGACGTATCGAAACTATGGTTGACACACAACTATCCGAAAACCAGTATGGTTTCTGCAAAGGCCGATCTACGGTAGATGCAATCGATCTAGTGGTCAATACTGCAAAACAAGCAATATCTGGAACCAGATGGAAGGGAGGCACAAAAAAGTATTGTTTGGTCGCAGCCCTGGACATTAAAAATGCCTTCAATTCGGCCAGATGGGATATAATTGGGAAAGGCTGCTTTAAATGTACCGGGCTACTTGTAGAACACAGTGGCGAGCTACTTTACAGATCGAGTCCTTAAGTACGACACTGATATCGGACCCAAGCAGTACAAAGTGACTGAAGGAGTACCACAGGGATCAGTACTGGGTCCCCTACTGTGGATTATTATGTACGACGCATTGTTAAAACAAGTTTCACCAAGAGAAGCACGACTTGTAGCATTCACGGACGATCGGTAGTGATCGCTGCCAAGTACATTGAAAAAATCAACTGGGCATTCGATCAAACGTACGCAGTCATTAGCAACTGGATGGAGCAAGTTGGACTTAAGCTTGCAGAACATAAGACGGAAGCTGTGCTTATTACCCGCAGGAAACAGGTTGAGACAATGACCCTAAGAGTTGGGCGGCACACACTCACGACGCAACCATTCATACGATACCTTGGAATTATGATAGATACGCGTCTTAATTTCAGGAAACATGTGGAATGTGCTGCAGCAAAAGCAACTACAGTAGTTGCTAACCTAGCTCGGTTAATGCCGAACGTCGGAGGACCCAAACAGAAAAGAAGACTTCTGCTGACATCTGTGGTCAGATCAGTGTTGTTGTACGGTGCGGCTGTTTGGTCGGTGGCACTCGCTAGTCCAAAAACCCAGCGTAAAATTGCGTCTGTCTACAGGCTCAGTGCACTTTGAGTCGCTTCGGCGTTCCGTACCGTTTCCGAAGACGCAGCGTGTGTCATTGCGGGCATGCTGCCAGTGGAAATATTGGCTGAGGAATATAGGTCTCTCTACTACATCCGAAAAGTAAGCTCTAACTCAACACCCGCTGAACTGAGGAGTAAAGAGAGAAAAAAGAGTCTACATCGATGGCAGGTGCACTGGGATGCCTCAACTAAAGGGAGATAGACCTACCGGCTTATACCCGAGGTAGAAAAGTGAATAAACCGTAAACACGGAGAGACCACTTATTACCTCACGCAGATGCTCTCAGGACACGGATGCTTCCGAGAATATCTCCATCGTTTCAAGCACGATGATTCCCGAGAGTGCCCCCTTTGCAAGGGCATTAATGAAAACGCGGGGCATGTATTCTTCGTGTGTCCTCGATTCCAAGGAGCACGGGAGAGGTGGAAGACTACACTACAATGTAGAATCCATCCTGAAAATTTAACTTCCGTAATGCTGTCAACAAAGGAGAAATGGGATGCAACTAACACCTATGCTGCAGAAGTGCTAAGAGAACTACGCACCCAAGAGAGAGCTAGATCGACTGGTAGCCAAGCAGCAGGAGCACACAGCAGCTGAGCTGCTAAGTCCTTCCCCCATGATGAAATACCTAACGGTGACCCCATGGGGAGTAAGCAGGCGGCGAAAAAGAGGAGGTTTTTAGTCGGTATAGGTCACTACCAAGACCGAGCCCGAGATACGGGGCGTATAACACCTAAGCTCTTTGATACGTAATAGTAGTTTTCCTCTCTAAACAAAAAAAAAACATACTTACATACATACGTAAGTACATACTTACATACATACGTACATACATACATACATATATACGTACACACGTACATAGATACGTACATACATACGTACATACATACATACATATATACGTACACACGTACATAGATACGTACATACATACGTACATATATACATACGTACATATATACGTACATAGATACGTACATACATACGTACGTACATACATACGTACATACATACGTACATATATACGTACATAAATACTTACATACATACGTACATACATACATACATTCATACGTACATACATACTTACATACACACGTACATACATACTTACATACATACGTACATACATAAATACATACATATATACGTACATAGATACGTACATACATACGTACATACATATATACGTACATATATACGTACGTAGATACGTACATACATACGTACTTACATACATACGTACATACATACGTACTTACATACATACGTACATACATACTTACATACATACGTACGTACATACTTACATACATACATACATACATACATACATATATACGTACACACGTACATACACACGTACATACATACAAATTTAAATTAAATTCAAATTATTAGAAAAACTAAACTTTCCCTTAGCAGAGTCTAGTTAATAACAACAGCGAAATATAGCGTAAAAATTAACAATTTAAACTATACCACCCCACAATTCCACACTTCATTATTCCCAAAGTCCCACTTATAAATCACTAAAAAGCCAACGCACAAATCCCATGAATCGGATTCCACTTATATTAACAACGATTTTATATTTAAATTCGACGTTGAATCTTTAAATAGCGGTGCGATGGAGCCATTTATTTACGCAATTGATGTTTTTGCATACAAATGATATGCCAAATTAACTCTAAATTATAAAACATACATTTGACAAACTAATCGGTGCTGAAATACACTGTTTATTACAACATTCCCAACCGTGCTGTATAATTAAAGCTTACTTTGAAAATATTTCTAGATTATAAGGTAGTAGAGCTATGCTAATTTCAGCACGAGAGAGCCGGCTCGACCGGGGCAGTACTACCCTCCCACAGAAGACCAACCGAAAGCGCCAGCACTCGTGTTGTCTTGTTTCGTTGGTGAGTGTGAGACCGGAGGCCCATTAATGCAGGGGTTACAGTTATCGTGGTAACTGTGTAAGCCTTACACTGTCACGATAACTGTCATGCCTTTTACGTCCTCAAGCGGATTGTGAAAAAGCATCGCACAAGGCTGCCATAATGTGGGTCACCATACTGCATTGTCTGTATTTCCAATGAGTATGGTGTCTTCAACTCTTGGATTCTATTCATGCTTTCCATCAGGTAGAGTAGAGTCACTTTGGCAGGCTCATAATAAAGAAAAAGAGAAGCACGAATGGATCGGCTAGACCGGGGCAGTACTGCCCTCTCACAGAAGATCAGTGTGAAGCGACAGCATTCGCGTTGTCATGTTTCGTTCATGACTATGACTGCAAGACCGGAGGCCCATTGATGCAGAGGTGACAGTTATCATGGTAATAGTGCGAGCACGGCAGCAGCACACACAGCCACGATGACTGTCATGCATTTTACGTCCCCAAGCGGGGCATAAAAACTATCTCACCAGGCCGGCATAGTGTGGGTAACCATACTACATTGTCTGCATTCGCAATGAGTATGGTGACCACAACTCTTGGATTCTATTCATGCTTTCCATCAGGTAGAGTAGAGTGAGTCACTTAAATAAAAAAAAGATTAACTCTGTGAATCTGAATCATTTTGTGATAAAAAGTGGTTTTGAGAAAAATAGTCCTATAATAGTTCAATGCCATTTTAATCAATAGCTCTTCCTATTTTTCCTTGCCCCATTAACTATTCTCACATTAAATATAAAAAATAAATTGTTACAAGTTGTTTCCTTTTTAAGAACACGAACCATCTGAAATCATCCGATTGCAACCATCTTAAAGCTAGCTGCCCAAATATTAAATTTCGCATGTGAAATAAAAACATATTTTCTTTAGAGGAGTACATCATCATCATCATCATCGTCATCATCAACAGCTTTTCAGTCTACAGCTGGACATAATCCTCTCCTTAGAAAGGAGGTTTTAGTCCACTATATCACACTGGCCAGACGAGTTAAAATAGGCTTTGTTTTAAGTTTTTCTTCTCTTCACAGTGCTGGTGTAACTTCTTAAACAAATTAGTAAAGTTTCTCCATTTTAATGCAATAGGTTACTTGTATCAACTCTCAAAATAGGGCCTAGTTATTATTTAATTAAATTGTTTAGCAGATTGCCTGAATCGGTAACTTTCGTAAGATCATGTACTCAATCCACACCTGAGGGCAAGTAGCAACTCTCAATTTAGGTGACATATTTACATATACGATATAAGAGTCTACTAGTGGTCGCCCATTGGTCGAAATTCGACCATAATAAATTTAAATTGTAGGTAACTTAATATACATTATTAAAATATAGTATTCAAACATTATTAATGTTCTACTGTCCAAAACTAAACTACACAGATTTGACCAAGACTGTTATTTGCCAATTTCTTTTTTGAACAAATTATATGAAATTAAAAAGAAGTAAAATAAAGAATACCTATTTAAAAAATGTTTATTAAAACAAAACATGCTATAAGAGGATGCAAAACAAAAAAACATTTTTTATCGCATATTGTAATAATATAATTAATGATTTAAAACTTCTCTGAAAACAATGTCTTTTGTAAAAACTCTTTCATCGTTTGCTAAATGTCCTTGGCCATTATATTCGGATATATAAAACCTTAAACCAGCGAATGAACGAACTCTACTTGCTGCGACATACAATTGCCCATGTGTAAAAACTGGCCGATTTAATAAAACACCAATTTTTTGGACTGTTTTGTCCAATTCCAGTGAAATTTCACGCATTATGTTGTTGTTACATGTTTGACTAATACGTTCTTGTAATCTATAATTAATAGCAGTGTCAACATCATAAAAATATAATTGTGCATAACATGGTGAGCGACCATATGCAGCAGTCATTGGGCCTGATCTGTGATAAAAAACATCATATATTTTGAAATAATACACTCCAGTTGTACCTACCTCAGCAACTTTGGCTTCTGAGCTAACCATAGCAAAACATGAATTATATTTCCTAATTTATTCTAAATAATTTTTTGATTTACTTTTTATTGAAGGTTCATTTGAAGTAAGTCAATGAGTACAATGATTTAAAATATTCATTTTGACTTAAGGGTGGTAATATTGCTTTACCCTTGTGACAACATGAAGTGAATGCAGTTCGGTCGCCTAAAGTCACTTCAAATTTAAAATGTTTCGCATTGCAAAACCTGCACTCTAAATCCATTAATCCACAATCATAACTTAAAAACACATTTAGAATGACATTTAGAGCACATTTAAATGTACGTACTTATCTCTCAAAATCACTTATTTATCCTGAAGTATACACAATTACTGAAATCGTAAACTACATACTACAACTACTAATAATCTATATATTAATACGCGATGCAAAAACTTCCTACACCCTTTTACGAAAATTGCGAGGACGCAGGAGCATAAAATTTGGCACACTTATAGTTTTGCTTTAAACCAGCAATAGCAAATTATATTTTTTTTGTACTCGAATATTGTCATTGCAGATTGCTGCTACAGAACTTTCTTTATGCATATAATGAAAGTCCGTGTACATTTAAATGTATCTTACTGCTACACAACTTATATATATGTATATATTACATAAATTTGTATAAGCGCTCAGTATTTCACGTAGGATTCGTCAAATAAAACTTTTCTGTTTGACATTCAACAATGTCTATAATAAACAAAAGAGACAATTTGACCACAGAGTATGTATACGTGTACAAATACTTGTGTATGTGTGTGTCAAATGCATGCTGGTTTGTGTAATGTTTTATTTATTGATTTAATGTACTTTTTATGCATTATTATTAAAATCTTTTTTTATATTAAATGAGGCAAATAAAACTTTTTTTTTTGATATGTCTATGTCAGTACTCTATGTCTATGGACAAAATGGCGTGTACAAATACATGTGTATGTATATGTGTGTGTGAAATGCATGGTAGTGTGTGTAATGTTTTATTTATTGATTTAATGTACTTTATAAGCATTATTATTGAAAAATATTAGCGTTCTGCACTTCTCCTACACATAAACTATAAGTGTGCCAAATTTTATACTCCTGCGTCCTCGCAATTTTCGTAAAAGGGTGTAAGAAGTTTTTACATCACGTATTAATATATAGATTCATTGGGAGTCATTCCTCAATAACAGTTTAAGTGATACATGATAACTTCAACCTTTACCGAGGACATCATATATGGTACATTATCTCTTATTTTATATAGAAAGTGCAGTTTATAACTAAACGTAAATATATATTTTATCCCAGTAAAGAAAGATTCTATGCGGCTGCAATTCGGCCATAACTTTATTCTGCTAATTCTGCTATATCAACAATATGTATACCAATAAAATAATAAGTAGGCAACTATGTGATGTTTTGTTTTTCAGAAAGCTCACTTGAATGCTATACTCCCCGCTGCTCCTGTGACTAAAGAAAAGAAACGAAAGACAATCACAGCAGCAGTACGACAACCAGAGACACAGACACCGAAAACTAAAGAGACTAAAATTCAAACTACTAATAAGGAAGGTGACCTTCAAACTTCCAAAGAGATTGATTCCGGTGTTCATGGTGCAGCAGTGAAACAAGACGTTCAGAAAGAAGACGGAGTAAATGAAGACGAAAGTATGGATTTGATCGATTTAACTTTTGATTAAATTTTTTGATATTAAATTGAACTGTTTTATTATATATATTTATAAAGACAACGCCCGCTCTAGGAATAAGCCCTGTGTCGCAGGGGTCTTTACAAATATACATTAAACAGACACAAAGAACACCCAAACTTAGACCAACAGTTTATGAATCACACAAAGTGTGGTTCCATGTGGGGCTTGAGACCACAACACTCAGCGCAGTAGCGCGGCGTGGCGACCGCTTAAACCACTGGGCCCACCGTGCAGTCATATTTATTATATATATCGTCATTATCATCATCATCAACAACCTAACTGTCTACTGTTGGACATAGTCCTCTCTCTACATATGATATACTGTACATACCGTTATATTAAGTAAGCAGATTGATGAATAATATTTAGTACCAGAAAAAATCATATTATAAGTTGTACTGAGATCTAACTGTTATAAGACTGTTTATTCTTTCAAAACTAAATTCGAGTAAAGACACTAACTCAAATATTAGTCGGTTGGTGATTAAATTACCTTTACGATGACCCTTTTAAGTGTTTACTAAACTAGCGCGTTTCTAATCGCAAGTAAATTTAGCTCAGTTCCTACTACCTTAGCAGTATCCATTAGGTGATATAAATCATATCAGAACGACCAGTCTGTAGTTTAGGGCATTCTGCTATGCTTGTAGCAAATATCAGAACTATATATCTATAAGGTGGACCACGAATTAGTTAGCATCTGAAAAAAATCTTATAAAAAGTTAATTGGATGAACGTTATTTTTTAAAAAAGACATCGTTTCGACGTTTACACTCTTCGAAGCGAGCACCAAAATTTTCCAATACTCGTCGGCAAAGAGACGAGATCGTTGACATCTCTTCGCTGATTTTTTCTTTTAGTTGACGTAGTGTATTTGGTTTATTGATGTAGACACGATTTTTCAAATAACCCCATAAAAAGAAGTCTGCTGGGGATATATCTATACTTTCTAACTATCGTAAAGATGTCAAATTTTGAATCTTGAAATAATACATATGTAACACCACACTGTATAGGATATATGTAATTAAATTATGCATAAATAGGTCCCTAGTTAAGCACTACATACAGTATATCATACAGCGATCTTATGGCGACTGAAATGAGCAAAGCAAAACACAGGTCTGCCGCGGGTCGCGTTGGCGCTCGCCAAAAAACTCGTTATAACGAAACACAATTACCATAGGATTAGAAAATATGTGGAGTAGACAATTATATAAACTGTATTGTAGTTATTTTGGTGGTTTTTTCTACAAAAATAATAGTGATAGCCATACATAATACATTGATGGAGAATGAATTTTAAACTACATATAAAGAACTTTTGTTTTGTATATGTACTATATTGTAAAGTGTCTCTAACCAACTTTATGTAGCGGGTTTTGCTGCCAGCATTTTGTGAGCACAAAAAAAAAAGAATTGATTTTAAGAATAGTAATAAGACAAATATAAGAGTTTAAAAACCTGGTAAAAGTTGCGGCAAGCTAATGGATGCTGGCAGCCCAATATCAGTTGTTGTAAAAAACCTTGGGCTAGACCTGTGCACAGCTAGGATGTCATAATAACAGCTGTTCCCGGATATATGTATCTCTCAGGCGCAGAGTGGCACACCGTGTGGTTTTAGTAGGTCCGATTCCGACACCCGCCGTAAACCCCGGTGGGGTGACGGCTCGTGGGGGTTTCCAAACGTTAAAAAAAAAAAAAAAACAGTAGCAGTCGTGGGACTGCCGATAGAAGTGAAAACGGAACTATTAAGTTGAGAGTAATTAAAACTATATGCAAAAATTATATGAAATTTTTTATGTTTCATATCTAGCTATATATAATATATAATATCATATATAATATATAATAATAATAAATTTCATATATAATATATAATATCATATTCTCCATAGCTATAGATATACTATTATCATTAGCATGTCGGTGACGCGAACCGAGGATTTTACCCTCTACCAAAACGCTCAACGCGCCTAAAGAAGTTTTCACTTCAAAAAACACTAAGTTTAAATTGGTTAAACAATCGAAAATAATGTAATTAAAAATTAAGTTGAGAGTAATTAGAACTATATGCAAAAATTATAGGAATTTTTTTATGTTTCATATATAGCTATATATAATATATAATATCATATATAAAATATAATAATAATAAATTTCATATATAATATATAATATCATATTCTCCATAGCTATAGATATACTATTATCATTAGCATGTCGGTGACGCGAACCGAGGATTTTACCTTCTACCAAAACGCTCAACGCGCCTAAAGAAGTTTTCACTTCAAAAATATACACAAATGTAAGTATCTCTATTTCATCATTATATATCAATATCACTTTCAAATGGCAAGAGATTTAAATATGTGGGGTACCGTCAGAATGCTTACAAAATTCAAAATGACACTAGCAATGTAATAATTACAAGAATTCATATTCAACTGCATTTTGCATCACACTGCCACGAAACGGAAGCCCAATGATGTAGGGGTGACAGTTGTCGTAGTATGTGTGTGAGCAGTGGAGCGCTCGTGGGGTTACTGTGGGGGTGCCGTGGACCGAACCGTCAGCCGTGTAGACCCGTAGAAACGGTGGTGCCGGTGTCCGCCCGCGGCATAGAGAGGAAGCCTACCACGGCTAACCAACCTGGTAGGCTGCCCCGTCAGGTCGCGCATAATCTGCGGAGTGGCTCGTGCCGGTTGGTGACCGGACGGTGGGGTTCGGCGACCACTTCCGGTGAAAAAGCATCTCACTAGGCCGCCATAGCGTGGGTCGCCATACTGCACTGTCTTCATTCGCAGTGAGTACGGCGACCACCGCTCTTGGATTCCATTCATGCTTTCCATCAGGCAGAATAGAGTCGTTATGGTAGGTTGTAAATAATAATAAAAAAAAAACAATTTGACACAGGTAGATTCATAAAATATTTATATCATATCGACTCCATTTCATTGACTGTTCACGGTAGTTAATTACTCCTATAACGACAGTTAGAGCATAATGAGATTTTTGCAATTCAACAGTAGCACATTACAGGGTGCTGTTTGTCAACCACCCTACCCCTACACCGCTGACCTCCCCGCCAGTGGGGGAAGTTATTAGGTGGCTTTGTTAATGAATTTCATGTTGGGTAAGCATATATATCAGTTAGGTACAGGTATAAATGAATTATGTGTTGCTGAGCCCACGATGTCCGATTGTAGCAACAATGATGAAATTATTTTTTAACAACAATTCCACCGAATCATAATATTACTTTTTTCTTATGTACACAAACCCTACAGAAATTAATTCAATGAACAAAAAATATATTATACTTGTACAAGTGTCGTACTTTGGTAGCAGATTTAAAGTAGTTACACGAGTTAAGTCACTGTCTAAACTTTTAATCATTGTGTAAACTGGTTCTCTGTTAAAGTAATATTAATTAGAATTGCATTCTTCAATAACAAGATTTCTGATTAAATATCCCCAGATCCTCTGATATCCCCTGATATGAAAGCATGAAACAAACATTATTACTTGACACCAAAACTCTACTGAAAATAAAATAAAATAGTTTCTCCAATGTTTCAAGTCAATCTATCGCCGTCCACTGCTGAACGAAGGTCTCCCCAAGGATCACCAACTATCCCGGTCTTGGGCAATTCGCACCCATCTGTTGCTAGCCACCTTCTTCAAGTCGTCGGTTCATCGCGCCGCAGGGCGCCCTACACTACGTTTGCCCAATCGTGGTTTCCACTCTAGCACACTTCGGCTTCAGAGACCATCGGTTCGTCTGGAGAAATGGCCGACTCACTTCCACTTCAGCGTACTGATTCTCCGTGCAATGTCAGTTACTCCCGTTCTCTGTCGAATAACCTCGTTACGAATGTTATCAGCCAGAGAAACACACAGCATCGCACGCTGCACCGTACGCTGAGGTACTTTAAACTTATGGACCAGTCCAATGCTGAGTGTCCGCGTCTCGGCTACGTATGTCATTACGGGTAATCCCCAATGTTTACATTGTGACATTTGAGCAAAAAAGACAAATAACACATACACACATACATAACACACATTAAAATTGGTATAGCCACTAAGTACTGCATGACCGCATGTTTACCATAGAAAATATATAGTCTACATACAGTAAACATTTGCCGATAATTAGGGATTTGAAATAATTAGAACCGGGGCCAATGTTCGCAATGAATACGTACTAGTCTTCGAAGCATACGAGCCACACTCGCAGTGTTTTACATCAACTTGCAGTCCGTGTCTGTTTAATTGAACTACATTTTTATGTATAGTACCCATTTTATTAGTTGTTATGCGCAAATGGTGCTTTTGTTGTTTTAATGAATGTGTACTTCCTAGATGGACGAAGGGTCACTCTCTAAGCTTGCCGTAATGGACTTAAATATTAAATTCCTTTAAGTTTTGGTTCGCCATTAAAGGACGTGTTCCAGTTTAAGTAAACTATAAATAAGTTATTACTGTAGGCAATCGCTTAACTTAGACTGAACTATTTTTACTAAAAAACATTTGATTAAGATTTATTTTGGCAGTTGCTAGAGTTTATTGATGATTATTTCAATGGAACGTCTTGAAGTCAGTTCCGTAAGCGACTATGGCTGCCTATACATACGACTTCTTTACCTCCATTTGAATAAGACTTGCCCACTGTTTTTAAAATTAGGAAAATAATAAATATACCAACTGAATCTAATATACTTAAAATTAGTAAAGTTTACTATTCAAATATGACTGGGAGTTCTCCGAAAACAAATCCATTGTTATAGTTCCCGTCCCATCCTGAAAATTTGATCGTGCACTATGACCTTAACTCGCCCCTGATAGGAGATACCGCCAAGGGTAGTAGGGTGTACCTTGACCCAATTATTTCATATTATTTTATGTTATTTTTACAACGCACAAATTTATGTTATGACAATGCTGTTCATAGATAGATGGCTAAACGAAGAAGGCGCTACAGTACCACGCGTAGTGGCGTTCGTTGTGTTATTTTTCTTTATATTCCATTAATTCACTTTTTATTAAATCATAATTTTGTAATTCAATAAGTTTCCTAGAAGTAAGTCAAATGTTCAAATTTTTACCTAGGAACCAAAGAAATGTAATGTCTTAATTGAAATGTATCAAAGATAATCTTGTATATATATATATATATGTTTAGTGCCTCACGGTGAGATTTATCTTTTCCAATTGTAAGAAATTAGATATGCATAGCAGGAGACATATACACTTTCGAACGACCTACATTATTAGCTAGTAGGTAGGTAGGTACCTATATTATTAGCTAGTATCAACTAATCTGTTCTAATAAGGGGTTATTAACTTAGTTTCGTAATTACTTTTACTAACACAGAATAATACATGTATTAATGTGTCTTTATCTTTTCACACAATTTGACCCGCTTAAAAGACTGTTTTGATCTATTTAGCTTGTCAGTTTTGTTACTTATTTCTTATCAATTCAACCACAACGTGTTATAGGGACACGTGACAGGGTACTGCTAGTAAATTTGTATAATTGATTAAGGTGCTGTGATAAGAGGGTTTTAACGCAGTCGGAAAGAAATATATGTACTAATAGTAGGTGTTAAAAGGTTAATCTTACTTAAAGAATTTAACAACCATATTTAAAATCTTTATATGTATATGACTTCAATTTATCAAGCTAAGTAAACAGCGAATCGGTAACATCCATCAAACTACAAAAGCGAGTGAGAGCGCACTGATCTAGGCTACCTGCGGCTGCGGCTAGGCTACCGAACTGTACTTATACAGTGGGACTGTAGGAGATAGACCTCCGCTGCTCATTAAAATATGTAAATGTTCGTCGAGACATTACGCAGATAGGTGCTTCTGACTTATTGACTGGACCGCACTATGTGACGGGTCCACTCTTTGAAAATATATGTTATGGACTTAATTTCATGTCCAAAAACACTTATCCAATCATTTTTAATACATGTATTAGTAGTTCATGTTTTCTGCATTTATTCATTCGTTCACCTACAGATGGAGACAGACCTACAGACAGATAGTTACGAAACCAACGAAACAACTTTGAATAAGTGATTTTATTTTGTATCGCCCCTATTTTCAGTTTTTACGTGCAATTTTTATTACAAATGAAGTGTAATGCATTATAAATATAAAAATTCACACCTAAAATTTTTAGTGTTAAAATGACACTTGTGACAGCTTTTACAGATATAAGCTAAGGACTAAACATAATTGTAAATAATAATAAAATAAATTGGAAAGAAATGCAATTTCCCCTTTCTACTATAATTAATGTATGACGGTGCATACATACTTTTCAATATATACTTTAATTTCTAGAGGGAACAGCAGAGACGTATCACATTTAATTTCATACTTACTTATGGTATGGGGGCATTGCTATTTCTGTTAAGTGACCACTTTATGAACTGAATGGTAAAATTGATAGGTCTATAGAACGGAGCTTATACTCGTACGTACGGATTTAGGAATGGAAGCAATAGCTTGAATAAGTCAAGAATGCACCTGTGTTGGATGACTAATCAGGGCCAGAAAATACGAATTGAAAAGTTTATTCAGTTACCCTATTCTTGGCGGTCAGAGACGCTGCCTCCACCAGTGCACCATACAGTACAATGGCATTGTATTTAGTCAAGAGACCGGACAAATCATTTTGCCTCTACCCAAGTTGAGCATAAGTCGCCCAAGGGCAGAAGAAGCGCAGACCTGCTTTGGAGCAAGCTGTCGAAAGTGCTCGTTGCTCCTATATCTTCAGAACGGACGAAACACCATCATTCTGCCCCTCGTTTTCGAGCAAGAAGGTCATGACATACGGACGGGGTGTGTACACCGGGCGGTATAGCTTCAGAGGTTTCCACGCTTCTCGGTGCTCTTAATGACACTGGTCCTCTCTGACGTATCCGCGGAGATACACCGCTAGCCATGACACGCAGTTAGGTCATGTGTAGGTCCGCAAACTCCTGGGATCACTACACCACACCTCCTTCTGTAGACAGAAACTATCCAACTGGCCATCGTGGTATAGTAGGCCACCCTTTATGCCTACTTACTGCCTACCTACCTTTATTTTTAGCAGTGGACTATTAAGGACTGTTGACATGATGCAGCAGTACCACCTATTGTGCCTTCCCTCCTCAGTTTTGGTGTTAGCCGGCTGTGTGTGGTATGTGTCAAGTGACTATTATTAATTACTCATCTGTGCATATCGTCATCCTTTAACTGCAGTAGAGAACGCATTACTCGTTTGCGGAGCACCTACCGCGCGCAACTATTTAGTATCATTACAAATGTCGCTCGCCGTGTTCGTGTGTCCATCTGTCTGTGTGCAACCGAGAGCTACCGTTCCTTATTAATAAGGAGTATTGGATGTTTAGTTTATATGGAAAAGGCTTTTGCTAATTGAAGAGGATCTAGAAAATATGTTTTTGTTTTGATGCTGAGGGCAAAATGGCAGTCTAACAGGTGATGGAAGGTGTCTACCGTCGCCAATATCGTTTATTATTCTGTGAGCTCTCCCTCCACCTCCAGTTTTAGAGTAGAGTTTGGCTACGGTAGTCTCACTCTCTTGGTGACAAACAACGAAAGAATAACACTAGTTTTCTTTGAAGTATATTTGTCAATTTTAATTTTAACGTATTAAAATTCGTTTCGAAGTATTGGCGAAAGCAATAAATCGCACTTGAAAATCGTTGACTTTTGAAAAACGACTATGAATTGAATTTGAAATTTGAATGATGTAGATACGCCCTATGTACTTATGTGCCATATGGTATGTATGAAAATCTTTACGATGACAACTTTGTCACACCAACCTCATTTAGTTGGTTGATATTATGATTTTATTTGAATAGACTAAAACCGAAGCTTAAATATTTGAGACAGAAAATAGATTTATTAGACAAAGCTTACTCTATACAATGAGTTATCCGTTCGTTACTAACCCGCTGAGGTAAGCAAGAGTGTTGTTTTGTTCCGTCCTCCGTCCCCGTCATTACGTACCTTTCAGCTCATTACTGGCAACAGATCACTCGCTTAATTTGTGCATTTCCGATCTGCAGATATTCAAATTTCAACCCTAATGACGCACGGGAAATGTTAATAAAATGTTAATGTAACGAAAGCGGTTGTCTCTCTCGCAATAAGTGACAGATTTGCTTGACAGCCACAACCTCGTTTGTTGGTACGTATGAATAAGTCACGATTTTGCTTTTTTGTCGGAGCTAGATAGGTATATTTTAAATGATTGCTTTTAGAACCGGAGCTTTATAACATTTGAAGAATTTAATGAGTTATTTTGTAGAGAGTGAATATTATTTAAGATGTTATTCCAATGGGCTGTTTAATAGACAATTCCTCAGCAATAAAATAAGCAAGACTAAGCAGTAATTGACTATTTTCTGGGTAACAGTCTATCGTAGGTCAAGTGAATGAACTAGTACAAAATACAGTTTAAATAAACTAATTTAAATTATTAACGAAGAAATGAACACACATTAAATACTTCCTAATTTTCAATCTATTAACGCAAGTGTCGGTGAAATGAAACCATTATCATATTTGTCGCGGGACTGTTCACGTATTACATAACGTAGGCTCTTAACCATTAGACTATATAACTACGGCTAAAAGTACGAGGATGTATGCAGCGATGGATGAATGTGGACGAAGAAAGAGGTGTGTCAGGACCGTATGTGGAGATCAATTGTCTCTGTCTACCCCTCCGGGAAATAGATGTGACATTATGTAACTGTGTATTATTTATTTGTGATTTTCTTTATCCCATTGTAACATTTAGATACCTATACTTATAATAGTTGTATAATGAAAAAAAATATCAAATTAAAGCCTTTATGCACATAATGTACAATCGCATACAATTCTTAATCCATTACTACACGGATGATTATATTTACGAAGATTTAAAACGTATCTAATACATTTGTTCAGAAGTCGGTCGTATTTGTTGAGGAGATCTTCAGGTCACAGTAGTCACACATCACCATAACCAATGATGGACAGGATTAAGGTCTGCACCAACATAGATTTTATCTGAGGAGGTAACAAGTTCTTGAGTCGGTGTAACGCCTGTAGGGACCCTGTTAGCCAACTACAGTTGCTATCTACTAATAATCTAATCTATTAAAATGAGATTAAATCTATAATTTTCAAGAATGACTTGTATTATAGAACTAGGATACGAGCAGGTAACTCTGTCTCCGTTTCATGTGGTCACATTTGAAAAAAAAATAGGTGATGGATTTTTCTAACTTTTCGTAACAATGAATCACTCTGAACATCACTTCAACCTCCCTGTGGAGGCTCCTCCTACAATTTAAGAACAGAAGTTTTGGAGTTATGTTGCTATTATGGTCCCGAGACCATATTAATCACAATTTTCAACATAATAACTTACCTGCCGGAACGCCACATTATACCTCAAAGTGTAACGCGGCCTAGAATGCCAGAATGGACTACAATTATCAAGTTATACATAACATCACTAAAGAATGTGTATAGTAGTTATTACTCACTATATTACTATTTCATATTGCGCATAAATTAATGTCTATATCTCCTCGGGCGTCGCACGCAATATTAATAGTTAATTTTAAATGTTTATATGAACAGCAATCGAGAAAAGTTAAGATTCTGTGGTGAAAAAATTTGTTTTAACTTTCCTATGAGGGACGAAGTCGACTTTTCAGGTGAAAATCGTACCCACTATTAATTAGAAGAATTCTCAGTTTAACAGAGTAGTCTAAACAGTTGGTCTCTTTTGTGTTGATAGTATACAAGCTGAAGAGAACGTCAAAGTAGAATCAGATGCCTTCCATTGGTAGAACTCAATAACAGACATTTAAAAAGAATAGTTAGTTATACTATATGGCTTATATCTATTAAATAAACTTGTAATTGATAAGTGAGTACATGTCTTGCTAAAGCCAACGCAAAAGTCACATTGCCTGACATCAGAGTTCCTTGACATTATTAAATTAAGACAAGTAATTAAGAGTAGTAGAAATAATAAAGCTTGTCGAATACATGTTAAGTTATATTAAAATTAAAAAAAAACAATTGTTAAAACGTTTTGTCAGGTGGCTCAGAAAGTTACACGTCAATTTGAAAGATTATGCTTAGGGTTCCCACTTAGAACTTAGGACCCAATTCAACCTCACCTGCAAGTGGTACACCTGTTGATCGACGGAGGAGGCTCTGGCAAACAAAACATCCCGCGGCAATAGGCTCACCATGTTTTACGGGGAACCAAAACATTGGCGAAGAATTTGCATGCCTCTGCCTACCTCTCTGGGGACTAGGCATAATTGTACGTATATTCTAAGAGCATAAGGCGTACATTGTACAGCTGTAACTTCGACTCCTTGAAAGCACAGGAGCTGGGAGTGTATGACATTTTCAATTGACCGATTTTCTGTAAAACTGTGGTGTCACTCCGATCGAGACGGCCCAATTGTGCTTAATCATAGCTATCTCTCATTAAGATCATTAAATTCTCAATAAGCTTAAATTGACTATAAAGCTAATCTTTCGTAACACAAGCGAAAGAAACTTGACATAGTATACATATATTACTGTTGAATTTATATTACGAATTAATTAGCGATAGTTAGTCTAATGGATTCAAAAGTAAAGATAAGTTTAATAAGCCTGAATTTGAATAAGACCCACGCAGTGTACTTGTATACGTAACAGTGGTCTCGGAACAGAATATTCGCCGTTTGAATTATTCATTATAATCAGTGCACTTACCGAGTCCCGTTTTATATAGAATTACTTGTAATTGTGTTAAGAACTTGGAGCGTTGTGGTGCTTACTGTTTCCCAACGTCGTTTGAGAATAATATTTGTTAAAGAAAATAAGAAACTCTCTAACAGTCATCTAAAATCTAACAATGACATTATCTTTAAAAAAATTTCCAGCCGTGGATGTATTTTAGCTGAGACGATGATGATTAAAAGACAGCTTCTGTACTAGGAATATATTTCTGTGTTGCGGTGGGTTTGATTCAGAACAACAATTTGTGAATCACAAAAAGTGATGTCCTGTGTGGGGATCGAACTCACAACACTTATCGCAGTTGGAACCAGCAAGGAGACCGTTTAAACTACTAAAACATGCATGTAGTCCTTGTCCATTGTTTTAATTTGTTTAATTTTCAAATAATTATGTTTTCATTTTTAAGTATGCGTGGATATAATAAAAGTTAATATATCTTTTGTAATGTTAAAATAATAACATTTTACATTCAATGTCCGAATTGGACAATTGAATTGTTTCGAATTTGATGAGACTTTTACGAAGAAAATACTCTACTAATACAGATCAAGCCAAATGTTTGTATGGTCTGCAAATATTTGTTTGGCTATTTTCTATGTAAAGTATGTATGTATTTACAAAAAAAAGTATATAAGTATTCTGTCAGTCAATCTAGTTATCATAGTACAAGCTCTGCTTAATTTGAAAATAGATGGCGTTGTGTGTTAAATGTCCGAAATATTTATATATATTTATATTATTATGTGATATTTAGCCTGTGATATTGCAAGCCTTCTGATAGTTTTATCAGTACAGTCTTATATACATTCTTACGTATTTTCGTTTCCACAAAAGTTTGTACAAGAAAACGATAATGTCGGCGTCAAACCGATTAAAATAATATATTTTAGCATCTTTTATATCACATATGGACGAGGGAAATGAGGTCTTTTTCTAGGTAGTTGTAGCCTAGAAAACAATCCGATGCGATCTGGCACATTACAAGGCTAATATTTTTACCATATTACATACAGTTTTATAACAAAAATACCTGAGAACTCACTAAGTGGAATTTGAATTACTTTGAATTAATTACTTATATTCACATAACAAACTTCTATACGCTTGACTATATATAGCTGTATAAATTGACTAATGCAAACCAAATTATCTTACCATTTAGCCACTTGTCAATAATTTATCAAATTTCAATGGTAATTTTATAGGCTCTAGTTTTGTCTAAACAGATAATATACCAGCATTCAGCACATTGCTTAAAATATTGTTTAAGTTTTGTGTACAATTTCCAAAGTCTAATCTAGTAATAGAAATATAGCCAAACATAACAAATTACTGATACAATCCACTAGTTTCACATTAAAACGTTATGTAGCTGGGCCAAGAATTCATTAACATTTGAATCTAACGTCCCGCGTAAACATGTTACGGGAGTTCTTGGTACCGATGCAACTGGAATTTACTGGTTACGATCCTAACACATGGTTTTAACAAGATGAAGCCACTTGTCATACATCCAATTAATCCCTGCCGGTGGTCAAAAATATGTTTCCGGAAAAGCTGATTTCCAGAGAAGGCGACATTCCATGGCCACCCTGAAGTCCAGATCTATACCCAATAGACTTCCTTTTACGGGGTTATTTGAAGAATCGTGTCTCCATCAATAAACCACATACACTACGTCAACTGAAAGAGAAAATCAGCGAAGAGACGTCGGCGATCTCGCGGTCTCTTTACTGACGTGTATTCGAAAATTTTGGTGCTCGCTTAGAAGAGTGCAAACGTCGAAACGGTGCTTATTTAGACGAAGTAATTTAAAAAAAAACAAAATGTCGACTAATTAGCTTTCTTGTAGATCATTTACGTTGGACATTGTATCTATTTTACAGGGTGTAAATCATGCTGTCTATCGGTTCCATCATCATCATCAACAGGTTTTGATAATCCACTGCTCTCCACCCAAGGATCTCTATAGAGTGGAGGTTTTGGGTTTATATATATAATTAATATTAATATTTAACCTGAATTACTCACTTTTAATGTTAACGTCATTTAAAAATTTAAGAAAATATTTCTGCTCTTAGTGTTGAACTTTAATAATTATTGGTATCAAGCAGTAAATTAAGCAATTAGTTCCCAAACATTATAATGCCCATAAAAAAGAGAAATCCTTACAGTTATCGTTGGCGCTCGCACGCTTATTGGTCAAATCAAATAACGCATGCTTTTCTGACTTCTCGTTACATACTTCCGTCCTGAAATTGTCTGTACTTTCCTGAGAGCTTAGTGTAAGTTTATTTCACATCAACTTGCACTCAATACTTGCAACTTGCAAGCCGTTTTTGGCGTTCTAATTGGTTAAGGTTTTAACGCAGGTCAATCGCAACGCAGGACGTGTCAATAATGTCAAATAAATTTACAGTAGTTGCTCTATAGATTCCAGCGGTTCTCAATCTTTTTTGGTGACGGAACCCTTTTGGAAAGCGAAATACTTGACGGAACCCTATAATAAAACAATAGTTTTTAAAAGTGTATTCTTTATTAATAAGCATAATAAAAGTACAATGTAACAGTTAGTTATTACTTACTTACATAACAAGTATAATAATAGAAGTTATTAAAAAAGAAAAAAAATCTAATGGGAGGTATGAAACTGTTTTTTATTTTTCATCAATTGGTTGATATCAGGTTTGATAGAGGACAGTTGAAGTCTCATATCAGGTTCGGCGTCCAGTCTATTGCGGTATTTTGTTTTCGTAGCTGCATAGGTTGAGAATCCTGTTTCGCACAAATATGTTGTTGGGAACGGGAGAAGAATATTCAGAGCCATTTTGGCAAGCATTGGAGATTCATCACGAATTCTGCACCAAAAATCGTTGAGAGGCGTCGTTTTGAACAGTACCTCCATACTTGTGTCTGATGACATATCTAAAAGAGATTCATATATCTCGTTTGACATACTTTCGGGCTTTTGTAAGTTGGGTAAAAAAGGATTATGAATCCATGAATTCAGTTTCATTTTTGTATTTTGTTCTTCGGGAAAATACTTCTCAAAAGATGCGCGCATCGAAGTGAGATATTTGACCAATTCCTCAAATACATCATCTTGAAACATTTCTGAATCGTTATCGCTAACAAACTCATTGAGTGAGGTAAAGCTTTCTATTTCTCTCTTTCCAACGCAAATAATCCAAAAATCTAATTTTCTTTTGAAGGCAGTTATTTTATCACAGGCCTGGAACACTGTTGTCTGTTTACCTTGCAATGATACATTTAATTCGTTCAGTTTTTGAAAGATATCCGCCATAAAAGACAGTCGGAACAACCAAGTTTTATCATACAAACGGTCTTTCAAATTAAAAGCAGTATCTGAAAGAAACATTTGTAACTCGGCTCTAAGTTCAAATAGCCTTGTTAAAGTTTTACCCCTAGACAGCCATCGCACTTCTGTATGGAGCAGCAGTGTTTTATGTTTGCTGCCATAATCTTCACACAATAATGAGAACAATCGGGATTGTAGTGGTCGTGTTTTGATAAAATTAATTATTTTTACCGCTTCTTCCATAACTAATTTTAGATTTGACGGCATTTGCTTCATCGCAAGTGCTTGTCTATGCAGGATACAATGGCTGGAACTACAATTAGGCGCTTTATTTTTTATTCGTGACACTAGTCCTGCTGTAATACCCGTCATCGCCTTGGCCCCATCTGTACAAATGTCAATGCAATTGTTCCAACTGAGATTATTTTCCCCAAAAAATATATTTATTTTATTAAAAATTTCTTCTCCGGTAGTTTTTGTGGGCAGCGGTGAACACATAAGCATATCTTCTTCCAAAGAACTTTCATATGGATATCTCACGATAACCAGCAAGATAGCCAGACCAGCGACATCAGTAGACTCATCTATTTGCAAGACGAATCGTGTTTCTTGTAGACGTGTAACTAATTCTTGTTTGACGTAGCTTGCCAGATCATGAATTCGCCGTGAAACAGTATCGTTTGATAGCGGCACAGTAGAAACATGCTTTGCAGATTTTTCATCGAGCATACATTTTGTTATGTCTAACACACATGGTTTTATTAAATTCTCAGCGATAGTGTGCGCTTCACCTGCTTGTGCAATGCGATAGCTAACTAAATATGATGCCTCTGTGGCCTTTTCATTGATAGTTTGGGTTACATGCATCATAGTTTTTTGACTTTCCAATAACTGTTCTTTTTTACGTACAAAAAATTCTTTATTTTTGTCTTTAGACTCGGGGTGTACAGTTTCTAAATGCCGGCGCAACTTGGCAGGTGCCATGGAACTATTAGGAAGCAGTTTACTACATAACATGCAGAGAGGTGAGCCGTTGGAATCAACAAATCCGAAATTGATATATGATTCATCATACTTCCTTTTTTTCGCCTTTGAAACCGTGGAACTTGACGTCGTTGCATAATCGTCTGGATCGGTAATTGCTGTATACTCCGCGCGATCTGATTTTGAACATTCGGCTTCGTTAGAAGATGTTGTTGCAACACGTTTAACGCCTGTAAGCCAACGTTCCATTCTTCTTTATTAATAATGTTACATGTCAGGATGGTGGGGTCAAAATAACGCACGATCGTTACTGCGTAAAAGAGTTTAGTCCAAAGAAGAAATGTACAATCAGAATACAGCAGTAGAACACTAAACACTTTGTTTCTAGCAAGTAGGTACTAATCACTCCGAACACTAATCGTCGACTAACTAAGCGTCGAGGCGCGATCGCCGCTTTTATAGTCCTAGCCAGATCTCGAACATTCTCAAAAATACTCGAGTCGGCGCCTTTGATAAATAACAAGCCGAAATAAAAATAGAAATACAAAAAATGCTGTGTAAACAATTTCGACTTTACGTTTTAAAATTAGAGCCGAAAGTAGCTTGTTTACAATTATTGTTAATCTCAGGGGCGGCTTTTATCAAAGGGACTCGCGCGCTTTTATCAAAGGGACTCGCGCTCACAAGTAGATATCCGCGGTGGCGGCATAGTAAAATTGTACGAGGTGACTAAGGTCGGCTGCGCCTCGTGAATCGTGATACGCCGCGTCAGAACGGTCGACCAGAGAGAGGTGTTTGGAATTTTTTCTAAATTCTTGCGGAACCCCTACAGGGATGTCGCGGAACCCTAGGGTTCCGCGGAACACACTTAGAGAATGGCGGCTATAGATTATATAAATCTGGCGAAAAGACTTCACTTCAAGAAGAAACAAGAAGAAGAAAAACTAGAAAGCGATCACAAAAAAAACAGAATGTTGTTAAAATATAAGTTTACATTAAAAGTGAAACGTATTGACTAATTGGGTATTGAGTTCCGATCCAAAGTTAATACGGGAATGTAATCAATCTGATTCCACTCAGCATCGGACGCAACTGGAATTGACATTTTTTGGTCGATGCTTAATTACACTGTGCAACACCAAAAAATTCACTGGGACCCCGAATGGTAATTCGTATTAAGCATACTTAGTGTAATACAGAAAACACATTTATATTTATATATCACATCACAAAAAAGAGATAAGGAGAATCTTGATTTTTTTACTGTCTGCTTCACTTTTTTGAGGGTAGTCATAGAAATATATCTTTTCTTGGTACACAAGTCATCAAGACTTTTAGATTACTCATTAATGTACAAAATGCCGTGTGTTTGTGTTAATTCTTCTGATTTATTTTGTTATGCTTGTGGTGAATTCACTCCTAAAAGTGAAAAAAAGCCCATTTCCCCGTTGTTTGAGAAGTGTTATGAAGATTATTTTAAGACTGCAATTAAAAATCAAGATAAATCGTGGGTGCCTAAAATGTGTTGTTTAAGGTGCTATAAGTATTTGACGGGTTGGCACAAGGGTACTATAAAACAAATGCCTTTTGGTGTACCAATGCAGTGGCGTGAACCCAAAAATCACGTAGACGACTGTTACTTCTGTTTGGCAACATTGAAAGGTTTTTCGAAAAAATCAAAACAGTCGATTAATATTTAACTGACGCTGACACTGACGTCACGTTAGCATATTGCTAACGTGACGTCAGTGTCGATGCCACTACCTCATTCTTCAGACATTCCAGTACCGGTAAGATTTCATAGTTCATCGAGTTCAAGTACGGAAGAAGTCGAAGAAGCAGACCCATCTAGTAGTAAAGACGTATATCCAGCCTCAGACCCATTGAAAAACAGGCATGGTTGGCTTCTGTTGATGTCACAAAAAATTTTCTCGGCAATCACAAATCACCCGATTTCCATGAAAAAATAAAAATAATGCTGGATGCTTATCACATACTAGGATGCAATATGTCACTTAAAATCCATTTTCTACACTCCCATTTAAGTTTTTTTCCAGAAAACATGGGTTCAGTGAGTGATGAACATGGAGAAAGATTTCATCAAGAAATTGCAGAGTATGAGAAGCGTTAGATGGGTAGATGGGAACCAGCTATGCTTGCAGACTACTGTTGAAGCCTCCAGAGGGATACTGTGTCTACTGGTTACAACAGGAAAGCCAATCGTTCAAAAAAAAAAGGTTTTTTTAATGTAGAATAAAAATTTATGTCTCTCCTTTATATAAATTTTGTGAAAATCAATAAATGCCTATCACTACTAAATGTGACGTGATGTAATATTTTTATTTATACACTCCAAATAGTTTTAAGGTGATAAGTCATAATAACATACTGTAAGACGAGTGAAATTTTTTTTTTTCAAATTTGTTGCATAGTGTTATTTACAAAACAGTGAAAAAACACAGTCGAATGACTGACGGATCTGTTGAGTGCGTAACATGGATAGTACTAGTTTGATTCTAGGAAATGTGTTTATTCCTTTCACTTTTTGTAATGGATTTTGACAATTTTATATATTCTAGCTTTCATATTTGTATAAAATTTCCTCAATAGCATGGACAGATTTTTTTTTAAATAACTTTATGTATTTTTGTAGATCAATTTACGGAGCATTTTATCTTAGAGCTTATATAACAGTTTTGTATAATAGATCCGTTTTAGGTTTCAGATTGTTACTGACTTAACAAATTTGAGATTAAATAGGTAACCTTGATAAGTGCCGTAACTTTATTTTATTTTTCTTGCATAAAACCAACCAACCTAAAGCACCAGCATCCGTGCTGTCGTGTTTCGTTGGTGAGTGTGAGATCGACGGCCCATTTATGCAGGGGTGACAGTTATCGTGGTAACTGTGTAAGCCTTACACTGTCATGATGACTGTCATGCCTTTTACGTCCCCAAGTGCGGTGTGAAAGGGCATCTCACTAGGCAGCCATAGTGTGGGTCACCATACTGCATTGTCTCCATTTGCAATGAGTACGGTGACCGCAAGTCTTGGATTTTATTCATGTTTTCCATCAGGCAGAGTAGAGTCACTTTGGCAGCCTATTAATATAGAAAGAAAAAAAAATCCAAACTATTGTAACAAGCCATATCGTTTAAACACTCAGTGAACTGGTGACAGTATAAGACGTGATGTGATGGCACAAGGTGCTGAGGTCATAAGGCAAGAAGGTGGGAAGATGACCTAAAATGACATTAGGATCATTTTTTTAAGGGAGTGGCAGGAGACAGAAAACAAATAATGGAGGGAGTAGGAGGAGGTCTTTGCCGTAAGTCAAACCGAATTAAGGGATAGTTTAAAAAATAAGTAGTCTTAATTTTTGATAAGCTTAACTTTTTTTTAACTTATTTTTATCTAAAAATTTAATTTGAGGCATAATATACAAAAATATAAAAGTTTCGAACATGAAATAAAGACTAAAAATTTTCATTACCTCAATGAGATATTTATTTATTTATTTTTACATAAAAAGTCCTTTAACAAAACACATGAATAAATAAATCAAAGTGAAGCTACATTTGTCAGTGTGATGTGAGCATAAATGAATAATAGTTATTTTATTTTTCGATTGTCCAATGCGGTTCGTCGGAGCCGACTGTCCAAGAATTAATAACGTACGGTACCGGGTTCAAAACCGCGACAATCTGCGCTCTTTTTGAGCGTGCACAAATTTTTTTAATTTTTTTTTTGCCTTGTATTTTTCTATTCAATGCCCGATAGTTTTTTGCGGTCGATGACCGTTGCCGCTTTTATAAAAGCAATGGACTTTTTAAATGGACGCCTGTTCGTGTTGCTTTATATATTTATGAGGTTGTTATTGATTAGTATAAGTAGAGGACGTTTTTCGTTCACGTCTTTAATGTTTATCTGTTTTCTAATAAAAGAGCAGATGATTAGTTGATATCTAATATCAGTGCACGTGTTTCCCTGCCTTTTGCCTTCCTCTTCTTTTAAGCGGGGCGTAAAAAGCATCTCACTAGGCTGCCATAGCGTGAATCACCGTACTGTGTGTCTGAATTCGCAATGAGTTTGGTGCCACGATTCTTGGATTCAAGCTTCCCATCAGGTAGAATAGAGTTACTTTGGTAGGATTTTATGAAAAAAGGGTTACGATTATTTCCCTGAAAAAGATTGTTTCTACCATTAAGACACCTAAAATAGTGGCGTTGGAAAATAATGGTTAAGTTAAATTTAAAAGTATTAAGCTGATTGCTAGCCTGTCGTACCACTTTCTCCGTTTCAATTTATTTTTGTTGATTAGTAGAAAAACTATCTATCGAGCTGATTTCTATGGTATAAAGATAAAAGCAGGTTATGCCAGGTATCTAGATGTAAGCATTTGCCGTAAGATCAGAAGACAGATGTCTCAAAAAAGTTTTAAAAGTAGGGTAGGATACAAAGAAATATGTATTTTTCAGGTTCAAGTCAATTTGTAAATGTCATTTGCTTTTGGATACGAAGTTTGTGATATCTTAGACAGCCTTAGTTCCTTCGGTGTGTCTCGACTACCTTTAGAAAAAACTTCTTATAGCGCTTTGGTGTTCTTAAGATATTCGTCTTTAGCTGATAATAAAAAAATAATTTGGTGAAGAAACATGCACAAACTTGGGTTTACAATGTAGAATAAACTTGCTGACGTAATAATGAATTTATACGAAACCACGTATTTATGAACATGGCCGTGGTACTGTTCGCTGTTCAACTTGAAAATAAGGTAAATGACACCTCCATTTTGACAGTTAAACTAAGTTATTGTTCGCTAAGAGAAAAGTAAAAATAATTAAAATTGCAATTAATTCTAACCTAACATTCTAATTAGTTACATAAATAGAGGTTTTTTCCAATAGAGAATAAAAGTACATGAAAGTATATAACTTAGACAGACGAAAATTACAATCAATTGTAGCGGAACTCATCAACAGTTTAAATAGTCCATTGCTGGACATATATCTCTTCTTAGCAAGGGGGTTTTAGACTGCTATACCACGCTGGTTAGACGGTTGTGAATAGGGCTTATTTCAAGTTTTCTTTCTCTTTGTGGTAATATTTTCCTGAATAATTTGTTACCTTGCCTCTTACGATACCCATGGGATGAATAGGGGTGATGGCTCTATGTATCCTTAATCCGTCACTATACGGTGCGGATTGTAGCGGAGATAGCGGAGATAAATCACAGATAACAGTTACTAACGTCGCCATAGTTATTGCTACTAATTCGAGTTTAAGGATGCAAAAAATGCAATTTTTATATGGTTAACTTATCTCATTCCGAAAGTACGTTGCTCCATGCTCTCAATTATTTATTGTATTGTGTTTATAATCCAAAATTATGAACGGATGTTGCAGCGATTCTTTCCCCGTTGTAACAAGAGTTGTGTGTTTTTTAACGTAATTTCTGCTGTGTCTTATGGATTACCTCATTAACTGATGTGATATTACTATGTAGTATGACTGCACGGTTGGCCTAGTGGCCACGCCGCTCTTTACTGCACTGAGTGTTGTGAGTTCAAACCTCACATGGGAAACACTTTGTGTGATCCACAAATTGTTGTTCTCAGTCTGGGTGTTCTTTATGTTCGTTTTTTGTATCTTTGTTCAGTAGCCCGTGACACAGGATTTATTTCTAGTGTAGGCGTTGTCTTTCTTTTTAAAAAAGAAAAATTATTGCAAAATATAGAAAAATTAGTACAGAAAAATATAAAGTAGCACTGCTGTGTTTATATGGACCAAAAACTGTGAGACGCGTAATGTAACGTAGCGTGCAACGTAATGTAGAATTTAACGTGTAACATTATTCTCATTGTCTTTTTAATAGTACAGCATTTAATCTGCGTAAGTTATTACAAAGTATATTATTAAAATACACACATACAGGTATGCTTATTGATTATTGATATTATAAATTGTTAGTAGTAAGAACTTGTTTCCAATGTGTTTCTAGATAAATGATAATATAAATAGCAACGCATAAACATGTATCAATAATAATTAACTGTATAATATTATCTTTTTTCTTATACGTTTGCTTTACAGTATTAATAGAAAATTCAAATATTTTTAACAGAATCTGAATTCCAACAGCATAAAGTGAAAACAGGATACAATAATTACTGCATTATTGGGAGGTTCATATTGTACAATTTAAACATTATACGCTTTTACTGATGTTACGAAAGCTTATATAGATAACCTAATCTATTTATTTTTAAAAATAAGTTAAATACTGTCATCGTAATCGTCATCATCATCATCATCTCAACCAAAACACGTCCACTGCTGGATTTTCCTCAAGGTTCTCCGCAACAAATTAAATAAAAGAATACAATATCAAATATTATAAGACTCATTACTCTTTAAATAAATAATAAATAGATAAATATTTCGGATATTTGATGCATAACGTCATCTAGTTACAATCTAAGCAGAGCTTGTGCTATGATAACTAGAATGACTGATAGAATACTTATATACCTTTTCGTAAATACATACATATTATACATAGAAAACACTCAAACCTTAAAAAAAATATATGCAGATCATACAAACATTTGGTCCGAACCGGGAATCGAAGCTGAGACCTCAAGCACAGCAGTCGCATTCACTGCCGCTGCGCCACCGGCAGTTTAATATACAAACTGACTGGTGCCTTAAATACCTTCAATACCTTCGTCCTCAACCTCAACCTCCTTCGTCGTTACGTCCTCAAATACCTTCAATATTTGAGGACGTGATTGTATGCGAACATATATCATGTAATAAAATAACATAAAAACGAAATATTAAATAACTTCTTAGTAAACTTCGTACACAGTACACCGAGAGCCCAGTATTTACGCGCACGTGTCTATCAACACAGAATACATAGGTACCTACACTGTACAGCTGTTGCCTATGTAGCGGGATGGAGGGCGAGGGTGGGTGCCGCCGTGCCGCTCGTGACTAGATCAACGTAAACAGTGCGGTGAGCTTAGGGAGTATAATATCCAAATTTCACTTATTTTTTAGAGACATTTCGATAAAAAATAAGCACCTATTTTTTTTATATCAAGTTAACGAGAATCGAGTACCGAGTACTCTCCATAAGTATTGAAGGTATCTCACCAGTCACGCTCTATAAGACCATACGTGTAGATCTACATAACGGTAATGGGTTTTCTCGTGAAACTTAAAGACTGAGCAAGAGAGGTGTGCACTTTAATAAATAAGTTACTGGTAACGTGCTTCAGTTTGACAAAATTTATCATGTTTTTCTATTAATTCCTTGCATTTGTATGTAAGGAAAAAATAATATATATGAAGAATGGGTTTAATAAAACAACGAGCAATTTTTGATACTCGATCAAAATTCCACCTACCTTATCCCGTATTTCAACAGAGATCTGCCGTTTTGATACTCAATCTATTTATGGCGTCCACTGATCGTTGCTTTGTGGTATATTAAAATGTTACCAAAGCTAATTTTTAATGGATATCGTATAGTTTTATAACAGCCTTTCCTACAAACAATTTGCCATGACAGGATCGAAGGGAAATAAGTTGAGTTTACACTTTTCCGCTGTCAATTTAGTTGACGTCAATATCGGTATTGAATTATGATATTTTGCGTTTTAAAAATAAAAAGTTGTGTGTGAAGGGGTTCTAGTGAATGGGCAATTGTATATATATTAAACTTTAAGGTTTGTGTCATGTTTGCACTCGAGAATTTACAGGTATAGTGGAAAAACAGAATTCATTCATTAAATTTGCTTCCGTTAAATGATAAATAATATTTATTTCTGCAAGTGAATCTTGTATAGATATTTTTAGCTATCGGAGTTTACAGCTGAAAGGTATCGGCATTTCCTCTGGGAAGACATACACAGAGACATGCCGAGATAAACCACAGAACTGTATGTTTTTTAAGTCTGGGAACATTGATTAAATAAAAACTAATTACATGTTTAACCTTTTTTTTTTAATAAATGAGGCCACGGTAAAATGTTATTCTTGGTGTAGTATCGGTAAATTGGTCATAATATTTTGTACTTTTTTTTTTAAATGGGCCCTCTACTGTTTTCAAAGATCGATAATGAGAAATCAGATGGGTACATAAAACTGGTGTACAAAATAAGACTTATAACGAAGATGTGCTGTTTCAATGCTGTTTTTTATATAAGAAAAAAAAAATATGTATTTGTTTATTTTAAGAGCCAAAGTAACTCTACTCTGCCTGATGGAAAACATGAATAGAATCCATGAGTTGTGGTCAACATGCTCACTGTGAATGCAGCCAATGCAGTATGGTGACCCACACTATGGTTGCCTAGTAAGATGCTTTTTCATGCCCCGCTTGGGGACTCATCGTAGCAGTGTAAGGCTTACGCCACCACCACATCATTGGCTCAGTTGGATTACGGCCTCGCTTTCACCAACAAAAGATGACAACACGGATGCTGTCGCTATAGGTTGGTCTTCGGGTCAAACGGACTTCTCACAGAAGTGAGAAGTCCGTTTGTGCTGGAATCAGTATGACTCTATTACCTTCTCCATAAAATATATTGTAAAATAATAATATACTATATGATTATATAAGTTTTCAATTCAAATGAAAACATTAATTAAGACCTAATATTAGAAGTTTAGTTCTGTATATGTTCGATAGATGGCGATAGGCATAACTAAAGAAGAGAACCTTTTTAAAATCATCGGTCAAATAAAACGAACACACTTTGAGAATGCACCTCTATTTTAAGTATGAAATTAAATAAATACTTTTATTGACATTGAAGTAAAATGTCGTCCGAAACATAATTATTACTTATGCATTCTCTAAAATGCTCTTGCAGACTTTAGACGCAAACCACATCTGAAGACTGATATCTCGTTAGCGGTAGGGCTAGACTGCAAGTATTTGTACCTTATTTACTCGTATATGTAAAATTTTAAGTTTTCTACAGAATATTTATCACTGTGTTGATGACTTAGACTTCGGTAAACTCCCTCGCTGGAAAGCCTCGAAAGACTTCGTTACCGCAGTTTTTCCGTGGACTTATAGTCTAACCCGGGTCATGGTCTCATTCTGTTCAAATCTCGACGGAAATGAGATCATAATCTATCTGTGCATAACTCTATTGCAACTATAAAGAAGGCATTAAGTGCACACATGATTGATATTTATTAGCATCAAACCCGGACACGCTTGGCTGCGGCTGTGTCTTGCCTTTTTCTTGTTTAAATCGTTGTTTTTATACTTTTATTTATTTTTTAATTTACCTTAAAACATGTGTATAATTAAACGTAATTATATACTATTTAAGTGATCGTTAGATTAGTCCTCGAGTTTAGTGAGCGTAAAACTTCCTGAGGTTAGACAAAAATATTTTATATTAATTTAACTTATAATTCCTAGGTGTAGTCAAAGTAAGGGTATATGTATATCTATTATTGCATATTACTGTTTGTGTCTTTAATTCTGAAGATGGAAGAAAATATTGACATTCAGACACTGATATTCTATATCATACTGTCTTGAGGACATACATTACAAGTCTCAAGTGAGCGATAAGAGCTCATTTAGATGCGACATCTAATTAGTTAGTCCCAGATGCCACACGTCACACTGTCGTCACCAGGTTGCATGATTAAGGTTTTATTTTCTGAGTTGCATATTTTAATGTTATGTGTCACTTCGTCATGTCTTCACTTCCAGAACGTACAATAAGAAATAATACGTTGTAATTGTCATATGCATGTGTAAAACTATTTCCATTTAAAGAAATAACAGATAACTAAATTCTGTGGCGACTTTCGCGTATAATGTTAAAACTTACTTCAACACCATCTAACGTCGAAATTCGGGCAACTATTAATACTTCACCGCGCAAGCAAATTTTTACAGTGATTAGTTTCTATATTTATACTTTTATGATTTCCCGACGTCACCAACATAAAAGAGAAAGAAGACTAAATCAATCAACCTATCGCCGTCCACTGCTAACGAAGATCTTTTTTTTTTTTTTTTTTTTTTAACGTGTGGAAACCCCCTCGGGCTGTCACCCCACCGGGGTTTACGGCGGGGTGGTGTGTCGGAATCGGATCGACTGAAACCACACGGTGCGCCACTCTGCGCCTGAGATAGGATGGATCCGGGAACCGCTGTTATTACGACATCTAGATCCCTCCTTGCTAATGAAGGTCTTCCCCAAGGAACGCCAAACATCCCGGTCTCGGACAATTCGTATCCATCCGTTGCCAGCCACCTTCTTCAAGATTAAGAAGAAGAAACAATTTTTTTTTATTTAAGACTAAAATTAAGCCCAAATTCTAACAATAAAATTAATATGATTTACCTGAACTTCAATGTCGATAAGGACTTGGTTATATAAATGTCAAACTATCAATTGGCGCTGTCAGTAGCTGTAATAAATCTTCTAAAGCAGTCCAGGTACTTAATCAGGTATTAACTATGTGGTTGGCCTTCCTTGTCTTTTAACTTTATATTAAAAGTTTTTCTTATACTAGTTTCTAGTGTAAATGATTTAAATTGTAACATGACGAACATTGTAGTAATTTGGTCTCAAACCGATTGTAGAAATCAATGAAGGTAGTTAGAAATTACTTTAAGGTTCTGATAATATGTAGGTACTCACTATATATAGTTTTAATTATAATATATTGGTAATATCCAGTAATGCAAACAAGAACCCGATCGGCGAGCTGTCGAAGTATAATGTACATAATTTGTGATTTAGAAGGACATTTTGGACTACCTGTTTTTTTTTTGCAAAATATTCTATTCGTATCACCTAAAGACTTAACTTAATATCATCAGGAGCCACTTGGAGAGACAAGGAAGAAAATTTAGACTAAGCCATTAACCATCAGTCTCACTTACGACTTATTCTAAAGTGAAAATATTAAGCAGAATGATGACGACTACAAAGGCAAAAGTAAACTTAATTTACTGGATTTCATTAGATTTTACGCCGGGGAAATGTAATACTTTAAGTTACCTTTGCTCTTCCTAAGTATTTGTGCTTTAACATAGATAGATAGTTACTACTTAATTTGTACACCAGGGTTTACAAGCATACTTAATCTTACTCTTTCATCATTTACTATAATTATAATTAAATTATACTGTAATTGAACTATGATTATGTTATAGACTTCTTAATTATATACATAACCATATATGCTATAGGTAGGTAGGTGCCCTTTGCTGAAGATTTTCATTCAACAGTAAACAATAACAGGCTGATGAAAATGATGAAATACCTATCTCCTAACTCTACAATAGATAACTATTATACAATATCGTTATGACCATGTCGTATACGCTACAACTGCCTCGGTAGCGCAGTGGTAGCGTATGCGACTGCCATGCATGAGGTCTCAATTCAATTCACGGGTCGAACTAAATGTTTGCATGATCTGCAAATATTTTTTTCGGAGCTTGGGTGTTTTCTTTGTATAACATGTATGTATTTACAAATTGGATATGTATTCACATCAGTTGTCTAGTACCTGTGGCGGCTTTTACATTATAACACAAAGTAAATGTACAACGGCGCCATCTAGCGAAGATACATCGAACTACGAATTATGAACGAAACATATGAATGTAATGAACTACAATACTAACTACTAATCCTGTATCGCCATATAGAGATTCGCGTGGCAATTAGCATAAGTACAACATCCCAGCATCAACCGGGGGGCTGTGGCCCGCCAGGCATGATCACCTCGCCTGGTCGGAGGATCCTCCCTTTGTGTCGGAGGGACACATGCCACACGTCCCTCCACAGTACCCATAGTACAAGTTTCGCTTAGTTTGGGACTAGATGGTGTTGTGTGTCAAATGTCCGAAATACTTATGTAGTTATTTACACTGAGTCAATATTCCGTCAATATACTGTTAATCAGGTCTAAAAAAATATTTTGATTTTAAAACTTTTCCATCGATTTACAATATCATGGTTACCCAACACGACGTCCGCCAGTATCTCAGTACAAGTGCATCGAATTAAATTCGCGATTAGCATACGTAATTACAACGCTTATCGTACCCTTAATTGCGCCGTAATGAATCAACTGACGGCCGTATTATACGTATGAGTCTAACGTTTTAGTTCGTAAGTCCTTGGTACTTGAAAGATTACTGTATAACATTACTTGCCTGTCTGCTGGATTCATGTATGAAGAGGCAAATCTTGCTTTTTATACTGTAAACACCTATAACACATCATCGACACCCTCTAACAGCTCACAGCTGGATGTAGGCCTGTCCTTATCAAGCGGGTTTTGGTCTACTATACCACGTTGACCAGACATGTTGGCATAGAGCTTGTTTCAAGTTTATATTCTCTTTGCAGTAATGTTGGCTTTTTGTTTTGTTGACGAGGCGGAAAATCCCGTCGGATCTCCTGCTCCTTTGGGTGCAGGAGTCAGGAGTATGTGGTGTTCCCACTAAAAACCGCCCCGACGGTCGGTCTCTGGCACCCTACTCTGGGGGGGGGGGACCCGGACCATATGATTTCAGGTCCACCCTCAAATTGACACCATGGCCCGTTAGACCTTATCCCGGGGGAAAAAATATTTCTCCCCCACAGTTCTGACGTGGTGCCCCGACTGTAGTGTTCTACCGTTCAGGCCGCCATCCTATCCCCTATCGCAGCAACTATTCTGCCCCCAAAGACCCCTGCCTGTCTGTCTGATTCATATATGAAGAGGTAAATCTTGTTTTTCATACTATAAACACCTCTAACATATCATCAACACCAATACCCTTTAACAGTTCACAACTGGATCTATATCCAGTCTAAGGCTAAGGTGAGGCCTATGCCTCACCTTAGCTCGGGGTTTTGGTCTATTATACCACGTTGGTCAGAGGTATAGGGTGTGTCAAACTTACCTTCTTTTGGTAGTAATGTTGGCTTGCATATTTTCTTCCCTTTGTCACCTTATACAACACCCATGGAAAAAGAACGGGTAGTGACACTGTATTCTTAATCTGTCACCACACGGATAACGAAATTGTTACACCTAAGGGGTAATGAACGATTTTACAGAAGTATTTTTTTTTCAAAATTAGAAACATGAAATAAGAAATAGTCATTTCATGCAAGTCAAAAGCTAGTCTAACATAACTGTCTCGGTGGCGCAGCGTTACTGAATGCGACTGCTGTGCTTGAGGTCTCGGGTTCGATTCCTGGGTCGAACCAAATGTTTGTATGATCTGCAAATATTTATTTCGAAGTTTGAGTGTTTTCTATGTATAATATATATAGGTATTCTATCAGCCAGTCTAGTTATCATAGCACAAGCTCTGCTTAGTTTGAAACTAGATGACGTTGTGTATCAAATGTCTGAAATATTTATTATTATTTATTTATTAACATAACTCATCTAAGTCTTCAGCCTTATTTTGCCGATGAATCTAGAAATATGTACGTCGAAAGTTTGTTAATAGTTTCCAAAAAAATGTGCTTTCACTTTCACACTTCAAGTATTTTTGCAGCTCTCCACACTTTATGTTTGTTACGTAACCTTCAGATTATAAACTATCTAATGCAAATACAATTTTTGAAACTGAATTATTCAGTCGTGAAATTAGCATGATCATACTTACAAACAAAGAATAAGAATGAGGAAAGTGCAGTACAACAGAGACGACTATATTATCATTTAGATCTAGTAATCCTACCTAATAGAAATGAAGTCCAAGTAGTGGTTGAACATGGTTTACGAGTAATTTCTGATTGGTTTCCGTAGGTCGTAGAGCCACGCTGCTTACAGCTACCGGGGCAGTAGTACCCTCTCATAGGAGACCAATCTAAAGTGACAGCATACGTATTGTCTTGTTTCATTGGTAAGAATTAGATCAGAGGCCTATTAACGCAGGAGTGACGCGTAAAGACGCGTAAAAAGCATATCAATAGGCAACCATAGTGTGGGTCAGCTTACTGCATTGCCAGCTGCATTCATGCTTTCCATCAGGCAGAGTAGAGTTACTTTACCAGGCTCTTAAAATAAAGGAAAAAAAACATGTTGACGTTAAATATATATAAGACTATTGTGTTGATTTTATATACTTGTATGTGTCTGTACTGTTTATATAAAATAATATTTTATTAGTAATGTATGTCAACTTCATTATTTTACCTTTGCACCTACCGCATCATGTTTCTACATCACTTAAAGGTTGACTGGGAGAGAATGCCCCATGGCATTAAGTCCGCCTTTGTACAACATGTGCATTAAGTATAAATAAATAAATAAGACCAACGCAATCAACTCATCAATCACTAAAAGAACATTCTCGTCTAGTAATTTTAATCTGAGACTTCATTTGTACATTGATTGAATCAAATGTGACTGTCCACAGATAGAACAAACTACTACCATCAAATTTTGGACAGTCATCTCACTTAGTCTAAGCACCTGTAGGCACTCAGTGATAGAATTAGACTGTTAGCACTAGTGTTGAAAAATAATAGTGATGTGGTTATTAAACTGGTTTATTTTTAATTATTTCAATTCAAACTTAATTATGTCATTATATCGATACGTATCGCGGCTAAATGCTTCTTAATGAAAGTGGAATGTGAGCAAAGAGCTCTTTTAAAAGTGCAATATAAACACCCATTGCCATATCCCACTGATCAGCTGTACGTTGAGGCTAAATTGCTTAAGGTCAGACCACTGTATAGTCTCTTTGCTGCTTTAAGATTTCACAGGACCTCGTTGTCCACTTACACTTACAGCTGCTCCAACTAGAAAATTTACTGAGACAAACTTATATGCCGAAAATCGTTTACCAGAAAATATTTGGTTGCATGTGTCCTTACATTTACACTTAACACAATTACCTATATAATCTAGACTGCAATAAAACAAATCATTTTTTTAAAATATTGAATTAAGACTTAATCATATTTATAAAAAAAATTGGTAAAAACATGAACTTGAACACCACATTCCAACACTTCATCACATCATACCACATCACATTAGACCACATCATATCACACCTTACTAAATTATTAAACCATACCACATCATGACAAAACATCAGATGCCGAAATTTAACAGTATAACATTGTCGATTGTACAATGTAGCCAATGAAAGTGACTAGATCCAAAAACACAGGCAATCCTAGTAACAGTAATTTAGGGCCTCAATTCATATAAATTTCCTTAGTGCCGACGCCTATTGGCGTAGTGGTAGCGAATGTGACTTCTGTGCTTAGGCCTTGGGTTTGGTTCCTGAGTCGGAACAAATGTATACATGATCTGGTAATATTTATTTCGGAGTTTGGGTGTTCTATGTTTAATATATTTGTATTTAAACCAAAACAAAGTGTATTTGTATGTGTATATAAGTTGTCTAGTACCTAAAGTACAAGTTCTGCTTAGTTTGGGACTAGATGACATTATATAAATGTTGTAGAATTTTATTATTATTACATTTGTTTTTAGGAGACAATAAACAGTTTTTATTATTTATAGAACAATTACTGCTAGTGATATTTAAGATACTTCTATTTCATTTCAGGACTACAACAAGCGTCACTATATAATTATTTGTATCCATGTTATTTCTTCAGTCGTAAAATTATTAATTTTAGTAGGTAGAAGAGCCACGCTGATTTCCGCAAGAACGGGCCGGCTCGACCGGATCAGCACTACCCTCTCACAGGACCAACCTAAAGCGACAACATCCGTGCTGTTGTGTTTCATTGTTGAGTGCGAGACCGACAGTTATCGTGGTAAATATGCGAACCTTACACTGTAACGATTACTTTCATGCCTTTTACGTCCCGAAATGAGACATGAAAAAGCATCTCACTAGGCCGCCATAGTGTAGGCCACCATACTACGTTGCCTGTGTTCGCAATGAGTATGGTGATTTCATAATGGATATTATTCATGCTTTCCATCAGGCAGAGTAGAGTCACTTTAGCAAGATCTTAAAAAGAAAAAAAATTGCACTTTGAAATGATCATATCATTCAGTCAACAGAATGTATATATACGTTTCAATCAGAACTCTATGTTGTACTAAAGTATTTTTAATTAGAAGGAAACTGAAATTAGATGAAAGTCATAATACTTTGGAGTGAAGTTGTCTATGCTTATACAGTAAAAACAATTTTTTATTGATAAATACTACACTTTTAACTGAATAGAATGTAAATAGCACTATGTAATTGCTAGGTAGTAGAGCCACGCTGATTTCAACACGAGCGGCCGGCTCGACCGGGTCAGTACTACCCTCCTACAGAAGACCAACCTAAAGCGCCAGTATCCGTGTTATCGTGTTTCGTTGGTGAGTGTGAGACCGGAGGCCCATTGATGCAGGGGTGACAGTTTTCGTGGTAACTGTATAAGCCTTACTCTGTCACGATGACTGTCATGCCTTTTTCGTCTCCAAGCGGGGTGTGAAAAAGCATCTCACAAGGCCACGATAGTGTGGGGGGGTCACCATACTGCATTGCCTGCATTTGCAATGAGTATGGTGACAATAACTCTTGGATTCTATTCATGCTTTCCATCAGGCAGAGTAGAGTCACTTTGGCAGGCTCTTCATGTAGAAAAAAAAAATAAAAAGCAACGATTTTAATGGTAAAGGGCTATTTCATTAGTCTGTAAATAGAGGGGTGTTCTTTCAGTAGTTCTTACCCGAGCTCATGAGGAATTTGATCAGATCGAGAGATTTAAGATTACTGTTTTACTCAATATCTATAATTGCCAGACATATATTTAAACAAATAACATGCTATAACAACCTTGTCGAATGATTTTATGTTCATATTTTATAGTCTAAAATTATATTATTAATTAATTTAAATGTTTAGTTATGAAAAAGGGGACTTTTACGGTTTATACCGTAAATAATTTGATATTATGATTGGCTAGGTGAATGCCACCATCATTTATTATGCAGATAATATTGCAGCTGGTGAGTCGGTGAGTCTTTAGCAATCAGCTAGAACTGAACACATAATTTAATTAACATCACATTTAATTACGAAATCATAATTCTGTTACGGTCAAACCGCAGCGTGATATCATGCTACTGCAGATCGAAACCTAGTAAGTTTGTCGCGTCTATTGGTTAATTTATTTAATTTGTAGCTCTGTATATGCAGTGTTCTAATTGCTCGGGTGCCGTTCGCCCACTTATCATAATGTCTCGCAAATCACGACGCTGCGGGGATAAATCTAGCGTCGATAGGACTTGGTCAATGCACAGGGTTGGATCTTGCATCATACTTAAATAATATATTTTTGGCATCATTGGGCAGACGCGTGAGCCACGATATCTGAGTGCCATTCTCAACTTTAATATATATTAAGAATGAAAAATTTATAGGTTTTATTTGTATTTCGAATCTTGTAAAGAAAAAGAACTCCTTTTTAGCTTCGCTCACGTGATTATTTTAAATTTCATGTTTCTAAATATGACAATCACGAATTTCCATACAATTTTTTATTCTTTATTTCAAAAATTCATTCTTCGTGACTGCTTGTAACATTAAAAGCGTCAACTGCCAATATTTTGTAGCAAAAAGTTTGAACTGCCAGCGGTTTAGTTTCAGGTTCAAGTTACTGAATCAGTTAGAATATTATTACATCTATAGATGAAGTCACACCGTTTTTTTTCTTTTTTTTACGCGCTGAATGCTTTTCGCATTATACTCTCCGGGGTAACGAAGGGCGTGTGTGGGACTCCCGGAGAATCGGTCTACCCACTAAACCCCGCGGCGGCTTACCTCGGCAGTTGGGAGGAGCTCCAGGAACGCATTACCGGCTTCAAGCGTCCTCCCTGCCGTACCTCACAAGTGAGATACATTCCGGGCACCTCATGCATCAGAGCAAGATGCTATCACACCTCTCACTGTTCTACCACAGTGAGAGGCAAAAAAGCGCCCCGTCCTAGACGACACTCCCCGGTCGCACCGGACTGTCACCTGTCTCGGGTCGTTTCCAGCGGTCACATCGACCCAAGATGTGGCCGCAGCGACCCTTAGGCGGCGATAGATGAAGTCACACCTATGTATAATTGCGACAATGTAATGCGGCATATAATGTAGACTTATTTATTATTTTTAATGTTTTTATACAAACCAGATATATAAAATGAACTTGATAGCCCTACAAAATCCAGTTATGCACAAAAATGGTTCTGGCCGCACGCGAATTTCTAACATAAATCGTAAGCGACTCCCCATCGGTCTGCGCGCACGCACCGAGCCAATACTTTATAATGTATCAACATGAAATTATTACACAATCAACGCTATTAGTGATAACATTCAATTTGAATCGCATCATCTCTTGAGTGTTTTTAATTTATTTTGAAGTTGCTGTAATTAAGTTTCTTTATTTCATAGTTATTATAAAATTCTTCGGTTCAGGTAACAGGTATCCTTAAAGACTCGTTAGAACATCTATTTGGAAAAATTGATTAACATAGACATTAAGCTTGTCTTTTACTCATTGTCAAAATAAGGAGCAGAGTCTACAGTACGGCATTTTTTTTAAATTGTTACCTCAAAAATTCCGTCATTTGTAAGTTGATTTTGAATATTTTTTTTGTATTTGCGAATACTTTCAGATTGGTTTTAGTCAACTTAATTAACAAATAATTGCGCTTTCCATAAATTTGATGATTATTAATTCGTAAATTAACGTGATCAATAGAAGTTAGTATGCTATTAAATTGATTGGCGATTCGAACAAGTTCAACGATGGTTCATGAGGTAGCTTTCCCAACAACCTCGTACCGTGATATACTTGCTACGGGTGGAGTATCTTCGTTTTGTGTACTTGTTCTAGTGTTTATTTGACTGTGCTTAGAAGGTAGGTGGCATGCATCTTCATCAATTTAAAACCGAAAACAAACTGTTGATTGTTTTCCGTTCATAACTAAAAATTCATTTAACGTGATTCACATGGAAGTGTTATATGTTAACCTAATATCAATGTCAGAAAATGTTTAGAGCTTATAGAGAATTTAGTAAACGAGTAGCGAAAACTTGTAATTAGGTAGTAGAGCCACGCTGATATCAGCACGAACGGGCCGACTCGACCGGGGCAGTACTATCCTCCCACAGAAGATCAACGTAAAGCGACAGCATCCGTGCTGTCGTGTTTCGTTAGTGAGTGCGAGACCGGAGGCCCATTGATGCAGGGGTGACAGTTGTCGTGGTAACTGTGTACAATACAATGCCACGATGACAGTCATGCCTTTAACGTTTTTATTTATTTATTCTAGCTGACAGTTAATGAAAACGTTTTAGAATAGTTATTACGTTATATTTCATTTAGCCGAATGTGATTTGTTTCTGAAATTCTTATCCAAGTATTCTAAGATTGATTAATCATCATCATCACAGCTTTTAACTGTCCACTGCTGGATATAGTTTCAAGTTTACCTTATTTTTGCAATGATGTTTTCTTGTATATTTTGTTCTTCTATTCACCTCTTACGACACCTGTGGAAAGACACCACATTTTTAATCCGTCACCACACGGAGATTCTTAGATAGCAGAAATATAAATATCTGAGAATTACTCAATTTTAAAGATCTGTTCTAAAAAAAGTTCTAAAAGCTCTGTATACCAAATCTTAGCCTGTGAATACCAAAGTATCATTAGCAAACCTAATGCGGGTGTATCGGGTTTCCACCAAGAAGTTTGGGCTCTAAACCAACCTCATCTGTACGTGGTTCACCTACTGATCGATAAATAAAGCTTATGCAAACAAAACATCCCGATGAGGCAATACGCTCGCCACCGTGGAAACAAAACACTGACGAAAAATTAGTGTTTAATGTACCTCTGCAGTGTGATTTTATGTATGTATACATATATAGCAAGAAGGTAAGTATTTTCCTTTCTTAGAGATAGCAAAGGACATTGCAACAGTTGAAGTCAAAGTGAAATCTGAACAAGAATTTCACTGCACACAGCATCGAATAATAATCTTAAGAAAAGCAGATGTCCGTCCGAGTCCATTTACCTTACATAGTTTATCGATCATAGTACCAGCTCCACGCTATACATGATCAAATATACACTGAGTATCCTTCCTCTGTATTTACGTAGTACATAGCCAACACAAAACACCCACCTTGTACGTTGAGACTAGAAATCTATGCCTACAGAGAGGCTTGGCCGAAAATTATTGGGGGGTCACCTCTCACCCGTTTGAGGGGATGGGGGCAGCCGTCGCCGGCCTGATATGTGACCGGAGAGTCTTGTTCAACAAACGATGACGATGATTTAAGCTCAGGCGTTTTAAGTGTATTACTGGGAGAAATCCGGCTTTTGGGCTTAGGTTTAGATTTGAGTGAGCCTGCTATTATGGGGGGAGGGTTCTCGATTTATGTGTGCCTGTCCATTTGACGGCGTGGCCGTTAGAGTCGGGAGTTGGGACGTCAATAAGTTAGTGCCTGCTTTTATGAGAAAGCCTTTAAATAGGTAAAGCATAGTTACTTTTGAACCTCCAATATTTTTTTATTTTATAAGATATATATTTTATAATATATGTATGGTAAGAAGATTTTATATATGTTTACATATTACGTTTCAGGTTCATAATTTTTGATTACTTGTACTTATATTAATATTGCATTGGCCTTTGATTTGTCGGCTTTTATTTAACATCGTAGCTGCTATCCATTTTTTAGCTAATTAGCTGCTTGCTAACTGAAAATGATAATGGCATTCATCTTGATTGCATATATCTACTAAAGGAGATCGACCACTTTTGTTATCGTTGTCAAGTTAGTTGTGCCTCGTTTTTAAGGTTTAAACTATTTCTGTTTCTATTTTATTACAAATATTCTGGTAACAAAATATTAAGAGTGTTAAAAGATTCTAATTCGTATTGCTTCAGTTTCCTTTCGCTACAACAGTGTAGGATATAATACGAATACATTTGCGTTGAATTATTTCGAATGAGTTTACTCAATAACTATTTATATTTAATTTATGAATTTATAAGTATATATTTGTCAGATGTTTATCAAATCATAATTCCCTACAAATATTTTATGAAGGAATTAAATAATTTGACATTTGACATAATATAGTGTCGTAATTGTTGCTTACTTACATCGTAACCAAAAGTGTGTGTGTAATACCTAAATCCTTACGTATTTAACTTTTAAAAGTGATTGTGAGATGTGATCCAACAGCCATAAAATGGAAACATTTGTTCGTCAATGTGTTTACTGTGCACTTCAACTGCGGCATTAGCGTTGGCTATCATTGTTAGACATCACTAATGTGATCTACAATACTCTGGCTGGTTAGATTTCATCTACACTAGTTTTATTTTAATATTCAGGTCATCGTAGTTGATTTACTGCTAATAAATAGACGATAAAACATAGATATTTGGTAATTATGCTAAAAATTTTACACACTAAGTATTTATAATCGACAATATGTTGTTTGACTTGCGGACCTCCGAACTTTATCAAGGCTTTCCAACGAAAAGTGGCGTGTTGTAAAACATGTGTCTAGTTTTCCTAAATGTATACATATATAAATAAAAATAAATAAATATTTCGGACATTCAATATACAACGCCATTTAGTTTCAAACTAAGCAGAGCTTGTACTATGATAACTAGATTGACTGATGGAATACTTATATACTTTTTTTTGTAAATACATACATTTAATACATAGAAAACACCTAAACTCCGAAACAAATATTTAAAAATCATACAAACATTTGGTACGACCCGGGAATTAAACTCTAAACCTGAAGTATAGCAGTTCACCGAGGTTGTTATATAACAGCAATTTCTTTTTGAGAGACATTTTTGTAGCTATACTAAATTCTATAGTTGCTGGAACATTCCCAGAGATTTATGAGCGAAACAGGACACTGTAGAGGATGACTAGTTACAGAATGTTAGCGTAAATAGAGCTTAACTGTAGTCCACACAATTCATTTCCTAAATTGATTGTATTTAAAAAAAATGTACAAAAAGCAAGTAAAGCTATTGTGTTAATAGTGGTGAAAACCCATCGTACTAAGCTTAGAATGGGCGTTGACTTTAGCGTTGTATTCTTAAAAATTATTTATTTTATTTTATTTTCAACAGTTCCTGCATTACATTTACATGAGGCGAACTTAGTGCCATATGGCATTCTCTACCAGTCAACCTTTAGGCGGTTCAGTAACTGACATGGCAGGTGCACGTATGTCCTTAAGAGAAGCAATGAGTTGGTACTTGGCAACAATCACTTACAATGAATATCTAAAAAAGAAAAGGATATATACATAGATGAAAACACAAATAAATATTTAAACAATAAACATACGAGTATAGTTCAAAATATATAAATAAAATGATTAGACTAAGGTGGTAATCATCAATTATCTAGACTGAAAACAGATGGCGTAGTGGTATGAACGGTGACCACGCCACTTTCTACTGCGCTAAAGTGCTGTGGGTTCATGGGATTGTGTGAGCCACTAATTGCTGTTCTAAGTCTTGGTGTTCTTGGTGTTCCATTCATGTATGTTTGTAAGGTCCCCCGCGACCCAGGAATGTAGGTCTAATAGGGAATTTTTTTTAAATAAAAAGGAAAATGAAAAATAATCCTGTAAACATTAGTAATATATAGAAAACGTATTAAAGTTTCGAAGATCCTAGAGATCAGCGATCCCAAACATGTTATGGAAGTTCTTGGGAACAATGCCACTGAAATTTGCTGGCTACAATCGTAACACATGGTTTCAACAAAATGGAACTGCTTATCACCCGTCCACTGAGTCCCTGCCAGTAGTCAAAGATACATTTCCGGAAAAGCAGATTTCCAGGCGAGGTGACATTCCATGGCTACCAGTCCAGATCTAACCCCAGCAGACTTCTTTTAATAGGCTGCTTGAAGAATTGTGTCTACATCAATAAACCAAATATACTACGTCAACTTAAAGAAAAAATCAGAGAAGAGATGTTGATAATCTCGCGGTTTCTTTGCCGATGAGTATTCAAAAATGATTGTCATATTTCTACCTAAATGTGATAAAAAATGACAAGGTAACCAACCCCATAGCCAAGACGCAAGTGTCTTGTCGATTCTCTTTCTACAATCGCTAATGTCTATATTTTCTGGTATTATTGGCTTATATTTTGCACTGACCACGTGTCTTAGCGTTGTGAGACGTCCCCCCCATACATTTGTCAGTTTACGTTAGTAAAATGGCAATATAGATAAGACGGCAGGACTGATAAAATTTCATGCTAAACGGGTTTATTGAAAAAATTATATAAACTCAAAGCAATTGTCTAAAATTAAAATGATATTATCAGTAAAAATAGTGATGTCCGAATAGAACATTGAATCCTTCCAAAGCGTCCGCAAAAACCAGAGCCTGATTTCGATATTGAATTTTTCTCCAGTTAATCTTGTATTCAAATTTTAATTATATCATTCTAACGTTTGAATAAAAACGAATTCGTTTCATTCCGACGGTGAATAATAATGTACCGGCGAGTCTACTCTCGAATTACACTGGCCACACGTCACACCGACATGTAATGATTAGGAAATCTCAGTGAACAATAACAAGACTACTAAAATTAGAGATATTTTACATATTTTTCGTGATCATTGTTACTTCCATGATCAGTTCCATATGGAACTTTGGAATACTAAAATACACATTTTTTTCGCATGTAATTTTGTTCTGCTTTTATAGTTGACTTAACTTCATTTTTTTTTTATACATATCAAAATCATATGAAGGAAAAGAATACCATAGAGGGTCATCGTAGATGTAATAGATGCCAAAAATATATATTTTTATTTGTTTTAAAATCTTGTCCGTGTGTCTGTTGTGTCAATTTACCTTGCACTTTGAAACTTAGTATTTAAGTTCATTGTTGTCCTGTGTAACATACAGGATAGAAAATATTTGATAAAAGATAATTTCATAAAATCATGCTGTTTTTTGAAACATACGGAGGAAAACGGACACCACCAGCAATTCACTTGCTAATTATTATTTCACAAGAAAATTCTACATTCTTAAAGTGCGTGCGATACATATGTAAAATAATATAGAGCTCGATACGATTAATAAACAAATATACCTATAAAAATGTATTGGTTGTTTTAGAACAGTTACAATAGAGATTTGGATTTAAAACAAATAATTTACTATACATCTACTTTCAAATATATAAATTGATAAATAAGTGTATCACTTACTACTACATGTTTGTACTATTTTTTTTTAGCCTGCAAAAGTGACTCTACTCTGCTTGATGGAAAGCATGAATAGAATCCAAAAGTTGTAGTTACCATACTCATTGCGAATGCTGACAATGCAGTATAGTGACCCACACTGTGGCGGCCTATTTCGGTTTTTTACGCCTCACTTGGGGACGTAGAAGACATGACAGTCATCGTAGCATTGTATTGCACACATTTAACACGACAACTGTCACCCCTGCATTAATGGACCTCTCTCTCGCATTCACCAACGAAACACTACTACTATCCTGTTTGATTGATCAAGATTAACTAAGAAGACTAGGACTAGGATTAAGACTAGGACTAGACTAAAAAGAAGACTATCTAATAGTCATTTTGACTTAAGATTCATACCTATGGCAGCAAGAATACCGACACTCGTACAAACTTCAATTGCTGACGTCAACAAAAACAATCTCAGGTTTGTTTTTAATCCGTATACAACATCACCACTCTAACAGTTTTCTTTGCATATGAATAAGCTGATAAATTTTTCTCTTGGTAGTTTGTCCGAGTTTTCTTTTATTTCTTAGAAATAATAAAAGAACTATTATATTAATGTCAGCTGTAAAAGTAGTAAAAAAGAATTATGAAACAAATGGGACAAAATCGTTTTTAAAGTTACATCAGTTCCATGTGGAGTTTACTTTATGGAATTACTAAGAATAAACTTCCATTTGAAATATATATTTCCACTTCATGGATTCCGTATATGGAGCTGATGGGTTGCAAAAGTTCTATGTGGAATTCGTTGCATAGAAAAACACTATTAGGAATAAACTCCTTTTTGCTGATTTAAATGTTTTCAAATAATTGCTCTGCTAAACAACTTGTTAAAAAAGAAATACAAAAATGTGTTATTTGAGACGCCAAGTCTGAGTTGAAGATCGATTTAAGTTTTTAAATCAAACCTTATTTTAAACTTGGTAGTCTAAAAAAAAAAAAAAAAAAAAAATTATTCAGATATACAAGACAAACAAGCATTAACTAGTCATTCACATAACAGACTCGCATAACGCACATAAATAATTCTAAAATGCAATTATAAGAGGATTTTTGTTCAGGGTGAAAGGTACGATATGCTTTTTTTTTGTATCCCTACGAAATATAGGCTTCGACATTTACTGGTCAGCCAGACGGGAGTGTTAGCATGTAATAACAGAAAACCGGTATTAAGCTTTCTTTCATTGTGTCTCACTAAGCACATGTGGTTATCGGAAGGCCAATTCTAGCCTCTAATTCTGAGGGAAGACAATTAAAGGACAGCGCAGGACCTGTGTCCGCTAAATGTAGTAGGTACTTAGATATCATTATCTTGCCTCTAAATGTGTTTGATACCAAGCGTGGTATCGTTGGACTGGGTGTGTGACACTAGTAGGGATTCAAATAAAACCACTGTGCTCTGTACTATGGGTTCGTAAGACTCCACGGTTTAATTGGCTGTCGCCTTGTACTAAACAACACGTTTTGTTCTCCTACAATTTTGTTCTCCTACAATTTTGTTCTCCTACAATTTTGTTCTCGTCATACAAAATGTTTGTAGGCCTTATAAACTAACACGTGTAAAACAACGATAGTGCGATCTAAGTTTGTAACAGCTCCCTCTAGGGAACGTAACGTAAACTAATATTTTGGTTTCGACTTTGATCGCACTATGCTGTTATTGGTCTCGAACAAAATGAAAATAATTAATTATGCTGGTTTATTACAAATGTTACAATTGTGTGTAATAGTCCCTCTGAGTTATGGAGATCAACAATTAATTCATATCTCTGTATCAGGAAAAGCACTTTTCATGACCTCATATACATATTGAAATCATTCCGTGTGTTTACGCTTAGAATACATTTAGGACATGCAATCACAGCTAGGTTTTACCCATCAACTTTATACGAGTTATGAAGTGAAATAGCGTGAAATGTTCAAAATAACTAAAAAGGTTGTGTGTGAGGTGAATTAAATTCATAGAATGCTTTAGTAATACGTATGAAGTAGCAGTATTTTGTACTGAAACTAGATATTTAAATGCCCGTGTTGGTAAAACTTTATGATTAACTAGTTGATCTGCTCAACTTCGTCAGTCTCCTTTGGTCATTGCTGTGTATGCTGTTATTGGTCTCGCACATACCGCCCACCAAGGACGTTACTGATGGAATGTCCTTCTAAAAATGAACTAAGCATTACAATAAAGTTGCAAAAAAAAATATAAAAGAATTGAACTGTAAACCATAAATACACTATATAAAAATAAGTTGAACTGTATACAAGAAAACCAATTTTATCTAAACATTAACAAATAAAACACGTATTGAGTCGTGTTGTAAACAACAATACAAACTTAATGACTAAAACTTATTCTAGCATATACGTATATAAACATGATTTCATGGATCGCACACCGACATCAATTTAACTTAACATGTGTAAATAATAATAAAATAATTACTTATCCCTTTTGTTGTACAATTCGATAAGTCCATCATCCTTTAGTGAATAAAAGATTACAGTAAAACAAGTCCTATGTAGCAACTGGTAATATGCAAACCTTAGATGTTGGCCTTTTAAATGTTGAAGACTGAGTGCGCACAGTGACTACACGGGTGATACCATCATCACCAGGGTGTTTCTCTAATATGCGACCCATCAACCAACGAGTCGGTGGCAAATTATCTTCCTTTATCAACACAACATCCCCAATTTTAGGTTCGGGAACTTGACAAGACCACTTATAACGATTCATCAAATTACCTAGGTATTCTTGGGACCAACGTTTCCAGAACGACTGTACTATTTTTTGAACTAATTGCCAGCGTGACAAATGACCCATACTTGCATTATCGTATTGTTTATCTGGTACACTTACCAACGGCTCTCCAATTAGGAAATGTCCAGGTGTTAAGGGTGACGGTTCGCCAGGGTCTGTGACGTAAATAACACTCATCGGTCTAGAATTTAGACAAGCTTCAACTTGGTTGAGGAGCGTGGAGATCTCCTCATATGTAAGCGTAGCATCACCAATAATACTTCTCAAATGAAACTTCGTTGACTTTACGCCTGCTTCCCACAGTCCGCCAAAGTTGGGACTATGGGGAGGTATGAAGTGCCATTTTGTTCCACTAGTTGCCAGATGTTCGGCTATTGAAGTCTGAACTGCCTCTAATTGCACAAGCTCTCTACTGGCACCCACAAATGTGGTACCGTTGTCACTATACAAATTGGCGCAGTGCCCTCGCCTAGATGTAAACCTTCTAAAGGCTGCCAAGAAGGCTTGAGAGCTCATATCACTGACCACTTCAAGATGCAAAGCGCGAGTGGCCATGCACACAAAGAGGCAAATATAGCCTTTGTAGGAACGGTGCCCACGACCCTTACTTGTCCTTACATTAATAGGACCCCCATAATCTACTCCGCTGTTCAAAAACGGTCTTGCAGGAGTACAACGAACAGCTGGAAGTGTACCCATCATCTGATTTTTGATACTCGCTCTGTGCCTGATACATGTCACGCACTTGTGAACATGCTGTTTGACCAGACTTCGAACACCTATGATCCAGTAAGCTGTCCTCAAATAGTTCATCATAATCTGAGGACCTCCGTGTAATGTTCTACAATGTGCATCAGCTATGATAAGGCGAGTTAGGTAACTCGAGTGGGGTAGTATAATAGGATGTTTCCAGCTTTCGTCTAACTGTGTATTTTCCAGTCTACCTCTGACCCTTATAATGCCCTTGTCATCAAAATAGGGACAAAGTGATTTTAATAAGCTGGATTTCTTCTGTATATAGCCATTCTCTTGTAATTGTTTGCACTCCACTGTAAATATGTCCATCTGTGTCAATCGTATACAACACTCAAGGGCGGCATCTAACTCTGCCTTTTGTAAATAAGTTTCATGAAATCGTTTGTTTTCTTTTAAGAATCTTCGACAGTATGCCACAACCCTTACAAGTTTGGATAACGTAGAATACCTTTCAAAGAATGAATGATCTGGAACAACTGAAACATGTGCCTTTACGGACTGTTCTAAATTTACTCCAATATTACTTAATTTTTTGTATATAACAATTTTTTCACTCAAAAATGAAGGTCCCTGAAAGCACAAATTATGACCAAGAAATAAGTTTGGCAGCATTCCCCTAGAAGCACAATCTGCTGGGTTGTTCTTGGTCGTAACATGAAACCATTGTGAAGCTTTCATGGTGGTCAAAATTTCGGAGGTTCGATTGGCCACAAATGTCTTCCATCTACTAGGGTGACTATTAATCCAAGCCAATACTACAGTAGAGTCGGTCCATGCTCTGACTTTGTCATTAGAGATATGCAAAACTGCAGCCGTCTCGGCTAGAAGATGTGACAAAAGTACCGCTCCACACAATTCTAATCGCGGAATACTAATTTGTTTTACGGGTGCTACTCTGGTTTTCGCAACTAGTAAGGACACTTGTACTCTTCCTTCTCTATCAGCTATCCGTAAATAAATCACGGCCGAGTAAGCGGTTTTAGAAGCGTCACAAAATCCGTGCAGTTCCAAATCGTCGTTTGAATTTGTACCCAGCCATCGAGATATCCGTACACCACTAAGTAACGACAATTCCTCACGATAAGTACTCCATTCCATTTTCAATTCGTCATTTAGTTCCTCGTCACATCCGACACCTGCCAGCCATAACTTTTGAATGAATACCTTAGCTAAGACCACACTAGGAGCCAACCAACCTAATGGATCAAATAATCGGGCTATGGCTGAAATAACTGACCTCTTGGTTATAGATGTTGTCGAAGGTGGGAGATTCACCAAATACTGAAAAGTGTCTGTGTTGCGGCACCAGGTAAGGCCTAATATTTTAATTGTACTATCTATTTTTATTTCTAATGCTTTTTTTGTCCCTGTATTCTATTTGATTGTCCTTGATGTATTCCTTTGTGTGATTGGTATTTACCTTTGTTCTTGTTTGATCTCGTTGTCCTTTAGTAATATGTTCTATTGATCTTATTTTATCTACTATTTCCTGACTGTTGCTATTCCACTTTTGTAGTTGAAATCCACCTTTACTTAACAAGCCTGTCATTTGTTTGTATATTTCGAGTCCTGCTTCTACGCTATGACAACCGGTCATTAAATCGTCCATGTAGAAGCTGCTGAAAACTCTGTCCTTAGCTAACGGGAAGTTCTCACCTTCATCATAAGCGATCTGATGCAGGGTTCTAACTGCCTGATATGGTGCTGATGCGGTACCAAAGGTAACGGTCATGAGCTCATAATCAGTAATGTCTTTCTCAGGACTGTCTCGCCAGAGTATGCGCTGAAATATTGCGTCTTCTTCGGCTATCCTGACCTGGCGGTACATTTTGATTATGTCTGCTACAAGGGCTATAGGATGAACTCTCCATCTTAAAACAGTGTGTCTTAAGTCCGACTGTAGTGTAGGTCCTATCATCAGCGTGTCATTGAGTGAGACTCCGTTACTGTTCTTTTCAGATGCATTGAAGACAACGCGAACCTTTGTGGTACTTTTGTCTTCCCGCACAACCGCATGATGAGGTAAGTAGACAGCTACCTCTTTATTTTTGTCCTGCCCTTTTACTGGTCTCATATGTCCTAAACTTAAGTACTCATTCAAAACTTCGGTATAATTATTTTTTAATTGTATGCTATTACTTAGTCTTTTCTCTAATGCCTCGAACCTTTTTTTAGCTATAGTACGTGAATGTCCTGCTTTACAAGGAGGATCTGCATCTCTAAACGGTAATCTGACTAAATATCTTCCATTGCTATCTCTCTTAGTTGTGGTACTATAGAGCTCTTCGCATTTCTTCTCTTCAGGTGTAAGTAATTTCTTTGAACTAATGACCTCTTCAATTTCCCAAAACTTTCTCAAAAGTTCGTCTTCTCGTATCTGAGCATGCATGACATTTATCCTATTTGACGTGTCGTTTTTTTCAGAGTTCACTGTTCCAGATAGTATCCAGCCCAAGGCAGTGTTTTGTGCTATAACATTATTGGAAGGACTTTTTAGCATACCCGACCTAATAATGCAACAGTAAACGTCAGCCCCTAGACTAGCACTATTGATAGTTTGGTTTGCTGTGGTTTGTCTATTCTTCTGTGGATCTTGGCTTAGATGCAGGAGAGAGTGATGACGCTTCTGGCAAAGTTTACAAACTGTTGATTTTTTACAATCACGTACGATGTGATTGCCACCTAAACAGTTGAAACAAATATTGTTTTGCGACACAAACTTGCGCCTAATCTCTATAGGTTCTTTAACGAATCGTTTGCAGAAACAAAGTTTGTGATTTTCTGTGCAAAATTCGCATCTTACCTTCATTGTACTAGTTGCCACCATTGTCTTTGTACTATGAGCGTTCAAACTTACACCACTGACCCGATGAACCGTACCCCTGTTTGAACTTGGCTCTAGACATTCTAGAGCGCGAAAACGATTTTCGATAAAAACTTGAAATTGATTGAAACTCGGCAAGTCGTTATTGGAATCGTTGCAAACACTGAGCTCCCATTGTTTTCGTGTTTCATCATCTAACTTGGAAGTGATTATATGTATGATAATAACATCCCATGTAGTCACATTGATACCTAAATTGGTGAGCGCATTTAAACAATCGCTTGTGGTGTCAAGCAGCTCTTTTAATGATGTTGCTGATTCCACATGCATACGTTTTTGACCAAACAATCTTTTTAAAATACAGTTTGTTAAGTATTTCTTGTTGCTATAACGTTTTTCTAATTGAGTCCAACACTGCATATAATTAGAATCGGTTATTGGCGTATGACGGATCAATTGCTCTGCTTCACCACAAAGATGACTCTTCAAATAATGAAGTTTTTGCACATTGTCCAAAGATTCATTTTTATGAACCAACGACATAAAAAGATCGTGGAAGGTTGTCCACTCTCCATATTTACCCGAAAAAGTCGGTATAGCTATTTTAGGCAACTGTACGAACGTATTAGCAGATTTACAAGTACTAGGATTCTGATCAGTTTGTAGGACTGAATCTTTAACAACAAGTGTTTTATTGAGTGTTGTTTTCAATAAACTTTTGTAAATTATATATATATCCTCTACTTTATCATAAATATCACTTGCCTCAGAGTTTTCTATGTCTTCTAGTTTAAAGTTTTCAAATAATTTAGAATTAATATTTTTAAACATAGCCCAATCTTTTTCTAATAATTCTTGTTTTGTTTCAATATACTCTGAGGTTAATCTATCCTTACCGCTTTTCTTAAAATTAATCAATCCCTTATTTATGACATTATATAAACTTTTCATAAGATTAATTGACCCTTCCATTTTGGAGGTATGTTTAAAAAAAGTAAAATTTAACTTGAAATTAAATTTTTAAACTTAACTTAAGCGGTTCTGAAAAAAAACTACAAGTATCTCAAAATCAACTCTAAAATCTTCTAAGTCTCAATTATTGGTTAAAATTTTACAAGTATTTTAAAATTCTAAAAGTCGGGTAGAAATCGGGCATAGGTTCCCCGTTCCCCCGTTTTTCTTAAATTATTCTAAGTTCTAAATCTACCATGCACACGAGAAATTTTACAAGTCCAAAATATTAACAACAAATTTTTACAAGTCCCAAATTTCTTGCGATTCTTCAAAGTAAATTATTTCATAGAAATAAAGTCTATAATAGTTTAACTTGATTGTTTGAATTTAATTACTGCTCAGAAACTAAATAAAATAAAAATTGTACTCACAAATTCACATTTGACACAAACACTTTGTTGACATCAAAGTAGCGACCTCTGGTGGACACTGGTTGATCTGCAAGCGGCTTCCGGTGAAAGGGTCTGCTAACTTGCTCGTGATGTGTTGCGCTTCGCCTGTGTAGCACTGGATATTGCACGTCCTCTGTGGCGGCAATGTTGAACTAACACGCAGCGGCTGATCTCGCCAACAACGACGACAGACGTAGCTGCCGCTGCTGCGGTGAGCGTGTACTCTAGTGCAGCGATCCACTGCGAGTTACACGAGGGAGGCGACGCCAACGGTGACGCCGTAAAGTAGTCCTTAACCCGGCGCGTAGGACCAATGTTTGATACCAAGCGTGGTATCGTTGGACTGGGTGTGTGACACTAGTAGGGATTCAAATAAAACCACTGTGCACTGTACTATGGGTTCGTAAGACTCCACGGTTTAATTGGCTGTCGCCTTGTACTAAACAACACGTTTTGTTCTCCTACAATTTTGTTCTCCTACAATTTTGTTCTCCTACAATTTTGTTCTCGTCATACAAAATGTTTGTAGGCCTTATAAACTAACACGTGTAAAACAACGATAGTGCGATCTAAGTTTGTAACAGCTCCCTCTAGGGAACGTAACGTAAACTAATATTTTGGTTTCGACTTTGATCGCACTATGCTGTTATTGGTCTCGAACAAAATGAAAATAATTAATTATGCTGGTTTATTACAAATGTTACAATTGTGTGTAATAGTCCCTCTGAGTTATGGAGATCAACAATTAATTCATATCTCTGTATCAGGAAAAGCACTTTTCATGACCTCATATACATATTGAAATCATTCCGTGTGTTTACGCTTAGAATACATTTAGGACATGCAATCACAGCTAGGTTTTACCCATCAACTTTATACGAGTTATGAAGTGAAATAGCGTGAAATGTTCAAAATAACTAAAAAGGTTGTGTGTGAGGTGAATTAAATTCATAGAATGCTTTAGTAATACGTATGAAGTAGCAGTATTTTGTACTGAAACTAGATATTTAAATGCCCGTGTTGGTAAAACTTTATGATTAACTAGTTGATCTGCTCAACTTCGTCAGTCTCCTTTGGTCATTGTGTGACCAATTCGTTTAACTAAAAGGCTATAGTGAGCCAACTTTAGACATATGCTGTCGCAGACTGTCTTTTAGAACTTTTAAAGAGAAACAATTCTGTCATACAACATTTTATGGAAATTTCGACAGTTTACGCAGCGTACGCAATGGAAATTCTCATAAGAATAATATCCCCATTTTCGCAACATTTTTCATTGATACTCCGCTCTTATTAGTCGTAGCGTGAATTTATGTAGCTGATAGCCTTTCTCGATACAAGGGCTATCTAATACGGAGATATTTTTTCAAATCGGACCAGTAGTTACCGAGATTAACCAAAAATCGAACATCTCTTCAGCTTTATAATTGTATAATCAAGAATTAATAATTGTTTTTTTTATATTAGAGTAATGAGTTAACAGGTTATCTGATTGAAAGTAACTACCACCACATGTGAACGCTTGTAGCGACCTTTGCTAGCATTTGAGGTGGTACGCAATTTTCTTGAAGTTTTAATTGGTTTAAAATCTGCATTGTTTCGTTGAATATTTGGATAGATTTGAGAGTAAATGATGAAAAAGTTCCGATTTATGTTTAAGTTCTCAATGATGAACTTGAAAAATTACCTTATGTATATACGGAGGCTTAAGGTAGTAGAACCACGCTGATTTCAGCACAAACAGGCCGGCTCGACCGGGGCAGTACTACCCTCCCATAGAAGACCAACCTAAAGCACCAGCATCCGTGCTGTCGTGTTCGTTCGTGAGTGCGAAACCGGAGGCCCATTGATGCAGGGATGACAGTTATCGTGATAATTATGTGAGGCATACACTGTTACGATGACTGTCATGCCTTTTACATCCCTAAGCGTGGCGTGAAAGGGTATCTCGCTTGGCCGCCATAGTGTGGGTCACCACATTGCACTATCTGCATTTACAGTGAGTAAGGTGACCGCAGCTCCTTGGATTCTATTTATGCTTTCCATCAGGCAGAGTGGAGTCACTTTGGCAGGCTCTTCATATAGAAAAAAAGGCTGTAGTAAGCTTATTTTATGTTACAATTCTGTACTTTAATGTATAGTTGGCCTAGTGATTTAAGCGGTCACCACGCCGCTCCACAAACTCCACATGGGACAACACTTTGTGTGATCCATAAATTGTTGTTCTGAGTCTGGGTGTACTTTGTGTCCATTTCTTGTATGTTTGTAAAGACCCCCGCAACACAGAATTTGTTCCTAGTGAGGGCGTTCTTTTAAAAAAAATCTACTTTAAAATTTTTCTATTTAATCAATTCTTCTATTTCGTCTGGTAAAGTTTAGATTAGATAGTTCTATCTTCAATATCAGACGATATCTTATCTTAGAAGAAACAACTAGCCACGTTGTTCTTGAATACGGAAACTTGACACTACGGGCAGGTATCTTCTTCAAGAGGCTTCTATACTTGTAAAATGAGTTACATTATCTTTCAAATAAAAACTAGCATATAAATATAATATAATATATAAATAAACGGACCTGTTAGCTTAGTGGTTAGTGGCCCCTAACTGCTAAACCGAAGGTGTGTTTATACATATCTTTACCAATATACAGTCTAGGAAGTCAATTTAAGACAATTTACTAATCAATGTTTTAAAGTAACTTTTCCAAACGCGGTAATAGATCAAGAATGAGATTTCAAACCTCCAGTTTGTCATAATTACGTCTACGCATTTGAGTGTTCGAGTATGTTTGATTTATGGACAGTAAAGAAGTAGTTGACCATAAACTAGAATAAACTGTAAGAGCAATATAATAAGTACGAAAATCGCATAAATTAGCGTAGAAAAAGCGTGAGCAATAATTTGAAATATATATATATGCTTACAGACAATAAAGTACATTACTAACACAATCTGTACAAAGGGCACGAGCACTCCCATTTATATAATACTCGTCAATAATAATTTCATTAAAATGTAGATCTAGTTAAAAGCATTTTTTCTGATTAATTTTCAGTCGCGGGCTCGACTCTTCTTTTTTTAATTGAATATCAGGCCACTTTGATGGCGCGACGAGAAAGGGTTGAAAAAAAAGTTCGCCCTCATTTGAATAAAATAACAGCACTCACACTTTGCATTTACGGAGATATTTCAAATTATATCTGGACTCTTTTTTGTTTTAATTTTTTTTTGTTCCTCGTATTTATTTTATTTTTCCATCACCGCTCCCGTCTAATTGAGTTAGGCCTCCAAATCGAAAATGTCGATCGAGTTGTAATTCAATTTATTTTTGTTTCTAATGGAGTTCGGAGCTTTTTATTCTCTTTTTTTTAACTGTGATTTTAAATCATTTGCCTATTGAAGGGTTGGCTCTGTTTACCGATGCAAAGACTTCGCTCGGTTTTTTTACTTGTGTTTGTATAATATATAATTTGTTTACACCACTGTTTTTACCGCGCGAACTGTTTAAAGCAGAAAATGTATCGCAAATAGGCTAAAGTAAATAACATAACTTCTTACTAACTGCAATCGCAAAACTGATAATAATGTGGTAACTATACTTTAGAATAGCCTTTCTTTAAAGTTGTTAATTTAAAAAATTATTTAAAGTAATCTTCTTCTTTGTCTTTTGAAGTCTTTTGAGTATTTTTAAACTACACCCAGAAGAAATAAAACCCATATGGGTAAATACGTATTTACGCATAAATTATTAATAGTCTTTGCCAAAAACAGTTGAATGCTGTTAATACTAGCCGTTTTATAATTATAATTATATCTGTATATAATTATAAAAAATAATTATTTTTAGGTTGTTTACTGATATTTGGGTAGCGCAACGTGAACGGTTAAAGTTTCGTAAAAATAATGTATGAAAGAATTGTTCCTCTTTAAAAATAAAGTGTACTAAAGTGTCCACAACAGCAAATATTTATCTTTGAAAGTCAGCTCCCTATATACGATTCTAGCTTTTGTCTGTGGTTTCGCTCACGTGGAATTAGGTCTGCCACATTAAGTTTCGTAACAGATCATTTTAAATAAATATAATTTTTTTTTGGTAATAAGCATCCTATGTTACTTCTAATACCTCCAAGAACTCGTGTACAAAATTTCAGGACGATCGGTTGAGTAGTTTTCGCGTGAAACCGTAAAAAACAAACTTACATTCGCATTTATAGTATTAGTAGGGATATAGGAAACAGATGAATTTGGCCGGATCAACAAGCTAATATAAAATTTTATCAACACTGGCATTTAAATATCTAGATTTAGCACAGAATAATTTTACTTCATAAGTTACATCTTTAGGTTGCATATTAATAACGTAATATTTTTTACTAACATACCAAAAAAAAAAAAACTAAATACAGATGATGATCTAATGATTTTCTCTTATACAGTAACTTACTGATCTTGGGCAAAGGGGAACACACCACTGACGCAGATTTGGTATTCAGGTCTGTCTTATCATGTCTTATCCTAATCTAGATAGATACTTAAGTAATAAGGCCACAGGTAAATAAAATGGACCTTTATACTTTAGACACAGAATTTTACATATCACTTATGATTTTTATGATAATTTTAGCGCCATGTTTATCATTTTTTTTTATTCTTTCTGCATTATATTGATATGTGGCGGACTTAATGCCATATGACATTTTCTACAAGGCAACCTTTAGGTGGTTCAGTAAGTGACATCGCAGGTGTACGTGTGCTCTTAAGAGAGGCGATAAATTACTACATAAAAACTACGCAAAGCAAAAATCAAAAGATCATTATAGCTTTTAATTTGAAAATCTATTCAAAGAAAAAGCCTTTGTTTTTCAAAATGAGGTCAATTTCCACCTTTGAAACGTCATGCATGTAAGGTAATGAAGATGACATACATACAGTGTATAAGCATTATTATATTAGCGCTCTACATGCTGCAACAATGTCGGTCGGCAACTACTTCAAAGACACTTGTCGCTTATGTTTCGAAATATAGTCTTGATACTTTTAATTAGGAAATGTGTAATTCATCACATAGTTAAGAGTAATCAAACTCAATTTTAGCATGTAGCTTATTCATTCAGAGATTAATTGACTTGAAATTATACATCAATAATATTAGACATCTTTATCTAATAAAGAATTTAAGCATTTTAACTATTATTTGGCAACATAATTACATCAAATAATTTGTTTTTGTGTAAATAGTTACGAATTGATGATAATATTAGCGGGCTATATTTATGCATATACACAAGAAAGCATCGGTAACAAGCCAAGTGTTTAACCCTGTAAAGGACACAATATACATGTTTTTATATACAGAGACTATTAGGTTTGTGATTCACAGACCTATGAAACTATCTCCAGGCAGAAAGTGACAGATTTATAGTTACACCATTACATGGGTAGGCACGTAAAACATACAAAATCATATTTTTACCATTTTCAAAACGTAAAATTATTTCAAATACTTTGATATGTTAAATGTGCAAATGTGCATGTAACCAAATGTTGTGAGATAAGGTACTCGAAAGTCACCAAAAAGCGAAATGGTCTTACTTGGTAAAATACAATACGCTAATGTCAATTACACAAATTCAAGTTCATTGTTAAACTTTAAATAACGTTATTTTTATTTATTTGCCCAGGATCAACTACATTATTTCGCGCTACACTTAGTGAGAGCGTTTAAGAGAGTGAGAAAAGCTCGCCGCCCCGGCCTATTCGTTTCAGCGAGGGCGCCCGCCTACTCTCGTATCCGTTACTGCGAGGAAACATAGATAAGTCGATATTAATTATTTTTTACAGATATTTTTTTCTATTCTTAATTTTTTATTGTAATTCAATTTATAGTCGTGTAGGCTTTAGATGATACTCTTTCAGTAGAAATTGTAGTTAAAGCAATCGTTTCTTCTTTTTTAACTTCTTTGGAATTAGATGAATTTATATGTATATATTTATATTTATTCTTCTCTTCAACAGTGTTATATATGCGTGAGATTATGCGTTGGAGAGTTTCACAGTTACTCTGAAAGTAAGACTTGCTACTTTTAGGTCCCATTCAATCCCATCAATAACTGAAAAGCTCCAGCTATTGGTTACTTCTATATATGCTAATAATGAATGTGAAGATCGAATCCATTTCTGACAAGCAAGAATAAATAAATTTCAATTCAATAGTAACGGGTATAAAAAAATTCTAATGACAGATTATTTCTAAAAGGAACTTTTGTTAAAAGCTGGGGAAAGCGAACACCATCCTACATTATGGTAATTTTCAACTTGGTAATTTGACTACACTTATTGCCTAAAAAAAACTTAACAATACATATCAATAGCACAATATAAGGGATGTGGTCGTGCTTTATCAACCCGATATAACTTGCCAAGAGATTTTATAATTCCTGCGTTTTTGAAGTGAATTCGACTTTTTTTACTAACTCCTACCCTACCTCGGTATTATGAAAGATTTAAAAAAAATGTAGCGGTAGTCACTTTATGAAGTTACTATTGCCGCCCATGAACTTCAGTAAATGTGTCACAAACGTGTTTGAGGTAGGAGTATCTTGTTTCTTATTTTTTAAGTTTCTGAGTTATATTCGTTTCAATATTGGGTGCCAATCTGAGAAGAATCTCGGGGTGAGGCTGAAGTGAGTCTTCACGACGCTAGGGGTCGCCCGGCCCGCCGGACTTGACACTCATTTAAGTAGCATATAATTCAGTTTATTTAGCCGAATTCAATCTTAACGAAGGGTTGTCTGAAGAAAAATGGCATCTAATATAACCATAGCAAAAGTTTGAGCGTGTTGTTTTTTGAGATGAGATTTTTACTCGTGGTAATGAAATTGCAATTAGTTTAATATTCATTATTCTCTGTGATAAGATTGAGTTGATTCTTTTCTGGACTGTTGTTGGCCATAGTAATCAATACACATTACTTTATGTACGTACGAACACATACACAGTCTTAACACACTCTTTTATTGAACTTTAGATGATGTATTATTTAAAAGCGATAAGTATCCTGCATATTACGCACTACGTAATTTAGTGCGTAATATACGTAACATGTTTTACGTATCTTTGTAAGTTTCCTACATAAGACTTACAATAGAATCAAATATTTTAATATTTTATTTACAATATCCGTTTTTTTTTCAATGTATGTGTGGTGACAGATTCACAATATGGAGTGTCATTACACTATTATACCGTGGGTGTCGTAAGAGGTGACTAATGGAGAAATATACATATTACAAAATCACTACAAAGAGAAGGAAAACTTGTAAAAAACCCTTTTTTTTTTTTTTTTTAACGTGTGGAAACCCCCTCGGGCCGTCACCCCACCGGGGCTTACGGCAGGGTGGTGTGTCGGAATCGGACCGACTAAAACCACACGGTGTGCCACTCTGCGCCTGAGATAGGAGGGATCCGGGAACCGCTGCTATTACGACATCCAGATCATCTTCAAGTGTCCAACCTCAACCCTAGCTCCATGGCCCTGTTTGCTTATGTTACTTAAATTTTGTTTTTTTAAATGACAACGCCCGCACTAGTAATAAATCCTGTGTCGCAGGGGACTTTATAAACATACACGAAATGGACACAAGGAACACCTAGATTCAGAATAAAAATTTCTGGATCATACAAAGTGTTGTCCCATGTAGGATTTGAATCCACAACACTCAGCGAAGTGAGTCTATGGCAGTCCTCTATCGCCTTTATCATGGGCCTTCATCATCATCATCACTTTAAAATACGCCATGTGCTATGGGCCTTACGACATCCAGATTCCTCCTAGCGCCTGCCCGCTACCTCGGGCACCATCTGCGGATAAACTCTCTATTTTAGGCGACGTACGGCACACGCGGACGTCGCCTCCTCGCGGCTGGCCATTATAGCGGGTGGAGGGGAAAACCCGTCCCGTCCACCCGCGGCCACACTCAAGGCGGCATGAGGCGCTGGTATGCGCGCCTCCGCCGCCCGGCTCGCCGGCGGCGAATTGAGTCCGAGTGGATATCGTCCTCCCGGGCCTTCTCCGCCGCCTCCTTCCGCGAAATAACATCTTCGCAGAAGGTTGCGACCGCGGTAAAACAACTGTCGCTACCGGCCATGGAGCGTATGACGGCCGGTAGCGAGAGATCTCCTCCAATAACTGCAGTGAGGACCCCACGCTGCGCCGCCCAGGCGGAACAAACCGCTAGCGTGTGCTGAGCCGAGTCCTCACTGCAGTCGCAGTGGTAACAGGCGGGACTCAATTCCCTCCTGGCGACCGAGTGCAGATACTTCCCGAAGCAACCATGCCCGGAAAGGACCTGCGTCAGTTGGAAGGAAAGGATCCCGTGCTGCCGCCCTGCCCACTCGATGATGACCGGCTGGAGAGCCTCCACGAGGGCAAAGCCAGCCCGTGGAGTCTGCAACCGGAACGACCAACGAGCCATCGTGGCTCGACGAGCGGCCTCACGCCACTCGCGTATCTCCTCGGGCGGGGGCCGCATGCCGCTACCCGCCCGGAAGTCAGCCCTCCGCCGATAAACTTCGGCGAGCACTTCCGCCTCCAAATCCCACGGGGGAGTTACGGCCAGGGCGCATGCCGCCTCGATATGGTGCGGTAACCGCGTATGGCTCTAACCGCCAATATCCTCTGAGGGCGCCAGAGGCGAGCCCTATTCTGGGCGGTCAGAGCCGCCGCCCACACCGGTGCACCATACAGCGCCATTGACCGAACAACCCCCGTGTATAGCCGTCTCGTCGCAACGCTGGCTCCACCCAAATTGGGCAAAAGTCGCCCAAGGGCAGAAGCAGCGCCGACCAGCTTTGGAGAAAGCTGTCGGAAGTGCTCGTCGAAGAGCCACCTGCCGTCGAGGATCAGGCCCAGATACTTCATCTGGGCCTGAACCGGTACGAGGACCGAATTGACAACGATAGAGGCACCGGGAGGTGGACTACGACGGGGCCCATGAAACAAAAGGGCTTCCGTCTTATCTAGGGCCACCCGTAAACCCAGCGCCTCAATGCGCCCGACCACCAAAGAGACTCCCACGGTGGCCAGGCGCGCCGCCACTTGAAAGTTCGCCCCCCGGGCCGTGACCAATGTGTCATCAGCGTAACAAATTACGCCCAGCCCGGGGGGAAGACGACCTCGAAGGGCCCAGTCGTATCCCATATTCCACAGGAGTGGTCCGAGGACGGACCCCTGTGGAACACCGCACGACATGGGCCGCCGCCTCAGAATACCATCTCGGTCCTCGTACACGACGGTACGCTCCTCAAGATAGTCTGCCACAAGCCGCCTCAGGTACTCGGGCACCCCGTGGTAGTGGAGTGCTTCCCTGATGCAGCTAAATGGCAGACTATTAAATGCGTTGCCGATGTCCAACGACACCGCCAACAGCACGCCGCCACAGCTCACCGCCTCTTCGGTAACGGCCCTCAGGCGCAGCACAGCATCGACCGTCGAACGCCCCGCCCGAAAACCAAATTGGGCGTCCGACAGATCGGGGCCCACCTCGCAGAGGTGCCGGACGATGCGGGCAGAGAGTATCCTCTCAAACAGTTTGCCCGCCTCGTCCAGCAACAATGGGCAATGGGCCTATAGGCCGCCACCGAATCGGTAGGCCGTCCCGGCTTCCTTAATAGGACCAGCTTCCCGCTTTTCCAGCACTAAGGGAAGCGTCCGGACGGCAAACTAGCGTCCAAGACCTCCCTGAGGCGGTCCGACATGTGATCGAGGGTTCGTGCCAATACTCGGGCAGGTATCCCATCTGGCCCAGGGGCGGTGTTCTTAGAGCGAATCCGTAGAACAACTGCCCCCACCTCCGATTCCCTAACGGGCGGAACATTGTCCTCATTCTGCCCGTCGTCTCTGGCCATGAAGACCATCGACGGGGGTGTGTGATCCACCCGCCGCGGGAAAAGGCCCTCGACCACATCCCGCAGGAAGCTGGGCTGGAGTGTCTCTGTAAGGGGGGGGCCCGACGTGCGGAGCTTTTGTCGCGCCACACGATAAGGGCGACCCCAGGGGTCACGATCGAGACCCTCCAGCATCTCCTTATGCTTAATTTCCTTGGCGCGGCTGATAGCCAGCTTCAGAGTTTTCCGCGCCTCTCGGTACTCCTCATGAAGCTGGTCTTCTCCGCCTTCTTCGCGGTATCGCCGCCGACTACGGGTATAGGACTTCCGGGCACGAGTACAGGCCGCGCGGAGGTCCGCCAACTCCTGGGACCACCAGTAAACTTCCTTCCGTGGAGGCCGACAACCTCGGATGCGGGGCATGGCCGCATCGCAGATCTGCGTAATCGCATCGCGGAAACGACCAGCCCCCATGTCGACCTCCTCGGTCGGAGCCTGCGGAGACAGTCAAGAGTGAATAATGGCTGCCTCCTCTAGTAGGTCCCTATTCAGTTTGGCTATAGCCCACCGTGGAAAGCGAGAAGAACGCCGCGCCACGTGACCCCTTCTGGGTTCCTGGGAGCGGGAGAGCTCAAATCGGATATAGAGATGATCCGAGAGCGTCTCAACCTCTTCCAGGACACGCCAGTTCCTTACTCGTGCGGCGAGGGCAGGGGTAGCGAACGAAAGGTCCACTATCGACCCTCCCTGCTCCCGCACACACGTGTTGGTGGAGCCCCTGTTTAGCAAACAGAGGCCCACCGAGGCCGCCCACTCCTCTACGGCCTCGCCCCTAGCGTCCGTCCTGGGGGAACCCCACGCAACGGACTTTGCGTTGAAGTCCCCCAGCACAAGGACGTGCCCAGACATTAGTCGCCGCATCGAGATCTCCAGGCTGTTGAGGAAGACCTCGAAGTCGCTCAAACTCCGGTTGGGGGAGAAATACACACCGTATACGGTGATCTCCCCCCACTCAGCAGCAACATATCCAGTGACCTTGTCTCTTAGCGACAAGGGCGGGGAATGAGCCGCTGTGGAGCCGACGACTGCCACGGAACCGTCCCGGTCACCCAACCAGTTTGGACGGGGAGGAACGTAGTAGGGTTCCGCGGCTACGGCAACACCGATTGACCACTGTGCCATGGTTTGCAGGAAAAGGTCCTGCGCCGCGGCACAGTGGTTCAGGTTAGTCTGGACAAGGAGGTTGGAGACTTGGGCCATTACTCGACCGTCTCTACAGCCTCCTCCATGGGCGACGGTATAGACGCACGAACGACGTCAGAAGCAGCCTGGGCCGTGTCCCACGCCCAGGCATTTGAAACACCTCATCGGTCTCGCCGCCAGAACTGTGACTTTGGCGTTTACGAAACCGATGAGGATCTTGCCAATTTCGCCCAGACTTTTGGCTGACGCTACAGGACAGCTAACCCATACCGCACCAAGGCCTCCCAGACCGGGGCGAATGGTGCTGATCTTGATGTTGTCTGCGTTGCATCCGGTCTTCTCCCGAATCGCTTCGTGGACGTCCTCGACCGTCACCGAATCGTCCAGGCCTGAAATGCGCAGCTCCGCGCATTTAGTAGGCCTGGCGATCTTGACACCATCCGTGGTTGCCAATATGCCCCGCAACTTCTCGGCAAATTTGTCTGCCGCCTCTGCTCCTTCAGCTCCAGGGAACTCAAGAATTCGAGCTCCCGTCTGGGCAAGACGCAATTTAACACCTATCGTCCCGAAATCTTTTGACAGACTGTCCCGTGCCTTCTTAAAGACGGTTGCGTAGGACAGTCCACCGTTAACCGCTTCCGGTGACAGAGTTACAACTACAGCCGCTGTCTTAGGGGTCCGCAGTTTCCCCGACTTTTTCTTGGTAGACTCTGCCACCGAGGGCTGAAGTGTAGGTCTTGCTTTCCTCGCAGCTTTTTTAGCCCGCTTTCGGGACTTCTTATTTCCCCCCACAACTTGCCACCCGTCGTTCGCGGTAGCTGAAGGAAAGGAAGGGACACTAGGCGATGGAGTGGGAAGCGGAGGAAATTCCGCCCCTGTTGTTGCCAAGGTCTTAGGTGTAGGTCTAGTCTTCTTTCCAACTGCCTTGACCGTACATGTCGCCTTCGGTGTAGCCGCTGACTGGGACGTCACCGTGGCATACGTCACGCGGCCACCCGCAGCTGGAAGTGGAGTCGGCTCCGCAGCTCTCTTCGGTTTATCTGCTGCGAGTGCCTGCCGAACTATAGGGGCTGGAGGTAGCCTCGCCTCCAGGCCAGCGAGACGCCCGTCCATCATACGCCAAACTGCGTCAGTAATTTGGCGCAGTTGGGCATCTGGGACGCCACCGAGCGATGAAGTGGTGGCGGGTTGCCGTGGAGCCGGATTCTGTCGCTCAGGACAGTCCGCCCGCACCTGAAATTGAGCGAACTGAGCACTAAGCTCTGCAACCTGCCCCGTCAATCGGTCGTTAGCTGCCTGGAGGCGAGCCACGTCCCCAGTGATGGTCTCAACGACCCCAGCGATAGCCAATGAAGAGTCCTTCAGAGCTCTTACAAAAGTGCTCTTCAGGTTCCTAGATTTGGTGGCCACTTTCTCAATTATGGCCACCGCTAACTTTGCTCTCTCATGCAAAGACGCCGGTGTTTGGAGAGCCGAAACTTTATCCACCGGCTCCCGGATCCTCTGCAGGCGATCCGCAATCTCTTCTTCTGCTGCGCTTTCGCCCTCCGCCCTGACCCGCCTATAGGCTTCTGACTTCGAGAAGACAGAAACTGAGGGGTTGGAAATGGCCGTACGTGACCTGCCTCTGCGGCTGGTCCCCACTTTAGGAGGTAACATTTCCAGGGACGTGTCACTCTCCTCGTCCCGGGAGCGTCCGCGTTTTCTGCTGTCGCAGATCTCCACGTTTGTGGACTCCAGCACGTCCATAGTCATGCTTGAGCTACCACCGTCCGACGGATGGGCGGACTTGGAACGCAATCGTTCCGATGTTTTTCTTTGGTTCGTGAAAAGGGTCCCACCTCTGTGATTTTTTAACGAGGTTTTCTTCCTCATTGCTCCGAAAAGCGAAGACCCAACAGAGGAATCGACAGACACGCCCGCTCTGTTGGACCAAACCTCAACCGAATGGCCGAAAAGATTGGCCTCCTCTTCGTGCTAGAAAATTAGCCGTTGGCGGCGGTGATGCCAAACGTTTCCAGGGTGCACCACGTGGAGGTTTTCTAGCCCAGCACCCCACTTGTAAAAAACCCTATACCAACCCGTCGCGCCAACGTGGTATAGTAGGCCAAAACCTTTTTTTCTAAGGAGAGGCCTATGTCCAGCAGTGGGCTCTTAAACGCTGTCGATGATGATGATACCAGATCACTGTAACTCGTATAACAAGTTGTTACTGACATCGATTACATTCAAAATATTTTTTATTTAGCTTCAAAAAGTATAGCAGAGGTCAAAAGACCCTTACTCTTAAATATTTTGGAAAACATGGTCAGTATACTTTTTACTTGATATAAAATAAAGTACCCATTATCAAAAAGGTTCTTCAAGTTTATGAAAATTGAAGAAGTAATAGAAAACATTTGAACATAACTTATTTATAAGTGGAAGTGGGCCGGCCATGTCTCCAGACGAACCGATGGTCGCTGGAGCCGAAGTGTACTAGAGTGGATACCACGATTAGGTAAATGTAGTGTAGGGCGCCCTGCGGCGCGATGGACCGACGACTTGAAGAAGGTGGCTGGCAGCGGATGGAGGCGAATTGCCCAAGACCGGGATCGTTGGCGGAGACCTTCGTTCAGCAGTGGACGGCGATAGGTTGATTGATTGATTGATTATTGATTGGTTAACATTTTCTTATCTCTCGTATGAATACTAAGAAAGTTTATTTGTTAACTAATGAGGTTCCTTATAGATGCTTCACCTCCTCTGATAAAAAATACGTTATCTATGCGAGTAACAATAAATTTGTCCATCAATAATTTAATTGAAAAAAAATGGGTTGCTCAGTGTGGTTGGATGGACGCGCACCATATACCCAACACTTTATTGCACACCATATCGTTACAGAGATACAAGACAACTAGTGCTGGCCTTGAAAGTCACCGTTTTAGAATGGTAGAGAAACGCTCCCGAGCTAAATGGTTCAGCTCTTCCTTTCTGTGCAAATCAGTTAAAGTCAGAACACATTACCAGCGCACGTGTTTCCCTTCCACTACGATCTCGGGTCCTTTAAACGGGGCACGAAGAAACATCTCACTAGGCCGCCATAACGTGGGTCACCGTATTGCATTGTCTGTATTCGCAATGAGTATGGCGGCCATCACTTTTGGATTCTATTCAGGTTTACCATCATCAGAGTAGAGTAACTTTGAGAGATAGATAGAGATGTTATATTTTGTTTTACCAACACGTGTTGACCTCATCGGCTACGGCAGAGTAGGAGAGAGGATAACGTGATAGTGCCACACTAGCTTATCATTTACTATATATACGAGTATACATTTATACTTACTTAGATGTAGTATAATATATTTTAGGACTATTTTTTACTTTATAGATACTGTACTGTGTGAGGAATATACACAAAAGTTCTACACTTTTGAAAATGAGTATCAAATCCTAGTAGAGTAATGTGTATTCACAACTTATATGTGAACCTAACCTTATTCGTTTACCATCAGAAACTTGTTAATGAAAGATTTTCTACTTTGACATATCTTTAGTTATAAAAGCAATGAACAGAGTCCAACGCAACTCTTATGTTATATTCTCGTTATTACAAGGGTTGTAATTGTACTCGTAATATAAACATGAACCACTATTCTCTGTGTGGTGACGAATTACACTGTTACCACCCATACTCTTCCCATAAATGTTGTACGAGGTGACTAAGGGAACAAAATGTGCAAGATGATATTACTGTTAAAAAAAGGAAAACTTGAAACAATCTCTATACCAAGCCATCTGGCCAGCGTGGTATAGTAGGCCAAAACCTTCTTGCTGAGAGAGACCAGATGATGATGATTATTGATAATGATCACTATTTATTTTGCGCTAAATTATGTTGAAGTGGACTGAGATTGAGATAACCCAGTTAGGTAAGCTCAAACAATAAACAAGGCAGCGTTACATACCAACAAATACCTAAACAAAAATTATTAAACGGCAGAATAAATAAACTAAGCAGTCAAAGTACTGAATAAAAATCATAACCCCTCACTTTTCACTGCTATCGAGCAAGGCATTAATTTCTTTCACAGCTTTGTCTTCAACCCTAAATATGAAAGGGGGTGAATTGGAAGGGTTGTTATACCTTTTTCTTTGAATAAATTAGCGGAATTGTGTTCTGTTCGTGCTAATGAATGTCTTGTGGACCGAAGACCGATGGCGTCCGTTGAATTTCGTCTCTAATTAATTGATTTTAATGAGAATTCGTCGAATTTATACTTATATAGTTTATTTTGTTGGCTTGACTTTGATATCTCGCTGGTACCTACTATTGGTGATTAATAATTTTAATTGGAATTAATATCTTTTTAAACTTATTTTTAATTTTAAACTTTTAATATTTTAACAGTTATTATTTAAATTTAAAATGTTATTATATTTGCTATTGCTGTATTTTGTAATATATAATCAACCTCACTGGGAAACGCAGCGTTGGTAGGCCCACCACAAGGTGGTCCGACAACCTGATGAAGGTCGCGGGAAACTGCTGGATGCGGGCGGCACGGGACCGGCTGTTGTGGAGAACCTTGGGGGAGGTCTATGTCCAGTAGTGGCTGAAAAGAAGAAGAAGAAGAATCAACCTCCTAAAAATATATTTTATAATCTCACACACGGCTGTCAGATTTCAAATTAGGTAGAGCCTATGCTATGGTAACCAGACTGCTGATAAATACAGTTAAATACTTCTAAATACATACATATTATAGATAAATTACACCCAGACACGGAACAAATAATCGTGCTCATCGCACAAATATTTGTGCTGGGTGGGAATCGAACCGACGACCTCCGGTTTAGCCGTCAGGCTTACTAACTGCTAGACCAACAGGCCCAGTATATTTGAATGAAGCCCTGATGGTTGTCATCCAATGTCATATAATGTGGTTGTTTATCTGTTGACTGCAGTAGTCAGTAAGTAGTAGCAGTAATAATACGTGGAAGAAAAATTTCTGTGTGTGTCATAAAGCTTAAAATTTTAAAGAGGATGTATAGAACGACTTATACTGTGGAAAGACGGGTGTCATGTCCCTCCGACACAAAGGGAGGATCCTCCGACCAGACAAGGTGATCATGCTTGGCGGGCCACGGCCCCACAGATGATGTTGAGATGTTATATGTATGTTAACCGTAAAGAGAATCTTTATTTCGCGATACAGGATTAGTAGTTGCTTCGTAGTTCATTGTAATCCGTAGTTCCAATGTATCTTCGCTAGATGGCGCTGCTGGATATTTTTTGTTTGTGCTGTATGTGGAAGTCGCCACAATACTCGTCTAGTATGTGTTTTATCCTATTACGGCAAAATACCCATACGTTCACAGATAAAGTTAAGCTGGTCAGTAAAGTAAAACACGACGTGAAAATTGGTGACATTCGACTACCAAATGGTCTCTAGTTACCATAAATTTGCAGTACATATGGAATAGGATTCCTCTCAAAATCGTTAAGTACGAGTATATCAATTTTTCTGCTAAATATATGTCTTTCTTTAAATCCGACAAAAGATAGTTTTAGGTTGTCTTCTTTATATACTACCCACAAATATTAACAGCGCGAATGGCGTAGTAGTTTAAAGGGCCAGCTCGGTGCTTCCTACTGTTACTGCACTAAGTATTGTTGGTTCTATCTCCACATGAGTCAACACTTTGTGTTATCTATAAATTGTTGTTTTGCCTGAGTCTGGGTGTTCTTAGTGTATGTTTCATCTATGCTTGTAATTATAACTTCGAAAGCGGCAGTAATCTGTTAGAAGAAAAAGAAAATAAGAGAAAAATGAATCCTACTAGTGAACCCTAAAGTATTTTACAAACACAGAGTAAAAATAGATTTTTGATATTTTTTATTTAAAATATTAATTCGCCTTTGCGAGATATTACATGTTATTAAAATGTAAGAGATCTAATAAATATCCTAAAATATGTACTTATTACTGATATCTATCATTAATTAGTGCACTACTAAAACTAACTTACACCAGTTCCCCTGGCTTCTTAAAACACGCAATTGTTCAAGGTTAAAGATATTTTCATGACTATATCTGACTCTTACCTTCCTGAAAATGCGAGCTTGAATAAAATATTATTTATTATTTATGTAGTCTTAGGTTTTTTTGCAGTCAAGATCATGCAGTTTGATAAAGGGTGATTCTTTTTAACATAGTTTCTTCGTTTAGGAACAAGTACCCGAACGAACACAGTTTAGAATTAACTAAACACGAGGCGCTTCCCTCTGAACATGAGGCGTTCAAAAATCAAGAACGCTAAACGCGTTCTTTGAGTTCATTCAACATTCTTATTTCGTTTCATTCCTAAAAACGCAAAGCTATACATTTCTGTCCAAAATCCTAAACAATGATTCTCTGAAATTCACAACTAGAAATGCAGTACATCTATTTTACGCATTATAAGTAGGTATTAGGAGCGTGTGTTTTATCACTGCGACAATCAAAACGTACGTTCCCAACCGCAAGTTTAATTATGCAAACATCAAGCCGTCGCCAGATTTCTCATTAGAGCCAAGATAATGACGGTACACACTGTCGCAAAATTAGATAGCAAGCACGCACCCAAACAGATATACGCGGCACATTAACATAAACCGAATTTGCATGTAAATTACATTTTACAGCATCTTAATTAAAACATTTTGGCATTATAAATGATCAAGCGGGGGATAGGGTGGTGTACCCCTGACCTTACGGCACCCCCTCCCTTCGGTTAATTTGATAGTTTGAAATTTGGATCCTACGAATTTGACGTTCAATATTTAGAATCTTGTTGATTTTTCTTGTTTTCTACTATGTATAAAGGTTCGAGTATACTATTCAATACTAAATAAAAAAGTAGCAAATAATTATTTGAAAAGAGATGCAACGATTTGTATGTGTTGCCACACAACTGTTTTGTTTCGTACGAACTCGATTTTTTGGTAATAGTCGGTGGAAGGTGCACGTAAATGCCTATTTCTTGTAACTTGCTGACCCAGCGGTATCAGGTCGGTAGATTAACCAGTAGAGAAGAAGGGAGCGTTACTTACCTCTTGATTATAATTCTCTCAATTTTTCCATTCTTATTTCCAATTCAATCTAATTTGAAACATACACGGTTGAAGTCAGTACTAAAAGGTAGTCTATGTCACTCGATTATTTCCATTGGTGAAAACTTTTTAAACTCGGTATAATGCTTTAGGCGTTAAAGTGCTACAAACAAACTTGCGTTTATATAGGATGTGTGTGCTTGCGTATATGTATGTGCGAGCGTGTGGTCATACTTTTTATGATGTAGGAGAGCGAGAAGACAAGTCATCTCATGGTAAGTGATTACCACCGGACATTGCCAGCCTCCTAGAAATAGGATGAGAGTCTGAAGGTTAAAACTCCGGTATCTTCGCACACTCAGTGAACAGAAACAGACTATTCAAGTAGAAAACCAGTTTTAAACAACACTTCACTCTTAATTTTGAGAACGAGGAAGGGAGTGCTCAAAGAATAGCAAAGTACATGTGTCTCTTGAGTTAAGCATAGTTTGCACCAGTCATTTGCCATCAATAACCCTATTTGTTCCTTCGACTCTTATAGGTAAGTACCATAAAAAGATTGTATCAAGTTTTCCTTTTATTTACAGTGATGTCGTCCTGTGTAGTTTGCTCCTTTAGTCACCTCTTATTCGTAATAATAATAAAATAACAATAAAATAAAAAAAAAAGAATATCTGAACCGCACTTAACAAAAGTGTTGCACTTTCACAGGTTGCAACCCCATCAGAGCACTTCAAATCATTTGCGTGAGATGCAAAAAATGTTTTTTTCTCCCCCTCTTAAAGATATTAAAGTAAACTTCTTTAAATAACTTAGCAATTAGGGTAAACATAAAATTAACATAATTGTATAAGTTCTGTTTCTGTGTTCCACAACGATTGTGTCTGTTGCAGTCGCTATATTTACTAATAAAAGGGGTACACCCTAAATGAGTTCATTGTATGAGTATTTGTAGGTGTATCCTTCGCGAAATCGGTGACTTGGTTTTGTGAATTCTACTTATATTAGAGTCTGAATCTGACAAGGGTTCGGTAGCCTATTAGCACATAAGTAGGTTAGTACTTTAGCACATAAGTAGGTAAGCACATTAGCGCATTAGTAGATTAGCACATGACAAAGTTAAGTACCTAATCAGTCTATGGATTGGTAGCCTCGAGACCCCTTTGTGCCTCAAACAGGTAGTTGGTCTGGTACTGCCTCGGTGGCCTAGCGGTTAACATATGTGATTGTCCATTAAGAGGTCTCGCGTTCGATGCCCGAGTCGGATCAAAAGATGTTATTGGATTTTTTTGATTACAGAAATATTTAATACCAACCCGGAATTTGGAAATTGGTATCTTAGCTCCCGTGCCTCGGAGAGCACGTCAAGCCGTCGGTGCCTGATCTGTTCCCGGTCGTGTCGGATAACCGTTTCATCGGATTGTGAGAGTGAGGGAACAGAGAGCATACCTGTGTTAGCGGACACATTTGCGTAGTATGATATTTTCTGTATAGTTGACTGTTCTCCGTTGAGACTCGCTGTCGTCGGCGAAATCGGCTTTGAGCACATCAGCATCATCCTGAAACCTTTAAAAATCTGACAGTAGTTTATTTACAGAACTTCAATTTTGTAAGCCTGATGGGAAAAACCATCTAGGTTTGGAACCTAGTTTGGAAAAAGGCTCCGCAAATGATGATCAGAGTCCAAAGAATGCAAGGACGTCTTACATAAACAATTGACCCGGAAACGAAGTAGGTCCAAGTACTTTCTTAATCTCCTAACATTATAAAACGACTGTTATTTTCCAATTGAATGTCTATCCAATTGAATGGATTTTTTCCTAATAGTGATAAGTTGCCTGAAGTTAGCTGTGATTACCAAAAAATGGATGAGCACGAAACATGTGTTTTGTGCATAATTTTTTGATAATCTAAAATAAATAAATAAATCAAGTTAGTCCTGGCCTTATTTAGTTTTACTTTTGTAGTCAAACAGTAAGTCAATGTAAATTACAAGCGAAATGTGAAAATAGACTGCATATTCATAAACCGTTCGTTTATATCCGGTTCGGAGGACCAGACGTTGGAATTGTTATTAATTTGTTAACACTCGTATATTTACATAGCAACTAACTTTTACCCGTAGTTCCGCCCGCGTATACGTCGGCTGACGCGGTAAATAATAGTCTATCTTTTATTTTGATGCATAAACTACAATACTGTAAAGTTTCATCTAAATCCGTTCAGTAATTTTTGTGTGTATAAGTAACGAACATCCATGCATCCTTACAAACTCACACATTGATAATATTAAGGATGAAATAAAGAAATAGGCAATAAAAAAAACACTTGATTTCAATGCACTCACGTAATCTCCTTAATTTTTTTTTATTTCTTAGTATTAGGTACTCCTATTTTAAAAGTGATACAACATTTATACATAATGTCTTGGATAGTTCTTGTCACAAATGCTTTGTGACATCAACTAGTTCCCATTGTGACAGTTAAGGAATAAATCATGAACGCTAAAGACTATTACGAAAGAAAGTAAGACGGAACGGTCTATTGCCTGTGGCCATCCTTTTGTTAGCATCTGCATCGACGACTGCAGCTAGAGATGCACTTTGTTGGTTAAATCTTACAATAAATATAAGATAATGAATTAGAAATAATTTAAGTTTTTACTAATTACGAAAAAACGGACATCTTGCTGCTTTTCACAAGGAAAATACTACAAAGTTCATCTATATCGTCTATTGGATTTCTAGTGCCGATTATCCACCTCTAAAAAAAAACAACTTTGTCTATTTACTGCCACTATTTTATATGACGTAATAATAATTAAATTAAGATGTTGAACCTTTACCAATAATTATAATTTAGTAAGTAACTGACTGACAAATTTAAACTTCATCCAAACATCCTCAATGACTATAAGTACAATAAGTAAAAAACAGAAAATCATGATACAAAGCTCTTTATTTCACACAATTACAGCGATATGTCGAGGAGACGAGCTGTTGAACATTCACAGTGAGTGGCTTTGTCTCACAACCTGCCACAGTATACGAGAATCCGAACAGCCTGAAGACTGTTTGTACCAGTACACGAATCGTTTTAATACATTGTTTTCTTACATGTTCAGATTTGGAAAGCAGGTAGTTTATGTGTCGACGTGCATCCACTGCAGCTCTGTGAAAGTAGTGAAAAACAGGCGCCTAGTGTCAAGTGTAAATCGCCTTGTTAATTTTACTAGCCCTGCGGCGAATTTCGCCGAGGACGCATTGTGTGTGCCGGCTTTATGTCGCGTCTTCCCGTTGTCTGTACACAGCTTTAATTGCGCGCGTCATTGGCGCGCTTTTTGAAAAAAGAATGACGTGTAATTAACGCGCGAATATGGAACGTGACAACGCGCGTTCTGAGGGAGCGATTTTTTTTAATTTTTTTAATTAGGCACACGAAGGGTTGAGTTCGGTGTTTTGTTTTTTGTTCCCGTTTTATTATTTTGTTATTATGAGCTCGGTTATACCTTGCGAATTTAAAACATTATGAATATATTACAATGTATATTAATAAATCATCCTTATCTTTGATCTTTGATTACTGTGATTGAAAATTTAACTGCCTTCCTACGTTGGAATAATATTTACATCGGTTAATAACTATGACTGTATGTGAAATAAAACTTACTTCCTAAAATTTAGAAGGAGTGGGTACTAAATTCTAAGCTAGGATGTGTACCAGCTTACGTTTTTAAACCTTTTGCAGCCAACGTTAACTGACAGTGTTATGCTGCTTTCATTCTGTGTATTCGTACTTAAATTACATAAAATTTAGTCCAAGTTATGTTGGTTTTAACTTCAGACTACACAAATACTTGGATACATTTCATTCTCACCGAATTTATTCATATTCTTAGTAATTAATAATTAATTAATTATTCTAGTAATTAATTTTATACATACTTTCCCTTGAATGTGTATTGTAAATAAATAAAAGTATGTGTATAATATTTTACCTTTTTGTTTCTTTTTGTTGTCAGGGTGGAAAATCCCTTCGGATCTCTGGCTTCTCGGGGACACAGGAACCAGGAGTATGTGCTGCTTCCACTAAAAACCACCCCAGCGGCCGGTCTCAGGCGTCCTTCTCTAAAGGGGACCCGGACCATATTGTATTTTTTACCTACTAAAAATACGTAATTTTTTCATGTTTTCTCTAATTATTATCGGATTGTTAATATCATCATATGGTTTATAAATTTGATAAGTTTTAATAAAAATATAACATAACATAACATCATACCTGTATCCCCAGAGGGACAGACAGAGGCATGTTATACGCCCACTTTTCGCCAGTGTTTTGATCTCACGTTATAGATGGCGATCTTATGGCCACTAATAGGAATGTTTTGTTAACCAGAACCTCGTCCGTTGACCAGGAAGTGTACCACTTGCAGGTGAGGTTGGCTAGGGATTCAAGTTCTTGGTAGGAAATCTATAAGCCTCAAAAATATAAAAATGTCTTTTAACGAGAAAAACACTATAATACAATTAATTTACGGAGTAATTAATTTGATATATACTTTCACCGTCTCCCTTGAATGTGGATTGTAAATAAATAAAAATATATGTATTATATTTTGAGGACAATGACTGTCCGAAAAAAGCGATGATACATGATCCTCGTTTGGCTCGGCCGTGTACATTTTTTTATTAAAAAAAAATCACATTAACGGCCTTCATTGGGGCGGCGATAAATAATGCCCTCCTTATTCAAATTTTTGTTTTGTTCATCCCCCGAGTTATAAATGAGACTTATTTGGAAACGAAATGATAGGGAGCGATAAAATTCTCGATTATGTAGCGAGTGTTTCGATGTACGAGTCCAGAACGAGTTGGTAATCGGGTCATTTATCATATTAAATTTTACTTGAATTTTTTCGCACCTCTACCTGTGTTTTGGGTAATTGTGTATTTGTTTCATAAAACAATACAATTTTGATATATAAAATAAAACGGTATTCTTTATTATTTATTTCAGCGTTAACTGACGTCATTGTCCCGTGTCCATTCATCCTGTCCTCACGACTTCGGTCACGCAGTGTGTTTTTTATACCCTTGATTATGTGTAGTTATGCAAACTTACAAGATGACTGATTGAGTAACTACTTATTAAAAGCATATAAACGATAACCAAATATAAAATATAATGTCAGACATGTAAAGTTCAATATACAGTATAACTTGTAACAACGACTGTTTCCCTTACTATTGATATACAAAACAACCTATCAAAGTTTCTTAAAACTACAAATATACAGATTCCAAAACTTATATCTTAATAAACAAAGATGATTTTTTAAAACTATTATAATACATTTGAATATGAGTTAAAACTTGTTTAGAAGTCCTTCACTATATAAAAGATATTTCTAGACGAATATCCTGACCATTAAAACAGTCGTTATACACTATTATATATTCAACAAGCACTAACATGTTCCAATCTTTCTATTAGCTACGATACATGCTAATATATGCACCGCTCCTTAAGGATGCGGTGAATAGATCACAACTGATAGCAAAGGTCGCTCCATTTTCCCACTGGCCTTCGAGGTTTCTGATGCAGCTAAGTGGTTGGATGCTTTGCCTCTGTAGTGTAGTAAAAGATATGTTACTTGTTAGAAAGTTTGATAATGTTTTCAACGTTCTAAATTACGACTTATTTTATTTTAAATATACTTTTGTAATTTTTTTTTAGGAATTTGGAGCCTGAATTTCATTAAGACCTAGGGCGGTCTTACGCTTTGGCAGAATCCACTTTCTTTAGTCTCTTCTGGTATGAGGTTAACTTCTTTAAGCTTGGAAATTAAGGGAAATATAGTGATAGAATGCTGAAAATCTACTGTGTCTCAAACATATATTTGCACTAAATAGGATTAAATACAACATAAATGTTATAATATAGCAAATTTATTTACCATAAAACTTTTAGCGTCATTTTTTTTCTACTCGAGTATTAGTTACTCAAAATGAAGCTATTATACACTTGCCAAATTTTGTCTAAAATTATTTCTAACAGATCAATGACGTGTGTTATAACTGCGCAAGTGTCCAAGCGGCAACACTCCAACGGACTCCATACACGATGCATGAAACTTAAAGAAATGCAATGAAATGATAAAATGATCGTTCCATTGTAGATAAACGGGCCATTTCCACTGGCACAATTGAATGATGACAAGCCATTGTGACTATGTTTAGAGATCCTGCAAATAATGCCAGGATAGGTGCTCCTAACTCTATTTCGTCCACTTATTGCGATGTATTAGAGTTCATTGGGTCGCTATATGCGAAACTTGATAAGGTAATTGCTGTATTAAATCGGACTTGGCGTGGAAACTTTTGTGTGTAAACTCTGTATTAGTTTAGAGTGCTGTTACGTATGTTATAATGTATTTTATATAGAAAAATACTTGAACTAATGTAAGCATCATCCTGATACAGGATATTGTTAAATAGCTACTTTAATACAGATTTTATGATATAGAATGCAGGAGTGACAGTTATCGTGATAACTATGTGAGCCTTACACTACCACTATGACTGTCATGCCTTTTACATCTCCAAGCGTGGCATGAAAAAGCATCTCGCTAGGCCGTCATAATGTGGGTCACCACACTGCATTGTTTGCATTTGCAATGAGTATGGTGAGCACAACTCTTTAGATTCTATTCATGCTTTCCATCAGGCAGAGTAGAGACACTTTGGTAGGCTCTTCATATAAAAAAAAAACGAAGATACGGTGAATTAGTAACGAATAATCTAAAAGTTTGCGCATTCTACTGTTGATGAAAAGCGACTATCATCAAGAGAAAGCTGCAACTGCAAGGCTTTTGCAGAAATACACTCTTGTCTTGTAGACTTGCATACACTTACGATTCAGCAACGGACAAATGCGTATGTATCAGCAGAGAGAGAATTAATACACAAGTCAAGACTTAATATCAGTTTTATGATGTCAATCACTTCAAAGATGCTTGACTGGTCCTACTTAGATTGTTAAAAAGGGACAACATATTCTAATCACGGAATCGTAAGGTACAATTTTGCTCACACTAGCAGTCAAGGAAAAGTCAGTTATATGTCAATTAATTTGCAATTTTCAAGATCAAACATATTAAATGTGACGCAACGTGACCACATTCGATGCAAATAAATCGAAACGCCGGGTAGCCCAAAAAGTTTTTAACTTGAAGCTATCGTCCTGATTATACACCTCTTTTAAATTGTACACACAGCTGGCTAGGAATAGCTCTCCTTACGTACTTTTTTAATAAACATTTAAGAAGTTTAAGTTTTTTTATCACTTTGATAGTGATAAAAAAACTTGTCGAAACAACATTTATTCATTATTTGATATTAAATGATATCAAAAACATGTATTAATCAATTAATTATAATAAATTGTCCTAGTGGCGCGTCTGCTGCCCGCGTACAAAGAGTTTTCGTCGTAATTTATTTGGACGGCATGGCGGTAGCAGGTACGTTGCCAACAGTTTCTGTTTACGCTCGGTGTACTAAATGTGAGTATTTTGACATACATAATTTATTTATTACCTAGTTTTTTCTCTCGTTTTTGGGATGCCAGTACAAAAGTTTTTTGGAAAAATCCTGTTACGTTTTGTTTGTTTTTCTACATTGATATATTGGAATTCTCTTTTGGATTTAAAGCTTTATTTTTGAAGATATTTAAAACGACGAAGGAAGCACATGTAATATATACTTAGTATTGACACTACAATACTAAATATATTGAAAACTCTCCTTCACTTAATCAGCACCATCTCAGCCATAAAATTTTAATCTATGGTTTTCGCAACAACCTCAAAACCTTGAAATAAGAGGGTACCTCCACCTAAAAAACCTAAAAACATTTGCTACCCTTGAGTTGCAATCGTTTATGAGTAGAATTAGTCACTTTCCATCTGGTCACAGGCCTGCTCACTCGCTACCTATCATCATCCCACTAGTCGCAACCCTTTGCTGGACATAGGTCATTCCTATTCCACGTCACTCACGAGTTAGGGCTTCTCGCATGCAACTTCTGCGAGCCATGTTGCGCAAAACATCACTCCACCTGGTCTATAGGCGTTTTACGCTACGTTTGCCGAGACGTGGTCTCCCCTCTCGAAATCATTCCCCCAACGGTTGTTGATTCTGTGGCTAATATGTAATTAACACCTAGGTAGTAATGTTTAAAATTATATTTTAGTATTAGGATAGTCATAAGGTGTTTCTGCTAGTTACTTACTTATTTTTACCTGAAAACAGTATTGCCAGTAATTTATGCCAGTTTTACGGAGCCGTTTTATACGAGTGGTGATGAATTAAGAATATAGAGTGTCATCACCCCACGGGTGTCGTAAGAGGTGACTAAGGGAACGAACTACACATGACATCATTGTAAAAAAAGAAAACTTGAAACTTACCGTTTTTTTTGGTTTTAACGTGTGGAAACTCCCTCGGGCCGTCACTCCACCGGGCTTTATGGCAGAGTGGTGTGTCGGAATCGGATCGACTAAAACCACACGGTGTGCCACTCTGCGCCTGACATAGGAGCGATCCGGGAACAGCTGTAATTACGATGTCCAGATCCCTTCTAAACTTCAAACATACCCTCTTTTTTTAACGTGTGGAAACCCCCTCGGGCCGTCACCCCACCGGGGTTTACGGCGGGGTGGTGTGTCGGAATCGGATCGACTAAATGCGCCTGCCCGCCAAAGCGGGCACCAACTGCGGATAAACTCTCTATATAGGCGACGTACGGTACACGCGCGCGTCACCTCCTCGCGACTGGCCACTATAGCAGATGGAGGGGAAAACCCGTCCCGTCCACCTGCGGCCACACTCAAGGCGGCATGAGGCGCTGGTATGTGCGCCTCCGCCGCCCAGCTCGCCGGCGGCGAATTGGGTCCGAGTGGATATCGTCCTCCCAGGCCTTCTCCGCCGCTTCCTTCCGCGAAATTACGTCTTCGCAGAAGGTTGCGACCGCGGTAAAACAATTGTCGCTACCGGCCATGGAGCGTATGACGGCCGGTTGCGAGAGATCTCCTCCAATAACTGCAGTGAGGAGTGGTCCGAGGACAGACCCCTGTGGAACACCGCACGACATGAGCCGCTGCCTCAGAACACCGTCTCGGTCCTCGTACATGACGGTACGCTCCTCAAGATAGTCTGCCACAAGCCGCCTCAGGTACTTTGGCACCCCATGGTAGTGGAGTGCTTCCCTGATGCAGCTAAATGGCAGACTATTAAATGCGTTGGCGATGTCCAACGACACCGCCAACAGCATGCCGCCACAGCTCACCGCCTCTTCGGTAACGGCCCTCAGGCGCAACACGGCATCGACCGTCGAACGCCCCGCCCGAAAACCAAATTGGGCGTCCGACAGATCGGGGCCCACCTCGCAGAGGTGCCGGACGATGCGGGCAGAGAGTATCCTCTCAAACAGTTTACCCGCCTCGTCCAGCAACACGAGGGGCCTATAGGCCGCTACCAATTCGGCTGGCCGTCCCGGGTTCCTCAATAGGACCAGCTTCCCGCTTTTCCAGCACTCAGGGAAGCGTCCGGACGCCAAGCTAGCGTCCAGGACCTCCCTGAGGCGGTCCGACATGTGTTCGAGGGCTCGGGCCAGCACTCGGGCAGGTATCCCGTCCGGCCCGGGGGCGGTATTTTTAGAGAGGATCCGTAGAACAACCGCCCCTACCTCCGATTCCTTGACGGGCAGAACATCGTCCTCGTTCCCCCCGTCGTCTCCGACCATGAAGGTCATCGACGGGGGTGTGTGTTCCACCCGCTGCGGGAAAAGGCCCTCGACCACTTCCCGCAGGAAGCTGGGCTGGAGAGTCTCTGTAAGGGGGAGGCCCGACGTGCGGAGCTTTTGTCGCGCCGCACGATAAAGGCGACCCCAGGGGTCACGATCGAGACCCTCCAGCATCTCCTTTCTCTTAATTTCTTTGGCGCGGCTGATGGCCAGCTTCAGAGTTTTCCGCGCCTCTCGGTACTCCTCATGAAGCTGGTCCTCCTCGCCTTCTTCGCGGTGTCGCCGCTGACTACGGGTGTAGGACCTCCGGACACGAGTACAGGCCGCGCGGAGGTCCGCCAACTCCTGGGACCACCAATAAACCTCCTTCCGTGGAGGCCGGCAACCTCGGATGCGGGGCATGGCCGCATCACAGATCTGCACAATGGCATCGCGGAAGCGACCAGCCCCCATGTCGACTCCACGGAACCGTCCCGGTCACCCAACCAGTTTGGATGGAGTGGAACGTAATAGGGCTCCGCGGCTACGGCAACACCGGTGGACCACTGCGCCATGGTTTGCAGGAAAAGGTCCTGCGCTGCGGCACAGTGGTTCAGGTTCGTCTGGACGAGGAGGTTGGAGACTTGGTCCATTACTTGACCGTCTCTACAACCTCCTCCATGGGTGACGATATCGACGCAGAAACGACGTCAGAGGCAGCCTGGGTCGACTGGCTAGCCCCCGACACTTGGCAAGATTTGCGTGGTGGTTTGCAACCCCTCTGCCCAATCTGATGATCGGCGGGCTTGTTACCCGCCGCACACACTGGGCAGTGTGGGGCGGCAGAGCACTCTGCCGCCTTGTGCCCCGGTCGACCGCAGCGGAAACATAGTCCGCTACAGTCGAAACAGCTAACACACTTGGCGCGTGTGTGTCCCGATGCCAGACACTTAAAATACCTCATCGGTCTCGCCGCCAGGACTGTGATCCTAGCGCTGACGAGACCGATGAGCAATCTACCGGCGTAGTGGCCACTGCCACCGATAGCGACTGCGGGGTAGAGGCTGCTTTTTGAGCAGCCTGTTTACCCCGCTTTCGGGACTTCTTAGTCCCCCCGACTATCTGCCAACCATCCGTGGAAGGGGCAGATATGGGGGGAGCAGACGTGGAGGTGCCAGGTACAGCGGCTGGAGTGGAAAGCGGAGGGAATTCCGCTCTAGACTTGGCCGCCGTTTTGGGCCCTGACCTCGGTGCACCTGTCTTGGCTGTTGCTTTAGCCGCCTGTCGTGCCCTCGGAGCAACCGCAGGAGCGGCAGACACAGACGCCACCGCTGCATAGGACACACGACCGCCCACAACGGGAGGCGTTGATGGCACTGATATGGTCTTCAGACTATTTGCTGCGAGCGGCGGTCGGACAACAGGGGCCGGAGGCAGCCTCGCCTCTAGGCCAGCGAGACGCCCGTCCATCATGCGCCACACTGCGTCCGTGATTTGGCGCAGGTGGGCATCAGGAATACCCCCGAGGTTGGAAGAGGGGGTAAGTTGTGACGGAAGTGAGCCTTCTCGTTCGGGGCGATCTGCCCGCAATTGAGCAAACTGAGCACTGAGCTCAGTCACCTGCCCCGTCAGACGCTCATTGGCTGCCTGGAGACGAGCCATGTCTCCGATCAGGCTCTCCACGACCCCCGCAATAGCGGCAGAGGAGTCCTTAAGGGCCTTCACAAAACAGCCCTTAAGATTGCTAGACTTGGTTGCCACTTTGTGGATGATGGCCACCGCCGCATTTGCTCTCTCCTGCATGGACAATGGTGTTTGGAGAACAGAACTCCCTTCCGTCGGCTCCTTAATTTTAAGCAGGAGATCTGCGACCTCCTCTTCCGCTAATGCTTCGCCGTCCGCCCTGATTCTTCTGTAGGCTCCTGCCTTGCAGAAAACGGAGCCTGACGGAACCGAGGCCGGAGTTCATGATCTCCCCCTACGACTGCTTGCAACCTTGGGAGGCAACATCTCCTGAGACGTATCGCTGCCGTCATCCTTGGAGCGTCCGCGTTTTCGGCTGTCACAATGTTTCGTTTCCATAAGCTCCAGTGTGTCCTCGTTCGCACTAGAGTTAGCACCCGAGGCGGATTTGGAACGTAATCGTTCCGATGTTCTACGGCTCCCAGCAGCCATAATGACTTCTGGGAGCCCCACCGACATAGGCGTGCTAACCAATGTCTCCTCTTCGTTGGAAGAGAAGTCGTCCGTTCTTGCACTCTTTTCCCCTCTGTTTTTCTTCTCCTTCTTTTCATCTGTATTTTTATTTTTATTCATAATTGATTCCATATTTGAACCCACGAGATGGGGAGAACAGAGGTCGACCCGGGCAGAGATCCCCAATACCCGGGCAAGCGTAAATTTATGCCCAACCGAGGGGTCCGCAGGTGCCTCGGCTGGGAGTGCGCTTACGACTGAACTGCCCATCAGCCATGCATCCCCTGGTCACGCACCAGAACACGGGATCCGGGGTAATTTTTTAAAGAGGTTTTCTTCCTCGCAGTCCAGGCGGCTAAGCCAAGACCCTCGCCCCGAAATGGTGTCGCGAGACATAACCACGACACTCCTTTCAGGATTACGATATGACAACGGTGGCAGGAAGATTAAATCTTCCAATGCCTGCTCGGCGGCAATGTGAGTACACACCGAGTCCGTTCTCCTTTCTCCACCATTGATAGTGGAGAAACGCCGACCCATGAAAGGGTCCCACCCTAATGATTTTTTATCGAGGTTTTCCTCCTCATTGCTCCAAAGAGTGAAGAGCCAACAGAGAAATCGACAAAAATGCCCGCTCTGTTGAACCAAGCCTCAGCCGAATGGCCGAAGAAAATGGCCTCCTCTTCTTCGTGCTAGAATATTAGCCGTTGGCGTGATGTCCTCTTCCAAATGGCACAGGAAGAAACAGTGCCGTCGCCAACGTTACCAGGGTGCACCACGTGGAGGTTTTCTAGCCCAGCACCCCACTTCAAACATACCCTATGCCAACTCGTCTGGCCATCGTTGTATAGTAGGCCAGAACCTCCTTTAGAAGGAGAGGCTTACTACCAGCAGTGTTCTATGAAAAACTGTTGATGTGATAAAATGTATACGGAACCTAAGTAATGCCACCTCACTATTCCTTTTATGTGCTGCTCTAAAACTTCTCCTTGTTTAACTGGCACAAATAATTCCCTTTATCTATTTGTAGAAATTTTGTTAGCACAAATCACTACTTCAACTCCAATGTCCGAACAGTGATCAGATATATGTACATATTTAAAAGATCTTACGTTCATAGTGTTTCTGGTAAACTTTTCAAAGTGGATGTTCTTAAATACCCAAATTAATAGACAGCTCTATAGTTGAAAGAGGAAAAAAGGTTTTATGTATAAAATATAATGACTTCTTTCTCGTCGCCAGTGCATTAACCATGCGTGAGGACAAAGTGCAAGCAAAAACATTTTTCAGAGAGCAAAATTTCCGAACGAGATTTATCTATGAACGAGCTACTACTATTGTTACGGTGGGCTGTGAGACTTATTTAATGGTATATAATCATAGTATTCACTACTAAAGTATATAGTGTATTAGTCCTTGTATGGTCCTTGTTTTCTGGTACCCGAGCAATATTGGTTGATGTGACCTGCTTGAAAGAAAACAGAATCCTAACTACAAGAGGTCAATTTACAATTGGACTTTGTTACATTCTAAATTTAAATGCGATTGTAATGATGATATTTAGGTTTACTGAACTGTTATATTATATTTTTACGTGTTTTTTTTCCAAATTGTAACACTGATATTCAAAAAAGTTTAAATGAGTCGGTAACTTATGAGAATTTGAATGTATATGAAGGAATACGTAAAACACTCAATCAAATGAGGCAATTATAAAATTAAAATTATAAATGAAACCCAATAATCACATGAGCAGTGAACATTTTTACAGTTTCTACCACTGGTTATCGACAACTGGTAGGACGCTTAAATTACGGGGCAGGCACGTTTTTATCCGCTTTTTTAGCTCGAGCCTAGGGGTGGTGTGTGCGTTTTTGGACTTATTTTTTTATCGAACGCTGCGAATGGACCACTTCAATGTAGGGTTAAACTTTCTGTATAACGAAAACTACGCTTTGTGTTGGACATCGAAATGTTTTATATGCCGCCATTTTGATGTTAATACTCATAAAATGGCAGCTCATTTTCAATAGACGTTCACAAGTATATGCGCTTATCCACAAAAAGAATGATTTGAAAAGAAAAATAAAATCTTTTACATATTAAGTGGTGGGGAGAAGCTTTTGCACGCGTTATTTTAGAAACCGCCTACAGATAGAAATTTGAATTTAATGATACTTGTAGTTTATATATTGTGTAATACAAATTAAGAAATATGTTAAAATAACTAAGTATAGAAACTATAGGTGGACAGTATTCTACGAAGATACCAACAATGACAGCTCAAGTTATTCTGGTAATGCTCTGGGCTTCATGTTGCCTTCTCTGTGTTAGCTGATATACTTTTGGCATTTTTTTTTGTTTATTTTATTTTACATATTGAACTAAGTATAATTTTTAACTTTTGAACGACTCCTATACTTTCTTAAAGTGACATCTTTTTTCGGTGTCAGACCAAAAAATTATCTACTTAGATTTCAGTTGCTGAACCATTCTGTACTACATCAGTACGAAAACATTCAAATACGAGTATATATAGGAGGATTATTGGATAGAGAAAATCCTGCAACTATTTGCTATCCCGAGTAAACTAAAAAAAACATAGTTCCCGTAGGGGAGTCTGGGGAATGAGAGAGGGGAGAAGTTTGACATCGTGCGAGTGACGTTACTAGTGTTGGGACGTATTTAAGTGAACAACAAATATCCGTTTGTTGTTTCGTAACATCCTATGGACATGAAGTTTAAAGTGTTGATGATATTATATTTTTTTATTACAATACTTCCCAGGTAACTGTACATAAAGATCATAAACTATATCTATGATCAAATTAAATTTGAAAATCAGGTCAAATAGTATATCTAAATCAGCGAAAGGTTTGGAGCCACTCGTCATTTGCCTGATGTCTCAAACCGAATTGCTAATCCATAACTTACTCTACCTAATATTAGCACATACTTCTGATATCGAACACTATGCACCCTATGTGTACTTATAGTGTTTTAATTTACAGCCAAAATAAAAAAAGAAGAATTATTTATAACACGCTGTGAACTTTTGGAAGGGGTGCACCACTGTTGATTGAACTCAATCCGTCACCGGAAAATACTAATGCCTAACCAAGTGGGACAATACACACAAATAATAGATCAATTACTGCCATATTATTCATCTCATATTTATTTCCTTGCCTCTACATAAACAGTCCCGTTCTTACCTGATTACTATATACCAGTGTATCACTATCTACCACTACATATCACTACCAGCACATGTGTTTCCTCCCACTTTGATTCCGGGTCCTTTAAGCCGATCGTGAAAAAGTTTCGCACTAGGCCGTCATAGTGTGGGTCCCCATACTCCATTTGCAATGAATATGATGACTACCACTCTTGGATTCTATTCATGCTTTCCATCAGGCAGAGTAGTCTCTTATGCAGGCTTTAAATAGAAGAGAAAAAAGTATACTTTGACTAAATTTTGATTTAAATGACTCGACGGTGTACTAAATCTAGGTCAACAGCATGCTCAAAGTACCAGGAAATAAAGATTCTAAAGGTGCAACCGGTTACAATGAAAATAAATCTTACATCACTTGTTTAATGGTGGTCAGTCTACTGTTAAATGATCACGATTCCTACAACACAATTATTGACCGAGGACCCTGGGCTAAGCAAGCAAATTTGTAGTCACGTACTGAATCTGCTACACATTGGTATAGCATAGCGTACCATTGGATAAAGGGTTCAATTCTCACTCAATTTAAGCATCTGTGTGCATGAACATTTGTGTTTGATTTAGTTTGGGTGTTTCTATGTATAATATGTTTATATTTACAAAAAGTACACATGTTCTTATATCAGGTCTCTAGTACCCATAGTACAAGCTTCGCTTAGGTTGCCGTGTCCTAACCACCATCGTGTGGGTCACCATACTGCATTGTCTGGATTCGCAATGAGTATAGTGACGCCCGCTCTTGTATTCTACCCATGTTTTCCATCAAGCAGAGTAGAGCCTTGTTGATTTCAGCACGAGCGGGCCAACTCGATCGGGGCAGTACTACCCTCCCACAGAAGATCAACCTAAAGCGCCAGCATCCGTGTTGTCGTGTATTGTTGGTGAGTATGAGGCAGGAGGTCCATTGAAGCAGAGGTGACAGTTATAGTGGTGACTGTGTAAGCCTAACACTGTCACGACGACTGTCATGCCTTTTACGTCCCCAAGCGGGGTGCCATAAAGCATCTCACAAGGCTGCCATAGTGTGGGTCACCATACTGCATTGTCTGCATTTGCAATGAGTATGGTGATCACAACTCTTGGACTCTATTCATGCTTTCCATCAGGTAGAGTAGTCACTTTGGCAGGCTCTTAATAAAGAAAAAAAATAGTTAATTTCTCAGTCACAAAAAAGGTGACTATTGAATAAAGAAAGGTATATTTTTATACCTGCAACAAAAACTCACCTTATGTCACTATTACCGCGTACCCATGTTCATATTCATTCATATTCAATCATAACAAGCATTGTATGACATTTTATTTGCTGCTCACAAAGCAGCATGCAATTCGAGTACAATCTAACCCAACGGCTTTGAGCTTACTTTCATATTCGCAGCATTGACAGCTAGAGTGAGGCAAGAACTAGGGTTGCCACGAATTTATAATTTTTATTTTTATATAAAAGAAAAAAAGATTAAAAACTGTTGATTGTGATAATTAAAACATTAACCAGCTGACAATACGCTGTAGTAATATTGTTGTTGAGAGTTTGTTAAAGTGTGCTGACAAGCTTTATTAAAATGCGGGAATAAATAGGATTTGAACTCACAATTATTCGGTTTTTGCCACATATTGGTCACATCTCTACTAACGCTACAAAACCTATTTTGATATTGATCTTACATCTTTTTGAATTTTCTAGCTAAACAAAAAATACTATCCGTTTGCTTATAATTTAATAATCATTATATCGGAAAGTAATCGAATTTTACGTACACGTTGAGAAGTATTCAAAGAAAAATATATATATAGGTTGAGAGGAAATCCTTTAAAGTCTATTTCTAATAATTTCAAATTTAAATATTTTCAATTAAGAGAGCTCTGACAGTATTGTAAGCTAAATGTAAAGAGACAAAATTAACGCCAGCCCTAAAATCAACAAACACATACACAGTAGCCGAGTATCGAGCGGCTTATTAATAAACATGCGCTAACAATAAATAATTGTTTATAATGAACTTTATAATATATTAGTGCAGATAGTTCATTATCTCGCTCACGCACACTGGCGCATATTCACGCGGCCATATGCGGTCTGTAGAGAGGAGATTATTGATTGATATCGATGTCTTACTTCTTTTTTTATATTTGACATTTTATTTATTAGGACAACTTTTTTTTAAACATGAGTTTTATTTAACGAGTATTAAAATGTTAACTGCAGTAAATAAAAAATAATAAAGACTTTTCTCATTATTTTTTATATTATGATGATATATATTTAAAAGTGATTTTTTGGATATTATTAATTAATTTAATTATTTATTAGCAATCTCCGACAGGGAACACATATTACATGTTAATTTCGTCTATTATGAAGACCACAATATGAACATTACAAAAATATTTCAATACAAAAGGTTCCATACCGTGATGCGACATTCTAAATGACACCGTAAGTAGCTATTCTAACAAGTGTCATAGTGGGTGGCTTTTAAAATTCCTTCGAGGTCCGCAGTACAAAACCTAAGGTTCGATATGCTAAATTAGTTTTCCTGTCGTAATGATGTATGAAGTTAAGTTGACTGTCCAAATGCCCACGTGTCTGATAGTGGTTACTCCTTTTGTTTCCTCGGAGGTGGTACTCAGACAGGGTTTTGTCAAATTTCTGGTAAAGGACAAAGGCAAGTATTGGACTCTTCTATCACCTTGCGTATTTCATAGTAGGGACAATTTTTGTATTTTTCGATTGGTAATATCATTGAAAATAACAGGTTAAATTCCTATATTCTTAGAACTGTGTTAAAAAATTATTTCAGTTTCTAGTTTATACCTAAACTGTACTTAAATTTTACCACTACCAATGACAGATGGCTGTCACAAGTGATTTGTCATTGCTGTCAACGAGATGGCCTAGTATCATAGTTTTAAGATCCAAATCATTTGTTTATGATTTTCTTAATACATCAATAAAATGTTCTGCCAAATTACTTGAATAATTTTTTACATAATGTTTACAATTAATAGAATCGATTATCGATAGTTTGACAGCCCTACTGCTGCGCAGGAGCATCGCCGCTCGCATTTTCTTTTATCAGCGAATTGATTAATGCGGGTTGATTTGAATAATAATTTTCTGATACAAACGTTATTGTATGATAAATTTAGTGCAAATTGTAACGTGAGACGGGCTGTGAGTTATAGTGGGTTGCTATAATCTGTTCTTTTAGATTTACTGGTTGTGATCGGAAGTAAGCTTTTATGTTTCTTGTTAGAATTTGTTTTATTATACAGTGTATTGTTATTTTTGTTTCGTGACAACAGAACGAATATGGCTTAACTTAAAGTATTAATCAATTGAAATGAGTAATTGGGTGCATAGAGTTCTTATCACAAATTTAGGACCACTTTTTTTTTTTTTTTACCGTTTGGAAACCCCCTCGAGCCGTCATCCCACCGGGGTTTACAGCGGGGTGGTGTATCGGAATCGGACCGACTAAAACCACACGGTGTACCACTCTGCGCCTGAGATAGGAGGGATCCGGGAACCGCTGCTATTACGACATCCTGATCCCTACTAGCGCCTGCCCGCTACCACGGGCACCATCTGTGGATAAACTCTCTATTTTAAGGGACGTACGGCACACGCGGACGTCGCCTCCTCGCGGAAATTTAGTACCCCAAGCCAACCTAATCTGTAAGTGGTGTGCCTGCTAATCGACAGACGAGACCCTGGCAAACAAATAAATAAATAATTATCTCGGATATTTGACACACAACGTCATCTAGTTTCAAACTAAGCGGAGCTTGAGATATGATAACTAGACTGACTGAAAGAATACTTATACACTTTTTTTTTGTAAATACATACATATTAAACATAGAATACACCCAAACTTCGAAACAAGTATTTGCAGATCTTACAAACATTTGGTCCGACCTAGGAATCGAACCCAAGACCTCAAGCATAGCAGTTCCATTCACTACCGTTGCTCCACCGAGGCAGTTACACAAAACATCCGGATTAGCGGTAATAGGCTCGCCAGCTTTTACTTAGGACCAAAACATTGGTGAAAAGTGGGTGTTTAATGTGCCTCTGCCTATCTCTCCAGGGAAACAAGCGTGATTTTATGGATGAGTAACTAAGATCTTCAAGAATAAGATAGAAGTTCTATGGAGACGTGACATCTGCGCTTTTAGATCATAAACATTACATTATTGAAGTAGCTATTTATTTCATAAGTTCTTTTCTGTTTTGAATGTACATCAAATATTCTTAAGGATTTTTATACAATAACGTTTTCGTTAGGGCTGTCCATACGAAGATTTAAAATAGTGTTTCTTACATGAAACACATAACGCTAAATATTAAACCCATAGAACGAAGAATTAGGTCAGACTGGCTATTGACACTATGTACACAATGCTTTGTTTTAATTTCAAGGTATATTTTTTCTATATTAAGAGCCCACCAAAGTGACTCTACCCTGCCTGATGGAAAGCATGAATAGAATCCAAGAGTTGTAGTCACCATACTCATTGCGAATGCAGACAATGCAGAACGGCGACCCACACCATGGCGGCCTAGTGAGATGCTTTTTACACCCCGCTTGGGAACGTAAAAGGCATGACAATCATCGTGGCAGTGTAAGGCTTACACAGTTACCACGATAACTGTCACTTCTGCATCAATGGGCCTCCGGTCTCACACAATATTCATATTTTTATTGTGATAAGTAATGAATCAAAATAATTTATAAATTTCAAATTTTATAGACGTCCTGCGACGGCTCAACTTTTTACTGTTTTTAAAAATCTACTTTTGTCAAGACAAGAATAATTTTACGCGCTCTCGTCAAGGTATTAACATTTTTAAATAAAATCATTATATGCACTTGAATAGACCAGCCAACATGAATCACAGCAATTCTACGCAGCGAAACATCCACTCCACTGAACACGAAACACAAAAGTACAACACAAGAAACAAGACTCAACAAAATAAGCCGAGGTGAAGGTCAGGGTATAAAGACAGACGTACGAATGGCGACGTATAACAACCACTCACTTACAGGGACCAAATAAAAAACGTGTTCGGGAGAAAACTGCAAGTACTTATATGGAGCTGTTATTACAATATGTATTTTTAGACAAGTTGAACACAAGGCAACACGAATGCATGTTTTACTGATATAACACGAGCGACTGGAATGCTTGAAAACAAGCTTATTCAAGTTATTTTATGATATAATCAATTGCAAGCGCATTTTATTTATTTTTAATTGAACAAAGTAATTGACAGTTTGTTGTACACGTCATTTAATTTAAGGCCACCAATTTTAACTGTTAAATTCTATCACTATCATCATCATCAGCCTATCCCAGTCCACTGTTGGACATGGACTTCATTAAATTCTATCTATTCAATAAGTACCATGATAATTAATTAAGCAATAATAAACGAGATCGAGGCTAACCTCGAATAATTTTCAAATGAATCTAAATCTGTGAAAAGTGTTTTTAAATAAAATGTAAGGCTGAGGGATAGGGGTGCCAGAAAATAATGACTTTAATCTGCCTGATAGACAACATGAATAGTCAAGAGTGGTGGTCGCTGTCTTCATTATGAACACAGACAATGTAGTATTGTGACCCACAATATACTATACTTATTTTAATGTTACGTTTGTTTTTTTATACCTATATTTTTTTTGAATTTATAGGATACTATGCGATAAATGTGGTACTGTCATTACTGTTTTATTTAAATATTTTTAGTTATTTTTTTCTATTAACTGACACTCTTCATGTCGTATACACTTATAATATATGTACATTCATTACGCTACAATATATTTCTATTTTATATACTTTTACTTATTACCATTGTAGATAAATGTAAAAAAAATGTTAGTATTTAACAAAATAATAAATTGTGCTATGAACAGCTCTATGTAAGTACATTGCCAGGGCGGGCGGCGTAAGTCCGGTGGTCCCACACATCACGCGCCCCGTAGGCGCCACCTCCAGTCTTTTATAGTTAACACGCCGATGATAGCTCCTACTTGTTTATTGTTAGTGCTCTCCCGTGTACATTGCCGCTCGTTGCCGCTCGTTACCGCTCGTTGCCGCTCGTTACCGCTCGTTGCCGCTCGTTACCGCTCGTTGCCGCTCGTTACCGCTCGTTGCCGCTCGTTGCTGCTCGTTGCCGCTTGTTGCTCGCCCTAGGAATGTACATTCTTTGTTTTATGCCGAAGGTTTCTATAATAAGATTGTGTATACGATATACTTACACGGATCATTTTAAGAGACTGTTTATTAAAGTGAGATTTTTCTTTGGTGATCTTGTATTAAATATGTTAAAAATATTTGCAAGAAAACTGTTTGTTAATATTTTAAGACGTATGTGTCCCGTTTAGTTAATATTGATCATATTTAGTTAGAACAAGATCTTTGTGTAATTGAAAAAAAAATCGAACTTTGTATTCAACACATATTTTTTTTTTTGTAATAGTATTCACTATATTATTAATATTCATAGTAATAATATCATAACTAAGGAAACTACGTCGGTTATGAGAAAAGTTATTTTCAGGTATGCAAAACAATAACAAAATTTAACGATAAATATGCAAATGTTATGAAAACTCCTCGTGTCTTCTGGCCAAGAACACATAAGTTGTTATTATTATAATAAAACAACGGACTTCATTAAAGGCGAGATGCGTAATAAACCGACACATTATTCTCGTACAGACACAATGTAGCCTCAGCCGTAAATTACTTACTGTCGCCAAATAGCGCATCAGCGAATAGTTTGTGATTTTCCAGTGTGTACGACACAGAACGTCTCTCTGCTAATTTACACGGTATGAAACCTAATTTTGTTAAAAAGGGCAGTATTTTGTGTCACAGGAATAAAACAATTGATTTTTATACTTAGAAATTGTACAGATTTTAAATATAGTCTATAGATCACTGCCTCATTGGTCTAGCGGTTAGCGCATGCGACTGCGGATCAAGAGGTCTCGGATTTGATGTCCGAGTCCGACCAAAAACTGTAATTGAATTTTTCATGATGATAGATATGCTTAATAACAGCCTAGAGTTTGGAAATAGGGCTCTTATCCGTCAGTCCTGCGCCTGATCTCTTTCAGGTCGTGTCAGCTAGCCGTCCCATCGAATTGTGATAGTGAGGGAACAGAGGGTGCACTTGTGTATACAGTTGCAGTATGCAGTTTTACACTATAATATCTCCTGCATAGTTGACTGCTTTCCGTTAAGACTGGCCGCAGGAGTACCTCGTCATTATAGACTATTAACGAAAAAGAGTGAGGTAAAAGAAAGTGGTGAGTCCTAATCGCTTAGATTACAACTCGCCACTTTTAAAAGCCGAAAAGGTGTCACCACCTCTCAATCTATGAACCTTTAAATACATAGAGAAATGAAAGTTGTAGCATACTTAATTTGAAAAAAACTGGCTTGTATAGAGTTGCAACATCGAATATTAAAACTGAAATTGAAAAAAAAATTGCAATATTTTACCTCAAATCTTTGTTTACGAATTTCTTTAAAAGTACTTTGTAAAACTGAACTTCAAATACCGAAGTATATTCTTATAATTTGTATATTTTTATAATTTTACTAATACTGTCATTTTCATACAACAAGTAGAAAAGACAAAACGATTGACAACTATGTATTGTGTGTTTACGGTACCAAATTTTTATACACAGAGTTTCTGACCTCAAAATTAAGAAAAGCATAAATAAATGTATTTAAAAAATTATAGTTTATTTGAGTAGAGGTCAACCGTATTTATGTCGGCACCATTGGAACAGACGTAGACGGGCGCGAACTTGTGTCCCGTCCTATTGTGTGGACTTAAAACAATAATCTGGAACCGTAGTAATGAGTCGCGGAGCTAAGGAGCGATGTACAATGATCGCAACATTTATTATAATATTTATCTATCGCTAGTTCCTTAAATCGATTATTTTTTAATTTGAAGAATTAGAATTAAGCACGTAGTACTACGAGAGTAGAGAGAAGTACGTGATGACGTGAACACTGTGTAGCTAAAGTCAAATCGATTTTCACTACCAACTCAACGTATGGATCTTTTTTTATTTCGGGCCTACTAAAGTGACTCTACTCTGCCATGAAAAGAATGAATCCAAGAGTGGTGGTTGCCATACTCATTGCGAGTGCAGGCAATTCAGTATGGTGATATACACTATGGTGGCCTGGTGAGGTGGGCTACCACAAAAATATGTATATAAGTCACGAGTGATTGTGTTAATTTTCACGTTGGAACATGATTTTTATCATAGAATGCAAAAGTTCAAAAGTTAGTAAAACTGACTGCTATAGATTGGAAACTACGAGACTCAGTCGACGAAGATATATTTAAAAGTTAGGTTAACAATAACTATTGAGAATACCAATTTTATTTTGTTTATTTGAGTGTTTTCTATGTATGTATTTCCAAAAAAAAAGTATATAAGCATTCTATCAGTCAGTCTAGTTATCACAGCACAAGCTCTGCTTAGTTTGAAACTACATCGCGTTATGTGTCAAGTGTCCGAAATGTTTGTTTGTATTCGTAGCTTCATAGAGAGCGAAATTTGTAACTATTCCTCTCTCCCTATCACTAAAACCTGGTCATCAATATGGTTCTGTTACTTAGTAGTTTTGAAGACGTGTATTAGGATTGATCAACAGTTTTTAGGAGACTACAGCTGGACATGGCCCTTTCTTTCGACAGGAAGTTTTGGCCTACTGGCCAACCTGGCCAGACGAGTTAGTATAGGGTTTGTACAAGCTTTCCTTATTTTCGCAGTGATGTTGTCCTGCGTGGTGGCATTCCTTTAGTCGCCTCTTATGACAGCCATGGGGCATTACCCCTCAACTGAAAATTAAATATTTTAACCCGCTTCGCAATTCCTTTTCCTTAGAGCTATTCACTAAAAGAGAATCTCAATTTAAAAAAAAAATAAAATGAATGGTGTCGTGGGACACCAGGTAGGAACGAAGTTCCTTCGGATAATGTGGAATCGACACAATTTGCAAAAAAAATCGTGCTCAATTTTATGTAGGTTTTCTTGATTTTTCTCTTAAATTTTGCTGATTAGTTTTTATTTAAGTACAAGAAAGTATTTAGGAAATTCAGTATTTTAGGAAATAAAATAATAAATTCCTTAAAATAATAAAATAATAAATTCCTTAAAATAAAAAAACATCGTAATTCAAATTTCAACTGAAATAACAAAAAAATATGTATCTTTATTTTTTTTTGTCAACATTATTATTAATTAAAAATTACATAGAAATAGAAAAATAGAAAAAAATAATAAAAATTAACAGTTTTATTCCACGCACTTTTTTCCACAGATTTATTCCACAGATTTATTCCACGCACTTTTTCCACGGATTTTTAAATTAGTTTTAGTACAACTAACAAAATTTGATACCATTGTGGAACGCGTACCGCAAGCCGTCTGCCTAAGGCTGGCTTCTTATGCAGATTTTACGAGAGGTTATAACCGTAAGCAGCATTCGAATCGCTTAATTGTTCGAATCAGACGTCTCGAGAGCAGAAACTTATACCATTCGATGTTTTTGGCAACAAAGCGATATGACACGCTGACATAGCTTTATTTGCTTATATACTGTAAATTATTCGTCTAGCTGCTGCAAGGGTTCATCGTCACTGTCTAAATAATAATTAATAGGTATTTATAGTATAGAGTAAGTTTCTAAGTAATTATAATTATCTTATAGGGTTCGAACCTTTCAGTAAAATCCACTTTAAATTACGTGTATGCGACCTGTCCTGCTAGAGGTATTTATTGTTTATGCTCTTCGATCCATCGTTATAGTCAATATCTTCACACTAACTTTTTCTTCGCAATATTTACATTTAACTAATGTTTTCACCTGTAACTCCTAAAGATCTCCGTTCACTGAACCATAGTTAGGAAATAGATGTCTAATAGGACTCTGTCAACCCCTTTGTATATAAGATATCTACATATGGATGTTTTATAATGTAAATTACAAGTAGAGTACTCGTTAAAATTTAACAGATCTAGAATGTGCTAACATTAGTTTTATGTGTGGAATTGCCTGTGATGGTCGTCTATGCCGTATGTACGTCAGGGAACAATGGACAAGACAGTGTTTGAGCATTAGAGCACTACATTTACATCCGTTACTTCGTCGATATTCGAGATCTTCATCCAGAGGTTCATCTTCTTCAGAAAACGTGTTATTTTACAAGAAACATATTTCGTGGGTACATTTTTTCGGTATAAAAAGTAATCTATAAGTTAATCCAAGGTGTCAGATATATCCAACATAAAGTTTATTATATTTGATCCAGCTGTTGAAACGTGAAAAAATAATTTCGGACATTTGACTCACAACGTCATCTAGTTTCAAAGTAAGCAGAGCTTGTGCTATGATAACTAGACTGACTGATAGAATACTTTTATATTTTTTTTTTGTAAATACATACATATTATACATAGAAAACACCTTAACTTCGAAACAAATATTTGCAGATCATACAAACATTTGGTCCGACCCGGGAATTGAACCCGAGACCTCAAGCACAGCAGTCGAATTCACTACCGCTGCGCCACCGAGGCAGTTGTATAACACAAAAATAACAAACATATAAACACACTCACAAACTTTCGCCTTTATAATTTTAATGTGAAGTCTAACCTTACAAACATGCAGTCATCTATTCTAATCTAGTTGACTAGGACTAGAGTCCAGTCTAGACATAAGTAAAAGTTTGTCGCCCGCATTAGACCAACAGATTTGCCGCAATTGAGTGAGATGATTTGCGTGAATTGATTAAATGAGTAATATACGCTGTTAGCTCTGCTGCACGTATCATATATCATGGCTCTTATTAGTTTAAGTGTTAGTGATTATGTGGAAGCAGCTGTCGCGATTATTTTTTTTTGTTTTTTTTATGTCCAAAATACCTCATATCATTCTTTATTTTACTACGTGGATTGATTTTATTGTATTCTGTTATCTTTTTATTAACAAAATACGCAAAAAAATAATGTTTATAATAATAGCTATTAATACTTTTTATCTATGCATGATAATAACTCTGTTAAGAGAAAGAAAACTCGATTGGTCAGCCTGCCATGGAAGACCAAAATTTCCTTTCTAAGCAAAGACCTATGTCTAGTGGTAGATTGCTGCGATCATCTTCTACGTAAGTTGGGAGTAGGTTCTAATACAGTGATATTTCACAAAATTGTTGTGAGTCACTGTTGTTAATACGGGTATTTACCATGCGTAGGAATATTAAGGTGGTGGGATTAGTAGTTCGAGTACATATATACTAACCTAAAAGTAATAAACTTAATTATACAACATGATCTACTTTAATGACTTGAAGTTTACGTCACGTTACAGGATAATAAGTATCTTTAAAGCAATAAAAAAACCGTAATTTATCATGTGTATTTTGTTTTACAACTTTGCTCTAACTGTTCTAGTCATATGTTAAAGATACAATAACTAAAAGAGACATTTTGATTTATAAAACAATACATCAACACACAGTAATTATTGGACGTACAAAGACGAATGCAAAATAATAATTATGAGTCAGCTAACAGTTGAACCGGTCTGATTCTTAATGTCAATCCTTAAATAGGCTCTACAAAGGCTACGTTTAGGCGCCACCATAAAAGTATTAATTGCTTGCTCTATTGTTTCCAGTGCAGTATGTTGATGGCCCTAGAAACTACAAAATGTACGACTAAATAAGATGAACACCTGGCCTTTTTAATTCATGGTAGTGGTGTGATTTACTCTAAGAGATAATTTAATATAGTTATGATATTATTGTTTTAGGGTCTTCATTTTAATTAGAGGAGTCATAACTTCCTGGAATAAGCAGTTATAGATACAAATATGTTGTGCGTATATGTGTAGTGGGAACTTTAAAAATTATGTAACGAAAATTAACGCACTCTGCCTAGTCGAGTCCGGCTACGGTACCCAGTTTTAACGGAGCCCAGTCAACTACGCTCATCAAGCGTGTGCGCAAACACAAGTGCACTCTCTGTTCCCTCACTCTCATCCATCTGACGGGACGGCTATTCGGCTAAAAAAAACAAAAATTATGATATGATGCATATGGATTGGGTAGTCAAAGAGTGAATTAATAATTTTAACTTAGATCAATCAGGAATCGAAACTTAAATAACTGACTTTCACAATTAGCATAAAAGTCGTATAAAAAGCAAAGATTATATGAGGTTTGCATACATTAAGTACTAGTATTTTAATCTCCCTTTAGAATAGAGATTATGTCTATCATGTGACTTCAATTATGTATTGACAAAGGGTTAAACATTACAGGTATGAGTGCCTAGGGCGCGAGGGCTAAATGATAAATTATCTCAACCCAGTCCGTTTCAATTCAGTTAAACTGGTTTCATGATGATGTGATCTGGATTATGTTTAAAACTAAAACTTAGACAGTATAGGTTCTATGGGGATTTCATGTCTTTACATGTATGTTTGTTTAAATAAAAATAGTAGATTCACAATAAAAAGTTTCTAGTTTTGTGTTTGGTAAGAAATATTGAACAATTTTCTTTTTTTTTTCTATTTTAAGTAATAGCCAGTAGTAACTGTAAAAGCAGTAAAAATAATGGTGTGCATTTTCCAACTCATGTTTTTGTATAATCTATAAAACAATAAATAAAACTTTATATGGAGACCCTCCAAGTGAGATCTGCAACGAACCTATAAGACACAAATTTCTGAACGCATAAATTTTTGAAGTGGAACTTCTTTGTCGGGGTTGGAAAAAAATTTTGTATAACATTTTTTCGTTACGCGTCACATTTCTCCGTTACGCGCCGTCTTTTTCTTATCCCTACCACGCGTGATTCGAAGTATACTTTCTCCAGCGGAGTAGGGATGTGTAAATGTCTCCAATGTATTTTGCGGCCCGTTTTGAGTAGTTACATTTTTGAAATCCAGGTGGCGATTACATCGACTTCGGACGGGCTTAAATTATTTTTTTGAAAAATAACGTCATAAAGAAGTTTCACTTCTTACGAGTGTACACTAGTATTGTTTTTTTACCGACTTAATAAATTAATAAAAATACAAAAAAACGCGAATGGAATACTTTACGAAACTACATCACTCTGTATCTACTCGTATATTTATTCTGAGTGTATTGTCTTAGCTGACAAATAAGTCGTAACGATTAATTGGCATAAGTACTAGGCGAGGCTCGATAATTGTGCAGAACACGGCGGGTGACTCACATACAAGCTTTTATACTACCATACTAATTAATGGCGTCATAGTCCACAATTATTATAAATGTGATTACATACAGCTTAACGATTTTGTTACTTGTTACATTTTAGATCTAAATACATTTCTTCTTGAGAAATAAAACGAGTTGTTTGGTGACGTATTAGGCAACTCGGTACTTAGGTGCCGATAAAATTGTTCTGGTCGCGTTTTAATTGCTTTAAGAATGCAAATAAGACCTTCTTAGAAAACTAACAATAATTCTCTATGGCTGGAATTAAAAATGTGCTTTCATTTTAAATTTCTCTATGCTATGAAAGAGGTTTCAGGTTTAATTTTCGCCCATGATCAATGTTTATGTAACGATTACGATCATTTGTTTTATATGAGTGTAAACTATCTATGAGATTTATGTATTTAGACATATACAAGTATGCTTTATCAGCAGGTTGATTACCATAACACAGTTTCTGAATAGCTTTTGACTAGACGGCCCTATGTGTGTTATGCGAGATTTATATTATTATTTCAATACGCAGTTTTACTTTCTATGTATTACATGCTGTAAAAAAACAGAGATTTCATTACTTGTTATAAGATTAACCTGTTTTATTTACATTCCTGTGGTGTTATGTCTTTGAATCGTTTGGAGCTATGATTATTTGTGTAATCTCTTTTAACAATAGTTGCCAAGAGAGTAACGCACTAAGACTAATATAGGTTAGTATGATGTCTAATAAAAATTGTTATGTGATGATGTTCTGCGAACGGATTCCGGCCACGGCGGTCAGTTTCAACGGAGACTAGCTAACTGCGCAGGTGATATTATAGTGCACAGGAATGTGCACAAATCCAGGTGCTCTATCTGATCCTTCACTTTCATTATCTAATGGGATGGCTTTACGTGCTCTCTGAGACACGGAGGTTGAGAACCCAACTCCCAAACTCATGACTCATCATTTTATGCACTAGAAAAACTCAATAACACTTTTTGACGTGACCCAGGTATCGAAACCGAGTGTGGCTGCGGGTGGACGGGACGGGTTTTCTCCTCCATCTGCTCCAGGAACCAGCCGCGAGGAGACGATGTCTACGTGTGCTGTACATCGCCTAAATAGAGTTTACCCGCAGATAGTGCCTACGATGGCGGGTAGACGCTAGGAGGGATCTGGATGTCGTAATAGCAGCGATTCCCGGATCCCTCCTATCTTAGGCGCAGAGTGGCACACCATGTGGTTTTAGTTGGTCCGATTCCGACACACAACCCCGAAATTTTCTAATTGGCTATTAATTAATAATAATATATATTATAATATATAATAATATACAATATATATAAATAATAATAATACGCTATTAATTACAGCGACGAGGCAATTTTATGATGTATGACACATATAAAGTAAACTTAATATCATCCTTTTAGCACATAACAATTAGGCTAACAATGTGACCAAATTATCTTAAGTTAATTTTCACTTCACTTCACCTTTCATTTATCCCAATCAAGAAGATATGTTAAATATTCCAAATTCAATAGACCAGACTATAATTGACGTATGCAGTGCAGTGTATATTTACGTACAAGGAAATAAAGCCAATCGTGTACATATAATCACTTACGAACATACACCTGCCCACCTGTATAAAGTTTTTGAAATTCCCACGTACCACCGATGGACGAATTGAGGCATTAGCTGATTCGACACGATGCCGCTATGACACAAACCTTTTACACGCAGCCATTTTATTTTATATACCAACAAATTGATTAAGCAAATGATACCTCGAATATCTAATCTTTTGTTTAATTCTTTGGGTTTTGTTAGGCAAATGTCAAATTGGTATTTACCTGTTGAACGGTACTTAAGTATTAGTTTAACTATGCTTTTATGATAATTGTCACTGTAAGGTACTTTTATTTAATACAATAGTTTGAGTTAAAAGTGATAGAACATCTCAGGTGACTTCAACTTTACAGGGAAGAAACGTAATGCTATACGAACGGATACGTAAGAGAGCCAGGCTTCTAAATAGGCCATACAAATCATTAAAGAAATTGACAAATTAAAAGTGAAATATGAAAAAAAAAACTTTAAATATGATTAAAAATGATAATCTGTGTAAATAAGTGAAAAATAGTTTACTACCTATTCTCATCATTATCATCATTTCACTGCTGGACATAAACCTCTACCTCTCTCAAGGTTCTCCATAACAGCCAGCCCTGTGCAATAACATTTACATACTTATATACAAAAAAAGAAAACGTTAAAATCAGGCAAGACTTATAATAATATGATCACTAATACCGACATACATTTACATATATATGTATATGTATATATTTAGAACCAAGGAAGTAATTAATTTATGTTTTGTCATTCCTATCCTAATCCTAAGATAGGAATTAAAACCAATTATTATACTAATCAACGTACGCAGTAAATTGATATGATTTATATACTATTTTACACTTACTGCATCTACAAATTGTAAATATTCTATCAGATAGTCATAAAGTAGTTAACGGCAAATAAAAGTATAGATTCTTAACTATCTTCCAGCAATTAAAAATAATTCCGCTTATGCTGTTATGGTATAAAGAGCTTTCAAAGAACGAAGTCCTAAATAGAATTATCTATCTAGTTATTTCAAGGAAATGAGTTTCTTTTCAATATTTCAAAACACACCTTTGTGCACACACTTTGGGTGCGGGTGGTACAAAACCTGTTATTGTAACAAAGCTTGAAGAAGGCTTATGCCCAGCAATGGACATCTATCGACTGAGAAGAGGTGACGAGAATGATACAAAGTAAAATGTTGATATGTAGATAATAAATTACATAACTTTAGATCGTCATGCCGTCATCAATCAGATCTAAATATTACTCAAAATTTAATTCCGATTATTATTCTAACAGTTGTTACAGCAAAGGATATGCTAATTAATGTAACAAAACAATCTGTGAATAAGCTTAAAATGTAAGCGGTTGCAGTTAAGCAAAACGTACATAGCCGACTATCGTCGACTGACCCACCCTTATAAATAATAGTGGCAAGGCGCCCATCCGTACCCCCAAACCCCCTTAAGGATACTACCCTCCGGATCTCATTTCCAAATTGCATTTCAAAACCGAATCTCGACCTTACAACTGTTGTTAAATAATCAAATTTGGACGTTAATATGCGGATGGTACAGCTTGTTTTTGATTGTATTGGTATAAGGAATTGAGTGTTTAGTCGTCAGGTTATAACCTAAGGAGGCAGCATCTCCGTGCACGGGCACTAACTTGTATAATGAGATATGATAATAAACGCTTCAGTTGAATATTGATGTCGACGAGTTAGGAATGCACTCGCCATGTTTATGGCAGCTCGGCACTTCTAATTAATTATAAATAATTTTAGAGGATTGTCTGGAGTTAACATAATGAGGTTACTGTTGATGTTAAGATTTAGAGGTAGGCTGAGTTTAGGCCCGACGGACGTGTTGGTCTAGTGATTAAAACCCTTACTGATAAGCTGTGGTCACGGGTTTCATAACCCGCCCAGGTTTTAATAATTTTGTGCTGAGTAAATTGAATATTTATGTAGGTTTTTAAAAGTATATCAGTATGTTTGACAGTATTTTGATGATTATAGCGAAGACTCTGTCTATTTTGAGATCAGAAACTCATGTTATTACTAGGCATCAAACAAATATTACTTTAGCAAATTTTATCCCGTCTTTCTGATTTTCGATTTGTTGTTATCTAAGATATCAAAAGTAAATCATGATGCCGACCCCGTAATCAACACTGTGTCACAGACTATTATATCCATACTTGTCACTATTTATCTAGATACAGGCTTGTACATAGTCTCCGAAAACGTGTAATAGAAGCTGTACAGAAGTAAAGTGTTGATAACTAACTAAATCTTAGATTGAGACTCCTAGATAGGTCACTAAGTAAGCTGTGATAAGGAGTTACAATACTGGTCTTCTATTGGTATGTCGGTTGCTTTTATTAGTGCGTGAGATACATGGGTGTGTGTGTGTGTGTGCGTGTGTGTATAAGTTTATATGTGTTTATACATGTGCTTTTGTCAAATTTTTTTTTCGTGTTTCGTTCGTGAGTGCGAGACCGGAGGCCCATTGATGCAGGGGTGACAGTTCTCGTGCTAACTGTGTGCAATATAATGCCACGACGGCTGTCATGCTAGGTCGCCATAGTGTGGATCACCATACTGCATTGTCTGCATTGAGTCATTCACATTATTTTGAAGTCGAATGTAGGAAACCTGATTATAAATGACAACCACTGGTCGTGAGCTATAGTACCTTATTGATATTGTTTCTTTCTAAATTGATTGTTAGAATTCCGTGTGGTGACGGATTAAGAATACATAGTGTTACCACACCTATTCATCCCGTGGGTGTCGTAAAAGGCGACTAAGGGCACCAAATATGCAAGACAACATCATTACAAAGAGAAGGAAAACTTGAAACAAACCCTATTCCAACCCGTCTGGTCAGAGTGGTATAGTAGGCCAAAACCTCCTTGCTAAGGAGAGGCCTATGTCCAGCAGTGGATTGTAAAAGGCTGTTGATGATGATGTTGTTAGAATGTTCATGGTATTCGCCATCTATGTAAAAATTAAAATAATGTTCATTTTTAATTGAAACTTGTTGATTTAAAGAAGCGTCTTAGTAAACAATTATGTGTATTAATTATATAATAATATCCTAACACATTTCACATATGGTTGACTGATCCCAAACTAGGCAAAGCCTGTAGTATGATTACCAAACTGCTTATAAACACACTTATATATTTCTAAATACATACACATTATAGATAAATTACACCCACACACAGAACAAGTGATCATGTTCACCACACAAAGATTCGTCCTGGGTGAGAATTGAACCCACGACCTCTGTTATAGCAGTCAGATATACTAACCAATAGACCAACAGGGCAGCCAATTGTTTAAATATATTCAAAGCCACGTCAAATAAAATAAATAAACGTATCTGCAGTACCTAGATTAGAAATATTGATTTATTTTCGTTGGATACTGTAAAAAACAAATACCCAGCTACAGCGAAGCCAAAAAGGAAGGTTAATGGTTTTAGCAGTCTATGTATGTATATTTATATGTTCTACCGTAGCTCCTAAACTGTTGAACCGATTAATTGATAAGAGATTATGTCTCTCAGTTTTGAGATTCAGATTTATGATTCCAAGATTGTAAAATATGAGGTATGTTTCTAGATATGTTTATATTTGCCCGATTGGGAAACAGGAAAGTGTTAAATTAATAAATAAAGTTTAAAATGCTTTAAACCAACTACGTAAAGAAAGGGATCTAAAAAGGGTGAAACAAGAAAATTATATAGATAGGAACCCAGAAATGCATAGATATAAAAATGGTCGAGCTAGAGCGGTGATCGCACTTACTATACACCTACTATGATTATGTGGGTGCTGGGAACAACTTCATTTAACAGACCTGGTAGGTATACGGTGAGTGCGACAGTGGTTGTACCTGGACCATTTTTATACATATACATTTCTGGATTTCTATTTTAATTATTTTTTGTTTTGTTCTTTTTAGAATCCTTTCTTTGCATTGTCGGGTTATAGGTTTTGACTCTTTATTTTGCAATTTATTTTGCTGACATCTATTTGTAAACGCTACAAATCTGCTCCTATAGTGTTTAGTGGTCTTGACTACCAAGTATTGAGTGATAAGCACAATCATTAGTTTGTAAATGATGTTACTTACTTAATGGGTGCAAGTGGGCCCACCTACCTGCACGCGGTGCCCCTTGCCAAACAACGGACGAGGCCCCGGAGACGAACTCGTGGCAGTATAACCACACTGCTGCGAGAATCACTAAAAACTACTCCTGGTGACGGGCGGCGCCGCCATCAGATAAATGATTCTCGCCACTGCCATCACCAACTCGCCTGCCAAATGTGGTGACCATGACAAATGGCCCCATGGATCACAACCAAATTCCACGGCCCCCCAGTTCAGGGCAGTCACACTATTCCTAGCCATGGTACCGGTCATGGTAACGGTGCGGCGGGGGGTGCAAAGAATCTTTGGGACACGGCAGAGTATCACAACTATACCTGGCGACGTATAATGGACGCAGTTGCGGCTGGACGATCGCCTTTTCGAATTGGAAGCGGAGGTTAACCATATAACTAACTCGGTGGCGCAGCGGTAATGAATGTGACTGCTGTATTGTACCGGTTGGTCTTGGGTTCGATTCCCGGGTCGGACCAAATGTTTGTATGATCTGCAAATATTTGTTTCGAAGTTTAGGTGTTTTCTATGTATAAAATTTATGTATTTACAAAAAAAAAGTATATAAGTATTCTATCAGTGCGTCTAGTTACCATAGCACAAGCTCTGCTTAGTTTGAAGCTAGATGACGTTGTGTGTTTAATGTCCGAAATATTTATTTATTTATTTATATAAATTGGCATATTTTTTGGCTATCAGAAGTTCAAAGACAGGGTGAAGATATGATAGTTCTAGATTCTGGTCACCTCCTATACTTCTGACAGGGAGACTATTCATCCCAAGGCGGTGTCGGATTTATGATTCATAAGTCCTTCAAGGGTCACGTGGAGGAAATTGGCAGTGTATCGTCAAGGGTAGCGTACCTCATCTTAAAATAACGGAAAGGTTATACAAGTGAACTCATCCACGTCCACACATCCTGACGATGAGGTTGAAGCCATGAACGAAGACATAGCTAAGACTCTGTCTCGCATCAACACTTCTTTCACAGTTGTCATGGACGATTTCAATGCCAAAATGGGAGTACAAGATTATAGCGAAACCGCGATAGGACCGTTTAGTTATGTGCACAGAAATCAGCGGCGTCAAATGCTGGTAAACTTCATTGTGGCCCAGCGACTCTATCTGATGAATTCTTTCTTTCATAAGAAACCTAGAAAGAAGTGGACCTGGCTAAGCCCCAATGGAGCTACAAAGAACGAGATCGACTTCATCATCACAAACAAACACCATATATTTAGGAGTGTCTCTGTAATCAACATGTTCAATACAGGAAGTGGTCACCGACTCGTGAGAGGTACCCTAAATCTATGGCGCGGGCGAGCCTGATGAAGGCAACTCTTAAACCAACTCTGCAGCAGGTCGAAACTGGGTACGAAAGCTTCCAGCTAGAGGTTCCCAACGGGTTCGCCATGTTGAAAGCCGTGCAGAACGTAAACGACGCCACCAACAACCTGGTACGCGTCGTCCGCGAGGTAGGTTCAAACCACTTTCGACCGAAGACAATTGGACGCAAGACACAGTTTACAAGCGAGACCTTAGATCTTATGAGGAAAAGACGAGAGACAACAAACACCACTCAATCTGAGCGTCAGGAACTGAATAGATAGGTAAAGAGGCTAGTAAGACAAGACATTCGGCAAACAAATACTCGAGCGATTGAGGACACGATTGTCCGAAATATGGCACAAAAGTCTTGGCTTGGTAAAAGCCAAAAACTTCATATTGTCATCTGTATAAACTAAAAACAGCACAAAGCACCACCTTCACCTCTAAATCACAGGTTCTTGCTCAATTCGCAAAGTTTTATGAGGACCTATATACTTCGTGAGCCTGTTCACCCGAGACCCATAGTACGGATGACTCACGTGCTAGACTGACTCGCCACTTCACAGATGAGCTTCCCAACATCGATCTGGGCGAGGTTAGAATGACTCTCGGACAATTTAACAATAGCAAAGCTCCTGGTGAAAACGGAATTACAACAGAGCTTCTAAAAGCCGGTGGAATACATATATGTATTAGTAGAGCTCTCAAAGCTATTTAATTCTTTCATTCATATTGGCAGGCCGGAGGTATGAAGCAGGAGCGTGGTAGTGTTATTCTTCAAGTAACGAGACAAAAGCCCTATGATAAAATACCGCCCGATTTCACTCCTGAACCATGTATATAAGTTATTTTCGAAAGTTATTAAGAATCATCTTGCCCAAAAATTCGATGACTTCCAGGTCGTGGAGTAGGTTGTGTTTCGAAAAGGCTACAATATCGTGGATCACATACATACTCTTAGGCAAATAATCGAAAAGACAGAGGAATGTAACCAGCCTCTCTGTCTAGCGTATATGGACTATGAAAAAACCTTCGATACCATCGAGACCTGGGCTGTCCTGGAATCCATACAGAGATACCTGGTTGACTGCCGATATGCTCAGGTGATGAGATGCCTCTATGAAACTGCAACAATTACCGTCAAGTACAAGAAAAGAGCACAAGATCAATCCAATTGCACCAAGGAGTAAGACAGGGAGATGTTATATCTCCGAAACTATTTACCAATGCATTGGAAGACGTCTTCAAAACGCTCTATTGGAACGGACGGGGAATCAATATCAATGGTCGATAACTCACACATCTGCGATTTACAGATGACATAGTCATCTTGGCGGAATCTCTACATGATCTGAAAGAAATGCTGAATAGTCTGGATGATTCTTCAAAACGAGTAGGCCTGAGGATGAACATCGAAAATCATGCATAATAGGCATGTATCCCCGAGTCCCGTCCGAGTCCGTCCTGAGTAAATGGCGATGCTATCGGGGTTGTGCAAGAATATATCTACCTTGGGCAAACTATTAAACTTTACCGGTACAATTTCGATCGGGGGGCGGATAGGAGAATTTGTCTGGGCTGGGCAGCATACGGCAAGTTGCATCACATTTTCGAGTCGCCGATCCCATAATCATTAAAGACCAAAGTACTTGACCAGTGCGTTCTACCCATAATGACATACGGAGCCGAGAAGTCTCACCACACTGTTCCACAGTTCCACAAGCTTAAAGTAGCTTAGCGTGCGATGGAGTGTGCGATGCTGGGTGTTTCTCTAGCTGATAAAATTCGTAACGAGCTTATTCAACAGAGAACTGGAGTAACTGACACCGCACGGAGAATCAGTATGATGAAGTGGAAGTGGGCCGGCCATGTCTCCAGACGAACCGATAGTCGCTGGAGCTAAATTGTACTAGAGTGGAGACCACGATTGGGCAAACGTAGTGTAGGGCTCCCTGCGGCGTGATTGTCCGACGACTTGAAGAAGGTGGCTGGCAGCAGATGGATGCGAATTGCACAAGACCGGGATGATTGGCGCTCCTATGGGGAGACCTTCGTTCAGCAGTGGACGGCGGTAGGTTGCTTTGAGTTACTTACTTATAACATATACGTACTTAACACTATATAATTATGTTTATAAACAGTTACCATAGTACATGTTTCGACTATTATGTGATACGATGGTCGGGTATCAGATGTGTGAGGTTGTTAAAACAAACGTGTTCTTGCCAAAAAAATCGACTTTTTGTAAGAGAATTGATGACTTCAGTGTTAAATTTCAGTAAATTAATCAAATAAATCATGTTCATAATGACGGAAAACTCTTTTGAACCCACTTCAAAAAATAAGGTTTAATTTTGTCACCTAAGTATTCCGCAATACTAATGGCTTCGGCAATTCTTTTGTGTATTTGAGAACACTTGTATTTGAGTTGTACTTATCATTGGATTCCTTTATTGACAAGAGTCGTACTCATTACTAAATTTTCTTGAAGTGTTAGCTGAGCTTGTGCCTATTACACATAATCCCGAAGTAGTTCCTTTTTCAATATTTCGGACAACTGATACAGTACCATCTACTTTCAAATTAAACTGAGCTTGTACTTTGATAACTAGAATGACTGATAGAATAATTATGTACTTTTTTTATTCCTAAACACACACACAAATATTTGCAGATTAAACAAATACTTGATCGGACCCGGGAATCGAACCCAAGACAGAGTATTTGCGACCACAGCGCCACCGAGGCAGTCTACAGCTGTTTGTAAATTCATCTACATTTACCGATTACTACTTTACTCAAAGTATATCTGCCATATATAAAATCTCAACAAGTACGAAAATAACTAAAGCATCTCGTATTTCCTCCGTCACGGTGTTATCATAGTATACCAGCTCAATTACATCCAATCCACATTCCTCAAAATTCCACCATACATCCCATAAAATTTCAATTAACAATATCGATATAATCTCATAGTGCTATAATCTTTTGTCGGCCTGGGCTCAATACTTTTACAATTTATAAAACAATTAAAGTTTTACGACTTTACCTATGTGGAATATTAATTTCACGGCAATCTAATTACTGATGTAAGTATCTTATTAGGAACGTTTCCATTATCATTTCACGTATGTCTTTTAATAAGTATGCAGACATCATAATTATCTAATCTAATTACTTTTTAGTGGAAGCAATGTCTCATTTTAACTTTAACTGAGTTTTTAACATTTTTCAAAACATTTGTCTACAAGTGATAAAGGTGAAGGTTAAGGGTTGGGAAAAGAAGATAAATTAAAGAATTTTACTGCGTTACAATATATTTTGTGAGTTGTTCAGCAGTTCTGAATGTATCCTTAAAAAATGATATAAAATTTCGATGCATTAAAGTTCAAGCACATTCCTCGAATTACGGATTCCATAGCCAGCGATTTGTCGGCATCGTAGCCATGTAAATCATTGGGAGCACCAATCCATCACTGGAATAAGGCGCTATCGTGTTGGTGACCATTTATGTACCACGTGCAGAATTATATCTTTGGGATTAGGAGCAAAAATATCTCTTTGTATTAAAATGTGCAAGCTTACAATAACGTTGTAAACAATCATTGGCTAATTAGTGTTAAGATCCGGTTCATACGTTTAGCATCTTTGAACGTAAGCTTGGCTATGTGAGCCAACACAGCTCCTTCTAGAAGTGCAAAACCCCTTTAGAGTCATTTAGAAGCGATTTTGTACAAAGTATTATAAATAGCTAATTTTCACATTAGTTTGATATAATATCAGTTGTGAGTCAATAAAAAAACAATGATAAATGAAAAGTTTTCAGCCAATAATTAATTAAACAATCGGTCAGTATAAATATTTTGTACATACAAGTATCAACTATTTAATTTTATTGATTGCTTCTGCTTCTGTAAACACTACATATTTCTATGTTTATTATTCCATAACTTAATCTGCGTGTCTAAATTTTACATAATATCAACAAAAAGAAGTCAATATACAAAGTATAATTATTTAACAGGCCCCAAATAATTTATTTTAACTCAAAAACGTAAAGTAATAAGCGTACACACACGTGTAAGTAAGCTTCTGGGCCAATAGACACCTGTGTAAGGTACTACGCAAATATTTATCCCGTGCTGGATGCCTGTCCGCGGCCGGACAGACAAACCAGCGCGATCCGGTCCACCCTATTAAGATCAGCTGATAAACGAATCTCGATGCTGTCAATTACGCAAGATTACCAAATTTATTTAGGGCGGATACTGGTCACCTGGTGATGCCTATACGAATGAACTAACTAACGCAATACGCGAATGCTTAGAACTCAAGAGTCAAAAGCACTTTGCCAGTCTTTGAGGAAGGGGTTTCAGAAAAAGTTATTTAACTGTAAATGAGTGTCATTTTTTGTACATAGTGTAGGACTTTGACTACAGTGGTTATCGCTTTGTTGTTATTTCATAACCTAGTTGTTCATATTCTAGGCCTTTTTTGGATATATTTATGAATGTTTAACTACATTTATGTTTCACTTTATTCGGTACGTTATTGTCGGCTGTCACGATTGCAAGAGCTATACGCGCTTGAAATCGTGACGTGTTATAGTGGAAATACGGATAAAAAGAACTATGTGCTTGAAAGTAATTTTGCCTCACTAATACTGTCAGGTAGGTAAATAAGACATATTTATATACTGGTGGGCCTGATTAACGAAATTTTACATAGCCTTAACAGGGCTGTGTAAAATTTAAAATTTATCTAAAAGATAAATTTACTTTGAAGTTTGTTTTGTTATTCGAACACATTAATTACTATTTAAAGACCTAATTATATTTTATGAATAATTATGTAAATTACAGAATTTATTAAAGTCGCTACAGTCAAAGTACTGTTAGGAAAATAATTATGACATGCAAAATCAATATTATATAAATCCACTTGAAATTAATTCTATTCGAAATCCTATGGAGGAAAGTAGAAGTGCAAATATGATTCGCGCACTGAGGATTTTGAACTACATACACATATACATAAAATCACACCTGTTTTAAGGTAAGCAGAGGTATATTAAACGCCCACGTTTCACCAGTGTTTTGGTCCCACGTAATAGTCGGCAGGCCTATTACCGCTAATCGGGATGCTTTCTTTGCCAGAGCATAGTCCGTTGAGTAGCAGGTGCACCACATGCAGGTGAGGTTGGCTTCGAGCTCTAAGTTCTTGGTGGGAACCATATGCACCCGTTAACTTGATTTTGAACCATATTGACTATATACGACAAGAAGTCTCGATAGTCATTGATTCAAAGAAGGTTGTCGTGTGAAAAAAGTCACGTGTCTATTAATCTGCACCATATCTCTTGTTAGTATTGCTAAGTAAGAGAAGATATATATATATATCTATACTTACCTAGACTCCTTTAAGAGTTGAGTGAACAGGTTTCTTCTGGATGGGCGTGTACCACCTTCGTTTTCATCTATACTTTCCATCAGGTGAGATGGAAGACAAACACCTATTCTATTACAAATATAAAAAAGTACTAATAATAATAAATAAGTATATTATAATGTTAGTTATAACACTCGCTTAGAGGAGAAATAAGAGAAACTCGAACTCTACTTTTTAACTCATCCATTTTTCTGCAAACTTGCAAAAATCAAACTAAAATTTTTACAAGTATAAGTTTAAAGTTGACATAAGGGTGAGGGGTACGGTCGATAGTTAATTCTGTCAGTACTTCGAAAGGGGGTTAATTAATAATAACGGCGTATGGGTGATTAATGAAACTGTACCCTACCTAATTTATAGTTGGACTTAAGCACCCCGCCCCGCGCGCCCCGCTGGCCCAAAGCAAACTAAATATCCAATACCTCGATGTTGACTGCGGAATAACATGTCTTGGTACTTTCAATATATGATCGTAATTAACTGTAAGCTTCTTGTTGCAAAAAACTAAGAAAATGAGACTTTGCACATAATAAAATTAATCTCAACATTGAGGGTGTTGGATAAAAGCAGTGAAACATCACTCTTTGGAAAACTTTGTATGTGGTGAATATTAATTAATATGATTGTGAAAATGTAAAAAGAGTGTATATTGACTTATTATCTTTTTGTAACAACATTATAAGGTGACTTATTCAGTTGATCATCTAAAATAGTTCAATAAATAGTTATTTACACTACGCTACAGATCACTTTCTGATGTATTTAAGTGATAAGTAATGATTAAAATAATTGTGTATTGTCTTTGTGATATATTTTTGATGCTAATTATAATTAAATCAGAACTCAATATATTTTGTAAACGAATATGTAAGTTTATTTATGAATTCACACCTTAACGACTTAATCAACCATCATGAAATTCAACATATGCAGTGTCTTTCGTAAAAAAAAGCAAAACCATAAAGAAAATCTAACAAGAGTTTGTTTTTAACATAATTATATTAATTTTGTGTATGTTTTCAAAACAGATTTAAAAAATAAAGTATCAAAATCACAAAATCCACTCACATTATTATGAAGACAAGTACGAGCAGTGTATTCGGACTTTGAAAATCTAATTACGTAGCCAGTACCCTTACCTCGATCGCTCCTTCGCGCCGCCCCACGCTACCGCCCGCCTACATGGACTGTTTTCCACTACATACAATCTCACGACATTATAAATCTACCTTGGAAGGTCATTATACAACTTTAAAAAAAAAGTTTATTCGAATTTCGAACATCAATATACAAAGACAACTTCCAGTGAAGAGAATTGTACTTAATGCATGACTTTAATGGATAATGCAACGGCATTGGGAATTGAAATGTTAATGGTTGGAAACCCATACACTAATAATGTGGGTCCACACCTCACATAATCATATTTAATGGTTAAATGGAACGGTTAGTTCTATCCGTATTGTACAATTATTACTGCATTTCTATTCTGTCTAGGTATACTTTGATACCATATGTAAAGTACCCAAACAATTAGAAACACCAAAAACATAAGAAGGAATTTCGTTTTCTTACATATATTTTTAGGTTTTTAGAAATAGATTTTTTTTTCATTTCAAGAGCCTACCAAAGTGACACTACCTGATGGAAAGCATGAATAGAATACAAAAGTTGTAGTCACCTTACTCATTGTAAATGCTGACAATGTAGCATGGTGTCTCACACTATTGCGGCCTATTAAGATGCTTTTTACGCCTAACTTGGGAACGTAAAAGGCATGACAGTCATCTATAGCATTGTATTGCATAGACTTATCACGACAACTGTCACCCCTGTATCAATGGGAGTTTAGTGAAATAACTAAAATATATCATCATCATCGACGATATTTAGTAGTCCATAGCTAGACATAGATTTTTCTTTAAAAGACTTGGCTTCATGCTATTGAGATGTGTGTCAAGTTTTCCTTTTCTCGGTGTGTGTCAAGTTTTCCTTTTCTAAGTGTGTGTTAAGTTTTCTTTTCTAGGTGTGTGTCTAGTTTTATTTTCTAGGTGTGTGTCAAGTTTTTCTTCTCTTTAAAGTGTTGATGTCCTTTGTAGTTTGCTCCTTAGTTGACTACTACAATACCGACTGCATTAGGGACTATTTTATGTAAATAATTAATAAAAAGGCGAATATACGCAAAAGCAAAGTATAAATTGTATCAGCGTAGTCGACACAAATGGAAAACCCCTAAGTTTGTCCAGGGCGCACGAATTATACATGGTGTATTAATACGCTGTTCAACTCAACTATTGCTAGTGAAGTTTTAATTCGATAACCCACCGGCCCCACCCGAGCAGGCTCGTTCGCTCCGCAATAACGTATTAATGGGCGATACCGCGAGCCTAATGAGCGAACGTATGCCTCTTTACGCGACCCTTGCACTTAGATTTGGTTAGGATACGTTAGATAATGTATTGACGCGTTTTAGAAGGTCAAGTGTGGTGGTCCTGCTATACAAGATTCGTTTCAAATAAACAAAATGTTAGAACGTTGTTAGGTGATCAATGCTAACTTCTTCTGTCTTAAAGTCTCTTTCTCTTATCAATGTATGATTACGTTGCAATAGAACAAATTTTTATAACCTATGATATTGTAATTGTATTAGAAATATCCCAGTCTCATTTTTGATGATCGATCGGTTTTTGTTAATGTGATGTGAAATAAACGAATCTTCAATTTTATAAGCCACGTACTACTATTGGTGTACTATTCATCCATGGGTGTTCTACGATGCAACTAAGAGAACGAAATATGTAAAACAACATCACAGCAAAGAGACGAAAAACTTAAAAGAAACACTATGTTGACCCGTCTGGCCAGTGTGATTTCGTAGACCAAAACCTCTTTTCGAAGAAGAGATTAATACCCAGCAGTGAACTATTAAAGGCTTGTTGTGCTGTTGCTAATGATGACGATGTACTACATTTCTTTCTTTCAAGGTTTCATACACATGAAGCGATATTAAAAAAAAACTAACTTAATGTCGACTATTAACCTCTACGGTATATGTTTGAGTAATTGACATGTTGTAGGTAAGAGAAAATTCACGATAGACTTTGTACAATGTACTGTTAATTAAAAAGCACATACATATCGTTATCATCAGAAGCAGCAGCCTTTAATAGTCTACTGCTGGCCATAAACCTCTTATTAGAATCGAGGTTTTGGCCTATTGTACCAGGTATACTATACATATCATATGTATATAATATATCTATCTACGAACTGAAGGTTGAAGTCGACGAGCTCTTCCAACTGATCCCATCCTCTCCGTTCCTCTACAGGACAACTCGTGCTTCCCTTGGAAGTCACCGTTTCAGAATGGTAGACATACGCTCCCGAACTAAACAGTTCGGCTCTTTCTTCCTGAGCAAATCAGTTAAAGCCTGGAATTCATTACCAGCGCACGTGTTTCCCTCCCACTACGATCCCGGGTCCTTTAAGCGGGGCGTGAAAAAGCATCTCACTAGGCCATCATACGCCATACTGCACTGTCGCCATTCGCAGTGAGTACGGCGACCACTGCTCTTGGATTGTATTCATGCTTTCCATCAGGCAGAGTAGAGTCACTTTGGTAGGTTGCTATAAAAAAAATGGGCTAGAATGGAGACAGCGATTTGGCAAACGTAGTGTAGGTGCGACACGATGGACCGACGATTTGAAGAAAGTGGCTGGCAGAGGATGAATTCGGACTGCCCAAGAACGGAATAGTTGACGATAGGTTTATTGAAAATGTCTATAACGAAATCAATGCATATAGTGTTATCTGACCTTTAAAAATATAATGGTTAAAATATTTAGATTGGTCTTATTTTAAAGCGGCGCTGTGCTAATAGTGTTCAAATACATGCACTGAAAATAAACATCTACACCAGAGACACGACCTGTGAACAATGAAATGAAGTCTAACACTCATATCAGCTTTAAGCGGTCACTTCGCTGTTTCGCTGAGTGTTGCGGGTGCAAACTCCACATGGGAAAACACTTTATGTGATCCACGAATTGTTGGTCTGATTCTGAGTGATCCAATTGTTTCCGTTTTTGCTTGTTTGTAAAGTTCAGTCCGACAAAGGAATATTTCCAGTGCGGGTGTTGTGTTTAAAAAAACCATATACTTATGTTCTACCTGTACACTTGAAATATTTATGTCTAATACATTATAATATTGGAAAAGACAGCTAATATCTGAAGGATGACGTCCTCCCAACCTCTGCTAGTTCCTGGAAGTGACACATAGAAACAACATTCAATTCATCAATTCATAGTTTTTAAGAAATACATTCCACTGACATACGTGAACTAGTGAATACATGACTACGTAAACTAAACACAAAAATTGAGATTTATTGTCGTTTTACATCTACTCTATCTACTTGATCTTTTGTCGCAACATTGAATTCTGAGCTGAAAAGTAAGTATTTTTCTTTTCAATCATATAACATAACAAATATTTTAAAATATTTAATTGATTTGACTTACAGTATTTTGATACTGATAGGTTTGTTGGTCTAGGAGTTAGTGGCTCTTACTGGTAAATCAAAATTCGTGGGTGTGACTCCCACCCGGGACAAATCCTTGTGTGATGAGCAATATCATTTGTTGTCTAGGTATAATTTGTCTATAATATAAATAAATAAATAAACGAATATTACCGACATTTGACACACAATGTCACCTAGTTTAAAACAAAATAGAACTTGTGCTATGATAACTAGACTGACTGATAGAATACTTTTTTTTTGGAAGTACATGCACATGATACATAGATAACATCCAAACTTCGAAACAAATATTTGCAGATCATACAAACATTTGATCGGACCCGGGAATCGGACCCGAGACCTCAAGTACAGCAGTCGCATTCACTACCACTGTGCCACCGAGGCAGTTATATGTGTGTATTTAGGAAAATGTACATATAAGTAAGTTTATCAGCACTCTGGTTTCACCTACTTTGGGATGAATCTGCCGTGTGTAAACATAAACGAAATTGTGACTCCTATGTTGCAGGTGACAGGTAGTTGTCAGTTTCCGTCAGATGACTAGTCTGTTTGTTTACCTTTTATACCTTAAAAAAATGACCTTCATATTGTATTACATGAACATATTAATGACAGTATATATACATCCGAGCCCTCGTGATACATACGCTAACGGCTAGTGCAACAAGGTAAACCGATTTGAGCCAAGAAAATGTGAATGCTCAAAGTGTTCCGGCTCATTTCCACGATATGCTGGCATGTTTTGAACGTACCAATTTACACGCTATACTTATCTCTGAATCGTGGCTTAAGCTCTGCTTACTCTCGTCTGCATATTCGTTACCAGGTTTCAACCTCATCAGGAATGATAGAGCTGTAGGCGGCGGGGGTGGTGTAGCTATTTATCTACGGTCTCAAATTCCCTACTCTGTCATTACTTTGTCCCCGCAGCCCCCCTCAGCTAATGAAGGCGAACATCTGTTTCTGGAAGTTGAGCTCCTTCATTCCAAAATCCTTCTTGGTGTCTACTATTGCCCTTCCTTACGTATTGACTTTTTCTTATCGTTTGAACTGCTCCTAGATCAATTTACTCCTTCGTACAGTCATACCATAATCATGGGTGACTTCAATACTTGCCTCCTTAAAAATGACTCTCGGTCGTCAAATTTTCAATCCATAATTCAATCTAGCAATCTTACCTTTCTTCCTTCCAATGCAACGCATTATTTTCCACACTCTGCTCCGTTTTTGTTAGACCTTATCATTGTTTCCTCCCCTAATCTTGCAGCTATGCACGGTCAGTGCTCTGCTGTCGAGTTTTCGTATCACGACTTGCTTTACTTATACTATCACCTCCGACCTCCTAAATCTAAAGCAAAAACAATCCTGCAGCAAAACTTTAAGGGCATGGATATAGGTCTCTTGTTAAGGGATGCCAACAATATCGTCTGGACTCCTCTTTTTAGTGCTGTCTGCATTGACGATAAGGTTGAACTATTTGTCACTAATTTAACGACTCTGTACGATAAACACGCGCCAATCCAAGAAATAAGGGTCAAACGTCTTCCGTCACCGTGGCTAACTGGGGACATCAAAGCCCCAATCAGGAAAAAAGTGTTAGCTAGGTCTAAATATAAAAAGAATCCTAACGATAGTAACCGTGATAAGTACGTAGCCATCAGAAATCATTGCAGCAAGCTGTGTAGGACTGCACAACGCCGATACATTCACAACTCCGTTGAAAACGGAGATCCGGCTAAAGTCTGGAAATTCTTAAAGTCACTGGGAGTAGGCAAACCTATTCATGATTCGCTTCCCAAAAATATCAACTTAAATTCTCTTAATCAACATTTCTCTGCTTCATCAAATTTTGATAAAATAACAAAAGATGCTACACTGAAACTTCTTACTGCCGCCCTAACTCCTAACTGTTCTCCATTTTTCTTTAGTCAATTCTCTGATTGTGATGTTAAGAGGAGCGTAGTGTCCATCACTTCGAATGCAGTGGGTTCTGACCGTCTGAGCCGTAATATGGTCCTCCCAATCCTTGATGAAATTCTTCCTGTCATTTGTCATATCCTAAATTATTCAATCTCTCACAGTGTATTTCCAACAGCTTGGAAGGACGCCGAAATAATACCCATTCCCAAAAAGAAAAACTCTGGATCCTTTATCGACTACCGCCCGATTTCAATTCTTCCGTTTCTCTCCAAGGTCCTTGAACGTCTTATCCATACTCAATTCTCACATTTCCTATCCAGAAACCTACTACTAAATCCTCTCCAATCCGGTTTCCGAACCGGTCACAGCACCACTAATACCCTTGTCCATGTTACGGAGGAGATCAGATTTGCCATGGAGAATGGTTATCTCACAGTTCTAACACTTTTGGACTTTAGTAATGCATTCAACACCGTTGACTTTGACGTTCTGCTGTGTATACTGCGCTCTCTCAACATATCTCCAACTGCGATTGACTGGTTTCGCAACTACCTGTTTGGTCGTCGACAGCGCATGTGTATTGAAAACACTGTTTCTTCTTGGTGTAACACTGTAGCTGGCGTACCGCAGGGCGTCGTGCTTTCTCCCCTACTTTTCCTCTGTTTTTATCAACACCATCACTAATGATCTGTCTTCTTCCTACCACTTGTATGCGGATGATCTTCAAATGTACACCAGGGCATCAGCAGCTAATCTGACTGATGCTGTCAACACCACTGATGCTGACTTGGATAAAATATGTAAGTGGAGCAACACCTACGGCCTGAAGATTAACCCATCGAAGGCTCAGGACATTATCGTTGGAAGCTCGCGAATGACCTCCAAAATTGATTTGACACAATTACCACCAGTCATGTGCAACAGCACACCTATTCCGTACAGTGGCAAGGTGAAAAATTTGGGGATCTATATTGATAGTACCTTATCCTGGGGCCCTCAGCTACAGGAGCTGAGTCGTAAAATGTTTGCTGCTGCAGGATCTTTACGCAGTCTACGAAATTTTCTACCTACATCTACTAAGATTGCTCTTACACAATCCCTCCTTTTTCCTATCCTTGATTATGCTGATGCCACTTATCTTGATCTCACAGAAAACCAACTGAATAAGCTTGAGAGACTCCAAAATCTTTGTATACGATTCATATTTGGGTTACGTAAATATGATCATGTATCCGACTATCGTAAACAGCTTAAGTGGTTACCTATCCGCCTTCGCCGGAACACACATATTCTGTTTCTTTTATATAACATTCTTTTCAATCCTCTTACTCCACATTACCTTAAATCACGGTTTAACTTCTTACATGACACACATCCCAAAGTGTTGAGATCGTCAGAGAACTTAAAATTAAAAATGCCAGGGCACACTACTAAATTTCTTGACCACTCCTTTTCTGTCCAAGCGGTTTGACTGTGGAACGCTCTACCGGTTGAGATTAGACGTGCGCAAACTCTGACAGCCTTTAAGAGATTGATAAGGGAACACTATCTAGCAGATATCGATGTCACATAGTGTTAACTTTCCTGCACTCGATCAGGTAAAGATGTACCCCTTAAGTATGTATGTAATGTCCATAAGTTTCAGCTGTTTTTCTTGTATATATTTATTTATAAATTCACACTACGTGTTACTGTCACTTAATATAATTTATATGTACACTTCCATTTGCTTTTCCTGTATACTTCTAATACACCAGGCACTACCTTATACTTTCCATCTCATGCTTTCTTTCCATCCCATGGTTGCCTGTAAGAGATTGCCAATAGGCGATAAGGCCGCCACTTTTTTAGCTTAAGTCACTTATAAATTTAATCTGGTGTACAATAAAGATATATATTATTATATTATTATTATTATTGACTTTTTCTGATTATAGAAATGATTATTAACAACCTGGAGCTTAGAAGTTCTTCAGCCTCTAAGGCTTTAGGTGCTCTCCGAGGCACAGGGGCTAAGACTCCTCTTTTTTTTTATTTCAAGAGCCTACCAAAGTGACTCTACTCTGCCTGATGGAAAGCATGGATAGAATCCAGGAGTTATGGTCACAATACTCATTGCAAATGCTAACAATGCAGTATGGTGACCCACACTATGACGGCCTATTAAGATGCTTTTTACGCCTAACTTGGGAACGTAAAAGGCATAACAGTCATCGTCGCATTGTATTGCAATTACTTACACTTAACCCCTGTGCCTCGGAGAGCACTTAAAGCCACTGGTAATACGTCTGATCTTTAGGCGATCGTGACGGATAACTGTCCTATTGAATTCTGAGAGTGAAAGAACAGAGAGTGTACCTGTGTTTCACACTTGTACATCATAATATCTCTTGGGTAGTTGATTGAACTTCCTAAAACTATGCCATAGCTAGCGTTGGTAAATACGGTGTGCGGTCAAAGAACTTTCCAAAGGATATTTAGTTGTACTACAATTTAGGTCCAAATTTTAATTATAAGTAATAATGATTAAGGCCATCAGCGCCGCGACAACAGGCTGACCTACCGTCTCTCACCCTTTGTGATACGTCGAGTTAAGAATTGAGCCGAATGAATGCGGCAACGATTATAGTATATTTTGTGACTGACACAAATATTTGGTTAAAAAAGTATTAACATTAAAACTTGAAAAACAATGTTGATGTATGGATGTTTTTAACTATTTCACACAAAAATTACGGCACAGATTTACATGAAACTTTACAATAATATAGCCCATACATCAGAATAACACATAGACTACTTTTTACTGAGAAATCCGGTACATATTAAAAACCAGTATCTTACAAAGAAATCAATACGCGTTTCACTTAGGAGTAAGTATTTTGTCAGTCTTTATTTTGAGCAATAACTACTGGCAGTATATTTAGTACAATAAAATTTTATTGAAAAAAGAAAACAGAAAAAAAATATTTGTATTTATTTTTTATTTTTTTATTTTTATTTTCTCACCATCGTGTTATTTATGTTTCACCTGTTATTTTTGTACTGTGATGTGATATGCCAATTTTGTGGTATTATATACTCTATGTCGCCCTTAAGTTTGTAACGCTTATATTAATAACTTTTATAAGTAAAAAATTTAGGTTATTTATTACAAAAATCATTAATTTATCCTTTCCGTGAATACAGAAAACTAGTAGGTATTCGTAGCTCTATCTTCCCCCTTCTTACCCCCGCGGTACGTACGTCTTGAACCAACTTCCCATAATTAATTACACTCATTATCATTATTGTTTGGAAGGCAGTTTTGCTTCGATAATGAATTGTTCGCCTCCATCATTAATTAGTTTATTATAATAAGAACCTAAACTTTGTTGGCAGATTAATCAAGTTTTATCAGATCCCCGTTGCGCTTAAAAGTATTATATTTTGCTAAACTGAAGGTTTCGCGAATTGTATTTATTTATTTTGATGGATGGCTCGAGTTTGTTTGTTTCGTTTTTGAAGGATTATTCTTCATAATATGGGATGGGCCATCGTAAAAAGTTGAATCGGCATAAAGTGAGAACATTTATTCCCTATTTGTTTTTTAATCATCGTACTTCATGTACAATTTACATTTTAAGTTGTTATATACGATTATGACAGCTGACTGTTATTGATAAAAAAGCAATACACCGTTTTTAAATAATATATAATATATTATGGTTCATAATGGCACAAAATTCTGATGACAGAAAATTTTCCTCAACACTCCTTGATGGGTCCGGATACCGGAAAATATTTGCAATAGATGTGACGTCACTGACAGTACAGACTTGTCTATTCCTATCGTTTTGAAGCTCTGGTAACACCGACCAATATTCAACAAACAACACAAAGTGATAACGAACCTTATTAATTTAATAAAAGAGAGTAAAATTTCGAATACACCCTTAAATCACGTTCAAACTGATTTCACGTTGAACAGAGAACTCTTTATATTTTGGTACCAGACTATACACAAATAGGCCGAAACGGAATGTAAACTGGTGTGAAGCATTCTTTCGTTGGTTTTAAATGAGTGAATGGGGTTATTGGAATCTCAAGCTAATTTTCCCTTAACTCCGGCTGGCGAAACAAAACACAGCAACACACTTGTCAGTCTTAAGTGGCAAGTGTCCTTGGACTGTGGTAGTCACCTATCAGTTTAGGCAGACGATGCGTTATAAAAAAGTTTTATTATAATACCAACTGACAGCTGTCAGTTTGTTTAAAGGCAATGACATAATGGATATAGTTGGTGTCGCGTACCAGAAGTAGCTAATTCAGTTATTTTAATTAATATTACTAACCATATTTTGTGTGATTGTGAAGTGGAAATTAATCACTTGCTTTTTAAATATGAGATTCATGACTATATTCCTAAATTGCACTTAAATAAAATATTAACTTTGCAGCCTTTAACATGTCAAACATTTTTTCTAAATGATAGCATTAAATACTTCTTTTCATTACGCGATGTTTCGATTAAATTTCATCAAACAAGATAAATGTTTCAGAACGTGCTTAGGCGACAAAGTTCCTCGAAAGCAGAAAACTTAATTTGGTTGTATGAAGTGTCTATGGGTATACCGTTCATCCAATTTTTCAACTGGCCAGTGAGCACAATGGAAATGTCTCGTTTGATTAGCCTTTTGGATTAGTAGCTTTCCTGTTTACTGAACTCTATATATTTATTAAAAACGCTAACATTAAATTATATAATTTGACTACAGGATGTGTGTAGGAAACGTTAAGATTTTTTTTTTTATTTTAAGAGCCTGCCAAAGTGACTCTACTCTGCCTGATGGAAAGGATAAATAGAATTCAAGAGTTGTGGTCACCATACTCATTATAAATGCAGACAATGCAGTATAGTGACTCACATTATGGCGGCTTAGTGAGATGCTTTTTCACGTCCCACTTCGGGACTTCAAAGGCATAACAGTCATCGTGGCAGTGTAAGGCTCACACAGTTAGCACGATAACTGTCACCCCTGCATCAATGGGCCTTCGGTCTTGAACTCACTAACGAAACACGACAGCACAGATATTGTCGCTTTAAGTTACTCTTCTGTGGGAGGGTAATACTACCTCGGTCGAGACGGCCCGTTCATACTGAAATCAGTGTGGCTCTACTACCAATAGAATCTTGACAAGCATGATTAGAAAAGAACTGAATCGTAAATAAATTTTTGCTAACCATATATGTAATATATAAATATTAAAAAAAAATAGTAGACTGTGTATTGCGCCTGGCTCCGCCCGCGTGTTTGCCAGTTATTGTCGTAAAAAGTAGCTTGTTTCTGTCTTTCCTTAATAAAGTATCATGACAAATTTCGTTTAAATCGGTTTAGGACTTAATCTGTGAAAGTGAAACAGGCAGACAGACAGAGTAACTTTCGGATTCTTAATATTAAGTAGGGTTAATGAAATATAATAACAACAAAATTTTGATGAACTTTTTCTTGTCCGTTTTTGGATCCCACGTTTCATTTATTCAAAGTCTGAAAGTAGTTGAAACCAAGACTTTATCGTTCTCTAGTATAGATTATTTAAATAACCACAATAAAATGGTTTAAATATAAAGTAAGATACAACAAAGAAATATGAAAATCGGAAAAAGAATTGATAACCGCGGCCCAAACAAAAACTTGTAAAATGGGGTGCCGAGGCATGAATAAATTACGAAAGATGTTTTAAAGAGAAAGATCTTTTAAACAAGTGAACAAAAACTTTTTTATTGGATTGTAGAGTTGACAATGCATAATTATTATTTAAAATATTGTAACTTAATTAAATTTTACAAAATCAAATGAATTAATGTAAATTTTTACACGAAACTTTGAGATTGTCAATTTTAAAGTGAAATTTAATTCACTATAAACAATCATTCGTATTTATAAGTCAAATTCGAACTAACCTACAAAGTCTTTACTATTATTAGGAATAATACCTGATATGTGGCATCCTATAGCTTATAAGTATCGCAAATTGTAAGACTATTTATAATATATCTGAGATTACTAAGTGAGCTGGTGTTCTAGTCAACTATCTTCATACAGTGGCGTCCTTTTTCTCTTCTTTGAACGGGACCCAGACCACATTATTTCAGGTCTCCTCCAGAATCAACGCCACACCTAGTCAGACCCTATCCTGGGGGGGTCACAAAGAATTCCCCACTAATCAGTCTGGTTGTCATAATTTGTAGCGGCCCGGTTGCAAAAATGCGATCCTATCCCAATCCCGTTCAGTGATCTCTTTCTGGAGCATAACAGCTTCGACGAAAGAGACCACTACGGCCCAGCTCTCCTCACCCGCCGCCGCATGGCAGCAACGATTGCTGGCGGGGACAGGTATATAATTTGAACATCTGACCATTCATCACCTCAATGTGTACATCACAATAATAAATCCAATATAACTCAAGCTGCGATAGGCTGTGAAACATTACTCAAGTTGTAATAATAGAATCGTTCTAAAGTTCTTAAACTAGACTACCGTCTGTTAACTAATCAAAACAAAAGGTTAAACAAACATCTAGTCGAAATCAATCCATTACATTTGTACCGGTTCAGTTAATTTTTAGCTCGACCCAGACGGCAGAATACAATAGTTTGTTTTACAACTTAAATGCGACTAATTACGTATTAAAGCAATTGTTTCTCTAGAAGTATACCAGTTCAAGTGCGTATGCATATAGCCATAATGATAATCATTATTTTCTTTCTTTAATGTACTTCCTTGTTTGTTTATTCTTGTATGAGTATGAAACAAGAAAAATATTGTCTAGTTACGCAAATTGGTTTAAATTTTATTTAAAATGGGATTCCTTTTAGTTTTAAATCCACACTTTATCTCAGCAATATGAAGTATCTGATAAATGTGGAGAGTCTTCTTTATAAAAGATATGTTAAAGAATTCAATTCATTTTTAAGTATCTTTTCCATTGAAAGACAAAGCATAGTTCTGAATTATAAATTCTTAATAAATTATAACTAATATCAAATCCCTCAATAAACCAATTTTACATATTACTAAGTCAAACCCACGATGGGGCGAATATGTTATTTTATAATAAAAGCCTCAAAATAAATGAATATTTAAAATATATATTTTTTTGTGTTTTTGAGACAACGCCCGCATTAGGAATATATATGTGTGTCGCGGGTGATTTATCAAATATGCAAGAAACGGGCACAAAGAACACCCAGAGTCAGAACAACAACTTATGAACCACACAAAATGTTGTCCCACGTGAGGTTAGACCCCACAACATTCAGCGCAGTAGAGAGCGGCGTGGCGACCGCTTAAACCACTAGGCCAACCGTACCAATCAAAATATAATTTTACGGTGTACTACACATGACAATCATCAAGTCTAGATCCAAATCTGAAATAAATTTTATGTTGTTTTGATGGAAAGATTCAAAAGAAAATTCAAAATTTAGAAAATTTAAGTTTAGAACCTAATTGACACATAACACCGTTTTATTTGCTAAAATTATTTACAGCACACTGATTCTGATAAGTTTTAGCATTTCTGACAGTTTTTATTTTATGATCAGAATTCGTTCTTACGGAAAACATTTCAATAAATTCTTTAACCGTGATAGATTTGCTCATTCATAGCACATTGTAAGAACCTGTTTAATATCCTATTAGAAATTCGTTGCGCGCATACATTTTGTACAAGATTTTAAAATAATTACCATTTGTATTGGGTTTAGTACAAAATTTCATTTCAGGTTTCGTCGAAAGAGTTCACAGCTCGCACTTATTAAAGTTAGCATGCGCTACAATGAGAAACAATTACCAGCTGATATAACAATTAATTTCTTTGTTCCCACCAACGTAAAGCGATAGCAATTGGTCGGCTATTAAAACGGTACACGTAACAGCTCCGCTATCAATTATTAACTGAATCGGCAACTTTCGGCCGATGCAACTTAGCCGGATTTGATGCCATTACGTCACAGCTATTTACGTATACGCCAAGTGGTACTTTTGATATATGTCTCAATCCCAAATGGTATTTCTAGTGTACTATTCGTAGTTTTAATTCAAATTAGAAGTGTTACAATAATCATAAAATTGATTATTCGACCATCCAATAGGATGTTTTTTATCATTAATACGCAAATGGTTGACCTACGTTTGCGCTCGTTTTTAACTGACTGTAAAAATGTAGATTTTCAATTTTCAATTTTATATGTATTACTTTAACATGCCATTACTTATAAATAGATATGGATCCTTATATTTTCCGTTTTGTCTCATGCAAGTTTGATATAAAATACTATTTCTAACGGTAAAAATTAAGTACCAACACATATCAGATAGTGTGTTGATAATTTTCAACATTTTTGGAAACAGCTAAGTATTATAGCGCTGATATTTACTCTAAGCAATTACCCACTTATACTCCTAATAAGAACAGGATGATTTCTGACTAATAAACTTTACTTCTTTAGAGGAAACACTGCTCATAAATATGAAACTTGCGATGTATATGAGGCCACATATTTCCAATTGTTAGAGCTCCTTCAGCATGACTCAACGAGGATCCAGATGAGTGTACAGAATTGAAATTAAAAATAATATATATACATTATACATACGAGTACATACTACATAGTAATTGAACCTATGTATAGTATAACTTAGTCATGGAATACTTCTACAGTGAGTTAACGGAAACCTCACGAAACTTGACGCAGAACGAAATCTTAAACAGATTTATTCATGTAAACGAAACTATTCGCAAACTTTTGTACAAGCATCGGTAGTTGCTGCCAATATTATATGTTTAAATATATATATATGTTTAAAAGTTAGTCTTTCCATGGGAGAGCTATGAGACATGTCTCTACACATACGATCTGATTCAACCGAAGCAGTACCACAAGAAGCCTTACAAGAAATTCGGTGTTAATAAATCGTTACTTTTCACCACGTGAGATTCACTGACCCTCAGTTAAGTCTGAAGAACGAGGAACAAAGGTTCGTGACGTTATTGTCTTTTGAATTAGAGACACATGTAGAGCGGTTGAGACTTACCATCAGGTAATCTCTCCATATCAAAAAAAAGTAAGTTACAAAGATTTTTCTATTGTTATGATATGTTTATATAATGGCCTCGAGTGGTATTGTTAGATCGAATATGATATCCTGTAGGGTAATTGCTCAACGTGATGTCATTAGGAAGTGGCGGCGATGGCTGGACGCTAGTTATTGAATTACTTCGATAATGTGTGTAGAATGTGGAAAGTGGCTCCGATACGATAGTTTCAGAAATGTCATTTATAGCTGTATAGCAAGTTGATCGCTTTAATTACAATCTAAGTATGTTAGGTTTTCGGTACAAGTTGGAGCTTTGTTTTGGTAGTGCTATGGATGTGAGATGTACCTTATTAACGGTTTTTTTTTCGTTTTTACTAGTTACTAATTTTTCAGTCTAGTGGCTCTTCATTAGGGGTTATAAGCCAAGCCAAGTTGGCGTCGGTATAAAGAAATAGAGCGTGAAACCTTTTAATTATGAGTCTTAAAATTTATCAACAATGTCATTCTTTTGTTTTTTAAGTCTTCGCATCGACTCACTGAGAAGTAAAAATTTATTTGAAATGTAAATATTGACCTTTTTCAACTCTATTCCCTGTTCAAATTCAGACAATGTATATTTACGTTGTGTGTGTATGTCCAAATTTAGACTGAAATAAATAAATAAATATTCAGGACATTTCACACAACGTCATCTAGTTTCAAACTAAGCAGAGCTTGTGCTATGATAACTAGACTGACTGATAGAATATTTGTTCACTTTTTTTGTATATACATACATATTATACATAGAAAACGTCCAAACTGTGAAATAAATATTTGCAGATCATACAAACACTTAATACTCGGGAATCGAACTCGAGACCTCAGGCACAGCAGTCGCATTCACTACCGCTGCGCCACCGAGGCAGACAAGTATATAATTTATTCAAATACGATACGTTGTTTTTATTCCAACGAGTTTTATATTCAATCTTAGAATCAGATCGTACCAATATTTATTTCAACCCGGGAATCGAACCCGAGACATTAAGCCGAGGCAGTCAAAATTAGGAGAGTTAGGCTTCAACGCATATGAACTGGTTAAACTGGAGTATCAGAGGTTTCACAGAGGAAAGGGCCTACCCCTTTCTTCTGTAAAGCCTTTTACGAGTACACTAAGGTAACCCATCCGCTCGTGTGCGCTTCTTTGCCTTTATTCTAATATTATTTAGGGTGAGCTATTAGTTCAACCGATTGACCTTGAATATCAAATTTCCCGCTGAGAGACTGGCATCGGACCTCCACGATCCTGAAAGTGTATTGAATATAAGGAGTTGAAATAGTGGTCAATATATTTGAGGGCACTGACTTCCCAATAACGGTTGACATAGATATTAATGGCAACCAGGATCGATGGCTGAACGTGCTCTTCGAAGCACGGGTGTAAACTTCCATATCAACATTCAATTGCCGAACCTAGGAGTCGAATCCGAGATCTCTTGATCGGCAGTCACACACGCTAACCGCTAGATCAACGAGACAGTCTAGTCGAGTGCACCCAATACTAAAGTGAAAAATTCTTGTTTCACCAGCTTTCTTGGTTTTTTTATTTATTTTGGTAATGTAACTTCTTGAATAATACAACATTTTTGTTATTTTACTTTTTAATTTTACCGAGTCTCGGCTGCATATGTATCTCTAGGTCTAACAGCAGATTATATCTTACGTAGGTCCCGCAACAAGTTTAGTATGTGTTACCCTCGCAAAGGTGATCAGTTTTAATGGTTTTTAATCAGGGTCAAGAGACTGAAGGAAAGGTCGCGCTTGACAGAACAGGATCTCAAATAGGTGCATCTAAAATCCGTGATGGAACGGCAAGACGACGAGTGTCGTAAGGTCCGGTACACACCAATTGATTACGAACTGCTTAACCGTAGTTTTGGTAATGGTTTCAATTAATTCGATTAATTTTTGCAAATATATTCATAGCTCTGTTATTCGATAATGGCGAACATTGATTGAATATTTAAGACGCAACCAGTATAAAATTTTTAAATTACTGATTTTCAATAAATTGATGTTGGAGCTCATAATTTTCGTAATATTATACAAAAAATACATTGTAATAACAAAATTGCTAAATAAGCACCGCAAACTTTTAATAGAAAATATATTCGATTATTTTATATGATCACTAGCACAAACCTAATTGATATTGTCTCACTCAGGTGAGACAATATCAATTAGGTTTCAAAACAAAATTCTGTGTTCAGAATTCTGTGTTCAAAACAAAATTCTGTGTTCAGACACAGAATTTTGTTTTCTTTTATATACTTGATTATTACAGACAATAAAACATAGAGTAGAGTACACTGTGATAGGAAAAGAAACATTACGAAAGTACATAATTTCTAGAAGTAGCCCCATTTAGCAGGGCTAGGGATTGTGCATTTAACCCATCTGGATTATATTGTCTAAACGTGAATAGGCATTTTCGTACCTGCTCCCATAGCCAAGTTAGCCAAACGTACCTATTATTATAAAACCAATAAATATATGAGACGGACGTCTCTCAACGTTAAGTCACGTGGTCGAAACAAAACATTAGCCAATAACACAAGAGAATAGAAGTGTAAGTGATTATAGAAAGAGAATCGACGCGAAACACTCGTATCTTGGCTAAAGGGGCAGGTTCCAGCTTCAGCTATTAGCTCCAAATGTCTATTTAAATAAACAATCTACTGCCCCATTCAAACGCACATAATATATGTTCTTTAAAGCTGGTCTGAGTGTTCGGAAGGAATTCCTTGATATACGCAAATATTTATGCAAAGGATTGATAAAAGTTAATGTTAGTTCTAAAGATTGATAAAAGTTTACAGGTAGCAGAGCCACGCGGTAGTACCCTCTCACAGAACACCAACCAAAAGCGACAGCATCCGTGCTGTCGCGTTTCGTTGGTGAGCGCGAGACCGCAGACCCGTTGATGCAGAGGTGACAGTTATCGGGGTAAGTATGTAAACCATGCACTACCATGATGACTGTCATGCCTTTTAAGTCCTCGAGCGAGGCGTGAAAAAGCATCTCACTAGGCTGCCATATTGTGGGTCATTGTCTGCATTTGCAATGAGTATAGTGATGGATGGATGGATGGATGGATTTTATTCATGCTTTCCATTGACGGGGTATAGTCACTTTAGCAAGCTATTCAAATAAATGAGAAAAAGAGATTTGAAAACACACAGCATAATTGGTTCAGAACAATATTATTATTAGGTTATCAGTTGGCTATACCGCCGTTACATTCATTTCATACAGAACATTCAGAATTTTTTTATTATCACCAGGTAAGTGACGTATTCGGTAATTTGAAACTGGAGAACCGTTTGAATAGTAGTTATGTCATCGGTCACGCGATTGCACCGCTTGCTGGATACGTCACGATTTTTAATTACATAAATGTATTTGCGGACACTTTACATAATGGAGAAGCTTAAAAACTGTTCCTTTTTACATTTCACATACCTGAATGTAACAGTTAGCTTTCTTGAAATAATAGTTGTTTACACTTTTTCTTAATAAAAATAATAAGATATAAGATATGGTCGAGATAAGGTTATTTGGCTACTATCACTAACAAAAAAGTCACAGCAACATTAACACTTCTGTATTATTAATATTATTGAATAGCTTCATTAATAAAGAAAATAAAAATATACCGTAGGTACTAATAATGTCAATTATTTAGCATTTCTGGCATCGCTGACTGTCTGTATGTTTTTCAAAGGGCTGTATTTTATTACCGTAATAATAGTGAGAACAGTATTTCGTTTACAGCAATGGTGGGTTTTCTTGTGTCTTAACCTTTACAGAAGTATGCAGAATAAATCCGAAAAAATCCGAAAATAGTAGTAGAGCCACGCTGATCGGCCCGACCGGGGAAGTGCTACCCTCTCACAGAAGACCAGTCTAAAGCGACCGCATCCGTGCCATCTTGTTTTGTTAGTGAGTGCAAGACCGGAGGCCCATTGATGCAGAGATGATAGTTATCATGGTATGTGAGACTTACTCTGCCTCGACGACTGTTATGCTTTTTACGCCCTCAAGTGGGGTGTGAAAGAGTATCTCATTAGGCTACCATAGTGTGGGTCACCATTGGTATAGTATTATCTGCATTTGCAAAGAGTATAGTGGCCACAATTTATTCATGTCTTCCATCAGTCAGAGTAAAGTCACTTAGGCAGCTTCTTAAATAGAAAAAAAGTCGCTCTTGTTACCTTATGACATAGGAGTTGATTATTCTTTTAATCCATGAAACGACCCTTGCACACAGGTAGGTAACATAAATGAGTAAATAAAATCCTACAACATCATCTAATATATCCATGTATGTGAACAAAGTAAAAACTTACCCCTAAAATTATAAGTACAATATGCGATTCGATATAAGTTTCAACCCTAAGTTAATTTTGAGATAAAGTTTCGCAAACTAATCTAAAATTACAACTACATTAAATTTTAGATTACTTAACTTATATTTAAATACAAATAAATGAAGTTACACTGTTCATTTAAGTACGAATGTACATTTATTAAAAAGTTTGGAGGTGTTATTCTGTTAATAATTAGAAAGCATTTAATATATGTAAATATAGCTACATCCATACTCTAAAAGTCTAAAGTGTTAAACTAGAGACATACAACGAAAATACATATTATAATTGCCAATATATTTAATTGTATAACTTCCTTTATTTATATAGGTAACTATTTTATGGATATGTGTGTCTACATATATACTCAATATTTAGCATATTTTTTGACTATTTCTATTTCTTTTCATTATAAATTCGCTAATTCTTTTAGTAGTCATTATAGTATTTTATTATCTATGAACAAACAAGTGATCTTCGTGTGGGTAAGTAAGTGGTTAAATAGCGACTCTATCTATAAACGCTGTATTTTGTATTGAAATGCTTTTTAGGATATGTCTTTTATTTTGTAGTGAACTTAGACTAAGGAATTTTAATATGTAAGCAAATGAATTTATTACTTTTAACAATGGTAGAGCCGTCGGCCTGTGACAGATTGGTCACCGCGTGGAATACGATTAAGCAGTGCAGTGAGTAAAAAACACGAGCTACGACGTTTCAAAGCAAACGGTCGACAGCAAGAATATTACGTGAAATATGATCTTTTTTTGGAAGTTTTAATGCAGTTAAGCAAAGGATGTCATACTGAAAGTTATTAGAAAACAATAAAATGAAGGCTGTAATTTTTTTTTTATCGAAGAAATCTTCGTTTTCTTTCTAAGCCCAGTGAGTTGATTTTTCGTTAGGGATCTCTTTCACGTCTTTTGGCATCAAACACAGCCATGGCATCTTTAGGATTCATAAAATGAATTCGTCTGAATTTATCTTTTATTTTTAGAAATAAACAAAAATCACAAGGCTGGGAGTATAAAGAATATGACCACTTTATCTAAATATTCGATTGTCCTTGAACGTTGTTGTGGAGAAGGATCCTGCTTCATGGGCGCTGATAGCTAGTATTTTCCAGGACAAGGTAGAAAATTAAGTTGTTTTGTTGGCCAGAACCTCGAGTGGTAGTTCAACTCTTGCCATGATCAGGTTTAACTTGTGTTATGGGTTCCAGGACTCTCTCACAAGGTAACAACAACATTGTCTACGTAAATATAAGTGAATGAGGTAAGCACAAAATAACATTTAAACTAAATTAGATTAAATGTTATTTTGTGCTTACCTCATTAAATTAATATTAATGTGTGTCTGTGTTCTCGGTATCTTGTGAATATGAATTTTAGATACGTAAATACATAGTAGTACAATTAGTTATATACTATATATTATATAGATATTACTAATTATAATATTGATGTAGAAAGAAGTTCTTATGTTCTTATGTCTCTGTGTAATTCTTGTTTTGGAGCCATCTACCTGCAAGTATTTGTAAGTTACATTTACACATAAATGCAAAATCTGTCAAGCAAGTTATAGAGCCGACAACTAATGACGCGAAAATATTTAATCGCAAGAGTCGTTTTTATTGTACATAGCTGATGAGCTTCATGTCTCACGGCCTTAGATTTGTGAAGAAACAGATGACATATTCCTCCAACAAAAAGGGGTCTCCCCACTGGGGTTTACGGCGGGGTGATGTGTCGGAATCGGACCGACTAAAACCACACAGTGTGCCGCTCTGCGTCAGACATAGGAGAGATCCAGAAACAGCTGTTATTACGACATCCAGATCCCTCCTAGCGCCTGCCCGCTACCGCGGACACCATCAGCGGATAAACTAACTATTTAGGCGACGTACAGCACACGCAGACGTCCCCTACTCGCGGCTGGCCACTATAGCAGATGGAGGGGAAAACCCGTCCGGTCCACCCGCGACCACACTCAAGCCGGCATGAGGCGCTGGTACACGCGCCTTCGCTGGCTTGAGCGGCCGTCGGCTAATTGGGTCCGAGTGGGGGTCGTCCTCCTGGGCCTTCTCCGCCGCCTCCTTCCGCGAAATTACGTCTTTGCAGAAGGTTGCGACCGCGGTAAAATAACTGTCGCTACCGACTATGGAGCGTAGTACCTGGCGGACCTTGGCCCAACGATTGCTGTTCGGAAGTTGTTTACACGTTAATCGACACGAGAATAACTATATCACGATACAGGATTAGTAAATTCGTCACAAGATTGTTGTTCCATAGTTCAGTGTACCTTTGGTAGATGACGCTGTAGTATGTTTCTTGTTTTTGGCGCTTTATATGGAAGGCGCCATGATTCATCATAATGCAGCATCATATGTTATGTTGTGTATATGTTACCTTGGAACTATTTGAAGAGTAAAACGCTGTCTTGCAGTTAGCACCTAGGGTTCCTCGTAAAGTATGGAAGTTCAATATCTGAACGGTTTAAATATCATCCCCTTCAAAACACCTGAATTGGTCAAGGTTACTGGTCAACTGTTGAGTGGAGTTGTTCCAACCATCGAAATGTGTATGTACAGTAGGTGAAATCACGGTTCATTTTCACCTAATTTTTGCATCTAAGCATTTCTTGATTTCTATCTGAATCTTTTTCTTGTTTCTTAGCTTTTTCGACCCATTTTTTTAAGTAGTCGTGTTATAGTTTTTAACTTTCTTTTTATTCTCTTCTTTATTTTATTAAAGATGGTAAGTGCATCGGTAGACGTAGAAACCGCTGGTAAAATGGCTAGTAAGTACTACACTATATTGAAATACATTTAGGTTATGTAAAATTTGTTTATTTATTGCATCACGTTTCATTGCTACATATTTTATTAAATATTAACAGATAATGGGTAAGCGTAGTGTAGGGAATCCTGCGGCGCGATGGACCGACGACTTGAAGAAGGTGGCTGTCGGCGGATGGATGCGAATTGCACGAGACCGGGATGGTTGGTGCTTCTTGAAGGAGACCTTCGTTTAGCAGTGGACGGCGATAAGTTGACTTGAAAGGATAATTAATAAAAACTGATTGCTAATTTATATTCGGCTCTCAAAAAAGTATTTTTAGGTATGTACCTACGAATGTATGTATGTTTCTCTAATCCACGAGAACTTCTTACTAATTGACCAGACTTTGATGTTCCAGAATTTTATGTATAACTGTTGCTTGAGTTATTGGCTAAACCTTTTCAGGCAAAAAAAAAATAACTGCACTCAAAATCAGAACCAATGTGGGGAGTTGAAGGTACCTATTCGTTTGAACGAAACTTGCTGCTTGTACATACTCATTGGTTGTATTTGTAATTCATTTTATTCATTTGTCAATTTATTATTTTAAAATTGTTTGTAATAAGATATAGGTTACACATTTAAAATTTTCATATATTTTTTGTCTGTGAATAACAAGGCTAGAAATTTCATTACTAAAATAAGTTTCTGTAGAAAAAAAAAAATTTAATTTTAATAGTTGAAGGTAACTTCTTCATAACTCAGTAGCAAGATTTAACACTGAAAAACACATTGAGAAACATTGCAAATTATCAAAATATACTGCCCACGCAAAAATGTCTGGTTGGTAAAAGAGGATGGCAATGGCATCAATCTATTAAGGCTATTACAGACATTACCAAAGAGGTTATATTCAACTAAGTTAAGTTACTATATAATCATCTATACATATAAAATATAATGTTGGTTACGCTACAAAAACTCAAAAACTTTTACACTGATTGACTCCAAATTCTTACAAGATATACAACACGCTTCAGTGATCAAATTTTTTTCAACCACATTGTGTCACAGCGAAGATTGACGGATTACAGCTCATAATCAATCAATAATGTCTTACTAACTCGAAATTTAGTACATAATTTCTGATATTATTGTATATAAATTAGTTACACGAATAAAGTCACGTTCTGGTACCCACGGCAAGGCTCTGGTATACTTTGTTTTTAATCGGCATAAACTATGAAATGTAATCTAAAGAATCTAATAGTGTTCATAACATACATTTATAACTTCGTTAGTAATATTGTTCAGTGTTGAACAGTCCATCGAGCTTGATCGATGTTACGGCATTAATTCATAATCATTGTCTGATGTTAATTTACACCGATTAACAGTTTCACGGGATTTATGTAAACTATTATTATACTTCATTTAGTTTTTTTTTAATGTATACTATGAGAATACTTCTTTTGAACCAAAAAGCTTCGTTTCAAAACAAACAGGTTACTGAAAATATTAAAAAGTTTAAAAGTTAATACCATAGTGATGACATATTTGTTCTCCTTAAATTGAAAATTTCTATAGTCGCATTTAGTTGAGGAAAATCCTATGGGTTCGCGTCAGCAACAAGCTAAATGCGAATCGACTTGTGTACCACACATTGTACGAGTATATAAATAAACCATATATACACCTATATACTTGTTGCTCAGAATGCTGATATATGTGAAAATCAGATTTATGTAAATATTTTTATTCAAAAATTACGAAAATTTTAATTTCCATATTACAATTAGTTTCAAATTTAAAATATAATTCTGAATTTTCACTTCTGTGGGTAAACCTCATGACTGAGTCCGTTTTTTTTTTCGTGGTGTGGAGTACAATCAAGCTGATTAGTCTCCTGATCGTCAGTTAATATTGCTGCCTTTGAATACTTGCACTCAAGATAGCAGTATTCTGTAGGTAGTAGAGTCATACTGATTTGAGCACGAACTGTCGGGCTCGACCGGGGCAGTACTACCCTCTCACAGAAGACCAACCTAAAGCGAGAGTATCCATGCTGTCGTGTTTTGTAGGTGATTGCGAATGCCCATTGATTCAGGGGTTACAGTTATCGTGGTAACTGTGTAAACCTTACACTGCCACGATGACTGCCTCATGCCTATTACGTCCCCAAGTAGGACGTGAAAAAGCATCTTACTAAGCCACCGTAGTGTGGGTCACCATACTGCATTTTCAGTATTTGCAAGGAGTATGGTGACCTCAACTCTTGGATTCTATTCATGCTTTCCATTAGGCAGAGTAAAGTCACTTTGACAGAGGGAAGGAGCAAGATTTTTCACCTTTAAATAATGTAGTGCGTAGTGGGCACAGAGTGCTCACCAGTAACATATGTAGATCACATATGAGTTGGATCATTCTTATTAACTCCTGAAGTAAGTGCACGTGTTATAAAATAGAATAGAGTAATCGATTGTTTGCAAGTACTTCAGCTCTAACACAGTCACCACTTTAACGATGTGACAATATTGAAAAAAGTACACATATTTGATAAATTAGTAATAGGGAGGTAAACCAGCTCCTCAATAATATCACTCGGTCAGTAAAATAAAATGACTCTATACCGGAAAGAGTTTAAAATAAGGGATAAACGGTTGTACAGAAGTTCGTCAATTTCAAAATTAGAAACACTAAATACGAAATTATGAACCAGGAACAAAAGTTTATTTAAGATATTGTAATTTGTCTAATTCGGGTTGTTACAGAAATATGATCACTATTTAAAGTAGTTACCAAATAAATCTGTAAAACTAAGAAGAATGAAAACAGAGAGAGTTGTGAATAGAAGTACTGGACAGAGAAAATAGAATTGCTACAGTGACAAGTGCGTAACGAAGAGATGATGGGTGGATGGAACCTTAGCGACTGTCTATGACAGGCAGTTGTTCATCGGAGAATGAAAACAGACAGAGTTGTGTGTAGAAGCACTGGAAAGAGATGAATAGAAATTGGCAACATTGATAAGTGGGTAATGCGGAGTGATGGATATATGGAACCTTAGCGACTGTCTAAAAGAGACAGTCGATGATCGAAGAACGATAGCAGCCAGAGTTGTTTATAGGAGCACTGGACGTAGATGTACAAAAATTCCTACATCAACAAGTGATGTGAGTGAGAGTGATGGATGTGTTGAACTTTAACGACTGCCTAGAACAGACAGTCGTTCATCGGAGAACGAAATCAGAGCTGTGTGTAGAAGAATTGGACAGAGATGAATAGAATTTGCCAACATTGATAAGTGCGTAACGCGGAGTGATGGATGTATGGAACCTTAGCGACTGTCTAAAATAGACAGTCATTCATCGAAGAAGGATAACAGCCAGAGTTGCGTATAAAAACTCTAGACTAGAGATCAATAGAAATTACTACATTGACAAGTGCGTAACGAGGAGGTGATAGATTTATGGAACTTTAGCGACTGTCTAAAACAGACAGGTGTGAAACTCTTTTACTTTTATTTGATAACAAATTTGCTTTTTTTTTAAAATCAGTTGCTATTGACGACCTTAAGGCTTGCTGTTGCTGTTAACTGAATTATTTTAGATTTTTTTCTACCTACAGTGAAACACATTTCGTCAAAAATTTAATTAGTTATTTAGTTATCTGTTATATAGTATTGTACTATATATTAAGTTGAATTGTGTACGATTCAAAATCTCAAGAAGTTCTACCAATTGAACTTAAATTTGGACACGATACACAGCACGCTTCGAAGATGGATTTCTGATCACAGCAAAGCGTGGGAGGGTAAAACTAGTTACGTATATAATTGACACTCTATTTTATAGATATTGACAACGGCGTTAAAATATTCTGACATTAGCCTAACCTTGCCTTATTTCTTTTACAGCTTCATTTTTTTTAAGCACACGCAACTGAATAGATTGATCTTAAAATAGTTGGCGTCCAAAAAGCGATTTTAACAATGGATGTTGTTATAACTTGAGTGATATATAAACATAAAATCCCTAACCTACCGTTGATTTACAGAGCTTGGAGACTGCCACATAGAAGAAACTGGTAGTAAACAATACCCAACCACGATCTTATATCAAGTGGATACTGAATCTAAAAGTAGACAGAAATACCAAAAGATTTCTGTAAACCCGTACGTAGCTGTCAAATAAAGTAGAGTAAGAAACTCTACTTCCTTTGACAGTTCTATTAAAAAGTTCAAGTTTTTAATAGCAACAGGAGTTAAGTTTTATGAATGAGGCTCTTACTTTTGACAGTAACGGGTTAAGGATATAGAGTGTCAACACCCCTGTCTTCCAATAGGTGTTGTAAGAGACAATTAAAAGAACAAATTACACAGGAGAACATCACTGCAAAAAAAACTTCCTTTGGAAGGAGATGCTATGTCCAGCACTGGACTGTTAAAAGCTGTTGATGGTGAAAGCTCTTTCTTTCGTGAGTTTTTTTTATTTTGGGAAATTTTGCAATAAAAATTTTTAGATGTACGTAGTTACTTGGAACTGTCATTTTTGTGAAATTCCTATGTCCAGCTGCGGACTGTTAGTCTGTTGATGATGAAATATGTATAGCAAGCTTTATATACTAACTGACTGTATTTCTATTAGGAAAGGTTTTGGAAATCAAATTATTTAAGTGTTAGGTAATATACATATAAGTTTTTTGAAAAATATTTTTGCATAATTTATAAAAAAATTGTAAATGTAAGAAAAAAGTATTTCAAAGTTCATCAGATTCAATTGACACGTGAAATTCAACTTCAAAAGTACATTGCACCTGTAATTTTTTCAACACTATTAATGAATAACTTTTTTAAAGAGCAGACGGACAAGAAATCAATCCAATGTTACACACCAATCATTTTATGGCGTATTTATCGATTGTAACTCATTTGAAATACTTAAACTTGAAATCCGTGAAATTTTTAATTGCGTTTAATGTTTTTTTGATACAATTTTCTACATTGTACGTAATGCTTGTTTAGGAACATTTTTAGATTCTATTTCAAATGTGGCAAAGGTTATATCAGGGAACTGGCTGTATTTCATACAAATCCAGTTGTTTGCTTGTCCAAATGGGCCACTAAGGTGATGCGTCCGAATCGCTGGCAGTGTTCGATAATGCATTGTCCAGTTACGCGAACACCCCCGAAAATACAGTATGCAAAAAAGCCATCCTCGCCACCTCCCGCCAGCATTAATGTCCCCCCCACCTCGTACTAAGCTTCTTTTTTTAATACATAACTTTTTTTCAAGATGCATTTTTACATGTTTCGGCCTAAAACTTTACACACCCAGAAGAGTGAGCTGATGGAAACGGTAACGCCTATCGAAGCTCGGATTTCTCTCTCTCACGCATGCCATACTTCCGCTGGACGATAGTGGCGCGAGCGAAACGAACACATCTGTGCCCACAGCTGCGTCTTAAACTAAGATTAAGGCTCTATTACGATTTTCTGAACGCAGTTTCTCGGTTTATACGCATCCTACCTTAACGTTTCAAAATCTAGTCTTAAAATGTGTTGCACTATAGTGCATTAATTTACTAAAACTAATTTGTTGTATTAAAAGATATCAAGCACAGGCTTTGTCATAAGGCGAAAGCTATACGTCTCACTCTAGCGTCCAGTGCGAAGGCATTCGCGCCACGACAATTGAGTTGAGTTGAATTGAATTGAGTCGGTTAAACTGTAAAAATGGTCGGGCGGGTATAGCCGCGCGAGAGAGAGACGAACGAAAGGCGTGTTGGCCGAGACCGCTGCCTTCTTCTCCTCGACTTACGCCGAGTCGCGACTAGTGAACGTCAGAGTACTGACGTGGACGGCCGTATCTACGTTCGATTGTGTCACGTTTGACAGTTGGGAAAAAAAAACGTTTCGCGCGTCTTCTGTCATTCTAAATTCAAACTTTTAAGTGCGTTCGGAAATTGGACTAAGTGTTGTTATACGATTAAATAGAATAATTATATTCGAAAGGAACGGTTGAGGTGTTTGCAGTGTAATAATTAACTATCGGCTTGGAGTAGCCGCTGAGACGCTATAAAGTGATGAATCAGCGAGCGCCGGCTAATTAACAACGTCACTGTTACGAAAACAAATCTAAAGCTCTCTCTTCAGCCATTTACCTTCTGGGATATTGTAAGTGTTCAGTTTTATATTGATACAATCACAATGTTCTTAGTTGCTTCAACTTTTTTTTCTTGCACTTCTTTTATTTGTTACGTTCAGGTTGTATACTTTCGTGAACTAGTTTTTTCTTTATTAGTATTGTATTATTATATTACTAAAATGTGGGTAGTAAATGTTTTTTTTTTAAATTAAGAGTTCATCGATAAATGAAAGTTTCGCAGTAGTAAAAAATAGTTTAGTAAGTTTCAAAAGCAAGTTAAAACATTGTTTTGAAAGCTTTAGAAAAAAAATTCTATCAACTGAAAAAAATTTGCGCGTGTGAAGAAAATAAATTTCCGTTATTTTCATGGCACGTACAATAATCTGGTTGTATTTTTGACGTGCAGAGGAAAAGTTACCGTTGGGCGGGGCGACTGAAGCCAACAAACAGCTGATTGGTTCGGATACATGTGTCGCGTTTTTCTGTAGGTATTTTTTTTACTTTTGTTCATTTCTTTCGAGAACTTTTTTCGTCGCCGCTATTCATTTATTTTTAAAATATTCTTTGTTTTAATTGAAGTCGAACTTTTTAGAAAAATAAATGTAACATTTTAGTTCAAAATTCGTTTTTAAATGTTTAATAAATTTATAGGTAACATCTATAATGGTAGCAACTTAACACCTAATTTGGAATGTAATTTGATTGTTACGATAAAACAGGTGCATTGTTATCATTAGACCATAAATTTGTTGGTGGATCATTAATTTTCTCATTATTATTATATTAAGTTGGTTATAATTCATCACATCATTTGTTAGCATCCATTTATTTTTTGATAACAATCATTATTAAATTAATTTTATCACAGTTTTACGTGTAACGTTATCAATTTTACAAGAGTTCATTAATAACGTAGGTAGCATTAAAATAACATTTTAAATAAATAATGTAATAATGTAAATGACTAATATCACTTACTAACACGCATTATTTACTCATTTGATCTTATTAAAATAATGGTCTCTCAAATAATTTTTAGTCACAAACTACAAAGAATAGAAAATCAGAAAAAAAAATAGAGTTAAAAAAAAATACCAATGAACTTCCTTTCTAAAAGTTCATTTAAAACCACTAACAATGCGTTTAAATGACACTAAGCTTTCATTAACTTTACCATGATACATTTTTTCTTCTAACTTTTCATCTGTTTCTTTTTCTTTTTTTATATTTTTATATCTCTTCATATTAATAAAAAAATGTAGAGTCCATTTGACTACAAAAAATTAATTTTATGAGTCATTTGCAAATCTCTCTAAATTTCACTAAACTACACTAAAAAAAACATATTGGTAGAATATAGATCCTAAAAGAACCAATTGTTTAAATAAGGTCTATTGCGTAACATATCAAATTCCTTCAAAGTTACCATTATCAGCGGTAGCTTATTGTGAAAGTTTTTAATTAATATATTTTTTATGAATGAAGGCTTTAATATAATTTAAATATATTTTCAATAAATATCACATAATTAAAAACCAAAGTCTTAGTAAGTAACTTGATAGAACCTAGTTCATAAAAAATATACGGCCCTTTTTAAGTAAGGATAAATTTTATGCCATAATTAATTCAATACTATCAATATACCAGTTACTCGTTATTTGCCATATCAACATGTACTTACCTATTGACACCTTAATGAAAAAAATAATAATTAAAAAGAGTTTTCGCTGTAAATTTACGACACGATCTAAGTAATAGTATTTTATAAGTATTCACGGTATACATACTTTTTTTTCGTTTATTTACATATCTGGTCTCTACCTTTTTAAATTAATTTTCTTTAAAAATTATACAACCTTATTAAGAACCTCCTTTTTAAAGTCAATTAAAAACTAAATCTATAAGGTAAAAGAAAAATCATTAAATATTATTATATATTGAGGTACAATATTATTTATACTCATTTATTTAACATATTGTTAATAGGTTACCTAACTAGGTAAATATAGAAAAATATAGATCGGTATAATTTCAGATTTTGTAAAGAATCATATCATTGTCATCAATATCATCAACACTCTTTAGCCCACTACAACCCACGAAGAAAGAAAGAGAAAAGAAAGAAAGGAGATTTTGCTTTTTTTTTAAATACAGAATATCAATTTAAAATCACATATATTTACGGTAGCAACACTGTAAACGTCAGATGTTATGTCTACTCCATGCCTCTGTGATTTATTCCTTTGAGAATCAACCTTGTAAAAAAAAGTTGTAGTCAACTTAGAACTTTCAAAGAATCAAATAAAATACTTATATATACCATGAATACAAAACCTACTTAGTGTCGTAAATTTATTAGCTTTTACAATTTCTTATTGAAATTTATTTAGTGTGTAAATTGCACAGAACGTTACGAATATTAACAACACATAAAACCCATACAATTCAAATTTCGCGCTCTCCTTTATCACTTAGATCTATTTATTATACTATTAGCTATCGTTATCATTAAAACAATAAAAAAAATATTATAAAACAACAGATTTCGCGCTCTACTTTACGACTTTATTATTTATTTCACTACTAGTTATTGTTATCTTTAAAAGAATAAAAAAGATTGAAATATCATAAAAACAAGCATCATAACGAAAAATTTGCAGTTATGATTTTTTGACTTAGTTTTTAGTTATTAATCATATGTAAATCACGCACTTAGCAGTTCTGTGCACAAGGAGCAAATACTGACAGCACAGACTAATCTATGAGCTAGTTCTATTTAGACGTGATCACATCATTTTATTCCTTTGAATTCTTAGTCCATTGTACCTAATTAGAGTGTCTCACGTGACTCATTTGTATCCCAACTTTGTTGCTATGAATCAGTCATTTTAATTGTAGTGCGCAGTCATTAAAATTCTGAAGCTTTGATTAATATTTAAATTGTAGAATTGGTGCAGGCTGGAGTACAAGTCATATTATTTTATTTAGCGCACCGGCGTAACCTTATTTTTTTACCATTAAAATACTGGAAATTGAACCATCTCGCCTTTTTACGACAAACAGAACACCGTCTCTGACATCAACTTTTATAACCGTTCAAACAATTACATCCGATCACGATGTCCCCCTCGGGCCCCACGCCCGCCCCGGGAGTGACAGAGACAAACATAAACTACTCCGCTACGCCCATCAATGTCTAATTGCTTTTATTATTTTAAGGCATCGTAATCATTATGGCCGCAATAAAAATTGTAATTACTTCTCATTAGTTCAATTAAGAATTTTCTAGACACGGTTTAGTTGATATGTTGATTGCAAAATGGTTCAGTCTAGTGATGCATTGTGTTGAGAAAGCGACTTTTATTACTATTACGTTATTATTAATTCCCTTGTCTGTGGGTGAAATCTGATGTCGATAATCAATAAATTTTATGAGTGTTAGACACGGCTCGTATCAATCAATATTAATGATCATTCCGAAATTTGGAACTAATCGACGTATTTTAATTTTTAATATCCATAAGTTCTAATCTTTTCGAATAGGTACTTAAACGGCTACAATTTGAATTTGAAACTGTTTTGTTTAAACCGACAAAACGTTTTCGAACAAATTCAAAAATTACGCGCATTAATTTCTCAAATTACACGTCAATAAAAAGCATCGTAACGACAAAAATAATAGAGTCCATAAAGCGAGTCGATCTAATCCGTAAACAGAACGCGCAAGAGATACGACCTCTAAGTGGGAGGTTACGGAGTTGGGCGGAATTGAAAAAGGTCTGCGTCACGCATACAAGCGAGAAAAACTTTACCAAAAAGTTTTCATGCACGTGGCTAACACGTGGTCTTGGCTGAAAAATCGCGCAGGCCCCGCGCGCGTTCCTTGCACGCTTCGCCCCCTCCGCCACCTCACCCCCCTTCGGCAAGGACTCGCCTGGGGAGTCCTTTCTAAGCGAAACGTTAAGTACGGAAAGATTTGGGTTGTCGAAATATTGAAGTCAATGTTCGTCTTTTTACGTATAGTTTTAATTTAGTAGTTTTTATGCAGTTTCTATTTAATTTATTATTGTTGCAACAGTTGCGGCGGCAGTCTCAGGACGGCGGCAAGCTGTTTTACCCCTACTTGAAGACGTCCTCCCTTCAAAGGGACTTCTTATTTGCCAGTGGCTCCGGTACGTAACTTGTAGTTAGGATTAGATTACCTGTACTGTAGTCTTATTAATACTGACTGGATTTATACTACTAAATACATAATTCAAAAGTTTATTTTTTTCTAGTTACTTAAGTACAGTTTTCTAAAACTTTCCTTCGAATACGAAATCAACGTGTGTTAAATACAGATCTAATCAGCAAAGTTGACTCCAAAAAGTTAATTGACCTCAATGCGTCAATATCACGACGAATCGTAATATTGCATACTTAATCCCTTAATTTGCCTCTTTAGGGGTGGAATTTATTCCTCAAGTTTGAACGGGAGCATACTTTAAAGGGTCTTTTGAAATAAAAAGAATTTTTCAAATCGATTCTCAACAACGGAGTCAACGACGAAAAAAAACAAACATTCGAATTAAGAACCTTTTTTTTCTTTGAAGTCCGTTCCAAAAAATACACCACTTATATGAACAACGAATCGAAAACCCATCTCAGCATAAACTACATCATCCGAGAACTAAAAAACTCATCTGAAACATAATAATTACATGAGGTGAAAGTTTTATTCATTCACTTTAATTATAAAAACCAACTCATACGGTTGAAGTAATTAAAATTGTCAATGCATAAATTATGTGAAGCGCGTAATAACAGCTTTTGTACGCATCTGTAAACTATTTTATCTCAAGCAAGATCTTGGTAAGTGCTCATAAGGGCAGTAAAAACTATTAACATTTACATGTGTTTGTTTTACTAACGTTAATTCTTTTAGAGTTATGGTATAACTCTTGTTTATGGATGCATCTGGATCAGCGGAATCAGTTGACTGAGTGATGGGCCGCAACGTTTGACATATGGAATCGATTAATTTTAATCGATTAGAAGATGTTCGTTATTTGTCTGTTTCAATTATGAGATTACTGGCCACACACGTTTTTAAACTGTTTCTTGTAAATTGTATTTTCATATTATTATTAGGTTTAAAATTCAATGATGTATGTGGATTAGGTGATATTTTTAAAGGTGAGCAATCGAGTACATAATATCAAAATAGTATTAAATAATTCAACGTAGTATAGAAGGATCACCCCGTGTGATGATGGATTAAGAATACATAGTGTTACCACCCTTATTCATGCCGTGGGTGTCGTATGAGGCGACTAAGGGAACAAACTATTCAGGCAAATATTACAAGGAGAAGAAAAACTTGAAACAAACCCTATTCCAACCCGTCTGGCCAGCGTGGTATAGTAGGTCAAAATCTCCTTGCCAAAGACAGGTCTATGTCCAGCAGTGGACTGTAAAAGGCTGTTGATATATTAAAGAATTATAAGAATGTTGACTTAGAGATGAGAAATTGGTTTCTGATTGGTGATGGATTAAGAATACAGAGTGTCACCGTCCCTATTCATCCCGTGGGTGTTGTAAGAGGAGACTTCTCTAAGTAGTAGAGTCACGCTGATTTCAGCACGAGCGGGTCGGCTCGACCGGGGCAGTACTATCCTCCCACAGTAGACCAACCTAAAGCGCTAGCATCCGTGTTGTCGTGCTTCATTGGTAATGGTGAGACCGGAGGCCCATTGATGCAGGGGTGACAGTTATCGTGGTTACTGTGTAAGCCTTACACTGTCACAATGATTGTCATGCCTTTTACGTCCCCAAGCGGGGTGTAAAAAAGCATCTCACAAGGCCGCCATAGTGTGGGTCACCGTGCGTTGTCAGCATTTACAATGAGTATGGTGACCACAACTCTTGGAATCTATTCATGTTTTTCATCAGGCAGAGTAGAGTCGCTTTGGCAGGCTCTAAAGATAGAAAAAAGAACTTAGGGAGCAAATTATCTAGAAGTGCTTATTACAAACCCTATAACAACACGGTTATGTCCAACAGTAGACTATTAAGGGTTACTGACTTTGCTTAGAGAAAGTTATTCAACTTTTACACTTAACCTGTAACAGTTTATTCATTTTGAATACAAACAGTGTATCGTACAACATTATCTTAAGAACACACATAACGTTTTGATCTAGCACACACGTAAGTATGTCCACAGCTTCTACCATGTTCCATTAATTACTTTGAGATAAAAAAAATATATCAAATGTAACCTTAAAAACTGTTAACAAACTCTAAATTTACGTATTAATTAAAATACTTTGAGTGATATTTCTGTCAATAGTTAAATTATTATAGCTACAGTATAAATTATCACATCTGACTAACTTTACCATGTCTGCGTGGTGACGGATTAAGAATACATAGTGTTACCACACCTATTCATCACGTGGGTGTCGTAAAAGGCGACTGAGGAAACAAAGTATGCAAGACAATATCATTACAAAGAGAAGGAAAACTTGAAACAAATCCTATTCCAACTCGTCTGGCCAGCGTGGTATAGTAGGTCAAAACCTCCTTGCTGAGGAGAGGCCTATGTCTAGCAGTGGATTGTAAAAGGCTTGTGATGATAATGATGATCACTAACTTTAAGTTCAGGTAATTGTCAGTCTCATTGTCAATTGACATTCACGATTTCTAAGAGTTTTCAGAATGTATATTATTCAGGGATGCTTAATTTTTTGCTTACTTTACGCTTGTGGGTTCTGTTAACTGACGAACCTTCATTTGAGTCAGAGTTACCAGTTAGTAGTTAAAAAAGTAGTAATATCTCATCTGAATACAATCAAAAGTATTTCGATTATTTAAAACTATTTGATATTGACGAGTATTTTCGTGTGGTTGATGGATAAAGAATGTGGAGTGTCACCACCCTATTCAACCCATGAGTGTCATAAGAGGCGAATATCGGATCAAATTGTGTAGGGTGTCCGAACATTGTACCAACGCGTTTGGCCAGCGTCGTATAGTAAGCAAAAACTTTTTTTCTCAGGAAAGGCTTATATCCTACTTGCAGCAGTTGATGTGATATGATGTGAGTATTTAATATTAAAAAGAAACAAACATTTATGACCATAAATAATAAAGAGGTTTCACATGATAGAATTTTTGTATAACATGTCTTATACGAACGGTAATAAAATAGAAGTTTCTTCAATAATTTGCTTTAAAGTTACTATTATAACTTCATAAATATTAACACTGTACAATATATATATACGTAAGTCTACGTGCTAAAAGTTACGTATGGTTTTACGAATCGGTTAGTCACTCTACTCTCTCTCTAAATCCTAACAAGAAATAAAGGCACAAATATAACCTCACCTACCATAACTACGTCGCTGCTAGTTACTCAGTATTCTCAAAAACCATATCTGTTCGCAGTAAATATAACAAGGAGAAACTGAAGCAATACAATAACACATTCCCATCAAAATTGAGATATCATAAGTTCGGTTATAGTCGGCTTACTCCACGCGGTTCTCCAACAGACTCATCGACATAGTTTTATAGTATGAGACGCGGCGCCCGTATTACATCGCAAACAAGTACGATTAGATCGACTCCGAGAACTGGTCATAAATTCAACCCTAAAACAACCGCTCTGTTTAGTTTGGAAGCTCCCATCCCAGTAATTATACAATAATTCATACTTTAATAAATACTAATAAATCGTTCCCTCACTTCGCTCCGATCGCAGCATTATCGGCCATTATTACACGATGTAATTACAGCCAATAAATTACCAAATAATACATCAATCAGATGTGTTATAATTTTCTTATTATTACTTTTTTTTTCAACTTTTTATTGGACAACGGGCAATTTTATTAAAATTATAATGCAGAGGCCGGCTCCAAATTGGGGTAGCTGGAGGCTAAGCTGAGCTTTAATTATATATGTAATGTTTAATGATATATTCTTATAATAAGCTACCTCTTGGTGGGCATAAATCAAATATTTCATTAAAATTCGGAGAGCTTACAACCCTTCATTTAGGTGGTTATTGGGTTCGGTATACGATTGTTCGCGAAATCGTCTTAAGTGTAGGTGATCGTCTAATTTTGTGTGGAAATAGCATTTTTGTATTGACATTGATTAATGGAATCAATTCGATATGTACGTTTTATATCGATTTTGTGTTTTAAAGTTATCGCCCATTATTATAATGTAAAGTTACATATTACTATATTGATACGTATTAATATTAATAATAAATTATTGTTAATCACGTAATAATAACTTAAAGATAAATGTAATATCGTGGATTCCAATACAATTACCAATCAACATCCATATTAAATTTTGAAACCTTGTAAATAAGTGTATGGATAATAGTTATACATACCTATATGTGGTATTTGTAACAATTACAAAAATATTACGCCATCTAGTCTCAAATTAAGCAGAATTTGTACTATGAGTACTAGACTACTAATATATTCGTATTCGTACATACTCGTATATACTTTTTTTATACATAGAAAACACCCAAACTCCGAAATAAATATTTGCAGATCATACAAACATTTAGTCCGACTCGGGAATAGAACGTGAGACTTCAAACGCAACAGTCGTGTGCACAAGCACTGCGTCACTGAGGCGCAACTATACTTATCAGTTGTTTGGTAATCGTACTACCCGCCCTGTCTAATCTGACAGACCCTAACTGCTTTGAAATCAGACAGACGTGTTGCATATATCAAGTTATTACATTTTTTCTTCATAAATATTATTCATTAGTTGTAATATTATTTTAATTTTAAATGACAATTTGACTGCAAATATGGTGTAGTGGTTCAAGCGCTCGCCACGCCGCCCTCTACTGTGGTAAATATCGTGGGTTCAAACCCACAAGAGACAATATATTGTGTGATCACGTTGTTGTTTTGAGTCTAGGTACTCTTGGTGTCCGTTTCTTGTATATTTGTGAAGTCTCCTGTGACATAAGATATGGATACTAGTGCGGCACGACACCACATAACATAAAAAAAATTGTTTTTGGATCGAACCAAGTCACATGCATATCAGTCAGGGTAAAGGGTTAAGAACGAAGTATCGCTACATACATACATACTGTAGGTCAAATAAAATATCTAGAAACGAGTACGTATTACAAAATGTGTTTTAATTACCTGAAAAAACCATTTTGTACAGTTATTATTATTGAATATTTTGTAAATCCAACAAAGTTTTGTAAATCTGTTTAATTAACAAGGAATATAAGTTTCTGAAGTCTAAACCTCGTTTCTATGTACTGCTATTTTCTTTGTACGTGCCTCACGAAAAAACTAAGGTAGTTCGACGTATGTATTTTCACAGTTTAAAGGTAAATCTTATATGAAAATAGATGCAAGTTAAACTAGAACAAAAAAAAATACTACCATTTACGTAGGTTTTTTTTATAGCAACCTTCCAAAGTGACTCTATTCTGCCTGATGGAAAGCATGAATAGAATCCAAGAATACATATAGGTCTACTAATATGTACTCTGTGATATTTCAATATGCTCAAAAGTATCCACAATAGATGGAAAATAAAACGAAAATGTGTTCATTATCATATATAGTTAGAGATCATGACTGCTAAGCCATAGGTCCTGGGTTCGATTCTCATCCAAGACAAATCTTTATGGGATTAACACCATAATTTGTTCTGCGTCTAGGTGTAATCGATTAATAATATATACGTATTTAGAAATACATAAGTGTGTTTATCAGCAGTTTAGTTACAGTAGTACAGACTTTGCCTAGCTTGGGATCAGACAGCCGTGTGTAATATGTGTGAGGATATTTTTGTTGTATTATTACTATTATTTCAATATTGATATAATTACTTATTGATGAATGATTGTACAAAAATAGTTTACCTGTACCTTACCGAACCTAAGTGTAAATACGTATAGATAGACTCCACTTCTCGAATCAGTGATTAAATGAATGAAACTCTACGTCGTAAACCCAAAACGAAATCTGAAAGCAAAATGGTTCAAGAACGGAAAGAATGAATGACTCTAAAATAGGTAATCTCCACGATCTTCGTATTGAAATAATGAGTGATCTAAATATAAGCATACAGATAAATAGTCAACGCTCACTCATTTCACGTTGATTGATTACAAAAACAAAAGATAGAATCAGATCTGAAAACATTCACTCAAATATCGTCCTCACCGGAATTTTTTACCCTAACTGGGATCGACTAAGTCTACCAAAATACAGCCCAACTTCAATTGAGCGACTGCTGATGGTAGACCTCTGCAACCCATATTCTAGGTTATATCGAAGTTCTGTAGAAAAGCTGTAAAACTTAAGGCACTCCAAGTGCTCGTAACGATTGCAATATATGTTTACATGACAACCGAAAACGACACGGTAACGCGCTCTCCGAAGCACGGAGAGGTCTCAATGTGTTAAGAATGGTCATCCGGCCGTAGACTGAACTAGCTAGAACTTCTTAAATTTTTAAAGCGTTCCCTCAAATATTCACTCAAATATCACCACCAAAATGTTAAAGCCAAAGAGGGTATTCTAAATTTTACCTTTTGAGCTAGTAAGACGATATTATGTCTTAACCGATGCAAACTGGTATGAGCACAGGCAAGCAGTAATCATAACAATGATACGAGAATGTGTAGTAATATTCATAATTGTTAGAGGTTTGTTTGTGCCTCTCTGTCGAGACACTTTAGTCAGGTAGCCGTGGAGATAGCCACTTACAAGAAGTACTTATGTTTGGCACCAAACTAAATACAATTTAACTCTGCATAGATAAATAAAAAAGGTGCTTAAGCTTAAAAAGAAGTAAGGTAAAGATTTTTTTAGAGCCTGCCAAAGTGACTCTTAATCTGCCTGATGGAAAGCATGAAAAGAATCCAAGAGTTGTGGTCATCATACTCATTGCAAATGCAGAGAATGCAGTATGGTGACCCACACTATGGCGGCCTTGATAGATACTTTTTCACACCACGCTTGGGGACGTAAAAGGCATGACAGTCATCGTGACAGTGTAAGGCTTACACAGTTACCACGATAACTGTCACCCCTGCATCAATGAGTAGTAAATAGTAAATACAAGACAATAGCACATTTTTGAGATTAAAAAAAAATATTAAGAGATTTTTAAGAACTATACAGTAAGTATTTTAGTCAGAAAAAAAGATATTTACAAGAATATATTCCAGAAGAGAACAAAGTATCTTTGTATACGAGCCGAAATAGCACTTGTCCTGTTTCTTAATCTAAGATTTTAAATTGTCCTTCCGCAACTGGGATTAACTAGATCTATTTATAAACGTTTGTATCACTTAACACTTGGTAAAATAATAGTGGAAGTACTAGATGAATCATTTAATTGTTCTAATAATAAAACCAGCCTTGTTGTTTGTTAGCCTTCCAAATACTTAATGAATTGAGACCATATGGTTGACTGGGAATTATTATTATTAGCTAATTCCTCCTTTGTTAATTGCTAATTTATAAAAGAAGTGAATCATTTTGATGTTACTGTCTTGGTTGTTGATATTTTTAGCACACAGTTTCACACTTGTATTTCTTAACGTTGTGTTCGTCTACATCATTCGTTAGTGGCCGTGCCTGCTAGGTCTCGAGTTCGATGCCGACCTAGGACAAATATTTGCGTGGTGAGCACGATTATTTGGTCTGTCTGGGTGTAATTTATCTATAATTTCTATGTATTTAGAAATATTTAAGTATGTTTATCAGCAGTCTGGCTTGTGCCTGATTGGGAATCAGACAGCCGTGAGTGCCTTTTCTTTTTTTTCTTGAAAAGAAAAAACAGCACTCGCATTAGGAATATATCCTGTCACAGGAAACTTTACAAACATACAAGAAGCGGACGAAAAGAATATCCAGACTCAGAACAACAATTTGTAGATCAAGCAATGTGTTGTCCCATGCGAGTTTCAACTCGCAACACTCAGCGCATCGGAGAGTGGCGTGGCGACTGCTCAAGCCACTACACAATCCGTGCAATCAGATGTGTGAGGTTACTTATTTATTCATCCCTTCTAATCTACTCAATGGGGCAGTTGTAGTGACTGCGACCGCTGTGCTTGAGGTCTCGGGTTCGATTCCCGGATCGGACCACAAGTTTTTATGATCTACAAATATTTGTTTTGAAGTTTGGGTGTTTACTATGTATAAAGAAGTAAATAAATATTTTATCGGTCGGTCTAGTTATTATAGCACAAACTCTGCTTAGTTTGACTCTAGATGACGTTGTGCGTCAAATGTCCGAAATATTTATTTATTTATTTACTCTTCTTAATTTCTATTCTAGAAGTCTTTCTTTCACTTGTGCTTTTTCAAGTACTATGCGGTTGATTAACTACTAATACTACTTATGCTGCCAATCATCAACAAACATTACTATTAGTCTGTCAAGGTCATTTAATATCTCTATCTGAGAGTCAAATTCGAAGTTCCTTTAGCAGACTTTTCATTTATATTCTGTATCATACAGAATACACATAAAAAAACGTCATAAATACACAGAAAAACAGTACACATCAATAAAATTTATTCCACACATTTTGTCGAAATGTGTGCAGAATGTTTCACACACTAGTAAAAAACATTAATAATATCATAACCTCAATACTGTGTTCATATTCATGTAATAGATTATAATTAACAACTAACCATTACTCGCGAGTTCGTCCGCGTGGAATTTATATACTTCCCTATGTGAATTGGATCTTGTTCACCATTTCATTGATTTTGTATGTTTCGCGTAACTGTATTCTCGCTTTACAAAAAGTAGCCTAACTTACTGCTTATAAAATCAGCTATCAGTCAGTGAAAGTCCCGTCAAAATCGGTCCAGCTGTTTGTGATATTAATCGGAACAAACAGACAAATAAAAGCTGAACATTTACTGAAAAGTTGTTAATTTAAATAACAAAAATACAGTTTTAGTTAATTTATTTACTTTATATATTCGTTACTTTTGTCAAAAATGAACCGTATACCTATAGTTTTTATCATAACTCGTTGTGGTAAAATATTGTTGTAACGAGAATAATTTTAAATTATGTTATTTAGATGTAAGTAAAATTTCGGAGGTCATAAACTGGGAATGACCTGATTAACTGTGTACTCGTAATGTTATTATTTAAAAAAACAATAACATACTTTTTTTAATTCAGCTCTTGAAAACTATTAAAACAAAAATAAATAGATATAAAGTGTTGATTTTTTTTGTTGTCATACGCAAAAACAGAATTTTTCAGACTGAGTTTTTCTTATTCTGAGTTTTTCAAAGTGACTACTCAGCCTGATGGAAAGCATAAATAGAATCTAAGAGTGCTCTCGTTGCGAATGCAGACAATTCAGTGATGGGTAGTTTCCTCTTCATCTCCCCTGGGTTAGATCTAATTCGTACAATTTGTAGGTAATCAAATCTGCACTTGTTATGTCTTGACGTCACAGAATTGACAGTCCATCTGACTTCAAAATTGTGTCCGTCCCTTTGTACGTGGGATCTACATCTGTTACTAAGCTGACATGATGATTTAAAGCTGAAGTTCAGGTAAGTAAAGATCTGATTTATAATCCTGATAAGCACATGGTCCCATCCACATTTACAACTCATTTAGTAGGGTCAGTACAATTCAGGTAGTGGAGTCACGCTGATTCCAGCACAAATGAGCCGGCTCGACCGGGACAGTACCCTTTCACAGAATCTAACTTAAAGCGACATCATCCATGCTGTCGTGTTTCGCTAGTGAGTGCGAGACCGGATTCCCATTGATGCAGGGGTGACAGTCATCGTGGTAACCGTGTGATCCTTACACTGCCACAATGAATGTCATGCCTTTCATGTCCCCAAGCGCGCCATGAAAAAGCATCTCACTTGGCCGCCATAGTGTGGATTACCATACGCATTGTCTGCATTTGCAATGAGTATGGTGATCACAACTCTTAGATTCTATTCATACTTTCCATCAGGCAGAGTAGAGTCACTTTAGGAGGTGCTTAAAATGAAAAAAAAAAACAACTCTTCACTTCTAGTTTCTCCGAAATTGTTTCGTATGAGAGCTTATTGATTATCTACACACCTGCAAGCAATTTTCTTCAATTTAAACATTAAATCAATGATTAAACGTTTACCTTCAACTTTTATATTATATAGTGTGATAAATTTGTATTTCTTTGCTATGGAAGAGCGGAGTTTACCAACACAGGTATTATTTGCTTAAAGGGTAGCTCTAAACACTAAACTATTATGTAAACTTATGAAGCAATAAACTATTTTGTATGGTATGTTAACAGGTATATTAGTATACTTACTAGCATATATGGCCCATGTGTAAATGTCGGTTATTGCGGTAAAAAATAGCTTATATCCTTACCTTAAATTGCATTAAAAACGGTTTAGCTGTTTAAGCGTAAAAGACCGTTGTTGAACCGTAAAAGTTTTATATTAGTAGAGATTATCAACAATATCACTGTCTGGTACTATGACTGCAGTTGGTTTTCGTGTAATCTTTCCTTTTAAATACGGGTTCTAAACAAACAGGAAATAGAAATGAAATACGTTTAAAACCTCACAAAAAGTAAACAAATTTTATTAATGGCAATTAGACATAGATATGGTAACAAATTTAGAAGTAGAGTACAGACGCAACGTTTATAGAGGGATGTAGCTACTTATAATGATTGTTTAAAATGGTTCTGTCAAATTGTCAGCATAATAACGTTGTTTAAATCAAGTGTCTTCTTCCGAGGAGGGGGAATAGCAGCGGAAATATTTTGCACACCAAGAGGGATATGTTCTTTGTTAATCGAATAAGTAATTTAGTACTTAGTAACTTAGTTAAAGTCAAAAAAAATGTATTCGCCTAGACGCAAGCTATAATTATCAATATTATGTACTACGTTAGCAAAGCAATAAGTATAAGAGTCTGTGAGAAAAACTATTCAACAAAAACTCACGGCCATTATTATTCTATTGCAGTAAATTAATGCTATGCTTGCTAAAGTGTATAATGTGTTTACGTTTTAGAGAATTATCAATAAGCAAGGTGCTACAAAAAGTATCACGCGCTCGAGTATCATCTACGCAGCTATATTTATCCACAGAATAGAAGGTACTCAGAATAACACTTCACATCAAGTGACCTTCACATCAGAAATAATTGTTGTCTATTATGAACAGTACTCATGATACACACATATAGTATGATCGAATATACAATAGCGAAAATTCATTCAGGAAAGCTCACGAATAAAAACGAATGTTTATTTCATTAGATCTTCGCTTGTTACACCTAGGCCCGTTCTAGGCCCTAGAATCCTAAAATTGATTTTAAGTACAGGTTTTATTATTGAATCTTACCCAAAAACTAGACTCACCGATCTGAACTCAAGTGTACTCAACTCAGTACGATATTTATATCGAAATCCTCATTTAGGTAATGATTTTGATAAGCTGAAGCTTATCTTAAGCAGCGATTTCTAAGGTGTTTTAGGGGCAAGAACAAAATATTTACTACCTGACTTTATTTACATAAAAATTAGTTATAATACATATTTCAATTCTATTAATCAACTTTAATCGACATTCAATTCACTTAAACACACATTCAATTATTTGTTTAAATTAAAATCACTACATCCAATAAATATCACAAAAGTATGAATTTTTTATAATAATATAAAAAAACAAAAACATAGTTTGATTAACTAAAACGGCAAGTATTATTAAAAATTCAAACGTTTCATTGCAGCTAACAGCTGCAGCTATTCTTATTAAATCTTATTATATTTAATTTTCCGTGAGTTGGTTCTTGTCGATGTGTTTACACTGTTACACTAATCACATAATATTGTGTGTGTGTAAATTCATGGAAATTATTAATGTAAATATATATTTTTAAATATAATTTGCTGTCTGAAATGTAATGAAAATGTAATTGAGGACAGACTGTAAGTTGACATTAATTCTTGATACAAGTTTCAAATGAGTAAATCTTAAAACACATCCTATAATAAGAGTCATACATAAATTTTGATGTAAATCTAAAACTAATTTCAGAATTTAATGGATACTTGAGACGTCTTTAAAAATTTAGACCCTGAATTCATTTTTATTTATTTGATCTAAACTTAAGACTTGATTGGGTGTATATTTACAGACATATATGTAGAAAAATAATTGCGTGATGAGGGTAGTATTCAGATATGACTATTCAGTGTGTGGTTAACGACAATTAATATTAATTTTAGCATATTCTTCTGTAAAAAATTAAACAAATGAGTACTGTGTAAAAAAAATTTGTTTGATTGTTTTATATTAATATTCATATAAGGGACTAATTCCTGTAATAAGGTAAACAAAGATACTTGATTCAGGCAGAGAAATCTTCGACGACATGCAACCACAAACTGATAATTCTGCTCACTAACTTTCTACTCTCATTATATGTGTTCTACCTGTGACTGTGTCGATGATGTAGTGGCTGGTGAGTATCCCTCTTTTAGAAGCACAACAGTTATGAATATATGTTTATATTTAAATAAATACGCTTGTAATTCCTAGATACAATACTCGACATACTCATACCCGACACAAACAAGTTATGTTGTATCTCCAACACCAGGAGTGCAAATCTTTGCAATGATCGGTTTTCTTATTTTGAATGTCCTATACGAGTAGCTATGAAAAATCTTGCCATACTAGTTTTTGGTGCACGAAGTATAAATCAAACACGTATAAAATTACAGATCATTGCTACACACGTAAGTTCTGTGCCTTCTTCACCTAGTCCATCCTAACATCCATCTTCAATTCGTCAACCCTTCTGTTTAGTTGAAGGCACTCCTCTTGAATTTACTCATTTGTGGTCTGCAGTTCAGAACTAGTTTCTTAATGAGGAAAACACCCATATTTAATTATAATAGCTATTATTAACTTACATCACCCACGTGCTGGGCACGTAGGTATGTCCTACTTAATATAAAATAGTAACAGTTTCCTACTTTATTAATGAACCAAGCTCACATAAAGAGAAGAAAGAACTGCAACGGAATCATTCAACAAATAAAATAATTGTATGTTAAACCAAAAAAAAGTTCGAAATGACAGTTCATATTTGCGCGCGAAACTAGACTTACAGATGCTGTAAACGTCTCTGATAGTGCTAATAAATTCTAGTGTGTTGTTTAATTCAAACCGTTGAGATATTTTTAAACAAGTAGGCGTAAACACAGTAAACAATTTAACATGGCAATCCTAATCATGTCAAACCGATTGGAATAGGGCCATCAGCCCTTAGCCACTGGTATTTACAACGAAACGTATTAACGCTAAACATATATTTTCCTCAACCAAATTAAAAGTAAGTAGGTATGTTTTGAAAACACGTTCCTTATTTCTGTGAATTACGGATATTATTGTTCAATTATGGTTAAGTATTAATGAGCTGCTCATTAGCATTAAGGAAACTGTACAGTAATCAATTGTGTTGCGTGCTTATCTTTTGTTAAATCTTCGGCTATACTGCGAGCAAATAAAACGCTGTAGTCTCAGGAAGCATTTCATCTGGCCAAGTTCTATGGCATATCAGTTTTATGTCAGGCAAAAACTAAGTAATCGATATTCGAATCGTAACTGGCTTTTAGCTGGCCAATTGTTAAGTATCCAGACTGCTGAGAAATTACTATGTGATGAACATTATCATTTATTTTTATATACTTGTAATTTATCTATGACACATTAGACCTTGTGAAACTTGCACCTGATCTCTCCTTGATCGTGTCTGAAGCCGTCCCATCGTATTGTGAGAGTGAAGGAACAGAGAGTGCACTTTTTCTTGCGCACACACTTGTGCACTATCTCTTGCGTTGTTGACTGATCTCCATCGTGACACGTTTAGTAATATATAAATACCTTTTTTTTTGTTGTCGATGTGGAAAATCCCTTCGGGGATCGCTCCTCGGGGACGCAGGAGTTAGGAGTAAGTGGTGTTTCCACTAAAGACCACTCCGGTCGCCGGTCTCAGGCGTCCTTCTCTGAAGGGAACCCGGACCATATTATTTCAGGTCCCCTCCAGAATCAACGCCGCGGCTAGTCAGACCCTATCCTGAGGAATATATAAATACCTAGGTTTATCAGTACTCTATCATATTTTTGCTTTTATTAATATCATCAAATTTATTTATTTTAAAATAATATTTAGAAGCACTCAGCATTATTATGTAATATACTTTATCATGTACTTCACATACATAAAGTACATAATACTAAAATACTTACAAAATATTGTTCAGCTTTAAAGCTTATTCGCCATACATATTTCCAATCGCTCACAATATGCCCGAGCCCTTACACGTACCACAATTCGATTACACAAGGTTTACAACGTTGTTTCCTCAATGCGTAACTTAATTAAGAAAATATTACGACTCATTAATGAACGACCACCTCCCTAGATTATTTAAGTGTAGATGCGACATTATCTGTGAGCGTCTATGATTAAAATACGTACGTATGTTTACTATTAAAAATGAAACGTTCTGAAGTTGTCTTCAAGTTATTGCCTGACTGTAATTTATTACTAAATACTCTTTATAACAACATTGCTTTGCCAAATAGAGGAGGAATCCTCTGGTTCTCTTTTTAGGCAAAGAAGTTTACGAAGTAGGCAATGAATGGTTTACAATTTTTTTTTATTATAAAAGCGTAAGTGACTAAAGCGTCTCATGAACTCTTGCATCGTAACACAAGTCATTTGTCGGCTTTGAGGCGGTAGTACTGTTTGGCTGCCAATTTCACCCTAAACTTTGAATATAAACAGGCAAAAATATTTTTTGTGGACATATTTAATGCTCAATCACAGGTCACAGGTCGCTTCTTTAATAAAATCATCACAAAATAAATTACTTGAAAAAAAAAAACTTAAAAGTAAAAACCACTTTGATACTGCGTGGTAAAAACTTTAAGTGACCAAGTCACTATTTTCTTGTGAAAATATATAATAATAACTTGCTGAAATAAGTCAACGGTGCCCTTGATGTCCGAAACCCCAAAAATGATGAACAAACAAATTCATTACGTTTGGCGCGTCGTAATTATTTCACGATCTTTGATGTACCTTTTAATTAGGAGTTGTTTACACCGCGATAAAGGTCTAATATTGTCCGAATTAATAGCTCATTTCGTGACGTCACACAAATAACCACCACCAAGAGTACATGCGGTTTTGTTTGTAGTGATAATTTACAAATCATTTACATAATTACTAGTTCATGTAATGTAAGTTTTATGTCTTTGCCGAAATGAGAATAATGTTTTATGAGTTCAATGATAGCGCGGAAATACTAAAGGTGCTTTAATTAGAGGTGTGTCATGTCTGTGTTTTATGCATTCATTAATTTCTGAAAGGATATAAATAGCTGAGCGAAACGTTAAGAAAAATCTTTTTAATAGACTAAAACCTCTTTTCTAAGGAAGGACCTATGTCTAACATGTATTATATACCCAAATACCTTTAATGTATGAAATCTAGGATTCGATTACTATTTCAACATATATTTCATTATGAGTGTGGTGGACATATACATTATTAAAACGTACGTTCAAATAGACGGGCTTTTTGGCCTAGTGGTTTGTGGCCCTGACTGCTAACCTGGAGGTCGTGGGTTCGATTCCCGCCCAATATGCGTCTGCGATGTCTGCGGGAGTGATAGCGGTATCAAGCAATCATTTCATTACGAGTAAGTTACTGCAACCTACAACCCCCTAGTTAAAGAACTGTAAATCGGTTGTCTCTTCTGTTTTAGGTGTCTATAATATTCAACGTCAGATGCCCAAGCTACTCATTTGTCCGTAAAATAATAAAAATGTGTCAAAAGTGTTCTCTTAGACATGCAAACTGTCAAAAAAAATGACAGTCAAACTTATCAATATAATTAATTAATAATTATGAGAATCAATTATATTTCTACGTCGATCTACAGCTGCTATCAATTATATTCAAGGTCATCGACGTAACGACCATAGACGCCACCGCATAAGACCACAAGTTTCTGCGGTTTGAAGACCGCAGGCATCGCGAGACCGACTATAAAACTTACATTCAAACTAGGTCACATTCACAAATTACTTTTTAAGTTGGAATAGAACTATTAATAGAAAAACTCATTGCAAATGCAGATAATAAAGTATAGTACACACACTATGGCGGCCTAGTGAGATACTTCTTCACGCCCCGCTTGGAGACGTACAAGACATAGCAGTCATCGTGACAGTGTAATGCTCACGTATCGCGATAACTGTCACCCCTGCATCAATGGACCTCCGGTCTCACACTCACTAACTAAACACGACAGCACGGATACCGTCACCTAAAGTGAGAGGGTAGTACTACTCTTGTCGAGCCGCCCTGTACGTGATGAATTCTGCGTGGCCCTACTACCTCGTGAGTACTATCGCAAAGTTCACAGGTTGTGACTAACATCCTGGGTATACAATATATACTATGGGGTACAAACTAAGAACATAAATACTAATCATAGAGCTGAAACATTTTCAGTCCGTCTAATTCAGATGTTTGTTTCCAACTTATATTCGTAGCTATGCAATGCTATGCGATTTGAGCTTAAGTTTGCTCAATCTTTGACTGATATTTTGTTCTCATTACACAAATTATAGACATGTACAGTAGTTAAGTATAGATTACCTTTTAGTAATATTATTTAACACATTTCTGGAAAGATCGCTTATAAGTGTATGCACCTATGTTACCAAAGACAATAAAAATGACCTATTAAAAATACAAAAATTGTAGTTATATGAGTTAGATGTAGTATCTCTGAAAGTGATGTCTAATCGTTGCCGAATTTTGTCTGAATTTTATCAAAAATTGCATAAATATAAAATTGTCATTAAATTATGATTTTGAGTTTATTTAAATTACAGTTTATATAATATAAAGAAAGTTAACGACTTGATCAAGTTTCGTAACAACAGTAGAAATATTTAATCGCGAATGAAGTTGGACCAGGAGACAAGGAACATGTTTGTAGGTAAAAAATAAACTCAGATTAAGAGAAAACTCAGTTTTAAAATGTAATATTATTATATTAATTAATGTACAGTTAAAAATTCTATGCAAGTAGTGATAGAGCTCAAAATTATATAACCTGGTCCAGCGGAGTTCCATGTGCCATGTTCCTTTGTACAAACTCATTTTTTCTTTTACAATAGTACCGTAACTGATAAAACCGGATTCGAATCCAGTGCTTGTAAACGCACTACGAAGATGCCCGGCGACTGAAACAAAACTAAAACTAACCACACGAAAAAGGAAAGACAAACAGTAACAAAATAATAAAGCTTATCAAATTATACCAAAAATATTTGATTTTTTTTAAATAAATAAATATCAATATTTTTTAAAAATAAAAATAAATAAAAATATTTCAGACTTGAGACACTACGTCATCAAGTTTCAAACTAAACAAAGCTCGTGCTATAATAACTAGACTGACTGCTAGAATACTTATTTACTTTTTTTTGTAAATACATACATAATTTACATAAAAAACACCCAAACTTCGAAACAAATATTTGCAGACCATACAAACATTTTGTCTGACCCGGGAATCGAACCCGAGATCTCAACCACAGCAGTCGAATTCACTACCGCTGCGCCACCAAGGCAGTTATTCTTCGTAATATTGAAAAAAAAACACAAATAAATTGTTCATATGAACATTTAAATATGAACAATAGTATTGCTCATAAAGATATTGTAAAAATGCCAGCCAAGTTATAATATCAACTCAACGAAAAAAAATGGACGATTCAGAATTAAAATCGCTAATGACTAAAACCATTAAGTTAATCATTTTAATTAGACGGTACGGTTGCGTTTCTATATTTTTTTCGTACAAAAAAGGCGGCTCGGGGTTGATGCAGACGGTCAACCGATTGTTTTAAGAGGTTCACATTACGCCACTTTATTTAAACCCTTTGATGTTGTAGATAAATTCACTCCCTACAACAACTGCTCTAACTGAAGTATTGAGACTGTGCACCAACATTTGATTGTATTAACGACATTATTTTCATTATTTGCTTAATGTCTGGAGCAGTCAACATTTTTGTTTTAAAATACACTAAGGTTAAGCGTGAAATAAGGAGCAAGTTATGCAATTTACGACAGCATCTGAAATGACGTCACTTTTGTAACATAAGTGAAAGTAAAGGACTTCGTATTCACTTGGTAAGTTAACAGATAAACGTGGGAACAGTAATTACGGCGCGTGTGTAAACTAACCTTATTTATGTAACAATTAAAAATAAAAACTGTATGCATAGCGAAATTATATGATATACTATTTTTTTTTTCTATAATAAGAGCCTGCCAAAGTGACTCCACTCTGCCTGATGGAAAGCATGAATAGAATCCATGAGTTGTGGTCACCATACTCATTGCAAATGCAGACAATGCAGTATGGTGACCCACACCATGGCGGCCTTGTGAGATGCTTTTTCACACCCCGCTTGGGGACGTAAAAGGTATGACAGTCATCGTGACAGTGTAAGGCTTACACAGTTACCACGATAACTGTCACCCCTGCATCAATGGGCCTCCGGTCTCACACTCACCAACGAAACACGACAACACGGATGCTGGCGCTTTAGGCTGGTCTCATGTGGGAGGGTAGTACTGCCCCGGTCGAGCCGGCCCGCTCGTGCTGAAATCAGCGTGGCTCTACTACCTATCAAAATATATATACTACTATATCTACTACTATATCGTTGTACGAAAATTGTCTCGTTGTTCTAGCAGTTAGCGTATGTGACTACCGATCAAGAAGTCTCGGGTTCGATTCTCCAGGTCAGGTCAAAAAGTGTTATTAAATTTTACTTATCAGAGAAATACTTAACAACTTGAGGTCTTAAGCCCCGTGCCTCGAAGAGCACATAAAACCTGCGCCTTATATTTCCCCGGTCGTATTGGATAACCATTCCATCGGATTATGCGAGTGAGGGAACAGAGAGTGCACCTGTGTTTGTGCACTATAATATCTTCTGCGTATATCTAGACGTAGTTGGCTTGTTTCCTTTTGTACTGATCGAAGCTGTTGGATGTGGGCAGCAGTGAGCCGCGTGTTGTAGAGCACTTTTCTTTAGGCTAATGACCAGCAGTGAAAGCCTTTAGGCTGAGATGATGATAAGAATAATGTTTCTTCTTAGATATAATAGTATGTATGGTGGAAGATTGTAGCTCCAACACAAATCTCCTTGGACAAGGTAAGGTGGTCTCATGGCTTAGGGTAACCACATTCAGTGCAAAGCAACACATGACTCTTCCACAATTAATTAATACACACAAACTAATTAGATACCTTATTAGAATTTAGTCTATATTTCTATACATTAAACTCAAGATGTAAAAACCCTAAATTAATAAATAATAGACCAACACTACACAGTAGCCAAACGACTTCTAAACTCTATCAAACACCATAAATATACGGACAAACGAGTCCGAACCGAGTTGTCGTTTATTGATGTGATAAAATTAACTTCTTTTTTTTTAATTTAAGAGAATGATCTACTTAATTGAATTTATTAACTTTATTACACGACGAATCAAGGCTAAAACTGTCGGGAAAAGACATTTGATCGATGTGTCATTAACATTACTAATTAGTTGTTTATAAATTTCCGTATGTCAAATGAGAAATAGAAGCTTTTAAAGATTAATGTATATTGATGCCGGTGTGACGAGTATTTTAGACCAATCTGTATTAGTGATGTAAATGTTATCGATGTAAACACTCGACGTCAACGAATCTGAATCTAGAAAGAAGAATGTTTGAAATAATAAGAGCGTTTGTGAATGAGACTATCTCCACATCTGTTATGTGGTTTACTCGTTGTCTTTTTATTATTAAATCCTTTAATAAAGAAAACAATAAGAACAATTTTTTTGTAAATATTAAATAAATATTAAAATTAATTCTAAAATCTTTGGATACAAATGAACATTTTCAACACGTATTTTTTTTTTGAAAAAAAAGCGCTTGTCGAGGATTAAATCCTGTGTCACAGGAGACTTTACAAACACAAGAAACGGACGCAAAGTACACTCAGATTCAGAAAATAACAAGCTTCAATTTAAGTTATAAGTAATTAAATTGCTTTTCTAATACTCTAATAAATATGTTTTTCTAGTATAAATAAGTTAAATAAATAAACTCAATTTTACTCAACAATACAGAGTGATCATTCACATAAACGGTTGCCTACACCGAAATGGAGCAAGAAATACGCAATTCAATACCTTGATTAAGGGAAGGCTTCTAAATTTATAAGAATTACCATTTCACTGAATTAAAAACCCCTTCGGTTAATCTCTGTCTTCGTCAGTCGTGATTTCGTGAAGGATGTATTTAGGAGCTATGAAGATACATCAGATATATAAATGGATGAGGTTCCAATTGCACTTTGAAACTCAAAAAAAAAATAATAATTAAAACTGCAAATCAGCAGCATTCGGTTCGGAAATGGTTTTATCAAATAATGAGAAAATTTTTTCACATCTAGACTTTATCTTCACATTTATGTATTATATTATGTATTGAAGAATATATTTGTACAATAATTTGTTTTTTAAGTAGTTCAATCTAGACTTATCAGGCAATAATGTGTTCCCATAATAAATTAAAAAAACAATTGAAATATGTGGCTATATAACCATGTATCAATTGTTTTTCATTGGAAAAATTGTAGAGGAACTGTTATCATGTTCTTCCAATACAATACGAATATTTTTCGACCAGGCGAGGTGATATTGCTTACGAACGGCGGTTCAATTATGATTGGTGTGCTAATCTGCGTGAGAACTTTTCATATCGCGATGCAGGATTAGCAAAACTCAGTAATTCAGAGTATCCCCGTTAGATGGCACTGAAGTATATTTATGTTTCATTACATATAGAAATCGTTACAAAGTAAATATAATACAAGTGTAGATCAATATTGAATCAAGAATCATCAACAGTCTTTTACAGTCCCCTGCTGGACATAGGCCTCTCTTTAGCAGGGAGCTTTTGGCCTAGCCACGCTGGCCAGACGGGTTGGAATAGGGTTTGTTTCAAATTTTCCTTCTCTGTGTAATGATGTCTTGCATACTTTGTTCCCTTAGTCGCCTTTTACGACACCCACGGGATGAATAGGGGTGGTAACACTATGTATTCTTAATCCGTCACCACACAGACAGTGAATCAAGAACAACACAATCTTTACAAAAAGATATCTGATATAATGTACCACATCAATTCCTTCTTAGCTCCTAACGTCGAAAAGATCCAGACGGACATCTGAATAGCGCCTCATTATCTTTAATTATATACTGATTCTTCGGCAGAAGGGGTGCCCGCTTTACTTATTGCTCTGTTCCCAATTATAATCTTCTACATATTTAGTTCTATATTCAAATGTGCTGCTTTGGACGTTTCAGTTATCTGTTTATTGTTTTATTTTGGCTACCTCGGTGGCGTAGTGGTAGAGAATGCGACTGCTGTCCCTGAGGTCTCGGGTTCAATTCCCGGTTCGAACTAAATGTTTATATAATCTACTAATATTTGTTTTGGAGTTTGGGTATCTTCTATTTGTAATATGTATGTATTTACAAAAAAAAAGTGAATAGGTATTTATCTCAGATGTCTAATACCCATAGTACAAGCTCTGCTTAGTTTGAGACTAGATGGCGTTGTGTGTCAATTTATTATTTATTTCATTACGATTCTTGTTCAGAATTAAAACTACTAACGTCTTGTACAGTCTCCAAAAAATCCCTTAGTTTTGTATTAACACAGTAAATTTCAAAATATATAAATGTATATATAAATATTCCATAATTATTTTTATATACAACTCTGTAAAGAGTTCTGCAAAGAAATAAGCCACAATCTACTTCTAACCGACTTGAAAAACGAAGGAGGTCCTATGTTCCATTGTATGTTTTTCGTTTGGCCAGTAGTAACAACAGTTAAAGAACACGAGCACAAATTTTCCCAGTAATCAAACTATTGTGTCTCTCTTATAATTTATCTTTTTTTTTGCTGATACTACCAAAAAATGTGTCACAGAGGAGTTAAAACCTTCGGTAGGAAATGAACTAGAACATTTTAAATATCGAACGCTAAAAATCTTGAGATCGCGGCACTGCACAACTATCGTTTTCATTAAAAACTTCGCAATTTAAATACGGAATCTTTTTAATGACACTTATTAGAGGGTGAAAAGGGGATGCCAAGGTAAAAAGTGTAATTATGTTGATTATTTAGGCCTTAATGTGCCGACTATCCCGTGCCCCCACGCCGTCATTAATCGCCCCCCCCCCCCTCGCTCCCTTCCTTAGAGCCTTTATTATTTCGTTTCAATTATTTTTGTGATTATCTTTTTATGACGGGCGCGCATTAAAACTCGAAAAAATAACAGTGGACATTAAACGTAATTAGAATCGAAATTACGAGATGTCACCACTGGTGTTTGTGTTTTTAATATTATTAGGGTTCTGTGCGTTTTAAGCGTTTACGGCTTGTTTTAAATGTCTTTCTGTTTTTGTTTCGTTGCTTTTAAATTTGATCTTCATCGTTTTTAAAATAAGTAGATGTTTCTTTGTTTTTAAAAACAACGTACAAACTATAACACTGATGTACAACAAAAACATCACACAAAGCGTTTGGCAAATCTATTTCAGTGATAACAATACAAGCATAAAAGGAATATAGATAGTAGAGCCAAGCTGTTTTCTGCACGAATGGGTCGGTTCGATAGGGGCAGTACTAGCCTCTCACAGAAGACCAACCTAAAGTGGCAGCATCCGTGCTGTCGTGTTTTGTTGGTGAGTGCGAGACCATAGGCCCATTGATGCAGGGGTGACAGTTGTCGTGTGTAGTGTGTGAGCCTTATACAGCCACGGTGGCTGTTACGCCTTTTACGCCCCCAAACCCCCCAAAAATAAAAAGAAACTTACTAGGTCACTATTGTACGAGTCGCCATACTGTATTGAATGAATTCAGAATAAGTATGGTGACCACAACTCATGGATTCTGTTCATGCTTTCCATCAGGTAGAGTAGAGTCACTTTTGCAGGCTCTTTAAACTTAAAAAAAGTGCAGAAGCGTAATCAATTATGTTGTTCGTAAACCTGGCACGCGTATCGATCAAATTAGCAAAGTTCTGAAGTAGGGATATGTGAGAAGTACCAGGAACCGACGAGCAGGTATGCAGCGATTGATAAATGTAGACGAAGTAAAAGGAATATGTCAGGACCGTAGTAAGTGGAGATCAATAATCTCTGCTTACCACTCTGAGAAATAGGCGCGACTTAATACATATATTTATATCTATTATGCATATTACTCTAACATTTCGTATTATGTGTCGAGCCCAAAATACCTTATTATAAAGTCATACAAATGAAAAGCATTAATTTCTATAGCAACGGAAATATAAAAACACCTATACTTAATACGCACTAAGTTGAACGCGTGACTATTAACAATAGAACTTGGATTTGCCAACCCTTTGATTCGAGTCACTAATGAATAGTCTAAACACAGAGTGGATTGTCGACCTTAACGCTGTAATTATAGAGTCGAATTTCGGGATATCTTCGTCATTAATGTACCTACATTATTATAATATAAAAGTGTTTTATGGATGAGCAATTTTTATGATTGTACTGCCATTGTGCAGTAGTGCACAGATGTTTAGTTATTGTTTAGTTAATCGTTAAAATCTTCAATCGCTGCCAACGGCACGACTCAAGCTCATAACATTATTATTTCCATTTCAGTCCCAGACGCAGAGGTTTAGGATTTATTTTTATGAATTTAAATACTCGTGCTACGGTTATCATAGGCAGTTACATGTTGCAATTTTCTCAGTAAGTAATAGTTTATTTATACAATGACTAGCTGACCCGGCAAACGTTGTTTTGGCATTTTTACCAAAATGGCTATTAAAAAATAAGGGTTGATCGTAGAAGGGTGAAAATTGAGGATTGTATGTATTTTTGTATGTTGTATCATAAAAAAATAGAAATTAAAAATTTTGTCTAAAAAAAAAAAAATTTAGGGTTGTACTACCCCTAACATTTAGGGGGATGAAAAATAGATGTTGGCCGATTCTCATAGATACTGAATAAGCACAAAAAATTTCATCAAAATCGGTCAAGCCGTTTCGGAGGAGTATGGCAACGAAAACTGTGACACGAGAATTTTATATATTAGATATTGCTGTTAACGTAATCCAAGGTCTGCCGGACTTCTCGGGGACTTACTTCCTAGGATATAATCCAGTTCTTTATACATATGACAGAACGCCGTACGAGTTTAGTCGACTCGACCGCGAGTCACCTATGATAATGTCAATAAAAGGTGTATTTGACATATTCAGAATTAACATTGATACTGGTAACTCATGTAAGCTTATCTCACACGATTTCTACATCACTCAAAGGTTGACTGGTAGAGAATGATCTGGGTATTATGTCCACCGATGTACAAAAGTGTATGAAGTTAAAATTAAAGAGACAGTTGTGAGATATTTAGAGAGATCATGTCCCGAAAAAACAATAACCACTTTGCTTTAATCTAAAGGAAAACAACATTGTAAAATCGTTTTAAAGAAAATGTTAAAACAATTTCAATGATTATGGGTTTTACAAACGTGTGGTCAATGGCAATCACGCGGGATACGCGTGAAACGCAAACGATGGGGTAACCATGAGAGACCATTATCTGTATTGGGATTTGCAATTCAATTTTCTTTAAAATTGTCACGAAAATTTTGTTTGAGATAAAAATATACCATATTTAGGAATGTGTGCTTTTAAATATTATAACTGTTTGTTGTATGTTGTACTATTTAGTAACTATGAAAAGTATATTGAAATGTATTAATATTTACTCAGTCCATTCTAATCTATCCCTCCCGCTGGTGAGGATCGCGACTCCTTTTCATCCTGCCAATCACCTATTTCCATCAGCTCAAAAGCCTTTCACTAGACCGTGAGTCGCCATACTGCACTGTCTTCATTCGCAGTGAGTACGGCGACCACCGCTCTTGGATTCTATTCATACTTTCCATCAGGCAGAATAGTCACTTTGGTAGGTTCATATAAAAAAAAAAGAAAAATATTACTATCAGGCCATGATCTGGCTCGAGCATCTTTTGTAACTCCTGCCTCTTATATTTTTCTCTAATGATATACTATGCTTCTATTACTAAACAATAGAAGGTAGCTTACAGGCAGATTTATACCTATCACAACTGACATAGCATAAAATAGAATAATCCGAAACCGCTTACATGAAATAAATAAACACTCAAATTGATCGAAATAAAGCTCGAATAACATTTTAGCCGAAATCATGGCCGCCAAGCGTACGTTGGAAATTGAAAGTGGCGCGCACCGAAACGCAGTGGACATTCATTGATGTATCTCTTCATCTATTATTATATTTACCGAATGCGTTATACCAGGCCGCTGAAAGTGAAACCGTTTTCAATTGTTATCCCTCTCGCCACTTAATTGACCAATATTTGTAAATGTTCGCGGTTAATTTGTGTTTTCGACGATATAGTGGTTGTACACAGTAAATGTGAGTGCGTATGTGTTTGTGTGACTATATTCAATCCTACTCTTAGACGGAAGATAATTTACTAGAAGTCATGTTTTTATTTTATTCATTGTACTCGTATTTAACAATATGAATTGGAACTTTAATGCGTAACGTAAGCAGAAACACTATCAGCTTACAAAAGCCCGTTTTTCTGATTGTAGCCGTCTTTGGGAATTCTCTGAAAATTTGGAATTTAAGAAATCCTTTTTTTATTTAAATTGTTACAGAACAAAATGTATCTCAGATTCATTTTTGATTCCAAATTTTATCACACCTACGGCTTTTATAAAATATATAATAGTTATAAAACACTTTCTAAGTCAACCAACCTGAGTCACATACATCAATTTTAAGCAACCAATTTTATTGTATACACACTGTTCTAGCCTTGCCTAAATTATATCTAATCCGAATTTGTCAACTATTACTACATTTTGTTAGTAAATTTATTTTCCATTGCATCATCAGCACCTAGTCGTTAGATCGTAGTACCTACATACTGTAATAACTCATTATTAATTAGTTTTTAGGACTTATTTCTAGGCCTTGAACATCGATAGAAATAATCAATCTCATTCAGACCTTTGAGTCTAATGGACTAAAATTCCCGACTGTGTGTGGAATTAAAACAAAAAGTCCAAGATTAGTGGTTTAGCCGCCACCGTTTATAACAATAACATGTAAAATGTTATTTATGGGCATAGTGCATCCCTAAATAACACATTAGAGAGAATTTTACGCGTTAGCTGCATTTCCTTGACCATTACGATTGTTCGCCTGTGATGTGTAAGTAATAAACCCCTGCTTCTATGCCGCTATTAATATTGCAGTTCAAAGGACCAGTGTTGACGCTTCATTTTATACTACTCGTAAGCGATTACAGGATTTTTTGTTTCTTTTAAGGATCTTTGTGTTTGCACCATCTTTTCTTAATGAGTGGCGTGACAGACTCAAAGGCTTACGATAAGTACAGAATTTGAATCGACTTCAAATCGACAAAACTTCAGTAAAACAGATTTACACAATAACAAAAACAACCTCCTGCAGTAGTAATAAGAAAATACGTATGAACGTATGTGTATCGATCACAGAAATCGATCCAAAATTATCTATCTATAAAAAATTGCACATACCTCCCCTTTAGAATTTCTTTATCACTTAAGACGTTTTCTATGTAATTAAACAAAAAGATTACAAAGAAATCAAGAAAACTAGTTTTCCTACGTAACTGTTAAAAAACAAACATGCTCAAAAGTCACTTACACACTTCCAGTCGATTAAAATACAGTTCATGCGTGAATGAAACTAGGAAAACATTTATATTGTCAGAATCAACGATACAATGCAACAGCGTTTTCACATTGCATCAAATATTTACATTTTATTTGCGTTTGATTTATCGATCATAGTTTTACAAACGTAATAAACCTTTTCGATCAAGTAGTAGGAGTACAACGGTATTGACTTTATTATGGCCCTAAGATTGATCCTTGCGGTATCCATAAATTCCCAAAAGTAGTACCCCAAATTCTTTTCTTAAATCTAAGGTTGGGGGTTCCTCTGCAGCATCGTTATTTTTTTAGTTGTTTGTACATGTTTTTCATGAGTTCACATTATTCCGCACATATACGTTTCTAGTAGATAAAATCGACAGGGGATGAAGCACCTGATACATTGGATGTTTTTCTTTGGTTCCCAGATCAGCATGGATATGAGAGGGACTTAGAATCGCAATATAATATGTACAATTGTGCATACCCCTCAAAAGATACCTGGATGCTTACCGCTCTGTTTACGCACTTCAATCAAAACCGTGAGTAGAAAATGAATTAATTAAAAGCATCTCACTATATCGCCATAGTGTGGGTGACCTAGTGACTATGGTGACCACAGCTTTTGGATCCTATTCATGCTTTCCATCAGGCAGAGTTGATTCACTTTAGCAGGCTCTTAAAAAAATACATACCGACTTTATAAAAAAAAATATATGACATATTTATAGAGACTAAAAGTACTGAAAAAGGCATTCAATATTACATTTCCGGTATTGTTGATACATTTTCGTAATTCGGGTGAAATAAACGATTTGGATACAAATCACGAGCAATTTAAAGCTCGTAAGGCCATTGTCGTTTAATTTTCTCAAAACAGATCTTAGAAAGCAACTCAGGAAAACATGTAAACAAAATAACTAAACTGAACCTCATAGTTTCTTCAAATATTTACTCACTCCAACCTCATAGACGGTACAAAACCAACAACGGTAAACTTTAACATCGATATTGCTCGTTCCTTCTGCATAACACATATGTGTATTCTTCCTACTTAAAGTAATATAGCTTTTAAGGACAATTCATAATTTTGGTTTTAAATATTCTACTTCAAGTTGAACTTTATTTGCAAACTTCAATGATATGTTAGTAATTATTATTGAATTAGTCAATCGTTTGTGCAATTGCGCTTAATTGCGGATACAGTGTGTTGAAATAAATAACACATTTCTTTACAGTCCTGGAATAAAATAACTATTTCTATTACAGAAATATGATTCGACTGTTTTATATTCTGATTATCTATTCTTCTTTGCTTACTTAGTCACTTGTTTCATTGGAAGGTGGATGGTTTTTATCATGCTTCAATAAACTTCATCTGTGTGTTTTTTTTTTGCCTATATTAAGAGCCTGCCAAAGTGACTCTACTCTGCCTAATGGAAAGCATGAATAGAATCCAAAAGTTGTGGTCACCATACTCATTGCAAATGCAGACAATGCAGTATGGTGACCCATACTATGGCAGCCTAGTGAAATGCTTTTTCACACCCCGCTTTTGGACGTAAAAGGCATGACAGTCATCGTGACAGTGTAAGGCTTACACAGTTACCACGATAACTATCACCCCTGCATCAACGGGCCTCCGGTCTCACCAACGAAATACGACAACACAGATGCTGGCGCTTTAGGTTGGTCTACTGTGGGAGGGTAGTACTGCTAGTCGAGCCGGCCCGCTCGTACTGAAATCAGCGTGGTTCTACTACCTAGAGTATGTATGTTTATTTATAGCCAACTTTTCTGAGCGTGCGTCTTTTTTACTTAAATGTATTTATTATTATTTTTTTAAATCACAGGTTAAAAATCTTTTATGATAATCATCAGAAATGTTGCAATATACAGTTGATATATTTTCGTTTATTAAATTTACAACGGACTTGTTAGTTACAAAAGCATTTTAAACACTTCGTTTAGTGATTCTGACTGTTGAGCCAGATATTAGATCGCCACCATGGATGATCAATCATCTGTTCTTTGTCTGGACATAATATATCAATTGTTTTTAAAGACAACACCCGCATTAGGCATATATCCTGTGTCTCGGGGGACTTTACGAACATCCAAGAAACGTATACAAAGAACATCCAGACTCATAACAATTTGTAGATCACACAAAATGTTGTACCATGGTGGGTTTAAACCCATAATATACTTTGTTTATGTTTTATAATAGGTAAATAAGTATGTTTATTAGAGAATTACCATAGAGAAAGCCTAAAATAATAATTTTTTTGTTATCCGAAATTTTTATTGTCGTACCATTAAGGTTAGTTTACAAAGTTTTATCATGGTTTGTATTAAAATCAGAGAAAAATAAAGTTATTCTGAGCATGCTTATAAATTTATTAGGAGTTTATAATTTCGTTGAGACCCTTAAACAAACAATACTGCCTTTAAGCATGTACCTATCAAAGTTCACAAATGACGAGCCCCGGAGGTGTGCACTTGTACAAAGGGCGCTTGACTCTCTGTCACAATGACACTTACTCCTTCACGTGGGACCCAATCACTTATTGTCTTCTTATTATTGTTGGGTGTACATTGTTCGCGGTTTTCATTATTCTTATATTTGTGGTTGAACTTTCTTATACGATGTACAATCCTAAAGTGGCGGATTGAAAATGGTTTCTACTAAATTAAACAGTATATAGGATTTATTCAAATTGAGTTGATGTATATTTAATATTAATACGACTTGATTATATTTAAAAATATAGAAAAATTTTACAAATTCAAATAAGGTTGGCGTCATTCAGTTGCCTAAGCAGCGTATCATAAAAGAATCCAGTCAAATTTTATTTCAGTATTATCGATTGCGCCAACCCTACAAAAGGTGGGCAAAGAAACAATGAAAATGTTATTTACCTATACTTATTTGAACACGAAGTGCAAGTAGTGTATCTGTTAATAGTTTTAGCCTATTTTTAAATTAACTGTATTTACATCTAAATCTATAATTAGGTATATGTTTGTGAATGAAAATATATTTTAACTGTATAAACAGAATACCCTTCGTATAAATTTTTAATTATTATTTAAAATATGCAGGCTACCGGCATTTCACTTTTGAAATCGGAATAAAATTCAATCTCATAACCTAAAATATCATAAGTGACTTTCCGAATAAACCCTCGTTAGAATTAGAAATCAACCGTCACTGCCCGAAAAAAACAATAATTATAAAACGCGCGTAATTCTAATTCCGAATTCAAATTAAAGCCGCTTAATGCGCGGGAGCGACCCCGTTAAAAAAAAAGAGTTGACGAGTGCTCCGAGGGTGGTAATTTTTCATTAATTTAAGTTCACCATTCCCTGTTTTGTTTGCTTTTAATCGCATTTCTAATTAATCCCGTCGAGAATAACGTGACAACTGTCGACTATAGCCGCCATTTTTTCAAGCCGAGTATAGCAGATGTCGGCCGATTTCCATTTGTTTCTGAGATTAATGATTCGGTACGATTGTGAATTTTTCCGGTCGGCTTTTGTTGTTTTAGAAGCAATTTGTCCGCTTACTTTTGTAGAGAGGTAGTCGTTAAAGCTTCCACAAATGATATTAGAAGAGAATATAAAAATATCACATAAAAAGGGTTTCGAATAATCGATTTAGATTCCACGATTAGAGTACATTGTGTATGTTTTCAAATAAATATTATGTAAAGTATATCTAGGCACCTACCCAGACTTGACCGGCTTATTTTAACAAATCACAAATTCACTTATGACGGTTGGCTATGACTTCATATTGGGAGCAAATGAATACTTTGACTACATCGTTGGCCTAGGGGTTTAAGCGGTCGTCACGCCGCTCTCTACATCGCTGAGTGTCGTGGGTTCAAACCCCACATGGGACACTTTGTGTGATCCAAAAATTATTGTCCTGAGTCTGGATGTTCTTTGTGATCGTTTCTTGCATGTTTGTGAAGTCCCCCGATACAATGAATTTATTCCTAGCGCAGGCGTTAAAACAAAAAAAATACGATACAATATTTTTACCTTACGAAGAAATAAATACCTCCTAGACATGATATGGTAACAAAAATTTGAGAAGGTATTCATAGTTATTCCAAATACCCTCCTGTTTGTTTAATGAACTATGACTGAACACGTATGTAGGTATGTGGTATGTAGGTATGTGGTATGGGGTATGGGGTGCATGTGAGTGTGGTTAGATACGCTTGTGTTCTTATCAGTCAGTCTACTCATGGTCACAATAGGTGCAATATGATCTTAATTGTTGAAAAATGTTAAATTGATCTTTCGATTTAACTTCGATGTCCAATGAAAAAAAAATTTTTTTCACTATGCATTGCTTTTCATCAGTTTTAACTTTAAAATATAATTAAGGTACGCTTATATAAATGAAGAAAACTAAGAGTAGAATATTAATTTTATGCTATTTTTTTATTTCCTTCCTGCATATAGTTCGTATCACACAACAGATCACCACATTTAGTACAATTTCAAAAACAGCATATCTATTAGTGGCGTATAGTACTACAATGTACAATTATACCACACTGATCGTATCCTTGCCATCAGACCACTTCAAAAAGAAAATATATATATGTGCATTAAAATATTTGCAACAACGAGATTTGATAGGCTGTCAAATTTTCGACAACTTCGATTCAATTAAAACTCAAACACAAGACTGTCACTGTCACGTCAAACACAAGATCATCGTTTTAGAAAAAAAAATAATAATCATGATCTCCATATTCTAAATACTTTCGGATTAAAATTAATACAAACAAATGCCACCCGATATAGTGAGTAACAATTCACTCACCCGCATGTCTTTCAATTAATGCTCGCAAATTTTGACTTCCGCAATTGAAAATATGAGAAGAGTACACACTTGGATGTATGGAATCTGAACAGCACAAATATACTAAATTTGATACCGAAGAACGGGTAAACTAGATTTCTGGAGTACATTTATTCGATCCTTTCCATGATAACCCTTTGTGTTTATACACAAATGCAATTTAATTGCTATTCAACTTAACAATCTTAAACAATTTTAAGCTGTCGGCAGTTGCTGAAGTTTTTTTGATTCTTTGTACGTGTCCTTATTGGCATAAGGTACTATGTCTGTAATTCGATTGGCAAAATGTATCTATATTTTACTTGAGTGATTGTCGAAGAGGAATTTCTAAACATACCACATGCGAGGCGACATCAGTAATCGTTAATATCTACACACTAAAGCTACTAGCCTTTATCGTGTAGTGCTATAAGTGTCTGCTGCCTGTAAATTTTCGCAGTGGCGATCTGTGGCCGGTCTTTGTGCTATTAATTTGTAATGTCCCCCTCTGGCCGCCTAGATGCATAGGCAGAGTTCACGAGAGAACATAGTGAAGGATAAATCGAAGGATTTATCGATAAGATTTTAAAGATTCGGGTTGGTTTATGCGAACAAGTTTAGTTCACTTATTACGCTTATTCTTATTTTAAACGGTAAAATTTTATGAGTTGTAATTTTAAAGCATTCTCAAGTGAAAAAGAAAGGACTTAACATGCAACATTATTATGTAACAAATGAGTGTTATGCTAACCGAAGACAGAATTTCAAAAAATAAGGAGGTTCACAATTATATTGTATATTCTTTTATGTTTGTTACCTCAGAACTTTATTATTTATAAACCGGATAAGCAATTTCCTTTTTATACAAGATTGTATACTTCTTAAGAGATCTGATACTTTGAAGAACAAAATACTACCTCTAAAGTTAAAAAATAAAGGAAGGAAGTGTACTGTTAAATACGATTCATTTTAATGTAAAGGCAGCGAAGGGGGTAACATTTTCTTAAAGTTAATTATTTAATACAAGTTGTGTTAAACCAACACCGCATATCACGTCTCAACAATGCTAGAAGAAGTAAACAGATCACACGTTTTCGAAATCTTCAGATATATTGTCGTTTTACTACCTCATGCGAAGCCCTTGGCGATCTTCAATGGGGGCCCGCGTTTCCGATAGGATTAAGCCAGACTTACTGCTCGGTCAGGAACACGGTGCGACGCAGTAACCCCCCTGGCCCCTTACCCCGCACCACACACCCTACAGCCTAACCTCACCCCCTCAATCGCCTGGCGCATTAGGAGCAATCATATTCGACGGCTGCTAGGTTTTGGCATCGGGCCGTGTTGCTTAGCCTTGGCCGGCTATTTGTAGAACAATGATTGGTGTATCTTGTTTGTAATGAACTTTAGGTACATTTTTATCTAAAGCGTTTAAGTATATTTTATTAATTTTTAAGCTTTCGTATTTCATAATATATTATTCGGCACATACATGAAAATTAATATGGCTACGTACTTGTTACATGATATGCAGTTTATTTGCTCAATCAGATCACACATAGTTTCTATCAGTCTATTGGTCAAAATCATTTACCTTTCTTGACCATTAATTACTGATTAAACTAAACATACGTGATTAAATAACCTGTAAATCTCATGACGAGAACTTTATTAGGATCCAGAGATCGAGGTACTTCGAATGAAATCTTCTAAGCACCAGATCAATCATGGAGAGTTCTTCTCCATCACGATGTTGTAAAGCGAGTGCATTATCAACAGCCCTTAACAGTAGTGGACTACTGGACCTCTCCTTTAAAAGGAGATTTTGTCCTACTTATACCACCTTGGCCAAACGGGTCGGTAAAGAGTTTGTTACAAGTCTACCAGTGTCTCATGCCACCCTGAGTGTGATTACGGATAGTCGCGACAGGTTTTCCCTCCATCCACTACAGTGGCCATACACGAGGAGACAGCCACGTGTACCGTAAGTTGACTAAATAGATAGCTCACGCGTAGATGATGCGCCTGCGTCAGTGGATGTCTTAATAACAGCAGTTGCCGAATCCCTCTTATTCTTAGTGCATAGTACACACCGTGTAGATTTAATCGATCGGATTCTGACACACCACCCCGCCGCAAATCCCGGTAGTGTGACGGCACGAAGGAGTTTCCACACGTAAAAAAGCGTTTGTTAAAAGTTTTCCTTCTCATTGCAGTGGTGTTGTTCTGCCTATTTTGTGAGTGCATGAGTGCAAAAATTATTAAATTTTATTGCTTATTTTTTTTTAATCGATTGCCTGACTAGGAACACTAATCTATTCCTACATACCCGTGATAGTCTGCACATTGAAAAAGGCTTTGGTTTAGCAATAGTGTATAAGCTGCACTTCCTGTTGTCTCAAAAGAGAGAGAGAATTTATATATTTTTGTGGCCGCAATGGTTTGAAAAATACGTTAAAAGTAACTTTAAGCAACTTGATACAGAAACTTAAGAATAATAAAAACGAGGAGGCATTGTTCTACGTTTTGTTTTACCGATACCACGAAACTAGATACAGTAAAATACAGAAGAGAAAACAGTACTTCATCTGCTTACAAATGTTTAACTATCAAATTCATTTAAAGTACCACCGGTTCCCTAAGTATAGGTGTCTGAATCATGAAGGTTGACGCTCCACTTCTCTCAGTAGTCCAATACAATAGATTCGCATTGCGCAGTGCTTAGTTAGACACCGCATTGCACAGAAGGTGTTACAAAACAAGAGTGTTATTGCGCTCACGTTGTCCGAACATATTACGAGAACATTCCTAGTACGAACTATATTAAACAATTAAATTTATTCGAATATCATTTCTTAGTCTAAAGTTACCATTACAAGTTTAGTAGGCAGTGGGGTATGTCATGGCGTCGGTCTTGCAAATTGTTGCGGGTGCGAATGTCACCTTGTACACTATTAACATGAACCTCGACCTGTCAAAAGCTCAAGAAATTTAGGAAATTGCTTATAATATATGATGGTTAACCATCTCATTAGTTATTAGAACCTAAACCAAACTGCATCGAAATTAATAATATTTTTCTGTTATATCTTCGTCAATTCATTCGTTAATTTAATACAAGATCGAAGTAGTCAGTAAGTAATATTTGAATACTGGTAAGATAGATCTAGGTGAACAATATAAAATTATATATGACCACCACTGCACTGTTTGCTTAGTGGTTTAAGCGGTCGCCACGCCGCTCTCTACTGCGCTGAGTGTTGTGTTTAAACCCCACATGGGACAACACTTTGTGTGATGCACAAACTGTTGTTCTGAGTCTGGGTATTCTTTGTGTCCGTTTCTTGTGTGTTTGTAAAATCCCCCGATACACAGAATTTGTTCCTAGCGCAGGCGAACAAAAAAAACCGTGTACCCTTGATCAGTAAGTAAACGATGATATGATTTGAGAGGCATGCGATTACCATTGCATTTAACACTCCCTCTCTTATCCTGTTGACCTTTCCAGCATACCGGGACTTGATAACTGGTTTTGAAAGACTCAATGAGGAAATATATAAATATTTATGTACTGACTGCATATGTTACTTTATTCTGCTGGAGATTCTTTTTTCACTACGAAAAAGTTTACACGATATAAAAACTTCCTTCGATTCACAGTTCATCATCATCATCTGCCTCAACTTCAACTTTTTGTGAATGTGTGTGAGTCACATCAACATCACAAGTGAATGTGACTGCTGTGCATGAGGTCTCTTGTTCGATTAACGGGTCGAACCAAATGTTTGTTTGATCTGCAAATATTTGTTTCGAAGTTTCGGTATTGTCTACGTGTAATATGTATGTATTTACGAAAAAAAAGTATTTAAGTATTCTATCAGTCAGTCTAGTTATCATAGCACAAGCTCTGTTTAGTTTGAAACTAGATGACGTTGTGTATCAAATGTCCAAAATATAAATTTATTTGTTTATCATCCTCAGCCTATCGCAGTCCACTGCTTGACATAGACCTCTTCCATTGCACGTGACTCTGATCGATTTTGAGCTTCTCGCATCCAACTCCTGCCAGCTATCTTGCGCAAATTATCACTCCAGCTGGCTTGTAGGCGCCGTACACTGAGTTTGCCGAGACGGAGTCCCCACTCTAGAACTCGCCTATCGATTGTCAGTACAACGGCTAATATAAAAGTCCATAGATATATGATATCCAAATTCTTCTAACATTATGCAACGATTTAAATGTTTGATATATATTAGTGATATATCTTAGTTATAATAACATTGTTAAAATTCTAGTAACTATTAAAAGGTTGATCTAAGAGAAGTGGAACAGCTGGATGTCGTAATAGCAACTGTTCCCGGATCCCTACTATGTCAGGCGCAGAGTGGCGCACCGTGTGGTTTTAGACGGTCCGATTCCGACACACCACCCCGCCGTAAACCCCGGTGGGGTGACAGTCTAAGGGGGTTTCCGCACGTTAAAAAAAAAAGAAAAAAAATAGAAGTGGAACAGATATTTTTTTTTGAAATGGAAGTCATAAACAGTGGCCGCTTATTGGAACTATGTTATTAGTTATCCGTAATGTGGAAATAACTATTTGTATAAATGTAATCTGTACAATTTTTAAGTAATTCATTTATTTATTAAGACTAGTCGACTAGACTGTTTTTAGACGTGCAACTTATTTTGGTTCAGAAATGCAAGACTTATTAACATTTGTGTAACTATAAAATATATTTTTATGAATAAAAAAAACATGTGTTTGTACTTATGCACAAAGTAAAAATCTTTCTAAAAATTTTATCCTTCAAGTATCCTGTTTGTAGAGAAAACGACACTTATTGTAGAAAAAAAGATATTTAATACATTGAAAGAAAGTTTCATTCTAACGTATTATCTAGTTAAATAATTTTTATTTAAAAATCTTAGAAGAGTTATTTGTTCTCAACTAAAATGACTTGCAAATTTCATGGTGTCGGTTTTTCGTGACGCTCTGCGCGTACAGTGTACAAATTTACTCTCATCATTTTTCTCTAACACGTCAAAAGGAGCATAACTTCAAAAAATTAACAATTGTTGAAAACTGCTGAAATGAGTACCCTTTTTTTCTTTTTTTTCTCTATTTTCAGAGAATACACGTTTTTGTTACTGGAATTATATTCATTATAATTGTACGGTTGTAGTCACGTTCATATTTACGGTATCTAAATATGTAGATTTCTTGTTGAATCAAAGAGTGGAACAGTATAAACGATCGGCTTGCATAAAAGATAAAATAAAAGACGTAACATTAACACTATTTTTATCTACCTATAAAATCTTCCACGATACGGTTAGTTTAGTCTGGTGTGGCGACTTCCACATACAGCACAAACAAAAATATGCAACAGTGCCATCTAGCGAAGATGCATTAAACTACGGAGTATAATGAACTACGAAGCAACTACTAATCCTGTATCGCGAAATAGAGATTCTCGTTGCAATTAGCATCAACTGTTGGGCTGTGGCCCGCCAGGCCGGAGGATCCTCGCGTTGTGTCGGAGGGACATCACACCCGTCCCTCCACACTGGTACATAGATGTCCTACATGTTGTCTTCCAACCTGTACTGCCCATTTCAAAATAGTTTATCCGCGTGTTTCTGTTTTTACTGTACTATATAATATAATAACGCGCGCATTGGTGTACACCATCTGTTGGCAAAAATTTTTTGTCTACCTGATTCCACGGTATAACATGCATGTATGTGATGTCTCCTAGTGTATTGAAGCATAATCAAGAAAGTTATTCTATCACAGACAAGTAGAACATCTGAAAATGGTGGTATATTAAATATTTTGCCATTAATTTATCTGAAACCTTAGTCTTCTTAAACAAGTTACATACGTACAAAATGGCAAAGACTGCTCTAAACTTTAAGCTCAATCTAAACTTCTGAACAATATCTCATATAAATTTACGTAACTTAGAAAACCTGAATGGATTAAAAATCTCTAAAAAAAAACTAACTCCTATAACTTACTAAGAATACAAAAACATCGTATCAAACTCGCCACACAGACCCGCAATCCGACCTTCAATTAACTTTACTTCTGATCCAACAGCTGATACTTTTCCTTCCGTTCGTAATCGTACTACAGCAACATCACATCCTAAACCTACAGCTCTAGTCCTTAAAGTTGATATTTCTAAAAGCCTTTTAGCAGGAATATACGGAAAGTATTAGAACAATTATTTTCTGCGTAAGTGCACTTTTTCTATATTCAAACTTGAACCTTTACGTTTCAGAATCAAGGTTGATATTTGTGTTAATGGAACAGAAACGAACGGAAGTAGGAACAAAGGAGAAAGGCCGAGTCGGGACACGTGTCTTGACCTATTTGTGTCGTCGCATTGGTGTAGGTCGCTGTTTACTTACGAGGACGTCTCACCTGCTGGAGTGGATGAGATTTAGAGTTCTTTATTACGTTTTGTTTTGTTTATCATTCTATAAACAAATAATTACATTAGTGTAGTGGTAGAATTGGGTTACAACATGTCTAATTATATGGCTTATACGGATAATATATGAACAATAAGCTAAAAAAAATATTATTACCTGGAATGCTTTATAATTCAGTCTTATTATAAAATCGATTATAAATCAATTAAATAATAAGCATTCTGATTAATTAAAAATCGATTTTTGAAGTTTTTAACATCGTGATTCATTTCTTATTGTACAGTATTGCAGTACAGGCCACTATGTCTAAAACACAATTTTTTCACACCAAAAAAGCGATATTTGAATGAATTAAATGTTTTCATTTGTAGATTGATTTAAAAATTTACCATCTGACCTTTTAATAATACTGGCGAGAATTTTTAGATCATGACACGACAATGAGTGCCATGCATTTTTGTCTGCTGTACGAGTAGGTGTGTAAATTATAAGAATATGAACAATTCATTTGAACATAATAATATTGTAGACTATTTTTTTTAATTATATTATTTATTTTAAAAAATATTTTTTTGTTCGCAGACGAGTCGGGATGCGAGGCTGATATGTTGGAGGGCGCGGAGGTGGGACGGCACTCGCCGCCCCGGCCGCAGCAAGAGCCCATCAACCTCAAGAATGAGGTGAGTACACTTTTTATTTTACAAACTCTTTTGTGGTGTTACACTAGGCCGCTGGATATCATTGCTACAATTTTTTTTTAATGTTACAAACAACGATTGGACCTTATTTGAGTTTTGATCCGAATATCTTAGTACCTTGCCTTAAATTAACAGTTCCTTAAAAATTCATACGTGTAGATCTTTGAGAATTAATGGAAGTGTAATTATCATTGTGTTGATGATTTTTTAGAAGAACTTTTATATTTTAAATCGCATCTTTATAATAAAATAGTTTATTGTGAGAAAATGAAACTTCTAACTTTGTTGTAACATTAAACCATAGACTACGGTTTTCCTATTTGCAGGATCATATAGGAAAACAGCCTAAAATAAAAATAAAAAAGGAATATAATAAAAGAAAATTATATATAATATTAGATTGATCGTTTTGTTAACTTGTGTATTCTTTTCGAAGACTACGAATGTCTCTCCATTTTCTTTAATTGCATTTTTAGTAGTCATTCTGAGGATGCGAAAAGATAAGTACACATTTGTGACGATAATGTACTTCTAGCTGATGCTGCAGCTGCAGGCAGCTGCAGCATCAGCTACTGCGGCAGGTCTCAACAGAGACCAACCAACTAAGCAGGAGACATTATAGTACACATACACAGGTGCACTCTCTGTTCCCTCATTTACAATCCGATGAAAGGGTTTTCCGACACGGGCACAGACCGACGTTTCCATCCTCCCCGAGATCCGGAGGTTGAAACCTAACTTCCAAACTTCGGCTGTTTATTAAGCATTTCTATAATTATATTAGAAAAACCCAATAACATTTTTTTGCGCGACCCAGGAATCGAACCCAAGACTTCTTGCTCGGCAATCACATACACTAACCGCTAGACCTGTATGTATTTAACATAGGAATTGTTACAAAACTGTACATTTAATATAATAACCGGTTAGTGGACCCGATACACACGTGAACTTCGAAGTCTGCGTTCCGGCGTACCCCTCTCTGTTAGAACAGAGAATTAACTCTCACGTTATGCAAAGTATCTGAAAGCTGGATTAACATCATCCGAATTAGGGCTGACCCAGTGACATAAATGTTGCTACTGACTTACAACCGCATTTGAAAACAACACAACCCATCCGTATTTCGACTTTTTGTTTCTGGCAATAATGGTAAACTCGACACAGTATTGGTAAAAAATATTAATTTTTCAAACATACGAATACATGGGTAAACATTTTATTAAAAAGTGAAATTTTCAGAAGTTATCAACATTTTTTAGAACAGATGAGGGAGATCTAATTTAAATATTTTTTTTATTAAATCACACTTTGAAAAGTGGCTAAATTATCAGATTTATTGATGTGATTCGAATGGTAAGGGGACATTTATCGCCTACTGACATCGTGGCAACTGGCTTCCATAAGATAAATATTTATTGTAGTTTGAGATATCTATGGTATTATAAAAAAATTTTGCTAAATTTCCATCTGGAAGCCCGCTAAAATGTTAACTTCACTACAGGATTTTTATTGACAAAATAGTTTTGAGTAATTGTTGTGTAGTGTATGAATTTCAAAATCACTTTCTGCAATGTAATTATCGCGTGTTAAAAGTATGACTTAACAGTTACAATAAAAGCAGACAAAGGCGAGTAGTACTCATGCACCCTCCTACAAAATTGAACATTACTCGTAATTTCGCGGTAGATTCGAAACCGTGACCAACGTAGTATGTTGTCCAACAACCTACTACGTTGTCCTCGTACTTGTAACATTATAACACTTTAAATGAAAACTTACAAGTAGATTTTCATACCGTTTTCCCATTCAAGAGGTGATACCAAAAAGAGAGAGTTAAAACTTGCCACCGCTACTTAACGAACACGTGGCCGTTAGAATTGAAAACGTGGACAAAGTTGAGTGCGAATAAACGCGCTCGATCCTCAAGTACCGGCCGCTCCACTAGTTCGCCAAAAAGACGACGATGACGTACCAGGCTCAAAAGTTCCACGCAAAGACTAAACATTCACCGCTTCGTTAGTGCCCCGCGAAAAAATCGCTGTGCGATTCGAAGCCGGCCAATCGGCCCGGTACTGGCGCAACCTACTTGATTCAGAATCTATAGTATCGATTAGTGAGCGCTTTTTTACCCACACGCACTCACACACCGCCGCGGCGGGGCCAGCCTTTTTAACAATCTTTTTTTCGTCCACCCTCTTCCACCCAAAACCGCCATGTCCATTGCGCGGATGCAAAGACCACCCCTCTCGCCCCACCCCTCATATAGCAGCATTGAAAATGGAATTTCCATGAGTGATGGAGTGTCAAACGGGAAGTGAAAAAACGGAGAAAAAATACATTATGTTAATTATTGAACGCGTGGTCCGTCGTCCGAGTTTAAATTGAATGTCATGTCGTACGCGTCCGTCGTGTTGCCGTGTCGGCCTTTCTCGTGTCGTGAAAACGTACACTTTTGCTTTTCTATTCCATTTCGTGTATTTCTGGTATAATTTTAATTTTTACTTTCTGTTCGTGCTAAATTAATAATCGTACATGTCCAAAATTCGGTGAACCGTACATTTTGTATGTTGCAAATTTCAAACAAACTTGCGAACTGAACACGCGGTCTTACTGTTACACGATTATTACATTTTAACAATATTCGACTTTATAAACGGGTGTATAAAACTGTTAATGAATATACGATCGAACGCTAAACGCCAGTAGCTAAAATGACTTTTATTTTCATACAGTATGTACGGGAAGAGTGTGTACACTATTAATCTTTTCTACTAACTTCTCCAGTTGATCTTAACACTTGTTTTTTCACTTGTATTTTTGAGTAAGCAAGTTTGCTCTGCGCATGGATAATCTATTTGAAAATACGATTACACGGGGTTAATTATGATTATCTCAATTCTTAGTATCGTCGGCAATATATTTAACCTAAAAATATACTCGATGACATCATATACCGTTGCAGCTAGTTGAACTAAACTTTAATAATTTTAATTACCTCGTGTCTCGTAACAACGTGCCGAGATGTTTATAACAATAATACATACATGCGGTTGTTTGGCTAACTTTTAATGAAATCTGTTATCTAACCAAGCACTGTACAAAAAGATCGGTCTGAGCACTTATTCACCGGACAACATGGACTATTCGGACAGTCACATTGCTAATGGAAACTCCCGAAAAAATATTGGCGGTGAAAAAAAATAGTTTAAAAAAATTGCGGAGCACATTTGAATGAAAATTGGGTGGTGTTGGGGTGGCGGCGCGCGGCCGCCGATCGCCTATTATTATTATTATTACTTGCATTATATCTACATTTTTTTCACGTACACAGAGGCGGGCGTGCATGCCGTTTTTATTTTTACTTTCTTTTTCTTTTTTTTTCGGGAAATCGATGGGGCCGGCACCCCCACACATGCGGGGCCGGTCGAGCCCAACAGAATCGAACTATGCGATGTCTACAAGTGGACGAACATTTAAATTGGCTCTCATCAAATATTGACCGCGTGTAGTTTTTTCATTAACCATTCGACTTTTTGTGAGGTATGCAGTCGGTCGGCCTCCGTTGGATATCGTTCAATTTGTATCTGCTTCCTTTGAGCTGGTAACCAAAGTGCACCTAGTTATTTTTTGTTTCAATTAATATTTTTCAAGTACCTCAATAGAATCCCTTTCTTTTTACACTAAATAAATAGGCGTATGTAGGTTTTTACGCTAGCCATTCTTTTACTTAACATTATTTATTTCATCAAAAGCTGTAATATGCAAGCTCTAAGAAAAAGGCATAGGACTTAGTAAAACTGAAACGTAACAACCCTGTAGTCTTAGCCAAGAAGCAAGGTAAATATGTCACATTTAGGTTATGGTTGTCGCTAAAAGAAATGTTTAACCTTAACAAAGTTAATATTTCTTTGTTCGATCTTCGATCTGAACTGAATAGTCATTCTTTTAGAAATATGAATGTTTAGGAGAGTTACAATCGTCCCAGTGATTTCCTTACTAGGGTGCACCTAGTTCCCCGGTTATTGGTATTCGAGATGGCGTGCAGTTTTTGGTCGGTTCGAGTCTAACATAACCACGATGGTATTCGTGGGGACTTCCCCACAGGAAAAAAAGGGTAGCTACAATTGCTGTTTCTTGTGTCAGATTTCATAACTTTCTTTTTTCGAAAACAATGCGAAATAGTTGACAGAGTACTTCTCACAAAAACTTACAACAGCTCGAAAGACAAGGATCTAAGTTCTTCTTGTTCTGTTTTCTGCGAGTGTTAAGAGGATAAGTCTTCAGGGTTGCTTTTAAGGCGTACGTGAGATATAAAGTGACAGGAGATTTTTCAAGGAGATACAAATGATGTTAATAGTAGAATATAAGATGAAAACGTAACGAGTACAAACATTGAAAAGCGTCTGCACAGGTAGCTATTATGCACCAAGTGTTGTGAGTTCAAAATCCACATAGGACAACACTTTGTGTGATCCACAAATGTATAAATATGTGTATGTATATACTAGCTTTTGCCCGCAACTCCGTCCGCGTATATGTCAATTATCGCAATAAATAATAGCCTATGCATTACTCTGATGTATAAGCTATATTAATCAAAAGTTTTATGTAAATCCGTGCAGTAGTTTTTGTGTGAAAGAGTTACAAGTATCCATATATCCTTACCAACTTTCGCATTTATAATATTTAAAGTTAAAAAATATCAAAAAAAATATCGATAAAGAGTATAAGTGTGTTTTTCAATAAAACGTCATCTATCAGAAACCACGGGTATTTTTATTAAGTCTAATGACAGATTTAGTAGCATACCATCTACTGGAATTTATAAATTTGCAGTGATTCAAATAGGCATCACAACGGATCTTCCCATAGTAATGAGATAATTTATCGCGGTAAAAAGTAGCCTATATAACACTCCAGCCTTCTAACTATCTCCAGACTCGAAAGTTATATAATAAAATAGCTCTGTTGCAACGTGAAAGAAAGACAAACATTCAAACAAATAAACACACTTTCATATTAAGGATAGTTAGGATAGTTATAAAGGCAAATCCATATATTAAAATTGCATACAATGTAACTTACATAGATATCCGCACGTTCATTGTACTATTGATGCCTAACTTGATTCGTTTCGTGAATTATATATGGTTGTATATATTAAGTTTTCACGTAAGAAGTCGTAAATAGCCGTCGAATTAGTGTCGCAATACAGACTTTGTAGACTTATAACTTTGTATTACTACTAAAATAGTTATACTGGCAATAAGACGCAAAGATTCTCACGCTCAATATCACAAACGAACTTACCTGGAACAAATACTTACGAACGCATATAAGTTTAATAGTAAGTAACGTAATACCTATTGTCCATATGGTAACGGATTAAGAATACACAGTGTTACCACCACTATTCATCCCGTGGGTCTCGTAAAAGGCTACTAAGGGAACAAAGTATGCAAGACAACATCATTACAAAGAGAAGGAAACTTGAAACACACCCTATTCCACCGTCTGGCCATCGTCGTATAGTAGGCCAAAACCTCTTTGCTAAGGAGAGGCCTATGTCCAGCAGTGGACTATAAAAGGCTGTTGATGTTGATGAAAATACCTATACTGTATGTTTGGTTAATGACACACATCTAAACGTTTCTAATTCAGCTTTTTTTTTTATTAACATCTTGGGTGTGTTCTCCGTGTGGGGATGTCTTCATGTGGTGACGGATTAAGAAAAATGTGTTTATGGAGTGTCACTATTCCTATTCATCCCATGTAAGAGGTAGCTAAAAGAACAAACCACGAAAGACAAATCCCTGCAAAGAGAAGGAGATTTTTATACAAACTCTATGCCAACCCGCCTGGGCTGTACCTCGTGTGTGGTGTAGGATGCCAAAACTTCATAGCGAAGGAGAGGCCTATCCAACTAAGATGATATGTTATGCAAAAAATAACTAACAAATATTTTGTCAGCATCACTTTTTTTGGTCATAGTTGGACGTTAACTGGCCTGTTGGTTGAGTGGTTAGCGATTCTGACTGCAAAATTAGAAGAAGTCCTGAGTTTGATCCCTAGCCAGGACAAATACTATATGATAAACACGATAGTTTGATGTACACATCTCAGACACGGCCGTCTGATACCAAACCAGACAAAGCGTTGTATAAACTATATATTCATTCTAAAGTATTTTCAAGATTAAAACACTCCATAACATAAGCATACATCACTAATTCCTGTGCAAATTAGTTAAAACCTGGTCCTCACTACTAGTGCACGTGTTTCCCTCCCATTGTAATCCCGGGTCCTTTAAGCGGGGCGTGCAGAAGCATCTCACTAGGCCGCCATAGTGAGGTCGTCATACTGAAATAACTACATTTGCAATGAGTATGCCAAACAAAACTCTTGAATTCAATTCATGCTTTACATCAGGCAGAGTAGAGTCAGTTTGGTAGGCCTAGAATTAAAAAAGTTATCTTGTTAGAAAGTAAGTTATGTACAAAACTTGTAATATTTAGTGTTAAAAGCAAACAATACATTGTAACTCGATCGCAAGAATAACAAGACAAAGTAGTGTATGTCCTGGGCTTAAACAACGGCACCACTGCATTCAAGCAAATTTATTATCATTAAAAAGTGCAAAAAATCATAATTAAAGGGGTGGCTGGGGGTGCATCCCATTTTTTATTTTAATTGGCTTGTAAATTACAAAAGTTATAGTAAAAACGTTGAGGTACCGTTTTTTCGGTGTCATTATGCGGTTTAAAATTTTGTCGCTTACCAAAGTGAAATGTATTATTATGGAAATAAGTTGCGCCTGATTAAATAAGGTATGCGTGAAGCATTTTACTTTGGGGAAGGTGGTGTCATTTACATTTCTCTGCGTTGGTATTGCAATCGAGTTTTCCTTTAACACTTTTGAGTACTGCTTTCATAGCACTATTTTCTATTGTTTTGTTATCAACCTTTACAAAAAATAAAGGGACTTTTGGCGTGTGTAGAACCAAGTTATTGATTCTTTAACACTTTATTTAATTTTATACTTAAATATAAGACGTATACGTGTTTAACTCTGGTGGATGGATCACTCATTCAAGAAGAGTCTTTCGAACATCGTTAAAACAAAAAGAAAGAGTTTTTAACCTTTTAACTTATTTTAATAAAATTGATAAAAAAAACGTCGAACTTCTGCCAAGTTCACGTTCACGTGAAGTTTAACACTAGTTCGATTCTTGTACCATAAAAAACAATAAGATCAATAACCCAAATCTCTCCAATATTTCTTAAAGAATATCACGTTACAGCAACGTGTTTGTTGTTCGAAATTCAATTAATTGTTATTATCAAGAACTACAACACAAACATCCGTCATTTAAACCTTACTTGTGCATATTATTTAATGTTTCTTCCTAGTAGTGTAAGCTTAGTAAACAGGATTAGATTATGCAGCACTTCGCACGTCATAAAATAATATCCTACGCATAAACCCATCGGCTTCTCACCAAATGGTTAGCCAGTAACTCCACAAAATACTCTTCACGCATACAAAATATATACCGCTTTTATCGGAAGTATTTTAAAGTTCAAAATTGAATAACAATTAATATTGACAGCGGTAAATACAGTGTAGCACCTCCGGAGCTAGGGTTGCTACAAGTATAAATCTCGGGCGTCGCAGCCGCGGCCAGGGCTGCCCACGGAGGACGGACGTGATTGATCAAAGTCGTTTGTCAGGCTCGCGTCGCGACTGGTGGTAGCCCTGTGCAATTAGCACATGATTCTGGGCGTCTAATGCACGAATTTGGTTTTAATTATGGAATGCCGTTGCCACGGGATCTTATTGTGTATTAACATTCAAATTTAAAAAATGACAACGTTATTTTTACAATTATAATATTGAATTTTTTGTTTGCGTGTTTCGTATGTTTCCCACTTAGTAGATGATATCAAAAAAAGTACAAGTTACAATGCAGGTTGTAAAGTTCAATTTCCAAAAAAATCTGTTTGTACATGCTTTTATTAATATTAATTGTAATAACCTAATTCTGAGTGACGTACCAAAATGTAATTGTGTATATGGTGTGGAATGGAGCATTACATACTCACACTGTATTGGAACCGGTTAGAAGATGAAGATTGAATCTTGTTTTCATAAAAGGCTGCCAAAGTGACTCTACTTTGCCTGATAGAAAGCATGAATAGAATCCTAGAGTAGTGGTCGCCACACTTAAAGACCATGGATCATAGTGCAAGGGAACCATGTACGCTGGAAGTGAGTTTCAGGTTTTAACTAATTTGCACAGCAAGGAAGAGCCGAACCGTTTAGTACGAGCACATGGAGAGTATGTCTAACATTCTAAGGCGGTGATTTCTAAGGGCAGCACGATTTGTGTTGTAGAGGAAGGGAGAAATTCCTCTATGATAAAACCATAAATCAATCGACTTTAAGTTGACCCCTGAGTCCAGATTTTATAATGGTAATATTTTTGGACGAATCTTATAGATCTGCTTTAGTTACAATTGTCTGATGAAACCTTGATATTTTCAAATGGACACAATGTGACATAGATTCTATGCTTATGCAGTCATTCTAAAATTGGGCACTTATTTATCGTGTGTTTTTTGCTTATATTTTTATTTTGTATTGTATTGTTTTTAACCGGCTTGCTTACAATGTCTTAGATTAGTTTAAAAATTAGAAGTGAAAACTTTTAATTGGCTGTCAGATGACCAATCTGTTCAATTTTTTCGATATTTCTAGCTATAAGTTTTTCATGTAACTAATAAATAAATAAATAAATAAATGGAACCTGAAGGTTGATAGTGAAACACTTACCTCCTTTTTTGTTAGCGCCAGAAGGGGGGTTAGATTATGCTCGATGAATTTTGTCTTGACAGGTGTCATTAAGTTCATTATTAGAGCAAAATATAACACTTGATATATATAAAATAAATTCACCAGTTTGTAAAATACCACAGTATATACATTTTTACAATTTAGTTTTTTATTCCATTTTTCATTAATTGATCAGCATTGATTGTTCATGGTTATTCAGCTTTTCAAAAATATATTAGTTCCAGTTTTTCCTACGTAATGGTTTCACCAGCGGCCGTCGATTCAAGTACATCTTAATCTCTAATACTTTAAATTATTGCCATTACAACACCAATCATCTGTCACATGAATATCAATATTAAAAACATGAACAACTTAAAATAGACCTTACTGTTTTGTTTTCTAAGTCCAAATGGAAAACGCTTCGTAACGCTTTATCTCGACAATAGCAATAAAATATTAGCAATAAATTATATAAAGAAGTTATTAAGTAAAACGAACATCGGGATATTGGTGGTGCATTATATGTTTTAATGACGAGACTGTGTGTCTGCATATAAACAGTTGATAAGTATTGTAATGGACAGAGCGGCCAGATGAATCAACACGAAGAACACTGCAATTGATCCTTTCTTATAATTGTGCTCTTCAATATGGGCATACAGATTGCTTTTTGTTCTATGCAGAAGATAGATTCATCTTTTACTGCATGTCGAACGAGGAATTGCTTTCTTTAAGACATCACTAGGGTCTTAATTTGTACTTCTATAATATCTAACTGCGTCATTCGTCCAGTAGTTAGCGTCTGCCGATCATGAGATGTCGGTTTCGATGTCTGTCGAGTGAAAAAGTGTTATTAGGTTTTTCTAATTATAGTATGAATAACAACCTGGAGTTTGGAAGTTGGAGTCTTAACTCCTGTGCCTCGGAGGGTATGTAAAATCATGGATCTTGCGCTTGATATCTATTTCTATTGAATTGTGAGGGTGAGGAAACAGAGAGTGCACCTACATTTCCTGCGTAGCTGACTGGTCTTCGTTGAGACTGGCTGCAGTAACCGAAATTGACTAGGGGAACATCATTTCATTTAAATACAGCAGAGAACATAGAACGTCATTTGTTACGATCTTGACATACAATTAGCACCCCTTCTACTGTCTTCTTGTAACGAGGCTCTTCTTTAGTACATTGGTGATCTAGTCATTATATTTCGGGGCCTGCCAGTGTCGGTTCGGTCTCTCGCAGTATTCTTATATTTGTTTCTCTACATAAAATGCCTTCCGGAGGTTATTGTAAAGTAACCAAGAATTTAATGCTCAGAAAAATTAGGCGGTCGCCACGCCGCTCTCCACTTCGCTGAGTGTTGTGGGTTCAAACCCCACATAGGACAACACTTTGTGTGATCCATAAATCGTTGTTCTGAGGCTGGGTGTTCTTTGTGTCCGTATCTTGTATGTTTGTAAAGTCCCCCGCGACACAGGATTTATTCCTAATGCGGGTGTTGTCTTTTTTAAAAAAAGCAAAGTAATTAGACCTAGACAAAGAAATATTGGAGCAGCTATTACACGCTTAAAGTTGACGATTGTTTCGAATCAAGTACAATAGAATTTTTTAACACATTTTGTTTATATTTGGAAATAAATTACATGAACTTTTTGAGGTTTTTAAACTCTTTTATATGATACAAGTCTATGTTAGACAAAGTTACACATTCTATTGAATATAAAGTAAAATTTCAAGTCTAGTAAAGTTAAAATTTCTATGGGGAATGCCAAGAAAATTTAAATACAGATTTGTACCCAGTTAAGCAAAGGAGGTTTTCTCATGATTTGTATGTTATGTATACACATTTAAACATACATTATTTAATAATAATAATAATATTCTCACACATATCACGCATGGCTGTCTGAACCCAAGCTACGCAGAGCCTGTACTGTAACCAAACTGCAGATAAACACACACAGACAATCATACAAACATTTGTCCTAGGTGGGAATCGAACCCACGACCGCTAGCTTAGCGGTCAGGTTCACTAACCACTTGACCAGCAGATCTATAATATGCTGTAAATTTATACACACGTGTATGCTGTAAATAGAACTGTTTTTAAGCTGTTTATATGGCGATTCGATGGTGATAAATAGGCATCGAACTGCAAGTCTCTAACCTAGTTTTCTTAACAGCAATTATCCTAACTTTCATGAATAAACAGACACACATTATCGATTAGTTCTTATATTATTAACTTTCATACAAAAATCTCAACAACGACAATTTTACGATTTTAATAACAGAAATCCAATTAAGTAAAAATGAATATTCAAAGCTGTTTACGACAAGAGACGCATCGATCAAATAATGGCACAATAGTATTAAATTATTGTTATATCAGTCTATCACTTCACTTGAGGCAGAGATACGATGCAAAGTGAGCGTAGGTATGCACGCGGCCGTGCGCGCCTGCTCCTAAATAATGCACAAGAAAAAAAAACGCAATAAACATTTAAAAAGGGAGATGTCCCAACATTACGGGCGAATTAAAATGCGAAATCACGTACATTACAACCAGTTTCGTTTTTTTTTTTTCAATACACTTATAAATTCGCACAGCGGCACGTGTGGAGTGTCTCGATTCTCAATTCTATTATTTTCCGATTTTAATTGTTTTTTTTTCATGTATGCTAAATTAACTGTTGGATTCAGCGGTTTGTATCAGTTTTGTTAATTAAAATTGTTGTAACGGCACCTTTGTAAGTTTAATTAAATTATTGAAATGTGTTTAAATTCAATTTGTTTTCTTTTAACGGATCGTGTGTTTATGATAGCATGTGATATATTTAGTTGTTAGGCGTCTCTACCGCACTTTGTTTCGTAATGTCGGCGATCCACATTAAAATTAATGGAAACACTGCCTAATGGTCGGTTCTAATCCTGTATTTATTTTCAATTTTATTGAATGTTACAAATAAAAAGATATTGCCACTGTTAAACATTTACATTTAATTATTTCTCTTCATTCATTCTTTCTAACATTAACACGAGTTACACCGTCATATAATTTAGCATTATTATTCTAAAAATCTTTTGCTGCCATTTGATTTTATCGCAACAAAATTCTATACACGTCTACTAAATGAAGATTTAAAAAAGCTATTAAATGCCATCACACACAAACGCCACATTGATACCTTGATTGCATTAGAAGATGCAGAAAGGTATAAATTGAAAAGTCGGCCATTAAAAATAAAAACAAGATACAAAAGTGTTACAATCATCAGTATATTGAGCAATAGGACATCTCCCATCGGTCGAGGCTGGTCAGAGACAATACATTTCACCTATCGCACCCAACAAAGAGCCTATTAACAATATGAGTAATGCACAACTTAGATCGAGTAGCTATCTGATATATGAAACCTTGGCAACAGACGGGCTGTTCGAATCAGCGGTTAAACGCTCTAAAATTTTACACAGAATTAAGTATTTGATATCAGTGCTTAACATTATAAGTGTTAGAGCATTTGTAGGCTGCTGAGGCTATTAAATCTAGAATTGCGAACTCGTTATAAATTAAAGTAAAATAAAACTAATCTTCGATTTACTTAATTGAAACCGTGAATCATAAATGTTCGTTAAGACAAAAATTTTGACAGCCAGTTACTAATTAATAATTGTATTTGAGTATTTAATTCGATTATTATTAATATAAAACAACTGTGAAATTGATTTAAAATTAAAATTGTCTGAAATATTTTAATTTTGTATCCGCTTTTAATTACTAAAAGATTAACCTCGAATTCTAACATATGGTGAAAACATCTAAATGAACGATAACTTGAATACACACAGGCAGTGGATAACATTAAATTTTATGTTATATAGAGAGAAACTTCAGTATGTAAAATTATAATAAACTCACAAAGGATTTTTGGAACATTATTTGTAAAATTTAACATAAATTGGAACGCTGAACATGGCGGTTCACACGCTCGTGTGCTATTTCAGCTCTCCACCCATCCTCTGAAAATGGAGCGACCGATAAAAAAGGTAACGAATTATAAAAAAGTGGAGGCGCACAATCGCGAGCGCGGACGTGTGGGCGGTGGGCGAAATGAAATGAAATAATGAAAAAAATGGGCAAAAAGCAGTACAAACATGCATTGTCCTCGCTGCCACCCTTCTTAATGAGATGGGGTGGGGAAAACGACCGCTCTGTACGCGCAACGTGTGTCTGAAGTGGCTGATTATCACCTGATTCCATCTGCGTCAGTTGCTGCGTCCCTAAAAAGGTTGCAATCCGTGTTTTCTGGTCAAGTTAGTAGAAGAAAACCTTATAATGAGACCGAACGGTTCGTAAATAAAGATCAAGGAGTCTTCTGGCATTTTTTTTTGTCTATGCTCTATCTATAGTCGTTATACATGAGAATGTTGTACCGGTTGAAACATGTCTTCTTGGATTAACTATCAGAAGTCATTATACTTTCTGTTCGTTAAGCTATTATACACTACAAAAAATATAAAAATACATTATTTACTTTTAGATTTCTTTATTGTAAAATATATCATTAGCGTATTCATTATCATCATCATCTCAGCCAAAATACGTCCACTGCTGGACATAGGCCTCCCCCAAGGTTCTCCACAACAGTTGATCCCGTACCGCCCGCATCCAGTAGCTTGCCGTTACCTTTATCAGGTCATCAGACCAGCTTGTGAGGGGCCTACCAAAGCTGCGTTTCCCAGTAAGCGGTCGCCACTCTAGAAATTATTAGTGTATTAATGAATGTTATTTACAACAGTTTTGTGTGTGCAATATAAATCTGAACCGAAACGGTTCATCTTCTTAAAATAGTCGAATGTTTTATTATTCTAGGAACTGAGACAGCAGAGGAACTGAGGAAATGCCAACTGCCATTTATTTTATCTATGGTAAAATTATTTTTGGTAGACCGTGTGGCAACGGATTAAGAATACATAGTGTTACCACCCCTATTCATCCCTTTGGTGTCGTAAAAGGCGACTAAAGCAACAAAGCATGCAAGATAACATCATTACAAAGAGAAGGAAAACTTGAAACAAAACCTATAGGCCAGAACCTCCTTGGTAAAGAGAGGCCTATCACCAGTAGTGGACTGTAAAAGGCTGTTGATGTTAATGAAAAATATTTTTACAACGCACTGGGGTAGTAGTGCCTACCTGTAAGAATGAAACTAAAACAAACTTTTATTTTTATAACATTATGTTTCTTTTATCGTATTTTTCAATACATATACTGAAAGACAAGGAAAATGTAATTACAAAGCGGTCGTATATAACATAATGATCCAAACAAAGTTACTTTTTCACCCAATTGGCGTCGTACGAAAAAAATCCCAATTTTCGAACATATTAACCATCAAAAACAGCGTCCGAAATTAATTTGTTTATGCGAAACAAAGGTGGGTGCCTGGCGCATGCACCCGTACCTCACCCACCTCCCGAAAAAAAAGGAAAAAAAAAATAGGAAAAAAGGGGGGAGAACGGGGTTGCCACACCCTACCGCGGCGCGATCGGCATCAGACTTCTTTTTTTAATCGCGTCGCATTCAGAATGGTCGTTTTTGGTAAGCACACACTGCGCATTGCCTATTTTCCAATTTAGATTGCTTTGTATTACCGGCTGAGCGATGCGCAATAGTTTTTGAGGCTCGTGACACATGAACGCAGGAAATTAAAATTCTGTGTAAAAAAACAAAGACTTATATATCACAACGAGTTATTTATTCTACAAGGCGTAAACATTGGTCCATTTCAGTATCTCGGTCTTCCATTGACATATCGTTATATTTCATAAGTATGAAGTGAAACTTTATTTAGTTTAGTCAGCAGTTTTCCTATTTGTATCCATCTTATTCATCATATTCTTTTATAAAAGACAGCATCCGCATTAGGAACATATCCTGTGTCGCAGTGGATTTTACAAACATACAATGAACGGATTTAAGAACACCCAGACACAGAACAACAATTTGTGAATCACACAAAGTGTTGTCCCATGTGGGGTTTGAACCTACAACACTCAGCACAGTAGAGAGCGGCGTGACGATCGCTTAAACCTCTACGCCATCCTCACAGTCAAGTATCACTAAATTCACTTCACAGAGTAACACTAAATTCACTTAGGAGAAAGAATAAAAATAGATATTTCCGAAAACTATGAAATATTTTTAGAGAAATCTATCAAAAGTCTGATTTTTGTCACTTTCCGCGTTATTTCCAGTTGCTGCCAAAGTTTTCACTTTGGCACCCGGAGTCCGCTTACCAACACCTTTTTTTTCACTGTGCACGGACTTCGATACCCCTGATAGTGGGATCATAGCCTTTTAAGACCTCAAGTCAGCACTTCTTAGGTCTAGTCTTCCTGCAACTGTCGCTTTTAATGTCCACGGCTGGTCATAGGCCTCTCCGTAGAAAGTATATTTTGGCCCATACCACGCTGGTTAGACGGGTTGCTTTTTTGATGTCCTACCTAGTGTGCTCTTTGAGTAGCCTCTTACAACACTCAGGGCATGAATAAAAATGGAAACAATCTATATTCTTAATCCATCACAGTACGGAAGATATCATTATATAGAATGGACCACGAGTTAGTTAACATTTGAAAAAATGTGTAAAAAAACCATTTAATGAAAAAATTGTTTATTTACAAGAAAGATAATTAGTTTGAATTTATTTTTTAAAAATTACATCGTCTAAGAAACCAACGTTTCGATATTTGCGCTCTTCTAACCGAGCACCGAAATTTTCGAATACTCATCGACGAACCGACAACGAGATCGGCGACATCTCTTCGCTGATTTTCTCTTTTAGTTCATGCCGTGTTTCTGGTTTATTAATGTAGACACGATTCTTCAAATAACCCTCAAAAAAAATCCGAATGGGATAGATCTGGACTTCTGGGTGGTCATAAAATGTCGCCTTGTCTAGCAATCAACTTTTCTGGAAGCATGTCTTTGACCACCGGCAAGGACTCATTGGATGTGTGACAAGTGGCTCTATCTTGTTAAAACCATGTGTTACGATTGTAGCCAGCAAATTACAGTAGTATCGTTCCCAAGAACTCTCGTAACATATTTGCGCGGGATGTAATATTCAAATGTTAATGAATTCTTGGGCCAGCCTATATTATAATTCTGGAAGTCTAATTTCTACAACTGACTCTTGGTTTGTATTGCGTCTACGATGAAAATGTTACATACGCCATTCTTGTCAATTTTCATTACGTCTCATATTTTGTTTAATACAATAAAAATATTTAATCAAAGAGATTACATTAGATCATGGAATGGATCAACGGGTAAAACACGTGGCTTTGAATCGTGTGCTTATTATGGAAAACGTGACTTTTTTGATTTAGGAATCGTTTAATCTCTGAAACGGTAGTCATTTTTAGGAGTAGTTTTTTTTTTATCTAACTACTTTTGTAATAAATCGTGCAATTGGTTTGAAAACTATCAAATGCTTGCAAAAATCTTTAGGATATGACGTAACATTAATTAAACTTTGTAATTGAATCATTGTAAAGTGTGACGAGAAAAGTGTTGGTTATGCACCTATTACGCTTAGTACAGCTCGCAATCTTTCAATGCAGACATTCTAATCCAAAATCCAGTACGAAAATCAATTGAAATATACGCCGACCGCAATTTCAAAACTATCAGACCGATCAATTATAACATTATTAAAATTATTTATAATTAACTAGCCAGCAAGGAGACCGATAATTCAAGTATCAAAATTCCTTGATAATTAGCGAGCAACGGCAATAAATATCTCCAAGACGATTATTAAGCGGCAAGTACTAATCACAAGAAGTTACAGTGACACCCTGTATACTAGAGACTGTCTTTAAATTATAGGTTTGTTATAATTGTGGGGAAAAATATTATGTTGTTCTAAGTAATGGCTGACGGCGTCTGAGACATCTTACTGTTATCGTATACAGTATGGTCTGAAAAGAACGTTAAATAAATAATGACATGGAAGACGACGTTAGAATAATTGTTTCATTTATTGTTCTATTTTTGATGGATACGTGATTGCTATTATTGTGTATTTTTTTTAATGTTAGCATTTGTTTCTTCAAAATAGTTTAAGATGAAAATAAAAGTAACAATTTTAAGTATTAACCTTTTGTCGTAATACGCACTATACTTAAATATATTATAAGGAATTAAAAGTGTTCGAAAATGGAAAATGATGTAGCACTATTTATAGAGCTTTTAATGGTTTTCTTCTTTTTATAAGATTTTTTTTCGAAAGTTAATAGTATATCATCATCATCATCAACAGCGAATAACAGTCCACTACCAGACATAGGCATCTTCTTAGCAAGAAGACTTTAGGCTACTATGCCACGCTGGTCAGATGCTTTATTACAGGGTTCGTTTCAAGTTTTTCTTTTTTTTACAGTGATGTTATCTTACACATTTAATTCTCTTAGTCGCTTCTTACGACACCCGTGGGAAGACAAGGTGTGTTGACACTCTGTATTCTGAATCTGTCATCACACGGAGATTCACGGGGTCAACTGTACAACTGTCATTAAAGATTTAAATAGATATTTAATAGAAGATTTACATCGAAAAAGTAATATTGAAAAATCTATGAAATCAATGTTTTATATTTATTCCCGATGTATGATTTGACTCACGTGATTATTTTAAGAGTGTCTAGTCTATTGTGGGATCGCTTGGGGCCCTGAAGCCTGACACCTGAAGCGAGACAAGACGCATTACTTCTTGAGAAGTGCACTTTTTTGGGTCTCCCGAAACACGATTATCGTGTGAAACCGTAAATCTTTTTTATTTTATATTTACGTAATTTAGGAAACAAATAATGTTAAATTCGTTATCACGACAAATTTCTAAGTCCATAGCTTTCCTTGTCGCACCAAACATCGCCTAAGGCAACGCCAGTTTTCTGCACCCTTCCATATAATTAAAATGCACACTTATTTTGTATAATTAGAGAGTGGTCACAAAGAAATCGTTTCTTAGATAATATCATTTAAAACAAAATAGCATGAAGTTTATTAATGACTATGAAAGTGCGTTATAATCAGTAATTATTAGGACAAAGAAGATCTACGATAGTGAATTTTGCTTTAAATATCACTAACTAAATTAAAACTAGTAACGTCTCGTTCTTTATCAGTTTTTTAGCTTATTACACAACCACCGAATGATAAACATGACTCACATTGTTCGTTAAATATTGACGATGCAAATAATTATTATCATGATCTTTTTTTTTGTTCTTTTAAAAAAGACAACGCCCGCACTAGGAATAAATCCTGTGTCGCGGGTGACTTTACAAACATACATGAAACGGGCACAAAGAACACCCAGACTGAGGACCACAATTTGTGGATGACATAAAGTGTTGTTCTATGTGGGGTTTGAACCCACGACACTTAGCGCAGTAGAGAGCGACGTGGCGACCGCTTAAACCACTAAGCCAACTGTGCAATAACTATGAATTAATAAACTTTGCCTAATAGTAACTATATGTTTGCCACGACACAAGTCGCGATCTTAGTACGGCAATCGTCGTTAAGTTCAAGCTTGTAATTTATTTTTAAGAATAAAACTTAAAAAAAGTATTTTTTAACATATATATTTACTAATAAAAGAAATATGTAAATTAAAAGAGTAGGCCTAAAAAAATACGAAGTATTTTTGCTTTTCTAATACCAATACCATATTGCACCCGTTAACAAAGAGGTAGGTATGATCCTGTTGTCTTTCTAGAGCAAGACCTCTTTACAGAAATGGCACCTAACAGTAAAAGACAAGACATTTTCTACTGTTGCAAAATTACACAGAATCGGCAACGAAACTGAGTCCGCTGAATGGCTTAAAAGCAGTCGTCTGTCGTTCAGCGAGCGTTATACTTCTTAAAGAATATTTAACAAATCAGTCAAATAGAGTAGACGTTATGTAAATACAATAGCAAACGCGTAATTTACGAAACCAGAACGTATTTTATTACGTATTTAAATAGTCTATAAACACCCTATGTATGAAACACTGTCTAAAGGCCGGTGAGTATACATTTCCTCGGGATATAAATGTGTATCATTAATCAAAGTAATTAGATCATTGCCGGATCGTGTTGCTGGTCGCACTGTAGGGCGCGGAAACTATCTTGTAGATACTTTTTTCCTATAAAATAATGATTCGGTAGCTATTTGATAAAAGATTTTAAGTGGATTAATGATAAGAGTCGATTTGTTACAACAGACTGATGAGTAGTCATTACGGAGTATAAAATATGAGCGTGGCTTAAGCGTTTATTTCCTAACGCTACAGAAATATACAAATAAATATATTTTTAAACCATTTCCTTACTTATTGCATTCTATTGGAAACCACAGAAAGATTTGATATATAGCAAAACTAAACTTTTTTTTAAGAGCCGGGTAAAATCCAAGAGTTGTGGTCACCATACTCATTGGGAATGCAGGCAATGCAGCATGACCCACACTTTGGTGGCTTAGTGAGATGCTTTTTCACACCCCGCTTGGGGCATGACACATGGATGTAAAGCTCACACACATACTATGATAACTGTTACCCCTGCATCAATGGGCCTCCGATCTCGCATTCATCAACGAATCACGACAGCTGTCGCTTTAGGTTGGTCTACTGCGAGAGGGTACTGTCTCGATCAAGCTGGCCTGTTCGTGATAAAATCAACTTGGCTCTACTACCTTTGTTGCACGATTTATTATTTATACTGTGTTTCTATTTATTACATTTTTCCTTCTGTTTTCAGCTGTAACACAGATAAACCTTATAGGAATGTATGTATATGTTTAATCAAGATTAGATATCATAATTACATCGTATCCTAGCCTCCGTCGGTTAAAATGCTTTTTACCTTCACAATCTCACAAGCCTCACATAACGCACAATACTTTTAAACGAGAATTTATCTACTTGTATGGTACATGACATACTAAACGCTTAAAAAACACTTACTGTCACGTAATTGGCCAGCCGTTACTTAATGCTAGTTAACCACAAGATAATAAGGATAGGAATTATCTGCGCAAGAGCGGTATTCACGTGTTTCCTTATGTAAACGATTAATTAGTTGCTATAATCGATAATCTAAAATGTAACTAAGTATCGATCATTAAATCAACCTATCTTTTATAAAAGCCGCTTCAAATTTCTGCTAAAGAGTTTTGTTAGATATTTAATAGAGAAAGAGTTTCTCGTCTCTAATCATCTACATTGACAGTAAGTGTTAGAGAATGTTGCCATATACAAAATTGATAATTGGCAACTTTTGTATTTGACAGACACATTCCACACATCTGTCACTTTCTGCCGATTCCGGATGCACAAGTAAGTTTAATTATAGCGAAGCTTTGTGTCCTTTGTTTTGTTTTTATCTGCAACCAACTAAACCAATGCAATTAAAAGAATATATAATTCTTCAATATATACCTGACAAAATTATAAAGATATAAAAATGGGCGTCAGTATTAAATACTTTATAGATCCTACATATTTATAATTTAATTATAAGTTCTAAATATCGTACAATCTTTATCGAAGTTGTATTTATAATATACGATACCAAAACTGATAGCATCTTTGGAACGGAAGCCATAATTTATATTACGCACAACTGATATTCGGACCGCATATCTCTTAATTCTAACTACTAATCATGATATTTAAACTTAGTTGAACAGACATTATTACTAGTTAGGCCGCCCATTGGGCATTGACTTTAAGCATCGAATGGTATTACAACCAATTTTAGTTCAAAAAAGGCACAAATGTATTTATTTCCAACTTTCGTTCAAATTTGTTGTTTTGCCAGCTTTTGTTAGCATGCAGTTGTATTGTCGTTGAAGATGCGACAAACAGAAATGACAGTATTCAATCATCGTCAATATCATCATCACTTTTAACAGTCCTCTGCTGGACATAGGTCTCTCCTTAGCAACCAGGTTTTGGCCACCTACATAGTTTGCTCTCTTAGTTGCCTCTTACGGTTTTAGTAGGGGTAATAGTAGGGTTGGTAATACTCTGTATTCTTAATCCGACACCACATAGAAGCATCCATTAATTTGTGAACATTGTCTAACACTCGGATTTCAACTAGTCTAGTTCTGGGATCTCACTCTCAGTTGTTAGTGTTGTGTGTGTGTGTGTGTTAGTCAACATATTTTAAACTGTCA